>OU824113.1:10000000-15000000 GCA_917499265.3 Mimumesa dahlbomi | reverse complement strand
ATACTGTGCAGTAGGCCTGGAAAGCAGATGGATTTACAAATGGATTTAATTTCCGAATTTGTTTTCGGAGAAATAGAAAGGCGGAAAAAGCGTAATATGACATTGGCAATACAAGAATTGCAATTAATAGAAGTATTAAGCGACTTTTTTCAAAGTCCGGGTGGTAGTGCTGCCGTACGCAATGCCGTGTTTTTATCCCTTTTCCCTGCAGACAGTCCAAGGTATAAAGTCTTAGGTAACTTGGTATCTTTGGCCATTGCTACTCAAAACAAGGCAGTACTAAACGCTACTGGGATCTGGATGCAACAGTTAGGTTCCACTTCTCCACAGAGTGTGGGATTAGCAAGGCACGTACTTAATGACTATTTTGTCCTTACTCCAAAATCTATTGACAAGTTGAAGCAGCTACCTGTACTTGCACCACATTTCACTGCCAACTTACTAACGGCAATAGGTGAAGTTTATGAAGACAAAGATCCACCTACGGAACTGCTCAGATTAGTAGGAGAGTGGATAGATGAAAACCCAAGTCTCCTATTGACTCCTTTAATGGATAACCCTGCTCTGCCAACTGGTGGCATTCCAATGACACCAATCACACCCATAGCAGGATTATTCAGGTAACTTCAACATACACCTCTTTATACAAGCGAAGAAGCGAAAGTGAAGAGTTTTATCCTCTTTTCCTAGATGGTGCATTTTAAGCCCCTTGCGAACAAATACTACAGAAAGTATAGACCATGAAGAACATCGTAAACTTTATTCTAAAATTCAACAACTACTTATGGATTCAGTATTACGATTGAAAAATAGTGGTAGTAATAAACATGCAATATCTGCACAGCATTTGGCTGCTACTACACGCACATTAACTACTAACTTACAATCTCGTACAAATATTACTACCGTTTTACGAGATTTGGCCATGGAACGACTTGCACAAGCTGTTAGTGCAGCTATGTCTGCAAACTGCATTTATGGGAATAAACGTATGTACATATTAAATACCTCATTAACTATAATATTAGTAATGCTTGTTTCATTTACTGAAGTGTTTGATTATTTGTTGCAGAAGAATTATTAGCATTGCTGCAACCCCTATCATACCAACATTTTTTAATTGAGTGGACACTACAAACTTATGCATCAAAAGCTGCATGATCTTGTCATATTATGTTGGCTTTGACATACCATCCCACATGTTTTTTAAGGACTGTATATAAATTCATGTAAAATGCAGTGTAGACCAAGTAAAACCTAGGAATAAAAATCTAAACAAAATTTTGTATCATAAAAATAAATATCTGTTTCATGTTGAAGCTATTAATCTGATTTTCCACATTTATTTTTAGAGCTATGTTTTAAAATTAGAGTAGATATTATAATTACAACTTGCTTATAAGATCAAAATGGTTTAAATGTTCTTTTTACTTTCAATTCTTGTAACCGTTTTTTGTCCAATTCAAATTTCTTTCTTAATTCTGCTAAGTCTGTAAAAAAAATATAAAACAGTATTTTTAGTTCTATTACTATATTTGAACACAAAGAATTGAAGTAATAACAATGAAGCTTACTCTGTTTTTTGGATTCTCGAATTTGGAAGGTGTAAAAGTTCAGCAATTGCTTTTTCTTATTCTTTTGCTCTTCTTTAGTCTGTACTTTGTTAATAGTAGACTCCTTCCTGGAAAGGCCATATTGACCTCTCTTCTTTCGTGCTGTCACAGTAACCCAACCATCATTTCCTTCACTTTGCTCCTCTGCTGCCTTTTCATTTGCTATACGATCAGCAATTCGTTTGTCGTAATTTTCCATATAATCTTCAATTTCTTTTTTCATTGCTTCCTCGTCGCACAATGAATCATTATATGCCTTGCACCATTCTATTTGAGTTGACAAATGAAATTTAAAATATTCTGTAAGATAATGTACACAAAAGAAAAACTGCAACTCACTTGATAGTCCTGTGTCACATGTAATCTCATCAGTATTTACAGTTATTGTAAAATTTGTGTTTAGTTCTAACGCCCTTTCTAGACCTGATTCTTTTTCAAAAACTACATATGACGTTTTAAATCCCTTTGATGTTGTAAAGAAAATATTTTGAACATTTCCACAAGCTTTACTGAATACTTTCTGTAGAACTATGCTTGTAATATAAGGTGGTACATTCAGTACAAACAAAGTTCTTCCTCTTGGATGTTCAGGTTCCTGATTTCTAATGGAATGTTCTTTCAAAAATAGCTGATGTTTATCTGTAGTTTTATCATCAAATCGAATCCATATCGCTAAAATTCGAACAATCCATTAAATGACAATTAATTGCAAAACTAGATTAAAAACAAAGTAATGAGAACTTACTCTTAAAACCTCTCAGGTTTTGTTTATTGTTCTTCATAGTCATATCGTGTTTTATAACCTACACTTCTATAAATTGTAGATTAAGGTAATGGCATGTATATTAAATTCCCGCACTTTTAATGGCATATGTTAAATAAGAAAAGAGTCACAATATAATTAAAATCATGTAAACATATCGTTCAAAACATAGGACACGTGAGTTTTTTCCATGTGCTGTGCACAAAACACTTTACGATACGACAGAGTCATCTTTGAAACACGACGCTAATCAGTATAAGTTGGCTGTTACCTTCTACTGCTATTTTATTTGCATGAATCGATCACTATAATTGCAAAAAACATATAATTTGAATTTCTGACAGTTACGAAGTTTCAATGTATCTTTACCAATAAAATCATTAAAAGAATTGTGTTTTTTTGCAATACATTAATCCTCACGAAACAATAGTAAAAGTTATACTTCTTAAGTCCTCTTTTTTAAATGTTACATCTTCTTCAAATTTTGTATAATTATTAAGCATACCAATTCATATTCCAGTTCAATACATTTACTAAATCTTTAAACAAATTATTTCTGTTATATGGAACTGAATAACATTTGCCGTTTTTGGACTGTACATATATTATATTTTATACCATAAGTGGTTACACAGGAACCGTATAATAATGTTTGTCATAGGACCATAAGTAAATGTCAAGGTCGTACAAAATCGATTTCCCAACAATGAAACATTGCTCGCGGCTGAAAATTATGATTAAAAAATACATACTTTACACTTATAGATGCTATACTGGAATACAAAACATTTCTGCTAATCCTATCTCATTTGTCTCGATTATAAAAAACTATAATTAACGTTATAATCCATTTCCATATTGCGATGAAATAAAGCGAGTTTGATGGCCAGGCAAATATTGATTAAGGGGAAAGCAGCAGGTAGCAGGTCGCAGGTAACACATTGGCAACAGATACGTACATATTGTAGTTATATACGGAGAAACTATTGTGCGGTTGTGAAGAATCAACTATGTTCAAAATATCATCATGTTTTTATATATCATTGTTGTCATTATTGCCCTATTCGGATACTAAAATTCTGCGAGGACGCCTAGTTACACGTGAAGTATGACGAATATTTTCTTTGAAATCGCTGAAGTATTCATTTATCTTTAAGTTCGTAACATAATTTTATCGATAAAATAATTTTCAAATTAACATATTCAAAATTATAATTAAACCTTAAATTAAATACTAGAACATCTCTGAAATATTAATATTTTTATGTCGATTTAAAGCATTAAATTAATGAAAACTGTTTCATGATGAACTTAATTACACAAAAAGGTTTGTGCTTTATCGGCGATAAAATCTGGGTGCATACAATTACATATATCTTTGTATGACATCTAAATTTATTCAAATTATGATTAATATATCATTTGTCGCATAGACTAAGCACCTCCTATATTCCACGTATTTATTATTAATAATGTATTAATAACAAATTTAATCGTAAGGCCAAAGTTTGCAATACAAACGTACTTAAATCATTGTGATCCCTGAACTTCGTACTTTAAACATCTAAAGTATAAGTATATCTACATTATGTTCTCAGAACTGGGCGTTTCTAGCAAGATTCTGTTTCTTGACGGAACAAGGCACATTTCGATACGAATTTGAATTAGGAGGCCAAGAAACAGATTTAAAAATATTGTTATATTATGATGCGGCTCATCAGTGGCCGAGTGTGTATCCTTCAAACAAAACCTGTGCGGAGAAAGAAGCTATACTTCATAGTGGTATCGGTCAGATTGTACCGTTATCAACATTATTACCCGAAGAATCAGGGTGCGTCGAAGAAAATGCAGTAATTCGATGTAACAGTTACCGAAGATTTCGATCAAGTCGTCCGAGATGGTGGTTTATCGCGTTAGCAGATTGTTCCTCAACAACAGGGTTGAATGTCACGTATTGGATGTCTTTAACAAATGCGCCAACTGATACGTTTTGGAAAGAACATTTTTCAGCAGATGAATTTTGCAAGTAATTTTGTGTCCACTATAGTTTGCAATACATGAATATCGTCATTTAATCGAACTTAATATCATTTCAGGCATACTACCAGAATTGATAGCAACTTCTTGCATCTATGTTGTACTTGTAGCATTAAGTTTCTATGTAGCATTACAACTACGTGCTAGGAGATTGTTGCATGTGTCCTATAAATTATTTATTGCTTCACTAGTATGCCAATTACTGGGTGTCCTATTTGAACTTTATAGTTATATAAATCTTGGACTAAGAGGAGTGCTTGTAGAAAGCGCATCCCTCATGGGACAACTCTTACAAGCATGTTCAGATATTTTGTACACAGTGCTTATGTTATTACTAGCACTTGGATTTACTGTAACCAAGAGCGTATTGACACCAACACAACTTCGTTGGCTCTTATGCTTCATCAGCCTTAGTTCTATTTGTCAATTCTCTCTTTATATTTATCAGTCTGAAGTATTTGATCCTGGATTAGTATTATACATTTATGAATCACCACCAGGTTATGGGCTAATAGCATTAAAGTTGATTGCATGGATTGTATTTACCATTCGTTGTTTCAAGACTGTCAGGAAAATGTCAACAAAACTCCATTTCTATGCTTCGTTGTTTTCTTTGGGGTCTGCATGGTTCCTGTGTCATCCATTAACGGTATTTAATAATTATATATTTAATTGTTCATATAACAGTATAAAACACTATATTACAAGATCATTAAAATTCTGTAATTTAATGTTTTATTTATGTAATACATCCGAGTGTATTTTTAATTCTGTAGGTATTGTGCATTACTTTACTAGTAGACGAATGGGTGAGAGAAAGTGTTGCTAAAGGATGTTGTCTATGGACTGTTTTCATGGGACATGTAGTATTTCTTTACATCACCAGACCATCTATGGCAAACACGCGTTTTCCATTTCACATTAGAACATGTCAAGTTGTTCCAATTGGTGGTGATGGACAAGATCACAGTTATGAACCTCGTACTAGAACAACAACTTCTGCATTTACTATTTCCCATCTATCAACGCCTGTTCCACGACCACAAGAATAAGCGTATGTGTAGCATTACTTATAGCTTATAGAGTTAAAGCTATAAGTAAACATCTATTATAACATCTTATAATATTATACATTTTCAATGCATTTTAAAACCCACAATATAGAAGGTTCTTTGAGCGTGCCTTAGAAAATGCAATCATCATTAAGCTGGAAATAACTCATACAGATACATTGGTTTGCATGTGATAATACATCTATATCTAAACATTTACAATGGTATGACCATATTTCATTATTACAAAGCTATTTACATAATTCAATCTATGAAGTGTTGTATATCACATACAGTTCTCTTTCAACAATTTCAAATCATAGATGGTTGTTTTTGTCAGTCACATGAACCATCAAGCCAGCCGTCTCTCCATCTTTGATCAACAAGTTTACAATCAAATTCTGGTTTTCCAAGTTTCTTATTTACCTCATTATGTACATTACAAAGCCATTGACTTAAGTTTTTCTGTGATTGAGTCTCTGGTGGCGAAACTTTTAATTGTTCCTGTAAATCTTCTGCACAGGTATGACAAGGATAAAATTTAGAAAATGTATCAAAAAATGTTGACATGTCTTTTTTCTGTTGATCACTTGGACGATCGGGATAGTATGCTGCCATTGTGTGTAAGAATGCCCATGTTTTTGAACCTAATTCATCTTTGTCCAAAGGGCAATCGTCACGTTTTACACGGGGAGTTTTCTCTTGTTTCTTCTGAGATTCCTGTTATAACAGATCTTTTCAATATGTATATACTGTAAATAATTGACACGGCTAGATGTAACAATACTTTGATTTTTGGTAAGGTAATAACATTTATGATCTATGATAGTCATTGCATCATTATTGTTATTATATTGTATATATAAAAATAAAATTGTATCTACTTTATATATGAAAAGTTAAATAAAGAAATTAAACTTAATTCATATATTTAATATAACTTTTATCTATATAATACCTTTTCGGAGTCAAATGTTTGTTTTTGGATCTTCGCCCACGATTTAAAATCCAAACAAGCACGGCACGGTTTTTCTTGCGACATTTTAATAAGAATTCATCGGATCGCATTAATTACTCGTGTAAGACCTTATTTTTTTTATTTACTTTTAACTGTAGTGTTCTCACGTGGTCGGTAACCTTTTTTGGCAAATTGTAAATCATTCATACACCTGTTACATGAAAATCAATGTATAAGTACATGTATGTGTTGCACTACATAACAATAGTAGCGATAGTGGTCGTTACTGAATAAATCATAGTGTACAGGATAGATTACACACGTTTTTTCTGTACTTGCCAAATTTTTTTAGCTATTGCACATGGCTCTAATTACGTACATATATACATATATACGTCGTATCGATGTGTGGATAGGTTATTTGCAGCTGATTTCAGGTAGGCAAGATAGGAACTTGGCATTACGAAAAAAAAGTCAGGACAAGGAGGTATAAAAGCATGCATCTTCTTCACATCCACCTTCGGTAAGGAATGGTGAAGAAGGAACAAGAAAGAAAAAAAGAGATAAACGTTCGACCAACCTGACCTGGTTGTAGTTAGTGGGTGACAAACGTCAAGTGCAGTTTTAACCGAACCGCGAATGATACGATTGTCGGTAAGGTTGATCCTCTGCATAGATGATGGCGAATCGTAAAAAAAGTAATGAATCGTCTCGGTCTATATCAAGAAATGCAAGGCGTCATGTCGGTGAAGCGATGTTTTCCTCATCTTCATCGTCCGAAGAAGAGATAACAACAGGATGCCGTAGTTGTCGCAGTACATCGAAAGAGCATTTTGGCAGAAATCGTGTCGAATCCGATCAGCAAGCAGGTTAAATTTAATTTTTTTCAGATATGGAATCTATTTTTACTCTACATTTACTCCAGTGTCATTTATTCATTTTTTTTGGTAGGTCAAGATGTTTTACGGCGTGATGAAAATCCTTTCAGTTTCAAGCACTTCTTAAAGAATGGTACACAACAGACTTATTATAATACAGGGGCTCGTCCAAAAGTTTATTCCTCCCCTACAACAAGTCCAAATAATATTGAAAAGGATCCAGGAGTGTATTCTCGAAACCCAACAGAATTACCAGATTTTGTGCAAGATCATCTGGTTATAGAGCAATGCTATCTGAATCATGAATCCAATCAACAGCCAATTCCTGATGTAGATAATCTCCCTGATTTTGCATTAAACAGTGTGGAGCAAAGGCAAAATCGACTTAGGCACGAATCAAAGAAAGTCGAATGCAATGTTCTTGGTGACCTACCATTTGATCTAACAGGAAGTCTGGACAAAGGGATAACTCACAGAGATCATTCTGTGTCAAATGCATCACGTTCAGTTCATATGAATTTATCTACCTTTGATAGGTCTAATGCCGAATCTGGTGAACGTCCTGATCCACCAGGTATACACTTATGATATTTAGATTATAACGTAATATTTAAACACCATTCAAAGTTGACTAGTATAATGTTTTGTTTTCTAGCATTTCCATTAGATCTACCACTGCCTTTAGCTGAATGTGACCCTAGTTCAAATATTGCTACAAGAGGTTGTTCTGTAGTCACTGAAGAAAATGTCCCAAAATCTTTGCCTGATTTTTTAAATGATGGCCCTATACGTAATAGGACCACATTATCTACAGATCCTGGATCAAATTCAAATTCAACGGAATCTACAGAAAGAAGGGTATGATCATGAATGAAATCTGTGTAAATAGATTTGACTAGTATAATAGTAATGAGTAATACCTTATACTTACTGTGCTATTCTTTTTGTGTTATATGATTAATATAAAGTAATAGAAAATATAAACATGTTTGAAGAAAATTTTCAAAGGTAAATGCACTTAAAGTTTTTGTTTAATATATTTGTGCCATTTTTATGATCACATTGCACATTTTGTATTTTATTAAAAAGGTTTTTTTATTTTTTATAGTTATTATTAGAAAATGAGAGATTACGTCATGAGTTAGAACAAACTCGGAAACAAATGAATGAGAAATCAAACAGGTAATTGTGGAAGTACGTTATTTTGACCACATCAAATTATATCTTTTATATTTATAACACTGGTTACAGAATTCATTTTTTGGAGTTAGAACTGGCATCAAGAAGGGAAGTGGAGCATGAAGAAACTGCTCATCTTGAAAAAGCTATGGAACAAGTTGAAGATAATTTAAAACGAAGCACAGTGAGTGAAAATATCTATTCTTATATTGTATAGTGAACTTTAATCACCGTTTTTGCTTTTTCAGAGAAGAGCAGTGACCGCAGAGAGTACTGTTACATCATTAAAGAAAGAGATAAAAAATTTGTCGGTTCGTACAAATATCGGTGTTTTAAGCAATTTATAAAGCTTTCAGTAACTTCTGTTAATTAACGGAAACTATTTGTTAAATGAATTTAGATAGAGATCTCTCTTTTGCAATTGGAGAATAGAGAACTCAGAGCTTCTTCAAATGTACACAGATCAATAAGAAGGCTGGCTAATGATATAAGAACAGCTGCATCAACAGCCGAAGTATCACTTAGGTACAGAAAATACAATGATCTGCAATAAGTTATCCTAGAAGAGTCACTTGTATAATGTTTCATTAACAACATTGCAGGCAGCTAATGTCTGGCGTGGACAATCTGAGAGTCCTAGCTTCTGCACTCGAAAACGTAGACAGAATAGAGGATCGGACCAAAGACTTTATACCCGACTTCGATGACGACAATGCTGCTGGTCCTGCACTTTAATATATTCTTACATACCATCATTTCTGCTACTACCCCATTTTACATGTTCTACACATCCCAGCCTTTGCCAATAATAAGTTCCTGGAACTCACGCTATAGCGTCGAGTACTCTTTTTGGAGTCGATTCATGATTCTGATTCAACTTAAAAGCACGATATTCAACATGTTTGTTGTAATTTTATAAGTGTTAATAATAGTTTTTAAGGTTGACGCAAATTTAACAGATGAATACGTAATAACTACATGTAGTTTAATAATCCCTGCTTAAGAGAATATGCCTTCTTAAGTATATTTTTTATTCTTATCAACAAACGTGGAATAGAAAGATGCTGAATAATAATCTATCATAATCCGACTCCGAATGAAGAACAAAAGATTATAATTTTTATATGTACGTTTTGAAGTAAAAGCCATAATGTAAAGCACTGGTTGGGATTCAGAACATAATTCCAACAAAATTCTTGAAAAACAGTACTTTAATGATTATTGCAATAATGATACACGTGTACAGTTTCAGATTACATGTTTCATTTCGTTGTAAATGTTGAAGAAACTATTAACTAAGTAATTAGGCTTGAGGCACACAAGATCCTCTACGTATTTTTCTATTTAAGGGGGTACATGATTCTTGAATCTCAGAAAAATGAATTTTAAAGCAATTACAACTATGTATAAACACGATCAACTATGTATTTTTAAATGATATGTACGCTCGAAATTTTGTTAGGAACAAATGTTGTTAAGTCTTTGCGTATACTACGTACATCGATTTCACACGTCGCTTTTAATTGGAAAATTATTCGAAAGGACGAATTGAAGTGGAAATTTTAATATCAAAGGAATTTTGTATCTTCGTAATAGAATTTGTGAAAATATATTACAAATTATAAATAGATATTGATAAAGTAAAGATTTTTAATATATTTTGTAATACTAGTTTTAATTTTGTTGTATGTTTATTTGCTTATATATAGAAATTTGCTGCTTTTGTTATCTTATATGATTTTCAATATACAATCGCTCAATCTATTTGAAAACAATGGAAATTAATTTTTTATTTCTTCATGCAAGATGTACGCAATAAAAGTGTCAAGGCTTATTTGCCCCCTTAAAATTTAAACTGGAAATTAACGTTTTTTATTAGGCAACTTATAAATTAATAGCTTTATTAATAAGTTACATGTAACAGAATTACATTGCCTGCAATGTGTATTTTTTTATTCTGGCAACACATGTATAAACTATATTTTAAAATTGTGGCAGTGAACACTGTGTAAAACACAGTTTAAATCGTATTATTTTCTTTAAGAAAATGCAGTTTCTGATCAATGCACGTAATGTTCCAACAAGTTGCACATATACAGAAACTTAAATAATTAATTTATAATAAAATATACAAAGTACCAAAGGACTAAGTAACAGTGTGGAAAAATTAGTCTTTATTTTTATTACCAAATGTAATCTATTTTGAGTTCACACATAAAGTACTTATTTGGGATATGAACTATAATTAAATTTACTGCCAATTAGTACATGCACATGAAATAGATACCCTATTATTGAAGACCTTCAAAAATGCTAAGAAGATCAGTTTGTGTTTCAGTGTGACTAGTTTGAGTATTTAACCATGAACGACATGCACCCATTGAAATGTTGCATCCCGTTTCACATATCAATGATTTTGTTTGAGTTTCGGCTGACACGGTAGTATCTTCCAATTGTGTCCAAGCTGTTTGTGTTTGAATATTAGATAATCCTAAATCTGGTGGTAATATTTCATTACAAGTTTGTGTACATGTATTACTATATAATAACTGTTCCATGTTGTCCAGATTGTTTGTAGTTTGTGTTTCAATGTTAGAACTCAAAGCAAATGATCTAGTAAGGGTATCTGAATCAAAAAATGACTGTGAATATGCTTGCTCTGTCTGTGTCTCTATACTGCTAAATCTATCATCAAATGTTTTATCTGTAAGCATTGGATCTGACCTCGATATACTATCAGAAGGCACAAAGGAGTATCCTTCAACAACTGTTGATGTATCTTCAACGTAAGGTAGAGTCATCAGGGCAACAGTACTCTTTGGAACACATTGTATTAATGGATTTGTACTATGATCGTAAAATGTTTCAAATTCTGTCTGAGTAACATTATCATTTAGTACTTCAAACATATCTTTTTCAGGTAATGTTTGAGTACCTGATGTACTTTTTTCTTCCCAAAAATCTTGTAAGCCAACATCGTGACGAAGTGGCAATGGACTGCTAGGAAATAAATTTGCAGATGTGAAATTACCCAGATTAAGGTCTTCCTTGAGCAATGTATAATCAGACTTCTTTAGTACTCCAAAATTTTTCCTACATTTTTGAATCTTCAATGAATTTTTGAATAGTTGTGATCCTTGCATGGTTTGTGTTTCCATAGATATTACATTTTGTTTGACTTCTTGAAAAACACTTGTCTGTGTTTGCTTAGATATTCCATGTTTTTCAGTATGATAGTGACCATTATTATTATATTTGAATGGACTGGATATTCTTCTTGTCTTTTTACATTCATCAGTTTGTATACCAATATCACAAGTAACTTTTTCCTTTGTATCACTGTTACAAGTAAATACTCTGCTATTATCATTTTGACTAGTTGGCAAAATTGAAACTGGTTTATATACATTTTGACTAGTTGGTACAACAATTCGCATTGCTTTTGAATTTGTGCGTCTGTGAAAACAGTAAAATTGTGATATGAATTATTGTTGATATTATATCTATGTATTATAAAATTATACTATATAGAATATATATTTCCTTTCATGAACTTACCTCAGAGTACTTTTATATTTGTCATTAACAGTGTGTAGGGAGCGTTTTGCATGAGTAAGTAAAGCTTCATAAGTATTGTAAGTTTTTGAACAGCAACACGTAAATTCGATGCCACATACTCTCATGTGACCTTCTTTGGCAGCTTCGGTAGAAAAACTTTTCTTGCAACGAGTGCAAGCATACGTTTTCTTCGCATGAACTTTAAGATAATGCTAAACATGTTTTTCAACATTAACAACTGAGGAAAAGTAAATAAATGTCCTGGTAATAGTCTTTTGTATCATCACCAACCTGCTTAAGGTACTTCATGCTACCAAAATGCCTTAGAGCTTTTGGAGCGTAAATGCAAGTCTCGACAGGACAATGATATTGTACATTTTCTTTTATGGTTTTATCCAAGTTTTTGCGCTGATGAACCTTAAGATCATGTAAACGATACCGCGGTTCATTTTGGAATATAAGTCCACATTTGTCGCATTTGACATTGTTGGTTATCACGCTGAGTTCCTCTGCTGACGGACAAATAGTTCTGACACATGACGAGTCCCCTTCCGCCGGTTTTATTTCTGCCATTGGAGGTTATCTCCGCACGACAATTAACGCGTGTACTCTGATTCCGGTTGGACCAGTTGGACAAGCGGATTAAACAAAGTACTTGGTTACGTATCAATGCCTGTCAGGGTAGCATACACCACCTACACGACCAGTTAGCTTGACTGCCTCTCACGCAACTTACATATAATAGTTAGTTATAGTCCCGTTTAACAGCGCCACTATATTTCAACGAATTAGTTTGCAGTTTGAACGTTGAAACAGACGAGAAATAACATAGACGACGTATAAAGAGTCTCAAATATCTAAACAATTTCGGAAATGGTGAGCGAATCTTCAAAATTGCAAAAAATCCTGGTCTACCCCTTTTCATTTTCGTAAAAAATCAAAAAAATAAAGTATTACACATAATTTTGGAGTAGTATTTCGCGATGATTCTACAGACAAGATTCAGGTCGATGTCTCTTAAATTGCGAATATGGCATTCGACAAACATGAAATTAAAACAGCTTTATTGTTCGCTAATTACTCAATTTTTAAATAACCGACTTTGGATTTCGATATATTTATTAAAACACAAAATTCCATCAGTTTTATCCGAAATTGCAAATTTTGTCAAACTACCGGATTGTAATTTCCCGGAAACACATCGCCATTAGATACAAGGTGTATCGAATCCCCTGTCTGTGCTTAAACGTGCCTAAGTTCATGTATAAATCATCATTCGAAAAATCGTTTTCTCCAGAGTTGTATTGTAAAACTATATTAATAGCTCTCATGATTGAAAATACAGTTCCCGGGCATGAACCGCCATTAAGTGATAAGTCTATCCTATATCTCGTCTATGTTATTTGTCATTTCTCGTTGGTGGTTACCAGAGCAGTACTGGAAAATTAAGTCTCCATTCTATCGTTAGATGGAGACGCTTCCAAAGTACTCGGAACCTCGCAATCGTGTTCAAACGTGTTCTCCGATAGTTAGAATTCGTGCATTTCTGTATCTAATTAATTCGATCGATTACGAATAAATCGCCGAGTTCTTCTATTGATACGTAAAACCTTTAAATTCGTAAATCGTTTTCAAACCGAAATATTTGATACATCCTGTGACTGTTTATTAATGTATTCGCGCTTCGGGAGTGATTTACTTTTGCCCATTCTTCCCTGCACTTTCGATATTTAAGGTTAATAGTTCGCAAGTATTCGTCCAAATATTTGCGGATAAAGAACATCAATGCAGGGAAAGAGTAAGTACAAAGAAACGTCATGTTTGAGTATCAATACGTATCTCGTTTCAAAAGACTACAATTTCACTTTTGTTTTCAGGTACGTCGAATCAGTCGTTTTGAATTAGTCGTTTAGTGGACCGTAAATCCGCGGTATTGTTGTGCGCGCGCGTTCATTCTAGTCGGCCATAAAGCTTCACTATGCATACATATGCATGTGAAAGGAACGACTGTAATAGAAATTACACTTTGACGGACACTGGAAACGAAACAAAAGACTTCAATGAAGAATAGGAGAAGACTAATAAGTGTCATTAAGGTGAATTTGTCATTCTAACCTCCACCCCTCCCTTCGCCGAGAGAATCATATCCTGACTATCGTAAGTTATAAATCAATTCGTTATTTAAATCTGTATTGCATAATAAATTGCGTACAGTAGTTTGTCAGTGTTGACTATAAACACACGGTATACATATCCGGAATCGTACTTTACCGTGCGATGATGACTTTGCGTATCCACCCCGTGAGGATTACCCCCACAAAACAATGTTAACTTCAAGTCACGGGGGTTTGAACCCCGCGTCAGAAATAGAGTCAATAAATTAGGGGAGTTAATCCGGCCAGGATAGAGTATGATTTAACGTAAGGTAAGCTACCGCGGTATGGGCGCGAGTGGTACCGGTTCCAGGGTTACGAGTGTTAAACGGAACAGACCTGTGGATTCCCTCCCCTCCTCTGCCGTAACCCTCAATGATAGCTAATGTTTTCGGAATTACAGTGGTCGACTTGGAAAGTAGGTTAGTAGGGATCAAGTGACGCCATATAATCGAGCACTGTAACTGCGTCATGTACGTGAATTTATTTAACGTTTCGGAAATTAACCGAATGAATATGCTTCTCGAAAATACAGACGTTGGGCGGGATAATTTTCGCTGAAAACTACGATTCTGATAGCACTCGTTACTTGAATGCTTTCAACATCATTTTTTCATCTAGAGTTTGAATAAATTCTTGTTTCGGTGATGTATTTTTATTATTATTATTATTATTATTCTCATTTCTTTTTCTTTGTTTAGCGAGTTGTAGAAACATGTTCTCGTGATTGATCTTTACGTTGTTTCTACTACCGATGGTTTATTGTGCCTGTGTCGTATCTTATTTTGCTTTCCCCTGATATTGATGCGAAGAGGTAAACGTAAATTGTTTTCCTATGCTGAGCTATAAAGTGATATAATGCTTTAGGTAAACATATCTTATACGTACACACGTACATCTCGCGAGATAGGGAATGTAGCTGCGTGCGATGCATTTGTTGTTCTTTCTAAGAACGAAGACAAATCGATAGAAGTTCAACTATGGAAGCATAAACCAATCAGTCTAATAGAATCTCCCCCGTTGCCTATCGAATGATTCATAGGACGTCGCATGGGAAGCGAATTTATTAATAAGAGGCAGTCAGCTATGCCACCAGACCGGCTCCGAACTGATTCGTCATTATTACATGGGTTCTGACCCACCGATCTTAACATCCAACGCTAATTGGTCGCCACGAACGTAGTTCAGCCGTAGATTTATCATGCCAATAAATAGTCGCATCTCTAGTGTTACACGTCCTTCAAAATACTTGTTGAGATTTTAAATGAAGATTTAATGAAAGCTGAGAGTAGGGATAAATTACATTCAAACAGGGCCTTACCAGAAAGAAATTTATAACATCATGCAAATGATGCTTGTGAAATAAGAGGTGATTAATTTCTCACGTTATTTTTACATGTTTAATTTTCACACGTTCTCTATTAAGTAAAATATGTATATATAATATGTATATTTGGGTAAATTGAAACCAGAGATAACCCTTTATTATCTGATTTCTTTTTTAACTCCGAAAAAAATTGGAATACGTAACAAGAGAATTACAAACATTAATCGTGAGGTATAAGTTAGTATGTGAATTTCGATTTGTAAACATGTTATTATGAAAAGACAATAACTCTGTCGCGACAAGTGGAAACTGTAATTGACAAAGTTTCCTACACTAGTATTGTTGCTTTAAAATCACGATAGCACTCTATGATAAACATACTAGTGTTATCGACATTTTGTTCGAAATGTACCTTACGATCAAACGTAAATATGTATTTCTACCCCTTTAAACCATCTCACGTGAGTGTTGGAAAATATTGCCTTTTGTTCATCTTTCTTCTACTCAATATCATTCAGCGGGTGTTCGTGTCCTCTATGTTACGAAACGAAAGTGGATGAAAGTTTTTGAAGTATTGCCGTTACGAATGAGACGTATTTATTTATCAAAGTGTTGCGTCAGACTTATATAACCGCATGAAATGCAAGAACGTAGTATTACGACTAAACCAGGGCCGAGTGTTTAAGGAGAGGAGACGTTACAAGCGTACTGGAAGTGCAACTTCTTGCGCAAGAGGTGCTCTGCAGTGATTCATCATTGTTACCGGGAATATTGGGATATATATCGGGGAGGTCCCTCGGGCTGAAAGCAAATGGAGTAGACAGGGGTCTATACCCTCCATCTACTTAAATGCCCCTACATTCCACCAATGGAGGGTACTTACGCTAGTCTCGTTCGGTGCAGTTTTCTGATTAAACTATGTCGATTTCCATGAACAAAGTGCACTTTACGCGAGACTTCACGCGATTGACTTCATCGCGTATATTAATCCTTTTACGATGCAATTTTGAATATGCTCGTGATTATAGATTCATCGAAAATCATGTACATGGCATACATGTTAAAAAAAGGATTATCGCCTTTTCTTTTTTTTTAAATTTGATTTAGCAACGATGGCAAAGTTCTATTTGAAGAGAGATACCGATAATTCTGTTCTGAATATTCCTGAAAATTTAATGAGTTTACCGAATTAGCCCTGAGTAATCGAATGCAGCTGTATCTTTCACTTACGGTCCAGCTTACAATCTGTCGGCGTTCTATCTGCACCCGTCTACCTTCCCGCGTGCTAAATTTCATCTACAAAGTGTATAAAAATAACCGACTCCGAGAACGTGAGCCATATGCGAAACGCCATGTGGTAGAGGGTCAACAATGTCACCGAGCACATCTTCCCCGTATCTCAGAACAAGAAGAATGCTGAAAAAGGGTGTTGTGTATACGTGGTGAAGCACCTGCCTGCCTCGAGGTGAGACTTCGAGCGGTGTTCGTCCTCGAATCTCTCTTCAAAAAGGGATTATCCGTCCTTTTTTTTTCTCTCCCTTCATCGGGTGGTTACCCAAACTGTAACGTGACGATCAAAGTCTTTCTATACGTCGTTCGAACATGTCAAAGGAAATTCTTCCTCGCGGTATCCAGAAATCACAGGTGTGTGTATGTGTACATACCGGTATTTATCTGTGTCCCATCTCCGCTCGACTATCTATGTATGTACATCTAACTGTACGTGAAGACCATGCCGCCGGTGGCCGGAACTTTGGTACTATCGCAACAGTTCTGCAGGACGATAAAAAGGGGGAAAAGTTTCTCTGTCCTTTTATTTTTTTTCCCCCGCTGGAATCGCGAAGGAGTAGGAAAGAATTCATAATTTTATTATCCCCCATTCCTCTTATTTCTTTCCAGTTTCTTTCGTATTCACCAGCTTTTCTTCCAGACGACATTTACATTATACAGATAATGTTAAACGTGAACGCTATTTAATTACCGGATTTCAATATTAACAGTGTCCAAGGTGAATAGAATCAGCGTGCTCTTTTTTTTTCGTGGGCGTGAATAATGAATCTACATTTCGTCTATTATACGTAACAAGAATCACACGGTGAAACTGTGTCCACGTTTCCCGTGTCCTAAGGCGAGAAAGAACGTCGAGAAGGGATTGTTGAACGAGGGCAAACCTGCCTCGAGGTAAAGTACCCTTCGGTCCCTACTCGAAAAGGGATTATCCAGCCCCGACTCTATCGGTGGTTCGCCACAGTGTAACACGACGATCAAAGTTCTCCGTACGTCGTCCCGACCTATAAAGGGAGACTCTACGCTCGAGGCATCGCGGAATCACGAAAACACATACACGATACGTGGTGTACATACTCCGACAAGGCCCACCAGAGAGGGCTGAATCTTGTTATTGTTAGTTATCGCATTAATACTCGACGACGGTGACGGTCTTCGTATCTGTGTGCGAACATTATTCGGCTACGTCGATGTTTTGGATCTAGTGTGCAGAGCCATTAGCAACGGGCCGAACCGTATAGGCGTCCTGTTCAAACACTTCCTTCGTAGGAATTTGATCCGTCTGCCAGGATCTCTCTTACCGTCTCGAGTCCTGGTGAAGTACATTGGGACCGTAGAGAGTATCCGGATTTTCTTCCGAGATGTATTTCGTAGATGTGTCAAATGATACGTCTGTGAGAATATAACATACAACATTTGCCGGAAAGATATTTCATCCCGGATCATAAATTTTTGGAAATCTAAACGAATTGAACGATACCATACATTCACCGTGGAATAAATAGATGATATTGGAAAAATGGGAAATTAGTTTTTAATATAAAATTTTCAAATCTTAATTGAATTTATCATTCGTCCTCTTAATATTTTTTATAACATTTCCGATTTAGTAATACAGTTTAGAATAGTTAGCGTAGAAAATATACTGGTTGATGTCGATAAAGCTTTAGTAATTATATTAAGCGAATAGTAGTTCGTTTCTACGATACAGAAACCAGCAAAATGTCGAGTTAGGAAGAAGTTCAGGCCACGGCAGTGACACTCTGCCAGAGAATCCGCCCTATAAATCCCGGGACAAAACGGTGGGCTGGCAAATGTCAGGATGTCGTCGATGGTGTCTCACCCGCTGCGTGCCTATGGTGCAAAAAGTATTGATGATGACACCGCTATGAGGTCAGAAGTTTGGCTTTTTCATGAAAAAGTCACAGCTGCCCTCACACCTCCGCAAACACGTGGCACGGTCTCGTGACCGGAAGCTTTATACGCATACCGCAGTATGTTCAATGTCAAGGACAGCTGTTCCGCTGTCTGCAGTGCTTGAAACTTTAATACCAATTTTTTCACGCATACTTAAACGCGACGCTCGCTAAGCCTCGTGTGTTACGCATCAGAGTCTTGATCACCTTTCAGGAAGTCGTAATGTATCTCAAGTGGCATGCGACTTCTAGAAGCAGTGAAACGGAAAAGACTGATTTAGGACGATTAACGTTTACGCCGAGTGTGTTTCCTTGTACGATGAATCGTTTATGACGATGTATAATGAGACGAGAATTAATTCTTACGGAGCGTAAAAAACACAAGATTTCAAGACCGAGAAATGTTTTTGAATGTTACAAGCGATTATTATATTAATGATTAAATTAATCATTAATTTTTAAAGGATTCGTAATTCATTTATGAATATATATGTATATATGCATCCCCTCGGGTCATTTCTCAATGTAGTCTTTGACAATTACCCCACAATGCTTATGGCTTCTGGGAAATTAGTGAGCGATAGTAATTAACGTTTCTCTTTTACACAAACGGCGGTTTCATAAAGCGTCTTTCGTACTAACTGTTATCTCCATAGAGATCGTACGTGTCCCGTCGTCCTTTTCCGGTGTCCTTTGATCCTTTGGACAGAGAAGACTTTACGAGCATACTCGTTAGAATATCACAAATCAGGACTGTATTGCGAAACGATCTTCCATGCTAATACGATAAAGTGATACTGATAGTAAATCAATAATTAAAACAATTATTAGAATATATGCCACGGCGATACGTATCGGAGATAAATATTTTTGGCAAGCTTTTTATATATCAAACTTAGTGACATCTGGAAAATTGGTAAGCGATAACAATTAACATCTGTGGCTGACAAACGGATTTCTACACAACGCTTTCATATCGACCGGAACCCGGATATCCCACGGGTAGTCCACCCGTATTCCGTTTTCCTTTGATTTAAAATTCGCTGTTGAAGACATTGATATATCCAAGACTGAATATATGTTTTTATGCCAAAGAAAACTTTCCATATTAATACTATTATTACAATAACACATCTTTATACATATATTTTTCCTTATACCAGAAGTAAATCACCCATAAAAGATACATGTATACAAATATGTATTGGCTACATACATATATTGTATACACACACGTAAAACGTTAGAATAGCTCAATGAAACACACACACATATTGGCATAGCGCGCTATAGCGTAACGGTTATAGATATAGCACGCACGTTTTCAGATGTTCTTCTAATGTGCGGCATAAAGTTCGCCACATCCGGCAAAATTAGCGAGCAATAACAATTAGCGTCCGAGCCGACTGACAAACGGCGGTCCACAAAGCGACATTTCGTATGGTGCGAAACCCCCACGGATGTTCTATGGAAATCGTTCGGGGGCTCGTCGTTCTGTGGACCGACCCGTATTGCCAGGAGAGAAAGGACATTGTCCTGGCAGGCCGCAAGCCAGCGGGTGGGCGCGAACGTTGTCGGCCAAAGCGGCTACCTTTTGTGCTTAGTTAAATGAAAAGTCATCTCGAATCTATTACTTTCGAGTTTTGCCACTGGGTAGTGTAAATATTTGGGCTTTCGGGCGGGATGTCGCTGTGCAGATAGGGAGGGATTCCTCCTCTTCCTATTGTTGCTGCTCGATAATTTATGATCCATACGCCCGCGCCTTCGACTCAGCCTCTGTCCTTTTCTATCTTTTGCTACTCCCCTTACCAGTTTTCTCGCTCCGATACGTTTCCGGATAGATATACGTTTTGTTACTGTGTGTGTGTGTGCGTCCAGACTGCGTGAAAGTATCCGTCGCGACTCCTGCGGCGATAATTGTCGAATTCTGCCGTTGCAGAAAGCGAACTTTTCGCACTTTTCACATGATCTTTCGGGGGGGTTGGGTTTTGTGGTACGGGGGGCGCGCGTACGTCGCGACGTTGCAGGGGTTGTTCCGCTGATTGTGCCGATTGTTCGAGGCCGATTTCGACGAATCTTCTCCCGGGACGGGGCTTTGTTAGGTTTCCGTGGGTTGTACCCGGTGGTCACGTGGTATCAGAGATAGATTTCGGTTTATGGCCGGTTTAGGAATTGCCGGTTTGATTGTCGCCTATAGATATTACAGAATAGGTGTTTAACGATACATAAATGGGTAGAGTTTATTTTTCGAAGTTCATTTCGAAGAAAATTGATTATTTACGGTGACGCCTATGAATGGAACTGAAAGTGGAAACTTTTTGTTTACGGTTTCGGTGTTTCCCTTTTTTTTCGAACGACGGGCTGAAAGAAAGGTTCGAGCCGAAAGTTCTTCAAAACGCTGGAACCACGAAACTGTATGGAAATTCGTGGTTTAAATTAAAGATTCGTAGACAACATAGAACGGCGCATAGACAAACAATAGAAACAATGGATCGTCGTTCGTCCTATGCATTGTACACATGCCGCGTGCGTAGACCATTCTTGAGTACACAATGGCTACAAGGTTTTTCAAATAAAAAACTCTTCGTCATAGCGCGGCGGCGAGTGTGTGCTTTGAGATGTTAAAATCATCCCGTGGCTCGTAGCAAATATTTGGTCGGAAAAGCAAATGCTCTCGACATTATGACAAGAGCTTTTCAAATAATAATTCTATGTATCTACGAGTAACGGGGGAAAAAAAGGTAACATTAACAAAATTTTCATGCTTATCGCATTATGCATTCGTTTATTCACCTAGCGCCCGTCTCGACTGTTTCCGAACGACGAATTCTCGTTAAACTTTCATTCCTTATTCCATCTGCAGCATTTTTGTGAAATCTATTTACATTGTAGCCATATCCTTTTATTGTATATTTCAAATTTCTCGTACGTCAGTGAAAGTAAACTTTCGAAATTTCTGCGACGAAAGGTTGCGGAGCTTATCTGAAAGGGCAAAAAAAAAATACATGTCCGTAAGACGTATAGATTCTATATATTCGCGTTATTGTACAGCAGACTTTGTCCTCGAAATTCAAGTTGGTTTATAAAGGTAAAGTTGCAGTGAAAGGATAGGCATAGCCTCTCGGTGCTGTTGTTGCAGCTGCTAGACGGAATTTTGGTGAGAAAACAAAGTTCTTCGGAAAGTAAAATGCCTCGGGGTGCATTGAAACCATTTCAGGGCCGCCGCTTCCCACCGCGCGGCGTCGTCAAACTTTATCTTACATGAATTTATATTCGCCACATTACGTAAGAGCGGCAGAATGATCGGTGACTTTCCAACGTTCTTGTTCCCCGAATGTTACAAACTTCACAGTGATCCGTTACTGGAAAAATCGGGCTATTAATATCAGATTCGTATTGCGTACCTACGTGGCTACGCGTTGCCCCCAAACTTTCACGGTAAATATGATACATATTTTATAAAAACATCGTGCATCACGTGCCAGAACATATGGTCTAAATATTTCGAGATTATTTCGACGTGACGCCGGAGAGGTGATTTTAGGCGCGAAATTTAATTAGCCTGGCACCTGCTCGTTATTATTTCCATTCAGTTGCACCTGAGCAATTCGGTTGTAACCGATGCTCACTGTCGACGTTTCAAACGCAACGTGAAACCGCGAGAGCGCGGACAGCCTGATGTAAATGAAGGAGAAGTGACTGAGGCAGCTGCGGGCGCTGACACATAAAGTTCAGAGCGACTTGTATACATATTTGTTAGTCATTTGTTCCTGGGCGGCGGTTCCCCCGGTACATATTCCTGAAGGAACGAATTTCTCAAATATTATTTCAGGATGGCCTTTCTTTCGTCTCCGGGTAGGCGTTTTGTTGTAGCACCGTGAAAAATGTCAGTCCGGTTTCTCGGAGCTTTTCGTCGCACGAACGAGGATTAGTTTTCTCGAACTCCGACGACACGACGTCATATCGCGTCAACTTTTCTCCGTATATTTGAACAGGTTACCAATGATAGAGCCACAAGAATAGAACCTAAAAATTCTATACCATAGTATACGCTATATAATAGGATTTTATTGAAAATTCCTTTGACACGGGTCATCGGAAATATTCTCTATCCTTGCTCAAAGATAAACAGAATTTGTTGACACCGTTCGTTAAGCTAAATTAGACGGTTCTCGTGAATTATAATAATTCATATTTCCACCGCGTTAGTTTTATTACTTACTACCAGGAAAGATGATAAATTTTACGCGTGAGATATAGCGTCGCGCGTTATACGAGCGTGGATAGAACAAAAAAATCAGATTTACTGACACGAGCAGAGCCATCAGTTTCTGTTCACCAGTTTCTGAAAGAGTCATGTGAAACATAAGATGCGGTCAAGCTATCCTCTTTACTCGGGCAGATGGTTCGACCGCTAGAGGAATTTATGATGTGTGGCGCACTTGCTAATTTTGCAGCACATTTTCTTGTAACTTACACCGCGGCTTGCGGGTGCCACATGACGGTATAACTCTTCAGGGCATCGTACATGCCGCCACGTGCCTTTAAGCTTCACAGAAAATCGTGTCCCAACGGCATACCTTTATTACGAGCAGGCATACAACGTAAATCCATTGTTATTTAGGTCAGCGATAAGTGTCCACCTGGTTACTACCTCCACAGCATTAGCTGGAAGGCATTTTAAATGATAAGAAATTTTGACGTAGAAAGTAAAAGCAAATCAAACATGTGCACTCTAAGTTATCTCTTATTAACATGAAAAATGCATTTTTCACATACTGCATAGTTGGTGCACTATTATTAAATATAACTAGGTACGTAGTGGTGCATTCTTTTTTACTTATTATAAGCTTAAAATTCAGACTAGAAATAATATATTTATTATACAATTAGATAAAGTTTACTTGATCCTACATACATATTTCATATCATTGTATTACTATTTTTCTCTATACAATATTTTATATATCCCCGATCCGTTCATCGGAAGTAATAGATTTCAATGTTTTGGTATCTATCCGTAAAGCCGGCTCTGATATCAGGCCGCGTCGTTGTTTCTGTCTCGTTACGCAGGTATGGCCCACGGGATACGTACTTGAAGGTATACGGAATACCTTGCCAGTTTGTATAGTAGCAGCCCTACTTCCTGCGCCCCTATTGATCCCCCTTTATCCCGGAGCTCCTAGTCACGACATCGCCAAGAGGCACAGGCAGAACCTCACAGTCAAGGGGGTGATGTTTAATTCAAGTCCAAGCACAATGCTTCCTCAAGAAGCGTCTCTCTCACTTTCCATATAAATTATTCCGCGGTCTCGCATTCAAAGCTTCCGACCTCTCCCCCTCTACCCCCCCTTTTCCGCCTTCGCCACGCAAAGGAATGCGCCGAAACGACCTCGCGAAAAAATCTACGCACCTTTTACAAAGTGTCTACCGTCTTCTGAAAAGAAGCTGCCCCCTTTGAGACTCCGGTAGCCAGCTGAAATATTGAGGAATGTGTCTCTGTTGCAAATTTTGCCGGTTACGTAGGTCTTTGTTAATAACGGATCAAATTCCACGGGAGGTTCCACCGATCACGATGTATTTGCTAGATCGGTAATATTGAATGATGGAGAAAATGTGGCGAACGGTGAGATTTAGGCGGGAAGGAAAAAGTGTGACCGGTGATGAGGTGTACATTTGATATATTTCAGTCTAACGGTAATCTTGAAAAAATATCTACGTATAAGTATAGAAAAATATATCCATTAAATAGGCAGATTACATTTCTAAACATATCCTATGGTAGTATAGATTCTATTTGGCTACAAGTTTAGGTATTCAGTGGACATCGGTGCGGTTTGTGGTAACGTATAACCGTTACTCTGATATAGAACTCGCTTACAAACCGCCAACTGTTATAAGCGATCTTGTTGACCAACTATCGCAAATCGTTCGGCAATGTTAGTTTCTTTGGTTGTCGGCTTGTACGTGTTTGAAAAGCAGAAACTTCTTCTTCCCTCTGATGATATACATATATGTATATGTATGCGTACAGATGTATGCATGTATGTATATGTACACATATATGTGTGAAAAAATAAAGACATATTTCTTGAGATTAGGACCGAACCCCATCATTTTCTTTCGACCGCGAAGCATTTCGAATGTAGTCGTTCCTCGAAACTCCGCCTTCCACCGTCGAAAGAGATCATCTTTTTGCTCCAACACCGATCAATCTCTCGAAAATACGGACAGTTATCCAGCCCTCTCTTACCGGACGTTTTCGGGCGTACGAAATCCTCTTCAGTGCCGGCTGGCTGGACATTAGTCGCGAGGCATGTCGTATCGGGTCGGAAGATAAGACGTCCGATTTAAGTTCGCGAGAAAGGAAGCGCGCGAGGAGGATTAAAGGTCAGGGTGGGAGGGAAAGAGGAGAGTAAAGAAGAAGAAGAAGACGAAGAAGACGAAGAAAGAAAGAGAGGTGGGCCAACGGAGAACGACGAAGGCCGTGGAGATGTAGGAGCCGGAGGACTCAGAATCTTTTGGGACTGTCGACCGATTTAATTGGCTTTCTCGTGGAGGACTGGTCTCGTGGCAAGCACAACAAGTCTTGATTCTTCTCCAAGACAAGTCCAATAAATCCTCCCGAGTTCCTCTGCCGGCCACGTTCCCCCTCACCCTTCTTTAAACGATGGTGACAAACTAAACCGTGGTCCTTTCCACTACCCCGCTTCCCACCCTCTCCCTCTCTCTCTCTCTCTGCTGCTTTTTATCTGATCCCGCGGCGGAGGATACACAAGAAACACAAACCGGCATCCGTAGAGGGCAGGAGGTGTAGTAGATGTTACGTACCGATAGAGTCGGGTTGGATAGAGAGGGAAGGTGAAACCAAAGGGACACAAGGTGGTCCAGAAAAGGGGTTAGAAAGATACTAGAGTGGGGTTACGACGATACGTAAGGGGGACAGAGATAGAAAATGATCCTGCCCGAAGAAGGAGAATAAGGATACGAGAAAACTTTTCGTCCTGGTAGCGGTGATGTCCTCACATTAAGAACTCGTTCTCTTATCGGCGATGATTTATGGCGGCATTCAATTTTTAGGCTCCTCGTCGAAAGGGAATCACCGAAATAAATATGGCCACGGGGCTTTACCGATCCTGGACAGGACTCACGCAAAGGACAGATGTTTTCACCGATTCCACTCGACCGTTCCAGATGTCGAGCCACGATTTCTGGCGCCTACTTGAGTTTCCATGGTTAAGCCGTTTTTCTGTCGATGCTTCCGTAGAAAGATACCCCTGGATTTATCGTAAATTCGTGTTTCTTCTTGAAAGGCTTGATTAAATGTACAGGCACGATTCTCGAAACCAGATAGGGTGAAAAATGTCTCGATATAGTTTCGATGTGTTCTGACACATATGTGTGTCATATAATCTTACAATTTTCATAACTTAAGTCCAAATTCTTTTAAAGAATAATTATCTCGTGTCAATTCCCTGAATTATATTGTATAAATTTTATTCAACGTCTCGTGAAACTGTTTTTCTTATCTTTTTGATATTAATCGCTCGGACTTTTACGATTGCAATAGTCTTGAATCAAATATCGAACAATTTACACAATTATTTCTGCTTCGGTAGCTACAGTTTGCCGAAAACGAGCAGCATATTAATGCCGACTGAGAGTCACTGAGTTCTTCGGTCGCATCAAGTGGAATGTATTCATCCATCGAGTTAACGCACGCTCAATTTGTCCGGGACTTGTCAGGCGCAGTGGAAAAGGATACCTTAATAAATTGTTGCCATGTTCTCTGGCGGGATATTTCTTCTTTTTTAAGCGATACCCGTGGTGGTCGCGACGCGTCGTTTCGAGTTTTGCTGGAAGGGTATTGTTTTGTACTCGCGTCTGTGTTCTCACTTCTTTTTTTTCCCCCGTACTCGATCAGAAAGGACGGTGTCTCGTCTCGACGACGTTTTATTTTCCCCAGCTGGCAACGCGTGAGACTTCGTTTCAAATTCTCTCCGCTTCCCCTTTTACCCCCATTAATTAACGTAATTTATTAATTTCACAACGTGCGCACGATTTAAAAATAACTGTATAATCGAACGTCATCGTTAAAATACCGTTGTCGTTACGTAACGTCGTTTCCGTTTACATGTATTGCGTGGGCGAGAGAAAAAAAATGTAAACAATCCGCTACTACACGTTCCTTAATCGCTTTAACTCCATAACTACACGGTTTCAAAGAAAACTAGATCTAATAAGATCGTATACGAGGTTGCAAAGGCCGGGCGGAATCAATTTCATTTTTCAATTTCATCCAGCCGTGGAAGGAAAAGCCACCTCGAGCAAGGAAACGTAGCATTTTGCGTCCTACGTATATACGCGGGTAGGAGAGGATCAGGAGCTTTGCTCTATGATTACGTGCGCTAGTTCGAGCCGGACAGACAATAACGCAACCCGACCTGACCTAACCCAAATAACTTCATCTTGCCCAATAATACTCGCTGGTCTGATATTTCCAACGGTGAGATGGTGCAATCCCTCGACCAAAATCTACAGGGCGACCGGTACAAGGTACTATACGTCGAAAATGAGATTTTCATCGGGATCAAATGTTACGTCGACGCTTCCTTTTTAACGTATCCTTCTTGTCAACAAGAGTGCCGGGGTTGAAGTGTTTTCTGTGTACTTGTCTCTTGAGTGCAACGCCAATGTTATGGGTAACTTTCCCCCGATGTTCGTAAATGTATACTTATACTATGTATGTACAGAAATCACAAAATGTTAAACATTATTATCGTTTGTTTTTTATGTCAGGTATATCGAACCGAAAGAAATATTGATATTGTTAGATTTAATTATACAATACTTTGGATTTCTACGGTAAAATTTATTTGATGTCTTCAACGTTTTAAAATGTTTCGTTTTTTATAATAAGGCAAACAGTCCGCGGATCAATGATAATGATCGAGGTAGGATGGTGAAGAGACGGTCGGGACCGTATAGCGATGCCACATTCGATTTTTCAGTGGTGCTTCAGGAATTTCGTGAAACATTGACAGGGAGTACTTGTCGTAAAAATTTACGATTCTGAGCGAGAGCCAGGCAGGCCTTATCTTTACTTTCACACCCCAAATGACCGACACGAATCAGCCCCTCTTGTCGGAGAACTTCAGACGATTTCTGTCGGCGAGCTTCCCTCCTTTTCTTTCACACGCTCTTTCTCGCTAACTATTCGAGTCAAGGTGTAGCTAGCGTCGTTTCGTGTTTTTTTCCCCCCTCGTGGCTCTTCATCTCGTTCCTCTTCTTTTTTTTTTATCTTTCTTGTCGTGGTTCCTCGAGAGTCCCCAAGACTGAACCGTTAAGCTGCGCGGAGAAGATGTGGAATCCGGGAATCCCCTCGACATTGCCAGTCGGAATGTCGGAAACATGCGATGGGGATGGATGAACGTTTATTAGGCATGACCAAAAGCCCAGATCTTCCGTGGTCCTTTGCGTGCGATCGCGAAAATTCCGTGCATATATTTCTTTGCCCCCAGAAAGAATACCGCGGGACAGGTTACAACGCCGGTGTCCCACGTAAATGCAAGGGGTTACGTAAAATGTTGACCTATCGCCCTCTGTATTACGTAATACATGCGGTCAACAATGAGCATTATAACGGTACATTACCGAAGGATATCGGTTCTCTAATATTAATATACTCATTTCCGATGACAACGACAAGGATAATCCGTATATTTGATAGTCATTTATTTTTTATTAATCACTTTTCCCAACGGGGACGAGGGATCTCCCCGGTTGCAATTCGCGGTTAGAAGATACTCGAATCGTTGAATTGGATTTCTTTTGATCTCGCAATGGCATATTTTTATCGTGTAAACAATGTCCCTTTTATACCGGGTTTTTTTTCAAACTTTTCCAACGTAGATTGGCGGTATTTCAGAGACACGGTGGGGAAAAAAAAGCGTCGCGTGCTTCCGATGGACTTCCATCAGGCAGAGTGTTCGATATTTTCCCATGTTTCACAGGCGAGCGACGTTTTATCCAGCTTTATTGCGACGATAATAGAGATAAATTTGAACAATCGTGAAGTACGGGTGCATTCGTTTCTGATTCTTATCGCGATGAATGCGATTTATCGTTAATGGATTCTGTTTAACCGTTGTGGCTCTCTTCATCGAGAGGAGCATCAAGCAGGAGCAAAAAGTGTCCGGTAATTAGAGGAATGTATAAGCGTATCTGTACGGGGCATCCGTTCAGCCCGGAGAAGTATTTCGCGCCATCTTGTTAATAATACGCATCCAATTAGCGGCTTCACAGCATGACGCTACGTCACGGGACTTCATTTGTCATCCGGCGAGCCTCCGGATGATGAAAGCCACATTGCACCTAAACTTTCTCCGGTCGCGTTTGATTATAGTAGGCATGCAACACATTATAGTTACCAGGTAGTCAAAACAGAACTTAATATATCGACTGCCGGGCACATATACACACACACACACACGTGTGTTCGTAGTATGTGTAAAGGGGCCGGGGGGGTCCCGCGTTCAACTCGTGAAATTTTAATGTTCTTTCAATATCTCATTAGGCTTCGGTATGCAGGATAGAGATAATGGTAATCAATTTCTATCGCTGCAAAACGGAATGCAATGCGTTTCGACGGAATGCGGTCCGCGAAGGACTTTAGCGGAATAATGCATTTAGCTCAACGTGTGTAGATATATAACATTGAAAATGCTAATTGTATTAGGCGATAGAGAAATAATGTCACGGAGAGTTGTTCCAGCGGAATGAAATGATAATTTCGAGGGAAATTTGTGCCTCGCATGTAGACGGGATTAAAGATCTAATTGAGTAAAGTCGTGATAAATATTACAAAGCTGGTCTATGTTAACACCAGGGTAATTAAATTTCGAAACTTTATGTGTGACAAATGAATTTCTGATACTTCTCGCAAGTTCGTTCGATGTGTGCGCACTACGTAACGCGCGTGAAACTTTCAGACCGGTGAGTTTATAGTAAGTTATAATACATACATACATACATGTGTACGTATGGAAATGTGCGAAGCACATGACGTATTAATGAATTACATAATTCCAAATTGGTTTATTAAAACACCGTTACATTGTAGCGACTCCCCCGAAACTTTAACGGAACATGTCTCAAGTTTCACAGCCTAGTTTTTAAATACCTACAGCTTTTTCAAATAATACCCTAGTCATTATCATCGACAGCTGTAGTATTTCCTTCATCCTGTAATGACGATGATTTTAACACGGCACGCACGGCATAATACACCGTTGTAAAATTGATCCTTCGAATATATCACCGTGTAGCACACCCGGGCTCTATCTCTCTGTCAGTGTTAATCGCGGTTCGAAAAGCATATCCCACGGAATGCACAAAAATAGTATCGCTCACTTTCGTCGAGGACCGTGGCGATGGTTCGTCGCGGTGGAACGCCAACAAATCGTTCGCAACGTGTTGTTAATCGGGCGAGGCGCGGCCGTTTTGAAATTTAGGACCGTTCTAAAAATATTCCATCGTTTTTCGGGGCTCGTCGTTTAATCGTTATCTTCTCTCATCACGCGGAAAGCCTGTCTTCTACGTTGTCGCTTAATTATCATACACACAGAAAGGAAGACCGTCAGGAATGCGTTGTAATTAAGAAAGGTGTTTCCGTAATATTACGCAAAATTATTTCCCCTGGGAAAATTGCGTGAAAATGACCGATAGGTGGTTGACGGTGATTCTATTATTAAGAGTCACTCTTCCACGAAAGTAACGCCGGCAGCCACTTCGTCGGGGAGGTTTTAAGGAGTACGGATTTTCGAGACGCACGTGCGTCACTTCCTTTACGGCTTTTTAATTAGCCTTTTCCTCGAAGCTAACGACCGTACCTATACCATCGTCCAGGAATATATCTAAAGTTCGTCACTAGAATCGTTCGTGAACTATTTTTAAAAATCTTCCCGTGCGCAACATGGCGCCTATTTATTTTCCCGCTAAAAGTAGGTACCGTCCTTCTCTTCGGGGAGCACGTCCGTCATTTTGCCTCTCCCTTTAAGTTCAAGGTAATCGAGCTCGAGAGTATTTACGCTTGACTCGGGCATAATTTATTGGTCCGTACTTTCGGTAGGAGTCGGCACTTCACGTGCCGTCGATTCTCTAGAACTTCACCCATCGCTTCTTATTTGAAACGGCAGCTTTGATGTTCGAATATATATCAACAAACTTGTCATGTACTTATGTACAAAGAGTGCACTTCGCTGCCTACGACATTATGATAACACGGTGTATCGTTAGAGAGACTGTTTTACTACTTGTTACCTCGTTACGTGTGTATCGCAAGAAGTTTGATGTTTTCTTGTAATCAAAATTTTCCGCGACTCTCTATCATGTTATTTTTCGATCGTTCTTATCAATACTTTGTTATTTTTCTTTTCTCCATTTTTATTTTTATTTATTTTTTTTTACGAAACTCGAAACATAAATCGTTACATTAAGAAGATTAACTGATAAGCACCGACTCCGAAATTTCGTTACGGTTGGCTGAATTCCAAAAAGAGGAGTAGGTAGTAGGTGCAATGTACGAGAAACGAAGGCGGGGGGTGAGGGTGAAGGGTAGTGGGGTGTAAGAAATTCAATTGCTCGGTATAATATCGCGGCTGGAGAAGGTGGAGAAGCAATCAGAAAAAGCCGGAGGCGGTGGCTAAACGATCTGTGCAACGAGTTTATCCATCTGAAGCTCGGCCCGCTTCACTCTTCGTCTTTTCAAGTCCTTTGTGCTCTCGAGTCGCGTGATATTTGTCGTCCCGTATTTCGCCGCGGTATTGTAAACTTATGGCAGCTCCACATCTTGTTATTACACGCTTGAACCGTGCTGTAATGCATGCAAGCATTACCGATACGGTTGCGCTTTCTAAGGGTGAGAAATGGATAATATGTGAACATTACTGTGTGTCTGAATTGCCGGCCCGCAAACTGAATTACCATCGCGTAAGGTACGATAATTACTATACCGCTCGTTGTATATGCATATATACGGTAAAATATCTATAGGATCTACGCTCCGTCGACAGTTTTCCTTCATTCACGATTTCATTCCATTTTATCTTAACGCGTACAAATAAAAATCAATCCGTTAATTTTCCGGAGTTTCGATTTTTATTGGTAGGTATTCTACGTAAATACTTTTGCGCATTTACGAAAGCACTTTCCTTTCAATGGATAGACAATAAAAAAAAGGAATTATTTATCTATGCACGGATGAACTTTATTAAACGTTTCCCACGCGTATCAGTATTGGTAGAAACTCTGTAAACAAATGCTGCAATTTCGAGGAGCGTAGAAAGAAAGCAAGTATATGTATATTAGGTGTTCATGTTGATAGAACCATACGTTTAGAGAAGCCGAACGGGAAAAAAGAATACAACAGTCGACGGCAAGACCTCGACCAGTTTTCAGTATCGCATTAGCTCGATCAGGAATGCCCGTATCTCCGTTCCATCGGCCTCCTGTCAGCAAGGTCTATCCCGATGAATGTTTAATGTGAATTTAAGACTCGTTTCGTCCTCAATGCCCTCTCGAGAAGTCGTCAGCGTTCCTAGTCGTTGTCACGTTTTGGTGGTTTCAGTATAAATTCGTTCGTGGCTGCGGTGATAGTCACGCGAACAGTGGCGTAGACAAGGACGGCGTACCCCCGAGGATAAATTTACATTCAGCATGGGGAAATTATGCGGCTACGAAAAGCACCGGTTAGCTCGCCGTTGTTGTCGGCGGCTCGCGGTAGAAGCGTGTACTTTCTGAAGGAATGTCATTATATTAACCATCTTAGAACGCCTCCAATTTTCTATCCGCGGACGGGATCTCTAATTTTTCCATTGTATACAGTGGTTGAAAGGACACCGTTTCGTAAGAGAGGGCAAGGGCTTCCGACGTTACTATTTACGATCCTGTTGACGCCTAAGCACATGAAATAATATCGCGTGGTGCCAGCACGGCTGCTCCGCGGATAAGAATTATTATACTGGCCGCAAATAGATACGGATGCATACGTGTGTGCGTAAAAGTAGGATGAGGTACCCGTGCGAAGTAGATCAAAGAGCGAGAACTTTTTCTGTATTTTTTTCTCCCCCTTTTTTTTCTTTCAAAGATATTTCGCGAATAGACCGCGTCAAAAGAACGTTAATTATTCACGGTAATATTTATGAAACGTTAGCGGTTGAGGATAATACTATACAAAAGCGTTGGATCTACTTTTTATATAAAGTACTAATTAAATATTCATAAAAACAAAGAATAATAGTTGCTTTGAAAAAATCCCTGTAAAAGGAAAGCCTTGGAAAACGAGTCTCTGTATGTACTCCGCTAGTGTAACGTTTCCACGAACATTTAATCATCGTTCACAGTATAATATAGTCTACGATGAAAACATAGAATAGACAAGAGAAATCAAATGTAATAAATCTTATCGATCATTGATTAATCCATGGACAAAATAATATCACTCTCTCTGGACAAATTGTACAAATGTAATCGATTCAATGTAGCAGTTAATCGTCTTGCCTACCGTTCTCCCTGAAATACGTCAAAAGAAGAGAAGATTATCGCGGGACGGTAAACAGGGATGCTCAAATATTGTGCTATTTATCACACGAGTAAATGATTACGGTCATATATAGTATAATATGCATTTATTATACGCACAGACGTGCACGTATAGAGGACCGGGCAACTCATGTGTGCGCACTATACGTAAAGAGCGACATAAATTATCCGCGTAATGCGGACGGGGGAGCGTAATAATAACATTGTCGAGCAACGAGTGAGAATACACCACCAGGTTTCCCCCGGCATTCCCATTCCACGCCGTGGCTCCCAGTTGTCTCAAGGGATTAACTCGCCTCGTGGAGCCCATGCTATACGTCTCGTGTTTCCGCTCCAGTGTCTCAAGAAGTCAACCTCGAAAGGTTCAGCCTAGATAGCTTACGTACATGTATACATACACAGTAACGTGTACGTGTCTGTATCAGCACGTGTGCACTCACACGCGATGCGCTTATGTGCCTCCGTCACGACGTATGAGCTTATATTTCGCTCTCGCGGAACCGGTCGAACCTTTCCCGAAATTCGCATCGTACACACATACACACACACACACATACACACACACGCCGAAAACCGTAATGTCTCTCGGAAGAACCGTGACTAACGGCTATGTCATCGGATTTCACGAGCATTCAATCCCATTTTAATTCGATGCACCCGATTCCACGGATTGATACGCTTCTCAGGGAAATGTCGGAAGGTTTAATTAGCTTGACAGTATGTTTCGCGGTATGTGTTAAGAATGTTTGTTCGGTCGGGCGTATGCTGAATGTGTGTTTGGATATGTTTTGTTTTGTTATTTTTGGTTTCTTTTTTGATCAGTGGAGGTATTTACAGTTTTCGTTAGTTTTGTGGGAAAACGGATGAATAGAAATATATGTGCAGGACGTCGGTTGTAATTCGATGCAATGATTTGTAACTGTCTATGGTACACGGCTAGTGGGATCGGTTACAGGTTATTTGCTACGGTTTCCCGTTCCATGGCGTCGAATAATTAAAATTCCGTTTATCTCAAATACCGACTGCTCGTAACAAACGACACATTTGGCTAATAGTACTTCGTGCATCATCCTTTCAATTCTACAATTTATGGGAATCATGTTCGACTAAATCTCTAGTGTGTCACGCGATGTTTAACCAAAGTAAATATACACCATTTATTTATATGCATCGCCGGTAGCGGAGATTAGATTTTTCTATCTTCGGTTAGAAAATCATTACCCATAAATTAGTTTATCAAATTTATTTCGCATTATGGAACATATTTCATTTTGGTATTTAATACGAAAATGGGAAGCATAATGTCTTATATTTGCCGGATAATAAAATCGTGACTGTTATGCATGACCTTTCACATTATTTTTAACGTCTATTCGTGCCTGTTGTTCGGAGAAAGATATCTTGTAAGCGTACCGTTTGAAAAACCACAATTTCGTTACAAGTTTATTTTCACGGGAATATTTATCCACAAAAAGCATCGAAAATGCAAAGCTATGGGCCAAGTACAAGAGAATGTTACATTGGAATAGGTTGCTCATTAACATAAACTGCATTTTACACAGGATTTGAAATCAATCAAATGTGAGCAAGTTTGGATCGTTTTAATATCTCAATCATTGTGGAAATGGCGAGCAAATTACGAAAATCGTGAAAAATCCTCAAATTCAGGCGGTTTTTTGAACGGCATTCGCTCAATTTTTGAGAAAGCCGTCTGAAACTTGTACCATTGTTTTAGTTGGGAAATTCTACGGCAGATCAACATATAATAGTTGTACTTTTCGAAAATTTAATTTTTCGCAAAAATCTGAAGGGGGTAGGTCAGGATTTTTTGCGATTTTCGTAAATCGCTCGCCATTTCCGCAATTTTTGAGATATTAAAATGATCCGGGGCGTTTTGGACGCGGAATCCGAAGCCGAATAAGACAGTGAAAGAATTATTTTGATATCTAAAAAATTGTAGAAATGGCGAGCGATTTACGAAAATCGCGAAAAATCCTGACCTACCCCCTTCAGATTTTTGCGAAAAATTAAATTTTCGAAAAGTACAACTATTATACATTGTTCTATCGTAGAATTTCCCAACTAAAACAATGGTACCAGTTTCAGATCGCTATCTCAAAAATTGAGCGAATGCCGATCGAAAAACTGCTGAAATTTGACCATTTTTCGCGATTTTCGTAATTCCTTCGTCACATCCGCAAATTTTGAGATATCGATCTGAATCTTACACGGTCTCATTCGGCTTCCGATTCCGCATCCAAAACGTCCCGGATCATTTTGATATCTCAAAAATTGCGGAAATGACGAATGAATTACGAAAATCGCGAAAAATCGTCAAATTCAACCAGTTTTTCGTTCGGCATTCGCTCAATTTTTGAGATAGCGATCTGAAACTGGTACCATTGTTTTAGTTGGGAAATTCTACGATAGAACAATGTATAATAGTTGTACTTTTCGAAAATTTAATTTTTCGCAAAAATCTGAAGGGGGTAGGTCAGGATTTTTTGCGATTTTCGTCATTCCTTTGCCATTTTCACAATTTTTGAGATATCAACCTGATTCTTTCACGGTCTTATTCAGCTTCGGATTCCGCGTCCAAAACGCCCAGGATCATTTTAATAGCTCAAAAATTACGGAAATGGCGGGCAAATTACGAAAATCGCGAAAAATCCTGACCTACCCCCTTCAGATTTTTGCGAAAAATTAAATTTTCGAAAAGTACAACTATTATACATTGTTCTATCGTAGAATTTCCCAACTAAAACAATGGTACCAGTTTCAGATCGCTATCTCAAAAATTGAGCGAATGCCGATCGAAAAACTGCTGAAATTTGACCATTTTTCGCGATTTTCGTAATTCCTTCGTCACTTCCGCAAATTTTGAGATATCGATCTGAATCTTACACGGTCTCATTCGGCTTCCGATTCCGCATCCAAAACGTCCCGGATCATTTTGATATCTCAAAAATTGCGGAAATGACGAATGAATTACGAAATTCGCGAAAAATCGTCAAATTCAACCAGTTTTTCGTTCGGCATTCGCTCAATTTTTGAGATAGCGATCTGAAACTGGTACCATTGTTTTAGTTGGGAAATTCTACGATAGAACAATGTATAATAGTTGTACTTTTCGAAAATTTAATTTTTCGCAAAAATCTGAAGGGGGTAGGTCAGGATTTTTTGCGATTTTCGTCATTCCTTTGCCATTTTCACAATTTTTGAGATATCAACCTGATTCTTTCACGGTCTTATTCGGCTTCGGATTCCGCGTCCAAAACGCCCAGGGTCATTTTAATAGCTCAAAAATTACGGAAATGGCGGGCAAATTACGAAAATCGCGAAAAATCCTGACCTACCCCCTTCAGATTTTTGCGAAAAATTAAATTTTCGAAAAGTACAACTATTATACATTGTTCTGGCGTAGAATTTCCTAACTAAAACAATGGTACCAGTTTCAGATCGCTATCTCAAAAATTGAGCGAATGCCGACCAAAAAACTGTCATAATTTGACGATTTTTCGCGATTTTCACACATCGCTCGCCATTCGCGCAATTTTCAAGATATAAAAATGATCGAATATGTTTCGAATGCGCATTCTGAACCTTAATTTTACGAAGCTTGATGTCAAAAACGTAACGTAACAAACATTTCTAATTTAATATGTTAACAATCTGGATGTGTGTGAGAGGAAATTTCATATACTAACATATATAAAATCTACGTCATCGGCAGAAAAATTATCTCGCATGGTATGAAACATATGTTAGGGTTTGACACCGGGCTGCGTGACAGGCTGAACATGGAGATGGAGATGGTGATAGTGATGGAGAAGGAGGAGAGGAAGAAGACGACGTTTCTTACAAAAACCTCGACTTTTTAGATCAAAATATCTCGCAATTGGCTTGATGGATCTTCTCGTAGTTAGGCTTAAATTACTCGGGTGGACGCCCCCTACAAGAATATCACCATAGTTTGGGGGAAATATGCGGATTTAATGCCGTTTGAATACCCCGAAAACCTCGATCTAATTCTTCCGGAAAAGAGTAGTTCAGGTCTACCAGTCGGGAACTCTTGTACTTGGCCCGAATCAAGACCTTAACTCTTGATCTAGCCGAATCTCGCAAATTTCTGGCTATCATAATGATTTTTTTCCATTACGGGTTTGCTCCACGTTTATTCAACGAGAATTTCCGTAATGTCCATTTTCTGCCAGCACGAACACGACGGTAGATAAAGTCTTATGTTGTTTTGACGAAAGATTAAAAATTGTCCTTATATTTTTTGAATCAAGATATTCCTCTGTTACTCCGTAAAACTTTCCCCGTTTGTACCTTTTCCCCCCTGAAGAGCGACGATTCTAATTTTTCCTTTGAATTAAAATAACAAATTCCTAATGAATCACCGCAAACTTCGTGAAACGAGGAATGCTTACGCCACGCTTTTGATACTATCAAAATGTAAAAGAGACTCGTTCAACTCTGTATAAAGCGCAACTCATCTCGCTAATTAATTTATTTAATTCCATTAATTGGCTATTTCAAGCGTTGAAAAAAAAATAATACATATACACCGGTATCTTATCTGACAGAATTTTACTTTTTCTTTCCTCGATATAACTTCGTGACACGCCGGATAACCGTATGCCGGTTCGTCCTTTCATAATACATTCACATATACACATATTCGCCCTTCTACCGTTTCAAAATGATTAAATAAACTCCGTCATGATTCAACAACGTATCACGGTGTTTCCACGTCCACGAATGTCCGCAATTCACTAAAGCATGTCCAATTCCACGTACACCGCAAACCAATTCAAGTTTCCATAATTTTTTTCCGACTTCTTGTCGAGCCGCCCGCGACTCACGGCCAGTGTTCTTCGTGGCCAGCTGACAAGGTGCATTTATTTTCATGTAAATATGCCTCTCGCTTAGTAGCACCACGAAAGGGGGACGTCAATCAAAGCGATAAGTATGCGGGCTACTTCAAAGCGAATACTGAGTAAGTTAAAGCGGTCAGGTTCGTAAGTCGCTCGGGACATTGTTAAAAAGCTCGGGCCCCGGGAGAGAAAGAACATTGTCGGGACCGTTGGAGGGCAGCGCGATAAATGCCTCGTGCTCGCGGGATGAAGACGTACACGAGCACCGGCCTCTGTCAGAGTTGGCATGTGTAATAAACCTTTACCCACGAAAACTACCAAACGCGTTTAATTTACGGTGCGGTCGTATGTGATACCTGAACGTATGCTGTATTATTTACTCGTCGGTGCGAGCAAAGCTCTGAAAGACGTACGCTTTGTTACCACCCCTCCTCTACCCCCCACCGGTTGTATTATGACACTCGTACTTATTATTTACAGAGAGTATTTTGCTGCTGATTTTTCTTTTCTTTTTATAATAGATCCGATTGAGTTGCGTTTCTAATTAGTCGAAATTCGTCGTTTATATCACAAACGAACGTTTCCTAGAGAATTGTTGGGATAAGTACATTTAAGTCTACACTTCTCTACGGCAAAGGCTCAAAGCTTTCGGCAACTGTGTGCTAACAAAACGAAACGTTCGCAGAGATAAATAGGTAATTAATATTGATGGTAATTATGAACATATATTTACTTGCCCGTAGAGGATTAACGGGAGTAAATACATACAGGTATACCTAAGGATCCCGGTATCCTAGGTGCAAATGAAACGTCCGTGTACCCTGGCTGTTTTTGTTTGTTGCTATTATACATTAAGGAAGTATGGTAGCGGAATATTCGTAATTTTTGCTTTTATTTGCGAATAAAATCGAGTGAATATCGAAATCTATTTATTGACCTCGCGGGCACCGTGGATGAGATAAATTTCGCGCGAAATTGTTCGGGCACGCAGTGATCATTCAACGATATTGGAAAAACCATTTTTCACTCTTTTTCGAAGGTAAACATAGGTTGGCCAACCTATTTCAGTAAACAGCATTCACTCCGCTATCACCGAGGACTCGTCGCCGCCGGTGCGTTTGTGCGATGCACGGTTACTCTTCGATAAATAAAAATATCAAACGGAATGCATCGAGCGAAATGTCAAAGTAACTAAGGTTTCTGTTTCAACGTAACAATTGCAAACAATCTTGCCTTTCTATTCATAATATATTGTAAAATCGAAAGAAAAATATCAACGAGAGAAAGTTTTTTTTCCTCTTTCACCGTATAGTCTTTATTATGTGTTATGCAGCCGGTGATATATTACATTCTACATTCAGGATGAGACTGTTTAAAGGCAGACCGTTTGAAAAGTACTACTAGCACAGTGTGACATGGGACCAAACGTAATACTATTTCAAGTTTCGTGCCGTACGGACATCCCGCCACGTGGCATTACTGCTTAATGTCACGTACCGATTCTCTTACCGACGTGTGACTAAGAACGAACCACCGAGTGTCCTAAAAATCCTTAGACAGGTCCAGCATACAAATTACCGTACGCTGTTATTCCCTCTCTGAGTTACTTTATGTCCGCTGCAAAGCGATTCTCTCGAGAGACCCGCTAGACTTTTATACGATCAAAGGTAACCGATGTCTTCACCTCTCGAAAAGCCTCGACCGTTCGAGCGCGTCGCGAAAAAAAACCTATGATTCATTCAACAATGAGTGAAACACTCTTTTCACATCCCGTATTTTTTTCTTTTATTCTCTCCCAGTTTCTCGTATTTAACGATCGATCAATCTCACGCATCGAGACTCTAGCGAGAATCGATGTTCGCATCTTTTAATCACCACCAAAGCCGAGCACCGTTCGCTTCCCTATTGGATTCATTAAAAACACCTACGTATGTATGTATGTACGTAGTACGTGTAATTGAAGAGGTAGGGACCGACGTAGACGAAATGAAACGGAAAGAAAAGAAATCAGTCGTATTCGTGAGAGCAATTTCTCGGTCTAATCGACATCGATCGATCCCACTCGATGTTCCTCGGTATCGTGCCTGCCGAGTGGTAACGAACGGATCACCGAACGAGTTTCTGTAGCACACCCGCCCGTGCCGACCATCGTTGTGGCGAGGAAACGTAGCCCGAGTTTCAAGGGGCAAGGGGGGAGGGTGGGTGGGAGGAAAGTGGTGTGGGTGGGTAGGTTTGAGAACGAGGGGAAGGTACCGCGGTGTTGGCAGCGAGAGGGGCAAGGGGAGAAGGCATTGTGGCCTCGTAAAAGGTCGTGCCATGGTGAAGATTCGTACGAAGTGGGTGTCGGGGGGGTATCTACTGGGTGGCGAGGGTACAAGAAGGGGGACAGAGAGGAGAGGGAGGGGGAGTGACTAAGGTGGGGGATATATGATTACAGGAGGCTGTGTATTCAGTTCGGGTAGTTGTCGTTTCAGACACGAGGCACGTAGCATATTATCATCGTTACGCGGTGAGGACTGAGGCCGTTCGTTGATACAACTTTGGTACATGGCCATCATGGCCTTACAACCCCGTCTTCCATCAGTTATACCAGACCAGGATCCCATGGAACTCATGAATAAGGCAAACTCCGGCGTTATGTCTCCATTCCGAAACGCCCTCTCGAAAGTTTTCGATGGTTCCTCTACCATCTCTCCCCTTTCCTTTAACAATGGGCTATCAAAATGCATTGCTGTTTGGTGGAAGAATGCCTGGATGTCGGTGGCGAGATGTAAGGTTGGGAGGGGGAGGGGTGGGGAGGATGAGGATGAGGAGGGACAAGGAAATTTGTGAAGAGTCACCAAGCGGAGTTTAGTCTTAAATCGCGGGATCGAGTTAACTTCGGAAATTTGACAATATCCGAGAGTATCCTCGCGGATGAATCTCCTTGTTTACGTCTTGAAGTTTCTAATCTATTTTACTGTTTACGCTCCTGGCGGTTCTGACGTGTCTACGATGAGGGTAGATTCTAAATTTCTTACTCCTTAGATTTCAGATTAAGAGGACCGCTATAAAATCATTATTCACTGCCGGCGATAAATCATCGTGCAATTAAAGGAAGTCGCTTCCTTTTATTGTTATCATGGTGTTCGTTCTGCGGAAGATTTTTATACGTTTTTTATGGAGTTTCCTTGAGATTACCGAGTACAACCATAGACAGTTTCGGCGTCCCGATTAATACGGAAAACAAAACCGTTCTGTGTTATTTTCTCAGGCCAATACGAGTACAGTAAGCATGAGCTCCGGATAATTTCGATGCAAAGCAGCGAAGGTTTCTTGTTAAGCGCTTCAGAGCAAAGCGAGCGCTAGGTTGTTTTGTCTGTATTTAACCAAATGACCTCGTTATGCATATCAGGTACCAAAGTAGCACTCGTAACACGCTCTTCAATTAAAGACCCAAGGAAATGATGGAGTCTTCTTGATAAATTTCTACGGTGCGACTAATCGTACAGATATGGGAGGAGAATGGCTCGGTGATGGATTGGTCGACGTCCTCCATCTGACATTTCTATCTCTGACACTATGCATTACGATCGTTAAGAGCCCTTTGGAGAATGGCCTTTCTAATTAACGCGGAAACTGTCCGTTCTATCTTGGCAGTTACGCAGACTTGATAGAACGCGATTATTAAATTATCGGACTACATTATATTCGCCGAAAATCCCAGACATGTGTTAGTCATTCGACCACCACATGGTTTTCTTCAGTTCTCGTACGATACAAGTACAGAAACAGCATTCCCTGACTTTCGTCCAACAATTAATTAATGTCATTTTCTCATAGTAACGAGAAACTTAATTTAATATTATAAAGTTATATATTTTTCTTCTTACCGGAAAATAATTAACCAACGAGTAAAATTCGTTTGTAAAAGACGTTTCAAAGTAATTTCAGCGATACCCGAGGCGTGCATAATTCGCATTACGTTTGAGTAGTATAAAGTGCCCATATTCGGTCACTTTTTCCTAACCCGCAAGTTCATGAAACCGGTTTTCACATTAATCATTATCGTATCTGCCTCTAATAACGAATGGAACCCGCCAGTGTCAGCAGGAGCTTTTGAGTAAGTGGCAAATAAATTGCCCCTGACTGCATTAATTTTGATGTCAATTAGATTGTTCGACGTATAATGACTTACATTCCAATTTCTGCGCACCTTAAGGAACGTTGTTCCGCTTGTAATTTCCATGAAAACGACGACGTTCTCCCGTTTGTAATTTGACGATACTTTTTCTAGTTTTTTATTTGTCGCCATTCCAGATACATATTCTCTTAACGATAAAATGTGAATTCTGTATAATATTTCGATATTGCGTGCACGGTCATTGATTTTACTCGCACAGTTGTGATTTATTTTTACGATCGGTACATTCCGCGGATGACCCAGTATGAAATGATCGCGGTGAACCATGTATCTTTGGTAACGGGTATTACCGCGGATTATTTATTTTTCCTTTTCAAAGAATGTCACGCTAATCTGTCCCAATTTAAGCAACTTTCCTGGATGTCGTTGCAGTTAATAAATAACATAAAGTGGCAACAGCGTAGCAAGCACGCATACCTCTCTAAAGTGAGGTTAATTTCGCGGTCAGTTACCAGCTTATATGGGCTCGTTGGTTCTCATTGTCAGCCAGCCAAGTTTATTGACAGCAAAAAAGAATCGGGCTAAGTTGTTGCCCCGTTCATCAACAATAATAACGATTGGTATTACCCATACAAATTCAACCTCGCAATGTAGTCAAGCAGTTCACATTCTTCTTAATTTCAGCTTCTCTCCCCCCCCCTTTTCATATTTTGCCAAATATATCCGTATCACGGATACTTGCATAGATATTATAATAATACGGTCAATCAAATTATAATATTACATTCGACGATACGTTAGGTGAATATTAAATGGTATTTAAAACTTCAATTTTAAGTGGTATCGTGTTGCACTTTTATGCTTGTTTGCGCCATGTCGTCGTCGTCGTCATCAGAGGATCGTTTAATTAAGTTTCTCATGAATTTGCGAGATTACTCGTGCATACCAACAAGATCGATATAAGCTTATATACATTAAGCTCGGCATTAAGGTTAAGATTCGAAGAGGTTAGTGCATATTGTTCTCAGGCCAAGGAGAGAGAGTTAGTCCCTCCAGTATCGGTATCCGGCGTACCCTAAATTATTGCACGAGACTTGACTGCATGAGAGCTTCAGAACTATGTCCGGAGCTCGTAGTAACAGCGGGCCAGAGGTGCCAATAACTGACCTACTATCTTCACCTTCCAATCGGGATACGTTGAACAAACTTAGGATATTCTAATCTTAAAACAGCTGTGCTTCGCCGTCCCGAATAGTTATCAAATTGTTTCGATGACCAACTTTCATTGCTACGAAACTGCAAATTTTAACAACTTAGAAAGTATCGTATATTTAAATAGATCCTATCGTGAAGTCGTATTGTTAAATACAGAGTCTATCGTACGGATCATTCGATAACATTCATAAGCTTATATCGGTAACAACTCCTCTATAAGTGGTCGGAGAGTGTCTATAATCAACCCGCTAACTTCCTTGTGACATTGTGTATTGGATTTTGATACCGAGACGTATTATCGACTACTGGGTCCGAAGAAGGTCCACGGTTTCCTTGATATTGCCTTACTTGTTCGAACTTTATCTCATACGTACAAATAATTATCTTTATTGTGGAAACATCGGAATGAAAACGGAGACCGTTAAATATCGTCTAATTTAATATAATAGTCCAGGAAAATTTCTAGTGAAATCTTTAACGGTCTGTTAGCAATTGATATAAGGATATTGTAGGCCATTCGAAGTTCCCGATTGAAATATACGTAGCTCCATGTGTTTCCATTGTGCCGAAATTTGGAATCGAAATATACATTGCGACGCGTTCAGGTGTGGAGGTGTAGTAGGTAGGGAACTCTTCGGTATCGGTGTCTGGTGTAGCCTAAGTTATTGCGCGAGACTTAATTGGATGCAAAAGGAGTTACAAACTTCGGTAGGGACCACGGGCCCTCTCCTCGAACACGATCTCACGGGTCCCAGCGACCATCCCTGCTCTTTTCCTCTCCCACTCCAATTTGCAATCGCTTTTACTCCCTTCCACTTCACCGCCTATCTTCTTTCATTCTTGCCTCTGCCCTTTTATCTTTCTTTCTCTCTCTCTCTAATCACCGGACCACGGGTATCGCGTACAAACAACACAAGTTACGCACACAAACACTTACACACACATATACACACAGAAACGTGCAAAACAACCGATGGAGAAGGGAAGCGTGATAAAGCGAAAGGGGGAGAAACAAAAAGGGATAGGATCAAGGGGATAACGAACAGAAAGAGAAACAGAGAGAAAATGGAGTAAAAAGGGAAAGAAATGAAGAGAAATATAAACGCGAAGGAAAGAAAGGAAGAAACTCGGTAAAAAGGATATAGCGTGAAAGTGAGATAGACCCGAGACAGAGAATGAGGAACCGTATGAGTGGGAGAGAGATGAAAAGAGTGAGAAACAGAGAGAGAGAGAGAAAAGTGAGCGCGTGTAACCGGTAACCCGCCTCTGTCCACTTATTAGCCGCTTAATGGACCGCGATGTACGGACCACGAATGTATGCTGTCTTTCTGCGGGGACCATCAAAAGAGGCGGGAGCGTCCCGTTTATTTAGCAAACACGCCAAACCGCAAACCCTATTTCTTCGGGCGGTTTAAAGGGATTAAAAAACGGAGAGGGAGAAAAAGATAGTGAGAAAGGACGAGGAGGAGGATAGGATAGAGGAGTAGGGGTGGGGATGGGATGAAAAAGAGCGGAAGAGAGAGAGGAAGAGCTCAATTACGGTGGGACGGAAATCGATAGGCTTCTCGAGCTCACGGGAAGTAATTAAAAGCGCGCGAAATTTGTGGCCAAGCTTTTTTCACTTCTCCTACCGCTTTCTCGATCCTATCACTACCGTTGATCTTTATTTCACGGGGGGGGGGGGGGGATATCGATCGGTATCGATAGACGATGTAACGGTATTATACGAGAGGGATTCTCTGTAATTACGGGGCCCGACTGTGTCTTTTGGTAATTGATATAATTATCTCCGGTTTATTGTGGCTTTCACGGTATTTAACGCGACAGCTTTTTGTTGTTGTTTTTTTTCTGTTTTCTTTTCCCCTCTCTCCTCTCTTTTCTTTTTTTCAAACGGTGACAAAGATCATGGTCGCGGTCCGTTACTTTCATAGAATATTTATATCGATTCCGAATGGTAACCGCGGGTGGGGGGGGGGGGAAGCACTTTCGTTTCCACGAAATCAACGTGGATAAGGCTTCGATATCGACAGACGTCTTACAATTCTTTTGGCAAATAAAAGTAAGTAACAACAAATAAAACACGAGTTACTCGCAATGGAATCTCACCCACGTAAGAGGTGGAGGTGACTTCGTGGCAGCTGTCGATCGAGCAATGTTCAACCTCCGACCTTCGTCGGGAGAACCGACCGATGCACACTCCTCCCCCGTCGTAGGTCGTCGATGAAGCATCCAGCCTCGCTTCGATAAGGATCGCTTTCGAGTGAGAAAGAACGAACCTCGCCTGGTGTGAGAGTGTGTAATTCGGGTTGCTCGGGCCTCTTCGACTCGTACGTTACGAGGTATTCGAAAAGGTAACCCTGAATGTTAGGTGGATAGGTTGGATCGTACGTTTCTGTGAGACCCAGCCCACTAAAAGTTACAGGAAGGAAGGTAGTTAAAGCGACGGAGAGGTAGGAGGTATGCGTATCGATGCTACGTTAGCATTCGATAGTGTGCGTAGATTCTTCTGTTTCTGGTTAAATTCCAATTGCCTGAATAAATTATCCGTTTGGTGAAACTTATAGACCACGCCAACGAATGAATTAACGATAAAACCTTCAAAACTTAAATCGTTTTCGGATCGGGTAGAACATTGAAGGTCGTGGAAATTATTCGACCGTATATTCGATTACGTTTCTTTCTTTTTTTTTCTTTTCGTTTTATTCGTTACGTTCTCTTAAATACTCACGATCCTCTCCTGAGGCTTACCATATTTATACAATTTCATCCGACGTTGGATCCCATATAACGGTGAACATTCGAAACGATCGACGTCTCGATGAGTCGGGCTTACTTCGATGCAGAATGATGCAGACGAGTAAGAAGTGTGCTAAAGGAAACAAATAAAGAAAAAAAGAAGAAGAATAAAAACGAAAGAAACGAGGGGTTTATGCCGCGGCATTCGGTTAGGTTAAATTTACTGACACGCTTCCAGGCCGCACTGGCAGCCCTGCGGCCATCTCTCTGTCCTTCCTCTTCGTCTTCCTCTTCTTCATCTTCTTCTTCTTCCTCTTCTTCTTCTTCGTCGTTGTCGTCTTCTTCTTCTTCTTCTTCTTCTTCTTCTTCTTCTTCTTCTCGTGGTCGTAGCTTTATGATTACCTCCGCCAGGTCCGTCCGTCCAACCCTTCACCGTGGAATCTCGGCTGGCATCTAGTTAACCGGGAACGATGCCGACGTAGTCCCTTCTGCACGAACTTCGGACTTCCCGCTGCGAGGAGGCCGCAACACCATCCCTGAAGCCTTGGACACCGTTTCTCCTTGTTCTTTTCAGCTCACGAGCGCGCGAGATAGCTCGCGCCTCTTTTCTTTCAGCGCACGCCGGATCGATTATGGCTCCTCGCCTTCGCTCTCTGTGTGTAACCACTTCTCTCTCTATCTCTCCCTCTTTCTCTCTTTCTTTCTGTCGTGAGCGCACATGGTGTCTTTTGCTCTCTCTTTCTTTCTTTGCCCTTTTCTTTTCTCGCTCTTCTGACACTCTCTCCTCTTCTCGGATTTACCGGGCCGTTTCTCTTCCTTCCGTGGTGGCTCTTCGTACGGATCGATTTTGAACGACGTTCGATCGGCACGTATAAGCCAACCTTTCGGTAATGGAAAGGGATTACGTGCGCTAATTGGATGGAAATAGTAAGGATTTTTACTCTTCAATCGTTACGGGATCGGATTTGCGTTTTAACGAGATCCACGATAAAGCCGCTCGCGCGCGATCGTCTAATTTCCGATGCTACGGTTTTTGATTAATTGCTAGTCGCCTATCGCGGAATTAGTTTACCGGTGTTAGTCGAATAATGATCAATACGGATGTTGAATCATCGTAGGGTCGAATTAAGCGAGTTTTATTATTGATTTCGTTTGATACAGATATACGAGTGTTACGATATCAACCTTAATTTAATTCTTTTCTTACGCCCTCATTCCTGTCAAATGCAGCGTAAGCATTGCACGAGCAATGCAAATGCTGACTGACTAAACGTGCGGCGTATTCAGGTCAGAAAACTCATATAATATAAACAAGACCGAGTGTAACAACGCAGAGCATTATTTTTTTTTTCGGAAAGTTACTCGCTAGTCTGAATCCACGATAACCACATCGATAGGCGAGTAACCAAAATCCTCAAAAGTTCTTATCGACGACGCCACACCTAAAGCGTGGATTAGCTTAATCGATAGAAAGATTTACCACGTTGCTACATTGGTTATTTAAAGACGGTTACCGGGCATAAGACCCAATAGAACCGGTTAGAAATTGTTTCGTTTCCAGTTGCTCGGTAATCTCGCACGCTAACCAAGTCTTGTAATATACAGTGCACTAATTGCTCTCTCAATAAATAAACATGGTTAGAGTAACAAGGTGCGTTACCCCAATTTCGTGGAGCATTTAACCGACGCCCCTGTTTTCTTTCTACCGATTGCCGGATAAACTTGCTCTAATTTTAGATTACGCTTACCGTCGAGTCCCCGCGAAATCGCGACAACCAGTGAATTCTTTGCAAGGTTACCGCACGGTGGCCCGCGATAATACTCCGTTCGTACGAAACACGAGTTTCCTGTTACAGCAATTGTTCTACCGGTTTCGGATTTCATTTTTGAAAAGCATGGATCGTGATATAAGCGTACAAATATAGGAGAGATAGGAATCACGTGCGGCTGCCAGTGGATTGATCAAACCTAGGAACTATTACAATTTCGTGGATAAATAAAAAAAGGCATTTCTATTATTTTCTCGAACTGTATTTCATATATAAACATCGTGCGCCCGAAATCCGTCGGTATTCCTCGAATAGAGGTAAAAATTGATTTTCTTTTCAACTATACGGTTACCTGGTATATAATCTTACCTGATCTTATCGTGTTATAACGTATGCGGACATCCCTTGGAACGTCAAGTGCCGTCATGACGAAGGAAAAATTTCCAATTTTTATCGTCGTTGATAATATTGCTATTTCGGGAAACGAAAAATCTTCAATGACACGAGACGTATGAAAGTCGGATTACAAAGTCTTTTGTGTGCAATTTTCTGAACTTCGCACGATATACCGGGGGATACGTAGGGTAAGACTTCCCGCTGAGAGAGTTGGAACCATCCTGGATCCTTGGGTGAGATAGCTCGCGCCTCTTTTCAACATCCACCGGATTGATTATGGCTCCACGTCGGTCTGCCTGAGAAATGTTGCCTGCTTACTCTTCTACCGGAGACGTTGCTTTCGTTTGACCAGCTTGGACAGAGACAATCCCCGTCTCTTCTTTATCGATGCTGGACATACGAATTTGTTTTCGTAAACGAACGGTTGTTCGGTGGTGGTAACCCCCGGAAAGAAATACATATACTTACTGTTACGTTTCCGTTAATGTGATCGCGGTAAAATTATCCGTACAACATGCGAAATAAAACGGAATCGAGTATAAAATAACGTTGAAAAATAATCAACGTCTTATTTCGGTAATATTATTTTTATCGTATTTCGTTCCGAGGGATATCCAATTTTTCTCTGTGGATTACGTTATGTAAATTGTTTGCCATTTAAAAGTGGCGAATTTAAAGCCGCGCAAAATATGATCTCATGATACCTTTCCGGTATGTTATTCGATATTCGACGGTGTAAGTTGGGTTCTCGGACGAGTAGTGGAGGTCGACCTGTATATCTCTGCGCGAAATTGCTCGGGCCGCTTTTCAACATCCAACTGATCGATTATGGCCGGTCGACGGCTCTGAGAAATGCTTGCTTGCTTGCCTTACTCACAAGTGCTCCCTTTATTCTGTAGAACACGGCGCGACGGTAAGCCTCGGACAAGGTGTTCTTTAGGAAAACCATTTTAAGAGGCCATTATGTGGCTTTTGCCGTTCGGTACAATTACAAACAACAAGAGAAAAAAAGGAAATACAATGTATTCGAGTGGTACATTATGTACACGGGATTTTTAATGGAATTCTACTAGACTCTCGTTCTTTTTTGCGAAAAGAAAACAATTGTTAAATACACATATAATTTTATTTCACTTTAGACGTAGGTATATATTAATTTGTTGAAAATGATGAAAACGAACTTTTTAACGCTCGCGATATACATTCATATATGTATACATATGTATACATTCATATATGCGGTGTATTCACGGTGAATTCAAAGCTTGTAAACATAGGAAGGGGGGAGTATCGATGATAACGTACCGATTCTGAAATTGTCACATCAAACATTTTTGTGCTGCCCTGAAAACTGACCGGGACACGATCGAACCCATTCGCGGAGGATCAAAGCACGATGGCCAGGCAGTGGAAAATTACGTCTGGCCCATACAGTCAGTTGCTGAAGTTAGAGTTTAATTAATGCACAGGGAAAAACACGCGGCACTCGAGGTGTAACGGTTTCGCGTATATACTATACTATATATATCCGTGTATTTTTGTATGTATCTCACACACGTGCGGCCGCGAGTTTGCACGTACGCCTGCGCGAACTCGCAAGATTCTCGTTGTACGATATTTCTTTCGTGACGTAAGAGCATAAATATCGCCGCGAAAGGGATGTTCGTGACCTAACGGTCGGGCAAGGAAGTGTCGTTTTTATTAAAAAAACGAACGAAAGAAAAAATACAGATTTATCAAAAGTATGAAACGGGAGAAAAGCGCGTGGCACGAAGGCGGTGAAAACATCTCGATAGTTTATCGCTCTACTATGCTGCCAATGCTTTTCACTTTGCATAGTATTATTTTACAACTTTCAAAAGTAGATAGTTAAATCTTGAGTTATGGCAGGCTTGTATGTATGTACATACGTACGTACGGTTCGTACATTTACGGTTAGTTTCTATTTTTATGATTTTCTATGTATGTACGTACGTTCGCATGGATTTCGGAATTTTACGCAGATTTCCACGCTATGGTATCTTAATATTTCGATTAAACATGATTGGCTAATTACGGCCTCGCTATCGACTATTAATGTCAGAGAGTCAATAAATGTTCGTATTCACCAGGCTATTTGGCTCCGTTCGCGCTGCATATTTAATTTCGTACACGATTACAAGTGAGCACTATCGCTATCCGTGACCGCACCACAATTAGTTTGATTTGAACCGATGTCATCCTGAGGGTAGGCGAGATTTCCTGTACTTGTCGGCGCATTTCGAAATTTGGCTATAATTCACCGATCCGGCCGAACAATTATAAATGTAATGGGTTCGGCTGTGGTCGTCATACATCCACCGGTTGTCGTCAAATTAGTCTCGTCATTCTGATAATATTTCATACAGTATAATAGCTTCTAACACGGTTATCGTTACTTACAGTTGTATCACCGCAAACGTACGTACCGATTTCACGTGATTAGAATGTTCGAAACACACCAATGGATTTCCGGTGGACATTCTACGATCTGATCGTATCGTATATTTTTACATCATTCTTACACCACGTTTTTGCAACGCGTCAACACTTAAAGTTAATGAGACAACGTATATAAGGTGATAATATCGAAAGTTACAATTCAAGTGAACGTTCCATATGCATAGTTCTAATGAGGTCATCGGGTGAATAATTATTAGTTATATTCAAATGGTTATAAAAGGGGTTATTTGTAGAAAGCTATAGATGTCCTCTTTGTGGTCATGATTTACAGGGCTTTACCAGGAGAATGGTTCCATCCGCTTTATACGGATTTTAGAGGTTCGTTCGATTTCACATCTGAATATACATATGCATACAGTTAAACAGATAGAAATATAAAATTGAATCATCTTTAAACCCTTCATACCTGTCACACGAATATCATCAAACAAACGTAACGTATAAACATAGTAAATTTCCCTCGAAAACGTTTCAACGCAATTAATATCTCCCGATATCAATAAATCCTCTGTTATCGAATGCTAATGGGCGTTCGGGCGTGTTGTCATGATTTCTCCCGAATGAATGAGATTTTTCACGTCAAATCGTCGGAGGTAACTAATTGGGAGCCCGTTCGAGCCACGGTCGCGATCGATTTCTTCGTTTCCCGTCGTTCCGGTGGCATTCGCGATTAATTCTCTCTCTTTCTCTCTCTTTTTCTCTCTCTCTCTCTCTCTTTCCCTATTTCAATAAGAAAAGAGATGAAATAAAGAGAGAGAGAGACGAAAAAAAAGACGAAGAAATAAAACGAAGGCGCGAACAAAGTGGCTCGGCACGACGGAGAATTCATAATGCGCGCGTATACGTCTTCCGGCGTGGACTAGTTTCCGCTCGAGGAAATCCCGAGCGTGGCGCGCGAATTAGCGAATGCCTGGACTCGGCTTCCCGGCGTGATAGCGCGATGCATACGTAATGCATTTCACGGCAGGCTGCCTTCGCCCGACCCGCAACCGAGGATCTCGTTTTGCGGAGCCCTCGTCGTCATAAGCTCGCTATCATATCCCTTTGGAGACCCCCAGAGCGCTTTTCAACGTGAACCGTATAGCGAGGGAAGAAAACATCTTTTGTTGGATTACGCGTATACGGTCTTTCTTTACGTACTTCTAATCACGAGATTAATGGGGCAGTTTACCCCATTCGTGGTTTAAAAAGGATGAAAATAAAGAAACAACAACAACAAGAAAAAAGAGAAATAGGAAAGGTTGATGCATATGCCGCGACATTCATATATTTTGAATACACTTGTTATGGTTATTATTATACGAACGTGTATAAAACGATACAGTACCGGTATCATTTCTAACGGTGTTTCAAAGTGAAATCGACGAAAGTACGATCCGGAGTGGCATTATTTCATTCTTCTGTGAAATCGGTTCGCGGGATAAGTTCGAACGAATTTGCAACTCGCGCTTCAATTCACTTAAGCTGTCCGGTGCACGTGCGAGTCAAACGGATCGGCAGCTGCGACCGGATCGAATTGCTTGCATGTGCAAGCGCGTGCGTACGGCCGGGCGTGTATGCGTGAGCGTATCCGTGAATGGCGCTGACGAGGGGAATGTAAAGCTAATGCTCGTTTAATGCACCTCCATCGGCACGCTGTGTTCTGATAACCGGCAGGTTGCAGATTTAACGTTATTTTGCGAAGCTTCCGTGAATTTCCCTACGGTTCAAGTTGCCTACCTTTATCGGCTAGAATTGTAAGTATGTATGTATGTATTAGTATGCGCACTCTGTACGCACGCTAATTCATTGTTGAACGATCGATTTTAAGATCACTCGTCGGCGATATTAATGGGAATATATATTTCCATATTCTGTTGTAAACCATCATGATTCACGGATTTGTTGGTATATGATGTATAACAATATCGGGAGGGAACAGCGTGTATTATCATTGTTATAGAAGGATGGTACACATATATATATATAGATATATAATCCTAAGACGATTCCAATCGCATAATATGACCATAACTATAAGATTTCTCTACTCGTAACGAGTGTTTCCCGTCAGCAAAATTGCCAATTTGATCAAAGCAATTTGCGACAACAAACCCATCAATTATTCAGTGGGTCACTCAGAACGTTGCTCCGACATATATATCGTAACCATATCGCGTGCAATGACGAAACCACAAACCGAAGTCAAGTATGTACTTGAAACGAGGCGGGTCTTGCGAATACTTTCGTTTGTACAGTACGTGAAAAGCACCGTTGTTCCGCGAACGGAAAGAGGTCATAAACCGCGAATAGACGAAATTCACGACTTTGCCGGGGAGAAACGGTCTTCTAACTCCTTGGACAAAAACTTGCCTGTGTCTGTCCCATGTAAAAGTCGCCGATATCCTCCTGCCCACGACTGGTTTGATGTCCTCGCATAAACCTGACCGTGTTGCCCCGGCACGATATACGAAACCTTACATGTGTAGAACGAGAAAAGGGAGACGTCGGTAGGTGCCGATCTCTTTTCCGCTTGACGTTCGGCGGAAAATAAGGAAACTGTTTCTGGTATCTTGCGTTCCCTGTACCCCTGAATAATGCAGCCGTTCGTAAATTTGGAAATGTCCGGAGACGTTCGAAGTTTCCGGATAATGTAGCGAGCGGCTTTTTAGGAAACCATAAGGTTTCAAGGAAACAACTGAAAAGGAAGGATCGTACGTAAGGAGGATAGGATACTTTAGACTTACGTATTACCCAGCCGATCCTTTGTGTTTCGATAAGTCTCGACTTTTTTCACCGAAGTTTTTTTCCGGATTCTAATCAAAATGAAACGTAATACGCGAAATACATTAACCGTATAACCGAGCGAACGAAACAGGTTTGATATAAAAGAGACTCTGTAGAAACAGTAGCTAATTGGATTAAAAAACATACACGTATGTACATATATACATACTACATCCTGTCTACCGGTATGTACAGATATGCATGTGTTTTCCGATGGAACTCACAAAGAATTCGATGAGAGGGTCTGTTTAAATTTCATTACTCGTTCTTACATTCTTCGAAACTTCTTCGCTATCATTTAATAATAATATTTCCATATTTCTTTCCCAAAATATGTATTATAATATCCATATTTATCACACGAAATTAGTTCTTTTCTCTCTCTATAATCTGACATCCCAGATTCGTACGATCTTATTGAGAACGAAACGGAACGAAGCACGAACGGAATATGTCGAGGGGGATTTCGGATCGGATTCGTGAAAAAGCAATCGGTAAGCAGGAAAACCGGTCACGGTTGGTATAATGCAGGGTGGAGATGGGGTGTATAAGAGGAGAAGGGAAGAAAGAAAGAAAGAGGGAGAGAGAGAACCAGAGAGGGAGACTCGAAACGAGGTAAAAATTGATTCGGCAGGTGAAACCTCCGGCTCTGTTCTCTGTTGATTTAAGCAACGTACCGGCTGCTTCGTGCTCTATAATCATGGCGAGCAGTCCGTTATTACTCCGCCGCCAGTACCTATCTACTCTTCTCTCGGTCCTTCTTTGACTTGCCTCTCTTACTCCTCATCCTCTTCCTCATCCTTCTCGTCCTCCACCTCCTCTTTTCGTCTTATTGTTTTCTCTTCCCCTCACTCCTTTTCTATCTCACTCACTCTCCTTCTCTCTCTCTTTCTTTCTCCTCCACTATCCCGTTCTACAGCTCTTGTTCGTTCGCCTGTTTGGATCACAGCTTCTCCTTCTCTCTCTCTCTCTCTCTCTTTCTGCTCCTCGTTCTTCGTCTACCTTACTCTTCGTCCATCAGGTTTCTCGCTCCTGCTTTTGGACTTCACTACCGAGCCTCCACGGCGAGACCCTTGCCTTGGTAACGAGGATAACGAGGATCGCTTCTAAGACCGCAAATAATAAATGCTTTTCTGCGCCCGTAACGTCGTAAAATTCCTCCCGGCGCGATTTTACCGCGCCGCTTTCCCAGAGTGGCCGTAAGCAGCGTCCAAGAAAATTGGCGCGTTACTCGCATTTCTCAGTTATGGGGACCTGGGAGACTCCGGTAAGAAGCCGCGGCCGCGATTGGTCTCTGGAATTTATCTGGTCGTGGAGAATCGACGAGGCAGAGAGACCGTAACGAGAATTAGTGAGAGGCTACCGCTGAATTCCGATCATCCGCCCGATGTTTTCGGTGCGGAACGCCGCTGCTAGAAAGAACAAGGAAACGGGAAGACTTTCGTTACCTGTCCGACCACGGTTTCGCGAAATTCACTTTTCTCCGCGTTACGAAACGTGGCTGTTTTGCATACACGCACGTTCGTCTGGAACCACGGATTGTTAGGTTGATAAATCGTTATGGATTAGAATGGAGATTAGAATAAATTTATCGGATTGTTAAAACGTTGTCAGTGTTTATGGTTACTAGAAGTACGAGTGGAGTATGTATATTACGAAGGAAACATCTGAAGTTACTTTGGTATTTGCTGTGATATTTCCGGTCGTATTTTGAATATTTTAAGTACGCTCATGAATATACCTTTTGACACGTATTCAGGTTGTAGCTAAGATAATAATAAATTTGTCCCTGTTATTGTATCCCAATATATACGATCGATTCTGATAAAACATCACCCATTTTCAGATGCTTCAGATGTTCTACACGAACAATAGAATCGGTATGAAATATTAACGTATAACCTCCATTTTGTAATAAAGCAGACCTATCAGTGCTTTCATCAATAATTCACGTTGAACAGATTCTAATGTTCTTTAAAACAACAGGGAAAATTTATTCGTCAGCGTGTTTGTTGAAAAAAAAAATATTTGTTTCAATCTGCCACGTTTCTTTCCGTAAAATACCGTCTCTCTTTCCTTAAAACCGGAGATCTGCATTCCTTTCCCTATTCTTCACGGTATCATTCGATCAGGGAGTATAAGGTGAATCGAATTTCCGATATGCGGTTTTTGAACCCGTGTTCTCGTCGGGCTGGAAGTAAAACCGAGACTGATACGTATACGAAATGATCCACCCACGTTTTACATTATCTTGACAGAAATACTTGGTTGTTCGCCGGCTAAATCGTAGTTGTTGCTCCGCCTGTCCGTTGCCGTACACGAGTGTCCCTTTTTATTTATACTTAACGTTTCACAACGTCTAAACGCCTCCTTAGATGTTGGGCCCGGTAAAAGGGCCATGTCAGTTTTTCGTCCGGCCGTGAAACAAAGACCGGCATTCTCTGTCGTTCGGTGTGTTTATTCAAATGAGAGGCTTGTAATTCGGAAATCCACCGCCCAGCTCACCGTGTACTCAAAACCGAATGACGTTCCGTGTCGCGCGGCCAAAAGAAATTTCATCCCGGAATTCCATCTCCACCCTTCTTTCTTCGTTTTTCGCGAGTCAGGCTTCCTCGGCGGTGGAGCTTGTCCCGTAGTCGCACGCTTTATCCTTGTCCCATATTTTCCCTACTTTACACGCGCAACTTTTCCTTTTTCCGCAACGCGAACGTTCCGCCGGATGCGAATGTTTTATTCGGTGAATTTAAAAAAAAAAAAAAAAACGCAACGCGCCGGCCTCCGGTTTTTATCAAAGGATGTAATCCGCGAATGTAACTATGGTGTTAGCAAACCGGCGGGAAACAACAAAAAATTCAATTTTTAATCCATTACGATGGAATCACCGTTTTAAGTAATGGCATCGCTTTGCCCGCTGGAATATATGTATTCGAGTCAGCGGCGGACTTCGTTTTCGGAATGTGATTGTTAGCTTGTTACGGAAATAACGCATTTCGGCGAGCACAAATCAAGTATTCATTTTTCATATTTCATATTCTCTACGTTCTCGTTAATCTACCCATTCGTGATTTCCTTTTAGCGTGGAACGATTATAGCGGGGGTTTTAATGCCTCGAATTTTAGCAATAAAGTATATCATGGTGTCCACGAACCCGTGAATTATTGGTCTATGAAGTGCAAAAATAAACGTTTTCTGGCTTCGTTACTTGCCAGCTAACTGTGCCAAGACGAATATTCAGAACGTACTTTGAGGATATTTATTATTTACCATAATATCAGTCGTCTAAAATGTATTCTTCTAAAATTTCTTTTTATAAATCTTTACTTTAGCGCTTAGTTAACTCGCGGGAAATCCCGTTTTTTGCCACGATCCCGGTTTTCGTATTCTCTTTTGCTATCGTTCGTATTGCGCATCCATCCGTTCGGGATTTATTCTATCATTTTTTTTTGTTCGCCCCCGCGTTGCTGAACGATCAATTAACTAAATCAACGCATTTTTAAAAATATGTTTGCTTTGCATATAAAATATTTAAATTCCACTGTTGGTTTCGTGACTACCGTTTTCCCACCGGGGTTGAAGTAAAGCTGAAAGTAGGTCGAAGTAGACGGCAAAGTGAACGAGGTGGAAGTCTCAACAGAAACCGTCAAGGTGATGTAGGATTCCAACGAAGTTTGTCTCCGTCGTTAAGTTTAACTTCAGATGCAGCCGGTATTGGTATTGCCAATTGATGACCACTATTGAAATTCCCTCTGTTTCGACGTCGATTTATATTAAGATAATCCCTGGACGTCATTTAATAAAAACGCGACGGTTGCAAACTTTCTACGCGGATTACAAGTTGAAGAAAGTTTCAGGCAAACAAGAAGAAACGACGTATAATTTTTCAAGCGGACGTAGCGCGATAGAAAAAATATTGTAACGTATGTCATCGTTCCAACGAAGGTTTTACTATTTCCTGTCAGGTATTTTTGTCAGCGTGCACCGCGACACATTACCGGACTGACAAGTGACATATAAAAATGTTATTATATCGGGAAGATCGACGGATTGAGGAACGAGGTGGCGAAAAATGCGTCAGGTTTTAACTACGTTGCGAACGATATTACTTATAACTTTGACAAAATTGTAGAATTGTTGGAAAATGTGAAACGTAACTGAATTTAACCTCATTCGTTCTCATTGTCGTTACAATAGATAAAATCCACAAAAAGCATCGAAAATGCAAAGCTATGGGCCAAGTACAAGAGAATGATACATTGGAATTGGTTACACTGCATTTTACACAGGATTTGAAATCAATCAAACTTGCTCACATTTGATTGATTTCAAATCCTGTGTAAAATGCAGTTTATGTTAATGAGCAACCTATTCCAATGTAACATTCTCTTTTACTTGGCCCATAGCTTTGCATTTTCGATGCTTTTTGTGGATTCTTTCGTCATTTCCGCAAATTTTTAGATATCGACCTGAATCTTTCACTGTCTTATTGGGCTTCGAATTCCGCGTCCAACACGTCCCGGATCGTTTTAATATCTCAATCATTGTGGAAATGGCAAGCAAATTACGAAAATCGTGAAAAATCCTCAAATTCAGGCGGTTTTTTGAACGGCATTCGCTCAATTGTTGAGATAGCCGTCTGAAACTTGTACCATTGTTTTAGTTGGGAAATTCTACGGCAGATCAACATATAATAGTTGTACTTTTCGAAAATTTCATTTTTCGCAAAAATCTGAAGGGGGTAGGTCAGGATTTTTTGCGATTTTCGTAAATCGCTTGCCATTTCCGCAATTTTTGAGATATTAAAATGATCCGGGCCGTTTTGAACGCGGAATGCGAAGCCGAATAAGCCAGTGAAAGAATCATTTTAATATCTCAAAAATTGTGGAAATGGCAAGCGATTTACGAAAATCGCAAAAAATCCTGACCTACCCCCTTCAGATTTTTGCGAAAAATCAAAATTTCGAAAAGTACAACTATTATACATAGATCTGGCGTAGAATTTCCCAACTAAAACAATGGTACCAGTTTCAGATCGCTATCACAAAAATTGAGCGAATGCCGACTAAAAAACTGGTTGAACTTGACGATTTTTCGCGATTTTCGTATTTCCTTTGTCATTTCCGCAAATTTTTTGATATCGACTTGATTCTTTCACTGTCTTATTCGGCATCGGATTCCGCTTCCAAAACGTCCCGGGTCATTTTGATATCTCAAAAATGCCGGAAACGACGAAGGAATGACCTATATCGCGAAAAATCGTCAAATTCAACCAGTTTTTTAGTCGGCATTCGCTCAATTTTTGAGACAGCCGTCTGAAACTTGTACCATTGTTTAAGTTAGGAAATTCTACGGTAGAACAACGTATAATAGTTGTACTTTTCGAAAATTTAATTTTTCGCAAAAATCTGAAGGGGGTAGGTCAGGATTTTTTGCGATTTTCGTAAATCGCCTGCCATTTCTACAATTTTTTAGATATCGATCTGATTCTTTCACGGTCTTATTCGGCTTCGGATTCCGCGTCCAAAACGCCCAGGATCATTTTAATAGCTCAAAAATTGTGGAAATGGCAGGTGATTTACGAAAATCGCAAAAAATCCTGACCTACCCCCTTCAGATTTTTGCGAAAAATTAAATTTTCGAAAAGTACAACTATTATACATTGTTCTGGCGTAGAATTTCCTAACTAAAACAATGGTACCAGTTTCAGATCGCTATCTCAAAAATTCAGCGAATGCCGACCAAAAAACTGTCATAATTTGACGATTTTTCGCGATTTTCATACATCGCTCGCCATTCGCGCAATTTTCAAGATATAAAAATGATCGAATATGTTTCGAATACGCATTCTGACCCTTAATTTTACGAAGCTTGATGTCAAAAACGTAACGTAACAAACATTTCTAATTTAATATGTTAACAATCTGGATGTGTGTGAGAGGAAATTTCATATACTACATATATAAAATCTACGTTATCGGCAGAAAAATTATCTCGCATAGTATGAAACATATGTTAGGGTTTGACACCGGGCTGCGTGACAGGCTGAACATGGTGATGGAGAAGGAGGAGAGGAAGAAGACGACGTTTCTTACAAAAACCTCGACTTTTTAGATCAAAATATCTCGCGATTGGCTTGATGGATCTTCTCGTAGTTAGGCTTAAATTACTCGGGTGGACGTCCCCTACAAGAATATCACCATAGTTTGGGGGAAATATGCGGATTTAATGCCGTTTGAATACCCCGAAAACCTCGATCTAATTCTTCCGGAAAAGAGTAGTTCAGGTCTCCCAGTCGGGAACTCTTGTACTTGGCCCGAGTCAAGACCTTAACTCTTGATAAGTGCACTGTTCTTGCGTAATGTATGGTTATCAAAACCAAATGCACACTATGCGTTGTTATGTGTCTTTCTGCCAATAAAATGGAAATTGTATTTTTCAAGCTTCATAAGGGAAACACTTAAGGCTTGAAAAAGATATGAAGTCACATGCGCGTATGAACAAAGCACGCTTTAGAAGCCTTTTGTTGTAAACGTCTGCTCTACGATAAACATGCATTTTTTACCGTTGGCAGCGACTAGGGTAGAATATTTCATTGAGAATTCTGTTCACTGACAACTCCGGAAAGGTTGCTGCACGCGTTTTACTGATTTGCAGACTCATTTGGTTACCGTTAATGTTGAACCGGTACATATGATCGTGACTTTTTAGTAATAGGACAATCTGTTCGCCTAGAACATCGTAAATTCTTGGCACTTATGATCAGCGATTTTTTTTTTGTTTAATTTGCAAAAATTATCCGGACGAAAGTATTACAAAATTCATTAACACGTTCGTAAATGCAATTTGTAGCACGTGTATAATACTTAAATATTCTCCAATGATCTTTTCACTTTAAGCACAACAAGTGTTCCGGTCGAGTGTGAATATATGTGGCTATATTTAATTAAGATTCTACAAGGTTCGTCAGATCTTCGTCAGATTTTATTGCGATATAAAATCTTTGAAACTTTTGGACTTTATAAGGTAATGAAATTTTTTGCCCTCGCGAAAAACAAGTGTAGTTCTCTTCATTCCAGGAACTATAAAGTGTATTTTATTATAGGGTCGTAAATCAAGTTTTATTTATCGCCGGATTCATTATGTAATGATCGTAAAGTTCGCGTTGTATCATTGAAAATTAATATACCAACGGTCATTTCGCGTATCTAGATATATGGGTGAAATTGCGTAAATTTATTTACCAATTTAAAAGTAATTACCGTGTGTGATATCGGGCAACTTTGTCGCTCGAATATTCCACTTTTCATAATCGCAGGACGCTTCATCATAAATGTAGTAGCACTTTATCATCAGAGAATATCGTCACTTGCTATGTTGTTCAGCCAAGTGGGTACTCCTTTAAATTTTATGATGAAATGGCTTCGCAACGTTCGACGGGTATCGCGGAACAGGAAAAAGATCAGAAAGCGAGAGAGTAAAAGTGCGAAGCCTACTAGAGGGAAAAGAAAAATTTAAACAACGGTGCTATTAGACGTTGTGCTTTCTGTGGAAGTAAGATCAGAGACAGCGTAGCTGTAGAAAAATCTATTATGAAACTGAAGTGCCGCGGGGAATATCAAATAAATAAAGTTTCATTTTAATTACAAATACTTCCGGCTTTTCTCCCTTCCCTCTCTCTCTCTCTCTCTCTCTTTCAGCAAGTGAATTCTGATTTGCATTTATCATTTGGCAAAGGTATTCTGAAACCTGACGAATTGAACGGTGAAGCGCAACGTTACGGAGAACAATAAAGAAAAAGGAAGATGAAAAAGACAAGATTAGCCTGTGGTATTTTCCAAGGAGAGGTCAAAGACGTACAGACGGGGGATGCCACGGAGAACAATTTGGCTCTGTAATTGCGACGAAGGAAGAAATTGAATTCCTGTATACACATTCGTGCATCTCGTATAATTTAAAATAAAACCAGCCGAGGTGTAATCCACGGGAATGCCTCGTAATTGGCGGAACCAGTAGTCGTCAAAATTCGGTGCCGCAAATATTAACATGAGTACCATGTATCGGCGACCACAAAACCACGCCGGATAAACGGGATTATGACTCTACAACATAAATTGTGTCTCCTCGCCGTCGACGAAACGACTTTTTCGAACCGATCGAAAGTAGTATATCGACTGGTAGTAAAAAGAATCGCGTAAAAATCTCCAAAGGGGAAGACACAGTAAAAAGGATAAAACGGAACAAGAAGAACAAGAAAATGAAGAAGACGGAAAGGAGACTAGCGGGTGGCATCTCTCGACGAGAGGTTCCACAGAGAAAAAGAGAGACAGAGATAGAGAGATCGAGAAAGAGAGAGTGAGATCGAAAGGGGGGATTGGAAGGAAGGTGGGCGGGGAGGGGAGGGGGGGATGCCACGGAGAGCAGTTTGGCCCTGTAATTACGGGCAAACAGAGAGGCAAGAGAGAGGCAGGGTGGGGGGGCTGTACGAAGAACCCTATAATCTTGGTAGGACCGCCCCTTGTTTGCTTGTATAATTACCCCATGGCCCTCCTTCGATGGGGCCCCGATGGGCCCCGGTTCCAATCCGTCGGCCCGTTCGTCATTTCGTTCGTTCCACGCTCGGCCATAATGCCGATATCATTACCTAATGCATCGCGCATGCATTCTGTTGCATGTTCTCGTGTACTGGCATGGCCCTCGGCCTCACGATGTTTCCTCTCCCGTCGTTCCCCTTACTCCATCGTTTTAACTTTGTTCTCCTCCTTCGCCTTTCTTACTTTCTTTCTTGCTCCTCTTCTCTGTTTCTCTCTGTTTCACCGTCTCTCACTCTCTCGCTCTCTCTCTCTCTCTCTCTCCTTAGTCAACGATTTCTCAGGATTGACGTAATTGGCTTATTTGCATTGTTCCGTCTGTTCCCTCGCGATGCGCACGATGGATCATTCGTAAGCCTTGGTTGCCAGTGCTACGGGGTATAACGCGCCTCGAAAATCACGTAAGAAAAAGATGTACACTCTTTTGTGCACTGTACGTGCACGAGGTATGTACGTTGGTGTACGGGGAAAGAGTGCGCGACTCGGACGTATGCAAATTTATGCGAAAATTCTAATTTTACAGAACATTATGATGTAGCCCGTCCGGAGTGAAGCGTGTAATTTTAATAAATTGGTCTGCAACCTTACTTACGTATGATGATTAATGACGCTGCTCTAACTATGATTAATTTTTCTGTTTCAATTTGTACGCGTATGCGGAATGCTGGAATACGCATCGGTGTATTAATTGACACAAGTGTGCGAGAGAGAATGCGTTGGGCTTTCAATCTAATTATAATGATATCGGTATTACAAGTTTAAGGGTTAACAGTTTAGATTTAAAATTTGTCCAACCTCCGAATTCCGTTCTCACCGTAGGTATATAAAACAAATTTCATAAAAGACAGATCCTCTCACGACTTCTTTTCTCGTTATCTACATTTCATGTATGCTGTCTATCCGCATCCTCAGACATCTTTCGTTAGCTTGTTATTCATTAGTCGTAGTCATCGTGTAAACACAGAACCGAATTAGCTCAGCAACAAGATGAAAGTGGTTTACCGTCTCCACGTACCAGTAGCGTAAAACCACTGTTCTCTTAATTTTATCGTATCTAATTTAATGACAACTGATACTACATATTCTGTGTATCTTTTCACCTTCACTTTATTGAGTTCTATCGCAGTGACCAATTATTATGATGTATCGATCTAAAATATCGGCCGTCACGGGTTACGTGTTGTTTCTTTTTCGTTTCTCCGTTTTCGTGCGAGTTGATTTTAAAGTGTGCACGCAAGGTGGATCTCTCTTTTAACGACGCGATGCTGATCACCAGTAAAAGCAACGTTACTTGTGCGGTGTCATACAGCTTTTAACGAGGCGCTGACGCGTCGCGGAGGGGTTGTAATTCACGGGGTGCAAACCGACGTGCCACCACCATCCTGGGCCAAGGAGATACCCCGTGGAATACTGCCGCAGAAGTATGCAGACTTTCGTGCAGTCAGGCTCGCGGTATGCTTTTGAAGTCGACGTCCCACCTACTGTTTTAACGACTCCGACCCATTTTATACCTATATATGCCGAGCATTAGGGTGATATTACAGCGCGCAAGAGTTACGTCTTTGATGTTCCTCCATGAACGTTTTCCACGTCGGTAGCATTTTCGCAATTCTCCGTCATCATCCAGAAGCGTTTTCGTGTCTGCTAATTGAGTCTTTCGCGAGCGTTGTTACGCCGAAGGATTTCAAGTTCTAGCTGACTATTCGTCGCATCTCTCCGTTGAATGGCTCAATTCACGGGAACGAAAGTCTTTTCGTGGTACACGTGTCTATTTAGATTTTCCGCCAGACGTGTTCGTTCTCGGTTAGAAAGAAAATATACGTAAGACTGGTCTGGATCGTTGACCGGTTGAATTCTCAGTCGGTGTTTTACGAACGCTCGCATTTATTGACCGAGGCGGCGGCGCCTAAAAATAAATGTTTAAGACATAAAAAATATATATATGTATGTATCAGCTGTGTTTGTAGCGCCAGCCGTGTCAAAGTTGACGCGGCGATCATAAAACATCTTGTCGTCCACGTTCGGCTGCATAAGCCCGATGGATTATCTCTCTGCTTGGGTAGTTCATTGCTTCTAGAGTACATTCGCGGCTTTTTCTTGTCTGCCTCTGTATAAATTAGTGCTCCTTAATCCACGTAACTGCGAGCAAAAACGGTTCGTGTTGAGAAAAGAATTATTTCGTAGCCCCCGCCTGTTCAAAACCCGGGGATTAGCGTGGCAACGATGCTCTTTGTTTGAAATACTTTTATTAAGTGCCCCGGATGTGGCTGTGATACATGTGTCTCGGAGGAACGTTAATAATTAATATGTTTGTTTTTCTTAACCGGCACCAACGACAAAGGCCGCGACGTTTAATAATCGTGTAGCAAATTGGTGATTACGAATGTTCTATTTGCCGGCGGTTAAAAGATTCGGAAACGCGAATCCAACGATCGGTACAGATATTGCGCAACTTTTCGCAATGTAATTATCGCCAAGTGCTTTAGCAACGAAATTATATCGGGTTAATTATTCAATTTGCCGTTCAACGAGCGTGCACACGTAATTACGCACTAAAAACCTTTACAACACGGCTTATCACATTAGGTCAGTGATCGTAGCAAACCACATGGAAATATGTTAAACCCTTTGGTTGGATAATGGTTAGAACCCTCCCTTTGAAACTTCCGCTTTTCGCGAATTTTTCCCAGCCGCATCTGCCATGTAACAGAGTAACTACGTATATATTGTCTTTTCAAATTTCCATATTACACCTGCCTACCTTACCATTTATGAAAATTTCTATTCTATTTATTTTTTAATATCACCAACCCAACAAGTTTCCGTGTAATACAATAATATTCTCTTCTACTCCCGTAACGATCTAATTAAACTATCATTTTCGGGAACGAAATGATAATTGGACCTCCGTTTCCCATGTGCGTCCTTTCTTCTGGCCGCGTAGCGATCCAGACCATTTTTTTTTTCTTTTCCTCCGTTCAATCCGTGTGTACGCGACGGAGAAGTTCGAGCCGGGCATGGGAGCCAGAGGGAAATACAGGAAAGAATCACTCCCTGGCGCGTCTGCCTGGATATCCGTGGGATTAGTGTGGCGACGTTGTTCTAAGTTCGGGACATGTTTGGAGAACAGCACGCGGAGGGGTCTGCGTGGGCGTATGGCGAAAAGCCAGCGGCAGACAGCCACTCCGTTTTCTCCGATGCGAACAGACAAATCGGTGTGTATATATCGGGTTCGTGTGTTCCCACGTCTGTGAGAGTATACGTACATACATACGCGGGTGTATCCGCGTATCCGCACGTGTCGGCACCAATACTTAGACACCGGATAGCCGGCATTCGAGGGATATGTAAGATTCCAGCCGCCCACATCACGACAAATTGTTGCTCAGCTGATCGACCGACCCTCCGCTCGGTTAAACTTTAAATCTTTTCGGTCGGATGTATAGGATATATGTATATGTATATACGAGACCCCGATACACATTTGTATTGGTTGCCTACAAAGAAGCATCCACGAATGATTCATACTATACAACGCACGGGTATAATGACAGTCTGGTGGCAAATTGCTGGCTCCGGACAGATTCGAAATGATTTATCAAACATCGCGATGCCACCCGTGCGCCGAACGATAAAGTATGATTAGTCTACTTGTAATAATGCCTGGGAATTAATCGGTATCTCAACAAGTAGGTTTTATCCCTTTTGTTGCGGTAAGCCCATCATTCACGTATCGACTAGTGAAACGATACGGATTTAATGTTCTTGTAATCGGTATGTTTCTTTCTTACTTATACATATACATACTACGGTTGATTTATTTAAATTTCATTACGAACAAACGAGCAAACGAACGAACGTATGTACATACGTGAAGATATAGTTAAAGAATATATACAGGTATGTTGAAAATCAATGTCCATGAACATCGGGTACGAGAGAATTTCTATGTCAGCTAGAAAGACTTTGATATCCTTTTTCCGAGTTGTTCGTCTTTTTTTGTTGATTTCACATCTCCTACCTCGTATCCGACTCAATCTCTATAAATTCTTCATATATGCGGTCTCCTTTCCCTTTTGTATTTTTAAATCAAAAAGCCAAACTCCGAACGAAGAAACCGAATCAGTGGCATGGAAGACCTATCTTCTACCAGCCACTAGCGTCGGTTCATAAAGTGCAGACGATGTGTACGGTATCTTCTGGCACGTATTCCCAGGCAAAAACGTCTTTTGAAGTTTCTTTGCCGGAAAGAGGCCAGGGGCTCGCCATTGATTTAATGGGTGTACCTTTAGCCGCGGTTAAACACCACATCAAACCGCACCCTTCTAGTCGACTTCTTCCTTCCTACTTTGGAACAGGGCTCATCCGATAAATGACTTCTGTACGACCGCTATCGTTCTTCAACGTGTACCATAGCGATTCGTCTCCCTTTAAAGTTCTGCTGCGGGAACCACGTCAAAGTTATGCCGGCAAAATTTCGACATTTCTTCCATTACAGAGTTGATTAGAACCGAATTGATACTCGGCAGTTGATTGATTGAAATCAATATGCATGTAATATATCGAATTTTACTATTCAATATAGAGAATATCATTGTGTCACGTGATAAATATTAATATTATATGGATATTTATTGAAAGTGAAATTCGTCGATGAATTTATTAATAAAGATTATATTATATAGTTCACGTGAATATTTTACGTATGATAATATTACGTTGATTTTCATTAGAGACTTTTTATCCTTTTATTTCCGCAGATAACTATACAAAAGCTCTTTTCAACAGTATTTACGTATTCTAGGTAGTCATTGGCAATGTATAACGTGAAATACGGAAACGTATTATCATTATGGTCTCGACGAACACAGAACGGCAATTATAATTAGGTCGGCACCGATGATAAGCCTTCTGGGAATGCGTGACTCTTGATAAAGTTGGTGACATTTTTCCATACTCACGAACGGCTCGTAGGTACGCCGTAAACTATACATATGTATATGTATTACGGGGGGTATTCTAAGTTTTCAAGGAATTTATTTCACAGCCAGTTTTCGGTGGTCTTACGGTTCTACGTGCATCTTTATTTCAACGTGTAATTTATATTTTAAATCTTACTACCGTTATTGATTTGCCCGAGACCTCCGTATACATTGCGACACAGACATTTTTGTTCGGAACAACACGCTGTGTACAATTCGTAACCATCGACGTGATTGATAAAACATTTACCCCCGAACATTTTTGCGGACAAGCAACAATGGTTACCTTGAACCCGATTTAACCATACGTTATGAATATTAACAAAATGAGTACATAATTTATAGTCGATTGTACGGTAACTCATGAATTTATTCAATAGAAACTCGCTCGAATAATCCGCTTTATAAGTTAGCAATCCCCGGTACAGACATCTCACAGTGTATTTTATACCACTTGGCCTGTCCTCGATACTCGAACAATGCGGAAATCGGGTACAGGCTCGCGCAAAGAGAACTTGATTCTTAACATTTTCTTACCCTTGCATCATTCAACATTTACAGGACGTATATGGAACGCGGCTACGAAAGCGCAACTAAATTTAACACATACACACCCCGAACAAACAAACTGACAAAAGGTTCCGGCTACTCTGTACATTATTCTGAAAATGCACGACCACTCGGTGAGTAAATTTCGTTCGGCCGTAGGCATTATTCGGAGAGGTCGGCAACGCGGGTCAAAGGTTTCTCGTATCTTCGAGTAGGTTGGCTATTCTTTTCGGGGAAGCACGGCTTCCAATCAAAGACACGTCAGGGATCTTAACAAAGGGTGGGCATAATTCACTGCGCATATTGGTAGCCGATCTGGCCGGCCAAGCAGAAGGGTGAAGGAAACTGCGTGAAAGAGATAGAGAGAGGGAAAAGAATCCCTGTACGCTAGAACGAGTAAGAAACGTGCGAGATAACAAACCCGGGAGAGCTCGCAAGTCTGCCAACCTTGTGAAATATGCCCCCATATATCAATGGCTTGCATATCAATTGCCACTACTGCCAACTGCCATGACTATAAAGCCAGCCAAATGCACTGATGGTGGCGAACGTCATGGAATCAAACGAGAGAAAATGAAGAAAGGGGTCTTTGGGTCCCTACCTCCGCGCACGGCGCGGGCCTTTCACGGGCCCAGAGGCTTGTTATTCGATCGGTCTTTATTAGCCATAAATTTGATATGATATGTGCGGAATATGATAATAGCTATCAACTTGCGGAATTGCCAAACGTCTCCTGTTCCTTTCCTTCCTACATCGATGCGAATACATTCGACGTGAATGATTAGTTTTAAGGCGTTTAACCGAAAGATTAACGATGCTATGGTAACCTGGCAGCAGGCTCGTAGTAAGTTCTCTTGAAAATTTCGTTCGAGGTTTCACAAAGAGAACGATTCAATGTTGAAAAGTTTTTGTAATAAAAAAAGAAATATATGTATATGATACACACCTTGACGTTTAATACCATGGTGGACCAAGGAGTGGTAGTAGTAGTATCTCATTCAATTTTCCCCCAAAACTTGTTTCTTCTTTTTATCATTTTCAACGACAAATTTTCATACGTCCGCCGCGGTCGGAACGGTGTTTACTAGTTTAAAATAACTCCTGGAAAATCGAATTAACGTTAATGATTTAACGGTAGTACCTACGTCCAGTCCGTGAACCACTTCAGATTACAAAATTGCAGTAAACGGTTAAGCTCGAGTTTACTAAACTTCTAGAGAGGAGCTTAATTAGCATCAGGTCGGCTCGAAGCGAGAGTACTAGAAGAGCCCTAAATACATTCGTGCGAGTTCACGTGGAAAAGGGAGGAGGGTCGGGAACCCGGTGGCACTCGCGTTGGGGACAGAGGCGTGCAGGCAGCGAGTGAAAACGGGGGTAGGCGAGGAAAAACAGAGAGAGAAAATAGGGGGGACACGGTGAAAACGAGAGAAAAGAGATTCAGCGCTGCGCCTCCTCTAGGCTCGACGAAGCTAATGTTACTTTTTTTACTAAAGGGACTTGGCAGCCAGTTTGCTTTGCGCGCTTCGCTTCGCCGAGGCAGCCCTCCCAGAGTGGGCGGAGGTTCGACTGTGCAAAATGACTTAATGAACGGTATCTTCTACTCCTGCTCTCTAATCATTCCGGGCACTTACTTCTTACCGTCAGCCATTTACTTTCGCAACTAGCGCTTCTTGCCCCCCCCTTCTTTCCTACTTATTTGTGTGTGTGTGTGTGTGCGTGGTTTTTTTTCTCTCTTTTTTCTTCTTGACGAGATTCGATAATTACGGGAAAATCTTGGCGGAACACCTACGTGGATCTAGTTACAGACTTATCGCGTGCAGCCTCGCTTCCTCTTTTCGTTAGATCGTGGAAGTAGATAAGCTCGAAACCGAAGTGGGCATCGGATGGTAATCATTATTGTGGTATTACTTTAATGAGTTTCTGGGACATTCCCCGAGACATATCGATAAGCATAATTAGGGTGTGACTGTTGATATACATATTTTTAAGCTATCTTCGAATCTATACCAATCAGAGATGATACAAAGTTTAATTAAGTTCCCAAAGAACTATAATTTCTCAAAAAAAAACAAAAAAAAAAGATATGTAAAAACCCTTACAGGGAACAAACGTTTCGCAATACATACGTTGTATTTGAACACGGATACCAGCGAATCGTGTAGCATATTCGATCGCGTGCTACGGTCATTGGTGGAGCTCTCTCGTTACTGCAACCTGCGAGGTTGGATTTAGAGCCGGTGTACAGTTGCAAATTGAAACTCAGCCGTTGGGCCGGTGTCTCTCTCTCGCGGCACGGCGAGAAAGAAAAAAAAATGCCAAGGGACGATCGTCGACCACGGACAGACTCATAACTTATAAATTAGATTCATGTCGTCGTCGGGAAGCATGCGTCGACACGTCGACGTATAGCCCCGAGGTTCAGCGCGGTGCAAATATATTATGACGCCGTGGACTGCATTCTTTGTGAAACGCAATAACACCTCCTCGTGCTGCACTCCCTTTGCCTTTTTACGTGCGCGTGTGCGGCACACCACTTTCGTGTACGTACACACACACACACACACGGACACATTGGCACCTGCACACCGACGTATCTACCCCGTTGAACCGCTGGACCTTCAGCAGTTGTCGCGTACAGTAGCTGTAAACGTAGCAAGGGGAGGTATTAATATTGCATTCGGGACCATCTGGCGACACGGCGGGTTATTAAAATGTAAACTTCATTATCATTCTCCGTTGTAATTACATTTTTTCGCTCGCCGCCCTTCGTCGTTGGCTACGCTCTGCCGGTTACGTTAGCGTGATCCCATTCCGATGAAATAAAACAAAAAAAAAAATGAGAGAAAAAGAAACACATCGAGAACCGTGGAATCGAAGGTACGTAGGAACGGTTTCTTTCTTTTCAACAGGTTCGATTCACCGTTGCGTCCTCCCTCGGTTTCCGGTGTGTTTCATCTTTACGCTATTGTGCATCTAGCCGGCGGCGATTCAACAACTAAATGTACATTGTTACGTTTAATTGTTCTAACACGGTAACGCACGTCTAACACGTTTCCCTTTGAAATAATATACCATTATATATTTCACTTACCCTCCAGGTAGCACTGTTTGTCGAGGATGTTGAAATAATACAAGGGGGGTTATAGGAGTTGTGTATTACAAAACTTTGGTATAGCTTCGAAATTATACAGGCAATGTATAAAATGACCAAACGGACTACCGGTTCGTGAACGAACGACTTGTTATTTAGCTACCTGATTAATATTCTAATTTCCACTTAGACGATACTCATTATCTTACCGTGCCACGACCACTTATCCCGTTACAACGAACCCACCACAAAGTATCTTCTCACGACAGGCTGACTGATGATCATCGGCCCTTCAATCAACGCGAAATCAGTGTAACAAAACGCGCATTATCTTGTAACAATCACGAGGTCGGTGAATCGCGGCAGATAATTGGCCTGCAAATTGCCCTTTACGATCGCTACGAACGTTCGATGATAATCAACCGATAGGTAGAGGAGGGGGAGGGGGGATGGATGCCCGTAAAATGTCGGTTTTACGCTGACGATAAAATGCCGAATCGTAATTGATAGCGGCGTTTACAATGCCGGCAACAATGGTTTACGGAACCCGTCGAAAGACCGCGCGTCCTACCGCGGACAAGCAGGAAGTTTGTATTGGTGCAAGGACGCGGAAACAAGGACACGGTTTCAGGTAGTCGCGGGCTGTCCCTACGTCCAACAATGGCCGGTGCAGACTGCAACAATGCCTCACCCTCGCCGGAGCCACTTTGGTTAATTAATTGCGGGGGTCTTTGTTGACGAACGTGTGTGCTCTGACACCGATCCCCATATTCTCTGCTTTCTCGCTGAATTAATTAACAACAATTCGCCGGCCGCGCGAAAAGTGGTTAATTTCGACCGGGGCAACGGGGGAGAAAGTGAAAATAGGGAGAGTGCAGCTTTGGGGGTGGATATTTCGTACGGATGAGAGATGTAATTAAATTTGTTCAAGGGAGCAGTAGGAGGAAGGGTGGGAGATGGGGGGCAATCATTATTAATGCGCGGTCGGTGTTGGATAATAAACTCGTAAATTTTGTATGACGATCCGAGTGGTGTCTTCTTTGTAAATATAACAGGTTACGATACGTCTATATGACTAGCAGCATACCAACATTTTCACCGCAATTACTTCTCTTGTACGTTGAATATTACCATAGCGACACCGGATGATTCGTTTGAGGATAAAAGTTTAATAATATTCGAAATAGAATGTACAATATGGAAATACGGTTGCGTTATCTGTTTCATAACGAACAGGGTAAATGCAATAATAGTAAAAGCTATCTGTGCGGAGTCTACAAACAACGTCATCCACTTCTTCAAACCGTCCGCGTAGAAATTGCAGCTACGCCTCGCAAGAATATGGAAACTCAGTTTGTGAACTTTGCCCCGGGTTAACTTTGGACATGCTCCTTCCTTTCGCAAAACTCCTTTACAGGCGGAATCAAATTGCCAAAGGAATATCATTGTTTGTTACAAAAACAACACGTTACACCGGTGGAAACCGGCAACGCGGCACTCCAGCGTTTACCTTCCGACAATTTAATACATCGCGCAAGCCAGAAGATACTACTGATCGATGTATTGACACATATCATATAAAATGAAACATCGTATAGATATATACAGCTCGCGATCGCAGGACAGTGTAAACCAGCCTGAACGATAAACCAAATGTAGTATTGACGATGTTTCCGTTGTTCGTACGTGCAGATTTAGTTTGGCTTGCAGTAGCACGTTGGTAGTGGGACGACAAACGATGTGACATTCATCGAGAAGCTCGACCGAAATCCGGTCAACTGAAAAATTCATATCTGTGCTATTAACGACCCGGAAACTGAATATACTATATTGGCTTTCTATATCACGCACGATTTTAAGTGCAGACAATCAAAAAAAACAAAAAAAAAACAAACACCGTCAACAAAATAAATAAAACAGATAGCTTATTCATCTTTCGCGTGTTTCATATTCCACGTACTATCCGGCGAGTACATGTACTCGCATATTTTTACGAATGGAGTAGTTTAATTCAATCTTGGTGTTTGTGGTTATTTTGACCGATATAAAATATAAACGTTTCGTGCATGTATACATGTGTATGTCATATATATATGTCATGCATGTATACATATATATGTCATATATGTATACATACATATATGTATGTATGTATGTATATGCCAGAAAGGTAATCGTGATGTGACGACGTGCGATGTACATACATACATTCGGTCGGCGGGTTAATACTGACGTCGATGTCAACACAATATTAATACTTTCACGATGACTGGCGCTTATCATCGCCCATTTCTCTAAACCCCACGTTGCCACGGAATTTTCTATCGTCACAAAGCTGGCGTTAAACGAACGCGTGAATTCATTTCTACGGTCATCGTGCGTGCAATCAATTCGAACGGGCAAAGAAATAACAATGATCGCATTAATCATATGAAAAGCATTCCTTTACCTTTGACGACGATAATTTATGCAGTTCAGGTACCAGGACGGTTTATAAACAAGAGTTTCCATAAATAAATCTGGGCTATCCTTTTATATAGCAAACGAAGATATATGATATTATTGTTATCGTATGATTCCACGTATGCATAGTCGATGATCAAGATTTTCTTAAGCAAATATAGACGGCCTTCGCGCTATCTAGGCGAATAACAATAAGCTCCAATTAGTGCTGACAAGACAAGAATTATGCTAATTGGCTCGGCTTAGTATACGATCCGATATAACGTGTACACTCTATTCAAAATCATACGTATTGAAATTTTGAAATACTTTTTTATTCAATTTAATATGAATAGTTTGTACATTGTTCTAAGCACTTTTATGTGTATTTATTCTACCGACCAAGTATAGTGATCATTTAAAAAAAAAATGAAATGCAGTATTCCATAAAACCGCTGCGCCATTCAATGTTTTTTCCAGTATTTATCAAAAACAAATTAAATACTTTTTTCTTTTTACGCAGTACGGATGAAAAATTGATTTTCCCATTGACCCAATTTCGTAGCCGGATAAAAGCAAAAATGTGAAGAGACGATCGATTACATTTTTTTTTTTTTTTTTTTTTAAACGATGCTTCCGAATGCTCGTTCAACGTTGATCCATTTCATTGCGAGACTCTACCAGCGTCAGGTTGAGATTTGCTGAACGTAAAATTACAGTTCTACGAATCAACACGAGCACGGGGTATCGTGAATGGCAAGAGAATAACAATGATCACATTCATCGTATCAAGCGCACAGTCAGCACTCCCCAGTGCTGCCCGCCACGAGTGATTGGTAGAAAGTGATTCTGACACTCGCTTGAGAGCTGTTGAAAATCGTCAACCGTTCATTGAGAGTTGAGAGACCGAGACTCGAGTCTTTAATGCGCCGACTCATTCCCCCCTCGGCTGCTTATTCACGGTTCTCCTCTTCTACGTTCGAGAATTAGTGACTCGAACTCAATTTAGAAATCATTTATTATATTTCCCATCGCGCGCGAGGTTTCAGTAGAGTCAAAGGGGTTTTGCACGATTCGTTCCGTAATTTCCACACGGCAAACAATTCATTTCAATTTATCAAGCTGCTTAACGGACTGTCTAATAATACATGGCTACCGTTTACGGGGTCACTTAAATCATACACAGGGTAATTACATCGATATTTGACGCAGTTTATTATGTAAATGTTTTGAAGTGTACAGATTGTGTGAAAATTGGATAAAGAAGAAAAAAAAACAAGAGTTTACGTGAAATTTCGTATTCGAATAGTAAATAGATAACAAATCACTGGATATGTCTATTAACACATTATGTTAACAAGAACGGAGCTGTGCACTCATTCGCGAAAGCGTGAACGTTACACTTTATTTTTGTCATTAGTAACATAATGGTTTCTATCGATTTTCATTCAACCGCACGGTAAAATATCACAGGAGTTAATCCACAACTTTCGATCGTTCATCGAAACTGGTTTCATTGTTTGCGACAATAACGTTCAGTAGAGCGTACAACTGTTATAAATACGAATGAGCTTACGCAGGGACATGCAAGTGCAGAAATCGCGATCGATCTATCGCGGCTTATCGACCGTGCTATCGAGTCCCTAATTGAGGCTTGCGCAAGATTACCTGTACTAGTTGTTAACTAATATCACATGAAATACCTCGTATAATATCAACGTGGTACAAATCATAATGGATGTCGGCTATAATGTGCACCTTTGTTGGTACATATGCAGTACGACAATCGAAATAAAACAAAAATAGCAGGGACCGCAGGTACACTACCACTGCTAAACTGAATCACGACACACACATACGTACATACATATACTTACACGATACCATCTAAACGATCGTTCATTTATATTATAAACAGAATACACTGTGATTCCCATTCCCATTTAACTCCACCCCGCGAGACAACTGTCACTCGTCAGAATAGATTACTTTTTCATATTATAATTGATAATACATACATCCGTTCCTTGATCTCCTTAAACGTAACACGAAGATACTTTTAAAAGATACGAAAACGCCCGCGACATGTAGCACACTTCACGTCGTTTTGCTCTCAAGTCTATTAAACCGCGATAAAAACATCAATAGAGGCGCAAGCCGGTAGAAATCTTAATCGACCGGGCAAAAAACCCGGGGGGCGAGGAAGCGACGCGAGAAAATTGCAAGTCTCTCGATAAAAACAGTTTATCATAGAGGCGACCTACGTGCGCGACGTTTATCGGGAGCGTTATACGTTTCGCCAAGGCCGTTAACGTTCAAGGTCAGAAAGGTGTAACTCTCAAAGTCTAAGATAACCGGGCGAGCAGGCTGTACAGTGAAAACCACTGTAAGACAAGTACATGTACATACGTACATACATATATACATATACATACATACGTACATACATCGTGTGTCTTATGTCGTTTGGTCACGGAACGGGATAATAGCGAACGATGGCAGGAAGGAGAGCAAGAGGCAGGAAGGGATCGCGTCCGGACAGAGTAAAAGTGTATGCGAATGCGAGGGTGGGCTTTTCGATGGTGGGGATGTGGGTGGATGCGCGGCTATAACGGAGGAGGAGGAGGAGAGTTTGGAGATAGGAGCAAAAAAATGAAAAAAAAAAAAATAGAAAAAAAGAGGGTTATTTGCTGCATGCCGGTGCAACGGCGGCGCGGCCGTGGCGATATTAAACCCACATGATTTACAAGCGTGAAATTTGATTCGCTGGCGAGGAAACAACAGGCAATAATCAATTTCTCCGTGCAACAAAAGATATGGCGTTTCATTATAAATTATTGGCAGTCCCGTAACCCAAGGCAGATTGTGGATCCCGCAGGAAACTCAGAGGCTCTCTCGTGCTGCCAAACATGAATTGTGATATTCCCGATCACGGACCGATGGCGGCGGCGGTGGCGGCGGGCGAGAGATATTTCGATATTTTGCGGTATTTTCACGTTTGATTGGTTTAGCGATACGTTTTAACCGTATTGTTTGATAATAGCCGGTGATAACGTATGGGGTCACGCAAAGGTTTTCCATATGAAGACAATTAGTCGGCTCTTTGAATGGATTTTCAATTATTCAGTTATTAGCGGTTATCCTCGTATAGGTTTAATGGATCAGCTTCCATTAATGCGTTTGAACATACGTACGTAACAAGTGTCAAACCAATGGACAAATATTGCTTATTATGCTTCCGTCATTAAAACGGATTCATCATAATAGAATTCGAAACATTTGTTTTGTATTTCCTAGGTTGCAATCGATATATTATATTGATACTTTTTCTACCTGGTTAAATCCACAAAAAGCATCGAAAATGCAAAGCTATGGGCCAAGTACAAGAGAATGATACATTGGAATTGGTTGCTCATTAACATAAACTGCATTTTACACAGGATTTGAAATCAATCAAATGTGAGCAAGTTTGATTGATTTCAAATCCTGTGTAAAATGCAGTTTATGTTAATGAGCAACCTATTCCAATGTAACATTCTCTTTTACTTGGCCCATAGCTTTGCATTTTCGATGCTTTTTGTGGATTCTTTCGTCATTTCCGCAAATTTTTAGATATCGACCTGAATCTTTCACTGTCTTATTGGGCTTCGAATTCCGCGTCCAACACGTCCCGGATCGTTTTAATATCTCAATCATTGTGGAAATGGCGAGAAAATTACGAAAATGGTGAAAAATCCTCAAATTCAGGCGGTTTTTTTAACGGCATTCGCTCAATTGTTGAGATAGCCGTCTGAAACTTGTACCATTGTTTTAGTTGGGAAATTCTACGGCAGATCAACATATAATAGTTGTACTTTTCGAAAATTTCATTTTTCGCAAAAATCTGAAGGGGGTAGGTCAGGATTTTTTGCGATTTTCGTAAATCGCTTGCCATTTCCGCAATTTTTGAGATATTAAAATGATCCGGGCCGTTTTGAACGCGGAATGCGAAGCCGAATAAGCCAGTGAAAGAATCATTTTAATATCTCAAAAATTGTGGAAATGGCAAGCGATTTACGAAAATCGCAAAAAATCCTGACCTACCCCCTTCAGATTTTTGCGAAAAATTAAATTTTCGAAAAGTACAACTATTATACGTTGTTCTACCGTAGAATTTCCTAACTTAAACAATGGTACAAGTTTCAGACGGCTATCTCAAAAATTGAGCGAATGCCGACTAAAAAACTGGTTGAATTTGACGATTTTTCGCGATATTCGTAATTCCTTCGTCGTTTCCGGCATTTTTGAGATATCAAAATGACCCGGGACGTTTTGGAAGCGGAATCCGATACCGAATAAGACAGTGAAAGAATCAAGTCGATATCAAAAAATTTGCGGAAACGACAAAGGAAATACGAAAATCGCGAAAAATCGTCAAGTTCAACCAGTTTTTTAGTCGGCATTCGCTCAATTTTTGTGATAGCGATCTGAAACTGGTACCATTGTTTTAGTTGGGAAATTCTACGCCAGATCTATGTATAATAGTTGTCCTTTTCGAAATTTTGATTTTTCGCAAAAATCTGAAGGGGGTAGGTCAGGATTTTTTGCGATTTTCGTAAATCGCCTGCCATTTCTACAATTTTTTAGATATCGATCTGATTCTTTCTGCATCTTATTCGGCTTCGGATTCCGCGTCCAAAACGCCCAGGATCATTTTAATAGCTCAAAAATTGTGGAAATGGCAGGCGATTTACGAAAATCGCAAAAAATCCTGACCTACCCCCTTCAGATTTTTGCGAAAAATTAAATTTTCGAAAAGTACAACTATTATACATTGTTCTGGCGTAGAATTTCCTAACTAAAACAATGGTACCAGTTTCAGATCGCTATCTCAAAAATTGAGCGAATGCCGACCAAAAAACTGTCATAATTTGACGATTTTTCGCGATTTTCATACATCGCTCGCCATTCGCGCAATTTTCAAGATATAAAAATGATCGAATATGTTTCGAATACGCATTCTGACCCTTAATTTTACGAAGCTTGATGTCAAAAACGTAACGTAACAAACATTTCTAATTTAATATGTTAACAATCTGGATGTGTGTGAGAGGAAAATTCATATACTACATATATAAAATCTACGTTATCGGCAGAAAAATTATCTCGCATAGTATGAAACATATGTTAGGGTTTGACACCGGGCTGCGTGACAGGCTGAACATGGTGATGGAGAAGGAGGAGAGGAAGAAGACGACGTTTCTTACAAAAACCTCGACTTTTTAGATCAAAATATCTCGCGATTGGCTTGATGGATCTTCTCGTAGTTAGGCTTAAATTACTCGGGTGGACGTCCCCTACAAGAATATCACCATAGTTTGGGGGAAATATGCGGATTTAATGCCGTTTGAATACCCCGAAAACCTCGATCTAATTCTTCCGGAAAAGAGTAGTTCAGGTCTACCAGTCGGGAACTCTTGTATTTGGCCCGAGTCAAGACCTTAACTCTTAATATGTACGTTATGTTTTCTTTCATTTTGTTTATCGAATTTCTTAGTTACAAGCGAACCCTGTCGCTATAACTCTCACGCTACCAGAAGCAGTTATCAGCGCTGCATATTTTATGGAAGCGTTAACACTTGTCTGTAGCGAGGCGCTGTAATTGGATGCTGTTATTTGTTGTAGCAGTTCGTTGTAAATTATAACGGACAGATTGCGACCTTAGAGAGAGGGCAGAACGACGGGTGAACGATTGAAAAACAGAACGCTGATTGAATAACGCGGAATAAAATTAATTCAATTCGTGTTGTGAAAACCACGTAATACGTACGGTGTAATTATAACGTATACCGTCCACTGTGCGTTCATCTTTGTTACGCGGTACGTGATTTAATTAACGGTTCAGCTTCGAACGAAGGGAAAACATGAGAAAGTTTTGGGGTGTAGGTAACGTGACAGATAAAACTGGTGACAGCAGAGGGTAAAAAAAAAAAAAGTAACAGGGACTAGTTCAGTTTCGAAGGACGAGACAACGACTTGTCGGAAACACCTTTACAAGAACGATTTTACACCGGGGCACTAAAGATAAGCTGAAACCCCATGGATGATGTATGTTTGAGAAATGCAAGAAGAATTAAGATTTACAACGTCGTATAACCATTGTAGCTCGGCAGTGCCTTGGTTCAAATACGCACGTAACTAGGGTCACAACAATTTTAAGGGGATCCTTTTCAACTTCGGCAAAACATAATAAAGCTCGTTGCCCTTTACAGCCATAAATATTTATCGGAGGAAAAGAGTTATATACCGCGCACAAAACGCTTTATTTACTCTGTGGCAGCGAGTTGCAAACGTGTCTCGATTTACGAGTGTTCGGTTCAATAATTCCTCATGAATTCCAAGGTGACAAGTATTAAAGATCCACCGAGATGGTATACGTGTTAACAATTATACCGATCGAAGACAATTTAACAATATTTTTTTAATACAAACGTAGACAATCTACGAGAAAATTTATTATCCATCAATTTGTCTACTTACGAGTCGAAAGGGTGTTAACGAAAAAAAAAAATTAACCCAACCCGGACAAGTGCAACGGAGAAAACGCATCCCGAGCGAACCCTTTAAACTTGTGCTTATTGATTTATTTTACGATCATCATAAACCCGATCGGTCCTCTACTTGGTTGCGTCCTTCGGCGTTCCAACATGTAAGTGACCGTGCAATCGTTGAATAAGAGTGAACCAAAAACCAAAAAAAAAAAACGAGCAAAAAAAACAGAGGAGAATTATCTCGGTCGTGGAAGGAAAGGAAGAGAAAGGGAAAAGGAACTCTCGGTTCGAAAAGCGCGCTTGCTCTCTCACGACAACTCCGAAAGATATATTGTCGCGCGTATATTTACGAGGAGCCAGAGTTATAAATCACGGGTTCGTCTGCTTACCAGAATGGTGTTGGGTGGCGGGGAGGGGCATCACGCACGTATGTTATGTACATACATACATACATACTGTGCACATACATACATAGATACATACAAACATACATACACACGGGACCAAAGATACGGGTGTACATACCGTTACCGGCCAATGTCGACGTAATGGTTTTTCGATAATTGTGTAACTGTTTCACATTGCTGCCCGGTGAAACACGGCACTGTAAACGGTTTACCCCCTTTAACGACCGAGCTCTGACACGATCCCCTGGCCTCTTACTCGGTTTCTCCGATACCTGTACATGGATTTCCATTCCGTCTCCCTGACGCATACGCCAAACGTGGATGGAATGGGAATTACCTTGGCACGCTTATGGTCACGCCCGTTGACGATTTTGCCTGACGATTATCGATGGGACCGCCCTGCCTGTCTGTCTGTCTACCCCGCCTGCCTGCCCCACTGTTTTCACAATCGACTGACTGAATTGTTTGACATATATATGTATATAATCAATGATTGACAACTATGACAAACAACTAGGATTACATTCATTACCGTTACCGGTGATCTCAATAAATAGTACGTTGTTACCTGGATTAATTGAGTTCCGATTAATCAAGAATTACGGTGAACGCGTTTATTCTTGGAAATTCACTTGATGTTTCCCCGCGGATAATATTGTCTAACAAATGTTTGTATTATCCGGTTTCAGAGAGAGTATACACCGGTGGAATTGTCGGTGAGTGTCTACGCGGTTTTCTGGATGGAAAAAAAAAATTGAATCTGTGCGAACGGAGCGAAGGTATGTGTTATCTACTCTGCGCTTCCATCTCCCGGGTTCTTTTTATTCTTGGGAAAGTCACGGTCCTTTCGAGTCCCACGGACTCTGGCCGGTTCAAGGACTGTCTTGCCGTGAGAAGTGCCCAACTTGCTGACTCCATATTTTTCGAAATCTTTCCGTCCAAAGTAGTTCCAGGACTTCGATTCCAGAGCCATCAGCATCGGGAAGTTTTCCCCGGTATGTAAACCGTCGCGGTGAATTTCTTTATTTTTCCTTCCTATCCCCCGCCGCGTAATAGAAGCACTCGCATAATTTATTTCCGTGTCTGGAAACGATGCCTTGGAATAATCGAGCACTGATATGATAACCGATCTTCTATTAGGAAATTAAATGAAACGTGGGATGATAAGGTGGGAGGGAATATTATTCAGAAGGGTTGATTTAATTTTAATGTATCTGGTCGGAGAGAAGCAACAATCTTCGGCTAATTCGAATCGAATCCTATAGCGAATCGAATCAGTGAAATGTCTGATAGTCAGAATTCAGCTGTAGGTGCCGGCTTCAGCAATATTGCTATCCCCCTCTCTCTTTCTGTCTCCTCCCCCTCCTCTCTCTCTTTCTCTTCCGTTAACTTGGCAGTTTCCCGAAGCGAGGATTCTCCGCGGAACTAAATTCTATACACGGATTTCCATTTCTCCGGTATGGTAGTCGTGGTGCGTGTTGGGAATAAGGAATATTGACATAGTTATTGCCACAAGTGGCGACCTGATTGATGGCGAATCAAACGCCCAATTTGCTACTTTCGGCTTCCACCGTGTTACGGTTACAAACATCCTCCCCGCCCCCCTCCCCCACATCCCTCTCGATTTTTTTTTTCTCTCGATACTTTCCGAAGAAGGAAACTTCCGTTGCGAAGTAATAGAATACAACTTGTTAAGAATAAACAAATTTCCGGGAGATGTTAGACTCACGTATACCTATGCCGCGGAAACTTTCGGATTTATAACGGAAGTTGTAAAAGTATTCCGCAAAGTTTGTATTACCGCTCGTTACGTAATTTCAATTATCTTATCTTTTAAAACGTGATTATTTAAATGACGGTATTCAGAATGTGCGGGGCATTTCTTTGTGCCTCGGGATATTCCGCGGATTCAATTTGACGGATTTCCATTTCGTCAGTGTCGCTTTCATGGCGCGTGACGGGAATAAGGAAGTTCGTGTCAATTACCGGCGTAAGTGGTAACTGTTTTTAAAGGAATCGATACGAAGTTAAGGATAGACAGGGACCATCGATGATTGCCCCTTCAGCCGTCATCAAAGACATAATAATTTCCAATTTCCTTGCCAACAAGATATTCAATCAGATATTTATGAGCGGATAGAAAATCGATAAAATCCTCTTCTAAAATTATTCATTTTATTTTTAAACCGATAACACATATCCGTCGGATCTCTGAACGTCGTGATTCTTTATTTAAAGACCAATCGCACGTACGAAAAGATAAAAAAAATTAACCGAATAAACCACTAATAATAAAATATCCTTTTAAGACGAAACGCAGGCTGTTGGTTTTGGAAAAAGTTGAAAAAACAATCCTGCGTAAAATGATCACGTAATAAGTGATAAATAACGCGTATTAATATAACGTAACGACGTAGAACACGGTGTATTATTTAATCTGCGATGCAGTATAAAAGACAATATTGCCGGAACATTGCGGAGGGTGTTATTCCTAACGCAGTCTTACTGTATTTTGCTTCATTTTAAGTCGTTAGTGTCGACTCATAAAACGTGGTATCACATACCTATGTTCCTATATACTCCCTTAATCTCTTTTGCTGTTATCAGAGCTGCATATTTAATGCACTTAGAAACCTAGGTCTGTATTCATAACTCGCTGTTAGCGCTGATAGTGCTGTACAGACCACGTAAAAAGCATTAGAAAGTTAAGGGCGGGTAGTAAAAGAGAGTTTCGACTACATGATGTAGGACAGGGTAGTTAAAATGATCATATTTTTGCCAAAGCTTAGGCCATTAATCTTAGGCCGGAATAATCTTGTTACTGTTACACGGATCGCCATCACCGCGAGGAAAAGCTGTGCTCTTTTTTTCCCCCACCCCCCCGGACCTTTTTTTCCTCTTTTAACGATGTCTCTATTTAAGTTTTTAAAATTACCACTTACATGGGAATAAATGGACGATACAAGGGACTTTGTGCGATAGCCACATTTTTATACAAAGTTCATTCCGGAAGTATATCTCGTTTAAAAGGACCTAGCGGTCGTAAAGATTTTACGTTTTTAAAAATACGTTCCTAGAATGGAAAAAAGCACAGGGAACCGTGAACGTAATTCAGATTGTTATCTACGTGGAAACGTTAAATATTCTCTTGCTCGTCGGTAAAATTTCAAACAGTTTCGAAAACAATATAGACACACGACCGAACGTTTCAGAATCCAGCGTTCCGCTTACAACGTCTAGATACGACGTGGAAAGCCAGCATTTCGCTATACATATATAACAAATTCCACGGGAAAATAATATAGCGGATCTGTACGAAGTGTATGGTGGACGGGGGAAGAAAGGGGAGGGGGGCGAGGGGGTTGGTAATATATATAGTAAATACACTCAAAAGTGGACGAAATTTCGTAACGTACTCGGCTACAAATTCCAAATACCCATATCCTAGAACTTTGTAAACTTTTATCGAAACAGTTAGAAGTTAAAACTCTTAAAAACACTCGAAAGGTGTTTCTAACGTCTTGGGGGAAGAAGAAACCCCGGAGGCCGAGTGGGAACGGCGAAGTTCAACCGAGAGTTCGGAAGTTTCCAAATTCAGTAGCCGCGTGCCTCTCACGATATTACGTACGAAATTATGTGCAGGGTCGGTGTTGAGAATGGGTATATCGATTCGCGGAAAGTATATCGGGATTCATAAAAAGACATATCCAGCCTGCTTTTTCCACGGAAATTCAGCAACTTCGGCAGATACCTAATACCTCATACGCGGTCAACTTAAAACCGATAGTTTCATATCTTTTCATTTATCTTTTATTTTCTTCTCTCTTTTCTTTTTTAAAAATATCATTCTTCCATTATCATTGGGCTGTATTCACCCTGAAATTTCTAAAATACATACCAGCTCGTGTTCTTAATACCGTTCATCGTTTATCAGTAAATATACACCCACCCGTGGGATCAGTTTCTATTTTCTATCCGGTAACCTTCAGATTTCGTTTCGTAGACCGTAACGAAAAAAAAATAGGAACGTTCGCAATATTTAAAGTAAAGTCTTGGTCGGCGGCTGTGGAACGGTGGCACGGGGAAGGAATTTGCATACAAAAGTAACGATTTGAAAGGCGGTAAGTTGGTCTTCGTATCTTAACAGCTCGCACACGGTCAACTTAAAACTGATAGCTTCATATCCTGAGTGTGTGTGTGTGTGTGTATGTGGGGTGGTTACCAGTACGAAAGCGTCGCCGCATGCTACTTTAACGTCACACGCTCGATATTAATGCTCGTTTCCACGACTGCGATGTTACCACCAGCGGGATCGCCATAATTTTGCAAAATTGGTTGCCCCGGGACGTTTATAATGCGAAGGAGCACGTAACCCGAGCCCGTGTATCTTTGAGTTACACCGCGGGAGCTTCGCGATAAAGTTATAATGATTAAAAGGTGACGACTTGATTGCGCACCGAGTATAATTTCTTTTACCTCGAGTAATTACGAAATTAGAATCTGTATGCTTTTCACATGCAAATTTACTTGGGCTCATTTATACTTTTCCACACATTCTTTTTTCTTCCACCCACGCTTCTTTAACGTTGCCACGTTTTTTTTAACGGGATTTTTCGTTCACATTAATTTCCGGCGAATGTTATGTAAATGCGATTCTCGATGCGATTTCAGTTTTAATAATTTATTTAATTCGTACCGTCACAAGCGTGTTACACACGGATGTGGGTGATTTCACGTGTGGGTTCGTTCGTGCAACGAAATCTGGTTTGGTATGGTTCTGTGTAAATCATTTCGCGTCACGGTGACATACTAAATGAAATTTCTAAATAGCGAATGTAATCGCGGCACAATAAAATCTGACAATGTGGTCGAATACTCGTGATGATATTTCAGTGTGTGTTCGGTCATGTTATTGATGAACGTTGGCAAATATGTAATTGGACGGGAATGGTCGCGACGTGGATAAGGAAAATATCGGCCTATATTCGGAAACTTAACCCTAATAATTTTCACTAGAATTATTCAGGAGCATAGACCTCCTTAATTATAAATTCGGTTTGATCGAAAGGCTGTCAAGAATACGCATATCAAGCAACTTTTTTCGTTTAACGATAATGGAATCCATAATTAAAAGCATCTGCGCTGCCACCGCGATTTAATCTATTTTTCATGATAAGGAAACCAATTTCGGAAGTCAGTTTTTTCGTGTTTTACGTACTCTCTCTCTCTTTCCCTCTCTTTTTCTCTCTATCTCTCTTCGTCTCTCTTATTACGCTAAATTTTATAATTTATTAAACTTGTGCTCTATAAAGTTTTCCTCGAAAAAGGAAGCCGAAGTTCTGATTAACATCTTCGTTTTATTTTTTTCTTCGCTCTATCGGGGTGTTGCGGCTTGATCGTATTAGTAGATTGAAATGTCACTCTTCGAACGACTAATTGCAGTTTATAAGTTCGGGAGTTTGGCACGCTCCTCGAATTTAGTGTGAGGTAAGCGATATTCAGTGAGCGCGAACCGAGAGAATGGTGCCGGAAATTTAATTCGAAGTTCGCGACTTTCGCGTTAAATGATATTCACGAAATGAAATTTGGCACAGGAAACGTTTCTATCAGATGTTACGGAAATGTCCTCCTTTTTTTTTTTTACTCCCTCACTCGCAAAACACATCGACGATTTCAGCCGTAGTGACACGATTTTCATTTATTACGAACGACGTGTGACCTTTGATTTACCGAGAGAAAAGAGCTTTTTCCTTTTTTTTTTGTTCAACGATACACAAAAGAGTACGCTCGGTTATACGTACACCGTTGTAACTATAAAATATATATCTACCTATACGTACGTACATATACCGTATGCATGTCTCGAAAGAAAGTAGCACATTTCATAAATGTACCGTGCAAGATACACCGAAAACGGATTACGTCACTGTACAGATTTCAAGCCGGTTATTCCTCCTTTTCTTTTTTCGCCAGAGATTTTCGTGACTTGTGAAGATGAGTCACTCGACGTGAGCACGGTACGTACCTACGGTGCAAAAGTGAAGTTTGATTTATGATACGTTTTCGTCAGATACTGCAATTTTCTAGACGATACAATACCAAACCACCTAACCGAAATCGTATGATTAATTCGTCGGACGGTCCTGTGACGTATACGTATCGCCGGTACAATTTGAAACTGTCAATAAAAACCATCCGCTATATATCACGTCAATCGAATAATATTAAACCATATCTTACGAGATAAGAACTTTCAAAAACATAGCAATCACCCGAATCAACATTACCACCATCAAGTTAATAAATTATACATACATGTAATACGGTATGGACGTGAATTAAAGAGGATGTAAATGTACCGTGGGGATGCATTCGTGTTTTAAGCGAATCACGTCCGGGAACCGGTTAGATCATGCCGAAGATCGGGACGGGATGCTCTCTTTTCGGTTACCGTAGCTGAAGAAGTATGCCTCGCCATTATCATCGATGGTGCAGTTCAATTTTGCCGCCGTGGTGGGGGCAAGTCCGTCGGCGTAAGTGAGGGGTGCCCTGTGGTTAGGGTGTGACGAACGAGTGTACGTGTCAGCACTGCAAACCACCCTCATTTAATTTGCTGAGAGCCGCTGTATATCACCCACATTCCGTTTCCTTCGGGGGAGGCGGAAAACTTCTTCGAATCGTTGAGAATCTCTTCACTAGTTGATTACAATAAAGACTCGGTTTCTCTTGAGACGATGCCAATTTTCCTATAATTGGCGAATAAACAGTTTCCATATAATTGTCCGTGTAATATTGTTCCTGTACTTGACCGTGAACTTTAGACGGTGGTATTTCTCGAAGAGAATTGATTTATCAACGCCGACGCGTTTCGCGACACCTCGGTAAATTGCGATTTCCGCAAAGACCTAACGGATTAAGTTGTGAAACGCGAAACAATGATGTCGCGATGATAATCGATGATATATGTACATGTATTTCGTTTTATACAACTATGTAACACGTTCGGTTATTATTCCCAACCACGCGACTAATGTCTCGACTAAGTGGAAAGTTACCAGCGCGTAAAGTCTATGTCAAACTGGATTGGTGTAACTACCGAATGTAGGTGTGTGCGAGTCCACTCGAATTTCAGATTTAGGGTGAGTGCCGCGTGATTAATAACGCAACTTAATGTGTACCTGTTAGGAATATGATTAATGTTACCGCTATACATATAGATCACGATGAATACGTTGAAATGTCCAAAGCGTGTTCCAAGATTTCCAATAAACATTTCGACGGACTTTATAGAAATTCCGACGAAGATTAGAATGATAAAGGCTAGGGATATCTTCGCGAGTGATAAAACGACTTTTACGATCTGACCGTGATTACCTAAACGACGTAATAACGAAACAACGTTGCATTTTTCTGCGTTCGACAAGCATGTGGTTATAGTTCAATAAAATATTGTAATTGGGCCGCGCCAGCCGGATCAATACTCGCCTCGGCACGTTACTGACCTCTTTGCGGTACTCTATTTAAAAGTTTTTATCTTTCAAACTTTCATTGCGATACGCACAAATCGCATAGAAACACTCGCGATAAATTATCATTACAAATCTACGCACCCACGATTCGTTTTCAACTTTCACAAAAATCTAAAAAAAAAAAAATAAAAACACACTTATCCGTCAAATCTTTCTCGCGTACAGTCCGCGATCGCTGTAGATCTCGCAGGAGCGAATCTTTATTATACAAAAGTGTGAAAAAAAAAGAAGAAATGAACACCTATGCTCATCGCCTTTACCGTCAGTCGTGCGGAATCTATTCAACGAACTCGTCAAAAGCGACGTGACGTTTTTTAACTTTCATGTATCTCTCACATGACACTCTGCCAAGTCTTCTTCTTTTTCTTCCTCTCCTTCTCCTCTCTCCGTACGGCAAGAATCTTTTGAATAAACAACGCGGTTTTCCGTGTTATTTGAAATTAGTGGGCAGCTCTTTTGAAATACGGATGAAAAAGCGGAATCCTTTCAGTTTTGCGCCCCGTAAAAAAGGTGAACTCGGCCACCTGAAGCATCCCCAGCGGTGCTCGGTAGACCTCCGGACGTTCTGCACGCAACGCGAACGACTGAAATAAGCTCGGAGAAGTTACAATTCGGCGGATGGACCGGAGGGCCTGGGAGTTGCATCGCGAAAACCCGTTGCATCCGCAAACTCAAACAAGTCAGTGCCGGTGTGTGTAGGCGGGGCGGCATGGTTATGCCCACTTGACTTAGGCATACACGCTTACGCTTACCACCGGTACACAGTGGCCGGATGCACGAACCCACCCTCTCCGCGGCTCCCCCTGGCCGCGTTTAGATCGTATCTTGAGCACCCCCGACCTTTTCCCTTCCTCGTATGTCCTCTTACGTATACAGACGTGAGCGAACGAACGCGAGGAGTGCAAAACCCTTCAACTACGAATTAACGGCGGAACTCCTTAAACTTCGTGATCCAGGAGCCAGGGCTATACATATATGTATGTATGTATATGTATTGTATATATGTATGTATACGTGGCCCAATAACCTACGGCTGGCCAGAAGTCTTAAATGTGGTAGAACGGTTGCGATACCGTTTATTAGATTCTTAAGTACACCGTGAACCGAGAAGTTTCAAGTATTTCCGTACCACCGAGGGGGGTTTCGCTGGTGATAAGGGTTGCTACGGGTAATAAGTAAATGTTGGACGGATAATACGTAGGGACGGAGAGGGGGGGGGAGGGGGTTATCGGGTAAATTTCGTAACAGGATAGACCGCTACATAAGTAAACTGCTACACACATGCGGTTGGTCATCATCTGTGTATGTTTGGGGGTTTTAGGAAAAGTTTCGTACGGTTCGAGTAAATTAAAACGGCGTGTACAACGTGTATTTTGAATTTCACGATCACGCCGATCGGTATCGGTTTTGTTCCGTGCAATTTGCCGGTTTTGTACATGGGAACGCGGAGTGGAAAACTCTTTAACCAACGTATAAACGGTAAAAGTCTTCAAACTTCGCCGTTTCAAACTCAGTCAGCCGGACTCGAGTTAAACGAGCGTACGTGGTTAATAAGCTGAGCCGAGCAAAACTCTATGTCGTTTATTAAATTCTTAAGTACACAAAGAAAGCCCGGTTGAAAAGAAAAACTTCCTCAACGTTTGGTAGTTCCTTTAGTGGTTGTTAGAGAACGTTTCACATGATTCCGCGACGTTGCTGAATTATTCAAATCGATTAACAATTCCGCTTACAATTGTTAGATATTGACATTCCAATGTATATTGGTACACACAGAACGGTAACAAGTGCCGGGTGACGTTCGATTCTTTCGTTTTTTTTTTTTTTTTGTTGGGTCGCGACATTATGCGAACTTCCGCGCGACACACGTATTATTAGTTCGAAAGGAATGGCTGCAGCCGTACAATGAAATTGCATAAAGCCAAGCGATTGCGAAATTACCGAGATAATTACATCTTTAGAAGAAAAAAAAAAAGAAGGAGAAAAATAACTTCAATTTGGCTCACGAAATAATTGGCTTTTCGTCGCGTGTTTGCCGGAGCACGACGTCCTCTTTTATTAAACTCTCAAACCCTTGGGAGCCAATTCGGTAAGGATTCACGGTTCGATGATCGGGACGTCACCATGGATCAGGCGTATGGCTCGAACGAATAAGTATCGAGCAGAGTAAACTTTACGGAATATTAAGCGTTTAAAAATTCCGTCGCCGTTGGTTACGCTAAATGAATTTCGTCTTTTACGATGCCTATAGGACGCACAATTTAATAACACTAATTTATTATACTATATGATTATCAGCATACGTGTAATCGAATTAATGTTATCTCTCTTTTCGACTGTGACATCGTAAACATTGTTATAGGCTGCAAACGTTTGTGAACGAAATATAAATACGTTAGAAAATTAATCGACCATCGTTCGGTAAAAATAATAAAAGTTAACCTTCGTTAAATCACTCTATAAAACCGGATTACGATACAAAAAAAAGTCGAGTTGCAACGCGCGGACACTAGTATTACACCATCTTGCATTGTATGTACGTTACACGCATTCCGTGTCCTTATTGAGTTCAGTGCACCATGAAATTGGCTACTTTCACCTTCAGGTATAATGTTTAATCAAACTATACGAATTATCGGAATTTCCTCTTAGACACAGTCATACGACGTCGTAGAGTTTTAGTCACGCATGAGAGGATTTTAATATCGGACAGAGATTGTGTTTTAATTTCTTCCAAGGGAATTATGGTTAATCGATACCGCATCGAGGACCACGTTAACGAGATTTAATGAAACTAGATGGAAATAATCGGCAATAAAATACATCGAATCACCACACCACCCCCCCCCCCCCCCCTCTCCCCCTCTCCGTCAACCGTGGATTATTATTTAAACGTGCAAATTTAATTTCATACGTACCGCGAAGTGTTGATAATTAAATACGAACGAGTGATCACGAAGGAAGTAATTATAAATACGTCGAGCGTTTCTTTCCCGAACACGGTGTTCACATTTTATTTACGTTGTCCCACGGCGCGGACTAATAACACGGCTGAACACTTTGACGCAAACGCAACAGGAAAGAGAAGAAAACGATGGAATTAACCGCTCGCGGCGATGACAAACGGCTCATTGCGCGACTCGACGAAAATGAGTCGGTCCGGATGTGCAGCACGGCGCAACACACCGGCAACACATTATAGCTTCTATGTGCAGCAGTTAGAGAAAGGCAGTTTATATGTACGCAGCTACCATGCACGTTCTCGGAGTAACAATGAAGCAACAGGTTGCCGCCCCACCAAAACTTCTATGACAGATTGTGCAACCTTGATGGTCCGTATAACCCACCCTGTCAGCCCTTCACACCCACTGGGCATTTTATGGCAGTCAACGAATGGTTGGCTTTTACGAGTCCTTTTTAAAAACAAATAGAAACCGCTCCGTCGATCGTAAAGTTTTCTTCGAAACACTGAACACCCACTCGGACCGGAGGGAACTTACTATTCATGACATACGGTAGAATATGCATTTCTTCTGTCGGTTTTTATTATCTCTCGCCTTTGTCTTTCATATTTTCTTTCTTCCTTTCTTCTCTTCTTTTTACTCATATAGAATATTTATTTATTTATTCATCGTTTACATGTTACCTTTCTATATTATATTTATATGTATATTACAAAAGATATAACATATAATTTAATCGATACGTAATCAAATTGTAAATGTTAATACCTAACTATCGTATATCTCGTATAATTAATGTTTCGTGGCAGATAACCAACAACAACAACAACAAAAAAAGGGTGAAAAAACCCAACACACAGAGTAATTCACCCGTAACAAGACGTATGGTGGGACACGCGTGCCTGTTAATCTCAGGGACCCTTGTCCATCCGTATCAATGACCATGCGAAATTCACGTAAGACCCTCACGTCTCCACGTCGAGCTTCTACGAAAGCTCGTGGTTCTTCGGACCAATCCTGCCGGTGCAACCACTCTTTCTCTCTCTCTCTCTCTCTCTCACTCTCTTTCTCTCACTCTTCTTCTCTCCCTGTTATGTCTGCAAATTCGCTGAGTCGAATGGTGGATGCACGTGACACGAAACCGGTATACCGGGGGCCCGATGATCTATGCGTTGCGGGACCTTAGGCCGCGGCTAAGGTGCATTCTCTCCCACCTCCCGGCGCTTCTCTCCTCGCGTTCTCTCGTTCTCTCGTTCCCGATGCTGCGCGCAAGGGGCTAAATAATATCAACTATGCGAGAAGGAGGCACCAGACACACGGCTCGGGCACATATACGTGGCTTCCCCATTGGCCATTGAGGTGTCCGCCGGTGAGTAATGCTATAATAAATTATCTGGCCGTTGGTGCTACCGCACTTGCGCCTCTCTATCTCACTCTTCTTCTTTCTCGCTTCCCTTCGATCCCACTCCGTTTTATACACTTCCGTCCACCGTCTTTCCCGTTGCGTTTTCGTTTTACCGGGAGTTTCGGGAATTCGTGGACAGTCACGCGGTGGACATCTCGACACTTTGTTGGCAGGGAATTTTTGTAATTAAAATGGAAGGGTTTGAATAAGCTTCGATGTAATTTATTTAGTTTTATTTAGTATGTTCTGAGATATTAAGATGTGTGGTAAGATAAGTGAGAATATGATCTAGATCGTTTTTTATGAAAGTTCGTTCAGACGTAGAAATTTATACATATGTATAAATTGATGTAAGGGGAATCGCGAGTAATCTCGCGATTGGTTTCGCAAAGTGTTTATATCGACGGATGCGCGAAATCTCGTGGGGTAAGAGGTGTCTCGTTATCTTTCGATTATGGTGTTTAGCGTCCATTATAGTTGGAATTTAATCCTGGATTTCGATTACGACGGTATCGGTAGATTTCAATTCTGAGCTATGCTAAGTTCTGGTTCGCGTATCTGTGCTGTAATTATTGGAACCATTCGAGGAAATTTATGGGAACATTTCCGCTGTTATATGTTTACAGTGTTTCGTAAACCATGTCAATGCGTAGTTACGTCAAAGATGAATGAATTTCAACATAATTTACGTATTCTAATGTAAGTTTCGCAGACTATACATATCTCTATCCATAATAATAACCATTTAATTTGCTAGGTATAAAATTAACCGCGATACTTTTGTTAGGATCGACGTTGGTTCACCTATTCCAGAATAGACGGATGGTAAGATAAATATGGCTAAGAATGGAAGTTCAAGGAGGTTCTATACTTATTCGCGTACGCGTGGGCACGGAATAAAATATGAAGTTATACCTAGACGGTATAAATGCCCGATATCATTCCGATCGATTCGATACACCGTATTTATTCGTTTAACTCATTTTTAGACTCACTTATCAATGATACGCGGTTTCTCGCGTAAAACAAGATTTTTTTCTCGACTCGATCGTAACACTTACGTGACGGCGAATTTACCACGTGACATCTGTTTGACTGCGAGACACGTGGAATCTGTTACGAACCCGCGTTACGGACTTTCCACTCGTGGCAGTTTATCATATCCTGTTCTCAATCACTACCAGTTGATTAGCAATAACGCAGGTTTGTTTTTTTGCCACTTTGGCGTACCAGGATCATGCGTCTCGCGATGATTGACATTCGTACCGGGTCCGTTATGCCTCGTTTCGAATTGGTTTCACGTTCACTCGGGGTAATGGAAAATCATATGGAATTTAAGAATCTACCGATTGCTCGCGACAATAATTACCATAAACTAAATCCAAATTATAACGGGAGGGGGGGGGGGCGCAGGGCGGACGGGTGGCGGAAAATTTGTAATTCCGGGTATATCACATAAATCAAAATGTCCACGGCCGGAAACAAATCATGATTCCATTACGCGTTGATTATATTAGCGCTATGTAACCGTCACGCGTGAACGGTTCATAACAACGAGATCAAGTTCAGAAGCAGATGTGACATGCATCATTAAATCCGCAGGGTAGAATTTAATTTCGCATCAATCAATACCGCATTTACGGATTTAAACTCCTTTTAAACTTTTTTTATCCGCGAACCATTGAACGACCGCGATGGGAAATGTAGGTCGCACATACATTTCACGTCGCGAACAAAATAAACCGGTAGTAAAATAACCATTGTTTTCATGAAAATATTATTGAGATACCGTGTCACGTTTCGAGGTCATGTTGCGACGTGCTATTCAATTTTATGTTCTTTCATACCGCACTCGCTTTCCAATATACTCGACGACTACATGCGTACCGATAATTATGAAAGTGATCCCAAAGCAAAAAAAAACACACACACACACACAAAAACAAAAAATGAATAAGTATCGAAACAATAACAATCCCGTTGCATCGATCAACATTACAAAAATACACTACTTTTTGACCACTTCCATAATCATCGACCCACAGAACAGAGTAAAACCACTGTTCCATACCGAATATGATTTTGTCTTTGCTCGCCTCTATGTATTTCGATCAATGGCAAGAACCTCCCGGCCGGTCTATTATCAATTTCGATAGAAACCCCCTGAAATTCGCATTCGCACGCAGCCCCGTGAATCGCCGCGGGACATTCCGACTCGTACCAACATTCAGAGAGTCGAGTGCCGCAACCGCACCGTACCGCATCAACGGCAGTTGGTTGCGGCGCCGTGTTGCGCTGCGTCGAGGTCCAATCAAATTCTAACAATTACCAGTCCGTAGTCTGGGGCTGGTTTACCTCCTCGGGGCGAAAACTGGCTCGTTTTACAGTCGAACGGTACGCCCTGTATCCATGCCCCCTTCCTTCCATCCTCTATACCGCCGTAAACCCAAATTGCATTATTAAAATCTAATCTACCTTCGGCCCGAGTACGTATGCCACGGCCATCGGAAATCTGATACACCCATCCTGACGAGAGACCGTGGAGGAGTGGAGAGGTAGGAAATAGATGGACAAGGATTCGAGGGATGGAGAATATAAGGAGGAAACGGTTCGGACAGAGACGGGAAGGTGTGAGGGCGAGCGAGACAGGTAAACTCGTGTTTGCCCTCCGAACGTGAAGATCAGAAGATTAGAAACGATTTGGGGATACCTGTTTCTCCCCTCCTACCTATCGTAAAAGTTTAATTAGGCGCCTTTCCGGTCTATCTTCCGATTGATATCGGACGATGATAGGTACGCCAATTGTATCCTGTTGACGTCAGACGTTCAGTGGTTAGGTTTTCAGCTAAATTAAAATCATCTGTCGACGTCAGGAAATATAATAGCAGAAACACCGCTATTGTCTGTATAGATGTATTACTTCATGACAAACGATAAATACGAGTCAAGTGATGTCTGATAGGGGATGAAAATAACAGGTTTGTACACGTGTTGTACCTTCTGCATATACTGTATAGTTATTCATATTTTATCGATCCATTATTATTTTAAGTCTTCACCGGTAAATATACCGACGCGTGTATATTTATTTATACGTCGACATTGACGTAAATTACTTTTATACCTTGACTTTTAATATTATCCGTTCGCGGTGAATAACAACGTCGTCGCATACGGTACTGTAATTCTTTTCCTTTCTATTTTTTTGTTTATTTTCTCTCGAATCTCACCGTACATTATCATAATTATTCCATTGCCATGCAATTTTCGATCTTCCGCCTTTCTTTCGTGGGCAACAACTGTTCCCCGAGAGAGGATTTACTATGAACCCCTTCTTGTACCGGCGCGCATTAATTTTGTGACTCGAAAGGTTCTTCTCTTTAACGACGACAAACGAACGGCGGTCATTTGAACGCGCGACAGACACGATGATTATCTTCGTGGTTTATGGAACTAGGCGAATCGTAGGTAACCGGCTTGTATTTATTCGTTTGCAACAGGTGAGAAGCGTGGTCCCCTGTTCGGTACAATTAACGAAGAGAAAAGAAGAAAAAAAAAAAGAAATAGGAAGAAATGGATGGGCAGTATGCACGATGTTTTGTAAGCTACTTAGCCCACGCCCTTTGTGCCGTTCGACTATGGCTTTAAACGTAGGCCTCATTTAAGATAGGATATTTAAGTAACCCCGGACGATCTAGGCGGGGCAGAACAATATTTTTAAGTGCTTTTTCAACGTTCTGCTTTGCTCCGAAACCAGTTTTATTTCTCCTCTCGGGAGCAGCTTCGAGAAATAACGTAACCTTTCGCGATGGATTGGAAGCAAACAGCCCGCTCATTAATCTCGTGTATAATTACTCACGCGGCTATACTTTGTGTTAAACTGTTGTATCTTATCTGGTGTTGCCAATGCTAGATAGAAGCCATGTGAAATTTGTCCGCTGCATTTACACATACATTTCCGCCCCGTTAAGCCTTGACGTTGATTGTAATATGTTTTTAATTAACACAGGAAGCTTTTATCTATATCGTTGCATAATTTATGGCTAACAAGCTTCTTCTATTTCATGGCCATTAAGTTTTACGTGTATTTTATTTCAATTTATTTATGGAGATAATATTTGGAAAAAATATTCCTGAGAGTATGAATAGGAAAAATTTCAATGATCGTGTTGAAAGATTTTGAATGTAAGGGTGTATATATGTATATATAGCTATTTAAATCCGACTTAACTAAAATGAAATTACTTCATTGGGATATTTTTCTCTCTGTCTTTCTCTCTCTCTCTCTCTTCCGGTATCTTTCCTTTTCTCTCTCGTTCTCTCTGTCTCTCTCTCTTACCATCGGGTATTGATAAACGCTTTTGGGCATGATTGTAAATGGATATTCGATTCATTACTGTAAAATGATTAAGTGCAATAAATCGGATTAGTGGGTATATACACACCTGGCAGTGATATTGATGAATAATTAATGCGAAACTTTAATGGGAAGTTTAAAGTGAAAATTAAAAAATGGGAAGTGGTCTATTTAAAAGCCGTAGGAAAAGTTGCGACAGCTTAGTCGCTCGATTAAAAGTACGTTTAATGGAGCTAAAAAGGGTAATAATATAAGAGAAGTTTGTCTGACAGACGCAGATGTATCTTTAAATATTCATGCGATTTAATATTGCCGGCAATTCGCGCAGCGAAGTCATGCAAACGAAGTGCGTTACAATTGAATATTATATCTTCGTCGTATTTTGCAGCGAATGAAAAATTTTCGCAGAAAAATTGACGTCCAAAGGGTTCAAATGTATTTCGTTTATTTGGTTATTTCACCCCGGCGGGATTATATTTGAAAAGATATTTTTATTTCGTTCAATTATAGCATTCCCGGTGTAACCTCTTTTTTTTCCTATAATCTTCTTTAAAGTACCGACGTAAAATAATTACTCACGTTTCATTTTGAACTCATAAACTACATTTCACTCTCATTAATTTCGTCTGGAAACAAAAAAAAAATATATATAGTATATGCATATACATATAGAAGATGGGAATCAAAAACGAACTCATTTTGGCAGGAGAGAACCGGGCCGAGAGAGATAAGTGAATGAAAAGTGAAAAATATAAAAATGATCTAAAACTCGGCGGCAGATCATTATTTCTGAAAGTTCACAATGCGCACCACCTCTGTGTATATCCTTCGGGCATATTCCGTCTTTCAAGTCCCCACGTATTAGGCCTGAAATTGCATACCGACCACCCCCATAGAATCCGCATCTCGAAGAGGAAAAAGATGAAGAAGAGGGAAACGACTTATGACAATGAGACAAAGGCAGGCGTGTATATAACGAAGAAAAGAAGTCGAAAAAAGAAAAAGAAGAAGAAGAAGCGAATCTTTTCCAAGTTCCTCTAATAGAGCAACGAATTAAGTGGCGCTACGAATCTGTAATTTTTGTTTCTCCTGATGGCAGCCACCCTTCGGACTGGTCTCGGAAGGTCGGGGTAAAAAATGGTTGCGGCCTGTAATTAGAAATACAGGGTCGCGGTGGGTGGAGAAGTCGAGGAGGCATCGAAGGTCGAAGCCAGCTGGAGAAATGACAGCGGTTTGAAGAAGAATAAGTTTAGGCGTGGCACGGACCCCCGAAAACCATATATTTCTTGCTCTAAAGAGGGGAATGTGGACGAAATATCCGTTCGCATTGTTAGGCAAATTTACAATCCGCAGCCCCCCAAGTCTGTCCGCGTAACGTCCCTTGTTTTCAGCGGGGGTAAGAAAAAAAAAGAATGAAAAAAACAACAGAAAATATATGAAATAACGAACGATACGTTAAAGGAGTAAGAGAGGAAACGTCCGAGCGAGGATGGGACGGAAGAAGAGGAAAGAAGAAAAAAAAAAACTAGTAAATCATCGAAGCTCGTTTCGCGAAGACTTTACGAGCGGCGGGCTGTCGACGTTCGATAATGAAAATACCTGTATATTTATTGTTGCACGTCGATCGGCTCGGCAACGCTCAAGCCCTGTACTAAATCCAATTATCACGACGTGAAATGTAATTGATAGGTAGTACTAAATCCAAGTGTATTGTTATTAATATAGTGGCAACGGATTTCGTTTAACTTCGCGGAAGAACCGCGTCGCTTGGAATATTCGCGTTTGCATATATACATATATATCTTTCTATGGTATTCCTTATACTCGTAATCGTCTTTTAGCAACGTTATTCGCTGAACACCGAAATGATTTAAGATCGTCCTTTCATATTCACGAAACTTATGTAGATGTTCCACGGGTGGTATACAAGAAGTCCACCTTTCTCTACGTTTCGTATACATTTGTTGTTCGGGCAACCGGTATTCATTAAACGAACGTGTGAAAATGTAATTAACACCTCGTAATATTAGCCGAAAACATCGGCTATCCATTACGAATGGGAATATTTATCTCGTATATTAAAAGTCTTTCTCTAGAATTTATTTCGTCAATCATATAATTTATGAATAATATATAAAGAATAAAAATTCTTTTAAATTTACCCACGAGGATACTTTGAACTTTTCCACCAAGACACGGACTCTAAAACCCGTGAACCCTGTGTATATATTGTTATCAGAAAAGTGATAAAGAGTGTCGTTAACGAAGTTTCCGTTATTAATGTACGGAGAGAGAGATAGGCCGATCGGTATCAGTTGGGCCTACCGGGAAGATAAAATTCGTGGGAGGACCGTAGAGGCCAAGGCAATTTTTCTTAAAGGCTTCGATTTATCTTCGCCATTGAATGCCAGCCATGAATGCCAAAGTGATATCAAAGGGGAAACGCGAATCACACGGATGAATGGAAACGATCGCAACCAGGCGATCCATGAATCGCACTGTTGTATGCATTCGCATGTTAAATGTCCATGCAGTTTGTTGTGTTAATAGTTTCTTATAATCTTCTTCTGAGAAATCCTGTTCGAAAATATTACCGTTGTATCGTTTGCCCGTTCGAATGGGTATGGGAAAAATCTTTTGGTAAACAGAGTACAGATATTTTCGATGAAATTTTCCATGATTAACGAACGTGATTATTATTGACAAGTTTTTGTGTATCACGATTATCATTCACGTTTTGCGACAATATACGGTTGTATGTACGAGGCCAACGTGGAATGGCTCGTAGTTAAATCCATTTTTTATCTTTACGACGAGTTATAGCTCTTAATGTCTTCTTCAAGTAGCCGGCTGTGTTTTAACGACGCAATGAAACACGTTGCCAAAAAGATAAAAGAACTATTACATATGATTCGCCATTAAATTTCTTACGACTACTACCGTATCTCCCAACCAATACAATACTCTACACTCTGACTAATTAAATAATACATAAATAATCCTCTGAAAAATTCGATAAAATATACTCAACCAACTCCTATAGGATTATTCAAAAGCTATAATTTTGTAAAAGGTACACACACATCCCCATACAGATACGTTACAAGTTTAACCAACCATATTACGATTTTATTACAATTACAACTAACAATTATAATATATCCTACGTTCGTATGAAAGTTTGTTACACAGATTGAATAGTTTGTCGTGAGATACGATTTTCGGTATGCTGTATAATTGCAGAGAAATTAATTAAATGCTAATCCGGTTTAAATCAGACGGCGATGTGTGAGTCGTTCCGAAACGACGCATTAATCTCACTATCAGTTCGCCAATCGAGTTAATTTTCAACGAAGCTGTCTCCCTGTCGGCGACATCGGGCAAAAAGAAATCCGGTCCCAGGGTTTCCCGTAAATCACACTGGGTCAGATTCCGTGGGACACCATTAATGTGGTTATCTGTACAGTAGGTGACACATACTAGGTGCCGTGGATCAGATAGCGGGAAACCCATTGATTCTGTGGAACCAGTTTTACTCGACAGTTACGCTCCGAATCCCAATTTATACATATAGGTACCACACACTCGTACGCACGCACACACATACACATTTATATATACACCGCAAGGAAACACAGGGGATAAGGGTCATAGTACCATATCCGCGAGAAACACACGCACGAATGGTAGTGGATATAATTCAATGAAACCTACGCAAACTGTATAAAACGTACACCAGTCCCACGTCCGTAATAATGTGTAAAATGTAATGAACGTCGGTTAATGGCACCTTGAAATTATTATCGGTATTTACAGTCACGTTATTGCAATTAAATATTACATCGTTCTACCGTCCGTATTTTTCGCCAAACTTTGTTGCAGAATTCCTGCAATTCACTGACTTTTATCATCGTGCTTTCATTCAATAAACTCTATAACCGTGTGTGTGTGTGTGTGTGTGTTGGTAATTGTGTGTGCACGTATGAATACTGTTTGAACGATTGGGATACCCGTCTCGGGTCAGTCGCATTGACTGGTAATGTTCCACAGAAGTTTCAGTATCGTTGACTCGAAAAGAAAGGAATGTTTCATTACTACACTTACGGTCGTAAAGTGCAAACAGTTTCACCAAGCTGTGCACGTGTACCACGGAGGTAATGAGATAAATAAGTACCAGAGATTGCAAGGTTAACGAGGATAGAAAGAACGCCGTGAGCAGTTGCACGATTTCCGTTTCTCTAAAAATTATTTATGTGTTCTTCCTTTTATCTGTATAATTAACTTTGCTTCTCCTTCTTGGCTTCTTATCGACGCGGTTCCCTTCTTTTCGTTTTTTTTCTCGTTCTTTTTCCTCTCTCTCGTTTCATACATTTCTACCGTTGAATCATTTTCGATGGTTTTCGCCGGGTACTAAACCGGCATACCTTTTTTTTTCAGTGACCTCTCTGGTATACGCCAGTCAATTGGAAAACGTTGTACCGCCGCCTAACAGTTTCGATCGACTTTCTTTGAAATTTATTATCGGTTAATAACAGTCCCTCGACAATTTCTTACGGGGCCCCTGTCGAAATCAGCGCCGTTTCTTCGCTGTAACCACCCATGATTACAGTTGTAAAGAGCACGCGTTAACGTAAACATTACGCGAGTTAAAACAAAGATTCCATTTACCGTCGATTACAACGGTAAGATATATTTTTCACCGAATCGTTTGTGTACTTTTCAATTATTTAAACGCGTAAGAACACCCGGTAATAAATAATTTCAGGCTTCGTTATATTTTGCGCGAGAAATTTGAATATCGGGCGGATACGATGTAAGAAGATCTCGCAAAATAAAATGTTAAAACGTCGGCCAGTTAATTAGTTAGAAAGGAAATTCTTTACTATTAAACGCTTATTTTAGTACGCTTCCTTCCGTTACTTTATTGTACAACAACGACGGTCTATTCACATATTAGCATCGTTATATATGTATGTATATAAATATACCTATATGTATATATGTATATGTGTACGTACGTACACCTACGATATTGCAAAGTTCATAAAAACAGAGACGTTATCACGGGACGGGCTGAATGCATAAAAGATTAAGCGTTTAATCGTGTAATTACGTCCCCACCATGTGTGCGATCCACTTCGCTCGAAAGCGTTTTTTCGCTGACACTCGACCGTGAATGACAAGTTAATCGACGACGGTTACTTTAGGAATTATAAAAATTAATCATTTCCAAATGTAATTACCGTGGTGCGTGTGTATCGTCGGTGAAATAATACTCGATCCGCTGTGTTAGAATTTTATTCTCAAATATCGACTCGTTTTATCATTCCGTGAGTAAAGTTACGTTATAAGTAACGTGTTATGGAATAATCATTCATAAAGCTAATGAGCAAGGATGTTACGTTGCACTTAGCAAGTCCCCCGGTAGCACGATGAAAGTGTATGTGTGTGTGTGTGTGCATTTTTTTTCTTTCTATAACAAATATTCCACTAAAGTGTGCCTCCGACGATATCGACCGCTCCACACCATGGACATTTAAAGTTTCCCGGTAAAGGGGTGTGGGTGTGAGTGAAACCAGAGGGGGGAAAAAGTTATGGAAGTCGAAACTTGAAAACCCCTTTTCTTGCAAGTTGGCGACTGCACCTAACACTTTCGCCCACCTGCCCCTTCAATTATCTTTCCAATTTTCCCACCAGCATATTCTCCAGCTGATCACTTTCAATTACGTTTATTCGGCAATGGCTTCCAATTTGCCGTAGAAATTATCCGCTATTCATTGGAACAATCGATCCCCGTGTCTGTCCCGATTAATATCACGCGGCGAATATTTCATTTCGGCGTCTTAATTAAAAGTTGCAAAGGATACCGGGGGACAATCTCGACGTTAAAATAATATTTGCGATCAGTTGTATTTAATCGAACCGGAAAACTGATTACGGGAGGGGGGGGGCAAAAAAAAGGAAGAAATTTCATCCGTCGATCTATGATACCGACCGTACTGATACCTTTCGAAATCTCATTTTCAAAATATGATTTACGATCCGGGGGCAAACGAAGTCTTCACCCCTTATCTGGTCCGTTCCTACATTTAATTCTCACCCGACGAACACTTCGACTCGCACGTGATACTTCCGCCGTTCGTTTTTCTTTCTCTCTTTTGTATTACCTGTTACGAAGAATTCAGGATGGAAAGATTGTTGCGCGAAAGAGAGGCGAACTAAAGAAAAAAAATAAGAAGAAGGAAGACGAAAAAAAAGGAGGAAAGAATGAAAATAAAGAAGAAATATTGGAATCGTATAGAACACACTCTCTCGCCAAAAGCGTCCTCAACTTCTCGTTTCTCCGGCTGGTTTCACGAACCAAAAGAAACGCTTTACAATGGGCGCCTGTCTCAGTGGCGACTCAAGCCATTATTTATTAAAGATCCATTCTTTTTATCAGAGGATAGTTTCTCTCCCCCTGTCTTTGAGAGACGGCCCACTCACATCGAGGTCTTGCCGGAAAACTTTACAGCGCGGAAAGAGATTGGTTACAACATCGAAAACGTCCCTTTCGTATAGGGAACACGATCAACCGGCTGTTGTAGTGGTGTAACAGCTGAACACGAAGAAGAAACGTACCGATTCGATAGTGATCTTATTGTCGCGGTGCCGGTGTGAAGGTAGCTTAAAAGGCCGGCAACTGTTTCACCCTCGACCACGATCGATCAATTGCAAAATGATTTATCAATACGCCGGAGCCATTGTAAAACTTTGCTCAATATTATCGCTGAATGTACGTACTTAATAGCGAATGAAATTTATATTAGTCTCGACATCGAACCGTTTCCAATTGCTCTATAACATTAGATATTGACTATGGTATAAGCTTCCTCTGTGAACAATTTTATTTCCGTTCATCCCGATACAATCTTCTTCTTCTTCTGCTTCTTCCTCTTCCTGTTTCTCTTAAGACAGTGAGCTTCCTATTCCATCTATCGACGATCGAAAGGACACACATACAGGTCATTGTATACCCCGTAGAGAACAGAGTTCACTGTATACATACTACATATATACATATATCTATTCCGATACAGAAAATACAATTCTCAGTGCGTGATCCCGCAGCTGCATAAGAAGAAACAGCGAGTAGTAACAGAGAAAGGTGGAAGAAGAAGAAAACGTAGTGATCCGATAAGGATCTCATTGTCGTAGGACCGGTGTGGTGGAGTCTTTAGAGGTGGGAGAGAGGAATAGGGGGGAGAGACGCGCCAACCGCATCGAGCAAATTGCAACTCTGTCGAAACTATCGGACCGAGCGGATCGCCAGAGAAGAATGCGCGACACGATTGTTAGGGACTGGTTAGTCCCGGGCACCTTTTCATCGCGTACGTCCCTGTCGTGGTATAACCTCCTCCGCGATGATAACATCTCTGGAACACTGGGCGACATCGGTCGCTCTTTTTCTCTCTCTCTCTCTCACTCTCTCTCTCTTCCTCTTTTTCCTCGTCTCTATCTATTTATCTCTCTGTCCTTTCACCCCCCCCCTCCTCCTGATCCCTCCATCCCTCTGCTAGCTTTTTCTCTGTGTTATACTGTCTCTCGCTCTGTACCGTCATCTCCCCGTTCTCTTTGTCTCTTTCGTTCGAAAAGGCCACGGCTAAATTGTCATTCGATGCCCTGAGAAATTCGATTTCCAGTCGAGTTTTGCGGTGACAAGGGTTCAAATCTCCCCCCTTCCCTCTAACCCCCCTGTCCCCATCTTCTATTCCACCACCATGCCGACGGAAACTATCCCTCCCTCCCTCCCCTCCCCTCCCTCCATCCAGTGAATCCCACCGTCTCCCGTCACGGGCCCTGGGACCTACAATATTGTGAAACGTCTTGTATCGTATGTCCTCTCAGCGTCTAGATGGGATCTACGAGTGTGTCGTCGACTGGAAATTGGAAAACAGGTACAGGAAGGTGCTCCATTCGACTAGGTTTTCGATTCGTGACAATGGTCGCAGCTCGTGCCGTTATGGAGCGCAACTTAAGTAGCGATATCGATACAAAGACCGAGGGCAGTACGTATGGTTGGAACTTTAGACGATTTTCACTCCGTCGTTATCGAGATCGCCTTGGCTCGATCGTCGAACGAGAATTTAGCAAAATCAAGACTTTATTACGGGAATACAGGACGGAATAGGAGGTGGAATACAGAGTCTTCTTTTCTACTGTGTATAACAAACAATATAATTCATAATTAATTAATAAACCAAACAATATCAAATTTGATAGAACATATACTTGTACACTAAGTAAGAGTCTTAAAAAATTCATGGTGTAAACTAGATATCACTGTAGTTTTGCTCGTTGCTCCAGGGACGCATCAATGTGGTCAGGAACACGGTTTAAATACCGGACGGGTGTCGAGATGATAATGCCCGTCTTTAACACTTTTTTAAGAGCACTTCGATCGACTATGAAACAACTCAGGCTTCAGAGATAGTGCTTCCGATCAAATCGTGAAACGGGAAAAAGGCAAATAAAACCGTTTTCAGGTTCTTTAAACCAAGTTTGTTTTGAGCCATGAAAATGATATCGCGATGAGTGTGCACGGTTACTTTCTGCAATTTCACACGCACGGGTTATTAATAATGGGGTATTAATGATACAGCTAGCTTCGATATCGATGTTTCCCACGGGACTTCCGGGTTACCGGTGTAATCAATAACCGATGTGATCAATGGTTTTAGAATCTGTCTCCCCCATTGAAACGGTTACAGGTTACCTTTAAGATAAGGGAATATAACTCTGTTGGGACTCCGTGTAATATAAAAAAAACAAGGTGTCACGTAAGGTGTACGTTCCGATTGGAAAATGAGAAGCGATTTTCCTTCGCGTTCACTGGCAATCCCGTGGGATACAATTTATTGGCGAAGATTGTATAGCCCGCGGGGTAGCTTGTACAAATAAAACTATCGTGCGTATCTAATTCTCCTTTTCAGACCTCACCGCATTAGCATACCACGGTTGTTAATGTGTGCCGACATGTCGGTGAGAGAAGGAGAATTAGCGATCGCGTGCGAAAGTGTACGAATCTTTTTTGAGTCGAAACGAAATTAGCATTTTTGCCGAGATTGTAAGGATTTTCGTTATCTCATTAACGTGAATATTCTATCGCGCTTGACGTTCTACGTTTCGATTAAAATACGTCCGACGAAATACAGCTCTGCTGATACGACGGTGGATAAAGACGACGTATTTTAAATAGCGAGTTTTCGTGGATTTTTTGTTGTTTTTTTTTGTTCTTTTTTTGTTCGAACGACAGTCATTGATTATACGAGCGCGTATTAAATAATGTATAATTGAACTTGTTATTACACGCTTCAATAGTCGATCTCAATTATCGATGTCCGAGTAAATTTTACTTTCATTACTCGATCGTTCCCGATGAAGGGGAACCTGTCGCGGAAGATTATCGGCTCTTTGGTAATTAAAGCCGAATGAGTTTTCAATGAAACTTTGCATTAAGACCGTGCAATTTTATAATAAGAAATGGGATTATTAATTCAGAGATACGTTGCAACGGAGTGCATCGTTTTAATTAAAGCTCCGGGTAAAAAAAAAAACTTTTGTCAAGCAGTATAAGCTTTGTGTCCTTTACGAGATTTCGCCGGAGAGAATATAATAAAATGGATCTTGTCTGGGAAAATCCGAGTCATTTGATACCGTATAGGTGCCTTTCATCAAGTAGCACATGGTGACAAGGGATTTCCGTTTTCAACGACATTTGCGGAACGTATAATTCAACGCGGTGCAACAAAAAAAAACGGCTAAAAAAAAGAAACGAATTTCCTATTTGGGGCGATTACACGATTTAAAGAGCACGCAGCGGGGTGGGTTTTATTCCATTTATTTCCAATATGCGATTCAGACCGACGCGTATGAATATCTATATATTTTTCAAAATTTCTTTTGCCCGGCGATAAATAATTGCTTCACGGTTATGAAAGCATATATTCCGACGTACTAGGTGTAGAAATAAATTCATTCTAAGGAATTTCATTCGATCGTTATATTTATTCGTTCCGAAGATAATCTACCGATTCGTAATTTTCCAGAGACCCATGCGAAACGTTATAGAAAACGACGGCGAATAAATTCAATGATTAATATTTGACATTTCTTTTTAAATAGAACTTCTATTTTGCCAAAATATCTGAAAGAGCTTTTTCGTACGCCAAGGCACATACGTTTCCACATTCTCTAAAAAGACTTGCGGGTGAAAAGTTCTCCCCGATACATACGGCAACGTTAATGTCAGTAAGTATTAGTGAATTCCTTTGACTAACAGACTCGTAGCCGGTTGACCGAAGTACGCGGGCAGGGGGGTTTAATTTAATCAGAAAGGATTGGGGATACACGTGTAGGTGTACGTGGCACGGTCACTTGAAATCGGGTACTATAATTCCATCCTTGCTGGGTATAGGCTTTGCGAAACTGTCTCGAACTCATCTCTACTGATTCCCGACAGTCTGGAAAGTTCCGGCATTACAGCGACTATTTTTCCTTTTCCGCGGGGCTCTGTGCCCTCTGCCGGGATTAAAACCCGGTCGAATGACCGGCGAAAATACCAAAACTGTCTGCCTCATTTTATAGACACCGAAATAAGAGCATTTGACGCAAGACTGAATCGCGCAGCGGTGATTACACAGTTGGATTATACCGTTTATACGATTTTACGGCCCGACATTAATGTGGCATTTGTTCTTTTCCATACGCGAAGAATGAACGCATAATTTTCCAATAGACATCGTTTCGGTTGCCCGATATACATTATACGTTAAAAGTAAAACTTTGACGGAGGTATAACGGTTAAATACATTTACACCTTTCGCGTACAACGTAACGCGGTAAAACTGGATAAATTAATTTCCCGCGATCGGGAAGAGTGAATGAACTCGATTAATTAATTAATTAACGTTCTTCCCTGTCCGTGAATCCTCTGTGGAAAAATATCAACTAACACTCCGTGTTCACAATGGAGCTTTTGTTATTGACAGCGATAAAGTGTACGCGTGGCTGTTATACATTTTGGCTTCTAATCCGTGAAAAGTATGCGACAGCGCGTACCATCGAACGAATCACGGATTATATCGATCAAAGCCAGACTAGTTTCGCTCAAACATCTGCCGACACGTGTTTTTTTTCATCTTCCACCTTGTTATTGTATCACGATGTAAACATTTCATCAATAAGATTATACGTATATATACACAGAAATATTATTATAACATCAATTACCATATAATACTCGAAGTTTCAATACTATCTGTTCCACGTATGAACGGATTTTTAAATAGATTCACGAAGGTTCGTTTTAACAATGTATATATTCGACGAAGGAAACAAAAAATAGAGAGAGAAACGTGCATACACACACGTACACACACATACACGCTTACACACATTTGGTAGATAATAGATAATTTTCCTTCCTTCTTCATCATTATCATACACAATGTAAGGGTGTATATGTACGCGGTAGAAAGAGAAATGGTTACCAGACAGGAAGCAGCCTGTACAAGGTAAAGGAAGGCGAACGAAGCCGCTCCTATACAACCTGGTCTCGTTGTTTGGTTGGTGGATCTCGAAGCTTATCGTGATCTACCAAGTAAAAGGGCTTGCTTCCTTCAATTAACAAGGAAAAATGGCTGCTCGTGGCTACATCTTTATTTTTCGCGGGGTATCGGTTCTCATGTAAATTATGAAACCTCCCCCCGACGTTCTTTCTTTTTTGTTATTTTTTCACCGTTCGGAACATTAAGGAGATCGTTCGTTTGATGGCGACCGTATCCCCCCCCCCCTGCTTATCGTAATATAACTTGAGTAAATACTTCTGGCAGTTAGAGGTTTCCGGAACGGTCAGTTTAAATACTTTGACATAGGATATTTAAACCGCAAACTGTGTTGTACAGGTCGCGTTACCTAAACGCAGGAATTCTCCGATTGCGAATGGTCCGTTTAATGGACGAACGTTTCGCTACTGTTATTTCACCCCTAATATCTGTTTCTCACGTCCATTACGACACCGAAGATTAAAGGATTTCTGAAAACGACACGAGCACTATGTTATCTAATGGAACACGATCGGAAAGTGTACAATTAATTCTTAGCTGAATCCTTCCGTTAAATATCTCCCGTCCAAAGAGCACAGATTAAATATCATTATTTTCTATCGTTCCCAGTCACAATATCTTAAAGAAAAAAATATATTGTATCGATTCGATGAGACACACTTTCCAGGGGTGCAATTTTTTCCCTTTAATCCCAAACCATCTAAATCCACAACCCGATGCCGTGTTGACGATACCAACCGCGTAGAGACCTTCTCTCGGCAAGGATGTTTTCTGAATTTTTGCAAATTCCATCCGGTGAACCGATGGTGCCTCGCCCTATCACGCTTCGCAGCGGGGTGATATATCGCGGCGGCCGCGGCCTGGTGCCGGAGATATTGTCCTACGGGTAAAAGGTTTGCACCGCGAACGGATAGAACGAGAGAGAGAAAGAGAAAGAGAGAAAGAGAGAAAGAGAGAGAGCGAGAGGAAGAGAAAGAGAGAGGCAAACGGTGAACGTGAGATAGTTAGAGCAAGAAGGAGAGATAAAAGGTAAAAGAACGAAAAACGATGGGAAGAGAAGAAAGGGAGGCATTAAAGGAGAGGAAGAGGAAAGATGTTACGAAGAAGGAGGAAAGAGCAACGAGAGAGGAAGAAGGGATACTAAGGGCGATAATTAAGACGGACGCTGATTTTGCGATAGCGGCTTAGTCCTCACGACGAGGACCCACCCGCCCTCGTAAGTATGGGACATAACTGTACTCTCTTACATATGGTCCCCACGTACAAGTATCCCGAAGACGCGTTACACGAACTGACCAATACATAGTAATGCTCTCTCTCTTCTCGTACGAACGTGTGTACGTGTGTTACATGCGCTCAAACTCCTCCATTAACCGTCTCTCTCTCTTTTCCACCTAAGAAGATTCCAAAGGGACGAAGAAAGAAGGATATAGAAAAGATAGAGAGAGAGAGAGAGAGAGAGAGAGAGAGGACACACAGCATCACGGAGAGGACCAGGATGACTCCGGAGCCTCGAGGAGTCGAGCTCCAAGATTTATCGGCCTCTTACCGATACTGAGCCGTGCTCAAAATGCTGCAAAACACACCGTGACTGTGTGTGCACGTATATATACGGCCCTGAGCCGGATAACGAGGCGCTACCGCCACGGTAAATAGCCCCCGGTCATTTATTAGCTGAATTTATCTTGCCACGCGTCGAACAAAGGGATACGGACTACGCCGTGGTTGTTGTCTTCCCCTTTGGATTCTTCCCACTTCCCCCTCCCTCCCCCCCACGACATCCCTGTTTCGAGTCCTACGATTCTCACTTATACCATGAAAGAAACTCACGGTGGTGTCCTACCGAACCTCAAACCATACCGTTGAATTACCTGAGGCACCTGCGTGGTGGTTCGCCGTTATCTTCATGAGACTATCTAGCCAGAATTATCGGTGAATCCGAAAAATGACGGTATTAAGATTGGCGCGGTTGTAACCGCTGCGAAACTCGCGGTGGCTATATGGTACATACATAGATATACATACATACATATAGTACATACGTACGTACGTTCGTTTGTTGCGAAAGGCCGACGAGCCCGAGGCAGAGGCACGTTCGGGCTATGGATATATACATATACATACATATACATATATACAATAGGTGTATGTAACTTCCCTTATATAAGGGGAGAAATGCGTACGTGTACGGAAAATGCCTGGTTAACGTTGCTACCGCCGGTCCATGAGAGCGTTAATTTGTAATCGTACGTGTTCACCGGAATCGGATTGAACCGTTTATGTAGTCAAGTATGCACGCGGTTTATAACAGGATATCGAACCGGTTTTTATGGCTTCGGCTAATTTGCCGTACCCGTAGCCACGCGAAAATGTAACATTCGCGAACGCATAGGGTAACGGTTTGCCATCGTCTTTTGCGTTACGTTTCGGATTTTAACGCCGAACCTACGATGCCTCTTCAATTGACCGATATCAAACGTCCGAGTAAAAATTCGGAATTTTAAAGTTCTAAATTTCAACGCTATTTTCGTGAATTAAAATGAAACAAAAATAAGTTTTTTTATTACCATTTAAACATCATTCCTTTTTTAGTATTGTTCGTACTAAATTCATTATTATCCGCGTTCAACTGTAAAAATTTCAACTTTTATTTAAAAATCAGACAATTCACGGGATTGGTCGAGTAGGGTATGTATATGTATAATTATGTACATGTGTACGTTGTCGGTAGGCGTTAATGTTAACGTATATCGCATCGTCGTTCGATGTAATTTTATATTCGTCACATTATTTAATATATAAACAGAACTAAAAATAAAAAAAGAAACCGCGGGGTATGACGTTGAATTGTTAAAAGGTAAACCGTGAATATTCGTCGGCCGCGTTTGAATGTCCCTCGTCTGTAATGGAAAATTTTCATTGCCGCTCGCCGTATTACTCCAATTGCGGGCGAATTTAATTTACGAGATGAACGAAGAAATAAATTAAATCGGCAGAACAAAAATTCACATTTTCACGCTCGCCCGAGCACCGGTATCCCTCCTCCACGCTATTTCCATTACCAATGAAAAAAAAACGAGAGATACAGAGATAGAGAGAGAGAAAGAATGTAGAATATTTAAAAATAAAAAGAGAGCGGGAGGAGGTGAACAAGACTTCACTACGAGATTTACCGTACATCCGCGGAGATCCGTGCTTCAGAAACTACGCGATTCCGAAGTATAAAATAATCCAGACGAGATGCATACCAGAAAATATTATACTTCGCACGTCAGAATAATTTATCGTCCGACGCGTTTCCCCATCTGTCGTTTCTAAATTGAACGCACCCCGCGTGGAATACCTTTCGCCGTACGAACCCCGGAAACTTGGACAAGGTTCGATGCATTCGGTTAACCGGTGACACGTTTTGCTCACGCCTCTCGTCACATCGTTAACCGGTAAGGTGAGCAATACCTTGCGTTAATACCTCAGCCGTCAAAAAGAGGGAGGAAGGGAAAGAGAAAGGGGGAGGGGTGCCCGGTCGGTTTAGCACGATTTATCGGTTTATGGGACCGTTCGATCGAAACTGATGTACCTAACCGGTAGGTCGTAGGTCGGAACGGGGACCACGACTCTTGGCTGTCGCGCTATGCGCCCTTGAGGTTAAGTGGCATTCACGAAACTTTTATAATTATTTCTACGGAGGCGAGATCGTTAATCAGTAATTGGACGAGCGGTTCTCACCGGGAAATGAGAGTGTCCACGGTCCGGGACCGATCGAGCGCATGCCGGGCTTATTACGTTGTTGAAAGAGTTCACGAGACGACACCACCAGAGCCGGAGAGATAGATACGTTTATGTTACCTTCTAACGGTGTATTTATTAAGAACCTCTTTATATCCGTTGTAGGACTGCTAGGATATCAAGAGTCTCCGGTCTTGCGTTTTGTATCATAGGAATCTGTTGTTTTTGAATAAAAAGGTTTTTTAAATTAATGGAAAAAGGGGTTAATGTTGATGGTGTTTGAAATAGAATTAAATATTATAGAATGTTACGTTTACGTGTGTGAGAGTGAAAGTTGTAATGTTAAAGATAGGTTCCAACGATTATTCTTCGTTTATGACGCGTTTTAAACGTGTACACCGCGTCACTCTTAATAATACCGTAAAGCCGATAACAGTTTGAAAGAATTCCTTTCCCCCTCGTTGACTTTTCGCATTACGTAGACTACTCCACTTTACGAATTTGATTTACGACGCGAAGAACAACGAGAAAAAGTGGTGCGAAAAGTAGTGAGAAAAATGGCACGATCCCAGTATTTCACGCATGTAGTTACCGCCTCGACGTTTAATCCCAAGTGCTTCCATGAAATTTATACAACTAAATATAAAGCTAACGTTTTCTACGTTCTAACAACTACGTAGCTCGTCGTAACGTATCCTTTATCATGATTCCCGAGTTTACGCCGGGGTATGTGTATGTATATCGTTAAAAACATTTTAACTAATCCGTAACGAGTATAATAACAAATATCGTCACTCACGGAATATACATACATACACGTACATACGTCCTACGTTATCGTCCTTATATCGGACAACTACAAGAAAACTCGTGTCGGGATTATTAACATCAGCCGCTCGATTTGCTTAATACATATAATTTCAACGATACGACGGGGACGGAACGTAGACCGGCCGAACAAATTGACATCATCGAAGAATCTCATGCACTTTGCGCTAGCTATGATATTTGCGGTCTTACGAGACGGTTAATCTTTAAGCGGCGGTATCAGATCTGAAATATCTTTCGTGCAACTTCGACAAGGCGGATGTAACAATTTTGCAACAATTATCGATGTTTGTATTACCGCAGATAGCATCCCTCGATAGGGCATCTGCATACAAGATTGTATCGATCGTTACGATAGCCTGCATTTATAAATGGTTGCCATGAATCGTAAGAAAGAGTAGAACGAAAGAAAGAACGAAAAAAAAACACACACAAGTCTATACACATACAGGTATGCTCATAATTACGCGGTGCATAAGAAAGATCTGTCTGATAAATTTCATTTCTTCCACGCAAACTAGTGAACCGATTAAATACATGTTTCCGTGTTACTCCATTTCCAACGTTTCGATATTTCCTTTCGTATATCTACATGAAACGTTTCTATGTATCTATGTACATACATATGTATATATGTATAATCTCGCAGATACACATACATACAGACTAGACGCGAAAATGTTTGACGCGACGATTTCGCGTAACTGTTCTAATTTACCAAACGCGGAACTGGGGAGGAATAGTAAGAAAATTGGTTCGATCGTAGTAACTCACGCATTTACCTACTCGCTTCGATGTTTGATCACGGATATATTGGCGAAGAGGGCCGAAGGCACGCACGGTGGTCTCGCGGTGTGGTCCTCAGGTCGAGAGGAGTCCGCTGATAGCATTCTCACACACTCTCTTCCTCTCTCTTTCTCTCTTACCCTTTGGCTCTCTTACACCTCTCTCCTTTCCACCTCTTCTCTCACCTCTCTTCTGCTCCCTTTCCCTCGCGTTTCTCCTTGTCTTCTTCTTCCTCTTCCACTTCTACCCACCTCTTCTTCTCCTTCCTTTACATTCTCTTGTCCTTCTACATAGTCTTTTTCTTCCTCTTCTTCTTCTTCTTCTTCTTCGAGCATCACGAGAGAGACTTCTGCCTGTACCCGAATGAGCCGCGATTTTTCGCAAACTCTCGCTAGGCTCTCCGGACGTATAACGTACAATTACCCGAAGACCAGATTACACGGGGCATGGGAGAGGCTCTCCACGCTCGTTATGCCATCACAAAGCCCCGTTCACATTGGCCCACTTGAGACCAGCTTCGAAGACTCCTCCGTCAGGAGGAGATGCTGATGTACCGTCCAGCGTAGGGATGAAAGGGTGGGGTAAGGAGAGAGAGAGAGAGGGAGGAAGGGAGGAGAGGTAAAGAGGGAGGATGAGGGAATCTTATCGTTTTCTTGGTCGAAATCGGTGTACATGGTACACCTCTACCTGGGTAGCAGAATTCAAGATGCTTGGTCCAAGATCGATATTTCAGGTACTCGTAACTCATGGGAGTGGTTCGGCTGCCATTAAAACTAAGAATGTTCGACGATGCCAGTAAAGTGTCCCTCACCCTCTATCCCCGGCAAACTCTCTCTCTCTCTCTCTCTCTCTCTCTGTTATATTCCTTTTTTCTTCTTTTATTCTTTCTTTTTCAACGAAGAATCGAAGTATCTCGTTTTCTTTGAGATACAACTTCGCCGATGTTCGCCACTCGCGTTGTCCCCGGTATTCATATTTAACGAGTCAACTTTTCGCCGAACAATCCGAAAGTTTTCAAGTTTTGGAGTGGATCACGCCGTAGCCTTGTTCCACCGGCTGTCTTGTACGTACTATGTTACTAGCTCGTCATTAACGCTTCGGTTCTTGTTGAATCTAGAGGAGCGTTAACAGCTGCCGGCGATCATCGCCTTTCGTGTATCCTTGCACCTTGCAAGCTACTCCACTTCTCATCCTTAAGTAGGCTCCACTCAAACACAAGTAACTGTGCGGTAGTGGGTTAACCATTAATAGTAAACTGACTAGTTCCACGGAAATTACCAACTTGCTAGCCAAGGGAACGGCATGTTATTAGTAAAAAGGATTAATTTACCAGGCACCCGTTTAAACGAGTATCATTTCAAAATACATATATATTTAATATCACAATTCGGACGAAAGTGTTTCCGACTACTTGCTTTCGTCTCGATTTTTTTGGTTTTTCCGAGTTTTAACGTGTTTGGAGTTAGTTATGATTATTTTATTACGTCGCATCCGGTATATTTCGGTGATATATTATCGTTAAACGGAAACGTTACTTCGAACAGCAAGAAAATGATTTTAAGACCGTTTATTACGGTACTTTATGGGGACTTTCGTTTTTAGGTAATGGTGCTGTTTACGCCTGTAAAGTCCGCAGTGTAGAGTGAAAATATACGATTGGTCAGTAATTTCCGGGATGACTTCGGTTTAAGGAACCGTCCGTACCGAGTTTGCCCGAGTCTTTTGGCCCTAAACAAGCAATGAGTATCCCATTAGTCTGGCCGAAGGAGCTTGTAACTTTTATTATTGTTATCATTCCCTGGATTTGACTTAGAAACTTGGTTGGCAGAAGCCATCGCTCGCGAACCTTCGAGGGAATGTTTGACGACGGCTAATTTTCTTTTTACCTGTTTCAAGGTTCAATTTTTCAGAAGCAACCGAACACGCTTAATCATTCGGTATTTGACGAAAAGATTTCGCCGTCGCAAATATTTTCCCACCTGAAATCTTCCCTGCCCACCCGTTCCACTTACCCGCAATGTTTCCGAAATGTCCATAATACTTTTCTGCACGTCGTGTAACCGGTTATTTAGTATTTAAAAAAAAAAGAGAGAGATAGTAAAAAAACGATCGAACCGCCACGAGGGACGAGGGAAAAAAAGAGACTTGGCAAAAACTCTGTTATTTAAAATCAATTCGTCTAATTGCCGTAAGAAAAACGTTCCGAAATACGTGCGGTAAGAATCACGGGAGGCAACGCAGAAGCATCGGGGTACATCCGTGCTCTGTAAATATTAATTATCCGTTTCGTAGATATTTAATTATCTCAATTTTTCCTTTTACCCTTCCACGTCCCTGTCCCTTCTCTTCTCTTCTCTTCTCTTCTTTTCTTTTTTTTTTGCGTTATTCACGACGCGGTAATACTCGGCGCGATGTAAACTCGCGCTTAAATTACAAGTGCAGGGTACGGATAGTGAAGCACGTTGACGGGTTAATCTCTCGGCTTTACAGCTCTCTTCAACTCTGGTACCGATCATCGGGGATACCGTCGACACGCTCGGGATCCCCCCCGAAATACCTTTTTCTCCTACGATGATTATTATAATCGGCTGTCAGTGGCTCGTTATCGTGACGGCACGTGAAAGCGTTAAATTAAATTTAAATCTCGGTCGCTTTACCCCGCTCACGGCGCGGACGTTATATCCACCTCGTGTTCAGGTGAGACGAGACGGGAGGAGGGAAAATAAAAAAAAAAAGAGGAAAGAGAGTATAGAGAAACCAGGGAGATTGAGAGAGAATAAGATATACAGATGGGAGAGAGGGGTAAAAGATGGGGAAGGAGAGGGAGACAAGGAACCGGAGTACGGAGTCCATCGAAAAACGAACACGCATGCCTTTAAGTAGCAAACTTGGAAGAATTATATTGTAGAGACCCGGTGGTCCTTCCAAGATTGGACGATAATTACCACGTGGTGTACCGTGCGGAAGATAAGTACTATTAATGTTGGCCGGGGAAACGATCTCGGCCAACGTTATTATATACGAGCCCCCCCCCCCCCTCTCCCCTCCCTTTTACCCCCTTCCGATAGTAACTAGGCACGATCTCTTCGGAAATTCCCGAGGTATTGGAGAGCACCCCCTCGAAAACGCCGATACATTTTCTCTAATTCGAGTGCCCCCCCCCCCCCCCCCGATGTTCCGAACAATAGCGAAATTACGAAGGATCCCTGGTACGAAACAACGTTATGATATCGCGAGGCCGAAGTAAAATCACCGTTGAACGATGAAACCTACGTGGCGCGTATGTATCGATTTTTTTCATCGTTTCTTTTCGTTCTTTTCGGATAATTACAGGGCGTACTCATCCGATATCCGATGAAAATCACAACGAGAACACAATTTTCCGTGTGTAATCTTATCTCGATACCGTGCGATGTATAAACGATTATTACCAAAGTGTAAACGTTACTCCGTAAACGTTGCGTTATTTTATTTAAACTTTCCTTGAATACGATTCACCGTAATAACTGTCCAGAGATTTCTCTTATGTAACTCGAACCCGTTGCTCCTTTTTCTACATACATATACATACATACATATACATCTGGGTAGATGCGTGTATCCGTAATTCAAAAGGTAGATCCCGACGTTTGATCATATGTGTGCGGGCACGGCGTGAGCCGTCTAATTCCGAGAGCTGGTGACGAAAACGGGTCCACTTCTTGCCTGTATACGTCCGGATCAAAGTAAACGATCTCACGATTAAGATGGAATTAGGAAGAGTGGAACGTGGGGGCATAGTTTTATTTTCTGACCGGTCGGTCGGTCGGTCGGTCGGACGGACAGGACGGGCCCGGCGACGGAAGCACCTGCTGTTTCACGGGATAACCGGGCCCCTCCCCTACTCGTTTGTAAATCCAACGTAGCATCAGGGTCACGGGCGTCATGGTTAGAAGCTTAGCGTGGCTCGATGAAGGAACGAGAGACAGTGACAGAGAGAGGAAGATGAAAACAAAGACGAAAAAAGGATATATACTTACCAGACGGAGAGAGAAAAAGAGAACAGATAGAGGAGAAGAAGAAGAAGAAGAAGAAGAAGACCTTAGAACCGGGTTATTACCGCCTTGTTAGGCGGGAGAAGGCAGCTGCTCTCCATTTAAGTTCGAACAATTAAATTGTCTGGTCTCGATCCGACCACCTTAGTCATACCTACTCATCTTCTGCCTTCTGTAATACGATGACCGATTGACTAGCTCTAGAAATCCATTATTTCCTCAACCATCTCGTGTATTTTACAATCCGACCACACTGTCCACCGTGCTGAATTTATTTTTTCCCGTGAATTTTTGTACCTGATGTTATCGTTTTGTTACCAGGTAAGATGTCAATAATTTAGTGACGTTCTAACGAGACACGCTCGAACACGGGGGTTGGAATGACAGTCTTTGTATGGCTTTCGCGATGAGTAGCTAATGGAAAATGAACGAGGGCTTTATTAGAGGCCGCGTTTCACTCTCTTTCAATTAAATACATTGTTCTCCGGATAATACCGCGAAGTTTTTATGATTCTTATTAGAGAGAACAGATTCCCCGGAAAGAGGCGGCCCTGTAAATGTTTCATAAACCTGTAGAATCTCGCTAAACTCGCGGAAGATTCGTGTGAGAAAATTCTTTCGCGTAAGAAACTCGCGCCGCTCGCAATCGCACGCTGTCAAAACAATGATTGGTTAGAATGAGGGGTTGCCCCCCCGGACAAGCGGTCGAGATCATATATTTTTCTTTTTTTTTCCACTGAACTTTTACCCGGCTACAGGGATCTATCTGTACGTATACGTTTCAGCTCGCGTGCGGGAATCATGGTAAACGCTTCCACGTGCAATTGAATAACATGAATTTCGCCGGAGAAATGAAAACAGATGCACGATCATTAACCATTACATTCCTCTGTTATGAAAACGCGTAATTACAACGGGAAACGGCGGCGGGTTTACCGTTAAAACAGCGTACTTTTTTTTTTTTCTTTCCATCGGTGTCCATTTTCCCGCCGTTTTGATTTCGTCGAAATGTACAGACACCGCGAAATTAGAACCCCCCCCCCCGTGACAATACGAGTCGATTAGGAAACTTCGCCTAACGAACGTGTCCCGGAAGTCCGCGATTCGTGCGGAAGGTGTTCGAAACTCTCTGTTCGGTGTGTTCGGTCGGAAAGACAACATTGATTCGTCCATTATTCATCCCGTGGCATTTTCGATGATGGATCGCCGACGGCGTTGCGCTCGAATGACACGTTTCGTACACGTATGTTGTCGATTCGTTCGTTCTCTTCACTTTTTTTTTTCTGTTCGCTCTCGTTCCATTTTTTTTTCTTCCTCTTCCCCCTGTTCCTTTTTTTTTGTTTCTTTTTCAAGAACCAATCGGAAGTTACGTGGATGCAGAGTAAAGCTGTGGAGTGTAGGTAAAGGTGGAACGAGGGGGTGAAAGAGAAGGGGGAAGGAGGGGGTTAGGATGAGAACTGCATGCAACTGTAGGTCCTCGTGCACGAGTATCCATAATGACAGATTACCGCGGCATTAATTCCTTGTTTAACCAACAAACAACCTACCCGGCATGCCGTTTAAGTAATAAAATATGGCGGTCGTGGCCCGGGGCACCTAACGACTCTGCCCTTCCTTCCTTACGGTCGCCCTTTTACCGAGCCCCTGCAATTCTTTCGTATTTCCTTTCTCCCACCCAGTGTGTGTGTGTATTGTACGATGCAAGTTGTACAGAGCATTTTTTTGTTATTTCATCCGATCTATGATTTTCAGTTTTTTTTGGGAATGTATAATGTGTGATTTCACTCAGACTCCCTCCCCCCTCTTCCTCGTTACCCTTTATCAAGACCTATCACGAAGTTCATAGATGTTCCACGATGATACTCTACACGGCGAACGATTGTGTGTTAATGTGACATACGAAGAGTGTGTTTAATGACGAGCGGAGAACAATATGAGTGGAGCGTACTTCATGTAATGTCAGTGGAATATGCGACGGCTTGAGTTACTACGATAACATTTCTGCGAGTCTTCATTTGCGAAGTGGATAGAGAAGTTGTGGTGTAAAGTCAATTTGCTGGCATTGTAGGGATACGGATTAATATAGGTGTCAATCAATTTACGCGTTTAGAGTACCGGTATCGGAATTAATATCGTATTACAACTTTCATATTCCCGGGTTACTAAAGGGTACACGAGTTGTGAGATTTTCAAATAATATAATCATTTCTTCAGATTAGTATTTTACAGAGCGCGGTTTTATTAACAATGACCTGTCACCCGGGGGAATTTTATGAAAATGGGGAAGGAAGATTGACCGTTCATTTTAATTACTGTAGCTATTTGATTAAATGAAACATTGATATGAAAATTTAAGCACATATTAACAAGATTTTGACTTTATCGTTTTTCAAAGTGCCACAGAACTTTTAGTGCCTACACATCACACGTTATTTAACTGAAAACACCGATTGCATACAGTTCGAATACAAATAATACGTGTACCATTCGGTGATTTCAAAATCTGAATATGAACTATTCGAAATAATAGAAATAATGTCATCAGTCCCTCGAGTTTGCCTCCAACGACCAGAATTTCGTCTTATAGCATTCAGTGCACTTCTTTAATACGTCAATCGATATTTCTCTATGAAATCGTTCGAGTGTACATACATACATCAGGTTTGATACTGTTACATTTTAATGCAATGATCACCTACGGCGACTACGATGGTCAGCGATCGACGTGGTTGGTCTAGACTTGAGAAGAAAAAAAAAACTATAGTGGAAATTGCTGTTATGGCCGCGCCACTGAAAGCCGAACAGCTTGTCGAAGAGAAGGGAAAATGGTTTGGCGATCACCATCTTTCCCTTCCAGCGTCGACGGCATAACCGCCACCCCCTTTGCCATTATCCCTTCCTTGCGGATTCACTATTCAGCTTTCAGCAACGCGGAGGACGTGGTGCACCGACGAAAATGAAAGTTCTACGATTCAAAGAACCGATCAATTTCAATAGAACCGATCCGGTGCCCGCGAAATACTTCCCTCGCTGCCAGCTTGTACTTTACCATAGACGTATAGACATTACGATACGGGACGGTAATATTAGATGATCATATGTATCAAGCCGGTTATTACATCCCTTCGAGAAACAATAGAAACGAACCAGGAACTCCGCGGAACTGATATCCGAGTATATCGCGATATGGGAATACGTATGTTTTACAAGGTATAAGAAAAATGTGAATAGATACCTGGTTGGAGCTTTCAAAATGTTAGTATTAAAATAAATCGTCATGTTTTCGAGAAAAATTCAAATAAATTATCATTTATACAAGTAAATAACATTCATATAGGTACAAAAATAGAAACGTATGACACACCTTAGAAGTATTCAACTTACACGTGACTATCGTATAATGTTAATTATTTAGAAGAAAAAAATTCGAAGTAGAAAACAAATTATTATTTTTTTAAAAACCATCTTATTTTTGGTCGAGCAAATTCTCGTTTCCCCGGTTGCGCCTTACGAAAGGACCCTTCTCTATGTAATATCGTTTCAGGGGTTCATATTTAGAAGTCTTAAAGCGGACGGTTCTCGGATGAAAACGGCAGGAAAACTCATTATACTAATCCGCCTTCTAATTGTGAGCGGAAAGACACGGTGCCGTTTTTGAAGGGCCGTTTCCGTGGGCTTTTGTGGTAATGTCTTTTGACTCTTACCGCACGCTTAGACCACCCCGCTGTGAATACATTTGCTAGAACCGTCTCCTTTGAAAACGGCAGGTTACGTGACGGGCTTAGATATTTTCCTTCCGTCGATCCTAATTATTCCGGTCACCGACGCGGGGACAACCTCAACCCCTTTAGTTCGGTGCTACGGCCACGTAATCGAAATTTATCACGCCATACTTGGCTCCCCGTGTAAATCTTAACAAAGGATGGCCAAGTAGTGCTATCGGAACCCTCATTTACTACGGGGAATATCAACGAGGCCGACGGTAATATTCTTCGTCGGTGGCATCACGAATCGAATTCGAAACGAAAGTCGCTGGTGGTAGATTTTTCGAATTTTCAATTTCGCCTACTTTCCCTCGCGATGTTGTGTTTGCTTAGTCGGTTTTCGAGAAAAAAAGATTCGATGAATTTTTTGGTCCGATGAAAATATGTCCATGGCCCGTTGAAAAACGTTGAATACGAGCAGTCGATGCTTGCCCCAAAAGTTTCGGGGGATGAAATATGATTACTGGATTTGTCAAAAACAGCTGTGCCACGGACATTTGTTGGCCGGGCGTGAAATGAAAGTCCACGGAATTATAACCGTACGGCGTGATCGAAATCGGGAGCGAAATATTTTGAAATCTCTTTGAATTATCTTGTTTTCGAGGGTTTTCATGGCTCGCGCGCCACGCGATAACGAACCTTTATAAAATACCCTTTGAAAAAATCTAATCACCGGATACTCTACTTTCATGTCGAATTAAATCATTGTACTGGTGGCAACAGAAAAATATCATTTAAATAACAGCTGGACACGTTGATGATCCCGTCACCCACATTTGAGCAACTCTCTATTTCCTCGAATTACGTATCATTTTACAAGTAGTTTTTTTACATTTTCATGCGTGTTACAATTAGAAACACATCGACCTTCTCAGTACCTAAATCTGAAACGGGTATAGTATTTCCTCTAGGAATTTTCATTCATTCTTAGGAAGTACTCTCTTTTCATTCATTTACGCGAACATGTTAAATAATATAATAAATCCTTAAAATCAACCCTTTCGCGTCACAGATCGCCCTATCCCGATTCAGAACGAGGCCCCAAGAAAAAGAATCCCCACATAACAAAATCGAAATCCTAGTCGAACGTGCATCAGATGAAAAAAAGTCTCCCCCTACGTATATTTCGCAGTAGTTTACGACGCGATATATTATTACCGTTTTCTATTATCTCGCGGAGTTCACTTTTGCCGGGGAGTATCGGCGCGGGTGGCACGCAAGACGGGAGGGCCAGGAAAGATGACTCCTAGAGAGAAGAACCACGTGCGACACCTTGCCCCAGAAAAGAAGAGGGTAACCATTTGTAAAGTCTGGTCAACTCATAAATCCGCGCGGCTTCTATCCGCAGGCCGCAAAAGGGGCGATGGAAACAAGAGAGGGGAGGAGACCATGGGATAGAGATAAACTGTCCGAGAACGACGAAAGAAGAGAGACGAAACGACCGACGAAGAGATGGTGGAGGAAAAAGAGGAGGAGAAGGTGGGAGGCAAAGGAAAGAAAGTGACGCAGGTTGCGTGCGGGTGGTCCCCTGCGGCATAGGTAGATCGCAACGGACGTCACGCGTTTTTACTTCGATCTTAGGATGCTCTTTCTTTGCTGGTTTTCTCGATTCTTAGATGTACTGACCGGCAAGAAACTCTCGAAACGTGATACGCGTTAATCGTCTGAAATGAGAACACCGTTTTATCTCGTTTCGTTCGGTCTCAGTGATTCTTTTGTCGTACGTGAATATTGGCCTGTTCTTTTTGTTTTTGATTTTATAAAATATTTTATGCGTGTATGTGTGACGGGTTTTTTTCTGAAATTGAACGCAATTGTTTGTGTGTGTGTTTTTTTTTCTTTTGATTCAGTTTTGTTTGGAAGAGTATGTACGGCACGTTGAATAAATGATAACGGTATACTGTCTGTATAATTTGTAGATGAAGATCTAATTAAATTATACAGGTGGTCCCTTGTTTCTATTTTAGTTACATTGAAATATTAGACCTTTTTGCTTTCTTGCACTTGCTGGATTCGCTTGCAATACCACTTTGACTCACAGTACCTCCCCGTGGGAATGTAGGTTATACAGAAAAGCTTTAATACGGAATGAAATTGCTATGTAGATGTTACTTCTTTGTCACGCGGCAGGATACTGTTAAACTGGGACGGATATATTTTAAGATCTCGCCGATTTGCCTGTGTATCGCCGCGTCGTTCGTTATTCTTCCTTAGGTTCGGCTATTATTCCTATTTTCTTTATCTACAGCTCTCGGCATTCACAATTTCCCTTCACTCGTCCGTCGGTGTCACACGCGAACACATCCTGTCCCCGCCATCAATTTGATTTCGCACAAACTGCGCCGGATCTATTTTCCGCGTTGCTTCCTCCGTCGGATTGTCTTCCGTTAAATTAACTCCCCGCGGTACAGATTTTTCTTACGGAGAAATAACTTTCCACGTCATAAACCGTGGAAACTTCGACTGAAACTGTCAAGCTGCCCGACGAGTTCTCCTAAATTTTCAAATAAATTCTTTAGAAAATCCCCTCACTAAAAAAAAAAAATGAATGAGAAAACCTGAAAATGTGCCAAGATCCTAGTGCGTGTAGAATCATTACCAAGGAAATCCATTCATCTATACGCGAAGATACCACGAAAGAAGACGCCAGTAATTCACTACGAGTTCAATGCATCGTACATCGTAATACCGTTCGACAATGTTGTATTTTTTTTTTTGTTTTTATTCTTCCGATTCCGCATCGAGTAGAAACATTTACCAGCGTTGATGTTCATTCGTTTACTTGGTTCAGCGGGTTTTGTTCCATTAGTAAAATAACGGGCTTGCCGGTGCTAAGCCGACAGAGTCCTTTTGTCATTCGCCGCGGCATCGGCGGATTCAAGGGACTTCACGCGTGTTTAGTTTGTTCGTCCGGCGGGAGCGCAGCTTGCCTCTTTTCCCGCGTCTTTCAATTCCCGTGGACCCCATTGCACAGAGCGTTAATCGTCACGCTTTCGAGTTCCTCAGCCTCGGACTACGATTTGTCTCGCTTATCCGCCGTTAGCCGACCTTCGAGTTTTTAACTCCGTTCAGGAGACGCTTCGTTCGGTGTGTATTCTTCCCGTTTTACCTACAATGCCTCGGCGAACAACGGGAATCGTCGAATATACTTGCTCGATCGAGTATAACGTCGAGAATAACAACGACAGCAAAAAAATGTGAAACAAAAAAAAGAAGTAAGGAAAGATAATATAATTTCGTAAGTTGTTTCCACGGTTGATATAGTCGAAGACGGAATTACGTGGTGAAAACAGATCGAGTAAAAGTACATTATCGTTCGTCCGTGTACTGACGAGGCTACAAAAGTACTACGCGGTGGCTCCAGTTTTATTTGACAGTTAAACGTACTTGGTACTATCCTGTTACTACACCGTTTTCAACGGAAACGAACGGTGATTGGTCTGACACAGAGTGGTTAACTACCACATCGATTTACTGTCGGTGAATCAGCTGGCAGTTACAATTAGAGACAGGAATTCAGGTGAATATTTCTTAGAACTTGACCGCCGTTCGGGCTTCCGTTTTACGTACATGTAACAGCGATCGTATTGTTCGACTTCAATTACGATCAAACGCGCAGACGTATATATGTATGTATGTATGTATGTAGCTGATTAATTAAATAGGTCCCGTAAATTCAATAGGTTTATCGATCGTTTTTATTACCGTGGAATCTTTCGATTACTATCTAATAGATATTAACTTTTTACTATCGCCAATGAGTGTGATTTTACACGATCATTATGATAGAGGAAGTTTTTAATTATCAAGTAGTTTCGTTTCTTATTGAGTCACTTTTTCAAGTGACTGTTAGAAGATGATTTTTGAACGTTCAGCGCTTTTATACTTGATTTGCACTAAAGGACGAACTCGAAAGCTATACGTCATAATTAAACAAAGTCCTGGGACAGGACCACCCGGGTTGCCGAGGCACCCCTATCCATTAGGCTCTATTAAATCAAAACCAACGACGGAATAGTGGTCGGCCGTGTTTATGAAATCGAGGTTTACGATCACAGCCCGAAACTATCGAGAAACGAGTACCGCGTTAAGTAATTAGAGAAAGAAACGGTTTCTCACGAGTCGCTTGTCACAAATGTACCCGACAATAATTGTTACTTAAGTCAATTCGAACATAACATCGACCTCCACGGAGCTTTTCACTTCGAATCAAAAATTATCTATCGCACTTCTTTCTTAAATTCCCCAATTTTAATACCTGATCACGTAGGTATAGATTTTTAGAAATCAAGATAACATAAATTCAATCAGATTGATATCTAGAAAGTTCAAGCATTGCGTGAGAAAAATGTCACCTGCTACTTGCCGCCGGTTTTTGCGGTACAGTAACTACTGTGGTATTCGGTATGATTCATAAACGTGTGCAAACGCATATCTAATGGTACGCGTGGGATAAAACGTGTTCATAATTTTTTTTACTAAACATTCCGAGCGACTGATAACTTGACAATACTTCAGTGGTATGTTTGAAAATTTCTCAAGATTTATTCTCAAGGCCGACACTTTCAATAGAAAAAATTATTCCATACAATCCATACAAAAAAATCACAATTCCCCACATAGATCTTCTAACAATAACTAACGTTGAATCTCACGACTAGTCATTTGTTAAAAACGTAAAAAAAAAAAAATGAATCTACTCACCCCAGAATAGTCGATCACGTCATGCCAAGGGTACAGATTTCAATGCACCACCGTCTTACGGGTAGCCCCGTGATTCTCCAGGGCCGGCGTAACGTTGTCACGGTGCCCGAATTTCAAAATCGATTTCCTCCTCCACAGATCTCGCCGACAATGATCCAGATGCACGCGTGCAACTGACATTTCGTTCTTTTACAAGTCGCTGGTAGAGGGTGGTTCATAGAAGGCAGCCCGTAGGCCCGAGTATCCGGTTAAATTGGTCACGGACCGGAACACGTGTACGGTGCTATCCCTGACGAATCGTCGGACGTTTTTCCCACAGAGCCACCGGGTAGCTTTTCTGGCCGGGGCTACGGTACAGGCTAGGTGTGTATCAAGGTCCACGTTACAAATCTCCAGCGTCTTGTACACGTACGGGGCTGAATTAAGCCAAGCAAATATTTCTCGAGAACGTAAGACGGCAAATATTTCCTTTCGGACGTAAAACGTTACGCCACTCCTTTGCCGGAAAGGCTTTGACAAGCCGCGTTCAAACGGTTAGCGTCGCGATTGTACACAAAAGTTTACTGTTTGTTTTTCAACTATTTTTCTTTCTTTTTTCTTTTTTTTCTTCTTACACCGGGGAAAGAGAAGAGAGCCGGGGGAAGTCGGTCTTTTCAGATTTTTGTCAGAGTTTACACACTTTCGGATGATTGAAAATACGTTTAGAGCGGCTCAAGTGTCTATAAAGGTAAAACGTTTCCGTGTTCTCTATAGTATCGCGACGTCACATCACGGTCGCCGGTCACATCGTACGTCGTACAATTTTTAATTATTCAAAGAACCCCCCCGGTAGCCGGAGGAATTACCAACGAGATACCTAGGTGATAACGTAAATTGCACGGGCCTGTGGGTCGGTTATTAAAGAAAAACTTGTTAGGCGGCTCGTCAATTTTTATCGAAAACCGTATACGAAACGTGCTTCGGAATACATTTTTTCTAAAACAGTCTTTCCCAACAACTCCCCTTATCTATGCCAACGATAAATTCCCACTCGAAATACAAAGTGTGAAACCGAACCTTCCCAAAATATAATTACAAATCCTCCGTTAAGGGGGGGGTAAGGTATTAAAATTATTTTTTTTTATATTTTTTTTTATTTTTTTTACTGAATGCATAATATCTCAAGAATATTGTGTCAAAATTTTAACTCGATTGAAGCAAAATTGACGAAGTTATGAGTATTTCTTTATCTATCGGATTTTTTTACCTGCCCGACGACGATTTTTCAATAGTGAAAAAAGAATGTGTAGGACATGTTCAAAAAAGAACGAGCACTCGTCTACGTGAACTAGTCAAAAAGACTGTTGTAGATACTGAAACTAAGGCTGGAAAAAAGATCAAAAGAAAGTGCCTCAAAACTTTAAAGCGTTTTCCTCACAACTCACGTTTTCAAAGTCGGTGCCCCTCATAACTTGAAAACTACAGCACCGATCCCTTTGAAATATTGAACACTAATTCTGTACATAATTTACGAGGTAACGCTGGAGAGTTTTTTTCAAATTTGTTAATAATTTTTATTTTACAATAAAAAATTAGCCGATTTTTTTTCGTAAAAATCGCGTTTTTCCCTTCAAAGTGTTCCAAAAACGTGAAAAATTGAAATTTCGAAAAACCCCCCCAGCGTTACCTGGGGAAAACTATTATCGAACGAATGAACTTTCATTTTTTCACTTCAGATGATCCAGCACCAAGTTATGAGGGGCACCGCAATTCTACTTTTTTCTGAGACACGTCCGAATAATTGCTGCCATTGCCGTATTTTTTAATATTTCTTCGTGAAAATTTTATATAATATTCTTTGAATGCTATATTTTAATGTGCCATTAGTTTTAATACAGAGATTTTAACTGCGTCGTCACAAAAAAATCACAAAAACATGCCTTTTTTTGTACGAATTAACCTTACCCCCCCCTTAAATTTTCCACCTCGTCCGAAAACAAATTTACTATAACAACCAAACTATACATCGATATCTCAAACTCCCATCAATTCCAACGAAAAAAGTACATTCGTAAAAAAAAAAGGAAGTAAATGTAACAGAAATCAAATAAACCCTTCCCGACACGTAGACAAAAAATCTCCAAGAAAAGCTCGTCGGGGAAAATAAATTTCGTCGCCGGCAAAGATACTGCGGGATCCGCAAAGGTATCTTATACGATATTTCAATGCATCCTCAAAGAGCAGATGTTCGATTCGGCGATCGAAAAGCCAATCGGCTATTCCGCACAGATCCATAAGGAGTCGTCCGCAGACGTTAGATCCCCGTCGTGGAAGCCAGCTATACCGAGGTCTGCGAGTGACTGGAATCTTTCCGACCTGGGATGAACAGGCAAAAGGACAAACTCCATGGGAGATGCCCCGTGAGCGGGCGAGACGAACTCGGATTAGACATGGGCTATGGGGGTCTGTGCGCCACCCGGCTTTTCGGCTTCCATTCTCTTCAGGATTCTTCTCGAGTGGATACACCGACTGCTTCTCCATCGACTACCTTTTTCCTGTTGGATCTACTCTCCGGGGTGGTTTTCGTTTTACTTAGCGAACAAAAAAAAAATCGAATTTTCGGTGAATTCATTAGAGACTCGTTGATATAAGAAAAGTTTCATCGGAGTGAAATGAATGTAAAATTCTATTTGTTTTGTTTATCTTTTTTGTCTGGATTTTATTGAGAGTCTTGATTATACGGTTGATTGGATATGTTAGCGTGGGTGGATGAGTTTTTGTTTTAATTACAGTTACGATAGGCATCGCGTGTTATCGAATTTTTCACTGTTATTATCGATATCGAATTATTTCCCAGGGAAATTTAATTATCGACGGTGTTATGGTTTCCTGATAGAAAATCGACTGGTAGGTATATATGAAAAATTGTATAGTAGAAAAAAGCAATTCGGAATATTGCCCCGTGGGACGTGTCTTATATCGGCACGTTAAGAATTTCCTTCTTCATATTTACATCGGTGGATCTACTCTTACGAAATTCCGTTGTCGATAAATTTAGATCGGAATTTCAGCAAATACCGAAACTGCATGCTCCAACGATACTTCACGTTAATAACATTTCAACCTTATTTTTCTATACGAATATAATTAAAATAATCCAATCCATTCGTGAAACATACATACAATGGAAACATATCTCCTTAGAATCCCTCGTAGGTGGAGAAAAGTTTCTTGAAAGAAACTTCTTCGCTTCACGGAATAACGTATAACCCTTGATCAGAGCCGGGTCAGAGGCGTCGGTTGAAATGCGTCATGCAGTAATTTCAAAGAATATACACGCCGCCGGTAATATTTCCTGGAGAAGTTAGGGCCGACTGTAATAACACAACTACGGGAGGAGCCATAAGCCTCGGAAGTAAGTTTCGCCACGTTCCAACTCTCTCACAGGCGAACGAGGGCTCTTGCATATTTACCCTTCGCTCTTGCCCTTACCCTTCGCCCTTGCCAAATGGTCCGTTTTATTCAGAGAGCATCCAGCACGCCCTTTACCTTCGGGAAGCGCCCTTTACGCCCCTTTGTCTTCGACAATTCGAGCGATTGTCGCGACGTCCACGAGTGCACTCGGACAGAAAACGTCTAGGGCTAATAAGTGGCCTTTTTGCGAATTAAGCGTCGTCACCGTTTTTTTTTCTCTCTTTTTCTTCTTTTTTATTTCTTCTTATCCTGATCTTACCCCGCACGCCTTTTGTCCCATTAGTACCACTGTGTTCGTTAACGTTTCATTCATTGGATACTTCGACGTTGCGTTTATATTTACGAAACTCGTACGAAATCAAGAATATTTATGTATTACGTTACGATCATCCGAGATGTTTGTTTGGCAAAAGATTTGTTCCCGTGGTTACCGGTATGTAAACGGTTGTTTTTGTGAACTTTTCACAGGGAAAAAGGTATAATCATAAATCGCTCGATTTGCAAGTAATTCCCGTGCCACGGTAAATGTTGCAGATACGCCATTAACATCCTTTATCCCGGGGCAGCTAAATTCTCGCGACATTCGGTGCTCTCGATTAACGTACTCTTGTATGTGTAGTACGAGGTATCTTTCGAGCTAATACTAATTAAGCGTCGTCACTCATCTTTATTAACGCTCCGCGCGCACACCCTCCTATCCTTGTATCCTCTCCCCCCTCCCCTTCTACTATCCTACACTTCTTACACCGGTACGTATGTATGTATGTATGTATGTACGTAAAGTCCTTCCTATATTTACACGAGCAACGTAACTTTGCGGAAGATATGTTTAATGTTATTAATATCGTGAAATATTAGTCTGCATTACATATACATATAGGAGCGTTAATCGTAACGCCATTTGCTTTTCGTTTGAAATTATACCGATAAATGCGAACGATCGAAAGTAACGAAAAGCATTTGGAATACTATTAAATTTCGATTCATTAGGAATGAGTCAAATTCAAATGTATTGCTTGTTTATATTCAATATTGATTTTCTCGGTTCGCCCCGACGATAGGGTAGGTATACTATACATACTAGACGGTTGGGGTGTATTTCCACCCTGCATTTTTATGGCAACCTTTCGGTCCATTGTGTCAGCGAGGTTCGAGTGTCACTTATAATATTTTATGGTTGGAATGCGTTCGCGTAACTACGAGAACGCTTTAACGAAATTAAATATGGGTGGAAACGTTCCTCGTTTGTTATTACACACTTATTTCTACTTTACTACCTTTAATACATGTTATTCAACCCTAAGTAATATCCATCGGGTTGCGCGAATGGGCGAACCCTTGATAAAACAAATATTTGTTTTTCGCGGTATCATACCGATGTCGTAAAGCGTCGTAAATAAAATATCCGTTTACTTTTTTAATTCGAAACTTTCGCATCGGGCGTAACATCGAAAGTATTTTTACCTCGTCGCGTTAACATACCCCGTGCGGTTTCGCCGTGTCGGCGGAACATACGCCGGCGTTACGAAATGTGTACGGTCGGGACGAGAATTTCACACCTACACCACCACCGGGGGACCGCGTGATCGCCGATAAGATCCTTTTCGTCGTCGTCGGTGGTTACGATGCAGTTTTATTTTTTTTTCTCTCTCTCTCTCTCTCTCTTCGGGCTCGTCAGGATTTGGAAGTGACGGAGTCCAGCCGAGAATTGAGTTGATGGCTGTTATGGCGTAATCAGCCCTAATAAGGTATGCGAGAGGAGGGTCATAGAATGGGCACTTAATACAGAATAACTCGTAATTCCAGACCGTGATGCGACCACGATGACTCTCGAAAAAAGAGACGCTGTACGCCGTTTGACGTCTTCAATCGATGTACTCCCCTCCCCCCGAAGAAATTGACACGCACGGTCCGATATATTAAATTTCATAATGTATAACGCAAAACGATTATCATCGTCATCATCATCGTCGTTTCTCGTTTTTATACCGGTATGTACGTAAAATCGCGAATAATATTCAGCACTCTGTAAATTCTCGCGAAAAGTAATATACAAAAACCCCACGCGTAACAGGCCGGATTACATCGGAATTTCCCGCGGCATTAAAAAGTAAATAAACGAACAAAAACAAACGTTGAAATCGAAAATTGTTCACACGTATTACGTGAATCCTGTAAAATAATTCCTATTTGTATTCCACGCCGCGGCGTGTTTCAGCGGGAAAAACAGTTCCTCCAGGGGTCGTTGAATAACCCCGTCTTTCTCGTACGTGCCGCGCACAAAAGGCTTTGAGCAATCACTTAATTCTACCTGGATAAAAATTGATCTACTTACAGAAATCGATCAAAACGAGCGAGCGCGCGCGCGCGCGTTCCCCGATGAAATTGCTTATCGAGTAGGAAGGACGGACGGATCGTAAATTTATTTCGGAATCATATTAAGTTCGCGGCGAGCCGTACAGGGGAGTTAGTCGAGAGAGGAAGACAGAGAGAAACAGATAAAGAGTGAGAAAAAATGTCCGAGTGAACGAGAGAGAGAAAAAGAGAGAGAGAGAGAAAGAGAGAGAAAGACGAAAAGAACGCGAGTGAGACGAGGCGCCAAACTCTCGACGGGCGGCGCAATTTGTTCGTTTTATCTGAGGTAGGGTTTCTTGTTTTTGATCTGGAGCGAAAGGAAACTACTCACTTAAGATAGGGTATCTCGCTCGTACAACGAAAACGTCGATCTTACCTTCGGGGAGTACATCAACCAGCCGCGACCGAGACACGTCATCATTCTAATTAATTCCAACGCCCCGCGTTCGATTGATCAAGATATTGTGGCTGGTGCAATTAGCGGCTCGTCGTTCGACAGTTGATTGATGCACCGGCGCCTCCGCTTGTTCCATCGGAGAAACACAAAAAGATGATCGGGGGTTGCACGTACACGCACACATTCCGGTCAAGATCAACCGAGGCACTGTGTAAAATCGCTACACGGGATACTAGTCTCTCTCTCTCTCTCCGTTTCTCTCTCAATCTCTCCCTCTCACTTTCTATCTCCGGCGTTTACGACGTGGAAAATAAATGATCGTCGAAATTATACTGTACAGTGTAGCAATGTTTCGATAACAGGTACGAAGTTATCGTACGCGGATCGGGGTTTCTTCGGCGTGCTTGATTTAATTCCTCCTTTCAATTGCATTCATCCTATCCCGGATGCAATTGGTAATTGAAATAAATTCGCCCGCGTCATTACGGTCCTCTGATAAAAAGAAATATACGAATATACTGTATAAGTATATGTATGTAGATACATTTTAATGGACCACTAGTCTGGTGATCTGTCTACGTCTAAAATAATCTGTCAGTAATAATTACCTTTTTTATATCATACGAAAGAAGAGCGAGAGAAAATTCCAAACGTAGAAAAGTACTTCGACGAGATGATAGGCAAGAGAGGAGAAGGAGGCAGAAAGAGATACAGAGAGAGAGGGACACTCCAATTTCGTTAAAGCGATAATTCCCGTTGTCAAAAATGAAGGAAAAACCTCTAAATTATCGATCCACTTAGCGTGAACGGCGAGAGAGTGGGGATGGTACTTTAATTATTAAACGCGTCTACATGCTCCACAATTTCATTCGATATCACCGGGTCATATTATTATTCCATTTACTCTCGGTACTCCGCGCAAGCTCGCCTGGCAAATGTAATTTGCCCGAGAGCATCCTAAAGTCGTAATGTCATTAGCCATGGTACGGCTCTTTTCTGGTATTCGTGGCCCACGGCCATTCAAATATTTGACTCGTACCTATACATCCATATATCCGTGATATACATACATACTTGCAAACACGTATTGCATCTGTACGCGTTCGGTCTTACGTGTGTAACGTACATACATGTATGTATGTGTATACGTATGTATTCCATAATACATAATAATATGTATATCATAATATAATATATGTACACATACACGCGTATTATATTATAATACGTTAGAGTGCCACTACATTGCTCTTCGGGATTTTCAACGATATTCTAACGACCGTCCTCGACTCACGACCTCGCCGCCGATAAAACTATTACTTCGCGGGCAGAAGAGTAAAAGAGAACCCGCCCATCTCGTCTGACCATCCCTTTAAAAAGGCAATTCACGGGTGCCTCTTACGGACGAACTGTAACTTATGCCTTCGAATCTCGTTTAAGTACGTGACCTGACGGTGTAATACGAGGAAAACCGGGTAGAAAAATTTCGAATCTTTTTCACCCGCGGTGAGGTATATATTTCTTTTATTTTTTTCTCTCACCGACACCGCGGCATCACCGGAAGTGATATTCGACGGGTGTTAATGTTTTCTTAGAACGCTGATAGATAAGTACACTCGATTCCCGTGTGATCGTGATTCTTTACCCATTTCGTGATTGGGAAAAAAGTGGGGGAAGGGTGAGAAAAGAGGGATGGGCGTTTTCTGATGTGTTATCACGGAGTAGCCTCGTGGAAAGGTCTATTTTCGTCGGTGGACCGTCGTGATAAAGGTGTTCGTCGCGACGCCGCATGTACGCGCAGTATTTAACATTTTATTTTCCCAGAAACATCCGTACGGGCGTCGCCGTTTTCCGCGATACGGGTAATACGATAAATTATTCTACGCTCTACCCCCCCGCTTATCTATTCCTTTTCTCTTCTTCTAGCGACCCTGTCGGCCTCGCTCGTGCCATCGTCTCATTTTATATTTCTTTCTTTTTTTCTCTCTCTCTCTTTCTCTATCACTCTTTCTTTCTTTTTCCTTATTCTTGACTTAATGTCCCTGTTATTTAACGATCCCGGTAAATGTACTGTAAGTTCAGGTGTAGTCTGCGTTACATTACAATGTAGGAACGAAGAAAGGTGGGTCGCATTTATATGTATAATGGTACGTGATTCAAAAGTTTCTACGGTATGTATACCGGTAATGAAATTTCAAGCCTATTTAGCATATTTCCATAGTAACGTTCCCGATTACCACCGTGCCACTGTTTGCTGGATGTATCGGTGATCTGGAAAATGTATTATTGAAACTATCGATTCTATTATTGTCGCAATGGTATTGACACTGGATATTAATAAACATTTTACGTATCGCGCATCTACATAGTCCGACGATCAATTGCTAGTACAAATATAGATTTGTAATATTAATACGTTATAATACGACATCCGGCGTATTTTAATCGAGCTTAATGTAATTGGATAATAGAAATCGAACGGTAGGTACACGGCGGAAAGAAGAAACTCGGATGAGGCAAAAGAATAATGTACCGTATGATTAAAGTTGCGTGAATGAAAATAAGTTCCCGAAGAACGTTAAAGTTTGATCGACCGCAATGAAAAACTTCAGCTTGCGTAAATTCCGGAAAGGATTTATATTCGAGGCGTGATCGTAAAAGAAGAAAAAAATATAAAGGCATATTTTTACTCATTTTCTTTTTTATTTGACTTTTTTTTTATAAAACGAACGTGTTTATTTTTTCATGGTTCTTTGCTGAAATGGAAAGTGGCAATTAATTTAATAGTTATGTAACAGACTTGTTAATACAATGCGTGATTTCGATGAGCGTATTTACAATAATACATTACAAGTAGATAATATTACGTTTTCCTAACGCGATTATAGGTTCAGGACGCGTTCGAATTGGCCAGTAAAAGGTACAGCGTCTGGCCCTTTTAGTGTGCTCGAAAGTGTGCGTGAGTATTTACAAAATTAGATACAGTATTTACAGAGAATCCACTTACAGACTAATAAGCGTTTGACGACCGTGGCTTTTCCAAGACAGTCGATGAATCTTAGGAACGAGGTCTCGCAAGACGTCTGTCTTTTTTTACATTTTCTGTTTTTCTTTTCTCTATCTTTCTTTCTTTCTCTCTCTTTAATCACTTTGCCGTTTAAACACTAGACGATTCGTATATTTTGTTTGTTAATCCATTATATCACGAATTGACGAACGAACGACAGGAATGAGAACTAGGGATGTACGCTTCGTTTCTCGAAAAAAATAACAATCAGTACGAAGGAAAGTTCATCCCGAGATTCGGAGTTCACGGAATAGCGTATCATTCTCGTCTTTTATCTGTATTTCTCTTATCAGTTACAGGATATTTCGAACATTCAACAAGCTCTAATACACGTTCGGTCGACCGAAATGTTGTTCGGCTTAGGAAAAAATCACTCCTCCGTCGGAGTGTTTGAAAAATCGGTGAAAATAAAAACTCGCTTAATCGCTCGACGATCATCGTTGATCGAAAGTGTCGACAAATAAAACTAACGTCTCGATGTGTTACAATTTTCCTTTAACTAAAATAAATATCTCTTTTTCTCTCTCTCTCTCTCTCTCTCTCTCTCAATCGTCAGATCTCTTTCGTTAACTTGGAAAATAAGTCGTACAATTTTCGATGTACCAAATGTGTGTTCGACCACACTGTAAAAAAGTTAAATATTACTTTTTCCTAACTTTGAAAACAACAATCTCTGTTCGATTCGCTCCACGAGTACGTAAAGAGTCACAAAATAAAAATAAATGCATACATTTCTGAGTCGGTAGAAATAAATATTACTATACACTGCGGTATCCTATTATCATCCGTTTGTCGTTCGCGAGACAAACGGAATTATCGGCGAAACGCGCAACAGACACCGTGAAATTACTTGTATAATATGGTTCGAATTATTCCGATTCGCTTACACGTCGTAGTTCGGTGTGCATCGCTAAACAGGTAAAAAATAAATAATGTACAAATACTCGTAAGCAAGTTCGTTCGCAACTAGCACAATATTGTTCGATCGTTGTGTAATCGTAATTCGCGCACTTGGTGTCTGTAAGCTTTTGCGAAAAGTAGACGGACGACGAATGAAAATTACCTAAATCAAAACGCTAACTATCGGAAAGATCGAATGATTCTTTTTCATCTTTTTTTTTCGCGGTTGTCCGGCGGCTACCTGCTTCTTTTTTTTAAATCTTTTTCTTCGAAAGTGTCGATAGCGTAATTACATCGGAAAGTTCGACTAAACCGAGGCAATGAATAGATGTACGAAGACGTGTCCTGGGAAGTCGATTAATATCGGAGATACATATATCTAAATCTAGATCTGTATCTACTCTGGACCATGATTAATGCGAACTTTTAGGTCCTAACGATCGACGAGAACAATATTAGAATCTACGTTCTCATTGACTGCCATTTCCTAAAATTACTCTCAACACGTCTCACTGTATTATGTTATGTACTGCACAAGGAGAAATTTATATTCATTCCCAATCTTAGTACGTAAAAATAATGACTCGATCACGATCCCCTCGCGTAACCGTCGCGTTACACACGAATAATTAAATAAACATCCGTGATCCTTAATCAAAAATATATGTATATAAGCTCCGAGGTAAACGAAACGAAAAACATTCATTGTTTCTTTCTAAACGAACGAAGCCCCCGTCGTTAAAGGAAAACAAGAAGAAAAAAAAAAGATCTGATAAAGTAAAAGAAAAAAATCTTCAACTTTCTCGTGGAACAATACACTTTGTCCTTCGATCGTTTGTTCTTTTGCGCAAGAACGAAACGTGAGAAAATCTCTAGTCAACCAATTCTAGTGGAAGAGCAAACAGACTCGATCGGTGGTCGGTCCATCGCGAGCCGGAAACTGTACAAATAACTATATATGTATATAATACCGTCCTAAAGTAGATTTTTACATTGATTTCTTCCAATATATTTTAGTAGGGGCAGGTTGTAAAGGCCAGCCTCTATACGTCTCGAATAATAAGAATTTTGATCGGTGCCCGATCACGGTCTTATACTAAACGAAATAAGTACGGGGATTGCCTGGATGTGTTAGAACCTCACCAGGAGGTGCGGTAGGTACCAATGGTTCCGGTATGGTACTGTAAAGATGGCTGCCCCTAGAGGACAGGCTAGCTGGACGTGCGTTACCGGTATGTAACGCACTATAACCACCATGTTGATGTTGATGTTGTTGATGCTCGGCACCGCTGTCCTCGTCCTCGGTCCGGCTGGACGCGGAGCTGACATAGGTCGACTGCGTGGGCGTTGGCGTGGGTGCGTGCACCGGTGCAACCAAAACTCCATTAGGCTTGGTCCACACGTCACCGGCGGACGGTGCCGCCGTATAACGCGCCGGCGTGCGATTTCGGTCGTTCACCTTCTTACTGTCGCGTCTTTTGTCTACGGAGTCTGGCATGGCGAACCTGAGCTTCTCCCAGAACCTTTTCTCGCCCCACATCACCACCGTGCAGGTTTGCAACAGTAGTTGTAATTCCGGATCACGGGTTGGCGCCTCGGTGGCTAATAACACCACGACACGCCTTTTCCTCGAGCTTGGCCTGATGTTCTCCAGGGCTGTTCTCAGTGCGGCACGGAACTCGGCGTGTTGCCACTCGTTCGCCAGGAAGACCGGTGAGAAGATAATTACGATACGTCTGGCGGCGGCCGCCGCTGGTGGTACCGCCTCCTGAGGTCGCGCCGGTGGTAAATCCCTCCAGTGTAAGCACAACGCTAAACCGGACTGTTCTAATTCGGCGGCTAAGAATCTTGAGACAAAATCTTCGTCACGTTCACTGTATACTATATAACCATCATAGAGACGATCCCTTTCTTCATCCGGTGGTGCTGTCATTTTACCAAGACGAAGACCGTATCGTGCGTGTGCCCATAGACGTACATCTTGACGAAAAGCAAAGGCAAGAGCGACGAATAAACAAATCGCAATCACAGCTACCAAAGCTCCAGCCAACAACGGGACGAAGTTACCACCTAGCAGAGGGATTTCCTGGATACCACGGCTGACGGCCTCCGTGGACGGATCACCGCAACGCTTCATAGCTTGCGCGAGTGTCTCGACACCGTCGCGGCAGTACATCTTTTCAGGAAGGCCACGATGCCCGGCAAGCCAGGCGCGCAATTTAGCGGCGTTGCCGCATTCGCAGCTCCAAGCGTTACCTTCCAATGCGACCTGCGTGCTGTTCCCGACGCTCGGTAATGCCTCCCACGGTCGGAAGTCAACGATACGGTTGCTATCCAATCTCAGCACCTCGAGATTTTTCATTTTCTTGAAGGTCGTATTCCCGACGGTCGCTATAGCGTTGTGATCCAGATAAAGCTCCGACATACGTTCCAGCTCATCGAACTCGAATCCCTTCAGCTCTCGCAGGGCATTGTCCTCGAGGTGAAGGACGCGCAAAGCTTCGACACCGTTGAAAGTGCGATTATGTATCGCCGCGATACCGCTGTTATTTAAGAATAATACCTCTAAACGACGCTTACCGATGAACACGTGGCTACCTAGATCACCGAGCTTATTACCGTCCAGATAGATCTCCGTCGCGTCCATGGGAATACGTTCCGGTACGTGTTTGTAACCCGCGTTAGAACAATCCACCACGTTGCTCGACCAGCTATGGTCGTGATAACACGAACAATTGTCCGGGCAAGTCATTTCGCAATCGCACGCGTCAAAGTCGCAACAATGGCATAGAGCGAAACAATGAGCATCGTATCGACAGAGGAAATCCTTGGATTTCAACGATAGCAAAGGTCTTCGAGGTGTTGCCCGCGCGTGAACCATCTCGCAGGTAACGGAATCTAGGTCCATGACGTAAGGATGTTGACGTAGACGTGCTAATTCGTTGATTCTTGGTAACCATTCCATGGTACAGTCGCATAGTATAGGATTGTTTCCAATATAAAAATCTGGCAATTCCATGTCTTCCGGCACGGTTTGTAACGCTAACGCGGCTACTTCTAGTTTCCTTATCTCGTTACCGTACAGCACAACTTTCTGCAGATTCGACTTCTGTAGAAACGTACCGGCGGCAACGTTTCGTATCTTGTTGTTATTTAATACCAACGTTTCCACGCTGTCGGGTACATTGGCCTCGGTGATCTCCGTGATGAGGTTGTAGCTGGCATCCAGCATCTTTATTCGTAGTGTGTTGCGTTCCATGTAATAATTCCCAAGCTCGCTTATCTGATTAGCGTGTATGTCCAACCATTCTATGCTCGCCGGTAAATGGCTATAGTCGAACCATAGTAACTTATTGTCCGATACGTTCAACCAGACGAGAGTTGAGAGGCTCGTAAATGCACCGCGAATATCGGTTAGTTGGTTGCCGTCCAATCTAATAGCTCGTAGCACCGGATTGCTGGCAAAAGCGCTTTGCTCCACGTGACGGATGAAATTGTTCGCCAAGTTAAGCACTTGCAACGCTGGCAACGAGGAGAACGCCTCGCGAGAAACGTTCTCGAGCTTATTATCCACTAACCGCAATCCATAAAGTTCGGTCATACCGGCGAACGATTCGTTGTCGATCCTCGACACGTGGTTATTCCCCAGGTCGAGGGTTCTCAATGATCTAACCATACGTACCGCGTACGGGATCTCTGTCAATAGATTCCCACTTAACGATAAATCTTCCAGTCCCGTGAGATTATCAAATACGTGACGATGCATCGTACGTAGTTTATTACTGTCCAAGAATAATTGACCGAGTGTCTTAAGGCCAACGGTGTGTGCCGGATCGAACCTTGCGATTTTATTATGCGACAAAGTCAACGAATGCAAGTTCTTCAACGAACCGAAACAACCGTCTATCAACGTGTCGATGTTATTATGTTCCAACTTCAGGAACTGAAGACTGTACAATCCCTTAAAGACGTGGGCGTCGATCCTTGTCAGGCTGTTGAAAGACAGGTCGAGAATGACGAGACGAACCAACCGTGAGAATGTATCCCGGTTCACCCAACTGCTAGTCAGTTCGTTGCTGCTTAAATCCAAAATCTGTAATTCGTCGAGATTGTTCAACAGTCCCGGCGCTAGTACCGCCAATGAATTATTACTCAGTATCAATTCCCGTAGCTCTTTTGTATCGGTGAAAAGTTCCGGTGGCAATGCCACCAATCTGTTGCTAGACATATTTAAATATTGTAGCGACGTTAATCCGGCCAACGCGTGATCACCAACCGCTGTAATTACGTTCTCTTGTACTTTCAACACAGCTAATGTACGTAGACTGCTCAACGTACGATCGGGTAACGCACTGAGATCGTTGCTACTGAGATCTAACACTTCCAAGTTCGGTGTACACGATTCCACCCAATCGGAAAAGCCCAGTGAGACGATGTCCTGTAACTTGTTGCGCGTCAGATTCAGGCTGGAGAGGCTTTGCACCGGGCAAAGCAATTCTGCCGGTAGTGTCCAAAGATTATTGTCAGCTAGATCGAGATGCTGTAAATTCGTTAGTCCCCGTAAGGCGTCCCTGTGTATCTCTAACGTCATCGCCGACCAGTGACGGTTATGAGTCCTAACTGACAGGCTGCGTAGATTGTGTGCCGACGCGAACACACCACCGGGTAGATATCTAATTTTGCAATAATCCACACGAAGTTTCTCCAATCGCGGCAGGGGAGCGAAGAAACCATGAGGACCGTCTATTTGACTTTCGAAGAACAATATATCACTACACTGAAGGCCCAAAGAAGTGATAGAGTCCACTTGTATAGCCGAGAGATTGCCAATTAGACCCGGTACATTAGCAATAGTCCTGACTATACATGCGAGGGCTTTTTCACCGTCATCCCCGTCTTTTTTCCACTCGCAGTCACTCGGTGCTTCGAGGCTGGTGATACTGCGGCCGTTTATCAAGCAACCGTTGAAAACCAGACACCACCAGATGATTCCCAGTAGTACTACGTTGCGTCGTGCCTCCATCATCCTGGATATCGTTCCCGGGAATCACGTTCCTGACGAAAGGCAATAAACGGATATTCGTGGAGAGAATCGTCGTACCGTCACGCACTCATAATCACCAACACCTCCGTTAAACTTTACACACCGTTCGTACCACGGCACGATGAACAAGATATATGTTACTTCGTTCGAAACGTGAAAATTCAATCAAAAGCCCGATCTCACGGGTTTAGAGAGTGAGAGAGATTAAGCTTCGGGTTTTCTTTTTTTTTTTTTTCGTTGGTTTCTGCCGTCGGCAAGAATTCACACTGACACTGACGCGATACTCGAGCTCATCCGACACCGTTCGACGGTTTCTCTTGTATATAAACACCGATCGTTCATAACCACACCGCGTTGACGAAAGCGTGTATTATAAGAATAAGTAATCCCTTTTTCTTAAAAACTCTGACACCACCAAGTGTGTGCGCGTGTGTGTCTCTCGTGTCCTTAGGCCTCGTGAGAAAACTACTTGCGCGGGTAACGATAGAACCCAGAGCGTTCGGTGCGCGACGACATTCCACTGCGAACGTCGGAGAGCAACTGACTGCCAGACCGAATCCCTATTCTATCGACGGTCACGCACCCTGCATGACTGCCAACGTGCAGCCACCCCCCACTCTTTCCCCCACCAACGACCAATTTTACCACCACCACCCGCCAGGATGTACCCCTCCAACGGTCTTCAACGCATTTCCCCTTCGATGTACAATACATATATACATATATACATATACACACAAGTAACTCCCGCCGGTTTAGAAGAGGGCCTTCCTTACACACCGAAACGAAGAGATACATGTATGTACATATATAGACACATACATACACACACACGTACGATCTTTAACACAGAAGAACCTTTCCAACGGAATGAACGTTGTACGCCACAGGCGGCTGGCTGCCTCGGCGAAGATGCAACAAACCAGCTGACTGACAACACTACTTACTAGGTAAACACCAAACTGGTTCCTAGGCGTACGGACACGCATTTATCAAGCGGCTTCTCTTTCGCCGACCTGTTCTCCCTTTCTTTCGCGCTCTTCCTCTCTTACCCCCGGGCGGACATCTTGACGGGGGTTGGCACTATTTAATAGCCATGAGTACCCTACAGCGGACGTCGGCAGACGTTTTTAAAATAAACAATTCGCTCCCGCGATTTGTTGTCTTTAGCCTGCGATTCGAGAACCTGGCCTGTTCTCCCTTCTTCACCTTCCCCCCCCCCCCTCCCCTTTTTCCTCCCCCTAGTAGCCTTTTGCTGGACTTCCGGACCGGAGGTAGAAGTTAGGAGAGGTCTTCTGTAAATTTGCTAATACGGGGCACAGAGCTAATTGATGCTATTTTCGAGCATCAACGTTTAGCCGTTTACTTTGAAGAATTTACGGTTTCCTGGGTGTGCCGGACGGGAGAACGTTTTGAATCAATGATTAGAAGGAAATGATTTTATGGTAATCGATTTTATTAGCTCGATCGGAACGGAGGTGAATGTATGATAGGACTTGGAACTATGCCAGCTCGCAATTTTTCTCGTCATTGTGACCATAGGATTGTGGCATCTGGATATGGAATTTCTTTTCAATTAACGTTTCGTTTTGTTCGTTCGTACTATGCGGTACACTTTTTGCAAGTATGTATTCCCTGATGTAATCTTTCGGGGGAAACGACATTCATATCCGGGGGGTTGTTGTCTCCTCGAAAGTGGCTAGACATTTGGCGCCATCTACGTTTCTATTGTGGAACTGTAGCATCCCCTTTTTGGAAGAAATAGAATTTTTATTATATTTCATATTTTTACATACACTATCCTATTTATTTCACCATCCTACGAACAATAATTAAAATCAATTTCAAGGTAGCTTCACATTCCGTTTTCCGTTTTAAAACAGAGAAAATTACATACTTTACAGCATCCTATTGTTTAACGCAATCCAGCTAGCGGTACATACATTTCTTAAATAGTTCGAATGTTCAGATATCATCGATTCATTAACAATGTCCCGACGGTCGGAATGTGTCGGGAACAACGGGGTTGCATGTATGTCCTCCTCTTTGCATTTCTTTCGTGCGACAGTTACTCATCCGTCACATAAGTGTACATACGATGATGAATCATACGACTATACTGGATGAGTATACGGGATTATAAATTCGAAGTCGTAGCATGTGTGTACAATGACGGATGAAGGCATTCATGGATTTAAGCATGCGGGGTTTCCACACTTCATTACGTATTTACCGGTTGTCAAGGTGATATCACTTCCTCATCGTCCCCGGTCAAAGATTAACCACCTAGCGTGGCAATTGGAATACTTGATTAGTCTGACTAAACATTTGCCGAATTAACCGTCAAGTGTATCGCGCTTACGCGGCTCGTGAAACTTGTAGCTCTTAATTAAAAGACTTTTAACGACTTTGGGAAAAGTGTATGATCGAAACTTCCTTCCGTCTATTTACAACGAAATAACTCGATCTATCGGCTTTTAAGCGAAATCCTACGACATCTCGTATAAACAGCGAACTTTCATTTCTGTATAACTCGAACGACTTATCGTGACGTTTAATTCGAACAGTGAAATCTACAATGACTACTTTAATGTCTCTATTTTTATCGATACATTACAGACGGGACTGAGTTTTCTAATAGTTTGTCCATTGAGATTTATAATTCTGTACTTTTTGTTGTGTAGAGATAGTCGGGGAAAGAAATTTGTTATTATTGTGACACAGTTTTCTATTCGAACCGACTAGTTTTCCTAGCTTACGGACTCTCTTAGCGAGACATCCCGTTCCGTTGCGATGCGACAATGGGTGTTATTAAATAACAAAAAAAAAAAGATATTCAAGTTCAAGAAGTACTTGGATCGTCCCACGGAAGGCGGCGGAATATATTAATACATAAATCATTACTCGTTATAGCTGCGGGATTCAAGATGCAGTACTTGAAAACCAGAACTTCATTACCGTAACGGACGACCGACGATGGAATACGAGACACAATATAGTAACCTTAGGGCATCGCTTCCCGTTAATGTATTAAGCACATAAATTCTTAATATCCCGTAGAATTCCTGCTCTTTTGTCGGCCGTTGTTGCGACAACAAAATAATAATTCAATCTCGAATATTACACGAGCTATTTATAAACGTTTTATTCACCACATGACACATTGGGATTTCCGTTAAAACCATAAAATTTCATATGAATATATACCATGGAAAAAGAAGCTATGATTTCCACGTGTCCCCGTTCCAAACTGTAACAATATACAATAACATTTGATACATCCACTTTAATATCCGTATTTTTGCTACAAACATGAGATTTTTCCTTCGAAAATCTAATCCTTTATTCTCACATACGGGAGGGATCCTTCCTTTAGCGGAAACGCGAAACGTTCTCAGGAAAAATCTTCTTTAACGTAAAGAAGTTCGCAAAGACCCTTTCAATGGAGACGCAAACTGCTTTGGTACCGCGAAACGTACGATCGAATCCGTCGACGGAAGTCGTCTATCGGCCATTCGGTGGTACACGTCGCTCATAAGGATTTCCGTCTCAGCTGCGGAATCGATCGACGGGACGGACGTCGTCTGCACTTTCACTTGGAGGGGGGTCAGCCGAGGTTAACGACGAAAACTGTATCGCGTCACGATACCCGTGCTGTATTAGCATATAAACCCAAACCCCGACGATATCTAATAGAAAGTCCGACCGTGTCACACTTTCCATTACCGGGTGTTACGGTGTTAACAATTAGATAGGTGTTTGCTACGGGTAACTTGACATTTTCATCGTAGATTCCCTATCTTTCGCACGAGCACTTAAACGTACGTGTAAATATCATGTGAAACGTGAAGAAATTTAGAAGAAAAGACTCTTTTTATCCGATACCATCAGGTACAAGTAATTTAAAATTAAAATAAAAGTTGTCATTGGTAAACAAAATGATATTAAAATACTAATCAAAACTGATAACCCTTGGTAGATTCAGCGTTAACAGTATCATTCTAAATTCCTGATCATCTTCACAGGTAATACCCAAGTACGTGAGCAATGCTCGGTGTCATATAATACCTCAAGAAAATCCCCCCTCTAAAAAAAAATCTCTCTTCACCTGACAGTTACCCGCACGAGTACGTAAAATATGCGACCAATGATCAAAGTGTCACGTTAAACCTGGCTGAAACGCGCATGCCAAAAAAAAAATAGAACCCCATGGATAAAAAAGCCCTCTTTCACCTGACAGTTACCGACGCAAGTACGAAAATATGTGAGCAACGATCAAAGCGTCATACTAAACCCGAATAAAGTCCAAAAAAGGACACTTTATGCCGGACGGATCTCGCATTGGTGGAATGCCAAAGATTCATTGGGCACACGTGGCGAGTGGCGAACGTATCGGACACCGGTGATCCAACGCGGCGGTGTCGTGGACGCGTCAGCTTGGATCGTGTACCAGGATGCCGTGGAACGTGCCGGCAGATGTACAAGACGAAGAAGACGAAGAAGAAGAAGAAGAAGAAGAAGAAGAGGACAACGACGACGACGACGAGGCAGTTGTTGCCACGAAGAAGGCGACGTTTCTCGTGCATGCACTGTAGAACGGCATCAGCAGGCGGAGCTTTCGTGCTGGAAAGACCGCCTGCAGACCGCCCCTGTGTTTCATTTCATCGTCGTCAATGTTGCGTGCAAGTGGTACGCGAATAAACGCGCACCCGGATGGCGGTGTACCCGGGTACTAATCTCGGAAATCGGTATGGTATTTGCCGCGAGAACGCTGGGCGAGAACCAGGTGGGAGTATCGTCGTCGTCGTCGTCGGGTTCATTGGAGATCACGAATGACGAGAATTCGTAGGACGTCGAGCGGTGTGTAGGTGGTTTCTTAAAATATTTGGAATTCGTCTAGAAATCGACCGGGGATAAGTACCGGTCCACGAATTGTCCGACGATGATTTGAATAATTTAACGCGATCTCGGAAACCTTTGTAATAGGTATTCCGAGTGAATTGCCTTGGTATCGTGAGAACGTTACGTTAACCCGTGAACGAACAGCGGAACGGATTCATCAGTATTTCGCTGATGAGAAGATATTTACAATGCTGGGAGCTATTTATGGATCTCACTTTCGTTTCTTTCGTTTCTTTCTTTTTTTAGTTGTTTTTTTTTTGTCTGTTTTTCGGGGCAGTTTTAAGACTCTTGGAAATCGACGGTAGCTGTGCAAAAGTTTTCCGCCGGCTGTGCGGGCAAATATTTAGCCGTTGGGTGGGTTTTCCGTGAAGTTAATTGGTAGGATCATGGTTATATAGCTGGTAGAATACTTTAAACGTATTATGAATTCATTTCGCAAGACTGTATTAGAGACAAACTTTTCACCAGTCCGCGTGTGAGTCGTTAAGTTTCTAACATCCTGCACGGAGATCGGTAAAGTTTACGAGGTAACACGATGATTCTATGGAAACGAACGGTGACAACTATAAAATTACATTTAACGGAGAAAACACGATAAATAAATATTGGCATAAAACTTGATACCCTCAAGACTCAGTTATACCATAGTCATTTTAACATTTTTATTGAATAATTTATTATCATATGTATAAATCACCGATGAACCTAACGCAAGAGTTATTCACGCCAGCTCTAAAACATTTTATATCCCTTTCACGGTTCCCAGAACGTAACGCAAACATTATTTTATCGTATTCCACGAATTGTCTAAAATAGTCCGATTTCCCAAGGAAGATACATCAGCTTTCATATATTCACCGAATCAGCCATTTTATGAATACATAGAACGCTCTATCGTGAAGTCGATTTCGTGAAGAATAATAATCAGCGAGAGAGGAACGAGCGGCTTTGACAGAGGCGTTTTCATGGCGTGGATTTTCGGGGGTCGCAAGTCTCAGCCTCCCTTATTCCCTTCGCACACAATGAGGTGCCCTAAATCTCCTCCGCCAATGTAGATTTGTACGTACACGCGCGCGGATTTACATTGGTGCGTCCTCGAGGGGTGTTACGTGGCCAACGATGTCCACGAATCAAAATAGAGCATTCGTACCCCCGGTATTTCGGGGATGCACGCATTGTTGCACCCCACCGAGAGGCTATTAATCCGACACTCGGTGCACGGCGTCGCGCAATCTGCGATGTCAACGGGGATGTAATATTACTGATCCCTATCTCCGGAAGCGCCTCCACCAGTAATAGAGCGGTATCTGTTTAACTGCAAGTATTTCAAACGCAATCTCTAACCGCCGGCGTTTCCCCAATAGCCGTTCGTTCGCTGTATCGAATCAGGGCATTAGTCTTGCAGTATTTTACGGATATTTGAATGGTGAACGATTACAGGGTTCAGAAATAAATTCAGGTTTGAAGAATCAAGGGTACTGCAGCAATTATTCTATAAATGAAGAATAGGTATAATAATGAAGTTGCAAAAAAAAGTGAAAGTTGAACAATAGTTTTCTAGTTGCTGAGATTAGATTTATTTGGCAGAAAATTAGAATGGTTTTTTAACGTTTTATTTTTTCATAATGTTCTCGTTAAATGACAAGCAAAATGCGGAGGGTAATGAGTTATAAACCCCATTTTTATATTCGCCTTTTAAATAATGTACATTCTTCTGTGTTTATCAATCTTACGTTTACCTTGATCGATAACCTTCGGTTCGATACGAAAAAATGAATGATCACAGAACACACTTTGCCAATGGGGCGATTAAACTTGCGAAATCAATTTTCTAATTCCGTTATCGCCCGGTATGATTGAATTTTATACGTTAATGGAACGATACCTAAAACAATTAAGTGAAAGAATGAAATGATTATGGTGGAAAATAGAGCAACGAGCGAGCTGAGATAACGAGTGTATTCCTGAAACATATTACCAGTTATGATAACATCGATGAAATACATTAAGCAGCTGATAATCTATACCCGCTAACGGATCATTGCGTAATGAAGATAAAATGCCCTAAATGCAAGCCACGTCGATAATACAACGTTATATTTCCTACGAAGTGGTTTATCTGCCCTTATAATAAAACGAAGTTCGCGGCATACGGGCATGAACGCGAATGCATGTGTATCAGAAATTAGACCTCACGATAGCATCGCTAATTACTTCATCATCGTGAAATTGTTTTCGATCTACCTCGTCCGTGGGAAAAAACTCTTTCGAGGAAGTAAACACAAACATTCACCGTCTGTATGCACGTACATAAACGTGCATTTTATACGTGAAACACACTGGTTCTAACTAACTTTATCGCGTTTGTGCTTAAACATATTTGAACAAACTTTTCTTTTTTCTTCTACTAAACATTTTTCTTTCTTAATTAATTCCTTACGTCGTCAAAGAACCGCGTAACCAACAAACTTTTCATTTTTCTTTTCTTACAAGAATAACCGCATCGTACCATCGGTTACCGTGGATTCTTTTTTGTAATCATCCCGAGATACGACGAAAAATTCTGTTTCCCATCATCTTTAAATGATCGCTTATCTAATGTGACATCGTACACGCATGAAAAATTCCACCGGATGTGTCCCGTGTTCGTCGAATGATCGATCGTCACCCGAAAACCGCAGTCGCGATAACAATCGGAAATCATGATTACACTCCTCCAGAGTTTCCCGTACACCTTTTGCGTTTCCGATATTCGCGTATAAATCCGATCGATCACGGCGGACGAGTGACGAGAACGACAACTCGACCGATGCCTCGGATGTATGTTACAACGATTTTAAAGTGTTTCGAAGTGTTTCGCCTGAAAGAGCCGCGGGAAGCCGATGTACCGCTGCGAGGTACACGACATCCCGCGGTTCTTTAAGGCAAAACTCACTGACAACAGCGACGGGGAACGTGTCAAAGTAGTTATAGAACAAGCCCCCTTTCTCTCGTTTTACCAGCCAACCCTGACAGGAAGCTTAGGCCCACCCTGTCGTCCCCTTTCGAGCGAAACTACCTGGGAGATCACTATTTTATATAGGTGAATCCATATCGACCTTATGGATATTAAATTATAGTTATTATTAATAATAGTATCATTTCTGAGGACTCTACATTCGATATATCGTCGGATAGATTCTTTATTAAAAATACAAAATTGTTTCTGAGCTAAAGGATCTGGAGCATCGACTTTTTATGGGCGAATATACGCTGACATTATAGAAATTAAATTATAGTTATATTTAATTTAATATATTTTTTATGTGTAGTACAAAATTATACCGTTTCATTTTTTACGGAATTATATCAGTGACTTTATGTGTCAGTGTGATTCGTGAAGGAATTAATTGTTACGATGGGCATCATCGTGTAATTAGTAATACAATGGACGTAAAATTCGGAATATGGCTACATATGACGTTTTGTCTATGCAAATGAAAAAGTGTAAAAATATCCGTTACGTCAACTCGTGTTTCTTTCGTGCGGATGTTTACGTTGCGTTACATGTAAGTGTATATTCTTCCTGGGTTCGGTCAGACTTGGATCTAACATCGGCATTCCGGAACTGTGTCCCATCAAATTTAATGGCCGCAATAGAGGACACGGCACTTGTAAAATAAATTACACCTTTTTTTTTTAACGACCGCCACGTCTTAATGTTACAATAAAAGTCGCAGCGGTGACTGATTGGTACTTTGAAATAGCAATGGCTAGTAGTCGAAATGATCGATATCATCTCCGACAGACAATACGAGAACGGTTTATAACCGATGCTAGGAGAAAAGTCATTTTTTTTTCTCTGTGTCCAGCGACGTCGTACCTTTCCGGGGATCATTTTCGTATTAAACTAACAGAAAATCATGTATCTCAAGCATGATCTACGATATTATCAACAGACACGTAGCTATACACCGAGAATATACACGTGGTAATTAAAAATTCAAATATTCATAGAAAGAGAATGAAGGCAGGTGTAATTTAAAAAAAAAAATACACACTTTCAAGATTCTCGAGTAATCGATATTTTCGTTATTAATCTCTTTTACTATTAACATCTTAATACCTTCGGACCGAAGTCATCGATCAGAATCAAGTTAGCGCGTATTCTTTCCCGAAAAATGTTCTCGATCACCGTGTAAATTCATTATCCTGGCTGAAAGTGGTGAAGCGATTAAAGGATAGTTTACTTGGAACCACGTCCGAAGACAAATCGAACTCAACCGACCGTCAGTCCGCGGTCGTTAATCATCGCAACTGCCATAGTCATCTTCATCATTATCATTATTGTTGGAGCCGATCTTGGATAAGGCGATAGACTCGTCGATTTCGTCCGTTGCATTCTATCACATTCAATATTCGATGCTGAATTAAAATCAATCTTATAATCAGCCTCGTTAAGAAATTTCAATGTCGCACGATTCTTACGGAACCATGACTATATACAGTTCGAAATATAAAAAAAAAAAAATAGGAAGATCGTCGAATGAAATCACGTCTAAAACTGTACAATTACGCCTGATTGATTCCAATCAAAATTCACAAGTATTATTATTATCCGTCAAGAAGTTTCTCGGTCGATGATGGTGTATGAATTAATGAAATCTTGTTTCATCGTGAAAACTTATGTTTCTTTTTCTCGTCGCGTGGCTCTCGTGTTGCGATAATTTATTAACACTAAACAACCGGGGTCCGGTAAACACTCGATGTTTTATTGTACCGTATGTTTGGGGTCGCGAGCGTGCGGGCATCTTTGACAAATTTTAGTCATGCGGCCCGATGGGGTGGATAAATGACAATAATGTAACAACAAAGAAGGCACAAGAGTGCATATGGCGGTTTTAGTGTTTGTTCACGGTCGGTGATAGTACACGGCAGACAAAAAAAAATAAAAGCGAAGTAGATGACGAAACGATCCACACTGACAATGAGTGTGCCGTTAATAATATCCAGTGCAGTACAATGGCCACCATGTGGCAGGTTGTTTCGCGGTAGACTGAATGAGGCTGATTAAATTGAAGGGTCGACGGGGGGGGAGAAAAAAAAGGGGGGACCCTGCTAGGGCGTGCTGCACCATGAAGGGTTGTTACTTGTTTAACATTTGTGTGCACTGCTTGGCGATCCAGGAGCGTATCGTGACACTTCACCCATTAGCGATGATTATCTATTGATCTTAAAAGTGATAAGAGACAAAACAATTACGACTCATGATTCCCAGGGTCTTTTTCACTAATTACCTATTTCCTCTAAAGAAAAATTGATCGTTAGTAATTATCGTATACTTTTATTTTAATAAACCTCTACTATATTAATATATCTTATAAATTTTTAATTCAAATTATACTTCATATCATTTAAATACATTTTAAATTGAATCTACGAATAAACCCCGATGAAACGTTAAATTCTCGATTTATAATTCGTCGACGCGACTTTCCTAAATAGGAAATCTTCGTACTGTAATTCCTAAATACTGTCCTGGCTAATTATCAATGTCGTTGTGTCCCTTACGTAATGAAACGAACCGTACCGCGGTACGTATCATACTAAACGTTGGAAACGCATGGTTAACCGTTATCCGCGCTTGTCCGTCATACGGTTATTCATTATCGCAACGGCACACGTATGTATGTCTTTGGTAAGTAGACCGAGGGATTCAGGCGCGGTGAGAACACCTCAAAAATAAAAGATGAGCCGCGGAATGCCCATTGTGAATATTCTTTTCAGGCCGGGAATTGGCCTCGGCGTCGTCACGACTCGTTTGCCACGAATGTCGTCCAAATGTTCCTCTGCGTGACAAAACGTAGACTTTCTTAAGTCCGTGCGTTTTGTCACGCTTCATACGTATCTCTACGAACAAAGAGCACGGGGGCCGCGGAATACGCCACCATCCGTAAGAAAACGTTTACCCAAAGAAATACTTTCACATCAGTCACACTCTATGCCAAAGTAGACTTTGTGCTTTGAGTGAGAAAGAGAGAGAGAGAGAGAGAAAGGGAGCAAAAAAATAGAAAGAAAGAAAAAGAAAAAAAAGAGGGAGAGTAAGAAGGGATACAGTATTCTTTTGGCTCGATGAAGCTCATTGTTGAGGATAATATTTTAACCCATTTCAGAACGATTTCACAGGGCCCTCTATGGTTTCCGTGGATGAATACCGGGTATATGAAAATGACGACTTTCTACGGGGAATTTACATGTTTTATTCAAATAGAATTTCTACGTGGGAACAATTTTTCCACCGGCGAGACCAGAAAGCGTAATCAGAAAATTCTTTTTTACTATTTTATTCTCTCTGAGGTTTTCGTGATTTTGCGGTTTACGTGAATAGAAGGACTGCGGCTTTCTGTACAGTTTCTTTTTTCCGTGACAGCCGCTACAAGAAGTTCTCTCGGAAACGTTTATCCTTCGCCGGGTAGTGCCAAATTTATCTTCCTTAATTCGTGGTACGGCGAAATTTGCGTAAAGAAACGCAACATCGCGAGATCCATCCAAAAAGAAAAAAAAACAACAAAAAAGAAAACTGCATCCCACCGTCGTTTTATACACACTATAACCGTAGTACGTATACATATCGCGAGAAGTTGGTGTTTGAAATTCGATAGAGACTAAGGAGAAAAAAAATAAAACTAAATAAATAAATAAATAAATAAATAAATGCATGGAATTCTGGAATGCGATTCCCGGCGGTGCCATCTACGGCCCTGATCTCGGTTTCATTGCACCGGCGCCGGTCGTGATAGAAAACGTTTAAGGGATAGGAATGGGGTAAAAAGGGCGGCAGATGGGACAGCAATCGGTTTCTATCCGCCGTATGTCAGATGTTCATGCAGATGAGGCCTTACGAGACTGCGTTTAATACGGCTAATACTCGCGGCAAACACCGTCAAACATTTAGCGAAGCCGCTTAGAGCAGGGACCAGTTCATGATTGCCCTAAAGAGGCTTCATGATACGGGGGAGACTTTAATACCACGCACGATACATACTTTGGCTACGTAGTGGCTTTCGAAGCCAATTAGACGCTCCGACGCTCATTAATAGTCCAGAGTGTGCCCCGACATCGCGTGCGGTATATTAATTGTAATTAAGCCGCGTCCGCGGACGAATCTACGGAGGTGTGGTTACTTTAATGACGTACTTATTATGCCTGCGTATCGAATATTTTATTCATCGAACGATCGTTTTATTGTTCGACGTCTCTTTTTTATTTTTCTCTTTTTCTTTTTTTTTCTCTTACGTGACCGGTAAAGAAAATGATATCTGCGTTTCGAAGCAGTCGGTACCACGTAAACACCATGGAATATACCCGACGTAATGTAAAACATATACGCGGAAAGACGGCTTCCGTTATTGCTTCGATGATATTTTCGCAACATCGATTATTATACAGAAATACAGATATTTCCGTGGTATAACGAAATTGGAAGTAGATTTCCGTGTAAGTAGTCTCGCAGGTGGAACGATTACCGTGATTTTTCCTATAAATCGTTCGCTCCAGAAGATGTGTATCCTGGTAATTGATGTTTGTTATTACATATGTATAGAAGAAATGTCTGTACCAGATAGAATACTCCGGTTCGCGTATACGTTTCTGAAAAGTGCTCTAACCACGTCGCGGTTATGACCGGTAGTTTGCGGTTTGCCGGAGGACGTTCATAAACGATCGACGATAAGCGATTTCTATGGTTCTCTTTTTAGCACGGAGCATCGTTCTCGTCTTTTTGAATTCTCAGAACCGGGTGAAATGATGCAAAAAAAACGCGATAACGTTTCGCTATATGCTAAAAAGCCACAGGTTGCGATGCGCTTTCTTTACGTATCAAAAGTAAAGCGTGCCCTCTCTTTTTTTCATTTTATATTGCTTCATTAGTATTCCCGATTAATTTCGTTTCACTGATTCCAACGGGAGAAAACGGTTTCGTTTGATTTCATCGACGGAATTTTTCACGTAATCGTTCCCATTTCATCGCGGTACATCATTTTTCGTTTTCGTTACATCGTCGTACTTCATTCCACAAAAATAAAACACAGCGTGTACGTTTGCCGGAAAAGCTTCCTTTGCGAGTAAGCTCTGTCCTACCTGTTATATTTGAACTCTCTACCATACATCCACACAGACCTTCAACTCATTATCGGAAAAATATATCGACGTCAAAAATTAATACGAAAATTCTTTGGTAAAAGATACAAAATCCCTCTGTATCGATTAACAAAAACATTCCTTAGTACAAAGACACTTAAAAAAGATAGAACGAACAACAACAAAAATTCATACATAAAAGAATCCACGTGCACTCGGTGGCATTGAAATCGTCGATCGCGTGTCGTCGTTCCACGACAAAAGTGGCCGCAAAAGATTACGCAGCATCGTCACAGATACCGAGCTGCGAAAAGCCGCATCGCCATTGGTGGCGTACCGGTTACAGGAAAGTCTTTTAGAAAAATCCTAGGGCGTCCCCGCGGCTTTGGAAAAAGTCAGCCCGGGGCATGAGGCGAGCGCACAAAAGCTCGCACGATCCGATCGCCGCCAATATTTTGACAATGCACCGGCCATTGACACTGGGGTGGAGTAGACGACGCATCCACCGTGGAATTCTCCTATGGGGTGGCCAATAGTGATGGTAGTAGTGGTGGTGGCGCCCCTATAGAAAGCACCGGCGTGTCGCTACTTGAATGAAACCGCTCGGTGGAGGGTAGCTGACTAAGGCGACGACGACACCGGTGTTGTTGGTGGTGGTGGTGGTGGTGGTTTTATTGTCCGAAATCCACAAAGTATCGGCTCCATACCGAACGCAATCTGGCAAATGTCTCCTGGGCCAACTGCACCTTCGTTCCCTGCCACTTATACCCTCCGGAACCGACCTACCTACGTACCTACCCATCTACCTACCTACCAACCACAATGCCTTGTTGCCGTTGTTTATGTAATCCTATTATTCCATATTGTGCCGCTTAAGAAACATTCGCAGGGATGCTCATCCGGCGCGTGGAATCGAAACTCGTCCGATGACTTTCAATGATTTTTAGACACTGGTTTTGTGGTTGAATATGAGCACATGTGGTGGGATTTTAGCGTTTGAGATTCAATTTGTAGAAGGTAACAGGGATAGTTATTGCGATTGACGGAAAACATTTGTTGTGGGTGTGAAAGTTTTAGGTGGAGGAATTGTAAATTGAAATCTTTCTCCAAGTAAAAATGTAGATTTTATAAATTATAAATACATATAAATTGGAGGTAGGCTTAGTAATAACGATAGGGCATTTCCCTATCCTCAAATTTCTATTGCTATCTCTTGACTATCTCTTTTAATTTGAAAAGTGCAATCATTTAAAAATTCAATCAATCTTTTTTCCCAGTTTTTGAAAGTGCTCCCTTTGAAAGATTATTCTCCACAGAAAAATCGTCCTGTCGATAGAGTGTCGATTTTAAAATTGAAAATTTATACCACGTATCTATCTTCTGGAACCCCAGTAGTTTTCTTTGAGAAAGCTGCTAATTTGTTTAGCCAATAAACCACAAGCAGAATACAGAAACTCTGTAAGTTTCTCTGTAACGTTGTGACAGAGGTACAATGGACAGCAGAAAATGATTTTCCTCGAAGAATTTATGTCCTTTGGACACTGTGAATTATAATACCGGCGTAGTACGGGCCGATTCAAATCTTCCTTTCTGTTCTTAACAATAATCTTGCGGACGCGATATCGGTTAAATTATAGATTTCTCGTACGCTCCGATGGACACAGAGGGGGGAAAAGAACTTGAGAAACTCTGACCACTCAGAGTCAGGTATGTTAGGAAAAATATATAAATGGGGTTCCCACAAAATGCAGAAGTCTGGCGGTTGACAGGCAGCAGGGTGCACGATGGTTCATTGTTGGCTCATTGTTGGCGATTCCTTCTCCTTTATGTACCCGTATCTGACTATCTTCGTTGGTTAAGGCCTTCGAATCACAGAAAGTACCTCTGGAAGAAGAGTGGCCCTGAGAGAGGAAGGACGTTGAAATTTAGCTCTCATTGTGAGCAACTCCGGAGACTGGACACCCCCACTGCGATGGAAATGCCCGCAACGTAAATAAAAAAAAAAAAAACAGACGCACTCATACAGAGAGACCGTAGGACTTGAAGAAAAAAGTACCCCTTCCGTCGTTCCGAATGTTCCATCTTGAAAGGGTACACCGTGGCTGAAACGAATCGCTTCAGCTTAAAATTCTTCGGGACCGAAGAGGAAATGGTTATGTTTCGTATTAGACTCTCCGTACACACGAACGAGCACCCACTGTGAGTTACAAGGAGCTCTATCGGAATGGAGTCTGAGTGGATACATGTGTGGTGCACGTATGTATAATATATATGGACGTTACCGTGGAAATTGGGGCGTAATTAATGAAAACTCGGGAAATTATACTTTACAGATGTATACTTTCGAATTCGACGAAACTCATTAAGCAGACCGATATTTTAATTTGTACCGTGTTATTTTGTGAACCATTTATAACGTGCCACTGTAGAACTCTGAAGCATATGGTGTTCGGTTGTAATTTTATTGAAATATTTTCTTTTATCGTATCACCCTTTGTGGTATATATTATAACGACATTTGGTAACAGCGGGTAGAGTTTCAAAAAAAAAACAAATAAAATAACGTACACACAGCAATACAAATAATGAACTTTCAACGAGTACGTAGGTTCCCTATAATCAGAGAGAAATTGGGCCATAATTTGTACGCGTGTTCGATTTCGCTAAAGAACGTTTTCATATGAAAAGTCAACATTTTAATTGGGATGCTGTTAGGGGGAAAAAAATCGCTGCCTTCATAAATTTTTCGATCTATGTGTATCGAGGAATGTAATAGGAATATAAAACTAACCGAAGTTTGCTTACGTTGTGCTTTCTCCCTTCCTATATTTTATATAAAACTATTAATACCTTGCAAATACAGTTAAATACACACGTATCAGATAATTGTAGACTGTCATAAGCAATATATTCAATCAAGCTTAGATATTTTATATTTTACAACACACAGCTAACTATTACCATCCGGATTTCCCCCCATGTTGACAGACGGCTAGAGAATTTCCTCAAAGTTACGGTGGATTTTAACGAGCGGAAATATTTAACGCTTTCACAAAAATCTTGGGAACGTTTCAAGGTTCTATGGTGTTTGTACACAACGGCATAGAGTTTGTTGTCGTGTACAATGTTTCCCTTTCCTTTCTTCTCTTCACGCATCTGTGGGCCCACCCAAGGGGCCCAAGGTATCTCTCCACCGGGGTCCTACCTAGGTTCTATGGTGCCAAATCGTTTTTCCCGACAATTCGGTACGGTTTACGGGAAATCTTGTTACTGTAACTGAAAGCGCGGAGGTAAGCAAAATGTTCAACAAAAAGGCAGATAACCGTTCGAGTAAATCGATATTGTTATCTTGCGATACAGATTTTAATGGAAAAGCATAGAACAAACAGATGCTACCTTTTAAAACAGCTTTTGGAAAGCACATCGCATTATTTCGCGAAGCTTACAATAATACTAACGCAAACTCTTCGGTTTATTTCATTTTCTCGAATGAATTCATGAATAAACATCCATGGAATAAATTGAGGCAACGGGTTTCTAGGGTTTGTACGTGGTGTGGGTTTGTGTGTGTGCGTATTTTAATTGTAATACACATATCATCGCATATCGCGTTACTAATAATTCCACTTTCTTCACGTGGTTATACAATCTCGGTTCGATTATGCTCTAGTATTATATTATTAATACGATAACGTCGTACAATAATTATAAAATATTCTACTAAATATACCATATCTTTATTTAATTCTGGCACTGGTTTCTCGGTCAACCTTCCCACGTACACCAGCAAAAGATCGAATCCCTATTATTTAAAGATCTCGTCTAAAATTATTAACACTATCGGTTATCATTAGAATATTTAAATCACTTGTCCAGTGACGTGTGTATTAATTTCCGGTATAAGATGTTCCCGTTGCCGTCACAGAAACTCGCGTCAGACTCCCACGATCTCGTCGGAACTGCATCACAATCCCCACGAATCCAGAAATAAGTTGGAAAAAAAAGTACACTTAATTACCGGACAGGTAGGTGTCAACTTTTGATAGCTGTCAATTACACGTCCCCCGAAATCAGCCGGTAAAACATTTCTATGCGAATGGATTGTTAAAAAGGCCGATACGGTTCGATAAAAACCGGTTTCGAGCGCAAATCAAACTATTCACCGTATTTCCATAGTCCGGCGGGGTCGGGCAAAGCCGAAATGACTTGCCAAGATACTCACCGATCGGACTTGACTGCTGACCGATGGTGTTTTATCTCGCGTCTGATCTGACGTATCTCAAACCTGTTTACGACATCGAATTTTCGAAGACCTTCTGCACGTCCGACGATCATAAATATTTCATTTTCTCAGGCGAAAGGTTATCGCCGGCTTGTTAATTTTCAAACGTCTAATTTATTCACGTACTCCCTCTACGTCGTTCCACCACCACCGCGGCGCGATGCTCATAATATAAAACGACCCATCCGCGGGCGTAAATTATCTGCTAGCACGTCTTTAACGCCAACGCCGTTTTCGGTTTATTTAAACACGTCTCTATCCTACCGTGTAATAGGGGGATTAGACGAGTTCCTGATAAGTTTCCTGATACCCCTTATGATTATTATGTCTTTATCTTCCATAACACGATCGTCGATCGTTTTGTAAGCTGTTAACATCGTATAACGTTATGAATTGATAATTCATTTGCATTTTTATCAGTCATATTCGTGATAGCGGAATGGACGAACAGAATTGAATACATGTAAAATGTCATAGACAAGTGTCAGAAGGTAATCATAACTGATAAAGAAAATGGTAGTTTGTCGGTATAAATAATAGAATACAGGTAATACGTTATCTCGCTGATACAAGATTTTTTGTTTGTATTGTATCTTCAGGGAGACATTCAAATTATTTACTTTCTCCTTCCGTACTATTCGGAACGACCGATTTAAATTAGACAATTTATGCTTATACGGGGAAGAAAACTGCGCTTTCATTTTCTCTCTTTTCTTCCTGCCCTTTTTCTTTTTTTTTAGAACCGGGATTCGATCCGAAAAACATTCGGGCATAAGGAATCTGAAATAAATTTGCGAACACGTATCAGGTAACCAGGTAAACACTTCAGAGCCAGGAGAGAACGATGTTTATGCGCATAACGTGTGCATTTTTGTGGTAATTTATTCGCTGCACGTTATCCCGTAATGTACCTTTCCGCTCGATAAACAAAGATCGTTGAATAAACATTCGAAATTTGAAATGAACCATGCCGTTTCAACAAATTTCACTACGTCGGACAACCCGATGCATTTTTGGCCAGATCGATATGATATGTGTATAACAGTTTATACTATACATTCTATACATATGTATGTACTACATACAAGTACGAATATAATCGAGGGTGTATGAGAATTTTCGTTTAAATTAAACGCAGGAATGAAAGATATTTATTTTCCTCGTGCATTCCCTCTTGCATATTCCTTATCTGTGTATTCTCTATTTCTCTCTCTCTCTCTGTATCTCTCTCTTTCTCTCTTTCTCTCTCTCTCTCTCTCTCTCTCTCTCTCTCTCTGTTCTACATACTCTCATAATTCGAAACGGAGCCACCGCGACCCGTGTATCTAAAAACAATACGTAGTTAGATCACCGTAACGATTAACATACATTATACAGTTCATCGAGCATGAATGGATCATTAAAAAAACAGAAAGCAAAACAAAAGGGAAACGAGAAGTACACCAGCGTTTAACGATCGTTCGCGGTGGGTGAATTTAATTAGATTCCGTTATGTTACTTCGAATTTCATCGGTATCGTTAAATTTATACATACATACATGCCTGTATACATATACATATTGTGTTTGTAGATCAGTGCCCGTAGCGCCAATAAAATCGCGAGTTAACCGGATCGATATAATTAATGATTTATCAATCGGGTAGGGAACAACTGTGAGCATTGGAAAGGATCGCAAATAAATCAGCAAATAGTAACCAAGTAAATATTCCGAAGCCCCGAAATTAACCATCGGTGAATGGGTTTAGGGGAGGTCATGACGGTCGCTACGGCTGTTTGTTCTGCCTGGGAAATGACAGCTGACCCGCAATCCCAGTGCTCGGAATAGCTTTGCAAAGAGAAAGAGAGAGAGAGAGAGAAAAAGAGGAACCGAGAAAGAAAGAAAGACTAACCCGAGTCTTTCTAGCGCGATATAATGGCATCAAGCCCTGACAGAAACGAATCTTTCCCATATTACTCGGTTACAGAGTAATGCACTTTTGATTATCCACTGGTGCGTTCTTGAACTCTGTTGCACCTTAAAGATCATTCCCGGACAGATTATCCACTCGCCATTTCCATCCATACCGTCACTTATCATGTATAACCTCTTTAGCCGTCGTTGTTTCGAACAACGAACAATTTTCTATCGTTACCCGATTTCTAAATGTTCGTCGCTTATAGTATACAGAATATACATATAATTATAAAAATTTCGTTATTCATACAGTTACACGGAGGGTACGCTTCGTGATAGTCAATTTATCGTTCGCGTGCACAATTTGCACATCTACACACCACCCCCTTCCATCCCTTCCACCCCTCAGCCCCTCTTCGTTTTTCCTGATTGTGTGTTTGGAACAGTGTGTTGCATGCGCGGAATAGTTGTTACGATGTGCACGCTATTACGAGAAGCCTCTTAGCGATCGCCTTTGGTGTGTAAATTTCTTCGATCTGTTACCGGGAATTCCGTATACATACATACATACATACATACATACATACGCGCGCGCGCGCGCGCCCGTAAAATCCAAGACTGGTTTTTGAAGTTCCGTTTTCCGATACAACCGCTCGCCGGGGCATTTGTTAAGATCAGCTTACGCGGCGATGTATCACGTTTATTAAGTACACCAACCGACGGGTGACTTCATGTCTCACCGTTATGAAAACGCGCGTGGTAATCGATAGATATATCCCCCTCCCCCTGAGGACTCTATGCGGCCAGAGGTGTTTGACATCTTCACGGAGGGGGGAAAAGATCCAATTAAGTGTACCGGCAGCGCCGCGAATGTATTTACCGTCGCGTAAATCTCGACAGTTGTAATATTTCAGTCGTTTTCGTATATCTTTCCCCTCCCTCCCATTCTTTTTTTCTTTTTCGCTTTTTTTTCACCCTCTCTGTCTCTTTTTATTCCGGAATGGTTCTTGTCGTCGACATTATACGGCGTGTATTCCGTGACTTCCCTCGTGCGTTTTCTTTTTTTTTCTTCTCTCTCTCTCTCTCTCTCTCTCTCTCTCTCTCTTTCTCTTCGTTTCACTGGAACGATGTGCCACATATTGCACATAAATTTCGCACGCACCGTCATAAAAAGTCTCAGGCGTCTCTGTACATTATATCGCTATAACAGTGACCAGGAAGGCGTGGCGGCTTTTCCCTCCTCTCCGGCTCGCTATTAGGCGGAAAAATAAGATTCATTTTTGCATAATGCCACGGTAATAACGTTTCCAAATGGACGTCGTCGGAGGAAACGTCCGGGGTCAATGAGTGTCTTATCATTTTCCCCTCCCTTGTGGAGGGAAAAAAGAAATACATACATAAATCTAAAAAACGTACGACGGGAAAATAGATATAATCTAGGGGCCATAGTTCACGGCTAGGATGTGTTTTAAATATTGTCCCTACGTTGAACTTAAACGACGTAATTATCGAGCGACAGTTACAAAAAACACATATAACTTGGCGGTAATTAATTATCCTAAAATCATCACGTGTACTTTTAAACAAATCTTCCTAATCGTTCTATACTACCGAACGCATCTGCGTTTTCTTCACAAAGGCGAGTCCCTCTGTTTTCTATTTCCTCTCGCCGCCTTTATCAGCGTTCATCGCTAAAATCCAGGAGCATCTGTTCACGGGAAAAAAAATGAAATAAAACGATCGAGGAGGAAGAAAGTGAAACGATTCTCGGCCGAGAAAAGGTCCATACAATCCGAGGCACGCACGGTTCATTTAGGAAGGTGCAATCTTGCGGTCCAATCGTGCCCACCAACCACCCTCCTTCGTTCTCTCTTTTTTTTTCTTCTTCTTCCCGGTATAATACGCGGGAAAAGATCTAGCGTCGTTATACGCTCCTGCAGGAGAAATTCTTGACGAAAAAGGAGAGATAACGAGCATGGTTCGCTGGTATATCGATCCTTGGATCTCCAAAATGTTGGCTATCGATCGGAGCGATTCCTCGATCCACGCGGTTGTTGCTCGATTGAAGCTGATACTCGATCCATATAGATAAAAGGGGATGCGTTTGTATACGGGGTGTTCGGGCTAACGGCCCGCAAGATTTTCCAGCCGTTTACGGGAGCGTAATAAAACAAGTTATTTAAATGAAACGATAAAATTGTTTTTTCGAATAAAAACTTAATTGGGGGACATAAAGAAGAATTGTGTATCAGTATTAAGTGTGATACTTTTATTTATACTAAGTTTACGGCCGTTTATAGTGGCACTTGTGATTTTTATTTAAATCGTTCCTGTTACGTTCGTTTTAATAAGTTATTTTTCGGTATTTATTTTACTAAAACTATTCGACGAATTATTTTCTTGCCCCCAGGATATATTTATCAACTATTCCCCCCGTAACTGTGCGCAAATGTTTAGCCACGAATATTGAAATCCGTTCTGCCGTAATTTGAATTTCGATCGATAACTATTTTTTATTCGAATATCTGCGAGCGAGTGAAAAATCGTCCGGTTCGAAATTGAACACTCTGTATATGACTACGCACATCGAAGTTGTTTCAACGGGGGAAACCATCTCCCTTCTACTTTTCATCGCAACCCTGTACGGTGGGTGGTCGACGAAAAGTTTTGTCGGACAATAAATAGAAGCCTCCGTTAAACATGCAAATGAAAAGATTCGCGCCGGCTTTGGGTTTAGATTCCGCGTTAGGCTGCGACTAATGGCTCGCCACTTTGTCATCCATATGAATTTATATCTTCCCGGGGAATAAGCCGCGGATACTTTTCGCTCCGCGGAAACTTTCGTGGAAGGAGAGGCTGGAAGCCGGCGAGAAATAGCTGTACGTAGTAAGTTTCGCCGCATTATCTCGCGGAGACGCTTGTACGGTAAATGGAATGGTAATTCCAAAAGTGGAAATTCTATTAAGGGGAAATAAAAATCTTAATGACGGTAATATTTGTTTAAGTTTCGCGGACGTACGGATTGTTCGCGACGAACGCGAAGCAACTTCGGAATTTCTATCATTTAAATTGCTAATGAAGTTATAATCATTCGTTTAAATCTTCTTTTTTTTTCCCTCTTTTTACAATCGTATATCTTCTTCAAACACATTGTCCCGGGTGTTAACCGATACATTAGACATTAAAACGAATCAAATAGTATGTTTAATGTTATTCATCCCATATCTCTCTTTATCTTGATTCACATTTAATTATATCAAAAATACAATAACAATGCCTAAATTTTAAATTCTATACATAACACATATTTTACACAAACTTTTTAATAATCGAACAGAATACATACCATTTTCTGCAAACTCTTTCCCTCCGTCTCCAAATCCCCTTTACTTATCTTCCATAAAAAATCACGCTCCAATTACGATCCTTAATCTCCCAAACATCTCGGTCGGCGTTCCGAAGGGGGATGATTACGCTCACCTCTGTTTCTCAATAAATAATGCATCGTTCGATTCCGTCGACTCACAGTGGAGGAATCGTCGCGTCGTCTACGCCGAGGGGGTTGACTGCGACTGCTGAAAGAGAGAAAAGAGGGTGGAGGCATGTATCATCGAACGCGTCCGTGGTCGAGCGTGAAAACGCGCCCTTATCTCGTCGCCGGGGCCGCCCCGGCAAAAAAAGAGTAAGGGAGAGGAATATCGTCGGCGTATCGTGCCGCGCGTATTACAAATAAATGACGTTTTTCTGCAACGACCGCCGTCGCTGCTGCCGGGCGGCGCCTCGGCGATGGATCTACGACGGAATGGGGCGCACGTCGTATTCGCGTGTGACTCAGTCCCGCAATAGGGGTGGCCGCGGTCACGCCACCCACCCTCGAAAACATCGCGCGCCACTTCGATGCCCGATATTTCGAGTCTCTCTATCTCGCGTTCCGCAAAGGGGGTTGCGTGGGATTGGAAATACCCTCGCACGTACGGCATGCATTATAGATCCTCCCAGTTCGGTCTCAGATTAGAGAAGTCGGGTGGGCGTGCGGCTCGATGTGTTATAGTGTGCGATAGTGTGTGTGTGTGTGTGTGTGAGTGAGTCCCGGCAAAAATAGTCCGCTCGGAAAGGCAATAGCTTTTACGTTCCTCGGGTTGTGTATTTTAAAGCGGGGAACGATGGACGTGTCTCTCTCTCTCGTTTTCTCTTACGGTTTTTTCTTTCTCTCGGTATTCGTCTCTCTCTCTTTCTCTCTCTCTCTTGATCTGTGTGTGACGCTGTGTGTCTGTTTTTCTCTGTGTGGATGTTACAGTACGGTGCCACTCCTACGGCTCTACGAATTTTAATGCGGCACCGGCGCGAAGAAAAAGTTGTTTGGGACCGGGAACGCGAGTCTGATGGGAGCGCGACAACAATCGACGATAAATAAACCGACATATACGGGGAACGTAGCTCGCAATTATTCGGAGGTGTGCCGGATAACACCGGCCGACGAGTAGGTATTATTTTTAAATGTTTTAAGTGTATTAAAGGTCGTTGTGCGGTCTTTGTTTCAGGACGTAGATGATTGAAATTAGGAGTGATGATAAAGAAAGGGCTTACTTACACGGGATGATTGTTGGTTTTTCTCATAGTTTGGATGCGAGGATTCTTATATGCACAATGTAACTTCGAACGTGTTACGCTCGTTAATTTCGACATTTGATATCGTTAACACTCGTATATTTTCCGTAATGTAAGTTTTAATAACTGAGAAGAATCATTTTGCAATTATAAAGAAGCACGTATGCTGAAATCACGTTTCCCATCTGCACCCGCTGATTACTATAATAATAATAAATGCTCTCATCTGCAATTACAATGGGCAGTTAGCATCCTATAAATCACAAAGTGGTACACGTAGAGGGATAACGGGGGAGGGGATTACGGAAATCATTCTTTCCACGGGCAACCGAGAGAAGAAAACTTCTTTCTCATCTCGGCAATTTCAAGTTGTCGTATTCCGGAAGTTGGCGGAAGGAACGAAAGTGGTAGCTATTTAATTAGCGCTCCCGGAACGAGGACAATTTTTTTTATCTCGCCTCCTTCCCCCCCCCCCCCCCCGTTGCGATACAAATAAAGAAACTGTCCCGCAAATTAAGATTCATAGTCGAACTAATGCACAAGGCGAATCCGATAATTAGTTTTCATAATAACCGAGATTCTACGCCGAAGTGGGAAGGGTTTTCCATCCCCGGTTTCGTGGAACCGTATATTTTCTTCTTTTATATTTCAAGTTAAGCTGATTACAACGAATCTTATATTGGTTCGTATCCTACGGCGTAATTACATTACCGGGTTTAATTATAAATCGTTCGGATCCGTTATCGATACGGCCATTAAAGTTACTGATAAATATATATTGCAAATTTATACACAAACTGGCGGTCCCGTGTATGTATTGTATCCACGGCGGAGTTCCGTGTGGTGTACGGGTAGTATTTTATAAAGTATAATTTCGTACGTATATGCGATACACGTCGGTGTATATATCCATTGTATGTTATGTCACATAGGCTTTTAACTTTCAAAGCAATCCTAATATTAGATATCAGGCGCATCGATTCAGCGTGCCTTTTGCGACCGTATTAATTGCTGTTAAAATTTTTTAATTGACTTTTTAAAACGCTCTTTTCATCAGATATTTATACACGCCGATTGTGCAACTTCGCAGGAGACTTTTTTTATAAATATATACCGTTATAGAAGTTTGCCGCATTCACATTGAATGCAAGAAATTGTTAGTAGTTTAAACAGGTTTGTGAATTTGACGAATGTGTTTGTTGTAATTCACAGGAGCGATAAAAAGAATTAAATGAAATTAGTTTGCAAATAATAATTCTCGAATACTTATCTTCGTGAACTTAGAGGAATATCGATGTTGCAAGCGTTGCATGTATTCTAATTACGTGTAAATTTCTCTGACGTATATATGTATTTGAACACGCTAAGAAATATTCAGTAGAGTCCTCTGGCCGCTAATTTTATTTCGTTAAGGATGAATCTATCAAAGGAAAAATCTAAAAGTTAACGAAGTTATCGAAGTTCTTGTAATTTTTATCGAAACGTACACAAAATCCCGAGTTCAGAATTTCCCGTTTGAACGAAACAAAACTTTCAATTAGTGTTTAATTTATCACAGTTTCGAGCACTCTAGCGAAATATCGAAATTTTGTATCCTTTTGCGATTAATTACAGCATCGCTTTCAAACTTTACACGACGATGAAGAGGCAATGATGAAACAGTGCCGCCACCTTTAGTAGAAAACCTTCTTCACGACTGTAATGATTACGTCGTTTAAAGTATGAAATTTAAAAAAGATTTCTTTTCACTGTGTTCTTCGAATACGCTCAATCGCACATGAAACATTAATTCGTAATCTATGGAAATTATCGTGTAATGATACTTCTTTTTTATCGTTTTCATATTACCACAGACGAGGGATAGGATAGACCGTCACGTAATGGCGATTCGTGCCCGGGAACTGAATTACCGACGCGTTAATATTTAAATTAGTTGGCTGCACCCTTTCACAAAAATAATATTTTTTTTCGAATAATTAAAACCCCTCTGTACACATAACCAATTCGAGTCTTCGAGCTGCTGAAATTAGTCAAGCTGCGTGCCTCTGCTGTTTAAATCAAAGTTCAAAGAAATAGATAAACAATTTTAAAAATATCATATTTTGAATGTATCTTAGATTTTTAAATTTCAGAATGAAATCTTCACCATGGTATTTGCGAAATAAATTTCATAAAATTATACACTCAAATTCCAAATTCTCTTGGGATACTTTCAATAATTGATCATTTATATTACAATTCACTTATTACTCATACATTATTTACACTGCATAACTTATTACTCAATTACCATTAATTACTATAACATTTGTAATGATAACATTCGTACGACCGCTGATTTCCTTCGATTTAATTAATAGAAATGTTATAAATATATAAAGATATCCGTGTAATTATGTCAGCTGTTACTAGTGTCCCGTAGAAAAGCATTTTCGTAAAAAGTCGGGCATAATCTTATTTATTTTTATCAATTTACAACCGCAATTTGCAATTTTCTTTCATTACGCAAAGTCTCTGAAATCGTGTAGTTTTGTCTACTTATGTGTCGAATAAATTCTGCGCCGCGTGTATGTGAACCCGTGTTGTTCGGATGTATTCTACTGTTTTGTAATTGTAAGTTTAATATTCTTTATCCCCGAGTGTTGTTTTATCGGAGAAGATAACATTATTAATCTGCATAATCTATAAGCTCCATAGCTTCTTTCTCCTGTTAACCCGGTTTCATCCTAGATTCAAACCTAAAAAGGTAAGGTTGGGAGTGACACTAAAATGATAAGAGATATTTAGACTCCTAAAAATCAGGAATGGATGGGTCCGTAGTTATTCCGCTTTATAAGAAATCAGTGTAAAAGAAAACAAGATATATTTTGTCTCAGCTGACGTTTCCTTTATTAAAACATTTAATAATAAATAAATAGATAAATACTTTTATAGTAATACATACTTAGAGGCTAAAAAAAGAATGCACGTATTATAGTATGTATAGCACAAAACTTTTCAAGGAAGTAGAAATTTTATTAATTCTTTTTACAAGAATACGAGTCTTTAGTTTATATATTTATAACGTGTATAAAAATTAATTTACATGATCGTTAGAGACAAACAATGCAAAAGAAAGAGAGAATGCTAAGCTCGAGTTATATTTCATTTCACATGAATTTCAATTGCAAATCCGAGGATCTCGTTTACGTAAGCGTCGTTATAATTTCAAGTAACAACAAAAGAGAAATGAAAGAAAAACTAATATTACAATAATTAACAAATATATAGCTTTTACTTCTAGAAACAATTCATTCGCCCTTCTCGCATTATCAGAGCGTTATATTATTTACGATAGAACACTTGTACGAAATTAACTAGATTCGTGCAGCTAGTTATAAAGGAATAATATATAGCACCTGAACTTCGAAAACCACCGTGACCGCAAAGTTGTACAATTTCAATGATCATAAATTATTCCTAAAGCTTTAAATGCGTGTTACGTACGATTAGAATTATTAATATCGATTAATACTCTCGTTATGACAAGAAAACTAATTTTGCGGTAACGATTGTTTGGAAAAGGAATACATTACATTTATTATATTATATTAAATATATATATATCTATATATATATATATGTATATATAAATTTATATGCATAATATTAAAGTACTTAGAGCGCAGGAGACTTAAAAGCACGTACATATTTGTTTAGAAATATAATATTCACCGATCAGCTATCATATTTGTTACAACAGTTTACCGTACAGTTTGTCGTTCGATAAATTGGAATGAATATGTGCATAATTTATATACACAAGCACCTCTCGTGTACGTATTGACGTTTGTTCGCGCGACTCTCCGATTTCGTTCGCGGCACCAAAAACGCAAAAGCGAAACGAGAAATTTCGTATCGTTCGACGAGATTCTTGCAATTTAATTACAACCGCGGCATTACCGTATCGGTAATGGAAATTAATGTTGCGGCAGTAACTAGTGCGACGTGAATCTTGTTAATTTGTTTCGCAGAGTACGCAACGATTCTGACAAAAGTTAATCAATGTAATTGCCCAACTTTTCTCGTGGAAAATATAAACGATGGTAGACGTGGAAACATCGGTCGAGTTAAATAGAAATTATATTAAATCGTGTACCTAGTTAAAGAATTATCGTTTAGTGTACTTTCGTAAATTGCGAAACTGTAAAATTAGATACGTGGTACCGTTCAATTAATTATTTTCAAACAATAACCTTATTATTATAACTATAAAGAGTATGGAGGTAGCGTGTCAGCTCGATATCATGTATGTATGTCTACCGCCTTTTAATTCGTCTGACCTAAGAATTTAATTAAGTAAGTACTTCTTAAACAAAACTCACGAAACCATTACACCTTCTCCCTCATTTTCTGTGCTACCATCATAAATAACACTGCCGAACTATTTCGTTTTTCCCCCAGACGTCAATAATTTACTGGCAAGTAAAGGCTAATCTAGTCCGATTAGATTTTACGGGGTTAATTTACATACTTGTTCGAAAGAAAATCAATTTGCACTAATACTATCTTCCAAATTCATCGTTCAAAAAGAAAGAAACAAGAACGTACACTGGATAAAACAAGTATTTTCACTCTCTAAATCCCGAATACACCAACGTCAATGTAAACAGATATCAATAATCTATACCGATCATGAAAATCGTCACAAAGACCTCAATTTTCTTGTAACAAGTTCATATTTCCACTTTATAAGTAAAATTTGTATATCAATACGATAATATTAGACAAATACTACTTTGAGCCAGTGTGAACTAATGAACCAGTCGCATCAATGTTCTTTATTTCACTCGCGACGTTCTATATCGCGAACAATCGATACGTCGTTTTCGTTGAAGAAATCGAACCAGCGAAACGTCTCGTATAAATATTTATATATATATGCCTGTCTGTATGTATATGATAGAACGCCACTAAGGTTGTCTGTAGGATTTTAATTAACGTCCCTAGTTTCGTTTGCTGGAATTAATTAGATACTTGCAGCAGTGCGTGAGCAAGTGTTTCTCGCCTGTGACATCGTGCGGGCCGTTCGACGTGGTGGTCGATTCCCTGGTGTAAATGTCGAGACCGTACTGACCCTCCTCGGGGAAGCTTATCGAGAAAGTGACTACGTCGTCGTCGGCGATCAAGTGCGTGACGTACTTCGACAGCCGTTTTTCCTCGATTCCGTTCTTGTGCAGCGTTGCCATAAAGTCGGTCAAAGGTCTCGACATTCGGAATTGAATTTCAAGCTCGCGACCAGCGAAAACGAGAGCTTCCTAAAGTGGATTAATTTTTGTTTTTTAAAGAATCAAGATAAATTAATAATAAGTATCATAAGGTTAGTTGGTATGTTGTTTTGTTTTGTTTTTCTTCATAGTGATAGATTTATCGTACCTGATGAGTGATTGGTATGAGTCCGAATAATCTCGTTGCCTTTGTGGGACCCCATTCGCCGCTCGCGCAATCTGGTAATGGTACCATCACCGTCTGCAATTCCTCGCAGGCGATTTTAAATTTGCACACGCTCTTGAATTTCATGGGCTCGCCGGTCAAATATTCTTTCGGTGTCACCGCGTTGGCAAATATGTCGAGAAGAAAAGCCCCCGAGCACGGTGCATGAACACGGAATGCCACTATATTTCCCACAACGGACTGCGAACATATACACGCATGATTGAACGATTACGACGAATTTCTGATGGAATTATTCATTACATTCACGTCGTTTTAATTAATTATTCGAGGACTTTTAAACCGTTAATACAAGACTTTATATAATGATATCTTTAAATCGGATAATAAGTCTAATTGCAAAAAAAATAAATGCAACATTACTATTTGTTAAAATTCTGATAAAACTATTCAAAATATGATTATATAATTTCTGTGTATAGAAATGGTTGATTATCGTTAGCGTAAATAAAATTACCTGCATCACAAAACGTTTTAGTGACACGCCGTCGTATCCATCGCCGTCATTGTCGTAAAACTTGAGGTTGTAATGAAAAATGAGGGATGATTGCATATGCGCTGGCATGGCTATCCTGACGGTCGCAGCACCAGTGGAATCCGTGTACATAACGGCATTAGTGTTTGTATCCGGAAAGTAAAGGCCATACCTAGGAAATTTACGTAAATGAGATTTTTCTCCCGTCCTTGCATTCCACGCGAATAGACGCGAAAACGTAAGCGTCGCGATCCGAACGAACGCGTATTAAATATATAATTTACTTAAATAATCGAAAACCATTTGTACATCTAATAGTCTGGGTTAGGTGTCTCTTTGCGCTACGAATTTTTCCACGTACGGTTAATGTTTGCTTTACGACGGTGTCGTTTTACCTGAAGAACAGCGATCGTACGAAAGGTAATTCCTCGAAGTCTTTGAGTGAAATCGGTTGTTTGAGCAATTGCCAGTCCTCTTGAAGCGGGAAGAATTCGTATATGAATTCCCGGGGATCCGTCAGGAAGTAATGATCGTCGTATTCGTATCTATTCAAAAGCAACCACACTTTGAGAAACGTAAAATCACGTGGAAATATAGAACGAGTAACATAGCTTAATATAAACGATATTGACACTATTTAATTAAACCTTCTGAACCAAATATTGAACTACTGCAAATAACAAAGCCTCTGTGGAATGTAATTTTCAAAAGATATTTTAAGATAGCATAAAATGAAACTTTCAAGTTTCACAAAGTAAAATGTAGTTCATGGGTTTCAATTAAACTGTCTTAAATATCTATTATCGAATAGATATTCAGACACTCTGACTTTACGAAATAATTCTTCCATATCCCTGTCAATTATAAAATACACCAATTTTTCATCTAACCAGAATAAGAGTGTACGTATCAATCGATCGAAAACCAATGAATTTATCAGTATCGCTATATAATTTTATACACGTTACCTGAGACTATCGTTTTTGGCTTTCGGTTGGCCAGGACGAGGAACTTCTTTGGCATTGACAAGATGTCGTGCCCCCCAGTTGCATTGAACGAATCTCCACGCACCGGCCACGTAAACGGCGTTCCAACTGTTTCGGAATCTGTTATCCTCGAAACAAACGCCCGGCTGATAACCAGCCGACTTGCTGTAACCCTTTATGACTACACAATGTAATCCAGCGTAACTACAATGGAACAAATAATTTCATATGAACGTCTCCGGGTGGTTGTTATGATAATATATTACAGAATAGATATTATAGATCGTTTCCGTTACCTGCATAGCCGTTTGAAAAGAACGTGATAACTTTCCGTGCCATGTTTTATTCCTCTCAACAGCCCCATAGGCGTGTCGCCCCGTAGATTCTCATCGAATTGCATGGTGTTAAGATTCTTCACGGTGATCCAGCGGAATATCGTTCGCGCCTTTTCTATATCGGATCCGCATCTGCTCACCAACTGCCGCACTAAATCCGTGAATGTTTTCTGATCTTCCTGAGCCACCTATGCGATACGCGACAAAATTGAAATACCAGATTATAGAAAATCACCGGTCATACCTTTAACGGCTGTTACCAACGTAAATCGTATATATCTCATACAATAGAAAGAAATATTAATATCACTTTCTATAAATAACATACATATATACCGTAACATAACAGAAAAGAGAAAACAAGAGGAAAAGATCCTGATAGTATAGATCCCATGTGTGAGAAATCGATAATTCTCAAGTATTTACATAAATCGTATCCCCCTGAGGGGCTTTGTAAAAGAGCAATAACGGGAATATCAAAAAATATTGGCGTCGTTTTAAAAGTCTCCTTTAAAATTCCGTCACCGGGGGAACTTTGCCTATGCTTTATCGATATCGCCCTTACAGGAAGATCCGATGGTAAAAGGACCTTACGACAGGAGCTTACCGAAATAGCTATCTGATCCATGTCAGCAAACTCTAGCGGATCATTGTAGATGTGATACTTGGCGAGGGCCGGGGGTTGTGGGGGTGGCGCACGCGATGGATAAGGCGGGGGCGGTGCTTCCTGGGCATAACCGTCCCCCTCGTCGAGATATAAACTCTCCTGTAGCATATACTCGCTTCTCGCTTCATTGATCAGCTCTAACATCTCGGAGCTTTGTTTCTCCACCAGCGCTGCGGTTGCCGCCCTATAAATTGATCAGAAGTTACGACCGACTTCGACGTGAAGTGCGAAACCCTGGGTCGTTTGAAAAATTCCGATATAAAAGGGGCGGAGGGGAGGGGAAGTAGAGAAGGTAGAAGGAAGAGAAAACTTTCTACACTCACCCTCCTCCTCTGTGATTTAAGGTTTTCGAATAAATAACATGATTCCGCGAGGGAAACGAATATCACGATGACGTGTCCGGCTAAAGGAAGTTTCCTTTTAAAATGGACGAGTGAAATGTTCCTAATTACGGCAATCATGGGGAAAATTTGTTCCGGGGACAGCGGAAGCGCGCAAGCTATGTACTTTTCCGGACGATATTTCACCTGGAACGTACCGCGGTTTAATTTATAACAATTCCGTGCCGGCTTTTAATTACCGCGACTGTGTACTTTCTCAAGTATGTAATGTAGTTCGCGTTTTGTTATTTCACCGAATTAATCGTAGGTCAGTTCGTGTAATGAAATTACTGGGTCGTATACATATATAGTATATGTATATATATTATATTTTTTTTTCTTATTACCTACTCCCTGAACGAACGTACAGAGTGATTTTCGTTTCGGTTTGGAAATCGTATGGTTTTAGAGATACAGTTTAATTAGATAATAAATACCGTTCGTGTTCCAGCATTTTACGCGTGAGACTTTCCTTCTTCTTGTCCCTACGTAGAGTCATGTTCTTCTCCAAGTCCTCCTTTTCTTGTTGAAATTGTTGGGTTCGAACTCTTCCGCCTTTTTCTCGTTCCCATCTCGCTGATAATTGCTCCAGCTCCTTTTCCCATTCATCCTGCACGGAAAACGGAGTGATTTTTAACGGAACGTCGATACCGATGTCGAATCTACTCTTGACATTAATTGCGTAAAACAAGAAAACGAAGATGAAGAAGAAAAATAGAATATAAATAAACCATACTCGGAACTCCTCTCGGATACGTCTGTCCTCCTCTTCACGATGATGAGCAAATTTTCGATAGAGGTCATCCTCTTCTTTACGGTGTTTCATCTCGAGCCGCGTTTGCTCATCTCGGTCCTATAAATGAAAAAATTAAAAATTCAATTAAACCGTGTCGTACTCGAAGAACATCACCCGTCCCTCGTTTAACGACGGTGTGTATTATCTTTCTATTTTACCCGCGTTGCATTCGGGACGTATTTAATTAAATCGACAGGGGATTACCTTCGATCCGTCGATCGCGATTCTAATGACATTATTTTCAAATAACTTTCCAGTAGCGCGGACAGGCGCAATTAAATCCGAACGTCTTCTTTATTTATTAAAACACAAGTACACGGTAAAACGTCCCGCCCGAAGAGGCAGCTCGCCTAGTTTTTCTCGCCGAGTTTACTTTCACAGCGGTGTTTCTGCTTTCCTTCGTTTCTACGGTTGTATCCGTGGTTCTACGGGAATGACGAGCGGCCGGGTTTGTCGACAAATTGCGTTCGTATGTACCGCGAAAGGGGAGGAAAAAAAAAGAAGCAGAGAAAAAGAGAGGGAGAGAGAGAGAGAGAGAGCGAGAGAGAAAGACCTAAATATATGTCCTGCGGGACGTTCGAATTTGTTCTCACGATTGTGTAACTTTGTCGGAATCGTTGTGTTTGCTCGAAGGAACGACAGAAATTCTCAGGGTACGCGGCGAAACCCGAGAGCACGCCTGACACTTCTGCGGTATTAAAGGACTTCAGATTTGGCATTATATTGCGCAAGTAATTTCCTTCGAAGCCGCTCGTACAGAGGCGAGTGTAAAACCCACGCTACAGTTACGTCATGGCACGTTATTGCGCGAAATAGCCACAAATAAGGACAATGTTAGGGAGCATTGACATCTCTACACGTTTTAGAACGTTCCACGTACTGACTGTGAACGAAAAAGAAAAAAAAAATGGTACGCAAAAATATGTTGCCCCGATGATACATATTATTATTTCCAATTTTCGTTGGTTTCGTGTCAACGACGATAAATATAGAAAACTAATATATTTTCCCCCTGACTTGGCGCGAGAAGATAATAACGGTAAACGATAAAACGTCTCTATACTTTTATTCGCTTTTACCTTAAACGGGCAAGAGATTTTCAATTCTCCCGTTCATTCGAGCTAAACGCTCTCGACGTTTGATTTTACCGAAAGTTATCGTGTCGCACGAACGACTCTTTCGTGCGTATCCGCAATGCTAAACGTCAATTAAATCGAAGTAAAAGTTTCAATCCAATTTACAATCATGAATTTCCAGTGTAAAAGTAAAAACAGTAAGTATAATATAAATACTCGTGTCGAAATACATATACTACACAATAACAACAAAAAGGAAGGTGGGGAGTTCGTTCCATCGATACAGTGGGCCAGTTTATACTATCTATATCGGCAATGCCAATTAATTAATCCTTGGATCGTTTATTCGCTAAGACGCGTGAGAGGTGAACTACAATTATTCTCGAGCAGGATACGCATACTTCTCTCTCTCTCTCTCTCTCTCTCCCTCCCCTTTCCTCTCCCTCTCTTTCATTCTTTCTCCACTCTTTTCCGCAGCCCGGCAACGATTCTCTAATTAGCTATCAAGCGCAGGAGTACCGCAAGCGGAAATGATTCTGCCTCCGCGCGCAAATCGCAAGGCTTTCCTTCTTTCGCGTGCACGAAGCGGTTCGCGCACGCCGACCGGCTGATGGTTTCGCGAACGAGGGAAAGAAAACGGAGGGGTGAAGGGGGAAGGGGAAGGGAAACGCGTTCTTCCGTGGTAACAGTTTGAATAATGCTCACGGCGACGGTTTCTGGGTGTACGTCACATTGTTCCCTTCGGGATTCCGCGGGAGCGGCGTGCACGAGAGTAAGAAAGTTAATTCGCCGCGCGAAACCTTGACAGAGTTCGAGGAATGCGAAAACGGGACGACGGATGTACAGTGCGAACCGCGTAACACCGAAACGAAGAGGATTTTGTCTCATTGTCTCGTAGTTTTCGGGTGTGAGATGTATTGTATATGTATGTATGTATGGATGGATGTATGTATGTTCGTACGAGATGAATATAGGCGAAAATGTTGCTGACGAGAAAACAGGATGATTTTCATGAATATGAATTTGGAACAGGGAAATTTTTCGTTGAGAAAGTTACGTGGCGGTAATGAGAGTTGGTAGGGAAAGGTCGAATCCCGAATGAGTTATGGATTTTTGAAAATAGGATATTCCACGTGCAAACAGGCAGTTACCTTCGGGTTTTCACAGTTTTCTTGCCGTTGGCTCAACAATTTTTGCGGGTGGAAATTTTTCATTCTATTTTTAACAACATTTTGATATGTAGTTCGTTCCGTGGAAACAGCGAGTTCCCCTCGAAAACAGAATTTTTTTGTGTAACAAGTAATACGATTTCGTTGAACCTTGTAATTCACGACATTATATTTTTATATTTCATTTTTTCTTTAAACGAGTTTCCGAGGTTTTTATTCAGTTTCCTATTGACAAACCTTTCTTTTTTATACACTCATCTTTCGGGCGAGTTCGGCAATCGTTGTAAACTATTAAAATAAAACTTTCTTCGACAAAAACTAGAAGATGACCAACAATCTTAATACACATCGCAGAAAATTTCAATTTCTCGAATGCATTCGACCGAACAATACGACAGCTAATTATCCGCTAGCAAATAAAAAGAGAATGAATCTTTCACGGCTCCGCGAATTTCAGAAATCGAGGATCAGCCCGATCTCGTGTCGAAAGAAAGTCGTTGCGAGACATTTTAAGAACGTTCGACAAACCGAAAGAACGTGTGGGCAGCGTTCGACCGCTCAACTATGCTACGACAGTCCAATGTCGTCATCATACATGCAAACGTGGAAAGTACGATCTGTTTTACGCACACGATACAATGTTAAATTAAAAAAGACACCGATACTACACGTGTTTATTTTTCTGTGAAATAAATAGAAGACAATATGTCTCTATGTATACATATGTACACATACACATACATACACATATAACGACGTCGTGGCGCCAAGTAAACCTAGATTTTAATAAATCGTTTAACACCAGACGAAATATCGTATGTCCGACACGATGCCCACGCCTCTATCATTCGTAACACCATAAATAGGCGTGTTGGCTATCCACGAAATACTATAAATAACAGACCACGAAACCCATTTTGCTAGATATATGCGAAAGCGGATTGAGAGAAAACGCGTCGATAGTGGAGCGACTAGCGGCTTGGCCTTCTTCTACATCAGCCTGATGGGAAAAGCGGCAATCTCATTTTCATGTAAAGTCCGTCTTCGGTGCGGTTCACATTCCTCACTTGCCAACCGATTCGCGCATGAAAGTCACGGGGCCGACACGGAATGTCGGTTGGTCCGCATTCCTACAAATCGGAAATTTGGAAACCGGACGATTTTCTCCCTCTCCTCCCTCCCCCCTCTGTCGGTGAAAAATTCTCTATGTCGGACGCTATGTTTCTCGGGTCCAGCTAATCATTCTACGGATAAAACCGCGTCGACCGATTTCAACGCATCGTTGAACATATTAAAATACCTCATCCTGCAACGGGCTTATCTCTTATCACGCGAGATTCATGACTCTACATTTCTCAATTTACCGGAACGAGAACAAATAGGAATATCTCTTATCAGAATTTCGATCGATTCCGTCTGTTCCGTTAGAAAATATTTATATTTCTTTTAGGAGATCGTTTTTAATTCCTCATAAAAATTCATCAAACCCCGGGTATGATTTTATTTGAGATTATTCCTCATAGAAATTTAACCCGTCATACTTTTGCGGAAAATAAAAAAGAATCCTCGTTCGTTTACGAAAGAAATTTATTCTAAAGTTCATAGATATTCCGGGACGTACGTTTTACGTGATTAAAAATAATCCCGCGATTTCGCGGGACCGTCTTTATCAATCGGATTTATTATCAACCCCGTAGTCGTGCGTACACCTAATTGCTGAAACGTTGGCCGGAATAGTAACAGCGGTGTACCTTATATGGCGGTGACCATGACGAATGATTTCATCAACTATGTCAATGACTCACCAGATAATAATCGATGGGTTTCTCGCGGGCTTTGCTGTAGCCCTTCTGAAGTTCCGTCTGCTTAAGGGCATGGGCGATATGAAGCGCGCTCGCATCGAATCTGCCATACTGGTAGCTACCGTCGCCCGAATAATTGTGGTTGTATGGCGAGGACGCTCCTCCGGCATTCCCATGGAAATCACGTTGGGTCGAATTCGTAGCCGGCGGTGAACCGTGTCCGTTTAGGTGCCTGGTATAATTAGGCGAGTCTACATTATCGTAACTGCAACAAAATTATGCAACGGGTCTTCAGGGGGGTGGGGATCGTATCCAAAATTCCCATGAGAAATATACCCATCGTATGGGGTATTGAAATTTTCAAAAAATACAGACGAAGCAAAGAATGAAAGAGATTAAATAAATTTAAAAAAAAACGTAGAAACAGAAAAAGAGAGAAAAAGAAAGGGCAAATAAATTAAAGCCCATATTGAAATAAAAGAAAAATAGTAAAAAAATTAGAGTAATTAAATGGAAATATTAGTGATTTATTCACAAGATGTATATCTTATCTATATATACGTATATATTCATAAGGTTTATTTAATTTGTAGGAAATATAACGGTGTTATCTTCTGAACGTATCATTAACGTAGTCTTATGCGGTATATCCACGTAATGTAAATACAATGATCCTGAGAAAAGAATCTGGGTTAGAATTAATTAGGTCTGATTCGTATTAACCTACAGACAGCCATCTCGGTACGATTGTTTTCCTCGGTGGTTTACGTAAAATGTCCCAATAACTCCGGTGTACCTGTTACCTTCCTATAAATATCCTAGAGCGAGTTACACTTCAATTAACCGCATCGCGTACCACCTTGGCGCGGGTTAATTCAACGGCTCGCAATAAAAATCCGATAAAACACATCACATGCACACGAGCACGGCATTGCTTATGAGAATTTAGTGTCTCGCTTAAATGAATGCGTTACACCTCTCACTCGTTTCTACAGGGGGGTTCATTCACTTGCGATGAAGTCTCCACTCCTCTTTTTCTATCCCTCTCGCGCTACCTTCCTCATTACCTGCTCTCTCGTTCTCTTACGTGTGCTCTTTAAGTCAGCCAGAGGCAACTTACAAAAGGCAGGTACAAGAAATTCTTCCACCGCGTAACCCGTGCGTGTACATGTACGTATATATGTATGTGTGTACGTACGTGAACGTGTACGCGTGACTTTTGCGTCGGCTAATAAAAAAAAAGAGGGGAAAAAAAGCACTCGGACAATATGTTCGTGCCGCCTTCGGATATATATATTTTTTAATGTTTGTCCACCTGGGAGGAAGACGGGAACGATAAAAGTCCTGATAAGTCATGAAATTCTTACGATATGTAACCGTGTCCGCGTTTACGTAACGTTCACTACGCACGTGTGTACGAACCGGGCATTTCTACATCTGGGGAACAGCCCAGTTTTGCTGCACCTTTTTAAGACTCAATATTTACACAAGGTATTTTCTATTCTCTCTATTTGCTCGTTCGATTCTGTGTAGTGTGTCATGTACCGCGGGCTCTACTCAAAGAACTTGTCGAAGCGGCTTTAATTCTATTTGATTTCTTCCCTTTTTTTGTTATGAATCAATTAAGTGTACTTATAGGAGAAATGGTAAATATTGATCGTGAGATATAATCTATAGCATAATTTCTCAAACTTTTCCTACAGAGGAACACTTCTTATATCTTGAAATTTTAATGCAATACCTTGGTTATTAGTTTTAATAATTATTCATTTCTACAATTTTCTACACACATGTATTCCATGGAATGTAGTATGGGAAATGTGGAATTATGTTATCATAATGACACGCAATGGTAAACAAATGAGGTCGAATTAAAAAAAAAGTATAGATACATAAGTGATTTGAAAGATACATGGCGTTGAGAGGGTTAATTGTGATTTTCATTTTCTAGGGTATTGGCGCGCGAATATATTCGCTATTTTAATGGAACCGGGTCAGTCATTGACATTCGGGGTGAAGACCAAGTGCGCCTGTTATACACAATCGTGGGTCGGTTCTGACTTTGTTCCACACTTCATCGGATTAAGGCCAATGTAGTGTTGTTATGTAACGAAGATGAACGAGGTGTCTCGCAGAAAGCAGACTGGCACGTTACACATACATACATATATGAATGTATAGGTCTCGACACGACTCGAAGCCAAAGTATGCTTGTAGCTAATAATTGTCGCGAAACTTCATTGTCCGTGAGAAAAATTTAGCGCAGCAGTAAACTTGCAGAAAAGTGTCCGAGTTACGTGACATCTTTGCCAAGTTTACCGTGAAGTGGAAAGAACAAAAGTTAAGTCGCCTCTTTTCTTACGTCCGATGCTGTGCTTCCATTAAAATACAAAAAAAAAATGACGCGAATATTTAAACAACACGTACCTATAGGGATAATGAAATGATACGTTTGAAAACAACAAGAAAAACCATTCGCACGGTTAATATTCCTAACGTCAATGTCTGCCTATATTGGCTCGAACGCAATCTCATTTTAACACTAAAGGGAAAGTGGTGAAACCGAATGTAAAGTGAGTCGATCGACTTTCCGGAGTATCGTTTAAATCCCATTAAAACACAGGAAACGTAAAAGAGAACTGTGCACGGTACGTACTAGTAATTCTAGAGGGAGGGAACAAAAGAAAAGAAAAAAAGAAAAGAAAAAGCGAAACAACAAATAAGTCTAATACCCCATAGTGGACAATAAAGGAATTTTAATTAGACGTAACGTAACGTGTTATTGGGCATTTAAATGAGCTTTCGTTGCAATCAACGAATTAACGTACTCTCCAACGATTACGCAATCGGGGCCCCCGTTTTGAACGCATCGACACGTAGCGGCGTTCGTAACGTTAATAATATGTATAATGGTAGAATTATAATTATTACGCTACGCGAAGAATTGAAGATCAAGTTCTTGATCACCTTCAACCTCCTGGTCACGTGGCTATGAAACATTTTACCCGTAGCTCGTAACCTTTCGAATAGTGATACCGGCTGCACACGGTTACATACGTCCTTGGAATGATCAAGTGGATTGGAACCGTTTAATTACGCTTATGTCACGTCCACGGAATGATTCGTTCGTGTAAAAAGACCAGAGAGACACCAGGACAAAACGTCACGCTTTTCCCGAACCGGCTGTTTCCTTTAAAGACTTCCGCTCGCGGAGCGTGGCAATGAGAATAAGAATGAGAGTGTGTAGCAATGCAAATAACAGGACTCGTTTCAGTTACAAGCACCTCACCCGCATGTTACGCGCAACTAATTTCCTTATCGTGTTTACTGTTATTTATTCAAGTCCGTCCAACGTTTCTCACGGGAAAACTGGACACCATTTCGTCCGTCGATCTTGATCAATATCTAAATTTCCTGGTTTCGATCCTATCTATACAAAACACCCAGACAAACTAAACAAAATGATAGAATTGAATTTTCCCTAAAATATTCCTTCAACTTTCTACATCTCGCTATTTCCCTGCAACGATTTGCCACGACATAGGTGATCGACTTCCCGCCGTGTCTTTCTAACGTGGGTCGTTCCAACGTGGGCCGACGTCGACGATCCCTAACGAACTTGCCCAAATGGTATCAGGAAATTTGAAATTCAAATAAAAAATCGATTAATCCCTCTTCCGCGATTCTTTCGATTAAAAACCAAATTTCCACGCAGTATCGTTCCAAAAGGGCGATTAAAACGTGATATCACGATCAGACCGCAGAAAGAGTTAGCGATAATGCGTACTTAAAGACACTTACCAAGGTGGATAAACACCACGTGGTGACGCACCACCGGCTCTGATCTGCTCGTTGACGTAACCGCTTCGTGGTACATTTAGAGCGCTCCTGATGCCCACGCTGGACCCATCCAAGGTACCCGGGCCTGGTTTCGGCACGTGACTACTACAGTAGACCTCCTTGTCGTTGATCGTGTGCTGGTTGTTGTAGTACGTCTTCAGGGTCAGTTTCGTGCCGCAGATCGCGCACTTGAAGCAACCGGCATGGAAAAACGTGAAATCCTTTAACGGGCCGACCCTGTCCACCTGATAGACGGTTTGCGCGCACCTCAGGCACGTGCTCTCGTAGAAATTCGGCCGATACATGATTTCTCTTGTAAATGTTGCCACCTCGTCGACTATTATGAACGGTGTTCTTTCACCGATTTCGCTCGGTTCTCAATCGCCGCTGTACCTCGGTCTGGATACCACCGCGTACGACCTTGACAGGTGGAACAAAAAAAAAAAATGTTACTTTTCACCTGGGGGGGGGGGAAGTGTATCGGTGGAAATTGTACGATCGTCGGTTCGTAAGATGGAAACGTAAAGGAAGTCGGCCACGGGATCGGTAATCATAGCGGAACGGTTAAATGGTCGGTCGAACGGCTGGATAGGATTGAAATGTACAGGTAGTGTCGCGATTTTCAACGAGATAGAATGGGAATTGTTACGCGTGCTACGGAGGGATTCGGATGTGGTGTAACGAAACACACACACACGCCAGGGGGAAACTGATGAATCGATAGGTGGGGTTACGACAGTAATAATTGTGAAAATTTGATGCGATATGGGTATCGTGTTAATAAAGGATTGGGAAAAGCTGATTTCTAGTTGCGATGTGTATATGTATGTACAGACATGCATGTAACGTGGATGAAATTTATTAAGAATTCTTTTTTAGAATATTTTTCAACACGGTACCTTTGGAAATTTTTAAACTTTGTTCAACGTTGTTGTGGTGCTTGGATTATGATTATAAAAACTATTATTAACACACAAAAATAATATTTTCGGTCGGAAAAAATATCAATGCACTCTCGTATATAGGAAATGCTTATCGACGAATGATCCTTGAATCGGTTCGTCATAAATTCAACGATCCCGCGTCGCGAAACGCATGTTTTAATTGGAAGTAATTACCACCATGCAAAACGCGTGCGAATCAGAGCGAAGCTGTTTCCTAACTCCTGATAATTATACCGGCAGGATGTCTGAAAAACTTCTAAACGATGGTATCTACGAGCGAGTGATTAAATGATAACTAAATACATCGGAGTTATTAAAAGGCCAGGCCGCCAACACTTTCCTGTCGACTTTTGCAACAAATCGTTGCCAATACTTTTCATAGTGGGCGACTACAACGGTAATTGCAACAGATTCCACGACCACAGTGTGCCCACAACCACGTCATCGAGATTTTCACACGTGCGAATGAACCACCGCGTCCTCGTTAACACTTAATTTCACGATATTTACTTCTATACCCAATAATTACAAACGTATACAATGAACTTTTCTATCCCATTCTCTACCTATCTCTCTCTCTCTCTCTCAACATTCTTACATTTTTTTACTTACATGAACGTAAACTACCGTTACAGATCTCTTCGTCCGATCAAAATTCTTTATTAATAAAAATCCATTGAACTTCGAATCGTTGAATGAAAATCCATCCGTTACCGTTACACAAGCATATCGAGAAGTTTCTCTTTTCTTTCAATATAATTCTTCTGCCACGAATTCTGATTGCATTACCGTCGACTATAATGGCGATTACGTCACACCGTTTGCGACCATACACAACAATACCGCCATAACGCAGGATAGTTCCTCTCACGCATCAACGAATCGTGTTTTTCATTTTTTTCTCTCTCTCTCTCTCTCTCTCTGTTCTTTCCACCGACTGTTGCCGGCCACGCACTAGTTCTCTTTTTTTCCCCTCCATCGCGGGAACAGTTTATTGCGACGATTTCCAGTCGCGGTAAAAATCTGTGCCTCGCAGTCGTGGCCACTTTGCCTTGGAACCGCTGGTATCACGCCGAAGAGGGAACACGTCAGAAAGTTCCTCTTCCGAAGAGCGAGCACGCGGTGCACGCCGCCATATCGGGAGAAAGCATTTTATTTGTAACTCCACATATTCATTATATCGATATCGGATATTATTTATAAAGATCTGATATCCGATTCGCGAAGCGTGCAGTTTTATAGCGCGCACGGTATACGACCTTCGAAAGTATTCGAGACATTTAACCGACGTTCCTTTAATAGGGTACTCCGATGGAATTAGTTTAACGGACTAATTAGGAGAGGTTCGCAGATAAAATATTCGGAATATTTACCGATATAGTAGATTTAATCCGCGTCTTAATATGAAATATCGAACGTTACGCCGTTTACAGTTCGAAACTGGATTATTGTGTCGTATTTTAACAAAAGTTATGTGTACATTTATATTTTTCTTTTTCTTTTCATAATTTTTCATTTATAAAGATTTACACACGGAAGTCGTTGTAGTTTAATAGTCATCATTAACCACTGTCTTTATACCAGATCCTAGCGTTCATTGGTTTCACATATACATACACGCGACACATGTTCAACGTTAACGAAGAAACGTGCTCGATCGATTCGTAGTCCTGTACGTACGATCCGGAAGTCGTGAATATGTAAGGACACTCGTAAATTCCATCGGTCATCCGTGATTTTGATTTTAATATCATACTTTTCCACGTGGACAATTTTAGCGTTATTATTCACCGTCCGAGCGAGTAAAGAATCTTTCCCGAGTTACGTAACTCCGAAGGAGGAGATCCTTAATGATCCCCGTGGAACGTGACACTACCAATTACGATCGCGAGTTACATTTCATTCATTTGCGCGGCGGTTTCCTAAGAATTCAGGTGAGCAACGTTGCAAAATGATCCTCGATCGTCAAAGTATCGTCGCGCGGAACACTTTTAACGTGGTTTTCGCGCGATTCGATTCCACCGGTGCGCGTGGTACAGCCTTTTAAAATGATTTCCAAGAAGAAAACGGTTTCCCGGTGCGTGTAAAAATCATCTCGACGTCGCCGACGACGTCGACTGGACGTCGAAAACTTCGCGACGTCATATTCGTGAAAATTATTTATTGCATTCCTCGCATCGTTTATCACTTCGATAATGCCCACTTGAATACCGGTGTCCCCATTCTGGCCCACCTTCTCCTAGGTATTTATGCTTCACACACGGGGGGCACGCACACCACGGTAATACCCTGGCGTACGTAGCCACGCACACGTGCGCACACGCGCGCCACGTAACTCGGCGTATCGCATTAAAGAAACGAGAAACTTTATTGAGGTGAATCGGGAGAGTATGTGGACATAACTCTCGATTCGAACGCGTGCAGTATTTCGCGAGAACAGCAGGCTTAATGGCATTGTTAAGGATAACGTCGGTGGACGTTTGTAACAGTTTATCTTGTTACTTAACGCCGCGAAAGTACCGGTGAATAGCGGGCATTCCTTTGAGTACAGGGCGATTGGAAAAGTTCCTCCGTCAAAGAAAAAAAAAATAAAGACACCGTACGTGTGTGTGTGTGTATGTTTGTGCACGTTTGTACGTGTACGACGTTAAACGATATTCCAATTTGAATTTTAATTCCACCACGGGTGTATTAAAAATCACGAAATAAGGCCGTCGAATGGTGCGTTAAAATTCTTTCCCACGGATCGGCATGTAATTATATAAAAAGGATCTAAAATAACGTACGGTTAATAGGTTATAAATACTAAAATAAAACACACTCGCACTCACATACACACACACATATACACACTGAAGCACATTTATAAAGAAGCTAAAAAAAAAAAGTATCACGGTTTAACCGATCTTTCGGCATGGTAAGCGTAACACAATTGGAGCAGTGGACAGTAATAAAAAAAAAAGAAGAAAAAAAAGAAAAATAAGCGGTGAAAAAAAAAATATACAATAAAAGCAAAGTATACCAAGCAAGGACAGATTCTCTCCTTCCCTGTGGCACCACACAGTACCGATATACCGGAGTGTGTATACTCACGTACTCATACTCCTCTGTCCAGCATCGTCGTCAGAAAACCACCGTACACGTTTCCGTGTCCTCCGAGCATGTCTCGCGTAGATTCTCGTTCTTTCTTTCGTCCGACGAAACGGAAACAGGCCGTCCGTGTCTGTGTGTGTGTGTATGTGTCTGTGTCTTCCTCGGATCGGTCGCAGTTACTTTCTATCTGTTCGTTGGTCCTGCTCCACCTACGGCTGAACTGCGACACTCCGGATAATCGTGCACGTTATCCCGTCCGTGTTTCTTTCTTCCGGTTATTTCCGCACCGTGCATTGAAATCACCACCGAACCCGATGATTACCGGGGAAGCCACCGGGGGGGGAAAAACAGGGGAACTCTCGTACGTTGTGTCTAAAACACGCGCTCCGTAAAATCGACGGTACGATACGACGACGATGTGAAGGAATAGGATGGACAAGGATAGAGATATAGAGTGAAAAAAAAGGATAGAGAATCAGAGATAGAGAGAGAGAGAAAGAAGAACAGGAAACAGGTCCACCTGCCCCAGGTATCTCCGATATCGACTTCTCTCGGATCCCGATGGTTACACCGTTGGTGATCACCGGACGCTTTACGAAGGACGGTAGAGATATATATATGTATATATATACGTATATATATATATATTTAACTATATGTATATATGTGTACCCGGTTTATAACTTTCGTGAATACCGCGCGACGACCGGACACACCGGGGTCCAACTTTCGACCTTCGCGTCGTACACGAACGAACGTTTCTGGCACGGTTTTCGTGTGTCCGCCAACCTGGAATGAGGTCTTGCCACCAACCGAGGCGGCCACGCGAGAGGTCGAACCTGAATATCGCCACCTGCTTCCTTCGACGTTCCAGGAAGGTCTGAGGTGAGAGGGACGGCCATTTTGAGGGACCGCGCTGGCTCTCAGGTGGCGCTATAGTTGGAGAACCGTGGTTCAACCGGTGTAGATATCACTCTTTTACGTGCGCTCACCTGACGAGGATCTACCTTTATCACCTGCGTTGATACCCGTATACGTATTTTACAAACGGATCCGGAAGGAATAGATTGGTTCATTATTTTGTTTCGTTGTTTTTTTTTTAATTTTTTTATACATTTTTGTTTCTACTGGTTTTTTGATTGTCGAATATTCTTACTTTTGCATTTGTCTTGTTTTTCTTTACCGGTTTCTAGACGTCTTTTTATTGGATCGTTCGTTCGTTGGTTCGTTCGGTTTTTTTTTTGTTATGGTAGCGATGAGTGTAAGTTGTTTCAGGTCTACCCAGTTTCTCGTGCCGATTCACTACTTTCATTAGAGGCTGCTGATCAATACCGATGGCTACGTGACGGAAAAAAAAGAAAGCGGCGAAGGAGTCGCCGGTGACTACCAAGATTGGCAGATGCCGGTTTGGAAAGCATTCGACGGAATTGTGCCGGTTTTACGGAGTTTTATGCTAATCCTGTAGATTGAGGATATGACACTTGTGATTCTTATCGATACACTGACAACCGCGGTGGGATTTTTCAACTCGTTTTTTCTACTTCCGAATCGTTTATCGGGTGAACCAGATTATCGTTGTTTTTCATCTAATATAATAAATATTCTAATTCACAAATACGTTTGTTTGTCACGGTATAATCGAGTCGGTTGGAAAATAATATTTCTAAAATGTATAAATATGAAATAAAATGAATTTCACGCGTATCAATTAGGTGCCGAGTACCATCTACTTATGGTTGGTCTCAACCGGCATACCAAGATGATATCACAGTCCGATATCTCGAATGAGATCATTTACCTGGAACCAGTGTATGGGTGGAGTACAGGTAGGTGTGCGGATGCTTTTCGCGTGAATGAGAAGCAGGTTGCCCGGTAACGGCGGTGTCAATAAATTATTTAAATAAATTACCAACACACGAGTACGTCTGTTTTTCCCATATCCACATTCCCCCGACATCATAAACAATATACAGCATTTAGTTAACCGTTCACTAGGTGAACGGCGTTCTTTTACCAGCGACAAGGAAAAACCGAATTCACAAGTTTTCGCGCAGACCGGCATTCGATGCCCACGCGTGTTGCGAATATTTTCTGCACACGTGGGAAGGAAATCGTGCGCGGTGATGCAACGTAGATACAATATAGCATTCTAATGTAAACCGGCCATAGTTCGCGCGTTAGACAATAATTAATCACCGTCAGATTCTCGGTAAAAAGTGTATAATACACTTCACGTAGACGTTCCAATAGAATTCTAAATGTAAATTTCAAACACTATAAAGAAACTATTCAAAAAAAGTAACAAAAACAAATATCCTGTCATCGTTCCAATTACTTCCAGATTTTCTTTATTTCATCACTCAACCCCTAAAACAAACAAACACCCTAATATCATACTCTATGATATTAGATAGATAGATAGATCATTGTATATTCCCTGAACACGTCGAATTCGCTCGATTTACCAATGATCTATCAAATTGGTGTCCGTCGACGGGTCCTAATTCCCCAGGCATATATCCGTCGAATGCAAACAACATAAAAGATCGACGCCCCGTCGTGGCGTCGTCGGAAGAGGCTAGGCTCCGTCGGTCTCTCGGCGAGTGCCAGTTCTAACATCTAAGCACGCGGGGCATCGCGATATATTTACGCGAACGGGGAGACTTCGGTAAAACGGGTGGCAGCGGTCCAGCAGCCACGTTACGGAAATAGATTTCGGCTGTGGTAATGCAACGGCGGCTCCGTTGTCGACGAACGCCGTCGGAACAGTCGGAGGCGGCCAGTACCGTGACGACCAGTTCCCGAGGAAAAACCGGAGAAATTCACCTCCGCGAGGTTCCCACATGAGTGTGAGTGCTATATTGCTCTTTAGAGTGCGTTTATCCGGTGCGTCGGCGACGAAGTGCGCCTTTCGTCGTTTGACCTTCGACGATGTGCATCGATCCGGAAGTGAAGATCCTCTTCTGGTTCTCCGGTGGTGACACGGGAATAAACGGGGGTTTAAGATTGCCAACGGGATTTTTATTGTTCATTTTATAGTTTTTTTGTTTTTTTGATTGTTGCTGATTTAAAGAAAATTTGCGTGTTACTATAGGGTGTGAAATCACGGACGGTATTTCTCTATTTCCGGAAATGCACTTTGTAGTAACGTCGAGATGTAGTATGACGCTCGCGGTACATTTCCTGTTGGTTCGTTTTTATAAAACGAGATTAAAGAACGGGGATAAGACGCACAATTGATGCGGTCTATTGTTCCGCGTTGGGTACTATCGAGCATTATGAGGAACGGTGGCTGAATTCGAATGCGCACGGTTCGAGGAAGTCGCGATGATGTTCGCATGTTCGTTTCGCGTTTCGTCGGTGCACACTGTGAACCGGAAACAAGGGGAACGGACGGTTTTGTTTATTGGGAACGTGCACAATGGCAGGTGCATTTGGAAATATTTAGAATGTCCAGGGCAAAGGGAAGATGTTTGGATTACATCGTGTTACGTTGGAGAGACGGATATATTTATAATCAGATTTATTATACTTTTTTTTTAAATGATAGTAGCTTGCTGTTCAAACCTAAAAATATACTATGATCTGTCACACCTGTCAACCAGATATTTACCTATGTTTGACACTCGGATTGTACAACAAATTTTCGGACTTTCTTTCAAAAAATAATATTCAAATTATACTTTAAACTTGGATTTAAAATTTAAATCAAACTCGATTCACGTGCGACTTGATAACTTATCGAGCCTACTGACGAGGGATAAAATACGGCTGAACACATTAACGTACGGTTAAAAAATCGTCCGGGAAGGAATTCTAGTAGGTAGAATCTAGAAGTTGGATGGTTTCCAACTTGTGCAGACTTTTGCAATTTCATCGAGAAATAGTGTCGTAAAGCTCATCCACTCTTGCTTTCGTAATTTCTCCTGCTTTTATTACTGTAAACCAGTAATACGTAAAATTAGAACGTTGTGAGTATTAATTAAGATGCAGGCGAAATATCACACGAACACGTCATACGTGCTGAAGGGATTTGTTTAGAAATATTTTCACCTGCATCACGTCTGTTAATTAAATCTTAATTAATCCAGTCGATCGCTCTAAGTTTATAATTCTCGGAAAACCGCGCGACATGCTGCTCTTGTAGTGGAGAAAATAGGAGCATAGAACAAAAGAGTCGCAACCACAGAGAAGAACAGAAGGGGTAAACGTTCTAAAGATACGTATGGCTCTAATTCGAGGATCTAATTCACGCATGTGGAACTCACGATAGCAGCCACTGGAATCGCGAAATTATTTTACTCTCTGTCGTCGATTTCGCGACTACAATTTAAATCCATTTTTTAATTACAAGCTTGTCTCATCAACCGTCATCGAGTTCTCTTCTGGTGGAATAATTCATTAGTTTCGTTAACTAAAGAATTCAAGGTCTCACCGTGTACAAGGCTAGAAATGAAAATGTGTCTAATTAAAAGTATGTCATAATTGGCACAGTTACATTAGATTTCCACCCGATGTCGCGGTACGCGAGGCGAGAATAATTTCCCGAAGGATCTCAATGTTATCCCCGATAGCAAAAGATTGAATGAACGCACGAGTGGACCCTCGATATTTACAGATTCTCTACATTCGTGTCAACGTGGAGAAAATATGTATAGTGTGTCGCATGCCACGGCGGCTCGCCTCTTTATTTCTAGACACGGAACAGAATTTTTTTTTTTCCACGTCAGAAATAGATGTGATCGTGGCCGCTTCCGGCCGAAAATCAGCGACCTGACGTCACGCTTTCTCGAGGGTCCACTCGAAAAATCTCGATTGTGCATCCTCGAAATTATTCGAGCACCTAGCCACGGAGTCCAAGGTGCGATGACATGAATTCACGCACAGCTTGGCAGCTAAACACGCGACGGCATTGCTGCCAGATTGTCTCGGGACCCTGATTCCGATTTGCGTGTAAAAATGTTCTGCGCCAATAAACAAAACTATCGCTGTATCAATATCTATAGAGAATCATCTAATTATTATTTCCTACGAGAAAGATCTTCCAAAATCGAAAACTTTATCAACGATGAAACTAGCTACTCTTCTTAGACGAACAAGAGTCAATAAAAAAGTTCATTATATTCGTTTCCGTATTACTTCCTGATTTTCCAGAACCCGGGAGCTGAAAAATGGCGCCCGATGGCCATCTCGAATCCATCTACCCGACTTCGTATGGCAAGATCCATGCCCCACTGGGTAATGGTAAATGTTCTAAATCACATACTTTAATTTTCTATAAATTTTTTATTTCTCTAAAGAAAGATATCGAAACGATTACACGTTGATTACAGGCCCAGCAACAGAAAGATGCGGAACAAGGACGACAACGACGACCACCGACCCCGCCGAAAGTTCCACCGCCGTCCCTCTCCGGGGACTGTGGCGACCCGGACTACGAGATCATCGAATTTCCGACCCGACCGCAAGCCCAAAAGTCCTCGACACCGGTCACCACGCACGTTAGCAAATGCGCCCTGTGCGGCACAGAAAATGTATTCGCCCGTTGTGACACCTGCAATGGGAATTACTGCGAGGCCTGCGACGACATGAATCACAAACACCCGAAGCGAAAGAATCACGTACGGAGACGAATCCTGACGGACTTCGCGACGAAGAGTCGACCCCCGTTACCACCGAAGGGAGAGAATCTATTAAATCCACCACCTGTACCGCCACCCAGAAGAAACCGGAAGACCACTCAGGTAGGATGCATCCTGGCCTGAGGCTTTCATCCCTATTCGTTACTTTTCTTCCAGGCTGAGACGAGTTAGGTAACCGTTCGCTTCCTGGGGGATAAGGATTCCGGAATACGGATCCCGAGGATCATAATCGTGATTTTAAGATCAACGGAAACCAGGTTGCGAGATATACCCTTAGATTTTTATTAATATTTTAAATAATAATTAAAAAATTATTTTCATTAAAAAAATTAGGTGATACGTTTATAAAGATCGCGTTAATATTTTTTCAGTTCCTGTTTAAAAGATGCTTTGTAGTGAAATTTATGATTTGATCTTGATTACGTATATGGAAATTATTAATTTTTGATAGGAATGATACGAGTATGTTTGTTGAAAGAATCGCAACTTTGTCTCCGATGATTGAATTCGCTGGCTTCATCTTGTTACGATTAATTTGCATAGTTAGTGATGATGATGATATTTAGCGCTGGTTGTACCACACCTGAATGACGTCTGTTCGATTTGAAACGTTACACCGAGGCAACGAAGATTGTTAAGTGCGCCGGATCGTTTTACGAGCTTTAATAATCGTTAAGTTGTTTCATCCTCAGAATTCTATTGTATATTACTCGTTGTTTTTTAATACACCACGTTACCGCAAAACATTCCAGCCGTATTCACTGAACCCGTTTCACTCTATCATTTTCATTCACAAAAGTAACGGCCGGGAAAGACGAATGAGTTGTAATTAAATCGTGATGTATCTTTTTTTTTCAAAATGATTTTTACAAATGAAACACTTGCAGGACGGTGAATATGGCAGTGCAACGGTGAACGCGGTGATTATTTCCACGATCCACATTCCTATTTTTCGTTACAATGCTATTCCGTGTTTCCCGTACCGTTACTGGTACAAAATATGATATTATTACGTCGAATATACTCTCTGTGCACATTATTTTCAGCTTTGTAGTTCACCTGCGATCCTAACATTTGTCTCAATAGCAGTATTATTACTTACTAAAGTATTTTATTTTATACACCATGATAGTCAATTTGATATTTTATAATATATTAGAGAACAACGATTCTGTTTTATTTTCCACGTGTAATACACAATTTTTTTTACTAACGCTTCGTTGATACTATAGTATAGAAACATTCAGCTTCACTCCGTCGACGCAGTTTATTAATTCTAGCACGGCTTCGTCTGCGAAAGGTCCTTCACGAAGACGCAAAAAACATTTTATATCCTCGCATTCGCACAACTGCACAGCAATCAATAATAATAATAATAAAAAAAATAATTAAATAAACGACACCACCACATCCACAGTTTTCGACACCATACCGAGTGCTGCTTCATTATTCTTCGATGTGTAATAAAGATCAAGTTTCGCGCTTAGGCTAAATCGACGGTAAACCAAGGACCTACGAATCTCTCTTTGATCGACAAAGTCGGCAGCTTGAAGAGAACACTTCCGACCAGGCCATTATCAGCCACACTGGACACCAGACCGGTGTCGAAATCTTCGCAATCTATAAACAGTCCCTCTGTCGAGGGACAAGGATCAGGGACTGATAAAATGTCCACCCTTCAGGTGAAATATTCAAATTCAATCTGGATAAATTAATAAATAACATATTATATCGTCATTATTAATTAGATTAATCAATTAGCCAGTAACTCGTGTAATAGTATCTTTTTATTTTAATTTTAAATAAAATTATCAATATTAACTTTGAACATTCTGATATGAAATGCATTTGTTACAAGAGTTATATTACACATTCGTATGTCCATGCGATGAAAAAAAATCTATACTTTTTAGGAGCGGTATAGAAAGTATCAAGAAGCGATGCGGGCGCAGGATGCAAATAGGAGGAGACATCCTTCCTCTGACATTTCGAGAGACACGCTAAGCACAAGGCCCCTTAGTGTAGGTAGCCCGAAACAAGCACCGCCGGTGCCACCTCCGCCTCCACCGAGATCTATGATTCAATCCGCCAGTGTCTGCGATTTATCGTCTGCACATATGTGGAATCCCGGCATGCATCAGGTAATCGATAATTATATGAGAAATCAGGATGTCTGTTTGTATGTTACCTACACACTTTTAAACCCTTTGATCGATCTGGATCAAATTTTGCATAAGTAGTTATTCTCTATTACATCATGGAAAATATAGACTACTATAAAAACTGGACAGTTTACCCTTTCCCTCCAATTTTATGCTTTTGGTACTTTGATCTAATTTTATTCTAACTATTTTGAAGGATTTTGCCCAAATTTCGAGTACCACATATAATAACATGATATTAAGAACTCTAGGATGTAATTGGTAGTTGTAATTAGTCTGAATAACGCCGAGTAGTTCCAAGTTACATAATATATTTCTCGATCATGGATATTTTTTGTTACTTCGTTCAGACTGTGATAGACGAGAGTTTTAAGACACCCGGTATACGTAATAAATAATTATTTCATAGGCTCAATCGATGGCTCATCTGGGACCTGGAGGCATGCCCATGATGTGGTATCCACCCAATACACCATGGGACGTCTCCATGGGTGGATCCACAATGAGCTTGAACCATCCAGCAATGTGGGGATATCCCATGGGATATCCCCCATCGCAAATGCTACCACCTCATTATCCAGGATCTCTCTCGAGGCCGCACAGCCCGGCCAGAAGTTTAAAGTCCAGCAGGAGATCGAGGGCGGCTTCGCCATCGCCCAGTCTGAAATCCAGGAAATCACTGGCCTCCAGGTCGCGATCGAGAAGATCGCCTGGATCACCGTCCGACGCCAGCTCGGAGGATTCCGGTGAATCGGATATCGACGACAGACTTTCACGGGGTTCCAGGAGTAGGCGCGGGAACAGCGTGTCCAGGAATCCGAGACACAGGAGTTACCACGAGGACGAGGGCAACAGGGGTCTGTTACCCAGAAATCGTCGAGAGTAAGTTGAATTTTTTCTACGAGTTATATCGAACGACGTGTTCTAAAAGGAACGTTGATCCCATTTTTAGAGAAGTAATTGTATTGGATGAACAGTTTATTTTGAAATTGGTGCGAGTTTTATTTAGAAGAAAAGTGGAGTTAAAGCGGACTATTAATAAAAGCTTAATTTTACCGTAAGGTATTTGGAGAGTGGAAAATATAGATTTGTCAAGTAAACGACTCAAATAATTCTATTAAATTATTCGATAACTGTGAAACTGTAAATATTTGTATTTCGTCACAAAAAGTCTCTCTCTTTCTTTTCTAATTGTTATAAAACATCATTGCCACAGGTCAGACTTAAAAATATAGATCTTTTCGTAATAATTCGACAGATAGTTTTATGGTGTGAATATGATTTTCCAGAAGATTGATGTCGGAGGAGAGAATGACAAGTACCGAGGATCAGTGGTCCGAGAGCCACTCGAGCAAGCGTTATTCAACACCGTCCAGAAACTACGACGACTTTCAGAAGAACACCATAAACTCACGTCGACGATACGACCAGGACGATCGTAGACTGTCCAAGTTAGACCCGAGAATTGACCGTATTCAAAACGGTGGTTATCGAGACCGTCGTAGACGCAGCACCGACGAGGAATCCGATCGAAAATCCAACTTACCCGGACGAACGAGAGTCACCAGTTCGTCGGATGATCACTTCGAAAAAATGGAGAGTTCAGTGAAACGAGGTGACGACGAAGTATTATCGAGAAGGTCGTCATCCGTCAGAAAGGATATACTGTTGGATGATCTAGGTAGATCGAGACGAGACTCTCGGAGATCTTCGTTCGACAGCGACGTGCAAAATCTGAGAAAAACACCGTCCCGTGACGTTGCACCGAAAAGAAATCAGGAAACGGAAGTAACCGATGCGACACGTGCTATCAGAGATGACAAACCGTACGGGGATGAAAATACGTCACGTCCGATTCAAAGGAATCAACGTAGCCGCGATCCATCGCGCGATCGAGAGGTGTCATTGAAAAGAGGATCATCGTTAAGGAGAGACTCGTCGGTTGACGAAACCGAGAGACCTTCTCCCAGACGAAGTTCCGGCAGATCGTCGCTCGAGTCTGATAACCAAAGTGCTAGAAAAACACCGTCCCGCGACACGGTGTCTAGGAAATCCCATGAGAGCGAGGATCGAGATACATCGCGATCGAGCGGCAGAAATCAGGAAGTCGAGAACCGGGATACGAGTGGTTCGATCGACAGAGATCAACCGGGTAAAGAAAATCTACGGGCCGTGGCGAGTCCGCAGAGAAAAATAGAAAACGAAGCGGTTAAACATGTCGAGGGAAAATCACCGGTGGAAAAGCAACCTGTAAAACATGTCGAGCGTAAATCACCATTAGAAAAAGAACCCGTGGAACGGAGTACGATCGATGACGAATCTAAGAAAATCCTGCCAAACGATCTACAAATCGCAATGGAAATACCGAAAGAGGAATGGGCGTGCGAGCATTGCACGTTTATTAATAATATAAACGATCGTGTTTGCGTGGTTTGTTGTAAAACGAGAAGCAGCGCGTTACCACCGATTAATACAGAAGATGTGGAAGATATTCCAAGTACATCTAACGAGATCCAACCGTCTAAAAGTGGATCGGTAACGACGTCCAGCAATCTCAGCAATCCTAGTCCCGATCTTGAGAAAAGAACCAGCCTGTTAAAGATCTCGAACAGCGAAGAAAGCGGGGACAGTGGTTCCACAAAGAACAAAGGTAGACCGAGGCGAAAAATCAGCTTTTCATTTGGTACAAAACCGTTTCAGTGACGCGTCTACCTGTACCTGTTTTGTTTTCCCATGCTCACATAAATTTACCTCGTTCATTTGTACATCTCCTTCTCCACCACCCCGGTTTCGAGAGCTGTGGTTACATTTCTACAAATCATTCTTTTTTACGTATCACGGAAGGCGAGGAGAAATAAAAATAATGAGTACAACAATTGTTCCTCTCGATGTATAAACCCTTGGATGAATAATAAAGAGACATGGAAACTGTTTCGTACAAGTTCAGTGGAAACCAAATGCATAGTCGTATTTGAAATTAAGCCACTTTCGTTCTTTTCAATCATGTCTGATGAACTATTATTCATTCAAGCGGCGCTAGTTTCAAGCACGGCCGTGCATTTGGCTTGTGTTCTTTCCATCCAGAATTTCGTTTGTCGTTAACTTTCTAATACCATTGTGTTTTACAATTGTTTTTTACACAAATTCTTATAGTCCTTCAAAAATTAGATTCTCGATTGACGTTAATAATGTTAGACACTTGTACACAAATGGCGATTTAGGAATATCCATGGGAATTTCATTGCAGCATCATGATTCTTAAATTTTCAGATATCGTAACAACGGAGGTTGATCCACCCGCACCGGTATTGGAAAATGAACCTTCGGAATCTCCGTCGGTAAAAAAAGACACATTGAAATCATCGTCAACGGACGCATCAACGACTGTCGAAAGTATACCCGAAGTTTCAACAACCCACCCCAAAGTACACAACGTGGAGGGTGAAGTACCTTCGACGAAAAAACCGATGCTCGGGATGATTCCAAAAAGTCATTCGGTGTCCACCGGAACGTCACCCCCGCCCCAGAGTATTTCCACTCAAGTAAGAAGGAAACTGTTCGCAATGTAGAAAATCGAGGTAAACGTTTGCCGAAACGAGAAAGTAAAATAAAATTTCAGACGTACGATTATATCCCGGCGAGAGGTAGCACGGGATTCGTGAGATCCGGATCCGCGTCCAAAGGATTCCTTTACTACGACGACAGCGATACAGAGGTATTTAAGTACAACCAACACATACAAACACACACACACACATACACAAGCGGGAAGTTACGTCAAACGGTTGAAACCCGTTTACATTAGCGCCTTTGAGATACACGACGTTTCCAATACCGTGATTGCAGCTTTTTAATTAGCAATTTTATGAGTGCTTGAATTTATACCGTTGGTATACAGTCGAGAAGTTTAATCAAAACGCGAGACGGAGCGTCTGTTTCAGGAGCAAGGGAGATTCGCGAACAGCCCTGACCTATATCCAAGAGCCGTCCAGGAGCAATATCTTCAACAACTAATGACCGGGCCTAGCAGGGATCGAACGCGACGAAACTCCGTCGATTCTACCCACCTTTATTACCGTTCCAGGGTAAACTCACTTGACACCTATCCCTCATGGATTACCATGTATTCTAATCCATTCCCTGCGATACTACTTAACACGATTTAGTAATACAAGAAAAAAAAATTCCGTAGCCTCGGTGTGAACGTAGGCAGGATATTTTTATACAATTTTTTATTTACCATTCCAGTTGACACGTTTATCCAAGTAATTTAATATTCTTCTCACCAAGCTTCTGTAGATCGTTCGTTAAACACCTGTGTGTTATTTGTTCCTCGATTTTAAGCTGAAATGAAATATTTTTGTGTGACTCTCTGCTGGATGTTAATAAGACGAATTTAACATAGATATAATTGTATTTGATTTTATTTAGATTATTATTATGTATATTTAAGTATCATGTATACATATACGGATAACATTTTACAATCAAAGGTATCTTGGGACGATTAAATCCTTACGATTGTCACCTGTTCGTCGATCCTGCGATTCTGCTTTATTTTTCACGGGAATTCTTACGTCAACGGATTATCAACGGTGTCGTTATTATTTTCCAGGAACCGAGTCAACCTAGATTCCTCGAGGCGGCCGCTAGTTCCCAAGGAGTTTCCACGCTGACGCGTCAGGGGTTGGAAATTGTGGAACTTTTGCGAGAAGCCGAGAGGCATGGTTACTCCACCGATGATGTTCAGGTGGCTCTGGCGCAAGGTGCAACTAATCCGATCGAGTGGCTAAGAACACAATGGCCTCATTTAATAGAGACCGTGCAAGTTTTAGTCACAACGCAGGGAAAAGAGCTGAAGGAAAATTATATCGGTACGCTCTCCGTTAATGAGGCTAAAGAAGCTTTAAGGTCTGTTAAGGGCGATGTATGGAATGCTATCGCGACCGCGATACAACGCAGGCAGCAAAGGGTAAGGGCTTTGAGAAATATTTCTTACGAACATATTTGTGCAAGTATATATTTTTTTGTTCTCAAACCTTTTAAGGACACTTTAATGATTAAAGATACTCTGTAAATTACATCTGAAAAGGAGGGAGAAATAGTTTTGTACAGTTTACGTGTTCACTTTTGATAAAGATTTTATTTCAACCCCATTGTTTTACCTCTCTTCTTTACAATTAATTATCGTTTATATTTGACAGTGTGAGGAAATAATGAAAAAGGGCAATTTCACTCTGGAAGAAGTAGTGAAGGCACTCGATAATAATTCTGGTGTCGAGGACGCGGCTCTGTTTGAATTACAAAAAAATCAACTCAAGCCGTTTCTAATGAGGATATGGGGTCCTCCGGTTGGGGTGGAAAACGACGAGGCTGCACCGCGGGAAGGTTCGTGAGAGAAAATGACATTTTTTTTTGCCACGTAGGAAAACGACTGACGAAAAACGTCGGTGTTCCATTGTCGTTTTCAGATGAACCAGGTGCGGTCGGTGGTGGAACAGGTATTCCCGAACAGGTTCCCAATGTGTCGGACACAGAAGCGCGGAAGCAGGTAATGTCACCAATCGTTGAGCATTTCGTGGCGTTGCAGGCCGACTTTCAAAAACAACTGGCAGCCCTCAGACAACTGACCGATAACTGGCAACACGATAAAGACCCCCTGAACACTCTCGGTAATAAGCCTGTTAATCTGTATGAAAATTATGCTGACAATCGAACCGTTCTAATCGATAAAAATCTGGTCCCAAGGGCCGTACAAGACCTCGATGTAGCCGAGACTCTTGACGTTGTTACACGGGAGAAACAGCATTTTATTGTCGATCCCGTTGACGAACCCATGCAAACTACTGTAAACGAAACGATTGAGAACGCTAATGGTACTGTAGTTAAACCGGTAGACAGGGAGACTGTAGCTGAAAGGTATAATCAAAACGAGAATAACGCCCTGACTAATGTAATCGACCAGAAAGATGAAATAATAAAGGGAGTAACTGCGAATGAGAACTTGGAACAGAGTACAAATAGTAAAGAGATTGAAAAAACCGTGAGTGGGACTGATGATAAAGTAGTTCGCGAAGTGGAAAACAGACAGGATGGAAAAATAGTTGAGGGAAACGTAGTCGTTAGCAAGGATACCGATAAACAATTAGAAATGAAAGAACATGGAGAGAAGAAAAGTGAAAGAGATTCTATTATTGAAAATGAAACAATTATTAAATCTTCCGATGTGGAAAAAGTTGAATTAGTAATTAGTGAAAACTCTGCAGTGAGTGACAAAAGGAAATCGAGTGAAAATGAGGGAGAAATGAGGCCTGTTACTTCCGTAACTGCGGAGAGACGGAAAGACGAAAAAATTCTTTCACACGTTAGTGAAAATGAAACGCCTTCGTCCCCGGGGAACATTAATACAGTGATCGTAGAATCGAATCAATTGACACGATCAAATCAAGAGTTACCGCATAGTGGTGAAACTTCTCAGAATGTAGAAATTTCGTCGGAATTGAATAAAACGTTCGAGAACCTTTCTTTGTCGGAAAATTCAAAAGTCTTGAAACATTCTGACGCTGTGAAAGAATTGAAAGCCCCGCAAAGTGGAGAATCGATTTCTCGACATGTCGCGGAAGAATCGGGAAACTTAAGGAAAGACGCCCCCGTAGCGATTCCGGAAAAACTGGAATTAAATTCGGTGAAATTGATTAACGAAGATCAAACTGGAAAGATTTCAGAACAACAGCAATTACATTCTGAAAAATTAATTCAAGAAGGTGACGCTCTAATTACTTCAGATCACCAATTGAATTCTGAAAAATTAATCAAAGTAGATGAAGCAATAAATGTTTCGCAACAGCAGCAATTTAATGCTGGAAACTTAAATGAGGAAATTAAAACTCCAACAATTCCAGAACAACAGCAATTAAGTTCTGAAAAATTAATCAACAAAGATGAATCTATAAAGATTTCAGAAGAGCAGCAATCAGATTCTGTAAAATTAAGTAAAGAAACAGAATCTGTAATAATTCCAGAACAACATTTAAAATCTGGAAAAATACTTAAAGAAGATGAGACTGTACAAATTCCAGAAAAACAATTAAATCCGATCCCAGTCGAAAAGACACAAACCATCGAACAGGAAATCTCAGATTCACAGAAAATCATCGAGCCACAAGTGGCTACCATGGATGCATTGATGTCCGCTGTGAAATCATTACCAGAACAATTGCTGGGTCCCTTCATATCAGCTATGCAAATGATATCATCAAACAAATCGGCCACTGCTAACGAATCTATGAATCAATTAAACATTCTTCACACTATCGTATCCGAGGCACGTGAAAAAGCTAACGTTACACAACCCGATGAGAAGAATTCCCGAAATGATATAACATTAACAGCGTTATCACCTGAAACGTCCGATGGGAAAGAAACAACGGAGACAAACGACATTATCAAGGAAACAGCCATAACCGTTAAAGAACATGCGGACCCAACAACCGAATCGGCTGCATCTGACATCAAACAGCTGCAAGAAATTGAAACGGTACGTACAGCTGAAGACGAAGTTAACGTTACGCTAACTAACACCGTAGAGAGCGAAACAGTAGAAACACTCGCGTTAGAGGCCGAATTCAGCGATAACGTGATCTCGAAGGATCCGTCGAATCAGGAGATAAAAGTAAGGCAATTACCCGATGGCGAAATAAAAGAATCGTACTCTCAATCGGAAACTGCTACAACGGCGATATCCGGTAGTAATACAGTGGAAGTAAGTTTGCAAAATGGTTCTTTGGAAATTAATGCTGACAGTAGTAACGCTCATATGGATGCCGCTCAGGAGATCGTATCCGAAATTCAACAGGCGACAGGTGAAATTTTCGATATTAACACATCATTAGAAATCGACTCATCTAATCGTAATCACCTCGACACGGAAAAGCAAATCGAAACTAATGACAAATTGCCTGACAGACAATCACCTACAAAGGAAGCGAGCAACTCTTCCGTGAATGTATTAGATGCTTCTTTACACGTGAATACTGTGAAACGTGTCGAATCACACGTGGAAGTGAATTCGATGAATAATGAAATCATTGGCGCACAATCATTGTTAAACGAATTATCATCCGCTACCATGGAAGTCTTCGCTCATGAATCAGTCGCTCAAACGCATACGATCATAGAAGTTCACGTTCACGACGATAATTATAGGAGATTAAACGACGCGGAGCCTCTAATTGATAATCAAGTCCCTATCGGTACTGTGATTAACGCGCGACATGAATCGCAACCGACTAATACAAATGATCTATATGTAACACCGTTGCCTTTGCGTTCTGCTCCTCAGTCTGAATCTCCTGATTGCGAACCCGACCCTATCAAAGTGTGTTCTTCTACAGAGATGACATCGCATGAGAATAAAATAACTCCTATAACGATGTCCCATGAAATTACCAAGGACCCCTTGCACGTATCTGAAAAAGTGGAACAACCAATTTCCGTTGCATGCCACATTCCTCCATCCAATGTTAAAATTGATAATTCGACGACTTCTGTAAATAAACCGATCCAAGAATTTGACATTCCTAATGAAATTAATAATCAATTAAAAACGAACGATAAAGATAAAGTGGTTCCGGAACCGATTAAACAGGATCATGAGGAAATAAAAAATAATACCCCGGTTAAGGTGGAACAAAGTTTAATGAACGAAGAAAGAATAGAGAACCCTGAAGATAATCTGGAAATTAAAAAATTAACGACTATCGTGGATTCTCGTGAAGTTTCTGCATTCGCAAATTCTCCGTCAATTTCAGATAAAATTGATATAAATGTTTCTGATGCGTTTATAAATAGTCCGACGATAATTTCGGTCGCGTCGAATGTTTCCAGCGTCACAGTTTTAACGGACAGTGTACAAAGCCGAAACAACGAGTCTATTATCAAAGAGATCGAATCGACAAATGCGAATAACGACGTTCCCGAAAATTCCACTGATAGTGATACGCCTGAAAATATTAATCAAACCACCGGTTCCGCTTCCCATAACGGTCTAAATACACTAAAAGACTCCAATAATAACACGGCCGACTTAATATCCGCCCCGTGTATTTCAAATAATAATATCGGAGAACGTGAAACAGTAGCTGAAAGTAACGATTCTGAAATTACGTTAAACAAGAACAAAATTGATACAGACGTATCCAATTTGGAGCTGTCGAATGTAGAGGATAGAAATGTAAATAATAATGCGTCTGTGTCAGTTACACCGGTGATTAAAGAGTCGGATACCGATGTACCGAATGATTCTAGTTCGTTTGAAATTAATTCGAGTTCGATAGACACGAGGAAATTAATCAAGTATCCCGCTGCAGGAAATATTAACGACACGCCGCCCGGTGTACCGGATATTATCGAAATAAAAATCACCGAGTCGCCTATGATAGCTGTAAATGATTGTGCCCCAATAAAAGATTTCGCGAATATTCTCGACAATGAAATTCATTCGACCGGGAATGTCGAGCCAACTGCCACACCAAAACCAGAAAGCGTAAACTCGATGGAAAATGAAATTGAAAATACAGAGACAACGTCACCTATAGAGACGTTGACGAGTAGAGAGGATAGAGAAAATAATCGTTTGGACTTAAGCAAAATTGATACAGACACTATTGTTAAAGCTTTCATTAAAGACAGATCAAAATCACCCGCGAAAAAGATCGGGAGAAGAAAATCGCCGGTGAAAGTGGTGAAAAAAACTACCGGCATATCGAGAAAAAATTTCGGGAAAATTAGCCCGAAAACCGTGCTTGCCGCGAGAGTGAGAGAAACGGCGGCTGATATCAAAGGAAAATCAATTCTCGCGAGTGACACCGGAAGGAGGAAAGATGGTACAGTGACACTGACGAAACCTGTTCGGAACGTGTATAATGTAAAGGTGAACGACAAGTTGAAATCATCGAATGTTAAAGTTGTTCCGAATAAAACGAGATCAGTGATGGCTACAACGGGGCAAGAAAATCTTTCTAAAAATTGCAAATCAACCGCGGCGAAAGTAATTTCTGCTCGGCAGACCGTACCTGAGAAGAAATCGATAACATTGAACGCATTACCTAAAAGCGGCGAACAATTAAAACGAACAATCGTACCTGGTAAACCGAATTCGATACAGAAAAGTGTGAACGGTAATAAAAATGATACGGGTTCGACGAAAGAGAAGGAACCAATTCTGTCGAAAGTGAAATCCGCATTCGTTTCAAAAATCCCCGTTTTCGCGAGCAGATGTCGTGCGACCGCGACTTTGAAAAATTTACCGCAATCTAAAGCGATAACCGATAATAATATTTCGTCGTTAAAAACCGCGCCGACGAGAGCGCAAGTTCAACAAACCTTATCGAGAAGTAATTTAACCAAAGAGATACCGCGAAAAGGGAATTCGTATGTAAACAATAAGAGCGTGGACGTGAAAAAAATTAACGTAGAAAAATCTAAAGTTAACGTAACTTCCAGGGACGTGGATGATAAAGATAAAAATGTAAACATGATCTTCGTTGCGAAGACGGGGGAACGGGATAAGATAGAGGAAACTTTCGTACCGGTGGAAAAGTCGGCATCGGAAAGATTAGATTTCGCGGAAGATACAGATTCCGGCGAGGAAATAAATTCGGAGGACGAGCTCGAACAAGATTCCGATATCGATAATTCCACTTCCGATTTCGAGAGCGCCGCCGAATCCGAGATATCGAACTCGGAAACGCGGTCGACGGATCAGAATTCGGACAGCAATTCCACCGAGGAACTGACGGACGCCGAGCTTTTATTGGCGAAAACGATTAACGAGATAAAAGCGAAAATATCGGACTCCGAGTTCGAAGACTACGACGATGAATATACGGACGACAGCGAGAGCGACGAGGAAGAGGAATCGGTGAACACCGAGACACGCGTGGATGCCGCGGAATCGGAGACTTTCGAAATAGAACGATCGTCATCCGACGACGGGGAACAATTGGAGGAAGATGAGATTACGGAAATGAAATTAGAAAATCACGTTGACACGAACGTACAGGCGGAAACTTTCAGAAAGGATGTTTCATTAGAACCGGAGGAAAATGTAATTCCCGTGAGAGTCGATGATATAAAGTCGTCGCGTAAAGTTCGCCTGAATTCGTCCGTTCGTCAAGACACGTCAAAGAGGAATAATCAGAAAAACGATGTATCAAACGCCAAGATTAAAATGTCGCTCGATAATAGGAAATCTACGTATCACTCCGTCGCAATTAATATTAAAGGGGAACCGGAACCGACGAGTTCGAAAATCGACGCGACGAAGGTGACGAAAATCGGGAACGGTAAACGAGCGAAAATAAGAAGGGGTGGCGGTGCGGGTGGCAAAGAAATTCGAACAGAAACTGACAGTAAGTTGCAGGGGGTGGAACAGGGCGGTAACACGAAAAAACGATTCTCCCTGGTAGCCAGTTGTATCCGTCGGTTTGAGGGTGAAGAGAAATCGGAAAGGGAATACGTCAAAAATACAAGTGGCAACGCGAAGACGGAGAGGGAGGTCAGTAGACGTCAGTTGTCAAAAAAAAAAGAAAAACAAAAAAAAACACTTGTCTACTTGTTGTTGATCCTTGCCGCTGACAGGCCAATGTCTACAAACAGCTCGAAATACGAAATGAACGTAAAAAAGAAAAGAAAAATGAGGTCAAATCTGACGGCAAACATCTTTAAAACTTTTAACCCAGTTTTTGATTGTAATTTTAAGTCCACCTCTCTGATTAGCATTAAGTTGAGTTCGTATTCGAGGTAAGTACGTTTTTTTGTCCCCCCACTGTGATTAATTCGATGTCGTTTACGTGAGAATGCTGTTCCGGGAATTATTATAATGATATGACGGTAAATGTCGTAATAATATAAACACTGCATATGGAAGTAGACTATAAGTATATATTATGTATATGTGTATATGTATGCCACAAAACATAGGCGAGTTCAGTTTAATACTTTAAAATGTAACTTTTCAATCGCCCGATTACCTCGTTCCGAAGACTTGGCAAACTTTTCCCTTGGTAATTTTAAACAGCAAACATCAAAGAACTTTAAAAACTTCACTTTCCATTCTTCACGATGTATGTACTGCTGCCATTAACACACATATTAACATACTTTTTAACGTTTACGATCTCGACGACAATTCTTTCAAAACGTACTGTAACAGAGATTCATGACATTACTATTGTAATCACGCTTTAAATCGATGTCAGCATAATGCAAAATTTCGTGAGCTCGTTTTTAGACGTTGGTACCAGTCTCTCTATCACTATCCATGATCATTCTCATCTCGTACCATCGACGGATTTAAATTTAAATAATAATACATTTTCTCATATCGGTACTTTCATTTTTAATTACATTCATTTATTTATCTACCATTCTCTTCGCACTATCATAACCCGGCATAGCTTAAATCGTCGCGATGTATATGTATTAGAATTGAAGCTCGTTTTAATACACGGTACACCACGGTATTGTTATTCCAGTATCAATATCATGTTACTTTACGTGCGCAGAGGATAGCACGGCGTCTCTTAGCAGAGGGCAAGGCGTCGAATTACGATGAAGCCGAAGTCGCGGCTAGTTTGCTGGCACTCAAGTTCGGGGATGTCGAAGCACTCCACGCTGCCAAAGAATGTTCCAGCGTTGAATCAGCATTAGCTTTCTTACAACAAGAATGTGAACTCTGCACGGGTCGATTCGCCATGAGCGAAGTACAGACACGGTTTTATTTAAATCGTTGATATACGAAGACCACGAGAGGAAAAAGCGATAAGTTCCACTTTTTTGTTTTTTCTTTAACACATATTTGATTATAAAAATGGAGCAAACGTTGATTGAGGGATATAAAATCAGAAGATCATTAAAAATTGATTCATTGTGTTATCTCGTGGACTTTGTAGATTAACACATTATTTTCAAAGAAATTTTAAAAAATGTATTTTTTTGGTCACGTATATTTGTTATAAATTTCAGATGATATCCATGTTAAAATGTACACACCGTTGCTGTAACGATTGTGCGAAGAATTACTTTACGATACAAATCAGCGATAGAAATATTACGGACGCTGTTTGCCCGTTTTGCAAGGAACCTAATCTCAGGGACGCCAGCGAGGACGAAATCCTTGAATATTTTAGTAATTTGGATATTCAGTTGAAGGCTCTTTTGGACCCGCCGATTCACGAACTTTTCCAACGTAAACTGAGAGATAGAACTCTAATGCAGGATCCTAACTTTAAATGGTGTATTCAGGTATGATATCGTGGATTTATTCTTTATGGATGTCGAGATTAAAACGTAATTTGTTACATCCGTGATTTTAGTGCTCGAGTGGGTTTTACGCGGATCCAGATCAAAAACGATTAATCTGTCCGGACTGTCGATCGGTGACTTGCGCCTTCTGTCGACGACCGGTACGTGTTACGTTGAGATTTCAACCAAGTACAAATTTCATTTTCAGTTTTAAGTACAATTGATATATTATAGAACTTAAATTAAATCTCGACTTTCAACTACCGACTTTACGGAGTCAGAAACAAAGGAATATTAAAAGTAAGACCTAAAATGTAAAGATTTAATGTTAATTATACATTAATAACGATCGATAGTTAATTCACATTCACTTAAGAATAATTAAATTGATATAAAATGGAAGATTACAGGCTATTTTAACAAGTAATATAAATTTTAGTGGGAGAAACAGCACGAAGGGATAACGTGCGAGCAGTTTGCCGCCTGGAAAGATGAGAACGATCCGGATAATCAGGCAGCGGGATTAGCCAAACACCTGGCGGATAATGGCATAGACTGTCCAAAGTGCAAATTCCGATATTCATTGTCGCGAGGAGGTATGACACGTTACTCATTATTTAAATAACAAGATGTTTGTATTGCGATAAAATTAATTGCCAGCACGTAGAAAGCCAGTTTAGACAGATGTATGAACATTCGATTGTATGTACAAAACGAAACGTATCGTTTAGGTTGTATGCATTTCACGTGCAGCCAATGCAAATATGAATTTTGTTGCGGCTGCGGCAAAGCTTTTATGATGGGAGCAAAATGTTCGATCAGCCACTACTGTGCGAAACTGGGTCTCCACGCTCATCATCCGCGAAATTGTCTTTTCTACCTTCGCGATAAGGAACCCGCGCAATTGCAACAGTTATTAAAAGATAATGGAATCGAGTACGACACAGAAGGACCGGCCGGTGAACGCAAATGCAAGGTGCAGTTACAAAAAGAAACTCCCACCGGTGTTGTAGATGCGGTATGCAACTCAGACATCGTTGAGGGACACGCTGGTTTGTGCAGGTAATTCGTTGTTTCCTTTTGCAATACTTTTAGCAGACTATCGTTAAAGCTACTGGTTTTATTAGAGAAATATTTTTTATCTAAAGTTGTCCACTTTACAATGGAACGACCCAGATACACTTTTACAATCTCGAGCGATCTAATATCAAGTTCGAGCGTAGAAAATGAAATTTGATAAGATTATTTTAATCGATTTTATAAGTTTAAAACTTTAGGTACCAGTGATAAGAAAAATAAATTTACGGTGTTAATTTAACATAGCCACCGGGGTAAGAAACATAATCTTATGTATACGAATGAACGTCACACCCTTGTCGGGTGTATATGAATGTTACAAATCATCCCCTGTTTAAACGTGAACACCCTTTTAACGAATCCTCCAATATTCAGGATCCATTACATCGAGTACCTAGTGCGAAAGATTCGTAAAACCCAATTGGAACCACTACCGTTGCTAAATGTGGATGATCTAGAAACGTGCGTGAAACGTGCGGGGGTAAAACTACCCCCGAATTGGTACGGTCGCGATCCGGAGCATTACAGGAACGACTTGGTCCAGGTAAACAAAGGAGCATCGTGCGGTGCACGACTAAAATCTGGGTACTTTTCCCCGCAGGCAGCACTACGTTGAATATTTGGCGGGCCTGGTACTGAAGGGCAAGCTGGATCCCGTGGCGATCTTTGACTTGAACGATGCGAAACAAGAATTGCGCCGACGGGGAAAAGTTCCCCCTGCGAAGGACCAGGAAATGTCCGAGCGGGATTATCTCGAGGCGTGCATTCAGGTGACTAACAACTCTTCCTCTCCGGCACTCCTGCCCCCGACATACTGACCGAATTAACACGAAATGCATGAAAGTAGACCTGCACGCGTGACTTTCGAGTTGAAGTCGTTGGTAACGTGCCACGGAATTATATACGCGGCCGTTCATAACTCATGGGACATTCTTAGATTTGATGGTCACCTGAAATGAATGAATTTTTTAGTGATAAAATTAATTATTGTTTTAATGAACGATGATTTTTTGACTGCCGCATATCCGAAACTCAAAATTTCTTCGCGTTAAGGCTTCCAGCAGTCGAAATATCATGGTACAGAACTTTTAAACACAGAATTTTTCAGCTATTAGAAGCTTCAAACTGCAAGAATTTCATGTTTTAGAAATTTCGAATATTGAAGAGCAGTTTTTTATCGAATCCCCAAGTGTCCCATGACTTATGAACGGTCGGATGTATTCTGTTTATCTGTTTATCAATTCTATTTACCATTCGCGGTATTACTTTTGATTATTCGAATCGTTTTATGGAAAGTTTTATATATGTTATATGGATAGAATAGAATAAAATAGTATAATTATTCTTTTACAGGTTGTGCAGAAAGAGATTCCATTGGAGTAATTGTAGAAGAATGATTAATAAATAACTTTATATATAAAATCTGGTATCAAAATATGTGTTATTGTATAGTCTATTTATTTTACTATATAAACAGTGGTAAAAAGAAGAATTAAAAAACCAACTTAATCAGAGATTAATACTTATGTAATATTTGTAATAATTCATAGAAAGGGGAATAATTTGTAGATTTTAATTTGAAGGATAACAAAATATTATAAAGGGACATTTAACAAATCAGATTTTTATAAACAATGTATATTTTTCATGTAATGAGTGATCACTCACAATATTTGTCAATTTTTATAAAAAAAAACTTTAATAAGTAGACTTTTAACAAAGTTCTGTCAAAAAATTGTGTAGACTTTTTCTTTTCTGAGGTGTTGCACCTTGACTTACAATATCCTTTAGTTTATTTATGTTTAATTTCTTTAATTTTTGATTTGCTGTAATAAAGTTTGTATTGTTTACTGTTTTCCTTGAATTTTTTTCTTTCTGTTCTTCCAAATCACTTTTCACATTTATTTTTGGAGTTCCCAAAATATTTAGACCACAAGTTTTGTCTTTGGTTCTCCTTTTCTTTCGTTTCTGAGGAACTTTAGTTTTCTCTGAACCTGATTTTAGTGTCTTTAACCTCTTTGGTTTAGAAAGAGGTATTTGTGTAGCCTTCAGGCAAACGGAACATTTTATCACTAATTTATTCTTTTGATTTTCTATACACTTCCTTCCCAAACTTTCACGAACCTTAGGTAATTCTTCATCACCTTTATTTATAGATTTAACAATTTTCTTAACAGACTTGGAAATTCTTCTGCCTTTTACAATTCGAATTTCATGATCTATAGTATTCCAAAGTGATCCACAATAAGGGCACATTGATGCAGGACCAAATTTTTGCTGTGGCAATTTCGTTCCTTTACTTATCTTTCTGCAACCAAGCCTACAATTTTAAAATAATAATTATTTTTCACATTTTTTACACCATGCATACAATAAAAAAATGTATTACTTACATATAAAATGTTTGTAAATTCTCACTCTGGGGAGTGTTGAATTTCGATACGATCTGATTCACATTCCACAAATGCGATATCTTTTCCATGTTGATTATTATGCGCTCGTTATCTATCAGATATATTCAATAGAAATGTGAATACTTATTCTGCTCGTATTCTTTGGCGATGTTTATGTAAATTCACACGCAGCTTGCATGTAGATTATACATCTTCAATGATCGAATACTTCCGCTTTAAGGACATACAATCATAATAAACTTTTGAAACGCAGTATACATCTACGAAAAGTCTGTTCGCGATGGAGAGAAGTCAAATCGTACTAAACCATTAGTACAGCCTGTGATAAAACAGGATTACATATTGTAAACTAATTGTAATCATATTTGGTGCAGTTTCGCAGCTTCAGAGTATTAACACTAATTAAAAGCGATCGTTATCAATAGTTGTAAAGGAAAAATAAAAAAAAAATAACCTCAATATCCAATCACGTCAGAAACGTCAGTGTATGGAAGTCAGTGCAGCCAATATGGAGAAACTTTGAAGTGAGTATAGAATTCTTAAAACTATCCATTACGTACCTATGATACACTAGAGGTGGTGCATATTCCGGAAGAAGAACGCTTTCTGTTCTAGAAACAGATAGAGCCACGGAGGGTGTCAGAAAAATTTGTATTTTGTCATCCTTGTCATCGGAGCACCGGGAATACTGTCAAACATCACTTGAAATAAATTGCTGCCTTTAAGAGCTAAATTAATAGATCAAAATGGGGGACGGCAAGGAGGGCGAACGACAGCCGCTGTTAAAAAACGAAAATATCACTTATAGTACACAAAGCTCAGATGTCCTGGGTAAATAACACTTAATCTCATACGCGGAAGTATTAAGAGTTTGTTTAATCCGATTGCGTCTTTTCACTGTAATTGTACCTTTTAGATGAAACGCAATCAGCTATTAGCACAGTATCTCCAATAGGTCCAGATGAATTACCACCTCCCTATCGATCAGCCGATCAAGGTGGTATGCCTATGGTTACTTGCAGAGTTTGTCAAGCTATGATAGATATAGGTGGTAAAAGAGATCAACATGTCGTCAAATGCAGTCAGTGCAATGAAGCTACGGTCTGTTGACAAGCAAGTTGTCCTCGTACTAAAAGCTATATCTTAAAAAAGTAAAAACATTTATATTTTTGTAGCCTATACGGAATGCACCACCGGGAAAGAAATATGTTCGTTGCCCATGTAATTGTTTACTTATATGTAAAAGTTCTTCGCAACGTATTGCTTGTCCAAGGCCAAATTGTAAACGTATTATTAATCTTGCTCCAAGTCCCATAACACCACCTGTTTTGTCTATGCCTGGAATGTGCAGGGTATGCTGTGCCCACTGTCATGACACATTCTTGGTAAGAAATTTGATGAAGAGCGTGGTGTTTATGTGTTACTAACTTGTAAATAATATTTTTGTGCCATGTATATTTCAGTTTAACACATTGAGTAATGCTTTGGCACGATGTCCACACTGCCGAAAAATATCTTCTGTTGGTCCAGATTTTACTAGAGGTCGAGCTATTGTGTTCCTTATCATTGGAATAATAGCCTCAATAATTGCATTGGGTGTGACAGTAAGTACCTGCATTTAAAGTGTTTATTACTAATATAAAGAATTATGCATTAAAAATTTCTGTTAAGCTTTACATTACAAAGTTATGCAATAAATAATGATTAAATTATTACTAGGTCGGAACGTATTCATTTGTGAAAACTAGAGGTGGAATTTACGTAGCTTATGTTGGTGTGTATCATTACAGAATATTATATTACATACGTATTTTTCGATATGTATAAAGTGCCAAATGATTATGACATTAATACTTTCTATTTATTATATCTATAGGTGCATTTGTACTAGCACTTTTGTGCTTGGGACGCAGCATTTATTATTTTACAATGAAGATCAGTTTGATAGAAGGTCCTATGTAGTCCTTTAAACGACAATCAACCAATACTTTGAAAACCGATTCCTTTAACATCTATGTCGTATAATAATATATTTAGATGAAATGTTTATAGTAATATGACATATATAAGTCCTATTAAGACGAAGCTCGTAGATGTACGCATCCTTTCACGTGCGTATGTGAGTCTGTATCATTAATAACGCTCACAAATATGTTTTTGCATATGCGGAATGCAAATGTACATCATGGACAAGGAGAATGTGTAATCTGATATATGACACTTTCTCACAGAAGGTAACCTATCTAGAGTCATTAGAAAACGATGGGGTGTCCATTTTACAAAAGGATTGTTCCTCTGCACTTTTATATATACAAGCACAGGACCGATACAGCAGCCCCAATATGTTGTTTTCGTATCTGAATTTAAGTATACTATACAGGGTGTTTCATAACATGTGGGACCTTCAGGGATGAACTCAGGACACAAAAATTCTTCAAAAAGTTGATATGAACATGTCCTATTTGATCTTGTTTCCAAGTTATAGCCATTTTAACGCCCTGTATATGCTTTTTACATCACAGTAAACATATAAAATGCACATAAATATGAACGCAAGAAAAAAAATTCTGCTCGCATGAATATTATTCCAGTTATAAACAGTCAAACATACATTATAAATACGCAAATTGGGTTTCCCTATTTCCACTATCGTTTCAACATTTATACGCTTCGTATAAATCAGTATCATTTGAGACGTTTATGATTCTATGTATTATTTGACATACAAGTAAAATTGTGTAAAGTAGACATATTATATTCAATTTTCCATGTGACTGTTATATATTGCTTCATAGCATTGATTATTATTTTGCTTCCACCGTTTTCTTTATTTTTTTTTAGATTTATTGTAGCATGAAAATAATAGACAATTTTTTATGTATCTCATACACCAAATATAGTCAAAATAAATTAAAGTTAGTAGCATGAGTTACAATTGTGTTGCAAAGAAATTGACAACGTATTTTAATCATAAAAGTTTCTTTTACCCATTTATACTTAACATAAACGTATAGAAAATAAGATTATTCACATGTAATGTATATATTATACGTAAATATATGATACAATATAAAGTTCTTATTATCATAAAATACACGGCGATGCGCAGTTTACGGTGACATTCAGTAAAAATTATGTAATACAGTAAATAATTTTGTTAACTGATTAAAAAGAAATTTAATTAAACTAATGTAGAATTTGAATTAATTTGATTAAGACCAAAAGCTGGTAAGACAATAGATGTGCCCTCTCGTATAAAAATTAAATATTATTGTGAATATAATTTCAAAAAGGTTTAAATATTCGTTCCTGAACTAATTTTCAATATTTTCTGTTTAGAACAATGCATATTATGGGCATTCACATTAAAAATCTGGAAATGCCGTATGTTGCACATTTGTGAATTAATTTTAATTCCTTCCATGTGTACGTAGCTTAAATTTCCTCGTGATTTTCTAGTGACTTTTACTTATGACTATTATACACAAATGCATGCGCAAAAATAAGTTTGCCGCCAGAACAGTCAGAATGATCATTCCACTGAAGAGGTAATTTTGCTTGCACTTATGAGAAATGCCGCTAAAATATTTCTGCCACATATACAATTATACTGTAGCAAATCATTGGATAATTTAATAACATTTTAGAAGCGGAGACCTTGAAGAGTGGGCGATTATTGAACTTCAAGGTGACATAAAATTCGACAATACCGAAATTTCGAAACAATATATCGGAGATTTACACTTTACAAAATCTGGTGCACCGATTTTTATAATCGGTATCCATGTACTACATGGAAAAGAAGTAGCCCTACCGAAACCTTTTGCAATTTTAGAAAAAAAACAAAACCCAGCTGAAACTGAAATGATACCGAATAGTTTCGAGAGCAAAATAGAATACACAATCAGGGGTATTGTCAGTAAAAAACTTGTTTTTAGAGGTAGACCAAAACCTATCATCACAAATGTACCTAAGTGCAATTAGCTATGCTGAAACATAAATTCATTCAGGAAATACTACAATTTTGTGTACATGATTTCTTTGCATAACTATTATTGTACAGGATATGTGTGTATATGTATGCTATGAATAAGTAAATACAAAGTAAGTTATAAAAACTATCAGTTTTTTATTTCTTTTTTTCTTTTGTCACTTACGTTACTTAAAGATAGAAAATTAACCTACGTTGGATTATAAATATTAATATTGTTAATCCTTCATTTCTCCCTCTTCATCTTCTTCTTCCACACCTCTTATGTACATTACATTGTTACATCTTATTAGAACTTCGCCAAGATTGCCAGTACAGTTTCCGTCTATGTGCTCTTCTGTATTAGCTAATTGTAAGTTCATGTATCCATCAACCGATACAAGATAACCTTTATATTCGTGGCCCCACTTTAGCTTTACCATAACTGGTTTCCCAGTTAAACCATTTAGGAATGGTTTTGGGTTCATCGGCATACCAGCTGACATTGTGTAGCTCTTTTAACTTTCTAAAAGTATATACAATATTCTATATATATAAACAAATGTCAGTGCATAAACATTTGTTATACTTTCGAGGTTAAGTTCCATAACAAAACATAATAAATTCTGTTATTGTGAATGATAAAAACTTGGAAAAGAATATGTATATATCACTCAATATAAAAATAATAATTGATAACTCATAGATATACATACGTCGTGTAGAATAAATATAAATTCCAGTCCTAATGGACAGCGTGCTATACACAACCCGCTTCTTCTGAAGTTGCAAACTTATGTCATAAATGGCTACCACTAGTTACCATTAATACAACAGCACAATCAGGCGAAGGAAAGTTCGATAGCGGAATTTGGTACCACTTTTTAGTTCCGAGCAAGGGAGGTAATGCACATGTAGATGTCACTACATGTCTCACCAAAACTGTGAATATAACCTAAAACTTGCTTTCATAATGTCATTACCCTTATTGATTACAGACTAATCGGCGTGTAAACGTATTGTTCGTGGTTGTCTAAATTAGTAATTATTTAATCCTACACTGTGATGCTTTAGAAAGCAATATTAAATACTATTTATGTATAAAGTACACTTAACCCAACGTATTTATCATAACAATCCGTATAGCATAAAGGGCATACCTCTACTCCAATCAAAATGAATATATTACCGAAGAAAAGGTAGGAATTTTTATGGGTAAATATATAATTTATTAAACTAATTACGTATAATTTGTTTAGGTGGCATGTTCGTACAAAAGAAAATATCGCCCGAGTTCGACGAGATGAAGCGAAAGCAGCAGAAGAGGAAAAAGTTAAACAATCAAGAGCACAGAAAGCTGTATGTTTAAATTGGATAATGATATTAAAAAAACATAAATTCAATTAAGTAGACATCTTTTATAGTTAAAAATTATTCATTATTTATTAGGAAACTGAAGCCAGAATTAATTTATTGAGGGAACAAGCTAGATTGACCTATGATGGACGAGCAGAAACATCAAAACTCGAGGCAAATGTGTCTACTTCAAAATTGGAACATGTTAATTTTTTTGCAGACCTTGAAGATGGAAAAATTGACTATAATAAACCTAATGCAGAACATGAAAAAGAGAAGAAAGAGGAGAAAGAAAAATATGAGAAACAAATTGGTTACCTCACTTATCTTGGACAAGATACTAATGAGGCAACAGGCAAGAAAAACTGGTATGATGAGTTACCTAAAAGATTAACTGATACAGAAAAGAAAGTGGAGGTAGAAATAAATAAAAAGGTGTTAAATGATCCTATCCATGATATTAGAAAATACTTGAATATAATGGGTTCTAAACCTTTTGAGAAATCTACAAATAGTAAAACTGATAGTTGTAAAAGGAAAAGAGAGGAGTCAGAAGAAAGCGATATAGAACATAGAACTAGCAAGTCTTTGAAGAAACATAAACACAAAAAATCTAAGAAGCATAAAAAAGAAAAAGAAAAAGAGAAATACATTAGTAAAGAAAAAGCTATTAGTGAAAAACAAATGGATATACAGAAGTTGAGAGCAGAAAGATTATTAAGAGAACAAAGTGAAAAACTGAGAACAGAGGCATTGTTAGCTAAATTAAGAGGTGATCCTGTTCCTGTAGTAGCTCCAGAAACACCTAAACCTACTATTAAACAAAGATATAACTCTCAATTTTTCCCTGAAATTGCTAGACAAAATGCAGAAAGAACACCTAACGTGCATTCAATGAAAGAAAAATGAAATGTAAGTTTTCCTTGTTATTTTCCAATTTCATACTATTTTGTTAAATAATTCTTATTAACAAAAATATGGTTATATTTTGTTAATATGTTTATGTACAGTTGATTAAATGATAGCTCATAAGGTCGATGTACAGTGTATATTGATAATAAAGCGATAGATTAATTAAAAAATATATGCATGTGCGTAAAATTAGACCAAATAGTCATTTGTGACGAATAATTTTTAAATTAATGTCGTACGAAATCCACGAGAATTTAAGACTGTGGTTGGTTACGTTGAGTTTCGCAGTATCACGTGATGCAAGATGGTGGAATATCACGGATCTCATGGATAATGTATTAAAATTTGACGTTTATGTCATTTTTTCAATATTCTTGTTCATCACACAAATTAAATTTTCTGCTTGTAAGTAAGAAGAATTTGCTTCGTTTATAATACAATACGTAATTCAATTCGATACTTTCATGTTTCCTCGGAAATCTCGAACCAGACGCTTACAACGCGCCAGTTGTATCGCGAAATATGATTTTCGAATTTGAACATCTGCAAATGTATTTCACTTCGGACAAATGACAATTTAGACGAATATTCTGTATAAGATGTAACAGTGTAACAATTTTGCTTTGAATGTTGTTTAAAGGGTTACTGTTTGAAGTCATGTTACTAATCAACCCGAAGATAACCTCTTCGCCGATTTACCAGAATGCCGCCTTTTTGGAATCTGATTTTCAGCGGTTTTTTAAATTTTTTGAAGATTTACGAGTGTACATAATCTACTTGACAGTAAAATATGTGAAAGTTGTATAGTTACAAATTGAATATGAAATGGTATTCAATGTATGTGTGTTATACTTCATATGAATAATTACTGATGGCTATTATTACAGATGTTGTACTATATAGTACTGTGCTTGATATTCTGTTGTCCTATTTTACATTATTGTGGTTAAACGAAGTTGAAAGGCTTTATTAAACAATAATTATAGTATAGAACATAATGGAGTAAATTTTGTCCTTCACTAAGCCTATTTAGAAATGTGGTATACGTATGTGTGTATATATATAATTATATTTATTACAGGCAATATGTTACTGCTGATTTGAATAATTGGAACACTTATCAATATGATTTAATTGAAATATTACTGTCACCATGAATGAAGAAACGGGTGTGGAAGATCCTTCGTATCTAAGTTACGAAATAAATGGTACAAGATATATTTTACAAACCCTGTCAGATTCGGCTGATGATGTGATAAAAACTGCATTGAATAATCAAGAGCAAAATACAATCAATATTATAGATGAAACACAACTTGAGAAAGAAGAAGAATCAATTTCTTTAGTCTGCTTAGATGGTCAGGTATATGCATTTCAAAATGGAGAATTACAAGAATTGGATTTTAGTCAGATAATAGATCAGAATGATACTCAAGAAAAATCAGTCCTGTTGTCAAAGGATGTGGAAAACTGTGAAACAGAATATATCAATAATGAAGATGTAGTAATTACAAATGTAGATCAACATTCTCAACGACAATATGAAATTGTCGCTGGACAAGATGAAAAGGATTTTATTGTAGAGAAACAAAATGTAAATGCTAATGATTTTGTGGAGGTTGTGACAGCATTTAAATGCAAAATATGTACTTATACAACGCAAGATAAAACACAGTTATTACAACACTTTCAAAAAATACATGTGAATCCAAAAGTAGATGTAGAGGTAATGATTCAAGTTGTCATCTACTATTTGCCACTCTGTTTCCCCTGAAATTATCTTTATTTCATTTTACATAATTTGAAATACCTTAATTTCTGTTCACATTACTATTAACATAGTCTTTCTTTCAGATAAAAGAGGAATCAAAAAATACAGATGATGTAAAATTACTGTATATGTGTGGAGAATGTTCAAACTGTTTTCCATCTATAGAACATTGTAAAGAACACATGATAAATGTAATTATTTAAACCATTTGCTCCATTATAAGTACCATACTGTAGTCTATGAAAAAACTCAGTTATCACAAATACTTTTTCCAGGATCATCAATTAACAGATACAGGATCAAATAAAGTTGGAAAGGAAAATGCAGCAGATGATACAAAGGATTCTGGGTTATTGGCAGACCATATAGGACAATGTGTTGAAAATAATGATATAAAGCGTCAAGTGAAAATTCAGAAACCATTAAGTTCTGAATACATGCTGAATAAGAAAATGATCGAACTAATGGAAAGAAACATTAAGTATGCCAACTCTCATAAATCATTAAGTACAACTTTGAAGTTATTGTTTAAATATTTATAATGATGTGTTCCATAAGGTGTTCATATCGAGGGTGCCCTTATAAATTTTCCACAGAGGAAACAATGCAACAGCATGTACTGTGTCACACAGAATCGCAGAGTGCTACAGCATTTAAATGTAGTGTTTGTCGCGATATGAAATTTACAAAATGGAGGCAGTGTAGTCTACATCTATGGAAGAAACATCAGATTGGTTTGTGTGCACTACATACTTTCATAATAGAATCTATTCTTACTAGATGAAAGATTTAACATAAATATTTATTTTTTACAGACATAGGTCTTTTTACTTGTAAGATATGTAAAGCTTATAAGAGTGCGACAATGGTGAAACTTTTGACTCATATGAGAGTACACAGTGAGACTCGCGAGTATGAATGTTCTGAATGTGGTAAATGTTTCAAACAAGCCAGTCAATTACGCAATCATCGAGTCATGCATTTAGATCGTAAAACATTAGAAGTAACTCGTTGGTATACTTCCAAGAAATGTGACATGTGTGGTAAAACTTATGCGAATTCGAAATGTCTGAAAAGTCACATTCAGGCGGTGCATTCGAAGTTACGACCTTATGTTTGTAATGTTTGTGGGCATTCCAGTGCTAGAAAAGCTATGTTGCAAATGCACTTGCGTCAGCATACTGGAGATAAACCTTTTAGCTGTGAGCTTTGCGAGTACAAAACTGGTGATCACAACACGTTACGACGACACATCATGCAACATACAGGTATCTGATATACAAAATAAATATTAGTGTTTTTCACAATTAAAAATGATACACGTATATGTTTCTTTCAGGTTTTAGACCTTACAAATGTCCACACTGTTCTTACACAGCTATTCAAAGTAGTAGTTACAAGAATCACTTAAAATCTAGGCATCCATTGTTATCTGGTTTATTTACGTGTGATTTGTGTCCATTTAAAACTGTCAAGAACGAAAGTTATATGCAACATGTTAGGGATCATGAAAAAGGTTTAATAAAAGCAAACACGCAAAAAAAGGGTAAATAATAATTCTCTAGCGGTTATTTTAAGTGTTTACTTTAGTAATACACGCTAAATAACGAGAATCTGTGTTTTTAGATGGTGAAAATGTTGAAGTCTTTCCTGGAAATATAGCGGCAGCGCAATTGATATATAGCTGCTTGGGTGCCTTTTCAAAAGTTGGAGATACTCTAGAAGCTAATTTAATGTCTTCCTCAACATCTGCAGATGGAACATCACAAACGATAACGATACAAATACCTTCTAAGCATCTGGAAGGTTCACTGCCAACAAGAGAAAGTGGAGCAAAGAGTAACTCTACCATCGAACAAGAGGATGACGAAACGATGCATTGTTTTTTGAAAATACCAAGGGAGGAAGAAGAAAGTATAGATACCGGTGGCATAACTATACCTGCAGAGCCTGAGGAATCAAGTGCAACGACGATTAATGTTGACTCGTGAAAATATAGAACGTTGAGTTATTAAAATCAGAAAATGAAAAAAAGAAAGACTACTTCTGTATGTTTGAGATGTCTAGTCGTAGTATCGATACTACGAAAAAGGATGAAGAGATGCTAGTCACACGTTACTTAGTAATTATTACAATTAAAATTTTCCTTTCGATAGAAAGCTAGGATTAACGTATTGTCTTGAACAAAATCCTAATGTGATACTATTTTTGGAATTGTACGTACATCATATTTCTGTTATCAAGTGTAATAATAGCACACGATCTATCGAAACAAATTTAACATTTTTTTATCATTATTGTAAGTAAAACAATGTTTCATGTGTAAAATTGAATATATTTAAATTTATAATCATTTATATATTATCTAAACTGCAATACAACTTTACATTTACTTTTGTTAAGAAATTACTCGTTTTTATCAGTCACATTTTATGACAAAATAAAATAAAATGGATATATTTCGTAATAACCTTTTTTTATGCAGTCTTGCTAAATTTTATAGGAAATCATTCTGTTACTTTTTGTACATTTCAACACCCTTGATGTTTTGAATATATTTATTGATAATTAATAGGAAATTAGTAGAAGTGTACATAAAAATTGTAAAATAATAGTCTGGAAATCGTTGTAAAATGTAAATTACAGTATCTTGTATGGTTCATAATTGGATTAAAATAATATTTTACATGATGGTCTAAAAAGAGAAATGATCTAATGTTTATGACATTGAGTAGCCATCAGGTAAAAACAACACTTATTATTACTATGGAAGAATCAATTTAAGATTTTAAAGAATAATCATACGATCATTCTTAAATTTGACAAAGATGTCCTCACAAATTGTGACTTCTGTATCAATCTGCTTAAGTGCAAAATTTGTGAGAATGGTAACTGATGGGTACAAACACGATATTAAAAAACAGATAAACAGACTTAAAAATATATCGGTAAATTGTAGCATATTACGTTTTATTACGTGCGTTTTGTAATGAAATCTGAAATAAAATAAAAAATACTGCTTTTCTTAAGATAACCTAAGCAAATTGATACGAGTTGTTATTTACAGCTAACAATGCAAGAAACGTGAGAAGGTCCTCGTTTTCTGAAGCGGTTGATGTGGATCTTCTCTTAACTTACACATCATATCACAACTAACAGTCCCTGGGCAGTTCGCCATAATAAGCCGTTAAAGCTATCAACTTCCTGTCGAGGAAATTTTGCTCCACTTCTACATCACAACCTACTCCGGCTAACATGGCAAGCTGCAATTTATATATACATGTATAAAATCGAGGGAAACAATGTACATTCTAGTGTATACAAAGAAAAATAGAAAGTGAGACATCGAAATTCAAAGACGATTCAATACGATTGCATAAGAATGGTTTACCTGCATAGTATCTACATTTCTAGGTAGAAAGTAGGCCACATGATCTGTGATTCCCTTTGCTATTTTAAATAAATTTATGCCACCAATGGGATGCATAATGTTATTGAGATCAAATGTTTCTTCCTTGGCATATCCAGGTCCGCCCCACGGAGGACTTAGGAATACAACGTCTGCGAGTAACTTTGGTGCGAGTTCAAAGAAGTCTCCAACGATAAATTCTATTCTATCGTCTACACCGTAAACCCTCGCGTTGTGCCGAGCAAGTTGTATCTTAATCGGATCTATGTCTATGGCGAGTACTGTAGAAATAAAAGAAAACCGTTTACTTTTTCCGCGATATACTATCACATCAGCGAACATACCTTTTTCACATGTAAAAGCGAATTGAATAGCATTACCACCAGCACCACAAAATGCATCAATTATGGTATCACATTTGCATCTTTGCGCTATGTGCTCTGCAATTTTTTCTGGTGTTACAGAGAACCAGCTCTCTGAAAAAAATGTTTTATTATAAAGACACGAACTGTACAATATGAATTTTAAAATAACTAGTATTCAATCCTGTAAATTAGAATGTCATGTTGTAGTTCCTGTACGAAAAACATACCACGATCCAGTTTAATGCCTTGATCGAACTTGCTAAATAGGCGATACCTCTTTAACCAATACTTCATTAATGTTTTGTCATTATCTACTTCGGCTGGGAGGCTTATGTTCCGTTTCGATTGCTTCCTGCGCTTTTTCTTTTGAGTTTTCTTTACACTGTCTTCGTCGGATAACTTCGTAGTCTGCGTTTCGTTGTGATTACATTTTTCATCTATATCCATGTCGATGTTCGGCGTTTCAAGTTTTTCGTCGTCTGGTACGGGAAACTGGTCGTCCGATATACATTTTGTAGAATTATTTATTTCATCATGTTGGAGTTGTATATTATTATCTATTTCAATATCTTTAAAAACGTCATCCAATTTGTCAGACACATTTAAAATATCACACGAATTATCAATTTGTTTCTTGTCTGCCCCGGACTCTACTGAACTTGTGCTTGGTTTACTAAAAACGAGTCGTTTTGCCTGCAGCTTTGTTTTAAGACTAGGGTCGCACTCTTCATCAGAACTTGATGTAAATTGTGCTTTGTAGGAACCTTTATCAGTGGGTTGCAATTCTGTTTCTGTTGGTGCCACAACCGGGCAATATGACAAATAATGTTTTACCTGAAACAATGAGAACAAACTTAGTACAGAATTGTTTTTATATTTACCAAAAAATAAAATTTAGTTTACCTTGTCTATGGTATTAGTAATCTCCACGCCATTATCATCGAAATAAATATGTTTATTTGCAAGTTTTGGTCGATTAAATTTCATTTTTAGTTGTCTATTTTGTAACCTGATATTTCTTTTTCTGTATACTACTTCACCTTGCAATTTAGATTGCTTGTTTTCGTTAAAAGTATAACCCATTAATGAGAAAGCTTTCTTCACCGTTTCCAATCCTTCGCCTGTGTCATCATAGTCAGCTTCGTGGCTAAAAAGAAAATTGTGTATAAATTTTGTGAAACTTTTACAATAAATTTTGAGTTATTTTGCAGAAAAAATCTACACCTTCGTTTCAGTGTAATAGGTTTATCTTCATTGGGTTTTTCGCCGTCTCCGCCCTCCGAAGATTTTTGTTGAATACCATTGCTATTATTATGAGGAATAATTGTACAAGTTTCAATATGTGTAGTCGTTACTTGAGTGTTACTTTCATGCTCTGGCGAATCCTTTCTCTCGTTCTCTTTTTCATTTTCATATTCAGTTGGTTCATTTTCATCTGATTTCATTGTTAAATTTTGCATAAGCACACCTACTGATTCTATAATTAATCGTTTTTTTCTTGTTTTTTCCCTTTTGGGGTGAGATATACTCTTAGACACATTTACATTATCTGAAGTGATACTTTTATGCAACATATTCTTTTCTTTTTGTGTAAAATCTTGTTCCCCGCTTTCGTCGCTTTCGTTCTCCTTCGCATTTTCATCGTTGTGCTTCTCGCAGTAACTTTGAACAGCGATCGGAGATTGTTCCCCCTTGTATTTTTCTGTAAATATTTCATATTGTTTTTGGTACTGTACTTGGAAATTCTCTTTCCATAAATGCTGCCAATACCTATCATTATCTTCTGATGTATACTCATTGTCCTGATCAGAACTGGTGCTTGTTATATTGCTTTCAATGGAACTAGTTACAGAACTGATGAGACTAGATGAGTGTATAGAATTAGAGTCACAACTAGAACTAGTGAGAGTCATCTTTGTGACATTGGTCATGGAATCAGATGTGGCATTTGTTTTTGCTATTGAATCATTGATGGAATCACATCTTGTTAAAAGTCTCTCATCTTCAGCGTTAGATTGTTGATTGTAACTTTCTTCTATACTGAAAGGACTCAATGGATTCCACCCATCTCCAACTTCTGGTGATGTCTCAAGATTTACCAACTTTTTTCTATTATCTTCAGCATCTTTGTCATTGATTCCTTGTTTACTTGTGTCATCGAATGAAAAATTAACGCTATACGATGTGTCTTTTAATTTTACCTCACTGTCACTTATATTACTTTTACTAAATATTCCTTCAAAATTTGAGCGATCAAGTTCACAATTTCTGTGCGCTTGATTAGGAAAACATGTATTTTGTTCAGCAAACTTTTCTATGACTATTTCTTTTATTTCCAATTTCTCATCTTTTGGTAAAACAGTACCCTGTTGGATGTAGTCTGGATTTATGTAATCTGCATACTTTTCAATCCAGGATGACCAAATTAATTGTTCTCCATTCTCTGACCAATATTTTTCCCATGCCACATCCATTGCACTCTTTTCACAATAGGCTGAGTACAGGTAATTGCGGGGGGTATAGTCACAGTTATACGTAGGGATGACATCTTTACTATGAGGCTGTTCATCGTTTAATGAAGTTTTTTGAGAGGTACTTTCTTGTTCTGGATCTTTATCCCCTACTATAAATGAAGGACTTTCTCTGTGAGATTTGTTCTTCTTAAAACTTGATGAATTACAACATAAAATATCTTCTGCCTGATGATTATCTGATGAGTGAATGTCTGCTATTTCAGATCCAAGTTCTAACTCTGCACTCTGTTGATATTGTGCACGTACATCAACTTTCTCAAATCCATCCTCTGCTTCAGTCTCTGTTGCGTGAAATGTTCTCCCATAAGAAGCTAATAAGTTTTGTATACTTTTTGCTTCGTGTTGGTCATGATATTCAGACAGGTCTGCACCAGAATCCGATTGGTGCAGACCTAATTTTTGCGAGAGGGAATGTGCTGCTGGACGATGAGCTGAATCACGAACAGAATCATGTTCATCTGTGGAATAATTGTTGTCTGTGTGTGATGCGCTGCAGTAACAGCTCACAGGTTCTTCCTAATTTTATGGAAGAAAAAAGATGAGCTTGTTCAAATGATGTATGGTATAAAAGTCTATAAAATATATATAGTGTCAAAAAGAAACTAATTCTATTATCATCTGTGTAACTTAAGAAAGAATAAACTATCTTACATCGTGTTTCTCAATAGATTGTGTCTCTATGGTAGACCTTTTATGAAGGTCTAACATTTCTCCAACACAATCACCCTCAACATCTTCACCCTCACTCGCATCCTCTAAAGCAATGACAGTATAAACTTCCGGGTTTCTAAAAAATAAAAGAGAGAATTTATGTGTCATAAAAATATCATATGATACACCTACATATCTTGAATGCTATTCATATAAAACACATATAATCACCATAAACAATGCTATTGCTAAATTCTCTACATTTTTATCAATTTCCACGTGGTATAGAATACATTTTTTAAGGATATAACGCGAAAATTCAATGCATGAAAAGAATTGATGATCAATTTTTAATATCCGTTTAGCATGATTCTACAGTAGAAAGTTACGTTCTATCCAACATATGTTTGAACGAAAACAAAGTGACGAAAGAGAAAAGTTATGTCCAGAATTCTAAGAAATGTATTACGACCTAGCATTTTCGAGTGGGTGTCAAGGTTAGGTCATGTGTCACACCACTGATCAATAAGCGTGTAGATCTCCTATTTTTTAAAAGACAATGAAAGTGTTCCGGTTTCGGGAAACAAGCTTAAAACTATGATGTCTGGAAGGAACAGGGTGCCCATGCTTGGCTTGTGTATTTACCGAATAAATACTCTGCTGCAAAGACAATAAATGAAACTATCGGGGTCAGGGGACTCTGCCTGTTCCGCGATATACACTTCAGCTAAAGGTTCCCAAAAGTGGTCACTCATGCCGAAAGAAATCTTTAATTGGTTACTTGCTCGTGAATCGTCACAACACCCACATGTCTCACGCTCAAATTTTTACAACTCCCCCCATCTAAAAACAATCCGCCATTTCTTGGACAGCATACCATCGTGAAGTTGCTCGCGGTTACCGCCATAGTAAGCAGCAATCGATTGTTGTCGTATTTAAATATATTTAATTTCGTCTCCGCCGCTGTTGATTTCCCTTTTTCAAATGCGAAGTATAGTTGTAATCTTATTACTCCTACGTCTTTTGATGTCGCCGGTTTTTAGAGCTCTAAACTTATGTTACCATTTTAGTGTCATTCCCAATGTTATCATTTTGGGTTCGAGTCTGGGTGAATATGGATTAATAGTAAGAATAAGATATAGAAGCTATAGTTTGGGCATGTTAATTTTGATATTAGCACAGACGAGGTATTGGATAGACCTATCACCTTACGGGGTTCGATGTTCACGAAACTGAATTACCGACGCGATCAAATTTCAGAGGATTTGCAGCGCCTCCTTGACGAAGGAACAGAATTTGTTGAACTAAAAGAGTATCGTTGGTTCCGAAACGGGCCCCGCACCCTAAACCCTTTTGTGAGGTTGTTACAAGCCCACATGTTGCGGACCAACTTCTAGAATCCGTCCTCGGGGTCGAAAATGAATTTCGAGTATCGTGCGATGGACGGGAGCACATTAGTGGTACCTGTCGATTCGTTAGTGATGACAAAGGTATTACGAAAATCGCGAAAAATCGTCAAATTCAACCAGTTTTTTGGTCGGCATTCGCTCAATTTTTGAGATAGCGATCTGAAACTTGTACCATTGTTTTAGTTGGCAAATTCTACGCCAGATCAATATATAATAGTTGTACTTTTCGAAAATTTAATTTTTCGCAAAAATCTGAAGGGGGTAGGTCAGGATTTTTCGCGATTTTCGTAAATCGCCTGCCATTTCCGTAATTTTTGAGCTATTAAAACGATCCGGGGCGTTTTGGACGCGGAATCCGAAGCCGAATAAGACAGTGAAAGAATTATTTTGATATCTAAAAAATTGTAGAAATGGCGAGCGATTTACGAAAATCGCGAAAAATCCTGACCTACCCCCTTCAGATTTTGGCGAAAAATTAAATTTTCGAAAAGTACAACTATTATAGGTTGATCTGCCGTAGAATTTCCTAACTAAATCAATGGTACCAGTTTCAGACCGCTATCTCAAAAATTGAGCGAATGCCGAACGAAAAACTGCTTGAAATTGATGAATTTTCGCGATTTTCGTAATTGTTTCGTCATTTCCGTAATTTTTGAGCTATTCAAATGATCCAAGACGTTTTGGACGCGGAATCGGAAGCCGAATAAGCCGGTGAAAGATTCATGTCGATATCTAAAAATTTACGGAAGTGACGAAGGAATTACGAAAATCGCGAAAAATCGTCAAATTATGACAGTTTTTCGTTCGGCATTCGCTCAATTTTTGAGATAGCGATCTGAAACTTGTACCACTGTTTTAGTTAGGAAATTCTACGGCAGATCAACCTATAATAGTTGTACTTTTCGAAAATTTAATTTTTCGCCAAAATCTGAAGGGGGTAGGTCAGGATTTTTCGCGATTTTCGTAAATCGCCTGCCATTTCCGTAATTTTTGAGCTATTAAAACGATCCGGGGCGTTTTGTACGCGGAATCCGAAGCCGAATAAGACAGTGAAAGAATTATTTTGATATCTAAAAAATTGTAGAAATGGCGAGCGATTTACGAAAATCGCGAAAAATCCTGACCTACCCCCTTCAGATTTTGGCGAAAAATTAAATTTTCGAAAAGTACAACTATTATAGGTTGATCTGCCGTAGAATTTCCTAACTAAATCAATGGTACCAGTTTCAGACCGCTATCTCAAAAATTGAGCGAATGCCGAACGAAAAACTGCTTGAAATTGATGAATTTTCGCGATTTTCGTAATTGTTTCGTCATTTCCGTAATTTTTGAGCTATTCAAATGATCCAAGACGTTTTGGACGCGGAATCGGAAGCCAAATAAGCCGGTGAAAGATTCATGTCGATATCTAAAAATTTACGGAAGTGACGAAGGAATTACGAAAATCGCGAAAAATCGTCAAATTATGACAGTTTTTCGTTCGGCATTCGCTCAATTTTTGAGATAGCGATCTGAAACTTGTACCACTGTTTTAGTTAGGAAATTCTACGGCAGATCAACCTATAATAGTTGTACTTTTCGAAAATTTAATTTTTCGCCAAAATCTGAAGGGGGTAGGTCAGGATTTTTCGCGATTTTCGTAAATCGCCTGCCATTTCCGTAATTTTTGAGCTATTAAAACGATCCGGGGCGTTTTGGACGCGGAATCCGAAGCCGAATAAGACAGTGAAGACTCATTTTTATATCTAAAAAATTGTGGAAATGGCGGGCGATTTACGAAAATCGCAAAAAATCCTGACCTACCCCCTTCAGATTTTTGCGAAAAATTAAATTTTCGAAAAGTACAACTATTATAGGTTGATCTGCCGTAGAATTTCCTAACTAAAACAATGGTACCAGTCTCAGGTCGCTATCTTGAAAATTGTGGAAATGGCAAGCGAAAAACTGGTTGAATTTAGGTTTTTTCTGACTGTAGTAAAAGCAAACACGAGATATACATACATATACTACTCGTAGCCAATTAGCTCGATACCATTTGCATCGAAGCGATACATTTCAATATAAACGACTATAGGTCATCGGACTTACAAAAAAATATTGATAAATTTCATTATCGATCGATGCAAATAATATCGATCCAGGTCTCACCACGTGGAGGTTGCTACTAATGGAGACCCACCCTATCCACGGCTCCCATCCTCCCTCCTTTAAACGATAACGAACATAATCTTTACTTTCAGAAGGAAAGTAAAGATATCACGCGACCGCGATCGCGAAGCTAATAACCACGATCTCAAAGATACGTCTATCAATGCGATCGTGGCCGAAATATTGAAACCAGTTTCAATATAACAAACACAAACCCATCACCATCAAACGCCAATTTCCCGCGAAACGCGAATAAAACAAATAACATAGACGAGAATGGAAATGTCGACCAAACCAGAAAAGCAACCTCATGGTAAGACTAACGCGGGTGTCTCTAGACGTTTACCATAACTCGACGGAAAAACAATTTACACACTTACGCGGTGGCTCGTACCACGGTCCTGAGAAGTACCCACGAACCGGGACTCCCGCCAAACCATGGTTAACCGATACGATGGGATAAACGTAAGGTCGATTTACAGGAAAGGGCCTCACGAAAGATCCGAACCAGGGACAAATCGAAGATGAAATATATCCGAAGATATAGATCATCAAATCGAACTGTACACGGGTTAAGCCATATCAGGCTAATCGGTCCGGCCGCCACCGATAAGCCTGATACGTCCCATACCCCGCCAAATAGCAGTCCACCCGTGTACAGGTCCCCAGAACGAACTCGGGCTCACCTTTCAAGACAACCTTAGGCCACCCAAAGATACCGGCGGAACCATGATCCGACGAAAGCCACGCTCCATGAATATATCGCAGGACCGCGATTTAACCAGATAGCCGTGAGGCTATGTGGCCGACTACACCGTTTCTCGTGTTGTTTTAATGTAGGGGTATGACAAACGCCACAAATTACGAGCAAGTGACTCTACTATTAAAATGAGTTTAAAAAACTGAAGCTAAAAATTGAAAGCTGAAGCTAAGTATTGAAAGTAAAAGTTGAAGCTACGAGTTGAAAGTAAAAGTTGAAGTTAAAAGTTAAAAGTTAAAAACTGAAACTATGTAATTGAAGGTAAAAATGTTTAATTGATAAGAAGCTAATAACGCGGAACGAGCAAAGAAGTCGCGTTTTCTAGTCGATCGACGACAAACGAAGTGAAATTGACGTATGATATCCCCTTAAACTAACGTTTTGACACTATAGTGACCAAAACGTCCCTTTTAGTCGCCTTTTACGACAGGCAGGGAATACCGTGGGTCTATTCTTTCCCCGACCCACGGGGGATCATGTTTTACATTTTTGTAATTAATTGGAATACTATAAGCTAGAAGTTACTTTGCGAGTTTACATAGAATCGAGAAAAATGCGAGCGCGGCGCAAAAAAGATTTCTCGCCATTTAACAAACCATTCAAGGTGAGTAAATGGCGATTTCTCTAAGTTAACGCGACTCTAAAAGCAAAGCTGGAAGAAGAGTGATTAGCTCATTTTACTTATTGTAATTTTACCGTACCGCAATCTTGAGTCTATAATTAATAAAGGGAGAAAAGACTACTTGTCACGCGCGGTCAACATTGGTCGGTATGGAAAGAAACGACCGAATTTACATAATTTCCGCAACACTAAATTTATTTACAATTTCCGTGGGTTTCGTCATAGAGAATAAGTGATCGCATGACTCTAAAATTCATTGAAAGAAAATACGCGATGCGCGCGCGAATATATTTTTCTTGGTCCACGTTCGCGAGTATTTCCGCAAAACTAATACACTAAATTACGAAAATTCCTCGTGAAAAACCGACGCACAAAAATAATGTTTCGTAGTTCCACGACCGCTTTGACTGATAATACGCGAAAATAGAAATTAATTGCAAACGCGAAATGATCTTAAATAGATCCAATTTAGTTACGGCTGAAAAGAATTTCAAGATAAGACATTCTAATATAAAATGCAATTTATGCATAAAATTATGGCAATATTCCTTCTAACAAATGCTTGGTTCAATGATTGTTTTTAAATAGATTCGTACAAAGACGGCTATGTACGACGCGATTCGCGAGTCACTTAGCTGCTTTAACTTTTTGATTTTATATTAGATAATAAAATTCCTATACGGCATTAGAAAACGTGTCTCCGAGACACACAAAGATAATGAATTTTAGATTATTAATAAATTCGCGGAACTAGAAATGCAGCCAGTGGTGACAAATATTACGACCGGCGCGGATGGCAGTGTGCAAACTTTGCACACTGAATCATACTCTACCCCTCTGCTTTTATCAAAAATTCAATTTCTCAAATTTGTAATAATCAAAAACTCGACTCTAGTAATGACAAAAATATATATTCTTAAAAATGAACTCTCAGAAAATATCTCAATAAGTAAAATCTTTAGGTTACTTCAACAATAATGAATAAAAATGACTTAGATTGAAAATTTGTGAAAATAATTGAATATGAAGAATGACTCGAAAGCTTTAATGCAAAATTCTTTGAATAAAACTTGTGAAAATATTTTAATAAGAAAAATGACTCGAAACTTTAATGCAGACCGGGGCAGAGTCTTCACGGGGAGCTCTCCTCGACCCGCGGAACTAACTACTTCTAACTACTTCATTCTATCACACTCTACCCCTCTGCTTTTTTCAAAAATTTAATTTTTCAAATTTATAATAATAAAAAACTGGACTCTAACTCTTTAACAATAATGAACAAAAATAATAACTGAGTTTGAAAGGAATTTAATATCAAATTGTAATCAAAATTCTATTATCAAAACTTGTGAAAATAATTCAGTAAGAAAAATGACTCGAAAACTTTAATGCAAAACTCTATTACTTAACACTTATGAAAATAATTTAATAAGAAAAATGACTCGAAAACTTTAATGCAGATCGGGGCAGAGTCTTCACGGGGAGCTCACCTCGACCCGTGGTACTAACTACTTCAAATTATTACAACTATAATTACTCTACAACTACTACGAGCATAGTGACTTAGTAGTAACGGAATGACCATCCATTCTGGAATTGAACACTCCAAAATGGATAGCCATTAGTTGCTGCCCTCTTCTAGACAGTTTGTCGGGCCTCTTCGGCATATAGCCTCTTCGGCGTAAAGCCTCTTCTTGTTTCAGGCCGGAGCCCAACCTGTATTCTGCAAGAACATTCGGAACCATAATATGGTATAACCCTAACACGCGCCTAACCAGACAAGAGAATGCGGCTAACACGTGTGGACAAGTTAACAGCTTATTCTCAGAAGAATGACAACTGCAGTCCGTGCAAACGGTTAGCCGCTAAAGACGAATGTTCAAGCAGAATTTACTTATTATTAAAAAAGAAAAGATTATTAGCCTGATTTTCCAGGAGCAGGATATCACTGGTTGCCTACAGTCGAAACAGTGATACCTGCCCTGCCCTTCCTACTTAAAATTAAAGCACACACATTCCAGAGAATAAATTACCTGCCTACCTATTACCTATATTTAAAAAATGGCAAAAATCTCTCGCACACCAACACACGCTCTCCACGATTCTCAATCAAAGTCGGTGTTTCCCCCTACGGGAGACGTCCCGGGACGTCTCCAACACCGACTCAAACCCCACACATACATTCAGGTACGTACCTTGTTTGCTGAAATCGACTCACAAGGTCAGCGATTATTGCGATTTATTTAGACTTTATTGAAAGGAATTTAATGAAAACTTGTAGACGTAAAATATAGAAATGAAAGACTTGTAATTAAATCATAGTTGAAATAATTACTACGTTCAAAAATAATGCTTCTGCATTTTGATTCTAATTGAAAAGTAAATGAATATAATAATCTGAGGTTCGAAATACAATCGAACTTAAATTGAATAATGTAAAATCGTAAAAATATGCAAGTTGAATTTAATCGCGATTTTGCAATAAAAACGATTGTTCAAAACCGACGCACAATCCACGAAATATTCAATAAATTTATCTCACACACACACTCACACGTGTGGATCGTACGTCGTGCACAATCGCTAACGCTTGTGAGCCGCCACATAATTATAATTCTTAAAACTATAAGCCACGTTCACCGCCATCACCCATTCGTGTAGCACCTGGGCACACGAATGAGTTCAAGCCAAATAGGGACATGAACGTGGCAACTACATACTAGGCTTGATGTGTGCTGAAAATCCTGAGCTATAAAATGATTATTGAAATAGATCTTCTAACGAGCTAGTAATCGTTACTTTGACTTTATAGAATTTACTTGAAAATATACTTTATAAAATGACTCGAATGTAATATCGAATAATAATTGAAAAAGTGAAAAAATTGCATCTCGTGCAAGAAAACTTTGAAAACTTTAAAATATTGAAATTTATTTAAAAAAAAATATATATGAAACTTGAATTTATAATTGAAAACCTTGGTGATTCCTTATTCAAAGTTATATTCTAAACAATGCAAATATGTTCAAAATTAGCCTTTGAAACCAGAATCTACCCATCGCGAATTGGTCTTCTTGGGCATTTCAAATACAAGAATTTAAAGGACTTTACAAGTTAAAGGAAACGCGGCCACGAAAAATATGCAAATTCTGACTGAATTTAATTCGTATGATTTCGTCTTTTGTCAACAATTCTGTGATTATATAAAATGAACGCGAACGCGAATGCAATTAAATGAAGGCCGAGGGTATCGAACCTTCAAATTAATTACATCAAAATCGCCCGTGAAGCTAAGCCACAAGAAGACCCCTACCTGAGCTAATTAAATATTCACAACAATGGGGTGTTACTACCCACGAATGTAAAGTATAAAATACTTTACACCCGCGGTCACTATGCTCGCAAACTCAAATAAAATACAACCAATACACTCGTGCCGCTTCGGACCTTTGCGTCCTACGACATGATTGAGTGATCGGAGGAACCGTAAATTTTTTGACTCACCGGTCGTAGATTTCTTCTGCACCTTTGATTGTAGAGATGATACTACGACCGGCTCTGCAGTTGCGAAGTCATCTGTAACAGAAAAATAGCAAAGTCTTTATAGTTTAACCGTCTATCATTCCTCAAATCGTTCGTATTTAGTTCTGACTCGAGTTCGATATTTCAAAATGTAATTTCACTGTGGATTAGAAGTAAAAGTAGAACATTTTGACGATATTTACCTGCTGCCTGATGCGACGGCGCCCGATGGAAATCCTTTCCGCAGCTGCTGCGTACCTCTACTTCATCGCGGCGAATAATTCAAAGAAAAAAAAAAAGAAAAATAAACGGACTACACTCCCGACCGAAATTATTTCCGGCGAACAAACTGACTCTACTCTCGCGATTCAAAGTATACAGGAATTTCGCGACCGAATATGTTACGTTGTAGCAGTCCATTTTAATTCTTTCGGCGGGTTTAAGCACGCGTATATCGAACAAACATAATTTCTAATAGCGCAACAACACTGATTCTATTTCGCGATATACTTTTTCGGATCAAGTGAATCTAAGACCGCATTGCACTCGGCCAGCTAAATCGTTGCGATGTCTTCTGTAACAGAAAAAGAAAAAAGTCTTTATAGTTTAACCGTCTATCATTCCTCACATCGTTCGTCTTTAATTCTCACTCGAATTCGATATTCCAAAATGTAATTTCATTGTTAATTAGAAGAATTAAAAGTAGATTTTGCTGATATTTACCTGCTGCCTGATGCGACGATGCCCGATGGAAATCCTTTCCACAGCTGCTGCGTACCGCTACTTCATCGCGGCGAGTAATTCAAAGAAAAAAAATAAAAAAAGGGACTATATTCGCGACCGAAATAATGTCCGGCGAACAAACTGACTCTACTCTCGCGATTGGAAAAATTAAGAGAATTTCGCGACCGAATTTCATTTCTTTCGGCGGTTTTAATCACGCGAGTATCGAGCAATAATAATGTATTAATATCGCAACAACACTGACTCTATTTCGCGAAATACTTGTCTCGCAGAAAATGATTCTAAGACCGCATTGCGCGCGGTCACAAAAGCTGAAAATAAAATACATCGCGAACGCGTATACCGCGGAAAATGTAGATATTCGGTTAAAGTATTTTTCAATTTAATTACCAAGCATTGTTATTAGGAATATTGCTATTGTCCTACTTTGGTGTAAAATGAAATTGTGAACGCAATAGTCGACGCGAAAACATGTATACTTTAATAAACCGGCGCGAAGTTTCGTAGAAATATTCTCAAACGTTTCGCAAGAAAAATATTTCTTATATCGGGTTCACGAAAAATAAACGGCACGATGACTCGATTGAATCTGACGCAACTCACGGAAAATATAAATTCCCGTTGTAGATGTACCGCGAACAATGTTAGATACGACCAATGTCAAGGGCGTTAACAAGTAGGCTTTGACCGCTGCGATGTTCATTGAGTTCTTGTTTACGTCTCAAGTAACCGGGCTTCTTTGTATAGTGGGTACCTGGAATTAGAAACCAAAACACGATAAGAATTAACAGTCACAAATTTATCCAAATTCTAAGTACAAACAGCGAAATTCATAAGCAAAACTAATGAAATTGTGATAATATAGTAAGCAAGAATTAATAGAAATACAGAAGGTATTTTCCAAAAAGTTGAAAAATTATTTGTTTAAATCATACTGAGAAAAGTGGACTCGATTCATGATTTTAAATGTAATGTATTGAATGTGTATGGTATACACGTATATACTATGATAGGATATAGAATATAAATGAATTGAACAAAGATAAATGTTCTAAAACGATGTCACGTACCTTGGAAACCACCCAGGAGCTCCAATGAGTATATACGTCCTCACCCCCCGGCCGCTGAGCAGAGACTGATGCGTGCCCGTGTCAAAGTCACGCCAGGTAAACTCGGGAGTCGGCCGGTCACGGTCGGTTGCACTCGTACGTAGGTACCCGCCGGCGAATTTCTTCGATCTATTACGACATAATAAAATCTATGTTAACCTCGAGCGGACCGTTATTAAACCGTAGCATTTTCAGGATTTATTGCTAACAATTAAACAATTATATATTTTGCACAAATAAAGAAAACTTTTGACTATAACATCGTACAAATTCGAACTATATTTTATAAGCTTGATATTAAATATTAAGTTGCAAATCGCGATTGCAAATTAATAACAATAAATATAATTATTTCTAAAATTTGAATATTTAATATATTTCTACTGCCTCTATTAATCAATCTCTATTAATTAATGCAATTGCAATCAATTGGTGTGTTACTCAGTACTAATAATGTATGAGTAATAAATGAATTTTACTTCGGGAGGTTGACCGGAGCGTGTCATGAAGAGGTATTGACTCCAGGACGTTTTATCACAGACTAAAGTTTAATGGCGTACTTGGCAATGTCAGGTCGAGTGTATTTCGAAGTTTGGTTGTACTTGATCCGTGAAGCCTCAACAATAAAGATGGAAATAACAGGTTCAGTCTTGTCGGGGCGACCTCGAAAAAGTATAAAAGAGCAACTTACGTGTAGTCTCGTGATGTTACTCTTTCTGACAACCACGCAGAATGTTCAAACTATTTAAGTAAATTTGCGATTTGTCTGCATAACTTTATACGATTTTTTGAATCTTCATTTTTCTGACAGGGGCGTTGCAAAACCATTACCACAGACGAGGTATTGGATAGAGTCTAGAGCCCTCAAAACCAGTGACATCGAAAAGCACGGGGATGAGTGGTCTATCCAATACCTCATCTGTGGAAGAGCGAAATCACGAAAAATCGTCAAATTCAGGCGGTTTTTTGAACGGCATTCGCTCAATTTTTGAGATAGCCGTCTGAAACTTGTACCATTGTTTTAGTTGGGAAATTCTACGCCAGATCAATGTATAATAGTTGTACTTTTCGAAAATTTCATTTTTCGCAAAAATCTGAAGGGGGTAGGTCAGGATTTTTTGTGATTTTCGTAATTCGGCCGCCATTTCCACAATTTTTGAGATATCAATCTGATTCTTTCACTGTCTTATTCGGCTTCGGATTCCGCTTCCAAAACTTCCTGGTTCATTTTAATAGGTTAAAAATTGTAGAAATGGCGAGCGATTTACGAAAATCGCAAAAAATCCTGACCTACCCCCTTCAGATTTTTGCGAAAAATTAAATTTTCGAAAAGTACAACTATTATACATTGATCTGGCGTAGAATTTCCCAACTAAAACAATGGTACAAGTTTCAGACGACTATCTCAAAAATTGAGCGAATGCCGTTCAAAAAACCGCCTGAATTTGACGATTTTTCATTTGATATCATATTAATAGGAAACAGCTCAGCAACATGTTAACTGTTGACGTAGACTGTATTATGTTTCACATTATCGGAAAAGATTTGAATTATTGGTACCAAATAGAATTGTTTATAAGAAATAAAGAAAAATAGTGGAAAATGTCAATATTCATAACTTTTGTATGTATACCGAAAAACTGAATATTCTTCTCTATAAAACAACTTACTTTTGCTGTGACTTGCAGTTGTATAGCTGTGAATTCACTATCCTTCTTTCGCAGTACAAAGGTCAATTATTAATACGCATAAACTATAACTTCTATATCGTATTCTTACTAATAATCGACGGACATCTTAGATTCGAACCGAAAATGGTAACGTAGCGAGTGACACTAAAATGGTAAGAGGGCTCTAGAGCCCTCCAAACCAGTGACATCGAAAAGCATGGGGATGATCGGTCTATCCAATACCTCGTCTGTGATATTAGTTTCCGTAAGTTTATTATTAGTTATTTTAATATATATTAAAGATTTGTTAAGTTGTACTAACAATTTGTATGATTATTAATACTTTTGATACTATCATGTGTTATATTTACGTACATTAGACTTTTATAGAAAACTTGAAAACTATAGATTGATAAAGTTTGAGGGTTTTTTGAAATAGCGGCACAGAATCGCCTATCTTATCGACAGAGTGTCGACGATATCAGTATAAGATAACCAGCATGTTCAGATGCTTTTGAGTGACTGTACGTTGGTGCCCTCTACGATCAAATTCCATATAAAGCAAGAACTAACGTAACAGATATGAATTTCGAATACCCGTTCGAATCACAAAAAAAACTAATTTAATATCTAACCATTTTCCACGTGACATAATTTTTCAAAAAATAATAATAGAAACATGAAAGCAAAATATCAATAAATCCCATGAATATATTACGAATTTTATAAAAACAATTGATTCTGAAAAAGAATAAGTTTAAACTTCCTTCCCTAATTATTTAAACCCGTAATGATAATTAAGTACGAAATTCTCCGTAACCAAAATACAATTATCGCCATATACCAAAAAAAATGATATTCTACAACAGCAGGTTTTTTAAAACGATCGATAAAATTTAAAATTAATAAATCTAGACTTCAACAGTCTTAGGATCATTCGGGGAACCCGACAGATAACGCTATCTCGCGGGATGCTGCGGAATCGTACGAATGCGAACGGAGCAATGGCGTAGGCGGCGATCCATGTGATAAATTAATTTTTATAGCTTCGTGGGTGGCGGCTCTTTCTATTGGTTGCTGATCGGGCGCCTCCCACTTCGAACGACGTAGCCTTCTCCTGGTTTATTCCATTCAGCTGTGATACCAACGGCATACCATTTGTCTCCTTCTAGATGAGCTGGCGAGAAAACGGAAGATGGAAATAATTGATATGCAGTCGCGGCCCGTATGCCTAGCATTTAACAGAAGCCCATCTGTTACGATACAATTGTCCTCAAATAATAATGCCGTAGAAATGAGACAAACTGTACAACCGTGTGTATAATTGTTCGCCATTGCTATATGTATACGTTATGATATTCATTCGCTTTGTAATTAGATACGATTATCCGCGGAAATATATTGCCCGTTTATCGTTTCGCGAATGAACGACCGTGGAAGAAAATACTTTTTAACGTAGCGTAATATAAATTTGATTTATCGTACAACGTGTCGTTGGAAACTACGAGAAACGATGTAGAAAACATAGCCGAGTACCACGCGTTGAAATCACTAACTATCTTGACTATGCGGGCGTTGAAATCTCTCCGCGATATACATAATTCCAAGCTATTGGAAATAAAACTAGTTCTCCGTTGGAATTTTTCATACAGATTATATTATACCGACGCGATTGATCGGTATTACCGATCATTCTGTGCGAATATCCACCACGATAAAATACGATGATAACAATGAAACATAATTAATAAACACTAAACATGAATCATGATAACTGACAAGTACACCATGTCTCATTACGATGGTTATTACAATGATAAACGATTCTTCAGAATTTTCCGCGAAACTGTGTAACGTACGTGTAATTCCTTCCTTCTTTTCACACAGTATGAAACTGCATATTTATCTTCCCACGATAAATCGAGATATTCGAGCATTTCCTATTCGCAATACAGAACCCGTCCGCATACTTAAAGCGGTTGGAATAAATGAGCAAACGACGCCGTTGATCGTAATTGCGTTTACTTAGAGACACAGAGCCCCTGGAAATTAATAGGCTAACGAGAGTGTCAGAAAAAGAACGCGCGCAATAAAATATAGCATTATACGAGGCGGCAGTGCTTTCTTCGATTCCCTTTACGAGGTGGACGACTGCTATAGTTACGCGAATCACCCGGCAAACGTTATACCGTTCTGCATTTTATAGTTTGCGCAGCTTTTCCGCACGTGCTCCGTAGTTTGGCTCTAGGGAAATCGCGCCATCGAATATACGGCTCATTAAATATAGATGGTTATCTAGATACTTATTCCGGACGACTCGGTGAAAATTTAACTTGCAGAATTTTATGAACCGACGAGTTGTTACAAAAGTTAAGAAATGTTTCCGCGCCAAGGGAAGTTTATAATCTTAATTGTCAGTCACGTTCTAAATTACAGTTAAGATTATTAATTCCTACTAAAGACTAATTAATATAATTATCAACCGATCCTTAGAATTCATTCATTTATTCGCGATAGACTAGCCGTTAGATATATCTTCAACCCTCTTTATTTAAATACATATTTTTCTGAACCACGGATATATAGAAATTCTGGGAAAAATTTTTCGTTCATCCATCAAACGCTCAATTTGTCTGTCATTCATCGTTGTTCTTTCATGGGAAACACAAATCTGCGTAAAATCCGCGAACTAATGTTCTCTTGTGAATTCCACTAAAACCAACAGCCGAAACTGCCACGGAAATTGATAGTTTCCGACGACGCAACCTTGTCCGGCGTTCGCATGATCGTTTCGCGTCATTGTAGAGCAGTGAATCTTCCCGCGTGCATCTACATACATACGAATCCATGTTTCGACAGTGGGAGTAACGATGGTGTGTGTCCCCGGTCGCGGGAGGAGTGTTGCGTCCGTGGCGAGCAGGTTGTATCTCTAGGCAAGAAGGAGAGACAGAGAGAGATAGAGAGAGACACACACATATACATATATATATAGAAATAGAGAGGGTAAACAGGTACGAATAAAGCACACGACGAACAAGGAACAACGTTCGCGTGAAGGTGGACGTAGAGAAAGACAGACACGCACACAGGCACACACACACCACGAAAGAGAGAGAGAGAGAGAGACACCAAGTAAGAACAGACCCGCGGGTTTCTTACCTGGTGGAGATGGATGCTGCGGGAGAGCGAGATCGCGAGAGAAAGACACGAGAAGTGGAAGAGAAGAGCATAGGCAACATACAGTGAAGCAGAAGAAGGAGTGTAGAAGGAGGAATGAGTGTAACAGCTGAAGAAGAAGAAGAAGAAGGAGAAAGAGAAAGAAAGAAAGAACACAGAGAGGAAGAAGATGAAAAGGAAGAAAAGGATGAAGGATCAAGAAACAGGGGGATTCAGGAGTGAGGAGAGGGGAGGGGGGGATGAGTGGGGAGAGGAGAGAGAACGAGAGAAGGCCGCGGTAGTCTTTCTCGGTCGGCTAGGTAAGATAAGGACAAGGCGGACAAACGGACTGACGAAGGTAACCAAGGTAGGGGATATTCAGTCTCGCGGCCACGTGCTACACGAGCGCACGCCCCGAGCCGGCCGGTGGTCCAGCCACGACTCCGTCCTCTTCTTCTTCGCCCCGTTTTGTCCCACGTTCCCCCTGTTCCATCGTTCCGTCCACGTAAAGAACAAAAAAAAAACACGAAAAAAAGGATAAAAAAGTAGAGGAGGAGGAGGAGGAAGAAGAAGAAGAAGAAGAAGAGAAACAAATTCTTTTTTCGTACCTCGTAGTCGAAAACTACCATCGGTCGTCCCGCGCGACACCCGTGACGGTATACCGTGTGTTTTATCAAACGAACCCGGGTGGTGGTGCTGACGAACGATCGTTGTGGTACCGCGGATCGGGAAAACCGCGGGTTCGGTGTCCTGGACAGAGAGGATTTCGTCGCGTGTGGGATATTCCGGAGCGGGACCGTGATCGCAACAGGTGGTTTTTAGTTTTTTTTTTTTTCTTGTCGTCTTTCCCCCATCACGTTGTGCGGCATGTTGTGCCGGGGTTGTTGGGATTCAAAGGATGTAACTGGATTGTGAATGGACACGGGGATTGCTGTGGAAGACGTTGACCGAAGAGATGACGGAAAGTTTCGCGGATGGTGGTGTTCCGGAAAGGGAGGCAAGTTTTGTGCTCTGAATCGTTGTGCGACGATAAATTTTTTCGTCGAGGATGCAGCACCGTGTCGACGGAAATACAATTATTACAGAGTATTGAGAGAAGTGACGAACGGATAACTGAGATGGGAGACAACCTTAGCGGCGTTTCTGGTTGAAGTTGATGGTAGGTGCGGCCTGTCAACTTTCAGTGAAAACAATTCCAATCACGTTAAATCAGAAATCGATGTTTTCGCTCTTATATCATTTGCCGGGAATGATGCATCGATCGGATCGTCGAGAACGATGTACGGAATGAAATGTTAACGAATGTTCAACGTATTGAAATGAAACAAAAAAATCGAAAGAAAGAAAGAAAGAAAAGGACGAGACAGAGAATGAAAAGATAATCCAAAAAAAAAAGAAGCTAGAGTGTTATTTGTGTGATTGTAAAATTGCTTTAAATTATCGTTTATTAACTATAAGATGATTGATAATATAACCACGGTTTATTACAACGAACGTATTTATCAAGCTGTTTATGAAACATCATTATACACCGCGTCTCGACGGGGACTGTCTTTCGACGGTTTGGACAGCGCCGATCGTTGGATCGTTATTCAATAAATCGAATATTCGATAAGTAACGCAATCCTCTTAGGTACTGCTTAACAAGCTAACTAGCCCCCTGGCTAAGGCCGTTACACGAAAAACCATTTCGGGTTTCGCGGCGCCGACGATTAATTTGTCACGACGTCGGGGCACAACAATTTCAACTGTCTGCAGTCGGTACCATGATATCCGTGTGACGTGCCGCTCACAACCGGTTCATTAAAGCTGCAGCCGCTCGTCACTCATTGGCTGCCAAGACTTGGCAGCGATCGGGATGTTTGCGATAAAGAAAGAAAGAATATATATAAAAAAAAAAAACGAAGACGACGATGGAGAGAGAGAGAAAAAAAAATAAAATCGCTGAACCACCGATATACGGGCGATACTTTTGACGCGAGTGTTTCACCTTTCAATCATTATTATTACAAACCCGTAGCTGCTATCGTCCGTAGGATGGACTGGCGAAATGAAAAAAAGTTGACGGACAATTAGGATATTAATGATGCGAGACAGCCTGGGAAAATGAAAAAAAATTATACCGCGTACAATTTAAATCTACGATCAAGGGAATACGTTTCTTTCGTACGATGGAACGCACGGTTTCGTCGGTTGATTTTAACGAAAGAGTGTGTGTTCGAGACCGCACCGAAATGTTGGCGTAAACTCGGTTCGTATCACTATATCGGTCGGTTTCATGTAAATTCACGGATAATTTCTATGGGTTGTAATTTTAGCACGCGCAATTTCGTTACATGCGACGACGTGGTAATTAGAATAACTCGGCGTCGGTAATCGCAACCCAGTCTTATCTTTTTTTTTTCGTCTTCGTAAACGTATTGTCGTGCGTGCCGCTAATCCAGCTTGCCAGTCCATCTTCTAAAGAGTGACGTGATGTATTACGTTTGCATACACGCGGTAACGTGTATAGAGGTAAAAGAGTGATTATTTCAAGGACTGCAAACTTGTTGCGGTCGGAGTAATGATACACAAGCATTCGCTTCTCTACCTTTTCTCAGGGGAGTCACGTTAAAAATATCGACGGACAAATTATATGGTAAAATGCGTTAATTTCTTTAACGATATGTAAATCGATTGGAACGAAATAATCGTGGTTTAAAACGTAACAGAAAGGTGCTTTGACTCTACAATATAGTATTTCGATAAATTATTATTACTACTGTGATTATTATATTGATAAACGTTACGTTTTGATATCGTGATTTACTAATGATCTATCAATTGAAAAATAACACAAAAAAAGAACGAACGAAAAGTAAGACGGTTTACCTTGTAAGATCGTAAACGTGGCAAATTGTATTTCATTAAGACGGTTGTTTTCTTCGTCGTGTTACATTTCCAACGGTCGACAAGAACGTTAGTCTGTGAAAACAGGGATTTATCGGACGCATTGCAAAGGCGACGACACATTCAGCTGAACCGGTCTTCCAGCGGGAATATGTCTCTTAATTAATTTGTCATTATTTAAGGAAGACATCGTACGATGAAACTTACCGTCGTCACGACGTCGCGGTCGACGTCATATTTCTTACTCGTTGTTCGTTCCCGATCGAATCGATTTCATAAAGACAAGGTAATATATCACCGCGAGCAAGAAAAAAAAAAACAAACAACACTCCTTCCTGACGATTCCCGCATTGTTTGAATTTTCTGCACAACTTCTCGGAATCGATACTTGAATTGTAAACACGCTATATTTACTTCACCCGTATAACATAGTAACTTTTTTTCCCCACGTCACAACTATACGTACAACTTCTCACCCGTGCGAGGTATAATTTCATTAACATTCAACAACATTTTATCGATATAAATTACGTAGCCCGTGCGAAAAAGAAAAAAAACACACACACACATACACACATCAAGATCATTCCAATATCTTAGCACACCGTTCCAAATATTTGAAAAAACATCGACGCCTTGTATCGGGACGTTAAAAAATTTTTTTTACGATCACACCGTCGTGTAACTTTTTTTTTACCCCCTCTAAATCACCTGTATTTACGTGACTATGGTAATTCTTCGCGTACGTGTTCCTTTGTACCTGTAACGAGTGACCGTGCGGTCCCGCGTGTAAGGGCGGCGCCCAGTTTTTAATGAATTGAAATTAAATCTCGTTAATCGGAAGTGGGCACGTTTACACGCGTCGGGGGCCTCGCCACACACACATACACATACACATACAAGTATACAGCAACGGCGGGGGGGAAAGTTCGCAGAGTGGCGCACGGATGAAATTAATACGTGGTCGGCGCCGTAATTAGCGCTCGTATTTATGCGCCTCTCGCAAGGCGGGCTCCGTTAACATGGTAATGGCGTTACACCGCTGTAAACACGACATGTTATCTCGACCAATCCGAGCAGGATCGCGTAAGGAATGGCAAACTATCGGGCGAGACTTTTCGGTGGACAGAATATTCGCACGCTTCAAGATCGTGTTAATATACTTTCGTTATGGTAACAAGCTTTGAAAGGTTGGGGGTGGGGGGATGATGATACGAAATTACCTTGCACATGGTTTCAATGGAATTCGATCGTTCGTTACAACGACACCTATTTGACTGGTTATAGGTGCAAAAATATTTTTAATGATTTATACATTAATCGCGATTACAACTGGCTTACATATAATTCATTTCCGTATATCGTATAGATATTTACTAACAATCCATAAGATTTTCATTTTAATTTCTATATAAATTAATCAAATATACTGTATAAACGTAGATATCGTTAATCTTTATGATTATAGTTTGATATCGTACGACACACTGGACGGCCTAACGTGAATCGAACATCTCGTGTTCACATCCTCCGAACCGTGAGAATCCAGAAGATCAAACACGAAACAGTGTATCGACAAAAGAGACCGGGGTTGTAGGACAAGAACGAAAATGTTGCGTCGCGACATCAAACAGAGAACAGACGGTTCGAGGGACCGGCGAGAACGGTTTACATCGAGAGATTAAAGAACATCGAATGGACGTGGGCGATTTATCGAGCTCGGCAGGATTGGCTGGGAGCGGATCTATCCCTGGTGTAACGGGTGTTGGTATCATTACAAGTACGACATCCGCCACCGCAGGGTGGTGGACGCCTACGTCGACGATCACCTCGGCAGCGGCCAACACCGACGTGGTAAGTTTTATTTTTCATTCTCCCATCGATTCTTTTTACAACATGGAACTTTTTTTCGTGTTCTTTTATCAAAGTTTAACCAGATATACGTAAATAAATTCTAAATAATCACCGTTAGAGAATAAAGATATATAATCAAAGAATAAAAAAAAGAAGATGATAATTAAATAAAAACTAAGATTAAATAGATTCGTATAATATGTATATTCGAAATCAAGGGATTCAGTACCATACGTGTGCCCTTTTAACGCAATGGAAAACGATTGATCGTACAATGTTATAACGGTAGAGAGAAAATGATATAGGTACCTTATGTCTTTGTACGTTGCTACTTTCATTTCTTCGTTCGAGTGTCATTCGTCATCGGCGTTACATTCGCGCGCGTTACTTAATGAGACGTCTTCGCGGTATCGACGTGGTGGATGCGGGTGCGCGATTAAACGAACACATCGGAGCGCGATGGTCGAAAACTCACGGTGACGTGGATGGAAAACTGTGGAACAGGAGGCCGAGATAAGTTATCCGTTGATGGGAGAAGGAACGACGTGAGAGCCCATCGAGACACGAAGAACATTATTTAGTTCCGTTGGAGTGCAACGGCTGAGTACAGGGATTAGAACCGAAGGTGACACAGGCGCGTCATCTGTTGGACGTTTAACCTTTTTTACCTTCCCCCCTCGGCCTGTGCTTTGCTTTACCGCCGTTCCCACAAGAAGCCATCAGCCGTCTCACCCAGATACTCCAGCTTGACGAGACTGGAAATCATTTTCGATCGTACTCGTCCTCTATGAACTTTCATTTGCGTCTATGTTTTCACATCGTAACGTCCACGCGGAGTCACGTAGCACTTTAGACACGTGTATTGAAGTGCACCGTTAACAGTACCTTTATACATATACTTATACATATATATATAAATGTAAACCGTGTATCGAACATATTCTTTATTCCATGTTTCTTGATTTTTTTTATTTATTCTTGTATTCTTTTAAAAATTTTATTAATATATCAATATAACATTCATATATTCGTAACCAAGTAGATTTTATAGGGAAAGATTGAACAAATTTAACGATTTCGTTTGATCGTTCATAAATAAAAAGTTACATAACGTGAAATCTTACCGTTTTGATATATTATAAATAATGTCCCGATAGTTGATAATTCACCTGTCACGTGTGTACGATTAATTTCCACGCCGGGTCTGACGAAATCGGCAGGAAGGTGCGTCACGTTGGTACACCCTTTTCGTGTGGGAATTAAGTTCGACCGCGTGGTAAGATCGTCGCTCTTTTGCTCGTTCGATCCGTCCGTTCTCTCGCGTACACAATCCACCTTTCCCGTTCGGTCATCCTTTCTCATTTGATCGTCGCATCCTCGGCCGCGGAGTTGCCTGCAACCTGGTTCACCGGTAATGACTGGCTAACTAGGTTTTAATAGGAACATGGTCTCGCAACCAAATCCCCGTACCGTTCTTGCGAGCCTCGGGAGAAGGTAAGAAAAGGTCCTTTTTACCGTCGTCTTGTCGCTTATCGAGCCTGCTCTCTCGCCACTCTCGAGGATTCTCAACCACCGAGTGTTTCAACAGTGATTGGCAGTCACGTTACGATCGTTCCGGGATCGGAATCGCCGTAACCGTGAATCGAATGAGTGAGTTGACACTTCGCCGTCTACTAATGCCTGGTCTACATTCATCGACGGAATTGTCAAATTTGTAAAACGGTGCACACCGAAAGGGAGAATCGTTACTTATGTTTCCATAAGAAACAGGTGGCTTCGCTTATGGAATTATCGTGATTACGTAAAAACGTTGAAATTGCGACAAACGAGATCATAATGGGAAAAAAAAACGATAGCAACAACACGTTGATATTATTACAAAAGAGCTTAGTAAGTGCAGGCTGGTTGATCGTTACCGTGACACGTGTCCCGTGATCATCGCTGAAGCACAGAAAATTACGGACAAGAACATCGTCGTCCGTCGATGTGTTTCTTATCGTTCTAGATGTTACTATTTTTTTCGTGATCGTAACACCTGAAGGGACTAACGAAAAAAAAATATGAAAGAACCTCGTTCAATGATTGCCACATATTCCACGTGGTTCAAGCACGATCACCACTGTGTATTTCTAAACGTCTTTGGTTTCTTAGCTGAAGCGTAACGACATGTCGTATCGGTTTTTGTTCCAGATGAATCAGCTCTGCAGGGTCTGCGGAGAACCGGCCGCGGGTTTTCACTTCGGGGCCTTCACGTGCGAAGGTTGCAAGGTCAGTATCGTTATCGTTGTCACTCGACTCTCTGTTCAAATTTCTCCCTTCAGAGGAACCCAGTATATTCATCTTCAATTTCATTTTCACACTCTCCGAACGTCGTTACCATCATTTCCAATATACAAATCAAATTAAATACTTCATTCGTTGGTAACAGAAACACACATTTTCCACTGTAAGTCTACGTAGCAGTAAAAAAAGAGAAAAAAAATAACACTCACCGGCATTAGAATAATATATTCCACGTTCACATCTAACGTACGCGGTTCAACGCGTTTTCTGTCCAACAGTCATTCTTCGGGCGTACCTACAATAATTTAGGCAGCATCTCGGAATGCAAAAACGGCGGTGTGTGCGTGATCAACAAGAAGAACCGTACCGCCTGCAAGGCCTGTCGTTTACGGAAGTGCCTGATGGTCGGTATGTCGAAGTCCGGCTCGCGTTACGGACGTCGCTCGAACTGGTTCAAAATCCACTGCCTCCTGCAGGAGCAATCGCACCAGGCCCAAACACGTTTAATCAAAGACCCGAAATCCGCGTACGAGAAAGCGTTCGGTTCGTTGGACGTAGCCAACAACAACAATAACAACGAGAACACCAGTACAACCAGTACCGGTAGTATCGTCGGTATGGTTACCCCTACCACCACAACGGCGAACAGTTACCATCATCATCATCACCATCATCATCAACAACAACAACAACAACAACAGCAAGATAGGTTTCCAAAAAGAGACGACGGTGTACTGAGGCCACAAGATATATCTTCCCAATTGAGACCTCAGGATATACCACCTAGAACCAGTCAGGATCCATTGTTAAGGCCAGGTGACCTTGTAAGGTCACCGCATGACTTACTCAGGCCCGAAGTGTCCAGGTTTCCAATGTGGCGGGGTCCACCCTACTTCCATCCAGCCCTCACGCACATGCAGCTGCTGAACACACCGTTCTTCCCGTTCCAGCAGAGATTCATCGTTCCCTACGTGAATCAGGTCGGCGCGCCGCAAATGGTCGCCAGTCTGACGAGTTCTTCCAGCGAGAGCGTCAGTCCCCGGTCGACGCCGTCGCCGAAGAGGGACGAGGAGAATCGGAACTCCCAGGAAGACTGCCGGGACGGCGACGGGCAACGGGGCTGCCAGAGGTCGTCCGCGGAGGTCACGTACGACAAGAGTTTGGCGTTCCTCAGATCCCTGGGTCCCGAGCAAGAGGAACCGATCGATTTGAGTATGAAAACGGCTGAGGTAGACGGACAGGAGGTGGACACTGGTAGCACGGAAGAGGAGAGGTCCACCGACAGCGAGGATAACGAGCTCCTACAGGACACAGGGCCACCTTTGGATCTGACACGAAAGACATGACCTTGGAGCCCGAAAGATAGCTCTGGATAAGAATTTCATTCAAATTTAGACGCTGTCTTATTGGGATGTTGACAAAAATAAGTATCACGAGTGATACGAGAATAATAATAACGACAGGGGATATTAGTCGAAAGGAAATGATCGTGAGAAACAATAAAACTGAAAAATGTGTGTGTATATATAAATAAACTAAACAATTGTAATAAATATGAAATAAAGAACAGATCGTTGAATTATTGAAAGATAAGTGAGGGGGATGACGATCAGAATGAAATGACACAGACTTAGAGTACGACAACGACGAAGAAGAAAGAAGAAGAAGAAGTAGAAGAAGAAGAAGATTTAGTCGGCGCGGAGTTAAACGTACGACGTCAAGGAGCCGCGTGTTCACGGCATAAATGACTTTACGATCGGCGAGATCCGATCGATGTATAAAATTGCTCAAGTCCTCGGTATTAGCCGACACCGGTCCTTCTTTCCCCGGGTTTGTACCTTCGCCAGGTGTTCGTTGACGGAGCGGGTGAAGATCGGCTCGATATATCCTTTAGCACGGAGAGATGTACGACGGACGATTGTGCCTTAACCGGTGCCTTTAGGTCTCTTATACCGAGAGTAGAGTGCCAGTAAAAACCACGTGATAGTTTAACGTTAAATAATAACCGTACGCCTACGTTGCGAGATAACGCAAAGGGGTCTCGCGCGGGGGTGGGGAGGGGGGGGGGTTGCAATCTGTGTGTGCGTGTTCCGACGGTTATACATATTAGAAATAATAATGCTTGTGCGTGTGTGCGTGCGTTTTTTTGTGTGTGTAAATGGATGCGTCGCGCGTGTTAGAGGTGCGTAACCATATTTGAGAAACGGTGTTTTTTTTTTTTGGAACAGCCCGGTTTTCCGATAGCGTAATCGCGAAACGATAGGTCCACGCGTAAACGCGGATCCGATGCTCGCGTATGGCCAGTGTTTATATTATCTTTCTCTCGTTTTAAGCCACGCTCATATCCGGTGAGATCGTGTTATTTATATTGTATGTCCGTGCCCGAGTCTTATTTAACCGCGAACAAACGAACGAACAAACAACGCAAAAAAAGAAGAAAAGTAAAGAATGAAACGGTAATGACGATAATAATAAAACATACGAATAAATTGCGCATTCGTCGCTTTCGCGCCGCGGATCCTGGTGTGCGCGCGCGCGCGCAACGTTCGTCGCGTGATTACCCTCTTGTTGATCACGGGATACCCGATGACACCGTGGTTACGTAACCCGGGATTCGTACGTCGTCGCGACTCGTACGAATTTCTGGCCGTTTTCTCTTGTACCGTTTTTACGGAATATTTTACACGATACGTACATGTACATGTATGTATGTACACGTTTGAAAGTGTCATTGTATAATCGTATATTTATCGGAAAAACTCGCGATGAAACGGCGAGGAAAAATCGACAAAGACGATGACGAATCGAAAGAATCGTAAGGGTATTTTATGAATTTTAAAATGAAAGCACAGGTATGGCCAGTACAAACAAACAAAAAAATATATATATATATTATATATAAATATAATAAAGAGGCATGGTAATCCCGATCGAACGATACGCGCGAAGTACACCATGCGTTCGGTGGAAAATAAAAAAATAAAATAAAGAATATTGTGTATATCCAATGTGTGGCGCCTTGATCGTCGTTCATTAAATCTTCTCCTCGATCATCGTTTCCCTTTACACCAGTGTCCGTAATCACGTACCTCGAACTCGAGATGGTATTCGATTACTTTCGTCTCGCGCGTCTTTCGCATTCCGAACCGTCGGTACTTACTACGTACGAGTACGAGTACGAGTACGAGTACGGGTACGGGTACGGGTACGCGCGCGCGCAAAACACTTCGCTGCTGGCCCGGTCTATTGCGCGTATGATACGCGTACACGCATCATCGTATCTTTCCAAGTTATTTATTTAGTAATAAATTTGTCCACCTTGATGTACTACGCGAAACACGTTTTCCCGATAATTCTGTTCTAACGCGACGCCTTGAAGAATGATGCGATTCCCGAGGACGTTGAAAACGTTCGGGCGATAAATTCTGTTAAAAGTTTAGCAATAAACACACGAGTATATCGATCGTAAGCCTTCCATTCCTTCGGTCGTTTGACCTACCCGTGACACCGAGACTCGATGAAACAGGTAAAAGAAGCTAAAGAGGAGAGAGAAAAGATGAGAAAAAAAAATTTACGAACACAGTGAAAAGGAAATTTTTCTCTTCAAAAGACACTTCGTGGATGCGTTTCGAAGGATCTTACCGGACGAGGAAGCGATTCTCGCTCTGCGTCCTTGTACGTTGCATTTATTGCTAATTACCGCGGTTTCGTATCGGCAAGGTTTCACGGTCTACGTGTAATATATCACAAGTTGTGATAATTTATGAACGCTCGCGAAGCAATGAGGAACTCGAGGCACAAATTCAATCTTGATCTCCGCGCCGAGATCATCAGAAGGATCACATTTCTAATACGATTCACTTGTGATTATATTATATTTGATTCATCGGTGTTACCAAAGTGTTCTTCATTTTTTCAATTTATTTTCTACATCGTACAAGAATTATAAATACATTTCAATATAGAAATAGTAACTATTAAGTATAATCAGTGCGTGTCACACTTTCTCTCTACCGACTGGTAGTCATTGATAACCTAATCGAATTGAAAATATAACCTTACGAACTCCACGACAGCCGTTCCGTTTCGCCTAACGAGAGCTACAGAATCACCGCGTCCCTTGATTCATTACATTTTCTGCAAACCAATAAACTCTTACACCGTTTAAGTGTAATATAAATCGTTTCCGTTTACGACTGTCCGATTTTCACGTGTATGAACTCCGATACAGGGATTTCCGACGCGTCGCAAAGAATCGGTAAAAAAAGGACTAATTAAAATTATAATTACTATCCGGTAGTAAAATTGTCAAGCATAAAATCGTTGCCCGTGTTCCCGGGGGAAATTGTTAGCCGAACCTGTCGTGATTTTCACTCGGCCGACCGGATTTCCAACCGTGCGATTGGTTTTCGCGTCGTTTCCGCGTTTCGCACCCGGCTTTTCTCGCCGCAACGACACGTTCCTTGGACGGGAATATTCACGAGGAGCCGTAGGTGACACAATCGGCTGCTCACCTGCGTGCACCTGCGTGTATTCACGAACACTCACGCTCGTAACCCCGGACGTTAAAATACCTCGGACTCGCGCTTGTTGACTTAGGTGGGACGAAGAAGAAGAGGAGCCACTCGATGTCCGTCGAGAACGGTGGTTTCCTGGCCGACGATTCTGGCCTCAGAAGGATCCACGTGTGCCGTAAAAAGGAAAAGAAATTTTTGCTACCACGTATACATACATACATGATGACGTGCGCGTACGTCTGTAAACGCTACGTTAATATAGATTATAAAAAATTCGTTTTCGGAAAAATATAATGATATTTCGTCGTTGATTTTGTTGTTCGCAACATGCGAATAGGATAAAGTATATTTCTTCTTTTTTTTTGGTTCATAGATTTGTCCGATCAATATTTTATTCAAATCGTGTGTTCTTTCCTTGTAACTTCTTCTTCTTTTTTTTTGGTATCTTATTGTGAAATATACCTGACAATAATTTGCGAGGGTAAACAAGAATAACAGTAGAACGGGATGTCTGACGTTGTAATACATTAATAAATATGTAAAGAATATCCTAATTGGGTGGTAGAAATTTATCAAGACGACGTGGTAAGTCGAAATTATAATAAATCCGAGACGGAATTATACGAAGCCCGATATGTTCGGGCGGTATTATTAATTCAGACAATGTTCGGTATCACGTAAAGTGCAGTCGTCTCGGCATTAATCACGACGATTGCTACAACGTTGTCGAAGAATCCGATCGGTTAATCATCTCGACACCTTGACCACGATCCGCGGGATCATTCATTCCTGAATCGCGCATCTGCGTTTCAACGGTGCGTATCTTTTCAATTCCGAGGTTGTCACGTACATGTACAATCTCGCCCCCACTCTTTTTTTCTCTTGCTATTGACACGTCTCTTTACCTTCAGTCACGACGACAAAAATGTCCGACCTTTTTATACCGTGAAAACAAAAAAAATCTTTTGCAGAATAATAATAATAACATCCGACCGTCGTCTCGCACTCGAGAGATTTGGACGGTTGAAAAATCCTTTAATCGTTTCTGTTCTTTTACACCATTCAGTCTAACACACCTTTTGTCAGCCGGGTCGTTTTTAACGCCAGGATATTTTATTACTCGAGATAGGAATCAGGTTTTCTTAAAGTTTCATCGGACATTTTTCCATTCGTTCTCACCTGTGTAATGGTAATCTTCGGTTTTACAACTGGTTGATAAAGGATCATCCTTCCTGGTTAATTTTTTTACCGGGCGTATATACTTTTATCGCGACGCCTCTGTGTACACATACACACATAGACATATAACGTATAATATATATTTTTTATTTCCATTCTCACGGCTTTCTCTACTTTGCCTCCTCTTATCGAACGTCTATCGTTACATGAAGATAAAGTGCTGTCCATTAATTCACCTGCAAAGGTATAAGGTTGTCAAAGTAGGTCCTGTTTCCACAGGCAAATGACACGTGCGAGTCTAAATACTTCGCCCACGTTATTCAAGTAGCTCGTGAATACACCCGTCATTTTTCTCCCCGTTAATTCTACGAATAAAAAATAATAGTATTCGCAATTTTTTTTCTCTCTCCACCGCGATCGTACGACACGTATATCGCGTTTGCTTTAATTTTTGTTTTTTTATTCTTTTTAATTCCTCGTCCCGTAGCTTTTTCGACGTGTTACGTAAATCTTGCGGGAACCGTACGGTGGACCGTCAAAGCCACCGTCTTGTCGTAAATTAATAAAGTCTGTCTCGAAAGACAGAAGGAGAGAAGACAGGGTGCGATGGGGGGAGAGGAGAGCCCGGAAGAGAAGGAGGACCGGTTGTTCATTGACGGGGCGAAGGCCCCCGCTCGTGAATGGTGGTAAACCGCTAAGGAACAAGAATAGTGTTCCGTCTCTCCCGCATATGTATGTGTATGTGTATGCGTGAGTGTGTGTGTTTTTTTTAACACTGATTTGCATTTCGGCGCGATTCACGGCGCTTTATCAATTATACATCTCCCTGTGTAATTGCTTGCTTCTTATTCGCGTTTGATTCGTTTATTAGTGATTCATTGCCCCTGCGTGTGTAGCTGTTTAACATACGTATCAACGGGAATATTTCATGTTACATTTGAATGTCGTGATGGTGGAAAAAAAAATTTATATACATACATATATGTATACATATAAGAAGAAGAGGAAACATCACAATCGACCTGGTACACAGCGATACAACGAGACGTGACGTTACACGTTTGTGTCAGTCCGTCATCCGTGATCCCGGGGGAGAAATTTTAGTATTCGAAATCGTCGATGTGACGGTGATTAATGTACCGGACGTTGGAACGAACCTGATCGAATAAAACGAGTGGAAAAAAAAAGAAAACAAATTTCGCGGTGACCGGTTGTTGTTTTGATTTCCGGTAACGCGCGGAGATCCACGGCTGTTTGTTCGTCACCTCCGACAACCATTTGTAACGATAGGGACCTAGAGGAATATGTGTATGTACGTATGTATGTATGTATATACATACGTCTCTGCTTCTTCGGGACGACGACGTGTCAGTCTTGAACGGCATATGGGGGAACAAGTCGTTTATAACTTCGCGCGAGTCGCTCGCAGGTGTCCGACAATGGGTCTTATTCGATGTTTATTTTTATAGACTCTTTTTGGGACGGTCACGACTGTCTGGCACGGCTAATTTAATTAATATTCGCGCCTTCCGTTGTGCCGCGGTGACACGTCGGCATTCAGGTTCTTGATACGTTTTCATTTATCCCGCAGAATCTCTTTGTGCGACACGAACCGTCCAGGGGGGACACATCGCGATGGAATAAAGAAATATTAACCTTGGTGGGATCGGTCGTTCTTTATCTATAGATTCCGAACAATCGCCACCTGACCAATTCTTTTTCTTTTATCATCCCCATTGTTTTAATTCCTCCCGTATACTATCCTATCGTAGAAACCTCGTTTTTCTCTCTCTCTCCATCTCTCTCTCTTTGAAAAAAAAAGAAAGATTCATTATTCCCATCGCTATTAATCTCCCAATACAGGTAAGTTATTAATTTCGAAAGTCATACGCCATAAAAGAATTTTTCGAAATCCTCGTTACACGGTCCATATGAAATTTTCTTTCTCAACGTCACCGTAATGTCTCCTATCTGTCTCATACAGCCACGACACGGCAGGTAGTCCTGCGACGAAGAAGTGGCAAACGATGCAGAAGCAAAGAGGTAGTGGTAGTAAGTAGTAGTAGTAGTAGTAGTAGTAGAAGAAGAAGAGAACAACGACGACGAAGAAGAAGAAGAAGAAGAGGACCGGCGTGGTAGCCGGGCACACACTAAGGTCGGCAGATGCGCGGCACGAGTGTAAGAGGGGCCATTACACGCGAGTGCGTGAGGTAAAGAGGTTTACTACACCTGTGGCCTGTGGGCTTGGCCAACCGAGCGTCTGTTCTTGTATACACCTATACATACGTACGTGCGAGCGGGACACAGTGCGGTAAAACCGGGTCGTGGAAAGAGAGAAGAACAAGCAACCGGGGCCTTAAGGTTGACAATCCGGGGTCACCATACGTATATGTATGTATGTATGTATGTATGTATACCGGTGAGCTTCGTCCATCCTGTGATTGGACGGCGGGAAATTCATAATACGTTTTTCATAGATACACTCTCTTTGGTCGACACACCGTGGAGCTCTCCCCGGAGTCGTGTGTTGAGTAAAGTCGGGTCGGGTCGTGCCGAGTCGACTTCGAGTCGGAGGAGTAGCAGCAGCATCGAGGAGAGCAGAGCCGAGTTCGAGCGTTTCGCTGGACGTTTACGAGCGTTTGACCCTAAGTGTACGCTGGGAGCGCGGGAAGTAGGGGAGGCGGAAGAGACGGAGAAAGGGAGAAGTCGCTCTCTTGCGGTCTCGCTAATTGGGTACGTTGCACACGCACCGTCGTAAGAGGATCCTCGAAGTGGACGTAAACCCAATATCGCCGGCGTATGAGAAAGGGATGCTTCCCGAGCGAAACGATGATCGTAATGGGGATTCGGCGTGACGCATTCTCTCTCCCCCCCCCCTGCCGTTAACGGAGCTTTGTCGACGAACGTTTTGTCATTGAGAAAAAAACTATATGGATCGTTTGGTAAGGAAGTCTCTTAGAGAGGATGATTAGTCGTTAATTTGAGATTGTACGTTTTAGTATTGATAGGGTGAATCGAGGGAAATGATGGATATTTTGTTTACAGATGATCTATGAAATTGTAAATCGTGCAGTATCGAGTACGCGGTAATGACGGGTGGGTAGATTTACATTGGTATCGGGGAGTTACTATTTTCTTGTTTTTTTTTTGTTGTTGTAGATATACGTATTCGTAAGTCGGTTGTTATTTCGAATCTTCGGCGAGTTTGAGTATGCGTGGGCGGTGGGAAGAAAAAAAAATGAGATTTAGTCGTCCGATGGTTTCGCATAAAATTATCATCGGTCTTTCTCAACTAGACGATCGAGTCGGTGTATCGTGAGTTATAAAAACCATGGAATGAGTAATAATAATATGTTCGAGCACGAACGTGCGTAATGTGACGGGGTTAATAAAGAATAGAGAACTGGTTTCGCTAAAATGCTTGTAAACCTATTATTCACCGTCCGAGACACGGTTATATGTTGTATACGGGTATGAATCGAATGGAATTAACGGCCTCTATGGTGCCGATATTCGCGCGATTTGCCAAATTTTATTGGTTACATTTGCATGAATTGGAATAAAATATCCGTGACAGTCGTTTCGAATGCCTGGTCGTCGAATTAGTATTGCCGTGCGATATACGAAAATAGAGACGGTAAGACAAATGTCTCGCTTTAAAAGAGAAAAAAAAAACAGAAAAAATGGAAAGAAAAAGAGACGAACGGTTTTGCGTACTATTTCGAAATGACGAATTCGGCATTTTAGGAATTCAACCGTGGTATGTCTGAAGGACTCGTTCGATGATCGAAATGTTTCGACATTACAAGTAGAACGACGACGCGGGTCGAAAAAGAATGTTTCCCGTGAAGAATGTACGTATTTATATATAGAATCTTTTTACCGCGTTAAAGACACGTTTTTAATTATTGCGATGTGTAATGATACATTCAGCTGTGTCATCGAAACTTTCTTGATCGAAAGTTGCTGCGTAGGCGCAGGACCGGCTTTCGAGAAATCGCGTGAACGATCATTAATAAAGTCGCGTCGCTCACACGAGCAGACACCACCGTGACACTTGACAAATATCTTATTTTTTTTTTTTTTTTTTATTCGTTTCCTCCAACTCCGTGAATGTATCGCAGTCAATTACCCAGGCGAAAAGGTCGACATTCCTGGGGTAAAATCCCCAGGTTACGCCGGGCAGTTCGCAATTCGCATTGTTGCCAGCCGGTAATTAATTAACGATCAAACTATCGCAGAAGTTAGGTGATGATCTTAGATAAAGCTTAACCGTAATTTAGGCAAAGATTTCAAGCAAAATCGTTTAGATAGATTCTATATCTGTGAATTCTTGTTTCTTCAATCGTAGTCATTAATAAGCCTGCGCGGTCGAACGCGATAAGAAAATTCTACGGTAAGCGATGCGCAGCGAGAATGCATATTTTTCTGAAACTCACACGTTTCATTATCCCACCGATATAACGCTCTAACGAAAAATAAAAGAAAATTAACAAAAAAACAGTATCTAATCACGTGGGAATAAACATCACTTCCCCACACACACATACACATTCACACTAAAAAACTATATATACATTCATATTATACAGAATTATATAAACAATACACACCGGTAACCAAGTCCATCAAACAATTCCACATACATAATATCATTCTCTCTTCCCTTCACCAACGGAAAATTGAAACTCTATTTCGTTCCCGGGATGCAACGAGTCGGTCGAACGGTCCGTGAATTCTCGTCCGCGGAACGCGACCATTAATAAAGCGGCTCCGTTCGCCACGATAAGGACCCTCCCGCGTGCCGCGCAGCCTGTTAAAGGCAGTTCGGTTTCGCAGTCCGAAGAAGAGTCCGGCGGAGTTCGCAATGCGCGCGGCGGGAATGCCGTGGCACGTCCTTTCGCGCGGACTAAGGTAACTTATTCTCTGTCTTTGTGGGCGCCCTTTTTGCGCGCTCGCTCGGCCGCGGGATAGGGTTAAGTGGGTGCGACCCCAGGACGCTAAATAATATCGAGCTGTGCCATCTACCGAGCACGTAGCGCGCCATCTTGAAATATTACGCCGGACGCTTTATTATTCGTTTATGCGCGAGTCCTTCCCCCGCTGTTGGGCTCTTCTCTTCTCTCGTCTGGTCGGTACCGTTCTCTCTCCCGGTTTGCCGCATCTCCACCTTCCGATTATTATACAGTTTGCGAATTCTCATCCTGGTGGGGTGTACCCGGCCGCGCCAGGTCGCGATACTTTCCGGGAGCCCTCTCGCTTTTAATATTAATTCCGTCGTAAATCAACATCCAACGCGACAGTTTTACGTGAAATATTGAATACCTTGATGGTTTGAAAAAAAAAAGGGTTGAGGGGAGGGTGGTAAGGGGTGTAGAGGAGACGGAGGTACGTGTAAAGTATGAACAAATTAACGACGATAAAAAAAAGATTTCTGTCATTCCGTACCTACTCGTTTATTTTTTTTTTATAAATTTTATTTTATTTTCAGCGCGTCGATGACGACCTTGCCGATGGATGTAACGTGTAATTTCAAGCTGCATTTTTTCGTTTCCTTTTTTTTTGTTTTTTTTTTGTTTTAAGAAGTTTAAATGTTGTTTAATTATCATCGTTATTTTTATATTAAAGTCGCTTCGGTGATTTAATGTAATTGAAGAGGCGTGTAATGGAGTGGACCGTGGCTCGTTCGAGTTTCCGAGAGACATTTAACGCGCGCAGGTTCGTCCGACGATGGTTTCCGTTCCGTAGATTTATAAAACAACATTGACAAGACGGAGTCAGGCCTTGGAACTTGAGATCCTCGTCCGCCAGAATTCGAGAGCAAACATGGGCGCGATCCGGCGACCGTTTTCGACATCACGACACGAAAAGCACTCTGCATTCACGGACTCCACTCGTCTCTTCTCTCGTCTCGTTAGTATATATGCTCGTACTCTCGAGATTGACATTTGAATTTCAATGAGCCACGGTCGGGGCCCCGAGTATCCGGGACTTCTCGTCTTTTACAACCCGTGGCGGGGACGTGTGTCCTACGGTGGTCTATACGGTGCTATTCAGCCGTTGTCGCTGATGAATTTCAGATGAAACGAAAATTGGTGGTAACACACACGGATTCCGTGAAAATGGATATTTGTCGTCGACGAAGAGATCGAGCAGGTGGAACGTGTCACCGTGCGGTGTTAATCGTGCTAAACGGTATACCAGTCGTATGTCTATTTCATTTCTTTTTCTTATTTTTCTTCTTATTTTTCTTATCCTTACTAATTTACAAATATTTCCTTACGTATCCCCACCAATTCAACAAGATTTCCATAAAACTTTAAATATCCCTGTTATAATATAAATAATACCTTTATCCCCTTATATTTATCCGTTCGTTCTCTCACTTATTAAATAAAACGATCGAGCTGTTTGAAAAACCGTTCGCATACATCCACCGGGAACCCGGCGGAGTATATACCATCCGAAGTGTAAAAGTATGAAAACGTGTACAAGTTGTAAGGGGCCATTCCGACCGTTCGATGTTTATTTTCTTCTCTTCAAATTCTCGCGGCCCCGAGGCCGGGACATTCGAGGGATTCAAGCGCGGTGACGCGAGATCGCGGGCGAGCAAACGACGAACCCCGGATTACGGTGCTTATATATGTTTACCTAAATGGCGGGCAATTAGAAAGACGGTAATGAAAGTGCCAGTCGAATAGCGCGTTTCGCCGCTTCACCAATAAACCGGCTGGTTTACGGTACGCGGAGTCGGAGACTCGGGCTCCTCACCTAAATTTCCCACAGCCGCGCATTAAATTCGTGCTGGGGGCGCGTGAGTGCGCGCGCGCGCACGCTCGCGCACGAGTCGAGTCGGGCGGAACCCCCCTCCGACTAACTGGATACTTATTAATTAAGGATAATTGCCGGAATTTACGATATCGTCGGGCATCCGCGAGTATCCCCGCGCTCCGTGACCGACGAAACGCTCCTCGCTGTTTGGTGCCTCTGTATGTACGGTGATTTTTTCGAGATACTAGAGAAAATCGAAGGGATAAAGGGGATTCGTTAGTTTCATATCGATTATTATTTGCAACAAATAAAAAATTGCGTTTATATATAATACATGATAATATAACAAAATTATGATGGTCGTTTATGTTACTAAAATCAATAATTATAAAAGAAATTGATATTTTGGTAATTTAATAATTTTATTTAAAAAAAGATATTAATAGTTAATTATTGAAATATCTATCCTGAGCGTAAGAATGAATATAATAAGCCGTTGAAATTTATTAGAAAAGACTTTATTTTCACGTGTAGTAATTACCTGGGTGTTGTCAGCGTTCAATACTAAACAATCGTACGTCAGCTACACCGGTCGGAAACACCTCGGTCGCCAAAAGAAGTCGTACATCTTTCCGGCGATAAGATCGAGTTTTAAAAGCTCCCGCGCCTCGACGGTTCTCAAAACAACGTGGTCGTTATCGTGAATTGAGGCGCGCGTTCCGCGGGCGCATAAGCAGCCCTGGTACACCTGTAGCTTCTCTCCTTTATCTCTTCCCCACCCTCTCTCTCGCTCTCTCCTCAGGGGTATCAGTTGCTGATCGATTCAACCTGTGGGTGGTCTTGGCCACGGGTACGTGCTGTAACCCTACTCTCGTCGGCGGCTACCCGGTGCTCGGAACGTTCTCAACGTTAATCGTAAAGGACCGTAGAACGCGACGGTACCGTTCGGAAATGGTCACCGGGTACCGCCTTTACGATTCTCGATGCCACGTATTTTATGGCATCGTTCTTTACCACGAACTACCCGTCGAGTGGTAGCTCGTGCAGGAAAAATGATAACTCGAGAAGAGATCCGGCTTTGCTCTACGCTTCGTGATATAATTTCGTATAAATTCCACGGTAACAATTAGATGACAAATTTCCGAATAGCCGTTGCGACGTCGTATGGTAAATCTCTCCACGGTCGGTAGGTGGGATATATTATTATTCCGGTATAGAGCGAGTTTCCAGGAAAGTTTAATGTTCGCGGCGAAGATGGAACCGGCACGGTGTAGTACACCGCCTCGAGCCGAGTTTATGGCCCGTCGTTGGTAACTACAAAGTTGTCGTCGGAAACTATCGAGGGAAAGTTCTGTGTTCGTAGACGCTAGGATCCCTAGGACTGATATTTACAATTTAAATGGACGGTGCGTACGATTTCCCAACCTGGCGGAAAATTCTTAATAATACCGGGATCCCGTGTTATTTCAAACGCTCGAAAGGTCACCGCGGATTGCGGAAAAATGGTGTACGCAATCCGCATAGCATTACTACTAGTACCATCTATGTGTTTCAGTTTAGACGTCAGAGAACAGACAAATTTTCAATATTTTATCAACACACGTACTTACTTACCACAGAGATTTTCAACGAATAATTATATGGGAACGTGAGAACATAATATTACATTTAGGGTTTCACCCGGTACGTCGGACGAGTATGTACGTCAAGAAAGATAGGGACGTAAAAGACCCAGAAACAAATGACGTACACAAGTGGTAACCGCTTGCCTCCGATGATATCGGATCTGGTTGTTCTAAGGGTATCAGTCAACGTGTATTTTTATTCTCTCGAAAGTGTGTTAATTAATCACGAATTTATGAGGCCATTTGTTTCCGTCCGTTGATTCCTTTATTTTCTCCTATCAATGTAATTTCCTTGTCTCGAGGAATCGTTCTTTGATACAAATTGTAATAGGTATTAACGGTAATAATTTATTATTGCAGATTAAAAGATATGAAATATTGTCAATGAATAGACACCGGACGCTTGTATCAAGTATAATATAAATTCAGACACCGGTATAGCGTTAGTCACCCAGTATATTATGGATTGCTGTTACATAGAATATATAGTCTCGCTTTTATCGGGTTTAGATCACTCGTAATGCTCCGCCAACGCGTATGCGGTTCATTAATCCGCATTCGCGACAGGCGCGTTAGGTATAGAAGTCGTAAAATACTTATTTTTCCCCTGGCACTTTCGAAATACCGTCATTCATTTCATCATCGGAAACCTTCTGATTCCGACCACCATTTGTTTCATCTATTTTGCAGACGAACGCTGGAATTTTCAACGATTTTTTAATCATTTCGTCCGAAATTTAGAGAATATTTCAGATTTCGATCTGCGATCTTCTCCGGTATATTCTGCGCAAAAATCCGCGTCGAAAACACGTCTTAAATTTTAAATCTCTTCGATTTTTCTATTTTAACCTGTTATTTGGTCACTTTTAGAGATATGTATCTGGAACTTGTCTCATCGAATTCTGAAATGCGACGGAAAATATATTCCCGTTTCTTTATTTCCTCTATCATTCAATAATAAAATCTCATAGCAAAGTTAATTTTACAACTTTCACCCTCAATGTCACTCACAACAACCACATACCTATCTCCAAAATTATCAATCAAAACCTTCGTTTAAATTTTCACAATTTTCCTTTTTCATTCTCTATTTATACCCCTTCAACAACAAAAATGATTAAAATCCACCTTGAACAATCAATATCCAAACTTTTCGGTCATCCAGAATTACTCCTTCATCCAATAAGAAACGTTCCCGTGGGATCGCAGAGTACCACACACCCCATTCGAAAATTCCTACAACCCTATGAATGACGAATGAAGTCCCGCGGTCGTTTTGCGTTATCCAACCCGTCCCATCTCCTTTTCCATGGTGTCGCCCTGCAAGGACACGAAAGGGCGGCAGGGTCGGTGATACATGAATGAGATATGACGGGAGTGCGACAGCCCGGCCGTAATATGGCGTACGTTATGTATTCTCGCCTCAATGTGACGATACGCGTTACCTGCCCAGGTGTGTGTGTATGTGTGTGTGTGCGTCAACGGGGGTGGTCCAGTCTTCTCGCGGTGGAAAACCAGCTGCTAATCACGGTTCCCCGTTAGACGAATCACCGACGACAACGACGTCGACGTCGTCGACGTATCCGCGTCTGTTTGCCGGAGGTGATCGCGGCCGGCAATACATACACACCTACCTATGTATGTATGTATGTATTACCTGTGGTTCTCGCGTGGCTACCTACCTGCGGCTGTCAGGCTACCGCTGACGTTGTTATCGAAATTCAACGAACACACGTAAACACATACATAGACGGGAAGGCTGGTTAAACAACTTGGAAACTGGAGACGGTTATGCGGAAAATATACTTATAGAAAAACCACGACGATGGAATAACGATGTTTATCGTGAGATTTATTGATCCGTTGAAAGAATATTATATGAATCGTATACATATACATATATACATATTCGTGTGTGTATATTTCTATGGGTGTGTTTGGCATGATGTGTTTATATAAGTGTATAAGAGGATTTAGTATTTAAATACGGATGTGTCGGTGTCCGAAGGATTTTCCCTCGGTGTGTCCGGTAACTGGTTGAAATTGTGTTTCACGTTACCTCACCAGCGCCGCGGCGCTTTCAGTTTAACCGCACGTTCGTCAATTTCCAACCAACACCGGGGGGAACGTCCTCTCACTCGAAGAATGGAACGTCGAACGCCGAACGTACGTCGTTTCGCCGAGCACGAACGCGCCTAATCATACAACCTCTACGGTCGTACGATGCGTGTACTCGCGAGTTTCTCGCTAGTAACAGGTACATACCCGCGGACGTCGTGTATGTACATACAATGGTACGCGACCTGTTGCGCTCTAACGGTGAAACTTGGGAGGATTTCACGCCACGGTCGCAGAAATCTTAATTCTTGGAAGCGTAAAAGTGTTGGGGAAAGATAGAAAGGCGTAAGTACGGGCATATACATATATACATATATATACATATATGTAGGAGAACGTTGTGAGAAAAAAAAAAGAACCAGTCAGAGAGACACAGAGGAGAGAGAAATAAATAAGGACAAGGAGATAAAGAGAGAGCGGGAATACGAAGCTTCGCAACGCCCGTTTGGTTATACGAGGATAATGCAGACAAATCGTAATCCCAGAAGCACGGAACGAGTGCCGATTAATTTCGAGATGAGCCCTGTCAAAATACCGGCACGCCGTTAGGGCCGATGCTCCTACGTACCGGAGCTAATCTTGACTAATAACTGTCGCAACTGCGCGCACTAGGGAAAGAGGGAAAACCTGTTGAACTCTATGAGAGGCACGAGAGCGGTGTCTTTCTATCTGTACGTATATCCCATACGGTACAGGTTCATCCGAACGAAACGATAGATATGTCTATAGATCAGAGATTACCGGAATTAACCAATCGTCTTTCCTGTTTTTTTTTTTTTTTTTTTTTTCAGAATTCAACCGTGAAAGAACGGAATGCTTTTCTAGACTTACCTACCGTCGCACGGGATCGATCGACCGGTTTCCGTTACGCGTTTTCGTCTACGTGATAATATTTCGTTATAATCGTGTGACACGCATTGTGAATTAGTAACCTGGACATTCTGGGTAAATGGAATTTCATTTCTAAAACTGTATGGATTATATGTATAGTATAATATATATGTACATGTATGTAGGATATGTGATAGGGTTTTGAGTCTCATCGTTGAAATTCTTGTTCACGGTGGTCATTTGCTCCGCGAACTGACATTAGATATTGATCTTGACGTAGAGTCTGCGAAATGGTATGTCGTATTATATGGGTATTCAAATTTATGAGGAAATATGGCCTCTCTCACGTGGGCTGATCATTAAGGCGGAGGATGATGCTGTGTGAAATGTCGTCGTTTCATTAGCAATTACTTCGGACTCGGTGCTGGCTCGTATCGTTACCGGTTTAAATCGATCGTTAGAATGAAAATAAGTTTGCCTAACAACATTTTCATTAGGCGCACGTATTCCCGGAAATACCGGATTGATATTCGGTTCTTAATGGCGTACTAGACTGTGACTTGCATGCTCGTAAACAACGCTTTGTTTTAGAGCTAAACTTATCGATGAGTTATTGTGAGATTGCTCGCGTAAGAAACTAGCGTGACCGAAAGGTTTGTGCGCTCGTTTAATTACGGGCTGGTTGAAGTTTTTATTGCGCCGCGTTATGTTCTATCGCGATGCACGCGATCGCTGCGGGATCTTAAGAACAAAATATTGCGACCATCCATACGGAAAGTTGAATTGCCCGAACAATTATCATTATTTCCATTTTTCTTTCACCTCACGTTTCATTTTCCTTTTCCCAGTTCACCTACGACGTTACCCTTTTCCCATCTCGGTATGTTATAATCGACGTAATCGCGATACTCTTTCAAAATCCCTTGAACTCGTGAGAAACCTAATAGACCTTCTTCTTACCTATCACAGTTGCTTCATTCATCTACGGAAGTTCAAAGTGTCTCGCGCCAACAATTCTTCGAATATCATTCGTACATACGTACGTACACGGTGTACGGGAGAAGTACGGGCAAAGGTGTTCGAGGTGCAATCAGCGCAAACTGCCACGATTCCACGAGAACCGTGACGCCATATTGTTACGTGATCGTCGTTTGTTTCTGACGTATGATTCCGGTCGGTTTCTGAACCGCCAGTTTCTTTGCACGTACACACGGATACGTGTTACGAAGTTGGTGCATCGATCGACGGAGATCAATGAGGAAGGGCGCGAGAATATAGATCAGAGGTTCCCAAATTTATCAACCATCGAATCTCGTTTTTATCGATATAAATCTAGTATGTTCAATTTTGCTTGTTAACGTTACATAATTATTCTTATTAATTTAACAAGTTTTCTGAGTAATATATAAGAGGTTGAATAAACAATTAAACTATAGTGTAGAGTATAAAGTATAGTGAAAAGTATAGATTGAAAATATTTTTGAATATGTTCACAGTTTGGGAACCTCTGATCCAGATCGAGATCGAAGATGGGCACTGCCGCGCAACGAATCGTATTCAATGATGATTCGATCACATTTGAATCCAATATACCATGCAATTTGCGAAAGAATCGTAGTAACGATGCATCGCCACCAGCCCGCGGATTTGTTACACACGATGCTCCGCTATACTTTTATTATTTCCATTAGCCACCTATGCAACGGACTCGCCATACTTGCGCGTAATCTGGTTCCACTTTATTGAATCATCGGTGTATTCATTTCGACGCTCCCTCATCCTTCATCGTACATTCAAAAAAAAGTGTACCAAAGAAAAAAAAAAACAATCAAAACATAAGAACTCTATGAATATCGAGCAGATCCGAGCGCGTGCGTTCACGGGTGCAATCATTTCGAAATTGTAGCACGTGAGAACGTGATGAACTTTTGACTGTGAAACGCGAAACAAATGAAAAATAATTCACGGCTGATCGGACTGCTTTCTAACATCTTTCACGCGTCAGCCATCAGCGTTTGCAGCCGGGCACTACCAACAAGCAAACCCACCAGCCAAGCTCGATCCTTTAATCGATCCGCGCGCCGTGGTACCATCGATTAGCCGTGATCTGTACGATCGAAAGAATTATCGTTTATCTCTGGAATAGATCTAAATAGCGATCCATCGGCAGAGACCGACCCAGGGCACCGAGATAGTTCTGCGAGTAGTGGCCGGGGACACGTTTTATAGGCTCGATCGAGATCACGATCTACCATATATATTTTCCCACCTTCCACATAGGTTCCCTAGGTGGGGAGAGAACACGACGAAGTATACTATATGAAAAGAGAGGAGAGAAGAGAAGTGGAAAGAAGAGGACGTAGCCGTTGCCAGAGAGTCTCATCGGGCACTTCCCATGTTAATATCCGGTTATGCGTAAGGTATGGAGGCGTACGGCCAGTTTGCATGGAAACTAAGGCATTACCGTCGTGGACCACCGGAGTCGAACCACTCGTCGAACGGCCCTGTTTGCCGACACCTTGGAGGACGACTCTGTGAATCCCCTACTTCTTCTCTCTCCCTTCCTATCGCCGCCCTCCTTTTCTCTCGTTCTCTCTTTCTCGAATCCTCCTCGATTCTGATTCCAGACGTCCTCTCATCCGCCGCGGATCTTCAGATTACGCCAAGTATCACCGGCAGATCAGCGTGGTTTTATCGCGGGGACAGGGCCGGCTCGCGATATCGTGGAACCGAGTGCCTTGGAGAACGAAAAATTTCCGATTTTCCGGAAAATTTGGATAGGTGATGATTCGTGGGAAATGTTACGGTTAATCGATGAAGTATTGGGTAGATTAGATGGCGATTGTTTTTTATTTAGATATCGTGGAAATTTGGGGAAAGAAACATTTAGATCGAGAAAACCTGTTTGTCGATTTAGATGAAAGAAGAAATACCACGCGGTGGAATCGAAGCGTCAGTCCCAAGATTCTAAACCGCCGTTTTTTTTATTTTCTCGGCGGTCAGAATAAAAGACGATATTCGTCGGGCCGACACAAACTTGATAGTTATATTGGGTGTAGATTAGACGTGGGCCGCAGGTTACAGGTTTAGGTGATCCAGTCGCTCCCTCGGCTTTATTTCTACTTAGAAACACAGCGAATTTCTCATTCACACTCATCTACACCCAAGAATATTTCTAATACACTTCATAATTCAACCTGTCAAGCGGTATACACAGTTATATTAATAAATATCAAATCAGACCTATACGATACAAAAACCATTTCTTTTTCACACAAATATGTAACCACGTCTAAACATACACCCAATTAACCTATTTCACACCTCGTTCTACACGTGGCGAAGCTTCGAAAAATTTTGTCAAGCTTATCTCGACCGAACTACCGTGTTCTCCGTGTCGAGTCCACCTGTCGGTGAGACCAGCATTCGATACGGCCCTGTCCGCGCGACACCTATGCCCCGTTCATCGGATCTAAAAAGTCTCTCGGCGCCCACACTCGGGTTCCTAGGCTTAAAGAGGTTCAAAGTTCCCTCCGTGGTCGTTTACGCCTTATTTATTCTCGTAATTTACTCCCACGCGGCCCTTGTGCGCCGGCAATTTATTTTACGACGATCATATCTGGAAGTGGTTGGTAGAGTGCCGCCCGGTCCACCATAGTGACCGTAGACTAACCCCATGTACCATGGGTTCACGCTCCTTTCCGGAGCGCGGCACCGTAGCGAGAGCAAAAGGTGGAAAAGGAAGGTAAGAGGCAAGAAGGAAAGAACCAGAAGATAAAGAAGAAGAGGAAGAAGAAGAGGGGAGGAAAGAAAAAAATAAAAGATTCGAGCGTAGAATGAGCGGATCGGAGCGCATCTTTCGCGATTGCGACAACGTTTATGGACTGTCGGCGTGGAATATAAAAACAAAAAGGAGACCCGCGGTGAGAGCTGCGAGACCATTTCGTGATGCGGCCTTTTGGAAATTCTTTACGATCCCTAAAAGTCGCGATCTCTCGGGGATCGACGTTTCGGTTACCCGATTTCTCGCCTTTTCGGATCTCAACGCGAAATCCGACGGATGAAAATATTTACTTCTGATGAACCGTTACACGGACGTGATTGGAAATTACCATTGACGTTGGAAACGTGCACGTTGATTATCGTCCATTCGTTTTGAATATCGCGCACCGACACCTCTCTTTCGCGCGATAAATCCCGGCTTTCCAAAATCATATTCCACCTTACCCACAACGTAGTACTTCATCGTAATATTTCAATGATGTGTCTTACGCGTTTATGAAACGAATATAAATATATGTATATGTATATGATTAAAAAGAAGTTGGAGGATTAAAAATATTCAAGCTGTCTGTGGAACGAGTTCGACATTCGAAAAGATAACGCCGATCGCCGCGTGTGATCTTAGCACGCCGCGTAACCGTGGCTGAAAGGAACGTTTTTTAAATTATTACCCGATCCCTCGATAAATATCATTCCGACCAGGAGTGCCCCCCTCCCCACTCCCCCGTTGCACCTGATGGACCAATTACGCGGGTGTATTTATATTCATTCTCTTTACGCCCGTTCTCCGCGTTTATTTTCGGTCGCGTGCGCGACTTAATGAGCCCGGATCGGTTGCGACGCCACGAAAAAATGAATGAAATTTATACGGAGAAACCGCCTCGCCGATTCTTTTTCCTCGTAAGAACGCGAACGGGCTCTGTTCTTTAATTTTTTTTTTCTCATTCTCTCTTTCTTTCTCTCTTTCCTCCCTCGCGTAGACCTATACCTGCTTGCGTTCACGCTCGTTCGAGAGGGTCAACTTTCAACCCGGGCTGACAACCGGAAAAAAGATCGAAGTGTGAAATTACACCTTGTATAAAGATGTGTTTCCAAATAAAGAACACGACGAAAAAAAAAGAAACGAGAAAAAGACGAACAAAAAAGAAAAATCGATTCGATCCTCTCCAAATTGAATCCTCTCTCTCCTAACCTTTCCTCTCCATTCCCCGTAAACTATAACCTTCTATTCACAACACGAATATAAAGTATTTCGTATTTCTCGAAATGCCTCGGGACAAAGTGATATTCGTGGTTCCCGTGGTCGCATGGCTATAAAGGGAATCCCGGTAGCGATTCGGGGGTGCTTTTACACGTTGAAAACAGGATCCTCATACATCGGCGGCGAGGCGCTAACGGGTGTAAAATGAATTATCATTTATACGGTACGCGGTTGGTCGCGTGTAAATTTGCATTGACGTTGTCGTGGCAGCGGGTAGTGGTTGGTCGTCGTTCACGTCGCTATACGGAGCCCCACTTCGCACCTTGGTGTCGGCGTAAACGGTGCCCACTGTCAGATACATGCTTATTTATTCCAATACGCGCCGGTGGCTTTATGGCGGAAAATTAGCAAGGGTTACACGGTGAATGCCGGCGTCGCCACTTAGAGTCGCCGATGCATTCAACGCTTTTTTAATGGGCGGCGACACGCCCTCCTTAGCGCCCTTTAACACCTCTCGACCTCCTTTAAAGAGCGCCTTTTTCGTTGAGACGCGCTCTTTAACCGTGTCTACCGATATACACAGGTGAAAATTTTCTGACACTCCGCAAGGAAAACAAGTTTACCCGTCTACGTGCTAAAAACAAAAATCTCCGGGACCCGTGAATATTCAGTTTGTCGATCTTACCGGTGTTACTTCATTCATACTCGCAGTTCGTTTTTTTTTCACGTGTAGAATGAACTCTTAACAGCCGACTTATTCTATTGTATGTAGGAATAACTTCGTTAGGATGAAATACAATCGTTTACTATGTTCATTTATTACTAGGTAATCTACCGATAATTTATCTAATTGTCGTGGAAAACTTTAATAATTTTCTTTCATTACTCTGCCAAATATTAAAATGTCCCAGAATTAACTTCCAACTTGCAATACTGCAAGTAAACTCGTTTCACCAACGAAACGCACAAATCGCACGTTCCTTCTCTTTGAATCAGCATTTTGTCTTAACAATTAATATTTTAGAATTACAATAATAAACGTCCAATGACAAATCCAGCACGAACTCACCGACCATGAGGGTACCTGCACCGCGTCTCTCTGTTAAGTTACAACGACTGGCGCTTAACCTCTGACACGGCGTACAATGGCTGGACGGGACTCCATAATTGTTATTTTAATAAGCTAATTTTCGCCGCGCTCAACCGGTGCGAAGCACGTGGTGCCACGGGGAGGGGAAAGCGGCCGATGAAGGAGAACCGTACGAAGGTGGAGACCGGTGGACACGAACCGGGAGGAAGAGGAAAAAAGGGAGGTGCAGGCATGGGCCCCATCGACGGGCACGTCGGACGTGCTGAGATTAACGGCCGTACTTCCGAGGGTCCCGACGATTTACCCGTAATAAACGTAGCCACGCTTCCCTACCCCCTTTTCCGCGAACTTCTACCCTTTAACACGGTTTCCTGCGACGTTGTTCCAAAGGTTTTTAAGCGTCTGACGTGTTACTCTCGAACTACTCACCGGTTCTCCTCGTTTTATAATTAGACCCCTTTGTATGGGAGATTTGTGAACGCTTTTAGTATTCAATTAAAATTTAGAGGGAATAAGAGAAATTTGTTTGATTCATTTTTATTAACGGGAGAATAATAAATTTTTGAAAGAAAATTATTTTGTATATAATTGTAGATATTTCTGAGGTTTAGGTAGTAGTTGATTTATTTGTGTGTATAATTACGAGTTAGAAATATGTTACATTGTGGTCAAGAATGACAGGGGGGTTGAATGTGTTAATACATTTGTTAGATACGTTGAAAAGTGAATGCTTTATGGGTTGTTGTTTTTGCCCGCGATGTTAGTTGTTCTATAATTGATTCAGCTTTATGTCGGTTGTAAATTACATACATTAGAGCATGGAAAACGTGTATCTGTTCGAGCAAAGGATCGTTTGAGTTTTATTTAATCAAGCGGTACCATACTTATCTCATTAGAATTTTTCCACCTTCGTGTGGAAGATCGATAGGGGTTTTCTAGCTTTATCACGCGGCTGGAAATTCATAATGCCGTCTTCCGCGACCTATCCGAGGGACTGCACTTTTCAATCATTGCGAAATGTGAAAGGACTCGGCCGTAGCTTTATATGGTTTTCAGTCTCTTATTATCTGCCACGAAAGGTTCTATTGTCAAACGCGAATAGAGAAGGTTAAATAATGTCACAGCTTATATGGCAACGTGATTTCTGTTTCGTACGGGACCGCGTGTATAACAAATAATACCGGCGACAACGTTTAAAAGATCGCAGCCATTTCTATTAAAAAAAAAAAAAAAAAAAAAAAAAAAAATTAGCGAAAAGTAACTCGGGGTGATAAACGATACCAAAACCGATGTCGAAACCGTCGCAGCTATCAATCAGTTCGCTTGCGGCGCTCGCGAGAAAGGGAAAAGAGAGATGCAATTAATTCGATCAAGATGAATTGTAATGAATTTATTGCTCGTTTAGTACGTTCCCTACAACGCATCAACGATACACCGGCACGCCGGTTCGTTTCGTAGTGGTATGAGTTTCAGCAGGAGGACGTTCACTCGCATTAACGGCTTATGGGATTCCTGCGTAACTTATTTACGATGACAAAAAAAAATCGAGGTTCCCTCTCTGCCTATAATATACGCTCAAATCCGCTATTCTTCAATTACGGCTCTTCTCCTTTCTATACAGTATTCTCACATTCTCTCTGTCCTATCCCTTTCTCGTTTCTCCTCTCTTTATCTATCTATCTTTCGCGGTCCTTTTTCCTATCTTCTTATCCCTCTTTCCTTCTAACCCTTTCGTTCCCTATATTTCTTTCTCTGTCGCGTGTACACGCGCGATGTGAGTTTGCGTGCATGTGCTGTATGTATGTATGTATGTGTGTGTATGTATGTATGTACGTGAGCGCGTAGAGTACAGGTTACCGGCTTGGGTCAGAGGTCGGGTAACGTGTAAGAGAAAGAAAAAGGGTTAGAGGAGGATGGGCGTGGTTCGTATTTGAAGTAGAATCGACCCTCCACCTTCTAGCCCTACGTTCGTGCATCTTCTTCCTCGACGAGCGATATGTCACAGAAACCACATACGAATTGAAAAGAATTATTCCCCGGTACCCGCCATTCTCGTGTCGGCAGGGGTGTACAACCAGTTACACGTCGATAATTTCGCGGGAATAACAGGTAATTTAATAATTTCCATGTTAATCGACCGCGAGATTATAATCATCCGTTTTCCTGATTTATTCGATCTTTCTCGTCAACTTGGAAATCTATAACGTTATAACGATGATACGAGGAGTTTCTTTTATTATTAAAAACCGTCAATATTCGTCTAGATTCAAACGAATCGTTATTACGTAAAGTATCAAGACAGATACCACAAAAAAAAATCAATATAAATCTCGCCGCGGACCGAGTACACGGGCACGTGCGATTAACCAATGATCGTCCATCAACGGTAAGTCGTCCAGAGATTCTTTTTCCGTATACATATATTTAAAGGCACCGGTCGTCGGTGTCGTAATTAGAAAGGGAAGTTGCGTACGTTCTCGCGTGCGATTAGTCGTAAGAATACCGAGAATCGCTTGTAAAAGGAATGCTCTTTTAGCCGGGGCCGTTTGCGATTCTTGTTAAATGCCTTTTTCCTGTTATGAATATACAGAGTGTACCAAAGGGTTCGATAGGAGGAGAGGGGAGAGGGGTGGAATCTGTACGATGTCACCGTTCGGATGATTGTCATAACTCATTACCTTATTCAGGAGTATCGACGGACGAAAGCAGTGAGCAACTGGCCGTAAGCACGGGCGAGGCTGTAATTTATGAATTATTGGTTTTTTTCACCGTAGATAACAAGAATGCCGAGCGTCGCACGGCGAGACATGAAAAGGAGAGATGAAAAAGAGAAAAAAAAATAATAAAGACACCCGTGATGGTACCTGTCCTGGCAGAAGGAACTGTGGTCATACGTATACGAGTTGTCGAACCGCGTCATAAAACGGCCACTGATTGACGGTCGATGGTTTAGGAATTTCGTAAGAGGGTAACGCGTATCGTTACACCGGTAGAGAGACGTCGATGTAACCTTTCCGCCATTCGAACAGCTGCCGCGGGGTTATTAATAACGAGAAAATGGATTTTCACTCGTAATCAGTTCACGAAATTTACACCACCACCGGTGTCCCTTTATCACGTTAAATTTTACCACGTTGTAATTGTAATATTTTCTTTATATACCGATAAACAATAGCATCCCTAACCAGAGATATCGTGCGGACGAATAAACAACATCGGCGTTGTAATGTCCGTGGGATTTAATATCCGCGAAAATTCATCGGCTTTCCCCCTACGAAGTGTTTAATTGCGATGACAAGAATATCTGCGGCTACGGCCGGCAATTACGTGCGTGCCGTGCGTGGCTCGAATGCCGTGATTTTTTCGCTTCACCCTCGCGCGAAGTGACATACATATCAACTAGAAGAGATATACCTACGGATAAGAGCCGACGTGCCGCGTCGAATCGATCGCTCGGCCATCGAAAACAATTAAGCGAAGTCGCACGCGAGATTTCCGCCGGGATACCGCGAAGGGACCCACGTAACGATTCATCACCTTCTTTCTTCTCACGTACGTTTTGACCAGCTCGTGACGAGTAGCCGATGGCCATCGCTAATTTAATAAAAGTGCCGCGAACCGAAAAAGAAGAAGAGAAAAGAGAAACGCAGACGAAAAGGGGCGAAAAAAAAGAAGAAGAAGAAGAAGAAGAAGAAACGTAACAGATTCTAAACGACGAGACAGTCTCGACTGAGACGACTCGTATCGATGACCAATTTAGATAAATATACATATACCGATTCTCGATTCGCAACCTTGAACGTGTCAGAACTGTCAATCCGATCTGTTTCGCGATTCACGAAAGATATCCAGTGTTGTATCCGTTTACCATACCGCTTAGTCACACTACACGCGATATTGACAAAAAGATCGAAAGAAATACAGGTAATTAATACTGCCGGAAGAACGTTTATATCTTTCTCTCGTCGTGCTTACGAGAATATACAAATGGTGGGTGGAATTCCGATACTTGGCTGGGACATTACGATGATTCCTCGTAGGCAACCAACCGGCTTCCCTCGATGATGTCGGCAATTAAAGTCTTATACTCTCCATTAATCTGCATAGAGGAGTGGAGGAAGAGAGACAGAGAAAGAGAGAAATATAGAAACGAAGAGAGAAAAGACGGAGACAGAAAAGAGCCAGGCGCCTCTCTGCAGGGGTTTTGCATAGCGACCCACCATCCACTTCCTCTTGAAATGACACGAACGAAGGGAGAAAAGATAAAAAGGGAGAACACGAAGCTCCTGTCACCGAAGGATCACCGCGGGTGGGATAGCAACGTATCACAATCGTCCCCCTCTCCCCCCACTACCTCCTGTCCCACCATCTCTCGCCCATCTTCCAGGAAGACCTTTTGATGCCCGTCGAAATGTCTCCGGTCGCGAAATCTCTTCCGTGTCTGGTTATAGTTTTACGTTGCGAAGTAGCATCTTGCACCTGGGCATCGTTTTGCGGGGGTGTTTATCCGAAGTGTAGGTAATGGTTAATTACCGGCCACTATGTTTAACGTATTCCCCGTCTTTATGTGCCTATCGTCTGCAACGAGATAAATATAATTTGATAAATTCACCGGAATGGGTGTCTTGTAATTTTATATTTGTTCGTTTAATAGGAATAAATTAGTGAAATTTATAACTTTCTACGCTGTGTACGCGACGGATGTAGATGTATGTGTACGTGTACGCGCTGAATAAATTGTACCTAGGAAGACATGAAAATCTCTATAAATAATTCAACGAAAAGCGTTTTATCCGGGTCCGGTAGAGAAGTACCCTAGGTGTTTTAAAGGTACATACGTATACATAGAAAGTCGCGATATCGAGATATTACCGCCATTACATTTTCCCTCGTCACGTATATTTGACAAGGTAATAGTGTACAAGGATTAACCAACACCTACTATAGGACACTTACTACATGGAAACGACAGATAAATTAGCGATGCTCGCATTGTGGATGGGGTAATAGTCGTCGCGGTGCTGACATTTAAACCGCGACAGTGCCGACCGTCTCTGTTGTAATATCTTTCGATGCTGCGCACATCGACAGGTACCTAACCGGCATTAGTAGTTCCATTTTCCGCTTTCCCATTGTACGCTCGATAATATATACGACGAGTTCTATCCTGTACATACAAAAGAAAAATTTAAAAAACTAAATAAAACGAACCGTCAATAATAATCTATCGGATGAGTCACTTAACGATCGCCCTAAGAAATATATTTATATCCTTAACACGGCTATCAAATTAACGAATTATTCATAAGCAATAACTTTGAATTAATTTAAATATACAAAATTAATTGGATACCTTATATAACGAGAGAAAAAAAAAATAAACACAAGTAACACCATATTAAACCACCGACATACTACATACGTGCCCGTGTACCCGCACTGCCATAACTATACGGTATTACCACCGGCGCTCGTCCCCTCTGTGAAATTCGCAAATTGCCGCGTGCACGCGTACCTAACTTCAATTTTCCTCCTGTCTCCGACGAAGGCTCGATCACAAAATCAGCATGACCCGGCTTGATGAACCTCGTGCGAGGTTGCCGAGCAGGTGCGAGCTCGGACGCAGACGCCCAGCTGACGGCAACCGGCAAAGGGCGCGTAAGTGGATAGTAGACATTCAGCGACAGACATTTTTACGTAAATGAAAACTTTGATTCTTTTGCACCGTAAAGAATTCGACTTTACCTCGTGCCTCGGGGTTCGCGGTGGTAATTGGTCGTAAAATGTAGAGTAATAAATTGATCGTTTGCCTTTAATTCGTTTAACTAAACGCTGAAATATATAAATAAATTAAATATATTAATGAAACTTGACTGGGTAATGAAGTAACGACGTGATCGGTCAATATAGTTAAAAGCTCTAATTATATAATTATACTATGCTATCTGGGATTTTAATTAATCGTATCAACGAAATTTGTTAGCGAATTATGTAAAATACTTTGATACATAAAACGATTGTAAATTAATGCGATTTTAGTATCGATCACGTACTATATATTACTCATTTACGTATAGAGTACGAAATATTTGAAGCGTGACAGAAAAATAGAAAGAAGACACTTTGGTTTTATTATACCGATCGAGGCGAACGACGAAACAAACTCGGTGATGTACGATAAAGACGAGTCGCGGCGACTAGTTTTCATACGTTTTTGCGTCGTTTCAAAATCGATCATCAGGCGCGAGTTTGCGGGGCCGTTATTAAAGCCAGGTGGTAATGAGATTCCCCTGAGTTATGTTCACCGACCCGGCGAGGTTAGAGTTGACAGTGCAGAAACAACATTCCCGCGGGTTTTTCGTCGCCGTGGTCGTCGATGATTTTTTAAAAATCACGATCGAGCGATCCCGACGACGCGCAACAAGTGAAGGGAGATCGAACGGCGGTCTCATTAACGTCCGGCTTTTTGTTTTATGCGATCGTGATTCGAGACGTTGCGAAATAATCGTGGCGTCCTTAATCTCGAATCACCGAGGCGCATCAAACTTGCCGATGGAATATTATTACGATCGGAGAGATTCCCTGTTTCCGTCTCCCTCCGACGTGCGGATCTTCGCCGCGCGAGCGTAATTTGTGTGAGCGAGATAGGCACCTAATGATAGTCTAAGTAGAAATATATTATAGGTAATGTTACGGGGTACTGTAATGAGTACAGCCTTGATTTGTCGGGGGATTTTTGACGATCCGGCAACCGCTTTGATTATAAAACCCGCTACACCTTTACATAACACCGAATCATATTCCGACTGAAATAATCACCCGGTAAGAACAACACAAATTATAAAACCGTCTCAGAAGCAACGCTTGAACATTAGAAATTTAAATTAGAATGACTTAATCTTCTACATTATTCTCTGATACTAAAAAAAGAATCATTCCTAATATAAATTATACCTATAACAAATATCAACATTAATAATATACATAACAGTATCCCATACACAATACTACCGTCAAATTTAAAAATATATAACAATATATATCCATTACAGATCTACTAAAACTGGAAGATCGTCTAACCTTAAAATCCCCCCAAAAAATTAAAACAACGTTACACGTCTTCCGTACGCATCCCATAACCTATGGAACTAACAATTCACACGTACGCGTGCACGGTGAGGTGTGTACGTGCGTACTTAGGGCACGTAGGTGAGTTACACACTTCTGGCAGTCGTATTTGATCGTGCGTACGTGGTCGTCGTCGGTCGTCGGTCGTCGTCGGTCACCGTGGAATATAACGCATGTACGGTGCGGTCCTGACCGTCGGGTTTGTATCGCCTTGAAGGGGCACCCGAGGGTGACCTCCGACCTACCCGACGCAGGTGAGGCGGAATTTTTGAAACGATCTTCTCCCTTGGCGTGCATACACGCGCCGGAGATATCCGCAACCACGCTTCGAGGACAAGGGGAGGTGAGGCCGGAGGCAGCGATTGCCGATTGGTCGACGCCGTCCTCTTCGCAGCCAGTGACGAGAATGGAGGCCATCCTGACCCACTCCCACCGCGCCTAGTTTATTCTTACCTTACCTTTCCTTTCCTTACCATTCCATTCCTTTTCATTCCTGTCCATTCCTCTGCTTTCCTTTCCTTTACCATATCCTCGGTGAACACTCCCTTTCTCGCCTCCCCCCCCTTTCCTCTTCTAACGTTCTCATACTACCCTATAGTCGTATAGATACGATAGCTGGAGGATCTAGTCGCTGGTAGATATCTAAGGATTCACAGTGATCACGTCGTTAATTAAAGTATCGATTGATTCTGACTGTGAAATTATATGTGTATGTATAGTATATAAGATGACTGGGGATTTCGATAATGGTTGAATACCTTCGGGTAACGTTCGAGAGATAACGGAAGTAATATTCTACTATTGTACTTGCTCTATCCACGTCTTATACTCTTGTTCATCCACCTGTTGCCCAGCAGTTTGATATTAGAGCTAGATTATATAGAGGCGTTCAAAATTTTTCCCCAACGTCGTGTGTGGTCTGTATAAAGAAACAGATTATAGCGTGATCAATCTACGGTTGTTGATACCAAACACCCTCGTACTCGTCTCTCCCTTTTGATATTTTCTTTGTCTTCTCTCTTCTTAGTAAATCTCTTCCTATCCTTTTCCATCTGTCTTTCCTTCTCTTTTTCCTCCTCGTCTTAATGTCTTCTCCTCTAACCCTTCATCGGTCTTCCGGCTCAATCTTGAACTACGCGCGTTTCTCTTACGACGTTACGATGTCGTAATGCTCCGCAGTGTAGGGAGTAATATCTCTATTAATAATGTAATTGCCGGGGCGCCCGCAGAATCGTGCATGAGCGTAGAACGATTAGGTACGCGGAGGGTTCTCTCGCCGCGGCGGTGAGGTACCCTTCTTGATGAAAGTTTCACCTGCCGGCGTTTACCGCGGCAAAACGGCCAATCACGTGGATCGCGTCGGGTTACGTCTCCATGTGCTCCTTATTTCGCGGAAGGTATCGTTCTTTATAATATTACCCCACCATTTTCAATGTCACGTGACTATATTTCCACGTTTGCAGATGGCCTTTTATATTATCTCGCACGGTTTCTGATTTGGTAAATTCGTAGCGAACAAGCCAATGGTCTTTGTTTTACATTTAACTGTTGAAACGTGATTTTAACGGAAAGTCTTTCATAATTCATAATCAGCTGTAAGTAAACGCGTAACGAGTTTCTAATTTAATAATGTCGTTGCGATTCATCGTTTCCCCCGGCGCGTACACCTTCCGGACACCCCGTCGCCATTATAAATACCCGGTTAATTTAAACGTTTTCGGTGTTTTGCGCGCACCGGGATGAATATACCGCTTTTCTTGCGCCGCTCGGCAAGCACGTTCGCTCGGAACGATAATAATTGCATTTGCACAGTAATGGATGAGGCCGCGCGATGGCCGCGTGCGTTTCTCACCAAAGAGGTAAGAAGATTCCTCCCTTCTCTCCCCTCCTCCCTCCCCCTCACCCTCTGTAACATGTTCGCCGGTCTACGTCTTTCTATCCTTTATCATCGTTTCACAACGAAGAATACCGTAATAAACTGGTACATAATAAATTCGAATTTCTATATTGTTCTACAAGTAGAACAAACTTATGTTTCACGTCCGAACAAATTAAATCCCGACTATTAAATGGGGATTTTTAAAATTTCACATATTTTACTATTTATTTGCCAAACAATAAACGTTCCTCAACCCGTCGCCCCGTCGGTGAAATTCCGAATCGCCAGCTGCATTCGCGAAGAATGCGTCGAGCTTGAAAGTTATTAACAACGACCGAAGTCGGGACATATAAGACGACGGTGGGCCGCATGCGTGAACGCATCCCGTTCGGCCATTAGGAAGGTATTTCACGGCACGTCACGTTTTATGTCGGCCACGTGACTTCGCGTGACACTGCCGAGTTGAGTCGGTGCGGGGTCGAAGGTCACGCGCGATTCGCATCGAACGGCCTGGCTGCGGCGAGTTCGTCAGTCATCTCGTCGTCATGACTGATTTCGTTTTGAAAAATTTCTCTGCTAAAGATTCTCTCAAATTTGTTGGTGACTCTTTGTCATTGATTTTTCTCTAAATTTCGTCTACGTTTGTCGTCCAAGCGTTTAGTTTCAAGTTAAAAATATGACGGATAAACAAACTTGTCACTATTGATGTTTCTTGTTTAAATACACCGGAGATTCTTTTTACAGATTTTTTTTTTTAAAGACACGTTATTAATTTTTATTTCAAAGAATATTAATGTTTCATTTTTCCTGACGTTTTATATTTTCTTTCATATGTTTAATATATCGAATGCAGTTCTATCTATAGTAACTCTCCGCGTGTCGTTTGCTTTAGTTTTAACGCAAACGTTATGCTTTGCAAATTCATGCAAATCGACTCGCTGTATCACCACTATTTTCATATTATTTTTCTCGCACGGCACGCAAACGTGTCCGTCGTTGTAAAAAGGAGTCGCGGGTGTATGCGAGATTATACAACAAGCAGATAAATAAAAAAGTCGAACGCGTCACCGTTTAACATCTTCCGTACCGAACAATTCGTGTGTATTTCGTAACATATTCCCCGTCATATGTATCTATAACTATGTATGCAAAGTTGCCGGATTCCACGCCGGACGAACGTTACATTTTTATACTCCCGTCTGATTTACGGTATTCCACTTTGTAAAGGTCGGCCGAGCATGAAGCGCGAGACCGGGGAACGACGTATTCTAATTTGGTTAAACTTTCATAAATGGGATAACAGGAGAAGAGACGAGAACCCGTGACGCAGCAGGGGTGCGCGCCGGTCTTTTAACGACTCATTTGCGTCCCCCGGAAACTTTACGAGCCGTCTGATCGATTATTTTATTTTATTTTATTTTCGACTCCCTCGCCGATCCGCTCATGCCTTCTGCCTTTCTCACACGGGGACCGCTGGCAATATCGTTTTATCGGCGTATCGCGTTTCCGACGCGTCCGCTTGAAAACCTGCGGATCCACGACGATTCCGGTCGAACGTGAAATTTTCTGATTAATTAACGTATATATATTATATCGTACGGAGCCCTTGATAATCCGTAGATACGGATTAATTAATCAGATTGATGACAAATCTTGTCTACAACGAAGTGTTAAATTTATTTTCAACGGGTATTTATATGAATAAAACGAAGATGAAACATGATAAATTGGACAATGATGGTACTTGTGTCTCCTATGTATCGGCTTAATGGTTTTCCGTGTATCCATGATTTCTGCGTGTTGAATCTTCGGTCAGAATCTACGAAGAAACTTTCTCCGGTGTTGAGGACAGGATTAGATACCAACGGAGTCGGGGAATAATTTAATTCTGTATCCGAGCACCAGAGTCCGGCAGTAATCGAATAGATAAAAATAAAATGTAGTAAACGGTGATATATTACGAAATCTACCGAAAGTCTACTAAACTTATGTTAATGGGGTTCAAACGGAAGGGTGCGTCGTTTAGGATATTCATACGCTATCAAACATCACCAATCCCCCCGGGTGCTTGCGTAATTTATTAACGACTAAACGCTTATCCGACATTTTTTTTCTCTCTTCAGTTTGACATCCAAATAAAATCGTCACGCGAAGAGTACGGAAGTTTCGCGGGTTCCGCGGGGGAAAAAAAATCGCAGATTAACAGCCGCGTGGAATTAACAATGACGTCTCGAATGGCCGGTCTTTACTTAATCGCGGATACCAAACGGGAATGCGTAGACGAACGCTCGGTTCGCGTAGAAAACGGCGAATCTTATCTTTACGGCTTCGCCGATGAGTTTCTAGCCTCGTCCATTCGCGCCCGTTTGCTTCCCTGACAATTTTACAATTCCGCGCGGGAGTGCTACAGGTTTATAGTACTCCGCGCGTTTATAATACGTTTCGCACTTTATGGTCGGCCGCGTAAGAACGTTAAAGAAACGAGGCTTTCCGCGCTGCTCGTCGTTTCTCTTTGTCGTCAATGTTTCGTCGTTGTAGCGACAATGTTGCCGTCCGGGGCAACTTGGTAGTGGAACTTCGTGTATAACTTTAATCCACGCGGTTTATCGTGCCATAATATCTTTTATTTAAATGAACGTAACACGCGCGTAAAGGTGCGCGCGAGTTGTTCTAAATATTTTACGGTAGGAAACAGAGAAAAAGACACATAGAGAGAGAGAGAGAGAGAGAGGAAGAGAAAGAGTGAAGTGTGTGCACGCGTGTTTCCACCGTGGTTATAAAAAATGACGAGGACGCGGTTTAATTACTACGTGGCAATAGCGTCTAATTTAATTATCGACGACCGTGTAGGACGAATGACTTCGCGGGAGATTAATGTAATGACGACTCACGCGGTGAAACGATCGATCACCGGCTCCGGGTATCGAGCGTTCGTTTTTCAAATTTTTGTCTCGAATGCCACGAGTCACCTTCGCAGTCTAGCCGTCGGAGATTATGCACGCATCGCAAACGAGAATGAGGCATGGGTACGTAGGATACTTGCTCGTACACTTGTCCAGAATCTCGCGGGTATCGCGGGCCCCATTGGCGTAGATATTTTAATCCTTCGACGATCGTCAGTACGTTACGAATTACCAGCGGAAAGACATTAAACATCCCACGTGCGTTAATAACGTACCCGCGATGTTAATCTACGGTGTCCGAGCTGCTTCTAATCTCTTGATTAGACTACCATGTATTCAGGGATTGCGTAATTAACATAATTAAATTCCCCGTGTAATCCCGTCGTCATGTTTTATTCTCATCAAGCGTTCTCATCAAATTATATACCGTACAGATGAATAATAATACTATCAAAAAAATCCTCCACACGTTTCCCTTGGAAAACGATCGATAGATCGATCGAAATCATCGAAACTCGTGCACCGGGAATTCAGTAGTAACCATTCGTCGCGGTCAGACACGGTGGCCGTGTTGGCGAACGGTAACACCAGGGGGGACGGCAACAACAATTTACGCCACTGGCGATGCACACACCAGTTGTATGCAAATAAGACCGTATAAAAATTGATCAACGTCAGCCACCCGATGAATCTCTGAAGCCAATCAGCGTGTCTCATTAACCCCCGCCCCCGTCGAACAGTGCCTGTCAGTTTCGAGGCGAGGCATCCAGTCGTGTTCGGCCGAACGATCGAGCCGTTCGAACAACGTGTCGCGAGCGTGAGAATCACTGCATCCCAATTGATCCTAGGGTCAATGAAGCTGTTGAATGATGACCACTGACAGGTGCATTCACAGGATTGCGCATAATACCGCGCGTTGCCTGCAAGTTTTCAACCGCGCTTCTTCGTTTCTCTTTCTCTCTCTATCTTTCTATCATACTATCCTTTTCTATCGTATTTATTTATTCCCTTTAACTTGCGACTCCTCTTCGTTCCCCCTGACACGAGACTTCTTCGTTTCTTCTTCTTCTTCTTCTTCGTCTTACTCTCTCTCTCTCTCTTTCTCTTCCTCTCTTTAACTGTCTATCTGTCTGTCTTTCTTTCTTTCCCCTGGTTCTCTGTCCAACTGTCTCCCATCGGCAGGAGAAAACGAGCGGGCGTATACGACGTTATGTATTCATGTATATATGTATGTATGCCTGTACATATGTACATGTACGCTCGCATTATCCGAGCAGCCGTACCGCGATCGCTAATTGTCCATAGAAATCGAAACTCCGGTCTTGCGAGTCACGACGGTACGCTCGCGTCGGTCCGCTGTCTGACATCGCTTTGTTCGTCGCGAGGTCACCGCCGCGGCCGGTATAAATGTATTTGAAGGTGAATAAACGTCGGGATTGTACGCGGGGGTCAGGTATTCACGGGAATGTCTTGTTTCGAGAAAAAAAAGCCCGAGCCGGCTCTCGGGCATGTGGAATATTCTTCTCCGGTTCGTGAAGAACGAAACTGTATACGTGGAGACAGAGTTCAGGGAGATTACAATTAATCGTGTATCATCGAGACTGTAACATGTAGTTTACCTTTAACACATCGCGATCCGTGGTGTTTGTATAAGAGTAACAGCTTTTGAATGTATTTATACGGATAACGCACGCATACGTGTAATGGAAAGAAGTAGGGTGGTTACGTTGAGCATTTTTTTAATATTTTATGGACGCAATGTGATATACGATATTCGTTAGATGAAATCAAGCATTGGAATCTATTCTGATACTATTCTACTCGTTTCATTTTTCACTCCATGTCGAATTACTATTAGTGTCAATAGAATCATAACACTGTACTAGGTATATCAAGAGTTAAGGTCTTGACTTGGGCCAAGTACAAGAGTTCCCGACTGGTAGACCTGAACTACTCTTTTCCGGAAGAATTAGATCGAGGTTTTCGGGGTATTCAAATGGCATTAAATCCGCATATTTCCCCCAAACTATGGTGATATTCTTGTAGGGGACGTCCACCTGAGTAATTTAAGCCTAACTACGAGAAGATCCATCAAGCCAATCGCGAGATATTTTGATCTAAAAAGTCGAGGTTTTTGTAAGAAACGTCGTCTTCTTCCTCTCCTCCTTCTCCATCTCCATCTCCATGTTCAGCCTGTCACGCAGCCCGGTGTCAAACCCTAACATATGTTTCATACTATGCGAGATAATTTTTCTGCCGATAACGTAGATTTTATATATGTAGTATCTGAAATTTCCTCTCACACACATCCAGATTGTTAACATATTAAATTAGAAATGTTTGTTACGTTACGTTTTTGACATCAAGCTTCGTAAAATTAAGGGTCAGAATGCGTATTCGAAACATATTCGATCATTTTTATATCTTGAAAATTGCGCGAATGGCGAGCGATGTATGAAAATCGCGAAAAATCGTCAAATTATGACAGTTTTTTGGTCGGCATTCGCTCAATTTTTGAGATAGCGATCTGAAACTGGTACCATTGTTTTAGTTAGGAAATTCTACGCCAGAACAATGTATAATAGTTGTACTTTTCGAAAATTTAATTTTTCGCAAAAATCTGAAGGGGGTAGGTCAGGATTTTTTGCGATTTTCGTAAATCGCCTGCCATTTCCACAATTTTTGAGCTATTAAAATGATCCTGGGCGTTTTGGACGCGGAATCCGAAGCCAAATAAGATGCAGAAAGAATCAGATCGATATCTAAAAAATTGTAGAAATGGCAGGCGATTTACGAAAATCGCAAAAAATCCTGACCTACCCCCTTCAGATTTTGGCGAAAAATTAAATTTTCGAAAAGTACAACTATTATACGTTGTTCTACCGTAGAATTTCCTAACTTAAACAATGGTACAAGTTTCAGACGGCTATCTCAAAAATTGAGCGAATGCCGACTAAAAAACTGGTTGAATTTGACGATTTTTCGCGATATTCGTAATTCCTTCGTCGTTTCCGGCATTTTTGAGATATCAAAATGACCCGGGACGTTTTGGAAGCGGAATCCGATGCCGAATAAGACAGTGAAAGAATCAAGTCGATATCAAAAAATTTGCGGAAATGACAAAGGAAATACGAAAATCGCGAAAAATCGTCAAGTTCAACCAGTTTTTTAGTCGGCATTCGCTCAATTTTTGTGATAGCGATCTGAAACTGGTACCATTGTTTTAGTTGGGAAATTCTACGCCAGATCTATGTATAATAGTTGTACTTTTCGAAATTTTGATTTTTCGCAAAAATCTGAAGGGGGTAGGTCAGGATTTTTTGCGATTTTCGTAAATCGCTTGCCATTTCCACAATTTTTGAGCTATTAAAATGATCCTGGGCGTTTTGGACGCGGAATCCGAAGCCGAATAAGATGCAGAAAGAATCAGATCGATATCTAAAAAATTGTAGAAATGGCAGGCGATTTACGAAAATCGCAAAAAATCCTGACCTACCCCCTTCAGATTTTTGCGAAAAATTAAATTTTCGAAAAGCACAACTATTATACGTTGTTCTACCGTAGAATTTCCTAACTAAAACAATGGTACAAGTTTCAGACGGCTATCTAACAAATTGAGCGAATGCCGTTCAAAAAACCGCCTGAATTTGAGGATTTTTCACGATTTTCGTAATTTGCTCGCCATTTCCACAATGATTGAGATATTAAAACGATCCGGGACGTGTTGGACGCGGAATTCGAAGCCCAATAAGACAAGTGAAAGATTCAGGTCGATATCTAGAAATTTGCGGAAATGACGAAAGATTCCACAAAATCATCGAAAATGCAAAGCTATGGGCCAAGTACAAGAGAATGTTACATTGGAATAGGTTGCTCATTAACATAAACTGCATTTTACACAGGATTTGAAATCAATCAAACTTGCTCACATTTGATTGATTTCAAATCCTGTGTAAAATGCAGTTTATGTTAATGAGCAACCAATTCCAATGTATCATTCTCTTGTACTTGGCCCATAGCTTTGCATTTTCGATGCTTTTTGTGGATTGTACTATCGTATATTATTTGTCAATTTCATTCAGAATTGCATGATGTAATACAATTAGTTTCATTAAATCCAAACCTAATCACTATGAAGAATTAACCAAATGCGACCATAAAGTATTATCAATATCCTCGTCTTTCTATCGATTGTACAATCCAATTAATTTCCTATTCCCAACTTCTCCGTATCATATTTCCTCTTTCTCCACTGATAGCGGAATTAACGACACGGACTAGCCACCCCGTAGCATCTAGGAACGTGCGAACCTGCAAATGTGCACAGCTTAAGCGGTTAAGTGGTACAAAGCTGTCTGCGATTGACGCTACGTTCGCACCCGCCAAGCGTTCGCGCACCGGTAAATGCAGCCGATTCATCATGGAATCATTCGCGCCGGGAGAATTCATTTATATTAATGAATGACTTATTAATCACGAGCGACGAGTGGCTCTGCCACGCTGGTCCGGCCTTACCGAGTATCAATTATTATTATTATTATTCCCGCGAGCTCGCAACAGCCGTGCAGGTGTCCCTTTACCTGATCGCGTTACACACGGCCTATCGGGATTTACGGAATCGCGTGGATCATAGGATACGATCGTGCATCGATCATGTCATACGTAAGTACTAAACGCTTAGAGTCATTTAAACTTTCCAGAACTCGCAATGACGAACCCCTGGCAGGATCGATTTGAAACATGATTGGCAGAAATAATACGCTTGCCAGCTTTCGTTTCAGTTTTAATGACCGATGGGAAAATACGGTGAGTCGATGACGGTGTAAATCTTGCGATTTTTCCAAGTGACAAGGAAGCTCAATGCTGTACCCTTTGAATTACTGTAATCGTTTAATAATTCATTTGAATGGTTATAGTAAATTTAATGATGATCGTCGTTAAACGCGCGGAAACATTCTCGCGAAGTTGCAAACGTTAATTAGAATTATCATTATTTTTGTTATTCAACCCGTACGGTCTAACAAGTAAGTATCCCTTTTATATCTGGTAAAGGCTGTTAGTACCAGCTCACAAAGGGTTGGTATGAAAGGGTTGATCGCTTTGTACGAACGGATGCTGATTAACGGGCATCTAAGACACTAACGATCTCGTATTACCGCGATATAAATGATGATATTAACAATCTTGTAAACTGCATCGTGGGAGTCGGTCGAAGGTGAAACGCTTCTCTGGCCGCGAGTAATTAAGATCTTAATTAGGTATTCACCGGCGTACACGTATTCGCTTCAACCTTCTCCTATTTCTCCATCGGATGCCTTCCAATCTTCCTCAAACGTACTGACGTCGATGACACGTTAAAACTTCTACAAATCCGTAATCTTCCACGACGGTATAAATTACCGGTGGAACAGGTGAATTCTTGAATCGATCCACCGATTAGTAATTTGCCAGCAATTAATTCCATCGGGTATTTCGCATTACGATTCCGTGCACGATCACTTTCGATATACGTGTCTTGCCGTACGTTTCTACGTTTCAAAACCATGGAAAACGTATGTACATGTAAATATATATGTATATATATATGTATATATATATTTTATCCTTCGCGACGAACCGGTTAATTTATCGAATCGAACGACCTTATCGGGGTCGCATCGGTGACATACTTTAAAACCAGATCTTACGCGCGATAATACGAAACTGAGTTTCCAACCTAGCCGACCTGTGATTCTTCCCGCGTTAAAGAATTCCAACGATTTGATTGTCTCAAGTTTTTAACAATGCGACCGGTTCACATCTATCTCGTAATCGTCGATCAAAAAAAACCATGCGCGCGTAATTTCATCGTACAAACGGCGCCAGGACACCGAAAAAAATAATTAAAATATTTAGACGGTCGTGAGGCCAGTTACGCGTCCTTATTCAGGACTTATAGGGGACCGGACGATAAAGAACGAGTTGGAATGCCGCATGATCGTATCACCGCGACTTTTATGCTTTCTTATGTCGACCACACCGGTGGCTACGAGAAACGTCATGACGAGCGTGCCTCATAAGTAAGCTAATCCCAACCGCCTGCCACGAGGGTTTATTTCAACGGATAGAGACACTTTAGGGGTAACGCGATACTCTGTCCAAAGAAATCGAGATCAACGTCTACGTTAGGCAGTCAAAATAGCGGGAGGTCTTGACACATTATACATGTATCGAGAAAGTTCAACTTTATACAGGACATTTAATATTTTTTGTTAAAATCAAAATTGTTTTCTTTTATGGAAAATATATACATATAATATCGTGATAAAGTGTTTTAGATATTTAAACCGATAGAACTTGTATTGCACTTATAATTATAGTAGATAATTTTCCTGGGAATTATAGGAGGAGTCGTAGATTTTTCCGCAAAGTTTCGAAAAACGAATGCGAAAAGTAATACCGTTGGTGGCGTGGCCGACTGGATGTGACGTTTGAGTTTCTTCTAAGTATGCACGACGTTACGTTCGTTCAATCGTCCACAGCCGGGTTTTGACTGACAGCATCAAAGGTTGGAACGCGCATAAACACAGATACACAAGCCTACGGAACTACGTATAGTCTGCAATTCATCTTCTCACGGGGGTAATCACTATCGCGCCGATGAAATTCAATTTCCGACACTTCCGTGGAAGATGTGTATTTTGAATCGCGTTCATTAGGCTCCACGTCCATTTCCTCTGTCCGCCCGATGACTACGAAGAAATAGAAGAGAGAGAGAGAGAGAAAAAAAAACGAAAGAAAGAAAGAGGAACGGATAGAAACGAGAGAACGTTATGCGAACGTAATCAACGAGAATACTTCCCCAACGTTTCTAGGTTGACGTGATACAAGCAAACAGACTTATATTACCAAACAACCAAACACATTTCAATGTTATCATAGATTCCTCATATTTGCTTCTAGCGTCGTATTTTAATCGACGTGTTAATAAAAATGCCCCTGATAAAAAAAAAAAAAGAAATAAAAGATACAAGGAGCGAAGAGAAAGAGAAGTCGATGTTATAGACGCACTTAGTCAGAATACGATTTGCAAGTAGCGATTATCGAGTAACGCGAAGAGTCGTTAATTATCCTCGGCTCGGTTCTTTGCATGGTCGACGCGGGCATCGCTTTTAATTGCACCACGACCCATTTCACCGACAGGTGTTTAGAGTCGTAATGGGCAATCGAGCCAATGGAGCCGGACTTATGAGCGCGATAACGCCCCGAACAGCCAAGCCGGAAGAAACGTGAAATACCGAACCCTAAAGCAAGACACTTCTAAAGCAAGAAACCCGTAATGAGATATAACTGTTCTGTGTGCCGTCGTGAAATCTGTTATTGTTTATTAAGAATTGCTTTTTGCGGCGGGTACGTGCCCGCGCACGTAAGGCGGCTGGTTAATGGACGGGACGAGAAAGAATCGGATGTTATATGGCTCCGCAGTTCCCAACTGTCGTTTCGAAGTACGTTTGATTGTTGTGACCGCCTCCTCGATTCTCGCGACCAGTATTCGCGAGTTTGTAGGGTCGTTGACTGACCATACGGACTTGTTTTTTTTCGTTTAACGATGTTTTCGTCGTTAGAGTAAAGTCTGGAAATGGAAAGTTAACGAGTGGTGAGATGAAACGATGGGATTAGTGGTTGAGAAAGTCTTAAACGTAGAATTAAGTTCTGTCTAATTTTCACTGTTCTTATAAGTTACTAATGACTTATTTGTACACCGATTCTATTTTTTTTAATATAGTGTTATGTATCTTGATGATTCAGGGGATTTATTTCCAAAGTAAAAGATCACTGGAAATTTCAATCTGTACTATCGATCGACGTTGTATCCTTTCCGAAATCGTCTGTTTCTCAGTCGAAGGATCAATACCATCTTTGAAGTGATCTCTGTCGAGGAGCACGTGGGTGTGTGATCTTTTGAGCGAAGCCGCGCCGCAGATTATCTCCATTATCTTGCTCTATCGCGCACGATCCTAAGATCTCACCCCGAGATACGATCGCGCGAAGGATCGAAGATCTTTCTCGCGGTGGAGAGAAGGGCCGCTCCATTACGATCTTCCTGGCGATGCTCTTATAGTCTCTCCCCCACCTCTTATCTCATACAAATTTCTCAGCGTTTTATCGATCGTAAATAAGTGCATTTTAATAGACACTTTTCTCGGCGTATCCATTTTGTTGTTGTTTTTTTTAGAAGCGCCAGAAAATAAAAACACGATATCGATACACGGGTATGAAAAAAAAGAAATCAGAAATAACGGGTCAAAACAATTTTATTTAGTGAATATCAAATGAATTACCCGGACCGAATGGATGAAAATTAGGCTTACAAAGAACATCACTTCATTCTATCACTTTGTCCGGTTCGATGACTAGAGTCCTAACTCTCGTCGGAATGTCTGGTAATCAAAGACATTTTCGAGGATCAATCGAGATAACGAAAAAAAAACCGGTCGACACGGGTCTATGCGGAGTCGAAATAATTTCAAGCCATAACACGGGAAAAATAACGGTGGTCATCTCTTACATTGACCAGAACGTACGACCAGTTTTAATATCAGAAATCACCTTGCTCTATCGGGATACATAACGTAGCCTGCGACGTTTTTAATATTTTGTCGTGAATACGTCGAACTTTTATTACAACCGGTTTCAATCTATAATCGTGATTCAGTATATCGGGTGTCCCCGAAAGAGACAAAAAAATAAATAAATAAAAATAAAAAAGAAGGCCGAAGAATTTTTCGGAAAAAAAAAGAAGTTTCTAAATTCCACAAATTCATTCCGTCAGACACATGTTATTAACTATAATTCTCACGTTTCAACTGAACCGGAATAATTCATAGGCTTTTAAACCTGGCGTTACGTAAAACTGGATTGTAATTAATGATCCGACTATTTTTAAAGACTGGAAGTCTGACATCTGGTCATACTGGGAATACCGATACCTTTGGCGTTCGTTTCATTGATCGAATCGAACCGCGGGAACGTAGACACGTACACGTAAGCTCATCGGGACCGCAGTAAATACACGATGGGAGCGGTGTTCGATATATATTTGATAAGGTGGTACACGGCCGGTCGACCGCTGACAAATCGTCCGAAGATCGCCAAACCGATACCGGCCGACCTGGACGACTCGCTGATACACAGATGCATGATACTGAAGCTTCCTCGACGATTCGAGAGCACCCTTCACAAATACCCCAACCACGATTCAAACTTGCTCTTTACCCTATTCGAATTTATAGATACACACTGAACCCTTTTCGAATACCAAGTTCAAATTTATGATAAAAAATTAAAACCATGCGAGAAATGAACAATTTATAATAGCTCTATCCTATTTATTTCTAATTAGCACAGATGTGCATATAATTATGAAAGTGGTCTAACAATAAGTCAATATTTAAAAAAAAATAAAGTCTTGATAATTTGTTAATAAATATTTCAAAACCTTTAAAATACTAAATATCCAAAATATTTAAAAAATTGACTTAAACCACTTTCATAATTATGGGCACAAATAATCATTTAAATATATTAGTGATAGAATCGTGAATAGTTATTTTAAAGTAATTAAATCTATCGTCCTACCAAAGAAATCCAAGGATCCCCGAAGAATCCTCAGGATTTCGCGGAGTTTCACGCAGCACCGGTCGAAATGATCGCAATGTAGCCGGCGCGCAACGTCGAAATCTTTCTCACGAATAATCACGTTCAATTCGATAACGAACTCCCCGGCTAATCCTCATTTATCGCTGCGTGCCCGTGGTCCGGCACGTTTCACGCTCGACGATCTCGATAAGCCGCGAACGCTGCCACGGCAGCGCCGCCTTCTAAATACTGGTAATGGCGCTTAATATATCGCCGGCAGATAACAATCGTCGGAGAAACGCGGCGATACGCGCCTCCGGAGTTTTACCGGGCTTTATCTCGCAAAGGGCTCGTATAAAGGATCGCGCGAAGAAAACGAGCAAACCTTGGGCTCCGTTGGCTTCTCGCCTTCCTCTTTCCTTCTTTCTTTGTTACTATCAAACCCTCCTGTCTTCGTTACTCCATCCCCTTTATCGCGAAGGTCTTCCCTTACCTTGAGAAACCCCGACAAATCCGTCTCGCGTGCGAATCGCACGATCTGTTAACGTGTACTGCTTTTACGATGAGAATTTCGTTGTCGCGATACACCGATCGGTGTGGATTAATTAAGTATTATTGATAAATAATTTGGATATACGTATAGTGTGTGAAATTGAATTTGGTAAGAATTGTGAGTGATATTTATCATTCCGAAAGAAAGGGATATCGGGTAGGTGTCTCGGCTGATATATCGACGATCGACGAATGCGACTATTTACAATAGTCAAACGTAGTAAATTATCGCGTACGTTTGTTATAATACGCGTCGGTATACCGACCGACTTCGGAGAACCGGCCGCTCCGTAATTTTCGACGTAATAAAGAATTGCATATATGGAGATTCCATTACCGGCTCAGCTGTTTCAGGGTCGCGGAGTATTAAACAAATTTATACGGCACCTGACTGTCATAAAAGACACGCGGCATGCCAAAGTGCGCGTCATCGCGATCGTGCTTTCGTCGCCGTTTTAGCGTGTACACACAACACGCCGCGGGCAGGATCGTTTTCATAATTTTGCAACTCCGACTGGGGGTTTTAAAAAAAAAAAAAAAAAAATACGAGGAAATAGATAATAAAGAGAAACGTACCGTCGAGGACGATCGAGAACGACCGGCGGATAGCAATGACAACCGTCCTCGTCTCCCTTGGCCAACGGTGGGGTCAACGTAAGGAGCGAGAAAGAGGCTGGGTGGTGGGGAGGTCAGGATGAGGTCAAGAGGCTGCCGGCACGCGGGGTTGACGGATAAACATAATGATTTAATGACCATTTCGTACGCGAACGACACAAAATTCTATGATCGCGGTACCTAATGACACGGCACTTGCCACGAGGCTGCAATTATTTTGCGGCACGTTGGACTCCAGTGACGTCACTACGGGTACCTTCTCACGCCCTATGACCGGCCAACGGAGAAAGTACACTCCGCCCTAGAAGCTCCTTTTCTCGCACCATACTGTTATCGGTCTCACGTCGAAAATCTAATCGTTAATTATAATCGTGATCATAGATTTTCATTCTTCTCTATTGGTATCTTCGTTCAGACGAAATACGTATTATGATGTTTCGTTTCGTTACGGATGGTTTCTTTCGTAAGGTGCGAAAGTTATTCGAGCATCGGGAGATGTTTTGAAAGGTTCGTTACAAACCTAGGTATTCTTCAAGGTGTGCCCTGCCCGCGGTCAGGTGCGAGGTTACTGGTCTCTCTCTCTCTCTTGCTCTCCTACGAAATACCGAGGAACGATCGCGATTCCTCGAAGAAATGGAATTCGAGTTTCGGACGGGAATTCCCCCGGAGATATCCGGGAATAATAAAAATGTTCGTCGAAACCGGTGAAACTCTACGCCTTTAAAATGATAATCTGAAATATGTAAGTATAACGAATCGATTCTACGTACGGGAGAAATTTATACGAGATTTAATGAGAACTTTATATTCGATATAAAGGTGAAAGAATCTACGTGTGACGTAAGAGAGCGCTACCATATAATCTCGTTTAACCAATCGTAAAGAATATTAAAAATCGATGTCGTAACTTTGGTAACGGTGCCGGTTCGATAACAGTCGATTTAAATAAAATATCAATTAACGCTGGCTGCCCTCGAGATCGCGGGGCTCTTTTTTAAAAAAGCTCCTGCAGTGTGTACTCGGGTCGTGTTCAATATAAATCAGATTGTATCACCGTAGTGCTTTAGTTATCTACCGTTGAATCTCTTCAACTGCTTCGTTGGGCAATTATCGCCGATATATCGACGCAGGAAAATGTCACCGCTCGGAGAAACCTGTGTGTCGTCGTCGTTTGCCCGTCTTTGTCGTCGTCGGCTCGAACGTTCGCCGTTTCTTTTTTTTTTCTCCCGTTTTTTTTTTCTTCGCCGACTAGATAATTACAGTCTCGCATCGAGAAATTCGATTCGTCTCGATCGAACGAGAGATTAAGTTTCCCAGATGCGACGGCTGTCGTTATAAAAGAAAAATGATTCCCCGGTTATGTCACTCCCGCGCGGTTCCATAAATCGCTGAAAGAAACTCACCTACGGTTTCTCTCTCGAAATGGAATTAAAAGACGGGCGGAGGTGAGGGGGGTGAGGGTGGGAGATACGTGTAGTTGCACCTTGAAAGTGAGAAATAAACGTGATTACGCCGTCACTCGTCGCTATTGTATGTGGATGACGATAAATTTTCCATCTTGCACGCCGACGTTAATATACATTTGAATAATAACACCCGGTGAGCAACATCGAGAATTATACAATAACTAAACGTCGTTCTCAGAAGCTTTTAACGAAGTTCTACATACCTTTGTGTTTTAATGACGCCAATACGGTTCTAACAGCGAATAATAATACCAATCACGATGATATATCCCGACAAATTTCTATAAATATCGTTTGCCTATTTCTGTAAACAGCCAATGAATGTATTAAGATAGTATATAGAGACAACGGGAATATATATATATATATATTTTTTTATTTTTTCCCTTGGGGCCCGAGGGCCAACGGATTCAAGGAGTAATCTTCGACCTCGCGATACACCGATTAAGTTAATTTACGGTGACATCGCCTCGGAGCCCGGCTAGAAATCGATTAATATCGTCGAATCCGGTCTAACCAGCGTTTTCGTTAATTTGGAGAAGATTTCACCTGCGTACGGTCCCCGGTCGACTTTCAGAAATATTTATCGCACGATGGATCGCGACCGCCGGTAGATTTTATTAGACTTGATTTAATTAAATCCACTTCGTCCTCTATCTTCTCGCGCGTCATTACCGGGTCCAGCGTCTAATCTATATTTCTTCTCGTCTATAAAATCAGAAATACACGTTTTTCGAAAGCAACGATAAAAAACTATTTTCGACATATAGCGACGAATTATAAAAACGTCCATTAAACAAAGTGTTACTACTCATTACGAGTTCTATATTAATAATAATACAAATTTACACATGTACATACACTCAAACACTTAATAACATATCTCTCTTTCTCTCAATTTCTACAAATCTACAATCTCTTTACTCATATCGTGTGACAAATTTCTAACAAATTTCGTTTCTCACACACTTTCTTCATCCGTCCCTGGAAACTTGCCAATACCATCGATAATCTATCGATATAAAATCCCCATTAAGTATATTAGACATTAGCCGACGCCCGTTTAGAGAAGTTAACGGTACGCTCCAAATCGTGTAACTTATCATCGCTATTAAATGGAACTTAATTATATTTGCCGTATCGGACTTTCTACGATTTGCATGAAAGCGCGCCCGGTTTCCGTCCCGTTTATCCAGCTTGTCCACGAAACGAAACGAACTTCCACGGGATCGTCGGAGCCCCGTTTAATCGACGCTCGCACGGGAATTTGCTCCGACATCAGGGTCGTCGCCGTGGGCGTTCCGAGCGTCACAAATTACGACGCACGCGTTCTCTTTCGCGCTCCAAAACCTTTCTCCGTCCCTCCGAACCGAGGGAAGGGCACTCGTCCTCGCTCCTAGGCCAGCGAAAACATAAATTTCGTCGGTATCGTCTCCTCCTCTCCCTCCGTCGTTTCAACCTGGGCGCGTCCCATGGCTTTTAACGGAGGCCACAACCGCGGGAGCAAAGCGGGTTAACACGTACGACCGTTGCCACGACTATGTTTAACCCTCTCGAAACGGATTCTTGCGGTTTTCAACGAACGACCCGGTTACCCGGAGTAAATTGCACCCGGGGAAATAGAGCACGGTGGTAAAGCGTGTAATTTCTCCATCGATCTATATAATTATTTAGAAAGCTGATTTCGTTTTTAACGAAAAATTAGACACCTCGAACGATGGGAACATCGTTCGCTAGATAGATTTTTCATGTTTTCTAACACTGATCTTTGGAAAAAGTACACCTGTCGATAATAATAATCCGTGAAAATTAGGGATGATGGTATTAGTGCGAGGGAGTTGTGTGTGATATATTTTTTGGTATATGTGTAGAGAAGTGTCCTGGTGTACCGTATGGATATACATACTCCAATTCCAGTTTCACCGAATTATCATAACGACCTCAGCCAGAGTCGAGAGATGGAGGTCGATTTCTAATTCCTCGTTTGCGTTGCTCACGGGCGTCTCCATAAATTCCGAAGTTTACGCGCGTTTGCTTAGTTTTTACGATCCGCCCAGTTTTCAACGTGCCCCGACTGGCTGCCGTGAACCGTCAGAATCCACCGGGAGCGCTTGATCACCGGCTGTCTCGATTGTCCCCATTCGTGGATTTCACAATCGGGACATGTGAATTCGAAATTCGAGAATCCCGTCTGTACGGTTCGCCGGCTTTGTCCCGGGCGAAATTACAATTTGCGTCTAAAAATATCGCCGTCGACTATCTACGGCCTGATCTCGTCGACGAAATCGCGAACCGACGAAATCATCTGCCGGATTCCTGAATCGCATTAGACCCCGGTCGTTAGACACCTTTTAGCAAACGTTAGAAGGATATGTACATATATATCGCGGATAAAACGTAGATCTCTAAAAACCGTAATCACGGTAAAAATCCAGCGGAAACGTTGTTTTAAAGTCCTCGGAATTATGAAAGAGCACTCTCACTTATCGTCTCCCCCTTATTCTTCGCGCAAGTTTAATTACGATTTTACAGTCGTTACTCATACGCAGTTATCTTAATTACGGTATAATATCATTTCAACGCAATGGCCTCTACGGTTCTGTTACCGCTGGGGCTAATGGACCAATAAAGTCCACATATTCACGTGAACTTTTGAATCTACCCTATCGATCTTTCGTCATAATATATTTATCGATCGTTAATCAAATAAATTGACTACTATTTATAATAAAATTCATTCATTACTTAAAACAAAACAATTTTCACACTTGAATGGTCCGTTCACACCGTTGACAATTAAAAATATGAAAAATGAAATTGACCAAAGTACTAATATATAGATATATAGTAACCATTTCACCCCGTCCACTGTTCATGGTACCATAGCAAACGTATTCCGTTCGCATTGACGCAAATCGTTCGATGAACTCGACGCCGTAGCGGCGGACGCGTTGCCAATGAAAAGTCGTACATCTTTCACGCCGCGAGCAGACGAATCAACCGGCCCTTAACGTGTAATTCGAAGTGTTAACGTTATTATAACGTCGGTTCCCAGCCCATCGGATGATTATGCGGTTAAAGCGTGCCGAGGCCCATAGAGTGCGCCGGGCTACAAAGCACCTGACTTGTAAAGGATGTAGCGCCGTACGTCCGTTAATAGCTGACATCGTGAATGGCGGGAATTTCATGCCTTTCCCGTCGCGACAGGTTCCTATCCGCCTCTTGGTTTTCTTTCGCTCGTTTCGTGTTATAATGAACGAGACATCTGTATCCTCGACGGGGCAATCCGACACGGAATTAATGCGATCGCGATTCCTAGCATTGACTTCCTTTTTTTCTTTTTTTTTTATTCCTACGTGAAAGTGTCTATAGATTGTATAGTTTTGATTAAATATACAGGGTGTTCCAGCTAACGTGCAGGTCCTTGAACCAGGTGATAGCTGAGGTAATTCTAATATAGGGAAGTGACATTCGTAATGTCGAATCTTAAATCGTGGCCGAGTTATTAATGAAAAACGTTAGCGAATCATAGGGCTCCGTTGGGTCCAGCGGCGCGACAGTTCCTACTGGCACAGTACTCTACTGGTGCAGAACTGTCGCGCCGCCAGGCCCAACGAAGCCCTCTGATTGGCTATCGCTTTTCATTAATAGCTCAGCCACGGATTAAGATACGACATTACGAATGTCACTTCCCTATATTAAAATTACCTCAGCTATCATCTGGTTCAGGGACCTGCACGTTAGCTGGGACACCCTGTATACCATATATGGCTATGTGTTATACGAGTATGTGTGGTATCGTTTGAAAAATATGTTTCATAAACAATACTCGTTATTTGCATGCTGGCAGACCACCCGAAAGATTACAGATTCCCATGGTTGAAGGGCGGCACTGTTGGATCGGCTTAGGAGGGAATCGTGGACTTGCGCGTTCCTTTCTCAAGCTAACGAGCCGCCCTAATCTCCTCCCGGAAGAACACCTTCTCACGGGACAGAATATTCCAGCCAATACAGGCGCACGTACTTAGATCGTATACATATATAAAATTATAAGCTTATTTACTTGATATTCCACTACTGTTTCTATACATATCTATATTTATATATGTATACATACATTCATATATAATACACGTATGTATTATACATTTATCGAACATTTGTTACATCATAGATAATGTATTATCATATTATTATACAAAACCGTACGTAAACTCTGCAACAACGAGAACCGGTTGCGTATTATTAATTTACAACAATTTCATAAATCATCCTCTAATGGGATAAGTATAATTCCATCAATGTCTATCGAAACTAATTTTTCCATATTCATCGTAACCGGTCGTTCCTATCAACCCCGTACATACACACACACACACTTCCATATATACATATAGATGTTCGATACGCGCAACACGCATGAAATCAATGGAGAATTTTACACGTACACGCGTTATACGACCGCGTTACCATATCCACGGTGTAACATTCCCGGCGTTTGCCCGTAAATACAGCCGACGGGGTTTTCCGTTTAGCCGATGATTTACGGCGCGAACGTGTCTCGGAAGGTGTCGATCGCATAATGGCGAGTCCTGTCGCCGTCGATCGCCGGCCGATACGGTAATCATGGGGTGGCATCTACCCGGCCGCGATCATAACGATAATGGTCGCTTCGCGGGGAAGACTTCATCCTACATGGCTACGTGGCATTGCGGTGCCAGCTCGTGCACCATGGTTCGCCACATTACCGGCTGTTCTTTCATGGTCTATCCAAACCTGTGGTCTGGATGCACGGGCCCACGAGAATGGATACTTTGTATTATTTCCAGATGATGTCGGGTTAGGGGATTTTCCATGGGAAACACTTCGTGTTAATTGAGAATTGTGACTGACGAAATTTCCGGGTTACGATGGAAAATATTTTGAGACGCGTGATATTATTATTAAAAATGAACATATTTTGACGTTTTGTTAATGTATATGGTTTTGATATGAATGATAGGAGAAAATTGTTTTCTGTAAAGTGTGATTAGATATGTTTGAAATATATGTTAAAAATAAAAGCTGATAGTTGGACTCTGAGGTATTAAAAGTGTTTCTGGAACGAGATTGATTTATAGTTTATCATATTAAATATTTTGATGATCCAGGCGGGATGGTTGAATATCTAGAACCCGATTTGGTTGTTATTTGTTATTTTCTAGTAAAAATGAGTAAATTGTTAAGACCGGAATGCGAGGGTATACTTTACGATGACAGGTAGTAATTTAATGAATAAAGATAGGTCACAGGAGTGTTTGGTAATGAGACAATTTATAAGTCTCGTGGATATCATCGTGTTGGTAAATTATTATACCTGATTGCATTACCATCTATCAACGTGTTTCATCCGGTGTATTTACCACCTCGATAAGTGTCCGTCGGTTTACGTATCGCGCGGGGACTTACGTGCAACAAAAAAAAAACAAAAAAAAAACAAGAAAAGAAAAGAAAATGGAAAGATTACAAAAATTCACCGAAATTGACAGCAATTTGCGACGGTCGTAATCTTTAGTCCTCTTCATTCACAGTGTGCACGGGACCATCGGGTACCATCATCATCGCCAGATGAGGTCGAGAGTCCATCCGCTGGTACGTGATCGGTGTGGTGTTACAGCAATTTCTACAATACCGCGCACGTTGTTGTACGTGAGTAACGTTGTCGTGAGTTCTCGGGCTAACAATAAGAAATCCTTAAAGCCGGTACGGGTCAGGCTTATCGTGCTCACTTTAGCATAAGTGTCGTGTTAAGGCAAATGAGCACACGACCACTGCGGACGGTATATCTGATCGTTATATTGAAATAAATGTTAATTCGTACAGATCGGTCATAAATCGTGAAAATTATCGAAAAACCGTGAATACCTTTTACATATTATTAATATTAAATTTAGATTCGTCCGACGATCCGGTAATACATACGTTCGGCGTATATCAATGTCTGTCTTAAAAATATCTCGCTGGACCATTCAAGGCCTGTTCTTTTTTTGTTTTTTAATTTTTTCTTTTTTTTTTCTTTCTTTATTTTCGAGGGAGAGGGGACCGATAGATCGCGATAAAAAAAAAAACAAAAAATTTCGTCGCCCGAGGCGAATGACACTCGGCATAAATGACTGTCCCGATTTCAAAACCTCCCCCCGCGAGGTGTATCGGTCACATTTCACGCGAACCGTTGCCTACGCATCACGACATCGAGAAATCATAGCTATTAATGCCGTGCCGCTGGAACGTCTCCGTATTTAAACACAGTAACTATAAGTCATTGAGTAATCGACAGTCGGCCAGCGTGAGCACCGTGTATCGGGCGCGGGAGTGACGGTTCTGACGTCATCACGTGGGAAACCGTGAGTGAAAGTTTTTTTTTTCCCTTCGAATCTTACCCAAGTATACCTCGTTCGTTTCGTGATTATATTTACCGATCGGTTTTAAGACACCCGTCTATAACATAGATCAGCACGAATTCTTCGAACCGGACTCGTAACATTCCATCAAAAGATACGTCGCCAAAATCAACGATTAACCAATAACAACATTTTATCGATCTAACATCGTCCCTATAATATAAAATCATCCCAATAAACGTGAAATATTCAACGAATTAACGTTCTACACGCTGATTTTCAAGAACACTCAAAACAAGGGGTAGTTATACTACCACCTGCCACAGACACATAATTCCCCGGCGACACGTATATTACAAAAAACGGCTAGAGTCGTCCGGGTAGAAAAGACCCGAAGAAACGAATATGGACCACCCGTCCGCCCCCTGTGCCCAGCAGTCCGTTCCCCATGGTCCTCTCCTCCCCCCTCTCCCTCTAACCACGAGAATTATTTATACCATTCCCAACGAAAGGGGCACCGTTGCTGCCGGTGCTGGTCCATCGCCGCCGTAACTCAAGTTAGAAAACAACGCCCGTAAGCAAGCGTGTATGTATCCAGGTAGCGGTAAATTAGTAGCGTGGGGCCCCGAATTTCGACCGCGGTAAAAGGAGAAAGGGACCAGCGACGGGGGAGTCCCCGGGGCAGCGACGAGTCCCGCAGTGGGTCTCTACGCTCCTCCGGGACGTCCCGCGGCGAGGCCCGGCACTCCTGATTAAAATTACTCTCCCGAGATCCGGCGAGATTTCCGCGGCGAAATTTATGAAATTGTCCCGGTTTATTGTTTTAAATGAGCTTGCGTTCCCGAAGAGATCACGACCGGATAAGGAGTTCCCTGTAAATCCAGGACCGAGGAGAGCAACGGGGAAGGACACCGGTGGGGGCGGGCCCCCCCGACCCCCTAGAGTGACATACCCATCGTCATGAAAATCATCCGGGCATGGAGGCTAAATCAGAATTCAAATTAACTGTCCTTTTTCACTTGTATGTCGGACGGAAAGAGAGTGAGAAATTTTTTTTCGTTTCGATATTCGGTCGATGAGAATCGAACGAGTTCCTATTTCCCTCGTTATATTAACATTAATTTATATTATGAATATATTATGTAATAATATATACGACTATGGTGATATTATTAGTTTATGTGCAATTAATAGTTATTACAAAGATAGACCATACGAGAAATTATAGTGTATGATAAAATACTAGTACCACAAATTACCTGGTTTACGAGGAAACAAAAATACGTATATAATCATTGATACGTTATGGTTCATATGAGTAAAAAAAAAAACAAAAATCGTCACGTCTAGTTAGCCGTGATTCTACGAGTATCTTAGGCTCGATGGGACTGTCATTAATCTTGTAGTTAACCTTTATGATCATGTTTTTGACGTTTCGCCAAACAGGATCGACTTGCTCCGCACGCTCGTAGGTGAATACAGGCGTTCGTATGCGCGGAGGGATAGAATGCAACTGGTTACATACGTATCGTGAGAAAATTATGGAATCCCATCACATGGGAATTCCTATGAAACAGCAGGTGCGGATCAAGAGTGCCAATCATCTTTCTAGATGAGTCTGCCCGATGATAGCGGGGGTCGTCGTATCGTGTCCGAGTTTAGTTCAATATCAATCTAATTTATCCCTGGGTTTCGCATAGATAACGGTCCGACGCCATGGGAATCGTGTCGGGTTCGGTACCAACACGACAGACGGAAACACGCGCAAACTCACGTGTTCGTCTCTCTGTACGCCTCGTTTTACGATTCGTAACGCACCGACAGATCGTTGAAGCGGTGCTCAAATATATATTCCACCACGTGAACATTAAAATCTGTATGATCATCGAGCGACGATGAAAAGGATAATTTAAAATTTTCTGTAATATTCATTGAGCGATATCTTATAAATTTTCCGGGTACCGTCTAACAATTCTTTGGAAAAAAATGCGATTTTTTAAATTTACCATTAAGATGAACGTATTCCTTTTAAAAATGAAAATGTTTTCATCTGGTTTTCTTTAATATTATCATACAAATAGTTTTATGTGTTTGTAAATAATTTTACAAAATGAAAGACCCATGTATCGGCTCAAAGTACTAGAAGGGTCAATCTCGATGGCCTTCTACCAAGGGAATATATATTAATAGACGGTCGGTATTTAATCTCGGCCAATCTCGCGATGTAATATCCCCGATCGTTCTGTTAATTGAAATGGTTGTTCGCGAGGCACGCCGCGACAGTAAATATTTTTTTTTTCGCAAACGTGATCCCCCTGCTAGGGACAAGTGTACCCGGGCGTAATAATGACGGGGTTACGGGGAGAGAGGGTAGAATCCCGCGAAAGAAGCTGGACTATGTGCCCGCGGTCCAAGTCACGAGGATCGTGTACCCCGCGGCTTTTTCTTCTAACGACGACGACAGCAACCGAACGGATAGAGAAAGACGGCGGGGCGACGGCAACGAAAAGAGAGGGGTCGATTAATAAATTCGCAATGTCCACTTCCGGTAACTGTAGCGCGTGTCTCATTAGTTTCTTAAGTCCGGCTTAAAGAGAAATTAAATACAGCGTCCCAGGGATGGGTGTCGACTCCGTAGGGACCCCATGCCGAGTTCCATCCTTATAATGAACGCTCGCAACATCGTCCTTAAGCGTAATGCTCGGGCATGCGACTCGCATGCTAAAGCACCCGCGATTTCTCCTCACGCATGCGCACGGGTGGTTTTAAGGCCAAACTTTGTCAAAGTTTCTCCGGCTGATACACCATTTAGACGCTGGTTAGTAGGAATTAATTGCAAATTATATATATTGGTGTATTAACGTTTTTACGGGGGCTTTGTTTCTCTTTGTTTGAAGGGCTTAACAAGAGTCATATGAATTGCATAAGGTTGTTAGTGACTATGATATGGGGGTGAACAAATTACACTTTAAAAATTTAAATTTAATTATAGTGGATCGAGTATCTAAAGAAAGGGTATACGTTCGATGTTTATTTCGTGATCAGAGTGTTTTTAGTTTTTAATTTAGAACGAGATTCATTGCACTTTGGATGATTTAGAGGAGTATGATTTATAGTAATGTGAGAATTAAATACATTAGAAATTGGAACTATGGGATTTAGGGAGTAGATATGAATGTGCGAGCTTTGTGTGAACAGTTTTGTTTCTCGTGAGAAAAATGATTTTCATCGTCCCTATTCTTCCACGGATCACAGCTGTATTCGGTTAGGAATATTTATCGTATTAACGTTCGTATTATAAGATTATAAAGAGATGTTCATCTTCTTTTATCACATAAAGAAGGTCCTTCGGTGAGTCTGCAAGGGAAAGCTGCCGGCAGGATGATTGCGGGGTCGATGAGCCTTTACTGCCAAGTTAATCCATTTGTCGGCATTCATGATATAAAATGCGGTTGCACATCGTCCGTCATTCACTCGCGGAATGTCGTCAAATATTATGATTAATAATTTTTCAAATATTTACCGCAAATAATAGAACTTAAATCCCCGTGTCGCCCGTTTAGATTTTCACTCGATAATCGAGGAATCCACTGCATCGTTAATACGTTTCCCCGTCGACGTTTGCAACATTTTACTGTTATATCACTTCTTCGACACTTTTTCTTCTCATATTTCTTTCGCTCGTAAGGTTACACACAACCGACGTGCTTACATTACAAGTCACTTACTCAGCCTTTGCGAACCGTACACCTGGATCCGAATTTTTCATCGATACGACACGCGAAACTTTTCACGCGAATCCAGGGTAATTAATTATAACCTCCGTGGTAACAGTCCTGTTTACGCGGGATTTATTTCACCGGTGCTTACCACTCCGGCTGAAAAGTCGTTAAGGATATTTCCGTTGACGAGCCAGATTTTACATCGGCGAGGACGATGAAATTTAAAACACAAGGGGTATGTTGATTTTTATCACGGCCCGTCGCAGGGAAACCGCCGATTTTCGTCGTCTTCGTCGTCATCCGCGCCGGGGTGCCGATGCTCCGACGTAAATCACCGGAGCACGCGGAGGTTTTCCATTGCCAGCAGGGGCACCGGGGCCCGGCGCGGGCCCCATGGCGGTGTAAATGTATAAATACCAGCCACAAATCTGCCAGTCGGCTAATTTATAAATTTCACGCCGATCTCGTAAATGCGTTTCTGATTTAGCGCGTTTAAATTATCGCTAAACCACTTCTAACTGCCCGGCCGTATAATCTCTCTCAGGCGTCGCCCCGAAGGCCCTCCCAACACCGTGTTGGTATATGGCTTTCGATAAATGGCGTCTGCATAATCGCGAATGATACTTCTGTAATGCGGTGACCGGCGATACGGACGCCCGGGCGGCATTGGCTACCCGAGAAAATATGGAGATTTTCGAGATAACGGCGACATCGTGATTTTCACTATTTACATACCGGTATCAATGTGATGATAATTTTTCAATATCAGTATCAAGTGGATATACCACGTCTTATACTACTTATCTCGATGTTACATAGTCTCCTACGAAAGAGATCTGAATGATCATGTACCAGAGGGATGATATTAAATTGCTTATCACATAAATAAAAAATTTACATAACTTACTTTTTCTTTCTCCTATTTATATTCTCTCTCTCTCTCACTCTATCTGTATGTTCCTGTAACTAAGTAACATTACTTTAGGCAATCGTCTCATCTTACTGATCTAACACCCGTCAATTTTATTCATCCTTTATTAATGCCAGTTCGAATCAGTTGAAATGTCGTCGAGAACTCATCCCGGCTGACAATCGATCGGTATCGTATCATTGGTGATTCGACTCGTGATCCTCCGGGATTACTCTTTCGATTTATAGAAGATAATTGAAAATTATTTGGTAACGCGGTTGATCGATAGCGACCCGTTAACTCGTTCATACATCACCCGCGTCCAGACGCCTCTCTGCTCTTCCATATCCCCTCTCCTCTCCCCCTCGTCACTCTCTCTCTCTCTCTCTCTTTCTTTCCTCGTTGCTACAACCGTATTTTTCTTTTTTTTTTCTCGAAACGTTCGTTTCCCCTCCACCCACCGAGGCAGCCTTAGCGAGGCGTCTTAGCGGGGTCAGGTCGACCAATAAATCCAATACGCCACGGTTCGTCCCGCGCGAGAGCAGCAGTTTTACAATTCATGAATTTATTATGGGCACCACCGAGAATACCGCGGGGCCTCCGCTATTGATTTATCGTTACGCTTGGCCGACTATGAACGGGCCCTATCTTCACGGGCATACGCTCCTGACCGGGAGAAAAGACGCGAGAAAATTAAGTTCACCCTTATTATTTCTGACTAATGTCCGCGGAATCTTCTGCCCGGAATGAAATTACTGTGAGAAATACGTCGACGCGGTTTTACCATAAGCACGAACTCATTACCGGGCCATTCATTTAATTATAAATATTATGAAGTCACGGGTGAGGGACCGTTTCGAATACAATGTCCATTGTGGGTCTTGTAAGGATCGGATAAAAGTAATTAAGTTATTTTCGATCATAGTACATACCGAAAGATGAAAGAAGCGAATGAACTTAAGATCCGTAAACTACCCCTGTCAAGACACACCCCAATCTTTAAAAACTTTTTCTAAAGTGATATCTCCGAAGTGGCAGGTCTTAGAGAGCTGATTTTTATATTAATATTACCAGTAGATAACAAAGATTACAACAAATATTTAACTATGTAAATGAAGTCATGACGAATTCCCCTAACTTTCTCCTGTTCTTAGACACATGCTACCATTAACATTAAACCAATCCAAATGCCTTTTATCAGCAGCAATCGCAGAAGTTATATCACTATCATGTATTGTTCTTACTAAACTATCGAACTTCCGCATAATAAAATCGACCAAGGTTATACAAACCGGAAGCGTGTACGGTCACGGACAAAAAATAGACGAATAAAAGAATCCAGGGATGGTTTCGCGGATGCAAGGTGAGCAATCCTCCTCATCGAGGATGTTCCCCGGCTGAGGGAACCCGAGGTCGAATCAGTACGCGGACTTACCGTAGAAATCCCGTAGTTCATTAATCAAGCAACGCCCGGAGTCGGAATGCCTTCGTATTTCGAGAGTTGCAGTCCATTTATCACGGTGGAAACGTATTTGTAGGCAGTGGCTGTGCCCGCTTCGCTAACAAGTGGATACGCTGTCCCCGCGGATGATGTAGCACCGGCTAGGCTTGGGGCCCCCTACGGCGTCTGACACCTCCAACCTTACAACCTTCGAACCAAACTCTACTCAACCCCAACGCACCCTACACGCGGTTTTAACGAAATTTGTGAGAAAACGGACGGGGGGTAAAACTTATCGTTCGAATTACCGTTCGCCAGGCTCAACGCGTATGTTTCCGTGATTTCTTCGCCGTTACAGGGTGAAGAAGAAGAAGAAGAAGAAAAAGAAGGAGAAGAAGAAGAGTGTCGACTGATCGTCGGGTTTCCGATATTTTCGTGTGACTTCTTTCGATGAGACTACGAGTGTTTGATTTATTGGAACCACGGGAGAGAAAGAGAGAGAGAGAGATAGAGAGAAAAAGAATGATTATGTGGGAGTATAAGAAATATTCAATCTTCGAAACGTTGCATCGAAAGTCCGTGGACTTTCAGCGAATTTCTTCGAGTCTTCTCCCACCCCCACCTGTTTATTCCATGTTTGGGAATGAGCAGGAAGGAGTTATCGTGTAACGAGCTCTTCCGCGACTACTTTGAATATAGTGGCTTCTACACGCGACGCGAACAAAATGTTCACCAGCGACGAGAGGGTGTAATTTATCGAAACGACCGCGGCGGATAGTGACGCGTTACATAAGTTACAAGTTGTCGGGTGCTTTTTATGCGGTGCCAGTAGTAAATTAAATATTAAAATATCGCGGATAAGGAGCCATTAAGATACCGATCGTGAATGTTTACAAGGAAAGAAATATCTTCCTTCTTACAATACGCCGGCGATTTATCGATGCTCCAGTAATAATTAACTGCGCCGAACGTCTTCGTTTATTACGATACGATTAAAATACACCGCGATTATATCCACCTGACGTTCATTCTACTTTTTCATCACGAATATAATTTTTTATCATCTTACACAAAAACCACGAGTGAATTTTATACATAATTTTCTACGAGCAAACAATCTCGCACGTTACGTAACCAATCCATTACATAATCCTCCCACTAATCGACCAATTATTATTATTATCATCATCATCTCCATAATACAGGGTGTCCCAAAATTATGCAGCAAGCGGGAACAAGTAGATTGTTTATAACAAAAGAAATCGAAAATTCCTTTACCTTTTTTTTATTTGAAGCCCCGTTTTGGAGATACAAGCTTCCAAAATATCGTGGTCCGGCTTCCGGCCCGCGCAGTTCGAACGTCGGCTGGAGGCATCTACGCGAGAAAAGTATAGACGAGCGGTTAGCGGGGAGAGGGGCACAGCTGTCGCTCGGCGAAATCTCAGCTGAGCGTCGATGGATACCCCTCTCCCCGCTGACCGCTCGCCTATACTTTTCTCGCGTATATGCCTCCAGCTGATGTTCGAACTGCGCGGGCCGGAAGCCGGACCACGATATTTTGGAAGCTTGTATCTCCAAAACGGGGCTTCAAATAAAAAAAAGGTAAAGGAATTTTCGATTTCTTTTGTTATAAACAATCTACTTGTTCCCGCTTGCTGCATAATTTTGGGACACCCTGTATATCGTTTACACGAACACAATCCGTCGATTATTCCAAAACACGTTTCACGCTCCCGTTCTATATTCGTTCCCAAATTTATTCCACCACCTTCCAACACTATTTCCATCACCAAGTATGCACATACAAACATATACACGGACAGTCCGAATTAATTCCTAACGTTATCGGAGGGGATGCGCGGGCCGATATTCGCCACGACAGCTGAACTGGATCCTCACCGTTAAAAGGTTAGCCGGTCTACGATCCGCGGCCAGGCACGTTGCATCGGCCTGGCATGCAAAAGGGCACAGCATCCGCCATAATTCGTAGCGCGAGCACGACCGAATTGGAATCTCGAACGCGCTTTTGTCCGTGCATCGGCCGTTTCTTCCCCGTGGCCGCACGAGCGAGGTGAGAAACGAGCCTGGTAATGGGCGCCGGTTCTCTCCTCTTCCTAGGTGCGATCCACTTAGATTCGAATCGCAACGCGCGGCCAGATTGAATTTTCGATCGACGTCGTGCCGCCGGCAGAAGGGAAGAGATCGCAGATCGATCCGGCTAGTTTGCCGCGTCTGAAGTTTTAAGCCTCGCGGCCGTCTCGTTGAATAGTAGGCGGCATATTGGACGTCCGCGAATCCGCGTATGAAGCAAGATGAGCGGTAATCTCTTTCGCGTGGACGAGGAACAATGGTTAGCGGGATGACGGACACAGGGGGTGAGGAACTTTTCACTGGAGACAGGAAGTAGACGTTGGGTTAGGTTATACGGTGGATGATGACACCGTGTGGTACTGGGAATTTTGTTAAAGGTTTGTGTGGTATAGGAAGAGTGTCGATAATTTAAAATTGAATTTTACTGTACATTGGAAGTTGAAAATAATAAGTTTAATTGGTTTAGTGTTTTAGAACCAGTATTTACGAAAGTTACAAGTTACTTTATAAAAGGTATAAAAGATTAATGTCAAGAGCACCTGGGAATTTAAGTACACCCTACCAATAAGTAGTGTTTTCTACTTACGTATCGTCGATAAGTGTTGGAGAGTGAAATTAAACCCACTGGAGATCACCTGCCCGTCCGATAACAACGACAAGCACCGGGATACGTGTTCATCATTTCAGGCTCGTTTTTCCGTAGAATCGGTTTCGTTACGTGTCGTAACTCATTCTTGTATCTATCTGGAAAGCGTAACTATAGACTAAGTACCCTAATGGAGAATATCCTGTCGGTAGCCACAGCCTTAGCATGATCTACGACGAAACCGGCGCTCGGGGCCTGCAATAATTTTGCGAGCGTATACACATACAACGTTTCCTCCCCACACTTCCACACATGTATACGTGTGTGTTGTACGGCAGCGAGGGCGTACGCTTCTCGTCGTCCGGCTGTTACACGGCCGTCTAATACTCGGACGACGGTAATGGTAAGGTGTCCGCGTTATAACGCGGGAGAGGGCGGCATACGCTGCCTTTCTCTCTCTCTCTTTCTCTCTCTCTCTCTCTCTCCCTTTCGTCTCGTTTTCTCCCCGTTTCGAGGTGGAGGCAGCAACTCCGTGGGCCAGGGAAAAATAAATAAAAGGTGAAGCAACGCCGCTTATTGAAATCGGCCCTCGGCCGCCCTTCGCCGCTCGTTGCCGGCTTTGACGGGGCAACTTGCTGGGTTTTAAAACGTGCCCGCGTGCGAACCTGACGTCTCGACCCCTCCCAGCCGGTGTTGTTCTCGCTGCTTACGTTTTCCGTCGTTCACGACCGCGGCTTTCTTGCACGTGCTCGTTCGAACGCTGCCCCCGCAATAGATCGCGAGAATTTTCTAACTGTTGGTGGATAAGAACGATACAGGGCATTTGGGAAGGTGTCTTTTTAACGTCGAAAGTGGCATGACTGGTGAAATGATAGGTTTTGTATTTTAGAATAGAAATTTTGCGTATGTTATAACTGTCTACGTTACTTTCCTAGCTATTAAAAAATTGTTCTGTTTAATATTGCTCGTGGTAAGTGCATTCGGTTATAATAAATCTAAATGGATTTGATATAATAGTAATAATAACGGATTTGTAAAATATTTTGTCACTAGAAAGACAATAAACGGAAACCTATTTTCTTTTTTTATATTATAGTTTAGTATATTGTATTGCCACAACTTGTGAATCTACAAGAGAGTTATTTTCACCTGAAAATTAATTTCCATTACCGTTTTAAATGTTTCACGTATTTTTGTGCAATGGAAATAAGCGTTAAATATACGCGATTAGGTATACCATCGTACCATGTATGTTACGAAATAGGTGATATTTCACGCGTACGACGTACTCGGATACAAGAGTTAGAGTTTGACAGGTACGGCCGGGGTAGAAAAATTGACGAGAATGCGCGGCGAGCGTATTCGAGACAGCGCGATGTTTGCACTTTGTTCACCCTGACTGATCGCACGTGCCCATCGAGATATGTGCCTTATGGTTCTCGTGCATCGTTTCTCGCCAGGGTAACCCGGCTCGAAGATTATTCAGCCGACGTGTTCGCTACGGGCTTATCGCCCGTATGCAATTTTCCGATAATTAATGCCGTGCGAAACTCGTGTCTGTTTTAAAGTGTTGCCGATTATCTGGCCATAACCACGAACGTTTTACACAAAAGAAATTTCGTGGATAATTTAATCGCGTTAATTGTTTAAAACCAACCGACGACCAACCGAGGAATGTTATCGTCATTACAGTTTATTTACGACAAATATAACGTGTGTTATAAATTCACTTAGATGGAACACGGACACGCGGTTAACTGTTCTCGTATTTACGATTAATAGGATACTTTGATAAATATAAAAAAAAAACTGGACGGGAATATTTTTATCTGGAATATCCGATAGGTCGCGGTGAGTAACGATTCCATCGGTGTTGTTAGTTTCCCGATGGTCGATCGGTGTATCGTAAAGTTTCTGGGTATCGTTGGAATTTGGCGATGCCTTTGGAATATTTAGTAGAAGATTCTATGCAGAATCACGGGAGATCTACATATTTAGCATCCTGCACGTGAACGTGACTGTACTTTAACGATCCGAGAACGAAGGTGACGTTCGAGTTACATCTTGTACACGGTAATGCCGATACGACCGGGTATAAGTCCAGATTTGCATTCCCGTTAAGGATATTTCTAGATCTGTTAAGTTAACATTGGAATAGTGCCGCATTCCAGCCGTGCCACCACGCGAGATCTCTCGGCTCCGGTATTAATTAACACTTGACTTTTCTTTTCATACTGGTCGCTCATGCCCCGATCTTTCGAGTATGGTACGCGTGCACGGTTTCAAGCTTAAATCTCGATGGAAATTGTACTCTCGGAAGGGAACACTTTAAAGATTCCATGACCTTTGATTTATTTCAATTTATCCGCACAATAAACCAGGCGACCGATAAAAATCTTTCAAAACTATCCGCAACAAGACATTCATCGATTAATCTTATTATTAGAAGAATTCAACGATTGGAATTTATTGCGATCGTATTCGGCTTGTTTTATACATGTATTGTACATACATACATACATATAGCATCGCAGTAAGTATATAAGTATATCCCCGTGTAACTAAATTACACGACTCAACACAGTTATTCTCACTAAACCAGAACCTCATCCCGAAAGTTCTAAACTCACACTTATAATTCCCTGTTTCTCAGAAATATAACAAGTACTACAAGAGTAGAAAAGCACGAAGATCGACGGTAATAGACGCGGAACTATCGATCCAGTGTTTTCACATGAAACATTTAATGCTACACCGGTAACCAGTCGAGCGTAGCACATTTTCATCACACTAATTCAATTTAACCTTACCCACGCATCCATACCAAAACCAAACTTTCCATCTATCTATCCATACCAGTATCCTTCATCCCCCGTGTGCGTTTGACCTCGTGCGTCAGAAACGATCCCCATCGGATCTGACGGATCGATCGTATAGATCGTACCGCGCTTCCGCGGGGATTATCGATCGGTCGCCGATGGCGAAGTCGATTCACCAAGAGTTCGCTCGCACGGGAGAAAGCACGACGTGGGAATACACGTCGCCGCGGATTACGCCCCCTCTTCGTGGGCTCTCTTACTTGTACACACTAATCTACAAGGAACTATACATATACATATACGTATGTAGTATATACAAACGTAAAACGTTTGCACGTGAGCTGCGTTATCGTGTACATATACATGCATACATACATACATATATACATAAGAACGATCGTTCCCTATGGTACGAGTTGGTGTGCGTCACGGACCACGGATAAGTATTCACTTTAGCCCGGTTCGTGACCTCGTATCGCCGGGCATTACAGACGCTTTTTATCGGGGCGCCACGTCACGGAGGCTGCAATTACTAATTTAGAGGCGAGACCGAGTCGTGCCAAATCCCTCGGCTTTTGCCGAGCCGTTGCAGCCGCCCTCTTTCTCATGTTATTTGTATGTAGCGGTTGGTATGCGCCACGCTGAGAGCGGCCGAACTATGGAAGAGGAAGCCGCGGCGTGGTTTCCGATGAAGCGAACATCATACCCGTCCTTCGTTTCCCTCCTTTTTCCTCCACCTTTCGTTTTGACTCCTTTCTCCCTGGTACTCTTCGTCTTGCTCTTCATCCGTGGTAGCCGCGGGTACGTTATATGAGAATATAGTGTATGTATGTGTACATATATGTATGAATGTGTTTATATATGTATATATGTATACATATACAGAGATACAACCATCGAAATGTGCACACCCGCGAGCCCTTCGCTAATTACATGGCTGTCGGTGTTCATGAGCGCCATTTCCTAATTGTAAGTGCGAGTTGTTGTCTGAACGATATGCTCCGGGAATGTTCTTCACTTTTTCGACTTTTTTGTTTATTTATACGAAAGGTACGATTGACGTGCGGGGATAATAGAAAAGTTATATGCCGCGGTTAATTATAAAACAGTATGAATACCGCTCGTCAAGGTTTATCTATATAAAATATATTCTTTTTTCTTTCTTATTTTTTTTTTTGTTGGGATTCCGTTTAAAGGGGGATTCGGTAAATGAATCTTTATTTCTCTTCGTTCCGTAAGGAACGTGTTCGTTTCCCATCGTGGTGGACGTTGTTCTTAATTTAAATCCCGTGCGTGAAACGTGCCTCCTCTTCTCTATGTATTCCAAAGGGTGTACGAACATCGAGAAACCCGGCTTTCGGTCCCGACCCTCCGCTCGTATCGTAGAACAATGAAGGGCCGCTATTAATATTAGCCTACTATCTCGGCACTATCGCACGTTTCACACTCCCCACGCACTCGAATAACACGGGCCGCGTAGGGACATTTTCATTGCATATTAATGTCCCTCATTACTGCCACTCCGCACCGCATTACTCAATGCTACGCCGCCGGGCCGTCTAGTGTTTCAAACGGGATCGAGGCGGAAATGCTATTGACCGCGTAGGTTCAAAGTGCAAAAAACTGTTCACCAACGAATCCCCCCCCCCCTTCTTCTTCTTCTGTTCGTCGCTCATTCCGGAGTTACGTGAATCACGATTTTTTTTCGTGTACATTTGAAAGCCAAGATATTAAAGAAAATTTGTGATTTTCACACTAAATCCACGAATAATTTTTCATCAAATGATTAGAGCTGTAAATAAAAAATATAATTTACATAATAGAATGTAAGTAATTGTCGATTTTGTACTGGGAATACTAAAGGATAAGTTTAATATAATAATAAGAAACTAACCATTGGTTATTTTACCAACCGTTGAAAGTTGAGACACGAAGCGTTAGAGAAATATGTAGAATCTTCGATTTCCAAAGTAAAAGCCCCGTGTCTTTCATGTATTATGCGAATCGTGTTACTTTCAACAGGAACATCAATTTTTGTCCAGAGTCCACAGCAATTACGTCGAAACGATCTAACTACATCATTTCTCAGTTATCATTTCGCTATAACCGCGAGTTTAACACACGACCGTTACACGACCGATTAATATTTATTTCATCCTCCGGAGTTAATAAATAATTCTCGCGTGTTAGACGTCTGATATTTACACGTCCCAGTGAGAGTTCATTCTTAACCTTGTCCATCGCAACGAGAAGGGAATTAATAAGATTATTAATAAGCGAAAGTATCACCACAGGTATTATACATATCTACCTGTGTAATATTTCTATTCCCACTCTACTTTCTTTCACAGATCGTCTCATCGGAAACACGAGACACACACACACACACACACGACAAAACGACATGGAAAACGTTTCCGAATCAGAAACCGCGGAAACGTTGAAAAGATAACGATGCCTCTGATTAATTATCCGCGGGACGGGGTCAGGGGTTTAACTTTTGACGCATCTTTCGAAGGTGAGTTCATCCACGAGGTCGAACGAAAACCCGACGTCCGACGACGACGACGACGACGACGACGACGGAGTCTCTCCCGGACGTTTATAAGCGACGTCCGGGACATTAGCTATCGAATCGTTGCCCCGTGTAAGAAATACTTAAATGTCGAGGACTCGGCGCGCGGTGTCGAGGGAGAAACCGTTGGCCGGGTCGTGGTTTTATCAGAGCGATATGTCAGTGCGTGACAGCGTTTGTGTGTAGACATCGGTCACGGGACGAGCAGCATTTCTCACCTCTTAGAGCTTAGGCAGGTAAGGACGTCGCAGGCGATGCCGTGTCGAATCGCTCGATTAAATTACACCATTTTTCATGGTCTCGTTCCCGTCTCAACGCCTGCCATCCTTTGTCCGTTCGCTCGTGCTTCAACAGCTTCTTCCGATAACCATGATTTCCGTTACCTAATCGTCCTATCTTTCTTTTTACTATACAAACTCAATATGTATCTACTTAATATAATATATTGTTTGCGTTGGCTACTATGGGAATGAAGTTATAAATTTTAATATACATAAACGATATTCACTGTCGTATAGAAGAATGATCGTTTTAATTAATGTATATATGTAGTTATACTTGGATTATGAGATTTCGTAAGAATCCCGTTGCCGGTTAGACGGGTGGGGAAAAACCAATATAACCCTTGGTATTATGTTCCGTATAGACATTGAAAAAATATTGCATACGGGAAGGTGGCATCTGACATGGGGAGACCCTTCGGCGGACGATTATCAAACATGCGTCGTGCCGCGATCAAACGCGCAGGTGCACGGGTGTCTTTTATCTTGTCCGCGTAGCGTGGAATTCAACATTGTTGTCTAATTGCGAAAAAATCCGTATATACGGGTATTATCGATGGTACTTAGAAGACCACGGTTCCTCGAACCGTCAGGACTTTTCTGAGACGGGATCCACACGTTCCCGATACTGTCCGTCGTACGTTTTCTATCGGTACATACTCTCTAACTCGCGGTTGTTTAGATATTTCTTCGTTTTACGAGAAACAAGACGGTGTACGTATCGTTAGATTCCCTGCCGGGTCTTAGAGGAAATAATGTCCCAATTAAACTCTTGTTGCGATCGATACTACCGTATATACAATTTTCTACAATTCCGCGGGATCGTTTTACCTACCCGTTTTGAAAATAATATAATACCCGGACGATAACCTGAATTCACATTATTATATATCCCATTGAAAAACCAGAGTGATATCGAACAGAGAAATCGTCCGCGGAAAAAGAAAACCGTAAACGAACGACAGTACGGACGTGCCGGCGACAGAGGGGGAGGAGGAGGAGGAGGAGGTAATCTCCAGCGATTTAATTGCGAGAACATTTCTTATATGGGAGTTATCGAGAAGGCGCACGTGCCGGACAGAGATGCGCGGTGCGGAATCGCTTAATGGGGCCCCCTCACGCGTCGCCGGATTCGAATATTTTCAATGGCCTCTTCCGCGCTTCTTATCTAAATGTGATTCGCCGTTATCTAACCGTTGTCTGGACTCATCACCGGAGCGGCGTCTCTCTTACTTATCCCACCGGCAGAAGAACACTCTGAAAGAAGAAGAAGAAGAAGAAGAAGAAATGAAAGAAGAAGAAGAACCAGAAGAAGAGACGCGACAAAGAGAAGGCAAACTCGAGCCAACTTGGACTTTTCTTCGTTCGTCGTCGTCGTTCGGTAGAAGAAGGTATACGTAGGCATATCCCGGTTGGTTCTCTCGACTTTAACGTCGTCCGCTCTGTCTCTCCCGGGTCTTCTTCTCTTTTTCTCTCCTCTCTCTCTCTCTCTCTTTCTCTTTCTCTCGCGGTTCTTGTACGTTGTACATACATACGTACGTTCCAACGTATATACCGGGGGCCCCCGCGTACGTCCCTGGGATGCGGCGCGCCGGTGCCGCGGAGATCGAGATGCAAAGGAGACCCGCGCCGCTTTTAAACTCGCCGCCACGAAGCGGATAAATTCGCCCGGGTCCCTCGATCTATTAATTCGAGCCGCCGTTGCATTCCTGCGGGGTCTCGACCGCGCTGGGGCTCCGTCGACTCCGCGACCTTCCTGCTTTCTCGCGATTGCCTGCGCCTCTCCTCGCGTACTACACCTATCGGCGTACGAACACCGGGGTAAGTACGCGCGACGTCCCGTCGGGCGATGGTTCTTTTTTTTTTTTGGTTTTCTTTCCATCGAGAGCCGCGGACGCGGCATCCGCGAATTCGGGATTGGATGGATAGACGAGAGGGTGCGTATCGTGGATGATGTGGTTTCGAAATTTTAGCGGAAAGGTGGCCACCGGTGGTACACACTTTTTTCGATAAAATTTCTTCTATACAAACTTTTATTTATTAAGTTTCTTGTATAGAGACTTTTATTTATTATACTTTTATTTATTATGTTTTATTAAGTTTCTATAGAAGAAACTTTGAATCGTTCGAAAACAGTTGTATGTTAGGGTTGGTTGAATGAAAAACGTTGGTACGTTGATTCGCAGAGTGGCGGTAAAGAAGAGAATTTCTAATATTGTATTTAATTATACAGGGTTTAATTTGATAGACTTTATTTTCTGCGATACGTACTCGGGTGTCAGTTATTATTATTTGCAATGGAATACGGTGATATACGGTGTCGTAGGTGGCAAGTATAATGGTATAGGTGTTTTCGCGTAGCGAAAGAAACTTGACAAGCCGGCGAGGACTGACGATACAAGATACAATGTTTCGGGTCCCACGGTATCACATAATTATTACGTTTTACTGCGGTCTTTACACTTGTTTCTTCACCACTGTATCTCCCGCTCATCTGTGTAACCGGAGATCGTAGGAGAATTCGCCACGTACGCTTTACAGTATAAATCCGTGCGGCGCGCGGTGGATATGTGTGTGTGTTTTTTTCTCTCGTTCGCTCGCGGTTCTCTCGCTCCATCCCGGGGCGTAGATAAAGACCTATCGGCAATATAGTATCAAGAGCGGTGTAAATAAGGATAATGCACCGTACGAAGGGATATTTCCTGTTAGGCGTGTAGGTGTACCAGTATAAAAGGTAGATTAGATTGGCATTACCGCCGACGCTAAACTTTCTTTGGTTATTAAAAGGCGACCGTAATGTCCCGACAGGAATACTGCCATTGACTCTTATCGTTGTACCGATTCAGTAAAGTACAATTACATTACGCCCGATACTCTGAGTCATCGGAATCACAAATACCGACGCATCATTGGAAAATTATTCACTAGACAGGAAAAGGTAGCAATTTCCAATTCTAAGCCATTTTACTTGTACTTGTGTACTCCAACACACACCTATTGCAACTCTAACGAGTTTTATATTAATCACCGTTATTAGGTGTCTCTAAAATAATTCACATTCATATAAAAAAGTCCTTCAAATTTCACATACCTAATCCCTACATAATTAATAAGATTCATAATAATCCTACAATTATCACAATCACGTCAGTATCAACGTATACCACGAGGTACTTCAGTGTCTAAAAGACATTTCATTGATAGTAGGAGGAAAGTCACGAAACCGTACGGAACGGGCAGCAACTTTCCCGCGTTTCCCCCGCGAATGGCAAACCGGAAGGTCCGAAGATCGAGCGATATGCCTAGGCTCCTTTCTCAGGCATTCCGGTAGGTCACGGTTATGGTGGGTTTCTCGGGAGTCAGGCAGCCAAGATGGATCTCCATGAATGCTGATCTCGTTGAAGATCCATCGGGACGCGAGAGTTTTAGACGTCAAAGTGCGCAGCAACCGTGTACATACATACATACATACCCACATACACGTATATACAATACATATCCATGTATACATAGAACGGATAGGTAAGAACCGACGAGCGCATCCCGTGGGCCCTTTCTCGATTGTGCGTGCCGCGTATGGGTAAAGGAACAGGGTGGCAGAAGGGTCGAGGGAGAGGAGGAGGGGCCCCTCGATGTATGAAGCTATAAATCTTCCGCGACAAATCGCTAGCTCGCTCGTTCGTTCTCAGGCTAATTGTTCGGACGCACTCTCGAATACCGCGTTCGCCTGTGTATAATCCCACCGTAGGACGTTTGAGCCTTCGACTTCTGCCATGCCGTGGTCTCTTCTTTCCACATCTTTTTCTATCTGGTCGTTCGCGGCATCGATGTGACCGTACAATCGATTAATCGATTATTCCGGGACCGCGTAGCCGGCACGTTCCGCACCTGCGTATACACTGTCTCTCGTACGTCGGACGGCGTGGATTATTCTGTCGTTTCACTCATCGCGCTGATTTCATCCTTGAAACATCCTACCGTGAATCTCTCGTTCGGGATGATATTCTCTCTCTCTTTTTTTTCTCTTTCTCTCACTCGTTCTCTACCTTCACGCTCTTATCCGAGTAATTTGCATCGCTCCGTCTGGCGTCTACTTTAATTCTGAATACATGTATACATGGATATTAATTAGACGATCGACCATAAGCGACTGGTCGCGAGAGTACCAACTTTCCAACCAATGTAGAATTACATTTTTCCGACAACCATCCCGTCGCGAATCAGATTTCTCATCCGGAATGTCCGGATTGGGTGTCTGAATACCCGATCGTCGAGATGACGAACGGTTCGACGTTGGTATAGGGATTGGTATGTAACGGTTGATCCGTGCCACCGTCGATTATTCAGAGCCACGGAGGGAAATAGAGAAGCAGAAGTAGCAGGAGGCGGTCTCTTGTTCCCCGACGTTAACGTCGTACCCGGATGTCGACGACGACGCGATATAAGTAACAGGGTAGTCTCCCTACCATCCTCTCCCGCCCCCCCCTCTTCACCTCCCCTCCAACCCCGTCAGCCTTGCGATGTCACGCGCGAGACGGATCGACGGTAACGTCGGCGAGATCGTACAAAAGGATACCCCGCGAGGAGATTATTTAAATCCGCGAGCGAACCGTGTGCCGCAGAAAACCGCACGCAGAACCGCGCAACTTGGTCCCGGTTGTGTGGGTGAATCATATGTGAGTGCGTGATGCTGTGGTAGACGGTTTCAGGAGAACAGAACCGACCAAGTATGTACCGTTTTTGTCGGTGAAACGTTTGAATATATGTGTGTCGGTTATGGTTTAACATACTGTTCGTAGGAAGAATAAAATTGATTAAAAGTCGAGAAATGGAATAGAAACGCTATTGTTGGTGATAACAAATTTTGTTACGATTTTAGGAAGTTATACGGAATTTCATTGTAGAGACTTGACACGGATGACTTTAAGGAGGTTGTAAGTTATTACGAACGTGTACGAGGTGGTGCGTTAATTACGCATTAATTATACGCACGTTATACAAGGACTGCATGTAATTATAAACTGGCCTGCCAACCTTTGCATGTAATGAAGGCAGTACGTCTGCGAATAATAACATCAAATAAAATCTGCGAATTACAAGAGTCGTGGGCAAATTATTTTATAATGATACGATTCACCGACGAGATCGTCTTCGACTCCGTTGCACGTCCACGCAATTGGAGTAACGACGATATATATATAAAGAAATTACGTGTATATGTATGTATACCTGCTGTTCTCACCTGGATGACGTCGACCGCGGAACGTGTGAAGTAGCCACAAGAGAAATCACGCTGTACCCACGTCCATTATAATATCCAGTTGTAAAGAAACTTTCTCGTCTAGTGCAAACAGTATTATCGGTGTTATACGATAAGTCGTATTGCGGGTCACGATCCGTGGGCGCGCAGGTGCGTATTCAGGATTTTTAAAGAAAGTTAGCGAACGACGATGACTCTTAATCGCAAACGAATAAACAGGTGCAACTTCCGGAATTTTACCACCACGCACCTCATTCCTGTTAAAAATCACTTTTACAACCGTACGTCTTCGTCGGATCCTCGAATAAATCACCACCGGTGAATTTCCTATCGTCGCAAAAATGATTTTTTGTCCAGATTATGTCACTCATTTCCATACATTGAAAAAACTGCTACCTTATTCAAAGTGTCTTTTAAACAAACCACAATTTATTTTCTTAACTCTAAAAAAGAAAGTGTGCAATAATTACCTCCAATTATCATAAATTTCATCTCTTTATCAAATACACATCTTAATTACTTTAAAACTAAAAGTCTTATTACGTCAATTAACTAATATCCAAAATAATAAATTAATCAATTCAATTAATATAATTATCTGTTCATTCAAAAACTAAACCTAAAATTAATAAATTAACAAAAAATATAGATAAATTTATTAACATCACATTCGTCACTATATGTTTTACCTAAAACTTTAATATATTATAACAAAATCAAACTCACGACGGATATTAATTTCCCATTGTAATATCGTTCGCGTCAAAAAATTCATTGAAACGGCGCCTTAACGGTACGTCGGGCAACGAGAGTCGACTTCCCCGACTTTTCCAAGAAGGGTCCTGGCAAATCAGCCGGGGGCTGTCTCTCGCGGGTCTTGTCGTGCGCGCAAAGTCGGCCCCTTTACAGTCGTCGCCCTAGACGCCCGTCCGGAAAGTCAAACAATGCGACGTGCAGATTCCGCCTTATTTACTCGCGGTGCCCGCTGGAAGGGCCCTCGACATGCAAAGCACGCGTTGTCATTTGCTCCCATCTCGAGCGGATCGGTTTACGTTCGCGGTGCTCGAGGAAACCTCGTGCCACTCGGCGGAACTCGACGAGCCACGTATTCCGCTACTTCCTTCTTCCTCTTTCACCTCCTCCTTTTCCTCCTCTCGTTATCTTATAATATATTTTAATTCTTATTAGCATTTTACATCGCCGTAGAGACAAGATTTTAATATAATTTAATTAACTTAATGAAGAGTTATGTGTACGTTATTTGATTGATTTCTTTTCAGTTTATTTTCATAATGGATGTGATGAGGAATAAATATTAACACTATTACGACGGGGAATGTTAATTGACGATTTATGTTGTGTGTTGTGTAAATATTGCAAGTGCTTTAGGTTGTTTTTGAAGAATAATAATGGAAATCTTTTTAATATTTCATTTGATGATAGGTATGATAACTAAAACGGAGGTCGATCGTTTTATTGTACTGTTTTTTTTTTTTTTGGAAATTAGCCTCGTCGATAAAGTGTTAAGATGGAAGTGTAAAAAGTATGAAAATTAATAGAGTCCGCAACGTGAATCACGAAGTCCTGTCCTTCGTCTTCTGGTGATCGTGACTTCTGTTTTGAAAGAGAACTTCGTCCTTTATAATTTTCTCGTGGCCGCGGCAGTCGGCAGATTGAATCCGAATAGCGGCTTACTTATGGATCGGTGGAGGTTACATTTGCTCGAATCGCAACGTTGTTGCTCATTTTCATACACTTTGTAATCTTGAGAAAATACCCAGGCACTTTGTAATCTTCCTCTGGACGCGGTGGTGTTCCGTTAATCGAATTGGAAACAAAAAATGGCGCCCGTTGTTACAAATCGCCGTGGGATCAAGAGGAGGGTATTAAATCTTCTAACCACACGGTTCATCGGTCTTGAAGATAAACGAATCGCGATGAGGTCGGTGGTTTAGAAGATCAGCGAAACGCGACGATCGCAGCCAATTTGCTATTTCACGCTTAGAGAAATTAACATACAAACGATCCGCTTGTTTGTAGTAATCCATTGATTTTTCAACTCACCATTCCAACGTTTGCTCGACACGACAAATCCGTCGATTATTCAACCGGATTTTTAATCGACACCATCGCCTTATCGTCGTTCTTACGCGGAGCGATAAAAAAAAATACCACGGTTTACCCGCGAAGGTCTGAAAACGTCTCGCGAAGGGCGCCATTAATTCTGATTTAAAGGTACCGTTACACGGTTTGTGTGGTCCCCATATATCAGCCAGTACTATCGCTTACTGCAAAGCAAACGCCTTTACGCGTACCTGACTGCTGCTGCTGTTGGTGTTGGTGTATTACGCGCGACGCCTACCGGATGAATAATTTGGTTACAATCTTAATCCAATGACGCATGGTCCCCTTCCTACATGGTTTTCACGAACACTCGCACACGGAGAGATTCTACTTTGCCCTGATTAAAGACCCTCATCCTCCGTTGTAACCGTTTGGTCGAACTTTACCTCGTAAATCTTTGCTTTATTTCGTCACTGGGTTATACGTATACCTGTGCCCAATCTCCGAGACATCGGTAACTACAATGAACCTTTTTTTAGTGGCACGATTTCTTTTTTTTTTTCTTTGATTTACTTCCATCGATTCAGATTAATTGGAAGATACTTCTCTATTTTTTTATTTGTAATACCAACGTGAAATATGATAGAATTATTAAGTGTCGAATAAACGAATAGCTAAACGAATAACCAACGAAGTCTAAATTTGAACGATCGACGGGAAGAAGAAGAACGATCGATCGATTCGGAAGTCGTGATCGTTCGTATATATACGATCTTTCACGAAGGTCGACCTCAGGAATTCTTCTGAATGGTTTGTAACCGTGCGGGGAATTCGCGCCATAAATCAGATGTTGGGGAAACGAAAAAAATGCGGTGCGCCGTTGTTGGTAGTCTCCGGTGGCCCGTGTAGTATTTCGCGGGTTGCGAATGTTGGCAGTATTTCGTGGGACTCTCGGATCTCTCCCCCTCTCCCCCCCCCCCCCGCCTCCTTTCTCGCGGTCCAGAAGTCCCCCGTGTCCTTAGCAAAACGTAACGCAAAGAATCGGGAACTTGCGGGGCCCGGGACCACCACGCGGCTACAAATTGCATTGTTCGGTCGTGTTAGTGCCGACGGTAAGCTTACTTAATGGTTGCTCTCCAGCTTCCCCAAAAAGGAACACCTTAGCCTTGTACATTTCGGTATTACGATACAAATTCTAGACCCTCAAGCAACAGGAACATACATCTAGAACATTCGTTTTAGAAACTGTGGGAAATATTTTGGAATTTTTTAACAAAATTCTATTTTTATTGTATAGACGTTTCTTTTGAGAGAGACACATGTAATATGGGACACACAGATAAAGTTCACCTTTGAAATTATGAATATATTCTTCTAATTTAGTCTACAACCAATTGGTACTGTAATGGGTTCTATTAAACCAAAAACGCACGATGTCTCTAAATATTTAAATATAACAGAAACTAATACCCATTTAATTCTATTTCAGAATAATAAAAACGTAAAAGATCTACATACATAAGTGTGTTTCACAAAGTCCACCAGTATTCCCTTCAACTTCATTCACCTTCTTAAAACCCTTCCCAATTTTCTTCAATTTCCCCCTTCCTTCCCCTTCGCCCTCTCCCCCATATCCCAACTCCACCAAAGAATGCCTAATTTCCCTAAACGGTCGGGGGACTAACTCGAGCGAATAATTCAGTTCAAACGGCCATCACGGAAAGGTCAATGGAGAAATCAGGTTGAAAGTCGTCCGGCGAACGTTTCACGTACGGTCTCGTGCGGAGGGGTCTTAAGTGCTCTGTGGTCTCAATCGGTCTGCCTAGCAAGCCCCAGGTTAGTGCTTCAGGGTGGAGAAGAAGAGAAGCGCGGCCGACGGAGGTCGAGCAATAAGGAACAGAACGGTTTTGCGGTTCGGCCTCGTGGTTCTCTTCAAGGGACCTGGCTATCCTCTGTCTCCGCTCACATACGTACCCTTCGTAGACGGGCAGGCCGACCATCATCAAGAAATATGATGATTGCAGGCTGCTACCATTTACAGTAGTGCGGTTTTGTCTCGTATCCCGGCGGTCTTCGGGCGCAGGTATATCTTTTCACGTGCGCTCGTTGTTCTCGCGAGACTGGAGGTCTTCCAGGATTCTAAGTGACTTTAAACCGTTGCGCATTTTCTCCCGTATCCCCTCCCCCACCCCCTGTGTCTGCTCGTTTGTGTATAATACTGTCACCGGTAATCAGGGAGAACGAGTTTCCTGTGCCTCAATTACGAACCTTTCTGACGTTGTTCGTGTGGCATTTGAATTTTTGCCACGTCATCGAAGAATTTATGATTTTCTTCGTAACACCCGTTATTCTGCCGTTTTGTAATTAAATTGAGTTTTTAACGATTCCTTGCTATTGTCTGTTACAAGTTTTATATATACATATATATTCCAGTTTGACGTTTTTTCTGTCGAGTGTGAACGAGATCCTTGTTATATCCGTTCGTACATACGTTCATACGTACATACATTGAGAATTTATCAATTCCTACGGAATGTCGTCGAAGTGTTGTCCCCTTCGGTATCGGCGAACGCGAGCGGAACGATGATCGGCGCGCGGAGTCAACCTCCACGTGTTTTCGTATGCGATAAATCATCGCGTGCCTCCACGGTGCTCGCACAATGCCGTACTAATCTTCCATCACGCACGCACGATATAACTACGCCCGCATGGCGTCTTGTGATTTACCATCCTGCGGCTAACCTCCATTATGTATGGCGCACGGTGGAAACTGTTGAGAATACCGTGCACCTTGCACTCGGATAGTTACATACAGTGCGTCTGGAAAGTATGTTGGCTGCTCATCGATTCCAACGCTGCTGGTTGCCTGCCGCCCGACCACGTGGAACCGCGATGCCCTTTCGGGATCTGGAGTATCGACGTGCCGCCGGGAAAATTATTGTTATCCACCCGCCCGATCGGATTACAATTTTAGAAAGTTTTCGACATTTCATCTGTTCTCACTGCGGAATAATACGGAGGATCGGTGGATCGTTTGATAGGAGGAAAAAGTAACGGTGAGATTATCGTAACGGGGAGAAAAGAAAAGATATACGCTACTGTTACGTATTACGTGGTAATGTTTGGTGACTTTCTTCTGTGAGGGAGAACATACATATATATATATAAAATTTTCCCCCTCTTCGACACCGTTACGATATTCTTGTTCTAATGTTCGTTGACATTATAGTGTCGCCGTTGATTGTTTATCGTTGACCCAGGTTGTAAGAACAGGAAAATGGTAGAGGGAAAGAGAGATAGATAGAGAGGGAGAAATAGATATAGAGATAGGGAGAACGCGAGTATCCGTAGAAATAAGGAGATAACGATATTTGCGCGCACATAACTTGCATCCGATAGGAATAGGTCGTCGTCGTCGTAGTTGTCGTTAGTAGCTTGGCGCGTTTCAAAGAATGGAGCAATAAAGGAGTTTACCGTATATGCATACGACCGTGGAGCGTTCTAACAACGTACGATCGAGAATTACAATAATTAAATGTGCATCGCATGACGATAAAATTTCATGACTATCCTCATCGCGGCTTGGAAAACATAACTAATTTGCGGCCCGGCGCGCATTAACTCGAGAGACAAGTGTTCCTTTGTAGAATCATTTTTCAGTCGACTAACGATGATTAAATTCCATCGATGATAAATACCTTGCAATACCCTGATGATCATCCTCAACGCCTTAATGGCAATTCTCGCTGCTATATAACGCTCGCGCGCGCAGATTGAATGTGTCTTTAACTAGAATATCCGGAACTGTGTACAATAATATTTACACGTGTGCACAGACACGCACACAATGTAACGCACCTGTGTACGTGTGTGTCTCATTATAAAATATGAAACTCGCAAATCTATTCGCGGATCAAATTCAAGAAAAGATTTATATACATATAAATGTATGTATAGATATACATACATACATACATACATTATCAAAGCTAAGTAATAGTCCAATTTCAAATATATATATGTACATATATTTGCGACAGGATTAGTTATCAAATATAAGATGTAGCATTTTATTCGAATTGCTCGTTTTATTAAACTTCCGTAACCAGGAAACCCGATGAAACAGAGACAGGGGCAGGTTGTATTAAAGAAGATAAGGGAATTTACGCGTACGTAACTAGTATCCGATAGGGATAGCTCGTCGTCGTTAGTAAGTTGGTGCTGCCCGAAGAATGGAGCAATAAAGGACCCCGACGTATACGCGTCGCGTAGTTGGCAGTAGTTTTTACGAGCGATTTTCACGGAATAACGGTCGTTCGATCGAGAATTACACCGTCGCGATCGAAGATCCGCTCGTGCTAATAGCGTACAAATCGGGCGGTTGGTATTATTCACCGACTCTCCGCCGTATATGTATCGTTGGTGCGTTTGGATGCGTTTCCCTTCCGTCGAAGATTTGCGACGATGCCGATTCAACCGATCGCGATGCCTTTTAAGTTTCGCCTCGGAGTCCTTTCGCCTATCTTCCTGAATTATTAAAACGCTAACTTAGGAACTCCGTTGTGCGATAAATTACCGCGTGAATATTGTTACCACGGTTGTACGGACGCAGTCTCTTTAGATTTTCAAATGGAAATTAAGTCGCGATCGATTGCTTATTCAGGAATAACGTTGCTACACGGACTTGGAAGATTATCGTACCACGTTCCCGGTAAACGGAATATCATAAATATCGAAAGTAAACTTAACGGTTTGGTATTTTACTAACTTTTCGCGTTCCACTGTTTTTTTCGTAAACGAGAAAATGATGGTGATTTAATCGTTGGTAATTCGTATACCTATATAAGTAATATCTACCGGTAGATTACGAGACGAGCGTTGATTCCTACCACCAGTTAATGCGCGAATTAATCGGTTTCAACGTATCTATTTACTATTCAAGTAATAATAATACTAATAATAATAATACGCATATTCACGTACATGTTGAATCATCGACACTGATCTTTTTACCAAGGAAATATGCGAAAACCCAGGGAAGATTTTCGGTGGAAACGTCCCTTAAAACCTTCGGGGGTCGAAATGAATTCCCAGTTGTAATTTATGGCTAACGAAGCGGCGATATCCATTCCAGTATGTAATTTATATCCGCGATATCCCTCGACTGTCGCTCGTGGCTGTTATTACGCGCATTAATGATCCGCTCGCGCCTAGACTACGTTCTCTGACGAAATAAACGTACACCGTATGTATGTATGTACAACATATGTACGTATGTATGTATGTACGCATCGCATAAAGACATAAAGGATGAAATAATGGTGTGACATAACCGGTCGGCGGGTGGACCCCGCCGATGATCCCACGGTTGATCCAACACCATTGCCGGACCTGGCTTGGCCTCTAATGACGCAATCCGAGCGAAAGGTGCGCTTCGGCTCTCGGGTTTCGTTTTGATTTTCATTAATGGATCGGGTGCGCACTAATGCGACTCTGTTTACCGAGCACTCGGCTCGCATTAAGATGAACGGAGCCGTAAGCTGGACACACGCGTCGTTTCGCGGCTCAAGAATGACACGGTCCTTCGTTCTTTCCTATTTCTACCGTTTCCTCTATTTTGTTTCTCCTAGATTCCGCGAAGTTTTCTGTTTATGCTTCCTATTTGATTTTCGCTAGTTTCCTGTTCGTTTTTTCTTTTTTTTAATATTATTGTGCTTCATTTAAATTTTTAATTGTGTGTTTTCTCTTTTATTTCAATTTCATGGGAATATATTGTAATTTTGATTTTATGATCGTTGTTTTTAGGATGTTCTTTTTTTTTAGATGTTTTATTTTGGAATGCTAGTTACCCGGATTCCGTACACGATTCTCTTCTCTCTCATGGATCCTCTCGCCCGACCATGTCGCGACCTAGCGAAAAATTAACACTTCTAGCCGCGTGCACGGCGGACTCGCATCGTCGGGTTTGCTTATGCTAATCCGTGCGAGCGGTTTCATGCCATCGAGCCACGTCGCCGACGCTTCAAATATATTAATTAACATCGTCATTAAGTCGTGCGGCTGCCAGTTACTGGGTCTTCGTTTTTCTATCCTTTTTGCGACCAGCTGGTCCACGTCATCTTTTCTCACCTACTAGTTTCCTCTTTCTTCTCCACGCCAGATATGTATTCCTATATCTATGTATAGTATACATACATATATATATTTTTTCTACACCAGGATCAACACCGAGATCACCTTTCAGGCGTCTCTCGTAGTTGTTTGCGAACGAATAATTTTATTCCTTGCGACGTAATCACCGGCTGTCCAATATCATAGAAGCCGACAGGAGGTAAAAATTTCACTGTAACCGTCAATTGTGTTAATGAGATTAAATAACGGGCTTCCAAAGTGTATATTATACATATATACATACATACATCGAGTAAATAACGAACGATTAATTTGACGGTTCTGTGTCGAATCCTAGCGAACTAGGATTCGTCCTGGGAACGATGGCGACACCGTCGAAGAAACGGGACGCCTCCTCCGTCGTTCGAGCGCCGGTTCAGCTTGCTCGTGCAAAACTGTCGCGGTAGAAAAATTCGGAACGGTATCATACTGTGTAGCGGTAATTAACGATCGAGTCGCGATCGGTTGCCCTGCTTTGTCGCTAATCATTTTCACCGTGTATCGAAAGTCGTTCGCAGAAAGGAAATATGGCCTATCGGGCACGGCGTGCACCGGTCCTTAACTCGCTGTTCGATGCAATCGCTCCGACGATACACGATCGTCCTAATTAGGCGGTAATTAGATTCTGTTCGGTGATTCGAGCTCATGCACCCAGCATGAGACGACGAGTACAAGCAGGGCGAGCTCCGGAGACCTTCTCGCGGAAGTGACTTGCGAGACTATTCAACTCTCGGGGGACTCTCGAAATAAAGTTCACTTGGTCGTAAAACTGTGCATCCTTTTCAAATCGATCGTCCGAATGATACACGAATTCTTGAACATCGTACGGACAGGATAAAAGAAAAATCTAATAACTAGTCTAATAAATATAATAGCCAGGTTATCAAATATTCCTTTAAAAATCATTTCAACGAACTTTTACTTTTACCATTGGCATTTACATAGCCGGATAAAATAAAAATCTCAGACTTCACGGTATCGAACGAAAGGATAGAAAGGAAGTTGAGAGAGATGCTCTTAAAAGAAATAATAAAAAAAAATAAAATAGCCTACAATAGCCAGCAATCGACATAAAGCTGGATCGTTCGGCAAACGAGGTGCCTTTGTCAACCGGTCGCGAGTCCTTTCTTCGTTCGCGAGTTCGGTTTCTTTCAGCTCGACGCCGAGTCAAAACGTAGAAGAAAAGGTTTGAACGGTCGTGTGCGAAATGGCAGAGGGAGGACGACGACGAGGACGAGGACGAGGACGAGGACGAGGAGGCAGCAGCAGCACGTTACCGATTCCCTGGTGCCCACGGGGCTCTGAATTCCGTTGGAATACGGCGCCGGAGGCCACCTCCTCCTGCACCTTCCTCCGTCGGCTTTGTCCGGCATTATTTACTGCGCGTGACTCCGGCCGCGTAAATTATGGCGAAGTCGGCTTTCATAAATTCCAGGACGAGATATGGAGCGACAAATTCAACTCCCAGGACCCGGCGCCCGGGTCGTGAGCGTGGACTCTCTGTCCGTTTCATGTGTGTACGTGTAAATACAAACATATGTTTATCCATATATACATATATATATATATTTATATATAAACACATATACACATAGATGTATATGTATACACGTGGTAAAGGAAGGTGCGCACGGTAGCGCACACGCCTGCGCTTTAGATCTACAACGCGTGGACCGCGGCAGGACGCACGGCTTTAGATTATCATTTGTATGGCGACTTCCTGCTGCGATAAACGCACTACCGGCGCCCTTATGTTTCTACCTGATACCGATCCAACCACGATTTCGTTGATCCCGAGACGCCTCTAGATTCTTAGCCCCCCCCCCCATCCCGCCCGGTCCTCTATGTAGATCACTTTTGTTCACGGTTTAAAGATCATCACGAGTGATGTACAGTGAAGAGGATATTCATAGTAGATATAGTATATGTATATATAGCCGAACATTTTCACCGATGATGCGGGTCTGAATTTATATCGCAGCTTCCAGCCGATAACAGGAATCCCACTGTTTAACGGAATTTCACGTTTGTTCGTTCGGACGAGTTATTTATTACGTATATCATCATACGATTACGAAACACCTGACCTATTCTATCAACATTTTCATTCCACCTCCGTCGGGTTCCGTGGTTAATAATTAATCTTAAATGAAATTATCAGGGACAACCCCTTGTGAACTTTCTACGCGAAACGTATCGTAAATAACATGTATCATACTATACATATAAATGTCACGTCCATCCTTGTGGATTAATTAATTATTTCGACAACGTTACTCGGTAATATTCATGTTTTCCCTTGTTTTCATATAATTCCGCGAAGTTTTAACCCCGCCGGCTAAATAGAGATCTTGTTGTTACTTATACCAACCCAGGATTGACTGGCCGTCTGGTGAATTTACACGAAAGAGTAGCCTGGCGATAGCTGAAGAAGCTAGTGAAATCCAGCCTAGCCGAGTATTTTCTGACTGCCACGATCCGTGGGTGCGCTACGCCGTATGGATTTCAGGCTTTCGTAAAAATCGGTAACATCAACGGAGGAATAGGGAGGAGGAGGGAGGGGGACAGGAAAGGAGGAGGTGGACGGTAGAATGGCAGGGAAAGAGGGATAAAGGGGAGGCGGTGGTCCCGAACGATGCCGAGGAGAGAACAGCGTGGAGATCCCAATCTTGCGTGGAGGCCTCTCGAGCAGTGAGTAAAAGGTGGCTAACATCTCGAACATCGTCCCTGTAATCTAATGAGCACCTGCTAGGAGCGCCGCCTACACTCTGTATATAGGCGAACACTTCTATGTAACGTCGCGTATGTACCTGCCAGGGCCGTATTCGCTTCGTCTTTGTAGAAAACATCAATTTCATTTTTTATACTTTGGTCTAAAAGATATTTGATAAGAGAATTTTTCTTTTTTTTTAACGAGATTTTAAAGGGAGAATTGAATAAAATTTTATCATAACGAGATCTAGAATGGTAGTGAATTTCTATAAATATGTAGTAACGAAGGGATTCGTAAAGTATACGAGTGATTAAACGAGAAAAAGAATCACGATTCGGATAATCGATGAAAGGTCGCCGGTATCGTTTCGCGAGAACCTCTCAACCCGATTTCATCGTACACCGGCACCCCCTGACGTATGGGGAATAGCGAAGCGAAGAAGAAGAAGAAGGTAGCCGGTCGTATCGGATATCAACGGCAAGGAAGACAAATAGCAAGACGCAGCGAGAAGGTTCTCCTTTGGCGAGGGCATCCACCGCAGGGCCGTATATCCTTGTGCGAGATCTCGAATCCCTGACGGATGGCTAACCAGTGGCGTAGACGTGGACGTGTACCATTCATCCTTTATTTCGTACGTTAGGCGAAAAGAGAACGGTGAACGCGTGTCACGCGACGGCCCTGCGTCCTCGTCGCCGTCAAACAAACGGCAAAACGTATAGTCCAACACCCGTGGATACGTATACATATACATATACATCCATATATACATACATACATACATACATACATATAAAAGTAGACGTACACTTCGAATCAACGAGAAAACGCGCGAACGCGATAGAGAAAGACAGATACACATACATACACACATAAACAGTGGAAGAGAGAGAAAAAAAGAGAGAGGGAGAGAGAGAGACGGGCACGACTATATGTTATGAGGGTACAGGTGCCGGTTTATCCTCCTTCTCCACCGTCCACTTCCACCTCCACCTGAGAATCCTCCTTGTCCCTCCCTGCAGCGCGTTCACCGGCGTTGTCTACAGCCACAAACCTCTCGTCTCTTCTTTTCCCGTGGTCTTCCTTGCGCCTCCTCCTCCTCCTCCTCCTCCTCTCTTTCGTACACGTCGTTGTCGTCCGTGAGACGTTCGGCTACGGCAGAGAATCCGTTCGTGTATGCGTGAGGTCGCGCCGAGTGCGGGTGAAAGTCTACCGGGGGTCACCATGCCGCCCCTACCCCGCCTCTTGGTTATATAGGTGCACCTATATCGCGCGATGGTCAAACCTAAACTAAAACCCAACACGCTTGCCGCCGGTGAAAACACGCGGATACTGGATCTCCGCTTCTGGTCCGGACGGTTATTTATTCTATCCGTGTATACGTATGTATGTATTTACATACATACGGGTGTACTTGGAGATAGAGCGATGTTGGTAATGTTAATGGTTCGGCGTACTAAATAGATTATTTAAATAAAAATGGGAGAAGAGAAATGAAAAAGAGAAATAAGTCTGTTTTTGATTTTTTGGCAAAATTAACATAGGCTATATGTATATGTGTCTATAATTATGAAAGTGGTCTAAGTCAATATTTCAAAAAAAAATTAAAGTCTTGACAATTTGTTAATAAATGTTCCAAAACCTTTAAAAAACGTAATATCCAAAATTTTTTTAAAAATTGACTTAGACCACTTTCATAATTATGGGCACATATACATATGTATATAGAAAATGATTGAAATATTCATCGTTGTCTATGATTTCTCTCCATTCTTCCGGTTAGTTATCACTAAATTATCGATAGATTATCCCGCGACAATTGAACATAGAGGGTACCGATCGTAGCACGTCGGGAAGAGTTTATTTCCACGTCTAATACTTTCTAAACTAAATAAGTATCACGAGTACGGTCGACGGCTATCAATTCAAGCCACGACCCCGCGTTTCGATTCCACTTTTCCAATCCAATTTCACTTTTGCCGCTGAAAAACGTCGGCAGACGGCTCGCCCGACGCCGTCGTCGTCGTCGTCGTCGTCGTCGTCGTCGTCGTGTGCCGCTCGGTGAAAGCGCACCGGGTGTAACATTGTCGCGAGGCGTGGGTCGCGAGGTTAGGCGATTCGCGCGATTTCGCCACGTGGTGGGGATCCGGATCCCCTACCTTTTGAAACCGTTGTTCGTTAGTTCGACGCGAGGCATTCCTCGACGCAATATCCTCGTTGCCGTGACCCGGGATTTTCGTACATGACACACGACCTCATCTTCTACCTGTTTTTCATTATCTTTTTTTTTTACCTGTAATCTTTGATTACTCTGGAATACAAATGTATTCGGAGTGTCGGCCGATACTCCCGGTCGACATATTTCACCGAATTATTCTCCATAGCTAATGAAGCTTAACGGATTCAGATTAAAAAGAAACACACACAGATTAAATAACGCGGATATTTCGTTAACCGTTCCGCAATAATCCGGTTTAATTTATCGTTGATGTTGATCGATAAATTAGACGTGTGAATAAATTTTATTTTATTTTTCGTCTGTTTTGCGTGTCTGAAAAAAATGACAAAATTACGCGTTCTTGATTAAGATGCTACCGAGGGCCACGGTGAAATTTGTTGAAACGAACGGAGCAATGATTTCCTACGGTAAATTTCATATTCGTAACATTTGTGATCTATAGATCGATTGCGTTGTTCCCTAGGCACGCGTGGGTGTAACGTGAAATAATTCCTAGCGTCTCGTAGAGGCGCGAGCGATCGTGTAAAACGGAGACACAACGTTTTCACGGAGCCGTGAGCTTTGGTCGCGCGTAACTTGCTTCATTCGCCGCTAGTCACGTGTCTCTCTGACAAGGTACCGGCTTGTAATTCGCTTTAAGGCCGTCGCTGCCACCATCGCCCGTGCATTCTTGTACACGCATAAATGACACACAACTATTTGGAGTGGCAATAATTTCCGTCCCAAGTACCCCCTATTACCTTCGTTTAATTTTCCGGTTGGAAAGAAATATCGATAAAATTCCGTGTCGTCGTGAAACCCCGTTAAAGTCCGTCTCTGACTCGTTTTCATTCGTTTTTTTTTACGAATAAACTTTAGGATACGAACGATTCGCCACGAGCTTGACAAGATCGACAACCGGTCACACGATGAACGCAATTGTATAATTTATCCACAAAAAGCATCGAAAATGCAAAGCTATGGGCCAAGTACAAGAGAATGTTACATTGGAATAGGTTGCTCATTAACATAAACTGCATTTTACACAGGATTTGAAATCAATCAAACTTGCTCACATTTGATTGATTTCAAATCCTGTATAAAATGCAGTTTATGTTAATGAGCAACCTATTCCAATGTAACATTCTCTTGTACTTGGCCCATAGCTTTGCATTTTCGATGCTTTTTGTGGATTCTTTCGTCATTTACGCAAATTTTTAGATATCGACCTGAATCTTTCACTGTCTTATTGGGCTTCGAATTCCGCGTCCAACACGTCCCGGATCGTTTTAATATCTCAATCATTGTGGAAATGGCGAGCAAATTACGAAAATCGTGAAAAATCCTCAAATTCAGGCGATATTTTGAACGGCATTCGCTCAATTTTTGAGATAGCCGTCTGAAACATGTACCATTGTTTTAGTTGGGAAATTCTACGCCAGATCAATGTATAATAGTTGTACTTTTCGAAAATTTCATTTTTCGCAAAAATCTGAAGGGGGTAGGTCAGGATTTTTTGCGATTTTCGTAAATCGCTTGCCATTTCCCCAATTTTTTAGGTATCAAAATAATTCTTTCACTGTCTTATTCGGCTTCGGATTCCGCGTCCAAAACGCCCCGGATCGTTTTAATAGCTGAAAAATTGTGGAAATGGCAAGCGATTTACGAAAATCGCAAAAAATCCTGACCTACCCCCTTCAGATTTTTGCGAAAAATCAAAATTTCGAAAAGTACAACTATTATACGTTGTTCTACCGTAGAATTTCCCAACTAAAACAATGGTACCAGTTTCAGATCGCTATCACAAAAATTGAGCGAATGCCGACTAAAAAACTGGTTGAATTTGACGATTTTTCGCGATTTTCGTATTTCCTTTGTCATTTCCGCAACTTTTTTGATATCGACTTGATTCTTTCACTGTCTTATTCGGCATCGGATTCCGCTTCCAAAACGTCCCGGGTCATTTTGGTATCTCAAAAATGCCGGAAACGACGAAGGAATTACGAATATCGCGAAAAATCGTCAAATTCAACCAGTTTTTTAGTCGGCATTCGCTCAATTTTTGAGATAGCCGTCTGAAACTTGTACCATTGTTTAAGTTAGGAAATTCTACGGTAGAACAACGTATAATAGTTGTACTTTTCGAAAATTTAATTTTTCGCAAAAATCTGAAGGGGGTAGGTCAGGATTTTTTGCGATTTTCGTAAATCGCCTGCCATTTCTACAATTTTTTAGATATCGATCTAATTCTTTCTGCATCTTATTCGGCTTCGGATTCCGCGTCCAAAACGCCCAGGATCATTTTAATAGCTCAAAAATTGTGGAAATGGCAAGCGATTTACGAAAATCGCAAATAATCCTGACCTACCCCCTTCAGATTTTTGCGAAAAATCAAAATTTCGAAAAGTACAACTATTATACGTTGTTCTACCGTAGAATTTCCCAACTAAAACAATGGTACCAGTTTCAGATCGCTATCACAAAAATTGAGCGAATGCCGACTAAAAAACTGGTTGAATTTGACGATTTTTCGCGATTTTCGTATTTCCTTTGTCATTTCCGCAACTTTTTTGATATCGACTTGATTCTTTCACTGTCTTATTCGGCATCGGATTCCGCTTCCAAAACGTCCCGGGTCATTTTGGTATCTCAAAAATGCCGGAAACGACGAAGGAATTACGAATATCGCGAAAAATCGTCAAATTCAACCAGTTTTTTAGTCGGCATTCGCTCAATTTTTGAGATAGCCGTCTGAAACTTGTACCATTGTTTAAGTTAGGAAATTCTACGGTAGAACAACGTATAATAGTTGTACTTTTCAAAAATTTAATTTTTCGCAAAAATCTGAAGGGGGTAGGTCAGGATTTTTTGCGATTTTCGTAAATCGCCTGCCATTTCTACAATTTTTTAGATATCGATCTGATTCTTTCTGCATCTTATTCGGCTTCGGATTCCGCGTCCAAAACGCCCAGGATCATTTTAATAGCTCAAAAATTGTGGAAATGGCAGGCGATTTACGAAAATCGCAAAAAATCCTGACCTACCCCCTTCAGATTTTTGCGAAAAATTAAATTTTCGAAAAGTACAACTATTATACATTGTTCTGGCGTAGAATTTCCTAACTAAAACAATGGTACCAGTTTCAGATCGCTATCTCAAAAATTGAGCGAATGCCGACCAAAAAACTGTCATAATTTGACGATTTTTCGCGATTTTCATACATCGCTCGCCATTCGCGCAATTTTCAAGATATAAAAATGATCGAATATGTTTCGAATGCGCATTCTGAACCTCAATTTTACGAAGCTTGATGTCAAAAACGTAACGTAACAAACATTTCTAATTTAATATGTTAACAATCTGGATGTGTGTGAGAGGAAATTTCATATACTACATATATAAAATCTACGATATCGGCAGAAAAATTATCTCGCATGGTATGAAACATATGTTAGGGTTTGACACCGGGCTGCGTGACAGGCTGAACATGGAGATGGTGATGGCGATGGAGATGGAGAAGGAGGAGAGGAAGAAGACGACGTTTCTTACAAAAACCTCGACATTTTAGATCAAAATATCTCGCGATTGGCTTGATGAATCTTCTCGTAGTTAGGCTTAAATTACTCGGGTGGACGTCCCCTACAAGAATATCACCATAGTTTGGGGGAAATATGCCGATTTAATGCCGTTTGAATACCCCAAAAACCTCGATCTAATTCTTCCAGAAAAGAGTAGTTCAGGTCTACCAGTCGGGAACTCTTGTACTTGGCCCGAGTCAAGACCTTAACTCTTGATATAAAACCAAAAAAAGAAACAAATAAATTGTCTTTGAAACTCAGATCGGTAAAATCGATCCTCTCGTAATTAGAATCGAGCTTCCCGGGTTTTGCAAAGTATAAAAGTCAGTTACATACATACACGCATACTACGTAGAATCGAATCGCGAGGGGCGACGAGGAAACGAGAGAAGGTCGGGCACAGAGGGCGAGGAGATCGGAGGAGGTGGTAGGTTCTTCTGATTTATACCATGTGCTTTATGAGCGGCGTGCTTCTACCCAAGAACCGCGTAAGTTTTGTCCGTATTGAATCGTAAACGCGGGATTCAAGGGACATATCGCGATGTTCAACTTAACGCGGACAAATTTTCATTCTCACCGGTACCTATAGCACACTATCCAACGATATACCGTTGTAAATATTTCTAATCAATCAGAGATTCTACGAAAACCAGTCTGATCCCACTAACAACAATCTCCCTAATGAACTTTCCAATCACGTTCCAAACGTAAATCGGTATTGATCGTTAGCCGTGCGGAATCTCACGCGAATCGCAAAATAAATCCTATTAATCCCGCGGCCGTTTTCCGTATTTTTTTTTTAAATATTTTTCCTTCTCTCTCACTCTCTCGTTGTTTCCTCGTGTTCTTTTTCTTTTCCATAGCTTTCAGGTATGTTGATTGCGAGCAGCGATGCGCGTAGAAGCGCATAGGTGCCCCGGTCGCATAGCTACCGCCGATCCGAGTCCAACTATGCGCCACTATAATGCCGCCGCAAACGTTCGCGCAGTTGAGCGACATCGGTTAAACGATGCTCCCGAGCGTATAGAACGTCGGAGGGATTACTCGCCTCTCCTAAGAGCCCGAGATAACCCATGGACACGTGGGAAAATTACCGCACCGCCTCGACCGATTCCTCAATCCTCCTCTGTCCATTGTAACTTCAAGATTTACATACCACTATTGATTTATCGGGAACCGTGCACCGTAATGGTGCTCGGCAATGGTGCGTCGGTTTCGAGCAAACGTCCGAGTGTTGGAAAAAAATATGGAATATGTTCCAGTAGAAAATTGTTTAGCAAAGGTTGATAGGTATCGTGATGAATAAATTTGTTTGGTAGATTAATAGAAATGTGTCGTATATTTTATTTGAGAGGGACGATAGTTTTCTATTCGCAGGTGGATAAATCTTTTTACGTATAATTGTTTCGTAGGTCACGGAAGATACTATGGCTATCAATCAAAACGGAATCGCAATTAGGCGAATTTCCAAAAGAAATTATCATAGCCGGAATAATTAACGACCGACGATTTTCTCTCCGCGGCGTGGTTTACGATCGAATTTCACTTTCTTCCACTTCCCGCGGCGACCGGGGGACCCGCGTCGTCGTTTCTAAATCATCTTCGGCCACGCGGACACCGATGGAGGGAAAAAGAACGCTGTCTCGATGAAGGAGAAAATTATTAACTCGCAAAACCATTTGATGTATATAATACCTGTTATGTAACTCTCTCAGGTGTATTCTTTCGCGATGAATATATCGACGTTCGTACGAACGACCCGAGATTTTCGCGAATCGTGCTCTGGGTGTGTGAGTGAGATATACAGAGTGTTTCATAACGTGTTTCGTTAGATCGAAAGATTTCCCATGGCACGTAAGACTTGACAAGTTTTCTTATATAAATTGCACAATGTGCTAATTGAAAATAAAGATATCATTAACCGTATTGACTTTTTCCAGAAATAATTATGAAAATTTCTTTAATATATCCCCAACTTTGCATATCTATATGTCACTTAATCCAATAATTACAATAATTAAAAATAACGATCAATCTTTTACCTCGTTTCCCAACGTGATCCATCAATTATCTAAACGCAATTGAATCCTGATTCTTCACCCTCCGAACCCTAAAATCCCTCAAGCACAACCCTAAATCCTACAAGTGTCCTAGCGCAAGTCTCGCGCGCGAACCTAACACGTATCTTCGTGTAGGTGAAGTGTGTCGCCGTATTACCGAAGTTTCTCTCCCACTGCTCTTCTGTCTCCCGTTTCTCCTCGTCTAGCCGTCTCTGTCTCCGTCGCACCCGCGATGAATGGTGGACCGTTTTCTCCAGCTGGTTTACGACCGAATTCCATTCCCTTCTTTCACGTGTACGAGGTGCTACGGCGAGGTCCACCCGATCCTCATGGATGGCCCCCACGTCGTATGTAAGTACGACGACGACGACGACGACGACGACGATGAGGATGAGGATGAGGATGAGGATGAGGAGAGAAGGTAACAGAAGAAACTCGAAGAGAACGACTGGTGGATCGCGACGAAGGGGAGAAGGCAGATATCGCGACGTACGAAAACGAATGCCCAGAAAGTGCACGGGCAAAAAACTGGTCGCACCACCTACACGAACGATACGGGGCCGAACGGGGTTAAGGGTCAGGCCCTCACGGGCAGTAAACGTAATTTTTTCGTGGCGACCGAATGCCAATGAAAACCGGGTTATTAATAAATCGGCGTAATCGCCGCCGTGCGAGGATCTCTTGAGACGCGACGAGCGAGAGAGGACGGTGGGAAAGAAAGAGAGAGGTAGAGTGGCCATTCGCGTCTTTTTATAATGCTGGTGGGAGGAATAAATTAAAAATAAAATAAACAGAAGAAGGTCAAGCGACGCGACATTACATTAATAAACTGTGCGAGTATCGTGCATAAGGCTTGCAGATTTTGTTTTTCTTTCTCTCTCTCTCTCTCTCTCTCCTCTCTCTTTCTTTCTGTTTAATACTTTCGTTCTATCTCTTTCTCATTCGTTCTTTCGACGAGTCGTTTCGTTTCGTTCCATCTAAAGTTGGCGTGATATCTCTTTTCCTTCTCACACCGGTGAGATATCCTATACAGTACTGACCGTGGCGAGCGCTTAATTCTATCGTGCCTTAACTCTCGGATTAAAAGAAGGGTAGCTGGCTCGTTTTCTTACCGGACTTCAGCACCGCGCACGAACGTGACTCCCGTGTGTCGTCCGGTTCGGAGTTATTGAATCGTAAAATTTGCCCGGAACGATCCTGAAATGATAAACCAAACGAATGTTTTAGATTCCTCTAGAGAATGAGAGAGAGAGAGAAAGAGAAAAAAAAGGAAAACCATAGATGAACAAGCGAGTAGGGTAATTTACACTCGCTAACGTTTCGCATTAGCAATTTAAATCATAGCTACAGGATCGATCAAGATTCTTTCTTACCCGTTCGTCGAGTCGTTATCGATTAACCAATTGCGGAAGTGACGTTCGAAACGAAACCGTAGGTACGATTTGCAAATATCACAATACCCGTATGGGTACGTCTTGAAAATCCTTCATCCAATAAACCATCACCAAGATAGTCAGGAAGGAACCGGCAAGGGAACGACAGAGAGAGAGAGAGAGAGAGAGAGAGAGAGAGAGACTCTCGAGGCGTCGTTTCTTCGTTGGGAACGTGCTTCAGGGCCGTGGCGTACGAGAACGAGCAGTATCCTGGATACACCGGCATCTAGATACTTCCTTGGCGAGCTTCAGGTCCCGTATCTGAGCGTAGATCGGAATTCAGGTACACGGTAGCACTACCTCGAGGCGCACAGCTCGTGAACACCACCTCCGTGGAGGCACCGAGGGAAACGAAGAGAGGAAGGGAGAGAAAGAAAGTATAAGGGACGAAAAGAAGAAGAAGTAAGGAAATACGTGGAACGAAGAAGAAGAAGCAGAAGAAGAAGAAGAAGAAGAAGAAGAAGAAGAACAGACGGAAAAAGCAAGAGACAGAGATAGTCAGAGAACGTGAAAGAAGACACTGGTGGAAAGAAGAGAGAGAGAAGAGAGAAGAGAAAAGACTAAGAGAACGGGTACGAAGAGACTTTCAGCCCCGGCGGCTGGCTCTCTCGAGGTCCACGGTGATCTACCGTCCCGAGCCAAGCCCCTCATTAACGCCTTTGCTAAGAAATTACACGCAGTCGGTGGCAAACAAGAGCAAGAAGGTGTCGGCCGTGCTCGTTCGGATACACGAGACCTCCGCTCCTTCCCCTCTCGATTCTCCCTTTTCCTCTCTATTTCTTTCTCTTCTTCTCTCCCTGTGTCCTTCCACCTTTTTTTACCCCTTCCCCTCCACCCTCTCCCTTTCTCACCTTCTCGTAGAGCGTGCGAACCTCCAGAGGCAATTCGATCGAGATTCTGGTCCAGATAGCGCGTACTGCACACCCTCGCACACACACACACACACACACACACACCGCTCCTCCTTTAGATCGCGCGCGATCCGGAGAAGTTCGTACCTTCGATCCTACTTCCGGCCGATCCGTGGACCAAACCGTCGAGATGCCGTTGGTTAACGCCGGGCGGAGGGTTCGAACCGCGCGGAGGTAAGTAACGGGTGAACTCTGACCCCGGGTTGGGTATTTGTTCGGTTAAATTGCTTTCGAAAGAAATCTTGAAAAGATGGGGAACTTGGGGTATGGAATGAAAAGTAGGGAATAGAAGAAAATAGGGAACGATAATTACCGGGATGGAAAGATGAAGTTAGAATTAAATTAAGTAATATTGAGTAACAGGATAAAATTGTACAATAATACATCACAAGGTTTCATGAAGTATACGTACGGTTGTATGATTCCTTCAAAAAGAATGTATTGATAATTAAATAAACTCTTAAAGAACGTGACTTCGCCACGCTGAGCCAATTCACAGACACTTTCCAAATAACTGACTCTAAAACAAACAAAAAACAAGGGTGCGTGGGAAAACGTCTACCAAACTCTCATCTTAACTCAGAAGAATCCCGAAATCCATACAATCACGAGCGTTTATCTTACCGATAGAAAGTCAGTTGATTCACGTGTTAAATAAACACACACACACACACACCCGTAGAACGGTGGAAAGTTGTATAAATTAAAGTTAATAGTAAAATCGTAGAACGGTCACGGGCGTACGTTTCTACGTATATACCGTAGAACGGTCATTGGCCCGGTGATTTTCGGATAAGCGGCGAAACGCACGACCGTTCGTGGTGCTGTATCACGAGGCTACACCGGTACCCTAGAGCAGCGTCGTTGTTTTCCTAGACACGCGGCGATACCATATTCCGATATGCCATCTCGGTTCGGCCTCACATCGCGAACGCGCGCGCGCGCGCGCCCGCACAACCCGTGTTTCCCTCTCGTTGCTGGCGGAACAATCTCACCGGGCCCGACAGGATTGGGCCCCGCGAGACTTTTGTACCCCGTGCGTCTGGCCCCGTCTTTTCTCGTTCTTCGATCTCTTTCCACCTGGGCAACCATTTATTTTTTTTCCCTTCCCGTTCTCTTTCATTTCAAGCTCGATACAAACCGTGATCCTTTCCGCTCTGTTTCATGTTCTCTCTATGACCCCCACGAGATGTTCCGAGTGGAAAGGATTCACCCACATCGGTCACTCGCACGATCCCGGCCGACGACATTCGACAGCGGGGGGTCGCGATGTTTCCCGTCAGTACGTCAGTCATTCCGATCGTAACACCGTACCACGTCCGGGGATATGTACCAGGTGGGAAGAGGCAAGGCGGAAGGAGGTGAAGGGCAGGAACGTACCTGGTGGAATTTCGGACGACGAGCGGCTTTTATGGTGATCGGGAACTGTTGTTTGTACCACGTGATCTACGTGAACGTTTCATATGGTATACAGGGTGTCCCAGCTAACGTGCAGATCCCGGAATAGCTGAGATAATTCTAATATAGGGAAGTGACATTAGTAATGTCGTATCTTAATTCGTAGCCGAGTTATTAAGGGAAAACGATAGCCAATCAGAGGGTTCCGATGAGCCCGGCGGCGCGACAGTAGACGTTCTACACCAGTAGGGTACTGTACCAGTAGCAACTGTCGCGCCGCTGGGCCCAATGAAGCCCTCTCATTGGCTATCGTTTTTCGTTAATAACTCGGTCACGAATTAAGATACGATATTACGAATGTTACTTCCCTATATTAGAATTATCTCAGCTATAACCTGGTTCAGGGACCTGTACGTTAGCTGGGACACCCTGTATAGATAAAATAAGTTCACACTTGAAATCATATGACTAGATATAAAGTATTATCGTGGTATGTAATTAAATTGATATGTATATGTATATGTTAATTTATATTATAGAAGATAAGTACTCCGTGAGACACGGTTCGTTACGGTGAATCGTTTTACAGATCGGAGAGCTTGAGAACATGGTCGCGTCGGCATCATCCTCGTCGTAAAGAGAGCAGCACACGTCTCACGAACAAGGTGCGACCGTGTAGGCGTGTAGAGAAGTAAGAGAATGTGTTCCCGTGTCTGCCAGATGTCTAAATGTTGACAAGCCACGGCGAGCAGCTAATAGCCGTTTAATAAGATTACGTCTCCGGTCGGACGGACTTGACGTGGCCGAAACACGTTTACCCCGGTCCGTTTGTGTTCTTACGGCCTCGTTTTATGGGCCCGCGAGAGGGTACATAGGTTATGAGTGTACATGCCTCGACGTTTCATGTTGTAATATCGGCTCGTACGTATACGCGTGTGAAGCTCGCCCCCATCTCGATACCGGTCGCACGATTTTTCGCGGTGGATTCCACTCACGGACTGTGTCAACAACTTTCATCGTCTACGACTAATCGCACATATGATTTAACGGTCCCGTGCTTGATTCCCTTTATACGTCGTCTAAATAACGGAGGAACGATTCTCCGGTGTACGAATGTAATCTGTTCGATCGTGCCGCTGGGATAGATAAATAGGAGACTCTTCGAAGAGAATAACACAAAGATTATATCACAAAATCCCTTTTAATCTTCGATTTTTGTATTATCGAGTATACGTACCCTCTTTTCGGTTTGATTACAGTTATCCAACTTTTATAATACGTTTTAATTCTAAGACATATTTAACAAATTTTCCTTTGAAATTCTATATTTTAAATTGCCCTTCTATCGTCCGTTTTAATTTAATTCAAATTTGACACTTCACTGTCAATTAATTACCCATTGATTATTTTTCTCCACAGTATGCAACAACTATGGAAAAAGATTCCCAGGTGTATTAGCTCCAAAGTAATCTCGAGAAAGACAGAATCTTCGTTTCGCCAGGGAATCAAGAGCTCTGTTATCCGCCATAATCGTCGGAATATAGTCGGGCCCCGATATCCCGATATCCCTCGCTCCCACGTTTTCCTTAACCGGGTCGGGACACCGGTTGATCCGAGCCACCACACGGAGGCAGGGAAGCAAAGGAACACCTCGCACGGCCATTTGCATTCTTATTTCCACCGGTGAGCAGTTTCACGGGCAATATCGCGAAATTTATCGGGGTGCGGTTTGCGATGATATTTTACGCGGCGTGGCCGGCGTGTGTGCGCGCACCGCACGGGCCCACCCATGGCGGGGCCCCGGCGTCACCCCATACGTTTGGTCCCCGCGGTAGGAACGCTTCCAGACGAGTAAAAAGGAGTGAAAGGGAACGAGAGAGAGAGAGAGAGAGAGAGAGGGAGAGAGTGTGAGAGAAACAGGGAAGGAGTACGTGCATTTACTCGCCGTCGAGCTATGGGGCCCCGTAAAGACACGAACAATGAAATTCATGATACATGCGATACCATGCACCAGTTATAATAATGTAATTAATTGCCACGGTAAGTGCATTCTAATGTGACTAAAATACTGAATTTGTCTAACCTTATTATTATAATTAGATACAAAATTTTACTAACAAAGTTTTCTTCGTTTTAATTGTGTCTTTTATTATTAATTTCTATATAATTCTACAGGATGGTATAAAGGCCGAACGAGATACGTCCGTGACAGTCGCTATTAAACTCCTGAATCTTAATACGTCCAAGGATTAAACAGCCCATTTAGTCGTAAAAGCGTAAAGAGTCCAATAAAACCATTGGAAATCTAAAAATAAAGCAGCAACGCGACAGAGACATAAAGTCACTGAAAACGATTTAAAGTCACTGCACTCTGCCCTGGTTCGCAAGAGTCATTCGGTGAAAGAGCAACGAGAGAATCGGACGAGCGAGGGTGGGGAGAGGGGGAGGGGAGACAAGACAGAGGGGATGGAGGAGATCCACCATAACCCAGCTATTATTCTGGTATTTATACCAGTGCGCCCGCTGCTCTCACCCACCTAAATCTTCTTAATACGCACCGGTTAGTGCACTTTATTAAACCCCGCGTGCTCGTGCGCGATCACTCCCCCCCCCCCCCCGCCCCTCTTTTTCTTGCCTCCTTCGTTCCTCGTTCGTTTTATATCGCGTCAAAGGGTGGGAAGGGGGTAGGGCAGACCCTGCAGGACGCCGAATCATCTACATGGTCCACGCGGGCCCCAAGCTCTCCGGACCCAATAAAAGACCGGCCCAAGGACTTTTCTACCCGAAATGGCATATTAAATTAGTCGTAATGATTTCGAGGCGAGGGCAATTCACCAGAGCGACGACTTTAATTGCATCCGCGACGTGCAGAAAGTGCTTTCTACCCCCGGGGATGAAACGTATGTACGAACGTGTCTCCGTGATATCGTATTTGTAACGACGTTAAGTGATTTAATTAAATCTGGACTTATTATCGGGAGGATAATTTATGCGATATTTTATCGAGTCTCGCTGGAAGCTGGAAGATTCGAAAGTTTGTATTTTAGAAGAATAAGGAAAGTTTGTAAATCTCCGAAGTTCACGGTGGATCACGTGGTCTTTACGATAACGTCCCTCGAGGATCTCGATCCCGGTCGGTGTGTGTTTTGCTTGGCAAAAGCCGAAGAGATATTCTCCCAGTGGGGATTTCGTGTTCATACGGGCGTCAGAAGTGCAAAGATAGCAGTCCGCGGTGGCATTAAACTCGGTAATTTACTGCCTTTTAAGGAACTCGCTATAGCCAGAACCGAGGTACGCGTATTATCCGCCCCGGATCGTTGTACTGACACTCGCCTCATGATCTTCCACTTTTTGCATTTTTTCCAAATCTCTAGTAACCTTCTTGAATATCCCTATGATCTCATTCTGATTCCCAAAGTCGTTACAATTTCCTAAAAACTGTTCGTCACGTTCCTACGTACCGTTTATTTAACAACCATTTATCGTGAAAAAGATAGTTATACGAGGGGTTGAAATATACGTCATTAAAATTATGGTATCGAGGACCAGAGAATTTTTTCACCAGAAATATATATGAGATCCCCAATGTTCCCAACGACGACACACATAATATCGTTTCGTGAATCAGGGATCCCCCGCCGGAGAACTTTTCGTTCGCGAAGTCTCGCAGATTTTAGAGTCACCCTCCACCTTCTTCTCTCTCTCTTTCTTTCTCTCCGAGAATCATCTCATTTGCATACGCGGCTTGACCCGGAGTCACCCAAAAAGCACGTAGCGAACGGGTCGGCATTATAAGACAGTCCAGACGGCATATGCTTCCTCCATCTTCCTGTTCCCCTTCTGCTTGGTTTTCTCATCTTTTCTCCCTTCCTCCTGTCTACCTGTTTCCGTCTGGCCTGTAACGTATTCCACTCTTACCGGGTTAAGGTGATTGCCACCCGAAATTTATACTCTCGCAAATTTTCCGGAATCGCCGCACGGGCTCGGGGTTCGACAAAACGGTCGCGCGGCAGATTTATATAAAATTGTAATGCCGCGTTGCACGTGTAACGAGCCGAACCATAAGCCCCGGACTACCACGAGCGGGCCCGGACGTTAAAGGGGGACTTTTATAGCGGGAACGGCATCGGGGATCGTTATACTTGCCGGGATTTATAGATTTACTTGGCCCGCCGTGCGCGACCGGTAGTTTAAGGCGCTTTTAGGACAAGACGAGTAACGATCACTTAAAATCCATCGTTTAACGAGTGTTTTAAATTCGCTCGCGCGCACGTGTTACATATTCGATTACATATTTTTGCGGTAAATGATATTGTATATAAATATACGAACTAAGTGTGTAAATAAATGATTAAATTTAATTCAATTAAAAATTTATTTATATATATTATATATCTCTAGTATCATTTTGCGATTAATTAATCAAAGTAGATGTCTATTAAATTCTTCATCCTATTTTATCTATGAGAATTAAGTATCTATAATATATTTCTCTCATAGTTCCCCCGGAAATGACTCTCAGCATCATTCGGTGGGATCGATGAATATCGGCGACCCCGGTGAAACCGTCCGTGGGGGTGGCACGTGGTAGGGGGTGAGTAAGCCGGGTACAGGAAGAGACCTCCTCCACGAGTAGGAGGAATAGGTAAGGCCACGTACGTGGAAGTCGAGTCAAGGCGGGTCGAGTAAGCACGAACGAGCGAAAGACAGCGTCGTAATCACATTACCGTGATTTTTCCGCGGCGACCGGCTATTAATTCCGCGGGTGTACATATATGCCCACCGCGAACGTAGGAAAGAAAGAAGAAGACGAAGATGAGGAGGAGAAGGAGGAGGAGGAGAAGGAAGAAAGAGTGGAGAAGATAAAAGACAAATAAGACAAAGACCAAAGACCATCGGTAACATCCACACCGAAAGACGAAGAAGAAGAACACGAAGAACGAAAGAAAGAAAAATACTAAAAAAAAAAAAACATAAAGAATAAGACACACAACGAACACCAAGAAAAGGACAGAAATAAAGAGTAAGAAGCATAGTAAAAGCTCGCGTAAAGAATAATAAAAAAAAAACAACAACAAAGATAAAGATGAAGACGAAGAAGAAGAAGAACCAGGGAATGGAGAAAAAAATATAGAAAAAAAAAAACAATAAAAGAACTGGCGGGTATAGGCCTGGGACCCCACCTAAGCATCTCAACCGCGGCCCCTAAGCATCGGTGTGCGGGTGTGGCGAATACGTGCCGGGGTCGGCGGGTCGGACCTCGACGGACCCCTGGACCCCTTGGAACCTGGATCTTCGTGCCCGTGAACGCACGCAGCACCGCGTACGAGGCGAACACGAGCCCGTGGCTCGGTGTGTATACGGTTGAGCGGGTGTGCGCGAGTAGTACCAGCATTGGACAAGCAAAATGCAAACGGACGAGCGAGCACACGCACGCCGAAGCGGGTGGAGGATGAGCGCGAATAGACATAGGCGTGGGAGAGTTCATTCAGCGAAGATAGTATCGCCGATTTTATTTCTAGCCGGATATATCTATGCCCGTTAACCGAGAGGAGCGACCAACGGGATGTTCCTAAGCGATGCACGCCGTGGCATAGGTGTATATGTGTGTGTATACAGGTATACGTATATGTATGTAAACGTGTATAGGATAGCTGGGCATCTATGCGAGGGATTTAAATTAGAAAGATAATTTTCTATTAGTTGCGCGTGATAAACGCACCGTTGTTCCACCTTCACGGTGATACCGCGAAAGGTTCTCAATTTTCTTTATGAGACGAGCTTTTACCAGAGGTGTCGGGATAGGATTCGGTAAGGTCAGAGGTAGAATGGAATTTTTATCAGATTGTCTGTGATTCGTATTTAATTATTACGTTGCTATAGGGTTTCGTTATCGTACTTATTCATTGATATATTATATATGAAACTATACACATAATTTTTCCTAGAAACGTGGTATTTTTATCTCACTAACGAACATTATACAGCGATCTAAACGCACCCACGCGATTCGCACGACGAACGTAAAAACATCAAACAGGACGTGAACCGCTACTGTAAATTCAACGAACACGATTCATATGAATTATGGTCATGGCGGGGGATGGTGGAAGGGGGGGGAGGGGATGGGAAGCCGGTCATCTATTGCCCATGCAAATCTCGCGGGAGTCAGTAGGCTTTTTGCCGACGGACGAAACATCCTCAGCGGCGTCCGCACGGTTCTCGCGGCGCCCTTACGTCTCGGACTCTTAATAGTATTGAAATTGCTAGTTAGACGCATAATCGAGTTATAACTTTTACCGGGAATGATGAAGGTGGATACCTGGGTCCCGCGTACCCGTACACGAGAGCGCACCCCGATCATGCGAGAAGCCCACCGTGGCTAATGAAAACGAAACCCCTTCGAGGCACACGGATAACTCTTTCCCGGGGGAAGCTGGCCTTTCTATCTGTGGCTACTGTGAGAAGCTATTCACTTCTCCCCTGCAATTTTATCTTGTGCAATTTTCGCGAAGTCTACGCGCTGTATAAATCGTTTCCCTTAAATCTCGTGGTTACGTTTATCCGTATCCATTAGAAGAGAGTCAATTTTTATTTGTATCAAATAAAATATATTTATTACTTTCATTTTTTATCAATTGATATACTTTATATAACGGGTTACTATTACGATAAAGGGAATGATAATCCTGTAATGTTAATTTCCCGATAAAAACTAATCTTTTCGTAAATCAAGCAACAAAGGCTCATTGTTTTATCGCGTACGTCTACTTATTAGAATACTATATCCGCGGTGCGATCTTTAACCTCGACAGGAATCCTGGCACGTCCGGCAGATGATGAGACGTCGGCGGTATCGTCGGGGCTCCCCTATATCGCCTTTGTGCCGGGGTCTATCGCACCGTTCCACGGAACACGTTCGCTTTCCGTGTCCCGTGTGGCCGGTTTGGAAAAAAAAAGAAACAAAATTAAAATGAAGAGAAAAAAAAAACACGGCCGGATGACACCGATCGGTGCCGATCATGGACAATGCTTCATTAGAGCATTGTCGGTGCACAATATCGCACAATTAGCCCGCTCGAGCGTGCTTTTAAAAGGTCTCTCGTTCGCGCGATCATCCCACCACCATCGCAACACCACCACCACCACCACCACCACCACCACCATCACCATCACTACCACGACTATCGGTACCGCCACCATGATCAAACGATCGGCATCGATCGATGATCCCTCGATCGGCCGTTACGTGGCTGCATTATATGCCGGACATAATGCTCTTCTTTATGCCGTACCTTTTACCGCTAAAATCTCTGTGGCATCTCTCGCTCACCCTCGCTCCAACCGTTGATCGTTGCTGCGTGCATTGTAGGTACCGCCTAGCCTACCGTACCACCAGGAAGTCAAGATTCACCCGATGCCGATAGGGAAATATATTGTTACTTGATATGTATAATTAACGGCGAAGTTACACGGTATAATTTAAGTACGAAGTAATCTATCCTTAACATTTAAACGTGTATACATATATTACTAACAAACATATATGATTGATTTCAAGATACTACCGAATGATAAATCTAAATTTGTTATTTTTATTTTTTTTTATTTAGAATCAACATGAAACGAAGAAACAATAATAATTGATCCTCAATACCGTGAGACTTTTCACGATTAACGTAGTCGCTCGTGTTTCCAGGATCACGTCATCGTTAGAATCTTTGTTCGCGGGTAAGAATGCCGGCGGAACATGCCGGCGATCGACAGGGGAAAAAAATTAGTATACCGAGTAGTGTATAACGCACGAATAGCTTCGGGATCGAGATTCGAGCGCATCGTTAAACTCCACGACGACGACGATAGGATTCTTCCGCGGTGGATTCTTCCGTCTAGGTATAACCCGCGTTCACGCGTGTATGGGATCGGTGTTGCGAGTATAGATACACCTATCCGGGACCTTCCGTCACGACAAAGTCCCGTGTGCTAATGAAAATTCCGGTAAAGCATATACATAGAGGGGAACTCAGGTGGAATGCGGTCCAATTAGAAGACGGTTGCCCGGCACGGTTTCTTCCCTGGGCCCCGGTGAGGGAGAGAATTGGTTTATTACATCGAAGGTGGAGATACGGTTCTCCCACTAATGGTGATTTCGTTTCACGGTCTCCTCTCTGTTCGCCTGTTCTGTGTATATTGTCCGCGCTATCTTCTTTATAAGGCTGGCTCTTTTCTCTCACCTTCGCCTATCGGCCTTTTCCCTCGGATGTCTTTCTGTCTTTCTCGGAAAGTCTCTTTCGCGGCACTAACGAATCAATTCGATGTTGATTAATGTTACGCTTCGAGCTATTCTCTAATTATGCAAGAGTTATTGCTCGATTGGTCATTGACCATTGTGATGATTATACATATATATATGTATATGTATATCTGTGCTTTGATAAGTTTGGCATGAAAGTTTGAAAGAAAGTTTTCCATGACATTGAAAATATTTCGAAATACTCTAAAAACGTTGGATATGGGATTGATTTACTGATAAAATCAATCATTCTAATCCGTCAATCTTCTATTCTATCGTCCCCCTTTATCTCGTACTCCACGCTCTCTTATCATCTCCATTAAAATATTCCCTCGAAAACCCTCTTAAGTTCTAGAATGATGTTCGCGTATAATTCCCAAGCGCATTCTAATGTTCCGCTCAATTTCGATTGTAATCGCCGTTATTACCCGCGATACCCCTACTTCCATGTATCGGCCATTATTCTCTCGGCGGAGCTTACATAACGTAAAACGAACAACAAGGAAGAACGTAACCGTGATGAGGCTGGAAATCTCGGCCGGTCAATCGTTCGATCGGAAGCAGAGAAGAGTTCCTCGAAGCTATTAACGCGAACCGTGATTCAACGAGATGCTTGAAACCATAGAAGGGTGGCAAAAAGGGGTGGGGGAGAAGGGGAGGTCATTGGGCCGAATGGGGTCCGCGGTTATTCTCGAAAGCTTTTAAACGATCACGAGGAAGGAAGACACGGTGAACCCGTCCGTCACGTCGCGGTGAGATGAGCAGCACCCACTTCTTCAGGGCCACTCGTCGGAGCGTACATTGCGTGGCATGCCGCGGACCCCGGTGGGAGGTGAGAGGTTAGGCAAACACGGGGCCTTATCTGATGGCCCGTCAGCGGCTCTCCGGCCCTTCTGCCGGTGCCGCGATCTCGTACTCTGTAACGCATTGTCCGCCACGGGACCGAGAGAAGTAGAGCCCTTGAAAGGTTACACGGACTATATGGTCGATGGGCGGGATACCGATAGATTCAATTTCGAGTCGTGTCACTCGAATCGAATTGAACATTTAACGGCGAGAGGTAAATATCACGGTCGATGTTACCGAGGGTGAATAATAATTATTATTTTATTGTGAATGTTTTCTTTTTTTTAAAGATTCTGTATTATAGAATCTATCATTGTTTCTGTGGTTATCGAAGAGATTGTTATATAATGTTGAGTAAGATTGGTGAAATATTAGTGGAGACAGAGAGAGAGAGAATTTAATAGATTTCGATGGTGAAATCTCTAGCGATGGCTTCTCAAGATCTAAATCAGACTGAAGAATTTAGGGTTCGTGAAAGCACGTCATTCCGTACGAAGAAGTGAGTGCATCTCCTTTCGACAGGTACATCCACTTGCCGACACGCCTCCTGTGATCGAACTCTCCACCGTACGAGGTCGGACCGACCTCGTTCGATCTGTCTTCACGATACATACATCTTTCTCCTAGCCATCATCATCATCATCATCATCGGCAAAACTCTCTTTTGTCTTGACTCCCAGGGTCTCGTTCCTTCGTAGTACTCACATATAAATTCTTTCTATACCTACAGCAATACGTAGGTACTTAAAACGTACTATAGATAACTATTCTTTATAGGTAGACCTACCAGTATTTAGTCTTAGATTACGTAATAGGTACACGTGTAAAGACCAGCTTTGTAACACTCGCCTGATCGAGGTCTAAGTAACATTAAGTGCTTAATGCTTTCTCGATTAAAAGACTTTCAAAAGGGTGGGAGGAGATTGAAACACACACACGTACACACACTCACACACATAGATAAAGAGAGAGAGAGAAAGAGAGACAAATCACGATGACGTCGGCTTCCCTTGATGTCTCTATCGACGTCGCATAGTGTCCTAGAAAACACAGGGAAGACACGTATCCCGAGTACCATCCTCGTGGTCGTCCTCGTGGTCGTCTTCGTCGTCGTGCAAAATCTTCAACCATAAATTGACCCACGGTGCCGTAATTGAGACGGCTCTATCGGCCGTCCACTAAATCCAAAGTATCCCATCCACCATCCGAGCGTTCTGGTAAGCCGGTGACTTACTAACGTAGACGCGTACCCTCTTGTACACGGGGCCCCGGCCATCGGGAGAATGCATTAACAAATTAATTCCGCTCCTATCTCGCTCCCTCTTCATCATTCTGGCCTTCGGTCTCTCTGCCGCGTTACATGGCTGCATCAGCGCGGCGAAATTCCGGGAAGTCGTGTCGACGAAATTTACGTGTGCCGCATAAATACGCGATGTGATCATCGCGGGGTGATTCAGGGGGTGTGTGTTGGCATTCCCGCCTTAAGACAAGCGACCGTACCGATTTAGGATCCAATCGGCCGAGTTTATGCGAGCTTCGCAGCTGGATGCACGGACGGTCTTATTTCACGGTAACGTTATTACGCGAGCGAGCCAGCCGATCGACTACGCTACGCTCGCGCGTGTACGGTCTTACGTATGTATGTACAAACCACGGTTATCGTACGTCCTACGTCGGTTCACAGGGTGTCTCAAACCCACCACCGGGTCATCGATTTAATTTTATTACAAAATTCGTACGTATGTACATCAAGAGAATCATAGTTTCTATAGAACATTCGTCGATTTCTAATAAACAGTGATTTTCACTTATTTTCAAACGGAACAAAAATAATGAAATTTTTTCAGAAAATTTGTAAAGTATTTTTAAAATATTTCTGGGTGATTATCATATTAAGTTACGGATTACTTGGATTTATATACAAAATGGAAGAGGATGACAGAATTTTTGGAAAAAGTGATAAGTAGAAATTACTGTAATACGAATTCGAAGACACCCCGTAGATCTTTCTGATCGTGCTGGCAGCGTCCCAGTCGAAGATAGGCTTGTTCGGTAATTAGGCGGTCGGAAGGTGGCCGCGGGGGGTCCGTTTTGCCTCGAGGTGGATCGCGTGGGCGTGTGGTACGTGAACGGCTTAAAATGTTGCCGGCGAAATTGACGGCGACTCTCTAATTAGGCGCGCGACCGGATACTTCTACCGATTCTCACTCGATCTCTCACCGTTTTTCAAGACTTATCATTGACACGGAACGAAACCGCACCGAAAAACCGTTCGCGGTCTCTCGCAAATTAATGTAAATTCTCCGATTGAATTAAAGGCTTCTTTCTTTCGCCCGCGGTATCTCGAAAGTCAAACATCGTCCCGTTTCATTTTCACCGCGCTCTTATAACTCGTCTTCTCACGTGTGAACAGAATTTTCCCACATAAACCAACCCCCCTTGAAACATTGTGATAATAAAATTTAAAATTACTCGTACCCGTTAAAATTGACGTGTTAAAAAATAATATAAAATTCCACGGTAATAATATTATACGAATCGCTTTTGTCGATGGTTTACGACTCAAGGGCGCGGTGTCGCTTTATTAAATTTCATCGTAATTCCAATCAAAGTGCTCTGGCGGTGAGAAGAAACGTGGCCCGCGATGTTCCCGGTCGAAAAGGAACGGAAATAGTCGCGGGCACGTCAACGAGAGAGAGAGAGAGAGAACGACGGTCCCCGCAAGCTGCCCACGCGCTCGCGAACATCTCTCGTATGAAGACATAAATCAAACGCTTTCGTGGACGATGCTCGCAATTACATACGCGTAAGCGTAACGTAATATATAATGACGCACGCACGGCGTGGGGTAAGTACGAGGGCTCGTTATAATATGCGGCTGGTTCGTTTCCGAGCGGATCTTGCTTGCAGTTACCTTCTTTGCACGCGAGACAACCGATGATAGTGTGGGAGTCGTGCCAATTTGCTTGGTATTTGGACCGCCCTTTTACATAACGAGATGCCCTTTCACCCCCCGAAGAGGAACGATCGACTTGCGCCATATCGCATTCTGTTTAATATTTTCGAATCACGCGGAATAATCGCGATTTATTATCACCCGGAATGGTCATCGACACTGTTTTACATTTTTAATCGTATTATATTAGTGTGTGGTTGTATGTTAGTTAAGTACCGGTTGTTTGAGAAAATATATATATATATATATACTTATATTATTTAGGAAAAAAAATCAATGTTAATCAGTGAAACAGAATTAAAGAACTTAGGTACGTGTACACCTCAATATACATAAATACACTAAATCTTCCGTTAGGTGATCGATTAAGTGAAAGGTTCAACAGGTGTCACCGTATTAGATATTTCTAATCGTTTAAATGGATTTCGATCTATCGTGAGCTTTCTTCATCGCGATAAAGTGTTCCGGAAACGGTTTTACAACTGTTCGCCTCGTTATCTCTCTACCGCACTCTTTCATCCGAGCGCGTCGTGAACCCCGGGCTCCGGTTACGAACGATGGGTTTTAAGCTCGTGCCGATAAATCATTTCTCGATCCGATCGATCTTCGCCGCGCGTCGACAAGTCCGCCGGAGACAATATTGTCGGAACAATAGTCCGTGGAACTGGACGGGGGACGTGCTTCGGTAACATCGCCGTTGGATGTTTGCCCTCCTTTAACGTCCTCGAACGTTGTCGAAGACAGTCAACGTTTGCTCGGCAATTATGTAACCCCGTCAAACTGTTTCACCAAACAGTCGGAGAGCGCGCGTTCACACGGCAATATACCACGGGCCGGCGACAAAAGACCCGGGCCCGTTACAGATCTCCTTCCGCTTGTTTGACTATCTCACGGATGCCATGATAAACCCATCACCGATTGACGTAACGGGTTCACCTGTCGCGTCTCGTGCAGCAAGGTGTTCACGATTTATCTTGCAGTTCTCGATATCCACTATGTTTGAGTTCTTCGTCATACGATGGGAAGCATGAAAACCTCGTCAAAAAGAATCTTGCAAACTCTCAGAGGGAATATTTCTATAAACGTTTCTGGGAAAATTAGAAATTGTAATTAGTATAGAAGTTGTGAGAAATAAATTAACGAAATTATATTGGGTAAGAATGAAGAATTATCGGACTTTTTGGTGGATTAACATTTCTTTTAAGGAGAATATCATAAGATCATCGAATTACGAATCTCTGATTTAAAATGACAAACGATCATAGGAGACGACTGATATCCATCGGATAGAACTTAATTCTACATACGTAATAGGTACGAGGGACCTTGAATAGTGTTGTGATGAGTAATGTTAATTCCGAGCAACGTCGTCAGATTTCCTTTCTATTCCACGGGTTTTCCGTGTAATTAATTGGGAGACGATGGTTCACGGTTCTAACGTGTACAGATTGAATGGTGCAATTTAAGCCCGTATTTACGGTGAGTTTTCGTTTGCGACTCGTTTTCCGGGTTCGCACGAATCTTAGCTCCCGACGCCCCCGGGTACGGGCGAGCAACCCGTTAAACAACAAATTATATCAATTTGTTAGTGGCGCGAGAGCGGATAGGTCTGCGGGGGTGGCGCGTTGCATGCGTGTTCCAGGGCCATAGATCACTCGGCCGGGTTCGCAAAGGCGTGGAAGAAAAAAGGACTACGCGAGAATAGCTGCGAGAAACGTCGAGCATCGAAAAATACGGATCGAAACAAAAGTGATACACATAACCGACTAACGCTGACTCACCGTACTTTTCGCCGAAGATTAATATAGAAATGTATATGAAACTTTAACAAATAACAATTTTACAAGGATAGAATAATTTGAATTTATAATAAAATAGATTTATTCTATACTAGATCTAGTTCCATAGTAAAAAAAAAAAAATACGAACTCATCGTTAGAATCATTACAATTTCTATCACACTATTCGGAGATGATCTATCGTCTATCGCTTTCTCGTATCACCTGACAATACTTTCACGTTTCTCACGGATCCTATATCAAGTGAAAAATGAGTCCGGTTCATCAGGCGAACCGATTTCATACCGGACAGTGATCGACTCACAATCAACTGTTGTCGAAGCCCTTAAAATGTCGAGTAGGTGGAAGAAGAAAAAGAAACGAGAGAGAAACCGGCGAGTAGAAAGGGGAGCGCGAACGTGTCCCGCCGTTAACACGAGAAATATGACGTTGAAATAGATCGCAGGTGCGTGGGTGTAGAGGGGCACCGGCAGTGGGGCTGTTACAAAATATGAAATTGAGCCCATTTGTTCCAGTGGCCTCTGTGAGAGCCGCCGTGCCGCAGGGGACCCCGTTCGGGCCCTATATACTCCCCCCTCCCCCCACTTCCACCCCCGCACCACGTGCTTGCCCACGACCCACCCCGGCCTAATATCATAAATCCTTCGAGGTGTTAATACGTTCGCACACTCGTCGGCTCTTTCGCCGTTCACCGATTTCGGCCCCACGTGGTGAGACCGCGGCTCGGCGACCGCATCCGTGCCCTTTGTCCCCGCGATTTGTCCACCTTATTTGTCTTCCACGGAACCCTGTCGTGGGGGCTTCGATTCGTGGCTGGAATGCAAGGTGCACGAAAGAAACGAAAAAAGAAAAAGAAAAGGAAGACGGGAAAAGAGAAATATAAAATGCGAGGGGGAATAGAACTTCGGTGAGGTCCGATGAAATGGAAATTACGATTAAATCACGCTGTCCCGTGGCCGGACAATTGAATAATTAATACACTGGTGAACGTTAATTATAACGCTATAAGAGAATTCCATAGGAGATACTTAATCGACTTCAATGAAAAGTATTCGTATTTAATACACACGGTAATAAAGTCTCACTTATTAAATATACATTAACTTTCGAAAGAATCAAAGTGCAGAAGTGTACAGTGTATCTTCGTCGAATAAAGTTATGGAATTTTTTTCAAGAAACCTATATTATATGTATACATATACATGTATATGTATTATATACATATACGTACACGTGATCCTTCGAAGAAACGCAACGGTTCTCGCCCTCTCTCCTCGCCCTTCGAGAGTCCAGGAATTATCGCAACGCGCCGTGAAACATAATAATTAGTTCCAGTTTAGCGAGGTAATGAGCGCCGGGCACCATTACCGACCTCATAATTGTAACCAAACCCCTATTAAAATCGACATTATAAACGCGTGCTTTCCCCTCCCCCCCTCGCCATGGAGCCGAGCTCCACGTCTCGGGGAACGCTATCTTCCTTGAATCGCATACCCTGGCTCGCGCGATGCCCCGCGAATAACACCCTATAATTTCCGACGTATACGTACTGCACCGCCACAGTGTTATCCGACCGCGATCCTCGTGGATCTCCGTCGATCGGTCGGTTTCGCTCGATTTCGAGATGGGATTTCACGCGGGCTTTCATCGATGCTACGCGAAAAGAGGGCCGACGCGATGCTCATTGCCGAGAAATCGCAATTACCGCGGAACGCGAGTGTTTCTGACGCGGCGGAATGCGCTCTTCCCGACCATTTGAATAATTGCACAGTCCTGTTATCCTTGGCGGAGAATTATCAATTATTTTGCCGTTCTTCTTTTCTATCGTACGCTCGGTTCGGTTGTCATTGACATGATTATTTCCAATGCGCACGGGGATGCAAATTTGTATCGTAATTCATAAAGTGTCTGGATCTACTGGCGCTCGTTGGAGCTTGGTTTCTTTTTATAAATTGATCAAGGTAGGGCATGCAGGTAAAATGAGAATATCATTTGTTAACGAGCTTTGTTTTTTCCTCGCGTTTCTGTCCTTGGAGAGGCACACTGGGGTGATTAGAGATTTAGAAAAGGTCGTTATTGGGTCCAGGTAATTTGCAATATGAATATCTGTGTTTCAGAAATTATTGAAAAATGAATCATCGCACTTAGTCATAGAACGTTATTAAATCCTATCGATTTTTAAGTAAAATTTCTATTTTCTCAACAAATTCGGATTTCTGCACTAAGGACTTATCACACCTGTTTCAAATTTAAATTTCAAATGTCCCTCGTACATTTAAATAAATGTTATACGGTAATGACATTCGCGCCACCGCATAATATCGTTCTGATTAATAAAATTACATCCACAATTACAAGTTCCTGTATTTGTTTTATCGTAATCCATCGCATCGGCGATCTCCAGGAGGCACGTTTCACCACCGGTGCGTAACGAGCCGTCTCGCGTGCGAGCAGCGAGTCCGAGTTCCGTAATTTATGCCCGGCATCGCGGCGCATAAATTAATACTATGTAATACGCATCCCGCGAACACACTCGGTACTCGTCGCGGTTACGAACGTAGATCGGATCGAAAGCTCGCGTTGATGATCGTCAAGCGGCTCGCGGATGTTCGTCGAGTTTCGTGCTAAAGACTCATCGGTTTACACCGACTTCCCGACGATTAATTATCGTCCTCCTCTCCCCTTCCATTCACTACATTATTTTATTCGAACGTCTTTACCGACACTCTTCTCGCTATTCCGTGAAATGTCCGCTAATTACGTAAAATACGAACGATCGCGTGAAGTTTCCCGTTGTATTTATCTCGATGATCAATTAAAAATTGAGGTGGTTAGAATAGAAGGGGTATAAGTGACTTTTATTTAGTTCTGAGAAAATTAAGTTCAAAGTTCATAAATGCAAAATCACAATATAGTACTTTTTTTTTTTTTTTTAACGGGTATACTATGTACAGGGTGGGCATTTCACTTAGATCCCTTTACCGCTAAATAGAATGCTAAATTCAAAGTTTTATGGCACAGATCTCAGTTCTTTTGAGAATGTCACTTATACCCATTCTGTTCTAGGCACTTTAATTATTATCGGCGGTTCGAGGATTGTTTCAAAACGGATCAGAATTTTCGAGAGAAACAACGAGTATTCCACGGGTTCAGAGACATGCGAATCGTTGCCAATAGGCGACGAGGATGGGTTCGAAAGGTCATACTCGATCCTGGCCAGATAGGAAGTTCGAACCGCGATTTTACCGCGAGCGGCATACTTGAAAGAGAACGAGGCGCGTACGATCGAGCTATGGCTCGCGTGAATTTCCGATCCGGATTATATTAAGATAAACTCGCGATGGGCGTGGTTAAACCGCCGCCGAGGCGATCTCGTTACAATTTCGGAAAGGTGGATGGAGATCCGCGGTGAAGCCAGATCACGATCGAAGGTTAGGAATCGCTCGAGCGATACTCCGTACCAGCGGTGAGCATTGCGATCCCACTGATAATGCGATGAATTTCTTTATATCCGTTCGAGAGTCTAAGTATCTATTCAAGATATCACGTGGTTAATTAGTATCTAATAGTAATACCCATCAATATAATTTTCATACTATTATCAAACTTTCTATCAATTTAAAGATCCTTATTAGATAAGTGATTAAATAAATCAGTGCACAGAAGCCAAATACATTAATCACTGTCCCTAACGTACTATTTTAAATACTATCTTAAAGAATCTTCACCATAAAAAAAAGTATAAAATACACTCTCATCGTTTACGTTTATTTAACCATAACCAGACCGAACACCGAACCAGTGATTTCGCAAGGTCCGTTTCCATCACACGATTAACGCCACAAGATTGGGACCTACGGTCAAGTTCCTTCTCTACCAGTGTTACGAGATTTCGCGGGGATCGTGAAATAAGATTCAACCGGCCGTTCGTTACGTCCGGCGAGGGAACGTGCTCCTGATTGGCGTAGCTCGATCCACTTTACAAGAGACTCTTGCGCCGTGCCGAGATAAAGGCCCGATTTTACGGGGCCTTACGGAACTCTACGGAGCGGGTTCCGAGCCATCCTGCGGGCTGATCGAGGAAGGTATAAAGGGTGCCGACGGGCATTGTCTGGCGTTTAGTGCTGGCCCGACCTTTGCAACATGTATCGCGGGGCCCCCTCGGCATCCCGATGGGCTTCTTAAATGTTCCTCTCCGCCGCTGAAGAGCACGTCTTACGTTTCGCAGCCGAGTCGTAATACCCGCGCTTACGACTCGACGGTCTCGCACCTCTGGATCAAGAAGTTATTTCATTTTTTTTTGTTTTTTCACCGTCGCCTAGACGAATGGTTATTGTAAATGTTGCAACGTCGGATCTGGTGGTGTGTTTACTTTTAGTAATCTTAATCGTTTTATCGTATTGGTTATTTATTAATTAAGTCTGTTATTGTTAATGGTATGCATGGTATAATGGGTGTAAGTTCTTAGTACTGTAGAATTAAGTAATGATTTCGAATAAATTGTTTGCATGGTGTGTCGTAGGTCATTTATTTTATTCGTAATGGAAATTTGGAAAATTAGTGGTAAGTAAAGCATGACTTTGTACTAGAGGTGATGTCATATATTCTTATCAGAGTCTCAGTCATCGACAAATTCCAGAAATTTTCTGATTTTTAGGGATTTCAGACTTCGGTGCTAGGAGAATATGACAGTATATGGGATGGCAAAATTTCGTTCGGCATGTCTTGTCTACTTCTACATAGACACGTCGCTTGTCGTAAAGTCAACCTTCCGACGAGGTGTTAAGAAAATGTCTTTAATTAACGTTTCAGCGGTTGTTTTGATTTTCGGTTGAATACATTATAATAAACGAACATACATCGTTCCAACGTAGAAACGACGTAACATTTCGACTCCTCTTTCGCCTAAGTTCCGCGTATCGACGCATTAGCATTTTCATTTTAACATCGTTTAGACGTTATTAGAAAAATCCGCGGTGGCTCCCTTCTCCTCCCGTTGCCTTTAACAGTCCCGATAACGGACGACGGTTTTTCTCTCGTTAACTCTTTTCGATAAACGTGTAGCCGCGCTTATGCCAGGCCGGTCGTCATCGCATCGAGGAGAGGATCATTTCGCGTTCGCACGCAGGAATTCCTTCCTGGGAAATTAAGCGGAGTTTCAGAAATCGACGTGCTGCACCTGGGGGGTCGTGGCAGGACACTCTTTAACAGAGAACGTTACGTGCACCGTGCAAATGTAAACGGCCGTTACTCCCTGACCTCGTCGTATCTCCTGTTTCCCAGTTGACACCGGCGTATACGCGTTAACTGAGAATAGGATAAACCTGACTTTCTGTATATACCGTTTTATGGATTTGCCCGTCGAGCCATAAAGGATAACGCCGCACGCCGGGAACGTATTACATTTATGTATGTGTATATCACGCATCTAATTGTAGGTAAACGATAGGGTATTATGCCGATTATTAGTGCCGGAATAACGGCCGTCGTCGACGACAGAATTTTTTCTTCCGAATATCGTTTCTCTAGGATAATATTTCCCCCCGTAACGTAACCCCGTCGCGCGTTATGTTTCGTTAATTTTTTTTTTTCAACCGTCGCGTACGAACATAAATTCTCATATGGAGGATCGACCGAAAAATATTTAGCCCGTACGTTCGACGTATCGACGTGTATAAATAAAATATAGAGACGGTTATAATTCGTACCGGATCAGGAACTGATTTGCAAATTTTCGAAACTGCTGGATCTAGAAATCACTTTAAATTAAAGCCACGAATACATAATATATCATGCGAAGCCACTGACAACCGCATCGACGATTTCCGGATTACGAGACTTGTTATTTATGACACGGTCGAGGGAATTGTTGGGAAGACGCGTCCGGGAGACGTAAATTCATATGAGACGAAATTTGCATGGCTATCGATACCACCGGCGCCCGGTTGGTTTTTCTTTCTCTCGTTTCCCTCTCTTTCTCTCTTGTACGCTGCAATGTTCGCATCTCTATGCAAATTAAACAGACCTTGCCGTCGTCGAATTCGATCGACCTTCTACGGTGCCAAAATTATTTATCTTATCCGTCTGGTCTCGCGTCCAGTAAACTTTCATCTACGTTATAGAAAGAAAAAAAGAAAAAGTACACGCATACACGCACAGTCACGAATATCACACGGCACTGTCATTTAACTCAACGACAACAATTATGTACGAGTCAAAATAAAACAAAAAAAAATAAGGACAATAAAAACAGAAATCACGTGACCATTTGTAAGACACCGACGAACGTTCCTTTTTTTTTCTTTTCCCCCCGGAATCCAATTAGCCATCCGGATAATTAACCGGTATTAAGAGGAAGAAGGTGTACCGTTGCAACTTCGATCGATAATCGTCCGTCAGATCAAGGGACACCGGAGATCACTCTTCCCCTCCCCTCCCATATAACATCGGGATGCCCGCACGATCGAGCTTAATTTTTCTCAATTGATTCGCGCAATTACCGATTATTAATGATGTCAGTGATTAGCGGTACGACTGGACGTTGTAACGTGCGTCGCAGTGACCGCGTGGTTCGTCAGCGTCGTTCGAGATTGGTCGTCGCAATAAAAAAAAATAAAAAAAAATGAAAACCGTCGGTTTACAGGCATATATCCCATACGTCAACTTATTTACGCTGACATATGCGAATACCACGGGGTCCGTACAGGGCGTAATAACAAGTTTATGGCAAATCCGGGGGGGACAACGTTTTGCCTTTATATCGAATTTCTTCGCCGCGTTACTTTGTCAGTGATAGTCACTATGAATATGATCCTGGCCACTCGCGGAGAGAGAGAATACAAGCGCGAGGCTGCCGGTCGGCAATGCATATAAGCATGCATTACCCAAAGATTACGATTATTTTATAGCACTATACGCGGCGAGTCGTAAAATTCGCGTGCCATTTTAACAACTGGCTTCCTGCTGATGCCGGTCCATACGCGAGTGGTCAATTGCGGTTAGGGGACAGGCGTGTGGACGAAGGCGGATAGTTTTTAATTGATAGATAAATCACAACGGAGACGACCGGTGATTGAGATTCTCAATTGACATCCGCGATTACGGCGGTGGATCTCTCGCAGTTCGACCACGGTTTACCTCTACATCCATTTCTCGTACGCTTTCCACTATCGCGGATTTCTATTTTAACAGATAGACCTCTTCTTTCCAAAGGTTTTTTTTATTTTATTTCTCCGTAGATTTATCATTCCTGTTATATCGTTGGTGTACGTTAAAAAAAAAGACTTGTAAACCGGACGTATAAACAGGTGGATATTACACAGAGTTATTTGTATAATTATATTATGAATGTACAACAAATGCTAAGGTATCCACCGAGAAAGAGGATACATTTTTTAAAAAGATTCTAAGAATGACAATAAAAGATGAGTATACATACGTAACTATCCAACGTCAGAAAAGGAAACGATGAAAGTGATAAGACTCTTACTTGTACCTCATATCAGAACAAGCATAGTTTCTAATATTTCTCCCGACAGATTTTCGGTCGTCCTCGAAAAACCGTCGAACGTCCGTTCAAGTTATCCGGTGTATACATACAACGAATCTTCAAAAGAGTGTGTAGTACGCGACAGAAGTTTGATAAAGAACGTAATTAAGGGAAAGGTGCGGTACAATAGCACCGAAAGTGCAGGTATACGCGTCATATTAATAGCGAACACGACTTTTAGACGTATCACGTAGGTTACGGAAGCCGTACAGCGATTATTCGTCCGTTCATTGTGGTCCTCACAGTGGGAGCGTTTACACGGTCTATCGTTCCGTCGGTTTTGACTACGTATGCCCACTTTCGTACGGTCCCCGGCCGTCCTTTGTGCCCACCGACGTCGTTCTAGCTTGTACCCGTTCGCGGTGGCTATACTACTTACGTATCTTCCGTCGCTTCACCTACGTCCACCCGGTAGCCAAGGTATTTACCTACTTATGCGTCGTAGCCACACACGTGGCACGATGTGTGTGCATGCGCTGTCGAGACATAATGCTCGAGAAATATGAGCTCACGACCCCCGGCTATACGGATTCTGATGATGAGAACGAAAATGAGGCTGAGAGAGGTAGCTGCATCTGGAGGAGAATCGGAGAGTGATTCATTGGTCGAGTACGGCGGGATTAAAAATTGCCACGAGTCAGAGGTGGCTAGTATGTTATTTTGGAAATTCGAGCGATAGCAACGTGTCTCGTTTTAGATTTAAATAACGAAAGAATAATATTGGATAATACATAGTATGGTTGTTGAGAAAGAAACAGGTGTTTTTGTATGGATTTTTTTATTAATTGTGATCGTTTGTTAATTTAGGTTTCAATCGATATATTGTAATGGTATTCGGGGATAATTGCGATTAGCTTTCCTTTTTTCTACCTCGTCGATTTCCTCACTTCGATTCTTCATCGAGGTATTCTATGGAACATAAATTAAACGCTAATTACGCGCGGCCGTCATCGTAATTATCCGTTGATTTCGACCTTGCCCGATCCGGAATCCGGTGAACGGATTCCCGATGACGGAAGTGAATAAAAACATTCGGTACACCGTCGACCGCGGTACGGGCATCATACAATTATTCTATACTGGTTACCATACAATGCTTACTTAAAGTCAGAGATTTCGTCGCGCGATTTCTAGCTACCTGCGAAATGACTTCATCAGCGAGGCAGTTTGCATGCGAGCGAACGTTCTGCCCCATTCTCGGACAAACTTTCCGTTTGTAACGTCCGAATATTTTCACTTAAATCGCGTACTCACGGCACACCATTGACCGTCGTTTTGTTTTTTCATTGAACGCTGGCATAAAATAGAAACTTAAGTTTCTTGAGCCTCGAATGGAAAAGATACGACGTTTTACACATTACTTGAAAGTAATACATCTGACCGAAAGTGGTTCAATTTGGATAAAATTAGAATGATTCCATAACAATATCTCAAACCCTTTTAGTACCTTGATAACCGATATATCAAACTTTCCATTCTTAACACAATTCTTGTTCTTTCACGTAAAAATACATCATCTCCAGACTAAAATAAAAAAGTGATTAAATCTTTCGTTCTAAGATTAATATTAAGGTAGATGTCTGATAAAACTGTATATAATCCAACATATTTTTGGAAAGTACCCCTGAAACTTATACGGCACCATAATGGTGTAATTACACTCCAAATCATTTCCATCCATTCATTTTATATCCCAGCCGTGTTTATCGTTCAACTACAAATGTTATTATCGTACCGTCTATAATCCGTCGTATCATGACGTTTACTCGGTCTCCCTTTGTACACGGATCTTCACGGACCCCCTATTCGTATATATATGCTTCACGAACGACCAAATGGTGAGGGGGAGGTCGGAGGGGGGGAGGGGGAGAGAGTAAAACACGGTCGAAGCGGCGTCGCGCGGCAACACAGGTGCACAATGCACGTGAGAGAGTCCCGTATAGTAGACTACTTAAAATGCATTGGCAATAAGCCACGTCGCGTTACGCGTCGCCGTCCGTGAGGCTGGGACTTGTCTATGGGTCCCAGCCACTCACGGCTTTAGCTATACGCCAAGGTAAGTTTAAAAGTCGTCGCTCGTCTAGTCGTATAAGCGACCGATGCCGCGGCATTTACACAGAGAGAAATTCGAAGCTGTGGCACACACAGCTCTTCCGAATGAAAGATAAAAAGAAAAGAAAGAAACAAAGAAAGAAAGAACGAGAATGAGAAGAACAGGCGTGTTCAATGTATGAACGTGTAATTTCGAGTTCTTTCAGCTACCGTATCCCGATCGTGGAAATCGATGAACTTTGACACCCGCGAGTGGTATACGCTTATGAAAGATGATACCCTGCGTAGAGTGGTGTTAATTTGTTAATGTTTTTTTTTCTTTTTTTTTTTTTTAATCCGAATATACAGCGATGAGGTTATATACCTTTTGCAACCGAAGTTGTACGTACTACATCACGATCGCGGGAGCGGCGCGATGCTTTTTGCCGGTTCCCCAGGCCCATTAACCCGCGCGGCCGGTTCGTCGTTCTAATTTTCATATGTTCAAGATCGGACGTGAGGTCGACGTCTTCGAAGACCCCGTCGCTCTCCGCGGCCGTAATTAATTGGGAACAGTATTAAAATCATCAGCCTATCGCTCTTCCTCGTCCATAAATGCCTCTCGCACTACCTTGCCTCATCGCGCTCGACGATCTCGAATTGCCTTGCGACGTCAGTGTTCCCTCGGATAGTGCTGACAGCCACGTTTTTTTTTTGTTGTGTCTTCAATTTTTTTCCTTCTACTTAAGTGTTTTTTTTCGTATCTCTTTCTCTCACCATCGAAACTATTTATGTGTCATTAACGAGCCCCGTGTAATTTATTAATGATTCTTTTTTATTCACATACCGAGATCCCCTATTATACAGGGTGCCACGACCTTCTGTTTTATCTTCTTCTCTTTTTTTTCTATCCGAAACAGATCTCTTTAATTCGTAATTACCTATAATACATATTTTTTTCATATTTACTGTTCATAAATCACTATCAGTAACACCAGGGGAAAAAAAAGACATAGTCCAACAGTGAAAACCGAACGAAGAACCATGAGATCCTTACTCGCGCGCGTAATTTCACGGAAGCCAGGAGCACGGGCTTCGCGGCGTTTGTCCAGAACGCGTTACATCGGGGAGAACCCGGAGGGCATAATGGAGGATCCGATAGAACGGTGTGGAGAACAAGGTCCAAACAGCGAACGTGGGATTAGGATTTACGGGCATGAGCGAGGGAAGGGCGCTGCCAGCGGGCTTTCGTTCACCATGGGATTCCCATAATCGCGCGAAAGGGGTTGCGCTCTTTCTCTCTCTTACTCTCTCTCTCTCTCTCTCCCTCTCTCTTTATCACACGGCCTATTGCACTACCGTAGTACGCGTCTCGTTCGCTTAGCCGATGTCAGGGTATCAACGGACCCTTTGGTCGCACTCGAACGAGGTGGTTGAAACGTAATACTCGTAACGAGTACCTAATTCAAGCATGGCCGCGTCATAAGTCCGGTAAAGTACGCTGTAAGTTGCCCCCGCTAGTCGTAATGGTGTTTATGGGCAATTCCAGGCAAAGGACCGTGTGTGTGTGTGTGTGGTGCAGGTAGCAGCGTCCGAGCAAACGGCAACGGGTACGTACCTTACTCCGGAAAAGCATCGTTGGTGCCGTTGTGTGTCGGGGCCATCGACTGGAATTCCGCGATGAATGGAATAGGTGTATATATATATACTCTACGTGTGGAAACGGTGTGTATTTTTTTTGTCTTTTATTTTTTTTTTTTTTTTACTTTCTACCAACGTTCTCTCCTCTATTCGTTCTTCTCTCTGTCTATCGTTCGCACTCGCGAGAGAATGTGCGTGTGGTTGTGCCAGGTCGCGGATGGTACTACCCGGTGGATTCCTATATGGGGAGGGGGGCCGAAAGAAAGGAAGAAGAAGAAGAAGAAGAAGAAGAAGAGGATGAAGAGAAGGAACAAACGGGGAGAAACCAAATGCGCGGCGCCGGGTATTGTCTCGAGCTGGACTAACGTCGGGGTCGCGGGTTCAACATCGGAAGAGACTTTAGCGTTTGTGTACCTATCTTTCGAGCCTTGGGGCTGCTATGTTGGCAATGGTATTTCCCGGTTATTCGGAAGGTTCTTTACTGTCCGCTATTTCCATTAATTTCCAACGGTAATTATAAAGATTAACGCTTATTCTTTGTGTATATCAGGTATCTACTGTCACATTGTTAATTAACGTGGTATATAAACAAGTCTGAGAACCCGGTAGTAGAGTGTTTAGATATTGGACAACCAAAGGCAATGTATTGTAACAGAAATTCATGGAAAGAAACAGCGTTTTTGCTTTTTCTTTTCTTTTTTTTTATATACGAACGATTACGCGTAACGACGTCAAATAGAAAACGACGATCGTACGGTGAATCAACGAACGATTTGAACGCAATTGCACGTTAAACCGGCACGAACCTCTAAACCGTCGCGCATCATATTCCACGTGTATACGGCATTCTCACTCTCGTTCGACGTCTGATCGTAAAGCGTATGCATTTGAATATGAATAAAACGTATGCAGTTCGTTTCGTTTCGTTTCGTTCGTTCGTTCGTTCGTTCGTTCGTTCGTCGGGATACACATCCCCGTCCGTCCCGTCTACACATCTGGTAAACCGACCTGCCGGCACGGCATCGTCGAACTCGGGAGTGTTTTACGCATACGCATTTATGGATTGTTTAATGGCGACCGCCTACAAATTAGACGAGCGGTAAATCAGGCATCGATGCGGGACCACACCGTGCTCGTACAATGCACGAATGCCCACGGTGGGCATTGTTGTGCCCGGCGCGTTATGCCTCGGCCAATAAAATATTGGGTGCACGCGTTCACGCACGTTCCAAAGAAATCAACGACAACGGATGTCGACGGTGTATGGACGCGCGGCGATGTTTGTACGACGAGACACCACCGATGGTGGGTCCTTTTCGCGAAGAGAAAAGCGAAGTTAGGTCGTATATCACGCGCGGATAAAATACTCCGGGTAGAAATAATGACCCGTCGCGTGGAAACACGTGAGAAAACTCGACGACCATTGTCCGTTGGTGGATGGTAACTAGTCGACTTGGGAGGGAGAATTAAAAAAAAAAAAAGAATAAAGAAAGAAACATGGATGAAAATAGAAAAAAAAAGCACCGCGCATCGGCGAGCGATTGCTAAGCGGCGTTATAATGGCTCCGTGGATTTTCCCATAATGTCAGTGGGTTAGTCGAGGTTGTTTTCTAAGGAGCCCCGCGTAACGTGCGGAAATCGTGATTCGCGCGCTGGTATAGGTGCCCGATTATCGATGTAGTACCTCCTGTAGTAGTACTGAATATATGCCAGTTTTTTTTTTTCATTTTCATCTTTTTCTATTTACTCGTTTCGCGGGACTTTCTCACGCTGACTATTGTTATAATAATGCTGTTACCTCGTGTGTCGCACATTAGTTACGTCTCTTATTTTGCTTTCCCAACTTGACGTTCTCGGAAGATTCCAATAACGTGTCTCACTTTTCTAGAGTGATTGATTAAATCGTGTATACATGGGTACGCCGCGCGTGTAAGTAACTACCGTACCGTTTCTACATACACATATGTATACATATACACAAACAGACAAAACCACTCTATAAACCGTGTCTTTTCTATTAACATTCATTCTATTCCCCCATGATCTTCAGTAGACTAATAATTCTTCCTTACCATAGATTCTCAACCAGGTTTACGAAAAATCTATCGAATTTATTCGTAGCTTCCGTAATACCTGGTTTCAATAATAAATCAGAAAACGAACGAACAAACAACGGTGGGTTCTTCTGCTCGCAAAATCGGCTCTAAAAATCTGTCTTTACGAGCGACGTCTCGCATCCTCCTCCGGACTTTTACTTCGGCGAAGTACGAGCCGCACTTCGTCGTGCAGAGCGAATCGGTGCGCGAAGCGTCTTCTTGGCCGCTCGTTACCAAGGAAAACCGCAGCGATCGTCGGTAGTCGAAGCGGTCGAAGGCTGTTACAAGGAAACTTTCGAACGCCGCAACGGCACAACGTCGAGGAACCTCGGGTGTGTATGTATATGTATTGTATATACGTGGCGAGTCATAGAAGCATTAAAAGACACACCGTGCGCGAATAGTGATTACTACGAGGCCTGCTCGCAGCTATGGCTGCAGGTTGATTATCTCACCTGTCCGGACTCTTTTACTCTCGCTCCTGCTATAATAGGTTCTTCGTCCCCATGCCAGTGGTCTACCGCTGCCATACTCGCTATGCGATTATATTTCTTGCTCCCCTATATCTTTACCTCCCCACACACCCTCCCACATACCACCACTATATTATTTCTTTCACGACTCTTTTTCTGCCTCTACTCCTCGTTCCACCTGTGTCGCGTCACCTCGTCTCTCTTTTGCTGGTTCGGTAATGAATCTTTAATTTCCTCATAGAATAACCCCTTTGACGAATGAACCCCCTCCACCTTTTAATTTTAGGAACGTTTAAGTAATTCTATTCTATTCTATTGATCAAACGGTAAACACTTTTACTAACACGGTAGAAAAGTGTCCTACCCCACAGTTAAAAATATATAAAAAAATCATTATGACTCCCGTAGTGGTCGTCAAAAGATACAGTCAAAGGTGGACGGGTAAACGAACCGCTGCCTGGCGGGAACGATCTGTGCCACGGAATCGTATTTTTTTGTCGACGTACGTGCCGTCGAGAAAACTCCATTAGACGTTAGACCGTTCTTCCTCGTACGTCGTGGTGTGCAGGCTCGGTCCAGCGAGAAGCTGTAAAGCGAGACGAGAGGTGGAAGGCGGGAAGGGGGTTGGAGGGGACGACTTTGCGGCGGCGGCGGCGGCAACCGCGGTGCCAGGGAGCAGAAGAACAGTCGCTTTTTTGTCCAAGTCAATATATCAGCGCGGGGGCCATGTCTAACGGGTAATGCACTGCTCGATCCCTTCTGCACGACGAAAGGAAGCTGCCTGGCCGTTGCTTCTGCTGCTTCTACTGCTTCTGATGCCGCTGCCGTTGCTATTGCGAGGAACTGTTGCTGCCGCGAAACGCTCCGGGCAGTCGAGCGATTGTCGTTGTCAGAGAAGAAAACTACTTCATTTTCCACGTTAAGCCGACGGTGGAGAGAGGGATAACGGAGTTCAAATGGCTTTTGTAATTGGAATATTTTTACTGCCGACAGAACGTTGGTAATGTTCTAGAAGAGTTTTCAGATCGTGATCTTCGGTAGAATTGTAATTTATTTAGAAGATATGGATTAAATGAATAATCATTTAATGAAGAAATAATTCTTTAATAAATAATGAAATATTATATAAATAGTATATGTATATACAGAGAGAGATAGAGGGAGAATGTGGGAGAGGGAGAAAGAGTGATTAATAAATCTGTATGAACTGTTCTATCGATTCGTTTGCGATATAATTGGCAAATTTGTGTCGGTGTTTGATAATAAAGTATACTGTTTCCCATTGATGTGCATCACGATCGGACACGCCGTCCAATTAGCCTCGCATTCCGTCAGCGACAGATGTTTCTACCACCCGCGGAGTAGCACAGTGAATTTGATCGAAGGAATATAGATACGCTCGCGATATCCCCGTGAAAGGTTTCACGCAGCGGGGGCAAGCGTTTCGTCGCCGTTCCGCGATCTATGCCGGCGTTAAGTCAGACGTCATCGTCGAAATATTTAAATCGACAGAGAAGGAGAGAGATAGAAACGAAAAGAAAAAAAAACACACACACACACACAACTAATTACAAAATTGCATAATAACGTAATAGGAATGTTACAGAAGAACTACCCGCAACGACGACCAACAGCGATATATGCATAATGCATGACAATTTCACCACGGATAGGATGGTTTTTGATTTAAACGACCGACGGATCATTAAGCCTGGCTATTCTCTTGAACGGCGTCGCTATCGATCAGTAGCTAAGACACGTCCGATCTATTCTATCCCGCCTCCGGGAGCTCTAGCTTCTTGAGTGACGTCAATCGATTAGCATCTGGCGACCGAACTGCTCGACGTTCGACGAATTATTGTCACTCTCGGTATATACCCGCTTCCGGGGTATACCAGTTTCTTTTTCTTTCTTTTTTTCATTTTTTTTGTTTGTCTTCTTTCCTCTTCACCGCGTGCCGCCCACCTCGTTACCTAACCGAACCAAACACGCGGCACGCCGTCGACCTTTTCGTTCGGTCCTCGAACCGGCAGCAACCCGATCGCCAAGGAAGCCCGGGCCATCTTTCACCTATAAGACACGCTTCTTCGTACACCTATGTGAAACGCTTGCCTGACTACCTCTGCCTGACTGCCTGCCTTTCTTCTCTCTTTCCTTCTTGTCTCTTCTTCCCTTCTTCTACGTTCCGCGTCTCTTGATTTACGATCACGCCGACGGGCAACCGCGTCGCGCGAAAGTCACCGCGAAAACTACTGCTAGAGAAGTAGGTATAGTCCCCCTTGTGTCCGTGTCGCGAATTTCTTATCGCGGGAACGAGCCACGTAGTAACATCGTTGGTGATCTTCTTTCTTTCTTTCTTTCTTTCTTACCTTCGTCTTCTTCTTCTTCGTGTTCTTACTATCCGTGAGTAAAGTAGCCCCTGCCTCGCCGTAGGGTATGGTGGCTGCCAGAAAATTACCGGTGCGCCGCTATGAAAATTATAATTTACTGTGACGGGCCTCAGGGTTGTGTGTATCTGGTTCACATAGAATATGTTCGCGTGCTACTGTGTTCTTATGTTCTCCTCTTCCGCGAATCATTCCGTACGCTACCACGTATACACAAGTTTATCGTCTACGAGACTTGGGTATCGACCGCCTTGAATACACTTTGTCGATATACATATGTATCTACATACATGTATATATATATATAATATATAACTATCCTTTCACAGCGTTCTAATGGATTCTCCCTAAATAAGTGTTAATTAATAACAAATACCTATCGACCTTTGCTCGATCAGTTTCTTTTCATCTTCTCCTACCAACGAACACGTTCCCACGTAACATTCGTTAGAGCACCGTCCTAGGAGCGCAATCATTACCGTTGTTATTATCGTTATCGTCATTATTATACCATGAATAACTAAAACGCGCGGACGAATCGGCGAAGTCATTCTCGCCCTCATCTCCTCGAGGCGGCGGAGACGAAGAGGTGGCGGACAAGGCAACGAGAGGAAGAAGAGGAAGAAGAAGAAGAAGAAGAAGAAGAAGAGGAGACGAACAGAGGTTTCCAGAGGCCTTCGCGTGTACGTTTCTCTTCCTCCCGACTTCCCCCGTGTTCCCTCCCTCTATCATCCCCCCTTTCGTCTCTCTTTCTATGCCGTCTCTATACATTGCACACACAGAGGCCGGGTATTCGCCAATTAAGCTCTATTGAACCGGCCAAGCACCGCAAGGTGGCCTCACGCCGGAGACCTCGCCGTTAAATCCAGATTAAGAGCGGCGCATGACACGTTGAATCCGCGGCTCGTCGATCCAGAAACATTTAATTTAGACGTTACCGCCTGTTGCCAGGAGGAGATATCTCTCTATTCACGAGACACACACACGCACATGACCTCCGCACCGCGCCCAGGCCCAGGGGCGGATTAAACGTCCTCTTCTTATTCGCGGTGAATTTATTATACGCGATTCCATTTTTTTTTTCGTTTTCATTCTTTCATTCTTTCTTTCTGCCGTCACTGTTGCGAGGGAGAATGTTATTGAGAGACAGAGAGAGAGAGAGAGAGAGAGAGAGAGAGAGAGAGAGAGAGAGAGAGAGAGAGAGAGAGAGAGAGAGAGAGAGAGAGGACGGTACGAAGGTAATCTATGACGAGACTTTTGTTAGCCCGTTATAAGGAACGGCCAGTTGTGTTATTTTACATGCATCATACATGTTAATTATATGCGAGGTATTAATCTATCCTGGCTTCTCGATTTTGTCCGTGATGTATAAATAGGGTTCCCATAGTGTCTATGAATTATTGAAGATTTTTCACCGATACCGGTGAATCGCGACGATGATTTACACATTATCGATGCAGGTAGACAAGTCTCCGTGTGTGTGTCTGTGTGTGTGTCTCTCTTTCTCTTTTTTTTTTATTTCCGTTTCTTTTTCACATATATATATTAATAAACGGATTTACCAACGAATAAAGCAGAGAGACACGAAATAAACCGTTTCTCGACTCATTATAGGATTACGATCTTGGTAACCGGTACGAGACCTTTTCCCTGGAACTTCCTCCACCCACTTGTCCCCTTCGATGTGTTTATTCAATGATAACAAATTACCGAACGAATCTGTGCAGTCATACTCTATAATTGCGACTACCGTCGGCGGTCCGGTGGTGGCTGCCCGGTTCGTTCGTCGATGAATCGCTCCGTGAGGTTAGGATCCGCGAGAAAGTCGAAGGTGAAAAAGTTCCGGCCATATAACACAGAAGACCGCGGCGTAGAACGAACGCGTGTAAGCGTCTCAAAGAAGCTCTAAAGGAGTACCCAGGAGGCGACGGTAGCGTTCACCCGGGAAAAGAATTCATTCTATTTCTATCGCAACGCTTCTATACCCTGAGTTTCATAGGTACTGTATGTGGGTAATAATATACATATATATGTACATATATGTATATGTGTATATATATAAATTCTGTTGATTTTTTTTGATGTTTCGTTCTTTTTTTGTCGATCGTAACATAGAATTATTCCACGTTGCCTGATGAAGGCCATTAACCTTTTCATTACGGGAAAAAGTCCACCTCGGTACGCTGTAATATTTCACTCCGGGACATTAAACATATAGATTTGATTGCTGATATAATTAACATCGTCCACTTATTCCCACCGAACGATTTAATGCGTAATAAATAATACAAGAGTAATAAGTAACGGCCCGTGCGGTACCCACGAAGAAACACGTTAATTCGCTACCGATACAGTAACACGCCGGCATTTAACAAACATTCCATGCATCGTTGTAAAACATCGTACTACCTGTATGTCTAATCGTATATCCAGTTCACGGTGTCTGCCGATCAGACGTCAATCAAAGGAATAACAAACGGCAAAGGTATCACAAAGCATGACCGGCGAGGAGGTGATGCTGGAAAATTCTCGACGTACGTACGTACATACGTATACATGTACAATATATATGTATGTACGTACATACATACGTGTGGAAGTGTAACGCGGCAAACTGCCCCACCACACAGTTGTGATGCTCCAGACTGGAACAGAGTCCGGACACCGTTGATGCCGGCAAACTCTCACGGCCTCTGAACTCGTACTCGTCATAACTGCAAATGGAATGAATACCTGCCTGCCCGCCTATAGTGGTAGCCACGAGTGGCCATTGCCGGTGGATGGTTACTGGCATTTACGGCACTAACCCACTGAATGCAAGCTCTAAGATTGGCTCGAGATATTAAGCGTCCCGTATACATACACATGTATACATATACATATACAAAAACCTGTAACACGTTCACACAGTGATACAAGGATAGAGAAATACATAGATCCTAGGTGAGAATATATTTATCCAAATTACGTACGACGGTGAATAGTATAGTATAGAAGTATGATAGTCGAATAAACGAAGTACAAGGATAACCCTGAAGAAGAGAAACGATGATAAAGAAACTTGTGTCTATATGGTAAAGTTCGTTCAGTTGTGAGAGATTGCACGAACACCGATGAGAGAAGGTGCGAAGGTGGCATCGACTCGAGCACCTGCTACCGTCATTATCATCAGGCCGGCACTCCAGAAAACACGGGGAGCAAAGAGACGAGATTCGAGTCTAATTTCTGCCTACGGGTGCAATCCGCTCTCGTTGCCGTTCGCCTTGTTCCTCGGTCGTGGTTAGATCACACCTTGGTGATGGTGGTGGTGGTGGTGGTGGAGATCCGATTTACTTTGCTGGTTCTCGACGTTGACCATTACCGTTGCCATGACTGCCTCGCGACACGACCGTCTCGCTCTTCCATGCTGGTCCCTGGTGATATTTTCTCGTATACAGCTTCCGGTAGTGTTCCATGCGAGACTCGTATATTGTGTTAGAAAACGTGGTAAATTTCCAGAGGTTTCCTGATGTGAAATTTAAAATAGTCTACCGATGGAGATATTATACGGCAGGTAGAACGGATACAGTATCGCAAACTTTTTTTGATAGAAGCCTTTGGAAGATGAAACTTTAACGGGATACCATGGTTATTTTGTAGAATGATAATTATAATGTATTTTTAAAAATTGTAATTAATAAAAATACCATTGAACGAAGCCTTTTAAGCCAACAGTATAATATCAATCATTCGACCATGGTAGATTTAGTTGTTTACACAACTTCTGGATCATATTAATTTGCATAATACTCCAAATTACATAGCGTAGAAAACGCTGAACTAAATAAAGAGAGAAATGAAAAAGAATGTTAAAACAAAAGAAGTATTGAAAATTAGTTCAAAGTCTCAGAGATATAGCTCAATACGTTCATACATTAGGCTTCCCGTGTAGGTTCGACAATGCGAGAACGAGAAAACGAGACCTTACTCCGGGCAGAACATTATCGCACGAAGAGCGGCAGGAGAATCGCGAGAATTCGAGCGGAAAGAGAATTACGAGGCGCACACCATCGACGATCCACGAAGAGAAATGCCGGCGTGCCGCACGAACGTTTCTTTTGCCGATAAAACGGTCGGCGCCGGATCGATCGATCGATCTATCGGGCTGCCGATCGAATTCAAATTATTCGAAGCGCGCCCCGAGGCACCGAAATCGATGGATCGATTCTAATCCGCGAAACTGGTTGCCTGATCGGTCGTTTATACTTGTTGAAGGTATCGACGTCTCTATTAGGATCTTCTTCATTTGCATGGGCCTGTATTTACTGTTTACGGGAATTCCTTTCGCCTGGTAAATAGAGGGGAATTATGTTACATTATAATATCCCATGTGTTTTCACCGTACGTTCGTGTGTAATCAAACATTCGTAACGATATGATTGTTACTTTTCACAGGAAAAGTTATTGCTATCTCTCAAATTTAAGTAAATCTAATTGTGTCAAGGGAAAACTAACGGTTGGAAAAACGTGTGATCAATTTAGTTTCTCCGATCGACCGAGTATCATTGAATTTCACCAAAATATTCAGTTACATTCTAAAGGTGGTGTACACAAGTGGCGAACGAAATTCCCGCTGCATCTGACCAAAGGTTCCCGCCTCGATAAAGAGATGGCACTGGCTGCCCTGCTCGCGAGTATCCGAACCACCATAACTTTTACTACCCCTAACGACGAGTCAACCCGCCTCTCACTCTCCTTCCCATCGACAATGATAAGTACCGTAGGTTACAAACGGGGCACATGTGTACAATGGTAATGCAACGGGCGTCCCATAATTCGCGGGACAATTTGAAATCTTTATCAACGTAAGTACACATAGTACAAAGTCATGCCCCTATCCGACGTGTAACGCATCGAGAATTATATGTAAGGCAAACGGGGCGCGGCGGATAAATATACATACATTGTATATACATATATACGGGACGCATCGTCGAATTATCGGCTCGTAAAATAGAGAAGCTCGCGCAATAAAGAACACGGAAGGAAGAGTTAGAAGCCAGGCGGCCCCACGAGAACGAAGGTGGAAAGAGATAACCGTCTCGGGAGTACGACGGGGGACCGTACGGGAACCGCGTACCTCTCTTCTACCACCCATGCGAAAAATTAATAAATCCTGCTCTTAAACAAACAAACTCCACCCACGCACGGATCGGATAAGGCTACGGCTATTGATTTATTAATTTAGAGCTGCCCATTCTAAGACGCTCGGGCCCCGCGTTCGGGCCCCCATTGGATATAGTATACTCTCGCGCGTTGCGCATGCGCCCTAGCGCACCTTTGTACACCGTTTCAGGACCCGAAGTTAAGGGATCCGCTGCTATCCGACGTGGTATCGGTAATTATAGCCCTGAACGCGGCCGCGCGTCGGTTACGTTCATTACTGAATTATCGGCTTCGCTTGGCAAACAATGTACCCCTTTCAACCCCCACCCCCCGTCCGGGTCTAACCTACACCCCCTTCATTCTAGTTTCTTCCTTCTCTGTCGCGTTGGGGGATCGGGTAAGAGTCTTTCTCTTTCTCTTTGTGGTTGTTCTTCTTTCGTTCTTGTAACGTTTCTTCCTCTTTCTCGTCTCGTTCTTCCGATACCTGGGCTTCTTATAGAGAAGAGGAAGAGAGAGAGAGATACAGAGGATGCTATCTGATGGGCCACGGGCTGAACTACGACCGGGTCTTTTTTTTTTGTTCTCTCTATCCCTCTTTCTTCTTCCTGTCCCCTTCTTTTCATACTGCACCGAGAGTCTCGCCGAGAGTCCTGGCTTCACCACCTTCCACGCGCGATGGAGCTGGTTATCTTACGCCGCGGAATTCCGTGAACAATGTTTTCGCAAAAGAGTCTGGGACCGAGGGAAAAGTTAGTGTTTTTGTCAGGGAAACAATTTGGTGACAGGTGGTACCCATACGTTTTCCATTTGAAAGTAAATTAAATCGAAAAAAGACTATAGAAAAATTTCGATATTTTGATCGATCTCGAATGGGAAATAAAGTGTGATCGTCGTCGAATTAATAAGATAAATGGTACAAATAAAAACGGCAAACAGTTTACGCAAACGAGGATGATTAATGAGAGTTGTGTATCCGCGGATTTCACGTAATACGAGAGGAGAAAGATAAAAAAGATCCGCGTGTGATTTCATAAGAGTGTCTCATGTGATCTCGCGCGGCTTTTAACTTTCGAATTCGATACGTTCTAGAGTCGCGGTCGGTTTTACGACGATTTGCAAAATTCGTCGATATAATACCGTCAGGTGTGAATCGACCTTAATACCGACCAGGCGGCAGAAGCTTTACGGTGCACCGTATGAATATACGAGACATTGAGTACACGAGGATGCAGCGTTGCACCTTTGCTTCGTCATCCACGATGAGGAACGCAGGAACGCGCGTTTATTCACGGTTCGCCGCGGCTTTTCCGGTTCAATCTCTTAGAATCACTACCCCGAACGATACATGCTTTCCTAGCATCCCTTACTCGAATATATTTATACCAAACCCCAGACACAGCAGTGGATAATGTAATTTGCTGAATATTTATATAATTAGATATTAAAATTATAATATTGCTGATAAGAAGATTGAAGAAATTAATATTCACTATGTATTGTATAGAGAAACAATTATCTCTTTTTACGATAAGATTACCATTAACGATACATGTTCTCCTAACATCCTTTATTCGTATACAATTTATAACAAACTCGTGTACCCTTAGCGGAATAAATTATGTTACATTAATTTAAATACGATATTAACATTAATGTATTCGGCAAGGGGATGAAGGTGGTAAATGTTTCTTCGGTCTAAATTGATAAATTATATTATCGATTCCCCTTCGACAACATCCATTGGTGCAATTACCGTTTTATCGTCGAAAGAAATCAAGCCCGTGCCCTTAGCACTGTAAATCGAGACCTATCGGCGTTCTGCCGAATGTAAATTCAACTACGTCGATGAGCATAACCACTTAAGTCGCGAGCACGCCAGGCAGGTGTCCATGATTCACGAGGAGCCGGTTATAGGGGCCTCAGCAGTTCCTCTCCGGCATTACTATTTTCTGACCATTCCGGGGCGAGATTTTACAGAGCACCTCAACCAGGTTTGCCCGTAGGTTACGGTCAGAGGGAGACGAACGATTCTACGAAAGACATAGGCAGAAATCTCGTCCGAAACGGTTCTACGGACGCGGGAGTTTACGATTCCAAACCCGGTGAGCCAGTGGTCTCTTCAAGGAAGCAGGAAAAGGGATGGGGGGGATGGAAGGGGGAAAGAAGAAAGAAAAAAAGAAATAATAATGAAACATCCGTGGCAAAATGTAGCAGTCTACGAACATAGCAGCTAGGTATAAATATGCAGCCAGTTCCAGCATCCGAGTTGCGTCGGCGGATAATTTATGCGACGGTTGTTCCGTGCCGCCCAGTTCGCCCTAAAAATTATTTATTTGATTGAACGCCGCTTCGGGGAAGGCTATTCCTGGCGAACCCGGATGATCGTTCGCAGGAACCCGTTCCCCCGTCGACGTGCGAAAGGGGAAGCACGATCCGGTGACGCGCAGGTGGTCAACTGCAATCATCGTTTTGCCCACGCGCCACTTTTTATTATACCACTAGAGAGATATTATGTTCTAATTTCGATGTATTCGAAATATACATAGGCTTCCTTCGAAACTGTCACGATTTTTCTAACTCATTTGCATCGTTAAACGAAATGTATCTAAATATTAACGAATTCCAAATTATAAATACGACAGGATAATAAAAAAAATAAATGTAAACTAATAATTTCATCGTGATACAGGTATATCGATCGACCGTGTACGTAATACTTCATACGATCGATGGGAAATGTCGCGTCTTTAATATCGTGTAGCAGGAGTGTATTGTAATGAACGATATGAATCTGGTATAATTAGGTACACCTGCGAGGCTGTTGCAAACAATGTCGAAAGTGCGAGCTTGACGCATGAATCATATATTCCGACTGGTACCTTCGAGGTCGAGTTACGTTAATCACGAGTCAGAGATCGGATGCAGATGCGCGTATATACCGGCTATCATTGCCTAGTCCACGGTGGAGTACTACAACGAAAAAAAAAAAATCTGATTGCGAGCCTCACAACCTATAACTTTCTATCTTACGACCCATTAGCTTCCCACACTTGACTCATACAGGTATCAGCGAACAATACCCAAGCATTGTCTCGTCACGACTATAATTCGTAATTAGCCTTCTGATTAATTAACGATTTATCGACCAATTATAATAATTATCCGTAACTGCGCCCCGCGGATCTCGACCACTAGAATAACTTGCGTTATCTGATAGCTCGAAAGGTCTATTTTCCCCCCCTTTCGTTTTATCCGACAGAATTATTACATAATCTTTCACGAGTTTCTTACAGGAATAAAAAAAAATAATACACACCTATCAAATTAGAGGGTATTTCCAATAAAGTTCGCCGTACTATCTAGAATTCTCTTACATTGTGATCTTAAGACATTCCCGAGAGAAAATCGAGTAAATTAACGAAACCACTCGCGGAATCTTCTATAGTTTACTTCTTCCTCGTGTACACACAGAATGGATCGCGTGTATATGTATCGTAGAAGAATACACGTATACTATTGGACGTTCTAACGACCCTCGTCGGGTTACACGCGAAATAATTCACGTACCTGGCAGTTGTGATATAAATTATCAATGATAATAATCGATGTCTACGCCTATGATCATCCAACGTAATAAATGCATCCTTATTGATCTATGGTCGTACGCTTATTACATTAGACACGTTTAGATTCTCCATGAAATCTCTCGCGTTCGTGGAATCTTTCTCGTGGATCGACTAGCTTGGATCAAAAATGATCGTCTTATGAGCTGGTCCTTAACGACCCGCGTCCTTTTCTCGGTATTCCGCGAGTTGTGGCGCGCATCGAGACCGAGGACGGCTGGATACGAGGTTGGACGGTCGATTGGAGGAGTGGTCGATGCCAGATACGAGGGTCGACCTAACTTTATTGTATTTAATTAATTACTCCGTCCGATACCCGATCCTGCAATTTGTACCTCCCCATACCTCTGTTCCTCTCTGCACCGTTCTTCTTCATTCTGAGTCGCCGCCTCCGCTCCGCGCGACGTTCACAATCTCTTTTCTTCTGCTCCACCGGGGAATCGGCAACGGTTCTAATTTACGCTCTGCCAACGTATTTCACGATACCATCGACGTTTCCGCGGGAACCTAGGCTCCTCGCGCGTTAAAATGTTTCGCTTTGAATCGTATCATCGTACGTCGAACGAACAACGAGAGATACGATGAGTTCTCTTAGGGTAGAAAACGTGAAAGTATGAACTTAACCAAACCGTATATCAACGGATGGATTGAAAATTTTATAAAATCGACCAAACAGAGGATATAATTCGTCACGTGGGTCAGCGATGACGAATATCATTTTTCACCGGTGTCCACGGTGATATCGTAAATAACGCGTAACTCAGTGTCCACCCCTTGGGTTAGGGTATAAGGAAAGTATACTGGCGACGCGAGTCGCAACACGCGGCATAAATCAGAGTTAGAGAGAGCTGATCCCCGCGTACGTCCGGACGCGGATGATCCGCGCTCGTGTAAGGCGGTGTCACAACATCGGTAATGCGACCGTAATGCTAATTTACCGTTTATACCGAACGAATCTTCTCCCGGGCGACCCGACGGACCCGCCAACCGCCCCCGTCGTCGACGACGTCGATCGTTCGTTACCCGCGTGCGCGGGAGTCCGGCATTAACACCGGGTTTACTTGTAAAGAGGCTTGACCTTGACCCCGCTCGCAGAACGATTTGCATGCACGGGGAAATTTAAGCGTGGTTCTAGATAACGGGGGAACGACGCCCGCTGACTTTTCTTTTTTTTTGGACCATGGGTTTGGGGTTGGGGATTGGGAAGATGTACAGCCGTTGCTGGGAAAGTGGAACAATGCGGAAAATGTGTTTTTTTAGAAGGATTTGTAGTAGTGATACTTATGTTTTTGGAGAAATTAAGTTTATCGTATTGTATGCCTTTTGTGGCGACGCTATTGGTAAGTTTGGTTTAATTTGATTACGTTACCTGTATTACACGAGTACTATGCGGCGGGAAATATCTTGCCATCTGTATAATTGTTGTATTCGTACGAATTCAGTATTTATTAACATTTAACGGAATTTTCTATATCACAGTGATCTTCGCGATTAGAATAAACTATCAATAAAATATACATCATCACAAATAAAAACCTAGAATCATTCAACGACTCTCACAAAATGTCACTTCCTCACTCATTCCCAAGACAATTGTTATTATTGCAAGTATTTAAAATAAGCTCGATTCAACCGGCCACCGGAGATCACGTTAATTAAAACGTGAGCACAGAAGCTCCCCGTACAATGGAAGCTATCCAGAGAAATGTTGATCTTACGAGGGTTACGCGGCAGATTTTCGACACGGAACATTCTTGTTTGTTTAACTCACCTAGTTGCGGCTTACGGATCACCACCCACATTGTCCCTGGATTATTGGCTCGAATTTGGAGCTCTCAAACCGCTCGGAGATGCTCCACCGGCACGGTCCATACCACGGTAGACACCTTTATCCTCGAGTGGTCGAGAGTGGAAGGTCGAACGAGAGTTTCCAACGCGGCTCAACACGCGGATAAACATTCGTCTGGCCCCGAGGCAGGTCGACTAACGCGTTATACTATCGAGACTCCGAGCCACCGACGAGTGCACTTGTACCATGACGTTTGCAAGTCACTTCGTGACCGAATCGTGAGAAACACAAATATGTATCCGGACGGTTATGGTTCGTTCGACGGTAGAGTGTCTCTGTCTCGTTCACGTTGCTTTTACGTGTCTGTCTCTTTTTTCCAGTACGAAGTCGATCCGCGAATAGGACATTCTTTGTACTTATTTAAAATTTCGTTTATTAATAACTGTGTATGTCACGTGCTCCGATTGATTGATTTACGATAAAACTGACAAACCTGTATTTTCACGATGATATCACACTATAAATATACCGCGGTAAATTTGAACTGGTCATTGACACGAATATATACTATATACATATATGAATTTTGTCCTAATTTATTCTATTCAACCTTTTTCAAAAGTTTCATTTAATAAATTTCATTCTTCAAAATAATTATTTAAGAATCATATCGTTTTTTAATATAAATGTGTATATGTATTCGTTCAATTAAATAAAACCAGACCGTTTAATTACCAACGATCGATCTATAATACCATCAAACGTACAAAGGTGACTCTTATTAAATCGCGCCACGAGATACACGGATTGATTCGCGGTCCTCTCCCTTTCTCGTATCCTTTCCCTCTCTCCCCTGTAGGGAACGTTTGTTAAAAAGACCATGTAAAAGGGTGAACAGAATCAAGGGTATACAGGGGAGACGAAGGAACGGGGGTAACGGGGGAGAAAAAGAGCTGGGAGAAAAGCGTGAGCCTGGGCTCCAGGATATTAACATTATAAATCGTCCAGGCCGGCGACACGCCCGGGGCGGAGTCGATCGTATCGTGCCGATACCCACCTCCGGGGCTCGATATCGATTACACTCCCGTGATTGGCAGGATTCGTAACACGCCACGGGGATCCCCTGGCGAGACCGATCGATCGACTCTCTCGCGCGTATCACCGTTCGATAAAACCTCCAGGATGCCGCGTTACCGGGACCCTGGTCGGTGGACAAAACCGGCTGTGGAATCGCGGAATTTCTCCTCACAGGACACGCACGCGAGTTACCGACGAAGGTAGGTAATACGAAGACAGAAAGGGGGGGATCTCGATAGATATCGACGACGATAAGAGTCGGGTTGATGGATTCCTTGGGAATCACGAGACACGGTTTCGCGGAATCTGTTTGACAGGTCCGTGGGAGAGAAACCGTTTGAATCGTGAGGAAAGAATGGAATGTCATGGTTATTAGAAGAACTTTATGTGGTAACGATATACATATATGTAAATGTGTGTGTGTGTGGATGTGTGTAGTTGTATGTAGGTAGGTAATTAGGGTCGGGTGTATAAGCGACTTCAGCTCGCGTGATATGTTTCAGATGATACTTGCAATATCTATGATGTATATATTTTTTTTTGTTTTACTTAAGTTAACACACGGTGGGTTGCGTCATCGTTCACAGCTTGTCATCCTTTGACACGTGTAATCTTGAAACATTGCAAACATATACTTAAATCCGTAACCCCGTCTATGAGTTGTAAAGTATATACATATACATATACATATATGTATATGTACATATTTCTATTTTTTATTTCATACGTTACAACGTATAATTTCTTAGTATATTAAAGTGAATTATTCCAGGTTTAACCGACCTCTGACCCGATACTACGTGGAATCTACATTGCAGCCAGCAAGAGCCACTAAATTCAAGTATTTCACGTAGTAAAAAGATCGACGAACGAATATGTACCGGGGGAGAGTAACGCTGGCTCCTTACAGAACTGTCGGTATATTGTAAAACGGTCATACGTATTATGACGCGCGTCGCGATCAACGTCAAGTAAATTTATCGGCGAAGTCGGAAAAAGTGCTTATCGGCTGCAACACGGGTTTGCCGCGAAGCATCCGATTATCCGCGTTCGTCGCCTTTCACCGTATTTATCGACACTAAAGGTGAAAACTCGTCACCCTGTCGACGACAGGCCGCGGATCCTGTTCAAAGTGGCGCGGAAGGGTACACCTGGGTAACCGTCGAGTGAAATCGTTTCGCTCCCCGCGCGTCCCGCCGTCGAGATTCACGCGAGGCGTCGGGTTTCGCGTCAATAATCTTGACGTTAACTGTCGAAATGTCATTGATGTCGCGCGAAATTCCCGTCGCTCCTCGTTCGCAGGGCGATTTTACGGCCGCGAGAGAGCCTGGAAGCGTCTCGACGGTGCCCGACGTCCGTTTCGACCGGCGATGCATTATAAACTGTACATATGTCTTTAAAATGCGTTGGAATAAATAATATATTGGAGCGAAACGCAAAATCAGTTTAAATTTCTTCTATCTTAAAGTCTATCTTAAATAAGACCTTTGTAATTCAGTGAGAAAATTGTAAGTTCTACATTGAGTGTAGAAATATGATTAATTTTGTTCATTAATTGCCAGATCATTTACGCATAATTTACCGATTAGTATCTAATCAGAAAAGTGTCGAAAAGTGATAGAAAACAACGATGAATATCGCAACGATAAACTTTTAACATGTGTATTAAAATAAAATATTTATTTTTCCACCAAACGTTAAAAACTTGTTTCTACGAGTAATGAATTATTCTTAAAGAATTAAAGACGATGTACTCGCGATTTTTCATCGAATTTAGTGCCGCGACATATAATTTTATTAGCCTACAAGGAAACGTCGCCGTGGTCCCTTCTAGTTCTAGGCCCCGATTTTACGGTCGTACGGACAACGTTCGACGGAACCGGGCGCGAAAAACTCTCCGCACTGGAAGTTCACTATTCTCCTCGCTCGTCCTTCTTCGCGTTAACTGCCGCGGCACGCCGACGAACGGATGGACTTTGCGGTCGTGATCGTTCCGTTCTTCCGAACAATGGGCAGCCAGCACTCGAGAGACTGTGTCAAAGTGCCCTTTTATTGGGCTGTATTTCACCCCACCGTATACGAAAACACACGCGTAACGACGCCAGACGATTCACGACGGACAACCGTGCCGATCGCGACGATCGATGTTCCACGACGCGTCTGATCTTTCGTGCCCTCCTCGACCGGGATCATCGGGAACTACCACGCGAATCTACATACACCGTCTGACCGCCCTGGAAATAGTAAACGCACTGTCTTATCCTAAATGTTCGATAAAGGTAACACTGAGCTTATATCTATAGTATATGTGTAAGACAGTCACTGGATTACTGTACATCCATACTGCGACATCTGTACAATTATCATATAGTTAATAGACTACTAGACTAGAGCGCTATACATCCTAGTTGGTTAGACGTGATCAGACTTTCAGACTGTAAAAACGTATTAAGATCGTTATAATAAATAAGTGTTATATTCAACCGCAAACGTGTCTTCTACACCTAACAAACTACGCTCTGCTAACACTAAACGATCTAATTTTGTCGCAATATTTCAAACAGTTATCGTTAAATAATTCTTACGTAATTCTATGATATAAGTAAACACGATGAAGTATACTAATATTTTAATTCCTGTCATCGGTGTCTAGATTATCGTACTTATCCTTATCGTTTGAACTTCGATGTTGTTCGATACCACACACGTGAAGCATCCCAGTTGAAACTGTATTTACGTTCGATTGACAGGACTCGCGGGACGAGAAATTCCGCGGGAAGAAGCTCGAGTTGCACGAAGAAGAACGAAGTGTATGAGAACGCGAGTGTGGGCACGTCGCGTCATAACTTCCCGAGCACTGTAAATCACGGTGGACGCCTCGTGCACCCATAGAAATGCTTATATTCGGCCATAACGGGCTCGTACCCACCGCGACGACGACCGGCTATATTTTAATAGTAACGATAAATTACTTACGAGAAGGGAATCGCGGTCCCGGTACTTGGCGGCGATGAAACCCTCACGCGGAGAGGGCGCGATCCTCATGTCGAGCATCCTTCACGATCTACAGAATCCCACTTCCTTTCTCCCTAGATCATCGGGAACACAATTGGACGTATACCCGGTGAACTCCGACCCCGGCACGCTACGTTACTTATTACGTGTACGATAACTCATTTAAGGAAATTTATCGTCACGTACGGATATTAATTTTCTGTTACAACATAGTTAAGACGCACTGGGAAAAATTTCACCTCCCACGACATTTCAATTTTTTTTTTGGTCATTAACGCTTGGTATATCACGACTGTCATTCCACTTGTCTGATAGTTCGTCGACTTGTCTATAGTTGAAGTTTGATTGGTATGTTATATATGTTTAAAAATGAGAATTAAATGAGATATTAATAAAAATCGAATTAATGTTAATTTCTGTGATATATTTTCTATTGGAAGTTTAATTCGGAGGACACGAATGTTAGTCGTAGAAAATCAACGATATACGAGATAACCTTTGCACGTTCAATTGTCGATTCCGCGCGCGGTATAACACACTCCCCGGACGCCCACCAGGAACCCGGCACCAGGGGAGCAACAGAGAACGGTCTCTCTGGACGCGTGTTCTAGAAACGCGGTGCCCCGCGAACACTAATCACCCGTTTATCTACACGGCCAGGATTGCAGGATTTTCGCTTTTAGATATCGCCTGGGTGGTGAACCGAGTCACAAACCGGGTACATATTACGAATCTCCCGGTAAGATTAATGTTCGTCTCTCGTCGCTATTCATTAAATACTCCAAAGAATCATACGTGTAAATACACGTGGCCCGTGCACGCGTGTACGTATATATATATACGCACGTTTAGGATTACACTCTGATAACAGAATGAATCTCGGCTGTGTAACATTATGTTCGCTCGATGATCCTCGTCTGCGAAATACGGCGTTTGTATTGGCGCGCAGGGAATAAATGAAATTCCATCGTACCGCGGCAATTTATTAGACACAGATGCTCACGAAGCTGTTTATTATCGGTACCATCCTTTTCAAAGCGACGAGGAATGTCAGATAGATAAGATTTCAAACGTTTGTAGTTAACCCTACTAAATTCGGTGTCTGCCACCATTTATGAATCACCGCATAACAAATCCTTCGTTCTTCCCCCCCGGTATTTTTGTATATTATTTTTATTCTTAATTTTTTGTCTGTGATATCGTACCAATTATCCATCCTCGCTCCTAGACTTTCCCTTTCTCTATCCGTTCGCCGATTTTACAGATCTCGGAGTTGCGCGAGCTTCGCTAAAACCGCTCGCGAGCCGCTCGCCCACGCGACGTGCAAGGTGGTCCGGGCACTTGAGATCTTCGGGTCTCGGTCTCCGGACACTTTTATGCCCCCGACGACGAGCGACGACGACATCGCCGAGCACCTTCCTCGAGGCGTGGGCGAGCCATGGGAACCTGCAGCCCGTCGGTACTGCCTCCTTGTTCTCGACCATTTGTATCGGGTTAGTACGCGAACGTTGAATACGCTTCGTTATATATTTATCAAACTATTGTATTTCAATTAATACACGATATGTAAGTATATCAAAAACGTGGACACTCTTTTAGTTTCAGACATCGAATTTTTTGTTAGAAAGAAATTGAATGAGATAATATTTCCTTGTAGATTCTTGAAAGGGTAAAAATTGAATGAATTTCACAAGATGTTCGAATAAGGGGAATTTCTAACGATTTATCAAACGTTCGTTCGATCGTGAATTAGAAAACCCGAGGGACTGGTGGAACCATGAAATCGTGAGGCAAGTAAATTATAATCAGTACGAACGATACATGGAAACCGATCCGCTGCTCCAAACCGATGCTGACACCGACCCCGATCCCTCGGACAGTTTTTACTGCTCGTATATCACCATAGGGTCACCGGACGTTACGAGAAGTGTTCCACCGTGATCGTTACCCAGTACACAACTATCATTAGCCCCGGCCAGATTGTATACATTATGCGCCAGCTATCTGTACAGAAACCCGTATACATTCCAATTTGTTTCTCCGCCCGAGATTAGCCCCTTCTCGAATACATTATCGCTTCGGAGTCGTGTTCGTCGGTAACGAAAACGGGACCAAAATAAAAAAAAAAAAAAGGAAAAAAGAGAGAAAAAAAGAATAAGAAGCCGGGGTGACTCGTATGCGAGCGTCAGGTGGACCCTTTTCGGCTTTTAACGTAACGCGGTCGTTTTATAGGTTCCGGTGTGTCGTTCCGCTGGAATAAAAGGAGATACAGTCGGCGCCGGGGAATTCGGTAACCGGCTCGATAATCCTCGCCCGCCGTGATACCGAGATGCTCGATATTCGATTCGTCCGACACGTGGCCATCGCGCCGGACGATTTACCGTCCTGGAATGCGGCGCAAGGTGGTACATACGCCGAACAGAAACGGCAGAAGGTGGCGGCGTTATTCGAGAACCAAACGGAAGAGAAGACCCGAACACTCAACGTTCCAACATTACGTACATATTACATACATACATACATACACCCGTCAGTTTTCTTCGCTCTCTTCGTCTTCTTTTTTCGTTCTACGTTCTCTCTTCCACTATAGTGTTTTAGGTGTTGGTAGGGGTGTACGTGGTAACGGCCAAGCCCCCGAGGAAAGATGTGTAAAACGCGTCTTTGTGCGCTCGGGGCCAGCTGTTTGTCTAACACCTCGTACCTGGCTGAGGTCAGTGGCGATTCTGTTACGTGGTCCGGTCGTTCGATCCGTCGAACGGAGAAGGTCAACGCCACGATCCACCGGCGTGGATCGATGGCTCCTCTGAAATGTCCGGGACAACGACTCGTCTCGATGTCACGGGGCAAACGGTTGGATCGTCGACGCGAAAACCTTGCGAGGAATTCCTTGGAATATAATGCCGATTGTTAACCCTCGAGAGCGTGAAAGAAACGTGAAACCGAAAATGATCCTATAACACGTGGTATTTTTATTAAAATTCTGTATCATTTACGATCGAATAAATATGTATATATACGTACAAATAAAAATAGTGTAATTAACTTCTTCTTCTGTAGACCGATGTCATTTTAACGAACGACATATAAACGACATATGTGAAGAAGAATAAGAAAAATGATGCCCGGTTACGGGTCGTTCTGATCGGATTCGATTAATCCTTCCCACGCGGAATGATGAATTCAACGAACGACACACAGGATCTTTTTAAAGGAAACGGAAAAGGAGCAACTCGGTGTCCGCCCTCGGAAACGGCGCCACATCGAGGCAATAACTCGACCGTGATCTTTTGCCCGGGAGCCAAGGGTAAAAAGTCGATCGGTGGTAATAAATACATCGCGGAACGAGGGAGGGTACGGGGAGGAATTGATATTCGCGTTGGTTCTTTCCCGGTACCGCTAATAACTTATCCGGTAGACGATGCCCAGTGGCCGCTTCTTGTCCGTCTATCGACAAGAGTATATCCAGGTTTCTCGGTGGAGAATCAATGGTGTAGCCAGTCCCTCGGGCTGCTCGTCGGGGGCGAATGATGTTTTCTGGCGTGGCTAGGCAGCTCTCTGTGTGGTCCTCGTGTCAAAATGTGTCAAAACTCGAGTTCGCGGTCTCGCCGTCCGAGACAAAAAGCGGTTCGACGGCCCTACAAATTAACGGGCCCCGTCCCGGTCAGGGCATTGGTTTGAGAAAAGAACAGGCCGGATGAGAAAAGCCCGTGATTCTATGGGGCCCGGGCAACGATCGACGATTCCCATCCTGCGAACAAGTATAAACGATCGGTTCACGTGTTGGAACATTGAGATACAGATACAGATGATGTAGAAGTAAACCGATAATTTTGAAAATATCATTTAGAAAATTAATGGTTTACTTATATTTTTATAGATATCGATAAAAACGGTACGTTTATGATTCAATGGAATGGAGAGGGAGAAATGTGTGTACGTTCTGAGAAGTTCGCGTGTATCATATCGATAATAACAGAACGATTAGCCGTACCTTTCTTTTTCAATTAAGATCATTAGTAGATAATACGGAACGTGAATATTAACGTATCAGATATGGAAGGGCAAACGATGTAAAGAATGGTATAATACAAGGCGGCGTTGTACCTTGAAACGTTACACATGGAAATATCAATGATTAGATCTTCTGCATCTTTTTTTTTCCCCCAGTAATTATCGTAAGTGTTAAAACGATCGTCACGGGTATTCGCGATGCGTTGCAGCCGTCAAGCGGAGATATGTTTTTCTTAATGTAACCTATTCAACCTTTTAGCATACCACACGATGAATACATCGTCTGAATGAAATGTGTTCGACCTAGGGAATTGCTTAAGCGTGCTGCCAGCCGTCGATGGATATAACAAAGTCGATATCGCGAGTTCGCAATATCACAACGACGGCGGCGACCTTAACACCGTCGGTATTTCGCGATGACCTTCGGATCCGTCGGAACGGTCAGAAACCTCCGTGGAAAAACGTCTGTTTCCTGCTAACGATGGTTTCGGCGCGCATCTGGACAGCTTCGATTCAGATAAAATCGCGGGTTTTAACGGGGCAAATGGAGAAGCATTGTTCGACAGAATCGAACGGCTGATTTTCTATGGGATACGGCGCCGGCATTGTGCAAACCGCAACTGGATGTACGTATATGTATGTACAATATACCACCCTACGTATATATGTACACTTAACCTACGTCGCATCGTAGCCAGGACTACCGACAACGGTGGCAAAAGTGTTTCGCCGGTTCTCGATTTCCGATGATAAAGTTATTCCTACGCCGATGAAGGATGTTCTACCGGATGCCACTTCTATTATGGTCGGGCGACATCTGTTTGCCGTTAAACCTTCTCGATATTAATGGAAAGGTGGATATGTTTTCTCGTGTTTTTTCCCCCCTTTCATCGAATCCTCGAAGAAATTTCAATTCCTTTGGGAATATCTGGTTAACGATCGAATAAAGATGTATTACGATTAAAATCGTGAAATAGTTGAGAATGATCGTGTGAGAACGATTCAACAGGAAAACATTATTTGATCGATGATCTTTCGGAGTACAAGATTAGATCGCGATCGAAATTCGTACGATCATCGTTCGAAGTATCTATCGTGTACGATGGAGAACCGTTCCGCCGCAGAACAATTTACTTGCGGTTCGTTGGATTTATTTGCGAATCCGCTACATCCGCGATAAATCCTTCCTCGGTTTTCAAGGATCTTAGCGTCGCTCGGCAACGTTTACCGCCACTCTCCACGGTATTATTATACTTGTCCGACATTGTTATTATTGCGAGCACGATCCCAGCTTCTCCGGTTGGAATAACAATGCACGTTCCTGCACCCCTTCGTTAACCGAGGACGGTATCAGAGTCACGTACGGTTCGGTATTGTTATTTAATTTCAAGTATTCCATTAAATTAGTCGCGCGCGAATTCTACGCGCATCGGCACTGGCAAAATTTCACCATTGTCGCGTCGCTCTTTTTCTCATAACATATTAAACACCAGAAACAGAAAACACTCGGCCGGTATACCGGTCACGCCTCGAATCATTGATCCACCTTTGTTTTCCCATTTATATGTTTTACGTTTAAAATAAATCTATCTCGAGATTCTTTACGTCGATACGTCTAATTAACTCTCCCGTAACGTATTGTTATACGATTCGGTAATAAGTTCTCGGTTAAATAGTATCTATTTAAACAAACAAAAAAATCCATTAAGGAATGTTAATTGAAAATTAACCAATATAACCGGTACCTACCGTTCAGTCAATACAGTGGGAAACGTTCGAACGACGCGTACCAGTCCTTTCGGACGTGCAACACAATAGACACGCGGCAATAATCCCCGGGACAGCTTCCGTACGTTGAATCCCCGACAAACTACGGCGAGGCATCGTGGCTCGTTATTACGAAAGGCGAATGGGTCGACCGCACGCACGTCGGGCGGAGGCAAAAAGTCGTTTTCGCGTAAAACGATCGGCGTTGCTCGGCTTTCCGTCGTAAAATAGCGCCCACACGCGCCGATGCTCAACTCGCGCGGGGCCCATAAGGCCCCCGGAGGTACGTTCGCGCGGCAACAACGTGAGAATGTCCGCGGGACGATAAAAGTTACGCTCGTGAATTTTACGTTCCGCACTGTGTCTCCCCCCACCCCCGTCACCCTGCCGATCCGCGAAGAGCTCGCAAAAAATCGCAGCACGTTCGCCTGCTCGCGATTAAGGCGGTTTGATACGAGCGGGTAGGCGTCGCCGACTTTTACCGGCTACCACTTTTCGGAGGAACTTCGATCGTTCCGTTGTCAAAGCGTAGGTTTACGTTATACGTATTTATGGCTGGTACCATGTATGTACGTATGTACACGTGGAATTTATTAGATTCGAAGATAGCTGTGATTTTATTTGATTTATTATTATCACCGTTGGATTCAATTTCAACGAACGGATTAAACAACGCGTTAACGATCACATTTCGGGTAGGCTTTTCGAATAGAAGGGATTCTCACGGTGTTACCGAATTACCGTCACCTTGGCGAACACGGTTCTACCTTAAATTACCTGTAATTTGGAACAACTGTCGTCGTAACGTAAACTATCTCTAGCTGTTCTCTCTAGAATCTCTCTTTCTTTCTCTCTTTCTCTGTCTTTCGCTCGTTACAACTTCTCAACGAAGTGAAGCCGTGTGAATCGCCAATTTCCCCGGCGACACGGGGAATCGTTACCCTGTCGCGAACGTCCCGGCAAGTGACAATTGACATCGGTAACAGGAAGCCGGAGGAGGAATCGATGAGAGACGTTTAATTAGAGAACGTTCATAAAAGGAATCAGACCGCGTTCGCGTGATTACAATGAGATCGTTAAATGATCGTTCGCCAAAGCAACCGCGCTCGTGTTAATGCCCATTTAAGCCAGTTCAGGTATGTACTATACATATACACAGACCCTACCAAGTATGTAACAATTTCCTGCAACAAACCCACCAGGGTTTTCGCGTGACCGGGCAATTATTGTCCTAACATTGACCCGCGGTGTACGGGTTAGTTTCGTTTAATCAACGGGTCAATTGTTTCACCCTCCGTTAGTGGTGGTGGGTGGAACACAACGCCTTTGTCGAGCGAATAAGAACGAAACGCGTGCGGTCAATGCGGATTGTTTATATCGCGCGGAATTCCAGCTCGATAAATTCGATTTTTTAGACGCGTACGAATATAGTGCCGCCCATTCAGTCGGGATTGCATGGGTTGTGCCGCGGCACCGTTGGCTTCTATGGGGCCTACCATCGGCCGAGTCGTCGTCGTCGTCGTCGTCGTCGTCGTCGTAAGCCCTTACAAGAAGCCCGTTCCATTCAAGAGTCAACCACGCTGAATTATACCTCGCTACGGATTCGCACGGATCCGCAGCCACGGCGAACGCGAATTCGCGCGTGTCCCTGGATTTCTAAGGTGGTCCGGGTTGACCTCGCCGCACCAGGAATGCCGGGAAGTAAACGCACGCTTGGACTAACGCTACCTGCGTGTCGAGCAGTGATAATATAGGGAATCTTCCATCCAGGCAGGGTTTTTCAATATTTTCAATTTTACGCACACTTGTTGCTGTTACGAATATTTTGCAACGTTTATTTAAATTAGTATGATGGAAAACAGAATTTTGATAGGTACAGTTATTATTGTACGTTGAACTTTTGTCGAATAGAATTTAATTAATGATCTAGACAAAATTTGCATAGGGTCAATGATAATATAATATCGAGAGTATATTTTGTTTATATTGTGTTTATCTATTAGTATTACGTTAATTCTAGGTATATAACAGAGGAATCTGTGTATCGTGAAATATTTTTAGCGCGACGATGTTAGAGGTATCCGTTGAAATATCGATTCCGTTCGCCGATTTTACTGTAATAACTCATTACGTAACAGCCTGTCATATTAGCACGGTAAATCGTCGAAGATTTCCAGTAATATCAATCCGGTCGTTAATATCGATCGTTATTAATAATCATAATTACGGGGTAAAACAGTGATTACCGTGAGCATGAAAAATAACTCGAGTTTCCGAGAAACGTATTACAATGTCGTATACACAGAAAATACACTCGTATTATCGCGGTGCCGGTTAACCGGTGTTGAACATCGCCGGGAAAACGCGGAGCCTGAAAACGTTCCTCGCGAGCTCATAAATTATATCACGAGACTCCTTCGATCTTTATCGATTGCTTTCCGACCTTCCCGCGTACCATCATCCGAGACTTTTTTCCTATTTTTTTTTCCTTTTTTTTTGCAACTCCCGCAGTTTGTTCGTATAGAAACGTCGGTGTATCACGACGGAGGAGGTCACTAATACGAATGCGCCCGGCGTGATAGACTCATTCGAATAATTTATAGTCACGTTAACCATAATAGGCACGACCGCGTGCTATCCATCGGCATGAAATGACAAGTACCAGCGAGTATCAGCCGTACCTTTTTTTCCCCTCCCAGCATCTTTTCTTTCCCGCTCGTGTCCTTTTAATTTTTTATTTTTATTTATCTATCTCCTCCTACTACCTGTTTTCAACCGTTACCATCATCGAGAAACGAAGAACGAGAAGAAGAGAATACAAGCGTGTAACATCCGAAGAGATCATACGACGCCGTACCAGGTTCGTCGTGTCGTGAAAGAGAGAGCAAGAAAGAGAGAGGAATAATAACGAGACTAGAAGGGGTAAGAGAGACGAGGAGAGAACGAGAACGCGGTTTCTTCGCGGAGCGATTACCGATGACTTACGTATGCAGGCAATCTCGTGGCGTTTGCGCAATTATTGGAACACCTCATGTCCGTAATAAATGGCGGAATATGCCCTGAAAGGTGTTAGTTCAAGATCATCCGGTGATACAAGACTACTTTGCTATCGTTTGCTCGCTGCCGCGAGATATTTCATCACCGTGCTCATCCATGTCTTGGCTACCTATACTTTATGTAACTACTCGGGACATTAAGGTTACCCTCGATCATGGAAAGTCGCACCTACCCTATTCTCGATCGTCGGAATCGCGAGGTTTCATGATTTTTTTTCCATAGCATTTTTTTCCCTTCTTCTTCGACGTTCAGTTTTTTCCACGTCAGATTGCAGCTCGTTCCTTACGCACTCGAACGTTTCGCCGCGGAGAGATTCATCGACGAAGTCGTAAAAGGTCGTAGGTATCCACGGATCGCGATCTGCTTCCACCACGACTGAGATATCCAACCGAGATATCGTTTGCGAAATATACATACCGCGCTCGGGACCTCGAGTCGCGAAATTAATTTCACGCCGCGAACGTAGAACGTGCGTGGATCGCCGAGTATCCCGTGTTTTTCGATAAACGAGAATTCTATTCGACAACAGAGTCGTTATCTTCGTTGGAACGTCAGGTCTATTAAAATGTTCCATGTTTCTAGCGAAACCCTCGGGTTAACCCCCCGATCTCCCCCCCGCGTAAGTTCTGATCGTTTTTAGGTATTATTAATACATACCTAACGTGGAACGTGTTTTCAGAAAAGTCATGCGAATACCGTGCCGTCCCTCCCGTTTCCCTGTCCCCCCCCCCCTCTGTTCCCCCCGCGTTCTCGTACGAGGATTTCAATGCACCGTGACGTGGGAGTAATTGCGACACACAGAGGTACAAGCGCACCCACACCGACGCAGCTCGTCGTCGTCGTCGACCTTGCGCCGCTCTTCCCTGTACCGCGCGATCGTACGCTTTGTGGCTCCGATCAATTACGAGATACCCAGATTCGTCGCTCTGCTTGCTTAATCACTTGGACCAATTATGGAATGACGATTCACGTGTTCCTTGTTCGCGAGAATTTATTGTAGTTATTTAAAAATTATGTATGTGTTACTGTGCGATATGAGTGATATAGTTTAATTTCTTTTTTGAGATTGTATTTGTGACTAATGTGTTATTGGATCTGACATTTTTCAGTCTAAATCGTTCAATTCTAAAGATACCCAGAATCTCCTCACTTTTGTCTATCGTAACTTCCGCATAGAGTCTTTGTTATAAATTTAGTATTCTCAATATTTCTATTTTTGTTCTTCCAATTGTAATTCCTACAATTTCAAAGATCTCAATTTGGATACCAAGTTGCCTTTTGCTTCACCCTTTCCTAATATCTCTAAAAATGCAAAACAACCAGATCCCACGGTTTTCCTATCTCCTACCACAAACCTACCATCTACCAATAAAAAAAAAATTCCAAAAAGATCCCCTGTAGTCAATGAAAAAGTTCAAAGAAAGTCAAGACAGCGGCGTTCGATATCGCCAGCCACGCTTTAATGCAAAAGATACATTAGCGTCATGTGTTGCTCGGTTGCACCTAGTCCGTAGAAGGATCTATCGTCAAGTATCCTGGCCGAGGATGATCTTTCAAGTGAGAGGACGACTCGTCCTTGTCTGTTCGGAGGATGGCGCGGTACGAAGCGTATACATCATGCCCAGGCCGGGGCTGGACGGCTCTCAAGATCAGGTATTCGCGTGTGACCACACATGTGTAATTCCAATTAACATCGCTGCCACGGTGTGCGTGTACGTGTGCACGTAATGCTTGCATTACGGTTCGCGCGGAGTTACACGCGGGTTATTTCGCGCTAAGGTTAACGCGTACATACATACATACATATACACACCGAGTCTGACTGACTGACTGACTGACTTTTATTCCGTATACTCCTCTCCTCCCCCCCCCCCGTCCTCTTACCCCTCTTTGGTTCCTCTTCATCCAACCGACCGCCAATCAACCGAAGATTTCACGCGATGTCGACATCCAACGGGAAAGAATTTGCTACGATTTCGCGAAAAAGACTGATCGCTACGATTTACCCGGCTAATGGAGCCCGCGTGAAAACCGTAACGAGATATCGGGTAATTGGATTGCATGGAAACGTGCCGTGGTAGATTGTATCGTACGATGAGATCAAGGAATTCCCGTGGTAACCGCGGAATTTTCATTGATATCTGGGCTTTTCCGAGTGCAAACGATTTTACATTAGATATTTTATTCTACGATCGCCGGGTTCGAATGTATGGATTACATCGACGAGTATTATAGGATAATAAAAAAGAAGAAATCAATTGACAGAGATACTTGGATCTCTCTCTCTCTCTCTCTCTCTCTCTCTCTCTCGTTCGATAAAATGTATTCATCCGCGATCTCTGTCTCCGTGATATTTTCCCCTCCCCCGGTAGTTGCTTCTCTACCGGGAACACTGTCCAGGATACGGACCACACACGACGCAGCAAGTGCATCGTAAGTAGCTTTTATTTCGAGAGAAAATATTATCGCAACACCGGGCAAGTTCTGCACTCACGAATATACTTGTGGCTACTCGGCGGACCGTTGCTCGCATGCCTAGCACGGAATAATATTTTGCTCGGGATCACCGGTCGAAACCGATGGCTACCGTGCGGTTCGCTCGTTTTCAGGTGTGGAAACGGATCGTTGGTACCGCCACTCGTCCATTGCTCGGGTAAACAGGGTTTTAGAGAAGAATATTTAATGATACGTAACGAAAGACGACATAGAAATAATAAATATCAGGTGTAGAATTGAGTTTTTCCCGATTTTTCTTGCAAAGTAAACATTTCATTTCACATTAAACTCGCAGACAGTTTACTTAAATGAATATTATACTTTTTACAATTGAGGATATAAGTTCTCTATTAAAAGAAGATGTGTAAAGTTGTTCATTGAAATATTTGCCATCATTTTCCATAACTTTTCGCCACATGTCCAAGTTTCTAATCGATGAATAATCGATAGATCATTTCAAAGGAAACGAATATAAGCGACAGAAATTTGTCTAAAAGAAGCATACAATATTTCTACATCCAATATACACACCGTTACATATTTACTTCTCTCCGAATAAAACCTATAATTTATTTCTCTCTATTTTCACCGATATACCTGAGATTCCACGTAATCGTGGTGTGCTCGATATTTCCCCGGCGACCATTCGTTCGTCATTTATCTCCCGGACCCGTCGGACCAGCCAAAGCATCTCCGAGTGATTGTCGTCGGGGACGCGACAATTACCGGAATAAAAAGAAACGTCGTGGCGTATTGTCCGGTTCTACAGGAGAAAAATCAACCCGGACGATATTCGGGATCCTCCTCCTCCTCGCCGTTGGCATGCATATATTGCACGCGGTCGATCCACCGATCTTTTACAAATGCGAAATTTATCTACGATCTGGACCATGGGTCAATCCCTGGCCCGATGGACATCTCTCTTTCACTGACCGCTTCTGACTCCATTGTCGGCTCGGCTAGGTCAACGGGGTCGTCATTGTCCGGCTCCATTCGAGAATGGATGTTTTGGTTTTCGTGAATAAGCCGAGTGGCACCTTCGAGTGGTCCACGTGAATCGCCTTTGAATTTCCATCTCCTTTCTCACCTTTTCCCCCCTTGATGTTGTCTTTTTCACCGCTATTTTTCTGCTCGTTCCGTTCGCAACCAGTGGACGAAACACGTCGGGAGCCACTTCTAAAGTGAATCGAACGAGTCGGCTAGCACGAACCGATAAATTATCACCCTTATTATTCGTTTTGATTGCAACACCCTCGTGCGACCCGGGATTTATCTAGGTCTCGAGATAGATCTTTTGAAAATGGTTCCTGGAAACCTGTTCCTCGAGGAGTCTACAAGGATTCTTGGAATCTACAAAATTCGGGACTGGTTAGAATTTATACGATTCTCGAATATCTTCTATTTTATTCGATATAATATAAAAAAAAATAATGATCTCGATAGAAAAGTTTCTTATATTATTAAGTTCGAGTTATGATGCTTATCGTGGATGGAAAACAATCAAGGTTGAATTTTTCATGAAATCACAGTTTATTCGTATATTCCGGAGGCAACCGCAGTAATTAGTCGTAATTTGCACGGATCCCCCGTCACGCATACGAATCGGTATCTGAAAGATCCGTCGAGGTACATCGAACGAGCCATTCATCACGACCTTGTTAATTTCTTGTTATGAATCGACGCCGGGTCGACTACTGGCATCGACCTGAATGTCTTTAATAAGCGAAGAGAGGCCAAACGGTTTAAGAGCAGCCTCGGGCTCGGTTGTGTGCATGCGAGATATAGATTGCGGCCGATTGTGACCGGCAGCCATGATTAATCGCGACGATCAACCCTCGAAGCAACAACGTGTGCCCTTCGAGCTCCCTCAATGCCCGCAATTAACCGAAAGGACCTCTCCTTTTCCCTTTTTCTTTTATTTTATTTTTCTTTTTTTTTTTTTTATTTCACCGTCGAAATAATACGCCACCGAATTTCGACGATGTTCGACGGTTCGCACGTGTCGATCGGAACGATCGTTGACGGAACTAGAAGACGGAGAAGAATTATTACGGAAAATCATATATTTTTAACGACCTTAAGGCAACCGTCAGTCACGCTCTGATTACGTCAGTACCACTCATGGCCGAATAGAGGGTAATTACAGCAGCGTCTAGTAATCCAGCCGGCGAAAACAAATGTTCTCCGATAGCACGATAATATGTCATGTCGATCTGGTAATAATCGCGTGGTACACGTAACAAGCCTGCGGGATTCTAAAATAGAAACAGTCCTGCGCGCGGTGTTTTTCTCTGAAAATTTTTCTACGTTCGATTAATTAACCTCGCGAATAAATTACGGTTAAACGTAGTACATAGGTATGTGTTGTTCCAACTGATGATTCCACTCGAATGCCATTTAAATTGTAATTCGCTGCGTAAATACTTGTTAACGTGATAACGGGTGACTCAATGCGACTTACAAAAGTATGAATTTATCACCGATACATCCGTTTGTTCCGGTTTATTCGCCCGACGTATCTTTTTCGGCAAAGCGTGCCGGGAGAGAAAAAAAAAAAACATCCCGAGGGAACATCTGCCGCGCGAGTAAGTATGTATTCCTGTCGGGAAAAGGGTCATTAATAGAAAATAGCGACACGTCGTCCGGAGCTCCGTGAAATCCTGAGGATCTCGTTATGCGTAACCGAGTACACGGAAGTGACACAAAGAAGGGCGCCCCCGAGAAGAAAGGTAAGGGGCCGTCCCTTAATCTGACGTCGCACATAAATTCGCGGGAACGAGTCAGTTTTCGACGGTTCAAATCCGGGCCCCGCGTCTAAAAGGGTTTCCCGCCAGATGTTCGATCGTTCTGCCATCGATTCTCCGCAGCATCGTGTTACTTAGACATTCGGAAACTCGTCGAATATTTAATCCACAAAAAGCATCGAAAATGCAAAGCTATGGGCCAAGTACAAGAGAATCTTACATTGGAATAGGTTGCTCATTAACATAAACTGCATTTTACACAGGATTTGAAATCAATCAAACTTGCTCACATTTGATTGATTTCAAATCCTGTGTAAAATGCAGTTTATGTTAATGAGCAACCTATTCCAATGTAACATTCTCTTGTACTTGGCCCATAGCTTTGCATTTTCGATGCTTTTTGTGGATTCTTTCGTCATTTCCGCAAATTTTTAGATATCGACCTGAATCTTTCACTGTCTTATTGGGCTTCGAATTCCGCGTCCAACACGTCCCGGATCGTTTTAATATCTCAATCATTGTGGAAATGGCGAGCAAATTACGAAAATCGTGAAAAATCCTCAAATTCAGGCGATATTTTGAACGGCATTCACTCAATTTTTGAGATAGCCGTCTGAAACTTGTACCATTGTTTTAGTTGGGAAATTCTACGCCAGATCAATGTATAATAGTTGTACTTTTCGAAAATTTCATTTTTCGCAAAAATCTGAAGGGGGTAGGTCAGGATTTTTTGCGGTTTTCGTAAATCGCTTGCCATTTCCCCAATTTTTTAGGTATCAAAATAATTCTTTCACTGTCTTATTCGGCTTCAGATTCCGCGTCCAAAACGCCCCGGGTCGTTTTAATAGCTGAAAAATTGTGGAAATGGCAAGCGATTTACGAAAATCGCAAAAAATCCTGACCTACCCCCTTCAAATTTTTGCGAAAAATGAAATTTTCGAAAAGTACAACTATTATACATTGATCTGGCGTAGAATTTTCCAACTAAAACAATGGTACCAGTTTCAGATCGCTATCACAAAAATTGAGCGAATGCCGACTAAAAAACTGGTTGAATTTGACGATTTTTCGCGATTTTCGTATTTCCTTTGTCATTTCCGCAACTTTTTTGATATCGACTTGATTCTTTCACTGTCTTATTCGGCATCGGATTCCGCTTCCAAAACGTCCCGGGTCATTTTGATATCTCAAAAATGCCGGAAATGACGAAGGAATTACGAATATCGCGAAAAATCCTCAAATTCAGGCGATATTTTGAACGGCATTCGCTCAATTTTTGAGATAGCCGTCTGAAACTTGTACCATTGTTTTAGTTGGGAAATTCTACGCCAGATCAATGTATAATAGTTGTACTTTTCGAAAATTTCATTTTTCGCAAAAATCTGAAGGGGGTAGGTCAGGATTTTTTGCGGTTTTCGTAAATCGCTTGCCATTTCCTCAATTTTTTAGGTATCAAAATAATTCTTTCACTGTCTTATTCGGCTTCGGATTCCGCGTCCAAAACGCCCCGGATCGTTTTAGTAGCTGAAAAATTGTGGAAATGGCAAGCGATTTACGAAAATCGCAAAAAATCCTGACCTACCCCCTTCAGATTTTTGCGAAAAATTAAATTTTCGAAAAGTACAACTATTATACATTGTTCTGGCGTAGAATTTCCTAACTAAAACAATGGTACAAGTTTCAGATCGTTATCTCAAAAATTTAGCGAATGCCGACTAAAAAACTGTCATAATTTGACGATTTTTGGCGATTTTCGTATTTCCTTTGTCATTTCCGCAAATTTTTTGATATCGACTTGATTCTTTCACTGTCTTATTCGGCATCGGATTCCGCTTCCAAAACGTCCCGGGTCATTTTGATATCTCAAAAATGCCGGAAACGACGAAGGAATTACGAATATCGCGAAAAATCGTCAAATTCAACCAGTTTTTTAGTCGGCATTCGCTCAATTTTTGAGATAGCCGTCTGAAACTTGTACCATTGTTTAAGTTAGGAAATTCTACGGTAGAACAACGTATAATAGTTGTACTTTTCGAAAATTTAATTTTTCGCAAAAATCTGAAGGGGGTAGGTCAGGATTTTTTGCGATTTTCGTAAATCGCCTGCCATTTCTACAATTTTTTAGATATCGATCTGATTCTTTCTGCATCTTATTCGGCTTCGGATTCCGCGTCCAAAACGCCCAGGATCATTTTAATAGCTCAAAAATTGTGGAAATGGCAGGCGATTTACGAAAATCGCAAAAAATCCTGACCTACCCCCTTCAGATTTTTGCGAAAAATTAAATTTTCGAAAAGTACAACTATTATACATTGTTCTGGCGTAGAATTTCCTAACTAAAACAATGGTACCAGTTTCAGATCGCTATCTCAAAAATTGAGCGAATGCCGACCAAAAAACTGTCATAATTTGACGATTTTTCGCGATTTTCATACATCGCTCGCCATTCGCGCAATTTTCAAGATATAAAAATGATCGAATATGTTTCGAATACGCATTCTGACCCTGAATTTTACGAAGCTTGATGTCAAAATCGTAACGTAACAAACATTTCTAATTTAATATGTTAACAATCTGGATGTGTGTGAGAGGAAATTTCAGATACTACATATATAAAATCTACGTTATCGGCAGAAAAATTATCTCGCATAGTATGAAACATATGTTAGGGTTTGACACCGGGCTGCGTGACAGGCTGAACATGGAGATGGAGATGGAGAAGGAGGAGAGGAAGAAGACGACGTTTCTTACAAAAACCTCGACTTTTTAGATCAAAATATCTCGCGATTGGCTTGATGAATCTTCTCGTAGTTAGGCTTAAATTACTCGGGTGGATGTCCCCTACAAGAATATCACCATAGTTTGGGGGAAATATGCCGATTTAATGCCGTTTGAATACCCCAAAGACCTCGATCTAATTCTTCCGGAAAAGAGTAGTTCAGGTCTACCAGTCGGGAACTCTTGTACTTGGCCCGAGTCAAGACCTTAACTCTTGATAGAATAAAATACTCGTCTGAGGTTCTCCGGGATCGGATTCCTGGGGAACGTTTACAATTCTAGAAACTGTCTACCATGGTTAAAACTACATTTCCATGTTACAAAATCGCATAAACCGAACGCTTAAGTTAACCGCAGTCGTTAAAGGGTGAAACTCACTATACGATCGATTTCCACTGTCTAAGGGACAATCCCTATAATTCCTTGTGAAATAATCATTATTTTCATCATCGACGTTCTTCCGTACCTTTGTTTCTCTTTTCCAACGCAAGATACATAACATAATACGCGAGTTATACGAATTTCGTTCGCGGTGAACCCGAGCGTCTCGCTGATCCAGGGGCGAGTTGCACGCGTCGCGACCGAGTGCCCTTGAAATTAAAATGGTAATAGAAATGTACGATTTGAATTGCGAATGTCATAGCGTGCACGCCGCGACTGAGCCCGGGATATGTATATGCTAAGCAGCGCCTTGTTTTGAATTTAGAACAGGCGCCATCTTGCCGGCGAGCGGTTTGCTCTTTGCCCCCTTCCAGCGGGTAATTCGTGCCGAAGATCGGCGCGACCAATGGGGATGCATTCAGGAAACCACGTACACTAGGTACTATAACCTGCGAGGTATACGTACCTATTTCATCGAGCAACAGTGCCTCTTTGCCTCTACCTTTATTCGTGACAGGCAGTAGCAAACTCATTAACCTTAAGCTCGTCTACGACCCTCTTCCGCGCTTCCTTCTCCCCACGCGTTTTCCCTCTCTTCTTTTCCCTCTCTCTCTCTCTTTCTCTCTTTCTCTCTTTCTTTGTGTCTGTGAGTCTGTCGTTGTTTCTCGGTACACCCCATCGAAGCCAACGTGGCTTCGGGGATTCGTTTTTCTATATCCGAGATGGATTTACCGTCGCGGTTTACGGGCCTTTGTGTTTCGGCGACATGTTAATAAAGGTCGAATGAATAATGAGCGTGTACGACGATTATTATCGAGTATTATGGGCAGACAGAGATGCGTCTGCCCTGCTGTCTCGTTTCACGGACGCTTGATAATGTTCGTAAATTCCGTGCGTAGACGTTGAAAATAATTCACCCGTTGTGTCTTTCTTTTTATTTTCTTCTTTTTTTCTTACGTTGTTTCAGACACCTGGATGTTTCTTTTAACACTGTGGTCCATTAATAGAAAGCTCGATAAGTCAATTAAATGAATGATGACTTTTTATACTGAATTTTATACTCGATAGATTATATTTTATGTCTCTACGGAACGAATATATTGATTTCTCGTAAATGTGTTAATCAACAATCTTTTGATTTCACGGCAGACACGAAACTCAGGAGAACCATCATCGGTATCGTTTATTACAAAAGTACGTACCTCTACCGGTACTGTAATTAACAATTACACCTTCGGCCGCCTTTCGATCTCACCGCGGCTGTTTCACCGCTCGACTACGGTATTCACGAAACGGGATAGATTTTACCATTTTAATCTTCATTGTTATAGCCGCAATAAAAATATCCTCGCGTCGGGAATAGGTAAAAACGACCGTGCAGGTATGTCGCGACATACTTTCGCCAGGTCACCCACGGATTTCGTGCGTTTCGTCGTACTTACGGTCGAGGGTTCTCGTCGGGAAATCGCCAGCAATTAGAGTGCACAGGTTTTCTGTCCGATGACCGTCCTTTCCGGCACCCTCTGTTTATTCGGAGCAAACACAAGGAAAAAGAGAGAGAGAGAGAGAGAGAAAGAAAGACAACAGAACGAAGGAAAAGAAAGAGAACATCAGAGATATTTCGGTGGGTGACAAGGAGAAAAAAAAAAGGAGGAGACGTGGCGAAAGAAAGAATGTACGAAAGAAGAAACAGAGGTGGAAGGTAGAAGAAAGGAGAAAAGAAAGATTCCGCCGTGAATCCTGCAGGCACGAATCACCGGCGTCCTTTTGTCAGGACCTTTCTCCGCGTCGTATTATCCGCTCACCTAAGTCAACAGGTCCTCCCGAAAAACCTCGACGTGTCGTACCTTCTATCCACCTCGGTGTTCCTTTTTACCCGTCGACACCTTTCCAGCGATCGTTCTTCTTCGCTCGTTGGTAACGTCGGTGATGTTTCACAACGAGCTTTACGTTTTTTAATGACTCCGCGATGATACACGGGACCCGCGTCCAGGGTGGAGCCCGATATTATTAAAACACGTGTAACGGTGGATTTCAATTATGAAGACTCATATGTACGCGGATCTGTCTAATTGTACGATCGTGTATGCCAGAATTCCCCCGTGTACAGGTTGGCAGACCTGTTGCCGATCGAGATTGTACGATTTCGTAATACGCCACTCCCCGACCGCGCGATGTCCAATTTTAATTATACCGTTGCAGTTTGATGCCGTTACGTAAGAAAGTAATGAGGCGAGGATCGATTTCGTCTAGATCGAGACATCAAGGATAATAGGCAAGAGAGAAAAAAAAAGGAGTTTTCCATTTACATTACCTACGGATACGTGACGAGCGATACGTCATTACACTCTTACACATACGTATTGTATGTATACGTATACGTATACACTGCATACTCGTTGCACGAAACGTTTAGGTATATAATTCCGAGACGAAGGAAAAAAAATTGAAATAAAAACGAAATAATTACAATTTTGAAAATGTTCTCTTTAGAGGTAAAACGAGTATTAATAATTATAAGTCTTAAAGCAAACTACCCGGTTTAATTTATTCGAAACTATAATCGTAGCCGATTTGAGTGTATCGTTAGACGTACGGAAAACGGTACGTAAAAGAGCCGGGAGTTTCTCCCTTTATAAAATCCAACCGTCCGACGGTCGTTTAGTAAATCCAACTAAATTTCATTTCCACGGGCATATCGCACCGGCTCGTTACGACCGATCGAGCCGTTCGTGATTCCGCAGAGAGAGAATGCCAATTATGTTTCTTTCTTCTGCGGGCGCAATTCGCATCGTAAGAAGAAGAACAAGAAGAAGTAGAAGAAGAAGAAGAAGAAGAAGAAGACGGTGGCGTGCATCGTGCGTTTTCGACGTTACTTCCGCATCGATGGAAACGTAGTCATATCGATGCGGCCATAGATACCGCTCTCGGTTTTAGCCCCGTGTGTGGAGCGTTGTTCGCGATCAATAGATCGCTGTACCGGCGGATCGGCGATCTGGCGATCTAGCAGCGGGAGATCGTGTAGCGATCGTTCGTTCCGCGATCGCGCACAATACGAATCGTACGTTCCGGGGTCGTACCGGGGGCGACTGTCTACGTATACTACTTCGAATCCGTGAGAAGTGTGCTGCCTGCTCACGGACCGTACACCGCTCGTGCTGCGCTGTAAAAGATACTTTCGACGACGGTATATACGGCGCATCGGTTACTCTTATTGGCGGTAAGGAGCCGTGCGCTCGTTCGTAAAGATGATTACGAGACGACGACTCTTAATGCCGAACTTTAATGCCGTCGTAGATACGTATACCCCGTATACGGATTGATTAGCAAAAGTACGTTATTCTATTTGATGACAATTATATTTGATTAGAAAGTACTTTATTTGCTATTATACGGTTGAATGAAATTAGACATGGTTAAATTATATGATAACATAGTTAAATCTATATAAACAACGATTTTATTATAGATACTATATTCTAATGTTATATATGTATTTAAATTATTTTACTTATTTTATTTTAAAATCGAGTGATACGTGTTTTATATAAAAAATAAGAAACAGGTGATCAAATGTAATCGACCGTTACGATCTTTTGATCCGATTGAACGATCACCAGTTTGAGCGGGTAAATAATATTTTTCGAGAGACACCGATATGTTTTTACCTGTTCGAAGTATTCCGGGCATTCGTTGCTCGCGGAAGGTATGCACCGTCAAGTATCCTCGCGCAGAAGTTATATTATACCAACCGTATCTGATGTCTACATGCATGCTCCTCGTATATACCTGCATTCACGCCGAACGTTGCGCAGCTTGGAGCACGAAATAATGTAAGGATCGGACGCGGCAGCTGCCGCCAAGTCTCTAAGGATATCAAAGGATTTGCTGATTCAGTGCCAAGCTACGAAAGGAAACTCACGTTTTTCTTTCGCGAAGAATCGTGAACGATCGATCGATCATCGAGGGCGTAACGTCTTGAACCACATATCTATCCGTAAGAATACACTTTCAATGGCTGACAGTGAAGATTATACCGAAGATTTATTTCATTTTTCATAATACCATACCGTGGGAGACACCCAAGGAAAAAAATACAAGAATTCTTATGAAATTTAATCTCGTAAATACTATATATACGTATTTTTCTTTCATCCCCAATTTATTCCATACAGTATCGTCTCTTGTAAGCTTTTTAAAAATTTCGCGTTTCTCTATTTGTATCTACTTCGAGAGATCTCTGTGTGACGGTATAAACGACATTCTCGTTTTTCACGGCGAACGTGGGCAACGAGAATGAAGAAAAAAAAAAAAAAAAAAACTAGAAAAGAACAGAAAAGAAAGGTAGTTCTCGTGTGTCTCGCGAAATCAGAATTTCCATTCGGGCCGTTAGATGACAATCCATTTCCTGCGGACAACGCGGTTCATTCTGAATGCGCTTGTTTCACCCGATGCAATCTGCGGGGTGTCCCCGGCGACGTTTCGCAACGCGATTTATCGCCGGTTTATTTATTTTCGCCCGTTCCTGTCAGACCGTGCCGGCGATACCGGGGTGTCGATCGCTATCTTAATTTCGTATTGTGATCGGTCAAAACGGACCTGGTTTACGGTTCTGCTCCGACAATTGTATCGCTGTGTATACACATATACACGACATTCGGCCTCTGTACCCTTTTGTAACGTCTAAAAACGATCATAAAGGGAAACCTTGTACGATGACATAGTACCGACGAAACACTCCACGGGCTGGTTTTACGAAACGAACGTCGCGTGCAGCTATCTATGATACGATACCACCGTCCTTCTATGTAACATACGACATACATACATACGTGTACATACATACATACACGTATATGTCTGTTGTCAGTTCAGGAATCAAGCAATCAACGTTCCTTGTGTCAGTTGCACGATGGTGAAAAGAATTTTTGGCTCTGGATACCTGTGTACTAGCGTGTCGTATCGCGTGGCATTCCCGTCACGATGTTGTAACGTGAAAGTACAAATAATTTAGTTACCCAGAAATCTATGTACGCATACATACGCGGGGCTATTAGGACGGATAAACGCTGACACGTTGATTCAGATTTCTCTACCCGGTGAACCGCTAATTTATCGGCTATCCGTAGAAATAATATACGTTACGCTATATCTTGTTTCATATCGGTTCATAACATTAATTACCAAAATCTGTTTCAATTAATCACGATAAAATATCACACATATGTATGTACTCTTCTTCTAATTCTCCAAACGAATAAAAGAAAAACGAAGAAAAATATGACAATAGTGACGGTGACAAAAGTAAAATCCTAAAAATAACCGTAACTTCCCCACCCCCCTTTCTCTCCCCCCAGAAGAAGACCCGTTTCTTAAGAAACGCGAAAAAGAAAGGAGTGCACGGTAGGCCCATAAACCGGATAATTTACGTATTCGGGAGTATCTCGTTCGGAATCTGCACCGTTTGCCGAGCCGAAAATTCCCAAGATGACAGGGCAGGTAGACGCGGCATGGGTCGCGGCAAGTGTGTCCACCGGTTCAGATGCGTCACGATTAAGCCCGTGGGCGGATCCCGCGATCAGATTAATGACGTCATAAACCCAATAAAATATCACCGAGAAGTCCAACAATGCGGGCGAATCCCCCAGGGAATCGGGAGCGAGGAACACCACGGGATCGTTCGTCTCTCGTTTCGTACCCTCTATTTATCTCTCTGTCTCTCTTTCTTTCTCTCCCTCTTTCTCTGTCAGACCAATCAGAACCACGTAGCGCTTTCCTTCCCTTTTGGCTGATGGATGATGCAAATAACTGTGCCTCGTCCTGACGCAACCGTCGAACGGTCACGGAGCACTTTTCTCAGCAGGTGGCTGCTGGCTTCGGGTGGCAGGTTCGAAAAGGGAACGAAATAAGAGGGAGGAGTGAAGGAAGACCGAGATATAGCGTGCGAGAGAGAACGGGAGAAGAATGCACCACTATTCGCCTCGTAAGAAAGTCGAGCTCGACCTCGAAGAACGTTCGACGTTTCTCTCTCTCTATCTCTCTCTTTCTTTTTTTTTGTGTCCAGGATCGACGGATCGCGCTTCGGTCAATAAAAATGAAAGTCGGTCGACGAGGGTAGAACCGGGACCGTCCCACGCTTCAAATATTTTTTTTTTTCACCTCACCTTTTACCGTCCCACCCTCCCCCTCCCATTTCACTTTTACTTGACACTTTTTACTCTATTGTTCTATTTCCATTGTGTACCGTTGTTAAAATGTATCGTGACTTCGAGCGTTCACTGTCAAATATCTCTGTGGAAACGTTCTCTAAATTTCACGTTTACACTTCGTAACTTTCGTCGGTGATGATGAAAACGAGTACGTACATACACGTAATCAACGAACACCGGGTTTTTTCAACTCGCGATAGATAGAACAGGGTAGATTGGATCGTATTAATGGACACCGATGTTCCACGGAACGAGCAGGCAAATGAGTCGACCGAGAGATGGGCCTAGTGACGGTCGGCCAACATCCGGCGATCTGTCGATGATACCGCGTCGTTCGTATCCTCTCCGCTTGTCCTTCGTAAGGATATATCGACAAATTCGTGTCCCGCGGCGAGGAAGGCAGATCTGTCACATCCGTGGAGAGCAATCAGAACCTGCTGCATGTATATCGCGTTCCGCTCGTGTAGACCGACGGAACCGGAGGTCGTCGGGGTCGGATATCGATATTTCGAATCGACGGACGATGTCTCTCGTCGTGCTCATCAAGAAGCGACAGGACGGCTACGTTGGATGCTGCGTCATCCGCGTCGAGACACAGGATGCCTGCCACGTTCACCACGTCCCCTGGTTTGTGCCCCCCTTTTTGTTTTTCTGGTTGGCAAATTTTTTTTCTTCTTTTTTTTTGTCGTGGTACGCATCCATTTCTACCGTTTCGTTTCCCTGTAGGTAACTATTGGTTTCTGTTTCTCGACGTTTCAATGGTGGTGGTTTAGTAGAACTTGGGACACGTGGATATTGTTTGGTGACTTTTTGGGGATTTCCCGAAATTTATTCCGACTGTTTGACTCGTGGAAGGATCTTTTTTTTTTACGAGTTTCGTTCGCTTTTTATTTCAGCGAGGATTAGAAGCGTTTAAGGTTTGAAAAAGGAGAGTTTATATTATTATGCGTAGAGTAGAGTGATATTCCTGGGTACCGAATTGGGGGTTAATATAATACAGGTCAAACCCTGGGACCTGCCGCAAATGTTACTACTACTTTTACGGAACACCCGGAATTCTAGGCGTGGGGCATATAAAAAAATAAAAGTGGTCGACAAAAAATGTGTAACACTTTACAAGGTACGGAGTGGGATTTGGGGTAGTCCCGAACGCATTAATACGGATATAAGCCGGACAATGTCCAAGTGCAGGTCGACCCGACGACGGCTAATAACGTCGAGAAATTTGGTTCTCCATCGGGAGATCCAAAAGTTCCAGGTATTATAACGGTGGGTCCCAGAAAACCAGCCCGATCCCTTACGACAATCGAATCGATTATGACCCATTCACGGGACCCATTGTTACCTATTGTCCGCGGGTATTAGTAATAACTTTACGACGGGCAGATGAGGGCGACCGATCGTAAAGAAAGTAAAGGAGGAGAGGCGAGGGAAAGGTGGATATAAAAGTGGAAATTGGGAATGGAAAAAAAAGATTAAAAAAAGTTTGGGGGTTCGGAAACCCAGGACCATTGGGTATAATTGCTAGATGATATCAGATATTGATTGAAAATTTGGATTGCTATTTTTTTAATAGAAATGCGTCGAAGAAAAAGAGAATCTGGAAAAAGATCTTATATTTTGTATTTCGATTAAAACAGATGTTTTCAGGAAATAGAAACTCACAAAAATATTGTGTTATTTGAAAAAGTTATTGTTTCACTGATTACTATGTGACTGAATATTTTTTATTTCATCAGATTCTCTTTTTACGGTCGCTACGGAACATCCTTGAACTATTTGCTCGACTTTGTTTCTCGTTTCTTTTCTAGCGAAGGTTGTAAAACGGCTGGATACTCATGGCAAACGCGTTTACCCCGCCCCCCTTACGGACATAAACATTTCACCAGGGTGTCCGACTATCTTTCTACGGTCTAACGGTTCCTCTGAATTTTTGGCAACGGTACCGCTTTCTTCCTTTCTTCCAAACTGTTTTACAGAGGGAAATTCTTACGGTTCTCGCATTTTTATGGAGCGCGGACAGGGAAAAGAATAAGCAGACCTGTACCCTCGTTTCGTACCGAAAAATGTGGGTCAAGTCGTAAAAATGTTAAGAAGTGGCAGAAGGGTTCCTTGGGGGTGTTGCACTCCCTTACCGTTATTCCGGGGCAACTCATAAAACTACGACCGTCTTTTTACCATTATTGCTTCTCTACTAATTCCTCTACGTTTTAACTATAATTATATTTCCACTAAAATTCGCATTACTCTCTTAAAATATTCGCCAATAAAACTAAACTAAAAATTCCATCGACGTTCAAATACTTTTTTTTAAATAGTACGATTTCCTAAATCATATAATTTCATTCTTTTAAACAGTTTAAACCAGTGTCGATTGAAATGCAAACTGGGTGGAACTAGCGCATTCCAAAGTCGACACTCGTCACTCCATAGGGTCCACGGAAACCCCTTAAAAGGGATCCAAAGTGGAGCGGACGCTCTTCGTGGTAGTCCTCGGGGCGTATCGTTGCGTGAAACCGACTCATCGTGGCACAACGAGAGCCTAACGACGGGCATTCAGTGCGTGCCCGTTTGGCCACGTGACATGCAAAAATCACCCTCCTGTTGCCCCGGAACCGTGGGCCCAGCGTTCAGGAATGACTGGCCCGTGATTGGGCCCGAAAACTCGAGAAGAGGTCGGAGTGCCTCCCCTTCTCCTAAACCGAAAAGACCACGTCGGGCTAATTCAACCAACAAAACGAACGTTTACGCGCGTTTTGCATAAACGCCACGTCACGACGTTCTTTTCTTCTTTCTCTTTTTCACCCCGTCGATTCTCCTCTCCTATGAAAACGTATAGGGAGAATGGATACAGTGACACAGATCCAAATAGGAAAATTATTCCCGTACGAAATTTCTATCTACCGGGTAAATCAATTTTCTTTTCTTTTATTTTGTTTTTTTTTTAGACATGATCCTTAAACTTGTCATTGCGAAACAAAATTTCCATCACCGTGAAACTGGCGAATCTTTTCCGCGTACAAGAGTTAATTCCCTGTTTAAGAGGTTAACGATACTTTCTAAACGATACCAGGCTTCAATTCGAATTCATCCGTTCGATCGGAGTTCTACGACGAAACAGATGAGACATATTACGATGAATCGTACCTGTAATAGCGGTCTCGGGAGACGAAGTCCTCTACCACGGTTCCGTTGGGCTCCCATCGGTACACAGGCAACCCCGGCGGTGTCTCACATGCAGAAACAGGAGTATGCAGACAGAACCGAAACAGAGAGCGTGTATCTTCCTCTTCCGTCTCGCTTTACCGTTGGCAATCGCTCATTCGGGATCACGGTATATCACGCTTCATATAGAATGCCGCGGGGCCGATGAATTATTGACCGGGCAATGCCACATGGCAGTCCATTCCGCGGGCAGAAACGATCGACCATACCAATCCCGTTCGCGGCAATGATGAATCCAATCATAATTTAGTTACATCTTATTAGACTCCTACCGCGCTGGCTCACCGTGAGACCGCCAGGTATATAACCTTCTTAATCCACGAAATGCATCTCGCTGCTACCCCTTCGCCCGACCGTCTGCCTCCTTCAGACCCTCTTTCCCTCTTTCCCTTTTACCTCCACCCCTCCCCCCCCCTTCCCTCGTCCTGCCGTCCATAGACTGCCTACGAAGCGTATCCCCGGCTTCGATTCCTCTTTCCCGCGCGTTTGTTCCTCGTCGCTCGCCTATGAATCCACTCATCTCTTCCCAGAAGATTACCCTCCGGGGTCTAATTCCGATCCCGGGCTCATCGAGTTCGCGAACTTACCGCGGCGAATAATTCGGATCGCTCGCGAAGGGCTGCTCGTGGTTATTACGGATAGAATATTAATTCCGGATACATCATCGTGGATGGAAGAGTTCCTTTGATGTAGAAAATAAATATTTTTCAGGGTGTTTTATATCATGATGTTATCGTAGAGATGTGTCTATTGGATGGATAGTGATGCTAGATCATTTTTAGACGTAATTATAGACCACCCAGTGTATCGATAATTACCAGTCGCTACTCGGCACGTATCGAGTTTACTTTGAGTCATTAGATAGTTTGATTAACCCAGTGGTGGAAACGATCCCCGTGTTCGTTCGTTTTCGGAATTCCCACCAAGATTGAGAAACGACAGACAGACTAACTCGTTCAATCTGACACTTTACCGAAGTGAACATCTCATATCTTGACAGGGCGTATCGATACCATTAGGGTAGTGTAGTCTGTTCGCGCCCGTCCGATGGATTATGGATCAATTAAATCATTCTTAATTACCGCTGACAGTTATCTAAGAATAGATAGACAGAAGTCTACGTAGACGTCGCGTAGTTTACATTCTACCGGGTTTGTTTAACCACACGGTTTAACGAACCTACGATCTTTGGCACGCACGTTCAACATGGATCCGGGGCTGCGCAAGGTGGCTGGCCTGAGTCACGGATTTTATGGTCCACGACCTCACATTTCGCAGTTCTCACGCTGGTTTAACGTAGGAATGCTAAAAAGTCGTTCCTCATTAAACGAACTGGAACGGAATTCCGGAACGGTACTGGAAATACCACACAACGGCGAATGTTAAGTAGAAGTAATATGGATTGGGCATCGCGTGTTTTCACCGCCGCCTATCGTGTATACACACATACACACACGACCCGGGTTTAACAGTGACGCGTCGGTTACGTGCACACACACACACATATCGTCTACGTCACGCACGAGTCGATTCGTTTATGGCCGACAGTGCGATCGACACGGACGAAAAATACCGGGTAATCGAGAGAAAAATCAATTTCCCCGGTGATCCGTTTCCATTTACGTTTTGAAAGAACATAGGGTTCCTGGGAAATCTCGATTGGTCGTATTTCCGCGAACGGCGATGCATTTTCCGCGGTCCAGTAAACCGACGACGTAAACAATGGCGACGCGAACAAAGTATGCACAGGCACGTTCGGATAATCAGGCATGGCTAACGATATAATGAGTGTCTCACGGTCGCGGGAAAACTGTTGACCCGGGACTGTGAAAGGATCGATATTACCGTCGGTTTAATCTCGATCACGCGATGAAGAAATTGTTGCGTTAATTTTTTTTTATTATTATCATCGATTTTAATGGAATTAATCAATTTATGGGGGAATAATGTGGTTCTTATGTTAGGTTTTCATTTATTTTTATGCGAACTGGTCAACTACTGTTCGTCGAGGGAACTAGGAAGCTAAAGTGGTGACGCGTTAAAGGGCGTTCAGTTAGGTAAAGAGCATTCATGCAAACACGCCTCGGCGTTCGTTTAGCGGCTGATGCGTCTGCAGAAAAGAGTGCGAACGACCGACGATTACACGTTTCGTTGTAACAAGTCGCACGTGTGCCACAAACGTTCCATGCGCAAATAGAACCGCGAATGTGGTCGACTGGTTGCGAGAAAAAGTGACATTCTAAAACGCGACGGCAACGTTGTGCGGTATGCGAGAAACATAGGTACAAAAATCATGTTCATTCGATACCTCAAAACGGTAAAATCGATACCTCGCTACTCCTCACATTTAAAGAATCTAGCTATTAAAAACCTAGAACATATATTTCTCATCCAATTTCACGATAGACTATTTATTTCAATGATAAAAAATGAATTCTCTACGAACAAAGATTCTTTTTCTCCAAGACTACCATCCCCACATAATTATCAATACCCGAAATGAAAAAAAGAATCTCCTTCAAACCTCCACGGTAGGGATCGCCGAGCCCGGCAAGAAAATAACACACCGAAATCCCACGGGCTACCTTCAATTACCAGCCAACGATCGAGCCCGGTAGCGATACACCAGGGACGTGTAATTACCGTAACACTCCGCGGAATCGGATTTTTCCTCCACGATCCGGCGGCAATTTAATCGCGAACGGTTAGCGGGATCGCGGTAACACCTGTAAACCACCGCGCCGCGTTTCGCCGGCAGGTTAAGCCGTGTCGTGGCACGACATCGTTCGGAAGGATGCAAAAGCCGCTCCAATTCCTCGACCCTTGACCCCGGCCTTCTCGTTGATTTACGGTTTCGACAATTCCACGCCGATAGCGGCACGATAGAGGAACGACGGTCTCCTCTCGGCGGTCTCTCCTCTACCGTGGCCGCGAGAGAGGAGGAGGGCCTCGGTTGGATCGGAGAGAACGATGTCGAAACGAAAGCCGCTCCAGAATCATGGTAGTCGTGCATCCGATAATGAGGCTCGCACGGCATTTTCGATCCCGTGCCGCAAATAATCCCTTTTCTACATGGGAGGCTCTCATTATCGTGCAGAGAAAGAACAAGAGGAACGAAGACGAGAGCGAGAGAGAGAGAGAGAGAGAGAGAGAGGGAGAAAGAGAGATAGAGAGGGAGGGAGAAAGGGTGAAGAAGATGAAAAAGAAAAGGATAAAAGTACAAGGACCAACGGGTAGAAACAGGGTTGACGGGGTGGAAGGGGGGAGATAGGTCCGATGATGCCGTTTTATTTTTTTCAGAAGCTGATTGAGATCGCTCGAGATCATTTACCGGTCGACCTGTTCCGAGGCCTGGACTAATCAGATCAATCAGACAGAATGATCGCGAAATGAGTTCGGGATCATTATCCTCTCGGATGCGCGGATAGGCCTCTTGATGGGTCCACCAGGTCCTCGTGACCACAAATCGAATCGTGAAATCGATTTCAACCGCGACCGTTGGAACCCTCTCTCTCTCTCTCTCTCTCTCTCTCTCTTCGCCCTTAAATACACGCGGTCAAGTAATTTACCGATGTACGTATGTATTAATGCCCCGTGTTTCGAGATAGTATTATACGTGTACGTATAAAGTTCGCGTGCGATTATAAGATCGTGTAATCTCTTTCGTTGTAATTAAAAGTTTCTTTTTCACCGCGGGCGAACGATTTATCGGCGTTCTGTTCTTGGAACTATTATTAAGCTTGCATGTGTTAAATAATATAGCGTATACAGGTATTATCTACTATAAACTATCTTAGTTTTCTTTCTATTTTTCTTTCTTTTCTTTGATATTCTATACATATACATATAGTGCGTTGGACGTATCACCTAGGGTAATCCGCTGATTCGAACGTCCCAATGGTTTTCCTTTTACAGTCTGTGGAACAGAAAATTTCGAACACGAGGGTAGGAATTATGCTTGATGAAACATCATTTGCTACCGATACGTCCAATTACGTCCATCTGTCCATCCGCCGCCGCGAGCCATCCACGGGCCCTTCCGTGACGAGGCGCTGTCCACCCATTATTAGAATCGCGTGATTTCACGCGCACGCCCCTGACACTTTGCCGTGTCTCGTTTCGTGACGGGGACACGTGCACGCCTACAACGTTCCGCTATCGTTCGCGGCAACCCGGGAGGAAGACGTCAGCCCATTATCGCAGGTGCAACGATCACCGTAATGATTCTGGAAACAATATCCTAACGACCGTACGTTTTTCTATTTCACGTTCCAGGTGTACCACGATCGAACGTTTCGCAGTTTGAAATTCGAATATATATTTCTTTGTTTAACGTCCTAGGTACTTGATTTGAAACGTAGATAGGTGAAACGTTGTAAGATTTGTAATTTATTGATTTTTCTGCAAAAGGGATACGGTGATAATTATCATTGTACGAACGGCAGACCGTGGCTGATCGAATAGACGATGCTTCGTTTGAAGATTTCTCACGGTAAATCACCGCGCAGTCCGAAACAATTAGTAGGGTCATTAGGTTGAACGGGGGCGGGCGCCGTTACGGTTTTCCGGCGTGTAAATTAGTTTGTTTCGTTTGTCAAGAAATCTCTGTTTCTCGTTCTCCCTCTTTCTCTCTCTCTCTATCTATCTATCTATCTATCTATCTGTCTCTATGTTTCTCTTTCTCGATGACGGTTTTGTCTCTGCGAAGGAGGAAGCGTGATTACGTAACCTACGCTACGTATATGTGATGTATGCGCGATATCAATATTCCGCGCGGTGAAAATTATTAAGCCGCCGGCGGTAAAACATATTGTACGTTAGACGAGAAATTATCGTACCGGTAACGACGCGTCGCGCTTTCGAAATTAATTTATAACTGTCACACTGGATGTCTGGAAGCACCTAAATCATTCCCCGGCGAATCTTTTGATTTACAATCCGCCGTCGGGATTTTTCCAATGGAAATCTAGTAAAACGGAATTACCAGGTTTCTCCGCGCAGCCGACGGAGAATTTTCCAAAAAAGATTCACCGTTTACAGACGCGATAGAAGGTTCGCTTGAATTCCACGTCGAGTTACGTGGTAAGAAAGATACAGGTCGAATACCGGTGGAATATTTATACGTTTTCGAGGACGATCAGAAACGTCTGCTGGAAAGCGGTCGCAGCCGGTTGTTGGTCGGCGGAGAACCCGACATTAGGAACGGAATCTTAGGACCAGAATCTTACGAGAGCGACCGAAATTAGAGACAAATTCCAGACCCCGAAAATTCGGTGTTGCCGTGGCAGAACCCGCAATTATCCAAAGCCACGTGGCTCACTTCTACGATACAGGTAAGATAATATTATGAAAGAAATCTTGCGGTGATCATTTTTCATTCGTTTTCCTTCCACAACGATCAACGTTCACCGTTTCAGCCTGTTTCTTCAGGCAATGTGGTTCACAATTCTGTTTACCACTTCCGCTTCGTGTGTTTCCGGTAAAATTAGTCTGTAAACTCGTTTTCAAACGATGCGCCTGGATGACTCGGAGAGTTAGAAAAAGAAAGATGAAAATTCTTGGGGTATCAAGGGGTGTAAAAGCCCTATCCGTCGTTTTCCAAAAGGACAAACGTTTTGACTTGGGCATAATGGACCCATTTCGCCAGGACTTTCACACGCGGTTCTTTGTCACGTTGGTAGGCGTGGTTAGAATCTAGCAGGTAGATTTTTTTTCCATGATTTTCCGCGTCACCTTTCCAGGATACGCGTTAACGATATTCGAAGATATCAATGTTTCGGTTTCCTTTCGTTTCTTTCTTTTATTTTTTTACCTTTTATTTAATTCTTGAGTAATTCAGGTCCTCGAGGTTGCGCGACTCACGGATTATCGTACGGCGAGGATTTCGCGATCGCGGTCGTGCAATAAAATAATTTACGCGGCAAGGTTCGAGAAGTCAAACGGAGTCAAAAGTGAAGGAAGGATAATTACTGCGTAACGTCGTACTTTCTCCTCCGGGCGCTGGTGTACGCAGTCATTTACACGGGTGTAAACGTTAATGCTTGGAAGCAACTTACTCGGCGATATTAATGTCGTGCTAGTAATGCGCGTAATAGCGTGCGCACGAGGTGTATGATTTAAATCCCGCGATTGAAATGAATAGAAACGAGCTTAAACGGCGCTGTTCCCCTGTCTGACAAATCGTCGATCTTTTTTCAACTTATCGAAAACTTCGCTTATTCATTTAAAACCCTTGAATCGTCCATCAGATAATTCGATCGCGAAGAACTCTCGTCCAATGGATAAACTATAGAACAATGTGAATCAATGGCACTGAAAAATGAAAAAAAAATAAAATTTAGAAATTTATTATTCAATTTCCCAACATGGACGGTATATATAACACACTTACGAATTTACATTTCGTCGATAACAATGATTTACACTCTAACACCCTACCCTTAACCGATAACCCAGCACGGGGAAAGATTCATCACCGAAATTGAAAATAAATAAAAACAGACAACGTAAAAGAAAAACGAAACACGAAGTCGTGGAAACGGTTCTTGCCATTATTTACACCGTCTGCATTAGAATGTTCCCTACACGCTCGAATCGCACGGGTTATCGTCGCTGGCTACCAGCCGATAGGAAAATATAGTACAGATCGAATTACGCTCGCGCGGACGGTAAATACACGCACGATAATAATAAAAGTCATAATGATATATTTCGCGGCGCAAGTGCGGTTTAACGATTCCCCCCGGTACGTTTCGTGCGTATTAAACGATATCAAGGATTCCGTTCACCCGGTGTGAATCCCTACCACCTTCCATCACACCACCCTTCCTCCCCTTCCCACCCCGCCCCTTCGTCCTTGATCCATGAAGGACGTGGATCACGGTCGAGGATTTTCAGCGTTTCAAACGGGGAAAAAGAGGCTTTCGGATACGAAGTTTGCCGCGCCACGAGACGGCAGTTGCCAGCCCGGGCTCATTTTGATTGATCGGGCAATATAGCCTGCTCACCCCCCGCGGTTTGTGCATTACCAGTCGCGACGTGGAAAAATTGCTGGATTGAGATGCACTCATTAATAATCCTCCGGTGTGTGTGCGCGCGCGCGCGAGAGCACGGTGAATCGGGGGGAGGCCCCTCTTGACTCCGCTTCACCGGGTTCTAAACGCGTTCGGCTTCCCATCCGGCCGACATTCTACTTGTTCGGTGTAATTACCTGTGATGTTTCGTGAATAAACGACTTATTACCGGAGGAATTCGGTATCGCGCCGTGATACATTTCGTAATGATCGATCGCGCCGTTGTATCGGATCGGTATCTAAAAATGAAGATTCTTTTTCTTTTTTTAGTTTTATTATTTTACCGAAGGCAGATCATTCATTGGCATCTTTTATTTCGTATTAGACACTCAACACTAAATCCACCGGCTATTTGTTATGTGTCTACGCATTTCTACCGAACCGGTTTTTAACGAAAAGTTCTAGATTGTACGTAGATAATAGTAAATTCAATACGAACAATAGTGAATAAAGTAAATTTTAAACAGCACTAAAAAGAAAGTGTCTTCTCTTTGTTATACTTAACAAAAGTAACATTAAAACAGTCAAATATCCACTCTCGGTAGGATTAGTGTTAAAGTACATACATATATCTCACACCTGTAAATATAAAAACATAATACCCGGATGATAAACATGATTTACATTTTAAACGAACACACCGAATCCTCCCAGGCCGAAATAAAATCACATGTTCCTTTTTTGCATAGAATTAGAAAGAATCGGGGGGAGGATGCGTGCAACGCATTCCCGTGAAACTCGATATCCGTTTATCAAGGATCCACTTTGCTCCCAGGATCCGGTGAATTGCTCCCGGTTTCTTGTCGCCGATCGGAACGTAAAGCAAGCACGTACACGCACGCACGTTCCCGTGTCCATGCAACGTGGATAGTTTTATGGCGGCCCTCTGCCTCCCCGTAATGCGTTTGGCTAAGAACATATCCCGGAGTGAGAAAGAGAGAACATGCTGGGAACATGGTGACTTAGATGAGCAAGAATGAGAGAGATAGAAATGAAAAGGAAAGAAAAGGAGGATCGAACGGTCTTAATATCCTTTGATTTATCTTGGTTGGGGTCACGCCGTCTTTGCTCTCCTCCCTCTCTCTCTCTCTCTCTTTTTCTTTCTCTCTCTTTCTCTTGTTCAACCACCCCCGTGGAAACCGCAACGCATGGGCGGGCCAATAAGTTTTTAAATAACCATAACTCCTGGTTTTATGGCCGAAACGGCGCGCGATGGCCCACGGTACGATCTTTTTTTTTTCACCATGTCCATGATACGGTCAAACTGTAGCGGACAATTTGTTTGCTTTATCCCCCACTTTATATTCGATCGGTTATACAGTCCGGTTGGCGGATCGGATGAACGTTTTGATACCAGCAGAACTTGTATCCGTTGGTTATTAATCCGTGGTCGATATATCAAATTTTTAGCTACCATTAAAACCCCGTGCGAAATGTCTGTCGAAAATAAGGCGGGGAAACATGTTTTCGTATTAAACTGTAATTTATTTCCGTCGTGTGGAATTAATCAGATTTATCGATAGTAACATCGGTAGAAGATTAAAGGCCTTGTTGTAAAACTTATAAAATACCTGTGCGCGGAACGATGTCGGGCCTACATTCGTTGTAGATCATTACGGAATGGTAGCTAGAACCAGCGAGGCGCCCCGTTTCTCTTCATTCGTTAGACGTATGCGGTCCGCGTGCGGTATACACGTTGTGTCATGTTGCGGAGGCGCTCCTACTAAGTCACGGGTACCATTGTTCTAGTCGTCGTTTGATAGACGACACTCGTTCTTTACATGACCGGTCGAGGGCATATACGCGTCAGTGAATAGGCAGACGTGGAATTCTTTCCTGTATTATTTAAAACGTTCCCCAAGTATCTTCTATCCTACACAATTACATAAATCAAATGTAAATTTTCCTATAAACCTTGTTACCTGGTCTGTCACTCTACAACATTAAAGATTAGACTCAGTTTTTTGTGGACATAACTATATCGAGTCATACAATTTAGTTAGTATCAATGAACAATGTATAAAATAGTCTTCATTTTTAATTAATAAGAATCAAGAGTTAAGGTCTTGACTCGGGCCAAGTACAAGAGTTCCCGACTGGTAGACCTGATCAAGAGTTAAGGTCTTGACTCGGGCCAAGTACAAGAGTTCCCGACTGGTAGACCTGAACTACTCTTTTCCGGAAGAATTAGATCGAGGTCTTTGGGGTATTCAAACGGCATTAAATCGGCATATTTCCCCCAAACTATGGTGATATTCTTGTAGGGGACGTCCACCCGAGTAATTTAAGCCTAACTACGAGAAGATTCATCAAGCCAATCGCGAGATATTTTGATCTAAAATGTCGAGGTTTTTGTAAGAAACGTCGTCTTCTTCCTCTCCTCCTTCTCCATCTCCATCTCCATGTTCAGCCTGTCACGCAGCCCGGTGTCAAACCCTAACATATGTTTCATACCATGCGAGATAATTTTTCTGCCGATATCGTAGATTTTATATATGTAGTATATGAAATTTCCTCTCACACACATCCAGATTGTTAACATATTAAATTAGAAATGTTTGTTACGTTACGATTTTGACATCAAGCTTCGTAAAATTAAGGGTCAGAATGCGTATTCGAAACATATTCGATCATTTTTATATCTTGAAAATTGCGCGAATGGCGAGCGATGTATGAAAATCGCGAAAAATCGTCAAATTATGACAGTTTTTTGGTCGGCATTCGCTCAATTTTTGAGATAGCGATCTGAAACTGGTACCATTGTTTTAGTTAGGAAATTCTACGCCAGAACAATGTATAATAGTTGTACTTTTCGAAAATTTAATTTTTCGCAAAAATCTGAAGGGGGTAGGTCAGGATTTTTTGCGATTTTCGTAAATCGCCTGCCATTTCCACAATTTTTGAGCTATTAAAATGATCCTGGGCGTTTTGGACGCGGAATCCGAAGCCGAATAAGATGCAGAAAGAATCAGATCGATATCTAAAAAATTGTAGAAATGGCAGGCGATTTACGAAAATCGCAAAAAATCCTGACCTACCCCCTTCAGATTTTTGCGAAAAATTAAATTTTCGAAAAGTACAACTATTATACGTTGTTCTACCGTAGAATTTCCTAACTTAAACAATGGTATCAGTTTCAGATCGCTATCACAAAAATTGAGCGAATGCCGACTAAAAAACTGGTTGAATTTGACGATTTTTCGCGATTTTCGTATTTCCTTTGTCATTTCCGCAAATTTTTTTATATCGACTTGATTCTTTCACTGTCTTATTCGGCATCGGATTCCGCTTCCAAAACGTCCCGGGTCATTTTGATATCTCAAAAATGCCGGAAACGACGAAGGAATTACGAATATCGCGAAAAATCGTCAAATTCAACCAGTTTTTTAGTCGGCATTCGCTCAATTTTTGAGATAGCCGTCTGAAACTTGTACCATTGTTTAAGTTAGGAAATTCTACAGTAGAACAACGTATAATAGTTGTACTTTTCGAAAATTTAATTTTTCGCAAAAATCTGAAGGGGGTAGGTCAGGATTTTTTGCGATTTTCGTAAATAGCCTGCCATTTCTACAATTTTTTAGATATCGATCTGATTCTTTCTGCATCTTATTCGGCTTCGGATTCCGCGTCCAAAACGCCCAGGATCATTTTAATAGCTCAAAAATTGTGGAAATGGCAAGCGATTTACGAAAATCGCAAAAAATCCTGACCTACCCCCTTCAGATTTTTGCGAAAAATGAAATTTTCGAAAAGTACAACTATTATATATTGATCTGGCGTAGAATTTCCCAACTAAAACAATGGTACATGTTTCAGACGGCTATCTCAAAAATTGAGCGAATGCCGTTCAAAATATCGCCTGAATTTGAGGATTTTTCACGATTTTCGTAATTTGCTCGCCATTTCCACAATGATTGAGATATTAAAACGATCCGGGACGTGTTGGACGCGGAATTCGAAGCCCAATAAGACAGTGAAAGATTCAGGTCGATATCTAAAAATTTGCGGAAATGACGAAAGAATCCACAAAAAGCATCGAAAATGCAAAGCTATGGGCCAAGTACAAGAGAATGTTACATTGGAATATCAAACTTGCTCACATTTGATTGATTTCAAATCCTGTGTAAAATGCAGTTTATGTTAATGAGCAACCTATTCCAATGTAACATTCTCTTGTACTTGGCCCATAGCTTTGCATTTTCGATGCTTTTTGTGGATTATGTATACAGTGAGAAAAACAGAATCAGTTGAATAAGAAGAAAATTCTCCATCACATTTCCTATTACTCTGTAACAATTATAATCACACACATATCCACTGATCCTTATCTCTGTAATATCCGGTAGTCTGTCGGAAAAAAGGGGTCAAAATTTGACGTACGTTTACGACGTGTCCCGGGCAAGTCGAGGTTTCCAACTACCGAAATCGCCAAACATCGCCAACGGTGGTCCCGTGGAAAGGGGACCGCTTTAACAGCCTGCTACCAGATGAGTGGGTGGTGCTAGGTCGACGGGAAGCAGGTTGCGTGGCAACCCGGGGGTTACGTATATAGCCCAGCTCCCTTTCCGTGAGCTGGCAACAGCGAACCATGGCGTACCCATTCCGCCGGCACGATGGTTTTCGTGGCTGTATGCGTGAACGCGCGTGTCGGACTTAAGCGCACGGATGTGGCACCCAATGAGTTTAAATCATGCCGACTGGCGAGAAGGCGCAGTAACAGCGCAAAACAGCCCCGTGTGTACGGTTAAATCATAGGAGTAGGAAGAAGGCGTGCTGGGGTATACATTCGGCATCGTTGCGAACGTCGGCTTAAAGGCTTCGAATTCTCCCCGTCTGTAATTCGTTGCGAACGATCACACGGATAAGATAGACGCCGGACGTCCATGGGAGCAAGTGTTTTCACGGCCGTCGAGAGAGAGAGAGAGAGAGAGAGAGAGAGAGAGAGAGAGAGCTTTCAGATCATCGCGGAATGGGCCGTTTCGCGCTCTGCAGTTACGCTCGAACGTATACGTTAGACACCGGTAAATCAAAGGGACGATTTATAATGGCGGATGAACGTATCGTTAGTGTACAATGACTGTGGTTAATGCGCGCCGGTGGAATCTTTGTTGCCCCTGAACGTGCACACCGTGGAGAGGATACTAAATGTTGTATAGATTGAGAAAGTGTAACGATTGATTTTACTGGGGGATATTTTAAGAATTTATTGGAAATGTCAAACTGCTTTGAAAGATTTCCAAATGTCAACGTGATATAATAAAAATCTGTGGTTACATTAGTTATTTTTGTATTAATATTTTCTAGAATACCCTTTACAAAAACACATTAATAACATTTGACGTTGTTACGCGAGCCAATTAAAATACCGGGACACTTTAACAACACGAAGTGTTCTCGGTTAAACGTTTGAAAACCGTACTAAAAAGAGATCGACCCGGGTCGTCCTAATCCTAACAAATCGAATTCAACCGTCGCATCGCCACGTACGGAACATCGGACGGAAGAACACCGGGAATGATAGTGAAAAAGAGAACGTAGGGAGAAGAAACGGGCAGACAGACGTAACGAAGCCAGAAAGAAAAGCCAGGATACCGTGTGAGATGGGTAGAGAAAGAGAGAAAGAGAGAGAGAGAGAGACGCGGAAAAAGAGAATAATAAAGCGAGTCAGTGCCAGGTGCCCGGTTGGCATAAGAAGGCGTCCAAAAGCAGTGCGTGTCATTAGAGACCGTGAAAGACGTGACAAATGACAGTCTGTCTCGTCTTGAATACGCATTGGCGCCCCCTATCGCTGCCATTCGTTTGTTTGCGGTCACACATTGTCGTCCCGTGGAGAAGGGCATACCGAAGCTCTTCTTCCGTTTATCGTGGAACCTCCGCCGTTGCTGTTTCACGGGGACGTTGTTGCAAGGTCCTCTGTGAGAATGTGATTCGCCATGGATCCTTGGGGGATGTTTTGACGGCCGGTTGACGAGCGATTGTCCTTTCTACTTTTGCGGCCCTTCGAGTACCTTCTCTTTACCTTTTCATTTTTTTCTTTTCTTTATCTGTTTTTTTTTTTTATATACCACGAGTCGATCGTCTGTGTTCCCTTGTAGGACGTGCTCGATTATCGAAAGATATTCCATGAGTTTCCATCGAATCATCATGGTTTGTATAGAAAAAAAAATACTATGTACATATTCTCGTGTGATGTATCCGAACGTTACAAGGATCGACCTGATACACAATAGATAAACTTACCATCGAGTAGTAAGCACCACGTACACGTTTTATTATCAACCATTCGCCGATAGTCTAACGCGAAAATGTCTACACGATATTGACAAGACGATCGGTACCGAGCGATCCAACGATACAACCCGGCGATAAGGCTATCGTTCCGCTCTTAAATCCAATAACGTCGTTCTAGCGATGTCGTCGTTGGTGGGCCGGTAGTCGTCACCGGTCGTTTACGCGTTCCTCTTATCAACAAATCTAAAAAAAAGATTAAAAGAAAAAAAAAACAAAACTAAAGAAAATACACGACCACCTCGACGACACAGAAAATTTATCTAACCTGCGAACACAATCCGCAGGTCATCTCTCGATTATAACCTATCTTTCCTCCCTACCATCCTTACCAACCAACCAACCTCACTGACAACACAACGATACAATGACGTTCCAACGAAACAGACTTAGAAAACCATACGTACACCCGTGTGTCTCATGGATCCATGTTAACACGGCCGGTCACTAATCGTTCACGTTTTCGCCATAAGGGCTGATTCACTGGCAGCGCCGCTTCTTTACGGCATTGTTCGCCGGTCCGGTCGGATCGCTATCTTAACTAGCCTCGTGTGCTTTTGCCCGTAGGAAACTGGTAGCTGCTACTCGGTAGAGTCGGGCCACAGTGGCTTGGTAGCAACTCCCATGGTCTCTCTCGTAGACATGATCGTTCCTACGGCGTGTTCTACGCCGTGCTCGCGGCAACGGGCCCTCCTCTCTAGACGTGACGGCAGTAAAGTAAACGTTTCTCCGCCGACCAGAAACAACGGCACCCGGTCTCGAACCGGGAGCAACAGCAGCAACAGGAACAACAACAACAACGGCAGCGAGGAAAACGGTTCGAGATCGAGGGACGATAGGAAACCGCTCTCTCGCGAACCATCGAAGGTGCGAAGAGATGGGATTGGCCGGTGCTACCGTGGCCCAGGAACCCCCTATCGCGAGGATTCCGATCAAAGGTCAAGTTACGTCAAGTTGTAACCTCCCCTCCCGTCGTTGGAGTTTCATCCTTCTCCTCCTCCTTTTGCTCTCACCCCCTTCCCCTTTGTCTTTCTTATGGCAATCTTATAGCCCTCACATCGTTTGATCTCACGAGCACCATTTCCTCGAGGTCACGTCCTTCCCGTGCCGTTGAGACGATTTGCGGTTATAGGAGTCACGAGTCGTGATCTCCTGTATTGGGTGCGAAACACAACGTGGATTATGGTCTTTCGAAATGTAATGTTCGTTAGTCTCGCGGGTTTCGTAGCGTACGTGGGGAATTTATTAAAGATCGTAGTGTAGCGATAGTTTGTGAACTAGGTTGATGGACGTTTTAGTTCGGATTTCTTTTTTTTTTGTTTTGGTAAAATTGACTTTTGGATTACGTAAATCCGACGGGTAAACAGAGAGACGGTTTCGAACGGGATATCGATCTTAATCGATTGTCCATCATCCGTCATCCATCTTCGGGGCGATGAGATTTCAAAGAATGAACGCGTGGCGTTTCTACGTATCCGTAGAGTTTTCAGTTAAAAGCCCCCGCTTGGAAAACCGTTCGTACTGAACGTCGGTGTTTAACGACGAACGTTTCGTGAACACTGGGCAGAATTTGTACGAACGCCACGGTAGATCCTACGGTCATCCATCTATTACACTATGGTTGACGCGCGGACAACGTCGTATTAAAGGCTACTTAGCATTGAAATATACGGTACTACTTCAGAATGCTGAAAATCAAGGCTGCTCGCTGCCGACTGCAACTGCATTCTCGGAAATTCAACGTTTCACCGTAGACGTTTCCTTCGACGCGATAAAGTAGCTTGGAATACATTTACGTGGTAGAATTTAAATAGACACGAAGAATACGCATGGATATAACGAGAAAATTCATGTTATTGGACGTAGATAAAGAATTCGAATGGTTGCGTAAAAAGATCGGATCGATATATCAGTGCCACAATACGTAACAAGCATCTCGAGGCCGGGAATTAGGGCCAATGACTTTAACTTTCCCGCCCAAAAACATCGCGCTACCATCATTAGAACGGTGATTCACTTAAGAAAGTGAAATCAATTTGTGTGAGCGCGATGGCATGTTCAAAAGGAGGCGCCTAATGGAGCAACTAAGCGCCCTTCCTTCTGATCGATTATTATTCATTAGACCGAAATTCCGACCGTCTAATTGTTTGTACCGCGAGGGAAAGTCACCGTTAAGTCACGTGAACCAAAAAAAAAAAAAAAACAAAAACAGAACGAGAGGATGAACTAGTCACGTGCACACCGTTTACGATATCTACCCGGAGAAACCACTTACCGACAAATTATCCGTTCTAACGGTGAAGCAAATGGTGAAACCAGCGAACGATACCGTGAAACTAAAATTCAACACTACGAACGTGAAAATCGTGGAAACGAAACGGAAAATTCACGACGGTGGTTTACGATTTTCGGAAGCACCAGCCGTTCGGAGAGTAACAGGAACCCGGACAGCGTGCCGGGGGACAAGCGACGCGGTTTCCAACTGTCGTAAATAAATTTGTGGCGGAGATTAGCGAGGCGAAACCGCGAAAGTTACGGTCCACCTTTTGAGGACGTCCTTGTGTCCCTCTGTCTCTCGTTCCGACAAAGGGTTGTGTCCCTATGGTGAACGAAAGTGGTCTCGCTCTTCCCCTTTGTCCATCCCGTGGTATCCCACTCCGACGTGGAAGACAGCCCTAAATAAAATTTGACCGGCATAATGGACTCCCCTATAGTTCACCGAGTTGCAGATTTACGATTCGCTACGAGTCCGGCGATTGCATTCTGCTCGCTGCCTCCGCCCGGGATGGTCCCCGGGTGTTAAGATACACGAATGATATACACACTTGCGGTGAACGGTATTAGTTAAGAGCTACTGCTTACGTTACAATCTAAATAATAAATCATTTGACAAAAGAAATAAATCATTCGTTAATTCGTCTATTCTTTCTACAGACACTCTATATAAATTCCCTAGGTAAGGTATTATATATACTAGGTATTATTTATACTATCTAAGTCTCAAATTAAGAGACAAATAAAAAGTTTCGAATATAAAGTCTTTTAAGATAATTCTATCTAAATAAAGATCATTTCCGTACCTGTGTGAGATGGTCTCTCTCTTACTCTCTCATTCTCTGGCAGAGAATTTGTCGAATTTCGATTCATTGTCCGACTCGTAGGCAGGCCACGACAATTTCTTGCCGTATTTACCAGTATTAGGATAATCCCATTTGTCGAAATGTGCCTCCTTATGCCCGCGCCACCCCGGGGCACGCCCCGTTCACGATTCCGTGCCCGAAATCCATGCTGGAAGGGGTGGAACGGGAAGAAAACGGGTCCAGCCGGTATATCTACGTCCCTCTGGGACACGGTACTTAAAGGCGCGTTTGTTCTTCCGCTGTGGTGCGGCATTGTCGGGGGCCCAACGAAAACGGGCCGCACGCAAAAGCCAATCCGTCGAGACTTAAACCGCGTACCGTTACAGATGCTACGACCCGAGAGAAAGACAGTGGCTCGCACCGCGGGAGGAAGCGAAAGGGCTGCCCTTAATGCTGGAAAATTTAAGGCCGCACGAAACTATTCCCCAAGGGAGAACTTCGTTTACCCGAGTAATTTGTCATTGTCTAATTTGTCCGCTCTTCGACGTCTGGCTAGCAATAGTTCGTTGGACACTTGGAGTATTGGAGAATGAATTAAAAATATTTAATAGAACTAAATAAGGATCCCTTATGGATAAGATAGAAATCTTTCTTTGACGAGAAGATCGTTTTTTTTTTGTATTTTTGACAAGAGCACTTGAAGTGTCGAAAATATCTTTGATGATTTCAATAGAAATTAAAGTGTCGCTATTGATTCGTTCTTTTCGAGCGTTTAAACCGATCGTCCCGGGACCTAGACAATTTTTAACCAAGGTTCACGTTAAGCCGGTCGAATGATGTTATCCTTTTATGACAATTCTACACGGTATCACGGTGGGAATCTTATCTTACGGACTTTAACCAGCAATCTGGTTAGCCACGACGCTCGTACCGTCGTTAATCCATGGATTGACCGTAGCGAAACCGGGTAATCTCTTAGGATACACCTCCCCTCCCCCTCTCTAATCTCCGATCTTAAACCAAATATCGCAAATTGGCAGATCCTGAGCAACCTGCTTTCGTCTTCTTCAGCGTACCAGGCATATCGGTCGTGTCGCTGGAAAGGAGCTGCGTGCTAATCCCAATTTAAATGGGATCCATCCGGTCGGACAAAAGTCTTAAGAGGCAGAAAGTGGGCGGTGCACCCGGTGGACGTGGATTAGAACGAAAATCCGCAAAAGAAGATTCCTCACCGTGTGCCCACCGTGAAATTGTCAACATCGGAGGCACAATTCCGACGAGGACGCTGATGAACGAAATATTTCCGATTATCGGAATGGTTCCTATTGAAATTCACACGTTACCGTTATCATTTCTGTGATCTCTAAGAATATTCACACGAGGAATCTAATAAATTTGAATATATACATATATATTCAATTAAGAATATCAATTAGATGAATTTGATTTGAAATCATAGATTTAGGTCTTCCGTAATGAAAAATAAATGTACAAGTGAGTTTCTGTGGGAATACAAGTGTAAATAAATTTGCGGTAGATTAATAACGAGTAAAATACACGAAGGAGTTGAAAACTCCGTTGATTGATACTCCGTATAAGCGACGTTAACGAGAATACGAGAGACAGTTGGTAAGAATAAAAGGCAGATATCAAGGATCATTACGGGTAACACTAAACGGAGGTCTCGAGCGGAAACGCTTTAACGGACACGATAGGAACGCCGGTCAGGGAGATCGTAATTGTACGATTGCGAAGTAGCAGATCTGGCCGGGCCACGGTTGCTGAAGTAGAGAATCGTGTTATTGTCGATATCGCAATCAGACTCGCAAAACTGGCACGCAAGGTGATGTTACATACATAAAACGTTCCTCCTTCGCGGTTGACATTAACGCTTCCAAGAATATCCAAGTTGACGACCGTGCTGACCCATATTATCGTGATTCACTGGAGATCGTGTAACGAATAATTATATTTTTCGCGGAAAACTTTCAAACGTCCCGCCGCGAGACGCTAGCGAAATAAAAAAAACGTTTTTCCCTATTCTTCCCTGTTACTTGCACGTAACCTCTGACCCATCCCCCTCCACCGGTTACTGATCTTACCTATGTAAAGAAAACATAAAAAATAAAATAAAGAGGAAAAAAAAACACTTTTATGCACCTTTCTCCCAAGACGTACGAATTGTGCATACCGATTTTATGAATGTTTGCGGTCGGGTTATCTTTCGTCGCGGTATCCGCAAACGACAAAGGCTTTCAACGGGAAATAGGACAGGTAGGTAAAATGTCGGACGTGTTGCGGTTGTGTCGAGACGTACGTAGAAATCCTGATCTACGCGTCTTCCTGCCGGCCGGCAGGAGATTTCGTTTCACGGAATCGGATCTAAGTCTATGTATGTATCTACATCAGGTTGGGAAACCGTACGATTAACAAATAGATCGTGACTCCACCCACTATGCGGCCATGAGACAGGGGGATTCAAAACATTTGCGCCACCTACCGTGTTTCGCGTACCATCCTCGTACCCCTTTTTCAACCCTTTCGGAAATCTGTCGGGCACACCGGTCCTTCCACCGGGTTCGTTTCGCTAATTTACGACTCCCGGCATAACACTTGACTGCATTGTGGGTGACCGCATCCTACTGAGAACGCCACAGAATCTACTAAGAATCGCTCGTAAATCTTGTCGGTTTGCCACCATCGTGGGTACCGTAACGAAATCCAACCTGATTTTCGAGCAAAACCAACGTCAGATTTGTCCGATTGTGTCGCGTGCACGTTAAGATGAGAATCGTAGAGACCGTATTATTATTATTATTATTATTATTATTATTATTTTTCTCTTTCACGTTTAAACGTATCATCGATCCCCGAGGAAAAAACGGATCGTCGGTATTATCGTTCTAATTTTAGAAATGAAACGATGCGGATATCGGCCTGACGTAATTACCAAGCACGTGTATTACGATACTTATGAAATTAGATAGATTTGCATTAACCGGAGAGTCGTGACTATGAGTTTTCCAGTTTTCCTATTTTATCCTCGAGCGAAACCGGACGCGAATTACGTAAGTGTGAAAAAATAATCGAAGTTAATTTCATGAATCGGCCGTGAATGAGTTTCTCATTGAATTAAATGCGGTTTGCACGGATCGGACCAGATGATCTTTCGCAGAAGTACAAAATGACGAGCGATCCTGGCTGGGATTAACTCCGGCTTAGAGGAAACTCGCAAATAACTGGATTTTCCGATTCAATGACGCGCTAATCCGATTACACGATTCATACGAGCTTAAGGGTGACATTTTGACGTTCAACTGGATCGATTAGATCGCAATACACATTATATGCGGATGCCGGACGGAACCTGACTTTCATCCAAAGTTAATCCGATTAACCGATCCCCAGGTTAAATGTACATGTTTGCTAACAAATGTGACACGCTGCACGTTTACCGTTCCGTCAGGATTCCGTCTATCTGGTTACTTCGAAAACAATGAATACCAGGAGGTACTGTTAACGAAAACGCACGGGGAAGAATTGAATAACATTCGAGGTAACATTTTTCCAGCCTACACGGCTATTCATTCTATTTTCAGAAACCGCAAACCTATTGTCAACGAATTACCATTGAACCATTTACACTTCCACGATGCAACCACAGTGGGTCTAAGAAACTCGACTACATATCTTTCTAACGCAAGTATCTTTATATGTATAATACACATTCCATTCTGTTACATATATTACACGTACGTACGTACATACGTACATACGTACATACAACTTCGCCCACGTACCGTTCCCGTTTATATTTCTTTTTTTTCCACTACATTGGACCCAACCTTACCATGTTTGGTATGGAATTTCGTCGCATCAAAAGAGAGTCACCGGATGTATGACGACTCAAACGGCCGAAAGAAAGGTGTGCGCTTGAAACTCCGAAAGGAAAGCATCGTTGCGACACCTATCTCCCCACCACCATCCCTCGGACGAACCCGGGATTGATACGATCTCGAGATTAATCGAGTGTTAGCGTCATTTCTCTTACAGTCCTAGCGAAAATACGACCGTCGAATCGAGAGTAGAATCGATGCTTGGGCAATTCCACTCATACAGGTGTGTCCCCGTTAAACGTTGATTCCCTCCATCCTTATTTCTTGGGTCATCTTCTCTTCTATATACATATATACATGTATACATATATACACCTCGAAGCGATACGTCCTGGCCGGTGTCTTCCTCTGTCGTAAGCTGGCCCAATTTCTATGGTGGCTCGCCTTATAAATCGCCCTGCCTTTTTTACGACCTTCGCATAAAGCGCCTGGACGAGTCCTCTCCACTCGAAGAAGGTAACGAGCGTTTTCTTTTTTCTCCCTCTCCACGGTCATTCTTGGTCCACCGAAAGGTTTCGTACCGAATTCCCCGTATGTTCCGTCCGTTCGTTCTGTGGATCCACGGCAGCACGTCCTCACGACTTTACACTTCGGCTTCGTGGGGCCCCCATGTCGTTAAACGCGCTCCAGCTTGTCGCAAGGACACTCTTGGTATTTTTTATGATATCCATCGTGTCCGTATAAAACGGAAACAACGGCGACTATTAAACATCTGGCTTGTACGTACACCACGCACCTGAGATCGTCTGTTTATATGTTACATGTATGTATTGTATATGTAGCCGGGGCAAATCGTATTTAAGAATTTTGAGAGAATCGAGGGTGGGGACTGAGTACGGGGACATCGGAACGAGCTTGTACGTCGTAAAATTCGAATTGGATATTCCGTTAATTATCTACTGTACATTATCTGCCATACTTGTATTTGAAGATAATTATAGTTATACGATGGCATTGTAAAAAAAAAGTGTTCCTTACGGATTGATTTATTTTAATGGTCGATATTTCAACGGTAGAAATTAAATTAAATACTTTCCGCTCCCGGAAAGAGTCCAGATACACATATATGTATGTAAATACATATACACATACGTACGAATATAACACATCAGTTTTACGAGCCGAATCTACCGACAACTGTCGATACACTCAAAACCTATGATATTCACCTCTGAACCGTATACAACCGTGACACTCTGTAACGTATAATCTGATCTCAGGCTGCAGCTTTTCAAGTATTCGTGTATCTCAGCGCCGTGTATTGTCGTCAGACAAAATATTTCTCTGCCAGCCACGATTCCCTGAACCGGGATTCGTAAAAGGTGCTCACGCTCGTACCACGTTGTCGTTCATCCGATAATGTCTCGAGAGAAAGAAATAAAAGAAAAAGCAAAAAGAAGAGAAAGAGAGAAATAAAAAAAAAACGAGATGAATCCCGATGATCCAACGGGGGCCCCGGGCGACTCCCCCAATATTTTGACTACCGTGTCAACGAGCCGGCGTGCCGCATTCAGCATGCTCGTCGGCCCGTAACGCCATTCATTCGGCTACGTTAGCGCTTCCGAGCAGATTTATCGAACGACGTGTCGCCGGTTCAACGCTGCGCGTCCATGCGGTTAGATTTGTGGCTGCTGCGGTTTTTGTCCCGCGGGATGAAAGGGACCTCGCCAAAAGGCACGGCAATTACATCACGCGGGCCACCACCGTACGCAACGATCCTGCTTTTCCTTATTTTCACCGGTTACCGGACACAATCGATCCGTACGTCCCGAAACTTTAGATCGTTCGTGTGAAAACTGTCATCGGGAGTCAATTGATTCTCGGTAAGTTACGGTGAGTTCACACTTTCATCAAATTTTCTTTATTATAAATGATAGATGGACATTCTATAGATTTTTAACTTTACACCATATTTGTGTATATTATTGTTAATATTAAATTGAATTAAGTGTCTGTTATGGATAAGTATTATTTTAATTCAGTGGTTCATTATGTCTGATCTCACAGGGTTGAACATGGAACGGGGGTAGCGATGGTCTCGAAACAAAAGCGTCGATACGTTGGGTAGAAGCGGCACGAGTCTTGAAACGTAATACGCTGGTACGTAGGGACTACCAGACCCTATCTGAAATTTAATATCGCGTCCTCGCGGTTTTCGCGATAAATCGACTGCCCACCGCCTACCGCCCACTCGCGAGTCCGGCATATTTAATTACAGAAAATCGCTCGACCTTCGTGCCGGACCTCCCCACGCGCCTATAGGTTTATGCTACAAGTAAAACATCTTTCAAGTATCTGTTGTCCGTGAACTCCTCGCGAACAAAGGGGCATAATGAATTCTCAGGGGGGATACGTGTAAAAACTTACGCATCGATAATTATTATTTGGACTGGAAGATAGACGCTATAATTCACACGATACTCTTTCGAGCATCTAATTCTTGTTCCTATTGGATCTAGTTCCTTTTGAGTTCAGTCCATTATCGGTTCAGGCATGGAATGTTCTACGATTAGTAGTGTGATCCTATTTTTCTAAGATTAAATATGGATCAACTTATTTCAGTTCTTATTGTTCATTCAAATCTATTAACCCACTGAAAAGTTGTTATCCTCTTTTCACCACAACTACTATTCTACTACAAATTTTATATCAGTGTCAATATATAAATAGCTATGGAAACAAATAATAAGGGCATCTATGGTGATTGCAAACGTAAAAATTCGGATTAACCTCGATCTCATGGAAATCGGACAACGCTGTTTTTTTACACGACGATACAATGTCTCATCGACGACAGGAAGCAATGATCCGTTCCGTCGGTGACGAGAAACCCCTCTGTCTAAATGCAGTTAATGGATGACAACTATAAACTACCGCGCCAGTGCATAACACGGAACCACACGGTGAATATCGTTCCGCACGATTGAACGCCCCCCATACGAGGGCCCCGTACACCGTACATACAACACATATACATATAGATACACACATACGGATCCAAGTACTGAAATCCCTCACGCTTCTCGACGCTCTCGACTATCATTTCAGTCCGCCATTGTTTCTACAAAATGCACCCTGTAGTGGCAACCATGCGACCCTCGCCGTCCCGAACCGCTTGCCAGTGTCATGAATATCTTCGTGGCGTTAACGACCACGATGAAAACGACGGCGAACATACCATCGGGTTAAGAACAATGATTTCGAAAGCAGATTAAAGCGATAAATAGTCGATCGTTGATTCCAAACGATACGAGTCAGGATTTATTTAATCTACAAATACATAGAATAATAAACGAGTATAAAAATTCTGTTTTTTTTTCTCATCGATATACAGAAAATTTCCTATGTTGCATTCTAAAAAAAATTTCATTCCCAGATCGAGAAGCTGCAAGAAAAAAAAAAAAGAAAAAAAAAGCTTCTGCCTATCGTTAGATGACTATAGTGTATGAATATCGGTTACACAGGCAAGACCGTCGGGATGACGAATCAACAATGATCGGCAATGATCTCTCGCCGGCAATATGATTAACATCGATCGTGACAGTCGAGTGTCGGTGACAAAGTGCCACGGGCCTTAACTAGGCTTCGACATCTGTCCGATTTGTCACGGGTCGCATTTTCCGGCCGATAGTTCACAGCCAGCCGTACACTAGACGTCGAAACCTGTGAATAATTGCTGAATACCGCTAATGAGAGTCTCAGTGGTGGATTCGGCCGACGCCGCACTCTCGGTCCGCGTCGAATCGAACGAGTTTTGCGCGTCGCGGCTAAACGATACGCTCGTGAGAATGCTGTTTGGATGGCCGCAGATTTATACGCGGTTCGATACGCGTAACGGATACCGCACTCTTCATTAGAGGATATTTAGAAAACTTGAAACGTGGAACTGCACGCTGCTTGCGCGAAAGAGCGGTAGCTACTATATATGTTAATGAGACGGGGGATTTTTTTTATTTGTCCACCGCCGGAGATGAATACAAGAAATTCTAATGACTTTTCCCGGTGATTAGTTTCGTACATCCTATATTGTTCGTTCGTACCCTGCGTAATTTTTTCTCGAATATTTTGTACACCTCTGGGACTTTTTACTGGAAATAATAGTTTTGTAAGAAAATATCACACTTGCGTTGAACTGAAGTAAATAGTAGAAAAATTAATTACACGAAAAAAGTAATGTAATAATAATAGACAAATCAGAAACATGTGATTTTCACCTAGTATTTAAATTTCACATTTCTACAGAAAGCCAAAATTTTCCCAAGTAACAAACACACGAAATTACCATTACGCAGCCAAGAATAGCATCGAATACTTCAGACTAGAAGTCGGATATCCGCCAGGACATTCGTATAAAAGTTTTTAAGCAAAAGTCCGCGGGATCTTCCACGACTTCGACGAAGATTCGATCCGACCGGGCTGTAGATCATTGAAACGTATATCCCTCGGATCGTGGGGTGTACCTGTACCACTCTCTGTGGCCAGTGGAAGGACACAAAGTAGATTCGAGATACGCCTGGTGCACTCCCAGTTCCCGTGGGGTCGTGCCGGTCGTATGCCCAGAGGTTGACTTCCAGTTGCTTTCGAGATCGAAAGATTCGCCTACGCCCTTTCCCGCGGAAGGATTCCGGCGTCTTTACGAAGGACACGCGTACGTTCGAGATCCTGTTTCTCACAGATCATTCGAAATAATTCGCCGGTTGGACACCGTGAAATCGATACGGCGACGCCGGTGTATAATACGCCGTGGCTCTAACGGTCGCCCTCCACTTCGGGTAGATGAATTATTTTCTGGCTGTAGCCGGCAAGCACTGACCGATAACTCTGCCGATTGGCGCTGTCGCCGGTTTGATAGCGTGGCTCATGCTGCTGGGAATGGAACTCGGATCGTGACCGTGCATTAGTGCCACTCGCCGTTCCTTTTGGAATACGTGGATACAGTTCGAAAATCACGACTCTACCGCGTGTAATCTAATTTCCCGTTTTGGTTCTGGAGAAAATGTTAGTTGGAAGTGAAAACTTGGATTTTGAGAGGAATACTGTTATTTAGATTTCTGCGTAGGGACATGGAACTTAAAAAAAATATATACTGTAGCAAAGGAAACGAGAATTTCATTGACTGGAAATTATTATACAATTTACAAATAAAAAGTTAAAAAATATAAATATACGACTATGTAACTTCAAAACTTTAGGTACCATGGTGAATGGTTAAAATCCATCGAATACTGTTCGACATAAATACACCATTCGAGTAACAGTTTACCATGTCAACGTTCTCACAGGGCTATGGTAAGCCTTCTATTAACCCCGAGCTAGCAAACCATAAGGGAATACGATTTTCTAGCGAAGCAGATTAGCAGTTTATCCTGTCGCGAAAAATACTCGACGAATTCATCCGATCTGTGCTACTTTGTGCCGTTAAATCCGTGTCGTTTTCGCAGTCGGTAAGCCAAGGTATCCCTTACGCGGCGAGAAGCGATTTGCGAAAGGTTTTTCGAAATATTTCGCACGGGAACGTCCGGTGTTTGGCGTCGCGGTGAAAAAGGCTCTTTAACGAGTCCTAATAGGATTCGTACTGGCGCGGATTTCTGTAAGAAACCCGGGGGGATTCCGGTCAAAACGTCGTTAGATCGGACAAATGCAGCAACTGCTTACGAGTGGGACTCGTGGCGCGGCAAGGATCCTTTTACTCCGAGGATCCCTCGCTTCGGGTGGTGTCCACCCTAAATGGTCACTCGACTACAGAATCCTTCTGTAACGAAACGATGTTTGCCCACAAAACGTTCGACAAGTTCCTGAAATACATCGAAACGTTCGACACGAACGGACACTCAACTCGCATCATTCTTCATTCTCGACAATATTCTTCTTCGAAGTTCTATAATTTCACCTCACCGTAACGATAGAATCTTTAGTTAATTTTCAAGTATATATTTATCCCTGTATTCTATTCTATGAAATTATTGTAAAATTATGTTTATATATTAAAATATAAAACAACTAAGCACTTAAATACGAGAAAGAATTTTTCTTAAAACTATTTATTAACGAAAGAAGAACAACGTGTCCCCCGACTATTCGCGGTTCCCATAATTCACCATGTAACGTTCGCAATTAATAACAAGCTGACTTCGTTTCCCCCGAAACTTTTATCCGCGACTTGCCGCGCAGGCAATTCGTTTGGTGACTTGAATATACACGGCTCCGTGAGATCCACGGGAAGTTTTCGCAGCGAGAAGCCCGTTTCGTCCGTGTGTCCCTTTGACCTCCTCGTGCGCGATGCATTTTCATCGCTCGCGGGGTCCAAGGCGCTTAATAATCCGGCCGTGGTAATCGATTACCGCAACGACGAAACGGACGACGAACGCGGCGACGGCGATTCGCACGTCGGCGTAACAAACATAGAAACCACCGTTTCTCGCATACTGCCGGCGTATGGAGGATCCTACGACATTCCGCTGGGACTTTCGATTAATGAGATTGAGCGTCCTGGCACTGCCAGTTTTCAGCGCTGGCTACGTATCGCCCGCCGGAATTCAATTAATCGTCGTTGCGTTCCTGAAATCTCGGGAATACCACACCGATCTTTCTTACCCGGTATACGCGGCCGAACGTCATAATTCAGTTCCACGGATAGCCCGAATTTCATCGGATTGTAATCGCGTTCGCGGGCCATGTTAACGTGACGATTATGTATACATTTTTAATTGACCGACCAGCGGAAAACATTGTAGGGTTATATATTTGAATTTTGAAAGTAAAGTACTCCCGGGTGCGAAAGGTTGACGTATTAGATGTAGAAATACTATACATTCTATGTTAATTTGTTGCGAGGTAATCTAACGATAATTTATCGATTCGAAACTCACCAGAAATAGGGCGAAAAGTTATAGAAAATAACTTTTGAATATCACAATGATTATCTTGTGACATCTGTCTTTAAATAAAACGTGTATTGTATTACTTCATAGAAAATAAGTAACCAAGTCGAATCAAGGCCATCCTTCCTCTTTGGAACCGATGTTTCTGAATCCTCTCCGTGCAACGTTTGCAACCGAAAACGCAACCTGGAGGAATGATACGAGGATTCGTTTTTAGGGTACCGTCGTAGCAGGACGAACGATAAATCTCGTTTACTTTCCGCGCCGATGGGCAGACGCGACACCGTCGCACTCCGAAGAATGAGTTCATATCTTCGGGGGCAGAATCGAGTCCATATTAGCTCCATCTGCCTCCTCGAGAAGGGCTTCTGCATGGATAAGCATCCATACAGGGACGACACGACGACAGACAAAACGTGGCGGACAAACGGATCGACGGACGGACGTGTAAATACATCCGGATTATGTACGGCCAATTGATCACGAATCTGATGATGTCTGCCGCGCCTCTCGTGTTTGCCACACATCGACGGATATACACGGATTCCTCCGTTTTTTTTTTGTCTACCTCCCCCCTCCCTTCCTCTGTTCTGGGTCCGTCGTCCTCCTTTTTGAAAGTCAGATAAATTATTTATGACGGTAGAAAATGCGTGCAGAAAAATACTTTCATCGCGTGCACACTATTATTGTGTATATAAACATATGAAATCTTTTAGAAAGCGTTGCGTTTTGCATTTGAACGGGGCCCCGGCTTATTATTATTAAATCGTGTTACTTTCGGGGCGTCGAAACAACATTCGGTGTTCGACTTCGTTTCCAAGTGTAAGTATTTCCCGTTTTCGTCGACGAGGTGTGTCTATGGTTTCGTTCAAACGTTATATCTAGCTCGTAAAAGAAAAGAGACAGCGAGAGAAAAAGATAGAAAGAGAAGGAGAAAGAAATAAGGAATGAACGAAACGTTCGAACTTCGGACTTTCCCAGATTTGTAGTCGTTTCGTTCGGGCATTATCTCGATAAAATGAAATCGGTCGTTAAACGACGAAGTCAGACGAAACTAGAAGACGAAGGAAGACGAGAGACACGACCACAAAAAGTGGTGGGTTCATAGGGTAAAGGCGGGTGAGAGGAGGTTAAAAGGAGACGGAGGGGGAGAGAACGATCGAGAGCAGAGTAGGAGAAACGTTTTACGTTCGAAAACCAGTTTCTATGGTTTAATTTCTACGGGTGGACATCTTCTTTAATTTATGGCGTCGTCCTACCCCGTGCTTCTTGCCCTCCCACTCTCGTCGTTGAACGCCTTTCGACATTTTATTGGGTCGACCAGTTTCTATAACTCGCCGAGATTCTTGATGCTTCTGCCACTCGAGGGGGGAAAATAAAAAAAAAAGGAAAAAAAATTCGAAAGCCCGGAATGGACGTTGTAGCACCGGTCGGAATGATCGGTCGTATATTTGATCCCGATTCCCATCCCAATCGTGATCGTTATCATCTAATTGCCCGGCGGTTTCGCAAGTTTGAATGATTCGTAGAATTACAGGTCGTGCCAGCTATGTGAAAATCACCGACGAATAGATGATCTTCTTCGCTGAATTATAAAGTCTCCTATCGAATACCCTGTCTATTTTGATAATATCAAACAAATTTATTAATCCAGAAAAAGACAAAAAAAAAGCAGTGTATATCGAACACTGTTCCATCTCTTTCATTCGCGCGACATCCAGCCTACTCCGTTACCCATACACACATACATACATACACATCCTCACACCGTCTCGACATCCGTATTTCCAATTACCAGCCTTATTACCATTCCAAAGCCGCGCCTCTCGCGCGACAAGGAAAAGATTTAAAAAAAAAAATACGCACACACACATTCCCCCCTCCCTCTCCCCGCCACACGCACACACACCAAAGCACACAAGAGAGAAATAAAGAATCCCTTCCGATTTCCTGGAAACCGCGCGTACAACGTAACGCGGAGAGCAGCTCGATTCATAGCGAGGCCGACGCACGGCGTCGTTCTCATGGATATCAAGACGGTGGGTCCCACACCGGCCCAGGACACGCGGGTCGGTAGAGGGTGTCCAGGAGTGGTGGTACGTATCCACGAAGGTGGGGGACCGATGGGTGGCACCTGGACAGACGATCACCTGGGACCGGGTGCGTTCCCATTGGTTAACCGATCGGGCCCAGACCGGGCCCATTGGCAGGACGTGGGACAGGCGTGAACCGATGGGCAGGAACAACTGGCCCCTGCCACGACGTCGGCACGGTTCCCCTAGGTGCGCTGCGGGCCTCCTTAGCCGCGTTCGATGCAGTCGAACAGGTCGCAGCGATCGCGAAGCGCCAGTCCTCTCCCGTCCATCGACGTGGCCGCACCGTGACTCGTGGATGTTCGAGAGAGACAGACAGAGACAGATATAAATATAGAAAACAATAAGAAACAAAAAAAACAACAAATCGTTTAGATAGAGAGACAGAGTAGAACGAGACAAAGAGAGAAAGAGAGAAAGAGAGAGAGAGTGAGAGGTGGAGGAGAGGAGAGGAGAGAAGAGACTGGTCCGGTTTGGTTCGAAACTTGTGTGGATCATCCGGCAGAAGTTTGGGTGCAGTCGAGCGATTTGCATCAAAGGGAACGAACGGTTACCGAGATTAATCCGCGGTGTCCTTCGAGGGCTGACATCGGTCGACGATCCGGGACTCACTACGTTTACGCGAAACCTGAAGGTCGCGGTGTGGTTAATATTTCCGGAAGAAAGAAACAAACAAAGAAAACAAAAAACGTGCACGATCCCGTGGTGTCTTGCTGGCCACGTGACTCTTTGGAAGACGACTCTTCGTGTGTGTGTCGAGGATATCGAACGGTACATAGACGACGGTTTTCGACGGTCTATTATTCGATTCTATTTGTCCTCTTATTTGCTGGTTTTTTTTTTCTCGTCTTCTTCTTGTCAATTTGTTGACGAGCCGGGAACGAGCAAAGGGTTATGGTGTGTAACGTGTGATAACGAGACTCTCGGACGATCTATTTATCGGATCGACGGAATTCGCCGGTTTTTTGGAATCGGTTTGTGGTGCGGCAGGGTCACCGGTTGGGCCGCTTGTGTGGATATCCAGTTGCAAAGGTGAGTGAACTTTCATATCGATCTTTTTGATTCGAACGCCGACGACGACGCGTCTTATGCGGGCGTCGATGTCTCCGCGGGAGTTGCGTCGCGGCGTTGAAGTCTTCGGGATTACTGTCGGGTTTTCCGCGATCGATGATTTTTTTTATTTAATTATTGCTGGTCCTCGATTTTGTATCGTGTGTGTGTGTGTGTATACATTAGTATCGTTGATCGACAAGAAAGCATTTAATTGCAATTTGTTTTATTCGCGCGCGAAACGGTGTTACCTTTGACGATGTCGAACGGACAAATCGCGATAGCGATAGGATAATTCGCACGATGATACCGGTGGAGGAGGGGTGGGGCGGGTATAATAAAAAAAAAACGTGCCGGCTAATGATAGTTATGAAAACTAGAAAATAAATCACGTGCGTTCAGCTGGTAATCACCGGCGTTTCGTCAATCTTACAGTCCATTCACCGCTCCATTTATCCCTCGTAAATTAAAGTCTACATCCAAAGTGCTGCGTTGCTCGCGATTATACCACGCCGTGAAATTGATAATGCAACCTAATAGCGTGGTGGGTACGCTTGACCGTTAAAAATATTACTTCGGCTACTAAATTCTGATTGGGATATAATTGCGAAATTGGGAGACCGGGCTCCCGGCCCGTACGATGTGCGAATATTATTTTTTTTGTTAACCTACAATTTTAACCATTCGACTGTATACCTTTCATATACGAAAAATAAAAAAACAGTGACAGAGAACAGAAAGAGAAAGAGAGAGAGAGAGAGAGAGAGAGAGAGAGAGAGAGAGAGAGTAATAAAAAAAAACACAACAACGCGAATCGGTTTTTCGTCGATCGAATCGTATTCTCACCTGAAAACAAACTATCGAAATCGACTCTTGTGGTCCGCTACTACTTTGCGCCAATAAGAACGCCGACCGCAAACATCGTGCGTTCCCTTTGTTGCCCTTTTATACGTTTCTTTTTCTATTTTCAAGTACACGACGGGGCCCCTCGATACCCGTGCGATTTTCGAGGTGGTGTGCGGTTAGAGACGGGGGTTACTCGCAAATGAAAACATTATCGTCACCCCTCGCGGGCCGCCTGTTGCTATAATATTTGCCTACTGTTAGACAGTGCCGTAATTCGGGCCGCACAATGGGCCCGTAAGGGCGACACTTTTGTCGTGGAATAATACCGAGCAAGAGTCAGAGAACTTTGCTCGCGTCGCACGTGTGTGTCCCGGTAGAAGGAGAAACAGGGCCCGAGCGTTACAATTATTATGCATAGGTGCTCCGTCCAGGTTCTCCCATGTCAAAATATATTTATTGCCTCCCCCCTTCCCTCCTCTCCCTCCCCGTCTTCTTCTCTTCCTGTCCTCTCACTCTATCTCTCTCTCTCTCTCTTTCTCTTTCTATCTTTTTTTGTCGATCCGGTTGCGGTGTGTCGGGCACCATTGTTGCCCTTTCATACGGTTATTACCCACTTGTACTTCGAAAGAATTTTCCTCGGACGAACGAGAGAGGGAAAGATTAAGACAGAATGGAATATCGAGTTTGTTCTTTTTTTTTTTTTTATTCATACGAGGCTAACTTTGTTCGGTTGTTTTACTCGTTTCGTACATACTTGGTCTCTTTTTATTTGATCTCATTATCCACGCGTGTGCGTGTAACTCTAATACAGGGACGTTTCGTATATGTTACGGGCGCAGGATGCTACTTTGTAGCCGTGAGATAAATGAGAAAAAGATTTCGCGTGCGGCTCTGAAATCGTATTACCGGATCGCGAAGCGTAGGATGCAATTTCAGGGATAATACAGTTTCTAAATTGGTTCTGCGGGAAATTTCACGTGATAATCGCGCGGAGGCACGCGCGTAATCGAGTTCGACGAAGATTTTCGTGGGAAATTAATTTATTCCACGGGGGGACACGAGTCTGAAAACGTCGATACAGATTTCCCGCAATTAGATCCCGATATATTAACATTCACATTGGCAAACTGAACATTCCAACTGTGCCTGGCTTTTCGTTATTCACCAGTTCTATCGGTAAAAATAATCAACGGTTCCTACTGTTACGATCGCACACAGTCCCGTGTATGTATGCCGGTGCTAAAGCGCGTCACGTCGATTCTCATTTGCATATAAACCCCCCTTCCCAACGTGGCAATGGTGACAGCCAACGGGGTCACGATCTGACTTAACGCCTTTTTACCGTCCCGCAGTCTCGCACAACCCTTTCAGGATCTCCCGGTCGAAATCGTAAAAGTCTTGACAAATACGCGCATTATCTCCCCTCCTCTTTTCTTTCGCTCTACCTGCCGGCAGAAACAGTAGCATCGGTCCGGTGGCGGCAACCATAACTGCAAATCCAAACCCTTTCGTACCCGGTCACGTCGGTTTCGTGAAAGTCCACGGAAAACATTGTCGTCGGTCCCCGTAGATTCGCAAAAGTCGTGTACCGAAACGCCGACAATGAGACACGGTACGCGGAATTAATGGGATGACACTTCTATACGAATCGACAACGGAAAAAAATTGTGAAACTCACGGGGGGGGGAGGGGAGGAGAGACACAGCGGTATTTTAACAGCGAACGCTTATCTCGATGGTCCGTCCTCTTAAACATGCGTTTAACGGTACACGGTTCTGTGCACATTCCGCGGTTTCCCCGTTACTTTTCTAATCTAATGCGAATGCTCTTTGTCCCCGGTCTGCGATAATTTGCGAATTACATCGAACCACACTATACGCCGTTTCCGTTTCTGTGTCCCACTGCTTGCTTGCTTGCTTACCTACCTTGCGTAGCGTTTTATTTTCTCCACACTCCGGAAAACGGTTGGAAAGCTGCATCGTTTCCGATGTCATTATCGCGAACAGAGATATCGCTAATCGTCGAAAGCGACGGGAAACGCGTTCGTTCCGTCGTTGTGTAACGTTATGCAAAACTCGTGTTAAATTGGTCCGACGTTCGTGCGTAAAACGATCTCGGGATATAATGTCGGGTTCGTTCTTTTTTTTTTTGGACTTTTTATTCTCGTTTCAACGAACACGCGTTCGCGTGGCAACGGAGAAAAAATTAACACACGTGGAGGATAGACAGATAGACGTACATACCTCGAGGATCTGTTTTTTTTTTGTTTATTCACGGTTTTTCATCCAATTTTTCCAACGTGATTCGAATCGGCAGGTTACGTGCAGCATCGGGCAACGTTAATACCGGCGATAGTTGTTTCGGCGCGTGATACTGCCGACGTCGTTCCGGAGCCACGGTTTTATGAGATTGTAAATCAATGCCGGCGCGCTTAATCGCCAAATAAAGAGAGATTAAATTGCGGTGACGAGGTGCGCGAACCTGCTGGCAACGTCCACTAACGGACGCCGCGTATACGTATATATATAAACTTTAAGCCGGGGATACAATTTTAAGTGGCCGCTTTGGAATACTAGTAACATAAATTTTTCACCCCGTGGCTAAACGAACAATTAACCAGGTGTAACATAGACGAGTATAAATTCGTCGGAATTATACCGTAATATACAAGTTGTCACGTTAAATCCAATTAAAACAGTGAATATTTATTACTATCTCATCGAGTGTACTCGTAACTAATCGAATCACTGTTCATCGTCAATATTTAAAGAAAAAAAGAAACACATACACACACACACGTATATACATATACATACGACTATCATACACCAATGGGTCAAAGATCGTTTCTAGTCCGGTGGCTGATGGTAGCCGCTTTATTCTCCGGAGCAATCGTGCCTATAGATCGTCACGCATACACTTATATCCGTGCATCTGCGGGATGGTATTAACGGGTCAACCCGCGTGTTCCTCTCTCTCTCTCTCTTTCTCTCCTCGTCCCTCTTTTATGATCATCTTCGTCTCTCCTGTTACCGAGCTATTTGTAACTGTCGCTCGAGACGAAGCGGCTCTCCGTTGTAGAAAATGCGAGACGCCGCACAGTGGGCTAAAACGGCGAAAACAGGGACATCGGGTCAAAAAATAAAATTTTCGATATTTGGAAAACTAATGATTGGGTTACGTTCAGAAATGTCTGCCACATACGAAACTAACAATATTTTTTTCATTAACTAACAAGAACATTGTCAAAATGAGGTTCAAAGTTGCTAGTTGGCCGTTCGCGCGAATATTCGACCGCGTGAATCGATATACACAAACGACAATATCTTCATAATGGATTGGTCGATTCTCAATTATAAATATAGAAATCGAAAGAGAAAGGATCAAGGATTATGCTCGTGTTCATAGTTTTGCCCTTTTGCAAAAATTCTGGATGTGAGACGTTCAGAAAAACAGTGTCCCTCAGAAAACAATCATTCAAATATTCACTTAGACTTTTAAAAAAAGTCTCAAAAGATCGCGGGGTTTGCTTTACATCACCGTATTCGGCGTTCCTTCTAGTTTAATACCCTGTCAAAATCACATCCGTGCGCATCCGAGGTTAGAAGTTATTAAACATTAACTATCGCGTTGCGAGCGCGCCGAATGCTCCTGAGTCCAGTATTCGAGCGCTAACGTAGTATCGGTACACTGCTACACTCTTCAGTTACTCGTGTTTGAAGAGAAGAATATTCTTGGTGGTCAGTATATTTCGTTGAACACTACATGGAACATAAAATAAATATGAACGCCTATGCATTATACATATATGTTAATACAAAAATTAACGTTTTTTCAGCAAACTTGCAATGAGAAATAATAATGTTGTGAATTGGTCTGTAATAGAAAATAATGTAGTATTGTTTGTTCTATGTAAGAGAAAAAGGTATTAATAATATATTTTCGACACATCACATTTTACTATTTATCATCTATATGTATAATATTTGATATCTAGAAAATATTTAGAATAAATGCTGACTTGCTAATTAATATTTCGTGATCAATATCTGGATTTTTTTTTAGCAATTGCTTTAGAATCGAACGATCAAGCAATACTGAGCTCTCATCTAGACTCGAAGATTAACGGTCATCGAGTTTTGATTGTTTTACTTTGATACATATGTATACATTACATTGTACAGTTTCAAAACTTATCTAACACAACGTGAAAGAAGTCGTTTGATTGCTATGAAATTCAACGGTTAAAACCATTCAGTTTACTAATGCTCAAATTGACAAATTGAATGATAATGGCAAAGCGTAATATGTAAAATTGTAGTGTGTATAGATGATAAATAGTAAAATGTGATGTGTCGAAAATATATTGTTAATACCTTTTTCTCTTCCATACAACAAACAATACTACATTTTTTATATAACAGGAAAATTCATAGCATTATTTATTATTTCTGATTGCAGGTTTGCTGAAAAAACGTTCATTTTTGTATTAACATATATGTATAATGCATAGGCGTTTATATTTATTTTATGTTCCATGTAGTGTTCAACGAAATATACTGACCACCAAGAGTATTCTTTTCTTCAAACACGAGTAAATGAAGAGTGTAGCAGTGTACCGATACTACGTTAGCGCTCGAATACTGGACTCAGGAGCATTCGGCGCGCTCGCAACGCGATAGTTAATGTTTAATAACTTCTAACCTCGGATGCGCACGGATGTGATTTTGACAGGGTATTAAACTAGAAGGAACGCCGAATACGGTGATGTAAAGCAAACCCCGCGATCTTTTGAGACTTTTTTTAAAAGTCTAAGTGAATATTTGAATGATTGTTTTCTGAGGGACACTGTTTTTCTGAACGTCTCACATCCAGAATTTTTGCAAAAGGGCAAAACTATGAACACGAGCATAATCCTTGATCCTTTCTCTTTCGATTTCTATATTTATAATTGAAAATCGACCAATCCATTATGAAGATATTGTCGTTTGTGTATATCGATTCACGCGGTCGAATATTCGCGCGAACGGCCAACTAGCAACTTTGAACCTCATTTTGACAATGTTCTTGTTAGTTAATGAAAAAAATATTGTTAGTTTCGTATGTGGCAGACATTTCTAAACGTAACCCAATCATTAGTTTTCCAAATATCGAAAATTTTATTTTTTGACCCGATGTCCCTGTTTTCGCCGTTTTAGCCCACTGTGCGCCGGGTCGCGTATATTATCTGAAAATCTGTTGGTCTTCCTCTTTCCCTTCTTATTTTTCTTTCTTTCTTTCATTTCTTTTTTTTTTCGAAATCGCGCGGACGTCCCGTCGCGCGCCGCATTCACGCGGCGTCCGGACGTCTGCGTCACGTGTGACACATTTCGCGGCACGCAGGAGCATCTGGTTCTCGAGCCGTTCGATCTGTCAAATAATAATATCCGTTCGTGCATATACGTGTCTATTATAGTTACACATGTACATGTATGTACGTACGTGCAAACGTTCGTATTTGTACGCATGTATTATACGTATGTATGTATGTATGTAAAAGAACGATGTATAGTATAACAAATGTATCCGTTTCACGGGTATGTCGAATCGCGTAAAGGATCCATACGCGGCAAGAAGAATACATTCCCACAAGTAGAAAAAGGGTTGGCCCTTTTGGTCGCCCTCGATTAACTTCGAGTGCCGAAGGAAAAATCGTATCCTAGAGACACTGTTAAAAATCGTATCGGTCACGGATCGAGGAGACGAACAATACGAATCGGTTCATCATCAACCTGAGTGTATATTTCCAACACTAATACACCCGTGAAACCCGGGGATCGTACGTACACGTACAAGGTTCCTACGTGCCGAGAAAACCGGAGCGGGTTCGCCATCGTGGGGCTAAACTGTCGCGATAAATGATCCTACGGAAGGTTATTAATTGTCTTTGACTCCCAACCGGGCGCTTTGTGGATCGCGAAAACATATTAACCGAAAAGGAGCTGCCGTCTCTACTACCCTACCCATATGCTTTGGTAGATACATATACCTACACACATATATATATGTAACTAACAAGAGGATCGTAAGCTTTTGGTATTCTTTTGCTTCGGAGTGTATGCAACGATCTGGAGCATCATTTTTCAAGGACTCGATCGACGTGCCGGTGAGGCGCGGCCATCATCCATCAAACCGATCGTTAAAAACTCATCTCGGCCGATACAAATTGCGCGACCTGTGCCGTTCCCGCAGACGGTACTTCAAACATTTACCATTTGAAATCTGTTCCCTTTTATTTCGTGTCTTCTTCTTTCTTCCTCCATGGATTTTCTCTCTATTCCGAAAACGTTTGAACGCGGTGACTTTGCAAACGTGTACAAGTGGTTCGGACGTCTCGTGCCATATTCCGATCTTTCTTTCATAGACCCCATGCCGGTATATGGATCCCAAAGAATTTACAAATAACGTGGGGGACACGATTTTCGCGCAGACTATGTTCTTTCTCTTTTTCTCATTTTCTCTGTTTGTAAACTCGTTAAATATTTAACGATCGTATCTTAACCGTTGCGTTGACTCGTTTGAAAATATGAATGTAATTATAATTGAATTGGGATAGTCTCGCGATCTACCGGACGGTTTATTTTGTCTAATTAACGATAAACGAATAATATCGTCCGTATATTTTATCCGTGTGGCGTCTTTTTGCGCGCAATCGTGCATAACTATGCTGCGTAAGCGGCGATAACATCGGCACAGAACCCCGGTTTAAACTTTCGTGCGAGAAATTCCCATGACGCTGCGTACCAGGTGATATATCGACTCGTTCTTCCGAGTGGATTCATTAACTCATTAACCTACCGAGAAAAATTGCTGGCCGTATATCACGTGACGGCCGGTAATCAAGTGCTCATTCTTAATGCGGTAATAAATTCGCGAATTAATATACCGCCAATTAATTAAACCACTGCGATCCTCTTTATTCGGTAAAGTCACATTTCGTAGGAACTGTAACAATCGTTTACTATTTGAAATTTTAATCGTGTTTTCAATTCTCTTCGATAAATAAACACCTTTTCTCATCGGAATCTATCAAATACCACCTACATACACAGGTACGTACACCCTGGTAGCTGTCTATTATGTATTTCTCGCATTTCAAACGAATTAAGTTTCATACCCGATAACATCCACATTGTAGAAAGTACCCGATTTACCCAATTAGCGTCAATGTTACTTAAACACGTTAAGATCACGATAACCCTCGCGACTCTTCGATTCTCACCTCTGCTTTCTCGTTACCGTATTCCTCTCCTCTCCTTAGTCCCGTACGATATACATACATATAATACATACATACATCCATACTCAACCTTGGTAAGGGGATGGTGCGACGGAAGGAGTCACCCAAGAAAAGGGTTTTGCCCTTCGCGAGGGTTAAGGAACAAAGGCAGATGACTGCCGGAGATGCGGCAAACAACAAAAAAAACTCTCATAAAAGGATAAACGTCACACGGGACTCGAGTTTAATGGCGCGTAAACTTTGACGTGCCCCCGTACGCACCGACACTCACTCACGCACACATATTCACACACACATTCACACGTAGGGCGCGTGTCTGCGTGCCAGGACGAGTTATACACGACGATCGTGTACGGCTCGATGACAAGAGACGTCGAGGGGTTGATCCTGACCCCTCGTGATCCTCTTCGTCGTTCTACTGGCTGTCCGGTTAAAACTGTAAGCCGATATTTGGAGCAGGTACGACGAGTCGATCGACTTCATTAACGAACGAGTGCCGTGCAAATATTGACTCGGCCCGTGGAAACTAGGGTACGAGGTGCACGTGTATTGTATGTATGTATTTATGTATGTATGTACATGGGGGCCCTTCCTTTCATCTCCGCGATCGCTTTATGCAACGACGTCGGGTGAGACCAATATGACGTCGATGAAGAGATTATAGAGTCAACCTCGCCTGTGTTCTTTTTATCTTAATGTACAAAAGGGTAAAGTACGTTTACATATGAAAGCAAACGGGTGTTGACAAATTTGATGTATCTGATCTGTCGTGCTCCTCGTGGATCCTTTTATTAACGAAAACATTGTCGAATCTTACGAACGAAACTTGGATACTGAGATACTAGATTGTTAAAGTTATTAAGTTTCTAGTTTCTATAATTATGGGAATATTAAAAGATTCTATTATTTGTGTGAATTTTAAATAGTTCAGAGAATTCGAGAATTGCTATGGGAACTAGTTCGGTAAAGAGAGAAGATAAAAATAGGAGAAACAGTGGTATCGAGGATAAAGATTTTAGAGGTTACAGGATCGTGTAGGGCACTGAAATCGATCTATCGCCGATAGAGATCAGCCTTGGCCCGAATTAACCTTTGTGGGATACCATCGATATCAGTCCGCACATATGTCGAGATCTTTTGTAAAATCAATAGGTTCTGTTACTTAAATGGTACCGTTTGCTGGTTATAGTCACCGCTACGGATACGGGGCACCGCGGTACGGTTACGAAGGTTGAATTAATGCACTCTGTGATTTACTGTTAATCTCGATCGTGCTCTTAATCAACGTCGGCCGACGCGTGCAACGTTATTCGGAATTATTGTTTCGTTTGTTAACGAAACAGCATCGCGATATTAAACTCCGCGGTGTTCCGCTTTTGCACACATTTAACCTTTAATCCACCTTTTCCGTTGATTCTTTCTCAATCTCTGTCTTGATCTCTTTATACGTGTTACCATTCAGTCCGTGAGTCTCAACTTCGCGTATTCTCACGCAGTTCGGTTCGCATCGTTCCTGATTTTCTTACCGGGGGGGGGGGGAATCGCGTTATGAAACGACCGGCGTACATCGTAATGATATTAAACGAGGTACACGGATAAACGACTCGCAAGTACATATACGTACCAATGATGATTTTACACGTGATACAAAAACCCGGTAGTGTCGTTTGATTTTTTGAAAACGTTTTCGAAACAATCGCAAGGTGAATTATTGTTAGAACCGGAAAGGTTCGGAGGAGAGACAAAGGTAGAAAAAGAGAGAGAGAGAGGAAAGAGGATGGTTTCGCTTCATCAGCAAGCGGAGTGAAAGAAAGAGCGGGCGTCAAACAACTGCGTCGAGAAAAAACTTGAAAACCTTAACGAACCTGCGAGCCGTCTCCTCTTTTTCTTCTACTTTCCTTTTTCCATCCAACTTCTCTCTGTCTCCCTTCGTGCAACTCTCGGTTGGCTAATACAAGGGGCCGTTCGCTCGTGAGTGCGTCTCATGTTTGTGTTCTTCTTTTTTTGCTTTTGTCTTACCCGGACAATTAGAAAGAAACGATTAGAACTGGCTCGTGTCGTATACGCGGGCTCTAATTACCGTCGCTTCGAATTCTAATTAAAATGCTCGCGATTACCGCGGGAAATTGCCGCCGCACGTTTACCATCCCCACTGGAAAAATCACGAAAAAAGTACGATTCTAGGGAAATATAATTACGAAATTCGAATAGATCGGAGTTAGAATTTCGTATGTCGGTTAACAGTGTTCCTCCATTAGATGAACTTCCACGAGATAAACTCGGACGGACGGAAGAACAGATGCCGAAGTGTCACGTAGAATTCGGGCCCCGGTGAACGTTCCCCCGTTATCAGATCATCGATGGTCTAATTTTATTCCAGTTTAGTTGAAAAATGTGCTCGTTTCCATGGCACGGACCTACGACAGATGGTACCGTTCGCCGAGATAGCGCTGATTTATGGTACTCGCTCGCTCGAAACGAGGTTCGGCTGCGATCGTTAGGGAAGGAAAAAGTTCAATTCGAGGGGGGAACGAGAGAGAAAAAAAAATCTAATGATTCCCCATTTCGACTCTGTGACGAGGAATCTAACGACTCCGCGATAGAAAACTTCGAGGTAAATAACGTCGGATAGGACAGAGAGGTTCGAAAACGTCGGCAGGCTGCGAGGATCTGACATCTGTTCTTGATTCGAGATTAAAGAAACAAAAAAAAAAGAAAAAAAAAAAGAAAGAGGTGCACGATTTGATAGGGACACGGATAAAATGGAATCGTTAAAAAGGCGTTCGCATGTCGGGTTACATGAATAAACGAAGCATCCATGGACGATAATCATCCGGAATGACGAGAATTATACACACCTGGAAGTGAATATGTGTATATGTGTGTGTGTGTGTGTGTATTTTTTTCTTTTCTTCCAAATGATTTTCCCGGCAATCCGAATAACGTTCGAGTATCCGTGAGATATCGTGGGAGGAATAAAAATCGAAGCGAACGTAAGGAAACCGGTTCGTCCACCCCACCCCTCCTGTTTCTTCTCTCTTTATCTTTCCAAGGATGAACCGGACTAACTGACGTACCACCATCCTTCAAATAACATAATTCCTATAATTGCAGATGAACCAACAGTGCAAGGTTTGCGGCGAGCCGGCGGCGGGTTTTCATTTCGGAGCGTTCACGTGCGAGGGTTGCAAGGTAAGAAACTGAAATTTAATCACCATATGCTACACACGATAGGGAATTAAAATCAAACACAAAGAGAGACAAAAAAAACAAGAAAGAGAATACGACGAAAACGAAGAAACAAAGTTGCGGTACATAATATTATAAAGAGATGATACAAGTGCCCGATATAGCGATGATACCAGACACGTCCGTACGTAAAAGTAATCAATTACGCATTAATTAAGGCCGTTTGTTACGTCTATATGCGTAATTGTGCCGTTCTCATTGGAATTCGTATCCGTGTTCGAATGCCGTGCTAAATTCTCTATTTCCACGGTACTCCGTACTTTCGAAACTCTAATTCTCTTCAATCACAAAATCATTCTATTCGATCGTCTGAACTCGAGAAAGAGGAAAAAAAAGAAAAAAAAAATATTCGATCACCGCGTAAATACCAGAACAGTCTCCCTCCCGCCTCCCTTACCCCTTCCTTCTAACTTAGTACATTAGTTTCTATGCGATTTCAAACGAGTTTCTTCTCGAAAATCTCCGTCTTCCCGGCGGGAGGTCGTGAACGGCAGACGGTGCACACGCACTCGTTTTGCACTCCAGTTTAAAGAACAGGGAAGTTAATAAGCCGCGACGAATCGCGGGACGAAAAGGAACGAAGGGGTACGGGGGAACGGTCTCGCCATCACGGTCAACGAAGAAGGTGAGAAAGTCCGATCCTGCAGGAAGTAAAGGGGATGCCCGTGGAAAATAAAAAAACGTTCGCCCGGCTCGAATCCGTAAGTGGACGGGAGAATCGAGCGTGGAGAATCGATTATCTCAGATCGTCCTCCTTCGCGGACGGTTGCGTGGGCAACTGGCGTGATCGTCTTAGAAAATCATAATGCACCGAACACCGCGGCCCGATAAAGTTCTCGCGTTGTGTGGCATCATTGATAAATACCCCCTTTCTTTAGATTACTCTTCTCCGTGATTCTTCCCTTCTTCTATTTTTTTGTATGTGTATATAATTGTGTATACATATTGGATGTGTGTATATTAATTTTTGTTTTTCGTCGTTCTCTTTTGTAAACACAATCGCGACGGTAATTTATCATTATTACGTAAATCCGTGTAACCTTTACGCGGAAGCGTCCACCACCTCCTCTGTAGAGACGTTTACTTTTGATTCTAGAAAGATATAAATGTCTTGGGTGCTCGATCCTCGCGCGTGTAGAATACATTATAACACCCGTTTGCACCCGTACCGTTCCTCTCTCGTACGAATCATTATATTCATTAAACCGTACACATTAATTCGTTCAACGAATCCTACGTATCGCTAGAGTCCTACTATTCTATTAATTCCACCAAACAAAATGATAAAAATATAAATAGTACTACCTATAGGGAATCGAAATTTTCTAAATCTTAACCGATTCACGTATCAACGGTTATACCTGTAGAATCGGCGAAAGAACGACGCGGCGCTTTCATCGTGATGTCCTTCGGCGATTCCGTTCGCAACGATCGATAAGGACGCAAATAATAATATTCAATCGGTGAATTCCGCGGCGCACGTGCGCGGGAAACGCGTACAAACGAGAACGACAACAAGACGACCTGGAGTCTCTCTCGTTAGGCCGCGTTTAGCTCTCTGAAGGGTGTTGACCCTTGCTCTCCGTCTCTCGTCCCACTAATGTGGTGCACCGTGGAATATCGGTACCGCATACTAAGTGACCCATCCGATAGTAATTGGACCTCATTAAGGCAACAACGGGCAATGGTTGTGTCTGTCCGTGCCGCGTGCGTTCGGTTTCCCGGAGACCGAGGCACCAGATAACGCGTTTTAGGTAAATTAGACTCTCTCTCTTTGTGGACTAGGACGAAGAGACAGGAACGAGGGGGGAAAAACATACCGTCGTGTATATGTAGACATACATACATAGATACATAGAGAATCTTCACGTGGCTTTTCTCGCAACCATCGTTTCTCACTAAGACCGACCTCTTTTCTTCCCCTCTTACCGAGGATACTTCACTTTATCCCTTTACCCCTTTCTGAATGAGAAAAAAGAAGAAAATACACCTTACGTATACGTATGTATGTACATGTGTTACTTGTAAGAATGTATGTATATACGATGTTAGTGTTGGAAATAGACACAGACACGAATACAGACGTTTTTCACAAGCAGCATTATGAAACGAAACATAATAGCGGATGACTTTTAACGCGGGACGATTACCGTAATAACGGTAACCATTCTTCTCTATTCATCAAGAAATTTTTTTTTTCTCTTCTTTCTCTTCTGTCCCCACCGTACCCCACTCGTGGTACTCTCGACGATCGAGCATCGATCACGGTTCCTCTCGCGGTATAAATCGTCCGGCATTAATCATACGTAAATTTCTCATATAAATTGAATGTTTAATTAATGAACGAAGATCGTCGATAGGCTCGTATGAAAGACGATACCCGACCAGGGAAATTAATATTATCATCGTGCCGTGTAACGTCGCCTCGGTACACATAACTATATGTATGTATGTATGTATGTACGTACCACGTATACACGGTAAACGGGAGACTTCTTGAACGTTGTGCTCTCACGGCGTTTCGATGTTATCGCGGGATATATAACGGCGCCATCGGGCCCTGATATCGAGAGCCGCACGAAAGTCGAGAGGTGAGAATTAAAAGCATTCGCCCTGGCGACCTATCTTTCGTGACGTTCACACCGACGCACGCACGTCACGTGTGTATACATATATGTACATCATACGTGTATTCCGAGGTGGGGAAGATCGGTGGGGAATGAAAAAAAAAAAAAAAAATTCTTTCTAAGCCTTTCTAGCAACGATTTCATGGCATTCGTGGAGATTCGGGAATATTTGAAATAATTCACCGTGGCGCGCGTTACGGGAGCGAACCAAGAGAACCAGGGACACTCATTAGCATACTAACGACTGCCTCGAATTCTCTGCGTAACATCGAGGAGAGGAGGGCCCTCTTTCCCTGCTACCCCTTCCCTTTTGCTTCCACGCTCCGAATCTTTTCCACGAGCTTCTTCCATTTTTGGTGCCACGGGGACCCGCGACGACGGTTCTCCAAATTGTACGAAAGGCAGAATGTATGATCCTGTCCGTGGTCTCGTCAGGGGCGGCCCGAGAGATATTTCGTGAAATGTTTTCCTTTTTTTTTTTATTGGTTTGTTTGTTTGTTATCCCCTCTTCTTCGTTCTTCGTGACGTAGTTATACGAGATGCTCCAGAATCTGGTATTATTACGTGATACGAAATTCATATCGTTACCGGTATAGTTTATTCAAATGTAAATCTTTTATGCTCCAGAATCTGGATTCTATTTAAATGCCGTAGCTCTTTATTTTTCTTTCCTCGTGGCGGAATTATGGAATATTCAAACGTGTCGAAGAATCGTCGTGTCGGTGTATAATTTTAAATAATTTATTTTCCCGGTGTGTTAATTTCGGGTGTATTTCCATCGAGTTCCACGGTATAGAAACGAAAAGAGAAATAAATAATATTCAACGGTGTTCTCACCTTTCTGCCAGCCATCGTCACGCTTTCAAACGAAACGCGGTATCATCGGTTCTATTAGCTCCAACCTTCACCTGCGTCCCTGTTTCAAGGACCGTATCGCATTCGGGTGGCGTCCGAATTCCACGTCCGTCTTGACCGTGCTAAAATAAACGAAAGTCAGCCGCGGTCAACCGAAGGCCGGTGCCGAGAAGAGAGGATCCAAAAGACACCAACTGAAACGAACTTCTCGTCGCGTACATATGAATATTAACGCTGAGAGACTCTCCTTCTCTCTTCTCCCCTCCGTCACTCTTTTTTTTTTTCTTTTTTTTCACCGTCCGGTGCACCAATTTGCAAGGTCCCGGCACGCTTGTTAAGCTCACGAAACGAAAATACGTCTCGCAGGGAGACGACGGACGAATTCGGGTCGCAGAATCGCGACGCGTTTCGCTTATCATGCAAATATTGCCCTCCCGGCCATTGTTTCCCGTGGCGAGATTATGCGCGGCCGACATTGTGAAAATTTTTCGGCACCTCCGCCCCCTCCGCCCTCTCCGCCCCCCGCTCCTTTCACGTCCACTTTTGAACGAAGAAAAAGGCGCGTGATTCAGAGGAGACCTCGGTGTTTATTCATCGCGCGACAATGAGGGCTCGACTTCGACCCGCGATCGAGGACGCGCGACATAAAAGCGAAGTTTCGAAGTGAGACACCACGGGTTCACATTTTTTTCTTTTTCTTCGCCTCGTCGATCCCCGGTGCCCGGTCGACCGCGGTTGTCTTCGTTAACGACCTCAGCCTGGAATCCAACGGACTTCCGGCGGGACGATCCGAAAAGGCACTTAGCCGATGGAAACAGGGTTTTCCTGTCAGTCGATCGTACAGGAAAGGAGAAGCTTTGTGGAATAGATAACGATGTAATTTACTACGTTCGTACCTGTTTACGGGATTTCGATATCGTGAGGATGAACCGATAAATTGTATTCGACATTGAAATCTTACGAGATACCGATTAAAATGATATCAATGTAATTTACCATTTATTAGAAAGAAATATCATATCATACGAAATTTGGAATACTATAATATGATTATAGGTTTTTTTACGTGGTAAAAAAAGTGTTATTCATACAAAAATCACACCTGTTCCGTGTTTGTGGGTTAACCGACCAAATAGAAGAGAGAAGTGGAAGTAAAGAGTATACTTGGACAGACTTTGTAAACCGTGGAAACCGTTTAGGCGATCGATTTCCTCAATAGCCGGCGATTTCGCGAACAGCGATTAGCGTTTCTCGTCACGATCGACAGATTAGTCGACCGGTTCGTATTTTTTTTTTCCCTCTGTTTACTGCCCGGCTGGGAGTGTCCACTCTACTCCGCGCGCCGGAATATATCGACTTGGCGTCCCTTAGCCAGAACTGTCACGTTCCGTATCTTATCTGGCACCAGTGAAAATCGGTCTATTCGTTCTCCTTTCGTTCCGCGGCTGGCCGAACTCGTCGGAAATCGTAGCCAACTCTCCGCGATTACGTAAAGCTGGAACGCCAAGCACTTTCGACGAACGGGGCAAGCCTTTGCAATTGTATCGTCGACGTATTTGCGAAATCCTTCGGGTTTTATGGGAACCGATGAACGCGAACGACTTTTACACGTTCAACTCGTCCTTTTACCCATCCCTTTTTATCGCATATTCAATAATGTTAATTTCATTCACATGGAATTTAATTATATATATATATGTACCTATATATATATTTCTTTTTTTATTCACACGGTCAAAATAGATTTCCCTGTACTTCCTATAAATATTTCATGATACACAACGACGTATAGCGAAATCGGGTGTACTCTAACACGGAAACACTTTGCGACGGACGAACGGCGGTAACGTCCCAAAGAAATCGCGGTTGCACTTCGCTCTAAGAGCGCCGTAAAGTCGATTATAGACCCAATCTCGACGCGATATCTCTCCCGGTACAATTAGCTCTCTCATAAAGTGACATTAGGTTGGCTATAAGGTGGCGCGTGTTAACACACGCGAAGAATCCCGCGTTAGCGGCCGTGTCGATACGTGTCCTCTTCCGTCTTCATCTTCCTTCCCGCTCTCGCTCTTTTCTCCCATTTGAATTTCTTTTCTTCGGAGATACCCGCGAGGCGGTTCGGCTCACCGAGTTCGTCGTGGCGCGACGCGTTTCTTAACTGCCGCTATTACGTCGCCTAATTGCCGGCCATTTAAATACCGACACTGCAAATAGATCCACGGAGATACGGGGCCCGTCCGTGGACTCTCGCTTCTGCACACGTTGCGCTTTCGCGGGACGACGATCCTCCGTTGTCGGGAATATAAGCCGGCGATCCGGGCTTCGTCGTTGCACTTGTTAATTACGTTTCCGAGAGATGGAATCGCCGTGCTCGTGGAAAAAAATATTTCTTCGGCTCGGGTTTCAAACTCGGAGAAGACTTACTTCGTGCGATATACTACCTCTAAAAGAGTGAACTGGTCTCGTTATCCATGATACCGGAGCAATTAGTAAGTGTCATAGGTGATCGTTTTAATTTTAAAGAATCACGGTTGATAATAAATAGAGAATTTTCTAAAGGTATATTTTTACTCGTTTTTGAATCGTCAACGAAGTATTCCATGGGAAGCGATGTGTTCGCGAGACGAAGAACGCGTAAAATGTTAGCCGGGGAGGAAACCGCGAACCGCAACGCGGTGATCGTATAAAACTGGGATTTATGAGTGTGCGGGGTGTTCGGTGAGGCGCGGAAACGCGCAAAGGGCACCACCTTGCTCGTATGTGGGCCAAATCGCGGCGACGTACGCTTTACGCCTGTTTTACGAGCCAATAAATCCCGATCTATCGATCCGACGTCGCAACATGAATTTGCCAGCGTCCACCCGTCACCATTTCTCTCTGTCTCTTTCTCGCTGTCCCGACAGCTAGAAACCTCGGTAAAATCGTAATATTCGTGACATAATTTAACGCGCTCCGTAATTTACAGCTGTTTCACAGATTGGAATTATTCACCCTTGAACATTCTAGAGAGCCTGGAATTTCGTTAACGGAACTACGCGCGTTAAATACGGGTTTCACAAATTTTTACGACCTTTTTTCGTGTATCCACGCAACGCGGGACGTTAAACTCTGACGGTTCACACATTCTTCTATAAGACTTGAATAATTCGTTAATTATTTTATTTTTATTTTTTATTTATCAAAGAACTCCCTTTTCATACATTATTTCCGTAACGCGTTCACTAGATGAATTTCTTCGATCTGCTATTTTACTTCCCGTTGGAAGCCCGTGGCAAACGACTCTCACCCGACTGTTCGATCAGCCAAATGAAAATTCGTTTCAACCCTTTTTAATATTAGTTCGACGTTTCCGCCCGTTGCCCCAGCAGTTGGGCAAAAGTCTATGTGGCCCAGTTCACGCCCGGGCAATCGGTATTACCACAGACGACGCGCCCTTGAGAACGCACGTTTAACATTCAACGGACGCCGCACGGTGGATACCCAACCGGCGTCGGCGACGGCGACGTCCGCGCTCACGTCCGATCTTTTGAGAACGATCGACATTGCGCAACCGATTGACGCAACCGTGCGAATTCGCGCGAAACTCGGCTGGAACGAGCCGAGGCTAATTCGCGGGAACGATATACGAAAAGAGCGAAAACGTATGAAAGAAACGAAAGAAAACGACTGTTAAAGGCGAACGCGTATGTAATGAGTTGCGCGTGAAATTCGTCGACGTACACGTTATTCTTCGGATTTCTTTATTTCCACGTGTCAATACGCTACATAGAATATCAACGCCGCGCTTTACGCGTCGCGATTTGCATCGCGAATCGGTAACGAAAACCGAATACACGGTGAAACGTTTTTTTCTCTCTCTCTCTCTCTCGCTCTCCCCCTGTCCGTAGTGTCTCTTAGATCGAGTTTTAAATAACCGGGGAAAGTGATAAACATTCAATAATCACGTCCCAGATAAACGTTGGAACGTCGAAAAGTCACGCGACTTTCCCTCGAAATTACGAATATGTATATGAATATGTATTTTGAGATATAATATGTAGATTCCGAAATATTATAATATAATCCCGACGAATGAAAAAAAAACAACCATGATGCACGGTATCGTAGAGTAAAAGAAAGATAGAAAAAAAAACAGATTCTCAGATATTATTCCGGCTTTCACCGGAAGCGTCGAGAGGTAGAGGAGACGTTTCTCCGGGTCTCTCTCTCTCTCTCTCTCTCTCTCTCGTACTCGTAAATAAAACCCATGCGTCGGGGTTGCGTCTCTACGTTGGCGGTGAGACCGTTGTCTGGTAAATCTGTCTGTTCGCGAGACAATCGTCGTTCCTGGTTCGCAAACGAGGTGGCTGGGCCCCGTTAGTCACGCAAACCGACCGGGATGAAATATCGAACTCCATGCAGCCGAGGAAAGCGTTCGTCGAACGATTATCACACGGGAATCGTGGTCACGTGAGTCTCTTTCTTACTATACGAGGTATAGAATCCCATAGACGGTGTATGAGACGGTGGCGTGCAGGCAAGGATGATCTTTGAGATTGAGTAAGGTCGCGAACGATCCTCGTGCCGTACTCTCCTCGTGTAATAAGGAAAGTTTCGTATTGTTTTGCGAAGATTACTTGCCGACGTTTCGCCACACGTTATCGTTGGATTCTCTTCTTCGATCTCGCGATGGATTCTTGAAAATTAGTATGTTTCTTCTTACCATTTGGTTTATTCTCAATAAAATGTTTTTTTTCTGTATATTATATTACGTGTATGTATTACGAACGTACGAGGGATAGATCGTTTCTTTTTCACACCATGGTAACAAAGTTTTAACAGGGAAATAGATAGTAATACGAAATTTGATAGGGGGGAACAAACAAGGCTTTCCTTGACGATAGAATCAAGGAAACGTGTAAAGTAGAATCTATCATAGATTAACGGTACGATTAAGCAAGCGTTACGGTAGCGATTCGATAAACAATCGTTTGTCTAAAGAAGAAGCAAACGGTTTCTATCGAAGCGGTGCTTCGGACTCCGACAATTTATCGACCAAGAAGATTGCAAAACCACCGACGCGCCGTTTGACTCTCTATCGATCGTCCGACATTTTCCCCTGCTTTCCCCTTCTCGACTTTGTTTAGTATGTTCGCTCCGGGGACTCTGTTGAATATGATCGAGCAATTAAATTCATCTCGCGGAGATGGATGGTGGGAGATAATGGTATGCGTAGCCTTTACGCCATAACGCGAACGCGGCGGTAACATCGAAAGATATTTTCCCCCCCGATGAAACGTTCGATAGATAGCGTAAGAAATAATTCATCGGTCTTCCACGATCGATCACGATGTGCGTTTCTTCTTTTCAGTTCGTTCCGTTTCGACTTTGCCACAGTGCGGCGGCGGCGGCGGCTTCTCTCACGCATTTCTCTCTACAAGGCTTTACCCTTTTGCCGATAGATAGGTGTACCGTTGAATTTTTCCACGGTTGACGAACGAGTCGAATGACTTCGTAACATGTTACCTGAAAAGAATGACTACCACGCGTTACGTACTTACCGCCGGTCCGTGATTTCTTTTCCACGTGGTTAGCGCACACAACGACGAATCGCAGCGACGTATGTATAGTGTGTACATACAGGTCTGTAACGTTTTCTATAACTTTGTACTCGCGAGTCGAGCAATGAAACTCCACTTTACGAGACGCGAGATTTGAATATCGAGATCGAAGATTGAATACGATCCGGCAATTGAATCCGTCTCGACGGACTACCAGAGAGAGAGAGAGAGAGAGAGAGAGAGAGAGAGATAGATACGACCGATTGATCGAATCGAACGAAGAAAAAAAAGGAGGAGGAAAGAAAACTTCTCGGCCCGACGTAAGAAAAGAGAAAGAGAAACAGAGATAATACTACTCGTGATCACTCTGGTTGCCCGTAACTTTTCCCTTGCCACGAACTATCCACCGTTTCGACGTTGGAGAAATATTTTCCCGATGCTCAATAACACTTAAGAAATAATTCTTCCTCGTATCCTTAGATCGATCCGGGTGGGTTTCTTCTTTCCACAGTTGTCCCGTCCGGTCGTAGCTTTTCTCACGTATACTACGGTAAGCCTTACCCTTTGAAATTGAAGGGAGAAAGAGAGAGAGAGAGAGAGAGAAAGAGATCCCAAGCCGTTCAATGGCTCGTACATACTACTTACTTTGAAACGGACGCGTCCAAGTCCAGCCGCTACCGCTTTAACTCTCTCGACTACCACGAATAAGAATCGTTCTCATGCATCAATCCGCGCTCGGCTATCCGACGCCAGGATCCCAAACGAACACACATATCCACTGTAGCTGCGTGAACATCGTGTGTGTCTAACCGTCGTCGACGAGATCGAACGAGCCGCCTTCACGAGCCTCTCCGGTTCGCCAGATCGAAACGGACTAATGTAAGCAAATAGCCCCCCAGACGAGACAAATTCCCCGCGACCATATCAGGTAGCAACGGAAAAATTCGTGACGTACGATCATGCTGTCCCGTAGCCCTATGACCATAAAGCGCCCCCGTGCAACGCGGAGGATGCGTAGACTGTGAACGATCCCTAAAACACACCGTAGAAACAGTCCCTACTGCATCCGTGAAAGATCGATCGTTTCCTGTTACAACGCACTTTTCTGACCTGTTCGAAACAGTTCGATGAACCTTGAGAAATTTACTTGATTATAGGGTAAACTTAGGGGGGAAATTAGGTTTTTCTATTTTTTATTTAGTTTTGTTTTGGGAATGATACTCCGTAGTGCGATAATGGGTTTTGTGAAGTGATTTCGTGGAATTTTTATGATAGTTTGACGAAAGTAGAAAATTAACCCGGGGAAAAACGGTACACGTCGATGAGGAACGACCGTCGCCGTGGTAAATTTTTATTGCATCGCCGGTATAACTCGCGGAGAAACGGACTTTCAAAATCGCGATACAAAATCAGCATACAATGACCGTCGTTCATTGTTTCTGCAGTTAGGAACTGTCGTTGCGTAGCAATCTGCAATTCAATCGGCGCGATGCCGTAGGACGTGGAAGCATCTCGTGTCATAAGTGCGTTAAACCGAACTCGAGACAAATGACGAAGCGTGTTAAAATGTTCGGCCGGGAATCCTGCAACCGGATTTTCAACGATGAAAGTCGACCCGTGTAACACCGTCCGGAACCGGGAATGACACGCGAGGTGGTCGGTTTTGCACGGTGTGGCCCCAAGCTTCGTTAAACAAGAGAAGATAAACGAAAAGAAAAAAAAAACAATCTAAGAATACACGTTGCTTTATCGAAACGATGCGACATGCGCAATGTCGTCGAGTGGAAATCGAAACGAAAACGAGAGTGGACTCTTCGTCGCGTATTCAGCATGCAGACCGCACCGCGAATCAAGGTCTTCGTGGCGGAATGACGTCAGACCAAACCATCCGTTTTCAACGATCCCGTTTCAGTAGTTCCCTTGGATCGGCGCCAAAAATCCTCGGCGCCACCGGACGCTCTCTTAAGAACCATACGTTGGATCATCCATTCTACCTTGTTCGTAGAATAAAATAAAGAAAAAGAACAATATAAAAAAACTGGTTTCGTTTCGCAGGCTAGACAATCGATAAAAATACACGGTACACACCAGACACGCGTGGAAAAAGAAACGAGGAATCAATTAGAGAAATATTAATCGTACCGCGTGGTCAGTCATGCGTGTAGCTAATCAAGTAATCGATAAAAGTGCTAGCATGGAATGTACTATTCTTATACCTCTTCGGCGTTAGAGACGTCTAGAAATAGCCGAGATCTAGATAAGTTCTTACCTTAGAACGGCTCATTAACGATTCACGGTTGGTCATGAGTTTACTTTATTCCGGATAATGCTCTTTGTACAGGGTGTCTCATAAATCCCCGCTCGATCGTATTAAATAACATATCACGGTAGTTCCATTAAATTACATACCGGACGCTTAACGACCATCGAGCTAGAAAAATTACAAAGTAAGCCGCGACGCTCGTCGAAAATTACAGAAAAATACAATTTGCAACTGTTACGACACGTTGCGAAGACGTACCGTAACCGATTGTTAGACACAGCGGGGGAACTCGGTGGTACCACACAGTGCCAGGACTGAAATCCAGATCGCGTATCGGCCAGCCGAGTCATCCGACCTGGGAAAGTCACGGAGGAAGTAAACGCGAGCGAAGGAAGAGGTTTCGCCGGAACGTGGATGACGCCGATTCCGCGAATGGGCGTCGGATCAGGGTCAAACGCGTGCGTTAACGTCCCGTCGACGACGTTAACGAGTCCCTTGAAACGCGAGGGAAATCCGTGAACCGGGTTGACGCATCGATGACCAGTCGCGACCTCGTCTCGTCGTTCTGATTTCGAGAGAGAAATTCTTGCGCGTTTCAAATTTCTCCCCCCACTTATGGTAAAGCCAACCAGATTCTTCGTTATGAGTCAGTTGATGAGTTTTCAAAGAACCACTACCTACTGTGTCTGAATTTATTAACACGTTTACCGCTCGATGCTTCGTTTCGAATCAGTTTCCGGTTAAACCATGCAGAAGTTTTTAATTGTACTATGAAAAGTGTCTGTGAAAATCTTACGGAAGTGTATTCAGAACTGTTAGGCTGGAAAACAATTATGGTAACTATATTATTGAAATAGAACGGAGAAGAACATACAGTAGAGCAGTGTTTTCCAGTCCGAGTTCTTTTTTTATCTCGCGGCACACTTGCACCTATATGTAATTATGCACATATATTGTTGCTGATGCGTACCATATTTTTACTACATTATTACGTCCACGTTTATTCTACCACCGATCAACTCGTCTAATCAATTTCAAAGTGTTCTAATTACCATTCATCCACCCATTCAATTTTCACCTTTTTCTTTCGTCAATAAATAATAATTTATTCAACTATCCTTAAAAAAATTAAAATATCCCCGAACACCCACGATACCTCGAACGGTCTCAACGGTTGAAAATCACTGCGTTCGCGGACGTCTCCCCCCAGGATTCGGTAATGCACCGGTTCATCGTGGCCGCCCGAGGTCGCCGGTATAAACGTTGTGTGTGACACGGGTGGTGGACTCTCCGGGGCCCGCGAGACAGCCGACACGACCACACCGCGACTCCTACGGCACCGTTGGCATAGCTGGACAGGCCATTTCACATTCCCACGTCCTTAATATAGATTGTTGATACGCGAGCGAGCGAGCGAGTAAGAGGCCCGGAACGCCGGTACCGGCCTAAGAAGGTGGAAGAAGGATGCAGAAAATGAAAAGGACGAGGATACGGACAGGATCGTAATAGAGAGGGAGGTACGATGACGCGGATTACGAGACGCGGGGAGAGAAGAAATGGACCGATAGAGGCTGCGTCTCTCGGTAAGGCACGACGAGGATACGTTGATGCCACGTTCGCGTGGGTGGAACGAAGAAAAAGTACTGACACACGGCACAGGTGTCTCGCGGCGAAGTCAGAAACCGGACGCCGTTGAACCGCGCCGAAGAAAGACGAGCAAATTTTATATGTAAACTATGCGAATATCGTCGTCGTCGACCATGGTTTGGTTAAGAAAAATATTATTTTTATGGGTTAACGATCTTTCTGGATAGATCGTAGAATATCGGTGTAAAGATACACGTGTACATACGTATGTCAAGGATATGGATTTACGAATAGGAAGAATGATGATAATTAAGTGTTTGTTATTTATCTGGTGCACTAAGTAATTGTAAAATAGATATATATATATATAAACGATATTGTTGTGTGGTATATATAATCGTGATATTTTTCCTCGTAATTGCGTAAGTGTTATATTTGCATAATAAAGTCCACGGTCGTCGCATCGGTACGGTTTTTCATTCTGTGCGGCGCGTTCGCGGAATGCAACAGCAATCGGCTGCCACATACGTTCACGAGCAAGGATTTTACGATTGTCACGGGTGAAAATTATTTCAACCTCGAGGCGGTTATCCTCGTCTAATCATATAGCGTTAACTCGCAACGTCAGCTCGGCTCGAACGAAAGTCATATTTGCAAGCTCACTTAGCTCGCCGCGAACTCCGCGACATTGCATGAACAAAGGTCGCGCCTGCTAATCCGCGGCGCACAACTCGTTCGCGGAATCGCCGGCACGACGATCACGGAATCGTCGAAACGTGAGATACCGCCCGCGATTTATTCGTACCGATCTCCGTGGAAACCGAATTCCGCGAAACGTCGCGCATAAAACCGGCACCTAAATCGCGCGTCACCTCTCTCCGGCTATTTGCAATCCGTGTTTCTGGTTACTGAAACCCACAACATGTTCCATCGATTCGCGTCACGCGCGGCAGAAACTGTCTTGCGCTCATTCCTTATATTTTTTTTTACCCCTTTACCCACTTCAGCTGGAAAATTGTCGCGGTACAAAACCGATCGACTTACAAAACGTCATACCGATAACATTCCCGTATCGGATTGAAATCGAGAAAATTTTGTCCTTCGTTCGATACGATCGAACAATAGTCTGAAAGTATGAAAATAAATTTCTAAATTTCATATATCGTCACGTGAATAACGATATAGTTTCACGTAAAGAATAGCGAATGTTTCGCGAGGTTTTTCATCGATATATCAAACTTTCCCGCGTCGTTTCTGTTCACGATCACGGACAACGGTTTCTCCGTTGATCGGTTTATGGTGTTACAAATCGGTCCAGGATTCCGGGCGTGCCGCCTGATTTGTGATAATCTCGGTAGTAGCTGACGGATTTGTCGCACGCGCCCCTAAATGGCTCGTTCAAGTCGACGGGAATTTTCTGGTACGAGCTGTTGTCGTTATTGCCGTTGCCGGTTGATTCTTAGTGGCAGCGCTCGCGGTCCAGCGACCGGACGAGAGGACCTGCAAAAACTTGAAAAGCTGCGAACACGCGCTCGCACGATCTTACGTAATCCCCGCGAATCCCGTTGTCCCTCTTGTTTCTGTCTACGGTCAGGATACACAGCTGACCGACTGTTGCCTACATATCGCCGACAACGCAATCGCTACACATGATGCCAGGCCTCGCAATAGCGGCATCTTAAGAACTTTTGCGCTTTTCCTAGTTCGTTTGATTTATTAGAAACACACCGGTGATCCATCTTGGCCGTCACGATTCATCTAGAAAAATATCACTTGATCGAAAGAACTAACCATATAAAATAAGAATAATAATATAAATTCTATTCCTGTATTATATTATGTATGGGAATAAAATAAAAGAAAATAGATAATATTATACATACATATCATATCGTTAATTTACGTGACAGGTAAAATCGGTTTACTTTTGCCGGCAGTTCTTCGGATAATTTGATGTTTCTCCGAATGGTTGTTTTATTGAAATTGATAATTCGAATATACACTCCTTGTTAGATCGTCAAGTCGAGCTGTATTGCTTTCTAATGGTACATTTAGATGCCTCGATATTTCCGACGTATATTTTTAGTAGACGTAATAACACGATATATCCTGTAACTCGTGAGAGGTTTTATCCCCCCTGTAAAATGTGTAACCATATCGACGTAGATATGCGGGCACGAAATCATACCGCTTCACGGACAATGAACGTTTTGTAGGCGGAAGCGATAGACGTCGGCGAGAGCAACCGTAGCCAACCTGTGCTTGATCTCGCGTGCATAGGATGGCACCGTAACCTCTTTCACACAGTCGCAGTGACAGCCAAGGATCATCTGGCGTACGGGAGCCATTTCCAACACATCCACCATCGCGATCTAGAGATTACTGGCAAAAGATTGCCAACTTCTACCGTCCCTCCGGTGTATTCTCGATCTTTGAAACGTTCGTCAACCTTCCGACGTTATTCCGTGATCCGTCGAACGATATCGATTAATCGTTGTGTCCTTTACCTTCGAGAAATTCTTTCCAATCGTATATCCCTGCCGTTGAATAGCTCGACTATCTATTTTAATTACACTTATGACATTGTAGTCGAGTGAGTCAACCCGGCAAACATATGTACACGGTTCATCGATCCCCGTGCTATTCTAATTATACACGAACAGGTACAGAGTGAGTAGTTTCTCACGACTGGTATCAGGCTACAGGCTGACTCATGAATCGTAACCATAAGACACATCGATGGTAGAGATGAAATAATCTTTAGAGAATATTATCGTCCCATTGAAATCTAGGTCGTCGATTCGTTGTCGGGGACATTTTTTCTCGTACTGGGATTCGTTAGCCCCGATCGGTACCCGTGATACCGCTATACATATTACAAGCTTTTGGATGTTTTTTTCTCGAACCGTTAACCAGGCCGCCCACGTTGGCCAACGTCAGGTGAAAATCCCCCAAAGTCGTTTCCGAGTCGACCTCGGCGACCGCGACACTCGCTAAAATATGAACGCTTTTAAACTCAATCTCCCGCTCGCAACCATGGAACTGTTGACCGAGATGATCGTGAACCACGCGTTCCGGTCCCGCTATAAACGGCGTACAATCGAAAGCTCGATAAAAACGTGAAAGTAGGAACGTTAACTCTATATTATACACCCGAGCGTAACTCAATTTCTATCTATCATTTCTATAAGCGTAAAACTTTTACGATCGTGAGTGTTCATAGGTTACTAAATTTTCCCATGCCTCTTATCAACGTGGTAAAATTGTAACCTACTCGCGGATCGATATTGTCGCGACCAATTCTATGCAGACATTGATAAAGCGAGAAAAAAAAATCAGAGAAAGAAAGAAAGAGAGAGAGAGAGAGATAGAGACTGTCTTTGCGGAGGTCCTCAAAATTTCTAAAGGGTGCGAGAGGCGAAAGAGTGAAAAGCCGTATCGTAAATTAGTGCTCGATGACCGTGCGAGCGGCTTTCGAAGCAGCGGGTCTTCGAGGCAGTTTTATCGTCGGCCGACAGGCGTTTAACTTTACGAGCGGCCACGCCACGTATATACTCTATCTCTTCCACCACCCTCCTTTTCTCTCTCTCTCTCTCCCTTTCTCTCTCACACGGTCTTTTCTCCTAGGCGCAGGCATGCTAATTCTCGTGACGCGCGTAACATTAAACCCTGACGTTTAATCCGGTAGAAACGCGCGTGGCTTATACTGGCTGTGAAACCCTTTATATGGTTCGCTCGTATAGATGGCCTCTTCGCGGTACGGACATATCTGGTAGAATCCAGCACGAAAAGAACGATATATATAAGGCACTATTTGTATCGTCGGCATCACTCATAAGGAAGTTACCTGGATAACTTACCATTCGCGTGAAATCCTCGGGAACATAATTTCATATCTTCCGAATGGTCAGCTTGTATTTTGTAAAACAAATACGTTCGCGTTAGCCTAATTTGTCTCGCGGGGACGGTGTATAAGGGATGGAAACTAATATATCGATGTAATTTATTATAGTTTCACCGTCGCATTTGTCTTCCGTTGGACGTTTCAAATAATTTCTTTCGTTCTTTTTCTGTTTGCAGTCCTTCTTCGGCAGAACGTACAACAATCTCGGCAGTATATCGGAGTGCAAGAACGGAGGTGTGTGCGTAATCAATAAGAAGAATCGCACCGCCTGCAAAGCGTGTCGCCTGCGAAAATGCCTGATGGTCGGAATGTCCAAGTCCGGCTCCCGTTATGGAAGACGTTCGAATTGGTTCAAGATCCACTGTCTCCTTCAGGAACAGACCAACGGCAGTCAGAACGTCAACGTGTCACCCGGTGCAGCGTCGCCGTTCGGACCTGGTTTCCTGCCAGGATTTCTACCGCAACCACAGGGACCACAGGGTGGCGGTGTGTACGGCAAGGACGGCAAAGACCGAGCCTCACCTAGTCAGGAAGACCTCGCTCTTCAGTCTCATCTGCTCCACGTGGCGATGTTGAAACAGGAACGAGAACGGGGCAACAAATCACCGCATCCGGACGACGTAGCCCTTCAGAATCAATTACGCCTGCTTGCCTGGCAGAAAGAACGCGAAAGAGTGGCGGGTAATCCTCAACAACCACCTGGTACACCACCCAGAGACACCACACCACCACCGTTCGGTTATAAACAACAACAACAACCACAGCATCCAGCATCACCGATGTTCCCTATGAACTTTGCCCAAAAGGACTGCGTACCCTCTAGCCCATCCGATGTCTTCCGACCATTCTTACCAACGTACAAAAGGACCGCGGATACACCCAGCGACAGTGGTGCATCGTCGGTAGATGGTGGTGACGCTCTTCAAGATGTCGAGTCAAGGAGTAATTCGGCGTTAAGTTACTTCAAGACCAGCGCTGCGTCGCCCACGTTGTCCGAGAGGGAGTTTCCACCGAGGAAAATTAACGCGACGGTTACCTTCACCACGGGTTACCATCCTCATCAGGGTCTAGGTCTGGGTTATCCACCACCAGGTTTGGTTACACCCGCCACGTCGCAACACTCGCCAAGGGGTGGTGATTTACTATTGGTCAGCCCGAGTCCCGGTGGTCTTGCCGTTGAACAAGACGAACCGATCGATCTTAGCGTCAGGTCCAGCAGGAGTTCACCGAGACCCAGTCAATCCTCGGAGGAGGACAACAGGTCGAATGATAACGAGTGCGATCGCGACAGTCCGGCGAAGGAGGAGGCCACCACGAAGAGCAAACCCCTGGACTTGACCCTGGGCGTGAAGAGGCCGGCGGAGTTGCCTCTCACGTTGTGAACATCACGGTGACCGATTCGAGCCCGTGACGGGCTGGTCCCGAACTCGATGGGCGCAGACGTGCGCCCATGGATCCTTTTTTTCATTTAAGGATCTGGAATCTGGAAATCCTTCCGTCGGTGTGGATACCGGGAGGTGAATGGAAACGGGGCGGGAAAAGAATCGTGGCGTTGGATTATTGATTTCCTGAGCCCGGTTGAAACGACGAGGAAGAAAGAACCGGAAGAAAAAGAGAGAGAGAGAGAGAGAGAAAGATGTACTTGACGATTTATAGAAGACTCGTCCTGTAGAGGGAATGGGACATCGTGATGCGACGATGGACGTAAAATGTTGTTCGGCCAATGGCGTACAAGACCATCACGAAAATATGTGTTCAAATCTGTATATATATACATGTGTATATATATGTATATGTATATGTATACGTATCACAGAGACGACCAAGATAGACGAGATTAATTTATTGCGATAGTAGCTAGACGGAAAAGAATTAATGATCGATATCGATTATTTACTATTATTATATATTTTTCTTTATCTTCTATTTCGATATATAAAGTACTACGGATATTATATATATCATACGCGTATATACATATGAATATAATCCTGTATAAAGAACGGAGTCGCGGATATACCGGCCAGTAGTTGAGTGCCTTAATATAATATATTTATATAAATATTATATATGTATATGTATGTATACTTTTGAATGGAGCGCTTAGTATCTTATTATTATTTGTACGTAAAAAAACACTTGTATATCGTATTTTTCTTTCGTTTCGTTTTGTTTTTTGTTTTCTTTTTGTATAGAGAAATGTGTCTGAATCGTTTTAGACACGGGCGACGATACGAGAAAAGAAAACACGTAATAAACGCGCTTTCGTAATTCGTAACCCCAGCGTGAACGAGAGGCCAGTAAAACGATCGAAAGTGACCCGCGCACACGTCGCGTTAATGTATAGATATATTTTGTAAATAACCATGATTAGGGAGGGGGGGGGGGAGGGGGAGGGGAAATTTATTAGCGAAACAGTATCGCTTCTATGCTTCCGCTTGGTATATACGACCTCTCGGCGTGTGTAATAGACGAACGTTTTTATCTTATTCTCCTTCTTCCAAGATTTTCCATTTGTACATAATAGCATTTAAGTGGTGAACATGAGCGGCCAGTACCTAAACGTGTCACGGAATTAAATATTTTTGTTTAATCGACTACATCTGTTTTCTAACGATTTTCTCAACCCACACCAACCATTATTCCCTATCCACTAATATACATATATGTATCATTAAAAAAAAAACAACAACAACAAGTACAACAAGAAAAGAATACACAAAACTTTCGAATTACTCAACGATTAATCACCGTGTGTATATTAAGAGATGAAAACAATCGGTTTCCAATACGACCTGCGGAAAGATCTTATCGTTTATAAAATGCTTTTCTTTCCCCGTTTACATTCCTACGGCATAAGACACCGATAAAACCTGACCGGTTAAAGCATCGATGCCGATCGTCGAATCGCAAATCAAGCCGATCCACTCGGAACGCGGTGGGACCCGAGATCTAAGCTCCATTTACCATGGAAACGTCTCCGTAAGCGCGGAATAACCTTGGCGATCGTCGGACATGCTTTTATTGCGTTTGTCGGTGAGCCGCCACGCACGAGACGGGGCCGGTTTACAGTAGGTAGGTATATATATATATATATATATATATACATATATATCTATAACACAGAGGTACCGTGTCGGTGCAGGTGCCATTAATCAATTGCAGCAGGAAGCGCTCGCGAGCATTGCAAAATCATCGGAGTTACGGATACCTAACCCACGCGGTTGACCTTGGCAGGTCGAACGTTCTTTCCACGTCCGGAACGGCGACGACGATCCGCGTCCTTCTGTTTCACGATCGGCGTGGATCCACGTGACACCTCTAACCCGGCGCATCGATTATATTGTAGTATATCCATGACGACCTGACACGATTTTATATATACGTATGTATGTACGTATGTACATGTACATACGTTGTATCATTAAACGATAGTAACTTTACGTAAGACACAGGAACGATTCCACGTCAAATTCTACAATTAAATACCGTACAATCAGTGTTTTATTACGTTTCAGGCTCATCAGGTCGACTTTTATTGCCGGCCTGAAAGGAAAACGATTTCAAATCATCCGACGTTTTATACATAATATATACGATACGTATAAAAGGATCTCTAACGACGCGGTAGGTATCTTGGGAAAGAAAAACAAATCGTTTGGGGGAAAAAAAAATGTGTATACATACATATAGTGAATTCAGCGGATTGCGACGAGTCGATTTGTCCAAGACCGCTACGCGGTCTGATACTCTTTCGAGTGTATAATTCTCCGCGTACATGGGAGCACCGCGTGTCCTATACGACGAGAGATCACTGTCGGAACACGTATACCGCCGTCCACAAGCCATGGGACGTGTACGCATCCGATGGTCAACCGACGAGAGTGATTTCTTTTATGGGAAAAGTGATTCTCGAGTGTTATATAAATCAACCAAAGATTTCCCACAAATGTGAAAAATTGGGCATCGATTAATATTAATTCACATTTATCTACTATAGAGATTTCAATACTCGAAACTATTCGGATGCAATGTATTTCAAAATCCCGATATCTCTAGTTGCGTTAAATTCCAAAATGTAGACATTGTTGAGCGTCAAAATTCTCATAGCTTTTCTTTAGTGTCCCAAATATGCAATGCACAGAACATTGTGAGCGCTATAATTTTTAAAAAGTCACAGATTACTCAATAGAAATCAAGCAAATTTCTGAATGGACCAGTTTCGGAGTTCCAATGCTAAGCACACAATTTTTGAAATCTGAATAAAATAAATTCCACCGCTGTTAGCAAGTCTAAATTACTCGCTAAATTTGCGTCGTGCTTAATCCGAATTTCCGCGGATCGCATAACTTATGGACGGACGTGTACCAGTATTGCGGATAACAAACGGGCGAGACTCGAGGCAGTGCGTCAGTCCACCGCGACTGGTTACACCACCCGAGCAATAAGCAATCGTTTAAACCCGTCATGACTCTATGCATGAGTTGGGCAACGTTGGCACATACAGGACGATTTGAACCCGTGCGCGACTCCCGCTCGACTCGCGAGTGAAATATCGATAGACACTCGTGACGTTGCCGATTAGGAGTCGTCTGTTTCGCGGCGGAAAGTTCGTTTCCCCCTGTGCTAAACTGGGCCGACCATGTTCCCCGAAAGAGATCATAGAATGAAATTCAAAAGGGGAAAATATATTTACCGATCCATCGAAGGACGTTCTATTACTGTTTGACACCTTCACTTAGAAGTCAAGACACTTATGACATTAAAAAAAAAAAAGAAACTGGAGGTTGTTTGTTAGAAAAAAAATTGTCGCATAGCTGTCGGTGTGTGTGTTTTTTTTAAATCCATCGCTACATGACGCATTCGTGTTTACGAGTTCTTTTTTTCAGAATAATTTTTCAATGACACGTGTAATATTTTTTTCCGTATCTCCGTGACATCAAATTCGACGTCGTCGTTTCTTTTCTCGATACGTTTACAAGTATCTCTCCCGCCCGATGGAAATGATACTTTTACCCGGCTTTCCAACGATTGAAAAATTAATGAGAACCATAGGACCATATAAAAAAAAAACTATATGGTAACTTGACCGTTGATTATACGTTCGTTCCGGAAGTATGTGTGCACGGTAAAATGTGTATAAGGAGCGCGGAGTGAAATTCTACGGAGGCCCCGTTTCTACGGGTTGTCGTCGACGTTGGATTTTCAAAGCGACGATCTGCTACGAAAGGAGCAGCGGCGCGGCACGTATAAAATACGATAAGAAGCGAGCATAATGCACCGCGGTGGATGTCAACAGCTCTCCTGGGAGCTAGAAGTCCATCGGACTTATGTCCTGAACGCGGACATGGGAGCCACTGATCGACTACTTACTTACGTTCTACGCGGCACGAATAAGAAGTCCCTGTGGCCCCGTGTCTACACAGCCACGTACATACATACATCTCGTGTCCCCTGATTTTTTTCACCTGTTCCGCTCCGCGTTTTCCAGTTAAACGAATTAATGACGGGAGAGACAACCGTAATGAGGTTTAATTGATTACACCGAATTGCGTTTCCCGGGTATGTCCGACTCCGATGGCGATAACGGTGACTAATAGCGCCTGTCTATACGTAATTATTAATTTATAAAACGATGGTATAATTACTCGCTTGAGCCACTCCAATTATAGGTAAAAGAATGTAGGGTGTATATTTAAATAAAAAGGGGAAGTTGTAAATAAGAATTTTTGTAATGTCAGAGGGAAACTGTAACCCAAAAACATCTGTTGAATAAATTTCCCATAAAAAACGATCAGACTAGAAAGTGCGAAAGGTGAATCGGTATAGAGAGAGACACAGATAAGGAGAGTTCTAAGATAAAACCGATCCCGTGTCGCCGGGTTTCTACATCCAGATTTCGACGGATGAAACCAAGAGCCCGAACCCTAATCTAAATAATATTCGGCGCCGTTTCTTTTAGTGTAACTCGGTAAATCTGGTTAGTCGGCTTCATGGCGTCTTAAGAAATCCGATTAACCCATTCCTTGCGGGTTGCAGCAATATATAAATTATAGTTGTATCCCTAATTTCTATGTAAATCATTCCGATAGGGTGGGGCAAAATAACGTATGCAAGCTCAATGAGAAATTAACTAACAATAATCCTCAACAACAAACCAAATAAATTCTTTGCATCCGTGAATATAATTCCTGTCCCACCAAAAAGACTAAAACACCATTAGAACACCCTATGCAAATATACGTATACCCTGTTCACACTCTCTAGAACAGATTCTACCAAAAAGCCGGTAACGTTGAGCGCGACACAAAATGGTAAGTTAATCCCAGGACCCTTTCAAAGTGCCACCAAACTTTCCCCAGGATGTCCCGTGTACTTGTTTACGTCGTCCATGTCACCCGTTACTGTAACTCGAAGGTGGTATCCCGTTTTTTTCACTCGTGGTTGGACCTGGGTTAGAATCTCCGGTTGAAAGGGACACTCGAAACTGGTTCGACGCGTGGTACATACATACATACATACGTAGAAGACTTCCTGGATGCCCATATACGCGACACGATGAGCTCCGCACCTGGAGACGATCCTGGAAGAGAAACGTTGGGCGCAACCGCGACGTAAAGGCTATCGTCGGTATCGATGGGGGCCGAAGGAATACGAACGGAACCCTGGCGTGCACGGAGAGCGTTAGGGGTTAACGAGGGCCGATCGTGCGATCGGTCGATCTTTCCCAAGAGCCGAGGCGGCCCAATTAGAAGGCACGTAAAAGCCGGGCGCATAATCAGCAATTTGTATTGTTGAAGGATAAGGGTGCGCTCTTCGAGTACAGAATCCCTTTTTCTCTGTCTGGTACCGTTCTTCTCTCTTTCTCTTGTTTTCTCTCTTTCTCTTTCTCTCTCTCTCACACTCGATACACTGTTCACCATGGTTCCGTGTTTCGATCTCTCTTACATGATCCGACTCTCCCTTTTATCCTCTCTTACTTACCGAGGCCACTTTACGGAATAACTTCATATACACGAGACGAAGAACACAGGCAGTCGAGTAGGTTTATCGAGGGAGACTTTTTTTTACCCATGGTAGGAGAACGTGGGAGGAAAAAGAGTAGGGGGAAGGGGGATGGCACCCGATTAAGCTATGCAATCGCCAATTATCGGCAATTTGATCCGGTTATAACTCAATTTAAAGTAATTGGGCCGCGTCGAGCGCTCGCTCCTCGTGGTGTGCGTTATATCGCGGTGGTAATGTACGATGGTTAAGTACGTATGTACCTATACGTACATATCAACGTGTGTGTGTATACGTGTTACAGGTTGCTAGAGGGATGGAGGGAGAACGTCGCGAGAAGCATGCCGACGCTGCCTCACGTTTAAGAGACCCCGGCTGTTGGTCGCTTTTAGCGCCCTTCGATGATCGTAAATTGCCGATCGAGCAGCGTGAACGTGCACGCCGACGTCGAGCAGCCGTTTGGAAATTTTCTTCGGCGAGAGAATGAACGATACCGTGCCCCGCGTGTTCTCCAATACATGTATGTATGTGTACGATCGAACGCGGAAAGAGGAAAGGGGAAAAAGAAGACACGGATGATTTCGTGAATGCTTCCGATCATTCGTTGCAACCGCCACTTAGCGATGCAACCGTGAAATATCAGGTTCCGATGTTTCCACTGTAGCGTAAAAGACGAACATTTTCACCCCGACTTCGTAGCGTGTGAATTTTTTTTATAGTGTATCGAACAACCAGAGGAAAGGTAAAAAAAAAAGAACAGCGAAAGAATTTTATAAACCCGCCGAAAACACTTCCCCGGAGACTTTCGAATCGATCATTCGAAGCCATAAATTATCACCTTACGTAATAGATACTAACGTACCTGTGTACGTTTTACTTGGTGATTCTGGTACAGACTCAATTACCCAATTAAGCGTCCAATAGGAAAAACTAGTTTATCGGATTGGTCGGAATAGATAGAAGGCGACGTTAGACGAAGAAGTTAACCAATTTCGTGGTACGAGTGCATTATTTACTTTCAGCCAAAGAACTACCTGGCTAACCGTCGGAACGGAATCCTTTTTCCCGCGTGCTGGTTTCGTTAACTTGTTTCTTCTTTTTTTTTTCCACGTCACATACATACATACATATGTCTGTACGTGTGTCGGACATTTCGGCACGCGACGTTGTGTACCGCTCGAGTTTCGTGATACGTTGCTCCCTTCGTCTTTGATACTTGTTTCTCTCTCTCTATCTCTTCTCTTTCTCTCATCTTGGTTGGGACCCCTCCTTCTCCCATGAGCTTCAAGTTTCGTAAGAGAGCGCGGAGCAAGTACCAGTTGGTCGGTGGGATCGTTATGTCTGCGGCCGGTTCGCACCCGTTGACAAATTTGACAAGACACGCAATCGATCGCTCTTAACCGGCGCTAATCGATACAGCGATCGGTTCATTAGGCGGATCAGGCTCGTTTCTCCCATACGGCCGGGATCGAGCGCAACAGATATTGGCTTTTCGATCACGTCGGCTCTCACGGAAATCTTGCGATTGCGCCGCGCCAAAGGCTTTCTTCCTTGCCGATCTCGCGCCTTGATCGATCCCCTCGATCGAGATCCATCGGACGTAGCTACTTTCCGGCTATCTGCGATCTTGAAACAAGGTCGTCGGTAGTCGAGTGATCGTTCGGCGATTTAAAAAAAAAAGAAAAAAAATAAGAGAAAAAGAAAAAAACATATCCGCTCGTATATTTTCTTATAGACAGAACCGTTGTATCGAGTCGATACTGATTTATCGTTGATAGGTTGTTGCTCGGATTGAAAATAGTTCGGATTTTCTACGTGGTCGTTTAACAATTCAATAGGAATCATGTATTACGTTTAGATTCACGTTTAGAGGAATCTCGGAGAGATAACGATGAATCTGTACGATCGAAAAACGGGATAACGACTGACAAACTACCGACAGTAACGGGAACTGTTGATAGGTACGGTGTCGTTACTCAGTGTCCCGATACCTGCGGAGCTTCGTGAAAGGGAAAAATGCAGGTGGGAACCGCATGGTCCCCGCGAACCGAGAAATCACGTTTCCAGGAATGTTTCGACGTTACGTTAGGTATATTTGAATCCGTGCGATTTCGGTGCGGCCTGTCAGCGGAATGTTCGCTATTGCCGAGACAGGTATATACCGCGCGGGTTGTTGAAAATTAGAATTCTGATGATTCCCAGGACCGTTCGCGGTACACGCGTGGCCCGGGTTCAAACGCTCGCAATTATCCAATTCCGCCGGTGGTAGTTCGTGCAGCCCGCTCTTTCCTCGACCACGATCCATTACGTCTATGTTTATATTATATGTATGTACGGGCACGTAGAAAACCGCTCGGTCGTTCGCTGTTATGCACAGAATGTAGACGTAAGCGTGAATATGTAATAGCGAGCCAACGGATAGAAATATCGCGTTCGACTGTGTTGCTAAATATTTTTCAACGCTGTGAAAACGTAAAAATCGGTAGACGAAGAACAAACATTATTTTGTGCCAGGTATCGTATTTTCGATTTCTCACGATGTGTTGTACAACACATATACATATGTACGTACGTTTTCTTCTGACATGCGAGAAAACGCGAAGTAAAGATATTAGTTTCTGAATATTCAATGAATATTCAATTTTCTTCTGGTATATAATTGACGGTATGTGTCGTCGTTTTATTTGCGTGGAAAAAAAAGAGAAACTTTGCCGAATGAATACAGGTAGTTGCCTATTTGTATGTACACGCATGTTCATACGCCGCGCGATGCGTGATGGAGTGTTGAAGAAGAAGAAGAAGAAGATAACGAAAATGAGGAAGTAATACCGGTCTCTTCAATGGGACTTCAATTTTCTTAATATAATTGACCGCATGCTAGCGTCCTTTTCATTGTACCTATATGATCACGTACCGTGGGTACGTGATGAAGTATGAAGACGAAGAATTCATAAGACTAAAGAAGCACCGCGTGTTTCTTCAAAACGAACTTTCACCGCGCGGTGGGAACGGAAAGGAACGAAGTGCCTTGATTCAACAATTTCCAAAATTTTCATCTACTTCTTTTCCCTATATCATTTCTCTTCACATAGAACAAATTTCAATTTGATCTTCAAAAATGCGAAACCCTAAAGAAACCTTTGTATTATAAAAACAGAAAAAAAAAACAAGATACATCAGCTGATCCCAAATCACCATAATTAATCCCCTAGAATTCTGAAATTCGAATTACAACCTAACGAATGCAATTTTTGAAATTCCCCAAGTGCCCCAAGACTTTTGAGCAGAAGCGTATGTCTTCATTAAGGTTGCTCGCGGTTTCAAGAGTCCCTTATTCGGCAGTGGCAGCGTCTAGTTACTTTCCACTAGAACCATCGTCGGGAACGTGTCCAGCTCGAGCTAGTACACGCAGCGAAACTTGATCCCCCGAAGACGAAGAAGAAGAAGAGGCAGCAATTATTAATGAAGATCCGAAGGACCCGACGATCCGGCGGGACATTCTTCATCGTTCCCCTCGTCTCTTCCTGATCGTTTCCCTCTTCCCACACTGTCCCATGGCCGCTGATCTACGCAGGAACAACCGTACACGTGTGCGTAAGCTTCGGTCGGATATCGTGGTGGAAATCGAAGACGCTGCTTTATCATCAGGAAACGCGGCACTCGTGCGACTACGTATCCCACCTGACGTAGCGTACGTTAACTAGCGTTACCGGCGAGTTGATTTTCCTGAATCGGACGAATGGTGGTGGCTGACGTAACTCGAGAACTTAATCTATGGTAACGATCGTTATCTCGAACGGTAACGGTACAAACGGGACGTTTTAATTCGGAATCTGACAGCTCTATACTTTTCGAGTACCATCGAAATCTGTCAAACGTTACACGTTGAAAGAAAAAAGAAAAGGGCTCCGAAGGTATGTAGCCGCGATATGTAAAGTACCCCAAGACGAGTGGTTTCGAGAACATGTGATAGAAGACCGGGCACGACACGGTCGGTCGTTGCTGTTAATCATTCGTACGTGTGATCGTGGTTGAAAAACGATCACCGTTATTCCCGTGAACGTAACAAAACTCAGAACCCAACTCCACGATTTTCCTGGGGGGTTATTTTCATTCGTCCGACCGATCGCTTTATCCTCATTGTTTCATCTACGATGACAGGCATATATGTATGTATACCAGTACCGGTTTCAAGTGCAGTTTCTATCCGTCGCTAGGCGCGAAGCAATTTCCCTGAAACCCCATTAACCCTTCGGAGATGAACGACGGAGACGTAGAAGAAGGTGGTACGTAGGGTTTTCAAAGGTGGATAAGGAGGAACAGGTGAGAGAGGAGTAGAAGGAGGAGAGGGAGGAGAGGGAGGGACATGGAAGATCGCACTTGTCGCTTGCCAGGCCAAGTCCCATGGTGTGTTGCACATAGTGGTCGGATCTCCGGTACGATGCTTCATACCGAGGAAGAAGAAACGGTGAGGAAGTAAGAAGAAGAAGAAGTAGAGGAAGAGAAGAAGGAAGAAGAAGAAGAAGAAGAAGAAGAAGAAAAAGAGCAAGCCCTTGCGAGGCGAGGGGTCACAGCCGCTTATGTAAACCATATAGAAGCACACACTATCTAGCAGCGCGCCGTTTATCTAATAATATTATGGTGCAACGCCAGCGCATCCCATAAGAGGCGCTCGAGATGCACTGGCCGCGATGCATATAGATACACCGTTCGTACCACCACACACTTGCACGGGGTTAATACTCGTGTACCGTGTAGCCGATGCGCAAGGTGTGCGCCTCCGCGTCCCATGGGGGTGTGTGAGCACTTGTCCGAGATACTATCGAGAGATATTTCGCGAGATAGCGCGTATACGCGTGTGATATTATCGCCGCGGAACGAAAATATATATTTTCTTTGTCTTTTTCTTTTTTTATTATTTTTTTTTTTATTTTTACGTTGGTTCGTGCGATCGGTGAAAACGAATCCTCTGTGAATGCGTTGGTGGTAATTTCCGTTTCGATCGGACACCATGAACGTTGAGACAGGGATTAATATTAATTCGATGAGAAAATGTGTGAAATGGTGGTGGTACCGTGGGTCTGTGTTAAATGATCGTTGGAAACGTTGTGTGAGATGTTGTCCAACTTATTGGAATATCGTTTCGTTAACGTGGAATCATACGCGGATGGACGAGGGATCGTAAAGTAACGTCCGCAACGTGCGGGTACGCGTTTTACGTGGATAGAAAAAGGTGTTATGTAATCGCGCATAAGGTGATCGCGTTACGTGACCCGGGGCTCGAGAGTTTATTCTTCGGACGAAAAATCATAGGCCACGTCGGGATGGAAATTCAAGACTGACCCACAAATATAAATACTGTTTCTATATACACATATACCATCGTGTACCTATTGCATCTAACATTTCCATACACTTATACTGTCCGTTTCGCGATTACACGTAGCGGTGAAAATTACGTAGAACGTTGTCTAAATAAATATCATTTGAAATATGAAAATATTTTTCTGTTATTTCATATACTTCTTTATACTTTGAAGTGAAAGCAGGGAAAGTCGTCGGTGGATACAGCGTGAAATCGAAGTTCCGTCTACGATACGGGAATCGTTTGACGTCCAAAAATTACGAGGCGTTCTATTAAAGGTACAGCGCGTTGAACCGGGTGTAACGTTGTAACGAAACCGTTGTAACTTAACCGGTGATCGTAGCGACGGGACTTACGAGGCGCGTAAATTACACATCCAGCCGGTGCCGGCCGCAATCCTGTAAGTCATTACACGGGAAGTTATGAGCGTCAAAACTTCAGTATAGACTTAGCACTGGCGTAAGGTCACTCATTGAGGCATCCCGAGAGACCACGAGGCAGGCACCTCTTATTACATCTTACGACCCGCGAATCTTTACCCGGCGGAATTAGCTGCATCGAAAATCGATATACTTGCGTATATGAATGGCTCGCCGGGTAATGATTTGCGAATTGCGGATTTATGAACTATTAACTGCAAAGTACTCAGAAATCGTCTGCTCGTTGGCTAAGGTTACCAAGTATACATCGCAAGAGAATCCCAATGATCTACGTAGATTACAGAAAATACTCATTTGCCACTCGTACAGGTAATCTCACCGATTCCATGGGAAATTCAGTGATTTCTACGAATTACAATATTCACCTAGCACCCCCTTACGTTCTATCATCCGAAAAAGAAAATCAATGATGATTTAAAATTATAAATCATTGATAAAGAACTTTCAAACGCGTTATAAATTTTGATTGTCACAGACACGTGGCTCCGCTTATAATATTATGTAATACCGTGCAGGAATGATATCCTATATGGAGAGCAGCGCGTGCACGATGTAATCGTGTTGATTTCAGAGTAGATCCGATTATAGCTGCTACTGGTGTACAGTATACCGATTCCGTTAACAGACTTCCCGATAGTTTCGAGGCGCGTCGAATTTCTCTACACGCGTGTTTACGCCGATTTACCCACGAGCACAGCCGCCTTTTTTCCCGCCGTCGCCGGGAATGGTCATCGAGCACGCAACCAGTAGCACACGCGACGCATTAATTCCGGTATTTTTCTGGCGTCCCGGCATTAACCTTTAAAGTAGACGCGTGATCGCCCGCAATCACGCGTGCTTCTGCTGAAACCGCGTTATCGTTCCACTTTGTAAACTGTGTTGTACTCGTATGTACGTCTTGCGATCTTCCTGATTGTCCAGTCGTCGATTCGATACGGTGCGTTATATCTGATTTCCTTTGAAAAATCTACCGGGAAGTTTAAAAGAAAACAGAAGAATCTGACACGGCAGAGAAAGAATGATGGATACAAGAATAAAAAAAAGAGAGAGAAAAAAAAAAGAAGAACACCTGTACCCACGATCTTTGTGCGTTAACGATCGGCATTAACTCCACGACATTAACCTTTGCGGTGGAAGCGTAATCGCGCTTGATCACGCGTGTCCGTTCTTAAATCGTATTCCACTTATAACCGCGGAATCCGTCGTTGTTATTTTTCTTTCTTCTTCTTTTTTCTTCAATTTCCCTGCTATCCGATTAAACACGATTAAAACCACACCCGGACCGGACGATCGAACCAAGAGTAAGTGCGTGAGATGCGATTTTAATGAGACCGATCGGTGGAATACCGTTTCTAGACGTACATTAACGATGCGCCTGTTGATGCGGCGAGTCGAGCGTGTAACGTCGTCGCATTATGGAACACGTGTGACGATCGACCTGCTCGGATTATTCCGCACCGGGGGCCTCTCGTCGACTTGTCTCTCCTTTGCGGATGCTCGATTGCCGGTCATTGTTGGAAAAATCGCTTTACAACGCCGCCGCGACGCTCGAGAGAGAACTCGACGGGGACTCCCGATCACGTGGTTGCGTTCTAACGCGGCTAATCAGGGCTGTCAATGATTTAAATAAACATTTAATTAACAAACAACGCTCGAGTTTTACGTGAGAAATAGAACCCGATACCTATCACGAAAGACACTTCGTTAATATTCATATTATTATCGAAACATATTATGATGATACACGGTAGATTTAAATTCACATGGTATCATCGAGGATTAATTAACTTTGTAAAACGTCAACGCGACGTCGAACTTAATTTCTTTTAATTCGCCGCGCCTTTTCTTCCGGGATATTCCAGCGTCAATCTATCCACGAACCAAAAATTAGTTGGTACTCGACAAAAGGCGAGCTTCGATCTAATCAATTCGACGTGGTAATAAATGTTACGTGTCCGCGGTGAAAAGACAATTTTTTTTTCGATCGTGGCCCTATTTTCATTTAGCCAGCTGCGTGATCGTTTATGAGTACGGCCGGTCATAAAGATCGATGATCTTCCGATGAAGTCGCCGTGGAATCTTCACGCACGAACCGGCCACGGTTGGATCGAAGGAGATTAACGCACGATGTGACGGATACCGGGGGAAAGAAAACCGAGAAGAACAGACCGGCCGCGTGCAATTCAAGCCCCGGCGAACTTATGTAATTACGCGCCCGGCAAATGCGCATCGTTATGCGCCTGTAGGGATTTACCGGCTAATTTATTAGCACTCGGTTCGTCGCGCTCGAAATCGAGAACACCGCCGCGTGTATGCCGGGCTCTAACGGGCCGGGATTCTAATAAAATGTTATTCGAATAGACACGGTGTGATACATTAATGTCTGTAATTCATGGCTGTTAATTTAATACAAGTTTCAATGTCCCGGAGGAATCGGACTCTTTCGAACCGCGGCGCGGAAACTATATTTCAAAAGATTATTAAACCCGTAACGGTCATCTCTGTGATTTTACGTTTCTTGCGTGCGGTCTCAAAATCTCACGTGCGTAATTTTACATTTGAGACAAATGAAAATCACTTTTAACTTTGTTTAGTAAATTTATGAGGTAAAATACAAGAATGAATTACGTAGTAATATTTCAGAGGTTAAGAAGAACTAAAAATAAATTAATTCGGCGAATTGAAAATATTTCAAAGTTTCGTATCTAAAATTCGAATTACAAAGGCAGATTATAATTATTAATAATATATACTAAATTCTGTATATACCCAAGAACTTTTCACTGCTACCCTACTTCGTAACCATCCCGTACATCCTACGTACGATCCAACAACCGTTTACATACATTCGGGAATCACCGAATAAAGTAATGAAATCGAATCCAACGGAATCTCGTAAAAACCGAAGACACGCTATCAGAATAAAAGGCTGTGCATTTCGTAACATCGGATCGAGCGGATCAGAAACGATACAAAGACTCCCAGCGATCTCCAATGGTAACGTACTTGCGGTAGTAACAAACGTGACGTTCCTCCTTACCACGGCCATAGCCGAGGTTAGGACGGGAGTTGCTCGAGTCCGAGAAGGATAGAGGATGTCTAAGGAGAGTGAGCTGCCCCATGAATATTTAGGGCCCGGTACTCCCGCAATGGAGTATTTATTCGCGAATGCCGGTTTTATATCACTCAACGAGCGAATAAGCGACCGATGCGACCGGAGCTAGAGCCAAGACTTCACGTATGTCTAACAGAGCTTGCCGGCGACTCAAAGGAGGCTTTCCCGATGGGGGATCCATGTGGTCGATCCTACGAGATCGGGTTTCAACCGTGGAATACTCCCGACCATCGGTTAAAATATCGCAAGATCGACTAGCTACCGTTCGATCGATGATACACATTTATTCGTGTTTACGTTTACTAATCCGGGATATCGTGTGCCACGACAAAAGCGTTGTCACGTAATCCAAGCTACCAAGCCGTGTCTCTGTGAAACTTTACGACCTTCTTCACGGTGATAAGTACTATTGTACCGTCTGGGTAAAGGAGACGAAGGAAAGAATAAAAAAAAAAAGAAAGATTGAAAAGTGTCGGGTCGAAGGAAGAGGGATAATAATGCTTCTACGATTGACCTATGAAACGACTGTACAATGAAGCCGCGCTTTCAAGAGAAGCGGTTATGAATAGATATCGGTCGTTTCAGGTGCGTCACGAATTACGATCGAAACGGTTATTACCATCGTAGCGAAGTGCTGAAAGAAAATGATTCTCTTGTAACCGGGGGGAGGAAGGGAGGGAGGGAGGGGAATGAAAAAGAAAAAAAAAATAGTTTCGCACTGTCCTCGGTGCCTTTCACCAGCATTAATGCTCCTCTTGAAGGCTCGCGCGCGCGCGCGCGCGTCCGCGAGAGCGTGTGTACGCGCCGCCGGATGAAATTCAAATTCGCAGTTACTCTCCCATTCCAAAGTACTAATTCCACGTCATTTCGCTGATGGACGAGACTCGACGAAGCAGCGGGATTTCATCATTCGGCACCTTCGAACCTGGCAACGAGACAGCTCCTACGGTTCTTCTTATGATCGCGGTTATTTCGCGAAGTCTTTGCACGCAACGGTTCGAGCTGCACAGTCTCGATCGTAGTATACAAAGGATCGATAGATCTATGTGATTTTTTTTTTTTTTTTTTTAATGAACCATACTTTGATCATCGGTTAGCCGTCGATCGATTTTCTACCTGATCAACATCGGTTTCGGGATGCAGATACTTGTCTGATCGATCAATGAAAATTTCGTTGATAAAAGTCGAATTAACACGTCGCCGCGGCACCACCGGGGTCTCGAATTAACACACAACCGGGACTTTAGAACGAACTCGGATGGCACGAAATGTCGCTGGCCTGACCTTTCGAATCGGCACGGTTTCCGCGATTTCTCAACGCGCGGCTCGCGCGGCGGCACTCTGCGCTCCGCGTTTCTATTCGCGACGACGAGAGGCCGCCCTTTTTTTTCCCCCCTCAGGTTGGTAACGTTCCACACACGATGCTCCGAATCGATGCAGGCCACGATGTGTATCTGGCGGAATGATCGCGAGCCACCGGAGTGGAGTCGCCGATTGTGAATTTCTCCTATTCCGGGACGGCAGATCTTCGCCGCCGATGTACGGATGTGTTTCGAGAATCCGCGAACCGGAGACTTCTACCGTGCTCGCGAGCTCCCCGCTAAATAAGGGGCTCGCCGCGGTTGTAAGGAAATAATCAATGGACCGAATAATTTATTCTATTGCGCGGCCCGAGTAAGCGATGTAAATGGAAAACTGACGCTCCGCATTCGGAGCCGGTTAATCCGTGTGATTAAACGCAACTTTGACAACTGGCATCATAAATTCAATTGCCATGCCGGCTAATGGGACTTTATATGGATTCCAGGATAATACAGGTTAATATAAGGTGGCGTCTATGATCAGGGGCGGATGTGAGAGGAACAACGACGTGAATTCTATGATGCGTGCAGCAAGTATCGATATTAGATTATTCCCTGTAATATCGGATCGATAAAATATCTGGATGATCGTGAATTTTTTAAATTAGGCTAATCAGTAGGTAGACACTAATTATGCAGTGAATGGTATAGCGGTGGATCTTTTAAAAATTGTATATATAAAGGCGGAAGATAATTGAATTCTATGAAACTTGATACATTCCTGATAGCTATATTAATGTACATTCTGTAAAAGAAAATGAGAAATGAGAGAGAGTTAAGGGAAAAAAACAGGAGAAACATACACACATGCGGTATGATAAACAAGATATCAACATAGCCGCGCACCGACATTAATTGTTATTTATTTTCTTAACAACCCATTTACAGTAACATCGATTTCAAGCCTGTAATTATATTAATAATATCGCGTACCCGAGGAATTTCGAAATTCCTGCGGCGATTATCGCCGATCCATCGCCGTATCGAAATAAGAGACACGATCTTTCATTAATAATTCTCCCCGATATCGGGACGATTTCCCCGAATTATTCCGCACGGTCCCGAAAACCGTAATCTACCGTGCCACACGTACCACCACCGTTCCTCTCCCTCTCTCTCTCACTCTCTCTCTCTCTCACACTGTTTCACCGTGCGAGCGAGAGGAGACAAGTTATCGGAGGCGGTCGATCGATAAATTACAGTCAACCATATGAAAGGCAGGCCAGGAAGGACGATGCGTGTTCCTGATCGCTGCCGACGCCGCCGCCGCATTTGCCACCGTCCGCGTCCGTCGCGCGGTAATAACTTTACCGACGTTTATTCTCGAAACCGATGGATTCGTATCGGGCAAATTATCAGTGATAAATCGAGTACCCAGACGATGAAGAAGCCGAGAGAAAGCACAGGCGAGAGGGACAGAATAAAAGATACAAAATAAAAACAAAAAAGAAACGACGGTGAAACGAGGAAGAAGAACAAGAAGAAGAAGAAGATGATGATGAAGAAGAAGAAGAAAGAGTGCGACATTGACGAAGTACTCGTCGAACCCAAGTGTCCGGTGTGTTTCGAGGTAACCGAATCTGTCGCCGCAAAAGAAGGGGTATCCTCTCCCCTCACCTTTCCCCTCCATCGTCTTGCAGGACCACGTAATAATACGTTGCCCGAGAAGCCCGGCCAATATATTAATTACCGCTCAATATATTAATTACTAACCCTGTAATCTGGTCGGGACGCGCCGTGGGATCTCGACGCGAAACGTTTGCACTCTGTCACGCTGTGTTTCTACGCTCTTCTGTATCGTTTCATCCTCTCCCTACTAAAAGGTCTTTCTCTTTTTCCCGGTGTTTTCTCTTATTTCTACCGTTTCTCGACCGCGGTCCCCCTTGATCTTCGACGGCCGCGGCGCGAACAAGTAATTTCGTGCGGGATCGAGAGACGGGGAAGATCGCGCCCGCAAAACCAATCGACCGATCACGAAGATCGTTAGTGGATGAACGTTTGTATTATACGCGATACAACGGAGTCAAGTTTGTAAGAGAACGATGGATACCGATGTCGAGGTATTATCAACAGATATTTCTATCGATAGGTTTTTTTTTTCTGATCCCAGCTACGGCGGCGCGGCGGGATCATCCGAGTCACAATTTTTAACTACATCAACACCTTAACGACACGCCAATTGACGTTCTAAATAAGAGTTACGTGATTTACGGAGAACGTCAATTTGCGTTCCTTACAAAATAATCACATTGAGACGCGTACTAACATACTGAAACTGTTATAGTTTCTTTTTTTAAATTATTATTAAAGTTTTGATAATATAACCTTTAATTCTTGTATTAATATCTTGCTGAATATTCTAACTATGATAATTAAAAACAACGATCAATTTGAATTATTATTTTTTTTTTTTGAAAATGTCCACGGCGACATTGTTCGTAGTAAAATTGTAACGTAATTATCGTACGAATGATTGGCTTAACGAACGTGTTAAACAGCTCGTAAGAATTTTCTCCTTGAAATCTGGTAAAGCGTGGGACACATGTGTAGCGTCTCATTTCGTGTTTGACGCTGGCACGATCTCTCTTAACGACATGCTTATCCGCGCGACTCGCACGGAACTTATTACACGCTCGTAAGGATCTCGCATGTAGGATGAAGTTAGGGTACTCGCCACTGTGAACCTCATGCTTTTTCTCTCATTAGTCAGTCTCGACGGTCGACGACAGGAGGATAATGCATGCCCCAAACAGAACACCCACGTACGTAACATACACGTACATACATACATACATACATAAACACGAACACACCGGTGAAAGATAACGATTTCACACATGTTCTATAACTAATGCAGAACCCCGTGAAACATACGTACATACAGCCTGTGTCGTTATTATCTTTAAGATTAGTTAATTCACAATTTTTCACGGTTACCCACAATCAATAAAGATAAACAAATTTTATAATAAAGTGTCGTCGTCTACCAGTTGATACGTTTTAAAAATAACAATCATCGCCACCAACGAAGTAAATCATTTCCCCATCGATACGAAAGATCACATTTAAGAAGACTAACAGGAATATCGTCTCAAAACTCACCCTGTCACCGTTTCAACCGGTTTCGAATCAACAACCGACCTCTTATCAAGATTCGCGCAATCGACAACAATGTTGCGACCGCGCGCGAAAGCTGACTCGCCTGGAAAATAGAATTCAGGTGCACGTCGGAGCGAAACCGCGGCCCCTCGGAGGGTTCGCATACCGAGCAGGTCCTTTCTTCGATGGAGCGAACGATACCCGGACGGAATTCAAATGAGACGCCGTTGGATCCTGGCCGTCCGATGCGGTACATTCCTGGTCCGATATCAAGTCCGCGAAGAGCCGGGGGCCTGTAAAAGGGCCCCGTTACGGCTGGGGAGACGAAAGCCGTCGTCGCCCGTCGGACGTCAAGATCACGTCATCGCGCGGAGGTCTTATTAAATCAAAGAAGCCGATTTGACCGCGCGATAAGGGCCTCTACCTGTCGACAGGTGGATTCGTTTCTCGTACGAACAGTACGGGAGCGCTCACGATCGAACAGATAACGGTGGAGGGGGGGACTTAAAAACCATGGAGGACGTCACGAGTGTCACGCACGGTGCTCGTTGCTACTTGTAACTATGAGTGATCAACACGAACGATACGAACGGATGATGTGATTAACAAGCCCGGCGGAGAAATTATGGTTCGATCGTGTTGTCGATAGTTTCAGCCTGTTGGCCAGTATTATGGTGATGTATGAATATGTAGGCGCTCGGGAAAGAAAATAATAGTCGGCAGAGGCCGTTTAGTGTTACACGAAAGAGATAATTATAAAGAGACAAGGATAAAATTCATGGTTCTTGGGAACTAGATTCATACGGTATCTATCTCGTTAGTTCGTTTCTCTCTTGTTCTTACTCGTTGTTGTATATTTTTTTTTTGTTATTTTCTCTTTTTTATTTTTGCTAACGTATATCTAATAAATTATATAAAAGCTGAACACACGATCGATCTACTTTAGAAAGTACTTTGAAAATATACGTTCGTTGCAACATTTTCCACCTACGTGAGAATGTCGCAATGAATGGGTTCTATTAGGAGGAAGGTAAAATGATTCTCCTATATTTTATACGTCGAACTGGTCGACGCAACAAAAGACTGTCTTCGATATATTGCTGCGGGATCGGAATGCCGGTGGAGGCGTCGTGACCGATTGCGATCGTTTCACGCACGTCGCAGATTCTCGATACATTTAAATCGCCTCGTTTGCCGGATGCTCGATCTGCTACGAGGAGGTCTCGATTATTCTCTTTTTCTTCTTCGTTTTTTTTCTCTCTCCTTCCTTTTTCTCCGATCCGACTGACGTTCCCGACGGACTTGATTTTTCGACCTGCCAGGGCTAACCTCGAGGACCACCGAGTGCTGCACCGATTCATCGGACCAGCCGTGTAACGAAAGTCGAAATAAGAACATCGAGATATATAGAAAAGATCAACGCGATCGAATTTAACTGATCTCGTCATCTACGATTTCCAGAATATCTCAGAAGTTCCCCAGGAATCATTTCATCGATCGTATTCTAACCTAAACCGAATCTCTCACCGCTAAATCATCGATCATAAATAACATTGAGCGAATTCTGCGAAGAGATTCGCAAAAAAACTTCCAGAAGATTTATACTTTTTCGTTCGTTTGTTTTTTTTTGTTTTTTTTTTTAAATTCAAAAGCACATGTGTGACTTACCGAGCCGTACCTGCTCCACGCGATATACGGTACCGTTTTTCATCTTTGTTCGCCGTGAGAACGACCTTCGGTAGCATCGACGAAAATTAGAGACGTACTACACGGTGTAGACGCGGCACAAAGAAGGCCGGCAAAAGGTAGTCTTTATAATTCGAGCGGCTCGCGAACCGTCAATTATACCGAATGATTCTCGCGTCCGGTAATCCTCGGTAGCCAGATCCGATTTTGCGGCGGGCAGCTGCACCTGCAACAACGTCGCGGATCAGCCGATCGATCCCGCGCGTATAAGCAACAGCTCGGATTATACTGTAACCGGCTTGATGATTGTGAGAGGTTGCAGGCGCGAGGACGTGTCGCGATCCATACCATAAATCGACGGTGACAGTGGAATCTTTGCACTCTAACCATCATCAAGGTTAAACGTCGGGGGAGACGGTTTTGAAAGTTTCGTTCCTGATCACGTAACTACGTTGACACGCTCATCGCGAACCTCCCGAAGCTCTATTCCAATTACATATACAAGCACGACAATCCTAAAATCAACCCCCTCAGAACGTTATGTAACTTTGGAATTAGATCAGAGTATCTATATTTTTTAAGTCATCCTTCGTTTACCACTGTCGTTTTATAAGTATTTGTAATTTGAAATTAATACTTTTCTAAAAGCAAAAAAAAAGTACAAGTATAAAAAGTTAAATAACAAACAGACAGACAGCTACGTATACAATGCGCAACTGGATAAGTATTCCACGCGATTCCCCATATTTGATTTTCCCATCGTAAGAATTGGTTCAAAGACGCAAAGGAGGGGGAGGGGGGGGTGGAACAATGATCGAGTGATTGTAATTTGCAAAAATCCCGAGTATCTCGTTATCGCGATTTTCACACGCGATTCAAGAAGCTCTGGCCCAGATATCTCGTCGGCGTAACGACGTTAGAAGTCCTGCGAGAGCCTGAGAAGCCGCAGGAGCGAGGACGAGTCGTGATCCAGCGCGCAAACCGACGGAAGACGGTGGGATCTTTTGCTTTCTAATCATCCTCAAGGTTAAACCCTGCTGAACCTGCTGGCTCCTGCACGACGTGGGTTAAAACCTCGTCCACCTCCTTTCGCCCTCCCCCGTTGTGTATTATATACACCGTCGTATAAGGGTACGACCTTAGCCGCGGGAATAAGACGTCGTCGACCTGCTCTCCGGGGCCCCGCGATTGTCTCTGTCGGCCGGGTAGCGAAGATATTTCTATACCGTTAAGCGATTGGAACGCCTCGTTCCATTGTCTCGGTGAAGCTTATATAGTGTATAGTTATATATATTTCGATGTATGTATGTATGTATGTATATACATAGAGGGAGAGAATATAGTATACAGTGGCCGAAATAATCTTAGGTTCACTCCAATTTCCTAACAGAAAAGTATGTTGTGCGTAGTATTTTTGATTTTATTTATTAGTATTTATTCTTTCTTATATAATTAACAAAAAACACAAATAAATTAAATAATAGAATGTTTATTAGTGTTAATTACAAACTTTTATCACAAAATTGGAATTTTCGGTGCGAAATAAATATAGGTTCATACTATATTTATACATGAAAAATTGAATTAATGAAAACCAAATCATAACATATTACTTAGTTTGTCCTTTTTTGTTCTTAACTACCTGAAATATTTTGTTTTGCATTGTTTAAATTAGTTTTTGCGATGTCTCTGGGTCAAATTGAGACCATGCGCCTCTGGTGCCATTTTTTAATTCAGAGACATTGCAATACTTTTTTCCATTAGCATAAACATTTAGTGCTAGACTCCCCCAAAGGTTTTCAATAGGATTTAAGTCTGGATTTCTTGATGGCCAAGGTAGAACATCAACTTTTACCCTCTCAAACCAGGTATGAATTATCTTTCCCCGATGTATAGGTGCATTATCATGCTGAATTATGAAGTTAGGCCCACCAATTTCGTCGACATATTCATCCAGAACATATTTCGGCAGTTCCTAGTATTTTTTCGCATTTGCTTGTAGCGCAAACCACACTAAAGAGGTGTTACCGCTGTATCCAAATGCAGCCCAAACCACAACGCTAGCTCCCCCATGGACTCTTGTCGTTTTAATTTGTTTTTTGTCACGCAAATCGTATTATTAGTATCATTAGTATATGCAAATACTATTGGCACGATTTGCGTCAATAAAAAAACAAATTAAAACGACAAGAGTCCATGGGGGAGCTAGCGTCGTGGTTTGGGCTGCATTTGGATACAGCGGTAACACCTCTTTAGTGTGGTTTGCGCTATAAGCAAATGCGAAAAAATACTAGGAACTGCCGAAATACGCTCTGGGTGAATATGTCGACGAAATTAGTGGGCCTAACTTCATAATTCAGCATGATGCATCTATACATCGGGGAAAGATAATTCATACCTGATTTTAGAGGGTAAAAGTTGATGTTCTACCTTGGCCATCAAGAAATCCAGACTCAAATCCTATTGAAAACCTTTGGGGGAGTCTAGCACTAAATGTTTATGCTAATGGAAAAAAGTATTGCAATGTCTCTGAATTAAAAAATGGCACCAGAGGCGCATGGTCTCAAATTGACCCAGAGACATTGTAAAAACTAATTTAAACAATGCAAAACAAAATATTTCAGGTAGTTAAGAACAAAAAAGGACAAACTAAGTAATATGTTATGATTTGGTTTTCATTAATTCAATTTTTCATGTAAAAATATAGTATGAACCTATATTTATTTCGCACCGAAAATTCCAATGTTGTGATAAAAGTTTGTAATTAGCACTAATAAACATTCTATTATTTAATTTATTTGTGTTTTTTGTTAATTATATAAGAAAGAATAAATACTAATAAATAAAATCAAAAATACTACGCATAACATACTTTTCTGTTAGGAATTTGGAGTGAACCTAAGATTATTTCGGCCACTGTATGTTTAAAACGTATATACGTTCACGATGGATAAGAGGACTCTCCTCTGTTTATGGGTTAATTACCATCGACCGATGGACTCCGCGCATGCACGTCGTTGCCAACGAGGAATCGATCTATGAGAGAATCTTGAACTCCGACGACTCGATGAGGCAACACCGTCGGGACACCATAGACGGGTACCAATGAACGATGGAAATTCGTGATAACAACACCGGTAATTGAACCGTTCCGATTTTACCCGGCTGCGAAACGCTCAATGAAATCTGATCCAATCATCATCGATGGTATGTTTAATAAATTATAATTGAAAGAGTCTTTCTCACGTTGTTGTTAATATACATAAATATATCGTGGAAAATATGATTTTTATAACGAACAATCCAATCCATCGATATGGTTACCATGTATGTACCATACAAAAGGTAAGTACATTACCGGTGAAAATAAAGTCGCGACTTCCCGAGCATATTTAAAGAACCACCCGTCCCCTTTTACCCGTGTGACGCGTGGAACCACCCAGGTAGCCGAGTGTAACCAATCCCCGGGCATGGAGTTCGCCGCGTGAATAGGTGAGAACGAATCCAACGAATATGTCCGGCGTGTCACGACAAAGACCACGGGCACCGCGCTATCGGTGTTTCGCGCTCGCGCGAGATAAGTAAGTGCTTTAATTTATTCGAAACACCTCGGTTATTAATCGTCCGCTACGTGGACGGTCTCGCTCTCGCATATATACGGTAAAACCATTCGAGGGTTGAAGAAATGGTAGAAGAAGGGATGGGTGAGGGGGGGGTGGGAAGATGATGGTGGTGGTCGATGGTGGACCAAGACCGGAGATGGTATACGGGGTTAAGAGGTTGGGTCCTCGCGTATACATATACATGTGTGTATCAAGCACGCGATATAAACCACGATCGTATATATATATATGTCTACGTAGGTAGTTATATATGCATATAAATACGTGGGTACAAATAACGAACACGCGGTCGTGTCCCGGGGTCCCGGAGGAGGCTCGTTGGAGGCGCGCACCGGAGGTGAACCAGAGAAATGTTTTAAGCGAGGCACTCACGGCGCCCACGCTCGTCCGCGGCAACAGACGCGCCGACACGCGTGCGCACACGCCGGGCCCTTATTTCAACCATAAATTAATGTTCTGTCTTCCGCGGATGCATAATTGTGCGAGCCGTCGCTAGTCGACCCGGCTTTTCGTGTACACACGCTCTGAGGAACGTTACCGGCCTATGTCCACGGGCACAACGGCCTGTGTGTGATATCCATGGCAATGACACGTAACGAGGGTTCTAATGGCTTCGCAAACACGCCGTGTAATCCGCGAGAATCCTGGACCGCACGCTCGATGGTTTCGCCGGGCTCGATGGGCACCCGTGATACGTTACGCGATCCTCGATAACGATCGTGGTTTACCGAACGATTACGGTCCACCAGGTGTTCCCGTCGTTCCTTCGACCCGAGTGATCCAGTGATCTAGGTCGGTGATTTTCAAACGTTTTTGCTGACCACACTAGGGGAAATGGGGGGAAGGGTTACGTAGGTAACTGTGACGAATGCCATATGATGAACGGTGAATAGTTCAATTATTAACTTTTGATAACAGTTTTGAATTACAAAATTAGGGAGAATATATAGTATTTGATGTAATATGGAAAAAAGAAATCTTTGATACTTGTTCCTATAAAGTATGTGTGTGTGTGTGTGTGTATGTGTGCTTCTTTTTCTATTGGTGTACGTCATGATATTTTATCTATGCAAATTTTTAGTGTATTTTTAATATGTAATTTTTGTCACGATTGAAAACGAAAGGGAATAAAAATCGCGAACGATTCAGGCATGATTTGCAATGAAGATTAATCACTGGAATGACAGGAAGTGGTCGCGTTTGGGATTCTTGTATTCCCAACGATGAATAAACCTCCGACCAGACGGAACATCACTTTCCGTTCGTTCGTCGAACGATGAAGCGTAATCGGGATGGGACTCACGTTCTCACATTTACATTCGACCTATTGTCTCCCTCTCTCCTTCGTGTATATCTCTTCTCCTCAATAAAGCAAGAGGCCTTCGCTCTTGAACTCTCCTCGATTCGCTTTCAATGCTATTTTTATACGCATCGTTGTCACACCGGCGTCACATCTAAGGCTGCCCCGATTTAAACGACGTTGCTTAATAGAGCTTATCGTCTAACGACCAACGATCATTACACGCTCGTAAAGTAAATGGAAAATAACGAATGACGCCATCGCTTTGAACTTCATTTTGCAACTTCGCGCGAATCACGTTGCTCGCTGTATCGTCGGGGAACGTGTGTAATTTGAATTTTTACAACGTTCATTTCGCAATGCGAACACACACACACACACACACACACACACACACATATATATATATACACCAGCGAACCACATTACCCAGAATTACTAATAAAGTACAATGAAACAATCTTATCATTCCCACTCACTCTAGATGATACGTTTTAAATATACCGTAAGACGTATCATTACGTGCCATCTACTTTTCTTTTGATTGCCTTCATTATTCGTCGGACCATTATGCCGACTACACACACACAAACACGTACACATACATACACACGACTAAAATACACGAGTCGGCTCGAAAGTAGGCGCGCATAGGATAATTGTATCGCGCCCGCTCGAATAGGTATAACACACGAGATACACTCGGGAACGTGGTGTGTACATACTACTCTCGGTGCCGCGGGTTCGCAAGGCACCTTGTTATGCGCTCCAGCTTTTATCTCTCGCGTCCCGCGGTGACGAAGCCGACCTGTCAGTCACGTACCGGGGGGACACGGGATTTGATTTTATCGTCCGACCGCTTTTGCATACGGCGTCGGTTTTGTACCCACGGTGGTGCTTTTCTTTTTCTTCTCTCGTTGTTCGTTTGGTTTTTTTTTTCGTCCTCTTCGTTTTGTTCATTTGCCACGCGGTGTAACGGGGCGATAATAATGTGACTAGATAGCGCGAACCGCGACGCGCACGTCACGTCGCGAGGGTAGAAGACGACGATTTAACCCTTGCGAAGACAGAGACAAAGAGAGGAAAAAGAGAAGAAAAGATACTTTTCGCGGCACAATTACGCGAGATGATAAGTCGCCGCGGCAGTTCATATTTTACGCGACACAGGCTGGTAATTATGAATTATTAATTGCGTAGATCTAACCTGCGTGATTTCAACGATAACGAACGGCTAAAAACGACCTCGTTGGTTTTCCGTCACGGTGAATCCCCGCGTGGCTGGATATACATAGATAACGGTAGTGTTCTATGAATTTTCATCGTGGAATTTACTTCGAAATTACCAGTTTCCATTTTTTCGATTCGGGCTGACCTCAATCTTAAAAGGTGTTTCGCTTGAGTATGCCGTAAGTATTCGATCAGTGTCGGGGATCAGGAGATTTTCGAGGATTCCACCGGCGAAGATTCGAAAATCCAACGTGATTTTGATAGTCGATGCACGTCGGATGTCACCATCGGGGAGGCCGACCTCTGTAAGCGCATCAGGGCCAGTCGCAAAGTGTACATATACATATATATGTACATATGTATGTACTTACATAGAGGAGAAGTGGTGGTCCGCTTTTAAAGCGTCGAATTAACGTGTACGCTCGCCTTAATATCGGCTTGGGCGACCGTTTTCGGTCTTCACAGCGAGCACCGATCATCAAGGTCGATCCGAAAGTGTACCGTGAGTGCGAATTGCGTGATCGGTCGATTATGATCATCAAAACATTGCTCAACCGGTACTCGGTGGGTCGATAATTAACGGTGAAAAAAAAGAAAAAAAGAAGAGGAGTGGCCCACTCGAAGAGAGGAGAGAATCAGTTTATAAAGATACGGATTACATACCGAATAAAACTATACGTTCATACGTTACAATCTCCGACATACGTTTTTATAGTTGCTTGTAAAAACATTTACGATAATTGACCACTCCAAGTCAATTCGCTGATACGAGACTCGGTAAATTACAATCTATCTGTAGTCTAACAGATCGTGATATTATCTCATCTCCTTTTTCTTCTTCTTATTTTTCCTCTCTTTTTTAAAAATAAACTTTTATCATATTTATTAGCAACATTCGAATCAAACTTTATCGTACCATTAAAAAGTAACATTCACCGAAAGTACGTTAATTCTCTTTCGTCCTAATCATTATGTTTAAGGAGATTACCGAATGTGCCGCCTTATAATATCAGCGATGGAGTTTAATGGGACCGTCGTCGGTTATACCCACGAGGATCTCGTGTCCCGGTTGCCTTTAGCAGCGTCCAGATCTGCCAGGGCAGACACACAGAGGTCCTCGAGTGCGAGGACCTCGTACCTTTTCTTCCTGCTTCTCTTCCTCATACCAAGATCAGTGACCAGTGAGTAGCAGACTGGTCTGAACCCACGCGAAAGGTCCTTGTAGGGCATAATCTTTGAACTAACCCTCTCCGTGCATCCAGTTCTCATTCGAAGAGTCTTAATTTTCTCCAATTACGTGCGCCTACGATTCGCCATTAACATATATGTACGTATGAACCGAGAATTGTAATACGCTTGTTAACGAATGAAACGAACGAGATAAAATTCCGCGGCCCGCAAAATGTCCGTTCTGTGATTTATGTAATCGCCGACCCCGGTGGAATACGGGAAATTGCCCTAATCACTGTCGAGGACTACGGCTAAATGTCAAGGATCATTTGAATACAGTTTTCATATTTTTCCGTTAGAATAATATGAAAATACGCGGAGTTCCATGGTATAACCCTGTATTACATCACAAACATAATAATATATAAACTATATTAAACGTGAGAGAAAAATACGAATTAATACGTTTCCATAAATAAAATGATGTTTCTTCGTAAGAATCGAAATATAAAAGGATACCCTTTGAAAGATCTTGCAGGATCAAATGCCTGTCTCGTCGAACATCGATGGCCTATCGGGACATTGTCATTTCGCCAGGTAATTACACTGGCAGGATAATTTGCAATACGCGATCTTCTCTATCCCTCGGTGCATTGTTTTCCAACTCGGTCAATCGAGATGTCCTTCGATCGAGGATCGCTTGAGATAGGATCGAAATCTCAGGGTCGGTCGTACACTTAGGACTCTCTTATATCGTGCGAGAGGCATCGTTTTACCGAGGATGCCAACCTGACTTTGTAAAACGTTTAGCAATATCTTCTTACACCTGTTCCCAATTACGTATCTATGTCTATATATACATATATATATATTTCTCCCGTAACACGTGGAATCCTCGAATAAATTTATCCTTAACAAATACATTTCCTCGCGTGTTTATACATGCGATCCTATACAACGGTATTACTCGATGTACTTAAAGAGAACGTTTTTTTTTTTCATTTTCAAACATATAGAAAAGGTGCAACAAGATACCCCGGTGAAACATATTCCTCAAGCACGTTCGTGTGCGACGCGGCAATAACAGGAGATTCTCATTTAAGTGATGCATCGTACGTGACAATTACCTTGATATATTACCGCGGTGATAGATATTCATTTACGCGGCATACCCGACCTGCTTTAACTACCTGGCGTCCGATGATTATCTTGTTTCCATATCGTTGACGAACGTCCCTTCGCGGTCCGTTACACAAGACGTTTCAACGTAGATAAGAAGGTGTGGATGCCCGTGTGTCGCCTTTGCAACCACGACGACGCCGCCGCCGCCGCCGCTCGCCGTCGTCAACTCGTCATTATCCTCTCGGCGATGATTATAATTATTATTCCGATCGACCAATAATCATGTCCCGTACGCCGTAACCATTCGTCTACGATTGCGATCGGCGATCACGTACGCTCGTCCCCGGTGTTTTGCACACCGTCGCGTTTACGAGAGCCCCGCGACGTCCCCACGCGGATTTTCCTACGAGCCGAGAGCGCATCCTCTGCGTTCTTACCTAATTCGATTACGAGGTTTTCCACTTGGTTTGAATAAAGGAAACGTAGCAGAGATGTGCGCCGGTGTTTACGAATCCGGGAGAAGATTTATCGGGATTATTCAAACGATATCGATTATGTAGATTCAGTTATCCCTCTGTGATGGAAAGCGGTATACCGAACCGTCGATCGTTGGATAAAAATGATTAATTTAGTTGCAATTAAGAAATTATACCATTATGTAATTGTATTACGCGTTTGATAGTAACCTTGACTTAAAACCGTAATTGTACGCCCTGGTAAACACATCAAGTGAGTTTGTATATAACATAGCGTTTTCAACTACCAAAACTGAGAGCGACCGATATAGTATTACACCTTTCTTAAACAATAACTAAAATAGTAAAAAAACTGAAATAGAGTCACTTCCTGAGTCCCACACCGCCAGAAAGAATTCAAATAATAACCAAATCAACCATCCAACGAGCCACCCTAAATCCACCCCTAATTACCCGATCGTCCAGTTCCAAATGATTTCTTCCGCCACGACGAATCGTAGCGCGATGACGCCGTCCTATCCTGCCGTCATGAGTCAGATATCCTCCAGGTTTCATCGTGCCGGGTCAGAGGTCGACTGCATTTGCTCCTACCACCACCTCCCCCCCACCCCCGTTCCCTGTCGGCAGATCCATCGCGGGCCGTGTGTCTTCGAGTCCTTGATATTAGAATGGCCCAGGGGAACGCGCATCTAGTGACCGTTACACGGTACGGGCCCCGTGTACACACGAGCGGCCGACGAACCACACAACCGATCACCGGGTGACGACACCGCTTCATTATCATCCCGCGGAGTCTTCCATCCGCGCCAGGATTTATTCGGCCATTTCTCCAGGTACCTGTCGGCGCGCTTCCTAGCGCCGGTTCGCTGGATTTTATTAATTTATACCATGTACATATATATGTATATACATACATACGTACATATATACACGTGGGGAAAATGTACGGGGGAAGATAGATTTTCTGGGGATGACGTGGAATGTGATTAAAGTTACTCGTCGAGTTGTCGAGAAGTTTCCTGGTAGAGTAGTGGTTTTTATGGTTTAAGACAGTTCGTTAGGTGGGAATTTCTGGAGCAGAAATATGGGCGTGTGGAGTATTTCAGGGTGTGGAAATTAAAAGGTTGAGATGGTAATAGTTGTAATTTTCATTTGTATTTGTGGTTGTAGGGTGACAGGTGCTAGGGGTTTCGTAGGACGAGAAGTTTGTCTGTGTGTGTGTGTAGTTTTGGATATGAGATGCAAAAATGGAAATTGATTTTTACAGCTCTCCGAATAACCGGAGCCTTGGGCTACGGTCCTATTATCCCATATTTGGCTCCCGGATTTAGGGTGCTCTTAAATTTACAGTAGTCGGAGGTAGACGTGTGAGATTCCGACTTTAGATTTTTTTTTTCAGAATGTGTTTAGTATTTTTTGTTAAATAAAAGAACAAGAAAATAGAATCTCTCACGTGCGTCGAACGTTCTTTTATATTTCTTTTCGACGCTCGATACAAACGGCGAATAACAAACGGATAATAAACAACCGTGCCACCTAAAGAAATGAAAAATGAAGACAGCGTTGAACTGATAACCTAATGTTTAAAGATCGCACAAATCATTAGAACTTTTTCTCGATCCGGCGATTGATACTTCTCGCAACATCACTCTGTCCTTGAATTTTTGCTCGACACTTTTTCGCTCGTCTCACTTTGCATTTCACGGATGTTCAAGGACACCATCGATTCAGTGAGGATCAATTGCTTTTCCCGATGTTATCGAGCGAACTTTTTTTTTCACCTTGTATCCCATTTACGATCGAAGACAATGAAGGCAAATGATTCTCCTCCATGTACGATATTATCGTTAACAATTTTTTGTTTCGCACCGATGATCACGTCCGTGTACAAGAAATATAGTATAGATTCATGCTCATCATCGCTCGAGACGTACAACAATTATCCTCGATATGAATAGCGCGAATCGACTGGTCAAAAAATGAAATAAAAATTAAATAGAAGTATATAATATTTCTATTCACCCAAACTAGAATAGAATCCCCAGAAACGAATCGGACAAAAACTAATCTTCCAGAACGAGGTTTCCTTCCCGTGGAATCGTTTCGATGCAGCTGACCCAAAATTATGCAAATGCAAGGCTGGTAGCGGGTCAAGACGACCTTGATTCGTCCTCTTTTTTATTTCTTTATTTTTGTTTTTTTTTTTTGTTTAGATCCCAACGAGCAAGGCCCGGTCAAGGTTCCCTAATTGCGAGGTAGTAACGAATCGCCTCGATGGTCGGGCAACTACTATCCGATGAAAAAATTAAAAAAAAAACACACACACAACACCGACTTCGATAGGCACTTGATGATCGCTACACCGATATACTCATCGTTTCTGCCAATGATCGTAATCGTTCTTTAGATCGGTGTGAAAAAAGTCGGATACAGATGCGTCATACCGTGCTTCGATCTTTGTTGTGCCGATTCTTAATCGATTAGTTCATAAGGGAAAGTGTTTATAACTCATTACCGCTACGTGAAATATCGTGGCATCTTCGCCTGTGTCGGATAATTTTTATAACGATCGTGACCGTGAGTCAGGTACGTGTTAAAAGTGCAATAAAGAAACTCCGGTGTAATAAAGAACAAATCGACCGATCCGACCTTTTTATACATTCAACGTAGGTGTGGAATTATCCGCGTTTGTAATCGATAGAAAAAATACCAGTTCTGTCAAATGTTGCGTGTCAACGGTGAATTGAAACTTTAAGACTTCTGATTGGACGTTACGAATACCATAGTGAATTCACCGGACGAATACGAGGAAACGGAATGTCTTTTTTTCCACGAGCCACGGAGATTACTAATGTTCCTTAAGTGTTTCATTCCGTATCGCCGGCGGACGTTATTTTTAATCTATTATTTCGGACCCCGGTAAGCTAGCAATCCTTTCAACTGTGCAGGTTAAAAGAACATAATAACAGCTTCGAACCTCGGTCATTTCGAACCGAATCACTTAATTATAGGAAATGCCTCGATTTTTATTTAACCCAGGCTCGTACGATTTAAAAGTCCCGTGGAATGATTCTACCGCGTTCAAAAATGTCTGCTAAAACTTTCCATTCCGATCGAAGAAATCCTACGATCGGAACAAATCCTAATATCCAATGAATTTTCCCTAATTATTTTCTAAAAAAAAACAAGAAATTCAATAAAATCATCCGTATAAATATTACTTAATTCACATTTTCTTCAACAAATTATTTTTGCCCATCATTGCATCTAGAAGACGTTACTCGCAGCGTGTTCTCAGGAATAATAAACGTTTCCTACACGTCTGCCCGAGCCTGGATTAAGAACAAACGGTACTGGCTCGCGTGAAGATAATTCGAAAAATGTGTAATGCACGGTTCTTAGAGAATAAACCGGAGAACCGCGGCCCGACGATGCGCCGGGACGCCTCGAGCGTCTTCGTACCGTGGAATTTGCGAACGCGGCGGAGCCAACGGAGGAGACTCTATGGCACGTCCGATATTTCGACCGGGCACGACCGGGTACGATTACGCAAGGTGAAGGCAGGTTAGCAGACCGTCGTAGCCCCGCAGCCGGAGGAGACCCAGTTCTCATCTATTAATGCGCAATTACCGGCAAACAATGTGATTACGGGCGCGTTTAAGTCGTTACGCGACGCTTGCGAGCCTCCCGACGGTTCTTGCACTCGATAACGCTTCCTCTTTACTCGTTTCGCCATAGGCCGTTTCTAGTTTCACGGCCGGAGAGGTTGCAACATCACGCTTCGCCAGTCGATCGTACGAAACGAAACGGCTTCGTCACGAAATGAAAACAAATGCATCTTTCGCAGGATTTTTAATTATTCGTATGAAATATATATTTATACGTGTGTGTGTTATTTTCGATAATAATGGACGAGATAATGTTTAATTATGTTGTTACATTATAAGGAGATTAATATACAGATCGATGGTTGATCGATCTCACAGTGACGGATCGATTGTAACAGTACTGGTCGAATTACACCGGCGTGCATTCTACAACGACTGAAGGCAAGGTTCAAGGACGTGATTGAATGCGTTCCACCGGCATTGGTTTCGCCAAGTTCCGGTATCGATCCGTCGATGAGTCAGTAAGGGAACATTGAATTATGTGGGTGATCTCTGGCTACGTACCGTAGACGGCCGAGAGAGTGGTACGAGCAGATGAATGTTTCGTCACCTACGTAAGTAGTATTGCTGTACGAATAGTGTTTGAGTCGGTGTTATGTTTGTCAGTGTCTCTCGTAGGATCTAGATTAATTGAGAGTCATCTTAATCATACCACTATTCTCATATCCAGAAAACGAAGGAAATGTGGATAAAATGGCCCTTTTTGGGAAATTAATAAAATGGAGTAAATTATGCTTCGAATTTGAGCTAAGTAAATTGAAATCTTTGAAAACTTCGGATATCTCAAATTTACACAAGAATAAAATTGTTTCAATGGATCACGTTGAATGATAGTGACATTTTTTGATAGGATTAATTATTTCAAGGAGATCGAAATGACTTTCGGAGGACGAAGAAAACTACTGTGTGAAAAGCTTAAGGAAGTCCTTCGTGATTCGGATAATCGATCTTTCAACGCTGTAAATGCTCCGTGGTGAAATATAATATTCCAAAGAATCCACGGACCTTAGATTAACACGTGGAATTGGAACAGCAATCACGCGTTGTTTATTTCTCAGCGATTCTTCGCGGGACGCTTGACAAATGGTGAAAAACTGGATTACGAATGGCTCACAAATTACTGTACTCGTTCAACATCATTAATTAGAGAGCATGACTCACGTTATCGAACGAATGGCGCCTCTTAGTTCCGATACGCCGTCGGTACTATAATGTGATTCAAAATGTACGAGTACCCGCTATGATTACATAACAACGCCGACAAATACCCTCACACCGACACAAAATCTACCTACATTTAAACAACAAAAATTTAAATACCCATTAACAATTACAATCTGAAATTTCCGCAAAATCCCACGTATTACTTCCCTCGCCAAACGAATCTCTCTTAAAATTAAAATTAAAAAAAAAAAATAGATTCTTGGAACATATTCGACAACGATTCCTTCCGCATGGGAAATTCAAGGCTCAGGGTGTGTTTCGGCACCATCGCGGGAAAAACGCAAGGTTTCACGGCTTTAATACGATGACGAGGATGCTGGATACGGCGCGTTATGGCGAGTAATGAGAAAATCTTAATCACGCGCGTGACACGCGTGCCTACGTGCCAACACGTTATTCGCGCGTGTAATAATCCTAGCACGATTCTTCGCCTCGCACTGCCCGAAGAACGCATCGTCGGAGACGCCTCTCGGCATCGACGCGTAGAACAAATCGCCGTCGACGCCGCCGCCGCCGCCGCCGCCGTCGCCGCCGTCTCCTCCGGTACTGTGAGAAAGTCCATGACGGAATACGCGATTAGGTTCAAGATGAGAATGAGAAACGTTGGGAACGCGAGAAAATACGCGTCCGCCGACCGATAATGCAAGTTCCTCGGTTACATCAAATACGCAAGCTGCAAACTCTATGATTCTTTCCTCTCTCTCTCTCTCTCTCTCCCTCCCCGTCTCTCCTCTCCCTAATGCGTCCGTTGACGTTATCACAGAAACCGCGAAAATGATCGTACATTACAACACCTGTAAACGAATGATAAAAACCTAACGAGTCTGTACATTTTTAATTACCTGATTCTTATCTACACATGTTTACTATGTCTCGTATAACCCGTTAACCAGATAACACATGTACGTACTATGTACCAAGGAACGTGACATTCGTAATTACAGGCCTAATGTCGTGCGGAAAAACCGAGTGGAAGTCGTAACACGTGGAAAAAGGTGATCGTATTAACGGCCGATAATTTCAGTCGAAGCGTAAATGACAGGTATCAGACGGTATCGGTGCTATGAAAAAAAAGAAGTGAGGGTAGAAAAAATGAAAAAAACGAGTTACTCTAAATTGACCATATCGATCGCGCTAATCATACGGGAACGGTTTGTCGCGGTTGAGTGAAATAGTTCGTGTTACCCCGGGTACCGATCGCGTTCTGGTGCGTGCAAGCGCGGATAAATTAATTAGTGTAATTAGTACATAAATCTACCAGGAATGTTTCAGCCGTCATGGTTAATTGCGGGTAATGGGTAAAACCGAACGCGTTTTGCTTTATCCTGTATACATACATACACACACGAACGTATACATACACGCATGGTATCTGCCCTTCTGACGTGCGTGTCATTTTCCCGCACAAGATCATCCGAGCGTATGTGTTTGCGGTCACGACACGCTTGATTTCTCACCGACAAGTTATGCATACATCCACATCGCTTCCCTTCCTCCCACCGTTCGCCCAACTCGGACGGATTTACGCTTACGGGGTGAGCGTATCCATCGTGCGTGACCCCGGAGCAAAGAATTTAATGGAGCCCGCGCACCTGAAAATCGCTCACCTGCCAGCTGCTTCAAAGAATTTTATGCCGCCTGCCGTACGCACAGGTATTCCCGGCGAATCAATGGATTCGTGGAAGATGCCTCGTCGCAAGTGGAGCGTCAAATATTCGGCGGCTAAGGATACGCCGCAGTAATTTTAATTCCCGGAGTTAATTAAACTGTCGCGTTAATTAGATCGCCGCCGGTCGTTAGACGAAACCGATTCGACGGTTGTTTAAATCCGAAAGGGTACGAACGAACGAACGAACGAACGGTTTTGTAATTTATAACGAAAGGAGATATTTCACGCGTTAAAAGAAACCGAAGGGGGATAGTCTTGTACGTTCGATTTCCTGACCCGATTTCGAGCGACGAGCACGAACGGTCGCGGCATTTATCACTGTCAAGAATATGTAGCTGATAAATCGCCGTTTAATCGCGACAGAATCCGACCGCGGGTGACATGTTAAGCGCACCGTAGAGAAAAATCACTCTCCCCCTCGGTCGTCTGTAAAGCGGATCGGCAGGTACGTAAAAGGTATCCGCGACTTTCCTCGCCGTTCGCAAAAAGCTGCTCCAGTTTACCGCTCGCCTGTAAGACGAGCCACGCAGAAGAAGAAGAAGAAGAAGAGGGAAAACGAGAGAAGGTTGAAATGAACGACGAGAAGAAAGAGGAGAGGGGAAGAGGAAAAGGACGAGGAAGAAGAGAAGGAGGTGGAGGACAAACGAACGGCGGCGTTCCACGGAGACGTAGGTACAAATCTTCGTGAAAAAAGGAGCGGCGGTTTAGCCGCCGCGGAAATAAATCAGCGCGGCGCTTCTGCGAGTACTTTCCCGTTGTGAGGTCGTGTGTGAGAAGAAGAGAGAGAGAGAGAGAGGGAGAGAAAGAGGTGAATACACATAGAAGAGAGAATACGGGGAGGTAACAAAACGAGTCGGCGTTCACGCCAAACAAGGTTTAATTGCCGGTGCATTGACATGCGTGCGGCTCGCCCTAACGCGCTACGCAACCGCACCTTTTGTCTTCGAGTTCGTGGAAGCTCCTTGCGGACCGCAGAAAAATCCGAACCCGTCTTTCGCAACGCGCGGAAATAATCGCGACGGAAATTGCCCGTTGAGAAAGAAAAGGGAAAGTCGTGGATTTTTCTGGACTGGTGAAGAAAAAAAGAGGAAAAAAAATATTAAACGCGTCACCGCTGTATAACACCCGGATAGGAAATAGAATTATTATAGTTTCTTTTGCCGGCGATTAAGGTTGCGTTTATATCGCGCTTAATTGCCGCGCTTAAAATGGATTTTACCTATTTTTCCTTCGTGGAACACACGAGCGTTTATCGATCTTACACCACCGCGCGGTTCCACGGTGCGGTTCATTTTACTTCGGCGGGGTTTGTTAGCGTCTGAATCGCGACTTAAGATCAAGGGATAACACCACCCTCTTTCGCCGGCGTAAGATGCCGCGGATTACAGGATTCCTGAAGTTTTCGATCTTCGCGTTATCCTTGTCTTCGTTGAACCGTCTATCGGCAGGATCGTGAGAAAAGCTGGTCGACGTTGATTCAGAAAATTTCTGATTCATAAACAACCTTGCCGTTGGAACTTCGAACGATTCTTATCTATACGCGCGTATCTATTTAGAAAATTAGCTAACTACGATTAACTTGTTTTTTCATTCGAAATTAATAAATCGTAACGTTACAAGGGAACACCGACAGCCTTGTGAACTGTGTCAATGATCCTAATCTCGTCCACGTTATCTATATCGATTGAGCGTGAAATCGATTACGATTATCTATCGAAGTGGATCGCCGCGATCGGTAAGCGTACGTACAATACAAAATCTCCAAGTATTGTATCGATCCCCTAGATCTCTATTAGCGGCAAAGTACCGGCAACTTCGTAGGAAAGGAGCGATAGAACGACGGCACGGTAGTAATCGCGGCGCGGTTCGATAGAATCGTATCGGCAATGACAATCGATCCTGAAAAGCATTCCCCCCCGATCCTAAAACGTCTCGAGTCGGTTTCTCATGATGCACTTCTACCCGGTTTATAGTCTGTCAAGGAACTTTCACGGCCCTGGAGAGAACGCGAGGTCCTTGACCGTTTCTCGTGATCCCTTTAATAAATTATCGTAGGTAGCGATATGGAAACCGATCGTAGCTCGCCGTTTGCCGGTTGCGCCGGTTTTGCACGTCGCTGTTAATCTGCACGGCGATCAATCTACTATGATAGAAAATTGCATAACCAGAAACGGCCGAACGAAAGGGGAAAAAGATATCTGGTGTGCTTCGATTTTACAACAGCTTCGTCGTTTAATTATATCATCCCGGAATCGAAATTCGTCGGAACTTTTATCGGGTCCCGGATGACGAAACACGCATCAAATTAGACTGAAATATTGCACATCGTAAATATAGTCGTCGGACGGACGAATAAAATGGTACACGAGATTCGAAGTGTTCCACGAAAAAAATAAAACGTTTTGTCAGAGTGGACTGACACGAGAGCGTTTCGTATGTCCGATTCGAATCGATTTATGGTCCAGCGACGGGCGAGATATCGCCCGGGGCGGGGTCGAATCGAAAAGCAACGATAGTTTCGGGACGTGGGAAGCACTCGTTTTTTCCTTCTCTTCCTCTCCTCTCCTCTCTCTCTCTCTCTCTCTCTCTCTCTCTCTCTCTCTCTTTCTTTCTTTCTCTCTCTCCGGGAGATACCGCCGGTGAATATCGGGTGAGTGGTGAGTGAGTCACCTATAGGAGTGTCGACTCGCCCTGCGATCGGCGTGATCGGCGGCTGTGGCGGCTCTACGATCTCGTGTTTTGTATTTGTTGTTAGGCCGCGGAACCCGACGCCGTAAAACGGAGCGGCGCGATGCCTTGTAAAGCGTCAAAACGAAGTACGTCCCGACGTCTTACACGACGTGCACGAGTTCGTCTCTTCCGCGGACGACCGACGGTGGACGCGGACGTGCGAGCCGATCGAGAGAAAGAACTTCTCGATCGCACGACCTTAGGAAATGTAACATTCTCTCGGTGACCGCGGAAGAGAGAAAGAAAGAGGGACAGGGAGAGGGAAAAAGAGAGAGAGAGAGTGAATGTGAAAGATGGAAATTCAAAGTAGGATTCGAACGATTCCGATACACACGCGAACCGGGAATAAAGTTCCCGCGCTTTTCAATGCTGATTCACGTCACGAGTTGTAATAGACACCGCCGCGTGTTTCCATGGAAATACGATAATGTAATTAGAAAGATGACAAGCTAGATACAGTGGAAAAAGTAACGTCTCAATATATTCCCCGGGGATATTAATTTTCATATGGATAGCAATATAACGGGGGAAGGTTACTTAATAATATACCGCGAAAACGGTTCTTTACGGCCGGCTAATATCTTCAACGATTTATACGTATTCTCGGTGTCCGCGATCGTTTAACATCAGTCCCATAAAAACTCTGTAAATTTCACTTCGTAATCTTACGTTGTTACATAAAACCAATCATTGGGAGAAAATTTATCATAGATATAATATGGTTGGTTTCGAGAAATCATTCAACCCTGACCTGCACCCGCTGTTGGGCGTGAAACCGGGTCTCGGAGATCGCGTGACGATAATGGTTTGTAGAGCAGATAACCGTCCGGTGAAACGGAACGGGATGAGTCGTGTGAACCGATCCCTCGATTAAGTAAACCTCATAGTGACATTTAGCCAGTATCTGTCTCTGGGTACCAGGCCACGGAGGAGTTCCAGGACGTCGGGTCGACGCAACCACACGACGTGGCAAACGATCGATCGTTTCTCCACTTCTTCCGACTGCCGGCCAAGAATAAGAAGGGATCTATACTTGAATGTCACGAGAATTTTATTGCCCTTGCTCGTACTATCTTTCTAGAATCAACGGATGAGGTGAAGGTAAAACCTCCGACGGTGACGCGGGCAAGCTTGTTCCAGGATTAATAATAATTATTGTTCTCTGGGAATATAAATAATCCTAGGTTGATTAATACCTATGAAACATCGATCTTAGAATTATATGTATATACTTACTATACATCTGTATCGCTGTTACATTATATCTGACGGATCGCTAAAACTACCGTCAGAATAGAGACTATTTTATACCAACACCGTTATTGGGAAAAGTACCTACAATGGAAATAAGAGGCTTTGATCGGTCCACCTAAATTAGAAACGTTCTTCTCACGGATTCATAGGGCAAAATGATCGGTGATGGGCGAGATCGGCAATTTCCCGGGGGAATACCAGTAAATCGCGAGTCCACGGCACATGACGATATATCCGATCGATAGACGATACCTTTGAGCGTGAACCGGTAGTGGGTGCAGATGGGTGGACACGGAGGAGCGCGATTAGTCCAGCCCGATACGGCTATCTTCGTACAAGGGACTCCGACGCCTCCTTAGGTTTCGCGGCAACACGGCAAGTATGCCTTCGAGGTATCTTCTTCTCTCCCTTTATCTCTCTCTCTCTGTCTTTAAAGAGTAGTGTCTCTTTTTCACAGGAACAGAGAGGAAGAGTTTCGATTCCAAGCGGCAGATAGGGACAGGCGGTGGCGGCAGGGTCGTCTCGAAAAAATCGCGTTCTACACCCCTGGCAAAAATCGCTCGGATCGCTCGGCATACTTACTTGCTCGGTTCTCGAAATGTGTGCGAGGGTTTCGCGTTAGAGAGTGCGAGCTCTAGCGGTGGCGTCGCTTAATTAACGCCGAAGCAGTAGCGTCCGCGCATGCGCCTAGCACCTCTATAACACCGGTCAGAGAGATCGCGAGATACGATAACGGTTGCACCAGCCGCGAAGATCCCTCTCCTCCTCCTCCTTCTCCTTCCTTCTTTTGCCCTCCGTCGTTCTTCCTCTTCTTTATTCCCCGGTCTTTTTATTTTCCTTCCATTCTTTTCGCCGCGATTATTTTTTTTCTTTCTTTTTCCCCCGCGTTTGGTTCTCTCCACGATCGTTGCCGCGATCGATGCGGCAGCCACCGTCGTCCTGTGTGCATCGATAAATTTCGGAATTGGCGCCTCCGTCGACCCGGGCCCACCTAATTAAGCGGTTCGCCCCGTAATTACAGCCAATTAACGTCAAACTCGGCCGGCACTGCCGAGGAGACCACTATCGCCTCGAGATTGCGCGCTCTTTACGTGTATATGTACTTACCCGATGCTCACCAGCGCGCCGCGAAAGCACGCGACGCTCGATCATTTTTTTCTCTCCCTCCTCTTGCCCCCTTATCCCCCTGTACCCTTTAGCCACCCTTCTTCACGATCATCGGGCTAAGGCGTTCGGTGTCGCACCGATAACGAATGAAAAATACGCGAGGGTATACCGTACTACGTTATACACCGCGTATTTTACCATAATCAAATTAGCATTCTCCGATAAGAATCTACTGAATAACGCGATGAATTCTTGAAAAAAAAAAAATACGTCGTTCCTCGTACAATTATTATCGAGTCCCTAAGAACGATCGTACACAGAATGTAAAAACTCTCCCGTTCCGAATACCGGGGCCCGTCTCACCGACGGGTCATTAAACAAAAAATAAACGACAACAACGAAAAACGTCCAATCGTTATTCCACCATCGATCATTTATAATGAAAGACCGATCCGCCTCGCAACGTCTTTTAATATTTAATAACTAATCGCGCGACAAGCCACGCATCCGCCGTGACGAATAATAACGAAAAACCGAGTGACCGAACGGTTTCGGCACTCTCACCTCGGTCAATTATTTGGATATTTTAATGAACGAGGAGACGATTTCGACGGGCGTACTCTTCCCTGACCTTAATATCGTCCGACAACGGGTTACATAAGACGCACACATAGCACTCTGATCGGATACGAGGTGTATACAGGTAGACCAGGGGTCCAGAGAGAAAGAAAGAGGAAGAGAGAGAGAGAGAGAAAAAAAGAGAGAGAGAGAGAGAGAGAAAGAGAGACGTGACCACGATGCACGGTACTCGTGAGCCATGGGCCGGCATCGGGACCCGAGAAAAATCTCATTAATTGCTTCTATGGTGATAAATTTCCCCCTGGCGGTGCACGATTCCTCTCTCAGCTGTGACCGCGCGCATCTAGACCTCTCCTCGGCAGTTGCTCCTTTAGACGATATCGCCTGCTATGTTAATTTTCAGTTTAATAAGGTGTACCAGGAAGTGATACCTGGCAAGAGAGTGCAGTAGAGGGCCCGCAATGTGCCCGCTAGCGAATGAGCAGCAGCGCGCGACCAGGCGAATGCCAGGTGAAAATGTCGCGGCGGGAGTGACATTTCAATTAATGTTTACCGCTTTTGCGTGGGAAGGGACACACCGCGTCGCGTGGAAAACGAGAGGCGACCGGCAGGTGCAAAAATGAGGATAACTGTCCGTGTAAACGATTAACCGTTGATAAGGATGATGGATCGATCACGATCGATTTTTTTACAGATTGTTTGAATTGTTCTCGGGGAATTATGTATGTATCTTTCTTTACGTTTCGTTATTCAACGATATGTTATATGTATAATGTATAGTTAGAATTTGAAGGATTCGATTGATAAAAATATGGAGCGAAGTTGACGTCTCGTCTTTACGAGAGACCTTTGTTTTTTTGTCAACAGTGTAAAGAGCAAACACTACTGGAACGCGGTAACGAGCGGCGATATCAATGGCGGTGATAACTATTAAACGGATAGCACGGTTTACGACGAACGTGATGAGAAATATACGCGAATCACGTTGCTGGAAATGAGGTGCTTTCGTTTACCAAGGACGATATTAACACCGCTCATCGCGCTATTCTAATAGCTCTGCCGTAGATTACGAATGAATAAAAGATAGGTCCAAGCGAAGTTACACGGGTGGATTGGATCGTTGTAAAAGAAAAATTTCAATGACTACATATTATTATTAATTCGTGTTTTTCATCGAAACGGTGCGATCGCTAACTCGCGATTAACTCGAGCTAAACGTTCGTTTCCGTATCGTTATACATATTATAGTTGTAGATATCATATTATGGAAACCTGTGATTACTTCCTCGCGCGGGAACTCGCACGAGGTAGGTCCGTTCGTATTAATTTAATAATCCAACTGTTGAGTTACGAGCAACACCGTGGTATATCTTACCGAGTTACAACTACTAACAACACGGTTACCATATCGTATCCGCCTGGTGGCTATGAACTCTTCGATGCTAAAACTAGCCTTAAAGTCCTTTGAAGCGGTACTTTGCGCCACGTAGCTTAATATATTGCTCCCAGACGAGTCGACCCTAAAGGTTCAGCTCTTAATAAAGGCTACGTCCTCCTACAATCACTGCCCAGCTTCGAAGTATGCATCACATTTCCATGTCTAGGTATATCGTACCCACGTACGTCCACTACTCGGTATCCATAGAAACAAGCTTAACGATAAACGTCTATCGTAATCTTCAACGATGAAATAAAATGTTAAAAAGCCCATTGAAAATATATACAAAGATAAAGAATATTCTTTAACTCGTAACGTACATACACTCGAGGGGAAGTAACAAACCAGAAAATCCTCTCCCAGCCAGAAACAAGAACCCGATACGGAATTCTGTGTAATTTAAATGATCTCTTAATTACCCTGACATACTCGGTAACCACTCTCTCACGTTGTACACATGTTTTTTACGATCGTCCCGTACTCGTAGAAGACTCCGGCAAGTGAACCAGTCCAATTTCGGCGCGAAGCAATTACAGGCGTACGAGAGAGTCGATTTTTTTTCCCCCATCTTTTTTTCATTTCTTTCGTTTTTTCCTCTCTCTCTCTCTCTCTCTCTCTCTCTCTCGATTTTATCGTTATTATGATGATCATCGGCCGGATACTTTCGTGTGACGTAAGTTCCCCTGGGCGAGCTTCGCTTTTCACCGTGCGAGCTTCTTCCACCCGGAGGCGTTCTAGGGGCCGTCACGGTTCTCACGATCCCGATCGTGCGTTTCATCCGAAAATGGTGAAGCGGGGCGACCGTGGCCGCGGTGAGAGCCCGGTTGTTGAAAAAATCAATTAATCTCAATCGAGGCGACCGCGCGCGAAAGGGTAATTTCCAATTTGTCGCGGCCCCGAAAGACGTACGTCGTACATACCCGGGAAGAGAGAAGAGAGGATTCATATGTGTGCGGACCGGGGGACGAGCCTCCGGGGACGCGCGAATGGCGAAAGTATTTTTCGGATAAGGGCATCGCGAGCGGCACTGTTGTCATCGCCGCAGGTGGCGAAGCCTTCGAGTAGACACCGAATATTACTGCGACAGCCCCGAGTCGAAACGCTTCGTGCCGTTTCTTTCTCGTGAAATTCGTTCCGCGTTATGCATTTGTTTTAATTTTCGCCGGTTTTTTGCGAGCGGACGATAAATTTGGAAGAAATACTTCGGGGACTGTTACGAGATACGGTAAGTGCGAAAGGAGTGAATATTTTATTTCGCGGTTGTTTCGGTAATTGTTTATGTGAGAGAATTTTTAATTTTTTTTCTTTTTTTTTTCTTTTTTTTTCTTGGCGATACCGGACGGTCAGGGATTCTTATAGCGAAAAGGATCGCTGATTTAAGGGATAGGTTCCACTTGTATACACGGCACGTCGAAACGGGGATTGAGATCCCGTCGACGGTGAACAAAAGAGCGCGCTAACAAACGCTCGATCGGAACTGCGATCGCCAATGGCAGCACTAAAAAAATTTGCATAATCGCCCGATGTAGTCGCGGCGGAAAATTTGCATAAGGAATTCGTCGCCGAGTGTGTCGAAGGCGTCGGAATGATATGCGAGCAGCCACCTCTGATAGAATTCTGCTCCCACGAATGATACCAGAGCAATCATGTTTCTCTTTTATAGACGTCTCCGTGGAATGCGAACCCTGTTTCGTGATGGGAATATCGATCGAACGATAACCGGGTGCTCCATTTCATCTACCATCAATCTTTATAATCTATTAGGTTGATGCACAAATAATCGCAATCTTCGTCATTCTAAACTTGGTGCACAATGATCATTCATACTACTTAATATAATCGTTTAAATTAATCATAGAAAATTACTCTCGCTGAAATTAGGCCCCATAGCATACTTTGATTAATAAATACAATTTTCATCTCACACATATAAATCCCCAAATCATTTTCCCACCAACTTATCCCTTACAAAGAACCTCCCAATAATTTAAAAAAAACTACCAAGCGACTCCAATCTCCGCACCTGCACGATCATTCTCCACAAAGCATTACGAATTCGTCAAAAACCGTGTATACGCAACGTGAAAAACATCGAGGCTACCAACTCCGTTCGATCTCCCGCGCTTAATCGGATCTGGATCTTTCACGCTCACGGCCCATCAAAGGAGAGCATCGACGACACGATCGCGATAGCTTGGCGATTACCACGTAGTGTAGTCCTCGATCCGGGAATAAGGCCCGACACCGGGGGCCCGAACCACGCGTGTCCCGTCGACGATACCGAACATGATCTACTTACCGCGGTAGCCACGGGGATCGGAAAGCAATGAGCGGCGAAACCGCGGCGATATACCCACGGTCGCCTCGCACGTACTGTCCAATCACCGCTGGTATGTACAGAAGGTACACACAAACCGGCTCGCGGTCGTATTCGTGCCCGAGACGAACGCGGGGCTTGTGTACGTGCGACCGTAGAAGCGCACCGCGAATGGTGCATGCCGCAATATGCGATGCACAACCTTCATTAATGACTCATCGAGTCGACCGCCAGATACACGAGCTACCATTAAACGTCGTTCCACTGTGTTTCTTTACATTCGACTTCGCGGGGTCACGAAAGAATATAAGTAACATGAGAAACGAGGAAGAAGATACTTTCCGGATAATCCTTGTTCAAGATCATCGGATACAGGAAGTAATTAGGGTATCTTAAAACTAAATCTACAGGCCGAATCACCGGTCTTTAAAGGAAAATTTATGATTCGTACGATTGCAGGGAGAGAATAGGACGCGTCGCATGGGATTAGAATGAAGGAAATGCAAATTAGAACAGGTAGGAGTTTTGGTTGAAAGTGTTAACCCTTCGCACTCGTATGTCACACTGGAGGTGACAATACTAATTTAAAATCGAAATAAATCGAGAGCAAAGGGTTAAAATGGATGTTTTCCACATGGAAATCTGAAGAGTAACGAGAAAACGTGTCTACTCGGGGAACTCGGATTTTTTTTTCTTTAAAAGTGAATGACGTTTAGTTCTCTTTCATGAGTGGTTTTGAAAGAACAACGGAATAGGCGGGACGTTTACAAGAATGCCGTATTAAGAACGACTTGATCGTGGGAGCAAAGACGAACCTGACCAGACGGCGATCTTTTCAAAGTAATCTTCCCCGCGCGAATAACTTTCCCCGGTAATTATTATGCATACGTGCCCGTACTTTATAAGATCTTCGCTCCTTAAGTATCCATCGCTTTCCTCCGACTTTACGCCTCGGTTCGTCCCCGTCGTTTTCTCGCGTTTGCTACAGAGTGCTGCGCGGCTGGTGAGACATTAAGAAATAGTCGTATGCCGGCGTATTATTATATAGCGCTTTAAATGGTAGCGATAAATTACCGGCGCTGTATTCCACGTTAACCGCAATCGCCTTTTAAACTACTAGGGGAGAGCGAACTCCCAGTGTCCCCATCCGTGAGAGTTCCCTTGGAAAGATACTCCCTGTTTCCCTTCTGTCCGATGTCTAATAAACGAACGACGACGTGCGGCTGCGCGACGTGACGTTATGGACGCTATTTGTTCGATCCGCGATTCGATGGATCGGATCGATGCTATTTATACATCTACGCGGAATACGCTAGTACCGAGACTGACGTCAGGCTCCGCGAAACGGACTCTATCTTTATGCAAGTAGATATATCGGAAGAATGATTAAAAAAATGTAGAATCTACGTAAGATCTTTGTGTGTATTTCCTTGTTGCGTTAGATCCGTCGTAGTGATCTAGCGGGGAAATCACGAGTAGCTTTGTAATGAATGCGATGGTGTAAATATTAGATTGATGAATTTAAAGAGTGGTTTTTATTTGTTATTTCTTTGGTCTCCCCTTAAATTGGTTTTAATCAATTCGTTTTGATATCGACCCTTAAATCATTCCCGTCAGTAGAAAAGGAAGAGCTGTAGTTGTACATGTATGTACACGTGGGAACGTATAATTTAAGAATACCAGAGTATTGACACACATGTCGATCGAAAGTGTTTGCAAAAAAACCTCGATGATGCGCGAGAGACGACTAGGTAAAAACCGGTGAAAATCGTAATGCCACTTTTCCCCGACAACAACAAAAGTGAAAGCAGATAAAGTTTGCGGCTCGTGGCCCGGTGGATCCTTATAAGAATTGAGAAGGTAGATTATATCACGAGGATATAAAGTATATTTCGATGTATCCCAATGAAGGTACAGAAGCCGAAGGCAGTCCCCGCGAACAGTAGCAAGCGTGCTTACGTCGACCATATACGGATCGTGAACGAGCGAGAGCCACGTCCGTGCCATTGCCAACCGGAGGATGAAAAATGCGTATGCAAATTAATAAGCCCCACGACCGTAACAGTCGAACGACACCTCCGAAGGGGGATTTTCTCCCCGCGAGCTTAGACCGTTCGCAAAATACTCTTGGATACTACCAACAAGCTTCATCCTCCCTCTTGGACTTTCCACTTTCTTCAATAATCTATACACACACACATACACATACGCGTAGGTCACAAAACATCTCCCTTTTTATCCAGATTCGTTTTTTTTTATTATTTTTACTTAACCCCGCGATCCCATGTCAGAGTACCGTTTGCACCCGTTTAAATCGTACCCATACACGTAAAGAAAACCACACCGGACCATAATCGCTCCCCCCATGGCATTGATTTAAATAAATCTGAATAATAACCACGCGTAGAACAATGCTAAATCAATTGTAATTGTTAATAATCGTAATACGGGCGCCGTGTTTTGAATACCCGGTGCCTATCCCTGGCAACGTACGTGTATGTGTATGTGTGTTGTCTTTTATTTCCTCGTCTCCCTCGCTCCCGATGCGGAGACCCGCTCGTCGTGATCTGGTTACATTGCTACCCGTTATGTCGAGAGTTCGGAGTACATTCTTACCCGTTCCCCACGTCCCTACCGTGGCTCTCTCACCCACCACAACTCTCCTCTGGTTCTCTCCTCCTCGTCCCGTCGAGATATCGTTGCCCCTCTTTCTCTCTCTCTCTCTCTCTGTCTTTCGCGTTTCCACGACGTACGAACCCCCTTCTCCTTTTACCTTCTTCTTCTTCTTCTCCCGCTCACGACACGACGTATACCTACAGGTACTTACCGTACGTACGTACATCACCCCGGCTTGGCTTCCTGCTCTCCCTCTTCTTGGTCCACGGCAATACAGATCGGTGAGGTCTCGACTCCTTTGCATGAAATTACATCTCTACCTTTGGACTTTACGTCCGGAGAAAATATGCCAGTTCGATCGGCCCGGTAATCTTCGTATCACGCTTCTCTCTTGGTTTTTATCCGGAATTATTTTCTTCTGTTTTTTTGTTTGTTTTGGATTTTAGCTTCTTTACGCTGTCACGAACTTCTTTTTTCTGATACCAATGTTAAGAAGTTTCGGCATTTAAAGTGATTCGGGGAATATGTACCCTCGTGGTAGGTATGTACGATGCGTGTGATCCAATTTTCCGTATAAACGTACTTGTACGTGACTTGTAACCGTGAACGATTCATCAGGTATCTGTAAATTTAATAAATACGCAATTAGAAATCATTACGTGGGTTTTATAACGTCATTAATAGATTTAGTGTTTTATTCGTGCCGGTGTCGAGGAAACGGTGGGAATTAAATATTATAGATACCGTCTTTATACCACGTTTGTAAAAACTTGTTCCCCATGAATATTCGAACCCGATCGGGTAAATTCATATTGACAAGAAGATTAATCATGGCGTTACGATTAATTATAGCGCCACCGGATTTAATGACAGTCCTTGACGGAACGAACACGCGGTCGCACGGTTCGACGAGCCGTACAAAATACACGGAGAACGTTCGCGAGAGCGACGACAGACCGATACCGCGATTCCAAGTAAATCTCGAGGTCTCCCCATTAGAAACAGGCGGAAGTTCTTGCGAATTTTTTGCGGCCCCCGCGCGTCACAAGGCGGGAGAGTGTAGAGAAGCGGGATCAAAGCGGGGACCGATCGGTGCCCCTCAAGGGTACCGATCTTCTGTGTGTGCCCTTTTCCAGACTATTCGCTATACGGGATTGTCCGGTGGGTTTACGTCTCTGCCTTGAATCATAATCAGCGGGATCTTTGTTTTCCCCGCGACACGCCGTGATTTCGCGAAACGAAAGCCGAAGTCGCCGCTCGAAAATATAATTGGTAGCAATTTATTCTTACACGTGTTCCGCTCGAACGTTTACAAATACGGGCGAATGTACGGAGATATATTTTTAGCACACACGGAACAAACCGACCGTGGTGATAATCGAACGATATAATCCGGTTGCTAATTAGAATATATATTCGACTGATAGCGGACGGTATAAAATACGATACTAAAAATTTCTATAATCGGAAGTTTTATGGGTGACATAAAACTGTCGGATAAACGACCCTGCACTATACAGGGTGTCCCAAAATTATGCAGCAAGCGGGAACAAGTAGATTGTTTATAACAAAAGAAATCGAAAATTCCTTTACCTTTTTTTTATTTGAAGCCCCGTTTTGGAGATACAAGCTTCCAAAATATCGTGATCCGACTTCCGATCCGCGCAGTTTGAACGTCGGCTGGAGGCATCTACGCGAGAAAAGTATAGACAAGCGGTTAGTGGGGAGAGGGGCACAGCTGTCGCTCGGCGAAATCTCAGCTGAGCGTCGATGGATACCCCTCTCCCCGCTAACCGCTCGCCGATACTTTTCTCGCGTATATGCCTCCAGCTGATGTTCGAACTGCGCGGGCCGGAAGCCGGACCACGATATTTTGGAAGCTTGTATCTCCAAAACGGGGCTTCAAATAAAAAAAAGGTAAAGGAATTTTCGATTTCTTTTGTTATAAACAATCTACTTGTTCCCGCTTGCTGCATAATTTTGGGACACCCTGTATGTATATGTTTATATTATAAACAGAAAAAAAACAGAGCAAATATGAATATTATATATATATATATATATAACAAAAAAAAAGTGATTATAAATTAATTGGATAATCATTGCTGGAAGTAATTCGAGTTCATTTCTGTACGTCGGCGTCCGGTTTTTAGTAAGTCCTTGGCGACGTGTATTTAATAAGATTGCAACAAACCCGGCGGAATTAAAATATTTTAACTGCCAATCAACATTCGGTGGAGAACATCGCGCTGCTTGAAAATTAAATCTCGATCCTCGGAACGATATTTACGGAGGTAGATATAATATGGAGATGTGTGTTGGGCGTAAAGCCAGTGGGGAGTCCTCGGCGCGGTCGCGGCGCAATGATTTTAAACGCGCACCTCCGACATCATTGTAAATATCAGCCGCTATATGGCCTCATAAACAACCCCCTTACTAGGTCGAGTGAGTCGTCTCAATCCGGAATACAGCTCGGAGCCCTTTTGCCCCGTGGCTTTGAGACGCGTTTCCCCTCTACCTTTTCTATGGCCCTCCTTGCACCCCACTGTTCGGAAAGTAATACGTAGTCTGGTCCGTTGTACCAGGACTCTTTTTTAATAGCTCCGTCGTAAAGGCAAACCGTGAGCTTATCTTCTGCACTTAACGTCGCGGATTCGACCATCATTAAGGAACATTTCGAGTATTCTTTTTTTCCCCTCCAGTGATTAACTTACATACTCGCCAACGCACGGGGCAGCATAATAATACCGTCTCAGGGTAATACAAATATATGTAGATATATTTATATCTGTGTATATATGTGTATATGTATATGTGTATGAGTACGACTCCTAAAACTTACGAGTCTTTTACAACGACGATAATAGAATCCGTCGAAACGGTAACATGAGCACCACTGAGGGATACCTTCGCAACGGCCAGTTGTCTGCAATCTTATTTGGTCGAGGAAAATAAAATCTGTGAAGGTACGCACCAGTGTACGTCTTAATGAGCCCGTAGCTTCTCTAACCGATAGGTCTATGTCTCTTTCTATGGTTGGCCACGACCTCATAAACAACCATCGTACTTGGCCGTTAGAGAGTCGTCTCAATCTTTCCGCGAGACTTTAAGGTTTCGGGCGAGAACGGTGAGGAAAATATAGTTTTCTCGCCTCTAATTTCTCCCGGTACCGAGCGTTTATTTTCTCGCCGTTTAATACAGCCTGCTTATCGACCGTCAGGATGCCCGGAAACGAGAATGATACTTCTCGTAGTGCGCCCGGTGTAATAACGGTGGCACGGACCCCGTTGATAGGATCGTTGTGTTCAACGTTAGACCGCGATTGCAGAGACCGCTGTAATGATCCGACGTAGTAGAACCGCTGTCGGGACGACGAGCTGCCAAGAATAATTCGTCCGCGATGATGAAGCAATTAAATAGCAATTTGTTATAATTGTTACGGTGCCCCGTGGTCTGTCTACGTTCGCGTACGAACGCTGGGCCATCACGGGAACAAGCTTAACCTTAGGTGCAATTGTACATTTGCGCCGGTGAATTATCATTCAGCTTCTCGTTTTTCTTGCCGCCCGCCGCCGCCGCCGTTGCCGCGGGGGGAAACACAAGAGCGGAGTTGTTGGAAGGCTACTCGTCTTAATTAGTCGAAAGTGGACTGCGGTTGGCTTCTAAGGAAATTGTTACGCCAGTTGTTTCGCGAGTGTATTATATGTGTATACATATAGTAACACTTTAACGTAACGGGTAAACGTACGTATGTATATGTATTCTATCGACGGTATCTTAAAGCAACCAGTGATAATACTGGAATAAGAATAACACGTCGAATGACGCAGAAGTGACATTTACTTGGTTAAAGGTGTAATAAACGAGCCACGAGCGAAGCACTCGGTCAGGGCACTCTGACATTCCCTGCGAATTAAAATACACGTAGACTTGCAAATTGATATTAGCCGACTGTTTAATAGTCGAGATCAACGAACCCCGCACACCCAGATCCGAACGTATAGTTCTTTGCTTTCCGGAGTAATCGTGATAATCGTCGACCGGTATTCCAATGAATCCATGACACCAACACACTCGTCTTTCCGATTCGAAGGGAATCAGGTAAAATGAAAGAAACGCAGACAGACAGAGACCGAGAGAGAGAGAGAAAAAGAATAAGAAAGAGAGGGGAAAAAATGAAGAAATTAAAAGAAGATAAAGATAAACGATATATCCTCCGGTTGCGCAACATGGCTTAATTCGAGGCCGTGATCGACTATAAATTTAATCGGAAAGATAATCGTACCGGATCGTCGTCGGTTGGACGAGAAGCACACCGACCGAACGCGAACAGGCAAGAAGTTTTAACGAAGAAGCGACGTTTCTATTTGTCGTTGATTTATTGGCAGCGATACGCTGGAATTTCAGATTCGGTCAGGTATACGCAGCATCCGTTCGCCTTCCACGCGACTCTTCTTGATCGAACGCAACGCTTTACGGAACGGGCTCTGACCAACACACGAACAGACGGTGGAACGGACGACCGACGGTGGAGGAACGACGCGCGTAGACCCCATCGTGCACGTCCGTGTGTCAGAATGTGGCCGTCGAGACGACAGGTAAGAAAAAGAAAGCAGATATTCCCCTGCCACGGTATGGAGCCGGATGATGCAGTGCCTCGTATATGGAACGAGATGGTGGCCGTAACTCCGGCTAATTAAAAAATATGAATTCAACGGCGGACGTTGCAACAGTCGGGCATGAGGGCTGATTTGCGTCCACCGACGAAACGGCGACGATATTTTTGCGAAGCGAGCATTTCAAAACGACGGTGGACAAACCGAGAAACTTTCTACGTAACGCGTGGGTGGGCGAAATCAGGTCCCTCGGTTTTCTCCCGGGATGCTTTAATTGACGTCCACCAAAGGAAGATTACAAACGCAAGAGAGCACCGGGATTTTTTTTCCGTCGTGGCGGTTGTTTTTCTTTTTTTATTTTATTTTATTTTATTTTATTTTAGGGATTATTATTAAACCGAGAATTTTCCCATCGGGCCCAGTAACAAAATGTTATGTTTATTACCGTACGTGTCCAGTAAAGAAATTCGCTTCGGTACTAAGTACTTGATACATAGCGGAATTCTGGAACAACTACACCAAATAAGGAAAGAAAGTATTCGTTATTTTCTTTATATCCATATTTGTATCTACAATCTTTCGCTATCAAATAAAATGTTAATTAAAGGACATCTTACGCTATATTATACCGACTACAAAATTTTTAATTCATAGTCAACGTTCCTCAATGTACACTTTCTCCCGTTTTCTTTAAATCGTCACATGTATTTATGAAAAAAAAAAAAAATCGCCGGGGAATTCAACGATCCCACGGGATCAAGCGTTGATAATATAACACTTTTACCACGCTTGACTTTCGCGGGACGTCAATAAGGCCGCGTCGCGTGCTTTGCATTTCCTGCGTGCATGACGGGGGCCCACGCGGCCCGTACACTTTCATCGACGTGCACACACATGTACACGGTTTAACACATACACGTGGGACGTGGTCGCGGAAGCCGGAATGGGAATAGGTATGAAATATTCGATCGAATAGGATCTCATGGAGGTGCGCGAGCACTGTGAGAACTGATTGGCGTGCGGTACGTTAGATGTACGGATAAGCGTATGACTTCATTCGAGCGTATCAGCAGGCGATTATGAGAAATTGGCAAAGAAAAAAATAGAATCACTTAGAATTGGCCACGATCTACGCGGCCACGGTATCTCTTTTCATGCAATAAATCCCATTTATCGATCGCACGATCAACAATTTGCTCCGAATGTTTCTCACCCGTGGAAAAGTATACCACGAAATTCATTGAAACACTGGATATACTTTAAATAGATTTTCACGTACTAAATTCACTGAAATTCTCCATATATATTTCAGATTCATTTTCTTACGTTGAATGACTATCGAAAACGATTCATGATAAAGGTAACAACGTATCGATAAATATAGACGAAACAATGCGAAACTATTTAAACAATGAAAGATTGAAAGCCTGGGATGACTTATAGAACGCGATACACTTTCTCATAATCAAGATCTCCACCGGTAGGTAGGGTGTAGAACGCATACGATGTGTGCATCCAGGTCTTTTGATTAATGTAACATGGTCAACTATATTGTGTACACTATTTACGCGTCGGTGCTGCGCGTGGGTAGGCCGGCGTATGAGAAACAGTCTGGTAATCAATTTTAACGACCGTCTTAAATAATATGAGAAGTTAAACAATCTAAACGCTTGTCACGTTCGCGTGGTGCGGTGGATGTGAAAAAGTTACTTTACTATCGAGCGCAAACAGCTCAACGTTAATGTGGATCAGCATGAATCCATCGAGTATTTCGGCCCGCCTAGAGGAACGATAATAAACCATGAAAAACCTTTCTAACGTGATTAATGTTACAGTTTTATGAGGCGCTTTTATGCAATTCGATTAAGAACCGTTAATTACGGCCCGCTTTCATAATTTGTTTTTACATCCATTAACGCTACACGTGCTTTCACACGTGTCTTCGGCTGCGCACCGTATATTTCATCACCTGTATCGGCACGATCGCATAACTGGCTTGCGCGCACAACCACCACCACCAGCACCACCACCATCACCACCAGGAACCAACACCACCACCACCACCACCCAAAGATCACGTCGCCGCCCGCCGAACTCCGTAATAATATCGATATTATCGTCGGCGTCATTATCTCGCGCCGTATACGTCCCGTTAGATTCGAATCTCTTGAACGAGGCCACCCTTCCATCCCTGGGTTACAGTGAAATATGCATGAATGATCTTGGTCCTGGCTCGACGACGGAGTCGCGTCGTATAATTATATAGTATCGATTAATAATTATCGGTATAATTACAGAGCTTCACAGTTACAACGTAATTAGTAATTACAAACATCCATTGATGAACCGTAACGGATCGACTGCATTATACTTTTCCGTATAATTCCGTAGAAAACCATCGAAACTCTGTAGGTTCGTGTATGCGTGTGTATTGATATGCTTTTTTTATACTATACATATACATGCGGTTATACTCTCTACTGTTCCTTATTGCGTTAATAAAAAGAACTTTCCGTTAATAAAAAGAACTTTATATTGTGAATACCGATATTAGTTTCTTACGGATTATCGGTTATCGTTACGTAATGTTATATAGAAGGAACGTTACGCGTTTAAGTAATTAGCGATGTTTATAGCCGTGTATTGAGAAAATGTCAAGAAATAAAGTGGCAGCTATCGATATATTATACATTTGCGCGATGTTGCGTGCGTAAATCGCTCGAACGGTCAGGTGCGCACGTAAATTCCAACTTGTACGTAATCGCGCGGCTCGATCGAGCCGTTCAGGGAGGTCAAGAAATTTCAGAAATGTCGGATGATCACCGATCGAACCGCCACAGATCTCCCATCAACAGTTCCGAGAAACTTCACCTCGTAAATTTCGTAACGTAATCGGGATCCTCTCGAAAATCCGGAGTCCCCTTCCCCGCGCGAAACGTTCGAAAGGATGTTGCAACTTGCAACGCAATGTTTCCGATTAAAAAGCAGGTTTAAAATCGCAACCTTTTACAGGTAACGAAACCTACATTCCCCTGGAATTTCCGTGCGACGGGAAACATACGAGCGTTGCATATCAAATATATTTGTTTACAGTACGATCTACTTTTACCAACGATATAAAACACCCTTCTCGCTACGAATTTTCGAAATTTCGCCTGGAATTTTACCTGAGAAACTCTCAAACATTCGCGCTACATTTCCCCAGAAAAATTACAAAATCACCAGAAATTTAAAATTATCGGTAAGTACGTTCGATCGAATCGTTCAAAGACAATCATAAATCGCATCCTTGAAACCGCGCGTCATGGAAGTTCATTACTGAAGCCGATTCCCGATTGCGAGAGCGACCGCGTGGCCGGTACGTCTGTTTCGATCGACGAACCTAATTATCGCGATCGCGTACGGCCGTGTGCCCGCGATGCACCTGAGATCGTACTCTCGCGCCGATAGAGGTCATCGAGGTCACCCGACGGAGAAAGGTGGTGTGGTAATAGAAAGAGAGAGAGAGCAAAAGAGTAAGAGGGCAAGGTAAAAAAAAATAAGGAGAAAACAAAGACTACGATCCCGTGTGCCACCTGTGCCACTATGTGTGTATGTATATGTAGAGCCAAACAGAAACGTCTTCGAGAGTCCGCTCTAATTACCACCTTCACCCAGAACGTAACCGTAACGAAGAATTACGCGCGTCTATGGCGACACAGCATCCAGTCGTAAGAAAGCACGAAACGAACACAAAAAAAAGACAGAGAAAAAAAAACATATGAATAAAAGTCAAGAAGAATCGAGCGGAGTTAACGTGCTCGAGATTACCCGAGGTTTTGTATTTTACATGTATTCGTGTGGATATTATACATACATGCACATATATAACACACATACACCGCGAGGATTCGTACCTTCGGACCTCTCTTGTGTAACCGTTTGCCGTCGATGACCTGAAAAGAGGAGTATTCATGGAGGTACGAGGTGAACTACTTGTTTTTATACGAGTCTCTGTGTCTTCTGCCTCGCGCGCACCTGTGTCGAAGGAGAGCGCCCGTTATTGCCCTCGTACAATTAGCCGGGTCTCGTTTGCTTAATTAATGACGGAGTTCTGCTTAACGACGGATCGACTGTTTCCTGTTTTTTTCGATAGTGAAATCGAAATTGCGAAACTTCGCTTTCCGTCGCGTTATTTACTGACGACGTTACTACGACGCCCCTCTCTCGTAATCGTGCGACGGAGTAAGTAAATTGATTCGCATTCTTATCGTTTTAAATTACCTATCGATGCCTCTCGGATACCTTTCGACAAGTAAATAGTTCGTACTATCTCTCGTCCGACTTAAAGAAACGAAACGTCACCGGTGTTCCCGTACGAAAGTACGTTCGAATCGTTTCAACGATTTTTAATCTACCGAGTCGACCCAACGACTCGCTAGCTCGAGTTGCCCGAGGATTCCGCTCGTAACTGTGACCTCTCACGCCACAAGAGAATTCTACACTTGACTTTCTCCGGTCGCGGATTATTACACGAACGGTATCAACAGAGTGGGGAGAGAGGGACGGTCGGGTAAGGGGGGACAGAAGGAGAGAGAGAGAGAGAGAGAGAGGCGCCCGGTATTGTAACAGGATGAGTTCTCACAAAATTTAACGTCCATTAGGTCTTAGGCCATTAAACTTGATCGCGGGGAAGGTGAATTTTTGGTTAGGGCCCCGAAGGCATACTTCCCGGGTGCGTGTCGTGCCACGGATATATAGATCTTCCACGTCTCGGCAATAAAAAGATACGCGGCAATAAAGTCCGATCTCTCCTGTATCAACGCGGGCTACGTCCACTTTTCGTGTCATTACCATTTTTTTCAATACCGTCTGAAAAACAGGAAACGAGCTGGTTCACCGGTCCCCGGTAATACGTCGTTAACATGGCTAAACGAGGATCCCTAAAACCCGGCTATAAACATCATATACATATACAAATTTCCGAAATATCATTCTTTAATTCGCGGTTACGAGCTAAGAATAAACTTTTCTTCTTTTTCATAAGGGATCCACCAAGTAATAAGAATTCCCTTACAATTTATCTGATCGAACAATCATCGGTACTTATACATAATATATTCAACGATGACACATAATTCGTCGATTTCTTGACGAATTCTTATCCGTATCCCGAACATTCTTGAAAAAAAAAGAACGACAATCTGGTTACCGAGTGTTCGAGATATCGTTGGTAGCCAGCCGATCGATCGCAAAAGAGGGATCCTCGTCGTATACGGAGGAGGCTTCTCGGGTCACGAGCATCACGAGTCGACGGCGGTAGCGAACGTGGTAGTCGGTCGGGCTGAATCATGCCTCCTCCAAGGTATATACGGGAGTCAATTGGACGGTTACGCCGTCCACGGACGGAGGGAGCAGCTACGAGTGGAGGCGCCTTCATCTTTACGACAACGCGTCCTCGTAACTCCCGACGTCCTCCTCGCTGTCCTACTCCCTCCTCGGCGCGGTCGCTTTCGTTCGATGAGGCCCTCCGACGATCCTCTGTGTCTCCCTTCCTCGCCGCGTTGCATACGAATGCACAATATCGTCGTTAGATCTCTCTATCTGCGAGACTCGTCTGCCAGCCAGAAATTTGCGACGGGGTATACGCTCGGCGAACAGCGCCGGATGTATATTCGCAACGAGCTTTCGTCGACTTTGGCGGAAAATCTGGGAGGAACTTTTATTTGGAATTTGTAACTAGGGGTGATGGGAGACATTGAGGAGATCTTTGGGATTGGTGATTTTTAGAGAGAAGATACGAAACTTTCTGAGAAGAATATTATGACGTGTTACTTTACAACCGTGGCAATTAGTTTCTATTTTAGTGAAAATATCCGGTTTCGAGTCGTGCAATTTAAGTAGTATTAGCAAGCCATATAGTACAGTCTTCATTAATACAGAAAATATCAGGTCCACAAATAAGTTAATTCCGTCTAATTGCAATCGTCAAGCATATTCACAAAATGCCTCGAAAATGGTGAAAAAATTATCGAGACCGACAATGAATATTAAAAAAACTATCTCTTTGACCCCTCCCTTCAAATAAACCTACTATTTAGCCTAAAAATCAGAAAAAAAAACTTGTTTCCGCCCCCAACGCAATGCTGTACACACGAATGTGATATTCAGTAGCCCGGTAGGCTGTACGTACAGCTATGGGATTACACCGTGGCCAGCACGACGTGGAGAAGCCGCGTAATGAGTGCCGGAGAGGTCGAGTTGCCGCGGCAACGCTCGTGATCGCGCCGTGCGAAAACAAGTGCCGATCGCTCCAATTACACCGGGTACCGATACCGGGCAAGTGGAAGGGCCCGGAGGCGTCCGGGGAACATGCGGCTCCTCGGCCCGCAACAAGTCCTCCTTACACGCTACTCGTGAGCGTTACGTCGATCGTTCGATGTTACTTGCATCGTATCCCAGGGTGAGGTTACTCACGCGAAATAGCTGCCGATAAGACGGAATCACCGGGGAACCTCGCGTGATTGGAGCATTAAACGTTTGGTGTGTAGAAAATGAAACGACGATGAAACGATCGTTTGAATTAGTACAATGTTCGTTGGTGAAAATATCTGATCGTTAATAACATCGATAGAGGACGATAGAAGGATTTATATAAAAGAATATACGTGAATGTGAGAACTATGTATATGTATAAGAATTGTGTCCGTTTAATCCGATGATATGGAATACTTTTTGAAAACGTATTTCGGTCAGTTTGATACTGAAATACTTCCAAAGTCGTATATCGTGGTCGGTATAATAGGTATAGCAATCTCGTTAAGTCAGATCAGTGATTTCTTGGTAAACGGGGCGAGATCATTCGTCGCGACGATTCGTTCGGTTGTGAGAACGCGTGGACGACACAAGGACGGCAAAGGGAGGGCGAAAGGGACGAAAGCGAGGGCAATTTGGTCGGTGAGACTCGGCGAGGGCGGTGGGCCCCGGCGCTGACATCTCATTTGACTCTGGCGAGTAGGCTATTTTATTTAATCCGTGATTTACGGATGCGAACGAGTCGAGCGTACGGCATTCCCTTAGAGAGCCGCGGCACCGGGTCCCCGGTGCGGGTATATAAGTATATAAAGAGAAGATGCCCCGAAGATAAGTCCCCGAAGAGAGGGAGGGACCGACCGAGATGCATAACTTAACCCTCCCGGTCGCAGTATGTAGGGAGAATTTAATCTCTGGTTCACCGTCTTCGTTCCACCACCGGTTTCTTTCCTTTCCCGTTCCTTTCCCGTGGGGAATAAAATAAATAAATAGGACGTGTTCGAAATATGTCCCCCGTCCGGCTGATATATATATAGAGCGGACTAACTTCACGGTGGAATTCCCCGAGGCAGCCATACGGATCCTTCTTCGCGCTTTTGTTGTAACCTCTTCCTGTCCCTCACCCCCTTTGGCTCTTTCTCCTTATTTCTTTGGAAGATCGAGAATTCCTGACTAGCGCGAGATACTTCATGCTGTTCTTTCATGTGTCTCTGCCTATCTACCGTGAATATGTACACGTACATACATACATGTATATGTATACATTATACATACATACATGGTGACAGAAAGAGAAACAGAGACAGAGAGGGGAAAAGATGCGCGTGTATGCCGCAAAATGTCGCGCTATGCGCGTCCGCGTACAAGGATGTCGTTCCACCGTGCGACATGCGGCGTGTACGAGCACACGGAATTCTGGCTCCGTTTGCATTCGCGGTACGGACTTATCGGAAGAGATTCCACGACGTCTACTCACCCGCTGAGAAGATGTTGACATAAAGCACAGCTGCGCGAGGGCGAAAATTTCATTCCGCGATTCCCGCCGTCGGGATTCAAGGTAATTGATCCACGGATGATTTAATGGCGCCTAGAGCGCGTGGGCAAGATATGAGGGAATCATCGAGCAATTAGACGGGTTCGCTTGGATCTATCATTTGTGAGCCTTCGGATGTAGATTGGTATGTATGTATGTATGTATGTGCTACGTACGCTCTATGAATACCGACGGGTAAATCATATGGTTTTGTTAAATCTTCGAATTACACGGTTCGCCGGTTAGAGATCAATCAGTATCATTTAAAGTTTTTCAATAACTGGAAGTGTTAAAATAGACATAAAGAATCAACCAAAACTGTCGTTGAATTCTCAATGAATATTAGATGACGAAAGAATCCACAAAAAGCATCGGAAATGCAAAGCTATGGGCCAAGTACAAAAGAATGTTACATTGGAATAGGTTGCTCATTCACATAAACTGCATTTTACACAGGATTTGAAATCAATCAAATGTGAGCAAGTTTGATTGATTTCAAATCCTGTGTAAAATGCAGTTTATGTTAATGAGCAACCTATTCCAATGTAACATTCTCTTGTACTTGGCCCATAGCTTTGCATTTTCGATGATTTTGTGGAATCTTTCGTGATTTCCGCAAATTTTTAGATATCGACCTGAATCTTTCACTTGTCTTATTGGGCTTCGAATTCCGCGTCCAACACGTCCCGGATCGTTTTAATATCTCAATCATTGTGGAAATGGCGAGCAAATTACGAAAATCGCGAAAAATCGTCAAATTCAACCAGTTTTTTAGTCGGCATTCGCTCAATTTTTGAGATAGCCGTCTGAAACTTGTACCATTGTTTAAGTTAGGAAATTCTACGCCAGATCTATGTATAATAGTTGTACTTTTCGAAAATTTAATTTTTCGCAAAAATCTGAAGGGGGTAGGTCAGGATTTTTCGCGATTTTCGTAAATCGCTCGCCATTTCTACAATTTTTTAGATATCAAAATAATTCTTTCACTGTCTTATTCGGCTTCGGATTCCGCGTCCAAAACGCCCCGGATCATTTTAATATCTCAAAAATTGCGGAAATGCCAAGCGATTTACGAAAATCGCAAAAAATCCTGACCTACCCCCTTCAGATTTTTGCGAAAAATAAAAATTTCGAAAAGTACAACTATTATACATAGATCTGGCGTAGAATTTCCCAACTAAAACAATGGTACCAGTTTCAGATCGCTATCACAAAAATTGAGCGAATGCCGACTAAAAAACTGGTTGAACTTGACGATTTTTCGCGATTTTCGTATTTCCTTTGTCATTTCCGCAAATTTTTTGATATCGACTTGATTCTTTCACTGTCTTATTCGGCATCGGATTCCGCTTCCAAAACGTCCCGGGTCATTTTGATATCTCAAAAATGCCGGAAACGACGAAGGACTTACGAATATCGCGAAAAATCGTCAAATTCAACCAGTTTTTTAGTCGGCATTCGCTCAATTTTTGAGATAGCCGTCTGAAACTTGTACCATTGTTTAAGTTAGGAAATTCTACGCCAGATCTATGTATAATAGTTGTACTTTTCGAAATTTTAATTTTTCGCAAAAATCTGAAGGGGGTAGGTCAGGATTTTTTGCGATTTTCGTAAATCGCTTGGCATTTCCGCAATTTTTGAGATATTAAAATGATCCGGGGCGTTTTGGACGCGGAATCCGAAGCCGAATAAGACAGTGAAAGAATTATTTTGATATCTAAAAAATTGTAGAAATGGCGAGCGATTTACGAAAATCGCGAAAAATCCTGACCTACCCCCTTCAGATTTTTGCGAAAAATTAAATTTTCGAAAAGTACAACTATTATACATTGTTCTGGCGTAGAATTTCCTAACTAAAACAATGGTACCAGTTTCAGATCGCTATCTCAAAAATTGAGCGAATGCCGACCAAAAAACTGGTTGAATTTGACGATTTTTCGCGATTTTCATACATCGCTCGCCATTCGCGCAATTTTCAAGATATAAAAATGATCGAATATGTTTCGAATGCGCATTCTGAACCTTAATTTTACGAAGCTTGATGTCAAAAACGTAATGTAACAAACATTTCTAATTTAATATGTTAACAATCTGGATGTGTGTGAGAGGAAATTTCATATACTAACATATATAAAATCTACGTTATCGGCAGAAAAATTATCTCGCATGGAATGAAACATATGTTAGGGTTTGACACCGGGCTGCGTGACAGGCTGAACATGGAGATGGAGATGGAGAAGGAGGAGAGGAAGAAGACGACGTTTCTTACAAAAACCTCGACTTTTTAGATCAAAATATCTCGCGATTGGCTTGATGGATCTTCTCGTAGTTAGGCTTAAATTACTCGGGTGGACGTCCCCTACAAGAATATCACCATAGTTTGGGGGAAATATGCGGATTTAATGCCGTTTGAATACCCCGAAAACCTCGATCTAATTCTTCCGGAAAAGAGTAGTTCAGGTCTACCAGTCGGGAACTCTTGTACTTGGCCCGAGTCAAGACCTTAACTCTTGATCTATTTTATAAACTCTGCAAAATTGCAACGCTTGCAACAGGAAGAGATCGACGTATGATTTTAAAAATAGTAACTTCCTATGTATATTACGATTATCAAAGCTATCACCATCTTAGATACACAGAGATAACTGAGACACCCTGTACAAGCCACCAAAGTACCAAAAACCGACTCTATCATAGACTATCATATATCTTGGCTGCTTTAATAACAGTAATCGATCAAATCGATTAAAACACCATCGATCGATCCTAACTTGTACCATACCACGTACAGGTTAATAGGGACCAAAGGTCACGTGATCTAGATGGGGAAAGCACGCGTCCTGGACACCTTTCATCATCGTCATCATCGCCGAGCGTATCTCCACCGGTTATCATCGCCGGGATAGCGATACCGGAACACACTGTGGGCTCCGTGTTCGAATAGATCTCACAAGCATCGGGCAGGAACGATGATCGCACGTATGTGTACAGCGATTGGTAAGCGGATGATGACCTAGCCACGATCGGGCCATCACGTCCGTGGCGTGCTCTGGCCATCCGTCGACTCGCTCCATATAATTTGGAGCGCTCACGTGACCCTGAAACGACCAGGGTCAACGCCACATTTGTAATCTTCGGGACGCCGGCGCGACCTGTTCGCACGTTGTTCTCTCGCCGGTTACCAAGGCGGATAGATAACGTCGATGACGATGACCAGGATCACCGGTGTCGCCACGAGAAGATTTCTTTGGGAGAATGATCATTTGATTGTAAACCTTGACGTCGTTGTTAGGGATCCATTTTTGAAGGTCAATTTCAGTTTCAGGGCGTCATGCTTATAGTTTCCAATACTTCGGATCACGTGGTGTCATTAATTTTTTATTTTTTTAAAGATATACGGGAATTTCATGACAGAAAAGGATGTTTAACCTCGTTTGAATAGAATTTCTATGAATTGCGTAATGTTTTCTTTGATCTTTTTATTTAACTTTCAGATATGGATAGACTATACGGTGGTATTTCAGGGTTTTATTTTGAAATATCCGTGAACAGGTAGAATAGAATTCTCGTGTATCTTGAATCGGAAAATTTGCATTTATATCGGTAGCACAGTTGTTTCGCCGTGGTGAGTTATAATTTCAGCTTTCAACGCTCGGATCTGTGATACGCTAAATATCCGTGGTAACAAGATGTTGATACAGTATCAACGTTGGATCCGGGATAAAATTACGGTACGAGGCACAGTATATCGAGTGCGATGATGTATTGCTTGTACCGTGGTAAACGTACCGGCTTTTATGCATTCACCCTATCGGTTGGTGCTTTACGAGGACAAATTTAAAATGTTGATTTACACCGGCGACGAGTGAATTAAAATACAAGTTACCGATCGGACGTGTAGGCGTGCAATCTGATATCGATCTAACCAATAACGTCACTTATGAAACGATCCCCCCGGTTCTAACGTGGATAACGCGACGTACATAACTATTAAACGTAAACATCTGGTGGCTCGAAATGTTCGGTCATTTGCGTAAATCACGATGATAAATAATAATCTACGCTCTTTAAGTAAGTTCTAGGCAATAATTTAGATCCGCGGCGGGTTCGAAGAAAGAACCTGTACAATGGATGAACCGTTGTAAGGAAGATCAAAGGTTATATAATCCCTCTACGTGTCTTGTGGGAACACGATTCATCTCCACTGCAATCGTAATGCGCGCTCGAGCGGGTTTGCCGCGATGCTTCTGCTTAAAATTCATAATAAACTGCACGCCTATCCCGACATAAAATACTTCAAATTAATTGCACCTGACTCCGGCTATCAACCTGCCTCTATATCCACGTTGGAAGAGAGAACAGTCACGTTGACACAGAAACGACGATGTTTGTCGGGAAAACACGATACAGTAAACCAGGATTATCTTACCCCTTATTAGTACCTTCTTAGTTTTCCGGGTACGAATGAAAGAAAATAATTGCTTTTCATAAAATGTCATTACCCGTGATTCAATTATATAAGAAATTTTCAATTTTCTTATCTACAATAAAGTCAAGCCAAAAACTGAACATAAAATAATAATAAAATCACCCCAACCATATCGAATCGTGTAGACATTAAAAAAAATTCTCCACTATACAGTATCGAATAGAAATCAATATAATTTTCCTAGAGTTACCGTTCTTACAGCATCAAAAGAAATAAACGTGAAAAACTTGATAATACCGAAAGCAACGACAGGAAGAGGTAGAATCCTCTCCAGCGAGAAGGATTCAAGGAAGGATACAACAAGAGTGCCGTCGGTGGTCGTCCTTTCTACATCCTCGTATACATACATGACGTCCTCGCGGAGTGTCGTAACTTACGTGGCAGATGGCGATCCAGAGAGCGCGAGGAAGGCACCCAACGGAGATTAGATCGATTTTTCATGGTTGCAAGAAAATCGCTCTCGACCGGCTAACAAGCGCCAGATGCAAATCACGGACGAAGAGAGCGCGTATTCTGTGTTAACGGGTGGCCAGAGATAATACGGTGCCACGGATGAAACGTTGAAACGGGTGCCTCAACTAGATCTACCATGTATCTAGGTAGAAATAAGCAAAGCGGTTTTAATCAGGCGGTCCCGGAACGTGTGGTTGCTAGAACGCGGAAAGATTCGCTGCGCATACATACATACATACATACATACATACGTTAGAAAAGAATGCAAAGCTCGTTAATACGTGAACGTAATTAATTATATTAAATTTACGAGTACACTTTACGAGGTGAACGTTTTACCGTGTTAAAAAAGAAGAAGAAAGAAACTTAATATCTTACACGGGGATAACAGGTTGATAGAACGTAGAATTATTTCACTATATGGCATATACTATATGTATGTTAGAATCGTACATCACCTTATCGTAGTCGAATGCAAATGCCGGATATATCGGAACGATTTATACCGCATTACGTATTGCGAATAATTTTCATACGACCCGGTCGGTTGTACGATGTTCGATTTCGAGTGAAAACAAAGGGTGCTTCTCCTGGCGATGTTTTTGAAAAATTATTATACACGTCCCGATATCCGTGGATATCGCCGTTATCATCTCCACGCCTCGTCGAAAAGTAGGGAGGCAAACACGAGGTATCGATAAATCAATGGTGGATACCTGGCAAATGTAACCGTTGGTGAGGGCGTACATAAACCCGTACAGTGGTATCCGTGGCTGCTTTATATGAATCGGTTCGGATCGTCGGTCGAAAGAGAAGCTCGTAAGTCGTGGCTCACGGCCAACGATACGAATCTGCCGCGATGTAATATTTAGCCGATCGGCGGCGCTCCCCATATGCTGCCGACCGAACGAGAGAAATGTATCAAGAGCATGGGGGTACAGGCGGCGAAAGAGCCGTGGCATAATGCCCAGGAAATCTTCTGTTAGACTAATCGTAAATTTAGTACCGACACCCGGCACCAAAGAAGACATGGAAGATTGATTACGATCCACCTTCTCGTATACGCGCCTTTTAAAAGAGACGTCAATGTTACCGTATCGCCATTACCTGGCAGAAACCTTTTGCGAAATATTTTATTTATGATGCCTCATTATTTACTTGTTACCCGGTAAGTGGGTTAATAATATTCCCTTATGTCACCTATCATTCTTTAATCGATTCGATCTAAAACATTATATATGTATACTATATGTATTATATCATATAATATTATTCAACATGAAAATCAAACAGAACGTGAACGATGGAAACAAATTTCTTCTATAAATAAAACATAAATATCAAAAATCATTCCAATCAACCAAGCGTACAACAACCATCGCGAGTAGAATTCCATACGATCGATCACTCCCCAGGTGACACCTGACTCTATACACGGCGTAAGGATTACGCGCACGTGCGCACAACGCGGCGGTGGCTCGCGCAATTTATTACGCGATAAACAAGCCCCGTGGCCAGTGTAGGGGTATGCGTAAAGGTAAAAGATCCACCGAAGTGGAAGGTGGTTCGAGCGCCGCTCCCGGGAAGTCGTCGGCTTTTACTAAGATGCACGCCGATACGTTGCGGAAAACGGTGGAGTGATCTCTTGGCAAGGCAAGATCGCGTCAGATCGGGGCCGCTCGATCGAGAAAAACTAGTAGCGGTCCCATAGATCTGTCGATCCGCGTCGGCATCGTCGCTTACGTTCGCCACGTACTGTCTCTCCTCTTCTTTTCTATTTTTTTTTTTTCGTCTTTTCTTTTCTTTTCTCTTATTTTCTCTTCTTTTCTCCGTCGACCCGTTCCTCTTTCGCTCTCGCCTCTGTTACCGTTCTTGTTCTTCCCCTTGTCTATTCCACACCGCCTCTTGCTTCCGTGCCGCGGGATGAAAACCCGCTACTTCGTTCTTTCTCTTTCGATCTCTCGGCTAATAAGCCGCTGCCTTCGGGACATTAAAGCTCGTATTACACGCCGGTCCCGTCGGTAATTGGACGCGCGTTTACCCCGCCGCTACGTTACAAGTAAGTACGAGACACCAGACCGCCGAGAGCTGGTTCACCAACGTTTCCGTCTATGGATTTCACGTGGTGGTATCAATGGATTTCCATTTGGGCGAAATTCAAGCGTTACGCTTGCGTTTCTTCCACCTTCGGTGGAAAATATAATTCCTGGTCGGTGTGATACAGGTGGACCACCCTGTACAAACGTTTCGAAAGGGAAGCTTGTAAACAGCGTGAGTGAGATGCTCGGAACGGCATTTAATTCGATGCACGGCATTCCGTGATTATGGAATGCGGGTGAGAATGCGTGGATGATGCAGAAGAGACGAGCCTCCGATGACGAGACAGCTGCGAAATACCTTCGGGCCGATAAACACGTTGAGGAAACGAGAGATGGGGGGGAGAGAGAGAGAGAGAAAAAAAGAAACGTGTAAAACGTTGGCTTGCTCACTTTTCGAAAGAATTATCGTCCGCCGGTTCGTCGCGGCTTATGTGTGTTAACGATTAAGTGCAAAGTAGTACACAAGTTTCTCAGGCAGAGTTATAGACATATCTTCGTTGATTAATGGGTCAATTGGTAAAAAGTGGCAACACAATTCATACTAATTAGTCGATTCTTCTGAAAAAGAAAAACGAAATCCGAGAAGTCGCGCCGGTGAAACGTTACGCGGTGGCCGAAGTTCGAGTTAAAAAAAAAAAAAAAAAAAAAAAAAAAAACTCCACGCCGAAAACCGATTAATTTCCTCGCAAAATTCGTAGCCATCGGTGGATCGTGCATCAAACCGATAGAATCATTCGCGATAAAAAGTATTAACGTCTGGCAACGTGAATTTCTCTCATACGTAACGCGAAGCGGCGCGGTCGTCTTCTCGCGGTGACCATTTTACACACTGTTTTCGTCCCCGATACACCTTTTATTTTCCCACCGAGAGACGACGACGACGACGACGAAGAAGAAGAAGAAGAAACGGACGAAGAGTAGCCCATCGCCTTGCGACATCGTTCCGAACGACGCTCGGTGCCGGCGTGTTCTCGCGCGGCCGAAAACGAGCGACGGAGACCGAGATTTTTTAATGGCGGCATATAAATCGGCCGATAATCCAACCGGACAGATTCCCACGTGGCATGCAAATGAACGGGTGGGTTTTTATTCTGCCGGATACGTATAAAATCTACTTAATGGTATAATTTCGCTATTAATCTCTACTTTGCGCCGCTCGCCAGGACCTACACGAGGACAGTTTCGCCGACGCGCGTGCACGTCGATGTGATCGTGAACACGGCAACGATACAGCCGTGTGCGTGATTATACGGCACTGACACATATAACGGCGAACAGAACGCGTGGTAACGCAGCCTAATTATACGCGATTCGGTCGCGATTTAGCGCCGTTATTCCGCCATCAATTTTCGGCCTTATCCGAAGCAGTCCACGCACTCGAGAGAACCCCGGGGACCGTAGGATCCATCAGCCGAGCCACGGAGTTTTACGATCGTCCGTCCCAATATCGCACCGCGACGGGAATAAATAATTCGATTTCGAAACGCTCGTGAATCCACCGCTTTCTGCCTCTTCAAAAACCAGCCACGGTGTATTATATTCTTCATATCGATCGACCGACCGACTTCGGTGTCCGCGCGCAGTGATACACGTAAGTAAATACATTTTAATTGAACACTCGTTACCATCGGAGAAACGAAAGTCCGTGCGAATCTTGTGAAATAAAAAAGGAAATTAACGTACCCGATGATTAAACAACTATAGCGTGAACCAGATCGGTAGCGGCAAAAAAAAAGAAAGAAAGAAAGAAAGAGAAGATTAAAAAAAATCAACGAATATAGAAACGATGGTACCGCGAAAAAGAGTACAAGTAGTCTTTTAACGACTTCAGCTTAATCTCACTTATTTATAGAACTATCGAGCAATCAAGCGCGACAACAAAAAAAAACCGCTTCTACCTCCGGATAGTCGTCGGTTGCAAAAAGAACGATAAACGATCCTGAGGCTAACTACTGGATCGAAATAATTCGAGCACGGTTCTCGATTGCCGTGGATTGCCCCGCGACTGGTCGTCGCAATTATACTCGTAAAGATACGTCATCAAGAGCTGGTTCCTAGATCCTCTTCGTGTTTAAACCGTGAGACATCGCGAGGACCTCCGTGGAAGTTAGCGTGGCTGCCAAAAACGAAAAATATACGGATACGGCTGTGAAATCGTCGTGGATTGTAGGTAGTTACTGATACTCCGGGACCATTACGAGTCGCGGATCGTCTGTTGCGCACGTTCGCAGTAATTACGTTCGCGAAATTCGCTCGCGATTTCACGCCGTTATTTCGCCATCAATTTCGGACCTGTTATCCGGTGGGAGAGCCAACCACCTCTCGCGGTAACGAGCAACAAGAGATTTTTAGGGCCGTTTCGGGTGAGAATCGGACGAGTTTTTACGACCACGAAACGTACTCGTTGGCGAACGACAACCAATGGGAAATAAAATGCGACTCCGAGCTGGATCACGCGGGTTCCGAAGGATACGTTAAGAGTTCCTCGCGTTCGAGTTCCATTGGATTCCATTGGCTCGCATTCCTCGTTTATATACGTTTGGCGCGATACCAAGCCAATCTCGATCGATATCGTACGTCTGTAAATCCTGGACCACGAACCGGGATCGTTAAGATGCTTAAAAACCAGGCGTAAACAGCCCTGCGATGTTATAAAGTGTCTTCCTTTCTCTCTCTCTCACTCTCGGCTCCACCAGGATTCTTTTCTCGATTCTGAATGATTTATCGACTAGAAAGCAATTCGATGATTACATCGAACTGGACGATATAGCGCCGGGCCCCGGAATGTCTGTCCCGGTAGTTCGGGAATTCGGATTCTCTGGATCGTCCGTGTAATCTTTCGGAATAGGCGAGTCCGAATCTAAGAACCACTCCGCGAGATGGTTCGTTATTTTTCTTATTTTTTTTTTGTCTCTCAGTCCCGATGGATTTCGTAGAACACTTGAGAGCCACTGGGTGTCGATGCAATCGCGGCAGAGTTACAAAATTATTCAAATAGAGAGCCCGATTTCGGAAGCGCCATTAGTTATCTGGACGTTCGGGCAACCGACGCTCGCTCATTTACAACTCTGTTAATTTCGTAGAAATGGCCCAAGAACGATGATCGTACGCGCGGACGTCATTGGTCCAGAAAAGATAATCGACTTGCGCAAGTCAAGAAGGTTGACTCGGTGAACGGTGGGAATGAAGAAGAAACGAAAAAAAAGAGGAGCAGATTGAAGAAGGAAGGTGCTAGATGGAATGTCAACGCCGACGCTGTCTACGCGTGTGATTCTCTGCTATGACATCACTACCGACCGAGTTCATTTTGATTTAAAACGCAGCGCGAGACTCCTGTGTGGGCAGTTCGTTTTAAATATATACATACCTATACGTCATCGGATTACATACGTTATTTATGTGATACAATAACATTAATTAATACGCCTTGAGAAAGAGAGAGGGAGAGAGAGAGAGAGAGAGAGAGAGAGAGAGAGAGAGAGAGAGAGAGAAAAAAAGAAATATCCTAATTAACGTTACCTCGGTATTTACACACCCATATAATTTATCAAAACGAGCTGTAAAAAGACCTTGATACTAAGATTCGATCGTTAATATAAAACCTTTACCCTCGCCGCCGTCACTTTGAAAATTCTACGACGGTAGACGCTATAAATATCCTTAATTTACTAAAGGATATAATAATCCTTATCACACCGCGTAATATGTTATACTTTAAATGAAAAACAGCGGCGTGGATAAAAGTTTCTTCTCTCTCGAAGTCGGATCAACGTCGAGCAATTTCCGAGACGTCGTGAACATCGACATCGTATTACGGCCGGGCCGTTCAACGAGAACGAAATTAAGGAGGAAAGTCTACTTTTAAGTGGCACTTCTGATCGTCTCCGTTCGGGCAGAAAAGGTGGCTCGAACGACTCCAATCGAATCGGTAACGAACGATTCGAGATACGGTCGAGGGCGTTATGTAGGACCACACACGAGGCGTCCGCGCTATCCTCGACCCGGTCCCACCAGGTAATGTTTCTTTTAAGTGCGAACACAAATTGTAACTGAGACGATGGGCTTTCGCCCTTTCCTCCTTCTCTGACCATAGCCCGGGTCCCAGGTCGAGAAATATCTGGCGGATCCGATTTCAAAAGCCGTTCGTTTGGATTCACGATTATACGAGGTCCAGAGTCGGAGCATCTCGCGACTTGTGACCGGGCAACCCCATCGTATCGTTCTCATTCACCCTTTTCACTTGGAACACGTTGTACCATTTAATTCTATCAAAATTATTGCGACGGAAATGAAACTGGCACCGTATAGCCGGTCGGACGATTTGTAAAACCAGAGGTGATTTAGATTAAGAAATCTATGAGGTTGAAGACGTGTCAAAATTACTTGGTCACGCGTTCGTCGATCCGTCTGGACTTCCGTCGAACCTGTTCGCCACGAATGACGGACGTACCTTGACTCGCTATCTAGAAGGAATTCGATGAAATCGCCACGAAAAAGTCGTTTTTCCTATAATTGGCACGCGACGCTCGCCGTCCGTTAAGTTGCGCGCGGAAGGCGTGGCGTGCGAAAGTACCACGTGGCGCAATACCGACACAATCATAATTACACGTTGCGACGCGTGCGATGGAAGTAAAAAATAAAAAAGAAACAATCTCGCGTGTTTACTCAAGATTCCCCCCGTATTTATTTCTTCTTTTTCTTTTTCTTTTCCACTATTCCGAACGGAAGGATGAATCGGTCACGCAGGATGAGAACCAGCGATGCCATATACTCGTTTTTTTCGACCTCTGGCCGGCAGTGAAAGCGCGAGTATTTCTGCCGAAGGATGATCATTTATCGATTCCGAAAGGAAACTGAAGAAAAAAAAAGAAAAAGAAAACGATACGCCGGCTTCGCTCCGTTGGAAAAGAATAATTCGTGGATTAAACCAAATTCTTACGAGCAGTCGCCGAGGACGCGAGCATCCCCGATTACACTTCGATTACGTCGGCAACGACTTCGCGCGACGTTTTAAAGAAGAAGACGAGAGAAAAAAAAATGGTGAAATAACGAAAAAAAAAACCAAAAAAGAACAGTACGGCAAACGCGCAATCGTCGTCACGCGGAATACGGCGTCCTCGATACGATTCCAAATAATCTTGGCAATTGATCGCCGAGTGTCGAGCGATTAAACCGTGCGTTTTAATGCTACCAACCGGCGTCAGCCGCTTTCATAACTTAAAACGCCGTTCCGGGGGCCTACCACATTTTATGATAATGGCCGTTGCTAAATTATCACCGTGCGAGAAATGAATTTTCAGAAGCGATTGGGTTTAAAGTACGCTAACATACCGCTCCCCGTAACGGTCTCTGGGATCGCAGTCAGTTTCAGTCGTTAAAAGAAATCTACGCGCGAACAGGTATCGCGATGCTCCTTCCCGAATCATTACTATGTAGACGTTCGTCTCTCATTCGGAGCAAAGAATGTCGCGGGCTCTTATCACCGATCGCCTCGTAAAATTTTATGCTTTTTAAACTGGACTTTCGAATTGCTTGCCGCCGCGCCGCCACGGACTTTCCCTTTAACATTTGTTAAATCATCTATGTAAATCATTGTAAATAACAAAACGGTTGCGAAATTCCCTATATCTATTGCCACGTTGAAAGTAAGAAAATCGTTTAACGTTCAATCTTTCGTATCTTACCGACAAAAAGTATGAAAATAAACAAAATATACAAAAAAAATCACAATGATATTATCATTATACATCTAATGAAATTTAAAATGTCAAGTGAGAACCTATGTTAACGCGATTCGTTTACATACCGTAGGCTACCATAGGACACCGATACACCTTGTGAACAGGGCGAAGGACTATACTCGCGTACATACATACATACATACATACATACATACATACGTGGGCATTTAATCGTGCGTCTTACGCGGACCACACCGAAGCTGATACGCCACGGGGATATCATCGGGTCGCGTTATCGCGACCTATTAGACACGCTTGTAGTCTTACGACCTGTCGTAACCAAGCCCACTACGTCGCTTTACCAGTTCTCGACTTACACGAAAGAGGTCTCGGAGGTCGGGGGTCAGTTCTTCAACGGTGCGGACTACCGGCCTCAACCGTGGATCCAAGGGGAGGGGAAAACGGCGATGTCAGGTGTCCTTGACCGCTGACGATCGAGAGATCGACGTCGTGCGGTCCACGGTTGGAAAAAGATCGCGATAATTAATTGACGATAAACGCAGGTGCGCCGCCGCCGTTGTAAAATCTCGTGATCTACGGCCAGGAAGGGTTTCTACGTTATGGTACTTGCATGTCTGTCGATGGGAAATTCTTCTGCTCTCTTGCCATGCTACTTTCGTAAATGTCGGGACGCTCGGTGACTGCGGGACGAATTATTTATTGGATGTTAAGCGTGTAAATAAATAGGGATACCATAGAGGGTTGCGTTGTTGATCGACTGGACTTTTCGGAGTAATAGTGTACAGGTATTTGTATGTATATATGTTAGTGTGTGTATGTACGTATGTACGTACGTGTGACGATTCTAATCGATAGAAGTGAACCGATCGTTTCTCTCGTTTAGGTCTCGTCACGCAATCGACTTTCCGTGTCTGTTTCGTTTCTTTTTTTTTTCATTTTCTTTTATCGTTCGGTTACTTACTTCGAAACTCCGAAGGCGAAGTCTTCGGTCGAAGTTACGACTCGCTGACCTTAGGCAGACTATTAAGTGATGAATATTACCAGCAATTACGGGTATCCCAGCTATTGTGCGTGTGATTCGAGGTACAGGCACATGTCCACCCGTTATCGTGCACACGCATACGTTTTCACGCATGTATACAGGGCGAGAGTGCGCATCGGAAAAAAAGAAGAGACAACCGGTTGTGCTATGCGCACACGGGATCATAGAGCCCCACTCTCGAAAGCGACCTCTTCGCGGCTCTACCGCGAGAAGAAGATGACATCGCGGTTCTCAACCTACATTGCGAAAAACCCTATCCATTTACCTCTGTTACGTCGGTATTTACATAACGAACATATAGAAACGGTATCTAGATCGAGCGAAACAAAAACAACCGATCCAACCCGCCTCCTGATCCCACCAGTGATCCGATCTAATTTAATCTCTCTATATTTCATCGTGCCAGACCTTCTCTTCTCCACGTCGAACAGCTTGACCGTAATTAATGTCGCGTAATGATTCTCCGTCAAGTGTACAGTTCACCGTGACGTATCTACACGTGAGGGAAACAGCGAATGAAAAAAAAACAAACAAACAAACAAACAGACAAAGAAAGAAAAAAGTAAAACACAAAAGGAAATCTATTCCGCGTCCCCGCGGTTCGAGACTGTCCAAGCTCACTGGCAGAAAGACTACGGAGTGAGCAGAATCGTCGACAAGGTCCCCTCTGACCCGACGGCGATGGCAAACGATCGGCGCGCAAGAAGCGGGGCCTGATTTATGGGCCGGTCGCGAGGGCTGCGTCTCTTCGCAAAGTCAGGCGTTCCGTACCTGTACGTACGTACGTGTATATACATATACATACGTGTCCAATCCGTCTACATGTGTATATCGTATACAACCGTACGGGTGTATATTCGCATAAGGCAAGATCTCCTTCCGGCCGGTGTGCAGCTATCTCGATTCGCGGGGGAAAGCTGTGGTGGCTGGCAAAACGCGAGTCGATCCTCGGCTCGGTTCGTCTTGTCGTCTCGACGTATCGTCGTTACCGCGCCACTGCTTCCGAGAGAGTTCCTCGGTAGTATAAACCCCGACGGCTCTGCCGCGGTTGATTTTCAAACCGTGGACACAAGCGGCGAATCGATCGATCGTACGATCGATCGCACGCGATCCGTCGAATCGATTTTACCCAAACGAAACGTACTGTTTCAACCGTTCTACGCGCCCGTACGTTTCTCTTCCACACATTTACCTTCTATACGGTTTATCCGGGCTTCTCTTACGTATCTCTGTTTTTCTCTCTTTTTTTAGTCTTCTTTCTCATTCTTCGTCTTCGTCCTCGATAGAGGGGTTCCGTCGGCGAACCGTAGGGGACGGTTCTCCTTCTCCGTTCTCCTCTTTGTTTCTCCGACGATCCGTACGAACGGGCTACGAATCGACGCGCGTCGTCTCCGTTTATCCTTAGCGTCCCCCGATCGTCCTTATAGCCTCGCGACGTCCGCCGGCGTTTACATTAATGTATGAGGGCAATCGTAAAGCTCGATGTGTACATACGTCTCGATCGGTCCGCCTGCTCTCGGCGGCGGAGATTTTCTCGTGCGGATTGTGAGCGGAGGGAAAGAAACGGAGAAAAACGACGACAACAAAAATCACCAGGACATGCCGCGACGACGTGTACCCCGATCTAATGCACTCGCCTATCCGTCCGTTCCGAGGGACGTACGGATGGGCCACCGGTGCTGCCCGCCGCGGTATTATAATGTGAAATCGTGACGGCGACCACGACTACCGTCCGTTGATTGTCCGTTTCATTATGCTGATCGGCGGTTTCGACGGTTTCGCGCAATTAACATATACGCTCGACCGGTCGGTGTCTGAATTTTTTCCCGCCCGGGTTCCGTCGAATCGAATTGTTCGTCAAGGAAGTGGTGCGATTAGAAAATCGGTGAAAATGGAAACGTTCCATATTTCCAAAAGAAATAAATTAATGTTTCAATTATTGACGGTCTCTAAATACAATTACAAGGGGATAGTATGTATGTGTATGTGTGAAAGAGAGGGAGAGGGGTAGTAGAATCTGATAATGACTATGAAACACGAATAAAACATACCTCGCCAACAGTTGTTACGGAATTAAAGAACTTGTTTCGAACGTGAACGTTTCACCGCGATCCAATCGATATACCCGGCTAAACGGTGGATGTTGAACGAAATCGATCCGTGGTTTTCGCGGCACGACGATTATGCCAGAACTCGTCGGTCGGTTACGTCACCGAGCGTCGTATTTTCCACGTAGGAGCGCGGGGTACGTAAAGCCAACGGCGATATATACGCGTGCACGGATTATACATCGCGATGGATATATATTTGCAAGGTACGTGTATTACCTACGAAGAGGAGGCCTGGTGGAAGAGGTCGGCCGAGAGGTCGCTCGGTAAATTGGTCGCTGCGGCGTTACCGTTGATCTACGGCAACAGACGCGATAGTTATGGAAAGGTTACGCCGGAGCGTTCGATAAAGCGTCGCGCTGCCTGTCCTCGGGAATCCGCGACGGCGGGGAACGAATCGTAAATCGCGGAATCGCAACCGCTTAGAAAGAAAGAGAGAAAGAGAGATAGAGGAAGAGTAAGAGAAATAGTGAATAAAAAGAAAAAAAAGTATATATATATATATAACCTGTGCACTAGTCGAGAATACCGGAGAAAGAGATCTCTCCGCGTGCTGGTTCGTGCGGCTCACGTATTCCGCGATCGCACGATTTCCGTCTTCTTCCGCGTCACAGACCACGACCGCGTTCCTCTATATTCGTTCAAGCGGATTCGCTCAAGATAAGTGATCGCAGAATTCGTGTACCGAGGTTGAAAATCGTCGAGACATTTCTGGGACCGTCGTGCACGTAAACGACGGCGGGTATAATTATCATCATCTCGATCTTTTAACGGGGGAATCATTATGTTCGACGCTTTGGAATTACATACACGAACGAAACGAGTTCGATATGCGTTTAATATTATCTTGTGTTTTATACGTACGTACATACGTGTATATGTATCTCTTGCTAACAGCTGAGGGGTTATAAAAAAAATAAAGCAGCATTACCGAAAGCTGATCGGATCTGTCACGTGTCGGAAGTGTAGCCAACAGTTTTCTGTCTCGAGTTTCGTATAACTAACAGATCGGTCAGTGTATATACATATAATATGTATGTACAAAGTCGTGCATTTTTTACGCGCCACGTACGCCGGGGCCATTTTAATCTCCCTCGAGGTCGACTTTACCGGTACACCCACGCTCGTGTCATCGATATATCACGCAAGTGTATTCGGGACCCGTACCGGTATGTACGTACATATGTACATACGTATGTACGTGTGTACACGTACACTCTTTGGAACTCGCGACGAATTTGGCCCGGGGCCGAAGATTCCGCGATGTTCCCGATTCGAAGAGAAAACGGACCGTCCTTTTTTGGACTGTTATAAACTGACGCAATAAAAGGGAGACGGGCACGCGAGGGAAATAACTCGATCTCGAAACTCCGGAACGGATGATCGAAGAAACAAACCCGCGGGATCGTAAAAAATAAACCAACCGCGGCCCTTATTATTATTGTCGCCCCGGATTCGTAAGTCTAAATGCGTGCTGCGCAATGTCCGACTTCGTAATCTTGTATACGACAGGTCGGTCCGCGTGGGAGGAATCCTGAGTTACTCGATATGAACAATACGATCGTACATCCATGCTGAAACGTATCGCGACCTGCATACGAGTATTTCGAAACTTTGTTTCCGAACGCCGTTTAACGTTAGGGAAAAGAATTCCTCGATATTATCATTACCGGTATATATTTATGGAAAAAATATTCACTACAGTCGTGGGAATGAATTGCTGTTAGATAAAAGAACTCAACTACTGGAAATTTAAGTTGACTTGTTGTCAAATAGATCCAAGGTACCATAGTCGATACGATGAACTAGAATTTAGGTTTCTTTCTCCAATTACATAATCATCAATGAATATTACACTATATCGATAGTCAATACTAACTGAATTCCACGACTCGATACAGATACGTGCGCAATATTTCTGTATTTGACGCGCGGCTAGAAAATCTATTATAGAAAGTGGAAACAACGTTAGAACATCGGAGCATCATCGAAGACCTACGCCTATTCCGGATGCGATCGGATCGGGACGCCATTAATAACGACGCACTTACCGATCCCATGGCAGGTGGTAGACCGCATGAAAGTCACGACCTGACATTTGCCTGGGTTGCCCGCGCCCGATCGCGTCTCGAGAACCGACCGCGATGCGATTTTTCTAAACGCGGCCGCCGCCGCCGCGCCGCGGCATAGAAGCGAGAGAGCAATTTCAAGTGTAACGGCTATCGCCACCACTAACACGCGAAACGCGTGGCGTTACCATCGCTTTCTCTCTCTATTCCTAATCGGCTTTTCACCTACGACGATGTATCGATCTCTCCGTGTTTTCTGAAACCGGCACTTTACCACTCCGATCTTCTCTTGTACCGTTTTAAAACACGAATTCGATGCAACGTACCGAATGGACCATACTCGTACTCGTAATCCTGTTTTGCCCTCTTCCATGATTCTAGACGATAACCTAATACTGAACTCTCAATGTTTCTTCGTATTGTATATACCGTTAAAAATTTAAAAAAAGGGAAATAAAGAAAGAAATGTTAAAAAATACAGAAGAATCCGAGTAAGAACAGCACGCAATCGTTCTAACCGTAAGGAAAATAAAAATATCATACGTGAGATAAAGTTCACCAATAAATTACAACGATCTCGATGAACTGCAAATAACGTTAAAGTAATTAACCGAGGTAAATTCATCACCATGGATATACTGATTGCGTGTAAGTTTACCTTCACCTGGCGAATAGGTCCGCCTGATCTTTGTGACCTCCGAACCATCCTATATCGGTGCCCCGTCAGATCCCTCCACCCTTTTATCGAACTGGTATTCCTCTACTCCTCCTTCCCTAAATGCCGACCCATCCTATTCACGGGGTACGAGCGAGAAAGAACGGGGAAGAACCGAGACGGAGAGATCATCCCGCGAGTCATTCATTTCTTCCCGTGGCTCTAAGAACAATTGTTTCGTTTCACCGTACGCCGTGCACACGCCCGCGTTGGGCGTACACTTACATACATACATACATACATACATACATACATAAACGACCGATCTTGTATTCCGGGATATCTGTAACGGTACGTTACAGGATGTATAGTCTTTCTGCCTGATCGAGAGGAGGTTACGTCTTGTAATAATGTACGGTGCTGTGCCGCATATTACGCAATGAAGCGTATCGCGAGGTCGGATGCTCTGTTTGCATTTCGAGTATCGTTACAATGCACTCGGAGCACGTATAACTTTCTAGAACAATAATTTTTTTAACGATCATTCATTCAATAATTTTAGAATTTTCGAATTTTGCATGGGAATTGAGAAACTTTTCAAATGTTTCATCGGACGTGATTATTTCTGATGTATATTTTTATTGAAAATTTAAAATTGATGCGAGATTGTAGTATAGCTTTATATGTGTTTGATAGACGTATCGTGCGTGAGATTTGATTAATACGTTTCGCGCGAGGCTGCACGATAATTTTCTTACCGTGGATTACAATGTTTTCACGTGAAATTGACCACCATCTATTTTCACTCTCCCCCGTGGTTCGTTGTTCTTTTGTTTGCACTCTCGCATCGGGGATCGTACACAGCGATAACGCATGATCACGCGCGTAATAACGATAACGCGATCCGACGCGGCGCATCGAATTAATTACCACGTGTCCGCGCGAACGATTTTCTGGTGCACGCCCATCCACGGCGGCACCGACGAAACCTGAAATTATTTTTTAGGGCGTGCACGCCGTTACAGTTAATTAACATGCGCTATAATGTGAACGGAAATAATTAACGCGGGAGAAAGATTGTGTACAAAGATATTATGCCGCGGAGTCGTGTTCAATTGGATTTCGATACCCACGACGGTCAGAATATCGGTCACGTTCGCAATCAGAACGCGAAATGTCATACGATTATAATCTCACCGGAGGGGTTCCATGGATTCTTCGATCTTCGAACCGCATAAATCGATGTATCTTCGTTATCCACTCGATCATTATAAATGTATACAAACCAAATAAAAAAAAATGAAAAAAGACAAAAAGAACAGAAGCAATTCTTTACGACAAATGAACGTGAAAATTCCATTATATAAAGCAGTATCTACGTATCGCCGTGATCGGTAAATAAGTCCATTACTTATTAAGCGTTAACAGGTAACCAAGAGAGCAAATCAAGGTAAGAACACGACCGGCTATCAACGGCATCGTTCACCTTATACTTACCGCTCGCAATGATACGTACAATTGCGTAAGCGGCTGATCGCGAGAAAGGATCGACTGGATAACCAAAGACGCAAAGAGGGCGCGGAATCGACATTTGCGAGCGGAAGGAGGCGCGAAGGAGGATCGTCGAACTCGATTCAATCGATCCTGATCCCGCGATCAAGCTAGTTTCTCGACCATGCTACAGAAGACCAAGGCGAACGAACCAACCGAAGCGAGTGCTACGAAGAAGAGCCATGGATCTATTTGCCAGAAATGGCAACGGGCACGGTAATGTGGAACGTCTGCGGAGGCCTTTACGTCGTGGTTGACCTTTACGCGTCTCTGTCGCTCCAAAGAGAGGGATGGACCCGCATATCGCCGTTGCTCGGCAGATTATCACGGTGATCGCGTTGTATACGACGGGGGGATCCTTGAATTTCGCACCTTAAGGAAACACGATTTCGCCCCGAATTTCCGCGGCGTCTGGTGTCGACGGGTAGCTCGGTTGATTTACGATCCAATAAAGTACTTCCTCGAATCGTTCTTACGACTTTCGAACGCCAGGGAAATTAATGGAGGTCAGGCACGAGGTGCCGCACGGATCGTCTTTCGATTTATCGTGCTATCGGTAGTTTAATCTTTATGGACGCTTCTATTTTAAATATCGAAGAAACTCGTATAATTTTTTATTACTCCCCGCGTAAGTATCATCATCATCTTTTCAAACGATTTTACGTATGTCTCTCTTGCGTATTTAATTGTCCCTTTAATTCTTCGTCCATGATATATTTTATAAACTTCCCAAGTTATATACGTATGTATATCTCCTTTTCTAAATCTCTCCCTTTCTCTCTTTCTGTTTCGTCATTTTTTCAAACAATTTTACTCACGTATCTTTATCTTATTTAATTGTCCCTTTAATTCTAGGACCTTTGTATATTTTACAAACTACCACGCTTACATGTTTATCCATACATATACATGTCGGCGCGTATTATTAATTAAATCGTGACTAAGATTGGGCAAGGTTCTGTCTTATGCCTTATCAGAGTCGTGGTTAGTTTTGTAATTGTTTTTCAAAAGCTCGATAAAGTAGATCACGATATTATCGTGTTAATAAACATGTTTGATACAGCGGATTAAGTTGGCCGGATATGATCGTCAATTGACATTCGACTGGCTTTTGAAAAATCAATTAGAAAAGAGAACAGAATACAAAACGAAGTCATTGAGACAAGACGTAGAAAATATTAACTGATAACCACGAAACTGATCCGCCTCTTCTCTAGTCACGGCGTTGTTATATTGTAATAAGCAATCATGAGCCAACCAAATACAAGAAGAGCAGTAGCCTGTAAGAAAACCCTTGCTAGACAAACTGAAGAAGTAAACGGTCTTCCTGCTCGGAATCCGACATCAGAAGTGGGATCCTTACGGGCATCTCCTGCTGAATACATTGCGAATGATATTTCGGGAGAACAGCGGGAGCAACCGTGGCAAATGCTGTTTGAAGTGCAAAATCGCAATATGCTGGAGTTGATAAAGACGTTGGGAAACAACTCGTCACCGTTGTCTAAAATGATTTTACCCGAATACAACCCGGACATAGAGGGAGCGGATGCTCGAGCTTGGTGCGACACCGTAGATTTGTGTATGCAAGAACAGCCCCTTCAAGGAAGCGCGCTCGTGATTGCCATGAGTCAAGCACTGAAAGGACCTGCTGCTTCCTGGTTTTCACAAAACACTTATGCAGGTATGACTTGGGCTCATTTAAAAGAAGTTTTTCTTGCGCGCTATGATATAGTGGAGACATCAGCGGCAACGCTCGTCCGCGTCAACGATAGTAGACCGAAACAAGGCGAGTGCTTGGCTGCTTATGCCGGCAGACTTATGACTACCTTGATGTCCCGTTGGCAATCAATTCCTGTGGAGCAAATTGTCGTATCAACTGTCTTGGCCCATTGTGCCAAAATAGAGCCCAGTCTTCAACGGTTGGTGTTTACCAAAGAGTTCACGACTCGACAGCAGATGCAGCAGGAACTCATGGCATTCGCGTATCGGAAGAGAAGTGCTGTTGAAAATAAATCTCAAGATGTTTCCTCTGCTAAACGGCTGAAAAGCAGTGTTGCTGTTACCTGCTACTCTTGCGGGAAGATCGGACATAAGGCTGCAGAGTGTCGCGGTCGGACATACACGGCGCAACATCCGAAAGGGTTACAGTCCGAGAGTGTCTCGAAGGGGCAGCAGGTGTGACAAAAGAAGACAAAGATTGTTACGTGTTACAAGTGTGGTGATGTCGGGCATATTTCTCCGCACTGTACGAAGAATAACGGACCGAGTACGAGTGCAGGTTTTTCCAGGGTGGAACGTCGCGTTAATGTGTGCAATATTAAGCCGGTCTCTGCTCAGCTGACACATGCCGGTGAGAAATTTCAATTTTCTTTCGATTCGGGTGCTGAATGCTCTCTGATTAAAGAAACGGTAGCCAACAGGTTTTCCGGTAAAAGAATACAGACCTTAGTTACACTAACCGGCATCGGAAAGACAAACGTGCATAGTTCCGTTCAAATTTCATCTGAAGTGACTATTAACAGTCACACGCTTGAATTAAATTTTCATGTAGTGCCCGATTTTTATTTGGACAGTGATATTTTACTTGGTCGAGATATACTAGCTCTTGGTTTTGCCGTTGAAATTTCCAGTGACACTTTTGCTCTAAAACGGAAACAAACTGCTTGTTGTGAAAAAATCGTGAATATTGTAAATTTAGAATCTGTTGAAACTGATTTAGCAGCAAACGACAAGGCGGAATTACTTGGACTTTTGAAGGAATTTTCAGAGTCACTTGTTGAAGGCACACCGACGGGTAGAGTAACTACAGGCGCGTTAGAAATAAGATTGTTAGATCCGAATCGCGTGGTACAAAGGCGACCATATCGTTTGAGTCCGGATGAACGACAAATTGTGCGAGATAAAATTGGTGAATTATTAACTGCTGGTGTTATTCGACCTAGTTGTTCGCCTTTTGCTAGCCCAATACTTTTAGTTAAAAAGAAAAACGGTTCGGATCGATTATGTGTTGATTATCGCGAATTAAATAATAATACTGTGCCTGATTTGATCATCAATCAGACTAAATTAGATCCAAAATTTAAAGGTTCGTTTAAAATTGTTGAACTCTTGCCTGGAGATAGATATCTCATAAAAGCTTTGAACAATAATAGAACTTATAAATACGCACGTGACCGTTTACGACTTGTACCCGATTGCGATGTTCCCAGTGAGCTTAATCCATGTATAGAAGAACAGAGAACGGTACCAGCGACAGAATGAGCCGTGTCGGCGTGAGATGCTGGTGTAAGACTGTTTGATGGCATGAATTCTTGAACCTATTCACTCTGCTTAATAGTCGTAAGTCAAAAAAATCCAACCCCATTAATATGGGCGGAGACGGTGCGATGTAACGGCAAGTGATAGGTGGTTGATCGCATGGTCGATCGGTGGCTGCATGGTCAGCAATACTTTTGAGAAGATCGCATGGTCGATCGGTGGCTGCATGGTCAGCAATAGTTTTGAGAAGATCGCATGGTCGATCGATGGCTGCATGGTCAGCGATAGTTTTGAGTAGATCGTATGGACGATCTGGCTGCATGGACAGCAACATTTAAAAATGGATCGCATGGTCGATCAGGGGTTGTGTGTTGAGCGACGTTTTGAAGTAGACCATTGGGTCAATCTGAGACCGCTTGGGCGGAATTGAATTGTATTGCGTTTGAATATGTTACGAAAATTTGTTCGATATTGTAAATTCTGATTTTGTGTTGAGAGCAAGATTAAATAAATGTATTGGGAACATGGCAGTTTAATATCAATTTACTTGAGACTACGTTGGAGTCAGTATGGTCGAGCGGGCACTGCGTTATGATTTTTCAGTTGAATACACACGGGGACGTGTGATAGTCAGGACGGCCGTGTCGGCGCGTATTATTAATTAAATCGTGACTAAGATTGGGCAAGGTTCTGTCTTATGCCTTATCAGAGTCGTGGTTAGTTTTGTAATTGTTTTTCAAAAGCTCGATAAAGTAGATCACGATATTATCGTGTTAATAAACATGTTTGATACAGCGGATTAAGTTGGCCGGATATGATCGTCAATTGACATTCGACTGGCTTTTGAAAAATCAATTAGAAAAGAGAACAGAATACAAAACGAAGTCATTGAGACAAGACGTAGAAAATATTAACTGATAACCACGAAACTGATCCGCCTCTTCTCTAGTCACGGCGTTGTTATATTGTAATAAGCAATCATGAGCCAACCAAATACAAGAAGAGCAGTAGCCTGTAAGAAAACCCTTGCTAGACAAACTGAAGAAGTAAACGGTCTTCCTGCTCGGAATCCGACATACATATACACACTTGAATCTATCCCTCTCTATCTTTCTTCTCTCCTGTCTCCTATATAAGCGTTCCAATAGCAACATTCTCACATCTCTCTAAATCTCACCGGTCTGAAACGTCGCGCATCGATGATATCGCATTAGTCACGGTGACGAATACCCGCGGTACCAGCAAGAAGACCGATTGTATCGCACCCACGATTTCAAAGAGGTATATACCCCATTAAGCGGGATAGCCAGCCGGCGTATAACGGAAGCGTGTCAATCACGTGGACGTGTCGGCGGTTATATGCGATTGCCGGCCTGTCATCCTGACACATTTCGCGATCGTGCGAATCGGCACGATAGCATTCGCACGACCATCCACGGGACACTTCTTCGCCGTCTCTCCCGACATCAGGGCTGCCGGAAGCCCGGCCGGCAGTCTCATCATGGACGACTTGAGAAATAGACACATTACGGCATGTAACAGCAAGCCCCGGACTACGGGGTCCGCATTAGCCGCGTCGAATCGCTCGCAAGGGCGAGAATCCTCTCTCATGCGATATCGTCATCGGAACGCTTGTGTAACGGCACACACCATGCCGCCCGAACTCGTGCCGTGAAAACCGCTTTGGAACAGTTCACATCCGAGGGCACGATACCGTGCATAATACGCGTACCGTGGCCTTGGACGGGAATCTCGACACCTTTGGTGAGTTTATTGCTACGATATTCCCTATGGATATTGTGATAAGTATAAAAAAAAGATTATGGAATGATTGAAAATTATCTAAAATTAGGAGGATAAATATATTATTTTCTTTAATCTAATTTGAAACGAATTTGTTAGATTTATAGAATTTTAATTCTGGTGTAATTAAAGTGTTGTTACTTATTTAATCGATAGGGGAGAGTGTATATTCTATTTGGTAACTAGGTTATATATGTTTAAATGTATGTCAATATTGTTATTCAGCATTTCAATTTTCATTGTTGACTAATAATATCTGATCTTGGCGCAATAACCATTATAGTATGCCGAAGCATCTTCCTACACCCTGACCGGCCCGATACACCTGAATGCAGGTGCATCCTCGATGCGGTGAAAGGCCGCGGATGGCATTGCTCCGCGACGACCGTGTGTCCAGTATACTTATTCGCCGTGGTACGAGCAACGTGCTTCTCATCCCGTAAAACATTAAAAATAATTCACAAATTAACGACAGTAATTTTTACATCGTTGTCACACATGTTTTCTTTGTAATTTCTTCTTTTTCCGTCTCTCTCCCCCTCTCTCGATGTTTTCACTCTCCAAACCGCAAGCAATGCATACTTATTGTATTACCCCGGTAATAAAGATGTAGCAGTTGTCGGCATTAATGCAAACCGTTAAAAATACTTCATAAATCCCGGTGCTGTACACTTTTACATGTCGGCGACATTCCGTTTCGTACACTTTTCATCAGACGGTGCCGGACATTCATTATAATATACCGCTAATGGAGACGTACATAGTATAATGGTTATTGGCATTATTTTCCGAATCGGTTTGTCTTGGTATCGTCGTTTTGACGACCACGACGACGAGGAGGTTGAAACGGTTACGGTGTGTTATACCGAGGACGACCACGCGTACACACAATACGATTTACAATTGCGCAAAGTGCAGCAACGTCTCACCGTGAGATCGCAAAGATATCTTCGCGGTGCCGGGAGACGTCGAAAATTTATCATCGACTCCTCCACTTTATCGATCGTGGACACGAGCTGGTGTTCGAAAGGACAAACGATCGTCGTTGTATTCGTGTCGTACCGTTCGTTTATTGTGTACGAGAGAAATTGTGCTTTTCTTGCTGGAAACCTAAACGCGCCGCTGGATACACGGAATTCAATATTTTTTTTTTCTTTATTTATTCTACACGCGTGTCTCTTATCTAACTACCGACATTCAATTTCTAAATCACGAGATGTTCGAACATAAACGTCTAACTCGATTCGTATGTCCGTCTAGGATTCTGCCGCATGACGTTTAAATCATTCCGGAGAAAGTATCGTCGAAACGAAACGGAAGCGAATAATATTATTTTTTTTTAATTATTAATATCACGAATATTAAACCTTCGTTTCGGTGTACCGGTGAAAGAAGATAAGTTTACGAATATCTGTCCTTTTCAAAGGGAAAACGAATTTCCACGACCACGTGGGTTTCGTGATTCCCGCAAAGACAGTGCGAGACACTTTGACGTCGGTCCGACTCCCACGCGTGCACGTGCTCACGCACGATCTCTCGTGCGTGCAACGGATGAGTGCGTATGGTAATGACAGGCCAGGAAACGCCGGCCAGGCGCCAGCAAAAGGCCTCGGGCGATAGCTACCTGCAATCTCGTCGAAATATCGGGGTGACTACCTTGAAAAATGACGAAGGCCGTGCAAATGAAATCAATTTCTTTCTAATTACGCGGACACGTGATTTCTATTCGAATCACTGTACCACCACCGGGTATCTTAATTAGCGATCTAATCGGCTACTGTAATTGGAGCCGGATTAAATGGTAGCGGACGATACCCGTGGAACGGGTAGCAATTTCTACAATTACAAACAATGTTAGTGGCGTGGTGAAAGTGACGGTTCCAGTGTTAACTGGATATACTTATAGAGTGTTATAAATGTTAACGGGCTGATATATACCAAAGTGAATCAACTAAACGTACAAGAGTATGTATGTATGTATATGGTGTACGTATCATCGTAGTGTTGGCCGTTCGAGTCGCAACTTTTAATTGCCGCACGTCCGAAAGAGGCAGCGGGAGCACGCGAAGTTGTAACCACGACAAATCTGCTTTTAATCGACTCGGAGTCTCGACGTTACGCTGGATGTGTCGCAAACACACCGACCAATGACAAACCGGGCAAACGGCGATTTGTCGCGATTTTATCTCGTCTGGACTTGAGGATTGTCGCAACGACAACTCGGCCAACTTTAAGGCGGATCCTGTATACCGATAGTAAACATCGATCGCGGAACGATCTACCGTTCATTTTGCAAATGAAAGAATATCAAACCGGTGAATAAACGAGGTGGGCATGAAACGATTTGAATCGATCGATAAATAATCAACCAGGCAATGATTCCGAATTAAGAGTTTTTCCATGCTCACCGAACCTCGTATCCGTTCGTATTTCACTCCCGTCTGAATTGACACCAAGGAAGTTAACACCTACGCTTCGCGGGTTCGCGGCACTAGACCATTTCACGCTCAGGTTGTGGGATAATTCTTTCCCTTTACAATGTAGGAGATCGATATCGACTCGGGTATCGAGAGTGTATCGCGTTTCACGGTTGCACGAGCCTAGTATTTTTTCGTTTTGTTTCTTTTCGTTTCTTTTCTTTTCCTTTTCGTTCGCCGGCCCGGTACTTACACGCAGCACTTGCTTCACGTCGATGGTGCGACGTAAGAAATATTCAATTTACACCTACGGGATAAATGAGAATTACCAAACCCGTCCACAGACGCGTTCGGTTGATCCTTGTACCGATATATCAACCACCCGTCTATAAATACCTTGGTGGACCATAAAAATAATGCGATTTGGTAAATCCAAGTTGGCGGAAGATTTACGGTGCTTTTGGATCTTTATACCGTACATAAATATTCCTGGCGAGGAAGAGATTCAGGCTTGGTGCTAAAGGGAGTATGTCGGTGCTAACTATGCCAGAAACGTGCCCGAGGCTCGACGATAATATCCAACTTCGCCGTTCGGCGGCCGTAAAATCGTGAATTATTAACGTTAATATGTAACTACCCCCGTGTACGATCTGTGTCGCAAAATCGGATCAAAACAGGTTTCTTTTTTTCCTCGATTCCCGACACTTACATAACACGATATCCATTGTTCGCGACGTAGTGCGTCATAATTTACGTTTCGCGAGACTAAATAAATTTTTCCAACCGTTCGAATATTTTCTAATAATTATGCCAGCATAAAACGACGGAACGAGACGTTAAGTAGAAAGTAATAAAGTGTAACCATTCCGAGGATATATATCTGGTTAGACTTATTCCAGCTGAATATCCCATAAAGTGTTACGATAGGAAATACTTTACGGTAACGCAAGATTGTCGCCCTGTCGGAAAATCGAGGTCGAGTTTGCATAGATCGACCGTACTGTCGGCTTCTACTGTCGCTGGTTTATATGTATACCGAGTTTGTTGTTTACGCCTCCCTTTTAGCGTAACAGACAATATATTATTAGGTCATAATAAACGCTGCCGTGTGACATATGCATTTCAGCTGGCTTCTTTTCAAAGCCAAGAAGTTTCTCTTTATTTTCATCCGTTTACCGCGACCTGAATCTAGATCCACTGGGATATCTGGACTATCCGAAGGATCTAGACGTTACTTTCAAATCTAGTAAACGGTCTTTGAATCGAATATTTCCAATGACATCGTTGACTGACGGATCTAGAATTCTTAAGAGAATAATCGAAGAAAAACAGATATTCGGATAGGTGAGATTTTTCAGACAGGTCAAACCTCGCGAGAACCGGTGATCTTCTTAATCTAATTCCGTCGGGTGATTCTCTCGATATTAAATCCAAGGATGCGTTTAGCGATTCCACGGTGTATTATATATAAGTGGAACGACACGAAAGCGCGGCATTGTGCGCGTGTATCGGAAAGGGGCGCGTCACGCTAGAAAATGTCTTCCTGGGACGGAGAAAAGGGAGTAAGAGAGAAGGGCAAAGGTGGGCAATAAAATCGAGTTATTATCCTTATTATCGGCAGCGTTGCGAAAGTTCTCTATGCGCGCGTAGGCAGCGCGCGTAGACTCATTGTCGTACTATGTGCACCCGCGTAGTCTAACACGTAATCTATTCTTACACGATGGATCGATAGAGCGAATGCAAAAGTCCGAACATTATCTTTCACACGTGTCTCATTAATCCATTGTAAGCCTCTAGTGTCTACAAAAAGAACGAAACGACAACGAAAGAAGAAAAAAAAAGAAAGAAAGAAAGAACACTCTCGCCATTACAATAGTAGTACCCATTTGGAATTCACAATCTAATTAACGATTCGAGAAAAATCTATTAAGTTATTAGAGAGTAAAAAAAAAAAAAAGAAACTCTACAGGCCGTCGTTTCCGTGATTTCTTCTACGCAACGATGCAACCCGGGGGGGAACAACATTTTTGACCCACTGTGTAGCATCTGCGGCAAAGAGCACAATTAAAACCCGTCCGCCTTGCCGCGCGGTAGCACAAAGTAAATTCCGATAAACTCCGCGGCATTTTTCCCCTATACCACGTGGCGTTCCGCGGAACGCCGAGTTCACGCATCGTTCGTATATCTACGTTCGTACATACATCTACCACCCCCGGTATATCAAGAACTGAGGCGTCCGTGTACGGTAATGTCGCCTTTACTTTACCGTGCACGTGGCTGGAATTATTCGAATCGCCGCGGTGGCATCGCGCGACCGAGTCCTCGGTGCCTGGCGGCCTTATTTACTTCCATCTGGAATACGCCTATAGAATTTCAGCGCATCCACCGAACGCGGAAGACGGACCCACTTGAACGCCACTTGTCCCTGAGAAATTCCAGGACAAGTGGCACGGCTCTAACCGGCGAGCACGACGCGAGGTGATGTAAAGTGCGGTCGTTCTCGTATTCTCCCTTTCTTATTCCCTCTGTTCATCCTCCCGGTTTCCCTCTTCTAGCGGTTAGCCAGGTAACAGAGGGGGGGACACCGAGGGGGGAACCACGGAGAACTGGCCGAGCCCGTTCAGGTGAAGCGGGTTAATATCTCGACATTGTGGACACAAGTAATGGGCGCCTTTTTACGCTTCGGAACGCTCCGCTGCGACGTTTCCGAAACTATGTTGGAAAGTGAAATGATGGAATGCGAGGGGGTAGTCTGTGAGTAATTATTGAAATTAATGTGAGCTTAGGATCGTTTTAACCCTCAGGGTACGTAACAAGTTTTTTGGATATTGTCCAGAAATGGATTATACAAGATATTTTGTGTAGAAAAGAATCTTGTGATTTTATCCACACTATGAGATTGATTTGTGTTTATAAAGTAGAATAAATCTACATGGAAGAGATTCTGGTGTCTATCGAGATTCACTGGGTTACGTTAAAAGTGCGGGGTGTTGGTATTCAAACTCTGAAGTCGAATTGACTTCGCTCACTTTCACTTGTTCTCGTAGGGAGGAGGTAATTTATCACGGTTTTTATTTATACACGCTATTAATATTATATGGGGATAAGGGTGTATGTTTTAGGGAAATGTATATTTCGCGGCACGTCATTGTTCCGTGTAGTTGATTGTTACATATTGTCTACGTTTCGAGGATTTATGGAACAATGCCCACATCCATTCTAATCAGGACCACGGGGTATAGGCAGCGCAAATTCGAGTGACCCGAATACATTTATCGACGTCAGCTCTAAATCCATTAATTCGATTCCGCATTATGCAAATTCAGGCACGCTTTAACAGACCTCGACGAGTTTCAACGTCTTCAAGAGGTACACGTGGGCGAGACACACGATGCCCCGCTACTTGTAACTCTCGTTTCAGCTCCCGTCGGATTCGTTCAAACAAATTCGTGGCCTGCATCGCCCCGAGGAGGGCCTAACGCGATCTTGTTGTCTGTAACCGTGGTCTGCGTAGGCCGGTGATAATATAAAATACGACACGATATACGAAACACGACTCACTCGGGAAAAACGGTGAGCAATAAAACCGGATTACGCGAAACCGGTGATTAAATTGACAAGTAATTAAAATTTCTCGGTTGGAAAATCTACCGATTTTTCCAACCGAGAAATCAAGTTCCATAAGCAATCCTGGTGTGATTATAGATGTGCATGTCTAATCACGGGGACGACTTAATTTATTTGAAATAACAGATCTGTTCGAAGATTATTCGATGAATAATTTTATTATTTATTATTAGACTTTTTTAACGAGACTGAAACATCGATTACGTTTCAACGTTTCTAACGATATCGAATTAAAACCATCGATTTTTCCCTCGTCGAATGTGAAACCGAGAAATTACGTTTTTTTTTTCACTTTTTTCCGAAGTCTCTGACGGAAGACTGTAATTTACGTTACTTTGCATTTGCATTATTGGAATTCGTTTGTCTGCGAAATCACTGCAGGCGCATCGTACTTTCTCCTGTAACAGACATCAGCCTCGAGGCAGGCAACCCGATCGACGTTGCTAGCAACACGTGATACACCTGCGCGGGTGTGACTAATTAGAATCGCCGCACAATTCTAACAATCAATAACACAATATGTCTAATTGCCGCGGAACGGCGTCGGCTTTGATCCCCTTGGGAAGAAATAGTCCGGGTCAACGCGGGTTTTACGTAACGCATTGATCCGGCATAGAAGCATAGCCGAAGATGAACTTTCATATAATGAAAGTCAAATGAAAGTTAGCCGTAATAACAGTAATTCTTTCCAATGGATACCTACAGTTCTTTGAAGACATGATTGTCGACATTAAGCTCGTCTTTATTTCATAAAATAAGGAAATTATGCGATATTTATGCACCGTGTAACTTACTTTAGCGATGTTACGTCTCGAATAAACTTCAATGAACGTTCCGCGAACGTACTTGAATCTACCGTTACTGCCGATTAATATGTATATCATGGTACCTATACAACCATAATCCAGATAAACCAGAAACGTCTGAGCTCGACTGTCTACCACTGAATAAATTTCATCTTTCTCAACGTCAATGTCATTTCTTTCCCCAGTACCCGCCTATGATCACTTCATCTCCAAAAATGAAAGATACCCAACCTCGGCATCATAATCGAACCACGCGTACTTGAAAACGCGGAAAGATCCTCAACAGAAGACACTCGGAATCGCAGAAATATCAATCCGTCCGACGTTCCTGACAGTGCTATCGACGTACAGAAAATTCCAGTCACGATCACTAATTTTAATCGTCCCCCGCTGCACCTAAATTTCATCCGCACCTTTGACCCGGCTCCACGAAAAATCCCCCTTCCCACCTGTGTTGGTCTGTCAATAATCGAGTAAAAGCGGGACACGTTAGACGAGGATGGGATCCGTGTCGGATGGACCGCGTGTCCTGGTCTTCTGGTTACACGTAGTCTCGTCGTGGGAACGAGGCGAGTCAAGCGCGGAAGCGTGGAGCCGTCGAGATAGACGCAGAGAGGGGGATGAGGAGAGGGCGGGGGGGGGAGGAGGACGACGCCCGGGACGCTATGATTTTTCGTACGATGATAAATGATCTCATCACAGTCGTTTAGAACGCGGTAAAGTGTCGGACGGCCGAAACCAAGCCGGACGAGGGAGAATCGAACGTTCAGAGTGAGCGAGAGAAAAGAGGAATCATTTCGACGAGACGAAGGGTGAAAGGGCAAGGAAGCTTTCGACCCGGACGGAATCTAACGCAACGTTAGAATACTCATTAACGCCGAGACTCGGGGCTCCGTTTCTAATTATCCGTTCGCCGAACTAACGTCGGATCAAGCGGCAGCCATGTAGCACGTGTCCAATCGGGGCACGAGTCAATCACCGGTTCTGGTCGATCGTTAGCATGGTTTCCACCGTGGTATCTATTCTTTAAATTCCACACGGTGTGGCGCGTTCCGCTTTCAACTATCACCGGGCTTACAATACGACTGCGTAACAATCATTAATTAAGAATCGAAGACGTCCCCCTGTTGGTATTCTAATCGATTAAATTCGACCGATCGTTGTTCCGTTAAAGTATCTATAGATACGTATACTTTCGGATGTCCCTGGATTATAGGTTTGCATAGAGAAACACAAAGTAACGAACGAAAGATACTTTCCTGGTGATATTAGAATAAGCATGGTACCGGTGTCTAGACTACTATTCCGCGATTCGTTATTTAACGTCGAATAAAACGAGAAGAGAAAAAAAAATGTCTATCTCTCTAACTCTATATCCCGGTCTAAATTGCACTTGCCGGTATTACCTATTAAGTCTGCCGAAGAGAACGGTAAGGGAGATTCAGAAAAAAGAATAAGAAAAATCCGGATGAAGATCGACCGCGCGAATGAACCGACCGACGTCGACGTCGACGACGACGACGACGGGCAACGGTTGAAACAAAAGTGGATACAGATTATCGCGAGGATGCGCGTCCTCTATAACCGTAATAACCAGTTAAACGTTTCGCGACGAAGTCGAGGACTAGAGACGAAGGCCGGTGGAGGTACGACGTGAGGTCAAAAACTAATATCGAACCTGGGAGGCCTCCGCAATTGCGGTCGCGAGGAACGGCCCTGGCTACCGTGGACCGTTCTCGCCCGGGGAACTTTCGTCCACGGCGTGTCGAAAGGCATCGGTTCCCTCTCGCGAATCGGATTCAATAATTTCGCAGCCAGTAGGACTAATTTTGAATGCCATTAGTTAGCACACGCCGCCTGGGATGATCCAGCCGGCGGAACGGATTGTTATTTCATTCGTTCGTTTCACCCTCTCCTTTCCTCTCTACCACTCTATTCTATCTGTCTTATTCATTCGTACTCTTTCTTTCTTTCTTTATCTGTCTCTGTCTCTGTTTCTTTCTTCGCCATTCCGTCTACTCTACCCTCCCCCCGTCGTGCTCTTTCTTCGTGTCTTCTTTTCGTTCCGTCTTTCTCCGTCTGGATTCACTCTTCTTTTCTCTTTGATTTTTATTGTTGTTTTTCAATTTTTTGTTCTTTTTTAAATCTTTTTCCCCTCTTTGTTCGTGATTGTTGTGCTTGCACGTCGCAACCGGCACGGCGATACAGTGCTACCGTATTATGAGACCGGACGCCAACGCATTATACGCCGGTCCTCCACGTCCCGACCCACCCTTTCATTCTCCCTATCTCCCCCCTCCCTCTACCCCTTCTCCCTGTGTCTTCCTTTCCGCGGCTTTCTGTCTCTCGTTTTTTTTTCGCCGAGCATCCCCTTCTTTCGCCGCCGCTGGCGCCACTTCTGATTGAATCGGCTGCGATACGTACGGGATTCGCGTTACGACGATGCCGGGCGCGCGGCACGTCGGCGGTGTGCTCGTCTGCGAATTCCGCGGGATCGTTTCTGTCGACCATTTCCCAGCATCGGTTGGTACGCATGGTATTGGGTCACTGGGCGCGCGGATCGGGATCCCCTTTGTTCTTCTCCGTCTCGCACGGGCGGAACGATATTCATCTAGCCCCGACGGCACGGCTCTTCCGTCAGTGGGCGATCACCTAATAGGAAACGACGTCTGACATATTTTCGTTGTTGGAAACAATATATATGTTTCCACGCGTTGCCATCGATATCGTATGATCCTCGATGTTTCCCACGTTGTTAAATCTTATACTATTAATATCTTTCCTTAAAATCCTGACGATCTCCAATAATTGGTCATTCAACAGGATTACTTTCCTATCTAAAACTCATTTACATGTTCCCACTTGTCTAACTGTACGTCGATATTTACCATGATAAAAGAGATCTGATGTCTCTATAATATGTATGTATATCTAACGCGAAACTTCCCTACGAAAGTATCGTCGATAAGCGAAAACGGCATAACGCCGAGGCTGTAATTTGAAATAGGAATTCTACGAGAAGGAACTGCGACGTTGTGTGGTATACCAGGAAGGGACGTGCGCCAAAAGGAAGTCATAGGAAAAGTTTTGGCGTAGAAAAAAATCGCGTCGAGGCGCAGATACCGAGTCGATGGGTCGCTCGGCCATTAGGCGGTTCGTATCGGCAGCATGGGCTCTCTCGGCTATTGCCCGTACACGGGTACGTAGTCGCTCACGTAGCTGGCTTTGATGTGCACCGCGCCGGTGCATTGTAGATGCATTATAATGCATACCCACTAAGAACCTGGGGTATGTTGGTATTATGCCCGCGCGCGCCTCTCCCGGCGCAGCTGAGGTTCGATAATCAAAAGTGCCTTGCCCCGCGCCCGCGACTTGCTCGGCCGCGTACACATGCTCGGCCAAGATTATATGAATAGAAAGGCGCCGTGATACGTGATGGGCGTGTGCAATTGAAAATCATATTACGTAAAAGATCGGCGCAACGACGGAACCATGGTGAAAATTTGCCCGTTTCTTTTCGAACGCCGCGCGACTCCTACCACCCACCCCCGTTCTCTCCTCTTTCCGTCGATAGACTTTTCTCCGTTCCGTTTTTACACTTTCATTGACACCTGAGACTATTTTCACATGGCGGGTGCGTACCGTGTAAACCAAGTCGCGGGACGATTAAATAGTGTTCAATAAAAGAGAAGAGTAGAGAAAAGAAATTGATGGTGTAGAATCGAATTCGATAAGAATAGATTATTTAAATTAAATGGAAGAAAAGTTAATATGCGTTATTGCATATCAACGAAATATTATGAAGTAAATATGTTACAGAATCCCAGCTGAACAGGGAACAATGATACAGATTGTTTGATTATTTCAGATAAATAAATGATGTATCGATAATTTTATAAGAATTGTTTAAAGACAGGTGAGACAAGAGTTTAATTATTTTTATCGGTGATAGTATCGCGATCCCCGTCTATAGATATCGAAGGGTAAATGTAAGGGTGAATGTAAAAGAGGATACATCGGTAGGCTTCCGCGCTACGCTGACGCAGACTCGGCGCTTCTGCTGGCTCCTGTTGGCGCTAGTCTGTAATTTGTGCGGTCGTGCCCGGGGGATTCTCGTAGTCGTCCTTTGCCTTACCTTCATCGTTCTCCCGGAATGATATTCCCTTTCCCCGGGGTTAAGCTACGAGGAAAAAGAAACCCCCTTGGTTTTGATGTCCAGTAGCAGCCACTGGGTGCCGCGCCAGTATCACTTCGCAATTACAACGCTCCCGGCCGTTTTTAATCTCGGACAACCCGGCAAAAAACGTAATAACTTTTTTGCCGCCACCATTACAGTCGGACCCCTCGAACTGGGCCTGCAGATGAACCCTTGATACAAAATTGGGAACTCCGCCCCCGCGTATTTCGCTCGGGCAAGGATAACGACCAACCTGTATGCAAATACGCCCGAGGACTCGGCAAGATCACCGAGGGATCCTTGAAAAGATTATATACCCAGTCGTACGTTTGAGTTGACTCTTTTTCAGAAATTATGCACACGGAAATGGTGGCCATCTCATTCGCAAAAAGATCCCGCGGTGACATTACGAGGATACGTTCTACCTACAGAAGAGTTCCTGACAACTTTTTAATGAGCCCGTTGTCGTTTTTACTTGTTCCATAGTCAAATAGGTACCACGCTGTCATTTGGATATCCCGTCAGCTTCCACGTATGGTTCGCAATGACGGTTAAGTATATTCCAGAGGAAACGCTCCCCACGTTATTATCTTAAAATTCTGCATCGTACGAAATCACCCTGTCAGAGAGAATACTTTATCGTCGAGTCTCTTTTCTTCTTCTTCTTCTTCTACGTTCGCACGGAAAGCTAGGTAATTTCAATACATAGGTTTTCTGGCTCGACTTCTCCCCCGCATATATGCTCACACGATTCTACAAGAATCGACGGTACGTTAAGTGGTAACGTAAGGTGTGCGGCGGGTGTCGGCGAAGGTGGAGGCGTCATTGTCGTGTTTCGTTCGTTTCTCCGATTGCGTCATATCGCATGACCAGGCCGGGAGGCTTCGTTCGTTTCGAACAGATAGAAAGCATACAAATCGAATGGTCGACGATCATTTGTCAAGCAAGAACGTCCGCATGCACGAGCTGCCGGCGAGGGCGACTATCGCCTCTAAACGTGGATTATCGAAGGAGAAGAAGAAGAAGAAGAAGAAGAAGAAAAAGGTAGACGAAGAAGAAGAAGGAAGAGAAGGAGAAGAAGAATATGGTGAGGTATCCTCGCACCTACCGTATCTCGCCTGGGAGAGTGATATTTCTATCGTCGATGTTGAGGTAGGAACGTGTTAACAATTCTTGCCTCGGCACTTGGCGATTGATGGCCGTAGAAAAGGGGATTTATTAATCCTGACTATTATCACTGTTTGCCGAGCGGCGTCGGCGACAACGATGACTCTATCGGTGTTTCGTACGGACCCATTACGCGGGACTCGACCTACCTCACCTTTCGTTTGCGCCATTTCCCCCCTCTCCTTTTTTGTTACTTCAGCCCTTACGTTGAGCGGTTCGATTAATTCTTGGGAAGAAATTTAATGTGGTTGCTTTTTGAGAAAATTTTATCCTTTTGGAGCTGATCAGTTTCATACAAAATTTCTTATGATTTTGTATCGTGATTCATGGATTCTTGTCGGTAGCGACTAGAACGATCGATTCGATTCTATTCCGTTGGAAATTCATCCCTTATATCCTGATATTAAATACGATCGCGGAACGGTTCACGAGCTTTGGATACCGGGAACTATTTATAGAAACGTTACCTGTCACTACTTTAATTTAATACCACGTGTCGAACGAGTCTTACCTATCCGTCTTCGATGATCGATCAATATGCTTAACCCAAATGTCAATTTACAAACTTCGTGTAAAGTCAATCACCGACCTGTGTCGGTGCAGTTATTAATTACGTTCGCCTCGGGATTCGCGGCACGCTTATCAGTTAACATAGTCATTACACCGTTGGTGTTTCGCTCGATATTTCAAAAGCGGGAGGTACACTTTCTAACTGGATGTCAAAGTCACTCTATTTACTTCGCTCGAAGTGTGTAATCCTTGATAAATTTTTTTTTTCTCTTTCCTCCTCTCACGGGTAACGATCTTCCAGATGAAGTTACAAGCGAAGTCCCGTGCGTATCGCATCGCGAAACGGGCATATAGTTACGCAATTATTATACCCGACTCGGTCGTTCCTTTCATCGATCCACCGTGCGGACCTCACGATTGAGAAAGATTACAGGAATCGAGATGTCGATGCGTGGATTGCTTTATTAAATTTTGCGCAATGCAAACGATTTTCCAACGTCGACGGTGCGCTAGCAAACGGGCTATAAATCACCCGGTACAATGACATCGGCATGACGGTTCCTGTGGTACCCCCCTCGCCACGATATCGCATCTCCTTCTGTCTTTCTACGTTCTTTTTCTCGCTCTTCCCTCGCGGGCACGCGGCCAATCCGCTCGTCGTTTACTTACGTAAATGCATTCTAACTTGGCTAGCAGGTAACTACGTGCGAATACAAAACTGACAATCGACGGATAATTTCGCGAGATTAGTCTGCACGGCTTCGACCACCCGAGGACAGTTTTCAACATTGAAACACGTTGTGTTCTAATGGTGGAAGATATCAAATGTCGCGGATAAATTTGTGAAAAAAAAAAATTAAGCAAGTAAGTACTCGTGGTAATTGTACATACATAGAGTGTTGATATACACCATCGGAGAATAACTGTCAACATTATAGTTTCTAAAGGGTGAGAATATTAACGAAGACTGACGTGTTATTCTCTACATAATTAAAAACTCGATGGAACAAACTCGATTAGTCAAGGCTCGCGGCTTAAAGATTGCAGTTGGTAACGCTTTATCTAATTTACATTTATATAGACAGATTGTTCTATATTCTAGGAAAGGTGCCATTAATCAAGTTAACCCGCGTATGACGTTATAAGAGATAGAACTACGTCCCGGGGTATATATATATTTCTCTACGAAGAAATATCACGAAGTAGGAAACTAACCATAAATATTATCGATAGAATGTTACTTCAGATTACTAGTTTCTATCGAGCCTCGCGTAGAATTCCAATAGGAAAATCTGAAAATCCACGATTTAATTGACAAATAGTCCCAGTAGATACGTATACATACCTATACACACTATTCCAGTCTCTCGAGAACTTTCCGTGAAAATTGACTAGTATACCGCGCGCGGAATCCCCAACGAAATGCTAATCGAAAATCGGTGGGCAAGATAAATCACGTGTTCTGGATGTAAGCTCGATAAAATCCAATATACACGGGGCATCATTATGAATCCCGACAGCCACTTTATCCCAATCGACATGCGTGCCCGTCGGGCACTGGAAACGTCCATCAGGAAACGTCGAAACCCGATGAGCAGCCGGCTGCGGGGGTGTATACACCCTACGGGCCTCACGAAAGATGCGCGTGCATACGCAAGGTTATACTTTTTTTCTCCGCGTACAATACCTGAACGCGGATCGTGGTCCGGTGATCGCGGTAGAATGATTGATAATCGATCGTGCCGAACTGGCTGGAGTCTCGCGTACCCAACGAAGATGAATTCGTTCTGCGCCGAGGCCTAATTGTGCACAGTCAGCGGTCCACCGTGTGGACTCTGTACAAGGTTAAACCGCGTCCACACCTACGCCGAAGGAAGACAGAAATAATCGAAAAAACAAATAATAATAAAAAAAGCAACAACAAAAAAAAAAGAACGGCGAGAATGATGAAGGAAGAGGAAGAAGAAGGAAGGACGAGGTCGAGGATAAGGGAAATAGAAAGCACCGACTCCTCGTAACTAACCTCGCGCCTGACCCCCTATAGATATTTTCCACCTGGCGGTTCGACCCCTGGGAATTTCATATTTTTTCTCATTCTACCTCAATACCGCGGACAGGTAGATTCTTCGTAGAAGAACACCGAAGAATATACATATATATATTTTGTATACATATATATATATTTGTTATTTTTTCTCTTTCGTTATTCCGAGGATCGTAGTGGTTCCCTCACGTTGAACTCGTGCGATGCATAAAACGTATGGGGTTAATGCACCGCTATAAATATAACGCCGGCGAGACCCTGGGTTTTGCGCGAAATTAATTACGTAACGTATTTACGCCGATGTGATGCCGTTAGGCGTGATCGAGGACCCCGTGCAGTGAAAATGAGACGAGACTACGCCGGGGAAGATAATGAATTATCTTACGCCTCGGTTCGTCGGCTTATCCTGGCCAGCAATTGCACCGAACTTTCTCGCTTCGATAATGGCAACATTTTTACCCGCCTTCCCTGAGAACCGGGACGAATCAAACGGTATCGGTTACAGATAAGTATTATATATTATTTCATTGAAAAATACATTGAAATATCTCGAGATTTTTCCTACATCTATGCGATACATTACCGCGAGTTATAGGAATCCGTTTATAAAATCGAAAAACGAATGAAACGAATATATTCAACAGAGTCCCGTAAAATCTCGCGATCCCGAATCGTTCTCATCGCTAATTTGAAACACGTTTAGAAATTCCGCTAGGTATGTATGTATGTATTCACGTCCAATCGGCAGCGTTCGGGATTTCAACACGTTCGTTATGTCCGTAAATAATTAACAGGTAGACATGTATCTCATTTAAGATTTTACAACGTTGCTTTTCGTCGGGTTATCCGACGCGTTAGGAAGTAATCAGAGGTTTATTGTATTCGGCGTACGCTTTCTAACGTCTCATTCTGTAAGTCTATATCTAATTAAGTAGAGGAGCCTCGGACGATCGTAAATATTCTACTCAAAATTTCTCTTTAACCTCCGGCGACCCCGAGTCGCAAATCAACCGATCGAAAATTGAGGTGAACTTACCCTGTTACGGCGATGATAAATTAAAAACGAAAAGATGACAAGTGACTCGGTACCTCCTGATGCAACCAGCGACAATTCGACGACGTCCCGTAAAAAGCCTGCGGCCGTTTTTTCGACCATCGAACAATCTATCCAATAATTTCGAACCGCCATCAAATGATCGATAGTTGTACCGCCAATCGACCGTATGATCGATAGATCCACCAATTGTTTCTAACGATACTCTTCAACGATTATACGATAATAACAGTCCGATCGCTATTTAAACCGACCTTGTACATCGTATCACGGTAGAACCTCGATCATCCGAATTAATAATCAAATTCCTCGAATACCCGAACAATTACTCGTTTATCATAAGATAGTTATAAATGATCCCGCGTATTAATTATGACAACCCTAACGATACCTAAGAAATGATTCGTTTCTCCATGTACACATACAGGTGTACAACGATCCAAGAAAAAAAATCTATAAATTAAAAAGAATTTCCACTGAAACAACCACTGGTTTCATAATTCAATTCCACTGACACAAAGTGTTCTCGGCCGGTGTTATAAATTTCCCGCGAAATGATACGAGAAACTCCGTCGATCTCGACGATGATATCGAGGGACTTAGGGAGGAATTGTAGGGTCTAAATGAGACGCCATAAAGCAAGATGATCCCATAAATGTGTTTCCACTTGTAAGTCCCGTTTCCGATCCTGTCACAGGGAACGAGTGTCGTGCCTCTTCCTCGAATGCCCCCACCGCGTCGGCACAATGTGAAACCCACTCGCGACAACTTTATTAGAGAGAGTCGCGGGTTACAACGACGCGAGACGAGACGGTTGTGTTTCAGATTATAACGCCGGGCATCGGGTACGTACGTACACCGGTCGTAACTACAAAGAGACACGTAACGTAAGTGCGTTCCCTCTCGTTAAAGGTCTTACTTCCTGCGAAGAAGCGGTATGCGCGGTACGATGCGCTGTAAATATTTTGAGAACGTCGATGTTAACGTATCCTACGTGGCCGAGACACTCTGGCTTAGTTACGGCGGTGCCGGTAAGCATCATCCATTGACAGATGATTTGTTTATGATGATAAGATTTCACCTATGAGCCGGCGTTTAAGCACCGCTCGCGAAAGTAACGGCAGTTTTGCGCGCGCGCGCGCTCGTGCGAAAATGAAACGCGGCGTTACGAACCCGATTCCTACGATGTGTAACGAAGTAGTCAACACAGTCGCGCGTCAAACGTCGTAAAGTATCCACGTGATCCGTCGTGTCGGGAAGTCAATCTCTTCTGGGTGTAATCTTCACCGTTGTATAATAGAAGAAACCAATCGACCAATAGGTACTGCATGGAAATTTCTCTGACACCGTTACACATAACACCCGATGAATTTGAAAGTCCCGCGTACTTGCATTTAATGTATTAGGTATAGAAACGAGGTTTCTCGGATTTTTTTTTTGTAAAATACCAATTATTTTGAAAACCATACAAGACTGTATATGACTTTTAGTCGAATGAAATTTGTCAGGAGGAACTTTATTTCTACAGCAAATATTACTATTATAAGAAATCGACGGTTTTCTAAAGAATTAATCCTACGAACTCGGAACAAGGTTTAATGTGTCGTGACGAACGGGAATGATCGGGGTTTCAAATCCGATACGAAGTCTCGATTATAATCAAGAGAAGGATAGCTGCCTATGGTATCTTCTGAAAACCACCGCAGGGTTTCGCAGCCAGTGTCAATTTTACGTTTCACCGTGATTGCTTCCTTGTACGGCAGCTACTACGAGTGGCCATGCGGTGAAACTCAAATTAAAATCCTTCCCGGTGTCAGACGATAATGATAACGAACCACGTCGGAGGTGCTAATAGCTTGACAGCTGTGGATCATCGATTTCTAAGAGACAGAAGCTTGACTGACCGTTTGCGGAAGGGACTCACCGTTAATCAGATTCCTTTTACTTCGTGTATTAGACTCGGCTCGCACAAGAACTACGTTCGATATCGTGCTCATCGAAATTATACAGATCTTTTTTTTTTCTTTTTCGACCATTTCTACGTCACACTTTCCTTTTCATTCATTTAGCCATTGTAAATGATACACCGGTAATTATAGTGTTCATTATGAAAGCATATAATCTTTTTATCATCTTATCTAGTCACTGGTATAATTGAAATATTGGAAATATTATTAAATATCGACGTGTATTTCGTTCCTCGAGGGTGAAATTGTATCGATAACGTATAACGTATGCGCCACTTCATCAAGTTACGTCACAAACACTTTCGTGAATATCCGTCGGTGCCGGCGCTTATGATCCGACGGGATTACGATCCTCTCTCGCGGCGAGGCGGAATCACATAATTCGCCCGGGGCGCAGTGCCGCGTTCGTTCGCGCCAAAATAAATCAGTGGTCCGGTATTTGAAAAATAGCCGTATGGCATCCTAGTGTATACATATATTCGGGTCGCGAGGGCGAACGATCCTAACAAATTGGTCCCGAAGCAAATGGGCACCGCGATGCCGATTTATTATTATCTATTTACGATGCGCCTTAAATCACGCGTACCAACCGAGAGCCAACGGCGTTCGCCCGGCGAAATCGTGAAGAAAGCCGAGGGAACAAGGAGCGGAAAGTAGTACCCGAGATGTATTATTAACCGTTTAGCAATTTGACAAGCGTTGTACTTTCGAACGAACTCGGATAATCCGTGATGTATGGAAAATGATTTACACGTGAAACTATCATATACTTTTCTTTTTTTTTACCACGACCACGGTAGCCGTACTCTACACGCGTTATTAACCGTACTTCATTTTTTTCCTTCTATCTTTCACTTTTTCTTCATTTCCATTTTTAGTTACTCATTTCATGCTCGACAGGAATTATCACCAACGTGTATTTCACACCATATTACGTTTTGTGGATTACAAGGTTTACGCTTTAACACGTTAGAAAACATACTACGATATTTTCTTTTCCCCCGAGCTCGTGGTAAATAAATTCTATTTTCGATTGTACGACGAGAGAAACTTCGTTCCAGCGATTCCAGGTGAAACCGAATCGTTCGGCAAATATAATAATCGTGAAACTCGTGAAACAGTCTCGCGAAATATATATGGAAAAAAATTAAAAAAAAAAAAAAGAACAAGAGGAAAACGAACTTCCAGATGGTAATCACTGATGATCGATTCTAAGATTTCGTGCGTACTTGAAATTCGTGCGAAGATTGGCCTTGACGGGGCATCTCGGATGCCCAACGAGGTACCGGTGTAGCTATCAGTGACGTATTGACAGACGTGAACAAATGACAGTGCACAGCTGGGGGGAGCCGTGGTCGGGCAGAGGTTCGCTAACAAAGCGAGAGAGACGGTGGGCCCAGGTGAATCGGTGCCCGGGCACGGGGCATTATCATATTATGCTCGTTTGTAACTACAAATTGAGTTACCCCCGCGTGAACCCCGCGGCAGTCCGCTTGGCCACTCTGAGATATATATCTCGGCACTGTCAGACCGCGAACGATACTTCGCGATCGATACCCTTCGAGCACCCTTCGAGGGATCAACCTGCCGTTGGGACTCACCCGCGGGTGGCCGGTCCGCTTCGGGACGTCGATCGTGGCTCGTTTCGCCCGGTCAAAGGTGAAAAATGTTTGACTCGTGTAAGAATGAGACGATGACGATAAGGACTCGTGTGATATATGCGTCGACAAATCATGCGAATGGAATTTTAGTTTTATTACAATATCAATATATGTATATTGTATACATATGTAGTATATGTACTTTGATAATTTTTAATATATTGATTGGGGAATGATAAACATTCGTAAGTAATACTGTTTTGTTTTTATCATTATTTAAATTCGATACGGATAGGTTTCGGAGAGATGTATGTCGTTGAGATGTAAATACATTGGAAGTGTTGTAATAATGTCGGTTTATAGATTGGTGGGAAGATCTACAAGGAAAGAGAAACCGGAAACCAGAACTCCGTTGGGAAGGCGCATACGAGTTACATTCACTGAATCTCGTTCCTGGCAGATGACTAATACTTGATTTGACGAGACAACCATGAAGAAACTGTTATACATTGTTCCTTGATCACGGTTGTAAGTGGCGTGGGCGACACTCCCCGTTATGCTTACACACGGTGGAAGGGGGGCTCTGTTTCGTTCCCTTGGAAATCAAAACAGCGAACGGTCCCCGTCTCGTGAACTTCGGTGATTCATTAAAACTGCCCCGTGAGAATGTGTTTTTTGCGGATCGAGCGTGTTTTACGATTGAAAAAATTCACCCATAAACGTCAGGATTTTGTTCAGCGATCATTCGGTGGCGTTGACACTCGGGGAAAAATAATTTATTGTTAATACATTTCATTTGCCCGCCCTGAAAAGAAGACCAGAAGGCGAGGGATAATCATTAAACTTTGATGTAATGCGACGTTTTACAACCAATATTTTTCAACGTATGAATTGGTCTCTTTAATTGGTTGTCCATTCACGCGGCTTTCCTTTTTATTGCCTCGTATAATGTTTATTCTGGCCAGGAATATTTCGTATAACGTAAGGATTAAAAGGTACGACGATATCTCGAGACCGACCTCCTTCGAAAACATCGTTTCTGTGAATGAAGAGGTAACCTGTCGGCGAAATCTCAAAGGCCACCTTTCAGTCTTCACGAATTCCTAGAAACCTTGTCGGAAACAGTCAGAATCTATTCTCGATGCAACTATTTATTGCCCCGGCCAGTATTTCTCGATGCCGTGGGTCACGAGGATCTCCCACTGTTAGCGTCATTCTATACTATCCAAGGATACAGTGAAGAAAAGAAAAAGCGATAAAAAGATCCAATTTTACTATCACACCACTTTTACGATCGAAGTTAACGAGTACGGACGTGGGAATACGTTAGATGTAAAAAAGTTTCTTGTCGAATTTTTGGCAAAATAAGAATTTAATTAAAAAGCCATATAAAAAGTTCTTCATTGACACAAATAATACAGGGTCCTATATCTTGTCTGTGATCCTAGATTCAAACCCAAGTATCTACTCTGTCCCACTTGTTGCAGATTAAATTCTATACACGGTGTATCACAAGTTTCACGCTATAAACCCATCGCTCTTTTCCGAAATGCAAATTTTCGAAAACTGCGAAACATCGCAACTCCGTGAAACACGGTATCGTCGAAAAGAAGGGGGGGGGGAGGGGATATTATTCGCAATATCCTCTGACACTCCTACCCTATTTCCGACATCGTCCACACGCGATGCTCGAATCGGATTAGCATAAATCATCGTGGGAGGACAATAAAGCGTGAACGGAGGGACGGACGCGTCATCCGGTACAAATGCGAAGGTCCGAGACCGGGAGGAGCTACTAGACTGCACGGTCCGCAACCGCAACCGCATCTGCCTCTGAATCTGCATGAAGCGTGTGATTGGCCAAGAACGACGGAGCGGCTTCCACCCCGGTGGTATACTCGTTTCCGTTGACCATTTAGGGTCAGCGGGGGTTGACAGAGGTCGTGTTCCAATTACTCAAGACTCGAGGGCACCCACCTCCACCTCCACCTTCATCTCCATCTCCATCTCTTCACCACGTCTCGTTGCCGCGGCGAGGATGCAACGCTCCTCGAGACGACAATCGAGAGGTGGGAGGACAAACGATCGTTTACCTACGTGTGTCGCCCCGGCCTGAGTTTCGTTTCGTATTATGTTTATACACACACATACACACACATTGGTCATTTCGCCACCGCCTCAAAGCCGAAGAATATTGAAATAAACCTGCCGCAACGAGGTCCTCGACGTGATATCGCGGGAATAGACGTATGTACAATAATTTTCATTCGTACCGACGTCACATCACTTTTCGTTCCCCACCCATAAATTTCGACTCTTAAGATGACTCATCGTACAGACGATGTCACTTATCATTCGTAATAGTTCTTTTAATTTATCAATCATAATATTTTAACCATAGTATCATAGATAACGTATCTATCCACGTGCAGAATATTGTCACATATAAATCTCCCTCGTTAAAGATCATGCAATCATAATAAACCACCTCTACAGCGACCAGTTAATTACTCCAAATATCTCAATAAAGTATCGCAACACTTTATACCAAGTTTCCCAAGCGTGGATACACCCCCGCGTACTTATCTATCAATTAAGAGATCGGACTCGTACAAAACGGGGCGCGGTAAGGATAGAACAGGGGGAGAGCCGGTGTGGGGAGGGTCGAGTTCGAATGGCGGGGAATTACTTACACGCCCGAGGAAGCAGCCGATCGCTTTGGGTATAGCCGCGAAGCGGAAACTTACGAGCTAGTTCTCGCCTTATCGCCGTTTACTCGACGCCCGCGCTCAGCACGATACGATCGCCACCGATACCGATCGGTCTGTTGGCTTAAACACAAATCCGTGTGTGCGGCACTTACTCACTTATTTACTTACTTTACGCCATGTGACGCACACACCAATTCGCTACAGAGATATATGAATGACAACGCCGGGTATCGAGTAATTATCCACCGATTCGAGTCGGCCTACCACAACGTATCCCCCAGGTATCTCCTGGAAGGTCTCCACCCACGCGTAGACGGGTCTGAACGAGCCACCGTCGTGCACCATTCGCTCGTATACACGTACACACGGACATCCTGTAGACTGTTCCATACGTATCGAACGATTTTACACCTGTGTATGTACGTACACTTCTTCCGTTTTTCCGTCGGTAGTATAGGGTCTCGTGTAAAAGCCGAGAATAAAGCCTATGTTTCGCCATCGACTTGTATCCAATACATATTGCGATGTATGTGTGTATAGATATATGTATATGTACATTGGTCTCCGAGACACGCCATAGAAGCGGAGTTAGTCACCGGGTCGTCATGGGAGAGACCGACGACGGGGAGGACTAGTGTTTCCAACCGATTCTCGATTGTGCGAGAATGATTCATCGAGACGTGCTTCGTCCGCCGACAGGGAAGACTTCCGCTACCTTCTTAGATCTGACTTCTAACAGTCGCGTCACCGGATATGGCGAAAGTGTACAACCTTTTACTCGTTTTGTTTCTATCAGTCGTGTCTCATTGTCTAGACGATACCACCCTTAATTCGATGAAACTTGAATAATGTGACTGGACTACCGTTTCGAATACGTTAACGTAATCACAGGGTAAATGGAAATAAAAAATCTATAGTTCCCATAGAAACAATGTTCTTCTGATCATTTCGACAAAATATAAATTTCTTTAATCAATGAAATTACCATTGAAAACTTAGGATTCAGTAAAATTATCAGTATATTATCTCCCAGCCAATGAACATAGAACCAATGACAGAAATTCGTTGGAAAGGTCTTCTTTCACCATCCGATAGATACAGAGGGAAAGATATCGCGACGGTTTCCGAAGAAAGAAAGACTTTAGCCGGCCGATCTTAGTCGGCCACGGGATGAAGCAGATATACATATGTATGTACGCATAGCCACTGCGGCAGAAGCAGTTACACTGATTGCCGTGTTTTCAAACTCGAAAGAACTCCTCCCGGTCCCGTCCGTGGGAACCCAACGTGCCGCAGACACTGTAACCCATGTACGTATGTACCAAGGGACGAGTGTGGTCAGCGAGAAGAGAGAGGATCGGCGTATGACCATCGGCAGAGGGAGAAGGAGAGAGAGAGTGAGAAAGAGAGTCACTCCGGGCAGCTCATCACTCGCGAATTAACCCGCTGCTTCCAGTACCACTTCTTCCACTTGGCAAGCACGGTCGATTCGATCTCTGATGAGAGTTTACGAGCATCTAGCGCCTCTAAACGGTAACGAATAGATCACGGAACATCAAGGCCTGTCCGCCTTGTTCCTCGAAGAGAATCCGAGAAAATCAGAACGAGGTATCCCGTTATGGGAAGACCTTCCGCGAAAGCTTCTTCCCTGTTCCTCCCCTCTCACCGTTGTTTCAGATTTTTCGTGTCGAATTCATTGTAACCTGCATCCGAAATTTCACTGATCTTTATCAGATTTGTCAGGATACCCTTAAATGATTGTAAAGTCATTTTGTACGATTCTAGAGATACTTGTATGTATATGTATAGTATGTAGAATGGATGTTTACTTGAATAATAAGGCTTAATTGAATATCAACGTCGTTTAAGACAAACCCGAGAGAGTTACGATCAAACAGATTACAATGGAAAAGAGAAGACTTATGGTTTGGTTACTTATTAAAGTTTAATTTGTACATCGAGAACGGCTGGCTCTTTTGCCGGGTGTACCTCGCGATTTATCATCCCGCGGTAGAAAGTATCGTGTCGATTTAATGGTTCTCCGATTGGAAATGCGGGAACAGATAAAGCCGATCAGAAATCTGGACGATATAGGTGCTCGGACAGGCAGGGAACTCGCGGAGATCAGAGATAGGGACCGAAACAACGTTGACGCATTTATGCATGAGCACCGGCCGTCAAGCCTGGGGGTATATACCTTTCCGTAGATCGTCGCAGATATAGTATACTGTAACCTGTATGTATGGAGTGCGCCTACCGTGATGGCGTTACCCTTTTGAACGGTCCTCACCTTTTTATCTCCGTATCCTATTGTCTCGCATCTTCGCCAAAAACGCGTCGCGTATGCGTCGGCATAATTTTTCAATTTGCTCGGCCCGCCCCGAGATTCTATCTACCGTTGGTCGAAATTGTTGGGGTAGCTCCTCTCCCTCGACAAGGAGAGGATAGAACGATGAAAAAGGGAAGAGAGAAGAAGAGGGAGGTCAGTTCCTTCGCGCGTGACCTTTCGCACGAGAGGACAGGAGCCCTCTTCCCGGCAACCCGGCCTTCTACGTGCCATAACTTTTCGAACACGAACCCGTATCGGTGCACGGAGAATCCGAAAATTCTCGTTCGGTTGATCCTCCTTCTCTTTTTTCTTCTTTCTCCCCCTCGTTTCACCATGCGAAAATGATTTTTATCCCGGTAAAAACGATAACGAAAGTCCTGCGCTTACTTTTAATTTAAGAGATTCTTATTGCGGTGGAGGGAGGCATTTCGTGTAAATCGAGAAATTATATTCGCGTATGATTATTATAATGATACCGAACGAAATGGTTCATAACTGTAACGAGTTCGCGTGATTCATCGAACGTAAAAAATCCCATCGAGAAACGTCTCGAGCCATATCGGTTTCGAGCGTGACCCCTTCAAGATCGTAAGATTTCCGGGGCCGGGTAGAGAGAACACTCCCCCTATTCCTCTACATTTTATGCGACGTCACTGTGTCGTCGACCACGAACAAATTGTCCGCGCAATTGTCGCCCGACCGGTACAACACAAATGCGCCGACCACTCTGCGACGCGGCACGGAACAACTACGATTTTCGTCGGGTCTCTCCAGCTTTTCTGTCCGCGTGTGCATCTTCCAGTCGAGGTCCTCCACCTATCTTAAGAGCTGGCAGAAAACGATGGTTCTCAATCTAATAAAATCCCTAATCGATATCCCATCGTCCCAATAATCATTCTCACAATTTCCATCTCCGACCTGATAATCATTCTTCCCCACCCAAAAAAAAATCTATCGAGATCCAATCTCGATTCATCCCCGCGATAAATGATCCCCGGATATCGATTCGATGTAAGGAAACGAATGAATTTTCATGCGTGAGAACCACTGGCGTGTGTCTGCGACCCATGACCCTTCGCCCACACGAGGACGCCATGCGCTGCAACGCGATGCAACGCGGGCCAGGGGCCAGTGGGAGGGCGACTACGGGGTCCGATGGGGCCCGGGGGGGCCCGGGGGTCCCTCGGTCACCAGCCCGAGAGCGGGCAGGCCGATCGCGCACACCGCTTCGCGCAACCTGCAAACTCGTACCAACGGCAAAAATACTCCCTTCGCGCAAGACACTCCTGCGTGTACGTACTATACCCGACGACGGCCGTCTTCACCCTAAAGCCCGTCTTACGCGGGTACATAGAGAGATAGGTACATATACGCGTTACCGGTAAGGTGCCCAGCTAGCATTCCGCCGCGCTATTGTAAATTACTGACGGGTTTTCAGCGGGTATTCAAACGGTATTGGTAACTTCCTCGTATAAAATCAACGCCGCGATGGCATTGGAAAAGATATAAATGCCTGTACGGTATATGAGGTAGTTTTATGTACCTTGCATACATATATATATACATGCACGATAGAATGTTAGTATTGCGGAATATGGTGTAGTAACGTTCATTCTTGTAGCTAGGTTTTTAGATAATAAATATCTAAATAAATCTGATCTACTCGAATTTCGAGGTGAATTGTTCGAGTCTTACGTACCGATGTGAATTATTCTATAATTTCCACTAATGAATTGCTCGTATTATAATGTAGAGGTAGTGGTAAAGTTCTACGTGATACGCGACACGTGTACACTAGGTGGAATAATGCTGTGTGTAGAATATTACCTTGATCGTATTTTAGGAAAAGTGATAAACCTGTCGGACAATAGCGGAATATTCGTAGTATTGTAAACTATATTGTACAGCGTTCAGCTGCCGCGATTGTGAATGAAACTTAAGCTGCATATATAATATTACAATAACCGTGCGTATCCGTGAACTCGAACTCGAGCACTCGGCCACTCGGCTCGTACTTCTTCCTACGTAGCATATTCACCGTAAAGCAAAAAGGGAGGGCCCCGTTCCAGGACGAAATTGGCTCCGGGTGTGAAATTATTTCCTCGCTGGTTTCGCGATGATGCCGGCCTGAACGTTATGCTTGTGTTTATCCGTGCCATGCTATACATCATGCGAATCGTTACCGGAGATAATAATGAACGTTAAATATGAAACAGCAAGCACCATAGAGCGCCATTCACGTGTGTATTCATCGCGGTAAAATTCAGTCTTGTTTCATGAATAAGATTCAAACGTATTATAGATATTATCTCTGTATTTTTTGGGTAATACATTATTCTTCTTCTTCTTTCTAGTATTTTTTTTTGTTTGTTTCTGTCTGTCTGGGTCCGTTTCTTTTTTTTTCTTTGATTCCGTTGAATCGATTATATAATCGTCGCTATTATCGCGAGAGAGTGTTGCACGTCCGTACGTAAGGTCCAAGGTAATAAACCGAAACGTTCCACGAGACAACGGGACGCGAGTGACAACTTTGTCATAAATGCCGGACGACTAACGACGATGTAATTTCAAGCACCGATCATAAAGTTCTGTAAGGTAGGAGCGCCTCCGGGACTTGGTTACAATTCGAAGGCATAATTCGTTGTCGGAGACACTTCCTTGCGGCTCTATCCCCGCGGTGGCGGTGGCGGCGGTATTGTTTGCTCCCGCACGACCAACGACACGGCCACGACTCGCACTTTCTAGTCGGCTACGACTCGTCCTTACTGTTTGGAGCAAACGGAGCAGGCCGCTTATTACGTATCTCGGATTGGGTGAAAATACCAGAAGTGAGCGCCTCACCCAGTTACGTAAAATTCAGGTAGTTTTCAATAACGGTTGGATTCGTGACTTCACTTGTTGCGAAGTTTAATACTGGGAATGCCGGTAATAAGACTTTCGTCTGGAAGATTTTAGAAGAATCGAGTAATACGACGATCAAAAGAATAGAACGAACGACCGAAGAAGAAAGTCGCTGTTATTATTGATACTTCGTATTAAAAAAAACTTCAGGCGGAATGATGTCTGTTTTATAGTCGCCCACGGAAGTTTCGCGGCTGACGTTTTGCGGCACAGAATCGACCGCCGAGGCAACCTGAATTGCAGCAATGATTTTGCACCGCAGAATCGGTCACCTAGCCAATCCGAATCGTTCTTCCCGGCAAAGCGAACGCCGCCGATATTACCGGAGTCACGGAAGATCCATCGCGGTTCGTGCCCCGTCAAATGATACGGTCGATTCCGGCAGTGGTGTTAACCGGAAGTGGCGGGACGGTTCGATCTCGCGATGGAAATCATCGATGAAGATCCCAGACATTGTTTACGCAACGCTGTTGACAAGATCGGCGAACGTGATTTAATGAAATTGTTTATAAATCATTGTCACGGCGGATGAATAATTTCTCATCGTTTTATTTTGTATCGTACTAGTTCCTAGGGTGTAATAAATTTTCTGACTCGTTTCGTTACTGCGTATTCGTGATACTCTATATATGTATCTACTCGTAGTCACGTCGAGGGTTACGGGGTGCCGAGTTATGGAATATAGGGGCCCGTAGAGAGGGAGGGCGAGACCCAGCATGAGTTACGACTGACCCCATAAATCGTAGCTGGGTCACTCTGTAATTGGCGGGCCCCAATTCTCGCACCCAATCAACGCAGGAAACCTGATGTATGATGACATCACGTATTATCGACGATTTACGCGGGAAAATTAGAGTCCTCGCCTATATTACCAATAGTCTTCTCTAATGGGACTCTAACAACGTACGGTACAATCTATTCTATGTACATACACATACAATATACATATTATACACATATGTAGAAATTTCCCTCGTACCGGGTAAAACACGTGACATTTTCATCTTTAATCTGAGAAATGTCCTCATTCGGAATCTTCATGTATTTCGCTGTCACGCGAAGTCGTGGTTCATTTCCATATAAACGTGGCTCTTAATTAACCGCACAATTATTGCGAGGACTATGTAAGTGCGGACCCGCTTCATCACCGGACGACGCGACAATGGACGGGACAATTTCCAAGCAAGAAGAGGGACACTCGAGGATCCCCGAGTGTTTGGCTAATCACACCTGCACGTAATCAGCCTACTAATTACCTCCGGCGCGGCTGTTACTGGCGTAACAGGTACCCGGGGAGTGTGGTATAATAATATTTCGCTCTGTGCAACGCCGCGGCCGCCGTCGAGACGCAATGTCACATCTCGGAAGTCGCTACACGTCCGAGCGGAGCACACCGGCTGACTATTATGAACCGCGAAACGACCTGCATTAGTGCGCTTCACGTCCCGCGGCGGATCGTTTTGTTCTCCACTCGGAGTCAGTGACTACAGTTGTTATGACGTTAATCGTTCCGGCACACTCAGCAGACCGCTCTAATCGTCGCACGTAGAACTCATAGTCTCGGATGGATAACCACGAGAGAGAGAGAGAGAGAGAGAGGGGGAACAGGTGAGGAAACACGCGGATAAAACGAGGATAGAAAAGACTGGGAGTCGCTTGCACGTTGCTTAATCGCCGGCCGAGCTTTCGCGAGATTAATTGTCCACAATTTATTCATAAGACGATTAGCGGACGTTTGCGGAAACAGACAAGTGGAATAATTATCCGATTACGCGGGAGTTTCCTGTAACCGCCACTGTTCCGACTGATATACACAGTGGTATTTCATTAGTATCGATCGCCACGCAGATAAACTACTTGCTGTAGTACAAAACGTAGTAACGCGCGAATGCGTTTATTTTTTTTCCAGATATTTAAATGAAATTAATAAACCGTGACGGTACGAAGGATTTATTTCTCCAGTCACTTTGCATTCGGACGTTAATAGTTTCTCTTTGAAGTCTCGGGCTTATTGTTTCCCATAGGAGACTTTAATAGGGATTAATAAAATGATTACCGATAGTTTCATTGAGAAATAGACACGTATCGTCGATATCCAAGAGATACGATGCCGAAATTACTGCTTTCGGCAATGCCGTGTCGGTGGGCCGGAGTTAGAAAGTTGAAGATTCATCGTCGTTAGAGACAAGAGCTTTAGAGACGATCGCGCGAGTGATTCGAAGAAACAAAAAGGTTTCACCGTCTCCGGACGGTAAGTAATGGGCGGTTAATTACGATCCGGTTCGAAATACGCTGGCATTTCGATGGGATTGGACGCCTGAGAAAACCGTAAAACCGCGCGTTCGCGCGCGCCGTAGAATCCGACAAACGACTTCCTGGTTTTCTATGCGTTAACCGTTAATCGGTACGGTTTTATCAATAAACATTCATAGAATCTTCGTTCCGATAAAAAAAAAACAAAGAAAAAGACAAGAGAAGAATATACGATGATACGCATACCCAAGGATACGTAATCTTACGTAATTTCACAATGATCGAATACAATTGATACCAAGTACCTTCAAGTGTAAACCACGACAAGTAAGTACTCTCGCTGGTATCGTGTCTCTTACGACATCGGACAAGTTGTTCGGTGGACGACGATGGACGAAAAGAAAAAGTGATGGAACACGGGTTAAATTAAAAAGAAAAAAAAATAAAAGTCGAGTGCTTCCGGACGGTATAACAGATTACCTGGACGAGGCTGAATCGTCCCTCGATGACGAGACGTAAGTATACCGCGAGGCAATTTGCAGGCTCAATTTGTAGTTTGTACGCTTCTAATTTAAACTGCGGGTTTCGGCAATCTCCGCGTTTCTCATGACGACAATTCAACGAGCTCGAGCATCTCCCGATGATGCCCGCGGATGTCTGGCACATCCGCAAACCTGGTAGCTCTAGCGACCGCAAAACTGGCCTATTATTCCCCAACGACATCCTCGTCCTCTTTCTCTTCCCTTCTTGTCTCGTCGTCTTGTCCTGCTCGTCAACCTCTTCCTGCCTGGCCGACGTCGTTTCTGTACTCCAGAGAACGAAAACGTTGTAGCAGCGCACAGCTGCGATCTGTGCGTAATGGAGCCTGCGAATTGTTTTGAAGGAAGCGACGACGGGTACGTCTCGTTTACTGCAGTCGAGTTCTAATCTTTCTCGCGGGTAGAACGAGATTGTTCTGACCACGCTCGCGTTAAAAAAGTTCTGTCATTTAAACCGCGAGATGAAGCATGGAAAACGGACGACAGTAGAATGAAAGAAAGGAAGAAAAAAAAACGATATCTAATTATCTTACACGATTCTAACGACGATACTTTATAATCATCCGACTAACATTCTTCTACGAGACACGATAAATATTTCCTATTCTATTCCCATAACTTCTACGATACAGACGTTCTTCTACATAAGTAATCGACGATTTACGCTGGGAATATTAGAATTTCCGCCTTCCTTACGTATACAGTCCCCTGAAAATGGGACACTAATACCGAATAAGTATACCTATTCTACATAGAAATTTCTCGTATATCAGATATATCCACAAAAAGCATCGAAAATGCAAAGCTATGGGCCAAGTACAAGAGAATGATACATTGGAATTGGTTGCTCATTAACATAAACTGCATTTTACACAGGATTTGAAATCAATCAAATGTGAGCAAGTTTGATTGATTTCAAATCCTGTGTAAAATGCACTTTATGTTAATAAGCAACCTATTCCAATGTAACATTCTCTTGTACTTGGCCCATAGCTTTGCATTTTCGATGCTTTTTGTGGATTCTTTCGTCATTTCCGCAAATTTTTAGATATCGACCTGATTCTTTCACTGTCTTATTGGGCTTCGAATTCCGCGTCCAACACGTCCCGGATCGTTTTAATATCTCAATCATTGTGGAAATGGCGAGCAAATTACGAAAATCGTGAAAAATCCTCAAATTCAGGCGGTTTTTTGAACGGCATTCGCTCAATTGTTGAGATAGCCGTCTGAAACTTGTACCATTGTTTTAGTTGGGAAATTCTACGGCAGATCAACATATAATAGTTGTACTTTTCGAAAATTTCATTTTTCGCAAAAATCTGAAGGGGGTAGGTCAGGATTTTTTGCGATTTTCGTAAATCGCTTGCCATTTCCGCAATTTTTGAGATATTAAAATGATCCTGGCCGTTTTGAACGCGGAATGCGAAGCCGAATAAGCCAGTGAAAGAATCATTTTAATATCTCAAAAATTGTGGAAATGGCAAGCGATTTACGAAAATCGCAAAAAATCCTGACCTACCCCCTTCAGATTTTTGCGAAAAATCAAAATTTCGAAAAGTACAACTATTATACATAGATCTGGCGTAGAATTTCCCAACTAAAGCAATGGTACCAGTTTCAGATCGCTATCACAAAAATTGAGCGAATGCCGACTAAAAAACTGGTTGAACTTGACGATTTTTCGCGATTTTCATATTTCCTTTGTCATTTCTGCAAATTTTTTGATATCGACTTGATTCTTTCACTGTCTTATTCGGCATCGGATTCCGCTTCCAAAACGTCCCGGGTCATTTTGATATCTCAAAAATGCCGGAAACGACGAAGGAATTACGAATATCGCGAAAAATCGTCAAATTCAACCAGTTTTTTAGTCGGCATTCGCTCAATTGTTGAGATAGCCGTCTGAAACTTGTACCATTGTTTTAGTTGGGAAATTCTACGGTAGAACAACGTATAATAGTTGTACTTTTCGAAAATTTAATTTTTCGCAAAAATCTGAAGGGGGTAGGTCAGGATTTTTTGCGATTTTCGTAAATCGCTTGCCATTTCCACAATTTTTGAGATATTAAAATGATTCTTTCACTGGCTTATTCGGCTTCGCATTCCGCGTTCAAAACGCCCAGGATCATTTTAATAGCTCAAAAATTGTGGAAATGGCAGGCGATTTACGAAAATCGCAAAAAATCCTGACCTACCCCCTTCAGATTTTTGCGAAAAATTAAATTTTCGAAAAGTACAACTATTATACATTGTTCTGGCGTAGAATTTCCTAACTAAAACAATGGTATCAGTTTCAGATCGCTATCTCAAAAATTGAGCGAATGCCGACCAAAAAACTGTCATAATTTGACGATTTTTCGCGATTTTCATACATCGCTCGCCATTCGCGTAATTTTCAAGATATAAAAATGATCGAATATGTTTCGAATACGCATACTGATCCTTAATTTTACGAAGCTTGATGTCAAAAACGTAACGTAACAAACATTTCTAATTTAATATGTTAACAATCTGGATGTGTGTGAGAGGAAATTTCATATACTACGTATATAAAATCTACGTTATCGGCAGAAAAATTATCTCGCATAGTATGAAACATATGTTAGGGTTTGACACCGGGCTGCGTGACAGGCTGAACATGGAGATGGAGATGGAGATGGAGATGGAGAAGGAGGAGAGGAAGAAGACGACGTTTCTTACAAAAACCTCGACTTTTTAGATCAAAATATCTCGCGATTGGCTTGATGGATCTTCTCGTAGTTAGGCTTAAATTACTCGGGTGGACGTCCCCTACAAGAATATCACCATAGTTTGGGGGAAATATGCGGATTTAATGCCGTTTGAATACCCGAAAACCTCGATCTGATTCTTCCGGAAAAGAGTAGTTCAGGTCTACCAGTCGGGAATTCTTGTACTTGGCCCGAGTCAAGACCTTAACTCTTGATAAAACTCGTGATACTTTCATCTTTAATCCAAGACACTTCCTATTCTCGTAGTAAAGTCCGTACTTGAATATTCCCGGGGAATGAACCGTGGAAAAAAGAAACTATCATCAACCGTATATGCATACCCGAGAAAGATCACGGTCGAAAATGAGATTTTGGTTGGCCCACCATGAGGACACGTAAGTGCAATAATCCTTTAGCACTCGTGCTCGCTAGGAATGCATATTTCGCTGGTGGCTCGCCCACGCCGTCAGTCGGTAGGTCCGATTGTTCTCAGGATATACCCTGGGCTGGTTTACTCGGCTGGTTAGCTTAGCTGGTTAGTTCTCTGCCCAACCTTCAGCCTGGATACCCAGCATAGTTCGCCTACAGGTCCTACATCGGTACTTCTCTTCTCTCTTCTCGAAGAAAGACGAAGAGTATCGTCTCCTCCCTCTGTTTCATTCCTTCGGTTCGTCTCCTGTTCCCTTTCTTCTTCTTCTTTTATTCGCCGGTCGTCTCATTTCATCTTATCTCGTTTGAAATCTGGTCCTCCTTCCTCTTTGATCGTCCCTTTCCTCATCTTCCACATCTTCTTGGTCGTCTTCTTCGTCCTCCTCCTCCTTCTTCTTCTTCTTCTTCTTCTTCATCATCTTCGTCCTCTTCCTTCTCCTCCGAGTCTTTTCTCGCGCGATTCGCGTGTGACGCATCGCAGCCACCCTGAGAAACGCGCCCACGCAATACGCTCCGTCTTGCCTGCGATTCTTCGCCTGCAGGCTACACCTGCCGTATTCTCCTACCTGTACACCGGGTGATCCCGAAATCCGGGGCTCTATCGACCGATGCCGCACCTGGCCACCTGCCTCCTCCGCTTTCACCGCGCATTACCTGTCGTAGATCTCTGTCACCCCGGTGTAAGGTGAATTTGGAGTCGGCTCTTCTTTGGAGTGAAAGCGACGGAGACATCGGAGAAGTATAACGTTGTATATAAATCTTCTGTGCGAGAATTATCACGATGACTTGGTATTTAAATGACGCCGAGATAAAAGCGCGCGGATGCCAGGAACCTTCGATTTGAAGGATGTTGATTAGCCATCATTTTCGGTTTCCGACTTTCTTAATCGACTATTATCGATCTTACGTAATCCCCGTGGAAAGTATGTATTATTCTTCTCCGGACAAAAGAATTCGCTACAGACCGTGAGAAATAGATTCATCGTTATAATCGAGAACGTTGGAATAAATTTCGGCGAACCGTGCCGCGAACTGACACCCGATTTAAAGCAAAGCAGACGGATCGAAGAGATCCGCAGTACGCGTAATTACAGGTTGCTTTTTCGTACGGTGTGCTGGGACCGGGGGCCCTTTACGCGTGCGTGCATGCAGAGCAAAATTCGTTCGCGGCAGTAAAGGGAGGACGACCCACTTCGAGGCCCACAAAGGGGCTGGCCCACCATAGACTGATTTATTAAAACATCCTGGTTGCTGCCATTAATCGTATTTTAATTATTATATACCCCGATTGGAGCGTTGCCCGAAAAAAGAATCAAGATATCAAAGTTTATCTGTACGTTCCGTTAGAATTTCAACGGTGAACGTTTCAAATCTATATTATAGAATTCGAGAAAGTTTCGATCGATATCATAATCGATATCGAAAGAAGAACGATATCGAAAATCGCGGTATCGGAACAATGTCTAAAGAAATATCCGCGACTCCCAGTCGTAAATCTGGTCGGTTGAGACATATTTTATTGCGCGGTCGTAACGTATGGATGTTCTTGGGCCGCGTACACACCATGAGTAAAGGCCTGTGCTACGGAAATATTAATGCAACTTCATCAATCACGCTGCATAAACAGTGGGGCAAGAAAACGATTTACTACTTACAGTCGGACCAGCCTACCGACGAATGTATAGCACGATCCGAATGCTCGCAGTGCCGGGAGAAACTTAACGGCACGTCAGGGAAAACCGTGGAGCATTCGTCAAAATCTTTCATCGCCCCGTGAGTTTAACCGCGTATTCCCACAATTATTCAAAACGGGATCAAATTGAAAACTTCGTTCGAAAGGTTTTGCGGTAGAAGTTCGTATCTACGGCTACTTGGTATCACGTATGTATGTATACATACATACCTATTATAAATCATGTACAGGTTACACCGTCGATCGAGTAGGTAGCTAACGAAATTGAAGATTCAATGAAACCGATTAGACCGAGCTTTTACCGTGTTACAAACACAACCACGGCACCGGTACGACCCGATGACGAGATAAAGTGCAAACCGCGGTGACATTTCCAACGGTGGCCTCCGATAAATTAATTAACCCGCGATACCCTACGGTTAGGTCGATTCGTTTTTTTCCACCTCCTCCTCCCCCCCCCCCCCTTCAAAACTAAATACAGATCCAGCTACACCATGAAACGATGAGTCAACCGCGATTCCATTCGTTCGGACGTTCTCAAGCATCTCGCTAACGAGGGGAGGGAGGATGTGCGTGAGTTTCACCGAGCACGTATTCCCATGGGGTCACGCGAGAGATTTCTGGATTACGATCCAGGCTTTTGATAGAAACTTATATGGCAAGAAAACGGATGGCGCATTCGGCATTAAGGAAGTACGTGAGTCTAGAGTCCGCGGTACTTATGGGTGCGTTTCAGCGCTGAACGTGCGTCTCCCTCAGGTCCGCATCTTTCACGTTTCCCCGTTTTTTCTTCTTTTTTTTTTCTTTTCACGAATTGCCTAACGTTCTCCTAAAACGGTCGGTCGAATCCGCGGAAACCGTTTCCCTCGCGAAATACCCAGCGGATAATCGTCCATCACAGCGTTCGCCGTAGCTGAGAACGAATCGTATTCAGGTATCGAGTAAGAAAATCGATTGCTATTATTACACGGATGTGTAAGATGTCATTGAAATTCATATCTTAGGTAGCGTTCGAGTGTATCCTATATCACTGTACACCCGCGGAATAACAGTAATTTATCTTCCCACGAAATGTAGCTACACGTGGAAAATTTGTATAAGTACGTATTTGTTGAAACACAGATTCTCAAGCTATCGGTTTGAACGTCGTCGGTTATTCCCTATAGCTTCGGGCTGAGGAACAAGTGGCCCGGCTATGTTGTACATACATATATATATACATATACTCGATTCTATTTAACCCGCGACTAGGCGCCTAGCATCCATGAACGATCTTTTACGGCTCGGGGCATCAGAAAAGCGGCCGTGGCAACATTATATCCAATTCTACTCAGGTTGCAGTTGATAGTAGTTTTGATCGGTCGTTTCCGAACATTCTCCCGGGGCTATGAGAAGCAGGTACATTACGAACCGCTAGAATTCTCACACATCCTTGAAATCTCCGTGGGTTTGGGAAATTTAAGAAGCAACGGAACGATCGTTACGTTAAACAGCGGAATCTACGCAACCGTCGTTCTGTCATGTAAGACACGCGTGTACAACGGCGGCCGTTCGGTACGCACGATTTAGTTGAGGTGTAAATCATAGGACGAAGCCACATAGACACCAACTACTCGAAGGGAACCCTATTCTCCTCTCGTTCTTTCGCGTCCCGTTTACTTCGATCGTTCTTTCATCCTATATCTCTTTCTCTCTCTCTCTCCCTCTCCCTCTCTCTCTCTCTTTCTTTACTTCTCCTCTCACCCGATGGGAGCAACTCTTTTGCGGGGCCATCTCTAGTCGCTAGAACGGGCATCAGCTGCCTGACAAGGCGTATAATTAATCCCTAATGACGCTGGCATAAATCCATCTCGGTAGGCCGTTTGGCCGTTCGCCGCTCGCGCGCCGTTGGCTTTACTAGCGAAATCAGCGCCAGCTTTGTCGCTGTCGTCCATTTTCCACGTTATTTATGCGCCCATCATTGGATCGCTCCGTACGCAACTTCAGACCGCCGACCCACCGAACAGCATCCACGCGGAAGGATCCCTCGTCAACGGATCCATCTAGTGTGGTACCGAAAGCAAGTGGCTTTACGTTTCCGAGAATACACGCCACTTCCGAGTTTTCTTTTATTAATTACACTCGGAACTTTCCTGAAGCGAACGTTTACGAAACGGTCGTAAGTTACCGTGTATTCCTTATATAACGATAATATAGAAGATTCTCTAGTGTAAATGGTAAGTAAGTAACGTTGAATGGTTATTTTACAGACAATGATTTGCATAGAAAATCTGTTGGATCATCCGACAATACCGCGAAGACGATCCGCACCTACATACGCGTATAAATCAATGCCAGTATTCCAAAGTAGAGCCGCGATAAGTCATCCGTTCTCGATTTAACGTTCGTCCGCGAATTTCAATTACAACCAAGCGACAATGTTGACCGCGAGCCAGCGACCTCGCGACACAGGCACTTAAATTACTCGGCCGACAAAACGCGACGGGACAATGGAACGATAAAGCCGTTGGTTAAAAAGCAACGCCGGCTATAAATCCCTACGGTGATCTAGTTTACAGCGTACGTATTTCTCGGCTGCATGTTCGAACTGACGTCATCTTATTGTAATCTCGACCCACGTCGGTCACGCTGTTTCTGCCTGTCCGATTTCGAAAAATTCACGAACCTCCGGTGTATACCCGTACGGGGCAAACTCGCGTGTCCATACGACGCACAGGAGGGGAACAAAACATACGTACTTACTTACTTAACAACAACAACAACAACAACAAAAAGTTGAAACAAGAGGAAAGAAAAAGTTTGTAAAAACACGTCGAACACGATAGGAAGGAAACGAATGGCGGCATGGACCCGGTAAAAAAAAAATAAGAGAAAAACAGAAGTCGATTCCATGTAAATGGGCCTAACGAATACGTGGGATAAAACAGAGAGAGAGAGAGAGAGGCAATGTACCGCCGGTGAAAAGAGAGCGGAGGAAAATGAAGCGTTTACCGATTCTCGGATAGCAGGTCCTTCCTGGAAAGGATCGGTCTGATCTCGAGAGAACACGAGCACGTGATGCACTGGAAGTTCGCGTTCGTTCGAAACGGGCCAGGGGCAGAGAGAAGCGGTGGAGAGGAGTGAAAAAGCCGAAGGAGCAGAAGATCCGCGCACGCGGCTGTGAACTCCGCAAAGAGGGAACTGGCGTACCGAATTGATGCACACGAAACGGCATGCCCGGAATGTTATAATCGCGAACCTTTGAACCCAAACCCGAGACTCCCACACCACCCGGGACCGTGGTGAGCCCCGTTTCCATCGCTGAAATTACTCGTGTTACTCTCCTCTTCGTGCCGGTTCGTCGCTGATACGCTTCCACGAAAGGCCCCGGCTAGTAAACGAGCGCCTCCGCGTATAATAATTCTCGTGCGTTTCTCCGCGGCTCCGATACGATATAGCCCGATACGGGTCATAGATACAAATGCAAACCCATCGGGATCTAGAAATTAATCTCGCGGTAGCGGGAGAAAGAGAGAGAGAGAGAGAAATAGTTATACTTGGGTGAAATAACGATCGTCGCGAGAGGATAGCAAGGATTTTTTTTCAAACATCTATTCGTATACATATATTACTTTTATAGAGTTTCTATATGATAGCTAGATACCGGAGGATAGCCGCTAGCTATTCGAAAGCCCCGTCGATCGTAATTAAGAAGATATCGTGGAATCACATTTTTTTCATCTTTCTTTTCACGGATTACCAATCGATGGAAAAATATTCAATAGAGACAGCGTGAGAAACGTTTCTATATTATAATGACTGAGTTCGATCCGAAAAGTGATATATTTTTCTGCGATCCATGAAACGGTTGTAGATGTCGAACGATTTCGCGAAAGGGTAAGATAATTTTCGGGAAAACATAAAATTTCCTGGAACCACGCGATACAACGAACGGGCAAAATTGCTCTACTCCCACGAATGCCCTACGGGAGTCTTCGCCGCCTTCGTTCCAGTATACAGACGCGGTGGGCGTTACGGTAATTAATTTTTGCCTGATAATTAAGATATCCCGTGTAGACACTGAGATATACCCTGCGGTATCGTCATTTTTCAGGCAGCGAGTATCGCGTGCTTCCTTCGCGCAAACTCCGCTTCTCTCGGTGTCCTAAACGAACGAACGACTATCACGTCCTTGGAAATACGTGATATTAACCGCGGGAACATAATCCGTATTTCCAGTTTATGTAATAAGAGCTCGCCTGATATATATATATCACTTGTTATTCTCCCTACGGGCAGAAGGTGTACCTTATAATTACTTTATTAAACGTTGCTGAACGAGAAACAAACGATACATAATTGCTGAGTTTCGTCTAATTTTCCTGTCCATCTTTTTCCGCAAATTTTTCTCACTCTAAGTGACAACACCGGATTAGACGTATGTATGCGCACGTTGTTAACGACGTGTTAACGCGTGATTGTTACGTCGCTTGTGAGATCTATAATCCCAAAGTCCCCAGGGAAAACGATCACGATGACGTTCAACGCGTTAAATTGCACGCTATACAGTGAAAGTGCCGATCAGAAAACCAACGTTAAAATTTCTCTCGTCCGTGGAACGTCACGATGGTTAGACACACCAACACCACCACTATCCGTAACCGTCTCGGGACCGACATTTTCCTGTTACCCGGCATTGTGTTCCTGGCCGCGTTTTCAGTCGGCGGCAAGCAGTGGTGGTAACCGGGATAAACGCGACGCGAAGGAGAGAAGAAGAAGAAGGAGCCACGTCACGGAACGGAAACATCTGGCCCACGGTGGTGTTTCACCGTGGCCTCGTGGGGATTATTAATTGTTTCATCTCTGCCCTTATCCTCGCCTCCCCGTTTGCACGACTAAGCAAATACGAGAGGCGTAACCCACACGGTGATGTACGAGCTTAAAAGCCCTCACGATCCGCCACGGTACTCTCTTTCTCTCATTCGCTTTCTCGACTAAAAACTACCGGGAGAAACGGAGACGGGACGAGATAGAGCCGTGGGGTTATCGTCTGATTTATAATTTGAGGCTCTGGGTGCTCCACCGTGGAATACGTCCCGACCCGACGTTTTCCGGTTCAGGAAACGTAATTGGTTGCCAGTACGATCGTAGATAGCCGCCGGTTCGAATCGGGCTTCGAAAGCGTCTCTCGAACGATCGAGTGCCTCGGTCTCGTTCTCTCTTTTCCCGGCTCCCCTCGTTGAATTTACTTCACAACCCGGCGCGTCGTTATCTCGCGGAACATTTTTTAATTCATGATTTAAATCACGAATATCGGCCGGTACCAACAAGCAAGGCGTATAAATCCACTCGAATCTATTCCGAGTAGCCGTTAGAAGTCACCGGGGATTGCGGGCGCGTTCGAAAACCCCACCGTATCGCGATCCGTACGATTATTTTTCTAATTAGCCATGATTTCGCTCGTGGCGAACGTTCCGAGCGTTCCTGGCTCTCTAAAACATCGACGACGATCATGCCTCGTATTATACGACCGTCCACGCGATCACGATACGTGACAAACTTGCTAGAGACTTTATACGGCGGTGATATAAAACGATCAAGTTATAAACGAATGATTTTCATCCTGGACTGTTACAAGCGTACTATACACTCGATGTTTATATTCCACCTCCTATAATCATGTATCAGATACACTGTCGACGATCGTTAAATGAACAGGTGTGAAAAGTAACACTAAATCTTTCAATGTAATCATACGAAATCCAATCTATTACGTTGACTCGCGCAAACGTGCGTGAAAAAGGTGACCCATAAAAAAAAAAAGAAAAAAACAAAAAAACAACCGTCGCGACGGGTACATCGCATCGACGCACGCACACGCGTGCCGTTCACGCATCCCGTACACGCCGACGATTTGTTATAACCCCCGGGTTGATGTGTGCGATGCTCGCGGGCCGCATTTGTACCTTTCCACCCGTTGCCTCTTGAAACGTTAGCGCCAACATCTCCATCCGTGACGCAGATACGTCCGCCTCGATCGTGGTCCACGGGCGCTGTTCTTAGCGCACGCACGGATGCTGGGAAGCACGAGCCTCGTGAATTATGGAGTGCAGGAACACCCACTTCCTGGTCCTCGAAACACCCGACTCCCACGCATACTGATGGACCTGCCAGGGGCGGCTTGATGGATCCGCGCAACCACCACATCCCCCTTCCGTCCCGCGAACACCGTCTCAACGCTATTCTCCAGCCTCCTTTGCTCGCTTGCTCTATCATTATTCGCCGAGCGATTCGTTAATCAATCACCGCGCCTAATTGCGCGACCGCGCCGCACCGCCGCCGCCGCCGCCGCGGAATTCAAACGTCTCCGTTTATACGAGTGAAATAACCGCGCCGCGTTACTGCCCGTATTAAACGCGACCTGGTAATCGTAACGTGGGAATAAAGAGCATAATAATTACGTGGGAATAAAGAAGATAAGGAAGGACGAGCTTGAATGTAAAGACTTTGGAAACATAATGTTCTGTCGTCTCTATCTAAATGCCACGTGTCACGATAAATTGCTACTTGTATTATAACTGTATGTACATACATACATTCATATGTATATTCATCTATAGTACAGAGACTATCTATCGGTTATAAAGAAAGTATGCGTATTCGAAGAATTTCCAGAACCGATTTACTTGCGACACGAACGCAGCACACAGGGAATTGTAAGAACATACGTGATATCGAAAGGAAATGCCTTGCCGGACGTCATGGAGGCGCCGGGAGTACGAAAAGGGAGGAGAAAGGAAGATAGAAAGAGGGTCCGTGATGCGGAGAGTGAATTCTGAGATGGGGCATAAATTGATATGCATCCAGCATTCGACATGTCGGTCGGATAAAAGAGGGAGTCCCGAGACAATGCCCGTCGGCCACGAACCCCCTCGTGCATCCGGTGTGTTTTCAAGGAAGCTTTCGGAGCATCGTGACACATATCAATTGATTTTCACGGGCACAGGTCCGGGCCGCCACGTTTGATATATCGCCTCGTACGTTTCTTGTTCAACGACGAGAAGAAAGAAGGGCGAGGCGCCCGACGAAAATGACCAACTGCTCGACTCGATCGAAAATAAAAAATAAAGAAAACTACTATCGTTCTTTCCGCGACACGATGAAATACGAGATTCATGAATTTTCCGTCGGGATTCCGACGAGCCAGCCATCGGTGCAACACTACCGGGCATGCGTATGTATGTATGTACGTTACAACGCAGTTACTAATTTAATTACAATGAGACACCGATTGCACAATTAACATATCATTAAAATACTTCGGTGTAGTAATTATACACTTTCTAAGTGCATAGGTCGCCGCGGATTTACATATCGTTCGAAGAATATAAATAACACGTAGTACGGCTCGTTTGACAGTAGCTGCTCATTTGTTACTCGTTAGAACGACACGAACAGGTATCAATGTGTCGTGCAACTTGCCGATTCGCAATGCCGTTCACCTTTCTACAGATTTTTTTTTTCATCGCTACGCGAAGATGAACCGTAAACGTGAAAGATAACGTGGAAGAACGAAGAAGAAATTTCACGAACAAAAAATCCGTAGAAACGATCAAACTATCCCTACCGAATTCCAAAAATACAAGCCTATCATCGAATCGATACGAAAGCGAAAAACTCCAAAAAACAAATCGATAAAAGATCGAAACGATACGAACGACGGCGCCGAAAGGTTATGTCTTCCATCGTTCGCAACGTGTGCCTTCTATAAATTCCAACGAGAGCTGGAACGTCCCCTGGAAACTACTTTGTTTTAAGACACGACACCCACGTCTCGTCTCTATGCGTATGCACGCACTTTTACGCGGCCGCGCGCGCGCGTACACACACGCACACACTTTTTACACGTCCGTGTGTCGTTACACACATCCGTATCGCTCGCTAACCGCGTTGCCGTTCTACACAGAGCACGCGCTGCGTTCAATGTAAAGCGTTAAAACGCTACGTGATCGAATTCGATAAACGACCGGACACTCGCCAGTCCGAGCCACCATTTCGCGCACACCATGAGAATATCAAGGAGAGAGATCGTTAGAAACGTTTAGAATTAAGCGCGCCTTTTGCCGAAGGCTCTTACCGTTCCGAAGATTGATTAGAATCAAACGTAATTCCAGCTATTAAAATCTCATAAATCGAATTAATTGGACGTTCGTATCGTTTAGAATTTTTTTTTTTATCGATCCTCCCCGATATCGAGGCGTCATTGATATGAAATTTACCCGGCTCTGACGGAAAACACGATTTATACATTAGTATTGTATAATATTATGAATTCGTGAAATTTCATTACGCGTGTGCCGCGCGTCGTTGTGTACGTCGGTGTGAAGATGAAAACAGGAACGACGTTAGATACTCGTGTGTCTCACCTTCGTATGAACAGTTACAGACTGTTCATTGTTATTAGTGACGGTTGCGAGTCGTGTCGAGAGCCAAGAACAAGTTCTTCCTCGGGTATCAACGCCTCTATGCCTGGGCTCCGTGAGACGTTGGGAAATCCCATTCATTTAAATCCTATCGTCTTCGTTCGACACTCGAAAGTCATCTTTCGAGAATTTACGGAGGTGTTCTTAGACACGGGTTTTAGAGAGACGCGAAGGATGTTTCGTTTGAAACAAAGCACACACATCGTTCTGTTGCTCCCAATCGAATGGAAGATATTTCAAATATTTTCCCATACGCTCCCACTAAAACCGTGATTCCAGATCCCAGGTATGCTAATGAAGTGGGGATAACGATATCTTGTCATATATATCAGCGTGTAATATCATTGGAAATTATCTACAGCATAATTTACACTCTTATACGTATAGACATACTCTTTGTGTATACGTTAGAAGAGACACTGGCTACTAAATTGCAGACGTTCCATTATCTCGTATCTATTAAAACCTCCTGAAAGTCCACTGACTGATATACCAAGAGATACAAGAAGATGATCGTTGAATCGGTTGTAACAGGAATTCAACGTAAGCCCAAGAAATATACTTTTTCTATTCTTCTTTCATCGTACACGTTAACATGGAATCAGACGTTCCGATCGTGAGATCGCGAAAATGGACGTAATAACGTTGATGCCATTTCAAGCAAAACTCACGGTATGATCACCTTGATCCCTGAAATGTTAGGTTCAACGTCTTCTGCATAACTATCTGTCTCCATCACGGGTTGAGGTCGGTTCGATCCTCTCGCTACCCATATCGCGGAATTAGATTACGTATCTTGGCTGTCCGTGATTTATTTATCGAGCCCGGCTCCTTGAGGCGTGCTAGGGTTTCAACACCTTTTGACGCGTGTATTTACGATTATGAGAATTACACAAGGCAATTAGAGCCGGCCGGCAGAGTATAAATACGGATAATTGTGCGCCAGGTCTCTTAGATTGTATGTGCGGACGTAAATTACATACCCGTCGAGGAAAAATCGAGCGCCACGGAGAAGATCATGAAGATCTCGTATTATATACGTTCACGTGTTAAGCTACGAAATCATTGGCGAATCGCTCGCCTAAATGTTAATATTCCATGTATGTACGATAACGCCGCTTTCTCGCGTCCGCCGTTCGTTTGAATCAGTTACTTGAATGACAAAATCCATGAAAGTCCTAAGTAACAGCGAGATCGAATTACCATTGACCGAGATTATTAAGTGTCTTTCATTCGATCCGACGAAACCGATTAAACATCTACCGCGAGTTCATGTCCAACCGTATCGGACCCTCGTCATCTAACCATTAGTTTGAAAAACCACCTTGCCACTGTCCGAACGTCAAGCGTGGAAATATGAAAATTTTACCACGGCTCGTAATTGTTATAAGTTATTCGCGTGCGAATCTTGACGTTATCCTCGCGTCATCTTGATCTAAACGATTCAACGAAGTTTATATACCATCCCCCTTGCGCGGGGAACGAAGTAGATAGAAATTTTCTACCGTGTGCAACGATTCCGCGATGTAGTTTCGAACCGAGACTGTGAAAAACACATCGGTCGGTGCCGGAGCTGCCGCGCGAGATCGTGAGAAGTACTCCAGATCACCGAGCAGGATCTTACCCAGGTACCATATCGCGGGCCTGTTAGAGTCAGATCGCTAACAAAGTGAGGATCAAATAATAACACGTTACGATCGCGCTGCCCGAAGATAGATGGTGCACGGTGTGAGTGAATAATTTGATAATGGCGGCGGCGGGAGCGACGCCGGCGTAGCACTTCGTACTTTTGCGCCCCCGCGCCGTCTCCTTCTAGGATCGAGGACGAGAGACCGGTCGAAGAGGGAAGATGATCTCCGATCGTTGCTCGAGATCTAGCACTCGCGTTGCTCCTTCCTTCGTTTCTCACTCGCACATTCAACCTTTCTCCTCTCCACCGACACCGTCTTATTTTCACAATCTGTCTCTCTTTATCATTCGGTGTCTTCGTCTCGTCTTTCTTACTCTCGATCCTGAAAGATCATGCACCGAGATCACGGGGCTATTCGTGATATATCCGTGTGCGGACGGGTTATGCCGCGTACCACGAAGATCGCCATTTCTGCCCCGTGTAAAGGGATATTCCGGTGTTTTCGAACATTTTTGTAGACAGCCTTAATGGCGGATGATTGTGTGCCAAAGGTAACCCCAGGTGAAAATGAGCCGTCCATGATGTATACGTTGTATCCTACCCTTTCGAGTCTTCGGCGTGATTTTCGACAGGAAACTCGTGATACCTGAGAGCGTATTCTTATTGTTTTTAAATTCTTTCGTCCATCCATCCTTCGTGTACTCTATATACTTATAATTTTACCATCGATTTAAATTGTTATACCTTAAACTTTAGTACGAAAAGAATTTCATACAAAATTTAAGTAATACGAATATCAAAGTACTCTCCAAAGAAATATGATCTATCAATAAAATTACATTAACAACAGGTTTCCCTTGAACATACGTCGCGTTATCTCGCAATGTAAACGAAACTACCGTTTTCGTTTATCGGTTAGAATTCTGCCGTTGTATTCTCGCGTGCGTAAGTCGGTTCTGTATTACGGAAGGGTTATATTGGTACTTGCCAAGGGCGATTCGTCGTATACCACAACCCTAGAAGGTATTTCTTAGAGTATCGCCACGAGGAAAGACGGACAAACCGTAGAAAGAACATGGTATGTAACATAACCGGCAACAAGGGCAGGTAAGGATCGCCGCAACAACGAAACTCGGGGAGGAGAAGAAACTGAGATGCTCGCGGCTCGTGGGGATCAGGCATAGATAAGTGGCACTTATGTTTAATACGTGAGTGTGGATGAGTAGTCGGTCCTGCACGCGATCCTCGCGTCGGCCCGGTCTTTTCTGACCTCGCATTCGCTAGAACCAATTTCCGCGGATAATACGAGCGTTCTGCAAGGCTGAAATATTCCTTTAAATGGAGCAGACCCATGGGGCACAAATGTAACGACATGGCGGATATCCACGAGGATTTATTTTTTAATTCTTCGTACGGAATAGTTGTATGTATCGTTTCGCAAGGATTTGTTTAAGAGGATCATGTTAATTTAGAAATGATATATGGTGACATCGTTTTACGTTGGATAGTACACGGAGGAAAGGTGTATCAAAGTTATTTTTTCGATGAATCTAAACGGTGGAAAGTGAAAGGCGGAAAATCATATCAAACTCGTAAATAGCAAAATAATTGAAAATTTACGTAGACACGCGTAATTACTGTTCACGTAGAACTCGAACTATAATCTGACGACTTCGGGAAATCATAACTTTTCGCGTGGTTCATTAATTTGTCGGATTTCTCGCACGAACATTTTAGTGTACATCGACGTTGCGACATTGTGAGGATCGACATGACGAGAATTCATCGGGTATCGCAAACCGGGTGGAATTTAGTAATTAAAATAATAGTCGTGATGGATGAAATAAATTTGTTTCGAATGTTCGTCGAAATCGATAATAACACCCAGAATATAGAAATCGAGCTTTTCACATAGTAGTCCAGACGATTCGGCATTCATTTTTAACAAAAGAAAGTGAACGAATCGTCCGGAAATGTGAAAGCTGTTATGGCCGAAAATTTTAAGTGAATTTCAAAATTCTTGTACTGAAGCAACGATATAAATATATTACTCGCATATAGCTTATCTACCGCGAGATTTTGGTGTTATTATGCCCAATCCCTACGTAAAAAATCCTATGTACGCCCTCTGTCTCTTAGCGGCAGTTTGCGTACGCCAGCATGTATACGAAAATAGGTAAGACATTGTCAGCTATTAACCCAACATCGTTAATTTCTCCCCTATCAGAATATTAACAAAGAACGTAAAACTTTTGCGAATTTTTTCAGCCCAACAAAACCATTGACGAAAGGCGTGTCACTCCAAGCACCGTCGATCGTATTGACGAAGCCAAGCGAAGCCACTTTAAAAACCATTATCAAGAGCGAGAAAGTGAAACAAGATTCTCCAAAAAAACTACCAAGACCGGAACAAGCGGACTCGTTGATTTCCTGTGTCGAGAACTTTGCCAAACGTGTTGGGACTATCGTCGGCGATATTCAATCAACGTTGCCGGTAACATTCATTAATTCCATAATTCACGAATGCATTTAAGTGCCATTCTATATCAATTCGTCGGATTATAAGGTCTCTAATAAACTCGTTATAAACATTCATTTTCCGCTCACCGTAGTTCTCAAAGATACCGGAGTCCGCCGATCCTGTTTCCACGTATAACGTCCTTGATTCTATCCTGCATTTAACGAGCAATGTTGGAAGCAAATGGCTGGTTTGATGTAACGCATTAATGATCGACTGAGAAACATGAACTGCTGTTTGACGGAGGTTCATGCGGATTAAGGGGGACTCCGCAAACGATCTTTGTCAATCGGTGGTAACGAAGCGACTCAATTTAAAAGTGAGTGATTTATCCCGATATTATTTCCCTAATAAAAGTGTCAATCCTCGTAACGTACCATCTTCATTTTTCCATAACAGACGTAAACGTTCATGTGTACAGTGCCAGGAAACGATTTCAAACCTGACGGGGTAATGTGAACCTACAAAAATCGTTGAAAAATTGTTAAAGACAATCGGTACGGGTGCTGCGCGTTCATAATGGCGCCAACGAGCGCGCTGGTACCCAAGTAAATAAACAAAAAAAAAATCACACGTGTGTACAACATAAAAATCATTTCTAAGCATGCAACTATCAATGATCGAAATAAATCAAATTTATTAAAACCCTTGACTTTTTAATTTTGAACAATACTTCCGAATACTAATTCACCAACCCTGTTGCTTGCTCTACGTGCCACCAAGAAGACTTTCCGTCTTCCATCCTGCTCGCGAACCATTCGTCAGAAACGGTGGCCGAGCAGATTTCCAAATCTTCGTTTCGACCGGTCGTCGACGCCGGGACGTCGGTCGGCAGGCTCATTTGAATTTTCCCGGACAGGATGTGCACCGCGTGCATTTCAATCCCCGGGGACACCCCGACGACGAATTATGGTCGAGGGAGAGAAGCCCCCGTGAAAGAAGAAGAAGAAGAATGGAAAAGGACGGAATGGATATACGGTCTACGTATGCGGATGGTAGTTTAAGAGCGAACGCCCGGTATCCAGAGCACGTCCGGAGCGCGAAGAACTTATTGTCATGTGCCGGGCTCACCGGGGCATTTTAATATTTCCGCTGAATGCACCGAGAACGACGGACCCACGAAAAAGGAAGAAGGTGTGCAGACCAGAGGCGAGGAATCGTTACACGACTGCCACTGGTCTTGCCTCTCGACACGTGACAGGTGGTAGCTTAGGGGGAAACCCTTTGTTTTTTCCACGAGCTTCTTACTACCGAGAGACGACGGGTAAGTGTGTTTAGAGAAACTGGCGCCACGAACCGCATAACGATGCTGGTATTTAAATATTTACTAGTCCCGTGGAAAATATATCTCCCTATTTGTATCTCGGGGAGTTAAACTCGTTTCGCGGCGAACATAATAATGTTATGGTAATTTCATCTTTCGAATCGTAAAAATCAATGAACATTTAAAATCGTTACGAGACTTTGCTTGTTGGAACGTGATATAAGAGATTTCTATCGATTGTTTCAACAAACGTGGAGATTTCCGAATAATTTTATTCCTCGTTGAAGAACGAATGTTCTAATGAACGTCAGATACTGTTTACAGGATTTACAAGGTTCTTTACGTTCCTTGGAGTCGTTCCGCGAAATATATTTTACAGCGAGCGTGGAATCTATCACTCGGATTCGTCCTCTGTCGCGCATCGACTTTGGCCTTCGCTTGCACCGAAGTGATTCACGGTACTCGGTTCCTCTCGACGTGCGACAACCTCCAGATAAATCGTGGCAATTCTCTACGTGTGTCAGCGTATTACCGTGGTCCCGAATAGCTCTGCGCGCGGTGCGAATATCTGATAGTCCGTACGTGATACGATATATTTACATATTATGCGTGCACGGTAGCTGCATCTTCTCCTGCACCACGAACTGACTTTCAATGCCGACAGAAGCTGGGGATCGCGTTTCGACTTCTATTTTTGCACGTGATGATTTTTATTAAAAAAAAAAAGAAATAGAAGAAATACCACTAAAACACGACAACACGGATATTTTACCATAGATTTATAAATTATTTTTACATATCTGGATCACAATCGAACTTCAATTCTGTCCACCTGGAGAACACTAAGATATCACGGTATACGGTGACCCATAAATAGACAAAGTTCAAGCAACGGATATACTTATCATGAGACATTGCGACACTACGTCCTACGGTCGTTCGATGCACCCGATGCAATTGTTATATTGTAGCAAGAAGAATTACATCGTTCCTCCCGACACGCGATCGGTGTAGCCTTCTATTGGTAATCCTAATTGCGAGTACCACGGTATTTCACTTGACTTACATAACGAAATCGACTCCACCGCGACGTCCGAATCTCCTCTTCTTTTTCTTTCTTTTTTTTTTGTCTTCTGGACGTCGGGAGGGAACCGATGTGAATCATCCCCTCACGCGAGAACGCTAGGTGAGCGTCTGGTTCGGTTCGCGCAACGAAATCTTCATTTCGTCAAACCTGTATTTGGTTTACGAGGGAAAGGCAGTTAGCCAGAAAGGAGCTAAGTAGAACGCACGACGTGTTTAAGTGGATGACTTATCGATTTAAACGCTCGGTCAAGAATACTCCGTTGCCGACGAATAATAGGATGAAAATTCCCTCTCATGTACACGGTTATCCGTAATTACTGTATTTAACATTACGAAACCTTGACATTTGCTGGGAAGTTGCCGCGGAATGCGGGGGAAAATTAAGACTTTTATAAATCACATTCCGTGTATCATTTTGATATTTCCAGAGAGATCGCGTACGGATACAGACAGTTGGATAATCGATGATAACAATTATTCTAATACACGTCGATTCTCGTGAACGCGCGAACGTACGAACGTGCGGTTCGATCTCTTTAGTTTTCAAGCCAACCGTCGTTCCAATCGCACAAATCTAAAGGAAATCTTGTCGCAGTAAAGGAAGGCGGAGAGGATCGTATCTTGCGTAGACGTCTCGCATCGCCGGATGCGCGTGTGCCTCCCTCGCTTCCGGCCGTAAGCCTGGTTAGGCTCATTGCCATGCTCAACGTCTCGCCCGCCCCCGGAATATGAAAACAAAATCATATTCTCCGCCCGTGGCTTACCGATGAGCTTTCTCCCCCCTGGTCGTTCCGTCTTCTTAAATCTCGTGAAAATGTCTCGCCTCGGAATCGCGATAACCGGGGAGCCGATCGTAAAACGATTTCGCACGAACGCATCCAGCGTCACTTTAGAAATAAACGAGCTAGACACTGTAACGCTTGTGAAATTGATAACGTTAATTGCTCGGGGTGTAATCTAAATCGTGAACTTTCTGCGGGCGCGTTGCGTAATGAATTTTAACGTGGGAGAAGAAAACACCGTGGATTCTCTGTACGTGTACGTATAGAGAACAGCTTCTAGATCGACCGGGGCAAAAAGTAAACTGCCCTTTGATAGAACGGACGGGTTGGTGAGTAACGGCTTTCGTCAGGGTAAAATACGATTTCTCAAGATCGCTCGTTAGGCCGGCAAAACCTTACGGCTAAGGTAATTGCGGCGATCATACGTTAGTTAGGTTAATAACTTTGCATTATAAATGTATTAAGCTCGAATCCAATTACAAACGCCGAAGATCGGTTGCAAAATGACGAGGTGTAATGCGCGTTTCACTTTTGAAGTTCAGGTCGATGAATAATTCAGAATATAAAAATGTTAATAGCGACGATTTGCTGGTTTTTTATCGTGAAATCCAAGATTGATTGTGACATTTATAAAAAAAAATAAGAATTATGGAGATACAATGATACACGGCAGACGTTCGTCTGGAGTTTTGCATATCGTATAAACTACTGGGAAAATTCCGATGAGTAGGTAAAAAAGTAGATTAGACGTTATTTAGCACACAGCGATTTGTGAAAGTGTACAATATGTACGTGTCTACGATTGTTACCCCGTGACAATTCCGGATGCCGTTTCGAATATTTCCCGCAATTTACGATCATGAACGGCCCCGTGTATGCGAAGCGCATCTGGTGCATTCGGACGTTACGCTCTCGAATGATTTAGCGACCGCTGGAACACAGTCACAATCATTCTGATCTTCGAGGCAATAGAGCGGAACAAAGTCACTCGTAATTTTTCTCATAATTTCCTTTCTATTTTCCACATTTCTCTTGCACGCTCTATTTACTCCACAAAATGAAATATAGCCGGGAAACGAATAAAGTAAAAATAAAAATACTTAGCGTTTGTCTTTCGAAAAAATTACGTGGTGGCCCAAATTACCCATACACCGACATAATAAAATGTATCGAGCACAAGAAAAAAACAGCGAACATATGTGTGAATCGTGACGAGTGCAACGGTCGTGAACCCGGTCGGCGTAGAAAAGCCAGTGCCGTTGATTGTAATTAACCGTACCGCTGGAAAACTCGGATGGTTGCGAAAAAGCGTGAATCGTGGTGATGGAATGAAAAAAAGAGAAGAAGGAGAGAGAGAGAGAAAGAGAGAGAGGACGAGTCAGAGAGGCGAGTGCGCCGGTTCGGCGTTGACGACCGTCACGGAATAGAGGGCGTTACGCACACGCATGTGCACGATTGTGTCACAGATGTCATAATCTTACGTAATTGGGTGCCATCGTCGGGCATTTGTAAGCCGCACGCATGCGAGAGCGGGTTGGTCGTAGTAGTACGCACAGCAATTTGCTTTGATTCGATATTGTAAATTGTGTCGCGGGAAAAGTGATGTCCGTTAGAAAGAAGAGGATGAAGAAGAAGAAGAAGAAGAAAAAAAAAAGAAAACGAGAGTACGCGGACACGCTCCGGACAGCGATATTATAAAACGAAAACGATGTAGTTCAAATAAAAACGTCCATTGACATAAAGATATAATTACAATGTATGAAAACGCGATTATGCCATAACGGCTAAGATAAATTATCCTCAGGATGTGGGTTTTAATAATTACAGTAATACACCGCTGAGTTATTACTTGTAAACGTCTCATATAAAAATTAAAAACAGATGCAGCTTGAATTATTCATGAATAAGGACCGAAACCTGATGTTTATCTGGTCATTAATCAGCAGTCTATGTTATAATTAATTTTTGCCACGATCCTCGTAGTCAGGTAGCCACTTGCGCGCGTCCGTGAATCATGGCTCCGGTCCAATCTAACGTTACCGGGATGTTACCAATAGCGTCAAAACATTTACCTGCCGCGATATGAGGTCGGCCAATTTCTTTCGTAACCTGCCCCGATGATATGCGACGAACGCACCACCCGCGACCATTATGAAACACTGATATATATATACATATATATTCTACACGGGACACAGAGCATGCCCTGATATTCAGGTATTACGATATACGTTGGTGTTTCGATGAACCTTTACGGTGTTGTACACATCGCACTTGTTGTTCTACGAAATATTATTCGTCAATGAAAATGTGCGAAATTAACACTTTATGGACAGGCCAATTTTATTATAAAGATCTTGTCACGATGTACCTTTAAAATGGTATATAAAAAGGTATAATTGGTATGAAAATTAATTTTTACAACGATCAGAGCATTTTCGTAAGTTATAGTTAAGACCCTAATTTCGCGTGTCACGTCGTAAAAGTGTTAAATATAACAAACAATTCCGAACGAGTTTAAAGATAAGTGGCGGTTGCGAGATACAGTTTTAATTGCAATTTGATTTTCCCCCGTTAAGCACCCCGCATCGTGCGTAGAAATGCATGGTGGCCAATATAAAATAAAGGTGTACCGGGAGGCGTGTCGGGTGAGAAAAAGCTACGGCAATCAATCGAGTAATCGATAGTTCGGTCGATCGGGATGCTAAACTCGATAGCAAAAAACGGCAGAACGACGAGGACGGAGTTATATGATAAAACACCCACCGCGAGGAACGCCGGTAGGTCGTTGTAGCTCGAGTGAATTTCACCGGGGAAAGGAGGAGCATGATCCTCATTACTTAAACCACCCCCAGGAAAAAGCGGTCTCGAGAAACAGTACCACCCCCTTAAAGTAAATTAGCAAATCTAACGTAATAATTAAATTATCGCCGTACGGGACGCGCAGGTAGTTAAAGACGCGCAGACCCGGTACGGATCGTGCTAATGAACCGTCCCGCGCAAATGGCAGTGGGAATAAATTTGAATTTCTATTACATCGACGGTAGTGTAGCTCCTGTCCGCGAGAAGATGGATCTGCTTCGTGTTATGGGACTCGGACATAGAAAGAATGCGGTGCAATATGAACAGATACAAAAAAATGACTAGATGAGAATAAAATAATAAAATAAATTAGATGATTTCTGTTTCGAGATTATGCACATTTTGAAATTTAATATTTTCATGAATAAATTTCTGGGTGAAATTTCTGATTTCTTATTATTTTTGAAATGTAGAATGAAAAATGATTACCATCGAATTGCGAAGAGACAGTTAAGGATCGTTTACTCGACTGATATTTTAGTAATAGTTTATAATTATGCGCACTATAACAGGGATACGTGTATTTAACCGATAACCAGCGACACGGAATAATCATTCGCTTAACTTGGAAATATAACGAATGTCCGGCGTTATTAACGTCAAGCCATGACCATAAACGCGGTACAAATATCTGACATTTACATCGTTGCATATTTATTGACGTTACTTTGCATAAACGGCCCTGAATATACATGCGCGTCATCGGGGTTCAGCGATAGTGAATTTCATTGACTTCAAAGGGATCGTGGGCAATTATACACGGCTGGACGTAATGCGACATATCTGTATTTACATTTCATTTTCACTGATCTCCGCACGTTGGATCTCTACGTACAGTTAGCTGCGACCTTCTATATCCCACGATCGTCGAACTCTGTACACGAAAAAATAGGGGGGAAGAGAAGAAAAGTACGTCGCTTAGTAAGAAAGCAAACGGACCGTGGGAGGAAGCCATTTAGAAACCTAATCCACCTGCTAATCCAATCACCACAAGAGTCGAGAACGTCTCTAATTGAGCACTGGCTTACGTACAAACGACAAGGTCCAAGATTAACTATCTCATAATTCAATTAACATTACCGCAAAAATCAGTAGACTTTCATCTATTTAGGAAAAAATGTTGCAGATCAATTTTCTTGAAACAACATTATCTACGGTCGAACACGTTACATTCGCGCTGATAGTTTGATTATACATAATTTATATCGACAGAACCATATTGATACGTTACATACTGCCGTACATAAACTTCGAAACGGAGAGAAATCATTTAATGAATACTAGCGTGTAAGATAGTAGGGCGACGAATGCGAAAGCATCGTCGCTTTATTTTCATTTATGCGACGAGCGATCGTATATGTCTTCGTGTAAAAGTTCAAGATGCCGATTGCGAAATCGAATCCGCATTGAGCCGTGCGTGGTGAGGTGCCAGGGTCGCACACGTTCGATCAAGCCGTCATGATCAGGCTTCTGTCCTAACGAAGATCGATACATTCGTTAATTAACGAATAACGTTTTTCTTCGACCGTTTTTTTTTCTTTCTTTTAATTTTTTTTTTAAACCGTGCGTATCTGCGGTCGCGCAATTAAATCCTACCCGCGGGAGTGACGCATGAGCGCGAGGTCGTCGTTCGAACTAATTAGCACATTCCATGGATGAGGTTACGAAACGTGCGATAGATGCTTCGCGATAGGAGCGGCGATGCCCGCATTAAAATAATCGACACCCGAGATCTAGTTTTCCTAATGTTTCTTTTTTTTTCTAGAACGCGCGTTATATAAAACGAAGAGAAATTGTTTTCACTTTAAAAATAGATAAGCTTAATAAAATCCGTTTGATAAATGGATAAATTTTAATAAGACACCGTAGCGATTGAACGTATTGAATGTAACATGTGAATTAAATTGAACACGATTAACGGCCGATGTGAATCGATGTAATCCTAATTCACTTTTATATTTCCAGACTGCTCTCGGATGGTGAAAGAGAGAACGGCCCACGCTTGCCACGATTCGAGAGGTCTGGCGAGAAGCAGCTGACGCGAATTACGAGAACTCTCATCTCTACAAAGGCGATTGGCTTGCTAGAGTAAACATATAGCGGTGGGTTAGGCTAGGTCATTCTTCTCCGACGTGTACGTTAATCATCGCGAAGTCCCGGTACGATGTTCGAGATTTTTTAATGTCACGGAAATCGAGTCGATTATCCTTCTAAACAAAAAGAAAAAATGTAAAAAAAAAAGAAAGAAAAAATAATCGTTACGAGAAGTTATACGATATCGCGAACAAACGTTTTCTAGCGGACATAAATCTTGGCGCTTTACCCCGGTCATCTAATAATTTACCTACCAATGCGCAATCACGGTTGGCTTGTTCGGTATTGTCTCATCATAATGACGCTTCGGCTCACCGATCGTTGACCGCAATATGTTTCCGGAAAACCGCATGCGAAATGATCACGATGATAACTATTTCGTCTGATCATAGTGCCTATGATACAGTGAAAGCTTCTCCTCTGCTCTTTTCATTCTTATTGCTCATTCTAATTCAGCCGCAAAACGGTGTTACGTTGACGAACAACGATAAATTTCATATTTCCTTCATCTTTTTAATTTGATTACAGGGTACGAGACTGTGTAGATTATGATTCGATTGCTAACTCGTAAGACAGTTTACATGTAATTTCCCCTGGTGAATTCACAAGACCCACCGTCGGAAGGTTCGGAAAATTTACGCGCATGTCAGACGCACAAGTCCACCGGCGCTCGTACGATTCTTTTGCCACATCCCTCTTTTTTTCATGTAAACTCGTTTCGTATTCCCGTGCTACCGTCGGGTACGACGCCACCGTACATTCTAAGAGACTGACTCATCCGAGTCCACTGGCTCTTCTTCATCGACACAGGACGCTCCACGTCTGGTCACGTTTCGTGGCACGGAGAGCTGCATTACGCACCCTTCGTACACGCTTCTATGCGGTACTGTCTTAACCAGGTGCCTACTATGTATTATCTCTTGCGTGCAATGGACTCTTTACCGATACGAAACACGTTCGCCCTCGCATAACGATAACCGAAAAGCAACAAAAGAAAAAAACAACAATTCTAAAAAAGTGCTCCACTTTTCTATACCAATGACAAAATCATCCTTCTAACAATGATACGATTAAAATAAAAACATCCCAATTATCCAACCTTTCGACTAATGTAAATATTAAAGTCATCGAAATTCGGTGTAAATTGTGATAACATATTTTATCGTGCCCCCCCCCCCCCCCCCCCCGGACAAGAATGTTCGCGCATCTGTCTTCCATCGCACGTCCCCCGTTTTCAAATTCCTTTTCCAGTGGCCGATCGCGATGGTGTACCCAACGAAATATGTACGTGTAAATGCGTGCAGGCTCACCATTGCACGTGCATACGGTATCGTAACACACGCAACCGCGAGGCGAGAGAGGGCCCCGTCGATGCGTATCCAGCTATCCACGTGCCGGGCGTTGCGTGCGACACGCCCAGTGCGTGGCTCGTACCTCACGCACATACGTGCCGCGCGAATCGAGATTTATGCCATTGGCCACGAACCGCACCGCTCGTTTATCGGCCGTTCCACGCGCGGATCAGAGAAACGAGCCGAGCTGAGCACACGGGGGAGATCGAGAGATCGTCCCGATCTCGAGAGAGAGAGACGGCCTCGCACGAGATATCATCGTCGGTGGCCAATGGGCGCCGCCTCTTTCCAATGACATGATCGCGCGATGCTGCACGCACAACTCCGGAGTAACGAGGGAAAACCGGCGACGAGATTATCTCGCGACGTTTAACCGCGGATGCATTAACGGTCTTGTGTGGGGCTTATTCCCATAGGCAAGGGGATTTTCTGTTAACATCAAATTGATATAAGATTTATCTGTAGAATAAAGAAAGATGATTCGAGGGAATGATACTATAATTTGGTTATTAATTTCAATTCTTTCTCTTAACTTTTTTTGGAAAGAATTCAGCATAGGGGTTGGTAGGGTGGGAAATTTGTATCGTGACTATTAATGAGACTAATCTATCAAAGTATTTACTACATCCTGTCTACTATGATATCAACACATCTCTATCTATTGTTCCACGGATGAGAAGTTCACAGATATTAAGCAAAAAACAGAACAGCTGCTCGATCGACGGTATCTTATCCCAGTTCAATCAAGCTCATCGGTCAATCTACTTTCATCCCCGGAAAATCAGCGAACGGTGGTCGTAGGTGAAGCCAGCAGCAGGTGCATCGGAAAATGTAAACGTACGGATGCAAAGCGATACTGCAACCGTCGGGGCGCCGTTCTCCGGCGATTCCCTTCAGCTGCAAATCGGTAGATGAGTCAGCCCTCTGGGGACGTGGCCAGGAAAAGAACGGGAATAACGAAAGTAAGAAAGAACGAAATAAATAAAGAAAGAAAGAAAGAAAGCAAGAAAGGTGGGGTTCTAAGGTTCTCGTTTCCGAGAGCTGGCCCTCCTCCTCGTCGTCCTGGTACGGAGGCTTGCCGGATACGCGTTCCCTGCATCTGTAACGAGGGATGCGCGCCTTACGACAGGCAGTGGCAGTGTCGTTGCGCACGATGCATAAAAGCGCAGTCTTGCTCGGGCAACGGCGCGCACTCGAGCGCTGTTCTACGCGGCCGGTACTTATCCAGCCCGGGGCATTGAAATGCAATCCCTCGCGCGGATGATTTATACCTCGCCAATGCCCGCCCGCGGGGCAGGATGTCGCACGTCCCTTCTTTATGTCTCTATCGTTCGCCTCGAAAATATCCCGCAGCGCCAAAGCGCGCAACGCTTGACACGTACGTACGAGCACGATCGGCGCCACTGTTAGCCTGCGGATCGAATTTGAACGCTCGCGCGAAGCGTTACCGGTCGCTCGTCAACGATGGACTAGAAGATTTAAAGATTTCCTGCGAGACTTTCCATGGAAGACGCGTCCGTGTACGTATGTTATTGTACGTGGCTTTCGGAAAACGTAATGTAATTTAGAGAATCTAATCACAATTCTTCTATTTATAATCGAACCGCCGCGCCACGCCGCCAGCGCAGTCGTGGACAGTGTTTCGTATTCAATGAACAAACGAAATACGTTACGGTAATCACTTTCACCCGTGGAACTTTCAACTATAAATTTCGGCACTCGATCATCTACAGCCGGGTATCGTACCGTGTTAGAAATAATTTGAATATATCGATAACCAAGTTCACGAACCGGAGTAGGTAACGATCCTATTGAAGAAATCGTGACTAAAGCTTCGGGAGAAAGTTGGATAACACGTCGTAGAGAACGATTCCTTTGTTTCTGGTTAAGATTGGAACGTCATAATTATGTAGGAAGGCGGAGTAGCGTGGTATCAATCGAACAAGCAGAAGGCGAGGGGTAACGGTGGAGGGGAAAATTGACGGGAGGCGTCGACGTACACGAACGAACGAACTCGATCGAACGAGAATGCTCTTTACGGATTGTAACGCGGTCCGCTCGCTCTACATCCGAACGCATTAGAAACGCCGGAGCGTGTAATAAGCGGGGTCCGAAAAATTAGCATCTGCCGGCCAGGAGACAATGCCTGATTTGAATAACAATGTTCGCTACCGTGTGGGCTTCTAACTCTTAACTATGGGTTCTAGACGTGATGCGAGTCTGCATATCGCACTCGTATAGTATGTACCAGTCACACATGACAATGCGTCTACCTCCACGATTTCCTCCCGCGGCTATGTTGCTCCACGGATGGTACAGAAAAATCACTTTTTAACAGAACCAATATTTTCCAGTACCGGTTTTAAGACAACATACCTACCAGGCCAAAGTAGTCTGCCTTTTGTGCGAAACTACTGGAGAACATCCGCGTTCAAATGCAACGAGGAAATTCGTATAAGAAAGTTCTACAGGGTGTGTCTAAACACCGGCGAGGCCTTTTTCGGGATTGAGTCTGATAATCAAGTGAACATAGATCCCTAAAACCAATTGAGGAACATCTACCGTTGTACTTCAGCAAATTATACGTAATTCGAATAATGTTGGATCAATGACGACAAATAATAATCAATCTCAATAGCTCAAAAATTATAGAAATGGCGTGCGATATACGAAAATCGCGAAAAATCGTCAAATTATAACAGTTTTTCGTTCGGCATTCGCTCAATTTTTGAGATAGCGACCTGAAACTTGTACCATTGTTTTAGTTAGGAAATTCTACGCCAGATCAACCTATAATAGTTGTACTTTTAGAAAATTTAATTTTTCGCAAAAATCTGAAGGGGGTAGGTCAGGATTTTTTGCGATTTTCGTAAATCGCCTGCCATTTCCGTAATTTTTGAGCTATTTAAATGTTCCAGGGCGTTTTGGACGCGGAATCCGAAGCCGAATAAGACAGTGAAGACTCATTTTTATATCTAAAAAATTGTGGAAATGGCGAGCGAATTACGAAAATCGGAAAAAATCCTGACCTACCCCCTTCAGATTTTGGCGAAAAATTAAATTTTCGAAAAGTACAACTATTATATGTTGATCTGCCGTAGAATTTCCTAACTAAAACAATGGTACAAGTTTCAGGTCGCTATCTCAAAAATTGAGCGAGTGCCGAAGGAAAAACGGCTTAAATTTGATCATTTTTCGCGATTTTCGTCATTCTTTCGTCATTTCCATAATCTTTGAGATATCAAAACGATCCGGGACGCATTGGAAGCGGATTCCGAAACCGAATAAGACAGCGAAAGATTCAGGTCGATATCTAAATGTTTACGGAAATGACGAAAGAATGACGCAAATTGCGAATAATGATCAAATTTAAGCAGTTTTTCCTTCGGCACTCGCTCAATTTTTGAGATAGCGGTCTGAAACTGGTACCATTGTTTTAGTTAGGAAATTCTACGGCAGATCAACGTATAATAGTTGTACTTTTCGAAAATTTAATTTTTCGCAAAAATCTGAAGGGGGTAGGTCAGGATTTTTTGCGATTTTCGTAAAACGCTCGCCATTTCCGTAATTCTTGAGATACTAAAATGATCCAGGACGTTTTGGACGCAGAATCCGAAGCCGAATAAGACAGTGCAAGAATTATTTTGATATCTAAAAAATTGTAGAAACGGCGAGCGATTTACGAAAATCGCAAAAAATCCTGACCTACCCCCTTCAGATTTTGGCGAAAAATGAAATTTTTGAAAAGTACAACTATTATAGGTTGATCTGCCGTAGAATTTCCTAACTAAAACAACGGTACCAGTTTCAGATCGCTATCTCGAAAATTGTGGAAATGGCAAGCGAAAAACTGGTTGAAATTGAGGAATTTTTGCGATTTTCGTAATTCCTTCGTCATTTCCGTAATTTTTGAGCTATTAACATGGTCCAGGGCGTTTTGGACTCGGAATCCGAAACCGAATAAGTCAGTGAAAGAATCATTTTGATATCTAAAAAATTGTGGAAATGACGGAAGAATTACGAAAATCGCGAAAAATCGTCAAATTTAAGGAGTTTTTCGTTCAGCATTCGCTCAATTTTTGAGATAGCGACCTGAAACTTGTACCATTGTTTTAGTTAGGAAATTCTACGGCAGATCAACCTATAATAGTTGTACTTTTCGAAAATTTAATTTTTCGCAAAAATCTGAAGGGGGTAGGTCAGGATTTTTTGCGATTTTCGTAAATCTCTCGCCATTTCCGTAATTCTTGAGCTATTAAAGTGATCCAGGGCGTTTTGGACGCGGAATCCGAAGCCGAATAAGATGCAGAAAGAATCAGATTGATATCTCAAAAATTGTGGAAATGGCGAGTGATTTACGAAAATCGCAAAAAATCCTGACCTACCCCCTTCAGATTTTTGCGAAAAATCAAAATTTCGAAAAGTACAACTATTATATATTGATCTGGCGTAGAATTTTCTAACTAAAACAATGGTACCAGTTTCAGATCGCTATCTCAAAAATTGAGCGAATGCCGACCAAAAAACTGTCAGAATTTGACAATTTTTCGCGCTTATCGTAATTCGCTCGCCGTTTCCGAACATTTTTAGATATTGGCCTGAGTCTTTCACTGTCTTATTCGACTTCGGATTACGCGTCCAAAACGTGCTCGATCGTTTTAAATACTTTCTTAAATTTTCATACCAATATCGCACTTGTTGAGCCATGGAACTCAAGACAAGGTCTATTGAAATGGCTCCCGGTGACGGGTCATTGTTCATATAATAGTAAAATTGCGCAATCGATCAAGTATTGACAGACATACGTTGATGAAATCATGAAAGAGATAAAAATTCAACTGTATCGTTTGCTGTCCCTCGTCGCTAGATCGGTCGTAAAATCGAAGCTCCGCGGGCAGCGAGGACAAACGTAACATCGTTAGCCGCTTAACAGCTTCCGCAATTACCAATTAATACCGGCAGTTTATTGTAAAAAATATCACGGACATACCTGAGTGCCAAGAAGCGATGGCGAGCTGGTATCGGGCAGTTAAGCGTAACATAAGTATGAGCCGGTGCGAGTTGTATACGAGGTCCTCATATCGATGCGCAGATGTCTGACCCTGAAGTGTCTTCACCCTCGCTCGACTCCTGACAATTCCTCTGCGTGTGTGCTACACACGTTACACCATCAAACTGACCGGCGGTCGCTTCAGTCAGTGTGTCCTTGCCCCTGTGGTAGTGAGACAAATATAGTTTGTGCGTGACCAGGGCGGTAAATGTCATCTGCTGATACATGATCAAATACACACACAAACACCCACACGCTCGCACACACAGACACGCACAAGGTGGTTACACGGCTTCCAAGAAAATAAACGCGATTCAAAATGCTACGAATACAATGATAATTGATTTAAACTCCGTGGTGGACGATGAACAAATGAAAGAGATCAAGGTATGTATTGGTGCAAGGTGATAAGGTAAACATTTTCCTGGAAGACACTTTCCACGAACTGTTTTCGACAGTGTTTGTGTGACGTCAAGGGCATTAGCTTCGTTTCTCAGGTTGTAGTTGTATACATACACGTTGAAATAGATGAAGTAGGTTTCGAAATTATGTCAGGATTTTAATAATAATATGTAAGTAGATCGCGGTAGATTACCGTACAGTCGATTGAGATTTCAGATAGTTCGATATAGGATTATGTTTATTCCTAATACAATGACAGATGACATGTACGATTAGAGGATATTTAAAATAGAATTCCATGTTTGTAGAGTAGATAGTTCCGTACACGGTAGCTCGTTACAGTTTATGACGAACCTTTCGAGACAGTTATAGCTAACGTCAACGATGTCATGTCGAATCATGTGTGGGTGTTACCAGCCATTGTTCAAAGGTGTCGCCTTCATAATTTCTCATGAGCAGAGAATACACTGTTTCCGATGCTATTCACTCTCTCAGATGCTATCCAGAAAACAGTCGAGGTGTATATTTTCGCAAACTGAATTTCTCGTGGCAATAAAACGGACACCACGGACGGATCTAACGTAGTGTTTGCCGAGAATAAAAACGGTTTTGAACGGCCTCGCATAGAAAGCCCGATGGAATATTGAAACGAACGCAACCAATAAAATGTCATTAGTATCTGAACGTATACACGGCACTTAAAGCGGATTGCAAGAATGCAGAAGCCGATATTCCCTGCCAATCTATAGCTCGACCTGGTAAATATAATATATAAATACCGATTCGGTTCGGTCGGCGCCCTTGTGATCGCTAAAAACCTATCCTAAGCACACCCATCCGACAATAGTCGATGATCACCTTTCCCCCGCACAAACGTAGCGCTTGTAACGGAGCAGGTGCCATCTCGCTTCCTCTTTTAGGCCATAAAATCAAAATGCACCGACAGGTAGAAAACGGATAAGATAGAAACGTAGGGCACTTTCGTGTTTGCCGTGCGAACGGATCACTTTGAGCTTTCGTTTTAAGGTTTTATTGCGATCTTACCATGGGAAAAGAGCGGCGCGGCAAACGAAGAAGCATTCTTTCTTTTTTTTTTCTTTTTTATTATTTATTTCTTTTATTCTCGGTCACGTTTGGCCGAATATATCTTTGTCTTTCCTTTTTCCATCGTTTCGGTACACTTAGGCTCCAAAATCTCTTGTACAAAAGTTCTAATCGTTCAATCGTCCAGGTAGGTATAATGTTTGAATTTACATTATGGATTCGGCTTTGGTATTTGGTTCTTCACGGAGTCGACACGCTTAAAAGTTCTCGTCACTCTTGATCGGATAAGTTTATGTACCCCTTTCGATACATCTTACCACGAAGGTCACGTCGTGTTTCGAGAACCTGCTGGATCGAATTCGCTCACGGGAGCGTATCAGCTTACTTAGTCGTAGATCGTGCCCGCCAGGCCTTGTTGCAAACATTTATTTTCTTCTTATTGGCTATGTACTGTCGATTTCTGGACTACCTAATCGTAAATCACGGCCGACGGTACTCAGGTTGTATATACCTGCATTCTTGAGTGTACACGCTGTAACACGACGATCGGCGTATAACAGCGGCCGTATATACAGTGCACACAGGGATTCGATAAGGACGATTAACGTGACATCGATATTAATAAATAACCGGCGAATACTTCAATTGAATCGCGAGTGTGTACAATTAAATTATACTCGATATCGCAGTTTCCCGATTTTCTTATCCCTCGTATCTTAATCGCACGATTTGCATATCAGTCAATTCCCCGCGATGTATTTATATTCATCTATTCGTATGCACCTAGTTTCCATGCGAGCATGAATTACATCGATCGTAACCGATATACATATCTAAAAAGAATTCGACTCGTTCTTTAACCGTTTGTAACACGTGAAAACGAGCGTTAGAATAGGTTTAGTTCTCGTTCCCCAAGAATAGCTCTTGTTTTCGCCTCGCTCTGACGAGCAGCGAGAGAGCGGCAGGTCGATCTCGATGGTTGGAAAACGGTTTCAAGGTCTGTACGCGAGCTTTCCGCACGCGAAGTAACGAGGGCGCGAAGCGCGTCTCCTCGGAGCTCCACGAGGTAGGTCAAAATACTTGCACAAGATATCCTCGATGCCGCGGCACGACACGACGTGCCGTGCCATGCCATGCCGCCGTGCCAGCACGTCCGGACGAAAGGAAAAGTGTAGGAGATCTCGCGAGGCAGCGCCGAGGCACCGGGTTAGAAAAGGTAAAGTAACACGCGGAACGGACGGGCAACGGGTGTAAAAGAGGGGGGAAATCAGATAGAGAAAGAGGGAGGGAAAGAGAGAGACTGAGAGCCACAAACAGAGTGTGAGAAAGACAGAGAGAGAGAGAGAGAGAGAGAGAGAGAGAGAAAGAAAAAAGGCCGCGAGATTCGCCTCGTTGGCCGCGTTGCCTGATGCCAGGACCCACGCCCGCATTGTGTTTTGCGTCCAACTTGTCGTTCTCGCCCGTTCATTGTGCCTCTTCCTCCTCTTTTCAGTCCCCTTCCCGTAGTATTCGTGCGAGCGAGCAAGCAAGCGAACGTACGAACGAACGAACGAACGAGCACCGCACCGGATTAGGTGGGCAGACGCGTATGAGTCACGGAGCCCCGCCGCTGAAGCAAGTGAGATTTTCTTGCATACGGAGAGTCGACGCCCTAACCCACATAAATCCGTGCCATTAGCTGGCCAGGAAAGGCCTTTTCTCGCACCTCGTAATACACCACGAGGCAGAGAGATACCCGGCTAAACGAACCTACCCGGGGACCACGGGTAGGAGGTCGTGTTCTGCCCCTTTGTTCGGCCGCTTTGCGTGGAATCTCGACTGGCGTAATCGAAATTCTTTTATTAAGTCATTCAGCGCCGATGATGCACGGCCGAGGAGGCGTTATATTATAGTTGTAATTGAAGGCGTTACATTCGCTTTCCGATATCGAGCCGAGATACCGATTCCGCGGGAGAAAATTATTGCGACTGCGGCAAGAATGGTATTTATGGAAAACGATTGCAACGACCGCGTTAACGACGCGCAACAATGAGACGAGCCTCTAATCCGTTACGGTGCCGCTGTAAATATTCAATATTGCTCAACGCGCGGGTCGTCGTATTTGGTCATGCGTTCTTTTCGAGAGAAAGACCCCTTTTACCGAGAGCGTACCCTTCCCGACGTGAAATAATGAACAAAAAAAAAAACAGCATCGCGCGTGGGTGTGTATACCACCGTCCATTCTTCCCAAGTCGACGTACGAGACAATGTTACTCTTCCGTCAAGTGCAGCGGTTCATCGAGAAGTATGAAAGAAAGATTCTTTCTTTATACACATAGATTTCAGTAAAAAAAAACCGTTCACTTATTAAATATCACCGGACAATATAAATTTTTTCTTAATTATTATTTTTTTTTAATTATTCCGCCAATAGCGAATATTCTTAATGCTTGAAAAAATTCACAAAATAAATGTCCAGAGCATAGCTGGATCATGGGCTACAAATGGGTGGGGTGAGGAAACCACATGGAACAATGGGCACCACTGTCAAAGAGATACTCGCTGCGCCGCAACTCGCAGGAGATCCGATAAGATAGGTACAATCCCTCTCTCTCTCTCTCTCTCTTTCTCTCTTTCTCTCTTTCTCTCTTTCTCGGGGCCCACCATTCATCGGCGCCGTCGTCGTGGGTACCTCTTTACCCTTTTCACAGTACGGCGTATTAGAGCCATTGTGTTATCTGTCATGGCCGAGATATCCGAAGGGCCAACACTGACGACGGCTTTTGGGTCCCTCGGCAAAGGAACTAGTCGCGTCAGAGGCGTGAAAAGCCCTCGCGTGGGTGGCACGAGGCAGGGCTTGATATATCCAGCTCGGTTCCCTTTCATGAGCCCACCAAAAATCGATGACTTCACGTTAATTTAGATCGAGCGTGAACCTTCCATTATGAACGGTATAGAGGTTTACGTTGTTAACGTATGATCATCTGGCCGTCGATGATCAATATAGACGTAACGAGTATTGCACAGCGCCGCCGATAGAACGAGACAATGTTACATCTATCGCCTACCGTCAAGCTGTCAATAACTCTTGACTGTAATTTTCATACCAGCGACAATTTCAATCCTGCTCGACCGAGTATTTCTCGGAACAAAAGATAATTGACGATGGAAACTCGCGGCAAATCGTTTTCCTCGTGCCGCTCCAATGAGAATTGATTTCAGGCCCGCTCGCCGTGCGTGCGAACACACGCACGTGGCGACGACAACGACATAGACAACGACATAGACAACGACAACGACAACGACGACAACGACAACGACGACGACAACCACGTCAGGGAACGATGACGACGAGCACACAGGGAGGAGTGCACTCTTCGTCCTACGTTGTACACCTATCTATCCATCCGTCCATCTATCTACCTACCTACCTACCACCTACCCACTTATTCCTCGTAGTTACTATCGCATGCGTTTACTTTCGCAGACCGAATTGTAAAAGGCCGTGTAACACTTGCAACGAAAACCGACTTCGCCTGCCAGCCTGTCTCTGTTCGCCTGTCGGATAACAATGGCAATGCACGCTCTGACGTTTCTCATGACGATTAATCCGCGGACAATGCGTGGTTGCGCCATGACAATTAGCGACAACACTTTTCCCGGTGATATATACACAGTGACAGAGAGACAGAGAGACAGAGAGACAGAGAGAGAGACAAAATGAGAAAGAGATAGAAAGACAATGTGTGTGTGTGTCACGTGGAAAAGAGCGAAACACTCAGTCCGTAGGAGAAAGACAGAGAAATACGTCGCGTGAGCGCCACACGCGCGTTTGCACGCAATTCGACGCACGAGCACGCACAAAGACCACACGACGGATCCGTTGCACGTTTTCTTTCGTCTACTTCGTGGTGGTTTAATCTACGCGCGCGATTTGCGCGTGCCTACCGTAGCTTTGCGTATGTGGAGCATGGGATCGCTATTGTCTATTGTTGCCTGCTTTATTACCGACGGGTCATGGTCGCGGGCTGACACTTTGCCAATCCAAATCTCCCGCTGCCTCCTTACGAGCTCTTCTCCTTTATCAAGATAGAAAGGATTACGTATTCACCGACTGCCTTTGACTACGGTGTTTCGTACCGCGTGTCCGCGCGCGCGACTCAGCCATCTAAATGCACTCGTGTCGTGCCTAAAAGAATTACATACCACTGTAGAGACGCCGCCGATTTTACTTTTGCTCTCCGTAGATTTATGTGTGCCAAGTTTGGGCATACGAGGTAAATAGGACTCTCTTTAGTCTCATTATTTACCGATCTACTACTATTTTTGTCATTCATTACCTATGGCTTTTCATTCCCATAGGACAATTAAACGTATTCGCCGGAAACACACTGAGATCATTGCGAAACGATTGCAAATCCCCAACGTTGACTACAATTCACCGTTCAGTTTCCATATAACATATATGTATGTACACATATATTTAATCATTTTTAGTAACACTTTTAATTGCAATATATATGTATATACAATAATATATGCTTTAAGATTACACTCGGATACCGCAGATGGTACAAAAGGATTTTCTTAGGTCTCATTCTTCGTAAGTGGAGGGTGTTTAGAATAGGGAGAGAATAAGAAAGCGAGCTCCAGTGCAGAAGAATAAAAGAAAGAGTTAGAGTGGAAGGGCAAGGGCTCTCGATCGATCCTCATTCGAACGGATGGCGAGGGCGAAGGCGTCGGAACGGTCGCCCGCAGTGCCGCTGACTATTTATCATAAGATCGATCGGTATCTCGAAACGATACCGGTCCGATCGGCGCCGTATCGATTCTTCTAAGGGCTTCAATTAACGTTATTAAAGCACCATTAATCTCCGGGTCGACACGACGGCATGCTCGGCATGCCATGTCCCGATCTGAAACCCCTCCCCTCTCCATTCGTTTACGGATCCTTCGAGAAGGAAACGAATATATGCTGGATCGCGCCTGAGCCCTCGATCCCTTCATCCTCGATCATGGTCGGCACGCGCGAAACATGTCGGCTTGTATCTTTGGCCGGACGTATTGAAAATTACGACGTGTTACGGTGTTATTCGAAAAACGTAACGGAAAGATTTAGATCAGGCAAGGACAAATATATATCTTCGGCCGGTATATTTCAATTAATTTGTATTTAAAACGACAGAGAAACGAAACGAGTTTTCTGAAAGTTTCTAGGGATGAAATATCTATGCGGAAATTATTGTACGTACGTGGAAAAGAGAGATCGAAAGATTGATAAACGTTTAATTGGGAAATGATATTTATCTGTATGGGTAACGGTGTACGATATATTTCTCCGTGGCGTCGTAGAGAAAACTATAGAATCAGATAGTTCTTTGTGTCGTCACATCGTGAAATGATGCGTAAATCAAAGTATGAAAGCTTTATGACGGGTCGCAGTTAAATACACCGGTGTACCCTTGTTAGCTGGCAAATTAGAAGCATCGGTACGGAGGTCGCCGGCAAAGCCGCGTTTCACTGCAATTAAACCGCGAGCACCTGCCGCGTGCGTTTGCGTAAATGTAACAAAAAGATCCGCTCATTTGAAAGGGGAATCGTACCTGAATTCTCCACGGATACATAACTTTCCAACAGAGAGTCTAATATTTATATCTCTCTCGTTTTATAGCCAACCGTGAAACTCCGATTATCAGCCGATTTACTACTTAGTAATCTACATTTAATTGCACACTCTTAACGAGTAACCGTCGTATAAATCCACGGTGAATAGTTAAAACACGTTTGACTCTCACTAGCGACAACGGATTCTAAAAGATAATTTATTCCCTGACATCGAAACAAAGGCTTAAAGTATCTAAAAAATTATGCGTGGGTGGTGCATTAGCCCGGATTTTCGATAATCGGGCATTGGACTCGTTATCAATAACTATTATCGAAACAGTCATTATGAAAGATCCTTTTGAACAGAGATACCATCGAATCAAATATCTAAGAATTACATAATTTACAGGTATCCAATTAGATTTGAATCTTGCAAACTTATTATCATCACGTGTGTCTATTTTTCTAACCCATATCGAAACTGTCACCGATTCATTCAAATTCTCGATCTCACTACTGTCAGCGGAAATATTATTTCAACAATGGTGTAGATCGGTGCTGAGGTGGTCCCATGTAACTCATGTGGTATGTAAAGTCCTGGTAAGCGCATATACTCGCTTGGTCCACGCTAATGAAGTAGACCAGACGCCGGGGCAAGAAGCGGGCCCCGGTACTGCACTACCGGGGCGTGGCTGCATACATGAATACGAAAAACGTGGTCCCCGAACGAGTGCACCGGTCGTTCCGTGTGTGTCCGTCAAAAACGCCGGGTATACGAGGTCCAGCGAATGATAGGTAAAGGAAAAACTTGGTTCACCCTCGTCTACCATTCGGTGAACAAAAGAAGATACCACCCGCATTTATGAGCGTTCGCGGAACCCACGTCGTCATTAACGAACTCGAAAATTCGTACGGAACGTACGATGAATAATTTCGTAGTTTCTTCAAACCCAACGTTATTCATATCCATATATGTATACACGAATCTGACGAAATGTATGTACGTATGTATCTATATACGTGTAATTATAAAATTAAGAACAACGATGGATCGACGAGCTTTAATTATGATATATCACCTTCATTTTATGTTACCAACGGAATAACTGTAATTTGTGAATGAGCAAGACGTTACCTTGTACGAAACATGTGTAATATTTTATTCTTTGTCTTTCGTAGGTATTTCCGTTTCTGACGATATGCACGAGGCATCAGAAACGGTGGTGGTATTCGTCAGCCAATTTATCTTCGCGACCCCTTTCCGGTGCGTTACGAAAATCCGCATTATCCATATTGTTAGGAGCGCATCGTCACGACAGGTCGCACGGGTGTTCGTGTGCACCAGCCGCGAAGTTCCGTTTTCCAGCGGGCGGTCGCGGCACGTAAAAGAAACCGCTAGCTTGTGCAGCGAAGGATGCATCTGGCGCGAGGTCCCGACTCGTCCTTGTCGATTCCGTCGCCGGAAACGCAGCCTCTTTATACCCCACCCCCCTGCGCCCCGCCCCCCACCACTGCCGTCTCTCCGCGTTGCTTCCGGTAATGAGGGAGTCCGCGCGAAGAAGAGGTACGATTGGTCCAGGTAAAAGGAACGTACGGGCAATGTTGTAACTAGAACCGTATCTAGGACGGCGACTTTGTGCGTGTAACACCCTCTTCATCGAATATTCACGAATGTTTTATCGTTTTCAATGGGACACGTTGAGATTTCAGTATATGCGAACACCTCATGGTACGATGAACACAATTTCCGACTTTTCTTGAAACTCACATCACTGTCATTATACTAAATCATAGATTATCGAAACGATTATGATTGACGTCGATAAATAGATAGTAATAGAATTTAATAATAACATTCCAATGAAATTATTCGATCGTTCTCAAAAATCTCTATTTCTACCTTTTCCAAGAATTTAGGATGTGTTTTGAAAATTGAAGACGAATTTGTGAAATACAACGTCTATCGTGCCGGAGGATAGAAATTAACGGAGAACGACGCAATTGACGGAAGAGGGGGGCGAGACGGGGACCAAAAGGATGTCCAAATGGAATCAGGATCGGCATGGGCAGAGAACCGTGCACCAGGCAGCCTCGTCGACATCCTGCCTTTACCAGGATTGCGACACTCTCTGTGCCTCATGCACGGCGAACACACTGGTGCCCCGGGAGCGGAAGGAGATGTTGCGCAATCGGCCGCCCATTGTCTCAGGATCCACCGCTCCGGGGTCGGGTTCGACGTCGTCGTCTTCGTCGTCGCACATTGGTACGTAACAGTACCACGGGTTCACGTGGAATCGGGGCTCGGTCGGCAATCCTGACGAGCCTCGGATGGATTGCCTGTCGCGTGCACAAATCTTGCTTCGGACGACACGCCGTGTGACGCAATCGAAAATGTAACCGTAACCGGCACGATGACCCAGTGAACCGGAAAATTGCAATCGTCTCCGTTGCACTTTCCATAATCGTGGAAATATCGATTTCGAATGAAAAAAAATAATCCGTTCGTTGGACAATATTCAATTTCCTGAATAACTTTAGAGAATAGTTTCATTGATATTGATTGTAGGAAAGTATTTAAAATTGGAAAGCGAAATGATTATTAACCGTGGTTGTTTACATGGGCAATTAAATAGCTAGATGGGAGTAGACCATCGATTTATTTGCGGTTATACGGTACAGGTTGAGTGGTACTAATAACAGTGTTAACCTCGTGGAATAGGACGGCAAACACGATATTTCGTTCGAAAGACGTAATTTTCCAAAGGAGGCGCATAAGGTAATCCTCGTCAAGGTGCGCAAAACGATTGCCACACTCTTTCCTCCGCGCGTAATTTTTTTACATCCTCACGTGTTGGTATACGTATTGTATACATACGTACAGGCGTACTGTTACAGGATACGTACGTGGGACGGACGGTAGAAAAGCTGTACGTAAGAAATCTATGAATCATCGAGCGAGTGATACACATGAGGCAAACAATTCTCAGATACATCTCCCCTGGGTAATTCCGGCAGACCGAAACTCGTTTATTGTGCCGCGCCAGTTCCCCGCGTGGGAGGATTATGTAAAAGGCCGACTCAAGGAAACACGGTATAGAGGTAAATAGGTGCAAATGGTTTTCTACGTGCCTGAAATAATCAAATTTGCTAACGAAGCTCTAACGAAAGCGACTAATGAGCAGTTACTATTTTCGTCACGTGTCACGTTGCCTTTCTAACAGATAATCGTCAAGGTTTTTTTTTCCTACGATTCCGAAAGGCACGTGACAAATGCGCCTTGCATTTCCTGGCAGTGTAACTTTGATTTTGTCTTGTTCTTCTTTTGCGACACTTTCTCTGCTAAAACCCCGGCCCGATTGTTTCGGATTCGTTTCTTCGCGAGTGCCCGAAGGAAATTCTTTCAACCACTCTCACAAACATGCATCGTCGTGGATTTCTTAGGACGTATCAAAAAGTTAATTGCGCTCGATTCTGTCCGCTATTCAGCCTTGTTACGGTACAAATGAGATCGCTAATTAAACCAATTTGTGACATTTCCTAATGACGTCTTCAAGGTGGTCTCCGTATTCGCTTGAAAGCGATGGGCTATGGTGTATCCCCCATAATTGAGACGTGCCCCATGCGGCGGCGAATTATTTCAAATGCATGAGAATGAATACTTGACCAAGTGGCGACCGGTTTGACTCTATAATGATGTCCGTAAATAATTACGGTTGATCTATTATCATTTCGTGGTTGATACATCGAATCGCATATATATACATATACATATATACTCGTACACTTATACGTAGAACAAAGACATACGTATATCCATACATACATACATATAGCTGCATGTAATTCGCGAATTAAGTACGAAGTGTCGCGCACTTTAAAATCAATTACTCATTCCCCGCCTCGATGCTAACGCGCTCGTTTATACCTAACGATCTCCGTCTTTTTCGTAGACCACACGCGTGCAACAACCATAACCCGATACACCTACATACGAATGGGCGCACGATCGCGTAAAGTATCAATCTAGCGGAGAGACTTGACCCCTCGCGCGCACACGCATTTATATTAACCCCCTTGGCCCGAGATCGCGTTCGCAGGGCAAAGACGATTCTATTTATGCGCACAACCGACGGACCCGGGGTTAATGTGATGATATTACTCACGGGATATACTTACCTACCTAAGTCGATTAGCGCAGGAAAGTCCGGGACGAGTTTTGCGGTCGAAACCGAGCGGTGGACCGAGGCATATCTCGCCGCGTGGAGGGTGGCCGTGAAACGAAAGGGACAAAGAGGACGAAACTAGTTTCTCTGGTCTTTCGCGGGATCTGGACCTTTAACCGGTCATCTAGCAGTGCCAGGATTCCGCCGCACTTGTGTCTCCGATCCAAGATATATCTTTTTTTTTTCTCCCTCCCCTCGCAGAAAGAATCGTGCCATGTATCGTAGATTTACTGGAATTTCACGTTTTTTCGATTTCTTTTTCTACGTTACTGTCGCGATACAATGTTAACTAAGTTTTACGATACATCGAAGGACGTAAATACGACATGGATGTGGTAATAGATTCCCTGATAGATTGATGAACAACTGATTCTCTCTTGAATAAATTGCAAATTAATTATAGCATCGCGTGGTTAGGTTTTCACGCGGATCGCGTAATCGTATACAATCATTAATCCGTGTCACGTGTTGAACGATCGGAATGTCTGAACACGAAATCTCAATGGTTCCTTTACACGTAATCAGGATGAATCTGAAGATAGTCGGTAGAAAATCTGCGCGTCTCGTTTTCGTGCATGTCGTCGCGTCAAATGCTATGCAAAGCCTGCATGATTTGCATAAAGTGACCTGAATCGGATTTAAGGCGAGGCGAGAAGATCTTACCCATACCATGTGCCCGGTGTTCCTGACCACAGCCAAAATATAGTTATAAATATTTCTCTGTCAAAATAAAGAACATACGAGAGGCACCGCAAATCCTCCGGACGCATTAATTTAACACGAGGACAGCGGATGCGTTTCTTCAGCTCGAAAAAACCATTCGCCTGGGTTTATTAGAGGTAACCACTGTGAAGGCGAGACGGCTAGTTTATTTTCTACACTGTGAGAAAAAGAAGAATAAAGGAGAGAAAAAAAAGAAGAGAAAAAGAAAGATTCGTCTCTTTAGCCGCAATTATAACAACCAGATCACACGACGACTGAAACGTACTTTATGAAACCACCTTCGTCTCGCTTCATTAACGTTTCCCGGTCTATGAAAGAGATACTTTCATCGTCATTAATCTTTATTTGAGCGACCGTCTTAATTACACTCTAGGTGCCGTAAAGCGATGCACGTACACCGTGATATTCTTTTCAATCTCGGATGTCATGTACACTATAAATATCCCCGTACGTACTCGCTCTCTCGCTGTCACACTTGTCTCAAGTGTTGAATTCAGTTGCTTTTCCATTATATAGAAGTCTTAAGGATTTATTAACGATCCGTGTGTTGACCTCGAAAAAAAAAAGTCTCACGCGTTTTTTATTTCCTCGTCCTTGCCGTTCCGGACCTAGTACATACATATATACTCGCACCTGCCAGAATCTAGCTTTCGGTAATCATACAGGTATTCATAATAATGAAATATATTTTCCCAACACCACCCTAGTACCGTCCAGCCCTAAATGTTTCTCTGAAACATACAACACGTCTTTCGTTCATCTCTTCGAAGCCAGATCCAGCTTCGCCGACCCTCCCTCTGTCTCTTCTTTAACACACAGTTTCATTTCCATCTTTTTTTTTTCTCTCTCACTCTTTCTCTCACTCCCTTCACCCGGCTCAACTTGTGAATACATCTTCGCGTTAACGAATTTCGAGGCAAGCCTGGAGCGCGTGAACGCAACGAACCCTCCTAATCCTGACTAACGTCCACGTCGAGGCGCGGCACGAGGACACGGAGCGATGAGGGCTTAAGACTTCGAGGTCGACCCTTCGAGCAATCCCTAAAAAGGGAGGGTTAGGCCCTACAGGCCCTGCCAACGTCTTTATCGGCCCCCATCTCTACCTCGTCTCACCATCCCCGTTCCTTAATAGCAACCATAAAGTTTCATCGTGCGACTACTATGTCGTTTAAATGTATATCGAACGCCGCGGCCTTCGTTGCTTGCACTTCTTCCATGTGCATATCGCGGTGCACCGAATCGCGTGCGCCCCGAACGATTTATTTTATCGTTCGGCCGCTTTATGCTTCCCATCTGGCATTTGCATACGCCGCCTCTGACATACGTGTGTACGAAATTCGTTTTATTGCGAGGCCCGTTTGTACCGACGTTAATAACGCACCGCCGCAATGGCCTTTTGCCGTAGCCGTAGCAACCGCTCCGCAACTTTGATGCATTAACGAAGATGGGCCTCTCGTGGCGAGTACGTTACCCGGACAACTCGTAAACGTCGCGAATTTTACCGTCCGTCGGTTATCATATTCTTATTAATAGGGCATGTACACGTCGTATCATGTTTTTACTAACGATCCGTGACATCGTTCTTCATTAAGTTCATCGGTGTCGTTCGATTAAGAGTAAACACGATACGAAAAGGATGCGCATTGATTTCTCATACAGACGTGTTTTCACCGATGGTTATCTTCTCGAAAATGTCGACTATGTACGTACACCGGGGTACGGTGCCGGGACATCAATGCTATCGCGGCGTTGAACCGAGAATTGTTGCATCGTTGCATAATGTAACCTGTCCCTCAATAGACTTTAACACCCGGTGTACTTTGTATGTAACACATCAAACTGGAAAGGCAAAAGGAACGGTTCTGTCGGGTCGTTTTCGGCGTTACTTTGCATACTCCAGTGCGCATTTTCGGGTTTCGCTACGGTTGCATCGTTGCAACGATTCTTATGTTTGCAACATTCGCACGGTAGCAGCGACGAAAAATCCTTTTGTCAGAAGATGCCGTGTATTTTCTGGCGACAACAATGCCTCATTTCGACGACCGGATTTCGGAGTTCTTCAACGAGTGAATAGGCTATTGGGAGCACAGGACGGACCGTTGACGAAGCCAATGAGGTACATTACGGTAATAACGTGCATGGGTGTCAACGTATTAGAAACGATTTCCGTTACATTGTTGACCGTCTCGTATCGTTCCGCGAGATTCGCCATGTTCTCCCCGGTACGTCGAAACGACGTATCCATTCTTCTTGTCGTTCTTGTACTCTCTTATGTTCGTAAGAAAAAAATGATCGTTCAACAGGAGACGTAGAAAAACTTAAGAATCATTTCCGGCACCATTGTCATACCTACACGTATCGTGTGCGCGAATGTAGAACGATTCGCGTACGATTGCTGGATCACACGTAGGTATTATGTATGATTTAAAACTTTAATATAGAAGCATACGGGGTGGTCAGGATTCGTATGAAATCCATCAATTTGAATTTTGGCTCCCGAGCAGGTCAGTCTTGGTGAATTCTCTCAAAATCCAGTCGACTTTCAGCGAGGATTAAATCGAAAAACCAATAAAACAAAGAAAAATATTGTTTTCTACAGTTAATCGTTTTACCTTCCGCTAGGTGATGTTTTCTTTCAAATTGATACGATCCTGTTATTTTTCGTTGGAATTTTTTCACTCGCAGACAATTTAAAGTGTCTTTTGTCTCACGTTTGCCATACATGTCAAGTGAATTCTTGGTATTCCTCTATGTTTACGCCAGAACGGTGGAAATAGGTGACCGTCACGGCCAAAAATATCTGACGCGAATCTACGGTCTCAGAAGTGCCACGGATTCACTCGGCTTCCTCGTAAGAACGCCCACGCCGATTAAACGAGACCGTACGTATACCTAGCATGCGGACGCTACGTAATGGTAATTACATTATGCAACCTTGATTTCGCCGCCCCGCAAAAGTACTGTCCGACCTCACGGATCGTCGGTCGGCTGACGTAACGTCAACATTTTCACAGGTATCGTAAAAATCCAGGATGTTCCGGGCAGCGGTAAACTTCAAGGTTTCAATCCCATTTCCGTGGTTTTATTCCCGTGGCGAGTATCGCTTTAATTTAATGACGAAACAACCCGGTTACACCCAAGTTCCTTTTAAAGTCCTACGGGAATCTATCGGTGAATAATTTGGAAAGAAATATTCGAAGTGTGTATTACCTATAAAATTTGTTGATCGTCGATTTTCGAAACGTGCTCTCGAATCCTTGAATTCGAAACAGACGTAATATATTAAGATGACTGGCAACGACCGTGATAAATATTACAGTATATCGTCTTCGTCGCCGTAGACGATGTTACAATAATTTAAAGACCAGTCATAGCGGTCGTCGTCGTTGCAATAATGATTACGTAATCGCGGTGTGTCGTTTAAAGCCGTATTTATCGACAGAACTCTATGAAAGTCGAGTCATTAAATCGGTGGGGAATACTGTATGTATAGATCGGTATTTTGTCGGCGTTTCAGCGGCAATAAGACTGCTCCCATTTTTTTTTGTTACAGGACGACGGTAATGAAAGACCGTAAGACATTTTAATAAATGGTACGTGGCACACAGAGTCGTGGCGTATAACGATTGTTTTGACGAAGCGGAAGAGAAAGAGCCGAACCCACAGAGCGGAATATAGAATAAGACCAGGGGGAACACGGACGAGGAGAGAAATCGGAGTCTGTCCTGAGAGAGAATCCGCAACAGAAGACGCAGGTAGGAGAAGAAACAGCAGAAGGAGAAGGTGGAGCATAAAGAAGAAGAAGAAGAAGAAGAAGCGCGCGGTCGCGGTAGCAATCGACAGACCCGTCATTAAAAATCAGTTAACCTCGCAATTACCGTGCGAGTCCGAGCCTATTAAGTGCGCGTAATCGGAAGGGACTTTTTTGGAATAATCGTTTGCAGAGAGTGCACTGAGAAACGAGCTCGTAGGACTTGCAATCTGATTTGTGACTATTAAAGGGAGGTGAGAGTGCTTTGTTTTGCGGCGAAGGATACCACGGGCTTATGAAAAAGGTGTACAATAAGATATTTGCAGACACCAAGTACATATAATACTTGGAGTAATTAACAGTAGGTACACTAATCACATTTCAGAAAAAATAAATATTTCGTAGAAATAGAATATTTGTACAACGAAGAACCTCATTGGCAATTCCGTTAAGTTTGACATTTGAGAATGCTTTCCTTTACAGTGACAGATTCACAGATATCTATACTTGATCCATTTTTGATGAACTGAAAACCCGAACGAACCGTTAGATGGAGAAGCTTTCATTTACCGACTAAAGTGGCCACTTACGAGTCCATAACCCTTTCTTTACCTACGTTATTGCTTCGTTAAAGCATCATTTTCTTCTCTCCTGATTTCCACTGTGCGACTCGCCTTCTCGATACTCACCCGAGGCCCATTCTCGAGAGTTATTCTCGACTGTTCGAAGTCCGTACTTAACTCTCTACCATATAAGACTTCCGGAAGTGCCGTTTGCTCTCGATATGTTGCTCCGCGTTCGGCAAGTACCACGAGAGAAGTTAAAGAGAGAGCCGATCCAAGGAGTAGTTACGGATAAGTTTGTCGGCGCTTAAGTGGCGCCGAATACGGACCTGTAAGTACAACCTGCTCGTGGCAGAGCGTCGTTGTATGTATGTATGTATATGCGTACAAGCGCCGTCCCAGCGGTCATGCAGTAGCTTCGCGATACCAGAAGAAAAATTGGAAATCGACTTGAACAGAATTCCAATTCGCCTTATAATTTGGTGAGGTGATCGATACCTCGATCTTCATACATGATCTACCAAACTTGGAAAGGTGTAAACGACAAATAAGATATCTCTGTTGGAAACACCCTCCAAATACTTCGAACATAAATTATATTTAATAGCGTTCATATTTACAAAAACTAGGTGGACATCGTTAAATGTTAGATTATTTCGAAAGGAATTTCCAATGGTGAAAATAAGAATCCTAGGAAAGAGATGAGACAAATAGTTACAAAACTGAAGGGGTCGGAAGACAAAGTATTGTCTCGGAGACGAAGAACCATGGTGCCATTTTAACACCGTCGTTTTTACACGTTGCCATTATCTCGAAAAAGGGGGATAGTAGAACCGGTCGTAGAGAATCCCAGGTTCGCGATAATATTTGCCACAGTCCGATCGAGAAAGAACCAGCAAAAACGGATAGCTAAAATGAGGGGGGGGGTGGGAGGAGGAGGAAGACCAAAAAGCGAGTGATTTGGACGGTGGGTCTTCGGGTGATTAATGTGACCCACTATGCACGCCCGCTATATGGGCCGACGTGGCTCATTTGCATTTGCATCGGCACGGACCACCGTGTTCTGCAGTTGCAGACTTCTTTCGGAACGAACAAGCTCATGTCCCGAGTGTTCCATTCAACCACTACCATTCCGACCAACATCCTAGCCGAATATTCTCGTGAAATGAAAATGATTCTCTACAGAAGAGGATCTCGGAATGAATGCTCGGGTAAAGTCGAAAGATTTTAATCTACCAGAGATCTATGCTACTTTCCAGTGTCCCGAGTTGCAAGCTTATTTCATTCGGAAGGTGTCGTCGATCTGCGCAATCGACGACAGGGATTCGCAACCACGTGGGCGTTTATTGGTGACCTGTTTAACACAGTCGACAGTTAGTGGATTCAATGATCGTGTAATTGCCGGCAGGAAAGCGTACGGTGGTTCGTTCGCCTCGTTTGAAACTTATTTCACGATATCCTTTTCATTTTTTTTTTTACAATTGCAGCAAGAGTTCAGATCTTTTCTCTCGAAGTTCATATATGTTTCTTGAAAGCTGAATATCTGTAATCGATCATATTACCACGAATGAAACGATTCCTATAAAGATGTTACTATCGACACTTCCTGTATGTTTTAATCTTCGTTCTCACCCTTTCATCCGACTTTCCGTATAACGGCGATAATGATCCCTCCGATAAAACCCGCGAAACGAAAAAATCGCGACACTCGTTTGGACAGTAAAGTCTTCAGCGTGGAACTGTCTTCCTCATAGATTCGCGGACGCCCACGCAAGGGGGCACGCGCTTCTATGCAGGTGCGTGCCCACGGGTTCGCGAGGGGTTAATGCGCCGGGTAATAATTAAAACGCCATTTCGCGGAGGAGAAAGGCGAGACGAGCCGCGATTATGAAGTCGCTGCCGCGCCTATCTCGTAACGGTTTAGTAAATGGACCCCATCGCGGACGATCATGTTATATCATGCGTGGCATTCTCGTTTTTCTGGTAATTTGCGAAAAATCCGGACACGCGACTAATTAAATTCGCGAAGCATTATCGGAACGGTCTTCTCAGACATCGCTGTTCCATAGAGCGATCTCTTGGCATAAAAGGGGAAAGAAGTTTGAAAGAATGGACGTTACGATATCAAAATTAAATTTATGGTAATGAAAGCGAGACCGTTCGTCTACGGATTTATTTTGTAATTTCCTATAAGTTGAATAATGACACCCAGGTTTTTACATGTCCTTGTAACGTTTCAAGGATGATATATAAATTTGTACAAAATCCTATGGATGATATATGTGTAGACATGTACGTAAGTGGTAGTTGCATCAAGTATAAAGCAGACATTGTAACGTATTATCACACACTAACCGGCATCGTAATTAACAATTGCGTAAGAAGTAATTGAGAAACCGTACGCCTTTACAAAGTGCTACTTCGTCGACACGATGTATCGTATCAAGAAGCTTAATAATAATATGGTTTACCGATGATCGAGCGCGCATACCGCCGCATTCAATATCGGCGCGGTTCCTGAGAAGTTGCCGATACATACATCCCTCCACCATCGCGTTTACGTCAGTAATCGAGCCTGATGTAATCGCGTACTTATGTTTTTGCGATACACGTTAATTTATTAATTATCCTCTCGTATTTCGTATCGATCGGAATCACGATACTCATCACTCTTGTACGATAATGATTTCGTGCGTCCCTTCTTCGATACAATGATTATTTCGTTAGCTCCAGGCGAGACGAGTTAACCCGAAACAAAAATTTCACCTCCTCGACGCTACCGCACACGTTTACGACCGCCTTATAATCATTCAACGTAGATTGCAACATTATATCGGGAATGAAAAGATGAAAGTAGAAATTCGTTTGAACCTTTCATTATAAAACCATGCTATTCTTTCACAGGGTAATATAATGTCAAGCATAATGAAAACATAACTGCCGCAAAACGACAAGACAGACCCTAAACGCGCGAGAGTAGCCTCACGGGTGATAAAGATGCCTCAATTCCACGGTCTAATTACCGACGATTATACACGCGGAGGCACCATACGGGAAGACATACGGCCGATGAAGAAATAAGCATCGATTCTTAACCGTCCCGGGCAATTATTAATTGCGTCTCACGCTAATGACGAGCATACGTACGAAAGGGCTCCGAGACCGTATGCTAATGAAGCCAAGAGTCGTCTTCCTTTATTTTTCCACGCGGATAATGTAACTTTGGTTGCCGCGGCGAACAGCGAGTGATTAGCATCGACTCTTACTCGCCTCGCGATGAGGCTATTTCTCCAGAAGGCTGCGGATAGGTGCAGAGGGGAATATTCCTCAATGTCGCGGTAGCCGATGAAGACCTCACGGGGGTAGCTGCTAGGAGCCTTGACCGCGTGTTGGAGGCTTGATATATATCTCTATCTTAGTCGGAGCCAAGGCGAACTCGACGAGCGGTCAAAGTGCGAAATCCGGTTAATACGAACGAGAAGGAAGCTTGAAAGGAGATGAGGGTTGTCGGAGGCTAGGCTAGGTTTATTAAGATCTAAAAGATTTCCCTGACGGAATCGATGAACGACGAATTATGGAATAAATTTAATTATCCTATCGATAAGAATTTTACTTATAAAATCTAATGGTATATTATACGCATGTATACATATATGGAATAGATTGCATAATAAAATCAATACTGCATGTGCATATTAATGACGAAATTTTTAAATAGCTACATACTTGAAGTACTAATGAATCACGTTATTAATTAATCGTAGCTATTCGATTTATAGCTTGTGCGCGGTTCGAGACACGCGTGAAATTGATTTAAGATTGATATGCCCGTAAACAGTTATTTAAACATAAAGAAAGTAGTTAGAGGAAAGTATAGTGTACGTGGCATCGTACTGATCAGTCCCATGAGAAAAGCATCCAATTACGAGAAAATTTTCTTGGAAATGTGAAACACGCGACAATGATATTGCTAATCACGACCGGACCTAATCCGCGCGTCGTTTCGGCGCGGCGTTAGTAAAGACAGGTATACGCATCGCGTTGGGTAAAGTATGAGCGAATGGTCATTAACCATTGAAAAGTATCGGTAAAGTGTACGAAGTAATTCCAGAATGTAGGTACCTACGCTGCGTATGGCGGACGTGTCAGATGCTATTTTAAGGCAAACCATTTTGAACGAGGATATTTTGCAAAACGATGAAATACACGCCGGGCGGGGATTAACACAAAGATAAGCCGTGAAGCGTGTTAAAAAAAAAAGGTGGTACGTAATTACGAATAAAAGTTTCAATTAGCTCTCCGGCTAACGTGGGCATCACCGTTCGTGATTCATAGGCCATATAACTGTGTGCATAGCCGAGCATCGTCGTACAAGATCGTCGAAGGATGATCGTACGTACTCCTTTCACTTTGTTTTCCCAGATGCCTGGCTAAATATTAACCTCCGCGACAGAGATGCTTTTCCCGCCTGTCGCGGCTCATGATCATTACCAAACGTTACGGTGTGTCGCCTGAATTTTCAGCACAGGCCTCCGACTTTCCACTGAATATATAGCTCTCCCGTAAACTCTTTAACCCCATGAGTATTACATTGTAACACATCGTCGATGGTTTGTATCTACGACAAATTAAACGGAGAGAGATACGCTGTTAAGAATTTTCCAAACGCTTTAAAACCGGGAACATTCCGTCGTATTCGCCGGATAGGTTTTTTCTTTCCTCGTTTATATCAACGTCGTCGTTAACGCGAATATTTTTATCTTGTTAAGAAAGGTGCGCCCACCTGTTCTCACTCGTTCGGTATAAAACGGATGATGTGCCGTGTTAAATTGCACGAAGGTGTAAAAACGAACCGAGAACGTTGACGTCGTATCCCATTCTTAGTGTTCCCTAAGTTACGAGGTGCCCGCGAGTGTGTTCGCGGACTCAGAGTTAAAGTTACAGCTGCCGAAGCTGTTATTAACGTTATTCAATCATCGCTCGAGTTTCAGCCGAGGGTTCTACGACCTCGTTCCTCGACCTCGTTCGCCGACCACCCGTACTGATATTTCTTCGGTGTTCGCGTGAACATCGATAAAACGAACTGTTCCTAGACGTCGTATATCAACGATGAAAATTTATTCCCTACTATGTACCCGGTAATATCGAATACCTGATACTATTTAACGCTTCTGTAACGCTTTAATTCGATGATGTTTACTATGGACCGAGAATTTTGCGTACGTCATTCTACGACCACCTAGGTCGGTTCTCTTTCTTGGTAAACACGATTAAAATAGTCTATCTCGATATTATTCATCATTAATTCAATGAGACATAATATACCCTGATATTCTTGCGAAAAGTTTCGCGCTGGTAAGAAGGGTCGTAGACGTCCCTCAGCTATTGACTATAATAATACAAAAACCATTATTGATGTCGAGCTAAGTAAAACACCTCGCGACGTGGCAGAAGAAATACACGAACGTCAATGGTTTTTATTTCGATTAATAAAAATAATTGTTCGCTGATACAAGCGTCTTTAAATTCGGTACGTAAACACCGCAAATAATTTGTCCGCGGACCTACTATATCTGCACAATTGAGAATGATTCCTTGGCATCATCGCAACGGCGTTGCCCGCAAAGTTTTATCCGAATGACGCGCATTCACCCGCAGCTGCAGCTCGCGTCTTGTAACGTCGTTCAGACTCCGTATAGGTGCGCGCATGACGTTAACGAGCGACGCGACCCGTAATGGGATTACTTTGCGTAAATCACAAAACTGGCCAAGTCGTCCCGTCCCCGCTCTATACACTTATTACGTTGCGTTCGATGACTTCCCCTGACCGTCCTGAGATACGTTCGACGTTTAACCCCAGGGTCCGCCGCCACGTTGGAAACCCCCTGTGTGTATCGATCGCGGCGGTCTATTCCACACACCTCTAACGTAACACTCCGATATTACCTGGAACTTCGAGAATCCTATCTTGGACGGTGACGATTCCCGTCTCACCACGACCCGTCTTCTCTAATCGGGACTTTACGAGCACCCTGTATTCCGGCATGCGTGCCTCGTGCGCGACCTCAGCCGACCTATGCCGACCTCTCCCACATTACCTCGTCCACGCACCTCACCTTCGATGGAAGGATAGAGAAAACCTCCATCGCTTGGATACATCGTCGAGTACCGGATTACCCCCCCCAGGACATCGTCCGTGCTAGTGCCAAATTGGTCTCTCGCTCGTGTTTGCTTCTTGTCGTGTGTACACGAGAATATCCCGTTTAACGCGCGTTTTCATTTTACGTTTAAGCAACAGGTTGGTTTGACGGTTGTTTGAAAGGTGGCTGAGAAAGGTAAAAAAATGATTTAAAGAACACGACCCGCGTGATGCCGCGTTATCCTATGGTGTCTAGTCTCACCTACGCATCTATGCTGGCGAATAAGAGGATAGAAATCTTCGGAAATTCTTCTCTAAACTATCTTTAATTAAACTCTAGACTTAATATGGCTGTGGGAAATCTCGCGAGTGGATATAAACGAACGGGGTGAAAGTAACGGGAAGTATCGAAGAAGGAATTATAAGTTAGAGAAATGATGCGTGTCTTCGTCCCGTCCACTTCGTCAGGTTTTTAGATAGAAATATTTTATATCTTATCTTTATTATTCTCCTATCGTCTTATTGATATTCAAAAACGGTGGGAATTATTTAATGTTAATTACCCACTCGATCAGCACACAGATAAGGAGTAGATATACGAACGAATCGATTCGCTATAACAAAATAAAAAGTTCGTCTTACACGTTAGATAAAAAAATTAAGGGAATTAAATACTTCCACCACATAATGTCAGCACGTCGATATTTTATCATAGTTAAGCTATTTGTCAGATCTTCAAAGTGCATAAACGACATTGACCTCGAGCTGACCCGAGTAATTGAAAGAGGTGGCCGCGAAGCGAGTGAGTGACCACAAGCGACTCACTCGTACGTAGGTGCAAGTGCATCCGTAGTTACCTGTGCATATGTAATAACAAGCATGCGGTCGTGCGTAGGATTTTTGCGCCCGTTCTACAGCAGGCGAATCGGAGAAATTCAACGCCTATACGAGAGGTCGGTGGTAGCGCGGATGGCTCTCGATGTAATAAATTTTCTTAACTGCGGTAACGCCGGAAAAACACTCCCCTCTAATTAGAATGGGAACTTGGAGAAGTCACGCTCGCACGAGACACCGGTTACGATCTTATGGGGCGACGCACACTGGATGGATACGATATAGGACAATAATGCTACGGTGCTGAAAGTATAGGCCACACGTAGAGAAAAATAAATTAACGACTTGGCCCTAATTGCACGTTCAGAATTTTACGGCCGACCCTGTCGTATACGTGATGTGTGCAAGATTACAAACACACTCCGGAGGGAACGGGGGTGGGGGCTGTAATTACTTCGAGCGTGCTCTCGTGCGCAATAAAAAATCAGTATGAAATGGTGCCTTTATTAATTACGTATTACTTAATCACTGCTTTGAAAAAAAAGGCGTAAAGAATGGAAGCGCATCCTGGTTTCTTTTGCCAGACACGCTCCTTTAGTCGTCGATGAAAGAAACCATGAACCAAAGAAACCAACGCCGTCCCCTGTTACGACGCGTTCGCTGGCAATACCGTGGCCCCGATTGCCCAAATACATTTTTGACCAAACATTCACTTTTAGAAGTAAGGATGACTCCTTTTGCGCCTCACGACCACGAGGTTATGTAAGGTTCGAATCATTCTTTTTTTTTCCTGCGTTCGCTTGTCAAATGTCGAAACTTTTGCCCCGAATTAGCTACGATTGTAGAGATTCACGGATCCACTATGAATAATAGCGATGGCTTTGAGGATAATTTGTTAAATTAAAACCTCTCCATCGAATGGTTATAACGAATATCTGTTATGTAATAAACATTCTAAAACAGATTATCGACGTCTATCTATTCCTAACTGTCGGTCGTTATAATGTATTTGTCACAAAACCAAAAAAAATGAACTTTTATCCATCTCGTTAATTCATACGTTGCCGTTAAAGTCATTTCTTATTTTTTATCGATCCACGATATTTAACAACGACCGAATTGACATTTATAATGAATAATTAGCCTCCGTAAAAATCTATCCAACTCCACGAACGACCAGGTAATAAAACGAGTTTTTGGGGACATCGTAGGTTCGTTTCCGTCGCTACGTCAGAGAAAGGACTGTCGTCTATGTACACGCACTCTGCCCGGGCGTCGATTATCCCGTGGACATCTGACACGCGATTAAGGTAAACGCTACGGCGGATTTCGATGATTTTAGAACTCGCGTCATCGTTAACGGATCTGCAATTGATCACCCGACGTTACGGCTCTGGGTATATCTTTTGCACGTTTCTTCATTATTCACTCTCCTCGGTTACGGATGATTTACACGAGAGTTACTTTTTCTTAAAAGATTTTCACGTACAACCGTCTCTTTCAACACTTTCGTTGTAGCACGGTCATCAAGCCACGCTTTTAATGCCGCTCGTTTTCGAATGTAATTGCCGTGACGATAGATCGCCGGTAAATCTGTCGAGTAACAATATATGTCCGTTGATATCGGACTATTTGTACGGTCAGAAATGCATTAGGACATCAAAGAGAGACGCCGTTGGACGAATTAGAGGATACCAAAAGTTTCTCGACAAATGTTTGACCGCATTTCGGGCACGGTAGAGGCTTCGAACATTAATGGGTTATAATTTATGGATTACACGATTCTTCTTGCGCAGAAAAAGGCGTTACCATCTCAAACGAGGCATTATTCTCGCATTAATTATCCGCTGCGACAGTAAACAACAACCAACGCAACGATTGCGTAATATAACTTTTCGGTTTTTAGTGACTCCTGTAGTCCGCGCAAAATAACAAAAAAAGCCAGATACCACGAGGAGTAGCGTGTATCAACACTATAAAAAAAAGATCCCGTTAGAAATAAGTATAGGGTGATCAAAAAGCCTCGTTTAATACCGCTCGGGGACATGCTCTCGCACCGTCACACGTCGTTTCATCACACAGGTAATAGAATTTCTAATTGTACGACGAGCGATTCTGCTCGTGAAAAAAGTAAAAGTAAAGTTAAAACCTGCGGGCTCGTCCGGGATTTGAACCCGGGACCTCTCGCACCCGAAGCGAGAATCATACCCCTAGACCAACGAGCCGAGTTGTTTGGTTTTTTCTTAAATAAATATACGAGACATAATTAACATATAATAAATGCGATAGCATAACCCTTATCGTTTTACTAAGGGATAAATCATATCGGTGAATTTACAAATAAGTAAAACGCTACTTTCCCCACCCGATTAAGTTCATTTTTACAAAAATAACGTAATGTTAATGAGATATGTCCTATTATTGTTACGCTTGATCCATGGAAGCATTTGGTTCTCATTTTCTAAGTAGCGGGTGTAGATACACGTTATCGCTGCTAGTTTCTTTAATTGATTAACCCCTGGATGTATCGATGTCTCGTTTTTGTCTAGACTGTCGAGAATTCCGTGCCACCGGCATGGGAATAAACTCGATCACCGGCGTTAAAGAAAAAGCGTTAATTAGCTCGTTTGAATGGGAGCCGAGAGCGAGATTCTCTCTCGAAGTTAATGCACGTGGCGCCACCTATGAAACAAACGTTGCATTCGTGATTAGCGTTGCGTGTTGATCCGTCTTCGGGTTCCGTGCAATTCTACCCTACTAGTAAAATAATCGTAGTGCTTCAAGAAGCGTTATGGCCTACTACAAAGTTGCGGAAAGGTCACGAAGAGTGGGTTGCACAATTACTTTTCATCGCACGAACGTAATTGCGATCCCGCGCCACTGACTTTAAAATTTCTTCTGTATCCGTTTCGCTCGACCCTTCCATCGAAGTTAAAGCAAGGGTCTCGTGATGTAAATTCTCTCCCCGGGCTAAGAAAAGCATCGGTATAGCTTCTCTATTAGAATATATATACACACACACACGTACATGTATTTATACAAGTCTACCTGGGAAAGAAATCACAAAGCTAAATTTTTCAGCGCGGGAATTTACCGTACTCACAATAATACCAGAGACATTGTTATTCAAGGTGAAACACTATGCGGTACGTTTACAATGAGAAAACGCTTTCTTCTGTCGAATTAAACAAATTACAGAGATTCCCGGCGTTCACTGATTACATGTTAAATATGTTAAGAAAGTAGAAGGTACCGAAAAAGAAAGAAAAATGGAGGAACGTTCGTTTTTACCCTGTAGCTCTGTTGTTATATCGAAATGTAGGTCTTTCCTTTTTTCCTCCCTTTTTTTTTAAAAAAGGTACGGTACACATCGGTCCGACAAATAGACGGGTATACTTTGCATTCATAAAGATTAACAAACGGTCTGTCGTAAATGTGTGCCGGGGCATCGAAATCGAAGGAATTTTTGAGACAGTTTTTATAACGGTGCGTTTTTACAGCGTCGCTCCCGAGCGGTGCACGTACTTTTTAATTAGAGCTAAGCTCGATCGTAAAAGGCCGAAGGACCGATTAAGCGATTCGATGACCACCATCATCACTTTACGACATTCTCGTCCTTTTTCGCACAAAACATAATAACGCCCTTCTATTGTTCCGCATTGACCCTTACCTCCTGTGCACCATGGTGCCATAAGGGAGACCCGTAGGTCTATCTCTATTCAATGTTAAGGTAGTCTCTTTTCTTAGAATTCCCCCTAATATTCATAGAAATAAAAGAGGAACCCCGAAGTGATTAAATTTACCTTGCCAGACTACGGACTCACAAAGAGATTGTAGTTATAACCTCGTACCCGACGCTCTTGATTAAAGTTTCATTTACAATAAACAGTGGTTTTACGAGCATCTTACGAACCGTTTAAAAGTTCATTCCTAATGTTAACCGTAATACGGGTATCCGATACCTATTCAAATGTAGTTGTGTTTATAAAATAATGCAAATATTTAACGATCAGTCCGTGTCAAAGTGTATAAATATTTTCTACCCTAAACTTTCGCAACCACGAACAATGTCAGATTATATCGATGCGGTTGGTAAAAGTGTGTATCTACTATCATTTTAATACCTATATTTAGTTAATTACATCGGTGCCGCCGGGCATATGACGACAAATTGTACTCATGGAAATTACTAATTATCCTCGGGCGAAACGAAGTCTCTCTTCTATTTTGACGTACATCAAATCGACGATTTCTCAATCACTTAGCGAAAATTTAGTCGCGAGTGAAACCAAATATATGTCGTACTATTCATTTTCGAAATATGTTTTCATTCCCGGATGAAGCGTGTCCACACACATTTCTATATTACTAACAAGAATTGTAAAAGTCTTATCGATCATTAAAATCGCCATGATCTACGAGCCGTCACGGTTGGACCTTCAAGGACAAGTTATAAGAATTGTGCTATTAAACAGAAATGCAACGCACTTCTTTCACTTTTAGGGAAACTATTATTCACTACTACTTGTCCAAAAGTATTACAAATTATTGTAAAAATGATACCTATTAATTATTATTAACAGAAAGTATTGAAAATTGAAATACAGAACTAACATTCTACATACACCAAGTTACAAACCGAACTAAATAAAGAAAAATAGAACTCCAAACTATCGTATATTTTCTGTAAATCATTCCCTCCAAAAAACTGTCGTCAGCTGTCCCTTTCAAAAAACACACATCTGATAATATTTTCAGCCTAAAAAACGAAAAATAACAATCCTACATCAATTACCATTCTCGTCAAACGATAGAATCTCAGGGTAGGAAACTTCTAATAGTTATTCCAAACATCTCGATCCATAGCGAAAGAAAGAACGAGGCGAAAGGGAGGGGGAGCCGAACGGAAAAAAGGTGCTCAAAAATGCAGGATCGTTATCGATATCGTGTGGAAGCCTGTGGTGTCGTAGGTCCACGAGAGCAGGGAGGGTAGGAGGTCCGGTCAAAGGAGGAGGTAGGGAGGTAAAGAGAGGGTATCGTAGTGAGGCCCCTCCCTTGTACCCCCTCCCCTGGGACCAGGAGAATCCCTCCGGTCGTCCGGCAGGACCCCCCACCAAAGGTACGACAGGACCCGCGGCCCACCTGTGCCGCGGATGGACCCTGCACGCTTCTCCGCTGATCCGACGCACAGTGTGCCCATAAGGCCCATTCGAAGTATACTTACGAGAGCGCACGAGCCTAGCTAGCTAGCTAGCTAGCAAACGAACGAACGAACGAACGAACGAACGAACGAGCGGTCGATCGAGCGAACGAAGTGGGACCGTAGAAAATAATCAGAGGTGGGGGCTGATTCAAGAATCGACGTGGACACCCTCGCCTTCCAAAGTCATTCACCTAACGGTCATCGGCGCGTCAAGAATCTTCTTCTTCTTGTTCTTCTTCTTCCTCTACTTCTTCTTCCGTTATCCGGTTGGACCGTCAAAGGATTCCCTCTTGTCGCGTCGCCTTTTATCTCGGGGGAGTGGAGAGAAATAAAAAAATAAAATAAAGAAAAGGAAGAACCCGCGACCTGTTGCATTCGTTTCGTCTGGGTTTTAAACGAAGAGGAGAAAGATAAGGTCATTCCTATCTTTTCTTTTTGTTTTGAAAATTATGGTCCGGTTGATGGTGTGACATTTGCGAGTGGAGTTGACGGAAGATATACGAAGAGTCGAGAACTGACTGTCACGGGAATATCTGGTGACTTTCGCGCATCGATGTGGACAAGAGTTGATTAAACAATTTCCAAGGAACTTCGTGGAACAGTGAAAACACTTTGTACTTGGTGTCGTATAGACAATTTTTGTCACGTTAAAGGGGACAGAGTGTATTTGTCAAGTGAATTCTTTTTTTGTGAAGACTTTTATGGAATTCACGGTACCCGACGCTTCGTTAATACGGTGACCGCGACAAAAGTGAATCAGTGCCGAGAATTTATTTACGAAAGTTCGTAATATGTTATAGTGACAAAGTGTCCGATGAAGGATCGTACTTAAATAATAAAAAAAGAGACTATTAGTAATTCTAAGAAAGGAGGACCTCGGCGAATGTCGTTAATGATACCTGTGCGAGATTAATCATCGTCGTAATTAAGGTATGTGATTACTCACAATTAAAAAAAAAAGTAGTTTAGACGAAGGAGAATCGTTGCCCGTTCTGACACCTAGTCATTCATCCTGTTATTATTATAATTTAATTACCAATTTCTTCATCGAGAACAATTTAAAACATATCGCGCTGTCACTAGTCGTTAATAACATCGTAGGCTATTACCCATAGCTGACATTCAATTACTGCCTACCATCGCCGTATAGAATGTTTGTTTCGTCGAATATGTAGAAATGAATCGTGCACTCCTACGAATAAGTAGAAGAAGCGAAGGACGTGTGCGTTTCGTAATTTAATCGCGTATAGTCGACCGATTTCTTTGTCTTTGATCGTGACACCAAGCGAAAAGCGTTACGGTTCGACAAGGTTTCGTGGATACTAGCCAGCAAAAAACTTTCAACATCATGATTAGACTAATTATTTCAATTGTTCGATACAATATCCTAGTTTCGCGAAAGAATATCAAGGGGGACATAGGTACATTGTAAACAAATATCCGTATGGAAAATTAAGTTTCTATTGGAAATTTGCGCGTTAAACGGTTGATGCTTGTCATGGATTTCATGATAAGCTAGGTATCAAAGAGCAATAGAATAATACCATCGGAAACAAACGGTCCAAGTTGCAGCGGACGAAGGCCGATCGCTTGAAGCACGCGTTGCGGAACGCCGTTGTATTTCGAAAGAACGGAAGTTACTCTGCAAACTAGATCGCGCCGTTTACGAAGATGAGGTTACAAGATGGTAAACGAAACTTTTGGAACACCGCAATCGATTATCGTCCATTCGTTTTATAATTCTTTGTAAGACCGAAATATTTCTACCGCGTTGAATTCGTTTAATGAATTGCACAACGAAATGATAAGCGAAGTTAATTTCGGTAACGGTAGATTAATTAGCCAAGGGGAAATTAAATAATCGGTTACAGTAGAATGATCGATCAACGGAACAAAGTATACATCGCGAGAGGCCGTCGGCGATACGTCGTGCGTCAGTATAAATGATAACGCTTACGGCAAACTTTGCAAATCAACGTGAAACTCACGTAGATCGCACCGTGAACAACGCGTACCGTAACACCGTTGACCGCTACTTTTTATTACAATTGTCCCATGATAATTGCAGAAAGCGGTAAGAAAAAAATGACCTGCCCGTGGCCCACCCGGCAAATACGGTCGGCAAAACTTTTAGTGCTGAAGAAAATAGAGCCCGAACCATTTTTCGTCAATAAAAAGGTGAACGGTCGTATAGCTAACAAGAAATACCTTGAACCTTCTTTTTACTGTCGCCCCGACGAAGTAGCTTAAAAATTTGAAAACATAAACACGCCCGTGTAAAACATCGAAATACATTGTTATAGTCCAAGAAGGGGGAACGGGGGAGAATATAGGTGGTCGACCGGGTCATAAAGTATAATCCCCAATCGCCGGCGAAAACGGAACTAAACTCATTTGCACGGATCGTTGTGAAGAAAGGAAAATCCTATCTCTCTCTCTCTCTCTCTTGCCCCATGATGTTCTGACGAAAGTAACGAAACGTTGGTCATTTAAAATAGTTCCGCTAAAAATACGGGTACGACTTTCACATAAATGTAAATGAAGAATAAAAGAGAAAAAATCCAGTAATTCTCGAGGATCCTCTTCACGGCTCGTATATCAAAATTTTGACACCCGTTTAGATACAGGTAATCGGTTGAATTTCTCTGGTGTAAAAATCAACGATTGTATCGTTACTTTCGTTAAAGCGGAAGACGAGGGTGGTAGGTTTGATCTAGAAGGTCAAGACGAGAAAGGAGGACAATCACTGTGCGGCAGCGTAGGAACTACGATTGATCCCTTGGAACGTTTGAAACGTGCTGGCAAGTTGCACCTTCGGTACGATCGAGTGTCTTTCCTCAGAATCCATCGATGATCGCACAGTATTGGCGGGAGAAACGATTGCGCTGAAAGTTACGAGCCGCAGGAGTCGTTACGATTCTCACGGCTCGATTGGCTCGCGCAACAATTGCGCCTGTAAGATCTGGCCTCGTGGCGATTCCCGATGATCTTGACGATGATCGTTGCCGCCGATCCGTTCCCGACGATAATCGGATGAAAATGCGCTTTCGACAAATCGTTTTGTATGCTTATTATAGAGCAGATCGAAGGCTATGTGAATAGAGTTCGCGCGGAGATCATTTACGGCGCTTGCATGCTCGTTAAAATGTTAAACGATAAAGTAAAACCGCCGTTCCTAGCCCGTTACTCATTTTTACACAGAAGGTAAACGTTTTCGCCTATTATCAATCGTCTCACCCTATCCAGCTTAGGTTACTATGTTGTGAGAAATAACGAATACATGCTAACGGTAAACGTTGCAATATTTTATCACTATTAGTAATTCAGTAGGCGTATTAATTCTATTAATGTACTACTAATAACGATCTATCGACGTAAGTGCGAGATACGTTTAATTAATCAAATAGTGTAATTATAATTTCTACAGAAACGTTAATTAAATGTCATTTATTAAAAGGAACGTTAAATCATTTATCATGATATTCGCGTCGTATATTGTATTTAATCCATAAACTCGGTAGCACCAGGGTATTCATTGCGACATACTCGACAGTAACAATATGGCTTAAACGTTGTAACTCCATCGACGCGAAACGCGCGAGTATGCAGGCACCCCCTGAATGGCTTACCGGATGCACACCTGCAATCAGTGCAGGTTGCGATACCTCGGGCGCACCGTCAAGTGTTACTCGACTCGTACCTATCGATTTACCAGCATCTATTGGTAATTAATCCTCCGTAACAATCCTCCTTTAGCCAGGCCCGATATAAATGGTAGATATATGCTCCCCCTCTTAAAATATCAACCAAGCCTCGAGGCTACATTTAACGAGAATACGCCGTCATTTAAATTCAATTAACCAGCGCTCTCTCTGTCTCTCTCTCTCTCTGTTCGCTTGATTTCGCGAGGGCAATCGTTGAGGTCCAGCAAGCAAACCGCGACGATTGCCTCACATAGATACACCGGTTTTTCCTACTCGATTCGAAAATACTCTGTAGCAATACCGTTGACACAATCCAAACGGGAAGTTATTCTTTCGTCTTCTGGCAAAATAGAAAACAACAGTCCCGCGTATGTTTACGTATTCGAAGACTAATTTATTAATAAAGGTAAACAGAACGTTGGCGTCTCACGGCGATATGAAAGTCCGTCGTCTCAACGAGGAAGCTTAGAGAGTCGATGGAAAAGAAAAGAATCGAACGCGGAATTAAAAGTATGCGTAGGCACGCCGAGGCGTCGAACGTCCGCGAATGAGAAGTGTCAACGACTGTGGGGTGTAGGTCAGGAGAGAGAGACTCCGTTGATCAAACAATCGATGTCTCTTCCATTAGCTGAGATTTACTTTCCCATTTAGCGACAGTCCGTCATGTATGAAAGTCGCCGCAGGTGACACGGTGTACCCTCGGGCAACCTATGTGGGTTAGTGCTATTGTCCCATATTCTAGATTACTTTGTGTTCCTAGCGCAAATTTCAATCTAAAAGAAAAATAAATACGGACAAAGAAACGGGCGACGTGTATATCGTGGAAATATTGGAAAATCTCTTTCGTAGGATTAACTCGATCTCTCAACTTTGTCGGGTTCGAATGTTATGCAAATCCCCGTGGTACGCGGTTATAAAAGACAAAGTAAGGAATAAAAGCGTCGAGGTGTGAAAACGAGACCACGGAGCCGCAATCTGTTTTCTGGACGAGCGGCCAAAGAAGGCGAAAGGAGTTAGCAAGAGAGAAAAAGCAAGTGCACAAGGGTTTTCCGCTCGTTGAACGTAACACGCACCGCTTTGCCACGATCCAGCGATTTGCGCGTAGCGCGCAAAGCGGCGAATTGCGCAACGCGCTTCTTCTCTTTCTCAATCGTGCGATTGGTGTAGGCACACGATAAGGCATGCATTGTGATTTCGTCGAACGGTAGAAATATACGATGTTATGCGACCACAACGGCATCGATTTTGTTTTCTCCATACTTTCATCTATATTTACCGACACGGAAATCCGCGAGAGATTGTCGTCACTTCGAAAAATGTACACGGATATAATTTTAAATAAATTGTATCTCAGTTATTAGCTCGAAGAAGAATGAATTCAAAGAAAGCTATTATCTTTGTTCCAGATGAACCAACAGTGCAAGGTGTGCGGTGAGCCCGCGGCCGGCTTCCACTTTGGTGCATTCACCTGCGAGGGCTGCAAGGTGAGTTCACCTCCAACATTTTAATAACCAATGTATTCGTTCCCTTGGCAATATAATCACAGATAACGATCAAATAGTCGTTTTGCAAAATTTCTATCCCGATTGTCAAAAATAAAACATATCTTTGGGTATCTGATGATAATCGTACATAAAAGTAATCTCTCCTTATTTTATCTCGAGTCGTTCTGATTTCTCTGGAATCATTCGAATGTATCGATGGGAAAGAAATCAAGCAGTCGACAGATCGAATTGAAACGAAAAACAATCCCATGCCGATCGAGAGCAAAAGAACCTCGCTCCTGATCGCGATCGAAGTTTTCCTATCGTTTCTTCATATTTTTTTCTCTCTCCATATTGCCCGTCGCGGTCTTTCCCGTAGTTTCGCAAAACTAAGAACGGCAATCGCTTTCACGACCCGCTCCGTGGCCGAGGTTAAGCGTTTGGCCAGGCATGCGTGTCAACTGTGCCCCCACGGGAGCAACAGTTGCCATTCGATCAAACGGTTTCTGCGTGTGGTTGAATTCGTACCGCACGAGGAACACACACCGTGTGTTATACGTATATAAATACGGCGGTATGTTGTACAGCATGGCTCGCGTACGCGTCGCGAGTGAAGCGTAAAGCAAACGATGCCACGGCAGAGCAGGGGAAAAGGATAGAAGGGAGGGAGCTGACATGCTACGGTGGGCCTGAAAACGAAAATAACGAAACGAAACAATGTCGGGCTGACGTAATCGTGAACTAGGGCGGAAACAATTGTGGCAGACAAGTGCGAAGCGCCGGAAGCACCGCCTCGGAGCGGCCCCGAGATCCGAACGAATTGACGAAATGTGCACGTGCTCGCGCGAACACAATGTCTTTGCTGAGATCTATCTCACGATCGAATCGTAACCGTTGAAACGGTGAAACTTGACAACTACTTAAACCTTGAAACCGCGGACTAATGTACGATGAACATTTACGGGTTTTACCGGAATGATATATTTTTTCCGGTTGAAAAACAGAAATGAAAAGAAGTGGAACACCGACGTTGAACAATGTGTATATGTATGTACGCGCTCCGCTTTATTATCGCGTCGCCCCATTGAAAATGAATTTCAATCTTTACTCCGTTATGACTCAGAAATACGTCGTCGTTACGTTAAGAAAGTCTCGCCGTGGCGTAATTAACCGGTCTATTTATCAACGGGTCAGAGTTTTCGAAAGAAAACCGTAACAATCGCTAGCAAAAGATTGTTTGACGATGAAAAGGCACGAGTGAAGTTTCAAAGTAGAGCCGTTTGCATAATACACCACCGGTGTGCCGTAAAGACCGAGGGACCAAGGGGGCGGGCACGTAATAACGGTAGCATTTTCTCGATTGTGTCATCGCTCCTGAAGCGTCGCGCGTAGTGCTTCCCCGCTGCCCCTTCGGGAGAGGGAGAGGGGAAGGGGGCCAACATTAGACATTACAGTCGCAACAGATACGACGACTAGGACGACAAGGACTATGTAGACGGCAAAGACAAGTGGAACACGGTGCCGGCCCGCGGGTCTCGGCAATGCGCGCATCGGGACCACTGGGCCGCAGGAAGAGCTCGTTTTCAGAACAAACGAACCAGAAACAATTAATAATATAGCGTGCGTACAGGTAGAAAAAGCGAAAGTCGACGGTGTATGGTACACGCGTACGTTTTCCAATAAGTTATTACTATGTCGAAGGGCGAAGTTTCCTATTAGGATACCGGAAATCGTAGGTGTTTAATAGTTATACCCGATGAATAACGATAGTTCGTGGTCTGAATATGAATTTAGAGTTAAACGTCCATTATACCCGGGATTAACCGCGGTGAATTACACGCTTCGCGGTATATTTACAACCTTTCGCATTCTTCTAGCGTTTTGTTTTTCTCGAACGAATATGTATTGTATGTATGTATCGACTGGTGGTTCGGGCGACCGATCGGTTTGTCGGCGGGAATGAAAAGAAACGGAACAAGTACGAAAAATGTAATGGTAAAGGAAGAAAAGGAGACCACTGCTTTCCAACTCTAACATAAAAGTCATGCGGTGTCGGAATCATGGAATTGCACCATTTGGGCAATTAGCACGAGCACAGTAGGCCGCACGCGCCTACACCGGCTGGTTCTCCCCATTGCACACCATGAATGAGACAACGAGAGCATACTATTACAAACTAACGACTTTGCTGTACTCATTACAAATGTTACAATGCTGTTGCAGTGCCAGTATCAGTTAGCAAATCTTTATGTTCCCAATTTGAGACATATTTTATATTTTCATCGTTATACGCTTTTCTAACCTGCATATTTTCATTTTTTTGTTACAGTCATTCTTCGGAAGATCCTACAACAACCTGAGCAGCATCTCCGAGTGCAAGAACGGCGGGGAATGTGTAATCAATAAAAAGAATCGAACGGCCTGCAAGGCTTGTCGTTTAAGAAAATGTCTTCTTGTCGGTATGTCGAAATCCGGTTCGCGATACGGTCGCAGATCGAATTGGTTCAAGATACACTGTCTACTGCAAGAACAACAACAGCAGCAACAACAACAGCAACATCACTACCAACAGAGTCTTCCGACTCAACATCAAATCCCGCAACCGCAACGAAAACCTATGAGTCCACCAATCGGAATCCATAGTGGTCAACGGAAAGACGATGTGTTGTTACTCGGTTTGGACGACTACAAGAATTCCACCTCGCCTAGTATCAGTTCACCCGAATCGCACAACAGCGACAGCTCTGTCGAAATATCCGAGAGACGAGCAGCCTTCTCGGGGCATCCTGGTTTCAGACCACTGCATTCTCACCTGCAGCACTCCGTCGCCGATCTATCAGCCCTTAGCAAGGAGATGATGAGCCTACCCTTAGGTTTCCACCTGGGTGGCATGTCTCTCATACCACCAGCTTTTCTACCACCACCCAGTCTTACTATGTTCTCACCCTATCATCTTTACGCGACGTCTCACGGCGCTGCGCACCCAATGGTACCACCTAATCACTCGTCTGGTATTCTTCGACATTCTCCTGTGATCGAAGATAATACAAGCACGATTTCCGCGACAACGACAACAGCCACCACGACAATCAACGTCGATAACAAGGATTCTTGTGGGAATAACAACAACAACAATAACAACGACAGATACGCGCACAATCATAACGTACAATCATCGAGACGAAGTGCTTCGCCGAACGTGGAAATCGGTGAAGCTTACACGAAACGTTTTTATTTAGACGCGGTGTTGAAGAGTCAACGAACACCGGCCGAGAGTTCACCGATATCTATTAAAGCACGTTCCGAAGGAGATTCACCATTGTGTAGTCCCGTACCGGAAGCTGACTGTCCTCCACCACAAGATAATCCGATGGATTTATCTATGAAGTCTGTCGCTACACCCGTTAGCGATGAAACGGATGACGATGAAATCGACATGGAGAGTGTCAGCGACAGAGACAGCCCTCCGTTAAAAAGGAAACCAGCACCTATAGATCTGACAACAAGGTCTTAGACGGCGGGACCTTTCAATTGTTATTTCTTCCGTTAGTGTTACTCGATACGCTAGTGTGTCGATAGGAATCTAAATGTTTCGCGTATATCAATTTACATAAATAGAAACAGAAGGAATGCTTTGAATCTTACAAAACATTCATTTTTAATACTCTTTTTGTTTGAAATAGAACACGTTTTATATGAAAAGACTACGTGATACGGTAAACACTTTGCGTTTATCATTTTTATAACGATACAATCGCGTGATAACAACACAGACAAACCATTGGGTACCGAAACAGTCGAACGATATTGTAAGAATCATAAGTTATCCTTAATTACATTCTCGAACGAGCAAGAATTACCAATCGGAATCGCCGCGGTCGTTCGGGCAGACAAATCATTCACACCGAAACGTTAAATGCAATTCGCGCCCTCGCTCACAGTCGCACATTAGTATCCGTAGACGCAAGTCCCCGAGGAATGAAGGATTAACGTCTCAATTCCGTCGTAATCACGGCAAGAATCGCGAGTCTCCGATCGATAGCTGGTTGCGCAAAAGCCAATCGACTTTAACGAGAGTCCTCCGCTTTAATTAACGAGCGCGAGCTCGTGGTAATCGTGCAAAAGAGCGAGAGACCGACCGGCGCATTAGCAGAAGCAGGAGCAACAACGTTGGTGCATCGGTTGATAAACACGTCAAACTGCGGGGTGCACGTGTTCGGAACGTGCGTTACAAACCGGCGTACACGTGTAGAACGTTGCCAACCGCTTTATCTTACAAGCGTTCGACGCCTGCCAATGTAAACGCCTCCGTCGCTCCTGCTCTGCCGCCTCTTCTCTGCTTTTGTCCCATACCTCTATTTCCTTTCGCAAGAAAGAATTCTTCGAATAGGAAAATTCTGAATCGAACGGACACACCGCGACCATATTCGCTGGAATCGATGACGAATCCGACAAATACCGGGAGCACAAGAATTTTTAACCGAAATTCTTCTGCTCCTCCGTTCGTTGAAGAATCTTTCTTGCTAAACTGCGTGGACGATAGTTTTCCGGTCGCTTTATTCGCACGGCCAAGCCTAGCGCTGGTCGAACACCGTTTTGCTTTTAGCACGGAACCGCGGTTACGATTTCCCCTCGGCGATGACTTTTTGGAATCCCAAATGTGCACATTCATTAGGGTAAGGAACCAATGCCGAAGTGAGAGATTTTCTTAAAGTGTCCATGACAATATCGATACAACGAAGAATACTATGTATTATCGTTTGTTAAAATATTAATGAATTACGTATCAGCGTGATGCGTTGTTAGAATTAATCTATGTTAATTGTACATAGAATTTGTAAATATCGAATGCAAAGATACTTATTACGTTTTCTTAGAATTGTTCATCATCGTAATGTTTAGAAATCGCCGTGTTTTACTTAATTATAGTATTACCAGATAATTTTGCAACGAAATGGTATTGTTAATTATTATATATCTAGTGTGCTTCATTAGTTACTTGTTATCGAAGATTATCGAGATAGTCAATAAAGGCCAGTATTTTATTAGAGGATTAATAATTGTTGATCGCATTTCGCTTTCAATATTCGGACACGTGCAATTGTTGATATATTCTATTTAATTGAGGTAACTTCCCATTTGTTATATATTGAACACGATATTGAACACTTCGTATGCACCGAAGTATCTCAATTAGCAGTAAGGCGGGGACGAAAGTGTAAATAAATAAATCATTTAAGATTTATATAAACGGGACCCGGGCCAGTAAGTACTTACTTGTATATAGCCATTAGTTAATATTAAAAAAATGAATTAATCTATGACTGTAAATGATTATGTAATCGATCGAAGTGATATTTCTATCATAGAAACGAGCATACAATTTTCGAAGTTACATTGAAATATATTATGACTTTAACATTATGTTTGGCGTTCCAAGTTAATGAAATTATCAAGTTATTGCTATTTCACAAGTAAAGTACACATTCATCAATCCCTGGGCCCTATATTTGTAGATACAGTTTTCTCAAATTGTTTAGAACTTACATTTTGCAGCCTCGCTCCAGTTTTTGGTTGAGAACCGCTACGATTATCCATTATGCGACGTCACAGGAATCTGTAAACAATATGACGCGTTAAATCATAGAGCTAGAGAATACATGGAAATTTCAAAGCTATTCACTGCCAAGTTACGCTAGTTAAAGTATAATAGCAAATGCGTGTAACATTGTACGAATTTACCGCGCAAGATTACAGTGGTAACACATGTAACGAACATTCAGAGATTGTTTCTTTATTATAGATTGTTTATGAATGAAACTCGTAGTGTATTAGAAATATACGGTTAACTATGTATGATCTTTGTCGAACATTATTTATTGAAATATTTCACATCTCCATCTATGCATAGTCGTAACCGATGATAATCCATTCAAATTAACGAATTAAAATAGCAGCCACCAACCCTTCTTTACAGACAAACAATTTAACAGAAAATGCCGTTCAATGATGAAAATCCATATAAAATTGCATGAAACGCACGGGAAAAAGAAAAAAATGTGAACAAGAGAGAACGCTGCGAGGTAGGATAGGTTATACAATAAAACCATAGAAAATATGGCCGCCCTAACGTACGTACAACGTTTGAACATGAATATTCAACGTACGTGAAATATAAATTCCCTCTGATTCATGGGGTATGCGTATAGATGTATGCCCGTCGACTCTATACCGTGAATATTAATTATTCTTACACAAATATCAATCGCTTTGGGTAAAACGTGCCTTTTTTCCATTACTTTTTACGTACTGCATCCCGAACGACGTACATAGACATTATGACAATACGAAGGAACGCGCGGGAACCGCACCACGAATTTTCGAAGTACATATTCTTTCGCGAAATTGGCAAATTTTACGGAAAACAGACAAAAGAGAATCTCTATTCTTTACTCTTACCGTTAAAGTTAAAAACTTGTCAAGATTCCAATCAGGGAATGTTCCCTGTAACACAATACATCCCACGAAAATGAACTCTTCCATTCCCTTTTCAAAATGAACTCTTCCATTCCCTTTTCAAAATGAACTCTTCCATTCCGTTTTTAAAATGAATTCTACCACTAATTTGATGATTTTTCGTTTTAAATACCGCTAATATACATAGTGTCCCAAAATTATGCTGCAAGCAGGAACAAGCAGATTGTTTATAACAAAAGAAATCGAAAATTCCTTTACCTTTTTTTGATTTGGCGAGCGGTCAGCGGGGAGAGGGGTATCCATCGACACTGAGCTGAGATTTCGCCGAACGACATCAGTGCCCCCCTCCCCGCTAACCGCTCGTCTATACTTTTCTCGCGTATATGCCTCCAGTTGATGTTGGAACTGCGCGGGCCGGAAGTCAGACCACGATATTTTGGAAGCTTGTATCTCCAAAACGGGACTTCAAATCAAAAAAGGTAAGGGAATTTTCGATTTCTTTTGTTATAAACAATCTGCTTGTTCCCGCTTGCCGCATAATTTTGGGACACCCTGTATACTCAATCATTGGAGACCTGTACTTGAAACAATTAAAACCAGATCTTTCCGATTGAGAAATCGAATCGGTACGGTCGTACATAGATCCGTGTCAGCGGTATCTTTGATAGTCTAATACGTATTCAGTGGTTCGCATTTTTCCGTGGATTTTCACATTTCACGTTTACTTTCGAACGCGCCACGCTAATACAGATTAGATTTCGAAGTTTACGGGGTATTCTCTAACATAGTAATTTAACGCGTGATTTTACGTGTTTCTTGAGAATCGGCGTGTGCACCAAAGCATATCAAACGCTCCTTATGCGGGACACACACTATTGTTTGGCATACTTTAATTGTGGTGAGTGCCAAAGTCTTTAATTGCATGATAATATCGGTCGATTTCGATGAACTAGTTGGTAATCTGAAGAAAGAAGGGATATATACTTGTAATATTATTAAAATAACTGCATTTACATGTGTGGATGATTCAATTAAAACATCTAGTAATCAATTTATTATATTTATTTCAAGTAATAAAAAGTATCATTACAGTTTTACTACAATTATACTCAGTACATAATTAAACTTTCATTCATAAAGTGAACAATAAATTTAGTAGTTCTTTTCTCAATTTTTAACAGTGTATTTCCATATTATATTATATTCTTATACCTTATAGGAAATTTCTTTTTGTATAAAAATGTATAAATGCTCATATATATACAAATTTCTAATTCTACTTGAAGTAGGAAATATTATTTAGTACATTCTTAATGAGCAGATTTGGCAACTGGATGGTTAGGAGTGAAAACTTCGTAATCCACTACAGAAAAGTGATAGTCTCCCATGAGAACAGTATTTGAAGCATGTTCACCATCATAGCTATGAGGAAGGTTACTGTAACTTTCCATATTCACATTGCAGTTGCTAGAAATTAGTAAATCAGCTCCAGCTCCAAAAATTGGACCTATGCTGTAATACCATAGGGACATTGAATTTGTAGAATATTCTTCACCATGGTCCTCTTACATTTTCAATAACAAATTGAAACTTACTCTGGATGATAACAGATTGCAAATGGTTTCTTCACAATATCATATTTTGTAGGAGCAACGTCTTGATTATTTGTTAATGTAAACAAAAAAGCTTTCTCTGAGAAAATGTAGTGCCCTTTAGCATTGGTCTTCCCCCAAGGTGCATCGCTAAAACCTCCACAGATTTCTCCTCGCGTACCCTATGAAAAAGTACATATTGTTTGCTTATATATTTCATTCAAAAGTAGTAAAATTACATACCAGAGCAATTACATATGTAGGACAGATTCCGTCACAATGCCGGTGAAAAGATGCCGCCGAATAACCATGACTAGAAGCTCTAGAACAATTTGAAAATTAATGTATGATAAAGCGAAGTTGTCCCGTATTAGTTACATTAATCGTACATACCGATAAACTAAACGCCAACTTTGTTTTGGTGATCCATACCATTGATTCAGTAGTCGTTGGAAACCCATTTTATCCCTGGAGAGGATTTGTGAGCCAGGGAAGAGGAACGGACTTACTCTCGGCTGCAACCGCTTATCTGAACAGATTTCTGCATACTTATTTGGTAGCGCTGCATACCTATACCTAAAACAAAACGTCGAAATCGAAAGCCTCCAAAAATAACACAATTCCTTGGCAAACCGTACCTTACGCATTTCGAGCCGCTCGATCGATCGGGATTGAAAAATTCGTACCTCTCCAAGGACAGCTCTATCGGCACCGCTCCGGTTGGTTCTACTTCCTCCGCAAACACCTGACTGTCGATCAGCAGCAGACGAACATGATTTATCACTCCTGATAAATGTTGGCAAACCCTCACACGTTCCTCCTCTGTCCAGTGTTGCGTAGGCTGCGTCACCCCTGCCTAGGAGCGTGGTCCGTACGGTTAAGTGTTCCTTAACTCGTAATTCTAAATTCCGATCCAAGAACCTAAGGACCCAAGGACCCGGTAATAATCGTATGTGACATGAGGTCCAAGACCTTGCACGACATACGCATGGTCAGAGCGTTAAGTCTTCTTGGAATTCAAGGGATTCAAAGTACTCGGAAACGGAATAATATTTTCAAAGAAAGAGAACCTGATATTTAGCCCAGTTTAGTACAGCTCTCCAAACGTCTTCTTCCTCGAGCCCCAGATAGTCTGACGATATAAGTTTCACCAAAGCAGCTTTTGGAAGGTTGCAGAAGGCTGTTGTTTTTACAGTATCTATAGCATTTTCTCCAATGAAAGTAAAACATCTTTCAATGAAGGATGAACAAGCTCCTTTACCACCTATGACAAAAGAGATAAAATTAAGATACTAAGAGTTAAAACTTAAATATTACTATGTAAGTTTTAATACTTATCTCTTACTGAATGCATAGATTAGTACATTTTTTTTACAAAACTAAAGAGAAGAAGGCTTTTCTATCACATACATAAATAAAATTTGCCACATGTTATGATTGAAAAATATTTATTAAACATATACCAAGTCCATGACTATTACGTATCTATTTTGTCCTATTATAGATATTTACAAAGATACTGTTTGTAAACAACAATTGGTAATAGAAAATGGAATAGAGTATGTTGTTTATACAAATGAAAATAGTGTATTATGTTGTCGATTAAATGAAATACAGGATGTTCAGAACCAATTTTTGACACGTAGAGTCATTACATTTGTTTTCAAAATAGTCTGATGCAAAACAAAAATAAAATGGTCTTTCAACAGACATGGATTCTGTCATCATTGCCTGACAGTGAGAATATCGGTTTTAAACTTGTACTGGTTAGTTCATATTAACTATACTGAATCACTCGTCACATTTCGAACGCCTAAAGTTGCAACATGCATTCTCAGAATGTGTTTCTCAGTCACTCTTCTTTGCGTACAGTTCTCAAACAATGTTTGATTTTCTTCGAACGAAACATAGAAAGCACACTTGTTGTTCGTCCTAGCGCGCTCTTGAAGGTTATGCTCCGTCGTTTAGTTCGCCCCAGGATTCGTATTTTGTATTAATGTAATGTTGTCGCCCTTCAACATAATACGTCCAAGTGGTTTCCTGTTCTTCGTCTTCATATGATACTCCTCAGCATCGTCCAGTACCAAATTCATGTATTCGTCGAATCCGACGATATGACCCTCGATTCGTAGGTTTATATTCTCGAATAACCAGACTTGCACCCGCGATCGATTTTGTAGGTACCGGAATATAAGGTTGATGGGCTGTACCATCACCTTTTGTACTTTCTGTGGCCCTTTGTACGACATTTTCGTAGCGTTTTTCAAAAATTAGCAGATAACGTTCAATGAACGCGTGCTTCGTAATCGCCGGACGCCGGAAGATATGGCGTCGTGGTCGTACCAACTGTTTCTTCAAATATTCACTGTATAACTTTTATTATTTAAAATCTACTCGAATTGAGTATTCTTGTAAAATCACAACCCGATAGTGTGTGTGGGAAGAAAGCCATAATTAGAGAATGTAGAGAAAATGCTGTTTTAAATTGATAAAAAATTTATCTGTGGGAATAACAGTTCTGAGTGTGGTATCATTGATCTGGAAATTTCATTATACTGTGCTGCCTCAGTGGTAAATATTCGAATTACGCGAAGCGAAACGCAGTCGATATGCATGCACAATCGATAACAGTATATTTTTATAAATTTACAAATTGACATTACTTAGTTACTTATTTCGGATAATAATTTTACAAAAAACTGAATGTAACTACCTACTACTAAATGGGTGAATCATAAATGAAAATTTCTACCGAAATTGGGAGGATGAATATTTATTTAAATATTATTTTTCATTCTTTCCTAGCATCTATTGACTGTAACGTTAAAACTGTCTGTTCTTTATACTAAACATTCTATGAATATACGTATTCACCTAGCGTCTGGAATTATGTGTAATAGTTGCTTCAAGTAAAAGCACTTGTAAGCCCAAGCATAGAAATTGTTCGCTGCTTTAACTTTTAATAGCTTGTCACGAATAACTTACCGGGAACTCGGTCCTGGGCATCTAGTGCCGCAGTCAAAAGGGCACACGCGTTTCCTGGGCTGAGAGTAGCGGAGACATGTTCCTCGCAACTTCTCCAAAGTTCCTCAACTCCGAGTTCTTGAGCAAGCCCCAACATCTCGAAGATGCCACTGTCTTGAAGCATGATCTATAGAAATATTAAAGGGAGAAAGTAAAAGCGTACCCTTGAATCGGAAGATTCACGGGAAGAGAGTCTTTGGAAATCTTTAACACAGATGGATATAAGTAATTTCATAGAACTGGTAGTTACCTTCCCTGTATAAATGTAATGAATGAATTGACGAAACGTTTCCGGATGTGCGTGCGGCATTCGTACGGGTGTCGGGTTTCCAGGTGTGCCAATCCTCTTAGCAGCAGTAAAATTCTTGCACCTAAGAAATCAATTAAATAATATCGATTCGTAATGACGATATGTGCCATGACGCCGGAAACAATGAAGGAGGAGCGTTGCTTTGAGTTGTGGGAGTAGAAATGTGTTCTGGGAGCGTGGCTCTTATAACGAACACCCACCACTTCGCCTTTCGTCGCCTCACTACTTCTGGTAGTGTTTCTCGTTACAAAAGAGCTTAATTGACTTCGTCAGGAAGCTCTGGTGCCACAAGAGTATTCGTAACTAACATACGGTGGTCGGGCTTTAGTTTTTGTTCCTCTAGAAATTAATGGCAACCTTCGAAAACTCTCTTCGCACCCTTTTCCCTACAGCGAAATGAGAGAAGTCACGGAAGAAGTCTTTTCTGGTACTTCGGAATGAAAGCAGATCCCCATGACCCATTGGGAGAACATTCGATCTGAAATGTATACCATACGCTATTCTCTGCCTCATACGAAATGACTAGATACACAAAAGCAAAGCTTTTAACATCAACAAGTCTAGAATCGAACGCTGCACTTTTCTTATCCATGAAGTGTTGGTAGATTTTCGAGATCTTCTATCGTGGGAATAATATAAAGATATCTTATGGGAATATTTCTTTGTTTTTCTCAAACCAATTCGAACGTAGTAGGTTGCCGTCGTAGTTTCGTATATTCATCTAGGTTTAGATGAAATGCTTGTAAAATAATACACAAAAGAGAGTAATAAAGTATAGTGCACGAAATTACCAGAACATACATTTCCACGTTTTGCAATTGAATTTACGTGGTGGAATATTCCAACGGTTCGCGGCAAGGAAAGAACTAAGTGAAGGGGGAACCAACGGGGAATATGTACCGTCATACCAGAAAGTCAAAGATCAGAGGAGCAAAAAAACGGCCGAATCGTTAAACGTGTTTTTCATATTCACGAAAACAGTGATTGTGATGACGCTGCAACGACGATGGCTGCTAAGAACACTGGTCTCAGCAACACGGGGTAAAAAGACTTCGTACACTAGAATCGGAGAGGTTGTCGTGTGAGTTATAAGCAGGTAAAGCGTACCGCCAACCGTATCGAATCAAAAGAAAATCTGTCAAAGAGCGAGCGCAAATGGAAAAGGCATATACCGCGAGCGGCTTTGATATTATAACCGACACGTTAACAAACGCTCCGCTTGGGAAGTTGGAAAATCGTGCTCGACCCACGAAACATGGTTGCCGTGTTGCCGTGTCGACAGAGGAAAACTAGTGCTCAAAAAAATTATAAATATCTGTATACACGTATACGCATGAATAAGTATATGGGTACCTATGTATAAATCGACTTTTAGCGGGCTTAAAAACTCAACCGGTTACGCTTTAATGTACGTACAGTTTGGTAACGATTCAAAGCGTGTATGATATTAAAAGCGACACACATATGTTCTGGAGAAAAATGTTTGAGTTAATCAGCGCGACACGCATGAAAATAATTTTTAAAGGAAACATATAAATATATTCAAAGTAAACCCAAAGAACATTTCAAACATCATATCTAAAATACTTTAAAAAAAGCAACAACCGCTAGAAATCCGGGACAATCTAAAACATTTTCCATTCCCGCATCGTTCTATTTTAACGTATCCTTAGGTATCGTGATCAGTACCCACAAAAATAATATCGGTATAAATGTATCCAGAATAATAACGGAAGGAAGAAAAATAAAAACAGTAGCTGCTTGGTGGTGATGGATGGGGTACGCAAAACGAGGCGAAAAAGAAATAGAGAAAGGAAGACGTACAGAAATACGGGGGAAAAAGAATGAAGGCGGAGAGAAGCTTTTCTCTAATCACAGGCGAACGCCACAGCGGAATCAAAGAAAACCAAATATCAGCGAGTGATGCCGAGAAAAGAATAGGGCACCGCGCGTCTGGTGTGACGACGAGGTGTCACGGGGGTGGTACCGTAGGTTCACGAGCTCGACGTGGAAAGAGAATGTCAGGGGAAGGGGGCTAGTGGTGCTGGGAAACGAGGGTCGTGGCTGCTTGGTTTCACGGCGGCAAGGGTTGAATGTCGCCGCGGGCTCCGCTACTAACGACCAAGCGTGCGATTATATAGCGGCTCCGTCGATCTCCGTGCAAAAACCGCCTTCGCTTCCGGTGCACGGGAGTCGAATTCGCGCCACACCTCTTCGTTTCCCGTGACAGTGAAACGCCTCGTTTTGCCTACATCCATCCTCCGGATCGGTTCTAAACGTATTACGCGAGAGTGTCTTTTAAAAAAAATAACAATTCTATTTGATTCGCTAATTGTCTCGGAGGGATCAAACGGTCGGGCCTGAAAGTTAAAAATGTTATTAGAAATGATTTCACAGGGAAATACAGTTTTATAGGATAATACACGAATCAACAGATACCTATGACAGTTTGATTTTACACGGTAAAATATTCTCTATCGTCGAGTGTAATTCACATCTCGCTCGTATTTCGAGTTGACGAGAAAGATCAAGGGGGCAGAGGGTCGCGGCTCTTTGTCAGGATTTTCAGCGGACTGGAGAGCACCGCGTAGAGTTTGAGTGCGGTCGCGTATTGTCCATTCGTTTCTCCTATGGACGCCTGTCACCAGCATGCGTAACTTAATTTTCCAAAGTTCATGTCGACAATGAGAGGAAGAGCAGAAAAGAGAGCCGATGACAAAAGCAACGGCGATCCCTTCCGCACCGATATCCAAAGGGTTCACGGAAATATCGTAATTGACTTTACAATTAGCGTCACCCTGCCCCGCGGAATGCCGTCCCTTAGACGTGGACCCCCTAATACCAACCGAACCCTTCTTACAACAATTAGAATTCTCTCGGTGAAAGTGCGTCGAGACGCAGCGCCACGGATGAATTGTCGAAGAGAGTGCTCCTCTTATTGTCCACCTAATTAGAACGTCCGATCGATTCATTTCGCCTTAATAATTCGAATCCCTTAATTAAAATTCATCGGCGGCACGAACTTCGGTGCGCTGCTTCTGGTTAAGAAAGTTTGATGACTTCGTGGTTTTCTCGATAGTCATTCATTCGTGTGATAATTTCTCGAGTCGCTTGCAGAATGTCGTCTCTCCCTCTGGATGAATTGGAATATTTTTTAGATGTGAATTACAAGCACACGTACACGGTCATAATAATTAATTACTATTTTCATTGTTTTAATGGCACGGTGTATAATACTATCGAAGTTTTAGTCGGCTTGAGAACTACGGTGTACGTTTTCATCGACTTCGGGAATTTAACTGAATTATCATTTCCATTCCTACTGGTTCGTTTGCAATCCCAAAGATAAAGTTAACCTCAAGTTCCTCTTTTTTCTCCGGTAGTTTCGTCGGAAAGAAGAAACTTTGTAACGCAGTTACAGTGAAGTAAGTTTCGCCGGACTTAAGCAACTGAGAATCGCGGATCTTGGCTGTTCCTTGAAATGTAGATATTTTTTAGTATACCGTAGACACAGAATAGGTACTTCGTTATGCTGCATGAGACCCCATTTACAATGCAAAAACGTCCTGCGACGATAACGGAAAATAATATTCCACGTTCCAACGTTAATTCCCCATTTTCTGGAAGCGTCGGGAGCCATTGTTTTGGACACGTTGTTTTATTTTCAGCCACCGTATACTCGAAATATGAAATGATGTATCTCTCCCTTTCTGTCCGCAAAATATAGCTACTACTATATTTCGCTGCAGTTATCTCCCACGTGACTTCTCGTACGTTTTCGGGTCGTTTTAAATCTCCAAGGAAATCTTACGCGTTGCCGATCGATCGACAGACACGTCGACGAACTGTTTTAATAAAAATTGCGATTAACAATTAATTCAATCCCACGGTGTATTCCGGTAGTTCATTTAATAACATTTCTGGCTTCGTTTGCTATTTCAACGGGAGTACGTCGAAGTTGTTTGTAATCCCAACGGCATCGTAGGATATCGGTTGGAAAAGAAAACAAGAATATAAATTGACTCGTTTAGAATTTTCAAATTCCCCGCGACGAATGTCTTTTAACAAAGCGTCGTCTTAGGTGCGCTAAGGTTCAATGTAATTACACTCTTATTTGTGAAAAATCAATTAACGATTTTCTATGAATAATAATTAATTGACGAGAATACAAACCTCGCTTGGAGTATAATTCTGTGAGCATAAACCGGTGTTTCGTCCCTCCCTAGCAAAAAGACGATGTCAGCTGTATCCTTGTCTTCCGAAAGTCGTGCTAGATCCTCTAAGAGTCTGGGTACACCGGCTAAGCCAGCCTCACCGGATACCCCCGCTGCACCTGGTGCCGCCCCCACACCGACAGCTCTAGTTCCCATGATTTCTGAATGAAAAAATTAATGTTAATTACATGAAAAATAGTTTTTACGGCGATGATTTGATTCAATTAGAAATATTAATTTTGCGAAGTAACGGATAAACGATTCTTGACTTTTCTTGCTGTTATCACATTAATTCATCCGCAATCGAGAAAGTTTACATAGTCGAGGGAGCGGGTAATTTGCGATAATCCGAAATTAATGGAGCCGCAAATACGAATAAATCCGTGACTGATGACACTGGGCGAGAATGGTGGGCGCGTGTCATCGGCTCGAAATATTTTCTGTGCACAATTCGCGCGGGCTGTGCCGGCAACGACCGACCGGCGGGAGAAAAAAGCAAAACCGATTAACGTACAATCGGCGCTAATTGCACGATTAATATTTGATTTGCGCCACGTCGCGACGCGCTTTCGCTCGGTCGGTCGATCACGCAGAGATTTTGTGTCACGGCGGCTGCCTGATTCCCTTTTAATTAGTTCGGGTTTTGTAGTTTTCGAACGCGTCACACGTCGATTGCACCGCGTATCGTAGGGGAGAGGTTGCAATTGGCGGTCATTTGCCCTCCCTGGATTTCCTCACTCCATTGCATCACATTCCGACGCTGTGATTCGATTAAAAAGCCATCCGCCGGAGGTTTTGTATACTCCCGCTCGAGCAAGTCGCGGTGTAAAAAATTTATTAACGACAGAACACCACCGCGGGTTTAGTTTAATTTCCGGAGAATTTTGTTTTGCTATTTACTATTCACGGATACACTTTGGTAAGTTGATTATTGTCATTTAAGATACTTCAACGAGGAAGTACAAATTGACGGTATTCAATTAATTTCTTCGTTTAAGAACACAGTTACCTTCGTTCCTATTGAAATTATATTAAATTACGTTGTAATGGAATTCTTCCGAGTATTCGCAATTACGTAAAAATGATTGTATACACGGAGAGAACCGGATACGAACGACGACTGTGCTGTTCGTGATGTTTGTTTTGAATTTACGTGCTCGATTGGCATTCACCACGTTCAATATCGTCCTCCGAATAAACAAATACACGCGTATTCGTATAAATCTCACAAAAACGCCAGCGAATGCTCGCAATAAATTGGAACGGTTGCCATTTGTCACGTGTGGCTTCGAATGGATTTTACATTTTATAATACGCGGAGTGAAAAAAAAGAAAAAAACAAAAAGGGAGAAAAAAAATTCCAGTTACCATTACGTCGTTCGCCCGATAATAAAGAGAAGCTCACCTTTAAAACAGAATCACACTTTACGATCGCGCAGCTCTCACCTTCAAAGCGGAAAAGACAAATGCGAGGAAAATATTTGAAAAGAATCTAAACGTGCTGGAGCAAGGAGGAGCGGCGTTCTTTCCGTAACACACGTGGACGAGTATTATTTTCGCACGCGAAACACTGCATTTTAGTCGTTCCACGGTATCTTACACTCCCACGGGGCGAAACATTGTTTTCTCAAAGTTCCCCGTGTCGCTTTACTCGGCACCGTTGTTCAACAACACAAACGTATCCCCGCGAGATTCACCGTGCACACATCGAAGAACACCGAAAGTAGAGGAAAAGCTCTTTTTTTCGCGAACGGAAGTTTCGAACTTTAACGCGTGGTATTTCTCGAGTACGAGACGAGTTTTACGAGCGCTGGACCAGGCATGCTGTCCCGCCGCTTTAGCCCTTTCTCATCTCTTTCTGACTCAGGTGCTTAGAACTCCTTCCTCCAATGGTCCTACTCGTCGTTCCTTCCTTTTCTCTCCTTTAGCCGTGGCCAGTACTCCTGCAAGATCACTCCTCCTCCAGCCGTTGTTGCCAGATCCTCTCTGGAGCACGGATCACACGATCAAAAAGGATACACGCCTGCCTCATTCCAAACCAGCAACGAATACTCGTCTGCTGCTTGCCTCGATCGACTTTTCGCGTTCCCCTTGTCCTTCTAGTCTTCTTCCACTCGACTTTCGCTATTTATCTACATTCTTTCCTTTGTTCCCTTTAAATATACCGAAATGCAGGACAAAGTATTACTATAACTATGCTTTCTGTTAGTTTTCTTTTCTTCTTCCCTTTTTCTTCTTTTCTTCTTTACTTCTTTTTTTTCACAATTTTTCGACTCGGGTTTGCGTGGCTTTGCTTCGTTGCGCGATATTACCGCAATGCAGTCCTCTTCCTAGTTTTTTTCACTAGAAAAAGGGATTGCTCGTTTATCCGTATGGCTACGCGAGTTCAACCGCCCTCCCCCTTACAGATTTCCAACCTGTAGTTGACATGAATATCGGTATTCTCTGGATTGACGAAATTTCGACATGTTCTCGATCATTATAATCCCCGTGGTTTTAGTTTAGTTCTCGGTTGAGACGCAACGAGGTACCGTGCATCAGTTTTCAGCGTAGGACAGAATTTCAAATGGGTTGACATTGTACGAATACAAATTACAACGTTAAATTTCATTTGAATGTTGTTTAGACGCACGGCGGGCAACGGATATTACTTTATTACGTTGTGTACACGCGGGAAATTGCTATTTCTAGAGAAATACTGTGAGTTAATTGCGTTGGCCATTGAAAATAATTTAATTTATAATTAAATTTTTGTTTAGCTTAGAATTCCGGCTGCCAACGTTGCCCATTTTTCAGTCTCGCGTTTACGGGAACACAATTAACTTGGAATCTGGTTTGACCCTGCGCGGAATTCGTAATGCCGGTTCCTACTGCCATTCTACTCCGACACATCATGCTTTATCTGTCCCTGTTTTTCATTTAAATCCCTTTACCTTTTTCTGTAATATTAAACACTTCCGTGACACGAATAATTTAATAATAGGAGAAACGCCTTGGGATTCATTTTTTGTAAAATAAGTTCATGGTAAACTATTCTGAATTTTACCTCCATATGAAATCCAGCATCGATCGATGGTAAGGTAGACGATTATAAAACTCCGTTGGTAGCGATATCGATCGTTGATCTTGCGATCGCAGAGCTCGCGTGATAATTCCATCGTTTATCCCAATTTCAACAACTTAAGTTCATACATATACAAGATGCACAACGATCCTATTGTATTCCATGGTAATACTAACTAAGTCATTAAAACGAAGACGATAAAAAACATTTGATAAGTTGATATTTTCTACGATTTTTTCGTAATCAGTGCCTCCTATCGAGCATTTTCCACCGTGAAACATGAAAATTCGCTGTTATGTTCAAATTGTATATAATTTTACGTAACACGGTACACATTAACGGTGAAGTATCCTTTCTGCGTATAATCGATGCATTTACAACTAAGTTTAGGCACGTACTTACACATCGAAATGAGTATTCACGAGTTATATCTCGGTGGTTTTTTATTTTCACGTTGAAATGGAGTCTCGGCTGGCAGTAATAATCGGGGAAAGATCACTTAATGGCTCTCCAGGATAAGAGCCACCGTCATTCGTTCGCACCTCCGCGAATTTGCTGGTAGCGCCTAACAAAATTGCCGCATTACGTCGTTTAGTGCCCTCGGAGAGACAGCACACCGAGAGAGAGAGAGCAAGAGAGAGAGAGAGAGAGAGAGAGAGAGAGAGAGAGAGAGAGAGAGAGAGAAAGAGAACGAGAGAGGAAAAGGGAGAACGCTGGATGCAGAGAAAGGATAGGGAAAGGTGGGGAAGAGAAAATTATATGGGATGTCCGCATGCTAGAACGATGTGACGCGACGTGTACCACGGGAAAAGGTGTCAGGGAATTCGAACAAGCAGGATCGAGAATCGTGCTGCATAATAAATTCGTCGGCTGCGTTTTAGTGCAAACAGGAACAAATTCCTCGTTGCACTCGTTGCAACAATTGAATCGGTAATCAAGCCGGTCTCGATAATCGAATCAGACCGGGCACACGCGTAATTGAAATTTCGCAGCCGACCACTGCAAATATCCACCCGTTATTCCTGACAAAATTGCCTTCGCGAGTTTTGCCTCGTTCGTTGAAAAATGTTCCCCAGAGAGCAAATGGAAGTCTTACAAATCATTGTTAGGGACTGGGATGAGAAAAAAAGCAACATGCCCAAAGAATCGACAGGATTATTGATTCCGCTTCTGTGTACATAGTACCACACATGACAAATAGGATATTCGTATCACACCTATGTTATTCCACAGACGAGGTATTGAATAAAGACTATGCAGCCCCATGCTTTTCGGTGCCGCCGGGTTTGGGGGCCCTAGAGCCCCCTTACCATTTTAGTGTCACCCCCAACGTTACCGGCTTTTCACTGCAATCTGTATTTAATAGCACGTACACGGTATATACATATATATTCTGTGAATACTAATTACATTTTAATCCTTTGGGCGGAAAAAAATCTGCAAATTAAAGCAGTTTTTTGTTCGGCATTCGCTCAATTTTAAAGATAGCGACCTGAGACTGGTAGCATTGTTTTAGTTAGGAAATTCTACGGCAGATCAATATATAATAGTTGTACTTTTCGAAAATTTAATTTTTCGCAAAAATCTGAAGGGGGTAGGTCAGGATTTTTTGCGATTTTCGAAAATCGCTCGCCATTTCCGTAATTTTTGAGCTATTAAAATGATCCTGGACGTTTTGGACGCGGAATCCGAAGCCGAATAAGACAGTGAAGAATCATTTTAATACCTCAAAAATTACGGAAATGGCAAACGATTTACGAAAATCGCAAAAAATCCTGACCTACCCCCTTCAGATTTTTGCGAAAAATTAAATTTTCGAAAATTACAACTATTATACGTTGATCTGCCGTAGAATTTCCTAACTAAAACAATGGTACCAGTTTCAGACCGCTATCTCAAAAATTGAGCGAGTGCCGAAGGAAAAACTGCTTAAATTTGATCATTATTCGCAATTTTCGTCATTCTTTCGTCATTTCCGTAAGCATTTAGATATCGACCTGAATCTTTCGCTGTCTTATTCGGTTTCGGAATCCGCTTCCAATGCGTCCCGGATCGTTTTGATATCTCAAAGATTGTGGAAATGACGAAAGAATGACGAAAATCGCGAAAAATGATCAAATTTAAGCAGTTTTTCCTTCGGCACTCGCTCAATTTTTGAGATAGCGACCTGAAACTTGTACCATTGTTTTAGTTAGGAAATTCTACGGCAGATCAACATATAATAGTTGTACTTTTCGAAAATTTAATTTTTCGCAAAAATCTGAAGGGGGTAGGTCAGGATTTTTTCCGATTTTCGTAATTCGCTCGCCATTTCCACAATTTTTTAGATATAAAAATGAGTCTTCACTGTCTTATTCGGCTTCGGATTCCGTGTCCAAAACGCCCTGGAACATTTAAATAGCTCAAAAATTACGGAAATGGCAAGCGATTTACGAAAATCGCAAAAAATCCTGACCTACCCCCTTCAGATTTTTGCGAAAAATTAAATTTTCGAAAATTACAACTATTATACGTTGATCTGCCGTAGAATTTCCTAACTAAAACAATGGTACAAGTTTCAGGTCGCTATCTCAAAAATTGAGCGAATGCCAATAAAAAAACTGTCATAATTTGACCATTTTTCGTGATTTTCGTAATTCTTTCGTCATTTCCGTAAATTTTTAGATATCGACCTGAATCGTTCGCTGTCTTTTTCGGCTTCGGATTCCGCTTTCAAAACGTCCCGGATCATTTTGATATCTCAAAAATTGCGGAAATGACGGAGGATTTACTTAAATCGCGAAAAATGGTCAAATTTCAGCAGTTTTTCCTTCGGCACTCGCTCAATTTTTGAGATAGCGGTTTGAAACTTGTACCATTGTTTTAGTTAGGAAATTCTACGGCAGATCAACGTATAATAGTTGTACTTTTCGAAAATTTAATTTTTCGCAAAAATCTGAAGGGGGTAGGTCAGGATTTTTTGCGATTTTCGTAAATCGCCCGCCATTTCCACAATTTTTTAGATATAAAAATGAGTCTTCACTGTCTTATTCGGCTCCGGATTCCGCGTCCAAAACGCCCTGGAACATTTAAATAGCTCAAAAATTACGGAAATGACGAGCGATTTACGAAAATCGCAAAAAATCCTGACCTACCCCCTTCAGATTTTTGCGAAAAATTAAATTTTCGAAAAGTACAACTATTATACGTTGATCTGCCGTAGAATTTCCTAACTAAAACAATAGTACCAGTTTCAGACCGCTATCTCAAAAATTGAGCGAATGCCGACCAAAAAACTGGTTGAATTTGACGTTTTTTCGCGATTTTGGCAATTCTTCCGTCATTTTCGTAATTTTTGAGATAGCGGTTTGAAACATGTACCATTGATTTATTTAGGAAATTGTACGCAGTGAAGCCATTTTTGCTGTTGATTGTACATACATATCTTGAGTACAATTTGACGAAACGTAGTCAACGTGAAAAGTACCGCGTTTTGAATATGAAATATTCCTCGTTTCAGAAAATTCAAAGATGTCAGAAACAGACATCGGAGTTTTGGTATTGCCCAAGGGGAATACGCGTAGTAATAGACTATTTCGATGTCAATCAAAAAGCTTCTGCAATCATGCAGAAAAAATATACATATATATTCCTACACAACTCCACAGTACCATTCCGTTTTTTTTTGTAGCAAATATAGCATCGAATCGATAAACCTAAATCCGTTTAAACGTAGAGATATAGACGCAGCGTACGTTTTATATAACGAGCTGCCATTTTGTAACAAGTCGGAAATGAAAGAAAACGACGATTAATTATCGTGCAACAAAATGGACATTTAATTAATGCGGTTGACCGAATCAGATGTTCTTATTCACACGACAGTGCCACCGATGAAAGGGTTTCCCTTCAACGAATAGCCAACACCATTCTGTCAGCAGGACAGAAAAAAGAGTCTTGGAAAGAGTGAGACGGATCTCACCCCTTACCTCTGTTCGCGTAAATTGACCCTGACGAAGAAAGCATTTCTGTAAACTACTTTCATTCCGTTCCTTTCGACTCGTTCCAACCGTGGCTTTGTCTGAAAAGATTCGCGAATCTATGGAAAATGCACGGTTGGCGAGTCGCGAGACATTGGCGTGCAACTCAATACTAATTGTAAACAGCAATTATTAGCAACGCCATTGTCGCTGCCTAGCGACTGCCTTAATAATCAGTCCACCGAATCCCAGATAATTTTCTATGGCTGAAAAGCCGCTCTTCTCACCCGACTACGATGATAGTGAATAATACAGGTAGTCATACAAACGGCTAACCTTTTTCAGGAGACGTACAGAAATAAATACGAAGCTCACGTATTAAGGGTATCTGTCTTTTATGATAGTATAAGTAGTACTTAATTACGAGGGGATAAAGAAAAACGAAAGAAAACGAAGAAAAGACTAGAAGAACGTACAAATGAGACACAGACGAATATAACGTGCGACGATATTAAAAATAAAAATCCGTGTATTAGCATATAATTGTTAAATAAAAAATCGTCGCGAAAGTTTCATCTGTACAATAAATTTTGATGTTCATTCCTAAGCGTATATGCTTCCGCAATTGCGGATTATGGCATCACTACGTGATACAAGCACCCAGCGAAAGATTGCAATCTGTATTTTACGCGGTGAATTGAATCCTGAAGCCCGCTTAAAGTTTTTCAAGCAGTTACGCGGTAGTCGAACCAAGAACTCGTGCATCCTATTCACCTTGTGCCGCGCGCGGCAGCATCATTCCCCCTGCAGTTTTTGCGTGGTGTAAACACAAAACTCGCATCACGGAAGAGAGATAGGGAACGCGTATTGCGGACCTTCCGTCGTGTACACATCTATCTACCTTACGGAACGCAAGCCGGAGGGTTTTTCTAAAGACGCGACACAGGGAATGTGTAATACCGGGGGACAATACTCGACACGCTTTCCTGCAACTTCACTTACATTCACGTATCGTCCGCTCCATTATCTTTTCAGCAACGTCCACTTTGTACCGTTTGTACGCGCCGCCCATGTTCTTCCCTACGGGAGGAAGTAGTTTAATTCCGCCCCCGTAAAATGTACAATGATCGTGTTACATTGCGCGCGCGCGCGCGAGCGATAGTATTTTCACCGGACATAACGCGTCGTCGGTCGGTCGGTCGGTCGGTCACCGGAATTTTCCGAAGTTTCGGGTTATACATGAAAATTTATATGAGACATTATCAGTTTTATAAATCTCTTGGTGAAATGTCAGCGCCCGATACGCATGGGAATTTATACCCGATGATATGCAGACAATTTCTATTAAATCATATGAACGAGTCGATGTCTGTACGCGACGTACCGGAAAATGTAGAAAATAAAGCGATCAGCCGTAAATTCGTTATAAACCCGAACGAGGATTAAATTGATTTCACCCGCGGATTGAGGAACAAAAAAAAGAATTAAATTTATGAAATGAGAACATTCTCGTTCGATTGTAACGGTTTGATCTACATACACGTAATAGCGTACGAGTAGTCGAGTAAAAAACAAAAAAGAAAAAGAGAAAAAGAAAAGTGAAAGAGAGAAATAAGAAAGAAACCCCGGCAAATAAAGGTACGCTTTATCATAATATTTCACCCCTCGTGTCTCGATAGTTAATGGAGAATTTAACAGAGACGTTAACGGCGAATTCAGCAGGTAGGGATGCGAGGGGGCATACATCAGAGTGGGTTTCCGTTTTTGCGTCAACAAGCTTCGCACCGTGCGTTCGCGGACAGCGACGTGGAGTATCTGTAGACCTATCCCATGGCGCGGCTCTGCAAAAGCCTCTACTGTCACAACGGGCAATACGCGTGTGCGTGGTCCCTCCATTCTCCTTCGTTCCCCATTATGCTCCCATGAATGGAGTCCGCGTTCGAGTACGAGATTCGAATCGACGCCCCGACCATCGTCGACACTTCGCCTCTGTTCGAACTGTCAATGGAGAGGCAAGCGAGACACGAGAACGAACGTTTCTCGACAATGGAAACTCGCACCACGTAGACGAGCCACTGGCTCCACGTTTTTTCTCCTCATCACCACCCAGTTGTCAGTCTCCCGGCTGACACGTACTCGAGAAAAAAGATATTGATGGCTCCAATGAAATAACGGCCACAACGATGAACTTTAAAACCGCGGGAAACTTTGCCACCACTTCCACACGTTGGTTATTATACCTGTCAGAGTTTTTTTTGGTCCCGTGTTTTTCTGTTTCATTTTTTTTTTATTTACAATACGTATACACGTATCATTGCGAACGTTATATCATCCTGCCATTTCGAACATTATTTTTATGACCGTAGATATCGACAGATACAATTTTATTTGTATGTATATATGTATGTACATACAACATTCATTGCGAAAGAATTTACGATACACACATGCGCCTGGTTAAGAGGATTAAAGTGTCGACGTTGATCAAACGTTAAATGACTCATTCAGTTTCAGTCGAAAGTGTTTGACTTTTATCAAATTCGTTCCATGTATCCGTCGGTCCCCTCGTGTGTCGCGACAACAACTGATTCGACGGTTAAATCGTCCGCCGTTACCCCGGGTCTCTCTCGTTGACTCTTATTGCTTTCTTTTAATTTGCGACTGCTCACACGTGCGTCCGAGGTTCTCCCCTTCGTTGTCATCGTCGCGACAAAACTCTGTATTTCGCGCTCCGTTCGATTCGATTCGTCGGCCGGGTAACATCATAAGGGACAAGGGAAAATAGGAGCACTTTCAGGGCCCGTTCGACAACTGCTCGGCCTATCGTCCTCGGAAACGGGACCACGGGTGCTCCAATCGTCGAAACGTATAACGACCATTCGGAGCGGTAACGAAGAGTAAGTTCACCACCCGCGGCGACCAATTATTCGAGGGGAGAACGAAGAATATTTCAGGGGGTTCGTACGAACGTATTGTATCTACAGGATCGTTATTTCTTGTCGATTTTTCAATATACTTACACGACCATAAAGAATACCTGTACAATTAAGGACACGGTTAAATGTAATGGGAACGTTTATTCTCTTGAGTACCTCGATCTTCTGCCAATGGTGGATCATACTTTTCCCTTGGAAATTTTTCGATCGTCTCGCGTTCGTTCGGAGCATAATACTTTACAATTAGGATTCATTACTACCACACTTTTCTCGTTATACTTAAACCATTCATTTATGCACCTCTTTTATTATACTATTACTTCTTAAGTTTCATCTTTTTTTCTTTTAATTCATTATGGATGAAGAATAATATAGCTGGAAATTTGTCCAAAAAATGTGATAAAGACACTGGTAATACGTTCTCGTGAATTTCAATTCATCTATTCGACGTTTTCATAACCATTCGTGCTAGAGATAGTAACCGAACGAGTGATATCTTCTCGAGCAAACTCTCGTCCCGAACCAGGCGATAAAACCACTAATGCCGGTTCCATTATAATGTCACATTCGATTTGGCATATCTGCCGAGGTATTCGGCGTTCGACAAGCGCCCACCCCCGCGGACCCAGTACGAGGGGTGCGTAGATGCAGAGATAGCAGAATGCCGCTCAAATTTCACCGCTGCAATTTCAAGACCGCGCGTACCGCTGGTACTCTCATTCATATTCATGGCATCAAAGTTGGCCGCTCCTGTCGCGTGTATTTACGGTCCGTTGAAACATAGAGAGTTACGCGGAGAAAAGCTTCGATCATCTTTTCTCTACCGTGCAGTCGATGATACGTGTGTATGTGTGTTATAATACATGGTCGAAAACAAAAGGTGAAAGAAAGCGGCAACAACGGCAACGCAACAACAACAACAGCAAAACGAACGTAACAGACAACCGTGAATAGAAAAATTTCCACTGAAAATCCGGGAACTTCATGGTTTTGGAAGCGCGCGCTCGATATACGTTTGTAGATCGACTTTACGCAAAAGTAGGTATTCAACCGTGTGTATTGTACGTACACGCGTCTGCACGTGTGGCATGAACCAATGAAACGGTTCACGACTGACGCCTTCTCGATCGAGGGGTTCCCTGTATTACCCCAAGGCAGTGTCCCGATTGGATCCCACATCTACCACTATCCCTGACCGCAGATAGTAATACCATGCGTCTACGTATACGTGCGGTGGGATACACATACACGCATGAATACGCTTGACAATACCAGTATTTAGCCAGCCGGACGTTAATGCGAATTCGCATCGCTGAGTGGATCAGTTCGGTAATTACCCCCTGGTTAACTTTCTCACCTTCATTTGTAGCTCCGTGGGGAATAATTTTATTAGAGAAACGTTCGCGTGTAATTCTATTGGAGATAAAAATCAATTCTATGAATTTGTTAAAGGGGGATGGATAAAATAATAATATATACGTATATTTCAGGAGAAATAAACGCTATAGCGTAAAGTGTTATTATTTTAGCTTGGTTCGTTAATTGGATAAGGATTTAGTGAATTTTTCTATAGATTGATCAATATCTTTGAAAACACGAAGTACGATTGATTAAAGTAAGAACGAGACGAAGAGATTTTATACTTTGTGAATGCAATTGAGCGTTTAATCACGGGATCGTTTGTATCGTAATTGTGTCTGTCTTTTGGCATATTTTAATTCTCCTTTTTTTTTATCAAAAGATAAATCGGTGATACCGCGAATCGACAAAGCCGTACTCGTGAAATTCTTTCCATATTCTCACAGCAATATCCCGTGACCTAAACTTTAATTGGATCATTCGGTAGGAAGTAATTAACAGAGGTAATTATCGAAGGCGAAAGAGTTGGTTGTTAGCTGGAGGGTTTTTTGCGTAAGAATCGACAGAATAAAAACACTTCGGTATGAAAAACCTTGCAAATTAGTTCTACTCGTCCGTGAATTGATTAAGTTTTATTCAAACAGTTAAAACGCCGTTCGCCGATGGCGTTTAAGAATCTGCAATTCCTTTTTGCGCGTTGCGTCGACACCGATTTAGCAAAACGCTTTTATACCCGTCGAGACACATCGCGGTATCGTGACACAGCTACTTAACCAGATATCACGGACTCCGAAACGTTTCGTTTCTCCGCACGTTTATTGTCGATCTTTCATCGGTTAGCTGTAAAGCAAGCAGGCGAACTTACACCGACGTATAGATCCGTACCGTGCATACGTATAGCTACGGGTTTCATTGAAACACAGATGGTATGGCGCATCCCATTTCACGTAGAGGACGTTTAACGTTGATACGAAATGAGCAAAGGCGATTCGAGGAAAAGCGCCTCAAAGGGAAATAAAGGAAGCGTCACGTGTTACGCCGAAAGGTAGAGAAATAGACAAGGTGAAACGGCGAAGAAGAGAAAGAGGGAGAAACGAGAAAGACAGAGCCACGGAATATATGGAAGAGAAGAGATTGGGAAAAGGACAAGAAGAAAGAAAAGAGGTATTTGGAAAACGATGCTCCTGTCGTAAAATGCTGAGAGAAGTGAGAAACGAGAACGTCAAAGCCTAGCACGCATCCTTTAATCCCTTAATCCACCGTTGCCTTGCGAGAATTCTCTCTTCGACACCGGAACTGTGAATTTTCAAGACCTGCCAGTGCAATGGCATCAAGGCAAGGAGAAGAGAGAAAGACGACAGGAGAAAAAAAAGGAAAGAGACGTTTTACGGTTCAGACTTTTCAGGCTTGCGATGCGGGAATTACCGACACGCTGTTTGAAATTAAAGCAAGGGCGCCAGGGCAAAGGGCTCGAGTTGTACACACCAAGGCTTATGCACATATACATACAGACCTGTCAGACAGAAGAGAGAACGTATGCTGTGGTGGAAAAATTCTTCAAGACATTCAACAACGTCTGTGTAAATTTCACGTTTTCTTTCAGTTGACAACTTTTCGTGGAAAATATCAAAGATTCCGATGGGAATTAAGTTTATTCTATAATGAATTTTCGCCAAATTTCGCCAATGAGTTTGACTGAAACAGAAATCCGAAAATTTATCTTTAATTTTCTCTCTTCCTTCTTCTTTTTTTTTTTAGAGGAAATAGGGTAGGTAATTACCTTGAGTGTGAAAATGAAGTACCCGAACAAAGATTTGAATTTCATATTTGGAATTGAATTTAAAATGAACAGATTAGTCTGGAAATGATACAATACTTTCTGAAATAATAGCTTTCTGTAAAAATCGTCAAGTTTGATTTCGCTCTATCCGAATCCGTGACTCACAGAAAGTTTCAATATTGAAAAGAAAAAGCTATTACCCATGTAGTTAAGAAAGTTTAATGTTCAAAGAAAACGCCCCCAGGGCCGATAAAGTGTCAGAGGAAAATGACGTACAAGATATTCACTTTTGGCTTGGCGCTTGATATACATCGCCTGTGCTAACTTTTTCTTTGAGCTGGAAGCTTCCCCGTATTTTCATAATCGATTTCACATTGAGGGTGCATACCGTGGAGAAGGTAGAAGAAGACAATCGGAGAAGAGGGACGCACAATGGATCGATGTACCGTCCTTTACGTCCACTTTCAAGACTTGGGTTGGAAAACTTTCCTCGGCAAGCATGCACTGACATAAGAGACTCAAATTCCAACGAGTTCTCGCAAACGGTCATCCGATAAACGGGTTTCATTGATTCAAAGTAAACAAGTGAAACGGTCGTTTGAACTGTTTTATGGGCAGCCATATTTCAGTAAACTTTCCTGGAAACATCTTCCTATTTGAATATTTCCGGAAAAACAAACGTGTCTGCTAGAACGAGCATAGAAGAGAAGGGAACGAAATTAGAATCTAAAAATGAATCGTCGCGCATCATTGAATTTCGTTTTATAATCCAATCTGGTAGCGATCGTCGATATTCAAATTTTTTATCACGACGCTGACTCGAAGATATAATCGAGATACGTATCCGGCTGGCCAATCGTTATTTACATAGATTGAAATTTGAACGTTTGTTGGCAGCCGACATGATGAATTAGCTGCATCAATTACCGTATATGTATACCAAAAACATATTCGTTTGGTTATCGTACGAGCAGACAGGCGGAAACGTACATGCATATACGCATTACGTTCGACAGCAAATCGCAGAAAAAGGTCGAGGCGTACATTCGCTTTACGTCGCATATATTTAAAGGCGAGACCACGCAGGGCGCGATAAATACGAGGGCACAGTCAGTCGGTATCCGTGAATACGGACCGAGGAAGAAGACCGTTGAGTAGAGGCATGGTTCTTTTTAGTAATTAAAAATTACGCGCCGCAGTCCGTGTGCGTCAAAGCGCACGGCTTCGTTAATATATTCAGCCGTACCTTTGGCCTTGCAAAAAGACGCGACAAAGTTGGTGCCTATTTCCCTCTCTTTTTCTCCGCCTCCACACTCCCCTTTCATTCATATATTTTTTTCTTCTCTTTCTTTTCACCGTCAGAGGAGAACGGCCCCGGCGACGATAATCTTTCCTGATTTTCCACCAGGAATTCTAATTTCTTCTTCTGCAAAGTCCTGGGACGGTCATCGATGTGGAAATCGTTCCGCGCGATAATGTCTTCGTTCATTGAATCATGGATTTAATACAGCCGAGATTTCTCATGGATTATGAAGATTGAAAGAACGAATTTATATTTATCCGGATTCGTTCCAGACTCTTTAGCCCGAATGAATTTTCGACCGTGCCGATATTGGCTTCTATTGAATTTTAATTAAACATTGTCGAACGGTGAATTAACAATCTTGTTAACGCTGGAAACCAGGTTTCGGATACAAATCTGTTTTAACTAAACGTCTACTCGGTGTCTCTATTTCCATGTCGCACAGATGCTGGTGACTCGTTGACTTTGAAATTAATACATCTGACGACGTTCATGGTGCAGCACCCTTTTCAATTTTATTTGTCGACTCTGATTCGAATCCACCGTGTAGGTACCTCACCCAGAAGGTTTAACTTTGCAGCGACTATTATCAAACGAAAAAACCTACGTGGTGAGAATCGAACACATGTTTCACGGTTTTTAGTTACTGGACCCGTGTCTAAGGTTTCCAGTCAATCATTTTTTTGTCAAGAGCCCTCACGATACATCTCCAAATATTTCCCCCGTCTGTGTACCAAGTAATTTAAAACGTTCGATTTTGTTTCGATTTTAAAATGTAATCTGTTATCGAGTTAGAATAATTATTCTTTGAATAATTAAATATTTGCTGGCTGGTGGTTAAATGATAATTTAACCCAGCTAGTATTCCAAACAGAATAGTGTTTTATTTTAAATAGACCGTTTTGTGTTTTGCTCCCGGTCCAAAACGGTGTCTCAAGATTTTCCTTTATTCACAGGTCTGTCGCTGAAACCCGGCTGGAATAATAAACAGTCTGGAGAAGTCGATCCAGGAACGCGGATTATTTTCCGGTGCTGTCATAAAGCTGTCGGTAACATCGTTTAGCAATCGTCACCTGCGATCGTAAACATGTGAGTCAATACGTTATAAGTTATTTCACTCGTATAAACTTTAAGGAAAAGAAACGGGTTTCATTTCGTGCATGCTATTCGAAAGAACAAACATCGTTCTCTAAAAAAGGTCGTATTCAAAGGATAATATATAGCAAAACTTTTATTGTGTCCCTGCGTTTATATTCTGACGCACAACAGCAAAAAAAAACTGCGGTTACTATTATACGTACATATGTATACTTGCTTTTATTATTTTCGTATCTTCAGGAAAAAAAGTATTTCGTAATTAACGCACCTATGTAACCCGTTCCATTTTTCAAGTTGGCGTACTTTTTTTGTCGCGAAAAACATATATCCATTGTCCGCCCAAGTTTTTCTGCGTTTTGTTTTACTGTTCTTTTTTTTTGGCCTTTCGTTCAGAAGCTAAAGCAAAGACAAACATAATTGGCAAAATGCATTGTGTACCTTTGTGGTAGATTCAATCAATGGCATAATTTTATTTGAAATTTACGCTCCGCTAGAGAATCGGCTGGCGAAAATACCGACTGCAGTGTTTCCGCGTGCTCTTTAAACAACGATAGTACATTCGGCAACGCGGCTATATGATGCACTAGGCTGGAAAGGGCATGCATTTTTCCCATCGCAATGATTCCCTCTCATCGATTCTTTTCTCTCTCTATATATATCTCTTTTGCCTCTCTTTTTTCGGAAATCATTCGCGATATATCGAATACACGCTCACTGATGTGAGCACGCATTGATTGATCCGCTCGCGGTATACCGGTATGAGTGAAAAAAAAATCCGATAATTAAATGGATAGTGGTAAAAATATGGCAAAAATAAGTATACTTTGTTAACGATCCATTCAACATACCAAACTCGTGATACCCGGTCTGTATAAATAGAAGGGGAAATATAACAGAATTTGTGATGGGACAGTTTGAATTAAAAAAAAAAAAAAAAAAGAAATACCGTAGTTCAACGTGCTATTAGATGCAGATCGGGAGAGACGAATACGATTCGGCAGCAAGTTCCGAACGCGAAACCGCTGTGACGTAGGCGAATCGAATTTTCCTCAATTATTTGGTCCTCTACCGTTAGTCCGCGCAGACTTCTAATCGATTTTAATTGGCCGTCCAGCGTGGATTTACTTCTCCATCGCTGTAAAATAATTGAAATCGGGCCAAGTCGGTACCCAATCCGGAAACGAGTGCAAAAGTCTTGTCCTTTCATGAAAATATAACACTCGAAGGGAAATTTTACATTTTACAATAATCGATCCGACGCTGTAATTTCTAGCTAAAACCAATCTAACATGTAACCCAAATTCGTCTCCGTTTAGTTTAGAATTTTCCGGACTAATGAAGTTTATCGCTTCGATAAATCACATCAGAAGCTTCATATTTATAGTACCCTAAATTTAAACACCGCAAGCGTTTAATTTTCTGATTACGTACGAGCCACGATATTCTCTCTCTACATATATAACGTTACGTAACGTACACTATACAACCCATGAACGTCGAAATGTCGGTATCGAGATACATACATACATATAACGTACGACTGGTTATCCTATCGGAACACGTATCCTATGGTAGTAGATCGCTACGATTAATTGCCTGTGTCGCGATTTTTAAGCGGGCGCTAATTTCTGCGGACAAGAATTGCAGAGCCAGAACCAACCCTCGCACCCCTCGACTGCGATCGTTATATAATGTTTCGCCTTAATTGCGGATTCGACCCCCGGCGGTCCGTACGGCGGCTGCCTGGCCTGCAACTCCCGCGCGATACACTTTTAATTGCGTCCAGATTTGCAATTCAGATTTTCTAGGCTCAGGCCGAGGCCTGGCTCGTGCATATATCCGAAATTCGGAATTCGCTCGGGTGCTGACGGAAGACAAAATAACCTATGTGAACCTGGCACCCGACTTTAACATTTTTTTTTACTTTCTCGAAGGAACACGTTTAGCTATCGTTCGTATTCGCTTGTACTAACTTTTAATTTATCTGAACCTGCAAAAATTTTGAAAATAATGGGTGTGTAAAAATACCCAGAAAATTGTCCGTGATCAGCCGGCACCTACATACTTGACTTTGTACTTTTAATCGTGTGGAAGGCTGACTATAACAACAATATTATGGAAAAGTAACATTACTTGACTTTGGACAAAGTACTTGGTATGTTCTAAACGTATTTAAATATTAATGACAGTAGACGCAAACTTTTCTTTGGAATATTGGACTCCTAGGTATCGTCTTCCTAAGCCATCTCTTTTTACACCATCAACTAGACAGCCTCAGTTTTCTTAGTCCACCATCGGGTCGATTTGACCCGTCCCTTGACTGTCTGGACCTGGTCGGGCCAGACTTTCGTTCTGTCTGCCTAGACCACCTTTGAATATAATCAGAATTAATTAAAACTTTGATGATTTGTAATTTTATTCATTGTCCATCCGCGAGACAGATTGATATTTCTTCTTTTTCTTTGTGGAAACGAGATAGATATAAAGAGGAGTGTTCCTGTCAGTTTTAAAGAGAAATCTTATCAGATTTTGTTAAATAATGTCATAAATTACCTGCTTGCTTTCTAGATTAGCAACATACTTTTTTATTCTAGAAGGTCGTCCCACGGATTTATGCCCATAAAGATAAAGCGAACAGACTTCGTTAGGATGGCTAGTAGACGGTCACGTTTACAATCCGGAATTAAAAGTTGGAAGGAAAACTGCAAGGTGGACTCGATTTCAAGTTTTTTCTTTTGTTACTTCACAATGGAACGTCTGTAACGACATCTAGCTCGTGAAAATCTGCGAGAAAATCTGGGTTACGACAGTCGACGGAACGGGATAGCAATATGTTTTCCGTCCACCCGTTTTACGCCACATAAATTTCAATCCGGGGGGGATGTATATTCAAATACGATTGTCTCGTAGCTTCTTTACAAAGTACAAGTCCACAAATAATACCATTTCGAAAGAAATCGTGAATTTTACGACCGACATAATTTCTCTCTGTTCCTCTTATCACTTTCTGGATACGCCTGGCAGATGCTACCGTTCTTCTGATAAGATGACCATACATATATGACAAAACGGGGATGAGAGATCGATCGTCCGGCCGATTCTTCTTTTGAAGGAGCCGCCGTTAACTTCGTATGGGCTCTTCTAACGCCGCGATACGTTCTCATTCTACGACAGTGTGTTGGCAGTGCAAAAGGGGGCCAAAGGAGTCCTCTATCGCGACGGGTGTTGCCATGACACCATGAAACCTCCACCCCGCTTCGAAATCTTTCCCTCTTTCTCTTTCGTCCCTTTCCTCTCTTGTACATACAGCCCTGGGCAACTACAATTTCTTGCTTCAAATTTGCTGGAATCACTTGTAAAACGCGGAGTACGTGGAGTACACCATTTGATACCGCATTCATCCCTCGACACGATTTTTTTAATTCTGATACAAAGGGGGATAGGAAAGTACCCGCTATAACATTCATTGGGATTAATCATGGCATTTATTCGGTGATTGTCACTTACACGCTTAAGAATCTATGTAAACGGATTACATACGTTGTTTTACGACAGAATGTTATTTCTTCGTCGAACAAATAAGGATTTCAATTTTACGAGATTATATTATACATACACATACACCGCGTTTACGCTAGCAGCCACTGGGTCATTATTGTGGCGAACCGTGAGTGCCATGCATGAAATGTTATACGGTCGTTGCCATCGAAAATTTTACTACCGTACACGATTCCACGCCATTACCCTTCCAGGGTTTAAAGCCATGATGCAAAATCTCTTTCTGGCAAGGACTCGCAACATCCTATACCTATTCCAAAATGCAGGCTGGCTCGGATCCAAACTTCCTGCTCTTTCTCCTTTAGTCTCTTCCTCTTTGACGCCGTGTCTTCCGATGTCGTTCATCGTTTCTTTCTGCACATTTCGCAGTTAGTCTTCTCCTTCCCATCCCATCGACTGTCTCTTTGCTGCCGCAGGATCTACCCGAAGGTCTGGAGGAGTTGTGGTTGTATATGTATATGTATATAGTCTATATGTATGTATATGTATATATTTTTATGCACCGTTTATCATGATTCACCGGTGTCAACTTTATTTTTATCGTGGTCATGCAGACTAACCGCATCGATTCGTTTCCACCGGCCGATCGGGGAAAGGTCGCGTATAAAGTTTAGATAAGGTTCTCGTGATTCCTGAAACGATTTATCGTTGGATTTTTAATGGTTTCCCCGAATGTATATATTCACGGCGATCAATTCAATTCATTGGATTGTAATAAAAATTTATTTATGGACGAAACGACGCCGCCCTGTGCATACACTACAGTGTTTTTCCATAAATATTTCTGATCAATTTGAATTCAATGGTCGAGCCGTTAATAGTGGAATGAGCTTTCCGAATTAACTTTTCTTCTTTATGAAAATTTACTGATACACACGGCCGAATTTAGTACCGGTTGAATTTACAAGCTACCGTTCGCCCGCCAGCTACAGTTTCCAAACGATAAATTTCTTGGACTTTATCCAGCTACGTTTATCCGTGTTTGTCTTACATTTAAACTTTGTCTACCCCACCTCCCGTTTGAACGAGAGGGGAAGTAAAGTTCTCATAAAATCACCCTTTTTCCGGCGACGCCTGTTGAAGTCACATTTAATTACCCGAAAAAATAAGTTTTCAGGAAAATTATTTTCACTTTGATCACGCTCGTTCGTCGGGTAACACTGAATTTAGTTGAAAATGTACGCGAAAAACGTGGAACACGAACAAGTGTGCAAACACACACCTACGCGAAACTCGCGCACATCCAGATCTCTCTTCTCACCCTAGCGCTCGTTTTCCTTTCCTGATTTAAGAGCGAGTAGACAAAAAGAAAAAAAATAATGGTCTACCGACGCGATTGACGATAGAAATAAATACGAAATAAAACATAAACCACCATCCACGTCCAAAAAACAACGTATAAAATACCAAACGGAAATCAATCTGAAACAATACCGCAGATCAACGGGAAAAAGCCAAAAAGGAGACTTCAATACGAACGAACCGAGGGAATCTCAAAGAACGAAAACATTTTCAAAGTTATTCCCAAGTACATCGGAGTCGAACCATTTTGACGATTAGGTAGCAACCGCAGCCATTTTCATCGGTAAGATAAACTCAGGTTTCTAGACCTTCTTAGCCTTTGTTATGCGCTACGCGGCCGAAGAAGAGACAACCCGTAAGGGCGTTCCAAGAGCGAGGAAACGTAAAAGAGTCAGAGTAGGACGGATAAGGTGAAGATTCTAGGGGCGGAAACAGAGACGGAGGTAGAAAAAAGGATAGAGACGGCAAAGGGAAAAGAAATTCCCATTACTTTGGGGAGAGACGTCTAGTACCCTTCTTCTTCATCTTCTTCTTCGTCGTCGTCTTCTTCTTCTGTTTCCACTTCCTCCTACGGGTCTGCGCTGGTGGGCTTCGAACGAAGGGGGCACGATTCACGCATGTGCCGGGGTCATTCTATCGATTTCCCTGTTTCCCATAACAGTCACGAGGAGGCGTCTACGGTGTCGCGCTCTCGCTGCACCAGCACGCCACCCAAAACAGCCTCGCGTATCGTCGCAACCGGGTTGCCTTTTCAAGGTTAACCTACACGTATATAACAAGCACCGCTACCAGCGAGGTGTCGGATAGCCCCGTCTCAAGTGTTGGCCGGTTTTTCTTTCTCTTTTCACGTGTGTCGGGCTGCGATACCGGTGTGACGTACGACACGGACAAACCGCGGACAGTGATTAGAAAGATAGGTGAAAAGAGAGAAGCTTTACCCGGTGTTTCCAGATTCAACGTAACGCATATTCCTTCCTACGGTGAGTAACACCGATCTAAAGTGTTTGAAGATACGTGTCCGATTTTTATTAGAATAATATAATAATATATATCGTTTTTATTCATTTTTCTATTGTCATTGCGAAGTGGTTTGTTTGATATTTCATACGGAGCGATATGAATTTCAAATTGTCGCGTCCAGTATGTACTCCGTTTCCGACGGATAATTTCAGCGGACGTGCATTAAGGATCATCTCTATTGAATTTTTGCGATTTTATTTATATCTGTCGTTAGAAACAGTTCGCTAAGCAACGTGGGGTAAAATTCACGTTTGCGGTGATATTTTAAGGGGCTGTAACGAGGTACCATGATAATTAGGTAACGGCTAATTAATGTGATCGTGATGAGAATCCAGAATTTTTTTCCACATTTACCGAACACTTACCGATATTATAACGACAGTAATTTTAAGTTAACGGACAATCGATCAGGAATACTGTCGATAACACGCAAACGTAAAAGCTCCCCTCATGGCTTGGTACTTAGATATTCTCGAGACGAAAAGCAAGGGGATGGTAATGACCGTCGCACGCCTCCCTTATTTATATTTTGTTGTCCGTAGGGTATTTTGTAAAATATTCCAACGAAATGGCATCCTTCCATTCTTACAACAATTTATATTAATTATATACTTTTCATCAGATTACACGGTCCCTAATTAAATCTTACTTCTCATTTAGTCGGGTAGGAAAAAATATTACGCGTTATCGTGTCTGACTCACTCCACGAGTATACGAAAATAAAAAGAAATGCTATCTCTAAATACATAGTCCGAAAAAAACCGGCTCGTAATCACGTCGAAGGTGTGCGAGTAATTCACCGGTCGATTTTTAAACCCGCGGTCGATAAAAATCAGCAATGTCATTTACAGCGAAGATAACGGTTTATTGCTCTGATACAGGTAAAAAAAAATAAAAAAAATCGGCTATATCCCTCAATAGCGTGGCGCGTGAAGGTAGAATAGAACTTATCGCCCCTGTACAATGTTTACGTACATGAATCCGGTTACTTGTAAGCCACTCGGAATAGAAGCATCAGCCAGCGTGGTTGACAATACGGCTGCACGTTTTCAGAGAATTTTTTCTCCCTTTTCCGGCGCGATAAGCGCCGTTATCTTTTGTCGCGTACGATAATCCAAAGAACCGTCGTTTCAGTTCTTTAGGCACGTCGGCTGCAGGCCTGCCTACCGATGAACTAAACGCCTGTGGCTATGTAACCAGGAACACACCGTCGACCGAGTAATTCTCGAGCTTGTTAAGAGAAGCGTCGCGGATAGAGCTCCGTTACTCTCTCTTTTTCTCTCGTTCCCTCTCCCTTTTACTCTCTGTCTCTCTCTCTCTCTCTCTCTCTCTTTTCTCCCCCATCTCTGTCTCCCTTTTCCCTGTGCACAGACTTTTTTTCCTTTCTGTCTGCACCTATCGCTTCGGCTCTGTCCCTCCGCGTAGCGTTAGGTAATTCGAAAGCAATTTGAATTGACGTGCACCGGCAGAGGAAAGTAATTACGGGGTGGTGAACGCGAGGCGCAAGCTCCCGGCCTCTCTGGATTATACGTACCTACCTGTACGTATAGTACGCACAGGGAATATACATCCTATGTGTATCACATATATATGCATATATGTATATTACAGGTTTACGGTTAGATTGATTAAAATTTACTATGCAAATTAGATTGCGCCTCGGAGTGATAGCGGACGACGAAACGTAGGAGGAAGAACCGACAGCGGGTCGCCTTCCTGAAAAGATGAATCGTTATCATTAGCATTTTTAGTATTGACTTGATCCCCGCTGATGTTATCCGTGATACTAAGGTAACCGGAGTTTCTGAGTTTCAATACGTTCCACGTTATCGATACACGCTTGTTAGATGGATATCGTACCAAAAGTTATGGAAGATTTTTTAACACGTTCCTTGGCGGTTCATAAAATCCTCTATCTTTCCTGAATATCAACGAGATATGAATAAAAATTGTAACGTTATCGCGTAGAATTTTCATGGTCATGTAACATACATGTATGTACGCCTATCAGGAATTGTATATTTAGGTGGTACTCGTTCATCTTCGTTTTCCCGTTTTCTCGTTTGATATACGAAAGCGTACAATTCCTTTTCCCGTTTTCCCTCAAAGTCACGTAGCCGACGAAGAAATTCGTCTTTCCACTAGATCGGTAGGTAGCATTGCGATTCACGTAGATTCGAGAGAACCCGAGGGTGAGTTTCACCCCCGAGGCATGTACACGCGCGGTAGGCGAATTGATCGCGTTGGGGTAGAATCATCCATCACCAAGTGACAGACCCGAGCTAACCCCCCTGAAAATGTACCCCTCTCCGTTCTGCCAAGAGGAATGGACAGAGGTGGCATAGGGAAAGGGACGGAAGGAAGGGCGAGAGGTGTGTGTGCGAGTGAGGGAAAACGGTGGCGCCCTCGAACGACGGGCGACGAACCAAACAACCCCTTCAACAATGCCCAACAGATCCCATGGGACGGCGCGTTTCCCTTCTCTCTTTTCCATTTTCCCCCGTTGCGGTTCTTCTTTTTCCAACCTACGGTTTCCTCGTCTTCTGTAGCCGTCGATTTCTTTCCTAATACTACTTCTCCCCGGAGTACTTACTATTCGGACACTTTACTTCATAAGGCTACTAATTCCGAATATACAGATACATATACATAGAATACGTTTCGCGATTCGTCGTTAATTACGTAGTGTTCCGCATTTGTATATTACGAGTAGAAAAATAAATTATCTCCGAAAGCACTTGAATTACATCCGTACGAATAAATATTATAAAAGTACTTACACCACGTTTTGTAGAACATTTCAATGATACACAAGCATCAAGGTGTATCCAGACGCGCTCGACTCTTCCTCTCGAAGGAATCTTGTTTAATTCCTAATGAACCTTGACGAAACCCGCGGGCCAACCGGTAGTCACTTGTCAATCATTACGTAATGAAAACGAGCGGTTCCTATAGATGAACTATTTGGATCGGAGGCGTATCATTAGCTGTCCTAGGATAGGTGTACGTATCCCTATCAACCCTCACCTTCCTTCTATGTATACGCTACGTTTCCTGGCATTGATGCGCTAGCTAGTCAGCGCGACGGCAATTTTCTTGATCACGCGACACAAAGGGCGGAAATCAATAATACGACGCGGAAGGAAATACGGCCTAAATTGGAATACGACCTGAAACTGCGTGTACGGCTGATCTTATTTTATCTTTGTGCCGATTCCATCGGAGACCTCGAATGAGAATTTGATCCACGTGCTCGTGGTGTGATTAACAATATACTCGGTTGGCTAGGTAATTCGACGATCGTGCGATTACGTTACAAGATACTATTTATAATATCAATGTCATACGACAAGCTGATCGTACTTGCGTTTCATACGCGACATTCCATAGTTTGTTAAAAGAAATATTGTATTTGTACATTCTATTCCACGTATATATGTATGTACGTACTTACTATTTGGTATGTACGTAGGCGAACATTTTTGTGCAAACTTCACAGAGATAAAGTCTTTCGTTCGAATCGTACGTGACGAAGTGAAATACGACGAGAAACCACGGGAACACCCACGACGAAATATAGTAACTCTATAGTTTTTCGACGGCGGGAAGTAACAGAAAGGAGATATAGCTAAAGTTTCCAATAAAAGCTGAACTCCGAGCACAACGTTCCCAACCCCATTGTACGAAGTGCAAGAACCAATAACAGGGCAGGAAAGGAAACATGGCCTAGATCAGAATACACTTGGAACGCAGTGTACACACGATCTACCTTATTCATCCCTGGGCAATCTCTCTGGAGGCTGGAACGAGAGTTTGATACACGAGGTGAGGGAGCATTATGATCCCGTAATGGACCAATATTTGGATATGTACGGTAGAGCGTTACCGCGATTCACGCGTGTGTCCCTTGCGGCCGAATGGCTTGCCAAAACGTAATTCAAGAATCGGGACCAATATACACCTTATTTAAAGATAACTTAGAAATTTCTTAGATCCGAATACTTGTTATCGATAATTCATAGATTTTGTTAATAATGTTTGAGTTTTGGACGTGGTAATGAAAGTCGATCGTGAGGTATATCTATGATAAAAAGAAAATAAACAATATGTAATGTTTCGATCACGGTAATGTGGTTTGAAACGAGGGGACTGATGCGGAAATGAGACTAAAATAATCCATGATCGTCTCTGTCATCCGATATTTATAAAAGTCGAAATAAATTCGACATAAGATGTCTGTGCTGTTTATCCTTTTCGCATTTAGGCCAGCTCTTCAGAGATTGGATAGGAGTTTAATGCACGTAGCGGGGAAACTCTGATCTTCTAATGGACGACTATTCGCAGAATATATCCGAGAACGTTATCACGATTCGCACGACACTTCAATACCATATTTCTAAACACACGTACGTATACAATATACACGAAACCGTTGTGGATATTTAGGAACAAGATTAATGGCACCATCCACGCGGCATTGTTAGGGAAATGTGACGTTCGAGGTTTTACTAAAAGATTTGTTTAGGTTTTCCATGTCCTTCGAGTTTATCTTGGAACGGTTTCCCTCGGAAAATTAGATCGACGTTCTCTATCTGTCACTTTGCTACTGGAAACATACGTATTTTTAGAATTCAGATAACCCAAACGTAGTTATCTGACATGTAAACTACACGATACATCTGTTTGAAGAAATATCGTTTGTAAACACAATACCTGTATTTGACAATGATGATATACCGCGATTTCACATGCAGAGAATCATTGTGAAATCTTAATAAGGGAAGTTGTTACTCGCGTGGTTACAAAATTCTAATGTCGTCAGCAGGTAGTGCTGCGAAATGTCATTTCATTGCGTTCGTAGGTGGTGTAGAGCACTTTAGGTGTCTAGAGTATCTTGCACCATGATACAGCCTCACGCGTTCAAGGATGCATAGAGCATGTACTTGCCGGCTGTCATTACCAAGTCCTCGTCCTCAGTGTGTAAAGAGCTGTAGCCCGTGTTCACGCAACGATCGGGAGATATCAATAGATACCACCTGTACACCTTCACAGCGTCGCGATCATTTGACACTAACTCTATCAATGATATATGTTTACTTATTCCTATCGAACCTACCAAAAGTCTTATTACAATGAAATTTGTTTTGCCGTAATACAGAAAATTAAATAACGATTAATTGCTCGGCTTGGCAGGTTTAGTGTTAATATTTTCAACAAAATTGATATATGTACGTATGTTCGAATTGGTTTGAGGGTCTTTTGAGAACTCGTCACGTTGCCACGGAAGCTAGGAACGGTCTTGAAGACGGTACTTTGAAAACGAGGGAATCGTTCTTTGATTTCTAACATCAAGGGTACTTTGAAAATGATCCGAAAGAATATGTTTCCGCGAGAACGAATCTTCACAATGTATATTTTTTTTCTTTGCAAGAAGCACCGACCGTCCGTAGGACGTGAGTAGATGTTTGTTAAGAGTGAAGCAGGTCACGGCACGGTATTCATCCTTGCTGTCGTTGCTGTTTCCAGTTTCTGTTCGCGCAACATTTACAGCGCGACGAGAACCCGTAGGAGGGCTTTCGTGTTCACTCCATTGCGCTTCCACTTTCTTTGGACTTTACTTTTTGCCTTTTGTATTCAGGCACGACTTGTTTACTATTTAGGAAAAATGTACAACTGTGTTTATAAGAAATCTAGATCTTCCCATACGTTTCTAAAAAATTCTGAAAACGATCGTAGGAAATCCAACATTTTCATATCTCATGGCTACCACTTTCTACAATAATATTCTTTACATCTGATTCATACTTATTTGATCTACCATTAGACAGTTTACAAAGGCACGAAGAAAATCCGTAGTAGTAATTCGCCCTGGGAATTCTTCAAAGTGCGAACGCTATTACATTCTATCAACATCTCTCCACCCGTTCTGTTTATCGTGTACTTGATTAAATGATCATTCGCCTACGTACAGGATGTAATAGGGGACAAACCAAGCATTGTATTTTCTTTTATCGACACTTTCCCAAGTCCCTCGTAAACGCGGGAGGACCCATTTCGAGGATGCACCGCGGGCGGTATAGTTAATTTACCATATTCCAACCGCACCAGAGAATTCCCGAAGATGAGCCGTCGTCGTCCACAACAACCCCCATTTCGACGCCGGAGAGACGACAAGTGGCTGTAGGGTGTGAGTTTTACGAGCGTTTAACGGCCGATTTATCGCTTGTTGAAACGAACTGATGAGAAGAACGAGACGGGCCGTGGCACGAGCTGCTTTTCTGTTGTACGCTCGTTCGATCAGGATGTGCCACGTGACCCAACTAATAGCAAACCTTCCGATTCACGGGAAGATTTATAACTTCCGATTTTCAAGTGGCCTCCGGTGCCCGTTACTCATTCGTCGCGCGTCTGTTTCCACGAAGTTTTGCTGTCTCGGCAGACGATGGGTATGCATTTTCTTATTGGCGTCTCGTGCCGTGTCTCCAGTGAGAGGTCAACATCCGCTTTCTCTACTCTTTTAGATTCCTATCTACCTTGATCATCCTGCAGCTATCAGTTATTCAACGCCCGACTTATTGGAATTTATCAATCGATCATCTAAGTATAGGATAGTTAATTAATTAGGTTTGTCTAACCTTTTTAGTACCTTAGCGACGACATATCGACTTCCTATTTTGAGAAAGTGAAAATAATTTCTTAAAATATAATAAAGAAGAATAATTGTCTATCTATCGCGTAAAACTATATTTGTTTCACAATGAAATACCTAAAGCAACGTGGAAATATCTTCATTTTTATACAGATTCCGCAGACACCACATATTTTTCAAAATATCTTTCCACGGTACTCGGTAAACCTTCTAAAGTACTATAATATAAAGGTTAAGATAGATTTTCATTTAAAACCCGAGTCTGCAGCCACCACATGATTTTCGATATTTATTTTTAATGACCGATGAAACGACAGTTCGCAGATTTTAAATTTCATTCGATCCGGTTGACTCATTTCGCCAGACCTTACGTTCGAGTGCTTCTGTCTCCCATGAAGTGCATATCCCCACACGTGCATAAAAACACTTGGAGCCGTACTAACGGCGGTTAGGAGCGAACAATTATCAGTAGATCCGTGAGCTGGAATAAATTTCGACTAGACCGGTAGTCCCCTGTCGTTCGTGATCGCTGTAGAAAATGAGGAGTTCCATGAATTCCCTCAAGCCTGCAAGCGGACGCGTAAATTAAGATGTACGCAGTGTCGTAACTACGTCTTGGTAAAGTATCATGTTAAGTGGTAATTTTATAATATTCTAACGGGACGTGTGACCAACTTGACTATTTAACATGTCAACCTTAGAGAGGTTCACGTTACCGTTATCGTATGAAACGTTACTTTGTCGTAATTAATAATCCTTCTTTTGCAACGCTTTGTATTTAACATTAATATCCCCGTTAATCATCTAATAATATAGTAAATCACATTCGAGTAATAGCAGCAAATTGAGACCTGTACGGATTCATTTGAACGTAAATCGCGGTAGTCTACGTGAATTACCAATAATTACGTCTTTACCTGTTTCCTCTTCGCGAAGTGTACGTACTAATATCCTGATTGAATAATGCAAGGTAATCCATGTTTCCTATATGCCACGGTATACTTGAATCGAGCAATAATCTCACGATACAACCGAGCAATGTGGGTCGTATGGTACAATGTTGTATACATACCGCGATCAATTTTAGGAGGGGTAATAAAATTTTGTCTATGTGTCAACCGGACCAGGGACATTTTGAATACGTGTATACGTATATCGGTGCACGTAGAAGTGTTTGATGTCGTCTAATAACCGATCAGATAATTCTCATCGCTTACATCGAATCTGTCAAGTTGGCCAGCGACGTAACGCGTGGGACAAGTGTACGGTGGGTCGATGGGTCGGCCATTGGTATGAAGACGTAATTGGACTGGTTGACAGTTTCCGAGCATTCATTTGACGTGTAACATGATTCAGAAGCGTCCAGCCGTTGTCACATCTTCAATTGCCTTCTCCGTCGGAGCAATCATCATCCTGCGACACGCGAGAATCGTATCGCCATTCTCGTCTTTGTCCGTCGACGATTTCCTTTCTTATCTTTGCTTGCATTTGCATCATTGATAGAAGTACAGGCCGCGGGTGTCTCACGGCGTAAACGTAGCCAACACTACTGTATAGTATAACGTAAAATGTTTAGCCACGTCGCTTAATACTCGTGTTGACTGGGAATCGTTCCGAATACGACGTGATTTAACGTAGAAAACGGGCGTAGGTACATACGTAAAATTTCAAACATTTTAATTATAAAACTTTACCGTACCGCTGACTTGATTGAATCGTTCGACGAAACGAACTCCGAAAGCACTGCTTGTAATTTCCAATACACGTAGCTAAGTTGAAAATTCTGTGGCATAATATCGGCCCCCGGGAGCCAGCGCGTAATAACACAGTGGTGAAACGATGTATCGATCAGATATACAAGGCCAGCTGATATACTGGTTGGTTAAAAAATTTAATCGTGTACCAGAAAATTTCTGTCCGGACGGTCATTATGTTAATCGTTATGCCGTTCCAGGTATTGATAACGGTATACATACAACGAAAGGCGGTATGAGATCGTGCACCTTGCAGTAGATTATACCTGGCTAACTCGATGGTAAATAGAAACCTTACGCGATAACGAGTACTGCGTTTCGTCGGGGAGGTTCCATCAGGTGAATTATCAATGTACTGGTATATTCGGTGTGACCGATGTCCGTCTATCTATACTCTTAAGACGTCCGGGAACCTGTTTATCGAAGCGTTTAGTTGGAAGCGGTAATTCTTCCCGAGTATTAATTGTAATTATACCTACGGTGCTAATTGCACGTTATTAGATACCGGAGTGCCTAGCAAACAATCCCCGGTGTTATCCGGATTCGTGTACCCGATGTATTAGCTTGAAATGTCGAGCTTTCAGACGTTTTCTTTTCGGTGTCGTCATACGTTTTTTTGCAGGAGGAAACAGAAATCTTGCGACATCCATGTATGTACATATGTACATGTATGTATATTAGATACATATGTATCGTAATATTTACATCGTCCGATACGAGCTTAGGCGACAGGGAATATCGCGGTTTGGCAAACACGATTTTCACATATCTATGATATAATGGAACTTCTGCTTCCGTCCACGGAGGGTTTACCTTATCAGCCTGGACGGCTCATTCGCGCGAGAGAAGATCGAAATATTGTGCATCGAGTCGAACGAAATCGAGTATTGCCCAGAGAGAAAATAACGGGTGCCGTCATCCGCTGAAAATTACATTTTCATTTTGAAATCCGATCGCGTTTCGCGCGGTATTGCCGACGCACAGCACCCGACGGTCTCTCATCGACGATACATATCACGGTTGCATAATTGCGCTTCACGCGTATCTGTTTTACGCAAACTGTTATTGGGTCTCTCGATTGATTCGTGTACGTGTCCACCGACACCGAGGTTCAACGGTGATCGGGCCCGTAAATACATAAAATTCTCTCGATTTTGATAATCGACCATCTACTTTTTAAGCTTTTCAACAGTCCGCGTTACAACCGATTAATTCACTTTGCTTTACCACCGGACTCGTGTATTTTTTTTCTCCCCGTTATTTTTTCCACGTAAATTTAATCGGTTTGTGAAAAATGAAAAATTCAATCATTTTTCATTGTTACGTATACAAAGTCAAGTGTACATACATACATACATACATACATAGATATTCGCGTACATGCTTGTTTTCCATCGCAACGGGAATAAAGAGAGAGCCTTTCAACGTTTGTCAAAGGTATGAAACATGTAACGGCAACAGTTCGCGTAGAATATTATTGAACCGAACTGATATTCAGCCGCGTGAAGAAGGAGGCGAACGTAGATCTGTGTAGAACAGTCTCGAAAAAAGGGAACTACGAGATGTAACTCAATTACAGAATCTCGAGTATCCTTTATATTTCACTGGTGTGTTTTCTCTTTTCTCGACTGGAGTACGCTTGCGACGGGTTAATTTTCTCCTCCTCCCTTTCTACCCCACCTTTCCCACTCGCTTTCCTGTTTCTCAATTCTCTCGATTCTCATCCTTTTTCCTAACTGCTTCCCATTCGTTTAATACACGATCGAAAGAGAAACTGCGACATAACAGAGAAAAAGAGGACCCGTACAGATAGAGGGTAAAAAGAAAAAAAAAACGAAGTATCCGACGCGGATATCGATGCTGATACGTGACACTGGTATATTTATATTTTATCGCGAACTCGAGTCGATATCGTATCCTAGTATTTTGAAACCGTCCTCCGGATAAAAGTAAAAGAAAAATTAATGTCATCGACATCGAACTGATAAGAAAATATCATGGAAAAATCTGTTTGACGTTTTTGAAATCGGATTCCAATCGGAGACCGTTTCAATGACGGAGATAGAAAAAAGTACCGGATATTCGACGGTAATAAAAATTCATCGTATTCTATATACGGTTCCCCGTGCGTTTCAATTTATACGTCGCACCGTACCGTTTCTTTTACACGTACAATCATAATAATAATAGTAACAGTAATAATAAAGATCGTGGGAAGGATGAAGTTAAACTGTTCAATAGAAACGTTTGTGTAACACTTATGATTGAGCACCGCTGCGGGACCGAATACAAATCAGCATAACAAAGAATATGAAAGGAGGTAGCAACCGAAGGTACAGCTCTTGGTATACGTTGCAGTTCACCGACTAAAAAGGGTGTGTGGCCAGTGAAATCTGTCACCCGGATGTCAATCAATATTTTCGAGGGGTTCGAGCCGCCCCCTAAACCCCCATTTTGGCTTTCCCTTATTCGAAACCCTCCCTTCCCGGATAACCTCGTCTCTGAACGTCGTTTGTCGTGTACGTATGTACGTACACCAAGACCAGTAGCGTTTCCCAAGGCCCCCGCACGGTGATTAATTTCCACTAGGAAATTAATCAGACGGAAAGAATGTCGTACGTGGATGGACAATGCGATGATCTACTAGCAGATGGGAGAACAACGTTCGATCGAAGTGTATATGACGCTACCCTCTTTAATTTATGATACCTTCAGCCACTATTAGAAACGTTTCATAAATCACGACAGGTTGTTCCACGAATATTGAGTCGGTTGGTGTGCCACCCGGTTATTTACGATCACTTATCGTGCCAATGACATGAATTATAATCCAACAAAAATCGTTCAAGCATACAATACGTATGAAACAAAAAATAGAAGAACGAAATAGAAAATTCAAATTAACACTTTTAACAATGATCCAACGTTAAACGAGGAAGCTTTTATTCGACACGTTTGTCATACCCGAGACCATTGAAAACCTTTCAAAACGATCGACAGACCCGTCGACGATCGATCATCGGGCGGACATTTCGAAACGTGCTGTACAACAAATAATTGCGACACAGATGTTCCGGGCGTTTCGAGTGAAGGAGAGAGGCCAACTATATAGAGCAGTGATGTCAAGGTCGTGCACTTTTCGGCCGATTTTCGAGGCGCTCGCCCACTGCCCCACCACTTCCAAGGAAGGGCCACTGAGCGAGCGGCTAGACGTTTCGTGGGGGCTTCGGCTCAGGAGCGTAACGTGAATAGGTACGTAAAATTTTAAAAAGGTTGTACCTGGGTAGGGTAGAGCGTGCGTTTATGTTCACGGTACGCTCCTGAGCCGAAGCCCCCACGAAACGTCTAGCCGCTCGCTCAGTGGCCCTTCCTTGGATGTGGTGGGGCAGTGGGCGAGCGCCTCGAAAATCGGCCGAAAAGTGCACGACCTTGACATCACTGATATAGAGAAACAGAGCCAGAGAGAGAAAGAAAGTCTGTGTGTATGTATATGTATGTGTATGATGACGAGATAGAAAGTGAGAGAGCCAGAGAGAGAGAGATAGAGAGACAGATTCTGTAGCATAGAGCATAGGCGGTGATTCTCGAATTATACGTGGCGACCTGACGAATTCTATATTCAAGTCGACATCGTTCTCGTCGGCCCTTCTCGACGTCGTCATAACCGTCGACGTTATCTATGCTGCAGAATATTGCGAAAGAGCCGGGGTGGGATGAGCGGTTCCGCCACTATAGAGAGGAAGAGGGGGCGTTTCTCGTGCATGTCCCTCAAAATAGAGTTACAAACTGTAACTACGTTTCGGTGCATTAATGCTGCGTAGAGCTGTGGGTTGGTCCCGGAGCCTTCGTCGGAATTCACGCGGTACGCTCCAACGAATCGATCGCGGTTACAACGCTTTTCGGGGGGATAAAGCGTACTAAGCTCGAGAGGGCCGTGGGCTTCGGCAGATCGTCGTTTCAACGAGCCACTTTAAAATTTAAATCGAGCTTTTGGCATACCCTGGAATCCTGCTTGAGTATATTACTGCGTCTCTTTGCCGGCGCCGACGCGTCGAAGAACAAAGATACAGATGAATCGACGTTACAACGTATAATGGGATATTGAAAAGTTAATCCATACGTACGGTTCATTTGGATTAGTTTTCATTACGGTTTTAACATTCTTCCGCATTGCGATGACGTTAATTAATTATAATTAATAGCCTTTTGTCATAAACCTTCATTAAGACTGGGATATGTGTGTACGTATATTCCAGGTTGAAAAAGTAGTTGTTCCCGTTCTTGGATAATTAAAGCGAACCCATAAGCTTGTTAATGTCCGACTCGTCTAAATAGCCTCGAACAAATTAAAAGCAAACAAAGCGAGGATTCACGGCGGAGATTCATACTTGGTTATTAGTTTACTAGCAGATTTCACGTGGTCACACGGATCTTTTTCAGACTTTCCTCGTCTATCCTGTCCGCCCCACTTTTCTGCTCCAGGCGTTCCGAGTTTGGGTTACCATTCTCTCGTGTAAGAGGATTAAGATATTACTTGAGCGCAGCGGCGAGCAAGCGTCATGAAAACACGGGCTTTAACACGCTTTATTCGCTTCGTGAAAATTCGCGTCTGAAAGTGCAACCCCATCCTACATCCCTCTCGTGTCTGAGGGTTTACGCCGTGTGGAAAGAGGGTTGGCGAGCGTAAAATCGTTCGTGTACACGCGTGTGCATACACCTACTTGCACGTCGTCCTTCTTCGCTCTCCCGGGCTTTCCGAAACGAATCTTATCCTTCTTCTCTTGGTATATGTAATATGTATGTATGTACGTACATACATATACACTCGTCGGGTATTTTCGTTGAAAATCTTTTCCCGATAATACCATTTGCTTATCGTATCGTCGAATATCGTGTTATAATAATATTCATCCCGGCAACGATATTCACGCGTTTCCCGAAATTATTCCGATGGGAGCGCTCGCTCGCTGTTTCATTTCGCTGATAATTCCGGAAACGTGTAACAATTTTCGTCGTTCGATTCGCAGGATATTACCTGCGTACGTATGTACAACGTACATACATATATACATACGTACGTACAAGTTACGCGGACACGACGTAACGTGTTCGTGTGTCAAAGGCCGCAAAACGATTCCGCAAATATGATTCCACGTAGACCAATGATTCCGATCACGGTAAACTGTACCACGTAATACGGCCATTCGAAGCCCGGAACCATGTTGCACTCGCAACGGTAACCGTCGAGTGGCGTTCCGTTTATCCATCGTCGCTCTTCCCGCGGATGCATTAAATTCCCACACAGATAACCGCGTGTCCGTGAAGGCAACTACGTTACTGGATGCCGGCTTGCCACGACGACAACAAGGACGACGACGACGACGACGACGACGACGTCGACGATGACGGCGACGACGACGGCGGCAGTGCTTTGAGGGCGCGGAGTGCGGCACTCGACGTGTCATACGGCGCCCTCTAACACTGGCGTAGTACTCTCCCGAATCATTTTGACCGTTCTTTCTCCTATATCTTTTTCGAAATTCTTCAAAATTTCATACAAATCTAAATCATTATTCCGTTTATTACTTAATATCGTCTTCCATACCATATAATAATCAACCCTCACAGAATACACTATAATTAAAATCACAGACCAAAAAGAAAAGTAACAATGTCGATTCGTTATATCGAAGATGATAGGAAAGAAGAAGAATAAGAAGAAGAAGAAGCTGAAAGTAATTGAAAGCTACGCCAATGGCAGCCTAGCCAGCAATAGCGCGTGGCGGCGTCGACGACGGGGGTGGCTCCCCACTTCTTCTCTTCCTTCTCCTCCTCCTCTTCTTCTTTTCCTTAGCACCGCCGCCCTTGGGTACTGCCCCCGGTAAGCCCGGCACAGGGCAGAGTCGTACTACTTTGATCGCCACTCAAACATTTTTGCTACCCGCCCCCGGCCGTCGCTGCTAGCTTCCGCTGTTACGGGGGCCGGTAGCAGTGAAGGGGAACGGGGGTGGCTGCGTTGCCTGCCACCAACTAATTACAGTGTGGATCAAAGAATTCATCGACGCGCCCGTCGAGCGTCGACGCGCCTACGCGGAGCGCGAGAGAGAGAGAGAGAGAGAGAGAGAGAGAGAGAGAGAGAGAGAGAGAGAGAGAGAGAGAGCGAGAGAGAGAGAGTGTGTGTTTGCGCGTATCACGTTGCGTGCGCCGATGCTAGAGGAAAAGAATGGTGCAAGAAGGGCGCGAAAGGGTGAGAGCCAGCCCGAGAGAGAGCCGGTGGCCCCTTGCACCCTGTACAGAGACCCTGTCTGTGCGCCGTTACGACTCCACGTCTGAATACGCCTGGACACATTACCGCCGCTGTACATACCTACCTGGATACGTATGCCAGAGAATAGGCGGCGTTGAATGTACCGAGGGTGCATTTCGAAATAAATTGAAGACTAGACGTTAAAGGAGATTGTGAGTGCCATAATTTCATGAAACAAGCTTGATTTTTTATTTTCTTGCCTTTTTTTTTGCATTTTTCTTAAAGAATTTACACGCGACGACGACGACATTGAATATTCAACGGGGGCGGGAGATTTAATTTGGATTATTTGCTGGTTTCAATTGATTCCAAGTGCCCACGTTAATACGAGCATACAGGGTGTCCGGGGAGGGTAATGTGTACCCTTGGTGTTCGGTGGTAGAGGGAAATTTCCTCGATTCAAGGTAAAACGATTTCTGTGTTTGGTGTTCGATTCGCGACGCTGAATGTACACATAAATTTTTTACCTTCCGCGGTTCGCGGAAGGCCGGGAAAAAATTTTTTTTTTCCCCGGCGTCGATCCTAAAAGTTTATTTTGGAGTTCAATAGCAGAAAAAATCACAGAGCTGCTGCAGGCGAATATTCAATTACGGCGGATGTTTTACCTCGTCGCATGACATTTGCTTTAGCGGAACGGAAAAAAAAAGAGCGGCTCGTCATTGATTTTTACGAAAATAAATTCGTCTCGCTAAACAGACGGCGTTTCGCGTGTCGGGACTCCGATATCAAGTAACTTTAACGATACGAACGTACGTAGAGAAAATATCGAGGGATGTTTAGACGTACATATAGCCGATTGAAGCTCGTGCACCTCTTGAAATCCCTACGATTGTTTCAAGAGCGAAACCCGAGCAGGGAAAATGTTGGTTAATTTCTGCTGCGTGGGCTCGCGTGCTCATTTACCACAGAACGAAGCTGAGACCGATGCTCCAGATGCTGCTTCAGCAATTTTCACGTTCACCCGCAATAGGCTGCCTAGACGTTGCAGTAATTTAGTTTATGTACCGGTACGAAACGACACAGATACGATTGACGGTATGTACTATACATATGTATGTATGTACACGAAGAAGAGTAAAATGATACGTTTCAACGAAAAATATAATCCGTACCTGCGACATCGGAAAAATATGAAAATAAAATACGAAAGCAACCTGCGCTATTTACCATCTATCTGTTAACCAACGAAATGTCTGGTTGAGGTAATTTAAAGTATCGTGTTTCGTATCTTTTTTAAATGTTTCTCACGGCCGTCATGGTTCGATGTGCCCAAGATGATGCCGTTTACAGCTCATAATTTTTTTTTCTTAAACGTCGGGGGTGTATCGGGAAGATGCGCAACAAAAAAGGAAAAGTAGAAAGGGGAGACATAGCTGATAGACGACAAGCAACAAAACGTGGTGAGAATACTTTTTCTACAGTTTCTTAACCACCACGAACACTCCAACCCCAATTCGCTTCGATCGTCAACTTGAAGTTCTTTCGTCTCCTTCTTCTATTTCATCGACGACCCCTCGACGTTCCTTTTCTTGCCCGAGAAAGTCGCAAAGCAAGCAGGGCGAATAGAAGAGAGCAGAAGTGTGGCCCTCGGGAAATTTTCAAATCCATGCGCAGCGAAGCGAGAATGTTCTCTCTGACGGAAAATTATGCCGTGTGATGTCTTTGAAAACGTTCCGCCATGTGTCCGATTTCATTCCTCGTTAACGAGGATATCTCGTTTCGATAAAAATTAGAGCAACCACCGGGACAAGAGAGAGGAATTTAAAAAATAAAAAAAAAACAAATCACACGAGTTTCATTCGTTCGAATCTCTATTGAGAAGTTCTCGTCCGTCGTTCGTGTGTTTTGAAAATTACGTCGAACAACATCGCTAAAAGTGTTCCGTCCATGCGTTTGATGTGATACGTTGTTAGCGAGAGGATTCCACGTCAATGAAAAGAACCGTTTCGTAAAATATACCCGAGAACGATGCGTAGGAATAAAAAAAAATAAATAAAAGGAAAAAAGAAGGAATACAACCGCTGTATACGCGTTGAAGCTCCATCGAGAATTTTTGTAACTCACTGTCCCTTTATACTCGAGTATGTGTACGTTATACCGACACACTCGACGATCTTTCGTTGACAAAGAGTTTTCGGACAACCTCGTGCCGCACACTCATTTCTCTTCCCCCGTTATTCCTTCAGCCCCCGCCTCTCTTGTCTATGGCGCAACAGAGAATATAGATCGGTAAAGAGAGGAAACGAGAGAGAGAGAGAGACAGAGAAAGAGAGAGAACGACTCGCATTCCATCTACATACGCACATGTAACGTCCACCGTCCAATGTAGGAAGAGGAAACTCGGGACCGAAATCGTAATTGGATTCGAAGAGGAGAGAGGAACGAGGGAGAAAGAGCGGAAGGGAGGATCCTCTCTTCGGCTTCATTGGCCGACCCCGGCGATGTCACAAAGTATAATACGAACTAATTACCCCGTCGTCGGCAAAGCTGCACTCGACTACCACTCTGGGACAATGAGTGGGCACTTCCGCGATGTTTTCTGCATACGCGGCATCGGAAGCAAAGGCTTCTCGCGGCACGGCCACGGAAAGAGACCGTGTAAGAGTAAGAGAGGAACCGACGGAACGGGTGGAAGATAAAAAGAGAGAAAGTGAGAGAGATAGCTGAACGAAAACGTCGTGACACGAGAGAGCTTTCGGAGAGAGAGTATCTATACGTACGTATACGTATAGGTATACAATGTGTAAGAACGACAAAGACAAAAGAAGGAAGAAGGGCTTCTTTTTGGTTGATTAGCCCCGCGACATAGAAGAAAGCGAAGGCAAAGTACACCTATCGTCACGCGTCACAAAGCCAACCCGTGCAACCTCTTATAAAAGATACCACGAAGGGATAAATCAAAGCAGGTACCATCCAGAACTACGATGACCATCGTGCGAATCTCCGAGGGAAAATGTACTGTAATTAGCCCCTTAAGCATTCCCACCCCACATATGAGTCCTCCCCCACTACATCCATGTTTCTAAAGAGCACACGTTCGACGATATTATCGTTCTACCTCGTACGTGGGTGGAGAGTCAGGACCAATTCCCTCCCCCTAGTTTTTCTCCCTCTCCACTCTCTCACTCTTTATCTCTCTCTATCTCTCTCTCTCTTTCTCTTTTCCTCACTTTCTTCCTTTCTTTCACTCTTTTGCCCAACCCCCCACCACAACAAACAACTACCTCCCTCCATCGTGTCACAACCATGTCCGACGCCATACGCGTTTGGTCCCCTACACGTATGAGCTGATGGAACGAAGAGGTGAAGGGGATCGGCGGGGGCGTGTAGCCGAGGAAACTTCAAAGCTCCCGAAACGATTGTTCGGCAACGCTCCCGCGTGTTCCTCGTGTACCTCGAGAGTACCGGGGCGTTTCGAGGGGGGGTTAAAGTACCCACGAATATACACCTACCCCTTTGATTACCTCGGCGGTACTCTTCTTGGTCTTCTTTTTTTTCTTCTTCGAGTTTCGAAAAAGAGCCGAGGAGAAAGAGGGAGAAAGCCAGAGGAGAGAGAGAGAGAGAGGCAGTGAGAGAGGAGATGGGGGAGAGGGTAGAAATGAGAGAGAAGTATAAAGTTGCCGGTCGTATACATATACATATGTGGATGGAAAAAGGGCGAGCCTCTCGTACGCGAGAGCGGTAAAGAAAGAGGAAAAAAGGGTAGAGGGTGGACGAGGACCGTCACCGAGATGAAGAACAAGATGCTCCACGTGATGCATCTAGCCAGAAGGACCGTACATACGTGGCCATACACACGATGGGGTATGTGTGCCTCTGCAAGAACGTTGCCGGTACGAAAGGTTCGTTGATTTTACGAGCTCTCGTTTGACCCATGTGTTGTGCCTCACAAAGTAAGAGGCACCGACACGAGACCTCTAATAATTAATGTACTATTGACTCTTGATCTCTTTATTCATTGAACTTGAAACATCGGAAAATTGGAAAATTACCTCTTTACCGAGAAATTCGTCCGATTGGAAGAGGGAAGCCACTTGATTCGTTTCATAAATTTCGCGACATATATTATTGAAAATATTCCCACGTTGGTTGTACGAAGTAACACAAGGTTTTTATGTTGTCCTCTTTCATTTCTATTTACCCATTCCCAAAATCGTATAAATTTCCTTTGCCGGAGTCGATAACGTTATTTCAATTACGCGGCGCGACGATCGAATGCAATTTCACGCTAAACAACTATGAAAGCGACATTCTTTCGGATATTAATTTCATACTGAGATTGTTTTTTATAACAATGCCACATTCTCCTGTACGAGAAAGGTCGATACAGCCGTTCCCGTTTACGCGGACAATGGACACGTACGATTTCAATGCAGTTTCGCGTGGTATTCATCAGAACGCATCACGCGCGGAGCTTATCTCGTTTCATTTTCTACCTGAAACTCTCTGTCCACGTTGCTGCAGTAGCTCTCCCATTGTACATGTATGTACACACGGTGGTGTGCCATGCTTGGACGTCAACCTCCCGGTTTCGCTCACGCGAACGAAACTGAAACACGTTACGATAGGACACGCGAGAAAACGAAGTGGGCGACCGAAGAAGCATTTACAAGCATTTAATCGGTATCGGGGAGAAGAATGCCCGATGAGGGCGCATAAATAAATGTTTCATCGTTTCTTCCGTATGCCTTTTTTCTTCCCTATTTTTTTTTCTTCGTTCTTTTTTTTCCCCCTTTCGTTCCTCTCGATTCTTCCTTCGCGTGATTCACCGGCCACCGGTTCACCGATACCGAACATTTGGAGCTAAGTACCTGTGAGTCCAATGGTATAACTCATTTGGTATCGGACCTCAGACACGTTTCCCTTCGACCCTTGCTCTAGCACTATCGCCGAGAATTACGAGCGTCATTACCATTAGTCGCGGTAATATAGTAGGCGTTCTACTCCTCTCGCGTCTAAACAGATACGGGTTCTTAGTTTCACCGCAGTCATAGTAGTCGTCCGACCGTGACATGCCCAGGGTTGAATGGAATGTTGTTGTGAATAGGAATAATTTCTTCGCGACATCGTTATTTCCCTGGGATTTAATGAGACAAGTTGCAAATGTGTAACATTTATAGAAAATAGGTATATCGATTCGTAATGATCGTAACGACGGCGTTAATAGCATGGCTGCGAGGAGAGGCTTGTAATGTTTCTCTCCTTGGTAACGTGTACACGTTTTCATTTTGCTCCAAATCCAGTCTCATCGATTCAAGGTCGACCAATGGAGAGATTCGATCGTTTCACGGTTCCGATCGTATGTACATGCTGCTCGATTTGCCACGTTGTTTGACAGGACACAAGCAACCTCGTTTACGATTATGGCGAACGTATCGAGCGACTCTCGAGGAGTTATTAATATCTTAATTACGTACGACTCGTTTTTGCGAGGACGTCTGGTCAATCAGTAGTATAAAACAGAAACGAGATTTCGCCGGATTAAACGATACGACATTTACATTCGCCAGATGCTGTTTCGTATATAGATATTTTGATATTAATTATGAGATCTTGTTCATGTACGAGATCAGACGTGTACAACTTTCACCGGTAACGTTGCAACATTTACTAGTACGCGTTCATTGTTCTAATCTAGCAACACACGAGGATGTAACGTAACATAACATTCTCGTTATATCGAATTTACCTTTTCATCCCCCACTCGTGTAAATCTAATAGAATGTTTAATATCTACCCAGTAGTATACATACGTATACGCATTACGTCTAGCAGAAAGTTACGAAGTAAGTTTCTAGAACCCAGGCCAATTAAATTTCCTGGAGCAACGAGATAATTCAAGCGCAGCGTGCCCGTGAATAATCCGAATGTAAAAATTGACGGCGGCATCGATCAAATATGTTAAATTTAACACCCGTATGCGTTTCGATTCTTCATGAAAACGGAATTAATTGCAGTCGTTCAGGTTCGGGAACCGATTCCCCAATTACGCGTGTAATCAATTGAATATGTAATGACTTTAAAAACGATAAAATATTCGGCGGGTAATATCAATTTATCAAGGGTTAAGGGATAATTCGCGTCGGGTCTGCGGCATCACGTGCCCGCGCGCCGCGCGAGTGCAATTATTGCTCGCAAAACGGATCGTAAATTTTCGATGCGCGTATACCGCGCAGAGTCAACTCGGAAGTATCGCCGTCACGAGATAGCGGGAAGTTTTGTAGGTCGCGGGGAATCACGACGAATAGGAGGGAAAAAAAAATGAAAAACGAGCGGTGGAAGATGAAAAAAAAACGCCGACACGCCATGGACAATTTCATAGATGTTGAATTTCCCCCCTTCGTCATGTTGCCGACAAATTCTTGCTCGTTCGGGCGGCGAATCGGAATAAATATTTTAATTACGGCAAGATAAGCGGTACTTTTTTGTCAGGCTAATGCGCACCACAAACACTCGCTACTACGACCGTTTAATCGAGCAATCTCAAACATTTGTTCAACGAATACACTTTTTACCGACCGCCATTGTGTATCGTCGGCAAGTTCTTACAACCGTATTACGTGTGTATGTATGTATCATAATCTCGTTCGTGCCGGCAACTCATCAAAAGTGATTGTAAAAACATAACGAAAAAGGAAAACCGCCGACTAACGTGAAATCATTCTCTTTTCCGTACGAACGGAAGCCGAAACGTTCCCTCTAACTCTCTCTCTCTCTCTCTCTCTCTCTCTCTCTCTCCAAAATCAAACATTTTACAGAGACTGAAACCCCCAAACCCGATTACTAATTCAATCAAAGGATTTCTTGTCTAACGGAACGAAACGGTCATCAAACTCCGACACGTTACATCGATTTCCCTCCCCGTTTAAATACCGACGCCACTTGTCTACCCGAACCGAACACGGTTTATCTATCCGTGGCCGGCGTACGAACGTATCGAGATATATTATGGCCCTGGTTTCTCTCAGGCTTGGGAAAGGTCGGAAGTCGTGTGGCAGATCGATGGTGGAAAGCGATGAAAGAAAAGCATCCGCGCGAAAGGGGCAGTCGCGTACACACGCGATGCGACGCGTCTTTATCGGCGGTTGCGTTCCGACGTCGCCGAGTATGCGCGTTATCGTCGCACACAGTTCAAGCCGGCCGGTGAACGCCGCGTGGAAACGACAGAGAGGACGCGCGAGAGAAACGCGCCTAGGGTGGAACGATAGGAGAGAATCAGAGAAAGATAGAGAGAGTAGAGTAAGAGAGAGAGAGAGAGAGGGAGAGAACTTGCGCGCGCGAACACGCGCAGTACTCGCGAGCGTCGATAAAAGCGAGCGCCGCCGGGTGGAGCGTGCATTTCTCGCGCGCCTTCGAGACCGGCAACCCGGCCGACGCGAAACAAACGGATCAACTAAAACCTCCCCCTCACCCCGTACGCTCCTACGTTCGGCATCTTTTCGGTGGAGGAAGTTGTTCAGTTAAAAACGGATTGAATAGAATTTGTTGAGAATAATTCGTACGGACAATTTACGGATCTCTGCGAAAGGGAGATATTCGGCGGGTGAGAGCCGCTCGCTCCGGCGGAAAAGTAATTTTTTTTTTTTTTACCAAGACGGCTGAAGTAGAAGTGACGGAGAGATACAAAGAGCAAGTGTACTTGCTCTGTACTCTCGCGACGGGTGGATTTAAGAAAATAAAGAGACGCCGCGGTTAACGCGGGAAAAGAAAAGTAGACTCGTGGAAAACCGCCGGCTACGCGGGGTGCTTTATGGTAGAGTGAACGAGGAAAGAGAGGAAGAAGAAAAGGAAGAAGAAGAAGAAGAAGTGGAGAAATTGTAGAACGTGGCGAGAAGTGAAATTAACCGGAAGGCGAATCGCGTTGATTTTAACTTGGACCTCGAGTCACCGATGGAAAGTTTTTGACGAAAAGGACGGAAGTGGTAGTCGGATCATTAGAGTCAGACGGGCGAGTAGAAAGGACAAGAAGTGAGAGTTTTCGGCGTGTTATTTCAAAGTCGCGGGATTTTCGGTGAATCAAAAGGTTTTAACGGTGCAATAAATCGTCGACATGACAGGAATCTTTTGTTGACGATCTCGCAGAAGGGAAACACACCGTTGCATCGAGACACACGCGATTCGATCGAACCCGGCCAATCAGGTAAGAGACGAGAATATCGAAGAAAAAAAAATATACATACACATACATACATATCTATATATCTACATATCGGAAACTAGGCAGAGAATTTCTGAAACGGTCATTGACATTCTGTCGCAATTAATCGCGTGTGCAATAGTCATCCCGTCGCAACGGCGAATAAAGTAACGGGAAAGGTATTACCGTGACAATGATCAAAAGGAACTGCAGACAAGGGGAGGATCGTCTTTGTGATAGTTGAACATACCTTCGCATCTTAATTACCTTGAGAGAACGTTTATATCTTAGTAACTGCATCAATTAATTAAGTGAAGCGCCGAATTGAATATTAATAGGAATATCGAATACCATTGAATATTTATGTACACCTATACACTCTCTTTTTCGAGATAGCTTGCTAGATATTTGTGTATAAATACGTATATACGCGAACGACTGAGAAACGAAGAGTAGATCGACTCGTTATAGCCAGTTTCCTCGCATCTTGGAGTGTTTTCAATACGCAAATCACTGGCGTCGGGTTCAAACGCTGAATAGAAAAGCATCTTATCGGAGATACGTTTCTGGTCCGCAGTAGGGTTGCCATCGGTTTTCGCTTTGTCGGAGGGAGGTAACGCAAACCCACCCCCGTGTTCGTCACGGATCGCCCCCCTCGTAACGAGCGCTTTGAATCGGACACACTGTCACGTCGAAACACGACGTTTCTAAGTGCCAGTCCTGCTTCATTAAATTCTGTTATCCGACGGACTGCATTGTAGCCCTGTATTCGGAAGGAAGGGGGGGCACCTGGCAACCAGAGTGTCCCGACAATGGGTTTCGTGCCACCCGCGCATTATTTCACAATTATGTCTGGTCTTCCGCGTATGTGCGGAACGATCGGTTCCAACCCCCCCGCCACAGAAAGGCCCTATAGTGAAGGGCATAAACGTTTCCACACTCGTTACATACGTATTGACCATCGAAAAACGCACATGTTCGCGCGTTATTGAATCACAAACATCGCTTTACAGCGAATCATTGCGTTTCCCCCCGTGTCTCTCTTCTCTCACTTTTCTTTTTTTCTTCCTCCTTTTTTTTTGTGTGAAACACCACGACCATTCTCGCGAAACCATTGATTCGCACAATGGCAACACGAGTACTTTATTCCGATTTCAATTACACCGATGCAATCCGTGTGTCCGGCGATAAGAGAATTTAACGTAATCGAACGTTTGTAATCGGAATTCATCGATACCGACTGTGTCAATGACAAGTTACAACCGCACGAACGGCTGTAATTTTGATATTCCGTAGGAAGTGGCCACGGACACACGAGAGTGTGCCAGGGTACGAGAAAGTAAATGCGGTTTACAAAGGACGAAGAAGACAGTTACCAGAGTATCTAGGTAGAATTACCATCCGCTGGAATTAACCACGGGCCCGTGCATCACAATTAATTCGTAATTAAATCCTTTGGGCTGGAGGCGTGGTCCTTTCCAGTAATGTATATAGTCTAACTCATGCACCGGTTGGTGGGCACCCACGTCCGACCGCTCCGGAGCGAACGACGTCGAGCGTATCGTCGAGCCGGGGTGACAGCCGGAAATAAAGGGCCGGCCGTGCATTAGCGTTGACGGTCAAAGGGTCGCTCGAATATCGACCGAGACGGTCGACAGCGTTAAATTGCCATTTGTCGGCCGGGGAATGCCTCTGATTAGTGCACGGACGCTATCGCCCAATATGTCGCATGGGTGCAAAGTCAATATAGAAAATTTCCTATAGAAATTTTAATAAACGTCGACGGAAAACGGGTGGAAAAAATTTCATACGGTTCTCCGAAGCAACAAAACTAGGGGTATAAAATTCGTTTCTTCCACTGGGAATAGAAGAGAGACGAGAAAATAAAGATAGAAAGAAATATGACAAAGACTTTCTTTTATTTCACGGAAACAATGGTAACGGTAATAGAGACGATAAGCGTTAAGTGAAATTGGCAATTTCGTAGCAAAGTAGGAATACTCTCCTTCCTGTCGCCACGTCAGCAGATATAAGGGGGATAGATATAATAGACGAACGATTTGGAATAAATTTTACGGCCGACACCCTGTACAGCTTCATTTTCCTTATCGCGAAATCAGCCCGCGGCAACCAACGCGCTTTGCGACCGTCCGAAAATTACTTTCGCCATCCTGATCGCGTTTCCGATCGAGTTGCCCGGACAGCACGGAAAACTCGATACGAATTACCGCCCGGGGGTGTAATATCGGCCATTCGAGCTATTCGCATCCCTCCGGTCCCGGAATGGAATCCGCTCGATCCTTTCTTCGATACTCTTCAACGTCGTATTCTCCTCTTTTTTTTTTCTTTCTTTCTCTTTTTTTTTCTTTATTTTTCTACTCCCCTCCGTAGCGTTATTAAGACTCCCGACCAATAGCTGAACTGGACTGGAAAACGACGGCCCCCGGGATAGACGTTTGAAAAATTCCAATGACTTCACCGTGTCGTTTCTGCTAATCGATGTCTGCCCGTCGCCGTTCATAGTCCTTCGGGACTAACGATCAGGATGTTATACATAGTCTATTGAGTTACGGTTGCCGCACACGCAATACCAACCGGAGCCTCCTCATCGGGTATTCGCGGAAATCCTCGTGCAGGATGGACAACATAAACAGCCCCCCCCCCAGTTATCGATGCTTGTTTTACTAATGTCTCTTATTTTCTATGGAACTAATGAAATATTTAATGCTCGTACATGTTTACCCCGTTAAACCGTATATTTTTTGTTTGTTGCACGAATAGTTTGCATAAATCAGTGTTTCGTTGCGTGTTTTCAGAAATATACCTACACCGCGGGTTGAAAAGAATTCTTTAAGCCGACGAGATTTGCATAAAGTTGCCGGCGAACGTTAGTTTGAATTATATTTAATTACCGGTTTAAGCTGCAATTAATTGTTAGATAAAAGTAACGGTGGGGTTTTTCAGATTGAAACGGCAAGGGACAAATATATAGATGGAAGGGTAAAATAAAACACCTAGACTCGCCACATTCGTCTTGTCTACGCACGAACGTATATTACAGTGGGCGAGTCGACTCACCCTCGTTGCGTGCGTGTATGGAAAACGGGTGGGTACAGCCATAGAGCTTTGCATCGCTTACCCCATATCCATCTGTCTGGCTTACAATCGTTTTTCCTTAAATCCGAAAGGGAGACGCGTTACATCTATCTTTCTCGGCTCTCCTTCCTTTTCTCGATCCGCCGTGTAGAAATAAAACGAGAAGTTCGGATCAAGAGTTAAGGTCTTGACTCGGGCCAAGTACAAGAGTTCCCGACTGGTAGACCTGAACTACTCTTTTTCGGAAGAATTAGATCGAGGTTTTCGGGGTATTCGAACGGCATTAAATCCGCATATTTCCCCCAAACTATGGTGATATTCTTGTAGGGGACGTCCACCCGAGTAATTTAAGCCTAACTACGAGAAGATCCATCAAGCCAATCGCGAGATATTTTGATCTAAAAAGTCGAGGTTTTTGTAAGAAACGTCGTCTTCTTCCTCTCCTCCTTCTCCATCTCCATCTCCATCTCCATCTCCATGTTCAGCCTGTCACGCAGCCCGGTGTCAAACCCTAACATATGTTTCATACTACGCGAGATAATTTTTCTGCCGATAACGTAGATTTTATATATGTAGTATATGAAATTTCCTCTCACACACATCCAGATTGTTAACATATTAAATTAGAAATGTTTGTTACGTTACGTTTTTGACATCAAGCTTCGTAAAATTAAGGGTCAGAATGCGTATTCGAAACATATTCGATCATTTTTATATCTTGAAAATTGCGCGAATGGCGAGCGATGTATGAAAATCGCGAAAAATCGTCAAATTATGACAGTTTTTTGGTCGGCATTCGCTGAATTTTTGAGATAGCGATCTGAAACTGGTACCATTGTTTTAGTTAGGAAATTCTACGCCAGAACAATGTATAATAGTTGTACTTTTCGAAAATTTAATTTTTCGCAAAAATCTGAAGGGGGTAGGTCAGGATTTTTTGCGATTTTCGTAAATCGCCTGCCATTTCCACAATTTTTGAGCTATTAAAATGATCCTGGGCGTTTTGGACGCGGAATCCGAAGCCGAATAAGATGCAGAAAGAATCAGATCGATATCTAAAAAATTGTAGAAATGGCAGGCGATTTACGAAAATCGCAAAAAATCCTGACCTACCCCCTTCAGATTTTTGCGAAAAATTAAATTTTCGAAAAGTACAACTATTATACGTTGTTCTACCGTAGAATTTCCTAACTTAAACAATGGTACAAGTTTCAGACGGCTATCTCAAAAATTGAGCAAATGCCGACTAAAAAACTGGTTGAATTTGACGATTTTTCGCGATATTCGTAATTCCTTCGTCGTTTCCGGCATTTTTGAGATATCAAAATGACCCGGGACGTTTTGGAAGCGGAATCCGATGCCGAATAAGACAGTGAAAGAATCAAGTCGATATCAAAAAATTTGCGAAAATGACAAAGGAAATACGAAAATCGCGAAAAATCGTCAAGTTCAACCAGTTTTTTAGTCGGCATTCGCTCAATTTTTGTGATAGCGATCTGAAACTGGTACCATTGTTTTAGTTGGGAAATTCTACGCCAGATCTATGTATAATAGTTGTACTTTTCGAAATTTTGATTTTTCGCAAAAATCTGAAGGGGGTAGGTCAGGATTTTTTGCGATTTTCGTAAATCGCCTGCCATTTCCACAATTTTTGAGCTATTAAAATGATCCTGGGCGTTTTGGACGCGGAATCCGAAGCCGAATAAGATGCAGAAAGAATCAGATCGATATCTCAAAAATTGCGGAAATGGCGAGCGATTTACGAAAATCGCAAAAAATCCTGACCTACCCCCTTCAGATTTTTGCGAAAAATTAAATTTTCGAAAAGTACAACTATTATATGTTGATCTGCCGTAGAATTTCCCAACTAAAACAATGGTACAAGTTTCAGACGGCTATCTCAACAATTGAGCGAATGCCGTTCAAAAAACCGCCTGAATTTGAGGATTTTTCACAATTTTCGTAATTTGCTCGCCGTTTCCACAATGATTGAGATATTAAAACGATCCGGGACGTGTTGGACGCGGAATTCGAAGCCCAATAAGACAGTGAAAGATTCAGGTCGATATCTAAAAATTTGCGGAAATGACGAAAGAATCCACAAAATCATCGAAAATGCAAAGCTATGGGCCAAGTACAAGAGAATGTTACATTGGAATAGGTTGCTCATTAACATAAACTGCATTTTACACAGGATTTGAAATCAATCAAACTTGCTCACATTTGATTGATTTCAAATCCTGTGTAAAATGCAGTTTATGTTAATGAGCAACCAATTCCAATGTATCATTCTCTTGTACTTGGCCCATAGCTTTGCATTTTCGATGCTTTTTGTGGATAGAATGTTACACCGGGAATGGAAGGTCGGTTCATTAAACACTGCTTCTACCCACGGGTCTGCCATTCGGGAATATTGGGTGTACAAGTTGGAGCAATGAATCTTGCGAATAGTCGGAATTCAATTGGCGAGCGCGAGCCGCGTGCCGGGTAACTCTCGGTGTAGCATTCATAAAACTGGGATCGATCTGCTTCAAGTCCGGCTGTACATTTCCTGCGCAAATACAGCGTCACAGATTCTTATATTAAAAAATCACACACACACACCCATACATGTATGAAATCAGGCAAAGTAGAACAAAAAAGATCCATCGAGTATCCATTCTCAAATTAACCCACAGAGTGTTACAAAGCGCTTATCAGCTCTTTATCGTCCACTTAGCCCACGGCATCGTGGTTGGCGATCAGTAGTCATACACCCCCATACAGTTCCGTTCTACACGGTGTATTTCGGCGAAAAGTATTCGCACCATTCATACACGTGGCAATATCTCTCAGATCCTTTATTTTCTTCGCACCCCCTTGCACACCGATACGCCGCCCCCCAAAAGCAGTCTCGCGTTGCGGCCGTAGATCTATTTTTTCTCCCCCGTTACACCGTGCGTTTCATTGCGTTCCTTCCTTCGTTTTTTTTTTCGTCCCTTTCTCCTCTGTTTTTTTTTCCTCGCCGCGCACGCGATGGTTTTTCAACGAAATCGCGCTTAGCGCGCGGCAAAACTCGAGCCGCGTCCGACGTTTCGCGAGAAACGTATCGTTTCTACGCCACGTTCCGTTTGTAGATTGAAGGTAGTGGGTTTACGATCAGAAATACAGGAGGGTATGAAGTAATATTACCGGTAGCGCCATTACCGCTACAGCAAAGCGGTAGCGCGCTGTTCCGACACACACCCTCCTCTCGTGTACGCACACAGCACACATGTAAACGCGGCTTGTGGCACCGACCGAGGCGCGGTCCGCGCTCGTTAAAAAACTCTCCCGCCTTATATACATATCGGAATGCCAGGAGTTCACAGAAAAGCTCCTACGGCGCCTTTGTGGACCCACAGTCGCGGCTCGCGTGAAGCTCTCTGTATGTACGCCGTGCACCCGCTATGTGCTACCGCGAGTGAACTCGGCTAAGGGAACCGCTCTTCGAAACTTTCTGTATTTTCATGCAAATTCTCTTCGTTCGCCCACGTTTTGCCTCTCTCTCTCTCTCTCTCTCTCTACCTCGATTTCTCTTTCTCACTCTCTCCTTTTTCCCACTCTTTTTTTCTCTCTTACATTTGCCCCCCGCCTCCCTCTCTCTTTCCCGTGTAACTTTGTCTTCCCTTGTTTCTTTATCCCTCCCCTTTTCTCGCTCGCTCTCTCTCTTGCTCTCCCTGTCTGTTTCTGATTTTGTTTTTTTTTTTATTTCTCCCATTCCTACTCTTTTTCTTGGTTTCTCTCTGTGTTTCGGTTTGCTCAGCCAACCGGAATTAGTATTCGTTGTCGGACGTCTCCAGCCTTTTTTCGTATGCTACGCGACGGGTCCGTTCACGAAATACCACGGGAGTACTGGAATTTTTTCTACGATTTTTCCTGGTTTTTGTCGATGGTCGACGGCGTCGGGACGATACCGGCGGACGAGAGTGGTCGCAGGTACATACACACATACTTACGTGCACGCGACGTCTCGCGAATGCGAATTACCGTTCGCCGCAATCAGCGATGAGATTACGACGCCTAAGAAATGCACCTGATATGTCAGCCGGATTGTCGGGCGAGAGGAGAGAACGTGCATCGGCAAAGAAAGTAACAAGCGAGACGCTATTTCACGCCGAGAGAGAGAGAGAGAGAGAGAGAGAGAGAGAGAGAGAGAGAGAGAAAAAAGGTACGCGGAGATGTTAATTTCGATCCCAGCAAGATCGGTGAGATTGCCGTGAAACCAGGTGGAAAAGGAAATAAGGAAGAGGTGGGATTTCGATGTGAAACGACAAATCTGCCCTCTGATCTCGTTCCGTGGACGTTTAGGAAGACTGGCACGTCGAATCCATTCCTGGATAACGCGTTTGTTCCTTTCGAAAGAGGATTATCGGTTTTTCTACGCGCAAAGATTTCGCCCCTTAGGTTAGAGAAGCTGTCACTTTGCATGGTCTCCGAGGAATCGGAAATCCGATTGATACCGTTGACAATTTATGAAATAAAAAAGAAAACGACACTTGTCGAGGATTATAGAGCTGATTTTTTTTTTACGTTTTGTGACAATGCCTAATATGATTTGTCTGTTTCCCGGAGAAATAGAATAACGAAACGTGAACGTCTATTCGGCAGGTGTGTTCGAATAGACGCGGCTTAAAACTCGTGAAAGGCGAATAAATCCCTGTCAAAACACGATTGGACGCGCCTTAAAAAAGGTTCTCGTCACGAGAGGATTTTAGACACGCAGGTAATGCTTCTATACGTTGACAGTTTTGTCACGTATTTCCACAGCAGAACGCTTTTAAATTTATCGATCAGGACTCTCTACGATAAGACAAGTTTTTCGTTCACCTCTTTAAATGCGTGACAAAGTATCAAAGTATCGTTGATTGAATCGACGTACCAGCTAAACGAAAAGAAACCCAACTAACGTAACGATAAATGAATTTTAAACAACCCAATCTATTAGGCGTAGGAACAAGTCCTTTTCGACGAATTTCATTCGTTTACTATATGTTCACTTGTCGCGACACGATCCATCGAATTACCGATCCTTTTCACTTATCGGAAAAGTAACGAAAATATGTTGTCAACAAATCGAAAAGAACTTTTATCTCTCACCTTTCTGCCGCGTTACGAATATGTAAATTATCGCCAGACTATCTCGCAACAGATGAGCATAGCAGAGACGATTGAAATTCCTCGGAAGGAACTGATTTCTACCCTTAATACATGTATCCGTTTAAATTCACCTCGCTACGTATTCACGTTTACTTTCCATACTCCTCTCATGCCCCCATAAAAATCCATGTGGCACATCTATTTTTCATGAACTTCATATCGCGCTTAAAAGGTACCCAACGAAGCGTTATCGGAACAGTCTGTATACCGGATCCAGCGTTGAATCCAGAGGATTGTTCCGGACCCCGATCGTGTCCTGTCCAGCACCGGTACCCCGTCGTGCTGGTGGCTGCCACACAAGCGATAGGTATCTCATAACCGAGGATAAATTGGCATTATTTATATGCCTGTCACGCGCTTCATTGTCTCGTAGCTCACCGGGTAGCTCGTTCGCGATGCCGCAATAAAATAATAAAATGCTCGTCTCTCTTTCTCTCTCTCTCTTTCTCTCTCGGTGTGTCTCTCTCTCTCTCACTACGACGACTAACGGAAGAGTAGAGGGGAATATGAGTGGGTTTTTCGCGATATAACGTATATACATAGAGTGATACATGTATACATGCGTGTGTACTCGTCTCATCCTCCTTCACTTTTCCATGCTGATTGTCGATGGCAAATTTCACTGGCTCTTCCTTCACATTCGAGACCCATAATTCTGGATCGTTTTCCTCTTTTTTTTGTTGTTTAAGCATAGCACCAAGAGACGGGAATTTAATTTTTCGAGTTCATATATAAAGGTAACAAGGCGTCGTTACCAACTTTGTGCTCGTTATTCCTCGTTGCTCCGTAAAATATCACAGAAGGAATTTCAGAACGTTTCCTCTTTGTACGCATTGCCCGTCGTTCCTTCTATTTTTTTCATTTGCCTCTCCTTCTTCCTTCTTTTTTTTTTAACCTTTTTCCTTATATTCATAATATCCTCGTGCCTTCATCCTACCGTAAATGAGACTGCGCGATTTATGTTGAGGGCTTTTTAAATTGTACCCCGGAACCCGTAGAGTCGGTTATATATATTTTTTTTTCTACTGAATGATAAATTAATTCTCCCCTTTCCGTATATCCCCGCACTCCTTCCCTCTCTTTCTCTCTCTTTCTCTCTTTCTCTATCTCATCCTCCCTCTCCTTCAGACACCGCGTCGTTCCATGGTGCAACCGAAAAAGATTTCTCTCGCTCGATGTAGCTTCCTGGAGATTTATCGCGGGAGGAAAAGGACGGGGATTATAATTCCTGCGCCGCGTCCGGCCACGGATAAAAGTGGTCCCGTGGATGGGACCATGCCGGCGAGCGAGAAACATGGGACGGTTGAACGTGGAAAGTAGGAAGTCCAGGGGAAAAAGGAAGGGGGTGGTGGCAAGGTAGCGACAGGGAGGACCCGTAACTAACGCACCGTAAAATCCACCGGGCACGCGCCATTTCACTTAGCCCACGGCGGCTCCTTTTCCATCAGACTACTTCCACGGTTGCCTCTCATTCTTGCGTGTTCTCTAACATCTCGTTTCTGCCCTCTCCGTAGCCCGGGGTCATCGATTCTCGAGCATCAAGTGCATTACACTCATGACGACGAATTCGCTTGGAATAAAAGAACATTTCTCTTGAAACTTGCACACCCGTCTCCGGCATTCCACCGTGATTCGGGACTTTGTTCAGTGTATTGGCAATGTTTGACTGGTTGTAGGTGTGTGTGGGTTTTTATCATTGTTATCGATTCGCACGTAGGAAAAACGGGTGGCTTGCATACTTGATTCTATAGCGGGGACTTAATTAATTCCGTGAATTTTCAAACGTGACTGGTAGTAATGCTACGTGGAAATTAGTTCTAGTATTTGATATAATAAATGCGGAAGTCATTAGTGTATGAATAAATATGGAACAACATTTCTTAAAAGACTAAGTGTAACGGATCTTCGTAACGAGGGTAACAAGTAATATATTTATACGTATATACTTTATTTCCTTTTTTTATAGCAGATTCTGCGTAACGATGGTTTCGGAATTGAAACTGAAATTGCATAGGGATACCGCGTCAAACCATGCGTTCATGGTTTCATTGTGTAACAAAGCACGCGCAGTAAATTCTATAAACTCACACCTCGTAATTTTCGTCTCGTTCCCCCTGAACCCCATGCTCGCGTTATTATTTATAATTTTCTAAATGTGTCACCTGCGTACATAAAGGTACAGTTCAAACTCAACGACGTCTGAACCCAATCTTCCGGAAATATCTCGGTGAACTTGAGCGGTCACGATCAAAGTCGCGAAACTTCTGAAAAGCGGTTATTCTTAACGTGGTCAACGCATTGTGCTATCGAACCATGGCGCGGAGGTTTACATCGGCGGAACGTAGTGGAAGGGTAGTAAAAAAAAAAGAATCGGTCGGAAATATGTACATCCGTTTCTACGGTTTTCGCGAACACTGAAACGCGAAGGGCAATGAACTCCCCGTGAACTCCAAACCGCCGGATACGCGTAAACGTCGATCAATGTTTTCTAAAGCCGGCCGAACGAAATCGTTTATATGCGGCGACAGGAGTCTGGTTATAGAAACAATACGAACGATGCTGCTTGAATTTCGAGATTGCCGGGCAGGACTCCACGCGCCCCATTGTACGCGATAAATTCGCATTCGTTCCTCTTTTTTTTCCCCTCCCGTTCCTTTTATTACTTCTTTCCTTTTTTCTCCTCCACCTCCCCACTCCCCAATCCTCCTCATCCTCGTCTCGCACCTCCCTTTCTTCTTATTTCCCTTCTCATCCTCCCTTACCAAAGTCGTGGCGCCATGAGACAGGGACGATCACGGGTTCCGTGACGGGAATAAAACACGGGCAACTCTATAAAATCTTTTATACACCAAACGGAATCGTTAATAGACGAGTACGGGCGCGCATAACATACCACTGGGAAGTCGTAACAATACACGTACCTACATATATAAACCGGTCCAGTTTCGCCGACTCGGCTTGTGTCACGGCCTACGCCATTGGGCGCAATAAATTCTCATTCTTTTACACTCTCTCGTACTCTCTTTCTTTCCTTCCTTCCTTTTCTCCCCTTCTCTGTGTTCGTCTGTCTCCCTTTCTATCCTACGTTCGTGTCTCGTTCTCTCTTTTTGTTCGCTCTCGACACTCTTCGTATCTTCGAGTAGTTCTCCTGCCACACGGGTTCCACCGGAGGGTCGAGGTGTGAACGAAGAACCACAAGTGCCCTGAAAAGAGCCACCCCCTGCCTTCGACCTCCCCCCCTCCCCTTCCCACCACCCTGCCCTCCTCCCATCTCCTCCCCCGTCCCCCTCGGTAACCCAATCCCTCAGCCGGCCGGGCATTGCGGGCGAGTTTTACACGGTTACGCGTTTTCCTCCCACATTGCGGTCGATGTACCACTGCTCGGCTCGTGGACACGACCGAGGCTTAATCAGCCATGGACGATCGGTGCGACGCCCTTCCATTACGAAGAAATCGTTTCAAGGCTTTCGAGTCAACTCCCTGGCGGATCGCCAGCCTAACGCTTGGTGGCGTGCGCGAGTTCGAGCCGCGCTATCGAGGGCGCAAATTTCGCAGGTGCGAATAAATTCCGGGGGAGGGTTTGGGGAGTAGACGAGAGCGAGTGCAGCTGAACTTTCGCGCTGCGTGAAATATTTGAATGGGGGAACGGGGAATGTTTTGTCGCGGTCCTTTCATCACGTTCCTCTTTGATTTTTCACTCATTTTTCGTTTTGTTGGGTGATTGTGCGTACGCACGTGAGTGTGTGTGTGTGTTTGTGTGTGTGAGAGAGAGTGTTTTTAGACACGTTTCTTTCTTTTTGTCGGTTTGATTCGGGATATGGATTGTATTAGGATTAACGTGGAAATTGACAAGTAGCGAAACGGACCACAGGGTGAGATTATAGAGGTGACGTAATTGAATGACGAGGAAGCGTCGAAAAGTAACTTGTAGTTTGTAATAGGAGGTATAATTTAGGGTCTATAATTCTAGCCGTCAGGTCCCAAAGTTGAAGGAACAAATGAATCTACTAGGAACGGTCGAGATTAACACTGTCGATTCTCACGGATTTATCGGTTGGCTCCGAATGAAATTTATTACATCGTCCGTTTTCACTCGGGATATCGTTGCCGTACGAAGATATTAGCGCGCTACGTAGATACCGTTAATTAAAGAAGATTATATCCGCGTTTTCGTTTCATTACGATATACATAGAGATTCGAAAGCTACGGGGTTCTGATACACGTGCAAATACGTTACACGCCAGACACGCCCTACGAGGCTCGGAAACATTTTGCGGCCATCATTGTGGCCAAGTTAAAGGGTCTGCAATTTATGCGTGTATCTACCTGCGCGAATGTTTGATATTCGGTTATCGATTTTACCGGTCGATTCTCAACTATCCAATCTATGTATGTTAACAACTTAATCGGCCGATCCAACGCGAACCGATATCACGGTCAATTATAATGTTACGCGTTACACGTAAGAACAGGCAACAATGTTCACGTTCGAATTTTATTTGAATTTTGTTACGGGAACAAAAATTAGTGTCAACTTTCCCGTGTGATATTTTGCATTCTTAAGGGTCAAACGAGACCTTGCGTGGCTCGGTGGCCCGTACGATATTCGAGATTCGATTTATTACACTGTGAAACCCGAGACACACCTTTTGAGCGGGTGTTCATTAGTCATCTCCGTTGAATCAGAGGATCTCAAGTTTGCAAGTATAATAACGTAAACCTTCGTGATAATAAACTTCGATAATTATGGACTCTCCCTTTGCGAAGCCTCTAAAATTTCGCGCACGCCGTCAATCTTTCGTCTCGTAGCTCGTCGACTGACGTGTAAAGATCATTTGCATTTACCTGATCGTATTTATTTTCCCCCCTTTTTTCTTTTGTAAACCGGATTAAGTAAACCTACAGGATGTTTCATTCGCGATGGATGAATATTCCCGTACCTCGTTAATCTCGTTAGCCGATCGTTCCCTCGGGATAAGGAAAACTGAAAAAGGTACACGCCGGTCGCACGTCCCCGAGGGAACATGTGGTGGTGCGATAAACATCGACATCGGGACTTCCAGATCGTCGTCCGATGCTTCAGGTCAAGATCCCGGATTGTAAAGTTTCTGTTGACACTCGACAACGTTGTCATCTACCGTTCGCCCGGGAATTCATTTCGAATTCTATCGTATCTTACGGACCGTATCGTGCGTGAATCGATTGAATATCTTAAAATCACGGGAAATAGAAAAAGGATTCGGTAACACGTAATTCAAACGGCTACGTCGACGACGTTTTCCCGTTTAAAGTTTCGTGTGAACGCGAAGGTTAATCTCTCTCGCCTGTAGGTCGCGGGAAATTTTTTGTCGATACCACTAGGCACTTTACAGCTGGTAAATCCATTAAAGAGCATTACGACGCCGATGTAACGGGAGATGGTTCTCTCGTGACAATGAGGGTTACACCCCGGGGTAGCGAAATTTAGTTAACGTTGTTTCTCTCGAGTACTTTAGCCCGCATGCGGAGTCGTTGTTGAAATTTAAGGACACTGCCGGAGAACTTGACTCATTACTTTACCGCACCGTGTCGTAATACCATAAATTGAGAACAACATAATAACGAGGATCGTAAACGTTACGGTTACTTATTGGACACAGTATGAACGTGACTAATACCGATACCGGTAAAGTGGTTTATATACAGCTTCGCGAGAATCGTTCGCGTAATACCTACTGATAAAACGTTGATTTCTAACCCTTTTTTGGTTATCAGTAAACCTCGTTCCATATACATACATATACATACACATATACACGAAACCAGCTCTCTCTTCCACTTACGTACAGTTTCTCCTTCACGAATGCGGCATGGCACGTAGAATTAATTGTCAGCATTTATTATCCTCGTTGTTCTTAATCCACCGGGGTTACGACTGCCGGCGTAGTTATCTTAAATTACAAAATTATCCCAACCACCCGTAGAGGCGGGGAGGTAGTCGCGTTTAATTTGATCGTCAAAAAATTTCATGCGACCGCTTGTCGATGTTATTCAAATTTACTCTTCATAAAATCACGGGGATCCGTGCGTAGCGTTTTACAGGAAAACCAAAAGTACTCGTAACGGCACCGTATTTGCTTAATAACCGGTTTCCCTCGCGTAAGACGCCGAACGTCGTGGAAACTTCGTTGGCAGTGTTTTAAAATTTTTCGATGAGCACCGCTGGCGTATCGGTCGTCATAAGTCACTCAGCGTGTGGCGTACAAGGTACACGGGTCCATACGTAGGACCCATGGGCCTACTCTACGTTTCTTTCCCTTCTCCTTCCTCCGCGTCGTCTTTTTTAGCCCTTTTTTCCCATTTCCCTCTCTTGCTCTCCGGGCTCGATCATTCTCTCCTTACTTACGGCCGGTTGATCCTCTACCAACGCGTTCTAGACACTCCCAGGCTGTCCAGGACATCGCGTCGTATCCCGCTGGGCCCCGCGTCAGATCTAAGTGGTTCCTCTCGTACGTTCACTTCGTGATCCCCGTACCCTTAATCCCAGACTCCGGGCATCGAATTCAGCGCCACGGTTCGGCCACGGTTGAACGGAGATAGAAAACACCGATAATTGATTCTACGACCTGTACAGGCCGGGAGAAACTTACTGCGAGAGCAACGGATCGCATAGCCGGAGAGAGTCGATGGGGATATATGGGATAAAGCTGCTCGTTAATCTAACAAATAGAAGTCGAACGAATGCGTCGGATTCCATTGATTTAGACGTCTTCTCGAAGCTTGTCCGACGATCACCACCGTATTTTCGACGAATTTACATTAATTACCGAACCGATTAATTAGTAGCTATGTCCGTCTAATTATTACGAGTGTCCGCGTCATATCCGCTTGTTTTTCTACCGTTCACTTTGATTTATAGTAAACATACGTCTTCTCGGCTAACGATTAAATTACTGTGGAGTTAATACGAATAACTCCTTCACGGTTGTAATCGTGATAATTTTACGGATTAACATAAGATATTCTTGAACGACGCTCAATTATCGAATATTTATTTTCAGAATTAGTAACGCGACGTTTTCTTTCCCGTCTCTTTTAATCGTCATCGATTTCGATCAATATGTTTCCGAGGATATTCAATTGTGGTCGGATAAATTCAGAAACATGAATCGTCACGTTACCCATAAATCCTATCCTTGCTTCATTAGCGAACGTTACGAGACTCTTATTCTAAATTATGACGCGTTATAACTGACCGTTTCGTAGTTTGGTTTGATTTATGGAAAACGTTTGTCTTGTCACGCATCGATTCGCTATCTTTCTAATTAATACCGCCGGCTTATCGACGTTTATGCGAACTGAGGAAAATACGGGACGTCGATAATTGATTCCACCGTCTATATCGAGCGTGAAACGGGGAGAACGTAGCCGATAGCAACCGAGCCCGTTAATCCAACAAATAGAATTGAAACTACTCCATGTCGGGTGCAGTTAAGCCAACTGCATCGGTGGCGTTACCAATGTATGTATATACATACATACATACGATATACATACATCCGGTAGAGTTTTCTTTTCATTTATATCCGTAACCGGTCTACCACATCACTTTTAATCAATTCACACTCTGTCTTCGAGTATCGGACAATTAATTATTTTACGCTCGGTACGTTCATTTCCACGTACGATGGGTCTCGAAGTTACGAGACTCATTCAACGTAAAAATCATTTACGTAGCTTGTTAAAGATCGAACATCACCCATAGAGGTTGGGGTGGGGGAGGGAGAGAGCCGGGGCGGTTCCCCTCGGCGAATGTGAGCCGTGCACGAAGAACGGGAAGATTTAAGACTCTCGTAAAACGCAAAAAGAGAATACGTATCCCGCGTGTCGCGCAACGGACACGCGGTGGATCTCAAATTTCCCTCTTTCGAGCGTGATTTCTTTACGCGTTTTTCTTTTTTTTCTTCAATCTCTGGACATTCAGTGCTACTTAGGTAGACGGAAAACGAATTCCCTCGTAGGTCTACCTGCACGATGGGTCCCGGTGGTGTCTGGTAACAGTTTATTCCGTAGTCTCGTGTTTCCCGGCGGTATTTAATCGATCCTTCCGTGCCCGACACGCTCACGGGATCAAATCTTGGAAAGATTACCCACGAAACGGTCGACTCGTAGGCAACGCTCGTCCGGATTTAATGCGACGACGATATTCTCGTTTGTCGTAGTTACGGCGCGTTACAATATGACCCTCGTTCCAGCAGCGTGTAGCAAAATTTTACGCGAGGAAACTGCACGCCTCGGGAACGCGAAACCGCACGCGAGTTTCATCTGAAAATAGAATCTACGGGAGCAGTATCTGGCATGTTACTCCGAAACATCTGTGGAATCGATTTGTGAGACAAGAGGCAGGGAAGAATGAATTGATCCGTTGTTCTTATTACTCGTGTAAATCCACTTCCGCTTCGCGTTCTATGTACACGTGTACGTATGTATATCGGTATATATGTATTTAATTCCGAAATGTTTGGAGATCTCTCGTACATACAATAGAGTCTCTATAATTCAAAGTTGATTTATACGAAATACCACTTAGAACGAGTTTCGCCTAATTCGAGAGTACATACACACATGTTTACAGAAGAATTCTTTCTTATTTCATTCAATAAAACATCTCGACTTGACCAAAATGATATACAGCCTCGATTATTCATACGGAATCAATTCACCTGTACATACAACATCGTTCTACGCCGACGAAGCGTCGGTAATATTCTTGAAATTGTAATATTTTTCAATATCTGTTTGACCATACCCATTCATACGTAGCATAACACACTCTTTGTGGCAATTGTTGTGTCTGCTCCTGAATACGAAACGTTCTAAACGCCCACGCCTTTTCCACTCTTTGCCATTTTTTTTATCCGTTTCCCTCTCTCTTCCGCCTTCTCTCTCTCTCTCTCTCTCTCTCTCTTTTTCCATGACTGTTCTTCTACGAAGAGAGTCGGCTTCCGCTTGCCACTCGAAGCCGGCACGACGATCATCCGCGTCTGGCTTGAGGAGAGAGAACGCACAATGTCTATTCATCGTCGATCGAAGATGGACGTTCCTCTGTGTAAGGTCTGCTAGCGTAGTCGCCCATTTGAATATGAAAATATGCCACGAATTAAAATAACACTGGCACGCCGTGCACCGCGACCTTAAATAATTCATGGGGTTTTTCACTCCTCGTAGGAATACCCACCACCACCACCATCACCATCACACTCTCCCCCTCGTGTAACTCCGATCGCGAAGCTCCGAGAAACCTCTTTCGTGAGAGATACACCTTCCCGTGAGACAATCGATTCCATCGTCTTTCTTTTCTTGGATTTGCACGCCCGTGGAATTGTTTTATACAATTGAATCCCCCGTGAATAATTTACCGTATATTTTTTCATATAATTTTCTTCACGTGTTACCCCCCGTCGGTGTAGCGCGCGAATAACAATATTTATGGTAGGAATAACGTTATTAATTAACCAGGAAGGTAAATACCACGATGTTTCGGTACGCCTTTTGATGTTGTATAATTATAAACTCGAAACGTTATCGATAACCGTTATCAAGATCAAGCCTTACACCTTGTAACATTCCGAAAACCCTCGCCGAAGTTTATCGACATCGAGTACTTTCGATCTCACACGCGAGCCGCTCGTTTGTCGCTAAATAATGCCATCGTTAATTACTGCAACTTTATCGCTTACCACTGACTGTTAGTACGTACGGATATAGTGTGCGGAGAGGCAACGTGTGATATTACCTCGTAAATTAGGTTACGCATAAACGATTAGAGGGTCCGCCGGACTCCCGGTTTAATCCACGTGGAAACGAGTCCGACGAATGATTTCCGAGTACCGCGTCGCATCATCGACACCAACGGTGCATCAACATGCTTCGTACGAAGCTTTTAACGTGTAACTCGGCCGGTACACACGTGTGCCTATCTAATTGGGCACACAGAGTGTATTCCAGGGGAAATTTCACGCAGTTCATCGACTAACATCGGCGAAACCTTCGTAAATAACAGAACACCGTTTACACAGTGAAAGCAGAACCCGTGGAACGAGATAAAAGTCAAGTAACGAGGCTACAGAGACCTAAGCCCCCATCCGAGTAATTCCGTTTTCCTCGTATTATAAACATAAAATGCAAAGTCCGATCCGAGGATTTATGTACAGGGTGTTTGTGTACGTAGCCGTACGGTAGTCCTTTATTATCTGTAGCCTAATCTCGAACCGTGTAAATCATCGATACGTCGTAACCGAAAAGATTTTTTGACGCTAGTCATTCCAGTAAATCATACGAAACGTAGAGACCGCTCATTAAACGTACAACAGTACATTATCGTCGGAGTAATACTTTCTCCGTGGGCAAGCGGCGCGTACCTTGCCGCCTTATCTTTATTTATCTCTCATCTGAGTCATGGTGAAGCCGGTATATACACACACCGTACCTGTAAATACGCACGGTAGTGAGTACAATAACACACGGATTTCTGTAGCGCGGCACGTTCGAAACGAATCCTACGTACGTAGGAAGAAGCGACGATAGCAGCACACCGATGTCGCATCTGCGTTTTCAATTTCAAGTGCTACCCATGTTACGTTCAGATAAAAAGGTTATCTTGACCGATCACGCGGAAGACGTAATCCTCTGATACATCGACTTTCGCATCGTCCCGACGCAAACCCGCCCGAAAAAAAAAGAAGAAAAGAACGAACAAAAGTAGTAGTTCTACATCGAGATTCCCTCGACTTTACACCCACGCGTAACATTTCCCATCGTATTACTTGGAACACGCGAAACGACGAAACGCGTCATTCTTATCATCGTTCGATACCACGTTTACCCTAGAAAATATATACGGTAAAAAAAAATGTATAAATAATATATACACGATCGTAACTTATAATTCCAAGATATTCTTGTTTCCCCAACTGAGATCTCTATAGATATGCGTTAGTTTAATAATTCTGTCACGGTGGCAGCGGCAATAACCACGTATACATACCTATACGTATTATATACAATATCGAACAATTCTATTTCGACGTGTCATAGAAAATCCTCCGGTAAAAGTAGACGGTTCTATAAGGAATAGTGGCTGTTCGTTCTAGAAATGTAAACGGTTAAACGTAAGTTAGAAAGTTATTCGATGCTGGCTACGGTAAGAGGTGTTTCGGAGGAGAAAAGGTGGCCCCCCACGGAAGTCGAAGCTATTGGACACCGATTCCATGAAACACCATACAGTCGTACGTAATACGAGCGAATCGACGCGTTTCTCTTATAAATACCCGTCGATATACTGCGGGGGCCAGGTATGCACGACGACAAGGGGTGGTTGGTGCAGTTACCCGGAGATCTGACACGTCGGTAAATTTCATGGTGATCACCGACCAAGACTTTACGACAAACGAAAGAGCCCTGGCACTGTACCGTAATATTCTGTCGAATTTACGGGGAGGAGTGTGTTACGACTTTATTATGGACGCGAGCCGGATAACCCACGGACTGGCCACGGTTAGCCTTCTCCTCTTCCCTCGATGCGTCTTTTTAAATTCAAACTTGTGTGTGAGTGTTTTTTTTGTTTTGTTTAATTCGTTTGTTTTTCTTTTATGTATATAATACAACAACGGACGTCTAGCCATTGCCGGGCGAAATTTGTTTGTTCGGTAGAAAAGGTTTGGTAGTTGAAATATAGTTCGGTTAAGAGGAACGGGCGCGTTTTAAATCACGACGACTTCAACGAGAAAACGCGGCGGCCCCTGGAAATTATTCGCATCGATAAGCTGGGTTTCGATGTAAATCCATTCACTCGATAATGCGAAACTCCGCGTGTCTGATAGCATAGAAATCGAATAGTACCGAGAACGTTTTTCCTTATGTACGTATAGATGTATAAGAGTATCCAATTCCGTTACGATAATAGGCGAGATTATTTTTCTTCTTTCAACGATCTATCCCCGTATGTATGTACTTCTTTCGAAAGTTTACTTTGCATATCATCGTCAGTCTATCATCAAACTGCACGGTACCTGGATACGTGACGTATCGCGGAACGTGTATTAACATTTAACAAACGTTGCCGGGCGATAGGGATCGTTACCCGATCCACCGGTACAATTATTAATTTCCACTTATCCCGGAGATCGATGTTGAAACGAATATTCTTCGGGAACACATAGAGTTTTACAGGCGTCGTCATATTTTCTCGAGTATACTGCCTCGAACGTGAAATATCTTATGATCGAACCGAGCCCCACACTTTTTTACGATTCTACTTTTAACACTTGTTGTTACAATATAACGCCCGAACGAATGAACGTGTAGTCTGATTCCGTGCGAAACGAGCCGCTATTTCATTATTATGGGGAAATGTAAAGTTTCGAGAACCCCTGGTACAATACCACCACGCTTCTGGGTTCTCTCTCTTTTTTTTTTTTATCCAACCGTCAATCGAACGAGATTATATTACATTCCCCGATGCAACGGTTAAGTTTGAATTTATATCGATTCCGGGGAACGAGGGATAATATAATATCGACCATTATACAGGAAACTAAACCGGACTTTTGCCGACCTGTACAACGAGTCAGCATGGTTTCTCGTCCCTCGAACGACAGAGTGGTATTCTTTTTTGCATGAAAATGGGGATGAATTAAAACGCTTTTCGTAGCCGGGAAAGTTTCGCGGCGTGAATGGCGTCATCGGGCGACGTTAAAGGGAGCATTAATCGAGGCTGACAGAGGGTGGCTTCTGACATCGGGTAGCAATTGGAATAATTTCAGGCGTAGTTTGTACGGGCGGCACGTCGACTTCCATCAAACCGGCTGAATACCAAATTTCGATTAGCACGGCGCCAAGATCGAAATCAAACGTTTTATTTATTTTTTTTCCTTATCCTTTTTTCGTTTTCGCGATTGGCACGACTCGTACATATGTCGATGAATTTTAAGAGTATCGTTCGCGTACGTCGAACGTGCAACGGATGCGCATCCCACGATGCTCGTTAAGAGAACAAGAACGCACACCTTCGTACGTTCGAGTAAGGCAGAATTATCGGAGACTCGAAGAAATCCGACTCCCCGTAGGCGGCTTTGCGGTGCTAAGACGTCGCCTACCTGTGGCCTGTGGCATTTATTAAATCTTATTCTGGCATCTTCTCCCTTTCTTCCGTCTCGGGTTACCCCTCCGTGTGTCTATGCTGTTCCCAAGAATGCATCGTAGATTCGACGTTAGATTTTGCTGGCCTTTTGTCGTCCGATTTGCGGCAGCTAACGGTCCTTCTGTAAGCTTTTCCTCGTCAGTCGCAGTTTTCCCTGTAAACACCTGTTTCCACCTCGATCCTTCGGCGCTGTCTTCGATTTCACTCGTCGAAGGGAGAAAAAAAAGGGAATCACTGTAATCTACGGCGTGTGGGCCGAAAGAGAAAAAAAAATAAGAAGTAGCTATCATAGGGGATGCGTCTTTCTTCGCGGAAAGCCTGCAGGAAAACGAAGATTTCGAGAGGGGAAGACGACGTTATTAAGTTCCCATGGAAGAGTTCCCCTTTTTCATCAATGTTGGATAAGAGAGTTCGTTTGTGAGATGTAAGCAATACATATTTCGAATTTTTCGATATTACTATTCCCAGAGGGAACCATGATAAAAGATATACACACATACATATACCGTCTATATCACGATTCGGAGCGTCGAATGAAAAATATATTCTAACAGAAAATTATTCAAAGGCATCCTCGTTCTTGACGACTGGAATACAATAAGATAAATTAGAATAAATTAGACAAAGAAAACCATGGGAGCGTGTTGTCATTCTCGATAGATAGACGATCTCGTGGGTGATGATTTATTTTCATAATTTATTCCTCGTCCGTGTACCTGTCAATATAGAGTTACAGATCAGAACGGATAAAACGAGGTCCGAGATTTCGGGCCTCGAAGAATCGTCGTGTTATAGCGGTCGAGTCTCGAAATGATCCTCGTCCATCATCATTGTCCTGTGTATGCGAGCAGCTTCGAAAACCACCGGTGGTCGCCTACGGTGTTTGCAAACTTCTGTGAAATGTCCACGGAATACCGTACGCGTTCTTTCACGTGACAAACAATAGAGAGGAAGCTCCCTTCCAGATACAGAAGAAAGAAACAAGTCCATCTGGATGTGAAATACGCGCGTAACAGCATCTTTTTTGGGGGGGCTCGAACCAGAAATAGTGTCCAGAAACTGGTCGGGGTACGACGGTACCCCGCGGAGCCAGTGTATCGGTCACTTAAGGCTCCTTTTTCCTTTTTTCTTTCTCCAATAAATTTGAACAGGCTAGCAAGGATGACTTGCTAGTCGCTACTTGCGTCGACTTTCACACACAGGCGCGCACACACAGCACGGAGAGAGGCTCTCGTAGCTGGTTCTGTATCTGGAGAATTCTTTTTCAGAGATCTGCCTATCATTATTTTTAGCTATGTTGACTTAAAATTGGTATTTATGGGATGTTTATTGACACTCGAGGGATTTCTACATTCTTGTGATGTTAGTGGTTAAGTGCTAAATATTATAAATCTTCGAGTTTGAATCACTCATTGTTCTGTGGAAGATATTTCTCATCTGTAGGGCGTTCTTTATGTATTTCTCTCGTAATCTTTACAGAGTTTCAGTTTGATATTGATTTGAGAGATTACTTGATGAAAGAAATACGAAGCGTATTTACGAACAAATTTTCTAAAAGCGGAGTATCTTTTAGTATTTCAAAACCATCTTTTCATTTCGTTCTGAATACTGTGTTTCACATTCCCTTTTCAATCAAATCTGAAAAATGCTCGTCGATGTTTACGTACATCCTGTGCGCAAACAAAATATTATGTCTAGAAGAAACTCTCCAAGTGTCTCGGTCGCCGCGTCAAAATACCTTCTAATTACCGTGTCGTTCTTCGAATAAAATGAAATAAACATCCGTACGCTCTCGACTGAAGTGGAAACGCTTTCGTAACATATCACCCACCGCAAGTAGATAACGAACGATGCGTTGGAACGTTGAACGTGAACCGTTACAATGGAGGAGCTTAAAAACAGAGAGTCTCTCTTACGAGAGAGTCTCGTATGCACCTGGATCGTTCTTTGTTACACCGATATGCCCCGTGTTATCTGTTAGTCCCGACCACCCGGCCTTACCGTCCGGTCAGCACAACACGATACACACTGTATACCGTAGAAGATAGGCCCGCAGGAAGTCGTAATCTTCTTTTCTAGAGAATCTAGAGACGGATCCTCCGAGAGTGTACTCTCTCGGGTCGGTTGGTTGTGCACCGTATGTACACCGAAACGAAACCGTGTGGGGGACAACGTTGACGTGCGGGGGAGGGTTATTTACGCGAGCTATGCACCGTTATACCGTAAGGAAAATAATATAATTCACACGGGAGGAGGTAATAACAGGATGATGGTTACGCGCGGTGAGATTAATTAAATTCCGCGAACACGGCTACCGTTACGAATTATATACCGAGATAATTTTATATATCCTGACTTTCGGGAGTTTTCATCGGAGAGTAAGTACTTACATACCATACCGCGGATGAGAAAACGGCGCGGCAGTAACAAGCGATCGATTTCGACAAGTGCGAGCGGCACCGCGGCGCTATAAGCTAATTTCACGTCGAATAAAAGCGACTAATGCCACCGAAGGGAAAATCCGTTTAGCGTCGCTCCAGCTTCTCAAGATAAATTGGTTTCGGGGGATTTCTAAAGCAGGTCCTACGGCGCAGGAAGTTCGAGGGTACCAGCAGATCCTTTGTGAACGAAGGCCTCCCTCGAGATTCCCGGTGTTGGCAGCAGGGTGGTGGTGGACGTCCTGAATGTCAACCGTGACCCAACAATGGCTACAGAAGACACTGCTTCAAGATCCGCAGGGGAGCGAGCGTTGTAGACTTTAACTTCCATCGGTGACAAAAACCTATATTTCCGACGTAACGGTAGACTCGTTTTGACGACTTCATCCCAGTAGACTGCGCTACGTCACGCTTGGAAAAACAGGCTTTTTCCCTTTTCACCCCCCGTCCCCCTCGTTCACGAGTTTTTTTTTGTCTTGTTTTGTGGAAACTTAAATTAAGATATACTACTCCGACTTTCGTATAGGAATATTAAATGCCAGAAGAAACAAGGAAAAGTCTTCTCGCGTAAACGTGATCATGAGTTATCTTGAAAGTTACGGGAGCCCAGCGTTTCTCTTGTCAAAAGTTTATAAAACTTTTTTATTCATTTGTTTTTTTTCCCTTGTAACACGCGAGTCATTCGTTTGCATAAGTTTTTTTAAGAATACGCCACGGTGGAAGATACCACCGGTGAAAAAGTATCAGTCGTAAAGGTGTTATTATGAAAAAGTTTCGCTTTGACGCCTCGCCTCGGTAGGGTTTCTGGTTTTCCGTACGAACGAAACGAATGGCATTGAGTCCTTGAAGCAAGTTCGTGGTACAGTAAACTCTACGCGGTAAATCCGCTCGAGACGTGACCGGCGGTGGCGAAATCGGTGGAAAACGAGCGTCGGTGGTGGTTCCCCGATGCTCCGCGACGAGGGAAAAGTTTCCCCGGATATTTGCGCGGAAACTTTTCCAGAATCGATCTCTCTCTTGAATTATTCGTCGCGCGGAAAGTAAGGTTTTTCCTACGGACGCGGTCCATTCCGGCCGAGGGTAAAAGAAAAAAAAAAGAAAAACAACACGCTTTTGAACAGAATACGCTGGGCATAAGTCTATTCGTGCCAGTGACTCTTAAAATTTAAGTTTGCGAACAAAATTCTGCCTAGGCATTGTTAACGGAACAATCAAGCGAAATTCTTCACTTTTTTATCCTCTCTACCGTCGTAATTCTGAAACTTGCCCCACCGCCATTGTTAGAAATCTTTTTTCCATTCCGACGTTTAATTAAACTTGTTTCACTTCTAATGAATTGTGTGTCAACAACTTAGTTTCAATAACGACACACCTAAGCGAGGAATTAACACAAGAATGGAGGAAAACACGAAAAGAAATTTTGATCCAGAAACAGCAACCACGCCAATTCCGTATACATACATACATACATATACGTATACATGTATACACGAATTCTTGCCCATTCTCAAAGTAATTCGCCGGCAGCAATAAACTACGACGGATCTAATAACGAAGACTCGTTACATTCTGCGAAACGGCGCAAGCTGTGGCACAAGTCGCTCCCGGAATGCTCCAATGTCGCGTACCGCTGGGCAAGTCGTATATTCCGGTTGAAGGATTATAATGGACCACCTTGTGCGTACGCGGAATTACAGTCATCGTCATTGTCGCGGGTTCTTACGTTGGGGTGACACGAGATCATAATCAGAACCAATCCTCCGTCGTTCGTCATTCCTATGCACCCGCTGGTGCCCGGCTGCACTGCACCCGAGGAGAGAGTCTAGCTGGGAAGAAAAAGAAAAAAGAAAAAAGAAAAAAAAAGGAAGAAAGAAAGAAGAGATCCTACCCCTCGTTTTCCCGGCTATTCCGGGAGCACCGAGGGAAAGTGTCCGAGGCCCGAGGGCTGAAGGTACCCTTCGTTCTACGAGCAGGGACACCGGGAGGATACTGCATTTACGAGAGGGAATCCAGGGACACGTACATATTTGCAAAGAACGTCTCCATCCTATGGAAGGATGGATGGACGGATGGATGGATGGATGAATGAAGAGGGATGGCTTGATGTCGCGTAATATTCAACGTTTACATACATTTTCAATAGTAATCGTGGCGGAAGTAAAACAAAAAGACATCATTTTTCCATCGATTTCCGCAAGAAGTATCTTTTTCATCACGATACCACCGACCGACCGTACGTACTAAACCGATCGGAGCACGACGTAACGAGCAAAGACGATTAGCATTTTATTAGTGTCGTCTCGCAATAGCTTTGGGGCAAAGAAAATAAACGAGATGTGTTGGCGAGAGGGAGAGAGGAGGAAGGACGAGGAGGAGGAACGTAACATCGCTGTCCATCGGACACGCCTTGTCGCCGCAGGTGTGCTCGGTTCTGACATTATTTATTACGTGTTCCTAGCATGCTACACGGCTTTTTCGTTATTTATAACGAGACGGACATTTAATATTTTCTGCAAAAAAAAAAGAAAACATTCCTCTTATACCACACCGAATACATCTTCTCCTTTCAAAGAACGTAATTAAAATAATCAATAATATACACACGAACGCGGACACGCTTTGATACGAATCTAATAGGAAACGTTTCACGTCGCGAATAACCGTAGACTTAGGAGAAAACTGTTCGGTCTCTCGGTGCGATGTTCTCGAACTTGGGTAGAGATACTCGATCTTGATAGGAGGTAGGTCTCGAGGAACCGGTCGTGACTGTACCTACACGAGACATCATTAATGCCACCGTGGAACGAACACCATACGAAAATCCTCCATGGGTAGCGAACGGGGGTTGACTCGGTTGCCCTCCGTCGCCGCGCACGATTTCTCTGTCTGCCAGAAGCCGAAATGAGGAGAAAAAGAAAACGGAACAACCACGGTACGGAACGAGGCGAAACCTCTAGGACGATAATTAGCGATCGTGGGTCCCGAGGAAGGAGAAGAAGAAGAAGAAGAAGACTCGGGCCATCTCGTTATCCACCTCACGGCGCCCAGCGTGACGTCATCGCGCGTGTGGAAGCTGACCGCGAGAGGGTAAGGTGGTACACGTCGCGTGCACACGCACGTAGAAAACAGGTGTGCATGTACGGCAGAGAGAACAGAAGGAGAAAGAGAACAGGAGTAAAAGAAAAAGAAAAGAGAGAGAAAGAGATAGATAGAGAGACGGAAAGGAACGAAGAGAAGTTAGAGAAAAGAGTAAAGAAGATGGGAAAAGGAAGGACAGTGAGAGAGATAGAGTGAGAGAGGATGAGAAAGAGAAAGAGAAAGAGGGAGACTGGAGTACGAATACACATCGCAGGTCTGACTCTCACGAGGCTGCGTTGGGTACGTCGGGGACGTTACGGGAGAATCCTATAGCTACGTGGTGTACAGAAGGGGGGATAAAGAGGCGAGGGGAATGTATGGGTAGCCGAAGTATTCCGGAGTCGGCCGAGAGGTTTCCCCCACTCCTACGTTCGTAGTCCCTCCGATCTCCGCTTTCGTGTTTCCTCGGTTGCATTCACGTCAGTGCGTTCTCGGCTGGTGTCAGGGGTGGTTCGTCTTTCGGTCTCGTCGGTTGCACGTGTATCGATACGGTCGTGATATATCCCCCCTCCACCCCTGGTCGTCGTCGTCGTCGTCTTTTTCTTCTCCCACTGTTTCTGCTGGTGCTGCTGCTTCTTCATCTTCTGCTTCTTGTTGTTGTTCATCGTCGTCAGTCAGCGTTAACCAGCAGGAGCGTGCGCACGAAAGGAAAATATTTGGAGAAAAAGGGGGGAACCGCGGTTGTGTGTCTGTGCCGTAAACGGAACACAAGGGAGAACGCGTGTGATCTTCTTCTGCTACCGTGTTGGTGGTGGTGGTGAAGGCATATCGGACTTACTACTCTCGTACGTGACTCACGTTAAACGTGCATACGTTTTACGAACCTGATTTAGTGCCGGGCATCTCGCGGAGTGTGTATATACAATTCAACTTGGCTATACCTATCAACGGAAAGGTCTGCTCTGCTGCTGCTGCTGCTGCTGCGCGGGCAGACAGGAAAAAGAGACTCCGGAAGCGAAGAGGAACGGCAGCAGTCGCCCCGGTTTGGGTTCTCTGCTTTTTCTACCCGCTGTTTGTTATTTTGTTTTCATCGAGGGCAAAGCCGATAATGGATTAATTTTCGCCGGGGTAAGCTCCCCGGCGGCTTTAACCGGACCAGAGCAACACACGGCACCGCAGCAGCACAGCATTCTGCGATAAATCAAGGTGAGATCCGGCTTTGTTTTCGAGAAGGGTGCTCCGATAGCCGGTCTACCATTGACCAACCAGCCTTCTCGCCGAACCGTTCCGTTCCACGTTCTCTTCTCTTCTCTTCTCTCCTCTTCTCTTCTTCCATTTCATTCTATCCTACGTTCCAAGCTCTCCCGATTATCTCCTTCCCTCCACGAACGCTGCAAACGAGCATCCACGAGCATGTAGCATATATTTTGCGGTCTCTCGCTCTTCCACCTTTCATCTCTCTTTCTCTCTCTCTCTCGCGTGCGCGCTCTCTAACCGTGTTTTCTCTTCCTCTTTCTCTCCTTCTGCGTTTACCCGACAGTGGACTCGTGCATAGGGACCAACGAGAAACACATGCACGCAAACCCGAACCACCCCACGCTTCTCTCTGCTCTTCGGTCCTTCTGCATTCGAATGCCGAACGACAGACCTCGCTTCCAATTCCCCTTCTATATTTTACCGATGCCGAATCTCCTTCTCTCTTCCTTGCTCTCATCCCGCCGATACTCTCTCCGAAGTCTCTTTCACCTTCGTCCGCGAAATTCCATGCAAACGGATCGATAGTTTAGGGAACCTCTGCCCGGTAAATAGACTGTCTTTTTTTCTTCTTCTTCTTCATCTCTCTGTCTCTCTCTCTCTTTCGATCGCGTGGCTTTTATTTTTTTTACAAAACACTAACGATGATCGTGGATTCTTTTGCTATGCCAGGAAATTCCTTTGGCTCGGATGTTATAATACATTGTTCGTTCCACGTCGTTATTATGTGCTACAATGTTACGTTCGATTCGTATTAGCATAAACATAACGTCGAAGTGTGTGCGCGCGCGAACGCACGCGTGGAGATGCACGCGTCCTTGAGCGGAGTCCTTATTTGAAACGGAGCTCATCGTGTATGAATAGCAGGTACGCAATTACGAGAGCGCAGATGTCATCGGCAAACAAAGTTGACGTCTCGTTGGGCACGCCGATTGCCGCGGGATTAACGACACGAAAGTTAAAGGCGACTCTTTCATTATTTGTTCCTCTTTCTATCTCATTTTTTTTTGTTTTGTTTTTAAATGTTGCGACTTTCCGTCGCGACGTGTGACGATATCGCGTTTATATCCGTTCGTATTGTTCGACTCGTCCTGTGAAACGACAAAGCGCGGCGTGAAAGGAAACTATACGAACGAGCAGGAAAAATAGGGGTGACGATGAAAAGAAGTTATAAAAAGGAAATTATCGGTAAATAAAAAAAAGAAGTTTCGTGCTTGTTTTTGTTCTTCGTACTCACGTTTCGCTACTAATTATGTCTCGGATTTATCGTCATTGTTATTATGACAGAAGTGTATTAATATCGCAAAACTGTTTTGACCCTATTGGATTGGACGATTATTCGTTAAACGATAAAACGTACTATAGTAATACAAGGACGATAATAATTTTAATTGAATAAGATAGAATATCGGGCAGCTTCTGTGGACTTTGGTCTCGGTAACGTTCGATCTAATCTAACCCCATAAAAAAAGCAACGAGAAACCGACGTTTATCTCTCGGCCTTTTTACGACTATCGTGCAGCTTCCTTCCTGCCTGTCCCGCTGCTCTCGTTAAATTTGCACCACAGTGCGCGACGAGATATTTGCGGGAGTATATTTTTTTTTCTCGCCTCTCCCCCTACCACCGATATTTATTCTTCCATCTAGTCTCGCAGAGCCGGAAAGGGAAATACAAAACGACGGACTGAATCGGTCGTTAGTCCATTTCCTTCGGAATCGCTCGGCTATCAGATATAACCATGATAATGATAAGAACACTCGTTTACAGTGGAGATTACACCTGCGGAACTATAGTCACGTTTAACTATAACAACCACGTAATATCTAATTAGCTTTTAGCTGTGTTCGCCGTGCCTACATTTGCATTGCAAATTTCGACGCGCGGGATGCGACAATTATGTAGAAGTTTGTCTCTGGATGACTATGGAAAGGGGGAGAGAGAGAGAAAGAGAGAGAGGCTTGTGTGATGTTGTGTCGTAATTCGTGGTTACAGCAAGTTGAGAATGCACGACAAACGACACCGAAACGTCAGATTCGTTTTCAACTGACATGTTCGACCGGCTTTTATCGGGAAAAAGGGAACAAGAACACCGATCGGTGATGCTTTCGTGTCTTTGTTTGCGTGAGAAATCGGGACGCGCTCACACATGTATGTATGTATGTATGTATGTATGTATGTACGTACAAGAACAGCGTGCACACAGAGAACGTGCACGGGTTTGTACTTGAGTAACAACGAGCAGAAACTCGGCAAAAGGTGAACTAGACGTCGGTGAAGCGGGACAGCAATAATTAGTCATGTTACTCGCGGAGCGACGGCCGTCGTTGCCAAGGCAATAAAAAGTCGATCTTTGCTCGTTTGCCGTGATATATCGTTGTCCAGGTGGGTGATGTCTAACGACTGCTGTCAGGCTTCGTTGCGATCCTTTTGGACACTTCGGAGGGGTGTACGGTTCTTGGTTAGTTCAATCGTTGCGTGTTTTGTTCGTACGATACGGCGCGAGACAAACGCGATACACTCGGCGCGACTGACTTTATTTCGAGTAACGAGACACGACAAATTATCCGAGCATCGGAAGAGATAATCGATGAGTTAAGATCATAGTTTGAGATATCCGGAATTAGAAAGCCCACGGAGATGAACAAAACGTGTACGTTGTAGATGTTCGTTTAGATGATTAATACCGTTGTTTCGTATCTATTAACCTTTTTTTTAACATTACTTAGTTTAGCTTTCTATTTTTGTCTCCGTTTTTTTTTTCTTTCTCGCCAATCGAGTACGATTTATTCGGTGTCCCGGTTGAATGGGACAGCCTATTCGAGTGTACGGGAAAGTTATTATTGACAGCGTTTCGCGCGCTGTCCCACTTTGTCCGAACAAAAAAGTACGTTCCACGCATTGGTATCCGGCAAACCTACATCGAGGTGTCTCCCCATTATGCGAACGGGTTCCCCGAGAATTCATGGCCTTTTTTGGCCCACCCTCGACCGACTCCCTTGGTCTGTAAAACCCCGTGAAAGGCGAAGGTGAACACTCGGAGTCACCGTGAAAAGAGCGCTTAATGAAAGAAAGAAAATGTTTGGAAAGGGCAAAAACGCAAAGTGCGTTTAAAACCGTGGCACGCTGCTGCTGTACTCGCTTTCAAGTATCGAACAATAGTTACGGTTCCTCCGGTCATTGTTCCTGAACCGCGAGGAAAAGGGACGCCAGGCGCGTAAAAACGAACGTCACGTTATTACCATTTGAATCGTGAATCGTCACTATTCATTTCAACATTTTCTGTCCTCTTTTTTCTCTTCTCTTTTTTTTTTTATTCTATATCAACCGAGTAACGGGTGCGCATACAAATTCGCCCGGATGTCAATAGAACTTTAATTGGCGTTGATTTGACAAATACCTTTTACGCTTCGCTCGTTTTCCTTCAATACAAAAATTCTCCTCGTCTCCGTGACGAAACGCTGACAACAAAAAAAAACATTACACACGAGTTTCCGCGTTCCTGAATTACGTAACAAAAGAAAAATTGAATACCAAATGAGGATTCTTTAAAAATCTACATCTAATATCCCCCTATTCAAACGCGTTTTCAAAGTCCCACGGAAAGAGAAAGAAAAAAAAATTGAAAAGAAAATGAATATTCCCTCTGTCTCGAATTCCCATTATTCGTTCTTTCCCCAGCGTAGACAAACAACCGCGTCGCGGCCGCAAAACTCTCCGTCGCGAATAGACGAATTCCGCGAAACACGGGGATCTCACCGCAGCCCGTATCTCTCTAGGTAATAGATTCATAAGCAGTCTCACGATCCACGTCGTCGCGAAGACAATTCCGATAAAATCGCATACCACCGCGTCCGAATCGGGGACAAGTACGTAAATATAAAAGGACTGTCTCGCCCACCGATGTTGCAAGAAAACTCGTACGTACTCTTAGCGAACCACCTCGTATCTCCTCCTCGGGTCCGCGTCCATACAACTCGTATACGATACTTATTTATTGCGTTAATTACAACGCTCCGTTCTACCTTGTTATAACGCCTACCACCGTATACCGTATGCCATGGTGAATACAGTGGAAAGGACTACGTTCACACAGAAGGAAGGGCAAAGGTAGGACTGGCTGAGGTGGGACGGCGGGAGGAGGAGGAGGAGGAGGAGAGCAATGTGGGGGAGGTAGAGAGGTGGTGTATCGCCACGAAGAGAAAACACATGGGTGGGAGGGAGGGAGAGGTGGGGCACGGTTGTTCCTCGCGGTGGTAACTCGCGGAACGCGCGTGAACTCGCTTTTCGCACATCGGCGAGGCATTGTGGTTAAATGAATTATTTTTTAACGAGGCGGTATTATACCGCCGGGGCACCAGTGTTCCTCACCCGTTGTTTTGTGGAAAAACTTGGCGAACGTGTCTCGCTCTACGGGACTTTTTTTTTTTCTCCTCCTCCTCTCTGTTCTCTTTCTACCCCGCAGAGCGCTTTTCATGTCGCGGCGAACCTCGCGTCCCGCCGCCCCGCAACAGTCTGCAGTCGTTTGCCGGTGTACACAGAAGCGAGAAGAAGCGTACGCGACACCGTCCCTTTGACTCTTCTCTTTTCTCTCTCTCTTTCTATCTCGTTATTTTTCTCTCTCTATCTCGTTTTCGTTCTCTCTCTCTGTCTCTCTTCCTCTCGGTCCTCTCCTTTCTCTTCTCTCTGGTGGGCAGGTGAAACCGTAATCGACGTATGTGCCGCCGCGCGCCGGCACAACCACACACACACACATATACACAGGGCGTTCCGTGTGTGTATTTCACTCTGTTCCGCGATAGACGCCTCCAGACGGAGGATTAACCCTTCCGCGATGAAACCTTCCATCTCGCGTAATGAAATCGTATGGTAAATACCAAATAGAACATTAAGGAATTAAGGATATGCTCTTTTTTTCTCTTCTTCTCCTCCTCGTTTTTCTTTTTTTTTTTCTTTCCCACCCCGTGCCACGGGATACCTTGAGTATTCAGCGAGGATTAACTCCGATGAGGCCTTACATCTTGTTTAATGACGTCGCACGTTGAGGAATTAATTACTCGGAATGTTCAGCGTTGTGTGAAACCTACTCCGATAGAAGGAGAAATCGTCGGCACTGTTGACAAATTATTAAATCCCGTGTACGTTTCGTGCTTTTAGCGTAATGAAATTTCGCAGACCTGCACGATGACCGATATATTATGGTGATAATACACAAGTGTCTTTAAAATCGAATATACGTATACTATTATCCTCTTTATCGATGTAATGACTTTTCAATACAGAGTAATACCGCTTCGTTAGTCAACATAGAAATTCGACAACTTTCCCCTCCCCCGGCTTATGCCTACGCGAGTTACGCCGGACGGTTACATATTAGGAAAAGATTTCCGATAATCTAACAATTTTCCACGGCGCCTGTATGACAACTGGTTACCGGCGATTACCACCCACGCGTTTCCTACGTACGGGGCAACGTCGAGGCCCACTTTTCATCCCAGTTACACAATTCCGCATAATTTGCACGATCCCCCGGACCGCGGTTCTGTGTTCCGTGGTTTCTCTCTCTCTCTCTTTCTCTCTCGTTGCGCACGGACTCGTTCTTACCGTAGCGATCCCGCTTTTATAGTGTGGGCCGTGCGATTCGCGGAATCGGGCGCTGCACACGTATCTGCATAACGGGTGTGCGCCGCAAAAGGGTCGAAAAAAATATTCCCGGCCGCTGCTGCCGCCGCCGCCGCCGTCGTCGCCGACGTCGTAGTGGTAGTAGTAGTAGTTGTGATAGTAGTAGTAGTAGTAGTAGTCGTTGTCGTCGTCTTCTTCTCCCGTGCCATGCGAGTTAACACCAGTTGCGAGACGACTCTCTGTCCCTCGTCTTTCCCCTCTTCTGCTGGCTTGCTTGGGTTGCCTGCCTGCTTGCTCGTTGTCGGGGATCTTTGCCTCCTCTCTCCTTTTGCCTGCATTTCGTTTCTTCTCCACTCGTCTGTCTTTCTCCACTCTGGTTCGCCGGGGCTCTTCTTCCTCTCTGGCCATCGAAGCCCTGGTGGAATCTGCATCGAAACGTAGAGGTCCCCTTCGAAAGGTCAGGAGACCTCCGTGAATCCTCTCGAGATCACTGATCGTAACTCTTCGGAGGAGGAATCTTCTGGGCTTCGTTCCACGAATGAACGATAGATAAATAAAGGAGATACCGGTAGAGGGAGGGGATCGGTCGAAAGAATTGTTCCTTTGTCTCGTCTTGCTCCCGTGTATGTAGGACTATGGGTAAAAGTACTGGAACGGATATCGCCGCGAGTGAAATAATAAATATTATGTATAAAGGAACGATTGATATTCTACTTAGAAGGTATTCCTTCTTCTTTTTTTATGTTTTCGGGCTGATTCCATTTATTTTATTAAACCTTCCGCCTTTGATACCGTAACTATACCGTGCATGCGAAAAAAATATGCCGCAAACCCGGCCCCCGGAGCGTTTCAAACTTTAACTGCGATAAAAGGTAACTCGAAACTGCTAAACGGTATACGGTACCTTTTTAAGGGCCGTGGACAAGTCAGCGATTCTGCGCAGACAGTACGTTTGATAAAGATCAAAGCTACTTTGTCGGACTCTTCTTTTGATATGAATAAAAGTCGGGACATTTCCCCGGCTGGTATCGTATTACTCGTGGAATTCTTAAAAAGAGCATGATATACAGACCGGTGGGATTGTAAACAATTATAATGGTGTATCGAATTCTCTATATATATCTTATTTCGCCCTGTTCCAAGAAACAATTTATCCCGTGATATTTATTTGACGAAATTAGTTTTAAACGACCTTTGCCTCTTGGCGTTACCGCGTAAGTATAGTGATTTTGGTTCTGTCAAAATTTTCCACACAGTCCTCTTGGGAAGCTGTTGGGTCGATAGAAACGCCACGCTCGGAAAGCTTCTCCAAGGGGAACCCCGATGGTGGGTGGAACGATGGTGGTTGCGTTGGTAGTAGTGGTGGTGGTGGTGGTGGTCGTGGTGGAGTGGCGGCCCTATCGACCGTGTGCCAACAAGGAACGTCGTCACCGCACCATAAGATTTCCCTTACGGTCTTCTTACCGTGGCGATGTCTGGAAAGCATCGTAATATTTCTCGCCGTTCCCGAAAATTTGTCCATCTTTCACCACCTCTTCCCCCTCGATCTTTTTTTTTCCTTTCACTGCACGAAAATCAATAACCAACGTCCAACCCTTTAGTATCTCTGAAAAATGTTGCCCTCTATCCTTCGATATAAAGCACTCGCCACCACCACTACCGCCGTTCGAAATACATCCCAACGTTTGATTTAACCGTCGGATTTTTCATCCCTCTGAACTAACGGTAGCCGTGAAGTGTTTGGACAATGGAGTCTAGTGCAAATTGGAATAAAGTTAGAGGCGATTCCGCGAAGCCAAAGTTTCCTTGGCCTCGGCAAATAGCGGGGACGAGCTTTGTTTACCGGGTAATAGAAACCGCACTTCGTTTCGTGATACCCGGTGTTGTCGGTACGGGTAGAGGGTGGGTGGGAGGGAAGAGAGTGAGATCGGCGTAGACGGAGTCTTAATTAAAGTTTTCCCGACGGATCGCGAAGAAGAAGAAGAAGACGGACGAAGAAACGGCCTCGTAAGTTCCTCTATTGGTCAGCAGCCATCGGTACTGTTTCCTTTGTCGCGATCAATTAATCCGTCGCCGATCGGTAGCAAAGGTTTTCGTTCATTGGGCGACACAGAGGTCGGACGGGGGGATAAAATAAGATTTCTCGAGCGACACAGGAAATTCCGGTCGCTTCATCCCGTGCATACGCGAAACCATCGGCGAACAGGTTCTTTTTCTTTTTTCCCTTCTTCTTCTCTGCGTCGCGTCTGTTTCGAAAAACCGACCGTTTCCTTAAACGACACGCAAAATAATGACGTACTTGCTCGCCTCGTTCGGCGAGGTGTTTTTAGTTAACCGTGCACGCACTCTTGGATGGTCGGCTCTTCGTAAGCCTCTCCCGTTTCAGAGACCACGGTTTCCCTGGAACTTTCCGAGATAAGGTCAGTGTGTCCGAAACGTGGTTCTGTCGCCGATATGGTAAACTCGTTCTTTTGCCACCCCGATCGTTTTGTCGGCTTGACGTATGCATCGTCGAGAGGAATGTCTGTTTATGCGTGGTCTTTGTGCTTTTTTTTCTTTAACCGATGGATTGGAATTGTTTTCTGTCATTGTGCATTTTTATTACGTTCATTTACATAGCGAGGAATAAAGATATACGGGTCGCTAGGGGGCTTGGCTCATCGATCAATAACTTTTTAACGAGGCAGTATTATTAATCAAGTTTCTATGTCACGAAGGTAGATTAGATTAGATTGATACTTTAATGCGTTCTAATCTACATCTACGACGTGGAAACTCGATAGTAGTATCTATTTTAAAAAGGAAAGATAGAGAGAGACAGAGAGAGAGAAAGAGAGACAGCGAGAGACAGAGAATAAAAGAATTCTCGTGACCCGAGAGGTTTCCCTCTTCAATTTTGCATCGCAAGCTGAAATCTTTAATTTATAGTATCTGATTAAATGAAATTGCGGGCGATATCTAATTCCTAATCTCCCCCCCCGCGTCGATACCGTTAACATTTCTTATTCACCGGTTTATCTCATTTTAATGATTTTACCAGTCGTTACTATTAAACAAGGGGACAACTGTACCACAGACGGCGGTTCGATGCATTTTTTTTTGTCGTTGTTTTATATCTATCGAGTAATTCCCTTTGCCCAGATCGTGGGAGTATGATTAAAAGGAATCTTGGCAATTTTCGTGGAAGTGCTTTTTACGAGTCATCGATAGGAGCGATGAAATTCTTTTCCCGGAAATATGGAACAAGCGTGTGCCTTGTACGCGCTACCTACACATTATCCCGTCTAATAAAGCTCGCAATCCAGCTGAACGCGTTCAGACTAGCTTCATCAGCTTTTCATCACCGTTCGGACCGTTCCACATTTTCCAATCGAGATGAATGGAAGCGCCTTCGCCAACCGCGCACAACCGTACATGCATACATCCACACGTATACGTACACAAGCGCGGAACCTCTCTCGTTATCTATAAATTCGCATTTACGTGAAAGCGTCGGTGCGAGACAATCGCAAAAAGTCTACGACATATCTTTATAAGCGAAAATCGATAGAATTCCGGTAATATTACTCTCTTCCCGAGATATATAATAGAAACAGGAAAAAAAAATATGAAATGTCTACTCCATCGTCTATTTGCGAGCATCGGGAACAAAAGCAGCGGGAGTTATCGGTGGTTACGTTGAAATCGTTTCGACGTTCGTGAAAATAACAAAAAGAAGAGAGATGGAGAGAGAGAAAAAAAAGAGAGAAGAAGAAAAAGAAAAGAAAGTAGAAATAAAGAACGGTACGAGATAAAGATGAGATGAACCGAACGCGAAAAAACGAAATATAAATAAATAGTACCCCGTTTTGTATGAAAAGTAAATTTCAACCGGGAAGATATTATAACCAAGGAAGAGAAACTGAACGAGCGATTGTTAAACCGACGACGCTATTGTTCTGCCGTTTATAGCACTGTAAATTTTATTTTGCGAGATCCCCATGTACAATACTACGTGCAACCACGTCGAGTATACGAGAGACACGCGTGTGCATGTACACACGTAGGGGAAGGCGTGCGTATCGGTCGTGCACGACCTCTTTCTCCCTCCTGGGCCGGTTGAAGCGGACGAGCGGGAAAGTTTATCGCGAAGCAACGAACGGTTGACAGCTCGGTGATGCATCGGTAGCGATTTGCATTGGCGTCGAGAGCACACGGGAAACCAGTCTCGTCGTCCTTCTCTCCCCGATAATACCATACTCTTCGGATCTTCGTGTGTGCGCGCGTGCAACGAGAGGAAAAGAACCGCAAACGAGGGAACAGAGAATTAACGTTTACCGTTACACCATCGATTAGGGTACCGAGGATATTTTACGATAATTAATGTCGAAAATCTAATGAAATTTTCAATTCAATTAAGTACACCGCTCCTCTTGAGCGTAATGTAATTTCGTAGCTCGAGGAATTTCCTTTACCGCTATTTTAGCAGCAGTATACAGGTATACTTGGTGAGGTAAAACAGATAATATGTTTCATGGTAAGTAGACGAAAAAGACAGAGATAGAGATAGGGGGGGAGAGAGAGACAGAATTTCATTGGATCCGAAGAATTTGATGGGACGTTCGAATTCTGTGCATTCTATTCGATAACTTCACCAATTTGTCTCTCGTCGAGCACTTCCCACGCGCTTTAGAAGTCATTTACTCACCAAGTCGTCGTGGCTGCCGCTTGTTCGCGCGCGCGCGGCAGCTTTCTAAGGCACGTAATTTATCGTGGACGCGAATAAGATAGCATCGAGTATCCCCGACATTGTTTCTACCGATTTACGGACACGAGGTATACCCGCGTGTCTGCGCGTCTGAATATTTCGCGTCGTCACGGCTCGTTCATCACTCCACCGTTCGTCGTCGTTTGTTCCGTCTTCGATTATTTCAACCCGTAAGATCCCCCCTCATTCCTCCCCTTCTTCCCCCCTCTCTCTCTCTCTTTCTCTTCCTCTCACGTGATCGCACGCTCATACCCGCTTAACTCTCGTAAGATAATTAAGTGACAACGAGCCGTTTAAAGTGCTTGTAAACACGAAACGCGCCAGCGGTTTATCTCATCGCCACCCTCATTAAGGGAACTCATATCCTCACCATAAATCGGACTTCATCGAGATCCTAATTAAGGGCACATGTGGATGACACCTTGGCCCAGTGTCTTCGAAACTTGTTCCCCGTAGTTAGAGACAGTTGGATAACAAGATGGGAGGGAGGAAGGGAGAGGGAGGGAAGGGTGGAATCGAAGATCCTTTTTGCTCTCGTTGTTTTACCTTTGATACTTAATTCTTTCTAGAACCTTTACGGTTCGCTCGTGAACATATCGAGTATCTTCCATCGGGTGTATTTCGTCGGATGCGCACCCTGGGTTCAAGGCTAGTCGTGGGTAGGAGACAGATCGTCGTGGATAAGAGAACCCAGGGAGAGCACGAAGAGAGAGGTATAACGAGCCCTGGGTCCCGTTCTATCCCTTTCCATCCTTTATCCTCCTCCTCCTCCTCCTCCTCCTTCTTTCCTTCGTTCTCTCTCTCCATCCATGCTTCTGTTTCTTTTTACTCTCTTTCCTCCTTTGCTTCCTCCCTTTTCCATCAGATGCGTCATCTTCGAAGCGGCCGAGGGAGTGGGACGATGATTTACGGTCTCGAACCTCTTTCCAGCTCCTTTCCACCGAGGTCGAACCAGGACCACCGCGCGTCCCTTTACCCGTCCTACCTGCTGCTGGTTCGTTTCGAGCTGGTTTCACCAGAGAGTATACGAGCCAGGAGGAGGATAGCTTGCGCCCGTAGTCGCTCGGCTGCACGGTTGCTCCGTGAAAAGTAAACAGCGAGCGTGGCAACGACTTTGCCGGGTTCTTTTACCGCGTCATCTTGCCATCCGTTGCATCCACCGCCCCCCTCGCTTGCCCGTTGGCTAAACGATAGAGATAGGTTACACGGACATCCAGGTAGACAACGGGTATAACTTTCTATCGGACTGTCCAGGGACGGTTCGGTAGCTCGTAAAAGGAATCTCTTTTTTCTTTTTTGATTTGCCGTAGGCAGCGGTTTCTTCGTTGTGGTAGAAGACATCACGTTTTCTTACCGGGTAAGGAATCTTCCGCCTCGGTTCTAATGTACACAGAGAGAGAGAGAGAGAGACTCGAAAGAACAATATTTTCACTTCCTCCTCCGTTATCTAGGGAGTTATGAAAAATAATACAAACAAACACTATGAAGGTACGGACGCGAGATAGTTAATGCTATGCGATTCGTATTGAGAGTAGTAGACGGTATTATACATGTATAAATACCACGGCGAGTTCGAACGATGAAATAATAAAACGAAGAAACGTGCCCTGTTAAATCACCGATGTGTGTATTGAGAGAGAGAGAGAGAAGCACGCAACGTGCTGCGGCCCTGGGTAGACTTGGAACGTGGTGGTAAGCAGCGCTCGATAACGTCGATAGCGCACGAGTTACGAGCGTACACCAGGTCGTTCCGTACATCCGCCCCGAAGGAGTCACGGCTGCCTCGTTGCCACGGAGAAGAGGAGAAAACGTCGAAGCACCGTGGAAACGGATCGCGCCGCGGTACCACGAAGGAGCGACGAATCCAATTAACCGGGCGCGCGAATCCATAATTCATTCCTAATTAATTAGCGTATATACATAGAGAAAGACGGGAGGAAATCAGTGGAAGGGGGGTTGGGTGGGGGGGGGGGGAGAAGGTGGGACAGAAGTATAGAAACGAGAAGGAAGAAAGAGGCGTGACAACCGGTAATCCTTCTCGTTCGCGTTTACTCATGCTCGACGACGTCGACGACGACGTCGACGAAAAACGTCGGGAACGTTGTTGTAAATTCGCCAGCTAGGACAAAAGCAAACCACAAACCACTTCTTCTGGCCTCGTGGCACGATGCAGATATACATATAGTAGAAGTTCCACACCACGTACGGGTCTCCTTCGCACTCTTTTGACGCATACTCTGACACGCCGGGTACATATGTACGTATATCTATACATCGTGTCGACTCGGAACAGGATACGACAACGCCCAATGGCGCATTCACCGCCGCGAGAAAACAAACACGTATTCGCGTGAGCCATGCACCGGGATATTAACCGGCGTGTTCGAAGACCCGGTCCGGGGTCGTGTGTCGTGGTGCGGAGACGACCCCCTACCATTCTGTCCACAGACTTTTTTTTTCACTTCTTGCCCCCTTCATCTTCTGTGTCTTTACGGACCTTCTACACCGAGTCTTCCGCTCGGCCAAACGAATCCACCAAAAGAAACCTGAGTACGCGACGCAGGAAGTGGTCGTATTGGGATCCACTTTAAAGTTGACACCTCACGTATAGACGCGTTTTCTGTCTCTCGTTATATACGTATATACATATATACATACATATGTATGTGTATGTAGAACATGATTCTCGCCCGAAATGCCGGCTGCGTGTTCCGGTGTGCGATTACTGCCCGGTCTGCATCCTGATCACGCGATACGTACCCGGCCACGTCCCACCTTCTTTCCTTTCCTTTCCCTTCCTTTATCGTTAATCGCGAAATACTCTCCCGAGATAAATATACCGAGAGTTAAATGAACGTAGTAATAAATCTACGTGTGACCGGCGCGGCGCGTTAACCAGCTATTAAAATTATAACGATCATTTCATTACCGTAGTGCATAAATACATACATCCATACTTTAAGACGAACATATATGTATACATACATACATACATGTGTATAGTGTCTAGAGTAATTTTTCGTAGTTTATTTTAAACGCGATATCACGCGTCGTACGAGAGATAGGAAGCTATAGGTATAGAAGAAGAATGTGTATGTATACATGTCTCTCGGCGATTAATGTAATGGTAGACGAATATCGAGTGGACATGACCTAACTCTACGTGGAACATCGAGATCGTATTTTAACCGTAACACATACATATACATATACATACATATATCGAGACGTGGGGGAATATCAAGAATACCTTCCGTATCGTTTTCCTATTTTTTTCTCTCATTCGTCTGTCCATTGCTCGCGCGTAATCGTGCATTGCGTGTCACGTACGTAGTTCGAAAGAAAAAGAAAAAAATGGACAACTAGTGTGCCACCGCCGTTACCTTCACGTGCTCCGCTCCGGAATAAGATATATCGTGTTATTAGGAACGGGCGCGGGTCGACACCGGCTGCACTTGGATACGTATAAAGCGTACTTTATAATCGCATAAAGGCCCGAACGAGAACATCGTTGGTTGGGTGCGAATGCGTATCGCCCCGGGGCTCTAATAAATAGTTCCGGTTATCGGTCCTTTCGCGACTTCGACTCTCTTCGTTTGCCAGGCTTCGTGTCATCTCTTTTTCTCTCACCGTTTGCTATCTCTTTCACTCTTATTCTCTATCTGCTTCCTCTCGTTTCACTCTGTTTCTCTGTCTCTCTGTCTTTCTATCTGTCTCTTCCTCTCTCTTTCTCTCTGTCACCTCCTCCCTCTACCTCTGGACGGCTTTAATAAACTTGTCGGAGAAGTGCGGACTTGGAGTTTTCGTATCTCGGATTGTTACATCGTGCGAAGGGAATTTTAGAAATGTCTTGCGGGTCCCGTTCGGTTCAAATGTTTTCGACCGACAGTTACACGGTTTTCGTAGATAACGTTTCGTGCGGAATTTATACACGTGTGTCTGTGCGTGTGGGTCTGTGTGTGCGTGTGGGTGTGGTTTTTTTTAATAACGACGTCTCGGTTGTTATCTATATACGGTTACTTGAAAAAGAAATTCTCGATGGATTTTGTTTTATAGAGCGTATATATTTTAATTGCTTTCAATTGCCGCGATACGTTTGACAGTAATAAATGGACACCGTGGTATAAGCCGTGGAATGAAACTCGGCCAAATACAGTAGCATCGTCGAATCAATCCTGATACGATCGTGTGCGTTCGATTGCATCACGTGAAATTTATTCATCAGTCGTTCCTTTCAATTCTACTCAATCCCGACATTAAACCGTACGGTCCGGTGTGAATTATACATCGGGCAAGGCAAATTCGTTAGCACGAATATTCGAGATGCTTCTCGACGGCGGGAAAAGTTTTTACATCGAATGGAAATTTTGGTTAATGATTAAATTCAACAAAAATTCTCGATACGGTAGCCTTGTCGCTGTGAAAATATTAGTCGGTTTTAACACGATTTTCACCGTTTGTAATGATATTACGCGAATTTCGTCGACCGAGGCCAGCATCCCGTGTCAATGACGAGTGGAATACGGTTCATTAATCATGCTTCCATTTATCATGGAAATACCGCGGTGTTTCCTATTAGTAAGAATCTCTCTCTTCCCCTCTCCGGACTCGTGTACTTCAGCTGCATGGTATTTCAATTTGCGTATTAATGTAAACAGTATGACCAATGGACGCGACAAAACGGTTATAATGGTAGTGTCGCATTTTCTATTTACATCTAATTACGTTTATGCTCCATTTATTATTCTAGCAATTAGCTGGCATTTCGTTTAAAACGTCGATCGAAGTTATCGGTAAAAAGGAAGCTATTTTTTTTCGGTTCTTTTTTTTAGAGTTTTAATGCTACTGTTCCAAGGCGCAAAACATTGGAGGGCGAAACTTTCCGCGATTATCAATAACCGATACACTTCCGTCGTTATTCGACTGTGAGAAAGTTCGGTACTTAAAAATAAAAGGGGAAATATCTAGCGGCAGAGATGGGACTCGTCTGCCAAGAGAGAAAATCAGTGACCCGATATTTCCAAGCCACGTTGTTGTAGTTACACGACTTAACGGAGCACGAACGATAAATCGATGAGAATCGACACCCATTTCAGACGTCTGCAGAGATTCGACGTCAAGAAACGATCGATTGTTCGGTTGAAAGAAACAGAATAACATTTTTCACCGGAGTACCGCACACGTGTTCCGCGAGCAAAACGCGCGTTTCTTTCGCGAACTCGGGCTGCACGTAATGCCATGTCGAAGGCATCGACGTATATCTTCCAGCCGTGTAAAATGTTAAAGTGACAGGAGATATATTTCGCCCGTCTCTGTCCCGTTCTGGACGGAATCAGTGTCTCTCATTCGATTGACTCGTTAGAACCAATTAAAGACGGTTATTAATTAACTGACGCCCGTTGATTAATTAAGTACCTAACTCTCGAAGAAGTCTTGGAAAATGTAAATATTGAATCGGCGCTTGAACGACGACCAGGGGGAAAAAAAACCGTTTTAATATCAAAATGGTCGGGTAGGATATCGTCGATACCCAGAGCCGTGCACTTTTATTTAAAACGGAGCAACACCGCGATAGATATTTTCTAATCTAAATCGTTATCTTCTCCGCAATTTATCAGTTACAATTTTTTTTTCGATAAATATATTCCTTTTTTTTTCTTTCTTACTACTAGATATACGAAAACCGGATACATCGGTCGTATATTTTTCCTAATAAGTTTTAACATCTCCCGTCCGATGCTTGTTAAGAACAAAGAAAAAAACCCCGTAGGAGAACGTGGACCGAACGTAAAATTAAATAACCGTCGCTGTCTCGCGAGATGCTGCAGCTCGGTCGGAAATATTTTCACTATCGAAAAAGGAGGAACCCATGGCGGACCTCCCGCGGCAAGGATAATTTATGCAAAAACGTTGCGGCGCGTCGGTGAACGCCGGGGACCACAGAGTGCGAATAGAATTTATTCGCGCTTCTTCGTGGCTTCCTCGAAATCCCGTAGGTCATATATGTGTGTGAAGTGAATGATGCTCGTCGGCACGAATGATCTTTCGCAACTCCGTTCGGTCGTTCGATCCATCATATAACGACGAGTCGCGCGACGGGACATCGATTTGAAATTCCAGCACGAAATTTCGGCACCGTCCTCACGTTCGCCGTCTTTATAATTTCTGCCGATGGCCGGCAAGTTTTACAAGACACACGCGGACGGAACACGGTGTATATGTATATACGAAATGAAAATTATTTCTCGGAAACGTCCGTACCGAACGTACCTTTTTTTTTGTTTTTAATTAACCGACCCACGGGTGTATCGATGATATTTCATGGTTTTAAACGATCGGATTAATAATCAGGCAAACGTATACATTTACAAGCGTACGAACTTCTGAAGGTAATCGATGAATATTCTATTATCGCGGTTCTATACATATTTAAATTTTCATTTCACAAACCCAACGCGAATAGAACGTACGAGATGAATGTGGTAAGATGAATAGATAGATAAGGCTTGCAGCCCGAGCAAGTAAGCGATTTCGTTGTTCATTTCTCTTAACGTGTTGGCTCTCGGTGAATTCATGATTAATGTCTGTGACGCGCGATTTGATATAAAACCTGACACCGTGTGCCGTCAGTTTTGCCAACTAACGAGGGAGCATAACGCGTACCTTATCCATACCTCGCCATAAATCTTCGCGGCTGCTTTGATTTATGCATCTTTAGGACCACATCGTTCGTAAGGAAGCGTAGGATTTCTTTCAGCTTCTTCGCACGGTTACGTGCCACGTTCCCTTTTACGTTCATGGTGGATAGTTTACCTTTGACCGTTGCCCGTGTCGAGATTAAACATTTTGATATTTTTCCTTTACGACCAGGCGTCTCGGCAGCGTAACGTCGATCACCGCTCGAGGTCGTTTTGGAAACTCTGAATATAAACGCCGCCGGTCCCTTCTCGGCCACGATTCAGACGTCGTCGTCAAGACTATTTTCTACTTTGCACGTCGTCAGCCTTCTGGAGTAAAATTCTATCCGCGGTGAATTACGGTCATTTTACATCAAGCCCGGTGTCTCGAGTAGCGTCTACAAATTACGCTCGACGAGAATCGGAATCGGTTTTGCGACACGCTGCTACGTCGACGTGTACTGAAAAACACGTCGTTCGTTACGTTTCGACGCTCTCGAGTGAGTGTGCGTGATGTCGCCGTGACGAGAGAGATATTGGTGGGAAAATGAACGGGGACACCGATCAAAGGATCGTATTTACTTTCGATTATCTTACGTTACACCGAGGCGGAATATCCAGTGGCAATTAAAAGAAGAAATAAATAATAGTGAGGTAGAACCGATTCAAACCAATGCTAAGCGACGTATTTAAGGAAACCAGTTTCACGGGAAGAGAAAACGTGTAGGCTGCAAAGAAGAAGAAGAAGTAGTAGTAGTAGTAGTAGTAGAAGGGCGTAGAATTTACATACAAGAAGAGTAAATCATAACCCAAACAACGATCCCAGACAGTCCGCGTATTCCTGGCAGGGGCGAGGCCTTAAAACTGATTCATTACCCACAGTCAATCCTTCTCCTCCTTCAACGTTGTTTTTTTGCTCACGAACCCTTCATCCCTACCCATTTTACCAATCCCTTCATCCTTGTCCGGTTACGAGTCCCTTCAACCCTGTTACAGAAAGAATCCGCGAAAATGTTCCTTAATGGGAAATTATTGCGGTAATGATAGAGAGAGAGAGAGAGACAGAGAAAGAGAGGGAGATAGTAAAAGAAAAAAAACCATCGACACTCGCGCATTCCTCATGGTGGTAGTCACGTAGTAGGAATCACGAAGTCCACGCAAATAATTCCCCGGAGGTGCAACCGAGGCTGGAATAATAAGCGTTTTGTTCTCGATGCAATGAAACTATCGTTTCGACGTCTTAACCGCGATAATTCGCGGTCGGAATCTATTAAACGCGTCAATAATCAGCGCACGTTTGTATGCAACGATTAACAATCGCGTGTTCTTATCGCGCGTGACTGCGTTCCGCTATGAGGCCCAGGTGGAATTCGTTAGATACGTGAATTATGATAGCACGCCCACGCAAACTGATCGATAATCAAACATCGGTGAGTCGTGCATGATTCGTTACGGGGTGGTAACTACATAAATGTTGACCCATCAGCTGTCTGTGTGTTTGTTGGTTAAAGAGTTGGCGGTTTATTTTACTTAATAGTTTTCATTCTTTATTATTGTTATTATTGTTTGCCGTTATGTAGAAATTTCGCATTATTTCCACCGGTTGATGCTCGTTAATTTAGAAAACTACTAAACCGGACAAGTGTTCCCTTTGTTTCGGATGGAGCAGCAACATTTTCACCGTCTGCGAAACGAGATCGAAAATAAAACGCGAAATCGTACGAAAAAAAAAAAATCTCGCCGGGTAGTAATCTTCCCTGACGCCGCATTTTTTTTTTTTTATTATTTTCAAGCGTAGCCTCGCCCAAAATCATCTTGATATTTAATTCCGTAATGCATAAATGTTGCTACTCCAGTCAGTCACTCGGGGTTTCCTTTTTTTTCTGAAATATCCCGTACACACTGTCGGCTTTACCGTCAGAGTTTTTCAATTTAATTCGGAATATAATAGCGAGCTCGAATGCTTTTGATTGATACCAAAGAACATTACTCTGCCACGATGAGCGTTGGTACATACATACGTACGCACACATATACACATACACGCATACACACTCAGAGAGGATTCTATTTTGAAAATTACGCTTGATGGAATATTCCGTAAAAATTGTCGTCTGTGTAATGCATACGGTAATCAAAAGGGTTAAAAGCCGGTAGGCATTTCCGCGGCCAGGAAGGTCGACGGTCGTCGGCAGCGGAAGAAAAGAAAGAAAAATCCTGGATGCATTAGCCACGTGTCGGTTAACTCGGAGGTGCACCTTTGCAGACTCATGCATCGTTCGTCCCATGAACGTCGCGCAAATCCGAGGGGTAGGTTTTAGCTGTTGGGTGGGGACTTGGTGCATGAGTCACGTGTTTCCCGAATAACAAGGAGAGCTAACCGAGGGGGTTAGCTATGCCGATGGATCCCTGTCAACCCCGTGGAATATAGCGGGCGGTATCGTGAGATCGATTAAACCAAGGGGGAGGTATTCAGATGTTACGAGCCGGCGGCCATGAATATCGAATTCTCATTCCGCCTGGTTGACCTTTTCTCCTATCTCAATGAGATTCCGAGAAAAGCAGCCCGTCGTCGTATTTTATATATATATATCTTTCCTCTTCGTTAAAAACGAGTAGAAAATAACGCGGTATTTGCCCGGGGACGAAGACTCGCAAATTACAAGTTTAACTCGTATTTAAGTATCCTCGATCTTCGAGCTTGACGGGACTTCCTGGTCTTACAAATCTTGCGTTTAATTGCGCTGAATGCCATTGTCTATCCCATGAAAAGTTTAAAGACGAAATAACCGACAGTCCTTCTACCGTATTTAACCAGATGAGGAGAGGCACAGCGAAAAAAAAGTGGTAAAAACATGTAATAGCTCGTGGATGTATTTCAGAGAAGGGAGAGTGAATTTTTATTTTTTCTCTCTTTTTTTTAGTGGTAGGTACGTGTTTTCTCGTATCTCTTTTCGGTCGGGACTTTCAATCCTTTCCGTCTCCAATCTCTTCAGGATATACCGTCTGCTCTACCTACCCGCTGATCCTTTCCTTACGCACGTCAATCGTCTTTTTATCTCTATCCTCGTCTCTCGCATCAACGGGATTCATAGCCACACACGTAGAGAACTCCGTGCTCATTTTCTCTCTCTATACGGAGATGCAACTCCGGTGTCTTTATAAATAGCGGGCGCAGCGCGTGTCGGGGTGCTAGCAGTTAACAAACGTTAAAACTAACACCGCCTCCTACAATAACATTTCGCTCCGGTCACGTGTTTTCCGCGGGTCGACTATTATAAGATCCCGGGGACCGTACCTCACCCTCTCCCCCGTTGCCTCTCCTCTCGTTTTCTGCTCATCTTCTCCCGATTCCATCCCGTTTCTGCTTCTGTTTTCATCGCGTCTCTCATTTCCTTTACCCTTTACCCTTTACCCTTTTGCCTCGAATGTTTCCCATCGACACGCGAGAAGGAAGTCTCAAAACGCCTAGTGCCAATCCCTTATGTTACAAACGGTCTCCCCCCCCGAATCTAGCGTAGGATCTACGCTCGGACATTGATTTATGTAAAGAGCCACCTGAACCCGGTGCCCTTGTTCGTTAAGGTCGTAGACAGCCGCATCTTTCATCGGCCTCCTAACAACCTCGATACCGGCTAGTGGAATCGAGAGACCCAACCGCCGATGGTTATGCAAATATCCACCGTCCGCGCAGACCGATCTAACTTATATAATGCTACGCTACTACGGTTTGTGGATTTATCTCTCGGTTTTTTTTTTATTTATTTATTCTTCTTTTAAATCCGATGTTCTTAATTAACAGAAGCAAACAAAGAATATGTAATTTCATGACAAGGGTGTGACAGAGATCTGATAGGTTTTGAAATAAAAAATACATACATATATACAGGTTTCTAAGAATTTTATTTGTTCTTTTATTTTTTTATTGTTTCGTAAATCGAACGATAATAATCTACAATGAATATGTCTGTTCTGTGTTACAGGCCGGAGTGATGCAACCAAGACGGGCATGAATCAAATGTCCTTGACGATGGGACTCGTTCGACGGACAAAGCTGCTTCCAAGCCGGACGATGGCGTCTCTGTTTCCGTTGCTTCTTCTCGCGGCAGCATTGCCGAACGCTCGACTAGAATCGGCGATAAGTCCCGTGAGTAACGTGGGTTCCGTGTCCAGCGGTTCGTCGTCGTCGTCATCGTCCTCGTCGTCGTCGTCGTCGGCCGCCGCCTCGTCGTCGGCTGTGATCGGTGTTGTAACTGGCAGTGGTTCCGGATCTGGAAGTATAGTGGGATCTAGCAACGGTGTAGTCGGGGCTGGTAGCGGCGGTGGTGGTGGACACTCCGCTCTCGGTGGCGGTACGTCGAACGGAAACGGAAACGGCAGATGCGAGGAAATTACGATCCCCATGTGCCGCGGGATCGGTTACAATTCCACGGCGATGCCAAACGAGCTGAATCACGACACACAGGAGGAAGCTGGCCTGGAAGTGCATCAATTCTGGCCATTGGTCGAAATCAAATGTTCACCGGACTTGAAGTTCTTCCTATGTTCTATGTACGCACCGATTTGTCTACCGGAATATACGAAACCACTACCGGCTTGTAGAAGTATCTGCGAGAGAGCCAGAGCCGGATGCGCGCCGTTGATGCAACAATACGGTTTCTCGTGGCCGGAAAGAATGGCCTGCGAGAGACTACCGGTACACGGTGATCCGGAGAATCTTTGTATGGAAAATGATAATCGTACCAGCAGCGGTGGTGGTGGTGGTGGTGGAGGTTCGGGTAACGGTGGAGCTGCTAGTAGCGCACCAGCGGCAGCACCACCTCGACCAACGAGACCATCGAAGACGACTCAGCCGCCACGGTGTAAACCAGGCAAGAGTCAAAAAAACTGCCAGCACCCCCTGGGGGAAAGGGCGAGGGACTGCGCGTGCCGGTGCAGGGCGCCCCTCGTGCCTCTGGGGGCGGGGGGCACGGTCATACCGGGTCCGATAAGCGGCAGCAGCACCGGCAACATCGTCAACGGGGCCGGACTGGGAGGCATAGCCGTAAGTGGAGCCATACCGGCACCACCGATAAGCATCGCACGGAACATCATGCAGGAAATTGCCGGAGTACCGGATTGCGCCCTCCCGTGTCACGGGGCGTTTCTCACCCCCGAAGAGCGAGGGTTCGCGGCCGTATGGCTGGCTCTGTGGAGCGGTCTGTGCGCCGCAAGCACTCTCGTGACCGTCACCACGTTCCTGATCGACACCCAGCGCTTCAAGTATCCTGAGAGACCGATCGTCTTCCTCTCGGCCTGTTACTTCGTCGTATCGGTGGGTTATCTATCGAGAAGCATGTTCGGCCACGAGGAAATCGCGTGCGACGGACCGGCGTTAAAATCCGGAGCCCAGGGTCCAGGGGCGTGCGTGACAGTTTTCTTAATGATCTATTTCTTCGGCATGGCGTCGTCGGTATGGTGGGTGATCCTCGCGTTCACGTGGTTCCTCGCGGCAGGATTGAAATGGGGAAACGAGGCGATCGCCTCTTACTCGCAGTATTTCCATTTGGCGGCATGGTTGGCACCCACCGTACAAACGGTATCGGCATACGTAGCCGGAGGGGTAGCTGGAGATCCGGTGGCGGGAGTGTGCACGGTAGCCCCGGAAGGGATACGTTCGTTCATCATAGGACCATTGTTCGTTTACCTGTTACTGGGCACCAGTTTCCTCCTAGCGGGTTTCGTCAGTCTCTTCCGAATCCGATCGGTGATCAAACGACAACCCGGAGCGAAAGCGGACAAATTGGAGAAATTAATGATACGCATCGGCGTGTTCAGCGTTCTTTACACGTTACCGGCCGGAGCGGTGCTGGCCTGTCACATGTACGAGACAGCCCTGAGAAAAGAGTGGCTCGCTTCGCTGGCATGCCCGTGCCGACCGAGGGCAAGACCGATCTACTCCGTCCTGATGTTAAAGTACTTCATGGCGCTCGCGGTCGGTATAACCTCCGGCGTGTGGATCTGGAGCGGGAAAACGGTCGACTCGTGGAAACGTCTGTGGAGGCGCTTATTCGGCGGCGGGAGCGGAGGAGGAGGTCACGGAGGCGGTGGAGGAGGTATGGTAGCAGGCGTGACAGGCGTCAGCGGAGGCATCGGCAGCGCCAGCATCAAGGGCGTCGTAGGACGTGTCGCAGTCCCGTATCCACCGGCCCCGGGACCTGGTAGCGCTCTATTGCCACCGGGAAGCGTAGCCAGCGCTTCCCAGCATCATCTTCATCATCACGTACTCAAGCAACCACCGCTTTCGCACGTATGACGTCACCAGTCGGCGGGAGGCGATATGAACACCGCGGGCTGCGACACGCAGCAGCAACAGCAACAGTCGGTGCAACAACAAGAGAGGCCTTCCGCCCTTAGTAACTACGGGCCCATTTAGCCCTTCGCCTCGGCCTCGCGCAGGCATACGCCGCATACGGCGCCGCCTACGGCACCGCACACGCCACACTCGGCGGCCACGATATACTCGAGAAGGTCCCTGGCGTCTACGGGACCGTTAACACCGGCACACGGGCTCGCGCCCTCGTATACACAGGCCACCGAAGTCTGAGTTCGTTGTTCGTCGTAGATACCGGCTACGACGACAACGTCGCACCGCTTTCCGTTCGTCGTCGTCGTCGTCGTCGTCGTCGTCGTCGCTTCGTTAAACGAAACAGGAACGTGTCGGGGAACGTGTGCGGTTTCTCTTGTACCTTCGACGTGTGCCACCCTCCCGCCGGCTGGAAAGGCGTCGATGACTCGCGACGGTGCTTCTCGATTACCCGATATACGTATTAGCCCGTACGTGTCTTTACCCGGGAGTCTCGAGTCGCTCTTTTCTTTCCGCCCACCCCCCGAATAATAACGGTTTTCTTCGAGATCGAATAGATTGCCACGGTTTTCACGACGGTGCGTTTAACACCGCGCCATCGGCCTCGCCGAGGGGACGAGAGGTCATAGTCATTCACCGGTGAGTTGGTAATAGGGAAGATCTCTGTGATCGATGACGAGTGGGGAATAAGCTAATTTAATTAAGAAATAACGAAAAGAAGGATAATTACAGGGGCGCGCGTGCATTATTCGTCCGTACGGACGTGAAACATCGGGGAAACGAATTACTCGAGACTTCTCGGTTAGTGAGATTGTGATTTTCGAATGTCGCGTAAATGGATCACGAGCGAATGAACCGCGCGAATGGGTGTGCGTGATAGATTTTCACTCTTATTCGTATCTGTCTCTACTCTTTCTTACTTGTATACCGTAGCGGAATCTCGTAAAGTCCGCATGTCCGTCTAACGTGTATCGTCTCGTCTATTTATCTAACTTTAGCGGTAACGATAGGTGTACAACACGATTTTTTAGAACGTACGAATCGTACGACGATGGTCTGCCATTCCAAATACTTCTCTTCATTTTTATTCAATCTCGTATTTCCACTATATCGCTCGCTAGTCTCGATGGATCGCGGCTCGATCATCGAACGACGGGGGGGAGAGAGATAAAGAAAAAATTCGTATCGATCTCGAGTCGAAACGATCAACGCGAAGGGGGTGTCCCGACGAAACACGGATAAAATGTAATCGAATCGAATGCAGGCCGATCGCCGTCGATCGTACGAAGCACGAGAAGAGGAACGAGTGTATAGCGCAGACGTTAATTAAAGCAGAAAAAAAAAGTAATAAAATGGGAAACCGATGTGAAGACGTGGGGAGACTACTGTAAATATCATTCTTAGATGTTAGGTAATGCGCTGTAAATAAAGAATAATATGAAACACAATGGAGAAACGATCATAAAAAAGAAACAAACGATTTATCGATCGGTAACCGACGAGCTGTAGATCTTAGGGTGTACAGACGCGCGAATGTTCGTGGCCGCGGCAGGCACGTATTCCTTTTTCTTTTCTATCGAAGAAATCGCGGTTCGCGGAGTCTTGAATTCGTCTATCGATGTCACGGAATAATAATCGAGATCGTCTCGCTATTTGGACGTGACAAATTTCTACGTCGATCCGAATCGAATTATCCCGATACACGATCGATCCGGTGTTTTGTCGCGATCGTAGAGGATCGACGGTATTTATCGAGTTGAAGGCTGCTCGGACGCTTTCGAGGTGCCTCAGGTTCAATGGATATTAATTAGGTCTCGGAATACCTCAAAAGGAAGCTTCGAAGGAGCCGCTAGTCTTGCCACGGGCGATGGAACGTGTTGATTAAGTGTGTACGCGTCCAAAAAGAGCGTGATATATTCTATATATACAATTAGGTGTACGCGAAGTACGCGAAAGGAACGACACAATTTTAATGCCTCGATTTTAAAATAACGAGTCGAAACTTTTTTACCGCTAAACTATTAATAAGTATATACGTATATACACGTCTCGATCGTAGGAAGCAAAAACAAAACGAACAAACAACAGACAAACAAACGAAAAAAAAAACGAATACAGGAACAGACACTATGACATTTCTTATCCGCAACTCGTGCCGCTCCTTTTTTTTCTCTCTTTCTCTGTCTCTCTCCCTCTCACTCTCTGAAACACCCACCATCCCCTCAGCAAATGGATCCGAACGAGAGGGATCGAGTCGAGCACGTACGCACGCATACACATCCGACGATATACATACACCCTCATACACACTCATACAAAGCACATCGTAGAAGGAGAAAGGAAAGAAAATTCTGTGTACCCCGAGTATCGTAGATAAAAGCGAATTTGTACACGCTCAACGTGTCTATGTCCGCGCAATCTAGTAGTAGCTGTAAAAAAAATAAAACGAAGAAAGGGAACGCTGCGAAGTTGAAAACACATAACACGAAATAAATCGTTAAGTACATAAATATATATATAAAAATATATATATATATATATAAATATATATATAAATATACGTTCATGGAAGGGTGCGTGGGACTTCGACACGAGGACACGCACGCCTCCTCGACGATATCGATATCTCACAATTTTTTATAATCACTGGAAAGGAACAAAGAACGCGGAGATAATGCGGGATTTCCGGGACGTCTCCCGCCGGGATGCCTCTTTAATCGAGATATCTTGGAAACTGAATCGCGGTCGATTCCGATACGATAAGAATCCGGTCGCGACGAAATAAATCGAGAACAAAAAGCTCGTGGTGACGGCAAACTCGATAGCAATCCTTGCCGACGCGTCTTTTTATTCGTTCTTTTTTTTTTCTTCCTCATCCCTGTCTCTCTTCAACTCTTTCTCCTCTATCTTCCACTTTTTCCTTTTTCTTATTCTTTTTCCATCCGCACCCGGTTGCCGGATTTTCGGAGCCGATCGTCGATCGTTTCGTAAGATGTCTCGCGAAGAGAGAGCAGGTGAGAACAAGGCAAAACCGGGGAAAACAAAAGGACTGAAAACGATAACTGCCTCAAGCAACTTAAAACACAGCCGTCGCATCTCGGACGGAACCTCTGCCAAACGAAACGTACACGTGTAATGTTGTAAAGTAGTGAGAGTAAAGAACCTTAGTGTCACATATCACGCCAAGCCGTTACGAGAGAAAACGGACAATGTCGCGTTCGGGATTTAGAAAAAAAGAAAGAAAAACAAGGGTGAGAGTAGATGAAGGCAAAGGAGAAGGATGAGGAGGAGGTGATGGTGGTAGTTATGGTGGTGGTAGATTGCGTGGGCGAAACCGTGGAAACGCGACACGCCGTTTTCCACGGATGTGCGGTTGAAACAGGAAACATCTACGTATACTCTGGCGAGCTCGTAATAGCAATTCGGCTGCTTTTACGAGCGAACGAGAGACGAATACGTTGAAACGAACGCGACGCAAAGAAACGAGAGGGAGGAGGAGTTTATAACGAGTATTTGTAAGCCACTTTTTGTCACGATGATTGTCAATAAAATTGAAAATACTGTGTGTAACGAGTGTATTCCGAAAACTTTATCTACGGTATGGTGAATTCAGTGGTTCCATCCGACTTTTCGGTCGGCGTGCATGCGTGTCGTGTCGCCCGTCGCGACTCGATACATATTCACGTATTCACGGCGATACAGCCAAGTGCGATCAGGTATCCGAATCGTTGAATATTTAGCGAAAGTGTTTTTTTGTCAGTCGGGAAGACTTTCACGATTTTTACTGCCAGCTTGGTCACACTTGGTCGTCTCGACGTGTTATGGTTTATTGATTCGAACGATACAGGTGATTTCTTATCGAGCCACGTGTGAATCATACTACAAAGTAGGATTGTCGTTGAAACAATATTAAAAAAGAAAAAAAAAACAACAAAAGTAAGAGAGTAACAGTAACGATGTCGTGTCTCCCTCTATTTTTCTTTTTGTACGTTTCCCTCGTTTGGCTTTTACGTTATCCTCCCTGGCACGGATTTTACTCGATTCCGGGTATATCTGGGTCCGATCTGCATTCGATACCGACTTTGTACAATTTTTTACGTTGCCATAGTAGTTACGAGTAACCGAATGACCGATGACCATATCGTTATATATATACTGAAATCAAAATTGTATACGATTTTTAATATACTTTATTATTATTTACGTTCCTTGCGTTATTGCTTGCCGCCTCGAGTCATCCCCCCCTCATTCCCGAGATCTACAATCTTCCATCCATCGATATGATAACAGCGAACAAAACTACGGTGAAACGTGTCGTACAAACACACCTCTTCAGAAAAGGTATCTCTCTCCATCAGGTAAGTTATAGAATTGATTTTAATATTCTACAATTTATTTTATCCAATACCGTATATCCTTCTTTTTTTAACGAATTCACGGATCGTCGCGTTCACCGTGGTAAAAATGACGTACGACGCACTCTCGCGTTAAATTGTTTAGATCGTTTCCCGAATCCGTATCCGACCGTTTGTTTTTTCAGAGTCACGCAAATTAACGCGAACCGAGAGACAGAGAGACACCCCAGCGTTTTCGTAGCCGGTTAACGGTGAGCTGCTCGCTGTATTTGCACGGTGTTACCATTCGCGTCGTGAAAATCGCCGTTTAACCCGTGAACCTAAGTAAACCTACCCTTGTTCCATGAGTCATTGCCGTTGGTACAGTCAGCGGGAGGGTAAACAGCCCCGCATGGAACTGGGTGGCGCAGTCGAATTTATGGTTCGGCGGTGCACCGCGAATATCGCGGCCATAAACAAACCATATTAAGCGTCAGACGTTTACGACCTCGTACTTCGTCCGGATGATAAGGATCTCCGTTACTCATTCACTCGTTAAGCTAACTGCCCGTACGATGCGTTGATTTCTCTAATTGCATCGGCCGAATATATTCAAAGGGGACGCGTTGGTGTAAGCCGGGGCTGCATTCGAGTGCGGTACGCCTCCGCCAAATTGAAGACAGTGCGTCATATGCCGCGATAGCGACAGATATTTCTCATCCAATTACATCAGCTCGTCAAGCATTTCAGTTTGGACTGGATTTATTAACCGGCTTTTTAACATTATTTACACGATTCGTGCGTGCGATATCTCTGTTCTCTATATAATACGAATATTTTAGAAATATTCACCGATCACTATATCGGAATGTACAATAAATATCTTGGTGACGGATGATGTATATTTAATGGACGTTAATAATCGCGGAGGATCATCGAGAATGATGTTGGGGGAGGGAGATGGGGGATAGGGAGGGGGACGTTGACAGCTGTCGGAAATGAAAATTTTCAGAAATAGATCGGTTCGAAGGCGGTTAGTTGCCGAAAGTTACTATTCCGGATCGATTTACGAGCGGGTCCGCCCCCAAAGACCTTACCGATAGACCCTGTCGCTCGTTTACAACATCACCGCGATAGTCTCCCCGGCTAATTGCACCTAAGAAAACTAATTTGGTGGAAAGATGAATACGGGATTCCAGCCCCTCTGTTTGTCGAGCGCGAGATATTTCCCATGCGGAGGAAAAGCGCCACGAATTCGGCGGATCCCTTCGAGAAATCTAACATTAGATCTTATTGATCCTGCTTTTCCCCGCTGTGGAATACGTACACGCGCCAACGTTTCCTATTTGTCTCCGATGAAAGTATGCCTATCGCTTATAAGTAACGTCATAATCTCGGGTCAGTTGGCCGTAAATATCATTCTTTCAGACAGATAAAAAAAATAAGAGAAAGAAAGAGTGAGAGAGAGAGCGAAACTGTGAGTTAAAACGTGAAATCAGAGTTTCATGGCAGATCATCTATTATCGACTATATTTGCGCGTGTGCGTAACGTACCCATTCCATACTACACCCCGTGATCATGCGTTATCAACGTGTCAAGGGTCGTCTCAGCTTCACGATTATTTCCCCGGTTCTTATACTGGGTACAATTAATCTGTCGCTCGGTAACAATCTATCGTCATGTATTTACTCGTATCGTAAAGAAGACTTATTAAGATACCGAGCCCTAAATTGAATTTTTTTTATATTCCCCGAATCTACTCGTATCGTTTTGAATTTCCACGAGTAAAAAAAAAACAATTACAACGTCCCCGTTCCGTTATCCATATTCAGATACAACGAGTGTAACAGTAAAATGGATATTCTAGACGTGGAGGAGTAGTGAAAGTGAATTCGGAAGAAAACGAACGTAGTAGTCAATAGACCGGTAAAACCTTTTTCCGGTGGTCATAAACGTGAAATGGAAATTGTCACGGTCGGCCTTGGAAGGTTCCGGGATGGATTTACACAGGGTACAGGGTAGTCGATATTCCATCGACTGCAATATACTGGAAGAGGTGCATCGTATGCCAGACCGGTGCCGAAGTGCCACACGTATAATGCAAGCGGTATACGAAGGAAGGGGTTTTCGAAGGCCCTCGATTCCATTCAAATTAGATTCCCGTGTACCGTTAATCCTCCTTTGCAGTGCCAACAGCTGCGGGAGACGGCGGTTCGCAGCTGATCATTAATTATTTACGTCTAGGGATTAACGGGTTAAACGAACGCGTATACCCAAGTTAATGTCTGCTCTATGGTCTCCTTTCGTTATTCCTATGTATCTGCATACCTACCGCTCGAGCTATACATGTATGTATGTATGTATGTATGTATGTATCCAGTCACTCTATTGTCCCTTCGCGTGGTTGTATCCTGTGCCAGATATCGCGGTATAGTTTGCTGTAACCAAAAGGAACGTTGCGGTACGTACGTATGTATGTATGTATGTATGTATGTACGACGATTCGACGCTACTGTAGTTCCTGTACTCTGGAATAATATCGGCCGGTTCGGTAAAGCGTCCCGCGCGCGTTGAAACAATATTTTCACAAGGGCGCCTGTCCGCCACGTCGTAACCCGGAGCCTCAGGGTTATGATATCGCTGTTTTTCGACGAGCCACGCGATGATCTCTCGAGAACGCCTCGTCTCCCGTCTCCCGGTCATTGACGTCCTCCCACAATCGATCCGCAGAAATTGTAGTGCGCCGACGGACATCGGGAAATCGTAACCCGACTGCGCTAAATATATCCGCGAATTGTGAATCGAATTGTAGTTCAGATTTTTACGCGGATCTAATGGGAGATGTTTTTTTTTTCTTGTAATGTGTTGTCAATCGAATTTTTGTTGTCATTGTGAAATACGGTGGGAGAGAAATGTCGGATAATTGTGAACGTTTAAATACGTGTGGACGATGGATTTAGAATTTTCTAAGATTTTATGTTAAATAATGCGAGGTTTAACTATGGTCGCCACGGTGTTACGGTTGACCAGCGCTTTTCAACCTTTCTTTCTCACGGCACACTTACTTAAATTATGACGATAAAATAAACTATGCGATGTGTATGTATGTGTGTATATGTATAACTTATCAGGCTTTGGATTTCTTTCGTAACTAATTGAATTAATGATCCCTATGATGTTTCAATTGAACATCACTACAATCGACGAACAAAATTTCGTGATTTCGGTAAGGATGTGACTTCGGAGTCACGCGTAAATTTATTGTTTTGTGATTTTAAAGCCACTCGGTTCTGTAAGGGGTTAAAGATATTCCAAATGTCAACTGGTTGAAATACCTGCCCGTGAATTCGCGCGAGTTACGATGCACGACTTTAGAAACGGTGTCCGGTTGTAGGGCGACGAATCGTGTTGTCAGTGTATATCATTTGAAACTTTCTAAACCCTATTGTGACTTCCAAGTGATATACCTTCTGTATTTCGTGGGTGTTGATTTTTAAGTATCACTGAAGAAAGACGAACAAAAATATAGAGGATTACGTTCGATTTTCTTTTTTCTATACTATCGCAGTCACTTTTGTCGCTCGTGGAAAAAAAACGCACGATCACGTTCGTCCTCCCGGATGTTCAAATTTAAGCAGGGACGAGAAAACGTTTGTATATGTACCTTGTTCTTTGTTTTTTCGTTCCTCGTCGAACACGAGTCCCGCGATCTTTATACGAGGCTGTCGACGGTTAAACGACTCGAGCACTTTGCCCGCGATATAGTTTTCGCGGATCGTTTTGGAAACTGCAGCTTTTTTTTCACCATCCTGCCAGAGACTCAGGGGGGATCCGACGGAGGTCACGGTTCTGTGTGGGCCGAATGTGTCGCAACGGGGTTCCAAGGGCGAAATCGGGGATCGTTTAGTTGTCAGCACGACGAAACATGCGTGTCGCAGAAGTCATCCGGATTCGGTTATGCTCCACATGAAACGGAAGACACTTGTCTGAATTGTTCTCACAAGTGTATCCACACCCTTCTTATTTTTTTTTTTTACCAACTTGTCTATATCATCGGATACGAGACCGTTCTTATCTTTACGTCGTCGACGAAGTATCCTACTTCAATCACGTGCCGGGGATAACCAAAAATCTGTAAGACCTTTAACACCTACTCTCACGTGATTCTTACAAAATACATATCACCACGTGCTGTAAATTCCGCGGTCCGAACACGTCGGTGATTTCGAATACAACTGATACAGTCCGTTCTACTCTCGCGATCCCCGCCGGTGTAGAATCGCTCCGTTATGGCAAATATTTTGTCGAGAAGAATTTATGCAGGGAGCCTTGAGAATTCCTGTTCCCGTGGCAGCGACGGTAAACGGAAACACGAGCGGCGATTTCGCAGGGTATATAACGAGCGATGGAGCGCGTTGTTACGTATTTACGACGCCCACACACGTAGTGTCCAATTTTAGCATCATCCACGAGTTCACCGCTTTTTTTCTCTCTCTCTCTCTCCTCCCCCATTCTTTTTTTTTCGTTTTTCTTTCCCCCATAAATAATAAATCCAAAGATGGAACGGAATTACGTGGTCACGCTGCCCCGATTGATTTAAAGAGCATTTGGCCAAGCTAATTGCAAACAAAGCGTCTGAAGCACCATTTACATTCGCGCTGGGCCGATTTAAGCCCGTCTTACGGCCGATCGATTGCCCGACAAACCCCTTTCGAGGGGGGTCCATTACGCGAGGGGTTACATTATCCCATAGGTGATACATTTCCCGTTCTTTCCTCGAGTGGAAGGAATACCGGAGTCTTTGTGTATTTCCGGCTGCGTCGATAAATCACGGTAGAAAGGGTAGTTACAAATAAAACCGGTAAATTACACTCTCAGTCGTTTTGATCTCGTTACGATTGAGACGTATACAACGTGATCTAATTTAAAAGGGGAAACATATTTTCTACCGGGAGGTATATACATATACATTCTTATACGTCGGTGAAATTAGCTATTTATAATTTTTCTCTGTCAAGTTCATCTGATCAAAGGGAAGCTTCGAGCGATCTTCGGTCTACCGTAAGTTTGTACGCGGAAAGCCTTCAGGGGGATAGATAAGTTTATAATAAGATCATAATTGGTTATTTTAATTAAATCGACTGTAAACTAGTTCTCTGTTCGTGTAACAGACGATGGGAAGGGTACGCGGAAGACTTTCTAACGGGCGAGCATATCGGAATCGATCGATCGTACGAAAGTGGCTCTAAGAGCGACCGCTTCTTATTATAGCTATAGCTACTTTTAATTGATTCGATTGAACGCAACAGTTTCGAATTTCGTACGCCGCTTAGGAAGTACGCGCGAACGGTTTTTAAGTCACGTTTTACGATCCCGCAATGAGTTTTAATTCGACCGTTAAAGTCAATCGTTCGATTACCCAAGACGAAACAATGATCGAAATAATCGAAAATCGTTATTACGATGCCAGAAATTAATTGGATTTGATCGAGCATTACGGTTACTCTCGCATACATACATACATGTAGTTCCATATCCCTGATACACGCTAGAGATTCTTACCACGATATGTAAAAGTCTCGTGTTATCCGAAAGGAAGGAAGGAAGAAGGAAATTAGAATCAGGTAATTTATCATATCGCGCTCGTTTATCGCGCAGCATAATTAAAAGAAGATTGAATATAATCATATAATCGTTCCTCCCATACATGTTTGAAGCCTTGTACGTCATTATACAAATTCACACGATTCGTCTACCGAACTTTCCACTGTATGTTAATTTGTTGTCTTTAATTTTGTGTTTTTTTTATCTTTTTTTTTTACGCTGAACGAAGAAAACTTTTCGACCGTGCGTGTCCCTAGTCGAGCCGTTCAGGTGAAGCTATAACAAGCATCCCCTTCAAATTAATTCAACAAGAACACCTTGCTGGAACGTTTACGCCCGGTTTCGAATTTCGCGCGACACACAACGGGGAACGGTAAGCCGGGTGGATCGTAAAACGGTCCCACAGGATCTTGGAGACATAACATTGCGAGTTAATCGCGCTTAAGCGACGCGCACACCGTAGTAACCCGGTCATAATATAATACGTTGCACCTCGTTTAGTTTCTACCCCGTAATCCCGGGATATTTAAAAAAGTTTTAATTGATTCCGGCAATTGTTTCAATTCCCGCGAACGCCGGCAATTATATTAAAAATTCTGTACGTGTTCTACGCGAACGAAATTGTCTCGGGCTGGCTCCGCCGCCACGGCTATGTCTAATAGAAGGAAAAGTGTGGGCAAAAAAAAAAGTATCAAAAGGGGGAGAGAAAATTCGTGCCACGCAGACGAATCGCCCGGCCATTCGAAAGCCGTGTAACTTCCCTGTAAAAAAAAATCCACAAAAAGCATCGAAAATGCAAAGCTATGGGCCAAGTACAAGAGAATGATACATTGGAATTGGTTGCTCATTAACATAAACTGCATTTTACACAGGATTTGAAATCAATCAAACTTGCTCACATTTGATTGATTTCAAATCCTGTGTAAAATGCAGTTTATGTTAATGAGCAACCTATTCCAATGTAAGATTCTCTTGTACTTGGCCCATAGCTTTGCATTTTCGATGCTTTTTGTGGATTCTTTCGTCATTTCCGCAAATTTTTAGATATCGACCTGAATCTTTCACTGTCTTATTGGGCTTTGAATTACACATCCAAAATGACCTCAATCACTAAAATAGCTCGAAAATTATGGAAATGGCGACGGAAAAACGAAAATGTGGGTGAATCCCTGACCTGCACAATGGGATAGGTCAGGGATTTTTCACCATTTTCGTTTTTCGCTCGTCATTTCCACAATTTTCGAGATATCGATCTGATTCTTTTTGCATCTCGGCTTCGGATTTCGCGTCCAAAGAGCCCTGGATCATTTTAATAGCTTAAAAATTACGGAAATGGCGGCCGAATTACGAAAATCGCGAAATATCGTCAAATTCAACCAGTCTTTTGGTCGGCATTCCCTCAATTTTAAAGATAGCGACCTGAGACTTGTACCATTGTTTTAGTTAGGAAATTCTACGGCAGATCAACATATAATAGTCGTACTTTTCGAAAATTTAATTTTTCGCAAAAATCTGAAGGGGGTAGGTCAGGATTTTTTGCGATTTTCGTAATTTGCCCGTCATTTCCGTAATTTTCGAGCTATTAAAATGATCCAGGGCGTTTTGGAAGCGGAATCCGAAGCCGAGTAAGGCAGTGAAAGAATCATTTTGATATCTAAAAAATTATGGAAATGGCGAGCGATTTACGAAAATCGCGAAAAATCCTGACCTACCCCCTTCAGATTTTTGCGAAAAATGAAATTTTCGAAAAGTACAACTATTATACATTGATCTGCCGTAGAATTTCCTAACTTAAACAATGGTACCAGTTTCAGATCGCTATCACAAAAATTGAGCGAATGCCGACTAAAAAACTGGTTGAACTTGACGATTTTTCGCGATTTTCGTATTTCCTTTGTCATTTCCGCAAATTTTTTTATATCGACTTGATTCTTTCACTGTCTTATTCGCCATCGGATTCCGCTTCCAAAACGTCCCGGGTCATTTTGATATCTCAAAAATGCCGGAAACGACGAAGGAATTACCAATATCGCGAAAAATCGTCAAATTCAACCAGTTTTTTAGTCGGCATTCGCTGAATTTTTGAGATAGCGATCTGAAACTGGTACCATTGTTTTAGTTAGGAAATTCTACGCCAGAACAATGTATAATAGTTGTACTTTTCGAAAATTTAATTTTTCGCAAAAATCTGAAGGGGGTAGGTCAGGATTTTTTGCGATTTTCGTAAATCGCCTGCCATTTCTACAATTTTTTAGATATCGATCTGATTCTTTCTGCATCTTATTCGGCTTCGGATTCCGCGTCCAAAACGCCCAGGATCATTTTAATAGCTCAAAAATTGTGGAAATGGCAGGTGATTTACGAAAATCGCAAAAAATCCTGACCTACCCCCTTCAGATTTTTGCGAAAAATTAAATTTTCGAAAAGTACAACTATTATACATTGTTCTGGCGTAGAATTTCCTAACTAAAACAATGGTACCAGTTTCAGATCGCTATCTCAAAAATTCAGCGAATGCCGACCAAAAAACTGTCATAATTTGACGATTTTTCGCGATTTTCATACATCGCTCGCCATTCGCGCAATTTTCAAGATATAAAAATGATCGAATATGTTTCGAATACGCATTCTGACCCTTAATTTTACGAAGCTTGATGTCAAAAACGTAACGTAACAAACATTTCTAATTTAATATGTTAACAATCTGGATGTGTGTGAGAGGAAATTTCATATACTACATATATAAAATCTACGTTATCGGCAGAAAAATTATCTCGCATAGTATGAAACATATGTTACGGTTTGACACCGGGCTGCGTGACAGGCTGAACATGGAGATGGAGAAGGAGGAGAGGAAGAAGACGACGTTTCTTACAAAAACCTCGACTTTTTAGATCAAAATATCTCGCGATTGGCTTGATGGATCTTCTCGTAGTTAGGCTTAAATTACTCGGGTGGACGTCCCCTACAAGAATATCACCATAGTTTGGGGGAAATATGCGGATTTAATGCCGTTTGAATACCCCGAAAACCTCGATCTAATTCTTCCGGAAAAGAGTAGTTCAGGTCTACCAGTCGGGAACTCTTGTACTTGGCCCGAGTCAAGACCTTAACTCTTGATACACGGAATTACCGTGCCGACTGCCGCGTGGAAAATTCTGTACGCAAGGGGAAAAAAAATATTAACCAGAGATAAATCGTAGTTGATAATTAGTAGCTTAATTACTACGGCGTTGACAAGCAATAAATTTCACCCTCGATTTTCCTCTTTTTATTTTTTTTTGCTAATCGAGAATCATGGTTAAAATATACCACTCGCCCTCCATTATCAGCTTTTATCGATACGTTGTAACTATAGTTTTCCCAAAAATAGCCGTGCCATTATCGACCAACGACCGAGTCAATACGGTCGCGCGCTAATCAACATCAAAGCGCGCCTCATGCGCACACATTTTTCACAGAGAGGGTCGTTACAGATGCTATCGCATTTTCCCAGCAAACCGGAAATAATGTGAGTAGCCTATGATCTGGACACCAGTGCCGAATGGTGAATACACGTGGTACATACCAGTAGTACCTACCGCCATAGCGTGAAATAGCCTTGCGTTTTATTCGACGACACTCGTTTCCAACGTCACAAACACACCGCGACTTTTCCACGGAAATCCTGTGTGTTCTTTTCCGAGCGATAACGCACGTCGTCCACCACGTGTGTGGATTATCAGGTGGGTCGGTGTGCAGGCCGCTTTATCGGCTTACCACCCCCAGGGAACACGGGCGTGTACGCGAAGCCCGTAGAGCTTATAGCTTCATGGTGCAATCGTGTACTCCACCGTTTTCGACGTACGGTAGCCCGAGCAAGACATACGGTCAAGAACCCTTACCACGGTCTATCGAGCCGGGCACGAACGACTTTTAACGTCGGAAGTGGAAAAGATTTATCGCCGCGAAATTTCAACTCGTTCCTTTTTCGGAATTAAACGATCCATCGATGGCCTCCTTCGCGTTAGCCAACCACGCGAAACTGGGCTTTCTTATTTGCGACTCGTTCAGATTGCAGCTAAAATTAGCAGCGATAGCGACCGAACGAGAATTATCAAGCGTTAGATTGACGCATTGAGAGTTATGAGGATATGGGATAAAGAAGTGTAGAATTTTGTGTAAATTTTCGAGACTTTTTCCACGCTGGTATATTAAATGTTCAAGATACGGGTCTTTGATCTTTCTCACTGTATTGTATGGAATATTCTGTAACGATACTGTGTGTTAAATTTGATTACTCCAATTTTTCGATTTTCTGTTGAGGTTTTGGCAATTTTGGAGATATCTAATGCTGTCAAACTATTTCATTTTCACCCTCATTTCGACAATGGGAAATTATTACAATTAGGATGATAATGTTTAATTATATAAAACCATTTGATGCTGCTTAAAAATTCTCGTCAGGTTTTTCCACGTCAATGTGTGTGTGTGTGTTCACGTTGATTCGGTGTGTCGATAACATTTTAACCGGCTCTCTCCTGTTAGTTTTGACCGATGACCCCGTTCCGGAAAATCGAAGTCAGGACTCGCATGTCTATTGCTACATCGGCGTGGAAATGGAACGCAGTAATCCGACACCCGGTTAATGCTCGACAGGAAGTCAACGAAAGACAAGGAGAGGAGACACGGGTGTCGACTGATACTGGCCGCTTCACTGGTGTGGTCCCGATAGAAAAAAAAAGATTCATCCTTTCCCATGATATATTGCCTGTAATAATAACTCCACGCGAATTCGCAGTTAAACAGTCGCGATATTTAATAACAAGACCGACGTGGTAATTAAAACTGGACAGTTCAAAAAACTTCGTAACTACTTTGTTACGCGATTGAATCTCGATAACGATGCTGCTCGCTACATTATTCAGCACGAGTAATAATACTAATTACATATTAGACACATAGAACGCCGTGTACGTAAATAGGAAATAATAACTTTCCATTTTTACGAATCCTCTTCTATCCACAGCCCTGCGGCCTGGAAGTTATCAACTCTCCGCTTCCACTAATCTCCATATTATCTTTCAAATGAAATTATTTAAATTACGTTACATAGAATTTACATCGATACGACGGTTCGACCACACACGCAGAAACGCGATAGATTTCATTGCGCAGGTAGCCGACAGGAAACTGGCAACTGGATAACTTGATAAAACCATTTGAAATCCGTAACGACGAACCGCGGCCGCTTAGCTCGTGGTGCCCGCGAGCAGAATCGCAGGAACGGCACAGCGATTACTTTCGATTCGATCCGATCTCATGGGGAAACGAGTGAACAGGTGGAGAAAGGAGGGAGGGATGCATTTGTACGCTCCATAAATGATTAATACGTCCCGCGTGTCGGATGACGGTATACGCACGCACCCAGCACGAACCTCAGGGTCGTGTTGAACGCACGTGCGTACACACATATTCACATACAATTCACATATTCACGCGTGTACGCGATTACCGTACATTCGAGTACATACTCTGTGGCGTGCATGGAAACGCGGAATCGTGATCACCACCATAACCACCACCATCACCGCCATCATCACCACTACCATCGCAACCATCATCGGTCTTTGTTCACGGGGCCTCCTTTCCGCGAAGGCGATGATGACGACCGTTCTGCCCCCGGCGCCCGGTACCTCCGTCGACGACCACGCGTCGCTGAAGAGAAAATGGAAGGAAGGAAATATTATTGGCCGAGTGCGTGCACTCACGCACACTGTAATTACGTGAGCTCGATCGATCGTCGAAGAGTTGCAAACGAGGCTCGAACATAATCGAGTGTTCTCAGCCTGAAAATGGAAAACCATCAGTGGAACTTTTGCCGCGTTACATCGCCGCGTTAAATTACGCCGGTTCTTCGTTTTAATCTCTCCGCGTGTAACTACGTTTATGTGTGCGGTACCTCGTTAGGATGTTATTAATAATAAGCGATTGATTTTATTTAATTACACATTTAAGCGGGATGAGGTTTTTTTTTTTAAATTATTATTTGTGTCAGACGTTGAATACAGGTATACTCTCGACGATGAATCGATACGAGACAAAGGAAATGGACGTAGGATAAAGAGTTTCTGGTTATAGGTATTAACTAGCGGACCCGACAGACCTTGCGTTGTCCTTATTTGAAAATTTTTACCTTTTTTGTAAATGTGTTATGAAATCAATGAACTATACAAATAAATATCTAGGTTAGAATGTTTGTTAATCAACACGCGAGTAAATTTTTATAGAAAATCATTTAAAATACTCACTTCAATACCACACTATGTTTGCAAAATATACAATTTTTTACATATACTTCGAAAACTTGAACACACTAATTACATCTACTAATCTTAATATGTAATATTTCAATTAGCACTAAATATTTCAATTGTGATTTATTTTTGTGATTTATTTTGACACATTAATAAAACAAATTTTTCCTGAATCTGTCAACACTGCGATCGCAGCGCTGTCTGTCGGATCCAACGTAAAAGATACCTAGATCAACAACAATTTAAAAATTAAAAATTAATTAAATAAACATTTTCCAGTGGACTAAATTGTGAATCTAAACCATTCTCGAATCCACTGGAACACACACAAAAAATTTTATCCAAATCGGTCGAGCCGTTTAGGAGGAGTTCAGTCACATACACACGGACAGAAGAATTATATAGATTAAGATATATGTATATCGATCTGTCGAGCGTTGATACGTGTTCTATTACACGCGGGCTGTTATTATAGGTAGTATTGTTCGAAGTAGATCCTAACATCGTCATCAAGCTGAACATGTTCCCAGACAATGTTCCAACTATAAATTATTCGCAACCTATGAAGCTATTATAGTTATCCGTGGAGGAAGATTGCGTTATTGACTATTACAAAGTTCGCTAGTGTATCACGTGCAGAAGTAAGTTCGCAGACGAGCTACAAGAGTGGACAAGACATCAAGTTTTCAAAATTAAGTTTCTTCAATAGCGTGACAAATGTAAAAAGTCGCCAGTGATTTATTCAATCCGCGAATACTACTCGCAATTACTTTCGTCGTCATGTTCTGTAATAAAAAATCTTATTATCGAGAAATTTCCACGCAAGCTTCCGTACATACATCTAACGCTCTATCTATTCTGTCGATAGTTTTGTTAAAAACTTATCTATTTCTGCCAGAAAGTATCATCGCCATTAACGTCAGACGCACGGAATCGAGTATGATGTAATACGCGGTAAAACGTTCTATTTCACGGTGAAATGCTTTCAAGGTGACAATGAAACACGATCGAAGATGATGGACGACCAGAATCGCGTCTAACGATGTTCTGTCTATCGTAATAACGTCGGGAAACGATTTCCCCCGGTATAAACGACGGACACGGTCAATTTCTCTATTGCTTCGATTTTACGAGTTTTTTTCCATCCCGATGGAAGATCAACAGACTCTCGACAATGAAAGCACTCCGGCCGCGTATAACCGAAGCAAATTCCACTTCACGTCTGCGATGGGCGAATATGAAAGAACAAACAGGCGGAATGACCATGTAAGGAAAACAGTGTTTCACACGTGGAGTTTTTCGTGTCCAAACAATTATCCGTGTATACCCTCGGGGGAGGGGTGTACATACAGTAACCCACTTACCGTTCAGCTAAAGAGTGTAATGGCTCGGTCTGCGAATACGGCAGCGTATTAATGGGCCCGCGCTAATGTGCGAATATTTCATTTACGTGGCTTACGATATTTACCGACCCGTTGCACGCTAGATTTTCATAATGCTCGGAATAAATTAAACGAGAACCAGAATAGCAGACAAATTGAGATACCATAATACAAAACGAACAAAGAATTATTACCAAACGTATCAAATACACATACGTATACATATATGTTGTACTACTTTCTTTCTTTCCCACGAAGAAAGATAATAATCGCGTGTATCATAGTTAAAAAACAATTAAAACGCGGAACAGTCACGATCATTCGATTACGTTTAAATCGGACGGTACATACATAAAGCGTATCACGTTAGCGTAAATTGTATCTGCAATTCCTATCGTGACAGTGTATGTATAGGTATATGGTATAGGAGAAAGAAGAGGATACCCGGGAAGAACGTCCGCCTATTAACGTCAACAAGTTTTCTCGATACCGTGAACAGTGAACCGCCTTGAAGCACCACGTGAAATATCTCTGTATAGAATCGCGAATCTCTTGATGCTCGACAAACGGACGAAAAGCGGAAGTTCCTTGTAGAAGTGCGAACGACGCCGTTTAACTCCGGAGTACTCCATATTTATACCATTACACGCATTCTTTCATACACACGCTCACCCCACGTAGACAGTCGTGTACACGCACTCTTAACACACGAAAGACCAGGGGGGATAGACAGAGAGAGAGATAGAGAGAGAGAAAGAGAGAGAGAGAGAGGGAGAGACAGAGAAGAAGAGAGAGTGAGAGAAAAAAAAGGGGGGTAGGTGGTGATGGGTGGGTGTAACAGCAAGGGGGTAGAATACCGCTTCGTACTAATTGCTAAATGCTAATGTACGCATACGTTTTAGCGATGCCTACTTTCGAGATACCCGGAGGCTCTGCAGGGACATTATTCGCGACTGAGTTCCCTGATATCTGCATGCGAATCATCGCGTCGGCTGGCTTCCGCCATCCACTTCTGCCGATGCGGCTTCTGGTGTTATGCACCCGGGGATTTTACGATCGGAATTTGAATTTCCACCCCTCGCCTCGCGCAGGATTAATCATTCCGACCTGCTACTTCCTGATTTATGAAAATGGAAGAACGAGATACACGCGTATATAGGAAGCCCTCGACACGCGAATGAGTTATTACCGAACGAAACGAAACCAGGTACGTAGTACATATACGGGAAGAAAGTTTTCGATTACGGTGCGAAACTGTTAAAGTATGTATTATATTACCAGGTAAACGATATTTATCGAGGAACTAGACCGTGGTGTTAGATCTTAAAAAGCAACTTGACCCTCCGTTCGCGTGTGCTTTCTCTTTTTATCGTATAAATTTATTACCTTTTGAGAACGTCTTCCAATTCTATTTCACGCAAATTAACGCGAGATACCCCACGACGATGACCCCGGGGAGGATGAACCCCGCGTGCCAGAAGAACACGGGGGCAATTATTATCTCGTGCAATTACTGAATCGTGAGCTAATTAACGAGACACGCCGCACGAACGGGGAAACGGAATATATTTTTCGTTAAGCCGTAGAGAACGATTCCTACAGGTGTTCGTGAATTAACGTGTAAACGTATGCCTGTGCATGTGTATGTGTGAGTGCGTGTATGCTAGGTGTGCAGCAACTTTATTACCATTGTTTAAGATACGTATCTGCTACTTAGTTCTCTCAGGTCGTTAGATTTATATGAGTGAAGTAATTACACGGAACGTCAAGGCTGTGCGTAACTATAAAAGACACGATGGTAACAGTGATAACTGGAATCGGTATTAACATTCAAACACGAGTGATTCCGAGCGTGTTGCCGGTTGGCATACATGGATTATAAATAGAACCGTATACAACGCTATTGCTGGCCTCAGAGAAATTCTAGCAGTGATCTGGATCGTGTCGCCCGTAGATCCACTACTTTCAAACAAATCCAACGGACCCCGGAATGAACGCCGAAACCGTCGTGCATTAGCGTAACGAGGATGCAGAAGGTTGATGGGCGGCCCCAAAGAGGGGAAGTCGTGGTATACCATTAACACCAATTGTGGTTTCATTAATTTTCATCCGCACTTTCGTACGTTAACGGTGGCCGAAGGTGACGGGCACAAATCCTGAATTGGGAGACCAGTTTTTCTCGCCTCACTTTCGGTGGTTCACTTCGTAGTACGTGGTAGAAAAAAAAATCACACATATACCTACACACTAGTAGCTCACAATTACCATTAACGAAAGTATTATAAAAGAAACGTACATATTTACATATACCTGTATATATAGTTTTATTCCATTAAAACAACGTATATGGTACATACATTCGTCAATCAGTAGACGTCTGCATAAACATGATAAACTTTCTATCATTAGAAGATTCTTTTAAAACACGTTCAAAGAAACAAAATAGAAAACAAATGTTTGCTCTAGATTCTATTTATCGTTTGCCTCCCATGGAACACACATATTTGCGTAAAGTTTCACAGTCTAATCAGAAATTATAAACACAAGCCTCGTTGCACCCAGGGCGATCAATGATACAGATTATTATTTACGGTGTACAATAATTCACCGTAAATTCGCACGAAAAAGAAAAATAGAAGAAACACAGAAACCGATAAGAATCCCATGGAACTGCGAGATTTACCCGCTCGATATTTCTCCGGCTGGGTAATGTGTATCTACGTAGGTACACGACTAGCTACGGGAACGGTGTCAAAGTCTATCGCGAGTGGCTGGTTTGCACTTCGTTATATCTCCCCGGGCGTTGGCTGCACCCGCGGAGTCAAAGACGACGTAATTGCATCTCGTGCGCAATATACGCTACTTACGTATCTCTTAATTAATTCGTGCCTCGCCCCGCCCGGTAATTATTTCCATATCGCCAGACACGTACCCCCATGACCCTGCTCCGGGTTGGTGGTGGTTAATGGTGGTAGTGGTAGTTGGATGCCGACGTCGTCGACGACGACGACGACGACGACGACGTGGAGAACGAAACGGTGGTTGATAGCAACGCGAGAGTCACGGACGTATTCACGTTTTCGTGCCTTCGAACGATATCGAACATTTGAATTTTCTGCCACCGGCCGTTCGTATATCGTATCGCGTCGTCCCTGCCCCTTTTTATTTGTAATTAATTACGATGCGACCACGCGAGATACGCCGTTCTCCTCCGGTAAGCAGCTAAGAAACGGTTATCGCCTCGAGACAATTATAGTTTACGAGCGTGCTGAGTATTTATGGGTTTAAGATGCATCCGCAGGGGTATTTAATCGACGCCGTTATTATTAGCCTTCGTTGATTTCATTTCTAACAATTAAATTTTACACGGAGTATGTATGTATAATATCGAATGCGTGTGTATGTGCGTTTCGATGGGGACACGCGAGTATGTACTTTTGCGGTCGTCGCGATACCCGTAAATGCATTGTTGCGTAATTGTGTTTATGCTCGATAGCGCGATAATTATTTTATTCGATAACGAACGCATCTCGAGTAGAAGTTAATGTTCATTTGAATTGCACTTCGGGTCGATAATGAAGCGTACTGTTATCACTGTGTTAGACCTTGATGTCAATGTATCCCGCAACCGTGTATGCCATCTGGTATCATTATAGTGAAATAGTTTAATTATAGATGATCCTTTTTATTTGTTCAGTTTTTATTTATATACATATACAGATCGTTATATTTGAAGGATATGTATTCATTAATTTTTTGTGCGTCTAATATAGCGATACGTATTATCGTTTATTCCGTAATAAAAATGAAAACTATTCGAGATCATCGTTGGTACATGATACATTCTATTCTCAATTACTGGTAGAGTACAGAAAATTGGCAGATTCGTAGTTTCGTATCTAGAACAATGATTACATATACATACATATACGTTGCGCGTAATTTGCCAGTTTCGTATGTTAGAACGTATGTATCGTTCTCACCGGTTAATGATTTCGCAACGTTCGAACTGTTATACGATCGATTCGTTGAGACGTTTTGGACGTCTATTTAATTTCACTTCTCGGTTACTATAAACAATTACAAATAATACTATGCTCTCTATCTCTTTTTTTCTCTCTCTCTCTCTTTCTTTCTCTCTTGCTTTTTAATATCACAATAATTTTAAATTCATTTCACATTCCGCTGGCCACACCTTTGATCGCCTACAACACCTACAAAATGAATCTCGGTGCGCAATGTAATATTTACATTATCATATCCGGAACTAAAACTTTTATTGACATAATACAAGCTAATCACTCTTTTCGCGTCTCGCACCCTCGAGACATCGGTCGTTCGATCATCCTCCGTGGATCGAAAATGGTCCGAGAAATATAACGGGGCCATCGAACAGCGACATCCGTGCGACGAACCGTTTTTCACTTTTTTTTTGTTTGTTCCCACGGAGAGTTTCAATTTTCTGCCCCTCCCTTATCAATCGGGCTGATCGACGTGCACGGATACGTAAATTGTTCCTGAAATACACGACGCATATTGAAACGGGAATCACATTGTCAATAATACCGGGCGCTTATAAACATTATTACCTTTCCGTCTTTTCGAATAATTCACGATGCGTTCCTATTATCGAAAACTCGTATAGCTATGCATAATAAAAAATAATCCATAAATTATTCAGCACGTTGCATTCTATATACATAATGTAAGGCCGGTCATGAAGGAACAAAAGAATCACTATAATGGCTTCGCCATGGCTCGTGTCCAACAAACGGTGGACCGTAAACAGTACAATTGTACCGCTCATATCGTTTAACATAGTATTGGATATGAACGTAATGCAAATTTGACGTGACAATTGTATTATACGTATCGTGATATCGGTGTAGACAGATTTTCTTCGTTTTCTTATACAACCTTCTATCTAATTACAGGATATTATCGTCCGACGAACGGTATTCTTCCAACTTGACTTTATATCAGCTGTTTCTACGATGTTTAATATCTGTCAGTCTTCTTGAAAAAAAACATTCATATTAAACATATTAATTAAAATATATATGTATATATATAATATTATATCGATATTGGTCTCAATTACTAACGAATCGATTTCCACTGCCCATCGATCGTACACCGTCGTTCCTCAGAATAACACCCTGTGCAATGCCATAATGTTCATAGGCATCCTTTCCATACGTAATCGTCTCCTCTGATCGTCCATTCGTCTTTGTTCTAGGCGGTGTAGAAGACGTTCTTACCGGTGTCCTCGTCGGGCTGTTTTTCGGTGTGGTGATTCTCACCGGGGTCGAGGTGGGACTGTTTTTCGGTGTTACCACCCTGACGGGCGTCGACGACGGGCTGTTCTTAGGTGTCGAGGTTATATTGGTCATGGAACTAGCATTCGCCGGATTGTACGTTTCGTTCGCCGCGGAACCAGGGTTTATCCCTTGCAGTGCATTAAAGCTCTGCATTACGAGATGAGAGGCGACCGACATCGTCAAAGGGTTCGGGTTCGCAAGTTGAATCGTTCCGACCGGGGATTTCTCGTTTCGGCTTGTCGGCAAAGTATTACTCAATTGATTTTCCACTCGAGCCGCGGGCAACATTACGGGGGATTGATTTTCTACTCGAGACATTGATTGTTCCGGTGCGGGTAGCCTTTCAGGTCGAGCAATTACCGCGGTAGCCGCAGATCGATTCTCTGGCCAAGCTACCGGTAACGCGGCCACCGGTGACCTCTCGGTTCGTGCCATCGACAAATTTGAGGTGGATTGGCTGTCCGCTTGAGTCGGTAATGCCACCGCCGTGGGTTTCTCTTGTCGTCCTGTCGGCACAACTGACCTTTCCGTAGTCGGGAGGTTCGTTGCTGACTGGCTTCTTTTCGTCGTGTCCGCACGACTTCCGTTCAGAACCGGTGAATTCGGAACTGGAAACGGTGCCGTTTGGCTGCGATGCTTTCTAACGGGAATCTGAGGACTTTTCGGTAATCCCCGATCATCAACCGCCACGTCTGCCTGCGGAATCGTGTGATCCTGATAATCGTTATTCATAATTGAAATCTCTGGCTCTGGGTCCGTCGATTTTAACCCGTGATTAAAAGCGCCGCTCGTCGTCGGGATCGTTTCGTCGCGAGAATTATTTACACTGTTTGTCGGTGAATTTTTCACGATCTTCCCGTTGGCAGTTACACTGGAATTAGATAGGTCTCTATTATCCGCGGTACCGTTCGTACCGTTCTTTAAAATTGCTAGCTTCGGATCACCGTTAGGGAAACTGGCGAATCTCGCTATTGTTTTTCTTTCCTCCGCCACTTGCGGCGCGAATGGAATTTTTCTCTCGGTGGGTTTAATCGAGTGCCTCTTCCTCGCCGTGGACGTATGAGTAGTGGTCGTACGATGATTCTTCTTCTTAACGTCGTTCGTTTTCACCGTCGGTCGGGTTTCCGGAAAGTGTCTGCCTTTCATCGTCGTTGGTTCCTCGTCCTCGTCTTCGTAGAAACGAAGGTCCTCGTTGATATCCGACTCGTCCTCCTCGTATTCCTCCGCGATCGTGCTGGATTGTATCCATTCTCTGATACGATCTTTCTTCTTCGATCGATCGACCGTCGTCTCGATCCCATACGTGGTCAGAGTGTGGAGCAGTTGATTCTTCTCCTCTAGAGAGCTGTGGAAGCTGTACATCGAAGGGCATAACTCGTCTCTCTCGTCGGCTCCACCTGTGCACAATTATAAATCAACGTGACACCGTAGATATCATACATATTATCATATTATGTGTACGAACATCTAGGCTCAGCTATCTAACATAATTTCCTACCGTTTAATGCTTTCTCGGCGCCAAGCTTCGCCAGCCACCTGTCTTCGAGATATTTATTTACCTCCAACACGCTAACCGGCCTCTTTTCTGCTTTCGGGTCCAGCAATCTCTTGAACATTCTAGATAACGTGGAAATGAAACATAGAACAAGATCAGAATGGAGATCGAGTACGTCTTGTCGACCGACGTAAGGTATCATTTTTCGAATGATTGACAGATAATTGTGAGTCGCGTGTACGTATTACTGGCGCCTGATTTCGCGTACATAAATACGTAATTATCTTCATATCTCTCAAAGAAACTGACCTCTGCGCCCGTGAGCTGATCAGCTGAAATAATTTCGGTTTCTTGGCTATGTTCAACGTAGCGTTGTGCCAGTTTTGATATCTCGTATATCGCGGATCGTCCAACGCCGCTTTCTGCCACGGCAGGCATCCGGTCAGACAGACAAATAGGACAATGCCGAATTGCCAGACGTCGTGCGAAGTGAGACATCTGAAAATGTCCAATGTACCATTCTGTGGAAACTTTCTTACACGTTATAATTACAAGGCTCTTTAACCTTTCCTTCCGAAATCCCTCCCTCCCCCCACTTCTCACCCTCCGCGGGATACACACACTCATGATAGAACCAGTGAATTTTCTTTCATTTCTTTTTTCTTTTACTGCTCAGGTAGAGATAATTGCTTGTAATGGTCAATCGTATAATTACTTGTACGTCACATCAGTGTCGATCTGCAATACCTCGGGCGGCGAGTATGGCAGCCACTCGTTGTGTCGACGCACCACAGAGTTTACCCGCCTCGTTTCGCCGAAATCGCAGAGCTTGATGCGCGAGAAATCACTCCGGAATACGAGGATATTGTCGAGTTTAATGTCACGATGAACCAGCTCCCGGCTGTGGATATGATGAACAGCCGCGGCCAGTTGTCTGGCCACCCTCTTCGCGTGCAGCTCGCCTAATCCCGTTTCCGTCACGTTCGACGTTAGATCGCCTGGATCGATGAGAATGGTCACGTGAAAGTTGATGGATGAACAAATAAAATTAACAATTTTAAGAGAGATTCTTTTCCACGTGACAACGTCTAGAGAAATACACTTTCCACGTGGTTATACCAAACGAAAACCATCACCGCGACGATTCCAAAATACTTAATTTCAATTTCTCAGTCAACCGAACGTTAATTACGGCAAGTAAACGAGACACTCGTTTAAGTGGCAATAGTTCGGTCCTGTTCAACGTCAAATACGTTGTGCGCACGGATGAGACAGATGTAAGTATGCGTACGTAAGGGTAAGAGAGCAAAAGAAGAAATAAAAAATATATTAAAAAAAAATAAAAAGAAAATACTTGGCGAGCATGGGAGCGTCAATCAATAAACGTTCTCAAGTGGAGCAAGCGACTCTCACCGAGTGGAGCGTATTCCTGGCTGAAAACGTAGAAACCAGCAGTTTCGAAGGCGACATCGTAGGTGGTTATAATGTTCCGATGGGCGGCCAGGTGCAGGCCGTAATGAAATTCACGAAAGAAATCCGAGATACCAGTGTACGCCTTCGGCAATGCTTTCAGCACCATCTCCGTCTGCGTGCTGCGGTGTTCGGTCAGCAGGATCTTCCCGAACCATCCCTCACCGACGATCTGCAGGATATCGAACTCGTCGATCAGATTCACCTGTTCGAGAAGAAAACTCGGTACAGCTGTTCCGTTCAGCACGGGATGACGAATTGAGTCGGAGCCAAGACAGAATGTGCAATCGCAGGTTGGCAACTGTGACACAGGTGCATCGTGCATCTTCTTCTCGCGATTCCGTTAAGTTTTATAATAATCGTACGGTTCTTGTTTTTTTTTTTCCTTCCCTCTTTCGATGGAAAAGAGGAAAGACACCGTGAAAGAGAACAACGCGTATCTATGACACAACGACAAAACGTCCGAGAACACTGCGGGAGAACGAAACGTGCTATCCGTACTTCGGTTCGTTCGACGCGACGTCTATTTTTAATTCGACGCACGATTCGTTCTCCTCGGCGAACACGTTTTGATCCACATGCGGGGACACAGAAGACAACGTAGCGTACGAGGACGACGATGATTTATTTATCGTTTACTTCTGGAAAATCGTGTACACACTCCGGTCGGTCTTACACATTGATTTCTTGTTCCACGGGATCGATTAAGTGAGTCCACCGCGGTTCACGATCATCTAATTAAATGTATAATTCATCCGTGGAGCTCGGTCACTCTATGTATGTATATATGTATGTACTTATTTCGTATGATAACGATGTAGCGCGTTGTACGATATTAAATCCGGCGAGCGTGACATAATATACCTCGTGCCCTTTAATACGATGTAGCTGAAATGAATGGGTCTAGGATTTTATTGTGTGAAATTCTACAATAGTCTCCGCGCAAGTTACCGAAGCGTTAAAGGTTACAATCGCGGCGCAGCATTGTCATAAAGTGGGCATCGGGCGAAAGTTGGTTCGATGCCAGGAAGAAGGAGATTGCCCGTTGCTCGTGTAAATGTAAATGTTTCACGTACGACCACTATTTCTGGATCTGAAACGACTCGTAGCTGGAAAACTCGGTGTGAGTTACTGCCCGCGTTGCTTGTCCGTCCGCGAGCAATTTAAGAATACACATACCGTAACGCGGATCGACGCGAGATAGACGTTTCGTGTGATTGACACATCGTGAAACACCTCGTTATACGTGTATGTATGTATGTGTGTGTGTGTGTGTGTATGGGGGGAAGTTTTTAGTACGATTAAATTACCTTCTCGAGCTCGAACTCTCGTATCCTGTGAATGGAGCCGCCGATGGCCTTCTTCATTAAGCTCATTCTGATCTGCGGTCGTCAACGATGTGCCACGGGCTCGAATGGAAGCCAAAAGTCGGGAATGCACTTAACAATCGGGTATGGTTGACGCACAGATTGCGCGACTTACATTCTGTCATCTCGCAGTGACCACCGTCGGAAGTTAATAGAATTCCACGTGGTCGGTGGTGATCGACCTCGCGTCCGTTAAATATACGACGTATACACTTACGCCGAGGTAGTGATATTAATTCTAGAAAAAAATCATTCGATGTACAGACGCCTACAACGGACAGATTTCCGCGTTGTTTTTACATTCGCGAACGTTCAACGTCTTGTTTCGACCGTGGAGAAAAAAAAAAGTATGAACGGTCTCCTGTTTGCGAATTAAAGCGATTATCAAAACCGGTACAAAGTCTCGCCGGGGGGAGGAAAAAAAAAAAGTTTCTCGAAAGGCTACTTAAACCGCGGCGAACACGTACACGGGGTTGCTACAAAGACGGAGAGTAAGTTTTAGATAATGCGCTCTTTGTGCTCCGGCGTAATGATGCTTTTTCACAAAGTTACAAAGCTCATAAGTGCTCGAAAGTAGCATTGCCACTCATGAATGAAGAAAAAGTTTCGTGAATGACGCCTTACTACGGGAACCAGCATCTCGAGGGAAAAAAGGTACTTCGGGCACGTATATCCCGTTACGAGGCAGGGCAAAAAGATGCCCCGCGCTTTGATGTTTAGATATTTTCAAAAACCGCTGACCTTTTATGCCGCTTTTAATGCGTAAAGGATGAATAAACGTCCGGGTGCGAATTGAATAACGAATTAAAAAATGTTCGTCAATTATAAACCCCTAACGTTTCGTGGAAACGTCGTGTTCTTTCGTGAAAGCAAAAATGAAGTTTAAATCGGTTCGCGCGAGAATCGAGATTTCTCAATAAGAAAAGTTGGTCTATTTCAAGATACACGTGTCGAAAACAGAAGAGGCATCGTCCATCAAAACCGTGTACACGCGTGTTTGCACAAGTAGACTCCATATTCTTGCTCCGCGATAATTGTTGCGCAATTGGGAAGTGAAATACCGCAAATTGGTGTAGGTATACGTGCAGCTCATCATTCGCCAAATTATAGTGACTATAGCGTTGACATATTTGCCGGTGATTCGTTCCCTTTATGTTATATTCTAGAAAACAGTAGTTAGAGCGAAATGCGAAATACGTATGATTACCCGATCTATTTAAAAATCCAAATACACGTAACACGTTCAAAAAAAAATCACGTGTTCTTTTTTATTCAGAATATGATATAGTTTAATAAAAAAGAAATTAAAAATTATTTATGTAGCAACGCAAAAGGTGCTGTACATACGATATACAATTACAAAACCTGTACCTGACGAGGCAATCCATTGTCTCTTATCACTACTCTATAAACTACAAAGTACTTATCACTTTCCCGTAGTTCCTTTTACCGCACCTTCTCGCAAAAGTTTCGTCCACTCACTCGCGTACAAGTATATCTTGGCACTTTGTTCTAAGAATTCGCTGACGACCACAATTAATTCACGAAACGTATCGGCCTCTCCCCGGAAACGGTTCACCAGGTAGGGAAACGTAGCGTCGTCGGGCACCGTTCTCGCGCGTCCGTGTTTTCCGTAGAAAAGAGAAATGTTCGCGGTACGTAGAAAGGTGAGAATCGGTTTTCTGTCGGTCGCGTAACGACCCGAAAGTATGTCTGCCGGGATTCGTGATTTCACAGCGACTCCCGTGTTCGGTGCACTCTTCGACTGTCTGCAGTATTTATAAAACACCGACCGGAAAGCGCGACTGGCGAGCTGATTTTGGCGCCGAGCCGGCTTGGCCGCACACTGACGCCCCGACGCCGACGTCGGCGTCATCGGTCGTCGTCGTCTCGACCTGCAAACCCTCCGAGGAATGCGAGGAAAGACGTTACCTGAAATCGCAACACGTTTCTTGTCGATCGAGGAAAGGATAATTGGGAAGGAAAAAAAGAGACATCGTGTTTCTATATGTATTGCAAAAGCACGTGGTGCGCGCGGCAAGTATGTATGTATAGCTCTTGTTCCGGGGAAATTTATGCGTCCGTGTCGTGTCGCGTTTTCAGACGACGCCGGGCGTTGTGCGTGCTTTATGGGAACGATGACTAATTTCTGAGTTATCTCGAGTACGACGAAGGATGGTATGAAAGGGAAGAAAGGAAATCTCCGTACTGCTGGGGGATTGTTTTATTACTTTTTTTTTTAATGAATCAACACCCGGGGAAAAGTGTACTTTAGTACTTTTTTTTTTTGATAACGGGATTTAGATATATCGCTATATGCGTTTGGAGGATCGCAATAGTTGCTTATAATTTCAGAATGAAATTATGTGGGAGTGGCTCATTTCGCAAGATTGTTGTGCACGCGTAAACCATTCCGAGCTGATTGCGTGGCGTCTGTGAAATTCGCCTTGTCTGACTTCACGGAGTAGTGATATACGATTCGTCATCGTCAGTAGATGAATATATCTGTATATTTTATGTATACCAGATATTTATATATATATCTCGAAGTCCACGCAAAACAAATATTTTAAGACACTAATTCGTTTTAATCAATAAGTCACCACGTGATACGTTCTGTTATATAAATTGACAAATACAGTAAGTTTATTACTTCATTGTTTTATTTAACGTATATTTCTGTGGGTCATTTTATGATCATTACAGTTTTTCGGCAAGTGATAACAATTGTAGTTGCAATTTGATAGTAAAGAATTAATCCAAGCTGGAAGTAACATCTGTCGGATGATCTACGAAGCGCTTCCACTCTGTTTCACTCTGTTCTCGGAAATATTCCCGAAAGACTCAGTCGATGGCGCCACAGTTTCTTTTACCACACACGATGCTTCACCACTGATCACGTATGAGGTATAGATATAGATTTATGCACCTATGCTTTTTAATATTGTTGGGTTTTAGGGATACAGGGCTGTCTGCGGCCCATTACCATTTTAGTGTCGCACCCATCATTACCATTCTGGATTCGAGTCTAGGATGAATATGGAATGATAGGAAGAATATGGTATAGAAGTTATAGTATGCTTACATTAATTTCTAACGAATGGGTTTTCAGTACTCTTTCCATCTATAAACACACAAACAAATCAATCAGTTAACTAATCCAGTAATTGATAAGTACCGTCAGAACATAGTTTGAAAATAGATTATTTTCGTAAACAATCCGCTATATGTCTACTGAAAACTCAACAGGTCGGTACTTCAGTTCCCTGCGACGGATCCCCATTAAGCGAATACGTCTATCCTCTATCTGGTCTATGCGTAAAATACCGCGATTCCCCATAATAACTTCAACAAATAGTTAAGTAACATTATAAACATCTGTCAGGGAATGAAAATAATTCGACTAATTTACACTGCAAATAATGAAAATTTTAAACACTTCTTTTCCTCTCAAGCTTTACAAATAATAAGTTAATTCCAAATCAAAACGATCTCCTTTCGAAGATTCATATCAGGATACAAAATTTTTATAGTATTTCAATATATATCCTATGTTAAACTGCGGAAACAAACAGTAAACAAACGAAAGGCTGATCAACGCGTTTCAAATCTTCGCGCGCAAAGTGTGTCGCGTAGTGCGCGCCGCCGGCCCGCAGGTGGCAGCACCGCGACACGGCAGACGCGCCGTGGCGTTCGTACCTCGAGCACGACTTTCCTGTGTCACGGTGTCGCGCGAGTGTGTCTGGCCGTCGGCGCCCGCGGTGTCCGTCAACGTTTTATCTAATCATTCGAGGAAAGTTTAATTCCGCGAACGAGCGAGCACCGGTCGCGAGTGATCGGCCGAGCGGTGCGTGGCGTGCGTGGGACCGGAAGCGTCGGCCAGGGCCCGTGGATCGTAGAAGACAAGGAAGAAGGAGAAGAAGAAGCGCGACGAGGCAAGCGACAGTGAGAGACAGACACACAAAGCGAAAGAGAGACGGAAAATACGCGTGGAGGGGCAGCAGAAGGAAGCGGGCACGACAGAGGGAAAGAGAGAAAGAGAGTGCGAGTGGCAAATGAGAGAAAAGAGAAGAAGCTAGAAGTGTGTCGGGGCATTCCGTTTGAGGAAGGAGCAGGGAAGTCTTCCTTTTCCTCTCTGTACGACTGGATCGAAGGGGTAGAGTGAGATTGCTGGTGGGTGGGGTGTCGAAGGGAACCGTACAGAGAGACAGTGAGATAGACAGAGAGAAAGAGAGAAAGAGAAAGAGAGGGAGAGAGAGAAGCTCGAAAAGGAAGAAGCAATCCAGCAACCGAAGGGTGTACGCGACTCGTGTGTCGGGTGAGAGAGAAGAGAGGATTGTGTCGACGAACGAGAGAGTGTGAGAGAAAGAGACAGTGCGGTGCCGTGTAAACATACATCCTCTATCGTCGCGAGTGCGTGCGCGAGTGGCAATCAACGACGACTTCACATTGTCGTCGTCGTTGTCGTTGTCGTTGTCGTTGTCGGGTTTTTGAAGCTGCGATCGTCGTTGGCGTCTCCCAGCGGAGAGTCGACGAAGACGTTTAGCTTCACGGAGCGAACGTACGAAAAGTCGGCCGAACAACGGCCCCCCCTGAGGTGCCGTGCATCAATCATCGTGCTGTTCGACACGCGTATGAACCGTCATCACAAATGACAGTCCATCGGACGTGGAGACAAGTCAGGTGCTGGCTGGATTCGTCTGTCTAGCGGGCAAAGCGGTACGTGTACGCACAAACCTCCATACCATCGTGTTATGTTTAAGTGGACTCTTCTGTAAAAATGGCTCCTGACGCCTCTTCTTCTCCTTGTTCCTTCCTCTCTGTGTACAACCGTCTGGCTCCCACTCCCATGCATTCGACCATTCTTAGACGCTTCTGGCCACTACCATTGGGAAGAGAACTTCGACGTTGGGCATCTTTTTTTTTCTTTTTTCTCGTTCCGTCTTTAGACTATCTTCTTGCGGATGCGTGTACCCTGGCGACGTCGGGGACCAACGGATACTTTGGGCAGCAGCCTATACGTTTATAAACATTCGCGACCTACCCCCGGGTATAGTATACGGTGTGCAATCCGCGCTACATACTTGCATCCGATAAAACAAATTATTACGAGAGGCTGAATGATTTCTTTCCGGACACCCGGTGTGTGTGTGTGCGTAGCAGGAAGTTTTTTTTTTTAAAAAAGAGATCCTTTGCACTCTATTGTACGACATTCATTCCGCCATATTTACTTCTTGTAGGTACATAACCTGATGCGACCTTGAAACACGAATGTTAAACAGATCGAGATTTACCTGTTAAACACATTATACTTGACCCGAATCGCAACGGTAGAAAATTCTACGCGATGAATGTTCCCTAATCAGCAGTTCCAATTCGCAACGGAATGACACGAGGTCGCCGTGGCACTCGTGGCCTTTCGAACTAAAAAGAATTTTAAGTAACCGCACGAAACCCGGGTATGTACTTCGAAGAAAGTCTGCTCAAGTTATTCGGGCAAATATTTACTCGACGGCATCCACGGATATACATACATATAACGATCCATGAAAGCCAATACGTAGAATTGTGTAAGAAGAGAACCAGCCAGGTTGGCAGGATACATACAACCCGAGCCTTTCTTTCCGATTGCCTAATTAACATGGATCAAAAGTGATGAATGTAATTTCAATTTCGCTTAAAAGAACGTATAAAAGCCCCGCTTAGCGTAAGTCACAAAGTGAACTCGAGGTATCTGTAGAAAAAAAAAGAAAAAAAAAATAAGAGCTCTCAATATTTCGATTGGTGGGTTAACGAACCAGAAGTCCTCTGAAATGTTAATGTCTTATTACGTCACGTTCGTTTACCGTCGGCGAAGAAAGGGGTCAAAGAGACGGAAGGAAAGGGAGGAGGAAAAGAGTGCGAGAGGACTAAAAATGGCGTGGCACGACATACACCGTCTCACGGATACAGATTACAGAGTCTCTACGTTCGGTCCTCTCTCTCTCTCTATCTCTCTCTTTCTCTTTCTCTCTTTTTTTCACATTCATCCACTCTCTACCTCACTCTCTTTTCTCTCCGGATATCGTGGAATGCACGCATCGCACCTCGTCGCATTGTATACGCGGATATCGTATACCTGTACGCGAGTATTACAGTGGAAACAGGAGAAACGTTCTAATCGGCTCTAATTATGTATTCTCACCTACCGCGGCGAACTTCTAACAACTGTTCGCCGTCGCGTCACAAAGCGGATTAGAGTTTTCTGTATGTAGTACACAACGGCTCTGTATCCTCGGCGCGCGGAGGAGTCGAGGAATCTTGGTAACGGTACGCGGGGCACACTACCTGTTACGCACCCGTGATGCGTTTGCATTACGCATTACCATAGGTTATCGCCTTTTAAATCGAGGATTTCGCGGCCCCTCGTGTGTACACCACTTGCCGTTCTTTCTGCCTTTCGCACGCTGCAAGAAGACACGTCGTTCCGTTAAAAAGTCACTCTGATGAGAATTTCCACCTGGTTTCGTTGGTACGTTTTTAAAGTTCTATTGGTACTGGATGAAGTGAGAAATTTCACATACGAAATGATCGAAGACGATAACGAATAGACGTGGAATTAAGTTCAATAGTAATCAATAGTAAATTGTTTTATAACGAACTCGATGGAACTTTTATGAGCGTTCGTCGGGGGGGAAACGAGCGAAAGAAAAGTTGTATTATTTACTACTTTCGTACCAACGTTTTACGCGAGTGCACTCGGGGAAGAGCGAAACGTGCCAATTAATTTCGTGCATCGAATTACGGTGAAGTAGGTAATACGATGGTAATTTGATTTATTTACCGGGCGCGTACAAACTTTTGCCATTTCACAAGGAAGACACGTTAAGGTACACCCGGCTAATTGTGAAATTCATACGCGAAGAACACCACGTGTATTTTTAGTTGATTAAGATGCACTCTGTGTCCGCGTAGGTTCACCGGCGACCTTTTCCGTAATGTCAACGGGTTTCCAGCAAGCGGAGCTCGGTTTTCCTTTGCTAAATTGCAGTGAAATTGAATTTTTTTTTTGTCAACCTTTCGAGCGAGGTTATACCAGTCCATCATCTTGGACATGGCTAATCAAAACTGGGCTCGGATAATTAATTTAACGCATTCGACGCGGAGGAACACGATTTCTTCTCATCCGTTTAACCGGGTTCCATCGCGGAAAAATATTCCGTCCCTGTTTTCGCCCGTGGTAACGCGTGTTCTATAAACTTCCGACACGGATTGCACATTTCGAAACGTGAAAGCACGTACGTATGTATCGCGAAACCCGTACGTACATTCGTACGACCCGCTGTTTTCAGAACGTTCGCCGGTGAAATTATTCTATAGATCTCGAAATTACGGTACACGGTGCGCGCAAAGCACGGCGTGTGTCCTTGCGGTGGAAATTGACTACAAATCTAAATTGAATTACTTTGGATTATCCTACGTGACTCCGTTGGCATGTACCCGAATCCAATTTACCCCGGTGTTCATGATTATCCGTCTCCGTGCGTGCGTGTCAGCACGTCTCGATGTTTTCAAAACATTGAAACGTATCGTTAGCTTTTATATCACGCCCAATGAACAAAAGTAAAATTAAGAAGAAATCTGATTTCTCTTTTCCTCGTTGATCTTAACGACAACGACTCATCTTCATCATCGATGATTCAAACTGATATTATCGTAATAAATATCGTCGTAAGAATTGGAATCGTACCAACATTTTTTTTTCTTTCACGCTCGAATCACCGATACGCCCGTTACGATAAATTTCAACGGGCGGCGAACCAGTAGTTAGTCGTTCGGTGGCAAAGGAATGCCGCGATCTGCGTACACACACATTGCTCGACGCTTCCTCGTCTCGCGGTTATGCAACCGGCCGTCGATGCATCGATAAAATAGTTAGCAGTATACGGCGCGTGTCGTTCCGTCGTAATTTTTCCGAGGAAGTTTTATCTGCGTCTAATAGACGCTCCTGTACCTCATTACTACGGGCGGTGCATACAACGGAACCAGGTCAACGGGCGACCACCAGATACGTCATGTTCAGGTGGATACAGAACGGCAGACGTAAATTGTTATCGGGAAAACGTCAGGTCCAATCAGTCGTGGTGAGATATTTGGACGAATCGACGTATTGTAGATTTTTCCTTTTTTTTTGTCTTCTTTTTCTTTCTCTTTCTCTTTCCTTTTTTTTTTTGCCACGTCGATGGAGAAACACCGGTACAACCATTCGTTCATCGTTTCCAGCCTCCGTATCCGTTTTCTGTGCGCGAAGAACAAGCGTCACGGAATATCGGTCGCTCAATAGGCAACGGTTCACTGCGATGAAATTAATTACGTTACACACGACACCGTGAAAAGACGTGTTTCAAAGATCTACTCGGCCGGATCGGGTTTTTCTACGGGGGAAAGAATGAAAAAAATTATTGATTCCCATCCCGTCGGGTTTTGTTTCACCTTTATTGCCGATAATATAACGGAGATTTAATCAGTGCAATGTGTGACGCGATCATCGGATTATGAAAGTTATCCGACTTTGTAACGTCGGCAGGTGTTAATTAATCATCCGGGACTGAATATTAAGAGAGAAATTAATCTGATTAGAGAACCCGTTTCTAGATAACGAATATGTATTTACGACATTGTACCGGTGGATTCGATGATTTAAGAAGTAGGTGATAACCGTAAACATACGTTCTTCTTCCCCCCCCCCCCCTCCGCGTGCCGTGCATGCTAATCGGGACAAAAGTCTGGCTCTGTATCTGCCAGGGTGGTAGAAATACACATCGTGACAGAGCAAGTCGACCAAAAATAATGGTCGACTAACTTTGTAACCTAGACTGGCCTCGAGTGGAGACCCGAGTCTTCCTCTCGGCACTTCATCCCCGCTTTTCTTAGATCCGGCAATTTTGTCTGGTGTCGGGCACAGTGGGACAATGTGGAGAAATTTTCTGGCACACGTGCATTCGAATATTATTGTTCCTCGGTTAATTTGACCCTATTCACCGTGGATGGACGTCGATGATGACTGAGAAAGAGAATCGTTTAATTAAACACTTGAACGAACGAACGACGGGCTTAAGTACGGTTTCGCAATTTGCAGCGGCACGAACCTGTCGATTATATAAAAAAATTTAATTGCATTACTATTACCTACGAAACTCATCGACGATTCCCTGCGTCATTATTTGGCAAACTTGGTAAACAAGCTTGTTATGACGGAAATTGATTGCCGGATTGTCGTAGTAAGGAAAAAAGAAATATATGTATACATATACTTCGTCCTTATACATGGACAGTTTCATACTTATGTAAGTGTGAGAGGAATAATGATCGTTCTGTTACATAATAGGTGGAATTATTTATTTTCCTTATTGTTTCGCATAGTTCGCACGATTTTCTGAAAGCGCCGCGTTTAATTTTAAACATTTCTGTACGTAATGGGAAGGGACATCTCGTCGTCGGTGTTGTGAATCATGCGGTCTGTATCTTCTTCTTTATTCAACGCTCGCTTGTATTTTCAAAGAAGTGTATTTTTACATCCGTTCCGTTAAAATCGACGCGATTCATAGCGACGATCTACAGTGGACACCTCACTATCCGTCGCTGAATGTATCATCGTTCTCCTTGACGTAGAATTGACGCAAACGCGTCCCGTGTCGTAGCACGGACTTTTTGATTCAAAAAAAGAAACCGGAACCGGTGTGACGTGTGCGACTGGCTATCGGGTGAGTCCGTGAGCGTATTATGAATGATCCTGAAGTCTGAAAATAAATCTTCACCCCGCGTCGTGATAATCCCTTTCATAAATTCTCGGTGTTCGATAATACTTTGATATTAACCTACATTTCAACGATAACAACAAAAACATATATATTAATATAATTAGTATAATAAGACTACTATATTTACTGTCAAAAATACGTGTTGCCTTTTCGGAGCAAATCAGTCAGAAGGAAATTTCGATATTAACCGTATCTATCGATCGCTGTAAGTCTCAAATTACACCTGTAATGAGATTACGATCCATCGACTTCCGTTTCAATCTTCCGGGCTCTCTACCTCGAGTACCCTTTACCTTTCCGAACCGACTGTCCGCGAATCGACGGAGCGCTTAATTATTGCTTCTTCGTGCTAAAAATAATCACGACCCTCCTTTCCTGGGGTAGACAGGCTGCACTGGATGGAAACGGTTTCGACTAGGAGCGATCGATTTTATCCGGCAAACCTGAACCGTTTTTCGGTAGCTAGGCAAATCCGGTGACCTGTCGACACAGGAAGTAATCCCTGGTTTATCCATATACGTGGAAAACAACGTACGTTACATTGCTGAGAGCAATCCAGCGTGATGGGAAAAGTGAGAGTACACGACCACCTTGAGCCTGATTCGTCTAGTAGGCGTAGAAATTTATTTTCTATATAAGGCGGACAATCGATTCGTTATTGCATACGGGGATTCGATAGTCACGTGTGTACACAGTCGTATATATTATTATTACATTTCCATGTAATAACTTCAACTCGAACTGTTTCACCTGACAGCACTGCAATGCTACTTTGCACTGCGCGCAATATATCAATCGATGTACTTCCTTATCCGATACAATGTTCCTCCTTGCACATTAATCAACCACGTTTTACACGTCTTCCCTCATACGGATTACAATTTGTAATTTATACATTTACATTATTTCACTGTGCGCAACGTCGGTTCCGTATTAAATAGAATCTTAATGTAATTAATTATTGTTACGTGGTTATGAATGTATGTGGATTCGTTTTTCGTACGTTGCTAGATACATATGTACTCGATTCGGGAAACTGGGCCAGTAAGAATTAATTGTCCGGTAAAAACGGAATAAAATTAGATTTATTATTATACGATGTTTAAAAAAAAAAAAAAAAAAGAACGTCGACCACGGGAAAATGATTTAAAAATACACGTGACATTTCGGTCGTGAATTTTTTGTGCTCTACTTGTATGTACGTGCGTAACTTCAATTACAGATGCCACCTAAATACATGGAAGGTTTTTAGAAAATGTTAAATACCTCGGCAAATATCACTTACATCAGACGCTAGGAATTCCACGTTAATTACTCAGGCGAACCACGTTAATTATAGTTAGGAACGAGAGGCCAGTAAAAATCTGGTAAAACGAGAGTTATTCTCTTTAATTGCTGAATAAGGATCGTGTACGCTTTCGAAACGGCGTTTCACTGCACGGTGCTTTTTTTTTTCTTTCTTTTAACGCGCCGTTTCCGTTTCAGGAACGAGATGCATCGGAGGGTGGGATACAGCACCTACGATGGGAAGATCGCCGGTCTCTACGATCTGGAGGAGACCCTCGGACGCGGACATTTCGCCGTCGTGAAGCTGGCACGGCATGTATTCACCGGCGAGAAGGTCGCAGTGAAGGTCATCGACAAGAGCAAACTCGACGAGGTCTCGAGAGCGCATCTCTTTCAGGAGGTGAGAAAGAGAGAGAGAGAGAGAAAATAGAAAATAGAAAATAGAGAGTAGAGAGTAGAGAGTAGAGTAGATTTTTATTATTTCTTCCAGGGGTATGTGATCCCCCTAGGAACACGAGTATAGACAATAATAAAACATAAGGAGGAAAAGAGTATACGAAATGAACAAAACTTGAAGTATAAAAATGGAGGAAAAATAGGGAAATACATGCGAAAACTTATCGGGAATTGCGTTGCCATGCGATACATTCGACGATAGAGAGAAGCTCCGCGGAGAATTCTATGACGGCATATCCTTCCTCCTTTTGTTCCTGTCCCCGGTATATCGGGTGAATAAGCCGGACAGAGAGAACACTACGAAGGAAATTGAAACCCGTTCTAATACCTTCCTTCCGTCTCGTTATCCACCGTCACCTCGATCGTTCCGTCGTCACCCGTGCATCGACACACTTTTCACAGTCGAGAACGTTTCCAGTGCAAAGAATAGTTACCGATCGTGTCCCGATAACGTTGCCCGGTAGTTTTATAATCGGCGCTCGAAAATCGCGGTTCTGCGTTTTACAAGCGACCCGAGGATAGAAGGATCCGTTATTTTTAACCGGATTCAGAAAAGGAGGTTCCGTATTTTCCGGCGAGATATTTCCAACCGATTTCATTAGCCGAGTTCGAAAAAAAAGGAGGTTCCCCTCGATGCCGGGCATGTTTGCGCGTAAATACGTACGTCCGTGATTATCTTGGAAATCACTGAACCGATTTCAATGAAACTTTCACTAAACGGATCGCGATGCTCACCGGATGGTTTTAGCTATGATCGACGTCGGTTGAAACTGTTACTCTATATTTATTTTGTTTTATCCGGTGAAATTCGTTCGATATATATTAATTATCCGGGGTCGTGGAAACGTACGTGTAATTTTTTTAACATTCAATGACACTTATATTAGAAATACTAATTGCTGGATTACGTAAGATCCGTTCGATGCAGGCGCGTAGGAAAGATCTCTACGATCCGATTCGAACTTGTAGATCTCGTTAAGGTCAACGAGATAATGGAGCGCGAAAGGGGGGAAGGGGGAACGACGGAGGTCATTGACCACGAATCAAGACGGGTACGTATCGGTAGTTTCACACTTTCCTGTTTGCTTGTTACAGGTACGATGCATGAAGCTGGTGCAACATCCGAACGTGGTGAGGCTCTACGAGGTGATAGACACGCAGACAAAGCTTTACCTAATACTAGAGCTCGGTGATGGCGGCGACCTCTACGATTATATCATGCGTCACGATAGCGGCCTCAGCGAGGAGGTATAGTTAACGTAATTCCAATGAGATTGACGTCCGTGTGCCTTGAGAAAAATTATATCAACTATATACCGAGCATACCCCCCCAAAGAGTAACAGTGGAAAACGAGAGATGTTTCGTTGGACTTTTAAAATAGGAAACTTTGTTAAAAAAAAAGATCGAACAAAGTATATATATACATCTTTTTTTTTTATTTGAGATTCAGTTTTGCACTTTTTTCTGATCGATCAGGTGGCCAGGACGTACTTCCGGCAAATAGTCAGAGCCATATCATATTGCCATCGATTACACGTGGTGCATAGGGACCTGAAACCTGAGAACGTTGTTTTCTTCGAAAAAGTCGGTACGGTAAAGCTTACCGACTTCGGATTTAGTAATAGATTCTGTCCTGGTCAGAAGCTCGAAACTTCCTGCGGATCTTTAGCGTATTCTGCGCCCGAAATTCTGCTTGGTGATAGTTACGATGCTCCTGCTGTCGGTAAGTTTCTTGAGATACACGGTTTTTGTTGTTGTTGCGTTGGACATTTTAACCGTCATTTACATTCATTTTTGCATTCATGTTACAGACGTTTGGTCGCTTGGAGTAATTTTGTACATGCTAGTATGCGGCCAAGCGCCGTTCCAGGAGGCGAACGACAGCGAGACTCTCACCATGATTATGGATTGCAAATACTCAATACCGCCGCACGTATCCGACGGCTGCAAACGTCTTATCGCCAGGATGCTTGTCCGAGAGCCGGAGGGCAGAGCGACGCTCGAAGAGATCGCGGCAGATCCTTGGTTAGCGATAGGATCCGACGCGGACTCCGTGGAAGCGTTACCTCTAGTATCGCGGCAACAGGTCTCGGATGATCATCACAATCATATAATTACGAAAATGGTGAACGGTAACATCGCCACTAAGGAAGAAATATTGGAGTAAGTTCGCGTGCGAACGTTGTTAGATTACGAAAAACACTTGTTGGTAAACTACGGATGTTTATGGAAATATGTATTTCTATAGAGAATGGGTAAACAAATGGGACGGAACGAAAAGTGTATTTCATCTTCGGACGGGTTCCTTAAAATGTCTTGGATGAAAGGGAATTGGAAGAACATATATCTGTATAAACATCTAGAGTGTACTTATTGGCGATTCGTGTGTATACTTGTTTTTTTTTCTATGTTAGTTTCTCCTAATGATTTTATTCGATGTTACTATAGAGCCCTCGATAAGAACGAGTACAATCACATAACAGCGACGTATTTCTTGTTAGCCGAAAGGAAACTACGAGCTCATCGTCAGGAACAGATACAGAAAACACGACCCGAGATCCTTGAAGTCTCAGCCAGGTATGCGCCGGGGACCAGTAACTCGTATAGAGAAATTATCAATGTGTACATATAGCGATTGGTTATTTTCAGCCGGCAGGATGACGTGGCGTCGAACTTGCGTACCGATCAAAATTCATTGAGTACAGTCAACCAATCGCTATTGAGCGTGCCACGAACGCCGGGTGATGTACCGCAGGTACTGTTGGATTTAATTTTGATTCAGAATAGTCATACGACGTTGTAGATATATCTGAATACGTCTATACACATCGTCTTACGTTAGTCCCACGCATTGAACATGAATCGCACGTCTATTAGATATCACGAAACGATCTTCTCTTTCGAAAAAAAAAAATAGATACATCTCCTTGTTACAGAATGTTCGAACGCGGAAATGCAGCATTGTCCAGGAGGAAGAGGACGAAGATGATGTATCCTCGTGCTCTGGACGGGACGATCGCGGCAGCAATTCCGCGTTGAACTCGTTTAATCGTCGTGGTTCGCGTTCAGAGGGCAAACTTTCGCATATTTTACAGGAAAGGTTATCGCAACTCCCGGAGAAACATCCTGCCCACAAAGGTTTACCATCCCAACGTAACTCGAAGGAGGGTATCACCGTTCCGGTTATCGCTGACGGAGAGGAGCGACTAAAATCTAGTCCGAACAATGGGAAAAGCGGAGATTTGTCACCGGCCGCTCATCCGAAAGCAACGATCAGGTCTCCGGCTAGCAATTTACTCGCAGAGAAGATACCTGCGACAACAAAGCTCGAGTGCCAGGAGAATTTGAAGAATCGATTGGGTGATGTGCTTTCGGGGTGGGCAAGGAAGGCTACCACAACGGAGAGCAGACCAAAATCAGTGACGGAGTGTTTAAGGTCGGCAGGACCTGTACCGGTGAACAAATGGAGGATGGGTGCTCAGCATCGATCTGCAGCCTCGTCATTAGACTCTGCTTTATCAGCAATTCCGGCGAAACCATCCGAAGCGGCGACCACGACTACCACTACTATCTTAACGGAATCCTCGACGGTATCGATTCCACTTCATCCTGTCGGCGCACTCGGCGACAATCAGCTATCGTTGACGCCTAAGTACAAGACTATGCCATCACCCGGGAATACCGGTTCGGCATCGTCACCTCAGCTTACCCTCAACGAAATCCTGGAGGATGGAGATGCGATACCGGTGCCCGCTGCAGAAAGTGGTGGTTCATCCGCGAAATGTCGTGTAGTTAGGAGAACGGGGTACGAGCAAAGGAGAAGTGAATTTCATAAGACACGAACGACGTCGTGCTCGAGTTCGGACGCCAGCGACGACGACAGCGAGAGCAGGAAAAAGAGGGCGCATAAATTGGGTGCTTCGACCGGGAAACCTCTACCATCTAGACGCGACAGTCATGACGACTCCAGTGACTCACAGGATCCAGGAGGGAGCGCTGGTAGAGGTGGGGGCGGTGGGGGTGTAGGTAACGGGGAACACACAACGGAGACAGCATCGAACGAAACGAATCAAAACGATAGTGGAAATGGTACTAACACGACGACCACGACAACGACAGGGGGTAGACATCGTTGCGGGGAAAATCAGGTGATATTCGGCAGAAGACATCACGTCGGTAGGAGAAGAGCTGGTGAGACCCGATTACGTGAGAGCCAATCGTTGAATCGTATCACGGAGGTGCAGGAGGCTGAGGGACCTACGTCGTGTCACAATCATTGTCACGTGTCACGAAATTCCGCCGTTATCGGTGTACAAAGTATTTCCTCGTCGTCGTCGTCGGTATCGCAAAGTAGCACAGGTTCTCACAGTGCTGTCGCTCAGCCAATGTCGCAGGCGGCGACCACTGTACAAAAAGCCAAAGGTTTCGGGGCGAGACTTCTGCAAAGCTGGTCGCTTAGCAGCGGTAAATCCTCGTTGTCACACTCCTCGAACAGACACAGTAACAGTAGTAGCCCGAATGGGAGATGCAACAAGCAGGAACAGCAGCGGGAAACATGTCAGAGAATCGGGAATTGTAGCAACGAGGAACGCAAGGACCAAAACGGTGGTGCGGTGAATCAGATGCCGTCCAATGACAAAGAGAATCGGAACGGTTCGATCAGAAACGACTGTAAAAATCGGAAGATGCGATTGTTGAATCGTTATTTCGCCGTGCACAAGAAACTCTGCGTACCGTTGCCGGGTCTCTTCGGCAAAGGACGACTCTACAAGGCAAGATCCTGTGGCAATATCGCCCGCGATCGCGTCAGTCCACCGTCACCAAAGTCTATGCTACTTTGCACTACCGCCGACGACAAATGGCGAGAACGTCGGCAGTGGTGCGACGCGAAGCACCAACATCGAGGCAGCGACGGCGACATCAATCAAAATTTGGGCCTCGCGCATCTCGTTCAAGATACCGTCGTGGGTAAGGGTTGCAGCGGTATACCCACGGTTTGTCACATTCACCTCGGCGATGCCTCGAAATGCTGCAGCCTCTTTTGATGAACTTGCCTCCCAAGTGATCGAAATGGATCGATGCACAAATAAAAAAAGAAACAACAGCAACAACAACAGCGACAACAAAATAATGAATCATAGACCGCGCGTCTCAACCACCCAACGTATTCGTAAATGAACGACGAGTATTGCATTCTTATTGTTTTTTTTTTAATCTCGCAATGGATAACGATTACCGCTGATTTAAATACAAAAAAGAAAACCGTAAGGCCTTCGGCGAATGAGGACTTTTTCGCAGACACGATTTATTACGAAGTGCAATCTATTTTATAATAATAGCATGGTGTTTCAACGTAACCCCCCCCTTGCCCGACAATTTATGTTACATAAACGCCAATCGTAATCGGGCAAACCGTTTGCCGGAGTGTGCACACGCTCGCTATAAGTCGTACATAACAAATACGCACGCGATGAATCTTCTTCGCGCGCGATGTGGTAATCGTTAACCACGACCTTACTGATTACGTGACATGCGTCAATGGTCAATGTATTCAACCGATCGCGTCATATCCCCGTATTGAATGATGCGTATCGATGAGCACAAGGGTCGAGTCAAGAGGGAGGAGAGCGTATCGATCGATTAGGTCGCTCTATGGGAAGTGTATCTAGTCCGTGTGAACAAACCTATATTAAATATTGCAGAGTTTATTATTAATATTATTATGACTACGATTTAATATTATTATCATTATTTTAAACGTGTCACGTTAGTTGACGGCGTGAAATCGAGCGCGGAAACAGCGCGAACCCCCGACCGCGACTCGTAACAACAAAAATCATACGGCGTTACAACTCTGACATCTCGCAAAGCCTTGGAGGGTCTTCCTCGTGTCTATACGTCCCTAATTTATCTATCTCTTCTTCCTTACCCCCTTGCGATCTCCGTAAGATTTTTCCTAATGCAGTGAACAACGCCTTCGCAAAACGATTCGTGGTTCGCAAAAGAAAAAAAAAACGCTTCGCTCGTTTCGCGAGCACAATCTCGTCGCGATTCCAAAAAAAAAAAAGAAAAAAGGAGAAGAAAACAAGGTGTACTTGCGGGTTGTATGTATATACGATGCGAATCAATGAATCGTACACAATATATTATACATTTTCGATTGACAACGTCGGTGGTGCTATGCACGTGGATTTGGCGCGATGAGAAATAAAGAAGAAGAAGAAGAAGAAGAAGGAGAAGAAGAAACAAATAAGAGAATACACCTTATACCGTCGTTCGCATGTATTATCTATGAACGACATGAAGAAGAAGATAAAAAAGAGAATCATATTTCATTAAACGAGCCTGCCTAACTTTGTTCTCTTTTGCATATCGTCTTTCGGTCAACAATGACGAATTACCGTTTATCCTTTTTCTTCGATTAAATCCAAAACGTTGAAATTCACAGCAACTAATAAAATTCGATGAAATATCGCGAGCTTGCCGGTTAAGCGCGTGATTTTCGTTCTTCTCGTCATTCTCATTAGAGGACGCCTATCGTATTCGGCCAGGCGATTATCGTCGTCATCGTCATCGTCATCGTCATTCTCTGCCATTGCTACTATATACATATATACATATATATATATATATATATATATATATATATATATATATATATATAAATATCAGAAAGAGAAATAAAATACTTGATCGGAGACGAACGCACCGAACGTCACAAACTAGATGGTAATCGATGATTCCGCGTCCACGAAAATGACTTGCCGATAGAGCCAAGTGCGATGCTAGAAATGATATCCATGACGAAAGGCTGAGTATTAGTATTTCTTTTCTTTTTTTTTCTCTCTCTCTCTCTTAGCATCGATCAACGAAGCTCTCGAAGACTCGATTTTGGATGCGTCGTCGTCGTCGTCGTCGTCTTCGTCTTCGTCGTCTTCGTCGTCTTCGTCGTCGTCGTCGTCGTCGTCGCCGTCGTGGAGTCGTGCTCCGATAATGTATAGAAAATCTGTGTGTAACTTTTATCTGCTTCGAAGATCGAATGCGGGTCATTCGGCAGACCATCGAAACGAAAAAAAAATGAAGAAGTGAAGAAACTCTTGCTGAATTTAAGGGATATTATACATACACGTTTACGAAACCGTTTTTCACCCTCCTTTTTATATATGTATCTCAAAGTCGGTATTTCGTGTCCCTCGAGCAGCCCGAGAGTGTTTATATGTACCTAAATATGTCAGGTGTACGAATCTACACATATTGTATTGTACCGAGCCAGACGTTTATAGTGTAATACAACAATTTATTTATTATAATGTGGAGAGACGGTCCTTTTCAATCGTCACTGCCGACGATCGTCGACCCCCTTCTTTTTACTTTCTTTTATTCTCCTTGCGTTGAATAATATCACCGAAGACGAATTATATCAACTTCCTCGACAAAGACTGAACAAATTTTACGATTAATCACTCTGATCCGCTGTTTGCTTGAAGAAAATAAAATACCTTGTGTCGTACGATGACGATGACTCAACGAGACCAAAAAACAAAAAAAAACATAACAAAAAGATACAAAAAAAGAAACACTTTAAAAATACTCGAATAAGATTCATCTATACAGTCGCACTCGCTTCAGGTGCAATTACTAATCGTACAAAAGAAAATATTCCCCCTCCAACCCCCCCTCTTCGGTAGTCATTAATTTAAGAATTTCAGTGTTCAAAAGACAAATCGGTTCTGGATAAAAAAAAGAAAAAAAAGAAACGAGAGAAAACAAATACAAATTATACTATCCGCTGTTATTTCGAGAATTTCCAAATAAAATTCCAATACGACCAAGATGTGTACCGGGCATTAAGATTATTTCTGTATAATGAGAGTCTTAATAAGAGTGATAATAACGTAAGACATTGGAGTCTTGTAATTCCGGCATTCGTTACAGAATTCACGTGAAAACCAGTATCCCGCTTCATTTATCGCGGATAAAATAAATTATACGAATTCGAAAAGCTTTGACCAATACTACTAATAACTACTACCAAAACACCACCACCACCACCCTCAACCCTCTTTCCAGAGATTCTACATTACGCGCTGTTTATTCGGCATTTATTGCAACTTTCTCTACGACTAAGTAATTTGCAAAAATCTAGGACTTGAATGTATATCTACAATTGCAATATAGTAAAAAGCGTTACCTCCATACACCTATATTTGGCATTTCCCTGTATCCGGGATGATTAAGCTGCCCTAGGAGAATTATATTAATAATGATAAATAAGAAATATTTTCGTGTTGTAAATGAATTCACTAGTGCCGCAGCTGATTCCGTGCTCTGTCGCACAATTGTAAAGAAAAGAAGGAAAAATAGTAAGGAGACAAAATGAAAGACGGAGAGAAGAAGAAGAAGAAAACGACGATTATTGAGAACGATTAGTATCCTGAAAGCGGAATGAATCGTATTTCTGTTGCATTGAAACGAAAAATGAAGAAATAAACTTCGAATGAAGCGCCTACGCTAATGTTCGCTAGTCCCTTTGAAATTAAAAGTTGTCCGCCGGACAACGCTATAGTACAATTGTCCCGATATAATTTTGTAAGTGGATCTTTTTCAACCGAATCATGTGCTGTAACGTCTGTTTAGCGCCCGTGTCTCGATCTTAAACAACAACAAAAAAAAACATGAAAATGAACAAAAAGAGAAAAAACAGATGTCTGCTTCAGATTCCGTGAATGTCAACCCAATTTACTGCCAGCTGAATGTAACAAAATCCACTTTCGTATACCGGTAAACCAAAAAAACAAAAAAGAGAAAATAATTCTGTGCACTGCCGGTGTACGTATAATCATTCATGCAATAACTGTGTGCCCGAATCGAATAAATTAAAAAAAATAACGAAGTCACAGTCTACACTAATACCGTATCAAGTTTTTCCTACCGTTCGTTCATTTCGTTCTACCCCCACAAACCACCCCCTCTCGTTTTCTTTCCCTACCCGATCTTCTGAAACCCTTTCATACGATACAACGGAATCGCAAACGGGAGAAATGTGTGAGTACGTAGAAATAGTGTATTCGGAAGTAGGTATTTTATACTTAGTGGCTCTGGGTGAGACAAAAAATAGGATTCAATCGGTATTTTTAAAATTTTTATTATTAAATAATATAACTCTATGTTCGGCAATAATATTTCGTTCGCGATTAAAGCTATGTGCTACTTGTTGCTTTATTAAAAAAATAACGTTGTACTTCATTCACTTGTTTTATCATAGAACAATTATAAAGAGAGTCACTCGTGAACGAACTTCCAAACGAAATATCGCAATAACATTATTATTGGTGGGCGCAAGTACATACAAAAAATATTTACACACGGCGTTATCACTAGATTACTTAGAATTACGAGTTGGATACACACGTCTACTAGTCGAACGAAGTATTGCATGCCGTTAGAAGAATCCAATCGAAAATACGTACGATTCTAACGCGAATAGTAAAATATAATATTATAGAAACTTAGTTGTATCACTCAAAAGAGTCATGGTAAAGAAGAATCATGGTAAAATAATGTTTCAAATAGTAGACGGTAGAAATATCTCTTAGCACGTAATCTAATACTCTCTTAATTATTACAGTATATAAGGTATACCGAACGAAATCACTAAAATTACCTATGTTACACTTGAAATATCATTTTACCGGTTCGTACAAAAACAAATTGAACATATACGTCGCCATTTCGCTAGGCATGGAATTTTTGTAGGAACAGGAATGTCGTTACTCTCGATACCGTTGCGACTATGGATTTAATAAAAATCCAATAAATATACCTGTAAAATTACAGAACAGCAGGTTCATCCTTGTCGGTGGAAGAACGTTGACGTGTGCGTATTCCACTTCGTATTGCTAAATCTCTGTACTTCAAAGTACAGAAAATTTTGAGCAGATACATTATGGATGATAGCTGAAAATTCGCAGAAGCAAAAACGCCAGGGCGAGTGAAAATTTGGAGGGTATAGCTGCATCAGGCTCTTAAAAAAATATCGGTTCTCTTCTGCATGGTAATATAACATTCTCCATCGATTCTGAAGGCACAACCTGAATGTCCTTTGCATCTCTCAAATGCCGGACCAAGTTTTGTGAATTAACTGCCAAGTGTTCTTTTCTTACGAATGCATAGCTGCCTGTTGATCCGCATGTTTTAAAGCCTTTTTACTGTTCTCCACGAATTCCTGGAATAATAGAATTACCGTCACGGCACGATCACGTTGAAAATGAGAAACTCGTAGAATTAGAAAACTTCGTGGAGATAATTTACCATCAATCCACGACTCATGTAGTACGGTCGACTGATACCGTCGTTTTTCTCGCAGTCCTCGCAGAAACACAGGAATATCGTGTCGATGATCATCTGCGATCGAAAGTTAATTATTTAAGAATAAAATACTTGGTGATAAATTTATACAGAGTTACACCGAAGAAATCTTACCTCGTAAATCGATATAAAGCAGTGAGCCACTATGAACGCAAATAGACCTGCAAGTACAATGGGTACCCATGGATGATGGAGTCCTTCTTTCTTCTGAAATTATAAAAGAAGTGGAAAGTCTATAGTGTAAGGGTTCAAAGATATTTCTGTAGGGCGTATACGTACCTGCATCAAGCAGATTCCCGCAACGACCGTTAAAATAACGACCAGAACTTTTCCCAAAAATAGTACAAAATCTCCGACGCTATTTATAGCTGCCACACGCAAAATGTTACTCGACAGTGCCTGGAATGCTTTTTTGCCTCCCGTACAAAAGTTACAGCCGTAAATAGCTGGAAATGATTATTCGAATTAATGATTTCGTATAACGATCACCTGAATCAAAATCAGCAATGGAATATCGAAAATTTTACCTGTTTCGATGTAAGCGTTTCTCGTGAGGAACTTCAGGGCGACTTCGAAGCACCACAGACAGCATTGACAACACCATAGAATTCCCTTGACGCAACTGTTGTCGTAGCGTTTCAAACGATTCTGAACGAAGGAGATCATTGCTCTTATCAGCCGAACCAGACCAATGACAAGTGCACCAAACGCAACGGTACCCAAGTGATATCGTGTGAGATATCCGAAGCCACTCATCACCGGCAGACAAAGACGCTTCTTGTCTCTGTCGAGATGCCATTTAATATCGTAATTAGAAAGGATTTGATTCATTGTAATTATTACCGGAGTGAGGATAACAGGAAATATCATTTGGCTAATTTGACGGTGTTTTATGAAAATAAAACACGAAATATCCGGTACGTGCATACATTTCTACTTATGTAGATGGGACGCAATTGAAATCGATACGTTAATACGACGGAAAAGCTTATTATCGCGTTTCCAAAATTGCCAAAATTTTAATGAATTGAACTCGACGTTTCGTTAATGGACGGAACAAATTTTCAGCTGTATTTGGGTTATTGTATTTTTTAGACACTTCCGATCTACATTATTTGGGAAGTAATTAATTAGTCAAAGAGGTGAATACAACCCGGATTTTACACAAATGTAGAGCAAACATTTGTTCACTAATTATTCCCTTCTAACACATTTGAAAAGCCCCTGAAATACTTTTTTTTCATGTTCCATTTCTTTATCAATTCCCAGAATAAGGTGCATTTGTACAAATTCACGGGTTTTAATTATAATATTTGAAATACCTCGTGAAAAACCATCGAGAAACGGCCAGGGCGACAACCATGTGCTGGCACCCCAGAAGAAACTCGCAGGTGACGAAGAATAGGAACAAATTGTACCACCTGGTGGTCTGTAAAATATCTCATTAATTTTTCTATCCCTTCGGGGAAGATTTTTTGCAAAATAAAATATAAAATAGATTACGTACGATGAGTAGCGCATCCTTCCTAAAGTGGATGTGATTCTTTCGATTCTTGTAAATATTTCCCGCGCTCTCGATCCACAGCATACAATAAACCCAAGCGCACACCGTCACGCCGATAAGCAAATAAGTCTGAAATATATTTTCATTTATTACGCTGTAAATCTCCAATAGCATTCTTCAAGACTTTTGTGCAAGATTTTTACATATATCGGTTGAAGAAGTAACACCGGCATCGAGTAAACAGCTTTCCCTGCCTCGCGAAATAGTTGCATTACAAGTGCGATCCTTTTTCTCATCACCAGTACTATCAGAAGTGTGATAACCTACGGAGAAGATAAATATAATATACAGGAATGTATTAATTAACCGCGAAATGTTTACGCAAATATTATATTTTTCGGGAAAATGGATAAAAAACATTCTTAGAGGTTCTTAAAGTGATTCGGGTTAATATTCGCACACCAATGGTACTCGCTATGGTAGTTTAATTCATTTCTCTGCATCCGAACCAATCATCGTCTCGATGTTTCTACGAATTAGAATGGAGACTGTATAGAACCGAAAATAACGAATTTCATCTCTCGGTAATTGGTTGACACAGAGAAAAATCATAAAAAAAACGTTCCCAGGCGTCCAAATATTTCCGCGAGTCGTTGAACCACCGGTTTCCTTTGGGAAACATACATTTGCATGAACATCCGCATATTAAATTAGAGTCTCGAACGCAATAAAATTTCTTACAGTGACAACGGACAATATGATCGCGTATACGTAGTATGCTTGTACACTTGAGTCTTCTTCATTAATTTCATGGTTTTCCACCGCTTTTTTCTCGCGATTCCACGCGAGCCTATAAAAACGTAATACAGTTATTATCAATATCGTTTAAAATATAATCGATCGTTAAAAAAAATTCAAATCATATGGCGAATAAAACATTTCGTAGTTCGTCATCGAGTTGACGTAACAAAAAATGAACTGGTATATATTTTTAGCAGGTTCTCGCATTATTCCATAATAATTTTATTCAAATGATTAAATAACTCGGTCAGATTTTAACGGAACCGTTAATTCTTCTCTATTTCGTACGTTTAATTTGATTTTCCTCAGGTAGAAATTATATATTTCACGGTAAAAATACGAGCGGAGAACGTTTGATTCGCCTAAGGTTTAAATAATACCGTTATCGCATGGTTCAATAACGCGACCGATAGATCTTGACGAAACATTGTACGATATGTACAATTACCAGAGATACGTTGTGCCTCCTATACAGGCAACGATAACACCGATTAAAACGATGTAAATGACCCATTGCACCATATAACGGAAGGCGATCAAGATACCCAATGAAATGGCTGAAAGCAGTTTACGAAAATGATAAGAGTATTACGTAAAAAGGTATCGTCGATCTAGATAGCGATATCTCTAGTGGTGCATACCCAGAGCTATCAGAAGAAGGTAAATCAGTTCTCTCCAAGCAACCCTAATGTCACTCGTAGCCTCCTAGAACATTAACATATTTCCTTTATTTTTAGAATTATCAATGTGTTAGTTCCTGGCAGAAATGTACAAACCTTGTAAAAATTATCTAAACCGAATCTCTTGATGACGGAATTAGCTGTATCCGAGTAATCTTTGGGCACGCAACGATTAAGGAATATCACACTGTTAAAAAAAAACGAATGATTGAGAAATATAGACGACAGAGTAGAAAGTTTCTATTTTGTTTCTATACTATATTATACAATACTGACTGCTGATCGCTACAGTTGGCCACGCATGTGCGTGACTTCACTCCGGTCGCACTCGCAGTCATCAGGAGATACCTGGGGAAAATGAATTATTAATCAGTACGGCGTTAATAAGCCCGAGCCGCGGAAAGCCGGGGGTTAAAAATGGGAAAGCCCGTTGGAAAATATTTGTCATTGTTGCGGAAAATTTACATTAATAATTCTCATAATGAATGCTTACGTATGCTAATGAATTTTTAAATGCATTTAATTCTTTTGTCCCGCACGGTTAATTAATATCTCGGAACTAACTTTCTCCCCTCTTTATTTGTCATGTCGGATAACAATGTCGTTACGTTCGAAATTGTTGCACAATTTCAGATTACACGATTACATTTGACAAGCCCCCTTCCTACCACAGAGTCCATAATAAACAAATTGTTTCCGCGAAATATACTTACGGTAGTTTCGTCATGTCGCGGCCCTTGCAATTATATTCAGGATTAGTTTCGCTAGGTGTGACGCGGCCGCAAACGTTTGCACAGTCATCGTAACCATTTATTAGGCGATAAATGTCCCCTTTCGTTACAGCATTGCTTACCAGAAAACCCTGTATATACGGGAACACATATATAAAGGTTGTCGCTGTATGTACGTACCTCGCAACGAAATGTTTTGAAACAAACCAAGAAACCGAGATGTACTTACGAAACCACCTAGCAGAGCGATAAAAACGAGCAAAGCGAGAATATCGGTGCAGGATCGATCCGTCACGAAAATTTCTTCCGTGTCTTTCGGTGTCATGCCTTCATTTTCCGACTTCTGAAACGAAGAGAATGCGAGACATGTCGGTAACGCGAAAAACATTGGCGGAAATTCACGTCGAACGGGAAACGGTAAAGCGTGAGAATTACATTTCTTTTTGTATTCATCTTTGGTTCATTGTACACCACTATTCTTGGAATTCCTTGCGTATAACTCTCGAGGAATGATATTACGATATTGAATGTCGTTTGCCGTATCATTTTTTTTCCATTGGAAAAAGAAACAAATGCTCGTTGATGTGCAACTAACCATAAAAACTTGTGCAATTGATCCTTTCGTGTAATTAAGTAATTAAAGAGTTTCAGGGTGTTTCCCTTACGTCAGACAGCAAAACCAACGAAACTTTTCTTGAAACATATTTTTAGTCCGCAAAATCAAGCAGAAGTAATACTTTCAACGAGTCCAACGTTTTTAACGACTGTCACAAAGGAGCTCTTTAACGTGTAACCGCGCCACTGGGTGTAGTGCTCTAAATTAATTAGATTCTTTGATAGCAACCTTACATTAGCGTTCGGACGTAATTAAATTCCTTCCTCTGTTATTACTACGCGACATTAAATACGATAAGAAATTCATTGCACCACAAAATCCTTCTAAAAATCATCTCATATAAATATTGACACATTTCGTCAACAAGGTGTCATCGATATGTTCCCCCAAATTACTTTCACCTATCACAGAATTCTTCATATTGACAATTACACGTTTACATGGATAACCGGTTTACATAACGCGACAGAAATCCAGTTGAATTCCTGACTGCGCTAATTATTTCATAATAAACTTGCACTTTCGTTTCACGATTTTCGTGAACGATAAGGAAAACTAGCTCGTGGCACAACAATGTCTTTTGTGAAAGTTCGCAGACGGGACGGGCGACTCGAATACAAATTAAATCAATTTTCCGCCGGCGAATGTAAAGCGGCGAAAGTTTATATTGAAATACTTGAAAAATACTGGCGTAAATATTCTTCATGAAGAATAATATTCTACGTACCCTGGGTTCCACTTTGGACGCGGGTTCGTCCGCGCACCCGCAGCAGCCCATAGTTGAAGATAATCCTTAAAAAGTTTGCCCTCTGATCTTGAGTTTTCTTCCGGCGTCCCTTCTGTCTCGGATGCGCCGTCTTTCGAGAATAAATAAGAATGAAACACTTTTTTTTTCACAAGACTCGAGGAAAAACTGCGTATTACGTGGTGCGCGCGGAATAAACGACAGAGAGTTTCCGCCGCGAAAACAGTTTATTCCAGGACTGATTCGAGTTATTTATATGTTCCCGAGGTATTAGGAAACGATAATGAGATAATACGAGATTACAAATGTAAAATATATGTCTTTCGACGAGATATCATCGAGATAATACTACTGATAAAACGATTGTAGCTCCTGTTCCGCGGAGTCGCGCGATTTCGCTAACGCGAACAGTTGTTCCCTAATCAAGGGAAGATATTAACGAAACTCTAGGGGAAACGGGATAAAATGTCTAATGGAAATGTAACGATCGTTTTTACGTGGAACAATGCAACGGTTGTTGACATTTTTCCGCTTCCTGTTCGGTGTCGTTAATATTTCCCGAGACATCCTTTTTTTCCCGAACGCGAGTCACGTCAGTTACGATCGATTAATCGAATAATACTGCACGCTACCGTAAAATGACTGGTAGGTAATGCCGCGGGGATATTGTGTCTTTCTATTCCGCGCTGATGTTTCAGCGTATTTACTGATATTGGACACTTTCAGCGAAAAATTTATCGCCCGCGTTATTTTCGATTCGAGAAGAGATTTCGGAGAAGAACATCAGGGTCCACTTCGCGTAATGTAATCAGTTATACACTTCGGCTACCCACTTAACACCTACATTCATAAATTTTAATTAAAAGACATTTCTTCCGTGAGGGAGTTTCGTAAAAATCGATTCGACAGTGTGACCATTCGGTTAATTACGACAGTGGACAAAGTATAGTGTCCGAAAAAACTAAAATAACGTTAACTTTGTGAAGAAAAAAAATCTTTTCAATAAATTTAATTATGAACATTATTGCTTTATAAAATCTCTTGATCAAATTTATATCGTTTGCCAATTAAATTTATTTTTAGATTTAACTGTAATCGTGGACGATTAATTATTCCACTATTTCAATTTTTATGTTATTTCAACAAGTGTTACGCATTTTTCCGTTATAAAGCACACGAAGCCGAGCTATTATCACGACCGACACGTCAACGAGCGCCGAAATATTTGAATAACGTACCGTTAATCACGCGTGAAACACGATGCGGCGTTTTCGCGGCGAAAAAACGCTTTTACAATGAATTTCGTCCAAGTTGCTTTTTCCCGATAAGCTCGTGCAACCACCCGAGAGGAACAATACAATTTATCGAGCGACATACATACTAGGTTATTGGTACGTCAGATAAGAGCCGAACGAAAGAAAGAAACGATCGCGAGAGGTGAAAGCAGGTAGAAGTGCAGTGAAAAATCACGTGTCACCTGGAATTAGCCTGCATAATTTCTATAATCATCAGTGAATACGTCGTACACACGGCACGGAAGTTTTCTCACTGACTAGTCCCGTATCTGGGTTACGGGAATTAGGGAAATTAAATCATATCATAGAACAGAAATCTTCAATAGGTGAAATCTCATTTTACCGTCACGGTGATTATTATTATTATTATTATTATTTCTCTTTCGATCACCGGTAAAATTGAATAAAATACCTCGTCTCGATGTACACATTTAATTCGCATCAAATCGAATTAAATACCTCGGCTCCGAAGGTACGGCTTTCATTCCCGTATATTACGATTAAAAGCTGTAATTGCTCGATATGTAATATATAAACGAAGAATACAATTCTCACCGTTTGTTTTCACAGAGAGAGAGAGAGAGAGAGAGAGAGAGATCATTAGAGTCCTTAAAATATATTCTACAAGCACGATGAAGTCGGGCGTCATCGTTGAATTTGAAATTTCCAACGTTATTCATCCCGAAATACTGACTGGACATTTCAACCCGCGACTCCTCTGACGACTATTACATCCCCGACATTATTCTCTTTCCTCGATCGTACCCGTTAATCCGAACGATTTCTCTGCCATTAAGTCGGAACGTTGATACATACATACGTTCTTCAATATTTCCGTCTACCTACGGTCTACGCTCACGAATTTATTGCAATTCCGCGTAGGTTTAACCGTATATAATTATCCCGATATCTTAATGACGATCGTTAAAATCACCGTGGCCGTGTTAAGACACGATAAATTGGTGGAAATGGAAATTCTCTCGTAACGATAATGATAAACTCGAGAGTGGCTTACCGAACGTTCCTCAAAGTGATTAACCACAATCGACTCGATCTCTCTTATCGTATTAAAGTCATAAGAAATCAGCGTCATAATGACGTTCGAATGATTAACATCGCAGCAACGTGCCCATAGGTAATATCAATAATATTGAGATAACACTTCCGCCGAGTTTGCAACGCCCATTGATTATTATTCGTTCAATTATCCAGCGTGACTGATTCGTTATAGTTTCGCTATGTCCTCAGTTGTCACGGTTCGATTGTGATTTTTCCGAACAATGATAAAGAACATATACACACTATTTATCAATGTACTCTGTCACTTCCGCGTGAGAAAAACAATATCGCCATAGAGACAACCGAGCCGACAAAGATTCACTTCGAAAAAACATATATAATTTTATCGTCCGCGCGGTACTTAATGAATTTTTAATGAGCTCACTATGGAAGGGTAATTCCGTTACGGCGTAACGATGAATTTTTCAGGGTGCAGCCCGCCACTGTAAAGTCTACGCATCGCATTTCTGACAACAAAGCGTGGCGGTGTGGCGAAACAAACGGAACAATGCGCCGCGACCAACGAAGACGAAACAAGACGGGACGAGCGCGGAATCGCCGTGGACTAATTATACCCGCGTACGCGGAGAGAATTAACCAGAATCGTGACTCACCGATTGTCGTCACGATACGTCGTAAATGTTGGCAACGCGACTGCCCTCGCGGTTCCATACATCTATCCGTTCATCTGGATGTATGTATCTGTTTTCCTGTGATTTCCGCGGGGACTTGAACCTCTTGGACGACGGGTTTGATCAACTCCACGAAATGGAGGATAGTTAGTTGGTTGTTTGGTTTCGGAAGAGTTCAGCGGAAGTTACGCACTCGGTACTGCGAAATTGAGGAATGTGCAAGAAATAGAGCGGATCTATTCGACATCCGGACGACTATATTAATTAATTCACTTTTTTTCAGTTTGAACGTTTCTCTAGTCTGGTATCATTATTTAGATGAAAGATTCTGAGATGATTTGGAAATGATTCAGATTTTTCTTGGGTGTAATTTATTGAAATTGAGACATATGTAATTAAAATCAAAATTTTTATAAGAGAAACATATTTTCATCGGAACTCATTAATTATCAATGACTATTCATATTATTAGTACAATTTCGATCTAGTGAAATATGTCTCCGTTGACGGTAAATTTCGTAATACAAAAGCCGTTGAAATTTACGTAATAGTCAAACAAAAGTCTATTCACAAACACGATATTGTCTTGTATCGTGCACCCGAACGCTCCTCGTAATTTAAGATCTAATATTTCATACCGAACTCGCGGCCGTGTTGCGACAAAACAATGGTAACAATCGATTTGGTGAGTTTCATTCGACGAAATTTCTAATTACGAATCGCGATGAACGCGGGTTTCGCGTGGATGTAACGGGTAAACCGGGGCGAATAGAGCCGGAAACAAAAGTGTATACCTGTTTACTCGTAGTCGTCGAGGTAAACAAGGTCTGTGTAACTGAAAGATGGAGTAATTGAATACCGATACCGAGCAGCCCAGGCTGATTTTCTTGGGCACAGCTCGTCCCCTGGCGAAGCCAGTCAGGCGTTGGTAAATAAGATCGGATTTAGGGGCCATGTTCACGGGCACCCAGACCTCGCTAATAGCTACCTAGACAGAACGTTTTTTTACTCGAAAACACGCAGACAATCGATGGTTTTGTTTTTAATTCGATGCTAATGCACTTGTTTTTCTCGCTGTTCTTTCGGAGCGATTTAACGTAGGAATATATTTTTTTTTCTACTTTGTAGTCGTTCAAAAAATGAAGAAAGAAAAATTTCTATTCACTGTACCGAATATGAGTTACTTGTCTGCAGTGGATTTTTACGGTGAAGTTTAGATTATTGTAAGTAGTTGCTGGTATACTTCGGAAAATGGCCCGCAAAGTCTGGAGACAGGAATGAAAATGAAGAAAACAAGTAAACTCTTGGTAAAGACGAGTCTCGTAAAGCATCCTTTCCAAAAATGTAACCTTTATTAACGAGAATAGAAGAGCTGAGCTAGTTGGCAATTCTCCGGCAGCTTTGTAAGCGTTGGCCTTTTACAACCTTGAGGTATCTCGAAAATGATGATAGACAGAGTGTATTATTTTTTTGAACGTGCATGGAAGTAATTAAGAGATTACCACAGGTCTGACGCTCGAAATGACGCTTTAGAAGATTAAAAAGAGAGTCTACTGTATTTGACGATGTCTTTTTCAAAAAGCACTTTCAATACAGACCCATGGGTAAAAACAGCGAATGTTCACTCCAACCGCATAGATAATCACTTTTCACACGAAACAACGCGGTCTTTTTTACTCTTGATTAAAAATGAACTTCTATTCCCAGCGACAGTCACCGATACGATATTAATCAACATTTCTCCGTACCTCTGACAATTATCTCTTCCTGAGTGTTATAAAAATTAACGAGCAGTTCTCAAATCCGTTTAACGTCTTAACGCGAGACCACCGTCACTCGTGAAATTCTGAATTATTACATTGAAACACACCGAATTTAATTTAATCCCGTCGAACGTTCCAACTCGAAAGGATCCGAATCTAATTAATTTTCATAGATCGTCCGTAAATAACGTGAAAACCCCACGAAATAAGCAAACACATTCACAACGAAACAAACCAGAACCTATACAAGTATGTGTCTCGCTCGCGTCACCGAAAATTCCATTATATTAAAACGTTTCCGTTGATCGTGGGGAAAAAAAGTATGTTTTAATGGACTGCACGTACACGTGTAGCTAGTAATTAATTTCCATACGCTCTCGCATCTTGTTAACGATCCGATGCACCCGGTATTACACGGCTCCCGTTAACCGCGGCGCTGGCTGGCGGTGCTTTCGAACCCGTTGATTCTGACCGAGTTTTCACAAATAACAGGATACTTCAAGAACGAGAGTGAAACACGAACTTGCCGCGATACGTGCGTACAACACGCTGAAGTGTGCTGGCAGACACTCCCGTAGGTAAACTGCACGCTAGCTACGGGTTGAACGAACGCACCTGCTTGCTCCAGGTTAAACGCATCCCCCCTTGCCACTCCGCTTTATTGTACTTCAGATAAAAGCCCTACGAAAGGTCCCTACACCCACGGGATGGCCCTGCCCTTTTTTTTCTCTCTCTCTCTCTCTCTAACTGTCGTTGCAAGAATATCGTGCCAGTTTAGATTTCAACTGGTAGAACGTTATTACGGATATTCGGGAAAAAAAATTATTATCACCGTTACGAAAGGATTCTTGGACGTTACGGAATTGCCAGATTATCTGAAATCGTAGGAATAGATCGATGAATCAACGTTTCGATAAGGTCGTAGTTACCTTCGGATCGTGGAATGAATCATTTTGCAGTACACCATGAACGGTTGTACTTATCTCTGAACGAGATTACTCGGATTCCCGGCGAACGACGCCAAATATTCATGATTCCTGGCGATCGAGCAAGGATACTTTTTTATTATCTTGTTTTTTTTTTATATATAAATTATAGACTCAACCGTGCCATGGAAGACACGTTTATGGTATTAGTCTATAATGGACTCTTTGTCACGCATGGACTGCATGCAGTAAGTTTATCCGTGATAGCGAGTATAACATTGTCTTCTTTTTTTTTTTCCTAGTTTTTATTATAGTCAGAGGTTTTCAGGCCCGTGTAAAAATGAATCGCGAGTTGTGTAACGCGATTTTATATTTACAATCCATGCACGGGCGTTTGAGGTCAGCGATATCAGTCGCCGAACGAGAATCATCCGATGATAAAAGAAAAAATATGTCCTCGGTATTATTACTCGTTCGCCGATCGTAATTTATATGGGACACGTCCGACATGTCAGTCTCGTTAGGTAATGACTGGTTTCGCAAAGAAAAATCAATCATCATTCGCGCACGTCTTTCCTTGCCGTTCGTCGGTGATAACAAAACGCTAATTATTTTTAATTCCCGGTAACGATTCCACCGTCCAGGTAGATAATGTAATTCCGAAGCTGATTTAATCTGTCACGATACCGAGCCACGCTTGAGTGCAATCGCGTGTATATGCGAGGTAAAAAAAAAGAAACGGGAATCATTTAATTTTACAACGTTGAAAATTGCGTCCCAGCTCATCGACCGTCGCCGTGTCGCTTTTCTCTAACGAAGCCTCGATACCCGGTTGCTCGTTTTTTTTCTCGAAACGCGATATGTACGTCTTTCAATGGCCGGAAATGACATTTTGAAATACGTGATCTTGATCCGCGGTCCAGTGTGAGTGTGTGTTTTTTTTTGCAGACGAGACTCGGATTAAGCATTATACCAGCGACTCGCCTAATCATCGCCCACGCGGTGCTTTTGTCGCGTAGGTGCAAAATGATCAGTTCTTCGCATCGCTGCACGACCTCGCCTTCTACGGGCGAATTAGCGCTAATCGCTAAATCGTCCTGCAAACGCACGTGCGTTTAATACCTTCCGTTGCGACCGAATCACGTCGATCGTATTATTTTATTATTATTATATATTTTTTCATATTTCTACGAATCGCGGATTATATCGTCGATACGTTGCAATCGGACGTATTGCCACGGTATTTTCTTTATATTTTTGTCGAACAGATAAATCGGTATTCCTGTCAAGTGTCAAGGACAACGTGACCTTATTATTTCGATGGAAGGTAATTATCGTGAAATACGTCACGCGTTAGAGAGTGAAAAAAAAGAAGGAGCGACGCCGATAAAAGCGCTGTCAAACTTCGACGTTGCGAAACACAGGTAATATTTCCGCTCTATTTTTTATTTTCGTTATCATCCTTTAGAAAATCCTAGATGAAACCGTGTCGTTGGAAATTTCAGAAATTTTCCTCGATTCTACAATGCCGAGTCGTTTCCATGAACTTTCTCCTTTATACGCATAACTCATTAGAAAACTGCATGGGAAACAGTGTATGTAACATCGGTCACAATTTTCTTATTCACCGTGTTACCCGGCGTTACGTCGAAATGGTGTCAGGGAGATATACGTCAACGGGATTGTCCCTATTTCACGAAAAATTTCGCCCTGAAAAATACATTCGTGCTGGAAGTTTTATTTTCTTTTTCTACCCCTTTTTTCCTGTTTTTTCTTTTTTTTTTTTAAAGAGATCGTTAGGGGAACATTCCGACGTAAGCGGGCGTTGCATAATTGTAAACGATAGAAAGAGATGTAGGTCGCGACGGCACTTTGTCGGCAGTTTCATAACAATATTAACGTATTGTAATCGTTGCGCGACACGTTCTCAATTATTCATGAAACTTTTCCAGGTAGGTTTCGTTCGCTTTCACGTTCGTGAATTCAAGTTTCATGTCCTTCAAAACTCCGCTCGATTTCCTCCTCGCTACGTACGTATGTATGTATGTATGTGTGTACGATTCTGGACCAAACCACTTTTACAGGATTTGTAACGCGATCTCTTGCAAATTGTACGCGAGCGATGCTCGTGAAAGAATTATCTCTATTCATCGCGAATGTTTACGCTTGTTAATTATTTTCAATCGTTCTCCCGAGAATATCACGATTTTTTCGAGGATCATCGGAATGATCTGGTCGATTTCGACGAACGACAGACTTTTCGAAAAATCATATCCGCGGGATAACTGAATTCTTATATTGACCATTCGAAGATTAAAACGGCATAAATAATAGAACGGCATCGATCACGTCGTTAAACTCTTCCGTCAAATTGGAGCGTCGTGGTAATACCGTTTATTTGTCCCATGGATATTGGATTGTCCGTAATCGATCGACCGTTCGTTTCTTCTTCTTCTTTCTTTCCGTTTCTCCTTTTTTTTCGTGTTTCGTCAAGAATGAAAAGCAAAGGGAAAATTCACGTCACGGTGGAAAAACGAGGAACAACACACGCTAGGCCGTAATGTGAAATATAGAGAAGAACCGATCGACGAAGTGTAATAAACCGTGCGGAGAAACGGGAAGAAAGGGAGAAAGGGAAAGAGTGTTGAATGGTGTTTTGCCCGTTCCTTTGTATTCGCGCAAGTGGACGATTCGTTGACCCGCGGCTGCAATTCTCTCAGCTTTTATGTGAGCTCAATTGGCCGACAAAATTTGTCGACGCGTTAAAGACACGTTTCTATATGTACATAAGTACATACATACATACCTACGTACAACGTATCAGCTATATTTTTATTTTTCTTCTCTCTTCTCTCTACACCATAGATAATATCGATAAACTTGACATTTGCGCGAGAAATCGATTCCGTTCACGGCCAATGCGAATCGAGGCGTGTGTATCGCGGGAAGATAAAACGTAAGTAAACTAACTTTCATAAATTCCGTCTGGTAGACCAGGAGCTGTGCAAAACGGGACGGTGAAATAGAATGAACGGTGCTAGAAAACCGGAGCGGTGTAAATTGTAAACGGTGACGTTATACACCTGTAATTTAGTAATACAAAACTCGCAACACGGGGCGGGAAAAACATGGGACTGTATATTGTACGTTTTTTAACGTTATCTGAAAACCTCGCAGCGAACAACCGTACCGTAGAACTGCGTACGGAACCGTGAATGATCTTGACGCGGTAATTTCTACCTCCGGTCGTTCAAGGACTCGAGCGCGCACACAGGTGAAACCGTGTCTCTCTCTCAATGATCCTTTGTACAGGTGAACAAGAAAATAAAGTACAATTCGAACAAAAAAAAATGAAACGTCCGACGAAATTCTCGCCGATCGGGACTTTAGTCGGTTGAGGAAGGTCGGACGGGCCAGAGAATTCGCACGTGCGAAAAACACGTGCGAGGAAGTGGTGTATTTTTTTTTCTCTCCCCCCCCCATCGATAAACAACGTCGATCGAGATAGGAACGTGTGTATCCGTCGCTATCGACGTTATAGGACGACGGAATCGTGGGCGAATGTCGATATTTCGCGGAAAGTGCTTTATCGTCGCCGAAGATCACGGAGATCAATTTTAAGATAACGCTACGGATCACGAAAAAAAGCGGACGGGGTTAAAGCGCATCTGTCGATACCCCGTAGCTGAGTGCCCGTCATAGAGAAATTGACAAAGACACGTACTGTACTCCACACACGTTGCACGTAGAGCCTTTTTGCCAATCACTCGAGACAATCGTGTAATACAATCTACAGATTAGATTATCATTATCGCAAAATGGTTTATTCGTTCCCTAGGTACGAGAAAATCATCGCGATTCCACGGCTACGATACTCTGTAACATTCACCCCGATTAGCATTGTTTCCCCCTTCTCTTCGTCGTGTCTCTCCTTCTCTCATTCTCTCTTTTCCTCTCTCTCCCTCGTTCTCTTTCTTTGTCAGTTTCTGTCTCCCTCGCACTTTCTTCAAACTCTAACAAACTTTCACGTAGTCTTGGAAATTCCCTGTTGCGATATTACGTTACACGTACAGAAATTACATATACATATACATACACACCCACGTGTCTATGTATACATATACGTATGTACGTACGCGTTAAACTCCTTTATAACGAGTTCAGCCTAACTCTCCCGGTGAACGACGTACCTCGTATACGTACACGGTTAGATTCCTCCGAACTAACGGAGCGAGGAACGTGGTGGTATCTCTTATTTTTTTGTTGTTGTTGTTGTTGCCAGAGCACTTTATTCCACGGGCGTCGTCGGTCGTTTCACCTTGTCTAACGGCGACGAAATTCGTTTCGTCATCGGAATCCTTTGAAATGTTTCACGCGGGATTCCCCGGCGATGACACTCGCACGAAACTGTTTCATACGGACAACCCGTCCAGGTTTTAACGGGACACGAGCTTGTCTGTATCGGCCGAGTTCACTCGCGATACTAACTTGCGGCCCGAGACTTTTGCACGATGGAGAACGGACTCTTGTACCGGTTAACGATACTCCGTTGCTATTATCCCTCCTTCACCGACACGTTGTCCCGCGTATAGGATCTCTCGCACGCATTCTCTCTCTCTCTTTGGTCTCTCTCTCTCTCTTGTTCTCTCTTTCTCTCTCCTTCTCCTCCTACTTCTTCTCTTCCCTTCTTTTCCTGACATTCCTCCTATTCTCTTGCTCGCTCTCCTGCCGCGGTTCTTCTGCCCCCCAACTCGTTCACCAACAACACGTGAGAGATCTTACAGGCATTCGAAATGGAAATACACACGATCCGCCGTGCCACGTTTGCTTGGTTTTCCAACGGAGAGGAAATTTCACCGACGAAATTTTCGTCTCGATACGAGCGACTATCAACAACTCGGTGCCGCCGAGATACGAACTCGTCGCGGATATCCGGCTAAAAATAATTCTACGCGTTGTCGCGCGATGTAACGAGACCGTCGGATTCGAAATATACATAGCACGGTCTGTGTGTGTGTGTTTTTTTCGTTTTTCTGCGGGTGCGTCATTAGTCATCGCGGGAACGCGGCAGTCGTATTTCGAATTTAGGTGTTTTCGATGTATCGCCGGACGCGGTGTTGAATCGCGAAGACCGCGGACGATAAACAACGAAAATACGACGGATTTTTGTTTCTTTCGGTAGAGTGATTTATATACGAGATTATTTTTTTTTAAATGACCAGGGGAAAAAATATATGAATACGGTGATAATGTGTTTTATGAGAGTAACTACGATCGTTGGGACGAGATAATGCGAAACAAGCTACAGTCGTTTCCTTGATGAAGCTGGTACTTGAATCTTGATTCGTCCGTCTTGCGATTTCTTCATAAAGAAAATATAATTAACGACGTCTTCCGTGATCCTCGAGCAACCCGTCGCTGGTTTCCCTTTGATCAGGGTATCGAATTCATTTCGAATATCTAAAAGAAAAAAACAAAATAAAGGCACGAAGTATTCCACCTTTATCTGTCGTTATTCCATCTATCGTTGCGCACCTGAGGAAATTTATCGATCAGAACAGACCGAATGCGTCCATTGTGCAGTCGGTGCAATTTTCAATCGGCTTTTCGTGTAACCCTTTCAAAGACCATTATTCTCGGTCATTCATATAATTTCTCCTTTTATTTTTTTTTCTCTACTTCCATCCCGATTCAACGTCCGACAGATGACATTTTCTCTGTATACATAGATATACATATACATACATACACACGTATTTCACGATTACGGAACATAGACTCCGTTCGAGCAGAATTTATTCATGCTTCACCGGTTTTTAAGTGAATTAGACTCCCTCAGGTATCGGCGTGGTGTTTTTTTTTTATCGGTCGTCGCTGGAAAACACCGGTATCTTTTCAACCGGTCACGTCAATCATTTCATTTCTTCTTTTTTCTGTCCACTTTCATTGATACCCACGAAGACGGAAACGTACGATCGCTACGGGGGTCGTTCACCTGTCACGCTGTATCTCGTTTGCCATGGCAATTAAAAGAGTCGCACACCGGCGATCGTTGCACGGTGAATTTTTTATTCGCGGACGGACCCCGTGCACGGGTCAACCGATACACCGATGATAAGATGCACGTAGGATACATACATATATGAATCGCACGTACGGAAATTTCTGTGGAAATCGTGACGCTCGGTTTTTGCACGTGTCACGAAACGTGTTACATAAAATTACATAAACTGCCGGCGATAATAAAGACGGTTATGGAATATAGTGTCATTTCCCCGAACAACGGTGCTGTGTCGAGTATTTACAGGCTTATCCGTGACAAGGTAGATTTTCAAGAATGAAACCTTACGCCGCGTCCAGACTACACTTGTTGATACCGGTATCGATTCTCGTGATACCGTGATCGATATAGCGATTGATATTTTACGAAGAATTGCTACCGTAGATGATTGATTTATAAAAAAAAAATACTGGTTTCACTTTCTTTGGACATTATTATGTTTGATCTAGGCTGAAGGATAACGGGATTTAGTATCAAGGACGACGAGACATAAATTTTGAGGTCTAGTTTTCTCTCTAAATATACATTCACAGACACGCGGGCTGCACGCATATATTTACGCGGCATGGCTTGCGGCCAATCTTTCGGAAATTATGTCAGTCAAGCAGAGACCAGCTGGTTCGGGAAATACGAGTTCACCGTGGAATCTCTGGGTTTCGGGTGTCTTTGCTTGTCCGCCGAGGATTTCCGAAATGAACGAATATATTCACCTGGTATAATTATTTTAAATTGAAATTGATAAATCCCCCGTTATATCGTGTTTGACGTAGTAATAATGATAATGTTCTTCTTTGTTACACTTGCACGATATACGGACGTGGAAAAGTTCGAAAGGATGAAACAGCGTAAATGGTGTTTCAGTCTGACCCTTTTAGTAAGAGGAAGTAATGTAATCTTCTTGCAGGCAGTATAATACAGGAAGTGGTGAAAAAGCGATATATCGTAGGGAGTTTAAATTATTCGGCGGAAAGAAAATTTCATATTTCCATGGAAATGGTGTGTGTGTGTGTGTGTATGTAATATACTTTATAACGCCGCGTGTAATCACCGAACTTATCGCAACCGTTTTAATACCCGCGAGTCGATATTTGAGCTTCTGTAATCCCGCCGGAAATACTTTCAACCGATAAATCGACTTTCCGGGACATCGTCAATAATTACAGAAAACTAGTATTCTTGAATCGAGGTTGACCCAAAGATTTATATAGTTTTCTCAACGAAATTTGCTTTTCACGCTATTAAAACTGCAACGAGAAATATTTATACACCGTTATCGCACTAAAAAGTATCGAAACTACTCGGGTAATTTTAACTCAAGAATTAAACAGTTCTTTTTTCAAAACGACGTCGGCCACGTCGTGGTAGAGACCGATTTCTTTTTCTTTCGAAATATTTCCTGGTAAAATAATCATTTTACTTATGTACACACGGGCTATTTAAAGCACGGTCGAGTTTTAAATACCGACTTACGTCACTTTTAAAATAAAACACTGCTATTGGATCATTGTCGTTAATTATAATTACTAATTGCGCTAACTCGCTTATGAAACTTAGCGACAGGTCGGCTGTTTTAACTTCCGCGAGAGTATCAGACGTTTTAAAAATTGAACGCGAAGCAGCCAGACGCATTTATTGATTCATCTTCTCGTCTGCCACGTAGTATCTCTTGCCTCGCGATATGTTTGGTATCATCGCGTATCTCGCTGTCTCGTGTGTCTGTACGGATTACTTTCCCGATGAAGGTTATCGATACGCCGCTGGAAGTTATTGACTTTTCGATGCGTTGCATGCGACACGTGGCTACAGTCATGCAAATAGAAAAAGGATCATTTCACTCCGTTGTGACAGATCAATAACAAAAGGCAGCGTATCGTTTGCGATAACGATCCGAAAATTCAGATCTTTCGCGCAAACTTTTAACGACTTTCGCAAAGTACACTCGTGTTTCTCGTGGACTTGAAAACTATCCTCATTTAGAAACCTTAAGTGAAAAACAAGAAATAATAATCGACCGATGTATAGAGAATACATTAAAGTAGTATATTTGCATATTGGTATGCATGATTGTACAGAACATGTTCAAAGTAAACTGTACACTCGTTATATGGATTTTAAACATTGTTACTGCAGAAAAAATAAATTCAAAAAATTTATTCCCAAAACGATTAGTTGCCTCATTTCGTTCTGCATATCCCACTCCCTGATTCCTGTGCCCTCGGAATTTGCCGCCCCCGCTGCAACCCAATTTCAACGCCAGCCTCATTTTGCCCCCACCCCCCTTTTAAATTCGACGCCCGCCGCATTTTGGTGCGTCAGAACAGTCTTTGCGTTTGGGGAAATCTTCGCGTGTCCACCCACATACCAGAGCATCGAAAATTCTAACGAAAAAAAAAATGCATCGATTGGTCAATCAAACCTACAGTCGGCTGCATTGTTCTCATCGAGTTTATACATCGGTGGTGCCATCCATTGACATACAAGCTCATTACAAGTTTCTGCCTGGATTGTTGGCGAGGTCGCGTTACCTGTCGCGCAAAAACCACGTCGCTGAAATCCGCGTACGGAATGGAATAATGAGAGCCCGCGACTTGAAAGCCCCGCCTACGTGGTCGTCCCTTTAAAAACGTCGAGAGATAATAGAGGCTTTGATTACTCGGGCCGTGTATGAACAAAAAAAAAATAATAATATTTTATAAAATAAAGTGGTACTCGAGATGAGCCGAGCGATGCGGCCCTTTTATTCTATCGTTGTATCATCATTTTGTCTAAGGTACAAAGCGTAAGAGCAAAGCGAACTCGCTCCGGACTTGTTTTATAAAGTATCTGACTTATTTTCCCTGACGAATGACATTATTACGAAAACGGACGATTTTGTTCTCTTTTTCTTTTGCTTCCCCTCGACATCATCTCCATGTTACTTCAGGCAAATGTCCAATAATCTTGGGGACAAATTTACAAATTCGGACAGCGCGAACCATGAAAAGTCACCGGTGCAGATTTGGATCGCGTCCAAAATAATTTCCACTCGTTTCTACGCATCCGCTTTAATCGGACTGATTTTTTTATTATTATTATTTAATTTTATTTTCCCTATTCCTCCATGGACGAATTGTTGAAATTATTTCTTGCAAATGATCTTGCCTATCCAGTAGGACGGTAGAAAATAAAATTATATCTTGTAAAGCTTCATCTATCTTTTTTTTTTCTATTCCATCGAATTAAATGAAAATTGTATATCGTCCGACAATTTCCTCGACCACGGTTATAATGTATGTATATAGCTACATACATCGTTTGCCTATGGTTGCGGTATAAGCAGCGCACGTTATAACACCGTTAATAGAAAAAACGTTGGTATAATGATAGCCGTCGCATTTCCTTTCATTGTAGCGAAATTGACAAGAATAAATCACGTATTGTGACAAACGAGAATTGCGCAACCATAGGCCGCGGTAATAAAGATGCATAAAAAGGAGACGATGAATGTCCCCGTCACTGGATGCACATCTGCTGCATATGAAACACAGCTCACCCGCACTCCACGTGACGCGTACAGATAAAAAAGAACATTTCCGTCCAATCAACGATGTTTTCACCGGCTAGAAATAAGTAATGTACGTATATACCAGTTCCAGAATACTTTTCCTAAGCACCTGTCCCATCGCGACATGTAAAATCAGCTAATTAGGGAATCATCTAGAACCGCAAGAAAATTATAACTCACGTCGAGACGTTGCCAATGGATCTATAGAGATCGAAAAGAGGTTCTCGTCAGTTTTCACCGATTTACTCCCGTCATATCGCGAGTATACTTGCGTAAAGGTTATATCGATGATGGAGCACTTCGTGGGGAATATTACGTAAATGAAAGAAACAGCGTCCGATCGTTTTAGACATCTTCGGTGATGATACCAAAAAATTTTCCCAATCGTTCGCGAACGGATTCAATGCGAAAAAACTGGCGAAAAATAAAGAAAATAAGTGTCTGAAATTTCCCAACACAAACTGAATACCGTTCAGCTGGAACCCAGACTGTACTCCAATTTTCATCCCTCGTCTTGCCTCTCCGTTTTTCTCGTATCCAGGCAACCCGAGCGTTCTTGTGCTCGTGCACACGTACATAGTCCCGCACACGCGCCTGGCATATACTTACATGTATACAGGAATGTCATCGATTGCCTTCTCGGCCACGGGCGCATGGACCCGCGTTATACGCTCAACCAATCCCCAGCCAACTCGTGTGGAGCTGATGATATGTTCCATTAACGCTTAATTTCATTGTAAAATCGTAACGGTCGAAAACGACGAAAAAACGCGAACGATTCACGCATGGTAACACCGATGATAATTGGTCTGCGTAAAATGTGACGCGAAAAGAAACTCGTCGAACGGGATGAAAAAAAAGGGGATCGGAATTTTAACGAATAATTTATCTGTGTGTTTCTTTTTAATTTGGAGGACAAATTAGTAAATCTAAAGAATAATATAAAATAGGATACGTTGGAATACAGAATTATAAAATTGGTGGTAAAATGAATCATCCTCCAGGACCAATGCGGATGACGTTAGGGGAAGTTTCATATTGTATTACGCTTGATAGTGGATGTTCGATTACTGAGATTGTATCGCACGCGAAATGGATAATTGAATTATTTTATCAGCGTTATTACTAGCGATGTGGAATCGTATAGAATAGTAATTGTAATAGAACCGTTCATATTTGGGAGAGTTTTGAAATGGTATTTATTACTGGTAACGATGAAACGATTAAACCGCGATTTCCCGAATGGACTTTTGTTAATTAGCTTATCGATACATTATGGGCGGAGTGTGGAAATAAAAAGATAATAGATAAAAGAAAGTATACATTTAACGCGAAAGGAACAACAAACGTGTGCTTGTGGTGGTATCAAAATAAACAATTTTGTGGTCATATCGTTATTATTATCATAAATATTCTTTCATATAGTGACAAGCTGAGGAACATAATGAGCATCGATACCAAAAAATTGGCAAAAATTCACCTAGTCGTATTTTTGTTTTCTGTTACACAAAGAATTGGAAAAGTATATTGCAATACGCAAGATTCTGCAGTTTACACAGGACTTATACGTTCGACTCGTTCGAAAATATTAATTACACCATTCATGCTTGTTTTGACTTATTTTTTCATCGTTTTTTCTTACTCCTTTTTTTGGCTCTTAATAAATCTTAATAATCAATCCCTCCTCTATAACACTCTTCTGTAGCTATGTAGAAATAATGACGGTTTCAAAAATACTTATTACGATTAGAAAATCATGTAGAGTATTATTCAGTCGTTGCAATCCTTAATTATAATTAATGACTAATACTAGCACACATCGCTCGTAATACATAATGTTTACTTTTTTCCGTTTTTTATTTCATCTTGTTTGTATTTCTTTTTTTTCTGTTATCAGCATCATCCACCTTTACAGAAAATAAATTGTCGGTATGATCTTCGTCGACGCGTACAAAAAATATAACGTGTGCGCACCAATTCGAGGTAAACGATACCAGCTAAGTGATATAAATAATACACACATCGGAAGCAGAACAGGAAAATATCAAGCCGAATGTTTATTGTAAACAGAACGTGACTGCAAATCGCTTTTATTATTTGTTACGCTTGGAAGCGTGTCAAACGAGGTTGACAAATGTATCGAAGGGGAATACATTAAACGGAATTCAAAACGCATTAATTTAATAAACCGAATGCGTAATAAGCTCTCGATAGGATGTGGATTGTATTCGTACGTGAATAGAATAAAATTCTAGCAACGAACGATTTCAATGTTTAATTGGACATTACATAATTATGAAAACGAAAATTAGAGAAGAAACGCTCGCATGGTATTCGGCACCGCATTATCCATCTTCACTTAAAAATATTCAATATAACAACACCGTAGCAACGCAAAGTATTTAAGTCCTTGAATATCCGATTCAGGTACATCTCCTCGCACACTGTAAAGTACTTAGGCGAACCGTAATGTCTCCAAATATTCGACTATTTTATTTAATTATACAGAAAGAGAGATAGATGTATGTATATATATAGTAATGTATATATATATATATCCACGCTACATTAGTCTTTTTATTTTCATTTTTTTGAGTTATAAAAGTACGAAAAAAAAACTATTATTTTTTTCCATACGATGCGGCGTAACATATCTATGTACCTACACATTGCAAACACATTACCTCGCCGAAAGGAAGCAAGTACGTACTCTAATAATAAAATATTCTTCGGATATCCATTCTTCTCTGACTTCATTTTTTTTTATTTCCCGCACGAATACTTCAATTAAGTATTTTTTTCTTCATTTTTTTTGTTACTTTTTGGACATTCGTTGATCGGATAAATTAACACCGAGTAAGGGCTCCGTCATGCATACATTCATTATCCGTGGCCGGCACTCAAGTACCCTTTTACTCCCTATCCCCCATTGTTTTCCGTCGTGTCCAGACTAAACCTTGTCATTGTTTCACTCTCCGTTTTCTCTATTATCCGGCCTGAAAACCCCCGCCGCTGCCGCTCGTTGTGCCTCCCGCCACGTGGTCCAGGAGTCGGTTGCACGAATACGTGCGTCAGCTGTCGGATGAGGATGATCGAGGATCCCGCAAAAAGGAGAGCCCACACAAAGCACCTCGAACTTTCTTACAAGCACGTCGATTTATATAAAGAGCTCCAAAGCGCGCGTATATAGTACAGTACGGTTAACGAATGGCGATCAGAAGAAACGCAAACAATCCCAGAACGAACCGCGGAGACGACCGTAGTTCCATCGTGGAGGATCCGAGTACTGAAATGAGAAAAAAAAAAATACAGAACGAAGGGGAAGAGACGAGACACCTTTAACGCTTGTTGATCAACGTAAACACGTGAGTCGAGAGTCGAGACTCGAGAGTCGTGGTCGAGTCGCAAAGAGAGAATTATTTAATGAAAAACCAAACGCTTCAATTCGATCACGGAAAGATATATTGGATCACCGTGATTTACTTCCTTGTTATTCACTCTGAGAATGTAGTTTATCGCGGGAAACACATAATTTGGATGAAAAACGTGGTATCGTTGTTCGGTGGACTCAAGGAAAACGGGTAATTTGAATAATCAAAGAATTCGCGAAGATGCGACGTTTTTCCGACGGATCATTGGAAGAAACGTTGTAACACGATTGTTTATACTGCCACGGGTACATACAGCCGTTTTCATTTTTAGCCGCGCAAGTTATTTTAATCCCCCGGAGTACAGTTCACTTGATACCAAATAATCTGAATCCGCAACAAATAATCCTGGAATGCGTTGGGAATTATCCTTGCCACAACCTCGGATTATCTGGCGTGCAACGAATTATTTGATGGCGTACCGAGCTATTTGACGTCAACTGGATAATTCGGGAGGCCAGATTATTCGAACCGCAAGACAGACAAATAAACGGATACGCGGCTAACTGCTAATTTGTGTACCGATAAAAAATCCGTCTAATTTGAATACCGCTATCAATGTTCAAAAACGAACACAATTTTTACCGTTCTTCCTTTCTGTTATCGAATCCGATAAATTCCGTATCGATTTAACACGAATATAAGTGTCGATAACATTTTCCTCGAAAAAAAATACTATTTATATCTTTATGAATCGGTAAGTTAGAGTGTCTTTCGATAAAATTTCACAGGAAATCGGGGAAATGTCTTTACCTTTCACTCCAACCTGTCCGTCGGGTTTCTTCTGGCCGGTTTGAAAATTTGGCGGTGGCTGAAGATAATTAATGCCGACTATGGTCGCAGCTGGCTCGTAGTGGATCACTCGCGGTCGATCCTCCTCGGCGCTGACTTCCGTACTTTGCCAATAAATGTCGTATATCGACGCGCTGCAACGTATTTTCAGCTTCCCGCCGGTGAAGTGGTCGTGGGTAACGAGAAATTGAAGGCCGATCTGAGAGACTTGCCACTCCGACTCGTTCGTATCGAGGGGGCTGTATGTGCGGACGTGTGACTTGAGGGGCTGGAACGAAGTGGGAAGGGTAGAAAGATTATAGAAATGTGAAAAAAAAATTAAAAAAAGGGGTGAAATACCAATGATTATGTTAAAACGCTCGTTTAAAAACTTCACGGGGCACTCTTGTATTTTAATGGGATATTCCTCGAGACTTAACGCCTGATAATTAATTCCAAGGAATTAAGTCCGCGACTCGTTTTAAAGCTTGTGCCAAATTTCCTACGATTATAAAACAATGTACTAACGTTCGCTTGAGAATCTCTGCAACTTTCGTTATTAACGTTATGCCGAAATAAATCGTCGCTTTTAGCCCGACTCCGTTGCGCGGGTTATACCGGGGCGGAAGGGTAGTTAAAAAAAAGTGTAATTTGATATTGTTACATCGTTGGCAAATTTTACCGGGTTAACGGTCTCTACGACGGTAATTATTATTAACGTTTCCCGAGCGTTTCCATTAGGCGAAGATGGTGTAGATTTATATAAAACTCGTACTTGTAGATCGTTGATGTACCAGGTGAGATTGGCCGCGGGTTTACTCCGTTCGGATGTGCAGTTCAAACGTAGCATATCGCCAATCCGGTATTTCCTCCTTAACCCATGTATCGACGGCCTTTGAGAGGGTAATTCTGCGGAACAAGAGACGTCACGTATACATGCAAACGGAAGTATGCAAAGCATGTTCGAAACGTTGCTTTGACGTCCGCTCGGTTCGACGGTACATCGCGAAAGAAACTTTTCAAGATTCCTAGATGTATGGATATACGTATGTATGCATGTATAGATACATACATACCGATACACCGGGGCTCTGTCATGGCTGATGAAAAATTCTCCTCTTATGCCTTGCAATTCACGCTCGCATACGCGCGTTTCGATATCGGAATACTGTATACATGAGAGATAGCATTGTCCCGACCATTTTTTTTTTCTCAATGCTCAGCCATCGAGCGAGTTTGATTCCGCGAAATATATTCTTATTTTTCTGTTATACCAATATTAGAAACAGTTTCATACCGCAAATAGTGGCGTGGAAAAAAAAGAAGAATGAAAGAGTATTGTCTACTATACCGTAAAAAACAGAAAAAAAATGAAAGAAAAGATATTTTCCTTTCCGTATGAAAACTGCGCGTGTCGTAAAGAAATACTCGCGAATTATTTCCTTTTTTTTTCTTCTCTCTCTCTCTCACTCTTCATATATATCTATGTATATGTTTGGTATCATATATACAAACCCTATCCTATGGTATACCAGCATCTCACGTAAGACGTTAAGTCCAAACGAGACTGCGGGGAGTATTAATTCGCAGTTCGGAACAGTGTAGAAAGTTAGTACCGCAAAGTCATACGCGACGTTTTGTTACACTTATACGAGGCGTAAAGTTTATGTAGAAGTTAATAAACACGTTCCCTTACCGACGACGTTCATGGTGGCATAAACTATAGCCGTGTGAAAGGAAGGCGCGTCCGCTGATACCTCGCAGCTGTAGGAACCCGCCGCGTCCAATTCCAATTTCGTCAGTGCGACCTGCGTCGCATTACTCTCCGTTTTCTGCAACAAAAGCGTTCAAAGTTCATTCGTGTTTCTTTACCTCGATGGGATGGTTCGTCGTCGTCGTCGTCGTCTGTGTCGTTTCGGTTTCTTTGCCGTTCCTCTTTCTCTCTGATTTACGCGCGAACAACGTCTACGTTTATTTAGCGTAATTACGCAAACGGAAATGCGAAACACGGTTGGTTGGAGTAATTTTCGATGAACACGACGTTTAAGAGAGATGTCACCGGTGAAATATTATTATGTATAATATATAAAATATAGTGAGGATCGATCAGTCAACCGAAGAACAAAAGACATCGTTTCGCAAGCAAACCGTTTCTACTCGTGCGCCAAATAGACGATGAATCCTCGAAGCAAGACGAAAACTGGACCACGATATTCTTCGTGATATTGATTCGCGAACGTTGATGTCACTTGTTTGCGAATAAGCTTTAAACCGTGTGGTTTTATACCCGGATGCCTCCCCCGTGGAATAGACTGGAGTCAGGTACTGTTTATGAAAGACATTACACTTCGTAACGGTATCAGGAAAAACAAAAGTAGTATAGTATGTATGTATGTACGTATATATACATATATACATACGTATACGTACCTCTATTTTATCACGACGTCACGTAAAAATACCACGACATATTGCGGACTGTTTACACGGGAAACTTAACAAAGATTTTCTTTTACGAGACAAAACGTCCGGCAGCGTCGCGGGCTTCGAAATGAAATTCATCCCCCAGAGCAACTTGGAGGATTTAAATTTCACGCTGCCACGGTGATACAATTACTTTGTCATAACGCAGGCCGGCCGGTGTCACGACGTATGTTAAATGAAAAATTCACAAGTGACAACACGAACAACGTAGAAATACCATCGCGATAAATATCGTTCATATATTCCATGTTACTCTTAACGACGTCCCACCATGGACACTTCACCCCTATATCGGTCCTTCCCCTTTCCTTCTTCTTTTTTTTATTTCTCTTCATCGGCCGAACCATCGCAAAAGGGGGTGTTACGCTACGAATTCAAGGAAGTTCGGCAAAACGAGCGATATCTCACCGCGCCATATTTTACAACGTTCGGTTATTGTTCCATCCAACTTCTCGACTGCAATAAATCCCCGAGACGTTGGTCTTTCTCCTTCGTGGCGGTTTTTTTTTCTCTTTTTTTTTTCTTATTCTCCCCACCTACCCCTCCGACGTCGGAGAGAGGTTCTCAAGATTTCGCGAAACCCCCGAGGGGTGTAAGTTGCGGCGAAAGAGAGAAAGAGCGTACGGTTGAAAAAAAAAAAGAAAAACGTCAGGTAGAACGAGACGTGGAATAAGAATAAGAGAAAGAGAAAGAGGTTCAAGGCTCACCTTCACCGTCAAGTTCCCGATGGGGAAAGTCTTGACGACCGGGGTCTCGTTCGGGGCATAGCGATAAAACTCTCGACCCCCTTTGTACCACTTGACGGTGTATAACGGATCCCCTTCGGTGTCATACCAACAATTCAGTATCGCCGACTGGCCTTTCTTCACGGCCGTCGGTATCTGGATCCGCACTTCTCGCAAACCGGAGCAAATTCCTGCGACAGACATCTCCTTATTCTCCATTTTCTTAATATACGTCGACATTGCCGCTCTCCTCTCCTCTCCTCTCCTCTCCTTTCCTGGATGAATTTCAATTAACACTAAAACAACCGCACCGGTTAAATCGCGGGACTTCTCGTGGTCGGAATCGGAGAACTGTGGGGTCGGCGAGCTAATCGACAGCAATTTTTTTTATGTTTTTGACAAGCATCTCAATTTTCATACCGTGAAATTTGATCGGGACACGACGCGTTTTAAAAATTCAACCGTTGTTTGATTATTATTTCGTGTAGTTGATCAATTTACCCGTGAGTGATTCGAGAGTTGATATAAAGCAGCCCTTATTGGACTTTATTAACCGCGGGAAGAAGTCTCTTTTTTTCGATGAATTTCAATTGTTCAGCTGTATGTTCATTTGTTGCGAGATAATTTACCGATAATTCACTGACACTTTCCGCTTGCCGTCAGAGTGGCGGATATGTCACGGAAAACGATGGCGGATATCGCAATCAAGTACTTTTTATATCTTTCTATAAATAACATTTGAAATCTACCAAAATATCTCGAAAAAGAAACTTTATTTCTACGCCAAGTACGTTTCCTTTCGTTAACATAGAAAAATGTTACCCTCGTGTAATTTATTTTTTGCACACTAATTTCATTTGGTTTAAAATACGAGAAAACCGTCGGTTCCAGTAGAGTATAAAAAATGAAAAGAGAAACACACAGCCTAAGAGGGTTGGTAGACAAGCCTCCTATCGAATCTGGGTAAAATGCCGCGGCTCGGGAAATTAGGTTGTTAAGATTTAATCCGGACAGAGGCATTTTAAGCGTTTCTGTCTTGGTGTCATAGGGGATTCGGCTATACGGGTATTACAGGGTGGAGATTTAAATTAGGCGGACGTTCTTTATCCCGGCGGAAGTGCCGGTTCGAGTTACCGGCACGCTGTTGGACGAGATAGCAGAAATCGTTTAGATTTCTAACGGATTCCGGACAACGGAATTTCATTTGTGATTTGAGCGAAGCGACCCGCACACCTCCGCCCCTCCTCGGCGTTGTAATTAAATTGTCGATGCAATTGCGACGATTTGCTATTTAAGACGGCTCCTGGCGAATTCATTATTACTCGGGGGGTAATTAAAGCGATGGGAACGAGTCATTTCGTTGGAATAACGACAATCGCTTTTAGACGCTACCAAGGAATAACAGTACCGTTACGTTTCGTCAACTCGGGCGAGGGTAAAGTGTGACTGGATTGTGTGTTGAAAAAAATAAAAATTGCAAACAACAAATCGGTTAACGTAGAATCGTTGGAATAACGAAAGCAACGAGCAAACGATACGTTATAGTTATCGTCGATAACGTTGGAAATCTCGTGGCAGGATTTCATTGACATAAATAACCAAGGTAGCCTAGCGAGATCCGGAAGTAATTAAACGTACTCGCTGGCGGAATCTGTTGCCGATTATGAATAGGAATTCTTTCGTGGTCCTTTGTGACCGCCGACAAAATTTTTCTCACCTCGTGGCGCGAGGCGAGACGAAGAATTGCTCTTGCGTAAGAAGCAGAACGAGCTTCTGAATAAATCGGGTCGCTTGCTCGAGAGAATTACTCCATATCCGTATAAAAGGGCGATTCGCATTTAAAGTGCCGCCCCATTCACGACACTTGCATCACGTTGCGTCGCACGGGACTGTATGGAAACTGACAATCGCGCCGTCTCGTTTAAAAAAAAAAGAAAATAATAACACACAGACACACGTACACACGCGGAAGAATGAAGGAAAACGGAAAGAAAGCGCGCGCAAAAAAAAAAAAATCTACCACCGGCAACGGGGGAAGAGGTTCAAATGCACACGACGAAGTTGTAATGTATTTGCGGCCACGATACAAACGATGCTCGCGTGTTTCAACACTTTCCACCTACGGTCCGACTTGCATTTTTCATTCGTCGTATAAGGGCATGTGTCGGGGTGGCACTCGACGAGCAAACAGAGCAAGAAAAAAAACACACACACGCACACATACACATACACACAGAAAAACAATCTCACGGCGCGCAACGGCGCGAGTTAAAAAGAAAAGGAGTAAAAAAAAAAAGACGTATCATGGCTCAGTCCGTTGAACGTTGAAATCGTTACAATGGAATCGACAGTTCAATGTTGGACGATCGTATTTCACGTCGCAGGGCCAACGGTGTGTACACGATACATGTACGTCGGATAAGGGGTAGGGTGGGAAAAGAAGAGAAAGAGAGAGAGAGAGAGACAGAGAGAAGGGTGCAACGTTCAAAGGATCCTCGCGGAAAAAGATAAGCTTATTCCGTTACGCCGCGAAGTCGTAAAACGAGGAAATATTCGATTACGCGATACAGTTTTCCCGCATTAAATTTCCTTTCGCGGAGGAAAGGGTGGGTGGCCGGAGGAACGGGGTGGCGAATATGGGGGCGGAGGGGGGAGGATGGAGGAGGAGGAGGAGGGGTAGGAAAAATTCAATAAAGTGGCAATGAAATAAGCGGGGCGCACGATTTGTTGTACCGTACGAAGTGGAGCGAGAGTGCCCCTGGAATCATGTTCGTTGGAGCAGCGTTAATGCAATTATCCATTGACACAATTATTCGTCAAATTCATTAAATTTCTATTATAGCGAAACGCCTGTTCCGTTTTACGATACCCGCGAACGGCGACCCTTTAACTGGCCCCCGCCGATGCCGTCTAGCCGCCCTCGTGAGTTCAACGCTCGAAGATAAGAATCCGTTTCGATTATATCCGCGGATCCTTCTGCGTGAAATCCGTTTCACCCCCCGAGTCTGCGTAAACTAATTTTTCCCCGTACCCTCGCGGAACGGTGTTTGCCGAACCGGAGTTATACATATATGTGTGTATGTATATATATGTGTGTATGTATATTCGTATGCAAACGTAACGTGTCGAACCCGGCTGCTCAATTTTTACGCGACGGATAAATCCGACGGCAAATATATTATCGGAAGGATGCTGAGATTATTTTAAAAATAGCTCGACAACTGATTTCCTATTTCACGATATCTAATATAAGTAGTATACCTCGACGGTACGTGCGACGGGTTAAGTGGATTAATCGTGCACGATCGTTTTTTTTTGTGTCCTAGAACGTGTTTGTACAATTTGACATAGATGGTGATTTATTCAAAGTTTCCTTGAAAAATTGATATGATCCTAGATACATATTTAAGTATCTCTTTTTGATAGAAATTTTCCTACGAGAAAACCGTTCGGAGGACGCGAAAACTCGTTAAAAAAACTCGCCAGCCGACGTCAGCTGTAATCAATCCGACGTACAAACAGCCCAACACAAGTCTCTCCTTAACGTAATTAATCCGTGCTTGGCATAATTATCCTCAACGAAAGTTTGTCAAACGAATGAAATTAATCTCGACCTACGTTTCAAATTTGATCCCCTCCCCCTCTCCCACCGGTTCCGCTGTCCGTTCCCCTCGTTTCAAATTTACACCCACCTCGTGCAAAGAAGACCTCGTGCCCCGACAACCAAAAAAAAAAAAGAATAAAGAAGAAGAAAAATACCCGAGTCATGCATGCAGCACGCAACTATCGGCCCGATAGCATCCATCCACCCCCGGAATCGGGGCCGAATCAACAGACAGAAAACGATAACACGAAACTAACGGGGGAATCCTTTCGAGTCCAACGTAACCGTTTCTCTCGCAAAACTTGCAGCTCGCAATTTGGTGGACAGTCGCCGGGATAGGGTGGTGGTGGTGGTGGTGGTGGTGGTGGTGGCGGTGGTGACGGTGGTAGTGTGGAAGGAGGACGAAGGGGTAGGAGGAGGAGGAGGTAGAGGAGGTTGGTTCGTGCATCTTTGGCGAAGCGGTAACGAGTGCAAGGAACTCCGTTAATCCATACAGGATACGATACGTCGGGGCAACGTCCCGCGAGGACGACAAACGAACAGACATCGAAAAACACATAAAAATCTCTGAACAAAAATCTCTTAAAAATCTAAAAAAATCCACACTACTATTTTATCACGTTCCCGATATACAACACTATTATCGTCCCTAATTCAATCGATGATTGACATCACTCACCCACGATATGCACGAGCAGCAGGATTTTCAGTTCCATCGAGGCTCCTCTCCGTACGGTGGGCACGCACACGTCTTATTGGCGGTTCGCCCTGTGCTCGTTTCCCTGTGTGTCCTCGTATCGCGGCCGGCGCGACGCGTCTCTTCGCATGTTCGGAACAAGGGTGTACCGTAACAGCACCCTCCGGTGCGCGTTTATACTCGGCACGAGCGTGGCAACATCCCCTTCTTACATAATAGCCCGGACGTCGTTGCCCGACGGACCTTGGGTCAGAGTGAACGGCGAGGTGGTGGTCGTCGGTAACACCGCGATGCTTATTCTCCGGTGGTGTGTGCGCGCTCTGCGGACCCCGGCTCGTCTGGTGGTGGCTCCCTTGTACCCCTGTCGTTTCGCGCAGAATCAATTTCCTTGCAAAACGACGTCGAGGAGCGGCGCGAATGCGCGAGCGCAATCGCGAGACCGCGCTTGCGCCTCCCCTTCCTCTTGGTATCCCCTCGAAAATTTTCTTTCTCTCTTTCTCTCTTTCTCTCTCTCTCTCTCTCTCTCTCTGTCTCTGTGTGTATGTGTAGATTTCCCTGTCTTTTTGCCTGTGTGTCCATCGCACGAATGTCCGACGACGTACATCGAGAAAGGTCCCGCGGTATGTATGCCTGTATGTATGTATGTGTGACGGCAAAACCGGAGACTGTGTCAGTGAAATCTGGCCCACCGATAGATTCCGTGCAACCCCACGAGCCGATAGGCCAATCCCCCGCCACCCCTGTTTCCCAACTAGCACGATCTTCGCGTGTATTCTACGGGACGAACGCACCCCTTACGTATGTATGTATGTATGTATGTATGTACGTATGATTTTTCCAAACTTGAAACTTAACGGTGCAACACGGGAAACCCGTCCTGACGATGGGATCTTTCTGCATCGAGTATATTATTGGTATTGTTCCGTTTGACTCGGTCCGCGGACGTGGAATATCTTTTACGAGTAGCGCGATACCGGGGTAAGAAAAAAATAAATAAAAGGTGCAGGAGAATGAAAGAAAAGTCCGTATCTCGAGCGATGTCGTACTACGGGATGATTGCGATGGGTGTCGAGAATGGTACACGGCGAGAAAACACACCCTTTACGGAGACGTCTATTTCTAATATAAATTTGTATTCTCCACCGTGCTTCTTCGTTCTCATATAGTATGTATAAATACGTACGGAGTGTAGTAACAAAACAATCGGAGACCTTTTGCCAGGATCGATATTACGCATCGAAGAATGAGAAAAAATAAAGCGTATGAACCTCGGTTCACGGATCACCCCATTTATCGAACAACTTTTCCAAGCATATTCTGTGTTCATATTCGTAGGTCATGGTTCGATTTTTATTTTAATCCTCCCGGGAAAGATCAAGCACACGAACTAAGACGAATCTATTTACGTTTCTGCTTGAAATCACGATTAAAAGTTTCAAGTCATACTTCGACAGTTATAACGATGAATAATTCCAAGTAGCGATCGGTTACGTTCGACGGAAAAGACTAATAATTTCCACGGAACCGATCTTACACTTCCTGCGATTTAAACGGTTTCCCGGAGTACTATATTTTTTTTTCTTATTTCTCATCGTCATTCCTTCTAGTTTCTCTTTTCTTTCCACGCGACGTAACGGTTCCATCTATTACACGTGTTTATCGACTACGTACGAGCGGCGCACGTGTATTCCTTACGTTCCACGGAATTCGATACCGTGAAAACTGTTCGCGTGCATACGTGAGTACAATCTGGCCTGCCGATAGATTCCGAGCCAACCCTCCAAGTCGACAGACCAACCCTCCCACGTCCCCCTCCCCCCAGTTTTGCCACCGGGTCTCTATATTCACCGAACGAAAGCAACCCTTGTACATACGTTGTCACGCGAAACTTTCACGCAGCGTGTTCCCTTTCCCTTGGACGACCTTCGTGGTTTCTTTTCGGTCGCTCTGCACCAGCGTCGCGGTGGAACCGTCGCCGACGCACCGACGCCCTACGTCACGACGCCGTTCGTTCGCGATGTGTCAAGGATACCGTCGTCGACAAAACCGGTTTCCACAAGACTGTAATGAAAACACGAACGCCCCGAGGAGGAGAAGCACAGAGGTGGGCGGGCGTCCCCGAGATTACGCGAATGCGATTTCGCGGAATTACGGCGGATACGTGCAATTGCGCTTGTTTGCCGGGCGGCTCTCACGCAAGATAAAAAGAAAGAGGGGTCGGAAGGGATCTCGATCGAACGTGTTACGATCCCGGCGTCGCGATAAGGGATACGTGTGATGTTGGCAATGACATTGAACGGAACGAGACGGTACGTTGGAAATAACGAGAATTTAATTGTGGAATACATAGATAGAACGAACGAAGTAGATTTTTATTGATTGATAAGAGTGGTACACTCGTAGTTGCGACGGGATAATGATTATTATTTCTATGATAGAAAATATACCATTAATTCCCAGGCAACCGATACTTTGGTTTAACGAAACTTTTCCTTCTTTTCAAGGAGCGCGTTATAGATACGACGGGGTTTTTCTCTCCCCCCCCCCCTCCCCCCCTCACTCTGAATCTTTGTACTCGGACGCAAAACTTTCGCGAACTTTTATCTTTCCCGTCTTTTTCTATTCTGTACTTTGTCCCGTCGGGTTTTCCTTTTTCCGATTATTTTCTTCTTTTCTCCGTTATTCTATGCCGGTTTCCTAATGGTACGATAAAGTTGCTGGAACGGTGGAAAACTGCAGGCTTCCTGTTGCGTGAACGTACGGGATAATACTAGTGAGCTTATTTGAAAAAGACCGGGCGTCTAATCACGGTGCGGTTGTCGAGAGCCGTCGGCGTGAATGCCGGATAACGTATCGCGCCACGTGCATGACTTAAATTAAAAGAAAAAAAAAGAACAAGAAAAATGGAAAAATGGAAAAATATCCCGAGGACAACCGCGTTTTCGCCGCTTAAACTCTTTCTATTCCGGGTTCTACGTTTCTGGTATCCAACCCCTCTGTGTACCTTGTCTCGCCGCTGTCGTCTAAACGGAAAAGGGAACGAGGGGGTGGAGGGTTGGGGGATAGGGTGGAATAACGAGGGATGGCACGCTTTGTTTGAGGTCTCGAAAATGTGATTGTTTAAGCTGAAGCGTCGGCTAATCCAGAATCGTCGTGCAGACGGATCCACGGTCTTATTATCTAAGTGAAATGGATTTGTATTTATTCAGTGGACTTGAAACACTAAACGCCGTATACGCCGTTCAACGAGCGCTGCACTTTCGACCGAACTTCTCCCCTTCGACCCTAATGGCTTTTATGAAACCGGGATATTAATTATTTCCGCGTCGAGACTCTGCACTTTTATTCCGGTTTTCACTCTCTCTCCCTCTTACTCTCTCTCTCTCTCTCCTTACATACTCTATACGTGAAAGCTAAAAATAGTGGAGTGTAAGAAGAAATGGCTTATTACACGGAAAGGACTCTTTTTGTTCCCTTTCATCAGATTTGTGATATAGAAAATATTTTTATACCGTCACCCTTGTATCTACATATCTATGCAAATATGTTATTAATTTTTCTATACAACACATTCGTTTGTATCACGTGTCTAAGTACTGATAATTGCTATTAGTGATTAAAACCAATGTGTAAATGAAACTTATAATTAGCACTATTTAATGTAAAAAATAGATAAATGTTATAAGTGTATGTTTTTCATTACAAGTTACAGAAGTAACGTTCAGAACTTGTAACGTTCAGCGCAGAACTTCGAAACGCGAAGTTAGTAAACGTTCTTTTGACCGGCGGTGGCAAGTTCACTCTGAAAATTAATGATCGTATCAGCCCTTCGAAACCGGAAGAAAAATCCCTACCGAAGTACCAATTGTTTTAAGCAGGAAGCGTTGCAAATATAGGAAACTTCGGTTGCATCGATGTCGTCTGTAATTTACGTGCAATGCGAAAACTTCTGCAGCCTCCGTTATTTCCACCCTTCCACCCTCTCATTCCATTTCCCCTGGTCGTTCGGAGCCTGTTCTCCGCATACATCCCCCTTCGTATATACGGTCCTTCCCGTTGCCCCGGGGAAGAGAGAGGAGAGAGAGGAGAGAGAGAGGAGCGTACGATGACGTGTCTATATTAAGATCCTGAAAATGTGATTGCTTAAGCAAACCACCGACGATACGTAGACCAATGGAGACAGTTAACCGCGTAATGTCATTTTCGATTCTCTGATCGACGCAGGACGGAAATATCGCTTAATGAAATGAAGCCACTAATGAAAAGGGCACGGCTTGACGAGTTAAGTACGCCTGCATCTCAGACGGCAACTCGAAGTCAGATAATTACATTACCGCTCGTATTTAGAGTGCCGTGCGCTTTTATCATTTCAATTTTATATCGAACCGTTGTGCCTTCGGATAAATATATCGTCGATATGATTCCAAATTGGGAAGAATACGTAATTTATTGATATTCCTCGGGGTGGGGAGGGTAGTGATCACGAGGTTGGAAGAGTAGAATACCGTTGAACGGTGAAGTAAAATCTTTTGATAATTGTTGCAAGGACATATCAAACCTGGGAAGTTCTGATCGCTTTCATCGACACTTAGTCGATGAATCAATCGGACAATCGAAATGTAAAGGAAATATTCTACCATTTTATACAGGTACAGTGAGGGTACGAAATATTCCATGCAGTTCAGTTTCTGCATGCTTGAAATCCTTCCTCGTTATCATGATCAGTCTTATTTCGTTGGAGGCTGCGCAGGCATGCTCCTTCGCGTTCTGATCAAAGAAACTAGGTGTAGGATGCTAGAGGTCGTGTTACATCGGGTATTAAAGAAAACAAGTTTCGTGTAAAAGGGGTCCTTTGAACTTGGAAATGAGAACACCTCTCAGCTATGATAAAGCGACGAGGAAAGAAACACCTTTTACATGCGGCGTTTACTCGTTCATTAACGAAACGACGGTGATCAAAGTATGATTAAAAAAGAACAAGAAAAACAGAATGGAAGCGGAGCGTAGAGGGGGAAACTTCCAAAATATTTTCCTCGTCTCGTAGCGAGAGTGGCGATCAGTGTTCCGCGCATGTTGAGAATAAAAAAATTTCGCGCAAACCAGAACACGCGGATAGTTTCGTCGACTAATTTTTTTTTACGATCGTTGTTCTCTCGAACGTACGAACTTCCTGGCATAAATTTCGGAGTAGCTGCGCTTACGTTTGCGCGTATTCGTGGTTCAGGCGTAACCGTTGAACCGATGACGAAATTTATACGGAAGACTGTTCTTTCACAGAGGAAACGAGACGAATATTTTTGAACCGTCGCCTCGTGGCTTTTCGTTTTTCTGAAAAATGGAAGACTCCGCATGGAGAAAATTCAAGACATGGCTTCCATGGACAACTTTACGGGGAACGCGCTGCAGAAGATTCCGGATCGATACCGTAAAAATTGTGGAAATTGTGGAAATCGTGGCCAAAAGCTGCGGAAATTTACAGAACTTTAAAGTTCTTCTTGCGACGCTATAAATCATGTTAACGATGTCTACCTGCGACATTCGACGTCAAATTCCACGTAGAACGCGTGTCTTAAATTTGATATTTCCAATTTTTTTGATTATTACTTTTCAGAAGCATCGTTCGAGCAATTTTAGAGATATCGATTCGGAACGCGTCAACAGTGTATTTTGCGTGCAATTTCTCATCCAAACCACGTCTCCAATTTTCGCGATTCAGAGCCCAAGATCCCCATGCGACGACGAAAATCTTTTTTACCGAAATTCCCCCAAGACCACCGGTATCCCTCAATTAGACTCCTAACTTGATTAACCGTGGCAAACTAAGCTGTCTCGAGACAAGGTTAATAATATTAAAAAGAGCAAAAAAGGAATCTTCCCTATATTCATTCCTTAAAGAATACAATGCAATACATTCTGTTAAAAAAAGTTTTACTCGAACGCTTTGTCATCTCTACTTTAAAAAGAACGTATCCTCGTCCCTCGATTTACGGCTAGAAAATCACTATAATATATATTTTACAAAATATAAAATCCTCATTTCCCGTAAATCTATCCAACACTAACAGAGAAACTACGATAAAACCATCGCAAGGATTGAAATTTCATTGATATCGTGAAACGTGAATCCCTGGTAAAAAAAAAAAATACTAGACCACCGTGTAAATCGACGGGTAGAGGGGAAAGGGGCGCGTGTGGACGCATGTAAATCACCCCGTGTCGATTACGCGGATCATCATTTTTTCAGTTGCCACACTGCGGTCCCGACGACGCGATATCACCGGCGAAATAACTTTGCGACTGCTCGCGGCCGCAGGGAACGAGCATGGCCGAAGGACAAATTCCGAAATGCGGTCACGTGTTTTCCCCCATGCAGTCGCGATCCTGGAGAAGACGAGTTGCCGCAGACCGAGGTAAATCTGTACGTCGGCAAGGAATCCGTGGGATTCACGAATGCCAAGGTGAAACGCGGTACGTATGTACATACGTATATGTATGTAAGTATGTATGTATGTATGTATTTTAGTGAATCGTTCGCGTAGATGGTCGTCGATCAGCGTCACGAAGGGTAGATCTTGATTTTCAGACGCGTCATGATACGCATGGTCAATGAGCCAGGAGTTCAATAGGAGTTCTTGGTCATTAAAGTACCATTAGCCGGTACTTGTCCGTCATGAAAATTAATGTCTAAATCTATCCCTAATCCTTGCAGGAAACGAGGCCACGAGTAACGGGGGGAGGTTTCCGATGGTAGATCTCTATATAGAATCTTTCTTTCTTTCTTTTTTTTTTCTCTTTTTTTTCATTTAACATTGTTTCCCATGCGATTCGGTTTCGCAAAGATTGCCGCACCGTGTACCTAACCACCACCGACGGAATAACGATCCCGTCGAAAGGAAAAGTTACGAAACCCCGTCGTTGGTCGTTTCCGCGTACCAGAGCACATTTTCATCCTGTAAACGGTGCCTCGTGTGTCAGCAACTTTCCTCCTCGTCGGAGCGTTCGGAGCGTGTCGAATTGCACGCCGCGTGCGACACCGAAGTATGTAGCCGGAAACAATCTCGTATTCCCGTTTTTCGCGGTTGGTTGTATATCGTACAATGTCGAAAAACCGTGACAGCGGACGAAAATCCAAGGCTGCACGTGGCGGCGCGGTAAAATCGATATCGGGCAGACGTGAAACGGTGAACGACGGGGAACACGCCGGGTGAACATTTTTCCGGCTACGCGCAGATGCCGTTCGCGTTAGTACAACGTACCACCTTTTATCGTCTCGCTACGATTTGTCAGCGGACCCGTACACGATAATGAAGCTGTAAATCAAACAACCGCGGAACGCTACTACGTCACGTAAGAGCATAAAAAAATCCGTCACGACGATTGGAGATCGGTGGTGGTTGTCGGTTTTTATTTATTCTGTTCGCTTCGTCTGTCATTTGTTGTTGTTATCAATCGTCGCGTTTTATCGTTTACAAATAGATTATATTTTCTACGTTGCATACACGTACGAAATATATATACAGCCGAGTGGACAGAATTTCCTCGACGCCGATAACAATGTTTTTCTTGCACAATAAATATATACGTGTGTCCACGTGTGTATCATTCGACTTAGGTTACAACAGACGTTACCCCGTTAATACTTGATGGCAGCATGATTCTTCTATTTTTACAGTAGAACCTTGCATATTTCAACGTACGGTGTGTATTCCATTTCCACGGTATCCTGGAGAAGGCAGAATTATTTACGTTCATAAAGAGTCCGACTTCGGTATTGTAAGAATCCCATCGTTCCCGTAGTCGGCGCTACCTCATATACCATCAAAATTACTTCCATCAATAGCAGAATACTTTCTGGTCCTGATAAAAGAATTAGGCCTTGCGCCTACTACTACTCCCGTTATAAATAAGATATGTCAACCGTAGTCGTAACCAGATACAATCTGCCCAGATTCCTGATAATACACTTGCTGTGCAAGCAACCGGAATGAACTCGTATCTGTAAGTTCTCGCCGGTAGAATTACTGCTTATTAAACAAACCGTTACCCTCGGTGATATTGTTTAATCAGCTTGACGGAGAAAAGTAAAGAGAGAAAAAAAAAGCCTATGCTAATTTAAGAAATTCACGCTGCCAGATGTCACGGAATTTCTTCGAAAAATGAAACTGCTTATCGTTTGGTAATTTACATATCTACGACACCTATCCGAGTTTCGTATCGTGGTGCCTTGATAAAAAAAAAGAGAGAGAGAGAGAGAGAAAAATAGACAGATTATAAAACGAAAACGTGAGGTAATAAAATGCAACGGGGGAAAGGTCGATAGAAAAAGGGTTGCAGGTCGGGAATAGTAAACGGAATGTCGGGGCATTTCGCTAGCGCATCAAGGTCAAGGGTAAAGGTGTCTCCAAGATCCCGCGACGTGACACTGCTGGTTTAAGGTCGCTTTCGACCAGACTCCGTGACCCGCTATAGACAAACAACCTACCCTCGTATATTACACGGTGAAATGCGCGTTCAAACACCGAGCAACGTGACACCCGTCCGCTTGGAAATACACGGTACGTTCGGTTTCTTTTAATTTATTCATTTATTACCGTGTCAGAATGGAAATAAAAAAAAAAGAAACAGCTAGAGAGTCTTCACTCCTATCTGTCTTACTGTATTATGCAATCCTCCCAAAAAGAACGGGTGGCTCGACGATAAACAGTGCAACGTGTCTCCACCGTCGGGACAAATTCTTACCCGTTCCTCCCAACCCGACCGTGACGAATTTCACCGTCGACGACGTGAAACGTACAAAAACATACCGGATCTTTCCAAGGATACTTCAATTTCATACCGATTATCATTAAATAAAAAGAGAAACGACGGTGGATTCATCGGGTGTTAAAAGTATCACCGGGGAATATTCTCGTGGTAGAAATTCACGAGGAACTATATCCCCGAGACGGCGTCGGTGGAAGCCAAAGCGGCACCCACCACATACACGAAACATAGGTACACCGTCGTCGGAACGGAACGGACTATATCGGGGCGTCGCGACGCCTGCGCGGGTTTCCGCAACGATCAGCTGGCTGGAGGCTTCTACATTGCCAGAAAGGAAAGAAGGGGCAGATAGATAGACAGAGGGAGCGGTGGGCGAGCGGAAAAACGCCGAAGAGAGAGCCCGAGTTTCTCAGTAAAAGAGAGAAAGAGCACGCGAGCACATCTATACCCTCTATCGAATAGCTACGTTGGGACAGCCTTTAACGGCACCTACGCACGTTTTTGGCAGCGATTATACCCCTCGGTCGTTCCTGATCGTAGCCGTCGTAGGTTTCGTTCCCGACGTCGTCGTCGTCGTCGTCGCCGTCGCCACCCGCCACCACCGGGAGCGTTATTATACACACCGAATCCGTGACACACACAGAGAGACAAGTGGAGTTTGGAGCAGCGCAGTGCTGCCGTCGTAACGATCGAGCCACGCCACGGAAAGTGGAAACGTATTTCCAATGTGCCCGCTGAAACTCCACGATGCATCGTCGTCCAATCTTTCCTCGTATCACGAATGTGTCACCGTCGTCGTCGTCCCGGTTCTTCTCACCGTGTCGTCGCAGCCTCGCGTACGAAAGCCTCGTGTCTCGTCGATCGCCAGCGTAAAGATTTGAGAGTGCCGCCTGGACCACTGTCCGGATCGTATCTGGATACATATCGCGTTGTTCATCCTGTTAATCCTGCTGTAACGTCGTTCATCTTAGTACGAGGAGAAGCTTTAGCGAGTTGGAAACTCCACGGGGAGGAATCTGAAAATATTCTAAACGAATGAGAAGTTGAGGGATTGTGAATATTTGGAAGCTGCGTGTCGTTGTTCCACCGGCTACATTCGAAGGAAAAAGATCTTCTATTTATTACTGGTAATGTTTGATTATTATTGAAATGATAGATTCGGATAGAATTGTTTACGATGTGGAATAACGTTGTTTTTAAAAGACTACGTCGAGGTGTGAGATTAAAAAAGGGATGTGAAAGTATTTTTCTGTATGGGAAATAAAGATGCGAGTGATGGACGTATCGAAACGATCGCTTATATTCATTTTTGCTCGTTTCTGTTGCAGCTGCGTACCGGGATGTCTCGCTCGTCGATATTTCAGCAATAAACACGGTGAACACTTGAACTAAACCGACGACCATTCTGTCGGCGGTGCGGTAAGTACCAAAACAAATGATGCTGCTCGTCGTGGAACGTAGCTATTGTTAGTCGGACGCATTTTCACGGGACGAAACGGATTTTATTTCGTGACATCCAGGTATTTACCGACGGTTTTTCGACGGCTTCGTTTGCCGCACGCAAAACCCGTAGCGGGATACACGGAGGTTCCACGAACGGAAACAGTGCAAATATAGAACGTCTAGACCGCGCTTGGAATAAAAGCTAAAACGTTGAAGTACCCGACAAGAGAGAGAAACAATAGTCATTGTTGATATTCGGGGGAAAAAGAAGGAAATTACCTGACAGAATTCACAACAATTTACGAGAATCTAGACGATATCGATATTACGACAAAATAATTGATTCGCTCGATCAAACTAACGAATCGCCAGCGTGATTAAACGGTAAACAATCTGTTGAACGAGCAAAGTAGTTCCTATAACGAAAACGGTATAATACACGCTACGATACAGGGCAGCGTATCATCGACGAAGCGTTTTAGCAACCGTGACGAAAGCAATAATAACCATAACGAGGCCGTGGAAAGCGAGGAATTTTAAACAAGAACACAACAAGTTATTTCTCGCTAAACCATCGATCGAACGGAAATAAACAATAATTCAAGAATCAACGAAACAACGTCTGCCACGATCGTCTTCCACGTGCTCCACGAATATCCACCGGGTGTTTCAAGTATTTCCACTTCGAGTACGAGGAACGTAAACAAGTAGTGCCCACTTAACATGACGATCCATATTCCTTGGAAAGGAGGCACACGCTCGTAAGAAAACACCGAGTCGAAAGCACGTCGACGTGGATAGCCGGAAAGTTCGCGTGGGTGTGGTGAAACGTAACCGAGGGTTGCGAACCTCGCGGCAAAGAGAAAGCACAGCGTCAGTTTGGACCAGGTTGACGGTCGTCGGAGGTCTCTTCTGATGGTACAGCGAGTGACACAGCAACGGTGGACGAGCGCGGAGGACGACCGAGGTCCTCGTCAGCAGCATCGACGCCGTCGTCGACGTCACACATCGTCATGGCTCCACGTGTATTCCCGATGATCCTGTTCGTTTTCATCCTGGTCGTTGCTACCTGGCCAGGATGTCAGGCCGGATTGGCCAGATTCTACGAGCCGGTGCCGGAACACCTGGAACCCGCCCGACGTGTCCCGGTCGACGATTACACGATGCACGGTCCCATCGTCGACGAGCACGAACTACCACGTGATCTACGGGAACCGTATCCCGGCAAGGATTTCGGGCCCATGGGACCTATCGATCGAACGGTACCCGACGACGTTTCATTTAGAAGTTTGTCAGCTGGTAATGGGGATGCTGCGCACCCGGTCGAATCGCATCTGGCTTCCAGAGTTGTTGAAGGCGGGGGTGAACACACGGACGGGCATTTATCCCCGAAACCGGAATACAACATCATGACGGTGGAGTTTCATCGTGTCGAGACACCGTTCGTCATAGGAATATGGATATTTTTCGCCAGTATCGCTAAGATCGGTGAGTAAGCTTGAATAATAAGATTCTTTTATTCGAATATTTATTTACATATAGAGCGTATCTTATAGATTTCTTTCTATCTAATAGTATTAACCCTTTCGACGGTATCGATTTATATCTCTCTCATCGACGTTTCATTTCATCCTTGTCCTACAAACCTAGTAACATGATATATACCATATATGAACTATTTTGCGATCGCAGTGAAAGGGTTAAAAGGAATTACAGTTTTAGACAGTTCATTGTTCTATACATTAATATATCTATAAAATGAAATAAAAATCATCTCGTTGACACAGTGTTTAAGTAAAATCATAAAATGCAACAATTTGACACGCAGGCTTTCACATGACGCCGAGGCTCAGCAAGATCTTTCCGGAATCCTGTTTGCTGATCGTCGTCGGCGTCGTCGTCGGTGTCTTGCTGTTCCAGGCGAGTAGCGTCCACGTGTCGCCCCTGACGCCCGACACGTTCTTCCTGTACATGTTGCCGCCCATAATCCTGGACGCTGGTTACTTTATGCCGAACCGACTGTTCTTCGATCACCTCGGGACGATACTCCTGTTCGCCGTCCTTGGGACTATATTTAATACGCTGTCGATAGGTGGGTAAAAAAAAAAAAAAAAAAAAACACGTGAAAAAGGAAAGCGAGAGAACGAAGACTAACGACGACACAATTTCCGAACGGATTTTTATTTAGATTGCCAACTTCTCTCAACCTCCCTCTCTATTTCGTTTATCTTCTGAAATAGTATCCCCTCGTGGGTTAGGTTAGACTTCGTCGCATTCTTTTCTCATCTCTAGTTCACTATTTTTCTTTTTTTTTTTTCATCATCTCGTTCACGAGACGCGATGTTCGCTCGAAACCGCGACGAGATGCACGTCGACGACGCGCGTGTAAAAATAGCGCGCGTTCGGTTCAGCGTGTGTTCGAATGCAACGAGAGGTGTACCAACATACGCGAGGATGGCAACTGTCAAAACGCCCACGCGATTCTTCTCGTCCGTCGAAATCCGCGATATCCGCGCGTTGCGCAACCGATGGATCACACGATCGATGGATGGGAACTATGACGATTCTTATAATTAAAGATCTCGAGTAAAACTCGACATGTCGATTTCGTGGAACAGATGATTTTGTTTATTCTTATCGGTACGCGATTCGATAGCAGTGAGTCACGATTTCATCTTGTTCGCTCGTAATGATGCGAAGGGAATTAAAAACAGCTGGCAAGTAGTACGCGGTGCGTATCAGTTTTTAACTGTCCGCCTGTTATTTCTGCCCTGTGACATAATCGATTTATAACGAATGTCTGGATAATCTTCTTGTCTTGAATTAAAGCGCTGTTTTAAAGAAATGTCCGTAATCGTTTTTAAGATATCTTTGTATACATTGCATAATAGAGTACGTGCTTGGGTAGTCTAAATCGTTGCGACGGTTATTATTATGAATACGCTATTTCTGAAATATTCCCTCTTTTGTTTCAGGTGCGTCACTGTGGGTGTTAGGTAAGAGCGGTCTGTTCGGTTGCGAAACACCGATCCTGGACATGTTTTTGTTCTCCGCATTAATCAGCGCCGTCGATCCTGTTGCGGTATTGGCTGTTTTCGAGGAAATTCATGTTAATGAGATTCTATACATCGTCGTTTTCGGGGAGAGTCTTCTGAACGATGCAGTCACTGTCGTGAGTATACGTATACATATACATACATATACATACATATATGTACCAGTTCTAAAAACAAATCCATCACATCAATTTCCCGGCGTCACGGTGCTTAGGAAACTTTTCGAATACCTTAGGCAATTTAATCTGAAAAATTCCTACATCGATGAACAGATCTAGACATAGAAACAAATTTTGGCAACATGAAAATTCCATTTCAAAGAAAATAGAGAATGTATTAATCATTGAATTACTCACCCTCGTTTTTCTTAGAATGTTATGAATCAATAAATTATTGTTAAATTATCTCGTAACAAGTGGACTTTGAAGATAACTAAAATTCGTTGGAAACAACGAGTTTCTACTTTTAACACACTGATTTTTCATTATGTTCGAGCGTTGCCTTCGAATCAAGTTCGTCGGAAGACGAGCATGAAATTACTGCACTCTCGGAGTGCATTCGAGTAAATTATGATTTTCTAACGACACACAGGTGCTGTACCATATGTTCGAGGCGTACAGCGAGATGGGCCCGTCCAGAATCATTTACACGGACGTGTTATCAGGTTTGGCGTCGTTTCTGGTCGTCGCAATCGGCGGCACGATAATCGGAGTGATATGGGGCTTCGCCACCGGTTTCGTCACCCGATTCACCCATCAGGTTCGCGTGATCGAGCCGATTTTCATATTCGTCATGGCGTACCTTGCCTATCTGAACGCTGAAATTTTTCACATGTCCGGAATACTGGCGTAAGTAAACATATCTAATCATTGAAATGTTTGCCTATACTAAAAATAGACAGGGAGGGATATTTACATACGAGTCGAATCTAAAAGAAGAATTCCCCGATGATAGTTGTCTAAGAGAAATAATATAAAACTGGTCGATCCGACGGGATTTCCATTGACATGAAGTAATCGCGATGGATTTCATCGATAGTCAATCTACTTTGCTTCGGGATAAACGTAAATCCTCTTCCAACGTATTAAGATGATGGAATAGTTGTTATATATTTGGAATCCTTCGAATATCTGGATTACATGATCGACAAGTGGAGGATGATAAGAAATGATCGAATCTCGTCGATTATATTAGAATAATACCGTTGCGCAATCAGTCGTTTGTTAACCATGATCGAATTAATTAATAATGACATCAAATGTATTTTATCTATTCATCTGACACTAAGAACAGACACATGGGTAACGACTGTTATCGTACGGCACGTGATAAAATATAGTTATGATTTCGAAGAATTTAATCCGCCAACGCAACCTGGCGTGCAGCGTACTCGCAACCCCGTTGAAAAACATTGAATTATCTCGATAAAGGAAGCAATATCCTCAGCCAGTTCACCCGCTTATCGATCAATCAACGAAGCTTTAATAATACTCCCTCCCATGTTTAGATAAAAAAGAAAAAGTGCAACACCTGTTCAATACGTTCCCGAGTTGCACTTGTGATTTAAAAAAAGAATATTATCAGTTAACAAGCCTACGTTCGCATTTTACTCTAATTGCTCGTGTAATTGATAACGTACGATTACTTACGCGGGATTTTTTTTTCACGTGTCAATATTCAATTTCGATAACTCCGATCGATTCGAATGCGTAAATTTTGAGTTAAATCGTACGGCATTTACGAAATGTCAACGACGGATCGATACGTGATCGTTTCCCAGACATTAACGCTCTTCCCTTTTCCCCATTATCCGTGACCTCTTTATTATAGGATCACCTTCTGTGGCATTACCATGAAGAATTATGTCGAAGCCAATATATCGCACAAGTCTCACACGACCGTCAAATACACAATGAAAATGCTGTCCAGCGGCTCGGAAACTATTATATTTATGTTCTTGGGGGTGGCCACAGTCAATAATAGACATAATTGGAATACTTGGTTCGTCCTCATGACCATAGTCTTCTGCTCAATTTATCGAATCCTCGGTGAGTCGAAATTTACCTCCGATCGAAGTAGAAAAGAAAAAAAGTATCACGCGACTCACTTGTCAGTTGTAATTGAGAAAACGTAAACGCGTCATATGACGAATATAATAAGAAGATCACAGGGGAAAAATGTGACGAATGACAAAAAACACTTTGTGGAAACTAAACATAAGAGAATGTCTGATGTAATCAATTAAAAAGATTAGGTTTGATACTAGAAAGTCGATTCATAATCTTTCTCGTACGATCCATAGATCATATACGATATTTAATATCCGTGACAACGACATGAGTTAAAGTTGCTAATGGCATCAGGAAATAAGAATCTTAAGTTAATCGAATTATACTAATCATGTGTCACTTATGAATCATGGCGTTAACGTTTACCTTCTCCTGTGAATTCTTCAATTTCATATTTTCTAAACAAATCTAAAATTCGCCTTACTTCTCACAAAACCTGCAATTTCACTTGATCTACTACATACAATAAAATTATCTCATCGTAATAGCACTTAAATCGGTTCACACGCCAATCTATGAAAAATCTAAAGCCTTGTTAACCATGAATCCGGCCGCAAGTTACGAAATCTTAAGCAGGTTTAAGAGGATTCATCTTTCATTCTACGAGCGCGGCTTAATGTCACGCGTTTACGGCTTCTCGTTCTACTGACAATTTTCCGCTAAATCGTTCGGAAACTTAGTCCAACCGATTTACGACGTTTCACAAAAAACGTATTTCATAAATATGACAATGTTATTTCCCTCATCCATCATTTTTCTCTTGTTTTTCTTCTCCCGCAGGCGTGATAGTTTTATCGGCTGTCGCAAATCAATTCCGATTGCATAAGTTGGACAAGGTGGAAAAGTTTGTGATGTCTTACGGTGGTTTACGCGGTGCTGTGGCGTTTGCGCTGGTCTTACTGATAGATCCCAGGCACGTGCCTTTACAGCCGATGTTCGTCACAACGACGATCGCCGTCATCTACTTCACCGTCTTCATACAGGTAAATAGACGCCCGCCGGGTGTAATTATAGCATCGACACGATCGAAATTCGGTGTAATATTCCGAGAGGTTTCGATGCGAGATAACGTAGACGAGAATTTAGAAGATCAAACATTCTATCGTTATCTCGGCAAACAGTCTGCACAACAGTTGCCATTTCCGTAGTTGCAACTCGTCCGTGAACGGGATGAAGACGATAAAATTATAATTGTACGGCAGCGTTTGTTTTCAGATTATCCGTACGTTCGTGTGAAAAGAATAACGTCGCGCGGGGCCCTTATCGTTCTCCAGGTGTGCGTACTGTTTGCGATTAAATTGTGAACCGCGTGTAGGCGAGAGCCATTAATTATACAAACGGCATTAACCTTGTATAATCGATCGGAAAGCCGATATTGATAGAGACACGTGAGCATACAACTTCCATCAAATGCTCGCGATTTTTTTTTGCTTGTTACAACTAACAGGATAATCTCCGGACAATCGATGACGCAAACGGAGATTATATTCGCGTTGACCCTCGATCATTCTATATGACCCGATGGTCACAGAAGAAATGTTGTAAAATTGTATTTTTAAAGTTGACAGTAGTTTGTTTAATCGAAATGTCATCGTTAGTTAAAAGTACGGTATCGCAAGGTCTCCGTGAGAAATGAAAAGTTACAAAAGACATATATTATGTACTTTAAAGTTCATTTGTGTCAGAACTACTGTCGTAAAGTGATATTCTTTAGGTGAATAAAATTGGTGCGATAGATGGTTAAATGACTTCTGTGTCACCAGACGACTCTATTTCCAGGGTATTACAATCAAACCTCTCGTGAGGATCCTCAACGTAAAGAGGGCTGAAAAGAGGAAGCCGACCATGAACGAGAGGATTCACGAAAGAGTACGTTTCACTTTTATCGCCTGTTTCACGAGATAACAGTAATCATTCGGTGAGAAGTTTGCCGCGGGTAGAGATTTCACGGCGGAGAACGCGATCGTTAAAAGAGAAGAGCTCGCTTTGATCTAAATCTCTCGGTGCTAATTATCAGAATTATTCGAATTCGTCGAGGAACCGTTGTGAAAGACGACTTTTACCGCACGGTACATACTCGACGAATCAACGTGACACATGTCCGGGAATTTTACCGTGGCTTATTCATTATCGGGAAAGTAAATATTGAAAAGGACGGTAAATCGTCACGTGACGAAATCAATAACTCTTGTGTATAGTTTAGAAAAGATTACATTGATTTTCGTTCCGAGGACATATTATTTCTTGCCGACGAATATACGTATAAAGAGAAATCGATGTAGTTGTAGACAAACACGTTCACTTCACGACCGAATCGTATTTCGAATAATTGTATTTCCATGTACAGATAATGGACCACGTAATGGCTGGTGTCGAAGATATTTTGGGAAAGCATGGAAACTACCACGTCCGAGACAAGTATATAATTTTATCTGTCAATTACTAAAGCTGTACGACCATTGATTACTATTGACATACGACAAATATAATCCTACCTTCATCGTATTTATAATCGTCCATAAGACTATTTTCCACATAACGTAATTAGATTTCACACGATCGATCTTTTTCTCCGACAGATTTAAACGGTTCGATAACAAGTTCATTCGTCCGTATCTCGTGAGAAATCATTACGGTGCCGAGCCAAAGATCTTAGAAACTTATTCGAAACTGGCAATGAAGGATGCGTTGGATTACATCAGAAGGAACGCATCCACCATCGGCAACATCAGCGGTACCGAGAGTATGTCTGCGATATTCCGAAACTACAGCAATACCGGACAGTTCAATGGAAGGTACGTCTCTCATTCTTTCATCCATTTCCCCTTCACTACTCCAGTAATTCTGTCGCAACATTCTCGCGCATCCGATTTCTAATATCATCGCATCCCATCTTTTCGCGTGATATGCATACATATAAGTACATATACGTATGTATGTACAAAGTACGTTTAATAAAATTCCGGATACAGCTTCGACTTCGAAGTATCGGGAGTCTGCATTGTACCGGTACTGAATTGTATCTCGATTGAACGGGCAACCCTCCTTGAGGGCACCGGCTATCGATTTTCAAGTGGCACACCGTCAGAAAATGCAGTCTCATTCTTTCTCCTTCCAGTCCGAGCTGCAGTCAGCTTGAAACTGGCTGGAATATTGATCTCCAAGAGCTGGAGTACAACCCTTCCAAGAAGGACTTGACGGACGCCAGGATCCATCATCTATTGGCCGAGGAACTTTGTAAACCTTACAAGAGGGTAAGAAACACCCCTCGGTGTTGACACCGATTTCCATACATGTATACAACCCTTTGAAAGTTTGCTGAGCTGCCACGAGATTCTCGCGCGACCTTGCTGGCGTTCCGAATTTACAAGAAAGTCACGTGGTTAATCAACATTGACAATGTACGGTCCCAGCAAGTTGCGCGAAGAATTCGTTTTTCGTAGAAAAATTTAATTTTATTCTATTTTTATGAGATCATTTGATTAAATCTGCCAACAATTTTCATTTAACACTAAACCTATGAGAAATTTATGTATATTTATTTTTATCGAGCCGGTCAAATGACGAGTCTTTAAATGAGAGTTATAATGTTAATGTAAATTTTATACAGACAATAGAAAACGTAGTTTTTGAATAATAATAAGAAAATATGGATTTCTTTCATTGTAATTAAGTAAGATAGTTTAATGAAATTTTCTTCTAATGTCTGAAAACGAACATTTGCCCGGCCGTAGTAGGATTAGTGTTAACAAGAAAAAGACACTTTATGAAAATGATAAAAAAGAAATGTTTACAGCATCGTCGTTTAAGCTACAGCCGACACGCGGTGAACGATCGCGATCTCTCGACACAAGTCAATTACAGAATGCACATGAACATCCGTCGAATGATGGGCGAGCACAAACACCGACACAAACGCAGCAAAAAATTGGTTAAAGTAAGATTTCCATACGTTTTTCCTTACCTCCGAACGTTTCTATCGATCGTAGGCCGCGCCGCTTTCATTTGAAATTGTAATTTTTCCATGGAATTCAATTTTGTCTTCTAGGATGGTAAACAGAATCACGTAAGTTTCCCGGAATTTCAGCAGCAAAACGGCTCGACGAAACTGTTTACCCAAGGTACGTGTAGAAAACCGAGGCGAGAATATTGATGTTTGCCCGACGTTGAAAGTTTTATGAATACGGGTTAATTCGCAGACTATATGAACGGGGTGCTGTACGAGCTGGAGAACGGGGATACCTCGAAACCGTCGAGCAAAGACGATTGGGACTCCGCGATCACTTTTACGGCCCGTACTTCCGGTAAGAATTTTATTTTTCAAATTAGCCCCCGAGGGGCAAGTTTCTCGCATCTCGTTAAGGGTCAAAGTTCTAAATAGATTTTCTTTGCGATTCAGAAAGGCTCTCTTTGATGAATTAGTTTAGCGCCGATATTCAGACTCGTTAAGATCCTTTCAGGACCGCGATGAATAACCAGACCCTATGGAAGTTTCTTCCCTCGTTCGATTCACAGTCAAATTTCTTATTACTTGCTTCCTCGCAGACTCGTCAAATGTAAATGCGGACAACCACCATGGAGCTACCACCACTACCTCAATGGACACGATAAACACGGACGATCCGGATCTGAAGTTGGGCCGCGATGGTATGTTTCCAACACTCACGTCAACTCTTATAAATATTTGCCTAATTCTATCTTCCCACGTTTCTCAAATGAAATTCCAAGTTTTCGCCAACTATTGAATAACAGGCATAATTGGATGAAAAATGATTACATCGAGTTTTCGTGAAAACATTATTGCGAGTGATAATGCATACGGGATGATCATTTGAGAAATTTAAATCAAAATCGTATAAATATCTTTTATACTAACATTTTGATTATTTCCTCTGAAATAGTCGTAATCAAATTTTCCGTCGCAATTTCAATTTACATTCTCAAAAGGAATTCTCCCTTAATCGATCGTACGATGACTACAGAGTTACTCTATATGAAGTTTTCTAATCAAGCAAATACGTGAATTTATTTCCCGTGGATCGATGTGCACGGATTAAATAAATTCTGTTCTGTAATAGAGAGTTATCGGGTAACCACACCTACCGCCACGGAAACGATGTTACCGTGGAAACGAGAAGACGACTACGACTCTGGTCACCCAATTAAGCAAAACGAATTTCCCGCGTGGTGCTCTAACAAGGAATACCTGGCGTACAGTTCACCGTCGGCAACGTTCTTAGGTAAGAAAAACCAAAATAAAAAAAGTAAACTTAAAATAGATAACGAGTATTATTTAATGTTCCTTGGGACATGTATCACGATAACCATGAATAACCTCTTCGAATCTCAAGGTGGAATTGAACAACCGAAAGTTCAATCCGTGATTGGACTCTTCCGACGCGATAGCGTCTGCACACCCGACAGTATCGATTGCCAAGAAACCGTCGACGAGAGAGACGAGTACACGTTAACGGGAACCGAGCCGTCCGATTCTCCCACGAAATCAACGAGTATGTAATGAATAAACTCTACCGTAGTGACAAAACACGACAAGAAAAAAAAAAACAGTACCTGAAAAATCAATTATCGTTAAAAACTCGACAAATCAACCAACACGAAATCCGATGTTCCAGGACCACGATGATGGATAGTCAAAACAAACAAACATTAAAAAAAAAAAAAATAAAAACAAATAAAAAGTAGTTTATCATCCAACGGCACTTTGGATAAGTGACAATTTCATTCTTGCAGACGGTAGAAAGGGACCCACGCGAAGGGTGTCGATGATGGAGCTGGGCTCCATGGAGCGGTCCCGTTCGGATAAAACGACGGATGACGGTTCCCATTCCCTGCCAGAATGTTGGAATCCCCCGAGACTCCGCATGAGCTCCTTCCCCTACTCGGCACAGGTCCCAAGTCTCTCGACAGCCCTCATAGCGTCCTCCTCGGAGTCGTCGGAGGAGATCGACGAAGAGGAGGAGAGAGCTTGACCCTTGGGGATCGTCGAGGAGCAGACGTCTTCCTACGCGGACGTCGAGCGTCGTCTACGTCGTCCATGGCGACGACCACCTCGACGCTCGTTGCTCTCGTCGCTCCTACGACGACCTAGCGCCCCGGTTTGAAAAGAGAGAAACTAGAGAAAAAAGAAAACAGAAAAGAAACGAAAGCAAAAGGCAAAAGCTCGCTTGAAAGTTTCCTCGATGAATTCATCATTCTCTGATCGCTAACCAGTGTCGAAGGGATATTTGCCGATACTTTGATTCTTTTCCCCCTCCCCCCCCCCCAAACACCCCACGTGTTATGTTCGTTTCGATAGAATGTTTCATATACGTGGATATCGTTGAGAGATTGGACACAGTAGCACACGGGAGAAAGAAATGTTTTTATTTTTCTTTCTTCGTTTTTCTTTGTTTCGTACTCGTTGAGATATTTATACTCCACCTCCTTCACCTTCTCCTCCTCCTCCAGGACCACGATGATGGAAAGTATCACTTGGTTTGACTACGATGCTTTCATCGCACGCAGAAATGGATCCTTCGAGTATGATAATTAGATTTGATTATCCGTGAGAAGGGATGAATAATTTGTCTGTCTTAGTTTTACTATGAACAAGCTGTTCGAGATGACGCTCGTCGATAATCGACGATGGGATATCACGTAGACCGGTTATTCTGTGTAGGAATGATAATAATTGCCATTTTTTCGGCAAGACACGTAGGGTCATTGTGTTTTTTAATACTGACAATGAATTATTGAATAATTAAATGAGTGGTACGTGGAAGAAAGAGAGAGAAAGCTATTTTTTTAACTTAACGATTTCCTCCACGCACGACTACGATCATGTACGTCAAAATACATAGCAAAAAAACAAGCAAACGGGGAAAAGAGCGTTTTTGTAATTAATTTCAATGCTTTCTCCGCACGCAAACGCGAATCGTCCATGTATGTATACAAGCTGAATCACACACGGACGTATAAGAGAGGGGTATTTGTTCGTTGATCTTTGTCGCTATTGCTTTCTGCGTGCTGAAAGATAAATCACACATGATCAGAACGGGAAATATGCCATTCCTAAGCCCCACTTTTTTTTTGGGCAAGAAATAATATCGCATATTTCCTGTGAACACGACTGTAAGATCACTTTTAACTTGGTATCGTGGCCTTAAGAAATTCTAGATGTATTCTAGTGTCTGGACTTTTCGACGGTAATGGTTGTCGGATCGGTGGGATAATTTTTGTGAAATTAGAAATGCGCGAAGTAAACACACACACACACACACACAATCGATGATTACGTGATCCGGACTGCGCTTAGCCGACCGATAAACAAAAAAAAAAGGAAAAAATAGACCGGATCATTTCGCGCGCGATACTCAATTTTTCGAAACTACGATTTGATATTCAATGCCGACGTGTGTCGCTAAGATCACCGCGCAATTTTGCTTCCGAGTTTATAGATACAAATCTAGAATTAGACGCGCCGCCAAGTGTCGTAGCGCCTGGCTGCATGTATATTAACGTATATACATACATACACACACACACACGTTGTATAAACACACTTGTAGGCGGTCCACAGAGTTTCGTCGATCCATACCCGATCGATTTTTATTTCTTTTTATTATAATTATTATATTTTTTAATTGCATTTTTAGTACACACTAACATCCTCCCGACATGAGTTTTAAAATTCCGTTGTTCGAAGAGACACGCTCTCGAGTTCATCGATAACCGATACGATACAGGCATCTCTGCACAATATTGTATAAAAAAATAAAACAGCAATTCTACCGATGTCGTCGAAGCTATTTCGCGACGGTAGACGCATGTATGTAATAATGTGTGTATGGGTAAGCTACTCTCTTCAAGTATGGCCTTAAAAATGTCTCATGTCAGTTGGAAAGCGGCCGCGAGAACAAACAATTAAAAATAAAACATTCGTATGTCGATTGATCGTGATCCACACCGAACACGAGGAATACACACCGTATGTACATAAAACTTTTCTTAGGTAATAACGTAGCAGTGTATCGTAATGATTATTATTACAATTATCAAACGCAGACACGGAATAAAAAAAGAATTGGGAGTGAGAGTGAAAGAAAGAGAGAGAGAGAGAAAGAGAGACAACAAAATAAGATCGACGTGTCGAGTTGTGCAGCTGATGAGGAGATTCCAAAGGGGAAAAGCTTAGAATTCGGATTTTTATGAAAATTGATGACACTGATACCCGCGTTGTGTGTTAATTAGAAAATTATTCGAAGTGATCCGTAGGGGTACTTCTAATAACTATATACTCATGGAATTGACCGTATTGTTGCCCCGTTATTTATTTAACGTGTAATCGTTAATACGCGGTGTACTTAACGCGAGTAAACTCTGTCAATTAGAATGTACGTTTATTAGGGGGTTTCTTTAGAATCGTTATAGAAATATTTTTTCACGCACATTTAACAGTCGCTTTTATCGAGTCTAATTAAAACCGCGTGCTTTTTAAACTGGGGGTCGGCTTAATTTTCGTAAAAATCTTAACAGAGTTCGACAATTTTCCCTACACGTGGAATATTCCTGGCGGCCTCTAACCTAGGTCAGACAAAACGTCGGACTAGTCTCTAGACGCTAGTCTTTCCGCTGTTGATTTGTTAAAATAAATGTTTATTTCGTAAACCATAGTTGCAATTATTTTCACTCTCAACCCGCGTTAATCATCCGTTCCAAATATATCCTTTCCCCTTTCCTTAGTGATCTTTTCAACCAGATGATATGCACTTGACATTCCGTACATAATTTCAAAAAAAACACTTTAAGTCACGATCTTCCTCTGTCTATAATACAAAATCAATCTTACAAAAATCGAATCTATCACTTACCTGTAATTATTAATTATTGATTAGTCATAAATAGAAAATACAGAAAGAAGGACCAAAACCCTTGAAGAACAGATATACGAAAACCGATTGGCACGATATTGACATTGCGGCAATTAAGAGTCGGACAGTAAATTAATTAGCCATCGGTTAATGAAATTAATACCTGCCACTATCCGAGGCTGGCTGGATGACACTGGAAGCGACGAGGAGATAGAAACTCCGCGACAATCATGTGACCGTGTCGCGAATTCCGCGATCTAGACTGAACGCGTGCAGTTTTTTGTCGTATTAATAACAATGCCGGGCGGTGTCGTATTTTTAGTTTGCATACCCACTCTGAGCTACGAGCACGAACTCATTTTCGGGGTTCCGCTGAAGCGACCGAGGAAAATTGATAAGCCGACACCACCCGTGACCCCCGCTAAAGTCGACCTTCGACTCAGGGAAACGAAATCGAAGGCTCAGTTGCTTACCCTCGACGACGATGAGGATCCCGATGACATGGAGGTCGATGATAACTTGGACGTCAACGTCAGAAAGTATCCCCGGTCTCGTGGATACGGCACCTCCGGCCAACGAGCGAAAGGCCCTGTTTTCGTGTCGATGGAAACGGTAAATAGTTGAAAAGTGTATAGTATTAAAAAAATATAAAAAAAGTATCAAGGGATGAAAGGACACTGGTTTAAACTGCCCGAATGCATTAGGTAATAGTATGATTTCGTGTGAAAAGGGTTGGATAATCTTTGACCTAACTTCAAATAAATAAAGAAAAATTCTATAAACTGTTATTAATTAAATGTTACTATCAAAATTATCATTGAACTTAATATTTTATATTTAATTCACGTTGATTTCTCCCATAAGAATTCTATTAGGTTCTAGATGAACTTCTGAAGAAACTGAACGTGCAGCATGTAGTGTGGTGCAAGGACAAAGAGAATATGTATTACGAGGTAAGAGATATTTCTTATTTTATTTTATTTACTTCACTCTTATTTATCTAACTGTCTGGGAAAGGTGATATTTCCGGTACCAGCTGGTGAACCATGTGAAAACTGTTTGCATTGCCTAACAGAGATGGGCATTGGTGTGAAAATGAACTCTATAGTAAGGTGATTCATTTTAACAATCCACTTATTTCAAAACAAACTACATCCAACTAAGAAACACACCTGAATTATTTATTGTCGAACAATTTTAGCGTGATTCCAACGCAGTGCACGTACAGCGGATTGGACAGTGTTGGTTCGAAGGCCATAAGGGATGACATAGCACGCAGGTTGTCTTTTTTAACGATACAAAATGCCAAGTAGATTTTAAGAAACTGAATTTATAGAAAATTACGAATAACTTTTCCAGACGGAAAGAGTCGGAAGAGCGAAAAAACGCATGGAGTGCTTTCGTAGAATCGATTCGATCGAAATTGACGGTGAAACAGGTGGTAGACGGTGTTCGAAGCGGTGGTGATCTAACGTTTGATTATGTACTATTAGTATTGACGGCAGAGTAAGAATCAATATCGAGATTCACATATTAATACCAACGATCAAGTATGAAATACAATAATTATAATTATTTTCTATAGTTGTCTCGCGGCTCTCGGTCTCATCGAAAACAGTGCAACAAATGTTGTCGCGGCTATGTTAGTGTCTCCTCTAATGGTAAAATTTCAAATTAATCGACAATTTTTATTTCATAATTAATGCTCATAAATTATACATTCCTTTTTTTATTTTACCCAGGGTCCCGTAATGTCGTTAACTTTCGGCACCATCATCGCTGATAGAAATTTGCAATTTATTGGTTTGAAAAGTTTACTACTCGGTATATTCCTTTCAATTTTATTTGGATTCATATTCGGTCTTATTCTCGGCACGACTGAAATGCCTTGGGGTTACAACGATTGGCCGACTGACGAAATGAAAGGCAGGTAGGTGTTGTTTTAAAACAATGAGAATGTAAGTATGGACACTTTTTAATAAACTATTTAATTATAATTAAAATTCTTTTTTTATTTTTTGTAATATCCAGAGGAAACTATAGGTCTCTCTGGATGGGGGTGTTATGGGCCCTACCGTCTGGTACTGGCGTAGCTGTTGCTTTATTACAGGGAAGTAATGGTCCTTTAATCGGAGTCGCTATATCTGCTTCTTTATTGCCACCGGTCGTAAATTGTGTGAGTAATAAATAATGGATTTATTACGACAGTAATAAAACGATGATATATAATGGGATCGTAACATCGGCGGAATTTCTTTCACAGGGTCTATTTTGGGCCCTCGGATGTATATGGCTGATCTATCGGCCGATTAAAATGCCTCATATGAAAGGCGAGTCATACACGGACTTCAATACCTCGTATGTCTACATATACAATGAATATCTGCCCGTCGAGTTCTTTTGTAATGGTATAATCAGTGCATGCTTGACCTTTATCAACGTAATGTGTATCTTTATCACGGCGATAATAGTTCTGAAGGTGAGAATGCTCGTAACTGGAGTCGTTAACAATTAGTGACGGCAAAACATAAATGTTACCTCATAAACCACGTAATCGTAGGAAATTCGTAAAAATGTTTTACACGGTATATGCATATATCTGTGTATACACTCAAATTGATTAATTTTCAAAATATCTACCTATATAAATGTTCTGTATTTGGATATATTTAAATGTACAATATTTTGGAGAGTATTTTTTAAATTCAGACATATTTCTCTTTAGATCAAGGAAGTGGCTGCGCCCTACACATCTACACCGGAACTCCGGCGGTTTTGGGAACACGATATCCGCTTGGTGCGCGATAAAAATATTTCCCGAGATAATAGTTCTATCGACTCGAGGTAAAATATTTCTGATACTTCAATACAAGAGGTACTTCATTCAAACTTGATACAAAGCTAATAATGAACCACTTAAAACAGTTATTACGATGGCTTGAGTAAAACGAAACAGCGCGTATTGGAACACACTTTGAACGAGGCGGTCCGCGAGGCAATCAATGACGAAACGTTCCGTAAAGTGCAGAGATTAAGTTACGGTCAACACGGACCGGAAGAGGTACTCAAAATTATTCCTTATCTATTATCGTTTGTATAACGATTCGATAGAATCTTTCCTGTACTTTCCACGAAACTCCAAATGTTAAACCGCATCCTAACATTTTATGTAGTTTACACCAAGACTGCACGGTTTCCACGCGGCTGGCGGTGGAAACAATATTCCGGAAAACACGTATGTCGGCGAAACCGCGAGCAATCTTCGACCACCAGAAGGCATGGCGAATACCGGAAGTACAAGCGAAGATCTAGCCACGCTCGATCGATTGATTACATATCTGTTGGGTCAACCGAACAACAATGCGTCTGGAAATCTGGATTCCTGGCGTAGATCCCGTCGAGCGAGTGCACGTGGATACAGACAGTTACGTGGTACAGGTGCCACTGCAGAGGCGGGGGGAATACGAAATAGCACAGATACAACGCCACTTTAATATTAAATAAAAAGCAAACTTATTTTCTTCATGGATAAATAGGGATACATGTAAGACGTAGATAACACTGAATCTGTTGAGGTGTAACGTAAAATTTATTAAAGATATATGAGATTACTGTAACTGTATTTTGTAACTGATTAAACAATATTGAATGTTCGGCACTAACTGAGATCCACTTAAGCTGCGTTAATTCTCGATCGAAGACGGCTCGGTACCGAAGTATCGGTCCCCGAAGTTGCCAATACCAGGCAGGACGTAGAATTTCTCATTTATTACAGGGTCTAAGGCGGACGTTACTATTTTCACACGTGGGAATGCATAAGCAATCGAATGTACACCGGGCTCTGCCATAAGCAAAGATACAAGTAACACATTTTCCTCGGCAACATCATGATCTAATAAAACTCTGATAGCCATAATGGCTGCGGCGCCCGTTGCCACCGTGGCGTCCATCAATATGACTCGATAATCTTTGATATCCTTTGGTAACCGGAGGTAGTATAGCTGCATAGAATTAATTGAGAATGAATTTCTATTATATGTATTACAGTACAAGTATGTATATCAAAAAGATATTTACTTCTGGTTCTTCAGTCTGTTGGTTCGTTTGTATAAGTATTTTCCCTATTCTTATGTCCTTACATACATCACGTACAGCTTGCTCCATCGTTTCGCCCGCGCGTAGGATGGAAACGCCACATATCTTATCAGTTGCACCGCGTTTTCCTTGATACAATACTCCTTGTGGTGTTTCTACCGTTACCTCCTTCATGCGTATGTAGATAACAAGTACGTTATGCATTAGAGAACGGTGGGAAAATAGTATGTAAATATTTGATAGATATCTTTGTAACTGCTATGTTTACCTCAAACGGTAAAAGCGATAATGCGTATTCGATAACTAGACGTATTAAACGCTTGGAATAGAAAATAAACTCGTCCCTATAAGTTTCCTTGTTTCTTATAAATGTATGAAGGCCTTTAATTTGTGGTGTATCTGGAAGCAAATACAGAGAGGATGGCAATGGTTGACCAATATACGAGTGGGCCAATTTCTCTCTGAGTTTAAAACCCCGCTGAAATAGGAAACGGAGTGTAAATAATGCATTGTCTAAAAAGTTCGATATTAGAATGTGATTAACAGTCGACCGTACCAACTGAAGTTGCGTATGGATGTGCTGTACAATAAGTTCTATTGCAACTTCATTATCTCCACCACGTGGTACAATGATGTCTGCATGAACCATAAGTGGAGCTATATAATAATAAAAAGCAGGTTGCACCATGGTACTGTATTGCTTCAATACACCCTCCAAGTCTCTTCCTCTTTGAATAATATCCCTACGTAATCGTCGTGCAAGCCTCACATCAGCGTCCGTATCGACAAACACCTTCATATCGCACATCTTGACCAATCGAAGAAATCACATCATTGGTAATTTGTTCTTTGATTTTGTACCTTATTGCGTTTATCAATCCGCTCATCCTGCATTCCCGACGGTACGGCTTACCTTCAACACGTCTGCATTGTAGAAAGTCAATATTCCCTCGAATATAATAACATTGGCACCATACATTGTTTTCTTTGAAAGGGGAGTAAATGTGTATTATTTGGAAAACGGGCTTTGTATCCGTGAAACATTATGATATCAACTTACCGTTCTACTTTCTCTACGATGTGTTACAAAATTATAAATAGGAACTTCCACCATTCTGCCTTCCTTCAAACGTTGTAATGTTGATTTAAGAAGCTCCACATCAAAAGCGTCAGGATGATCAAAATTGTACTCATTACACGCAGCCATCTCATGCTGCTTCTCATTTAACACCTAGAGTATAAAAGACACTTATAGTGTCATTAATTTTCCTTGTATTAATAATACCAATGTGACTTATTGAATAGTATAAATATTTGATCCATACTTTGTAAAATGAATCCATGCTTAGAAGCGTTACCCATGGTACATCCAAGGATTCTATGATTTTCGTTGCAACTGTTGTTTTTCCTGATGCACTTCCTCCGCAAATACCTGAATAAGAACTACTTATAACATCAAGTTCTCCTTTTCATCTTATAATTCCTTTGATAGGTATATATACTTTGAAAATATCACTAACCTATTACAAAAGGTTCCACTTGTTGTCCAGCTGAATTATACCATGGTGGTCTACCTGCTGTATATATTGTTCTTGTTTTACTTCTAAGAATGGACTCCGCAGAAGTCTTTTTACTAGACTGTGACAGACTGGTAGTACGTTGTCTTCTTGATCTGGGTGATTTTTGTGAACCTGTTACATTATAATGCATTCTATATAGAATTTTCAGTGATAATAATCTCTACATTGTGGATTGATACATTGTACAGTTTGACTGTTAGTAATCCCAAAATGATTCACATTTTCCGGATGTGCACTTTAGTCTTTGAAAAGAAAAATAATAATAATAATAATGCAATTGGACAAATGACAAGAGATTCTACTTTTAGCAATCTTAGTTGTCTTCTTTAACTTGCACATAGTATCTACTTCATTGAACCAAGTAACTCTTGTCTGCCAAATGCAAGTACTCCAAATCTCGGATTCTGCAAACAATTTTCGTACAATCTACTTAAATGATTAGAACAAATTAAAACAACGTCTGTTACAATTAAAAATGTCTTTCACACGTGTACAAATCATATTGTACTACTTGAAGCCTGTAAATTTAACGTTATCGATCATTAGAATATTTATCGTATTGCGTAGTGAAACCTGACGACGGTAACTTGTTATATTACCTGTGGACGGCGGTCTTGGTGACTGAGGTGTCGGTGTTGCGACGTCAGAACGTCTGAAATGCTCGGCATCCTCGCAGAGCTCGTCAACTAGGAAGATCTCACGTTCATCCAAGCAAACCTCTCCGTCGTCACTAACCATGTCCCAAATTTTACAATACCGCACATTAGATACAGAACAATTTAATTACCAACAAGGTTTAACTTACCTCTCAGAGCTGGCCGAACTAGGAGGATCGAAATGCTGCATTTTAGCTGCCATGTTCCTCCACGCTCAAACGTGAACACCAACTACGACCCACGCAGCACGGCTTTTTTTAAACGTGTTTTCTTCGGCTACCATACACCCTCGTGCGTCCGACAGGACAAAAAGTGCGGACTCGAAGACAGGTGACGAAGAGCAACTGTGTCGCAAATTCGTGTCGCCACCTACCGCCGATATTCTGAAGCAGCCGTCCTTGCCCCTTTCACGAGCTAGTTGTCGCAAATACAGCGAATGCACACTGTGGCCGATTAGTATCGATGCATCTACGCGCCGCATCTGAATGCGGAGAAGGGTAAACAAATATAGATATATATATAGAAAAGATAAATATTGTAATCGTTTATATATATATACATATATATATTGATAAACGATAATACATATATGTATATATATATTTCCTAGTACCAGTACTTCTAATAAAATGGGTCTATCCTATATCCCGTCTTTTAAATAACAATTATTGCGGATTTAAAAAAGAAAGCAGGGTGATACATATATGTATAGCGCAGTAATGCGATGAGTGTACCGTTTTTTATGTATGTATATAGATCGATAAGAACTTCGAAGGTTACGATTCTGTCAGACAATCAATAGAATTAAATCGAAACGTGGTGCTGGCTCCGGTATACATGTATTCTGTTTCGTCTTGCAACTTTAAATTATTCGCATTGGTGGTGACCTCCCGTGGTAACGCGAGTGATATTTGCAGTTGAACCCGGTTTTTGTGATTCCCGGTAATTACGATGACAGTGTCATACTAGGAATCGTATTGACGGTAGTTCTGCAAGTTAATTGGTATTTTATCCGACAGCAAAGTGCAAAGTTACCCCGATGCTTCTGCGTGCTGCTCTGTCCACCCGTGACGTCGTATTGTCTTTTAATAGTCAGCCCCTGTGACCGGTTTTTCCGTCGTTAACAAGGCACCGTTGTACGTACAAAAGTACGTACGTCGAGACGCGCCCTCGTCCGACCTTGAAACTATAATCGTTCATAGCGTTCGATGTTTGAAACATTGACTGGAAAATTGTTGATCGTGCTCCACAGGTCCGACTCTTTTTGTTTTCCTCGGTTGCGCCTCGTTCACGCGGAGTAACATAACAGTGAAATGGCGAAAAAGACGTACGATCTACTGTTCAAGTTACTTCTTATCGGTGATTCCGGAGTCGGCAAAACTTGTATACTGTTTAGATTTTCGGACGATGCCTTTTCCTCAACATTTATCTCGACTATAGGTAAGCTATAATGAAAAACCTGTGTAACGTTTACAACGCAAACTGTCAATACATTTCTGCAACATAACGATGCAACGCTGGAAACTCTCGCTTTAGACATATTAGGTTAGGCTAACGAGCCAAAGTTAGAGATCAATTTCATTACGATGAGAATATAGTTTTAATTTATCCTGAAAACAACGGAAATTTTATTATTATCATCCGTTTCGCAGTTTCACATTAATATACCGTAATTTGTCATATTATTAATTTATACAGACGCTACTTGTTAGTATTATCTTCGCAATTATGTATTTTTGGGCATATAACTGTTAATATATTGAAAAAAATATTCCACAAATATATATTATGCTTTCTTCCACATAGGTATCGATTTTAAAATCAAGACTGTGGAATTAGGAGGAAAGAAAATCAAATTACAGATATGGTAAGTTTGGGAGTATTAAATCTTTCTAAACAGCCCTTAATCTATGTATTTACAGGGATACAGCTGGTCAAGAAAGATTTCATACCATTACTACATCGTACTACAGAGGTGCAATGGGTATTATGCTGGTTTACGATATTACCAAGGAAAAAACGTTTGAAAACATTGTCAAATGGTTGAGAAATATTGATGAAGTAAGTACAATCCAAAACTGTTTTATTATAACAGAAGAGCAGAAGATATATAAGGATGCATATTTGTATTATTATTTTGGTTTGAATTGTTTTAGCATGCAAATGAAGATGTAGAAAAAATGATATTGGGAAACAAAACAGATATGGAAGATTTGCGTGTTGTCAGCACAGAAAGAGGAAAAGCGGTATGTCATATTCTCAATTTTGATTGAACCCATTCATATACATATATATATCATTCCTATAACAGAGAATTGCAAAAATATAAGAACCCCTGTATTAGAAATGAATACCCCTTTCAGATAGCAAGAGAGCATGGGATCAGATTTATGGAAACATCTGCAAAAGCTAACATCAACATTAATCGTGCATTCAGTGAATTAGCAGAAGCAATATTGGAAAAAACTCGTGGAAAAGAACCGCAAGATGCTCCTGATAGAGTAACAGTTGATCGAAGGGTGGAAAGAAGTTCTAATCGGTGCTGCTAATTTTATATTATTTCTTTTAACGGCGCATAATAAACTATGTATCAGCTCGTGCCACTCAAAATAGATTTGTGGATAGATTTAGAGCATAATTTAAAGCATAAGAGTATAATTAAACTCTTCACGACACTGCCTAATCAAATCCAAATTCAGTTCATCTGGATGATAACTCTGATAAAGGTACATCTACGTATTAATTGAAAGTATAAAATGTTACTCAACTCCGTTTTACAAAGTGAAGTTTTTTAATTATACCTGGGTTTTAACGGGTGGGTCATAAATGCTGTTTGTCGCGTATATGATTGTCTTTATAAATGTGTCCATTGCATGTATAGAAAACATTGAAGCTCCATCAGTTTTTATTGACCAATGCAAGGAAATCAATACATTACACGAGTGTCACTGATGGAGCTTTGTTTCCCATATGAAACTCCATGCATTGTTGCACGAACAAAGTCAACTAGGACGTATTATTTGTTATGAGGCTGCAATTTGTTACCATAATAAGAAGAGTGAGAATGAATGTGGGCTTTTAATCTTGAAAATCTATGTGAACATTGAATGCTTTTTCATACGGACATCACACTGCATATGCTTATTTACATCTTAAGTTAAAATCGGAAAGCTTACGACCAAGAGCTTTTATCCTATTTGTGTAAGACTAATTTACTATAAATATAAACATTCACGGTTTCGAGATAATTGTTGCTACTTTACTTCCTTTCACGATAAGTGTACGTAAGCTAACTATGTACATAATGAAAAGGCGGGCGTTTATATGATGTAGCGATTTGTGAATTGTCAAAACATTTATTTATATTTATATTTTTTTTATAATATACAGAGTTAAATATATCCTGCAATTTAACATCATACAAACAATACATACAATGCTAAGTATGTTTGTTCGTGTCAAATCGATATTTGCATAGGAGTATACACTAATTTCAAACTTTACAACGTGAAATGAAAATAATGCTGATGAGTACATTTAAACATTAATTGTTTTTATTATGCAAACATGATCCAAGATTACATAATATCATTTTCTAAATAGACATAACGAGCACATATAACACATATTTTTAGGATAACCTGAAGCTACAACAATATTCAGGTTAATAATTCTAATACTAATGTGGATGTTTTAAATTGCTAAAACACATATATATTATTTATATTAATAATTGGATTATTCATTTGCTGGATGTAAAGAGTGTTTTTATACATAGTAACAAAATATATGTGTAAACAAGACAATGGTATCGAAGTAAGTTTGATGAAAAGTGACCTCATTAATACATTAATCAAAAGATAATAACAAACTAAGGAGGTATGAATAATAATAATAATGAGGATAGAAATGATTATATTAACGATGATAACGATTGATTACCCCACACTTTCTGTGAGAATAGGAATTATTGTTTGACTTACAAGACTAGAGATCAAGCCCTTAAAACCAAACAGTCAATTTACATTTCTGTGCTTCTCATGTTGGCTAAACATTTAAAAACGTGTAAAAGCTATCGATTTATAGAAATTAATGGTTTATCTGCCAATAAATCTTCTTTCATGTGTATTCGCTTATACATCTGTTATATACTCTTCATGTACAGAATTAAGAGAGTCAGAACAGAATGAAGATAAGTTGATGGTTGTCCCGCATTTTCCAGCAGCGATAAATTCAGGAATACAAAAGCAACATCTTATTAAGAAAAGTTAATCTCGAGAAGCGCCAATAATTGCAAGAATATACATGAAGATATTAACAATATCAATATAAAGGTTCAGGGCAGCGAAGATGTACTCTTCCGGAGAGATCGAATACTTGTGATTCCCGCCCATCATCATTTGGGTATCGTAGACCAAATAAATGGAGAAAAGTAAAGCACCCAAAGATGCATATACCAAAGTCATAATCTTGCCATGCCAGATGATTGTAAGTAATCCAAAGAGTAAAAGAATCACCATAGCAACGAACAAAATACTGTGAAGGCCAGTGAAATCGAATTTCGTTTGAAATGCGAATACAGTCAATGCGAGACAAACTGCTGCAGTAATCCCAACGGCCAACAAAACCTGAAAACATTCAACATAAAGACGTTCAAGAACGTTTCTCATAGTACTGAAATCTTTTACATTTATATTATATAAAATTGTAAAAAAAACAATTTGATCAATGTTTGTAATTAAAGATTTAGGGACTCACTTCCTCAGAATTGTATGTAGAGGCAGCTGTAGCTAACAGAAAACCTTCACATATCGTAAATAAGAATAAGAAAACAAAATTCATGGGAGCCTTGCGCCTGACGCTAGTACAGCAGGCCATACAAATGATAAGCACAATAGTTCCTGCAAAACAGATCCAAAACATCTCAGGATGGCTTCTAACCCATAATTGTGTTCCTCTATGGTAAAGGAATAACGATATCAACGATAGAGTGATGAGGAGCTGACACATCAGAATTGTATACACTTTCCTGGAAGAAGAGAAAAAATATGTAATTGTTTAAGTGTGGATGAATACTTAAGATAATTTTATAAATCGTGATACCGACCTGATGAATCCATTTCTAATGGATTTCTCATTAAAATCGAATCCCTTAACCTCATCTTGTAAGGGATCCTCTGCAAAGTTTGATCCATACATCCCTGCTGGTTGTGAAGGTCCACCAATGATAGGTCCAAGTGGTGGTGGTTGCTCGTAGGGTGGAGCACCCGGGGGTGGTATAAAGCCTGTTTCCATAGAAAATATAAATAAAATAACATCCAACAAAATGTATAATATGTGTACATAAAGTACTAGATCTTGATAGTACTAACCAGGTGGTGGTCCTCCGTATGGGGGTGGGTATCCAGGATTATAACCGTCTTGAGGTGGTGGATAACCAGGATTTTGATGTGGTGGATATGGGTAACCTATACAGTCAAACATTCACAATATTAAATCTAATCTTACAATGAAATTTATGCTCTAACTTAAGTATTAGTATAATGGAAACTTTGTGCTTTAATAACAGCCTCTAAATCTTGGTGCATTGCATTTTGCAAGTATCGTCTAACTTTTTTTCTTTTAAGTGTATGGTTTCAGTTGGTGATTTTTTTATGAGCTGTTTAACATTGGTACGTAACAATGATAAATTGCAAAGAAAGATTTTGTCATGATAACTCTTATATAACTGATGTTTAGTCACCATGTTTTTATTAATGAAGTGATACAAACTTTATCATGTTTCTATAAAAACAATAGAATGTAGATGATATTGAGGATGGTATATAGCGATGAATGCCACTTGAAGCAAGCATCAAGGTGCTCTCTGATTGCCAAACATTCTGTTGCACGTTGAATAGCTAGTAGAAAAGTAAAAAGTAACAAAGGATAATGCAAACATAGGGAAAAAATTAGAACCTTGTTGTCCTGGATAGAATCCTGCACCAGGTGCACCTTGCCAAGTTGACATCTTTTAGTTTTGTTTTAACTGAAAAAAAAAGCTATTATTACTACGGAATCCTGTGGAAAAATAACATCAATGGAACGCTAGCCATGGAAGTACCAACAGCCTTAAAAATAGAATTATTTATAAAATCATTGAAAATAATTAGCCCAAACATGTTTGATTGGTATCTGCAAACATAATCCTTCTGATACAATTTACCTAAAATAATACATTCTTCAGAAAACTATGTTGCACTATTTAAAGCAAAAAAATGTAGATAATTTAAATAACAGACAGATTTATATAAGGTAAATTGCATAGTTCCTTAGAAGAATATATCTGCAGGCTAATATTCTAAATGTTTCTAAGGTTTTTACATTATTTATATACTATTTAAATATTGTGAAAGGTATAACATTATTACATACTTGTAGATCCCAGAAGCAAATCTTACATATAATTGTTTGTTATCAAATTCACAGAAGCAGATGTTTGTATCTAAAGATCAATTAATGTAGATGCTACAGTGAACATGATTTTTCTGTGACTAACACAGTTATCTTATCTCGAAGTGATTATACGTGAAGAATGATAATAAAAAGGTACCTGTGGATGTAAGTTTTAAGCAGCAAGTGATGTGCCCATATTTGTAGGTCTTAATCATTGTCAAAAACTTTATTATCACTATTACTAGAAACTATTATTGTTTATTAATGTCATGATAGTGTTTGCTAATTATGCAGTAAAAATGACACAGTACTATAAATATGAGCATGACCCACCTTTATCTACATACAAAGGTATTAACCTCAGCTGAAAATAATATTTCAAAATGTTATTAATCATTAATATTATCGTTATTTGTCATGTTCTACGTCGATATATGTCGCTCAACCTGTCACTGCTGTTAAAAAAAAAATACTTAATTGCAAACATACATGGTGCTAATATTATTATTATTTCTGATGACACTACACAAGTCTAGCGCTGCTACACGGAAAGCGATATTGTTATTGTTGGAAATCCGCAGAATTCCCTACTTATCGATTAAGAACGAATGCCCATGATGAAATCTTCGTACATATATTGTTTTAATAATTGTAATAATCACGTAATCCTTTCCTGGTGCTAAAGCAACTAAGTCATAACATTGCGAAACAATTACAATTGACCGACATCTAAGTATTGGTCCGTGATATAACTTTGATACCAAACATACATAAACGGAACAAGTTTCCGTGGAACGTAAAAAATACACTTCGCTTGAAATTCATCTACAAGTATGTGCAATGTCAACCGGGGAAATATTACACCGCTAATTGGTACACGTCAATTTGATGCGTCACGCGTACATTCTGGAAATAGTTACAATCGATAGCCATATTAATGCGCCGAATATCAGGTAGATTTATTTACCTGTTTACACAACTTCTGTCGATCTTCAAACGTAGAGACAATCGATTTAGCACGATGTTTTGACTACCCGGGATATCGAGTAAAACGTTTCTTCGCACGGTCACGTACGCAATACCACAGTAGAGTTTTATGTATGTACGTATACGTTGTTCGTACGTCACTATTCCGCAAAGATATAACCCCCACTCAACAACCTTCGGCTAAAATCTCGTGTTAGCAACTGATACGAAGTAGGTTGAATACCGTGAAGTGTCGCACCCAGTCACACCAATGACGTTTAGCGCCTGCGTAAGACCTTTCGGAGTGTTGTTTACTATTAAATACAAACGTATTATATAGAATTTCTTAGAAGAATATTACATACGACTGTATATATGCCTCAAATCCTTATCGACATTACAGGTTATTGATATAATCGCTTTAGTCATAGGCTTAATATAGCCGTTAGTATACAGGTGACATCGGTTTTTAAACGATTGTTAAAACTGTTAACGAGTAATTATTTTAAACTACTTTTTTATTTTTGCAATTATTCGTTCTACAATTGAAGAAAGTGGGACAGCTGAGTACGTGAAGAATGTAACAAAATACCGATTTGAATGTATTCCGTGACATACATTTCCATTGACACAAATAAAATATATAGATTAATATTGTATCATGCAAAAGCCGAACAAACAATTGACCGACCATTAAAACAAGTGACATGTACATTTCATGAGAGATTTATCTACGCTCGTAAAGTCAAACGTGTAATTACTTTTGCCGCATTGAATATATACTCTACTCTACTTACGTTGACTTATATGTATGTAAGAATACGATCCGTATACAATTCAATACGTTCGCAACAATGCCAAAAAGCTGAAGATAGCCGATATAGCCCACTCGTAATGGGTACCAATATAGAGGCACGAAAGAATTTCTCCGTACGTAGTCCACGTGCGTGACAGTTTGTGGTTATGTTTGTTATACATAGCTTGACCTGTATAATCTGATTAACAGTCTTATTGTAAATGACCTGAAAAATTAAATTGAATTATGTCAACCTGTAAGATACATAATATTAGGTTTTACAACCTAGAACCTAGGTCTGTTACCTGTTTATGCTACGAGCCGAAAACGAAGAAATTAGCGCTTGCGAGGTTAGTTTTTTAATATATGTTTATGTGTTTGAATTATTCCTAAGTACTGACTTTTTTACGAAAATTCTTGTAGGAATGATAATTCGATCGAAGTCTGGAATGTTGGAAATGCTCCGTTTGTAGAATATACAATAGCTGGACATCCAGAGAACTCTGTTGAAAATATACTCTGGATTGGAGCAAGACTGTTTTCGACTGGACTGCATGGCATGATAGCAGAATATGACCTAACAACATTGGAAATTAAACACGAGGTTGCAGTTACAGGTGGTGCAGCTTGGTGTATGGATGTCAATCATGAGAACACACGTTTGGCTGTTGGTACTGAAGGTGGATACATCAATACATTTACTGTGACCTCCGATACTTTGATGTATGAGAGAATTTTTGATAAACAAAAAGGAAGAATTCTCTGCATCAAGTGGGATAATACAGGAGACATGATATATACAGGCTCCTCTGATACAATCAGAGTTTGGAGTGCTGTTTCAGGCCATGCCATTCATAAAATGACCACTTCTAGAAAAGAAGCCAAAAAGGAAACTATTATCTGGTGTTTAGACGTCACTGATGACAATATTATCATCTCTGGTGATTCAAGGGGTTGCTTGTCATTCTGGGATCCTCATATGGGTACTCTGATTGAATCCCATGAAAGTCACACTGCTGATATACTAGCTGTTACATTATCTCACGACATGAATGTGGTTTATTGTGCGGGTGTTGATCCAGTAGTAAGAAGTTTTTGTAAAATTACTATGAAATCAAGTGGGAGACCACAATGGGTAAAAGGAATCGAGAGAAGACTGCATGTTCATGATGTTAGAGCATTGGTGGAAGCTGATGGTAAACTATATTCAGCAGGTGTTGATGGATATCTAGCGCAATCAAGCTACCCACCCAAAATGCTTGTTAAATATCCACCATTACTTCAACCACCCTCTGCTATTATTTGTAGAAAGTCTAGATGTATTTTATTACGATATACAAACTTTTTGGAATTATGGAGGCTTGGAACACCAACAAAGAATCCATCAGAAACAATACGTCCTGGGATGTTCCATCAGCTTGAAGAAGATCCTATAAAGTTATTACATTTAAAAACGAAAGGGGATGAAGCTATTATTTCTTGTGCTATTAACAAAGATTCAAAAACAATTGTATATTCTACAGACAGTCATGTCAGAGTTTTTAATTTTGATGTAGTCGAAGGAGATGCACAGTTATCCAGAAATGATACAGACATTTTTGCAACTAGGATACAGAAAATGTTGTTCAGTCCAAATGGAAAGTTATTTGTGACAATTAACAATGACGGGAAAGAAAATATGGTAACAATATATAATGTAGATAAAAAACATCTAAGGCATAGTAGATCTTTCCCTACAACTAAGCAATCCATTATAAACGTTGGACTTGTATGTTTCTCTCCTGATAGTAATTATCTTATATGTGCTGATCGCGAAGGTAGAATAGCTGTATATAATGTTAGTGAAAATGGACAGTCTGAATCCCAGATGGGATGGCCACTGCCTAAATACAATTGCCCGCCAACCGCTATGGCTGTACAGAGAGGAACACTAAACTTGGTTGTTGTATATTCTGATCATAAGGTAAAAATATAATATTTAAAATTTTTAATTGAAAGAGATTAATACAGCACTTATGTCGAGTTATGTTCTATCATAACGTGATAAATTATCGTAATTACACTAACTATAAAGAACGTATAAAGCGTATATAGCCTTGCATCTTTGTCTTTTCATGATCTTGCAGTAAATTACTACTATAACGTTGGTTCAATATAATTTTACGAGCGAAATGAAAAACGATAAAACTTTATATTTTATCGGCGGTTATCCCACGTATTAAATCACAGTATTTAATTTCAGATTATTGAGTATAATATTCCACAAAAACAGTACACTCAATTCTCGAATGCACTGCAAAGTCGTCTACCGAAACAATGGCTAGCAAGATCGTTTCCAATAACAAATATAATATTTGATCCCCGTAACGAGAACGTCGTAATCATGCACGACGATTCAACTGTATATGTAATTAATAAGACGAACGAGCTTCCGGAAAAGGAAAGTAAAATTCCCCGACGCGAATACGGTGACACTACGGAAGATAGTAATTCGGTTCTAAGTCTGCAGTCTCAACATACTTTTCAAGTGTTAAAAAAGTACAAGGTAATTTGATTTTTGTAAATGTATATACTTATTTAACCAAGGTATTGAAATTAATCTTTGATTATTTCTAGCATCTCGTTTACTTCAACTGGTTCAACGATGACGAAATGGTAGCGGTGGAAGTTAATCCCATATCGTTGACGGAAAAATTACCTCCGACTCTCAAACAGAAATGGTTCGGAGTTTAAATACCAAGGAAACCAGACAAAGAACACCATGTACAAAGTCAGCAGCATGTTCCTTGTATCTTACATCGTATCCATACATTTAAAATCTTATATTTCAGACAATCTCCCGCAACGATACCATAGTTTATACACAGAACTACAATTGTTTATTTTTCAATACATTTGTTACCATCTACGATACACTGTATACAATGAACGTTTTAAAAACCTTGTCCAGTCCTCAGATAAAATCCTTCGATCATATTAGGTGAAAGAATTGTTAATATAAAAATTCAACCAAGGAAAATGTATCTCTGTTTTGTGACACGAAATTCACCGGGTTCTAAGGGTGGTTCAATTGTCCACTTGGGCGAGATGTACCAACGACCTGTAAATTCGAGACTATAGTCTGGTCGGGATGATCGAAATCCCACCATCCCGGATGTTGTTCTGGGAATACATGGTGAGGGTTTTAGAGGAATCGGTGAACGTTTAAGCGCATCTTCCGGCGGTTTAGGCTTGAAAGTATCCGCCGGAAATCCCGCCTTTCGGCATTCTTCGGTTAGCACCTACGGTCAGTGACACGGGACATATTAAAATTCGTGTCGTGTCCGTCGGCTACATTATACAGTAAATTTCTTTCAAATATGTTTGGTGTACCTTGTGAAAAAATTCTCCCGTTAAATGCTCGTACTTTGCGGACCAGTTGCGTTGAAAAATCTTATTTCGTAACACGACTTCTTTACTAAAAGTATTGTTTAATGTGTTTATCGAATATTAAGATTAAACATATTATCTATTTACCATATACGATCGAATGTCACTGGGTTTTTAGTATATTCGACACGCCTGGCATTAATTATTTTCTCCTTTTTACGACCCTCCTTTTTATTATCTTGTCCTTCGTCACTCATTCTTCACAGTTTATAGATCACGAATGTAATATTGCGTCAAATATCACGAAACAGCTTTTACAAAGTAATTTCAATTCTATAAGTAACCGAACCGTTCGAACAATTCCATCGGCGTGTACTGCGGTTAAAATTTGCCACGGTTTGTTCGATATCTTGTCCGTTGCTATAGATGATCTTCCATCCCCGTTTTTCAGTACGATACCGATCCTCCAAGGTTCCCCTTCGATAAACTGAAATTTATCCGATCGGAAAGCAATTTATGATACAACACGACATTTCTACCCCGGTCTTGTTTTTGCAAAGCCAATTTCGATATTGATTTCCTACGATAGCTGGTATGAAAGTTACAAAGTCAGTGTTCATCTAACATTTCATTCGGGCACGTAAACCCAGCCTAAAGACCTTGCGAGGTCGTAAACCAAGAAGCGTTTAATCTCCATCGCGGTTGTAACTTGTCCGGGCATAACAGCACATGAACGAAGACGTAGACGTCTTGGCTTAAAGCCTCCAGGAAATAATCAAAGCGGCGATATAGTACTAAATACAGTCTGTTCGCACTACGACGATGCTCGTGTAAGTGAACTAAGAAGCGGCTTGCACGTTCGTCTTGGTTCGGTGAGAAGGTAACGTTCGGAAAGCTTTGTAGTTGTGAGGTCGAAAGGGGGTGAAAGAGAAGGGGGTGGGCTGGAGAGAGTGCAATGCGCCGAGATTACGACTAATCTGCGCCCGAGACCGGTCGGAAGCGTAGTTTCTGTAACTTACATCGCTTAAAGCGTCAGCCCGTTCAACCCCCAAACTCCGTCGCCACACCACCCACGCAGTTCTCTCTTTATCTCACCTCCTCTCTCTCTCTCTCTCTCTCTCGCTCTCTTGGTTCTCTCTTCTCCCGCGTAACCACCCTTGCATTAGCGACGACTGATTCCCTTGGGAAAATTGCGTTCTCGAAACTGGAAAGTTCGACGTTGTACGCACCTGCCGAGACTTTACTGTCACAGAAGGGACTACCGGAAACTTTCCTTCTTACTGGTTACCTTGTACGAAGAAGCTTCGGAAGTGGACAATGGAGCTTTTCTGCGGGATGATAAGGCGATTTGGTGTGATTTATTATTTACAAACCAACGGAAAAGTATCTGTCTGGATGAAAGTGCTATATCAGGGAAATCGTACATGAATAAATGCTAGGTACACCGTAACGAAATTAAGAGATTTTCAGCCGGGTTTCAGTGGAACTTCACTTGTTGGAATTAATTGCTTGAATCAATCACCGGGGAGATCGTCGATATATACAGTAGGTTGAGAACAATAAGCACATCGTGCGTGTGCAGCGGTTGATACTTTTGGGCACGCGAGGGTTGGCGTTCGTTATCACGATGCCAATATTCACACTCTCTTCGCACACAGGTATATAGCAATTGACGCCTGCTTCCCTTTTCACGTGACCATCATATGTATACAGTGGAACCCCTCGATCGTTTGCCAGTTATATCTGAAGTGGTACATCGTACCCGCTAATTTTACCAGCATCGATACAACAGCAAATATGTTTAGAGATTCATACGGTACACCGATTCCCCACTGTATCGTACCGAAACACTTTCACACCCCCCCCCCCTCCTCCCCCCACGCCCCCGCCGATGCATTCATACATCACACCTCGGCAACAGCTCAATCTCACCGTCTCTCTGTACCGACAGCGATCGATCATCTCGTGGAATTTCTTTGAACCTCGACATTACGGAGGCAGCCAAGTACCATGGTATAAGTATGTTCCACCGGCAGGGAAACGATCATCGGATTCGTCTGAAGAGGCAATGTAGTGGTGGAGGAGGTGTAGTGCCGGGCATACGTATATGTATGTACAGAAAGCATAGGTCAATGGAGAGATGGTACGGAAAATGTCAAGAAGAAAGAAAAGAGAGACACTCTTTCCTTTACTTTGCACGATCCATGTATATACATATATGTATAGACACTCTTGTAACACAGAAACCGGTGGTCAACGAAAAGATGACACGGAAACTGTCACCAAGAAGAAGAAGAAGTCCAAGAAAAATAGTAAAGAAACGGAAAGAGAATAGAAAGCGAGGAGAGAAAGAAATAGAGAGAGAGAGAGAGAGAGAGAGTGTGTGAGATCGTGGATGTAGGGACACAGCGGGGCGCGCTGTAAATTACAAGCGGAGCGCCAAACCGCTATGGTCTTCTCTGGGTGGCGCAGGGGTGTCTAGACGTATAGATAATGCCGAGTTTGTGCGGGGCAGACGCAAGCTAGACGGTCCCTGGTTCATCCAGCCACCCGAACCAGCCAGCCAACCAGCCAGCCAGCCAACCGGGCTAGGCTAGACACATCGACCATGCTCCGTTTCTCTCGGTTTCTCTCTCTCTCTCTCTCTTCCTCTCTAGCTCTATCTCACTTTCTATCCTACTATCGTCCCACCTATACTATCCTTGTCGTTCCCGTACACACCCATCCGCGAATACCTATATGCCCAACCGGATTTCCCATCGTTCTCGTCGCACCGGCTCACGAACGTGAGGTTCCTCCTGCATTCGGTACAGGCAGGAGATGCAAATCCTCAATAGCATCGCCGCGGATCCGAGATCCCATTGGCAGCGATCGTGACGTGGATGACGCAGAAGTCTGTCCCCCTTTCATCTCTTTCTCTCTCCCTGTCTCTCTCTCTCCCGCTCTCCTTTACTCTCTTACTTCGCTCCTACGAGTCTTAAGAATTCTTGCACCCGAGCGGCGGGAGTAAGGTGTAACGCCGCGACCTTACAGAATTATTCCGTTCGTCCGCGAACTGAGAGAGAGAGAGGGAGAGAGAATGTGTGTATGTGTGAGTGAGAGAGGTAGAGAGCGAGAGAGAGAGAAAGGTTCTTCACTGTTCTTCCTCTGCAACCAGCAAAAATTCAGGAGTCTCACAGACATCCACCCTCCTACCGTCGGGACGCTTCAAGTATGGAATTTTAATGGAACGCATATTACCGAACAAAGGAACGCGCCCGGGTACATTTTCGCGTGTTCAAGCATTATAATGCTTAAATTGTAAAATCTTATCTTTTGATGATCCAACGCACATACAACACCACGCGTCTCGAACGTTTCAAAATGATAGAGTACATACGTATGTGACGAAAGAGGGTTCGGGTGGTTGGTTTTCGTGCATCAGGGATGGATGTGAGTCGTACGTCGGGACGCTTTAAATCGAGAACTAATACGTGGGTAATTGACCCTCGTATTTTTACCGACGATCCTCGCTGGCCGTTCCAGAAGAGCTGTTTATCAGACCGAGCTATTATGAGGGATTAAGAGAGTATAGTGTACCACCAACCCCCTCCCGCGTCTGAACGACGCCTACGACTACAGCCGACGTCCACATCTTCCCATACCGCCAACGTATACCGTCTCCCCCACCTCCACACCTGGTGGACCCCCGACTCCTCTACCCCCGCGGCTATGGCCTCGCGGCAACCGCCGTAGCGTTTTAATCGGCAGACTGCAATGCATAAATCCCCGTTAAATAATACGGCAGTTAACAGTGCCATTAAGCCGTTCGAGATACCGCAAAACCGGTAGGGTGCTCCTCGCTACGCGCGAAGTCCGTATTTATCGGCACCCGACGCGCCGCTACCGAGAAATATTGTTCTGCATTCGTTTCCCACCGTCCGTGCCGGTAAATATGCTACCGGTGAATATAAAAACAAAAGCGGGAGGGAGGGAAAAAAAAAGAGCCACGTTCGATTCGACGCGAATTAAAACGATCGAAAGTATACAAATTTGTAGTGCCTTTGTACCGGGGGATGGCTGGACATCCACGTAATTAAAGTTACATGATGCAGGATACATGTATGAAATCGTTTCTGCACCAACACGGTTCGTAATTAATAACGCTTCTGCACGGTGGGACCGATTAAAAGTACCGTTGAAACGATCTATAGGTTTGTTATTAGAAACGAATGTGCTAATAAAAAGTATCGTATTTGTAAGTGAATGAAAATTATGTGTGAAAAAAGAAAAATCATCTCTTCCGCGTCGAATAATTTATACGGGAGAGAAAGAAAGAAAAAAAACGATCAACGAATACCGAAGAAATGCAGTATTCGTTGTCGTTTATATATCGAGCCGAATATTGTTCGCGTCGGTTATTTTTCTTTCAGTGTCTCTCGAATCGACCGATGATCGGGTTCGCTGTTGTTCCGGTGTACAACGAGAACAGCTAAAAATCGTGATAGCGGAGGGGTGTTTCCTATCACGATCTGTAGCCATGGCAGAGATATTGAAGAAAAGCAAGCGACAGAAATATTGCCGACGATACCCCTCCCGCCCATTTCGATTTACCGATATGAGTCCGTTTGACAAATGGGTATTTCGATATCTTCCACAGCGTCCCGGGTACACAGGATTACACTAACGACATTGATCGAATTGTCTTTCACGTTGGGGATCATTTTTCTCGGCGAAACGATTTCTCTGAATACAATTTCATTCACTGGCCCGAGAAATTTCTTCAGAAATTTCTTGACGAGACTGGCTGCAACGATCCGTCGTTTGTTGGACTCGTCCGAGAAAACTCCGAGACGTTATGGAGAATTCGATCGGCCGTCTCTGCCGGTTCTGCGAACCTGTGCTTCTTGCAGGATGAAAAAAAGGGAGAGTAAATTAACTTTCCGTCACCCTCGACGGTCGTTTAGTCGCGAACTCGGTCACCCCTTTCGACGACCCTTTGATTTTTCGCAATTTCCAAGGGTAACTTGCCACATTCTGATTACAATTTTATTTCCACCCTCCTATCTTCTTTCAATTAATTTCGACGACATGGGGAGGTTCGTAGTGTTCGTTCTATCGCGATAAGTTTTACATTTGCGAAAAGTTTGATATTCTCGCCTATCGATACGAAATATAATATGGATCCAACGTTCGGACGTCCGTGTTTATACGTCACAGCGACAGTCTGACTTGATATCGATTGGAAAAATAAAATTGGACACGTTTTCCGGTTCGCAGACCGCTCTCCCGTGTGTCTGTGTGTCGTGTAAAAAAAAAAAAAAGAGAGGTAAATTCTATCTCCCGTCACGCGTGAACTCGACGTTAACAGTAAGATCACCGCGAAGAAATAATTACACGCGCGTTCGTAAATGTGTAAACGCACTTGGAAATAATGCACCCTACCCCCTCTCCCCCCCTCCCCCTCTTTAGCTGGCGCGGGAGCCTTTATTCGTACGAATTACACGAAAAAGGCGAAAGGAGAAGGGTGATTCAGGAACAAATAGCAGAAGGAGTGCTTCACGAGTACCAGGCCGTAACGCACCACCACCCCACTTGATTATCCGCCGCCGCTATCACCGGCTCCCGACACTCCATCGCAACACGATGGTTTCGAGTTACCTACCGCCGACACAAGACCGTCTAGCACTCGTCTGGTCTAGCCTCCTTGATGTTTTTGTTTTGTCTAGCCAGCCAGCATGTTTAATGTACCGTCGCCGACCAATTACACCATTATACGCGAGTTGGAATCCATGTTACATTCGGGGATACGAAATTTCATTGGTTAACCTGTCTGTATACAGGTATGTATGTATATTGTATACGTATATGTATAGGTAGATGGGCATATACATGTATGTAAAATACGTATATGTAGAATGTATAACATAAATATGGATATAATATTACAACCGTGACGTGATATATCAACACGTTCACGATCTGAATCGTTTTACATACTTTGTATACATACATAGACGTAACTATTCATGTATTCATCGTTTTCATCGTGACATTATATTATAATATTACATTTATGCTAAGTCGTTTAAGGACCACGGCGGAATCCTGTTCTTTCTGAAAAGCTTATTGTTGCGTTGTAACCACGCATGAGGTCTATATTAACGCGGATACTTGAAGGACACCTGTGCAGCCAGAAGAACAGGCATCGAAAACGGCAGAGGCGAAACATGTTTTTTTCCCCCCCATCGTCGCGATGCTCTTTGTGCATTGTAAGATCTCCGCACACGAGTTCTTGTTTGCCGAAATGTATACCGTTGCATCTTCATGCGGCAGACTGTACGCAGGTGCGTATATGCAGATGGGGAGGGAGCGGGCATACATGTTAATTGGAATAACAGTCGGACCGCTAAATCATTCAATTAAGCAAATTTCGAATGAATTTACACCGGCACCGCGACACCCTTTGGATCTAATTAAAATTCCGTATTATTTACGTAACCTAATCGACGGAATTTACGTTCGTTTTATCAAAAGTGAAAATCATCTCCGGCGTTATGTAACGTCTGTACGATGATATCGTTTTGTAGAAAAAGTAAAATACATACTTAAATCTGTGTATCTGAATCCGTTACAGATTGATCTTGCGAAGAAATTTGTAATACTTAAACGATGATACAGTTCTCAACTGGAACAGATATGGTTCGTTAACTTACTGGGTTCTTCGCAAGTTTATTTAAAACTCGATAGTATCCGAGAGCTTCCTGTTTCGTTCGAGAAGGCAATGTTTCCTGCAGTTTGATCGCTCCCTTCGCTCCCTCCTCCGACCCTATTTAAAATGGTTGTCTGAAACGAGCCCTCCGCTACGATAATTTGATTGCTACGCAATCCAAGCACCCAGACCCTAGACAGAATTTGCAATCGCCGTTGTGAAAACGGAGTATTTGATCGTACGTATCAAACAATTCGGAAAACAACCATGACACGGTGTCGGTTATAGAGTATGTATGTATATGTATGTACATCTTGCAATGGAATATAATTACCGCGTAATCGATGCCAACGGAAGGTGAAATTATGATAGAACGTTATTCCCAGCCGTAACTTTGAATACTTTAAACACAATAGGAGACCTGCAATTATTTTCTACCCGCGATGTGTTTGCCTGTAACGTTAGTTATGGACGTCGTAAAGATGCGCTAATAATCATAATTTGCAAGGACGTCTAGCTATTGCGTCTCCAAACGATTCTCGTAATTTGAGTGACAACTGACGGCGTCTACGCGTTAAACACTCGTCTCAGACCCGCGACCCAATCTCACCCACTCGAGAGACTTTTTTACGACATCGTGAGGTCACGAGACGGCGGGTGTGCTCTCTGCAAATTACGTAGAAACGGTGGTTTTCTTCCAGACATTTTTCTCGGGACGACGTTACGGAATGAATCACCATTTCCTTGCTCCGCTCATGGAACAGGAATTTAACATCGCGCCTCATTTCTCTTATTTACAGATGCATTTGCGTAAATTTCAGGCGAAAGGAACGACGCTGCTTTTTCGTTTCACCCGTAATTGTTAGCGTTTCTGTAATACTAAAAACGAAATTGTTCGTTACCGTGTTTTAACACTTTAACAAACAATTCCATTCCGTTAAAATAATATCAAACGAGTTGGAAAAAATGAACGGTGACAGGGTGTACCCACCTTGTAGAAATCCTTTGATAGTTAATTAAAATCTTTACAGATGTCCTTATTATAAGATATTTCTGACATCCTTATAAAATACATTAAACTACACTAACATAAATGACCATCCAAAAAACCCGTAGGTTAACGCAGGATTAACCTTCACGTTTCCACGGTAAATTCTAACGCATTCGTAGATAATTTAATATGACGCGTTAAAGCCACGCCGCGGGATTACTCAGTGCTTGTACTTTTCACGGTCCCATTTTTTCCCTCGCCCGCCACCTTCGTAACGTCGTCGCGTCTTACGCAACGTGCGAGAGACAATCTCGCCTCTTTCTGCCTTTGGAACTTTTTACGCCCGCGGCGTCTACTACGAGGGAAAAAGAGAAAAAGAAGAACTGAGACAGAGATAGGCAGAGAGAAAAGGAAAAATAGGAATGGAAAGAAGGACGAAGGAGAGAAGGTGGCGTCACGCCGTGTTTTATTTACCGAGCGGAAAAGCCTAGACTTTGCACTACGGCACCGGTGCACCGGAGAGCTTCGTCTCGTGTCTTCGAAGTTGTGTACAAACGTGGCATCCACACGGTCTCGCCCACAATCACGCACGTCTGACGACAAAGTCTGCGAACACACTATCGTACGTGTGTATGTATGCGTGTGTCGCGTGAACATACGTGCCGCGGGCGTGTATAATAGGAAGGTACAGAGACGAGGTAGTGGTACCAAAGTAAACACGACATCCAGGTCAGACCGTCTGCCTCTGTCATCGACTGTTTCACACCGGTACACATATCGGTGCCTGGTGTTTTGTCAACACTCATTCTGTTCGGAACTGCGTCTTCCTACGCCACGCTCAGACAGAATCTAGACTTTGTATAAGCACCGCGTCACGGAGTCAAGGTGAAGTTTGATACGTTCCGACACTGATTTTCACGGTTCTGTAAGTCTGCAGATGTTTGAATTATATCGCCAACACAGGCGTATCATAATACGCCCGGTTTAAATAATAACGGGTTCGATTTATGTGTATGTATCGGTCTGCCCGTAATGTTCACGCGGTGGATTCCGTCTTGTCTTCTGTTGTTTTTTTTATATCGTATCTTGAATTCGAGAAAGTTACACGAAGCACGACCGAACGAAGAAGAATTCGGAAATTGCGAGAATGGACGGTGACTTAGCGTGGCGATTGTGATTTGCGAAAAAGAAATTCAAGATTTTCGGGAAAATCGGAGTAGTATAGATTAGGTTTACGATACGTTTGATTATAGGTTGAACTGTGAAAATCTGAGAGCACCGGATCGTTAAGATTTTTTGGTGAATTTTCCACGGATGGATAAAAGAATCGTAACGACGGACAGTGAAACAGTCGGAGCCACATAAAACACAGCTAAACAGTTCTTGTTCCTCAGACGATAAAACGTAACTCATGCGACACCAGGAAGATAGTAATTGTCCCCCTCGTATTTCTTCCATGGTGTACTCTTTGAAATTTTCATCGTAAGTATAACCGCAGGAGGAAACGGGTTGTCATAAGACGAAATTATTTTTCTTTTGCCCAACGAGACCGCGCAAACTTCTCAATAATATAATAAAGTTTTATTTATTTTTTTTCTACCCCGTCAAGAAACAAGACGAAAGCCAGTCGTAAACGTAAAAGTGAGACGGATAAGAACGGTTTATAACTGTTTCACCGTAAGAATTTCCTGGAGGCTTCGTTTCCCTGATTAAAGAAATAATCCTCGGTCAGAGAAAGAAAGAAATGTAGAAAGAGAAGAAGAAGAAAAAGACGAAGAAGGAAGTTTGACCACGTTGTCATTCCCCGGGCCTTTAGCATGGTAGCTCGAGGCCTCGAGGAAAAGGGGGAAAAAGTTTTCATGGAAACGAAACGGAACGGACAGAAAGATAGAGAGAGGGACATGGGGAAAAAGAAAGGGAAGGAACAGATAGCGAGCAGACGGGCGCGGTCGTGCCGGACGGCATTTTAATAGGTTCGCGGGGTTTGAGCGAAAAAGTTGCAAAACAAAATAAATCGGCGTCGCGACAGGTCGACCCGCGCTCCGCTTCTCTCCTCTCCTCTCTTCTTCACTCCTCTCCTGCTTCTGCTCTGTTCCGCGCTACGGTTACGGGCGCGGGTCATGCATATTCACGTGTGGCATTCGTACGCACGGAATTAAGCGTCCGGGGAATTAAAGCGCTTTTCGGTGAGAGCAAGTCCACGAAGACCCCTTCCCCCTCCACCCCCCCCCCCTCGACACCCCTTCCTTCTCCACCCTACCTCTATCTCCAGGTGATTACGTACGGATTTTTCAGGGGATGGTATTTCTATGGTGGCGCGGCGGTAAGTGCAGCTGTAAAAGACTTTACGGAAAGAGACGTGCATGCCGATTCGGTTAACATTATTTCAGGGCAAATTGGACTTTTGTGTCTGCCCGGCCGCGTATAATGGTGGCGGAATTCACACATGGAATTCTGCGGGTGCAAGGTTTCATGGAACGGAAAATAACTTAGATTCATTTCCATATATTCTATAATGGTCGCAGTAAATTCAAAAGGAACTTCTGTAACGAAAGAAACCACCGGCGTATATTCATTAGAAATACCCATTGACGATGTTACCACCGGTAACGTGTAATTTGTCCGTCGCATACATACTCTGTATACATACATCCATACGTATATCTATCCATATGTATACACCACATTGATATTTACGTAGGAAAACCGTACGGGGGAAGTGGAAAGAGAGTCAGAGAAGACGAGAGAAATCGCCGCGAGAGGAAGACGAAGAGTCTGAAATAAGGCTCGAAACCTCAAACCTCCCGGAATCTCCGGCACTGTGCAAGTATCACGTCTGCCAGCCAGCCTCCTGTCCCTCGCCCGGTGTTCACCCTTCACCCCGTACGCCCATAGTCGGGCACCCCTTTCTCCGCCGCGGCGTCGCCGCCGTCGTTTTCATCTCTCCTTTCACCCTGCCCTCGTCTCTCCGGGCCCATCCCCTCGCCCTCCCGCGGCGAGTCTCACCCTTCCATTCGACCGACCGCCCGTCTAGCCGCCCTTCCGACCCCCGACGCTGCGCCGCCACCCCCGATCGCGTCCCCACGAAACTCCAAGGCACTCCAGACGACAGCAGCTCCGGTAACGGAGACTCCTCGAAACGTCGAACGAGCCCGTTACGACCGTTTTCTCCTAGATGCGATCGACGTCTCTGTGTGCGACCGCGTCTGGATGTGCGAGGTCGGCTGGCCGGCAAGGTCGAGGCGGGAACCGTGGTACCTTTCCGCGATATCGATCGACGGTGGAGTCGGATATCGATAGTTTCCTTTTGGGAGGATGAAAGGTCTTGCAATGAAAATAATGAAAGATTTTAAGATTTAAAATGATGAGATATTGATGTAACGATTGTATTTTGTATGGAATTGATTACTTACTTTATAGCCAGGTTTGAAAATGAATTTTATATTGATAGAAAATATATAGTAGTATGACATAGGAGTTTATGTATGATAGAATAAATTATTCCAAGATAATTATCGATGGTGCTAAGCGACAGCTCTCGTCGGAGCAGATGCGGTTCGAATGGTCTACCCTATATAGCGAGGGGAAAGGGGGAGTGGACCGTCTAAACTTGCGACCGTGACATTGAAACGTTACGTCGAGCATCCCCCTCGACGACGGCCGACGGCCAACGGATGGACGGGTAGACGGATAGAACGAAATCTGCCATGACGAGACTCCCGTCCCTTCCCGTCTAAAGTTCCCCTTTCTTAACACCGTTTAAAACATAGTTTCGTAAACTCTCGTTGAATTAAATTTACCATTAATTGAATTCTTGTCGTTAGCATAAAGTGTCGTACAAAAAGACATATACATATACATAGAATGTTAACAGAATTCGACTTTCTTTTTTTTTTGTGTCCACGGTCGACGTGGTAGTCTATTAAATATTCCCTTTGAGCACAGAGCACGAACATCCTTTATTCAACACTGTTATGTATGAATTAAGGATAAGCTTAAATGTCCGCTCCATTACACGTGCAACTAGTTTCTGAACACACATTTCGTGAATCTTCGATAAAGAAAATTCGACATCAAACATTCCCGTTCGCAAAGCCGACAGCGCGTATATTATGCCTATACACCGCGTACTAGTATAAAACATTCAACTCTATAGTCGTTCACGTGTATGTACATACCTACATACATACATATAACATGTACATACACCGTGAACAGTTTCGGTAGTGTATTCGATGCGGTTTCGCCGTGGCAGCTTTTCATTCGAAAACCGATGGACGAATACAGGGTACGGGGGTACACAACACAGGGTAAAGAGAAATATCTCCTTGGCAATCGAGAGATCGAACCCGATGGCCAGGCAAGGCGTTACGTCCCGAGGCGGTTTTGTCCGGACAAGATCGCGTTATACTCCATCCTGATCGCGGGAATGTTCACTTTCGTATGCGAAAAGGGGGAGGAACAATGGCGTAAGTGGCATGCACGACCGCACAGACGGACAGACGGCCCTGCGGGAAATTGCATTGCACGCATCGGACAGACACGAAACTGTACCTTGTCTTTCTCTTTTCCCCTTCGCCGCACGCCGCTTCTCCGTCCGGCTGTCTCTCGCTACCCGAACGCGTCGGGGCCCCGATGTCCACCTTCCTGCCCACTTACGATCGTCGACCGGCCACCTGTCCCTGCGTATCCTGTCCACCCGTCTGTCTGTCCTTCCATCCGTTCGCCAAGCACCCGACGCTTCACGCTTCCGGGAGAACCGAGTGGTAACGCTTGTTGTCGGGAGACCACTCGTAAATGGACGATTCAGATAGGAGTGGACACACCGAAATCCACGAGAATTCGTGGCAAAAGACTCGCGATAGCGATCGGTATTTCGATGACATTCGCTGAAGGAGAGAAACCGTGAAATTCTTTTATAAAATATACATATATGTATATGTATATGTTATATGTATTGTATAATTATAATTTGTTACGTTTGTGTATTTATAATAGGATACGTTTGTACACTTTTATCTAGAATGTTTTACAGACAGAATAGTTATATTTCTTTTCCGGAATCATGTTGCCGAACGGTTTCACGTAACAGTGGATAAGGATTGTCAACGTTCGTAGCCGATACCAAGTATTGGGACGACTTTAACGAGGAAAAAGACATCTCCTTCTATAGCGGCGAAGACGAGAATCCACGTAAGGTGATGGCAAACGGCAAGCAGCCAGTAGGACTTGCCTATAAGGAGGCAAAGAGGATGGCAGACGCCCGCTCGTCTAGACCCGCTTCGACTCGACTCAACTCTCAACTCTCTGCAGTCACTCGATAAAAAACAGTCCGCCGCTTTCCTGGCCGTCCGATGCAGTGGCGTATCACACCGGGGAACGTAGTTTTGGACCCGGTATGTTTTCAACCCCGATCGATCCAGAGATAACGTTGTGTCTTTACATTACAAACCTGTTGATAACCTTGAAATTTCCTTAACACAAACGTTAATAGCGTATCTATATTATGTATACATTTGAATAACGATAAATAAAACAACTATAAAAAAAATTTAATCATCGCTACAATACGAGAGCAGAATATAATTCGATTAAAATTTCAATATACAATAAAATAATTACAACAATTTCAATCGACCAGGCTGACCACCGTGGCATAAGAACGGGTTTACAAGTTTACAGACTGCCAGATGGGAATCGAATTTGCAAGGCACAGACGGTCGACCCACGCGCCGTCGCGACATCCTTTTTTGTCTGACGCACGTAATCAGAACACGTGCGCCGGCGGCGGCGGCGGTAGTCATCGATGCAGGTGCAGCTGCGGAGTGCGTCGAACGGAGTGCAACTCGGTGACCTTTCCGTAAGGCTACCACCTCCGGTTGCCGGTAACCAGCCAGGTGTCGATTCGCAATTCGATGCCGATCGTTTCCCAGCTCTCGACGCCAATGCAGAAATTACCCCCTGCGACCCCCTGGACCGTCTGAGCGGTGTCTAGCCAGCGCCCCCTACCTCGAACCGCCGGAGTCCTCGCCCCCGCTGCGCCCTCGGTTGCTCACTCTTTCTCGCTCTTTCTCTCCCCTTTCCGTGTGTGTGTCTCTCTGTCTCTCTCTCTTTCTCTCTCTCTCTTCATTTCTCTATCTTTCTCTCTCAAACTTCTCCGTATCTCTCTTTCTCTCCCTTTCGCTGCCCCACCCATCCTCCCTTACCCGTCTCTCCATCGTTCCTACCCACCCCTCCCCCACCCCCTTCCCACGATCTCCGCCGACCTTCTCTCCCCGGTTGGCGGGGGTGCAGTCTAGCCAGAGACTATAGTCTCCACACCGCGGGAGCGTTATATTATATACCGTGAAACCTGGCGCATTGCGTTCCATGCTCGCTAGCATAGTATACCAGCTAGCAGCCGAAAACCCATCGACGAGACGTTGTCGTTGGATCGAGGAGGAAAACTTTTGCCTTTCTCTCCTCTCGCTTGTGTATGTGTCTCTTTCTCCCTTGCTCATACTATAGTACTCGACTTACTTCGGAGGAAGGGTGGAGGAGGTACGAGAATGATTATCAGCGGTTGCGCTGTTAAAACGTACTACATTGTATACCGATTCTTCGATGATGAGTTCCTAAGGGGATGAGAGGGGAGGGTGGGAGGGTGATGGGAGGACTGGGGGTTTGATAGCAAGAGACACACAACCCATGGTATTACACGGGGCTCTTCTCGTGGATTAAAATAATATGTTATGAATGTGAAGTGATATTCACTTCGCTATGAATGTCGAAGACATCGAGACAGTTTTATAGATTCATATTTCACGTGTATCTTTATATTTCCATTGTTCAAAATAACTGCCTGGTGGAACGTGAATTTATATCGTTCGATACATTGGAAAACATATACAGTATGTAATGTGTATTTATAAACGCGATAAGGTATACATATAGACATTGTATTGTAGTGCGAATCGCGAATGACTGGCGTAAATAATTCTTTCTGTCCGATGCGTGCGACTGATCACGAGTGGTGGATTCCGAGGGGATCGAAGAACGCGCACAAAAAGCTCCCTTGCACTTTCCAGACGCCCTCTTCATCGCGTGACTCAAGGCGATTAGGTCTGGCTTGGGAGCGCAGGAGTTTAGTCTCGCTTTGATTGGGGTAGGTCCCAAACGTATAGTCGACGACGTAATATGCCAACCACAAGGACCTTCTACACCGTGGCAAGGTCAGTAATGGGGAGACCTGCGTTAATTAACGTCTTGCCGTTAAACCATTCCGATAGATCTCTGGAGACCGTACCCCGATGACCATCATAAACCCACGGATAGCGGGCGAGCAATAGTCGAACTCCATTGGGAAAATCGATATTTTACACCGAAGTACCGGGATATATTGCGTGCTAGCACTACCACCGTGTAGACAGTAAATAATTACACGACACAATTGGTTTAATGGAAACCAATATTGGACGGATATTCCTCGGTTACAATTAGCAATTTTATATTAATCTATTTAAGGTCGCGGCCAGTCGAAGATAGACAGGATCCTTATTTAACGAAGACCGACGTTCGAATACAACGGTAACGAATTATTACAGCATTTCTATTACCGAACGGTATTGCGTTCCCCGTCACTTTGGTAACGAAACAAAGTAATTATCATCGGTCTCCGTTCATGTATTCCGTTTACTCTGTACAGGTTCGAGGTTACGACGCCAGCTTGATGGGTCTATGGAAAATCTCGTTATTCATTCATTGGTGCGCGGGTATGCATCTTCCAAAATCGTCAATGTCATACATACCTAACAGTGAAACTATTTATGATTTAGTGTTTAAAACAGTAAATTGTATAGTATACAATTTTAAATTAATTACAATGTAATCACCGTGATATCTAATATCTATTTCTAAAAATACCTTACACATCTATCAAAAGTGACGAAGACAATCTCTTAATTTATATAATATAAGAAAAATTGTCAGACCAGCGTAGGCAGACTTTTCGTATCGAGCTTCCGTATTACATAGCCTCCTATAGGCGACGGCCAGAACGGGCCAGATGGTTGTCGTAGGTTAGTAATCGATAAAAACTTATTTTTCCCGTGCGCGATGCAGTCACCGAGGGGTCGGGTATTACTAGTTCTATTATGGTCCGCAGCTGTACATTTCGTCGCTTCGCACGAGTGGCGTTATCAAGGAAATCGTTTTGTTGCATTCGTTGGTGCAGAAGACCAATGGAGTGGAAGCGGAAGGGGTAGGAGGGTTGAGCTCGAACGAGTTATTGAAAAGCGTGCAAAAAGAACGTATGTATGTACGTATAGACATCGTACGAAATGTAATAGGGGTGAGACGCGCGACGTATGGGAAACACAAGTCTGATGAGTAGGTACATACATACGATGTAATACATACATACATACGTTGGTTGGTCGGTTGATGTACATGGTCCTATGAAAAATGACCGAAGAAAGCCGGAGCATCGTTTCTTTCACAACATACACAGAATCTGTTCTACGTCGTCCGACCTTGTTTTTCTACCCGACATTATTGTGGGACCGGAAAGTCTTTTTAATTTTTCGTGTTTTCAAAATCCTCGTGCTTCATACCCTCTCGCGTACGTACGGTCGTATGATGTAACACGCGCGTGCACGCCGGTACATCCGAGGAAATGCGAGCTTGCGAACGAGCGCACGCGCGTAACTGTGCACGCACGCACGCACGCACGCAAGCACGCAAACATCTACGTACACGAGGTACGCCCGCGTCGGTATGTACGCACGGACGAAAACACGCCGCTACCAAAAATAACCGGGCATGAGTCAACTGGAGAGTCTAAATAGGAGGTTTGCCGCATTTAGAGCTCGTATCTGGATTATATACGGTCTACACGCGAAATAACCCAGAAAATACGTGACTGTCAAAAGAGTTTGATAGCGATGCATCTCCCCCCCCCTTCCTAATTCGTGGATGATATCAAAGAACCGGAAGTACGAACGTGCGTTCTCCAAGACCGATTTTCAGTTGTAACGAATAACGGGATAATAAACTTTAGATTACGGATACATCGTCGTTTACGCTACGAATTTATTTTGTCACTTGTTTTCAACAGATTATACGGTTAATAGTAATGTTTTATTAACTGAATCAACAGACGAACGGTAATGTTGTATTTCGGTCTGAAGTGTAATATTAAGGCACGAGTTTCTCCGATTTCACAGGTACTCGCGTATTTTATATTTACCGTTGATCCGTCAGCTGTAACGTTGTTACAACAGGTTTAGAGTATTGCTTGATCTCGCAGAAAATATCACGGCGAAAATGTGCGCAAAGAAACGGCAGGGGTTCAAGTTTTTGTGAAACGAAATAAAAGCAATCGTCGGTTGCACTTGTAATTCAAATTTTGTTCACCGCGGTGTAAGATATTTACCATAGCGGTAAAAACACAGAGGACCGTAATTAGCAAAATCCTCGCCGTTACACGGGAATCGTTTTTCACATGCCCAAAGTGTGCAGCACTTATTCATCATTGCAAAACCATTTTATACACGAAAGCGCTTTCACAAGTAGGTAACACCTCGCTTACCAAAAAAAAAGTCGTTCCTACTAAATGCGGTGTGAAAGCGAGGCACGGATACGAGTCTCAGATTTTTCAGGGACACGTTTTGATCTCGCCACTCGGAGATTAACCTACCTCTGACGTACGGTGTGAATATAAATATACACACAGTGACGTGCGACACATGCATACTCTCATGAGCTGACCGGCACGTGTCGAGACGCGCCGGTTAGTTGAAAGCATAAGATAGAAAGGCAGACGACCGACAGAGAGAGAGAGAGAGACAGCGAAAGAGAGACCAGGGGAAAAGAAAGAGAGAGGCAGGAGAACAAGAGAATAAAGAGACAAGAGGTGGGGTTAGAATTATACGTGCCCCGAGGAAAACTCAATTCGCGGCCACTTTGACGCACCCTCCATCTGGGTGGATCGTCGGATACGCGCTGATACAAATCCACAAGGTATATTCCTCTTTCTTGCTTCCACCCTATCTCACCCTATCTCTTTTCTCCCTCGTACGTATACTCGTAGTAGTTTATCCCGCTCTCTATCCCACGTACATGCATACATACATACATACACCCCGTGGTGCACGTGTGGATACTCCGGGGTTCGTACACACAGACAGACGTAGTCTCGCAGACACGTGCGCGGACCGGCAACAATTCCTAACCAAAAAGCCGGAGTCACCCTCGCCGCCCCCCCTCTCTCCCCTCGCACGGGAGTGTCTGGCTGCGACCGTCATCGGCGTGGCATCGAGATGCGGCGGGGGGCAAGGGGGCAGAACACCCGGCACACTGGCGAGCGGTTGACGGGAAGGGAGGGCGGGAACACCGGCCCGACGGGGAGGGGGAGGGGAGGCTACGTACTCGTGACGTTGCGTCTAGACGCCCCCTCCACCTCAACCCGAAACGACGTCCACACAACGAGCGTCGAGCTGCGCCGAGGATCTCGGCTTTCTCCGCCCCGCCGCTACGTCAATCGTCGTAGACGTTTCGACCGCGAACCGCTAGATGTCGCGACGGTAACCCGAATCGTGGGCCGTTCGAACGCGACTTTTCAAAGTGCGCGCGCTTACGTACAGCCGCGCGCGCGGTTTTTTTTTATTCGTTCTTTTTTCGTATTTCCACCTACCGCGGAATTAACGTTTACGCGGCCGTGACGCTCGCGGTTTTTCTAATTTACGGACGGGTTTTCGTCGCACGGTTTCGACGGTGAAGTGAAAGTGTTAGACGCTACGTTCTGTGTGTGTGGTTTTTCCCTGGGAGACGCCGCGACGGGATTGTTTTCGCGGGATACGAGAATCGCAACGGAGAAGTTGGGTTAAGGTAAGGTTATCCATTCATCTTCGGATAGATCGCGGTCTACTGTTTTTTTTGTTTCGAAAGTGTGTATATCAAATTGTGTTTTACAATCGTCTCTGTGAGATACGACCGTTGATGATTTTAAGATACGTTAATTTGATTGTTTGTAACGTGTTATCTTGATTCATGACTCACCGACTACAACCGAAGTGTACAGTCGTTTATCGGGTAGACCGATTCGTATGTCATGAAAGGTTAGAAGGGATTTAAGACCGTCGTATCCTGAGGTTCGTGTTCTTACGCATGCGTTTAAATTAGGAATGGCATTTAAGGCCATTCGTGAACTTTATTATCGTTTAATCGCGACGGCGTACATATACATGCATTTTTAATCGCGTGCACCCGCACACACGAGGGAGACACCGCGTAAGTATGCGTGTACATATACATCGTTGAATTTTTATGGGCTGAGGGGAGCGATGCGAGACAGACATTTCATGGCCTTGAAGATCAGCAAGTAGCGATAGAGTGCAGAGTTCTTTTGTGGAAAATAATTTTAGTTAAGAAGCGCTGTTTCCACGCGCAAACGAGTACAGCTAATTAAATTTGAACGGATAGGGTACTTCGCATGACGCGGCCAACAGATATGGCTGTTCTAAATATCTTTTGTCCTTAAAGAGTTAACTTTCTAATGGAAACTTTGTAGAATAATATTACACGTTCACCGGTACAAACCGTTCTACGCGATAATTCCACTCGGTTCGTAGAACGAAAACTAACGTTAAATTAAACGTTTCACAATCTTCGTTTTAATTACATTTAATTACATACTTCCGCGAGTAAAACAATATCGACCACGTTCACGTATCATAGTCTTCCATCGTGCCAGAAAACCACATCTAATAAAACTATACATACACTAAAGAGCGAACTCAATTGAATTTACACCTCGAATCACGATATCAAAGTGACTCGTAAAACGAAAGGGTATAAATAAACGATTGTAATCTCGACTGCCAAGAAAATTATCCAATCCATTGAGTGCGCACCGTTGGTTCCTGCATTCCTACATTCACAGTACGTAGACGAGACACGCAAATAAAGCGGCATCCGACGCCCGTTTCGCCTTCTGTCGGCGACGATGGCAATAACAATTGAATCCGCGGCGAGCGGTAGCTGCACGTGTTTATGACGATCTCAGACTGCGCTCGTAAAGAGTGGCTGGCCTCTAAAGGCCGAGGCACCCGACCGACCCTTGCCTCGTTCTCTTTGCTTTAATAAATAAGACGAGGCCGATTGCATCCACTCCGATCTTTTCCTTTAATTCTATCATTCTCGTGTATCTCTCTCTCTCTCTCTCTTTCTCTCTCTTTTTCCCCACCCTTCCACCTGGTAGTTTCCACTTTTCTTGTAATTCCGCCGGGTACCCAGTCATCCCCTAAGGTAGGAAATTCGATTTACTATGTACTTACCGGTTCTGTAGGAACCACGATAGTCCACGGCAACCTAACGAAACGAAATGCGGGTAACGCGATTTCATTGCACTTCCCGCGAAGGGAAAGGGAACGACATCGTTCGCTCAAAGGGAACCTCCACACCGGTTGTATATACCGCAAACAAAACTTACGCAAGACAATCCGCTTAAAATGCGGGCTCCTGCAGTAAGTATGTACGTCGGAAACTATTTAAAGGTCACGCATACATTTCGCTGCGGCGGTGCAGCTGCAACGCCGGCTACGTAAAAATATGCGAACGTTACCTCGCGTGAACGTTTTATGAGGCCAAAAGTGGCTATCCTACGCATTGTTCCTACGATGTCCGTACACGCGTAGCAAAAAAAAACGATGTTCATTCTCTGAACACTATTGTTTTCATTCGAACGTAACGTATTTGGTTGTGCTATTGCTATACCTAGACATAATACGATGATACTTATCGAGTATCGTTACGTAGTATGAGATAGTGTCATGTATGTATGTATGTATGTATGTATGTACGTACGTACGTACGTACTTACGTACAGTACGAACGATGGATTTTCACAAAGCATCGGGACGGTGTGACGTCTGTTCGGGGAAAAGAATGCAGGATGTGGAGAAATCCGGGGGAGATTCCAGAGAGTAAGGAGAACGAGGACGGTGAGAACGAGAAAGAGAAACACAGAGGCAGAAAAAACGAGAGGAAAAGAGAAACTGTCTCGACGAGTTTCCTCGACATGTCGTCATGCCGTTGCACGCCGTGGTATCCACGAAGACGTCGTCGGTGCCGATAGTGGAATTGTTTTGATGATTTCGTGTAAACATGTTGCGACGGAATCCACCGCTTAGGGCTAAGGAACTAACCGGCTTGTGAGGTGCCCGTCTTCGAAAATACGAGGAGAGAAAGAGGGCCGAGTATGAGACGAAAGATCCGTGCGAAGGAGGGAAGCATAAAATTCGTCGTTTTTTGATTAATTTTAGTCCCCGACCGACAGCCACGTTTCTAAAATCGTCCCCATTCTTAGCTTTCCGTGTATATAACACACGCGATACGGGACCTCCTCTTGACTACTTTGCGTGAGTTTCTGAGACGGGAGACATAAAACAGTCATTTTTCTCTTTGTACACGGAATAAATATTCTGTACATTGTAACATTTTCGGTAAGCTTTGTACGCGGATTTAGATTTTACTTTGCGAAACAAAACGATTCGAGAATATACGCCTCTAGTCTAATAAATACACATAAGTGGTGCGGTTATATGTATGCACGCGGTATGCACGCACTGGCACGCGGCGTACACGCGTTCCTCAGACATGTTTTCCTTTCGAGTATGCATAAGTCTCCAGTTGTAGGCCAGGAAGCTTATTATCCCTTGCACCCAGTCATAATAGAAACGAGGCGGGAAAATGCGCCTACTTCGTGCACGGCTGGTTATGGTGCGAAGTACGATGGGAAAAAAAGTAGAACCAGATGGTTTTTGTTTAGTCTGGAATCGCGACCCTCCCAACATAAGTTTATAGCTGTGTACGCTCGAACGATGTAATCGCGTACATATATCGGCACGAAAGTTTCGTCGTTGGTAATACGCAATTGTTCGTCGAACTTTCCGGAAATCGTTCGCTACGTAAAAATAAAAACTCGGGTCGATACGAAAAAAAAAACCCCAAAAAATTAGCACATTTATGTATCACAGAATTATTAGTTGCCATCGTTTTCCACACGGCGGTGTACAGAACGATTCACAAGCTAGGACGTTTGTTTATTTTTTTTTTCTGTCAAACTTTTTCGTAGCCACGACACCGTCGCCAAGACGGATCGACGTAGAAAAAGAAAAGTAAAGTCACCCACCGCGGAGGCGCCTTCGCGCGTTTCGTAGTGGCCGTGAGAGTGACGAAGAGAGAGAAAATAATGCCGACTGAACTGCACGCATTCCTGCAAAAAGATTTGTCTTTTTCGCGGCTCACAACGAGGTACGTTTGCTTGTCTGCTGCCTCCGTGTACGTGCAGAAGAAAGAGGCGGAGAAAGATGGAAGGAGGAAGACAAGAAAGAAGGTGGAGGGAGTATTGCTCTGGAAAGAATTGCCGAGGGCAAATCTGCTTCTCGTTTCTCCTGCGAGCATAATGCCTCGTCGGAGAATTAAGCAACGAGACGATCGCCAGTCATGAATATACAAAGCGCGCGACCGGGACGAGCACGTTGATCTTGGCATAAAACGCGATTAAAATTAACTCGACAATAACCAGCCCGCATTAACAATTTATATTTCGTTCCCAACCAACACAGTATGGCACTTGAACCTGCTGCGAGGGACATTCTGGCGTTTTCTGTGGACTCTACCATCGGCATATAACAATCCCCCGTGAATACACGCGATCACATTAATTCGAATAATCAGATCACGTAGAAGCTCGAACTTTAACAAGGTTTTCTTATTTTCTATAATTTTCATATAGGTGGGACGTTTTAAGAATGTATACGGAAACGTTTCATACGGAATTTCGATCGGATGAATCATGTTCCTGTATATATGTATTTATAGAACGCTTTGTTCCAAAAGAGCGTCATCGATGTTTTAATTAATATATTAATCGTTTAACGAGCGAGAAGTTCAATGTTAATTTTCATCGTCCGACTACAGAATACTTTATGACGCACGGTCGGTAACAGTGTTAACTGTAAATCCCGTGACGGAGGTGGCAATGGTTTGCATCGTACTGAGAGGAAGAGAGGAGAGAAAGAGAACAAAGATCTATAGTAACAACGTCTTTGTCAAGCCCTCGTGCATTCTTCGTGAGCCCGACAATTACATTCCACGCATCGCTTTGAGCTGTGCCCAACCCGCCGTTGTATGGTGCCCGGCCACACATCGACACGATTTGCTCCTGGAAAATTTCAATACGCTTTACAAGGTGCCGGACAGTCACTCCGGAGATCAAAGGGATCGTATACGTATTTTGCGTTTCACGTCCTACGGTACTGATGTCACGGAATTTGCCCTTTCATTGTTGCCGGATATCGCCTTTCGTTTTACAAAAGAAATTTTTCCATAAAGTTCTTCACACGATATTATTTCCCCATCGTATTTCCCGTGGAAAATTGATGTATTCCACGTTATTGCGGGTAATACGCGGCCAATTACCGGCACCGCTTTTATAACAAACAAACACGGCTACCAATACCGTATCGTTTGAGGGATTACATATACAATACATGTACATAGAGAAAACAGTTACAACCAGCGACGACGACGACGACTCGCTAGCTTTCCCGCGAGCGCGTGCACTCGTTGACCGGACCACATGATCGCGAACAGGTCATTGCACCATTGTTTACACGTATAATGTTATTGTTGCTGAATCTCCCGTCGTTCCGCGTTCTAACGAAACAATGAATTGCTTGTACGCCACGGACACAGGGACACGCATGGCCACAGTTGCACATTTCTCGCAGGATCCTATATGCAAGCGTATGAAGATTCAATGCCGTATTATCGGTGCCCGTCAGAGACTATATTATTAATATTCAATAGATCGTCGTGGCTGGCATTCGAAATGTTCGGAGTTGAAGTTCACGCGTTACATCCCATCGGTGTACAATACGTGTGGATGCATGTAACAAGTACAATGCACATTAGGTACGGATGAGTCGAGCAGTTTTTTCCCTGTAACCCCTCTTGCTCTCATTACTTCTTTTTTATCCCTTTATTCATACGTTTTGTATGTATTTGTGCAGCTCTTTATAAAGAGTACAGTGATATTAATTCGAATAATTAGAATTCATATATACAGATACATATAAAAGAATTTTAAGATACTAATGATCAATTAATGTAAACCAGTGTTTGAATAATTACGAGGTTGTGAAAAACATCCCTTGACAAATTATGAAACGGCTCGGCATTTATTTACGCCATTCACGCGTCACAAATAAATATGTCGTCATTTACCAGGCTGCTAGTAATTGTCGTGCAAATAAGCGTCTCTATTATTAGTATTCTAACATCATGTTTCTCATTTAAAGCGTCGAGTGGCTTACACAAGAGGAGGCTATGCGTGCGGTGTTGCATACATACCTCTATTCCGTGTACCATTCGTGTACATGGTAGGCTGACGATGGGCTCGGTGGTTTTTCCGGATAACGCTTCATTTTTTCATCCGTGCCACGGCAGTCTCTTCTTTCCCGGTGCTTTCTTCGCGCCCTTTCTTCCGTTTCCCCACCTCCCGTTCGTTGTTCCTCCAAGCTCGCTCGCTTTTTTTTCATTTTTTTTCCCTCTCTTTTCTCTTTTTTTTTTTGTACATCCACTCGTTGGTTCGAGCGTCGAGCGCGGGTGGAGAGGAACGGTTAAGAGATTTTGGACGAGTGCATCGGGGAAGGTGTGAGGAGGAAGAGGTGAAGGATGAACGGAGGAGAAAGAGGGAAAGGAGGGGTTGCTACGACATTGGTCGCAACCTGTCTGCTCGCAGTCTGAGTGGTAGTGGTAGTAGTGGTGATGGTGGTGCAAGCGGGGGTGGTGCGCAGCAGGAGGTCGGAGGAGGAGGAGGAGGAGGGTAGAGGTGGAAGTCGGGGGACTCCCGTCTAGACTAACCCCCGATTCACCCCCAGCAGACAAGCCAACCAAACTGTTCGAGTGAACTGCTCCGCTCCTACTGCTCCGCACACCCCCTTAAAAAGTTAAAATACTCTGTCCTCGCGCCTCCGTCGACCTACCCTCTGTCCCGACCACTGCACCGACCTCACTGACTCGCGACCCTCTCACCCCCTCCCCATCCGCGAGTCTTTCAGATTTTATTATTACCATTTCTAGTAGACACCTTCTTTCGCCTCCACTTTGCTCTCTCTTATTCTCTTCTTCGATTCTTCTCGTTCACCACTCTCCTCCATTCGTTTTTCTCTCTCTCTTTTTCACTCTGTCTTTATCTCCGTGTCGTCGTAGCGTAACGGAGTGCACCATATTTTCAATTGTTTTAGAAGGAAATATGGAACACCCGTGCTCGACCGTCTATCTACATTCTTATTTCTTATTACATCTCTTCCGTCAGTCGCGAGATTTCATTCACGAGAGAATATTATTTTATAAGATCGACATTCATCTTGGGTTACATGCATACACACGTCGAACGTAACTCGGTCACCTTCGGTCTGAAAATATAATCCACAAAAAGCATCGAAAATGCAAAGCTATGGGCCAAGTACAAGAGAATGATACATTGGAATTGGTTGCTCATTAACATAAACTGCATTTTACACAGGATTTGAAATCAATCAAATGTGAGCAAATTTGATTGATTTCAAATCCTGTGTAAAATGCAGTTTATGTTAATGAGCAACCTATTCCAATGTAACATTCTCTTGTACTTGGCCCATAGCTTTGCATTTTCGATGCTTTTTGTGGATTCTTTCGTCATTTCCGCAAATTTTTAGATATCGACCTGAATCTTTCACTGTCTTATTGGGCTTCGAATTCCGCGTCCAAAACGTCCCGGGTCATTTTGATATCTCAAAAATGCCGGAAACGACGAAGGAATTACGAATATCGCGAAAAATCGTCAAATTCAACCAGTTTTTTAGTCGGCATTCGCTCAATTTTTGAGATAGCCGTCTGAAACTTGTACCATTGTTTAAGTTAGGAAATTCTACGGTAGAACAACGTATAATAGTTGTACTTTTCGAAAATTTAATTTTTCGCAAAAATCTGAAGGGGGTAGGTCAGGATTTTTTGCGATTTTCGTAAATCGCCTGCCATTTCTACAATTTTGTAGATATCGATCTGATTCTTTCTGCATCTTATTCGGCTTCGGATTCCGCGTCCAAAATGCCCAGGATCATTTTAATAGCTCAAAAATTGTGGAAATGGCAAGCGATTTACGAAAATCGCAAAAAATCCTGACCTACCCCCTTCAGATTTTTGCGAAAAATTAAATTTTCGAAAAGTACAACTATTATATGTTGATCTGCCGTAGAATTTCCTAACTAAAACAATGGTACCAGTTTCAGATCGCTATCTCAAAAATTGAGCGAATGCCGATCGAAAAACTGCTGAAATTTGACCATTTTTCGCGATTTTCGTAATTCCTTCGTCATTTCCGCAAATTTTGAGATATCGATCTGAATCTTACACGGTCTCATTCGGCTTCCGATTCCGCATCCAAAACGTCCCGGATCATTTTCATATCTCAAAAATTGCGGAAATGACGAATGAATTACGAAAATCGCGAAAAATCGTCAAATTCAACCAGTTTTTTAGTCGGCATTCGCTCAATTTTTGAGATAGCCGTCTGAAACTTGTACCATTGTTTAAGTTAGGAAATTCTACGGTAGAACAACGTATAATAGTTGTACTTTTCGAAAATTTAATTTTTCGCAAAAATCTGAAGGGGGTAGGTCAGGATTTTTTGCGATTTTCGTAAATCGCCTGCCATTTCTACAATTTTGTAGATATCGATCTGATTCTTTCTGCATCTTATTCGGCTTCGGATTCCGCGTCCAAAATGCCCAGGATCATTTTAATAGCTCAAAAATTGTGGAAATGGCAAGCGATTTACGAAAATCGCAAAAAATCCTGACCTACCCCCTTCAGATTTTTGCGAAAAATTAAATTTTCGAAAAGTACAACTATTATATGTTGATCTGCCGTAGAATTTCCTAACTAAAACAATGGTACCAGTTTCAGATCGCTATCTCAAAAATTGAGCGAATGCCGATCGAAAAACTGCTGAAATTTGACCATTTTTCGCGATTTTCGTAATTCCTTCGTCATTTCCGCAAATTTTGAGATATCGATCTGAATCTTACACGGTCTCATTCGGCTTCCGATTCCGCATCCAAAACGTCCCGGATCATTTTCATATCTCAAAAATTGCGGAAATGACGAATGAATTACGAAAATCGCGAAAAATCGTCAAATTCAACCAGTTTTTTAGTCGGCATTCGCTCAATTTTTGAGATAGCCGTCTGAAACTTGTACCATTGTTTAAGTTAGGAAATTCTACGGTAGAACAACGTATAATAGTTGTACTTTTCGAAAATTTAATTTTTCGCAAAAATCTGAAGGGGGTAGGTCAGGATTTTTTGCGATTTTCGTAAATCGCCTGCCATTTCTACAATTTTGTAGATATCGATCTGATTCTTTCTGCATCTTATTCGGCTTCGGATTCCGCGTCCAAAATGCCCAGGATCATTTTAATAGCTCAAAAATTGTGGAAATGGCAAGCGATTTACGAAAATCGCAAAAAATCCTGACCTACCCCCTTCAGATTTTTGCGAAAAATTAAATTTTCGAAAAGTACAACTATTATATGTTGATCTGCCGTAGAATTTCCTAACTAAAACAATGGTACCAGTTTCAGATCGCTATCTCAAAAATTGAGCGAATGCCGATCGAAAAACTGCTGAAATTTGACCATTTTTCGCGATTTTCGTAATTCCTTCGTCATTTCCGCAAATTTTGAGATATCGATCTGAATCTTACACGGTCTCATTCGGCTTCCGATTCCGCATCCAAAACGTCCCGGATCATTTTCATATCTCAAAAATTGCGGAAATGACGAATGAATTACGAAAATCGCGAAAAATCGTCAAATTCAACCAGTTTTTTAGTCGGCATTCGCTCAATTTTTGAGATAGCCGTCTGAAACTTGTACCATTGTTTAAGTTAGGAAATTCTACGGTAGAACAACGTATAATAGTTGTACTTTTCGAAAATTTAATTTTTCGCAAAAATCTGAAGGGGGTAGGTCAGGATTTTTTGCGATTTTCGTAAATCGCCTGCCATTTCTACAATTTTGTAGATATCGATCTGATTCTTTCTGCATCTTATTCGGCTTCGGATTCCGCGTCCAAAACGCCCAGGATCATTTTAATAGCTCAAAAATTGTGGAAATGGCAAGCGATTTACGAAAATCGCAAAAAATCCTGACCTACCCCCTTCAGATTTTTGCGAAAAATTAAATTTTCGAAAAGTACAACTATTATATGTTGATCTGCCGTAGAATTTCCTAACTAAAACAATGGTACCAGTTTCAGATCGCTATCTCAAAAATTGAGCGAATGCCGACCAAAAAACTGTCATAATTTGACGATTTTTCGCGATTTTCATACATCGCTCGCCATTCGCGCAATTTTCAAGATATAAAAATGATCGAATATGTTTTGAATACGCATTCTGACCCTTAATTTTACGAAGCTTGATGTCAAAAACGTAACGTAACAAACATTTCTAATTTAATATGTTAACAATCTGGATGTGTGTGAGAGGAAATTTCATATACTAACATATATAAAATCTACGTTATCGGCAGAAAAATTATCTCGCATGGAATGAAACATATGTTAGGGTTTTACACCGGGCTGCGTGACAGGCTGAACATGGTGATGGAGAAGGAGGAGAGGAAGAAGACGACGTTTCTTACAAAAACCTCGACTTTTTAGATCAAAATATCTCGCGATTGGCTTGATGGATCTTCTCGTAGTTAGGCTTAAATTGCTCGGGTGGACGTCCCCTACAAGAATATCACCATAGTTTGGGGGAAATATGCGGATTTAATGCCGTTTGAATACCCCGAAAACCTCGATCTAATTCTTCCGGAAAAGAGTAGTTCAGGTCTACCAGTCGGGAACTCTTGTACTTGGCCCGAGTCAAGACCTTAACTCTTGATTAAAGTGTAACCATCGAAATCGATTGAATCTGACATACATATAAATCAAACCAACAACTAAAAAAAAACAGATGCGGTGAAAAAAAAAGAAAATTCATCGAACACCCCGAGATTTATTTTATATCAGTCGCGCAATTGTATTCGTTCGCCGAAGCGCTGCCACTCAATCGTTCTCCCCCTCCCCCTCCCTCTCCCTCCAACCCCACCACCCAGATTATCGAAATGATTAATTGCACTGGGTACGTCGATTCGCCTCATCGACGCGGCTACGTTCATTGACAGTTGACTATCGCGTTCGACGGGTATACCATCGGTACCTACATACACACGAACACTGACACGGACATGGACAGGCGGCGGTGCCTCGCATGCGATCGCCGTTGCGTTCCCGTCCTCGTACAAATGCACATCCGTAAACGTACATACATAGGTAGGTAGGTACGTCCGTAAGTACGTTCGTACCTCTACGAAGCCTACGAAGGACGATCGAATCGGCGGATCGTGCTCGCTCAGAAACGGCTGCCCACTTTTGTATCCGTGCAAGGGGCACGAGGATGGTGACGTAGAGGAGACGGAGGGGAGGGGGGTGGGTAAGGGCAAAGGAGGAGGAGGAGGAGGAGGAGGGTCGGCTGCGTGCAGCCATGGAGCGGAGACCGCGGCGTTGCATTTAAACGACGATAAGTCTCGAAGCTTTGAAGACACCGGTCGACTGGGATAAGAGGGGCAAGAGGGGGGTTCAACGACCCGTTGACAGCCAGACAGGCGGACGCAGGCCAGACCAGTGCATCACCCCGGTTGTTGCGAGAGAGAAAGAAGGACAGTTGAGAACCATGGTAGAAACACGACGAAGAGGGGGGGTATTGTGGGAAGGAGGAGTATATCGCCGTTATTATCGCCATCGACTTTTATCGCCAGACGATAACTCTCGACTCCTGGCGGTTACCTAGCCGCTCTGACGATGCTTTTTTCTCGTTCTCCTTTTTCTCAATTCTCCGCTCTCTCTCTCTCTCTCTCTTTCTCTCCTCGTCTGCCGCGTTTGCTCTTTCCTCGTCGTGCTTCTTGTCCTCCGCGTCATCGTGGCAACGTGGTTAACGCCAAAGAACGATATCCCCCCGAGTTGTCTGGGCGGCAGATGCACTTTGACGGCTTATCGCTCTTCACAGCGTATCGCAATTTTTTTTTAATATAGAGCAAAAGGGAATGCGATTTCTCCTGTTTAATAACAGACAACAAACCCGGGGGCGGCGCGGCTTTTGTTCGGCATGGATGACCCTCGATGCCAGTTAGGACTGCGTCGAGCCGCGTTAACACCCGTAATTTCATCTCTTACGTATACTCGTTCCGTACGTTGATTACAACGAACCGATTGAAAATATATCGATATAATCCGCTGATTAATGCCGATCTAACGAAAGACCGTGACAGTTTATACCGTGTCTTTGGATGCCAATCTGAAAGTCGGAATGCGGAATTTTTTGCAATCAGCAGGAAGAATTGGATGGAACGTGTATACGTTGAATGTATATGTATGTACGTGACTGTCCGTGTGTCGGAATACCCCGGGTGTAGTAACGGCGTTGAACCGATAAAGATGAAGGATGAAGCCCTTTCCAAGCGATTTGATCGGATTCCGTGTTTGATCGTCGATAATCCAATTTACGCTTGACGCCCGGTGAGCTTTCGTATATACGCGAGAGACGAGGCGCGGGCATGTATTTTTCAACGGGCGTGCACCGTCTGCTTCGTACAGTCGAATAGATACCCCCTGTCAGAGGTAGAGCCCGTCCAATTTTCTGAAATCATGCATACCAACATAGCGGAGGCACGATAAAGGAAGAAAGGAGTATTTTTCTACAACGAAACGGTTTCGTCAGTGGGTGGAGATGGTAAAATCGATAAGTCATTTTTTTTTTCTTTTTTTTCGAAAGAGACATCAACCCCCTCTTTGCCACCCCGGTACGGGGAATATCCTGGAAATTTGTGTTCCGTTCCATAGACAAAATACTGCCGGCTACGTGAGTTACGTGAGGTACAAGAGAATAATGTCGTTCGAATAGATTTGTTTAGGTATAAAATGTATCGCAGCCTCATAATTTCAACATGAACGTATTAAGAGGATCATTCAACAGGTGTATTCGCAATATACGAGGAAATTGTAGTCGAAGAAGGAAAAAAAAAGAGAGACCCGTGGCATGTTGTATGCAATGAATACAAAATGACTCCGTTATTTACCGCTAAAGTTACGACGTTCTAACTGTACAAACATGCAAATTATTAACAGATAACAGATAACACGTTTGCACCGTTCCCCCGTGCGAACCTTGATACCCATACTAACGAAATATCACGACGAAACCGTTGGTTGTATTAAGTTTTCTGTCCCCTATCAAGTAGCCATATCGAGAGTTCGAGATGTTCGTCGTGTATAAATTTCATTCGGGCATTTAATTGAATATTTAAGCAAGACCTCGGCTGATTTCGCATAATCGGCAAGTTCATTGACTTCGAAAGAACAACTTCAAGAGCGAGTACGTCTGGTCCGTCACGAGTATATTCCCTTTCGCAGTCGTCGGTTTCTCTTTTCCCCCCTTTCGTTCAACCGCCCTCTTCATTTTTCTTTTTACTACCTCGTGGCTGGCACCCTACGCTCCCGCGATTCGTATACAAGGCTCGTCCTCATGTTCCACGCATGAAGTACGAAGCGATACGACGTCGTGCGTGACGTTTGCGATCAGTGCTTCGAGAGCGGCAGGTGTAACTGTAAAAAACAGCCGCAAAAATTCAGGTTGCTCGAGGAGAAGCCCTTGCCTGCAGCCTCTTTCTTTCTCATCCTCCCTGCCTCTTTCTCCTCCGATCCGTTCCCTTCCACGCCCTTGGCTACCTCTGGTATTTGATGGAATAATAACAGGACGAACGAGAAAGATTCGTGATTTGTAGGGCTCGTTTTCAATGTGCTACAGCATAGGGACACTAATACGCAGAACGAGGTATGACAGGTTGCACGAAACCAGCCTAAAGGATGTGTCATTAATAAAAGAAACTTCGTGTCCGTCGAACGTATAATGCGTAAGATGTCAAAGATATATATAAAATGTCTTCTGTTTATCGATAGTATATATATCGATTCACTCTTGATTGCCTTATTTAAAAAAATTTCCCTCCTCTTTTCCCCCTGTATAATATACAATTCGTGTAAATCGGGTATTCATAAAAATCTGAATAACGGTCGTGAAAACATAAATCTATTGCGGATAGTACGATAGGTTTAATAAATTTCATGATCATATCCGTGGAACGAGTCCGTGTATAATAAATTATCAGTTTATCGTGCAGCAACGCTAAATATTTGTCTGTCTGACGTGTCATTAATTTTTCGTGTTTGCAAAGATCTCAGTATAGCAATATTATTGGCAGGATTATTACGCGTCTTGCCATAATATCGGAAAGTTATACTTTCATATCTCATCGGGGAAGACCCAAACGGCGCGTTTACATTTACAACAATGCGTGGATTTTCAGTATTCACCACGCGCGCGACGATCAAGGTTATTTGGTCGTTCGTTCACGACCAAGACCAAGACGATGCATTTTGTAGCGACACGATTGCAACTCCTCGATGCCTTGCGAGTTTCTCAGCTGTCGCCGGAGCGACATGTGGATAGGCGGACATACGAACTGACTGACGGAGCAAACTCTCGCCGTACCGCTGACAAAAGAAACGAAACGAAAAGAAAAGGAAAGGAAAGGAAACGAAGAAAAAAAAAACGTCAAGAAAAAGGAAAAGTCACGCACGCAAGCGAGTCAAATAGCTTTACTGAATGGATTTAAACGGCCGAGTCGCGCCCCGTGAGAAATGAAAATCACCGACGGTGACGGGGCTCGTGTCTTGCTTTCAACCGCTCGCACATTACCCGGGTATTCGGTTTATTATTTATGAAATATGGGCAGAAGCGAGATAAGAGAAGAAGCGAAATGGAAAGGAAGAAGAACAAGAAGAAGAAGGTACGGAGAGGGGCGCGAGAGAACAGAATCCAGAGATAGGAAAACAAAAAGAGAAAGAAAGAAAGATAGATAGATAGATAGAGAAAGAGAGAAATATATATATACGAGAAGCGAAGAGTAGAGTAGAGGCACGAGTTGGAAAATGAGACAAGACGTGGCGGTGAATGGCAATGGCCTGGAGTGTACCAGAAGAGCGAAGCAGAAGAAGGGAGAGAAAAGCAGACCTTTGCAGCAGGCCATCACAATGTGTTCTGGTTGCTTCGGTCTGTCCGTCCGTCCGTCCCTGTGCCCGTCCGTACGTCTGTCCGTTGTCTGCCCCGGCACTCCAACCGAGTGCATAGCCGTCTGGCCCCGGTAGAGGGTCTCTGACCGATTATCACTTGGTCTTTATGCTCTTTGAGGTTCTTTTAAACGTCCCTCCGTTTTCTCTATTCCACCTCCTCTTACTACGTTCGCTCGTTCTCATCGCGCCTTCCATCTCCTGGAGTCTTTCTCCTTTTCTCTTTCCTCCCCTTCGCCCGTCCTCTCCCCCTTTGTCCCGTGTTTTTTCATCGTACGATTCTCTTTTCCTTTCTGTGTCTCTCACTATCTCACGATCCTCACGGTTGTTCTCTATTTTTCGTACCTTCTCTCTTGACCGTGCAACGAGAAATCTATCTGCCCTGTGTTCTTCGACCAGATAGAGAACACTCTTGTTTTCTTCGGGACTTCGCCGCGGAGAATGAGTACCTTGTCGTATCTCTGTGTTCGGTCGGAACGTTCCGACGTGAGGATGTATATGGTCTCGTGGAAAAAAATTCCATCGGTTTTGATAACGTCCACCGATAGCTCTTTAATCTCCCTCACTTCGTTTTCATTCTCTCGTTAGAAATATCGAATTTTTACCAACAGTGTTAATTATTCATCTCTATGCCTTGCTCCAATGTTTTGCGTATCATTACTGTAGGATACGTCGATAACATTGATCCTATTCTGTTTACGATCGTATTGTGAAAATGACGAACACACATCGACGACCGTCGCCGTCTCCGATGCTGTATTGAAACTCCTCTCGGACCTTCGTTGCTCATCGCTAACCATGAAATTTAATTGTGACAGTATTTCTCTGTGACTCGGTGACCTCGGCCGCGTAAGTGGCAATGGAGGGCAAAAGGTCGACGGAGGTTGATAATAACGGTAACGGGGTGCTCCACGGTGTGCCTTTCTTTAAATAGCGTAGATCTCGGGTGACCGTCCCGGTTCCACGAACTCGGTGTCCGGTTCCAAGTATGTCCGTGGAATGCCGCTGTCCGAGTGCCGCGTAAAAGTGCATTTTTGCATTTTTTCCCATCTTTGGTTCTCCTTCTATCTTCGACGTTTTCCCCTCCCCGTCGCGTCGCTCCTCTCCTATCGTTGTCGCGAATGCAGGCTGTATCTATATGCCTATCAGCCTACGCGCTTCGCCTTTCGCCGACGACGTCTGTTCTCGGATTTGACGTTCGCATTGTCGATGACAACCGTCTGCGCCCGCTGATCTTTCTGTCGTTATGAGAGAATTTTTGTCAACGTACACGGTTCCCCCCCCCCCCCCCCCCGGGCAAGATCGAAGACCCCTTATCTCCGTGATAAGATTTCCGCGTAGCGGTAGCGACGGGCGTGAATAACGCGGGGGACGTTGTCAAAAATCGCGAATGTCGATGATAATGTTGTGATACCTAGTCACGTATAATATGTTATTTATAAAGAGTGAAAAATTCTTCCTGATAACTGAGGAAAAGACGTATACACGCATCGCGACGTTGCGTGCGTTTATGCACTAATAACGAAAGATTTCTCTTTGCGGTTTTTTATTTTTATTTTTTTTTTGAATCGTCACGGCATCGTGATATCCGTTGCAGACTGTTTTATGTATCTTGGAAGTAAAAACGGTTCTATGGCAGGGCGTCATGAAATCGTTACGTAGCAAATTATTGAAAGACCGGTCGACTGGCTGAGCTCGACTCTGACGTCCTCATTTCTAAATAAGGCACAGCCGGAGTCCGTGACGTCGATACCGCCACCTTGTAAAGGGTGGAAAGGGTAAGCAAGAAAAAGATATATGCCTCCACCTTTCTCAGAGACGAGAAATCATAAGAATGCATATCGCGGTGCTCATGGCATTCCACGATTAACCTTTCCAATGAATTATTATCGCTGACCCGTTGGAGCGTCAGCTTCGCCCACGGGCAAGGCACGTTTCGTCTTTCTTTCGTGTATAGGTATAGGTAGTATATTTTTCTCTCTACGAAATCGACGTGCAGACGGTCTCCAGTGGTGCAACAACGTGACCCACAAGAGGTTCGATTTCAAGGTATCGGCGTGCCAGCACCACCCGACGTATCGAAATTCGGTTGTACGGTAGGCATGTGTCCTGTTACGTCTGCCGCGCGTGCTTGAGACCGAAAGGGTGACTCAACGGAACGTGCCACGAGCGATGTGCCAAATATGCATAGGTCTCTCTGTATTGGAGAATCTCTGAGGTTGTCCCGATTGTCCAGCGAATATTATAGTTTCGTGCCGTGGAACGGTAACAAATAGATACAACATCACTGTGGACATCAATATTGAACCAAAAGGAAAAAAGACACATGTAGTATAATTTCACGAATCAAACTGACTGTACGTGAAAGATAACAAGGTTTGGGACTTTACCACTGACATCGTTAAACAGGAGTTATACTGTGTGGAAACAGATTATTTATTAACAGAAATGATTATCAACTATTTTTGCCATAAAACACTAGAAAACATTAAAAACAACTCACGCATCGATATTACATACATTGGACACGTGACTCTGAATAGACAAGGTACTTTGGCGGTTCGTACTAATTCCAAGTGGAAACGGAAGACGATACACGAGGAAGGTGTGAATCGGAAGGTCGGGTAGTATAAATCAAGTACTAGTAAAAGTCAGTCTTCGGATAGTCATGCCGAGTCGGATCGGTGACTGCCAAGAAGTCAGACTGTTTTCGCGACAGCGCTCGTCGGCTATGACTGCGACGGCGACTGCGGCCGACGACAGCAGCTGTGACGGTAGTGGTGGCAGTAGTGGTAGTGACAGTGGCGGAGGCGGCGTTGGTGGTGGTGGTGGTGGTGGTGGTGATAGTGGCGATGGCGGCGAGATGGAGAAGTGGCGGAGTTGGAGGCGGTGGTGGTGGTGGTGGCGGCGGCGGTAGCAGCAACAGCAGCAGCAGCAGCACTAGCAGCAGCAGCAGCAGCAGGGAGGAAGAGAAAGAGAGAAAGAGAGAAAGAAGGAAAGAGAAGGGTTCCACACGCGGAAGAAGGGGTTAGAAGGTTCATGAGATCTTGGTGGCAAGGGGAGAAGGAAGACGGGTGGAGTTAGGTACTAGTCGTGCGGGACCGGCATGAGACACGGCAGAGCTCGAGGGACGGAAAGGGGCGAAAAGCGACGAGTACCGCCGAGACGGGACGAGGCGCGACGAGGAAAGACGATGAAGGCCGACGGGGGTCGCGCACCGCGGCGCTGAACGCAGTGCCATCCGATAGGCAGCACCGCTTGCTCCACGGATCTTCGGCTCGCTCGCCTTCGAGCTCCGGTCGTTCGCTCTACGATCCACGCTCGATCTGCTTTCCTTTCTTCTTCGTCCGTCTTAGCCGTGGCTGCTAGTGGCGTCCATGCCGAGAAAGGAAAAGTCTACTGAGACACGGTGCACACGGGTGGAAAACATCAGATCGCGAAGACGCGTGCACTTGTCGTGTGTGTCGTTACCGCGCGTAGTTTTACGTGTACTACGTATATACGTCTGGTCGTGCTCGTGAAGAGAGGTGCCCCCTCCCCTCATCCCGAACGGCGAACGCGTGGTGGTCAACACGGTGCGTGTGCTTGTCTTGTTTCTTTTTCACTCACGCTTAGTCTCTTCTCTCTCTCTCTCTCTTTTTATTTTTCTTCCTCTTTGTACGTTTACCTTCTTCCCAGTTCTTTATATCCTTTTTTTTGTTGTTGTTGTTGTGTTTTCGTTTTCTCTCGGGTTCGTCTGGTGCACGTCGGCTTGTCTCTTTTATTTTTTTTCCTTCGGCTTCCCTCTACCTTCTATTTCTCTCTCCTTCATATAAGTGTGCGGGTTCATTTTTTTTCTATTCCCTTCCTTTCTGATTTATTTATTTATTTATTTACCTTAGTTATTTATTTATTTATTTACAACGATGTCCTGTCATTCATAAGTTACGATGAGATTAAACCGATCCCCGTGCGAGACTATATGTGGCGAAGTGCGCGATGGAATTTTCTGCGAGGGGATACGCGAGTTTTCACCGTGTACGCAAAAGGTACCCATTCTCGGAACGCGAGAGACCCAGCATGGCCGCCTAGCACGAGACGAGTCAGAGTTCCTCGCCGGTGTCCACACTACACGGCAGCATGCTATTCATCTCTTTTCCTCTTTTACCCTCTGTCTCTATCCATCTTCTCCCACCGTGTGTTCAAAGAGTACGCACTTCTCTTGCGCTCGATCGCTCGTTCTCTCTCTCTCTCTCTCTCTCGCTCCCTCTCTTGCAACACGCATACAGATGCATCGCAATCCGTCTTCGTTCTCTATACGCGACGGCGTTTCTTACTCTAGTCGTGTGTCGCTTTCTGTCCCATGCTTTTCCCTCGCAGTTCGTTCCTACATCCGTCCCGTTCGTTTCTTCCTACCGTCTTTGTCCCGTGTACGTGTGTTCTCTTCATCTTTCTTTCTTTCGTGTGCTCTCAACTGTGCCTACCCCCCCCCCCTCCCCCTTCCCTCCTCCCCATTTCTCTCTTTCTCTTTCTCTCCCTTTCTCTCCCGGTTTCTGCATCTCTCTTTCATTCTTGTCCCCTGATCACGCCTTTCATTCGAAAATAGAACGTCAGCGCGCGTGCCGCGCACATTTTTCCTCATGAAAACAGCGAATTCCCACTCGCTGGCACGCGCGCACGGGAGCAAGTAACCGAGCGCTCGTGTCGTATCCTAACCTCACTCTCTGCGAAAAATTGTGCGGATACCTCGATAGTGAGTCCTCTAACGCGTGTCATCTAACAGTCTACGAGTGGTACACGCGTTAACCCATTAAGACCTATCGAGTAACTTCGACGTGGATCGTTGTTGGTTTCATTTCGAGACGGAAAACTATCCGTACCTACTCGTGGGGATTGCTGTATTAAACAAGAATTTTCATTGTTTCTCTATTAAAATGTTAATGAATCTATTTTTTCTACGATACGAAGAAATCTTGTTCTATAAGGAAAACATATTGCAATTTATACTTGCGTTTACACAACCGAATGATTGCGTGTAATTCGCACGCTCGACTAACACGATCTTGTGTCCTTAAATAGAGCTTTCCCGTTACCCCTGTGCGAGATTCAACAGGACACCGTGATACAATGTATCCGTACGATGTGAATAATTATTCTATAAATTAACAAAAGAGAATGATAACAAGTGATGCGTAAATAAGATCTATAATCCAGCGATGTACATCGGTAATAGAAAGTTTAGTGTGTCTGTCTTGCATTTATCGTGTCTTTGCTTTGTTGCGGTCAGACGGAGGCAGACGTCCGACAATATTCTGGCGGGAGACTCGTAAAAATAGTGCCTTCGCCGTTTCCTCCCTTCGACTTGGTGACTATAATTAGCGGGATTCGCGTTTTCTGCGTAAACAAATATTTGCCGTTGGACAGTATGTAGTGCGTTATAGCGTCTTTATCGTTCCTCGTGATTTCTCCCGTTCAATAGAATCGACCGAATAAACATAGTCCAACATGACTATCCGGCAGCCACCGTGTCGCGACAAAAGTCACCGTCTATCGACGCTACATGAGTTTTGCATTAGGAGAGTGTGGACAGTAGAAACAGACCACTCTGTCTGTTCTCCTCTTGCCATACCCTCCGCGTTCCCTTTTCCTCTTTTACGACTGTATGCCAGCGTACCAGAGGACGATGACTATAACGGAGAGGTAGGCAGAACGGGCGGAACTATGTTCGCGCGGCGTGTGTTCTTAAAAATAGGATTTCCGCGATTTCTCTCCCTCTGCTGCTACACTTAGCCCGGTGCCCGTGTCCCACACATAGTAAACAAATTTCAGAGAGGTCGTCCCCCTGGCATCTCTCTGTCGATCGATATTCTTGATTCATTCGTTTGTTTCTCGGTTCGAATAAATCGTTTCCACATGGACAAACATATTATTTTCACGGTTCCCCAGGAACGATAGTGTCATTATTTATCATCAATGAGATATTATTGTTTAGATACGATTAGAACGTTAACGCGGAATTGGATGAATTTCGTATCTTTTAATATTCTATGTATCATTTGCGATCTTTGGTACGATTTGGTCTTTTATTCATATTCTTTATATATTTTTTTTTATTATTTATTATACTCGGAACACCGGTTATGGTTTATGTTGAACGTTACCCTCTGCGCAGTTTGAACCATTATTTCCCGTTAAAAGAGCGCACATTGTCGCCACGGGGTACGACATTCCGTATAGAGTTACAGTGCAGAGAGACCGAGCACACCCGGAGGTCGCCAATGCTCGACATAAATAATAAATCCACGCAATGCGAAGCCGACTTGCCGAGGACCACTCGAAATCTCGAGTGAGCGTTCCGCGGGGCAACATTTTCATTTTTATGCCCGTACGCACATGCATACGAGCGCACGTCATGTGTGTATCAGAGGGGTAACACATGTGCCTGTCCGTTGAATGTTAGAAGTACGTTACATTGTATTCTCACCATAGAACCCAGCCTGTATACGCAGAAAAAGGAAGAGACAAAGCGTTAGTGAAAGAGAGAGAAGGGAACAGCGTAGAACGAAACAAATCTCTTGAAATCCGTTCGTGAACTATTTTCTGGGGGCTCGTATTTTAGGAAGTTGTAGGAAACATGAGTCCATAGACCAGAATAAGACAGTACATACTGCACGACTCTGTTCGTCTTTATCTTGTCGTCGATCTTCTCTTGTTCATAGGCCGAGCATTTAAAATCGTATGGCAGGGCCCTTTCGATCTTGTTTGCGAAAATTTTAATAGAGAAATTATTTTTCATACCCGACGTGATGGTTTAATCGTTCTCTTTATTTGATAAATTTGTAAATACGAGCAACGGTGAAATATGAAAACAATTGTTTGATCATTCAAACGAGAATTGGAGTGAATCGATCATATTTTTACATTTTATTCGTATACGATATCTTCACTTTTCATGGTCGACATAATAAAACATTTTTATCCCGTCACTGTACGAAATAGTTAATAGATCCTTTCAAGCTTTACGTTAATTTCTATCGCATTACATTATATTCCTTCGATATAGAGATTATTTATACAGAAACCGTAATCGTTAACATTTGGTATATTTTTGTTTGTTACAGGTGCATCGTATTCCTTCCTAAGGTCACGCAGCGTACCAACAACGATTCAGTTAAAATCGCGAAACCGAGGGGAAGGCAAAGTGTGAAACAGGGTTAACCGTAAAGCAAGTGGGATAGAGAATGCAAGGGTGCGTATGTAAAACACCTCGGTACGGGAAAAATCAGTCGGGAATCGCGCGTGAGAATAATCGACGCGGCTCGCGATGATGGCGGAACACGCGCGGGCAATAGCGGTTTTGTTCGGGCCGTCGATCGAGTTTACGCGATACATAAAACTTGGGATAAACGTTCGACACGCGACGGGATAAATGCGAGACCGAAATCTCGTGGGTGGACCAGTTGTCGCGACGACGAGGAAGAAGAAAAAGAGACACCTGGAATCGGGTCGATACAAGCGGAACCCGAGCTGGCAGTGGATGAGAACAGGTGCCTCCGGCCAGAAGAGAAACGGAAACGGAAGTTTGAATGTAGATCAGGAAGACGACGAGGCGGAAGTGGAGTCGGGGTATCACAGGGTGGATAGAAAGACGGATCTAGAGGAGGACGACGATACAGCGGATCGAACAACGAGGATTCATCGGCGAGATCGGCCTACAACCAGCTGGACTGGACGGCCTTGCGAGTTCTCGTGGTAAGGCCGGGGGTTGTGGGGGCCACCACGGGGGCGGGGGTGGGCTTGCCCCTGCTTCTTCTCGTCGTCGCACTCCTCGGCAATCAAACGTGCACGACGACGGCTGCGCCGGTGGTGTCCGATTCGTACGTGTCCCTCGACGCTACGCCTCCTCGTCTTCTACCCCGATTTACGGTTCGGTCGTTATTGAATACGTCATTTCGTAGAACGTTACCGCGGTTTCCAAGTTTCATCGAACACCCAGCGAATCGTGTACGTAGGGAAGAACTGGATCATCACGAGAAATCATCCGTTCCGTTTGAACAACAAGACGACGGTCTCGTTGAAGAGACACGGTTACAACGCTATCCGAGAGATCTAACAACGATCGATATCAACGGAAGGAAGAAAGATCCTTCCTCCCCTGTATCAGGAGGAGGAGGAAGTAGAAGAAGAAGAACCGGTGGAGAAGGAAGAGGAGGAGGAGGTCTGGCTCACGAGAGGACGAAGTCGAGACGGCGGCAGGTCGTGGCAAGCCCGCTCGATGATCGAGGATCAACTTCTTTGAGCTTGGTTGAACCGTACTGGCTCGAGGCTAGGCTACGGGTTGACGAGGACGATCGATTTTCACGTCCGCGTAACGTTGAACCTTCGTCGACCCTTGTCGAGGACGGTACCGGAACCAGACGCGGTGCTATCGGCTTGATCAAATCCAGAACGAAGTTAGACGACTCCGTGACATCGTCGGATACTGGGAATTTTCTTAGTATTACGTCATTGAACGATACCTCGTTAACTATCACAGCGACAGCGACAACGACGACGACGACGATAACAACAACAACAACGACAACAACAACGGCACCGATTACGTGGAGGACCACCGTACCCTTACGTCCAAACCATCGGACCGTGCCACGGGTACCCGATGACGAGAGTGCAGCACTGGAAGAACAGCGCAACAGGAAACCGAAGGACGAAGAAGAAGAAGGAGTAGTAGTAGGTGCCGCGAATAAAAACGGGGGGAGGTTCGTGCTCGTGAGAGACGGTAGTGGTGAGGTCATAGTTGGTAGTAGTGGTGGTGTTGTCGAGTGGACCACGACAACAGTCGCCGGGCCGATGTCATCGTGGTCGTATCCTGAAGATGAGGAGCCGGGAGCTGGAAGCGTAAGGACACGCCCGAGCCCGGAGGAGGCGGCGAGTAAGGACGAGGAAGCCGGTAGTAACGAACAACAACAGGTCAAGGTCACCGTAGAACAGGGTAAAGACTCGTCTACGTCAACGGCACCGACGACTACGACGACGACAACGACCACGTCGACGACGACACAGTTGCCATCACCGACTCAAGACACCTCTATGGAAGCACGTGAGTACATATCAACAGAATATATATGTATATACCTATGTATATGTATATGTATACATTCTTCGGTCATATATTCTTTCTTTCCTCTTTCTGTTTTTCGCCGTCCTGTTTGTTCCCTCTCTGTTTCACGAATATTGGAGCAACCGTGTACGTCTCTCTTGCTCTTCTTTTCATTTTTTTTTGTTATTTTTTTTTCTACCGTGCCTCTCCCGCCGGGCATGTTTACAGGAACCGAACCTCACCGCAGGACCCTCGGCCAGGTTATTTTTAACTATTCTGACCGTGCGGCCACCTTCTTCGTTTTCTCTTCGCCCTCTCCCTTCTTTCGTTTCCTTCTTCTTCATTTGCCATATCCTCGTGCTCCACTCGGAGACCGCTCCTTCGTGGACCACGAGGACAGGACACTCGTATTTCGCTCCGGGGAAAAAAGAGCTCGCTTCTTCGAATAATACTCCTCCTCTCGTTTCAATTCTCCCTCTCTCTTTTTCTCTTACCTTTCTTTACTTCACCGTGTAGGTAACATTAAATCAATATAGCATATAAAATCATCTCACCACAATTATTTATCAACGAACTCTCAATCCTATAGGTGTTTAAACGAAAGGAAATAAAACGATTCATAAATTTGATCTCTTCCTCTATACATATATATCGACCCCTGTGTGTATACGTATAAAACACAGAGAGACTCTAGCAATTATAAAGTATCGTGAGATCCCGCGCAGAATTCCCACTGAAAGACAAAAAAACACCGACTCGTCAGATAGACAGCCCGTAGACACATTTCTCAGGACCTTCAGTTACGATGTATCTTTGCGGAAGGACGAAAGAATACAAGTGTACAGCGTGTACAACCAGAGAAAGATCGACGTAGGGAGAAGTAGGAGGAGGAGGAGGAGGAAGAGGTGGTGGAAGAGGAGGGTGGGAACGTCGCCGTGAAACGTGTGCACCTCGTGTGTTTTCGATTACGCTTGCACGACCGTACGCCGGCTGCGTACGGCGTACGGCTCGTGACTTCGCGTATGAATCAGCCAGCTATTCTTTTCGCGCACTGGCCGACCGCCGACTCCGTCTCTTCTCCCTATCTCTCTCTCTCTCTCTCTCATCCTCCTTCTCCCCTCCCTCACCACCCTTTCATCGTGCACTTTGTTGCACTTTATATTTCGTTTTTGCCAGATCTTCTTCGTGGTCGTAGTTCGTTCTCTGTCGTACGTGCGAATGGAGCGAGCGAAGACGGCCGAATCCACGCGAGCTGATTTCGCGAGCCGGCTCGCTGTCTCTCCTTTCGTCCGTTTTCGTTCCACCTCGTTCCATCGCCACGTTCTGGCCTCTGCCGGTCTCTTTCTCGCGTGTCCCATCGTTGCGTCGTAAGCCCCCTTGGTCTTCTTCTTCTTCTTCTTCTTCTTCTCCTCTTCGTCGGTCTCGCGCTCGTACGTCTCCGTTCTGTTTCGTTCCGTTCCGCTAGCGCGTACAGCTCGCGCGTAGGACGGCTCTCAGTCACTAAGAAGCCTGACTTTCGTTCTCAAATTGTCGCGTAGCTTTTGCCAATGACGTTGCGAGATATCTTTATGCTTTCTTGCGTTATTTATAGGCCCGATTATTTCGCGATCGTGTCGAACATATTTATGGGTGAAGAAAAATGTTTTGGTATTACGTGTGGTATAATATGTATATGTAGTATGTTGTATGTTGTATAGTATAGTTTAGACAGGGGATCCGTTGGTGGAAGTTAATCGGGATTTTGATAGTTTCCCGTTTGTTTGTGTATGGTAATGTATTTTCGTTGAAATTGATCGGATCGATGATGATTATTTTGTGAGAGATTGTTACAATGGAACGAATGTCGATGGAAATATCATACGGTGGTGTACGTTTTATATATTTTGTAGGTAGTATGTATTCTTGTTTGTAAGAAAACCGTGATATCTATATCGCGTGTTTGGCGAATGTTACTTTAAAACCCTGATAACGCGACGAAACGGACCACCGTTTATTTTAGATTATTACATTGCATATCACATATCACAATATGTAATCTCGATAAATAGCTCGTTAATTCCGGTTGATCATAATAAGATAACCGCGGTATTGGTAACGTGCCAAAAATGTAGGCTTTCACAGTTTCTGGGCACGTCTTTTTTTCATATCGCACGGTTTCATCGGTTTGCTTAATTAAATACCCCTTTCGCGAATGTTTTTTTTTTTCTCTTTACGTTCATCACTACCAACCGCGGTAACATTGTCTCTGACGCGATGATGTATTCTGATGTTGTTACTTAACGTGTTTATTTCTGTGAGCTTCTCTAACCCTCGAGCTTTTTTTTACGAGCTAATTCGTGATCTGGATAGTTCCCAACGGCGAATTCTGGTGACTGCGCGATACCGAGTACTCGGTATAAGAGGAATCACTAAATGGTCTGACTAACCGGTCAGGTATTCCAAAACTCGACCTTATTTTCGCTATACAGAAAAACTGACACGTAGGTGACAGGGAGAAGAAAGGTGTGCGGAATTTTTGGAAAAAAACATTGTACGACTTTCAATCAGACATTCTCATAGTTTTCACGTACAATACGCGTCAAACGATATCTAATAAATATTTTACCTTAAACAGTGGAATTCTGTAATTCTAGAAAATTTATTCCACCCGGACGTGTACGTACGTGATATCATTCCTTCGTTTTTCCTCCCTTTACATCGTTCAACGTAAAATTACATCACGTTTGTACGCGTAATTGAATATAGATCGTACGTGAAATTCCTGAAACGGTTTGCATACTTTCACCTGACCATATACAGTGGACACCTAGGTTCACCGTGGGAAGAAACCCTACGACCTTGCGCGTTCCATCGGCATCATAATTATTAGTCGCAATTTGTTCGTCTAATAACATGTTATTATACTATTACAAAGTCGTAAAGATAATCATTGTGTCTACCTGCTACCTAACCTATTGTTTTACGGTTTTAAGCGTTCGTTGTATCTACTATTCGCGTGAGTCTTAAAATACCTGTGCCGGGTGCATATGTAACGCATCATCTGCCCTGATTATCCGTGACTCTGCTATCCGTACGTTTTTTCTTTCTTTTCTCCTTCCTCTTCCTCTTTTTCTTTTTTCTTTCCTCTTTTTTTTTTACAAATCGCAGTAGTTTAACTAAAACGTAGTTGCCATGCTCGGCGAATGAAACCCCTCGATCGAGCCGTGGCTCTCGACGAATGCCTCGCGGATTCGTAATTTTTGTTCTCCCCTCGATGAAGGGAGAGCAAGAACGGGACAGGAGAGAGCGGGTGGCACAGCACAGAGGGAGAGACCCGTGCAACGAACAGAGACGAAGAAGGAACGTTAGAAAGAGAGAAGATCGCGAGGTGGAAAAAGTGACTGAAGAGGGAGAGAAAGAGAAGAGGTAACTCTCCTGCGGAAAGGAGCACTCCTGCGATGAGAAGGAACGGAGGGATGGGCCAGAGAGAAACAAGAAAAGGGTTAACGTCCTTTCGTTCACTCCTTGCTCTCTCTCTCCCTCTCACCTCTCTGGGTTTCTTCTTTCTCTGTCGTTCCTTCATCGTTTCACTGGTTTTCTGTCTCGCTTGTTCACCCTTTCCTTTTCCCTTTCTACTCGGTCGGTCTTTCTTTCTCCGTTCTCTTTCTCTCTTTTCTTGCCATCCATCCCTCCCGCCCTCCCTCCCTCCTCCCTCCCTCTTGCCCTTCCTCCCTTCGTCGTCCCTCTACGTTTCTGCTCTCCATGGCTCGGTATTCGACCGTGGCTATACTTCGTACTGTCTTCTCTCTCTTCCTCTTCCTCCCGTTCCGCCATTTATTATTCATCGGCAAGGAAAATTTATATACGTCTTACCGCTCGCCGTCATACTTAATTCTCGATTTACGATTCTGCGCCTCTCACCTTTTTGTCGGCGTTGCATGTCTGATGCCAAGGGACTCTGCGATGGATCCACGTATTCTTCTCCGTTGATGCGAGAGAGAGAGAGAGAGAGAGAGAGAGAGAGAGGAGAGGGGGAGCGGGAAATTCTTTTTCTTATCCAACCGAATTTCCCAGGACGGTAGTTAATAATAGTTTCTTTGAACAAAAGACCCCGGCGATATGCTTTCCGGATGAATTATAAATTCACTTTCTACAAGGTACGCGGTGGCTAGGTTACAACACGCTCCGAGATGTAGTAAAAATATAATTCCAACCTCGCCGGGGGTTCGGCGGATGGTGGTTGGGAATATTTGGGTCGATTGAAAGTCTAGGTCACGGTTAACAATTTTCGTAGAGGCGATATCGGTTTATGAGATCCCGGTGTTGGTAAACGCGTCTGCGGGAGTCTCGCGAACGGGAATTAAGTTAAATAGGCCAGAAAATAATTCCTTACGGCTCTGTAGTAACTCAATACAAGTACAGTAGTAGTCGTCCGGTGTAGACGGAAGGTTCCGGGTTGCCGAGTCCCGGTTCAGCATTCATGCGTCGGATTCTTTCTTTTTTTTTTAATTTTTTTTTTCTCAGTGCCTACACATTGTAGATGGTGTACGTCATTATCTTTGTGGCATGTGCAAGCTTATGCGATAACACTTTCTGTTTAAACGATCATAATCAGATATTAAAACACCGCTGTGTACAGTGAAATGAAATATTTTATTTGATCTCTCGTACGCTATTCTCCCCTTTTTTTTGTATCTGGGACACGGTATCGTTTGAGAAATTCGACAACGTCGTGTTATTTTACGAAAATTTAACGCCCGCCTTCAAACAGCAGCATCAACATGACCGTGCGCGTTTGAATTTGTCTAATAGATTTAGGGCAGCCAGGATCTAAGGGTAGCAGCGTAGGTATAGGTCAACGACAGAGGGGTGCGAAAGGGCTTCGTCGCTATGGAAACCCTGGCACAGCGCTGACTGTGGGGTGCCTCAAGTTTTTTATGGCCTGGACGATTGTCGGAGGGTCGAGACTCTAAAAATCGTTACACAGACCTAGATACTCAGCTCTCCTCGACGCCCTCCCGCGGAGGAACCCTATTTCGTAGACCCTTTGACTGCAAACTTTATACAATTACGTTTTCCCTTGTTCGCCGTATGGAATAAATTTTTCCTCGATCGTTTCATAAAACTTTCATAATAATGATTTCCGGGCACCGTGATTTCATACCCTCTGAAACTAAGTAAAAATAAACTTTTCCAAACCGGGATACACGAATTATCTCCGATCACCAACACGATTTGTCCGAAACACAGAAAATTTCCTTGAAAATCCCTTAATCTCAACAGGGATAAAACAGACACCGTATTAAAGTAAAACTTCGCTAGAGGGATAAATGTACAAATGATCAAGATTAAAAGAAACAGATAACTAGCACAGTACTACGACAAAACCCTTCACCTTTCCCGTCGTTTCGTCGCGGGTGTAATACTAGAGACGGAGTTACGCCCGATATGCAACGACGCTCTTTCCCGTTTTATTCGTAGGGTGGCAATGCGCTTGAAACTCGCTGCAAATTCGCAGCCCTTCATCGCTTTACGTCCTCGTTCCTCCAGGGAGAGCTAGGGATATACGGAATATTGCGAGTGCCGGTACAGAGACCGATGGGAGATCGTAGAAACCGTCGGTCGTATTTGCCCCCGGTGGTGGAAGAAAGGACGAGAGGAAAACGACGGCGGGGTTTGGCACCCTCCACGGTTCTCTAGCGAAGGGAGGATGGATCGAGGGGCACAGGGGGAAGGGGGATGGGGAGTTGGTTCGAGCTATAAAGTATTGACTGACTGTTGTACAGCGAACTATATGTACCGGCCCTATAATACCGGCAGACTCCACTCGGCCCTCGCCTCCAGCCAGAAGGAATAATGCGACTTCCGGAACCGAGGAAATACCTTTCAGCTTTTTAAGAGCTCCATGCCGAGCGAGAATCCGCTCGAAAGGAAAAATAAAAGAAGAACCCGGGTATAGAGTTCTCTAGCCTTTCGTTAATGTATATAAATCTCTTGGATACAAGTACCATAACACTGGATGATATTCCCATGTGATTGATGAAATAATTGAGAATAGAATGAGAATGAGTATCCAACCGGGTTTGTTTCTTCTCTTTGAAAGTCAATGCTCGGTGACATAAAGACCTGCACCCCGCCCCTCGTTGTTCGGGTCAATTATTACGGGAAATTAAATCCATATTTTCCTGGGTGGTGGTAGTAGTAGTAGCCTTCTCTACGAAGAAACGAACCCGACCAACTGGAAAGTTTAATTCCCCTCCACCGTCGTGTAGCATTAACTCGCGATGTAAAATGTTAATTGCCGCGGTGGTAAATCGTCTGTGACTATAACATGTAGAAAAAAAGAAAGAAAGAGAGAAAAAGAAGAAGGGGAGAGAGTGGAAAAGAGAGAAATAAAACACGTTCAGTCGTGCAGGTGATTTCGGTGAGCGGTAAGTCAATTTAATGCGTTTCACATGCGAGAGTGCGTTCTGAACGGGATGTTCGGCCTAATTACCGCGTTTTATCAATAGGGATTCTTCCGCACGTTCGTCTAATGGAGTGTCTAGGCTATAATCTATAGTGGGAAGCACATGACACAATTTCGAAGCCGGGTTCGTCGACCCACGTCGGTTGCGCCATTGTCGCTGACATTTTATACGGTAAAGCGATGTGTCGCTGTCTGTCTTACAATTAGAATTTATAAAATTTTTAACCTTTTCGTTGCTACTAAGATCCTCACGTATCAACATAATTCAAAAATATTCCCCGGCCTATTTTATCTCGGAAGATCGTCAGCAAAAATCTATTTATTTCACGACCTACAAAAATAATATTATTTCAATTTCCCCATATTTCATACCATCTCTCTGTCATCAATCTCCGTAATATCGCCAATATACATATAAAACTTTGACTTTCTACAGTGAATAATGTACGCATACACAATTCGTTTCTCGTGTCTCCCGATTACGTTAGAAATGTAACGTCAGAGAGAAAATAAAATCAGTGCGTCACGTACGTAGGAAGGGTCCCCTGGTACAGGAGGATGATTATATCTTACTACTGACACCGACGTTGCGCTAGTCCCTTCTCCCTTTGATTTAATCCGTTCTCCCTCTTCTCTCTTTATTCCACCGGCACGACGAACACGCAGAGCGAAAAAGAGAAAGAGAGGCAGGAGAAAGAGAGACTGAAGGACAGACAGAGAGAGAGAGAGAGAGAGAGAGCGTGTGTGCGAGAGAAAGAGACGGAGAGGGAGGCAGAGAGAGAGAGAGGGATAGAAAGAGGGTGCGTTGGGTAGGGTAGGAAAATGGTGCCAAGTGCACAGTACTGGGGCATCGACCAGCCGTCGTTCGCGGTCTGTCGTTTGTCCGATACTCTTGGCCATTTTCCACTATACCGTTCCATCGATGTGATCGAACGCGGAGGGGGCGGTTATTCCAGCGTCCTGGAATGTCGCAGTGAAAATAGAATGACGAATTACGAGGTGAAAATATCGCCGCTGAAAGTTTCATACTTTCGCGACGACGATACTCGATATTATTCCCGTTTGCACGATAGTTAGTTGGTTAGACAGGTTCAATGTTCCCCGACGGGGAATAAAAAGAATTTTTTAGCCGTCCGTAGAATTGGTTTTTCGCTGCATACCAACGATCGATACTATACATATGTATGTATGTATATGTATAGTATATACGTTGTCGGTCGTAAATGTATCGCGATTTACCATTCGTGAATGCGGGCAGAATCGCGGGAACGTTTCTGCCGCATGCGGGACGACCTCCGCAATTACTAGACATAAAATGCCGAAATCGGATTTGCATGACGAGACCGGTTTCCAAGTGAATTCAATGTTCGTTAATGAGTACACTCTAAATCGTTCGTGATACTCGAACTTGTCGTTGACTATGTAATCACGATCGTTTCCGCCTTATGTATGCGCTCTTTGGTTATCGTTGCCCCACGACGGTTTAACCTATTCAACGTTACTTCTCACACGTATATACAATTTCATACAGTGTCTATGCAATTATCGATTTTTACACGTGCATCTGTATACATACACCATTTCCACGTATGTACATTCACATATGCACACATTCATACATACCTACGTACCGTATCTACGGAATCGGGTGGCGCATCCATGCGTTAATCATCGAGACGCGGGATTCAGGGTGTTCACCGTCGAAAGCACCGTCGTCGGAAATGCCGTGGCAATTAGCCGGGCAATGAATTCGGCGTTCCTTGGTCGGAGACCTCGAGTCGTCTGTACAGGGCCACACCACAAAAGGACGGCTGTCTGCCTGCTTGCATGCCTGCTTGCCTGCTTGCCTGCTTGCCTGCTTGCTTGCCTGCTTGCCTGCTTACGAGAGAGACGCTGCGTCATTTCTGTACACGTATGCACGTAGAGATACGCGCGCGCGAGAAAACGTGCTGCAGTGTATACCTGTAAGCCGAATGCAGTAGCAGTCGTTTAGGGGGGACGTACGGACGGACCGGCAGACTAAACAAAAATAACCTCTCGCCGTGTGTATATTCCCGCGGTGGCTGCCATCGAGAGAAGAGAGTGACATAAATATAATTCTAGTGCGAAGAAATCTACGGCCGCGTACACACTTGAGCCCCCAAGCCCGAGTGAGTGAAGTGCGAGCCCGAGATGGGCCGAGGCGCCGCCATTGTTCGCTCGTTCCACTGTTTTGGGACTTGTTGGCCATTGTACAACGAGGGTGGCCGAGCCGTCAAGGTTTCTGCACGGGCCAATGAGAAAATCTTGGGCCCACCGAAAAGAATTTTGAGATTCCAAAGTGTTTTTCAACGATTTATGTCTTGTGCACGTGATATTTTGGAGTTTTTGAATGTTCCTATTTGGAAATACATATTTTTGTTGGAGACAGTGCGATTGTGGAGGTTCGTTAACTTACTCGACTCGGGTTTGGTTTATAATTGTGTACACACCTTAAAGTATTGCCAAAGCGGCCGGTATACGAGTTGAGACCATTGCGTTACACGTTATCGGGTTGTACCCCGTTTTCTCACCCTTTCACTCACGTTTCGTTTCCCCCATTTTCACCCACCCTCGATACACACTCGTACACCCGGACTCTTCATACTTCTCTACTCATGCGACGCGCGAACTTTATTTTCTCTGATCGTGTACGCACTCGATCGGCATGTTTACGCGCCTACTGGCGTACTTTATAGTGCACAACGATGTGCATACAATAGTACCGAGGCATTTCGGCGGTCCGTACTCGAAAAACGGTGGTATTTGTTTGTGGTTCTGTTTTCGAGTTTGGTTTTTTAACAGTGTTTCACCGACGGTGTTGTTGTTGTTGATTTTTCTTCTCTTTCTCTGTTTTTTGTATTTTTCTTTCTCGTTTACCATCGATGTAACCCACGCATGTGTAAACGCATACACAATTTCTACTGTACCCTATTACATACCAAAAAAACGTTCGAATTCGATCGTTAACTTAATTATCGAGTTTCACCGTTGCCTACATATTCATCTTACACGCCGACGACTTTGGCTTTAACGACGTGCTCGTGACAGTGGCTGATAGCCCGACCCTAAATCTTCGCCAAGAATTTCGTTGCATCTTCGGATCGTTTATACGGCCAATGAATCGTGTGCTAAAAGTGGCGATAAGTTCTTTCTTTTTTCGAATTTTTTCCGTAGACGTCCGATAAAATAATAGACAACACCACGAGGCAACGTGATACGACGTTCCGTCACGCTTACGTCTGGTTTCTCTTTCGATCAGATGTTTGTATATGTATACACACGTGTATACCGTATACATACATACATACATGTATACTTGGGCTCTCGTAGGGAATACACGCGTGGTGTGAGCATGCGGCAAAATACCTATCTGTATACACGCTGTCGAATGTCTGGCCCGCGTCTGGCGAGGATCCTTGAATGAACGACTATTTTTAAAAGGGTGCACAAACGGATAAACAACCGGCGACGGCGGAGCTGCCTCTGTCGTCGGTGATCGCCGCGCTACGGTGGCCCGCGAAATGGAATTCGAATGCTGCCGCAGCTACCGTACGAGGTCGTACTTGTCTTTCGTCAGGTGCCGACGAGACGGTGTCGGCAACGAGGCATCGCGACGCCACGTCGATCGTCGATTGCACTCTTCGCCCAGACGGCAGCCACGTTCGGGATCTTCTCTGTTTCCGAACGAATGATAATGGCCACTCGTCGGATTTCATGACGAAACTTTTCGTAATTGGGACTTGACTGTTGTGACTCTCGCAGACGGACACTTCATCTTAATTTTCATTCCCGAAGGACCGTCTCTGCTATACCTATACACGCTCGCTTGTTGCGCAAACGACTGAACTTTTCGACCGTGTCTGACCGATCGATGAATCATTTCCGAAGCGATGGAAAAATATTCTCGTATTTTCCACGACGAAATTCGAAGCACAGTAGGTAATGTTATTTGCTTCAATATGTTCATTATTTGATATGTGTTTGGATAATTATAGTGGCATCGGTTCGGCGATTTTAGTATTATAGTCTGTGTCATATTTTGCTTTACAGTTGGTCTTAGATTTATATTATATAATTTTAGAGATATCGATCTCGGACCTCTTAAACTTTTAGTCTTTTATTCCTTAATTTTCAAATTTTTCCGAAAAACAGTGCTACCTAGTTGATTTATAGAATAATGTGCGCATATTTCAGTGTCTCGCATCGATGAGGATATGTGTGGTCTATAAAAAATACGCCGACAATGACGGATCACTAAAATATAGTCGTGTGTCGTAATACTAGTACTCCGGTTACATATAAATGACGATGTGGCATAGATGGCTTCAAACGATACTAATAGCGTCTTTGTCGATCGTACGTGTATGTACATATACGTTTGTATGTATGTATGTATGTCGTTACTTGCAGACGCTGGCTAGACAGAAAAATCCTACGCTTCTACGCGTCACATTGCAGCGCCGATAACGCTGACAAGGTGCTCACGTGTCGATCAGCACTTTTCAGATTCTCATTAACACCGCATAGCTTGATCGAAATTATGAATTATTTCAAATCGATACATTTTATTGTCGTTAAAAAACCAACCGTGATATATCTTTTCCCCCCCGGCGATCGCGACAATTAAAATATTCGACTTAGAATGCAGTATGCGCAGGTGAATCACGTCATCATTAGCGAGGTACACGCGACATGATTTCTAAGCTTGAATCGCGTCTCCCGTCCGAAGGTCACTCGTTAAAAGGAACGATCGAATTAATCACGGGAATTAAAAGCGATGATTTTATTCAATCGAAAATCGTATGTCACACGGACAAACGGTTACACAATAACCAATGTGGACACGTGCCCGTACAACACCGACGACACCGTGTAGGAAGACATTTATTTTGTCACGGATACGGAAAGAATGCCGCGCTTTTTATTGCTCCTTTTTTTTCCTCGTGAAACAACGAAACTTTTCACCCCTCGAGCGGTCGCTTTTTTTTTCCCACACAGCCGGCAATCAATACGAAAGTATCGGGAGCAAGTTGCGAGGGTCATGATATTGACAGGCTGTCTCGCGTATGAAAAAGAAAAATAAAAAAGAAGAAATTTGAGTAACAACGTGACGACGGTATTACCGGGAAATATTATTGTAACACATGACTTCTGCTAAGCGTACAAACCGTGTTATCATTCTTCCTGTAATGAGCGCGGGTAGATTGCGCGACCTGTAATCAGTGTCTACACGATTCTTGTAATGAACACCGCACGATACTTTCGCAACAAAATAAGACGTTAATTCGCACCCATGGCGATCATAATAATATATTGTTATCGCCGTCTGTGGTGTTAATTTTGTTACACGTACACAGTTTTTTTTCCCCTCCTACTTGCAACCGTGCTCGTCCGTCGATAAATAAATCTGGCTTAAGTAATACGACCGCACGAGTTAAGTTGCACCGCAACATTCTTGCATCTGGTTTTGCGCGGGCCGCAGGCTGCATAATCACGATAATATCCCGACTGCTTAACATATAAACAGGAGTGCCTGAACTGAAAAGACCACTGGCAAGCCACCTGAAATTATCCGTATGTCGATTATCTTTTTCTGCAATTCTGCATTATTTTAATGCGCGGTCGTATTCAAAAGTCGAATTCCGCCGCGCGGAATCGCATGCACCTCCCTCGGTCGAAAATATTTTAATCACGCGGACAGCTTTTACTGTCACGCGCAAAATATGCGGTCTCGATCTACACGCGTGTGTAAAACTTTATTGTCCGTGTGATCGTGCGTACAATATTTGGTATTCAGCTACATAGAGATCTTAGACGATTATACAACGGATTATGAACGAAAAAAACGTCATAAAGTCGTATCATTTACTTTTTTCCCCTATTTTTTGTTGGTTCTCAAGCATAATAGTTAAGTCACGTACACACACGAATATTATTGAATAATAATTGGACAAATGCAAAACAACGATATTTATATCCTATCCGATCCGAAATCTGGTTTTTTCCATTACTCCCGACAGCCGACACGATACTATAATAGATCGTAACGACTCATACAAACAAGTTACACCTTCCGATCGAATTATAAACCAACCCAAGTTCAACACTTGTTATCGTAGACTTTGCGAATTAGCATCGGTGAATGTTTTTCTACGTTAAAATCCGTCTGTTGATGTACATAACGAAATATATACATATACATATGTATACTGTCTGACAACACTCGAGATCTAGTTCCCGACTTTTATCGATACCGGGTAGATATTTTAGCATTCTAAATTGAGAGGAGAGAAATTGTATCTTGTTAGTGCGTGCAGGTACGCACGTGCGATATCGTGATACGTCGTCAAGCGGTTCGCGAATAATTTATGCACACTGTCAGGACGAGTAGCTTCTCTCCATGACTCTGTTACGTATGTATGTACATCCTCTCAGCAGGACCGTTGAGAGCCACAGATAATCTTTGTGCCGTGTACCGTGTAAGATATTTTTCGTCCCGGCGTCCGTGCCCGATCTTTCACCTCGTTTCCTTCGAAAATCGTGGAGAACCCGTGAACGTGACTCCGTACGGATGACTTTACGATTATGTGCGTCGTGATTTCGCGAATACGAGTACATATACCGTGGTCCCTGTGTACAAGTTACCTGTGCGCACCACTCGGGACCAGGTAAATGAATATTCTCCTGTTACCGTACGATCGCGCGAGTCTTTCCTCCTTCGCTCGTTTTAATGGCTACCGATTTAAAAAAATAAACACCCGGCCACTCGTGTAACTGCTGTCACGACGTTTAATCACCGACGATGTTTTAAGACCGAATGTAGAACTTATCTTTTTTTTTAAACCTCGGTCCGCACCGTTACGTGTACCCGGCGACGTTTCAGTTATAAATAAAAAGATTCTTTTCTTTTCATTTCCAACTTCCGTCTTAGGAACATGGGCTTAGTAAGTTTTGGTAAATTCTCGTGTGTTTCGTTACTTTTCAAATAGGTCTACTAACATGGTATTCCGCCGTGCAAACTTTCGTTTCTGAGTCGTTTGATATTTTTCTCACCGCTGGAAATATCTTTAGATGCCGAGAAAAGTGTGGAACGTTTTTTCTTTCTCTATGTGTGTGTGTGTGTATTTTTTGTTATAAATAAAAGAGTATAGTAAATGCGCTGTCGGGAGACTTGGACGAATGCGGTACGATTATGCAGGAATGAAGCGACAAGGAGAGAGGCCCGACGTCTACAACGGTAGACAGGGGACTAGTCGAGACCAGAAAACTCGTTCCGCGGATTTTTCTAGGATTCTAGGCGAGGCTGGTCGGTTGAATATCCAGCTTCGACCATTAGTTGTAATCTTCGTGGTTACATGTAGCTATTAATAATGTGCATTGCCACAAAGAGGACATCGCACTCTCCTGCGTTCATCTCGACCACTTTTCTTCTTGCGCATATTTCCGAAGGGTATAAATAAAGAAATTTATGAGGGTGCATATAATTCCGATGGATTATACGGCATACTATTACAGAAGTGCATCAACCAGCGGTATATTTCATAATTTTTCAACAGATCCCGGTTACACGAAGGAAGTATCTCATTTTCATTCTTCCTATTTAGATCGAATCATATGTGACCTCGTTATATCCATTGTACAGGGAGGATTACTACCACATTGTTACCATATTAATCAACTCTACGACCTAGCATCGTTAATTTCTAAACGTTAAAATAACGACACCCCACATCCTTCTAGTAACTATAACAAAAACGATTAATTTCCTAAAATATTCAATTATAAAATATCATTCTAAATATCACACAAGTTCCTCGCAAATCTAACATAAAAATCCTATTATACATTCTAATCTACCATCCAAAAAAATCTTACATCGACTATAAAAAAGAATTTCCAATTTATCAAATAATTCCACGATTCGGCGTGAAACGCTCGTCCACTATCGCACTGACGTAACGGAAAATGCATATAGCACATACGTACATACGCGTACGTATATGCACATCCACCAATCATGCGTCGTAGAGAAAGAGAAACAGTGCGAGCCAGAGACAGCGAGAGGGAGAGAGAGAGAGAGAGAGAGAGAGAGAGAGAGAGAGAGAGAGAGAGAGAGAGAGAGAGAGAGAGAGAGAGAGAGAGAGAGAGAGAGAGAGAGAGAACACACACTACGGGTGGGTTAGAATGGCAGTGGTGGCGGCGGCGGCGACGCATATGCGCATAGTAGACCTTGAGCCACTATTACCGACTGTTTATGCCATGATGTAATCGTATCCTAGCCTATCCGAGCTGGTCTAGGCTGCACCTAGAGAACCCTGCGTCGTAAATAATACTCTCCGTACACTCGACGCTCTAGGTGCATTGAAATAATTTACGGCTAACCACGTTCCACCACAAGAATATGTTATATGTGCTTATATGTACATATGTACGTATACGTAGAGACGTGCGTGCGTGCATACACATGTGGTACATATACGTATAAAGGTGCAAGCACGTATACATATACATGCATACGTTTTCATTATTTTTCTCTCTTTCTCACACTGATTGGTGCGCCTCGTCCGCTCGCTCTGCTTTACATTCGTTGCGTTTCGTGCTCGCGCTTGGCCGTGGGATAATTAGGTATATGCGAGGCTGTGCTATGCGAAAGGGGTCCACGAGGGAGAAATAACGATCCGTACTATGGAACGCCGTAGAAATTTCCACTGGGCCGTGCTGTCTCGAGGCGTTTCCTCGAGGTCTTTGGATGCCCGTTTTCCTTCAATTAGGGTGATTTCCTCAGATGGCGAACGTGAATTTCTAGTTGTTCGTGGATGCGGCTTGCGGTAATGACAGTCCGTGGAATCTGGTTGAATAATTATTTAAGAACACTATTGGACTAATGTAATTTTAAAGAACTTTCTTTTAATTATAGAGTTTAGCAATGTAACATTCACAGGATGTATTTATTTTAGAATAACGGTGATATATTAATTTTTTCCATTGCACCATTGATTACGATGATAGTGTCCGATGATAATCTGTAATAATCGTTGTAACGATACACCAATGAAATTTGCCACGTCTGATCTCAACGGTGTGACATTTACACGACTACGATTGTGTCGAAAATGTTCGGTCGTATTTCCACATTGTTTGGTCCACCACGTGCTGAATTCGTGACGACCATTCACGAGTGCGATATTATTCACGAGGCGTTTAGAATTGAATGCCTGCGAAGAAGTTCAAAGGGGCCGAGAGGGGTAACGCCGATGTAATGCAATGCAATTGGCCTTGCGAGGTGAACGTACTCACGGATGATTCGATGCATATTGCACGGACAGTGTACCGGTACAGGACGAAATCGTACTCGTCGAGGTCTTCGATCCCGTTGTCCCCGAAATGTATGTAACATACGTCCCTCAGAGATTCGTTTGTCTACCCGGTCTTATAAAATACACATTACACCCCACGAAAATTACATAAAATGAATATTCCCTTCGTTTCTCTATTTTCTTTCATTTTTTTTAAATTATCACTCTAACATTTCCAAAATTCATTCCGTATACATTCTCGTGACAAACATCCACGGAAGCAAGAAGAATTCCGTGAGAAATAGATGTATGTTTCACAAAGGTAATCCCACGTAAATCCTACGTAATCCTAATATATACTACACATCCCTTGCATAATCTTGCTGCTTGTTCTTTACATAAATAACATTAAAGAAAAAGAGTCTCCGCAGCCCGGTCAAGTACACCTAACCATACGCAAAGTTCCTTCTCGCACATTTCGAGTATCTTTACACAGTTTACCATATGAATATCAAATATATACACACACACAAACATAAGGATCCGTATTCACGATTCGCCGATGGAGAATCGGTTGCTCGATGACTCAGCGTACATCTGCCTTCGTCGGGCGCGAAGGAACGGTAGCTCCATAATTGCCTTATGTAAAACCGCTCTATATAACTGTATATCCACCGCTCCGTCGTCCGTACCAAGGACGTACTCTTTAACAACGGGCTAACACGTAACACTTAGCACGATAACGTTACGCGCCAATGTGCAGCACGCGTGGGTTACGTCGTCGCGCCAGCACGGAGTCGGTTCATCGCCGGTTCTTGCCACGTGGCGTGAATTACGAAAATCCTTCGGGGCCCCGTCCGTCCGACCGACCGAGGAACAAGAAATGTATCCCGGAAGTTACGGCGTGTCTCGTTGTAATCGCGTTAAGTGGCCATCGCGACGCGTCCTCCGACGTTGCCGTTCGCGGAAACGTATGTACGTAACACGGCGACTCTTCTCGTACCGTCGCGACGCGCACTGTCTCGATTACCTGCCAGTTAGTTCTCTTTGTGTTCACTTTTGTGGTCGGTAGTTTTGCGGAAGATTCTGTGCCGAAGTTGGTAAATAGAATTTAAATGTACGAGGAACGGGAAAAATGTCGTCGATACGACGGGGTATGTGAGGGTAGTCGAGAATTATTGATGTATTTGATTAGTGATTATTAATTATTTTGATTCGATTCAGTGAAACGGTTTTATTTATTTGTTCTTTTGGATTGTATTCTATTTCTTATTCTTCTTTTTTAATCCGGGTCATTGGGACTTGGCATCCCCCACCTATGCTTTGTTGTGACGGTATGTCTGTCTTTGCATTACGTAAACCACGATTGCATTTGCATTTTCAAACAAACACGAACGTTGTCCGTTGTCACCGACATCAACGCCGACGACACCGAGAAGACGTTTGTTCTTCTTGGCACGGACGTGTACATGTATATACGAGGGTACACCACGCAACAGCACGCGTCTCGTGGAAGAAGCGTCTTTATGTCTGGGATGTTTTCTCTCTCTTTTTCTTTCTCTCTTTTTCCTCTCTCTCTCTCTCTCTCTCTTTGCAACTAACGACATTGCTTGCAATTGCACGAAGCTGGTACAACCGGTGTACTGGTACTTAGTACTATTGCACTAACGCAGTACTTAGACTGCACTCAACTATATACGGTCTAATTCTGTCTGCAAAGAATGAGTATGTACGTACGTATATCTAACTAACCTGAGCTACACTCGAATACCTTTTGATATAAATTGAAATGATATAAAAATCAAAGTGAATCCAAGTTGGAATATAAATCTGTGGAATTGGAGCCCGAGAGAGGATTGAATAATTATTATTTTAATTCCCTGTGAACGAGATCTAGAGAAAGACGACGATGAATTTTCAATCTTTTCGAAAGAAGTTGTTCTAACGCGGTACACATAATATCACTGCGTGTATTTCATCGTCGCGATATATGTCGTTGTTAACTGGCGGTGGTGTAAGAACCAGGTTTAACCCAGTAAACAAGTCGGGAGCACGAACTTGTCCGTACATGGCACCGCACTCGTGATTAGTTGATTTACTTAAACCTCTCTCCGACGAATGGCCTTTTCTGCAACTAGGCTAAGGCCATACGCCGGCGATGCGTCCTGGAATCTCGCGTATCTTTAGAAAAGACGTTCTTTTTCTACTCACGTACGCCGATTGTTCCATTTAACGAGCGCTCAGCCCGGCGGACGGTGTTTCAATTCCCACGTCGTGACTGAAAACCTTTTATTTTTAACGAGTCGATCGATTAACTTCACGCGTCTTCGATGAGTTTCACCGCTCGGAAACGAACAGGCTCGCGAGATAGGCTTGACATGAATCGTAATTGTCCCCGGGACAACATTCCTCCATATTTATGAGTCGTTCCGTCGTCGAATTTCTTTTCTAATCCTAATCATGTTGAAACGTTGTTCGGATATTTCGTATCATATCCAGGTAGAACGAACGTGTCTCTGTATTCTTCTCCTTCTCCTTTTTCTTCTCTTTTTTTATTTGTTTTTAATTAAACTGTTCCGTCCACGTGATAAATCGCACGGTTACGTAAGCTCGACACGTATTACGCGCGGAGACGTAGTCCCTCCCAATTTTTTCTTTCCTTTTTTTTCTGGTAACCCGGGGAATTTTTCGGTGGCGGGAAGAAAAAAAGAAGATCGTACGACGCGATGATGCATACATGAATGCGAGCCGACGATGAAAACAAGAGAAATTAGTGTTTGGAGCGGGCTAGCAGGAGAGACGGAGGAGAGGAGTGGGAGTGTATAACGGTGGACTCTCCCGTTGAAGCGAACGCCTAGACACTTGACAGACTTGTGCTTTGCACAATAGTAGGAAGCGCTAAAAATAATCCGGCTCGGCTCCACGACGTTCTGGCCTTGGCCAGCCTCGGTCCTCGCAACCTGGTGGTACCACCTTCTCCTTCTCCCTCTTTTCTCTTCCTCATCTACCCCGTTCGTCTCCTCTGTTACACCTTCAACGAGTCTCTTCTCGTCTCTCACCCTCGACCTACCTTTTACCCCGGTTTCTTTCGACTCTCGTATGCAACGTAGAATGGTCCACCCACACGTGCCGAGAGCAGTTGTGTGGGCGTAGAATTTTTCTCGCGACTCTCTTTTTCTGTTCTCCCGAGATGGGGACCCTGTTGTGGTTCATCCTTTCCGCGTCCTCCTCGCGACCTCGAGCGTTCCTGACGATCCTGGTTGACTTGGATCATCGTTGATCGTGGATTTATCGGATCGTTTTGGTTTGTTATATTCTCATTTTTTTTCTCCAAGTTTCTCTTTTTTTGAGACATTCTCGTATTTCGTTCTTTCGCTCGCGGGAAGATGGAGATATAAAGAGAAATGTTTGATATCGATGAGTGGAATTACGATGATATTTAATGTCCGTTGCGTACCGACCAGCGTACCGAACTGTCGGCATTCACTGTGGCATATACGCCGGTGTCATATTGTGCCGGATGACTTTTAGCAACGACGAAGTGACAGCAACCACCAGCGGCGGATCACGCAGTCATCCTCGGTGCATTCTGCACGCTCGGATGCACCGCGATCCTTATCGGCCTATTGTTACTTTTTGTTCGTCTCATTTCCTTCCCTTTGTTCTGTGCCTCGTCAAACACCGCCACGCACTTAATAAATAGATAATTACGTCGCAGAATGCCATTGTGGTACGTTCTATTTTTACGCTCGCAATTGTTACTTCTCTATCTCGTGATACACAGCCTCCTCGTGGATTTCGATTTTCGTCGTCTTGCCTGACAACATTCCAACGCGATTATTGTCTTATAGTTTTTCGACGTCGAGTCAAATTCGTCGCGCGCATCGTATTCAAACTTCGGCGCAGCGTATTAAAAGTTTGTCTCGCGCAGATATCCACGTCGCTTTCGAACTTCCCATCGGAACATAACGGTGGACAGAAGGCACGCTTCGGTAAGTTCCATTGCGACGATAAAACGAGGTGCTGCTAAGCTCTATCCTCCTCCTCCCCCTCCCTACTTCCTTGCTTCCCTTCCTCCCCCCCCATGGGGTGGGAGATAAACTAGGAGTCTCGTTAAGATCGACGATACGACGATTTCGACGACAACCACGACTCGTCGGTGAAGAGCGATCGTTAAGGATCCCTTAACGAGGAGCCGTGCAACCGGGACAATAGAAGAGAGCCACGACGGTCGTCCAGGCTCTATGCGGTGTGTGCTCTGTCTGCCCCTTGGTTCAGTCCAAACGACAGTGCTACCACGGTTTTCATCTTATACGACCTACGGTTCCCAGTCCTTACGTCTCCTTTTTTCGATCTAGGAGCGTTCGCTTGAATATCCCTGTATGATTTTCTTTCACGAAGATCTGGCCAACTAACGACCGACAGACTTTCCCACCTCTTACGCCCGGTTAGCGGAGAATTTTCGAATTAATTAGACGAAATTCCTGTCCCATGGTATGGCAGAAGGATACGAAATTGTCGTATACAGGTCTGTTCATAAGTCGTGGGACGTTTACAGGTTTAGATTAAGAGCGGCACATACTTGGGGAGATGTTATGATTTTAATGAAATTGTTCCTTTTTATATGAGATTCGTTTAAGATTTCTACAGTTTGAAACTTCCTGCATATGGAAATTTATCAACTTTTATATTTCTGACCTCCAGGAATTTCTGTGTCAGAATCTTCTGGTACCCGATATATTTCTACGCGTTGAAATTCTGCGCTTCTGATCTTTCGCACCCGGAAGTTCTATGCATTTCAATTTCATTTTAAATATTATTTGATGTACAAGAAAATTTATTTATAAAAGACTTAATCTCCAATTTCTCCCTACAAAACGATTACCGTTCCCAGACTTGTGGACGACGGTGTATCTAGAGTCTCCTCTCTCTCACGTTTAGATAGCAATGGCACAGTGTTCCGTGTAGCTACGTGTCTGCGGGCCCACGCGCCAGAAAATCCACAAATTCCATCGGGAACGAGCGAGACGGAAAGTCGTCCTTGGTCCGTTAGGTCTCGTGCACCAGTCGCTTGTATACGACGAACGGTTCGTGGGCCGAAAGGTTAACCTCGAAATCAACGACGGGTGCAGGCGGCAGCTCTTCGTTCCTGGTGCTCCGGCACCTCGGCTCTTATTTTCTCCCTTTTTCTTTCCCTCCCACCCACGGACTCGCGTCGCACGTCTTATAGCGAGCATTTAACGGGACCGAACATCAATTAGACGTGCAACGTGATCGGATCCACTCGCGGCGAGCGACCGCGACGACGCGACTCGCGCGTCTTCGATTACCTGATTATTTATCGTCGATTAAGTTTATTTCTCCTTTTACATCGTGCTCTCCGATATACTGGTATAAATAATTATATAGGTATACCATCTATTAATCGATTATATACGAGTCCTGACGGAAAATTGTGTGTTTATTTTTATGATTTTAATTACTTTGAAAATTTAATTACACTAGAATCTGTGCTGCTGTATATGTATATGTATATGTATATATCTATTTTTCCCCCCCGTTCGTAGGAACGATTTGCGCAATCATCTCGCGTAAATTCATGACACCGTAGTGTAACGCTGAAGATCACGTTAGAGATACCCACCGGTAGACTAATTGGCTCGATTTCTTAACGATACCGCGCTGAAATTGCTTTCCATTTAGATTATAAATATTATACCGCGGGGTTGCGTATAACGCAGAAACGGGCATGAATTATGTATAAACGATCATTATGCGACTTTTGAGTTTTACCGCGGCACGAAATATTGCGGCCTGTCTTCTGCCGTGCTCGTTCAACGACGTGGTAGAGGGTACGTACTTACACGTACGGTTGCGGGGTCGTGTGTTTTTTTCTTTCTTTCTTTTTTTTTCTAAGAAAATACATATTACTCGAAAGAAATCCAACGAACGAGCGGACGGAATACGACTACCGTGCGTAATATTGCAGCGCGTAAACTGTGTATCTCGCGTATTATCTCGGCCGTGCCATCTTTACTGCATACCTTATCCACGTTCTCTACCGTTGATCGTAATTTTGTTCTGGCTTTGTCAGCGTAGCAAGGACTAAGGAAACAAGTAGCGATAGCATACTAAGTATGTGTACATTGTTAGCCACGTTCATATTCACATATTTATAGTCCGCAATAGATACGCCTCGTGGTATTTCACTCGAAATACTTGATTTTGCATTCGCCTATTTGCTTTCAGACTCTTTTATCTTACGCGTTTATCTGCCGTACGTATTCTTCGTGGTACTGTCTTTTTCTTTTTTTTTTTCTTATATACTTTCCGTAGGTATTCTACTCCAGATAATTCGCGTTAGGGTATCACGAAACTTCAGACACTAAATGGTAGTCGTAAAGCACCGGTTATCTTATTACGAGAAAAAACATATATCAAGCAAAAGATCGTCGTTTCAGATGTATGTATGTATCCCTCGTCGTTCTATTTCCTCGGAGTATTCGTTATTGTTCTCAAAGCCACTAAATGTCCGTCCGAGTTACACTCTTTTTTCTCCGTTTCTTACGTCACGCGCGAACTTCGGTCCAATTAAAAGAACTTCGCGACCGACATGCAAATTAACAAGGGACGGGTTGGGTGTACACCCGCGCGAACAGCGTTCATCGTTTCGATTCCATAGAAAACCTATTTTACAACCACACACACGTGAATCGCTGTGAATACCAGCGATGGAGTCGCATTTTCAAAAAGGGCGTTTCGCTGGAAATGACGGTACAGAAGACGGCACGCGGAAACTATGCATCCCTCGCGTGTTATCTCGTTGCCGCTATCTTTATTGCGTGTCTCATCCGTGTACCAGCATCGATCGTAATTTTCTTTCGCCTTTGTCAGCGTGGCGTAAGGAGCACCGAGAGCCCACAGTGGCGTACTAGGTTCATAGATACATATACATACATACATACATGGTATGTACATACAGTGGAACGCATGTGTGACGTCCAAGGACCGCGCGTCATAGAATGCATCCAGCATATCTCCCCACTCTCTCTCTACTCTCTGACCGCATTTCCCTATCGTATCTGACACTCGTTTTGCCGACAATATTTTTTATTTCACCCTTCTATTCCTCCTCTATTTATCTCACTTTCTCTCTCTCTTTCTCTCTGTCTCTCGATCTATCCCTGTCACCGTCATCTATTCCTCCACCTATTCTATACGTATATCTATTTAGCGACGATAGGAAAAGAAGAAATAAAAAACGGAGAAAAAGAAAAAGATAGAAACGTTCGCGATGTGGAAGAAGAACAGAAAATGCATTCTATGATATGGGTGTCGTCGGTGGCGGCGTACATGCGTGGTACATACTGCAATGTACATGTACATACATACATACATACATACATACATACCTATACGTACGTATACGTATACATCTCGCATATTCATCTGGGTACGTGACGGTGCAGAGAGCGAGTGCAAAAGGCTCCGTTCTTATCTTTATCTTTCTTGCGCTTTACCGCCACGCTCTCCGGGTTCCACGCTCTCCACGCTGCCTTTCCTATCTGGGTCACAGGACAAAGAGCACGACGAAGCCGCTTGGAACTAGCTGCCTAGACGAGACGGATGTCGTAGGAGAGTAGATCGAGGAGAGGCACGAACGAGTGAAAGAGAGAGAGAAAAAGAGAGAGAGAGAGGTACATAGAGCACTAGAGGGTGAACGGAGGCGAGGTCATATACCAAGAAAGAAAGGCGTGATTCTCGGCAGCAGTTCTCTCGATCTTTCTGCAACTTTCGCCCGGTCTCATTTTTTTTTTGTTCTTCTTTTCCTTTCCTTGCAACGTTGGTTTTCTTTATTATTCTAGCGCGCACGTCTTCCGTCGTTATGATAAATCGCGGTGCCCCGCGAGTATGTATGTACACGTTTCCCATGTAAAGTGTGATGAATGTCCGTTCCCGTTTTGATCGCGATTTAGAAAGTAGAATAGGTTTTAATTGATAACATCGTCTACGCCGCGGCGCGGCGACTTTAATTAGTACCGTTACGGCATTAAGTGTTTCTTTTCTTTTAATCTTAACGCGTTAAAAAAAGATATATACCCTGGACTCTTCGTAGTCTGTTCTTTTTTTTTATGACTCCTTTTTGTTTTTATATTTGCGGTGTTTTTTTTTGTAAAAAGTGTGCCGCCTCGTGGTGGAAAAAAGAAGGTCGACGTGTTTGATATCGTACTGAAGAAAAGCACGAGAGTGTTTCGTCGTTCGCGTTTTCCAGATTCTATGAGAGGTGGGGAAGACACTTTTGTATAGTAAAAGGGTCTGAGAAGTTTCCACGCCTATGAGCGGGTTAGACACGTGTTTGACCCGGACGACTCGACGTGGCCACCCGAACGAAGGGTAGAGGGGAATCGAGTCGAAATGGAAACCGGATTTTACCTCGATTCTTTGCTGGATTCGCTGTACAATGCATCCTAGACTGTCGGTTCTTATGGTGGTTGTACCGTGAATAATCGACGACGTAAATATCGACGATCGAAACCAATAGGAAGTTTCTAAATATCGATACTGTAAATTCCAATTAAAATTCACTCGGTTGTTTTCTCGTCGAATAAAATTTCTATACGATAAAAGTCGGAGAAGAATTTTTATTAATTCGATCATTAGTTTCTTTTGGATTTTTCGCATGACGACTCGAATAGGGCTATTAGTTTTGCGTCTTCTTGAAAACTTCATTGTAGCGATCGATATTGCGCAGCTATGGGTAAAAATATTTCAATAGTTTTACAAACCCGTATATGTGGGACCATCTGCCGGTGACATCGGCAGCCCGCATACTTGTACTTGGTTTTTCTTTTCTAAATAGGACATCGAGTTTTGCATAACGAGTAAGAAGCGTGAACCTTGCTTGTCGTCTATCGTTCGAGCGTTTTTCTTTCGGTACCATCGGAGATATCTGTTTTTGCGCCGTGATATCAGAATGCAAAACGCTTTCTAGATCGCGGATTAACGAAGCACAACGACGGTTTAAAAGAAAAACTACTGACGCCTGGTTACAGACGGGTACATATTCATGAGAGCCTTACCGACAAAGGTGGATATCCTCGTTGAGAAGTCTGGCGCGAAAGTTTTAATAATTTATAAAGAAGCTTGTACTTTACCTCGGTGGAAATTAATTTCTGTTTCCTGGAAAGTTCGCGTATACGCGGCTCTACGGCTGCCTCGAACATTGTTACGCCGTTATAGTATAGCGTGCTATGGGAAATTAATAGGAATTGTTCGTTTCCGAGATCGCGCGAACCCTACGATACACTTTTCCTGATTGAAATTTCCTCTTCCTAAGTAGTTTTTCCTTGGGACTAAGAATTATTAGTTCTTCCGAGAAATGTATTCGCGTTAATATGCGCGGGATTATATTTGTAATTCCATACATGGTTGGGCTGACAATTTTTCGCCGAAGCGATTTCACCAAATTACGTTCAAGCGATGTGTGTGTATGTATGTGTGTGTGTGTCAACATCGCCGATAAGTGTTTTACGGTCACGTGTTACGAGTGCCTGCCATCTAGCCGCGGGTTATTCGTCACGGTCGAAATATAAAAATCGCGGAAGTTCTCGCTATTTATTGTTAACATAACCGCGCGGACCACCTGCACGTATTTGCGGATTACGACACCCGGTTAATAGCAATATATTTTCTGTCTGCGATACGTGGCATATGTATACCGCCCGTTGCGGGGGAAATAAAATTAAAAAAAAAGCGTATCAAAGGTCACACCTGCACGTGTACCTCGATTACGACATCACCAGGGAAACATTGTTCACCTGCCTAACATCGGAAATCCGGAATAAATTGACGTGACTCCAATATAATAGACAAAATAGCAGACCGTATCTACTCTTCTCACTCTTCGTATCATCGAATATTCCAACAATCGTATCACTATTAATTCCACCCAAAAATTCTCAAAAAATCAACAATACATAATATCTACTCGAAAGATACAATCCCCTCACATTAGGAAAACCAGTTGATTAATTTCTCACGGATATTACAAGGTCATCGAGAAAGTTTCAACCATCCGTTCGTGACGACCCGCAATATTCGACACCCCCATCGTCGAAAAGCTCGTTCTATCGCGATGCATGCGACCCTGGGCCGAGCAGGCAAGGAGCGGGCTTAAAATTCGCACACTAACGTATACCACGGTGAAACGGCATCGTACGTACGTACATACATACATACACACGAGAAAGAGAGAAAGAGACGCTTCTACAGAGATTCGCGTACGTAAGGGAGTCGGTTGCAGCAGGAGGGGCCTGGGTTTGGGGCCCGTCGCGTGTTTTTGCCCCCCGTCTGGCCCCCACCGCAGCTCATCGTTTTTTGTCTGGTGCACTGCATGCGCTGCATCGCCGTAACCCCCTGCACCACCATCACCGCCATCACCGCCGCCACCACCACCGCCACCACCACCGCCACCGCCGCCGCCGTCGGCACCGCCGCCGTCGTCGTTTCCACCTCCTCCATCTTCTCCTTCTCCTCCTTTCTTTCCTTCTTTATCCCCGTCGGTTCAATCTCTCTCTCCCTCTCTTCTTTGCTACTCTCTACGGTCCTGCGTCCACTGCACCGTCGGGTCTAAGTACGCGCACATGCAACGCGGCCATGAACGTGCACCGAGTGCGGCGTCCCCACGAGCAGAGAGAGGAGAGAACGCCGCCGACTCAGTTGCACACACGCTCTCGGTACTCGGAGAGAGAGAGAGAGAGGTAGAGAGAGAGAGACCAGCTCGGCCCCGCAGTTATGACCGGCGGAGAAGGGCAAGGAGAAGAAGGGCAAGGAGGGAGAAGAAGAAGTCCGCGGAAGATGCGGCGACCCGATCTCGATGCACCTGCCGTCGTTGCGTCGTCGGCGAGGCGATGTCATGGCGATTTGCAGTCAGAAACTGAAGATGAGACGCGAACGAAAAAGTGTTAAGGGAGAAGAAGAGATTCTTCTCTTTCTCTCTCTGTGTGTATCTCTCTCTCTCTTTCTCTTTTTCTGTGGCTCCGGGAATTCGAGAGTCGACCCGATACTCTTGGTTTTTAAGCATTTGCGGTTTTGTCGACGGACATGGTTTTAATGGTGAATTTGTATAGGATTTCTTTGTTGAATAATTCTACCTTTTTTTAAAAGATGTCTCATACGTTTTACATCCTTATCGCATATCTATTCGATGGTACTTGAATGTATCTCTATAATTCCACGAAATTCGAGATAATCATCTAATTAAACCAATTTCTAATGGGACTGTACGTTAGCTGTCTATAGCAATTGTCGATCCTGTCGTGTTACGTTAGCCAGTTTCGAAGTGGACAGAGAAGAAGAAGAGTTCGAAGCCCTCGCTACCTGACAGTCCCTTTCGAGTCGGGCGTTAGAAAGAGAGAGAGGGAGAGAGATCTTTTAAAAGAGGATCGAAGAGGGAGGCCGCCCGAGGGATTGGGATAATATGCCGCGATCTTCGTACGTACGTACAGCACTGGCAGGCCTCTCCTCTCTTCGGCTACGAAGTCGTGCCCGGCATATACGATCTGGCAACACCAACTGTTGGCTCGGGCAGAGTCACGAAGGCCGTCTTTCAAAAACCTCTTCAGCAGGGAAAGCTGCTCCTTCCTTGGGTAGAAAAAAAAACTATATTCGCCTTTGATCGCGCAGTTCGGCCGGAATTCCGAACGTTCCTCTCGTTGATATATGTATATATACGGAAGTAAACGACCCTCGCAAATTGCTGACACTTGGAGGATGCTCGAAGGGTGTCTCTCCTCCGTTCATCCGATAAGTCCCAGCAATTTACCGATGGTCGACGAACACCGACACGACGACGATGCTCGAGGACGGATTTGAATCGTCCGTGAATTACAGAAGGGTGCTCGGGAAATATACGCAAAAGGTGCAAGAACCTTCGTCCTTTCCACCGTGACGCGTCGAGACACCCAACCACCCCAGACATCCTAAACGCTCTGTCAAATATTGACACGCAAAATGTTTGACGACTTCCACACGGATACTTGGCCGCGCGACCGCTCCTTCGCACAAAAGCTGACCAAAGTCGCCGGGACCCCGGTGGTTCGCCTTCCCTTTTAGACTTACAAAACGCGTTCGGTGACCGCCGGTGCACTTTCCTAGTTCAAACACGTCAGGATTGGGGCGTGGTGACTAATAATACTAATGCCACGGTTCTATCGGTCTTTATGGATACCACGTTAAACATTGTAATGACGAAGATATTAAATAGAACTTGTTTCTTTTTCCATTTTTTTCATTATTTTTTTGATTTGCTTTCTTTTTTTTTTAAATTTCTTTCAATTTCATTGATGTACCATGGACACTTGTCTATCAAATATTTTTACCATCGAGTGTTCTTTGTCTCAGACGAACGATTCGTGCACGATCGTTTCGTCGAAGTTTCTCCAGGGTCTTCGACCTCTTTTTGCCCTTTTCTCTCTCTTTTTTTCGTTCCTCCTCTTAACGTCTCGACGTGACCATGGGACCACGGGGTGTATAGTCGCAACTCGTAGAGCGTTTAACGAGCGGTGGGTGACGAGCGGTTCAAACCGTTGAACCGGCGATGATGAACGTTGATAAGGTTTTATGGTCGTGTCTCATCCTGTCCCACCAATCGCGATCGCTACGTCCTCGCACACACTCTCGCTCACCTCTTCGAGTATATACACGAAGTTATAAGCGTGCGACGCGTTCGCTGCTCTCAGATATTTTTCGTTTTTTTTTGTTCCTCTTTATTCTTTTTGTTTTCGCTCCCTTCTTCCACCCTATACCTGTTTCCCACTTTCCTTGTATATCTTTAGCGTATAGTTCAAAGGTACGAACAGTGGAATCCCGGCCGAAGAGCAGAGAAATCCGCGAAAAGAGTGAAATTTCATTTACGTCAACGTTGCGACGGCCCTGTCTACTGCCCTGTATACATATATTGTATATGTATATGTACAATATTAAAAATCGTGTGCAAGTCGCCGAGAGTTCGCAAGGAATTACGTGGAAATGGCCCGAAGCGACCGGTTCGATGAAAATGAGAGAATAAAAGCAGAACTGTATAATTTCGAAAATTCCTACGGTTACATAAGCTATACGCGGATAAAAGGCGAACGTTCGATGGAAATTGAGGAGCGAGATGGGACACAGCTGCATAACTTCGAAAATTTCCTCGACGTGGTTATGTGACTAGAAGAAATTTCTTCCCGGTCTCCGTGGAATCCCCCCTCCCCACCATGTGGAAAGGAAAGCGTTTCAATATCGCGAAAACTTAGGTTAGCCACGGTGAACGGAAGGAAAGCCATATAATTTCGCAACATTTCTACCACGATGTAAAGCTACTTGAGATGTTAGACGAACGACGGCAGGTAGACGATGCGTGACTATAAGAAATTTTCCAGTCTCGTACACTTCCAGAATGAGGGCGACGCGAAGGGTCCGTCTTGTCCCGAAGGAGTGAAACTCGTCCTAGAACTTCTCGTGCCCCGAGTCTTTTTCACGCATCACGTACGAAATTGAGTGGAAGCAGGAAGTTAGTCGATACCTTCGACATTGCCGGGTGAACGTCACTGTAAAGCATCGTGGAAAATGTTCGGCGCGTGACAAAAAATTTTCGGACGGTCTATTGTTAGCAAACTAGAGAAATTTTCAATCGGGTTTTTTCATTTTTCCGTTTAACAGATGAAATATCGTGTTTCATAACGTCCGCGTAAATCGCGACCTTTTATCAGCGATACTTTAGAGAGAATTTCACCGTCCGAGCTTAAGTTAAGGAAGTTTTATAATTCTATATTACAAAATTCCGCTTGATGTACCGCGAAGACAATAAGTGAACGAACATCCCGGTATTTTTCGAACAAATAAACTCCTCGAGGAAAGTTCTTTAATGTACTCCAAAGCACTTCGGTACTATTTTCTAGAATCACGGTTATCTTGAGTGATATTCGAGTGGAGTTCGCGGAACGTCTAGATCCCACGGGAAGAGGTCTACAAAAAATGTTCCCGCAAAAAAATCAAAAAAAGAAAAAAGAAAAAGAAACTGAAAGAGAAAACGGCTATCACTTATCGCGGCTTTATAGATTACGATGCACTACTCCGATGGCTTTCAGTCAAACAAGTGTTACTGACTCTATAGCAAACGTTTCCGATATTATAAGTATTCTTAATAATTAATTCTTTTTTTGATAAGATTTTGCGAAACCTCGTAATTTTATTACTGTACCAAATTTTAAATATTAGTCTGACATCCGGGTATCTCTGTTATTATTGTCTAATTCAGCCCATATGGTTTGTGACACATCTTTGTTATTAACTAACAAATTTTTTATTTCTTTTTACAGTGAGTGCAAGCAGCTACATAGTGTCAGTGGTGCTCGTCCTGGTAGTCGGAGCACTGGTAGGTGTCCTGGCGACGGTATCGCATCATCTTCATCATCGTCGGCTGCTACTGCACGAGCCGGCCTCCGCCTCGATCTTGCATCACCATCGGCACCATCATCATCGTCATCACCATCATCGCGAGGAACTACCGCCGTCGCATCAACGACGCCTCCTGCTGCAGGATCACCATCGTCATCCTGGCACACCGGTGAGTGATCGTCATTTTCCTAATCGACATAGCTGGAAATAATAACGTAAATCCATGGAAACCCGACGCGTGGTGTTTCTTTTTTCTCTCTCATCAAGAATCATAAAGTTTTGTTTCAAAACATAAATAACACCGTGTACATCCACCGAACGGTGCATAAATTATAAAGACAGAAGGAATTTCAATAATATTCCACGTTTAACGCCTCGAATCGTAATACGTATGGGTGGGGAAATAAAAAAATTAAAGAGTGACATCTACCGGCGTATATTTTCCGAGTTCTTACACGATCTCGAATTGCATACCTGACGCGTCGTAATTCTTGATAGCGCGGCTGATCGTTGCGCTCGTCATTGGATAGTCGATAGAGAGACGTGGTAGGAGGAGAAGGAAGTGAGATTTCCCATCTGGTGGAGGTAGTTGCGGGCGGCGTCGTCGACCTTCGACGAGATTATTACGCGATTCGTGGAACGTCGAAGGCTGTCTGGAAAAAAGCTGCTGATATCTAATCTCGGCCGGGATGGTAGCGCAGCTGCGCCTATCTAACCCACATTTTTTTTTCCATTCCCCTCTCCCTCCGCGTCTGGAAAACCAGATCACGCTCTTGCGCCCACATTCCTTTCTCTTCTTCCTTCTTATATGTGGCTCATTCCATGTCAAATCGATCATGTTCTGGAGCAGCATCTGCGATTTTGTTCAAATTTACATATGTTATAGTGCTTGGCGTACCATAGACGGAACTGTTTTTGTTTTTTCGAAATTTTGAAAATTGTCAAAGTTACAGCCGTTCAAAGTTTGGACTTTCGTAAAAACAGCCGAACTTTAAAAAATCATATCTCTGTAACCGTAAGTCGTACAGCAATATTCGTTCTGAGAATTTTCATCGGAAAGAATCAAATTTAAATAAAAAAAATACAGTTTGCATAATTAACATTGTAAAATACTATTAATATCGAATTTTGTTAAACAATTGACTATAACTTTTGCAGGTATGTTTTTAAAAATTTGAAAAAATTCATACGCATTCTTTGAACCTTTATCTTTAATATTCCGTTTAAAAAAAAGGTGACACTTTTATACGTCACCTTGCAAAATTCGACAAAGTTAACCGTGCACCCATTTTACGCGTTCCGACGAGCATTCGCCGGGCAGCCATTTCCCCCTCCACTGCGACGTACATACAGCGTCGCACTCCTGGCATTGCTACGTTTCGTACGTTTCGTATCTGGACTAGTTTATTAATGCAGGTAAATGTTTAAAAATCTGGAAAAATTCAGGAACATAGCTTAAGATATTAGCTTTTAGTTGATACCTTCAAAAAGAGTGTCACTCGTCTGGTTACCGAGTAACAATTCGATAAAGTTAACCATGCGATACAGTGCAAATCGCACTCCTACCACTGATGCGCTTCGTATCTCGACTAGTTTAATAATGCAGGTAAATGTTTAAAAATCTGGAAAAATTCAGGGGTGTAGTTTAAGATATTCCCTTTCACTAGATACCTCGAAAAAGAGTGTCACTCGTCTGGTTACCGAGCAACAATTCGTTAAAGTTAACCATGCGATACAATGCAAGTGGCACTCCTATCACTGATGCGCTTCGTATCTCGACTAGTTTAATAATGCAGGTAAATGTTTAAAAATCTGGAAAAATTCAGGGGTGTAGTTTAAGATATTCCCTTTCACTAGATACCTCGAAAAAGAGTGTCACTCGTCTGGTTACCGAGCAACAATTCGTTAAAGTTAACCATGCGATACAATGCAAGTGGCACTCCTATCACTGATGCGCTTCGTATCTCGACTAGTTTAATAATGCAGGTAAATGTTTAAAAATCTGGAAAAATTCAGGGGTGTAGTTTAAGATATTCCCTTTCACTAGATACCTCGAAAAAGAGTGTCACTCGTCTGGTTACCGAGCAACAATTCGTTAAAGTTAACCATGCGATACAATGCAAGTGGCACTCCTATCACTGATGCGCTTCGTATCTCGACTAGTTTAATAATGCAGGTAAATGTTTAAAAATCTGGAAAAATTCAGGGGTGTAGTTTAAGATATTCCCTTTCACTAGATACCTCGAAAAAGAGTGTCACTCGTCTGGTTACCGAGCAACAATTCGTTAAAGTTAACCATGCGATACAATGCAAGTGGCACTTCTACCACTGATGCGCTTCGTATCTCGACTAGTTTATTTATGCAGGTAAACGTTTAAAAATCTGGAAAAATTCAGGAGGATAGCTTAAGATATTGCCTTTCACTAGGTACCTCGAAAAAGAGTGTCACTCGTCTGGTTACCGAGCAACAATTCGTTAAAGTTGACCATGCGATACAGTGCAAGTCGCACTCCTACCATTGATGCGCTTCGTATCTGGACTAGTTTATTAATGCAGGTATATGTTTAAAAATCTGAAAAAATTCAGGAAGATAGCTTAAGATATTGCCTTTCACTAGATACCTCAAAAAAGAGTGTCACTCGTCAATTTTTAAATCCAGGGCGATATTATGTATATCAGTGTCAAAAGCATGTGGCCATTACATGCCGGTGTATTCAACGAATTGTTACTCCATTATTAGAAGAGTCACACTCTTTTTCGAGGTTTTTACTGAAAGGGAATATCCTAAGCTACTTTCCTGAATTTTTCTAGATTTTTAAACATATACCTGCATTAATAAACTAGTCGAGATACGAAGCGCATCAGTGATAGGAGTGCCACTTGCATTGTATCGCATGGTTAACTTTAACGAATTGTTGCTCGGTAACCAGACGAGTGACACTCTTTTTCGAGGTACCTAGTGAAAGGCAATATCTTAAGCTATCCTCCTGAATTTTTCCAGATTTTTAAACGTTTACCTGCATAAATAAACTAGTCGAGATACGAAGCGCATCAGTGGTAGAAGTGCCACTTGCATTGTATCGCATGGTTAACTTTAACGAATTGTTGCTCGGTAACCAGACGAGTGACACTCTTTTTCGAGGTATCCAGTGAAAGGGAATATCTTAAACTACACCCCTGAATTTTTCCAGATTTTTAAACATTTACCTGCATTATTAAACTAGTCGAGATACGAAGCGCATCAGTAGTAGGAGTGCGATTTGCACTGTATCGCATGGTTAACTTTATCGAATTGTTACTCGGTAACCAGACGAGTGACACTCTTTTTCAAGGTATCAACTAAAAGCTAATATCTTAAGCTATGTTCCTGAATTTTTCCAGATTTTTAAACATTTACCCGCATTAATAAACTAGTCCAGATACGAAACGTACGAAACGTAGCAATGCCAGGAGTGCGACGCTGTATGTACGTCGCAGTGGAGGGGGAAATGGCTGCCCGGCGAATGCTCGTCGGAACGCGTAAAATGGGTGCACGGTTAACTTTGTCGAATTTTGCAAGGATACGTATAAAAGTGTCACCTTTTTTTTAAACGGAATATTAAAGATAAAGGTTCAAAGAATGCGTATGAATTTTTTCAAATTTTTAAAAACATACCTGCAAAAGTTATAGTCAATTGTTTAACAAAATTCGATATTAATAGTATTTTACAATGTTAATTATGCAAACTGTATTTTTGTTATTTAAATTTGATTCTTTCCGATGAAAATTCTCAGAACGAATATTGCTGTACGACTTACGGTTACAGAGATATGATTTTTTAAAGTTCGGCTGTTTTTACGAAAGTCCAAACTTTGAACGGCTGTAACTTTGACAATTTTCAAAATTTCGAAAAAACAAAAACAGTTCCGTCTATGGTACGCCAAGCACTATAACATATGTAAATTTGAACAAAATCGCAGATGCTGCTCCAGAACATGATCGATTTGACATGGAATGAGCCATGTATATGTATATACATATACGTGGATTTCTTTTTCCAATGTGTTCTTAGTCTCTCTCTCTCTCTCCCCTCTCCTCCTTCCCATCCTCTTACCCGTCGATTTTTCTTTTCTTTCTTTTTTTTCTATTTTCTTTTCTCGAGTCCTTCTACTCTCGAAGAGAAACCCCGACGGTCCTTCTCGTCGCTTCCACAAAAGATTTATTTCCAGCGGACGCGACAAGACCTGATAACATCAGCATCGGAGACACGGAATGAGAGAAACGGAAAGGCGGACGGATAGAGAGAGAATGTCCCTGATTCGATTTGTCTCGCGCTACGACGTGCTTATGGCCCTGGCGTCGGACTTCCGGAACACGGGACGTATTGTTTGCCTCCGAGGACATCGTCGCCGACGTTATCGATCCGTTCGCTATTTGCTTATTTGCGAGCGTACACGTAAATAGAAATTAGCGAGAAAATGTTGCCCAGATTTATCCAGACCGCGTTAAATCGTATCGTTCATGAAATTTCTATCGTTTCGTTTATCACGGTTATCCGATCGGTACGTTTCGTCTCGTTTATTTTCACAGAATAGAAATACTTACATACATACATACATAAACGTTCCAAGTATAATAATTCTATCGATGGTTCTCATATTGACCGGATCATAAATATTACATGTCCGATTACGTTTCATCGATGCGTCAACGTTAAATACATTAGAATATTACACACGCGTGCCTTATCTAAGTGCACTTTGTACATATTCCCCGGCCGAGTAACGCAATGATATTTACACACGCGTTCTTGTACACACTCCGTAACGTCGTCGACGGTTATAACGATCTACTTTGCCACCATCGTAGTCAAAGTCCCTTGCAATTTCCGTGCCCCGATAGAATCCGTATTCCCTTCGCGTTCTGTCTTCGATCCATGCAAAATCTTGCTCCCAGGGATCAATTTCCCCGAAACCCTCGAGGATACGGGCGTCGCTCCCGACGTAAGGTACTTTGGTCGCCGGCTTCCGGACCGAACTTGGAAGTTGCGGGTTTCGTCGGTACGTCGATGTAGAGAGGTCTGCCCTTTCACCGACCCAACCACCACCACCACCACCACCACCCCAGCCCCACCCCCCTGGTCCTTCCTTATTTTGTACTACCGTCACACCCGTCCCGCCTGCCGCGACGCGAACCATTGTTATTCTAGATTGCATTGCAAATTAGATTACGGAGTAGCGTCACCGTACCACCCTACGTTCAACCGTAGCCCGGTCGTCGTCGCAACATCGTTGCTTCGTACTTCTTGGTATGAGCTTCTCGTCGTAAACCACCTTCCACCCCTTTCGAGCTGTTTCCCTCCGTCTCTCTCTCTCTCTCTCTTTCTCTCTTTCTCTTTCTTTCTTGGTCTCTCTTTCTCTCTTTCTCTCCTCCCCCTCACCTCGGCTTCCTTTTGTAACCATCCTGCGGAACCGCGTTCCGACCATCGCGAATGTGTACACAAGTTTAACTCGGCAAGCAACCGGAGAGAAACGTAACAAAGAGGAAAAAAAAACAACGAGGAGGAGGAAAAGAAAGAGAAATTGTTTTTGTTCGGAGTGAATTACCGCGTCTCATCTCGGTTGTCTTGGTCTGGGCCCCCTGGATAATTGTTGGAAGTCCGCGGTGTTGTCGGAAGATCTGTTCGTGGGATGAATTTGAAAAATTCTACGGAATGAAGGTAGACCGTTGCTGTTTGCTTTTCCACTTTTACGTGGAAAGGAAAACATTTTCTTTTTTCTTTTTTATTTTACAACGGCGAGCGTGGGTACGCTCTTGATTCTTTTCGAAATGGAATTAATGAACGCGGGGAAAGAGAGAGAGAGAAGGAGAGCGAGAAAAAAAGACGAACAAAGTAGAAAAGAGACTTCGCTGGTAAAGTAGCGTATTCCTAAAACGATCGCGGGAACGGCGTAAAAATTTCACGGAACGAGGAAACTCGACCGTCTGTACCATAAATGGTCTTTGAAATCTTTGATTTATAAGGCGAAACAAGTTGCCGCCGCGGAATGGTTGTATCTTGTCGTTAAAGATAAATATCAAGCTCTTTCCGCGACGCAACGTTGCTGGTCGCCGTCGTCGTCGTCGTCGGCGTCTCATGCCCGCTCGAAGAGAAAGCAAAACGATTTCCCACCGATCGATATTACATGACAGCTGGCAGTTGCAGAACTATCAGGGCAATGGCTTTATTTCCTGTTCGCGAGTTTATTCGTTCTCGTAGTGTTGCGGATGGACGATGCTCCATATGGGGCGTAGGAGGTGGTGGTGGTGGTGGTGGTGGTGGTGGTGGTGGTGGTGGAAAGAGGAAAAAGACCAGAGGGGATCGGCATATCCGACGGTAAGGTCGGTGGTTCGTACGTGTATATCCGGTATCGATATCCGGTTCTCTCGACGCCGTTCCCGGAAAATGGAATTTTCGAGTGTTCGTCTCGTACGTGATGCGCATCTACGAAAAATCCTCTATCCCCTCCCTCTCCTCACCCCTTTCACTCTCTTCTGGTTCCCATACCGTGGGGGGGTCCACTCGTCGGCATCTTCCAGACACGATTCTCTTATTTCTCGTTACATGCGTCTCGTTTCCTTCGCCGGCTTTCCACGTGCTCGTTCACCCTCTCATGGGAAGACGTGCGACACATGGAAGTGAAAGGTCGGATTTGGTACGAGGATATCGTTTGGCTTCGGCTGAAAAATCGCGGATGCGGACCGCTGTGTACATCCCCGCTTGCATCTTCTTATGCCCACGGTGGAAGCAGCGTGGTGTAAAACCTTATCTTTTATAGTTGTTTTTTTTTTTGTATACATACACTCTGTCGGCTGCCGTTGATTTATTCGTGTCACAGGCTTAGCAAAAGTTTTGTCGTTTAACTAGTTCGCGGTGCTTCATCAGGGATGAAACCAGTCCCGCGGGTACATAGATTACGAGTTAAATGGTTTTAGGCTGGTAAAAAGGAAATTCTAGAAGAAACTGCGTCGTCGGAAAAATTCACGGCTGAGTTTATTCATTACTTCCTGTGAAACATCGTTTTTTTAACTGGTTCTTTTTTTTTTTAATTTTTCTTCTCTTTTTTCATTATTACCGATATCGTTACACGACACGTAATTGGAAGCTATTTCAAGTTCTTCTCTACATCGCCATAACCGGGGCGTATGCGTAACGTGAAATTAAAACGGGTCAATTAAGGACGCGTATTAATTTTACTCATTAATCACCGGTACGCGGGCACAGCGATTATTTATTCGTAAATCATGTTTAATTACCCACTCGCAAACCGAAGTAGATTCACTCGAACGGTGAATATAAATCAGTCGATTGTCTGATCTGTCTGCTATCAACTTGTGTATGTAGTACATACATATATCTATCGTCTGAGAAAGTAACAGAGCGAGGGGAACAAAGATGGATACAAGTTCTTCTGTGAAATAGATAATGAACGAGTCTCGTGTCTGTAAAGTTGTGGAAGTTGATCTCGGACCGTCTAGAACCACGACGGTAACGATAATCCTTGGCGTACCGTACGTGCACTTTAGACCTTCCAGCCGACCTTCCCGATCCAAGATGGCCGCCGGCCGGAGGTGGTCGTCCGAGGGGGCAGGTGGCCAGGAGTAAATATTATGTCTAGCGCTATAGTGGGAGTCTCCAGTTACGGCAAACTGCGATTGTTTTTCTCCTACCTGCCTTTCTTTCCATCCGCGAAACATTCACAACACGAACGGGACGAATTCTTCGCGGCAAATCGATCGGGTTCGTTTTTATTCGTCATTTTTTTACATAACAATCCGCTCGCTTGTTTGTAAACGGCGCGAAGAATTTGATTAAATATAAAGAAAAAAAAAGGAATACTCGTGAATTAATCGAAATATTAAATATATTTTACAAAATATTGCGAGACAAAATAATGTACTACAGAAACGTATTCGATAACACGATAACTTTAGCATGGCATGTCTCCGTTCGACTTTCACCGGTTGTTTTTCCACATTTCGTTTGTAACATACAGACGACGTCCGACTCGTCGATCATGATTCCCCACGGTTGCGCGTCTGTTCCTGTTTCTTGGAAGTTTTATCTCGTTCGCGCTGGATCGCGATGTTCTTAAGAATAATAATACCGCCCGTACGTCGCGGAGTCTCTCGGAAAAGAGAACGTGAAGAAACAGAGAGACGTTAGAACGAGAGGGAATCACGTACGTCGTCGTCTCACCTTCGGAGAAAACCTTCGTCGTCGTCGTTGTCGTCGTCGTCGCGACTACGTGGCGTCTAGCAAACGCATTTTTACAACGATTTCGAGTTGCGTTCGCTTCACGATTCCTCGTAGTTCTCATTTTATTTTTTTTTTATTTTTTTCTTCTACTGCTTCTTCTTCTAGATTCTTTCTTTCTTTTTTTTTCATGCACCGCCGAATCACCCTGCGTTTTCGTTTCGGATTTTCTTCCACGTGGACGAACTTGGGTCGCTCTCCTCTCCCCAGCCCACCTTTGTCCCGGTCCTCCTCTTTCTTGCTCTCGAACTTCCAACTCTTTGTCCCGGTCCATTCAACGATAACATTTTCTTACGGGGCTTTTCCGTTTCGTCCTTTTCAATAGCCCGCATCCATCCGCGAAATACCGCCGAATGTTCACCGTTCCGTCGTGTGGGTCCTCGAGCACACCAGATTCACGCATTTACTTTTATTATACCCGACGACGCGGAGGGGATCCGATGGTAGCTAATAAAACCGTCATTCACGGGAGCATTATATCTATCGGGTTTATATTAGATATTCAGAATCAAGATCATCGCGGAGGAACGGGTGATACGTTCGGATGTGAGCAACTTTCGCTAAGGTGAATATACAGGGTGTAACGAATCATCGAGAACCTTTTTTAAAGAATAAAAAAAGTCAATAAACTTAAGTCCGTAAAGTAACCACGTGGGGGCATACGTTCCGTTTTTAAAGAACATTTTTAAAAATTGTATCTCGGTATGTCGTACAGGTTCGATATCGATATTAACGCTACCGGCAAAGATCAAAGTTTATAGAAAAAAAGATATGACCGCCGCGAATAGGGCCGTTAAGTAGCATTTGTTTTTGTTTATTGTAAACAAGTTCGATCGCTTACATCATACCAGGTTTTTTCACAACTCGTCTTCTTTTACCGCAGCGAGTTCTTTTTAACGATCACTGTTTTTTTTCCCACCATCTCTTCCGATCCCGGACCAGGAATAAATTTTCCTAGCGCCGCCAGGTACTAATGGGTTGCTTAAAGAGAGGGGGAGAGAGGGGGAGAGAGAGAGAGAGAGAGGTGGAATCGCGTAAAACGGTGACGGTGTTCACAAGGTATAAACGCTTCGCTTTCACGCTCGGGGTGCGTCGTACGCGCACGTCGGCACGGTGCATCGCGCTAAGTGCAAAGAGAAGCAATGACCTGATTTGAAATTTATTACGTTTGGGCGACGTCCAAGTACGGTGCATTGGCGCGCCTTCCCAAATTCAAACGGGCCGAGCCAGCCGGCACATCGAACGAGGAAATAAAAACAGTCGCGGCCGCGAATAAAAAACAAGACAAATGTACGTCGCTTCGTTCTTTAAATTCTTTCACGCGGCACCGCGAGAGAGAGAGACAGAGAGAGAGAGAGAGAAAGAGCGCTCGCTAGAGAGAGAGAGAGAGAGAAAGAGAGGGATAGGAGGGGAGAAGGAGATCGGTGGGTGCTTTCAAATATGACACACCGGAACTTTCGAACAGTGGTGGCATGTCCGTGATACAGAGAAACACCAGGGGCGCCTTAAGAAAGAAGTTCGAGAATTGTAAACAAGGTGAATCCTCTTATTTGCAGCTCCGATGGTCGTACTCTCGGGTCTCTCCAGTCAGCTTATCCACGTGCGTGACTTTTGCTAAGCAGCCTTGAAACTGTCGCGAGTCGACCGAGGATTACAGATTGATCGTGCTCGAATGCGTTTTATACGCTTGGTAACGCTGTCTGTGTTCTCGTCTTCGTTCTTTTTCCTTCGTTCCATTAACTTTTTGTTTCTTCGATCGGCCTGGCACTACGTACGCGAAACGTGGGTGTGTTAAACATTTATTTTCCTGTTGATCCAGAGGGGGAGAGGAGGGGTGGGGAGGGGAGGGAATAGACTTTCTTTCGGGAATTTAGGTCAATGATTTCCGTCGGTCGGTTTACCTGGCATTTAGAGGTGGGTTTAGAAACCTCGTCGTTCCGGCTAGACGGCTTGAAGCTGTCTTACGTCATGAAAAGTAAGCGTTCAGACGGGACTAACGAGCTTTGAAACTATACACGGTGACGTCATAGGGACATACCCAGGTTGACGTAAATGTCTTGATAGCGGGCACGTGCGAGGCCTTCTACGTGGCGAATGGTTGTCTTTATTGCTTTTTCCGGAAATATACTCCGTCTAGACAGCCGAATGTATACGTCTACGTGAATCATCTAGCTGAAACAACAAGGTAAACTTTCGGCGCATCCCAACGTCTTGGCGCAACGGTTTTCTTCTACGAATTTTAGATCGATTTAGAGAACTTTTGTGTACGTGTCATTCGGTGGGGAAACTATCTTTTCCGAACTGGTTATTATTATTTTTATTATTATTATTATTATGCAAATGCGGGTGAATATACAAGATTCTTTGATCGAAAGATTCGTCATATATTACATTCATTATTTATAATCTGTCAAATCAGATAGATAAGATTGCATAAGTATAACTGTTAATTATTATATTGGAATACATTTTGCGAAACCTGTCGAGATGCAAAAAAAAATCCAAGCTACGCCAGTGGGTAGAGAGACGTACATATTCACGTGGTGCCGCGACGCGACTACACGAGCGTCGTCTCACAAGAACGCCGCTAGGCGTTTTCGACGCCGCGTTTTTATTACCCCGGGCGTTTTTATGACGTCAGGCGTTTCTTTCGCCTACGGGCGTACGCTCGCGGTAACGCGCGGGTTCCTTTATCGATCCACCCGCGTCCTGCTATGATTCGGATACGGAGAATGCTATTTCTGCAAAAAGAAAGGAAAAAAAAGAGAAAAGAAAAAAGAGGAACGACGACGATTTTCTTGCACAGGTGACGTCACAGACGTGATACACCGAACTCACTGCGAATGTAGTTGGGGCACGAGAGATTCCGTACGGTGACGGCTACGACGTCGACGAATGGTACGGGGTGGACCTGGCGATAATAGAAAATAACAGGAAAAAACGATGGGGTGGGAGAAAGAAATCGAATATTATCCCCGTGAATTTTCAACGAGAAAGAAAATAGTTTCGAGTTCTCTAAAAATGTGTAATTTCGATCTTGACAGTATGCATCGGTGTCTAAATTGTTTTTTTTTTTTTTAATTTCGATCGTAAATATAGTAGTAGTAGTAGTGATATATTATTAACCGCTAGGACAGGGCCGTAGTAGGAATGTTCTGAAAATCCGCCCGTTAAACCGGTCCTTCGCTCTTCAAAAGACCACCGGCTGCCTTCCACAAAAGCTTCTTCTAAGTTTCCCTCTATAACCGAGTTCGTACCTTCGCCGAAGTCGAGGCTGCCGAATCGATCCTAAATTCCGGCAACGCGAAGCATCAGCATTTTCCAGCTCACCGCATTCCCCTTTCACCGATCTTCAAAGCTTTAGAATCGATCCCGGGTTTCCGGCTGGTAAAAAGCAGCCAGGATTTTCCGGATGATCCTGATTTAAAACCGCCGGCCCGTGTTTGTATCGCTCGTCAATTTCACAGTGATTTATGTACATCTTTCTGTTTCGAACGGTGATAATATTATTGAAAAGTAATGAAAAATAAGAAATCACTCTCCGCCGTGTGTCATTTTAATGTCACCGGTTCAACATCATCGTTCCACCAGCATTACATCGTCGGAATTTTGCTCAATGACACATCATTCTCGTAAACCGACGTATACACGTATGCACGATGTGTATATTCAATATCACCGATGCTTACCACGATCATTCCATAAATGGTGCAAGAAGTTCGTATAACGTGATTCTATAACGTAATTATCAGCCAAAAAAAAAATAAAAAAATACGCGAATCAACTTGTTGTGGCCTTCGAGCGTACTTTACCAGTACTCCCGAGGTCATATTTTCTCTGCGCGACCGATTTAAATAAAACTGCCCCCGAGGCACCGTCTTCCTCGTCGACCACTACCTCCCTCATCCTCTCTCTCTCTCCCTCTATATCTCTCTTTCTTTCTCTCTCTCATTCTCCCTCTTTCTCTCTGTGTCTCTATCTATCTATCTATCTCTCGGTGTCTCTTTTTTCCGTGTGTTGATCGTATTCAAGCTCGCAGATCCAGACACTTGCCATGGTCTACGGGGAAATGGCGATGGGGTGGCTCCGATGTAGGAGGGTGGTGAATTCGAGGGTGCTTTTTTGAACTCGGCCGCTGTCTGGGTCGCACTTAAAGCGGAAACGTCAGACGATATCGCCGTTGGAAAAAGAGGATGTTTTCGTCGTCGTCGTCTTCTTCTTCTTCTTCTTCTTTCACGCTGGTTCTTTCGCCTCTTCGTTTCCCATCCCGTTTTGAACCCCGTCTTCTTTTCCATCGTCGTCGTCGTCGTCGTCGGTAAAGCTCCGCGACCGGAGATTTTTAGAAGGACCCGCTGATTTTATCCGCTGCCAGTGACAGCGAAGTGCGGCGGACCGAACGAGCGGATTTTATCCCGAAGATTTTCTTTCCTTGCTCGATGCGAAACTTTCCATCGAATGCTCACCGTTTGCTGCACTTCTCTCTTCGCTCTTCTCTTTACTCTTCTCTATCTTTTTTTTCAACCGTGCTCGGGTGAAACAAAGCAAAAAAAGAAAAAAAAAAGAATAGGAGGATATCGACAGATCCGGTTAACGAAGTTTTCGCGGCCGCCTTTCGGCGTAAAGACAATTTCGACGCGTGAAATAAAGCCCGCGTAGATTCAATTAGTCCGCGCTTGTTTCGCTGCTGGCGAAATGTATGTATGTATGTATGTACATACGTCCGTACGAAAGGGGTAACGCTGGCGACTGTATCCTGGCGTTCTATTGTCGAGTTACCACCGTCTCGGTGGGTACGTGTGTGTGTGTGTGTGTGTGTGTGGGCAACGCGTAATCGAAGCGTCTGCCACAGTTTCGGGCGTATATGTGCTAAGCACTTTACGAGGGGTGGATTCCGCCGGTCGTTTTGAGTAAAGTTTCCATGCGAACACCTGGAATGAATGTGCAGACATTTGTCGAACTTCACCTCCCTCCCCCTCCCCCCTTCACCCCTTGGTTTGACGGTATTAAATGCATGTATATGTAACAATTGCTACCGGATGGACAGAACCTTAGGATGAAAATTAACGACGAATATAAAACAATAATTCCCCGTTAAATTTCAATCATTCGTAAAAATAAATGAATTCTATACAAAATAATTGGATTAAAAGTATCGTACACGTTTCACAGAGGGACAACGTAAAACACCGTGACTGTATTTCCTGGAGGACATTCTATCTGGATATTATGCATGAAATCCAAAGAATTTGATAAGCCAAGAACGTCCCCGGTCGCGTATAAAATTTTGTATTCCCCTTAACAAGATCCTGTTGGCGACCTTACTAGTTTACGAGGGGTGGAACGTGGTATGACGGCTCTGAAAACTTTTTATACGCAGCTTGATGCCCGGCCACGTGTACAGACTCGGTTGTGCCCGGGCTACACGGAGTGGGGTGGTATTAGCCCTTGCGGAATATTTCATAATGGCTCGTGAACGGGACGTGCCGAACATCCCTCGCGATGTAATATGGGGTAGGACTACGTCGGACGATATATCGACTACCGGTAGCCAGATTTCCCTCTCGATTTTCTCGTTCATACGTCGACCCTGACCCAACGACAGACGCGTACCCCACTCCCTTTGGATACACACGATCTATCTGTCCCTTTCCTCCACCCTTTTGTGTGCCAACATGTGCATGGTCAAGTCGTACACCTTTGGACATTTGTTCCGATTACCCTTGGAAACCGTATTCCGTACACCTCTGCAGGTGTGCTCTGGTATATTTGATCATTTTTAGCGGATTTCTGTAAAAAGAGGTGAAAAATAAAAATATGTGGATTGAGTCTAGAATTTCATGCCTGAATCAATGGTACTAATGGTAATTCGCTCGTCATTTCGGAAAATGTTTAGATATCGTCCTGAATCTTTCATCGCCTTGTTTCGCTTTAAATTACGCATCCAAAACGCTCCGGATCATTTGAATATCTCAAGTATTGCGGAAATGGCAGGGGAATTACGAAAATCGCGAAAAATCGTCAAATTATGACAGTTTTTTGATCGGCATTCGCTCAATTTTTGAGATAGCGATCTGAGACTGGTACCATTGTTTTAGTTAGGAAATTCTACGCCAGATCAATATATAATAGTTGTACTTTTCGAAATTTTGATTTTTCGCAAAAATCTGAAGGGGGTAGGTCAGGATTTTTTGCGATTTTCGTAAATCGCTCGTCATTTTCACAATTTTTTAGATATCCATCTGATTCTTTCTGCATCTTATTCGGCTTCGGATTGCGCGTCCAAAACGTCCAGGATCATTTTAATAGCTCAAAAATTACAGGAATGGCAGGCGATTTACGAAAATCGCAAAAAATCCTGACCTACCCCCTTCAGATTTTTGCGAAAAATTAAATTTTCGAAAAGTACAACTATTATAGGTTGATCTGCCGTAGAATTTCCTAACTAAAACAATGGTACAAGTTTCAGGTCGCTATCTCAAAAATTGAGCGAATGCTGAACGAAAAACTGCTTAAATTTGACGATTTTTCGCGATTTTCGTAATTCTTCCGTCATTTCCACAATTTTTTAGATATCAAAATGATTCTTTCACTGACTTATTCGGCTTCGGATTCCTCGTTCAAAACGCCCTGTACCATATTAATAGCTCAAAAATTACGGAAATGACGAAGGAATTACGAAAATCGTGAAAATTCGTCAATTTCAACCAGTTTTTCGCTTGCCATTTCCACAATTTTCGAGATAGCGATCTGAGACTGGTACCATTGTTTTAGTTAGGAAATTCTACGCCAGATCAATATATAATAGTTGTACTTTTCGAAAATTTAATTTTTCGCAAAAATCTGAAGGGGGTAGGTCAGGATTTTTTGCGATTTTCGTAAATCGCTCGTCATTTTCACAATTTTTTAGATATCGATCTGATTCTTTCTGCATCTTATTCGGCTTCGGATTGCGCGTCCAAAACGTCCAGGATCATTTTAATAGCTCAAAAATTACAGAAATGGCAGGCGATTTACGAAAATCGCAAAAAATCCTGACCTACCCCCTTCAGATTTTTGCGAAAAATTAAATTTTCGAAAAGTACAACTATTATAGGTTGATCTGCCGTAGAATTTCCTAACTAAAACAATGGTACAAGTTTCAGGTCGCTATCTCAAAAATTGAGCGAATGCTGAACGAAAAACTGCTTAAATTTGACGATTTTTCGCGATTTTCGTAATTCTTCCGTCATTTCCACAATTTTTTAGATATCAAAATGATTCTTTCACTGACTTATTCGGCTTCGGATTCCTCGTTCAAAACGCCCTGGACAATATTAATAGCTCAAAAATTACGGAAATGACGAAGGAATTACGAAAATCGTGAAAATTCGTCAATTTCAACCAGTTTTTCGCTTGCCATTTCCACAATTTTCGAGATAGCGATCTGAGACTGGTACCATTGTTTTAGTTAGGAAATTCTACGCCAGATCAATATATAATAGTTGTACGTTTCGAAAATTTAATTTTTCGCAAAAATCTGAAGGGGGTAGGTCAGGATTTTTCGCGATTTTCGTAAATCGCCTGCCATTTCCGTAATTTTTGAGCTATTAAAGTGATCCAGGGCGTTTTGGACGCGGAATCCGAAGCCGAATAAGACAGCGAAAGAATCATTTTGATATCTAAAAAATTGTAGAAATGGCGGGCGAATTACGAAAATCGCAAAAAATCCTGACCTACCCCCTTCAGATTTTTGCGAAAAATCAAAATTTCGAAAAGTACAACTATTATACATTGATCTGGTGTAGAATTTCCTAACTAAATCAATGGTACAAGTTTCAGACGGCTATCTCAAAAATTGTGCAAACGGCGATCAAAAAACTGCTTTAATTCAACGATTTTTCACGATTTTCTTAATTCACTCGCCATTTCAATAAATTATATTTCTATTTAACATTAATTGTCCACGAGATTCCTGTTACCAACTACACAAATTTAATGGAAAAATCCGTTATACAAAATCTAGACAAAATTTTCTCCCAGATTCAACAACCTTCCCCCGGTTCAAGACACGTCAAAGACCGTGTCTCCGTCGTGGTACACGGAATATATATGTATATACCGTATCAACTACAGCCTCGTCGATTGTCGTGGCAAGTAATGAGCCGAACAGAAGGACCCCGGGTCTCGTCCTGACGGTTCTCCTTTGGATTTCTTCGTAGAAGACTTTTCGTCCTCGTGTGTCCGGATAACGAGCGGCCGATAAGACGATCCTGTCGGCGCCTTACGGGTGCGCGCCCCTTTGTAAGGATACGTCGAACTCTCCCCTTTCCGTCGGGTAGATAGAGGATTTCTCGGGGATCTTCCTGGAATTCACGCACCCTGGGGTTTCTTTTGAGGCGACATGGGGAGGAACGGTGGGCGTTTTAATCCGACTCGGCGCTTTCCTGCGACTAGAGGAGATAGTTTCTTCACAGTTCTCTTTTTTTCTTTCTCTTTTTTTTCCTATCGATTGTCACGATTGAATTCTCGTCGGGTTAAGTAACGGTGAAATTTGGTTTGTTTCTTTATTTTGTGTGTGTGTATGTGTCTTTTTTAAATTGGTAAATGCATTTTTTCGTAACGGATTTTATGGAAATATATATAATTCTGGATGAACGGTGACAAATAGGTAACCGGTATTTTCGATTAGCGCATTGGTAAAAGAGAAATTTGGTGTCCAGGTGTCGTTGAATATTCGGCTTTTTGAAATATTTATTTGCACGCATTTATATGGGAACGTAAAACTCAGCCAGACGATTTATATTCTCAGTCTACACGAATTACGGCGCATTTCAGCGGTTACTGTTTTATGATTTTATTTATACACGGTAAAAGAACAAAAAGTCTCGTAATTCCTTTCAGACAAGAGGTAAAAAAGACAAAAAAGTGATACTTAAATAAACAGAAACGTAAAAATTAGACGGCAGCTTCGTCTGGAATGTTAAAAATCACTCGACCTTCCAACGCTGTGTTAAAGTAATTGTCTTTGAAACGAGTAGCTACGCATCTATGGGCATATCCGCATAAATTAATTAATAACGAAATTACACAAACGATAAAACGTTTCAATTATCGTTCGTTCGTGCGAATCAGTATTCCCGTACAAAAACAACCCAGAAAAGAAATATATAACAAACAGACACGTGAAATATAAACAAAAAAAAACACACACCGATCGTGCACGTATCTATTCTAATCCCTACTTTGGATAAACGACTAACCACGATTACATAACGTATTACGCAAACGTGTTCGACCAAGTGTACAAATCTATCCTTATCGTACAACTGAACCTCATCCTCACGTACTTTTTTACCATATTCCGTTATACATATTTTTCCCTTGTTCATCGGTTACTATTTCACGATATCCGAAACTCGGACGAGGGTGAAATAAATCTTCGACACGACTTTTACCGTTTGATATGTGGGAAACGATATAGGCGGTAACGTAGCAGCAATCATTGAAAGGTCTGTTATATCGAGGGGGTAGAAATTAGGTTATTCGGCCGAAGTGCCTACGCGAAGGAGACGTGAACGACCGACATCGACCCTCGTAATCGACAGGCGAACGACTAAATTTTTCAAACACCATAAAAAATTCGTGTAAAGCCCTGGGCACGGAATGGGAGACCTTCCACTACTCCCTCCGGATAGGTGCGGGCGTGGTGGCGCCGTACTCACGTACCGGAACTCGGCCAGACGAGTTCGCGATTTGTCGGTCCCTATCCGACGGAAATTTACGTTGAGGTCCCGGACTAAAAGCCACGATAAGCGATACGAGACGGGTGCACAGATTATACGCGTTAAGAATTCAAGTATATTAGTCTGTCGGGAACCTGGGAGGAACATTTCATCTCCGAAAGAGAACGTTTATTCCAAAGGAAATTGAAGAAATTTTATATTCTTAATGAAATCTTATTCACCCCTATAGTACCTTAGAAGTGTTTCACATACCACCGAAAAAAATATGTCGACATATTATATGCAAATTTCGAGACATCTATTAAAATGAACATATACTTACTGCACTTTAGATCTATTTAAATTATACTATATTTTCTTGGTATCACATAAAACTTCCAAATCCATATTTTCAAGAATATTTTCGTACGATACCGAGAAAACTGACAAGGTACTATAACAGTTCATATCATTTCGATTATGATCGTTACTGTGACAATCTGTGTGCTATAGAAATAAAATAGAAAGAACGGTGCCCGATATAAGGAGGTCCAGTGCACTGGCCTCTCCTGCCAGTCGTTTCACCAGAGTGCGCGGGAAATTAACTCGAATTTTCACGCGGTTGAAATACTCGGGAGTCGGACGAGTGTTGCATAGCCGTGAGAAGGTCGGCGCGGTCGAAGCAGACCGCAGACCGCGTCTGCGGTCCTTCCGCCTGCCGCTCCGCTACTTTTTGGACTTTCCTGCAACGGGTATGCCCTCGGTGTGTTTATCGATCGTCTCCCGTCGGGGCATCCGGACGATGAATTAAGCCTTTGACCGCAAAACTTCGTACCCGCGATCGCCTTTCCGTTTTAAAATTGAAATTTCCCTTATCTTCGTTACGCACTTCGTTTCCGGTCTTAATTTCTTTTCCTATTGCACAGCCGTCCGCGATGGGATAACGTGAAAACCGGGTGCAGGAAAAGTGATAAATCACGTCGCGGTAACGCGATTCGGAAACAGGTCGCGGAACCGTTTTGTGTTGGTAGGTTTGAAACCTTACTACTATGTACTACTACTACTACTACACTGCTACTGCTGCTACTACTAGTACTACTTACGGTCAAAGACAAAAACAGCTTCTCAATGACGTTTGAAGTGAAAGTTGAACGTCTAGACATCTTTATTTCTAGACACCGCGGACGCTGCAATGTTAATTCCGTTACGGTAACATCGAGGCTTTAATTGACGTAGGAGTCGCCTCTATTATTCTCAAGTACATATACAAACGTTCACGTATAGAAAATTCTACGCTCGTGTCCGATACGCGCGAAATTGTGGAACGTTCTTTCGAAGACTTTTTCTTTTTTGTTTTTTAAATCTACGATCCATTTTCAATCTTTTCTCCGGTGGTTTCTCGTAGTGATTTTTATTCCATGGTTCTTTTGCCTGTTTCTCGTTTCTTTTTTTTTTTTATTTTTTGTCGTTTGATCGAAGTACTGTTTAAAGTCACAGTCGAATTACAACAGAGTCTCGCGACGAGGTGAAAGTCGGATGTCTAGACGTATTTACTCGTACATACATACGTCGGACGCCGCAATCGCGACTGCATTGCGACAACTGGAAACCTCGGATGGACGAACATGAAGTCGGTTCCTCGTAAGTAACGAGCTACTCGAGCGTGTTTCTGCAGTATACGAGACATTGTATACCTACAATCGCGGCGTCGGTACCATCGTACGTGTCTCGCACGCATAAAGGAGCCCCGCAATGTCTCTCGCACTTTCCAAATTACACCGACGTTCGTTCGTACGGCTTTTCTAAGAAGCCAGGTGCCTTCGGCCTTCCGAGCACGTTCTCAGAAATAAACGGATGGCATTTTTTATCCCTTATTGCCGATTTAATGAGATTAGCTATAACCAAGAAGAGAGTCGGCGAGCTTTTAGAGATTTATATAAATCAGGATTCCCAACGAGACGACCGTTACTCTTCGTCTCGTAAAAATCTACGTGACATTTTTTTCCCTTTCCCACTGTAATAATTATTATTTCACCGACGGAAAGAGTTAACAATAATACCCTTAAAGTACATCGTTTTTATTTCACTCGATAAATATCCCACGAAATAGAATTGGCGTCGAAGAACGTTTACGTTGACTATCACGGTTTAACGATAAGTTAGGAGGCGTGAAAATGTAAAAGGACATTCCTGTCTGTGTACGGAATTCCTATTCCCCCCCTTTGGTAACTCCACGAAGAAACCGCGAACGATGCCCGTTCCGTGGGCAACGTGTCTTCAATGATCGGGAACAGGTTCGACCTCCCGAGGGTCGTTTACTGAGGTGAAAACGAATAGGGGGAGGGGAAACGACGAGGGCAAGAGAGACGTAAAGAGGGCAGAAGGAAGAAGAGGTGACAGGACCGGTCGAAATCCCCGTGTCTTCGGGTGCAACACTTTTCACGACACTTTTAACTACTCGCACGACCGTGACTGCTTTTATGTACCCGGGGGCCCAACAACCTCGACCCAGTCCCTGACGAGGCCGCGACCCGAAACGCATGGTAACCGGGTCTTAACCTCGACCTCCTCCGCGGTTGGTATCCCCATATAACATACATACACATATACACACATATACATTGGCCTTTTCGACGACACAGCAACATTCGTCGGGTCCGGTCTACAACGGCATGGCAAACAAGACGGACCGGAGAATTTGCATACGAGCCTGAAGGCTCGTAGGACGACCTGTCGCTCCTGTCCTGGCGAACGAGTCCCTCTCGCTTTGGAATCCTTAAAAAAGTTTCCATCGACTCCTCTTCGGTGTGTCGCTGTGCGAGCGCGGTGAGAGGGGTTTACGAATTTTACGACACCAGAATCGGCAACATCGTCCTCCAGGTTTATTCTTGCGGTCCGGGCGAGAATGAAAAATACCGTCGTCCACCAATTTGTCGCTTTTGAATTACCGTTTCCATTGTGAACGATGTGACTATGTGTATGTGTCTCTTCCTCCTTACCACCTCCTCGTTCTCGCGCATATTTTAGTTATAATAGTGTAAGAGTCTAACGGTATACGTGTGATAGCGATAGAAGATTTAGCGACCGGTTGTCTAGCGCGATTAGTTATTAATAACGTAACCGGTTGTGATTCTTTCACGGTGTACATACATTGGTACGGGATGACTAGCAGTTCGAAAATCTTAGAGAATTGCCGAGCTAAGTCCGGACGTAGTGGTACGCAGAGGGAAACACGGTAGAAGAGAGGAGGGAGAGAGAAAAAGAGAGAGAGAAAGAGAGAGACGCCTTTCAGAAAGATGAAAAATTCCATACATTCGTGAAAAGCTGGCCATTCCCATGCTCGTGATTTCCCTTGTGTTACGTGATACCACTCTCTTTGAACCATCTCGGATTCTGGAGATAACAAGGGAAATCTAGACAGAAATATTCTACGAGTGCCAAGCGTAGGCTTTTACCCGGGGCGAGACCGGTAAAACAGCCTTCTCCTGATTGTGTTCCTTCTATAAATAGATTCCTGAATATCCGATGAAAAACAAAACGGACCAAAACAAAAAATGAGAAACAACAAAAAAAAGCACACGCGTGCGAAATGTGCATACGCCTCGAAACTGACAGCCCGTAAAAGAACATACACTCTGCCGTCGTTGATAGCCCAACACCCGGGGGACGTTCGATAATTACCATGGCGAGCAGGGGCGTAATAATAACCACCTTCTTCATCTTGTCAACGTCGTTGACGTCGACTATGAATCAACCTTGCCGCACCGATAACAACGATAAAGAGGTCGGTTGGTCTAGACGATTACGCAATTCCCTGAAAAGGCATTGATTGACGTCCTCTCCCTTCCCCCTTCGTCGACGAGAGTACCTCTGGTTTACCGATCGTTTCCCCATCTTCCGTCCTCCTCGTCGATGTCTTCTTTGTCGTCGTCGACAACGTCCTAGTCCACCTTCGTTGAGCTTTTGGTCCGTGTATCGTCGTCGTTCTATCTCGAACGTCTTCGATCCTACTGTCTTGTCCATTCGACCGCGAAAGTCCACGGATTCCGGGAACCGAGCGTGTCTGTGTTTCGCTGTCTCTGGTCTCCCCCCCCAGATCTTTCTTCGGAAATAGAAAGAACGAGGGGAGCGAAATCCTTGGAGGTAACGAGGAATGACAATTACGAAGGTGACAAGACCGATGGAATGTCTCGCGGAATTCCACGAAAGCTTTTGCTCGAACGTTGCATAAGAGGATCTCTTTAAAAAGGATGGAAACGTTTTGGAAAAAAACTAACGTTACGAAAGTTATACGAGGCGTTTGAGAAAAGTCTGCGAGGGTTTTATTGACGGATGATATCACCTCAGGTAATTCTAGGATTTACGAGCGAGTTCCCCTCCGATTGACTGTCGTTGTTCATTAACAACTCGTCAACGTATCAACGTGGAACATTGTGCGACGGAGCGATATCTTTCGAATTATCTCAGGTATCATCCTTGATACTGATCGCACACTTTTTGTTACGATGTCTCATATATACATATACATTATATACCATCTACTATATTTGAGACGAGTGAATTTAACTTCCAGTTAGAAAAATTAGTATTATTAATCAAACGAAGTCGATAATTACCAGGCTGACAGTTAACGCATGATACATGATAAGTAACCTACGTCGATAGAAATCGAAAAAATTTCATTCTCGAAGGATGCGTGATTTTGTCTCGTACAACGCGGGATTACCTTCTAGTCTGATTACGATCGACATTTTTCACTTTCGGCCATTCCCTTCAATGACGTTGCGTAATAAAGAATGTAACCCCGTAGTTAACGCGCACTGTCATTATGGCAGCCACCGCGCACGCTTAAGAGCACATCAGACTCCGATCGCACTTTTGCACCTTACTTACCTCCGGATAAAGTTACACGGCCGTTTCTCGGAAACCACATCTTTAACCAGATCGCGCGATAGCATTATTATAGTTATTATTATCGTTCATAAGAAGCAACCGTAATCTGTCAGAGCGTAAATTTCCGCTAGTTTTCTAGCTCGTTAACGCCGTTGCACCACCTCCTTTCCTAGCTCGTTCCACCTGCGTTTTCTCCCTCATTATTGTTTACCCATTATCCCCATGGAACTTGCATACAGGGTTCATTGTCCTCTCTCTCTCTTTGGGGGATCCCCCGATGAAGCTCTCGCGATGCGAATACCATAGGAAAAGTACGCGCGACCCCCGTAAAAAAAAACCGATCCATCGGTGAAACTTTTATTTTGTCATTATTATTATTATTATTATCATTATTATACCTGACGAAATTTTTGCCGTCCAAAATATCTTCGAACGAGTGGACATTCGTCTTTAAAGACCCGTTCGAAGTTTCTTTCAACATGTCTGACAAAGTGATCAAATATTTTTCTACATTAGTTTACACGGTATCGATGGGAGAACGCGCGCACCGATCGTCAAAATCCTTCTTCCAACCTTCCTCGTTTACTCTTCTTTACTCTCTTTTTCGTTCGTTCTTCCTTTCTTTCTATTTGTCTCTCTCTCTCTCTCTCTCTCTCTCTCTCTCTCTCTCTCTCTGTGTATACGTGCGTACGTGTCACTCGGCTGTCGTACAACCGGTTACTTTCACGAACCTTTAATCTGGGAACACAAACAAGTGGTGCAGGCAAATATTTACCCTCCGATTTTGTCTCGTGTTTCGCAATCGCCGCCGGTTTCTCGTCCCGGTGGACATTGAAATCGGGCGAATTTTCGCGACGGACAGAGAAAGAACGAAAGAAGTGGACGGGTCGTACAGGAAATCGTGGGCCGATTTAATGTCTCACTTATCCACTTGTAATCTCGAGACTAGTCATCGTGAGTAAAAGTCTCGAGTGAAGAGACTAAGCCCGGAGACCCCCATGGATAAGGAGATGGGGCGGGGGGGAGGGCGAAAGAGGAGGAGGGGGGTGGGGGTGAAACGGGGTAAGCAAAGATGCCGAGTGAATCAAAGCCGAGTACACGCGCGGCTACGCGACTTCTCACTTATTATGCCTAATGACTCAGTCGCTGTCTGTAGACGCACACACACACTCTATCTCGTTCTCTTTCCCTCTTTCTTGCCGTCTCATTTTCTTTCTCGGGACGGAGAGAGGGCCCCCAGACAGTGGCCAGACGTTAGTACACACAGGCTTATATTTTTCTCCCTCTCCTTTTTCTTTCTTTTCTTTTTCTTTTTCCTTTTCTTTTTTTTTAAAGTCTCGGTCATTTAGATCGTCGACGTTTCTCGCTGGCGGATTTTTCTTTTATAAAGTGGACACGGACAGAAATTGCTTTCGATATCAGTTTCGTTTGTGTATATTATAATACGTACATACGTATTAGATATGTATGTCTAGGACGGAGAATCGTTCTAATCGGTATTCATCGGTTTGCTAACCGTAAAATGACTTCATCGTGAAATTAACGCAGCTTGAAATTAACGCCCGCTTCCAACGATCCTTATCGAACGTTCGCGTTATATGTATGCACTCTCGCATGTTGCGAACGAATTTCCTTTACGTACTTACTTATATACCGTTCTAATCTTTACCGTTTTTTTTTTCTTTTTAATTCGCCCGTGTACGTGCAAGTATTATCAACCATTCGATTCGCCTTCGTGTTCTTGTATCGGAACGGTAGGGAGAAAGAGAAAAAAAATGGTAGGAGGAAAAAGAACCACCGGCAGTTACTACGATCCGTTTCTCGTAGCCTGGCAGGCGCGACGTAGAGGTCGGTCACCTTGGAGAACATCAGGAGGAGAAGAAGAAGAAGACGACGACGACGACAACGACGACAACGACGAAGAGGAAGAAGAAGAAGAAGAAGAAAGGAAGAAAGAGGCTGACCAGTCGTGTCCAGTCGCTGTGTCTGCAGTCAACTGCGTCTCCTCTTTCAGACATCTTCTCCGGCTCGCTTCTCATTTCTCCGAGAATCTCTCTGGCGCTTACCTCTTGCTTCTTCGTCTTCTTGTTCTTCTTTACTCACGTACATTTTTCAGTCGAGAATTATTGACCATTCTTTACCATCCGACACACGAAACAATGATATACACTCTACCCGACGTCTTAAACAAAGTAACGAATGTCCCGCGGAATTTTTATAGGTACCACTATTATCATCATTCATTTTCTACCTATCAAAGCAGTGGACCTATTAAAGTCGGATTATCTATAGGATTTATAAAACCGGATGCCGGTTCGATTTTATTTCAGTGGCAGATTCTTTCGGTGGATGCAATGAATCTCTATTTCTCCTTCCCCTTCTTCTCCTCGTCTTGCCTACCTCCTCTCATCCATATATTTCATCGGATCGCTATCGTCTCTATTTAAAATTTAATTTATTACAGTCGATGACTCGTTGACTAGTTATCGTGCACCGAAGCGAAAGACAAAGAAAGCCGACCCAGCTGTTACGGATCAGCTTAATGGACTTTGGCAAGCCGTTGCTACTGCACGTTATGAGCGCTTAATCCTTTTCGACTATCGACAGGTCATCTCATTAATAAATTACGAGGTGTCGTTTGGGTTCGATGTTTCGCAATGAGACGAAGATCGTCGGCTCGTTTATTTCAAGTACGTGACGATGGGCACGTTCCCGAATTTGAATCAGGACTATGGAAACCGTACTTTGGTACGGTTCATTAATCGTCGTTCAAGTTTGTTTCTATTGATAATACTCATCTTGCTTCTCGTTCAGTAAGGTATTTTTTTTTAAAATATCATTTTATACACCGATTTATACTTGATTAATCGACGCCCACCATTTTTTATTTATTCATTTCGCCTCGTTTTATCTGCCTTTCACTCGACTCGCTCCTTCAACGTTGAATTTTAATGAGTAATGGCGACAATTCAATAATTAAATGGACCGGATTTTCCGACACACTCGGAAATACCGCCCTGCGGTTATTTTATTCATTTACATACATTTCGCGAGAAACGAATTTCGACGCTGACGAGATTCGTAACGAAATTTTCCCGGTTTCGTTTTACACGTATAGAAAATCCGTAATCTGCACGGCGGTCGAAATTATCATTTTCCCGGATCTTTTCATCGGTTTCGATACGTTTGCTACGCGCAAATAGTATCGATGTAATTGATAAATGCGATCCGATCCGATGTTTCATCGGCGTACAAACCCGCCGCGTACAAATATATGAATTTCCGTCTACGCGGAGCGCATTATGTCACTGCAAATAATGCGTTCGGTGATTTCGACGGACACCTGTCCTCCAGGAATACCACTACGCCCGACCGATCGAAGTCTCGATAGAACGTTTCTCACGTCGAATCCGCAGTATATATTGCGAAACGGTCTGCAGACAGACACGTCTAGCAGGTTTGATCGATCGATAACAAACGTAAAATACTAACGGCGGCACGTATCTGATCGATGCCTATCTTGCCGTCGATTATATGTATAGTCCTTTTTCCGTCTCGAAACTTCTGGTCGGCCGCTCCTTTTGCCGTTCGTAATTTTAAAAGCCATTTAAGTCCCTCGCGACGCCGTGACCTCGCAAATTGTCGCAGCGTGAAAGTACCCGCTAATTACGACCCCGTCGGTAATCAGCGATTCATTGAAACACGACTGGGCAATGAGATCACATTCAAACGAAAAACGACCAAGGAAAGAGATATAAAACAACGAAAAAAAAAAGACACTGAAAGAGAGAAAAAGTGGAACGTCGTGATTCCCGGAATTATAATAATTATTCGTGCCCTCTGTGTATCACGGAGTTTATCGCTAACTCGTAATGAATCGTCGGCAGAGGATTCGCGTCACTGACGATTACGACTGACGGTCACACGATACGGGTTCTCAGTCAACAAATTGTATTTTCACCGAGAAACGATTAACGATTCCACAAGTCTATAATTGGATTCCCCGGTTGAAACAATCGCAAATGCTTGCGTAGATATTATACTTATGTATGTACGATTAAGAAAAAAAAAACACATACACACTCACACAAAAAAAAATAAATAAAAACTTCGTTATAAATCTATACGACCTTTATACGGGACCGGAAATATGTATACAAGGTGTCTAAACGTTCTGGATATTTTTCGTGGAATCAACGAGACAAGCTAATTAACCGTGGATTGTGCATACATTCGGTCGAGTTCACGAGTGACGAATAAATTTTGGTTTTCTCTCTCCTCGTTGTTTTTTTTTCTTCATATTATCGGACGAGTTTACGAAAGACCGTCGGTTTTGTTATACATGCGAGAAGGTATCGCAAAGGTATTCCACTCGCGGGAAGTATCCTCGTGAGATGGCAGGTTTGAGATACAGTCGCGAAGACGTGGGTGGACGTACGTAAATAGCTGAAAAGTTATGGCATCGCTTATTTCACGTGCGGTTTACGCGGCCGTTATGCTCGACCGAGTATCGCGAAAAAAGATCTATGCACGCGGGAAGATATCGCGAACGAAAAACCGACGAATTGTGAGTCATACGCCGATCAAATCAAGACACACTTTTATCGATAAATACGGCGAGAACGACTTCCGAGAGATTTCATATCATTTTTTCCGGTGAAATTGAAACTCGAGCGTATGTTTTTTCGTTTTTTTTTTTTTTATATAACTTTTCGGAATATAATATGTTATGTTTTCATTAATTGAATCACAAAGGATTCGAATCATTATTGTTATCGATTTTTAACCGTCAAGACTTTCACTTTTGTTGATTGAACATAAAACAATTACCCCTTCGTCGAGTATCGATTTACCTTATGTGCTTGCATGCAGGTCAACGACACCAGCATGCTAGTTTTAAATATAACGTCTATACTGTAACGCGGCTAAATTTCATTCTTCGCGACTACTAGTTTTCCCGGTTTCTTTCTCTTCTCGATATTAAAATAATTGTACTTGAAAAAAAATTCTCTCGCGTAACGGTGAATTGACTCGATTTTCATATCTCCCCGTCTCATATTAATTCCCGTTGCGGGTTCACATATGTATGTATGTACGTAGGTACGTACGGGTATGGCGGGCAAATCGCGTAGGTATAATTTAAACGGTGCTTTTTTTCTTGTTTTTTTTTCTATCTTTCACCGCGCGGACAAATATCGACGGGCATAAATAAATTTCATAATTTATTCCCCGCTGACTGATGAACACAGACCGTTCCATAAATACCAGCGAAATCAACTTTCATACGTGACGATTCTACGTACGCGGATGCAGTACCATTCAGAGGCGGATGTATCGAAACACAGATACTCTCGGTGTGTACCCGGTTTTCCTGCGACAAATTGAATTTAATTCAAAAGGGGGAACGTTTGTTTAATAACGGAGTTAATCTAATAATCGTTTAAAATCCGCGGATACTCGGCGTACATCAATCTTTCAATATTATGACGTCGTTTCTCCCGTCACCAAAGTCTGATAATTTATCGATACAATCGATAATTCGTCACTTTCGGTTTACGCCCGAGTCCAAAGTATCAGCCGTGGCACACCGATGTCTCATACCCATGAATTCCCGTTCCCTTATTCTTTTATCGCCGCGGAGAATGCATTTATTTCACTTCTCGATCGGCAGATACAGGTATACGCCTATTACAGAGATTCCAAAATTTATAGCGTAGATATCGATGGAAATATTCTTTCTATCGGATATTCTCTGCCACCTTCCCGGCTACGGATCTTACACGATCGTACCCCGGGCATAAAGATTTTACGAGATTCAGTTTAGGATCCCGACGTTGCATTCTGGTACGGGGCGGACGAAATAAGAAAAAAAAACGCGAAAAAGAGCGAAAAAAAAAGAGCAGTTGTCGCGTTAAGTTTTGATGAAATCGATAGTCTGGCGGTCACGGAGAATGAGGGGGAAGAAAAAGAAGACAGAGAGAGAGAGAGAGAGAGAGAGGGAGAAAATAAAAAGAGAGAGAAAGATTAGAGGACGGTTGAGAATACCTGACCTACGCGCCTCGATCCCAGCACGCGTCCGGTTCGACGGGTCCCCTAACGACATTCGAAATAATCTGGCGCGCGAAATGGACGTGGGCCGATATTGGTCTCCCGGGTGTGCTGAAACTGGCGGACACCCGATCAACAAAAAAAATAAAAAGGACGGGAAAAAAAGGAAAACAGAAAAATAGAGAGAAAGGACCGGCATCGAAACAATCGCCGACACCCCTGCAGAGTCTGTCCGCCAGGAAAAGGAAACAACGACGACGACAACGACGACAACGACGAGTGTAGTATCATGACGTCGGCCAATCGCTGGATATCAGGCCAGGTCCGAGTGCAACGACGACACATTCCGAGTTCACGTTTCACATTGTCCGACGGTGCCACGTTGTTCGTGACATCGATCAAACCGAACTATGATACGTCGTTACCTGGCGAAGCCATTTTCCGAAGAAAATGTTCGTTGTGTGTATGGATGACATAATCGGTTGCGAGCAACGTCGCCGCGAGCGATTGATTGGATTGTCGGAGGTTTTATTTCGTAATTGATGTCTGCGGAGAGATGTCTTTTTCCTTGTTTATATGTACATATATGTATGTATATGTGTGTATGTATGCATATAGGTTTTTTTTTTTATATTAGGATTTAAAGATATACCGGTTGACCGTCGGCAGTCTGCACGGTTTGGCTTCATTCATTAGGAATGACCTATATATGTACATACATATATTATCATTGGTATTAGATATACATACTTGAATCGAGCATTCAGGGATATTTAATTAATTACCGGTTTTACGATACTGAAATCACCGAACGACCGAGTATCGTTCTAGTTACCGTTATGTTACGTAAACGGCTCATCTTGGGAACTCAATCAATAAGGCGCATTCATCTGTAGATTGAATCGAATCGATCGGAGCGGAGCTGACTCGAGTAGTACACGTTGAAACGTAGTCACGCGTAAATTCGTAAGATTTATCGTTTATTACGAAGGGCTCAACCAAATCTGTTCCTATCCCCTCTGTATCGAAATCGTATTACCTTCCGTAGATATATTGACATTCCATTAATATAAATATAGACACTGGCCGTGTGTCTTACAGCGTGTAACAAACCTCGTTGTCAAAGGCAGATAAGAATCTTCATTACGAATACACGGTTAAAAGAAAATAAATCACGATCCGAAGACTGATTAATCGGATATTTCTAAGAATGATTCGCGATTGAATAATATATAAAAAAATCTACGTCGTTCAGCAAATCTTACGCAACCCGAGATCCGTGTAATGGTTATACGGAAAACCGACACGGCTCTTTATCGTTCGTACTACTCGTCTCCGAGTAGTCTACAGGAACGACGAACGCCGTCTTCCAATGTCTTTCCGAATGGTGCATACCGGTTGTACCATCCCTGATTGGAACTACAACACCACCCCGACTACCCCCATCCAACGCGATAAGGCTACGACGACGTTTCTTCCGAAGGGCAAATAAAGGGAGGGAACGTAATCGAAAGAGAAGAAAACGGGGGGAAGGGTAAGAATAAAAGAAAGAAAGACAGAAAAAAAAAACGAGAGTTATCGCGTTCGTCTGGACCACGTCGCGCCGAAGTCGACTTGCAAAGGAGGAAGAAGAAAATGAGTAAGAAAGAAGGACAAGAAAGACGGAGCAGAAAAATAAAAGGGAACAAAAGGATGAAGAACCCGAAGAAGAAGAAGAACGAGAAGCAGAAGAAGAAGAAGAAGAAGAAGAAGCAGAAGCCATAGGTTCGAGTTGGAGGTGGAGGTTGCTCCGCACCGGTCGGTGCAGTGTCTCGACGAGAAGGAACAGGAGGGCGAAGGAGGAGGATAGCAAGGGATAGACGGGGGTGAAAGGGGGAGGTGGATCGGTCGGGGGAAGAAAGGGGGAAACGGAGGACTCGTAGCAGCGGCCCTGAGATATGATAGCCGGTTATCATACCTCCCCACTATCTCGTTTTGCTGCCCTCCCTGGCCTCTCTTGCCTCTCACTCCCCTTCTCTTCTCTTCTTCTTTCCTCCCCGTCCCCTATATCCACCCCACCTTCTCTCTCGGTACGAATCCCTCCAACCCACCGTCGTCTTTCGCCTCTCTCCGCCGACCCTCGTTCGGCCCCAACAACCTCCTGTCTAGACGGCGCGCACACATACGCGTCAGCCTGTCGCACACAGACAGACACTCGCGCGCACAACTGCCTCGTGCGACTCTCTCTCTCCCTCTCTCTGTCTTTCTCTCTTTCTCTCTCTTGGTGTGTATTAAGCCGCGTCCACACGCACGGGGCAGACACGCGCTCGTTCGTTCTCTCGTTCACTTGCCAGCGATAAAGCCGCCGCCGCCGCCACCACGACCATCACCACTACTACTATTACGACTACTACTACTACGACTACTACCACCACCACCGACGCCTCCGTCGCCGTCGTCGTCGTCGTCGTCGTCGTCGTCGACGTCGTCATCGTAGCCACCAACCACCACCACCACCACCCCCTTCCACCTCCTCCTCCCACCACCATTTCTACCACCAACTCCCATCACTGTCATCACCGGCATCACCACAGTTGTGTCAACGGGGGTGGCGGGATATGTGAATCGAAACAAAAGCCGAGAACTACGCATTTCGTCCGAGCCTGGCACGGACGTACCATCTGTCTACGTTGTTTTGATCGCTCGGGCCCGCGTCTGAGAGATAGATAAAGAGAGGAAACCCACGTGAAAGGGAAAGTTACTACCCCCCCGGAGTTGCTGCGAAAATATTTGAACTCGCCGGCTTTTGACTTGCCGCCGTTAGGAAGGCCGTGCTTACTCACGCGGGGACGACGAGCACGAGCACGAATGGAGTTGGTAAAACTCGGGGGAAAAGTTTCCCGTGCCAGAGGAGTTTCCCATCGAGCCCCCTTCACCCCCTCCGGTATATACCGGGCGTAAGTTTCCTGTCTGTTAAGGGAAAGGGCTGGCCCCCGTCTTCGCGTAGTGGAAACTTACGGATGCTCGGTGGAAGCTCGAAAAGTTAATTACGTAATTGTATTACGTCTTAGGGTTGTACGAATTCTTCCTGAAGATGTATCTCACACGGGAAGAAAAGGAAAAAGATGAAGAATAAGAACCATTCGTATCGAAAGCGCTTTTACTAGAAAATAGAATTTAATCTAACACCCATTCTCTAGTTTCATGGTGGTAGGGGTCGTTGATTCTTTAATGGAAAAGTTTCGTACAGTCTAGAAATTGACACGGGACACACACACACACATGCGCATACATAGGTACACATATAGGACCAACACACATTTACTTGAAAAGGGAGTGGGGGAGTGGCTTTCGATGCCCGGGCACGTGCACCGGTCATCAAAACATAGATCGTAGTCAGTCAAAACGACATTAGAGGCAGACGGTTCGCCGAGGCACGACCTTGGCCGAGGTAAGGTCAGGCGTCGAGGTTCCTTAAGGCGCGCCTCTACTGACGGCGTCGCGGGCAAACCCGTATGCGAGTCTCTTGCGAGACTTTTCTCTTTCTCTCTCTCTCTCTCTCTCTATCTTTCTTAAACTCTACCTATCTCTGTCTTTTATACATGGTTTCTCTATCTCTATCTGTCTATCCGTATCTCTATCTCTCGCTTTCTCTCTCTCTCTCCCACTCCTCCCACTCCTCCTATCTCGGCTGGTTGTATTCCTCGGTCTCAGGAGCGCGGGTGTGAGAATTTGTCTGTGAGACTTTGGCCTCTTGGTGTGAGGACGGGGCCGTTGGTGGGGGCCAGAAGCGTCTGGTAGTACCGTAAAGAGTGACTGTGTGAGTGGCCCCGTCTGTGCATCGCATCGCGCCGGGTGCCTCTGCGCTCACTCGTGATCGAGAGCAACCTCGGGTCGTGGTTCCGTTTAGGGTTGGTGCCGTCGTTCGCAACTTTGTTACGATCGAAATCGATATCGTAGAGTCCCGGTTACGAGTTAGCTGCTCCTCGAGTGAGGTGGAAAACTGTATATGAAATAGCGAAAGAAAGGTGGAGAAAAACTTTGGAGAAAAAAAAGAAACTATGGGAAGAAAAAAAACATATCGAACGACACTCGATCAGTTTGGAAGCTTAATTGGTACCGGTGATTATCTAGTAATTTGGAAATGTCCGGTTCAACGGATCGACAAGCACCTTTTTTCTTTTTTCTTATTCTCTTTTTTTTTTGTCAATGCCATTCCTTCCGTGGTTAAATTGAAATGTATTTCTAAGCGACGCCGGGCGCCGCGTACACGTTCCAACGGTGCCCATGTTGCATCGAACAAGTGCTATCGATCCGAGCGACCTGGCGGTCGATGCCGGTGCAGCTGAAGTATCAACCTGTTATAATTTCAAGGGTAATTTCACCCTCTACAGGGTAGAGTGGCACACTCGAATTAATGGAACCGGCTGGAGCACCGTCGACGAGAATAATTCGCGCGAGTGAATGTACGTAACTCTACGGTCGCGCGCGGCAGAAATCTCCTTCCTACTTTCGGCGAGATTTCGCTGCTCGAAATTCTGCGGCGGTGGGGGGGGGGGGGGGGGAGGGAAAGGTAGGGAGCATAGCGGGTGAAGGGAGAAGGTTTTACCTTCCGCCGTTACCAAACGAAAGGTAATTACTTTCCACGTGATACCTACCACCCGTTGCACCGGTACGCGTTTCATCGTCGGTGAAAATTTTATGACCCCTACCGATACCCTTCACATCGAAGGGAAACATCGACGGGAAAGAGATAAACGAACGTATGACGGAAGAATAAACGTTCCCCAATATTCGTCCCGCTAATCCTTCTATAAGCCGATACTTAAAATCCTCTTCGTAGCTTTCGGATTCTAATTAAGTTCGAGCGATTGCGTGCGATTAATTGCACGCTTCCTGATCTGGATTAAAGTCTCGAATCACCCCTTTCCTCCCGACCCCCTTCCCTCCGTCCGTATATCTTCCTTCCCTCTCACTCTTCATTCCCTCTCCGCCGCGTCTACGTGTATATCGGATCCTGTCTCGCGGTCGAGTCCTTGTCGGTGACGATCATCTCCCCCACCTAGGGATATTCCGTCCTGTCGCGGGGATATCATCGCCGACACCGCGCCACGCGGATGATTTTTGCGTCGCGCTACGACATACCGGACTAACCGGCTGCTGGCTCGACCCGCGCGTGCGTTACTCCTCCGTGCGTATGTATGTGTGTAGCTTATATGTACGCGCGCGCGCGCACACACCGACGTTACTACACACCGACCGTCCGTCCCGTCGATACTCACACACGGACGCGCGATATCGTAACACACACAGAGAGACACCCGCCGTTGCAACGTTACACGTAGACGGGACACACCGATGGATATACACGTGTACGTCTCTCTATGTGTGTATGTGTGCGACCGGCGTCTGGCAGTGCACGCGCGCAACAGAGAGAGAGGAAGAGAGGGTGAGAGAGAGAGAGAGACAGAAAAGAAAGAGAGAAAAGTTAGAAGGGGGCAAGAGAGATCGGTAGGGTAGATGAGGGTACGGAGGGGCAAAGGGGAAGGGTAAATGCGACCGCTGCGCCGACGATAGACGGAGGTGGTGGGGATCGGCGGGGAGACGTGGTAAAGAGAGTAGGGGAAACACTCGGAATCGACGGTGCTGCGTCCTGACAGCCACCGGACGAATTCAGTCTGCCGCTGGACTTGGAACGTGTCGGATGTATCGACACCTCGTCCACGGTTTTTCTCTCGCGAACCATTAAGTACATACTCTACTTTCCAAGTCGTCGGGCAAAGGATTTCCGACTTTCGCCGATACACGCAAGGGAGATACACGATCGTTCGGTTATCGTTGTTGTTCTTTTCTCCCTTTTTTTCTTTCTGTTTTTTTTTATATATATATATAATTATCAGACGAAGGTGGAGTGTGAGTGTTTGTTCCGTCACCGCACACCGCTGCATCGCCGCTTTGTACATAGAAGAGACGGGATTATATAAAAAGTCAAACACGGAAACGAAGTTCCTCAGCGAAGTGCGCGCTGTTACGGATGTATTATCATCAGCCACTTACTGTACACACACTACACGCTACCGGTCCGTCCCTAATTCCGAACGACGCGAAGTCGTGTCATCGAAAGTATTGCAAACTTTCGCAACGACGCCACTGACATTTCTGTTCAGAGCCAACGGGCGGGAAGTCGGCCAATAAGCCCGTCTTTTTCTAGTTTCGTGTTCCGTCTTCATTCGCCCGACGTGGACGACGCGATACGAAAGGACAGCGGGGAGTGAAACAAACAGAAAAAAAAGAAAGAAAATCAAAGGAACGCGACAACGAGTGAACGAGAAGGATCAATTTTTCCCGTGACACACAAGGCTTACCGTTCGAGAAAACAAGTTTTTCTATACACCTTTCTTTTTCCTCGTACCGTATTAAAGAAAGAGAAGGTATCATCTTCGTTTGTGCTTCGCGTACCCGGAAAATTCCGAAGAAACGTATCCATTAAAAAAGAAGAGAGAGGAAACCGAAAGAAACGAAGGAGGACGAAAGTCAAGGTCGAGGTCTGTCAAACTACAAGCCGTATGTCAGTGCATTATTTAACGTCCGTTGCTTTGTCGTAAGCGACGAGAGATTCCTTTTACCCGGACGACGCGCGGGACGTGTTCCTCCTCTCCGAAGCCTCCAGGAATTCTTCACTTTTTTCTTCGTGTGACATTTCAGCCGTGTTGCTGCGAGGCTTGTACGCCATACGACAGACATCTACGGAGCGGGTGATGCGCGTCCGTAGGAGTGCTCTGTAAATATCGAGGGGACGTTAAAAAAAAAAAAGAGAGAGAGAGAGAGAGAAGGAGGAAGGAAGAAGAGCCGCGATATCGAGGTACACGGTGTACGTCCATTAGACACTCGTTAAACAACCGTAAGGCTTGCGGTCAAGTGGGATCGGGAGCGTGGAGTACCGGATCCAATCGAATTAAGCAGAAACGAGGCCGTTTCCTCCTAACGGACCACATCGATCATCGTCGACATGAACGTCAAGAGTAATCGTCGTCCGTTCGCGTAAAAGGTGCCTTGACATTCAGGAACGGACAGTTTTTTTTTTGCGAAGGTCGTCCATGATGAGTTTAATTATATTTTTCTGAGACTGCATCGCAAAAAGTTTTTAATCCGTGTGTGACACAACGTATTTTGGATTTTTACCGGACGAAGGTAAAGAGAGACAGACAGAGAGAGATTAAAAAAAATAGTGGAAGTACGCGAGTTGAAAACGCGATCGAATTCGAAACGAAACGACAAGCGAGTAACAAAGTGCCGTGGAAGAGAAAGACGAAACGAAAATCGAAGAAGAAGCAACGAAAGAAGAGTCGGGAGTGTTTATGCCAGCTTGACAGCTGACGGTCAGTGGTTTCCAGCACGTCGACAACCTGGCGGCTCCGTTCAAATGAAGCTGAGGCGTCGCTGCATGCAGACGCTCGGCGTCTCCGTGAAACAGTTGAGGAGAAAGCTGCTTGAACTGGGCGCACGAATCCTTCACGTACAGGGTTCAAAACCGCGCGACATGGCCCTAGTGGTATGTTGATATGATAATTAGAAATTTCATTAATTTTCTTTTCATTAAATTTCCCTGGTTTCTTCTCATCTACGAGATAGTGGTAAAATTTACTGTCGTGAATGAATGTTGTCTGTTTGAACGATTATCCGAGATAATTTCGTTTCACACAATTTCCGAAAATGGGTGAATTTTTTTTTAATTTGATCTTTCGGATGTATTGTTTTGTTTCTTCATATAGTTTATCGTGGACAATTAATAATTGATTTGTTGTGCTCTGATGAGATTGAGGTTCGATAATATATGTATAATTATACATACACTAGGTATTCGAGAGGCGCCTATTTGTGTGCGTCGTGTATGTTTTAGATGTTTTTCGAAAATTTAATCGTCGTGGCAATGTCAAACTAAATATTTATACGCGGCGAACATACGGTGGCGGATTGACTACTGGCAAAGTAATCAGGACGTCAATATTGCCGCCAATTAACCGTGGAGTCGATGCATTCAAGGCAAGATGAATGCTTCGAGTACATTCGAAAATAGGACAGGTCCCGATATCTGCTAGACGGTTTCAGGCTTTTCGTTTTAATCGATTTAATCGTGCTGTCCACGTGTTATCGTGACATTTCTTTTTCGTCTATTTCCGACGTTCTTATCTAGAGTGTTGTCTAACATTCATGCACAAAGACGCGATTAAACGTTTCCTACGTAGGCTCGGTCTATCTAATGCAATTCTAAGACACTCGAATACATGATTTATCGATAAATTCATCGGCTGATCATTAGATATCTCGAATTGAAACCTGATTTCATTCATTCCTTGTTGTTTTTTTCTTATATCGCAAACGAATCTCGACACTCTCGCGCACCGTTTCCCTAACGATCGTAAAAGACAACAACAAAAAAAAACATAATAAAAGAATTCATTTCCCAAGCGCGAAATCAAGCTGACTTTTCTCTTTCAATTATCGAGCATAGCGCTGATTTTTCATTTCGCGTATCCAGAGCGCCCGCGATGTTGTAGCCAATTACTCGACGATCGCGCACAGTAGCTTCATCATTTGCATAACACGGAAATTCTTCCTGTTTGCGTTTCCGTCGAATTGACAAACAGCGGAAAGAAGGCGATTCGCGTGCCGAGTATTTTTTTTTTCTTTGACGAGGTGGTGGGGTGGGAGAAGGGTTGGGGAGTGGGAAAGAAAAACATGGAAAAATGAGCGTGCATAGCGGAGAACACGAATACCCGCGAGATATCCTATGATACGCGTCGTAAGACGAAGCGAAACGGAATAATGAAAGAAGAGAGAGAAAGAGAGAGGCCGTTACACTGTCTGCCTCCTGTTTCTTCCGTCTGGCCCAGAATGCGAGTCGGGCTTTCACTGCAGTTTTCTCGTCTGGGTCGGCAGTCTGTCTCCCTCGTTCCCACTCCATCTTTCTGTCCCGTCTTTTCTCTCTTTTCCCCTCTCTCTCTCTCTGTCTGTTTCTCTGTTCCGTCGGTCGATACCTTCACGTCGCACTTTTAAATGTCATCAGCCCGATCGTGAGGTCGGCTCGTCGTCGTCGCGAGAGGGAGAGATGTAAGTGAGAAAAAGAAAGAAAAGGTGGTAGAAGAGAGACAGTTAGAGGGAGAAATATGTATATCGGATATAACCATGTATATGTATAGTACGGAGAGAAAGAAGTCTTGAAAGATATACGGCCTCTCTCTGTATATTCGAACTAATACCCTCGTTATTCCCACGAGGAAAATAACGTGGACCCCGGTAATATCTCTCTGAGGCAAATTATCTCGTCAGTCGAGTCGTGCATCGGAAATCCAGGACATGGGCTGTAAGTAATTGGAACGAGAAAACCTTTAGCGTACGTATACATACGTATATGAGGAGGAGAGGGCTCCGTACGGTACTGATTTATCGTGCCGCGAAATCTAACGGTTTATCTAATCCGGCTCATTAGTATCGAAAGCACGCCCCGTTCGTTAACATACATTGTCCGGTATGTATGCATGCATGCGGACGTTGCACATGCACATCCGTAGCACACGTTTGTGGACTGTGTGTGTGTGTGTGTGTAATATACATTGCAGGAAAACACCCACAGATACACACGAGGCCGAATCACGCTCGATCGGTAGAATAGGCGGAGCGTGCACACGTGCTTCTACCCCGTAATTGGCACGGTAAATAATTTTTTTTTTATTTTCAAAGCGAAATTAAGGTCAGCAACCTTTTCCTTCTTTTTCCGCTTTTTTTTTCCTCGTATTTTTTTTTTACGTTGAACAACCTCGTCGCGGTATTTAGTCCGTGGGAACGGTTCGAGGGCGGCATCGACGTTTACACAAGTGCAACCCGGTTCCCGTCGATCGACCGTATCGAAGTGCGTTTGATGTTCCACTTTGCGCGATCGTTGCGGTGTTATTGATTTTCCTTCTCCCTTTTGCGAGATGTACACTTTTTAACCAGTTTGTCAAAGCGGTGGACGCAAAGAATTTTTCACCGCTTTCATTTTTTCCCTCTTTTTTTTGCGTTTTGCTTCGAACAGTTTGCACGGGGAAATAAATTCAATAGGGAGAGGGGGAGGGGGAGGTGGGGATTGAATTTTATAGATCACGTTTTCCATGTCGTCGCAAGCTATAGGGTCGTGCGGGGGGAGGGGGGGTGGCTATTAGTCGGGATCTCATTACGAATTAAATAATTGGATGTACGGAGGCATTACGTGATGTCCGTTCGTAATTACGATTCATACACCTGTAAGGCACGTTACGCGTCATTGCTATTCGTATTGTACCGGAACAATTTACGGGAATGCATTTACCGTGAAGCGTACACGATCTCTCTCTCTCTCTCTCTCGCACGACAATGGCTTTAATTTCGCGATCCGGGAGTAAGTTATTGGTTCCTGGGTATAAAAGCTTCCACCACGGCTAAGAGGAAATTACGGTTACGTTTGTCCATTAAACCGAGGCGTTCCCGATCGCTAATGAAATTGTGCGACAAATTACAATGGCAATATTTATTTTTAGCCACCCGAAAATCACAATCCAGTATACGGTAATATTCGAGAATGTATACGTCGTGGTCGAATACGTATCTGGTTCCTTCCTCATCGTCGCACTCTCATTAGCGGATCAAACAAAGCGTATACGAATTTTTATTCCACGCGTCGTTTCTTATTCCTATTTTAAACCGGCAGTTTTCTTGAACGTTCTTGTCGACTGTGCTCCTATCGCCACGTTTACCGATACCGACGCGAAATGTACCGTCGACACGCAAGTCCCTTACCATGCTTTGCATGTAGACGCGTGTAATCGCGTTTTATTTTTCCCTACCCGTAACGGAAATAACTATCATTAAATCGCGGAAGATTGTCGCATAAGCATGATGGATTACCATGAAAGAATATACATGTATGTATATTGTATAAAGAAAAAGAAAAATCCGAAGACATTGAACCTGGCTTGAAACGGGATTTAAATAACTTACGAAAGATTTCGCGGGTAAATTGTTGACACGATACCTATTCGAGAAATCTATCCGTTATCGAAGCGAGGATAAAATACCCGGAGTTTTCGAGAATCGTTCACGAATCAATTATCGCTTTTCACACTCTTCGTGTATTTAACACACTTACCGTACGTGCTCCGACTCCCACAGTTCGGAACATCGGCCGAAGTTCTAATCGACGAAGTTTAATGGCGCAGCGTTTTCTGCATGAACTTAAACAATCTTTAAAATTTCTTACGTAAACGTTAGCTTTCCACGTTTTACTAAAGAAATGGGTAGGAGATGAAGGTTGGTGGACGAGGGAAGGGAAGGGGGGAGAGGGTTTGCGTGAATCCTAGGCTTGGTCGTTTTCAAGTTTCAAGTTCGTTAATTGTTGAAGAGGTACTTTCGGCAAGTTAACGCGCGCGGGAACTTATACCACGTCAAAGAGTACGTGGCGAGTAGAAACCGCGCGAGCGAACTGCCGCGTGGTGTTTTAAAGGACTTCTTGTAATTAACTGTCTAGACTCCCGACGCTATTATCTGGGCCTCGTTAGCGTTATCTCCGTCAAGCGGGAAGCGTCTGCTGGAAATTACGCAAGCGTGTGCGTGCCTACGTGCGCCCGATCCGTGTCCGGATCGTAAATGCGGGTACTCGGTAAAAACGACCACCGCGAGCACGTTTACGCCACGTCCGATACGTTTTACACACCGTGTATAATATGTATATATATGTATATACATATATATGTATATTTCGGTATTCGAGTGCTAACGAGGACACAATGAAATTAATTAATTACAGATACCGGATTCGTGACGGGAACGAGCGTGTTTTTATTACCGCGTAAATCCTACACCCTGGCCCACCGTATTCATAATAACTTTGAAAGTTTTTTATTTTTTTTTTATTTTTCTCCTTTTTTTTCCACGTTTAAGAGATCCTACTACACGGTTTGCATGTTAATAACCTTGTTCATTACGCACTCTCGGTAATTGCATTGACATCCGGAAGAGCGCTCGAAATCTGTGTGTTTCCCCTCTCTCTCTCTCTCTCTCTCTCTTTTTTTATTCGTTTTTGTTTACTGGAGCGCGCTTCTTTCAAACTTGTATCCCTTTTAGCTTTTTGAATTTGTTTCGTCGTTTTTTTATTTTTTTGTGCGAACTTCTCCCCCCGGTGGATCGTGCCGCGCGGTACTTGAATGAACGAAATATAATGGGTCGTTTAGAAGAAACGTTTTACGATTTCCGCGGGTGCACCTGGTGGTGGTGGTGGTGGTAGACGGTGTTTCAGCCGACTCGAGGACAGTGACGTCGAGAGTTTTCGTGCGATGATTCATTGAGCATGCTACTTCTGTATGGAGCACGTCATACACGCATGAATCCCAAAGGGGTTACGAGCACGAACGATCACGAAGATCCGCAAAGATGTAATCGTGCGTGTGAAACGTATAGCAAAATCGTTAGTCATCGTGTAATCGTGTGTGCTTCGGTTTTAAAAAAAATACTTCATCTCCCCCTTTTTTCCGGATTAATATTTTCTATTTTCTTCCTAGTTTTTCAATTTCCATGGTTACCGTACCGCGACGTGAAAACACGATCTCGTCTGTTGGTCGACGATTGATTTTCTTCGTAATTATATTGTTGTCGAAAGAAAACATCGTACTATCGGTTACGCTTTTGTGACAAATTACGACAAATTGTGACGAACATAGTGTATACGTAATAACCCCCGGGAGAATCGGGAATCAGTAATTTTATTATTATCTACAAGCCGCTATATTTAAGTTACGTGTAGAAATTTGTTTACAACCTCGCGTTACTCTTTAATGAGTTCCACGCGTTATCGGAAGGGCTTTTTTTCACCCGGCTACGACTCTCTCTCGTTCTTTTTTTTTTATCTCCCCGCCAAGCGGGAGACCGTATTCAAATCGGTACAGTCGAAACAATCGAACGCCTTATCGCGCCCCGTCCTCGCGAACAGCCGCCATTATTTGCAGATCACGAACGGGGGCAGCGTACAGATACGAGTTTTATCGGTCGTTTCTTTCTTTCGCGTCCATAGCATCGCGACGCCACGGCCTAGATTTTTACGCTCGCCTAAAGAAAATTTCCAAAGAAAAAAGAAACAAACACACACATTGTGACGCATCTATCCATGAATACGTGAAACTGTCAGGTGAAATCTGATTAGAGTGTGTCCAACTTTGTTTCTTTTTTTTTTCATTAATTTGCATACTTTACACGGGTGTCACGTTTTTTTTTCTTTTATCGTCCTAAGAAAAAATCGAAAGACATTTTATAGATATATCAGTCTCGCGGCGCATACACGTGTTTGTATGCATAATTTAATCGCGTCGTAGATCGGGAGCTCCGTTTGAAGAGACAGATAAACTCGAACGTTATAATGTTGAAAAACACGCCGGGGTATTTTAATAACAGTAAAGTTATCCTGTTTTCGTCTGGCGTTTCGCTAACTTACGGAACGTCCGCACGATACCGCGTTTCACGTTTTATTCCGCGCGACAGAGACGGGAAATCGCGTTCATCGCGGCACGTGGACTTCGATATCGTGCTTATTAGTATCGTGCGGACGAGGCATAAACTTGTAAATACGTCGCGTGAAATATAAATGCGGAAACACGGGCTTATCCCATGCGACGGAGCGTCGTTGTCACGCAACGTTACCGCTCGGTATCAGGCCTTGACACCTTCACGATTTATGCTCCTCGGTTGTTCGATTCTAATCGATTAAATATTAACAAATAAAAAATCACATAATACATTTCACCCGTCATCGTTTACCCACTATGCATTTTTTATATTTATTCAATAGACAATACCACCCTACGTGTTCTCAAAACGATCCAATAAAACGAAAATAGAATTCACACAGGTCGGCGAGGATCAAAGTAAGATTTTTCCATTATCACGAAATGATTCGAGACGGACGTCGTCGTTGAAACACACACACACATACACAGGGTCTCTCTTGATCGCTCGGATTCTTGGTGCGGTCGCGCTTGTTTGGCCTTAAGGTCGTCCTGATAACGAGCTGCTTACGTCAGACAAGAAACAGGCGACGCGTTTCTTTCCTTCTCGCGTTCCCCTCCATCTTGTTCGTTCTTTGTTTGTCCGTCTACCAAACCGTTCTATCTGCCCCTATTTCGCTCTCGGCAATTCGCCGAGAAGGTCGGACGATTCGTTCGAATCGGTTTCTCGCGTTGCGTTGCCAGGGGTCATCCTCGCGGATTCACTACCACCGTCGACGTCGTCTTCGTCGTCGTCGTCGTCGTCGTCGTAGCTGTCGTCGTCGTCTACGGGTCGTCGGGGCGTCGTCGCAGCCGAGTCGCGAGACCGTCGTGACATCACGGCGGAACCGATCCGTCTCGTGGCCTTGAGCGATAACGATAATTGGCAGCCCGATTACACGAACGACCGGACTGAATACGCGTGCGACAAGATACGTCTAGCCGAGACGGCGGTAGATCGTAGATACTTGGGCTAATCGAGATTAATAGACCCATTTACACTAACTCCGTCAAAAGCGGTTACGAATACACACGCGTCGGCGATGGTTTTGTCACGCGGAACCTAGACCACGGTTTTCGTATTTCCTTGATCGGTTAATTCCTACGGATCTTGTGGTAACGATAAAATTGAACGTTATATTCAGTTGGACATGAATTTTTATTCAAACGTATATTATGTGTAATATGTACATATGTATATTATAGGGAACGTTGATATACACGTTAGATGAAATTGTGATTAATTGAAGAATGTAAAATATATACACTCGAACAATTACGCCTGACTCGGTTGTAGCAGATTTTCATCGAGTGTCATTGATTGATGTATGTAGTGCAATTTGAGTAGTTGTCCGGCACTGTTAACGGTGAACGTTGGTTTGTCGTCCAGCTGCCAGATAATTGCTTTATGAATCGGATACTCGTGGCAGTGTCAATTGATCTTTAGGTTCTGTTTGAAAACACTCGCCGCGGATAGAATCGAAAAGTAGAATCCTTGAAGTTCATTCGTCTTACCGCGGTTCATTCTACGTCGACGACCTCGAAGCGTAGCTAGAAATCCGGACCGTAAGAATAACGGTGTCACAGTCCGTGGGTTTCGCTTTCGATTTTTCACCGTAGTCTAATTGCGAACGGTACCACTCGCTAGGACCTTGAAAGACCTAGGGCAACAACGATAATCGAACTTTTCGATTGCGCAAGTGCCCAACACTTCTATACGATTCATTGCCGGCCGCGAAAGAGAGCGTCGACCTGTCGAATGAAAAATAAATCGATCAATCTTAAACGTTAAACCTACCGCGGCCGGGCAAATGACCGTTTCTAAACTTTCCATCGAAATTTCTGCATTGAACTTTATTACTTTCATCGTTATTTTCATGAATTAAAATGAGAACAATTTATTCTATTGTTATTTACGAAATACTTTATTCACTTGTAGAAGATTTAACTTTTACCTACTAAGTAAACTTCCTAACGTAGAAATATGTGTATATAATAAATTATTATATAAGTTTTGGATTAGTCTCAGGGAAATTCATTTGCACAATTTATAACGTTCTGTGTTTCTTTATTTTTAATTTTATTCACTCCAATATCAATAATTATATTTATATCGTTCGAGCTCGACCGTTATTTCGTGGATCCATGGAATATACGAGTCACGTGAGGTTTCCAGGGTGAAATATTTTTCCATCGAGCGTAAAACCGACGGTTATCCTAGCCCAGGACGCCGGTGCAACTGGTGCATCGTATCGTCGGTGCATTGCCCTCGTGACGCGAATATGCTCGGCGATCGATTCGCCTCAGCCGCGACTCCGAATCGTTTTCTCATACTTCGCAGCTATCCCGTCACGTACGTTGGAAAAACGAGCCGAAAGTACCTCGTTACATCGACGTCGATGGTGCGTGCCGGTTGGCAAAGTTGAAGTGGTGGTGGTGGCGGTAATTTCGCGGCGGTCGGACAAAATGAAAAAATAAAAAAAATGAAAACAAATAATGATCGTTTGTGTGAATTTCGATGGGAAATCGTGATAACGTCACGGTGGGATTAAGCAATCTTGGATCCTCTTGACGGTGTCTCGTGACGAATTGTAACGGGGTCCGATCGAGAATTCCGTCGGTTTAATCGTCGGTAAACGATTGGCAGACCGGGCGATATATCTCAATTGTTTGTTTGTCGAGAACTCGACTCGCGACATTGATGAACATATTCGGTTCATCCACCTATATTACTGTATCTAATCGTCTATGTAAAAAAAAAAGAGAATGATTCGCGTCTCTATAGTCGGACGAGTAATAAATATAGAGACCGATAACGCGTGTTGTACGTTAATTAGGAAATTAGCGAACCGTTGGTTTTTATTATAATAAATTACTCTGACGAAATCGTTCTTTCATTCAGAAATAAGGAACACTTTATCGCGTCTCTTACCGTTCGAATCTTTTTCCTTTTCTACGTGCGCGCGTGCGTTTTTTTTTCACTTTAATAATTTTATTAATCAATATATCAAGAAACTCGTGAACGGCGGTAGAATACAAAAAAATATTCCACCCGTATCGGTAGCCGAGCGGCTATATTTAAAAGTTACAATCTCTCAATGCCACAATGCCTCTCGGTGCCCAAACGATGTCTATCGCTACTCGTCAATTCATTCTCGATAACCGATAAACATTCCGTCGAATTGTTAACATAAACTTCTTCTTCCCCGGCGTCGTGTTTCTCGTTACCAGGCCGTCGCTGGCGAACGTCTCGATAACGATATCTGACATTTTTATTCACTCGTAAAAAAAAAGAAAAAAATCTCGATACAAGAGAGAGAGAGAGAGAGTGATCGTCGGCGGGGACCGTTAAAAAGAAACGAAAGAAAATTACCTCGCGGGATCTTGAAATTGTTCGTTTACCGCGGCGAAACATTGTACATAGAGTATGTATGTAGTCGTGATTTCAATTCACCGTTGCCGACGGCATTTCCCGCGGCATCGAGGCGAGAAGTGACACCACCCTGGTGCGAAACGATCGGGACGAAGGGGGCTTCACGTTTTACGAGCCACCGTAGTAGATGCAGGAAGGTGCTGCTGCAGCTACATAGTACCTCGCGGTGCCATAAAATGCATCCTACCACGTGGCACGGATCGTTTCACGAGCTACATACGTACCATGTATGTACGAGTACGTACGTACTATACATATACCACAGGTTTGAGTGGCTCGCACCCAAAAACGGACGATACTCACATCTTTCTTTCACCGGGTGCTCGTCCCCCTCGTTTAGCCGGTTTATTTCTTTCTCCACTTAAATCTCAGTTTTCATCTTTGGCTGTGCTTTTGGAAAAATGGCAGTGGGGAATAAAAAAAAGTATTATAAAAAGAGAGAAAGAGGAGGGTGATGGTTGTGGTAGGGTAGGTAGGTGGGTGAAAACAATCTCGTTAATATAGAGAACAACCGTAGTTTCTTTCTTTTTTTTTTATTTTACTTGATATTTTAATTCGCTATTAAGTATCTTTTGTCATTCTTTCTTTTCCTTTCATCGGGGTGGATTAACTTCTTTAATGAATTCTCTACGTAATTCAATGGTTAAGCGAAAGGATTACGATGATACGAATTAATTCCGCGTGAAAGGTTTTAACAGTGCTCATTATCCGGTCGTAAAGCTACTAAAGTGCCTGCCATCTTCCAACAACGTTCATGCCAGTCGGGATCTTCCGGCAGACTTGGTTTCTTCTCCTCCGTCTTTCCTCCCCCCTCCCCCGTGGAACTTCTACGTTTCCGATCTTCGTTCGCTACACCGACGACGTGTATCCCGTTGGACATTGTACGAGTCTTTGTTACGAAGCCATTGTGTGCGATCAATACGATGTGTACGTGGGTACACACCGACGATACACCGGTGAACCCCACGACGGATCACCGTTGTAGGTACCTCCCGTTACTGGCTGCTGTGCCCGGTGTTCCCCGGCGTCGCGACGCCGCCAGCTTTCCCTTTCGACGGCGGCCTCCGTCGAAACGGAGAACCCCTTTAAAGCTTTAACGCCGAGCATTCGACGATTCGCTCGACGTCGCGTCGTCTAGCCGACGCATTTCCGCGGTATCGCTAGGCGGATTTTCTTTATCGGTGTTATACGCGCGTCCCCCGCGAAAAGAGACACCTGCGGATGAAATGGATTTATCGCGAATCAGATCGTCGCGACGTCAACGTGACGACGGACTATCGTGTGGAAAATAAAAGGGAATCGCTAAACGTTGGCTATTTATTTATTTTCATTTATGTACCTATGTGTGTTTTTTTAAAACGTTCAATGTATTTGTTTATCGTTGATTAATTTGTTGATTAGTTGTAATATTTATTAGAGTATTTAACGGTGGATGAAATCGATTCGTTCGTGGTATTTTTTTGTTAATGTTAAGAACGTAACTGATCGTGGTGAGTCGGATTTCTTGAATCGAAGAAACGTGCCTCGAATTTCGGCGACGTGTTTTAATTATCGTTTCATTATTTTGATTCACGGCGCTCGGTGTATTTATCCGTTATCTGTTTTATAGTAGAAGACTATGGTAATTAATTTATTCTGCGTCAGCAAGCGGTTCTTTATGGATTCGCTGGCGCAATAGGTCGTCGGTGCTTAGTCTACAACGAAGAAAGAACGCGATATACTTCTCATTATCATCCCTCGGCTGAGGCTCATGACATACGGGCGGAACGAATTTTAACTTGTCCGATAACACGTCATCGGAGAGACAAGGCTCGAGACGATAACCCCGGAACTCGTGAAACGCTCTTGACGACAGTGAATTTCTAACGAATCAATTACATTCCCTTGCTATTTTAGCGGAAAAACTTTGTTAGAAATCTCTGAAAATCAATTGCATTCTCTTCCGTTAGACAAAATACAAAATTTCAATAAAACAATAATTTTACATTACAAATCCTTTAAATTTCATCGCTGTAACCATTTTCACGAAGAAAATTTATAATTTCTATTCTTTATCACCGCTACAATTTTTTATAAATCTCTTTGACGTTTTTCCAAGCGTTATCGTTTTGTTTTTTATCCACTATTTGACTTCCTACTGTCTATGTGAAACATTTTTCTTTGAAAATTTCCAAAAATCTATCGCTTTCTACGAGGAATCGATCGATTAGATGAATCGAAGCCTCGAATGAAAAGGAAAGCATACTCGTCTGTTAGTCGACAGTCAAACCTCGTACGGCCTTCCCCATTTACCTCGAGATGTGTTGAAACGCAGCACTGGCAACTATCGCAACGGTTTTGCTTACGGTCCCACGTCTGATCTACGAGGATTGCGTACAGCCAATGGCCGACGTGTTATTCCGTATCCACGTCAATGGAAATTCGTGATCGATGACAGCCGCCTGTGGAAATGAGCCAATTAACTTCCTATTCGTGTAAGTGCCCCTTTAAAGGGTATGGGATAAAATGTTTCACATTTCAACGCGTCCGCATCGATGTTCTATTCGCTCCGAAGAGACGTATCATTATGTAACACGACACACGTACAACGCATCACATGCATCCCAGAACAACGTCGAAAATGATTTTTTTTTCTTTGGGAATGATTTCTCACCGACGCACGGTGTGACATTTTGCTAATCCAATGGAATAAATTTATTGATTTTATCGACTCTATTTAATTCTTTGGCAATAAAAAATAATAGTCGACAATAGGATTATATGTAGGTGTAATTATTTACTTGGAATGTAGTGGTTACATCATATGGTGATCGGTACGAAGATCTAGAGGGTTAATAAAAGATAATTATTGATTACTAAGAATAATCAAAGATAATTATTCTTACATTCAAATATCATTGAAGGTTACTATTTCGACTTTTCGGAACTTACTGCTACCTAGATCATTGTAGATCGATTTTCAGATCAATATTTATGTTCCCTGATCAAAGTGAATTTTACTGTCATTGATTTAAAATACGTTTTTATATATCTGGCCTAGAATTCAACCTTAATTACACACGTCTACTTGGATCGGTAAAATAACACGGCGTGCGGTATAAAACGTGTTTCGTGCGTTCAACTTCCGATCGACACGCGAAAGACTATTTAACGTCGAACGAAATTCTAATCCATTGACGAACGTGCCACGTAATCTCATTCTTGACTGGTATGTCACATTAAAACGTTAGCGCCGCCAACAGCCGCGATTATTTTGCTTACTGTCACACGATTCACCTACGACTCTTGCCGTCTATCCTCGCGTTTCATGCGTTTGGTACGTGGCGCGTCGATTTATGCTAATATCGCTAGTCGTCGTTTAAACGTTCGACGAGAACGACTAAGTTGCTCGACGAGTGTTTCATTAATCAATAGAATACCCGTTTTTATTCATCCTAACCAACGAACAAATCTCAAATTCCCAACTTTATTCATTTATTTACCTACTAATTCAACGCAAAATGTTAACAAACTGTGAGTTTCCGTCATTGACGAATAGTTACAAGTGACGTCTTCTTGCTAGTAGGAAATTCTAGTGTCGACGATGATCATCGAACATCCGATCCTGCCACGTGATTCCCATAGAATCGTAGATTAACCCTTTCGCTACGGAGCGCTTTCATCAAAATGTGACCGCCGTGTACGGAGCGTATTACTGAGTAGTTGATACTGAAGTACGGAATACTACGAAGTATAATTAGAAGTCGTTTCTTGTTCTCTAAATTATACAATAAAAAAACAAAATATCGTCTTTTCGATAGTGTTTATTTCATGATAGTGAATTGTTTAAGGAATCGTATAAGGTTTAAAAGTGACGTACATTATCGCCACGTGACAACCAGCGAAAGTTTTCCTTACCCAAAGAAACGTATGATTTTTTTCGCGGAAAAAAACAAAATGTCGCGCAACCCCGTTGTATCGTGCGGTACAACGTTCGTTCCCTGTGTCTTCATGTTTCTCGTCGTTTACTGACGAACCGAGCACGTGAGTATCCCCTGGGGGAACGTTAGTGGAGAATGTTAGAAATGACGGAACGACACGGATACAAGGAATTTATACGTCGGCCCTGTCACGGGCAATTGCCCCCGTCACGGAGCGGAATAACGTCGTGATACGTGCATGCCAAAACGCTGCGACGGGAGGAAACAACGACGATGACGAGCGGATCGTGATCTCTCGTTTCGAGACGAACTGACGGCGGCCGGTTCGTTCGTCTGGCCTTGCACGTTATTATCGTGTAGGTTCTGTAGACGGTGTGTACTTGTGCGTCGACGAATTGGCAGTGGCACGCGACTGTCGATGGCAGAAACATTGTTAACCTTGTTGCAAAATAGTGAAGCAACGTTGTGTATTCATGTGTGGGCGTGTGTGTGTGTGTGTCTCACTGAGAGAACTTGAATTTTGTTACATTTTATAGAGAGAAGACGTTTGATCTTTTGGAAACATTGAATTCACGAATGACGTTCGTCAATGACGAGTGAAATTTGTCGGAAATGAAGTTTTGATAGTTTTTAGGATTTTCTGAGATGGGAAAACCTGGGAGTAGCGTGTATTAAAGATGATTTATCAAGATTTTGTTGGTCGTAAAGCAACATGGACGAATTGGGCCGTGGCCCAAGGACCTGGGCACTCGTCGGGTGCCCAGTTATTTTTCTAATGGCAGCTCAGAATGAAAGTCTGCCGCATCGTGGCATTGTTTTCGTGCATATTTTCGTCCTGGTCTACTGGCGATGATTTCTATGCCCTTGACATCAGGGATTCCTGCGAAATCTGCAACTCGCGGTGTACAAACTTGTTTCATTTTTTTTTCTGCTGGTTTTAGATTAATCGGAATTTCAATAAAAAAAAAAGAAAAAAGAAAACGAGGTTCAATTTAATCGTCGTGTTGTGTGACGGCTAGTAATCGCGCGGTTATATCAGCGGAACGTAAACATGATACGGTTTAATTTTTATAGAAGCTGTTACGAGGCAATTAAGTTACTACAGGACATTTAAAGTTTCACGGTCGAAATTAATTCGTCATTAAAGCGGTACATTCCGAATGCATTGGGAAAAAGGATCTCATTAACGGATCGTTAAAATAGGAAAGTTAATTCGAAACGGGAATACATTTATACGGTAGCGTGAGTATTTACAGGGGAGATGAGGGGTGGGGAGGAAAAAAAACTTCGAATTTATAACATTCCCACTCTAATTACACAAACACCACGTTTCATTGGGTAGTAATTACAATGCCATGGAACTGCTCGTAATTGAACGATATAATACCTGTGCTCTCGATTCCACGGGGGGAGTGCAAGAAAAAGAAAATCGATACCTAGTTCTAGATAAAAAAAAAACTTCCAATACAGCCTTAAACTTGCCGCGCGTGAAATCTGTCCCATAACTTCGTCGTTATGATTTGAAATACGATGACGTAAATTTCATGCCTCAGGGAAATCAGAAGTAGGTGCGGGAATACGTGATCGTGAGCCGCGGGTACTCTAATCCTTGCCGCAGAATCAAATAAACAGGACAGTTATTATTTTATCCGTATCGCCGGGGAAAATAGTCCGATCTCTGACTTTACGCCGTCTTGCACTTGAGTGCGGGACATTTTTACGAGTACATATCAGGAAGGAGATTTTATACCGGTTGCTTTATTTCGACCACCCCGCTCGTACGGCGGGTCATCAAACACTTCCTCCCTCTTTCCACGGGTTATATTATTATAGTCATCCTCTCGCTAGTTCGAAGATTTAAATACATTCCTAGATCCGAAAATACTTACGCTCGTTTTACAGCGATAAATTTCCTTTTTCATCGACGTCCCGATGAAACGAAATCGTATATTGTAATTCGCGTATTATCCACGCGAAGGGCAAATCTGTGAGGATGATCGTCGTCGACGTTGAAAAAATATCGGTAAATGTCTTCGACGATCCACGGATTATTGCTATTTGAGTTAGGGTGCGAGTATTTTATGCCGCGAAACCAATCCGCGGAAGTTGCGAACGACAAGTACGATCAAGGTACATTATGGGGGAGGGGGATTGTGTCTTCAGCATCGCTATTTAATAGAGATACGAATCGTATCGATCGTAAACCCACGCGGATACGATTACGACGAAGACGGGTACGATCGGTGCATTCTTAACATCGTCATACGTGAATTCGCTGTTTTAGTATAGGACGTTTCCTACGTGTTCGTATCGATAATATATCCACTGTAAATCTTGTATTTATCTAGCAAGCCGCGCTGGATCGATTCGTATTAGGATGCGAATCCAAGGGTTGTTAAGAAAACTGACCTATTTTATAGTCACCCGAGAATTTGAAAGCGCGGGCACTTTAAAACGCGTAAAACCGTTCGGGAAACTAGTTGGACACTAGATTTCATCTGGAAAATTTCATTCTCGTTCAATCTATCCTTAAAAAATTCCATTCCTTAAGAAAACTGTGTAAATTTCCTCGTCCACAATTAAAAAATTAAAAATCCTCAGTACCTTACACCTTTCACATCTTTCCCAAGTACAACTGAATAAAAACATTATAATATATTATCAAAAAATCCTTCACATTCCTCAAAACGCCACCTGACGCAGTACCATGACATCAAATATGAAACTCCCAATAATTACCAACGTTCCATTTCGATTCAATTTTAAATATCAACCAAACATTACACCGTAATCTCTCCCTTAATCTGATCTCGTTATATTAAATCTTCCTCAAGTGTCCAATTTATATAAATTTATATAAATATCCAAAAAAAATGAATATCGTCCTTGAAGAAGAAAATCTAAACCGTTCGTTCTCCGCAGATGCTGTCGGTGAGCCCAGGAATGGAGGTCGGTAGCGGCGGCCACGGGGGCGGGCTAGAGGGTGACCCCAGTGGCGGGGGGGCTGGCGACGGGGTGCAGGGGGCGATGGTTGCCGCCGCCAGGGACCGGGCGATCCGCGCCGGGAGTGTTCGCCAGGACCTCGCCCTCGACCTGCCGCCCCGGCTCCAGCTGCCCGACGGCGAGGAGCGGCCCTACGGTGCGCACAGCGCGCTGCATCTGCGCGACCCTGAGCAGGTGAGATCATGGAGGTTGATAGTTGACGGGGTCGGGGAAGGTGGGAAAAAGCCTTAGATATGAATTTTTCGACCTTTAGAAACGTCTCTGAGATGCTATTTTTAAATATTTGAGGATTTGCAGGGTGGAAGGGAGTCTTTTTTTTAATTGTAACGTGGATTTGAATTTATTTTTTAGGGAGATAGTAATAGAGAAAGTATGGGAGATTTTTGTTTTTTAATAGACATAATTTATTTAGTGATTAGAGTTTGGTTAAAGTGTAGGTTTGATGATAGTCGTGGTTGAGAAATGTTCTTGAGAGGTAATTGATAAGATGTGTAAGGGAAGAGTTGAGATAAGACAGGAAAGTAAATTCAAGGTGCGATACGTTGCATAAAGTGATTCAAGGTAACGTGACAAAAGGTGTTAGTAGAACGTGATACATTCTAACGTCGTAACACGGATTTTCTTATTAGACCGCCCACTCCCCTTCCTCTTCTCTTTTCCCCTCACACAGTCTCTCTGCATACCATTTCACTTTAACGTCGTTACACAATGTCTGCGGTGCCCTGAAAGTTACACCGAAACTCCGTAGCAAAGCTAGCGGGATTACCTTGTTTTCAAAATAAAATTAGTTTCGTAACATCCGGAGCCGCCGTGAGGCGGCAGGCCGCCAAGTCAGGTTAAACAAAGAATAATCATTTCGGGAACATTTGACACGTGTCAAACAAGAGAAATATATAACAAGTAGATAAATAAATGAACAAAAAAATTAGGGAAAGAAGGCCTCCATGGTATTTACCATGCTAACGATAGAAACCGTTCCAAGCCAGTTACCGATGCGCATCCATAAAAGAATATATTCCAGGCTGTCGTTTATTTTTCCCTCGTTTCCGGAAATCGTGTCGTTTCACGGAAGTTCTTCTAAAGCTCCCGTCTACGTTTCCGGAGCGCAGTCAAATTGAAAGCATCCCCGTAACAGCGTCTCCTTTAACGTCTGTAACGAGTGCTCGTTGCATTAAAAAAAAAAAACTTCCACGACCGGAGAGAACCGCTGGAATGAAAGTTACCGCGTACGTAGTGTACGCGACCCGTTAACGTCGTGCCACCAGGTTAGGGAATATTTCACGGGAAACGTTAACTCTATTAAAAATAGCCCGAGGGGGCAATTTTGCTCGATCGTCACGAGGTTTCCATCTATCACGCGACCAGACGATTTCCAATTACATTTCATTTATTAAACACGCGTCGATTAATCCCGACGGTAATAAAAGAATTTTTCTTCACCATCATCTCTCTATCTATCTCTCTCTCTCTCACACTCTCTAACTCACATATTTTTCTTATTATTTTTCATATAAAATGAAATAGAACGGAAGTGTCAACGAGTCGCGAACGATCGATAACACTTTTCACACGTCTAGGAGATATCGACGTCAAGCGGGGAGGGGGGTGAAATCAATCGAAACTCATTCCTATCGAAGTTACCGTCCCTTCTATTCGCGAAAACTTCGACGACACACTCTCTCTCTCTCTCTCTCTCTCTCTCTCTCTAGGGTATCGGAAGATCGAAATTCATGCAGGGTTGGCCCATTTTCCACGGGAAGATCGATAATACGCGGGTAGGCGCGCGTCTTAGAAGACCCGAACGACGAACAGGCGGCAAAGGAGGATCGAGTTTTACCCTCCCGAGGCTTCTGGATGCCGGCATCGAGCTAAAACACGCGCGCCCTCGAGACTCGCTCGAGGGTCACGGGTTAGAATTTCAGTAATCCTACGCCCCTACACGTGTACCTCTCTACCTCGTAAGGCATGCCGGACTCTGTCGGGTGGCGGCGGCGGCGGTGTTGAATGTACCTTACTTCCTGAGCACACTTGGCAAACGACCGAAAAAATATTTATTTATTCGCTTCCTGCACCGTCGTAGATTCTCAAGCTCGACGCCGGCTATTGCGCTTCGTCATCTTCGCGTGCCCGCGAATATTAAACGACCAGGGGTCAGACATATTCCGCTTCGACCGCTTTCGGAGCGAGAAACAAGTTCGATGAAATTATTAGAAATGTGAGAAGAATTTTGGGGAGTTTTTTATGGGATGGGATAATGTTGGGATGATCTTGGAAATTGTGTAGAGGTTGGCAGGTTGATTTTGTTGAATTTGTTTGTGATGATGATGTTTTGACGAGAGGCTTCGAATGTTAGGAATGTTTGTTGGAGAATTTTAGGAATTTTGTTTATGAGGATTGAATGAAATTTCGGAGTAAATTATGGGAGGAAATATATGAGTGTCTTATATTGTGATATTGTTAACGCATCGACAGCCGATTACGTAATTATTACGTCTTTTTATAAGCTACAGTGGATTATCATTGACGTAGAATCACGTCTGTATGTATCGCGCGACAGTTTCGACGATAAATTCATTCGTAATTAATTAAAATATTAAACTTTACACCCCTCATGTTTACGAAATTTCGAGTGCCAATTTACATTACTAACGCGACACATTTCTTTCGACTTACAATATCCAACATATAATTTCCCCACAACGTGCTAGAATCTATTTCACAATTTCTATTCGTCAAGTATTTCCAAAAAATGTTCATTTTTCTCTTATTTTCATACCTGCGAAATTGTCTCCCTACAAACGGTTCAAACTCCACCCTAAAAATATCCGGCTGTACGATACATTAACGATATCGAACCTAATGTCCGACGATTCTTAACAATAAACTATTCTAACAATAAACGTTTATTGCCAGATAAATTCTCTGATTATATGAGGTGCCTAAAACACAAGGGGTATAAGTGACATTTATTTAGTTCTAAGAAAATTAAGTTCAAAGTTCACAAATGCTCACAAAGGCGGGCATTTCACTTAGATCTCTTTACCACTAAATAGAATGCCAAATTCCAAGTTTTATGGCACAGATCTCAGTTCTTTCGAGATTGTCATTTATACCCTTTGTGTTCTAGGTACCTCATTAAAATTCTATATTAATTCTATATTATTCTATAAAGTCCTTTATTATTTTATCATTATTCTAACGACGATTCTAATCTTCCAGGAGAGCGAAATATACCAGAAGTGCGTGCGGCCGCCGCCGAACCGGACCGTCTTCGACAGCGAGAGCCCACCGCCTTACAGAAGCCAATCGGCGTTGCTAGACGCGCCGGAGCGGATAGTCCGATGCCACAGTGCCGGTAGTTCGTTGCTGAGGGTGTTCCGGAAGTTCCCGAGCCCCGGCAGCTCGACGCCGGCGGTGGTCGTGCCGCCCCGGAGGCCTACCCTGTCCAGTTATTCCGAGTCCAGTAGCAACCTGAGCAACCTGTCCAGCCTCACGGTGGTACCGTGCGAGGCCGACGAGAGTCAGCAACAGCAACACCATCACCAGCAGCATCAGCAGCACGTCTGATCCGAGGCGCGGCCGAGAAGGATAGCACTCGAGGCCACGACGACGAGGAGTGAAGACATCCTCGAGGTCGACGGACGCCAAAGGATTTCGTGGAAACGACGACGGGGCAACGATGGTGATGACGATGGTGATGATGACGTTGATGGTGGTGGTGGTGGTGGAGGTGACGGTTGTGAAGGTGATGGTATGAACCAAGGGAAAGATAGAAGAAATAACGAAGACGAGATGACGATGAAGAGGAGAAGAAGGAGATGGAGGAAGAGGAAGAGGAGATGGAGATGGAGGAGCAGGAGGAGGAGTGCTACCACTGAGATCGTCGTCGTTGTTGTGCCCTCGAGAAGAATCCTCGAGGCGTCGAGGATCCCTCAAGACTGACTCGCAGGAAAAGCAACAAATGAAAACAAAAATGAAGAAAATAACAGAAAAAAAAAAGATACTTCGTATATGGGTTCGGCCAGGTCATGCTTCGTTACGCAGACAGCGGGGCCGAGGGAGATAGACGTGTACGCGACGTTGGACGGTGAATCACGGTTGAAGAAGGGACGAAGAGTGTCGGTAAAAGAAGAAGAGATACACGAGGAACGAGGATTTCAGGCTTTTTGGATGGATCCTCCTTGGATTGGATGGTCCTCCAATTTGTTTTTTTTTTTTTTTTTTGGAAGAGAGAACGGTCCTCTCCAAGTGAGAAGAGACATAGAGAGGAAAAGAACAAGAAGAATGTATAAAAGGAAGATATATACAGGAGGGAGAAAAACTGAACGAGAACCCGGGTGTGCTCGTCGTCGTGCAGTTGGTCCTGGACACGTTTCCCCGCGACGATCGTCCGCGATGTCCGGTTCGCTTTTTCGCCAAGCAAATCCTAAACAGGCCAGTCTCTAGCCTAGATCTCAGACTATTCCAAAGCACTAGACGAGAAGAGTTTTTTTTTATAGCTCGTACATAGAGAGATAGTTAAACGGTGGACCATAAGGGCAAGAGAAACGGATAAGAATGATAATGAAGAACGAAAGAACGAGAGAACGAAAGAAAGAAAGAGACGAAGATTAAAAAGAAGAGCGACGACGGAACATCGGATAGAAAAAAGTCTCGACTAACAACACGACACGGAGCAACCTGTACAGAGGGAAACGGTTTTTTTTTTATTCGAAGAAAGTACACGCCGGACGTTTTATTCCGAGAACAAAAAAAAAAAAGAAGTATGAATAATATGAAAATGAACCGTGCGCGTGCGCCGATATCGAAAGACAGAAAGAAAGAGAGAGAAAGAGAGAGGGGAGAGTGTGTGTGTGAGAGGGAAAGAAAGAAAGAAAGTGAGAAAGAGGTGGTGCCGATAACGAAGAACCGGCTGTTGGATAATTCTAATCGGCCAACTGGCACCCATGTTATACACATCCGTACACACACACACACACAGACAGACAGACACAGACAAACACACACACACCTCTTGCCGATGAACGGACGATTATCGAGTATCGTGGAAGTTTGTTCTTTGCGAAAAAGACTTAGTAAATTATTTATTGGCGATATTCGCGACCTGCGCTCTAATCGAAAAAAAGGGCGAACGTGTGCAGGTGAATTCGCGGGTTACGGCGCGAGATAAACGACAGGCGTGCGTGCGTGTGTGTGATACAGCCTGGAATCAGTGCACGTGTGCAATGAACAGGCCGCGAGCGAATGCGTTGGTATGCGTGCGCGTGTATGGAACGCTCGTGTGTGCGCCTCGAGCGACGAAAAAAGAAGAAAAATATGAAAACGGAGGTTACGATGATCGCCGAAAATACGGATACGAAATACAAAAGTGAACGTGGAACGATAGGAACGTGAACGGAGGAGGGAAATCTTCGGCGAAATCGTAACGCGAAGAGTTAAACGATGAATACGAAAGAAAACGAGAAAGAAATCGAGAGAGAGAGAGAGATAAAGAGAGAGAAAGAGATATTAGTACGAATGACAATGTGTATATGTGAGACGCGGCATGAATGCGTGAGTATTGCGAGAAAGAGAGAGAGAGAGAGAGTGAGAGAGAGTGAGAGAGAGAGACGACAGAGGGAAAAAAAGTAGTGCCAAGAGCGTAAAAAAAGAAACTCTGTAAATATTAGGTTAGGTAGTTCAATATCAATATAATTATTATGACTAAAAATGATATGCTATATACTGATTAAAAATAATACCTTACACCACGCATAAACACGAGTTGACGGGCCGTACGAAATCTCGCCTTGGGACACCGCGATATGCTTTTCTTCGAGCCTGCCGTGTGGAATTTCGTCTCGCGATCGACCAATCGATCTCCCCCGGTTTTTGTTTTTTTGTTTTTGATCGAACGAGTTCGAGAAATGTTATTTTTTTAATATTTTCGCCCTTTTTATTCTTCATTTTCTTGGACCTTCGACGACCTCGGTAGAGGCGTAGCTAAGGCCTGGTACAATAATATACGTACATATATGTATATATTTACATATATAATATTATTATACATATACATATATATATACACATGTATATATGCGTGTATGCATATGTGTATGTATATACTATACTTTCTTTACGATGGAAACATAACGAGAGGTCGACATTCACGTTTTAGTGATTGGCAACGGTCGTACGGGTGCTTCGCGGGTGATTTGCTCGTAGCTGTGGTGATGATGATTTCTACGCGAGATAAATCTTTTGAAGTAGAGCTCGAGGAATATTAATGAGAGAAAATGAAATTGTGGGAAATCGATTTGTCGAAGCCAATCGCGATGCCGGATCGCTGCGCGTCTCGCCGTGTTTCGAATGGCTCGCACAATGTCTGATATAACGCTACTTTTATTATTATTCAAATAGATAAGGCTTCAGTTTTGACGAAATAGGGACGAGATCTGCCTTGACGATGAACCAGAAGTCGACGTGACGTATTTCTTCGTCGCCGCTTTATATATATAAATATACAGATATATTTCATAAATATATAACAATATATATATTTGTATGTATATATGTTGTATATATATATATATAAATATATACATATAATATAATACTACTCTGCCGGAATCGATGATACGAAAAAAAAATAATCTCGTAAACGAAAGGCTGTTCCTACAAAGATTATTGTTTAAGCGTTACGCAAGCTAGGTAATATATTCAATTTCAAACGGAATTGTAAATGTGTTTATTTTTTTCTATTGTTCTCGATATCGGTTTAAAATATTTGTATAATATCGTTTATTACATTTATTCTCTTCTTATTTTTTTTCTGGAAATTTATAGATGTAAACGATTCGATCTCGTTCGATACTTGTCTTCCTGTTTTGTTTTTTTTTTATCATTATTATTAATATTATTATTATTATTATTATTATTGTTTCATTGACAAAACGATAGTCCGAAATTGTGTTAACGCGCGGCGTCGACTTCGGTTCTTGACTTCGGGACAGAGCGAATTACTGAAGTAATCTAATGAGAAGTCACCAATTATTGTAATTCTTAAAACTGTAAGACGAAGGGGAAGAAATTGCAAACGAAATTACCGATACGTTTCCCTTGTGGTTACCGGTTCGTGCGTGAGCATATATATATACGAGAGTTGCGAGACTCGTGCGAATTTGACGAAAAAAAAAATGCTAAATCAATCGTAACGAGATGCCTAAACGAACGAAAGAAAACAAAAAGACGACGTACATACAACATATGTATATCGTTTGTGCCACTTGTGACTCGATAGAAAAATCTTCCTATTATTCGCAAATCGAACGTAACTAACTAACGTAAACTTCTCCAAGTGTCAGCATCGACCGCACGTTTTAATTCGAGCACGTCCTCGATATTCTGTCGAAAAGCACCGAGACTCTCGTCGCGTACGTATCACGCGCAACACGAATCGATAAAGTACACGAAAACGAACAGTGGAAATCAGCGAGAACGATTTTCGCGAATCGAACATTTGCACGTAACAAAAGACACTATTGCCGATAAAAGAGAAAAGAGAGGGAAAAAGAAGTAACAATGCAAAGAAGGAAACGAAACAAAAAAAAAAAGAAGCAAACAAACAAACGAATGCTATATACACGTCTTTTGGAAACAGAATCAGAATTATTTCGAGAAATGTCCGGGCAGTTCTATAGAAACACACGACACTCGACCGTTTCTCAACACGCTGTAAGCGCTGCGTTAGCGATGAGAAAACTATCCATTTTCCATCTTTAAAAATGTGTTCACGCGCATGCAATATTAGGTGATGAAGATTTAATCGTATTCTATATAAAAAGATAACAAACGATACAAAAAATAAATAAAATGATAACGAGCGGACCGACATCGCGGTCTCCTCGCGAATTAAATGAATAATCGTGAATGCAAGGGGGTGAACAAGTGCGGGAGAGAAAGTGCGAGAAAGAGAGAGATTTAAACAAAACGAACAAAAGAAAAAAATGAACAAAAAAAACATTAATAACAAGTAATTAATCGAAAGGTGTCTAATCCAATGGGTCTTGTGCAAGCCTCGGTTAAATTTTTAAATGTTATTGACTTAGATTGAATTTTAAATGCTAATTGCCAATGGAAATATATAAACGCGTAAAGTATAAGTTTTCTAGGCGAAAGTGAAATTTCTAGTGAACTTGATTATTATGATTATTATTGGATATCGTGATATTTAATGATTTGTTAATTCGATCTTCGAGAGGGATGATTCAGTACGAACGGAGATAATATTGTGGCCTTTCGGTGTCAGGAGCAATTCGGGCTCCGGTTTAAACTCATTTTGTATCCGCCTCCGTTTTGTAATATTGTAATACGAAATTGCGATCTCGGGGCGATAAGAGCGGGGTGGCCTGCTATGAATACGGTTTTTTCCGGTATGTCTTAATTGCCTGGCTCAGACGAACGGCTTAGCTCGCTGGATCGGCGCTCAAAAGAAAACAAAAAAACAAAAAAGAAAACAAAAAACAAAAACGTTTGACGACGTTCAAAGCTGGTAACATTCTTCTTCTTCTACTACTTGTCTCGCGAACAGAGACGCGATCGTGTTCGTAATTGATAACGACTAGGTACTATCGATTCTTCGTAATTCGTTCTAGCCGATTAGATGAAATTTTCTTGTATATATTATATATATAAATGTGATTCGATTTAAAACAAATAAAACGCCACGGCTTTGAACGTTCGGCATATCCGTTTATCAACGTTCTCACCGTTCGTACGTATTCTCGGAATGTACACCCACGTGTTGATCGTCGTTCGACGGAGACGTGAGAAACTCCGATAGAACGAACGAAAGAAAAGACGACTGACCGCCAGATTCGAATTGGTAACTTAGTAAAATATTATCGAACTTCACGTAAAATTCTTCGATCGATCGCGCAGGGTGTATATCCGATTTCGTCTAGTCATGCTGAGCCGTGCGTCCGTTTTCGGAAGAATTATAATTGGGTCGATTTACTTTTTAATTATAATCGTCGGATCGACGAGGTCTGTCCGTCGTGCGTGGACCGACGGATCTATGATAATTGACGCAATTGTGATTTCGCGTGGTGTTCCAAAATTAAATCGATGCCGGGCGTCGTCTCTTCTCCTGGTAAACTAATTAAAAGTAACGAGAAAGAAAAAACACAATGAGATAAGAGAACTAGGAAGCGGAGTGGGCTACAAGGCGTTAAACTAAATCGAACTTTTTCTAAGCTTTTTTCTAAGCTGTAATTATATCGTACTGTTGATAAGATTGGTGTGTCTAGTCCCTCGCGGTGAAACGGCTTCTCGGAATGTTTTTAATAAACCGCGTAACTTCGAAACTGTTCGATAATTTCCGATCCTGCTCACCGTGAAGCGTAAATCATTCTTTTTCTTTCGTTATTAGGTAACCAAAAAATAGGGCGAGATGAGGGAGAAAGGGAGGGTGGGGGGAGGGGGGGATTTAAAAAACGAATCAATGCACAGACCCGCAGACTGATGGATGATTATCTGAGAATCAAAATTTTAGATCGTCATGTCGTTATTCGGAGACGTCGATGTATTATAAAAAAAACGTCTTCTAGTACGTCTCGCTGAAAATAAACAAAAAAAAACAATATAATACGGGGAAAGATCGCGGAAATTCATGGAGTACCAAAAGAAAAGTGGAGACAGAGAGAATGAGAGAAAGAATGAGAGTATGATAACGTGCGAGGTTTTGAGAGAAACGATGAGTTAACGAAAAAAAAAATGCCACTAGAACCATGTCGTGTCACTCGAGTCAAATAATCAACATTTTCCTTCTCGTGATGTACGAGCAGGAGAAAAGAAATTGGAGAAACGTTTTTCAAAGTAATCGATCGATGTTGTAGAAACAGTGTCATTTAAAGTAGTAGGTCGCTTCTACCAAAAAGTCATCTCGAAAGGATAAAGTTCACGTAATTCGAAAGTCACGCCGGTCACGTGTTCTGCGATCGAAAAGGTGCGAGGTGTTTTTTTTCTTCCGTTCTTTTTTGTCTGTTTATTTTTTGTCTCGTTATACTTGTGTAACGAAACGCGAATTTTCATGAGATTTGCATCGGTGTTATCTTCCATTCTTTTTTGTACTTCTTTCCGTTCCACTCCAGCCAACAATGCTGGACTTCGACCTTTTCGAGGGTGGGCCACGAAAAATGCGGGAAAGTAAACGGTTTTTTATACAGTAGAATTGTACCAATACCACATAGGAAAAAAATGATGTTCGTTGTTCACTGCTCTGGCTTGCTAGAAACAGCAAATAATAACTCGGGCCTCTCGGAGGCTGTTCGGACCAGGAGAGGCGCGAAAAAAAGACTGTTGACCAATAACGAGCGTAATTCAATTCGAAAGAACTTGCTCCGGACAGTCCCCTTCGTGCCCCCGGTATAAATCGGCAACATTTCGACATTGCAAGATTATTGGTGTACTTATCACGCAGTTTTCTACAAAATAAAGAAAACGATTTTGAAAAAAAAGCTGATCCAAGGTGTCTTCCTTTAAGTATCCCATCCCTGAAATATAAAGTAATTAAAATCAAATAAATACTCTGTCTGCGTAAGTTTGAAATAGATTATACCGCAGTTGGGAAAATATATAGTACAAATTAACAAAAGACTAGATTAAAATTTGTCAGGTAACGCAGTATGTACTTTTTAGGTAACAGCCTGATATTCTGTTATGCATAAATAAAAATCAGACGATATTATCGACAGCAAATTGACGATGCGATCCAGGTTTGATTATTTATAAGAATATACAGACACCTCTAAAATGGAAGGTGTCTATTTTATCGACTGAGTCTTCTTACCCAGAGAAAATGTTGCGTATCAAGTATGCCAGAGGCGCTGCGGATGTTACAAACTAGATCACATTTTGATTGCTCCATTCAATCCCCGCTCAGACGTACAAAACTAATCGCAAATTAAAAAGATTAAAACGTTCTTTATGCAATTTATAATCTAATGCGTAACAAATTTCCCCCCTTTGACAAAATGCGATATTTATTTCCTCATTTACCATTTTCGAGTCGCGCTCAACGTTACCGGTGTTATTAAATAACACGAATAAGGTATATGTATATACTGTGTGTGCTAATGATTCTTCGCTTCCTTTTGTGGGAGAATTACGTTTACGCAGATATAAAGAATCTACATCGATTTTTGACTAATTTCAGAAAGTTTCCAAATTTATCGAAATTTTAAACCTTTGTACTAGGAGAATATGATAGTATAGAAGGTAAGACAATTTCAGCTATGAAACGTTATCATTTTCAAGGTCAACCGATATACGAAACTTATAAATTAATTTAATGCATAAGTGGAAAGGATACGTATAATTGTTATAAATGAAAACTTAGTTTATACCAAAAACAGAATATTTATTTATTATGCAATACTTATAATATACATGAGACTATATGCACAGACGAGGTATTGTCCTATCTCTCGTCTGTGCTATATGTATAAGTTTTAAATACATTCACAAACTATTAGTATAACTACACTAATTCCTTAAAATTATGTTACAAATTCTATATATATTTTAAAAGCTATTAGTATAATTTAAGTTATTAATCTTAAATAATTATCGCTACAACGAAGTATATTCCGTGCCGCTGTAATTACCGCTGCCACTCAAGATGTTGCACGGAAAGCAGCTGAAACATAGAAATTAATTATTTTATTAATTATTAATTTCATTATATATATATATTTACGGAATTTTATTTTTATTGCAAATACGTGAGAGAGAAAACTCTGTTGCATGTCCTGTCTACGACGTATAAGAGTTTATACCATTTTTAGCTCGGTAATATACGTTGCTTGCTCAGTTTACTCTGTACTCCATTTGTGGTCACACAAAACCCCAAAAATTACCTATACACATATCATATGTGTTGCCTTGTAACCCGCGTATGAAAAAGATCCATGCATCGATCATCTAAAACAGCTCTGTCGGTACTCATTGGTTCTGTGCGAAACTAAATTTCAGTAAAGTGCCATACGCATAAAATTAACATTTCCAATGGTACACCCGCAAATCTAAATCTCATGCATAAAAGTACAACCTATCGAAAGAATTCGAAATACCTACGAAACGAAACATATCGTAAATTTCCGAGAAATTATAATCTCGACTCCTCCAAAGAACAATTAGACCCAGAAGTCATATAAAATTGCAGTAATTAGAAATGATAATTTTCGCAAGTAATAATTCTCACCAAAAATCGTCTAAAACCACAGCGACTTAAAATCCCTGTGTTTCATTTAACTTTTAAATTACTTTTCTTCGCGGCCCGTCAGATAAGCCAGAAAACTTTCCAGCGAAGAACAATTCCAAAACGAAATTCCACGCGGACAACCACCAAAACGCGAATTCAGTGGTCCGCATTTTCGAGCCATAAACGGACCGCAAAAATACTGCGTGAAATGTTATCTGCAAATATTCCGAATCTCGACATCCACTCCGCAATGAACGAGTCATTGAAATCCATAATGAAATATTCAAATCCCCGAAGAACCGCGATCTAGGGATGATATAACCGAATGAAAACGTGTAACGGGCAACGTCCTGTGCGCGGTTCGCGAGTAGTTCACCGCTTAATGAAAGCGTGATAGCAACCGGCTTAACGAAAATGACGCAAAGGGAGGAAGTGGAAGCCGCGGGGCCTCGGTCGTAAAGGCGGGTGGCGTCGTTTAAATTTGGAGCGTCGTGCGTTCGGAAATAGACGTCTCTGCTTGCGTTACCTTATGAATGTGATCCTCTTGCCCTCACCCGGTCTTTCACGCACTCTTTCCGATCTTTGCCATCATCGCGCACGAAGTTATCCCCTTAGCGGACTCCGCTTCACGCCGGAAATGTCGCGGCTCGAAAGCGGGAACGTCTGTCGTATCAACGGTGATACTTTAATGCGATGAGACGGCATTATACTCGCGAAAACCGGCAACAAACGCGAGGATTCTGGTACCATAAACTAAGAGTACAACGAATGTATCATAGGCGTAGTGGTAATTGGAGAAGAAAAAAAATGTATATGGGAATTGTTACGGTGGAATTGACAATGGTGGGTGAGGACGGTTTTGTTGTTGTTGTAGATCTTCTTTTTATTTTTCTTTCGTTTTTTAGTTAGGTTAGCGGATGAATTAATGTGGTCAAATCGGAGCGGTCGATCTCTAGGTTTTTGTTTTCTTTTTTTTTTTGCCAGAATATATTTTTGGCCGTGTTCGCACGGAACGCGTAGTGTAAAGTACCGCGTCTATTTTGCTGATGCATCGTGGCAGTTGCCGACAAGCGAGAATCGTGTCGAGGTATCTGTCAGCGCATCAAGTATGATAGGAGAGTAATAGACTATATCAATTAGACAACAATGAAGAAAACACGGTTATAGAGGTGATATTTTCGTTACGGTACCTTGAAGTCGAGCGCGGATTGGGAAAGTATACATCTGTATAAAGGTAAACTCCTCCTGTAACATACTCTGAACGTTCGAAGCTAAAAAGAATCTTAATCAAACAGATAATACTTGAAATAATTACTTTAACTCGGTGTTGATCTCAAAAGACTTCGTTAAATATCATTATTAATTCATTAAAATAGAAATTAGTAATCGAAACACAGCGGAAATCCATGTTACACTTCGCTGTCGATTAATTTTTTAAAAACTGCAAGAAACCTACCATCTACCTTAATCACGTTATCATCGCACGTATTAAAAAATAATAACGAAACGTTCACAGTGATGGCGAGCGTGATCCCCGTGAAAATAGACAAAACCGTTAAGAGTATTAAAAAAGATCTCGAGCAAGGTTGCACGATCCAAAACCGGTCGAGCGGTGGCTTGTTAACGTATCTGATTTATTTGCAGACGTTCGTTCGCCGGCCAGCCGATCTTCTTCAACCTCTTCAAACGGAAAGTGCGGTTCAAAGTGCAGAACCACTCTGGATCAGAGACGTTACGACGGGCCTTCACAGAGAACACATTATCCCCGTAGTCATAACGGCGATCCGTTTGCCGTGTGGTCGGAACGATCGTTTTAATTATTCCGCTGGCAAATATCGTTTCGACACGGGCAATGCGAATGTTCTCTCTCTCCCTCCCCCATACCCACTCTCTCTCTCTCTCTTCCTCTGATAGATCGAAACAATTTTGGAATTGGACCGTTCACCGTAGCTCGATCACACCGATCGGAAGTCGTAAAACGGAGCGAAGCGCGACGAGTTTGTTTTCTCGTCCGGCATTCAGTACGGATTTATGCATTCGTATAATTGGCCAGATGGCTCCCAGTTTTATTTCGGTGACACTAAAATATTACGGTATCCGCTTCCCCGTGTCATTCCACGTCTATTTTTGACCGGCAGAAGCTTCTAGGGGCCTTCGACTCCTTCCTCTATCTTCCATCCTCCGCATCTCTTAACTTTCTTCTTTGCCGTCGATATTCGGCACGAAGTCGCAGGGAAACTCTCGAGACTCGCGACTGTTGACAGGCTTTTGTTGTCGGTAGAACGATTCCCGATTTGCTGTCTAGCACGGGGAAACTGGATGGCGCCTCGAAATTGTTGACGCCGCGGTTGATTAATTTTCGTTACCCCGGCAACCGAAATTCGAATCGACCCGGTTGTAACGGGAGGGGGTGGGAGGGATAGGGGGAACTATCGATTAATCAACCGAAATGACAACCGAAACGCTTTGGCATTTCTACGCTTGATATATATTTAAAATGTTACACATTGTCTTCGCCGAGGAAATGTAAGTGTTGGCATTAGTTATTTAAATGTGTTTCACTGGTTACATTCGACGGAATCTAAATTTAACTGGATTTCCTGCTCCGGCGATTGACAGTATCTGTTTTAAAGGTAATACGACGAATTTCGTTGAGAAATTTTTTCCGTTTGGCATGACGTGAGAAATATAAGATAGAAATCGGATACTTTTTAAGCAAATGTTAGTCGATAACTCGATCGTGATGCAATCCGACAGCCGGATTGGCTTCGGTTACCGGGATCCTGTCCGGAAATCATTTGTTCGTCTATGCTCGATTTTCCATGCTTTCAAAATATAACTATTTCGGTATGCTACGATGTGCTTTCGGCCGAGGAGGTCATTCGGTGGTATGCTTTTAAACTCGCAAGTGGATTGTATAAGTAACGGGATCGCTGGTGGAAAATCGAAGAAAATTTTTCATGTCACGAATGCTTTTCTATTGATCTATCCTTATATTCATAATTTTATACTTAAGGGATATACGTTATAATTTACTTCATCGACGTTTCCCTTATATTCGTGATTCACTATAAAAGATCGAATGACGAAAAGTGAAACGATTTGCACCTTTGATTCGATGATAATATTTATTCTTACGTAGAATACAGTCGAATCTGGACGAATGCCAAAATTTGCACCTCTTAAAACAAGCGAACGTCCGAGGACACGCCTACCAATATTTGTTAAAACAAATAAATCTATCGTTTCATTCGTCTACCTAGAGAATACAGATACAGGTGCGAACGGTGAAAAAAGAAAATTCACCGTAAGTGGTGTCGCCCTGAAATATTTTAATCGTCCCGCGTGTCGTTCGTTTCCAACGAAAATCACCGACGGCCGTTAATTGAAACGCAGCCCGATTTCTTTTTCTTCCCACTGGCGGGATCGAGTTATGCTTGGGCGTCGCCTATTAATATCGGGATATATTTCAATTAATCCAAATAAATCGGCACGCGACGCGACGCCGGTGCGCGCGCGCGTGCGTCGGAAAAGAGCAACGAAGAAAAAAGATCGGCGTCGTGGCGCTTGCGCGAGGGGCGTCGCGACGACCGCCGACGCCTTCTTGAATGAAATCGTCGCAGTCAGTTCGCATCAAGGCGTCCACCCTCGCTTCCACTTTCTCGGATTTTATACATTTCACACTCTGAGAACGTCCAGTGTCTACGGGATAAATAATTTACTGCCTCAATCGACTTGGAAAGAACAGGTAGGATTCTTAATTTTTTTTAATAAAATTACTTCACCGCAATACCATCGTCTTTTTAACTGATCTTTTTCAAACGGATCCTCTCCCGCGCGCTTTTTCACAATTTCGTTATGTTGATATATTTGTAAAAGAAATTTACGTTGTTTTATTAGAAGATATTTTTTTAAATCATTCAGTTAATTTATATTCCGTATAAAGTCTATGTTCATTAAAAGAAATCATACTCCGGTAATTTAATATAATATAATTCATTTTCCGTTGAATATTTAACGAGAACAACGAATTACCGTTGCGTCGTTAAGTGTCGCGATTAGAGCGAACATTTCTTCCGTCTATTTCCGTAAAATATTATAATATACGGCGCGTTCGAGCTATGCGTACATCATCCTAAGAGACCGGGAGACGGAGCGACGTAACGCGACACGGTCAGATTTACGATAAAATCATAGAAACCGACGTTTATGACGGTTCTTTGATCTCTTCCTGTCATATGAGCGGTTTAATAGCTCCGTAATCTTCTCGGTGTCCCTATCTCTTTCATTTTATCCGGTGTAACCCGCCAACTTAGTTCCGCTTTATCAACCTCTAATTCGACCGCGGTAAATAGAGTTTAACGATTAATAAAAATTGTAACGTCGCCGGGCAGCTTGATATTTAAAATAGAAAATCCATCGTTTCATCGTTACTTATGCTGGCAACGGGGGGGCTGCAATTCTCATCCGCTGTAACGCTATCATTTCCGGATCATGAACCCGCGGCGTGACCGAACATTATGATAATCCGGCCTCGGCTGCCGCGATATTCGCGGATATTTGCGACGGGCGTACATTGTAAACATGCCAGATCCTCCCGTACGTCACAGTGCGGTTGCTTCCGAGGATATAAATTGCATCTGTAATGTTGCGCGCGATAAATGAATAATGTATCACACTCGGGGCGCGAGTAATTTCTTCATTCCCCGTCGTTACGCTTCGTTTCCCGTTCGCGCAGTTTTATTAGCCCGCTCGGAAACTTGGATATTATGATAAAGTAACCGTGAATTATTTCGTTATTCGTAGCAACGATTCGTCATCGGGAACGTATCGATCGAATTTGGAAAATCACGTTAAACGTTGCGCAATGATGTTTTTTCGTCTGTAAATTTTTTCGTTCTTTTTCTCATCATCACCGACAGTCTCCTTTTTCTTTCCATCGTCTTTTTCTTTACTCGTCTGGATATTTTCTTTCCGGACGATCGCGGCTGGCTGGATGTATTTGCAATTTCCGCGGCAGCGCGCGCCGCGGCGCCAACTCAAACAAACCGAGGCATCGCGGCCTGAAAGGAGACGCACAGGCGGGAATCGGGGAAAGAACAAACAATCAGGCTTCGAGGAAATCCAGAGAAAGATCCTTTGCAGCTTTGACGTCTCCGTTGGTATTTAAAAAAAGAAGAAAAGAAAAATAACTTCCTCGTCTCATCGCTTTTACCATTTTCGTAGAAAAATAAGTAGAGTAGCTCGATGCTTTCTTCCACGTTTAGAATATTATCCCTACGGTATCGCATTATCTTACGGCAATTTCATTTGCCCTGGAGTAATAACGGGGTATCAAAGGCACCGATCCGCGACAAAAGTGCTGCTATATCTTCTTTTTTTTTCTAATTGTACGCCCGTTCTGTTTCCCCTTAGAATTCGCGGTCGTTTCTCCGCTTTAAATGTGGAGCATCGCGATGCGGCACGTAATAAGGTAGACACGCAACGGTGTATAATGTTACGTTCTATATCGGCGTTCATGAATATTTATGGTTAATTACCCGGCGGGACGGGGTCCTTAATAAAAGCTTCAAACCGCGAGAAATCGTACCGGCCCGGCCGGCCGGGTTACGATTCGACGATTACATTAGAATTGGATGCTATTTAGTGATGAACGGTGTCGCGCGTTAGACGTGCAAATTAGCGCCCTCAGTTGACCGCTAATTGTTTGGACAGTCGCTTGCCACCAAGAGAATTGTCGGGATAAAATACGAGCCACTCACTGGAACAGCGGCCCCGTCGCTCATATATCCAACGATTACGGTTCCTCTCGTTTAGACCTACGCGTAAATTTGTTTCTAGCCAACTTCTGACAGCCGGTGAATTTTCAAAATGTCTATCAAGAAACTATCACAAACTTTACCTAGGATTACATTAAGATTTCTTGCTCATCGTCTCAAATCAACCGATCTATCCAATCGTTGACATAAAGCTTCGTTAATGATCATCGAAAGAATCTTTGATCCAAACTGTTGATGCGATATTAAAAAAAAAAGGTTCGATATTTAAACTTCGCTTTTCGCTGTTAACGCGACGATCCTTCAACGATAAAGAACTTTCCAGCGTCAAGAACTTTCACCCTAAGCGTCAACGAGCATACATACCTAGGTATACATGTACAGGGGAACGGGTTAACCGGAAATCACCCTCGGCAAATCCTACGATCCAGGAAGATCCGCCCCGATGATGTTCCGGCAGGGGGCTTCTGGGAAAATCTAATTAAGCGAGTCAAAGCTACCGCTCTCTCTCTCTCTCTCTCGTAAGTTCTCTCCCGTATAAGAGAGTGTATGGATTTTATATAGTGTACATACATACGTGCGTGTCTCTATACGTGTAGGCCTACTTACTTACGTACATACATACCAATACATACATATATGTATATGTGCGTGAAAATCCGTCAGTACACGACGATGCAAGATGGAAGGAAAAGTTTTACGCGCGCAACGGGCCGCGTTACATGCTCGTGCATATTAAAGGTTCATACACAGCCCGCGTGGATATGACTGAACGTTATATAAGGCGGTCTTAATATAGCTAGAACACTCTCTGGATCTTAGCCATGTAGCTGGTAGGCCCACGTACACGGGACACATGCACGTACATAACGTATGGATGACGGTTGTACGGCACGGGGTGAGGCTAACGAGGAAGAAGGACGCAGGAGAGATGCACGCAGAGAGAGAGAGAGAGAGAGAGGAGAGAGAGAGAGAGGAGAGAGAGAGAGAGAGAGTACACGGTGAACGTTGGACAGATGCGTGTAATTTAACATCGCATTAGACCTCGTGTAGGTACGAAAGAGAGATCAGGCTTGGCCTTCGAAAACCCACGGAGTTGATTCTCTTTGGAGGTCGGCGACCCGAAAGTTTTCAGGGGAGTTACTTGACCATATCTCCGCCGTCGAGGATTTGTCAGGTGTAATGTCGGATGGAATCTCCTGAAAATCTACTAGAGAATGATTTTCTTTTTTGATTGGAATTTGAAGCACATTTTAAAGGGGATTTGAAAATATATTAAAATGATTATTGAATAATTAAAAATGGCGAATAGTTCAAAGAACTTCTGGGGATGTTTATGTACATTCTATAGAGAAATATGATTTGACTCCTCTTTGAGTGCCCGGAGAGTCCATCCGCGATTTAATTGAAAACTATTGATTCATTCCTGAGAAATGAATTAGAAACGCAATGGAATTCGGGAAGATTCGAAAGATACTTCTGAGGGAACGCAACCGCGGAAATTGTTTGATATATTTTTTTCCCAGTGATCAAGTAGATTCATCACCGCGGACCCACCGCGTGGATCGTGATAGAAAAGTTGTCGCATTTCCGGAAAAGACACGACCGCGGTTTCGTAAACGCAATTTCTCGCGGAATCGCCGGAAATTTCACCGTTTCGGTTAGCCACGCTCGCCACATTCAAACGGAATTATCATACGGCTAATTCTCTGTCTCCTGCGCGCGCGCACGTGCATTCGCACATCGTTGATATTCCACTCGGCGCTATAAATTTCTGTTTACAGAAATACAGGCGTAATTGGACGAGCGAAAATATTACAATGTCTGATGTACCGTTGATATCATTACTCTCGGTCCGCGCGACGTAGACTTTAATCTACCATGGCAACCGTTTCTATCCGAGTGTGTACACAGTTACATTCTCGGTGTTTCGAAATAGCACAATTAACATGCGTTTTGAAACGTCTTCACACCTTTTGTTACGTTTCCGTAAAGGGCCGCGAGAATTTCGCTTCATTTAATAAACAAACAGTCGGACGAACAGACAAGGCTTTTCCCGTGTATTTTAGACTTAACGGATGTGCCAAGATTTTCGAGCTGATGGGGGAGCTCTCGCGAAGTTCTCGCAGGGTGAGTTGATGCGTGGTGTGGAAGGTATTTAAAAGCAACAGGTATTCCATTTGCCTCGGGCGTTCAAGATGTTGCTGATTGTTTTTAAACGATCCACCCCCGAGGTACTTAAACACTGTTTATAACGTAATTGTCTATTTACGTAACGTATCTCTCATTTTCTACGGTGAAAAATTTAGGAATACTTCATACTTCTCTGTTTAATTAAAAATTTTATTCAGTCATAACTCTATGTACGTTTAATTAAAAATTTCTTTCGACGAATATTTAAAGTTACCGTAAAAGTGTTACGGTAATAACTCTTTGTTTTTTCAATGAAACAAATTTGAATTCCTAACATATTCGCTACGATTCTACAAGTATCTAAACGAATGTAGGTTGAACAATTTTTTTTAGAATTTCTTTCCCGAGCGAGAGTGTCTGGTGAATGTTTAGAATTTAAATTTAGACATGGTAACACCTTTCGTTGGGTGGCCGTAGACTGCTAACTGTAACTTTAGCACTGAAATCCGGCTAGAGGGCCATTTAATATCCGCTTCGATTACAAATGTCCCCTATGCGACAGCCACTTAATTACATACGATAATTTGTAACATTGTATGTATATAATTATCACGGGTACAAGCTTACTAAACGCAATGAGGTAACTACAAGTTGTCTTGACAGGTGAGATATATTTGTCGAGCACGTCTACCTGACACATCGAGTAATTAGAGGCCGGGAAAATCACGCGTACTTTCCGCAAACCACTTGCGCGTACTTTTTTTTCTCTCTCTCTCTCTCTCTCTCGCTAACATAATTTTAATTATAAAACTCCTGTTATACTTACCGTCGCGGTGTAATTCCACTTGGGCGTGTGCGTGTGTATGTGTATATAGTACGTGGTAGAAAATTCCACGGTAAAACGTGGGCTGAAGCACGGTTAAATTAAAGTTTACAATTTCGCCCGGTAACAATCGTGACGGAAGTCGTTTCATTTACGCTTATTGTCAACCGTTACGACGGGCGAATGGTTTTTCTTTTACGCGTGTTCGTGCTCGAAGTCGTTCACGCGTGTCAGCGATCACACACACACACACACGCTAACGAGGTCGCGGAACGTATGCGTGTCGGTGTGTTGGTTTTCCAGGCCACCGAAATATCGCCGAAGGAAAACGGTCCGCGATCCAATTATCGAAACTACGCGTACACACGCCACCGAACTGGGTGGTCCAATTTGTGTTCGTGAACACGTGCGACTCCTTCGAGAAAACGTGACAATTTGTCGGGCAGCGTGGTCAGCACCTGCAGGAACCGCACACGAGCACCGCGAATGGAATTCATCGATAAAATATCCGGCCACGATCATCCGTGCCAAATGACGCGTTCAACGGGAAGAGGGAACTTCGATTCTTATCTAATTATACATACTCGATTAGAGCACTCACGGCGAATTTCTACGAATTTATTCGACTTTTATATGTATGTCTGATATGTAGATACTACTTGGGTGTTGCGAACAGTTGTTTCCGATTTTTTTTTCCACATCTAATAAAACGAGATTAATATTCCGAACGATATATAAACAATTCAAATTCTGAGAATCGAAACATTGAAATTTCTGATAATTTAATTAAGAATTTAAATGTTTGTATTGATAGTCGGTGATATCTCCTTAATTTTATTCATCCAAGAATAATGTCGATTACTCATATAATTATCATGATAGAGATACAGATTTGCAGAAGGAAATAGGAGTAGCCAGTGAAACAGACGGTCGTCCAGTATAATCAGTGTTCTTTTTCACGAAGATGACTAAGAAGAAGAAGAAGAAGAAGAAGAACAAGAAGAAGTGTCATTCGACTGGCAGGAGTGTTGGTCGAGGGTGTGTCTTTTTCCGCTTTGCTGCCGCTGAGATGGAGTCCGCCAGCAAAGGGGAACAGGCCGACCCTCCCGCACGAAATGAATAATATTCGATGACAACGATTTATAGGGAACGACGGCGACGGGAACGCGCGCGAGTTCCACCACGATAAATCTCGTCGTTGGGGTAAGTCAGTTTTAATCTACGCCCGAACTGTTATAATAAACTCATTTGTCCGGAAATTAAATTATTTTTGTTTTCGTGCATCCCACAAAACTATTACGTATCACCAATATTTCACAAATCAAAATCATACGATTTGGACGCAACTGAAATAGTTATTTATTTTCGCACGTGTTATTTTGCTGAAAGATTCTGATTTTCTTTTATTTTCTCTCTTCCTGTCTCTCTCCCTCTCTCGCTATTCCCGTACGGATATACTGATTCTTTCTTTTAACCTACATCTCAATTCGGTCCACGTTATCCAGCTTGTTTATCCGTTCTATTTATACCGGGGATTTTCTATATCGGTCCGTCGTCACGCTCGCTGGAAAACCAATGAGAAATTGCGCGTAATGATATCATCGCCTCTGTTACCGCAACCATGCACCTCGGTGCATCTTGGTGCTCTAAGGTGCACCGAGGTGCACGCACCGACGCTGCTCTCCGTTCGATGTATTAATATCTGACCGTTGCAACATAACGCCGGAACCCCCCCGTGCATTTCTATGAGACGCGCTTTGTGCCTTTACGTTCGAGATTTTCACGGTGCGACAAGATTTTGCAGCGGGCTTTCAAGAAAACTGGATTTACCCAGGCGCCGCGTGAGAAAATAAACCGGCGGATTAAACGCATTTACGCACCCTTCGTACGCTTGACATCGCGTGCCCTTTTGTACTTTCCACCTCTACCTCGTGATAATATAATATACAATATATAGATTGACAATGTGTCACGCACTGATAAACAATAGATAGTCGTACGGTAACGCGAGAAGATGTAGTACGAAGAGAAACTTTTATCTTCGTCGCTTCTACGTGACGTGAATCGAATTCTAATGAAATTTTTAATACAAAATCTGTGTTATTATTGTTAACAGCTATACTGTGAGATTCGTATGATTTCTTTTGAGAAACACTTTGTTTATTATTGAATTTATTAGTGAAATTACCACGCGTCCGTTTGGTTCTTCTCCGTATCGGACATATTCGGCGAACGTGGAAATTTACGAAATCTCTTTCGGAAAAAACGGCGATTTACAATGTTAACATTCGGTTATGTTTCTGAGTTATATACGAGGACAATAAACTGACTTTTCTTATTGGTTCAGCTAGTGTAGGATTAACGCAACCTGTCCGGCACTTTGAGGTATATTTTCGTCCAGACGTTAGAAAACAAGGGGATCTTCCTCGACATGCGTTACCGCCTTTACTGCTCGTTGTAGTGTCGTTTAAAACACATTCATAAAGACAGGGGAAAATACCGATCGCACACGTGTCCGATGGATTCATCTAGTGTTACAACGATTGTTACGGTCTCGTCATTGCAAAATCCGCCGAACTGCTCTAATATCGAATAAATAAATGAATGTCTAATGCGAACCAAATGAAATCCCTTGGATGTCATAACATTCGAGGGACCCACTTAGTTAGTATCGTCGAAATTTCGCCGGAACGAACGTTTAATCCACGCCGATCTAACACTTTGATTAACAATCTGTAAACAGAATCTTTAATGTCCCGTGTCGCCGGCGAATATGTTCCACGTTTACCGCATAAGCCGACGGGAAACTGTGTTGACGAACACCGATATGACTGACGGTACACCACGCAAAGATATCGAGATAGGCCAACATCGCGAAACGAGGTACGTTTGGTGTGCGGATTACTTACACGCAATCCACTGTTGCATTTGGCAACGATTACCGTTTGCTCAGCTGTCCTCGGAAGACAAAGACGACTGGATTTCGCATAGATTCGCTTGATATTTGCCGAAATCGATTTCCCACGCCTTCTATTATTATCGGAACGTGATATTATCTCACGAGGAAATTATGTTTTCATTTATTTTTCAAAATCGATGATTATTGGAAGCGAATAATCATTCTCTAGCATGTACGAGAAATATTTTCGGAAAATATGATAAATTACCACAGAGTGTCCTCATTTACTTTGTACAAATAATTGGCGGAGATAATATTTTAAAGAGGCTGTCACGGTCGGAGTAAAATGAGTAAAATGATCGCCGATGAAGTCGTTTCTCGAAAAATAATCGGTATATAGGTAAATAATGAAGTCGTCAGTACCGGTTTCGTTACATCGCGACTTCGCCGGTTATTTCGCACACTGACGCATTGACTTGCGACAACGAGCTGGGCGTGACGAGACGTTAACCGCTTAGTAAAATCCACGACGTTTGATTGGCAAGGCAAACACTCGAGAATTATCCGCGGAATCGTTGAAATCTCAAATTTCCGCGATGATAAATGGAAAAACGTTCCTTACCGTTCATAGTCGCTGAACGATTTGCATTTTCAAAAGAACCTTTCATTATTTTAATCATGTTTCCAACTTGGTATGTAAATATATTTCATATCAATTATCAAATGTCGGAGTGAACAACGAGAACGAAACGGGACTCGTGTTCCCGTTGCAAAACCAATCTTAAATTACAACGAATTTATGGTTGAAGCTATTGTTCAACGGGTGATCGTAATTCCAACAGGGAGTTCGTGTCGGGCCGTCACGTCATATGCATATTGTCGATTTGGGAGTCGCGTTGTCGCCTTGGTAGAAATCTCGAGGACAGATTCCGCTCGTTATCCGTGCCGAAAAGGACGGGACAGACACCCTCGTGTGACAGAGACCGATGTCGGCATAAAGCGCGACACGTTTTGCTTCTATCCGACCGCTGTCACTCACTTTCACTTTCCTCCCTATGTTTCTCTTTCTAAATAGTCGTAAATTATGAGCCGTCCGTGGTGGACCAGCGCGTACGACGTTCACGCGTATAACATTCGCCACGTAAATATTTTACGACACGTTCGCTTATAACCCGCGTCGATCGGATGGTGATTCGAATCGGAAAGTTTCGCGGGTTAAAAAAAACAAAAGACAATTCGAATTCCGGTTCGACGGTTATAATCCCGATTATCCCAGGCGCGATTATTATGAAAATTGAAATTTCACATTTCTGGCATCGCACAGTTTCTGGCATCTCGATCCGCATGACGATTTGTAATAACTAAAATTAGACGTTAACACCACCGAAAGGACGCTCGATAGTTTTTCATAAAGCTACGTACATAATACCGTTTCTGTGTCACGAACGCCGAAGGATGTATTTCATTTTTATTTCACGATTTTAGAGCACCGTAATACCGGGAAAAGTTACTCTGTGTTACCGCGGCGAGCGAGCGATTCACATACTGGGCCCGTTATAATTTTAATGCGATCTTTGATATACGGTAACTGCGACACTAATCTCTCGCTATCCGTACGGTTATCATTTTCATCTCTTTTGTCGTACGTGAGCTATACGAGCCGGGCATTCACTGGGAAGTTCATAAAACAGATCGTAAAGTCTGTCGAATAAGGAATCCGGACATTTAGGACCCGGACGGGGCTGAACGTTTTCGACGCACACTCGACGACGGCTACAAACGTTCCGTTAGACCCGTCAGTAGTCACAGATCAGTAGACTGACGGTGACATTGACGAACTATGTTTCACTGATAGCAGAAATAATTGGAAACTTGATAAATGAGTAATTCACTGATTAATGAAAAAGATCTTAAGGTACACCGTTGACTAAGAAAAAAGTACTATTATCAAAAGATAATGATTAAATGCAACTTTACCGTTTCTCCCGATGTAGACAAATTACGAAGACTTTCAATTTTCTGCAATGACGACCCTGGGCTTTACGCTTTGCACAAGTGGGACATTTTATTCGACGATTAACATGTGAAATGTAGTAGGATGAAATGCATGAGATACATTCGTTAATCATGATTCAACGTTTAACGGACATCGTATAAAGTCACCGTAAATCATAATTAATATTTATCGTCACATAGAATGGTTCCCATGTTGAATGAATGTGGCAACACTTCACATTGTATATGCAACATGAACGAGGGGGGATTAATTAACCCATTCGCGAACTTCTGAACCGTCCGTTGAATTATTTTTGTAAACACAGAAAATTAAAACGTTCGTAATAATTTTCTTTGTAAGTTGAAATACATATTATTGGATATCATAGGAGACTATGGTGTTTTTATGGTCGCGGCCGGTCGACAAAGCGTCGTCGGCGTCGGCGAACCGTTTCTCCGAAGAGAGAGAGAGCATTTTAGTTGTATGTATGTGTGTACGCCCAGGGAATATCAACGCCGCGAATCGATCTCCGGGGAGACGATCTTTGGATTCGCGACGTGACGTTTTTCCATCGTGCAAACAACGTTACCTGAAAGTTTAAGTCGCGGCGTGAAAATAATTTTCTGCGCGTCGACTTTCGAAAGGGACAAATCGACAAACACGAGCGGCATGAATAAAACATACGGAATAAACTCGTTCATACCGTGAATACAGAAGATTTCCGTGCCGCGTTGAAAATGAAATAAAAAGAACAGCAAGAAAAAATAAAAAAAAAACCAAAGAGAAAAGAAGAAACGAAAAGACACAAATTCACGTCGTTCCACCGTGGACGTAAAATGTACTCTCATAAATTACAAGCTCACATTGTATCTAACGTATTATCTCACCGAGGAAAAATCCCAGATCGTTCCGAATGCCGGGCAGACGTTGAATTCCCCTGCAATTGGCCCCGGCGACAATGTCGGAAGATCAAACCGGGATGGACGAAACTGAAATTTCCTCCCGTGGTGCCGCGCAAACTCCGCATTTACCCACGGAGAACCGCGTTTCCCATTAATCTCGCGGAGCGTGCAATTAGCGCCGCAAGAATTTCCTTTTGCCTCTTTTCTTTCCCTGTTTTCCCCCTGGTACTCGCGTTCGTACCCAACAGACTCTCCTCCGGCGTAATTTACCTTGCCGCGAGAACTCAGCTGCGTACGTACTTTATACGTTATTGGAGGGCCGCATGTGTATCGGTACCCTTACCGCCGAGCGTTTTGCTCGTTTCACGGTAGCCACGTTTCAACTCCCTCCCTCTTTTGCTCTTTCCCGGATGATTTATGATATTAGAACACACAACGCGTAGACGGTACTCGGGAGGCGTTTCTTACGTTGTTCTCACATGATTGCCGGTATCCTGACAGGCCTGAAAATTATTCGGTATCGCGTGTTCCTACTGGCTGGGCCGTATCATTGATTTACAGGCGCATCGCACATGGTATGCGGATTCCTGATTTTATGCGCTCTTTTTGTAACACTTCTTACTGTCGTCTCGCGTGACACGTGAACAACGCCCTCCGGTACGGTTTCCGTGGTCGATTCCATTCGTTTTCGAAGGTTTTTAATCACCGCACGGTGAATCGCGTGTTAACGCTAAACTTGCTACCGCAGTCAACGTTGTTGTCGTTAATCATTACGGAAAAGATACATTTTCTGTATTGTTATTTAGAAATTATTTTGTTCAGCATTACCCATATTAAATGTATTAGTACCTGGGTGAAATTTTAAAAATTATAACTTTTTATTAAACACCGTTAATTTGACGTTATCATTTCCCGGAGCCTTTTGACAGAGATAACGAACGAGCACTGACACAGAAAAATTTATCGATGAGCCTATGTCACTGGGTCGCTGCACTTGTCGCTATCACCGACGAAGGGTCAGTCGCGATAGACGTGGATCACACATCGAATTGATTACTGATTTTCAGAAAGACAGATTTTGTCACTCACGAGAACGTTCACATATCAATCGATAATTAATATGCCCGATACCATTGTCACTACTTAAACCCATTTACGCGCACTGTTCTACGTGAACATATTGTCGACACTAAAGTTCAGAGAGAAAGGTGCAAAGGAGGGCTCATTACAGATGGTACAATAGTAACAATACACAGATCCTCACAAAAGAAAACTACTAAAAAAGAATGTTACCGAAGCCCCGAAGGTACGAGCACACCTGTTAGCCTGATGATCAAACGGGAGGTTGATTTGAACTACAGCGTTTGCGAGCGGTGATATTTAAATTTGATGTTTTTTCGATGATACTGGTGAATGCACCGAATGCAATGACGTGTCCCTTTCAAGAAATCCGAAGACACGAAATATAAAGCGTATCGTTAGTACAGAACATTAACTTCTACTGGTTCTCATGGGATATTAAACATGTTAATTTCCTATATTAAACTTACCACAGCTGTCACCCCCTTATGACTGAGGACATTATTTTATCATTTGTTTTACATCAGTTAAAGTGAAGATTAGAGTGTCGTATTCCACGAAATCCGAGCGAGTCTTCTCTGTACATACTTTGTAGTTTCGCAAATGTTACGTGAACGTTACGTAAAAAGTGCGGAAACGGTACGTGAAATATTTATATATAAACGTTACGTCAAAAATGTATAAATTTTCGTCAAGAACGTATAAATGTTACGTGGAATATAGCGCTTGTTTATTTTCAAAGTTGTGCAAGTTCACCTTTATTTTTTTTAAATATAAACATTTTACGATAAAACAACCGCGTTGGTTTCTATACTTAGAACTCTATTTCTTTTCGAATTGGTGTTACACAATTTTCAAAATAAACGACTCAATAATCACGCGATAAAAACGCATTGGTGCTCAGATCCTAGTAGTCAAAACCAATATTGGTCAGACAATACCTATCTTGTCTTGGTATTCGATATTTATGTCGTCCACCCGTTAGTATCGCGTATTAATGAAAGCCTCCGGTCTTCCCATTCATTATCGACTAACTAACCAGACGTCCGGGTGAATGAGAACGTTTATCCCGTCGCTTTATTTCTCGGAATGCGACCGCCACCGATTGTATTCCAAACGTGGCGAAAGATATACGCGAATATTTTCGCTGCACGCGTGGTATTATTAATCTTTTCTTAACTGCAGATCAACGAGCTGGTCTACTGAAAGAAATGTTGGCCTCGCACCAAGTTCACCATGCTCTTATATCATTTACAGTTATTGTCGACGAGTGTTCTCCACGGTTAGGAAAAACGAACGGTAAGAAACGCTCGAGCACGAAGAAGTTTAAATATCATTTGACGTACGTATAAACGTTATTTTTATTCACTTCTCGGTGTAACGTATGCGTAATTTCGTGGGCGTCATGATCGCGGGACGTCCGATCGGACGCGATAGAATTATTCAACGTGTCTAATTTTAACATAGATTCTCTATTTTACGAGATCGTTACTTTTTCTTTATGTTCAGCGAAACAAGAATCTCGGACGTTTTGGAGTTAAATTTATCACACATTCATATAGGAATTTCATTCTAATTTGATCGTCCCTCTGATACATATTTTTCACGCGCGTATTATACCGTTTTATATGGTGACTATTTCACATATATATAATTCGTTATGATGTGTAACGATACCGACGAGAGAGTTATTCGGTCGTTATGGAATAACCACGGTGAACGGAAGACCCCGAAGATTTTCGGACACGCGGCACGTATTCCCGGATTAATTCCGCGGAACGAAGATTGAACAGGCTGCAAATCTCGAGTTAATTCAAGTAACCGCGTTACGGATTTATGTTTGTCTTAAAAACGTTGCTTCTTACACGCTTTGGCATTTATACGGGAAACACTTATGCGTTTCATGATAAACGGACGCGAAGATGGCATAAAATTGACTTTCTCGTCGATGTAACGGTTCCGCCGGCGGTGCCTGCAGTCGTAAAGTAACGGAATCAGAGGGAGCGATTTACGAGTTCTAAAATTATAAGAAACTTTGCACCCTCGGTAGTTGTAAACGCGTACTTATATCGCCTGTTCAATCTAAATACGGTTTCAGGGAAGGAGATCCCCGATTCGAAGACTTTCTAACGTATCGACGAATCAAACCAGGGTTTCTAGAATAGCTAGTAGTTTTCCTAGTGACAATCATAAATACCCCGTATATCGGATTCGAAGATTTAAATAAATTGTGTATAAATATTATAATTGAATTGAACTACGTACAGGTGTATTATAAAGTGGTTAGGTTTATGCGACATTCCGTACACTCTACAGGGCTTTACGAGGTATTTTCGTGCCAAACGTGTGACGTGTGCGAAACACGCTATCCATCTAAACGTTTACACTTCGTACCATCTACAACTGCCAATCTCACGTTAGTAAAATATACACACACCGAATGAAAGTATTCTTTTCCTTTTTCTCAAAAACGAGATCTCGTAACCATAACATTCCTTGGATCTTAATTCTTAATGATCCGTAATTCCTTAACCATTCCTCAAGTTTGTTCTAAGGTAACAAAAAACCCACACAACACACACATAGAAAAAGAAGAGAAGTAAGTATATACAACAGTTTTAGAATAAGTTCCACGTTAAATTACAAGGAAATAGCCGGAGGAATGTGTCGAAAGTGAATGTCGTATCACGGAGGATCCCTACGTAAAGTTATTTCCGTCATGGTTGCCCTGGCACCCTCGTCTACACACCTCCACCCCGTGGGTAGCTCGTGACACGTCCCGGCATAAGGGCCCTCATAAATATCATCCGGAGCCTTTGGCCGGTGCTGTCGGCGTGCCGTACCAGCCGGTCTCCTCAGTTTTCTAGGTGGAACCGCAGCCACGGTGGAGACGCGCCATTAAGCTGATTGGGGTGTCAGAAGGTGAAGAGGAGAAGTGCAGGATAAATCGTCGGTAGCTATGAGAATTATGAGAAGTCGCCGCATAAACCGACGTTGAGATTTGGCTCGAAATTCTGGCACAACGTCGTCGCTTTCTTGGGGGATACGGCGCAAGGGAGCCTTCTTTCCGCGCTGTGAAACTCGTTTAGAAGCCCCGGTATGTATATATGTATGTATGGAACCGTGTAACGCGAAATGATTTACCATTGAAACGAGAAAACAACGTCCAAGAAACGCTAACATCATTTCACCGTTGATGTCGTGCAAACGGTTCCCTATGTAAAATAGACGTTAATGCTAATAAAGAATTAGAAATTTACTATTAACTGTTTTAAGCGTGGCGATGATAAAGTGTCTTTGAAATATACTATTAATTGTTGTAAGTCTCTTGATGAGAAACATGTTATACGTCATATAAGTATCTTATTGTCTGAAGAAATGAAGAAATAATTTTCGTTTTTATAATTAAATTTGCGAACCAACTACATATACCCATTGAATTATAAATAACTGTTCTTTACTTGTGAAAGAAATTCCAACGGAATTGCGTCAATTAACAAAATAATCTCCAGAGGATCTCGGGGCGCCCCTCTGTCGACAATTCGTATATTAATTTCAGTCACGAAGTTGGCACAGATTTTCCTCCGTTCTCGTGTTACGTCGTGAGTGCACGTCTGTACCGCTGTTTTTCCGCGCGATAAATTACGACGGCGGTATAGTGTAATCGCCGTCGAAACACCTCGGGAACACCACCCCCACGTCGAACGATGTGCGTGTGTGTATGTGTATATGTGTGTCACGTCGGGCGGCGCATTCAGAAAAGGATTTTTTCATTCCGTAGGCCTCTTTATGCCGCATCGCTCTACAGAGGGGAAATACGACGATGACAAAAGATGGAAATAGGTGTCATTCACCTTAATCATTCTTACGCGTGGCGCATCGCACCACTTTCACGATGAAAATGGTAGCGCGGCGTGGGATTTCAAAAGCGTTATTATATGGGGGACGTGTAGGGGAAAAAAAGCTGCACCGTAGCGAAAGAAAAATTTGAAACGCACTCAGAATTTCTTCGGAGAATCCTGTGTTTGTGTTTCTTGTCCCGTGTCGCCTACAACGTGCACTATTCTTCGGATTAACATGTAATCTTCAATCATAAATACCTCGAGGAAACAGATCCGAGATTAACAGTACTCGCAATGTTGTAGATACATTAATATACACCGTACCAAATCTATGCTATCGTTGTTACTGGATTCCTTGTAAAATATGTATGTATATAATACAACGTTGTAAGTGATCCGTTAGTTATTAAAGTGTCGGTGCAACGTGTAATATCCAGTGAAATATATCGAGGACGTTAAAGATCATTTAACCCTATGCGGATAATATTTCTCATTTTCCTCATGTTTCGGCGCCGCGGAGGCGGCACTCATCCGCAAAGGGTTAAGTGTATTAATACGGGAGTATACTAAATATATATATTTATCGTGCTTCATCATCGTAGGTATTTCCTCCGCCGCCACGTGTACGGCAACCAGTTTTCTAAAGCCGCGTGCAAATCCGCAGGAAGTGAATGCAGCTGATACGTGGGTGCGGTGGTACATACGTACATGTACGTGTATCGTGTGTCACGATGTATATGCTATTTTGGCAGCCCTCCAAGACTTGTTTCTAACTGCTTAAGCAGGAAAACTCAATCATTTCATCGATCTGCTTCAGGCAGGCGTACGGCACGGTTTTATGGCGCGTGTCAATCGCGACGACGATCGTACGGTTATTACGTTTGTCCTGGCTATTTTCAGATATCCGAACACGTACTTGCGTCGTGCGAACACGAATTTCACTTTGCACGTGATTCCGGACGGGATGTAATGACGAAACGATCATATACTATCGTTAATCCTCTATAACAGCGTGTAACTTTCGAGTTCCGCACTCGTATATCTGTATTATTCAACTTGGCTTCTTTTGTTTATCACTTGCTATCATAATCATTTTCAAATAAGAATACCACCGCCCAGAGTTTATACATCAAAATTCAAATAATAATGTGGATTGCGGTGAAAAAATGGCTTACGAAGGTTTAAGTAAAAGTATTTTAATTCTTGCTGTGCCGGGATAATCCAACTATTAATTGTATAAGTATAAGATATTCTTAATCACGTGAAAAACACGTTGAAAATGTGATGCAAGGGAAAATATGGGAGAATCGGTGAACCGAATGGCCAATGGATTCTCCTTGTTTCACCCTGACGTATTCCCAGACGCCTGAGTGCTTTTCGGGACGAGGAATTCGTAAATATTTCGCTCACACGCTAAAATAAAGACCCGCGCCGAGTGCGTCAGGCATAGCGCGTCTCGCTGATTCATCGGCTTTTATACTTGAAATCGAGCACTCGCGTCGATTTTCATTTTTACGTCTTTCGCAATACACGTTACAGTCCTGCATTTTTTAATCGAATGATTACCTAAAATAGTTGTGTAACATATTCGACGACTAAAGAATGTGAACATGTATGTGTGAAAATAAAAGTTATATGACATACGTTGCTCCTATATCCACCGTAATTAGAATAATAATTAATTAAATGTAATATAAGCTATATAATAATAACAACGTGGAAAATCTATTCCTTGCACCAGAGTAAATGTATTTTATAATAAATCTTTATAAATAGTAATTTTAGAAATAATGTATGCCCCACAATGTTTTCCATTTCTTTGTTAAGTAATTGTTTCTTCTAAAATTAGGTTATGTGTAATTTACTGTTGGGAATAAGGTCTTGGGATTTTAAACGATCGCGTTCAAGACGCATTTCGAGGAAAGTTAAAAAAAGCATGGCACCATCCGCGATAGAGAATATTTTCATAAATTCCGATGAGAAATATGCGGTTCAGTACCTTTTTATCTGAAAACATGCAGAGTGATTCTCGCATGCACGCGAACGTGCAAGAAACACATAAGACGTGACTTCGTGTCAGAAGTAAGAAATTAATTGACTATATCTGTCAGCGTTGATAGTTATAGGTTAAATCGATTCCACTAGGTGTTCTAGTTCTGTCAGGTTTTACACAAATTATGGCATCGTTAATGAGGCAAAGATACGTTTGATCAATATTATAACCACATTCTAGGTTTTCTCTACCCTTACAGTGTAACTGTGTCAGAAACGGAGCGACATTGTGTCTCAGGTAAGAATTGTACACGATTTACATACGACATTTATGAATTTGAATAACAAATAGTGTCATATAAATTTCAAACTGTAGAGAAAACTATACTCCGAATATGTGAATTATCTTTTATCTCATAAAAGAAAACAGAATTTTGTATAAAGATATCAAAGTGTTTGTCTACAGAACGACTAGTACATTGTAAATCTATTTGAATAATTAATTAGTATCGATAGATTACTCACGTCGATGGTAAATCTTTCGAAGAGAACGCCTTAGAATATATTTCCAAGCTTCTTCTTGCATCGACAGAAAGTTTCCAAGTGTTTTAAATGGCGACGATAGGCGCGTAACGAATATGCACTTCGAACGCCATCTAGAATCGTTGCTTCCGGTATCGAGCAGCAGCAGAATGGCAGTTGCGCGCAAAAGTCTGTTTATTTACGTGCTACCAATGATTAATTGATCGCGAAGTCGCATCTACGAGCGATATCTGCTGAGAGTGTTTTGTAGTTATTGTGTCGTGTTGGTGCACGCGTGATACGCGGCGTAACAACGAAAGGGATCGAAAGGGAAACACAGTGAATGTCGTCGTTAGCAAATTCAGCCTGTCGTCATCGTCGTTCTAACCTATTTTACGAATTGTTGTCCCCGTTCATTCTGGAATATTCCGACGCGCTGTCAACGTTTGTTTGCCAACAGTGGTCCGGCATGATGCCATGTTCCCGCAAACATTAACCACAGAGGTTTGCAAAATTACGAGCATGGCAGACGAGGTGCTGCCGGCGAGTCTCGAGAAGCTTGAGATTGATCGTCTATCCTCGAGCTGTCCTCAGTAAGCATGTTTCACAAACCACCCGCCGAAAGCTCTCGACTATGACATTGATCATTTAAAGCGCCTGCTCCTCCGCAACCCCTATTCGGTTCGTTCGAGCACAGTAACTTTTGGGTACGCGCTACCGTTCGATGTGTTATCCTATCGTGGATGATTTTGCGACTGAACCTGAATTCACTCTCGGTCAAGGTCCCATCGGTTAAACGTTACACATCATTTTTCCAAAGTATGTGCCCGCTGCTCTTTGTTTACATTGCGCGCGTTTCACTCATTAACGTTTCGAACACCTGCTGAGAAGAACGGTTTCTAAGCGTCGGCTGTTTTATCCTGGCTAAAAACTGAACGACAACAATCTGTGGTACGCGAGGAAATCGAATTGTTTACGTGTTACATAAATGCAATAGTGGGATTACGATTTCTAGCGTACGATATAGAGATATCGTGCGTTTCAAGTGCTCGAATACAAATTACAGAAGGACGCTTGTTTATCAGGAAAATTAACATCGTTAGCTGTACGTGATTTGTCGCATAAACAATATATATTGTTGTGTATATGTATATGTGTGTGTATATACACATACATATGTGTCTGTAAAGTCTAATCTAGTGTCATGTCTTCTTGATGAATTTCAGTATGAATTAATTCAACTTCATATTATTACATAATCGTCAAATGTATAAATATTTAACAGTCTCTGATTCAAGGCTGTTCCAAAAGCAATGACTCATTGCCAATTATTTCAACCATTTTACTTCGCGTGGAACTTTGAATGAATCTAAACTTTGAAACATTGATTTAATGTCTTATGTATTTTATTGTTACTGTTTAATTGTTCTTAGTTTTCAGGTCACTTGCTAATAACGTTATATTGTTTCAGTATTACACCTACTGACAAATCTAAATCGGTCAATCCATTTAGGACAACGAGTAAAAGTGACAGTCCCGACTGCAGTTACTTATTTCGAAGAAGATCAATGCCTACTAGGCCAACACCACCTACCATCAGCCCAAGGGGCATAAAAAGCACAACGAATTTTAAACCATCTAAAAATGAAAGAGTACTTGACAAAACTAAAAAGAACTCAATAATCAAAGAGGCTGTATTAAAATTAAATGATACTGGCACTAACTGTCTTAGTGATAATCTAGCAGGCACACTGCTTAAGGAAACATGTAAACTTAGTATTTCTGGTAAAAACTCCAAAATTTTTGGTCATGGTTCTGTAACAAAGGACTTTAAAGCACTGAATATTAGTCAAGACTCTAGGCAAGTCAAGGATGACACCAGCATTCAGGATAACTTTCAAGCCGGTAGTTTTCAACGGGCACGTAGTAATACAATGCCAAGTTTGAAACGAGGTCCTGGCCCTGGTGGGGGTGGTAATACACAGTCTGAGACAACAGGTTCGACCGGTCAGCCCTCAAGTTCAAATACTTGTTCTGTACAAGCACGGATATCCCCACCCTCATGCGATGTCACTATTGACGAGCTTGCCAGCTACTTCGAGGAGTTTGTTCATATTCCAAAGAAGATGTCACATATGGCAGAAATGATGTATATTTAATTATAATGTATTGAATTCTATTTGGCAGAATTTCTTACACAGTTTTTCAAGGACTAGCATGCAATGTTTATGCATGACCGTATGTCTCAATGATGCTGTATGTTTGCTACGAGTTTTAATTTAATTTGGTACCTAAATTATACATAATAATAACAATAAAAAATCCATAAAAATTATGTTTGCGTCTTTGTAGGGCGTAAAAGTATTGGAAAACAATTGATTTTTATTGCTATGCTTAATTTAACATCGTAATGAAAAGGGCGAAAATGCAGGAGAAAAAAGAGCAGAACAAATGTACAGGTTTTGTTTGTATTTCCTAAATCGTCTAAAAGTATCTGATTTAGTTTGTAAAGAAGAATGATTAACATCCTTATTTAAAAAAAACTTTTGTATTATGAGATAAAAGATTGGTCGTAGAATAAATTTACTGGGATTATTAATTTGTATTATTAAAATTCCCTTTCATTTCATTATACATCAAAAAATAATTCTCTACGAATCACTACAAAATTCGGTCATAATCTGGGGGTCGGGGTGGACATTTACTGCCTTGTATTAATATGATACATAATATATTTATCTGCATAGGCTTATGATACTTAATACAATGATACAAAGTAATCGTTAAATTACTTAATGATAATAAGCTTTGGTACATAAACAATGACGACAATATATTGATCCGTTTTTTTTTACTTTAGGTACGAGTGAACCATGTTGACGCGCGGTGTACAGTGAGAATTCCGACAAAAGCCTGAATGCATTAAAAAATATCCGTCTATTTGATGTGCGCATCAGGTGATGACTTCTTTTTCTTTTTTTTCTTTTTACCATCTACAAACGGTTTAATCATTCGTTTTTCTGGTACGATGATTTCGTGGTAGCCCCGCGCAATACTCAAACTCTGTATCAAAACATGAGGTCTGTCGCTATATCACAGATTTATTAAAATTTCACTTGAACGGAGCCACAACGAGACGCAATTAAAAGTGAGACGTAAAACTTTACTCTGACTGTATATAGTCTATAATTAATTAAAGATCTCACTACGTACGATATTTAAAAAAAAAGAAAACAAAGTTCTGTCGCTCTTTTTATCGTCAACTCGAAACTTGTCGCCAAGCTGAGAGACACAATGTTTCGAGAAACAAGTATATGTGTATTTCGCGTCGAAGCAATTATCTTTTTTCTTTTAGAAATCGAAAAAGCAATTGATGGTGACACCACGACATTAATGTGTTTCTACTAACGCACGTGTAACGTGTCAATACGAGACACAGTCAATATTTCAGTACAACTTTTACCGATAGTCAATATATGCTATTTAAGAAAGTATTGCTACGAAAATTGTACGACTTTTACGAGAAATTTAATATTACGCACAAACACTAACAGACAATATAAATTACCATCGAACGTAGTAAAAATAGAGTTGAATTTATCTCGAAATTCTACTTGCTTAATAAATATGTCGAGAAACATTCATAAGCTACGCAGTGTCAGATTCAATCATCATAATTTCATAATATACAATTCAACATTCTATACCTGTCGTGGTAACGAATAATCGAAAAATATTCGAAAAATCAATGGCCTTGTGATATGACGATCGTTGCGTAAACTAATCGGCATATATAGCTATACTTTACTTTGGCCTTTCGGACGCGTAACGATGATTGCATATTATTGCATTCGTAACGTCATCATTCTAAACCAGAATACCTGTATTACACGGTCGATACAAAATGTAGCGTCTCCCGACCACGATTTGACTTTCAACTTATCCTTTTAAAAAATGACGACAAATCTCTTGTAATGAAAAAAAAGTTCTTAGTACTCTAAAATCTTGAATACATTCAAAATACCTTTCTATCTTAAATTCGTACTTCGTTCTTTTGATAAAAAGGCAAAATTTCCTGGCATTTACAAATTTGCAATCAGTTTCGTGACTGACGACAAGTTTTATATATTTTTTTTGTTGTTTTCTAATATCATAAGAAAGGTAGAAATCGTTAAATTTACGTTACGTGCGACAATCCGATAGATCGCATGAATAATTTTAGTCAAAATTAAATTGTATTGAACAGTCGTCAGTGAGATTTCGAACGCAATGTTTCTGGTCCTTCGTCTAATCGATATCAGTCTCTAGGTCCAGTGGAAAAGCTACATGATGCCCTTACCAGAATAACAATGTAAATACACTACTCTCTTTGTCTCGTTCTGGATAAAATGTGATCTACGTAACCGTGATACAAGACGATGACGAAATCAAACGTTACATTCACTGTTAGATCGATTCTTCCGCGAATCAGTAAGTGATGGGTGTGATGTAAAAATCTACGAACTATGGCGGCAACATGATCTTCAGCGAAACATTTAAATGACCGTGAGAAATTTAAATTTAAATCCTCTGTGAGAAACATAACAACATTTTGATCGGTATAAAACGCTCATAGAAAAATTTACTGGACGTAGTACAGCTACTTTCTAAACTCTACATAAACCGTGACGCTTTTTCACGTGCATTTTTCCGCGTCGTATGATATAGAATAAATTACTTATAGTCAACTCATACAACGAAGGTATGTGCTTGCCTTTTGCTAATTATAGTAGAAAACGTTACGTTATATTATCAATATACTATCCAAAACTTGCAATACAATGTCGAGCTCGAGACAAATCCCGGTAAAGGTAAGCCATAAATTGTTCGGTTGTCTAAAGTACATTGCATTTATTTTTATTATTGAATCCGTGCTGTTCCGTGTGTATTAACGTCATACTTTTTGTAATAAAAATTGTTTGCTTAAAGCAACGATATATGGGCCCTATGAGAAACGCGACATTTTATTGCTCGTTTCTTTGTTAATGTCACGGCAAGATGCGCGTGAAAAAAATACCACACATACACAAGAGTAACAATTCACTACGCTCTCGTGCACACTTTTTAGTCGTTTTCTTTCATACACATTCGCTCAGTTCCTATTTTTCGCTCTCTATCTCCTCTCGGTCGCTCACGTCTTATTTATTTAAATGTTAATCTCTAAAAGTATCATAATGGCTCATCGTGTTTATCGTGACATAGTTAAATGTATGCCTAAAGACTTACGTGTAACGATACGTTCCGCGGGGGACGACGATGACGACAACGATAAGTCCTCGGAATCGAAACCCATTCAAGTACACTTTAATATTATAAGGTGAACTAAAAAAATTCGCACACTGGCGTTTCACACTCCGAGGAGATCAACACCTACCTCACGGTCTACCATCTATGTTCTACCCTAATCTGCCGTTTGTATTTTTAGTAGAAAATTTACAATTTCTCAAACACTTTGTACGAGTAACATCGATGACTTGAGTTTACCTCAAGTTGTAATTTGTTAATCCCTCTTAATTGTTCTCGATCTCTCCGTATAACACTGAAAGTGATGACGTTTTCATTTTTTTTAAACGTACACGAGTACGTTCATGTTTATTTCGTGATTAGTAACTTTTCAGTGCATAGTTTTATTTTTTTTGTTCATCCAACGTTAGTCTAATTCCCGTACCCTTTTCTTTTGAACGACAGCGACAATCACTCGCGGGGAACTATGGTAATTCTCAAGTATAATCAAAACCTTTTCGGACCGTACCAACGAAAGTATAGTACAATCATTTAAATACGGTTTCTACAAATAGTGTGGACATGTCATACGCTAAAGGCAAACACTTTGCATTTGCAGTTGTGAAAAAAATGTCTATCTTTTAATGTTACTGGTATATCACGGAAATGTCAGATTTCATTTTTTTCACAGGGTGTAATCACAGTAGAAATAATCGTATGTATGCCGGGTAAACGAATGTGTGCTTTCGAATTGTACAATTCTTAAAAAATAATAACACGAGAAAAGAAGTTTCACGTATAAAACGTATGAATCTCTCGATATAAAATATTCGACTAATCGACGCATTCGTTTGTAATTAACGAAAAATCGTTTATCTCTAATTTACATATTGTAAGACATGATTGTGTCCTATCGCGTATTTTGTGCATTCATTTAAAATCATTCAGTACATCAGTGCACAAAATGTGCACAAACATTGGATTTTAGGAAAAATCGGTTAGTACCGATTCGAGATCAATGAGAAGTAATCGCGCAGACTATATTCCTGACGCAAATACTTCTCTTTGTATATCGTAATCATACGTTGACGGACTAATTATATGGTTACATTGTTCTACCATTTAAATCTCTACCTTTAAATTTTTCAACTGATTCCATTCTACCCTCTAAACATTTGTTAAGATTATCAATAGCTTCATCAATTATTATTTATTATACTCTCCAAATTGTGAAAATGCTTAGTAAATAGTTCGAACGATGAACGATCTTATTTAAATTCTAGTTATATACTGGATACGTAGTGGGCAGAGATTTTATACTCTTATCTCAGTCGTAACATCTGACTCAGTATATCCGGCAGTTATTCACGATTGGTCATAAAGATTAAAGTCTTGAAAATACACCTCTAGATTGTGAACAAGACTTACGTTTAATAAAGTTCCATGGCACACAAGATCCTTGTTCTTGAAATGCTTATTCGATGATTTTTCAATAACAAAAAAATTGAAAATAAATTGAACGAAACACACTTCGTAACACGTTTCTGAACACTGTGACAATTCTGGCAGCGATTAACAATGATTGTTCCAAGAATTTTGATAATGTTTAAAAAATTTTGGCCGCCATTGACCATTAGAAAATTTTGTTCTTCATTTTACACGGTTGAACACCTCCTGTCCTTTTGCTTTCCATTTCCCTCCTTGTTTCTTCACGCAGAATCTGCGGTGTATACAAAACGGTAACGGCACCAGGTCGTTACCGGACATTTTAGCAATAAATACCATAAAATTCCATGGCACAGTTAACATGTGCTGGGTGAAAATGACCGTGCGGCACCAGATGATTCTGCATATGAGCTGTGTATCAGTCTGTCGGTGGTTCGAGATACGGTATTTCACTCGTGACATTAAATGACTCGAAATAGTGATTAAGGAACTCGAACGTGGGTCGCTTTTCAGGACTAGCATCCCAGCATTGCAACATCAATCGGTAAATGCTGTCCGGCAGCGGATGATTTAATGGTTTGGGCATTCGATAACCCTTGTCTACCTGCTCGATTACTTCGCGTCCGTGCATACCTGTAAAACATCATTTAATGACAGTAATTCTATTAACAAAATAGAAACTTTATTAACACATTGGCAGCCACTATCCTAACATTACGTCTTTTTAAAGTTATAGGAATTCAAATAATATAAAATTAAATATTTAACATCCTCCTAGCATCTTTTGTCTGCGTGTTAAAATTTACGGCTACGAAAGTGTTACGGTACGGTACATTATTAACACATACCAGGATAAGGAACTTGGCCGTACGTGAAGAGCTCCATCAATAAAATACCATAAGACCAAACGTCACTCTTAATGCTGAATCTGGCATAAACGATCGCCTCTGGGGCTGTCCACTTCACGGGGAATCTACTTCCCTGTTTAGGACAGTATTCATCGTCCTCGATTACCCTAGCAAGGCCGAAATCGCAGATCTTTGCTTTATTCTTTTCGCCTATGAGAACATTTCTCGCCGCTAAGTCCCTATGTATGAGCTGTTTGCTCTCTAAATGTTCCATGCCAGAGGCCACCTGCGCCGCGATGTATATCAGATCCTCGAATTGCATATATTTGCCGTCTCCCGTCCTCAGGAAATCCAACAAGCTACCGTTACACATGTACTCTTGTACAATGTAAATCGGCTCCTCCTTGGAACAAACGGCGTACAACGCGACAAGGTGTCTGTGCCGAAACTGTTTCATTATTGCAGCCTCTTGAAGGAATGCTTCTGTCGACATGGCCCCGGGGCGTAATGTCTTCACAGCCACTTCGATTTTGTTTCTCCATTTACCGTAATAAACCTCGCCGAAGTTACCGTGGCCTAATTTACGGATTAGCTGGATCTCGTTCCTATTGATCTCCCATTTATCTCGTAATTCGGGCCCGAGATCCCACATATCGGGCTGCGGTTTCGGACAGGGCTTCGAGAGCACGTGACAAAGGCCCAATGCATTTTCTGAAAACATGAATTATAAGCTAGCGTGGATTCGATTTTTTAATGAAACATCTCTAACTTTTTGTTTATGAGTTATTATTATACATATAAAGAATAATTCTTGTACTGTATGACGATATTATTATTCTCTTTTTTCTTTTTGGAATATCACAATTATTTCGATATTGTTTGTACTTACTACTATATGCCATGACAAGTGCCGGTAATGTGGGGAATGTCTGGTTGGTAGCGATAAAGAAACCGCCATTGTCGAGCGGCTTAATTTTATAATGTTTAACATGGTGTCCCCGTCCCTCTTCCCAATCCTTCACGGATAAACTGTAACCTCTAGGATTGTGCTCGCTGGGTCTTACCAAAAATGTTCCGCGTGGATTCTCATCCACCAGAAGTAGTTTACCCGCCTCTTTGCGCGATACATTCTCGAAAAACCAGCTGCAATCAAACCGTTCGATCGTTATTACACACCATCGTGCGAGAATCACGAAGCAAAGAAATATAAAAAACTAAAGCTCACTCTTCGCTCTCGACCGAACGTTCAACGGCAACGAAGTTCCAAGGGATGAGACCTTCCTGCAGGGTTGTTAAGTGTAAAACTTTCCACCAATCTGGCTCGGTGTCATCCAATACTTCCATTCGATCGCCCTTCACGAAACTGACATCAGTACTTTCGCGCGCAGTGTAATTATAAAGGGCCACCACGATCTTGTTCGCCCTTTGCGAATGTGCTATTCGAACAGACAATTTAGTTACACACTTCTCACGGAAACATGTTACGGAATTAACACTTAACGGCCGTCAAAGCGCTAATCTATTCGCTATCACACATCACCTCTGGGAATATAATCGTTAGAGTGAACAAAAAAAAAGGCAACTGTATATTATTAAATTACATCGTTGACCGTGTTAAAAAGTCCACGCAGAATAAATCACGATGGCAAAAGAAAATTTGTAGATGAATTTTCGAAGCAAAACTGACTAATCTAGGAAACGAAATAAAAATAAACATAAAATACACACATGCAGACATAACGACAGGCGAGCTTGTTTTACGGGGTTGATGCGGAATCTGTAGCTTACAAGGTGTCGGCCTCGGTCGGATAATGTCCGCCCTTGCTTGTACGCCTCTTTGATTCGGATCAGCAGTATATCGGTCCAAGGAACCTCCATTGCTGTGTTTCGAGCTAAGCCCGGTTTCCGCCTTCTTGTAACCTGAACAATCCACCCGATGTTTACAAGTCAAGGTCGCGACAGATATGATTTACCGTTTTAGAATAATAAAAATAACAAAAAAAAACACATAAATAAAGTACATTTTATCTGAACGTATGCAAGTATAAATTTTCTAGTCGGCATTGTAAATTAGAAATACGTGGCGCTAGGCCGTAAAAAGTATGAAATATTATTCTCAAGTTTCACGGTAAGTTTCAAGGTAAAATAAGTCTGAATTTAACACTAATCATCGGATCCCTTGAGTTTACAGTTACATTGCCAGGAAACTTTGATTAGTAATCCGAGCAAAACCGATTGGATGTGGATGTTGTCTATGTATGTATACATACATAGATAGATAGACTTTTCGTTCATCCTCATATTCGTTTTCTTACGCAGGTAATCTGGATCAAAAGGATCAACTATCACTAAGGGCGGATTGCCCCAGAAATTTCCCGGTTACTCGGTAATTTCCCAACGGATCGGTCCGATGCGAGTTCCTACCCGGCTAACTACCCTGTTTCCCTCAACACACTTCTTCAAATGTAATTACTATACGGAACTACATAAAAGTACTGTTCGTGAAGTTCAAAGAAACACGGGTAATAGGATGTCAGATATATTTTTTTCATCAGGCTTATAATCCGTTTGCGGACTATTTGAGCATTTCTTCTTTTTTTTCTCTCTCTCTCTCTCTTTCCACGGATCGTTTCGCGGTAGCCAATTTACTTTCAACTACCGTTTCGATGTTTCCAAGGAATACGAGTCATTACGGACCCGGTGGCGGAAAAGAAAGCCAAGAAAACCGTGGTAATGTTCACGGTTCTACTTACCGATGGGCTGAGGCTCTTGCCGTTTACTGCAACACTTGCCCATCTTGGATCTCGTTCACGGTGGTGGTCCTCGATCTCGATCCTAGATCCTACGCGCCGTCTATACTGATGTAGTTCGCGAGGAAAGTCTCCATCTCTTGAAACTCGAAGGTCGGACGACGGGAATTTCCGCCCGGATTTTTAGGATCTCTTTCTTATCTCCATCGCGTGCTTATTCGATCCGGGCACCTGTAAGCCGACAGATAAAACCGAACATGATTCTTCCATGTTATTACGCTTCACGATCGGACGGAAAACAATTTTTTTTTTCGTCTCTTTTCCTTTCAGGTCACTTCTACGGGATGTATTGTCATAATTCATGGTTATGAGCGAGAGTAAAAGGAGAGAAAGAGTGAGGAGGGGTGAGAGGAGAGGAGAGGACGGAGAGAAACGTCGTTCAACCGTAGAAAATAACGTGGTTCGATAACGCTTGGTAGTCGCGGCATTATCATTATTTCGAGCGACTCGATCCCGTGAAGCTTCGCGCTAGAGCAGTTTGCTATACCCCGGGTTACCGCTGTTGGATCATCGATCATGCCGTATTTAAAGAAGGCTTAAAACGTCTGCATCTCGTTGTTGCCCTTTTTTCCCATCCATACATCTTCTTTACGGTGCCCTGTTGTGCTTCTTTTGGGTTACGGCTCAAATCAGCCGTACGGCCACACATGTTTCGGTGTGTCACGGTGAAATCACGCGGTCCAATGAAAAGGAACAAGCGTCCGTCAACCAATTTACGACATTCATTCTTGTAACGTTGTTGTTACCGTTAAATAGGGGATATCTTGAGTCGGTGATGGAAGTCAAATTAGCCCGGTTATAACCGAATGGACAGCTTTGATTCCGTAAAGAATCAACATGGTCAGAGAATTAAATTTCAATTTACAAACGATTCCGAGACTAGGAATTAATAAGGATGATGAACATGCTTTTTTGATTCGGCATTGGTGTAATTTAAGACTATTGTGAACTAAGGTCAGGGGTAAAAAATATAAATGAATGGGCGTATAACTTTAAAGTTACTCGACATTATAAGGGTTAAGACATTTAGACTTTCTATTGTAAGCACATGTGTTTGTCACGTCCACTTGTATGTATGTATAATACATACGTGCATTGTATTTTGACTCTGACGTACAGTAGAGACGTTTCCGTAGTGTACAATACACTATCAGGCGGCCGCAATTGCTTCCCATTTTTTTTTTCGGAGTGCATACATATATGTATACACTTGATCCTCGAAAGTCTCTTCGGAAGCGAGAAATACCAAGGTAATGACACTACTCCGGTATACGTTTTCTATTCACATTCGTCTTCGACAGATGCAACCGTTCCAGAAGTATACATATAGGGAGCCACGAGAATAGACGACAAAAATACACAAACTTACAACGCAGCTAGAGAATTTACTGGTCTCGCGATGTGTCCTCTCTGTCAAAGAGACCCGACTTTTACGTGTACAATCAGAAGCTCGTAAATTAAGTGTACTCCTCCCCCACCCTCCCACCTCTCCCCGAACGACGAAGTTTGTCATAAATAAAGAAGTACCGATAATAAAAATTCGTTCGGTAAATCCTTGTACAAAAGCGATTTTCAGAAAACATCGAACATCTCGAACGGATTCGATCGACGACGATTTAAATATTTACGAGTTTACCGTGGCGTTCCGTCCTTTATACGAATACAGTGTTGAAAGTTTCGAGCCCGGGCATCCGGTGCGTGTTCAATATCCCGTTTTAGCTGAAGTTTTGCCGTGTATGTACTTTTATACTCGAACTAAAAAAAAAAGAGAGAAAGAAAGTAAAAAAGACACTGCATACAGTTTGGGGGGAGGGGGATGTTCGCCGATTTTCACCGTTCATACACGTGTCTATCCTTTATCGGAAATGCAAAGCATTTTTGTTAGATATTTAGCCCGGCGCCTGCGGTGACAGTAAACAGATTACGGTCACACCGAAAGCGGCGAGAAATGAAATCACCGCTTAAAAGGAATGTGAGAGGATAATGACGTAACACGTCGCGTTGAAATTTAATTTTGACCAGTCTAGACCAACCGCAGATGGAAACGGTAATATGTGGGGATTCATTTGCTTGCCGCTGAACGGAACGAGTTCTCACCAGGTGATTCGAGGACAATATAATCGACCATTTGTGTAAACAACGCATTTCATATTTATGTGTAAACATCGAGCAAATAATACGAAACAGAAAGTCTAGGAGAAATTCCAATTTTTTTTTAAATGTTAATAAAAACGACATGCCTGTCGAGAGGAAAATTGAGAATTAATTATTTTTGCGAAATATCGTGCCGAGGACGGGAAACATAAAAAAAACGGGACAAAAAACAATATCAATGGATTTCAAATAGGATATTCGCGAAGCGGGACGGTTTCCGCGACACTTAATATCGGTGTGGCACTTAATCTTCCGCCTGGCGTACGCTCGAGCGCACAATTTCTCGTGCTATAATTCAAACCGTAGTGGTCTTCGATATTTCTTTTTAATAAGAGGTACGGTACCGTCGCGATCGTTTTCCGTTCCGGGTCGCGCGGGTGAAAAGAAAAAGCGAAAAAAAAAAGGAATAACGAAATTTTCAAGCGGAGCCGTGCGGCGCATCTCCGCGCCAGCGAGTCATGCAAAATATCGTATTATATCGAGTATTGAATTCATATCTCCGAGCAACGAGTTTCATACAATACCGGTCCTAATGGAAAAAATTCCTCTGATTTACGTTACAGCCGGGATACCGTGGTACACGTCACCCCACTGACAAATAAACGTGATAGAAAACAAAGAAACAAACAAGAACACCGATTTATGTTACCGTAATAAATTAACCGTAGATAGCAACAAAATTCTTATTATCGACCAGCTGTGATACGTAGAAAATAAAGGACAAGAAGAAAACGAACGAGCTGTCTCTGTCAACTGGTATTATTTTAAACCCAGCCACGTTTACCGTCACATTTACGGTTAATCCCACAGACAGAAATAAACAAAACAAAACAACAAAAAAGAAGTATTTCATAAAAGAGTTCTCCGGATACACAGGAGAAACTTTCGAGTATTTTCCCACCGCTGAATTTCCGTAAATCGGAAAGATCCTCGACTAAAGAGCAACGCCGCTATCGTCCCGCATTTCGTGTCGCTGGCAAAGTTTTTAATTAAACAGCCCGAGGGGAAGAGGAGAAGGACGAGAGAGAGAGAGAGAGAGAGAGAGAGAGAGAAAGAGAAAGAGAGAGACTGTCTCGAATATTCGAACGGAATAACGACGTGGACAACGCGAGGGTCGATTTGGATATGGTCTGGCCCAACCCCAGGGCGCGCGAACCCCATGAAACCTATAAGCGCGGGTACAGTAACCGTTTCGGTATAGGACAACACATACAGACGTAAACCCACAGAACGACCAGAATTTCTCAGCCATGGCGGCACACGCACGGTACGAAAATACACGCACAGAACGAGCGAGAGACGGTCGATATCCCACGGTGGTCCGTATATACTCGCTATCTGATGGGGCTTTTATATGACGAACAATGGCGACGTTTCGTGGCACCGTGGACAAAGACGAATTAAAATTTCGTTCTGACGCACTTTGCCGGCACTTTAAGGGAGCCCCCGTAAGGCCCGCGTAACAATACGCCGGGATTAAGAGAGGACCGGGGATATAAAGAAACGCGTGATCTCAAGGTACAGGAAAATGCGTCCGTGGTATGCTTTCCACGGAATATCCACATTCTTTCTGTGAAAGAAACTTCGAACAATGTGCGTATTAAACGCTACGCTTCGGGCAGTCGGAGAAAAAAAACAGACAACTTTACAAAACTGTCCTCTCTGAACTTGTTTAATCGTTCGTTTATAATACCAGTATACAGGTATTTAAAAAAAAAATGAAAGAGAAAGATGGATATTATATCGCGGTGGGTCACGATGCAAAGTTTTAAGAAATATGTCTGTTATCTATCCACGGTTTTTCACTGTTAACCTTAGTACGTAGGATAATCCACGAAGGTTTATTAGAATCCAAATTGAAATATAGTTCTACGGTGTTTATGATGCAAATCCGTGAACTCTGTAGATTTGTCGGGCTTATTTTCAACCCTCGAATATCGTCATCTCGAATGGATATGTAAGCTCGTGATTCCCGAGGACTACGCCCTTCTCCCCTTTGCCCGATTCCTGCAACTGCTCAGCAGAGCTTTAGGGGACGATCGGACATTATTACGATGCAGGGGCGTATCTACGGTGTGTGCACAGCGAGGTTACCGCTTGTTCGATACACAAATGAATTCTCCGCGCCTAGCTGTGACGGGAAATATGATTATCCCGATGATGAATGTTGTCGGGCAAATAATACGGCCGCGTGTCTATTAAAATGTGGGTCGCTAATGGAAACCCGGTTACGACGGATCTTCCACTGATTACACAGCGTGTAATATATGTTACATCGACGATCGTTATTACGTTTATACGATTCTTCTGCGAAATCAAAGAGAAATCATTTATAAAGTACACTTCGTTCGGTGATTTCTTCCCACTGTATGATAGCTGAGTCAGACGTGAATATACTATGTTAAGTTTCCGATAAGACAGTGACTCATCGTACGGATAGAAGAGAAAAAAATATAGAGTGTCTACATGGATTTGTATTCGTTATCGATCCCGTCTAGGTGGTAAAAAAAAACGGATATTATGCGAAGACATATGATCCGGGACGTAGTCGTTTCGCTAAAGAAGACGGAGCATTTCGCCAACGACGCTAGGGGCAAGGAACCATCATCGTAGGCGTTGCAAATTACGTTTCTGGTCCCCTACTGGAAACCGTTCACGAAGTCGAGGGGTGGCCCGTCGTTGCAACCCCTAATTTTCCTCGTAGCCGAGGGTATCTCCGGATTCGAATATAGCAGAAGCAACCCCAGATACCGATTAGAATCGGTTCGTTCACTGGCTATATTGTTTCGTAAAAAGTATGTATTAAACGGGATACTTTTTTCTTTTCTTTATTTCAACCATGAAAAAGAGTCTTCTCATCTTCACCGCGGTAAAATGTGAAAATCACCGCGGGAGAGGAACGTAACGAAAAAGAAACAAGAGTGGAATGTAAATGCGAGCGCATCACAATTAAGTCTTGCGACACGCTGAGATATGCCCGGGGAATAAAAAGAAATCTTATTTACATGCACTCAGCGTCTCGAGGACATTTCTAGAATTAGATGAAACGGGAAATGATCCTACTAGTGGGATCGTTTCCAGTTCCAAGATAGACACTCGCGCGCCGCCGTAAAGATAGAAACCGCGATGCACAGTGGATCTCCGTTGGAGTGCGGGTGCATGCAGCGCGGATTCGATGGAAATGCAAATGCGTCATGGCTGAAACGCTGACTAAAGAATCACCGTTCGCCGTTGAGTAAATTTCTTATTCCAGGCGTCGCAAACGTTAGGATTTCATGTGAAAATCATGCGAGACGGGAGCGTATGTCTGTGTCTGTCACGTGCCATCACGGTGACGTCAATACATCTAACGGAGAATAAGAAGAAAAATGCAGAAATAAAACCATCGACTTTACGAGAAAGCGGAACGTTACCGAGACGCTATAAAAATTTCATTTCCACGAATTCGCGGTACCAATTTTTACGACACTCCCGTGATTCCCGTAATTAATCGCCCGCGGCAGGAAGTATCCTACGTAATCCCGGTGAAACATCTAATTTCTATTTCAGGTTGCATACTTAACGACCGATTGTCCAAACGACTGTTGCCTAATAGCAGTTAATATCACTTATCATCCGGTGGCGTTATTTACTCGTCCATCCTCGGACCACCTGCTAATATCCCACTTTATGCATAATCGTATTGTAAACACGTCTAGAGTGCCCTAGGGATCGTTCTACCTGAAGAACAAAAAAAAAGGTGCTACAAGGAAGGACGAAAAAGGGTCCATCAGCGACCTGAATATTCTATCAGGCTACTAATTTACATCGGTTGACAAACGAGCGAAATTCAACGTGCTTCTTCTCAATGGATCCCTAGACCCTGAAGACGAATGGGCCTTAGTATATCCACGGATGATGTCATCCAGTACCACGAAACGGGTCAAAGATCTTTCCGGACCCCGAAATCGAGTAGCCCTTCGTGACTCCCAGTCCCGTAGGAATCATCATCGATCCTTCCCTACAATTTTCACGGTGCTTCACGCGGGATTGCAAGATTTATCTTTCGTCGTTTCACGCCAGCGCAGGAACGCGCACGAGCTGAAATTATTTCACGCCTCGTTCCGTAACGACTACCATGGTCGTCGAAGCGAATCCTCGAACTCTGTCCTGTTCTGGGTCGGAAGAAGTACGGTCGGCCCTTCTTGCCGGGGCCTCAATTATTCACGTGCGTACGAACGTGTGCGTGAAAAAAAAAATAAATCCACAGGCCACGGGGAATATTTACGCGGCGAGTCCTGACCGTTCGCTCGCGTCCACGATTCTGGAAGAATAAGTTTCAAAGGTGATTCACCCTCGCCGTCGAGAGAGCTATCTGTGAAACCCTTCCCCGGGTTTCTTCGAGACACTTTGTTCCGCGTCGTCGACTGGAACTTACGTTCCTCGGTTTATCGGACGCTTAAAAGGCGGTCCTTGACCGTACTTCTCGTAAGACGTGACGCGCTTCGACACGTTCCACTGTCGCGCACCGATTTTTCCTTCTTACGCGACGCGTCTGTTGCGCAAGCGATTCGGATAGAACTCGAATTGCGAACGGTAATTAATTAACACTTTCGCTGGCGGTAATTCGGACGCGGAGTTAATTTTGCCTGTGGGTTTTTCTTTCGGTAAAAGAGGAATGAAAATTTTAAACACCGGTCTTAAATATCGTTAAATTGAATGAAAGCTGTGATTTTATATAACAAATATATAAATGTAAAGAATATACGTAGTGTGACTTTTTAAATGAAATCTGCGTAAGTGTGAATGTCAATTTTTTGGCTTTCATTGATCATAATTGTAAAAAAAAAGTTCTGGCACATTATAACTGTGTTATTTTCTATACGTTAATATCTTACTCGAATGAAATAATAATACCGTGAGAATTACGGTATGCAAGTAACTCCGGTTTAATACCGTAAAAGCAACTCAATTACTTCCTCAAAGCTGGTGATTAAGCCCGTTGGCGAATTTAATACCGCAGATATCGACACGCGGCTTATAAATAGGAGGAAGTGTAGGACGCCTTTATTGATTATGAAATAGAAGGGCTTCTCTCGAGGTGGAAACACCATCTAGGAGCTATTCGCAAGAATTACGAGGGTCGTAAGTAAAAGTCAATAAAAACTACAGACTTCCGCGTTAGACAGAAATTACAAGGGTTCTTTATAAAAACAAAAGAAAAAAAAAGAAAACCTCTACGATTGATATTTCACGCTCAACTTTTACCTCTCGTTTAAACCACCCTTTATCACAACAAATATCACCTTATTAATAACCCATTCATTATCCCTTTTACCTTCGTTACCATGCCACTCGAATCAAAACGAATATAATACTCTCCTAAATATTTAATATACACATTTTTAATACATCCACCACGTCACACATCCATACGGACAGTCATCGAAGATGGGCTAGATAACGGATCGACGTGTTGGATCATTGAAATCTCCCAAGACCGATCAAGCGAGATCGATAGCCGAAGGGAGGGAAGCGAGGTTCGATTTGTGTATTCCGTACTGAGCGTCGACCCCATTTAACCTTGTGACTTCGATCGGACGGTCTTTTCCCGCGGTACCTGCCACGTCGTCGTCGTCGTCGTCGTCGTCGTCGTCGTCGTCATTCGACGACGATGTACTATACCCGAGTGCGAGGAGCCGAGAAAGAAGAAGAAGAAGAGGAGTCATGACTAAGTCACGGAACATCCGTGAGTCACGAGAGCATGTCGGGTCACCGTCGGTATCGTTCCTCGGGGGCCCGAAGAATAGACGTCGTTAGGCGCGACTGAAGAGCTCGACCTGGAGCTTTAAAGCGGCACTTAACCCCCGGTGCTGTTGCGGCGCACGTTATACCACGTCCTTATACTCATCCCGGGCGTCGCAAACGAAACCCATCGACCTGAAACGGCCAGGACACGTCGCTGAAAGAATTCTCGTCGAGACGAAGGATTCTTCATCTCTTAAAAAAAAAAAACGAAGCCACTCGGCGTCGTTTTCCACGCGACCCGAGAGCGTCCTCGATTCCGCTTTCTCGTCTCGCCCGACTCGAGGCGGCTCTCGATTACATAAAACTTCCCGATATCACGGCACGTTGACTCCGGAGATTTTTCAATCTCACCCGATCTCGAGACTCGTCCAGCAAATCGACCTGTTGACCTGGTGTCTCTACGGTAGGCGAGAGAGTTTTCAGCAACGGTACACGACGCGACCTTGACTCAGACGTTTTTTTTCCCCCTCTTTGCACCCTATATTCGTTCTTTTTTCACTCTCTTTTCTCTCTTTTCTCTTTCTTTTTCGGACGGTAAAACGTTCACCGCCTATTTGCGGTACGAAATTTTCTTCTTGGTCGAACGGCTGGAAGTAAGTTGAGGGATAACTCTCGGGCTTCTTTTATTGCTCCAATCTTACCGAAGCTTATCGACACGAACGGGAATTGAATGGAGGGGGAAGAGTGAGAGATTTTTCTCTCTTTTACTTTGGGTCGAGAAATTTTATGTTACCTGGCAGACATCGTTCGAGATCTTCTTCTTTTCTTTTTTGTTTCTGACTTCGTTTAGATCCATAGCGATATAAACTCGCGATATGGAAAAGTTAAGGGGAGCACTTTAGGGTGCGAAGACGATGTTCCCGCACTTGGGAATATCAAGATTCGACTATTTTTTCCCCTCCCCCTCGTTTCGCATTCCTTTACCACGCGTGACGTGCATATGGGTTGTGTATATCGTCACGTTCGGATGGATAGCAGGTAAATAAATTTTCTTTTTCTTTTTTTTTACGTCAAACTCATTGCACGTGACAACCTATCGACCTAAAACGTCAGAACACGGAACGGTCGAAGGGAGGACTTCAACAAACACTCGACCTCGACTTGTTTCCATGTGGAAATGTTCTCGTGACGTCTCCTTAACATTCCGCGATCAGCTTTAATTCTTATTACGAGTACCTACGTTACAGCGTTCCAACGATCACGGAAAAATCAGTAAAATTAATTTCTCCCGCGTAACAGTTTCCCAGCGTCTCGGTCTACCCTAGACGCTCTATTAATCACTAAAACAAAAAGTAGGAACGCGGGAAGCTCAAAGGAAAACCGCGGAAGGTACTTGACCTCGTTTCACGTAAATACCCTCCCTCCTTTCTGGTCGGCGGAGCTCAATGAACAAAAAAAAAAGAAAGAAAATTCTATAGGTCAAAAGTCGAAACTTATTTTCAAGCGGAAAACAATCGCTTGTAATTGTGAAATTCAACTGGGATGAATAATTTCAGATTAATCCTACAATAACCGATGAAAATCTTCCGTGAATAACAACTCGATATTTATTCCCTCTTTCTGTCCGACATCCTTCCTGAAATACATGCATAATATCATCGGGATTTCATTTACGCGTCACCGACGGAAAACACGGACCAGAAACGAGTGGAAATCGTTCCTATAAATACCACGTCTGTCCGTTACAGGGGAAGATGCAAGCCGGAAATCGAGCGGTCGGCGATTACTTTTAATTTACCGTCTATTCCGCTATTAAGCCTCGGCGATTACTGATTTCTCTCTCTCTCTCTCTCTCTCTCTCTCTCACTCTGCTCCCTTCGATAACGTTTTCACCGGGATCCAGGCGTTAAGGGCGTCCGGTACACGGAACTTGGCTACCATCATTTGAGAAGTTCTATCCACCGAGAGTTATAACCGGGTGGGGAATAGAATCTCTCGTGGGATATTAGTAGCTCGCTGGGTTCCGCCGTTCGTCCGAATATAGCGGTATACTTGTACCAAGGTGTCAAAGGTCTCTTTCTCTTGCCGTCTGTGGCGTTGCATTTCGCCGCCAGCGGTGGAAAGAATTATCGGAATGGATTCTTTTAACGGACTGTAATTCCACGATGTACAACTTTGTATTTTTTATCATTTCCTTTGATACCTCGTACTCTCTTGGAAAATAAGAACTTCTTGGAAATATACACTACTGCTGGTATTTCATGATACTGTAACTCTGCTTGGATAAGATTTTGATTACATGAACCATACCGGGTTTAATAATATGTACTTTGCTTTCGGGGTATCTTGTAAGCATATGTTTGACAGTATTTTAATATTTCTGTATTTTAATAAGGTCCGTGGAGGAAAAGAAAGTAATTAATGATCCATTTGCATAATCATAATAGATGGAATATCATCTCGGGTGGATTATGAAGGATTTAGAGGATACCGTTGAATTTGTGGCTTATCTAGACACGTTCAAATAAGTACCAGGTGTCTGAGGATCCTATTGGCTTTTGAGGAATCCCAATGTAACCGTTGACATGTAAATAGTATTACACGTTATTAAAATTAACCACTTGAAAAGGAACGCCTATATCTCGATAACAATCTTTCCCGAGATAGTATAAATTATTTAAGCACACCAGTATTGACATTTACACAGCAGATATTAATCGGATATTACAATCTTTTTCGCTTAACCGTTTCTATCGTGATATCCGAATATTTTTCCACGACGAGTGAATGCTGTCGACGGACCAGTTGGTATAATTAAAACCAACGAGGCGTATCCTTCGGCAGGATATTACAAAGCTTTCACGTAGACTGTCAGGATGTCGCCTTACTGCGGCGACGTGTACGAGAGTGTCAATAGAAACAAAACGAGACGTCGGCAACGGCGGAGGAGATCCGCTGAACTTTTCCAGCATTACGATGCAGTAGACAACCAGCTTTTCGAAAAAAACGCATCGATCCTGGCTCGCCTTACTGGTCACGGCCCCGGGGGTGTAGTTACCTATTCTTCGTTCGGTCAAAACATCCCGTATGCCGGTCGCGTACGTAAGGGACTTCCTTCGTGGACTGGCAATCATCGTTGCAGTCGACGTAGTCATCGTCTGCGTTCGAAGACATCTACGTGACAACTTACGTGAGCACCGGAAGTCGGCCGAACGTGAGATCGAATAGAACGGAATGACGACAAACGATATCAATCGTCCGTCGTTCGTAATTGTCATGATTTTTTCACCCCTGGCGATAGATTGTCTCGGAGTTTTCCATCCGGTAAGTTTAAGAAATTTTTTCTTCCGGAACAACAGGGACCGGTAAAAACTCGTTAAAGTTGAAAATCAACCGGTGCGAGTTCCTCGAAGACCAACTATCCGCGGAGTTTCGTGAAGAGAGTTAAGTTTCATTTGTACGAACTTCTTTAGACACGATGAAAACACCGTGGTAACGGTACAAGTGAAGTTCCTTTCGACTGCGCCCAACTTCAGGCGTGATTAGCATCGTTACGAAGACAATTCTCGACGATCTCACCCGTGTCTGACGGAAGGCTAATGCCGAGAAAAAATTCGCTTTTATACAGTATTCGGTGTAACAAGCGTGAAGATTCTTCTATCAATATTATTCCGGCAAAACGTTTCATGGATCACAGTTGTAGGTTCAATGTACTGTATACATAGAGTAAATCTACAACGTTGTAGAAAGCAAAGTGTACCGATCAATAAAGTTGTTACAATAATAATAATAATAAAACAAAAAGAAGTTGGGTCATTTCTCGAAGGCTCCCTAACCTTTCCCGTCTTTTTCCTCCGTTAGAACGAACAAATATCGTGAAAAAAAAAATGTATCTGTCGGATCGATCGAACAATGCTCGCCGCAGATAGTAATTTACCGAGGCCCGAGAAAAACAAAGGGCATATCTCAAGCGGTTTTCTTCCGCCTATCTTAAGAAATATATCTTGTGTCGGCGACCCTCGGGGTGCTCGCAAGTCGCGTGGCTTCGTGTACAGAGATCGATAGCCTCTCCCCCCGATAAGGGGAACGATTAACGTGGTAATGACGTAGTCGAGGAGTGCAAAGGCCCTCAAGGAAGACTCGACGGCGCCTGGAAAAGGGAAAGGAAGGATTCCACTGACTGCTCTGGCGAATGGCGATCGTCTCTCTTCCATCGGGCCGTGCTAATTTCGAATCTGTTCGTTGTTCCGGCCAACGCGCCGACAAAGCTTTGATGGCTCGGTAACAGTTAAAAAAAATATATATATAGAGAGAGAGAGAGAGTGAGTGAGAGAAAGGGTGAGACACAGAGAGAACGAACGAAGACGAAGAGAATGAGAAAGGGAGAAGAAAATTACGGGACAAAAGAGAGTAGGGGAGACAGGAAAAACGAAACGAACGAGAGAAAAAAAAAGAAAAATACGAATCCCGGAAGAATTGGCATAGCTATCACCGGAGTTTAATGAAATTTTTTCGGTTAATTCGTCGTGCTTTGATTTTCATTTTTCCGGTACGATGGTCCAACGTTATAACGTGTCCCTTCTCTCTTTTTTCCTATCGCGCAGAGTGATTTCTTTTTCACGCTATCATCCCTTCGTAGATTTCTCCCTTCCGTGAATCGACGCGAATCGAGTGGAATTTTCGGAATCAATCGCTCCGCTCTGGCTGACTTTTTTTTTTTTTTTTGCGCGCGATCAACGTTTCGAAGTGTTATTCAGTGCAGATGCAGATGGTATACGGATACGGCGGATAGTTCTGCACAATGCGCACCGGTTCACGGGGGTTTAATGGAACTGCTGCTAGTAGATACCACCCGGGAGAGCATTTGTTGCTGACGTATCCGTCATGTAACTTTTCAAAGTGCCGGCAGCTATGTTTCGAATATTCGCGCGGGTTCAGCAAGCATGTTAGCCGCGCGTGTCACACGCGCTGGCTGCGTGTCCTTTTCAATCATTATTCCACCGAAAAAAAAAGAAATCTATTCTTTTTTTTGTTCTGTTTTATGCCGTTCAATCTTTGTATACATATATATGTATATATGTATGTAGGTCCACGAACCATCAATCATTGTTGTTTAATCAACGAGAATCTGAATTCAATCCCGACCTACATACGGTGTACTGTATGTATCGCGAGGCGTTCGTGCGATTGCACCATAAGGAAAGTTTAGCACGAAAGAAGAAAATTAACAATAAATTTCCTGCCGTTACACGTTGTTTTACTTTCTTTTTCTTTTTCTTTTTCGCACTTGTTACATAGAACGATTATTAATGCAACGTTACGTCGCGTGCGATCGCGCGAAATTCGCGAATATTTCCCGCTTATTTGCCGCCATAGGAAACGAGTTAATTAAAATGTATCGCAACGATGGGTATATGTCAGCGTTTATACAAATTCGTTCTGTTTCTATGTGAATTTATAAAAACACACGGATACAAGCCGTGGAACGAGAGAGTGCTTGACTATTAGTTAGACGTATGGTTGTTTCGCACTTCAACGGGGACACGATATGTATGTACTGTACTGTATGTATGTGTGTATTTCCATCTCCGATACCGTTTCATATTCCGTATTTGGTTTCCCAATACGCGCGCAGTATGTAAGGATGAATACCGAGGGGATGTGGTGAATCCGTGTCAATCGATCGACGCCGGTTTACCCGGAGACTTCTTCCAAAAATAAATTTACGAAGAAAAACGGTTCGGTGGGTTCCACGATTATCCGAGCGGAACGTCGGGATTTGATCGGAAAACACGTCGATCGTAAGATTTCGTTAGTGGATTCGAGATTTCCGGAACAGTTGGCCACCAGTTAAAGGGTCAGTCACCTTTTGTTCGTCCGTACGTGATGATAGTTCCACGGTGAAATAACGAAATTCAACATCGATCGTCACACCTGACATATGTTGGAACACCTGCCGATTCGCAAACCCTTTCGGAATTAGAAGCGCGGGAAGCAGGGACTCGTTGAAATTTCCTTCTTTTAAACGAAATCATAAAATCTCGTTCGTCCTTTTTATCTCCCTTAACTACCGTTTCATGGCAATCACGTCTCTACGTGACAAAATGAAATTTTCTTTATTTATATTCGAAATATAATTATTATAACGTAGTTACCTATAACCATCCAATCAATTTAGACAACGGCCTCTATTTCTATTTTAACCGTTCGATCACAACACGATCTGGAGATAAATTCATAAATAGATTCTATTTCTACTTGAAAGTCAATGAAACAAAAGAAAAGACATGCAAAAGCCTTTTAGACGATATATGTATGTATATGCGAGGATCATCTTGGCTCCCTCCGAAAATAGAATCGCTTCGTTAGTCCCGACGATTATCCGTGGAGCACGTCAAGCTCGATTAGAAAATACACCGAGGAGAAGTAAATCGGCGACACTGGATTCGAGGTTTCTGGAGCACTCGGACACGGTTTTAAAGGTCGACAACCTTTTCCACCCTACGTCATTCTAGCGCGAGTTACGTGGTGCCCCGCGCTCGATATCACTAAAATGCTATTAGGTCGCTCTCGAAACGACTTCCTGGCGGGCAAGCTTCTGCAAGTCGACCTCCGCCGTTGGCATTCGTTTCCATTCGTATGTATGCACGTTGCGTGTTCATCGAACTGACACGGAAGTACGAAAATTTATGTGAGTTCCCGAACAAACAAACTCCAGGAAGGTGGGTATACCTTTCTCCACGGTCGGCGGTAACGCAAAAGGAAGTGCTCTTCGAGTTTTTCACCGACGGTTTTTCCACAGTCCCTCCCATCGGTATCGTTAATCTTTATACAGTGATTTTCACCGTTTGGAACTTGGACAGGTGTTTCCAGTCGATTTTATAGTTGATAAACGGCGATAAGTTTCATCGGCTGTGAAGAGGCAACGTTGTGAAAGCTTCGATGCTTTTTATAAATTATATATTATATTTTTTTTTTCTTTACCTGACCTTTTGTACCGGCCTATCTAATAATATCATATAATTTTTCTATATTCTTTTTCTCTCTGTCTCCCGTTCTTTGTCTCTTTCTACCTTGACTTTATCGATACCAGGAAAACTTCCGGTTATTCGGTCTTTTTGCTCCTTGCACCAAGTGCACTGACAAAGGAACACTCTTCAACGTTATATCCCTTTTGTCTCAACATCGACATTATGCCTGACCCTACTCTCCCTACGCCACTGTGTAAAAGGCTGGAGGGTAAAGTAGGTACTTCACCGGCGACCGAACTATTGATAGCACTACCAACGTGGCCTTTCAAAGATTCGTCTCGGTCTTGCATTCTCTCTTGGACATTTCTGTCCCAGCGTGTGTATATCCGCACACCATGACACAAATACACCAAAGACCGTTGGTCCCCGTCGCGTTGAGAGAAGTCTTAACTATGTAACGGTCGTGTTATTTTCATTACTACTAACTAGACAATATGCCGGCTTTTATTTCATTCGTATAATACCCGTGTGCTCGATATACATACATACATAGGACATATATCACAATTGTGATTGGGGCTGTTAACTCGGTTGTAGACGCAATGTTCGATTTTTATAATTTCATAATCGGACAGATTTAATCTTGATTGGAGACTAAGTAGTTGTATTTGGTACATTTTAATTAATAGCTTATCCAAAGAATGAATAATAAACCTAGGTAATATAGAGTGGTGCTCTCCATCGTTTCCATCGTTTCCATCGTATAATATGGATAATTTATGTATGGACAATTAAACTCACGTTAAAACTTTCTCCGCATACCATTACTCAAAACGGTGTACGTACGTACGTACGTAACAATGTATGTATACGCAGCGATACGATCGTACGTTGTAAACCGCAAGGTCGATAACGAATAACCAGCCCCATATGCAGAATATTCAACCGAGTCGAGACGAACGGGTACGCGCATCGGCGTAATTGCGATTCTCGATATTGTTTTTGGTCGCATTATTAGTTGGAATTCCGGGGTAAAACCACTGTGGCAGATGTACACATACACGCGCACAGCTAGCCGGGTAAATCGATTGCAATTCCGACAATATAACGTTCACGAGATACGCGACACTCGAAACGAGAAACTGGAGACTTAAAAACCGTTATCAAAGTTTCATTTGCGTCGTTCAAAGGTGAATTATGAATTTTAATTTGATTTCAAAAGCCCGCCATTTCGTCTTTACAATCATAGAACACGAGAAACGAATCCAAGTTTTATATTTGAAACGAGAAATTATTATCACATCGTGTTAGACTCCAAGATACCTAATTACATCAGGTTTTTAATTGTAAATAAAACAAAGCCTCATTTCTTCAATCTGAATGTATAGATATACCCCACTGGTGTGCTTCACGTCATCTAGATGCAACGATTTGCCAGTGAGCCGGGTAATTTATATTCGTTCACGCGAGAAGCTATAAATTCGCAAGTCGATACCGCGCAGCGAGCGCTGCGAAACTTCCTGGACACACGCGATCAAAACTACGGCCCTGGAAAATCGTCTCGCTGCGAACGGGAGTAACAGAGACGTAAAGGGTGTTACCGTGCTGCCGGTGTCTATTAATGTCGCGGGCCTATTTCCGGATATATCTTGTTGCCGTGCGAAATTTACCTCTCCCTCGGGAATGGATATCGATCGATCGTGTCCCAGAGTCGAATAGTAAGAGAGAGAGAGAGAGAGAGACTGAGAGAGGGAAAGCGAGGAAGAGGGAGAAACACGAAGAGAAACAGAGACGTCACGTCAAACCCCGTTCTGAAAAAAGAGTGGGGAAAAACGAGGTGGAGAAAATGGGGAACAAATGAACGAATGGGATGGCTGGTTTATTAAAGTTTTCGGGTATGATCTCTTTTCCCAGCGACAACCAGTTGAATACCCACGTAAAACAACAAAAAAAAATGTTAAACACGATACGGGTAACGTGTACGGAAAGTGACGGGAGAAGAGAGAAGAGGGAAGAAGAGAAAAAAAAGAGAAAAAATAGTGGAAAACCAGATAATAGATGATAGAGAGAGAGAGGCGGAAACTCGGCCTCGTCCTCGGCCTTTTTATTCCGCCATTTTTCCCTGTCTTTTCACGAACTTTCCTCGTTGTGTATGCATCGCAGAAAACTTTGAGTCGTGAGCCAGAAAATAGGGAGCTGATAGAGGAGGAAGGGATAAACTATAGGGAAGTGTTTCGTACTTGCTAGAAACTGGATCCTTCATTCGACGCAGACCTGCTTGCTCTTTCCGTTGTTTACGAAAAACCGGAGGTATCTTATGCGGATGCGAGCGCATGAATCCTCCATTGAAAAATTTCCAAAGTTCGACAACTTCCCGGCGATATTTCGAAAAGTTTGGAAATCTCTGCTAATACGGGATTTTTCAGAATATCGTAACGCGTGAAGCTTCCACGGTAAAGATGATTTACTTACTTTATACGAGAGATGGTGTTATCCTATAAATAGTTTCGATAGAACAAAGGATTGGAGTAATTGATACCTTATCAACGTTCGAAGTTTTTTTTACTATCGGAACATCTGTCATAATCCGACTACTCGTTATCAAATAATCCGCGAATTCTAAGAAGTTCCCGTAGACTTTTTTTGTTCAAAATGAGAAATAAATTTTCGTCCGAGATAAAATAGAACTGGCAGAGAAAGAACGAAAGATTCGTTATATACATATTTTTAAGTGCTTGCAGCTGGAGTACACTTCAAGATTAGATAACAGGTCCTTTCAGCTCTGTTTCAGTCAAATCCGGTGTATTCCCTTTAAACAGCCTAGTTTTGCCTAGCGACAAGGTATTTCTAGAAAACAGTGTCATAGAAGGAAATCGGTAGACAACGAATTGTAATATTTTTTCAAACTTTTCTGATAGATCCAGTCGAAAAAAAGAACAGGAAGCTCGATAAAAAAAACTGTTTCGTAACGAGAAGCAATCAAATATTTTATGCACGAACAACTTTGTTTTACATCAGCGATAAAAATCGAACTTTCGAAGATCCCTTCATTATTTTTCACCGACGCTTTTCCTTATACATACTTTAAACAACAAACTTTCGTAATAAACGATTCCCCGAATATTTCAATAATCAAACTCCTCCGAACCTACGAAAATCATGTATCGATAACTTCCACTTAATTTTTTCTGCAAAAAGGCAAGGTCTGGTACGTATTATTCAAGTATGTATGATACTTTTGTACTTCGCCCGAGAGAAGAGCTTGTCTCTCGATATGAAACTGTACGAAGATGGATATTGACGGATAGACCAACGATATCCTTAACCCGTTGAAGATTCCACTGAAACGGAGTGACATCTTTTCAAATTCGTGATTGATTACCCGGTAAATCGTGAATAGATCCCGGCGCGGTATGATCGTATCATTGCGTCATCCGTGAGTCCTGCTGTCCCGGCGTCATACAATCCGCCTTTCGAATTCACAGCCAGATCGAAACGTTTTCTTACATCACAGACTGCTGGTATTCTTTCGCGTCTAAACATTTCACGCTACACGTGTAGACATCATGCGGTATCAGAAGAGTTACACACGATTGACTTAACGTATCGCGTTACCAAGCGACCGCAATTCCACGTAAAGACAAAGTATAAGGATCTCTTAAAATCCCCGATTGACAAAGTACCCACGACACAACAATATCAATTGTCATTTTCAAATGATATTTTCTTCGACGAATTCTACGATCGATCCAACGTAATCTTCAAATCTCGACATTCTCGCGTTCACCATAGGTCACTTAGCAATGAATTCGAGGATCATGGGTTCAGGGGGATGAAGTATTAAAAAGTTCAGCAAATTCGAGTCACGTTTCGTTTAACAGCCCCCCTCGATAAACACGTGCGGAACTGAGCGTGGATACCAAAAGGAAGAAATCTTGACAGAAGCATCGTCCCGATAGAAGGCCGGCCATTAACGAACTGCCCCTCTTCCTTTCTCGTGTGTCCGAAGGCATGGGGTCCGAGCACGTGGTGCCCAGATGCGGCCCCGTGGGTCTCAGGAATTACCAGGGCCCACTTTGTGCGCGCGTGTGCCATCTCCCGTGCATGTGCGCGCAATGTTTACTTCTCGCATGAATAATCCATCGGGCCACCCGGTGTATACTGCGGGCCGCTCACCTCACAATGGGATCAACGTGAGTCAGGGCCGTGCATAGACCCGTAGAATACCAGGTGACTTGAGCAACGAGTGATTTATAATTTAGGTAGAATTCGGAGGGGTGGAACTGCGTTCGACGAGATTTCTGAACGTGTTTGTAAAAATTAAATGGTTGAAAATACAAGATTTATATTTATACTGTTTTAAATTAATTGATAAATTTAATTTATATATTTGGGCCCGTAGAGTATGTTACTGTTTAATTATGTTTAAATTCCAGGGATTAACTTTTCATTATTGTTTCTCCTGTATCGTGTGTTTGTTTATTTAACACGTTTGCAGGACAATACGGTTTCGGTTGTATTTTTAAACGGCAATCGTTTCCACTCGGAGTCGTTTCCACGAGTTTTCGCACAGCACCCGATGATTTTACGAGAAGCCGTTCGCTGCGTGCAACACGTGTTGTCGACACGATTGCACGCCGCCCTCGTAGATTTATTTCCGTGGTGGATGATTATTCCCAACCTATCTCTACGGTTTATTTTACGATCGCAACGTACCCAACGCCGGTCAATTTACCGTTGGTCTACATATACATATACATATACATACGTATACGCTCATCTTTCTTTCATTTATTTTTCTAGTTTCTTAATCATACGATTTGCATACCACGCGCTCTTTCCTGGGCCGTCCGCCGTATCGATATGCTTGATATATCGACCTAGAATCGGTAAGTTTGCTAAATAAATTATAATCACACCGGAATTACAATTTATAATAAGATCCGTCCCACTTTTCCACTTGTCATCGATACAAATATGTGATACGATACGAGAATTATAATAATATAGGTAATTCCTTCTGTAACGACCTACGGAAAAACGTTTTATCCGCGGGATACACAAACGCGATACTGTAGTATTGTAGCAACCTTAGAGGTTGCTGGGGAGGTTTTACATTTTTTTTCGTCCTTTGTGTGCGTGTATAGTTTTCTTTGATCTCCAGGCCACGGTTACTTATCCCTCTTAAATAAGGCAGCTTCTATACGGTGACTTATAGCGTTTCGTCCCTTTGAATATATTCTATGTTTTATTTATTTCCCCTCTCTCCCTCCCCCCTTCGGCCGGTGCTCGCTCTTCTTTTACATCTTTCTTCGATTCTAGTCCTTCGGCGCATCACCTACTTTTCACTGTCCCTGTCGTCTCTTCGGTACGGTGAATATTAATATGAAAGGAGAACTGTCTCGTAATGATTCTCATTGGACTAGTGGTCATACAAGACACTCTATGGAACCGGTAATTAGGTCAGAGGTTAATTAACTTATGCGTTTCAAGAACCAACTCTTTTGCCCTCTGTCTCTCTGCAATCTACTTTCCAGCTCAATTTCATTATGCGGTATTGCATCTACAAATACCGGGTGTACCTTCGAAATGCTATCACGAAGGAGGGCGATTCTCACCGGCGACCAGACGAATGAAAAATTCCTTTCGTCGTTTAATCGTAACTGGGCCAGATATCACGGGCGGAGATAATTAGCGCGGTTTCCGAGATTATGCAAACTTAGGAAAGCCGAGAAATGTTCGCGTCTACCTTCGCGACCTTCTATTAAACTCCGTGTTATCGTGTCACCGCGTATTTGCATTCATACTCAAACATTCCGGATCTCGTCATACACAAAAATCTGTATCCGATGACTCACTCGTGGTTCTAGCGTATTTGTGTCATGACTCAAAATAATTAATCTGTGTCAATTAGATGACCTCTTCGTGATGCAAGCTGTTCGTAAATCTTGTCTAGCTGAACGAAGCAACAAAATGTTCCCACCGTCGACAAGAAAAAAATACATACGTACGTACGTACATACATCGAAACGTCAAACTACAACGTATCATTAAACACGATGCACGATGCGAGTTGCGCGTATGCCTCGTATTAAATATTCATGAACCATTAAGAAAAGCGAGTTACCCATAATTTACCAAACTCAACTCATCCAAGTGAAACGATAACCCGATGGACATGCCGATATATAAAAAAAGGCATCGCATACAAGATGCGCGATAAAAGACAAAACAAACAAAAAAAAAGGAACATGAAAGAATCTGTCCGTTTTCTTGTCAGTCACCCGGTGCATGCCACGAGTGACACGACACGAGACAATAGGACACTCCATGCAACATGTGTTACCGACCGTGTAAAGAGAGGGAACGCGCTATGCGTTTCTCTGTACGTGTGGGTAGCTCGTTTGTACATGTATATAGTAAATACATGCGGACTAGGTATACAGCTTACGTGCCCCGAGTGCACGAAGGTGGTAAATAAGCGGTAAAAATGAAGAGGGCCAGCTGGGGCCCACTGTATGGCGTGTAACCCATCTATTGTCAACGTGGTTATTACAACCATCGTCAAGTAAAATTACTGCCTCCCCTGATCCGGGTGAGCCTATAACGTTTGACGAACGGCAATCGTTCGATTTCCATACGATTCGATAATCACGCATGTTGTTGGACATATGTTTACCATCGACCGATGGAAATATTATCTGAAATATCGTTGGAATCGATCACACGTATCGGAATAAAGGAGCTCGTCCGAATAGCCTTAACTGTGGTACCGCTAGGTACATTAATCCTTCGCACTCTTAGGTTTTCACCGACATCGTTCGCCAGACGTCTTTAGTTTTACGCGCAGGGATTTAAAATTATAATGAGAAAGTTATTCCTCCTCCCCCTTGGTTGTCTCCTACTATAATTTAATCACGCGTTATTAGCTTTAGTCCAAGTTCGTTAATTCACGCGGGACGATAAAGTAGAATTGACAGGATATCTGGTGCCGTTAGAAAAAAAATCGATGCAAGAATAACGACGAGGAAGAAATTATTTGGAATCGATATAGCGAGAGATATTATTTTCTTATATGTGTATGTATAGAGGTAAGGCGATCGTTCGAAATGCTTCGAAAGTGGCGAAAACAGGCGGCACGGGCTGTCGAGCAGAGAACGGATCGAAGATGCCAGCTGACTCGTTTCTGCCGGCGGTTCGGCCGCATTGTCGACGAGATTATTGCCCGAGCCGTCGATGAAATTGTACCGTTCATTCAAGTCCGACAAGTACCACTCGTAAAGCACAGAATCTCGCTTCGACCCTTGCTATTTGATAGTCGTCCACCGTGAAACGCGATTTAGAATCCGTCGACGAAAATCCCGCTTGTAGAAATAGAAACATTTTTGTCGTACAATTTTCATTGAAACGAGAATACAAACTGTTCATCGATTCAATTTAAAAGAAATTAAAGAAACAGTGAGTATCGTCTATTGTAATATCGCGTATGAGGATCGTTCATGATTTACCGATGTAATAGTTTTCAATTTATAAATACTTCAGGGTTAATATCATTATGAAACTACCAATGAAGTGTCTATTACGATGTAAATACAAGTTATACGAGATTTAACATGAGCCACCGTTCACTTCATACTTAATGCATTTACCGGACTATGTGCTCGAGTCTCTGTTGTCACCCGTGCGCACGTGTGTAACAGAGGCAAAAAAAAAGGGCAGGTGAGAAATGTTCTACGTGCCATACGCCATACGTAGGCGACTCGCTCGATTAATCTAACGTTCTGCAACACCTCCGCCCATTATTACGGTTAAACTGCACCCCGGCTGGATGTAACACTATACAGTGGTGCAGGAAGCTGGAAACCGTCGGGGGTGTTGCTTGCGTCCCGACGAGAAACGATCGAACACCGCTCGACGACGCTTTTAGAAAACAATTACAGCTAATATTCGAAAACGAAATCATTACACGCGTACACACCGATGGGAACATGTCAAGCGCACAACGATAATTTCACTACGTTTGACAGCTCTCAATCAATAATCGTAATTGATATCAGGGACGGAAAACAGCGGGGAATATTTCTGAATATTCGTATCGGCGATATTCGATATTGCGGATTCAGCAACACTTGGTGAAAAATGCAATTTAATATATCGAATTTCAACGCTGCGCCGGGGTGAACGTTAAATAAGAATACAAAATTTGATTTATATCCAACAAAAAAAAAGGAAAATAACACGAATACCACCTCCCGGAATTTATACGTTCCACCAAATTTGAATTTATTATCCTCCATGTTATATATGTATATATGTTATCACATCTTTCAATCTCTTTCTGTCACGTGTTTTCCGTCCTTGTCGTGGACAGTACAATGTGCCAGCAGGATTGCCCACATAAGAGAGCTCTCGATAATTCAACGGGACAGGGCGAAAAAAATCAATAGTACAACCACCCCAATGGGGGGTCCCCTAACTCTAACGTGCATATACGCGCGAGCCACGAACGCTTTCTACCTCGTATACTTAATGAGCATGGCAACCTATTTGTGCACACGTATGGTTAACGCCCGAGAATATGAAGCCATCGCGGGGACACACGACGACGAAACCGTTCTTGTTTGTGTATGCGTGCGTGTGTTTTTTTTCCTCTTCGTTTCGTCAACGATAAAACAACCTTTTAGGAAGACGCACGGGGAACGTCGTCGTCAGCCGGCACCGAGGTTCGTAAGATACACCGTGGTGACACAGTGAAAATAAAAGGCCTCGTGGCACGACGTGAAATGGTTTTTACGGAATTTTCGAGGTAAACACGCTCCGTAGAAGTAACAAGCTCTTACGTAAAACATGAGAAACGAATATCGAGCCGCGGGGACCGTAGGGAGATAAATTGTCAGAGAAGATTCCTTCTGTTTCCAAACAAAATACGCGCCGGGATCCGAGTATGTATAAATGACTCGTAATAGAAAAGAGAAATGAAAAATGAAAAATGAAAAGGCAAGTACACTGTCTGGCCGTGATTGATGCATCGTCGCCGGCTCGACGATACTCTCTCGCTTTGCAAAAATGTCGTATGAAAATTCCGTGTGAAGTTTTTCCGTGTAAAGTTTCAAGACAGACTACTGTTGGGAGGGAAAAAAAGCGACACTTGCATGTGGCATGTAAAAGTGTCTATTGATTTACGAAAGTGAGAGTAAAACGCGACGGCTACGAAAAAGCTTTGCCTATTTCACACATCTCTGGCAAATTCTATTTGGAAGAAATTTTTTAGAAAGCGTACTTCTGACTACAACGCCGATGAATCTCGTTAACTATTTCGAGGGTGAGCAGGCCTAAAATAAGGATGGTCTCGAAGGACGCTTCAGAGGGTTCTGAACAACCCCTGGAGACAGGGGCTCGGGAGAAAACACGGGAATGGCCGACGATCGATTTCCCGGAGTTTTTCATCGGCAATCGTCGTGGATGCATTGTTCACAATTTCCCCCTAGCATTCGTAAAACGGTTTAATCTTGGAGCTACCTATATTTATCACGTCGAGTTACGAATTATACATTATGTAGCACGGTATAATACCGTTAAATTCGTGGGAAATTTCGTTGCCGTTGAGTATAATCAATTAAATAATAATACTTTGTTATACGTTTCCGTATAAACAAACGATAATGAACGTTTCATTACGTCGCTGCTGGGGTAAATAATAGAAAAACCGATCGGATTACATCGATAATCTATATGAACGGTACAGCTATAAAATATTCCCAATTGGAAAATACGAACAACATAAAAACTAACTATACTGCCGGGATCGTAACGAACAATAGAAATTGTACCCGTATCGGTATTTATGTGTAATATTATTAACAATTTTATATTTCAACGTCCAATATCAACGCGATAAATCCCATAGGACGGCTGGTAATAAAATCAACAACTGTATTGTCATAGTCCACGTTGAGAGAAAGACTTAAATCAAAAGTTCTTATCCTTATCTGGGAATGTAACGACAAGCACAGCGCGGCAATGCAAACACGTCGAATTGCCTCCTTCCGGGGATGCAGAGAGAGAGAGACACCGTTGGTAACGGAGTCGACGGAGTCTCCAAGGTATAAAGGACCCTCGGTAGAAAGGAAAACTCGGGGCCGCGCACCCCGTCGCCCTCTAAATCGCGACTTTCGACGGATAACTGGCATGAATCCAGCGAAAGCGTTCGCACGGCTAACGGCCGGAGGTGGTTCGCCGGTCAGATTTATACAGAGTTGCGTCTAGTAACGCGACAATCATAAATAAAATGTAAAACAGCAACGGATAACTTATAACGCCGCTGGCTGACGTACTTAGCCCCGGCTCTGGAAGTTTTGGAATATAAAAAAGTCCGCTTGAATTATGCTACTACCTTAGACACAAGTTATAGGCTAGTACATACTATACATGTATAAATTGTATGTGCTTCATAAATTTTTGGGATTAATTTAAAAATGTTGGATAATACATAGAGGTTTGTATGAATCTTCGGGATGTTGGAAAAATATACATTCCTAGGTTGTAGTTAAGCAAAGAATGGAATATTTAATGAGACATTTATTTTCTAACAAAAAATTAACACTACGAGACTTGTTAATTTCTCAAACATTAGCATAATTAGTGGTGAGTAACAATGAAAAACACCGGAGTTGTCTTTAATGAGCACGTTTCGACATTAAATAGTATTACTCGGGGAAAGTGGTGTTTTGCATTTATAACATGCTTCAAAAGAATTTAACCGTCTCCTGAAGCATGGCGGAGATCATCCCGAGGAATTATAATAAGAAATTTTTTCCTAGCTATTTCAGGTCCTTTTTATCTCTAAACTTTCAGCGACTGTCTTACAATGCGGGAGACGGAGCCACGAGTGGGCGGAAAACCCAGAGTGCCTCGAAACAATCTCAAAGAGATTCAAATCCGCGTACGGCATACTTATGAAAATACATTACATCGCCTAATTAGTGTATTCAGTGACCTCGTTACATCTACAAGAACGGTGTCGTGTACCTCGCTATTCGATAAGCGAAATTAAAATACTTGCTAAAGACATAATACGTCCCTTGATAGACCATTATAAAGTTTAAACTTTGTCCTACAGTTTGTCGAACTACGTAAGATAATCTCCGTATAGAGGAGAAGATAATATAACTATATTTCGTAGACATATTTATCTGCTTGTATTTAAAGACTTTGACACATCTGGTTTCGTATCTTTTAAATGTCACGAGTGGGCGGAGGGCACTAAGTGCCTTGAGAAAGCCTGAAAGACAAAATTGGTTTTGTACAACTCCATTTGATTTCTTTTAACTTCTGTTAGATCTTTCTGATTTTACGTTTTGTCCTTCTCTTCCTCTTCCCTCCCTTGCTCCGTGCGATAACAAAGTTATACAGTTTTACGGATGCAGCTTTATCGCGTTGTATCTAAAATTACTTTAACTTCCATGGTTACATGCACGGGTACCACACATGCGCACAACGGTGCACACATCCTTCCTTTCTCGATAAAAATATGAGTAAATTTCTGCAAACGCTGAAAAAACCTACGGGAATTCCCCCATTGTCAGAAATGTATATCATGCCTTCGATGACCTTAATCGCAAAGCAGCGGAAAAAACAACGATTATTTCGAGATGGAAAATGTTACTCTCAGCGTAATATCCGCATCAAGTATTTCCACTATTAGTTCCACATTTTTCGTCTATTCCTTTCTCAACGTTTCCCCAACGCGAAACTAAAGCCAACAAGGATTCAAAAAGAATCTTCATTATTTTGTTCCCTCTTCTTTTTAATTGTTACTTCGTCATTGCAGGTCCGTTGAATAAGTTAATTGAAAACCCCAGCCTGCCACTTAACACAATTTACTAAACAATGCCGCGAACTATATACAGCAATATTCTCAATTACATTATCTTAACTCGATTCAATGAAAACCTCGGAAATGTCCGGAAATTACTGTAAATAATATCAAAATAACATATTCATATCCGAACCTGAACGTATACATACGAGTAGTATCTATGCGGGAAAAAACTGCATAAACTCACGAGGAATCATTGCAAAGAATCCGAATGGCAGCGGCGGTGATTTCGATAGCGAGCTCATTGCAAGAATATTAATCGGGAGCTTCGATTATTGCTGCTCGTAGCACAATGTTATCGAACGCGAACGATAACGGTCAAATCCACGTTGCAAAGTGGGCGCGTGCGGCTCGGTGAAAGCTTTGCGAACGCAATTCCGCGCGCGCGTGCCGGCGACGCTACGTAACGACAAATTTACAATTAAAGAAAGTTCATGGCGACGGAGGACGGTCCGTAACACCGCTACGACGATTTTCTGCGATGTGCCGCACGCTAAACGGCATCGAATATTTCCGAAGTTAATCTGAACACCGCTCCATAACGGTATACACCTGAAGCGAAGTAGCGGTCATTCGTTGTAACCGAGCGAAGGACTCCGTTTATTGCTCTTTTACTTTCGTCATCGTTCCTTGCTCTCCTTTTCACGCTTCGCTGGCAGACAATTCATTGACAACAATTCCCCCTCGAAATCGTCGACGTCTCGACGCTGTTTCTCCCCGGAGGAAAATAATAGGGCTAATTACTGGTTTCACAGGTTTAGCGAGTGATCATTGTTAAACCTTCGATCGTAACTGCATCGATGGTGATTAATTCCAATTTCCATGGGAACGTTTATGACTCGCGGTAATTGCGATTATGTTTCGGAACGCGATAGCGTACGAAGATAGATTTTACGAATGGCTATATGTATGCGAAATCAACAATGTTTATGAGACACTCAAAATTTGTTTGTAGAAGTTTACGATATGGCAATGAAGATTTTTTTTTAATACACTTTTCGTATGAATATTATTCGCATAGTTTTTCTATGCAAATGAATGTCATGGTCGCAAGGCTTTCTGTTTATTAGGAAATCTTTGAATTTAATAACAATTCTATGAATTACGTGGTTACGCCCTTACGACAAAGAAAAACAATGCTATTTCGATGCAAACGGTTATGTATTCGCAAAGAATATACTCTGTTGTTATGAATCACAAAGAGAGCTTAATGCCCCATCGAATTTCACAGTCAGCTATTACAAAATATTGTACGAAACGGTAATTATAATGTACATCTCGTCACGCAAATCAGTTTCGCAAATTACTATGCATTATGTATTTACGATCAATTATCCGTGAATCCGTGAATTTACTTTCGTATAATTTGCTGTTTACAAAAAAAATAACCCCCTTGGCAATAAGAACACGAACAGCGAGAACATTAGAAATATTCGCAACAAGTAAATAAAAGATTATAGAAACATCTACCGCGTCAATTACGAAAATAATCATACGAAATCTTTGGAAATTAGCGACAGTGTGCAGCTAAAGGTCAATGGCGTTCGTTTGTTTATTATGGTGGACAGCTCCGGTAGGTGTATCTGACTCGTATGTCAAACACAGCACGCACAATTTCTCGGTGCAGTTCCCTCTATATAATACGAAAAAAATACCAATTTTTCTTTTTATCGTACCTGTCTCACGGCAGAATCCTGGCCGTTCTTCAAGTAATCCGCGGTTCGGTGGGACGCTTAATTAACCATACAGCACATTTTAACACACGCCGAGACACACTGTGCGCAAGCAAGCGAGAGTCAACGAAATGCACCACGAGCGGACTGACAGTTACCACGGGTTGTTCATTATTGGAAAATCTGCCTTGCGGGCTGCTCTTGCGCAGCCGGCGCGATACTACCGACTTGCCCCCTCCACCGCTGGCCGACGCCATTTGTACCAACCTACCTTCCCTCTAGCGTTCGTGTCCTTCAAACCCGTATTGAAATTACGCGGTACCCTGCTCCCTTAGTTCAGGCTAATTAGTTTTGTAAATGTCATGAAAAAAAATCTGGTCAATAGAATCTGTTTATTATTGGAATCTTATAGAATTGGAATTTTAGGGATTAAGTAATAGTAAATACTATAGTAAAAGTTTCTTTAAGAAATATTGTTGACAGATTTCTTTTCTATTCTTGTTCAGTGTTGCCTTGTTTATGTTTGTAACAATGAAATGAACGTGACGGCAAGAAAGTAGAATTCTAATTTAAAATTGGTTAATAAAAATTGTAATATTAATTAGCAGATAGTTAGTACTAGTTATCGTGTAATTTAATACTTGAATAGCGTGAACATTTCCAACGTATAGAAACTGCGTAACTTGTCTAGAACTTCTAACAACGCCGACAACAGAGAGATGCGGAAGTTATGATGCAGTAAACCCGTCTAGAAAGTGAATAGTCTGTGGAAACAGACAACCTCACGGAGGTTGGCTGAATTTTCGCAAAGTGAATTTCACTTGAATATTAGATATTATTTTCCTTGTCTTAGCTTTGGGTAATGAAAGATTTGCGTTATACAGTTAAGTTGCGTACCTTAAAGTGAATTAGCCCGTGATAGATTACTTGGTGTTACTTGCTATTCCTTAGAAAAAAATACAGCGCTCCATAAAAATAAGATATCATGGCGGTACCCACTACCGGTGTAGGTAAGAATTTTATATCTGTTTTTCTCGCTAAAGATCTGAACAACGAATAAACCAATTACATCTGGGATATATAAAGTATGTTACGTAAGATTTTTAACGGATCGTGTGCTCAGTTTTACGAAAAAATTTATAAATCGATGACCTCCTGATAAAACTGAAAGACCTGTCGTATCACTCTTATAATAAGTTACTGAGAACAGTAGTCGTATCTTAAACATTTTTTATGTTTCATTACATCGGTAAAGGAATTGTTTTTCGGGTTCATATTGTACCATAGAAATTAAGCATATGGAACAGGAAGATGCGAATATACATGACGGATAAAAGGTTACACCATGCTCAAGTCATAGGGCCATAACCTGTATCTGTTTCTAGGTTTTTGAGATCGCGATTTTCCATTTGCGGGTACAAGTACTAATTGGATTCTTTCGTTTCTAGTTGTGCCTCGGAATTTTCGTTTGTTAGAGGAATTGGAACAAGGTCAAAAGGGTGTAGGAGATGGTACAATTAGTTGGGGGCTAGAAAATGATGATGACATGACCCTAACACACTGGACTGGGATGATAATTGGACCACCTAGAGTAATTTTATTCAATTTTATGTTTCTACTTTGTTTTACCACTTGAAACCTTAAATGCGATAGTTTATTTGCATTTATTTGTGATATTTCTGTACTATGATTACTATGTTATATACGTGCCATTACATACGCATTGAAAATAATAATTTCTTACACAAAAAATGAGATCTGAGACTTTGCAATAATTTTTAAAATTTCTCAGTGGAAAGATTAAATGTATCATTGTGTATAATGATTATTTCTGTCATTTAGAATTTTTTTCAAACTTTTTAGACACCGTATGAAAATAGGATGTATAGTTTGAAAATTGATTGTGGTCAAAGATATCCAGATGATGCCCCAAATGTAAGATTTTTAAGCAGGATTAATATGAATTGCATCAATAGTACTACTGGAGCAGTAAGTATCCGATTCTCACACATTTATATAAGCATAGAATGATATGTGTCTTACCTATTGGAATTGTATGGTAGGTGGATAATCGCAGTGTGCCAGTACTTGCTAAATGGCAAAGGGAGTACACAATTAAAACAGTTCTTCAAGAGCTACGTCGCTTGATGACACTCAAGGAAAATATGAAACTTTCTCAACCTCCGGAAGGCAGCACATTTTAGCCTAACCACACATGAACTCAACACCTCTTCCTTTCTGTGGTAGTATGGGGCGAGATTTTTGATGAAGGTACCAAATAATATTGAAAGGGTGCCCAATGAAGACATATATTAAGAAGTAACACCTATGTAAAAAAACAAAGGTGATGATAACTCGAAAAGTTGAACCAGTGTTTTTGATTTAAACATATGTTTCCTTGTAAGGTATTAAAAACATTTATTACTATGTATCTTTTCCTAATCTTAAAATACATTCTGTGTATGTGTATAATTTTTATTTCAACCCTAATATTTTAATGTAAAGATTACTCACATTTAGTTTAAGAAAATACTGTTCCAGCTTTTTGAGTTAATGCAATCTAAAACAAAAGTCATATTTTGAATCTTAAAACTGGAAACACAGACTGTGTAATAAAATAATAATCAATAAGAACAACTTATGCCTTTAAAGCTTTTTAAACGAAAAAAGATGCCTGGAATATAAATCCGTGAATATTTCAGTTTGTGCATAAGTGCCATTTCATAACCTGTGGGGGTGTCTCACTAATTAATATTGTAGACCATTCTAAATTTTAATAATTTATATTTGTATGTGCCCATTTCCACCATCTCTTATGTGAACTTTTCTCTGTTAATTGTTATTAAGATTTTAGCGAAGAACAGGTTGTTGAGATCAATATTTGATGTAATAATGTGCCTTTTTGTGCAAGTAGCATAAAAGTGAGCATATATGGAGCGTGTTTGGTTGAGACATCATCCATAACGGCCTCTTACTCTATAAAAAAAAGTGTTTCTTAATGGATAAAAGATTATGTTATAATTGAAACTTACCACGTAGAAATTTGATTTATAGTAGCATACATGGTAAATGGTATAGTGTTGCATTAATGGATACATCAATATATGAAGCAACATATTAGAAATCTTCAGTTTTCCATTCCATTATTTATGTATTATTAATGTAAGTAAAGATTATTTGACTTTTACAATATTCACTTAGTATACAAATATAACTTACTCTTTTGTTCAGATTAAAGCTTCATAATTGATGTATTAATAAAACCATACTTAATTCCTAATAAACATCCAAAGTTACATAAATAGCTTTTTAATCAGTAAGGGATCAGGTTTGTAATGCAAATGCAATTCTATTCTGAATTGCTGTGAACTATACCGTTCCCATAAACTTGTACACGGAATGGAGAAGGTTTTCCATAAAATTATGTTACATTCTAGAAAACGAAATATAACCATAAATTATTTGAAATATAATACACCTTTCAGAGTTTTGTTATTCAAGTTATAATAAATGATTTGTCCTTTGTTATTTTTAAAGTAAATCCAAACCAAAGTATGAGATTTCAAAGGATTCCAACACTCATATGATATGAAATTCTCAACTACCTGAAACACTATACATACCTCTTCATCAGCTTTTGCATTTCAGTATTACACTATAAACAATGTAATAGTGTAATCCAATTCATACTAATAAAAATATTAATTATTACTCTATGTCAAGTCAAGCTTAAGAAGAATAAAATGATTTCTTTAGAAACAATTTTTATATTATTATTGTATTATTCCTTTTTTATGATACCATATATTGTTTTCGTTAACTGCCCACATTGACACTACCTGCATATATATCTATATTCGTATATGTAGTAATAAAAGATTTGCTGGTCAGAGGAGTTACATCAAACTAAGGTATTGTGCAGACTATACTGTTCATTCATGCGAAACCCTCAGACGTGTAAAAAAAATTAATATTGTAATATATTTTAATGGCTACCATTTTTTAACTGTTAAAGTGAAAATGTTGAAATGTTTGTTGCAATTCCACTGTAAAAAGTACGAATTTTTAAAAGCATTATGTGGCTGCCATTTTGAAACTGAAAAACATGGCGACCTATCGTTTTGTAACAGGAGCATGCTTCCCGATATAACTTAAAATTTCGGAGTCATCCATTCGCGTTCTAGAACTTTTTTAAACGCTGAATTTACCAATTACGATCGAAAGCAGTCTAAAATATTTTGGAGATTATATTTAATCCACAATGACTACACATGTAGTTTGGGTTAACAATTTATTTAAATCAGACGATGGAATCATTGGTTGTAGTTATGTACAAGTTGATTGACGTTGTATTAATATTACTTCAGACATTCGTCGCGTACTATGCGTGCATGGTTAGACATTCGAGATGCCACAATTTCCAAATAAATTATAAAACTACATTCCAATACGAGACTTCTAACACCGTCGAATCAATTTCTGTAAGCTAGTCGTTGATGAATTTAGATTTGAAGAATTTTACTACTTTCTCGGTGTAAAAAGAATTTTGGTGTTCTTAATAGGAGCCCATTTGTGTCTCTTTATGTATACCGAGATTAAGGTTAGCAGTCCCGTTATTGCAAGACCCTGCAAATAACGAACAGTGATATAATACATGAACTCAAATTATATGAGTTAAGTACATCCCAAGTAATTCACAAAAAATACCTTGATCGTCATTCTTTTCCTGTCATCGTATTCGTGATTTGATGTCCACATAAGGAATGTGGTAACATCCTTTGCCACTTGAGCAGCAGATGCAGGTGTACCATCTTCGAAGTCTAGTACTTCATCATAGATGACCTAATGTATTTCAAAGTTTAGTTATTCAGGAATAATTACTTATAATCTATTTGAATTCTGTAAAGTCTTACACTATAACTTTGTTGAATAACATGTTAAACTTACCTGTGCCATTCCAATAGCTCCATTAGGGAAATATGGATTGAAGTACTGACCTTCCCTTAAGTTAATACCAGCTGGTGGGTCACAATACCCAGTTAACAGAGAGAACACATAATTCTACACAACAAATTAAACACATAAGAATATGAAGAAAGAACTTGGTACAAAATTCAAAGTAGGTATAGGTAACTTACCGGGCCATTGTGCCTTCCATTAATGATATAAGAAAGATCAGGTGGATAAGCACCATTGTTAGCTGCCCTAGCAGCTTCTTCATTAGGGTATGGGGATGGGATGGTATCAGATAATTTTCCAGGCCGCATAAAGTATGCTCCTGTGTCATCAGGCCCATCTTTCACCTGTGTAAATGAATTTTCTCATATTGATATTTTATGATTGTTTTAACTTTGCGAAAAGCTTACCTCAATCTCTTCAGCAAGAGCTTTTGCTTCGGTTTCGGTGTGCGTAACACCAACAAGTTGTCGATAGGATACATATTGCAAGCTATGGCACGCGGAACATACATTTTTGTATACTTCCCATCCTCGTCGCATACTGAAACAATAAATTGTACAGATTACCAAAATCAAAAGAGGACTTTAATTTTATTACGTGTAACATTTTGCCATGTAATTACCTTGCATGATCCAAAGCATTGAACCATCCTTCAAAGTCCCACTTGTAATTTGCTGGATGAGCTACTAAGTCAGAAGCTTTCACAGAACTATCCAGTGCATAAAGTAATGCACCAATACTTCCGGCAGCCACTCCTGCGCATGTTAACAACTGAAAGTGATAGACTGTGAGTGTTTTTAAAAATGACTTGGGTTGGTGTCATATTGAATTATTGTGATCGAAACTATCGTGACTTACTATCTATACATCTATAAAACAGGGATAAAGGGTGGTTTTTCATGCATTGGGGAAGGAATATGGATGGACACCTTCAATTGATAATATAGAAGCACATACCGCTTTTCGCCCCCTTGGCAACTCCTTTACCGTAGAGAAGTTATTCACCTGTAGAATTAAATAAACATAATTTTCTACTTTCCAAGAATTGTCCTAGATTAAGAGAAGTCTTAGTTTTAAAAAACCAATTATTTAATAATGCTAGATAAAACTTAACAATCTGATAGTATATACTATTTTAACTTTTCTGTGATGTAACTTAAAATAAAAGAGGCTTAATTTACCGCATTCACAAAATTATAGAAATTCTCTGTTATAGATTCGATCTATTGAAACAGTACCTACACGCATGTTTAACCATGGCAGCATCACAATTTTCTGTTCTCAATGCTATTACATAACATCAGTTAAAAAGTGAAAAATCTTTTCAAGTTTATTATCTTTTCGTCAAGTGCAGACATGAAATAGATAATCAATGTCAGTCAACACGAAAATAGAGCATCTTCGAGAAAAATGTCACAGCAGCCGACAAGTTGAGCAGTTCAATGAGACCTTTCATAATAGCTTGAGAATGTTTATTATTACAAAATAGACATCTAGCCAAAGTCTTATAGTATCATAAGTGATATATGAATACGTTTAAAATTTAATGATATTTCTAAATAACATACCTGGTTAAGCAATGTTCCATAATTTGATTTTAAAAGGCTCGATTTACAAACCCGACCTAACGAAGCCGCCATGTTGGCCAGAGGTGCAATGTGCAAAGACCGCTAGTCAGTTAAACATCTGTGAGCAAAGTGTTCGTAAATCGATAAGCAGATGATAGTTTACTGTATTTAAATATGAAGGTAATTACAAATGATTTTGAATTAAATACCTAAAATTTAAAGATTAGAATGATGGAATAGACCACTTACACAACTTTTTAGTCAAGTCGCCAATGATCAAGGTTACCAATATAAAAGACCCAACATTTATGCGTTTGAATTCGTATTATATGTATTACATTCCTCATTTTCATAATATTGTATTATTAATGTAAATATTAGGAAGTAAAATATATTTTTATTTACGTAAGAAGTTTTAGAAATCATTAAAATATATAAATCTGTGTTTTGCCTTACCCATAACAGTATGAATTATAGTAAGACACATTTGTATTACACAGCTATCTATCAGTAACATTTAGAGATCTTTTAATCCCAATATTTTTTCATTTTATTCAATATTTATAATATATTGATAAAATATTTAATAATTTTTTATAATATGCATATAGCACATTCGAAGTTTCTAAATCACTTCCACAACCATAGGGGCGTGGCGCATGCGCAAAATCTGTTGGTAGACTTGGCAGTTTGCTGTCGACCATTGGTGTCAGCTGGTGGTTTCGTCAGATGGTATCGTGAATCCTGTAATATCACATCAATCACCAAGCGGAAGAAAACGAATCAAGATGAGCGGAGGAATGCCAGAACTGGGCTCCAAGATCAGTTTAATATCGAAGGCGGACATTCGTTACGAGGGCCGGCTGTTTACTGTTGATCCTACAGAATGCACGATCGCTCTAGCTAATGGTGAGTCTGAAATCAAGATGGATACCGAAACCAGTTTCGCCGCTGCTTCGCTTCCCGGTTGTTTCTATCCCGTACCCGCCAACATGAATTTCCGATTATGCTTCCCTTTTCGGTTTGTATCTCCGACCCAAATTTTCGTCTACCGCGATTTAACGGTACCGCTTTCTTAAGTACGTTGGAAAGCGCTTTCCGAACGTTTTGTATCCGATTCGTCCGGTAAAGCTTCGATACAAAACAACCGGGGTCACCCGTCACTTATAACGGGTGTTTCAGTTAAATCTCATAATTTGTATGTTCAGTTTCCGAAAGCCAACGCTGCATTCCGTATATTTTACAATTTCACGTTTATTCATGTATTTCAGTTAATACCCAAGAAAGTATGTTATTTTACACTGCATTGTAACGGAATAAAGAAAGTACAGAATAAGTTTCGAGTACTTTATGTTAGCTTTGAAGACGATAACTGTATATTTTCGTAAAGTAAATTGTTTCCTTTTTTCGTAGAATTTGTTGGTTCTATATATCTTATGTTTGATAAATTATAGAATTTAATAACAGTTCAACAAACCATGGTTTATTTTGTTATTCAAGACGGGAAAGTAAATTCATTTGGTTTAAGACATACAATGATACTTCTGTAATATTTCGAATACTTTAAATTATGATATAAGACATATTGTAACAGTTAAATTATTCAAAAGTGAGGTTGGCTGTGATGTAATGCTCATACATCTACCATTGTGTTGAATGTTTGTGTTTCGTTCTTGCTTTGTTTATGTCTCTTCTGTCCTTTCTTTTTTCAGGTACATTACAAAACTGATTTAACAATTCGTTAAATTTGAATTTAATAGAATTATACTGTATCAACTTTGAATATAAGACATAAAATTTTATGATAAACATTCTCTATATAATTATTTTCATTTTTTGCATAAATTTGTCTGTTATATGTATTCCGCAAAATCTATACTCTAGTAAGATATTAAAACAATGTGTAGAATTGATGTATGATAATTAGATTAAAGGTATAATATAAGAAAATGTATATATAAATTATATAACATATTTTACTTATTTTTTAATACAGTTCGTTCCTTTGGAACGGAAGATCGGGAGACGCAATTGCCAGTGGCACCACAGAACCAAGTATATGAATACATTTTATTCCGTGGTTCAGACATTAAAGACATCAGAGTTGTCAATAATGTCAGCTCTATTCCCAATGATCCAGCTATTGTGCAGGTAATTACCGAATGTATATCTTTTATATGCTAGAAGATTTTAAAACTTATTTATAACTTATTTTAAAGTTATACACTTTGATGAAAATTAATGTAAATTAATTATGGTTATTGATAGATGACGGTACAACCGTCTATGAACCAGCAGTCATACCAACCACAACCAAGTTATGCCCATCCAATGATGGGGCAGATGGGAGCGATGGGTGGTCAGTATGGAACACCGTATGGCATGCCAATGGGTGCTATGGCACCGGTAATGGGAATGCCAACTGCTGCTAGAGATCCCCGTGGACCAATAAATAAACAGCCAAGTGAGTTGAGCTTGGGCTCTGCTGAACCCAATGCCATCTCTATCCCAAACTCACTACCGACGGCCAATGTCGACCCATTACCAAAAGACCAATCTCTGGAAGATGGTAAACTGTTTTTGCTATGAACTATCCCTTGCCAATGGCATGCCTGCTGCTTCTTCTTTGGTAATGCTTGCTGAGTTTCACAACTGAAACATACACCTGCTTCTGCTTAATAAAACTTATTTATAATCCATTGCGTTACTGCTCTGGAATGCAACTTTGCTATAATCTGCAGTCTCTGTGCTTTCTTTTTAATACTGCAAATTGATGGTTTTTCTTAGGTTAGGTCCGCAAAACACTTATTATTTAATATAGTTATCTTTCTTCCTATTGAAATGATTGCATTTTTACAAGGAGTTTTGGTTTGCTAGCTTGATAACTTGCATGTTTTTTAAAATTTAGTATCTGTTTGCTTACGCAATTATAGATAAGCTTATGAAGATATGTAGTCTCTGTTCTTTGTTATTATCTTATGTAGAATTCAACGTTTTTTAATTTACATGTAAATTTGAAATGCCAAACATGAGAAATTGTTTTAAATATATAAGTACAATACTCTTATTTTGAGTAAAACATTGATAAAATTTATGCTTTATAACTTTCATGTATTAATGCATTTCTTGTTATTTCAAATCGTTTATCTAGTTTCCTGAAAATTTTTGCATGAAGATCTTTTGGCATATTTATATTTCACAGTCTTGCTCTAAGTGTTAAATGATATGTGAATAGCATCAGAAGCATAATGCACTAGTAACATAATAGCAAGAACAGTTGAAATTTCATGTAGCAATCGTTTACTAAAGTTATTTTTACTCATATGTCATATATTCGATGCAGTGTTTTCATAACTGCATCTTATATAGAGCCAAATTCAAAGGTTTAATATTGGAGTGTTCTTATAATCTATACATATAATTTCTAGACTTGGCCTAATAATTTTTCACTTTGATCAATAGAAACACGTGATTATTTGTTTCCATTCCTATAGGTGTATTAGATCTTATTAGCGGTGGTTCGCGGTCCACAACTCCAACTTCTTCCTTACTAACAAGGAAAAGTCCTACCATAGATCAGGGTATTCAAGTAGGCCACCAGCAGCAACAGCAGCAACAACAGCAAAGTAGTAACATCGGTAAACTTGTTGATAAAACGAATATGAGAACCATTCAACCTGCCCGTCGTGATCACGAAAGGTAATTTAATCGTGACGTTAGGAACGCATCTACATAAATTACACGTTTACTTTAACAATGTCTTCATAACAGTTCTGTGTTTTTACTTTTAGCCATGGCGGTAATAAAACGGGTGGCGGTATGTCGCAGTATGATGGAAAACGGGAAATGATGAAGCAGGATGGTCAAATGCAAGGCCAGGGTCCCCATCCCCAAGGTGGACGAGGAAATCGTGGAGGATGGATGAATCGTGGAAACATGCGAGGCAGGGGTCGAGGTCGTGGTGGTTTCCGAAATAATCAACCTGGTAATGCTGGTACAAAACCGAAGAATACGTTGAAGTTCGATAACGACTACGACTTCGAGCAAGCAAATACCGAGTTCGAGGAATTGAGGTTAATATTTATTTATTTCCCATTTATATACTGTGTATATAGCATGATCGTGCCGGATTCATTTCAAGTAAAATTTGAAATGGCCAATGTGGATATCATGCAAAATTAATGTTATGCGATTTTTTAAAGTAGACATAATAATTATGCTCTTCTTACGCGTCGCATCAACAGTTGATTCTTACTTGCTATATATATATATATATATATCTAACAAATTTTAATAGGGAAATTAAATTTGGTATATATTTTGTTTAGGTCTCAATTAGCGAAAACAAAAATTGATGCCGGTGCTGATAACGAAAAGAAAGATGATAGCGGTAATGAAACTGGAGCAGGCGAAGGGGAACCAGAGGAGGAACCAGAAATTGTTCATTATGATAAGTCAAAATCATTTTTTGACAACATTAGCTGTGAAGCTGTTGAAAGGAGTAAAGGGTGCGTTTTACTACTGAAGATACAACTCGGTATATTCGATATACTATTAACTGAAATGAATAACGTATATTTACTTTCTGTTATAGACGGTTCCAGCGTACGGACTGGAGGACAGAGCGCAAGCTGAACTCGGAAACCTTTGGTGTAGCTTCAACGAGACGTGGTGGTTTTCGTGGACGTGGTTATTACAACCGTGGAATGGGTGGCATGTATCGAGGTGGTGGTGGTGGTGCCGGTGGTGCCGGCGGGTTTAGAGGCGCTTATAGAGGTAATAGAGGCGCGAATCGTAAACCCGGTAACCAACAACAAAACAATCCCGGCAGTCAAAACCGTGCACCCAACGAACAGCCTGCTTCTCAATCGCAGCCGAATAGTCGCCTTGTCACTGGCACGGCGTAAGATGATTACACATGCCAGAAATGAACAACGCGCTACTATATAATAAGTATTCACTATAGATTAAGGTTTTTACGATACGTGCTCTGCCCTTATGGACTGATTTGAATTCGAGTTTATGAAGGATTCAATGATTTAAAATAAAAAAAGGTAAAAGTTCTTTGAGAGAACTTTATATCGCGGGTTTTTTTGTATTACTACGCAGGAACCTGTTGAAAATTGATTGATGCTTTGCAAATCCTGCGTTTAGAATTTCTCGACAAATGAATACGAATCTTATCTTTATAAGTAGTTAATTTTGAACAAAGAAACTCGATATTCAGAGCCATCATGTCCTAAAAAGTAAGGAATCGTCGAATGCTTATGAATGTAACAAGTACAATACATGCCGGACAGTAAAGACATTTACAGAGTATGTTTATAAAACTGTTTTAAATTCTCAGTTACAATGATATAAATGATCACTATTAACTCGACAAGCATGCAACTATAACTCAAAGAAAGAAAGGAAAAAAGAGGAAACTGTATGAATCTCATGAACAATATTTGTACATTTTACGGAGATTATTAATATTAATCTCTTCAGCAGAACATAGTAATTTTCATTGAAAAGAAAACTAGCAGGAAACGATTTCAGGTACGATGGTAGAACGACTAATTTATTTTCTATGTTGCATGTATAAGATTCAGTTGATACAAGGCACACGAAAACACTACATGGAACACGAACGTAGAAGAAAAATAAAAAGGAACACGCGTACAATCGCTAATAGAATAGGACAATATATTATCGTTATTTCGAACAGTCAAAACTTTATTTATTTAAGATGATGACCGTATATTTGCGAATTAAGGTGAGATAATTATTTTACTCATATATTTACCACAGGGGGTTTTGATTTTCGAACAGGAACGTTAAATTGTTCCTCATAAATAAAACAAAAAAAAAACTTGATGTTGTACGGCTCATAGAAATATGTGCGCGAAGCCGAATCGTACATCGATTATTGACTAATGTTTTTTGAGATATGATATTGAACGTGGTATGATAGAGTGAAAGTGAAAATGTGGGAACGAATGCCTCGGTGTAGTTCGACTGCGTTTAATACCTTCGATTTTTTCGAAGAATTTTGTTTGGTGTACGAGGACGCAAGTGCGCAAATTGCCCGTGGCGTTGCGAGAGTAAGACTCGAAAAAAGCATCATAATGTCCTTAAAAATATAAGACGCAGAATAGGTATATTATTTGCGACTGTTATTTTTCTATGGCTCGTATGGAGTCCTACGCGTATACAAGTATATACATACATAACTTGAGATTTAGTTACATGTAAGTCAAAAACCTCCATAAGCTATCAGTAAAGTTTCAGAATAAGGTAAAAAAAAAGTATATATGAATAAAGATAAGTAAATAGAAAGGAATATGGGAGAAAGAAAAAAATATAACTTTTAAGTTTTCATGCATTGCGCGTTAAAAGAATGCACGGTGTATGAGGTTTTCCGATTATGAATTTTTGTTTTGTACAGCGGATATTGTGATTCTCAATGCTGAATAATACTGAACTGAAGAAATAAAGTTTGTTGTAATCCTTAGCCCACCAATCGTTTTGAAAGAAAAGATACGTTATAAACAAAAGAAAAAAAAAGTATTAGTCAATTACTGGTTCGTGGTATGGATGTTTTTTGTCAGAGACTTGTAAATTGACAGTACTGAGATCGATGTTCAAAAATAAAACGAAACAGAATTATACATAAAAGTATATAATTACTTCCATCTCAATCTTAGTTACATTAAATGCGATGATTTATATACAAAATGCGATAAATACGTGCGTATTAAACTAAATACTCGGAACAAGTAAAACCATCATCTAATACAACATTGTAACACTAACTTTTCTTATTACCGATGTAACTTGAAAAGTTAGTTCTATCGTTCATTCTCATTCATCATTATGACACGATTTACAAATTCTTCGATAATTTCTCACGAAATCGATGGCTTCTCGAATGCGGAACGATCATCACGGTTGCAAAATATCTTCATCTTTTCGTCAAGCACAGCTCATCAGACCTGTTCGCGTGTTGTCACAGACCTCTCTTATCGGACGACCTCTCGTCGAGGTCTTCGTTTCGACGAGCGTAAAGTTATTCTTGTAGAGGCGACGCAAATTACGAGGATTCGGAACATAAACCTCATATGGAACACGACCGTTCTCTACGACCCAAATGCTACCACTCTCACCTATTCTCAGTATCGTCATCAGTCCTTGAGCTACCACGTACGGCCTGAAATAAAAACGCCCGGAATAATGTTTAACAAATGTTTATCAATTATAAACTACCGAAGTTTCTGGGCATTTAATGTTAACACGCATTGCAATTTCTAAACGACAGTATTCTGCGTCTTGACAATACTGTGCGACAGTATTTGCGCGGTCATATTTTTACGGCGTCAGATTTCTATGGTTGGATATTTACGCGGTTTGAAATTTCTACGACTGAAATTTCTCGGGTGCGATTGTATGCGAATAAAGAATACTCACGTTTGTATGGATAGTTGTTCAAGATTTTTCACGAAGTCCGCTTTCATAACACGAGATAGTAACTTGTTCGGACTGTCTACGGTCAGGCCAGTTTCCGTCAATCCGGGACAAAGTGTTATCACACGAATTCCAGTTTTTTCATACTGGTAAGTGTCCTGTAATACATTTTCGATATAATTATCATTATTTCTGACGATTTACTTGATTGTATAATGCTTAAGGGGTGGGCGTATTTTGATGGAACAAGGAAAAAATGATAATCTTACCGCGAGCGATTGCGAAAGTCCGATAACCGCGTGTTTCGTTGCTGTGTAAACCGGAAGTTGAGCGGTGCTTCTTATATCTATATGTTGACTGACGTTCACCAAAGTTCCACCGTGCCCACCTTTTTCTCTACTCATATATTTTACCGCTAACATGGCAGTAGAGATCATTCCGCCCTGAGTTAATAATCGTATATATTAATTTAAAGTGAATAAAAAATCAATTGCATTCCAATAACGTAGATTCCTTAGACACTTACAATATTTACAGCGATTTCCCTTTCCCACCTTCGTTCGTCCAATATTCCAGCATTGTTTACAACAATGTCGATGTCGGTCATCTGTCTCATAGCTTCTTCGAAGGCCTCTGTATCGCAGAAACGAGAGAGATAATTTAGACGCGAGAAAACATGAAATATATTAGATTAAACGCTAGCCTAGGTATAGCGAACTGTTTTGATTTTTTAAATAATCAAAATATTTATGTTTGCCTTAGGTGAAGGTCCAGCGATGTTTGTATCTTTATCAGTTACATGCCTCTGTGACTTCGTTAACGTAATTTAAGAGTTCGGGGGGATATTATAAATTCACGTCCCGAGATTATTTTTGTTATCTTATTCGTCATACTGGCTCTTTAATCGTTCTCGTTGCTTACCGGTCATTTTCTGGGTATTCGATACGTCGACGTGTATGAAATGAACCTTTCTTTCACCCAATGATTTTTCCACAGCGAGTGCCGCCTTTCTTCCAGCATCCGCGTCGATATCGAATATCGTGACATTCTGAAATCCGTATCACCGAGAATAGTTAGTGGAACTAGTTCGTCTACATGGACCACGAATTTTTTTGTCACAAATTTTTAACACTTTCGCTTGGACACTTACATTCGCACCGTGCTTCAAAAAGTGATTAACGAACGCGTATCCTAGTCCAGCTGCTCCGCCGGTGATAATAATATTCTTACCAGACACGATCCCGTTTATCGCCTCTATTTCTTTCGCCCTTTCGGATGCAGATGAGCGTCTGCGTCTGTGCATATCTAACTCTGTAAAATCCACGAAATACTCGTTAGCTGAAACGTCGCTTGTATTGCTCGTAATCGACAGAAAGACGTAAGAAACTCTATGAATCATAATTTGATCGCACAAACATGAAACATCATTAATGGAGGCTGACAGTTAAACACACATATCCATCTGTTGAATTTAAAGAAGGAGCAAAACTATTATGACTTTCTTAACAGACGCTTTTTAGAGAAATCAAAAACTAGAATTAAGTTTCACTAATTTCTGGTTAAGGAGTAACAAATCATTTATAATACAATAAATGAAACTAGGGAATCTTTTGATTACATTCCGGAGAGGATTCTTCAGTTTCATATATTCTATTAAAATACTTGTTACCTCCGAAACACAGTTTAACAAAATATAATTCAACTTTTCGTTTTCTTAAAAAAAACAGTCATATAAAAAAGCTAAATAATTCGATCCTTCTTTTACGCCACCAATTCAACGGTCAAATGAACGTGGAAATTTTCTCGTATCCATCTGTACTCGAATATTTTATTTCATCTCAATTTCCAGCACTTTCTCGAGCACGAGTAACAACGTACCCATTTCTGTCGTGGACGACTCGCAAGCTTTGACGACGAGAGAGAATCGAAATGAAAGACGCGCCGGGAGCAACGTCTTCTAGTATACTGAACTACGATCCGTCTTCACCAATGGTATTTATACGTGATAAGAACTGGCGCGTCGCGACGATTCACGGACCGACGATAGGAGCCACTCCGCGTCTTGGATTTTTATCACGTGGGGAACCCGCCGAGGGTGGAGGGTGAACTTCTCGCGTCCCTCTCCTTGTCCCCCGGGTCCCGGTCTCTCCGCGGACAGACGGATCTCGAACAGTCGGTGCACATATATTGTACATACATATAAACGATAATACTTCCAATTAACCCTTTTCGTAAAAACTAATTAAATCAGCGACAAGACTCTATCGCCGTTGAATCCATTGGAATGCGAGACACTAAAGTCGGCACTCCGGCTCTCGTGATAAACGTAATTAAATTAAGGAGACGCCGGTGACGCCGCTTTTTAGTTATCATGGTTTACATATGCTTACGTCTCGTTATCGGAGTCGAATAAAAAAAAAATTCTACCGACAATATACAATAAACAACGTACAATCTATGTATTAAATTATTCGTATATATTAGAACGCTCTACAATGCATGATCTTGGAGTGTTTTTTCTTATTCTCTGAGGCTTGTACATACGGAGTATACTTGATTTAGAAATGCACTGTAATCGATTTTGAATATACCGCTACAAATGATAATCAATTTTCTGGAATTGCAATAATGTGGTCAAGGTTGCCCCGATAGGTCAATCGAAGACGAAAGATCGCGCGACATCGACACGCGATTCGCGAACCATCTTACGTGGCGATGATCCTGGAAGTGCAACGGTGACACGTACAATGGTGCAACGACCGTACGATAAAATGCAATAAAGCTGCACTCTTTTATCAACCGTATGACTTGGTTACTCTGACGCGATATTTCACCGAAAAAATGTACGGGTCGAGGGGTCGTACACTTTCCTCGTGTGTTCTTTGAATTTGGATAAATCGAGTCACAAAACGAAAAATACAATTATATAATTTAATTCGGTAATTAATTTTATTATTATTGTCTATGTATCGCAATTTACGTAGAACCGTTCTGTAACAGTATTTCCCAAGTTCTAGACGATATTTATTTCACGTCTGACATTTCCATGGGATAGATTGGCTGTATGAACAATTGCGCGGGTATTAGTCTCGGAAAATATAAGTTATATGGAGTCGTGTGGCACATCGCAACGATAAAGGCTCGTCGTGCGCACAGCTCGTGCTTCGCGTCCGCTATCGTGGAAAAAAGTGCATTTAATGTCCGTCGCAACGTGCATACGATAAATTGCGGAGAAACCACGCGTTTTAAAGACGATACTGGAAACCGGTGGGAATCGGTTCTCTGTGAACTTTACTCCGGCCGAGTGTCGAACTGGAAATAGTTCTCCGCATTTGTGTTGTTTGTATTTGTGCACTGCCACATTGTCGTTGGAGCATGAATCCCCGTTGATAACGCGACTAAGTTGCGTTTTCATGTAGTGAAAGTTCACAAGATTAAACACAATTGTGCGAATAAATTTTTTAAAAGACTAGTTCATTTTAATTGTGACAACAACGACGTAGATTTTTATGCAACAATGTTCTTTAATTTGGCAAAACAAAGTTTCTGGGAGAAATATATATCTTCTGTATCGTTTTTTAATGGTGGAATATTAGAAATTAATATAAATGTTGATTTTTTAATTTATTCATAAATTTCATTATTAAATTTAAAAGAAAACGATTTTATTTCAACCTACAATAACATATGACGCCCATTTCTGTACGACAAATAATTTTTTCCCTCGGTAATCCTTGATTCACTAATGCTCGCCGACCTCTTGGGGAGAACTCAAACTGGATGTTACCGGGTTATCGTATGCTCGACCTGATTACAAAGTTTTGTGCAGAATCGTGGTCGATTGACGATGATCTGTCAGTTTGTTGATTTGTTCTGCCACGTGTAGTAACGTGAATATTTTATAAATATCCGATAGTTTTTTAAACATAAAAATATCATTTTTTCTCTAACAACATCGCTACCCTTGCAATTTGTGCTGCAGATCGCCAGTGATATGGAATTATCACATTTATTCCACGTCTCGTAGTGAAAGTGATTTAATTCAAGTATTTTCTACAGGAATCGTAATAACACGTCATAAAATAAATGATAAATATTATAACTTATAATATTTTCATTCCACAATCGAATAGAAACTTGGGTTATCTACAGTGAAATATATTACGATAATAAACGTCACGTTAATATTGGAACGTTAAATTGGCATGCTAAGCGACCAGTGAATATCAGCGTCCAAATGATAACGTGAAAGCGGATACGAATTTTGAATGCAATATGGAATTAAGGTAATGACTATCAATATTGTATGCACCGTTTTACATACAATTAATGCGATATCTCTGTCCTGTTCAATGTGCATTCGAACAGACGTTGATAAACGTCACGCACCATTAAATGTTAAGACGTGAGACAGCCCTGTCACGTTATTTTTTTACTCCTCATTTTATTTATCTGGTAGACATAATGATCGGTACGTTTTATTAGAAAAAAATACGAGCTTTATTCATTAACCTGTTTACATAACATTCGGACAACTTATAATTGATATAGTTTACATATAAAAATACTAACGATTTATTTACATGGTTTAATACTAATATCTCGTTCAATCCAACGGTAGCGCAGAATCGTCTGTTTTCTGTGGCAAACTGTCGGCTAATTGAATCTCGTACACAGGTTTCCCATCCTCGCTTACCCAAACGCTACCATTCTGTGCGCAACGGATCACGTATACTAATCCATGGGCAATGGTTTCCACCCTGGAAACAATTTCAATGAAATTTCAATCGTCACTTTATAATATCACTTTCAGAAGCTAAAAGAATAATTAGATTTTTACTTTTGCGGCGGATACTTCTGCAATGCTTCAGCTTCTGTAAGATCATTTGAGAAATTATCTGTAGCCAAGGCCTGCGGAACGCCGGGACAAAGAACAATTATCCTAACGCCTGTCCTTTGATAATGATACGGTTGCTGCAGAAGAGTATTTATAATAGTTATCGTAACTTTCATTATTTAGTCTTCGGCGAGCAGATGAAACTTACCGCGAACGAGCGACTGAAACTAACGACAGCGTGTTTCGTTGCAGAATAAACCGGAAGTTCTGACAATGACCGCAAACCGGCCACGGAAGAGACATTAACAATAACACCACCCTTGCCACCGGAATCTTTTTGCATCTGTTGAATTCCAACAAGCGTTCCACGTATCACGGCGGTCTACGGAAATGGGAAATGTTTTTTAAATTGATAATCCATAATTCACACTACGATATTTATTTTATATCTAATTGTATTTCCGAACAATATTCGCTTACCACGTTCACGTCAATGGCTTTCGTGAAATCGTCCTCGTTAATTACTCCGGCATTGTTTACTAGAATCTCTAAGCCACCGAGTATATCGATGGCGTTCTTAAATGTTTCTGAGGGACAAAATATATTTGTTACGTCATTTTTATTAATTTCGTGACAATTCTATTGTTATGTAATAATTACCATCGAATTCGGAATTATTCGTCACGTCACAGCAGAGAAACAATGCCCGATTACGTCCGAATTCCGTATTCAAAGTGTCCATCGCATCCTGCCCGGCCGATTCTCGAATATCGATCATAACAACCCTCTGTAATCGTGTCATTTGTTCAATACGAGTGTTACAAAATCATGCGTAAATCGTTGGTAAACAAAAACATGCTTATATAATCACAAGATTCTATAGCCGGGTGTCTGCATCGTACAACGCGGCCCGTTGCCTTTTCGTTTATTTTTTTTTTATCCCCCCAAGAAACTGTGCTTTTACTTCATTGATATAAACTTTATCGTTCGCACGATAAAAAGCCGGCGATTCTTTCGCGTGACTACTATTAAAAGTGCGACGTTCACTTACGGTGGCACCGTTACGCAGTAGCTCCCTGCTAATAGCAAGGCCCAAGCCACTCGCAGCACCCGTCACGATCGCTCTTTTATCCTTAATCTGCATCGTCGAATTGTCACTTGTAACCCGTGAAGGAAACTACGTAGTAATCGTCCCGCGGGTGCACTTTGATATCGTCGATTCTATATCTAGTATTCCTCGTCGAGAACGTAACAACCGGCAGTGACGTTTTCTCGTCACTCGAATACCGAGTTAACCGGGATCGACGAAGCGTATAGTCTCGTTCTTGGTCACCACTGGTAGCAAACTCCAGCTCGGAGACGCTTCCCTTGAATTGATATGGAGGAATCTCTACTTGTTTCGTATCGTGATCTTCGACCTCGGGCTGTACGAGAGATCTCTCCTGTCGGCGTTCGCGTTCGTGGCGTTTACTCGCGGATTCGCTCGCGGGGAGGCGAAATCCTCGTATCTGTCGATCGCGTATAATCGACGCGTTGCAACACACATATGTGGCGCCCCTTTGATCTCGACGTGACGAAATGCCAGATTTCCGAGAAATTTCAGTGCCCCCGGGGAGGAGAGAAACAAAACTTTCCTGATTTATCGGACACTTTCCTTCTACGTGATCTTTGTCAATGGAACCAACGATATCGCGTTGGTAGGGGGTCACAGATTAATTTTTTACTCCGTCGAGATGGAGAGTCTCTTCTTCTTCTTTTTTTTCTGTTGATTTTGTTGACCCCCGCGCGTTATTTCGTGGAGTGTCTGCTTATTCAGCCGCGCGATAAAAATAAGCCGCGGTTGCTGAGTCGGTGGAACGCGAACGGCAATTTGCATTGATCATTTATTCGCGAGAATTCAACGCGGTACAGATAGAAGCAGAAAATAAACGGGAAAGAGTCACTTTAGGATAATGATATTCGTAATTAGCGATCGTTCCGAGTGCGATAATTACGCGTCATATTTAGTCACTATCGCGATGAAAATATGTTTGTGTCGTGATAAATAACGTTTCAAGTGTTTAGACTTTCTACGCGAAAGTTTGTACAGTTCGGTTAAGAAGTAATTCAGACTTATCAATGAAAATTTTTCTTTCGGAAAAAATGAAACTCTTTATTATATATTCTTTATAATACAGAGTAGAATAAGATTATTTGATATATGAGTTATTGCAATTTTATCATGTTTTCCCAGTAAATGGTGACATTTTTTGTATGATTCTTCGGTTTACCAAATATCTTGGGAATTTTATTTAGCAACTGCTAATTTAGAGTAATGAGGGATGACGACTTCATACGGTGGCTGGCTACCCTCGGCAACCCAAATTGCTCCGTTTTTACCTTTCTGAATAAGATCGACCATGGCATCCGCAACAGTATCGGTGCTGCATAAAATATCACGGATTTTTATGTAACATCTGTACGCTTCGAAATGCATGTTATTCTGTTAATTAGATGAGCTAATACGTACGCCTGGCACGGGTATTTTGAAAGTATTCCGGTGACCTCTTCCGGTGTGATGAAGTCAGGTGTTCTTTTCGTATAGTCACCGAACAACCCTGTAGTTGTAACGCCGGGGCACATTACCAGAACACGAACACCGGTTGTATGATAGAAGTCCTGGAAAAACGTTATAAATACGAAAGTGTATTTATTTAGATTTTTCTTCTGATCATATATGTGAAATATTACTTTCCTAAATAAAGTTTCTACTTTGTAATTTCGTTTTTGAATTTTGAATTTCTTCGACAATGCTACAGTGGAAGAGAGAATAATAAATCGTGCGAGTGAAAACGGATCTCGGAGATTATGGATTGTTATGACAAAGAATATTGCACTTCCATAACAGATTTGTAAATATCACTCACCTGTATAGAACGACTCAATCCAATAACCGCGTGTTTCGAGGCGCTGTACACTGGGAAAGCGGTACAGGGTTCGAGCCCTACGATCGAGGCAATATTTACCAGGGTGCCACCTTTGCCACCTTTGTGTTTGCCCATGTGGTCCATAGTCATGAACGAACCATATGTCAGACCCATCTAAAGTACGTGTACAGTTATACATTAGCACGGAAACTTAATGAATAGAGTAGCAATTACATACTTCTGCAAGGAGTATTTTGTTAAAAATTATAAAAATTAGTTACATTATGTACTTACAATATTGATGTCGATTGTTTCCAACCAACGTTTGTCATCCAAAATACCAGCATTGTTTATAACAATATCCAATCCGTTCAAAGTCTCTACAGCTTTTTTGAAAGATGCTGTAAGAAAGAAATGTCCGAAAAAATGTTGGAATGTCAAATAATTTATTAGCACTGATGTCAATATTAATCTTACTTAATAATACGACGTCTATATGAATACAATATGTTAATTACCCTCAAATTCTTCGCGATTGGACACGTCACAAGGGAAAAAGTATGCTTTCCCCTTGCCAAATTCCTTCTCCAAAGTAGCCACCGAATTTGGGCCAGGTGACGTGCTCAGATCAAGAATAGCGACAGTCTGAAAGTCATTTGCAAAGAATCATTAGATACAAGTATCAAAAGAGAGATATTCATACGATTATTATTAATTTAACTGACTTTTGCGCCGTGTCGCAATAATTGTTCGGCATACTTGTATCCAAGCCCGGACGCAGCGCCGGTGATCAAAACAGTCTTGTTTTTAATATTCTCCATGCTCTGAAACAATCACGATTCACTTGAGTAATCGTTACAGTAATCATTACAGCATTTTGACCGTGGTCAATAAACTGTCGATCTGTCGCATACATGGCAACATAATAAAAGAAAGAAACACATTATTTCAACATCGATAAATCGCTCCCCTCATTTTAACCGGATATTACGGTGACTTTAAAAAATTTTTTACTCATAATTGGTTCTTTAACACTCAGGATGTAGTAATCGTGTTTTGTATGAACAAACGCGAACCTCGTTGTTCCTCGGTTTCTCCAACTTTTTGTTTCGAAGTACCAACTGGATCTTTGTCACTTTTCACACTGTACTGATTTCCAGCAAATTTTCTATTCTTTGGTCGTTACGAACGCGTTGATGTGCCTCTCGAGACTCCCTCTTGTTTGCTATTCGGATTCGCGTCTGTTTCGTGGAAATTACAACGACGCACTAAACACTTCACATGAAATATTTTGCATCTCGTGAGGGTCACGCAGAAGGGACACGTCGTAATAACGGTTGCACTGCTACAGCTCGATGGAAATAAAGAACCAAGGACCGTTAATTTCATACCTGGCGGGCAGGTTTCATCGTCGTTTCTACCTGCGTATGGAGTTCTTCAGGTGTTTACCACTATTCGAATTTGATTCCTAACACTTTGCCTTTGAATCGATATTTCACTTTTTTTTTTAAAAATAGAACGATGGGACTTGAAAACGATTGAATGTGCCAAAAAAAAAACAAATCGAATATTGCAGGGTTTAAGTTCCACAAATGAAATTTACATATTTCCGAAATTTGGTAAACACATTTTGATGAACTCTTCACGTTTTCTTTGAAATTAAACATTCTCAATTTTCACAGCATTCAATTGTCAGTAACATATGTTATGACAGAGACACCTTTGTAGATAGCGAAAGTGTAGAAATTCGGCGAAGAACGGATTTTTTCAAATCACTGCATTCGAATACCCTTTGAATTGCAATTCTACCATTTAGTTATTGTTCTAGTTACTAGTACTGAATTACTTACTGATATTCTAATGTCTTCTTTCTGAGAACGACGGAGATTCTTGTGTTAATCGAAACGCTGCAAGTGAGAAAATAACACGTCGACTTTGCAGATTCGATTAGACAGTGGGGAATGAATGAATCGTTATGATGAAAATATGCGACAGAGAGGAGCACTTATATCTCTCCGTAGGTATGATAGTATACTTCTTTCCCTGATAACCCAGACAAATATGTACGTGAGCGTACAATCCCAACAATAATTTCATGTAATCCGACCTGTCTTCAAAAGACTATTCATAATGCTGTATGTCTTTCACATATTTATTTTTTCACGTCTCTCGAAGATATTAACAATAGCTTAAAACATGCAATCACCGCACATAATATATGTGTAACCGTCTTAACACCCACATCTAAGCCTCTCAGAAGTCAAACAGACAAGCCCCATAAAAAGAAACAAGTAGTGTTAATCAATTTTTGAAAAATTCAGCGTGTGAACATGTATTCGGGAGTAAAAATTAAGAATTTTATAAAACGCTAGTAGATCACTATAATTTCCGAGTATAGCTTATCTGATGATTTCATCGAAGAAAGCCGATACATTAGATCGCAAGATGCTTCTCATTACGTTTCATAAGTCGTAATGATTTCAGAAAAAGTAACTTAATAATAGGAGATAATTAGCAAATAAGATTATATCTCGTCCTCGTATGTATGCTTAAACTTTTACAACGCGATCTTGAACGTGCTGTAGTCTGGTTTCTCGATGGCGTACGGTGGTTGGTTATTTTCGCTGACGAAAATCGCGCCGTTCTTTCCTTTCTCGATTAACGTCATAATCGCGCTGGCGACGTGTTCCGGTCTGCAAAGAAATATTAAAATTCCATCTGAACGAAGTATCTCTAACGCAGAAACGTGTTGATTGTGCACTTTAAAAATAACCATGATATTCCAGGAAACTTTACAACGGGAATATTAAATTGTAAGTCGCATCAACGATGCGTTCGACGTGTCTGGTAAATCATGCGACGAATAAAGAGAGAGACTCTCCGGACTCACGGTTGCTTTTGCAGCGTGATCATCTCCCTGGCTGCGGTTTCCTCGTCGAGAAGATCCATGGCGTGTTTTTTGCTCGCCATAAACTTTGCCGCCATTCCAGTTGTCGTTAATCCGGGGCATATCAACATCGTGCGTACCCCGGTTTTCTCGTAGTAACACTATTTAAAATACAAAGATTTTCCTCGGTGCTGACAAACATCGAAATACATAATCTACGTTAAAAAAGTGAAATTTAAAAATTTTCCACCTGCAAAGCGGAGGTGAATCCGACGATCGCGTGTTTTGTACCGCAATAAATCGGTGCCAATGGGTTCCCTTGTAGACCGGCTATGGAACCCATATTAATGATGGTTCCACCGTTTCCACCTTTGTGTTTTCCCATGTATTTCAGCCCCAAGATCGTTCCGTGAACGACTCCTTTCTGAGATAAAAAAAATAACGTGGCAATCTCGTGTTATCGGAGCATCACGTTAATGTATGTAATTGATATACAAATATGTACTTGAGGTATGAAGAATGAATTTTGGCGAAATGCGTTATCTCGGATTCGTTTGGAATGAAAACGAAACAGGGTGACGTAACCTTTAACACGCTGGAGACAGTGAATTACTTACATAATTGATATCGACCATAATTTCCCAATCAGCGTCGTCCATGATGCCGGCGATATTGACGACAATATCCAAAGTCTCAAAAGTATCTACGACCTTCTTGAAGGACTCTGTGTGATTGTTTAGAAAATTGAGTAATAAACATAAAGATTTTAAGTAATAAACAAATCAAGCATTCGAAAGGAGGACATCGATATGATTGTGATTGAAATTTTCATACACATTTAAAATTGCATAAATGCTGATAGAAAATCTTGAAAATTTCAAAGATTTCGATTCTTTTTATCAGTTATTTACTGAGATAGAAATGTAATAATCTAGGATTTCTATAATTTTCGTTTGTTACTTTATTTCGTCAAGTTTCCCTTAAAAACAACCAGTGTCACTAACTTAGTTTCCGTTACACACAGGTAATGGTAATTACCTTTCATCTGCTCGCCCTTGGAAACGTCGCAGGGGATGAAAATCACGCGATCCTTACCGAATTCCGTTTCCAAATCCGTCGCCGCACTTTCACCGCCCGCTTCGCTTAAATCCAGCAAGGCGACCGCCTGCAAGTAAACAAATTGCGTTTCCCATCATCCGCACGTACAGACACACTCCCATCTTATCCCAACTTTCTTTCCCTCTGATTCTTCCGAAATTTACCTTCGCCCCGTTTCGAAGTAACTGACGGGCGGTGCAGAAACCAATTCCGTTCGCCCCGCCGGTGACAATCGCGACTTTATTCTCGACCGACATGTTGAACGATAAAAGAAAACGAAAAAATTCTCTCCTGTCGAAGTCGTTCGATCCTGTTTCGAAGTTCCTGTTGCGAACCGTCTGATAGTTCGGATGCAAGTGAACCTGTTGCACCTTCGAGGTCTGTTCTGCCGCGGCCGTTGAAACTCGAGAAATCGAGAATCAATCGTACGAGATAGAATATCTTTGAGGATATCTAGTGGAGAACGTGACCGCGTATCTCAGGTAAACAAGATCGAATTTGAGCCGGTAGGTAGATGGTGCCCGTGAAAAAATTTGGCACAAGGTAGTGTAAGGGTTCTATAGAACGCACGTATAGTTTTATTTGCTCGATTTATCCGGGCGGTATACATTTTATTACGATCGTCGTGCGGGGAAACACGATACCACGGGGATTACAGTGGCTTCTTCAGCGTACGAAATAACGGAATCTCAACCGCATACGGTGGTTCGCTGTCCTCGGCGACGCAGATCGTTCCGTTTTTCCCTTTCTCGAGTAAATCGATCATCGAGCGGGCGACGTGCTGAGTCCTACGTAATTTAAAGATTTGCAATGAAGGTATTTATTTAACGCACACTAAACTTACCGTAGTTGACTGAATGATTAGTTAAAAAGTACTCATCGAACGTGGTGCATTGAACGTTTTTAGTATTACTATGGAGAAGTTATATTTATTTATATTATTGATGTATTAAATTAAGAAACAGTTGATTTGAATTGTAAGAAGTATGAATTATACTTGATAATCTGTCATTTGAGTGGTTCAGTAGAAATAGGTAGATATAAATTGTCGGTAAGTTTAGTGTTAATGTGAAACTTATACTGGTAATAGGATACATCGTTGTTTTTTGAAAATACTTACGGCTGTTTGTAAAAGGTGCTTAAATGTTGCCGGCCTGCTTCATGACCAATCATATTCAGGAATCTATCCGATTTATTTGTAATTAGCGTTGTGTTAGTCACCCCGGGACACATCACCATAATTCGAACGCCGGTTGTATCGTAAGCTTTCTAAAAATAAATCAAATATAGGAAGTTGTCATTCGTCTTTCTTTATATCCATAACATTATATGTACTTTGCAAACAATTAAAATTATGTTTCTTCCATTATCACTTTTCGCAATTTACAGATGCAGAAATAATTCATCTAAGAAATGAAAAGTTCATGTTTGGAAATTCATAGAAGTGTTTAAAAATTAAGACATTTGAAGATCGTAGAAATAGTATACTGCAGGAATATTTTTTTTACACTTATAGAAAGACTGAATCCCACGACGGCGTGCTTTGTGCCACTGTAAATTGGACATATTCCACCCGGGGCCAGTCCAACAATCGATGCGACATTTACGATTGTGCCACCCTTGCCACCATTGTGCTTTCCCATAAACTCGGTCGCCAGAGTTGATGCACAGACAAGAGCAGTCTGAAAGTATTACATAACATTAACATCGAATTTTCATCTTTCCGAAGTTTCCTTGGTTATCATGAAAAATCGCAAATTTCTCACATAGTTTAAAGCTATCATCAGATCCCGTCGTGAATCGTCCATGATTCCAGCATTATTTATAAGAATATCGAGTCCTTTGAATGTTTCGCAAACTCTCTTGAAGGTCGCTGTCGACAGTGATTTGTGTAAAGTTTTCCGTACACCACGAGAAACAATTAACATAATTATTTCACTTACTCTCCAGTTGTTCAGTGTTCGTTATGTCGCAGACGAAGAAAACAGCGCGACCCTTGCCGAATTCATTTTCAAGTTTCGCCACTGCATTTTCCCCATTCGAGTTGGGTAGATCCAAGATAGCCACGGACTGTCGCAGAAATTCATTCGAATTTGTTTTAGCAAAGCTCTAGTTTTTATCGCGAAATTAGTGAAAAAATACCTTGGCACCGTGACGCAACAATTCCTGGACACAGCTGAAACCAATTCCATTGGCCCCACCCGTGACAAGTACCGTCTTATCCTTTACGTTGGTCACCATCTTAATAGCCGTTTGATGATTCTGTAAATTGTTATCTATTAGATTGTGTCCCCCTCTGAACGCTGTTAACGAACACTATGGAAACTAAAATTAATTAGCACGTCAGTAGTTTCTACGTTACTGTCTGACTATGCGAATTAAAGGTTCGTTGCAAGAAATTGCGATACTTTAAATAACTCCTTCGGACACTTCGTACTCACAGGAGAGATAGGTCTTTATATATTTCGTTTGTGCTTCATACTCTTCCCTTTTATGTATACCATCACCCGATACAAACGTAAGTTACGTATATTATGGCATCGGTGACGTGCAGAGATAAGGTATATCATGCGACATGCGACGAATAACAATGCACAAGTCATCTAGCATAATTTTGTGTATTATTAGGTCATTCTTGGCGCAATAATTAACGGCAATTATGACATCCAGCAGTATAATCTTACAACTACTGTATAAACTTGTTAAAGTTCAGTTTGACAGTGTTTAGAATGTGCATTGCACCGAACACGAACTTGAGTCAGATAACACCACACATCTACACGGTTTCTGGGTTCTCTACATTGTATTGTTTTATGTATATTCATTAGCGTCGCACTGACTAACAATCGTAATGTAAAGTAATTCCAGTTTTGTTGCTCAAACGATTTCGGTTCGAAGCTACATAGAGGCTAGACATTAGAATGAATCATAGAAGAGAAAATAAATTATTTCTTGTCTAAGTATACGTATTAATTTTCATGTTACTCGTTCTCGTGACAAAACTATGATATTATACTTTAGGTTTGTAATATTTATATTGTTAGATATGTACTGATATATACAATTGCCAAATATACTTACATGCCAGTGATGTCTGTGGATTTTGTATTAATGATACCGTTTGATTTACGTTTTTGGAAATGATCTATCGTAGGTTTTGTATATGCATGGATTTCCCCTATCTTTTCTTCTTTTTCTTCGAGTCTTTCTCTGTCGTCGGACAGCTCGTGTCTACCGTACATGGCTTTGTTACCTTCACGCATTTAGGTGATAGCGTAGCCGTACAAGTCTGTAATTAGAAAATATATTGGACGTGTCATTACCATTCCGTGATTAGCATATCGGGTGGTCATTGTAATTGGCGAGCGAAAACATTATGTGCGATATGAAATTGTTAATTGCGTGACTGTGAGAATGATTATTGAAAGTACATTCAAGGACATATATATTTCCAGTATGGCCGTGTGTGAGATACGGCATACCGAGTTACGTGATTGAGAAGTGTGAAAGAAAAGTATGTATTGACCGAGTGACTGCGTTACGTGCGAAAGGAAAGTGTTTGGCTCGTGCGACAGTTTATCAGAATGATTTTCATTTCATGCTTAAAGTGACTGTTCGTATTAGATCTTAAAAGAATGCGGGTGACCCGTGACCAAAGTCTGTGCGTGTTACGAGTGTGTGAGTGCGTGAGTTTATCAGTGAGAAAATGCAAAAGTGTGAGTGAATATGAATAAAAGTGTTGCTAGCATTCGTGTGCGAGGATTCGATGTGAAGACTTTGAAGGAATCGTGTTGCTAAGAGTATTGAGAGAGGATTGGGTGTGAGAGAGAGAGAGTCGCGAGAGAATTAAGAGTACAAGTCAGATATTCACTTGCGACTCATAAATCTTCGGATCGACTTTTTCGCCTTTCTTCGCTGGGAAATGAACGAGTCGCGGAATCTCAGAGGCACAGCATTCTGGTTCCACTATCCACGTACTTCCGGTTTTCGCCCAAGCCAGTACGTAACACAGAGCCGAACCGATTCTCCATGATCTGAATATAATTGCATAATTATAATCAGTCCTGTTTCTAATTAACATTCCGCATAGACGTGGGCAGGATTGTCCCGAAGAATTTTGAGAAATAATTCGATTGCCTTGAGATAATTGGACAATTTTCAGAATTAAAATTCTACTTACGAGGTTGGTATACAGGGTGGCATGTCTGTGATTCGTTTATTGGGTAAAGGGTCTGGAAAATCAGGCAGACCCATTTCGTTGAAAGGTTTATTCGATGGACAAAGTGCTACCAAACGTACCCCCGTTTCTTTGAACTTATACTTTTTCTATAATTTATGCGATTGTAATAAGAATAGAATAAAGATAGAGTTTTGACGAAATGATGTTAGATTAGAGTACCGCGAGATCGATGGTACTCTCCATAGCCGGTTCTTTCATACAGTAAACCGGAAATGGATCCGTCGGCCATCCCATGAATCCAAAGATACTTGCACAATTTATTATTATTCCATCGGGCCCGTTATGTTGCCGCCCCATTATTTTCATGCCCAAATGTATTGCTTTGTCCGCGTTATTCTAAAAATTTAGATTCTTTTCAATTCAAAATATTTTAAATAATACACATGTGTGTATCTGCGAGACAAATGATTTATAAAATACGATACCGAATTCACTTTTGATTTTTTGCAGTTATGATGTAAAGGCAAGTTTTTCTTGTCGAGATCGTTGAACAAAATATGAATTTGTTTGTGTTTGCAGAGGGCTTGTTTCAAGCAGACTGTGGAAATTGAAAGTCATTCGTATGCATGAGTGATAATTAATGTTTACTTTATCTAATCGTTTTCACTACCTTCAAATTGATTCGGATTCCTCACGTCACACTGTTGGAAGTGTGCACGAGCCTTTCCGTATGAATTGCACAATTTTTTAACCGCGATGTTACCTTGAGCTTCATCATTGTCTATTATCACGACTCCCTAAATTTTCGTAGTGTCTTAAAATCTAGTATTTTTCAAAATCTGACTGTTCAATCATTAAATCACCATATCGTCGATAAACTAACTTGTGCTCCTTTGCATAAAAGATGATTAGCAGCTGCGAATCCAAAACCACTCGATCCGCCAACAATTACGGCAGTTTTGCACAAAGGTTCGAGAATCGGTGTCGGCAAATCGGCGCTGAAATTGTTTCGTTCCCCGGACACTTTTTATCGTTGTTCTTATTAAACGGAAAGTGTCTCGATACTTGAGAAAACTCACCAATTCCCAGGTTTTATTATTAATGGACCATCGGTGTTTACTTTCTTCTTGGAAAAACGAACGCCAGTCACGTGAAGATTGCGGAGCACGCTTTTCCCACGGATTAAAAAACGACGTGACTTTGCTAGTTTCTTTAAATGACGGCGACCCGATTTTCCCGATCAATTCGAACGTTCGAACATAATAACAAGCATTTTGCATACGAATTGCGGGAAAGATTGTATAATTTTAAAGTAGCTTACCTTGGACTCCGTTTGATAAGATTGGCAGCACGCGAGGTTACCGATCGTAAGAACATGATCCGGTATTGCGTAATTCTATCGATGGTAAAATAATAAAGAGCGTAACACAAGGAACATCAAGAGAAAACTCATGTGAGTTTCATCGGAAATGAAACGTTCGAGATACTCGGAAATTTGTAACTTTTAAATAAATCAATGTTCAATTAAAATTTCGACAGATCTTTCCGAAATGTTATGTTGAAACGTCACTCCTCTTTTTTTTTTTTTAAAAAGCTATGCATTTTATTGGCTAGGTTTGCAACATACATTCCGAGCAAATTATATCGAAACCAATAATTTCCACTAGCTATCGACGTGCCGTCGATTACGATTACGCATTGTATAATTCGAATGTGCGATGTCCTTCGATAATCGACATCCATAAATCCTCCCATGGTGTCCACGAATTCTTTAGAAATCGGACGAATCTCCGTTTTTTTAATCGCTATCACACTAATTTCTATCTCATTTCGCTAAGAATATCCCGCCCGCGAATACATACAGCGGAGTGTTTGTACATCAAGTTTTCGAAGCTTCGGTGTTAATTATTATCTCGACCGCGTAACAACGTGGACATACCGCCATCGTGTTCTCGGCTTGCATAACACGCGGTTCCGACCACGACGAGGATCCATGTTTTTTCGCGATCGAAGAAATGGACGATTAAAATGTGTTTATAATTGGTGATTTTGTGCGTCGGAGACCGAAGACACCGAGTTTAGGCCTTGATCGGATATAATATGTATATTATTTAATCCTACTCGCTATCTTTTATTCCCCCAATGGTCGCCCCCTTGTTTAAAAGTTCGTATAAAAAATCACGAGCGCATAATTATACATAGGTGTGGTCGCGGACAGAAACGTTCGGTGAAGGTTTTTCGATTGATCTCGCGCGTCAAACTACGATTATTAAAATATGCACTTATGGGAGAGTGAAAATACACGTGTGTCGAGAGAATCGTCGAATACAAATACAAGCCTCACCACACACCCTCGTCCGTGTAAATATACGCCATGGAGGGTTTTCTACGTTTGTTATTTCAGCCGGGAGGTTTGAACTTACGTGCAGTTCGATGAGCGTAGTATAAAACCTTGGGTAAGCATTTATCGAGTATATAAAAAACGTAAGAAAAAGGTATCAAAGTTAATTAATCTACGGTAATAAGTCTTATTACGGGGAACGTAGTAAAGTTGTTACAAAAATTCGCTTCGCCAAATACCATGTGTCTCTCTCTCTGTCACTCTTTTTTTTCACATTTTCTTTTTCCTTTCTTTTCCACTTTGTTCCGTGTCTTGTACATTTAAACGCCAGTAGTCTCTTTCGTCGGTTAAACTCTACTTAAGTATATATATGGAACGTATAACAATGTACAAAAACAAAAAGAGCGTGATTATCGGTCGTAATAGTTACGTGAAAAACGTCGCGGTTAGAAATTGTCTCGTTAAAAGTCTTTGGTGTGATGCGAAATATGTATATATATATATATATATATATATATATATATACCTAATAACTACAAATCGTGGGTTCCCGATCCAGCGTGGATTCTCATGGATCGCGATCGACAGGTAGAAAATGTTGTTCACGTGTAGAAATTCTTCGTCGTTCGTTTGTTCATCGCGGTTCGATCGTGATCGCGGTTTCGGCATCTTTCGGACTATAATTCTCGGTACATTCGTAATTATGGTACGGCATAGTTATTTTGTAAGCGAGGAATTATCCACGTATTTTCGTGGACGCGGACTGTTTAATGCTTCTGGAACGCGATCTCGTGTGGCGGTTGATCTTTCTCGACCATCCAGACGCTTCCGCTTTTCCCGGTGTTCAGTATGTGAATTAATGCCTTCGCCACGTTCTCGGATCTAGAACGACACAATAAAATTCATTCAATTTTTAATAATTAAAAAACATTTAATTAAATCTTACTTATTATTAATAACTATTTTCAAATTTAACGTAGAAATTCACTTTTAAATGGAAACGAGACATTATATGGAACAATGAGGGAAATATACAAAATTAATGGAAGATTAATAATAAAATTTATACTTTTGAGGGACCGATGTGGCTGTGTCACGACGCCAGGCGTCCTCGTACCGGACCAATAGCAGCTGCCTACTGACGTCCCGTACCAAGTTGCTGTCCGTCTCTCCCGGGCAAAGTGCCATCACTTTCACCCCCGTCAGATACACGTGATATTGATCCTGTCGGAAAATAGGGAAAAATCGTTCCATTGACTCCCCGTTCGATTAAACTTCACGCCACGAGTCAACGGCGTGGAAAATACACGATTAAATATTCATCGTGACGTGAAATTGACACGGGAAAATAAAATGCATGATTCTCCTATAGTTTACCCCGAACGCTCTGGTTAAGTGAACGATGGCCGCTTTGGTGGCGGAGTAAATTGGAACGCTGACGTAGGGGTTGATGCTGACGTTACTTCCGGTGTTCACGACGATACCACCGTGACCGCCTCTGTCGGTGCCCATGAATCGCTGTGCCAGCAGTGTTCCACGAATGACACCGTTCTGAAAAAATCATCAATCACTGAATCATTAAAAAAAATTTGCAAGGGTCAGCAGAAATCTTTAAAATCATATTTTGGGTAGATTTATTTTGTAATATACATATACGCGGTGTTTCCTCGACACTAAAGTTAAATTGGAAGATGTTTAAGTGATTATGAAAGAAAAATGTTGCTTTTATGGTAATTTTTAAGTAATTGATAGAAAGATGGAATAATGATGTGTCTTACAAGATTGATATCGACTTCAAGTTCCCAGAATCGATCGTTCATGATTCCGGCATTGTTGATGACGATATCGATGTGACCGAACGCGACGATTGTCGTCTGAAAGGATCCTGCAAGTTGAAAACAGTTTGAATAACACGTGTGCAGATGATTTTGATTGTTCGATATTTCGTACCCTCGAATTGCGGATAATCGGTGACGTCGCATTGCGAGAAAATTACGCGATCCTTTCCATATTTTGCGGTTAATGTTTCGACCAATTTTTCACCTTCCTCTGCGTTAATATCGCATATCGATACCTATGGAATAAATGAACTCAACTCCATTACACAGATCGTATTCGAATTTTTCGTTCGAATAATCGGAACGGTGAAAGGATCAATTAAAAAAAAATACAAATCATTATGATTTCCTAAATTTTATTGGAACATGTTTAAACTTCGCTGTGAGTTATCTTTCTCTCGGTTCTTCGTTTAATCTCTTTTTTTAGCCCTCCCGCTGTCACTGATAAAGATATGTCACCTTTATCGCTAATTTCTTATTTTTTATGATACACTATCAAAATTTCGACAGATCATATTTATCTTAGCGTTTCTATTTACAAATTCGGAAGTTTTTTCACAAAATCTTTATTTCCCATAGTTATCGGTCCTTTCACTATACAATATGGGACAGATTGTTTTTCTTTTTCACGTGGTGAAACAAATCTAGTCTACTTTATCGTCAGTGGGCCCGATATTTTACTTCTTACAAATCGGTTGAGTAGTACGATAAGATTTGTTCGCCGTCGGGGAGCGATCTAAATATAAGTCGGTTATTTTCGGCCAACGGACTGTTGGAACACTCATGGAACCACATTCTGAGTCAAGGTTACGTCCTTAACGAGATTTTGCGAAAATATAGTTATGTAACGAACGAATTTGCGATTCGTGGAATGGAAACAGCTGCCCGAACAATTTCTAGCTAATAATTAAACCCATTTTGGGTTGAATGAACGATGAAAATGTTTCTATCCGATATTAATAAAAAATCATTGAATTGTTTTTATGCGACTTACCTTGGCGCCTTGATTCAATAATTCTATCGCGTACGATTTGCCGATACCGGAAGCAGCACCCGTCACCAGGGCAACCCGCCCTTTTAGTTCCATCTTTGTTAGTCTCTTGTCAACTTCCCGTCTTTAAACAAAAGAAAAGGTATGAAAATCCAGTGTTGACACTTTTATCGATACAATTACAATTCAAAATCACTATAGGATGATTTCCACATTTGTATCGATTTAATAAACTTCATAAATAAATCCCAGGAAATTCCCACAGAAAAATGTTATTTACCAGAAATGTGCGTTTTTGTTTCTGAAAATATTGCTCTCACTTTCTCGCTTTCTTCGCCGTGAGAGAAGCACAGTTTCAATAGGAAGCTCCGAGTGGCTACGCGTTGCTTTTTAATTGCGAAATGCTGATCAGTGAATTAAATGAATCTCGCTTGTTTCTCCCCCTTCCACTTGTCCTTTGACCTCGCACAACAAAGTCTGGTCGAACGGAGCGCGCGAGTTCATTCGCGACAATAACTTTCCAGTCTGGTGGCAGTGTGTGATCGGTCGCGCGTGAAAAAAAAAATGAAATTTCACTGGTCTCATTATGATAACCGACCGCGTACTCGACACCACGCCGGCGATGGGGATGCTCGTTGAGAAACAAAGGCGTGAGTCACTGAATTTGCTCGGAAAGCGTCGTTTACCACACGCTTCGCCGACGAACCCCGCCGTGCTGTGTCTACCGACTTTTTTTGTCCCGATGTACAATTATAAATTCGGCCAAATTATTCTCAGCAAGACCTCTTTCGATCGAATTTTATGTAAAACGTTTGCGGTGTAAAAATAAATAATGTTGGATTGAAATATTAATTGAATAAACTTATTAATCGGAATAATATAGAAAATCACATTTTATTTCCGACTATGTATACTATAAATATGTTATAAAGTTATATTGCGTCTCGAATCAATATCCAAAGAAAGTTAAAAAAAAAAAACAAGGGAATCCTTTCACGCGGAAGATATTTCTACTCTCGACATCAAAACAATACGTTCCGTATAAAGTTTCCCGATGAATAATATAAAGTCTGCTACGTTCTGCGGTGTATTACTTTCATATTTTAATGATCCGCGGAATATATGTATCTTTTATTGCTGGAAGAAATTCGATCGGCACGAGGGAGTGAATTTAAAAAGAAATAAAAAAAAAGAAGATGCAGGAGAGAAAAAATGTGTATCTCGAGCGCGATAAAAGCGCGAGCGATGGGAAACACGAGTGTGAGAGTATTTCGAATACTCTTCTTGAATCACCCTCGCGGGTACGCGGGTGTGTATGAATGTGGAGAGCGGCCACGGTGGTGGAGTATCGTATCACGCAGCTTCGTTTAATATTGCAGCCGTGGTGCGCGTGTAACACGCCAGTCTCACCTCTCATCCCCTTCCGGCAAAACCGTAGATAAACCGTCGAACACGTTTCCTATACGGTGAGTACCAAAAACCCCGGTGTAAAAAATTCATGGTGGCCCGATCGCTCGATATTCCCCGACCACTCTCTCTTTTTCCTTTTTTTTTCCTTCTTTTTTTTTATTACCACTCCCGCGATACATCCTCGCGTACGTACTTACACAACTCCGTCCCGACTTACACCTACGCTGCTCGCGAAACACTCGAGCGTCGTTAAATTCTCACCCCTCCGGAACGGGCAATTTTCCAAAAACTTCGGAACTTAAAACCCCCCCGCGGTAAGCCGTCAAATGTGCAAAACTCAAGACTCGACTGCAAATCACACGGGTAAACGTACGTAATTTAAATCATTTCACGAACAACTGTAGAATTATCATATTAATCCCAAGACAATTCGCGATGATTAGAATCAAGTCCCAAAATATTTTACTCCAACAAATCATCATATAAAATTATTTAAGACACTATCAACAAATAGAATCCAGATAAAATATATAATTCACCCTCTCCCAACCTCTCTTCGAGATCTTTAAAAAAAATCTACAATTCCACCACCATTTTCCCATAGCCCGTCGCGTATCAGAAAACCGGCGTGACATATTCAACGAACCGCGTTATCCTCCTTATCTCGTTCACTTTTCCAGGTGTCTCTCTCCTCGCACCTTCGTACCTTTGATCCCGGTCGTTCCAGGACCGTTCTGCAACAGGCAGCTGGTGAGTCCGTTGAAACGAGTTTGCTCACCGGTGAACGCACCGCGTAGAGGGTGTGTGTATCTCCGTGGACGGGAAATCCCGGCAAGGTGTGGTTGACGGTGTGGCCGCGGACTCACTGACTGCTCCGGCTGGCTTTCACTACCTCCCGGTGAACGCACACACCCCGTACAGCCTGATATTGATTGGCGCGGTTGCGTGCCACGTGACTCGCCGTCGTACGGCCGCGTTTGCGTGCTGCGTGTGCACGCGTACTGTGTGCGTGCGCCCTCGCCCTCCCTCGAGCCCTTAACCTTCGGGACCGTGGCGTTTTGTTTCTCCGATACGATTCGATCGGGACCGGGCCACCGCTTCGACCCCGCCCTGTCGCGATACGGGATCGATGATTCATTCGTGACGTTTTTTACTTTCACGCGATGACTCCGTCGATCTTGGATAACGATTTTCGGGGATGGAGATTTTACATGGAAGGATTGGTGGATTTTTTTTTATTTTATGTATTTTATGATTCGATGAATTTCGTGGGTTCGATTTTAGGGTTGATGGATGAGTTGAGGATTTTTTAATTAATTTAGGATTAATGGGAAAATGATTTAGATAGGGAGTTAAAGGTTGTTCTTGTAGGAAGTGACTTTAACGTATACTACCCGGGACAGACACAGTATTAAGGGGAAAAAAGACTTGGCAAACATAGGTCTGCAAACTAGCCCTTTCAGAAATACAACCCTTTCAATACGTATAAGAAAGACGTTTTCGTTGATATGTGTCCTCGTACACCTTAGACTTTACTCTCCGGGAATCTCTCAAGACTCTTTAAAACCATCATTCCTAACATTAATAAACCCTTCCAAAAAAGAGAAAAAAATACTTAAATACATCCTTAAATCCCTCAATAATAAATCACATCTACACACTTTCATCCAGAAACAAACGATCACACAAGCCGTACACAATAATCTATTCCACGTCCGTCGGAATCCCGTCGTTGATAATCTATTGAAAGAAAAATACCAAAAATATTATTTTGTCCCGATCCAGCCTGAAGTCCACCGCCGATCGATCCGATCTCGATCTCGATCGCGCGGGGGGTGCCAGGGATCGGCAGTTGAAAGTTTCGGCCCTCCTCTGTCATGGCCGCGAATCTCCGATGTGCCGGGACTCGCGTCGATAACGAGAGCGAATACGAGAGCGCACGATCGGCCGGAACAGAAGAAGAAGCGGAAGGTTTAACGTGGTGGGAAGGTGGTGGGAAGGCCTGGGCACGTGATGGCCTGCGCCTGGGTCAAACGCGAGCCGACGGCAGGTTAAGGCAGGATGAAGTTTACCGCAGCCGAATGTCGCGGGCCGCCGTTTCCGGTACGAAGCTGAAGCAGTTTACGAGGAAGCAGACGGTGAAAGTCAGGAGATGCATGTGCCTACCGTCCAATTACGCCCTCGTTGAGTTCCCCGTGGTCTGGTCCGAGCTTAGGTCTGTTTATTCCCAACCCCCCCGCTGCGTTTATAGGATGTTTTAATTAGATCTACGAGCCACTCGATATCAAACCGTCCCCTTTGATTAAAAGCCGTGGTTATTCGTGCTCTGTTTTATTTCTATTTAATTAATGTTAATTATTTGGAAGTTTGATAGTAGGACACTGGTTTAATTTTGTATTTTTTCGTGGGTCATGGTTTATTGTTTTCCACTGTACGATTTGTAGGGAAAATTAATAGTGTTATCAAATTATTTGTGTAATATATTTATTATTTCAGGGATTCTTTTTTGTATAGTTGAATATTTAAAATTTGTGTCTAGTTAATGATTATATTATCTAGGGTTATCGTTTTCATGGGATTTTTATTTTTTTGAAAGAGAAATAAATGGATCTTGGTTATATGAATACATTGATACATCGGTTCGATTTCTGATGATATTTCAGAGCCAATCAACAGTTATGCGACGGTGCGATAAGATGCGCCAGGGATCAAGTGTTTCCCATCCATCGTGCCATATTATCCGCGGTCAGCCCGTATTTCAAGGCCCTGTTTACGAACAGCCTGAAGGGCGGCAAGACCGAGACCACCGAGGTCGCTATCGATTCAGTTCCCGTTGAAATCTTCAGTTTGATCCTCGATTACGCTTACACGGGCACTTGTAACGTGAACGCGGACAATGTCGAGAAACTTTTACCGTTGGCCGATCAGTTCGAGGTCCTCGGTGTCGTCCAACTCTGCTGTCAGTTTCTGCTACAGGAACTCAGGCCCGAAAATTGTTTAGGTGAATTTCGAGCACTTTGGTACCGAACGTGGAAACAAATTGTTTCGGATTTTTTCTTTGGCAGAATATCAATTTTACTTCAAACAATATGCGAGGTCTTAGGAAAAGTTTACTGGAAATTATTTATTTCTGCCATTAATCTTTTTGTTCTTAAGGGACAGGTGGAAAATATTTGTTATAAGTTGTTCGTTTAAAAAATTTGAAGTCACCTTCGGTTTTGTTTTTATCCACGATCCTATCATTGTGTTTTTTTAGTATTTTTATGATGCTTGTCGTACTGACTCGTCACAACGTCCGCTGAAAAATAAGGGTAACAAAGTTATAGGTGTGTCTATAAAAAAACCGAGGGTGACTCGCAAAAGTTCTTTGAAAAACACGTGGAAAATATGAATGTAAACGGGTCAGGTATCTTCAAATTCGCGCGGCATTATTTCTGTCGCGACTTGGAGGAGAAGGGACGGAAGTATATCCGTCATCATTTCAAGCGGATACTGCAGGACAGTTCCGAGTTCAAGGATCTACTGTGCGACGAGCTCGAGGTCATTTTACGGGACGACGAGCTGAACGTGAAAAACGAGGAGATTGTTTTCGACGCTGTTAGAACATGGACCGAGTATAATATGGACGAGAGGAAGGTTTTTTTGCCGAGATTATTGAAGTGCGTACGCTACGGTTTGATGAGCTACATGTTTTTCACGAACAACGTGATCACTTGGAAGATCATCGAAGAGGACGAGGTGAGTAAATTAATTACAATTGATGTCGGTGGAATTTAGAACAGGGTCAATTATCATTTTGTTTTTTTTTTTAAATGATATTCCGTGATATATTAGTAAGGTTGATTTTACTTTATGGAAATTCGAAAGCTGTGTCAACAAATCCTGTATTCCGCAAACGTGTATTTGACCGAGCAAGAGGCGAAACACGGGGGTGGCGAGATCGATTTAAAAAATCCCCTATCAAGACCACGAATCCCATACGAAATCCTGTTCGCCATTGGCGGTTGGAGTGCCGGTTCACCGACCAATTTCATAGAAACTTACGACACCAGGTGCTCAAAACCAGCCGCAAAAATCTTCCCCTCTAAACGTAGTATCACTATCCCATTACTCCCACCATGAGTCATTACTATTCCTAATTAATAATAATTCATCGATCTCTCGACATTCTCATAACTAAATCTGAAATAAATCGATCTATCTATCTTTCACCGTCGATCCACAAAATCTTCTCAACTTTGCACCATCAAAGCCACACTCTTCGAGTTATCAAACATTTATACGTAACCGTGTTCACCCTTACGTCAATCCCAAAAATTCTTCTCAATTTTATATTGAAGAATTCAGTAACTTTCCACAAACAATTATATCCGATAACAATTCATATGAAATTTGAAAATCTTTCGTCGGGTGATCAAATTTTAAGCGAAACTACACGAAAGGGCCCTCAGGTATTGACGCGAGGGAACAACAACGGGTTACTAGAAACCAGGTGAACAGAAAATAGTCGTGTAACGTACGTAAATGTGAACTCCAGAGCTGACAGATGGTTTCTATCAGTGAACACGGATGTAACACCGAGAGCCTACCACGGGCTCTGTGCCCTCAACAACCTCATCTACATGATCGGCGGTTTCGATGGTAACCAGCACTTCAACACCGTGAGATGCTTCGACCCGGTCACGAAAGAGTGGCGCGAACGAGCCTGTATGTATCACGCAAGGTGTTACGTCAGCGTTTGCACTCACGGTAAGGCCCGATCGTTTACCGTGTACAGAGAATGCAAAATAACTTGGCACACAGTACAATGGGAATACTCGAACGGAGACACTTCACCGTTCTACTATTTCCGTTTGGAGTTTCTGCCCGAACAACTGGGTCATTACACTTTATTGATCAACGAATTCGATGACGCGTTGATATTAACCTTTCGGGGCGGTATGTGGAGTTACAGAAAAAGTCTGTAGCTGAGAGGGATATCTAAATATGTATATTTAAAAAATTATAATTCCGTGGAATAGGGACAATATCTGTATTTGAATTTTGAAATAGTACTGGGGAAAGTATTATGATTATATTCAAGTTGATTTTATATTATAATTACTGTATTATAGGAATTGTAGAAATAAGTTCCTTCCTATGAATTTCTTTCGTTTATAATCTACCGATAATTTATAGATTTACGATTTTTGCAAAACACCAAAAGGACCTTATTTCTATACTTCATAGATTAAAACCATGTCGTACATATTAGTAGAAAAATACGTTCTGGAATCGCACTGGAATTTTCGATAATTTCGTCTTTCGTGGGAATTTTTCTAATTACTTTACCGGGGATGTTGTGCTGATAGGGGGGAAGATTTACGCGCTGGGAGGGTATAGCGGAAGGGCGAGGCTGAGTTCAGGAGAAAGATACGAACCGCAAAGAAATCAATGGGAAATGATTCCGCCGATGCATCGGCAGAGATCGGACGCCAGCGCGGCTGCGTTGCAGGATAAAATTTATATCGTCGGTGGTTTCAATGGTCGCGAGATATTAAATTCTGCCGAGGTCTTCGACGTGGAGACCAATCAGTGGAGCTACATTCATCCGATGATCAATCCGCGATCAGGACTTTCTCTGGTCGCGTTTCGAAACAGTCTGTACGCTCTTGGCGGTTTCGATGGATTCGACCGACTTAGTTCAGGTAATATTTCCAGATTTCCTCTGACACTTCATTTATAAAAATCTCCATGATTGGATAATTTAATAGTTTTTAAATTCTCTTACTTTTCCCACTTCTAACTCTAAAATATAAAAGTACTATTTATTTCTTTTTTAATAATATTTCTGCTTTTCTTGTTTACAATAGTGATAGTATGTTTACGAATTATGTTTAATTATTATATTCTGTTAATAAATAGAAATGATTCGTTTTTACAGTATGTTTTTTTTTTTAAATAAATTGAACGCAACTTTTTAATCCGATATTTTCGTTCCAATCTGATCCTCGTTTTCCATTCCGTCGCAGGAGAGCGATACAATCCAAATCAATCCGGAGATTGGCACGAGGTACCGGATATGTGCAGCCCCCGCAGTAACTTCGCCACGGTTATTTTAGACGACATGATCTTCGTCGTCGGCGGTTTCAACGGTGAGAAAGTTCCATCCAAAAAAAAATTCTCGATTTCTAAAAATTGAACGATTGCCAACACCTCGCCCGAAAAGCGCGACCAAATAATGACTTGCCACGCAACCGGAAGCTCTTTTGTAGAATCATAGATCATTGCGGACGTCGTTATCAGCCTCATTATCACAGGTTCAACTACTATCGCGTACGCCGAATGCTACGACCCCGACAGCAAAGAGTGGTACGACGCCTCGCCGATGAATTTAAATCGAAGTGCGCTCCGTGCGTGCGTCATGTCTGGCCTGACAAATGCACGGGAGTATTCTTATCAGAGCAAAGCTCGAGATCTTGGTCAAGGTCGGTGTCATAACGTTTAATCGGCATTATTAAATCGCCCGTTAATATCGCTCGCGTCATCCATCGGATGGTGAATCTAATCGGTACAGAATGTTAACACAGTTAAGTGTGGCGATCTCTGTGCAGACCGCACACCAACGTGTGTTGCGATAATCAAGCGATGACGGGTATAGTTGTCAAATACAGAATCATTCAAAATGATTCTTTTACTGTCTTATTTGGCTTCGAATTCCGCTTCCAAAACGTCCTCTATCATGTTAATATCTCAAAAATTGCGAAAATGACGAGCAAATTACGAAAACCGTGAAAAATGGTTAAATTATGACAGTTTTTTGGTCGTCATTCGCTCAATTTTTGAGATAGCGACCTGAGACTGGTACCATTGTTTTAGTTAGGAAATTCTACGGCAGATCAATATATAATAGTTGTACTTTTCGAAAATTTAATTTTTCGCAAAAATCTGAAGGGGGTAGGTCAGGATTTTTTGCGATTTTCGTAAATCGCTCGCCATTTCCGTAATTTTTGAGCTATTAAAATGATCCTGGGCGTTTTGGACGCGGAATCCGAAGCCGAATAAGACAGTGAAAGAATCATTTTGATAGCACAAAAATTACGGAAATGACGAGCGATTTACGAAAATCGCAAAAAATCCTGACCTACCCCCTTCAGATTTTTGCGAAAAATTAAATTTTCGAAAAGTACAACTATTATATGTTGATCTGGCGTAGAATTTCCTAACTAAAACAATGGTACCAGTTTCAGACCGCTATCTCAAAAATTGAGCGAATGCCAATCAAAAAACTGGTTAAAATTCATAATTTTTCGCGATTTTCGTAATTCTTTTGCCATTTCCGTAATTTTTGCGCTATTCAAATGATCCCAGACGTTTTGGACGCGGAATTCGAAACCGAATAAGACATTGAAAGATTCAGGTCGATATCTCAAGATTTGCGGAAATGACGAAGGAATTACGAAAATCGCGAAAAATCGTCAAATTATGACAGTTTTTCGTTCGGCATTCGCTCAATTTTTGAGATAGCGACCTGAGACTTGTACCATTGTTTTAGTTAGGAAATTCTACGATAGAACAATGTATAATAGTTGTACTTTTCGAAAATTTAATTTTTTGCAAAAATCTGAAGGGGGTAGGTCAGGATTTCTTGCGATTTTCGTAATTCGCTTGCCATTTCCACAATTTTTTAGATATCAAAATGATTCTTTCACTGTCTTATTCGGCTTCGGATTCTGCGTCCAAAACGCCCCGGATCATTTCAATAGCTCAAAAATTACGGAAATGGCGAGCGATTTACGAAAATCGCAAAAAATCCTGACCTACCCCCTTCAGATTTTTGCAAAAAATTAAATTTTCGAAAAGTACAACTATTATACATTGTTCTATCGTAGAATTTCCTAACTAAAACAATGGTACAAGTCTCAGGTCGCTATCTCAAAAATTGAGCGAATGCCGAACGAAAAACTGGTTAAAATTCATAATTTTTCGCGATTTTCGTAATTCTTTTGCCATTTCCGTAATTTTTGCGCTATTCGAATGATCCCAGACGTTTTGGACGCGGAATTCGAAACCGAATAAGACAGTGAAAGATTCAGGTCGATATCTCAAGATTTGCGGAAATGACGAAGGAATTACGAAAATCGCGAAAAATCGTCAAATTATGACAGTTTTTCGTTCGGCATTCGCTCAATTTTTGAGATAGCGACCTGAGACTTGTACCATTGTTTTAGTTAGGAAATTCTACGCCAGATCAACATATAATAGTTGTACTTTTCGAAAATTTAATTTTTTGCAAAAATCTGAAGGGGGTAGGTCAGGATTTTTTGCGATTTTCGTAAATCGCTCGCCATTTCCGTAATTTTTGAGATATCAATCCGATTCTTTCTGCATCTTATTCGGCCTCGAATTCCGCTTCCAAAACGTCCTCGATCATGTTAATAGCTCAAAAATTATGGAAATGGTGAACGATTTAGGAATATAGTTTATTTTTCATCAAAATTACATTTTAAATATCAAATTGTAACAAAATTTTACGCCATGACACAAAATTCTGCCACATCTCCATGACGGATATAGTCGTCAAACACACTTAACTGGTTAATTATTCCGATGCGGAAGCACTTGTATTATTTTCAATGATTTCTTAGGTCAAGTATGGTCAGACAGTCAGGAGAAAACGAACGAGGCAGGGGAATCCGAATCGAACGCAACGATTTCCGCGAACGACGGGGAAAACTTCGATGAAGTCAGCGTTCACGAGATCGACGAGAACGCCGGAAATTTTCTAGGGTAGTTTCGAGGGGATGGAGAAGAGCAGGGAGAAGAGAACTCGCAGGAGTATAGAAAACTTTTAAATTGGCAAAGCAAAAAAAAATATTACAAACGAAACGAAAGGGGAACGCTCGGATTTCGCGTTTTGTTTTATTTCACACGCTGCGAAGGAAATTGTACATATCGGTTATTTAGAATCTGATAGAATCATTTTTAAATCATGTGAATCGAGAGGCGACGAAAGATTTCGAACGATATTAACACGGGATACCGAGTTGTTTGTATAAAAAAAAATTTTTTAAATCTTGAAGAGTCATCGAGAAATTGAAATCATATGGAAAATAATTACTAGAAGCCAGAGACCTGCGGGCGGAGTCGAGTATGGTTGTAATTTTTGTAAAAGATTTAAAAAATTTTTGTAATATTTTAAAAGTTGCTAAAAAATTTGTGTAAAATCACCTCGTAAATGCTGCACGAAAATATTTCGGCGTAGCTCCCTCGCGACGTCGAAATAACGGCGCCGGTTTTTATCCACGACTCGCGTCTTTCATTTTAACAAAATTATTTTTTTTTGTAAGAGATACTATTTTTCTGTTCGACTGTTTTTTTTTTATAGAATACACTTGCGTTTCGTGAAACTTCACTCGCGAGATTATACATGTAAATATACAGTCACGATTTTATTAATTACGTATTAATGACGGCTTAACGTATTTTATGGATGCATGATATTTTTTTTTCCGATTCCCGTTTGAACTTTTTTTCGACAGCGAGATGAGATACACATGCAAGGTTGTTTAATCGAAATATACGTGACACATTTTTTTTTTAACGATCGGTCGACCCAAAGTTGTTATTTTTTATGCGAATGTTTTCCTGGTCCCTGCACGTGTATCTCGACATCACGCATTTTAGTCGAGATTCTTGCGTGCCTTAGCCTGTTATTTTAATCAAATAAAATTATACTGATTGTGAAAACTGGTGTAAATTAATTCCAGACAAAATTAATACTATTCCTGTTGGTAACTATCGATACTCTATTCTCTCAGTCTAGGAAAAACTGTTTTCCTTGTCTATGACGTGACAAATATTCGGCAACCGAATGGGTTAGGTATAAAGCTTGAATGAGACCAGCAGTAACAATAATAATATTTGAGATTTTTTATTAATCTATCTCATTTATGTATACGTAGATTTATTCATTTTTCATATGCATTCGTATATTATGTATAGTGTATACATTGTTACTTCTTCATTTTGGTGTTTCAACTTGTGACTACAAACGGTTTTCCTTCTAAATTCCCTTTTGTTAATTCGCATGGTATTACGACCAATCGCAGTATCGCGCAGTCCGATTTGTATTCTCGATATTCGAACGTATTCGATGGTCGTATCGTTGACCGAATACGGATAGCTGAAAAAAACAAATATTCGATGACCGTCCCGTAAAACAGAAGGAACGCGAACAATTAGTTTTTTGGAAATACTTTTCCGTCATCGTCGCGGTGGAATATTTTCGTCATTCTTTCATCCCAAGGCCGTGAATTTCAACGCGAATTCATTTAGTCGTTCACGAACAAAAAAATAATATGAGGTATACACACACAGAAAGGTAATTAAAGTGTTTTCAACGATAATTAATAGAAAAATGAACAAGGGAGTACGAAGTAATTCGAGAAATTCAGTCGTGAAAAAGTCTCCCGTACGAATCGCCCGGTATTTGAAAATTCACGCGAGAACGTCGATACACTTTTACAAAGGATCTATTATTTCGCGGATAGATCATAATCCCTTCGTCGATCCGTTTGAAATTCGATCACAATAAACTTTCTAGAAAATTGTGCCTTAGGTGGTAAGGTAAAAACTTAAAATTACATGGCGAGTACAAAGTCAATTTGTGACTGGCACGCGTTAATCGTACAATTATAATAACGACGTGTAATTGAGCAAACAATATAGGACAGTAATGAAAATCCTTTTGATCAATGACTCCTCCCGAAAGCAAAGCTAAAACTTCCCTCGGACCGACTTTGCGTTTCATTTTTTTTTTGTCCGTTTCCATCGGAATGGGGAGGGGGAGTTTTTATTTTTTTTTACTCTTTTTCTTTTATTTAAAATCCTTCTCGCTCCTTTGTGCCGGCAACCGCGACGGTGTTTCACAATTGGCGGGAAGAAACGGGTTTCTTCGTATCGATCGCTGACGGGGGGAAAATGTCCCCTTGTTCCCACGGGACAGCGCATTCTCGTTTAAAACGCGAATATCGCACCTTTCGAGGAAATATCGTGTCGAAGAAATACACCGTAAAAATGCAGTATTGTGTGTCGGTACTTTTATAATCGACAGTACAACATTCGTACAGTCGCGACGAGTATCGGAGACATCGTAGAAAATTGATATACATATGTACGTGTGATTATGTATCATTCCCTCGAGAATCGATAAGTAAATAATTACTGGAATCTCTAACCGCATAGAAAGAGAAAATTTCGTAAAAAAAATGAAAACATTCGAGTGGCTCAATGCGTTATTAAAAATTATTTTTCTTTCCTCAAATTAACTTTTTTCAATACAATCAAATATCTTCGCATCTCCGAGTTTTTCATTCGCAGTAAAAACTCCAGGCTTCTAATCAAAGGTTTGATTTACAAAAAAAAACTCGGAGTATGGATAAAATAAAAAAAAATTACTATATCGAAGATTTTGTGCTTCGCGAATTACAGCGAATGACGATCGAACGCCTGAGATTCCGACGAAACGGAAATAACAATGATTCGTTTTTAAATGCAATTACACGGACGAGCATACATTGCGATTCACACGTGGATTCGCAGAGTGCATAACGTTTGTTTCTGCTGTAAAGACGTTACATACACGTATATGCGTCGGGTACACGTATAGATGTGTTGTTACAGGGTAAAACGTTTATATCGGGCGCTGTGGATTTGTGTATTTTTTTTTTATGTTGTTTATCTTTGTTATACTTAGCGTTATTACTTACACAGAGAATCGCTGTACGAACGGTGCAATTTGTTTCTCTACGATACACCGAGAACTTAGAATAGCCACGATACGTGTAAATGGAACCAATTTCATATTGAGAATCGTTTAATCGGGAAAGCGGTGTGCGTTAACAAAATATCGATGCATTGACAACGGTTATTCTGTTTTTTTTTTCATCATCATCATCATCTTCATCATCTTCCTCGCGATCGATTGCGTAACACTGATGACGTTCCGATATCACCGTTATTGTATCGAACGTCGAATTGCCATAGTCGTACCGCGAGTCTCTCCCAACGAGATATTTTTCTCCCCCTTTATATGTTATTTTTTTTTTGTTCATTCTAGAGAACCGAAATATCCTAGTTACACGTCTCTCAATGACAATCTCACGATTAGCAATCAACGTGACGCGACTCCACCCTCCGCGTCCCTGTGTTGCTTTGATTACAATTAATATCATTTTTTTTTCTTTTTATAGATTGTTCTGAGCAATTGAGATCTAGTATTGGAGGGATTTCATATACCTGAAATGTTAGTCACTCCCGTTTACTTCGTTCTCGTGTTTCTTTTTTTTTCCTCTTTCTCTCTTCGTGTATTTTTCTTCGTACGCAAGATTGTCTCCTCCTCCTTCTCCTCCTTTGTTGCTCCGGATCGTCTTTTCACTGCACTGGTATTTATTTAACCGTCGACACACGTGGGGCAAGACACGCGGAAGAGCCACGGCCCTCGAGGTGTCGCGCCCTTTTTTTTCCCTATTCATTTTCTTTTTTTTCGTCCCTTCGAATCACATCCGATTTAACGTGACCTGTTCCGTTCCTGTTTCTCCGTTACAATTTGTCACTTCTTTTTTTTTGTTATTCTCACGCTTCCTCATAATACCTGCGCCGTCGTTTCGCTTAATTACAATATTTCTCTCATCCGAACGCGTTTATTTTTTTTTTTTTTGGTTTTGTCATCATCCATCCTCCGCACACCGCACGCACTCACACTTATCTGAGGGTAACAATTGACATACGTTTCGTAACTTTCCTAGCGACTAGACAATGTGTCCCTGCATTGTCTTACATTTTATTTTTATTTTATTTTACTTTTTTTTAGACTTTTATTACTTTGTTTTAGCTTTTTTTGCATCTCCTACTAACACGCCTCTGGTAGAGAACGATTGTCGGGTAATACACCGTCGTTCTCTTCCAACGCTCTCTCTCTCTCTCTATCTCCCTTTGTTATTCGTTTTCTTAAAAAAACCGCAGATTTATTTAATACTCTTATTAACCACGACGCTTCGAATTTCGCGATATATTATTACGTCAACGACTGGGGCTTTCGTGTTGCATTGTGGAAATACGATGATTACGCGGATGTCGATGGGGCCTGATGAATCTTCTGAATCGTGTTCGCTCGATTTCTTTCGGTTTCCTCCCGGATCACGTTCAAAAAAATATATAAAATAAAACACAATAACAAATACCGATCACGTTCGATTCGATGAACTCCGCCAGTAAATTATCATTTTTATCCGCGCTAGGCCGAGAATTCGATATCTAAAACTTGTCGCGAAAATCGCACAGGGTAGTCGAAATTCATCCTCCAAACATGCCTCGCCGTTACTTTTAATTAATTCTCAAGTGGAAAACGATGGTTATTCGCTATCGCGAACGCGAAACTACCCTGGCACTGTCGAACGGCTCTTTAATTACGCACGACTAGAGAGGACTAGCTATTTTAAACACGAGCTGAGAGTAGGCCCATTACCGGCTAGGCATAGGTCCATTCGATTCGATTATTCAACGATGAACATTCGATGAGTCGTCAATGTGTGAAATATCGAAAGCGCGTACAACGCGTCGCGCGCGTCCCCTTTTTCTCAACGCTCGGAGAATTCAATAGAATGATACGTAGTAGGAACCTAACGGTAAAACTGATCCGACGATGATATTAAAACGTTCTGAAATCGATGCCGACGCATCGTGCACTGTGTAAAAACGTCGAATTGCTCCGCTTCGAGGCGCACAACGGATTATCCGAACGACCACCACGCGTATATCGTTTCGTCGATGAAATACGTTTTCGGTGGTTCCGATTTGGGTGATGGGCTGATAGATCGGAGCTGAATAGCTACGAAAAAAAAAATTGAAAGAAAAAAATGGAAGCGGAGCAATTTCCGACAGGACGTCCATACTAATTTAATCCTAGTACAATAACGACGATTTACGTCGCTTGCTATAATAATTTTTTTTTCGCTTTTTTTTTTCCTTAGAAGAATCGGGAAAACGATCCGGTATGTTCGCGTGTAATCCCTCCTTTGGTACTATTTTGATAATATTAATATTATTATATCGTTCCTTTAGTCTCTAAATAGTCCGTTCCTTATCTGAAATACTTCAGACCCGCCACCAGCAGGAACTTCTCGATGAAAAGCTCGGAATCGAGGACGGCGATGTGCGCGGCACGGCCAATCAGGGCGTTCGCCGTCGGTGGTAACGCGTGGTGCACGTCGTATCTTACCAAACTTACCCCGGGTGCCGACATTATTGGATAGAGTATGTTGTGCACCATCTCACGGTACGCTGAACCTACGATTAGAAATGAAATTATTAATTAGACGATTGGAAAACACGTATCTGTGTTATCGACAATAAATCATATTATAAAAAACACTTTGCATTATATATGATTGAAATGTAGAAGGAACAATGGATGTTTCTAAAAGAAAGAGTATTTTTTTTTAATACTAGTGAGATGTTAGGTTGCAAGATTTGCTTTGTGGATGTGAAATTTTGAACGGTAGAAAGGGTGCAAAAAATAATGGAAGTTTGTAAAGTGGAGAAAAGTGGGTGGGAGGATTTTATAATGATTTTTCTGGAATTTTGATGGTGTACCTTGATCGGTGGGATCCCGTACAGCTGCTTTACAGAGTTCTATTCGAGCGGAGTGCAACGGCACGTATCGATCCTGCGCGCTGCCGCAGAGCAGAACGTGTTTAAATTTTTGAAGGTTGCTTTTCTGACTCAGCCGAAACATAAAGGATCGTCTGACATCCGACGCGTCCTTCATCGCCAGCTGCAGCAAGGATCCAGATTTCTTCCATTTCTGCATGAACCACATACCTGAACAAAATTATTAGATTATTAAAAAATTCTACTATAAATCTATTATTATACTATATAACCTACTATGTTTAAATGAATTTGTCTCGAAAATATTGTTGAACGTTTCTTTTATTTTCCTGAATAGATTTTCTAGATAGATTTGTAATTGTTAGAATATTTTTGTTCTTGTTATAAATAATGTGTCTTAAGATTGGTGAAGATTACCTGCGTTTACCAATCCACTGGTATTGTATAATGTACCTAAGTGTGGACCGCTCAGACTGAGAAATGTGTGTAAACGTGGAAGAAGCGGTCTTAACTGAGGCCGCGTCAAAGCGCTCCGTATGATGATGGTCCCTAAAGAATGTCCAATGAAGCTCACTTTCGTCGGATTCAAACCCGACGTCTCGATGTGATGTAGAATTTCAGCCACCAATCGGCCGGTCATTGTGTCGAAATCCGAGAAAGTGTCACCCTTTATATAAATTTCAAACACACTATTACACCTGATCATTCGAATTCCCTAAAGTCGACTGATCAATGATAATTATCCGCTCAATCATCATTTTCATTCTTAAAATCTTACTACTTAACATAAAATTAAATAAACTTCGAATTAATTCAATTAAATAATTAAAAATTCTAAAATCTATCTGTTTCTCTTTATAGATTTTTAACGCATGTTTCTTTCTATTTATAATTACAAAATGATTACAGATAAGTTATTGTTTAAAGTATATTTTAAAGAATTACTAATTCCTCTGTCAACCGAGTTGACTTTCTTGCGTCATAAATAACGATTGGTGCGTCATACCTGATTTCTTTCGGACATTAAAAAATCTAGGTGCGCCCCGGGAAGACCCAACTCTAGGTACGTCTTGACGAGACGTAGATCGGCAGCATTTCCGTCGAGACCGTGGACGCAGATGATCAGATGGGCCCCTTCCGACGAGAATAGTCGATACTCGTCGCTGATGTGGAAGTACGGCAAGGTCGAGGCCAGGGTTGGATAATCACTAAGAGGCACATTCGATCTTAGAGGTTGAACCGACGACGGGGTCACAAGGTCACCGTATCCGAGGGAATGGGCACGTTTATGGAAACGCAACTGCGCTTCCTTGCGTTCTCTAGATGGGATAAGGTAGATAAAGAGAAACTTAACTACAAACTGAAAAGCCGGAAGGTGGAAACAAACCGAAAGAAAATAAAAAAAACATGAAAATCACGGCAAAACGTAATCACCGCTAGAAAAGAAGAACAGAAAGAAATCAGGAAAAACTATAAAAGTGTTCGTGTCATTCTAATAAAAATAATTATCACGATTAAAAAACGTATAAGCTAAATATAAAGAAATGGATGCACGATAATATGTGTAATACAGAGATATCTAAGAAACGGTGGAGCTAATCGAATTTCGGGAGGATGGCGTTTTAACCGTCATGCGCAAAACATGGCACACCTGTAGATCTTTCCGGAGAAGCTCATCTGTCGTTTAAATTCCTCTTTGCACTTCTTGAAATTGATCGCGTCGTCTTGGGTAGACTGCAACAGTTCTTTACCCTCTTGATAACAATCCAGACAGATATCCCTACCGGCGTATACGCTCTCTCTATCCCTCTCTCTTTCCCTATCTCGATTTCTCTGCGGACTACACGGTGCCGTTTTATTCTGTTTCGGACTTCTGGTTCTCTTCACCGTCTCGTACACATGATAAAGTGGATTATCGATGGGTGCCGGTGGATCACGAAATTCCTCCGGTGGCGGTGGTTCGTCTTGAAACATTTTTGGCGGCGGTAAACGAACCTCCTCGTAGGAGTGTTCCTCTACGTTCTCTTTGGCAGGTCGTTCCTTTCTTGGCACAATTTTCGACAATTTCTGTCTAAGCTGTTCGCTGGACAGCTTTGCATTACGACGTTGTTCCGAGCTAGATGTGTCGCCGCTGCTTACCCAACCGGAACACTCGGATGTTAGGTTGCTAGAGCTAGAGCTCATTGTGGGACTACTGGGCCTCGTGGACGGTGGGCTAAGGGGATTCGGAATGACGGGAAGATTGTTGCTAAGGCTGTCCTTGCTGTCTCGTATCGGCATGCAAGGCAATGACACGGCGCTACGTGGCACCACGAGTTTATTTTGTGCTACGGGCACGCTGGCGCATCTCAGTCTTTTCACGCACGGCGGCGGCGGCGGCGGCGCCGCGGCGCTCGATGTGTCGGACGGCGTCGTGCCGTTGGTTGCCGGCGCCTCCATCGGAGACTTTATCGGCTCCACCTGGGGAAACGGGTAAATTCGATTTAGAGAGTTCGCGGGTAATCGTGGAACGGAGGCGCCGTCGCGGGTTAACTTCGTTTCCGGTATTACGTAAGTAAACGAGAGAGGGTAATCGAATTTTCATCTGATCAACGGGAAGCGATACTTGCAGCTGTGTACACGGTGTAGAGTGTCGTTAATTGTAGAATTAGGTTATTACGTTAACACGTTCGCGGCCGTTCATGTATTATAGACATTTATATTCGACGGAAAGCAGATTATGATTCTAACGATTATTCAAGAATAAATTGATTATTATACCCGACCTTATAAATCTATAATTATCTCTTAACATAACAACTAATCATAGACTTAGCAATTTAAATAAAATTCCATCGTATTCTTTCCACTTTTCCCCTCAAAACCCTCACGTTACCTAGATTTCCGTCCAGCACAATAAAATCGAACAATAAAACCAGTGGTACCTTGAGAATAATTTTGTTATTGTTCTCCACCTCCAGAACGCTCGTCGTAGGTAACGGAGGCGGGTGTCGGTACTTCGGTAACGGCGCGACAGCAGGATCCTGATAACCAGGAGGCGGTGGCGCGGGTTTCCTATTCCTATGACCGCACTTCCTGCTCTCCTCCGTCGGGTGGTCCATATCTAAAACCGGCGCCGAGTGCGGTCTTCTTCCATGTTTCTCTCTTCTTCTCTCCACTCGTTGCTCCTTCTTCGGCTCCGATTTCAACGCTATCACCTCGTACAAAGGTTCGTGCGTCGTTTCCGGTGTTCTTTTCTCGCTCTGCGGCCGCCTGTGTTTCTCCTCGTAGCAGGAGACCACCCCGTTACGCGGTGATTTGACCCCCGGCCTGTCGTCGCGTCGACGAGGTCGTTCCCGACGGAAATCGCAGCACTCGTTGCGTTCGACGTCGTCGACGAGCCTCTCGGTGCTTTTCGGTCTCCTGGGTCTGTCATTTTCCGCGTGCGTTCTTCCGCTGGTTCCATTGGTACGATAGAAAAACGAGTCGGTGGTGGACGCAGAATAATTCGACCTTTTGTACAGCGGGTCGACGGTGCCCGACGGACTGTTCGCGAACACGTTGTTCCCGTTCACCGAGTCCTGGGTGTCGCGGTTACGTTGACTCTGCCCGGAACTGGCTTTCCCAATTGTGTGATACCTCCGTGACTCTAACCCGTTCGCCTGGCTGTACTTTCCACCCGCGTGTTGAGCCTGTTTTCGCGAACCCCCACGATACGTCACTCTATCGAGAGTAGCGGTATGTAACGGTTGTTGTTCCTGGAGAAAACTGTCGCCGTTGATGCTGGTCTTCTTGCTGAGAAAACTATTCTGATCGTTTGCCACCACGGCTAGAGGCTGACGGGACGCTAGTCGATGACTCCTTGGCTCTAGTCGAATCCTTCTCGTGTCCAGAGAATGATAATCTGGGGGAAAATATATATACACGTTGTAACTATCATTCTAGTGTTTGTAAATTAATATAAATACTATAGGAACACTTATATTAAAGTTACCTTATATTAAAGACAAATATCAAATTAAAATTTAAAGTAAGAAATTCCACTGCGATCGTTAAAATTACAATAATAAATATTAAATTATTCATTGAATTATAAAATAGAACAAGAAATCATTGATTAACCAAATGTTAACGTACCCTCGACGTTGCCAGCTTTGTTCTCCGTCCAGCAGTCCGTCATCTGATTCAAATCTATCGTCCCAATGCACGTCGGTACCGTTAACGTCTGCTCGCACTTCGTCGACGGTCGGTAACCGGGTAGCTGTCCCCCGGGTGGCACCTCTGGGAACATCGCGGCCAACAACGACGTGATGGAAGTCGCCTGCGGGTCCGTTTGCCGATTCGGGACCAGCATCTGGGTGGATTTCGCGCGTGGCAACGGGATGACGGGTGTCGAGCCGAGGGATGGATTCGGTGCCGAGCATGCTTGCAGCCCCGACGGAGGGAAAAGTGTGCTACTGGACGGTGCTGTCGACCTGGGTCTTCCTCGCGATGGAACTGTCGCCGGCGGTGTCACGTTCCGGACAACGCCCCGCTGACGTGGAAACAATTGCGTCGATACCGACCTGGGTAACGTCTTCGGGGATGTCCTCGGTTGCAGGGGTGTTATCTCCGGGCCCAGTTGATCCAGGGACTTGCTGTGCCTCGCTGGTAGGGTCGACGGTGTCAGCGTCAGTCTACCCTGGACCGATGCGATGTCCTGGGCTGCACCTTCGCTCCTTGGCGACCAGATCCCCATGGATCGCGACTCTAAAATCGCGGCAATACCACAACTACAGTCATCCATGCCGGGAACTGCACAACAGATTTGTATAGATATCGTTAGGATCGATTGTTTGTCTATCATATTACGTTTCCACGTTGAATTCTGTGTGAGAGGAATGGAAGAGTTCGCGTCGTTAGAGATAATTGTGATTTGTATAAAAAACAAAGTACACAGAAGAATGACACCCACGTTATATTTTTTTGTTTTTTTTTTTTAACGACCCAGCGACGTTTCATCTTAATACTTGCCGCTGTTTCTGTGCCTCTGCTGCATATCCGCGTATTGATCCTCGAAGATCAAAGGTAACGAGTGAAGATCCCCGTCCAATTCGGGACAGTGGACAGGTAACGGCGGAAGGGCGGCGAGATACCTTGATCTTCGCGCGGCTTCGCTCACCGCTTGATAAGACTGATAGTTCGCATCGTAGCAGCCCGCTGCCGAAGTCCGTGGATTTTCCAGCACGAAGAATCCTTCCGCGAAACGTTTCACCTGTACAAGATCAACAGACTTATATGATTTCTTGTGCATACGATAAATTATGAACAAATTTTTATTTGAATTTAATTGTATAGGTTTAATTTAGGTGGAGAATGAAAGTGGGATTGTTTTTTTTTATTCGTTGCATTTGAAGACAATGAAATGGATGTGAGATTCATCGATCAAATCGCTGGAATTTAATAACTAAATTGTCACTTTTTACCCGCAATTGATGATGAACTCGGGCGAGATGTTGATGTACCGCCTCGCAACCGGAGAACGCTTCCAGGAAATGCTGCCAAAGAACAATGTTTTGTGCGCAGAGTTGAGCTATGTCAGCTTCCTCGATGTCCATCATCTGTAAAATGTATGTACACTTTACGTTGGTAAACACTTGCAACAAGTTCGTCGTCTCGGAAATGAATTATATTAAAAAAAAAATGATGGATCGACCTTGGTGATCTCTTTGTGCGTGTTCTGAGCGAGTTCTAGCGCTCTCTGCTGCCAAGAAGGTAGAAGCCTAGCTAGATCAGCTAAATCATTGAGCAAATTTTCCCTCGCGGCTAGAAGTAACCTGGTCACTTCCTGTTGGACCAATCTCGCGTGTTGCATCCTCGTGGCGGACCCGACGCATCTCGTCGTCGATTCCTAAATACAAGGACATTCCACCGTTTTTAATCCCGTTACCATTACAGTTGTGAACAATTGTAAAGCGGCTTTCACAAAAAAAAGAAACTCACGATATTCCCGAATACGGCGTTGTTGTCACCGTTCGCCGGCGGTTGTTTAAACTGTAGCCAAGGCTTTCCACCCCGTGGCGCGCTGTGTATACATTACACGTTTAATTAAAGGCATAATCGAAGCTACTCCGTGGCACTCTTATCAAGATGCAATTAAATTTTTTAATTAACTCCCCCGGTAGTGATTACACGGCGGTGCCCTTCCGCGATCAAACGGAACAGAGAAACGTTTCCCCCGCGCGACACTTACCAGCTCTGCACATAGTGAAGGATACTCTTCCTACAAATACCGAGAGTAACATCCGCGATGATCATGAAACAGAGAACGTTCAAGTGTAAAAAGAAACCAAAAACAAGGAAAAAGAACAAAAAAATGACTTTATAATTCGAACAAGTATAAATCAACGTAACAATATTAAACTATACTAATCAAAACGTATACCGACTTGATGTAAGGTTGATGAAGTGCGACGAGACAGGCATGGATCGTGATGGATACAGCGGCAAGATGAAAGTAATCGAACAGCACCGGCAGATGATAGTGGAGTCCCTTCGTGGGTGTAAAGTTGAGCTGCAACGCCCTAGAAAACAAGTAGTAGAAGAAGAAGAAGAAGAAGAAGAAGAATAAAAAAACACACACACACACACACACACAAGAACGAAAAAGAAAGAAAAGAAGACAATGGCTGTCAAACGAGTATTCGACGGCTAACGAGGACGATAAGGTGCACGCGACCAAGGTTATCGATCGATACTCATCTATAATAAGTCTCATCTCGTCTAATCTCTGTATCTGACATTCTAATATCCCCCTTCTACTCTCATCTACGGTTAATCATCTCTCCAATCTCTTCTTCGTATAACTCGGATGTCAGGCCTATTGTCAGTAGACACAGATAGGAGTAACAGAGAGAGGAAGGGGGTGGGGGAGAGGTGGAGGTCGGAGTTCCCGGAGAGTAGCTGCGAAGAAGTGAAGTGCTCACCTCGACGACACGCAGGCCATGTTCCCCGGCTGTGTCGGCTCGCTGAACCATAACTCGACGCCGAGATTGAAGTGGGTGCGGGAGAGTGCCTCCTCGATCTTATGACTGTGCACGAGCACGTGCGCTCGGAATACGACCGAAGTGCCGAGTGTCACCTCCTCGTTTCTGTAGAGAATCTGAAAGCGCTTGCTGGTGCCCGGTGCCTCCAGTGAGTCTGGAAACAATGGAAGTAGCAGCGTCTTCTAAGATTTCGGCACTTGCGATGATGACGACGACGACGACGACGACTCCCGACGAACACTCGTCGTGCCCGTCGGACGTCGCCGCGACGGTCTGCGAACCGCGACGACGAACTCGCGAGATTGGACGAGACAACGGGAAACTTCGGAGTGTAGGATAGTTTGAAAGTTTTCATGTTGGAGAGAGATAGTGGCTTGATAGAAGACCCGGGGGAGCGTTTATGGTTGCGCAGGGGTTTGTAACTACGTTTTTTGGGGAGTTGGAGAAAAAATGATAAGTTGTATACAGTGGAATGGAGGGGTGGAGATTCTTTTTTATTGAAATGACCCTGTATTTGTAGGGTATCATAATTGTAGGGGGTCTCTCTCGGAATTCGCTGAACAAGATTCACTTTGATACTGTGAAATCCACACCTCAGCATCAAACACACCGTGCACATTTTTCTGCTTTTTTTTTATGAATTCATTCTCTGTGACGTTCGCACCCTCGTGCAATAAGGACACAGAAATTTCACACGCTGCTCAGAGGAGCGGCTTTTTCTCGCGTACCGACGACACAAAGTGTCGCCGACAGGGTTGTTTTGACGTAGAAGAGGGAGGAAAACATAATAATTCACATTCCCGTAAGGTTTCTAGGAACGTTGTGTCAGTTATGACGTATAAAATTATGATAAATATTATACTTACGATTCCGCAGGTGATTAACTTCCACCTTGACGGGGAGTTTCGGCGAGACGCGGAGGGCGGTGCGAATCTGGTAATATCTGAGAAATTGAAGGGGTTGCGTCGTTAGGGGTGGGTTTCGTCGTAATGATCGTCGACGTTCAAGTGGTCGCCCGAGCACGACGGGGTGGAGGAATCATTCGCTTACCCACGCTGGAAGAGGTCGACATTGTAGAACTTGCAAAGCTCGAGGGAGAACTCGAGGGTGGCCTGTAGATCGCTCATCTCGATCCTCGCGATGGGAAGAACCACCCTCTCCCTTGCCTCTTCGTTTGTCGAACGGTCTTAATCGTACGAAGACCAGCTTCGTCGGTGACGATGACGATGACTTACCAGCGATGATTGTTCAGGTCCTGGCCGAACAACTTCTCGGCTCGTTTCTGCCATTCTGCTGGCGGATTTCAGCGTCGAATGCACTCTGTAACATTCATTTCCCCAACCCCCCCCACATTGTCGATGAGACGCTTGAAAATTTTAACGAGAACCCCAGGCCGGTAGGGAGAGGGGGAGGAGAGGGGAGAGTAGGGTCGGTTGAATTGCGTTTTCGAATATCCTTCAGTTTCTATGGAAACACGAGTGGGTAAACGCACGGAGGGAAAACGTCGGTGGAAATCAGATTTCGTGACAAACAGACTCCGGGAATCCCGGGGCTTGCGAAGTTCGAAAGTTTTTTAACGACCGTTATGGGCATTCATGACGGTCGTTTCCTGCCGCTCCGGCAGTCGAGAGTCAAGAAAATAGCGAATCGTTAACCGGACACCGCGGTATTTCAAAAAAAAAAACCGCTCGAGAAAACTTTGCCGATTGTTTCGCAAACGGAAATGTAGTTTATTCTTCGGAAACAGCCCTCGAAAGACGCGCGCCGTGGCCGCTCGACGAATTTTTCCCTTATTTTTCTTTCTTCTTCTTCTTCTCCGATGTTAAAACTGTCAAAGCAGTGTTACGTAACTTCTCCAAAGTACCCTGAAACTTTTCTCGCAATATAATACTATCTCCTCGCGCGATCTCGTTTATTCATAGAATAATAATTACACCCTTAACGTTAAACTACGAAGTCTAGAGACCTCGGGAATTTCTTCCTTCGTCTCTCTCTCTCTCATTCTCTTTCTCAAACAATTATTCTTCCTCTATCCAAGCAGTTTATCCGTCACCACCTGAAATTCTTCCCAATTGTCTTCCAGACTCCACCGAAAGGAATCTCGTTAAACGTGCTCGGACGAGTGGAAAAATCGTCGACCGTGAAACGTCGGAAGGACAAATTTTCCGGCACCTCGCACCAGGTGTAATTTCGCGGAACTCTTTCGCGTCAAGCTCGTTGGCCTCACTGTCAAGGACGCGCGAAGGCCGGGTACACTCTTCCTCAAGCAAAGATCAACGACCTGCTACGCACGGGGAGCGTAGAGAGCGCACAGCTTTCTCTCTTTAGAGAAAGAGAGAGAAAATGTAGAGAGGGAGGAAGAGCAGCAGCAAGTGGAGAGAGCAAAAAGAAGGCGACACCGTGACGACACGGTTCTCTCCTTGTCGCGCGCTAGAACGCTCTAAAAGAGTGAAATAGAGGCGACATAGAGCCTACCCTCGATGCTCTCGGTGTCTTTGACCACTTTTACCATCCCCCTCTCCTCACCCCCTTCGCTCTAAGTGTAATCTAGTTTCCCTGCCGTCGGCCGTCGTTATGAGATAGACGAGCCGCGCGATGTCGTAGACACGTCCGGCGTAAAATGCATTACGCCACTTTTTCCGTCGATAAACGAGCATCGACGGCCATTAACTCTAGAGCGGCGAAGAATACGTCGTTAAGACGGATCCCGCGTACTTCTGGCGTCTGGCTATTAGCGAAATCGTGTGGACACTTTTGTTGCGGACTTGTCGGGTAGGTTTCGGTGCGATGGAGAAACGATTTATTTATAATTTGTTTCGCGCACTCTACTCTGATTTCGATCGACCCGTGCAAGGGGTGCCTAAAAATACGGGATATGTGTCGGTTATTGTAGTGCTTGGTCTTTCGAAAGATTGACAGAGTGTTTGAAACTTTGAACTCGAATTCGGATAGTTTCCAAAGGAATTATTCGTCTTAGCGACGTTCCAGACAACTAAAATGTAATTGGTAATCTCCAAAACATAAGATACTTTTTGATCATTAAAGAATTTTCTAACGATGGAATAAATTCACGGTTCATTTCGATTATATGTATATATAGATTCTATACACAGATCCGTCGAATATTACCAGACACACACAGAGAGACAGAGATAAGAAGAGGAGACAGAGCAAACGCGAGAGGGTTAATACAGGTCCCGGGGTGTCTCTATCAGTTCCCAACGATCGTATCCCAGGGAAACGTTGAGGAAATATCGTATAATCCAAACGCGCGTTCAATTCCAACCCTGTTGTTTTTGCCCGTCGCATCGGGAATCCGCGTTTTCGTATTCGCGGCCGGCCGAATCGAGGACGTGCCCTTTACGCGATTGAGAGGTGGTGCATCGAGAGAAAACTCGCGCACCGAAAACAGAACGATAGAATGGGAAAATCGCTGTATATGTATGCGTGTGTGTGTGTGTGTGTGTGTGTTGCGGCGGGGAAGTTCATCCCGGCCGTGGAACGAATTTCAGTCCCGTCGCTATCGAACAATTTTAATCGGGAACGAATGCTGCTCCGCTCACTCGAACCGACCGGCAATGGTATATTTCTAGCCCCGAGGCCGACGCACCGTGGCCCAGTTTTAGCGCCTCTCGCTGTTTCTGGCCTACATCGACCGCCCGCGTATTTACGTACACGTCCGTCCATAAGTCACGGGACACTTGGAAATTCGGATTACGGCGAGATCTAGCGTGAAATTAGGACCCCGATGGAATCGTTCGGAATTGAAACGCTCGTGAACGACCGAGGCACCCCTTGGTACATGGGATATCGTGCGCGGTGATGTTCCACGCGTTGGAAGGTTTTGATGGTGAAAAATTGGCGCGCTTGGGAATATTTTAAGTGTGAGGATTTGCAAGTGGCAAATTCTACGGTTTCGAACTTATGGGGATGGAACATTTGTGTGGTTTGGAATTTTGAACGGCGTCGAAATCCGAAAGTCAGAATTTCTGTGTTTTGAAATTGGAAATACATGGAAATATATTACGTTTTGAAACTTTTTGGTGATTGATAATTTTTATTTGTTGTATCTTTTGACGTCCAGATATTTATACAACTTGAAGAGATATTTCGTGCAGTAAGCACCAAGTGTCCCGTGACTTGTGTACGGCGGTGTACGTAAGCCGTGATACGATTCGAGGTCGTGAAAGGTCCTCTCGTCGGGGTCGGCCATGAATTCGCGTGTGTCTCTAGATAAGGACGTACCGAGCGAGTGGTCGTAAGCACCAGAAACCATTGGGAATTATAAATATATGCCGCCAACCGGGGGTTGATAAAACAATTCGTGACGAAACGTGAAAGAGGGGTTGGAAACGTGTACGATGGTTTCGCGATAGTATCGATGTTTTTCCACTGTGTTTCGCGACTCCGAAGCATTCCTGAAACGAACCGAGATCGATGTGACTTGTCACGATAGCGTGAATAGAGAGGTAGACGAGAATAACCACGATAACGGTTTTTATAATCTTTTTTTATCACGCCGGACGTTTCTCTTCGCGGTGGGAACCCCGGTTAAATTAAGTATGAAAGACTATAAATAAATTCTACGCAGTATTCTTTTTTTTTCCATGATTACCTTAACCGTACATATTGAACATGAATTTTCTATCCGTTCGATGTAAACATCATTAATAATATATCTATATTAAACGAGAAATAAATGCAAATCCATATAAACCCGGTTGAAAATTACGTCGATTCAAGACGTTTAATGCTTCCATTGTTTTTATAAGCGCGGAACCAGGGAAATGTTCTACTAATCAGCCTATTTACGGTAAATACCTTCGATGGATTAACCTTGAATAGACTTCCAGTTTATTCGCGTCGTAATCGACATTAACACCGTCGGAAAATCGTGGGTGTGTGACCCTGGGGTGCAAGCTAATCGGTGGGGGAGGGGAGACGAAGGGGATGGTGTTAGTCATCGAATATAAAAGCGGAAGCGCGGAAGGGAAACGAGTCCAGCAAGGAAGATTGAAATTTCGTATTGATTAGCGTTTCGTTTTGGGATCAATTCTCATCACGGACCCTTCAACGGGGTCGTCAACCCATCCCTGGTCGCATCGTTCCCGTTCAGATTCCCGGAGTGCAAGTAACTTCTTGGAATATTTGCGATTGCACGTTACCAACCGGGGGAGAGGAAATAATTCGGACTCCTCGATAAACCACGTACACATATTTCGGGTTATTTGTCTTGTACGAATTGCACGCGGATTATTCGGAGGATTTTCTTCCGAGGAAAATATGTATAGAGATTGTGAAAAGTGGAATTACATTTGACAACATTTTTCATTTGCGATAAAAAGACTTTTAACGATGTAACGTGAAATCGATAAGTTTGGGGATTTGCTATTGTCTGTAATTAAATTGTGTGTGATATACGATATTATTTGTATAATTGAATGAGAGGTGACGGTGAAATGTAGCAATAGGTCGTTTATCTATCGATTGGTTTCCGTGCCTATTTGGAATACAGAAATGCAATAACATGTTTTCTATACCTCGGACATGATTTCGCGTAATAGAACGACCGTAGATTGAATCGAGTTCTCGACGGTTAATAATGTAAAGAATATTTACGAGTCGAGTTGATGCCGGGCCGGATACGATTGCTTTGGTGGAGGCAACCTTTTAACGTTTCCTTTTTTTTCCATCTGCAATTCAATTTGCGTAGTTCCATAAAAATTTCCGTGTGCTCTTCAATGCCATAGCCGAGTCCGATAACTCGAGGTTCTTTCTCCTTGCATGATTTGATTAATTGTTTCATTGATGGAAAGGTTTCGACGTTTTTATAACGAGTTTCATTGAAAAAAAAAATAACTGGATGGAGAACTTCCTTCGCATAAAAAGGTATAAAATGCTTCGACGATTCCATCTATAGCGCACAAACGTCTCCGCGGTAAATCATACTGTTTAATTCTTTATAACGCCGAATACTTTTTTTCCACCATACAGTATTCCATATTCACGGATAACGTTGGTTAATTATATATACATATATATCTCCCTCTCTTTCGTTTCTACTTAAAATAAAACGTATTCAGTAACCGGTGACCAGAAAAGGGTGCGTGAATGAGACCGCGGCAAAGTGTCGTGAAAAAAAGTCGAGTTTATCTGTACTTTTCTCGTTTGAATTATATAACAAACGTACCTATGTAACGGTCCCGCATTTAGAATGAACCGTTAAAAATACAAGTGTCCTTTTAGCTCGAATATCGAGCATTGCTTCTATTTTCAACCGAATTTCATCCGGGTCAGTAATAACTAAAACTCTAATAGCAGCCAATTAGAATCACGTTCCAAATACATATATAAAAAAAAGAAGGGAAGCAATAAGAAGTTAAAGAGTCGATCTAAACCGGCTAGCTTGCATCTTTAACGAACGTATTGTGAGTACTAGACCCATTGTGTTCGATTCTGTTACCTTTGCAGTCCGCAGACGAGTTTATGTGTGTGTGTGTGTGCATGAAACCAGCAGTTCGATTGGAAAAACGTGACCGCAGGTTTCTCAAGTTTCGTGACCAGCCGATAAATCGGAAATGAATCAGTTGTCGCCGCGGGGGAAGAATCGGGGCCCTTTGAAACCGGCGTTACACAACGACGCCCAATCGTTAACGTCTTTGACCCTATGCCGGTCGTTTCCCCGAACTTTTAACCTCTGACCTTTGACAGACGGAACGCTCGTATTTAATCAGCCGACCAACGCGACCGCATTTCGCGGACTTCCATTTTTGAGCACGTTGCGACCTCGGAAAATAACTTCGAGCTTCTTTGAACTTTATATGAAAGCGAACGACGCGAAAGTTCGGAGTTGCAAAGAAAACCAAGAGGACTGCATTCTTTCTCTCTATCTCTATCTCTCACTCATTTTCCTTTTTTTTTGTTTAACAGGCATTGATGTCGCGCATCTCTTTTACAGGATTCGCGGTGGCCGCTTTTTACATGGATACACCTTTGCAACGGATGCGGGAGATGCGAATCCTTAAATTGACTTCGTTTGAATGTTGCGTACAGTGAATTCTATAGATATTCGAACCACCATGATATTTTTAAAATTGTTTTTCTTATCTATATCATAAATTAAATTAATCCTCGATTTTCTCCATCTTTTCAGTAATAGAATCGAAAATATGTTCTAAAATTTTCTAAGAGAATAAAGTTACCTGTAAATGTGCATAATTAAATCAGATATAAAAAAAAGTACATTAAATGTACCATGGTGTTCAAATGTTTATAAAAGTCATTGTACACCTCAACGCGATTGTGGTTTCATTGATAAAAATGAGTTACGATTTGTATACGGATACAGATTTAGATTACAACCAGCTGTTGTATCTATTATTCAATTCCTACTAATGACATTATCTACTCCGCAGCATGATTATTCCCCAGGCATTCCGTCTCGTCTGTAAACACCGTGTAGATGTGTCTCCGTGTGCGGCATGTGTATTCTCATTGAATCGTTTCTATAGCCGCATTATATCTTTATAATCTCTTCCGCCTTATCGCGATGGAAATTATGTTGTTTACACGGACATACGTGAATCAAAGTGCCATACGACAGTTAACGTTACTACATTCTTATACATAGATATATCTATAACAAATAAATCAATTCGAACGTATCCATTAAATAAATCATTCCCCACCGAGAAACAAGTAATACAAAACATTACATAAAACTCAATTAATACGATTTAATAGTATATCAAAATATATAAAATTCCCCTTAAAACGCACAAACTCTTTAAAATCTATTTTAATTCACTAACGGAGAACTAACATTCCGGAGCGAAACGAAAATCGTGTTTATATTTAATCGAACCGTATTGGCACTCGAACGTTGCCAAAGATATTCGACAATTTTCGAGTAATCCGACTGGTACGCCGATTCCCCGTTATCGGGAATCTTCCAGCTGTGCCATGTTTTTTTCTTTCTCCGCCCATGTTTTCATCCGCCGGTTCATCAAACTACCCGGAATTATCTTTTGAGCGTCTCATCACTGTCCGGCTGCCTGCCGTTTCAGCTCCGCCTCTTGGCAGGAGAAACGCGCGTATTTGGTCAGACGTCTAGACACTTCTATCCGATGAAGGGGCGTCTACGGCACGGCGTGTCTCCCCAAAGGCGGTCGAAGGGAAAGTATTCCTTATCTTTTCCACCCCGAGCCTACATCTCGGGCCTTGAATCGGCCCGCGGACTTCTCTAAGGGGGAACGCGGGCTTTATGATTCATCGGCTGCCCTTCGACGAGAAACATTCGAAAGGGAAAATCGGGGACGAGAAAATCCGTGATAAAATAACCCTTGAAGGGCAACCGTCAAAATGGAAATTCTTTGGCGGGAATTTCGCCTGAACTTTTTCAATGAAGACACCGAATGGTATATTGTATATGTATGAATTGGATATTGTAGCTTTTTGTATCATGGAATGTTCGAAGTAAAAGAACTTATTCTGGTTTCGTGTTTATGTATCATGGGAATATCTGTAAGGTCCTCTAGGCTGCTCACGTTTAATTTACTCTTATCCGATTTCTCATAATGTTACTTGAAATTTAAAACTATGCCGTGCCACGTTGATAAACACGAACGTTTCCCATAATTCATGTTGTCCCAGTCGAATCAATTCAAATCTACAGGGACCAACTCGATAATTTTTCCTCCGAACAAGCGAGAAATCGTGCGAGAAAAATCCAAACCCAGCAAAGTAGAGGAGCTCACAGGCTTCGCGAACGGCACGAACACGAATCCGACATTCAACATCTTCCGGCTTCGAACGCTGAAACAAAAATAGCAGGAATTTATTCCAAGAGACCGGTATAGCATCGAAATAGCACTGTCTTCCTATTTCCGGTGGAAGTCATGGAATTCTGAACAGACTCCCATAGTTCTCCGGATTCTGGTCGTCCCTTCCGATAATTCCATGTAAATTCATGGACCATACGGGAACGAGGACTCACGTACGAGGCGAGAATCGTCGTGTATGTATTTTCTAGCTATCGTCAGGAGCCATTGAACCTATGGTTCAACAGCCATGTGAGCGTGCTCGAGAAGTTTCTGCCGTAAGACGATAAAGCGTGGTTTATTGCACCGCTTGGAAACAAACGCACGTGCACACCCAGTTTTCCGCCAGCGGCTTTTCTGCCGTCGCAGAAGCGTATCGGGGCTATTGATAATGATAACGGCACACCATGCGAACGCACCGGAGCTTTTTTTAGCCGGCGGGATCAACGGGACGATAACGGGATTCTAAGCTCTAACGTTACGTTCCTTTTATCGCCCGCCGGATAATCTAGTAATTAATTACGCCAACGAATGGTACATTGTGTACAAAGCGTTCTTTTATGGAAATGTCTACCGATTCTCCTGTATAGAAACACTTTTATATGTATGTACGTTAACAATTAGAAAGGATGACTGTTAATGACGAATCTACGTGCTGAGATAAAGATAATAATGATCTATTCGCCTATCATCCGGATTTATTCCGATAAACGGATGAAATAACGATTACACAGACGTTAAATAATATCATTTCCCAGTCGATCGTTATCTATGCAAATTATATTAACTCTTCACGGATCACCGGTGAGGTTCACGGTGATAAATAACGAAAACGACAATCGTCAGACAAAGTACCATAAATCCGTAAATCCAACACAGATTCTAACGTAACACGACCTTAAATTACAGATCCGATAATACAAGATTATTTTATTTACTTATACCAAAAAAAAATACACGTGTACGTTTTATCTAATGAATTTAATTATAGCACGAACCAACCCTCGTAATCTTGACCTTGCCTCCTTATATTTCTATCCCTGATCGATATCGCGTATGTCAATAAATTTATTAACAGTCCGCGTCAAAAGCTTTTCACGTTTCAATCGACGCCGACGGCACGCGTCGCGAGCTCATTTCGCGCGGAATCGCCGAGTCCGAGCCAAGTATCCGTGGAACTCGACGACTAATCAGCGGGATTGCAAGCGAGCCAACTATTTATCACATACCCGGCATGGATCTCTCTTCTCTTGGGCCGGTAGTAGTTATACGACTAGCGTCCCGCCGGCCGGGAGGAAGTCACCGGCTGCCTTGGATTATTCATCGAGATTCTTCGGGGACAACCTCGCCCTTCGATCGAAACCGAACAATACACAGACACACACGTATAGACACCCGTGGACATCCACGAACGCACCCGTGCCCGTTTTGATATATATATATATATGCATATGTATACGTATATGTATATACCTATCCTTCGTCAACTTGCACGTGTACGCGCCGGTTCACTGACCATCGGGCTCGATCAAAGTGGAAAATGACGTAGCTGTTCGGACTGCTTCGCCTACGTGCTAAGGTTTCAATTTGGATAAGAGCCCGTGCACCGCGATCGCTGCCGAAAGATACGTGGTCGGTCTACCCTCTCTCAAGCCCTATACCTCATCCCCCCCCCGCACACGCCCTCACCGAACCACGAATCAACGTGGGAAAATATGAACAACGAGTAGGTATAGATATATGTATATGTATATGTATATATGTATATGTATATGTATAGGCGCGACACCGTTATTTGAAATTTTATAGCCGCGGTGTATCCGGACGATCGATGCGTGACAACGGGATTTTATAATGCCAACGCGAGCTCGCGCCAAGTGGAAAATGACATTGTCGTGTCGAGCACCGACAGCCGACTGGAGATACCATTTATGAGGATTTCCCGGGCAAGGTATGCATGGAAATTGATGCGATATTATTACGGAACGATTTTCAGGAGTCATTACGCAAAGATGGATAAGTAGATTGAGACGATCGGACGAAGTAGAGTGTGTCGTTACGTGTGCGGACGGACGGTTGGATTGGAAGATTCTGGTCGAGTGTGTTCGAGAAAGGTTATTCTCTTGTTTTGGGGATAGATTTAATTATTATCCGTTGAATCGATGGTAAGTTTGAACGAAGATTCTGAATTCATGGCTGTTTTCATTCTGTGTGTTTCTGTTTTAATCGAGGATAGATTAAATATTATCTGTGAATCGTTGGACTGTTTGAATGAAGATCCGAAGTTATCGATCGATGGAGTGAGCGTGATCGAAACGAGATATCGGATATTATATCGCACGTACGATGTTCAATGATCATGGTGATCGAAGTGGAAAATTACGTGGTCTTTTCGATCTCGTTACTTCACCGTAAGGTTTTAATTCCAGATAGAGTTGATCGATCGCCCGATACGTTGGAAATTATTTGATACGAAAATCGATTAAAAAATTAAATCCCACCGTAGGAATCTTGTCTAATTAATTTTCGTAGTTGATAAATTGCATTTGGACTAGACGAGGTTTTTTATACGATATTATCAGTGGATTCGTTCGTGCAAAAATGTCCGAGCGTTCTTTAATTCTCCGGAGGACGTGACATTCAACTGATTTCTCAGCTCAAAAAGTTGCTTTACATTCGGTGACCTTTCCTGGGAACCCGGGCACGATCGTGAAATGTCAGGCTGCCTCACGGAACGAGAATTCCTTCTATTTATTACGATATTAAGATCTTTCCGCTTTATTCATTCCGGAAAGATGCAATTTCACCGATCCGCGATATCTCAATCCGGGGAAAGAAATTACGGCGGCGGGGTATTGGTTCCCGCTGCAAGCTGACGCTGAATTCAGCAATAGAGAACTATTCTCTTCAGAAATGAGGAATCGGTAATAAAGAATCGAGAAAGAAATAAAGGGCGTAGACGAGCGGAACACAGATATTAATCCATGATAACGGAATCTTAGACTCGTAATATCTATCCCCCTCTACACGTAATTAAAAGTTTCCTATCATAATTCCAAAGTGAAGTGACACAGTATGGTATTTTTTAATAACACTTTTCTCTATTCGAGCCAATTATGGAATGAACTATGAAATTATAAAATTCGTTCCAGTCCAATTAACAATTTTTATATAAAATAAGTGAAATAAGTCGCGTGGAATGTGAAAAGCACGTGTAGCTCTAATCCCCTCGAAACACCTTGAAATATGACAACTCGTATCATAGAACATGTCGGTTAAAGAAGACAGTGTAAGTAACACGCGAGAGTATTATTGGAAGACCCAGAAATAAATAGAACGACATACCGGGAACAAATTATCTTATACCCCAGTGACCATAAGACGGAATCACGGAATCGGTCAAACCTGTAAAACTTCGTATCGTATTATCGGTAGTCCCCGTAACCTTGCGAAATTATTGAACGACCGTCATAACGCGGAAGCACGTTAACGGTAACGATTCCGAGCACGATCGTTGCCTTAACCCGGACGTATTTTCCCATCGTGTAAATCAGAGAGCACGTTGCATCGGGAATTAAATCAACGCGCTCCGCTTCGTTGATGGAGATGACGGAGGAAGAGGGAAAGAGAGACTGAGAGAGAGAGAGAGAAAGAGAGAGAGAGAAGCAACGGTAGGTGGAGTAAAAGGAAAAGGAAGAAGGGTGGCACAAGAGGAAGAGGAGGAAGAGCAACGATGTTGGTGGGGGATCAATTTAGAAGCCGTGACTCACTCGACACGGTGACGTCGTTAGCGCACCCCTTTCACCTCCCCTTCATCACCCCTTCAAAAAAAAAAAAAAAAAAAAAGAATAATCCGGTCACAACTCTCTAAGCGAGAACTAATCGAGGCCAGTGCACACTGCCGGGGAAGAACGGGGGTGGTGGGACACCCTCGACTCGACCGGTCGAGTATTATTTCTGGGATTCGTGTGTATCGTTTCTTGCATCTCACGTTACGAGGGCAAACCGAAAGGGTACTGCTGAAGACACACGAGTCGAGTGTTAAGAAAAAATAGAAAGAAAAAAAAAATATACGAGGGGATACCTCGTCGTGGTAATACGGCCGGTGTGCACCCTCGTTACATGAGAAATCCTACCGGCAAGCGGAATTTTACGTTCGCGTTTACATTTACACGACAGTGATTTCTGTTTACCGACGAACAAGAAAAAAAAACAGAGAAGAAGAAAATAGAAAAAGAGTACGCGAGGGAGAAACAGAGATTTGAAGAAAAGGATGATGAAAACGAGGGGATAAACGAGGAAGACGAGGATGAAAAGGAAGAGAGAAGGGGAGAAGTATCCAACACATCCTCTCCTCCGCGCTCTCTCCGAGCCAGCATCCCCTCGCCCCAATTACCGTGCCCATCGCGCACCACCTCTCGTCCACGCTTGTAATTTGCATCCGACCTCTATTTCCTTCACAGCCGTCAAACTATATGTCCCTTTCCGAAAAACTTCCGAAGGGATACGTGTTCCCCACTGTTTCCGTATTCTCGGGGAAATGAAACACTGTTATACATAATATTTCCGAATATTCCTTCGAATACACACAAGGATCGTCGAATAAAAGGAAGGGGGGGGGGGAGGGGTGGGAGATACATCGGAATAAATTGTGTATCCGATTACTCACGAGGCATGCGATCAACGAGGATCAGGCTCTCGGTAAGGAGACGTCGACTCCTGGATCGACGACCGACCAGCATCCTTACGTCGACTTGTGTTTCCTTCGTGTCCAGGTACAGAGAGGTGGGCCCACCCTAGGACCCGGATGATCCTCCCGTCGTTACTCCGGCAACACCCACTTTCTCCTTTGGCCTCGTAACCTCGAGGGCCACTTTTCCTTCTCTCCCTCGCCACCGTCGTCGAACGAGGCGCAGCACTACTCTGACAGCACCACCACAACCACCACCACCAACACGATACGAATCTCGACTACCAACGGCACCACCACACTACTAGCTTCGCGATGGAAAAACCACCACCACCACCACCACCACCACCGCCGCCACCACCGCCGTCGCCACGACCACCACTACCACTGCCACCGCCGTGACCAGGCAGTAGCAGCAGCAGCAGCAGCAGCTCTACGTACCGCTTCGGTACTGCCACAGCCAGTTCGCACCCCGATGCGTTACGCGAGCTCCCCTTTATCTTCGTCTTCTTCTTCTTTTTTTTTCTCCCCTTTCTTTTTTATTCTATTCTATTCTTTCTTTCCCTGCTCTCGACACAGCTATCGGACTCTCTAACCCCCGTAATAATTCATCGTTCCCGTTCTTCCTCGTTCTATAGCCGTTCCGACGTAGTTCTGATCTCTCCTCACGTTATCACGACGCGTGACCATCGATGTGAAAAATAGAAGATAACGATGTAACGACCAGGATATTAATGATAAATAAACGTTGTTGTTGTTCCACGCGGGTGGTATACGACACACCGAGAATCCGACGGAATCCAGATTTAGAGTAAGACACGGGTATAGCTTTCACGGGGAAACAAACCGACCGTTCCGGCTCGCCTATCTACGCGCCTGTCTGCTCGCTCTCGTAAGCCTCGAACCGAGCCCTCCTTTTCGTCCCCACAGTCGAGGCCTTCCGGGGGGAAGAGTGCCGCGACAGAAATGTATGTGCGATCGTGACACACGCGTGTCCGTGACACGTCCCAGCATGCGCCCTTCCGCGCGCCTCGTACCGCACGCTCTGCTGCGCCCGAATCTGCCCGAATTTCTTCGACCGTCCGCGGAGCACCGCGAACCAGCACCAGTGTCGCTATCTGCTGTTACTGCTGCTACTGCTACTACTGCTGCTGTCTGTCCTAGGGACTTTGGATACACCGCCGAATCGTAAACCGGCCAGCACTCGAATTTTCTCGTTTTTAAATTTCGATCACCCGGCCGGGGTGAGAACCTTGGGCGAACTCTGGCGGTGGGCGAGGAAAAATGTTTAAACTTCTGTTACTTTGTTTTGGGTAACCGAGGAACTTGAAGAAGGTTTCTTGGAGATTGTGGGAGTATAAGATGATGGTTTGTAACTAAATTTTAATGTGTGTTAATAAATAGAATTTTTGAAGTGTTGTGTGTTATTGATAGTTTCTTATCTGTTTCTAGGTGAAGGTAATAGATGAGTGTTTATGGATATTATTCTGTAGATATAAGCTTATTATTTGAGATGTGGAATATGTGAAAGTTTATTTTGGTATTCGTTGTATGGATCTTATTAGAATTCTACGCTAAAGTCGTGAGGTTTAGCCCCTGCAAGTATGTAACCCGATACACAACGATGTCGCCATCTCTATTCGACACCGGGTATCATTATTCAGGGGCTCTCGAAACTAGGGACTTTTACGTTAAAATGATACGGGTTAAAAATGTGAACGTTATCAACTATCCTTATCATGTATTCGTATGACAGCAAATATTTTGCCACCCGAAATCATTTTTATATCTCCGTTTATCCGCGACACACTATTTGGACCACGATGTAAAGTACAATGAGAAGTACTTGAAATCTCAGTATTGTGTATACAGGGATTGAATCGCGTTACGAATTCGAATCAATGAGCCAGAATTAACGGGAAATACTAATCTAGACTGATACGACATGATTCATTGCCTCTGCGACCGTAAACATTTGCTGATTGTATCCCGGCTGATAACGCAGTCATAATCGATCGGTCAGTTTCTTTTTTATTTAAAGCGTAATATTACCCGGCGGCAAACACGGCGGCCTTCGCTAAACCGCATGCACGCGAGGTTTTAATTCCATCGGTGATTTTTCTAACGGGACTTTATAATTCGTTGCATTCAGAGTACAGTCGGCATCGTAGAATAGTGTCATGGCGCGGCAACAATGACAGAAAGTGTATTTCTCACCGACGAATCTGGCACTAAACCTAGTATGTGGGGCGGTTTTCGATGCAACAGGGGCTTCCTGGTACTGATCCTGATTAACGTGATTGTTATCCAGAGTTTCATATGTGAGTGTTTGTCCTTTCTCGCCTACTTTTCGAATACGTCTCGCATAATCGACGGTTCTAGCATGCGGACGTTTTCGTGTGTTTACCGAGCGCTATGCCGCATGCGACGTGCGCTGTGAAATAGCGCGCGAAATTCAAACGTAATGCTAATCGCTTGATCGACGTAAAAGCTTTGTTTAAGTTTTGTATGAATAAAATATTTACGGTGAAGTCGATAATTTATGCGCGGAGAGAGAAATTACGATCCGCGGAACGGAGAAATATTAAGTCTTTCGTTAAACGACGTAAATTAATGTGTTTCTTCGTAAAATTAATGATAACGTTACGGTCATAAGTTTCGAGCTTCGTATCAGTTAAATTGTTATGCAATATGCAGAGAAATGGGTAAAAATATGTATATCAGTCAATTTTTTTGTTGATTTTTATTTTTACGCTTCATCTATGTATGTTTCGATTTATCTCAACGGTTGGTAATATTTTTAAGAAATTATTCTTCCTCTCTTATCGCTTTCAACGACTGTCCGCTTGCTATTGTAACACAGATACTTTGCATAATTTGCCTCGTCACAGTTCTTCGTAGAATTTGCTTACCGCTTTGTATTTGCTATGTTTTACGAATGTCTTTGTCATTTAAACGTTTCAGAAAGAACTCTGGCTTTATTCCCAAGTGGCATCGATTTTTAATCGACAATAGAAATTATCTTTGTATTATCAATTAGTAATATTAAGAACAATTTTATAGATTATCAGGAACAATACAAATGGCAGGAACTAAGGGATAAAGTAGAATCTATGATCGTCGAGCAACGAGATTTGTACGGTCTAACACACAGTATAATAAAGAAGCTAGAAGGACTTGGCCTATTCGTTGAATCCAGTAGGAGGGAGTTCGACGAGAAACCCACAATTTATGCAATCACACCTACTTTCGCGAGGCCGGTGCAGAAAGCCGAGCTGACGCGGTTATCGCAAACATTTTTGCACGTGCCAAACTTCCACTGGATCGTGGTCGAGGATGCCGCGAAGAAAACAGAATTGGTTATGCGATTCCTCGAGAATAGCGGTTTAATTTATACGCACCTAGCAGCTCCTACACCGCCTAATTATAAATTAGGCAAAAATGATCCGAATTGGAAGAAGCCACGAGGCGTGGAACAAAGAAACGCAGCGTTGCGGTGGCTTCGAGAGAATCTGAAATTAACCGATAAAGGGATCGTATTTTTCGCTGACGACGATAATACGTACTCTATCAAACTTTTCCGAGAGGTAAGTATATTAACGACGTATTAAGTATCTCATGGTCGGTCACGAGTTTGAATTTTACGTAATGCGTTCGTTCTTGTTTCAGATGGAAAAGATTCAGAAGGTCGGCGTGTGGCCGGTAGGTTTAGTCGGCGGTTTAATGGTAGAGAAACCAATTTGTGATAATATTACTAATAAGGTAGTTGGTTTCAACGCCGCATGGAAACCCGACAGACCGTTCCCTCTGGACATGGCCGGGTTTGCAGTGAATCTCAGGCTTCTTTTAGAACATAAGGATGCCGTCTTTTCCTACGATGTTCAAAGCGGTTATCAAGAGAGTGAAATTCTGCGACAGATCGTCGCAAGAGATCAATTAGAACCACTAGCAGACTGTTGTACAAAGGTACGTATCTATACTTTGTAGATTTTACAGGGATTTCGTATACATATCATTGAATCGACTATCAAAATTAATGTTTCAGGTCTACGTGTGGCATACGCGAACAGAACCGCCGCAATTGAACGTTGAACAATTATTAATAAAAAAAGGTAAACGCTCAAACGTCGGTATAGAAGTGTAATTAAGAACTTCGTTTAAGCCGCATTTCGCCATTATCCACGAAAGCCTGCGCCACGGTAGAGAAATGTAACGTTGTCATTCCTGTCCGCGAGTCCTGTGGATAAAGACAATTGAATCTGAACATGCTTTGTATCAATGATATTTGGCCATGTATTCGTATTTGTATAAAAAAAACAAACGGAACAAAAGAAAAGTTGCAGTGCCATAACGCATAGTTGCTTATATGCTGCAAGTTGCATAATGAGATAGTCGTGATATTATTTGACTCTTTTTTAACTAGGTGAAACATGTGTCAACGTTACGACTACTGATAATGCTGGTACTATCGTTTACTATTGTTTCACCCGGAGAGTCATGCCATTTTTTTACTCTTCGTGTATGCCTGTTAGTACAAGAATGTGACGCTACATGGCAAACAAAAATATCGATATTATTTTTCATAGCGTAATAAACCGATTATTGAAACAGCTACAAGCCTACGATCAAATAAACATTGTAACAGTTATGTGGACGTCATTCATTCGACCTTGAAAATGTTTTATCCTTTATTATTCGAGTACGTTTCCTTGACGCGTACAGAAAAAGCATACATAAAAAATATGCCTTACACCTACGAACTTTAATAGTATTCGTAATATTTTTTTTTATTTAATTGGAAGATGCGCAGTAATACTTTTCGTGGGAAGCTACTTGGGTTACGGATTTTGGCAACGAATATAAAATAGCTAGATAAACGTGACTTCTCCCTCTTCACCGGTTCACCAGGTGATTCGGTGAAGACATGAAATACTGCGTGACAAACACGACGAACAGCTTGTCATTTTCTTCATTTCCATCTCTCTTTTTTTTTTAACCCATCTTCGATATACGTATAATTCTCGTGTATATGTACTCGTTGACTTACATACTAATAAGTACTATATATTTGGCAAAACTCTGTTTTTACGGGTACGTAAAAAAGCTACCTGTGCAGAAAGTGTGTTCGCAAGCGAGAATGCGGTGGTCATACCCTTCATGTTTCAAATTTACATACAGTTACGATTTCGTTTGTTTTTTTTAAACACATATACACACGACTAAGGTTTTCATATTCCTTGTTTTTTTTCGACAGATTTATCGGTTTTGTTCGATCGTTTAAGTTTTTGCGAACGCACCTTCCGAACTTGCGCGCAACATTCTAATCTTATCGGACTCTCCCTAAACTTATTTTCGATACTCCTTAAAGTTAGGAAAAACGTTTACAAGCATTTACAAAAACTTATCACATTTTAACTGCGTTTTCTCAAAAAAGCCTTCTTACATATTAGGACAGAAGTGGTATTTTTTTTTCTTTAAGTTATCGAATATTAATTATATATATTTATATATGGCAGCTTCCGATTGTTGTTGTTGTTGATTTTGTTTGTTTCTTTTTTTTCTCATTTACGTATATTTCTAAACGAAAATCCGGATCCCTGGTATAATTGGTGAATGTTTGTCGCGACGCACATCGTTCATTCGAGCGTCGCGAGTTTGATATCGAAGATGCCACTGCTCTTGATTACACTATACATATTATATAATTCAGAGAGACTTTTTTATGTCAAGATACAGCCGAGATGTTTCGGGCCATCAACGTGATTGATCTGTCGAACGTCTTTTTCTCTCCTAATGTATGTATTTTTTTGTCGTTTGTTACTCCACAGTAAATGTCAATTGCACTGTTTCGGACTAATATCGATAAACCAATCACGCTGTTGACTGCTATAGTCTCGACGCAGGTATGCTGCCGCAAAAGCTGCCCAATCTATCAGCTCGATTACGCGGTAAACAACAGCGAATACGTTACAGTAAAACACTATTATAATAAAATAAAACTAAGTAGAAAAAGAAAAATTAGGGGGGGGGTGGGGTTTGTTGGGCTGCCCTTGCGTACGACGTCTCGGCGATTTAAATTCTTACATTGTAAAATATACAGGGGTAAAATTATCACGATAAATTATCACGATTAAAACAGAAAGAAACACATTACGCTTAAGCGATTCGGCTCGCAAATAAACAACATAAGACTACGTTTATATATATAAAAAAAATGGCGTTGAGAGCAACGAAACAAGGTGGGCTTACGATACGTTTCAAGTTTTCTTTCATTCTTTGATCATGGGGCAAGAATCACATCGAAGGCCGAACTTTCGATAAAATTTGTTTGCGGCGATAATAAAATAATAAGAAACACACACCTAGCAATAAAATCGATCAAAAAGTACACACGCAAGAAGCGATTCGACAGGGAAAGGATGTTCAGTGACCTGAGTTTGTTGATCGTCAATGATAACCGTTACGATTAGTCTCGGTTTTTTTTTAAATTGGACACTTAAAAGAATCAGTCTTTTGAAAGCAACTTGTACAACCGTAGAATCGTTAATGTGAGATAAAGAAATCGCGTCAAATACATTAGATGGAAAACATATCTATCCTGCGAGTCGTCTAACAAGGCTTCTAAAATGGAATACCGTACAAGAATCGGGTCGTGTGACAGGGAAGATAATAATCTTCGAAAGTATATACAGACTCGAGGTGATCGCGAGATTCGCGCACACCTCGTGGAGAGCGTGTTCCTAGTGTCCCGTTCGTTCCAACCCTACGACCTTGAAAACTACAGAAATACTTTCTTTCATACTTTCAAGTGATATCTCATCACTGAAATTCCATATGCAAAACGCAATCAACCGTTTTCTGTGGTCGTTAGAAGAGGAACGATGCGGAACGAGAAACCAGTTATCATTTTACCGTCGTGCCGTGCACGATAACACAGTACTACCCAGCGTACTAGACTGTGATTATCTAAAAGGTGCCTCGAAGCATTGATCACTAATTATCGACCAACATCCTACCAATTTCGCGATAAATTTTGTACATTCCTCTTTTCTCGTGTAAGCGATCTACCTAGTTTCTCCTTCTTGTAATATCTGCTAAGTTACATTATATCCATAGCTTCATTCTAGAACGATCACAAACGTGTTACGCGTTATCGACCTTACGTAACAGTATCACTCCTCTGATCATTGATTACCTGTATTCCGTATGTATTTTTTTTCAGCGGTTACATTGACGAAGGGAATGGGGAAAGGAGTGTCTTTTTTTTTAAGGCTTCTCTTACATTTACAGGAGAACAGCTAAATCTACCACTGGACGCATAAAATCAATTTACGTGCCGTGACAAATTTCTTACGGAACATTTTTTGACAAAGAGCAAGCTTACCGATAACAAGATTTTAAAGAATTAAGTTTTTCCTTCACCGTTACCACGAACAAAGACCGACCCGGGAATGTACGCGCGATAATCTCGTCGACGACATGATAAATAATAAAGCTTCGAAGATTATAAAAATCCATGGTGGAAAAGAAAAGTGCCTTCGCTTTTGTCTTTTCAACGCGAAACTTCGTTCGTTCGCGTATTTCGCGCGACGTATAACGGTTCGTCGTACGAGGCTGCTTTTCCTTACGCCTTTCTTTTTTTTTTCGAGAACACTTTAGCCAGAAACAGCGTTTCCAGGGGTGATTTACAATCTAGTACGCCGGAAGAATATCTAGACGGCCGAATCCTTGCCGACGAAACCGGTCTTCGAGACGGACCTCTTCCCGTCGAACGTTATTGACGTTTCCCGACGTAGACCGGAATCGATGATCGGTGTGATTTTCTTCTCCTCTTTCAGCGGCTCCTTCTCGTCTCTAAAAATTCGAAGATACACGATACTTGTCAGTAGGGGACATTTCGCTAAATAACGATCGTTACTTCTATTACTGGGCATAAAGAGCATGTCGAAATGCGGCGCGTGGTGCAACATCGAATATTACGATAGGCATGCCATCACTCGTTAATGTCGTATTTGCAGGAAAAAATAAATGATAGTCATCCGACTCGTTCTTATCGTATTTCTAACAAGACAACGCTGCCTTCCTTAGCTGGAACGTCCTATCTAACAGTTTGTCATTTTGTCCGAGTGTTAAGAACATTTCGTCATGTATTTTTAAAAGTTTCAAACAAGCTATAGTATCCTGAGTGCATTTCAACACTTTTGAAATTTATTACTCCTTGTTTAAAAGTGACTTTAATAGCTTGCAGTGTTCCATATAACATTAGGTTAGATAGTGATAAGCTGACACTTAACAAAAAAAAAATGCGATTTTGTAAAAGAAATACAAATCATGTAGCTTGTCACGTGGCAACGTCAGAATTTATGAAATATAAAAGCAAGATACCTAAGGATTGCAGAAAAATAATGAACCTCATTTTCCTCGCATCTTAAGAAACGTTAGTTAGGACAATTAAGCTGAGAAGGGCAGAATAAGTGTAAGAGTAACTGTGGGGTAAAACGGAGAGATCTTCGAGTCGATAAAAACATTCAGAAAAGAGACAAATCAGAAATATTAAATCTAAATATGATAATTATGTGTATATGCCGGTGGTGCTACTTTGTTGGTTCAAATTATCACCGTCTCCTTCTCTACCGTCTTTCTTTGGCAAAGTAGCAGAACTAAATTCACCTATCCCCCATTTTCGACGATGGAATAAAAACGGGGGGAGGGCAGGGGGGAATTATATTGTAGTGAGTGCTACGTACGTAACGAGCATTATGTTACTTTGAGTGTTGATCATGCAGCATGGCCAAAGCACGGGCGTAGAATGGCGGTAATTATATGCAGCGCGTGTAATGATAGAAGGATAAAAGAGACATTAAGTAAACTCGAAGAATAAAAAAGATAAAAGAAGAAAAACAAGAGAAGACAGACAGAGAGACAGAGAGAGAGAGAGAGAGAGAGAGAGAGAGAGAGAGAGAGAAACAGAAAGAGAGAGAAGAGAAATAGAGAGAGAAAGAGAAAAGTACGACGTTAAACAATGTCCAACGTGGTAATACGAAGAGTGGTTGGCGGCACAGAAGATGCGGCAAATTAAACTCAATTATAACAAACAAGAGTAGAACAAAAACAAAAGAAAACAAAGAAAATTATCTCCCATGCTCAAAGTTCCTCTTTCACTCGCAGCATCCTCGAGAATGCGTGGCATCCGTCGTACACCAGGATGTTCCGCAGCGACGTATCCGGGATGAAAAAAATATATGTAAACATATATGTATATGTATATGTATTACACATATATGTACATATATGTATTATACGAGAGTGAGGGAGAGTCTGAGAGAGCGTTAAAAAATATCATGCCAAGTAGAAAGCCGTGTCGGAGCCCCTTCGAGAGGGGCCATGCTTCTTCTTACTGATTCACTTATGTATCTCTCTTACATGGCAGTGTGTTTGACCAATCTAATGGTATTTTTTCCACTACCCGAGTCTTGGATGGCCGTGACCCCGGCGACATTGGCCATTTTTTGGTCGCAATACGGCAATGGAAACCGCCAACCGTAAAGACTACCGGTAAAGAAAAAAAAAGAGAAAGATGCGAGAGGGTCAGAGTGTCTTCCAATGGCGGGCTACGTTCTAACGATTTCGCTTCGGGTCTTCCCGCATTGAACTAATTAATCATTTTTAATGATGGACACGGTGAGTGAAACACGATAGTAAAGCACGAAGACTTGAACGGTTATTTTCCAATTGACATATTCGGTTTTGTAGAAACTGTTACAATTCCGATCGTTAAGGATCGAAGTGTTTAATTCAATTGTTACGATTATCAGCAGAAAATATAGTAAATGATTCAGGATCGAGTTTTACGATTTTTATTTGAAAATTTCTAAGACCAATCACTGCCCACGTTAGTTTTTCGGATTCCGAATTCGTGCGTGTTGGAATTTACGTAAAATGTCATGGAAATATCAAAAACTGCGCGATATTCGCCGGTCGAAAGTTGAAACGCGAAGGGGGAACAGATCCCGGAACGTTTTAAACGTAGTTCGATGCCAGGTGCAAAGTTCGATGACATGATAATGTAGCGCCAGACTTGCCAAAGCACAATGTAGAATATATGTAATATGTACGAAATGAATAAATTATCTAAATATCGAGATATCTCGTGTACATGGAACAATTGTACGGAATTTCCGATTGAAATGACACTCACCTGCCAAGTTTCGCGTCATCTTCGTCGACGGGTTTTCTTCGGGATCGTTCGCACACGTAGTAGATAATTCCTATAACAGAAATTCACCAATTCGTTATTGAATTAATTAAATCAAACTCAATATCTCTGAAAATTCTCAATCCCTTTCGTCGTTGTAATTTACATGGAGATTTATTAATAAAATAATGTGAGAAATACGTAGCTAACTTTTAAAACAACCGGATCAAATGTTTCCAGCATTATATACAGCAAATATATAATAAAAATATATAATATACATTATAAGTATAATAAATTTTACGAAGAATACCGAAGATCCTCACCTGATTTATGCGCGCAACAGCAAATGACGTCGATCACAATGATAATGATGAACAATCCTGCGATGACGATACCAATTATAGCTGCGCTCGATATCAGAGGTCCTTGATGATGTACCACCGTGGTGTCTATACCTTGAAGGACAAGAACAGCGTATCAAACACGTTCGCAGTGGGCACACATGCTGAATGCAATCCGTTAGTGCAAAAGCAATACTCAACGATGTTTGGTGATGGTAAAAAAAAAATAAAAGAATGTGATCAATTCCGAATAATTCTAGATTACGTTACGGTCAAAATAATGTTTCAAGACGTTCAAATTTAATTGTTTCATTTTAAAGTCACTCAAAACTAGAGTGAAAACGTACTGGTATGTTTGTAATGATAAGGTATATGCAAAAGAATTAAGTTTATATTGTGTCCTCGAGGGTACTGAAAGAAAAAGTAGAACAACTAGACGAGATATTTGTACTATCCGGTGAAAAAAAAATGACACCCGTAAGTAATGTTTCAGCAGTCTTATAATGTCTTCTACTTTGTCCGCTGGAAATAAATAGCAGTATTCAGTGATCTACAGAATGTTTCAGGGTTTCTTTCAAGTCAAATCTTTGGAGAAAATATTCTACAGATAGAAGCAAGAAGAAATTGTTATATGAATATTGTAGATAAACGCTTTGTTAAAGATTTTAAAGAGAACTATGCAACGTGATACAAATTTTATATAAAATTGGTCGCCTTACGAATGTTTTGACAATTTCAATTCATACTTCACGTTTTATATTTTTATTATAACATTTTAACAAGCGTTTATCAATACTTTGTTTGTCATTTCCATCGATAGAATATACGTTCAACGATTTCATTGTGAAAGCCTGATACATCACTGTATAATATTGAAAGTGGAATAGACACCTTAAAAAGAAAACAAACGAAGATATTACAAAGACTGATAAAACATTACTGACAGGTGCCATCATTTCATCTCCCAATAGTACTAGACGATACTTTGCACGTTCCATCGATCATCGATTCTGACACGCGACACCGGAATCGACATCACCAAACACGTTACGCGGCCGATTATTTTTAGTCTCCTGAAAAAAGAAACAAGATCGGCGGGGGGTTTTGGGGATGTGCCAAAAATCCGTCTTTATCAAAGCGTTACACACGAAAGAACCAAAAACCAATAAAAGTAAAAAAAAAATAAATAAATAAAAAAATGATAGAAAAATAAAGAATCGAAAGAAAAGCGAACGTACAATCGAAACAATTACATCGAAAGACAAAGCGAACAAACAACACTACGTAACAATGTTAGAAACAGACTGCAAATGTTAAGCGCATAAATATTGTTCTAGAGAATAGAAGAAGCGGTAGAGATAGTTTCTCGTCGGACGCAGAGGGGTGCTAAAAAGCTCAAGGAAGGGGGAAAAAAAGCTCATTCGCTACCTTTCTTTTTCCCGATGTTAGTATACTACGCGTCACTAATCTAATTGTGCTACCTCCACACACATAAAGCCTTTCCATTTGGTGAGTGGCATCTCACTCTCATGTTCGTAAGTTGCTTCGAGTCAAAAAACAGGGACTACTACGATATTAATACTTAGCAGATACACAATTGTATTTACGTTTCTCTCCTTTAATTGTGTTGTTGAGCATATTTACCCGTTTTCGCCGCGTGTCGCTTCCCGTCGATTACTTTTTTGTTTTGTTTTGTTCGTTTTATACTAAAGCAAGGTAAGCGAAAATAATTAACGAGACGGCCGAGAAAGAAACCATCCACAAATTGTTCTATCCGACCGTCCAACATCTAAGTACATGTTAGTCTATCGATGTATAATAATAAACTAATAATCTAAAAGCGGTGTTATATACTATCATGTAATAAAATCGATTTTTTTCTACGCGTCTCTCTGATTTTATATATATATATATATATATATATTAACGATGATCTTGTTGACGATTCAACCGAATATCCGCGGAATTTCACGAAAACAATTTGAGGCTGGCTTCCCTGCTGGCGTGTTCGTTGATATTCTTTAAACACTCACATATATTTCCGTTGTTTTGCATCATATTTACAATAAGTGTTCCACAGGAAAACTATACGTTTATCCTCGTCATAAATACGAACATATTAGGCACTAGGCTAGTACATATCCTTGCACGTGTGTAAATGTTATCTCTATATATATATAATATTTATATTTATATTTATATATTTATATATATATACGTTTGTACATATACGTGTGTATAGTGTATATATAAGTATATTCAAGTCTGTATATTCTTCGGAAATTACGAGCTGAGACTGCAAAACCTCTAAATGTCGGGGTCTGTGTATCCCGTATTAAAAACGTATCTTATAAAACAGGAGAAGCGATAGCGCCAAGTATGAATCAAAGACAAGACAGAACACGCTTTTTCCCTGGCTTGTATCTCGTTAGCCCCTGCACTCTTCCTTTTTTCACGTCGGATTCGTGGGAGTGTCCATTAACCCTTGATAAAGCAACCCGCAGAAATTGGTCGGCGTTGGACTTTTTCGTTCTGTACACTCAGTTTCCCTCGATTTAAATGCACGACATGTCGATTTTAATCCTCTGCAATTCCGTGGGACTTTGAACTTTCGTACCGCTAAATCCGTGTATGTATGTGTGTGAGTTTTGTTTAACTGGGCTTTATTCGATTAAAAGCGTGTACCATCGGGATTTTTAATTTAAAAATTTTCAGTTTTCCTGTTTTTCGCGTGACACATTATTTTTTTATAATAAAAATTTGTGCAGAGGGTTAAAAAAATCCAGATTCGGCAGGTCTGACGGACCGATTATCAAGGGATACATGGACAGCCTCCTTACGACATTCTTTTTTTTCTAACAGGACACATCGTCGAACGGGAAAAGGTATCCGTGGCAAATCTCCGCGATCCTTCGGGCCGCCATGGAAATCTGCGATCTCGTCGAACAGCGCAGCCGGGGCTTGAATTCGAGCTACGACGAGTCTAACGCGACGGTTACTCTCGCGTCCTCGCGCAAAGCCGAGATAAGAGAGACCCGCGTGGAAACACACCCTGCTCTCGGTTCACCCTTTAAAATAGTTTCACGGCTCTCGACATTGCACGGTGCTCTTCATCGCGAGCGCAAACATCGCCGTCGTTTCCTCTCTTTCTCTCTCTTGGTTTTCCTTCTCTCTCTCTCGTTTATTTTTTTCTTTTATTTTTAATTTTCATTTTTTGCTTTCATTTCCTTTCCCATCGCGCAGCTTCGCGCACGCTCTCTCGCTCTTCCATCGTAGCGGGTATCTCTCGCTCTCGAGCATGCTATTTATAACGGGTGCCTCTGTTTCGGGACGAGAGAGTTCCGCGAACGAGTTTTACATTCACGAGTGTACAGTTGGGGTACCGTCATCTCCGCGGCCGAGGTTTCTATTTCTTCGCGTCCGCGTGGTCGAAAACGCGCCGCCGCGTTTTCCTCGGCACTCGAGCCGACGATAGCGAAGATACTCTCTCTCTCTCGCCAGGTCGTTCGCGGAGAACTCGCGCGAGCGAACTCCCAGACATCGCGCGCGTCTCTTCAGCAACTTCATTTATGCCCGCGGAAATTATTCTCCCGCCCACGGCAGTTCCCGATCTCCCGACCTAAGCAGTTTTCGTTCACGGGAATCCGTTTTAAGTTGCAAAATTCCATTCCCGATTCAGGCCGAGAGGGGGGAGAGAGATAGAGAGTAAGAGAGAGATAGATGTATACATATATATATATATATTATATATAGATATATAGATAGACGTGCAGCTAGGATACTCGAGATATTATAAATTCCGTTGGAACCATGCTCCGAGAGTTTAATTACGTTACGGACGAGCCTATATCCGGGCTTCGAGTGATTACTAACGAGAATCTATATTTACTCCGAAAATGTACAGTGTAGAAAAATACTATTTGCTCATCGAATCGCGCAAACAAATATAGTTTAAGTACACAGCGAATGGTTACGAGATTAATTTTAACGAAGTATTCACTGGTGATGTTTCAATAGTGATTAAAAAAATTATTAAAAATCCATTCGCACTCCGAGTTAGACGGAAAATTTTCTCTATGTTTACGAGAGAAGATGCGTAAATCTGTTCTCACACACTGTATATTCCCAGATTGACGCGTGAACGGGTTCGAAATGAAAATAAACACCGCGCCTGTCTAAACGATGCACTTGCAGAGCAGTCCCACGGATTATCCGAGTAAATACGTACAAGACGGAGTGAATGCTGTTTAAACGGTAGCCAATTGGGCGAGTGATTTAATCGTCGAGTAATTTCCGGAAACGGATGTCGTGTTTTATTTCGGAAACCCGTTCCACTTTCGGATGTTGCATGTCTAGATAACGGCCACGTGTTCCTCTCTCGCTCTCCAGCGATCCCATTCGGTCTCGCGAATTATCCTCTCGCCGGAGTTTACCCAGTCACGGGTCCTTGAGAATGACTAAAGCGAATTGATTTAACCGTCGTCGTAGAGGCACGTTGTTGCCGGAGAATCCAACACTTATTACCCGTGGAGATTACGCGTTAATGATTCGCTAACTGGGTTCCCTCGAATGGTGGAAAATTTACCGTCCATTTTTTATCGTACCTCTTTGGATAGCGAAGCCGAGGACGATTAATTGTACGATCCTCGTGGAACATTCATCGACAGGGTGGGTGGTTGGGGGAGGGGATGAAAAAAAAACGAGGAGAGGAATAGCACACTTCGCAGTCGAAGCAATTTCGAAGGCTGATTCTCCTTCCGATAGCGTTTTAACTTCGACAAAATTACATTAGCAGTCGGTTGAATTGAATCCTATTCTAATGGAATTTCATGGATTCTCTCGTGGAATCCAACATGGTACAAATTAAGAGGACTTTACCGGGATTCTCTTTTCCCCGTCTCTCGTTCTTCTCTTTCTCTATATTCTCTCCTCCCTTTCGTTTCAGTTTCGTTCTAGTATCTCTGGCGTTACGACGAGCGTATAGATCGAGTTAAAAAAGAATAAAAAGTATCGCGAGAAACGGCTGGAAAGATAGAAAACGATTTCGGGTATACCCCCTCGATTCTCTGTCTCTCTCTCTCTCTGTGTGTGGGTGTGTATGTGTGTATATGTCATTTTCACTCATTCTCACGCTTCTTCCCTACCACGCTATTGTCTCGACGGTCTGTAATATTTCACGCGCCGGCGAGTTGCACGCTTTTCGACGGTGTTTCCCCGTTCAAAAGCAGTCCCGAAGAAAACGTGTCTACCCCGCTTCAATTGCTGTACACTATCGCGCCCCTCTGCACCGCACCCGTTCAAACCGGGAAACTTGTGCCCATTTATATCGTTACGGAAAATGTGGTTGGGGGTATGCGTGTACACCGGTACAGAAAATTGCCGAGGACTTGTTAGACAAAGAAAAAAAAAGAAACTATCAAACGGATCCTATCTCTACTTCGCAACAGATCTAAATCGAACTGATGAAATCCCATGGGATTTCGTCTAATTGGCAGATCGTGTAATCCGAGACTCTTCACATTTAATTCTAATATCTTCGAACCTACTGTAAGTATGCTGACTGAACCCGCGAGATTCCGTTAACGTTTGTTTATTCATCGACGACGTAGGACCGAGGAAAAATTGTGTACGTCGCTTGATCGTCGTGAATTTTTCATCGTCTCTTTTAACCCTTTTCAAGTCAACGATATTATATGACATACTTATAGATTTATGAATTTTCAAAGACCTTAAGGAATGTTAGATTTTCTCTTTGAACCGATGTTCCGATTGGATTCCCATACTGATTTCCCCATGAATTCAGTTTACCCGTTGCCCCCACGGAGATAGATATTAAACTTTGAATTGGAAAGGGTCAATGCTTTGAGAGTTTAGGCCAGCTTGAAGTGATCCGTTGCCGTCACAGAACGACGACGGTCTTCTACGGATCTCTGTAATTAGTCGATCGTGATCGATATACTTGATTACAAATACAGAAACCGTGGAACGTTTACATAAAATCTTACAGACACTCTCTATTTCCTTCCTAAATAACCGGGGGACGAATGGTCGAACTAGTTATTCGTATTTTATCCACACGGATCCCTCGATACGAGTACAAACATACGGTACGATGGAATGAAATTGTTCGCCGACAGAATGTGCGGGCGAACGGCGCTAATTGAACAAAAAAAATAACACAAAATAGTAAAATAAAGGGAAAATCATACAAGCGCATGCCATGCGTTATAAATCTAAACATCTAAGAACCCAGGCAAGTGAGTTAAACGTACGTAGACAGATTCAAAGACGGACGCCTCGTCGACGGGCGCCGTTGATAATACAACGACGAAAGCTTGTAGAATGATCGATACAGATACACACTCATACACAGTGAGACTTAATGAATTCACGTGTGTTCCATATGCGACGAGGCATTCGTACATCGACACGGTACTCGGTCGTTCGGAGCATGTATTCGCACGGTTCTTATTACAAAAAATTAGTGATGACAAACTAATAACAATAATCATATGACGGTGGTGGTGGTGGTGGCTGGTGGTTGTGGTGGTGGTGATAATACTAATGGTAATGACAATATGATATATAATAATGATATAGTAACTATATGATAATTTATGACGATATAATATCATTAATTATAATATTAATAATAATTATAGTAAACATAGTAGCCGTAATCATAATCATAATCATAATCATAATAATATTAACAATAATAGTAATAATAACGGTAATAATAATAATAATAGTAATCATAATCATAACACACATCATGCGCACTAAACACGTATGTCCAAACTAATCAAGCAAGACTAATGACTCAATAAGTTCCCAAAAAAAAGAGGAGAGAAAAAATCAATATGCAATCGCATGGAAATGAACCCAACTAGAAACTAATAAATTGCAAAATTCTAAATGGTAAAAAGTCGGCGTGCTCCCGTTCGTGCGGATGCTCTCCAAGGTTTCTCGTTCCGCGAGTTTTCAAATCTTTTCGAGATATCCTCGCGAATAGAGCGTTGTGTGTCTGTGTGTTTCTTTTACTTTCGCTGAACACCAAGCGTTAATTTCCATTTGTTTTTTTAAAGTATCTGAGGTTCTTTGGCTCTAAACGTATCGCACGGACGAGATACGTCCGCAAAACGTTTGACTTATGCGAAAGAAAAAAAAATATATATATGTATATATTTCCCAACGAGTGGCCTTTTTCGGGGCAGCTCGGACAAAAACGGATTTTTCGCGGTCATTATTCCGGTTGCGAACATATCGTGTGTATGTATAAACAAAAAAAAGAAAAGAGTACTAGAAGAAAAGAACTCTGTACGAATTCTCCGAAAAAACGATAGCGAGGTGTACGTCAAGTACCATACTCTCGTGAGTACACTCATTCCAATGCTCTATCGTAATATAAAAAAAAAACCCTCCCCTCGTTGAAAACTTTAACCCCACTCTCTTTTTCCTCGTCTTTCATTTTTTTTATCCTCAAGTAAACTCTACTCCCCACTTATGTGAAATCGTAAAAAAATAGAAACTGCAAAAATACTTGTGCTCTATCAAAGTGGCAAGAAAAAAAACAATTGAAAATATAGGTTCTAGCGTAAACCCCGTGGATTCTGTGTAAAGTATTATATGTATACGATAGACGACGGGTAGCTATCCTCCGTTACTATTTTCTCCGCAAAATGGGGCGAGGGGTATGGGGGTTGGGGGGTGGAAATTATACTTTCAGCCCTGCAAACGCGAGCTCTCGACAATTTAACGTCTTCCTTCCCCTTTCTCGTTGAACTTTGCATTTAACATTAGGCATTTGGCAATTTAAGGCAGTTAAAGTCTTAGGCTTTTAATACCTCTGCATTGGATGCTAAAATAGACCCGCAGTGCACGCACGGATGCATTGGATGCATCAGTGATGCTGCAACGAGAAGTACGTGCGCGTTTCATACATTATTACTAAAGGACGCCGATTCGAAAAGCAATTTGTACGATAATATCGAATTCCGTTTGGAAGCACTCGTTTGTTTTTGTGAATAAAAGATTCAGTAATTCGGACGTTAGCACCAACAGAAAAAAGGTAAAACGAAAATGGTCACTCTCTTTTTTGAACAACCGAGATTATTGATTAATTTATAATTGATTAATAATTGCAGTATTTCCGATGCATCGTTTTCGTTGTCGTTTACCGTCGTTACGTTTTAAACTTATATATTTTTTTTCTTCTTTTTTTTACCTCTTTCTTTCTATTAGATATAATTATTGAACACGTGTGTAATTGCAGCGCGAGGAACAATAGCGATGCGCAAAGATTCCGTTTGTTAATTATAGACTATCGTACTTACATCGATAATAAACGCGCGAGTAATTTCTTTTCCTTCCTTCTTTTTTTTTTCTTTAAATTTACGCGCCGCTACCTTTTTGTTTAGCCTTTCGGACAAAGAACGTGCACACTGCGGCACGCGAATCTTATAAAAATTACCAAAGCATAGCCTTAGCTTAATACAAAAACGTACCAGTACGTTTACTAACAGTGAGCATTTAACAAGTATTTATAAATACATTTACGCATCTCGATCTAAATTTCACTGTGTGTTCTGTGTATGTGTTCTCTTTTCCACCACTGTCACTAGCAGAGGAAAACCACTTATCCGCTAAACTTTTTCTCGTTACTTCGGAATGTACCGGGTCAACGTATCAAACTCACTTTACATCGTTAACTGTCATCGTTACAAAATAATATTACTGAATGGCGTGTCAGTGTCCCGCGGTGAAACTTTCCCTTTTCCATTCGCTGTCACAATACATGCGGATAATATATGTATACGGGGCGACTCGAGACTGTGTATGTACGTCACAAAACGTAAAACCAAATTTTTTGTTCTTTTTTCTCGGCGATCATTCGTTAAACGAAATATGTTGTCGAAGGAAACGAACAAAAAAAAAATAATAACAAAAGAAATCACGAAAAATATATATGCGTAAACTGTTTGTCCATCGTGGGTTTCTTGGATTCCGGGAATATCTCGCTTCGGTTCTACGGTGTAAACGTTCACGAACGAGATTCAAAGCGTGAACAGCGAATGTTTGCGACGACGATTTGTTTTTCTTTCTTTTTGCTTTTGCTTTTTGTTTAAACGGTTAAGAATAGGATCATTATTGCTGTGGTAATGGTGGTCACGGCGAGCTTGGAAGAATCTCCAGCGGAAGAATCTATAGTGTAGTCCACATTGATGCCCGTAGATTCTGAATGATAAAAAGTGACTTATAGAAGGATCGTCTTCATCACGTTTCAAGAAAATCTAATGCCTACCGGACGGCTACCGGAACATTATCTAATCGCTTTTCTACAAGGGTCAAGGGGACTGAGGAACTTTTTCAAAACTCCAAACGAATGTCTCGTTACGTTTCCATTTATCGTTTAACGACCCGTAGAACGAACGTATCGTATACAAATTATAATTAATTAAAAAAAAAATATATATATGAAAATGAGGTACAGAGAGAGAACTGAAAATAGACATCGAAATACCTCAATGACCCTTTTCCCTCTTCCTTGAGTGAAAAAAAAAACAACAACAACAGAGGCGAAGTAATTAAACGATCTTCGTTGTTACGTAATAATAAAAAAAAAAGAATATCAATCGGTGCAATAGCCTCGTGCACATATTGTATATACGTAAATATTTATATGTATAGAATAATATTCCAAAGAGAGTTACGATTTGTAAAAAGGGCACTAATACTGACAAAATATCTTACGATGATATGGTAAATGGAATGAATATGATTTATGGTATTAATCAAAGACACTTACCCCTGGCCGTCTTAAACTTCGAGAAACCGGGTTTACTGAAACCCATCGCGTTGTGAGCTTTCAGTTCCACCCTGTAGAACGTGTCCGAGATCAAGTTCTTCAGCCAGTGTCTCGTTCTGCCTTGGGTTTTAATTTCTTCGACGCGGCACGTGTCCTCGAGGAGTTCCCACTCGCCGGAAATACGTTTGACTTGGCAGTACCTGATCTGGTACATATCTATAGGCTCGCCGTTGTCAGCGGGGGTCAACCAGCCAAGCTCGTATTGATTGTTGTACAACGACACGTCATACTCAGCCACCGGGGTCGTGATTATCTTTGGTTCGTTCGGGACGGTTCTTCCGGGTGTAGTTTCACGGTAGAAGGCGCCCCAGTTGCCAAGTCCGACTTCGTTTCTGGCCGCGAAACGGAATTCGTACGGTGTCTGCGGCTTTAACCCCTCAATGACGTACAAAGAGTCTGGAAACAGACGGGGCAAACAAAAGTCTTAGAATTTTTCTTCTATTAAAAGTTTATTATTTGGTCATTTTCTAGCTATCGACGAGACCGAACGAAGAATAACATATCTATGTTAATATAAAGTAATATCTTAATTTGTCATCAGTATCATGATTATTTAATTACTCGAAAAGTTCCAATTAAACAAGTATACTCACCGACGGACCACGTTTTATTTTTAGCGTTAGCCCAAGTTTGCTCGTCCTCTTTATACTGCACGGTAATCGTTCTAATTAGTAATTCCGGATGCGAGGGTGGTGGCACAAGATTGAACCTAATCGTCGTCGCTGTTATCTCCACCATATTGACCTGCGATATTTCACCCGGTTTCGTCGCTTCCCTGAGCTCGATAGGGTGTTCGACGGTGCCGTGGACATTTGACGCGATACACTTGTAGGTCGTGTAGTACCGCCTGTCCAACGGCACGATCATCAAAGTCGACTGCGGCCCGGAGCCCAATTGTTTGATCATGTTATTGTCGTCGATCTTCTGATCGCCGTGCATCGTCCAGCGTATCGTGGCGTTCGGTATACTCTCGGCGATGCAACTGATATTCACCGGTCTCTGTTCCCAGGACCAAACGGTGATATTCGGCATAGACGCGAACGACGGTGCGAACTCGACCGTTAAATGGCCGTTCTTGTAAGCGACTCCGCCAACATTCTCAGCGATACACTCGTAGAGGCCATCGTTTGATCGAAGACTCTCGTGAATGGTCAAAGTACCGACGGTTTCACCGGCGATATCGTTCTGACGATTGGTTAGAATTATTCTGTCGTCGTCGGGTTGCGCACCGATCAAATAAGGCTTCTCCGATGTGTGCTTTCGGAAGGTGACCTGTGGTGGCGGTAGACCAAAGGCTTTACAAGTAAGCGTTGTCAATTTCCCTTGTACCACGGTCGCGTTCGCGATTTCCATGATCTTTGGCTTCACTATCACGTTCACCATTATATTCGTATTGGAGGTTCCGGCCGCGTTTGTGGCTGTACACTGATACTCCCCGGCATCTTCTCGATTTACGTTTGTAATTGTCAATACACCGGTGTCGGCGTCGACCCCAAAACGATTCACGGTGGATAGATTTTGCTGTGTCAGTGATTTCACCCAAGTGAATTTTGGTGGCGGTTTCCCGGTGGCTTTGCACTGTATATTCGCATTTTCCCCTTCGATTATGCCTACCGGGCTCGACAGCTCTTCGACGACTGGTCGTACGTGTATCTGTAACCAATCGATATAGAAATTGAATTAATCGGAATTTCATTGCCGATGAAAAATAAATAAATTGTGGAAATTTTATTGAAAAATGAAAAACAAAAATATTGCACCCAATTGACGCTAATTGTTACATACAATGTTGGAATAATAAATGGATAATAAATACTGAAATTAATAATAACATTACAATACACACCTCGACCCTTATCGGTCGTTCCTTAAGTTCCCCAGTAGTCGGTACAGAAGCTCGACAGGTATAAATACCGTCGTCGGATTCCTGAACGTTCTTGATTTTCAGCACATCTGTGTCTATGGTGTAGTGGTCGTTTGTTTTAATTAAATTACCATTGTACAGCCAATCAACCGAAGGCGACGGTCGGGCCCGCACTTTGCACGTGATGATAGAGTCTTCTCCTAGGATTGGATATTGATTTTGTGGCGCATTCTGCCATGTGATCGCCTCTAAAAAACAAAACAAGAATACATATTTGTAGTTTTTTTGCTTTCATTTTCCATTGAGCCCGAATCAACCGCATTCCCGTACTTATATGATAATAAGCTTAATATTAACGATATCATCGTTGTGTGGTCACTCACCTATGGTATCGATCGTTACAGACTTGTTCAGGGCAATCGAATTCGCGTAAGTAGCCTTACAAGTGTACTTCCCAGCTTGTTCTTCTTTGAGGGAATTAAAGAATAAAGACAGACTGCTATCCTGGTGCAATTCGGTGTACATTGGTGGCTTCGGGCGGTCTGGGTACGAGCTGCGACGAACAAGTTTCAAATTATTCGAGAGTAGGTACCGAGGTTTGTAAAATTCAAACGGAACAAAGAAACAAAAAAATAAACAGATCTCTATGTGTTACAATGATAAACGACATCCCCAGATAGAACGTATATAAATCGAACAAATATGGACTCTATATGTTTCGCAAGCACAGGGTATTCCACATATCCAATATGAATCTTTTAGAAGAGATGTACAGAGGAGGGAAGAAAAAAAAAATGATACGAGAGATCCAGGTATAGAGTTTATTACGCTCTACCGGATCGAGATTTTACAGAATGTTATTTTAAGACGGGTAAACATAGTGCTACGGTTTCGAAATCATGTTGAACATTCTATACCCAAACTCTACTAATTGATCGATTAGTCAGCCAAATGTAAGGGCCAAATCAAACCAAGACTTGGTTCTAGCTGGGTCACAAACTGGAATGGGTTTGGAATTGTGCTGTTTGTGTTGGTCAAAATGGGGGGGGGGGTGGGGGGGTGGTGGTGGATATGGTGTAAACGAGACACATTCACATGAATTCACGCAATTTAACAGTGTTACATGACAGAGTACGATGCGGAGATAAGGTCCAGGCAAATTCGACGGTGAATCGTGTCGTAATGAATGGCCGTTGCGGGGATCGATACGCGTTCGAATGGTCGCGTCAGCCGGTGACACGGTTTAACGAACTATTTAATTAGAAAATTACCACCCGCGGCTTTTGGGGTTTCTCTAACGAAAAGAAAGGAAAAAGATGTCACAGTATGAACAGCCCGCGACACACGTACAGAATATACACGCACGCAAAACAGGAAAGCGATGAAGTGTTATGAATCAAAGTAACCGTATGATCGAACGAGTGTCGCCAAGGTGATTTACAAATGATTCCTGTGTTAGTCCAACGATTACAAATTCAATTTCCTCGCGAACTAAATTCCAATCATGTGAATAACAAATCGTATCTCTCCCGATGATAACGCAATCCTGTACGGCAGAAATTTATCACTCTTCGCGAACGTACATAATTATGCAAAACAGTCTGGGGAGGGGGGTGGGGGGTGGATGGGAATTCGCTTAATGGAGCAAACATACGATCCGACGAATCAGTTACCGAGGTTAATGATCGTCAGATTATTTGCCGGTGTGGATAAATATTTGCAAAGTCGACCGACGTGATACGTTATCTGCTTAATAAATCGATAGTGATCGCTCAGACTAACACATGACAGGGGTTTGTCCGATGGAAATGATGATGTTCTCTCATTGTCACTAAGAGATATGAATGACTGTAACCTATAACGGAGCCGCTTAATTACTGGTTTATTAACCGCGATTTAACGCGCCGCTGATAATACCTAAAAGGTATTCTTTGATATCATGTTCATAATCTAATTTCTCTCTCTCTCTCTTTCTCTGTTTCTCTCTTTCTCTCTTTCGACTTCCCGCTCTCCTTCTCTCGCCGAGCGAGGATTTTCGTGCTTCACCGATAGATACATAATGGTTTAACGTTCAAATACAACGGAAAGTCAGTTTACCGGGGGAAGGCGGAAAAGTTTCCATGAACAGCTTAATGAGCAGCGCTTAGTTCGCAGAACAATCGGGCGGACCAGCAGCAATTAAGAGCTCCGTACAGGGTGTAGTAGACGTAAATCAACCGTGGGGGGGAGGGGGGGGGCTAGCGGCGGAGAGAAGACAATCTCTAAGTTGGGCAACTAAGGTAACTAAGGGATATCGCAAAACAGTGAACGGGACGACACTACGGTTGCGTGTAAGTCTTTGTATAGAGTTTTGTATACTCGCCTTTCGATTGGTAAGACGACGAGTCTGTGTGCAAAACAAGTGACAGAAATTTCGTTAAATTAGTGCTTAGGTGTTGGTTGTGTCCCACTTGTGTGTAATATAGATATTGCGTACGTTATCGCGTTTTAATTATCTGCTAAAAGCGGCTCTGTATCGTCTAGAAAAGCGCGAAAGCATTAAAGCTCTTGCGACTCGCGAGTACATATCTCGTCTGGCTTGGCTAACGGTTTATCTACGTTATACGTGTATGTACTAGATATACACCTATGTAGACTTTTTATTTTTAATTTTTCCATTTTATTCATCTCTTAATACGCAGTGCCGAGTTCAATAGCGATGCCCCGAATTGATAAAACGAATGGAATGCTAATTATTATCCGCGGTACATCGTGTCTATCTTTTTCCCCGTCATCAACGTGAAACTAAAACATTTTTCCGCATACATATACATATCTCGTAGTAACCCTCGAAATACCCGAACTGGGTTAACGCGGAAACGATATGAATTTTTCATTTTCAACTCTCTCGCGTAAACGCGACGTTGAAACAACCAATGTAACAACCAAACACAAAAAACGAAACAAACTCGCGTTTGCGCGTTCGTGGAGAAAAAAAATGAATCCCTCGAACCGTTTCGTAATACCGTTAATATCCATAAAGGTATTCGCTTACCGAATAATATTAATTACATTTATTCCACGGTCGCGGGAATGATACGCGCGTTTTTGATCATCCCATCGCGCACAGAGACGAGCGTACGTACACGAAATTCATTTTAGCCGCGCCAGAATCGAGTCTACTCGCGACAAAAGAGCGAGAAGATAATGAAAACTGCAATTACGGCCTACACAGACACACACGTTACAGATATTATATACTCACTCTAGGGACTCGATCACACGGTTCTGCGGATCGAGCCATTGCATGTCGCGTATGAGCTTCGTGTCGTCGACCTTCGGTTTGCACGTAAGGATGATGCTGGACCCGACCGGCTTCGTCTGCGTGTCCCCGCTCGGCAGGATATCCAAGGATTCTGCATTCGCGTAAGCTGAAAGCAAAATCGAGACGTGTTACCACTAAACGTCGCTCGTTACCCTCGACACCCATATGTATACATATGTATATGTGTGTATAAGTGGTCGTGCGCTGGTTACACGGGATAAATTGGTAAAGTACAGAAACTATCCGATCCGTGAAATGGTTTACCGGGATTGTTGTAATCCGTCGCTCGCAAAGAAAACGTTGCTTTAATCGGCCACGGGTAATTACGGATAATTCCGTAATAACGATACGATTACACACCGTGCCACGGAAATCGGCGCCGTGATTTTTTACAGACGATGCGAATGCCCACGCACAACTCGCGTTAATTGACGTCCGATAAGTATCTTCGCGTAAACGTTTGTACCGAGATCATTTTCATACACCGATGATACGAACTTACGTACGTGTAATTTACATACGTTTAACACTCTTTATATAGGTACGCACGATCAAGGTTGTAGGGATAATATATATTATATATTTCGTGTATCGATATCTTCCCTGTGGGTTTGACATTATTGCTACACGAAGTATCCCCGACCATGGGTACGAGAGGTATCGTACAAGTTCGGGAGAAGCTTCTAATAATTACAGACTAGAGATTACAGCGATACGAGAGAGCGACCGAGCGTTGTGTAACCGGCTAACGAAATCTTCCCCCGTACCATACATACATACATACATACATACATACATACGTGTGGCTTACTTAACCGCGTTCCGAAACGCCGTTCCGGGGTTTCACGGTAATTGGAGCACGACCAACCAACCCCCCAAGAATATTGGTTGTACATGGTAAAGCTTCTTACCCAACGAACGATTTGCGCCGGGCTCCGTGGCCCTCAGAACGTATATACACAACACCGAAATGCAGATCGACGTCTCGGCGGCGCCCATGGTGGCGTCGCGACATATACCATGGGTGAACTTACGGACGACATACGTGCGTCAACTATGACACCCGGAATGTGCCCCGGGTTGTTATGCTGCGGCGTGACACGCAACGGCGTTGGGTGCCCCGTCGGTACGCACAACAGGAAGTCGGAATTAAGCTAATTAATTGCGACGAGCGAAAGTGCGGAATTGGCCTAACTATAGGAAACGTTCGCAGCCGACAGCTCATACGGCGATGGCAAAAATTGCTGAGGGAATTTTTCGCGAAAACCTATGTGAATATATTAAATAGTTAACACGGGTCCCTAAGTTTCATCGTCGGCGACGTTAAACTTGGAAAATTCTTGGTGTTTGGATTTTTTCATTTTTTCTTTTTTGCTAAAAGTAATGAATAAATTAGTCCATGCACGATATTTTAGACTTTTCCAGGTTGAACGGGGGATTAGGTTAAGAACCCCCTGGGATAAGAGTGTTAGGAATTACGTGAAGAAAATGTTAGATCGTGATACTCTAATGCGAAGCGCAAACTTCCGCGATATTCCGTAGTTCGGTGATATCGGTACAGCTATTTGCATGTGTAACACCCGTGTGACGCGGGTCGCGTCTGACGTAATCGTCTATGGTAACGAAAATTGAAACTGTGTCAAATTAACGGTGAAACGGGGAAAAAAACGAGCCATCGTTCTCGGTTTACAGCTCGAGTGTTTCCATGTTACGTGGGACAACCGCGGGTGTTTATGCTGTCCGACACATCGCGTCGAAACCGCGGTCGTTTCGGCATGTTAAAATATACGGACGTAGGTTAATTAAATTAAATGGAACACTCGGCACGCTGTGACGGAACGATGTACAAAGATGGTAATGCGGATTACGCTTCCAGACGAAATTCGTAGACACACGGGAAGATACAGTTTCCGGTCCTTGATTCGACCAAGGACGCGGAAAGGCTGTAGACGTTAATGCCGGCGAAATCCTCTCGAAGAAACTACTTTAATTGGACTAAAATCCGTTAAAACGAACTCTTGCCTACCGACGGCCAAAGGATTCTCGTCGAGAAAATAACAGATAAAAAAAGAGAAACAAATCGTCAAGGATCTAACTTTCCAAACTTTAAATCTACCGGCATGAAAATTTTTAATCACTTTTCTTATACTGTACCACGGAAGTCGATTCGACACAATTTTACCGGAAGCCCAGAAAAAAAATAAAGATATAAAAGAAAATGACACCACCGTAAAAATCGGGCAACGTGGCAAAAACAATCTAACAGGAACAGAGAATATAATTCCGCGAAGCTGTTCCGCGAATCGTCTGAAAAGAATATTCGAACGGAAAGTCCAATTTTCGGTTTTACGGTCCCGTCGTTTCTGATAAGAAGTTTTAGTAATCGCCGAGGGGTGAGTCTGCGCGGATTACGAAGCCCTCCCCCTCAGGAAATATCTTGCGTAAGGACAGCTTATTTGTTGAAGTCGCTCGTTCCGTCGGGAAACAACGCTCCGTCGTTGCGATAAGACTCGCGAATTCATCATTTCCGGTCCGCTTAGTCAAAGGGGGAGGAAGAACGCATGACAAGGGTGAATTAAAGATTTTCCTGCAGTCATCCGAGTGCCTGGCAATGTAGCCGAGGGTGAGTAATAAGACAAAGTAATTCGGGAAGCAGACGTTCAGCCAAATGAACGAGAGATTCATGCTAATACTTCGGGTTCCCTGTACCCAACTTTTTGGAACGTCGTGATATCGTAACGTTATCACGTAATTAACAAGATCAAGTTAATATATTCGCCCCTCGTTCTGTGTGTCGTTCGTGAAATTCTATTTATTATCCTGATATTCCTGTATGAATATATGTATAAATGAAAGTACCATTGATATTTCATTATACTACGATACCGTACGTTTATCCGTGCTTTCTATACAATTACACGAACTATAATATGATACAGCTATTATCAAAGGTATTGTACGTTAATGAAACCCTGAAGAGGTCCCACGAAATGCTGTATTATTCCGTTCAACCATATCGACACGGGACAACTTTCTCTTCCCCTCTCTCTTCCTCTTTCTCTCTTCTTTTTCCTCTCCTCGTGAATCAAAAACTGCGTAATCATCGTTACGCCCTCGATCATTATGACGTTATACGAAACTCATTCAACAGGGAAACCCGGGCAAAGAGTGCATCGACTGTCGAGGGGTTCAACAGAATCTATCTGGGGATCCCGTGGATCCACTCAAACAGATTCTATAATCGTTTTACAAATTCGGCCGAGTCACCGCGGCCGGTTACCCAACCCCCGTTTACAATGGTGCACCGCACAAGCCATTATCCACCCCTAAAATTCGCAAATTCATCGTTTCCGGCGACGTTCTCTCGTATCGTTAGAACACGTTCTATATCCCTGTGTGTGTGTGTGTGTGTATGCGTCTGTATACATATACATATATATATACGACGGAGATCCCGTAACGGGCGGAAGGTTCTCCTTGGAGATTTTCGCGAAGAAATCCCGTAATTGGCCCGGGGGTTCATCAGGGTTGGCTTCGGACGGTCGAACTTCCGAAGGGTAAGAGAAGATGGCACACGTACTAACCGTACCGTCGACGGAGAGAAAGGGAGAAAGTGTGAGAGAGAGACGAGCCCTTCTAGGACATCTTATTTACGTTAGTTAGGGTTTGTTGGCACAGCCACCCGAGGGGCTATTCAATGGATCTACCACCACCCAACGTACATCACCCCCTCCCTCTCTCTCTCTCTCTCTCAACCCCCTTTTCATCCCCCTGATGCATACGTATACATTCAAAGCTCTCTCTCTCCTTCCCTCCCCCTGTTCTAGGAGCCTACTATTACACCACCCCCGTCACACGGAACACCATATCACCCTCCCACACGTCATGTGTACACGTCGGTTCCTCAAAGCAGGGTGTATGTACGGTCGACGGAGTTACTTACATACCACCCGTTATATACAACGATGCCACCAGGTTCTCGGAGGGGGTAAGGAACAGGGGGGGGGGGTGCGAGTAAACTCGGCGACATGTCACTCGAGCTGGAAGAATTCGATCTAGGAGGGTTCGTGAAACAGAGGGTGGTGTAAAGACGGTTTTTCGAGGAGGCGAGAGAGGTTGGAAGAGGAACGGGATAGAGGATTTGATCAAATTCCGATATCGAATTGGCCGGGTAAGGGCGAAAAACGAGGAGGGCACGTAGAGAGGGGAGCTGCTTACGAAATTTTCGGGGATGTAGCTACTTGACAAACTTCGGCGCCGTGAGTAGGTAAACTTTACTACGGTAGCTACGATTGTTGGTTTTCCTAGTGTACCGGGAGAAACCACTTGGGAAACTTCGCGAATGACATGCGGGAACGCTTGAAATCTGAAACACGGAAACACGCCCGTGTATCCTGAGGTAGGTACGTGAAACTTGAATTTACAAGTAGGAACACGGTGTTCGTAACTATCCGAACCCGTTGATCTTGATCCATTAAGGTAATAAAACGAATCAGAGTCTTATCGGGGGATAATCAAACGAATAATACATGACCGTACGTTAATGAGAAGCCTCCCTCCCCCCTCTCGACGCGATAAAGAATCCTTAATGTCGCGCGATTTAACGTTCACCACGGCAAACCGTAGCCGATAACTCGGAGTCGTCCACTGAATTTAGATTGGTCAACTATCGTAAACCGCGCGGAAAAGTTTCCGCAGAAGGTAGAAAACGATACGGGGAGAACGAACGTCCTTTTATCGCGAACGGAAACCAGGAGGGGAAAAAGGAACGGTGGGCGGTAGATTGGATCTGAAACCGATATATCGAATCGACGAGAAAAGACAGCGGATGTCCTAGTGGACCATCGAACAGTCGCCGAAAGTTTCTCGATTAAGGCATGGTCAGGATGCCGAAGGGATCGCGTCCCGTTGTAATCTTGTCGGCAAACTCTCGCTATTAAGTAGCTCGGTATAACGTGGTAGGATAATGAAGTGGTCCATGGGGTTTCACGGTGGGATCGTTTCGTAAACCGAAATTACGTACACTAATAAAAGGGACGCCGTGTATCCGTCTCGCGGCGTTAAGTACACGTGAAAGTTGTAATAAGCAGCATACGGGTAAGGTATGCGCGACGGAATACTTTGCCACCGTGAAGTAGGCAGAACTATTAATACAAATTACGGTACCCCTCTCTTCATACGCGGGATGGGCGAGTGTCTAACATTTTAATCGTAGTAATTATAACATACCACCGTAACGTATCGCGCGTACGTGCGGGAAAACTGAAATGACAAACGTCAGGAAAGCCCGAAAGATAGTAATTAATTAGAATAGACCGGGAGGAGGCTTTTATCGTAATGGTGCTTCAGCATTAAAACCCGACGAAGCCCGCTTAAACGTCGAATCAAAACGTTCCTTCCGTCAGCCGATCAAAGAGATCACGTACACAAAGGTAACAAGGAAACCTTATAAATCAGAGAGTACAACGTCGGTGGTTCAAGGGCACAACACACCGTCGAGAGATTGCGATAAAAACTTCTTCTAATGCCGCAGACAGCACTGCAGATAAACCGTTCCTAATTAAATAGCTTTACGAACAGAGAGAGAGAGAGAGAAGATATATACCACACGATTCTTTTTCCATGTACATTCTTTCTCTCCTCCGTTTTTTGTCACGTTCCGTTCTCTCATTATCCGTCCATATTTCCCGTCGTTTGTAAAATAACCCGACGACGTCGGGAAACAAATTCGACGCGATGCCGAAACAAGGATATCAAAAAACCAGGGGGAGGGAAAATAAAGGGGTACGAAACTCCGAGAAAGTACCAACGGAAACCGCTCGAGGGACAAACAGATCCACGGGGGATGGGCGGTGTGCCGTAACGTTTACGTTTGAGGAATGGAATGCGTTATCAGGGTGTTTATGAACGTCTAGTAACGGCGGTGGGGATAAATTGAGAATTCCATGGCGTTTCGTTGGCGCGGGAGTGATGCAATGAACCGTATCAAAATATACGGTGCACTTCTCACGAACCGTACTATAACCGACGCAAAAAAAGAAAGAAGAAGAAGATACTAGAGAATCCAGACGCGGCGTTTGTTATTAAAATACGATCTGCGTGCGCCGACCAGTTTAGATGTAAATATTGCGTGGGCGGAGAATGTGAAATGAAACGTTGCATTCTTAACCCCTTTCATTCGCCGCATCGGCACCCCGGCCGACTGACGGATAGCAAGAATTTAAATTAATATTTTTTAATACGTACATGTTACGCTCAAGCGTGATATTATTGCTTTTAATTATAGCACACCGTTGCAATATTTGATATGTGATATGGTTATATGGAAACAACGTCGAGGTGTTAATAGATATTAAAGGAGGTGGTGTGAGATAGTTGTTAACATACAATAGTTTGGTTAAAACAGTTAAATCGGCTAGAATAATAGGAAAATTGAAGGAGCACTTCAGCGGCAGCGTTCCGGTTAACGGTTGAAATTCCAAACTGTCTTCAGTAAGCGACACTTCCGTTTGAATATGATACGCCGCCTTATGCTCTATATTTCATCGAAACCGCTAGATATCGATTAAGCTACATTTCCACAGTTCCCTGACTAACATTACCACAGCCACCTACGCGCAGTCCCGATTGTTTTAACTATTTCCGTTATTCGTCGACCCCCGTCTAAATGCGTCACGTGTCAAGCAGTACTTGTATGAATTGTTCAATCCACTTCCTCAAATTTTCACTGCTCATTAAAACCTGAGGACATTTTCCGTTAAGGGGAAAATTTAAATAAAGCGTAAACATTACTGTATTTAACGATCATTTATCGTACGTATTTTACGAATAACCTATTTCATGAATTTCCAACGCGAATCCCCGATTTCTCACAAAAATATGTTTACTTCCAAACGACGCAGATATTTCTGCGATATTTTCGAAAGTCGTAACCAACGATCGTCCGAAAATACGTAACAGCCAGATTGCCAATTCCATCGGACCATTATATACGCGTTTCTCTTCCATTCCCCTCCCCCCTCCTCCGTGTATTACCACGCGAATAAAATACTCTCGTTTAAAGTGAAAGAAAAAAATGGAATACTTCAACGTCCCGAGAGCAACCCATAATTCAATATCCATGTTTCTTTGGGCGTGCTTTTCTCTGGGATAAATTCTCTCCTTTTTCACGTGGGAGATCGATAAAAACATTTCCACCCCCCCCCCTCCCCCTCCTCCCACCCATTCCTCCTACCTTTCTGATTATAGCGGACGATCTAAAGAGCGGTACACGATATACCGCGGGTCTTTCTCCTAAGCTCTACACGCAATTACGTCGAGAGCGAAAAATCCGTGAAAAGAAAACGATACGCGGCAAGATCATCCCCCTCGCGACGACTCCATGTCCGTAACGTGTGTACGTCCCTAAAAGGCGGCGCCTTCAAAGCGGTAAGACTCGTTAAAGGCGAACCTGCTCTCCTCGACTCAGTAGTACTCGTTACACGGTTTGCACGTGCCCGATGTTCACGCACGAAACACGCGTACGCTCAGGGACGGATCAATCTACTTGCGGTCCGGGTATTTTCCCGGCTGTCCGAATCGATACGGATTCAATCTACTGATTGCGAGTGGACATTGTTATTTTGGTCCCTGGTTCACGTGAATTTCTGCAATGTCCCTTTTCATTCTTTATTTCATGATGAATAACATGTATAAATTGTATGTATATTTCTAGATATCTATTGGGATATTGAAATTTCTTATTGTAATAGACAAATAATGACTTATTTCTCTAATTTTACTTGAATAGTGATAATTGTTTGACGGTGAAATGTTATGAGAATAAATAGTATTATATATTGTTGAAATTCGTTAATGTTAGTTTTCTAGGAATTTATATGTGTGTTTAAATTATTTATTGTAATAAGTAATCTGTGTCTCCAAGTTTAATTTCACGTGAATAGCGGCAAACCTTTACAAAAGGAATTACTGTACCAACATTATTCCGTACTCGTCCGTATCACGTGATCAGAAGCCAGAGGCTATTTACGTACTACTACTACTGTATCAGACTGTTTAACCCTTTGCGGTGCCGTGCCGCCACACGAGAACTAAACGAATTTACCTTCCGGTATCACTATCCATTATGGAATTAAGCCAGTCCCTTAAGAAGTTCCAGGTAAATCGAGCAACGTCCAATCAAATGAATTCCTAAGATAACTTTAATGTCCATAAATAAAATAATGAACTTTAAATAATTAATATTTAGCCCGGCACGTCCTGCCCGCGTGTGTTTAACGATCCGTCCCTGCGTGACTCTCACACACGTGTCACCGTATATATGAACACACGGTTGCGTGCGAGGGCGTCTCAGTTCTCTCCAAGTAGAGCGAAACGCGTCTGACGTAAGTTCTCGTAAAGTCACCGTCCGGAGCTTTAAAAGAACGCGTCTCGCGGAAAACGAGTCTCGTCTTCAAACAGAGCCCAACAATAAATCCTGATAATAGCAATACTATCCGGCGCCGTGGCGCAACGCGGACGAGTACATGAAAGAACAAAAAAAAAAGAAAGAAAAGAAAAAGATAAAAGAGACGATGAAGAAGATAGAAGAAGAAGAAGTGGAGGCATTATCGACGTAGTAGAAAATTGTGGTTAAGGCATCGTGATAAAGTGGCACGATAAAAGGCGTAGCATCGTCGGCATCATGGAACCAACGATAGACGTGCGTTCGCAAAACTCTACCGTGTAATCGTCGCTATTTGGCTCTGGGAACAACGTCCCATGGGATTTCATTCCGACCGACCACAGATAAGGCTCACAGAAACGTGTCTTTATGGGTACACCCCCCCGCAAACCCCCTCCCATTGATCCGAATTCGTTGTTCGGTGGTAGATACAAAACCTTTATTTTTTCGCTGTGTTTTTACGATTCTACTATTCCCGTTTCCGAATGCATATCCGGATGAATGTTTGATAAAGGTTTCCAAAAGGGTATCTCGACGAGCCCGCGATTTTTAGGGATAGATTGTACGCCGTATACTACGTTTATTTCGAAACGGGTGCATAATTGATACGGTCAAGTTTCAGGGTAACGAAAAACCCACGAGGGTATCTTTGTAGTATGGATAAATGGATAGCCTTGTTGTACCTTTGAATTCTTATCCCCCGTAGGTAAGCTTCTCAATCGACTTACGCATCGGATGCTGTTGTTTAAATCGAATATCAAGTATAAATCGAATTTTTGATACTTTACCCACGGCCAAGGTGGGGTGGGTTAGGTTTAGCATTTTCGGGGGTAGACGATAAGAAGAACCATTTATGGAATTTCTTATTTATTATGCATTCCATGCGCAGCTGACGTTGCAACGCTGAATATTCTTGATTCCGTGATATTTTCCGTTAAATACAGACGGGGGTAAGAATGCCGAGCGTTTACGCTTTAATACGGCTCGCAATCACTCAAACATTGTGTATTTTACTTTCCAGACACTCCGCATTTACAGATTAAATATTGGCTTCAACGAGGAAACATTCTCTCGTGTATACACCTGTATTACTATTCGTAACTATCACTACGCGGATTTACGCAAAACTCCTCGAGCATTCCTGGGGCAAATATTTTCTACGATATTACAATCAAACAGAGACACGGGTATGTAAACAGAGAAAGAGAGAATCGAAAGAGTTTTAGATTCCAGTGAAACCATATCGATGAAAATCCTCTTCTCCTCCCGATCGGGATTTATCCCTCCCCGTATGATGCATAATGGATAATATTCAAGTTCGTTATATCGAAGATCCACGGGTGCATAATATAAAAAGATAACCCTTCGAGCGTAGCCTGATAGCGTGCGCTCGCTATCCACCCTTTGGCGATCTTCAATGTTATCACGTATCACACACATACACCGAAGGGAAACCGAGAAGGACAAAAAATTTGTACGTCGCCCCATAGAATATTATATTCACGTAACAACGGATGATTTACAGGGTGCAGTTTTCTTTCACGTAACCGGTGGAAAGAAACGTATCTCTGATATGATAACACATAAAAATGTCACGCGGTATGATATCGGTCTCGCGAAACAAGGTGAAACAAAAGGGGCCTTCGCGGTGTATTCACGTACGGTGTACGTTGCGTGACTGCATCCTGTTTCAAAAGCCATTTCAGCGCATTTCCAAAGGTGCTGCAATAAAATAAGGAATACCATTCCGTACACGTACATACGTACATACATTCGAGTGCCCCGTAATTTGTCATACACGAGAAAAATTACACGACGGACATGTGTACAGACATTGCACATACACGTATACATATGGATTCGTATACCTATATGTATAATAAAAGAGAGAGAGAGAGAAAGGAAGAGAGAAAGAGAAAGAAATTTATCATGTAATAAAACTAACGCGAATGAAACTCGTTACGAAAATGACAGACAGAATGTGCCATGTAGAGAATAAAAACGAAAGAAAATACGATAATCCTTCTTCGCATATAAAAATACAAAAATTCCGTTGCCGAGAATCTCCGAGAATTTTTATTATTCGTTACATGGACCAGGAGGAGGGAGTAAACCTGCGTGGAATGACAAGCGTTTCCCGTTGCCGTCAGGCTAAATAAAAGAAAAAAAAAGAACAAAAAATAAGGCTACACAGTTAAACCGATTTTCTCGCGGAATGTTCTCCAATGCACTTTGCAACACCTGCTTACCACTGGATTTTAGGGGTGGCCAGGGTTGCGTAGACGCGCCAGTCGACGTAGTACAGAGAGCACAGAGGGAAACGCAGTTTACGTCGTATAGGTGAGGGCGATATCCGGCAATTTCGGTAAAAGGGTTTAGCTATATAACAGCAGCAGCAGCAGCAGCAGCACAAGGCCAGAGTCGAGCGAACACCTGGTGACGGTACCGTGCCTCAACTAAAAGCTATTTTCCCCTAATTCACGAGCCTGTCTCCAGGCAGCTTCTAGATATACGCGACGACTGTACACAGCACCACCACCAGCTTCCATCAATTTTCACGACTACAGGGTGCTTGGTAGGAACTTCCTTCCCCTCCTGGTCGTTCCGCGGCAATAAGTCGTAACTCACAGAAGTCTACAAGGCTTTACGTTCGCTTGTTACGACCTGAAGACGACTACGACTAACCAGACCGTATATGTATATGTATACATATGTATACATATACGTATAGAGATTCTACGGTTTTGGAAATCGGTTTGTTTCTCACGGGTATCGTTTTGTCCGTCGTGGTATCGATCTCGGTAAAGCGAAATTTTCATAAAACGTAGAATCCACTTTGGTGGACGGCTCGATCGGGCGTAGAATCCTAAAGTCCCGACGGGAGGAAAGGTAAATTGGATCCGCGGGCAAAACGGATCGTGATTTTCCGCCCGGCGCAAATTTAATTTTCATTAAATACATACGCGTACGAAGGAAAGACACAGCAAGCTAGTCCCGGGGCTTAGTTCCACGCAAATGACAAAGCGGAATTGAAAGACAAAAAACGTAGTCCTAATTAAACCGTGAAATTGCGGAGCCACGAGATTCCGTCCGGTGAGACGAGTAAAAAAAAATTCGAAAAGTCTTGCATTGTTGTACGTCGGCTCTTTTTACCAACCGCGAACTCAACAGATTTCTTTTCCCTTTTTTGTTTTTTTGTTTTTACTATATCCACTTTTCAACGACAAACATCAACTTTTTGATAAGGTAAATCCGACCGGATTTTCTAACAAGCGAAAGTCTCCGTCGTATAACAGATAGACAGAGTTTCGCGGTTTGTTTCCGCGAAACTTTTGAAAGATTGTCCGTGTCCCGTGGTTTGAAACGGATTATACTTTAACAGAAAGCAGATATTCGGGTATGGATTAAATCCAGCTTTCCAGTATATAAATTGCAAACAAAGGCGAGGCAACCGCGCGATACAGATATGTATTGTGCCGCCTAAAAGCGAAACTGAGGGAACAAAGTGGAACGTTGAAATCGAGTATAATTATGAGTCAAACGCGTAATAACGCTCTCGAATAAAATACTTCATAATACTTATTTATCCCTGTCTCTATCAACTGCGTACGAGTGAAATTCCAGAAAGTTCCATGTTTTGCCTGCGATCTTATTAATTACCCCATAGAAGCACTGTGCTGTTAATATCGATGAAAATACATATACGAGAGAAAGTCAAAGAGAGAGAGTCGGGTATTTTCAATGATATCGAAGGCCATAAACGTACCGTCTACTGGAAAATCCAATAGGGCACCGGTACCGGTATACTGGACCGAGAGCTTATTTAATGCCCGGAGCAGGATTTTTTTTTTTTTTTTTTTATCAGCCTCCGGTGGGATCCGAGATTCTTCGCGTGTGTATGTACAGTGTGGTAGGTACGGCCGATATACCGGTGTTTCGCGTATGCAGCGATTGCACAAGCCCTTTCAAACAGGGAATACGCAAAATTAATTCGCCGCGGCAAATTCCACCTTTTCCCAGCGGAATATTTTCCAGGGCTACGCGGCGCCGTTTGTTCAACTTTTTACACCGGCGGACATCCAATTTATTCCGCACCGTCTGCTGATTTGCTCCGCGAAATATACAACCGTTAATGGAACGCCAAAGGACTGCAATTCCACGAGGCTGCAATACTGTTTCGGTAAACCAACAACGAGGCATACCTGAATTGCGATACATACCCATTACCCGTTATCGACGTTTCTAGGAAACCAATAGCCCTTGTTAATTGTGAAGTGATACGTACCTATCGAGCCAATTATCGAATAAATATTACCCACGCGTCGAATAGTACACGTTCCAAGAAAAATAGTTTATCTCGTTCGTGGCATCGTGTCGGACGTATTAAATTTTGTTAATCGCTCAGCGATTCCCTTTTCATTTCGCTCTTCTCTCCTCCACTCCCACCCATCCCCTTCCTTCCTTATCATAGAACCTCGGGGAAACGTATTTCTTTAACCGCCCACGGTACGCCCAATTAAAAACGTTTCGACCATCAGGAGTTGAAGATTTCATGGGAGAAAAGAAGCTGCCTCTACTTCTTCATCGTCGAAAGGGAGGGTTGAAATTAAATTTCCTTCGAGAAGTTGTCGTTTCGAATGAAGAACCACCGTGAAGGGATGGGAGGAGAAATACGAAGGAAAAGGGAAGGTCGGTTAAGATGGGCCGCGACTTAAATAATTCAGTCGCGGACTCCTCGCGAGGCCTCAAACAACCTTGTCTCTCTTTCTCTCTTATTCTCTCTGTCCCTTCCTCCGCCACCCTTGATTCTCGCACAGCTGCCTTTTCGCATTCTCCAGTTCTCCGAGTTTTCCTCCACGACGACGTCCCACAGGGGCGGCTCGAGGCTGGAAAGGGTCACGGGGGTGGGATTCAGATAAGAAATCCTCGTTTCGCGACGAAGAAGCGAGGGTGAGCGATATTTTCACGCGCGCACGTGCTGTCGATGGAAAACGAACGGAAATATCAAATTCGATTTTCACCCCGAATCCAACGAGGACTACCCTTACGACCGTGCCGTACCACCCCCTCTGTTCCGTTCCACCTCCACATCCACCTTTATCCCTCTTTCGATTCGATCATTAATGCGATCTGTGGAAGAGAGAACGTGATGGAAATTTCAACGTGTCGGAAAAATATGCTTATGGATTAAAGCCAGGAGGAGGGAAAATAAAGGAAGGGAGAGAAGTTTGATATAAACGAAGAGTATGATTTATCCTATGAATACGGAATATGCATCTTTGAATAAATAACCCCAGGTTGGATAGACGGAGGAGGTGTATTACCGTAGCGCGAGATTATTCGTTTTAATTGAGAATAAATTAATACCCGGTGAATGTGTTCGGAGCGTCGAACGATGCGATTTCATAGGTTGGTTCGAGGTTGAACGGGATGATGGCATGCATATAGGTATCAACGGAATTCCGGAATCGCGGCGGAGATTCGGACCTCATCTTGTTTAAATTAATATGGAATGCTTGACCTCCCTCGTTACGCGCAAACGGTACAATAGACCTCGTTGCAACGGAGAGACGGTATTGTACGGTCGATAAGCTCCGACATTAGCGGAACCGTGCGAATTCAATGGGGAACCGGGCGAACGTTACGATTCCAACAACGCCCTTTTACAGTACGCGTTACGAACACGCGTAACGCATACACGCTATGCCCGGTGTGACCACATCAGAACGCATAGCGCGGGGGTGTAGAACGCTAAAGAGACGAGAACCCTGTTCGGTGTATGTACTGGTGTTGGAATATGAAAATTACATCTAGCGAAATTTCAACGCTCGCCGCAATTGCACCCGGGCACCGTAGGTGATAATTCATCCAGGTAACCACACTCGCAGTTATTCCCTGATCATTTTCCCAACGTGGTAATTTCTTTCCCTGTAGTTTCACCCGGTCGAAATAGAAAAAGGTAGAAAGACTGAAATCTGATTCGACCTGGGTAATTCTTCTCCGAGGAATTGTATGTACGTACGTACACGTGGATTAACGTGTTCGCAAGCTAGTTTGATATATGCGAAATAGGAACAAGTTTGACGAGTTTCAAAGCGTAGAAAAACCGGAAAGCAGCTCTGCCGACGTTGAGTGTACTTAAAAGTATCAGGGCAAGTGCGAAGAGAAGCGAAGCGGAGTACGTGACAAAGGAAATGTACTATTAGGAGCAAAACGTGTTATTCTCTCACCCGGTATACCTACGAGTGGCACGGTTCCATTAACGGCGCGAAAATGGGGTAAGAAGGCATATAGGAAACGACGCAAATTGAGCGCCACAGCAAACTCGATTTCTCCCGGTAATCCGGGCTTCCGCTTTTAAAGGGTGGTTCACAACGGGCATCCCTACGACCGGACTTGCACATCGCTGACGCTCTCTCCTGTTGCCGTGGACGGGATTAAAGCGTCCCGTGGCGCGCGAATAATTTCCACGCTGGCCTACGGTGGGGACCGGAAGATTAATAATTCGTCGCGCAGCCGGTGAACCGACGTTAAAGGCGACGGAACTTAACGCGGTCACTTCTCCGGGTGTCGTTCGTTACACGGTGTATCGACTCGCTTTCATTCGTAACAATCAGTTTTTACAGTTTCACGATGATACAGATTTATTTTTTGTCAAAGGAATCGTATTCAATTATTTCTCCGATGCTTTGATTTTTTAACAAATCTATATCAATGATTATTGAAATTTTTATTCCATTCTTCTCGGTATTCTATAATTCTTCTTCTTCAAAAAAAAAAGAAAAATACTAATTTATTCTTTTTTTTCTTCTATAAATAATCGGGGAAAGGAACAGTGTCCCCTAGTTCGAAGTTGTTTGCCATCGTGTATTCTATAACCGTACGTTCTATCGAACGGAACAATTCAACCGAACATCCGTGGCGCGGAAACCTGGAGTTTTGCACGTCTAATAGGAAATACCATGCATTCTCATGAACGTGCATACAGCCGTGACGCGAATCCCTCGACTGTCTCCGGGTCCGCATTGCTTCTATCGGCGGTGGTTGGGTTTCCATTCGAGCGGAAGGTCAATCCCGACGCTTCGAAATTTCGGACCACCCTGGCAACGCGGGACGACGAAATTAACTGTCAATCTCAATTCCACCCCCCTCCCCACCCCGCCGACCGGAACCCATCCCTGCAGGAGTAGGAGCCCCTTTGACAGAACTCGGTCCCACAACAGGCAAAATCTAGGACCGTATAACGTTGCAGTCCTACCCCCTTAGAAATGTCAATTATAAAGTACTCGGTCTGCCAGAAACGTCAGGGCACCGTCACACAAACCCACCCGTCCACTAATTTTTCCATTTTACACCGCGATGTATTTAATCAAAAGAATCTGTACCACGATCAGTCATAATATCCGTCCCACACGACGCCACCGAGAGTGTTCTAGTTTCCGACGTCGCCACTGTTCCGGGTGTACTTTGCTCGGTTATTCACCGGGATAATCATATATGTATGTATGTATGTACACATAAACACATACGTTCATACGTACGTCGTATACTATGTAGGTAGTTTTACGTTAACGTTATATGTATGTCTCCATGGTTTCTCATAGTACTTACCTGTCGTAAGTAAGGTATCCACAAAAAGCATCGAAAATGCAAAGCTATGGGCCAAGTACAAGAGAATCTTAGATTGGAATAGGTTGCTCATTAACATAAACTGCATTTTACACAGGATTTGAAATCAATCAAATGTGAGCAAGTTTGATTGATTTCAAATCCTGTGTAAAATGCAGTTTATGTTAATGAGCAAACTATTCCAATGTAACATTCTCTTGTACTTGGCCCATAGCTTTGCATTTTCGATGCTTTTTGTGGATTCTTTCGTCATTTCCGCAAATTTTTAGATATCGACCTGAATCTTTCACTGTCTTATTGGGCTTCGAATTCCGCGTCCAACACGCCCCGGATCGTTTTAATATCTCAATCATTGTGGAAATGGCGAGCAAATTACGAAAATCGTGAAAAATCCTCAAATTCAGGCGGTTTTTTGAACGGCATTCGCTCAATTTTTGAGATAGCCGTCTGAAACTTGTACCATTGTTTTAGTTGGGAAATTCTACGGCAGATCAACATATAATAGTTGTACTTTTCGAAAATTTCATTTTTCGCAAAAATCTGAAGGGGGTAGGTCAGGATTTTTTGCGATTTTCGTAAATCGCTCGCCATTTCTACAATTTTTTAGATATCAAAATAATTCTTTCACTGTCTTATTCGGCTTCGGATTCCGCGTCCAAAACGCCCAGGATCATTTTAATAGCTCAAAAATTACGGAAATGGCGAGCGATTTACGAAAATCGCAAAAAATCCTGACCTACCCCCTTCAGATTTTTGCAAAAAATTAAATTTTCGAAAAGTACAACTATTATACATTGTTCTATCGTAGAATTTCCTAACTAAAACAATGGTACCAGTTTCAGATCGCTATCTCAAAAATTGAGCGAATGCCAATCAAAAAACTGGTTAAAAATCATAATTTTTCGCGATTTTCGTAATTCTTTTGCCATTTCCGTAATTTTTGCGCTATTAAAATGATCCTGGGCGTTTTGGACGCGGAATCCGAAGCCGAATAAGACAGTGAAAGATTCAGGTCGATATCTCAAGATTTGCGGAAATGACGAAGGAATTACGAAAATCGCGAAAAATCGTCAAATTATGACAGTTTTTTGTTCGGCATTCGCTCAATTTTTGAGATAGCGACCTGAGACTTGTACCATTGTTTTAGTTAGGAAATTCTACGCCAGATCAACATATAATAGTTGTACTTTTCGAAAATTTAATTTTTCGCAAAAATCTGAAGGGGGTAGGTCAGGATTTTTTGCGATTTTCGTAAATCGCTCGTCATTTCCGTAATTTTTGAGCTATCAAAATGATTCTTTCACTGTCTTATTCGGCTTCGGATTCCGCGTCCAAAACGCCCAGGATCATTTTAATAGCTCAAAAATTACGGAAATGGCGAGCGATTTACGAAAATCGCAAAAAATCCTGACCTACCCCCTTCAGATTTTTGCGAAAAATTAAATTTTCGAAAAGTACAACTATTATACATTGTTCTGGCGTAGAATTTCCTAACTAAAACAATGGTACCAGTTTAAGATCGCTATCTCAAAAATTGAGCGAATGCCGACCAAAAAACTGTCATAATTTGACGATTTTTCGCGATTTTCATACATCGCTCGCCATTCGCGCAATTTTCAAGATATAAAAATGATCGAATATGTTTCGAATGCGCATTCTGAACCTTAATTTTACGAAGCTTGATGTCAAAAACGTAACGTAACAAACATTTCTAATTTAATATGTTAACAATCTGGATGTGTGTGAGAGGAAATTTCATATACTAACATATATAAAATCTACGGTATCGGCAGAAAAATTATCTCGCATGGTATGAAACATATGTTAGGGTTTGACACTGGGCTGCGTGACAGGCTGAACATGGAGATGGAGATGGTGATGGAGATGGAGAAGGAGGAGAGGAAGAAGACGACGTTTCTTACAAAAACCTCGACTTTTTAGATCAAAATATCTCGCGATTGGCTTGATGGATCTTCTCGTAGTTAGGCTTAAATTACTCGGGTGGACGTCCCCTACAAGAATATCACCATAGTTTGGGGGAAATATGCGGATTTAATGCTGTTTGAATACCCCGAAAACCTCAATCTAATTCTTCCGGAAAAGCGTAGTTCAGGTCTACTAGTCGGGAACTCTTGTACTTGGCCCGAGTCAAGACCTTAACTCTTGATACCCCGTCACGTTTCGATATTACATATTTTAAGCTAGGTTAGTATACATCGGTTTATATACTTGTAAAGTCCTCGTTAACGACTAATAACGCTAGAATTAATTTTCATCACTCAAGATATATCTTCCTGTTAACGCAATCTCGTAATAAGCTCGTCGTGTGATCGGCATAAAAAGGTCGTAAATCATTCTTTAGTGCGATAACATAGGGTGTTAGCCACCTACATCATGTAATTATCTATCTATTTTAGTATCAAAGCATCGAGAGCGCAATGGCAGCGTCATTAACCCTGTATGCCATTAGTTATCATGTTTGCTCTCGGACATTCTCAGCTGGAAGTCCCCATACGGCGATAGTCTAAGGACGGAGGTTTATCTCAATTATTGTTCGGTGCAACGATCCCGTGTAAGCACGCCTACGAGCTCATCTGCGAAATGCACTTATCCGCTTCCTCGAGGCTGAAGAGAACGATGCAAATGGCACCATTGTCATTAACTCGATACATCCTTTAAAGGCACCCCACTTCATTGTTCGCTACGGTTTCGATTGTTCTTTCGTTCGCCGACGACCATCTTGGCAATGGAACAAGTACCTTACGGTGTTGTTCGTTACAAATAGGCCTTACGTCGATGTCGATGAATCAATCGGTAATTATCAATTTGGTCGTTTATATTTACTTTTCAATGACGAATCAAAGATAAGATTCTTTTTTCTCAGTATATATAGGATGACGTGAATTGCGAATTTTTATGTGGCTTAATTGTTTGCTTTATTATTAATTATCCGGAAACATAAGTGAACTTATTTCCTTGATCGGGTCTCCAAAATATTTAACAAAATATTTATTCAATTTACATTATCGTAAAAGATTCTATTAATCAGACTGCACGTGTCGTGATCCACAGGGACCGTCACAGAAAAAAAAGGACTATCTCCATGTAAAACGAATTACACTCATCAATGCACGTTTCCCTAGAAACTGCGTATCCGGTGGAGGGGTTCAAAATTGTACGATACATTCGTAGCATGAGTTACCCCCGAATTTATCGTAGACGAGCGACAGTACTAAGTGATTTATCCCTACGATTGTCCGAAATAGGCTGTTGACGTGTAACTGTATTAGACACAGGGGGTTCGAATTGGCCCGACAGAGGGGAGGGTCAATACGCGAAATATGAAAAATCGGCCAGTCAGTTTTTTGATGCGACGTAGGGGAGAAAGATCGCAGACGAGCATGGCTGGGCTACGATAAGCGAGAAAATCTTGATGAATCGGGCCAATCGGTTCGCACGAGCCTCCCCCCGGAAAAATAGATACGTCATTGGATATCAAACACATATTTCCCGTGTTACACGAATATCTCTATAAAAGCCGTTCCCCTCGTTCCCGGTCGCAAAGAAACAAAAGTGGATGATGCTGCGATACCGACGTCCTCGTCGTCGTCGATACCGATATTCGCATGGAAATCGTGACGAATTGAGAGAAGCTCCCGAGAGAGGGTGGGGGGACGTCTATCTTCGTCAGAAGTACTCGATAGTTTGATAAGTGTGCGAAATTTCGGGAGGGGACAGGCGGACCCTCGTCGCCGTGAATTACCGATCGTCGCGGATTAATGGAAAGCATGACTCGCCATAAATTTCTACCCGTGACGCTGTTATTCCGGGAATAATACTACAACGAGATGGGAGAGAGAGAGACAGAAAAAAAAAGAACGAGAATTTTGCCACGGGTTTCCGTGAACTTTGATATTCAACCTGATGAAAAGAAAACCATCCGGCGTATATCTCCGCTCACGGTGGATGTCGCCGCAACCCGAGCATCTATCTAAGAATAATTCTCACGAGGAAACGAAAATTAGAATTTCACACCCGCGAGGCGACGAACGGAAAACATTATTTTCCCCGGCATTTCAACCTTTCCACCTATTCTTCTCTCTTTTCAATTCTCATCGAATCGTTCTTTATATATCCGGGGTGATACAAAAAAATGAGATCGATTCGTCGCGTGCTTAGCGTCCGATTTCCGGTGATGCAGAAATTCGGTATTATCCGGATGCTGCTACCGAGAGAGTAGCGGCGGCGAGTTCGCATCCCGATGGAGCAATATTATCGGGAAAACTGTTCCACTCGGTCGAAACGAGGCGGCCACCCCAACCCTGAGAGAGCATTGGCGTCGATATATCAAAATTACTCGTTGCCGGTCCACGATATCCCAACCCCTACCCGCGAGTCTTTGCCGTGAGGGGTGTGCTTGCCTCTTGGACATTAAATCCGTAGAGCGGAATTAGCAGGGTGGATAGAGAGAGGGTGGTGCCGCGGGAATTAACGCGTAGTCGGAGAAATCTGTTTCCTCCGACTCGCCGCCCGGGCTGCGAATAAACCTACGAAGAATAAACTCTGGAATTTCCCGACAATCCTGTGTGACGCGTTAAACCCGTGGACTATGGATGACCCCACCAGCCGTTATGTTCATCTTAATAGACTAGAAATATGCTTATTGCGGGCCACGTGACATGGGCCACGGGGTCATGAAAATGAGGGGGTTGAATTTCATGTTTTCATATAATTCTCTCGTACCGTTTTACATTCTGTTATTTCTATTTCCATATATATGAGAAAAGCACCGGGATTAAGATCGGGTCGCTTTTTGAAGCTAGCTAGGTTATTTCGAATATATAATTTCGGATTTTACATAATATAAAAATATGATTTCGTCGTCTACCACAGTTCTCTGTGAATTTCGGTACACACGAATCGCACTGTTCGGTAAAATACCATATGTACAGCACTTTCGAAAACAAAATAAAAGTCAACTGTCTGGCTGCAACAAACATTGTTTGGTGCGTTGTTGATATCGCTTAAAACCATTCGATACCGTGTATTTCGTTTCATTCGGAAACGTCAAATATACCGGGATGTAACTGTATCCAACTCAAATAACATTATCCCGATCGTGACAACGTAGTCGCGTGAAAACTGTTGATAACGTGGAAAAGTCTCGTTAATCATTTTACGTTCTATAATAAAGCCGAGCAATTAGAGTCCCTCGTCGAAAAGACGATCGGTCGACTGGTGATACCAAGGGTAAAGTATCCCCGATGACGTCATTGTTTAACGAAGAATCGTTTCTACCCCGGCCTGTTCACGGACCCTATACATATATAGGATACGTCGTCGTATCAACGCACGTATCCGACGCGTCGGGGATCGATTGCACTGCGTTTCTGTTTGCTCCGACGATCAAATGTCGCTTCGACGAATTGTCCCGCAGCATTCGATGCGATATGAATTTTCTCGTGACCCCTGACTCTACTCTATACTTCCTTTTCTCTCTTGTTCTCTGTGTTACTCTATCGGTTTGACTCTCCGATACCTCTATGTGTGTGTATATGCGAGTATAGGTATCTACGTGTATGTGCTCGGGTGTGCGTGTGTGTGTGCGGGAGCGTACGTAGCCGCGAGAGGTACGGTCAGAAACGAAATTTTTTTTTCACGTTTTAATATCTTTTTTTTTCATCCGCTGCGACACTCGTATCACTCGCGAAATTCGAGGCGACAGTGGGAAAAATCGTTGATAAACTTTTAACGAGATATACGAAACTTGCGCCGTCGTTTTCGACGAACGATCGAAAAATTATTGGTGACAGCCACCGCGGGGACATGATTCTTCCAAAGGTTGACGAAAAAAAATCCCTCTCTCTCTCTCTCTCTCTCTCTCTCTCCTCCACGCCTTTCAAACCCGCGAAAATATCCCGACGCGTACGGACGAAAACCGCGTTACGGTAATTCGCGATATACCGTTGCGCGGTTTTTGTAAAGGATTTGAAATACCTGTGCCGACGATATTTCGCCGTCGCTGAGTCACGAGGTAGAAAAGATATTTTACGGTTACCGGGAATAGAATTAATGACAATGCCCCGTTTAAATGAAAGTTCGCTTTCGTTCGGACGTACGACCGGCGAAAATTTCCGTCGGTTCCGAGGAAATGAATTTAATTTAATGAGAGTAGAATTAATAACAACGCGTCGTAAATTACGCCGCTCGCCATTTGGTTTTGCGAAGGAGCACAACGATGGCCATCCGGGAAAGAAAAACTGGCAACGTTTCGCGTTAGCGTCAGGAAAAGAATTATAAAATTATCCGATTAACGAGATGATGTCTCTTACGAGAAACGTCTGTCTCTAGGTGAATTTCAAATTGGGCAAGATACGGTTTCAGACAGACGTCGCACGTTTAACCGGCTGGCAAAGTTAGTCAGGTTAAGTTCCATTGAGCACCTTCGTTAAGATAGCGTTACGAGAATATCGGATATCATGTCGAGTATTTCCTTTGTGTGTAGAAGGTCTGCCTTCCGGTAACCGTGTATCTAAGGGCGTTTGCATAAAATTTCACGTGCCGTTTCTACGCAGAGTCCATAAAGGTGTCTAGCACTTCCGAATATCCTGCTTTATCGCGTCATCCATGGGTTTGCATCTAAATCGTGCTTCCTGTATTTTACCTACACATTTTAAGGGTCGCCTAAGTGCTGTCACTTTATACACTCTCACCTATCTACGTCCTGATACTGATAAAACATTAATAATTCGTCAATCCTACAAACTTTCCATCCGTCGCGTCTTTTCGTCGGCGAAAAGACACGTCGATTGATTAATAACTTCCAGAGGGTAATAAAAAGAATTCTGGAAAATTACCGTCTACTCCACTCGATGACCCCCATCCATTCATCTCGCGTCCCAAAGTAAAAGCTATTGGACTTCGTGAAATCGACGTGAGTTTCCAAAGTATCCCGAGAAAAAAAGGACAAGAAAACGCAAAAAAAAAAGCGGGAAACTTTTAAAGCTCCAATTGCAGAAGAAAAATGACAAAGCGGACCTGCGGGATAAAACTGGAAACTCGTACCGGAAGTTCCGTCGCGTGCAACACCGTCGATTTGCATTCCACGGATCAAGAATCCCGCCCGACGGCCTTTGAAAAGTTCGTTTCACGTGACTCACTGTCGCTTTATTAGCCATCGCCGATGACGCATCCCGGACAAACGTTCAACGAATCCGCAACCATACCTCCGTCGCGTCGTCTTCGTGGTCACCTTCCTCCCGTCGTCGCCGGTCGATGTGGTGATAATAATAATAATAACCCTGGTCAATCATCGTTATATCCTCCCACGTTTCGTACTACGTTTTCATTTCTCGCGCGCCCGTCTATCGGCCACACAAAGGGACGGTGTTTATACGAGTACGTCTGGTACACGGGGCCCGACTTGATTGCGTCGACGCTGACCATTAGGCCGGATCTGCCAATCTTCAAAGCAATATAAATCCATGGCTTTATTTATGTACACCGGTAACATACAGCGTTGTACACACACACCGACCGATGTCGACGAAGTCGCCGAACAGAGGAGAGAAGAGAGAAGAGAGAGAGAGAGAGTAGCATCGGATTGAAGCTGGTGGAAAACCACGCCCTTACATAAACAGTATAATTGTGGGGGCGTTCGGGCGAAAATACAGCTAGCAGTGAAAGAGAGCCACTCTTCTCTTTCCCTTTCACCCTCTATCCTCCTTTTCTTTCGTCTTTCTCTTTCTCACGTATTTTCTCTCTGTCTCTTCTACTACCTCCCCGTCGGTCTTGCTTTCGCTTTTATCACCATTGTGACAAAACGACTTCGCGGGGAAAGCAACGAGGGAGAGATTCACCCGTGTTCTTCTTCGTCTCCCTTCGATGCCGCAGGATTTCTTACAACGGTGTGTTCGTATGTATGTATGTATGTATAGGGTGGCGCGTGCGTCAAGGGGCACCCACGCGTGCACGTCATACACTGCGTGTCACGTGGATACACCCGATCTATGAATTCCTCGGCGTTGAATGGGGGGCGGAAATGCGAAAGTCGCGTACGCTCTGTGGGGCGTGTGCGCTTGAAATATGGATCGTGCCGAATCGAATGGCTACGACGACAGTTCTCTATGTATACGGTCAGTAAGGGTGTATAGATATAGGAATATGTATCTTTGAAGAATTAAGAAAAGATAGGGTCTTTTGGAAATTGCGGAGAGAGCCTGCAGGATGTTGGAAGGAAATTACTACGGGAAATTGTAAAGTAATGGGTTTTTTAAAACGATTTAAAATGTCCTTGCTACTGGTTGGTTTTAATACAACCCCTATCATGTCTGTTCACAATGATCACTGGTAGATTCGATTATCTCGAATAGCCCTAAAGTTACGATTTATTTAATTAAAACGCTGCACGAACGTTGAGTGGCTGTTGTTAAAAATATCGGAAAAAACGCCGGGAAATTTCTACAAAATTTCGCGGTTACGCCATCAGGGAGTTGCAACGTTGCACGCGAAATTCCCGCGTGTATTTTCGTTGACCAGTGAATGGTGAACGTAATGAAACCGGTGCTTTCTATTTCACTTAATTGTGCTCTATACCGTGTGCGTGTGCATGTCTGTGTATGTATAATGCGTTGCATGCAATTTAATTAAATTTAAAGTTCATCGATGAAACGCGAGCGTCGATCGAGATGCTTTTAATACATTCATGGGTCTATAATGAACGTAAACATTGACGCAACGTAATATACGGTTTCGGGGTGGTTTTATTGACGTAGGTTTCTCTTCACGTTCAATCGACGTTTCCCTCATAGCCGGAATGTTCCCCCATGGTAGAAGAACTAAAATATCACTTTCATCTTCCCAAGGTTCACCTTATCCAAGCAACATAAGTGCAACCTTCCGCAACGAAGTTACGCGTGGTTCTCTCTTTACGTCAGAGTACAGCTATTTCCCCTCTTCATGCGCGCGTGTGTTTCTTTTTTTACATTTCATTTTTCTTTTTAAGGGGAGAGCCTATATGCCCGACGTCGGAACGGTTAAAAAGAAAAAGATTGTAATAAAACGCGAACGTGTTTGCAATACGGGATATATTCTGCGCTTTAAGAGGTATTTTATGAATCTACAGGTTGTAACCTTGTTCTTTTCGTTCGATTAAAGCTCCTCTCCCTCGGGGAACCCTCTGCGCGGACTAAAATATCACCCTCACCTTTCCAAGGCCAGCGTTTTCACGCTTCGCGTGTACTTATTGCGTCGAACTTGCCTCGGATTTTTTTTTTATTATGCGAATAAACCGTGCGTTATTGACTTAAACACTTACGTAAGCGGCTAAACGCTTTCGCTAGGTTCACGTGGCAGAACACAGGGGATGCTATAATACGTATAGTTTTGAATCGAAACTTGATAGAGGAAGTTTTTTCTACGGGGAAACCGCGCGATTGAACCGTCTGTTTTATAATACAAAGGTATTAAGTACTTTTTATTATTCCACTTCGCCGGAGGCGAAACGAAAGATAATATTCACGGTCGAAGGTTCTACGTTTACTTACAACTTCTTTCTGCTGTAATATCATTAGGGAAAAGATAAAACGTAGTCTCTGGGAAGCCGGACCGCGATGGACCTGTTAATTTTACATTCTCAGTTTGCTTAAGTAATCACCAACTTTAATCGCGAGTTATGACGCTATATAATGCACTTGCTCCTTTTATCTCCTGGAAGGCGGGATATATTGCTCGCTATAATAACGTTATCTGCTCCTGCCCACAGCTACGTCCACAAAGAAACGACGGTAATAACTCGGAGTCCCTTTATTTAACTACAAAACCATCGTTTTTCGCTATCCAAATACTTTTATTCCCCCAGACATCCCGTCGCTACCCCTAATTAGTCAAACAATGAAAAAAAGCATCAAACTTGCAGTCAATCTAACATAATAACCATCGAAATTAAGTTTTTTTAGATCACCGTACCTTTTGGACAATTTTCAGGACAAGAGAATTGAGGGATGGAACGAATCTCGGGAATGCAAACATATCGGGAGTCCAAACTTGATTGCCCGAGTAATCGATGGAAATCTATACGACTCCCGTATGCAAATAAGAAACGGAACGAGTAGCGGTGGGATTTTTTTTTCAAACGAAAAAATCACCGCGGTGTATGTATCTTCTCGTATCCATCGACGCAATAACAACGGACATCGTAAAGTGCATCGTTGTTTGAAATATCTCTATTCTTCCAACATTTCCTGCGGGATAAACTCGCGTGTACCGAGTGCTGTAACATCGAGTCGGACTATACGTCAGGATTAATAAATCGACTCCGACGATAAACCTCACCGGGCATTGTTTCCATTCGCAGTAATCGTGATTCATGCACCGAGGTTTCGGGACAAATCCGATCAGATCCATCCAGCTGAAAACGAACGTGTCGTTGTTCAGGGGACGTTGTTGTATGTATGTACATACGTACACGAGATTCCCTCGTTCCCGTCACTTTCTAATATGATTTTTCGAAACGTCCCGTATCCAGAGTAACGTTGGTTGAGAGTCCCGGAGAGCTCCTTTGCCGGAAACTGGGCGCAAGTTAGCGGTAATTAAGGACAGTTCTCTGGAAGAGCTGAGTCAAAGTTGAACGTCAGGGTTAACGAGGGTCCGTTACGCTGGCAAGCTTCGACGGATTCTACGGAGCAAGGTAAACCTCTGACCGGTTAATTCAAATCGACTCGAGTGTATAAGCGGAGTCGAGTATCGGCTTGACTGGGAATCTGTTCTTCTAAAGATTCAACGGTGAAGCTGTAACTTTAAACTGGACGTCCTATATGGGGTCCGCTTGGTCTGCGGAAATTTGTCGATCTCTCTCGCGCGAGCGAACATTGAAAACCGATAGCGGGAATAACTCGTTGAGAGTGAAAAAAAGAATATTTTCACCACTTTATTTGCAAATATCAAGGGAGAGTTTCGGTGAGAATTGAAATTTACTAGCGTGGAGAAACAAATATAGATTTTTAATTGTAATTTATTGAATAAAGGAAGTTCCCTGTAGATAATAGAAAATATTGTGTCAATTGATTGCTGAAAAGTGATGATTGAAAATGTTGTAATCAGGTTCGTAACGTTGATATTGATATACATAGAAGGAGACGACGTCGTGTTTAGAATAACTCGAGTCACTGGCACGATGGTTGACGTAAACGTTAACCTTTATGTCGCTGGTGGCTTCCACGATAGATTAAACATCGGATCGAACGGCGGATCGTTTGTTTGAAAGACGCCGGCGAACGGGGTCGCTTTTAATTCCAATCGAAAATTTCCCGGGAATGATAGCGTCGGTAGAAATTGAACTTTGACCGTCCGCCGACCCTTAATTTCCTCTTCGACTTCTTAATTGCATGTTCTCTGACGGAACGTGCACTTAGCACACAGACGAATGCCGAGCCATAAGGTAGATCAAATCCGGGGGTCTTTCTAATTTGAAAGGAAATTCTATACGCGAATCCGAAAGATCAAAGGACATGCATCTGTTCACGATCGAAAAACCACCCTCCCGCCTGGCTAATTCGTGGATATCAAACGTTACCATCCGAGATATCGTCGTTGGTTAAATATTTGTTCCCTTCGCGTTACTATTTAATCACGCACACCGATCGCCAGTGACTCGCGGGGAAGATATCCGCGATACATACCTTTTGGATTAAATTCGAAAGGAAATTTAAGAACTTCAAAGAAAAAAGAACGGAAATCTCGTGGAACTAAACTCGGAAAAAGAAACTAACTACGTACGAACGTGAATTACTTCCGATCTAACAAGAACCTAGCCGAACAGAAGATACTCGCGAAGATCAAAGGTTAGCGCCTTGTCCCGTTGAACGGCGACGCTTTAATTAAAAAATTAGGTTCACCTTCCTATACGACAACCAGACTAAGAGAGATGCCGAGAGATTGGTGTAAACGACGGCCAAGGGCACTTTAATTTAAAACGAACTGTATCCACCCCGACTAGTACGGGGCACGACGCTAATCCAATTTGTGACGAGCCGTACCTTTAATCCTTTGCCACACACAGGTACACGGTATACCCAAGTTTTAAAATTAAATTTTCAAGGTTCCCGCAAATCCGCGCCACATAACGCTCGACGGTTTTTTCTCTCTCTCTCTCTCTCTCTCCCTCTCTGTGTTCCTCCGGGTTGATGCAGCGTGGCTAAATTTTGTCGTTTGCAATTTTATCGCTCTCGAGAGTCGTGTACTTTACGTGACGGACACGAGAAATGTATTCCTCGGATATGTATCGCAAGGATTTAAACCGTTGATGCGGGATAACGTGAGGGACGTACATACAAACCGACGGGACACGTTAATTACTCAATTACAGTACCGAAGATACTTCTACAATAGAACCGTGTCTCTGTTGCCAGACGTGTACACAGAGACACTGTAGGGAAAATGTTTTTCCATTAATCCTTCCGTCACCGACGGTTACGAATTTCCCCGTGAACTTTGGTAACTTTCCTTATTACACTCGTTATACATTCCGGGTTATTCTACTTAGTTGCCGGATCATTTAATCAAACTTTTACCACGCGATCTAACATTCTCATCTCGTCTCATCCGTCTTCCGGAATATTCTTATATCTCTGCACGCGATGTCCATTGGTTACTCCGCGTATATGTATATGGTTCACCACTCCAGAGTTCATCTGGCAAATCATACGAGGCACATGTCACGGCCGGCATGCCGTTGCCGCAGAGTTATCTAGCTAATTGGTAACGCGATCTCAGCGGGCGCAAAAATCCTCGTTACTTCGTACTCAGCATCCGGGGTCCAGTGTGCCCGCGGTAAATTCTGAAGTGTCAGGATCTGGCAACAGTTGTCTTTTAGCAGGAACTACGAGAGGAGAGAGTCGGAGAGAGAGAGAGAGGAGCGGAGGGGGAGGGGGAGGGGGAGGGGGAGGGATAGGGTAAAAAGCAGGAGAGAGAAAGCCCTTTCACTGCGGAAACACAAGCTGTGGTTCCGCGGGACGCGTGTAACGTGCCGGTGGCGCTAGGGCCTGAGGACACACTAGAAAAGTAGAAGTGGAAACGTAATATAGCGGCTTTGTGTCTGCGCCACTCAGACTGTCGGCAGCTTCGTTCTCTCTCTCTCTCTCTCTCTCACTCTCTCTATGTTTCTTGTCCCTCCGCTTCACTATATATGTATATCTCGTATACTATCCCTTATTCGCCAACACGTGCCGCGGTCCCGGAGTTGTCTTGCTCTCTTTCCGTTCCAACAACAATGACACTATAGAAAACCGCGAGGGATAATATGGCCGGTACGCGAGACCCTAGACAAAATCGATTTCACCCCTGGCCATGGCATAGACGTCCCTCTCTCCCTCTCCTCTCCTCACCTCTCCTCTCCTCCCGCACCCTCTCGACGCATCACCTTTGATTCAGCGAAATTCGAGACGTCTTTCCACGCCACTCCGCCATTGTTTCACGTGGGAAGAGCCGTGCTTCGTATGGGGAGAGGGGAATTTATCGAGAAATTCGAAACGACTCTCCTCTCCATCCTATAAACCTCTCTGTCTCTCTCTCTCTCTCTCTTTCTCGCTTTTTCTTCGTGGTACCTCCCTTTTTTTTTATTCTTCCTCTCTTCCTATCCTCCCTCAACGTTTTCTATGTGTTTCTTTACTCTCTCTCTCTTTCTCTCTCTCTCTCACCCACACCGATTCCCTATCACGTTCCTCCGTTCTTTTCATCCGCCTCTTAGTTCTATTCTCTTTCCTGCTCTCTGTCTCTTTGTCTCTCTCTCTCTCTCTCTTTTCTTGTTCATCCTGAACAAGGAAGTAGGTCGACCCAGGACGACGATACACCGATATCGGATTTCGTTTCGATACATTCGACGAAACTGCTCGTCTTTTTCTACACCCCCGGTTCCACCGTCAGGTTCGTCGATTTATCGAACCGGATCGTGGAAACTTAGGCGGATTCCTGTCGGTCAAAGGAGGGAGGGCGGGGGAGGGGGAGGGTGTTTTTTTTTGCACCGATGGGAAGGGAACACCATCATGCGATCCCGGAATACGATTTCGTCGAGTACGTCGCGTTCGGAGTAGCTCGTTCGTTTTTCCATATCCATCGTGAGATTTCCCAGGTATTATAAGTGTCACTTTCCCGTCGCGATCTCTGTTCGCCGTTTGACAGATATCGCGGGATCGCTTATAAAGCGATCGGAAGTCGATTTACCGTAGCGTTTACACGTTCATCGATAATCCATCATTCACGGCGCTGCGGGTTTTATGTAAACAACCGCGAGAAAACAACTTCCCGGTTACGCTTCGTTGAGCAACCGTTCCGAATTCGTTTTTCTACGTTGTAGAACATACACACAGCTTTTAATTACAGGCTATTTTTTACCACAGTACGTTTTTCATGGATTTCAATACAACAAAAAAAACACGTAACATACGCACGATTAAACAAAGCTTCGAATAAAAACGTTCAAATAAGATTCTCTGTCAATATTTACCACACATGACAGCGTGTCTTAACCGTGCTCGCTTAATCGAGCCGCATAAATTATCGCGACACAATATCAGAACGTTATCTAAACACTCCTCCGACCTTGGTCACCCACGTCTCAACATATGCGCCGAAAAATTCAAGGTTTTCCGAAATGTTTCCTGTCTTACGTCACCTGTTATAAATATCCCATCGACGAATTCCGATTATTATTTCGCGCAAAATGCCAAGTTTCTGCCAAGGAATACACGAAATACGTTTGTCGAGATGCGTCGTGTCAAGTTCGTCTGTGATCTTATTCGACAAGAGCACGGAGTAACACTCGGAGAAAAGATGGAAACGTTCTGCGGACCGAGGACAGCTATTTTCGACGCGGATCCCGTGTTCGCCGTTACTCGGGCAAACGTAATAAAAAAGCGGGCACACTGAAGCGGCTTCGGTGCTTTACACGGGTTCCCGTCAATGGCATAAGCACCGACGGAGGTCATTACCTCGGGTTGGAATTCAGTGTCACCGCTCGGCAACTACTGTAACGCGGCTTTTATCGTGTGAATCGAGCATCCATGGTTCGCACCGGGGGCTTTACAATAGTGCCGACAATGGCGAGCTCGCGTAAGAGCAAGAATTACCGTCGAAATAACGTAACACGTGAAATAGCGTGCTTTCATCCGACGAATGGATTTCGAACGATTATCGATACTGACAGATACTAATTGTACCGAAAAAAAATCAATTGGCACTTAAAAATCAGTTTCATCGGATTAAAGTATTCTTATGACAGAATCTTATTCCGTATACGAGAAATATAGTTGCCAGTGACGCGAGTGAGAAGATTGAAAGCGTCAAAGTAAGTTCAATCCCGGCGAAAGTAGAAATATCATATCACAGGCGAAGCGGTAATATTTGTCTTTCTTTCTTTCTTTCTTTTTCTTTCATTTTTTTGACTTTCAGTGACACGTGAGAGAACTGCTCCCCGTAGACGAGGTTTATATATCCCTTCGTCCTCGGACGAAGAGAGAGGGGTGTTGTCTCCAGCGATACTCTGAGCCCCGGAAAGGGCGAATATAAGGGGGTTGGAAGGAAGGAAGGAAGGAAGGAAGGAAAGCGGAACGACTGAGCGACCAACCAAAGGACACGTAGAATACAGCCTCGCTCTGCCTTCTTCCACCGACATGGTATTGATCCTGTTTGCCACGTGGCTTTAGTATTCGGCGCGCAAACTTTCGCGAAAACGTGTCCCGCATGCCTGCGGCGCCCCATAATTGTAGATTCAAAGGATATAATTCGAAAGAGAGATAGAGAGGAGAGGAACGACTGTCAGAGGGTGAGAGACTGGAAAAGAGCGGAAGGGAACGTAACAAGAGGAAGAAGATGAGGAAGGAGGAGAATAGTGAAACATGGAACGCTCCCGGATCCCCGGGGATTTACTACGAGCGGGGGAGAGGAAGAACGGTAGGAGAGAGCAACGCGCCCTTGGCCTTCTAACGAAGTGAAAATTGCCCGTAATTTTTCCTTCCCCTATACGTCGGACATCTGATTTCATTCTGGCACCTTCGCGGCAACCCCTCCTAGATTTTCTTCATCCGGTTTCTCCGTCGACTCCTTTCCTCTCGATCTCGCGATCGGCAGATGTCTTTTTTTCCACGAATTCACGTGGGATGGAAACGCCCTTTTATCCCAGGATCCTGTCGGCCTGGAGGCAGGATTTTGCCCACTTTTCTACGGCTAGGTACCTACTCCTAATTCTTAATTCGCTCGTTGTCAAGGATACAGGCTAGGGTTTCGAAAGATTTTTTTCCCTCCCCTCGAACGCCGCGCCCGAAACGTTGGATTATTGGCCCGTAATTAACGTTGAGACTCTCGGCAAGGGGTCGAACACGGACTTATTGGCTTATGCTCACGGTAATATACGCGGATAAATCTTGAGTGGAAAAGATGCCTCGCAGACTTTCGATTAAATTCCAGACACCCTGTTTTTCCCTGTTCGGATTATTAGTTTTACCCAGAGACACTTGAGTTCTCTTTCGCGGAAAATATTGTTCTTTTAAACGATAAACGAACGTTGCGTGGGTAGATTGAAACGTTCGATGTAATTAACGCGTATCGCAGACGTCTGTGTCTGCAAGTGTGTGTATGTAAATGTTTGCACACGGAGCGGAGAAAAAGTATGAAAATATTTTTTCGTCCCACCTTCGGATAAAACTAATGACGATAACACGGACAATTTGTCGCTCGCGACAACGGGCACTGCGTACGAGCTTAATCAGGAGCCCGACCGCGTTTTGGGAAACCACGGAAGTTACGTTCACACGGGCGTTTCGGTTGCACAACGTGGGCGGCGAGCGGAACACGCACGTGCACGGTGAAACACACTATGTGCACAGTGTTTTATGTTGTTTCACTGCGACGCGTTTAAGCCGCGTCTGATAAGCTCCAGGTGAGATTCGTTTGCCGCGCTGATAACCTGGTCTTTGTGTCGCGACACAAAAAAAAAGACATATAAAAAAAAGGCAGCGGCAACCACCCATGGGAAATATGGCGTACATAATGAAACTAGCTGTTTAAAATTTCACAAAGCTACGCGATACACGTCCCGGTGAAATACGGAACGTAATAAAAAATAGAATGAAAACGATGAAATACAATGGACGTAATTCGCGTTGTTTACGTTTAACCTGGAAAAAGAAATATTCGTCTTGCCATTTTTTTTTCGGTCCTGTATCCCTCCCAAACTAAATAAAAATAAAAAAGGGTGGTATACATACACGGGTAACGGTTATCATATATCAGAAACGGTATGCATCATCGGGAATGATTACTGGTTCACCGTACGAGTATTCGACAATGACAAGTGGGCGCATATTCCGATTGGATATCGAACGTAATCAAAGATCGGAGGATTTACGACGGCCGGTTTTTCGAGTATTAATTTTTCATGCGTGATCACCGGCGCCGATCTGATATTCATTTAAAAAAAAACACGTGTAATTCAAACACAGACAGTTAACAAATAAATTATGTATATATATATACATATAAAAAAAAGGAGGAGGACTCTATCTTTATGATAAAAAATTCTGATGCCAAGTCGTGTTCCCCGGGCGAACATAAACGTACGTGACAAGATTCTGATGGGACTTTCATCCTCCTTTGATTCCCCCGAATCAACGGGAATCAAGCATGATTCCGACCGGAACGTTCCTTGATCCGACTTGTTAATTTTGGCAGGTGGACCTCCAGCGAAGACGGGCAAACATTGACTCTGGCCGGAAGCAAACACTCGGAAAAGCACGGTGTGTCCTCTCTATAAAGCTCCGGGAAGGCTGATAAAGCGGATGAAATGCGCGGAAGGTGGGGCATGTCGCATCAGGGCCCGTCATAGAAGACTTTTCACGGGGAGAAAGTAAAAAAAAAAGAGGAAAAAAAAGAAGAAGAGGAAGGTATTCCTTTCCATCGCTGCACAAAGCCGAAGCGCGCAGCTTTCCGCATATTTCTACGTGGCACGTCACGTTTCTTTTTTTTTTCTTCTTTCGATCGTGAAAGACGTTCGACGGAAAGGAAACGTCGAATAATTAGATGAGAATCAGAGTCCACGGGAACAGGAAAAATCTCACTTCCTTGTAATTCTCCCAATTACCGCGAGTAAAGTACCGGCAGTCGCGCCCCGTTATATTCGGAGATGCGTTCAATAGCTGGCAAAGCGGAAAAAGCACGAGCAAAACGGTAAGAAAGACGACATTCATTTAACGTAACGGGAGGTGCGAGGAGGAGACACGGTGTCGTCAAGAATGATCAAAAGAAAAAAAAGTCTTCCCCTCATCCCCCCCACTCCGTAACGGGGGCCGCTGGTAAAGTTCGACAAGAATTCCACGGGCACGGTACTTTCTTCGTGAAGTAATAATCGTGAGAAAAGTAAAAAAAAAAAAACGAAGAAAACGCGACTGTTCTCCCGCAAGGCGGTAGTATCGTGGAAAATGTTTCCATCGAGGAGAAGCTTTCTTCCCCGTACAGAATTCCCTTTCAAGGTTTTTTTTTCGAGTGCCACCGTCGTCCTTTCCGGAGTAAAATACATTAACTCTATTTGCTTCATTCGCCCGAGAAAAAAGGGACAGGCTTGAAGTCCGAATGGTTTCGCCGATGATTTCGTGCCTTCGAACAGAAAAGAACCATGCACCGTACCGGAAACGTTTCTACGTTGGCTCTGTGCATAGCGTCAAGACACGGTGATCGAGAGCGACAAAAGTGGAAGGTGGCTACAAACGAGGAGAAGAAGAAGAAGAAGAACAGTGGTGGGCGAAGGGCTGGTGGCGAGGCGTGGGCGAGAGAAAAGCTTAATTTTTTCCGGTGACTACTCGGAAACCCTCCAACGGTGCAGTTTCTTGCGCACACTGAAAAGCCTCTTCGTCCCCGTATCAGCGCTACGAGGGCGAGTAGAAGAAGAAGAAGAAGTAGCAGAAGGCAAAGGAGACGATTGAGGACAAGAAAGCGAGGGAGAAGAAGAACTAAGAAGAAGAAGAAGAAGAAAAAGAAGAGGGGGGACAGGCGGTCACGGAATTGCGAGATTTCCGGGTGCTCGAGTTACAAACGCTTTGTCTCGCCTTAAATCCAAGCAGTTAGTGTCATGTTATGGAACCGGGCAGCAACGCACAAAACCACCGTGTGGCCAATTGTGATTTCTTCGCGTATGTAGTACATACATGCATGCCTGCGCAACAACACACTTGCATTCGCAGCTGCGACTGCCTTTTACTTTTCCACTTCTTGCCTAAAGAGGGGACCAACCCAACCAACCAACAACCCTCCTCCCCCGCGTTCTCTGATATGGAGTAAACGTGTTTCCCTTGGTTTCTCTGCCACCTGCGAAAAACGTTGGTACCTAAACGGGTACCAGACGGAAAACACGCAGCCTCCCGCGGGGCGGGAATACACGCCGTTGCAAACAATACCGCGATCCATTAAGGCGGCCGTCATTAATCCTACGAGAAATTACCAGCTCACCGCCCCCGGGGAGAATTCGATCACTGTTCTACCACCGCGTCTCGGCTGCAAAACTGCACGGCATGTCACAGCCGACAATTTTTTCCAAGAAAAATTAGAAAGGGTTTGCCTGTGCCGGGCATGTTTTGATGAATTGGTGGGAATTTATATTACAGGTCGTTCTTCAACTTTCTTCTCGTCCGACAGGATATATTTTCGATTTATTTCCACGGATACGATATAGTATTCTATTGATAAAATAGGCGAGTGTTTTCGATTTGGTTCGTGAAAGTTGTAATTTTTTTATGTTGTCGTTGTTGTTGTTGTTGTGGGATATAAAAAGCAACGGGTAAGTGAACCGAATTGGTGTACAATTTAATTTTATCGTACGTAAAGGTTGAAAAATATCGCCCGGTTTTATGCACACACTTTTATCGACGGGGAATACGAACGTAAAACTGGCACGTTTTACGTACGATAGTCATCAAAGCTCGTATGCATGCGACCACGAGAATTTTATATAACGTCACTTTCGTCTATTAAAGACACGTATATTGATTCTCGATAATGTATTCCCGTCCAGGTAATTTGTTATTCATATTCATAGCGAGGCGAGAACCTGGCCTCCCTGGTGTATTCGTAATTTAATATATCGCGTAAACTAATACCGAATAAAAAAAAAATACACACACAGAACTGAGAGTAATGAACGAAATTCAAGTGTAACAAAACCATATGGACCAACTAAAAAAAAAAGGAAAAATCGTTTCGCTATCTCGAAACATGCGACTCGAAACACAAAATACTTTATTTAACGCGACTTAACGCGACTCTGCGGTCTTCTCGCCTATACCCGGTGGACATTAATAATTCATTTGGCATACACGTTTCGTAAATACCGTGTCGCGTTACTCGGGGCTCCTGGCCGGCTGTAATTTACAAAACGGGAAGCGACTTCGGGTGTCCGGGATACGTGGCGGTTTTCACGGGTTCCACCGACGTAACGGGGGAAAATTGCGAAAACAAGGGAAACTGCCAGAGAAGCCCGGTCGCCGTTACGGTACGGACGTTTCGTTTTACAGAAGGAATGCATCGCGATTACGAACGCGGCTCGCCGGGAATTACGCAACATGAATATTAAATGTGCAACCACCGTTCTATCTATCGCGTCTCGTCATCTGGAACGTCTGACGCATGCACTTCCTTCTTGTGCCGAAGATCGTCGGCGAATTCATGGAGGAGCCAGAAAGAAAGTTGAAATTACAGAGAGTGTTACCTCGTCTGCATCGTTTCGGTAGAAAGGCTAACGGTACATTATGTAAATACGTTAACTAATCTCAACTACAGACGTGAAACGCTGTAACTATAGTCCACGTAATCACGCGTTTTTTAAACGTAGGTACACGTGAGGAAGAATATTTCTATTTTAGCAAAATTTCCAGGCAAACGATGCGACTTAAAATACTACCAGAATAGAGGGAAATTTGGTAAATTAGTTAGTATTTAATGCAGTTAAATTCAGATTGGCAAAAATTAAACGAGGTACACAATTTATGATGATACACACTGGCGAAATTATCATACGTACGACTCGTAACGCGTTTAATTAACGAAGTCCAATTCGAAAATAAATTATTCAATAATTTAATGGAAACGTTTCATTTCGCAAATATGGGATTTTATTATCAAACAGTTAATGTGCCGAAAAATCTTTCCACGGGAAAACGGTGAACGGAATCATTTCGATGATTTTATTTCCGTTGCAATCACGACGCGGCATAATAACGGCACCACCGTTCATCGCTGTTTAATCGAGGGTGGTGCATGGAACAAAGCACAAAGCGACAAACAAAACAATGCAGAATTATCCGACAGTGTTTTTCCAAGCGCGGAAGACTTACAAGGGATGAACCCTGGAGAGAGTCCGTGATGAGTAGGCGGTTGGGGGGTGGGGGATGTGCACGCGAGAGAAGCCCCACAAATTAATTGAGAAAGCGAGACGACTCGAGACGTCGTCGTGGAAACAACCCTTCAATCTAAATTCAATTATTTACCCGCCTACCCTTAGTATCGGCACTCGAAAATCCTATGCAAGTATTCCGTGTACGGGAATCGCACACATTTAGGGTTCCGGTTATTTACCAATACTTATCGACAGAGAGAGAGAGAGAGAGAGAGAGAGAGTCCCTTGATTTGTTAACGATCAATCCCATGGACTTGATGAAAATATTTTCCACCGATAACCATCCACATAGATATGTCCATTACCAAACAAAAAACTTCATCGTATACGAGGTGAGAGTAAATATTTCATTGATTATTTGAAAAAAAAATGCTCGTTCGGTGCTTTCAGCGAGGTAGTATGAATTATTTCGAGGATCGGTCTAAAATGGAACGACTGATAATGTGTGCGTGGCAAATTTCTCATCGACCGTACTATGTATAACGCTTTTGTGTGTTCGGATGCTTTCCGACTTTCACCAATTTTCGTTACCGTTTCGCTGTAGAGGTGATGGGAGGGGTGGGGAGGAGGGCTTCACACAACGGGGGGAAAAATTTGCGTTTACACAAACGTAGCTCGTTAGCATTGCATCGGATGAACCAGCGTGGCTTACCCCGCAGACAGGTCCACTCCGAACACGTGTTCTATTTGTTACCGTAGAGAGACAGCATAAATATACATGGATATGGTAAACACCGTAACATGTGCCGTCCTAATCTTTGCCATCGGCAAGTGTCCCCCACCCACGTTTGTATAACCACGTCGTCCGCTTAGAAACGTAAGTTGCCGGTGAACACGTGAGACCCACGTAAAACCACGTGAAACGAAAAACAGCGCGATACCGCCAGCGGAAAAGTTTTTTAATCAACAAGGGAAACACGGCAGCTGAAGTGGAATTTACGATCACTCTAATTTAAACCATTACTCTCCCTAAGACGCTGTTCGAACCCACCGTGAAACTATGCCTTAAAAGCAACTCCAAGTTCCCGGCAACTTTAAATAGTTCCACGGTATACCTGTGGATTATAGAAATTGTTCCGCCGGTTGCTGAAATACGTATTTCGATTGTGCCACTTCGACTTCCACCCTCGAACTATCGAGATTTTTCACTTGGAACTCTATACAAGTTTCCAAGACACCGCCCCGCCTATGACCATTGTTTTACATTCGAGTATTAAGTTCACTTTCCACCTTTCGTCTACGCTGCCGGAAGAAAATGATAGCACACGTCTGGGTAACTTTAATTTCTCACAGTTCTAGATATAACAACGAAAAAATTGTGAATATTTCAATCTTACTGTGTACTTGAGAAAAAAAAAAACTGTAACGTCGACGAGTATTCGACGAACCCCGCGCGATGAAATACAAACATATCGATGAGTTAAAAGGATTGGAACGTTTGCGGATGAATAATTAAATACAAAACACGTTTAGTCGTTTCGACGGTGAAAGGAAATAAGTACAACGAAGGCTGAGTGCGTTTCTCTGTCGCGGATGACAGTTGAAACGACCGGCGGTCATAGAGGATCCTCGGTTCCCTTGGGAAAAGTCGGCAAGAGGTTCGATGAAATTCCACGAGGTAACTCGAGTAATCCATCAAAATCAACCCTTAGGCTTGTCCACCTCCCCGACCTACTCTCTGCTGTCACATAGTGACAAGATGACAGGGTGTCGTGCGTCGCTAGATCACGAATTAAGCTCTATTCAGAAGAAACGTGGCCCCCACCTGAATTACGGTCCATTCACGGGAACATGACTGCTGGCTTTTTGATCGTTGGGACTTCGCTGCTATTAATTGTAATAAGCCGCTCTTTGCCTTCGACTTTTCTCCGCGGCCCGGGACCGACCCTCGAAAAAAAACCCTTTACGGGAACTGTCTCGTATACCCTTGGCTCGGTAAATATTTGCAGTCGGGTACAAATAAATCATCCTTTTCACGTAGCGCGAGTATTTGGTTTTAAAACTCGGCTGGGTAAAATTGGTACCTCTCTCTCTCGTTTTCTCCCTCTCTCTCTCTATCTCTCCCTCCTTGTTTGTATGTATGTGTATGTGTGTGGATGCTTGAGCGTGGGCGTTACCGAATATCGCGAAAATAAATGTACGCCGGTGCACGGTCAAGATCGATCCCGTACGAATGAAGACATTTATCGTTAATAACGACGATTACGATAACAGGACCGTTCGCGTGATCGTTAAGAATAATCCGTTTCATTTATTCCCGGAGACTGTATTACCGTATTTCAGGGTAACGCGTGCACGTGGATACGGTATTGTTCATTAAGCGAAATTTAATCCCTCTCTCGCGGTGCAGCGATGCAATTAATGCGATAAGCCTCGAAAAATACCGCCGTGAAATTAACCGAGGACTGGCTGTGCAACGAGGGAAAACGCGCGCGCGCTCAGAGAAGCGGATGAATATGTAACAAACACAGTTTTTCGTAACCAACGAAACGCGAGGGTGAAAGAGGAAGGGGGAGAGAAAGAGATATCTCTCCCTCTCTCTGTCTCTCTCTGCGTACGTACAGTGATGCACCTACTCCATGAGAACAGACCTGCAGTGTATCAAAAGAAAAATAAATGAAAGATGGATCCTCTCTCTCTCTTTCCTCCGAGTCTCCATCCGATAGACTCGAGTATGGAACTCGAGAAGAAGAGTTTCGTATCGCGAGCAGCTTCAAGCATCGTGATCCAACAGAGTTCGTTTAACTTCATTCCCAACACAGAGTAACCGTTTTATATTATAACTCCGTCGGAATTGCCCCAGACATCTTTCTCGATCTCCCGAACTCGTGTTTGCTCTCTTTTCCACTCCGACGATATTGCACGGTCGATGATCGGGAACATCGGTCGAAAGAGACACGGTCAGGTTGCTTTGGTAAGAAGATTCTCTAATGAAGAATGAAAAAAGAGCAACAACAACAACAACAAGAGCTGTATAGAAAAGAACGGATTCGCGTATCCGTTTCAAACGAAAGCGGGACAAGGTAACGATACGTAAAACGCGACCGTGCGATTTTCGAAAGTTAAATCAGGCAATCGGAAACAACCAGGACGAATCGGTCGAAAACGGCGGAGTCCCTTAATCATTCGTGCGCACGTGATGCAACCTGCTTTCACGAGCCCGTAAAGTGCCGTTGGCCCAGTGGATTTTCGATAATTGCGAAATTTCGTTCGGTCGGCTCGCCGCGTTAATTTATTAATCGTATCGGCAGCTCGGCCAATCGTGAGTTGCGTGCGGGTGTATATGAATACTAGGCTCTGTGGTCACCGTCTACGTACACGGGGTGGTGTTTTAACGGAAAATTGAACCGTTGATATCCGAGAACAAACATGGATAAACGCTGTTACATTAAAAAAAACAACAAAATACAAATCCTCGGGATTATTTTAACAAAACAGTTTGTTCACCGAGGATTCCCGGCGCCACACGATTCTGAAATCAAATCTACTCCGATGTCATACGACTCCCGTGACAGTCAGCGGATTCAGAAAAGAGACCGGGCTCCCCTTACAAACAAGTAACAGACGTATCTTCTTTTGTATTTTTCTAACGGTGCACCAACCCGTGAAATCATTTTAAAACATATTGTTACATCCGTCACCGGGGAAAGAAGGAAGAGAAAAAAAAAGACGAATCATTTATTCGTGATAATCCCTAATAGATATCAGACTACAATGAAATTTCGTATGGAGCACCCCATGCACGAAGAGGATAAGGGGGGCACACGTATACATACACACCAACGGGTAGTAATACAAGCGCATACCGGTACGACGGGGGCGTGCCACGTGCGAGAGAGCGAACGTCGCAATTTTCGATCGATTCGCGCGCGAAAACCCCTGTTTTATGCAAATCTCGCTGGCCGGTACCAGTAATAAATTATTCGCTCGGCCGACTCCGTTTATAGGTACATAGGTTCATATACCGAGGGAACCCCTCGGTATTATTTGTCGCTGTTGGCGCCGTAAATACGACCAAATATTTGCCGGTAATAGCCTCGAGCGAAGGATAAATATTTATTGGACAGCACGAAATCCTCGGTTGCAGCTCGATACGCTCGATAACGTTTTGAAAAAAAAAAAAACACGTGCCTTTCTCGTCGTGTCGCCGCATAAAAAGGAATCCACGAGAGTTTTCCTGTCGTTAAAGCTTGCTCACGTTTTCCTATGTTCAACGGCATTTACAACGCCCGTTAATTGCTATTACTTCCGCGTTACTTCCGCGCCGCGAAAGCAAAATATGTATGCTTTTTCACGGAGTGCAGACTCTCGAGAGAAAAAGGGTTACACCGTCCGTCTCCCTTCACCGCGTTAACGTCACACATTCTGAAAAGTCACCGATACGTTTTTCCTCGCGAACCAACCATCGACAGACGCGCTCCGTTACTTTGCAGAATTGCAAACCCGCCCGAATGACTAATCGACAGGGAAATTCCGTGAATTTCTTCGCGCGTTACTAATCAACGATTCGCCGGAATCGATTGGTAAAATTCTGCATGAATGAGTGATACGTCACGGAGGCTACAAACGACGATTAACCAACACTGGACCCATGGTACTTTGACAATGAACAATTATCCGGGCGTAATCGATGTATCCGCAGACGTCTCAAGTACGAGATACTTTAATTATCTTAAATAAATACAATAGTACTGTCCTCGTGGAATAAATTCGCTCGACGGTTTCTCTCCTATGCATCCGTGCCAAGCTAGGCAAAGAATAATGGCGAGGTTAACGATTGCTCTCCATTAAAAAAAAAAGAAAGAAGAAACCTTATTCCTCGGTTTTCATCAGATAAACACAGAACGTTTATTACCAGACGTAATAAACGATCTCGATTCCCCTCTTTAAAATCCGTCCTCTTATCTTCTGCCTGGAAGGTTAAAAAAAGAGAGAGAGAGAGAAAAAGGAAACGTAGGATAAGGTCTGCGTATACCGTGTCTACTGAAAATTTTAAATAGAAAGCTCGAGATATCCCGACCGAGAATTGCTAAAATAACAACGGTAATTGTAATACCTTTCATTTAAATATAAATGATAACACTCGAGCGTTAAAACGCCGAGGATCTTGATCTAATCTGTCTACCCGTTTATCTGGACGGAGAAAACAAGTGGTTACGTATTAGGTAACGTACTGGCTACAGATGTATAAAGTTCCGTCGACGAGCGTTTCACGCCACAATAAGCAGTTTTAATGAGCAACGATGGTGTCTCCTCGGGCCATAGAAGTTGAGAAGGAGGCAGATTCCAAGTCGTCGTAGTCGTCGTTGTCGTTGTCGTCTCGTCGTTATCGTTGTAAACGCCGGGTATCGCGATCTTTTTCTTCACCCGGTATTCCAATTCCCACGGATAACGTTATATGGGAGCCAGGCCAAGTTCGTTCTAATCCAGTTCACGCGAAAACGAAGCTAACGGAAGTACGGAGGAGAGAGTATAAGGGCGTTACGGCTGACCTCCCACTTTAATGATGAACCCTGCGTGAAGTCCCATTAGAACCTGGGGGAAAGGCAAGGTGGATCGCCCAGGGACTCCTCTCTGTCTCTACTACCGGGCAAATACAGACATCTTTAACCGTTCGGCATTCCGATCTACGTGAGGATCTCGCTAACCTCGTCCCATCGGGAGAAAAAATCTCGCGTAGATTTCGAGACGATCCTAAACAATTATCCAAACGCTGTGGAAATGAAATTTACGAGTTACTCCGAGCGTAAAGGAAACAGCAGCGGTACACCGTGATTTTACAGTAAGATAATAACTGTAAAATCATTTCCGACCGTTTGAAGTCCGTAGAACATATAACCGTAAGAGCTTTGTATTAGGATTTATGAAAACGTTAAGACCTCTGGAGAATTTATCGATCCTGAATCAAATGTAATATGTATACATATACGATTAAGATTATGTAAATCAACGGAGAAATTTATGGTTGACATTCAGGGTGACATTTGATCGATCCATCAGTTTTAAGGGACACCCGGTATAACGGTAGTTAGACAAGGACTCGATTTCGAACGAAAGACTCGAGATGGTCCGTTGAAAAGTTTTGAAGAAGGGTCCCCTCTTTGTCCGTACAGGTGCACGCGGCAGGTTGCTGGCAGAAACCCAAAACAGGTTTTCACAAAAAACCGCGCACGGTCTTCTACCTTTTTATCTATGCCTATCTCGCTTTTTCTTTCCTTCCGTCCAACTGAATTCTGCCGCACGACGTATAGTACCATCGCTATTTCTTCTTTTTGTATTATTTTTCTCTCTCTCTCTCTCTCCCTCGTTCTTTCTCTCTCTCTATCTTTCTCTCCGCCTCCTTTCCTTTTTGTTCGTGTCGGTGCCTATGCGTCATGCGGCGGTGGAGCCTCGTCACTTTGACGAGCATTCAAATTAAGCGGCACCGAATATCACACACGTGCGTCTCCCGCACAATTAAGGGGGATAATTAATTTTATATCCCGACTACTTTGAAACCGTCGGACATCCTCGTGCTACGTTTAATATCGTGAATTTTAATTGCCTTTAAACGTTCGCGTTATACATGCAACGATACTAATGTTAAAATCGGCATCAAATGATAGTCCGTTCATCGGATAGACAATAAGAGGTAAATTTTACGGGTTCAACGACCCCGCGGGGTATTTTATTCCAGCGGGAAGACGCAGTATGTCATCCAGTTCGGAATATTTTAATTAAAGCCTATTTCCATGGATAACGATTTTTTATACGGAAGCGTCCGTTGGCCAGCATCGTGACGTTTCATAATGCCGGAAAAGTGTGAGAGAGGACGGAAGAGAGAGAGAGAGAGAGCGAAACAGGAATGATAGAATGCCTGAGAGCATTTTAGGGATCGTAATTTGTCTGCTACGTGAATGTATGATCGTAAAGTAACCCGCGGGCCCATACCCAGAAATATTCTTTCGCGAACGACGTTTACGCGATACGTCATCGGATTTTATGACAATGTAAAAGCGACGCTATCCAACGGAAGGCAATACTTTAATCACGCCTCGGGATCGTAAAAATTACGATCGGTAGACACAGCAATAAAGTTCCGATATTATTCATTCTAATTATATAGATACATAATACACATACAATATCGGTACAAGTGAAACAGATACACCGATATCTAGAAACGATATTAACGACAGACGTTTTATACATCCGTGAAATATTACCCCAACGCGAATAACTTCCAACAGGAACTCTCGTGACATAAAACAAATATTAAATCATGGGAAAAAAAAGGAAATACAAAATTCCGTGAACTCGTCTATTCACGTAATAAATTCCATCATCCTATTCCCTAGAGAATAAAATCATCTTATTTTTCTTTTCATTTTTTTCCTAGACACTAACGTAACCCTGATACTATGCATGCGCGTCGTTAAATAACACCGGGTGTTATTTTAGTAAGTTACTTGGTAGCCCTTCGAGTGTACCGTGGGTGGGCGAGCCGGCTTAATTCACGTGAAGTATTTAGCTAGTTAATCCTACGGGTAGAGTCTAGTGACGTCATCGAATCCTTTGGCTCGTTAAGAAGTCTGACACCCGGATTGTGTCGAGGCGGACAAAACGGCGTGCACCGTTCGTGCATGCACGCTTAGCCGGCTTCTCTTCATTCATTCACCAGTGAATCTCTCTCTCTCTCTCTCTCTCTCACTCTGTCACACATATACTCTCTCTTGCTCACTTGAACGGCAAGCGTCGTACATTCTCGTTCGTTTCTGAATAACTACTCCTGAAGAGTAAGCGTGAGCGCGCGTCGCGCATTCAACTTTCATTTCCGACCGTAATAATACCACGTTCGGCTAATAGGTGTTTCAATGGGAACGCGCGTCGTGATACGTTCACTACGCGACTACGTGTAAACAGTTCTGCTATACACGACGGCGACGACGACGACGACGACGTAGACGCCGGTGTATCGCGTGACATCGAACTTGCACTTTCGACGAACGAAAAAGAAAGAAGAATAAAAAAAAGAGAATGAAAAGTGAGAGAGAGAGAGAAAGAGAGAAATTACATGAGCCGTTGCGCGAGAAGATTACCAAGGGGGGAACGTGATCCAAGAGACGACGACGACGACGTCGACGTCGACGGTGAAGCGATACTCGTCTGCGTGTAAGAGGACGCGTTTCACGTATCGAGATAAATTCCTGCGATCGTGGGACTTACGGAGGTCCGTGACGAGAGGCCGTTTGAAGAACGCGATAGACGTAACTCCCGTTGCCACGAGTATACCTTGATCCATTGATTTACCATTATCTCCGATATCGCTGGATTTCCTCCTCGATGCACGTTTATCGATGAGATACGGGGTTCCGATAGCTTTTAACTGGCGATCGGTTATTGCCTCTGCCATCGCGTTTCCGCGTGAATCATAACAGGTGAATATTATTTTCTGTTTTTTTTTTTTTTTATTTTTGATAACTCTGTATAAGTACCTGTAGATCACTTGCTACTTCTCTTTGGTATATTTAGAACGATAGAGTCGAGAGTATCTGGTACGATGGTATTTAAATGCTTTGAACGGAACGGTTCGATTGAAATTATTAATCACCCGTACTGGGAATTCTAATTGGCATCTATTCGTATGGATTCTTGGCCAATTAGAAACACTTATGGGATTAACGAAACTGTAAATCGTCATTAATGAATTTCATTCATTATTATTCCACGGTGGTTACACGAGAATTATAGTAAACTGGAAATAGAAACTGGTAATAGTAGCTCGGCGAGTAATACACTACAGCAAAAAGGAATAACACGATAAAAACATCGAGAGAAATATTTCCAAGAAAATAACGAGTTTCTTAATGAAACAGTTCCCCGTTCACGTAACACTATACCATGTTCTTTATTATTGTGTAAAACGCCCACGCCCGAGCTTTAGTGGTTCATTGAGTGTTGCGTCACTTAATACGATCCGTCAAGGATAAAAAGCAGTTTTCCAGTCGAAGGATCGTTCGAGAACGATTCAGCGAACGTGCACACAACACACATTCACGGTACGCGAAACAACTGCAAATAATCCCGGTGGTTCGTGCGGTCCGACCAATCTCCACCGGTTTTGTTTTCGGTAAGTCAATAACGGGTCAACACACAGAAGAGACGAAAGGTAAATACGTGTGGCGGAGTAGTGTCTATTCACCGCGGATCCTCTGGAGTACAAGAACGTGCGAAATATAAATCCGCGAACTTCGTCATCCGGGTTACAATGGTTCATATTATCGAGCCGCACTACGAAAACACCGTCGAAAGAGATATAGAGAGGAAAGGGAGGGAGGAAAAAGGGGGGAGATAGAAACCCTCGGGCATTGTTAGTTAAACAAGCCGCATGATAATGGAGTAAAACTTCCTGATGGTAACATACTGTAATACACACGCGTTCGCAGTTCACCGCGCCCCGAAGACAAGCGCGTCGATTGGTCGACATAATAGAGATTCGGTTTCAGAAATCGTCTAGTGTACGTGGGGAACGGAAAATGACACCGCGAAAGAAATTCGCACCGAAATGAAATGTTCTCGACACCTCTCGACGGGATATAAATCGTTCCATTCGGTTTTCCGATTGGAAAAGATGTTTAAATCAGAAAGGTGAAAATTTCGTGTGAGAAATAATATTAAAACGAAAATTGTCCCCCCCCCCTTGTTCGTAGTGTTTTTATGTTTGTTCTTCATTAGAAAGTTTCCCCGTAGAAATCGCTAATTATCGGCAGGAATGTAAAGTTCAAAGTACCGCAGTTTCCTCCCTTTATTTTCCCTTCCACCCCCGCCGAATGCCAGTGAAGAGGTACTTTTTTACGACGACGTCGACCATATTAGTTAAAAAACCGCCACGGCTCATTAAACGGCGCCAGTCCACTTCGCTGGTTTCCGTAGAATATTATGCTCTCTCGCTCTCTCTCTCTCTTTCTCTCCCGCTATCTCCCTACAGCCGGCAACGCAATAACCATAATCAAGGGTTTCTCGCGAGTAACCGCACGGTAAACCGTTTCTCTTCGTTCTCACCGTCGGTGTAGTTTCCTACATCCGCTTTTCTTCTGTTTCCAAGTATCGTAAACTCGACGGTAAATTTATTCCTATCTTACGAATCATATTTCAATACCGTTTCGCGGATGATCGTTTGCACGCACGCTCGTTGATCACCATCGAATTATCTTGTTACCGGTGTAATCACTATTAGCATACACTATTTATAGAAAAGTTCCGTAATTGCAATCTCCACGGATATATGTATACGCTTCGTTATACGTAAGTATGTATTTAAACGAATGCCAGGGTGCCGAGGTGGTAAACGCATGGGAAAGGAGAAGTAATGGCGTTGGAATCCACGAATGGGTCACGGCGTAACAATGCAACGAAAAGAAAAAGGATCGATGACCCCCTCGTCGTGCACCGTGTGACGAGCCTCCGAAGAAAAGAACCGCGGCCGTGCGAGGCTGCATTTTATTTACAACAGAAAACGGGGAAAGGTAAAGCCATACGCTTTTTATCATCCGAGGCATCTAACGTTTCCTTTCTTTACCTGGCACTGGCCCCGAGGCTTTTCGATGCCCATTGTCAAAAGAACTCATAACGTAATCGCGGTGAATCTCATCGGCCGAACAACGAACTCTTGCCGTGTCTCTATTCACGCTGACGATATATCCTACACCATTGTCGTTACGACACTTTCTCTCCCTCCCCGAGAAATCGATTGCTTTGTGTCACGGTGTCGTTCTTAAAAAGAAACACTCTTTAAGGCCCTCCCCCACCGGTATTCCGAACTGGAGAGCTCGTATAATCGGTCCCAACCGAAAGAAACAATGGGAAGTAAACGACCGAATGAAATTACGTCCGAACGCCGTTCCTGGAAGCTAGTCGTTCTAAACGCGTCTCCTTGGAACAACTTTGAAAGTGAAACGGTCCATCGAAACGGTACCTTTACCGTCTCTCTCTCTCTCTCCCTTTCCCGCCACGGTCGCCGTTTATAAATTACAACCGGTGAGCGAGCAGGCACGCTTGTATAAGCGAAGGGACAACGAGAGAAAAAGGAGAAAAACCAGGCACTCGGCGGTTCCGAAGCGACTCGACGAAACCGGACCGAGAAAGGTACAAGAGAGACAGAAACCGAGAGAAAGAAAGAAATAGAAAGAGCGAAAGAGAACGAGAGAGAGAGAGAGAGAGAGAGTTCAACGACGGCCTCGGAGAGCTGGATCATAAATGGACGATCGAAACGAAAGGGAGAACGAGACGAGTCTTCCTTCCGACGCTCAATTTGCACGAGGTACTCTCACGGACAGGTATTCGGACGCATTCAGACCGAGCGGAGTAATTTCACGAAAAGTGGCCGTGGAATACAAAAGACTCCATGCAACAGAGGCTGACTTTCAGGTAACGTTTTTCCCTGGATCCCCCTTCGTCTACGTTTGCGACTCCGAGGGTCCCGTGGAGGCCAGGTTATTGTTAGCAGAAGAACCGCCGCTGTAAGGTGCACCTTCGGCGCCTGTACAGGTGCAAGACGCGCGTTTGTACAGGTGCCGTCGACTTTACTTAGGGTCCCTGTTGTCCCGAAACTATGGCCTCTTTTTCAGCCCCTCGTAGATAACCGTTATCGGAATTTGACAAGTCTCTATTATAACCGAGGTATTCAACCGTCGCCTAATTGATATTTGAACGTTGTTACAAAGATCCCCAAGGGAATTGTGTGAACAATTTTTTATCTGCCAAAAGGTGTGAAAGCAGTGCTAGCAGAAATATATCTACTGCTAACAAATCGTAGATACGAAATAACGATATCCGACTATGGTGAGAGAGTAATAGGGTAGTAATTATAATTTGAAGAAACTGAAATGTGTGATCGGAGTGGTAACATTATCGGAGATTCGTAATCTATCGTTTTTATTATCAGAGATTCCAACGCGCGTCCTGGTAAATGATTCATCGATAGATTATAGACGCCAATAATATCTCCCGTCCCTATGCCGCGTAACCGCAATACGGCGTCACGTATTTTGACATCCCAACCCGACGGGTAACGTTAATGAAGCTCCGTGACCGGTGTCGGCGCATCTGTGACCACTTGTAAGCATCACAGGTGCAGTGGAAACGTATTATTCATCGTGGGACCGGTAGTCACGCGAGGCAAAAATGTGCACGGAAACTGTGGTAGCGGCGTCGGACGGAGAATCGGTTACGGAACACGGCGTCACGACGCTAACCGGCGAACGTTTGAATTTCCTTCTCCCCACCGCGGAACTAAATAAAAAACTAAAAGAATATAAATTCGCGGATCGTCGGTCGCCGAGCAGCAACCCAATCTATTAATGGACCAGCGATAAACATCAAATTTAAACAAAAATTTGTCCTTCCAACGCGCGAAAATACCAAAGCGTCCCGTGTGTGTAACGGCGTCGGGGGACTTTCAGTCCGAATTCCACGGCACTGGCGCGCGTTGGTTAACCACCTGCTGAGCGATCGCGTGCCAGATAGAATACCGCGGTAACGCGTTCGCTCTATCCCGCTTGCGAAAGTGCAACAAACTTCGTGGGAAAGATGCACGTGTCCTCTCGTACGGAACAAGTAGTACCGATAAACTAATATTATTGAATCTAATTCGTTCTTTATTGGATATTGCCACTCACCTAAGAATCCTAACGATATGAGAACAACGGTTGCGGTAGCAGCCGGATGTTCACGGGCTGCCATCGTGATTCCTCTTCTTTCACCCGACGTACGTTAAAAGTCTCTATATTAATCGTTGTTCAATTTTTCAACCGATTTTCCTTTCGTCTCACAAAAAAACGAGAAAGATAAGAGACTCCACTGACACCACACGCGTTTATTTTTATTCGCTCGATTACAACGATCGTACCGAACTGTTGTTCATCGGGCCTACTATTACCATCAAAAACGACCGTCGTCGCACGTCGTATCGTCACGCCAGCCGATTTCAGACTGTGGCGGGGAGCGACTCGTACACTCTCGGCTCGGCCTTCGGCGACGCTCGGCGTCGCTCGGCCAACACCGGCAGGCAGGTACGCGAGACTGTGACGCGCCCGAGTGGGAAAGCGATCGCGGGATCTACCGATTCCCGTGGAATTCTTCTTATTTTTTTCCCTATTTTTCTCCGCGGTGTCGGTGCGTTGCGTCAAACGTGGACGGAACGCATCGAATTCCTGATTATCTTCTTTTTTTTTTTTATTTATTCTGCAGATCGGTAAATCGGTTGAATGTGTACACAGGTATGGATTTAAATTGGGCGATCGATCAGATTTTCAACAAGATCGTATATGTACTTGTAAGTCCGATTCGCGATGACTGCGAATTTGTCGACTGGGAGATTTATATTGCAATTTGTAACCTTTGTGTTGATACAAGTTTACCGAGCTCACGTTTGTAGAATTAGCGCGACGGTTAAATTACACTTCGGATTTTAATTGAAATTTGAAATTCGTAGTTGTTAGGCGGATTCGGTGTGTGTGTGTGTGTGTTCGCGATACCTTTTTTTTTCTTTTCTTTGTTACGTGACATGTAACAAAAGGAGTTTTCATAGAATTTCGCCCAGTTAATCTAAAGTTAGCGTACCGTGTAAGTTGGGCTACAATTTTAGTTGGCATTTCACCGGGACATACTTTATTTCAAACGTATTCCTAATTTTCACGTTGAAACTTTATCTGGACACGCCAGGAATATCACCGCCGGGGTCACGTATCACGCTTCGTATAATCAGAATAATTAGCAACTTATCGAGAAAACGTTAATCTGCATGCTTGTACCGTTCAACGTTTAATAAACCTGCCTGTATATGTATGTACCACGTCCTTCACATGTCATTCGGTCGCTGATACCGTACTACATACCATGTACATATTTCGTTGTTCCGTCGCGACAGAATGACATAAGACGATCTGCACGGTTTTAGCGGTAATTAACGGTCTTATCTCGTCGTAACCGAAGGATTAGTAATTTAAGCGATCTTCTACCGTATAGGGACCGGTCGGTTTTCAGCACTTTATCACGTACTGTAACACCGTCATTTTCCCCTTAAGGCCCGGGCACACACCGCGTTTTATGGCACTCGACATTGGAGCGGTTCGCTTTCAACGGGTGACTACGATTCTCGAGGATCGTGAAGATTAATGGCGCAGGTGTACGTTACAAAGCCGTGCAAATATCGCTGTCACGATACACCGATAGTTTCCAGCAGAATGAAGTGCGCGATAATACATTCTGTACACAATATATTCACGTGTCACGAAGTTTCACACTACCGTTGTGAAAAGAATCCAAATCGTGCCGACGTCAGACGCCGATATCTGCTCGGAGATTTTCCGACGACGAGAGACCCGGAAAAAAACAGCGCCGAGATTAACCGGTGTAATTAAAGGTGAAATACCACGAAAATGAAGCCAGGGTGTATATACGTTTGTGGGTATGTACGTCTACGGGTGTGTATGTGTATGTATGTGTGTAGTATGGAATGCCGGGTGTAAAACCGTACTCGAAACATCAGTGGTTACGAGTGTCTTTCTTTTATTTAGAAAAACATAGCCCAGCGACCCGTAGACCGTCTTTCTCTCGAGAGGATCGTTCTTCAAATAAACTCACCGACCCCTTCGTCGTTTCACGTTCTCGCGTTTTGGACCCCTCGCGTCTTTCGTGACGCAGGAAAACGTGTTGTGCCTTACCGACTGACCCGTTACACGAGTAAGAAAGAAAGAAAAAGGTGGTCTACATGTTTGTCATTTGTCTTTGACCTGTTTACACCTAAATGACTTAGAGTCCCACGCTTGAGATTTTCTTTCACGCCACTCTAACGACTACGGTTAAAGAAGTGTCGACGAATAGAGTTTATGGCTGTTTGTAATTAATCGCTAGAGACGATGAAAACTTGAATGTTTAGTTTTATATAAAATTTCTTTCATTGATTCTGTTTACATTACATAGTTTATTGAATAGAAAATGTATTTATCGTGTATATAGTTTATAGTATTTATTTATCGCGTGGAGAAGAGATGGTATTTCGTTGTTACCTTAGCGTTTGGTATTCGTGGATCTGAGCTTTAAGTAAAATGCGGTAGAGATTTTTCTGCCGGGTCACCCTAAAATGTTTCAAAAGCGCCTCCCACACGATTCGGCGGTTTTCTCGCTCCGGGACTCCGCAAACACTGAAAGTGGATCTCGGTTTGCCGAAGTGTCCGACGTTTTTCACCGTGATAGCAGTGGAGTTTCTGAGGTTATGGAGTAAAAGGGCTTCGTTTCTGGGCCGAAAATCCCGCTCCCGAAAGGATGCACTGAAAACGAGCCACTCCGTTCCGCAAAAGGGATTTTCTTACGGTGTTCTATTTTTCCCTTTACTTCATTTCATTTCATTTTCCATCGTCGCACATTGCTCTGACAGCGGCGATTAATAAACGCCGCTGAAAGTTCGTCGATTCACGGAGATGCCGGGTCGGGAGAATGAAGAACGATAGAGCGAGAGAAAGAGAGAGACAGAGAGAGAGAGAGAGAGCGAGACCGGTGGCGGAGAGGAGAGCCTGGCGAGAAATAAAAAGACAGCCAAGACGCTATGCTGAATGATGCTCGAGATGCTTGTATCTTCTCCCAGTGAGAGGGGGCCGTTATTAAACACTTAAATCTTCCGCGATGGATAAAAAATATACGATACAAAGAGCTGCCAAGGAGAATAAACAAAAATGGATTCTGAAGGGATCGGTAAATTTATGAGAGACAAGTGATGCGCTGTTCTGTCGCTCTTGAGCGGCAACTGCCAAATTAAATGTTTAATCTAGCTGCTTTTCTTGAGAGATAGTCTTACGCAATGGAACTGAGACGAGGGGAAAAAAACTCTACGCACGATGTTTAATATCGACGTATAAATTTCACGCAATAGTAAAACGTGACACAACCGTACACATATTTCAGACCTCCATGTTCTTGAGGTATGAAATATTCGAAGACAGAAACAAACGGAAATAACAAAAAAAAAGGAGTGGGAATGCAGAAAACAGATGGCGTACGAGATAAATCATTTCCAAGATCAATCTCGAAAGAGCCGACTTGCGACGAAATTGGATGAAAAACACCCTCCGCCAGGAGTGGTATTGTCAAGAAACGACTGCTGCGAAAACTCGCCGGAATTGTACAAGGTACGTAAATGTTTCGCGTTAAAATCAAGCGAGTGCACGGAAAGAAATTTAATTAAATCTCGTTACGAAATTGAACATTAGAGAGAGAGAGAGAGAGACACTTGCTGTATATTCCGGCAAACTGTAGTTAGTTTCAAAAACAAACAAAAAATCCTGTATCCGTCTGCGAACCATTACACTACTCTCTCCTTCTCTCCCTCTCACTCTCTCTCTTTCTCTCTTTCTCGGATGAATTTAAATATCCATCAATTAACCGGGACACCTACATCACCATCCATCAGATACGAAACATAAATTAACGTCCCGCCTAATAAATTTATCAAAAAACAAAAAAGCACAGCGACGGTATCCCTTATCAAACAAAAATACGTCTGAAGAAGCGAACGAGGTGAACGCAAAGGAAAGGTCGTACGGAGTTAGAAAATGAATGATGAACCCGATGTTCGTCCTCGTCCTCCTCCTGTCCTCCCTCTGGCTGTGTCTCTCTACACGTATTGGACCAGGTTCGCTGGCGCCTGAAAGGCAGGCAGCCAGGCGGGCGCCACTGCTCAAAAGGGTTTCACATTGTTCGAACAAGGACGGTGTCTGTCGTCGCTGCTCATCCGACAGAAAGAGGTGAACGGGGTGAACGAAGGGGGTGGAACACAGAGAGAGAGAGAGAGAGAGAGGGGGAAAGAGGGTGGAACGGAAAGAGAGATGAAAACGACGGAGACGCAGGCGCGTCGTCGACGGAAGACGGCGTAGTACCCGCGTAAGGAAAAAAACTACGATCGGTCTTTTTATGTAAGTCTCGAAAATTTCGCTGCGGCGACAATAGTTTGCAAAGCGAGACGAACAAACGTCCCCGTTGGGCTGAGAGGATTAAATGCCGCTTGAACGCCGAGGATCTCTTCGTTTCGTTGTTTCCCTAATACGGTTCCTCTCGCTGCTGGTGGAAGATTCAAAGATCGCCCGAAGGTTTGGCATCGCGGAAGCACGTGGAAACTCGTTAAGTCTGTTCAGGGACCAGGACGGATATACGACTGTTTCAAAAGTCTTCTACAAAAGAGGGGAATTGTTCGTTCGTTATTTAAACAAGGTCTCGGCACGGGGGATCGTGAAAAGAATGGAAAATAGGTAAACGATATGAACGTGAGATTATATTTTTCCATGGTATCTCGTGTCCTTTCGAAAACTGTTTACGATGGTATGTGGAAAATAGAGAGGAAAATAGCGACGCGATCTCCCAAACTAGTACATACGCCAAACGTAAGTTTCATCGTGCGATCAATGAACGTACGTGCGCGGAATACGCAGATATTTGAAAGAGCAAACCACCGTCGTCCCGCGGAACACGGGCATACCGAAATAATACGCGGAACAAATCGATAGGTTCGTTCCGCTGCAAGCGGAATCCGGTGGAGGGGGCGTAGCGCATCGCGAAATATTGCTTCCACAAGTTTCGTCGAAGACGGTGGGAATCGACGGAGAAGGACGGAAACGGGTTTCGAGTCGAAGACGTACCGCGCGTAGGCGAGGACGAAGAGGCGGCAACGGTGGCGCAGTTACATTTATTTGGTCTCGCGGTGCAGGAAGGTGATATTTTTCTAAAGGGGAAAAGTTTCAAACGCAGACAGTAACTGCTTTTTACCGTAAAAGGGGCTCCATTGTCTGTGGTGGGCTGCGCCTTTACCCAATCTCTCTCTTTGATTCTCTCACGTTTTCTTTTCCCCCCGTTCGTCCGTCGTTCCTCTGGTTCCTTGAAAGCATAAACACTTCCCGACCACCGGAAGTCAGAAGTTTGGCTACAAGGGAGGAGGAGGGATACCGAAGGGAAGGGAGGTGATAGGGTCGAAAGGGGTAACGAGATTTATTTCTCGTCCGTTTCGTACGCCGATAAGGCATAGGGAACGTAGGAGACCCCGTAAACCTGAGTCCTCGCTCGTAACTTACTGATTGACGAATCGCTAGGGTCTCAGTTACTTGACTACAGCTGTAAAGCAAGGGTAGTTTCGCATGTCTAGTCGCTTCACTAGAAACTTTTTTAAGTAACCCGTGAAAGAATTTCTCACACCGTGGTAATCTTACTCGGTGGCAAAGTAGAACATTTAACAAACGTATCACCTGTCTAACAGTTCCGAAAGTTTATTATGAACGTTATCGATTATAAAGTCTTTCGTGAACTTTAATACCTATCAAGTCGTTAAAATGACGAATCGTTGTGACTTTCGAGAACGATGGATCTTTCGCACGTCGACGCGGATCGGTAACGAAACTTGACGTCCGTGGTGCACGTACTACAAGGAATCCCCCTCTCACCCTCCCCCCGTGAATCTTTTCTCGTGTGTAAATACATTCCGTTTAGCGAGTCAGTCACCGAAAGATCTCGCTCGCGGCTAGGAAGTTCGATACACCGGACATATGCACAGGGTAGACCCCGGATAAATCTAGCAGATGGAATCGGCGCGGAACGTTACACATTCGTAGGACGGGCGCATTGTCCTGATCCTAATCCGATTACACGGCCCATTGAAGTCAGAAGTGCGATCTTTTAAAAGGGGCTAACGTAATGCGCTTGTTAAACGCCGTCCAGAGAGAAGGAAAATCGATATTTTCGCGATGCGCCGCGCCGTAGAGGACGATACACGCTGCCAACACAACCCCTCTGCCACGCCGGGGTGGCGGTAGATAATCTGGCAGGAACCTCGTTACCTTCGTTCCCGCCGTATCGTGGAATTACCGTGGTGGTCCTCGAATTTCCACCGCGCGATCCTGCCCTCTATACCATTACCCTTTCTCCGCTGTCTCGACACCGGACGAATCGTCGTACAATATGATCGTATCTTCTCCCGACTTTCAATAGAATACGGCGCCGGGTACGTGTAGTGATAAGTTTCGTATTTTACAGAGATGAAAGTTTCCACCGTGTATATATACCTATGTATAATATGTATATATACCTATGTATAATATGTATATGTATACATATATAGAGTATACACATACATATATGTATACATATACAGAGATCTGTAACGCTTGGAGATAGCGTACGTGTAATACGCTAAAGCGTTGGAAATTCGATTCAGATACTAAATATGATTACAAAATCTGTTTATACGATTCGCGTGTGGGGGGAGTAGAGGTTTGAATAAACGATAGAATCCCCTGTATGTAATTTAATATGATCGAAGGAGAAACGGAACAACTTTATCCAGGATTCGTTTACCGTTCATTTGGTATCCGGCGATCGGTCGCGGATGGTGGAACACCGTTGCACCAGGGGTGCCTAGCACTTAAATAAAGGGCCGTCCCGTCACCCACCGACGTCTAAATAGATGGCCAATGGGTTCTTGAATTATGAGCAACCGTATCAGCTTCGGTGTAATGTAATTATTGCTTTTAGAGTATATTGCCTGCCATTTCTGTATTAAAATTGTACGCGTTCCCACGGGTGTGCGCGCGCAACATACCTATATACTGTTCGATTAAATGGACTTTAATTCACGTAAGAGGGCACCCTATTGAAAAAGATTCCGTGGGTGGAGTACTTTACATTTCTCATCGATCTTACCCCATCCTCCCCTCCCCCTCCACCACCATTGATACTCGTAAATCAGGCTATCAAACGGTACACAAAAATTCGTACCGTCCTCAACTACGTGCAAACTGTGATTTAACGCAAACTCCCCGGTTTTATAATACACTATAGCAGCCCGACGAATGGTGGTACCGGGAACATATCCCTGTTGTATTTGGCGTCTACGTGTCTGCTTAGTATTCGGGTTTACCGTCCGGACGGGTTACCGGGGTCGACGGCTGTTCTCGATTCACCGGGATACGAGGATTCGGAGGTCGCGTCGCGTCAATGTTGTATCTTGCACGGCGCGAGAAAATCGTTCCTGATCCCCTTTACGAGAGACGTCGGCCGGCCAGAATCTCGTTCCCGAGGAAGGCGACAAAAAGCTTCTCGTCTATTTTCCATGGAGATGTCGTTCAACGGTCCGGCTCCGAGTTTCCTGGCAACGCTAGTCGGCCGGCTGGACCGGCTCCAAGGACGACGATCTGGGTTAACGTCGCGAAATTGTGCCGCCTTCGCGTCTTCGGTTTGCCGAGTCGACTTTAAGACTCTACCATGAAATCGACGTAACACGAGATACATACACACTTGTGTATACGTTTCAATGGCGTATTATTTTTCTTTCGCCGTCGGTAAACCGAGAGAATGAAAAAAATAAGAAAAAAAAAACAGACGGGGATTGTTTGACAAATCATAGCGATAACGGTATTTTACGGAACGTAGCAAACAGAAATTCACCGGCAAAACAACGATAACGTTGATATCATTGTTTAATTTCCCCGATAAGACGTTACGCAATTATGATACACACGGTGTTGTAAATTAACACCGTTACGGGTGAATTTTCGGTGTTACCGGGACCGGGGTAAATTATATCGTTCAATTTAGAGCGCGCGATATTACGCTCGGTCCCCGTTCGTTGCTACATCTAATTAGGACATTGAAACTGCGAACGATACTCCCGGTGAGCATATTCATTGCCATTGTTATTACAATTTTAATGAAACCGTCTTGCACGTCGTTCAATGACGTCGTTCGCTCGGTGACACAAGTGCGCGTAAGCGTGTCTCACGTGTACAAACCGTTACTTCGATTCGTCTTTTTTATTGTTCGATTCAACGCGCGTGTATTACTACGTCTACGTGTCGTCACGAAATTCTTGTTCGACGTGTACGAATCGTTTGGGTCATCATGATCACGTTGCCACCATCGAATTCGTATGAATCGGCAGTGAGTTACGATTCCATTTGCGAAATGTTGCGTAAACGAGAACTTCGATGTCATAAAGGCGTGCGCGATTGTTACCGTGTGTGTGTGTGTGTACGATACTTAGGTGCAACATCTATGCATTAGTGTGGCATGCACTTAAGCCAGTGCGCGCACCATTAACCCTTCGTGTACATTTATTATATTTGTCGATGGCTGATGCGTTTAAATCGATGTAGCTCAATAATTTGCGATACCGAGCGCGATACGGTTCCGTTATTGTTTGGCATCAACGTCGAAGAAGAGGGCGGGAAGTGGGTTGTGGGGGTGGATGAAGGGGGCGAGTTTCACGGACAACTCACCAAGTGGAATTACGGTGCTTTCAACCTGCGGAAGGGTAAATTTGACAGATGCAACAGCGATATCGATTATAGAGACCCTGCTTATTACGAGTGCCCCGTTATCAGGGAATAGCATTTACGAATATAATTGGTCGATCAGTTTCGAACAGTGTATCCGTTGGTGCTGAGAATGGCATTTGTATCGCGCTTCATATTTCGTACTTTCTCTTTTTCGTTTGTGTACCGTTTTCGAAGGAATGTATGGGTAACACGTACGTGTATCGCTGATCCGATGGGGTTGTTTAATTGCCGGGTATCTATCAGACGGAATTGGTTTTTGAAAATTTATGAAATATTAATTGGCAATCTTTCGGACGCGCATGAATTAAACGGGGCAAAGGAATAAATAAAAATTTGCTCTACGATTGTGCGACTGTAATCGATTTTCACGGCGATCGATAACTATTATGGCGAACTGTTGTTGGCGCTGATTTTCCTTTGAAAATGGCTATTCGCGTTACCGAGTAGCATCATATTGCCGGCGCGTCCTGTTCCGGTCACGGACCGTTGGGATACCAATACCTGTTTTCAAAAGCCTCGTTTTCTATCGTATTCCCGTATAATACACCATTGCACTCGTCGCGCGACATACACGCCATATCACTGGGACGTGTACGGTGAAATAAAAAAAATAATACGATAAAAAGTCTTTTTTTTTCACGCAGGTGTCGTTTCCAACGGATACCGTGTTTATAATGCCGCGAGAAAACAATCGGCATTTAATTGGCTTATTATCATGGTAAACACTTCCGCGAAGAGAATAAGTATTGCGCGTACTAGAGCAACGAAGGCGTTTTGGATCAAGTGTTACCTTATAAATTACCAGCGTTATTTCGGTCGAACAAAAGCGTGTTGGCAGCGGTATTCAGCAGTATCATATTGTCTACTCGAAATATTCCACCCATACTTGGTTGCATGTTCGTTTCACAGCCCTTCGAATATACATTTTCCAAAGTATATCTCTACGCCATTGTCAAAGACAGACCGGCTGTTCTTACCGTCGCTTTTACATTCGCAATGGATTATGTGTAGCCGGGATAAGAAATAAAGTATGGAGAGATATTAAAAGAAATTCAAACAGAGAAAGAATAGCTCTCTCTAAAGTGCGCTGTCAGCCACGTCGTATTTTCTAGATATACAAAAAATAAACGAGTAAATAGCTTCGTAAATTTCCTTTTTGAAACGATATCGCGTGGATTGTTAAAAAAAAATGTAACTAGATTATCTTGTCAAATTGTAAAATGGATATTCGTGCTTTTTTCCTCCTTCGGCTGCTAGCCAAAACGTACAGGTTTCACGCATCGGGACTCCATTGCCCCGACCAATATACATTGTGTATATGTATGTAGTACGTACATACAAATATACAAATATACATACGAATACACACGCGATTTACACATTCTACATCGGGCACGAATCGCATAGGCGAAACTTCCTACATCGGATTTCACGCTTTTTTCCCCTCTATGGAACGCTCTCTATTTTTTTTTTGGATTTTTCACGATCTGGGTTTATGCTCGTTACTTGTACACGGTCGGTTGATGCATCGATGCGGCGCGACGACGCCGGGGGATGCATAAAAATGGCATTTCTAGAGCCTTGAAAACACATTGAAGAGACACTCGCGAAGACCCGCAAGTAGGGATTACAAAGTTAAAGCGCATATCTCGCCACCTTAGAATCCTTTCGCGTTACCCGCGTGACTTTCGTCTTGGCAAAATCGCGGTGTAAAACTGGAAGGCGGCCGCGTTTTCCCGACTCTAATTTACAGCCTGTCAAAGCTACGTGCCACCCCATCACTCAGCCACTCATATCGCGGAAAATATGCATAATTCATAGGCCCCACCGGTATCGTATATAATATTCCGTTGAGGTCGGCGAACGGAACCGCTATCCGAGTTTCGCGATCGACCACTTGAAATTTTACTCTCCTCCTCGAATTTATATGCGTCGAGGCGAGAGCGTCATGAAAAAACATCGATCCCCCGGTATAGTGTATTTTTGGTTTGACCGATAACGAATCAACGGTATTATCGAATTGTTGTCCCTCGATTACCCTGATGTTAAACGCGATCGTACATACAATGAACAAATGCAGGATAAAAACAGCATGTCAACAGGATGGAATACAACGTGGAAATATCATCTCTCTCGTTGCCAACGGGATAACTACCTTTTTCTATAATCCATTTGTAACGATATATGTATATATTGTACATGAAATAATTCAACGGGAAAATAGAAGTATTACCCGCAACATAAATATTCTTTAGTTAAAACAGAAAAATCATTCTACTTTATATTGTTGTCCTTTCAGCTCGTTGAATTTCTATGCTCATGTTCCGACGATATCTCTACATTTATTTTTTTTTCCACGCTGTTCTACAAGTCACGTACGGATATGTATGAGAGGTTCAGCCTCCAGCGTCGGGCCTGACGTCGAATAAAAGAGGATGCTCGCTGGACGACAACGACCACCACGACTCCCGACGTTGCGGTTATTACACTAAGGGTCAACGAATTTTCCGCCGGTGAGGCGTCATCCCCATGAAATCCACGGGGAAATGCGCCACGAGGAACTGTACACGGCTCGATACGCGATTCTCCGTGGTGTCCCCTCGAACCCATGGCGTATAACGCCTTCTTCCTCATTTTCCTTCCCCATCCCTGTCGTACCACACCTCCGTCTACTTCGCCATCTTCGTAAACAACGTGTCACCAGATGTACCCTCTTTATCGGCGTTGTTATCGGCAACGCGAATAAAATCGAGTCACGTACTTTCCACTTTAAAACACCCCCGACTTGATCGTCACCTAGTCCGATCTGGTAAAAAAAAAGGTGAATCATTCCCGGTCACTTGGTATCGAATTTTTAATAGCGTCTTTCGACACGTGCAAGTATTCGAATCTCGAATGGAAATTATCCTCCCGAGAGGGACACCTAGAGGGTCTCGTGGCACTCTAAGATAAATGATTTAGGAAGAAACGACGAAAATATTTGGCCACCTTCCTTCAACGGGATTCTAAAGGGGGTACGCGGGTTGAATAATGAAGGGACGTTAAAAGAATTAAATTTCCTCGTGGTTCATGATTCTAAGTGGGTAAGTCTTTCCTTTTATACTAACCGTACGAGTGCTATTCCTACGTAACTCGATTACGTTCTTGTTTAAACCCGTGATATCATTTTGGGTGAACTTTTTTCCGTTTTTTTTATCGTATCGCTTCACGTTTTCCCGGCGTGACAGTTATTAAAATGGAATCTTCGTCGTGTCATCGATCACGGTGCGCGCGGTGGGTCTCTCGGCTACCGCAAAAGGTGGAATAAAATTCATCGACTCCCATGAGCCTCAGAGTACATCAAAGTCGATGAGAGGGAGTATGCGACTATTCCGCGGAGGAGAGAGGGTGCCAGGGGTTGCCCGACTAAATGTAGCGTATAATTTAGACAGCAGCTGCGCCGCGCGACAAATATAATTCGACGCATCAATCTGCGGCTTTAGGGTCGAACCTCTGCCCCGAGTGGAGGACAAAGTGTTAGATGCCACGTCGGTGAAAACTCGCCGGGAAAAGTCTGGGTCATCTATAGAACGATAAACGGTATTCCGTTTGACGAGCGTTAAAATTTCGGAACAGCGTGAAATCGCTGGAAAAAAAACGGGGAAGATAAAGATCCTATTGAATAACAATGTGAACGTTATTTTAATACCGAACCTACCGTGGCCAGTCAAATGACCGATTTTAAACGTTGGACTATTCTGCATTCAAAGATAGAAATTTCAATGTCGTATTCCGTAATTATACTGTATTAAGCACATTTTTTAATACTATTTGAATATTAGTATTGTTATTAGTGTTTGTATTAAATTTACTATTCCATGTATTCACTTGTAAAAAGTGAAAGTTTTATTTAAATACCGGTCTACGTATAAATCGTAGAAAGCTTTAATGTTAAAGTTATTTCCACGGTACAGGCATGGAAATATAATTTATAGAAAGAGTTTGAAACTTCGCCGGAGAAAGTGCGGATGCGAGTTGAAAAGAAAAATCGTTGTGCGGTTTATACAGTGAGAGTAACAGTCAGAAGTTAGTAAAAAAAAAAACAGTAAGGTAAAAAAGTATGCTAAACGTTTAAAGTAATTACCGAGGCAGACGTTCCCGTATAGCTTGGGGTGTTTGTTTCCGACATAGACAGGCGTAATGAAAGCTGTCAGAAGTGTGTCAAAGCAGAAGAAACGTGGAGTTGACATTTGACACGGGTGCATACAGTGCGTCTATTGTAAGGAAAAAATCCGAGCGGACGTCAAGTCAGCCGGTTCGTTGCCCTAATAATTTTTATCCCGATGAAAGGAGGGTGCGAGACTGTATATGGGCCCAACAACACCTCCGATATCGAGAACGTGACCAGCTTCGACATCCTGACGTCTAAACATCCTACAAAAACCACTTACGCAGCGCTCTCGCATCGTTCACCATAACAAAACCAATGACGCCATCAACCACGTCGTACGACTTATCGCCGGTTCAAATAAACTTTACTCGCAGTTACCGAAATTCCGCGTAAAAAGACCGTCTGCTGCGTCCTTTGCGAAATAAACAAACTGTTTCACAGGAAAATACGCTCAAAGACAGAGTTTCGGAAAATTGTTTAAATATAGAACACCATATAAAAACTTCAGATTTTAATCCAAATTCAATATAATATTTATCAAAGGATATAACAATGAAACACATTCAATTGTATTAATTTCCGTTTCGAAATCGTATAGAAATAAATGATTATCAGCGATTATACAGAATTTCAGAGTCGAAACACTGGCTAAAGGTACGAATTTGTTTTTCACAAATTGAGGAAATAGCTGTTGAAAAACAGTAAAATATCGATGGTTATTCGGTGTTTCCATTTCCTGGAGAGGGGGACAACGATCAATGGTGTCAATTTCAAATCGAATCCACTATCGCTGATACAGGTGCCATTTAAGGTGGTGAATTTGCTTCCTCCAGGCCTAGCATGTGCCATTTCAAAGTTCCCGCGAGACTCTCGTGACACATAGAAGTCGGTCGAACAAAGTAGGAAAAGCGTTAGTGCAAAATTAAGGGCCGTCCTGGGCTGTTCGATAAAAGGGGACCGCATAGTCTCCAGAGGCGCATATACTTGAGGAAGATCCTCCTTGGATGGTCTGTTCGGCATATAAGTGGGTTTCATCGACACGAGGCACTGTCTACAAAGTGCACCCTTCGCATACCTACCCGTCTTTCTCATGTATATTCCATTCGCAGTTGCACGCACCCCATAAAAGGAAAACATGCTCTCCATCTATTATACGAGTTTTTCGTTCCGCAATAAAGACCGCGTTACTCGTTATGCATCTGTACGAATGACTGGTATTCCTGACCCTCGTGTGTGACAAAAATTTCAATATACCCGAAACGATACGGATGACATCGGGGAAAAAAAAAAGAAATTCGAATATAAAATATAACCGAGGGCCATCGGAGTTACGAAAGGCAAAGGAAAAGGCAGAAGTGTCTAAAGGAGATTCGAGAAACGGGAAAGTTTGAATCAGTTGATTCGAAAACTTGAATCTCGGCGTCTCTTTTATTTCAAACGGAATTCGTAATACCATTAGTCGACAGGTAAACAGAATAAATTAACTACTTTCTATAGAGAGTACACCACCAGATGTTTCAACGAAAGGAGACTCCGGTATTTAACGAACACTTGAAATCGAGGTCCTTTTATAAAATTATATCGTTGTTTTTCCCCGTCGCCAAAGTTTTCGCCCGCCGACGTCGCACCGGTATCGGCGTTTTTCGATGCTTTTGCGTACCGATAAAGTTCTCGAGCAATTAGCTGCGCACCTCGTTAAGAAAGCCGAAGGAAAAGCTGTCGGGCCGAGGGACGTCGAAGGGATCAGCCTTTCTTTGTTCTCGAGGAGAAGAAGGTAAGGAGGAAAAGGTGCAAGCGACAAGACGTAACGATTCCATTCGAGGGTTTCGAAGGAAGGTGCTCCTTAACTTTACAATAAATAGCTTAATTTCCTTAATTAAAATCCCCCGTTGTCGGCCTTTCGTTTAATCGCATTCCCCCGAATATAATTCAGGGACGACGACTCGGTCAGCTCTATTTCCTGTACCCTATAATTCCGTGGCCTGTCACCGAACAATACAACGGTAACCACCCACACAACGGTACTGCACTTTCTGCCTTCAGCTTCTGATTATTACGAGAATAAACTCGATGGAGGGCGGGGGGGTGGAGGGGGATGAGGGGCCTTTCAACGATGCGCACTCACCGATACGCACAGTTCGTAGTTCGACAGTCGAGTGCCCTTTTTCACGAGCAATTATGTACTCACGGTACGACAGAGACAGAGAGACAAAGAGTTAAAGCAACAGAGAGACAGAGAACGGGAAAGGACAGAGGTACAATGAAACTGGCGGAGCCCGTGAAAGTCAGCAAAATAACATATGTGCCTGACAAAGACGGCGCACGATGATGATTATTACAGAGTTAATGAGAGAGCAGTAATTGGTTGTGGCAAGCCGCCCACGCGGCCGACCGGCCACCGATCGTTCGCCACACTCACCAGCCCTGGGCACTGATCGTCACGTTGAATATTACAGAGCGGATGTGTGCGTATGCGCACGTGTCTATGTATCGCGAGGTAATTGTCGGAAAATACGGTGGTTTAGCGACACCTCAGGCAGGTCAGGGACACGTGTCAGGGTATATTTATTACGTAACAAAATCTGCGGCTGGTGTGACGGTTTATTAAAATAAATGGTTTCCATCGGGATCGATATCGTTTTTAGGTCACGCTTGTATACATATACATATATGTATGTATTTTTTTCCATTCTTTTTTCTTTTCACATGCGAAAATGAAAATGAAAGAAGACCTCACCGGTGACGAAGCGTAACCGTGTTACCTTGTGTGCGACGGGTTTATATCCACGGGACAATATTAAAACGTTCGATTACTAACCCTACCCTTTGATTACGAGTGGCACGTACCTGATGAAATTAAAATCTGTAACGCATGTCGTAAGGTTATAATAGACTTTTCATGTAATCCTCAATTAACCGGATTAATGAGGGAACGGTAATTGGCTGCGGCGAGCACCGTGCTCCAGCCACTCGCCACGGTGCTCTCCAACCCTTCGACCGCACCCTTACAAAGCTGGATACGCGCGGGGACCGTGCATATATGTCGCACGTACGCGACGGATGACGGCGGGCTATTAATTTATTATGTATCACCAATTACGTAACTTCCACGACGTCTCTGAAATTTGATTTGCGATTCCTTTCATCGGACAATATGCCCCATTAAGGTGACGTTTAATATTTTAAAATGCAAAAAAATCTCGTTGGAAAAAAAAACGCGGTATCCGATGCGACACTTTTCTCTCGGATTATGGGGTTCGAATATTCATATCATAGATTTCATGCAAATGTTTATTATACTTTCGGAATATATATCCTATATACGCGTGTATTATTTTTACGAACCACGACGACGATTCCGTCGTGCCACTTTTCGCGTTCAACTAGTACCCTCCGCGCGAATACCAACTGGCGCTAAAACCGTATTGCGCATCGAGTTGAAATACCATACGGAGCTTTCGTAAATAGAAAGTGCAATTCGATGCAACGAATACACGCTCTTTCGCTGCCATTGTAAAATTCTCTACGGAGGTGCATTGAATAGCGCCGTTCGCGGAAAAACTGTCGCGACGAAACGAGGATTGATTCGTGACATTAGCCCGATTTTCTCGGCTATCCGAAGTGGTATATGAAGTACAACGTTAAGACGATAATAGAATTTTCATGTAATCCTTAGTAATTCCCTTGCGGTCGTGCAGGAACCCAACGATGGGGACCCTTGGCAAACCTCCCCCCCCCCCTAACCCCCTCGGGACATATAAGCGGGAACCGGGCCGGTGCCCCCGCTTTTAAATCCCCTCGAGGGTTAATTGCTCGGTGTTTTGACGCGAGAGTTATCCGCAAAGGGTTTTTGTGGACAGCCGCAGCAGCAGGCGAAGCTCAAAACTATTTCGCGGCGTATTGTTTAGCAAACGTGACGTGCAACACGGCCCCGTGTTACGCGAAACGTGTTCGTGTAGAGACGTGTACGAGTGTAGTATGCACATACATACGTATCGCACGAATGGGTACTTATGTGCGTCAGATGCACACGTTCCCAGATTTGAGTAATTGTCACACAGTAGATTCTTTCGACCGTGCCTATCGGACGATCCTATTTTAAGCTGTTTAGATTTCGTACGAACGATTGACGTATACCGGGGCATTTAATAGGCGCGTTAATGGACGATCGGTCGTCGTTATAATACATTTCAACGATCGAATTATTCGGTTAGATTATCTGGACAGGCGTTGCTCTACTATATCGACCAATTATTTGTCGGATTATTGTTTCGCAACACGGCGTGTAAGCGGCTTTCACGGACATAGACGACAAACCTCTCTCTCTCCCTCTCTCCCACTCCCACCCTGACACCCCCCAACCCCACCTCGCTGGCATATCGATTCATGTATTTACATCCATGAAATTATTATAACGAGACGTCACTTCTACGCGTGACGTATCCGATCTATTTACCGGCCGGTATTCTGCGATGCATTTAGCACCGTTTTAATCATATAAATCATTCACGATGATACGATTACCGTTCCCGCGATAACGTTACCTATCACCCTCCTAGTAGTTCCGCGACGTATCAGGCGAAAGTTTACCGACTCGAGGAAAATATTGCGCGTTTTCCGTGATATATGATAATAAAGCGAATCGATCCCTTCGGAGCGTCGTCTACAGCTTTTATACGGGGAATCTTGTGATTTCTGACTTCACATGGCACTTTTCTCACCCGGGTCCGCCCGGGAATCTCGGCGTCGTAGGAGGGGTTTTCAGCATGCTTTCCGTAACTCCCATCACGCTCGTCGAAAAATCGAGCTGTGTGCCACTTTCACACATTCACCGTTGGACCCAACGTTGTCCATGGAAACGTACCGCTTTCATAGGCACGGGGATGCTGCAAGTGCTGTTGGAGTAACAACGAGCACGGCATGGCCCGTGGCTCGTCGTTCTTATAATGTTTTTCCAGAATAAATGGGCTTTCCAGCGGGCGCGGTGGCGTCAGTGCTCGGTGGTTCTATGGGGTTTCGTCGCCATGGCAACCCCGTAACGCCATTAAGCGGGCACAGGGTTTCTCCTGGCGAGGGCTTCCAGGAGGAGACGGGAAGACCACAGCATCTCTCTTTTGCTCTTTCTTGATGTACGTAGGGTCGGTTCGAATCCTGGAGGACCTTAACCGTACCGACCGGGAGAAACCGGGAAGGAGACGAAGAGGGAAAGAGAGAAAAACCCATAAAAATAAATAACTCGCGAGCCTACGAGTATAAAGGTGATACGCACCGGTCCCCTCTTTTCCTTTTTTTTTTTCTTTTTCGTACTATTGCCAACACGACCGACCGGGTCACGATGAGAAAAAGCCCCGTGTTAGTCGGCTTTAGGAACGCGATACCAACGTTATTCGCACAACGGATACATAAAATGAGAATAACAGAAGGCTACCAGTGAGGGGTTGTTACGTCTCGTTCGCACTTTATACCGGGATTTCGTTCTAAATGCATGAATTTGTGGGTGAACACGTATCGATTTGCTTATCACTTGTTTGAAAGTTACTCGAGAAACGGAATGAAAAGCGACGAATTATTCAATTCCATTGGTGATCCCCGAATACACGGAAAGTATTTAATAATCTCGATATTTGAGCCGAGGTAATATTTGCTTATTTGTTCATTTATTCTTGCGCCCCCATTGTTATTCCTGCAAATGGCGACAAGAGCTTTCGGGCACGCCTAACCGTTTAATTTCGTGAAGCAGCGTGCGCTCGATCGTTCTTACCGCGGGAACATTTATTTCCGTTGGACGGGGAAAGGGACGAGCGGAAGAGGGCGGTGGACGGAAATCGATAGAACAATTACAAAAGTTCCGTATACTTCGGTGACCTATGAAATCTCGTTCCGAAACTTGCTATACATATAATATGAATGTATCCGCGGTTTCTATTTAGCAACGATCTGATTAACCGATCTTTCGTTTCCTCCTGTAGTACCATTCGTTAAATATTCCGCGAGGATAGAAATTCCCCAGGATAAGACACTCGCATAATTCTCCGATCTATCTCTCTATGCAGAATAACCTCGATACATCAAGGTTCCATTATTCTCAATTAGCAGACAGTAGAATCAGCTTGCACACTTTAATTACGAAAAGCTATGCTTAATCGTTCGAGCTATGAAACTGTTTACTCTATGAAGAATCAAGGGAGAGAGAGGATCGAATAATGAAGTGAGAAGGTCGCGGAAGGTGTGGGTGAAGGAAGGAAGGAAGGAAGGGGGAGGGTCGATAGAACAATTACAAAAGTTTCGTTTCCTTTGGCGTCTGTACGGAACCGCGCCCGAAAACCACCCCCCGAAGACAGTTAAGTAGGTCGATGGGTGATAAATTCGATCTGTCCTCCATACGGAAACGACCCCCTCCAAATTCCGGCGGTTATCTGCCTGTCTGCCTTTATCTTCGAGATAATCTCGTCGGGCATAAATCGCGCGGCCCATTCTCATCTAATGGGGTAGTAGAATGCGCAACACCCTACGAAACAAATTAAATAGCGCTTCGTGTACCCTACACTCGAACCGTCCCCTCCCCCTTCGGCCGCCTTTTTGCCGTTTGCGCAAACGTATCTATTCTTCTTATTCGACACTCTATGACGCATCAGGCTTCACGAAACAAACGACCCGGAACCGGACCGAAGACGACACGTAATTCGCGAGTGATGAAACTTTCCTATCTCGAGCCGAGCTCTGCGCGGGGTTCTTCACTCTGTTATTTAACTTGCGCGTTCAACTTACGGGTCAGAAAGTTCGCTCGACGTTTCTGCACTCTGTTTGATGAATTTAATAGGATGAGAGAGGTTTTGGTTCGCGGAAAGGTGACGGAGTTCGCGTACATCCCTTTGTGGCAAACATAGATTTATATTAGAACGTTCGTTAGCGATAAGTCATTTATATTGTACGAAGTTTAGTTGGTAATAAAGAAATCAGTCGTGTGTAGATTCAAATATGATTGTTAGATTGTTAGATCGAATCCGTGGAAACAAAGTTTCGGTAGGTAAGTAATGTATCGCGTGACTTTCATTCTATTGAATTTTAAGCAGAGACTCCTCGCGACAATGCTCCTTCCTCTGATATACGATTTTGACCCTGGTAATAAATTTCTCTTAGCTGCAGGTGTACTCGAACGGTCTCCGCAACGGCGGAGTAATTTGTGAAATAAATGTACGAGCTGAAGTTTCACTCGGCTGGCATGAAGGGTGCGGCGCCTTATGTTTTTGAGCTTTTCGACTTTCTCGCGCGATTTAGGTCCTTCGATTTAATGCTCTCTTAGAATGTATACGACTCGCGCAAACTGAAGAGCGTGAGCAGCCTCGAGTGGTAAACTTGCTATTTGAATTCAACGATCCGCGAAACTTTGTGAGACTAATCGCGTGGATACCGTTACCTCTTGCTTTGATACTGAATCGTTACCCCTTGGAATGCTGGGATCACCCCCACGATTCAACCCCCAAGAATACGCTACGAAAGGAAAGGAGGCCAACCATAAGCTTTTCAAGATTCTTATCAAATCGTATAGGCCACTTTATCAACACATTTCACCTCGAATACATTCCACATAGATTAATATATGACTTTTATATAAATTAAATATTATCGTATATATTATTTATATCAAATAAACAAACAAAAATAAATCGATCGTAATTGAGATTCGAGTGTTAAAACATTTCAAACTCTACTGTACACACAATGCTACACTATGCTCGATAACGAAGTGGATTTTACGTTATACCCAGCGAAAAAATACAATTACGTGGACACAGGGTCGCGTGCATCGTCTCGGTGTCGTAAATTCTCTAGACAAACACCTGTTTGATCGATGAGAACGAGGAGAAGATAGGGAGGCAAGGTAAACGAGACCGTTCGATCAGCTCCTTGCTCGATAAGGTGTACAAAGTTAGCTCAGGATCAGCTGGCTTAACCTTCCATTAGCGAGCTTGAACTCGACAAGCCGCGCACGTTGAACCAAGGATTAAACCGTGCCACCCTTCACGGATCTACTATGTATACGTATGGATGTATCGGTAGCACGTGTCAGTATTCCAGACGTCCTGCTACGAAATTCACCGCCACTGGGACCTGTCCGGATACTTTAAAGTTGAAACTTAGCCGTACTCGACTTGCCGACTTTACTCGGATTTTCCTCGATTCTTAGGAAGAGTCACGATCTACCGCTTTCTCTGCTGTTTACCGTATGTGCCCTGTATTCCGCGATAACCACAGAAAATCCTTTTATATGTCGTATCGTAAAGAACAATCGCCCGATCGTGAAACAACGTATCCACTATAACTATTCTGTTACTGGATATATATAAAAAATCTGTTATAAATTCGCGATTACGAGGAACTCGAGTATTTTTTTTTATGATTAGACAAATATCATTCCATCAAACGATAATTAATGGTAATACCCATCTGAGATGTATGTCGATTTAAATAATCCCTATTTGAAATTCCATTATACGATCTAATTTTCATTGGATTACTGCGTGGGTTGATTCGAAGGGTAAGGAAATTTCTTAAAGTTCTTGGGGAAGATGCCGACCGACATATCGAATGCTTGATTAAAATGAAATTAGCCAAACTGTCCAGAGGATCGATCGGAGATATAGGTAGACCAATTACCTAATTATCCTGGCCGACCTTCCCCTTCCGTTCACGCTTCCTCTACAGGGTGATCTAATTATTGTTCCGCAGATCCCCACCGCGGGAAACAACTCTTCCAGCCCTCACGGTTGTCGCCTTTGTGCCGTATTTCCCCTCCGTAAAAACAACTTTACGCTTAAAACGCCCACGCGACGTGGTATAGGCTTCGTGGGTGTATCCCGTCGGATGAGCTTCTTTGAATCCGTCGTCTCGTCTAGAAAACTGGTGTACAACACGGAAGAACACGCGGAACCTGAACGAGTGATTAATGAAGTGCTGCCGACGAGGTGTCGATCCTCTTTCGTGCTGCTAAATCCCTCGGGGTAGTTTCTACGTAACACCGTCGACTCGACAAAAAAGAAGTATTTTCGTATTTTATTACCAACCACGTAAAGTACCCTAAAATTAATTATTTCTTCCCAACGGGTTTGCCTGACGGTCGTAAATAAAGAAAAAAAAATTTACGGTAAATATATTTTATTGATTCTTGGTAGAGGGGAAAAAATCTGAATTCTGTTAGTAGTTTCTAGCCCGTTTTAATCACCATCTCTATATGCTGTGCGGTATTTGTCTGGTTTATCATTAGATACGTCGGGAAAGCTTGCATGTATCGTTCATTAAATTAACAGCCACCGTGTATTAAATCAGCGAGTATGTTTGCCGTCACGCAACAGGATGTATTCGGAATAATGTAATCACGATCTCTAGGAATGCCGTCTATCGATCCCCCAACGCACACACCGTTTGACGGAATTCAAGGCATACCGAGACGGTAATGCTGATCCTGTTGTTTCCATCGCTTCTATGTATCTTAATAGACGGAACCGTCGAAACTTCGGTGTCCAATGAAAAGTGGAACCCCGATTCGAGACACGTACGGATAATTTATGCCCGGGCGTTACGTACTTAAATATTGACTCTCCTCGAGCGAGAGACTACGTCCTATAAACACCGCGAACGTGTATGAAATTAAAGAGAAAATGAAGCACACGTGCACGAGTTACTTCCGTTATGGCGGCGCATAGACACCGGGCGGTTTTGTGGCTGATTTTATGGGTGTCCCTTGAAACTTTACGACTTGACCCCTGATCCTAAAACATACCGAATTACACCGCGGGCACGTTTCGTTCGTTCGGTACCGCAGAACACTCGTGGAAAGAGACGAAAATTGAGAGCGTCTATCGATCCCATGGTTCCTTTGGACGTGTACCAACAAAGACTACGAGTTCAAAACGCCAACGACACGACGTACCAGGAATCTCAACGATTTTTATTCGATCCCGCAGTTTGTCGGCTTTCAATGTAAAGACTCCAGCGAAAATTCCACATAAAACTACGATCGTTCTAAATCTACTTGTCGCGAACGAACATTACCAGATTTACGACCGGAGTTACTACAATTTCTTTTGTTTCACCGTGAATGTCAAGGTTACCAGGGGGTTGATATATAATTTCGATAATAATTGACAGGTCCGATAAATCTATGACAAGAGGGAAGTTCGTTAATTCGTCGAAGGAGTTTCAGAAATGCAGCGTAGATTAGACGTCGAAAAGGATCAGTAGAAATAGGGTGTATCGTGAAACGAATCGGGCTCGAATTAGGGTACCCACCACGTGAATTGATTTTGAATGAGCCCAAATATCCTGCGTAATCCGGCGACAGCTTACTTACTACAGTAGACAGATATGTAGGCGCAACAATCTAATTACCGGCAGAAATATCCCATGCTAGACACGTTTCTCATAAGGGCGTCTCTGCAGCCTGCTGATTACGCGCCACCAGTGAGAGGAACTCAAACTTTTGGTAGGGTCACGAAACTTTAGCCACTTGCGGACGTAGGGCCCTTTGTCTTTCATTTCGGATAATATATCGTAGAAATGTTTCGTACCTGATATTCCGTCTTCGTTAATTCCTTTCGCGGTACGAAGAGAAACAAGATTTGACACGATGATAAATGATGTTTAATTCTTATTATTTCTACGTACACAAGATGGTTATAATACCGTGATATTTTTCTAATGGATTTTTATTTTATTATTAAAAGTGATGGTTTTCAGCGGATATGTTCCGTGGTTCATTGTAAAGTTCAGGATAGCGTAATCTCTCGAGGGAATTTAGCGCGGTGAGATCGAGAAAGTTTGATCGAATTTTTCACGCGAAACTGGAAAATGAGTTTCTGGCACGGTATGTATCGGTAAAAAGCATAACTGGGAAATATCTGTTCCTTCTGCCGGAGCAGTCTGGGTCAGTTGTTACAGATACCGTGGCCACCTAATAGAACCCGACGAAAATGTATCCCGATACCGGATAAAAGAAGCTTTTGGCCCAGCGTCACGGTATTGATCCTTTTTAGCGGAACGTCAAGTATAGTGTACACTCTTCACGGGGTAAAAAGTTGTAAAAAAAATAAAAGTATCAAGATCGTAACTGACAACTGTCGAATGCAGACGGTACTCGCTTTTATGGTTCGTTAAATCACATCTACCTTTAACATCGGACGCATAGAGTTCACAGGTTTAAATTTTCCGCCGATCGGGACGGAAAATTTCACAAATGAATCCTTTTGAGTTATCGAAATACATATTTGTAAATCAGCTACGTCGTTTGCCGGCGGACCGTCACGCTCTGAACCGTGCGCTCGAATCTCGAGGGGGGAAAAAAATTTTGGTATTCACCGAAATTGTGCGTATTGTGTTAGAAAAAAAAGGAAGAAAAAAAATGGACACGGTGAGCCTTTGACAAGAAAATTGAATCTCCAATAAGCGAATACGTGCAAGTGCGGGCTTAAAGCCTAATCCTCCAGCGAAGGCTCGACCCTCGGGCAAAATTCAATCGTCCTATCTCGCTCATTGCGCTTGCCGAGAAATGCTCGTACGTGCGGGCACCGTGTGTTCTCATACGAGTAAGCCCCGTGCTCTCAAGGGAGGAGGCGGAGGAGGGCGCGACCTCCCTCGTCCTCCTGGTGAAAAAAACCAACCCCTCCCGATACACAAGATCAGAGAAAATCCGTACGTGCGGCGCCTTCCGCAATCTGCATTACATATTTGCCAAGAATCAATAAACCAGAATATCGCTGACGCTGACAATAAAACAAAAGGTGCAAAACGAAATTTTGCAAACGTTGCCGCGGTAGGTACGCTGTTAAAAAGACGCTGCTAATTAAATCGCTCTTGTACGAATTACCCTGGGACGTTTACACAATGCAATAGAAACTTATAATTAAGTTTCTGTAAATGTAACCGAGGGGAGAAAAGAAACAGGTAGCCGAGAGGTTCGAAAAACTGGCCAGTTACGGAATTAATAATATCACCCAGCTCGTAAATGTATAACGCGTCTATGCGAAAGACACTCCACCCGTGCACGTAGCCTGAATAAATAGTTACCAATTAAAATTTTACTCCCACTCACCTAAATGGTAATATTCCACTTCATACATAACTATATGTACGCTGTGAGACGTAACTACCTGTTAATACGCATTATCCCCCCCTCGTCGTGTTACACGGTAAAATATATAAAATTGCTAGTTATCGAGTTGTGTCGCCGTCTAGTCTGATGCCAACACCCCCTACCCCATTCTCACAATTCCTCGTTACTCCGAACTGCCTTGTAAGTAGCTTGGGTGCATGCAACGAGTGTAGAGAGATCAAAGATCCCGTCTTCGAGCAACCTTACAAGCACCTTAATGATTAAAACAGCCTTCCGCTCATCCGTTGTACCGGGTGATATAGAGAGGGAGGGAGGGAGGGGGGGGGGGGGGAAGAAGATGTCTCGGTGTGCCGTAAGCCTTCACCTATCCGGGGACGAGTAAGAGTAGAGCTGCTCACCTCCTATGACCTCTCATCGGGAAGAGGGAGGCCTCCCGATACAGGAGATCAGAGGAAGCCCGGCCATGCGGCATCGTTCGTAATCTGTATCACATCTTTCTCCTTCCAGCGACCATCGTCCCCTCGCCTCTTCGTCTTTCCAAAATCGATTTCGGTCGGTGCGGGGCCGCGCCCAGCTCAACACACCGAGTTCGACTCGAAGAGAGAGAGCCAACAGGAGGGTGGTTACGATAGACGGAGATGGCGAATCGAAAAGGGAGGGAAAGAGAGGGTGAGTTAGCCTCATTTAACCGAGAAGGTTCCAGCTCCGGCTCCGGCTCCTGCCACGTCGTGCGTGCGATACTCCCACCCACCGTACCACTTCTTGCCCTTTTCGTGGTTCCACCACCCGCGATACCCTCGGAGTAGTCCCTCTTTCCAAACCTCTTCCATGGAATACTGCAGACTTTGTCTACGAAACCGGGACCCGGATAAGACGAAGACCCACTTACGACGTGGAAAATCGTTCCGAGTTCTTTCGCGCGCCGGATTCCCCTTACTTTCGTACTATTGAAGTACTCACCGGTATTTTCAAGTTGGCCGAAAGTTTTTTTCGGATTTCTTTTTCACCCGATAGTACCGTGTTTCACGCGAGAAACATTTCCAGGGTGACGTGGAAACCAGTGTTTCGATAATGTTTTATATAGGGATTCTTTCGTGATTCTGGGAACGAAGATTTTGATTGGGTAATTAGTTGGTTAGTTACTATATCCGATTTAAGTTCCACAATGAACTTGTTTTATAACACTTCCTTGAAAAGGGGTTCAATATTTAGGACCAAAACGTCGAAAATAAGTTCTAGTTTTCAAACTTTATGATTTCGAATATGGTACGCTGTATATTTAATTCGATAATTTATAGAGTTCTCTGAATTAGTCAGATCCCCGAATATTAATACGTGGGATCGATAAAATACTGTATAAATTCTACTACACTCTCCCCTATGAAAACTGTCGACCATTTCGATATTTGAAATAAGAAATGAGAGGATCAAGAAGGAGGACTACTCGTAGAGTCTCCGTGAAAGGACGATGTTTAAAAGAAGTGCAACCATTTGTTGTGATCCAAAAATCAGGGGGATCGCTTCCATAGACAGGACGCGAAGAGTAGCGCGTGTATACACGTGGGAGGGTGCAGTGGCGTGTGCATAGAAAGCTGCGCAAGTCGGTGCATCCGCATTCGGCGCCCGTGCACACGTAACGGGGCACTTCTGCGCCCGGTCTGGAACGTATACGTTCCAACGCACATGACTGCCCCGTAGTCGCATTTTCTCGAGCCAATGACTGTGAAATCGAGCGTTTTCCCCGGTTTTTTCTCTTTCGTCGCATGGCCCCTTTCGCGGAATTGCGGGCGGTCTTGAAAAACACGCCCGCCCGCACCCCCGTGTGGAATTCGCCTGTTCTTCGAACGTGCAAATCGAATGAGCTTTAACTCCCCCTTCCCCCCCCCCTATACCTCCCCCCTCGCGGAATCATCGAACACCTCCTGAGATCGATTCGTCTCTGCATATATCTCCGGTGAGATAAATCTTCTTGACCTGGTTTCCGTCGAATCGTCTGAGACTTCGATGAAGGAAAATTTATCACGTTCGAGGACTTACTTCCCGTTTTTATTCGAATTAATTTCTGGAGGTAATGATCTGTAATTTTTCTAACGTGAATAGTCGATCGCGCGGAAATAGTGAGCGGAGGTAATTTCCGAGGTAGGAACCGAGGTTAGAATTAGCGTGGAAATATTAAAGATAACGTTAAATTCTAGAAATTCTCTTGGGGTGAATCCATGATATTCGTTGAGTAGAAAATTTTTGGCGAATAGTTTGCAAACGTTTATTAATCGCGACATGGTGCTCCGGGTGATCTAAAAGTGTGCGACGCGAAGTCCGAAACGTTCGGTAGAAGAAAAATGCGATTTTTCAGATCTCCTTGGACATCTCGCCCGACATTGAAATCCTATACACGAACTCGAAGGGTAGGGAGCATCGAGGAATTTAAAGTACGTCGCTCGTGTTCAGGGTTATATTTTCCAAGCTCGCTGCAGATCTCGCCGATTTCGCAATATACAGCGCGGGAGTTTTCCCTGTGAAATATAGCGCACTATCAAATTGCTCGAGCAGCTCAGCAGCGTCGGCCATATAACGCCACGAAGACGACGACAGAGACTATACGGGTCGACTATAATATTTCAATTTGGCATTACAGGAGAAGGCATCCGCCCCCTGATCTTTCGCTCCCCCTCGTCATCGTGAAGCAATATCTGGTATAAATTTTTTACATGCCAACAGACATACACTACTAACCGCAAGAACTATCGTCAACAATCTGTGAAAACTTTGTTGGGTCATTTAATTGGTTCGTTAAACGATCCGTGAAGTTGAATTTATCTAGCGAGTTAATTTATGTATGTACAGCATCCCTAAAACATGGGGTTGCAGGTTGGCCTATATCCAACGAGCACAATAAAATATCTTAATACAAAAATAAATCCATCGTAGGCGTCCGGATTAACCGATTTAATCCGATTATTTTCATCGCACGTGTAATTTCGTTCTCTAAACGATGCCCCAGTAAATATAATCGAATCGATATAAGCCTAATAATATATTTCAATGAACCGCAGACTCTAATGACTCACCGCGATTGCTACCTAACGAAATTATCCATCCAAGTGAAATAATAAACGTGCTAAAATTAAATGACCGACGGTTACGTTCAATAATTTTCGACGATCCACCGTCATGTCTATCGTGTGCACCCTGCAACGAAATTACTTTCCGAAAGATAGATGAAATTCCCGTCAGAGCGACGATATACAAACAAATTCACTTCTAGACTGTTTACGGGGCACGATGATCGGCCGTTTTCCATCTCGCCTGTAATTCGGTCCTTTGTAGGTAGGACCTGACGCGCTCTGCTAGATTATTAACTATCATCGGAAAGTAAATGTAGCGTAGGCACGTACCAGACGATCAATAATTCATGCACGAGAAAGTTCCCCGCGAAAAGGATTAATTCGGGTTATATGACTATCCGGACGAAGATCGTCGTACTCTTCGATATTTCCCACCGCCGCCGACGCCACCACCACCACCACCCTAATACATATACCTATCCACGTCATTGTCGGCTCTTTCATGAAGCATCGAACTCCGGCGTATTTATAAAGTTTCCGACATTAAGAGAAGTTGGCTCGAGTGGCTGCGTCAAGGCGGCCCGGTAAACTCGGACGGAAGATTCGAAGAAGACTACTAGTGGAGACGATGAAAACTTCTTAATTCCAGACGTGCTCCAGTTTTCATCGTACCAAGAGACTTTGCTAGTGGCCGTCATTGCGAGAAGCGAGCCTTTCAGAGGTGCTTATATACCGCGGCGCGTTATTACGAGCCAAGAAGAAAAGTTCCGCTTCACACACTCAACCGGGTATTAATGGGGAACAACCCCGCGGCTTCACCGTTAGAAACCATCAGCTGAACCAGACGATAAATGCGCACCTACCGACGATGGCAATCGGAGAACAAAGTACAATTTCAGGTTGAAATGTAAACGTTGTTTGCCGGATAATTGATCCTATAACGGCACTTATTGCCCAATGAATTATCGAGAAATTATTTAACCGAGTTTATTTAAATCTGTGTTGTATTATTTAAGCTAGTTCAATACAGGACGAAGAATAAATATTGCATGGGTCACTCGTTCGCGATGGAACGGTAATTATTGAAACACCGTGTCGAATAATAGAAATTCTATATTTGTAATGTGTGGTATATAAATGGTAAAATTGAGCGGAATATTTATGAAGAGAATATTTTAGTTGTAACATCGGTGAGATTTGTAAACCCTGTTCGACTCTTCATAAAAGTCCGTTTCCGGTTCTGGGTATATTAAAAGGTGTGTAAAGAATTGCCGGAAGGTCATCTACGACCGAGGTTTTATATAAATTCGGTAATCTCCTCGGCATAGTTCGCTGGTTTCTCAGGACATATATCCGCGGGGGTTGCCTTGTGCAAAAGTTATCGTTTTCATAACTCATCGCGTTCAAAGAGGGTGGTTCGTAGCGGGGGCTGACCGACCAATGAAAATATGTCCCTGTTACGAGAGGATTAGCGAGGATTAGCTGGAAGATTTAGAATCATCTCCGGCTTGGCGCTCGCTAAATATCTAATCCGAAAATATGATCGTCTTTCCTCAGGATATTAGCTGTGTACTGTACAATTGCATTTACGTGCTTGATGTATCCTGGCAAATACGTGTAATTCATACACTGCGTGAAATCATGAATTGCGAATAAAACTTGGATATATTTCATTGTAAATACGGAAAATTCATTGGAAGCATAAAACAAAGTGTGGAAGATAACACCGAAAAATCATGACTAAATATTTTACGACGAAGCATTTAATTAATTTTACGTAAACTTTGCTAGAGGAATCTTCCCTGCGTAACTTTAGCATTAATTTACCCTGAATTTTCACTCATCTTCGCAGCATCTTCTTGCTGCTAAGTTTTGCCTTGTGTTATTCTACCGCTAATCTAAATGTTCTAAAATGCTTTTGAAATTCAAATGTATGGAAACACAACGAAAGATACGAATCCACTACATAGCTTCACCATTAGTTTACGATTCCCATGGGTATGCGAAGGGTTGTCCGTGATGCCTATAGGGCCCTGTAAAGGGGGAGTTGGGTAATGTTGCACCCTATGAAGGGCTGCCAGCGGAAAGTTATAATTGCTATATGTTAACTAACAGAGACAGGTAGGGAACTCGAGTTTTTACGATATTCCGTCTATATTTTTATCACACTTGTTCTTCACGGGCTCTAATGAATTCGTTAGTTCCAATATGAAATGTATTTTTATTATTTATTCTCACTGATATTTAAATACAAAGTCCTTTTAAAGCTTATTTCCTTATTCAAAATGTTCTATAAATTCCTTGAGAATAATATTGTCGTAGTTTACCCAACCATGTCTTCCAATACATTTGTAAAACATCACCTGTTATTTCATGAACAATGGCTGGGTATCCATTTGTATGAGCAACTACGATTAAACCTGTATCTATCTGTGAAGAAATATGGAATACTGTCAGTAAAGAAAAACATTGGAATTCTCAGATGCGGAAAAATAATATATTCCCGAAAAACATTTACTTTATTCGAGTATATACCCGAGGCGTTAATAGCACCGATATATGCGGCGACTTGTACCGGAGCATCGTATGTAGATCCGATTGTCGTCTTGATTTTATCGGATTTCTTCCAATCGACTACGCATTGTTTACCCCTACAATTAATATTTTTCAAATCATTAACCATCGAAGTTTAAGTCGCGACCTCTGGCCTCTACGACAGGCGGTACAGAATTTTCGTGCGATGGCAAAGCTACATTCTATTTTACCTATAGGACAAAACGCTGTCGACAATTCCCCTGTAACGTAACTTTCTATGTGATGTACGCGCTTCAATCGCCAACACATCTTGCACCTCGCTTAAAACATCTTTTAAGCTACTATAAGCAGGCTCGATCCTCTTGGGTATCTCCAATTCTTCATGGAGCAAGGTTTTTTGTATACAAGAGTGCAAGATTGATCCGTCACGCATTAACTCTATGGAAAGATTGATTGATAAAGACGGATGTTCATTTGATACTATTGAGTAATACTAGAGATATTAAAAACCTTTTTGATACAGTTTAAATCCTTCCTTCCCTAACATTTTAATCATTCTTTGCTTCCACATTTCTAATACTCTTTGGGATTCTGGAGTCATAGTATCGCGAAGAATTGTTGATACACTTGGATATTTAATATGTTTCTGACCATCCATTTCTTGTTCATTCAGAGATGCTTCATTGTTTTCAGTAATACTGTCTGTTTGTTCGGATTGAAAGATGGAAAATGACTCTATATCTGTTAATGGTACACTAGGTAAAAATTGGGAATTATAAGTTCTCATAGATGGTTCCTGATCATTAGAAACCAATGGAGTAGTTTCACTATTTGAATTGTTTATTGAGGTCTCAGTTTCTTGTTGTATGTTATTTTGAGTATCTACTGTCTTTTTATCTATGCTAGATGCCATTTCATTTTCTGTATTAGAAACATCTCTCTTCAAACTTATATTTTCTTGAGTGGAATCTGAATAACTTTTTCTTTGAATCTTATGCTTTCCTTTTCGAATAACATCAATTTTTTTCAAATACCTCTGAAACCACAAAAGTTCATGATTTCTGTTTTCATCCTTCAGGGAAGCCTCAGTGTTTCTTCGCTTGATTAATTTTCCAAACAGCATTGTGTCTATGTTGGGCTGCCTTTTAATGTTACGAAAAATGGTCTTGAAGTTCCTAGGTGGTTTGCGATCTGTACTATATTTCTTCACAGAATGTATTGTCTTTAATCTTCTACTTTCATACTGATTTATGTTTTCAATGTGAGTCGATATCTTGTTGATACTTGCCCCCAGTTTTCGTTTTTCCAATTCTAAATTGACTATTGTATGAAATGATTCGCAGGTGATATACGATTTTGTCGTTTTGGTTCGAATAGAGCATTGACGAAGTATTATCATACTGAGTTCCGAAGAAAGCAAGCATTGATATACATAATTAACATTGTACATATTTCACAATAATTTCATTCGTAGGGTTCTAGGTTATTTATGATGTATATCCTTGTTGATGAAAGTACACGTTTTCAAGTAAGCTAAGAGTACAAATTATCAACCACTACAATAAAGATTAACGAATTAAAACTGCTAATTATACTCTGATAAAATAAATTTGTTAAAACTTGGGGGAATTAAATCAAACTGAATTGTAAACATGTTTTGCACGGCATGCGAACGAGAACGCGTAGGCACTTATTACGCCATCTACCGCTCCCCTTTGGCACCAAGAAATCTACTCTCATGAATCAATAGTGTGTCGATAATTTATTTTTATTTCGCTCAATTTTTGAGATAGCAATCTGAAACTGGTACCACTGTTTTAGTTAGGAAATTCTACGCCAGATCAATATATAATAGTTGTACTTTTCGAAAATTTAATTTTTCGCAAAAATCTAAAGGGGGTAGGTCAGGATTTTTTGCGATTTTCGTAAATTGCCCGCCATTTCCATAATTTTTGAGCTATTAAAATGACCCTGGACGTTTTGGACGCGGAATCCGAAGCCGAATAAGATGCAGAAAGAATCAGATTGATATCTAAAAAATTCCGAAAATGGCGAGCGATTTACGAAAATCGTAAAAAATCCTGACCTACCCCCTTCAGATTTTTGCGAAAAATAAAATTTTCGAAAAGTACAACTATTATACATTGTTCTGGCGTAGAATTTCCTAACTAAAACAATGGTGCAAGTTTCAGACCGCTATCTCAAAATTTGATCGAATGCCGAACGAAAAACTGCTTTAAATTGATGAATTTTCGCGATTTTCGTAATTCCTATGTCAGTTTCGTAATTTCTGAGCTATTCAAATGATTCAAGACGTTTTCGACGCGGAATCCGAAGCCGAATAAGCCAGTGAAAGAATCAGATTGATATCTAAAAACTTGCGGAAATGACGAAAGAATTACGAAAATCGCGAAAAATAGTCAAATTCAACCAGTTTTTTGATCGGCATTCGCTCAATTTTTGAGATAGCAATCTGAAACTGGTACCACTGTTTTAGTTAGGAAATTCTACGCCAGATCAATATATAATAGTTGTACTTTTCGAAAATTTAATTTTTCGCAAAAATCTAAAGGGGGTAGGTCAGGATTTTTTGTGATTTTCGTAAATTGCCCGCCATTTCCATAATTTTTGAGCTATTAAAATGACCCTGGACGTTTTGGACGCGGAATCCGAAGCCGAATAAGATGCAGAAAGAATCAGATTGATATCTAAAAAATTCCGAAAATGGCGAGCGATTTACGAAAATCGTAAAAAATCCTGACCTACCCCCTTCAGATTTTTGCGAAAAATAAAATTTTCGAAAAGTACAACTATTATACATTGTTCTGGCGTAGAATTTCCTAACTAAAACAATGGTGCAAGTTTCAGACCGCTATCTCAAAATTTGATCGAATGCCGAACGAAAAACTGCTTTAAATTGATGAATTTTCGCGATTTTCGTAATTCCTATGTCAGTTTCGTAATTTCTGAGCTATTCAAATGATTCAAGACGTTTTCGACGCGGAATCCGAAGCCGAATAAGCCAGTGAAAGAATCAGATTGATATCTAAAAACTTGCGGAAATGACGAAAGAATTACGAAAATCGCGAAAAATAGTCAAATTCAACCAGTTTTTTGATCGGCATTCGCTCAATTTTTGAGATAGCAATCTGAAACTGGTACCACTGTTTTAGTTAGGAAATTCTACGCCAGATCAATATATAATAGTTGTACTTTTCGAAAATTTAATTTTTCGCAAAAATCTAAAGGGGGTAGGTCAGGATTTTTTGTGATTTTCGTAAATTGCCCGCCATTTCCATAATTTTTGAGCTATTAAAATGACCCTGGACGTTTTGGACGCGGAATCCGAAGCCGAATAAGATGCAGAAAGAATCAGATTGATATCTAAAAAATTCCGAAAATGGCGAGCGATTTACGAAAATCGTAAAAAATCCTGACCTACCCCCTTCAGATTTTTGCGAAAAATAAAATTTTCGAAAAGTACAACTATTATACATTGTTCTGGCGTAGAATTTCCTAACTAAAACAATGGTGCAAGTTTCAGACCGCTATCTCAAAATTTGATCGAATGCCGAACGAAAAACTGCTTTAAATTGATGAATTTTCGCGATTTTCGTAATTCCTATGTCAGTTTCGTAATTTCTGAGCTATTCAAATGATTCAAGACGTTTTCGACGCGGAATCCGAAGCCGAATAAGCCAGTGAAAGAATCAGATTGATATCTAAAAACTTGCGGAAATGACGAAAGAATTACGAAAATCGCGAAAAATAGTCAAATTCAACCAGTTTTTTGATCGGCATTCGCTCAATTTTTGAGATAGCAATCTGAAACTGGCACCACTGTTTTAGTTAGGAAATTCTACGCCAGATCAATATATAATAGTTGTACTTTTCGAAAATTTAATTTTTCGCAAAAATCTAAAGGGGGTAGGTCAGGATTTTTTGCGATTTTCGTAAATTTCCCGCCATTTCCATAATTTTTGAGCTATTAAAATGACCCTGGACGTTTTGGACGCGGAATCCGAAGCCGAATAAGATGCAGAAAGAATCAGATTGATATCTAAAAAATTCCGAAAATGGCGAGCGATTTACGAAAATCGCAAAAAATCCTGACCTACCCCCTTCAGATTTTTGCGAATAATAAAATTTTCGAAAAGTACAACTATTATACATTGTTCTGGCGTAGAATTTCCTAACTAAAACAATGGTGCAAGTTTCAGACCGCTATCTCAAAATTTGATCGAATGCCGAACGAAAAACTGCTTTAAATTGATGAATTTTCGCGATTTTCGTAATTCCTATGTCAGTTTCGTAATTTCTGAGCTATTCAAATGATTCAAGACGTTTTCGACGCGGAATCCGAAGCCGAATAAGCCAGTGAAAGAATCAGATTGATATCTAAAAACTTGCGGAAATGACGAAAGAATTACGAAAATCGCGAAAAATAGTCAAATTCAACCAGTTTTTTGATCGGCATTCGCTCAATTTTTGAGATAGCAATCTGAAACTGGTACCACTGTTTTAGTTAGGAAATTCTACGCCAGATCAATATATAATAGTTGTACTTTTCGAAAAGTTAATTTTTCGCAAAAATCTAAAGGGGGTAGGTCAGGATTTTTTGTGATTTTCGTAAATTGCCCGCCATTTCCATAATTTTTGAGCTATTAAAATGACCCTGGACGTTTTGGACGCGGAATCCGAAGCCGAATAAGATGCAGAAAGAATCAGATTGATATCTAAAAAATTCCGAAAATGGCGAGCGATTTACGAAAATCGTAAAAAATCCTGACCTACCCCCTTCAGATTTTTGCGAAAAATAAAATTTTCGAAAAGTACAACTATTATACATTGTTCTGGCGTAGAATTTCCTAACTAAAACAATGGTGCAAGTTTCAGACCGCTATCTCAAAATTTGATCGAATGCCGAACGAAAAACTGCTTTAAATTGATGAATTTTCGCGATTTTCGTAATTCCTATGTCAGTTTCGTAATTTCTGAGCTATTCAAATGATTCAAGACGTTTTCGACGCGGAATCCGAAGCCGAATAAGCCAGTGAAAGAATCAGATTGATATCTAAAAACTTGCGGAAATGACGAAAGAATTACGAAAATCGCGAAAAATAGTCAAATTCAACCAGTTTTTTGATCGGCATTCGCTCAATTTTTGAGATAGCAATCTGAAACTGGCACCACTGTTTTAGTTAGGAAATTCTACGCCAGATCAATATATAATAGTTGTACTTTTCGAAAATTTAATTTTTCGCAAAAATCTGAAGGGGGTAGGTCAGGATTTTTTGCGATTTTCGTAAATCACTCGCCATTTCCATAATTTTTGAGCTATTAAAATGACCCTGGACGTTTTGGACGCGGAATCCGAAGCCGAATAAGATGCAGAAAGAATCAGATTGATATCTAAAGAATTACGGAAATGGCGAGCGATTTACGAAAATCGCAAAAAATCCTGACCTACCCCCTTCAGATTTTTGCGAAAAATTAAATTTTCGAAAAGTACAACTATTATATATTGATCTGGCGTAGAATTTCCTAACTAAATCAATGGTACCAGTTTCAGATCGCTATCTCAAAAATTGAGTGAATGCCGATCAAAAAACTGGTTGCATTTGACGATTTTTCGCCATTTTCGTAATTCGCTTGCTGCTAACCTCTGACAACTTTAACTTCGAATATTTTACACTGTAGTTCTTAGACTAGGCGCTCTCTAGGCCCAGAGAGTGCCACAGTAACCCTCAATTTCGGCCTCAGATACCTGACACACGAAACCCCATTGGATGTCCCGTCTACTCCTATATGAAATCATCTTTCAGATTATCGTGACACAAACATATATCCATAACGTTTCAAATCGACATAAAAATCTATCGGAGTTGAGTAATTACAGAATAAAAATCAATAGTGTAATCAAAACGTTGCCAAAGAACAAATTTTCTTTCCCAATTATTTTTTTCAGTAAATTTGAAATAAAGTAAAATAAGGACACTCATTTTCACCCGGCATCTAGCGAAACATGTATGTACTTGGTCGAACAATATTGTTCTATCATCTAGTTTCATACCTATTATCTTTAACATCTGAAAAGTGTATCGAAATTTTCCCTATAAATCATTCATCGGGTTCAACCGGTTTCCGTTTAATTTACTTCGACCTTTCTATTATATTCCTCCGAAGTGCGTTCTAAATTATCGTCGGCGTGCGATTTACTCGTTGCTCGGTAATAACAACGATCATAGATCCAATGGCCACGCCGTTTCGTGCGGACGTCGAACATAAAACATGCCCGTAATTTATCAGGCTTTACACCGGCCTGGACTATCTAGCGTGTAGCCGCAGTTTCGAAGTTAGCCGCTTATCAAGCCGTCGATGTTCGACCTGCCGATCAAACCGGGGTGTGTCGATACAACCCCTTCATTGGGCCCCCTAGTTGCACAACATCCCCCCGTTCCACAACCGTTCCATGACCTGATTAAATTGATTACTGTTCGCAGCGAATGTTTAGCATTATTAAGTCGCACTATCTCGTAATATCCGTATTACATTAGTAAGAAGAGATTTTTCATTGTTCTATCTCAATTACCGGCTCAAATAACGTTAGATATGTTAGACTTATTTGGGTTAAAGATGTTTTAAAGTCAGTTTTATAACATTGTGCGGCCACATAGATCCTGTGGTTATAGAACGATCATCGGAAGAACAATCGTCGAGATTTGAGGAAAGAATAGGAAGTGAAGCAAAAAATAAGTCGTCTATCCACTCGCGGTTGCCATGTTCGTCAAGTTGATACGTTTCCCTTCGTAGGTGTCTTTTTTCCGTGTATTTCTGGCGGTAATGTCACGGAACAGGCGACAAGTAAGCACAGAGAGGAAGTGCGAGTATAGAACACGACCGGAGGACAGAAAAATGCGGATCCGTATTTTTACGTAATACTGCAACCGAAAACCGTCTTCTTAGAGCCGGGTAACAGTGAAAGTTTCGCTATAGATGAAATTTGAGATGCGCGGAAAAAGACGAACTGGTATCTCGCATCGAAACCCCCGACCATACGATCGACGGATGAGCAATCATCTGTGCGGCAAAAAAAGAGAAAAATATAATCCGCAAGGAAATGAGGATAACCGTTTGCCTTCGAATATCGTCGGCTCCGCTTTCGAAGACGATGTATTCGATGGTATCGTAGTTAGAACAACCACAAGACATAATATAGGTCACACACAGATTCGAAACCACGGGTTTAGTAGTTTAACAGAAAATTATTCGATTGGAAAATAAGAAAGAAATGTAACACTGAATTATATAGAATTACTTATACAATCAAATGTGCAATCCTTTAATATATTCTTTAGATCGGACGATTACTTACTGACACTGAGTAATTGCTTTCCAAACATAAGAAAACCGGTGGTTATCATTTCTTAATGAACACTAATTCGGTAGCCTATCATCGGATAATCTTTTCAATTGACCGATTTTTATTTCCAACTGACTTGACAAACTGCTGATATCTCCGCAGGATCTCGTAACAAAGAATTTTCGTGACGAAGTAAGTGCGGAAAAATTGCTTTAGAAAGGCGTGGATACTCATACACGGAATATAACAGTATAGCCAGAAGATAGTGTATTGGTAATATATACGTGTGTTAAATGGACGTTTCTGCGTAACACATATACACGTAACACGCCTTGCCGGGATGCGGTACCGCAAGAAAAGACACCAGTGGTATAAAAGGGGGTGTATCCTGTGGTGTCTGCATCAGTTTCAATAGCGAACTGCCCATCGTCGCATTATCACCATGAAAGTTATTGTGAGTAATTGCATTTATCCACCAATAAAACTGTACTACTGCGCAACTATAATTATACGTTTAATTTTTATAATATTTTCCTATATGAAAGATTTCATATATAAAAATGTTACATGTTCGTTTTCGATTTCTATAACGTTCTGATATTATCACTGCAATTGAACGCGAAGCATACGCTGCTTCCTATACTATGTACTTAATTTTCAGATTGTTGTTGCTATCATCGCCCTGGCGGCACCCATTTACGGTCAGGCCGAAACGAAGAAGCAGGATAAGAGAGGCATCTCCCTTGGAGGATTGGGTGGTTATGGAGGAGGGTTGGGAGGTTACGGGGGCATTGGGCTCGGAGGAGGTAAGTTTAATAACGTGATATAATCACATTATCTCGTGCACGCTTCTCGAGTAGTATAGATCAAATTTCGGTGACGACGTGGCGTTAAGTTGAACCGGAATCATTACGTACAGGGAAAAGCTTTCGTCGTTGTCAGCGAAAGTACGAAAAGCTCTAAAAACAGAAGTTATATGACTTTCGAATCTGAGAACTTGAATGGTATCCCTTTATGGTGGAGCCAGTTTTCAACAACCTCTATCAAGATCGAATGACTTTTCCGCTGAGGGAAATAAGTTCGTGTAATCGCTTTCCTCTTGCAGCTCCAAATCCTAACGTTTCTTTGTTCGATGATGCAATAGTACGAACCGCGATTTCCGTAAATCCTATACGTAATGGGGGGGGGGGTGGGATTATTACCCTACCGTAACCCAATCTACATGAATGACACAGAAACTATATTAATAATTCTATACGTCAACGAATTTAACATCGATGACGTAAGCCTCATATTACAAACGTCTCTGTTTCCTATAGAACGTTATATTACCTGTTCCCAATCCGAGTAACGTTCCCCATGAAAGTGTATCAATAAGTAACCAGAAGATTGTGCAATCTGCGGCCACCTTGAAATATTAACCACCCAGTACATACGTCTTTTTAGTTTCCTGATCTTAATAACCCGCTCTGCTATGATTAACAGCAATCTCGGTCACGACACCGAGAATTACGACTGGCAAAGATCAGCGAGTTAAATGTCACGCAAAATTCCGTTTTAATTTCAGGCTACGGACATGGTGGTTTATCCTTAGGTCACGGAATTGCATCCAGGCCGGCGTTATCTTACTCGTCGTACAGTGCACCATCATTGTCCCACGGTTATAGTGCTCCAATCGTATCCTCGCCGATTCGTCTTGGACACGGAGGTGGATTCGGTGGTTTCGGAGGTGGTTTCGGTGGACACGGATACGGCGGTGGCTATGGCGGTGGCTATGGCGGTGGTCTCCATGGATTCTAAATGGACAGTATTAAATCCGACGCTGGATACGCATCGATGCGACTTCAAGCGCCACGCGTGAATTATTTATCTCCACGAAATTCGTACCGGATTCTATGAGTTCTTGTACTACCGTTCTAAAATAAATTTTTGATACTTTTCGCTAAATGCTCTGTGTCTTCTTCCTACTCCATTAATTAAGATATTATATTGATTAGTGGGATTCATATAAGAAATATATATATGTGGATAATCAACGGATTCGTAACATTATATTCTGCGAATTTATAAATTTGAATAAGATAAGAATGTAATGACTAATATTGGATTATAACATTAGAATTTAAGAAATTCTCAATGGTTTATGTCTAAGGTAGGCAGGCAACGTAGACATGTACTTTATCCACTGGGTTTTAATAGTTCTACCGTTTGTCGCTAGGAAAAGTCGTGGAATGTTGACCAATTTTCTGTGAGCGTATATTATTTTTATTGAAAAACAGGGGGTAATTGAATTAATTATGAATATCTTAGTTAAAAGTGTACTTAGTATAGCTAGGACGTGTGTCGGGAAGACCATTGAAGGTATGTACCACTGCAATTATACTTTTCTTAACCTAACTTTCGTCCTAACCTCTCTGGCAACTAACATTGTTTTTATAGATAGTGCTATCACAATTTTTAAGTTAATTAATGAATCAAAATTCAAAATTACCGAACGAACTTTACCTGTTATTTTTTGTAAGACACTAATGACTGCCATAACGAATAGCGAACAGTATGTTTACTATGAGGCTCGAAACATACACGAACAATATACAAAATACCTTAGTGATAAATTAAATATATGTATCTTAAAACAAACATTGGGAAAGTGTAATTATATTATAGGTAGCCAAGCCGGTCTAACAAATCTATGGGGTCCCAGTTATAAGAGTAACCAAGGTACATTTACTTTTATTAAAATTCTAATTAATTGAATGACAATAATTACTAAATTTAAAAAATGTTAAATTGGAAACTGATATTCTTTTCGTGTTTTTAACAGGATTTCTATTTAATGCCACAAGATTGTGTATGGGTAATATATGGCAAGGTAATGTGTTGCTATTACATATATATTTAATTCCTAAATATTTTGCATAGCATGTAATAAGGAATCATAAATATTAGAATATTTCACACGTAATAGAGATACCATCGTGTTATAGCAAGTAATAAACTAGACTCGGTTGCCCTAAACATGAGTAAAACAACACTCGAACATTTCGTGAAAATTAGCACTCGGATTTAAGTAGGCCACAACACTGGTGCCCTGACCCATTTACGTGAAATCGTGCGAAATGTTACGGGCATTATTTGCTTTTCCCACAAGTGTAGCAAGGTTGGACGCCCTAAGAAACTTCGAGTGACATCTCGAGTTTTTGTAGATCCCTCGGACAGATTCGTATCTTTCTATTTCTGCGGTAAATGCGGCAAAAAGGGGTGGCCAAGGTAAAAAGGGACCACAGCTCAATGCTATTATTCGTCGCGAAAATGCGCGTGGCTCGCAAAAGCGCACGCAGCCCTTACCTCTTTGATCCCCACGGGAAGAGATCTCGAAATGCAAAAAGGGATCCGGCCACTCCGTAAGAAAGAAAGAAAGCGAACGGCGAGACGGGCTTTTCCATGGCCAATGCCGAAAATCGGTGGGAATCGAAGGGGGTGACGTGTCCATTTGTGGTTGACCAGTTCTCAGAGCTGATCCATGGGGACAGGCGGCAGTTAGGCCACTATTCGCATTTTGCTTTTGCTACTTTTCTCGCGATATGCAGGATAATATTTCACTAGGTATTTCTGGGAAAATGTTATCCTTGCATCTAAATTTGAATAACGCTTTTTTCCCACTACTTTAACGTGAAAAAAGAAACTCTATTTTTTACTGTTCATCTTACGTTCGTGTAGTTATTTAAAGTTTCCTATGTACGTAATTATTCTATAGATTTATGATTCAAGATACGTTTTGTACCGTACGCTTTGTTCATTAACCTCTCGGCAAAGAGTTCTACGTGCGCAGGCTGAATAACGAGAATCTTTGCAGCGTGAATGCGACAAAGGCGCAACCGCGACGTCGAAAATTTTCGCCATGTAATCTTACGCATTGATCTTTGGGAAAAGGGGTTGCCTTCCATGCATAATAGGTTCTGCTGGTCTCTTGCCTTAGTTAAGTCCGAGTTAGGTCGGATTAGCAGCGCCAGGCATTGGACATCTGTCGTATTGACGGACGGTGGTCAGCCAGATCTCGAAATGAACAACAATGGTACAGTCTCAACTAACAGGCCCTGGTAAATCGTGAACTCCTATGTCCTGGCAGAGGAGTATCGCGAAATTGTCATGTCATCCTCGACATTTCACTTAAACTACGTTTCAACGAAACTAAGATTATCTTGAAATACGAGCTGCCTTTGCATACTGAAGATAATCGATTCGAAACTCCGACAGATTTTGCGAATATTTAAAACTTTCAACGTGAATCGATTCCATAGACGTTCACACGTTTGCAAAATCAATATGCCTTCTAGAATTTACATTTCACTATTAAAAATCATCCTAGTATATATATTTCATTTGTCATTGACATTTTTTAAATTTTATCTTTTTATTTTGTAATTCCACGATAGGTAGTAGAAAAAAAAACTGTCCACTTTCGAGGTGCAGTCTCTCGGATCATAAGCGTTTTGTACGGGGTTGAACCATACCGTGTAACAATGTTGCTTAATAAGCTTATACACGCTCGAGCGACGAAGGACTGCTTTCGCAGAGCGGCTTGCAGATGTCAAGCGTCCGTCATATTTGATATTTCGTCGGTGGAAACCTTTTCTTAGGCCCGTAAGATTATTTGCGAAAGAGTTTTCAGTTTCCCAGTACCGTTACCGCCCAGTGGGTCTCCCATTTTTCTGGCCTCGTTCACAATGGCCTTGACTAGGACGCAGTATTCCTCGGGGAGCCTCTATTTCCCTATCTAGTTCTTCGAATATCCCGACGACTTTTCTATCACTTCCCTGGCGCAATCTGGCCAATGAAAATCGAATCAATACTTCCGACGTTATTGCGTTTCCTCAAAGTGCTGATATTGAATTTCTGCCGATAACTTGAAACAGATGATATCTCCGTTTCGGTTTATATATACGTATATACATACATATATATGTATATTTTCACAATATGTTCGAATGAATTAAGATTACCTGTTACCTCAAACATTATACCTTTAGGTCTTCTTTTTCTTTTGATTAGGTTTAGGACAAATTAGAGAAGGATCTTCATTAAGGCATATGCACATAACGGGACCTTTCATAAAGAAGAGAGAAAAACCGCGTCCCCTGGATGGCAAACCATTCGCAAAAGGCACAGTCATAAAAACTGTTATTAAGAAACCAAAAAAACCTAATTCCGCGAATCGAAAGTGCGTCGTTGTACGGTTATCAACGGGCAAGGAAATGACGGCTTATGTTCCCGGTAAGTTTCTTACTTTATGATATTAGTAACACGCTTTCGTATAACACGATTTCTGTCATCTGATTTCAGGAATTGGTCATAACCTACAGGAGCATAATATCGTGCTCTGCAGGGTGGGAAAACTCAAAGACACGCCCGGTGTGAAGATCAGATGCGTTCGTGGAAAATACGATCTACCCCATGTAATTAAAAAACAACGGAAATAAGCTTAGTTCAAGATAGTCGATTACTATACAAGACAATTGTATTCGATATCGTTTGTACAAATTTGTAATTATTATATACTACGTCTCTACGTGCGTAATATCTATTATAATATAAGAAAAAGTAAACTATACAGTATTCAATTGAATTTTGCTCCATACGAAAAGGCTGCGCACAAAGTAAATTCATGTGCATCGTGATACCGTTGAGAATTCAATCGATAAGCTGAAAGGGTTTCATGCGGACGAGTTTCCCGAGTGTAGCCGTTCCGCAAATTGCGGCCTTTTGACACACATTTCGTATAGATCAGCGACTATTCCCCACCCTGCGTTTACCGTTAGCTGGACCATGCGTCGTCCTCGTCCGTCTCGACGAGATGTGGAGACGGACGCACAATGCATTCTGACATCGGGATGCCACAATGCTGGAAGGGTCGTGGCACAGCCCCCTTCTTTGGACATTATTACGGAAGGGTTGGCTGCGAGCCTTCCGCATCTGCACCCTGCATCCACCCACGCGGCCACTGGCTATTGACCATATGACATGCTGACCAACATCCCGATGTTTTGAAAAGACCGGCTCTCAACTCAGACACTCTATGTATTCTTTAAAACAACGCGACTATTTTGGAAAACATTGATAGACAAAATCTGCTTGTCGATTTACTATTATATTAACGGTAAAGAATTTTAAACATTTCTGTTCTTTATTAGAAATAGCGGTATATGAAGCTAAAGAAAGAAGAAATATGAAATGAGAACCTTCTTTGTGAAATAAGGATTATGGCAGTAAGGGTTTAACATATGATACCATGTGCGATTTATTAAATTTCTACAATAATTTGGCAATGGTTCTTTAATAATAATTATACCTGACGAAATATTGGAAAAATTGAAGAAAGAATGGTTGATGTTAAAATACAGTGCCCACCGTTTCTAAAGAGAAAGCACGGATAACAATTACTTTAATCCGGATACAACGAGCTTAGGGAAAATAAAAAGTGATTTTTTTGTACGCTGGGTGAGAATGGTTATTAACTAATTTAAACCGTTTTCGAAGTCAGGCAAAGTTAATCCGTTACGCTATAATCGAGTTTTCGTTAATCCAACCAATTCTCCGGTTCTGCCTCCCTTCGACCCACCCGTTGTAAACCCAGCCGGTGAATGTTCGTGTAATAAAAACCGACTACGGTATTTTTCACGATATGCTTGCCGTGCGGAAAACTGCGCAGAAAATCCAACTACTTTTATTGCGTTTGTAGGACGCGCATGTACCTGACTCGAGTACACGAAGAGAGCACGTCAACATTTACGACCACTTCGCCCTTTATTTAATACCGTCGATCCAGGTTACGATGCCTCGACAGTGGAACCGGTTGCTTTATTACGGTTTTCCGCAATAATCACGGTCTCTTTGACTATTGCATTTCCCTTCGATCTATTGTTCTCACCCGTAACTCACGTATCTGTCCCATCTGCGTTTTGGTTCTCATTTTACCTGTATTTTTAATACGTGTTTTTTCTTTTCTTGAACGAGTCAAACATATTCGATATTTTTCAACATTACTATTTGAAGAAACGGCAAACTGATTTTGTACGATAAAGAGACGATTACTGAGAACATGAAAATAGATCAGAACAACAAAGTGGAACGGGTGGGTGCAAAATATAAAAATTCTTTTAGTGACCGCGCCAGTCCTCGAAAGCCTCTCAAACAAATAGCATGTAAATGCTTTTGGCCTTTCTCTCGAGATTCTCAACTCTTTACCGTACGGCTTAGTAATCGGACACCGAGCGATCTGCTCTTGAAAGTTTTTGTCCTCGGGTGCTTTTCCTACAACAGCCTTTCCATTTTCAGTTCACAAAGTTTCACTACCCGGAGCAAAACAAGTCTTTTGCAATCGATGTGTACCTCTATCCTAATAAAAAAAATGTTCTCCTTTAAAGGGCACGAAGTTTGAACTAAGTTTAGAGAAACTTCGGCCTACACCTACTATAACTGTATTCTTCCGACAGTGAAGGTTCCGCGATCCTTGTCCAAAGTAAGACGTATCGATACGTTGTTTGTGTCGAAGGCATTCTTCTCGACCGGACAGTTAACCGAGAGCACTCGGTCAAGAAATAAAATTCATTCTGAAAGATTCGTCCGAAGGCGTGTCCTACGATACCAATGAACGGAATAGGAAAGTTCAAGACGAGAGAAAAGGGTTCCCGCGGGAGAAAAGGGCGTGCGCAAGGACCGGAAGTAGGCAAATCTCGAAAGTCTGTTGGCAAAACTTGGCCGGTGGTCCAGCCACAAGATAAATCGAAAAGTAATTACCGCTGGTGACATTCACCAGAAACGTCTTAATGTGTCTGCTGCCATTATATTCTGATTTTTTTGTTAAAATCCAGGACAGCTTTGGTGTCGTGTTCTATTAAAGGACTAATGGCTGTCTAAAGACGCACTGACATTGCCGGACCTCCTACCAAGACTTCCTCCTTTTTAAATGTGAACGCATAAATATTTTCATAATGTTAAATGTTCGAAAAAGATTCTCAACGTTGATACATCCTATAACGTTATATTGTCTGGAAAGTCCTAATCGGAGATTTCCGTTGCCTTCTGTAATTTTTCTACTATATTTTACACTTCAAAAGTTACACAAACCCGATGAACATAAAAGGTATTCACTACCTGATAGTTTATTACTTTGACCGCCGCCAAGCGACGAGTTAAACTGCGAAAGAGATCTACAAGAAAAAATGTGTGCACAGGACTTTCTAGATAACTTCCTTGTACCATGTTAATGAAATTTACATACTGTAAATTGTTTCAAAGCCACTGTAATATGCATTACACGACGTAACGCTTTAATTAGCGACAAATCTAGTTCTGTATAACGAATCGCAAAGGTTCAGTGTCAGATTATAAGAAACCCAATCGTTTTATTAGTGTAGGTTAATTAGATAGCAGAATTATATAGGAGTCATAATGAGGTTGGAGCAAGTAAAGTGTTCTACCTTTGTATGACATTGTCTACATGCCAGGCAAGGCGACTGCAAAACGGTTGTCACCATTAACGAACGGTACGGTCGAAATGCGAGAGGTTTTATTGCATGTTATGGGGAAACTACACCGTCTACCTGCCACCGTCACTTCTTCAGTATTCCCGTTTAATGCCACACCATTCTGTCTTTTCAGCGAACGCCACACAATATCCATTCAAGCGTTATGATCGTCTCTATCTTAGTATTTTCGAAACGATAGCAATTAAATCGTAATTAAATTTACAAAAAAGGGAAGAGCAATATTCCATGTATTGTGCGTGTAATTGTTCGTGACTTCGTAGCTTCGAATTAATACGTTACTTCCACTTGAACTTATAATTTAATACCGTGTAAAAAGAAACATCGAGTTATACGACACTAATGTATAAAACTTTCGTGTGCTGATATTATATTCGGGGATTAGTTTCTATTTGAAAATTTTCACTCATTTTTATTACCCATCGGTACGACATTCTGACAATTTAGTTTTGTAGACAATTGAAAGATACTAATTATCGATTATGACCTTCTTTTGAATAGAATCTATTCTCGCCTGTTGACCGCTCTGGAAATCAGCGGGGGCACTATATTCCGTTACGAATTTAGAGTTGCTTCTACAAGCGGTTAGAAAAGGGTCTCAAGGTCGACGTTATTTAACTCCTAAATTAATATTTAACCAATGAAGTTTTTCTATGTAATCGGAATTCAGGCGGTAACGTTACGCCAGTAGAATATCACGGTAGTTTATCGTTATCACACATTGTTTCCATAAGTATGTATAGGAAATGTGTGACGCGACAAGTCACAACAATTTGCTTGAAATTATACTTTCCGAGAATGTCCTTGGTGTACACGTCGATCGTGTAGATATTATCTATTAGTCATTTATGTTATCTAACGTTATTGGCTAACAGCCATACCAATAATAGATCACAGATAATTCGGTGATTTCATTGACAGGCCCGCGAGCAATCACGGAGTGTTAACGAAAACTCTCACGTCTAGCTAGTGTTAATACCGTCGTCATGGAAAAGACGCTTTCGGTAATTAAATCTTCGTTTACCGTATTTTCGGATAACATTACCAGCCCAGAGGAAATTCGACGTGGATTTTTGTGGGAAAACTGATTACTCACACAGGAGCAATTTAAACAAAATTTCGCCGGCGTATGAATTGAGACATTTCAACGGCAAATCACCGCGAAGATTTTGCATCGCGTACCGTTATACGGTTTGTATATCCGTTTGTGAGGTCGGAGCAGATGCAAATGGCGAGGCATTCATCTGTCGCAGGACGACGGCCACGGGAAAAATCGCAAATAACGGGTTGCGGTCGTCCCTACACCATAGAAATGTGGGTTATGTGGCCAAAAGAGCAAAAATTTGTATACATGGGAAAGGAGGCGGTGCGGTGAATTGAGCGCCAGGGTGCTTTTCTATGGATGACACGACGTTTTAACGGGCTCCGAAACGGAGGACTAAATTTGGCGTGATCTCAGGACGAAGACATAATGAGACGTCTCTACTATCGGGAAATAACTGTACATTTCCTTTTTCTCATCGTTTCTTCTTATTTTCCTATCGATTGAATTCACTGGAATTTTTTTTTATAGAAAATTACTATTCTTATTTGTAAATCGAAAGAAACGAAGAGGTCTTTGGTAAAAATAGTAAGGCACACTCTGACCGTAGACAGAAACGTTTCGTTCGTATGTATGAAATACGACGGAAACGTATGCGTTGAAAACATAGTGAAAATAATGACCGAGTGATGAACACTCATATTTTCGGTTACGAGAATGAACCATTAAGAGGCCTGGGTTCTGGAGAAAAAGACAGATCTTCCGGTTGTACGTTATGGAAAATTGCCATATGCTTGCCATCCCTAACAAGTAAAGGCCGAAAATCCATCAATGACAGTAAAGACTTAAGGTGCAAGCTGACACGAGCACGCTGTCCCTCATCTCCTTTCCCTATCGGAAGATTTCGCAAATTTCACTCGGCCGCAACGCTTTCGCCGGTTAATTTATGGGTACTTTACGCAAATTCGCGATTCGCCGCATCCCTTTCGCCGGTGGCTCATCGTAAATCACATGACATGGGCCAGAAACAATAGCCGCTATGAAATACTACGGAAAAGAGTCGAGGGAAGGCCCAAACGAAAGGGTTGAGCGTTCTTGACGATTTGCCTGGACATTCGAGTATTACACGAGACACCCCGCGTTGCGGATACCGGCTACCAAACGCCAAGACGCTCAGCTCCTTCCAGTTGTTGCGGGAATACACGATTGCCTATCCTTATGCAGGATTTAAGAGAATGCACGGGAAGGATTTAGTGTGCCAACCGGTAACTGGATTTCTAGAAATTCCGGAGGTACTCCAGCACCGCGGGACACGAGGGCCGGATTAATTTAGCGGGATTCGATTGTTCGAGGTCAAGAAGCTGCTGCAATCGACTCCGGGAACGACAGGGCATACTTTTACTCGTGTGACAGGTGGCAAGTTAATTTACTCGTCGGAATTGTATAATCGGAATGAGGCTATAAATTTTAAACGTAACGCGGATTGTATAAAGTGGGAAACAGTAGTGAGTCGATCTCGAGAATATTACTACACGGAATACAATATTCGCAAAGAGAAATGTTAATTATAGATTGTAATATCATCAAGTGCAAATATTAGTGTGCTTAATAATATGAAATAAATATTAGATATACTTGAAAATGAAGTATATTCGAGAAATATTTCAAATGTAACACGAGTGATATATAAATTTGTGCAAAAGTATAATTTTTTAAATATAAAATTATGTGTATACGAGACTACAGATGAACTCGTAAACAATTTGGAAATCGGCAATGGTGAACGCGTGCCAGTCCGACCCGGCGCTATGGTCATCAGGGATATGCCCCCACCATTTTCTAAGAAGACCTCCTACCCCTGGGTCTTACAAGGGTTGCCCAGTATATAAGCGAAACTACACCCCCTCTTGCCCTAAACGATTTTGGCGATTCGCTCTGTGAACACGATTTGCTCGAAAACCGAAAGCTCAGAAATTTGGAGTGAGTTTATTCGACCGCTTGGATCACTTATGAAATTTTCGAGAAACCCGTAGTACCGACGGTACAATTCAGTGTTGTGATAACGGTGACCTGTGCATGATCTTGGATTAATTATTAGGTAAGAGGTGTTTCTTGTTTACGATCAAAGTTATCGAATACACTTAAAAGAATTCCAACTCTCTCTCTCGTACGCTACGTGATTTCGATAGTGCCGTTTCTCGGGATATTAGAAAATTAAAATAATTAATAAGTTTTAAAAATTTTCATGTTTTTAAGTATCGTTTCATGGCACCACTGTATAGAATTTATGTGAAGAAACTAATAAGAACTTTTCCTTTCCGTGTTATACATAGTTATTTTCTAAATTGCAAATATTACTGTGATTAATAATCATTATGTTATCTATTCGTCTGCTTTCTAAGATTTCGAAAGGTCGTTATCGGTAAAATCTAAACGCATGAATTTCCACTCCGTTTCGGTTACTTTCATTTACCGTGATCGGTTATAGAGTTCAATATGTAATTAGTATTTGATAGCCTACGCGAAAGCGCTTGTCGTGCAATCGCGAGCGCTTCCCATATGCAATTCAATATTCGAACGATTTAAAATATGGAGACAAGTGTTTTAATAACTTACTTTTTTTGATGTTCTAGGTGATAAACAGCATAATGGAGTCCTATTCTTTGACGACAGCGGACAATGTTCAAGCCCTCGACTTCACTTCCTGTTCGAAACGGGATTCTGGCGCAGAAGTCATCGAATCGCCAATTCTCGATCTTTCTTGCAAAAAGCCAGCTATACCAACGTCCACGGAAGCCATCCATATTGGTTCTTTCGAATCACGTTCAAATTCACCCGCGAGTACGGAGAAACATCATCAAATGTCTCATTATCCGGATTCGGAACGGAAAAGTCCCTTCGAGGGACGCACTTTTATGGTGACACCGCCATCGGAATCGGATTCACCGAAAAAAATCAAATACGAACCGATTTATAATTGCGCGAATTTACCCGGCAACGGCGTTATTGGTCAACACGCCGGTTTTTCGGTACTGCCGATGAATATTCCGATGCCAGTAGTACCAACTGTTTTGCCAACTTTGCTGACACAGAGTGGCGGGACGATGCAGCCGATTCAAATGATCGGTACATCAACGACAACCACGTCTTCTACGACGTATCCTCGAGATGCCACAATAGCCACACCGTCTTCGGAAAATGGAAAAAAAGCCCCAAGACCCTTCAAGGCATACCCAAAGGACCCACTTTCCCTTACCATGGGAACAGCTGAGTTGATGTACGATCAAAATTCAAATGAAGCGTACTCCGAGTTTCGGAAGCGAATGCTGGATTCCGTCAGACGATCGAATGAGGGAACGAATATCAAAATGCGCAGGGTGACGAAGAGTCCTGGCCTCCCAACTAGCACCATGGACGAGAAGGATGCGGCTTACTGGGAGAGGAGAAGAAAAAACAATGAAGCAGCCAAACGCTCCAGGGACGCGAGAAGGGCGAAAGAAGATGAAATCGCAATCAGGGCTGCTTTCCTCGAGCAGGAAAATATGAAGCTTAAGTACGAGCTTGTAGCATTGAGAAACGAAACGGCGAAACTTAGGTGTATGGTCTACTCGACTTAGATGGTAGGGTACTTTTGTATAGTTTTAGTTATAAGTTGTTAATATTCTTCTGCTCCTGAAGAATTAAATTAATTTTTCCTGAGCATCGACCCTAAAACGACGTATATTTATCACAGATTGTATTAATGATATATGACGCGCTCTTTGTTTTGGATTAACTAACATCACATACCTATGCTTTTGTTACAATCTGTTAAACGAATAATTCTTTCATCTTAGCCCATTTAGAAAATCAGAAGAGTGAATTCCTATGTGCCATTCAGTAATATTGTATATGTATTACCAAAACTCAGGTTTAAACAGTTATATCTAAGGTAACGAAGATCGTGCTAAGTAGGCTATCTGATATTAGCTTTATCCAAAGTTTAAAGATTTAAGTATTTTTATACAATTGTCATGCGTACTTCTACACAAGAATTTTCTACTGTCAAATGGGAGACTTTTCTATGATCAGAATGGTTTATGTTGTATATTGAATTACGGGTCAACTTTGGAATGTGTAAATAAATATAGGATAGGTTTTACAGAAAACAGCGGATCTCTTAAGTTTCATTGTAAATAAATATTGTTGCGATATTTAAAATATATTTATAATAAAAAAGAACTTTTTAAAAGAATACTGTTTATTATAAAATAATGTCCATTATCATGCAAGATAAAATTATTTGTACATTAATATTAATCGGGTAGAGATTCTGCTAAGTCCATCATGTTCTGTGTTTCAAGAACATTTCTTTCACTGCTTTGATTATTTGTAAGTGCCTTGGTATAAGATTTTTTTACTTGCGGTGGAATAAACATTAATGCAGATGCTCCTGTGTTAAAACTTGAAGAATTTGGCTGTGTTGCTTCAACATTAGTATTACTCCTTGTCATGTTCTTATTCATAACAGTAAACATCTTAGCTTTTTGATTTTTGTTCAATTGAATCTTTGTATTCTTTGACTCATTCTTATCACTTGGTTCATCAATGTCCATTTTATCTTTTATTTCATCTTTTTTTTGAGGAACTGCATTTTCAAATCGAAAATTTTTGGGAAACTTATGTACAGTGACACAATGATTCTTTCTTTCCATTGGGTCATTAAATTTCAAATCACACTCAGAAACGTAACATTGATACTAAAAGAAAATAACACAAGAGTTATTTACTTTTAATAAATTGTATTTAAGAAAAAAAATGATAGATACCATTGGTTGTCTTGCAGATAAAACTTGAAAGAAACTGTCATGCGTTTCTTGTATATGTATCTCTAACAATCTGGGATTTGGCATACATTTTTTACATTCTGTGCACACGTATCGATGCCTAGTATTATAGTGCATTTCAAAGTCGAGTAATGTATGAAACATAGATTTACATCCAGTGGCATAACACGGAAATTCTCTAACACTGAAATCGAATATTCAACATTACAATTTTCAATACAAATAATATCTTCTAATACCATCGGAATACAGATAGATTAGACATTATTCACATTAATTAGGTTATATAGAACAACACAAATAATAAAATTGATATATTGAAATATTTTTATTTACTATTCATGGCATAATTCTTCGTCGTCTTCAACGGTGATTCCTTTTCGTTGGAAAACTTTGCAAACACGATAAGAATCCTCAAAAAACGGATCGTTTACAGGTCTTAACCCTACTCCTATATTTCGCACAAATTCCTCCATTCTTATATTTTTACGATGGAAATTAATCTATATTTAACTTTGCAATAGGTTATTCCTTAAAGTTGATTTGATAAAATAAACCGAATTACACTAATACATATTACTTATTTCTATACATTACAATGTTTACAATGCTATGACAGTAGTGACGTTTCATATCGAACAACGGCTATGTTCAGGCAGTAACGCTGCATATTTCGATAATCGAAATTTGCGCCAAGCTGCTTATTGCGATAATCGAAGTTTAAGTACCAGTTCAATTTAGTGAGTGTTACGCGTGCCTCAAAACGGATTGTTCATAATTGACCTTGACGTTAAATTATGCATAAAAGTGGTAAAAATTCGCGGTAAAGAACTAATTAATCCATATTCGGTAGTGCTTTTCAGTGTTGTGTACTTGATTGTGTGAATTAGACAATGACAGAACGGGATACGATAGTTTTTTACAAATTGGAAGGACATTGTGGTCAGTCCTTGGGAAACTCATTTATCGGAACCAGGCTGCACGCTTCAACCAGAGAAGACACTCATCCAATAGTAAGTCAGATATATAAATATTAATTTCTAAAGTTATGCGATCAAAAACAGGAATATATTATATAGGACGACATTCTATTCTACCAATAAGCGTGTCTTCAAATTTTCAAGAATTTCCGCCATTTTCGTTTCCAGCTCATTGCGTCGTTGCATTTCATCTCGCTTATCCTGTAACATACATATCACTAAAGAATATTAGAATCTTCTATATATTCTAACTCTGATTTATACTACAGGTTACATGCGTCCATTACACATACAATGACCGTTTTTGTTGAAATTTCGTTTATTTGCATTTTCATACTTATCGAATTAAAATTTTTTACATTTACACTTACTGTACTACTTAACATCTTTCTAGAATAAATTGGGATGGTAATTTCAGTGAAACTTAGACGAAAGAATGAAGTAAATTATCTCACAATGCGGTAACAACAGGTGCCACGATTATTACTAATAGTTTGTTAATGTGTTCATTAGATTTTTCACTAAAAATACCGTGTATATACACTTTGAAAATTCTAAGTTTCCTTTCTAAGAAAATTTTATAATTTACGAGTGAAATGTAGGTAAATGGGTGGATTCGGAATATCATGTTTTTCTTCCGTCACGGTGACGGTTGATATTTTATTAGCATGTTCTCTTATTTTAACTTTCCCGTTCTTGCTTTCCGGTTCATCGGTGAATTTCGTTAAACTTTCATCGTACTGATAGGGATCAGGTTCCGGTAGAGTGAAACCTGCCAATTCTTCGTTGCTTGTTAACTTTTTATTAGTCTCAACGTTGCCAGACGATTTCTCGTTTCCCCGTTGTTCGTTGATATTATAGTCGTCCTTGCTAAAACCAAAGAAATCATGAGCACCTTCCGGACTATCAAAAGTGGCTGCTGGAACTGTTTTCTGCACAAAAGCTTTGCCGTTCTCCACATTCTCACGTCGAGTTTTCAATGTTTCCTTATTCCCATCAGGTTGAATACGACTGTAATAATTTCCAGCGATTGGCGCAGTCCTATAATTAGTCTGTTTTAAAGACTCAAATTTAGTCGAGTATGACGTGTCCGGTAACTCATGCTGAACTGCTTGAACTATCTCCACATCAGGAGTTTCTTTATTTTCATCGTTATAATTCGATGTATATTTATAACGATTCAAAGTGTTTGGTGGTTGCTTTTCGTTCCGACGACGAATCTGTACCTTTAACCTTTCACTTACACGAGGCTGCGTGTAATTTAAGGGTACACTGTTCGGTATCCGATTAGCTGTTCTCTGAGGTTGTCTCGACGGAAGTCTTTGAGAGTCGACACCTTCTCTGAAATTATTATAGGCATTCTCAGGAGGAAATCTACGGCGTCCTGGTGTACCACTGTTCATCGGTGTTACACGGATTCCGCGTTGCAAGGGACCTTCGTTTCCCTTGCGAACTTCACGGGGGTTCTGATACGCGCTGGAAATTCTAATGTTTCTGTGACCCTGTGATTTTGTAGGAAGGGCGAGTGTTTGTTCCGAGCTGTCTAAACGGTAAGCAAAAGGAGCTGGGCGAATTTGTGGCCCTTTCTCCTCACTTTCCGGAAGTTTCTTCGGCGAGATCCTCTGTGGTAGCCTTAATTTTGGCCTCAGATCTTCGTCTTCAGGTTTTCTGAATAATTCGAATTCAGTCCTGGTTGTAACTTCATTGTTTGGTGGATCGTTATCACGTTTCTCGAACGTTGAAACCCTGGCTTTTTCTTTCTCAAGCTCATCAGGGGCGTAGAGATACCGAGCGGGTACGATGTACGGTGCAAATTTTATAAAATCGAATTCTGGACTCGATGGAATTTGATTAACGAGTTTATTATCTGTGTGAGGACGTTGTTGAATAGTATCTGTTTCACGATACTCCCCAGACGTGTCGGAATTCGTACTTTTTTCAATATTTTTATTGTCTACCAGATCGTACTCTTCGTATTTATTCCTCGCAGGAACGAAATATTCTTGTCCACCTCTTTCGACACTTCCATCTTCATCTTCGTTTGCTTTGTCATCCTCTTCTTTCGATGAACCCGCCGAATGGGTTTTCGAGGACGTGTAGAAATCATTTTGCGGATGCACGAATTTCTCAAAATAGTTAGCGATTCTTTCACCGTCCAATTCGCGACTATCTAAAACTTCTCCGTAACTATTACGCAGTTTCTCGGGTCTTCTGTGTTCGTAGTAGTCACTAATGGGCAATTGTTGATTATATGGCCCACTAGTATAATTACTATACGTTGTTTGCGGGGGGTTCTCATATTCTTTGTAGGGTCTGTAAGAGTTGTCATTTTCATAACTGCTATACTTTTCCTCATCTTCTTCATCTTCTTTCTCTCCTTTCGTATATTGATTCGTTACGGATTCACGAGGTTTCTCTTCATTTTCATATTTCCCTGTCGAATCTTCCACCTCGCCGGAATAGTCGTCCTTGTAATTTTCATTCTCCCTATATCCAGAATCATGTTTCTCGTCCTCGCTATTCGTTTCCTTCTCCTCACTCGAATACTTATCATCCTCTTTTTCTTTCTCATAAGAATTCTCCTTCTCGCGATTCCTGTTCGCCTCTTGCTCTCTCAGCCTCTTCGCCTGTTCTTCCTGTTTGCGTTCTAATTCAGCCAGCCTGTCCTCGTACTGTTTCTTCCACTGCGGATCCTCGACGTACATATTATGAGTGTATTTACTGCTCGGTACAGTAACATCCTTCGCGTCGTATATCTCCTTCTGCTCCACCGAAACGTGTTCCCTGTTCTTATTATTTCTATACACAGTCTCCTGTTGCTTTCTAACCGGCGCATATGGCTGCGGATAAGACAGCGTAAGATCCTCGTTGGCAAGTATCGGCGCCGGCAATTCAGGAACAATTGGCAGAGGAATCTTCACGAGAAGCGGGGCAGGCTGTACCAAGTCCGTGTTCGGTATCCTCAGATCAATTAATGGTTTTGCCGTGGATGGTGCTGGGGTGGTGCTACTGTGGAAAATACTCTCGTACTGTTGCAAGTGACTCAGAAGGCTCGAGCTGTTCCCAAAGTTTAAGATACCGGTCAATCTGATTGTCTCTCGTGGCCTGGGTGTCGTGGGGGCTGCTTGACTCGACGAGGGTGTCGTGGGTGCTGCATTCTGAGGGGTTGATTGGCGCGCTGGTAACGTAGGGGGTTGTGGCAGATTGACCGTCGTCTGAGTAGCAGCTCCATTAGCTGTCGGTGGATTCGGATTGGGTAACGAGGCTACTTGTATAGGGTCCACTCTGTAGCCAAAAACTTGCGCCAATCCTGAAAGAATTAGCCCCAGTGCTCGTTTGTCTCGTAATTTGTCGGTACTTGGAAGTTCATCGTTTCGTTGAATGTCCACCGGTGTGTTTTGTGACTTCGAATCGGATTCCCTTTTAATAGTCTCCTCGGAGATTACACTACACGTGTGTAACACGTATAAGAAATATAAAACGTAGCCTATTTTATATCGTCTCATTGTAGTGGAATGAAACACTTTCTCTTTCGGGCAATTAGTCACTGTTCACGCACTGGATGATCACATGTCTATGTGGTATTAGCGATATCGTAAATTATGCACCGATCCGACATTTTCGATTGTACATTATTTAAATTACCACTGATTTCGTTCTCATGGTTTATAGAAATATTAGCGTTGTTACATGCGATTGCTTCATCGCGTGATAACAGTATCTGAGGTCCACGCGACAGTACTTTTGTCTCTCGAGATTTCGCGAGGACTGATCACAGTTCGTACAGCACGGACGCCATTAAACAATGACTTAACTGGCGGGGATAAATTTTTGCATAATATCGGAAAGAAATGTCGAGTTTCTCCTCAATTGTACAGGCCTGGTCGTTGATTTGCGACAACTGAAGCGGCACGGCATAACGCGGGAAAGAAAAGGCATGAAACTGCACAGGAGTAGGCGGCAATAGTCAATGGACAAAAGACGTACAATAATACATTCTGCTCGAGCTTCTGGGCGGCATAATTGCACGTACAATCGAAAAATATAATTACGTTAAGCAACGTCTTGCATTCTTGTGATGGAAAAGGGGGGTGAATTAAATTGCACAGGTACTTTACTGTCTTGAAAAGAAGAATTACCCGAAGCATCATTAATGATTATAATGATTCTAACGCGACTCGCGACTCTTGAATGGCTCAGTACCATGAATTTCACTCTAATACGTGTGTTTTAACTGTCGTTAGAAAGCGAACTCACCGGTGTACAATTAGCACTTAAATTGCGATTTTATAGAATTAATATCGAGACAATGGTTATTACCGTTCCATATGCTTTTTCTTAATTAAACGAGCAGAAACATCGATCCGCGTAGATATAGAGTAAATTTCTATTTTCCAGTGCCGGAGAAAACGTTGAATTTCGCAGAAAATCGTATTAGAAACACTGCGAATTTATGTGGTCCACTAAAGACGAAATTACGTCAGACTTTTATAATCTCACAAGTAGTTTTTATATAGTTTTTACGATCAACAAAGCAAATCGTGTGCAGTTGCCTAAGATAGGAAATGAGGTAATTAGGGTCAGAAGAAAGAATTGGGTGCAATCAACCGATGCAAGGGAATGTTGATGGTAAATAAATCAAAACTTCTTCCTTACAAACACGAACGCGTTCTTCCATAAAAACAATTACGTCACGCCACGTAACAATAGAAAAAGAGGAATGCCCAGAATATTACGAAATTGCGGTAACAATTGCCAACATAAGTTTAACTGTCACCAATCGTGTCTATTATCTAATCAACGACGACGACGAGTTCGTTGAAGACGGAGACGACAACACATTGCGTTAGTTCGGGTATTTTCTAACCGTACTTTCGTAAGTACGTCGAGTGTGCGACCTGCTCTCCACCTAGAGAAAGTTTGAGCAACGACGTTGACTCGGTTTCCTGGTCTGGTGTGACAAAACCTTCTTAAGACGACGATTGCGGGGAGTAAAAAAAAAAGAAAGAAAAAACCAGTGGTACACGTTTCAACTGTAAGACGTTTCGCGAAAAGGGCCCCACGTTACGTAACACATGTTCTCGTCAGCTATTTGCTGCACTTCCACGAAAACTAGATGTGCAGCTGGTTTCGAATGAGACTCGAAGAATGCCGAGCCATTGGAATGAAAAGCTTCGCCATTAATGACTTCAACGAATTTATGGGGATAGTAGCGATACACGCCTCTAACGCGTTATGAAATAACAGAAAATTTGAACGAGGGTGATACTTTCAATTGTCGCAACGTTGATATCGCTCCGGGCTAGGTACGATGACAGATTCCGTTTTGAAAGTGACAAACGTTGTGCAGTCAGGCGCAAATAAAACGATTAAACTTCCTCGTTCGATTCTTTGTTACCACGAGAAAGCAGGAAATTGTTCATGCCCCGGGCATTAAAATGAACGTATCGATAGTTTTCTATATGAAACTGGTACATGTATGTACACACGTATATCAGTGTGTTGTAAAACACTTAGTCGTGACTTGTCGCTATTACCCTCTTTTTTACCGTTGATAAGCAACAATGAAACAAGCTCTCAATTACGTACCAGTCTTTCAATTAAGGATACCCGTTAAAACTCGATCGAATTCCGCGTATGTGCCTTCTCACTCTGGGAATCAAAGGTATAGATTATTATTGGTACTGTTCGGTCCAGCTAGTTACGTCTCTCGTTAATTCCGCAAATGGTAGCGGCGTCGGGGACCTGTCGGTCGAGGCATTAGATATACGTGCGCAAATACCGGGCCGGTCCAGAATTGAACATAATCCGGTAAACAACTTCTATAGGAAATCTAGTATAAAAGAAGTGTCAACCCTCTTACAAGACAACAGTTTGATCGTGCACCAGGCTTAATATGAAGCTACTGGTAAGGCACATTTACCCATAGGGTTTCTCGTGCGAGAACGTTTCCATGAAGATCACAATATTCCAAGTTACATTCGTTCGTATATATCGTGAGATAGTGTTACACGTGTTAACGTTCGACCGGCGGATTGTAAAATAGAGTTGCTAGGAAGAGTGTGATGTCGTGATGTTAGACAACGCGTTGATTTTTAGTTGCTGCTGTCGTTGGTTGTCCTGACTTTGGCCGAGGACGCATTCGTCCCTGAAAAGATAACGGAAAGTAACGATGTTTCTCAACAAACTACCGCTGATTTACAATCACAACCGAATGTACAGGAATCTGGTGGTGATAAGAAAATAAGCAAACGAAGTTACGGGTGGAGTCCGTGGAGTTACGTAGGCGGTTATGGTTGGCCTTGGTATGTAGATTGTTTTAATAGGATAGGTGTTTTAGGTAATTTCAGGTGAAACATTCCAACCCCGTTAAGTTTGGTGTCTTATTTGGAAGTTACGATTTTTAGGTACGGTTTCGGTGGTTACGGATTGTACGGTGGTTGGTATCCTGGTTGGCCATTATATTATGGACATGGTTATGGTGGATATAGTAAATATGGATACGGTGGATACATTGGATATCGTGGCTACGGCCATGGAGGATGGTACAAAGGATGGTAAATGATGAGGAACAAAAAAGGAGAAGAAATGATGGAGGATGTCCGCGTTGTTTCATAAATACGTATTAAGCTTCAGAATGGGCTTCATTTTCAATGATTTTTCGCATAGGGTAATCGTTAGGTTAATCTAAGTTCGTAATGACATCTAATTTCAGTATAGACTCGCAATCGAGGAATGAGTATCATTAAAATCAGCCTGTGGATCGAGATTATCACCAACACCTTCATATTTACTTTTAATGTCGTCGAATAACACATAATACATTTCCACATTTATATTTGAAAACGATACTTGACGGAATATCAGCCATGTCACGTTCAACGTTATTTCTCGTAATTATCGCTTTCAAAGTTATACATCACATGTATATACATGTATCACATTTTAACTACGATCGTTAGTAAAACAAAATGCAGTCTAATAAATAATTCATAACACAGACTACGTGAAATAATTTTCTACGTACCCTGAGACGTTTCCTTATGTAGGTCGCCAAAATTTCTTCGCATATCGTCAGGTTCTTATCTGTGTCCTATGCAGTTAGACACAATATGTCGTACATTGTAAAATTATTTTTCTATATGTATGTACCTACCTTTAAGATGGTCGTTAGCTCCTTAATTTTTTGTAGTTTGGCTTGTTCATGTTCGGACGAATTACAAGCAGCGTGTGGATTTACTGCGTACATTTCAAAAAACCGGAGCGAAAACGATCAGATCCTTTGAAACGTCTCTTTAGGAGTCCATGACACTTGTCACTTTCCGCAATACCCATATGTATATGCACTTTATCGTTGCTTAGAAACAACAGTGTCAACAAACAGTTTATTGGTTTTTCACGGAGGTTTCACACTGGAATTTAAAAAAAAAATATATTACGATTATTAAACATTACAATTACTGTCAAGTGTTTGAAATCATTGTTTATGTATCGGACGAATTGTTAAATCAACGACAAGTGTTGTTGGGAGCGCCGCCCATTTGTGGGCTGTGGACTACGACCCTTTTACCATTAAAGTGTCATTCCCAATGTTACCGCTTTGGGTTCGTGTCTAGGATGCACATTCATTCAGACAGACGAGAAATAGGATTTTTTTATCTTATCACAAACGATAGATAGAAATATCCTATCTCTCGTCTGAAATTCTATCTCTCGTTTTTTAAATCGAGTACAGATCAGGTACAGTCCATATCGTCTGCCGTTGGTATGAAATCTGCTTCAGCCACTGGAAGTATTGCAGTAAATTACTTTGTCGACTTAGCGAAGAATTTTTGATAATATAAAGAGTAAAGTTCTTGAATTAGAGGCAATTGGATGTGATATAAAAGTGAAAATTAAAATTATGTGATTTTATTTAGTTACTTTGCACTGTTGCCGTAGGTACCTTCTATATCCTACAATCCTTTCTGCCAGTTAGATAGGCTTTCACTAGATGGCACATTACTGGTTTGAAAAATCGATTTCCTATTCAGCCGGAACATCCTACGAATCAATAAAAAAATTATTAAACACTAGCTATCACGATCTTATGATCTGCAAATGGTAACATGTAATTCTGAATGAATGATTACTCGCAAAAACTTTATGAAACCCATAAAAATAAAGTAAACTATATTTTCTGTAATACTCATCGAAAGCCTTGTATAATTCTCCTTTGAAATTATTTTAATGCGCCGATACCGCGTACGGGCCGATGTTTACTTTAGGGGAACGCGTTAAAATTGCGAAAGGGTAGTCCTCTCCATTTCACCCCTTCTAGGCAAGAGTCAAAGGCTAACCGGACCCGTACCTCGTGGATCATGTTTATTGCTCTCGAGTAGATACTGACCATTACATAAAGGGATGCAACAGCATCCCCTTCGGTGAGGACCAGTTCTCTCGGAAATTGACCGAAAAGATTTCAAAATAAGAGTCAAAGGCTAACTGGACGCATTTTGCGGTACCGCTTTGTATACAATGGACTGGACAGTGGGCATTGTTGCGGGAGAACAGCAGCATCCCCTTCTTGATGGACCAGTTTTCCAAAAGGGCCTCGCGAAAAAGGGCCCCTGATGGGACGGCAAGTTCAGGACCTCGCCACGCGAGCGAACAGGTTCCATACGAAGGGATGGGATTTCTGTCGACGAGCGAAAATAGATCGTGATCCAGATCAGGTGGAAACTGGTCCATCGGTCAGAGTGACCCTTTTAGAAATGAGAACGAGATCATGTGTTACTTAACCGGGAGATCAGAGATCATGTTAGAGAAAAGTGGTCAGCAGGTCTGTAATTCGCGAATAGAGACAGGTTGAATTAATAATTACTTTCGATATCCAATAAGTTGGTTGAACTACATATTCCCTGGTTTAAGTTCATCGTGTTTCCGACACGGTATTTACAATACGTAGAATATTTTCTCAAGACTTACATCGGATGTCCCGTACGATTTCCTGAGACTTGTCCCAAAGAAAACTCTCGACGGCACTAAACGAACTATAAGAAAAAAGGGGGTTCGGGAACGAAGGACAAAGGACATGGGGTACTCGATCAAGAGTAAAAAAAAAACAAAGCCTTCTGACGTGTGTGTCACATGAGACGCCGAAACCAGCCCACATTGGCCACTTCTTTCACCTGTCCATCATTCACTGGCCTCTAAAGAGGACGTCTCTGAAAGAGGACATTTGCGTTTCCGCGCTCGTACCAGTCATTGTACGCTTTTATCGGCCGTTTCGTGTTCAGTTCTACCGGGGATTTCGTGTTCGTCGTGGGGAATACTTGAAAAGGGAAGGGCAATATAATTGACTGCTTTATTCCGGATTCCAGGCTGTTTCTTACGTCTCATCAATTTATTACTCCGTTGATTCTTATGATTCGCCGAAAAAAAGATTTTACGATTGTTCATTATCACTCGCAAATATACGTACAATTAATTAATCAGACTATTCGAAAAGTATCACCCTTCCCTCAACACAACTCATTAAACGGAATCAGAAGGATTACGTTTAAATACATCGAGAGCCTCGCGAGAAAACGAGGTACATGACGTGTAGAAATACTTTCCTCCTTTACTGTCTTCTCTCGAGTTAATTTGACTTTCGTCTGCAAAGACATGTTTCTCAGAGGAGGCCATGAAAAGGTTTCACTACGTATACGGTGCATTACCTCCATTCGTATCGGTAACGAGGCCGACTTCTACCTCCTGCTCTTTCGGATTTCGGTGGAGTGAGGTACGCGTAGACACGCGGTATTGCCGGGACACCCCGTATATAGGGAGGGCGTATTTGTTTTACTGCCTGGCTGCCGGCATTGGTTGAGAACGTGCTCCGCATTCTTGAAATCGTGCCACCCTTGTTACGGCATAGACTCTCCACTACCACCCCCTGTCCTCAAACCCGGCTCTCTTCTTTGCTGGCACAACCACCGCCAGGAGCAGAAGGATCGTCATCCTTCCCCTTATCTTGGTCGATCATAAAAATTCTTGACTCCTGTAATGGTCACGCGTTACGCGCCGAAAGCATACACGCGAACATGTCTCTGGTATTCTCAAAAGAATTTGAACACTGGGAACTGTATCTTTTTTATCTGACGTTATAAAAGGGATGTTAAGTCGCGTGTTTGTAGATATTGACGTCTGATTTTATTTAACCGTGTATCAAGCAATTCTTTTTTACTTTGGTAGACAAAATATATGTAGCAGGTAAATGGGAAACATTGCTTTTGATATGTAAATTATTACCCAAGTTTAAATTTATAATTATTTTATTATTAAAAATATACTCAGGTGTCAGATATACATACTGTGACTATCAAGGTGTATGACTTTATAGAGGGTTAAATCAGGTTTAATTGGAGTTTCTTGAATATCATAATTAATCCGATGATGCGTGTTCCTGAATATGATAATGACGTCTGGGGGAGCGGCTACTCGGTATGCTCTCTGTCCGTCGATACGATCTGTATTATGCTTGGCATCCACTTTTCGGGGCTGTAAACAGAAAATGTAATCGCGGAATGACGAAGGTGATGGAAGACGATAAAAAATGCAAATATATTTTCTGGGTTAATCGTTAAGGACGCTCATTTCTCTTCTGGGCAATCGTAAAATTCTTATCTTTCTTAACAGTCCTCGCGTCCCCCTCGAAACAATACGGTGTATCTGATTTCTGAACGTGGGAGGGGTAACAGTGAGTAAGTCGTCGCATGGTGGACTGAGTCTTTCAACGCCGTGAATCGTGAACACGGGGGGGGCGGTAAAAATATTAGAGGAAAGAGGAAACGAGCGAGAGAAAGCGTGGATGAAAGAATAAGGGAAAGAGAGGGTGAAGGAAGAGTCCGGCATTCTGTCGATCCTAATTTACGGCGGGGATTTCAGCCGTTTATGTCTTTCCGATAAGGTCGTTCACGCAGATGCTGTGCCTGCACTGATGGATCTTTCTCTTCGCTTTTCTCTTCTGCTCATCCTTTTCTCCAGATTTTCCACCTTCCGTGCCGACTCTTATGTGACGACGGGTCGCGACGAAGTGTCAGAACGAAGTTCGCCTTTTTCACCGTTAACGAGAAGCCGGAGAATCGTAAAGATGTAGGGATAAATCATGGGAACGGAAATTGACGACGGTTTTCTGATGACGCGATTCCAAGGATCTCAATTAACTCGTAAATTTGTGGAAGACGGTGGAATATATATTTCTTTGATATTTTTTTCCTTCAACAAATTACTCCCTTTGTCGTGTTTATATGTAGCAAGAGTTCGATCGGGACTTATGTTATACTCGAACAAAGAGATGTTATAGGATCGCTTGAAAAATAGAATCGTTATATAAGTGTTCTTATGTACAAAATAAATTACGTTAAAGTAGAATTCGCAGAGAGGATTGTTACATAATTGCCGTGCCCTGATACCTTATCTATATCGACCGAACGGACGATTGTCTCGAAATCCGATTTAAAATACACATGTAATATAATTTAAATAACAAAATTACAATTGTAACGTAATATACTTCTACGCTCAATCGATCAGTCAACGGTCGCAATAATATTTGTTTAAAGGACAGACGACCGGAGATTCGATAAAATTGGAAATTTCGGCTCTTTTTCCGTCTATGAGAGGGGTGTTAAATTCCCTGTGAGATTCGATTGGTCGACGGTTCGTGGCGGGCAGAGATTTCCTGTCCGGAAAAGCCAGCAAGATGGGTTTGTTCATGATTTTCTATCGGGGTGACATTTTTCTCCTCGTTTCTTTCGAACTGTAATATGCAACTCGGAAATCCTGATACATAAGAATTTAACGTACTTTAATTTCTGATTCCATCACAGTTAAACTAACGTAATTACTCAAAACCTGATTTATCATTTAAATATCAGACTCAGATTCACCGTCGTGAACCTCTCTAACCGAAGAATTCGTTCTGAACGATAATTCAATCGAATCGTGTCATTTGTATCTTCGCCAATGTGATCCTCGACCCGATAATCGGGTAAGGGTCGTTAATTATTGCTGGCCGGCCTCGCACCGTAAGGGCGCGAGTAATAGAATCATCAGCGAAATCCTCGTCTTGAAAACACACGGTTATTTTTTGCAACGAATGCCGGCATACGAAAATAACGAGTGAACGTACGAGATTATTCTCGTACGAGGAAGGTAAATCGCCGTTGTAAAATTAAAGTCCCTATTTTAACGTGGAGTCAATGACACAGAAACTTTATACCATACTTCTATAATAAATATCATTTACATTTGTTATAACTTCTTTTCCGATTTGTCAAAATTAGACCACCACTGTGTAATCGTCGCAATATTCATCATATTTCAATACCAGTAACATTTAAATTAACATAAAAAAAATATATACACGATAGTACTAACTATAACGAAGAAATAAGATTACTAAAGGAAAGTATCGATATAGCTGCTCTTACTTTTGGCCACTATTCTAGAAAGTTGGCAAAGGGTGGGGGTTTACTGGGGGGATAGGATGGCCAGAATTTATAGCGTCTTTTGCGATCCCGGCGGGGAGGGATGAGGCAACTACCCCTCAGACTCAATGTTTTCTGCAGGGAAAGTCGGAAGTCGAGTCGAACCCTGGCCAGGACTAGCCGTCTCCCATACGTCTTGCTAACAGACCGGATAGGTTTGGTCACCGTTGCGGTATAGAAAAAAAATTCTTTAAAATCGTTCGATCGATTTTCCGATATTTTCACGGTACATCGGTACCCGTTACTACATAATCTATTTTCGGTATTAGTTTCGTTTCTTAATTCGTTATGAGTCAGGTATAATCGATTTTCAAAGGTAGCCACACCAGGACAATTCATGCGCGTTATCGGGTAGATTTAGTTGGACGACCGGGTCCCTCCATTTTCCGAATGGACTTCTGACCCAACCATCCTACGGCTCACGGGGATGCTTTTTATTAGACTCCACCAGGATCACCCGGTATAGCTGTGTGCACGTGTACATGTGTATGCATACGCACGCGTTACATGTAAGAGAGTCCCGTATACGCTGCGGCAGTGGCCATGTTCGGGGATGGAGGGACAGCCCCATTCGCCAAATTAACTGCGTTAGACCGGGACCCTGGAATTCTTTACGCTTTCCTCGACCTACGACCGGCCATTTTACGCTGGATTTTTCAACGAAAACGGCCGCCCTCCGTCTCCGTTACCCTTCAACGATCGTATATTTTTTTATTTTTCATGCTTGATTATCGTTGGACGAATTTCATTTCGTTATATAGCAGGTTTATTCGTTTAGGAGGGTAAATTGTTCTTATGTATTCGTTTAGTTACCGATATATTTTCCGTGTCGAGATAATGGTTAAAATATAATGTGATTTAATTAGTTGTTTTATCACTGAAAAGTTCGAACGTGAGGTTCAATTGTTTGACGCTAAAGATTCATGTTTTCTGACTTTTAAAGGTGCGTAACTTCGTTAGGAACTTTTTTGAAAGCGGTGAAAGTGCATAACACGAGAAACTTAAGTAACGATTTCTCTAGGAAACTTCCGCGCGACGAGACTTTAAAGGCGAGCGCCCGAGACGGCGGCTTAATCGAATCGCTAATGTTTGCAAAATCTTTGTTCGAGACCTCTTAAAGAGAAGGAGATGAAGCAGAGTTCAGCCGAGTGTAAAAACAAGGATCCTGTAATTTAAAGCAAAGAAATACTGACGATGCAAAAGAGAGTACGCCTTTCTATTGCGGATTTTCAGATAACTACATTTACGAACCAGTTCAAACTTTTCTGAGCTGTATTACGTCAACGATCACTAGTCCTTTGTTTTTATTTATACTTGCTCATCGTTTCTCTTAGTATTCCATGACCTACGTTCCGCAGCATTGCCAGAATATATTACCATTAACGGATCAATACCTAATTTCCAAATAATTACCAATTTCTAACACCGGCGAGTGTAACAGAGAAATTATACGTTGAAAAGTTAGTTCACCCTAGAAGCAAATGAAATCGCTTAAAGATACCTGCGGATCGGAATGATCGGTAAACGTGGATTCGCAGTTTTAGTACTCGAAACCACTGTCAATCGGCGGGAATGATTCGTGAGTCCTTCCATATCCGTTTCCCGTTAAATCCGCCGTTGGCCGGTCCATCCTCAGGTAGAATATCCACGTTCGATCGCGAATAACTTTCTGAATAGGTGATCACGTAAAACTGATTTAGCAATTTGCCCATTCCCGAGCGGCGCGATCTTAGTTCAAATTGAGTATAGTCCAAGTCTTACTCGGGTGAACCACTACTAATCCAATTCCAGAGATCCCAAGACGTCCTGAGTGGGCAGAAGGGAGAGAAATGGCGAGGACGAAAGAGAAAGAGCCGTCGAGAGATGCGGTGGGATAGACAGAGGGTAAAAGAGAACCTTGCGTAACGGAAAGAGACAGTCTGAACGGGGGAGTTTGAGGCGAAGGTATAATATCGCCTATGCAAATAGCCTTTGGACTTAGACTGACTGAATATACTTTAGGGCTGGCAGCTCGAGTTAGACCGCATCGTATTTTCCGAGGGGTGAGTTTCCGTGTGCACGCGCTCTTAAAAAATTCCATCACCGGAACGTACCTCGTTATGTCGTTGTTCAACAAACTCTTCCCCACGAACGGACACTTGTACGGTGTTTAAACGAAAGTTCCTCGAGTTACGTGAGAACGGCTACTCTCTCGACGTCGTAAAAGACTGTAATTTTTACATACAATCTTTACGTCGTGGACGCTAATACTTGTCGTCTCGAAACAGTGTTCTCCCTTAACGTTATTTGTCTCGCGAGAAAGATACAATATAGTAAGATTATTAAAAATTGAAACATCTATACGTTACGTTATATACCTGTATCATATTTTTCATTCAGAAAAAGAATCGTCGGAAATATTCCTTCTGTCCCGGTGGAAATATCTACTTGACATTATTCTTAATTCAATCAAGCTTTCCAGCCAGTTTGAACGTACACAAAAATATTTACCGTTTCCGTATTATCCAAATATCATGCGTTTATGACGAGCGCATAAAATAACGACGTCTACCATAATAAGAGAAAAACGTACATAAGAGGCAAACGTAACCGATGAAGCGAAAAGGGGTGCGAAAGGGGATAACGGGGCGGCTGCAAAACCAGGAGAAGTCGGGGTTAGAGGCGGGGGGCAACATTAGACTGGGTTTCCAGACGAGACGAGGGTAGGACGTTTGAGGTCAGTTCGGGGCGGTTTTTTCAACCCCCGGAGCGAGTCGCTCAATACCAGGCCGCCCCTCGACTGACCAATGGTCGGCCTCCGGCCCCCACTACCTGGACGGGCTGACCAGCCAGCCGATTGGACGAAAATCTCCCGAGGGATACTCTATCCAGCAAGGATACTCACGGCCCGAATCCTCGAGACCCGCTAACTAACCGGAGAGGAGAGATTACGTACCGGGTGTACCTTCGATATCGGAGATTTCGTCGAGATATTTCCTACCCTTGGAATTCTACGGAGTCTCATCTGGCAAAGGAATTTCTGATGAGGGATTACAACAAATTTACAACGTTCAATTCTGTCCTGATTATTCTCCCAGCAGTCGTACTTTGAAACAGGAGAATTGAAACAACTTTGTAGCCGTACTAATTGATTTCGGGGAAATTGTCCGTAGTTGGTTTTCTCTTTCTACTCGAAGAATGGGTTGATAAGTTACGAAGAAAGTGGGGTAGCTCCTTTGTTCTGTACTATATGTATAAGATTTCTACGTTGTGTTTATTACTTATTGTATGTCTTATTTGATTAGCTGTAGAATATTTTAATATAATGACGGACATGAGGGATGATTTCGAGGGATATATTTGTTATATTGATTGATTTATCGTTTCAGTAAGATATTATTTCTGTCACGTTAGTCACGTTTTATATGGTAAACTAAAAGTCTTGCGTAGTCGTGGTGGTAGTAAGTTCAGATATTACAGAACCGATATCACGAGTTAGAAAAGTTTGGAATTTCCTCTCGCGTCACCCGATAGACGTCGAGAGATGGAAACGGCGGTATAAGGTGCCGTCGATGCAAACGTACGCCGGAGTGTTTACGAATGTTATCAGCATAATAGTGGGACACCCTATATCCGTCCAGTGGCAGCGGTCGTCCCACTAGTTTGCTCAAGATGATATCGGCGTCTCTCCTTTTCGTTAGATTCCACCGTTACTAAAGCAGATGGGACTTGAAACTCTGCCAAAATTCAGATCAAGACGGTGACTTAAAGACACCTTAAAGTTCGCGAGCCCAACAGCCGAAAGCGGGGCGAAACGGACGTAGGGACGAAACAGCAGCCCTTGGAAATTTCGTAACGCTGCCGATGCTGGAAATGACATCGTCAGTTAATTCGGATCGATTTCCGACCACCCTGTTACCACGGTGCCCACCGTCTTCCTCTTTGAACTTCCGGTTGAATTACTATTTATCGACGAAATGGAAGGTGTATGTCGAGGAGGAGAAGAAGAAGAAGAAGAAGAAGAAGAGGAAGACGAAGAAGAAGTCTCAGTGATATGTCGATAGTGTCCTCGGAATAGAAACACGATCCCAGAGTTTTTCATCCGCGTCATTTGCGAATACGCAAACGAAAATGTATACGGTACGGTGTTGAAATTTAAAATTCATATCATCGCAAGGAAAAATAAGACTTCGCTTTTCCACGTATTCGCACACATTGTCGCCCTACTTACACGTGAAAAACTATCCTGTACATACATACCGTTGCCTATGCTTGCCCGTGTGAAATGGCAATCCAAAAATTCGTCAGCGAGACGTGCCGCAATCTTTTCAGTGCGACAGGTATTTCTCCGGTTATTTTTTTTTCCTCCTGGCGGTCTTTACTCGTTCTCTGGTGCAGACAGGGTTGGGTGGGCCAACGGGAGGAAAAGGTGGGGGGGGGGGGAGGGGTTGAGCCCACGGGACTGGGATCAAAGGAAGAATTATCAGGGTTCCAAGCGCGGTCCGGGATTTGGTCCCGTAGGAGACTTACCACATGTAAATAAGGACAGAGCTGCTGTAGCTCGCTCCTGCCCTGCGTAAATAACATTTTTCCGATAGCGTCGGAATAACCCTCCGCGTCAGTCCGGTACAAGCTCACCACGTATTCGTGGAATCTTTTGTCACTTCTTCCCTTTCCGATCAAACTTCGGAAATTCATGCATATCAATGTGTTATCGGTTTTGTGACATTTTTCTTAATTCCGTACGAATAATTTAGGCAATTTCTTGAATTTAATCGCGATGATGTCACTTCGTCCGGGTGGGAGACGGAAAATACAATAATTCAAGTTACTTCAAGTGGATAGTTCCCAAGCAGTGGCGTTACCTTTGGAAACAATAGAAAGAGATAGAGGGGAGAGAAAAAAAACGAAGAATTTTAATAGACCGTACCACTACATTTGGATACTCGACGCGGTCCTTGATTTTTCGCGTTTCTCGTTTACCCGTCCGTTTTTATCCTCCACCCTCCCCCACCACCCCTACCTTTCTCCTCATTCGTTCGTCGCGTAAAAGAGAGACGGGTATTTTTGTTTCCCCCCAGCGTTTTTTATTTTTTCTTGCTCGGCCAGCATATTCGGTGCGGTGGCGGTTCTACGTTTCAAAATATATGCAAAAGACCGGAGCACCCCGCGCATCCTAACATGGTACACACACCGAAGAAAACTTATACGGCTATGTCGTAAGCACGTGATTATCTCCTTTTCGCGTTCTTTGTTTAATTTTTATAAAACGGTAATTCATAGCATTGGTGAAAGTAACGCGTGTTACGAAGACAGTTTTTGATATTATTTTTTTTCCCCGAAGAAAGGGATGATTTTACCGTGTCGAGGGTCGACAACGACATTAGATTTTACGTCGGACTGTACCGCGGTCCGGTCGGCGTAGTTACCATCGATTCGTGGTCGCAACTGTTTCGTCGTTTAAAAAAGGAACGCCTCGAGTCTTGGGGTGGAAAGACATCTTTTCCCGACATATATTTCTGTTTGTCCAAGGGGCCAGGCAACAGCCTCCGTACAATATGGGGTCATTTTACGTGTTTCCTTACATGGGCGCAGGTTGTTGTCCCTTCTCTCACATGATATCGGTATTTTCATCCCGATATGGCCTACCCTCCATTTTTTTTATTTCTATGGTTTTCAAAGTGAAATAAATGTGTAGAAGTAAAATCGATTATTAAGAGAAATTCTATCGTTTTTGAAACTTAGAAATCATTTCTAATTTTATAGCTGTAATTATATTACATTCTTTTCCCGAGTGCCGACGTTTGTTCTATAAATAATTCCCGGTTGTCTAAATCAACTTGTCGAACGTAACGTTTGCATTCCCCCGAAGGAACGTGGAAATAAATTTACCGTTAACAATTACCTCGTTTCTTCTTGAATCTCGCGGAGAACAATTTTCACGGCGATTTATCGCGGCAGGAAGTCTTGCGGCTAACTGTACCGCATGCTTAACCCGTGCTCCGGGTCCGGGCGAAGTGGATCCTCGTGCTGCATATTGATTTACGATAATTTCATTATTTTCTCCAGCTTCTTGTAACCGATTAATGTCTCTTCTGGGCAACTGTCTGCCAATTGAAATGCAAACGATCCGTTATCTTGCTCCTTTGACTCCTAATAGTCGGCCAATTCGACTTCGTCTCGATACGTATCGGAGGCTGTTCAACGTCGAGAAGTTTCTGAATTTTCCCGGCCATTTTGCGATTCTTCCTCGTATATATTTTTTTTTTACCCTGTCTCCCACTCGCTCGAGAAGATACAGATATAACGAAACATATACCCGAGAAGCTTGCACTAAAGAACGGACAAAGCGGTAGCGACGAAGGCAAAGGGAGACGAAGGGAAAAGACCGAGCTAAGGGGAGAAAGCAGAAGATTTTATTGGCTCTAACTTGGCGCCCCCTAACGTCTACTCGTTTGCCTCGCAGATTTTCATATGTTTTCATCCGCTCGGAAAATTAGGACGTTATATACGGAATCGGACTCACGTGCTCCTCGACACGAAGGAGCCCGCCTTTGTGAAGTAAGTTATGCAGTTATCGAACCTTCCAATATCTTTTATTGGTACATATTTACCACGTTACGTTTGACGTGTACCGTTCGACTTTTCCCAGGACGTTTAAGAATTTTATTCTTAATGGTTGGAGTTTTTCGAAAAATAAAAAAAGAGAGAAACGCGTCACTTTAGTGCGAACGTTTCATCTTGACACTTGGTTCGTTTAAAATTGTACAAGTCCGGTTTGAATGGAAGTTTATTAACTTCTTTGTCCCGAAAGTTTCTGATTCTTTAAGTTTTGCAAGATAAGAGTTCCCGTGAATCAAGAAAAGAAAAAAGTATTCAAGCTACGTGCAGAAATGATCGTTTAAGGGTCGTCGTCGATGGTAGGAGAAAAAGAAAAGAAAAAAAAAAGATAATAGTACGTGCCATAGTAATAAATGTTCGAAGTCAGCGTCATCTTGAACGAAGAAAATTCAACATTCACTTCGAGGGTGGTTTTCGTGTTGAGACCTCGGGTACACCCACCGCAGGAGGGCGCACATAAAAAACATATTTCGAGGTCCTAGCAGGGCTGCGGCAGGGTGGACCTTGGTTCTAATATATCAAGCCAGATCGATACTATTCCGCAGACTTCGGTTGTTCGGAAACCATCCAGAGCGCCCTTCCACCCCCTTTCTCCTGTTCTCTCCAACGACCACTCTCTCAAATATCTCGAAGTTCAAGCACCGGCAAGACGGGGATAAGCCACACGTAGACGTAACGTGGAAAATTCAACGAGTCCTTCGATACAAGTTTTACCTTATTATTTTCATCCCGGTCCTTCGGTTCGTTATACATTCACCAATATTTTCGTTGGTCCTCTCTTTTTTTTTGTCGGGACGCGTCACAAAACTCGCGTGAAAAAAACGACGATCTCAATTAAATATTAAAACCCTATCGAAAATTTTCAAACTGGGGACGACGTGATAAATAATCCCAGGTATAGGATGTCATTCGAGAGAAAAAAAAAGATGTGTCGTTACAACGTCGCGCCGGCGGCGAGGAGAAAGAAGTTATGGTATTTTAGGTATAGAAACGAGGTTAACGATCAAAAGTGTTTCCGAATCTGTATCGATCCCGTTGAAGTGGCGATAGGGCAACGAAATCAGATTACACAAAGGGCTCTTACCTGATGCGCTGCGTGTGAAGTCTGGCCCAAAACTGGCACCCCTCCGTCAGAGGAAAAGGGGTAAGCTTTTTCCGCGGTTGCACGTTGATGTTTTGCGCGCGCCCATGTGTATGTATATGGGTGTGTGTGTGTGTGCGTGTGTGTAGGAAACACCAGGTACATGCGACTGGTTCATCCCCTTCCTTCGATCCTCTCGGTATGCCTATGCTGCTACTTGACTAGATGCATGCCTGTGCATTTTTCTATTCCTCTATCGAGCACATAAAAATTCTACCGAGGCATTTCACTTGAAACTCCCAGACGGCTAGCGTTTATTGCTTTATCTCGCTTACCCGGTTTCTGGATGGTAAAAAGGAACATATTAATTGTATCGTTTCGTTGATACGTTCATATATTTAATATCTCTGGATTTGTCATTAGTTTGGATTTATTCGTCATTAGAGTAGCTCTTATTTAATTAAAATACGAGAATAGATGTTGCAGAGTCCCAATTGTATACCCGTTTAGCTCTTGAATTCGTTTCTTTTATTTATTTTTTTCGAGTCTACTCTGCGGTACAGTTTCGCATTATCGCATTGGAGAACACACTTGTATTGACCCGACATGAGCGTTTTTTTTTCAGAGTCCCTTGCAATCTACCTAATTAACGATAACAGTACTCAGGCACAGGTACTTCCATTTTGTTGCGGTAGTTCGTACCACGGAATCGCGGTAAATCCGGTTCTGTTTCCCGACGAAAATATATTCTCGTTATAATAATCTAATCAAATTATCAAATGAATATTAAAATACTATAATGTATAATACACGCTGTACGTTACGTTTATTTTCGCGGTTACGAACGGAACATTTTCTACGTACGTCAGAACGGGAATTTTTTTTTGCTCTCACGGTGCAAAACTTGTGAAATATACCTCAAAAGGGAGTCCATGGGAAAAATCCAGGATTCGGAGAAGATTCGGGACGGAGACGATAGCCATGCGCGATAGCGCGAGAATTCGCGCGGGCCATTGGGCATAGGTCAGGCAGAAGCCAATCCGACGAAACTCTCAGATATATGATAAAAATTGACTGGAGGCATCCCCCACCCATGGATTTTTGGCTGGTGGAAAAGGCCGAATTTTCGTCCATCCCTAAAATCCCTTGGATAACGCCGTACGAGGAAGCCCCTCGTCCATTCCGTTTGCCACCCCAACGATAACGCGTGGAGGAGTCTTATGCCTCGAAGAAAGAAGAGAGAAAGAGACTGCCAAGTCATCGGCGTACGATCAAAAAATGATCCAGCTAAAAAGTGCAAGAGGGTGCCCGACCCACCAACGATCCTCTCCTGGATCTAGCGCGATCATCCGTTCGTTTCAGCGGTATCTCATCTTCGGGATATTTTGTAAAAAAAGTTTGTCTTTAACGTACAATATAACACGAATATCTCTAATACTGAGTTAGAATGTTCATATTGAATGTATTTTTTTTATCGATAAAATATATCTCACGGTGATATTCGATGATTTAAATGGAACGATATTGAGGTGAATAATAGAAATTTTCACTTAAACGACAGAATGAAAAATGTGATATTCGCACCGCGAGAGTTCAAGAAAGTAATTATCATATACGATAATCGGAAAGTAGACGCGAGCATCAAGAATATCCACCTCCACGTGGGAATTTAATATCGGAGGAATCCATTTTCAACCCGTGTTCCGGCATTATGATTCATCTCGAACGAATATGTCCGTACGTTCTATCCGGGAGGAAGACCGTCGTCTGCCGCGAGGACGACGTAGACAAAAATTCGAAGCATCCTTCCCCTCCGCTCGCGCCTCCGTCGTCGTTGATGTGCCGCGGAAAACTTACCCCCCTCGCGATACGGGAAATTTCCTTTGCAACGTACGAGAAATATTTTCCAAAGTCCCGCAAAGCCGGTTCAAATCCGCGCCGTGTATGATATCGCGGTCGCGTGGCGAAAGTTTTGTCGATTTCTTTCTTTAACGATACTCCGCCGAGCTGAATATGGTGGAACAATGGTGGAACATTTTACCGCAAATCACGAACCACCGATCGGTGCCACCGGGTATTGACTTTTATGTTCGTTACCGGCTCGTAAACGGCAACAATAGTACAAAAAAAAACCTTTTTCAGCATTTCGAATATTTATATTTTCAGCGGGGAGAAAAAAAAATAAAAGGGTGAAAGAAAGTTCGGTAAATGTAATAATAATAATAATAGAGGAATATCGCGATTCTGCGATTAATTATAAAACGCCACAATGGAGCAGCACAAGGTTGTCGATTGGATACATGTGAAAATCATGATTGCTTTTTTTTTTGTCTTTCTTCCTTTTTAAAAATCTCAGGGTATACATATGCTTTTCAAGTAGGTTTGTCTCCTCTCCCTTTGTGTTATTCGCTACAGCAAGAAATAGGGCAATACATATTCGGGTTGGTCCCGGCCATTTTTGTATTTGTTTGAAATTTTAATGTGCTCGCGACCGGGACGGTCGAGTAGAAACGACCTGGTAGGGAGTAGGAGGGTGACAGGGCGAAGGGTTGGGCAGAATACCGGGCGTAAACCGGCGGCCATTACCTTCGATTTCGAAATAAATTGTGCGCCATAAACAGGGTGGTCCATAAGAATACATACGACCGGCTTACCGCGGAGGTACCCAATGTTCTGAAAAATGTAGCTTCGCCGTGCTGATATCGATCCTACCACCCCCTCCCTCCCTCTCCCTCCTCCCCCCGTGGTATCTTCTCTCTTTCTCTTTCTCGGTTTTATTTTTTTTTTTACTTTTTTCCTTTTAGCTACCCTACGTTCGGGTGGAACAGGGACAGAAAGACACTGGGTTGGCTTAATTTCGATGTGTAGTCGAATTCAGCTGTTTCGAGAGGAGTACCTCCGCCAATCTTTGACTGCGAGTCCCTTCGTTTCATTTTACCCCTGATATCTGCTCGACTAAAAATCTTGAAGTGGCACGTCAAAGGACTTTTTCGGAGTTTTTCAGCCGCTCGCGCGCTGCTATGTGTGCGCACGTTACTTTTGTTCGCTTGAAAACACCCTTAAGTGGCAAGAAAAGTTGCCGTAATTACGCTACGTAATTGAGCCCGGTTACCACGGCCCTGTCAAAACAAAAATTTTCGTTTCGCCCTGTAAATATTAGAGTAGATTGTCATTCGGGGAATTCGTGGTTTCATTTTTCTAAATGCTCGATAGCGTTCCCGTGTCTCTTTTTGTTTTGCCCTCAATGACTTTAGACATTAAATGAACGATATCAAACGAAAGGAACGGTTGCCGGAGTTTTTTTTTCGTAACTCGAAAATTAAACCTCGTAGAGTAAACGGGGACGTTTTATATATATATATATTATTTTTTATTCCCTTTTTTGCCCGGTATCCCTTCGCCTCGCATTAGGACGGTCGTTGTATGTCGTTTCGCCGAGCACGGCGGGAAAAGGACGTGGTTTTGAAAATGGCCGCTGTCGCGGACTGATAAGGAGGACGCTCCCGGTACTGTCCGAGGGGCTCCCTCGACAAATGGCCCGTCACGATTCTCGTAAATCAAGGCTCAGGACGAAAGACCAGGGTCCTCGTACCACGATTCTAACCTAAGTCCTCGTTTCGTTGGTCTCTCTACGCTGTCACTTCGTAGAAGGAATAATCCGCTTAACGGACGTACGCCGCCTGGGGAAAGTTGCCCGTTAAAATTAACGCGTCTACATTACCCAGCCTAACGATCAAACATTGATTCTAAATATTACTAAACATTCATTATGATGAACTGGATAGGATTTAATTATCAACGGATATTCCCATGATCTAGATTTTTCCTAAAATCACAACACGAAACGAATTCTAAATATATGTATATATATACGTATATATTTCTAACATTGATACAGAATTCATATTTAATCGCGCTGATTATACGGCTTTACGCGTCAGGCGTTTTTTTTTTTTATGTCTCGCGGCGCCTTTTGTTATTTCAAAGCCGTGCCCCCGCGTACAAATACACGGAAAGTCGTCTGGCCTTTCACGCTTTCTACTTACCGATGGCCTAGGAGAGCGAGTCGTGGAAACTGGTCTGTGCATTGCAGAATCACGGGGCGAAAGCGCGCAGAACTCGCTGTCAGCACCCTCGTTAGCCAAGGCTGCGAGCCAACGAGTGGTTCGAGCTCGTTCCGTAACGATAATGGAACCCTTTGAGGATCGTCGAGTGCAGCGCGCGGACACGCCGACACGGCGTACCTTCGAAGAAGGGTCGCTGGGTTATACGACTATTTCATCCGGCCGGCTAGAGTTACTAGTCCCAGGTACACGCACACGACGACCTGAAAGAGAACGATACATGGATAAAAGGGTGAGATAGATAGAAAGGGAAAGCGGGCGAAGGGTGGGAGACCGTTACGCGAGAAATCGGTACAAGAGAAATTTTAAATATTTGAATTAACCCCTTCTGGCAGTAGCAGTCTCGTTGGGTATCCCCCGTATACCTGGCTTTCTATTATTTTATTCTCTCCTTCTCTTTTGCATCTGGCATATCCGTCGATATAATGTTTCCCCCGCGTCTACGGGATATATAAAGCTCTCTCCATGTAAAATTATGTTAATGGATTATCCTCGAGGGGTTGCGTGCACCGCGATTTCCAGGTAGATTCCGAAGGAGGAACAGGGACAACCCTGCTGATTTTTTTTTTCTTTTTTTATTTCGGCGGGGTCTTTCACAATCCTTTTCCTCCGCGGAAGTAGGTCGAATTGCCGGGCGTCCGTGTACCGGGCGTATAGGTGTTCGCGTATGGGTACGCGCCCAAGGGATGCGGCGCGTTCGGGAGAACGACAGATGGGGTTAAAAAATCGGTGAAGAGGATTAGGGATGCGTCGAACTTACGTTATCGATTTTATCCTGAATACGCGCGAGCGCCGTTAGGTTCTGCATTTTCATTTCGGCTAATCCGGAAGACCCTTCTTTTTTAGCTTTTCTTCCTCCCGGTTACTCTCTTAGGGAAAAACCGTAAGTTTGAGGGATGAAAGACTTCTCTTACAGAGCTACCTTCCATTATAGTTTCATTCTTTAACGGTATATGGTTCTATTTCATTGATCCGCATTCGGTATCTGGAATCGATACGCTTTGCGTTGATATAGTTTTATGTTTTCTATAAAAGATGTAAATGACACGACGTAAGTAACAGGTGCGCATTTCACTTCCTCGTTCTAACGTAACCAGTCGGCGAAAGTTAAGTGCCCCTCTCGAAAACACTGCGAGTGGTCCCGGTATAGATTAGCCGACAGCAAAGTGAATCCACTCGAAGTAATTCCGAATTGGCCATCCCTTTCGAAGCGTGTCAACCAAAAAAAAAAACAACGAAAAAAAGAACCTCGTAGCTTTCTTCTTCACAATGAAGATCTCGATCAGTTAGAAGGATTTCCCTGCTGGAAGTCGCGGACGCAGCTCGTCAGAGATTTCGGATAATTCTGAGAAGCGTCCAACCGAACTGGAGGGCTCTACAGATGCCCGAGATAAGGCATTCAAAGCGTTTCGAGTATTTAAGGGTGAGATTGCGTGTTATTCTACCCCATCTATAGGCAAATACATATTCCGCCACTTACATTCTACATTTGAGTGCAAAATATAGCGCGTAAAGCTATGCGAACGTTATTCCGGCCGTTTTTCAAATCACTTGCCTCGTAGTTGAATAAATTTCATATTTAAAAACAATTTATTCTAATTCTATTGAAATAATTGAAGTATAAAAGTTCCGTATAATTGCAGTATTATATTAACCCTTTTTCTCCATGGTGAGAATAACCTGCGCTGGTTTGATGGAGAGATTGTTCGATTAAAATCGGATTGAACCTGATGTCATAGGAAAAAAAAATGTGTAGCTCGCTTGGGGTCGATCACGAATCAGATATCGCTACTTTAGTGGTATTATTTGCGTTCTTTGTCAACAATTTCCCGGTCCCCGCCCTGTTTTGGGTGTCGGTTTTCACGTTTTTTCACCCAAAACCTCCCCTGACCTATTGTGTGTTCGACACTTTTTTTTTCAAAAGCGCGTAATCCGGCACGAGGGGTGAATTCAAGCACTTCTACTTTATCGCTGTTGTGGAGCAGGTTGGTTACTGCAGGTACACACTTTCGCGCACACAAGTAAATAACAAACCTGATTTAATACCGTTTCAAGCCAAATTTAATAGTATATATATTCCGCGACACTTTCTACCGAAGCAGGTGTTCATTCCTTCAGAATTACGAGCGTGGCTTCTCTGATTTCATCGAAACTTTTATATTTCATTCAAAGGAATCCTGTGTGAGACTCATTATCATACATTTCTTAATTATCAGTTCATTGTGAATCATCAGTTTTTCCGTTTCCATAGATTGAAACCGGCACGTAGCAATTAAGAAACGAATTAGTCCGATGAAAGGGTTGAACCCGAACCAATTGCTTTTTTTTAACGATTATCTCACGAAAATTATCGAGGCCGAGACTGTAGTCCATCTCCGAAAAAAAAAACTTGCCAGGTGACGAAAATGTGAATTGGTTTCGCCTTTCATTCAGGAAATTGGAAAACGTCATCTGGTGCCCTGCGAACGGTTCGCAACCCTTTACCGGAGCAGTCCGTCGGAGTAGTAAACCCTCGCAGCAGGGTAGAAATAAATTAATTTAATTTTTTTTTCACGCAATAGACCCCAATGGTGAAATTCTTTCACAAATGAAATGCACGAGTACATTGTCAAAACGTTGCCTTAGTCTCAAATTTTATGAACCTTTATTACATTGAAAATTATAACACCAAATTCTTCTACCGTTTTCACAAATTATTCAGAAATTCTGTGAACCGAATAAACTCCAGTACGCAATTCAACGTCCCCGGTCCCAAAACACTTTCACACGTTCCGGTAATGTAACATCATTACGTTCACTCGTACTCCACTTTTTACCTGCACCCCGGTATGTACGGACACGCTGTTGCGCACACACACACACACACATACACGCTCCATGAAACTTCATGCATTTAGGTATTTGCATCCCAGGTAGGCAGCCGCTCGTATTAACTAACCCTATCCAGTATACACGCGTAACTGACATTTGCATCCCAGGTAGATGGGCATGCAGTCGTGTTCGAATCTAGTGAATGAATCATGCTTAAGAAAGGAGCGAAAAAAATGGTATTGCATAATAGGGGGTCCTACCATGAAACCCTTTTTCTACCTGATCCCCTCTCCGTCGCAAAGGTTGCCTCAGGTAAGATTTTTCGGGGCCCTATCACACCTCTTATGAGAAGCAAAATCTCCTCGTTGAGCCCAGTCACGTTTCGTGCTCACGCAAGAAACGATCGTGTGTCATTCTTCGAGAAGTTGATCTGCATCTTCGATGATACGTCGGTCGAAATTCCAATTGAAACTTTTATAAGTATCTCTCATTAGCGATGGGTGGTACTCGCGATGAGAAAGTTTATCTTGAATATGTACGATCAGCTTTTCATTGAAGTCTATAGATTTCGTAATCACCGTGAAAAAAGCAATTCTTAGTTACTGTCGACGAGTCATCGCGGATTCAAGTTTCATTGATCTTTAGAGGACTGAAATTTTGTGGTAAGTGTGTGATAGATTCTTTAAATGATTTCGAGTATTATTGTTATACAGGTGTTTGACAGTGACGAGTTCGGTTACGTAATTCGGTCGAAATAATTCAAAGCAATAATTGCGAACAAATAGAAACATAAGAGACGTCGAAACAGTGAAGTATCCGTGCCTACGGGATAAACGATCTAATTATTTATAGCCGGTAGCTTACAACAACCCTGATTCTGAATCCGAATGTAATCAGTCCACCGACACAATCTACCCCGGCTAATTAAACCCGTCCCATTTCTTAATCCCTTCCGAAACAGACATCATAAGGCCGCGAGTTTTCCAACGAACGGTGATCAGAATTAACCGTCCGCGTGAAACAGCGTGGCGTGAATGTATAAGCCGCGTGACGGCCGATCGAAGAAACTAGAGTGACGGATCAATGACGAGTGTCTAATTAACGACCGCATTCTCGACATCAGACTTGGCTCGACTAATTGACCGTTCGCCTCCGTTGCAACGCGACGTCCTCACTAATCAATATTCAGCGAGTGGCGTAAGAGACTCGACCGAGAGAGAAAGAGCGGGCGGGAGTTGAGAAAGGAGAGAGTGTATATGTGTGTATGTGTGTGTAAGAGAGAGAGAGAGAGAGGGAGTGGAACGAGGAAAAAATGTCGAGGGTGTACTCGGATCTCGCGGTGCGGGTGTTCGATATAGAGGTGCGAGCATACATGAACGTACATACACATATATATCCATGTGTGAAAGTGTATACGTTTAGATTGTACGTATGTATGTGTGAACGAAGATTCTAGTGGGTGCTCGTGCTTGGTCAGCACTCAAGGGGTGAGGTCACCCTATGGTCCAGCCGGCCAATGGGACGGCTGTATTTTTTTTATCAATACCACATGGTCGGGGGAGGTCGAACCAAGGGGGATAAAATAAAATGGCGACTCGCGATCACTTCTCCCCTCTCCCCCTTTCGTCGTGTAATGTAGGGTACCATGAGTTAGTGATGTGAACGAGCGTGTATTTAAATTGCATCGATGACTTCTCTCGTATATATACATAGAACGCTTGAATATTATTCGTTGTAAAAAGTATCATTTTAGAAAATCTTCTTTCGTCAAGGACGAATGGTTAAGTGATACTTGAGATATAATAGAAAATTGCTGGCAGTTTGATGTAACATTTCCAACATTTTCTAACCTCCTCGAACGTCGGGTAGGAAAAAAAGAAGAAGTGGAATATCACTAGGAGAATAATAATACGCGGTTCCATTTTTCCCACGGAAAGAAGAAAAAAAAATTATCGAAATGAGTATTGCAACGTGGTCGAGCGGGGATTGAAAATCGAGATCGAGGACCGTGGCGTTCGACGATGAGACAGCCGGATTAGTCGATTGACCTCTCGACGATCGGCCTTCCAAGTCGATGACCAGATTTCCTTGGAAAAGAAATGTAGAACGGGATGAAAGGAAATAGAAATTGTTAGGCTAAGAGGTTCCGGTGTTGGAGTAACCTTAAGGTGATTTGATTCCACAGATAGCAGGGCGCTCCACATTATCTGCCATCGTTATTTCCGGTTGAAGTCTTCGATTCACGCCCGAGAGCACGAGGATCAACCGCCCTTCTCGCGAAATGAGAGTCCAATAACGAAAGTAACCTCTGAAAGTCGCGGCGTCGAACGCGGATTATCGCTTTCCCCGACTTCGCACTCGAGCCGAACTTTGTTCTACGAATGAATATCGCGATGAGATAGGCGCCGTGTTTCCGCGGCTGCTCGTTTCGCGAAATATGGTATTAATTGTAGAAACGTTTGATAATTTCGACGATTATCGCAGGTTTAGAAGACTCGACGAGCAGCGTTATTTCTCGGATAATTTTATAATAGTAAAAGATGCAGGAAAACTTTAACGTCAGGTCTTGACCGTGCACGATTATTATCCCAAGAAATACCGTTTCAATAGAATAATAAGATCGAACAAATATTTTTACGTGAACAACGTCTACTTTTGCATTTTGCACAGTGCGAAGACTTTTCCACAGAAAAGTAGAAGTATTCTCCTCCATATTTTATGACCCGGTGATCTCGTTAATCCTATTTTTATAACTCGTTATACGAGTGTATTTAGTCACGACTACTTTCTCGAAGGGATTGGCGTGTGCCGTCCGGTTTTTGACCCGGAAGTAGACCTCACAGGCTGTACTGACCTCCGTAGACCCCTGAAAACCCCTTAGACGTGCCTTGAAAGTACCAAGGGAACGAGTTTTGACATCTCTTGACCACGTGCCAACACCTTCTTCCGACGAGTTTTCTTATCCCTCGTCGAAAGTGCAGGCGGTATCCGCCGACTGTGTCTAGGGAAGGGATTTTTATCTATCCATATCTGGAAAAAAGCACGTTACTCTTCGAACGTTAGGAGAACGTCAGCGTGGAAAAGTTTTTAAAAAAGAATTGCGAACCTTTGCCTTTATTTGATCGTTCGCGCGCGGAAAGAAAAATTGTCGTATTTCAACGAATAGAATTTCATGGGATCTCTTTTGTGTTAACCGTAACCCACGTGCCTTGATTCGTGTCGTATCAAAGGAGACCCGTTACGTTACTCGACTCGTTCGACATTCCGTGTTTGCTCTCATTACTCTCCGCGCGCGTCGGGTATAAAACAACGGTGCATTTTGGAGCGAAAATAACAAGTTGCAATCTGAAGGAATAACAAGCGCATATCCAGCGGACGCGTATCTCAAGCGAGAGAAACAGACGAGTAGCAGTTGGAAAACGCCTTCGCGTAGAATTTTTCTTAAAATTTCTTTTTACTCTCCTCGCCCGCCTCCGTTCAAGGGACGTTCCCGGCATAAAGGACGATTCAAATAGTGCGGCACAAAACATCACTTAGAGAACCCCGGCTCTCGTAGCGCAAACACGCTAATGGAGCCTCCAACCATCTCTCCCATACATATAGACGACCTTCTTTTCGCACCTACCACGGGAACGGATACATCGATACGTAACGCCTCCTTCTTCCATCTTCACCTTTTTCTGACGGGAGTAACCACGGAAAAGCATTTTCGAAAAATATATATTACGTCCATGATGTTTTGACGGGACATCCCTGGTAAGGACACTTTTCCTCCCCTTTACCGTGCCGAAGAATAATATCATCAAGTGGAAACTTTCAAAATCTACGGATATTTTTATTAATCTATACCCACTTTCTATATGTAACACGTTATCATCGTGATACTCTACTTTAGACTTACATCGGTATACCTAGGGATACTCAGACAGGGATAATAAAGAGTTTCCATCATAATCGCGAGTATCGTTCGATAGTAAAGAACTATCGGGCAATTCTATGCGGAACAACAGATCAGAGGGAACCGTCGCGTTTCGTGATATCAAAGCGTTCGCGGAGAAAAAAAGATATCGCAAAAAAAAAAACAACGACAACAACAGAACAGAACGGAACGAAGGAGAGGAAACATCGCCGAAATATTGGCGTACTAAAAAAGAACTCTGGGAAGAAAGGGTTAGATAAAGGACAAGCTATGCGAGCGTATAGAAGAAGTAGAAGACGGTGGAGAGTTACGGGGGTTTCATGTCGTTTCACGAGAGGACCGGGAAGGATACATAACTCGTCCCTCGACACGAGTATTCTGTACATATGTATACCCTCGTCCGTGTATGTACGTACATACGTATCCGCGGGTCTGTGTTGTGTGTCCCTGTGTGATGGTCTGTCCCACGCGTCGACCTCGTCGTAGATCAAAACGATGTACCAATTTCGCGGGGTACGGTTACGCCGAGATCAAAAAAAAAACGAAGAAGAAAATACGAAAAAGGAAAACGAAACGGGTGTACGGTGCGTCTGAATTTAAATTCCGAATTCTGTAGCTTGGCATATGCTCCCCCGGGAACAAGCCACCCTGTGTCCCCTGGTCAGCCATCGGATGCAGTTTTCGGTCTCCACGTCCTTCAATTTTTGAGCAGGATCGGCCGAAGGTGTCCCGTGGGACACGAACGGGAAGACTCTCTTCGATGGGTATATATATATATGTATATTCGGGAAACGGTAGCTCCACCCTCACTGTAAATTCCAAATAACCCCGTAAAGATACATCGTATGGCGGCCATTTTCGAGTTATCTTCCGGGAAAACGTGTGTCCCTAGTATCGACGACGATTGACGTGAACTGTGACTTATTATATTTATTCCGGGACGTTAAGTACCGTTTGGACGTTTTTACATTTCTTCCGTGATATTTTATAGATAGTGTCATCTGTCTCACTTTTTTTCTTGTTCTTTTAAGCTTGGATACAGCGAGATAAAATTCCCACGATCTGTTTAACGCGATCGTGCGATCCTGTTTTCTTTTCCCCCACACTTAGCAAATCGTCGTCGACGTTGGGCTTACACCCTTTTAAATCGAAGTGGATCGCATCTCTTTATTTCTTCCACGTTTGCGAGTGGATACCTCGTAAATCTCGATGACTGCTGGTAACTCTTCCACGATACGAGCTTTCTCTTTTTTTTCCCCGTAGTAATTCCGAAGGGATCAGGAAAAGGGTTTCCCAAGAAACCTAGGCCTACCGTCTCTCAGGAGGCGTCCCCTATCTCGATTGCGAAAAAAAAAAAATTGTAACGCCATATGATCCCCGTTTGCGAAAGAGACCGGGAAGAGGTGGATCGGAACGACGGTGAAGAGAGAAAAAAGTATAGAAAAGAGAACCGTCACCCTAGATATCGCAACTGACACTAAATCATTAATTTGGCTTTTTTCTGCAGGTAGAAAAACCCCTTTCGTTCGGTCAGGTATACCTGCACCTTTTGTATTTTCCTTGCGAGCCATGGTAGAAAAAAAAAACCATTTCTCCCCCCCCCCTCTCGGTTGCCCATCTCGATGTCGACCCTCCCTTACGTTTTCCCGAAAGGAAAACACTCCGCACTGTCATATCGGGGACTAATATATTTTTGATCGATACCTACGACCGGTGAATCACGGGGCCCCGTTTCCCACGAGTCGGAGATGAACACCGTGCGGAACAGGAAAAATAGTCCTTGTCTAAACAAACACACCCAACCGGGATACGTGACTTACGAAATGCATCTGAGTTTTGCGTAATCACGGTGAGAATGGGTTATGCGTTCGTAGAATAGAATGCACAATTGCGTCAGGAGGATAGAACGCGGCGCCTCGTTCTACAGAAGTATTGTAACTGTGTGTTTTTCAACGCCGTGTTATATTCTCGGTGGCAACAATACCGTGTCTTTTCTTGCAAACGTTATAAATACTCGTGAAACTAATAATTGAATCCTCGTAATACGGATATCATTGTTCACTCGATTAATTTAATATCTATTTCGGATCGTTGCTGTAGTGGATTTCTTTCGATAGAAATTCATTTTTCTTTCTTCTTTTTTCCCATCGGTTTCTATGGAATTTCAGAATGTCACCGAAGGAGATATTATCGGACATATTAGCGGAGAAGTCTCCCGTATTTCGGGTGGGGGGCTGAGAAGAGACTCCATTAAAGGGTCGAACGCGACTTAATATGCGACGTCACGAAGTCGGGGGATAGGAAGGAGAGTCTCGTCTCTCTATTCGTACAATGGACATCTAATTCGAGTACCGGCTCTCGTCGCCGGAAAGACGGAAAATCGGGAAATCGGCTTTCGTCCAGATGAAACGCGAAAACCAAAATCCCCGATGTAATCCTTCCTTTCAGGCTGCGATTTTTTTTCTCCCATTCGCTCGCTCTATAACCCCCTTCTCTCTATCTCTCCGTCTCTCATTCTCTGCATCATCGAACCCCACTATACATCGACTTTCTCTGTGTGTAGCCCCGTCTGTCTCCGAAAGCATCGGTGGTTGGTACCCTACCTCGAAATTTTTTAAGGGTTAAAAACTTGCACTCGACTCGACAATACATTACACAAAAAAAAGGAGAGTGTAGAGGAGAGAGAGAGAGAGAAAGGAGAGCGGAGCCCGGAAGGGTAACGTCAATCCCCAGAAACATCACGGATTCTCATTTATCCATCTCTCTCGAACTACCCTGTTTCTCTCTGTCCCTCGTCGTGCGAGCTACGAAAATAAATAACGAAATAAATGACAGTCGTTCTGGAAACTGTTTTGGGTTTTGTAGCGCGACCGTGCTTTTATGCAGCCACCCGGGTGCATCCTCCTTTTTTCTCCCCCCATTGTCGTTGTTTCTCATCCTTCCGTGGCGTAACCCGGGAGGAACGTAACCCCGCGACCACCCGGCTAGAAATTTATTAGATATTTATTGCGACTCGGTTTTGTACCGGAATAGAACGATCATATCGCCGTTGCACGCCGATCAATCGGATCATTACGAATAACTGTGAATTTCGCTCCACGTTCGGGAAAGTATAAATATTCGTAACACGCTTTACGGTTTATTACGATTGGTAATTTCAGCGGTGCCACCGGAAGTTTTTAACAGAGTTACAGAACAAAAAAGTCACGATACATGGCGACAAACGTATGAATACAAAATGAAAATTAGTATCCACACCACCGGTCCTTTCCGCTGGTTCTTTCTTTTTTTCTGTTCTTTCTCTGTTACACTGCCTCCGTCTCACCCGGCGAAGAGCTTCGTTGAGGGCGACGTCGGAGAAAAAAGAAGTCAAAAGGTCGGAAAGAATTTAATATTAAAAAACTGTCATTCTGTGTCGATATGAAAATTCCAGAGATATCAGCTTTTTGCCGACGTCTGTTTCCTTCACCCCTTCCATCCTTTGGTTTCTTATATCGTGACTCTTTCCCCAGCCGTACATGTATCTTCTTACCGCGTTGGTCTCAGATGCTATTGGGTGTCTTGATTGTTTCGTAAGTTTCCCCGTGTCATGGGGAAAACTTTATTAGAAAGAGATTGTTTTGAAACTATGCCCCGCATTTACTGCGAACCCCGTCGATAAATTTATAATTTTCTATTACCCAGTAAAAGCCCCGTTACGACTACACGTATAGTCGGTTAATCGATGAAGCCATTACTTAGCCTGGAAGTTAACGGGAACGAAATTTCTCTGGGAAAATATATCGATAACATAGAAAGATTTTACGAGATACTTTTAAAGAATCTGCGCTCAAGTCGAGGGACGCGAGGAATTCGTAAATAAGAAGACATCCAACGGGTGATATCATCGCTCGCGCTATCGATTTCATGGTAAGAGGTCGACCCCGTGGCGAACTTCTGACATACGAAAGGGCTCGCACGCCACCCTTTTTTTTTCCACCGAATTAAGGAATTTTAAAGTCCATGGGGGAAATGCCCACTGGACCGCGCTAACTCGAGGATTTATTGGCAATTTTTTTAAAAAGGCCCGTAGATTTATTTTCAATTCAGCCGAGCGCCCGTCAATCGCCCGAAGGGTCACCCCGTTAAACTCCTACGTGTGTCGTCCGTGTGTGGATAGCGACGGGTCGTAAACATACATCCGCGATACGACGGATAATTGCATCGAAAACGCGTGGCAAAGTACCGAACAAAGTTCTCTGCTGTGACGAAGAAAACCGTAAGTTTCGACGTCGGTGACCTTGGTATATTTTAAACGGCGGTATAATTGAAAATCGATCGCCTGGGAAATTCTTGCCGCGAAATCGCGTCGAAACGACGGCTTTTGCCGTAAGTTTTCTCAGAATGCATTACACTAGGCGCGCTTCCGATGAAACTTGAAAGGGATACACGTTGTTGCGTCGCGTCTTGTTAAAACTTACGTTCGCGAGTAACTATGGTTTATGAAGACGAGTGAACTTTTAAAGTGGAACAAAATGGTTCTCCCCGTATGATTAAAAATGTCCCGCGAACTTTCGACCCGGACAGCTGAATGAAAAAGTACGTTTCGCGAGTTGTTCACCGGAAAACAGGGTGTTAGCAGTTACGGCACTTTAGAACTCCGCGGCGCGATACGCGCGAGTGTGACTTACCTACGGAAGTACGACGATCCGACGAAGTTTCGGGCGAGCTAGGGAGGTGGAACTTAACCTAAGTAGTTGGAGATCGTTCCTTATTGTTAGCCTTTCGTTGGACAACGGAAACTGCGACAGTAAACGTGTTAACTTCCGCGAGTCTTCGCGCCGGCAAAATAAACCGAAGTATCACGTTCTTTGCACTTACACTGGAAACTATTCTTTCACGTACAGATATCATCGCGTTACGTTCGAAATATCCGTCCGATCGATAGCGTACCATCCGGAAAACGCGTTTCCGTATTATCGACCTGAAAATTTCCGTTACGACGGAAACAAGAAAGCGGCGGGAAAGAAGCGAAAAAAGTGAAAGTGTGCATATACGTCCGAAGAAAAGTAAAAGTAGAATAACTACGTAAAGTTGAGAGAATTAAGGGAAACGTGCTGAGCGAGTGAGTTCGAAAGAAAGAGGCAGAAGGAGAGACAGAGGGAGAGAGTAAACGATAGAGAGAGCGCAAGAGCGAAAGAGAGAAGTGGTATTTTTAAACCGGGGATCGTTAGCCAGGCGTGTTGCGAATCAGAATATGGGCAGAAGCTTCGTGGAGGATGCCGTGAGGGAGAGTGAGTGGTGGGTGGGATGTAAAGGGGGTAGGGGATAGATGGGTAGGTGGGTGGGTAGCCCTCTAATCGATCGTGGCTGTCCACCCTTATCAGGGGGTTGGGAGAGCCAGTATATAGCCGAGGTCGGTCGTCGGGGGTTGCTGCTGCTGCCGCTCTGTGCTTCTGCTTTGCATGGCCGGCAAAGCTCCCCGGTCGAACCACCCCTGTCACCTCAACCCTGTCTCTGTCTTTCTCACTCTAACTCTCTCCCCCATTTCTCTCTCTCTCTCTCTCGCTCTCTTTCTCTTTCTCTTACGTCCCTCTGTCCCTTTCGTTTTAACTCGTATTCTACCCCTACCACCACCTCTTTCCTACGTCGACCAAAAAACCAACCCTTAAAATAGGGGCCACAGACCACGGCCATTGTTGCCAGATGCCCCGCGCATTTGCATTTTCCCGCAGATTCCTTGAAAAATGAAGCTGCCCTCTGTGGCAGGCGTCCCTTCCGTTTCTCTTCGCGGTATTAGGACAAGCTCCTAAACTTTCTTTTCCCTTTCCCTCCCTCGCCCTTGTCAGCATCACTCTTTTTCGCTTTTACTTCCCTTTCTCTCAAATTCTTTGTCAGCCTTGAATTATATAGTTATCGATGGCCAAGGGACGATGATATTAATTCGAGGGGCGAGATGAACGTGAATTTTCATTCGGGTAATTAATCACCGGTGATGTATATGAATTTATTAATCTCTGTACGTTTCCTTATTGTTTTCTTTTTCGTCGGATCGGTCTCTTCGGATACTCTACTCGATGTGTAGTTTCTTTTTCCAAGTTTTAAGTCAGTCTTTTTTCGTACGTTGAATCGTATGGTGAGAGTGATGAATGACTACGTTGGTGCATAAGTTCTGAAGAAGGTGTACAAAGTTTTATGATCCTTATTGATAAATTAGTCGATCTTATTATCTGAGCAAACACTCGACCAAGGACTCCATCTGTATTTGAGCGGCCCTTGTTTGAACGAGGCGCGCGAAATCCGTATTTACGCAAAGCTGACGCCGCCCTATTGGTCTAGGACTTATATACGAGGTGTGCTACAAAGGGCTAAGAAGTTATATACACCAACGATATGAAGTCGATCTATTTTGTTACGCCTGTTTGCGATTTATATTTTCTCGCTAAATGTCTTCGTATGGGTACACCGAAAAACTGTGCTTCATCATGTGTCTGTGTAAACGAAAACTGGAAATAGACAGTCAGTTTTTGAAAAAAATACAAAAAAAAATGCGATCCAATTCTCAAATACAAATGCTGAACGTAGAAAAATCACATGAATTAAAATCATAATTTCAATTGGAAATTTCACGCAGAATATTGTGGTATATTTTGCAGAATATTACAAAATATCGATTTAAAACCATCACCATTGCTTTTCACGCGAAATTTCATATAGAAAACCTGCGATTGAATCGATATTTCATATTTTCCGTTGTTCACTTGTAATTTGTGAAATTGAGAAAATATCGATCCAGATTCGCGTATACATTGTATACCGTACGCGGACAAGTATATTAATCCAAAAAAAAATTGAGGAAAGCAAAAACATCTTTTTTTTTTAGTTACCCTCGGTGCAAGGTTCGATACATTTCACGGAATCTCGAGCAATCGTAATGGGAATCGCTTTACAGAGTCGAAGCAGGTTTTTCCGGAACTGTAACCGGTGATAGATTTTCGCGTCGAGAAAATTTAATGGAAAAATCCGAGGTGTCAGGCACAGACACGCCGGCGATACGTCAGACCATTCACGGCTCAGCCGTCTCTCCTTCGGGCAGAGTGAAGCATGGAAAGAGAAAGAGTCGAAGAGATATACGTTGGTGTAACATTCGTCTACGGGGAACAATCCCTGCCACGCATGCCACGTCAACCAACTTTCTTCGGTTTTGACGATTTTCGTGGCTTTCCATTGATTTTTACTGAACCGAACAACACCTATTCACGATGCGGCAAAAAACACGTACAGCTATAGAGAGAATAAAAAAAATACTTGGCGTATCGTCGCCGGCAGACCGTGTCTTTGAATGAAACCGTCGGTTATATACTCGTCGAAAAAAATTCAACGAATCTAAATACAACTACAAGTCTCTTTATACCGTTGCAAATAATTCTGTCGTGGAAACGTTCACGGGCAAAACTGTAATTGGGTCAATAGGGAGTGTTTCTGAATTATCTCGTACAGGTCACTAATTGTACGTTGCAAGACTGTCGGATAATTAGAGGAGTTCCGCTTTCAATCAGACCGTGTTATTTTCCACCTTTGTATTTAATCGGGGACGTTCGTTGGAAAATTCATGAAATTTCGGATGGTCGTGTTTTTTTGTTGCGTTGTTTCACTTCTATTTCTTTCCTTTGTTTCCTTTTTTCCCGACGAATTATCGAGTATTAAAGTGGCCTTGTTAGACGGGACAGAGTACTTCAGGGGTCGGTAAAACGGTGGTGCCGACATCTATGGATAGTGCCTTGCCAAACCGTAAATGTGTGAGAGCCCCGTAGATAGTCGGTAACGTAGACGAGTCTAGTTCCTAGATCTAGTTTCTATTTCACGGCGGCGACCCTTCCGTACGAAAGGGCTGTCCAAAGCTTGGCTCTCCCCTCCCTGCCGGAAGGGCTGTTCACTTCGGGGGTGCGAAAGGGGCACTGTGGGACTGCACCGTGAAACTTGGGGGATGGTAGCAATGGCACGGAAGCCATTGGCAGGACACCGAGGATCGGATGAAATTTTAAAATCAATTTCATCGAAAACGGATCTTACTAATTTACTGAAAACCCTTGTACAAGAACAACGTTAATAATGCAACGACGAAATCGAATCTCCTCGAATATGAATAGACGCGGAAGTAGGTCTCTTTCATATTTACAATGAAGAAAAAAGGAGAGATTAAAATGTACAATACCACTTCTGAACTATCCACTTTCTAGGATGCCAATTTGAAAATACTAATCAATCGTATTATTATAATTTAATTTTCATACACAAATAATATATACGTCCTGACATTAATACGTATGTGAAATTAGATGAAACATTAGCACTCAACCTACCGACAATTCATATCAAGAGTTAAGGTCTTGACTCGGGCCAAGTACAAGAGTTCCCGACTGGTAGACCTGAACTACTCTTTTCCGGAAGAATTAGATCGAGGTCTTTGGGGTATTCAAACGGCATTAAATCGGCATATTTCCCCCAAACTATGGTGATATTCTTGTAGGGGACGTCCACCCGAGTAATTTAAGCCTAACTACGACAAGATTCATCAAGCCAATCGCGAGATATTTTGATCTAAAAAATCAAGGTTTTTGTAAGAAACGTCGTCTTCTTCCTCTCCTCCTTCTCCATCGCCATCATCATGTTCAGCCTGTCACGCAGCCCGGTGTCAAACCCTAACATATGTTTCATACCATGCGAGATAATTTTTCTGCCGATATCGTAGATTTTATATATGTAGTATATGAAATTTCCTCTCACACACATCCAGATTGTTAACATATTAAATTAGAAATTTTTGTTACGTTACGTTTTTGACATCAAGCTTCGTAAAATTAAGGTTCAGAATGCGCATTCGAAACATATTCGATCATTTTTATATCTTGAAAATTGCGCGAATGGCGAGCGATGTATGAAAATCGCAAAAAATCGTCAAATTATGACAGTTTTTTGGTCGGCATTCGCTCAATTTTTGAGATAGCCATCTGAAACTGGTACCATTGTTTTAGTTAGGAAATTCTACGCCAGAACAATGTATAATAGTTGTACTTTTCGAAAATTTAATTTTTCGCAAAAATCTGAAGGGGGTAGGTCAGGATTTTTTGCGATTTTCGTAAATCGCCTGCCATTTCCACAATTTTTGAGCTATTAAAATGATCCTGGGCGTTTTGGACGCGGAATCCGAAGCCGAATAAGATGCAGAAAGAATCAGATCGATATCTAAAAAATTGTAGAAATGGCAGGCGATTTACGAAAATCGCAAAAAATCCTGACCTACCCCCTTCAGATTTTTGCGAAAAATTAAATTTTCGAAAAGTACAACTATTATACGTTGTTCTACCGTAGAATTTCCTAACTTAAACAATGGTACAAGTTTCAGACGGCTATCTCAAAAATTGAGCGAATGCCGACTAAAAAACTGGTTGAATTTGACGATTTTTCGCGATTTTCGTAATTCTTTCGTCATTTCCGCAAGTTTTTAGATATCAATCTGATTCTTTCACTGGCTTATTCGGCTTCGGATTCCGCGTCGAAAACGTCTTGAATCATTTGAATAGCTCAGAAATTACGAAACTGACATAGGAATTACGAAAATCGCGAAAATTCATAAATTTAAAGCAGTTTTTCGTTCGGCATGCGCTCAATTTTTGAGATAGCGATCTGAAACTGGTACCATTGTTTTAGTTAGGAAATTCTACGCCAGAACAATGTATAATAGTTGTACTTTTCGAAAATTTAATTTTTCCCAAAAACCTGAAGGGGGTAGGTCAGGATTTTTCGCGATTTTCGTAATTCGCCTGGTATTTCCACAATTTTTGAGCTATTAAAACGATCCGGGGCGTTTTGGACGCGGAATCCGAAGCCGAATAAGATGCAGAAAGAATCAGATCGATATCTAAAAAATTGTAGAAATGGCAGGCGATTTACGAAAATCGCAAAAAATCCTGACCTACCCCCTTCAGATTTTTGCGAAAAATTAAATTTTCGAAAAGTACAACTATTATACGTTGTTCTACCGTAGAATTTCCTAACTTAAACAATGGTACAAGTTTCAGACGGCTATCTCAAAAATTGAGCGAATGCCGACTAAAAAACTGGTTGAATTTGACGATTTTTCGCGATTTTCGTAATTCTTTCGTCATTTCCGCAAGTTTTTAGATATCAATCTGATTCTTTCACTGGCTTATTCGGCTTCGGATTCCGCGTCGAAAACGTCTTGAATCATTTGAATAGCTCAGAAATTACGAAACTGACATAGGAATTACGAAAATCGCGAAAATTCATAAATTTAAAGCAGTTTTTCGTTCGGCATGCGCTCAATTTTTGAGATAGCGATCTGAAACTGGTACCATTGTTTTAGTTAGGAAATTCTACGCCAGAACAATGTATAATAGTTGTACTTTTCGAAAATTTAATTTTTCCCAAAAACCTGAAGGGGGTAGGTCAGGATTTTTCGCGATTTTCGTAATTCGCCTGGTATTTCCACAATTTTTGAGCTATTAAAACGATCCGGGGCGTTTTGGACGCGGAATCCGAAGCCGAATAAGATGCAGAAAGAATCAGATCGATATCTAAAAAATTGTAGAAATGGCAGGCGATTTACGAAAATCGCAAAAAATCCTGACCTACCCCCTTCAGATTTTTGCGAAAAATTAAATTTTCGAAAAGTACAACTATTATACGTTGTTCTACCGTAGAATTTCGTAACTTAAACAATGGTACAAGTTTCAGACGGCTATCTCAAAAATTGAGCGAATGCCGACTAAAAAACTGGTTGAATTTGACGATTTTTCGCGATTTTCGTAATTCTTTCGTCATTTCCGCAAGTTTTTAGATATCAATCTGATTCTTTCACTGGCTTATTCGGCTTCGGATTCCGCGTCGAAAACGTCTTGAATCATTTGAATAGCTCAGAAATTACGAAACTGACATAGGAATTACGAAAATCGCGAAAATTCATAAATTTAAAGCAGTTTTTCGTTCGGCATGCGCTCAATTTTTGAGATAGCGATCTGAAACTGGTACCATTGTTTTAGTTAGGAAATTCTACGCCAGAACAATGTATAATAGTTGTACTTTTCGAAAATTTAATTTTTCCCAAAAACCTGAAGGGGGTAGGTCAGGATTTTTCGCGATTTTCGTAATTCGCCTGGTATTTCCACAATTTTTGAGCTATTAAAACGATCCGGGGCGTTTTGGACGCGGAATCCGAAGCCGAATAAGACAGTGAAAGAATTATTTTGATATCTAAAAAATTGTAGAAATGGCGAGAGATTTACGAAAATCGCAAAAAATCCTGACCTACCCCCTTCAGATTTTTGCGAAAAATTAAATTTTCGAAAAGTACAACTATTATACATTGATCTGGCGTAGAATTTCCCAACTAAAACAATGGTACAAGTTTCAGACGGCTATCTCAAAAATTGAGCGAATGCCGACTAAAAAACTTGTTGAATTTGACGATTTTTCGCGATATTCGTAATTCCTTCGTCATTTCCGGCATTTTTGAGATATCAAAATGACCCGGGACGTTTTGGAAGCGGAATCCGATGCCGAATAAGACAGTGAAAGAATCAAGTCGATATCAAAAAAGTTACGGAAATGACAAAGGAAATACGAAAATCGCCGATAGCTTTGCATTTTCGATGCTTTTTGTGGATCTAAATATAGATTATAGACATACAGAATTTTAAATTTAAATATAAATGTAATTTCATAAGCAAGACAATTTCTAAATCGTAATAAAGAATATGTATTCTTTTCGTTACAATTACCGAAAATAACATTAGATGCGAAATGTTTAGTTTAATTTCAGAAACCGGTCAATTGACCGGCAGTTATAGGTCTAGCATAAATACTAATCTAACAAAACAATTCCCAACTATCGACTTTCATCCCTTTCACATGAAGTGCACCCGTACGTTCCAGTTTTAAAATTCGCAACCCGGTTTCGTCAACCATCGCCGAACTCAAAGACCAATAAGACGATGTAATGCCCCCGGTCTTCACGAAACTCGCGGAACGTAGACGTTTTGCATCGAAAACTCCGACGTCGCGGTTTGGCTGGCGGATGTGGTGGGGAAGCACTGGATTAATTTGGTAAATTGAACCGGTTCTTCCATCGAGTCCGATAATTCGGTGACTACCTCTTCCTCCGTTGCCCGTAAGGCTGCATCCAGGTTGTAGCTCGTCTCCTCGTCTTCGTTTCTCCCGAAACGAAGGAGATTCGTACCTGTAGTCATGGGCTGGTTGAAGGGAATTCCAGGTTCCTGGTCTACGTAGCTAGTTCCCTAATCGAATTAGAGGAGTCAGGATATTGCGTGCCGCTACAGTTCCCCACCATCGGGCTCACTCCCCTCCCCTATTGCAATTGTTTTAAGTTGACATCTCCGCCGAGTTGCTGCTTCCGCACCGTTCCTCGTCCGGACATCGAATTTGAACTAAACTATCTGCCGGCCGGAATATCGGATTATCGTGGCCTCGTCGAAAAAGCATCACCGACGCCCACCGACCGGCTTAAACTCCACCTCTCGATCTTCGCCACGGAATCAGATTTCTGGTAAACGAATATTCCTCTGGCCCTGCACGTGCACGTACCGTTCTGATAAACGACCGGAGAAGCTTCGCAAGTTATCAATTTAATAAACGAGAAACCCACCCACTCGGATCGAATGTGTAGAATCGGCGAGGATTTTTCGGAAAGATACTTTCGTATTTTCACTCTTTCTAAATATATATATATGTATATGTCTCTTGCTCTTTGTTTTCTCTTCTTATTTCCATGTTATTTTCAATTGTTCGTATTTAATAGTGATACATTTAGTTTTCTATATAATTTCTAGTACGATATAGAGATATAGTGAGAACGCAGCTCACCGTTGAAACGTTTATCATCAAGACACATCCATCAGGAGCGTATCCATCTGTTATTATAGAAAATGACTCCGCACGGTCTAGCACCGATGCGAGGAGGGTAGCTCTTAACTTTCACTAACGACCGAAGTTTTTCGGTGTCCGAGCCCCGAGACCCTTGGTATCATAAATTCAAAATGGCGGACCCTTTGGGGGCGAAAACAAAAGCCACTCGGGTCGAGCGGGAAGGCCTGGAGGATCGGGGGCGGGTGGTGTCGGTGGGCAACCCTTCTGAAGTCCTTTCCTGCAGGGTTGCGGGGAGGAGGTATACTGCGAGGCTTTTCAAGGGGTCGCGCCACCGAAAATGGCGGACCCAATTAAGTGAGTCTAGGCTACCCGTTATTTCGTGATGTACATATGCGCGTCATGGAAACCATGAGAGGAGACGAGAGAAAGAAGAAACCGGAGAGTCCTTCGAAAAGGATGTGTGTAGCAAGGTACTCTTAGAACCCTGCTCTGTTGATACGAACCCTCTGGGTTTACGTCTTGTTGACCTTTTTCATATTCCTACGCGATGCATACGCGAATAAAACGACAATGCGTAATTTTCGCCCTTACAAGTAGCTAGTTAAAACTCCGTATTCGTTTTCGACAGATATTATACGGGTAATGCTCGATTGAAATTCATTGATATTTATATATATTTTTAATAATAACGGTATAAATGAATTTCTAGTAATAATAGAGTCAGGTATCTTAGAATTCAAGTGAAAAGTAAGGAATTATTCATAATAATAATAAACTTGTGTTACCTTCCGGTGGATGAAGATGTTTGTATATACACCACCACAAGAAAACGCCGTAGGGTTGAAGCAAGGAATGAATTATGGCTTGAATCACAGTCTCGTTTAGAATGTTGACGGGAATATCTAGAGGGAGCATCCCTCTAAACAGGATTCATACTGGTCCAGAACTGGATAGACGAGATACACGGCAGATTAACCCGTGATCTCTGATCTCGCTTGACCGGATGCTGGACCCTTTCAACCTGTTACTCGGTAACAAGTGTCGATCATTTATCACAAAAATCTTCTTATTTCCATATTAATCTTGCAATATTAAAAATTAAATTCAAACATTCATAATATCATGATTATTATTCTCATCCGTTCATCTGCGAAACAAGAAACTTCACTAGCGAAACAATGATCGAGAAAGGACATGTGAAACGATCTTAGCAGACTCTTGCCTAGGCACGCGTATCGTTTAAGCTTCATCCATGATATCTTAACATCTCTAACATCTCTTTCCGTACTACCGGCGAGACCTGATCTTGCGTCAAGTTCAGAGACTCCGCGTGGTGAAGGACAATAAGGAGCGTCGTCGTCGGTCGTACGGCTGATTCTTCGTCGTTTCCTCCCGCCGATCTTCCACATTATTTCCTACTCGAGACACGTAGGTCGAACAAAGGACGAAGAGCCAAGGAAAGAGGGTAAAAGCGACGCGGTCGAGGGGTTGGGTCAGGTGAAACGTTGGATCGTACGTAAGATCGCGCCTCTCAAAGGTGAACGTTGACGGCGCCCTTCTTTTGAAGCGGTATTAGCCGGCCGATTCCATCGAATTTACTGTCGCGTGCGTCCCCGGTCTCAAGAGTTCGATCACGGAATGTGATACCCTGTATATTTGTAGAAGTAATAACGGGAGGAGGAAATAGAAGGGGGGGGGCGAGGAACGCGCGGCGGGGGAGGGGGAGGGGGGAGGAGGGTGGTTCTTCTCGGAGTGGTCGGAGGAAGAGATCAGAGGGGTTGGGTACCCCAGAGGTGGGTTGTCGCGAAGGTGAGGAGGCAAAGGAGGTAGAGGGTAGCTTGGCGACACTCAAGTCTTCTCTCTCTCGGTCTTGCTCTCTATCTCTTTCACTCTCGCACCCGCTGTTGGAGCTGTACAAGGGTCCATCTCATAGCAACGCCCACGGAAACTCGAATCGATACGACGCACTGTTCTGGAAATTTCGCCGGATTTTCGCGCTCGTTTTCGAATTTCGACCGTGAAAATTCCCGCGGCCGAGAATTATAGAAGACGCCGTAGCCGTTAACCCGAACCAGATCCGTCGTCGCGACGCGTCCCGACGCTACGGCACTGGAATTTTCGTAATAACCCCTCTCTGCCGCGCCACAGGACGGTCATAAATTTGAGAATCACGCCGGGTAGAAAACGGAGATGGAATAGACGACCAAAAATTCCACCCTCCAAAATCTCCGCCCACCCCCCTTACTCTCCTCCTCCTCCTTCTACATTCGTGGACAGTGGAAAGCAAGAAGAATAGGACGGAGAGAGAAAAGAAGGGATGGTGGAAGTTTTGATAAAGGTGTTCTTATCAGCCACAGGCACTCGGTCTTCCAGCTCGTTCTTGGAAGAAATGCACGAAGAGAGAATCCCAGCCCTCGTAATGCGTACGAGTTCGCGTACGAGTTTGCATCCCTCTGCGCTTCGATTACTACCCTCCTTTACGAGAAGCAATATCCACAGAGATAGGTCGTTTTTCCTTCTTACCGACGTTCTAGGTGCGTGAGAGGGACAGGCAAGGGGATGAGGAACAGGATCGAGATAAGAATCGCGACTTGTCGTGCGGTGCTTCCCTTTCATATCGATACCTCGCGTAAAAACCCGGTTTTTTATTCGTCAAGATGAATTTTCACGTTTTCGTTGCCATTTTTTCGGATATTTATGAACGTGATTTACGTTCTCCTCCGGGCATTCCTGTATTTGTCGTGTTATTAAAATCGAAAATCAAAACAACTATTATTCGTTGAAGTACTCTCTGTTCTATTTACTTTTTTCTCTTCTTGTTCGTTTGTATTTTTTTTGTTGTTTAACGACAGACAGAATTTTAGCCGCGGAACTTTATCGCGGCTGTATCGAATGTACACGTTGCTACATGTGTACTGTACGTGTACTTGTAACGGCAGTTGACACAGGTCGTTCGATGTTACATTTGAAAAAAAACCGAGGGGGAAGTTGGATAGAAGAAGAGTTTTGAAATGGCGCGAAAGGAACGAGGTGAGTTTGTATTCTCCCTGTTTTCCTCGTTTTTACTGGCGTGACCAGTCAGGCGTCCTGACATGCATGACCGATGCCGATACATGTATGCACGTACGTATACGTTCAGGAGCAAACCATCGTTTCCAAGAGTCCTTTTTGCCACCCGCCCCGTTTCCCCTTCGTCTCTTCGTTTCCCTTCTACCGTGCATTCGTTTCACATTCGTTTCCAGATCTCTAGAAAGTTCGTGCACGAGAAATCCAGAAAATTGGACAGAGCGATCGCTTCGACTATCCCGGCGAACGTTCTTCAAATGAACGATCAGCTGGAATCCCATAAACCATTTTTCTCGCAGGGATCTATGGGTCGAACGGAATCAAAAATTTCAAACGGATCTCGGCGCATCGTACTCTCGTCGTAATCGAGTAATTTTAATTCAGAATTCACCTTTACGTTTATAGCAAAGAATTTTCGATGGGATCTTTTAAGAAATATATATTATATATTTCAAATCGTCTATATTTTAAAATTTATAGAGGATAGTAATACATTTATTTGCACTTGTTCGATTAAGAATTTCGGATTTATGGAGAATATGAAGATTGATATTACGTTTGAATTTATATGTGCTCGAGAATAATCGTTCATAGTTGATCACCACTGACACACATTTGTCTACACGGGCGATTGTGGTCAGTCGACGCAGGATTGACAAGGCCCCTTCTACCGACCGATCCAGTTTTCAGTCCGGTTTTAACGTTGAACTTCGCCCTAGAAACGGGGCTGGGCCTGTCAACACAGAGGCGCGCTCTGGAATGACAAATGTTGTGCCGACCGCTAATGTTACTGTACAACAAATTATATCCAGGGTGATAAAATCTATTCGAAAGCTAGATAAATAGTTCTCGAAGACACACAGTTTACAAGCGGAACATCTTCCATCTTTTTACATCTAACTCTTTATTCCCGTACACTTGACTCTTATCTTTTACTGTTGTTCTCTTGATTATCATTCTCGTGTAATTTGAAAAATCTTACCGTAGTGAAACAATATTAAATATACGATATTATTGTCTGTTACAGGTGTGCGCCACGGTATGAGTTTTCAAAAGAAAACACTCGCCACGGAAGATACTTATGCCTGCGTTTCAACAACATACGTTGTGAGGTCTCATAAGCATCTTTTCTAAAACAGAAACAAAAAAAAAATAAGAGAAAAAAATATTATACCGACGTCTTGAGGGGTTTTTAAACAGACTTTTGTAAAAATCATATAACCTGAAAGAGAGTTTGCCAACAATTCAAGAGACGATGAAATAAACGCACTGAGAAAAGTCTCGACCCGCGGATCGTCACGTTCCTGTCCTGCATTCCTGCCGTTTGTCTTCCCTTCCTGCTTCTTCGTGCATTAATTTTATTCAGCAAAGCCGCGCCAGACACCGTACGGTAAGTACGTGCTAGATTATTGGCCAATATCGGGCAGACACAGGACTCGAGCTGCTACGATTCGGCACGACCTCCATTAACCGCACCATAAACAGATAATCGCGAATTTCCCGCCGATACCGCTTGCCCAATCAGATAACGCCGAACGGCGAGATATGGAATTATTGTCTCCGCGTTTCTCGGCTCGTTCGCACGGAGACTTTCGTGAGTGGTAATCACGAGTCGATTTGGATCTTCGAGTCTATCGATCCTATCAGAATGTCTGATAAGAATCGCACTCAACGTGAAATAGAAACGATATATGATAGAATCTCAGTGTTTTCGGGAATCAAAGAATTTCTCAATAAAATTCGAACGATATGTTGAAAACCGATTATAACGTACATAAGAAATTACAAAGGTACCTGTGTATTTAGTCACGTCGTTAACGTTTACCATACCCACACGAATTCTGATCTTGAATAACCAAAAGAAATTATAACGATTCCGTGGCACACCACCATAGAAATCCTTTGATTAAAATTCTGAGAACGTCTTGTCTGCCGAAGACACTAAAAACCGCACGGCGATCCCCCATCCGTGGCTTCGTCCTCGCGAGATAAAAACAAACCCAAACAAACAAACAAAAAAAAAAGAAAAGAGAGAAAGGTGATTCTCTGCACCCTGAAAAAAAAAGAGTTTCGCCGAAATCACGCGCGACTTTCGTTGTTAGTCCCGGGGTCGGGCGCAAAATTCACAACGCTGATCAGAAACGCGGCGGGTCTTTGTTTGTCCTCCGAAGTGTAGAAGCAAGCCGCGAGGGCGAGAAAGAGGAGCACTCCGTTAATCATTATCCAAGGGTAAGTCGAGAGGCGAAGGAAGCCTCCTTTGAGGCCGGACGACGGTTGCTCTGCCCGGAATTCCAGGGCCTCGGATTACAATTTGGCGAGTCCAGGGCGAAGGGAGAGTAAAATGGCCGCCGGCGGTAGGGTAGTTTTGCCCGGCGTAGGGTGGCTACGAGGGTGGCTAACTGGGTGGTCGACGAGAACTGGAAGGAGGTAGGAAGAGGAGGTGGAGGTCGGTAAAGGGGATACCGGTGGCTGAGGACTCAGGCTACGAGGTAGGGGGAGGAGGAGTAAGGGGGGAGGGGGTGGCTGATGCTAGCCACAACCCCTTAAGGGTCGAACGAACCCTTGCACTACCACACGGAGTCCAAGAACTGTCTCTCTCTCCCCCCCTCCCCTCCCCCAACCCCACCTCCTCTTTCCCACTTACTCTATACCTTTCTCTCTATCCTCCGCGTTTCGTCCTCTATCCGTTCTGTCTCTCTTTCTCTTTTCCTTTCGGTTTCACGATGGTTTCCTCTCTGTCTGTCGTTGTCTATCTCCGTTTAACCCTGTACTTCGTTCTCGTTCTCTACCACCGATCTTCCCCCCCCCCCCGCCTGCCCATACCATACCATACCCCCCGACCCTGTACTACCCTTCCTCTCCTGGCTGAACAACCTTTATATCTACAGCCACTATAGCCACCACCACCACGAGTACGTACTACCTACCTACCTCGGTTACTCGTGTGTTCCAAGGGTAGAGAAACGGGTGAGAGGGATGGAATCGAGCGTAACCGAGAAAGACGAACGTGGCTGGGATGCCTTTGGATAGAATAAGAGGGGAATCCCGTAGTGCGGGAGAACGAACAAGAGAGAAGGTAGTTGAAAGGAGAGAGGTGTGTACATAGGAGAGAAACATGAAGCAGGACAGACAGCAGAACGAGGAGAGAAAGGAGAGGTGGTGGGTGCACACGGGCAAGGGTGGAATTTTAGAGCTGGGACCAGCCTTAAAATACACGCGCGAAATACCGGGCGTGAATTAGAGTCCACACGTATAGTACATGCTTCGCTCTCTCAATCTCTCTCTCTCTCTCTCTTTCTTGTGGTGAGCGGCGAACGAACGGACGAACCTTCGGAATTTTCGCTAGCCGCAAACCGTGGAAGCGCGTTGTTTCTCAGGTTGCATTTGCAACTGTCCTGACGGACCTTGTATTGTACAATGCGTAGAATGCCGGGGACAACGACATGGCGCCGTAGATTGTCAGACATTCCGCAATCCATTGCAGTACGATGATTATTTGAAACGTGATTTACTTCGCGGTAGGATATCCCTTATCGTGGTGATGAAATTTGTAGAATAAATAAGCGTTTATTTCGAACGGTAGTTTTATGCGTGATTTAAGCGAAAGGTATTCTCGTTTGTCTTGTTTATTTTCATAAACGTGTACGTGAAATTGTCTCGGCGATAAAACGTCAGCCGAAAGGATAAAGAAACGTGGAAGTCAAAGAAACAAATGGGTTTCATCGGGAATCGAAGATGTAGTTTGAATTTTAACACGTTCGCAACGACCGTGAAAGTATCCGATAGGTTTTTACCGACGTGTGAAAGTGGTGATTATGTTACAGTTTTTATGTTGTACGCCGTAGTTAATTGCTTTATCGTTGAATCTGTCTTTCGATAGTTTGCTAAAGAGTTATGTTTGTTACGAGTAGACAGTCAGGAAAGTTAGCGGGAAAAATGCAGGATCACACTTAGAACAAACTTGTATTTAAACAGAAAAAACGAAGAAACTTTTAAGTGGTTCTTCTGGTACATCGATATCGTTAGCGATGTACCCTGTTTAACAAATATTTGTTACGAGATTTTATAAGGTGTTCAGACACTAAGAAGTACCGACGGGAAAAAAAGACGGAAACAGGAATTCCGCTGTTAAAGTTCCGACGGGTGAAAGTTTTATTTAAAAGCGTACTAGATAGGATTACAAGGAATTTCATTATAGCAGAGCTTAGTCGGAAGTAGTTTTGTACAATGATCGAATTTTACCAGGATGATCTTCCACCTCTTTTACCACGATACACAAGTGTATTCTACATTTCATTATTATCACCCTACCATAATTATATCTATACCATACAAAATCACTTATATAATTCATAACAATTATACTCTGACTCACCATTCCGTTTACCCAAATATTCCCGTTATCACAATCGTTTAAATATTACGTTAATTCAGAGATTCGACCCCCACCTCCCACCCCCAAATAAAAAACGTACATCCGGACCAATTTTCTTTTCATGACTCTTACTCACCCATCTAGCAAACCGCGTACGTGCTCCAGGAGATCAGATCCCGGCGGGGCCAGGAGTAGAACGTTTCTCTTTCTTTTTCTTTTTTTTTTCCTGTTCACGTCGGTGCAGCCCGGCGACGATACCGCACGGATTTAACTAATAAGAGCAATTAGCGTCGGGGGTAGTAACTAGAGGTGGTTTGCCCGCCATGGCATGTCTCTCGCCTGGCGGTCGCCTCGGTCAATACCCACCGGACAAGATGGCCGACGCCCACTCCAACACAAACTCAAAGTTACATACATTTATGTACTCAAATGTATAACCCACCCCCTCCGGACGGAGTTGCCTTTCTCCTTCCGCCGGCTTCAACCCTCCCGGTCTCGCCATCCACTCGGCTACACGGACACCGAACTTCATCATTATTATCTGGCTGCCCCGGTATCCACCTACCCAACGTACGTGAATTTTGCAAAACCCCGCGATACTTACGCCCTAATGATACCACCGATACGAACGACCCGCGGCTTTATGGAATATTTACCTACGTGCCACGACCAACCGGAATTTTTGTCGCCGGAACTTTTTCCCCCAACGAATGATTTTCCTCGGCACTCTTCAATCTCTCTATGTATCGGGGATTGATATTTCGGGTGAAATGCTGGAGATTTTGGATGGAATTTAATTGCACGGAATATCTGTGATATGTATTCATCGTTTTTGTTGATAGTGTGTGTGTTTTTTCGATTTCGATGGATTTGTTTGTGTATTGTGTCTATTGAATTTATGATAATTTTAGGTGATATTTATGGGTTTAGAAGGGAATGATTTTTGTTGGTTTTTAGGGTTTTGTAATTTGTAAATTATGTTTAATTAGGATGATAATGTACGGAGTTCGTTAGGTTACGACATGTGAGTATAGAGACAGGGTGAATAGGCACGTCGAAACGGTCTTCGATTGGTCAGTGGTAAGGGGTGGTAAACCCACGCATCCGATTGGTCAAAGCTACCCTTCTGACAAGCGAATACTGACCCTTTGGGGGTGGATTTCTGTTCCCCGAAAAATATCGCTGAATCTTTGCACCCTCTACAAATGAACTGATTGTACACGCACAGGGATATTATGTAACATAGATGCAGATGTTAAAATTAATTTGTACGAATCTATTTTAATATAATAAATCATTTGGACTTTGATATATTAATTTTTGGACGGACAACGAATGTGTGTAAGTGTAAAATAGGCGCTCGTTTTCACGTTAAATTGGAGAATTGAAAATAAAGAATCCCGCCGTGATTCGTATAAAAAGATGTTTGAGTAATTGATTTAGGAATATCCATTTAATTAGGCAGACGATGTAAAAGCTAGGAGATCAAGAGCTTCATCCGACAATACTTCTCCAGTTCTTTATCGGGAAACCGAGAAGGATGGTCGGGAGAGGTAAGGAGTATCGGCAATAATGAGATTGAAATTAATTCGACGTCGTGCCGGTCGACGAGATATTCAACGATAAGATAATTCAACAAATTTGCCCAAGTAAGCCTCAGATTTTCGTTTTGCGGTGGCACAGGGCATTACGGCAGATAAAATATTACCGGCTTTGGTTTCATTTTTTTTCGCCCGTTTTTCTCACTTTTTTACCAGCTCACGCGATCTTTAACGTTTTATCTTTGTACAATGCTCGAAGCAATACGAATCCTAAACAGCGATTTAACTCGAAGACAAATGAACATTACTTAATCTTTTAACCAAGAACGAGACAGCGCTGCGAGCGTAGCCCAACTAATCCAGCGCAATTGTTTTCGTCCATGTTGACTGCTTATCTGGCTTAACAGCCGACTAATTCCACGATCTAACAAACTTCGAGTTTCCGTACCTCCGCTTGGTAGTTAACCTCCGTTCCACAGTTTTTCATTACGCTGCACAAGTCTTGAGAAATGAATACACCTACCGGACATTAAGTAGCAAGAAACACGAGTAATTGCTTAACGCTTATGTGAAACCGCGACCAGCGAAATCACTATCGGCCATGGGATTTCATTTGGTAATAATGAAACGTTAAAATAATGTCCTAGTTGTCAAAGAAATCGAGACGTCCATATTCCAAACTGAATTAAATTACTTGAAATCAATTTCTACAATCTGTAGAGGAAAAAATGCATAAGATAATTATCGTTAGGAAATTATTTAGGTTGAATTTCACGTTGAAGATTCAATGAATTTTAAGAGATAACTCCGGTCGGTATAAATTAAAAATTACGTAGTAATCTCTCCGATCATGTTCTCACGGGAAAGTCTCTCTCGCTGCAGGGGCTATAGACTACCCTTAAACCGGGCCCGTAGGGAGGAAATTTTGCACGGAAGTGTACCACCTATTAGTAGGCAACCATGTATTACATCGCCGCTGTTAGAGTTCAGGTAGCTCAGGTGCGAGAAACGAAGACAAAAAGCTACGATCTACGAGCCGATATCTTCCAGCTCGGAAATTACAGCAGACAAGGAAATTGTTACATAACATTAGTGGAGCGTGTAGAGTTAAGACAATCGTGAGAATGTTAGACGAAATTCCATTCCATTCTCCGATTGAATTACATATAGAAAATTGTTTCGTGTAATTTTTATCGAGAAATATGTCTAATCGAAATTGATTAAAATAATTGCTGGTATTAATAATAGAATAGCATTGTATTAAACAATCGTTACAAATGTTGTTGAAACACAGAGCAGTATGCTCGACAATATATTTAACAAGTCACCAGACAACATACCAGACGATCGTTTTGTTCCCAGGGAAAATATGTCACCGGGCGAAAAAACGAACGCGTTTCATTTGCCTAAGTACCAAAAACCGCAACGAATTTGGCAAAAAGAAAGAGGAAAAAATAGATAAACAACGGTAGAGACATCGTCTCGGTTTTTTAAGGGTCAAAGGATGACGACAAAGAGACCCGCCGAAGCACTCTATAATATATATATATATATACATACATAGGAAAATTCTGAAAATCCGCCGACACCGCGACGGAGAACGAGAAAATTTCGGGCGAAATAGTTGCCGGAATGTAACAATAAAAACCAGGAACGAACTGTAGGCATTTTTTTATCGCGCTGGATGCTCTCGTAGTCTGCGCTCTGTATTCTACAGTCGCGACGGATACGGATAGAGGGATGGTGGAAAGGGGGCAGGAACGTTTGACATATTTTGTCCGGAAAACCGACAGATCAGGGACGAAAGCGGCATACGAGAAAGGGTTGGCACTGGGAGGGGGGGGGGGTGGGGGCTGGAGTGTGGGGGCTAGGAAGGGGTGAGTGTACAGGGGCACCTCTGCTTCTGACGTGGAGATTAGTGTCCGCCATTGTGGTGACGTCACCATAGTTAACACGCATTCAAACGACCGAGTGGCGAAACTATTGACCAACAAGCGACTCGTGAAAATTCGCGGAATCACCGGCGTATTTTCGACCGGAATTTCTTTTCACGTTCGTTCGCACGACGGACGGTCATCGTTTACCGGACGAATAAATAATGATCCACGTGGACGAAATAAACGAAGATGATTCGACGTCGTTCGTACGGATGGTATACCCCGGCTTGACTCCTCCGGTACGTGCCAGAAGTCGGTTTGCCGGTTGACAGATGAATGTGCCCGGGGAACAATGGGGCCGACCAAAAATTAACGGCATTGTCTTAACTTTGAATTCGCATGCCGCTGTTTGCTCCCAGCGAGTCGATTACCACGAAACAGAGACCGGCAGACGTGTACCGGCGCATTGAAGAGAGCTCCGGGCTTTCGATTACCGAGCGCGCGACGTCGGATTGTCCCGACGTTACTGCTGGATTTCGAACTTTATGACATGTAATTTTGGCTTTGACATCTTCGAAAGATCTATGAACGGGGCCGCGACGCCCGGTATTCACGGTATGTACACCCCAGGGGGGGGGGAAACGGAATAAAAATTCGCGGTACATTGTAATTTAATTTAACGCCCGCGATGGATATCCCATGGATACCGGCGATAACCGAAGGAAATTGGTTTTCGGAAAAATGTATCCATCGTGTCTGTGAGGAAAATAACCCTTTCTCTATTTAATATCTATTCTCCGCGGGAACAAAACAAACGAATTGTTCGTCGTATAAAATTGTCAGATAAAAAGTTTCGGTGATAATGGATCGGACATTTTGTAACGGATAGATACACGTGACGGGAAGATAAAAACTTGGATATTCGTGTATTCTCTATTCCGGCATTCAACGCGCTATTTTGTATTCCACGGTGAGAAATTTAATTATAAACGTTTCCCATCCGATGAATGTGATTTCGAGAATGCGAGGAAAAATTCTCGTTCTCTCGTCGGCGTGTCTCTGGCTTTTACGCAACCAGATTTTTATAATGCAACGACTTCGCCGTGAAACCGATGATGGGCCCCTTATGCATCGGCAACCCGGCGTGCATTAAAGCAGTCTCATTGCTGATTCAGGTTGACTGTTCTTACCTGTGCTCTGGCAACCGTTGATGCTACGTTTCAGCGTAAGATGGCGCGCTATATTTCCTATGAAAATTTCAATATACGGCTCGACGTAGGAATTTAATAAATAATCCGCAAACACGGTGGAAATGTTTCTTCCGGGCCCCGGGTGTCCCGTGGTCACGACCTTGATAATCGATTTCACGGGAGGACACGGTTTAATATTCCGCCTGGGAACGGGGAACGTCTCCGAAGTAATTTCGATGGGAAAAATCACGGGCGACGGCCACGATATCAGAAAACATGATGCACAAGCTTGTAAGAGTAAGTTGCAAGCTATTGCGAAACGCATTATGCAATATACGTAATAAGCATCCGATAGTAATGCCTCGAAACGAGTTAAACAATTTATGTAACGAGCTTTCTATACCCGGCGGAGGCGTATCGGAAACTGCCAGCGCGGGACGGATCGTTAATGCGACGACCCTTTCGCTTTTCAAGTAATCAATCAATTAGAGAGCTGAGAATCAATTAACCATTTCCCTGCATTCCCCATATACGGGGACAGCTTGCGATCAAATAAAAAAATACAGTGTCACATCGTCCACGTTACTTAATTCAAGGTGGCAAAGATTTAGGTAAATATTTTGTAATTTTCTGTTTACTTGTAGGTACAATATGATTAAATGAATCTCACCTGTTTTTATATTTATTCTATGGTATAGGAATATGAGAGAGGAATTATACGTCGTGAGGGTATGTAAAAATAGACAAGTTGAATTATTTAAAAACAATGTGGTTTATTTGAATCGCACAAGACATACACCGTATCTGCTATGTTTATAATTAGGGACGTCCCCGTGGAAAAATCGGCCAAAAGACTGTCGCGAGGTTTGACCAGATTTTACCCGAAGATGCCTGCTTTCGTATTGCCTTAATGTCGATCCTCGGTTAAAAGTGTTTCAAATGCCAGGTTTAACCTAGTCATACTGTCTCTAGAAACCGAGCTTCGGATTATTTACCCTGGATCAGAAGATTTTCACTAAAATCCAATTTCCCTGCTACGATACCTTTGTTTTTTCATTTACTTATTTTTTTTCCCCATATTCATCTTGTGTGTCTTTCGTTCGTTCGCTTACTATATTATAGGAAATACTTTTTTATTTTATTTTATTTTTTTTTACCTTTATTTATTTAACTGTCTAGATATTTCATTTGACTATACTTCTGTCATTCTTTCTGGGATTATCTTTTACCATTTTAACTTGATTTACCCTGTGTAGAAACGTTAGAAATCGACCGGAAGGATACGGCGTGACGAACTTCGGACGTTAATCGACCGCGAATGATCGTCAGAGACGAATTTAATTAGCGTCCACCGATATTATCGAAGTAATCCTGAGATCGTACCCGGTCTGGATTGTGATAATAATTTCCGTCAGTTTCGCCCGTCCGAAATTTCGTCCTCGTCGGAACCTGCCGGCCCGATCGCCCGCCGCGAGTTTTTGCATGTGTGTTTTATTCATTTCTCTTTTTTTTATATTTTTATTATTATAAGATTTTTTTTCGTGAGGCAGGGAACTTGGTCCTATGTGGGATGAATTCGAGTAAGAAAAACGAGAAAAAACTTTTTGAAACCAAAGTATGCATTTTGTGGTATCGTTCCGTAGGTTCTTTTTATTTCATCGATTACACATTACGAGCGACCTGCGACGCTCCGCCAGAAATGTATTTTTCCTTGTTAGTATGACTATTATTATTTCTCTCTTTAATCTCCTGTAATTGGTAAATGTCATCACGGACTCGACGTTCGAAATCTTACGAGAAACGACGAGGAGAACTATCGTCATCGTCTTTTGCTCGTTTCCCCGTTTTCGAAACGACCTTTTTAGTGTGTGTGTGTGTGTGTGTTCTGTTATCGCAGCAAAATGTGTGGGCTTTCGTTGGTAATTACATATTCGATTTCTATAAAGACGATAAAACGCCGTCGTTAGATGAAAAAATTGATGCAATTATTATTATTACTTCTTCTTCTTCTTTCCTTTCTTTTTTTTATATCCCTTCGACGATATATGTCGTCTGCCTTGTTCTCCGTGAGTTTCTCTTACACGCTCCCCCCTCCCCCCATTTCCTTTCTTTCATCCGATTCTTTTCTTCCATTTCGAAATCTTTTGCTACGGGCAGTGCCATTATTTACAATGTCGTATAAACGGAGCCTGGCATGTACGTATTTCAGAATCAATCTAACAAACTTTTAACTAGATAACGAGATTTTTATCTAGAGCCGTACACGTCTAACACCGAGAGAACTATCTGATATGAGTTTCTTTTTTTTTATTCTTAAATTTCACCGATACGCACGCGCACACGTATTCATACGCACACCTAGCCGTTCGTTCTCGTAATCGTTAAACCCTTATTTAGTCGTTAATTCTCCCCCCTCCCACCCACCCCCGCGAAACCGACGCCGCGAGCAAACGAACGCACGCACACGGATATCGGGAAAATACACAAGCACGCACGCACCCACATGCACGCATACAATGGACGACACGCATCCCTAATCATTCGGTCACTGGAGTTATTTACCTTATTGCCTACATCATTTTTTTTTAGGAACAGTCCCCTTCGAAAACGTTTACAACGAGGCGTTTTTTAGGAAACGAAAGGAAAAAAGAAATGATATACATTTATGTATTTTTATATATATATATATATATAAATAGTAATGGAACGCAAAGAATATTTGTTTCGAGGACGATCGTTGCGACGCCCCTTTTTTTGAATACCTCAGTCTTAGGCACGAACGAAAAAGAAAATCAAAAATAAAAGAAAGAAGGGAAAAGAAAAACAGAAAATGAAAGAACGGAGGAAAAACAAGTAAACGGAAAATGATCAACCGGTGCGCCTCGTGGTAGACGCGACGATTTTCGCAGGATCAACGATAGTTCTCGATCCTGCGAAAGCCGATCGCGATACGATCAGCCGCGTGGACAATAAATATAATCAACGAACAAACGCGCTAATTATTGTATCGGCGTGCGAGCAAAGTGGCCGTCGAACTTCTCCCGTATTGACTTTTTTTCAACGCTGTACGACGATCGTATTTTGAATCTCGATCTCTGTCGATGTTACACATCAGAATTATCTTTTTTTTTTGTTCTGTACTTTTCGTAAAGAATTTTTACCGCGCCTTTTTCATTTTATTCCTTTGTTTTCAAATTCGACGGACACGTCGGCACGCGTCGATCAATAGCGACGATAAACCTAAACAACTTTGGCATTTTCTTAACCGTAAAAACATCTTCGATAATAATTTAATATCGGGATAAAATAATGAAAACGGCGCTTACAGTCGCTGCAACCGCAGTAATAATAGCGACAATGAATAATAATAATAATAATGATAATAATAAAGTCAATAATAGTAATAGCAATAATGACAATAATAATGACGATAATAATAATAATAATCATATTAATAAGCAATAATAGACATGGTAATAATAATAATAATGTTAATAAATGTAATAAAAGTACTATTAATAGATATAATACATTTTACATAGGATCGAGCTAGATTCTTAAAAACTAGAACGTAACGCGTATTCCGAGTCGCTTTACACATTACGAAGGTCAAGTACTCACAGTTATCCTAACCATCGATACGTAACAGGGTTTTTTGAGTATCGACGTTTAAATATGTACACACAGGATCGTCGAAGTCGCCGTTTTTTTCCTTCTCCTCAGGAGGAGAAATTTATTTTAAAAAAGTGTATCGGTTCGACACGTTACGATACGGGGCGACATCGTATAATGTACAAAAAAGATCTCTCTCTCTCTCTTTCGCTCTCGCATTCTCTCTTTCTTTCATTTTCTCACAAAATTTTCATCTAGTACATACAGAGTGGTTGCAGGTCTCCATAATTTATATATATATATATATATATTACGTTATACAATATGTATATATCTATTATTAAATAAATAATCTTCAAATGCGATAATAAAGTCACTATGTTCATTATCCTATGTATAATATTTATATTCTGTATATTTGCATTTTATATTTATTATTTATATATATATATATTTATATTCTTTATATGTATATATATATATATATGCATATTTATATTTATAGTGTCTTTATTTATAACTATTTATAAGGATAGATTTTTAAATAGCTGTGTGCTGAGACTCGCAAAAGTGGTAACCATTCGTTTTGTTTTCTAGTTGAGTTTTAAACACAAGAGTAGGACTATATAGAGTACCTGCTCTCCCCCTTCATCGTCATCGTCATCATCATCTTCGTCCTCTTCTTCTTCTTCTTTATTTTCTCTCGTTCCTCCTCTTCATCATTTTGCTACCGTCACCGGATCCTCTTCAACGGATCCAGTCTTCGTAATCGAAAGGACTCATGGTTCTATCAAATAATGAACACCCCGGGAGTCGCTTCCACGTTGTTTATTTTAATCCCTCACGATCGAACCGTTTCCAGGTTCCCCGATCGGGTCTCAAGTTTGGTGTACCCACCTACCACCTCTCCTTAATCCCGAGAGGTGACCTTGGACATTTCAGGGAGGATCCTTCGGTGTACGATCCGGTTAAGACGTTTACGATCGCGTCTACGTGATCGACGTTCCACGACGATCGATCCATCGGACGATTTAACATCGTGTCTCTGTCCCCTGGTCGGAATCCTGCCGCGATTTAATTCTCACCTCGTTCTCCGTCACACACTCCGTCCTTCTCACCTGAGGAAGAAGATCCCCTCCCTTCAGTACACCGGGTATGGCGGCCTGTGTGGCCACAATGGCGGGATCGGCGGTAGGCTTCCGTTCCAAGATCAAGTATCCTTGGTACTCAACGACGAGTCCTCGTCCTGACTACCCGGATACGGCATGCCCAATTTCGGGCCCTGTTGTACGACCACCACGCACTTCCTCATGTGTTTCTCGAGCGTGCTGGGCACCGAGAACGGCATCTCGCAGAATCGACACTTGTACGTGTCCTTGCCGTGTCTGCCGTGTGTCTTCATGTGCCTGGTCAGCTTGGAACTTTGCGCGCAAGCGTACGAGCACAATTCGCATTTGTACGGTTTTTCACCGGTGTGCGATCGCCTGTGTACGGTAAGGTTCGAGCAGTTCTTGAACACCTTGCCGCAGTATTCACAGGTGTCGTTTCTCCCGCTTCGTTCCTTCTTCAATAATGGACTAGGCAGACCCTGAAGAGCCAGGCTGGAAGTGGTAGCTTTCGAGGCTTTTCGAAATTCGTTGTTCTCCAAGTAGTGAGGACTCGGTAACCATAGACCACCGTAGTCTGGTCCGGACGACCTTGGGAAACCTTGACCAGAGAATATATTGGGTGTGGTCGAGGAATTGAAGTTCGTGGGTGACAGCGCGCTGTCTTTCTCTTTGTTGTTATTCAAAGAATTCGTTAGATTCGAGGGGGATTCCGTTTTGATGAAACCACCCCGGTGATTCTCTTGTAGAGCCTGTCTATAGGCTTCCGAATATTGCGCTATGTTACTCAACCCAAATTTTTCCATCAGATCACCGACGAGACTCGCCGGCTTTTGCTCGATCCGACCGCTGCTCTCTTCACCGCTTTGACCTTGAGTCGTACTCAGATCCTCCGGGGTGTTCTCCTCGGTGTCCTCGCGTTCCGTTTTCTGCTCGTTCTCCTCGGCCTCGTCCAGGTCCATGTTCTCGTCGCAACTGGAACCATCGTCGGGGACCGTCTCGACGCTACCCTGGGGACTCGCCGCGTTCAAATTCTCCTGGTGTTCCTTCCTCATGTGTTTCCTTAACTCGGCGAAGCTGGCGACTTCAAGTTCGCAGACCTCGCATCTGGTCGGTGTCGTTTGACCATCCTGGGTGCCGTCTTGTTGATAGTGTCGCTCTTTATCGCGATGACTTCGCCGGTGTACGATCAAGTTCGACTGGAAACGGAATTTCTTGTCGCAAACCTCGCACGTGTAGATCGTCTCCGACGCGGAGTCCGCGATTATAGGCGTCGACGCCACTGGCGGACTAGTTTTCTCGCTGTCCGTGGAATTGTTATTATTATGATGACCGACCGGACTCTGGCTATAACATGGCGGTGAATTTTCTTTCTGATGATTGCCGTGCGTCATAATCGTTGGATTGTTCGAAGCTGGACTGGGTGGTTCAACGGACTGCGGGTGACTCTGTGGTGGTGGTTGTTGTTGTTGTTGTTGTTGTTGCTGTTGCTGCTGGACGGTACTTGGCACTGGTACAGGCGGTACCGGGGGTGGGGGATTCGAATTCGTCGTTGAAGTCCCCGTGTTAGGTGGAGCCGCGCCTAAGGACGGGTTAGCGAGGCTCCTTAGGCGCGCCGAGTAAAAATCCAGGTTGGCTTCGAGTGGTGGAGGATGCGCCTGACCGGCAAGACCACGACCATGCGACAGTTCAGCCAAATTCGCTAGATTACGGGCATTGTTCAGAGAATCCAACGAGCTACGTACGAGTGGATCACCGAGATTCAACCCGTCCATACCGCGCAACGGATCTCCGAGATTCTGTAGATTTCTAGTTGCCGTTTGTAACTCCTGTAGTCCTCTGTAGCCGGCCAGTGGGTTCAATGCTAGAAAGTCCGGCCTGAACATAGGTGGGAAACTTCTCTCGAGATGTTGAGGTAGCCTCAGAAAACTGTGAAGAGGATCGCCGACAAGTGACGCGGATGATTGTAGCTGTTGTCGACCGCCGCTACTTCCACTTGTGTTCGTGCCGCCGGAGGAATTCGCTGCCGACGAACTTCCGGTGGACTTGCTACTCAGGTTCAGATGGTTCGGCGGACTTAGATGATGAGTGTGCGTCGGGGTGGGCGTCGGCGGACTCGGTGCCGGTGTGTTCGATGAGGAGTTCGTCGATGACGACGAGGAGGTGTAAAGTCGGGCGCCGTGTACGCTCTGGACGTGCTGAAGTAGTTCCCAGGCTGAGGACTGTCTTCTCGAACATTGCGAACACTGTAGCCACCTTGGTTCTGAAACACATAAAGTCGCGTAATCGTTCGTTAGATATCCTTTTTATAGTTTCGCGATAACGTTATCGTGGAAATGTGTGAAACAGGATTATCGCGTTATTTACGTGATATTGTATATATACACGTACATGTGTATACATATATCATAGATACCCATACACGTGTACATAAAACCAATAGAGAAAAGTTCAGGTCAGGGATCTTAAAACACCATTGTTGGCGACAGATCGTAAAATATACGTATAAACGCCCACACGTACGCCGAAGGAGCGCACCCCACTATCAATTTTCGAGCTACCCTTAATTTCGCGGAATCGGGATAGAAATCGGCTTCGCCGATTGAATTCGGAATTCAAACGGCACGCCTGTGTCAAATTGCGGTTCCAGCGGCACGGTACATTGCGGGGGCTTAAAAATAATATCCCCGAGAAAGATGGTCGACGGATGGTAAGGGTGAACAGGGTGGGGGGTGGGGGAGGTGGGTGAAAAAGGGGATCGGTTGCCACAGACCGGGCTGAAACTGACCCTTAACGACTTCTCGACCCTCTCTTCTGTGACGCCGCGAGGGGGTAAGACGCGGGAGGGACGGGTTTTGAATTTCAATGTTTTTAATCCGGAATATCAGATTTTCGGCCATTTTTCACGCCCCGTGTACCATAGACGACGCCACTCTACGATCCCCGGGTTGGTGTTCGTGGGATTTTATTAATTCGAGGCCACCCTTCGGTAGACAGAGACGATGAACACGAAGAGAAAAAAAGTAGAACGGAACAGACGTCGGGATGATCTCAGCCAGGCTGCTTAAAGGGCGACCCTTACTTCGCGAGTGGTAGTAGCACCGTCGAAACATAACGTCCCGAAAACATATTCGCCAGCCTTGTAATTCCGGACGTTCGGGGGGCGACCGTGACTTAAATTTACATCCCGAGAGGAACGTGGTCGAGATGCCACACAGTATCGTTCTAAAGAATAGAAAAAGTTTCATAATCACGGCATGTGATGGTCGCATCGAATTTTATTCCAAACGAATACAAATCTACGTTTATAATTAACGATAATAATCGTGAACGTTCGCTGAATAAAGGTAAACGTTATCCTAAGAATTTGAAAATTTTTTCACTCGATAAAGACGCTCTTGTTTGAATCCAACGGAGCAATTGAAGGGAACTCAACAAAATTACGATAAACGTCCTTCGATTGCAATAGGAATCTCGAGGCATTGTTTGGAGAAGTTTCTAGACGAGATAAATATGAGGTGACGGAAGGAGGGAGGGCTCGTAAGAGATTAAAAAGTTCGCGATCGTTCCTCATATTATGCCGTTTCAGAATGGTTTAGCAACAACAAGGAGGAAAGTTGGCCGTAGACAAAAGGCTACGGAAAAATAAAGCAGTCCTAATTAAATGGCCGTTCGAGATAGGGAGAGATCTTTGTTGTGAAGAAAGTCCCGGAGATCGTTCTTAAAGCCGAACCTCTGCTAAATCAGGATTTACATTTTACTCAAAAGTTTCTTAAACGTTCGTCCTGCGAACGTTACGAATAAAATCATTTCTTTTTTTTTCACGGCGAAGTAATTTCATCGATCACGCTCTCTTTTCCTTTCGATAGTTCGCTCAAGTCCGGCAGAAAAGCGACGAAAGTTTTCGTCGCGGATTACCGAAATTTTCCCGACACGAAATTCCCGATCCGCGATACGTGAATCATGCCTTCCGATCGTCGCACAATAGGATGTGTAAACAATGAATCTTAAATTAAATTAGAAACAACTCGGAGACGTCAGCCGTAAGTGATAGGATACTATGCGACAATACACAATGGAACACATATCGCTGTTTGTAACAAGGTGCTAAGTAGAATAACGAGCCTGACAGTGGGCGATGGATTTTTCCATTCTCGCCTTGCTGACCTTTCACCACGATTACGCTTGCGTTTACACGTCGCGGTATGAAACGATCCGCGGAATGGAAAAAAGGAAAATGCCGCGGCAAACAGGAAATCTCGTTCCATTAAATAACGGAATACCAAATGTTCGAACGAATACGATTAAACTGATCAATTAACAGAAACATTACCACGGAGAAAGTGAAACTCACGTAGAACAGTTTAGAATTATCCGTACGGAATATATTATATTAATTATCTTTCGAGTCATCTGTTCGATGATCTCCGCCTAGTGTGAAGTACAAATTGCTTTTAAGAAACTGGCCGTCTGAAGAAAATTAGAAAGCGACGAAAGGGACGAGTCACGTTGAGAACGAAGGGCATCGGGTGGCAAACCATGAAAATTCGGCATATTGTTTCACGCTTCGGGCACCCTTCTTCTCCAGCAATCGGGAAGGGGGCTCGTTCTTGTCCGGAAGTCGAAAATATTGCCGACTTCCCCTGGCCAGAGAAAAGGGGACCGACAGCAGAAGAGATAAGCAAGTGCCCGAGCATAATAAAGGTGTATCGATTCACGGGCGAGAGCTTTTCATATGCAAACTTCGCGGGTGGCCATCCGTTAGGATTATTTCCGTAGAATCTCGAGATCGTCTATGGGTAATGGTTCACCCTAGTCGAGATATCGGTTGATAGATAGCGATGATCACGATTTCGAAGTTCCACTTTTAGCATGAGAAATGAAATGGAAAATTTATTCGTTAAATATTTCAATAATTCGATAAATAATGTGAAATATTAGAGATTTATACGGGATTATTCAATTTTCAATGATTTTGTAGATAATGAATGGCGACAGGTATTTCTATGTAGATTATATTTTTGTTTTGTTGTCGGGAGAAATTCAAAGATATTTCTGGTATTTGAGCTGCGTCGTCGGATCAAATGTACAATATGTCTGTATACGAATCTTGGTCCTCCCGGTCGCGATAGTGACCGAACAATTTTCTCCAGAAATTGCCCGACAAATTGGCCCACGCGACGTTTACGGGCAAATCGTTTGGAATGCCATTGTTTAACGACGAGCCAAGCCCTGGTCATCCTACGAATACTTCCTTTCAACCCTTTTACGGAAGATTTCACATAAAACCTACCCTCATCGAGGGGACAGTTCTTGCAAAAGAATTTTCCGAAATCCTGTTTCCAATACGCATATTTCATAGTACATATACTTTCATCGACATTCTTCTTTTCATCTATTTTTTCGTCTCGAAAATAATTCATTCGAAACAGGGACGTAAAGTTTTCGAATTTTTCTTATGGTATTTCCCATCGGTTCCAAAACCAATCGTTGAGAGTAGGTACGTCTATAATTATAGAATTAAAATGATGACCACCGATTAACAATCGTTACCCGTGATTTTTCATTAACAGAAAAATGATTGTTGTGAAATAATGTTACAGTGTTATCGAGAAAATCTTTTCGCTTTTCAAACCGGGCACATCTGCCGCCTATGACGTCACGACCCACACAAAGGCCTTTAATCCAGAATGGCGTGTGACAATATTAAAATATCGATTAGCCAACGTATGCGGCGTATGCACTTTGTCCTACGTACCTAGGGTTGCACTTAAAAGGGACAACATGCACAGGATCATATCCAGGTAGATTGCGGGTGATTTTAATCAGGGGCGTGAGGGCAGATTACGCAGATTCGACAGAATGACCGATTGAAACTCAATTCAGAATTCCATCGTACCGTGAATTCTCCCTGTTAACATTTTGATCGCGGTTGACATAGTAGTACGTCTTTTCAAAGGCAAACATTCTGAGCGGAATCGACGTAGAAATATATTTTTCTGACATAAGAAGTAGAATTATAAAGAAAATAAGATTAAAGATTCTGCCTTCAACGTTATAATACTATCGCTTCAATATTATAACTTTACAATTTTCCTATTTCCATTGCAGCTTCGTTTGAATCATTTATTATCGTTTTTCACGATGCGCGTCTTTTTTAAAGTTTAAACGAATGTTATATCTGTACATTCGAAGTCCGGTGACGTATTCCTTGTGGTCAGTGAATGCCATGAGACGATTGGTCAGGCTACGCTTGAGGATCCTTTATATGTCGTCTGTCCGTCTGTCCGACCGCAAACATCGAGGATTGACCACCGGGGTCCATTAACTCTTGCAAATAAACGACGAGGGAAAATTGTAAAACGAGAATAATATTCTCACATTTAATACAGGATACGCCAACTTCTATTCGTCGTAGGCGAATACAAAAGAACGTTTTAATTGATTTCTAATTTTCTGAGTTCCCCGTATTTGCAAGGGTGTCGTATAGAAGAAGGGAACATCGAACTTGACGAGTTACCTTCCTGTCGGCGACGAGCTCTAAGAAAACTATTTCGTCGTGAACGAGATGAAGAAGCGTAGGGGAAAAAGGGAAAAAGAGAGGGAGAGAAAGGGAAAAAAAATAGTGTACTTAGAGAGAGTCTGTAGTTTAAACGCGTCGAAGCGTCGTCGTGTATATTGAAATTTTGCTTTGTTGGTCTTTGCGCGTGTCACCCGCTCGTCGTTCTCCTCGAGTTTCGGTCCGCGAGGAGGAAGAAAAATGAAGTAAGAAGCACGGCAACTCTTTGGAAGTGTTTCACCGTTAGCAAAGAAGAATGAAAGGCAAAGAGCAATAAGCGGGGCAGCCGAATGTGAAAAATAAAAGCGCAGAGGGCCCCTCGTCTCACAGGTATATTAAAACTCCCCGTTGTTGAGCGTTGGTTTAAGATTTTCCCGTCATTCTTGTTGATTATCCTCTCGCAATAAAGTCCGCCCAAGATAGAAAATTTTCTCAACGCGGAGAAAGACTCAGGGGGAGGGGGCTTCAAAAAGAAGAAGTAGAAGAAGTAGAAGAAGCAAACAGTATCCCCGAAGAGAAAGAACAAAGGAGGCGGAATATTTGTTACGCTACTTAGTAAATTTAATATCAAATTTATATCGTCGTTATTATTACTCGAAAAAGACAACGGAACGCAATTACCTAAGAGGAAGATACTACAATTTCTTTAAAAGAATATCAAGCGAAAGAAACACGAGACACAAAAGTTTGAAAAACTTGACAGCCTAAGACGTAGAGCGTCGTTTCTATTGGTTCTGTCGGTCGTTCCTTGTATCACTTTTACGTCGTTCTCGTTGACTTCCTTCCGCCAAGGAAGAAAGAGGGAAAGGAAAACTGGAGAAAGAAAGAAAAAGAGAGAAAGAGAGAGAGAAAGGGAGACGACAAAAAAAGAGGAGAAGGACGGAAGGCCTGCAGGACCTCGAAACCCCGAGATACAGCCAATTCGCAAGCAATTCTCGACGCGCCTCGGGCGGTCCAGGAGACGCCAGTGATGGGGGTGAAAGGAAGAAAGAATAAGGGAGGAAAAGAGAGAATTCGAGCAGGGGCCGGGAGAAAAGGAGCCATAAAGAGCGACCGTGAGAAAAAAAACCTCACCCGCGACCGAGAATTAATATTCCAGGCAAACGTGACAGATAGATCAAATCTGCATCTCACCGGGAGCGTTGCTCGGTGTCAATTTCGAGGGATTATCATCCCGTGTCTCCATCTACTTCTTTTCGTTCTATCCTCTCCCCCCATTCTCGTATACACCCTCGCGCAACGTCATCCTTCCTCACGAATTCTATTTATTCCAGTCGTGGGACAGCCGGGAAATTCGCGGGTTTTCCTTCCAGACTCTATCATCCTCCACTTCCACCCCTCCGCCCCCCTACCCAATGATCCCATGGAATATACAAACTATCGGGGTAGTAACCCGTACCCGGGATATTTGGAATCTCCATCGGCGAAATTCAAATTCGTCGGCAAATATTATTACAGGTAACGTTCGGAGATGTTGCACAAGTTTCCACCGCGATCAAGTCGAAAACCACGAGTTCGAAGGGGAAGGATGGTGGATGGAAGGGGGGTGAGGGAGGGGGTGAGGGAGAAAGAACGCAGCTAGAAACGTTCACGCTCCTGGACATCGTAAATCGACGTCGAGGGCCCCGGAAACCCTCCACGTGCCCCGTTGTTCCCCGATACGCGTTACCTTACCTTACCTGGAATGTATACACGACCAGACTAGATATATGTATACATGCATACATGCATACGTGAGCACACCGATAGACGAGTATAACACGTACGTATCCGTGGCACGAACGGCTCGTGCGGACCACGTGGCCAAACAATAGGACGATTCTAATTGGGCTTTTGGACGTGGCCGGTCGATAATAAAAAAAAATACGACAAAAAAGGCGACGAAAGGGGCTTATCCGGAGAATAACCCTGACGTGGACGAGTCGAGGGATGAACCATCATCGGTCTTTCTCTTCGCGCCTGGCCCACGATGGGGTTAACCCCCATTTGGTGCCATAGGTACCAGAACAGGAGAGAGGAAGGGGGGGGGGAAGGGGGTCGAAACGTGTTCCACGGACCGTGATGAAACTTTAAAGAGACACCGATGCGCGCGAGGATGCGACGAGCTGTTACGTTGAACCGGTAATTATGATCGTAGGCATTAATCATACGTGTCCAGCGAATGGAAAGATATATTGTTTGATATACGGATAGGAAGTGATACTCACTTAGGATTTCTTTGCTAAATGAAATATTGGTTATGTAGAATATTTATTTGAATTATAGAATTTTGTATTGGAAAATTGTCATGGGGTTTCATTGTATTAGTACGTTAGGCGTAGTTAAGGTGGAAAGAATGTTGGAGAAGGACTGATGGCCATTTTTGGCGAGGTTAAGAATATTTGGAAATATAAGGGGATTCTAATTGTAAGAAGGAAAATAGAGGAGCGGACAGTGACTCTCAATGAATCGTCGTAGCGATACCGTTGTGCTATGCAAAACATGCCTCCACGTCAATTTGCACAGGTAAGCACTGAGTTAAGAATCTCAAAGGCTGGGCTTTCAATTCATCAACGGTGTCGGCTGCATGAATTTCGTTTGAGGTCGGCGCCGTGTTCTTTGAAGTTAATCGGGGTAAACCGTGGCCCCGGTGTCGATTCGCCGACGAGTGGGTGCGAAATTAAAGCTATTCTTTTTTTTTGTGTTGTATATCGTCGGGTCCGTTTGCAACTGTACAAGCAAACTTACGAGATAACCGTTGGAAAGTCACACGGACATGTACGAAAATGAAAGATTCGTGAATAACAAAAGAAATTAAATAAAAAACGATCCGCGTATCATTAAAGGAAAACACACGTCAATTTAATATTTAATTAAACTTGAATCCGTACGAAATAATCTGATAAGGAGTATCGAAGAACACCTTTCGGTGCGAAAACAATGATTTTATTAAACCGTTTTTCATATTCCCGCGTCTGATACGCAGTGTGGATATTCGCACGTTAAACCCTTTCGACGAAGCGGCAATGTGGTCCCCGATAAAAAGGGGTCAAAGGAGAGGGGATACGGGGGCAGGTTCACCCCAAACTCCGAACGGGCTCTTTAAATTCAAAAATCGAATCTACCGCGGCATTGTCCGTGCTCGTTGAACCACGCTCGACATCACATGGCAGTCCGTAACTGTACTTTAAAACTCCCTTTTTCTCTTTCTTCCTCGCCCCCTCGATCGAAACTACTATTTTCGACGCAGATGACAGATTTCCCCGTGTGCACCGTATACCCGCCGGAATCCGAACTTATTTTATTACGATTTTCATCGACACTGTCAAGTTTACACTTAAAATCATATCGTATTTTTTACAATCGATACTTTAAAAGATCTTCCATCGGGTAACGAAGAAACATCTTTCGAGGGTACGCGATCGATGTTTTTTTTCCGGAGAATGAAAGAACAAACCCAAGAATAAATAGCTCTACCGTGACATACATGATTTCCTATTTCGAATAGAGCGGCTTAGGTTACCAGCTTAGCCCGTGGAAAGCATTTGTTGCCGGAACACATGCATTTTATTTATAGCAATTACCTTGACTCGCGAGACCCAACGTTAAACCGAAAGCTGAATATGTCAGAACATCACGCGATCTGTTTCACTCGTACACTACTCGTCCGATTCCCCGAATATACCTTCCCCGATATATGTACTGGAAACCAACCCACCCTAATTCCCAAAACACCAACAATGAATTTCCCGTGAAAAAACCATGGAATCTTACCGGAGTTCACGGTGTTCGTGTCCGCGTCCACGGATTCCGTTTTCTGTTTCTTCGGGATGTCTTCTTTCTCGTCGTCCGGCGCCTCGGTTCGTCTTTTCGGCGTCGAGCTGGCCGACGCCTTCAATTCTATGGGACTGCCGGCGTCGGGCCCGGGGCCCTGAGGTGTCGGTGGGCTCTCGAGCCTGCCCCCGCCCCTTTTGTTGATGGGCGCCGAAATACTCGGTACCGAGTTCAATTTTGAATCCTGGTCCGCGGTTTTCAGGGCCAGGGCGTCCTCTGGGTCCGAGTCCTCCGGCGCCGCCGTCGCTGGTGGACTATGGCAACCCTGGAGGCTGCTGCGACAGTGGTTAACCTTGTGCTCGATGAACCGCACAATTTCGCCGAGGGGGTAGGACGCCCTGCAACCCCCGCATTGGACGGTGTCTGGGGATGTGGTACCTTGCGAGGTTTCCGCTGGAAAGATAAACAAGTCGGACTGATTAGCGAGTGGCGTTAATTTAATTACTCGGGAAAATGTGTCGAACTTATAGCGAGTCGACGGAAGTTCTGTATTCGGATGATTTATTATTAAGTAGGACAAAATGGGGGTGTGTATAAATCATGAACGCGATGGGATTGAATTTACGAGTTAGAGTACATAGACATACATACATGTATACACGTACGTATACAGAAAGGGAAAGGTTAAGGTGAAGGGAAACGCGGTTCCGTTATAGAGATCTAATTTCCTTCTGCATAAGTCTTATAATTCACTGTCGTTCGCGGGGGCTAAAGGTCCCAGGGTCAGCCGCAGACGTAACAATTCACTTTTAAGTGTCCTCCAGGAGGAACTTCTGGCAAGATTCCTTGCGGCTTTTCCATACCCTCTCCTCATACTTCGGGACATTAACATAGAGATTGGCAGGAGTTTCATACATCGATCTTTTCCCTCGACGAGTCAAGTATCCATATCCATCCGGCTAGGGCTGCCAACCCCGCGTAAGAACAAGAAAACCGTCTGCCCATCCCCGAAACCATTGTTCTTCTCTTTCTTCGCTCTCTCGTCTGTTACCGTCTCCCCCCCTCCCTCCCTCCCACTCTCCGTCTCCCCCTACCACCCCTTTTTCTTCTTTCGTGTCTTTGTACACGTTCCCGGTGAACGTGACTTCGTTTTTCTTTTTTTTCCCCGTCCTTCTTTCTCCTACCCGAGGAGATCTCTCTGCCCTATCATCTGTCTCGCCGACGTTCCTTTTTACCCGCTCTTCCGCCCCTGTCTGTTTACCCCGTGCCGCTACATTTCTCTTTCGCGTCCGTTGCTTTTCCCCAGGTTCCTCTCCGCGACTTTTCGCTCCCTGCGCGGTCGCACCGTTCGATTCTTTCGGGGCGGAGCTCTGCTGACCACTGTCCACGGCGCAAACTCGAAAAGGTTTTCACCGTGATACGGTCACCCCTTTGACGAAAAATGGATATACCGAGAATAAGTCAGGGGTTGCGAACCTAGTTGAATCTGGGAATAGATCGCGGTATTTCGATATTGATGGACGTATCACCTGGTGTAATTATATCGGACGGTAATCGGAAATTACCACGGGGTCATATTATTCGGAGTTCCGCGAAACCAGCGGAATAACTCGGGAATAGTTTTAGCGGTAGATGTGGTACGTTACGGGGCGAGATAAGATCACCCCTCGCATTTACCTAGCGGGGTTATTCATTCGCGAGTCTCGATATTCTCTCGATTCTTTTTTCGCGTGAACATTTAGAGGTCCTTCCATATTTTTTTTTGCTTCTATACGTATATACCGGAAGGACGTGTACCTGGGGCAAACAGGAAGCGAGATAAGTCTGTCGTGCGAGTAGAGAGTGGACGAGACAATTGCGAGGCCTCCGGAGATCCTGTATTCTTCGGAGGAATGCGAGATTTTAATCGTGCCCGTCGCTTCGGTCTCCGGATCGGCAGCCAGCGTACGGGAAGAAAGAACGAAAAAAGAAAGAAAGAAAGAAACGCGGAAAACTGTCACGAACGTAGACGGACCACCGTGACGGTAAGGGAAGAACTTTCGATAAAAATCCGAAAACCGAGAACAGCGTTGGAATTGTAATCCCGCGGGGAGGAGGGGAAAAAAAAGTTACGGAAGGACAAACGGACGAGAGAGAGGAGAAAGAGTAGAGATCGAGGGAAAAAAAGTGAGTGAAAAACAGAGAGAGAGCAAAAGACGCAATGAAACGAACGAGACAGAGACTTGTTCTCAATGGACCTTGGGTCCGTTATTCGCCTACGATTCAAAAGCGCTCGGTTAGAAACAAGAGACGCGCGACCGGTCGTTAACGACAATAGGCTTTTGTTTTTTCGGGGGCAGATGTTGGACCGAACACGGGAGCTGCGTAGGGTACAACCTCTGCCCCCTTCTTTTTCCCGTGTGTTAGGTAGGTACCCGTGCTTAAGGTGAGCGAAGGAGGACCAATAGACACGTGTCTGCACGCCACTTTGTAAATCATCCCTGATACTTTTTCGCGTACAAACATCCCGATGTAACTATGTCTTAGTTCATACCTGTCCTTTTAAAGTAGGAACACTTACAATGACATTTGTACAAGTTCTATAGCGGGTTGAAATCTGTCTAATAAGCTCTGCGACCGAATAACATTCATGACTTTTCTATTGGATTTTAAATAACTCTTTGGAGTTCTAAAGATAAAGCGTTATTTCGGTAGGGTAGGATAATTCTCTTGTTTTTCGATTCCATTCGTAACGATTACATTTAGCTGACATAAATATAGAGAAAACCGGGAGAATGGTCACGAGAAGGGAGTATCTTACGGGCGGATAGAAGAGACCGCGAATAGCCGAGAAAAGATAACATAAAAATACAATATTGCCCCGCGAATGTAAGTTGGATTGCTTACAAATTGGCCCATACATCCGTAATGCCTCGATCACTGTACCGTGTGGCTCCCTTATTGCGAGAGACTTCGTAATTTCCATCTACGAGTGGGGCAAATGCGTATGGGAATCTCTGTAGGAAACGTCCTCAGGTTATTAGTCTTCCACATTAATTTTCCTTCTTATACTCTCTTCGAGGCGAATGAAACATCCGCCAGAAAATCGGTGGCAGGCACCGATTACTCGACATACTCTCGATATTATGTATCGAATCGTATCTCCACGATATCGATTTCAAAAATATCATTTACCTGGTCGAACGACACCATAAAATTGCCTGAAGAACAATTTTAAATTCACAGATTCTCCATATTAAATTTACATTAATTTTATTGTAATATTCACAATGAAATAATTACTACGTTTCCCACTTGTACAGTTTAAATTCTGCAAAGCAGCCCGACTCCCCAAATTCAGAATTTCTATTTTCCATGATATATTTAAAGATACGTAACAATTTTGGCGAATCAGTCGGAAAGAAGATTTTTCACATTCACGGTTTCATGGGGCAGATACAAACGGAACCGTACACAGAGAAATCCAAAGATATCCCGAGGCGGTTTCCTTGTTAGGACATCCGTCCTGTCAAAACGTCCAGAGGACACATCGAAGCAATTGAATTACGATCATCCCCAGGGCAAGCTCCGACCGTAACCAATAATTCCATTATCCATTAGTATTGGGTCGCACCAATTTCCTTCTACGACCGAGGCATTGGACGCGCCGCGTACGTGGCAGTCGATCCACGCGAAATACAGAGACGGATCAAGAAACGGATAGATTCCTGGCACACGTCGCGAGAATATCGAACTCGCGCACGACGAACGGATCTCTGATATTACCGATAATAGAATCGCATCGATGAAATCAATGTCAACTCGGCGTTTGTAATACAAGAGCGAATTCTTCACGGATTCGTCCGGTGATATCTCGAATTGCCAATGAAACTATGATACGTAACATCGTTGCAACGTTGATCACGATCGAAATTATTTGAAATATTAATTACGATATCTAATGTGACGATCCTGGCATTTGCTAACCGCCTGAATTCCTTGGGGAATCTTCCAATTGTATCATCAATTCCCAATGAGAGTAGGAAGTGTATCGTTATTCGATGAACAAATTATTAATTACATTCCGAACGTTAGAATCTTGGCATTAGTAAATAATATCTTCAATTCTTGTCATAAATATGAAGTAGGTACGTTGTTCTTTGACCAAGTGAAAATTATTGTAATTTCTAATTAGTATCACAAAGTAACTATCATTGTTGGTAGATGTTTGTTCCATAATCCAACGGTTCAGATGTACACGCTTAATTTAACTGCGACGGTTTCTGGCAAGTTTATAAAATTTCTTTTGAAGTCGCCGTCGTGTTTACCTTTGTACGCCATTACGCGTCCCTCCACTTCGTGTATTTCCATCCAAACCGGGATCCGGCACTGACCACCACTAATTTTAACGAGGAAAGACGCGTACCGACGACTAGACGGGAAACGAATGCATCGCTTTATCAAAACGACGTGGTGCCGCGACTCTCTCGTTAATTATCGAGAAACCGCGTCCAGATTTTGATTACAATAACGGAGACGTGGTTTCTTCCATGCTCGGATGCTGACTGGAGTATCGGGGCACGTATAGGGTCCGACCAAGGGCCCCGACAGGATATCAAAAGAATAGAAAGGACCTACCACCATGTCTTTCACAATGGTGGGGGTAATTTTTAGAAGACCCCCACTTTTTTCTCTCCTTTCTCTCCTTTTCCATCTTGTCCGTCTTTCTCCTCATCTGAAAATCCCCTCTTTATCGTTGGACTTTTCTCCAGGGGTGAAGAGTTTTTAACCCCGTGAACGAGTTCGCCCGGGCTTCGTCGGAACTCACCCCACAAAAGATCCAAAATGGCGATGCTATACCTCTACGCACCGCTTTTTTTTTGTCGCTTCTAACCGTACCGTCGAATCTACGTGCGTGGACCTATGCACACCGTTGCACCAGGGTGGAAAAAACTTCGGGGAGGAAAAGAAAAAAAAAAGAACCCGTTTGCGGACCGTACGCCGTGAGGATTCGGGACGAGGTCGAACATAGTGCACGAACCTCCTCCCCGATGAATCTACTTTTCTTTTTTTTACGGAAGCTCTTCTTGAATGTCTTTCATCGATTCTTTTTACTTCTGCTCCTTTAAGGACGCGCTTAAGGTCCTTGGCGTAGAAAACGAAACGGAACCTAACGGGTACCTGTCTTCAAATGGAATCCAGGTCATACGTATACTTTGTTCTCCGTTCATTCCGTTAAACGTGAGTCATAAACGAGATTCATTATGGAACGTGCATAAATGTCTATTCAACAATTCGAATTAACGACAAAATGTATTGTCGGCAGCGATCACGCGGAATCAAGCCTCTCGTCGAATCCCCCGGTAGACGGTTATTAAAGTACGAAACACTTTGCAGTCGATTCGGATAGTCTAACTATACCTTTATTATTATAATTCTATTCTCATTATCGCCGGTTATCACCGTGCTAGACGATAATCTTCCCCCGTTATCGTGTCGGCGTCGATATGCCAGCCGTTCAACGAGTCAAATCCCATTTGGAGACGTTGATTCGCACGTACATATAGTGCCATTTCCATCCGGCGATCAGATACGCGCGGAAATAATAAAAAAAAAAAAGAGTTTCTTCCCAGGAACGAACGAAACGTACGGGACAAGTGTAAGTAAGTGTAACGGGTGACCGATCGTGCGATGAACAGATAGCGAACGAAGGGCCAACGGGGAAGGAAGGTGTTCGAACAAACGGGTGAAATCAGTGACCACTTTGGGAACCGAGACACTTGGCAGCCATCTAGAAAACTACGTTGAACGTTCTATCCGCGGTCGGCCGGACGGTTATGAGAAATATGAAATCTGGTTCTCACGGATTCTGAATGGGGGGATACATGCCGTCTTTCTACTTCCCTCTCTCTCGGTTTCCCACTCGACATCGTTCTTTCTCTCTATCGTCGCTCCACATGCGTATCGTGGGAGGATCTCTAGTCCCGGGGGTCTTTTGTGAAACGGCAGCAGGACATTGTCCATTGAGAAACGGCCAAACAGGTCCTAGAGAGTTGACCTGTCCCCGTCCTTTTCAAAACCATGCGCTTCCATTCATGGAAAAACCCCTTTCGTGATTTTTTGATCAAAATAAATCATGTGGGTACAGTTATGCACGGTCCAGCTGCTGTTATACCGAACGAAGGAAACCGAAACCCCGATGGACATCGCGGAAACACCACAAGAGAGAGAGAGAATCCGTTCTGACATCCTGTCACTATTTTACCCCCGTCGTGTTTTTACATCCGAATCGACCGGCTTATGGTCATGCATGACCTTTCACCAACGTGAAATACGTTTTCATCCTTCCGTGGGATTCGAAATCGATGCATCCTTGGGAACCTCATTGTAACGTCCCACCGATCGGGAATGTAATTATATTTCGTGCAATTATACGCTAGGTGGCAAATATAAATTAGATATGTTCTATCAAAAAAGAGAGAGATAGGTAAAGGAACACAAAAAAATAAATCATCTTTCACGGGAGAATTTTAGCCCCGTTCTATTCGTGCGTCGATTTTGCAACGTTCTCGTGGAAACGCGTTTCCATACCGGGCTGCAAACGTGTCAGATGTTTTTTTTCTCTACTTTTCTTCAGACGACGTGTTTCTTTTTTCTCTCTCTCTCTCGCTCTTTTTTTGCAACAACGGATCGCTTTTAAAGAGGCGTACCGTTTTATGGCGACGGATTCAGAAAACCCAGCTAAACCCTGACGTTCGCGGGATACACGTTACGACGGTATGTATGTATGTATGTCAGCGTTTTCAACCGTTGTAACGATTCGCTAACGTACCAACCACCGTTGGCATTTTTCATGCAACCTGGAAACGGCACGCGTGGGTCGTTCTCGTGGGCGTTTCTGTACCCGACGGGTTCTCTTCGACAATGACCGAAAAACAAACGGTGAGCAGTGCGGCAACAGTAACGGATCGCCATTGGGGAACGCGGCTTTGTATTGTCCGGCATCATGATCTCTCTCTCTCTCCCTCTCTCTCGCGTGTACACGCGATCTCTCTCTCTCTCGCTCTCACACCCCGCAGCTCTCGCTTCGACTACCGTCGGTTAATTAGAAAGTTCTGTGGTAAAGAGAGGAAAGAGGAGAGGGGCCAGCTTCGTTGTTACATTATTCAAAACGTCCCCCGCGAAACTCGACGCTCACCGCAAAACATCCGAATGCAAACTTTTGACAACGCGCAAATGCGCGAAGTGCCGAAGCATGTTACGCGAAATAATTAACGATCGCGCGAATTTTCTCAGGCGAGAATTAACGCGTACGCGCTAGCCAGAATGCGGAGCGTTGTTGCGTTGTTTTCGAGTCATGAGCCCCGGGTTTCTGGAAATGCCGGGCTGTCGCCGCCCTCACAATGGCCCACTGTTTCGTTTGCAATTAACTTTGTGAAACTTTCGAATCGATATCTCGCGCGCCGATTCCATCCGGATCTAAGTGATTCTATCGGGCTAAACGGAATATTCATTTATACAATATTCCTAGCGTACGAATTTTTGTTTGTCGTAACGTCCCCGACTATTTTCAAGTCAAGTGATCGCGTCACGCTTGATCACGGATTGATTCAGGGCTCACGGCCCTGGGATTTTTTTATGGGCAACCCCGTCGTACCCATCGGTTTTGCCAGGATTATACGAACTTCATTCCACTCGATAAACCGTTCAATCGAGAATCACGCGGCCGATAAATTGATCGATGACAAATACTATCAGTATCGCAGTTTTTTCTCATCTTTCTCAAATTATTCAAAGAATAATTTTCAATTATTAAAAAAGGGGACATAATTGATTTAGTCAGAATTTCATTTAATTGGTTTCAAAATATCAGTATTCAACGTCTATTAGTCATACCAATTTGCTCTTTAGTGCTCGCCATAGTTTCCCCATGTCAGTGTAAAAATCGCATAAGAAACCCTGACCCCCTGATTTTTTTTGTAATAGCAATTTCGTGCCCCGTCGTGTGGGGCCCCCCACGGGCCCATCGTGCAATTGGTCCACTTTCGTACAATGGACTATCCTGGACAGTCCCAATCTCTTGTCGCAGACCCTTCGTCTATTTTTTTGCAAAATATACCGTCCCGCTGTGCAATTTTGTCGCTGGCAACCAATCGAAAGGCAGTTCGCGAGGAAGGCCGTGCCGCCAGTCGAACGGGCAAGCCTCGATCGTTTTTCTTCTTTTTCGACTTCCGGATCAACCGGGACGCAATGGCCGGACACGACTTCTCGACACGAACGGCCTTTCGTTTTGTCACCTTATCTCATTGTATGCGTCCGTTTTTTTTCTTCTTTGGTCCGTTACTTTTTACATTGTCTCCGATGGTCGACTCGTTAAAGCAAATATCCTGCGACCTACTCGCTCGGCCCGAAAAATCGCATTTCAAATCGTCATTTCCCCTTCCGGTGCTAACAACTCGTACGACAATAGTCCAAGTCTCTCTCTAAGATTTGCTTGCGTCAACGACATACACGCTCCTCCTTTCCATCAAGTATTGTCTCTACGATGACTCATCGTTTCGTTTTCTCGTCTACGGAATAATAAACAAAATCTCGCTTTCCATAAATCCAACGAACTACCACGTTAAAAAAGATCATCTCTTCGCGATTCGTTATATTATATTTACTCGAGTTCCCATCCCTATCGAATATCCGTGCGGCGTGCAGCACATCTTAATCAATCACGAGAGACCGATAATTAAGCGTGCCAGTAAACCGTAAGACATTTTCCCCCCGTAAATACGACTTCAAGGTCTCGCTTGTAGACGAGTGGCAACGAACTCGAATCTATCGAACACCACGGACCCGCGTGAAAAGTAACCTCCAAGGACGCGTGGCGTTACATACATACGTATAGTATATCGTTCGTTTTTTCCCCTTTTAATTACACACTACCGGCACGACCGCGGGTTCCCATTGAGCGTCAGGAAATTAGCGTCGAAGTTTCCGCGAAGTCGAGCCGTTCACCGTGAAACCGTCGCGTATGTATAGTATGTATGTATGTATGTACGTATGTATGTGTGTATCTATGTATGTATGTATGTATGTATGTATGTATGTATGTATGTATAACTACTGGTTCTATCGTCGAGCGCGACACCACACGAAAACCTGGGGGGAAAATCTAAAAACGCCGCGGTCCTCCCTATTCCCCTGAACTTGGTCTCCGACAAAATCGTATTTATAGAAAGCCCCTGAGCGGCCAGATATACCGCCACGTGGTTTACATACGCGCGCACACGGAATATTAGATTATAACGGGTGGCTACGTCCGAGGAAATTGAACGGTGTATAGACACTTCTCGCCCCGACAGATTTAATAATCGGTTACGTGCGCCGATCGCCTCGATGTCCGTCAGCTGATGAAATTTCCCGACGTAATGGTCGTGGACGAAGGAAATAATGGGGTGAGAGGAATAAAACGCACGGGGGGGGGGGGGAAGAAAACCGAACGAATTTTCCCGTGATTCTTCCGACAGATTGAGAAACCAGGTTTAAGACGATGCTTTAGTTATTTAATGGACATAAGTACACCGACGTGATTGCCAGTCGGATGGAAACTCATCGATAATCGATCCCAAGAGAAAATACCTTAATTCCTGGAAGAAAGCGGTCCGAGATGACCCTTGCTCGGATATTCAGCCGTCAACGATCCTTACTTTCTAAATAGCTAAATAATTACCGAACGATGATCTTCAACGCAGATCAAAGAATATTACCCCTCTTTTAATTATTCAAATTTCTCCACCATGGTAATCAATATAAATAGATTTAAAAAAGAATGAAACAACAAATTGTATATCAGTTTACAAATAAGACGTACTATAAAATTCTTTTATATTCAAAAGAACCACTTTAGAGTCCTGAATATACGTCGACGTGACCCCTAGTACTCGGTGCTCGTCCCCTTCTTGACTAACTAGGGAAGAATCATCGATGATCATAAGGGAAGAGCGCACCTTGCGACCCAAGTGGAAGAAGGCGCGACGAAGTGACCCTTGGTCAGGTAGCCGGTGCAGTCTTTCGATTCCCCCCTCCGACAAGTGAACGGTCTACAAAGCGTATAATAATACGAGCAGATTATCGCTCCGAAAGGTGTTCGCACCTTGGAAGGAGGGTCTCGGACAATAGTGGACAATGGACCAGGAAACCGACACTGCAAACAACATAAATTTTCCTACGGCACCTCGCATTATGCCGCGCCTGGACAGTCTCGGTTTACCAACCAGACACCTTCATTCTTTCCTCCTTTTTTTTTCTCCCTACGTCAGTCAATACTCTACTCTTCTGCCGGCCGGTAGTCTTCAAAAAGCCCATTCCGGAGTGCCTGTAAATCTATTTACCGCGAATGAAAGTCGAAGTGGGTGGCTTGACACTCTTTACCCGTAGTCGTCCCGCTGTTTCTATTATACAGAAGATACGGTGTACAAAATATTGACCGACCGTCATGAAAATATTTGTTCTCTCACCAGAGAGTACTAATCTTCCACCGGAATACAAAAACGGGGGTGGGGGAAAATAAAACATAGTGTTTCGTGATATATAACGGTACCGTAAGTGTCCTCGGTTCGACGATACAGATGATTTTTATCATACTTTGTGTTCTCGGGATGAAAATGCCGACCAATTTTCTGGTTTCACGGTGGGCGAATTAAAACGGTAAAAAAGACGATGGGTGTGAGTGCACGTCGCGGTCTTAACCCCTCCTCCCAACATTTTAAGGGGTCTTCCACGGAGGCCAATAAGCCAAGTCGTCGAGGTTCGCGAACGAACCCGACGACATCGTATTTCAGCTGAAATTGCCCAACGGCAGATTGGACGGACGATATACAGCCCGGTTTGCCGAGTTCGGGAAAGATAGAGAAGCTGTATCGACATCGTCTGTCCTGGTGCGAGGACAAGGATTTAAGGAAAGCTCCGGCTAGATAGCTAATTAATTTCTACTCCTTGGGAGTTCGCGTTTCTTCTTCGTAATGGATTTAATTACTACCGGTCTCGAATTTTCCCCGTGGAACTTATGCTCGGTTAAATACACCCCGCGTATTTAAAGAAAAGGAATCCCGAGAATGAACGAGGATGGAAATATTTCTTTCGTTTAACTGGACTCTACTCTTTCTATCGGCGTGGACGGTTTAATCGCCGGGAAAGTTCGAGAATCTTGTTGTAATCCGAGGGTGTGCAATTACGGGAATTAGTTTCGTTATTTTTTTTTCCATTCTTCATCATAAATCAACAACTGTGCGAGTCCGCGGGACATTTTTCTCTAGTAATCTTCTTTTTTTCTTCTTTCAATTACTCACACAATTAACACGGTTGTCTCTGTACGCAGTATGCAAACTTTTCTTCCTTTTTTTTTCAATACCCAGTAGCGAACGTCAATGCGACATCCGACAGTGGCGGCAGGTGGCGCCATCTCGAACGAGGCACACCAACTGATCGATTATTCCTAAATATCGCGTACCATTTGCATATAATACCCGAAAACAAGGTGATCCTCCTCAGAGAGGTACTCGAACCCTCTCCCCCGAAAAAAAGAAACACTCACTTTCGACGAGACACAAAACAAGCGTTCGAATCGAGCCGTTCATAAACGCCCTTACGTTACAACGTTACAAGCTCGCTGTAAAAACCAGCGTTTCCCCGTGATCGCTGCCAGAGATTCTATACCCATCAGCACGAGCCAGATGATTTGAAAACCTCTTTTTTTTTTTGCGTAACTCGCGTGCGAGGATGAAGTGCGGTGCGTGTCTCCTCCGGCCCTTCGATCTCGTCGGTCTTACCTGGGCGCGTGCTGGGCCCTCACGAGTAGATGTGAGGACCCGGGAGGATATTAGAAGCAAAGAGGACAGAGCGAGAGAGAGAGTGAGTGAGGAGGACGGAGAAAAGGGTTGCCACGCGCCCGACGCCCCAAAGGTTAATCTAAGAAATCAAATCAAAGTAGTTTTTTGCCGTTTCGAAAGCCAACGGCGGCGTGCCGTTGACGGCGGGTAAGAAAGAGATGGGATAGAGAGAAGAACGAGGTGTATGATGAGGCATAGAGAGAGAGATAGAGAGGAGAGAGGGAAAGAGAGAAGCTGGGAGAGACGAGATACCGGAGGGAAGAAGACGGCGAGAGAAGAAGGGCTTCCGACGGGCCGCATCAAAGACAATATTTAACACATACGACGTGGAAAACGCGCATATGCCGTGCACGTGCCGACAGGGGCACGTTAAAACTCACTTTGTTTGCTAAATAACATCCTTCGAAAGTGGCCCGATATCAGTAGTACGAGAGAACCTTCGATAGGCGCCGCGATGCGTCCATCTATGCGGGTGTAATTGCGCTAATTATACGAGTCAGTGATAAAATTACTTTCGCAAGGCCGCCAGTCTCTTTTTTTTTCGCTTTTAATCGTGTCAGCGATAAACCGACGGCTGTCCGTTTGTTCGACTTTCGAAAATATACCGATTTCGATATCGTTCCTGTTCCACTCTTTCTGGTCTTTCATTGTCTCTTTTTTCTCTCTCTCTCTCTCTCTGTCTCGTACTTTTCACGCGGAAATAAAACTCGAAGGGAAAAAAACCTGCGGGTTTAAATAACGAGTATACTGATAACCGAATTGCCAGTCGCAATACCGTGGATAATTTTTCGTTCGTTCCGCGAATGTTTTGTGTCCAAACAGGTGCCACGACATTCCTCGGACTGAAGCATCATCTCCGAATGTTACTGTGTACAGTATAAACACGAGTCATATCTTAATTGGAGATTTTTGTTTATCCAGAAATAAGTTCATTACGCCGATGTCTTTGACGCCTCGCGATTCAATGTCGTTGTCGCATGTAGGAATTTACGATCGAAGCGTGTTAACGTTCTCGTGCGCGCGCGAAAGAAAAGGCACGGTTTTATTGAAAACCCACTCCGAACAGAAATCACCGGATAATTGCCGCTCGTATTTACTATTTCGACGGGCAAGTAAGCGCGTGATCTATTTACGGTCGTTCTATGTATGTAGGACTAGTAGGGCAGGTAGATAATCGCGATGTAAACAGGAGATGTACATTGCTTCCAGGAAGAGGATAATCCTCATTTGCAAACAGAAATTTAAAGCTTCGCTCGTCGTCGTGTAGCGGCGCGATGGCGACCGATGTTTTCTTAAATCGTTACGCGTTCTTAAACTATCCAGTATAGAAATCTTCATTTATTATACATATAAATAATAATTCAAACTCTATAATTTAAAGAACAAATATTCATATTGAATCACGTCACCAATGGAAAAACTCATCTAATTAAAAGGAAATAATTGATATTAAATTTATACGGAAAGTATCTGAACCTCGTGACGCCCGTTCGAAAGTTGGATGAAAATACATACATATAGATATACGCACGGCTAAGGAAATATATATTGCAAGGCCTAACGTGCGAACAGACTCACCTTTCGGAGCTCACGCGACGCGCGAATCCCGCAGCTGCGAGGTTCTCTACGAGTTTTCTCCAAATTATCGAAATAACGCCGCTCTGCGTCCCCGAAGTGTCACGCGACATTGGTAGCGGGCACACATACATAAACACCTCGTCGTGAATCTTCGTACGGGTTTAGAGTGTATCCGCGATCGTTTGTCATTAGCGTGGAAAGTCGAGCGGCGCTCGGGACGCTCGATTCGCCTTACTCTAGGTTATATCAGCGTCGTCGCGAGTCATCAAGACGTTTTACGGTCTCGACTTCATATCGAACTTCATGGCTTACGAGTTTTCGTCCGACGAAACTATCTCCGCACTGAAAGCTTGTTCTCATGGACACCGGATGATCCTCGGTCATGGCGGTTGATTCTTCGACTTCTCGAATCAGTTCTCTTTTCCTCAATGGAATCCGAAGAAGTTACATTAGAATTTCTTATTTATATTTCTTCTTTTTCTTCTTCTTCATCTTTGTTGAAATTCTGACGGACGTAACGATTCCTGTCATTCCAATACATCTGTCGATGTGTGTGTATGTGTGTATGTTATCCACCATGACGATCGGGCACTAACCGATCGAGACATCCGATCGATCGATATCATTCCGGTCCGATGAAACCACCCCCTGAATTCGGGGCGGCGAGGGTAATCGGTGGAGAAATATTCCGGTATCTTTTCGCGGCGGCGTCATCGCGCGAACTAAAGAATATCGCAGTTGTAATTAAGAAAACGGAGCCGCCGCCACCGCTGGCGCTGCTCCGTAGAGGCGAGGGGGTGCTTGAGCCCCGAGGAGAAGGGGGGGAGGGTGTGCCGTCGGGGGTGCTGGTAGACGGGGGTTGGAAAAGTCTCTGAAAAACGCGCGCATGACAATGCCGCCCCTCCTTACCCACCCCACCTTATCCACCTCCTTCCTCTTTTGCCTCTTTCGCCTCTTTCTCCACCTCCACCTTGGCCCACCTCTTTTCTCTCTTCTCTCTTTTTTTTTTCCACCCTCGACAAACTATGTGGGTGGGGGGTGTCGCGGACTAATTAAAAATTCAGCCGACGACGAGTTATCCGAAGACGTTGGCCTTCCATCCCTGTTTTTCACTCTTTCTTTCTTTACTGACTTACTCTCGATTTTCCCTTCCTTATTTCTGTTGCTCTTTTCCCCCGTTTTTCTCGTTTTTCCCCTGTTTCTTGATTCTACCTCCGTTTTCTTTCACTTTCTATACTTTTTTTTTTATTCTTTTAGCTCTTCCTCGTCTTCCTCTCTACCACCGAGACTTTCACGCGTTTGCTATTTTTCTTCCTCCGTCGTAGCCACGCGACTACTGATCTCTCGGTTGGTCTTTTTTTTCGAGTGTTTTTTTTTCTCTCTCCCTCTCTCACCTTCTTCGAGGATCGCCAGACAGGTCGGTGTTTTCGATCGAGTCACGAGAAGTCTCGGTGAAAAAAAACGGGATCGTGCCGATGGGTGTACGCGAATCGATCAGGGTGATCCGACTACTTCTTTCATTTTTTTTTCTTATATACATCTTTGATTAGCACACGGTTTCCGTGATAAGATTGACGTCGATCTGTGCGGCGGAGACGATCGACGGTAATCGATCCGTGGTTCACGGGCATGTTTGCCCGAAATTTACAAGAAAGTTATTTTGGTACCGTTCATTTTTTTTTCTCCGTCGCGTTCTCAGGTAAAGGCGTAACGTGCGGCAATCGTGTGCTTTAAGAGAGAGAATTAGGACGGATATAAAATGATTAGGATCGAAGTGGAGCGTGCCGGACTTGCGTGACTCGATTGAAAACGATTTATAGCGATCTGATCGACGCCGCAGAAGGATTTGCGATGAATGCCGGGGAGTTCTCGTTACGAATCGAACGGATTTGTCGATGATCGTTAACATGCGGCGGAAGGTTGCTTTTAATTTACTTCCGAGACGAACCCGAAACTCTTTCAACGATCGTGCAAAAAAGAATTCGTCGATCGATCGATTAACGGGCTTCTTAACTTCTGCTTAGATTCCTTACAACGTTACCCCGAATGTTAACATTCGTCGGGTAATTATACATAGATCAAGCTATTAGTAATAGGTACAAATAAAGCATTCTTTGGCCACTATGGAATTCCGTAAGATACTTGACATTCTGATACGCAATCATGGAAATGTGACTTTTACTTTAAGCGACAGCGTAGCTTTTAATTCCCCGTGATTTGCAATTGAGAGTTTAAATAACTTCGTTCGGACTTCTTCGCTATTTGTTACGTCTTGTCTGTGTTTAAATATCATTCGAGGATTATTATAGGGAATTTATTTTAAACGGTTCTGCAACAAATGTATTGGAAAACTAATGCTTTCGCAACGGTGGAAGAATATTGCGGATATTCGAGAAAATTGCTTTAATCGATGAACATTTCAGAGATATGTAAGGACATTAAGCATACACAGTTTATCATAACAATATCATTGTATATTTCAAGAAATATCTTGAGACTTTGAACGTAGAAGACATGTCCCGTAAATTCATCAAATGTTTATATATCTCCAATTTCGAAAATTCCATCGAATCAACCCTAATTACTTGTCTTTTTTCTACGTCCCAGACATAAGTTATTCCGACACGTTGCACAACGTTACATTTTGCAAGTAGCTAACAAAATTCCATCCGAACTTCCGTGAAACTTGTCAAGTTCAGTCTTCCAGCCAACTTCGCATACTTTTCGCGGAGTCCACGTCGACGTGGAAAACGAACGTAGAAAGAATTCGAAAAAATAATAACACACGAAGTAAAGGAACATACCTGTCTCGATCAACCGACGGCTGACGGACAGGTGAGCTTTAAGGTAAGGAAAAAAAAGAGAAGGTAGAATAATAATTTTTTTTTCTCCTAACTCACCTTGCGCGATCCTGACCGCGGGCATTTTGATCCTCATGGTGACGTTCTCGATCTTCGTGGCGGTTCGCACTTTATCTTGAAATATGTATTTCCTTCGAACGCCGAGGACGGAAGGGGTGAATGGGTCTCGTTAACGCACGTTTCTTCCTGTTTTCCTTTCTTTCGGGAATTCAGAAATTTATTCTTACTTCCTTTGGGAGGGGAGGCGAGAAGAGAAAGGGGGAGGGCGACGACCACGCTGGAAGGAAAACAGTTTCTTCTGGGTGAGAAACAAAAGAAGATGATCGTCGTCACGCTTCTGTCCTCCTCCTCCCCCTCACCTCCACCTCTTACTCTTAATTTCTTCGAAAAAGTCCATCCGGCTTTTTACCGGATTCCACCTTTGAAGATCCACGATTTCTCGTCGTAGACGAATGTAACCAACCCCCTTTCTGAAGTTTTACTTTCCTTTTTCTTCTTGTCTGCCCTCTTCACGAATCTTCTCTATTATTTTCTTCTCCGGTCGACACCGTCTATCGGCGTACACCTGACCACGAATACGTTCACGAAACTGACAATCGGCCGAGACACTTGTTCGTCAACTAATGTTCGTCCTCATGTTCATCGGCTGTCGTTCTCGTCGCGGTGTTCACGAGACAAGTGTAACGACAGACGTGAAAACGCGGCGCACATACGACGTACACCAGACCGAATCAAAATACCGTGGTTATCGAAAGCAGAACAAAAAAAAATCGGTAAAAAAAGAAACGAAAGGAAATGACCGTGGACGAGTCCGCGTGCACAGGTGCGACAGATACTTTTGCCGCCCGCCGGTGACGATGACACCTCCTCTTTTTCTCTTTAGCGATTCACAAGGATATACCGTTCACGCGAATCAATCTCCACGGATCAGTCTCGAAAACCAAACAAAAGACAACTGATCACGCACCACTAATATATCCCATAACCAAAGTTTTCTGATATCATCCTCCCGACGATATATACGTGACGTATTTTCAATGAAAAAAAACAAACAAACAACAGAAATCACTCGTTGGATATTTGTCGTCCGTGGGTCGACGCGTGTCCGAAACAGTGTTCACAGGGATGCCCCACTGGTTTTCACAAATGTAAAATCACAATTACCATTTGGTGAAACCGAATATAAAATATAAAGGAACAGGACAACAATCCTATTAATTATCTGTTCACCACGTTCTCCTTCCTCCTTCCTTTTTTTTCTTCACCTTTTTCTTCTTCTTCGCTCCTTACACCTCGTCAACTTTCATACCCGTAGACGTCGGAAGAAAAATAAACAAGTCCTCGGTAGCGCGGCAAGTGTCCGTTCCGCGTCACGCTGGGAATTATCCGCGAAAACCTTTCTTTTACCGCGCGGATAGTATCGAATCTATCGTATATCGACAATTCCGCGTGGTGGTTCGTCGTTTAACCGAACAAAAAAAAACAACCAAAACAAAACAACAGAACTATCGTTTTCTATCCATCGCGCACATCCTCTTCCCGACGATGTACCAAAAAGTTCTTTTCCTCGTGCATCGACACGTTGATGGTCCCCGGGTTTTCCTTGTTTTTTGTTTTTTTTTTTTTGTTTTTCACCAACAACCACGGGACACCGTGTTAACTGTAAACCGCTGGTAATCCGGATATCCTTCCACCCTGACGACGTGCACGGCCGTCGACGACGTTGACGACGACCTGGTATCTCGTGTGGCCTGACGCACGGATGCTGGATGCCTGATGCCGGCGTGGACCAGAGCGACGATGGTCCAGCATGGGTCGTATCTCTGAGTGGACTGTGCCGGACGGTGCGCCTAGTCGTGCCGTGCGGGACCTGGTGTGTCGGGCACTGCGCTCACTTCGGACGCGCTCGGTTCGCCTCGGCGCCGAGGCCGGACACCCCACGCGCTCTCGGGGTAGTTTTCACCCCCATGGTGGGGGTAATGCTCTCTCTCGTTCCCGCTTACTCTCGTCGTTCTCTCTTCGCCTCCCTACCTAGTTCTTTCGCTCCCTCCTGTATCGTCTGGATATTCTCTCTCTCTGTTAGTATCTCTGTCTCGTTTGAACTAACACAGGGATCCGTTGGATCGTCCTTGTCGCTCTTACGATACTCTGGCTCGTTCGGTGTTTTTGGTTGTGTACGTACGTGTGCATGGATCGGATGTGTGTTTGTACACGTACGTGACTCCCCGGCTCTCTGTCCCTCCTCGACGTTTCGTTCCGTCTCGCTCTTTGTTGCTCGGGTTCTCTGTCGCTCCCGCGACTTCCTTCTCGCGCGCATGTTACGCGCGAGGAGGGAGAGAAACGTTTTCGGGAGAGACACACGGTCTGCTCCGTCTCTCGTGGATATCGGAGATGCGACGGGTGGGCGCGCTATTTTGCTTTTTTTTTTTATTTTGGTATCTTTCTATGTGTGTGTTTTTTTTGTTGAGGTACAACCCTTTCGCGTACGACGAACGGACTCGGTTTCCTTTGGGTTTTTGGTTTTTGGGTTGACCGGGTTTATGAAACGAGGTTGAACGTTCTGGATGTATCGATGGGTTCGCGTGTTTACGATCGGTGTGTATCGGATATGGGAAACTGTCATGACTGTTGGAAGTTTCAAGGTGACGATGCGATTAACGCTGTCCAGGCGTTTAAATTACCAGGGCGATTCCCATACGTGTTAATGCGAATTGGAACAGAGCCAAGTTTTATTTTTTTTTTTTATATTCTTGACGATCGCTGTCACATTTGTTGTACTCGTGTTGCGGTGTGTTTTATGGTTCGTCGATACATCTTTTTCCAATCGTCCTCGATCGTACGATCGACCGCGATTATTTTTTTCAATCGTCTATCCGACGACGACGACAACAACGCCGTTATCCGTCTCCTTAGCGTGGTCCGGTGGTATTTAATCGAACGGACGAAAATTACAAAGCACGTTTAAGAACCGATCCTCGCCACGTCCAAGGATCATAATCTGGTATCTCGCTAGAGCTCATATCTATGCAAAGATATTTAAAGATGCCGTTGTAGGAATCGAAACGAGAATAGCGAGAGTTATTCCGTTCTATCCTCATTCGACTTGTAAACGAACCGCTTAGATTCGAGTTAGTGCTTTTCATTCTGAATCATCGGGTGGCGCGCAGGCATGAACAATGATCCTACAACCGTGTCCATCACTCACGACCGATGTTCAGGATCTCCTTGGCTACGATCAACGATGCACGCTCGTCCCCTTCGAACTTCCCGTAAACACGTACAACCGTCGAATCGCAGAGAAAGTGGAGTACAGTATTATACGCAAGAAGGTACCTGGCACTCTCACATTAATTATTCCGTGACTCAAAACCCCCTCGATCCACACAAGGATCGATATCCGCGACGCGGATCTTTCAACGAGATTATTCCTTCGTTGGATCTTTCGATCCTACGATACGATAGAACGGGAAACACACACAAACCCACGATGGAAAACGAGCAAATAAGATAGAACAGTGTGAAAGAAATAGAAATATAAACAATCCAGTATTATCGTAGATTTTTAACGGTCATCCATCGACAACAGAGAAATTCGAGTCCCAAGTTTTCAAGGATACCGTTCTGAAATGTGTTGTATAGTTTCTGTTTGCAACGACGGACACGTGATACCATGCGCCCTTTAATTTCGTCTAGTTTGGGCGGACTCTTTCCTACTTTCTTCTGACCGTGAAACGAGGGAGAGGCACGGCAATGAGTGCCGAAAATGTTTCCCAGGCTTCGGAACCTATCCTGTCCCCGAAACCTCCTTGGGGAAGGATCTGAAGTGACTTTTAACAATCCCGAAAAATTATCTGTTGCGGGTGCTGGCACGGCTAACACGAGGGTCCTGGACAGTGTTTCGTGGACCTGTTCAAGATATCTCGACCAATCTGAGGAACGGCACTGCGTTTCGTATGGTTGAACTTTCAGCCTGTGCCCCTGCGGTGACACTTGGCGTCATTACGAACGAAGTATTCACGTTTTAAACTCGATGTATTTAATTCACGTGATTTTACTTAATTTTCATAGTTTATAGAATCTTCCGGAAAAGCGACGAGATTCGTAGCTTATCAGGAAAGTAACGAGAAGAAATAGAAACCGACAGTGAATATATTAGTGTTTAATTCTGTGTATCTACTAGAGAATCAAATATTTATTTTGTTAAAAAAACAATAGGGGAGAATTTATTTTCACTCTCGATAGATACAGAATTGATTGGTTTTGTTAATGAGTTGAATCGGGAGAATTTTAAATAGAAATTCGATTGGAAGGTGAAATTGATTCGTTCGTGGATCGTGTAGCGGTTGATAACGATTACGTAACAACGAGGAAAACTAGTTAACATCCGATTATCGAATAGACAAGGTATAGAAAGCAGTGGAATATCGTCGTCAACGAAGGGAAATGGGTGGCCGGCACGCGACTTGCAGCGCAAATTTAAACTCTCCGACGTGTTTCGCGGTCGAAGGTTAATCTGTATTCTTCACGGTTGGCGACCGCGTAAACTTTAGTTTCACAAGGGCCGCGAGAGTTTTCATCTTAGTTTTCCCACCTCTTTCTTCCCTTTCGTATATCGACTCCCCGCCGCGAAACGATACGAATTTTCTGTTTTTCCTCGATCGTTCACTTTCTACAGATAAATACGACCGTGCTTCTTCCCGTGCTCGATCTATTATAAATTCCGAATCTACGCTCTGTGGTTCGCGCGGATGTAATAAAAGGAGCACTAGACGCTTAATCGAGACCCGTCATTCAAATTTAACCCTCCAAAATGGGAAAAACTGAAATCCGAAACTTGTTCCCGGTTGACCTAATATCGTTCCTTTCCATTGAGAAACCAATACTGTCTCCGCGTGCTTAACGTTCGAATTACCATTACGCAATAGAAAGAGGAAAAATCCGGTGCGCGGCACTCGAATTGCACGAAAGTTTTCGCGTACCGTTGATCGTTATTCAGAAACTTCTCGCAGTCGTGAAGACACATTGAAAAGTGAGCGGAACCCCGAAAAATTGTACGATATTGATACCGCGGGGTAACGGCAACGATTTTTTTTTTTTTTACTTTTTTACATTCGCAGATGACTTTATCGGTGTCATTACCCAGAGATCGTAGAGTACGGGTGGGACTTGCATAAAATGCTAGCAAATTTATAACCGCCCCGGTATCCACTCTCTATCATATTTATAGTAGTGCCAGATAGATCGTATCGTCTATTTGGAATGCATAAGTTATCAAGCTGTTTATTACGAGCGTACACGCCATGTATATAGTTTAACCGTGGTCTGAGCCAGGAGAAATTCCAAGTGCATCTCATGTGTATCCCTAGAAAATGCAGCGATCCGTTGACCCGTGTGAAACTCCCACATTCATTACCGTGGGGCACTGTGTTTCAAACGTCCGCAAGTTCATACAATTTTTCCTGGCGTCTTAACCCGTGGGTTTCTACGATTCCTCGCAACAGGAAGAGGTCTTATACGGTCACTCCTCCGTTTCCACGCACCTATGTGTGTACGTAGAAATGTTTCGTTAGTGTGTTCCTTCGTCTACTCTGTTTCTTTCTTTTTTTTTTATTTCTTTTCTTTTCACCATTTCAAGTACCGGTGTTCCGTCGCGTTGATTTTAAAATATTAAAAAAATAAGAAAAAAAAAAAGAAAGGAGTGAGACGTTTGCATTATTTCACGCTCGTCTTGTTTACACGTACAGTTTCCCTCGTACTTCATGTAGTTGCTGCGTTTAGAATGATTCGAATTGCTGGATTTTCCGTGTACGAACATACATATGGTCACTAAAGATAGCGATTGAAATATATATTTTTGTTCTGCCTCTCTTCTGTTTCTCCCTGGATATCCACAGTGTAACGTCTGAATCGTTTGCGGCTTGTGTGGACACGTGTGCCACTTATTAACGCGACCGTCTACTCAAGTCAAACAACAAACCCGCCGTGATAACGCAGAATCACGCGGTGCGCGAAAAATGTGCGACGATGAGTCTGATAAATCGCTATAACGATTACGTAATCGTACCAACGAGAACTAACAAGTAACTAACGCCGAATCCCCCCGGTGCGAGACGTTAGAAACGATGATAAACAAATAATAAGAAAAGATCAACGATCTGAAACGATCGAATCCCCGATGGAATTTATAATTTCACTTTAACAACTCCAATCGCTGCAGCTCTTGTAAAGACGATAGGGGACAATCACCGTCGAATCTTTACTTCCGACAGATGCACTCGAACGGCGCGTACTCCGGAAAGGAGGATCGAAATGGAAACAAGGAGAGGACCCTCCATGTCGTAGAACGTTAATTTCGGACACCCGTTACAGGGAGACGGAACGTCCAAAGGGTGAAAAAACGGTGCGTGGACCATCTTGGTGACGATGCCCGCACGCTCTCCACCTCTCTATCTCTTTCTCTCTCTCTTTCTCTCTTTCCCGCGTCCCCTGCCCCTAACAACGCATCCTGTTCGGGGTTTTAAAGATTATTTTTACTTCGGGACAAAAAAGATCTGTCTGGCGACTCGGCGACGTGCACATGTGCCTCGCACCGTCGACGACCAAGACGACGACGAGGAGGACGAATGGTTTCGGTGCGCTTCTCGTTGCCCGCGTCCAGCTCTTTGTGGGAGTTTATCGCTCTCCCGTCCCCACCCCTCTCTTCGGGAGCCACGAAAAACCCTCCCCTTCCTCCCGTTCCGTCCGAAACGTCGTCGTAAGCCAGAAGGAAAAGAGGGACGAAGAGGTTCCGTAGATAAAAGCAAACGTGGGTCCCCGAAGCGTCTGCGCGTCGCGTTGGTATATCGGTGACCAGAGATGGTCAAGAGGTCGCCTAAAACCGCACTGCAGGCTTCCTGTCTGCGACGGAGGTCTCTCTCTCTCTGTCTCTTTTTCTCTTTCTCTTTCTCTTTCATGCCAGATACGCGACACACGAGTGGACTCTTCTGTAAAGTCGAGTGGGAATTTTAAGTAATCTGTTGCAGGTGTGAAGATTCATTTAGTTTAGGATATTTCTTAAATCGTAGATTATCTTTGAAGTGAATGACTTGATTTTAAGTTTGAAATTTATTAGGTATGATTTATTCGAGAAGTATGTGTTATGTAGATGTACGTAATCGTGGAGATTTTAGTACGGTGATATTTGGGGTACGTTGACCATTCTGTTCGTCCTTCGTGGCGACGCCAATGCGGCATGTGTGCTCAAGAAGAGTCAGATACCAAATATAACCAGAGACAGACCCCTTGCCAAGGGTGTTTGGAACTGTCGGACCATCCTTCTCGCAAGGGTTAGCCCTGGTCCTGGTGTCGGGGAAGTGAAAACGTTTCTCTCCAGAAAGTCGTTCTTAGACACAGAGGGAGGGAAAATCGTGTGCCCGCTCTCGTCTCTTCCCCTTTTGCCGCCTGCTAATCGTTTTCCTTCCGTTCGTCTATTTTAGGACGGGATTTTGTAACTGTCTATTTAAAGACGTCCATATTTAAATTTGCAGCAAGACTAATCACTATAATTTCAAGAAGAAAGTCGCAACAGCTGCTCGCTCGCAAATGACGGTCCAACTTAACGGGTCGATGAACCGTGAAACATGGTATTCTAATTTTCGAGCAACACATCGTCACATCGAGTCTCGATAAGAAGAAAAAAAAGAAGATATTGAAAAGCCAGAGAGAGAGAGAGAGAGAGAGGACGTGAGAGAGGTGGGCCAGTTTCCAGTAAGAAAGTTTCGCGCTTTTTATTTTCTTTGGCACGATCCGCCGTATGAAAAACTTTTACATCACGATCCAACGATGTATCCTCTATTTGCGATTCGTTTCATCGTCACCGATGATTAACGTTCGCTGGAATCTCGTATTCGCGGTTATTTCCAGGAGCTCTGTCGATGATTTAACGGTTCCTTAAATCACGGCAATAGGAAGGAAAACCGAGTCAGGAAAACGCGGTCCAGTTCTCCTCCGTCGATGGATTTATTTATCTTCACTCATCTTTTCCCATCGTCGACCTCCCACCTGGAGGTACACCGTGGTTCGATTCAATCCTCTCGATCGATCGCGACCATGATTTTTTCCCATGTCCAGTCTCTGGCTTAAAAAAAAAAAACAAAAAAAAACTCTCACCCTGCGACTTTCGCACGGTGCGACCGCTACGAGCGATAGAAAAAGACGCAGTCAGGCTGCGATCGGGAGGGTGCTGGATTTAAAAAGTAAAAAAAAAAACGTTCCCGCGACTCCTGGGGGTAACGCACGAGGTACTAGGTGGATTCCTTCGGTGATCGAAACCTAGGTGCGAATACATAGTTACCCCTGGTGGGGGTTCATCCGTGTCGTTTTTTATTGGTTGGATAGGGTGCCAGGAATACTCGAAGAGAAGGTGAGAGAGAGAGGGGGAGAGAGAGAGAGAGAACGCACCGGAACCTCTGTACAAGGACGGAAACACCTTGTGCGATGTAAAAAAACAGGCATGGGAGAGGTGGGGAGGTTAGAGGAAGAGGGGCGGACTTTACGGTACCCCAAGTGGCACAGATTCTCTGACAACGGAACGTGCAGAAAAAAAAAGCGTTCGGCAGATGAAAAAAAATTAAAATACTGAAAGGTTGTACGGTCCACACACGCACCTAGCACAGGAAACGAAGTGGATGAAAAATTTCCCCCGGTTTTTTGGGAAAACTTAGTCGCGCCCCCGTGAGAACATATCTGGACTTTTCTACCGTTCGTTTAAGAGAAAAAAAAAATACACACCACCACTACCGCATTATAACTGTATAGAAGAATCATTATTATCGTTAACTATACGTATATATTAATATTTAGAATTATTGAAAATATGTTATTCTCCTGTAATATTCAATCTATCCTCCATAGCTATTTCCGGAAGCAATTGTAAGTCATCCATTTACCAAATGATGTTTTTAAGTGATTCCACGGGTTCTATAATTTGCGTCATTTGATCCGTTCTATCCGATTCGCTTCCGACATGGTCACGATTCCTGAATGCCGCGGCTCTCCATAGAACTGCTGGGCTGCGATCTGAAACTGGGACTTAAGCCGTTACCCCGGCTGATGGAGCTTCTCTCCTCTCTGGACTATCGGTCTCCTCTTTTCTATCGGCGTCGCCGTCCTCGTCGCTTCTTTTTCCAGCCGTCTCGTGATGCGCATCCTTCTTCCTTTCCCCCCCCCCCTTTGCTAACCCCTCTTGCGGATCCTGCATCTTGGCCGCCCCTTCCGTAGCGGCAGATGGCCGGCCAAGGGGTAAGAAAAAAATCCTAGGGCCCCGAAAAAAAAGGGAGGAGGTTTATAAAAAGCGATTTGAAAAAAAAAAACGTGGGGAGAAGGGCCCCGGGGGCGATGGACCACGTGTGTTCTTGAAAATTTCTCTCCTTCGTGAGAGAGGACCTCGTCAACTCGGACGAGATTCGTCCTTTGATCGAATTTCGGCCATTCATCCGATCGATTTTTACAATCGGTCCTTCTCATTCTTCCTTGGCCGTTTTCTACCTCGATCGCTGTCGAGATCGAGATCTCGTATTAGCGTCTCGTATGACGGGGTTTCGACGCGATCCACGAAAAATTGACTCCGTTCAGCTGCGACTGATCTTCCAATTTGCCGGGACGTTTCTTGCTTATTTAAGGACTCGGGTTCGTGATTACATATTTGCATAATTCCTCCGGTGAGTTTTGGTTACCGATACGATACGTAACCGTTTTAGAAGAAGTAGGTATAATGGTCGACGAGAGAATTTTATTCGAAAATTATCGACGATACGCGGAAATTCTGGTAAACCGAATCGACAATTTGTAAAACTGCAAATGTTACGTGTGTATAACATCGTTCGCTATAAAAACGTCGAAATAAATGTCCCATCTTTCAATTCAAGTGTACCGTGACCCGCAAATGTACCGTCCATCAGAAAACTACGCCGGCTTAATATTTACGTGCTTCGTGAAAGGAATATAAACTTTTTCCTTTTTATCTGTCTCGAAGGATCTCTTTGCGTAACTGTAAAGGACTGCAAGTATCGTCCGGCCTATCCTGGATCTCGGGGATGACCCGGGAGATAGATCCCAGGTAGAAAAATCGAAATTCGTAAAAAAAAACGAAAGAAAGAAGGAAAAAGTGAACACTAGATGATGAGGGAGAGGGTGAGGGAAAGAGTGATAAAGAGAGACGGACGGAGAATCATCGCTTCTGGACGCAAGCCAGCTGACCAACCGTGGGAAGAGGTGATCTTCGCCGCCTTTTTTTTTTAACAAGGGATTCGAGAAAATTACTTTTAAATTGGCGAGCCACCGGTTCGCCTAGATGCATCCGAACAGGTAGATCGGTCAGTTCGGGGCAACGTTTCCGGAAATCGACCGTAGGAACCGGTCACAGATGCCGGGTTGACTTTCTTAGACTCTATTAATGAGTAAATGGTTTCCACGAAGCGAACCCATTACGAACGGACGCTAGGGAAAAGCGAATATACGTGTTGCGCGAAATATTTCGTCGACACTCGCGTTTTCGTTTGCTCATCCTTCTCGGTACAGGGTGAGCCAGTTTTCCTCTTTGTTCTACGCTTGTCACTTCAAGTGCGATGTCGGGGATAACCGACACCCTGTTAAAAGAAACAATTTCCCGGTACTCGGTGAAGTATTCGGGAAAAACAGACAGTTTTCTTCGCAGTGACACGTGGTCGGTTGGAAATAAATTTCGTGAAGCATCGACGACGGACGAAACTGGCAACTCTCTTTTTCTGCGCTCTTTTCTTTCATCCGTCCGTTGGTTTCTTTCTATATTTTTTGTTTGTTTCTTCTTTCTCCTTTATTTCTTCTCCTACTTTCTCTGTCGTTCGTGTTCTCTCTCTCTCTCTCCGCAGGTTTACGCGCGCTCTTTCGAAAGGGAGACTATGCATTTTTCGGCACGTTTAAAAATAGTCGATCGCTGTACCGCGAACTGGCCAGAGGTCAGTCACTCCTTGGGCGCAAGACCGTGCAAAAATAGCCGACAAAACGGAAAAAATAATTTCCTCCCCGGCGAATCACGCTGAAATTTCGGATATGCGATCGCCGTCCCCGTTCGGACACCAGCGGTTTCGTTCTCCAATTTCTCAACGTTCAAACTTATTCGAAAGAATGTTTTCCGTATTTAATATACAGAAACCCTGTTGAAATAGTTCAAACTTTCAAAATAGTAGACAATACGAGAAAATCGCATTTTCAGCAACCATGGCTACCGGAATCGAAATTCGGTTGCGAGAAATGCGAGCAGAATTTCCAGCGTTCCCAAAAGATCGTTTCCCGATTCACGATTTTCGACGGAGCACGGTCCATTGAGGTGCATCCTTCCACCTTTTTTTCGTGCCTCCTCTGTGTTACCTCACGGGGCCCGGATTGCGAGGTCCGAATCTGCAGAGTCAGCGCTGTCCGATTTTTCACGGTGCCGATCCCCTTTGTAGGGGGCGCTGCCCGGTTGTCATATTTGCCTATGATGGACGATTTATCCAAGAAAGGACTTCACGACACGACAAACAGATTCCCGATGATGACGAGCCGGTTTTCTCATTCACCGGTGAACTGTCCCGGTCGCACCACATTTCGGCAATTCCACCGATTCGGATTCTACTCGGATCGGCGAGTCCAATTTTCTAGGGACGTACAAGATTTTTTCTTACCGAAAGAGCAGAAGGTTTCACATTCCCTCCCCCCCCCCTCCCCCTACCTCGTTGGCAACGTTGAAAAATAAATCGTGGCCGATCCCCGCTCTAAGGTATTTCTCGCACGATTGAACGGCCAAAATACCAACCCGCAGCTGGACAATTCTATCACGGACCAGGAATTTGACGCCAATTGACTTAACACTGGTACATACTTCTCGCGGTTCAGCTTTGTAAACACGTATATGTCGCGGAAAGTACCTGCGAATTGATACGGCAATGTTTTCTTTAAAAATGAATATAATGTCGATATGCACTTCAATCTATTTATATAACAACGGGACACGCTGAAAACAGGACTTAACATTCAAAGTACTTTGGCTGTTTCAACAAATAATAATCCAAATCTTTTTAATATATAATTTAATAATTACTATAATTAAAAACAATGCCCGATATTGTCTCATTTTTCTCAAAGTTCACCACTGACAGATAATTTTCTGTAGTACGTTAATGACGTTAAAGCGAGGTGAATTATAAATAAACTTGATATTTGTGGTTAAAGGGCAGTAAATATCTTGTAATTGCGTCATACGCAATGTATACACGGTTCGACCTGTAAGACATTCCATTGTATTTTTGTGTGAGTGACCGACACCTGGTACGTCGTGATTGCGATGTCGCTCATTTGTTTATATGTCTTTCAGAGGTGACGCGGGGCCTAGGATAATCGCAAGTACTTGTCAGTGTACCGCAAACCACCTTCGGGGAAGGATCAAGGAGAATTAAAAGTGTTAGCGTTTGTAACGAGCCGTGTTTGTACGCGCGTACCGTAACGTAATTCTGCAATCGAACACCATAAACGAGTACCGCGCGAAAGTGCTACTACGGAGTACATCAGAATTCTACGATCGTCTCGGCAACCACGACGGACAACGAATGTAAGTGTTTTTTTTTTTCTCGTTTTATTAAATCGAACCCAATGACGGACCGCGGATAACCTGGATGTATTGGAATTTATAAACGGTTACCACGCGATAGCGAGACTCGCGTCTTCTTTGTATGATTAAGATAACTATTTCTTAAGACATTGACAGACAACCACGTAGTACATTACATATTCTCATATCCGAATAGACACGGATGATGTAATCTACCGGTTTACGATAACGTTAATATGAATCCTAGTTTCTATACCATATTATAATTCGTGTTTTCACGTGGTCGATAGAAACAGAAAATTCCGCGTGAAACAAAACACAGATTGGTAAAGCGGGTCTGTACACTGCTTAGACATACATACATACATACATACATCTATACATACGTGTCGTTTGAACGTCGCCCGGGGCGTCCCGGACGTTGCGACGGAATCCGACAAATCGTTCGGGATAAATTTCCAGACGATGCGTCGTTTCGCATGGTTCCACGCTCGGTTTGTCTGTTCTTTCATTCGGGAATCGGCCACCCTCCATTTCGCCGGATAAAAGCCAACCCCGTGAAGGTAGAGTAGAGGCCACGTCGTGGTGGCTTAATCGTTTTACGAGGCCAAGGATCCTGGCAACACGCATGTATTCCCCGGAAATCTTTGTTGCCCCCGGTCGACCGAATCGGCCAAGGAAAGTACGTGAACCTTGCGAAATTTTCGTTTACACAGCCGTGCTTACCGCCGTGTGCTCGCCCGTATATCAAAAGTTTAATTGAATTTTCGACCGAGGCCTTGGCCCGGGAGATTAGGATCATTCCTCTCTCTCTCTCTCTCTCTCGCTCTCTCCCTCTCTTTATCTCCCGGTCTCTTTCGGTTCGTTCCTTCCTCGTTCACGAGTGGAAGGCACGTAGTACTACGCCCTGATCGTCTTGTACCTCTTACCTTATCCTCTTTATCTTCCCTTCGTACATCTTTATACACGTATTATTCTAGCTGCCCTCTCGATTTTGTTCCGCGGAGTTGCCGGCTAATGAGAAACCCTTAGTCCCTTGAAACGCACGCGTTCCATTTATACGTTCTAATAGAGATTCGTGAATTTTCATATTTTCTTGTTCGATGTATGTCTGATGAACTATTAGTGAAATGATATTAGGTGATGCACTTTTCTTTTACCATCGGATTGTTACGACTGTTTCACTTGAGAATCTTTCACTCAATTCTCATGAATGTATCTACAATTCACTTCATATCGAACGCTGTCCCGTCGACACCGCGACCTTCTTCTCGCCGCAAATTTCCATTGAAATTTGCATAATTACTCGTTTTAATGTACCCTACGGTCATGAGGGTCAGATCGAATTTATCTCATTGGCCCTCACCTGTCCTGTACGATGCGGGCCACGCTGGAACAACTGACCACCTGTACAGTCCTGGCAGGAAAACGAACGAAAAAAAAAAAGAATAGAAGAGAAAACCCAGTCTGCCCGTGTGCCGCGTCGAAAAGAACCAATAACAGGCCGCGATTGCTTCATCGAGGAAAACAAGAATCTTAATTCCCTCGTAAATTACATTCGCTACGTAATTACACGTGAGGGTGATCCGATGGAGGGTTATGACTGAAATATTCTGTACTATCGCGGCAAGGGAATGACTTTATATCGCGGGGAATAAGAGAGTAAGCGGCTCGTTCATTCAAAAACGACGATCCCGCAGGTCGTAGCACCCGCGCGAAACAATAGAAAAGCCATAACTTTCTCCGCACGGTCGTACCTACATCCTGTCCTGGAGCGTCTGAGACGCACCCAAAAAAATTCGCGCATCTCCCGTGATCATGTTCGCAGCGATCGTTTCATTCAGTACCAAGAGAATCATGTTAAAATAATATATCTTAAATCATAAACACTTTATATCACTTTTTTTTTCTATTAACGAACCGTTTATAATACTATTTTATCTCCTTGCACGTACGGTATATGTAATTTCTATAGATTTTTCGGCCTGCTTAGCACGGTGAAATTTGTCGAATGACACAGATAGTTACGGTAAAGTGATCTCAGGTGCCAAATGGATGCTGCGGTATTAAATTCAGTAGGCCCGGGCTTGCACCGTTATATCTTTTCTAATCAGAAAATTGAATCGTCCACTCTCGTTTCGGATCCTCGGTCCTCTGGATGTACAATTTTTTTTCCTCTCTCTCTTCACGACCGACCGACCGACCGACCGATTCTGTCTTTCTTTCTTTTCTTTTTTTTTTGTGTTCGATGTTGGACTGTACGACCCGCATGTCGTTACGAGAGGCCGAATGGGCCCCCGGAACGCGCGTGTCTGCTCGCCGCGTCTCGTCCCGTGGCTGGTAAGACCACAATGGGGACACATGTCAAAACAATTGGCACACAGGTGTATCGAATTTACCGAAGAAACGAACGGAGGACGCCCGAAAGAATCGTCGACGGTTGCGTCAGCGGGGACCCCTTGCATCGTCAATGGATCGCCGTCGACCGGGTGATCGACGTTGAAATAGACACGGTAACGTTATTATTCTTCGACACCGCAATTATTCTTTCTCGTTTGTTTCGTAATATCAACGTTTAATTAGATTCTCAAAAACTCTTGGTATCCAAATTACCAATAAACTTGAACGTAATAGTAAATACAATATAAGAACGTTAGAAATATCTCGCGAGGAATCCTCGAGACGTAGTCACGTGCAGTAAACAGGTAAACTTACGAGGCGAGTGATATTCGTTGGCTATTCGATTCATCGATTCGTCGATTGGTAACGTGAATGACACGTGATTTGCGTGTCTGTTGGTAGTGTACGTAGATTCGTTTTGCTCGTTCGTCGCGGCCGGATCGTTTCGAATATCATCGGCGACGAAAGTTACGATTACCGTCTTTGTGTGCCGCGCGGCGCGGCGCGGCACGTGTGTTGGTTACATGTGTATTGCGTTTACCACCACGTAGGGAAGACGTTACCATTGCGATCGCTGCCGCGAGAAGCCGCACGAGCCTCTCGAACCGCGTTGAAAGACCGCGCGAGAAGGACAGCGAGAAGGAAACGTCGCGGTATCAGCGAGAGGGAACGGGACGGAAATAAATGGGTAGAGAGTCGAAGTAAAAGAGCGAGAGTAAGAGAGAGAGAGAGAGAAAGAGAGATCGACAGGGACGTAGGAGTAAAAACGGTGATGCTTGGTGGCGGTACGGTACGCGATAGTACGAAGAAACGAGGAACGAGAAAATGGGAGAAGGTGGAAAGAAGGTGAGAGAGAGACAAAGAAAGAAAGAGAAAGAGAGACACGGGAGAGAAAGAAGAGAGTAAACGGGACAAGAAGGAATTCCTGAGTCTTCTCCTCTGTTCTCTTCGGTATCTCTTCGCGGTGTCTCTCTGTTTGCAACGCTGAAACGAAGGCAACGGGCGTATTTTGCGTTCGTAAGTGTTGGTGGTCGTGGAACAAGCGTGGTTGTGAGAGAGGGAAAGGGAAACGGGTGTAGAAGACGAGAGGAAGAAGAAGAAGAAGAAGAAGAAGGTGGAGAGAAGCGTGGTGGAGGAGGAGGTGGTGCTGGGAGGGGCCGAGGGGGCGAGGGGAGAAAAATGACAATCATCGTCATTTTAATAATATGCAAAGGTATAGTCGACTTCCACGCCGGGCAAGTGTGGCCACAATGGCGTTATATAATGACAAAGACACGCCGGGTCGGCTGGGTACCTTTCGCTCGACAAAAGGCGCGGCGTTAGGGTCATCCTACCGGACCGGAACATGTTTTGTCCGGCACGGACAAATGTCACCGATAATGTCTTCGGGACTGCGGCCGTGAAGTCAAAATAACCGTGAAAACGAAAATATCATTTCTGATCCGTTTTCCATGGATGCGAGCTCTCACTCTCTCTCTCGTTTCGTCTCTATGTCTCTCTGTCTCTCTAACATTTGGGTAGGATCCATAGTTCTGATTACTGAAACATTTTGGTAATATGGTCTAAATATTACTAAAATTGAAACGATCACTTTGATCAGTCAAATATATGAGGATAGTATTTATCTATTTTAATTATCTAACATTTCGGTTTCCACGCCAGGTGGCTAAAAGAACGACGAAATTTTCGTGTAAAAATAGAAATCGTTGTCAATCAGTACCAACAGGAACATTATTGCTGTATCTACGTACCAATTCCGACGGCCGTTCCTACGTGCCACAGATTCACACCCACCAATCGGAATGCACGGACAGGCAAAAGGCGCCAGAAACACGCGCTTGCACCGTCTCGTATGTTAACTTTATCGCGGTTGGAAAATCGTGCAAGTGTCGCGTTATTCCCGAATATATCCCGGCACGTAAGCATTTTACGATCCTCCCCGTATTATTCGGAACAACCTGTACTCCGAATCGATACAGATGGATCCGCGGGTGAAAATTCGTCGATTGTTCGTCGTGTTGTTCGCTTTAATCGGTAATTAAAAGGATATTATATTGATCGCGGTCTCTCCGTTTCGTGGCACGATCGAATCCGCGAGAAGAGGCTACGTTCCGGGTAACGTACGAGGTGATCTTTCACGATCGATCTTCACGTACACGTACACGTACACGTACACGTATGTGTAGCGAGGGGCACCGTGTGCCCCCTCGACACCGTGTGTCTCTCTATACGCTCTGATATTCAAATCGCGGGAGAGCGCTAAGCCTGCTCTTAACGGTACGTGATCCGATGCCGTCGCTCCTCCGAAATCATATCGAGAGATAAAAATTTGTCGCTCTGCGTTCTAGCTCGATTTGGGGACAGTGTTGGGTGGCGATGTGCGATTTAAATGTTTGCTGTAATAATATTTTTATATTTATAAAAAAGAAGAAAAAAAGGGGATGAGAACGAATCTGTGGTAACGCGTCTACGTGAAATCTTGAAGATTAATCTCGATAAGTGTATCGTTTTCTCGGAAAATGGGATTCGATAATTATCTTTGAAATTGAGGTAGATCAATTTTGAAACGGGAATTTCATTAAAACGAAGAAAAACAATTCCGTTGGCAAGGTGTTAAGTACTATCGAGTAATAAAGGGGTGTGTTGAACAGGTGCGACGTCACGTAATTCAGATTTTCACCTGGTAAACACATCGCACAACGATCCTTTAGCTTAATGAAAACCTCGTGGCCATCCCCATAGTTACATCAAGACGAGGATCAACCTGGTTGACGAGTTCTCGATGGCGAAAGGGGACGCTCGGTCCTTTCCACCTTTTTTTCTCCCCTCTTCGACGCGCATAAATTTGCATCTTTCACGAAACAGGTAAAACCCGAAGAAACAGTCGAGGGAACAGGAGTGGGTGGGGGATAAACCGGTGTCATCGGAGGGTTGGGAAAAAAAAACAGTCAGGTGGTTACACGAAAAGAGAAATATCGGTCACCCGGGAACGTGCCACCGGGAAGCCGAGAGAACACTGCGACTCGGCGAGACGTGGTGAACCTGCTTAAAAATTCGGACAATACTTCCCCGGGCGTCGGGGTACATTTAAATGTATGTATTCATACGCTCGTGTATTGCTTTGACGAGAGGTGTGGTCAAAATTATTCAAACTGACCCGGACTCTTTTTTTCCTTTCGGTCTGGGACACTTTCTAGCACCGGTGTGCGCGCTGCACCCACGTACTCTTTCCTCCTCCTCCTCCTCCTCTCTCTCTCTATCTCTTTCTCTCTCTCTCCCCCTCTGTCTTCCACATCGACTTGTGTCGCATCTCGCTCTTACCACTCTCCGTCTCCCATTTTTCTCTCTATCTCTTCGTCGTGCTTTCTAGCCATTGTCCCATCACGTGGTGTCGAATTCGAGATTGCGACGCACGTCGATTTCGCGTCCGATGACCTCACGCCTTTTGAATTCGCGGGCTGAAAGAGTGATTTGCAAGATTCACTTTAAGACCGCACGACGTTGTTGTAACATCGGTTGAGAAAAATCCGTTGATTTTCGGCGAACGGACCCTACGATCCCGTTAAATAGATTCACTACGTGTAGATACGTATATCCTGTTAGAAGCGATCCCGATTTCCTCGAGGATATGAAATTAAAGATCCGAACGTTAGCTGTAGAACGAAGTAACGGGTAATCAAGAGTTAAGGTCTTGACTCGGGCCAAGTACAAGAGTTCCCGACTGGTAGACCTGAACTACTCTTTTCCGGAAGAATTAGATCGAGGTTTTCGGGGTATTCAAACGGCATTAAATCCGCATATTTCCCCCAAACTATGGTGATATTCTTGTAGGGGACGTCCACCCGAGTAATTTAAGCCTAACTACGAGAAGATCCATCAAGCCAATCGCGAGATATTTTGATCTAAAAAGTCGAGGTTTTTGTAAGAAACGTCGTCTTCTTCCTCTCCTCCTTCTCCATCTCCATGTTCAGCCTGTCACGCAGCCCGGTGTAAAACCCTAACATATGTTTCATTCCATGCGAGATAATTTTTCTGCCGATAACGTAGATTTTATATATGTTAGTATATGAAATTTCCTCTCACACACATCCAGATTGTTAACATATTAAATTAGAAATGTTTGTTACGTTACGTTTTTGACATCAAGCTTCGTAAAATTAAGGTTCAGAATGCGCATTCGAAACATATTCGATCATTTTTATATCTTGAAAATTGCGCGAATGGCGAGCGATGTATGAAAATCGCGAAAAATCGTCAAATTCAACCAGTTTTTTGGTCGGCATTCGCTCAATTTTTGAGATAGCGATCTGAAACTTGTACCATTGTTTTAGTTAGGAAATTGTACGCCAGATCAACATATAATAGTTGTACTTTTCGAAAATTTAATTTTTCGCCAAAATCTGAAGGGGGTAGGTCAGGATTTTTTGCGATTTTCGTAATTTGCCCGTCATTTCCGTAATTTTCGAGCTATTAAAATGATCCAGGGCGTTTTGGAAGCGGAATCCGAAGCCGAGTAAGGCAGTGAAAGAATCATTTTGATATCTAAAAAATTATGGAAATAGCGAGCGATTTACGAAAATCGCGAAAAATCCTGACCTACCCCCTTCAGATTTTTGCGAAAAATTAAATTTTCGAAAAGTACGACTATTATATGTTGATCTGCCGTAGAATTTCCTAACTAAAACAATGGTACAAGTCTCAGGTCGCTATCTTTAAAATTGAGGGAATGCCGACCAAAAAACTGGTTGAATTTGACGATTTTTCGTGATTTTCGTAATTCCCTCGGCATTTCCACAATTTTTTAGACATCGATCTGATTCTTTCACTGTCTTATTCGGCTTTGAATTACACATCCAAAATGACCTCGATCACTAAAATAGCTCAAAAATTATGGAAATGGCGAGGGAAAAACGAAAATGTGGGTGAATCCCTGACCTGCACAATGGGATAGGTCAGGGATTTTTCACCATTTTCGTTTTTCGCTCGTCATTTCCACAATTTTCGAGATATCGATCTGATTCTTTTTGCATCTTACTCGGCTTCGGATTTCGCGTCCAAAGAGCCCTGGATCATTTTAATAGCTCAAAAATTACGGAAATGGCGGCCGAATTACGAAAATCGCGAAATATCGTCAAATTCAACCAGTTTTTTGGTCGGCATTCCCTCAATTTTAAAGATAGCGACCTGAGACTTGTACCATTGTTTTAGTTAGGAAATTCTACGGCAGATCAACATATAATAGTCGTACTTTTCGAAAATTTAATTTTTCGCAAAAATCTGAAGGGGGTAGGTCAGGATTTTTTTGCGATTTTCGTAATTTGCCCGTCATTTCCGCAATTTTTGCGATATTAAAATGATCTGGGGCGTTTTGGACGCGGAATCCGAAGCCGAATAAGCCAGTGAAAGAATCATTTTAATATCTCAAAAATTGTGGAAATGGCAAGCGATTTACGAAAATCGCAAAAAATCCTGACCTACCCCCTTCAGATTTTTGCGAAAAATGAAATTTTCGAAAAGTACGACTATTATACATTGATCTGGCGTAGAATTTCCCAACTAAAACAATGGTACAAGTTTCAGACGGCTATCTCAACAATTGAGCGAATGCCGACCAAAAAACTGGTTGAATTTGACGATTTTTCGCGATTTTCGTAATTTGCTCGCCATTTCCGGCATTTTTGAGATATCAAAATGACCCGGGACGTTTTGGAAGCGGAATCCGATGCCGAATAAGACAGTGAAAGAATCAAGTCGATATCAAAAAAGTTGCGGAAATGACGAAAGAATCCACAAAAAGCATCGAAAATGCAAAGCTATGGGCCAAGTACAAGAGAATGTTACATTGGAATAGGTTGCTCATTAACATAAACTGCATTTTACACAGGATTTGAAATCAATCAAACTTGCTCACATTTGATTGATTTCACTATCTTATTCGGCATCGGATTCCGCTTCCAAAACGTCCCGGGTCATTTTGATATCTCAAAAATGCCGGAAATGGCGAGCAAATTACGAAAATCGCGAAAAATCGTCAAATTCAACCAGTTTTTTGGTCGGCATTCGCTCAATTGTTGAGATAGCCGTCTGAAACTTGTACCATTGTTTTAGTTGGGAAATTCTACGCCAGATCAATGTATAATAGTCGTACTTTTCGAAAATTTCATTTTTCGCAAAAATTACGACATTTCTATCGGATTCAATTACCACCAATGTCCTAGGCCGAGTGTTTCGGGGGGGGGGGGGGGGGGGAATCGCTCGACGGGAGAGCCTTTCCTGATTTGAATCCTAAACGAGGCAACGAGGGGTGGTGAAACTGCGACAAAGAATCGAATCAAAGATGGAAGCGATCGTCGGCCACCCACCCGAAATTTCTGCCACATATCATGAATGGACAGAGAGCCCAAGCTGGGCTCTCTATGCCACGGCATGTTCTCGTCCGGACCGACTATGACATATGGGTAGCGCAAAAACCAGCAATGCTGATCGATTGGCCACGCTAACCAACCCCCTGGCACTTTCTTTTTCTCACTCTGTATACCGCCTCGTCTGTTCTACCTTTTTCGAAATATCCACCCGGAATACCGGTGGCCAAGGGTAAACATACTTATTTTTACCGCAAACTTTTCTTTCCGGTCTCCGTTTCCTTCTTAAGTACCCCGAGAAAATTCTAATACACGAACCTACCATCGGCGAAAAATAAGATTTTTTCCCTTCCGTTTCCTTGTAATCTCGTTATCATTCTTTTACCGTATCGCGTTAACTATTTACAGTTTTATATCATTTTTGGAGTTTATTCCGATATCAACGACATTGTTACAAATTCATAAGGAAAACCATTTAAAATTAGCAAATAGGTGTTGAAATTAACAATTAATTCAAAATTTCCAATCCGAATTTAGTCCAAATTTATTGATTACACGTTACAGAAATTTCTTTTTATAGCCACGAGAACAATTCAGGCAAATGGAGGGCTAAAAACCAAACGTGGGTCTATCATATATGGTTCGACCCTTGGATCGGTATTACCCGATCGATCGGCATCGTGTCCGATATATCGGAGTCCTACAAACGACGTCTATAAAAGGTCCCCCCCCTTTTCCATCCGTCACGGTCCCCCTCTGTCTCTCTTTTCACCATTCCGCAGACCTCTTGCGCTTAGGCCGCATTCGCACGATCCTCGATGCTGGGCCACCTTCGGCACGACCTCTCTCGGTGCACCTACGGTGAAGGTTTAGCCTATGTCGTAGGTGGTCGACGTGGTGGTGGCGGTTCGTCCGTCGTTGCGGCATCGGGACGTGAACGTGTACGTGTGTATATGTATATAGGAGTCACACACATGTATATATGCAGCGATAGGTGGACGACGGTCACTACTCATCGTGAGCCGGGAGCCGAAAGTTCATCGGTACGGTTAACCGGCACAGCACGGTACGGCTAGGCATAGCTCTTCTTCTTCTTCTTCTTCTTCTTATTCGTCTTCTTCTTTCTCTCCTTCTTTCTAGTAGTTCGATTCTGTATTCGCGTGTCCTTGTCCATTCGCCAACTGTGTTTCTCTTCCGATCTTAGGCTTCTTATGGGACGGCAGTCGACGACTGCTGACTCTTTGACTCTTTGCGGCCGCGTCTCTTATAGGTCGGCCGAGTTCTAGTTTTAAAGGACATGCACACTTAACCATCTTACACCCCGTGGATGTGGTACACGGATGTTATGTAGGTGGATACGTATCGTTTCATTGTTATTCGTATAGAAAGGTATATCTATGGTATGCATGTATGTATATGTATATATATTTGGATCCTGAATTTACAATTATATAAAATAATTCTATCAACCGAAATAATAACATAATTGATGTAATTTGATTTTAATTAATTCACGATAGAATACTAATTACACACGAATCCAGCAAAACTATCATCGAACAGTAAATACCCGAGAAATCTCCGTCGGTGTACACGGTCGGGCACATTAGTCAATTAAATTTACCGGGACCAAGAGTCGGAAAGGGGGGGGGGAGGGGGTCGAGGGGGAAGAGTAAGTCGAAGGGGGAGGGGGTGGGGATTCATTACCTATACATACATCTAGAGATGCGGAATAGACGAACGAGGGTCATTACTGCGCTGTGTCCCGATGCCAGAAGCCAAAAGTTCATACCATCGGCACGGTTAACTGGCGAACCTCGGGCACGAGTCTCCTCTTTCTTCTTCTTCTTCTTCGTCTTCGTCTGATTCTTCGATCTTTCCATGTCGCTGTTCCTCTTCCACGCTCTCTCAGTTGTTCGCCGCTGGAAGAGAGGAGGCAGAAGTCCCCGGGTCTTGCGGCAGCCGGTGGCTCTTTGCCTCTCAGCGACGTCGTAGTCGTCGTCGTCGTCGTCGTCGTCGTCCTTCTCCTCGTTGCCGTCGTCGTCGTAGTCGTCGTAGTCGTCGTAGTGTGGACGGAGAGACCGACCGAGTTCGAGTTTTAAAAGACGGGCGACACAACACACGAGAGTCGTGAGTGAGCAGAACGCTCCGGCAGCAGCCTCGAGTTCTCCATAGCTCTCCGCTCCCCGATATATAGGGCAACCGTAGACTCTCACGGTTTCTGCGAGCTATTCATCTGCATACACTCCGCGCTGCCTCCTCTCTACTCCTGCTTTTTCTTCCTCCTTCGTTCTCCTTCCTATATATTCGGCCTCCTTATTCTCCCACTCACTTTATCTCTCTCTCTCTTTTTCTCGTTCTCTTTCTTTCTCTTTCTCTTTTCTCTTTTCTCTTTCTCTGACTGCCTCTCTTTATCCGTCAGCGTGTTTTCTACCGTGCCTCGTTCGGGTCCGCGTCAACCCTCTCTCACCGCGAAATTTATCGGATTAATTATTGTCACCGTGTGCCGCGTCGTATCGCCGAGAGTTTTCGAGCCCCAGGTACTCCTCCGTTTCACGGTAATTATTGCGAACTCGACATCGGGCCGTTTTGCGTCTGAAAAAGAGGGGAACAATGAGAATCGCGGAGGGACAGCCGAGTGTTTATATACTCCTTTTGCGAAGGAAACTGCAAGGCACTCTCTTCTCCGTACCCCCCCCTGTTATTTATTAACAGAACCTCTTGACCCTTTACGATCCAATTTATTTTTCCACTTCCGCGTCGGACGATCTATTGTCGTAGTTTTGTTTCGATTTATCGTCACATTGAGATTGTCTCGAAGTGCCGTGGTATTTTCATGCGTTACTTTAGATGGGTGGGTGACATTTATTTTGTAAATTTGAAGATTCGACCGTTAGTGTGTCTTTATTAATCATCAACCAATAAATACACAATAGCAATATTTCCTTGATATATTAGATGGAGTACGCGATTCACTTTTTATTAGATCATCTTATAAAAGGTCAGCGAACACTATTTGTGTAAACTATCGGGATCACGAAACCAGCGGTCGGATCCCGGTTGAAAAACAGGACGTCGCACGGATGAAGAATGTTTCCGCGCGGCTGCAAAGAATAGCGTAACTAGATTTTACCAAAGCTTCATCTCGCTCGTCTTCGCAATTGCCTTTATCCTGCGAAAAAGAGAGAGCCGCGAAACAGAATTCGTCGTCATCGCCGTCCGCGTCGACCTCGTCGTCGTCGTCGTCGTCGTCGTCGTCGTCGACGTAGTCGGTGCAAGCCAGAGGAGGGTCCCCGCGATGGTATAGAAGTCTTAACCGGGAGAATAATAGAAGTAGGAAGCAAAACGGCGAGGCGGCGGCGCCGCCGGAAAAAATCGGCAAAGCACATTACACGAAATCACAATGTTTAATGAAAATTGCATGGGCAACGATACACGAGGCTGCGTCGCGACAACGGTTCGCCGGTCGTCGGAATAGAATTCACTCGGACTGTTTCGCCTCGTGTAGCGGTGTCTCGAGCCAAATCGTGACGCGGCAAAGCGGTATTCAGATTGCGCTCTTAGCGGTTTTGCCGATTTTTTTCACCGCGACAAAAGGGGGATTTCTGTAACCACTGGTCAGAAGCTGCGCGGTAAGACACCCGCGCGGTCTCGTAAATAATAGTAAAAATGCGTAGGACTTCTTCTTCGTTTCTTCTTCTTGTTTTTTTTCTTCTTTATCTTTTTTTTTCTCTTTTTCTTTCTACCCGCGAAGTGCTCATCGTCAAAGAGTTTCTCGCGTATTCACGTTCTCGATGCATTAGGAAATGACGATCGCGAGAAAGAGGCATTAAAAAAAAAAGGAAATGTATTTTTACCCACACGATCGAACGTATACATATATACGCGAAACAAGGGTGTGCAGCGATCGCGTATTATTTAATCGTTCATTTAATAAACAACGTTGTATCGACGTGACAAGTGCGGTGTGTGATTGAATTTCTACTAACGATACGTTTGTGTGAGTCATACGTTCCGTTCGTGCGGACAGTGTTCAAACGACAATACCCGTTTTGCCTTCGGGATTGTCGTCAGTCGGGTTTTATCTGTTACACGTTGATTGTAAAAGCACTGCGTCTAATAGAGGCATTCGGCTCATGACAGTTTGCATAATATTACTCATTTATTACCTGCCGCTTAGTACCCGCTCTGAGGATCATCCATGTGTATATCATAACAACGGAATACAATAAATGTTTCGCGAATATTTGCGGAAAAGTTAATATATATATATACACTCGATGAACATCTGCTCCGTGGAAGAACCGTTTCTGCCGGTTCTGTTCTACTTGGCTATAAAGGATTCTATATCCACCGTAGCTCTCACATATGAGAGACCGATGCCTATCGAGAAAACCACCGTATCTCTGCTTCAAGAGAGTACAGTACATTTCGATCGTTACCGAAACGAGATCGTTATCGCGTATACGGATGCGCGATATATCACCGACGCCTGAGATTTCTGCTACACGTTCAAGGATGCGATTCGCAACAAATTCTACGCCGAATATTTACCTTCCCGTATCTCGTCTATCGAAAACATATCCGCGGATGCATTATACTCGAAACACTTTTCCATCGTGTACTTAACGTCATTTCGATTTCATCGTGTAAGAATGGTTTTAATATAGTCTCATTTTTTTAAAAAATCTTTATCAGAATATAATATCAGCGCGTCTCGGATAAACGATGCATGGAATCCATGCAATATCACATTAGAATCTTTTACAAACCTCCATATTTTCTATACGACGAATCAAAAGTGATACCATACTTTCCACGAATCGTCTCTGAAAAACCCTTTTGATCTACATGATACCCAGGATCTCTTAACGATCTCCTTTAATTAATCAAACAGAAACCACGCGTAATCTAAAAATCAGTTTTTAAAAAACTGAAAAAAAATCACATAAAAAGACTGTTCATGATGGCACAAAGAAAGTTACGATCACCACCGTAGGTGGCAGACCGTCGAACGTGTGTTTCCTCGGCGCAGTTTGTAGAAGCAAACGTCGGACATATCTCGCGGAATTGCGAGGCCCCGACGACGGTGGAGCGAAGCGGCGCGGACTGGCTGCTGCCCGATCCCTAAGCGAAGTGAAAGTTAGATGTGTGGGCACGGGATGCGCACGAATTCATTTTTTCGGCCTCACCGTTGGACGTTTTTTTCCACCGTCGCGGCATCAGTTCCCATGTATACCCGAGACCTAGCCTATATGGCCGGCGCGCGATATCTTCTCTCACATGTACACGATTCCGCATAGAGACAGGACAGACAGAACCCCGACACATTCAGACATTATCCTGGCCCTCCTCCTCCTCATCCTCCTCCTCTAACCGTCGGTCTCTCTCTTTCTCTCTCTCTCTCTCTCTCTCTTTCTCTCTTCCTTATCCAATGGTTACATACACGTATTCCCATATCGTCTGGTCGTTCGTTCTCCTTCTTTCCCTGGGTTGCCTTCTATTCACTCTTCTATCCGACCGGTGGAGAAGCAACTTGTACATCTGGTACATACTACTCCCGTAGCTAGGCTCTAGCCGTGACTTATCGGCTCTATGCACCTACGACGTGTCCCTATAGCCGTGCGCCCCGGTGGAATCGATTCCGGAATGACGCGGAATCGATGAACGTTCTATCGATGCTACCTCGTGGGACCCGCGGTGATCTCCCCGCACGTTAGATCTTCGGGATACCGGATTATCCGAACGAATGTGTAACCTTTTAATCTATCGAGGAGAACACAGAGGATCGTTCTTTCGTTTCTTTCGTTCGTTTCTTTCGTGGGTAAACGGTGATCGTTAGGTTTACTATTAACATTTCCACCGTTGAATACACGATTGAACGCCCTTCGGATACGATAGAGGGAATTTCTCTTTTGTGTATAAGAGATCGAGGTCTCGCGGTAGATCTTAGAGTAAAGTAGATTTCTGTTATTTTTATCTTAGAGACGTTTATATTACCAAGCTTTCCATTGTGTTACGATATAAAGGGTCTAGCTAACGTCTGGTGATCTAACGAGACTACTAAACGGTAAATTATAGGTAACTACGATAGGACAAAGTGTCTTTAACCGTCTGCTTGTTTTTTTTTTTTTTGAGATTCGTTCGGTGACGCGAAATCGTAGAGTTTATCGTTCGTTCCTATCGTAAGATCTTCGGAGGCGGCGCGACGATGTTGGAAACCGAAATTTTCATCGGTCGACGATCATTCTCTGTGTATATGTGGTGGTATTCGAAGGATAACGCGAAACCACGGGTAGAAGAATGCATGACCTTTCTAATCGATGTAGGTAATCCGTCTTTTCTCTTTTCGTATATGTTCATATATCTTCGGCGCTGCTTTTTCCGTCGTTTCTCTGCATAGAGTGCACCGCTATCCCCAGATACAGGAGGAGTAGTAACTTACACGGTCAGCGTATCCATTGCTCTGGTTCTCTAACTTCGACTTATCAGTTCCCCGACGGTTAAGTGTGTCTTCGACTATGCCTGCACGTTCGAAGAGATTCCGGGCGACGCGAAATCGATGAGCGCTAACAGCCTCGTGGGATCGAGATCAAGCGCGAGAGATCTGGGATCGAAATTTCCTGCCGGTGCCGCGCTAACACTTCCAGCCAACTCTCGTCTGGCTGTTAGTTATCGCGAGGATGTTTACAGAAATTTGATAAAGTCTTTCTAACGTGAATTTCGTGAAATTGTCATTATAATTCGTAGCGAGAATTAATTAATTTTTTTAAGTATATTTCTATCGAATTGAGATTAGATAATTTGATTTTTAGATACGGTGTGGTTCGATAGATATCCTTGTAATTTTTATTACACAAACTACAACGGGATAAGGTTGAACGGAAGTGTCGACGACGTGATAGATAAGCGATGTATTTAGGGAACAACGCAACAACGTATCGTGAAAAGAGCTTGTATCCGCAATCGCGATGCGGTACGGTCTTCTTTTAGCAGGGGTTGGTTGACGAAAACAATAATCTACAAGGGTGTGAGAAACCTATCGATCGGCAACCCGAAACAATGGCCTCGGCTGGTACGTAACAAATGATCGTCTCCTTATCGAAGGAAGGATGAACACTGTCGCAACATCACGGTCAGCTTTCTCGCAAAAATTGCTACTTTGGCACTGCGAACAATACTCGTCCATTTTGTCGTAGTCACGTGTATCGTTTACATCGATCATTCACTACGAATTTTCATTAAATAGTGATATCAATCTAGACAAATATTATATATCTTGTTCCCCTCCAAAATATTTATATTAAACAAAGCCGAGTCGATAGTTTTGATTTCCAAGTGATTTCATACATAATTCACTAAATGAAAATCATATTGCAACCGTGCTCTCTATTTCCCGTATTACATCCTAAATCTTATTTTCTCTCTAACGATACTATTGCACGGTAAGAGAATTATTCTTCGATATCATTGCGGAGCTATTACCTTTTCGTTGATTCAACTCCGCTTGACATTTACTCCATTATTCCCATCGATCTCCTATTACCATCGTTATCAAGGATTCGGCTGAAAGTCTTTTATTTATCGTGATACGTTCCGCCCGCGCTGCATCGTCTCCGGGGAATAATAAAATATTTGTCTAGTCCTGTACTCGACTAAGGTATCATACGTTATCATAGAACAAGAGGACTTTCGATGGCGGGAGCCGCTGAATCCTCTCCCGTTTCGTATCTATACGTGACTCCGTGCAGCGTATACATATATCGGCGAATAAGCAGCTCGACTCGAAGCCAATCAGTTCGCGTAATGGAGATCGATAGCCATAAGCCGATCCTCACGAGCACTGATACATGCAACGTTTTACCGAGCGTATAATGCGAATCGTCCCGACAGACGTGCTTCTCGAATCTGCTCCACGCGTTTACGTCTACATACACGTACATACACAGCCACGCTGTGTATATGCTCAATAAAACTATCGAGTAATGAAACACCATACACCGAGCCATCGCGGAAACGTTACATGGTGAGAACACCGTGACACGGTTATCAATATATCCACACAATTTTCGGACACGGTTAACCTGTTAGCGGGGGAATTAATTTTCGTTCTCGTTCAAATAACACGTTTCGCAATGAACTTCTTTCGCGAAGTGAAGTTATAGTATTTACCATTATAAAGTGATGGGAGAAAAGAAAGTCACTTATTACTCGTTGACTATTCGATTTGACTAAATATATTTGGAGATACATAATCTGTCACGTATTTATAGAAATACGTATGATGTATCTTGAATCATACTATCAACCGTAAAGTAGTCAATTGCACTCGACAGTATGCAGAACGTTACACTATTAATACAACAGTGGCGTAAAATGTAGTGCGCAACCCAAATTACTTTTCAAATCCCCGTGACAATGCAAGTGTCTGACATCCATTGGAGTTATCTTCCTGGTATAACGAAATAATTCGTCTCTAATAATTAATTGACAATGGTGGGGGGAATATTAATTCTCGGCACCGTTGTTCCTGAAATCGTTGTTTCCACCGAAGAATTCGACGTCGCCTGTAAAAGGACGGCGTTTCCTCTTTACGATCCTGGCTGACGGAGTCCGTTCTTATCGTAGAATAAACTGAGACTAAAAAACGGACGGATGAACGGACGTTGTGGAGATGAAATACTGGCACTGTCCACTGTGCCCCACCTGTACCCTTATCTGTACAAACACCGCGTATCCCGTCGGTTACAAAGAGACGCGGGTCACTCGGGACCTCGAATATTTCTCCTCGTTTATTTTTTTCCTTTTTTTCCCTCGGCGCTCTAGTGTGACCGGAATACACTGCATAGAAACCGAATAGAGCAGAAATCAAATAAAACGATTCCGAAATACCGTTGGAATTTATTTCTGGTATTGTACATACGCTCCACGTTTACGAGATAGAAGGAATTATTTGTTTCCAAGATGTATTTTATTGCGATCAGATGATATTAGAGATCGTATGTTGGAAAGTCATTGTACCCGCGTCGGAGTTCATTTTCGAAGCGCATTATACGTGGCGGCAAATACATCCGCATAATAGAATGACGGACTTACAATGCACTGCGCCTAAGAGTTACAAGGGCCCGCGAGGAGAGTGTTAAGTGAAAGTCAGGTAAAATCCCTGACCACGATGCTCTCCGACCCTCCATTTGCCTCACTTATCCGTTGAAAGCCGCGTTGCTGCGAAACGTTTCGCAGGCACGTGGCGGAAGGTATGCAACCGAATTTACGAAATCTCTTAAACGAATCTGTATCTGACTACGCCCGCGCTTAATACGGTATAATTTTATAGCACACTTTTATCAACGCTCGGGAATAATCTAACTTCGAGCAGTGAAACGTTAATCGTACCACGACCGATTAAATGACAGTTTTCGAACATTACACTACAGATTCTACACTCTACTTTAGTACGTAATGTACAATTTTCCTAATATGAAATATCGAAGTTTAATTTTAATATTTATTTTCGTTTCATTTCCGTTAATTAAGACTTCATAGTGTTATTGAAGTCTGACAATATCAATTTGATAGATAAGATGTCACTAAGAAATATGATTCTATAAATTAAATGATGCTGCGATCATTTCGTCGGAATTTCAAGCGGCAAAGAGTAAGCTCGTGAATCTCGGTGAACAACCTGAGGAAGGCTGACGAAATCGAAAGGATATCCGGAGAGGTGTCCGAGAGATCGACGTGCGGTTTTCGGATGGACAAAACGGTCCATTCATGCCGGCACAACATCCTGTCATTGGTACGAGGTCGAGACGTGACCTTATTCGTAGGACACGTCACGGGCAAGTCCGACGAGCCTCTCCATGACAAATTACGGATCGTTTCACGCCTGTAACGTGCCTCCTCATGCGTCGAGGAACTCGTCGTGTCGGGTCCGGGGGTATAGTAAGAAGAGGCGTCCGAGGGTGGATTTTTACCGGGTCACGACAAAGACGGCCTTAAGTCCCGGGGACAGTCGTGGCACGAATAATGCCTTTCGGGATTAGGATCGTAAATGTACGGACCACCCAAAAAAAAAATAAATAAAAGAACCTAGAGAAATCGCGCGTGCAATCGCGCGGATTATTTCCTACGGACCTGGAGAGTGTGAATTTTCAGAATGATTTCTCCGGGGGTTGAAAATCCAGGATGGATTTTCGTCGTTCTTAGTTTTTGACTTCCTGGATTCATCGCTTTCATTGTCCACTTTTAGAATTGATACTTGATCTTGAGATTAATACATTTAGACGAATTTGTCATGATTTCCGGGCTAAGAGGACTGGAAGTGTTATTGATATCTTTATATATATGAATTTCCGGTTTACAAAGTTTCGCTTTCGCTGTCCGTTAAATCAACGCCGTTCCCGATCTACGGCACAGTAGCCGGGGAGAGAGAGAAAAAAAAAGTTACGGAAACCGAACGAATCCGAAAGTTCCCATGAGCCTAACTGTTCGACAGCGCGGTCCCTAATATTTGACGAGATCTCTGGTTTCAATTGAAAATCAACAAGAAGAGCGAGCGAGACAGCGCGAGGCTACAGTATGTATCCCTCAGCAATAGGCGAAAGAAAGACGGAGAGGCAAAGTACCGAGACAAAGATTTCGGGGTTTCGAGAGGAGGAGAACAGGAGAAGGAAGAAAAAAAATCGTCTGCCCTAACGGATTCTAGGGTGAAAGAAGAATCGTGGTGGGGTGAAGGTAAAAAAAAATTGGGCGATCGGTTAAAGTGCAAGGAAGAAAAAAGCCCTAAATGGAACAAGGATGAAAATGAAGCCTGGTATATAAAAAAAAAGAAATGCAGCGGTGTTCCGTTTTTTCTTCGCTCAATACACCTTCATGGCCTCTAAAGCCTCTCTTCTGTCTTGTTTCACTTTATTTGTCTGACGGTCTTCGTCTCTCTCATCGGGTCTACTCCTGGCCTACGGCCTTATCTTTATGATATTTGCGTGCATTATCTCGCAGCGCATACACGACCCGGGATTTCTCCCCGGCAAAGCCGCGGAGCCGCGTTTTCGTTTGCCAGGAAGGTGGAACGAGAGGAGAGCGACGAGGTTCTTCTTCTTTATCTACGAAACAGGAATTAATCCGGCCACCAGGGACGGAAGGTTTCACCACGTTCTCGGCTTCGAGGAGGAACAATTCCCCCTTCTTCTTCTTCTTCTTCTTCTCGTCGTTCTTCTTCTTCTTCTTCTCGTTACTCGACTGGAGGGCGTTACACTGAAAAATAATTGTCTGTACCTACCTCCCCACCCCTTTCCCCCTTACCCCAACGATTCCTTCCTATTATGACGTTACGCTGGTAATTAGCATAGTCATCCACAGGTGGTTGATCGTGAAATATATCGCTACCCAAGGTATATAGATGTGTATGTATATAAACGAACGGCGCCGCCAGCTTCCCGTAGGAGAGAAAAGTCTCTCATTGAATCTCCTACGGAATGAAACTAAAAAAAAAACTATATATATATATAACCTTGGGAAAACTTGGGTAGTATAATTGACGCTTGGGTTATTGGGTTAACGATTCGTTAGAATAACTGTCTTTATAATTAGCCATGAATGTGTTTTTCCTATTTAACTGAGATTGTATTTAAATCTTGTCAGGTATACACAGTATATCGCAATGATCGAACTGTTATTTACATAGAATCCTTTAAATTGATCATTTCAATTGGACTATTTTTCTCGATCGATTTTCTTCGGTTTATAGTAAACAATTATTTTTCATATCGAAAACGTGTTAAAGAAGACGTGCCGCAGAACAGGCAAGGAAATCTGCACGGAAACGTGTCCCCGGATCGTTTGTCGAAGTGGAGGCCCAGTCCGTGCCTTCGACAATGAACGGGTCCACTTTAAAACAAAGGATCCTATCAGATAAACGGTTTTTCAATAGGAAGAGAGACGCATGAGGGCTGTCCACTGCAGACTGATGCCACAGCGCGATTAACTTCAAACGTAGCGCGCGCATCGTCCAGCCTTCCGTTCTTTATTCCTGAAAACAAATTTTTATGTTTTTTTCTCTCTCCCTGTCCACCCCCACCCTCTTCTCTCTCTCTCTTTTTTTTACGCTATGCCTTTCGGCCCTGCACTCGACTTGTCGGGTCACGGTTTTATCTTATCGCGACCGACGGTAAAAATTTGTTTGATGCGAGGTCAACGTGCAGGATTTTTCATTTTTTTCCCCCTTCCCCTCCCTCTATAGATACGTTGAAATTAATATCGTCACTTCTGCCTGTCATTCTCGCACAGAATCGAAACGAACGGGCAGCGATTTTAAAGAAAACCGAATAATGTAACGTTTGCTTGTGTGTCTGCTTTTAGAAGACCGTTTTAAATGTTTCACGCTTGTAAATACTCGTACAGCGCCCGGTACGCTTATCAATGATTGCACGTGCTATCCGCGTGCAATACACTGAATCGTACACTATGTATCTTGCGTGTGTACATAGTAGAATTATAGTTGCCACTATCAAGCGATAAAGTGCTACCAATTGAATAATTCTACTTTTAAATAATCACCACGTATCCCGCACACGTTCCGATAAAACGTTTCATTCGGCGCGACGTGTGAACTTTAAGAAATAGAATTTTAACGAAGATTTTGACGGTGGGTTTCTCCTAAACGGTATCGACTTTGCGAATCAACGAAAGTCGTTTCTTAAGAGGCTCGCCATAGACGTTTTTGCGTGCATCGGTAACGAGGCGGTGTTAAAGGTGCAGGCTGGGCCAGTTTCTCACAGAGTCATCGGAACTTTCTCTGTATACGACGCGGATTTTTCCCGGCGTATTCGCATAGGTCATGGCACGGGGTCAGGAATGCCCTTAATAAAGTAACCACGCCGTAAGTATCCGCGCGATGAGGCGCTCGTTACGCGGAATAATGCCACTTTCCTGCGGAGAGTAAGAAACTCGGACCCGCGCGCGCGGCTCTGTTAATTTATGCGCGTGTCTATTTTTTTTTTCTTCTACTTCTTCGTCTTCTTTCCTCTCCCAAACGGCGCGGGATAATTTAACCGTCATTTGGCAATCACGGCAACGTCCCGCGTATAGACTGACAACTCCGCGCATCAATCAACGGTAGAAAACAATGAATCTCTCCTACACGTTTGATGTTTATGTAATACGTTTGTAACATTTCGAATCGTGCGGTCTACGGTACTACCGCATCGTTTACCGTTTCGGGTATAAATTGAAATTAAAGTATATATGTATGTATATACATAGAGAATATTTCACGTTGGTTTGTTCTACGTGATTTTAATGAGTATTAAGGAAATCCTAATGATTTTCAATTTATTTATGGGCCCCGTTGAAATTGAAAGGTTCGAGTGGTTGAAACGACGAGCAAAACACCTTGCTACGTACCGCGAGGTACTATTAACATTAATGAAACGGAATATGCCTACCTGGTGTCTCAAGTCGAAGCGAGGTGAAGATCGCAGATAAGCGGCGCTCTAAAGCAGCACACGTTGTTACTACCTGTACGGTAGGGAGAACCGTGTTCCGGTCACTCACGGCCTTTTCGAAACTGTTAGGTTTCCCAGGTGCTTTCTCGCCTGGAATACACCGGGTGAACCCACACATCTAGGACTTTAACACTCTTCTCATTTTTTTTTCCTTACTTTCGAACGTCTAATTGTACGTGATGTTAACTTCGGATTACAGGTTGGAGTACTCTTTACACGCTTTACGTGTTACTCGGTGTACGAGTCGTGTACCTTTATTTGAAAAAAGTCTAATCACGCCGAGGGGAATATGGAAGTCAGGGAAAATAAAAGATTTGCCGTTTCAACGTGTCTTACGTTTTGCGAATCGTAGAATTGGCGGAGACACATAAAAGACTTTCGTTTTCTCTCGCCGTTTGACAAATTTTTATACGAATATTTCGCTGATTCTTTTACTTCAAAAAAAAGGATATCATTTCTACATCTGCCTACATTATCCCGTTCGTATCTCTCGATACACATAATCACACCCGAGACATCTCGCGGTCCAATCGTGTCACCCGGGTCAGAGAGTAGTTCCCCGTTGGAAATCCGTCGTCGTCCAATGCAATCCTGAAATCCCCGAGGAACGAGGCGTCGATCAGCGAAAAGTTTCACGGTGGTCTCTCTTCGGCGAGCCTCGGAAACTCTCTGTGTACATGTATGTGTGTATGTATAAGAGAGAGAGAGAGAGCGAGAAAGACAGTGAGACATTGAAAGAGAAAGAGGGAAAGAGAATCGGTCGACCACGGCTCGCAGAGGTCGCCTCGTGAAATGCCCGCGGACGCTCTCCTCTCTCGGGGTCCTCCTCGGCTTCCACGCCGAGGAGGAGGATGTGAGGGCGTGAGACTCCTTGAGTGTGGGAGAGTACAAGGCGCATTGTGGAAGTCGGTACGCCGACACCGACGTCGCTGCCGTATAACGCGCGACTCCGCGCGAGTTGCTGGCCCCCCTTCGTCCCCTCATTACGCTCTCTCTCCCCCTTCTCTTCGTTCATTTTCTCTCTCTCTCTCTCTCTCTCTCTCTCTCCTCTCACCCGTTCGGTACCTCTTCTCATACTCGTGCTCCTTCGCCGACGGGAGGAGGCCGTGTGGTGCACGCCGCGCGGTACCCCGAAGTAGTCTCATTTCTCGTGTGAACTGACCACATGGGTCACGTACCTATTATCATTTCCCGGTGTGCCTAAGCGGGAGGAAAGAATGAAATCTAGATCGCCGGAAGCCCCTCATAATTAACGCGCCGCGAACGAGACGAAGGAGAGGGGCCAGGGGGGTGGGGAGGGTGAGGGGGGAGGGTAACGTGGAACTGCCGCGACGGTGCAGACCAGACCACGCTTGCAAACGGCGAGGAGGCACGGGCGGAGGTAGGCCGCGAAGGAAATAGAAAAAGAACGCAGGTAGAATGGCCGGAAGGGGAGAGGAAGATATTCGCACGTGGACCTGCCGAGTCGAGGCCCCGTTAGCGAGGTTTTTAATTGACGGTCCGACGACCGGACCCCGCGTGCCACCGCGGAGGAAGTGCGGGTGACTTAATTAACGTTTGGTACAAGGCAGACACTCGGTGTTTTATGACTTTATACTGATTTCCTGTGGGAAGAGTCTACTTGAATATTTTGTTTGTAAATCGTATATTAATAGGAACATTATATATTTGATATAAAAGATTTTTAAAATGTGTAGATTCGTATATTATGTAATCAAAAAAATTCTCAATGACACTTTCAAAACATCAGTATATAAATTTCTCATAGATCATATAAAATAAGAGTTTACGTATTTGTCATAAATTTAATAAAAACAGATCCCCGGGAGCGAATAGAGTGATTGTGTTACATAATCCAAGAAATCCTCCTGACGTGTCCCGGAGTGTCAACGACGTGCAAGGGTTAGGCGCCGCAGGATGAATTCGGTTGTTTGGACGATCTCGTTGTCGTCGCCCGGCGCAGCTGTTGTTTTGTTGCGCAAGCGAGCGAGCGAGCGAACAAGCAAGTTACCGAGCAAGCGGGCAGAGGACATGGGGTATTTTCATGGGGGTGTCGGTCGCCACGCCGTCCATCGGTCCGTCTGTCCGTCGTCTCTAAGCCTGAAAGGGTTCCTGTTATGCTCGGGGTTCACGCATGTGGAACTGAAAGCCGAGCGTACTCTGCAGTCCCATTATATCACCTACCACCTTCGTCCACCCCCTCGAATACATATGGCCCCGTCGGACTACATGGGGGCACGTCATCTTGCAGCTTGCGCAATGATCGGAAAGGATCCTCTCTGTTTTTCGACCTTTCTCCCTTTCTCCCGATCACCGGCCCGCTGGGCCCTCCGTGCGGAAAGGGAACGTGTTGACGTGCCCCGAAGTCCATTAACGGCTGCGCCCGAGAATCATCTACGAGCCGGCGGACGATGGGAATGATTCGACGGAAACGCGGAATCATCATTCGCCGCGTGTGAATTACGTGGAACGGTTTCGTAACAGTGTTTCCTCGGATTCTGTTTGGTTGTTTTTGAACTTTGCTTCTGTGTCGATTCTTCTAGGGTGGAGAAGGGAGGGGGGAGGGAGGGAAGTTAGATTGTAAAGGGTGAGGTTGATACATTGATTTTTTTTTCGGTGTATTGGAAAATAAGATGATATTAGACACTTTGCGGGAGGAAATACATTACCGTAATGATTGTTCTTTTGGTGAGTCGACGCGTAGTGGCAGGGAAAAGTCGTTGGTCCCGATGCGAAACCAAACTACGTGCTATCACGGGCATATCTTACCACATAAGGGCCGGTTATAGGGGTAACTCTCGATGGGAGTGGGAAAAAAAAAGACAGGGGTGCGCGATGGGTAAAAAAAATCCGGAGGCTGGGTGACTATTAATATATAGATATATATATATTTTTTCTCAACGGCACCCCTATTTAGCATAGGTTTGAAAAAAGGACTCTACCGGGTAGTGTCCCAACCCCGTGCGTAACGTAACCCTTTGCAAACACCATGAGAAAAAAAAACGGCCGCCGGTGGTAACCGACGACGATTCAGGATGCTACGGGGATGAACGAGCATCTCTCACGGTGTACACGGTATCGTCGGTTTGAATTTAAAAAACTGGTTGTACGAATGGGAACGACAACAAAGAAGCCAATATATACACCGTGCGTGATATCGTTACGCTAGGAAAAAAAGAGGAATTGATATTTAAAAAATAATGATATTGCACGCCGCGTTGCTCGCACAACGACAGGTGAATTAAACGTACGCGTTGGTTTTTCGTAATCCCGTGTTTCTTTGTGGTCAGTGTACAAAGGGTCAGTAAAATCCCGATCCCATGATCACCCGACGCGCGACAAGGGTCAGTGGGGTGGAAAAAATAAATAGAAAACAAAGAAAAGCCATTTCATTATTCCCGGACGTTAATTAATTATTCTCCGCAACGGAGTAATTAATCTCGACGGAAGATAGAGATCCTCCGGCTGGTAACCTGGCCTGACAAATGTATTTTTTTCGCTGAATCGCACGGAAACCTCCCCCCTCCCACTCCCACTCCTACTCCCCACCCCCCTTGCTAATACGTCCATTGATCGGGAGCTGATCTCTTGTTCCAAGGGAACCGTTCTCGCAATACTACATCTCACTGTGATTACCTACATCGTCTCGAAATTACATATAAAAAGTAATCCCAGACATCGGCACTCTCTCGTCTACACGTCGAATCGGTCGCGGAGGGATATATTAATCCCGCAATCTGTGTACTGTAATTTCGAAAAAATATCCCAAACGACGCATTAATTCACGCAAAATAACATTTTTCTCGTTCGTTTAAAATAAACAGAAAAATACCAGCGTTTTCATTATTATTGTTAAACTCAGACGTACCATAAATTTCTCGGCTAGACTATACACAGACCCGGCATAGTAGTACTTTTGTCAGCGGAATAACCGACGACTACGACGACGACGATGACGACGACGATGTCGGCGACGAACGAACGAACGAACGAACGAACGAACGACCTAGTCTCTGTTCATACAAAAATTTCCATCCCGCGCCAGATTTCCCATTCTTTCAGAATCTCTGCCGCAGGGCAAGCTTAACGTATCATTACATCGAAGGTCAACACCACTACCATCGCGACTAACGCCGTGGTAATTTGACTAAGCCCGAATCGAGGATCCCGGCGGCAGAGTCGGCCATTCATTCATGACCGTTTCACCGGTCTCCAACGAGGGTTTTTCCCCGTCTTTTATTAGCGCGAAAATCAATCGATCGTCCGCACGAGAGGCCGGAATTGGCGCAACGTACAAACGCCGTACACCGTCACATATGGTCAAACGGGAGAGAAAAAAAAAAAGAAAAGAAGGGAGGGGTAGGGTGGGTCCGATAAAATGACCAAACAGAACACTATAGCTCGGCGAGAAAGTCACCGATTTCAATGCTGATATTTGCACCCTCGCGTGTCATTGTTATCCGTAAACCGTGACTTTTTTTGTTGTTGTTGTTGTTTTTACTTCTATCGCACTGCTTCTCTCGCTGGTTTTTTGTCACGTACGTTTCATGACGAAAAGAAAAACAAAGAAAAAGGAGAACTAGGATGGGAATGATGGAAAATATCGTCGCGCAACCATCGGTTACGGTGGCAACGTTTGCAACGGAACTTCCTGCTGAAGTTCCCTTTCATCCACGACGTATCCAATCTTACTCCTTCGCCCCGGCGTCTTCTTCGCTAACCGCCCCCCTTCCCCCTCCCCTCACCACCCTTCTTTACCTACCCCCTCGTTTCTTAGACACGTATAAATCTTCACGGTAAACGCGCACGGTCTCGAATTTCACGTGAGTAATTTTATAACCGTAAATCGACCTTTCAACGATCCTACGGGGAAGGGATTACATACTAGCGAAAAGAAGCGGGCGAAATGAACGGAAGAAGTTTAAAAACGGAGGAAGAACGGTGCGTGAAACAGAGAGAAAAAGTAGGGTTCGCCTTTCGCCGTTCTCACCCCTTTCTCGTTTTTGTGTTATTTTTTTTTTACACCGATGGAAATACACGGAAAAAAGTTGTGTATAAATCGTATGCAAAGACGAGGTGGAAGCGGTCGGGCCCTTAATTTAGTTAATTTAGATTTTATCCGTTAACCGAGAAGAATGTCGTGAAAAAACGCGTTGCGATTCTTCCGAAACGAAAGAAGAGGAGGAAAAAAAGGAGCCCGTGGAATACGAGAGCAGGCCGCGGGAGAAGAAGGGGTTAAAAACGCCCTACCAAGACCGGTATTATTATATACTTATTTAAGGTCCGCCAACCTCGAGGGTTCCGGAACGGGACGTTTTTTTTTCCCTCGATGACCCGTATTATTTTTTTTTTACCCCCGTAGCTACCCCTGTCTCTCTCTCTCTCTCTTCACGGTGTCTGCGACGTCTCGTCTCTCCTCCTTTTTTTTTTCTTTCCACCGCAGCTTTATTATAATCGGTGTGAAATGATAACCGATCGCGGCGTCGTCGAGTACGAGATACGGCACGACGCATGCGTCGTTTTTGTCGTCGGAAAAACAAAGTCTAACCTCGCGCAAGGGTGCACATGCGCGCTTGCGAATGCAAGAGTAATAGAAGGAAAGGTAAAAAGAAAAAGAAAAAAGAAGAGACGTGACGCGAAAGGAAACGGTGACGAGGAGCCCGGTGGTTAGACGTAAAAAAAATTTACGGTTTTAAAATCACGCGAGAAATTATTATGCCCGGACGAACTTCGGGGGTTTGGTGCAACCCTATCCACGCGAGAATCCTAACTTTTTACCGTTGCGACCTTTATCGTTTATCAAACGAACTTTTTTTCATACGTTCGTTACCCCTTCCCTTCTTCAACAATTCAAATGTATCCTTCAAGAATCTTTATTAATCGAAATTTGTCAAATTTAACACACACTATTAATTACATTTAAACAAAATTTACACGTCGCGTGTAAATTTATGCAACGTTCCACGTTCCCACGGCTTTAAAATAAAAAATTTGTAGCAAGTAAATCTCGTGTAACGTCAGACGTTTTTTTTTCTGCGAAATTATTGTAACTTGTCCGGCAAGGTGGTTATTTAAGTGCGAATATACGTGACTTTCCGAGGAAAAAAAAATAGGGACCGTAGTGTGGGGAGGTGAGTGCGAGCGTGCCGGGGGTGACTTTCGATGGACATGTGCAATTTGACCTGTTGACCCCGGAGGCCGTGGCGCGTCGCAGGGGCCGAAATGTATTTGGGGTAAAAATAATACAATTTACACATAATAGGGGAGAAGCGGGGCTGCCGCAGGGATGCGCGTATTCAAATGACGCATGCACGTGGGGCTGCATAGCAGGAAGATGCACCGTTAAGAGCAAAAGAGGGGGGGGGAATTTGCACAATACCCGCAGTCCGATCGATCCATACCAGTCGCCTTCGATCGGCTATGAATACGAGACAAACGTGATTTCGGTCACTTATGCTGTTTTCCCTCGTAGACTTGTTTTTTCTTGATTTTTTTCTCTCCCTCGTCCGGTTTTCCACGGATTTCGAAAAAAAAAATCTCAAGGAAAAAATGATCCGGAGGGGGCAAGACATACGTGACCACGTATCTCGGACGTTCTCACGACTTCCGCTCGTCTCAGCTGGTCTCTCGTAAAGAGCGAAAAAGAAAAAAAAAACGTCACGACGAATAAGCGAAAATCTAAAAATTCACCTTTCGTGTTTTTCACGTAAAAAACAAGACTTCTCACGATTTCGACGGGGTCCGCGTAGAATTTCCCACGAGTCTCCCTCGGTAGTCAAATAGAAAGTTTTTTTAACCCGCGAAATCTTTCGTTCTCCCTACGAGCGCGTACTTTTTGCGTGCCGACAGACACTATATCGATATCATTGTTCCATCGATAACGATAAAAATCCACAAACCGACCAACAATTCTCGTTAATAAAACATCGAGAAAATTATATTCGGTGGCACAGAATCTAACTACACATTTAATACGTATCACGATCCCGTGTAAATACACGCGAGAACGCATCACGTGATCCTCTCGCGATCCAACATCCATAATTTGCATGTATGTACGTCTAACGCGAGAGGGTTACACGAGATAATCTCTCTCGCAAGTGGGTTGAAAAATCGGGGTTTTACACGCGGCCGAGAAACAAGGACATGGAAATAGCCGGCGGGCTGCATCCCGTTTCAAGGGAAACCCGGAAACCCCTTGGTTACCCGGTGGCTATTTCTGTTTCTGGAGCGTTCCTTGGAACCTCCTCGCGACGGAGGGTATGAAAACCCCGAAACCACCCCTTCGGGCGCAGCCCTCTCGTTGCGTTATTGAGTGCTCACCCCTGACACAGTGCTACCTACACACCCGCGATGCCACTCGTTTCTGACTCATCTCCGTAGGCGTGAAAACGACAGAAATACTACTCCGGAGGTGCTAAATCCTACGACGACGACGAAGGAGACGTTACCTCGATCCGTTAGTTGTTTCTAAAATTCTTCTGCCCACGCTTCCCTTTTCCTGCGCGATGTCCGTTAACCGAGGGAATCGGATTCTTTTTTACTTCGATTCCTATTGTTCCGCTTGCGGGCGTCATTAGCTCTCGGTTTAGCGATGTTTAGAGCTGTTTGATTGCGGCTATCTTATCAAGAAGTTTTCTGTATTTTTTGCATGTTGTGAGTTTTGGGGTGAATCTTGAGAAATGTCTCGGCGGACATTTTGTGAAAATGATATTTATATAAAACCTTAACTCATTCAGTCTAATCACCCAAATTTTTTGATAAATGAATCTTTTAGAATTCGACTTACGAAACCACCCCTTTCAAATATCTTAATTTCCAACGCCAATCACATAGTTTTCAGTTTATTTTTTCTATAAAATTCTCTTTCTAAATAGTGATACGAAAGTGTCTTCCAATTACATCGAAACTACCGTAAGGATATTATCACTCGTCATTTTGATATTTTCTTATTATAACCGTTCACGGATGAAAATACTGTCGGGTGGTTTACTACATCTTCTAAATTTGTTCGCGTTCAGCGCGATAACGTGCGACAGAGTATGATGATTCCACAGTTGTACCAGGACACCCGTTATCATCCTTACGTGCGCACACGTACTTAGGTATCGCACGCGAATCCGATCTTCGATAATAAGCAAGCCGTTTGCAAACGATAGAAAGCTACATCATTACGTGTATCGGCCTCCGTAAACGCACACACGGAACGCTGGGTCCTTGGTTACGTGTATACGTGACAGACACGAGCCCGCACATCCACGTACGTCGATATTTATTGCTGGGGGGGCTGGAAACAATTAATTATGGCCCCGTTGAGAATAATTAGCACGGTCGAAAGTCACGTCGCGTCTGGCCACGTTCCGGCTGTCGGTCGAACACTTTCCGTCAAGGGATGCTGTTGTTACAGTTTTAAAGAAAAAAAAAAATGAAACAAAAGGAAAACCGGGGGATGATAATTCTATTTCGACGACAAATGAAATTTCGAATCTGGAGAATAATGATTTATAATATCCGCGCGAAACGTGTAAATGATGAACGCCTAATTGACGTTTCGCGGCCGGTTAATTATAATTACACCGGCCGGAAGTAATTAGGGGAATTACACGCTGAGGGGCTAATTACGTGAGGTGTCTACCAGCGGCGAAAGATTTTCGTGAAGTATACGTTCGGATTAATAAAACGTCCAAAAGACTCATACAATTATTCTCTTACGATTCAATGCACAGTGGATTGCACAGTAATCGATGATCACTCGAATCTCATATCAGATATCAAGAAATACTAGTATTAAATACAATTCCGATACACTACCCCACGGATACACTTAAGAATCTTCACAACTCAATTTTACAAAATCTCCGATAAATATAATCTAAACCCTCGTTTCGTCGATCTAAATTCTATTTCTAATTCAATGCTACACCTTTTTCACGTTTCCCCGGAAATTCAGCCGTGTCGACGTAAAAATGAGCGAAAAAGGACGAAAGTAAATTAACATTTCTCGTTGCATGCCCACGTTTCCATTATCGGTGCCATGCACGGTACAGAATCAGGCAGGACGGGGGTTCGCGTTCTGCTTAGGTTTTTCGCGGCCCGTACACGCCGTGTTCCCGAAGGTCTGAGGTATTGACCGGTGGCCCTCTTGGTACAGCTCGGTACCAAGGCCCCCGTAAGGCGTACCGGGTATATGGCCATCCGTGCTGGCTGGCACCAACTATCGAACAAACTGACCAGTAGTCACGATATCCGACCGGGTTACCCCTTGTAAAGTGCACCTGTTTCGCTCAGACCAATTCTTACCTAGGAAATTTTCGGTGGACAATTTTGGTAGGAGATAGTTTGCCAATATCGTGGATTTGTTTAATACTTTGGCTACGAGGTACGTTCAGTGTTTTTGTGCATGTGAAATAATCACATTTTCATGAGTAAACGATGAAGGTAAAAAGGTGGTGTGTATTCGATTTCATGTAGAATTCAATTTTTTTGAAAATCATTTTGGAAAGGAGTTATTGTTTATAGTGAAAGTGTTAATAAGTTAGTTTTGATGAAATGAAAATGTCATTGTTTCTCAAGGAGAATGTTAATTAAAATGCTCGCCTGGTTTCATATCAGTCTAGTTCCCGTTTTCTTATTATCCACGCGACTCGAAATAGAAATCATTTCACGAGGCACGCTTTGTAACGTCTGTGCGAGATGCACAGAAAGTTCAATCACTTTTTCCCCGGGTACTCAAAAGGATATTCAAGTTCATCCTTTTCTATCTGTCGCACTACTTAGCCTTATAACGACCAAGGAGAGGAGGACGTCCAAAGGAAAATCCTTTGTCACCGTAGAAACTAAGAAAAAAAAAATTGAAAGAAAATAAAGAAAGGAGACTCCGATGGCCGAGATTTCTCTCGGTAGATTCCGTCTTTCTCGAACGTCGGAACGCAATTCACGCGTTCCGACCCGTGAACACGCGTGTTCACGTTCCAAGATTTCAAAACTCGAGGACCCACAGCAGGGTGATCCTTTCACGTGTGAGACGACGTAGAGATAAAAAGAGACGAGAAGAAGAGCGCGACAGTTGCGCGAAAAAATAGGTGGGGGAAGCTCAGGGCCCTACGGTTACCCTTCCTTCCTTCGTATCTTTGGATGCGAACCGTGGAAAAAAGGGGTTCGTAAAAAACTGATCGGCCAGGATCTAAGATATAAAAAAAGATTTTGTCCCCCTCATGGTCCGTGTGCAGCCCCTCGTGGTATCCTTTCCTAAGGGTAAGAATCTACGACGATCACGACGGGACGGCGATGGTTTTTGCAGCTGGCCCCATCCCGAATTACCGACGAAAAGGATTCGGGGGTCCATTCTTCTTCCGTGGACGAATAAGCTCCAAAGGACCTGCGTCCATGCGAGATGCGTCCTCTGACCTGATCGTTCCTACTCTTGGCCTCGATTCACGTCGTAGGGACCGTAGGGTCTCTCCACTTATCGCTTCTTCCACTGCGCATTCTGCCTGCGGAGTCGATTCTGGACATGTATCCTGTTGTACGGATGATTTTTTTTTTTATACTCGGATACACAATATTCACCTATCCCGTTCCCCCGGCTGGGATACTTAAAGGATTGATGTACGATCGGGTTTCATTTCTTACCCATTAACCTTTTGAGCTATTGTTGTCGGTGTAATGGTTATATTTATTGCTGTTGTAACTGAAATTTTAGTATCATTTTCCAATGTATTTTAACAATTTAACGACGAGACACGTCCTTTGGCGACGTAATGCAATTGGAGTTGTCTACGGTGAACGTCAACTGGCGTTTTATCTGAAATAATTAAAGTGTGTTTCGAGTAATACATAGTTATAATAACGTTAAACGGATAATAAAGATTATGTGTTATCATTTCTATCTAAATGTTATTGTGAATTATTTTACATTCTTATTTCAGTAGATTTCTTATCCATTTATAGATTTTCATTTTCAATCGTTTCTCCCGATGTCCTAAGAATAAACTACTTTAGTGATACATTATTTAATTCGCTTATCTATCCGATATTGTTAACGACGGCTCAAGATTCTCAGGACTCGAATAGAAAATCCCAGCACGATGAAGTAATAGCCAGGAAAATTATTAGCTCGCATTGGCATCGCGGTGGCCTTCTTGTAAGAACGTCTGACAAAGAATCTTTAATCAGACGCGGATAAAGGACGCGGATACCCATTCTGGATAAAGATTCCACGAATCCTGTTCGACGTTTCACGAACGAATTTCTGGGTCATCCTTTGTGCCGGCTTGTTTCCCGTATTTACAAGACGCGGCCGGTTACCCAGTCCCTGGGGATTGGTGTCCTTACGCGCGACCAGGATTCGGGAACAAAATGCAGGAGAAAAGCGGCCGACAGGATTATGTCACATGGTCTGGCACGCCTGGCGTGTTCTCTCGTTCTCTCTTACCCGAATGAGATTCGTTTTCGTGGTCCGACGAGGATCGTGAAAGATCACAAATTGCTCGGACAATTTTCTATGGGGGATCGATCTTCCGTTACTAAACACGCGGACAGAAAAGACGACCAATGGGATTACGACGCGCGAAACGAAATGGATGCTGGAAGTGTACTTTGGGATCAGCGAACGGACATTTTTTTTTTTCAAAGGGACACGGGAAATAGTTAATTTACGATCCGCGACAAATTGTTATTTACCGAATTTAAGGAATAATGTGAGAGACTTGTAGATTGTTGCTTTTTTGTTAGATTTTTTTTGACGGAAGAGAGATTCATTTGTTGTAAATGTGATAGGTGTCGCGATCGGAGACATCAGAGTTTGTATTTTAAAAAATCAGTCGCATCTACTCGAAAGTTTCACGCATGCCACCGACGTTCTCGCACTTTCCATCGCGGTATTTGATAATCAGCGAAGCGTTCTGTGTATTTAAACGGCAGCCATAAATTCAACCGACTACGTGGACACTTATCGTCCGAGCTAAGTCAAGCGTATTCTATCACCGACCGATTTCTCGTTTCATTTAAATACCAAACATTCGTATCTCTAGGCTCATGAAAACCAAGATTTTCCATACAGAATCAGGTCAACCTTGTTTGCCCACGACACAAAACAAAAAAAAAAAAAAAGAGAAAGATAGAAAAAGAGGAATCGAGTGAATAATCAACTGCCGAATAAAGTTCTAAGATCCGTAGCGCCTACGGCGACTAATTATACTCTGACGATTATCGCAATAAACCTAATCTACCGGGGCTTAACGATTGAAATCTTATTCTTATCTTTTTCCGTCTCGAGGTTGTCGACGTTATTGGACCCGACGTCATGGACACCGTACGCGATGCTGTCTCCGCGTAAATATCTTTTGTCTACCGTAATTTACCGTGTGTCACGTGAAACATGCGAAACAATGACGATTACCCGATTAAAAAAAAAAAGCCAAAAAAAAATCGAGTCCGTTCGACGTGATACAGGGATCAACCAGGTGGGTCAAAACGTCGTTGTCCCCGTCGACGTTGACGCATGTTGCTGACACGAAAGTGTCGCGACACGGTGGTAACAATAAATTAATTCAGAGGCCGAAAAACCTCCGGCCCGGAATTTTTTCGTCCGTGGTCACGCAAAAGGTGGCGTCGCCACGACGAGGGAGCAAACAATTGTACAAATACCGCCGTATTTCATGATAACACATGTACAAACAGCCTTACGTAAAGCTGGCAATTACGATAAAACTGGACCGGAGAGAAAAAACACGAGCGCACTTTTCGTGTACACACGGTGCCACGGTTTGGGAAGGGGGAGGAAAGGGAAACGAAGGTGCCAGGCGTGGCGACGGCGGCATCGCACAACACACACGTGTCTTTTGGGTCATCACATTCGGGATGATGACTCGAGACTTTCGCGTGGCAACTGATCGTTTCTTTTCTTTTTCAGATTCTGAATCAATTAAAATAACGGTACAAGAATCCATTTTTTATCTTCATTTTTAGAGGGATGATACTTTATCATGTATCCAATATATTTTAATACGTTTCTGTGAATTTGACAAAGAATCTTATTGTAACAAAATATTATAATTTTGAGAACACTCCTGAGAATCTGAATTTTCAGAAAAGCAACCCCTATTGTACCGACCGTATAACGGTATACGGTCAACATGAATGTACTTGGGGTTGCTGTTCCATAGGTGCTGACGCCACCCTTTAAAGGGACAAAATTCAGCAGCGGTAATTGCACGCATCAGGTTGCTTTTTTTGGACTAACACGTTGATTAATCATTATCACAACGACGAAACACACGATCCCGGTGTGTGTGTTTGTGTGTGTCGCCGGTGAAAAGAATTAAGCGTGAGTCATTAATTTACGGAGATGCGACGGTGCATTCGTAATCCTGTTTAGGCTTACCACGTTACACGGCAGCAAAAATATTTCATCGAGACAAGAGTGCATATGTTTACCATACTTGACGCGGAAAGACATTATCAACGAATACTCGGATATTAACCTGGCGAAACCCACGTTACATTTCGCGTCTTATCACATATATCCTCTCGATACATTTCTATCCTCATTATTTTACAATTTCCGAAATGTTCTCCCTAAAAAAGGTATCAAATTCACCCTCGACGTCTCTCGTCCATAAATACTCGCTGTACATCATAATACCTGAAAGACATCAAACCGAAGCGAATCCACCCATAAACGGAAAGGAGAAACAGGAATTAATCCGAACCGTATCTCCTTCAAACCCCCTGTACACCTCATCCCTTTCATCCCGTCAGAAAACAGGGTTTCCACCGTGGCATTCGGGAAACGTAGATGGGCGTCCTCTAGCGTAGAATGTTCGAAACCGGTTCCGGTTGGGTCCGGCGGTGTTAGGTGGGGCATGCGCCGATCGTACGTCAGGCATCTGCCGTATCGATCGGGGGGGATAAAGGACACGAACCGAGGACGAGCCGGCAGCCGTCTGTTGCGGGCTCGCACATGTGTGAACGGGGCCTAAGATGGGCGCGCGGGGCTCCTGTGGCTAGGCAACCCAACTTACATGAGATTACGCCGAGCCAATAGCGTGGCAGGAGCGCCCGTCAAAGGCATATCGCAATGTGTGGTATGAGCCGAGTCTCTAAAAGGGGATTAGAGCTCCTCGTATTCCAGGATATGCGCTTACACATACGCGACGTGTGCGCTTCCACACTCTCTCACCCCCGCATATGTATTCGCATGGATATCGCGCGGCTTTTACATACATACGTGTAGGGTTGGGTTTGCCGCGTATAACCGTGTATATACATATATGTATGTATGTATGTATGTACGTGTGTATGTAACGCAGGGGTGTGGACGACGTACATCCGCGTAAGCGGCACAGGAAGTCTTTGCTCCGGGAACGGATTCTCGAAGACGCGATCACGGGGAAGAACGAGTGGGTGAGATGAAGACGGATAGATCGATAGGTGAATAGCACGGTAGAGAGAAAGAGCGAGATAGTGGGGAGAGAGAGATACTCTTATAGGGATACATTTTTTAAGGTATACCGAATTCGTCTCGTGTACCCGCGACTGGATTCCTTTTCGACAGGAGAATTATCCGCGATTTAAAGGAAGTTTTCTGGTTCAACGGGCACCTGGAACGTGGACTTGTAATTATTAGAGGATAGTCTCGGAAGACGGTTAAACGATGTATACCTATCTAAGAATCGCTTGGGTTCTAATTAACGGCTCGTAACCAGGGGGTGAGATTATTACTTCGGTGAAAGTATACAATCTGGATGGTTCCGAGAGAAAATATCAGAGTGCGGTAAATTTATTGTCCGTTTAAGTATTTCCCTTTCTTAAATACGATTCAAGCTGCCGATCGTGAGAAAACTTCTGGAAGTTCCGTTCTACGAAAGTTCGGCCGTCGAACGAAACTCCGGCGTGAAATAACGCGAAGGCAGGCAGGGGGGGGGGAGGGTGGGGGTTGGTTTTCAAAGTCGTCGACTTTCACCGTCGCCAATTATACCGGCACTTTCGATTTTTCCGGCAGTTCGTAAACTCCTGGCCGTAGCTTAATTTGAATAAATTTCTAAACGAAGGCCCACCCCACCGTCGTTCTACTTCCACTCGCTCGCCACCCCCTCCCTCCCCGCCCCTCCTCCGTCGCCCTATGCTCTTCTCCCTTTTCTTGTCCCTCCCCCGCGTGCCGGCGTAAATCGCGAGTTCACTTTCCACACTTTTCACCTAGTTGGCGCGACGCCAAAGCGGCGGGAAAGGAGCGAGACGGTAGAGAAAAAAAACACACACACACCCCGAAAGAAAGAGAAAGAAGACGAGAAGGAAGAGCCCGGCCGAGGAACTTTACTTTTCCGGGGGCGCGAAACTTCCCCTTTAAGACGGAGGACTCGACTCCTCGCGGGAGAACCATTTTGCATCGCGTCGTTCTACTCAGGAGCTTACCCTCCAATTATTTCCGATTTCCTTTCTTCTCGATTCTCCTCCGGTGCCAAGAAAACAAGCCAGTCGTGGACATAATAGATGAATATCGTTCAGAGTGTCTGATACGAGAAAGAAAAGATATTCTCCAAGTATCTATTCACGTTCGCATTTTTAATTTCCCTCTATATAATATAAAAGCTTCATCTGTTTTTATAAAGTAGTAAGTGTTTCTTATCCACGTTTTGTTTAAATTAGTAAGGCAGATGTACAGTGTTATCTAGCGTCTAAATGAAGTGTTCTATCACGCTTACCAAACGCTACAAAGAACAATCGAAAAAGTGGATCGCCCGTGAACAAAAGAATCGTCGAGGGCACACCGCACGTGCGGGCACACATGAAAAAAAAGGGGGTAGGTCAGACCAGTGTCCAGTTAGTCGAGTGCCGGACCTGCGCGTTCTAGCTTCCACGGGATCATACGGCAAACACTGAAACCCGATTGGACCAGCCAGTTTCGCCGGGGCGGGTTCTAAGCTGGTTTAGGGGCAGTTTACGCGCGGAACCACCCTCCGGTTCTGACCATGGAGGTCGGAAACAGGGGAAAACTTGCCGGAATATGTGACCTTAGGTCAGGTGTCTTCAAGACGCGATTCTCACGTGACACATTTGTCGCGTGCTGCACGCGTGCTGTCAGGTGATTAGAAAAAAGGTTACGTTGAATCTCATTTTTTTTAGAGCGGAACGCGAAATTCAGGTTTTCCTTAGGTTAGGCGTGTCTCGATTCTACAGTTTGCTCCGATGACTTAGTTACTTGTATATAGCTACGGTACGGTGTTACGGTTTAGTTTAGTTCCGACAATGTTCCGTTTGTTTTTCCATATTGTCAGTTTTTTTTTTCGTTTGTTCGTTTGTTTGTTTGTAAACAATACGATGTAGGTTTCGCAAGTTCTATACACGAGAACGATATCCTACTGTGTTCGTTTCCGACGAGACGTGGAATTATTCATTTACTAAATTCCACGGTATTTCTCTCTGTATCGCGACCCGGATTTTGTTTGTTTTTTTTCGTTCTCTTCTCTCGCAACACATATTGTAGTATATGAAAAAACCATTCGCGCAACGGGACGAGAATTTTGTACATAGCCATAGATAGAACACCGGATGACAAGCTACGCATCCAGGATAAACGGCAACGATTTTCCCGAGCGGAAAGCACACGGGGGTGGGGGGATGGTTGTGTGACACACGAGCCACCCCTGCGAATGGCCGAGCGGAGCCCGGCCGCCAAACAATCGATATATGCGTTCAAAATGGCCGCCAGGAACGCCACCCACCCTACTATATCCCTCTACATCCCACCCCACGTAACCACCTTCCTCACTCCACCCCAACCCACACCCTCACGGTCTCTCTACATCCCTCTCACGTATGCCACCGAAGCTCTTTAACTTCGGGACCCAGCCACTGACTGCCAACCAGGCAATACTACCCTCGTCGTCCGCTGGGGTGCCTCACCCCTCTTTTGTCTTTTCTCTCTTTCTCTCTCTCTCTCTCTCTCTCTCTATTCCACCCTCAACCTTCTATCTTCGACTTCTATCCTTTTCGTCTCTTGATTTTCCTTTTCTCTCGTACGATTCTCTTTCTCTTTTTTATTTCTTTTACTTTGCTACATTTATACGTCTGCTCTCTTCGTCTCTCTTTCTCTCATTCTGTTTTTTACCCTTCTTCGCGTTCTTCCTTCCATTTCTGATTTTTCAACCACCCAGTTGATATCTTTCTCGACCGTCACTGTTTCCCGGGGGGTTGACGCCGGGGGTGACGAGTCACGGCGCTGCCCCTACCTCTTCAAAAAAAAAAGATAATGCTCTCGCGGATAAAACCGCGAAATTTATTGCCACGTTAAGTGTGCGTACGTCGCGGACCCTATGCGTGTTTCGCGCGCGAGGGCTGCAGGGTATCGCAATGCCAAGGGTAAATACGCGAGCGTGATAATTTTCTTTACGGAATTCGAGTGCGTGAGTATCGATAAGGGTGCAGGAGTACGAGGATTATTAAAACAACGAGAAGCCCGAGAAATATCTACAAGAAATTGGTACACTGGACCGTTAATATTCTAATATTTCTATTATACTTCAAACATATTAACATTCGCAATTTTCTTACACTTTTAAACACGATCTATTCTCGGTCAATTTGTATTTTACAATTTACCCAACGTTTCAAAAACACAAAGTGTTATATCACAACCCTATCTTAGCACTCTCCTCATCCATCCCGCAAAGAAGAACAGTGTGTCTAAAGGTACTCCTCGCGGAAAAACCAAAACTCTAAGGAAAGAACGCTGCACCGAGTGTCTGCAGCATCGACACCGGGGAAGCGTTCGATCCGGAGATTTAACGCGGGAGCCGGTGGTTGTTCCACGTGAAAAGCAAACGAATCTGTAGGCGGTGCGCGTCGCCGGAAAATCGCGCGAAAATCCGAGAACGTTTCCCGTGGTCGCGTTGAAACAAGTAAGAACTAATCACGGTAATGGTCTTTTGGGGGGGGAGGAACGTCGGGAGAAAAGAGTGAAAGAGAGAACCACGAGAAGAAGATGACGGGGGATAAAAGTGAGGGGGGGGGTGGAGGGGGGAGGGGGATGAAACTCGCGGAAGAAGGAAGCCGGGCCCGGGACGGTTGCCAGCGCGAAAAAGTATTTCTCAGCGCGGTCTCGGTTTCCGAGAGGAAACCTCGTGCACGCCGAGATCCTCGAGTGCGATAGAGAGAAAAAGAGAGGACAAAGAGAGCCGCGAAGGGCAGGCGAGGAAGCGAGAAAGAGACTAGTGGGTTTATTAAAATATAATGGCGTTATCAGGAGAGGCGAGAGAACGAAGGGAGAGGCGTCAGCTTTAAGAGGGAAGTTTTCTTAAGTGTTCTTAATTAGAAGGGACCTGTTGCTTCGGAAAAAACCGGGTCACGGCCGTAGACACGCCGACGACGTCCCTCTCTCCCTCCCTATACCCCTCTTTCACCCCCGCGACGCACCCTCAGACGGTGCAGACGCCCGGCGTCCCAGACTCGTAAGAGTCATTATTTTCTTCTTATTCTTCTTCTTGTTCGTGCTCCTCCGCCTTCTTCCTTCTTCTTTCGTCTCCTCCGTTCTGTTCCCCCTGTCGCGACTTTTTCTTTTTTTTTTACATCTTCTTCTTCTTCTTCTTCTACTACTACTTTCGCATCTTTCGTCCGTCTACTTGTTACCCTCAGGTACACTACAACGCTCCATAGAATATTTAGCAGGTCACACCTTGGCGCTCGCGGCTGTACCGTCGCCGCCGCCGCCGCCGCTTTTAAAGAGTGTCGCCCAGCGTTTCAATGAGAACGCCGGCCCCGTTGTAACGAAGACGGTTGAGGTGGCAGGTAACCGGGTGACTCGAAAGTCGTGATGTGCTCGTGAGGTTTCTTTCTGAAGTGGTGCGATTCGAGGTGGAAAGATAGAGACCGTCCATTGTTGTCCTGAATTGCTCGGTGACGTTGGAAATTTATAATGCGACACTCTTGCCGCTGGATAATAATATTACGCTCTTCACGGTACTCGCGTTGTCGTATCGGAAATGAAATACGACGAATGTAAATACGGCAAATATACGCGGTATAAAATAAGTACATAAATATATATATATAATATATATAAAGATACACGGTTTCAAATCTCAAGGTGTTACAATATTTATTTCACAAGTTCGACATTCACGTACAATGCTTCGTAAGATGTTAAATACAGAATCGAATAGATATCAGAGAGAGAGAGAGAGAGAGAAAGAAAGAGATAGAGAAAAAGAGTGAAAGGAGAGAAGGTGGAGGATGGATTTTAAAAAGACAGCATACCGAAACACGATTCCATTGCACGCGATCGAGGTTTCTTCGCGAAGGAAAGGGTGTAACCGAAAAGCCGAAAGGAGAAACTGTTAGAAAGCGACGGTATAGATCGAACCGTTCATACATCTGCCTGCGTCGCTTCCGTTCCAGTTTCCCCGAGTATCGACGGTGTATCGCGTCAGGGATGAGGAAAAAAAAAGAAGAAAGAAAAAAAGAGATGATGCAAATTCTTCTATTTTATTTTTTTTTCTCTCTACCTTCCTCAGCCGGCAACCCCAATAACCTGCGCCCGTTTCTATAACGGTTATTCGGTCCTGAGAGAGCGGACGCAGCTTCGATGAGGAGGGTCGAGGAAGAGAGGGGTGGAAAGAAGAGCTAGGAACCTCCGTCAAATAAATTTGAATATCGATGCCCATTGAATCCGATCGAAGGGTTCGGCAGAAGTCTCCTTTCACGGCCGAAAGGGTTGCAATTTGAATATTCTCGTCGGGGTAACTAGAAGGTATCCTTCCGTAGGGGAGAGACTGCTCCTCTCTCCCTCTCTCACTCTCTCGTTCTCTCTTTCTCTAACCTTCCTCTCCTTCCCCCCTTGCTTTTTTTCCTATTTGTATACTTCGCGAGTTTCATTGTGCTCGCGAGAAAAAAAATAACCCAACACCCAGCCACCAGCCCCGGGGCCATTCTGTTCCATTATTAAAGTAATCAGCGTTATTGTGACGGTGTTCGGTTTTGACTAATACATTATGGAACCCGGTACCCGGTTCGATTGGCAGGTAACCATTTCGCGTCACGTCGAAGTTCCGTGGAATTGATTAGAATCCGTTAGATGTGATTTTCTAATTAATTCCCCTTCCCCATAAACATTCGATCGTTATTCCCAAACGTTTATTGTAATTCCGCAACTTCGCGTTTGATCCTTCTTCATTTATCCGTATAGAAAAAACAGATTGAATAACAATGATATTATTTCTCCCAGAATATCACGATTTCTGAGCGATGTCGTTGAACCGATTAAAAGTCGATCAAGTCCCCTTGTTGTCGCGGTTATTTTTCCCGAAACGGAATCCCGTTTCGTTACCTGGGGAACCCGGGCCAGGAAAAGACGGGATGGGTATTAAAAATTACAGCGAGCTGCGCATTTGGGAACGAGGTCGGCGGCCGTCGGTTAAAAGGAGCGAGTGTCCTGAAGAGCACTCGAAACGATGCAGGCTATCTCCAAATCGCGGGTCCCATCGAGTGCCCTCGAAGATAAAAATCAAAAAATTCTATGCGTGAAGGCAAAGGTGCGAAACCCGTGCATGCATGGGTGACCACATTGTCAGGCACACTGACGTCTTAACTAAGTCCCGTACGTGCATACGTGGAAAAATACACACACACACTCACACACGGGTGTTCTACAGTGCGACCCAGATATTCAAGGCACCGGTCAGATATCGCGATTTTTCCACATCTGTCGCAGGAATGGACGAAACGGACGAATGAAAAGTGGTGTCCCTTGCCCATAGAACGAGTTAATACGATTGTCATGGGATCGTCGAAGGTCGAGTGTTTGATAGAGATTGAAACATTTCACGATCCGATTCCAGATAATATTCTTGTCCATTATTTCATTGCGTTCAAAGTGTTCGGACATGAAAACTTTTCTTTCTTTATATCCGAATAGACGATAATTTATTAATTCTCTATAATCACCCTTCACTTACGTCATCATTCGTGATCGTTCAACAATATTGCGACTCTATTATCTCGCGAAGCAAAACCGATCGGCGTTCGAATCTGATTTTTTACGCCGGTTAACGAGATTCTCGTCCGTCGAACTCCCGCGATCATTAATAATCGTCACCGTAGATACCTACGTGCGATCTCCATATAAAAATCACATTACGATAAGCAATAGTTGTCAGAGTGACTGCCTGGAGCTATTGTAACCCCCCTCTACACCACCCTCCCCCAGAAAAATATTCAGGTAGCCCAGGAGACCGCGTTTCGTGCTCGTTTTTCCATACGCGCACGCGGGGCCCCACCTGGGCCCTGTGCGTGTGACCCATACACGCACACACCGACGGCCTGGTATCAGGGTAGGAGACGCACATGGGACCCCATGGAATATGCATGTGTTTTGTATGCAGGAATATGTTAACCCTTTCGCTTAGTCTTTCGATTGGCACCATGGAGGCAACACCTCGTCGCCGAAGAACGGGACGTTTCCTGTCGTCGCTGAACGTTCCCCAGGTGAGCTTGCTGAATTCACGTTGAGTTTCTTGGTTATCCGCATGAACGACAAAAGTGAGAAATTGACTATTTTGGTCTAAAAACTACGATAGCGATTGATTACTTCCGGGTTTATATATTTTGGTACAAATTTGTAAGAATTATTTTTATTTGTAAAGAGTCTTTACGGTGTTCGATGGATTTTGGTTATTCGCGAATAGGAATTGGCGTGTTTTTGTTCTACGTGTAGAATCGTTTTTTGAAGTTCTAACGATACGTTACTTCCGTCGGTAGACACTTTTCCTCCGCAGGACACGCGGATCGTGTTCTAGGAAGCATGGGAATAATGCAAAAGTAATATCGGAGCTCGAAGTATCATGTAATAGCCGCCTTAAAATATGATCGACGAGAAAATGGAGCGATAAACTTCTCATTGAGTCATCCGTCGTTAAGAAACGTTCGTATATACTCTCGTTCCGGGCGTTTTATTCCGTCATGCAGGCGACGGGAATAAAATTATTTGTCGCACAGTCAATAGCATAAGGACCGTCAAGTTTATCGCGGTACAAAATGTATTCATGTGTGTTTCTTAAAAATTACCCGCGCAAAATTACTCGTTCATTGAATTATTCCTCATGAAATTCTCTAATTACGTAATACGATCAAATAACAATCGATTTTTATTCCTTAAGATGAAGGTATCACGTTCGGAAGTATTCCGGAAATAATTAACCGAGTAACTGGAAGGTATCGTGGGAATATAATTAATAATTTTCTTCACAATACTGCATCCACCCTCGACATTTTCAACACCCGAGGTATCTTCGCGCGTGAAAATGGCTCTTCAGCCATTTTGTAAAGGTCACCCTAAGCTGGCCTTCCGACGCCACCCCTGCAGCAACGTGGCTACCAACCACCCCGCTCGAAATCGGTTCAATTACCCCGAAATGGCGTGGTTGGCCAAGTCCACCGACGACTTCCCGCTGCGAGGCAGTTGACCGCCGGTCAGTCTCTACTTGACCGTGAATAATTCAATTCCGTGCGAGAGAGGGAGGTCCTTTGAAAGAGGAGCCAGACAAGCGCGAAATTAAATTTGACGTTGAACACACGCCGCGGCAACATCCACCTGTTTTCTCTTCGTTTCAATTTTCGCCCACAATTTCCACCCCGTGCTCGCATCCGGCGTTAGACGTTGTCTTAGTGGCGTGGAATTTATCTTGGCAAAACTTTGTATCAACGTGTAGCAGATAGTCCTCGTTGCCGCGGAAAGTTTTTACTTCATTTTCACCATGATTTCCCGGAACGTTCGAATTTATTTCACGCGTAGTCACGGGAAGATTTCAATTTCGTACGACACCTTGGTTTTTAACACTCTTCAGGACCCAGTGAGACCCTTTGGATGACCCGTAAATATTATTAGTACCTGTGGGGTAAGGATGTGGAAATAAACGATTAAAAATCGACAGTGCCGTGCCTACGGCTCGCGACCCATCGATAAATCATGGGCCTAATATTCCCGGGGCGCGTGCCGTGCAAAGGAGTGACCTGGGCATTTTATCATTGGTCCCAGTTCAGGTCACTCTATAGAGAGAGAAAGAGAAAGAGAGAGGGAGAGAGAGAGAGGGAGACACAGTGAACGGGTTCGTGGTTGAATTTCCGGTTCTGGCGTCTCGTGGCCACTCGGCAGAGGTTAGCCGGGTCCCCTGACCCAGGTCGGGGGTCAGCCCAAACAATCTTTCCTCGGGTCAGCCCACCACGTTCACGGTCCTGATTTATGGCCCGCTTCTACGCTCGATATACACGACTTCCGATGACCAGAAAGTGACCGTAGTCAATCCGCTCGTTGGACAGTGACTAATTAACGCTAGGAAACCTAACGTAATTCGTCGTACCTTGTTGCGGGTTTATTACGACGAAATTAGGCGAACAGTACGTTCGTAGAATTTATATTAGTAACTTAGAAAGTAGATTCCTCGTTCCGATTCGTCCACGAGAACGTGAAACCTGCCCGTCTAATAAATACCGCTAATTTGCCGCAAACGAATTCGCTAATTGCCAAGCAAGTTAGACCTCTCATCGCTGAATTTCTACGAAAAATTCCGACGTAGCTGAGGATTCTGTCGCTGAACTTATAAGTCGTCTGAAACGATTCGACGTGCAGATCACCGCGGAACCGCAACAGAATGAGAACCGAGAGACGAGAACCGTGGAACGGGAAGAGGAGAGGTGAGGAGGAGAGGGAATGGTTCTGGCAGGGTGGTGCGCGGCAATGGCAGAGATTTCTAAGAAGCAATGCTAAACGCAAATTGGCGCAAATTGGCGCCGGCTTCCGCGCAGGACGCAAACCTGCATAAGACGCTAAGCCACTGGCAAGCAATTGCAAAGACCTCTCGGTACGTCGAGTCAGCCGGGATCTGCCAAAAGAGGGAAACGGAGAAGGAAGACAGAAGGAAAAGGGAACATGGTAACACGTACGTAGGTATTACCAATACATATAGAGACACCCTGTGGCAGGAGGTGAGAGGGAGGGAGGGAGGGAGGGAGGGGGAGGGGGAGGGTAGGAAGATGAGAGAAAGACAAAGATAGGTACAGAGAAACCATAGAACCGAGAGATAGGACGGAGGAAGGTACGAAAGCGAGAGAAACCGGATAGACAAAAGGAAGATAGAAGGACGAGAAGGATAGAATGGAGGAGGAAGAGAGGGAAGATCGTTAGGCATCTTACGTCTTGCATCCTGCCAGGACGATGGAACAGCCGGCAGACTCTATCGTGTACCGTTGCACGTACACCGTGGCCCCTTCTGCTCCTTCGGTGTATGTACGCGCCAGGACGTACGGTAGGGTGGTTTTGGCAAGCCCATCCCCCGAACTCGTCTTTCGAAAACCACCCACACACACACCCCCGCCACGGTGGATAGCGAGGGCGACGAACCAACATCGCTACCGTACAAGATGGCTCGTGAATTTCCAATGGCTATACATAGAATACCTATTCTTCGTTCTAACGTTCGTATTTTTGCGAAGAATTCGAGGAATAGCTATATGTACAATTTTCCTGATTGATTTGACTTTAGTCTGGGGGGTTGTTTGTTTTTTATTCGTAGATTGAAAGATTTTAGAGAGGGTGAGGAGAATGTTGGAGATTCTGGTAGATTAAATATTCTATTTTTTTTGTCTTTTTTGCTGACGATTAGAATTGATGTGGGTCGATTCCCTTTCCTAGGTATCCGGGCAAGTTCGAAACTGCTTCGCTGGGTAGTCCTTATTGACTAGCAGAGAGTAGGAGCCGGGGCACCTCGGAGCATACCGGGGTTGCTTAGGCAACTTCAAATTAATTTCAAACATAGGGAGAAACAATACCTAATGCCGGGACCGAAGTGGGGGGGAGGGACGTCTCGACTAGTGGAGCATCCCATAATAATTATTTTCCAATGAAGACTCAAATTGCCGGTGGGATCAGCTTCACGAGCAACCCCCTCTGTTCCTACCCCTAAGTGAACTCCGAGGAAAACTTTGTGGAAGGAAACGTCTGCCGGCGATGTCGGGATGACATCGAAATTATTGGACGGTAACTTCAACGTAACTAAATACTTTTAACCGTTCTTCGCGTAAAACTACTTGTAAACTTTTCCAAGACTCTTCTGTAACGCCAACATAAAGCATAGAATGATTAACAACACAAAATGAAAGAAAAAAAGAAGAGAAAGAGAGGGATAGAGAGAGAGTGATTCATACGTGAACGTTGTATTATAACGAAGATACTTGCTGCTCGTCGACGTGCGAGAAATTTCCGTTCCCGTCTCGGTTAACCGTCGCAAAAGAACGTAATCGTGGCACAATTATGCGACAAAATGCGGAAACGTTGTCATCGGTTTCGAAGTAGAGTCCTCTCTATAAGGAATACCCCGGGTGGAACACAAGCGGGCGATGTTAATGGAATTCGATCCGGACGAAGTGGTTTCGAGATGTCTCCGAGGACAGGAAAGACAGAGAAATGCGAAACGCCGTCGGAGAGAGGTCGTGTAATTACGAGGAGAAGACTCAAAGATGCTTGCTGCTGCAGCTTCGTGCTACGTAGTAAGGCTTGCCGGTGTGCTGGTTGTGTGTTGGAAACTGTAGGCATTCCTTGCAACCCCCCGGAGGACACGAAATATCCTCCCGGAGGCGCTTCCCGGGTCTCGAGTATGGTATGGCTCACAATTTCGTGAGACATGCACACTTAATCGTCTCGTTTTATTCGACGATAGGAGGATATACTATGTATATATATATATGTATGTACGTAGAACGAAAGAACGGACTTGAAACTCGCGGCTGGTTGGGACACGGATTAAATTCGGGTCCCTGTGTGGAAGTGTGTCGACTATGAACGAACGAGGGAAGCTCGTTCGATCGACCGAGGTAAGGGGCAATTAATCGTTCGCTTTCGGAAACGTTGATGGAAACATGCTTGCGATTTTCACATCGAGAAATGGATAAATATGGACTCGATTTTTGTACGGATTCATTAAGGGCGAATTAAGAGATACTTTTGAATTCATTGATTCGGGTTTAGGAAAGGAATTTGATATGTTGAATATTATTTTTAATGTGCCTTAGATTCTAGATAGATCCTGGAATTCTCTCACCTAAAATTCATACTAATTACTTACAACCTTCGATTCTAGACTCTAAAATTACTATTCAATCTTCTAAAACGTGATCTTCCACGTTTCTTCGGAATTTCCCTCGGCGAAACCGATCTACCGTGTTCGTACATGGGTTGACGGTAAAAAGAATTTCTCGACTGTATCATCGAACACTCGAAATAGATACTATCGATGATTTTGCGACCTGGATGTATACTCGGCGGGTCCTGTACGAATTCCATGTGCGTGGAAGATCCCGTAGGATCAGGATCCCTGGTCGTCTTAAGCGGCAACACAGTGGATCCCCTCTTGGCAAGCCCAGAAGGTTACCATGACGACCAACACGTGACGTAACCACCCACCACCGTGCCCGGTGAAACAAATGAAGGCACGTCCTCCTTCGTATACCTCCTGGTCGCCACCTCCTGCCTCCTCTTCCTCCTCTTCCTTCCTGTCTCTACTCCTTCTCTCTCTCTCTCTCTCTCTCTCTCTATTTCCCTCTCTTTGTCTCTCTCTCACTATCTCTATCTCTCTCTCTTGATCTATCCCTCTCGCTCTCTCTCTCTCAACCGCACCATCGAACCTCCACTCGCGGGATCACCGCTAGCAAGTGGTCCAGAACGTGGGATGGAACTGTGTGGCGGTGGCAAAGGAAAGGACGAGCGCAGGATGCTGCCAGGCGAAATTACAAGGACCCCGCGCCACGTCCTCGAGAAACTTCGGTATGAAGTCCTCGTTGCGGGGAATATGCAGCTCGTCGACGGACGACGGGTGCAACGGCACGCTCCGGCGGCGTTCTGTTTTTCGAGGGCGGCGGCGTTTTCGAAATTCTCGCAACGATGGAGATTGAGGGCTCCATTTAGTGCCGCGGTTATGCATGGGAAAATAACGGGATAGTCTGTGTAAAAAGGAGGAAAAAAAAGAGCACCAAGCGGCCGCAAAAAAAAAATATATAGAAAGAAGTTGCTGGGAAATGCGAGACGAAGGGGAGAGGGGAGATGGGTGACGGTGGACTGGGATTAATTAAAGAAGATTATTATATGTTCTCGAAGGAAATGATCATTCGCGACCGAAGAGAAGAATCAGACTCTGGTAAAGAGTCTCGATAGGATCGATCTCTACGTTGAATAGTGTTCTTAATTAGAATAGAACTATATGTACAGTAGTTCGCGACACAGGATCATGGTTAAAGGAAACGTTTTCTGGTCGGCGTGTTTCATACGGATCCTTTTCGATGCTTCAACGTGGTACAAAAAATAAGAGAAAGAGAGAGAGAAAGAGAGGAAAAAAAGACTGTTCGAACGAGAACCGATGGGATAGAAACGTAATGCGTCAAAGGGCGAACTTCAAACACGTTCGCGTGTGCGCACGCGCGCGTTCACCTCGACGTCTTTATGTAAAACTAGGACTATCATTCTCCCTTGAATATCGACGGAACGAAAAAAAAGACAGAGGTGAACGAAAAGAAGCGGATACAATGTTCCAGTTTCTTTTGATGGAAAACGCCCTTTTGATTCGTCCCTCTGTAACCTGCGCGCCATCTTCTTTCGTGCCCTCCAGAAGGATTCAATTCCGTGCTCGAAAACACGCCTCGGTTCTCACGACTTCTTTTTACGTTCGCCATCCTCTCTCTATTCTCTTTACGCCGCCTGTCGGTCCTCTCCTCCTTTTCTACCTTCCGGCGGACTTCCATCGTCGCCCTTCGTCGGGAATACGTAACGAGAGGACGCGTGGTCGAAATTCGAATCAGAGGGCCCCGGGGGACGGAAGTCTTCGGCTGCTAGACTGCGTCTGGAAAGGTTTTCCTGGTTCCTCAGCCAAACCTCACCCCCGAGATATATACTATATATGTATATATATATGTATATGTATACCATCTCGCACTAACATCCCTTCTTTTTCCCTCGTTCCATCGTTCATCGGACTGCCCACCTTCTTTTCTCCTAAAGGAATCTCATTCCGCGAGGCTGCCTGCGGAAAACGTTCCCTCCGATTTCTTTTCCGAAGGACCCCCTCCCCCACTTCTCAACACACCCCGCTGCCCTGCTTATTCGTGCCCTTCTCCTAACTTCGTAATTCGAGGTCGGGATAAAGGGACCGGAATTTTCAGCGTCGCAGTTGACGCTGATTAAATTCGTCCATTCGGTTCTTCCGCACGATCGCGCAGTTTTTCTTTATTTTTCTTCTTCTTCTCTTTGTCATCCCACGTTGTCGCGTGTACTTTTCTGTTTTTTTTTAACGTTATTTTTATTTTATCTCTACGTGTCTTTACCTTTCACCCTTGGAACTCCTGGCGTAGGTAAACGCGAGCGGGTGAAATCTTACTCCCTACGATTTCTTTTTGGAGAAATCAATCTTTCGTGAGGGAGGACAAATAAAGTGGGATGGGTGAAAGTTTCTTTCGGATCGGACGCCGGGCGTCGAGGCTCGTCGAGCTTATCCGACGCTAGACAGCTTGGTGTTGGGGGTTGGATCGCACGATTATGGCGGGGGTGTGACGCTCGTAAAGCATATCGAGGAAGTTCTTTCTTTCTGTATATCGTTGTATCGCGGGAGTTATGAAATTGCGTAAACGTGTGTGACGATCTCGCTGCACCGTGCGAAATCGTATTACCCGTTACGTTTGTTTGAACAGCGTGCATTCAGCGAGAGTGTTCTCCGAGAGAAAATGTCCCACGCTTAAACTGTGTCAAGTAGATCACTGTTTCCCCGGAGAATGAGCCTAAACTATTTGTGGTTGTTGGAAAACTTTTCCAACGGAAATCACTGAATACGTTTATAGAAACTGAATTCCATTCGAGACGTTAATTAAAATCAACAATTAATTCCGTCGAGCATTTTCAATGAAATTTAATCAAACGACAATCATAGACAATTAATTACGAGTCTGTATGCGATGTTAATCATAAATAACAGGTACAATAATACATGATCTCCGTAACCGATCGTTTCTCTATTAAAATCGATCGACGTACCGTTCGATTCCAATTAATCGAGAAATAATTAGCAACTCTCGACACAGTAGATCGAAGAGGACGCACGGTTGGTAGGGCAAGGGAATAAAGGGCGACGGGCGTCGCCCGACACAAACGTTTGTTCCGGGTGTCACAGTCGAACCATTATCCCTTCAAATTGGTTATTTTCGGTAAATACCATTTTGAAAAGCCAATAACGTTGTTTCCCTATTGTGCCTTACCCCGTACGCTCTCCTCTCGTTCTCTCCTCGCTCTCTCTCTCTCTCTATCTGTCTCTCTTGCCGCACGATATTTACGTTTTACCCTTTCCATCCTCTTCACCCGACACAGGGGTGTCCCGGCGTTGAAACCGACAAAAGTAATCCCGAAAACGGCACAGGTGATGCCGCTCTTTCAGTGGGAAAAAAAAATCATCCGTCGACTCCCCGCGGAACGTAAGGTAGAAGGGAGAACGCCAGGTAGGAAAACGCAACCCCCAGGAATTCGATGGGAGACATTGATGTTCGATACGTGTACACGTAGACCTGCGATAGATTATCGGTAAGAGAAAGAGGGTGAAATAAAAAAAAAACGATGGGGTAACGGGAAAGAAGCAGGTCGTAAGTGCGGAAGCCAATTTTTGAGTGGAGGACACACACACACACACATACCACAGAGTCTATGGTACAGGACAAAGGAAGATGAGCTCCATTGCGTCACGAACGAATCGGGAAGTCAGAATCTGTCGCTGCTGGCGTTTCCTTTTTATTTTCCTTTATGGTGGAGTATCAGGAATAAGTATCCGGGTGCTTTGAGGATTCTCGGGTAACTTAATACGATGGATAACAGGATATCTATCGCTGATAATGATAACTGCCAGTTATAATAATCATTTCTCTGTAAAAAAAAGACGATATTTTAAGAAACTTCGGTATGGTAATTAAAAAATCATCAGGGAGTAAGAACGGTGAGAACAGGAAAATTAATAATACGTCGCATAAAATGTTACACGACGAGTTCTCGGTGTTCCGCGGGACCGGAAGAAACAAAGTACCGTCGAAGGAGTAATCTTAATTCCGATCCCGAAGAAGACGAGCTTAAACTCCTCGCGAGTTTCTTCTTGTCGGAAGACGTATTCCCGAAAGGGTTGTCGTGGTCGCGAAGAAAGCCTCGCGAAGAACAGTGAAAGAAAGTAAGTAGTGGAGCAGGCTGGGTGTAAAATTCACGCCGACGCTGTGCTGATGGAGGGAGGGAGGGAGAGAGAGAGAGGGTGAGAGAGAGAGAGAGAAAGAAACGAGAGGTAGAAAAAGTTGAAGCGAGAGGAAAAGAGAGAAAGAGCGAGAAGGAGGGCTCAAGGTAAACCTCCCCCGGGGCGTCGGCCTTGAACTACATTTTTAATTGCGACTTCCTCGCGCTACCCTCCCCGTAGCTTCTCCAGACGATAAAAACAAAAGAGAAACAGTTTTCTGTCGACGCCGCCGACGCCGACGCCGCCAGCCAGCGGCCCACCCCCCGACTCCTTTCGTCCCGTTAACCCCCTCCAGAGAGTCACGTTACCAACGGAGGCCAACTTCTACCACCCTCCCCCTCCCTTTTGCTCCTCCACTTCCAGAACCTCCTCACCCTCCTTTGCCTCAGCCTGCAACCACCACCTCCACCTCCTCCTCCCCTTTTCTCCGTGCAACAAGTAGCGCGTTCATTTAAGACGTGTCGGCGTTCTTTTGTTCGTTTTAAAAAGGCAAAGCACCGGCAAAGTTCCGCTTTAAGAGGGAAAAACCGTTATCCCCGCGACAACGACGACCACGACGACGACGACGACGACGACGACGACGGCGCCCAATGCGCGACGGAGTCGGCAAACGACGTCTAACCGGATAGCTAACTTCGTGAGACAGGATACAGCCTTATGCCCCATTCATTTTTCGCTCTTGTTAACCAACCACCCGACGTTTGTACTCACCGACGATTATCGTCGGAATTCAATTTCTAACTCGTTCTATAATAATTCCCGGTGTACGAGGTTTCCCCTTCCCCGTGGGATTCTAGGGATGGATAAACGATCGACCCTCGAAGAATGGACGCAATTATGTTCCATGACAACGTGTGACTCGATGATTCAGATATTTCACTTGTAAAAGTCATTTTATAAGAGTGAATTTCAAAATAAGAAGTAATATCGATTCTCTCCGTATATTTCACAGATTTTCTAATCGAAAGCAAGATGATAGAAAATATAACGAATTAGAGAAAGAAAGAAATATTAGGGAGATAGACAGCTCACGTTGCGTTCTGCCAAAAGATTTTAGCATATGGCTGCCACTGGTATCCGCCTAGTTAGGACACACTTACAGTAGCACACTATATACAAACATGATGCGATGTAAACGCATACGTGTGGAGACGGTCCCAGCATCCCATTGAGGATCCATTCAATGGACCATCTCGCTTCGTTAACCAGTCTGTCGCATTTTTTACCCATCACCTATATACCCGTGGAAGGCCCAACCCTTTTTCTCGCAATTTGAATACATTGTACCCCCGGCCGACATACATATGTATATCCGACCGATACTTTCGGCTTCACATGTATCTCTCTCTCTCTCTCTCTCTTTCTCTCCCCCCGCCCTTTTCCTCTCTTTTCACCTTTCTCTGTCTATTTTGAACTCTTTCTCTCCATCGATTCCCTCGTACACACGTATCGCAGTTTCTACCTGGATAACCCTACGGGGGGTTTTGTTGTAGCTTGACCGAGTTTTTCTTCCTTTCTTCTAACTCTTTTCTACCCCTCCCCGTGGCCCTTACCTCCCTCTTCTACCGAAATCTCGTACAATGCATCTGATTTTGATTTATATGACGCGACCGACAGCTCGAATCACCGGCGGAAGGGTACCGCATCCATGGAAATTATAAATTCATGTCCCCATGCATGCATGCATGCATAGATGCATCCACCGAACGGTTTTATAGGCGAACCTTTCGCTTCGGACGATTTGCGTTTTCTCTCCGCGACACGCGGATTCATCGTGTCTCCTCTCCCCCTCCCCCATCCCCCCGTTCACTCGTTTTTTTTTCTTCCCTCTTTTTCAACTTCGCGTCCGCCCTTCTGTCACCCTCTACCAGGGACTAACGAATATCGGAAGTGATTCAGAAGTGAGACGATCAGATATCGACGTGCCGTTAAGAATCACTGGTAACGAAGTTTATTTAGAAATCAACTTGTAATTGAGAATTAATATCACCGGTTTCGCAATCGAATCCGATTTTACTACTTTCGTTTTAATGCAAGTTTCCAGTTTCTAGCGGAAAATTCTGTTGACAATTTTCATAGACATGTCGCGCAATAAGTTCGCGGTTTGCTTGTGATATTCGCAACAGATCAGAGGGAACCGTGGATTCCAGCCGTGATCCAGATGAACCGGAAGACGGGATAGACGCGCTTCGAAATTAACCTTCGAAATTTACGCACATAATTCCGCGCGTCGACTCGACATCCCGGGATCTGATTTGCCCTGATTTGTCCCCGTAGACGAGACGGCAAACGCAATTCACCTCTGCCCTGTCCTACGTCTCATCTCAATATCTCCCTCGTCGTCTCTCAAAGGGGCGCGCAGTTCCCATCAATAACTGATATTCGTCTTCCGACTAAGTACCCGACTGGCTTCCAGCACCCTCCTGACACACATAACCATAAGACGGAATTTCGCGAGGCGGAGACACGTAGCGCATACCTGCATTTCCCCCCGATTCGCCGTATGTTCCGCGAGACGCCACGGGAATATGAAGACATGCTCAACATTACGATGCCGCGGTTATTAACGCTACGGGGAAACGCAATGTAGTTTCGGCTCTTAACCCCGGGCAATCGAAGCTTGGATTTTATATTTAAAAGGAATTTTCGGATTTTTGCTTGGATTCATATTTAAAAAGATTTTTCGGATTTTCGCTTGGATTTATATTTAAAAATATTTTTAAACAGATATTGAAAATGATTTCAGTGGAAATAGTTTCATTTTAATCGGAACATTTACATAGTATTATAAGGGCTAGTTAAATGTTAATTATAAAAATGTCAGAAGAAAAAATGTAAATTTAATATCGACGCTCAACTTAAAAACTAATTTCTCTCTCGATGGTACTCTCTTCGATGGGTAACAGATGTGTGAGAAAAAAAAGGAACCGGGATACATATGAAATGTCGCTAATAGCAGAGGACCCACGGATCCACAGCGGAAAAAAAGGGGGAAGTAAGAATGGTGATGCCGAACGGAAAGGGAAGAAACTGTCGAGAGAGACAGGAAGGTGGGACTTTAGAAATTTGAGATAAGACCCCCTTTGTCGCCGAGACGTAGAGTTTTCACGTAACCCTTTACCACGAACCCTTGCCGGAGGCTGTGCAGGAAAGCCGTGCGACCTGCGACACCCTTCCTGCGACTCGTGTCCTTTCCATTTGGAAATTTGCTACGTGACGTTCCATCTGAAAATCAGGATCCCCTGTTTCTCGAGAACCATCATCCTCCTGTCTCCCTTAAATCATCTTTTAAAGGGCTCCCGAAATATTCCCATGATTTCGGACGATGCAGATATTCCAACCTTGGGAAATTCTACATCCAACCCTTTTTTCGGGATTATTTTACCAGAACAATGAACAGTGAGAAACGAGGAACCCCGCAGGTATCGTTTATACTTCCCTTTAAAACGATATTATCAGGTGTATCGAAATTTATTGAATTAATCAACGCGACGAAGAAAGAGAACTTCCAGCGAGAGAAGATACAAATAAATGGAGCGTCAAGAGGTCGATGGAAAAATTGTCGCGCGAGATTTAGTCCGAGTAATAAATTCAAGGGGAAAGTTTCGAGGGAAAAACGAAAAGAAGAGGAAGAAGAAGAAGAAGAAGAAGTAGTAGAAGAAAAAGAAAAAAAAAAGAAGAAGAGGTAAATGTTAGCACGTGCTAAGAGTCACGGTGAACGAGCCTGCTTAAATAACGTCTCCGGTCGTCGCATCGCGCGGAATCCTTGTGAATAGCGCAAAGTAGTTAGGAAAATGTCTTACTTAAGAGAAAGTTCGTCGACCGTCGGTGGGGTAAGGGGGATGAAGATCGTTGCGACGACCCTGGCCCAGAAACAAAAGCGAGAAGAAGCTTGTGAATAATTCAACTGCGCGAGAAATGAGGAAAGAGTTCGCTGAAAAGTTTCCTCGAGGAATTTTACGCGGCACGCTTCCTTTGATCACGTTGGCCTTGAAACTGTTGGGGGGGGGGGGGTGGAGGAAAAGGAAGCTATACTAATTAAATCGTAACAGCCCGGATTAAAGCGATTCCCCGCGCCGACACTTTTCCGATTCCCGATGCCGTGTAATTCGATGAACTCAAACGGATACTTTAAAAGGTAACGCGGCGACGATCGTAAAAGTAAATAAATTTAAATCACTGCTTTAACAAGAATTAGCATTTAACAAAAATACTTCTCCTTTCTTTTTTTTTTTAAAGTATCATTCGCGCTATCACATTATCACTTATTGTTCCCCGTTAAAATAACGCTTCATCGATTCGCCCGATTTATCTCCACGTTCAGCATTCTTTCCCCTAATTTTCAGACAGCCCGGAGACCGAACAACCCTTTTCTTCTTCCCGTGGATGTATTAAATAGGAAACCGTTTGGTCCACGACCTACCTCAAAGTCGTCAGCGACGGTCGCCGCGGGAAAAAGGGAAGAAAAGGGTTTTCGTTTCAGGGACGTCGCGCGGCGGTATCGTAAAATTCACTGTTTAAGGGGGCGGAAAGAGTGACAGAGAGAGACAAACATATATATATATATATATATATATATATATACATATATATAGAGAGAGAGAAGGGGTGGTTTTTGGTACCCGAAAGGAGAGCAATAGTGAGGATAGGATGGGGGCTAGGGCACCACACGGTACCGTAAAACAAAAGCGCGCGGGGGCAAATTACGGATTCAAACGGCTGCCTTTTGTCTTTTCATGTTTATTTCTTTGTTTTTCCGCCGTCTGCATTGTTTCACCGACGGCATGGTAGTAGCGGGGAGAGGGGGGATGAGGGAAGGGCAGGCTTTGCCTTTGTGGGAACTCCGGTAGCTTTGTTATTCCTTGAGCTTTTCTCTGTCTGTCGGACCGGCTCGTCGTTACGTCCGTCTTTCTTCACCGCTGACCCGTGCCTGTACTTCTTTTTTTTTTTTTTTATTTCTCCCCTTTGTTCCTCCATACTTGTCGCGTCGACTGACAGCAATGCGTTCCGCAGAGTCGATCAGGTCGTTCATGGACCTCGGGAGGTCGGACGGCTGCCGCGCGTCGCCATTATCCCGGCGGAATCACGATCGCTTCTTATTAACGGGACACATTTTATTCGCAGATGCCGTCTACACGCTTTGTTTCCCGGTTTGCTCTACGTTCGCTGCACGGCGTGCGCGTGAATCACCATGTAAATTTCAATTCGTATTCAACCTACATATACGTATATGGTGCAACGATCTTTCGTTATGACAGGGTGAAACTGAATTTTACAACGAATTTCCGTTGGTCCCGTATGGAAAACACTTGGTTCGAGTAAAATTAGATTTTTTTTCTTTTAAAGGGTTATTTAATCCTCGATGAACGTAGCGACGGGATTGGAAGACGATTTTATAACGATAACGTCCGTCGGACGGTTATTCCACCGTCTATTAATTGACTTGATTACTCGACCGGCTGTTAGTTCAGTCCTCTGGACGGAATATGAATGTTTTAGAGAACGACGAATAAAGCGTCGAATGTTGGCAAAGGAAAGACCGTAACTTAGGGGCAAGGGGGATGGGTAGAAGGGGGTGAAACGTGGATCGAGAACGGAGTTCGCAATTTAAACGTGCAAACGCGCGCGTTCGCGGTAAACTGACAACGAACGTGACGTCGTTGAAAGATTCACGAGATACGTTCGTTCGTTCGTTCGTTCGTTCGAGATCGTTCGGGACCGAGTTTTCCTCGGGAATATAAGAACGCGTCGTTAGAAAATTCTCCCCCTCGGACCGGCCAAATTGTCATCTCGATGGGCGACGAGGACGAAGACCTTTTGCCGGGACCGGGGGAAATTAATTTCGGTCACGGGACGATCGCGGATGATTAATAAATCATTTCCCTGGAAACCCGGACTACCGAGAGTTGGCGATAATAGGCATCCAGTGACATATTGATTTTCTACGAGTTCTATTTAACGGGTGGAGGCAATTGATTTTATTTCCGGGATAGAATAATTTTGTTTAATTAGAACTTAATTTAAATTGCTTGTTCCACTGTACAATTAGATGCGAAATCCAGGATGAAAATGAAACGATTTAATACTCTGTCGTTCTCTTTTCTCGATCTCTCTTTCTCTCTCTCTCTCGGAGTCTCTCAAACACGTAGTAAAACGGATCTTTGATGTGCGTTTTCGGGTAGAAAGAAGCATTCGACTTCCGTTGAAAGTTTCTGCTCAAAGCTCTCTCTCTCTCTCATTCATTATTTACCAAGGCCGGTGGTAGAATGGGCGGCGAGAGCGAAGAATGCGGAGAGAGTCGGTTAGTTGACTTAAGAACCTTTGAATTAATTGAGGGAGATTTAAATAGGGTAATAATTGAATCTTTATAGCGCTATTAAGCCACTAACGATTCTAAATTACTACGTGCTAAATGAAATCCAATTCTTAACATGTTCGCCCCAGCGACACGGGGGAAAAAACGACCCCGGTGTTACCTCGTCGCGAATAAAACACGCTAACCCGCTATCAAAAAAAAAAAAAAAAAAAATAGTAAAAAAATATATCGAACAATCCGACGACGTAAAAATTCCGAAAGTGCGTCCTAAAACCCGTGCCAACTTCAATCAAACGTTTTACAAGCGAGACAACGATCTTCAATATCTCGCGCGTCAATTTACCCCCGACCCGCGTGATAAATAACAATCCTCGGATAAAAATAGAGGGTCGTAGCGCGAGCACCACCCCTCACCCTTACGGTATTTCTGCGTCGTTTTTTTTTTTCTCCAGCGTGTCTAAAAACGAGGCCGTCGGGGCGCGAGAAAAACCAGACGTCGCTTACTTTCGAAAATTTCGTTGCACGCCGGTCAGGCTCGACCTTCCACGGGGTTGGTTGTCGAGGGTGAAGACGCCTCTGATGGAAACGAGAGGAGAATCGGTGTTGAACGAAGATACAGTGAGAAACGGGGAGGGGTGGTGGGGGGTGGGGGGTGGCAGAGGGGTTGGGAGAGGTAGGACGGTGCGAGAAAGGGTGGCGGAGGGCGAGAGGGTGCGGCGGTCGGCAAGGACCACGAGATCAATATGTATGTTGGGGGATGTGGACCACGTGGGTCGGGGGTGGCCAGCAACCCCCGGCAGCTGATTGGCCAGCGGCCACCCTAAGGCCACGCCTACTCCCACACACGCTGTCTTAAACCACCCTCGAACTAGCAGCCACCCTGTACAGGATGTTTCACGTAGTCGATAACTATCCGGGAAATGACAGGTAACCCAGGTCGAGACATGACCATCTTCCAGCTGGCTTATAATCATGGATTAGAAGAGTTTTTAAACGGCCGCGTGAAAAGAAACCTTTTGCTCTCGATACTTTTCGTAGGATCACCGCCACGGGATGTTATCAGCTAATTTCTACGAAGCTTATAATGGGATTTCCACGTGGATTTCCTTGGATTTAAAATTCCTCCACTGAGGTGATTTTCGTAACGTGCGAAAGATTATTACTATGAAAATGTATTTAATATACTAGGGTCTATTTTTTGCGAGAGCTAAGAAGTGGAGCGAGTTGAAGTATAAGTATGGTATACTTCTATTGAGAAGAACATCTATCGGGTCAATGAAGGTACCGATTGTTCACACTCTGATTCACCGTGCAATTAAGTGAAAACTGTACAACCTTCGTAATTAAAATCGTGCGAATCCCATCCGGTTAGTTACACGAAGTATCAATATTATTTTTCTTCGTAAAAATGTTCTAAATATTTTAACACAAACGTCGGGATTCTAGGATTCCTTTACGTAATTGTGAAACACCCTGTACAGTTCCATGAAGAGCCACCGCAAGCAAAGGGTGGTCCGAGGGGTGGGGGGAGGGGGAGGGAGGGGTGACTGGTGGATGCACGATGCCAAGTCTGCCCCCTAACACTGTTACCGAATTCGGTGGAATCATCGAAAATTGAAAACCGCCGTAGCCCGTGCCGCGGCGCTAACTTTTGCGCCCTGTATTCGAAAACTACCCTCCCGCGCTGTAATCTGATTAAATACCGTAGTAGTTTCCTGTTCGGAGCAGGAAATTGTCCGGGTGTGACTCTGCTCGCCGAGAAACAGGTTCTGCGGGACTCTCGTAGCAGGTGAACGTTCAAATCGAGGTACAGGTTTCATATGCAAATTCCCGTCGAGCTTGAATTCTTGTCACCGATGTTATAATATCTTTTTTACAAACGTTAGATTTTCAATTTTTTTGCAATTTCCTCGCTAGAATAGAATGTTTAGACCGTGAGATATTTTGATTATCAATGATTATGTATGATATCGATGATCGTAGTTTCCTGTGAAAAATGATTTGATTGGTTCATCCATGCGAGGGAAAAAAAAACTCAGTAGAGTTCAGCAATGGATTTAATTAGTCATACAGATCTAGAAACGGAAGTAGTACGATGTGAATGGCTAACGACGTTATCCGACCCTTCTGACGATCGTCGATAAACGAGAATCACCTCCGTCTAATTCCCGTCCGACCCTCCGACTGTCTGCACGCGCAAGATTCGCGAAGAAATCGGAAATTGCGTGTTTGATGGGCAGAGTGCTCAATATAGATTTATATTACGACCGTTCAAGTACGACGACGAATACGATTCTGATCAATAAAATGCTCGTTAGACACCGATGGAATCGTATCGCTAAACACCGTGATAAATATTACGCTATAATACAATTCGATTTTCCGCATACCATTCTGCGGTTAGTGAAATTACGCCAAAGTGGTGTAAATAATTCCTTACGATTTAATTAATCGAAAATAGAGCATTGCTAGTATTTTTCAACTATTCATGAAATAATTACTAACCATCCGTGACAATTCGATTAAATTTTATCGATCGATTAGTAAATATTTTTTTCAAACATTTCTAATTAAAAATCATTCTTTTCCTTAATATTATCGAAATCAACGGTGTTTCGTGTCCCTAATGGACAAATTCTACCCAAAGTGATTATGAAACCAGGGGGGACAAAAGTACCACGCGAAAGAGGAAACGGAAACTCAATTAATTTAAAGATAGCCGCGACATCGTCTGCTCGCGACAAACTTTATCATCCCAGCATCGACTGGCGAGCCTGTGGAAGCCTGAATGTTTCAGCTGTTGTTCCAACTTACATAATTTCCCCCTCGGATTCGGTAGCCCGAGTCTTCCTCTCTTCCACTCGAAGCCGCGGATGTACTCGTAAAATATTCAGCCCTCTTCATGGCCGCTTCGCGAGATTTAGCGCACTCGTCGGTGCAATTTTAGCGCGACGCGGTCTCGACGCCGTTCCGCGACGAGTTTTTCGCCACACAATGGCCGCTACCGCGAAATCCGTTCGTTCTCGATAACCGTCGTGTTCCGTGCTATTACAGCGGCTCCGATAACTTCGCTAATTAGTCGATGAGGTGCCACTTAAACGCGGGAAAGCAATTATGCCCGGCGTGGCACGACGTCGGCCCGGATGCAACGGATAAATCGTTCATCCGTCGTCCCGACGCTGATCAGCCCTTATCCGTGCTTTACAACGCCCGCTTTGTCAGCCTACCGTCGACATTTTCTATTTCGGGATTTCTGTAGATCAACCGTATCGATAACCGCTACCGATGAAACTCAAATTAAAAAATGCATTTCATACATTTCAATCATTTAAATTCCTAAGAGACAAATTGTCTGATAATTAATATACTAATTCTTTATTAAATCTTTTATATTCTTACCTTTGTCTATGAGAATAATATGAAACTCTAAGAGTGTAATATCGAAACGGATTTAAAGTGTACTTTTAATCGATCTTCCTTTTTTTCTCTCCCATCTTCGGTGTACGTTAATCATCGATACGTACATACATACACATACATACGTATGCACGAATTAGGTCACGTACGCTGCCAATCATACCGAAGCGAAGTAAACGTCTACCGGTCTGACGAGGTAATTTGTGCCCCGGGTTTGCGCACACGTATGCGTTTCCCGGAGGTTCGGGAAACGAGCGAGCTGCCATACACGAGGTTCGTTAGGGAGTAGATGGAAACAAACCCCCATAGGTACACTTCGGCTTAAACTGTATAATGGGAAACGACGCCCCGGCGATTCCCGGGCGTCTTAAGGGCTCGCGGGATACACGGGACGAGCGTGAAAATGATAGCCGTTCCATAATTAAACGTAGCTTAGGTACGCGTCGCCCTATAAAGCATATTAGTGTGCCCCGAACGGAGCCGGAAGCTGAACCCGGAGTGCTCGCTTTTAATAATCGGCTTACGTGCCGCCCGTCTCCGATTCCGTAGCACGTTTTCGCGATTCGTATTTCACCGACTAAAGAATCAGGGAAATTGATGCCGCGAAATAAAGTTATCGCTTGATAGAAAAGATAGAAAATGAAATTTATTATAGGATACGATAAAGTAGAGTTTCTCATTTTATAGTAAGTTAATTTCAGAAGAAATGATCGTTAAATTTAGAATGGAATTCTGAAAATTCTCCTTTCCGATATCGTAACTTCACCGTGGACGGTTATATAATACGGGGGATGATAATACTTTAACACGGTAACACTGTATAAACACCGCGGGCTGGTTTTCCGTGTAGTTCTATTTTAAGTTCGCCTACGTTTTATCTCGCGAAATAAAATGAAAACGAACTGTCAGCGGCAAAACGGCACGCTCTCTTCGCCGTCGACGACGACGACGACGCCGACGCCGCCGACGCCGCCGCCGTCGCCGCGACGGGGAACGTCAAACTTTACGATAATGCGGTTTTCCCATGGAAAGCGAGTTTTCCGGAGGAAGAAGGATGAGAAGGAAAGGTTAGGTAGGAAAACTAAAAGTACTACTAGCCGACTCAGCGCGATGCAGATGATGAAAGAAGAGGAGGCTGCAAAGAGTTCCTTTCCCTCCACCCTCGCTTGCCGAAGTTTTCATTCATAATTAGAGAAAAAGTGAGAGTAGGTCAGGTTTCCGGACGCGACGCGTCGGCTTGTTTTTTAATAATACGTAGACGAACCTAACCCATTAGCAACGCTAGCTTCTCTATTTATAAATAATTAAAATGAAAAATTCTCATTTTGATATACATTAATTTGATTTGACTGGACAATTTTTTCTATTGTAATAAAACGGCTGTTGTGTTTGTGACGAATATAACGAGCCGTTAAATGCTGACTTTTGAATATTAATACTTTGAAAGAGTCGAGAGTTCTTTTTTTGTTATGGTAACGAACATAATTTTATTATTAATCCACTAACCTGGTAAAAATCTTTCCACGGATTTCAACGGCATCGCTGTTCGTTTTTGTTTCTATCAATTATAAGGTATTTATATTTACTTACATTTTCAGTAAACGTAATTGCACAATGTCGGCTGTGTTTAACGTAACGCGAAATATGAGGGAGGTAAAAAAAAAATATGTAGGTCGTGATTCGTTACAGGCCAATGTATAGAAAGTGAATTCTTCAATATATGAATAACTTCATTCAATTTGTGCCACGTTTGAAAGCGTTTCCCTTGGGAACCGTTTATTGTTCGATTAAATTAGTCGCGTCTTTATCCCTGTAATTCCTTTTTAATTCTACATTTACGGGCTGTCTTTGTCCGTTCTGCCATACATACCTAATTCTTTTACCGAACCGTTCGTTCCATGGTCATGAATATCAGAAATCTCAGTTTCGCATAATTCCATTTATCAACCTCTCGAACCGCGAATAAAACTACATACCGCGAACGAGCAAAAAAAACGCACACACACACACGCACACCTACACACAGTAATACACACACAAAAATAAAGAACACATCTCGCGGAAACTCGCGCGAACGACGAACGGAATCAAAGAAACGAGTTTAAAAAGCCCACACCGTCTTTCAGCGGGGCCGCGAAAGCGACAAAGAAAATTGGCACGTGGGAATAGACGATTCAACGCTAAGATATCACCTGCTTCGCGGCGTGCGGCAACATTGAATTCTCGCGTGACGCGCGTCCCGACGCGACAAAAAAAAAAGGGGACGCGTCGCGAGGAGGAAGTTACTTAAGAAAACTTTAAGTACCGGTAACCGGCTCGGCGCGACGTCGAGAAAAGCGTCGTCGGCGGGAAAGGGGTTGGTTCTTCTTACTTTCTCTCTCTTTCTTTCTCTTCGTTCCTCTTACCTTGGGATCTCTCTCTCTCTCTCACTCTCTGTCTCCCTCTCCCACCTCACCGACGTTTTCATTCATAATTAGAGAAAAAACAGAGGAGTCGCGGGCTCCGTGGAGAGCCGACTCGCCGATGAGGGGTTGGGGGGAGGGAGAGGAGAGGATGGTTGAGTGTCGAGCGAAAGAAAAGGAGGAGAAAAGTAACGGCAACGAGACCAGACGCAAGACGTAGAGCGAGAAAGAGAGACGGGCCTAGAGCAAGGGAAAAATAAGGACAGAGGGAGAAAGGAACAGGGATAGAGCGTGACAGGGCACGTAGTACGCTCGCGTAGTAGAAAGAAAGAGTCAATGAAGAAAGTGCCGGGTACGGTGGTGGGGGTGGCTGCTCAATGAATAAGAGAGTAAGAGAGGAAGAATGGAGGAGTCGACGGAGGCGGATGGAGGCAGATGGAGGAGGAAAGAGAGGTGGTAGGGGAGAAGGTGAAACCAGGAGGAGAAGGGGATGGCGAGAGAGGGTGAGAACAGCCGCGCAACCGGAACGTGGAATGGGGAAACCGAGTTGCGGGGAATCTTAAAGACTTTCGCCATTCTGTTAATTTTCTTCTTAAAGTGGGTTAAATTATTTTATGACTTCCGCCGTTCCCTCGTCCGCCACGGCGCCGCGAGTTATCCCGTATAATCCTCGTGTCTGTGTCACGTGTATAGCTGTAAAAGGCTTATTCCCTCTTTGTCTCGTTTTCTCTTCTCGCCTTCGATCTACGTTACCCTCCCTCCCCCTCTTCTGTTTTTTTTTCCTTACACCTCTACCCCCGTCTTTCTTTCCTCTATCGTTCCTCCTCTATGAACCACCACCAGAGTGTTTCGCACCTTTTCTCGCACGTTCCTTGCGAAACCTGTGGAAACTTTTTCTGTCTCTTCTTTTTCCTTCCCCTCTCCTACCCCCCCCCCCCCCTTCGATCTCGTACACCTCTCGTCAGCTGATCGTTTCATTTTCTAGCCCGCTTCTCTTTCTCGCGGCGTATCCCCCGGTCTTTTGCTCGGTCGTTAATTTCATTGATTCCAGTGAATTTTATTACGCGGAAAATGACACGCGAGCGCTTTTCCATTCTTGGACGGGATTTTTCAACCGGCAGAGATAGGTGGATTTTTCGTTTTTTTTTTTGTTTCTTTGGATGTTTTCGGGAATTTTGTTGTTTTATAATCATTTGGGTTTCCATGGATGTGGGATCGGATGATTCGATTATTCGAGAGTGGATGTCCGTAGGACGAAGTAATTTGTTAGTGAGTTGTTGCGACGAGTTAATAACGTTCGACGTTGTTTTTCTTCGGTTTTACGCGAGCGGTAACCGTTCTTTATTTCACCCTTAAACGGGACAATCGGCGAGGAGCTTCTGGTATTTCCGACGCCGTGGAAACTTAGCCGATGTTGCAAAGTTTATAAAGTTTCCCCATTTACTCGGAGGGCAAAAACGAGGAAACTAGCGCAACGAGCAAACAAAATCATGGTTCGAAGAAGTAGTCTCCGACCTTCGACATCTTTCCCGAGTTAAAGGACGCGATTATTACTTTACACCCGCGGCTCTCGTCCCTGCGACCCCTCTTTTAACCCCTTCTTCAAACATTTTCCAAATGTGTACCTCACGTTCTCGATGTTTCCTTTAAATTTCCAGCGGAGTTCAACGGCGACAGGAAACATTTTCCCCGTTGACGCCGCGTGACCTCCGATCCTCTCGGTTTCTCACGTTGTATTCTCTTTTTTCAAACTTCCACTCAAGGACGATTCCAAGGTCTGAAACGGTAACAAAAAAAAAAGAAACCGTGAAAAGTTCCGCGGCCAAAGCCCGCCTTACGGCTGGAATCGCGAAAATCTCAGCCGTCTCCCGAGATGTAATTATTCTTCCGCGACACGTCGCCGTGATAAACAGCCCACCTGTAAGACGCGTTTCCAGATGCACGGCGAAAGTGCAGCCGGGGAGAAAAGAAGAAGAAGAAAAAGAAAAAAGAAACTCACCCCACGACGTAACCACGCGAGCGGAATTATCCAACCGGGCATAATTATGCGCTGAAAATGAAACGAGAAAGAAAAAAGAAAAAAAAAAAAACAAAATTGCAAGGTTAAACGATATCAAGTAGACCGAGAATAACGAGACGAAAAAGCAAACCCTTCTCGATTCTCCGAGATCGGCAAACCCAGATCGCAAGGGTTGCAAACTGCGAGAGTAAATGGAGGGACGAGAACGATCCACGGTAATAATCAAGAATAGAATCCTAACGAGAGTGGACAGTGGCGAGAGAAAGTGAACGCCCGTTTACCCTTTTTTCTTTTTTAAAAGTGATGATCTCGTGCGGTACGTAGACGCCGATACAAAGACAGACACAGGGGTGGGCCACGATCGGTCGAGACCCTGCGCCGGCCAATGGCGTTTCACCCCCGTGGTGAGGGTGGGTTGCCATGGTAACCCCTCGCCATACACGTACGTGTACGTAAAGGCACGTACACATGTACGCGTGCCCGCTCACTCTCGGGGGTTTGCCAGGGTGAAGGGAGTTGGTGGAGGAGGAGGAGGAGGGGGAGGGTGGTGGTTGGGGAGTGGGGTGGGTGTGAGTGGATGGAAGAGGACGGAGGCCGTGAGGAAGGGGTGGACGATGGCGAGGGGGTAGGTGCGGAGGACGAGGGGTGGATACCTCTTCCACCCTTGGACAAGCCCAATCGATCGAGGTGTGCTTCGGCCGGACGAAACTCACCCTCTGTCAGCCCGCCCTCCGATCTACCAGCCTCGTACCACCGTTACCATCGGCACCACCGCTACCATCGCCACCACCATCTACCCTCCAAAGCAGCGGAGCCTGTTATTTGAATGGAGGGAGACGGGAGAGACGGGGGAGGCGGACTGCCGACGGTGGTCGGGGGTTGAATGTGACAGAGTGCCACCCCCGAGGGCCTCTCCCGCCGCCCGTTGAAAGTGCGGCGAGCGGGTCCTTTCTCTTTCTCTCTCTCTCTCTCTCTATCTCTCTCTTTCTCTTTCTCTACCTCGCCATCTCAGTCTTCCTTCCCTCTCTGTCTCTGTTCCTCTTTCTATTCCATCTCTGTTCCGCTCTCTTTTTCTCTCTATATAGTATCTATCTATCTATCTTTCTCTTTCGTTCTCCGATTCAGTCTCTCTCTCTCTCTCTTCGTACACCATTCCGTTCCATTCCTTCCGTTTCTATCTCTCGCACTCTGTTTCTCCTTCAACCCCCACACCTGCTGCTGGCGTAGCCTCCTGCTCGGGTTGTAGGGTGGGCTCGCAGGGGTTGTGGAGGCCCGGCGGGGGTGGCGTGGACAGAAATCAATATAAGACGAGCCTCCACGTATTCGTAGTCTCTCACTTGTACACCCTTATCCTCTCTATGTTTGTCCTCTGTGTGTCTGTCTGTCTCTCTCCCCGCTTCCCTTGGCCTGTTCGCGTCTTTGTCTCGCGCACGAGGTCCTTAGCGCGGTCTCTCTCTGTTTCACTGTTTCTCTTTTCCTCTGTATCTGGTTTTCACCATCCTCCTACACCTCCACCTACCACCTCCTCCTTCTCTTACTCCTCTTCTACCGCTTTCCATCCCTCATCCTCTCCCCCATACCACGGTTCCCTCGAGGGTGGACTAACACACACACACACACACGTACAAACACGCGCGAGTACCTACTCGCGAATACACGTACGAGGGAGAGCGCTCGCGCGCGCCAGCAAACCAAGCATTTCTGTACAGGGTGTGTTTCGACATGTAACGGGTGATCCGAGAATCGGTGAGTGGTATCGCTCTGTGATTTCTTCAAAGTCTTAGAGAAATTTATTCGATTCTGAAAGAATCGGTATACCATTAAAAAGGTGATCGTCAATTAAACACCCTATGAAATGACATAGTATTTTAGACGAGTCAAAGAAACAACTAGAATCAACAATTATTAAAATCTATACGACAATTTAATAATCGTATTAATTGTATTTCATAGTTTCGAACACTTCAAAATCTCCCGCATAAAATCCCCCACGTACCCCTTGGCGAACGCGGTGTCCACCCCCCCCCCCCCGGCGAGCAATTTGTAAATCCGCGCGAAAGTTCCCTAGATAAAAAACTTTCGGTGGAAGTAGAACGATAGAAGTCTCTCCATAAATTAAAAAACTCTTACCGCGGCACGGTGTGTACGATGGTAAAAGAGAAAGGGAGGGCGGGTTGAAAAATTTGAATTACAAATCCGCACCGTCTCGCCTCGTCCCACCAATTAACTTTCACTTTCCGGGACCTCCGGATTCCCGGATACCAGTCGAAAGCGGTGAAAGAAAATAATCGCCCATGCGCTCGGACACTTATCACTATACCAGGTGGAGAACAGTTACGAAACACCAGGATACTTCTTGGACACCCGTTTCGTCGCGGTATATAGGATCGATAGAAGGACAGCAAACGTGTGGGGAGAGTGGAGTTCGTATCCTGCGGATAAGGGAACGGCATCCATAAATTACGACGCAACTCTGCAGGGTAAAAGTCCTGTACAAGAGACCTCCTATGTACGGCTGAGGTCTCTACCACCCCCTTAAACCACCCAACGCTCAACCTCTACCTTCGTCTCACCCTTCTTCTTCGTCTTCTTCTTCTTCTTCTAAAATCCAACCCTCCCCCTCCCCTCCCCCTCTTCCTCTCCCCCTGTGAAAGCCCAAGAGGGCTAAAGGTAGGCGTGCTGTGGAACTATAAATTTTATCGTTAAGTTGTTTAGAACGCCGGTCCGCAAAACCATTCGACTATCTTCCCCCAAAGACTTCTTTCTCATCCCTTCTTCACTCGGAATCAGAGGGGTTGAGGGAGGTGAAGGGTGGGGTGAGGGGGAGGGGAGGAAGGGTGGAAAGGGAGTTGATTTCGAAGACTCACTTTCTACCAATTTCTCTCGATGTACCATTCCTCTTCCCTAGATACTGGGTTCTGTTGGGGCCGCGCAACTGGAACGACAGCGAAATCGTATCTTCCCTTTGCGAAACGCCATTCTATCGGCAGGAAGCTCCTCGACGCTCCCGATGATCGAATTCCTTTTGGAACCGACAGACGGAAGGGAGTCCTTCGCAACGACCGATTGCCGATCGCCCCTTATTTTGAATAACACCCGGGTTACTTTGCACACGTTTTTCTCTCCCCCCCCCCATCCCCCTCTGTGCCGACGATCCACCCTGTAGAACCGATTAACCGGGGACTTATTTAAATTTTAGATATATCGATTGTTCGATACCTTTCGTACGATATATTTAGATTCTTTAACAATACGATAGATGATCCGGTTGTTCGCGGTAATTTTATTCAATTTTACCTGGGGTAATCTTTACGCGTTCCTCTTGAAATAACTATTTCTTGTCGCGAAGTAGAGCCGCGAAACGAGCGAAGTTCCGAGGGACGAATAGAAACGTTCCACGTGGTATGCAGGACAGAAAGAAACAAAGAAGCTTCCGTCGTCATCGTCGTCGACGTCGTCGACGTCGTCGTCGTCGTAGTCGTAGTCGTCGTCGTCGAGGGTGGCACGTAAAAGCAGGGGGATTTCCACGCTTGTATAGGTAGGGGGGTGCGCCAGTGAGGTGGGGGGGAGGGGAGAGGTTGGTTGGACGTGAACGTGGGTGGTGGCGATGCCTCGGCCCGTCGGGGTGGAGAAAAGGGAGATTCGATTCCTCGAAAAACTGTACGTTTTTCTCGCCGATAGAATGGCCGGGACGTCACCTGAATACATTATGTGTTTTCCACCCCTGGGGCTAGGATATTGAAATTTTTAATATCGAGGGGTGGCGGCCGAGGGCGGATGGATGGAGAGCAGTCGAACGTCTATGGCTTCACGAAGCATCCCTCATGTAGCTTCCCTCCCACGGCGATCCCTTATTTTGCTGTCGATATACTTCACTCTGGATATGTATATGTATCTATGTATATTCTATATATTGTATATATATATATACATATATTTATATCTATACATTGTATAAGTGTGTGTACGCGTAAGTCTACGGGAGGTTGTTACATTATCGTTAGACGTTACTTCTTCCGGCTGAGCCTGGTAAAGTAGATCGATAGTTTAGCTCGCGTTTATAATTGCGGAAGGCTCGTCGTAATATCACCATAATTTTTTATACCATCGATACAACGACGAGGATTTTAGATAGCGATCGTTAGCGGGGCGACGAAACTTATGGGAGAATTCAGATTTTTCGATGAGTTGAACGGTGAGAAGGGTGGTGGTGACGGGGGTTGGTAAAAGTAGAATATGCATCGTTTGAGATTTCTCAAACGAGAAATTAATCTAATTAACATTCACCGCGATACAAATGAGAACTGTACTAACGAGTAACTTGGTATATAAATCGAGGGGGGGAAATTTGTATCGCGTTAGTGGGTAACTTATAGTAACCGTGTAATTGTGATAGAATTTCCATATTATAATGCACGCGAGTGTATAGGTACCGCACACAAGGGGGAGTGGGAGAGGAGAGCTTCATAAAAGTGCATGTAATTAACGATAAAGAAGCTACGTAAGCTTGCACCTCGCTGCCGGTAGAATATGGTTCTGCGTGTGGAGTTCACCATAAAAAACAAATATCAAAGGAACGAAGGACGATGCCCTCTGCTTCAATAGGGCATCCACCTTTATTTATCCCGGAGTTCCATTACAAGTCAGTGTAAAGTACCGCGTATACTTATCGCGAGGGACGGATTACATCAGTCCTCTGTTAAATCGAATGCAACATTTGATCCGACATATCCATTATATTATTTCCACATCAACCATGTGTCTTTCCCGTTAAATAATAATACCGATAAAACTATATAAAATTAACTATACCACATAATAATTCATCTCTCACCCCCCCCCCCCCCCCCTTAAAGAAACAATAATCCACAATTTCCAGAAGTACAATAATAATTCATCTTTCACTCCCCTCAAAGAAACAATAATCAACAATTTCCACGAGTAACGCTTGAAATCGATCCGTTACAAAATTTCTATAGAATGAAACCAACGCATCCAGCCGGCCACGAGACAACACCCATGAACCATCAACGGTTCTTCGTACGACAAACGTAAAGGATACCTCGGATCCAGTTTCGTTGGAAGTACCGCAGGTGATGGGCTATCTGGCCGGGTACACGATCGTTGAAACCATTCGGACCCGCGACCCACATTTCAAGACCCCACTGACCATGGTGTGTCCATCGACTCATCCCGTATACCTGGCCCAAGTGGACACTCCGTTAATTTGGACTTTTTCTGACCGGTGTCGCGCGACCCCTTAGGGCCGAATCTGGTCAGCCGGGATGGACGCGTGCTACGGGTGCACCCTTTACGAAATTTCAGGGCGCGACCTGGCCCTAGGATGGGTCATCCGTTGACCCTGGGCGTGCTGCCCATCCCTAACCCCCTTCCGTGGTCAAAACAGGCGGAAACATGGCCTGACCCTCGTACATCATCGACGGACTACGATGACCGTGGCATCGTCACGCGTCCGCCAATTAAAAGTAAATTCGTTTCGTCGTTGGTAGACGGTTTTCAACCGGCCGGGCAAAGGCGAAAATTATTGGACCCGGGGAAATGATCGGGGAGAGAATTTGGGGTGGGTTACAGTATCCCTGATTAAAGCGTGAATTATTTATTTGGTAGATGGCTTCCATTGTTTCTCTGGCATCGACTCGTGATTCTATTTGTACAGGGAAATGTGTGGTTTCCGAAGAGAATTGTACATACATATTTTCTATGGGATTTTAAAATAGTGTAGAATAACTGGATTACGTTATGCGAGGGTGATACAGTGTGAAAAAAGAATGAAAAATTCGTGATGTTTTCATGATTAGATTATCAGAGTGGGGAGAAATTCAATTATGATTATGTTTTAAATTATTTATAGTTTATTGAATTTGTTTCTTTCCGCGTAATGTTATTTAATTAATATACCTTGTCCGATGTGCGTTTTTTTTTATTATTAGCAGAATATAGCGTTGTGGAAAATGTTCATTCATATACATGATACAGTAGTAAAAGAAACCATAACACGCGGATGCATATGTATCTTACACATTTTTACATGTTATAAAAGTAATCGATTATGTAGGAACCGAGTGAAAAGTACGTTTCACATCCACTTTCGTCGACGAGGCATAAAACCGCAGTAGAAAATTCCGACCATGCTCGTACAATGGCGCCGACATACTTCAACTTTTTCCTCACGTCGTGCACCCCGAAAACCCAGGATATTTTATTCGTGACTGGCACGACGTTGACCTAACTTTGGCCAAAGGTACTCGTCGTCGTACCAGCTCCACTTTGTCTCAAGTGAAATCCAAGGTAATTCGAGATCAAGCTGCATAATTCATAACCGAAAAGAGCTGCGTTTAGAATAGAAGAGGGAGAGGAAGACCAAAAAAAAAAAAAAAAAAAGAATTCCAATCCCCCGACCTACTCTACTCTCGGTATTCCCGTCGAATTAAATATTCATAAGTAAAATACAGAGAGAAAAAAAACACAAGAAACATTTACAATTCATCCCCGTAACACGAATCGATCGCGATTGATACCCCTGTTACAAAATATACACGTATCAATAAAATAATTCTCTAATAAAATCATCTTCGTCGATCCGATTTTTCTACCAGCCATGGAATCTGCCAGCAGTGAGTTCCCTCTCACCTGGTGTCTTCCTTGAAGCGGATTATTTCGTCGGTGAGATCCTGGGGCCCAGTGTGCGACGTCGGTGTGGGTACGACGTTCGCCGGGTCGACGGTGTGCTCGTTACAGCGCCTCCACTCTGCGAGATTCAATATTCTAACCAAAATCCCCGGGGCTAAGAGGGTGAGGGGTGGATAGAAGGAGGAGGGGTGGTTTGGGTTTGGGGGTGGTAGGGCGGTACAGGGCAAAACTTTCCAGGCGTGCAGCCGCGGCAAGACGTGGCACGAACGTCAGCTCCGCGTCCGGAAACGAGCGCATCCGAGGGAACACGGGTCTAAAGTTTCACCGTCGACGTCGACGAGAACGAAGACGGCGAGGCTCGTCGTCGTCGTCGTCGTCGGCGTACGGTAAACTCGCAGTCCACACACGAGCTCTGGGGGAAAGGCTCACGAGCGAGTTACTTGACGGACTCGACGTTACTGACGTCGTACAGTTACCACCAAGAATCCGGCTCCGTGAATTTCCTTGAGAAATGTTCGGTCTCTGATAGTATTCGGTAACGATGGTTTAGTCGAAAATAAAGGAAATTAGAAAATTAATAGAAAATTAGATTCTTTTAATTTTCTTCTTATTAAATATGATATAAGTATATATTCTTATACGTTATAAAGTTGTATATTTTCAAAATTATTCATAACGTTAACGTTGAAAGTATTCCCAAAAAGTATTTCTCCTTGTTTCCAGTAATTCCCGTAACATACCCGGGATATCGATTCCGGGATACGTCGGATTTATACCGTCATCGATAGGCTGCTTTGCGGAACTCGATCCGTGAGAATCGAAAAGCTCACGGATTTCGTGGCGGTGGTTGTAGACGTTCTGTGTCTAGGTTGCTAGGAACCGCGGAGAAAGAAGCGCTGTAACAGTTATCGAGAAAGGTATACGTGTGCCAAAGTAGCAAAACTCAGCCGCGATACCGGCTGATACACACACATACAAACACACACACACACACAGGGAAGCGTCGGTGGCACCCACACGAACGTAAAGAATTCCTGAACGCCCGGTTATATTTCTCGTGTCGCCCGAGAGACCGAGGTGTGCGGTGCCACGATAAAAGTCTCCCTCGCTCCTTCCATTTCTTCGTCTTTCTTTCTATCAGTTCCTCGCCGCGTTCTTTCTTTCTCTCTTTCTTTCTTTCTTTCTCCGCGGCCTTCGTCGTGGAGCACAGATACATGTACTGGGTGTTTCATAACGTCCATAACAACCGGGAAATAATAGATGGCTCGGGTCGAGATACCTGGGGGCACTGTTAATAATAACTGGGTGACGTTGTCGGCTTCTCTCTTTTTTTTTTTTTTATTTAGATCCCGCGTCGCTTTTCACCGATAGACACGACAGTGGTCTTTGAGAGCCAAATGACGAGCGACGGACGAAAATCGACGAGATTCTATAGCACGGTTTTCTATCGGAAACGTCACGTTGTATATGTTAACAGAATTATTACATCGATGTAACTAACATTGTTTAAATCATGGTAAACCATAAGAAAATCTAACGAAATATCTACCTTTTCTTATATTCATCGTTCTCCATTCAATCTCGTATAATTTCCTAATTTCATTATTAAATTCAGATATCTAAATCCTCGACACCTTTCCAACCATACGTGATACAAGTTTCTGAAACACCCAGTACGTGCTCGTACCCCATTGGTGAACCAATCGAAGTCGTTGGTTTTATCGGCGAAAATAAGGGTGACGGGGTAGGGGGTGGGTTTTCGGGCAAGACACCGTGTAAAGAACTGTCCCTCCCACCCACCGCGGGCTCACCTTCCGAAGTCGTTGGTTTTATCGGCGAGAATAAGGTTGGCAAAGTGGTTTTTCGGGCATGCCGGGACACGAGGGGGTGTCCCTCGATTTTGCGCGGACTGTACGCTCCGGAACCCGTATAGAACGCCCTCCATACAGAAGGAAAGGCCCCGGGCTATGGCTTCCCATCTTATCCTCTGCTCGCTCTCCCTCTCCCCCCCTTTTCCTTCTGGCCGTCGTCGTCGACGTCTCTTGTGCGTTAGTCTCGGCGTGCATGGTAGCTACGCGATACGGATAAGAAAATGCATCGGCTATGGTGCAAGCTCGTCCGTTGTATACCCAATGACGCGCACTAAACTTTTCATGTTACCACTCGACGCCGACGACCCAGCACTATGTCATTCCGTTAAGGCTCCGTTGGCTTGAAATACGAGGTACAACGTTCGCCAAAGATATATATCTAATGTTTATAGAATTTTCCTCGGGGTTTCCCATGAATTCAATTATCGTACATACCATACCAAATATGTTATAATATAATAATTCGTCGAAAGGAAAAATATATAGAATTATTATTATAACTTCGTTGGTATAAAACTGTGAATGATTTTAAAGTGTCGTACGGGGGGTAAGTAAGTAAATTTGATTTCGTATTATCTAAGATTAGAATCTATCAGAGGTCTCATTTAGCGGGAAATTAATGTTCGATTTCCCGCGTGAACATCGGGCAAGCCCCGTTGGAATTCCGTAGCGTGGTATTATTCTTGTACGCCTATCAGCGACACCTTTGGAATCCGTTGTTATACCCAATGACGCGCGAAGGGAGAGAAAACTACCCCTTGGCGCATCGGATTTAACGTTCGACGCGTCTCTAATGAGGTGCGCCGCGTTCACGATTTCACCGGCGCTATTTTTCGTCCGCCAGGTAGTCAGCGGATTTTTAATGGGGCACCGCGTGCTCTCCTTTTTTCCCTCTCTCCCTCCCTCCCTCCCCTCCCTCCCTTCCTCCCTTACCTTCGTATCCTACCACCACCTCCAGTGGCAACCCCTTCGACCGATGGTTACCTGAGTGATCGTAGGTAGGCAGATATACCGTATACCTACGGTACCCCCGGGGGTGAAAGCAACGACGAAAACTGTCCGCGTACCGAGATTGAAATTCAAATGAGACCGCGAGGATATTCTAATTCCGTACGGGAACCCCTTTTTTGCATATCGGGACCCACGCAGCTGCCATCGGGGACCCAAATTATATACATCTTTTCTCCCTTTCTCTCGCCTCTCTATTTCGTTTCGTACGATAACTCCGTCGTGTTCCCCTCCCCCTTCACCCCTTACGACGCGAACGCGTCTCGTTCGGTCGCACTCTTTCTCTCTTTTCTATTTTTCTTTTTCCTTTTTTTTTTTTTTACCCCGGTGTCGCGCGTGATCCGCAACAATTGAGAATCGACAGTATTCAAATCCAGTGATGTACCTACCTACCAAAACCCGAAGGCTTTACCGGGTGTGCCTTCGAGGGATTCGATCGATTTTATGTTGCGGAAAGACAAAAAAAAAAAAAATGGAAAAGAGGTGGAGACAAAACCGAGGCCGATTCCCCCATCGATCGGTGGCTCATCGTTATCACGTGCGAGAAACGGTAAGAACGGTATCGGCAGGAAAATTCTATCGGAAGGTTTCGCTCCTTGAAAGTTCGCTCGTTATAGTGGAATAGAATTATGACGTATAGCAACATTGTTTCACGGGCTTGTTTGCCGGTTGCTCGAGCGGACGAGAAGATTTATGTCCGCGAAGAAAACTTGCCCCGATAAAGTGTTCCCGTACTTTGTACTTCTGGCGGACGCTTATCGCCTCGTTATTTCAGATTTCGCGGTGAAAGTAACAGCCAAATGAAAGGGAACCGTTTCACCTAGAATTGTACCACTTCTGACAGCTGTAAACACACGCACAGCCGAACTTCTTTCTCATTTATTTTTTCATACCAACGTACAAAGATATCAATTACCTTTACTCGACCTTTGATCCCTAAAGTTGCGTCAGTCTTGACCCTGTGAACCTTACAAATCTATTGTAACATAAGTGTCTTAATTTCGCTAAAAAAAATCCGGGATTTTTCTCTGATATTTCTCACGTGTAAACAAATAACGTTGTACTTTACCAAAGTGGTCTTTACACCTATAGATTTATTGTATAAGTAAATCATTGGGGAACAAAGGTTAACCCGGTACCCCGTTTACGTTCAAAGAAACCCGATAAAACACCGCGATCTAAGACGCCCGCGGTGAATTGAATTCGGCGCGGGAATGTAGGCGCCATTCAATTTTCATAAGCGCCGGTAGACTGATCCTAATAAAAATCCGCAGGTGAGGGGCACGTGCTGGCAGTCGCGTTGGAAGTCGGCCGGGTTCCCGATGCGTCGTCTACGTGTCCTGGTGGAGGGTAGAGGGACGTGAGTGAAGAAGGAAGCGAAGAAGGAGTGCAAACGGCCTAAGGGGGCCGCTGCTTTGCATAATCAAATCCCACGACAATGTACTAGAATGCGAAGTACCCCCCCGCGATAGAGGGTTGAAACCCGCGAGCATGCGAGGATTCCGAAAAATGCAGCTCGCCCTTCCTACTGTTACCGTTTGGACCGGTCATAAGGGTTGGACCTCATCCCCCCGGTGGTATCACTCAGCCAGCCCTCGCTCACGGAATTCCGGGAATAAACCGGAAACACCCACCCGCTTCGTACGGGGGGTGAACCGTGAATTTCGCGCTGCGGTACGAAGGGTTGCTGGGAACGGCCCCTCCCGGGATCAAAATGGAGCCGCCACTGCTTCTGGATTGACTGTGTGAAATTTTTCGTGGCTTTCCGCGTGTATTCACTACGCAACGATCGCAGTGATGCTAGAATATCATTGTGGGAGATTTGCTTAAGGTTGGTTTGGTGAGTATTTTAGTTGGTTGGTAAGTAAAATATTTGGAAATGATACACATTGTATCGTTTATTAAATCTTGTGTGAATTATAAAATAATTCTCCGGATATGGTATATTATATGTGTATGTATATAAAATAATCGAATTGAATAATGTTTTAGTGTCACCTAACATCTTTGTCTGTATCTCCTGATATAATCCACCATACGTTACCTTGTACCTCTAACGAAACTAACCCTCTTCTTCCAAATATCATCGTATAAATCCTGTTTCAATATAAAACAAGAAAAAAAAACAAATCTGCCGTAACGAAAGAAAATGAAGGTCCTACGGCACGTCCGACGGCATTTGGAAAACGGCAGTGTGTTGAGACGGGTGGTAAAAAAAAACCCCATGGAATTCCATAAGAAGTAGAAGTAGAGGGTAGCTGCTGGTTTCGCTAGGGTGGCACGCACCCCCTCGTCAAAATGGACGGGCTAAGCCCGTATAAGTCTAACGGGATTTTCGATCGTGGGCGGGTGGGTGAGTGCAGGCCGCGGTTCGGGGGTGTAAGTTGTAGGGGTGAGTACGGAACTATGGCTAAGGGTACGGTGGAGGGAGGAGGGTAGAGAAGTCCCTCAAGATGGCGGCTATAAGGGATGGTTTAGGGCGCGTGAGGGTTGCGGGTGAGGCAATATATCAGAGAGAGAGAGACCCTTCCTCGAGGGTTGCTGCTTCGCCCCCGATGGTAGCCGTTACCACCCCCTTTCTGGTACTTTCCTCTTTTCCTTTTCACCCTCTTTCATTTTCTCTCTTCCTTTACCACACCTTTCTTCTTTCTTTCTTTTCTAGCCTCCTCGTCCTTCGGTATATACGTTTCCTTTCAGTTTCTCTGCTCACCCCTCGATCAGGACCACCCCCTTAACTCGTCCCGGTGGAGCCCTCGGGTCCGTTCACCGAAAGTATAAACGTCAGAGGAGACTGATGGAAATGGACGAGACGACGAGGGGTAAGAACGGACGATCGGGAAATAGTGGAAAATCGAAGGGAACGAGGGAGTGGAAAGAGAAGGAAACACGGACAAGGGGATCCGGGAGGATGTAAGGGAGGATGACGTCGACGACGAATCGTTGCTTCTAGGGATCGAAGGCTTTTCGTTCAGCCGTGGGGTTTTCTTTCTCGCTTTATCTTTGCCGCGGTGATATCGAGAGGGGCAGGGGGACGATGGAAATATGCCGACGGAAGTCGCCAGAAATGGTAGCCGTCGATGATTGTCGATGGATTCGTGTAAACGGTTTGAAAAATCTTTTCCTCGTGGATAAAAATAAATACGGCTGGAATTTTCACGCAGGCGGTATGATTCTCTAATGTATCATGAGTCGAGAATTTTATCGCGTTATAAAATACATATTGTATAGTGTAATTTAATATTACAGCGCCGACGTGAATGTTTTCGAGTACTATGTACGCGTCGCGAAATCATTCGCGGCCCATAGTGCGAATGCCCGACAGATTGTTTTTCGCGGTAAGCGACACTTATCATTTATTTACACGTACTACGTACGTGTGATTTATATTCGAAGTGCGCCGTAAACACGCGTACAGCGAGGAGTACACTAAATGCCCCGCTGAAGGGTATTATAATAAATTCACGAGGAATTTATCGCGCAAACCGTATTGCAAAAACAGTTTTCCCAAGCTCGAGTAAAAAAAAAAGGGAAAAAAGAAAGCGAGAGAGAGAGAGAGAGAGAGAGAGAGGGAGGGAGGAAGAAAAAGAAGAAAAAAAAAGAAAAAGAGCGTATAAAGATTTCAACTCGCATCCAGTTTCCCCTTGGCGTATCTGAAAAGGAGCAGTAATGAGCTTCAAATTTTTTCCCCGCGCACTTTAACCGCATTTCGCTGCGTTTTTCCGCGACGAAAGCATTGCAGTCAGTCCCCCGAAAAAAAAAGTGGGCGAAGTGAGAGAGTGAGAGACAGAGAGAGAGAAAAAAATGACGAGAAACAACGCGGCGAAGAAAGAAGAACGAAAGAACACGCACCGATATCGCGAAATGCTCGACCAGAGATCACGTTAATCGACACCGGCTTGGAAAAACGGACGGGAAATCGCGTGTCTCAAAGTGGCGAAAAAGCGGTAAGAAATTCACCGACGGGGCTCGAGTGAAGGGGGACAGAAAGAGAAAGAGAAAGAGAAAAGAGACAGAGATCGCGCGCGAGGGTGAAAGAGAAAGAAAAACGAGCGGGGCGAAAAATCTCGCGTTAGGAAATCACTCGGTTTTTCACATGTCGATTGCTGTACTCGTATAGCTTATAATGCCCTCGAGAAATTCGTTTCTCCGACCCTCCGAAGTCTGTGCCCTGGTTCTTCGAACCTCGTCCTCGTCGCACCCTTTCGGAGACGTGCGAAGACCGATGCATGGCCGAGTGAAAAAAGAAAGGTGGTAGGAGGTTGAAGGGAGGCGGGGGAGGGGGTGGTTGAAGGAGACGAAAGAAAAGGCGGACGTGGAAGAAAAGCCGAGATGGAAAACCACGCTGGAAGAGTTCAGTTCTCGGTATCCGGCGACCTCGGGAGCACACACGAAGTTAGGAAAAAATTGCCGAAGGAAAAAAATCTTCGAGGCGTAAAAGAAGTCCAATCCTGGTTCTCTCGTTCTCTCGCACACTCTCCCTCTCTCTCTCTTTCTCTCTCTCTCTCTGTTCTTCTCACACCATCTCGCAATACTACCTCTCTATCCTTCTATCGGCAGCTGTTTCCGAGACACGAAGGAAGAGGCGCGTACAAATCGAAGTGAAAGAAAAGAGACCGACCGCACGATAACGGAGTGAGAAAATGAGACAGAGGGAGAGACAGAGAGAGCGGGCGATATGTAGAGCGAGTGAGATAGCTGAGGGAGGGAGGAAAAGAGTACGACGAATGAAAAGCTTCGAGCTTGCGGTAAACATCGAGCGTGTAATTCGCTCTTTAAAGAACACTTGGACGATAATTAAGCCGGCATGGGGTGCAACTGGGGGTAGAGGAGAAGAGGACGAAAGAAAGTGAGGAGGGGGCGGATGCAGGAAGGGGGAGGGGCGGGGGTGGTGGTGGTTAGGTGATGTGGCGAGAGTGAAACGAAGATAGAGAAGAAGAAGAGAGAGAGAAAGAGAGAGAGAGAGCGGTAGAGTGCACCGTCAGAGGAGGAATGAAGAGGTAGAAGGGTAGGTACGGGCACCGTTGAAAAGATCTTTTTCCGTTTATTTTTCGTGACCATGGCTTGGAAAGACACGTGGTCTGATTTTAATTAGCACCGGGGGTGCACTTCCACCGCAGCCACGGATGGCGAATCTCGGGCTTAGAATTTACCTGTTCCTCCCCCTCCTCTCTGGCGTCCTCACCGTCGACCCCCCCTCCCCCTACACCTCCCGTCACCGTTACCAACCTCGTTTTATTTCCTTTTCTCGTGGTCGACTCACTACCCCTCGGAGTTTTCTTTGGATATGTTCTCGCGCTCGGTCAAGAGGGTTAATCCGACAGCGAAATTCTCGTTTCACTCGAGGGATGCGAAAAGTTTTGATAAACGTTAATTTGGATCTCCCCCGTCCCCCTTCACCAGTTTCCTACCTCCCCCCCCCCCCCGTCGTTGTCGGTTGCACCGACGTTACCCGGCCTGTTGAAGTTTGTCTCGTTTTACAAAGCGGAGACTGAAGAAGCTACAGCGCGTTCTTTCTTTTTGTACGCGAACTTCACGTGAATTTGATTAAAAATGAAACGTAGTGGGTTGTAAAATGAAATATTCTATTTCGATGATTTTAACGAATTATCAGACGACGTTCGAGTAATTCGACGATGAAATTTTGTCGCCCGTCGGCCTGTTTTATCAGTCGAATTGTGGGATTGATTAATTGGGTTAATCGCCTCGTAAGGATGGCTGCCATCTAACCCTCCCTGTTTCTTTGCAAATGATTGCACGGCACTTAGCGGGATGTTTTTTTTTTTTGCATGTAATGAATGTTCTTGGCGCGATTAACGTGCGTGTAACGTTACATGCACGTTCCGGTGAATGTAAAAACTGATTTGTCTCCGGAACTGAGAACTTGGCACACTTGCCAACGAAACGACAAGGCCAATGGAGAGAAAAAAGGCTCAAATATTGAACTTCCGTTACCTCAGTCCCTTAGTTGTTCGTGTTTCCCTAAAGAGTTTGCTTCATTAATTAATGCCGCAGGGAAATATCGTAATTTCAGAGCTTATTCGAAATTTCTCGGTCATTCTACCTCTCGAGATTTAATGCCTTCCAGTAGTAATCTATTTAAAAGGTACTTACCATATACCATTTATAAATACTTTTCTTTAAAAAAAAGAAAAATAAAATGAAACGAAAAAGAGATCGTCTAGTTCTACTAATATATCCTAACCACTCTATTCATTCGAATCATTCGATTATTATTATCTCTTTCTATCGCAATTATACAACGTTACCGATAAACCTCGCTGGCGATACCCTATCAATCGTACAACCATCACGTTCTGAAATACCATAGAAAAAAAGCAGAAACGAGTACGGAAAAACTTAAGAAAAGGAAAACCAGTGAACAGGAATCGACACTTTATTCAACATCGAATGGCGTCAAGTATCAAGGATAACAAATTGTCTCTCTCTCTCTCTCTCTTACTCTCTCTTACTCTCTCTTACTCTCTCTCTTTCTCACTGGAAAAAAAACAAAAGGGTGACGACTCCCGTGGCTTTTTTTCCCTCTTTCAAACTAGCAGGGGGTGGACGGGGAGAGAGAGACAGAGAGAAGAAGGGGGCGGGAGGGTGGTAGCCCGAGCACCAGCAGGGGTTGAATCGTCGCGCTCACCGACGTTTTATACGTCGTCGGGTTTCATGCGGCGGCGGTAATTTTTTTATTAGCTTGAAAACCACTCGACTCGTCGTCGTCGTCGTCGTCGTCGTCGACGTCGTCGCCGTCGCCGTAGTCGCCGTAGTCATCGTTGTGTCGTCGGTAGTCGGTGAGATTCGCCCTCGGAGGGAAGAAAAAAAAAAGGAAAATCGTCCAACCAAACCCCCTCCCCTTGTCCCACGTGATATTCTTTCTCGTTCTCTCCTAACTCTTTCTCTCTTATCCTCACCCCCCTTTTTTCGCCCTTCCACCGTTCTTCGCCCTTCGGAATTAAGCGCCCACACCCGTGCCACCTCCCTTTTGCCCGTCGAACAGTCAAAAGCGCCACGCATTCATTTGCCTTATTAAGTAGTTTTGTACGAATTAAGAGCACGCCGCTTTATCACCGCTCGCCCTCTCCATTATTTCATTCGCGCTCGCTTATTTGTCCCGACTTCCGTCAGGAGTGCCATCGACGGGCCGAGGAAACTCGTGAAAAACTTGTCACGGGACGATTTCCTTTTATTTCCATTGTTTTTCTTTATTTCGGGCTCAGCCCACAGGTGTATCTTGAGGGTCGTTAATAACTGGAATTAATTGAATGTCATTCGTATCATATATGTATTCAACGGTCTATTCCACGCGATTAATAAACAGGGATGCTATATCGAATGATAGAAGTTACGCGATATCATGTGTAAGATACTTTTCTTTGGTTTTTAGTGAGATAGAAATGATAGGGGGGTTGTTATTAAAGTTTCTCGTTGGTATTCAATCAACGTTAAACGGACCGGAGTGACTTCTTTCCGAGTCAAAATGAAATTGGAATACTTTCGCCGACAGGTGACGGTATTAAGAACTTAAGACTTTAAGCAACCCCTTTCCGGTTCCCGGGGGGTGCTTAGAAACTCTTAAAGGGCAATAAACTTGTTTCTCCTGCACGCGCCAGTCATTATAATGAATTGCGGAAACGCGTGCACGAAAGGTTAGTATTCTTCCGGTCGAGGAAATATTCACCGTTGCTGCCAAGTAGCGTTAAAGTATTGCCTAGCATGTAAACCGAGACGGGTAAAAACCTATTACGTTATATTAGAAGAAATACAAGGAACCCGTTCTATATTTTTCTACATTATTTCAACGTAACATTATTTTTCCACCACGTTTTTTTTTGTATATCAAAAGACGCTTTTAATTCGCGAGGGAAAATCACGTGGAATTTGTAAGGTTTGATCTTTGCGACGGTTAGAAACGACATATCGCCGTATCGGAATGACAGCCGGAGAAAACCACCCTTGGTTCGTTCGGTATTAATGCAAAAGAAGCCCTTACCTCCCTGACTCGCAATCACCGACATAAATAAATCGACCTACCCCCCCGTCTATTTCTCCCCGTCGGACTGGAATCCCCCGTACTCGATCAGGCATCGAAATACGTCGGCATAAAAAGGAAAAGGAGAACGATCGAGAAGGACGATTGTTCCACTCCTATAGATCGGATCTGTCGTTAAGCCACGCTTACTCTCTGCCAATCCTACGGACGATCTGTAATCAGAACGACGTTCGCGATTTATTTGAGGCGACTTTATCAATGATACACCGTTATACAATATGGCCGGGTTTTATTGCCGATAACGGAAACACCGGCTTAGAATTTTTACCGTTTAAGACGGAGATTTCTGGAATTGTTAATATTCCATGGAGAGAGGCGTTTTTTTCTGATTTTTTGAGAAAATTAAGATTTCTTTTCGAGAAAGTTAGGAAGAGTTAATCATTGAAATATATAACGGTAGTTTTCTATAACTCTTCGCCACTTTTCTTGTAAGGAGTCAGGAATTTATTGGATGATTATCTCGCGATAAATGAACGTGACAAATTAGTGAAATTCTGTGGAAAGAACTTTATTCTACACCTAATATTAGCTGTCGAATGGTAATGTAACATTGCGGTAAACGAAAGTTTTTTAACGGAGACGTAAAGTATATAAAATTGGGTCTGTTTGATTAAAATGAGAGTTCTACTTTCGTTTTCGTTGTTTTGGAAAATAGTAATTCATTTCAAGGTGCGAGAGCAAAGTTGAGAACATAAATTTTTGTCCGAGGGTACTTCGAGGAGAAAACCTTGCGACCCGAGCCAAGGTGGAAAGGGTTCTCTGTAGACGCTTAAACACTGACTTCGTCGTTAGTCTACGAGCCATTAACTAAATTATGTAAGCTTCAACGAAGTCCTCCAAAGGTAGGAAGCGTAAACTTTAACCACCGTTTCTGAATCAGGGTCGATCAAATTGTTTTCGACCCCTTCATAATTCTACCAACAAAGACCAACACTTCTGAACATTGATTTCTCATAATAATACTTTCACCGACAGATCGCACATTCGTTATCACAGATAAATTACTAGAAAATCAATATTAACGTGAATCATTTCAAATTCAACTATTATACAATTATACATCTTCTATTTCGTATTTGATTTAATAATATTTCGGTCAAGCAGGTAATCCAATATCATCGACACAAACGTACCACCTGTGCCCAGGTGAGGTGAGGCGGGTAGGGGGGAGGGGTCACGAGAGGGTCATTAACGAAGACTCGACTTAACTCCCGGCAATTAATCTCCCGGCGCTAATTATTTAGCCGGTTAGCAGGAGTTCTGTGCGGCCAAACGTAGTTCCGTTATCAGATGTAGTAGGGTCGTTCGAGAAGGGGTCGCGAACGGGTCGTAGAGTAGACGAAGTAAAGCAGGATGGAAAATCATGAGGGGGGTGACGGAGAGGGGGTGGGTGAGTTTGAGGTTCAGTCGCGCTCAGGAGGATACACGAGGGGTTGAGGCTCGCGCAAGAGTAAATTGATTAGAATTAAAGGGTTGGCTGGCAGGTGCTGCTGCCGGGTTACTACGGACCATAGGTAACAGAGACGGAGAGTGGGTAAGAGGGAGAGAACGTTAGAGAGAACGTAGAACAGAGTGACGAGGGAGGAAGGGAGCGAGGGTACAACGGTGACCACAGCCTCGACGCTGATTGGTCGAGTCAAGTTTGTGGCAAGATGGCTGGCTGCTGCTGCTGCTGCTACTGCTGCTGCTGCTGCTGGTGCTGGTGCTGGTGGTGCTGCTGCTGTTCTATCTCTATCTCGCTCTCTAACCCTCTCCCACCCCCTTTACACCGCCGCCCTCCACCTCCTCCTCCTCCTGTTCCAACTTCTTCTCCAGTTCACCTCAACCTCCTACCTCATCCTCCGACCACCCACCCATCGTAGTTCCCTTCTACGCGGTCTCTAAGATGCTTTATCTATGTGCCAAATAGATGTATGTACGTGTACACGCCTGTTCGAAACAATGCCGGGCGTGCAACCACCCCCTTGCTACCAGCAGCCACCCTTTCTACGAGCACCACCACCTACCCTCTTACCTTCCACGAGTCCCTACCTACCCACCCACCCACCCACCCACCCACCCACCCTTGCCCTACCATCCCTTGTGCTCTTGCCTCAGCCCTTACCGCCACCTACGTTCCACCTAACCACCCTACCTCCCTTTTCTCCCTCGACATCGTCACCGTTTCTGCCAACGTTTTCTGGTCCACCCCCCCCTCCCTCCCTCCTCTACCCCTGCTTTCCTCTTCTTCCTCTTCCCCTTTACCTCCCCTATTCCCTCTCCCACCCCCTCATCATCGTCATCTTCCTTCTCTCTAAGCATACCCTTTCCGTTTCTCTTTCTCTCGTTACTTCCATCCTATTTCTATCGTCATTTTACCTCCCGTAGTTGCCCGAACCCGATCCACCCGCAACTAGGAGCGCAAGTACGAGAATACCGGCGCGGCCTCAAAGAGAATGCGATAATACGAAGAACTTCGACTAATGAGTTAATAGTTGGTGCCTCGCGTTACCGTCACACCAGGAGTACTTTATTCGACGTCGCCCGGAGCAACGAGATTATAACGCCGCACGGATCCGCGAATGTGTGAGGGTTCACGTTCTAGCTGCATGTGGCCGGGTGTACGCTGGGAGGTCGGTGTGTATGTGTGTATGTGTGTATGTATAATGACGTTGTCGACGGCACACAGCATTAAGAAAGTAATTTGCCACGGATAATCAAAAACCAGTGCCGTCCCGTTTCTACTTTCTTTCGAAACGAGCGTTGGATTCTTTTCTTTCCTTCTTCATCTCTCTCTCATTCTTTCTCTGTCTCTTTCTCTATCTGTCTTTCTCTGGTATCATTCTTACACACCCGAATCTATGAACAATTTACATACGTTTACATATTTCTGTATAAATGTTATTTAAACTGTTATTATAATAAAGAATGTAACGGAGCACACCTTGATTATAATATATCATCCGGGAATTTGATATCATTTAAATATATCGATCCCACGACAGAACCGACAATCCCGATAGCATCGAAGCCACGGCTGCCGGATCCTCGAATTTACATTTCTAATCGGCGGATAAGAAACGGCGCGTTATGGAAATTACAAAATAAACTCGGCGATATCAACATATCAAACGGTCTTTTGAGCCGCTCTCGCCGCGTGTCTACGACAGCCGCGGGGCACTTTTAAACGCGGCGGAAAAATCCCCGCCTCGAGTTGTACCGCGCGACGATTCGTTCGGGCGACGTCGACGCCGCCGCAGCCCGGGACCGACGTCGTCGTCGTCGTCGTCGTCGTCGCCGCGACGCACGCCGCGATAAAAAAGAGCGCGGGCCGAGCGCGCGCGCGACGTCGTCGAGAGGAAAGTGCAACCAATAATTTTATTTTTCGCGATAAAGCACGGCCTCTTCGTGGCGGCGTTGAAGGAAAACCGTGGGGACGACGGGCGCGAGGAGACGACGGGGTGCACAAGCCGCGTATCTTTAGTAAGTAAACAGAGCGTCTTATGAATTTTAAGCAGTGCGACGAAGAAGGTATAACCCGCTTCTTCTTCTTCTTCTTCCTCTTCTTATCTAACCCTCCTTCTTCCGCATTACCATCTGTTCTTCTTTCGCCGAGAGTTTCTCTTTCTTCGTTGTTCAGCCCACCCCCCGTTGATGCGATGATGTTTTATACAACACTGTGTGAGTTGATAAAAAAAAAGGGGGAGGAGGAAAGGAAAGAGACAACGAAAGGAAAAGAAACTCGACGTAATTTAGGAAAATAGATGTAAAGAGATATGCCTCCTTTTTCTTTGCCGTTTGAATCCCCGAACAGGACACCATGAGGTGTGCCTTTATGAAAGTCGTGAATAATAGCTGACGGCACGTTCAGTGGCGTACAGATGCGATTAAGCGAGGAAATTTGATAGAAAGTATCGCATACGTTTTTCGGTTTTTTTCTTTTACATCGAACGGAATAGATTTATCCCGCCGCACGAAGAAATGTATTTCCTCGAAATAGAAAAGTATTTCACGTAGTAGTTTATATACGAATTTTATAGATTGATTGATTCTCCTCTGCTTTTAATAAGTATTCCTAAAATCATGATCCCACAGAAATTGTTTCATACTAAAAAGACTTCCAAGTGTATCTTAAAATCTACGTCGTAAGATATTTTCGCAACAACATATCACGGTGTATACTTTATCCCCCTTGACTCATTTCCCCTTTGACGATTTTAACGAGGTCAAAGATCTTCCCTCACCCTGCAAACTAAATTGAAATAAGAATCTTCCTCATAGCTGAATACAATTTTAAATAAATTCACCAAACCGTAGGTTAATTAAACCCACCATCTATTCCCCAATATTAATCAATTCTCATTTGCAATTACCAATTTTCATTCCCAACCTAATCGTCTTCGGAAAAGTCCAGCAGTTCGTAGAGTAAATCCGAAAAATGCATTTTCCCGACTGATCGGAAAAGTATCTGCGGCGCGGCCTCGGTTTGAGAAATGTCGACTAAGCCCGGCTTTCGCGGATTTTCCCAGCGAGTGGGCGGTCATGCGACGTTGTTTTGATATTGATCTCCGGATACAACACCATCTAAGTATTCTAATGGCAAGGGACGGGATTCTGCGCGCTGCGAGGCGCACGTGTTTCTAATGATTTTAGTGGTACCGAGGTATACCTCTGCAATGTATAGTTATAGGTGGGTACGAACACGTATTACATCCACGGTACCGGGGCACGATGTAATATGTCGGAATTGCGGAAAGGGGTAAGGGTAGAAGGGTGAAGAGGGTTTGCGAGGACGGTCTTGTGGGATTCTTAATGGCAAAAGGCCTCCGAGGTAACACTACGGCTATTAAACGCAGACCCTACTAGTCTGTCTTCCTTTCTCTCTGTCCCTCCTTTTCTTCTATCTACCTTCGTTCCCTTCGTTTCTCCTCGCGGCACAACCCACACGTGTAACTGTATTTTCTGCGTTTCGTAATAACGGATTGAAATTTAATAACACCGCTCGTGAACGAGTCGAGGATGGAATAGAAATTCATAGGTGTTTGAATCACTCGATTATGAATAAAAAGGGAAATCAGCTTGTCTATGATCTTGTTAAATTATTCTAATATTTATTTCATATAATATCGGACAGTTTTTATATTTCTATGATAGAGAGTATTTTAACTGAATGTACTTGACGTATCGTAAGAGATACAATTTGAACATCTCCATAGACATTTGTTTTTATTGAACGACCTACTCTACACGATTTTCTCGTTTTTAGCTTAACAAGCTTATCACGATCGAGTGGGATGGAGGAGAAAGCGAAAGAGAGAAAGAGAGAGAGTGAGAGGGAAAAAAAGGTTAGCGAAGTCGTAATCACAATTAAAGTGGTGACCTTAAGGAGAAAAAAAAATAGAGTACACGGATTCTCGGATCTCGAGCGCAGGATAAGTAACGAAAATGTAAGCCCGGATCAACCGCGCTCATCCCCTTTGGGCGCTGGCGTTTGACGCGACCGCTGAAATTTTTACTTCGTTCGATTTGGTCTTTCGGGGATTCCCCGCCCTCTGATTGGTGGACTCTGGCCACGCCCTGCATATAAGGGTGGCTTGCTCGCCGGAGCACTATCAACCCTTATGTATGCCCGATGTGAGTACACTTATGTGCCCGTACACATATGTAAGGGTGCAGATTTCGCACATATGTATATGTACGGTAGTATATACATACGTTGCGATACATAGGCGTAGGGATTGTATGTACCGGGTGGGGCTCGCAGGACTTCGGGAAACAGCGGTGAACTTTCGATACGATACGGTCGATCGAACGTGTCGTAATTTTAGTATCAAACACTCTTATCTGAAAATGAAAACCCGAATATCGCTTAGACTTCCTTTCTTAAAATGTTTCGCGGAACGCTTTCGCGATATACGAGGCGGGAAATGTTGTTGAAAAGGTTTTAAAGTTTGCAAATGTTTTTTAATTTAAATAAGTAGATCTTTTGGCGAGAATTTTTCTTTCCATTGATAATATGTGTTGAAATTACTGTGAGGGTTAACTGCTATTTTTCACTATCAAATGGAACAGCATAAACGTGTCACTTTTAATGATGGCAATACCGACTGGCAGAGAATGTACTATTTGTAATTTATGTTTTAACATGGAAAAGAAAGTTAGGGTCTCGAGATGTTATTATTTTATACCAGATGGAGTAGAATAAGATGTCATGTTCAATTGTCTTTAGGGTGACTAAAATAGCTTGACGTTACAAGCCGTAAAATCATAACGATGGAGACAGAAACGGGAAACTATATGAATACACGCGTGCGACGTTACATTAAATTCGCCTCTTTCGGAATGATATGTATGTACTTCAGAATTAATTGCGTGCAAGTGCTCACACCTTTCAGGGTGTATCATGTAACCTTAGTTTTCCACTTGCATATTTCCTTTAAATTATTCGTACTTAATTATACCGTACAAGGTACACGCCGTTCCAATGTATTATCAAACCGAAGCATTAATTTCGTAATATCTATGTACTGTATTTCATTACACGTCCACAGATACAATAATTGAAATAATATTTCGCATAGAATATTATTATTAGAAATATTTCTTATTATTATCTATAAATGTATAATTCATGAATTAAGAATAATCAAAAGTTAATGAAAATATGATTTCACAATTACAGAAAGTGTTTGATTTCAGGTTTCGCGGGTTTATCGAGAACTTCGAGAATCGATCATGGCGTCTCGACCAGAATGATTCGATTGTGCGGGAAGCTCTTTAAATTTAGTTCCGTTAACGTGCAATACAAGTTGCGGGGCGCTCGCGTCAGTGCCGTGAGAGCTTCAAAACAAAATTGTGTTTGGTGACAAGTTTCTTGACTTGTGACTGAAATGATCGAGGAACACGACGAACGCGAAACAATATGCGATTCAGTGGTAAGTGGAGTATCGCGACAGATATTAGAAGATTGTCACTCCACCGGAGAAATGTTAGAAATGGCGATAACACGAGTATCACGAAATTCTAACCTCATTTTCAGAATTCGCTGGTGGAAGGCTGCCGTTTACCGGTCAGAATGCATAGCACAGACGATTGGCGTAAGTAAACCGATTATTTCTATAATAATTATACGCTAACGTAAATACTACCTCTCTGAAGACAATGGTTTCGTATAGAAATTATGTACACAATTTTCAACGAGAATGATCGACTGATAAGTATGTCACTGACTGGAAACGCTGGATCACGCTACACGCGTATATACATTCCGTTAAACTAATGCGATTATAATAGCGTTATAAAAGTATTATTTCTATAAAAATTCGATTACAAGAAGCGTCAGTTGTGCTTATCTGTATTATTGTAATTAGCTTAGTTTTAGGTTATGCTGTAAGGTGTAATGTATGTAACAATATAGTATGCGTACATGCTTTCCATTAACATGTCTCGAGAGTTGATAAACTTTATACTACAACGATGTTATCTGCCTCAGAAATGAGTTTATCAAGAATTTCATTTTATCATTCACAGCTCTTGCTGAAATCATCAGTGTTAAAGAAGTACATGGTGTCAAGTGTTATTATGTTCACTATGTAGATTGTAAGTATAATGCGTTTTGCTTAAAAGGAAGAGCAACATATTTAAACAACCATTTAATTAAATGTGCAATATTTTAGTCAATAAACGATTAGATGAATGGGTTATGGAAGACTGTTTGGACACTCGGAAAGTCCAATTTCCTCGTAAAGATGGAACCACACCAGGAACTGGTGCTGCCACCCCGAAAAAGCAAGCACCGAGTAGACCTCCTAGTCCTACTAATATTGTTATTGAACCTGTAAATGGTTCAGCCGTATTACAGGCGGCGTTACAAAAGAAAATATCTAGGAAGAGAAAGGCTACATTTATAGAAAACGAGGATTCTCAGGAAGGTCCACCACAAACACCAGGTCCAAGGCCAACTGGTTCACTAGTTGCGCATCATCATGACGACATTGTGACAAGAATGAAAAACGTAGAGTTAATAGAATTAGGTCGTCATAGGATACGACCTTGGTATTTTAGTCCATACCCACAAGAAATGGTTAACCTGCCATGTATATACATCTGTGAATTCTGCCTAAAGTATAGAAAAAGTAGAAAGTGTTTGGAGAGACATTTAGCTAAATGCAACTTACGACATCCTCCTGGAAATGAAATCTATAGAAAAGGATCAATATCATTCTTTGAAATCGACGGCCGAAAGAATAAGAATTACGCACAAAATCTTTGTCTATTAGCAAAATTATTCTTGGATCATAAAACTCTTTATTACGATACGGATCCCTTTTTATTTTATGTAATGACAGATTTTGACTGTAGAGGATTTCACATAGTTGGTTACTTCTCAAAAGAAAAAGAATCGACAGAGGATCATAATGTAGCATGTATCCTTACACTGCCACCGTATCAGAGAAGAGGTTATGGAAAATTGTTAATAGAATTTTCATACGAACTCTCCAAGTTTGAGGGTAAGACAGGTTCGCCTGAAAAGCCATTGTCCGATTTGGGATTATTATCTTATCGAAGTTATTGGGCGCACACGATATTGGACATTCTACTAAATATTAAGCCATTAGTAGAAAATGAAAAACCACAAATAACGATAAGCGAGATATGCGAATTAACGTCGATTAAGAAAGAAGACGTTATATCAACGCTACAAAACTTGAATCTGATTAATTACTACAAAGGACAATATATTGTTACGTTAAATAGGTAATTGACTAAACAGCCAAAACATCATTAGACAGCAAAGTCTGAGCAGAATTTATTTCTGTACAAAGGATTTTACTTCAGATCTTCACTGACGAACATGTTTATTCACAGGGAAATTATCGAGCAACATGCAGCCGCAATGGAAAAGAGGCAAATCAGAATAGATCCTAAGTGTCTTCATTGGACACCAAAAGACTGGAGTGTTAGGGCAAAATGGTGAAGTGAACCTAAAGTTGACAATAAGACGATGCTAATTTGTCTCGACATTATTTTCAGGATACCTGGAAGTGACTACATACGATTAGCAAGTGTACAAAACTGTACATAATATTTCGGCCGTATGGTCTAGCGTTTTAATAAGACTGTGTCGGGCTTTGCACACAATTGCAATGGTCTAAAAAAATAATATGTTCATGAAAGCACGCGTATCTCGGCTATATGAAGCGGAATCGACAAACCGTGGTTAGCGAGTTTACGTGAGAAAATATGTTCTACTGGCTTACAATCTAGAGTCAGAAGCAATGTTTTAATATGATGACTAGAATTTTTTTAAAAAATACGCATACGTCTTTGCGATTAACGATTTGTACAGGAAATAATCGGTCTTGTAGAATTGTAAATAAATGTGATTTTATAACATGCGCGTCATTCTCTGCAAATTAAACGCAGTCTAGTTTTTAAAATAGTATTCCCGTCTTCGATAATAGCTTAAATATTATTTCCTTTTTTATACCCGACGGATACATGCAATCTGACAAGTTTTCGAAACGAATTAACTAATACAATGGAAATTGTATACATGCAAGTGCTCAACACAATTGTGGACACGTTTTAATTGCATTAGCTGATATTTTAAACTTCATCAACGCTGTATTTTACGTGTACAGATATTGAAGACAGATTATAATCGAGATATTATCGATAAAATCAACAGACTTTGCTAAAGTAATCGGATTCACTTATCAACTTATTAAAAAGACAAAAACTTTCGTTACGACGTTATATTATCAGCGGCTGTGTTTGATCAAGTTCAAAACACTCAACCACAAATTGATCGTCAACCTGATTCAATAATGTTCTACCAAAACAAAAAGTTACCTATGAATTATGAAATAAAATTAATATTTTTCTCTGAATCGTGTTCTATTCCTGACAGTACTAAGTGTAAACTATTCGGTTCTTTTGTTTCTTTTTATAATAATTTCATCCTTTTTTTCTGTATTAGCTATGTTTCATGTTTCGCGACGAAGGGCATCGGACAAGAAGGTAACAAAAAAATTAACACTCTCTAGCAATTTTAAATACAGCATCTTTTATGTATACACATATATATATGTATATATATATGTATATATATTTATATATATGTATATATATATATATTTTTTTATATTCAACAGTAACATCACAGTAGCTTCATATACAATAAATTTTGTCGTAATTTCATCTGCCTTTTGTATTTTCGTTACCACGCAAGCGTGACACGGCGAGTTCCGAATTTTCGCTAATTTATAAAAATTCGCTAGATTTTCGCATGTCGGCAGAGGGATGAAAAGGAATCACGCAAACAAATTGGCATTACCACGTGTAAACAGCAGATATTCGGATCTCTAATACTTTTTTTTTGTTCTCATTGAGATTGAGATATTTTACAAATATACAGTTACGAACGTCATAAGTAACACAGACACTGCGAAATTCTTAACGGTATCGAGAATGTAAAAGGAAATAAGACTGAAACGATATTCCAAATCGCCGCGGTATCGGTTAGCTTGCGAACAACGTAAAAACGGTTTAACAGGCGTTGTAGACGGAACAACTTAACGAAGTAATCGGAGTCTCTTACAACCTTAGTAAAATACCATTCAGTTTCACTAGTTATTACCCTATCAACGATAATGTCTAATACCGACCATAAAACCACGAATTTTTATTTTTTTTCCACACACTATCGCCGATCAGTATCCGACTGTCTGTCGACCTGTTGCAACAGTATTCACGCCCCGTGGGTACACGAGTATATGTATTCGGGTACCTGGTAAAACCTTAAATCGTTGAAAATTATTCGAGTACTCGGATACCGAAAATATTTAGCTTTTCGTTTACGTAGGAACTGTCGATCACGAATAGTAATAAAAAAATATCGTTCGGTATACAAATACTGATAGAAAAGCGTATTAAATAAGAGCGATCTTATCAAATTCTCCTGTAAAACTATACAAAACAATCAGAACGAATGACAATTATGGAACGAAGCGGCGCGTCAAACGAAATATCTTTCGTGTACTTGAGCACTCGGTTAATTTTCACTCGTCGCTCGAGTGATCAAGACCAATGATCGTAAACGGACGTAGAAACCGGCGGATAGTTTAACAACAACAATAACAACAACAACAATGACGATGAGAGTCCTAAAGGCGACAAAGGCCATTGTCAAAGAGGACATCGAGTATTAACAGTGATTAGCGCGGAACGATGATAATGAGGACACATAACGCATGACGAAACACGTTCAATCCCTCACACTCGTATTATAATTAATATTCAAGAAACAGAAGAGGTATAAGAAAGCATGTTAATTAATCGCGCGATACATGTGATCCTCTACTTCACAAATCAATCTCGGAAATTCTTAGGAAAAATATTTTAATATGGAAGACGATTACGATAATCACGAACCGAAATTTCGTAGTATACACGTTGATATGTATTCAATCATATTTTTCAAAAAATACACCTCTCTAGATTTTAGAATAAATAGAAAATCACGAGTGCAACGGGTTAAATCGTCATGTCCTGGCTAGCAATTCTTACGAATAATTCGCACCCTTGGGTGGCCGATAAGCGCTTGATATTAGATACAACCCTCGTGCCGGATATACATATATACTATATATATATATATTTTTTTTTTATCGGATTTCATGACACGAAATTATATGAGTTATTCAATACTCGCCGCAGTCCGCCCACGTGGCGTCATATCTATTCATTTATAATTCGCGTCCCGTTTTTTTTCTGTGTTCTTTTTCTTCTTCTTCCTCTCCTTTTTTTCAGCAGTAGTTGTGCACGTCTGTGTTTGTATTATATGTGCGCGTGTACAATATACATATAAATATGTATATGTATATACATATATACACATGTGTACATATATACAATACATATTTATAAATATATATATATATATTCATATATATAGATTCATTCATTCTCTTTCTTTGTTCTAAGGTAGTCCTTTTTTTTGTTATATCTCTGTGTGAGTACATCTACAGTTGAACAGTAGTCGGCAATGGCTGGACAGAATCGCGTTCGATGAAATTGTTGTTGGTTGTTCTCGATTGAAAATAATTACCATGACACGCTATCGTTTTATCTGATTTTTCTTTCATTAATATATATCTGATTCAGTTATGATCTATTTTCTCATTTTCGATCGAACAACGTCCGGACTGTCATCGAGTGTGTTGGAAATACGTGATTTTGTACATTAGCGCGTTCGATCGGGCGAAGACCCAAAGAATTTTTATGTGAAGCGTAAGTTTCATACTGATTCGTTAGCATTGAATCGCAAGATATATTCTGATCGAGTCGCTCTCGGAAAATCAATTAAAAATCTTTCCGCAGAAACTATAGATATTTACATTACAAAATATGATATACATTTTACGCATTCCGCATATGCAACGTGATTGTATATTTAATTACGCCCAAACGATTCTGACGCGTCATGATAAGTGAGCTGGTTTTCGACGACAAACCCCGGAGTATGTGTATTGGTAAATCGATACAGCGATCAATCGAGTACACGTCGATCACACACTAAACATCTACGCTTACATACTGACTATAGTAGAATTTCAAGTTACACGAGATCCACGTTCGTCAGTAATTGATTTTTACTCGTTCAAGTAAATTTACATGTTCATGAGTTTTGTTTTTTTTTATTTTTAATATTAATTCGTGGTTGATACGTGTTGCAGAAAGTCTACTATTGTTCGCATTTACGAGGATGAACGACAACGTGAGAGCATAGCGACGAGAAATATTGGACGCTGATCATGTCACAATTAAATAAAAAATTCTCGAAATTACGAGACACCGCGGATTATTAAGACATTTCCATCGATCCGTGAATGAAATTATTTCCGAAATCCGGATCGACGATAAATAGATGCCCATATACACTCGTGGCAAGCATGATCAAGGAAGTTCTCATGACAGATCATTGTCCATTGAATTAACGAATTCGAGATTTCTTTGACAAACGTACACGTTTACAACGAACACGTTGTTTTTTACAGTTATATTCTATGTATTCATATTACGATATTTTGCTCGTACGTGACATTTGTACCTGGCGCTTCTACAATTCTGTAAAAATATTACAAAGAGCCCCTTCTCTCTGTCTATCGAGATCTATGGAGATCTATACGAGCAACTTCGGATCGATAATCCAACGATCGAGATGTGTATGTATAATATTTATATTTTATATTACATGGAACATCGAACGAAATTTTTCTTCGTGTTTTATCGATCGTCAAGTGATAGAGTTTCGTATTTTTTTTCTTTCTTTTTCTTCGTTTTAATTCACATCCTTCGCTTTCACTTTATCATTTGCTGTATATATATATAATATATATATATGTTTATGTAGAGACACTGCGAAAATCTACTTTCGTCCAGCCGCTTGCCTGAATAATAAGACACTTAACAGTTTGGCGATTCCTCGCGGCGCGGTGCGAGGAATTGATGAATATTATTTTATTTATTTATTTTATTTTTTTTTCATTATTTCTTTTTAAACGCGTCTCGATATTATTTCACGTACAATATGTATAACAACAGAATATACAGATGGGGGAGGGGGGAATGGATCAGCGCTCGAAACTATGTAAGTCGCGTTACAATCGGATGATCGTGTAAAAAATATTTTTTTTTTCTTTTCTTGGAACTTCGGAGAAGAACGGTATACTGGATGATCTCCAAAGAGGATGGGATTTATTTTTGTTTTAGCGCAGCCTCTTTTGTACGTACGACGAATCACGCGTTTTCATTTGCATATATATTTTTTTCTGTTACCATGAAACTACAGTCGTTACTGAAACTCGGGAGCCAGGCCAGTTTAACCAAACGGACTCGATTATATCCAATCGATTTTTGTTTTATGTAAAAGGGCGGACTGCTCTCGATGAAAATTACACAGATTTTTTCTCCCCGTGTTTTGTTTTAAACGTGACGGACACACCAACGTCTACGCGTCTGATAAGGGAAAGCCGTTCGTTCGGTTTTTAGTATTTTTTTTTGTTCATTTTTTGCATACATTATGTTTGTTTGTTCGATTTCTATCGATGATAAAGTGACACGTAAACATTTCTCAGAAATATATTCTCTAGTGAACAATGTCGATATGTGTTTTCGCCGAATGGAGTTATACAGAATTATACGAATTAAAATTGCGTCGCGCGAATGAGAAACCGTCGGATGAATTCTTCGTTCACATTATTATTTTTTTTTGTTTAATCATCGTGACCATAGAAAAACGATGGGTCTCTATTACACGAAAATTCACGTATTCCTCTCCTTTTCTGTTTTTTTAAACGTTTGTTTATACTTTTTTTTTGTTTTATTTTTCTCCAGCCTGTTCCCGTGGATTTTAGAATTTCTGCCTTAGAGTATTGAAGATACAAAAACTACGATAGAAAACAGAACAGACTTCGAATATTTTTATTTTTTCATCTTTTATATCCCACACTCAACATCAACGCTTTTCCGTTTATTATTACTATTATTTATTATTTATTAGTATTATTGTTATTATTAGCGTTAGTGTCGCCCTTACACGTAGGTATATATGTATATTTATATTCATTTAAGCTTAGGAAGTAGTAAATCTTTACGTTTATCGTATTATCAATAGCGTCATCTTTTTTTTTTTGTTTCTTTATGATACAGATTGTCATGTTCGGCATTTGTTTGCCGCCAAATTTCTTCTTTTCATTTTTTTTTCTTTTTCTCTAGCCCTCGAAATTCCGCCTAGCGCATGCTCGACGCACAGATTTCCCACGCTCGTGGTGGTTTGTCGGTGAGAGAATTTTCGAAAACTCGCGCGTGCCGTGCAGCGATTTCGATTTTCGCTGCATTTACGAAACGTCTGTCGCGAACGACGTCGTTTCGACGATAGGTACCATTGGCTAGACTACTTTCGTTATTATCCGGCTGCGATAGCAGAACATATTGGAGCATATATAATTTCTCTTAATTATGTACTTTGACCTTTAATGAATCCTTGTGCGCCCATTACGTCGAGATAATTTCGATCTCTTCCTTCTTCCTGATATCTTCACTTATTGATACGAAATTTGTGCATTTTTATCTTTCTGCCTTTCTCCTGCCGCGAAATTTTTTAACCGAAATCCTTCAGGTCTTCACGATCAGGTGTATCCAGAAAATGAAAAGGAAAACTTAGAAATTCTAGATCGAGCACCGAAAACGATCCCTGTTTCTCAATCCTATCGTTCGAATTAACTAAATTTCGATTATCCTCGCGGTAAGTTTCCCGATTTCTTCACCGTATTTATCAACTCCCGTTCGACAATTAACTAATCGTGAGCATAATTCAGTTTCCATAGACATTCTTTCGTCGTCGCGGGGACTCGACAAACTCGTCGCCCCTTCTCGCGGTTAATTTAAAATAATTAATAAACGTGGATCACAAATTCGTCCCGTGAATCGTAATATTACAGACCGTGTCTCCAGTCGTCTAACTTATTTTCAGTCGTTATCTTTAGGCTTCGCAACGCGGAGAAATATTTACGAGTTCAAACATTACGACGTCTCTGTTCTCACCGTCTTCGAACCAAAAAATGATTTTCTATGAACCTGGCTACCGTTTCGGTTTGACAATCGGGCGGCAAGACGTCGATTTACGGTATCGGACGAAATCTCCACGGAAGGAAACGTGGCTGTGGAAAGTTACGACCCGGTAAATAGACTAGTAGCGTGCTCGCAGGCTCCCAAGGCAATTCATCATGACTCTTGACACGTCTCGCGGTGTAATTACCGCCTCCTACGCATCGAATTACGTTCCACTCGATGCTCTAATTATAGTGATAAAAGGTCACGAGTATTCACGAAGAATGCCCGATAACGAATTCATTGCTGTCGACACTTGTTTGTTTTGTTTTGTTTGTTCGTTCGTTCTTTCGTTCGTTTGTTTTGTTGTTGTTCATTTTTTTTTAAATATTCGAAACACTACGCCGGTGTTCACCTTTCAACGAGTTCGTTATACGAGCACTGTATTCTTCATCTCAGGTACAGCACATTATCATCCGTGTAGCAGCACGGTTAATTATTATGTAACCGCGGTTTTCAAACCTTTACATGCTATAGTCGATGCTCTCCTGGTTTTCCAACTTCTGACACGCCTTCACGTAACTCTCTACGTTCCTGTAGATACCTGAATTCGCCTGGTGCATCAACGTATCGAGAATTCGTTCGTGCTTTATAGCTTTCGTCGGCAAAACGATCTGTAAGAAAGATTTCGGTTAATATACCGACATTCTTTTTCGCTGACACATCCTATCTAACAATTTCTCACTTTTCAAGAAATCTTGGAATATCTCCAGTCTCACGTGTTTTCAGATTTTTTTAATTCTATTACATTGCGTCTATCTACTCGTACATTGCGTCTGATCGAAATATCGACAAGATATTGTAAGAAAAGTGTTAGAATTTCTTTTCAACATTCCACAGATTTTCAACAAAGAAATGACATTACTCTCATGTACTCTTGCTAGACTTACTCTAATCAGTTCCTGAGGAGTTATCATGTAAAGTCTGAGATCTCTGCTGAGTCTGTCCATGATACACATGAACTCCATTTTCGCCTCGGCCTTCGACGATTTCGTTTTCGCTCTGTTCTCCGCCCACTTGAGCATCGCCTCGAATTTCTGTATCTCGCAGACCTCGAGGCTCCTGCACATAATCATCTGGACCATCGACTCGCTCAGCGTCAGGAAGCCCGGGTTCTGGAACACCAGGTACGCCCGGGTGTCGATGAACGTCAGGATCATGTTTTGCAGATCAGAGGCGGACTGATAACGCCAGCAATAATTCTCCAGCGCGCACAGCATCACGCAGACGATCTCGATACGCAGGAATTGCTTCGCGTGATGGAAACAAGCCTGAAGAAGTTCGGGAAGGTCGTAATGTTCGGCTGCGCAAATTAAACCTGGTATATTGCTGCAGGTCAGGTGACAGGAACCTGTGTGCAGGTAATCCAGGAGAATCCTGAATGTTTCCGCGTCGAACTCGAGAATGTCGAACTGTAATCGAAGGGGATAGGGATTTTATTTCGAATTTTTCTACTGATTAATAATAAGATCATTTTTTGAAAGGTCTGTGAGTTGTTTAAATTAAATTAAATCTCTTGTCTTATCACGGTGGAATTATTACGGCTGTGTAACAAGTATTTACGACCCCGTTGTCACTCGGGGGTAATTTTCAGCCGTGATAAGGAAGAGATTTAATTTAATTGTAATGTTTAAAGTTACCTCGGTCTGCGCGAGTTTCGCTCTATCTACTTTCTGTGGGTCTACGTAAAGGCTTAGTCTCGGTATCGCTAAGTTCTGGGCAGCTTTCTCTTTCTCTTTCGCCTCTTTATCTGCGGGGAGAAACGTAGAAAGTGTTAGTAGTAGTAGTAGTAGTATCTGGAATATACGTACAGTCTGCCGCAGAAGTTTACGTTGACGTTATTTTAAGGCTGCTGTAATAGCATTTCAATTCCTCTTTTCATTAGAATAATTAGACACTTAAAGAATCTATGAAGACTTACGCTGATCAATGTTTCTGTAAACTAATTTTCAATTTTACAATACGATTAAGGGAAATTAATTTCAATTAACACAAATCAATTCCTCATTCACGTTCACGATCGAAATGTATGAAAATTAATTATTGTAAGTTCGATGATTTTCCGAAATTCACACTTTTTCACTGGCACTCTACGAATTGAATTAAAGAGTCTCAATAAATCTGGTGAAATTTGAAAATTAATAATCGACGTACTGCTGCAATCCTGCGAGCTGACCCAGCGTTTCCGGTCCTCGTTCTGCAACGTGTTTCCGCCCCCGTGTTTCCGGATACTTCTCCCCAGGCCGGCCGTCAGGGTGCCCAGCCTCGAGAAGGCCCGTTTCATCATCGGCGACGAGGGCACACTTTTGGGTCTAAACACGTCAGAGCCAGTATCTCACAGAAACCGCGGAGCGGCACTTTCAGGGTACGGAGATGGAATTTTTGGACAATTGTTGTCGTGTTCGGAAATGATCATCGAGGTTCCACAGGTAGGGGTGTTTGTTTTTGGGCTCGATTGAGATGAAATTCGTCGATCAATTATCGAAATCACGAGACACGAGACGACGTGGAAAGCTTGTAACCGAATTCGTAATTACGAGAAATTCGTGCGTGCGATATATATGTATAGAGAACAGTATTAATTCGATTTAATTGAAATCGAAGAATCAGATTCACTAATTGCGATTACTGAAAGAGATATATTATAATAGATCGATAATTGAGAAGCATGCCGATAGAATGTATTCAGAGTAAAATTCAGAGTTTTGATTAGAAATTCCCGCAGGATGTCGTAGGCAACGCAAATATGTATAAAGTGTTAGAAGAAATTTTGAGGAATTTTGAAACAGCAGAGATACAGGAGACACGTGGCAAAATTTTGTTTGAAAAAATTGATCCGAAGCTGACAGAGTATTAGCGTGATTAAAACGTACTTCGTAAACAACGTTCCAGCGGTTTTAGATAATTAGGAAAAAAAAAATCATGCCACACTTCATTCAAGACCAGAAAAAACATTACACGAATCAGACGTTTGAGTTCTTGCATTACGTAATTTTTCTTAGAGAAAGGAAATCGTTCTGAAATAATCATGCCGTGCTGTGAGGATAGGAGACCATGGATGTGCCGTAAAAAATACATATATTACAATATAAATATATAATAATATAAAAGAAAACATTCGACACTGACATAAAAGCCATTGAATCTCACCGCTAGAGCAAGTTCCAACTTTCTTATCGTTCAGATAAATAGTCTTATCTCTGTTCAACGTGAATTCTACTTGATTACACGTGTTCGATCGTGCGTGCAAGCTAGCCGCGAGTAGACGAGAATCTACCAGCGATCGAACTCAAAGATTCACATTTTTTTTTCGTCTACTACAATATTTTCATCGTGGTAGACTTGAAACTGCACTCCAAACGGTAAAAATAAATTTTTATTGTTAAATATCATCGCCCAGATTGTACGTACCTTGGACTTTCCATATCCGGAACCTGAAGGAAGTTCGAACTTCGTGGTTTCTGGGGACTCAACAACGTTGGCGCCGGTCTCGCTAATAATTCAGCGACAGGTACCTGGGGACTTCCGTAACCTGCCTGCATTCCGTAAAGCATCTCTTGGAAAACCCTGGAAATATTTAAAAAATAAATCAATCATACAATTTTTACCTGTCGTTGGTATCGACGAATTCAAAAACATTCGCAAATTGTTCACCTGCTTCTCACAGCAAGAATAGCTCTGACACCGATGAATCTGACTTTCTGTTTCTGGGGACCAGGCACCAGGAAGCACACGTCGAACAGATTTGCGTTTATCGCCGTGTTCTCCGGACTGTTTAAAAACACTCGGGTGAAATCTTTGGCAAGTTGATCGTAATCCTCGAACTGATCGCGAACCGAGTCCAAAAGTGGCGAGGATGGTCTCATGTGACCGATGGGTCTCCAGGAACCACGTCTAAAAAATTTTATTTTATTTTATTTTATTATATTTCTGTAAAATGTGAGATTTCTAGGGGATGACTTTTTTAGTAGAATTTGTCTCACCTGTACGGCCTTGGAATTTGTCCTGTTTCTGCGTGATTGGCCAAGTTTGCCACGATGTCTTCCATCATTTGCATTCTTGTTCTTTCTTGCATCTTGGCGAATTTCGGCGCCGAGTAACTCGCCCTCTCACCGTTCACGATTTTTGTAAGAATCCATTCTCGGAACATAGGTCCTGTTTCGATGGAAGAATATTCATTAGAGATTTCATATTTTTAAGAAGTTGTGAAACGAATGATTTTCGGATTATAATATGAAAGTGGGAGTCGATTAATTAATTATTAATTCGCCTATTTTATAGAAAACTCAATCGTGGAACACTGAAAGATGATTATAATCAATATTACATTTAAATAATGAATATTCGTAATTGGTTTAATCAAATTTGTAATTATTCGACTTGACATTTCTTTATATACTGTGTATATTATAAAAAATACCTTTTTTGAAGACATTTTGCTCCCAGAGGTAAGGTTTGTAAGCACCGACCTCGTCCCTCGTTACAACGGACACCTCGTATCTGGTGACTTTTCTCTTTATTCGCGGACTCACTCGTACCAAGATGAACGTGTGCAAAAAATGCGACTTTATACAAGCTGGACTGAAAGTGGTGTTGTCGGCTTCCAGAAACACGACGCACACAATGTCGTTGCCAATGTGTCTCTTTCTCTGTAGCTGTAATTACAATCAATTAACCAAATATTCCGAATAAGGTCAAATTAATTAATTTACCAAATAATCCGAATCACGATCGATCTTACTTTTTGCGAATCGTGTTTCTCGTAAGGCAGCATCGTCGACACGTGAAACATAATCTCGATGCCTCTCCATTTTGTATAAACCGAATAAAAACCGGTTAAATCGTGAATAGCATCCAAACCGCCTTTATACTTGTCGAATCCTTTTAATCGAACTTTTTCACCGAGAATCTGTAAGAACTCCTCGAAAAGCGGGGAGTTCTCGTTGTTGTCCAGTATCTGTTCCTCGTTGTACTGCTCTTCTTGAACGTAAATTACACCGACTTTCAATTCGGACTTTATGAAGACCTCGTCCAACTTTAGCAATTCTTCCGGCGTGTCCGGAAGTTGACCCAGTATCAATGGCGGATTTACGTTCACTTCTTTGCCGAGACTCTGGACGACGTCCTCGCGATTGTACCTGAGAAACAGCGGAATCCGATTAAACAGTTTCGTTAGAAAATCATATTTATATCAAATAGACAATATTAGACGATTCTACGTATAAGTTAGAATATAAATATGGACACGGTGAAAAAGAGTATGTGAAATAGTTTTTCACGAAAGTTTACCCTAAAAATACGAACTCCCTAGAATTTTAACACTTTCATAACGGACATCATATACTTTTTACTTGGACTGACAGCGATTATTATCGACGGTCCTTAGATGAACATAAAACATTATTACAGGGATTATTTATACTTGTAATTGATCGCAGTCGTCTCTATGACTACAAAAACTGCTCGCGAATAATGAATATCCGGTCATAGTAACGTTAACTAATTCAAATCCCATGGGATTCCCTTCACCGTGTCCAATTTAACCGAATCCAAATCCCCGCAAACGAAACGTTACACAAGCAGCGAATAATTATAAAAAAAAAATGTTTGAAATACCGATCGGCAAACACACAGCTGGCAGGAATCAGTCCGTGGACCGTGTAACTGATCGCCCTAACGAGGATCCTAAATTGATCCCGGCCGTTGAGCGGTTCCTGTTTAATGCTGAGTATCACCGGGCCTAGATCCTCGTCATTAGTGAAGTAATTCCAGTGCTCCGCCCCATAGAAGTATTTCTCGTATGTCTCTTGCTCGACGGACGTCAATTCGAATCCCTGGTTCTTCTCCCATTGTTCCTCGATCGTTGTCTTCTTCCTTGGCACTTCGTCCACCTCTATCTCGTTCTCCTCGACCAACGACAAACTGGTGTCCTGCCGTCTGAGCACAGGGTCCTGTTCCTCCTGTTCGTTATATGTCGCGTCTCCGCTCTCGCTTTCATCCCAAATCGTGTCGGAGGTGATCTGTTGCCTGGAACACTCGATCCAGTATCCCGGCGTTGGTATCAGATTGTGCGGGAACTCCTGGCAGAATTCATCTACGAAGGGAATTCGATAAACCACGTTAATTCGCGTGAATACAACAGAATTGTTATTTTTATTATGTTTTACTTGATAATATTGTCTCGGTCGAAACAATTGCCCGAAGAAATTATTACAGAGGATCGAAATATATACAGGCATAAATTAACAATATATATTCGAGGGAAATTAATGTCATGACGGTACTGCGAATGTTTATATAAATATAGATTTATCTAGAAGACACAGGAAAAGTTCTTAAAATTTATAAATGAAAATTTAATTGATTTAGAATTCAAATGTTATGTAATTTCTCGTGATGACATAAAATTTCGTACAATTTCTTATTCAACATACGTCTAAATTGTGAAATACAACACTAATTCCATTGTGGATAGTAGACGAGAGGTTTCATAGATTCTCAATTTTCTCTCGAAATGAAACAAACTCTCGTCGTCCGCGAAGACAAACAGAACGGTTGGTCGATGTACGGGGGAAATAAAGACAGAGAGTGTATACTAGGCACTCGAGCTGAAATCATTAAGGAGGGAATCCGATCCGTCGTTGGAGAAGTCTCGAGTACGAATCCAATGTACGATAGAATCGAAGCCACGAGAGATTTTTCTTTCGCTCTGCAGGATAACTCTCATCCACTTAGGCACGTATTCCCGATAATATGTTTCTTCTCTCTCCCCATCTTCTTCTTTTTTTTTTTATTTTTTTTTATCAATCCTGCGCCACCTTTTCACCAGCCCATCGGTTCCGGATGTCGACGATACCGTTGTCGAATCACTGTAAGGTAGAACACCAAGCTGTTTACACGCAGGCTTGGTATTCAAACTTAGAGTGAATCGCCCGCGGTGCATCCTCTTCTTTCGCCGTTTCTCTTCCTTCTAATCACGGTTTTCTTCCGGCGGAACTAATGGCCTCTAGTGCTCCGTAAATTCAATCGTCGATAGGGGAGGCAGATTCCTGGTTTACTTTCCACCCCTTCACCGGTCACGTGTATCTGTTCTACGTGATAAAATACTGGTACGGTGGATACAACGTCGAGTAAGATAACGTTTGATTTATATACATTTCTGTGAAATCATTTTTATCATTAACTTTTAACGGGAAAAACATTCTCGGCTTAGTAGGTGTTCAATTTAAAAAGTTCTTTTCTCACGACACGGGTTTGAATATAATTAAGTGTGTGTATGATTAATGAATTTGAAAATGAAGATGAATTATATCATTGAACTCGTAGTGGTGAATAAAATAATGACAGTGTCGTTGTGTGTGAAAAAGTTTTGAACGTACGGTAACAACACGTGCCAGGTTCTAATTCGAAACGTTCAATTTCAATTGAGAATCGCAAACGAAGTTGCCGTATGTAATGGTATATAATCCAAGACGAGGGGGAACCACCTGTAGCGTCGCCTCATACATATGTACTCTTGTAAAAGTTCGTCGTTTCGGATCTCCTTACGTACATACATACATACATACGTCGCGGCACGTCGCTCGGTGAGAATCGCGACGAATTCGCGACAAACGAATCCGCGAAAATCCGGACTTCGATCATACCTGAGCAAGCCTGCGGTGGCAGGGGGAAAATCAGGGTGGTCGAGGATTTTCTTCTGGCAACTGCGCAGCCTAAACTTTGTGGCTTGAAGGTGCGCAACTGCTGCATGAAGTCCGAGCACTCCATCAGCGCCACGTCAGCGAAGTGTAGATCGCAAAGTATTTGGTTTTTGAACCTGCGTGCAGAACGGGAGAACTCGAAACAATTCCCTTGATACCGATATTTCGTACTAACGAAATTAAATATATTTTATTTCGTCGAGAAGCAAAAAATACGTAACAAGGAAACGGCAAACATTGATCGTGGCATGCAAATTGTTATCCCAATTTGGATTTGTAAACACTTTGTTACAAAAGAAAATGCGTGTTCACTGTAACCTGAGAAATTAAATTGAAAAATTGTAATGAACAAAGTTGAACTGGTAATTAATACAGAGGGTTTCATTCTTTGTTCTACTGAAACGTATATGTTCGTAAAATCGAGTGTTAGACGATCCGAATCAATTGTCTCCAATTTGTGAATCAATTGTTATTTCTCTGTCGAGTGTCGATATTCGACGCGAAAGCAGAGAATGGATGAAAGTGTATTGGTAATGAGGCGGCATGTAATCGAGACATTTATCCGCCGGTGTAATAAGACTAATCCGCGAACTTAAATGAACGTTATCGCGAAGGAAAACAATCGGCAGGGACGAAGTTTCATGAAAGTTCAGGCGGTCGATAAAAAGTGAATCCGCGGTGGCGTCTCGACGGCGGTCGTTATTGGATCACGCCGACCCTCTTATCGCCTTTATCATCCTTTATTATCGTGGATTCACGCGATACCAATTAAAATCAGTGCGCGCGAAGAGGTACACCGCGAATGGGCATTCGGATAAAACTGATTCTCAAGTGACTATTTAATAATTGCATACATAACCCATTAACATGTACCGATAAGGGAGCAAAGGATATTTAAATTTATATTTAAACAACCGTACTAACGCAATGCAAGGGACATTTGTATAAAATATAATTAATCATTTGTTCATTTATTTTAGTATCATAATGTCTAGGATTATTAATAAATTTGCTATAAATATGTGGAAAATGAAATACGATTTCAATAGGAATGGTATTTCGAAAATTACGAGTGGAGTGTTTTAACTGATTGAATCGTTTTAACGAAGCTGTATACATATACATATTGTAGCTGGTATAAAACTTCCACGGGTTGTTTCGTAGGAAAATAATTCCCGATGCGAAATTTTGCGGTAAGCAATCATCGTGCGATACGCGTGAAATAAACATCGAGTTTCCGTGGCGCAATCACTTCTATTAGGAAAAATAATCGGAAAATGACAGTGGGACCAAAAGCGAATGTTCCCGTGTTCCCCTTCGTAAATCAATGAAAAACATGTGCGAAATAACAAATGATATTTACGGCGAACCGCGGCGGACTGTTTTCATTATAAATACGAAACTAAAATAACGGGGAGATAAAATCATGAGGCGTGGCAGTGCCGTAAGAACCACGTGGAACGCACCCCTATGCAAGTCAGACACACACGGCAGAATTCTACTTACCGTCTTGCCCGCTTCTGATTGGGTCCCGTGAGATTCAGGCCGCAGCTGTTACATTTTAGGCATTCCTCATGGTAGTGATTGTTGTCGTACAACGGTGACGGTTCTTGAAACAACAAAGTGAATTTGTAAAAATCACCTGCATCAAACTGTACTCAAATGAAATTATGAGAACAGTTTGTAGAACTATTGGGGAGTTTAAAGAAATTCTAGAATAAATATATTTATCTATTTTATTATCTTGAAAACAATATTATACTATAACTATTACAATATATTTTATAATGAAAGAATATTATACATGTATAGTTAAACCATTTACAAATTTAAACCGATGATCCTTTTAACTTCACCGTGCAAACAGTGCAAGCGTAATTTTCTAACTTCTAAATCGATTGTTACAATTCTCACGTAAATTGATGATTCCGTACAACGACGAGTGTGCACTATACCATAGCAATATCTATCGCAAGATAGAGCCGTTCAGTTTCGCTAAAATACATCGTCGAATTCGGGAAGCATCCCGAGAAGTTCGATCAACCTTTTCTCGCCCCTTCGATCGCACCTTTCCACCTCCTTTTTTTTTCGTGTTTTATACTTAACGACCCCTCGAGCTCGTGTCGTCGAGGGGTGTGGTCGTCGGCTCTCTCTTCCGTAACACCGTCGTGGGGACCATAAAGAATTCCAGCGCGTGCTGGGCATGGAATTTTGATATCGCGGCGAAATGGGGCGTCACGGCGCCGGTATCACCGGGAAGCCTGCTGCGTCGTGTTTCGTGACCACTGGGTATACATAGACAATATATGTATGTATGTACATATATATGTGTATTGTACATATATAATTGCACGAACGCACGCACGCACCACGGTTATTTCCACGTTTCTCTCCCCCTCCCCCCCTCTTCTTTATTTAAACGCGATATTACGGTAGTCGTTCACCTCTTCAGCTGGAGTGTCTCGTTTCTCTTTGGTCAAATGATTTTTATCGGATCACGCGATTAAATTGTAATTAATTCTAAGTGAGTATTAGACACTTTCCCGTTAGGTGTGAGCGAAACGAAATGATCGTGAAAATATATTGTATGTGTGTATGTATTTTAGAAGCTGGACGGTACGGATACGTGTTCGGTTTTTGAAAGCATTAGAAGGGAAATGAAAGATTATATTTGTCTGTCAGGCGTATATTCCGATTTAATGGTCACCGCCCCCGCGATCAGCAAGCAATGAACTTTATGTGCTCGTTCGCACCTCGAGAAGTGAAACACCGATGGAGAAACTTCCGGCGTTGGCGAATCACGGGAACGTGGTTTTCGTAGATTGACGATAAAATCAAATCCACGGAATATACCTAACCTACCGTCGCGTACGATAAATCGTCGAATTTTAATATCCGTTTCATAAATTCATAATCTCGTCCCGCTAAGGAGGGACGGTAGAGGGAAATTGGTGGACGGGGAAGCTGGATCTTAGAATGTCACCCATAAATACGCTCGTAAAGTTTGTAATAACTAAGATTCTAGTACTTTCGAAGCTCTCTTTCTAGCGAAAGGGGGAGCGAATATACGCACGAGGCGTAAGCGGCTAAGCTTTATCGTTGCTTCGACCTCGTCTTGGTACTTTTAAAGCGACCCGTTTAATGGAAATGATACAAAGAACGAGCAATAAAATTATAACTTTTACTACCGCGCGCGTGCAAAAAAAAAAGAAAAAAAAATTACCGGTCGTCTCGTTACGGAACGATTCTTCGCGAGATAAATAATAACCAACCGGTATCACCGTATTTATGGTGTCCGATGGTCGTATAATATTCGTTATCAAAAACAAGTATTAAAATAAAAGGAGTATAACAGAGAACAAAAAAAAACACACGTGGAATGAAAACACACAAACAGGGAAATAAACGACGGTACGTGATATTATTCGGAAAATAATGGAATATTACCATGGGTACGGTATCTAAATTTATTTCTTTTTTTTTGTGACCACTGAAAGTTTAATGGAAGGACCAGGTCGTGGACGCGTTTAACGTTGTTTTTTTTTCTCTCCTTAACAACGAAAAAGTTACGACATATAAGCACGCACGCGATAGTAACCCGGTTTTATCGGTACTTTAACCTCGTCTACTTTCCTCCGCGTGCGACAACCACCTGGCTTATCTGGCTTCAGTTTTCAAACCGTCCGAACTTTGGATTCGGCGAGATAAAAGAGAAAAAAAAACAAAAAACAGGACGACAAAAAAGAAGGAAAAAACTTTCGGTTGTTAAACGAAATTCAACCGACGCGCACGAAGAAAAAAGGAACGTTCGGGGGAAAAAATGGTACGGTCACGATGACGTCTCCGTGAAATTGAAACACGAAATATAATTAGAACCGTGCACACCGTACGAAAATGCAATTACACAGAAATTTACGCCTGTCTCGGGACATGCAAATCCCTGCTGATTTTTCCGTGGTTTTCGGTCCGAACGAAACTTTCCATCGGACGTTGGAAATTTTTTTTCATTCGAACAACATTTCCACGAATCATTTTCTTGCAACGTCGATCTAACGGAATTTAGTGAAAGTTGATTTCAGATCTTAATTACGTGAATCGCGGGAGAAAAGAGTCGGCAATCGGAAGGTTTCGCCGATTCTAATGATAATTATAAGATCGATCGTTTATAGGCGAATCGGGCCTGTATGTCGGCCAGGAATTAGTAATGAATGCAGCAAACGTCGACGAGAATTAATGACGGAAGGCAGTCGAGGACAGACGGCAGAATTTATCGAAACTAATGAAATTCCTGGAATCGTGGGACGCCTAGCGATTACGACCACGTCCCGTGAAAATAATAATTATTTTCAGTGCAGTTATTGCGCACGGAATTTCTCCGCGATTCGCGGTGATGAGAAAGCGATGAAGTTAATTGTGGCAGATTTGTCGGCCGTCCAATTACAGATAATGATACCACTTTATTTATTGCGATCCGAAGACTCTCTTTCTAACGATCGTAAGGAACCGGCGGTGCTTTTGTCGATAACAGCGTACGAATGTGAACGAAGTTCAAATAAAATTCATTTCTCCCTCGAAATAAATATAATACAGAAAAATATTTTCAACATGATATTTCTCTCTCTTTCATAAAACGTATGACTTCGACGTTACGTTAATTGTCAATTACTTAACGTGCTTCGAAATGAAATATAGCGACAGATGAATTTAACAAAAAAAAAAAAGAGAGAAAAGATGCAAAAGAAAAAAGAAAAAAGAAAACGATATTCAAGATGCGAAAAGAAACATTTCGCGGTAACCGTGTGCCTTACTCGATTAACATTTTTCGATTAAAAGCCTATTAAGTCGACGTCACGCGGGTTGGATTAGGGAATAATGTGATCAGGGCCTTCAATTGAATTTCCATTCGAAGCGCACGGTAATTCCTCTTCCTCTCTTGCCCCATTTCAGACCCACACCTTCGGCCTCTCTCGAAGCCGGCATTGTGTTCCATCTCGAGTCTACAAGTGGTCGAAGAAAACGAAGTGATCGACCGACCGTCCGACCGTCCGACCGACCGACCGACCGACCGACAATTTTTTTTTCTTCTTTTCCTTTCTCTTTCTCTCTACGGACTGTAAGAGGGTTGAGAAGCTCGAGAGCTGACGGAAAAGAAAGAAAAGATGAGGTGGAAGGGGGGGGGGAGGGTGAACGAAGAGAAGGAGAAAGAACGCTGATTTTCTTGGTGGAAAAGAGGCAAGAACGATAAGAGGTATACACGTCGAGAAGAGAGATAGGTGGTGTGTGTTTCACCTTATTATTCCGTGCCAACGGGAAAAGCGAAAACAGCCCCTGACGCAATTTCGAAATGGAACCGCGAACCAGGAGACTCGTATCTGGAAGCTTACATTAGCCGTTGCCGCTTGAATTAAGGACGATTTTTCTGCAACCCCTATTATCATACTGGCGTCGATTTGCGAAGAAAAAAAAAGAGAGGACTTTCGACGATAAAGGAAAAGGAATTCAAGCAACGAAATATTTTATTTGCGAGACTCAATGTGAGACGATGGTTTCTTTAATATGGGCTGAGATATATTTGTTTTTTTTCTAAAACTCATCCGCGTGATAAAGACAGTAGTATGAAAATTTTCAGGTGATCGTAATCACGATATTCGGTGTTTGCAAGTAAAATAAAAAGTTACTACGGTCGCAGTGCAACCAGGGGTGCAAGAAATATTGTAGATACTGGAACTTCTTTCGTAACGAACGTTCCTCGTTACTAGTCGACGGAAATTACATTGTCCCGTAGTTTCTTTTTTTTTTACGAGAAATATCTTTCTGGTTATATAAGGGAAAAGTTTTTTCCCCGTGTAACACTCGCTACGGAAAGATAGCAGTGAAATTCTAATTACCTTTTTATATGACTTTGCAAACGACACGGGCGAAATTAAAACGGGCGGCACTTAAGAATTAATGATAAATAAACGACGATTAAATATTCATGCACCGAAGATCATAATACAGATACGAAACGTCCGAGGGGAAAGTGATAAAACGGCGTGGAACAACACGAGCATTATTTCCGCGAGTACAATGAGTATTCCAAGGCGTAAAAGTAAAGGAAGATTTAAACCACCAACCCCCCCGACGGTAAAAGCATTCTAACGAGAAACGTTTCTTCGCTTAGCTAATCACGAAGATCGTAAAACGCGTAATAAAAATACCCAACACTCGCCGGACACCGCAAAGATTTATTCGTTACGGTGTCCACAGACTTTTTCTTCCACCAATAATTCACAATTTTCCGCGTGATAAAACGTACACCCCATATATACATATTACAACGTGGTCTAAAATACAAAAAAAAAATATATATATATAAATATAATACATTACATCCGTAGATCTGATAATAAATTTGTGAAAAAAAACATCGTACCTCTGACTCGCCACGCGGACGAAAAGCAGCAACCTCATCCCGTCGTTTAAACGAACAACGTTTGATCCTCGAACGTGTCCTTTTTTTACCATCACTCGTGAATTGCGCGTCACGTACCACACACAAGCATCACAGTGGCACCGGTTGCGAGAAAACGTCCGTTGATCGGCGGCGTGACACACGCATCGGTACCAAACGAGCAACGACACACGTATCGGCGTGTCATCGATGATCCCCCTTCAACTCGAAAACACACACCACGGACGGGGATTTTTTTTTTTCTTTCCGGGACACACTTGGACGGTTTCCAAAAAACCGTCGTTCGAACAAGTTTATCGAGTGTTTTCTACGCGGTCCGCCACAAGTGGTTGCGTCCTGCTGCTGCCAGTGCTGACACCAAGACGGATTTTCATTCACGAGTTTAACACCGTGTGGGCGGTTGCTTGTTCACGGTATCGGAAGACCGACAGGGTAACCGGATCGATCCTGGAAACGATCCTTCGATCATCCGACGAAGGGCACCACCCATCGTCCGCGTGTCTCGGGTGAAAAATCGAATCTGTCATCCGGCAGGACACGAATCCTGGCACGGATGATACGAACCTACCCTGTCCTCTTCTTTTCCCTTCTCTCCGGGGTTCTTTTTTTTTCTCTTTTCGCGTTCCTGCCGAGAATCGATTTCGTCGAAGTAAACACTGGGACAGATGATCCTTGAGAGGGTGTCGTTCGACAGGATCACAACGCAGGATACTTAACGATACAACAGGGGTGTATGTGTTTCCTTATTTTTTTCTTGAATCGATGTCCGAATTCTGTTAGGTCGATCCTGTCAACGATTCGATCGTCGATCAGGATAACACGATCGAAGATCAACTGGAATCCTGTCGGGTGTACGTGGTGTCACGACGATTGACACTTTCCGCCGACCTGGCCGCGTACACCGGGTGGTTTCGCCTGTTCCTCGGGGACGAGGATTCACCCCGAAGGTGACGAGACACGACAAGGGCACGCACACGTTTGCCTTTGGTCAAGCAGGACCTCGTCGGGGCTGGTTTTCTATTTGACAGGCTATTGACTGTCATGCACCCAGCGTCGCACCGTCAGAACTAAAGACACCGTCAGCACGCCTGCGTTGCTGGAAACGCGAGGAGGCGTCGCGACGCCGGCTGATGGCGGACGGACGCGCATGACGTTCACGGAACGCGGGATTTTCAGCCAGGATTCAATTTCAAGATAGGCGGTGGTCGATTGAAATTATTGTTCGAACGGAAGTGTGTGAAAGGATTGCGATAAAAAGCACGGGGAATAAATTCGGAAACTAGTTAGAGTGTGAATAGAGTATTCTGGCAAGAATACATGGGGTGGTAGTATTGAGAATAATGAAAAGAAAAGATAAAAGACAGAGTTTATTGGAATTTAAATTTGTAAACATGTTTCGCGGGACGCTCGTGTGGTTTGCATGTGTCGACGATGTTCGTAGGGGAATGATAAATATATTGGGCGGGAAATTTAAACGGTGGTAAACCTGGGATTGTTTAAAAATCGGAATAGGGATCAAACAAGGTTTGCCCATTGGTAAAACCACTGAAAATTCTATCATTTAGAATCAAGTAGATTGGACGTGAGAGAAGATGTTTTATTAATTTAAAGTTTGATATACTCTTAGAGTTAGTTTTTAGAAACACTTTGCAAGATGAAGTTTCAGCAGTTTTTAATTATATTAGCTTCATCAAATATTTGAAAACTTACCAGTCTGCGTGCTGCTGTCAAAAAAAGTGCTCGATGTTTCGACAGTCATCGTAGCGAGAGTTCCGTCAATGATTTGTGCCGAACTGTCTCTTCTTCCCCGATACCTTTGCACCTGACGAACAATAACGAAACGATGGAAATTTAGTAATTAAAAGATCACTGGAAAACAATCTTAATTAACGTTTTCGTTACATTTCTCCGAGGGTTCATTCAATATTTCGAGAGAAATTGAATAATCTATTGAAATCTCATTGAGACACACCGTCTCGTCGCTCTGCGAACTCTGCCGCCGGAAGTTCCGACATCTTATCATTTCCTCCGTGGTGCTCTGCCGTCGAAAACCGCGGGCTAAGAAAATTTCATCCGTCGTCGATTGTCTTCTAATTATGGGGGCGTGCTGGCTGCTACCCGGTGCACGTGCGCAGGGACTTGGATCTCTCGATGAACAGGAAGAACTGTCCGGCGACCTGTGACAAAAATTAATTCGCATCACATCAAAGATAAATCAAATTTTTTAAAAATACACACATATAGATTATCAGATTTTCAATAATTCTCATTGTGGAAATTGATATTAACCCTCTTGAAATCAATTTTTAAACTTTCACAATGGATCCTGGAATAAATTTCAATTTATAAACACTTTGTTATTACAAAAATCAGTTTAATTTGTCTATTCACGAATTCATATGTGTACGTAATACACAGTGATAAACGTAAATGAATCTAGATTTTGATAATATGGATGTACTGTGTGTATTTTCAAAGTTACATTGCGTTGTAGAGGGCTAACTCGTGCACACGTGTATGAAAAATCAATACAAGTAGATACCTCGGTGGCCGACCAGCCATGGACGTAGATTGCCGTCTGAGCTGACCTTTCCGCTGTCTGATAGGACTGATATCCCTTTTATCGACATTCCTGTCCGGACTCAGATGACTCCTGGAATCGCGACGTCTAGGACAGGACGCGGAATCCGGACTCAGCGAGTCCCTACGTGCCTTGCGCCCTTTAACAACCGAATTATCTACTTCCAGCAATACAGATTTTTCCTTTCTCTAAGGATATTAAGTTAAAGCAACCAATAATACAAATGACTGATAGCAACATATTGTACGAAAGGAGTTAGAATTAAATATTATATTTTTAAAATGAATAAATTTAAATTAATAGATTTTTGAATAATCATTTTATATCGATGTGGGAATAATACGTGTGAGATTCATTTTGATATGATTTGATGGATTTTATTGGAAAAAGAATAAAAAAAATTATATACCTCCGTCGTCAGGGTCTGGTGACAAGGTCGGTTGACTTCCACGACGTCCAGCAGGAGGCATCGATTCGTCGATCGCAGCAGCCTGACGTGTTAATCTTGATAATTTGTTCGGCGATGCTTCCTTTGCCTTGTAATAACACTGGAACAAAGTTCAGAGGGCAGTTTAAAACACATATTTCATTGTGTACCCCTCGCGGTTGACCGTACGTAGACTCGTACTACTTGAAAGTTTTCGCAACCCAAATCCCAACTTCGTAGCGATACACTTTTGTGAGTATTATGCATCATGTCCGACCATGTACCGAGCAATACCACTTCGAAGTTGTGATAACCAAAATTCCAAGATTGTTAGCACACGGTGAAACAAATTTCCCCGTCGTGGTGGTTTTACCGAGTTAACAGGCGCGGTATATCGTATAAATACAAAGATTCCATATTTTGCTTTTTTTCATTATTATGTAACCAGTGCATTCATGCCAGACCGACTTGAAACTTTAAGAATCCCATACTCTTTATGCCTACGTTACTTATATGTCAATTTTCATATTTTTCAATTCCTACGCTTTAAAATAACTGTACATGGAAATTTTCTCATTCGAAAATTCCAATCCGACCATATTTCTAAGTTGCTGATGTCTAAGTTACTTATGCTTATGTTACTTATATGCCAATTTTTCATGCTTTTAAATTCCTACGCTTTGAAATAACTGTACATGGAAATTTTCTTGTTCCAAAATTCCAAATCGTTCATATTTCTACCTTTGAAATTTCTATCCCGTCGACTAAATTTTATTACATAAATATCTTTGCACCCCGAAACTACATTTTGTCCTAACACTTTCTAATCCCAGAAACATAATTTCCTTTAACTTTTGGTAATTCTCCCGTAATTTACCTGGGTCGTCGAGTCTCTCCGAGTGGCTAACAGAGGGTGCGTAGGTGTGTCGACGTTCGGCGAGCCAACGGGGCTGGAACTACCGGACGTCGAGGTACCCGGGAGCGGAAGGCTGCTACCAGCCGACGGTGAAATCATCGGTGGCGTCACCGACGACATCACGATCGTCGGTGGCGTCACTCCCGCGTCCAACGTCAGATTCTTTTCAGAATTGAGTTTCGAATCTGCCGTTAACGGGCTGGTCGTCATGACACCGGTGGCCGACGTACAGATCGTTATCGTCGTCGATCCTTTCGCCTCGACGGACGTGCTCACCGGTGTTTTACCATCCATATGCGTCATCGTTGTCGACGTCGTTGTCGTCGTGGTAGGTGTCTTCGTTTCGACAGACAACGATGGCAATGGTTTCGTTTCGACACTGCTGGATCTGTCACTTTTGTCCATGGAATTCCGCTGGGCTTCGAGATGCTCCCTGCAATACAATTTGACTAAATTTCTCGAATCTTTAAAATTAACACCTATACTCAAAGTGATTCCTATCGTATCTACATGTATCAAACTTAAAATAAAATCATATATTCTAACTAATTTCGCTATGATCGAGTTACCCACCAAATATTTTTAAATTCTACGATTATTATATAATTAACTATACCTCACGTTACTCGCCGCACTGTCGGTACTAGAAGCACTTGGCCTTTGATCGTTCCTGTAGTATTTTATCGGAGTCACACCGATACCACCATCGACGGACTGCTGCGACTGTCTGCGTCTGTGACGACTGCAATTATGCTTCCGTTCACCCGGACTCGGAATTTGTCCAGCGACCACGGAATCCCGTCTGGATCTCGCGCTTTCCCCCGAACCACGTCGGGAATTCCTCGATTCTCCGGATCCTACAATTTCCATGTACCATTATCATTAAAATTATTTTATTTATCTTCTCCTTTCAATATTAATTAATCATCGTACCTCGACGTGGTGTCGGCGAAATAACTCTCGGCGGCGGTTGCGACTGCGCCGCGTCTTTTTTGCTCCATAGTCTGGCGATGTCGTTCTTCAGGTCGCTAATCACCGAGTCCCTTCTCGACCTGGTGAACACCTGGCTCCTCATAGCGCTGTCCACGGAGCTCTCTCTCCTCTTGTTTAAACGGTCCAAATGACTGGAGTCCGTCGTCGCTTGCCTGGTCCGCGGCATCGATTTCGCAATGTCGCCGAGTGTTTCCCTGCGACACAGTTTGTTCCCACGGCTGCTTTTCCCCGAGGCACCACCGCCACTCCACTCCCTAAGGATGTCCGTCAGCTGAGCCAGGCTGGATCGTCGGCGACGCTGATTCGTCGGCGACGACTCCTGGGTCTCGTTCGGCGGTGAGATCTGGGTTGCCGAGTCCCGTCTTCCGGCTCCTGGAACACAGATATTATTTACCATTTGTGTCTCTTTCGGATCGATTGTATTCTCGCGAAGAACGATGCGTGCCTTAAATCGATAGATTCCAGATTTCTTTTTATATAATTATTGAATCTGGAAAGATACTTTTAACTGAAATGTACGTCGGTTTTTATTCTTTAACCAGTTAAGTGTGGCGACCTTTTTTGCAGAACGTGTAGCTGTGTATCCCGAGAATCAAGTGATAACGTTCAGAAATTATGAATACATGAATCACATTTGAAATTATTTACATTGACCTCTAAACATTCTGAACATATTAAAAATTTGCGAATATATCTGGACTTTCATCAATATTGCCATATAAATATCAAAGGGTAACAGAATTTTCGTATGACGGATATAGGAGTCAAACACATTTAACTGGTTAAGGAAAATCAATAACTTACATTCAGGAATCTATTTGAATTTCTCTAATCCATTTGTCTAAGCATTTATTAAATACGAACAATCCTTTGGTCGTTCCACTACCAACATTTCTATGATTCAAGGGAAAAAATAGAGAAGATCACAAAATTCTTACCGAGTCGTTGTTTTAACGTGGACTCCTCGACCTGCTCCCGCATGAGATCGTCCCATCCGTTCCCCCCCTGCCATATCAGCCCGACCTGATGACTCAGGATCGGCAGGTTACACACGAAGCAGACCGCTGTCATGGTCCTGAAATCGAAATCCCCCCCGGTAATTGGGCTTGAGCCAATCGGACATTAACGTGGGGAATTCGTCACCTCGTTACGTGAGATAATTACAACTCAAAGGAGAAGGTGCATCTTTCAACGATAATAAATTACGTGAAACCAGGCCATGCCAACAGAACGTTCGAAAAGTGACAACTTTACCGAAGTCGTGGTTTCTCTGGCTACGTTCTACATTCTATTCGTTCCCATGCTTAACAGGTCACGTGAAAATCACGACGTCGTGGTACTCGTAACAGATAAAACGTTCGTGGAAAACAGGTGGGGAATAACACCGACGAAGTGTTCTAATCTTTCACTGGCAAGACACTATTGAGATATGAGATACTTTTCGAGCATAGGAGCAAGTAGAAACTACTGGCTTTACAGACGTGTCTATCCGTTGTATGCCCACAACGTGTCGATCTACGAATGTTAAAACTGGTAGAAATGTGAGAGAAAGAGAGAATCAGTGGTGAAGAGAAAAATTGAACGGAGAGACAGGAACGCAGGATCGTGAAAAGTTCCGCAGAAGTCTCGTCTAAATGAATATTATTATACGAAACCACGCTTCGCTACTCCTCGCATACTATGGATATATTATGTATAGTATATTCGAAATAACTCAACAAATATGTATATATAATGTATATATGTATATTATATATATGTATATATACAATATATTGAATATATAGATATATATATTTAGGAACATTATAAGCGATACTAAGTAGAAACAACATTCTGTACGATATGTTACGATAGACACACTGAACGCACGTGAGATTTATAAAAATGTTAATCGCAACGTGTTCTCGCGTTAGCGGCGATGATTAATCATTCCAAATAAGCGTGGATGCATAATAACAATCCGAGATATTATATACAGTATATGTATACATATACGTATGTACTTGCAGCTCGCGTATACAATATACATCTAATCGAAATGTATATTCACTGGTATTATACAACATATATACAGTTACTAAGGGCTACAGAGCCTGCATATATTTTCTCGTTATTCAGCAGATAATTATAAAATTGTATCGGAAGGCATTATTATATGTATGTAATCAGATTTAGTGTTTCGACCTGTAATGTCGAAGTCTGGGGCTCGGCAACGACATCGCATGGCAAGGGCCCTGGCCGACCTGCAAAAAGATACACACACACAAACATATATATATACAATATATATGTATATACAGTATTTTTCTATCTCTACTCGATAGAACTCCAACGGGATAATGTTGAAGCGGTAGACAGTCATCGCGTTCCCGATGATTCCCGCGTCCTGGAAAAGCGCATTAATGATCTACAAGAGACAATAGGGGGGGCATAGAGTATTATGGTTCCCTTTCTCCTGACAATACACACTTCACCTGTTCCAGTATTCTGGGTCAACGTTAGTAATCATCCTACACATGTCCCGACAGTTTCTTTTTCTCGATTTTCCTCACCGTCGACGTTCCTCCGTACGATACATTTAAGATTCCTTTTGTTTTTAACGATTTCCATTGTCCCACCCGAGACGCTCGCGTTAATTAGTTACTTGTGCTCCGGTGAACTACGCGTTTAATGAAGTTTAACACCTCGCCAGAAAGGCATACTTTGATAGTGAACTTTGCAACTTGGGGTAGTATGACTATGGCGTAGAATTTTACTGCGCAAATATTTCCCGAGTTGAACGCCGTAAACGTTTTAACGTGAGCGTTAACCGTTATTCCGTGACGTTACTGCCCGTTGATACCGAAATTTCACTACGGGGAATGATATTCGTACTCGCTGTTGATACTTGGATGCAGTCGGTGAAACACAACCCCGTGGAACGGGGGTGGAAATACCGACGAGATTTCAAACTCGATCGGTAATCCATCCGTGTAAGGGTAAACAGAATAATATATATGTATATATTTTATTTTCAACGATTCACATGGATGATATTTACCATGTTCGATCACTGAAATTTTAATTACTCTATCGTACTGAAATTCTAAGGACAAACAACGCACGCACGATGGAATATAATGCACTAAAATGTAATTCATGTTGTTTAAACGGGGTTTTCATTTCGAAAGTACACCGGCCCATGTAAATACAAACTGTAATCGGCCAGAATGTGAAATATTGATAATAGCTGCAGAACTGTAATGGATATTTTACGTTTTTTAATCAATTCTTCCATAAACATGCAGCGCGATGGTATAATTTTCACGGCGACTGATTTAATACGGGTCGCGTTACAATGTTAATAGCATTCGGTAAGTTTTTACGTGCCCTGTAATGATATTATCCCTTTTAAAGGAACCATGCCACCGTGTAGCAAGTTCCACGAGAAACCGCGAGGCTGGCAATTTTAAATCCATTCGTATGCTAATTCGCCCGGTCATTAACGAGGGCTGGAAGAGCGTCGTAGATAAAAGAAACGGGTGGAGAGTGGGCGGGGCGGGGGAGTTAATTTGATAATCGATTTCATAAGAACTTTTCCTTCGGTGAAATATGCAAATCCTGAAATTTACGAGATACCGTATTATTAACGAGATATACAAGCGAGAGTCGATTATTTGTAGAAATTTCCAATTTCGGATATCATGGAAACTTTTAATTATTATCTTCGTAATTGAATCGTCCGATCAGTGATATAAATCAATCGAATGCTTTCCTCCGTTTTCCTCGGTTTTTCCTCGCGTAACCGTAACGTTTCTTATTTTTCGATGTCGAACATTGAACTTTCTTTTTCCTTCTTCCGTCTTGACCTGTACACTATTTTTAACTATAGCTTGAAAGCCCGGTGAGTTATGAGATTGACCCGCAGCACACCCGTGCATCTTGCGCGGAGGTTACTTTATTTCCCCGTTTTCTGCGGACGGCCCTTTATCCGACGGTTTTCCCACGGTTTTTCCCGACGTCGAACGTCAACGGTTTTACGTTTCTGGGTTAGTTTCCATTTTCAACAATTTTTCTAGAATTTTTTTTCTCACCACCTTTTTCGCGTTTCTACACGTCCGTACGGGATGTTCCGAGATTTCGCAAACGGGAAAAAAGACACGGCGCGTTTCAACGAATACATTAAAACCCCGATCTTCCGTCGTTATAATGATATTAATATGTACGCTACAATCTACTCGGATTATATTAACAATGCAATCCGTCGTAATTGTATTAATGAAATTCATGCTGCGATGGTAACGGTGCCTGAAATTATTTCACTGGGAGATGCATAAATCCTAATTAAAATTCGATGCTCCATAATTGTATGAATAATAATAATTCTTATGTTATTTTTTTTTTATTTACAATACTCTGACGTTCGGAAAAAGCGAGCGTCGGTGACAGGGAAAAGAAAAAAAGGAGAGCTAATTAAGTTTTTTAAACATTCATGGGAAACGTAGTTACCAAATGCGAAGAGTAATTCGGAAAAATGTGTACACATAATACTTTATGGTCCCCAGGAGTAAACCGGCCGGAAGTTTAGGCAGGTAGAAAATATATTATGTCTGAAATTCATACTTCACCGGCGTCGCACGTAATGCGAAAGTTTCTTCGCTTATAACAAAAGAAACCGCGACCCCGATGGACTTCGTATTTACCTGAAACTTTAAAACGTCTTTGAAGAGAGTGGGGGAGAGAGAGTCCACCGGAAGTTCGTAATAGGAATCATATTTTACCACCGACATCATTATATCTCAACCATACGCAAGCCACGGCAACGTATCGCATTATAAATATTCGAAATAAATTATGAACTTGCAAGATTAATAGGGAGAACTCGGAAATTCAAATCGAGTGATTTATTCGGAAGCGCCGCGTGGAAAATATTACGGTAATTTAAATAGCTTAACTTTCACAGCCACGGAACGTCTGCGTAATTTCGCAAAATTCTATTCGCAAGATAATCTTTATTAATCACCTGGTTTTAGTATCCATTATTTTGTTAGCATTCATTATCAACGAGTCTTACGTTCGTCGTGCGATGTTTTTCCCATTGTTCGTGACACTCGATAATTCTAGTCGTCGTTTCAACGTCGTAACGCTAAGCATAATTTTCCATTTTCCATGGCTACGGTTTCTAAACGGCAGCCGCGTAACACGTGTCGTAATAACACACAGCATTGCGGTTCTCATTATCGGACGAGCGAAACGTCCGCGCGCCATTGATAGAATATATTTGACGTTTCGCGGCGGGGCATTAATGTTCGTAATAACGCTCGATGCCTAAGCGTCGTCGATGAAAGCGACGTCGCCGTGGAACTACGGAGACAAAGTAATTGTTTGCCTCGAAAAGGAAAAAGAAAAACGAGGCAATCGATAGACCTGGATTTCGACTGCGACGAAAGAAAACGCGTCAATTATCCGGAATATTAAATCACATAACGAGCTCGACCGTATTACGAAATATATTTTCATGGATTTCTACGGATTTCATCGAACGAACCGGGGTTGCTGGTTTTCCATGAGAAAATAAGTAGCTCGTTAAGCGTGTATTAAATCCAGTATATTTGTTAATCCACGGGAAATCCTCGAATCCGAAAACTCTGTATAATAGAAACTCATTACATAACGTTTAAAACGTATTACCATGCGTGCTGTATAATCGACGAGATAAATTGCCGCGGTACCTTATTCATAAACGACAAACGAAGTTTCCCAGCTTCACGGATGAAAATGAATGATTCGAAACAAGTAAACGTAAATTTAATATCCTCGTTCTGTCGCGCACGTGTTTTATTCAACCTCAAACAATACCGGTAATGGTGGATTAAGTTTGCGAAATAATTGATGAAGTTCCTTCGTACGGGATAGTAATTCCGTATGCGGACCCTACGCGATTATCAATTCGCCGGCGGTTCGTTAAATCACCGTGAGATTCAGCGACGCACACGCGGTGCCTAGGAGCCTGGGGTCAATAATTTTAATTATGCAAACTGTGGCGACACGCGGGCAATCGTAATTCGGTCGAAATGATAAACGTACGACAAAATACCCGTGGAGATCACGTTTCACCCAGTGAATCTCGTTACCCGGGGGGAGAGGTAAAACGTATCGTCTGCGACTCGTCGTCCGTTGCAACGACGGTTCCGTTCTTCCAAGGATTACCGTCGGGAAAGACGGAGTGAATTACGGCGATTTATTTCGTCGATTGCAACCCCGTCTCGCACAGTTTCACGCCGGCTGATCGTGTTAACGACACTTTACGTATTGCTCGAGAATTCGTAGGCGAGACTTTCCCCTCACTGTGCCGTGATTCCACGGTTGCACGATTGCGATACAATCCGTGCTCGAATAATTGGACAACTTGGCTGAATTCGTTCAACCGTGTGTCGAGATAATGAGCGCGACGAAGATCGTTATTCTCGCATTCCGACGGTGAAATAAATTTACTTCGCAACTTGCGAGCACAACACCGTCGGGGGGGAAACGACGATATCTAGCGATGATTTCGCGACGAGACAGAGAAACATTATCGTTTTACTTAATTGAGCTTTTGTTACCGGTTTGCCGAGTTAAAACTGATGAGAACGGATCCGTGATACGCTCGGTGTGTCTTAATGCAGACGTCTAATTGTCGTTGAGATAACGTAGCTACGATTGTGTAAGTAATAGGGAAGGGGGAGGAGGAAAAAAAAAAGGAACAGATTAAATCTCGAGCGAGTTTTCACGAAGGAAGTGCGAATTCGATGAGGCTCGAAGGTAACGTCGCGTGATTGCGGTGCCGCAAAAGGGCAAACATTTCCCTGGGAATCCTAGGACCGAGTTATCATGTACAGACCGGCAGGAAATTGCAGGGACTCGTTTTACCTTTCCCTTCACGTCGCGCTGGAAGTACCTTAATAAAATCCGACCTCCCGAGTAATCTGGAAAAACTCATCCGGCATCATTCTAAAAACTCATCTGGGAACTGAGACGGTAAAAGCTACGAACTGTCGGCGAACCGCGTTTTCCACACGGCGCCTCGTCGATGGAATCGTTCGGTACTTGCAGTATCGCGTTCACTGCGTACGAAGTTACATTTCGTTTCGAGGTGGATGAAAATTGTAAAAAAAAAAAAAAAAATAAGCAAGTACCAAGAAAATTAATCAACGATCCAGTAAACTTTTGAATCTCCTCCCTAGATGAAATTCTTCGCACTATGTCTCACGAAGAAAATCAAGACACTTTTTTTTTTATTCCGTCGGAGAGGAAAACAGTAGGGAGAAAAATCAGGAGAGACCGAGGATAAGGTTCTTCTCCTTTTTTTTTTTACTTTCTTTTATATCTTCATACGTGCTGACGAGAGACAAGAATTTCCACGTTGCGGCAACTGAAATATACAACTCACGGTCCACTCAGACATCGTTGGAACACGGTTCTTCAATTTCTACCCGCGGCAGTTTTCCTATTCGTTGCGGAATAATGAACCCGATTAGGTTAAATCAACCGAACTCGCAAGGTGTATCGAATGTATTTGTTCGCCGGTGATACGAATCCACTTTTCCGCGCTGTCGGATCCGTCGTTCTCCCGTTAGGAATATCACTTCCTTCGAAGAAAAGAAAGTACCTGTTCCATTTAGCGAACAAGTGGTACGTACCGACTCTGTACCTGTTCTATTTCGAGCAGCCACGGAAGGCTCGATGTTTACGAAGCCGCCGATCCACAGGTGGGTCTTAAAAATAACAAAAAAAAACGAGCGCACGTTGAATAAAACGTTTTTGAAACAATAAACCCCCGGACTGAGTTCTTTTCTTGTCGGGAGTCTTTGCTGCGTTAACGATAATCGTGGATGGAAGTTAATAAGTTAATAAGTTAAATGAAAATTTATTTTTCATCCGTGTGTTCTCCAGGATTCTCCTAGTGTTTGGTCCCGCGTACGTGAATATTAATAAGTTTCTATATTTTGTTCGGTTAAATTCATTTGTTTCGCCTGTGTGCCGTGAGTTATGAGAAATTCGGTTTAATTAACCGTATCGACATTTCCGCACGAGTAACGTATGATTTAATACGGGGATGCGAGAACGAACCGAATGATGAAGAATCGGGTGCGTTCGGTGAAACTTTATTGGTAAAATAAAAAATGAAATAATAATAATAATAAACCCGTCGAAATCGAGGACATTGGTATTTTGAAGGTATTTAAAAACAATATTTCATGCGTACGCTGGACTAGATTATACCGTATACGGATATTTCTTGATAAGTACATCTCTTCGATGTATTTACTTCCCCCACAGAGTAGGTGGACCATACTGAGACTGTATAACTTAGATTTTCCAAATCACCTTTTAAAATAATAAAAATTTGTATACTAAAGCATCGATAAAAGTCTCTGAAAGGAGAATGATGAAATTCGAGCGTTTCGTAATAAAAAAAAATCAGAGAGCATCATCCCCCTTACGTTTTCATGATTTACTTATTAACACTATCGCCATGAAACCTTACGCGAAACACTAATACGTCTACGAAATCCTTTCCAGGTGAGGGACGATAAGCGTTCTTCGGGATCTTAAGTAACGCAAGGAGCCTTCGCTGAAGAATAAACAATGTTTCCTCGTAGACGGGAAGCTCCCAGAAGGCCGTTGCCGGACGAAGGACAGAGAGGAAAAGAAGGGAAGAAAAATGTGTCAGGAGCCACAGGAGGAGAATACGTGGAGACGAGGAAATCACACGCACTGTTGCTCGACACCGAACAAAAGCCAAGAGGGTATCCCCATAGCAACCGTTGGAACAACGATGCTCGTACCGAAGAAAAAAAACGAAGGAACGAGAACGGAGAAAAGGAAAGCTGGGGAGAGAGCAAAAGCCAAGGGCGAAAAGTGACGAACGAAGAGAACAGAGAGAGAGAGAGAGAAAGAGAGAAGGAGAGAGAGAACAGGGGATGCAGAGAATTCCCAGGGGTGAAAGAAAGACTAATACCGTTTTCCTTGTACTGGCGAAAAATTTATGTCGCGGCCGAAAGGAATTCGTGAAAGCGGAAACTAACTAAGGGAACTACCTAAATAAACGGTCCTGCGTTCGCGACGCCAGTGGAATATGGCGTTTAGAATTATTTATCGTTCCGAGGAAATAAGAAAAAGGCTGCGGAAACTGCGAGTATCGCCGCGACAATTAATGTTCCCCTTTTCGGAACGTACGTGGCGGTGCGACGGGGAACAGAGTTCACGAGGTGAAAGATATTTATTTATATATATAGGGTATTACACTCGGCTGGTAACTCGGCGCGAGATTTTTTTCAAACGCGGCTTTGAAAGCCGCGCGCGCGAACAGGATTTTCGTTTGCACGGACCGTTACTCCATGAAAAATTTGTAAACATTGAAATTGTTTTCACGACGAGCGACAACGCTAAGACTACAAAGAGAATTTTCATCGATCGTTCTACGGTGGAAAAAAGAGGGAAAGAGAGTGTAGAGGAGGGGGGGGGGGGATGAAAGCTACAACCCCTATTTTGGATAACAATTTGAAAGTCAAATTCCGTTGCTAGTGAACAATAATGAAACTCCGCGTTAAACGAGCCAACGAATGCTGCGAATGATCTCGGTTAATTTACGAAAAAAAAAATCGTAATTAAATAACGTATGCAAACACGCAAAGTTAAATGGAGATGTGTTTCATTTTACGTCTCCGTTAGGTTGAGGTGTAACGGGGAGTGAAATACATTTCGCGGCACCCCAGATGAAAAAATAAAAAAAAAACACAAGCTTCCCTTAAAACGGTGTCACGCGACGAGTGAAAAAAAAAGAAATGTCGCGATTCAATTTCGGGGATCACCGATGACGATGCTATCTCTTTCACGAATACTACGCCGGGCGTTACATTGAAAAATTTACGATTTCGCCGTTCGTCATGACGATACCAAGGTGAAAGCGTTCCCGGAAAAAGTGTAGCCCGTTTACCCTTGTTACGCTTTCCCCGGGAAATGATAAAACGCCTCTCGACTGTGATTCGCTGATCACAACAGAATTTCCCATCAACCGGGTTACAGAAGGGAGAAACGAATTCTGATACGCGATAGGTTTCGCAATAAAGCTGAATCTATCGCATTGATAAATCGAAACATCGCATAAGCTTTGATTTTATTCCACTATCGAAAGGTGGGGACAACGATGGTGGAAATTTGGTGCATGTAATATATCACACTGCAGCGGTTTGGTTTCCAGGAAAATGAAAAATAATGCTAGATCGTATAAATACACGTGTACTCGATGCGCAGAATAAATACACCGGGGGAAAATGTTGAGATACGATTCGACAATACCACATTTTTATTTTTCATCACTTTCTATTTTTTCACCACCTCGTTTCCTCTCCGCTGCGTGGTATTAACAATTTTCCAGAGGGTAGGTACGCCGTTATTTAGAGTCAATAGTGAACAAAAAATTCTTCGAATTTCACTACAAGAATTCGCGAATTTAATTAACATTATGAAAGCGAATAGCGTGTTACCTCACGCGCTTTGTAATGCAAACAACATGTATATCCCGTTGTGCTTTTTTGGATTTTTTGTTCCCCGAGAACATCCAATTATAACGCTGCAGTGTGTACATAAATTCCAGCGGAGTTCAGAAATAGGAGATAACAACCGACGAGTATTGTTCGGTTGGAAATGGATGAAAAAAAAACGGGGGAAAAAAAAATACACACGCACGTCAGATGATCGTCCATTCTCTCCCGGCTGTGTCATTCACGTCCAGCTATTATTCAGAGGCTCGTGGAGAGGCTTCTCTCTGAAGCTTTTACAACGAAACGCGCAACGAAACACGGTAGAATGGCACCCCTATCGAGAGTTGGTACACCGTCACTGTGCGCCACTCGAAAAACTTTTCGAACACGCGTTCGTTTCCAATGAAATGTCGCGTCGCTGACAAAGCGACGTGCTATCGAACGACGGCTGATCAAAAGAAAGTGGTATATACTACTTTTAAGTCCGTCTTAAATATCGCTTTCCTCGCGGAAAGTTCGACGGAAAAGGGGATAAAGAAAAATCGGTCAGCAATGAGAGAAATTCCTAGCGAAAAAAAGGTGTCGCGAATTCGCAACGCCAGAAATAATCTACTTTCCCTGTAATCTGACGTTCGTCCGATCCGGCGGAACAAGAATGAAATTCAATTTCAATGTTGCAGCTTTTTGTCCGAACTTATTTTTCCGAGTTCGTCAGACTTTTGTTCTAAAAAACGGGTAAACAGTCCGCTGGAACATCCAATCTAACTTTCGTCCGGCTGTTTTTACTGTTACGAGCCGGGCTGGTTTCTAGAACGTGGCCGGCGAGCGTTATGGAATAGACGCGACGAGACGTTAGTTTCGTCGCTTCCTTGACCTAACTGTAGCAGGGGGTATCGTACGTCAACAGTAGTGGGAGCTACAAATCAACGTATGATCTAAGGAGTGATATTTAATTCAAGTCAGATGAGCCTATGAACAGAGCCATAGGGTGCTGATCTTGAATTGAGGTGAGGAATGTTACAAGCCAGATGAGCCTATGAACAGAGCCATAGGGTGCTGGTCTCGCATTGGTATAGATAGGGAATAAAACTAGAGCCAGATGAGCCTATAAACAGAGCTATAGGGTGCTGGTCTCCAGAGTGGCTGAGATTGAGGAAGAATGAATCCAGATGAGCCTATAAACAGAGCTATAGGGTGCTGGTATTCACTCAGGTGTGGGAGGATCTCAGGAGCGATACAGGCCAGATGAGCCTATGAACAGAGCCATAGGGTGCTGGTCCCGTGTCGGAATTAAAGGAATCTGAAGCCAGATGAGCCTATGAACAAAGCCATAGGGTGCTGGTCCCCAGAGTGGAAGAGTTATGGAGAATGAACCCAGATGGGCCTATAAACAGAGCTATAGGGTGCTGGTATTCACTCAGGTGTGGGAGGATCTCAGGAATGACTCGAGCCAGATGAGCCTATAAACAGAGCTATAGGGTGCTGGTCTCGTGTCGGAATTAAAGGAATCTGAAGCCAGATGAGCCTATGAACAGAGCCATAGGGTGCTGGTCTTCAGAGTGGTAAAATATGTTAAGGTAAGGTGATACCCCGAGGTAGATGTACTTACAGGTGGACTGCAAGGTGCTACTCTCTGGTTAATAACGATACACTTGCTAGGATGGCAAGTGGTCGCACAGGCACGGAAAGTAAGCCGAAAGGCACACACAGTCCGATACCCGTTGTTCGTGGTTTTGACCTGCTACGGTAAGGTCGTAAAATAATAAACTCTCGTAACTTTTGTTTCACTCCGAGCGGTTAGAGTGAAATAATTTGTGGGAACGTTACTCGATTATGTTTTAAATTCGTTTCGAGAGGAAAGGTTTTAATTTCTAGAAATAATTCTTTACTCGAATTTTATGTTTCTAGTAAAATGTTACAAGTATATTCTTTCAATCGAATATATATACATGTATGTTAAGTGTTTGGTGTATGAATTTAAGAAAGTAGAATAATTATTGAAAAGCTCTAAGTGTTTACCCTTGGGCAGTGACGGTTGACGAGACTTCACAATAAGATGACTCCGAACTAGTTCGCGAGTGACTCTAACGTGAGTTGAACGGGGGAACTCCGACCAAGAGTTGAATTGCCAATGGACAGACTAATCTTCCGAAGGTTAAAGAAAACTCGAAAAGGAACTGGGCCTAATCTCGTAGTGTAATGCTCAAGAGTCGTACTGAGAATAACCCGAAGATACGCATTTTCGTGGCCCTTATATAGGTCGAAAAAGTAGTGGGGAATTGAAAATTCTAGAAAATCTATCCTATAGTGGGAGTAAAAATGCTGTATGAAAGACAGTTGGAAACGGCTGGAATTACGTGGCAAGCAAGACCCTCGCTTTCGAGTTTTCCTTATTACATGGGGTCGAAAGTGTAGCTATCCGCGGGCCCTAGACCAGAGGCCAAGGGCTATATGTATATCGTATCCTGTTTACGTTTGAAAAAGGGGACTAAGCGTCTGGGTGTCGCCAAGAGAAAATTCCACGTTGAGAATTTTTCATGAGAATCATTCGATTCATACGTAACATCTCCCCCCTTAAAATGAAACATCATATTGATATGATGCTTTCAAAATTGGCGGCACCCAAAGCGTTTTGTACAAATTTTTGGTCAGAGTGTACGATATTCAGGTAATTAAAGAAATCAGAAAAACTATGATTTGAATGAAAGTAAAATAATGAAAAACAAATGTTCGCGGTGTATGTCTGTGTAGTGTTATGATGTGTACTTATCAAATGTAATTTAGGCGACGTGTTGGGAGTGGATGGTCATCTTTGATTGGTCCTGTTGTCCAATGGTTGGTCATCTTGGTCGTCCGAAATTCCAACATCTTCAGTTGGTAAATATGCGTGCTTTATTTTATCTTGATGTTTGGTTATGACTCTATTGTCTGGGGTCTGTAAAACTACATTATGTAAATCTGTGACGTCTATTACTCTGTAAGGACCTACATAATGTGGACTAAATTTACTCGTCCTCGGCTCTAATTGTACATATACTTGATCACCAATTTTAAATTCCTTCGGACGTATGTGTCTATCGTAATATTGTTTTGATTTGAATTTGGCGGAGTTTAAGTTATCGGAAGCTACATTTTGAATTTCAGACATTCTGGTTATTAAATCAACCAGGTATGATCCATAAGTCTTTAATTGTTTTCCCTCTGGAAATGCACTTGGTAATCGGGCCAGTTTTCCGAATACTAATTCGTGTGGCGTAAAGTTGGTAGATTCATGTACACTGGTATTGTACGAGAACATAGCAAATGGGATTAAGAGATCCCAGTCTTCATATGTATCCATGTAATGTTTTAGAAATTCCGTAAGTACGATGTGACTTCTTTCTAGAGATCCATTGGTTTGAGGTCTGTAACCGGAAGTAGTGATTTGTCGAATTTTGAATATTTCTGCTAAATGTGTCAACAATTTTCCAATAAAACTTGTTCCTCTGTCAGTAAGAATGGCTTTCGGTGTTCCAAAAATTGCAATGAAGTGTCTTGCAAAAGCGTCGGCGATGGTTGTGGCTCTAATATTCGGAATAGCAACTGCAAGACAATATTTGGTTAAATTGTCCTGCATTGTCAATATGTAACGATTTCCGTTAGGGGTTTCTGGGAGTGGTCCTACGGTGTCCAATGAAATTTTGTCGAAAGGTTCAGCAGGTGTATCTGTGATGATCATAGGTTGTCTGGTTTTAGCTCGGACTAATTTCTGTTCTTGACAACTTGTACAGGTTTTAATAAATTCTTGAATTTCATTGCGCATTCCTGTCCAGTTGAATCTTGCGCGTAAACGGTTGTAGGTTTTTGTAATTCCCTTATGTCCTCCTACGAGGCTGCTGTGAGCTTCTTGTATTAATTCTTGTCTTTCCTGTTTCGATGGTTCTTTAGTAGCTCCTTCACATAGAATTATGTTGATGTTAGAATCTGAGAAAATTGATTCTAAGAGGTTTCTGAAAGTTCTGAATGAAATATGATCATGGTTGTCGTTTACTGCTGATATCCTGATAGTTTTGACTTTAGTTTTCAAGAGTGCTGTTTTTAAATCGGTCAGTCCTTGGGCTAATTCCTGGATAGTCATTTTCTCGTGATTGAAATCTGTTGAAAAGATGCTGAAAATCTTAAATTGTCCTCTTGATGAAATGATTACTTTTCCCTTCTTTGGTTTTCCAGCGGATAGAATTCTTTTTGAAATTAATCCAGTATCACACAGTAATTTTGTAACCGGGCTATACATGGTACAATCTGCTGGTATGAAATGTGCAACATGTCCTTTTTCGGATACGACGGTATTCGGCGAGACAATAATGTCTCCAATTACAGGTTGTTGAATTTCGGATTCTTTGTTCCTATTGCAGAGAGTGTCGTAAATTTCCATATCGGAGTCATCATCTGGTGATTCAAATATGATGTCCGAAAACATCCTTTTACTTTCCACGCTGGCTTCAAGTGATCCGGTTGAGGTATTTCTAATGACTTTCTTCGAAGATATAGGCGTGAGGCATGGTATTGGTAATGATGGCAAAGGTCGAGATAAAATATTATCTGCGGCTGGTGTTGAACTCGGAACATCTTGATGTAATTCTTCGTCCGATGAAATTTCGGCTGGCAGGGGTGGTAATTGGACAATTGCTGGAGTGTCCTTTGCTTTAACTGTATTTTCAAGAACAGTATCTTCCGAAATATCATTAAAATTTATTAAATCTTGGTAGTCAGTTGCTGTATTATTGGGTGAATAGGTTGGAGTTACTCTTTCTACAACGGGTGTTTCCAGCTGAGTTGAATGTCCAATAGGTATAGGATTCAGGCTTGCAGTATGTTCGTCTCCAAGTGTTTTTTCTATCTCTAAACTTGGAAGAGATCTTCGTAAGACAGTCCTTGGTCTAAATATAGCGTCTGAATTATTTGCAGCAGGAGTTTCTTCGTCTGAGGTTGAGGTATCTTCATTGTAGTAGGGTTGATATTTGGTTCTTCGTCTACTTTCAGTGACGCGCTTTGCTATTGTACTGGTTTGATTGGTCGGTTTGCTTGAATACTGTTTATATGTTGGATCATCTTCATAGCGCGGTATTAACGGTAAACAGATGGTTGGTGGATTCCTTGAAAGTGCATCCGCATTTTTATTTGTCTTACCGGATTTGTGAGCTAATTCGTATTCGTATTCTAAAAGCCGTAGTTTCCATTTCACCAGGCGAGAGGTCGGATCCTTTACTGAATGTAGCCATACCAAGGGTCGATGGTCAGTGACGAGAGTAAACTTCCTACCATAAATATACGGTCTGAAGTAATTTACGGCGTATACCATGGCAAGACACTCTTTTTCGGTGGCAGAATAATTCCTTTCCGCAGGGTTTAATACTCGTGATGCATATGCCACTGGAAGATCTTTTCCAATTTCTCCTTGACTAAGTACGGCACCAACTGCTATTTCTGAAGCGTCGGTTGTTACTATAAATGGTTTGTTAAAATCAGGAAATTGTAAAATTGGCTGTTGGCATAATTCATCTCGTAATTGTTCGAAGCTTTGCTGTTGATCTTTTGTCCAATTGAAGCGGATTCCTTTTCCCAAAAGATTTGCTAACGGTTTTGCTTTCTTTGAAAAATCTTGAATAAAACGACGATAGTATCCGGCAAGTCCCAAAAATTGTTGAATATTCCTTTGTGATTTAGGTACTGGAAAATTTTTGACTGCGTGTAATTTCTTCGGGTCGGGTTTTACTCCTTCCGAGGAAATTATATGTCCAAGATATCCTACTTCCTTGCGTAGGAATTCGCATTTGCTTGTTTGTAATGTTAAACCATGTTCCTTAAGCCGGTTCAATAATTTTCTGACCTTTACTGCGTGTTCTTGAAGTGATGACGAATAAACCACGATGTCATCTAGGTATACGAACAGTTCTGTGCCTTGGAGTCCAGTTAAAACTTGATCCATGAGGCGTTGAAATGTCGGTGGTGCGTTTTTTAATCCAAATGGCATTCTTGAGAATTCATAGTGTCCAAATGGTGTGGTGAAAGCAGTCTTTTCTCGGTCTTTTGGATTCATTGGTATTTGATGAAAACCATTTGCTAGATCAAAAACTGAGAAATATTTTGCTCCGCCTAAACGGTCCAAAATTTCTGTTATCTGTGGAAGAGGGTACCGGTCTCCTATTGTTTTATCGTTGAGAGCTCTGAAGTCAATTACCATGCGCCAACGTTTGTTACCGTCCGCATCTGGTTTCTTCGGTACAATCCACAGGGGTGAATTGTATGGTGACTTGGAAGGTGTTATAATACCCTCCGAAAGCATAGCACCGACTTGTTTTTGAATTTCTGCTTGGTGTATGGTCGGATAACGGTATTGTCTGGTATTAATAGGAATATTATCAGTGGTGTGAATGGAGTGTTCGAAATCTGAGACCTTCCCTAGTTTATCTCCAGGTAGAAAGAAACTGTCAGGAAAATCTTTAATCAAATCTAACACGTGATTAACTTCTTCAGAGTTTAAATGATCCATGCACAAAATTTTCTGAATTTGATTAATTCTATCTCGTTTATTGATTACCGGTGGATCATTTTGCAGGTAGTATTCTTCGTCCGATGAGCTGTTCAATTCGTAAGGTATTAAGTGTTGTGGTTCCAGGTCGAATTCTACGTCCTTTGTATCGGTGTTATAGGCAAGGACTTGACACTCACCCTGTCTGTTCGTTACAGCTGCATTACCAATGTACAATTTCTTCGGTGTTTTAATTCGTGGTAAAAAACCTTCTCTGATATTGGTATTTGCAACTCGAACGGAGATTTGTTGCATCGTTCTTCCTGGGATGCAGTGTTTTGTCTTTGAGGTGGTCTTCTGAATTTTGTCATATTCATCGAAATTCGTAAATTTCAATGGTCGAGTAGGTTTGTCTCGAAGTACAACGGTACGGTGGAAATACGATATTTCAGCCTCCTCTTGTAATAGAAATGGGCTGCCGATGAGACCGTCGACGGATATCGGTAAGTGTTTTACAACGTAAAACAATGCTGGCGTCCCGTCGAGGAGTAAGATCGTTGTACCAAGGGTTAGAATCGGTGTAGAAGAAAGTCCAGTGATCTCGATTTCATCACGTGAGGTCACTTCCGATCTTTCTCCCAAAGCTTTTAGGATGATCAAATTGACTGAGGCTCCTCCGTCAATTATAAATTCTCCCGTTCCCGTTTCCAATTCCGGGACTTTGATTCGTATTCGCGGGCTGGATACTTCCTTGACGAGCTGCCTCTCTGCTCGTTCCTCGCGAACGTTACTGTTTTTAGACGAGTTGCGTTTTGCTTGCTCAGCGCCTCGTCGGTACGATGAGCGTCGTGGAAGTTTAAAGCTTTCTTTGAAGTTACTGTGTCACTCTGATAAGTTATAGCCTTCATCGGTTTTGGTGTATCGTCGTGACAAGTTAAAGCTTTCATTGATTTTGATATCTCAAAACGGGGTGATTTTGATCTCTCCCTGCAGTATTTTCCATCGTGCCCCTTAACTCCACATCTATAACAAAAGAGCCTAGCAGGATTACGGAATCTGCTATTACGTTCCCCGCTGTGTTCTCTGCTATGTTCCCTGGTAAGTTCTTCATATTCGGATGCATCAGAATGGGGCGACGGGGTTCGTGGTGTTGACCTCCGTCGGACTGGAAATGCAGAAGTCCTGGTCCTTCGTTCCTCAGTTTCTTGATCCGATCCAGAATGACTTCTTCCTCTGTATCGATATCTATCGACTGGGCTTGGAGACTGAGGGTATGATACGTACCGACGTTCATAACGTCGGGGAGAATGATTTTCGCGCCTATAATCCGATCTCGGTGTTCTCTCTGGAGATTCTTCCACAGTCAGATTTCTTCTATTTCGTAGACGTCTTTCAATCTTCATTACTGCATCGAAGGTGTCCTCCAATGTCGTTAATTTCGCATTACTCATGCTTAACCTCCATCCAATTCTCTCTGGAAGTCCGTCAATGAAATTCTCTATTGTATCTTGTTCTAGTTCTTCAAGAACTTCTTGTAAGTGGTTACTGTAGCGATCTCTGGCCGCTGCTTGTGCGTAGTACAATAGTTTTGCCGTTCGGTCAATATATTTTCGTAAGCTTTCGCCTTCTCGAATCTTTAATCTATCGATTTCTGCTTGAAATGAAGAAAAACTTCTGCCTGGTGCGAACCGTTTCTTTAAAGTTTTTAGTAATCCCTCTACGTTTGTAAACTTCGCGGCCTGAGCACAGATTCTCGCGGAACCTTTAAGTTTTGTCAGTACAATCGCGAGATATTGGGATTCAGTGTTTGGTGGAATCAAAGCTAATCCGTTTGATACTTCTTGCGCGAATGTGGACAAAGAGGGGTTTTCTCCGTCAAATGAAGAAATTCCTTGTGTCGCATGTTGTACACAATTTTGGAGAGCAATCCAATTAGAAGAATCGGCATTACTCATAATACTGGTACTATTTGCTGTGGCCATTTTTCAGCCTTTAATTAACCTTTCTAACTCGAAACAAAAATTATAAAACAATGGTGAGAATCCCACCGCTGTCACCAGTTTGTTACGAGCCGGGCTGGTTTCTAGAACGTGGCCGGCGAGCGTTATGGAATAGACGCGACGAGACGTTAGTTTCGTCGCTTCCTTGACCTAACTGTAGCAGGGGGTATCGTACGTCAACAGTAGTGGGAGCTACAAATCAACGTATGATCTAAGGAGTGATATTTAATTCAAGTCAGATGAGCCTATGAACAGAGCCATAGGGTGCTGATCTTGAATTGAGGTGAGGAATGTTACAAGCCAGATGAGCCTATGAACAGAGCCATAGGGTGCTGGTCTCGCATTGGTATAGATAGGGAATAAAACTAGAGCCAGATGAGCCTATAAACAGAGCTATAGGGTGCTGGTCTCCAGAGTGGCTGAGATTGAGGAAGAATGAATCCAGATGAGCCTATAAACAGAGCTATAGGGTGCTGGTATTCACTCAGGTGTGGGAGGATCTCAGGAGCGATACAGGCCAGATGAGCCTATGAACAGAGCCATAGGGTGCTGGTCCCGTGTCGGAATTAAAGGAATCTGAAGCCAGATGAGCCTATGAACAAAGCCATAGGGTGCTGGTCCCCAGAGTGGAAGAGTTATGGAGAATGAACCCAGATGGGCCTATAAACAGAGCTATAGGGTGCTGGTATTCACTCAGGTGTGGGAGGATCTCAGGAATGACTCGAGCCAGATGAGCCTATAAACAGAGCTATAGGGTGCTGGTCTCGTGTCGGAATTAAAGGAATCTGAAGCCAGATGAGCCTATGAACAGAGCCATAGGGTGCTGGTCTTCAGAGTGGTAAAATATGTTAAGGTAAGGTGATACCCCGAGGTAGATGTACTTACAGGTGGACTGCAAGGTGCTACTCTCTGGTTAATAACGATACACTTGCTAGGATGGCAAGTGGTCGCACAGGCACGGAAAGTAAGCCGAAAGGCACACACAGTCCGATACCCGTTGTTCGTGGTTTTGACCTGCTACGGTAAGGTCGTAAAATAATAAACTCTCGTAACTTTTGTTTCACTCCGAGCGGTTAGAGTGAAATAATTTGTGGGAACGTTACTCGATTATGTTTTAAATTCGTTTCGAGAGGAAAGGTTTTAATTTCTAGAAATAATTCTTTACTCGAATTTTATGTTTCTAGTAAAATGTTACAAGTATATTCTTTCAATCGAATATATATACATGTATGTTAAGTGTTTGGTGTATGAATTTAAGAAAGTAGAATAATTATTGAAAAGCTCTAAGTGTTTACCCTTGGGCAGTGACGGTTGACGAGACTTCACAATAAGATGACTCCGAACTAGTTCGCGAGTGACTCTAACGTGAGTTGAACGGGGGAACTCCGACCAAGAGTTGAATTGCCAATGGACAGACTAATCTTCCGAAGGTTAAAGAAAACTCGAAAAGGAACTGGGCCTAATCTCGTAGTGTAATGCTCAAGAGTCGTACTGAGAATAACCCGAAGATACGCATTTTCGTGGCCCTTATATAGGTCGAAAAAGTAGTGGGGAATTGAAAATTCTAGAAAATCTATCCTATAGTGGGAGTAAAAATGCTGTATGAAAGACAGTTGGAAACGGCTGGAATTACGTGGCAAGCAAGACCCTCGCTTTCGAGTTTTCCTTATTACATGGGGTCGAAAGTGTAGCTATCCGCGGGCCCTAGACCAGAGGCCAAGGGCTATATGTATATCGTATCCTGTTTACGTTTGAAAAAGGGGACTAAGCGTCTGGGTGTCGCCAAGAGAAAATTCCACGTTGAGAATTTTTCATGAGAATCATTCGATTCATACGTAACATTACGAAAATATACATATTTCGGTGGACGGACACTTTTCACTTTTGTTAAGTAGATTCTAAAAAGTTCAAAGAAACTCCGTGACATTATCTAAATGACAAAGTTTTCCTGGGAACTTAATAAACCGGAATTTATTTCTCCGTCGATACAGATACAGTGTGATAATGAAAATTAAACGTTCATTAATCGTATTTGAAACGCTTTACTTGATGCGATGACGTAAGACGATTGTGTTAATCATTTCAACTTGTCGCATCGATTTATCCGGTAAAGTGAATTACGGTCGAAAGTAAGTTCTATAAAAAAAAAAGATGCTGCTACACGTTGACAGGCTTCTATCGGACATAAAAGCTTACGAAGTGTTTATAATATTCTTTGTTAAGGCTCCACTCCGATATCTTTTTTCATGAGGCTCCGACCATCTGGAAGACCGAGGTACTTTTAGAAAGTGATCATAAAAAAACCATCCGGCGAACAGGTATAAAAGCTTGGGTAACTATTAAACTGTGTTTCCCGGTTTATCGTACCGTTATCTCGGACGAACAATTTGTAGATAGAAAGCTACCGGCTTTAGATCAGCGATAGACGGACAGCGGAAAGTCTACGCGTATTTCTACCTATTCTATTTCCCGTTTCTTTATCCGTCTGCAGACATTTACGGAATTTGAATTTCATCAGTGTTCTCGTAAACCATTGAAACTTTTATACTTCTATCGTCGAAAAATACCTGAAAAATTGTCTCACATTTCTTTCTTATTTCATTTCGAAACGTATATAGAAAAACATTGTTTCCCGTAAAATGTCATTACACGTGATTAAATTCTATTAAACATCTCAGTCAAAGATATATTTCGGAAAATCCACGATCTCGATGTATCGGCATCAAGGTCTTATAAGGGTTAAAAATGGAAACACGAGAAAGGTATAAGAATTGCAATCACGTTGAAAAGTCCATTAAAATTAATACGCGACACGTAGCTCTCGCTGCGAAACGTCAAATAAAGTGGCGAGGGAAAGTGTAACAATGGGTGAACTTCAGGCAGATTGTACCGTGTCACATAACCGAGAGAATCTGTTCGTATTCCTAACGGAGGTGTACCTTCGACTTCTGTCTTCATTTAAAAACGACCCGTCCATTGTTCTCGAATTCCTGCAATGCTGCGGAACGGAGGTAAGTCACGAAGAACGACGGCGAAAGAAAGACACACGTAAGATCTTTCGCTTTCGCCGAATGGAAAAACGTCTATGCGGGAAACGAAGGAAAACTAGAAAGTACGATTTTGCGCGACACGCTTTCGGAAAGTCATTGAAATGTCTCGTCCTTAGTTCAGCCGCGAAATGAGAGTGCTTTCCGTGCAAAAAAAAAGAAGTAAAATAAAAAAAAATGGAGGGTGAAAAAAAATAGGTGGAATAAAGGGCGAGACCTTTGGAGGCAGCTCTGTTCGGGGAGAAATGTTGTGTAAGGGATTCTGGCGTTATTAATACAACCCATCTTTGAAATTCACTTGACAGCCAAACTACCGCGTTCGTAGTATAATAAAAGAAGAATTTTGTTCGCGAAACGTTAGAACTGGGGTGTTCAATATCAAGAGTTAAGGTCTTGACTCGGGCCAAGTACAAGAGTTCCCGACTGGTAGACCTGAACTACTCTTTTCCGGAAGAATTAGATTGAGGTTTTCGGGGTATTCAAACGGCATTAAATCCGCATATTTCCCCCAAACTATGGTGATATTCTTGTAGGGGACGTCCACCCGAGTAATTTAAGCCTAACTACGAGAAGATCCATCAAGCCAATCGCGAGATATTTTGATCTAAAAAGTCGAGGTTTTTGTAAGAAACGTCGTCTTCTTCCTCTCCTCCTTCTTCCTCACCACCTTCTCCATCATCATCACCATCTCCATCTCCATGTTCAGCCTGTCACGCAGCCCAGTGTCAAACCCTAACATATGTTTCATACCATGCGAGATAATTTTTCTGCCGATACCGTAGATTTTATATATGTTAGTATATGAAATTTCCTCTCACACACATCCAGATTGTTAACATATTAAATTAGAAATGTTTGTTACGTTAAGTTTTTGACATCAAGCTTCGTAAAATTAAGGTTCAGAATGCGCATTCGAAACATATTCGATCATTTTTATATCTTGAAAATTGCGCGAATGGCGAGCGATGTATGAAAATCGCGAAAAATCGTCAAATTATGACAGTTTTTCGTTCGGCATTCGCTCAATTTTTGAGATAGCGATCTGAAACTGGTACCATTGTTTTAGTTAGGAAATTCTACGATAGAACAATGTATAATAGTTGTACTTTTCGAAAATTTAATTTTTCGCAAAAATCTGAAGGGGGTAGGTCAGGATTTTTCGCGATTTTCGTAATTCGCCTGCCATTTCCGTAATTGTTGAGCTATTAAAACGATCGGGGGCGTTTTGGACGCGGAATCCGAAGCCGAATAAGACAGTGAAAGAATTATTTTGATATCTAAAAAATTGTAGAAATGGCGAGCGATTTACGAAAATCGCAAAAAATCCTGACCTACCCCCTTCAGATTTTTGCAAAAAATTAAATTTTCGAAAAGTACAACTATTATACATTGTTCTATCGTAGAATTTCCTAACTAAAACAATGGTACCAGTTTCAGACCGCTATCTCAAAAATTGAGCGAATGCCAATAAAAAAACTGGTTAAAATTCATAATTTTTCGCGATTTTCGTAATTCTTTTGCCATTTCCGTAATTTTTGCGCTATTCGAATGATCCCAGACGTTTTGGACGCGGAATTCGAAACCGAATAAGACAGTGAAAGATTCAGGTCGATATCTCAAGATTTGCGGAAATGACGAAGGAATTACGAAAATCGCGAAAAATCGTCAAATTATGACAGTTTTTCGTTCGGCATTCGCTCAATTTTTGAGATAGCCGTCTGAAACTTGTACCATTGTTTTAGTTGGGAAATTCTACGATAGAACAATGTATAATAGTTGTACTTTTCGAAAATTTAATTTTTCGCAAAAATCTGAAGGGGGTAGGTCAGGATTTTTCGCGATTTTCGTAATTCGCCTGCCATTTCCGTAATTGTTGAGCTATTAAAACGATCGGGGGCGTTTTGGACGCGGAATCCGAAGCCGAATAAGACAGTGAAAGAATTATTTTGATATCTAAAAAATTGTAGAAATGGCGAGCGATTTACGAAAATCGCAAAAAATCCTGACCTACCCCCTTCAGATTTTTGCAAAAAATTAAATTTTCGAAAAGTACAACTATTATACATTGTTCGATCGTAGAATTTCCTAACTAAAACAATGGTACCAGTTTCAGACCGCTATCTCAAAAATTGAGAGAATGCCAATAAAAAAACTGGTTAAAATTCATAATTTTTCGCGATTTTCGTAATTCTTTTGCCATTTCCGTAATTTTTGCGCTATTCGAATGATCCCAGACGTTTTGGACGCGGAATTCGAAACCGAATAAGACAGTGAAAGATTCAGGTCGATATCTCAAGATTTGCGGAAATGACGAAGGAATTACGAAAATCGCGAAAAATCGTCAAATTATGACAGTTTTTCGTTCGGCATTCGCTCAATTTTTGAGATAGCCGTCTGAAACTTGTACCATTGTTTTAGTTGGGAAATTCTACGATAGAACAATGTATAATAGTTGTACTTTTCGAAAATTTAATTTTTCGCAAAAATCTGAAGGGGGTAGGTCAGGATTTTTCGCGATTTTCGTAATTCGCCTGCCATTTCCGTAATTTTTGAGCTATTAAAATGATCCTGGGCGTTTTGGACGCGGAATCCGAAGCCGAATAAGACAGTGAAAGAATCATTTTGATAGCACAAAAATTACGGAAATGGCGAGCGATTTACGAAAATCGCAAAAAATCCTGACCTACCCCCTTCAGATTTTTGCGAAAAATTAAATTTTCGAAAAGTACAACTATTATATGTTGATCTGCCGTAGAATTTCCCAACTAAAACAATGGTACAAGTTTCAGACGGCTATCTCAAAAATTGAGCGAATGCCGTTCAAGAAACCGCCTGAATTTGAGGATTTTTCACGATTTTCGTAATTTGCTCGCCATTTCCACAATGATTGAGATATTAAAACGATCCGGGACGTGTTGGACGCGGAATTCGAAGCCCAATAAGACAGTGAAAGATTCAGGTCGATATCTAAAAATTTGCGGAAATGACGAAAGAATCCACAAAAAGCATCGAAAATGCAAAGCTATGGGCCAAGTACAAGAGAATGATACATTGGAATTGGTTGCTCATTAACATAAACTGCATTTTACACAGGATTTGAAATCAATCAAATCTAAGCAAGTTTGATTGATTTCAAATCCTGTGTAAAATGCAGTTTATGTTAATGAGCAACCTATTCCAATGTAACATTCTCTTGTACTTGGCCCATAGCTTTGCATTTTCGATGCTTTTTGTGGATTTTAAGAAATGTCAAGCGACCGGTGGTGCCGGAAATGCGATACTTTTCCTAACCCACTCTTAATAGATTTTTCATAGCTCGCGATACTTTTTTTTTTTTCTCTCGTGGAAAATTTCGTTCCCGACGACGTCAGGTGGAGCGCACGTTTTCCAGCCCGACAAGGCTGCAAATCAAAATTGCTATTAAAAGTAAAATACGAGATGGGTGGTGCCAGCGTGTTCCCGGGCGAACAAATTACAACGCAGCAGATACGAATGCCGTCGCGGAACACGGCGAAACGAATGCGACGCGATGGAAATTTTTTAATTTCCCGATAGGTACTTCTTATCTTCTAACGCATTAGATTGCGACGGTATAAATACATTGCACGGTGCATGCCGGGTAAATTACGGAGCCTCGGTACCCTAATTGAATTTCGGTTCAATTTCGTGCTCCGCATCCCGGGAAACTTTGCCATTATCCGTGGTTCCACGTATACGTTTCTCGTCGCGAAACCCTTTAATGTCTTCGATTCACTTTGACAATATTCGTTGTTGGTTATTGAAAAAAAAAGAATCGTGACGTACGTATTCACGGATTGTGCAAAATTAATATAGTATACGAGAATGTTATAACGAAACGGTTGACAGCTGACAGAAGTCATACGTAATTTCGGAATTTCTCGCAACAAGTTTAATTGCACGCTCGCAAAATTCTAGATATTAGTTTATTTATAGCCGTAACTCATTTGCTTTAAAGTACGAGGTCTCGTCTGGCAATCGGACATTAGAGCCCTGGCTGGAACGTTCGATCCGGTGATTAAGTCAAACTGCATCGGGGGACTCGTTAGCAACTTGTTACTGACATTAAACAACTTGCTGGACCGTACATTCCGTTGCATTAGTTCCTGTCTCAATTACGGCCTATACCGATTTAATTGAAATAATCGATTATAGGGACGTACGTGTACGAGATTCGTGCCGTGATTCACGGTAAAGGCCTGACCGGAATAATTAATTATTTACATAATCGTTGCAACATCGATGGTGGCGCATTAAAAAATCGTTAAATCATCGTTCTGTAACGCGTCTAAGTAGAAACCGTCGAGTAGAACTCTTTCCGACTGGCAAGGAAACCGTTCACGCGAACGTTTCCTCGGGATTTTGAAATTATTAAAAAATGTTTCGTGTTCCAGGACATTTCGCGTTTATGAAAAGTGCTGACGAAAAAACGAGCAATAGGTAAAACCGGTATGGAATAAAATGACAGTTTTGGGATGGAGAAAAATGGGAAGGATGGATACAGTCATATATGACGACTTCATTACGGGCCTTTAATAAAATGTTTTACGACGAAAAAAACTGACTTTCGCGATGAACATCGCTGTGCAATCCACTCCCGTTGAAAAAGAAAATCCGAAACGAGAGGATTTCAGCTGTAATTTCTCTTTTGTCTCGGCTGCTCATGCTAATGAATAAAACGAACGGTAATTCGGTCCTAGTGTTTGTACTCTTTAAAAACCAAATGTAAATCACCAGGTTGACGAAGATGGGCCAAGAAGTGGGCGGGGATAAATCACGGTAGGCAGACCTCGCAGAACTTGTGATTAATGCGAGCGTCTTTATTTGATATTAATTTAGTACGGCTTAGCATACCCTCGAGTAAGCATACAGCACGTACAAACGCTTTGGCATATCAAAGGGGGACTGTCAGGAACAGTTCAAGCCAGGTCACCTCCATATTGCTCATAATATAGGAAACATACTAAATTCTTGCCTTCTCTTAGCGTTAGTTTTATCCCGTTTAATACGAAGATTCCACCTTCATCACTAATCCCTATCATTTAAATCAATTTCCTCTTATATCATACACCCTGCAACTAATCTATAACTTTCACCTTCTTCTTCTACTATATTATAATAATTATCCCTGTTTTATTATATCTAAATATTTCATCGATATTTTACCAAGTATCATAATAGCCGTCAAAATCATATTACGTAATTTGTCACGTGGCACAAATTCCTATTAATTGAATCATTACAGGGACGGGCGGTGAATATCGCGAAAAACAAACCGATTGGTTAACCATAGGTGTGCATAAGCACGAACGGAAGTTCGTTACCGAAGCTTGAGTAAAGAGACTAGCGAGCTGACGGCGGGTGTCAATGATGGTAAATACAGTGGCTTCCAGCAGCACGTACCACCCACTGTACAGCTCGCATTACGTACACACAGACACAGACACACACACACGCGTTCCGTGTATTGTGTACCAATAACGCCGGGTATATTATTATGTGCGCCTCACCGTTGACCAGCCGATCGGACATCAATCGAGATAATGGGGATAATATGTGCGGTCGTGGCAGCACTTACGCTACCTCGGATACGTGCTCGCAAGCTCGATTGGGAAGATAGAGTCTGGAGCACGTCCCAATTCACGGGCTCACCGTGAAAATGATAATTTCACGTACGATCATAGACGATTTTGGTGGAAATTTTCACCTCACGTGGGCGTATACCGTGAACGGATTTATAGGATTAATAATGAACTGGATATGTGTACATAGGTTGATGTAGGTGTGAATGTAGGTAGATAGATAGATAGATGTTTGTTCTTAAAAAAGATTCTTTTTGTAGAAACTTTTATTGCATACTGGGAAATTTGTACCAAGGAAAAGTTGTTTTAATTAAATAATTCCGATTGCAAAGTCTATGGACGTGGATTTATTTCATCATGTAAAAAAATGTGAAAAATTTAATTAAAAGTTAGTTGCTTATTAATTTCCTCGAATTCCACCGAGATCGTATCGTTTTCTACTAATTGGGGCATCGCTTTCTACTTGTGTACGTATATGTATGTGTGGTGTGTTTGTGTGGGTGTATAAGTGTGCGGCACGGTTTAAATAATCCCTCGCGGTACCGCGGTTTCGCGGTTTCGTCTTTTATAAAAGTGTTTCCGAATTCGTAAACGACGTTGTTTCGCTTCCACTCGAAGCTGCCGCTTAATTGCGCGCTGGGAAATATCCCGGCGGTGTTTCGCTGATAAATAAATCATTAACTCGACATTAAAAAGTCATACGAAATGTAATCTAACTTACTTAGGCGTTGAGATTCAGCGCGATCGTCGGGTGATTGAAAAAGTTCTCAACTATAATTATCGAATGGAGGCAGAGGAATATCGAGTGAAAATGTATTAATGCTCTTTTGAAACTTTCCTTTCTTTTCCTCCGCGGTAAAGAAACTCGAAGGAAATGAAAACGTATCCCGGAAAACGAGGCGCGAAGAAATCGGCCGGTGTGTTGATTCCAAAGGTTTTTTTTTCCGAACGATGGAGGAAAAAGAAGGAAACTTAGTTCAATTCGTGATTGCAAAGTGTATCTTTCGAAACGATCGTGTGTGCTCGCAAAACACAGAGACATGACACAATAAGCGCATTGTTTCTAAACAAGGCAGTCTCTTTCGACAATAGGATACTTTAACAAAGAGATCCGAGACAATACACACGCAATGGAAGATTGCATTCCCCCGTAATTCTACGGCCTTTTGAAAACCCTCTGAGCCTTGGATAATTTATATAAATGTGTATCCTTGCTCATTTACCATGCTCATCTTCGTCCGAGTACGCGTAATCGTTTAAGAATATAGTTACGACGGAATTTCGTGTAATATCCTACTGGATGAATCAGCATATTCTCTTTCGATTTTTTTTCTACTTTTTTTAAGAAAGGATTAAAAGGTACTGTGTTCAACGATATTATCACGTGCGCGACTTCACTTCAGAGGCATGACTAATGGATCTGAGTAATGGATACTGTAACTTTAATAAAAGATGGGTATAGTTGGAATTTTCGATTTTTCACAAAGTTCTTTTTCCGGTAGCACGGAAACATAGATATTCAAATTTTCTTTAGATCCCACGCTGAATACGGCAGACGCTATCACTTTATCCAATCTCACTGTTATTCGTTTACTGTGTGTTTTTTTACCTCTACAAAAACGCAATATTCCGGATCTGCAGAGAAACGAAAGTAGGTCACGTATGCCGGTTGTGTAATATAAATATGACAGTAGATGTTATTCGATAAATATCGAGGGAAAATTTCTACGCGCGAACCGATGATATTTGAGATGCCTTCGTTTGTTGCACGTGTTCGGCACTTCCGCTATAATATTTCAGTTCCTCTATCGGGTTTATACTCCCTGCGCACCCTTCGAACGGTTTTAAGGATGAAAAATAGCCTAACAAAATATTCACGAAAGCGCGAGAATGTAGCCTAAGCCGCAAACGAAGGCCGAAAGTTCAAGGTCGGTGATACAGCCCTGTCACCTGTTCAATAATTCCGCTGCTCGTGAAAACACTATGAAAAATACGATCCGAGTGCTACTTAAATTTCCGGAATCACTCACTCCTGGGGTATGTTATATATATACATATATTTTATATATAAAAAATCAATTTTAGAATCCTCTTATACGTTAAAGTATATTCCGAAACTTTCAAATGCTTTACAGTCCCGCCAAAAACGGTAAAGGTAACAGAACAACTAAATTAGAAAAATCTAGTATATATTTCTGTCACACATTATTATTTTTATTCATTAGCATTAATTTAGTAATTAAAGATATTTCCAAATTATCAGTTTTGTTTAAAATGATAGAATATATTATTTGAAATAATAGAATATGTTATTAACAAGCGCTCGCATGACTTCGGCGTATCGAAGTATTTCGCGGTTTCAACTTTCCGGTCAGACAAATTATTGTGAACTTGAAACGTCCCTATTAATTAATGTTTATACTTTCGGAAACCTCATTTCGTTCCTATCAGTCCGACGATAAACGATTACGGTATTAATGCCCCGCGAGTGTGTTTATACGTGTGTTACAGTGCGTAGTTTCCATTATATCGATGTTCGGAACTGACAACCTAACCTCTATCGTGGAAGGATCTTATCGGAACGTAAGTCATTACTCCAATTATTCTCGTATTATGTTTCCAGTTTTCTCCTCAGTTTACTCATTAATTACGAATAGTCAATGGAAATGTGCTCATTAATGAGAAAAAGAATCGCGATGAATAGTAAATACAGAAAACTGAGTACGAAAACGGCGAGCATGATGAGAACGTTAAGAGGCGAACCGGTATTTTATTTGTCTTTCCCGAAGCTTCTAAAACACGATTCCCAATGCTCGTGGCTGACCCAGCATCCCCTAATAGCGTAAGGGTGACTCGCCCCTCGTGATCTTTCCCTGGTGAATACCAAGGAGCTTCTTCGAAGGGGGATATCGAGCCGTTCGCTGAGTTTTTTTTTCTGTTTTAGAGAAACCGAGTACAGCGTCATCGAAATCGGTCATCCTTGTAGGGACAATATCGAATGATTTCGGAGCACTCGGACGATTGTGCGTTTCGGTAAGAACATATATATTTTTCATGGACCACTCTCGTTGATTAACACCGACACCTCAGAATAATTCAGGGGTTTTGGATCATCGTTGATTTTATTCGCGAGTTTATCGACGGTTCGTACGATAAATCACAATGATCTCGGAACGTGAGTTTCTTTACCGATAATCGATACTTACAGCGTTTCTAATTAAATTCTAATCTAGGTGCAAATTGAAAGTTGCGTTTAAAATTGCGTTCTATGGAAATGAATTTAACGCTCCATATTTTAGAACTTAGTTCTCCAGAGTATTAAAAAATTCCAGATTTTCCGTTGTTTGAAAATTGTATATATATATCTGGTGAAATAGGAGTCGGAATGAAGTAGCAAAATGAAAGCCAGTAATTTTTTTCGGATGATAACATAGAGGAAAAAAAATAGGGTAGTAGCCGTCGTGTCTGCTTTATGCGCACGGAAATTTGCACGGATTTAAGGGCGACTATCCGCGTATCAAAAGGATTTTTTTCACTATTTCAATTATACCTGTTCATCCATGAGCACTCGGGATTTCGTGTGCAACAAAGTTTGATCCCGTATTCGCCTGCAGGCACATACAACGAGGAAAATGCGTATGCTTGCAACACGCGACGCGATACATATAACCATTTCACGGAATCGTATACGTGTTTCTCGATATTTTCCGAAAAAAATCGTGATCTCCTTTGTGGGTGGAATGTACACACGATCACCGTGAGTCTGCATTGCAACGATATCATTGACGAATAAAACCGGACAACAACGACGAAACAGCCAGGTATCAACAAAACGGAAAACAGCGGGGGGACAATATTAATCTTTTATTAATCCGTTAAAAAATAACGGGATTCTAACGGAATATAAAATGAGAGAGCGCGCGGGGGATGTTGCACGGGGATGACAAAAAGAAATAATTAACGACAGGACAGCAATAACGGGAACATTGTTCAAATTCTTATGTTCTAATTAAACGTTGAAAGTTACCGTTTGAATTACGTTCAACGTTGCGCACGTTTTTCTTTTGTGACCTGAGGCTGGAAAAAGGAGACTTGCAGAGAGAGAGGGGGAGAGAGAGAAAAAAAAGTAAAGCGAGCGATACAAAAACGTTCTACGTAAATGGACAAGTGCAGCTGCAGCTGGCGTATTGTTTCGCGTAAAGGGATTCTTTCCGCGAAAAGTTCAAACGTGTGTCGTCAGCCTTTGTATCCCCCTGTCCGGACCGTTTTTCGTCTTCAGTTCACGAAACTGCGAGTAATCCGAGGGGTAACGACTACGTCGCGGTCGTCGTCGTCGTCGCCATCGTCGGTCTCCGCTTTACGTTTCTTCTCGTTCGTTTTTTCTATGCCACCGCGACGTAAATCTGTCCGACAAACTTAAAATAGCAACGTACAACGTGTTCCTTCTCTGAACGGGAGAAACAAGTGTTTCATAATTATTCTACGAAATTCCAATATCGAGTTGTACACCCCTATTTGCCTTTTGTTACCGGTTCCACGGAAATCGTAGGAAAATTTCGTATCCCGATCTACCCGGTAATTATACCGCGAGGCGTTGTAAAGCGTGAACTTTTTCCAACTCCCACGTACAGCTGGAAAATTTGGTTTCCATAGCGTATTCTGCTTTGTGTCAGGATAATACGATATTTTTTTAACGTTTCTTTTGGACGGAAGTTAACGATCACGTACAGTTATTATCAAAGTTTTCCACGGGAATATCTTATGATAATTAGTATCATTGGAATGGTCTATGGGAACGGAAAAGATAGTTAGGAATTATTTATTCATTTCTCAGAATTAATTGACCAACTGACAAGGCTATAATCGGTGATAATCCCACCCCGCCTTGGCATATTGCCAGCGTCGAAGTTTCTCGATCAATCAATTGAAAGTCGCTTGATAATGCGCCGGATATATCCGTGAGTAACTACGTTCACAATTGCACTTGACGTTTAGATGATGAAATGGAAATTCCCGGTAATACGGGCGTTTATTTTATTTTGCGCTCGGTAACGAGTTTGATTTTGTTTTTTTATTTACGAGCTTCTGATCCACGCGGGTGGCATATTTGCGAAAAAAACGCTTGGCTGACAATTAATTATCGCAAATAACTGTCACGAAACTGTGTTATAATGTGACACAGTGATATAATGAGTACCGCGGGATAACTGTAACGTGCGATGACGTAACTGGGCCACAATTGTGGTGTACTTGTTATGAAACTCTTTGCGATACGAATGTTTAAAAAGTTTTGAATTGCCGCTATTTTTAGGTAGAAAAAAAGACGACGATTTAGGCAGAAAATCAGACACGCCCACATTCATTTTTTTTTACCGTGGTAATTAGATAAGTCAGAACATGAGGCGAACGCGGGCAAAACGGGGAAAGAAATCACGTGAATGGAATAAAATGGAAAAACGAGCAGTGATAACGTAAACGAGCGATGCGCGGATCGCAAACTTCTGACTACGCATGAAATTGAATTGCCTTACAATTAAGGCCGATTAAACGTTAATTACAGGGTTTACGGGCATATCCCTACGTAGGTGTTCATGTCGTTGCAACATATGTATAATCCGATCACCGTGAATGTTACATAGTCGTACCTGTGTATACTCAATCCCGATGTCCCATTTCCATTTTGTAGTAGAATTACCGTATTTTCCGAATCGGTTTACAGCCTTTCAAATCCGTTCGTCTCGCATTGTTTGAAGGCGGGACAAAAGGTGATTTATCGGACGCGAATACTTATTTTGCCGTACAGACTTTCAGCTAGTCTGTGAAATTTTCAACTTTAAATCGCAATGGGCTCACACACACACACATTTACCCTACGTACATGTGTGTATGTATGTACACCGTTCTTTCACCGGCCAACAATTCATTTGTACACGCGTGAAATACATTTCGTCCCAGGGACTTTATTGTTTTGATGGTAACGGTTATTGATCGTGTTCCGTTTAACGGCATTTGCAATATTCACTGTCCATCGTCAACTGTATTAATTATCGAGCAATTGTCGAAGTTCGAAGGTACGGTTTAATTTGGTGATTAATTTAATTGTAAGGTAGATTAATAGAGCACCGATTGTTTCGTCCTCGTTCCGAAGATAAATTAAGTTGTCCCGTTAAAACTAATTACATTATTTCACGATCGTTTATTTTCTTTCCCTGATTTTGTTCGGGTTTATTTTTTACTAGAACGAAGTCAGACCGGACAATACAGTTATCGAGTTTGTATCATAGAGTGGCAAGTTAAGCGTTTCTCCCCCCCCCCCCTCCCCTCCTCCCCCCTGCTACGTGTACAGATTCAATTATAAAATCATCAACGACATTATTTATGATCGCGGCAAGCCAAGAAAATAATTTGTCGGTGGTGCGCCGCCTACGCAAAGTAGCTTCGAAGTATTTGCGATACTATTACGGAACTGCCATTAACCGTTTATTGAGTTTGCCGGCGGTACTCGCTTAAACGCGGCCGCGTATCCTCTTTTGATACACAGATGCTGTAAGTACCACGTTCTGCCGATAGAAAATTGCTCTAATAGGTCTACCGTCGTCGCAGCCAACGACACGTACCATAATAAAGCCACGTCTATCAAATTTATCACGCTATAGGACACACTCGCGCTGGCTGCACGATAACAGACACTGGGGAAACAATCTACAGGATGTTCTCGTGAAAGTAAATACATACTGTAGATTTATAGATATCCTTATTTTTTACGATATCGTTTTAACAATTTGTTCAGATCTGTTGAATTTCTCAATAGACTTGCGATTTCAATTATGCAACTGATATGAATACGAATATTTCTTCGTACAGTGCAATTAAATTGCGAATAACACGGTTCGAATAATTTTTAATGAAAACTCAGAGGGAATATTTTTTTGCTTTCACCAGCTACCGTAAATACAGTTAAGTGATTGCACTCCATTTTTTGGAACAGACTTCCCTTCCTGTATCCCTGTTTACTGCATCGTCTAAGCATCGTTGTTTGCTATCGTACACTGTGTGTGCTCGTGTTGAATCTCGCTTACACGTGTACCGACCGTCTGGGTGTGTATACGCGTGTGTACAGTGGGTGCTGCACCGAGAGTAACTTCACTTAATGAGTCTCTTATTTTGCGGGCGTCGCGGTATTTACCGGCACTATAATTAGATTCTGCCGCATCGGCAAATTACATCTGTATTTCTGTGGTGATAGTTAAACGTATCAATGCCGACAACCTATAAACATGTAGCTCCCCTTTACTTTCCAAACAACACCCTGTACATACTCTATAATACATATGTATAACCAGACAGCTTAGATATATTCTGTCTAATATCCCTGTATTCAAGGAATATCTTTCGCACTTTTATACAATTACTTTTCACCATTAAAAAAAAACCATGCAACTCGTTACAAATTAAATTTACTGAAAAATCTCTTTATTGTAGACTGATCATTTTTGTTGCACCGAGATCCATATCACGGATTGAATATTTAATAATATCACTCGCTACGAGAATACCGTATACAGGAACAATGGTCTCTCGTTACGGTATCAATTATCGCCGGTATGGTGAACCATAAATACCGTCTGAATTTCTGTGCCCACTCGGGCCTCCCGCAATGATGTACTTAGCGGTCGAGTTACCACGTAGCAACGTCGGGTTGCGCCGAAATCTGTCTTTCGACGACGCTACCCAACTTCCGGCCCGTTCCTAATTGACTTCCGACACGTGGAGCCCCGCGAAACTCGTGAGGCCGGCATTAAACGTCCCTTCCACGGCTAACAGGCTTTTACGGAGACTCATGGATACCGTTAAGCCGGGTAACAGCGAACGGTTAACTCGTTCCCCGCGATTCGGAGTTCGCGGCCGTACACGTAGGGTAACTTAATCGCGGAAATTAAGGGCGGAGTTCACCCCGTTACAACGAGACGAACCGTGTTCTGTTCTGTTGCCAGCGTGATGCAAAGTTACGAGCTGGGTGACGTTTACGTGAAAATAGTATATACGATTTTCAGGGTGCGACGGTGTTCAAAGTTGGTTTTTAGATTTGACGATAGTGGATGTTGAATGTTTTTTCTTGAAATTTGTATATTTTATTGGAAACGTTTAGACTTGGTTGATTAAGAGATGATTTAATAGAATCATTTTTAAAAAGGATACGGATTTAATAGATAATACGGGAGAATATAGTGCGATTTATATCGGGGAGAAAATTATTTTCATAAAGAGGTGTGTTTATTTATTCATATCGATTTTCGCAATCCGGTGCATGCAACTTTCGTCGTAAAAATAACGGGTAACACGGTATTCCAGGGGAGGAGAAACTAAGTACACACTTTTACCCGACTGTCCTGGAATAAAATACACCATATGCAGGAGGTGGAATCGATACTGTTATCAAAATAAACTCAGCTGAATTCGATACTGTTATCGAAACGAATCCTGATGAATTCAAGATGATTTTCTTTCATATCTGGATTATTAAATCACGTCGAGCTCGCGTGGAGAACATTCGCTGTATGAAATAATTTTCATCTGTGGCAATATTTGTTTGTTTTATTGTTTATGCAAATATCACGACATCGAATGCCGTAAGAATTAATTGGTTAATCCTTTTAACACTCCGTAACCATTTTTTAATATTCAATTTCATATAAATATTTTCCGATATATCGCGTATTCTAATTTTTTATTTATATCATTATCAAAGACAATGATTTACTGACATTCACGCGATACGATTAAAATCAGTGTTTTAGAGTGCATTGCGGAATCTTTGCATAAGCTTACAACTGCAAGAGAACAGTTATACGCTTGCATGATTTTGCGTGGGTCGTTGTACGTGCCACGAATCCGACAAGACCTTCTATCTCTGCGTATCGTGCACGGAAACTCATAAAGAAAATATCGGGAGTCGATACCTATTCATGATTCCATGGAAAATAATTTGTGTGCTCACACGAAAAGGGTCTGTGATCTCCTCTGTTGAACAAGCTTAATTCTCGATATAGTCTTCTATTAAAACTGTCCTCCATGTTTCTGATTACTCAAGGACCCGTAACTTTCTCGAAGTCTCATTAACAGTTTTCTACAAATATTTTCGGAGCCCGTGTTATTTAAACAAACAATGAGATCGTTTGAACGAAGAATTCCGTGGAAATTGCCAGGTTTTCGATGACCAACCGCGCAGTAGGGAGATCGAGTATAAATTGAAAGTATCCATCCACCATGGTGAAGGTATTTTTAAAAAATTGGATATTAACTGACATGCTTGAGGCTTCTTGGAAAGGTGGTTTCATTTCTGGTATGCGGGGGAGAAATTTAATTCTCTCATCGTTTCCGAGAAATTCTCTGAACTGGAGAGCGTAGATTTCACCCGATTGAACGGGCACACTCCACTTCAAAAACACTCATCCTCTTGTCGTTTCCTTTTGATGTGTAAAGGACTGGAAACATTTCATATTTAATCCCACCGATTTAAACGGTTCAACTTGTTCGGCGTTATTGACTCTTTGTCGCTGAGGTTACTATTCGTGAACGTTAGAAGCAAACTAGTGAAATTTTGATATTGCCATGACGGCAGATTAAAATATCACTTTCTCCTGATAATCTGGTGTTTGAATTATTGTTTTCTTAATATAATGTACCGGTAACTAGGTCTAAATCGTTGTTAAATATTTCGAAGCGTCTTAGTTGTTCCATACGGAACTGTAATGGTCAACGTAGAGATCGATAAACCTCTGTTCTGCGGTTTTAAGACGTTGGAGACTCTTGTTCGAAGCAGATAGAACTTCGAAATTTCGTTGCGTAATGTCGTTCGAGGCAGTTGTTCCACATGCAATGATTTCAAAAGAGCGATTAAAATACGAAACTAGCACGAACTGCCTGTTATTCCAATCTGTCTATTGTTCCCGTATCACGGTGGATTTAATTTATTGTCGGTAGAATACGTGTATGAAACAATCAAATACTATCGTGAAAACGAGAATAATCGACGGTACAGAGAAGAATAAATTCGCAACGCGAAATTACGTCGTGAACCGATGTTGATCCGCGATCGGTATGCGGGCTTTTGAAGTTCCGCCGACGTCCTCCCGTTGTCCTTTTATTTTAATTTAATTCTTAGCTTTATTTCATTGTCGAGGAAACGATAAACCGCAATCCGAATGGCCTTTCTAATTTGATGCGATCACGTGAGAGATTGGAGTAACGATGCACCGTGGCGGGAATGGGAAAACAATAAAAAGAATGCCGAGAGAACCGCAAAAGCTTTAAACTTGCTGCGATACATTCTCGTCAGCTGCTGAAATATTGGCAAATATTTCAATTAGTTGCGAGAACTGCCGAAGCCGATACTCGATATCGGCTCTGCTTCTCCTTTCTGTGTTATATACGTTCATAAATTTTGTAATGGATCCGATAGTTTCCTGCGAGTTTCCTACGACGACGTTACCGTTTGATTAAATTAAAGCCACACCCCCTCCGTTCAATGAGATGCATGGTAGTTTGATTAAAATCTTAACATATGCAAGCAAACCTGCGCTAATACATCGTGTATGAACTAGTGTAATACATACAAATGGAAGCACTCATCAGTGAAACGAAACAAAGTTTACTCATTAATGTAACACATAGTAACTTTATTAATATCGGATATTCCCGTGAACATAGAGCTGGATCACATCTGATACGATGATATCTACAGAAATTTCGATAAATAAGTTTCATTATACCTCGAAGATACACTGTTACCCGTGTGACCCAGATTTTAAGTAGTACGAATCTACAACTGATCAGCCACCTGTTCGGCATCGCACATTTCTAGAAAGGTTTCATTCGTCAAGGGAAACAATCTCGTATTTATTATCCCTATACATTTCAATTAATTCTGACATTCACTTGAAAAAAAAAATGATTCTGACATAGCTTGAAAATAATTTTTAAACTTGTTCCACATTTGAGAAAAATCCCCGGGAAGAATCGACCTTAACAAACGGTCCCGTAATCTCCGACGTGTACCGTATGCATGTAACATGAAGTACATTCTAACGAATCGCACACAACGCATATACATCGAGAATCTCAACAATGTCGAAATCCGGTACAAATCTGCGCGGCGGTACACAGAAATTCGAAGAGTTCCGGCGAATAAAAGGATTCACCTGGTGCTCCTCTACGGCAGCTGAAACCCGGAAGCTCACGCATATGCGGATCAGCGCACGTATGCATTATTCGTTCGCCCCCTGTAGCATGATCGATAAACGGCCGCGAGAAGGTTGGGGTCGGAATTCCTTCCGAATCCATTCACACAGGGAAACCACTCGTCTGGTATGTGTGCAAAATTTATGCACCCACACGCGGCCCCGAAGTGAGAATAATTATCTTTGATGAAAGATTCTAAGTGGGAAAACCGAACTGACAGCCACCTTGGGAAGCATAATTTCCCTCGGCAAATCGTGTGATTTCTATTAAGTCGTTCATCGAGATTTCCAAGAAAAATCAAGAAAAAATCAGTCTTTACTTTCGGTTGACAATGGAGGACAGAGGAAAAATTGGTCCGTCATCTTTTCTTTCACGTTATTTAGGAAAAACAAGTTACAGTGATAGTTATTGAAAATGTCTATGACATTGTACCGAAATCTGTGATTTTTTATGTATATTTGAAGTATCAAAGAAAAGCCTGACAGTACCTAGACGGCATAACGAGAATCGATTGTGCATTTCCTAATAAATACGGTGCACCCTACTTGACGGGGACAAAGATGAAAATTGTCAGTTCCGCCATGTCAAAGGAGCATTCAGGGGAATACGAAAGTTCCGCGAAAGGTCCGCGAGAGGCGGAAATATAGAAGCTATTTCGTTTATTGCAACGACTCTCTCATTCTATTGTGTCCAATAGCTGTCATAACTTTGAAAACGGTTTCGAGTTCGAGGAACGTTCGCTCCAAGCGATACGGAATCACCGGATTACCGTGCACGTCATTAACATTCGTTTGTAAAACTCGAAACTTATAATAAGCAGCAAGTTTTTATTCAAAAAGGAATAATATACGAGGAACAATCACAAAGTATTCCGGAGTTTATTATAAAGAAGTGATTAACCTAAATACGCGATGCTAACTCATTCCACTTTTCAACTTAATCCCTCCCTTTCTCTCTGTTTCTCTCTCTCTCTCTCTCTCTATCCATCTCTCCTTCGAACTATACTTTCCCGTACTTCAACCACGTTTCCAAGTCTTTAATTAGTTAGTTTTCGAAGAAAAAGCAGTACTTCGCAAATGAGCTATTGCAAATTCCGTCATTACGTGAAATCTTGCGAGTTTCGCAAAACAACGACGTACATATGCTGTCGATGGAACACATGTGCCGCAAGTGTTACGTCACTTTGTTTATCCCGTAACCTTCCAGTTTTGTGTACCAATCGTCAATCACGCGGCGCATTCGATCACCGAGGAAAAAAATTAAAGGATTATAAGAAAGATTGAGAGACACTTGTCGAAGAGTTATGAGATCACCGTTAAACTCGCGTGAACGTCGGAAAATCTGCCGATAGATTCAGTGGGATTCTGGTCCGGAAATTTAAGATCGCCGCATCCTTCATCGAGTTTTCATTGTACGAAGGTGGAGGTGTATTCGTGAGAGTCGCATTTGTGTCCGGGACGACGTGTTTTGTCCCGAGGTGCAACTAATGTAATTACAAAAGTTTCCATGATATCGAAAACAGTCTCGCGCAAGAAAGTTCGCCGCACCGTTTTCGCGTAATTATGATAATAGCGGAAGTATAGCGCGATCATTTATTCGCTGGATTAACCTTGCGCCAGAATTTACCGATCCCCTAAATCACGAGGCTTTTTAGGTCGCAATTTACACGTGAAAAAAAAAACAACGTATGAAACTTAATAACCGTGATATCGAGATTTAACGTCCATCACGTCGAATGGGAACGTAATTGGAATCGCACCATTGTTCCGAAAAATATTATTCACGGCTGAAAAGAACAATATGTGTTGCGAGATTGCAGTTACAATCTATATTCGGCGGATTCGATTCTTTTTTTTCAGTTTCCCGTTCCGATAGTAACCCATGAATTGACTTATCGATTCGTTCGGCCAATGAGACAATACCCGTGAGAGTTCCGTAAGTGTCCGTTGCTAACTCCGACGTTTTCTTAAAGCGACAATTTTTTCCATCGACAAACGAAACTTCCACCTGGGGGAACGCGTAATTATCTTTATAACGTATTGACACGGAGGGAATTTTACCAGTCTACCGATCGCATGGGAACAATAACGTCGATACCGTCTGACACCCCGGCATTTCGTCCGTGATTATACAGGCCTGGCTACGCAGGCAAGCGTGACGTCGACATGGATTCCCAGGAAACACGGGAAACCGTAGTAACCATTAACGCGTATTAGATCGAGAACTTCAATTATCCTACAACAGACACAGTAATAGTCAAGGTAGCAAATTTCCGTGAAATTCATAGAATTTGTTTGATGTTATATGTAAATTGATCGACAAAGTATTTTAAATTTGATAAAAATTTCATGCGTCGAATACGGCTACCTTGTTTGCGGTCTAATGGTTTCAATAGACCAAGATGGTATCTTATGGACAACGTAAGACTACTCCGGGTCCCTTGATATTCGACGTGTTAATGGTTATATAGAAACACCAAATATATGGTATATGTATAGCACCTTCAGTGACGAGGGTCATTATTCCCTGTCTCTCACGTATCAAGCCAAGGTAGTTAGATTTGCTATGAACTAGTTGCTTTCAACGACCATAACGACATCGTACAATCGTCGATAGAAACGTGTTATAAAAGTCTTTGAAATACTATCGGATATTTTCTTTCCGTTACGAATCAATGATGAAATCGATTCACCTGTGATATCCTATTCGGATTTTCGTTTACAACGAAACCGACGAATTAATATCAGATCAATGTTGTGTAATTAAGTTGCGACGAGTAGAGAAGGTAATTAGATAATGTCTAGCCCAGTGAATCAGTGCCTTTGGAACGATCTAATTCAATTTTGGCGGTCGTAACTTTCCATCGATGTGAGGCACACTTAATTATATCGCCATCGCGAATATGTTTTTGCGATTGACTTCTGGCCAACCACGTTGAACCCGGTTTACGCGGTGCCCCCCTAGTCTCGGCTTGAATTTAAACCGCCGCTTTATGGGGGTGGCCAAATTGAATCGTTGATACACCGTTCGTTTGTACGCCGTTCATTCATTAGGTTATAAACGTGAACCGTGGCCGGGTTCGTCCGATGACAGAGAACTAATTAATCCCGAAATTAAACCGCGCCGCGTGTTTCTGCGAGTACAATATCGGTGAAACCATGATGTGTCAATCGATATCCTCGGCTACCTTCAACGGAGAAACGAATATTTACCATACCGAATCTACCATTCGTATATTATCGATATTACCACGCTGACAGATACGATTAGCAAGTGATATATATATATATATATATATATGTATGTATACACATATATATTATATATAAACGTATATATAAAGATGTGTGTGTATGTGTATATGCGGGAAAAATGACGAATGAAAGCAGCGAAATGAAAACGCGCGTTACCGTAACGACCGGCACAAAACCACGGATAGCAGGCTAATCGAACCTGAGATTAAAACGTATAGAATATCGACGAATTTCCCGTGCAATCGTTAATCCCGCAGCAAATGATATTTTGCGGGAGACTGTCTGTCCGATGTGATTAATATATACGTATATTCGCCGGGTACGTACAGCTGTGCGAAAATCAAGGATTTTCGAACGGTGAAAAGCTTTTGTGTCGGGACACGGAAAATTTCATCGCTATCGGGGATATTGTCAGTTTTGGTGTTTGTGAAATCAATTGTGCTATAATATGATCGAACTGTAGCTCTTGTGCGCGGTGACCGTGAATCATTTACTGCGATCGTGTGTTTTCGAAGACTGGTGACCGTTTGCGCCAGAAATATTGAAAGAAATTACAGTGGGTAAAGAAAGAAAAAGGAAAATAGGACTGGCAAATATTTATATAGATTCGAAACTGGAGCGAGGATTATTTTCTCATCGATGAACCATTTTTATTTTAACGAGAGAACCGTTGCTGCTTGATTAATGTCTCTCGAGGCAACAGGGACAAGATAAAAAGAAAAAAAAAAGAATAGCCGGACAGAATATGCAAGATAATATATTTGCTAACACAAAGTAACAACGAGCGTGTATTAGACGCAGCTACGGGGGTCTTATTGATTAATGAATACTGCAGAGAAATCAAATAACGGACGTTCTCGTTTCAGCGGAACGTTGTGTCCGTTCAACGTATTTTCTTTTATTATTAAACAAAATGTCCTCTCGTATCCGTGGGACTCGTGAAACCTCGTTTCCCTGCACACGACGAGTACACACAAAGCGTTTCTAAAGGCGACCATTTCACTCTGGTAATTTTAATCACCGCGATAATTAAAAATAAATAATTCACCGGAGAAAAAGGAAACGGAACAATGGCGGTCTTTTATGTGTACGTTTTTTCTCATGGTAAAACGCGTCGAGAGCCATACAAACGGGAGAATGAAATTTTCATACGTCAAAAACCGACCCGGATCCTTGGGGACCTTTCGTATTACACCGTGTACAGTTGCTCTCACACACACACACACACACACACACACACACACACACACACACACACACACACACACACACACACACACACACACACACACACACACATACGCTCGCATATAAACAAGTAAATAAATAAATGTCACGAGCAGCGTATTAAAAAAAGAGAGAGAAGAACAAAAAAAATTAAACAACCGAGATTTCCAGATTTCTGTATAACGGAACGATTAATATTTACATTGGTGGTTCAATTAGACAGCTGAAAAGTAATCACGGGAAAGAAACTACGACACGGACAAATGTTTGCGATGCCCTCGATGCCGCGGCAGTTTCGTAAATGAAAATCGTCTCGCGGGAGTATAAGTTCATATCCGAGTGGGTGATTACTTTTGAACGTAGCGTAGAAAATTCTTCTCGTTCGCGTAGCATGAAAACTACCGTGAAATTACCGCTTTCGGAAATACTGAAATTACATCGTGCCGCGCAAACGGATACCAAAGAAGTGGTCTGATATTACATTCTGCAGAATTAATTTTTGTTTTTTTTTTTTACCTTTGGACACGTACATACATATACATATATCTTAAATAACATCCGACGTGATTACAGAGAAAACTGCTTTTACCTGAAACGCTCTACGAAACCGTTTTCCCGATTCGTTTGAGTCGACATCTTTCGCCAGAAAATATCCGAGTAAATATCCGACGGATTTTTTTTAGAATTATTTCCATAAAAATTTCGGATTTGAATTAGAATTTAGAAAAAAAATAATCATTTCTCCTGATTCTCGATGGATTACTTTTATAGGTGGTAAATATCAAAGTTAATTACTTCATTGCCGTTAGTGGTCGATGAAAAAACGAGCGTGAGAAGTGGCGATAATAGCCAATCATTGCGACACCCTGTAAATAAGATTATGTCGTACGACAGACTGGTATATTCTCCTGACGAGAAAAGTAATCCGACGGGTAAACAGAGCTATGTATGTCTTATTTTTCTTCGTGGACCTCCGGTTGTCAATATGTCTAACACACGTGCGAGAATATACTTGGGTAAGAACACACTCGCGGCTTTGAATATCGATTCAAATCGATTAGGTAGAACACACGGTATTGGTGCATAAATCGGTAGATTTTGCTAGAGAGGGTAATCGAAATTTTGTAATGTACATACATATTATTAGTGCACTAGCATTTCCAAGTTCATTTACTATCACGTATCTACCGAGACTGTTTGAATTCGCTAATTCGGTATGCAAATGTTACATCATCTTTGCTTGTCCAGGGCAAACCATAAACACTAAGTACTTCCATCGGTAAATTCCCATCATTCGTCAATAATTTACACCGTAACGGCCGGTTATCTCGTCGATCGTCAAACCTTGCTCCAGAGATATGTGTACATATACATATACCGGGCAATTAATAGTTCCGGTCGATTATGGTAAGCTACAGGGCAATACGTGATCTGCAGACTGAATTAGCGTGACAGTTTGCTGACGATTACATTCACGTAATCATTGACCGAGTAACGAGATTACGACGTGACGAATGTAAACACGGGAATTTTATCGCACTTCCGAAAGCTGGTTTAATTTTTTTAGCAAAAAAATGCAAAGTTATAAAATCATTATTAAATTGGAGGTGAGAATTTTTTTTTGGGGAAACAAATGACGTTGTGTTACACGATACCGATGTATGTATGTGTATAATTAATACATAGTATTGCATAGTAGATCTATACGTTTCTCAGAAAAACGTTAAGACATGTTTTCTTAGCCGAAGGAAGATTTTTTCTCTGATACAACCACTTTACCTTGACACGTGCTTTGCATTCGCCATCCCCGTGGTTACAATCGATCAGGTACTCCCTATTCCCCATCGAGGATCACCCTCGGTGTACAGAAATAGACCTAGAGAGCCGAAATCGTCAACAAAAGCAAACTCGCTGTGAAACGTAACGCTTTCGCGAAATGTTCCTGCAACGGTGACAGATTTATTTCAATCTCGATTCCCTGATTCTTTTCTCCAGCGAACTTCTCACCGTGTAAATAAATCTAACGTTGATCCATCAATGTATACTATCGTAACGTTACGGAGAACATTCACTTAATTCAAAACCCCCCAGAAGTAATTAAAAATCTCACAAAAAACTTCCTATAATCTCACAACCATCCTGGAGATCCCGCCACCTATGCATATTATTATCTTCCGCATCGTTGAATACAGTCTTTAAAGACAGTATGCGGGAAATAAAAAAAAACTGGTTAACGACATAGCGTGTGAAACAAAAGCATGACGCAACGACAGTAGCACCGGCACGGTATACAGCCAGCCCTCGTTGTCCAGGGACTTAAGGTCCATCGATTTCGGATGAGGGCTGCTTGGCCCACGATATTAACCCCCCCGGCATCGATGCAGGGAGGGTTTTCAGCAGGGTTTTAGGCCTCGAGGAAAACGCGGACGGAAAGGGAGGAGGAAAGTCGGGGAAGACCAAGAACGAGATTGAACTGAAGGAAGATGGATAGATATATTCAAGGGTGGCACGAACCTAGCCAGCGAACACCGAAGAAAGGAAGATAGGAGAAAACAGGACGAAGAAGGGGATGAAGAAACGACGTCAAAAGGATGGCGGCGGGAAAACTAGTCGAGGGAACCGGGTTGAGAGGAAACAAGAGACCCTGGAACGATCCGTCGACTGGGAAACTCGGCCTCGAACGAGAAACGCCGAGATTACATGGGAACATGTCGAGCGTGCCTAATTCCTCGAGACTTGCCCTGTAACCCGTGAGTTTTCACGCCGCGGATTTGCCTCGGTTATGCTTCATAACCTGGCGGGAGGATATGCAACGTTTGTTCGTGGGAATTTTACCGTGGGGAGATTTACTTCGTAGCCGACACCCGGGGAATTTCTTCGAGGCACAGTTTTACCGGGGAATGCTAAGTGAGAGTCGAGTTTTCATTTCGGTTATATGGTGAGAATTTTCTGGGATAGATATAGGTTACTAGTTACTCTATTTTAAATATATCGATGGAGAAATTTAATTTTAAATCGAATGCTTACAGTGGTTTTAATCGTTTTAGTTTTCACTTTTAAGAGAAATTTGTTAGTTTTGACAGATACCTCAAAAATTCATTTTTATAAACTATTTTAAGGGTTAGTATAAATTTATTTTTATCTTTTTAATAGAAATAAGAATTATATAACATTCTGTAGATATCTAAAGAACTGGAACGTTCGCAGCCACGTTCCAAGATTTTCTCGGTCAGGCTTACACGATACTCTCGAAATTATATCCAACGTTAAAGGGGATATACATATAGAGGGAACGTGTCAAACGGCTCGGCAGATTGTTTCAAACATCGAGTGTGCTGACTCACGTCTGAAAAACGCTTTTTGCGAGGTGCCTTTTGTCACGAGTACGAAGCACGTTTAACCCGGCCGACGGTATGGCTTATACTACGCAAAGGAATCTCGTCAGACGATATTATTCACGGGGAAAAGGAAAACGTTTCTCATCAGCGTCAAAGCGATGAGATCCGAAGTTCGGCAGAATTCAATTTATCCGTCGGCGACCTACGTGCCAGCAATTCGACGGGAAATATTCATACGGGTTATATTCGAATATATTATAATAACGATGAAGAATTAACCAAGATCGACCTTGAACGAGTACGCCCGCTCGAATACGAGTGAAAATCAATTAACCCTGCCACGTGAAATTCAACCAAGTCCCGAAGGAGTAATTCGCGAAAGCGGCATAGTTCGTGCCCCGTGCAAAATCCGGAATCGTAGCCGACGTCCGGGTCAGAATCAACAGTTTGCTCTATCGATTGGTCGCCGTGCTACATGCCTACGAAAAAGCGTGGAAGCGTGACTCCACTGGCAAGCGAAGAAACTCGAAGAAATTGTTTCTCGATTCCCCGTGTGTCGGGAGAATTTAATTTGTTTTATAAATGACGCGGAGAAATAATCGATGTGAATTAAGAATAGTGAAATATTTGTATTTTGTTGGTATTTTTGTCAATAACTCGATTGACGAGGTATGCCGAAATTTCACTGGATTTTCATTTGTCATGTTTTCTTACTACAGGAATCGCATTGAAAGTTTCCCACTGTCTAATTCAGTTTTAGTTGTTTACCAGGAATACGTGCACCTTGCAATATCCTGTCGTTTGAACATTCGATGATCCTCCTGGTCTAATTGAATCCAGAGTAGTCGGGATGAATAAATTCACTGACTGAATGGATCGCTAGTCAGGCAACTGGAATGTTTACTAATATCGAAACGTTTTTCAATATTCGCTATTTCCACGGATATCCTTTCGCGGTAACGTTTGTATTTTACTACCACAGCGACGTGTATTTACAAAACTCCGCTGTATTCGCGGGATTTTTAATAAATTGCCGAAAGGACTCGATCCGCTAGCGGATTTTCAACCACGTTATTTCTATTCAACACAGAGCAATAGAGATCGTATTAAATATTTTGCTACGCGATAATACGTAGCCTTAATTTGAATCGCACGATTCTATATACGCGACACTCAACTAGTCCCTAGAATTATATTTCTCAGTATAATACGAACGATAACGACACTCTCCACGTATAATATGGCATTATTCGCAGATATATTTAAAGCCCGATACGAACTCGAGATGGAAATACCTCGCTTTATCGACTCGGAATATCAAAGATAGCGTGTTCTTCGAAATGGAAAAATTCAACGCGAATGTTCGAACGATGACAAAGAATTATTTCGAAAAAATACTGAACAATATTGGCTTTTACTAATTTTCGCAGTGCTACCAAGCACTACCCGGGATTTTATTGCTCGGAAGATGCCGGCAAAATGATCCGATATCGGGCGAGAGTGAAAACAGACTTTAAACTACCGTCTCGTTTAATTCGAAATCCGATGGATGGTGTGTTGCCAGGAAAACGGCAATTTCCGTATCTGTATCAGTGTCGAAAAAAAGTAGGGTGGAAACCGGTAAGCCGTGCCCGCTTATTCAACCCCCTATCTACGATCTCCAAATCCATCCTACGCCGGTCCCCTGTTTTTGCACGTGCTTACGTTAAATGACTCACGCAATTCTCATCTCATGCGAAACACCATCGTACGTATTATTACCAGACTCTTTAGGTATAGAAATACGAACTTTCCGACCTGTTTGCAAAGTCACAGATTTATTTAAGTTGAAATGTAAAAATGTAAAATTTTCAAAATCATTGGAAACTAAAAGCCGTCGTGCTCCATGATATTTCATCATTTTTCTGATAAAGTATGAATCGAGAAATTATCGATACATTATCTTGCAACGAATGAACATACTGAACGATGGAGATTTGTGGGAAACGACCATTTCGTGTATAATACAATATTTATAAATTGAAATCTATGCAACAGTTTGTATCTCACGATGAGTATGGAACCTAAAAAATTGAATTTCACGGGATTCAAATATTTTTCAATAAAATGTATTAACATCGTGTACATGGTAGCATGTACATCGTATATGTGGAATAATAACGAGTATGTAGGCGGTCGTTAATTTTCGATGCAACTCGGCTAAAAAACAGGAATTTCGTAAACGCGATAGCCAGCAGCATCAAATTGGCTCACACGGCTCGTGGAACTAACATCGCATCTGGGGCTGATTATCTTCGTTAACGATGCCCTAGTTTACCCTACACCAGGCAGCTTAAAGTTACTACGCTAAAATCCACACATGTAAATCCTGTCTCCATGCGTGTACCACGATATAGAAAACATCGGGGGGAGAGACGGCGAGTTTGGGAGGAAGCGAAAGAGAAAGAGAGAGGGAGGGGGGTGGGAGAGAAAGGAACATACATTTATAGGAACGATCGTTAAACTGATACCATAAGTATACAAGTACTTTATAATTGGGATCCAATGTTCAAGGGTATTAAATTTTCCACAATGCCTGGAACACGTTTGTCATGGTATTAAAAACATAATCCGATGAAAATATGCCCTGAATCGGGTAAACCGATAAATATTGTCGGTATAATTATAGAAACATGGGAACCACAGACTCAATAATTTGGTTTAATATTCTTTTCGGTTCCGTCTACCAGCATCGATTTAACACGATGACACGATTATTCAGTACGATTGTTACTCTGTGTTTTCTCATTTACTTAATAATGTACGGATCGTACAATTAACGTATTAAAAAACTCTTTACAGGTAATTTCAGTCTCAACATTCAAACATAGTTTCATAGATTCGGTGAAAAAATAAGTCCTCGTACTAGAGAGGATACGAGTGAATCGCACATTTGTCAGACAATGAGAAAAGAATTGCAGCGCGATGCATGAGTTACAGGGGAATGAAGGGGAAAGGGGGGGGGAGGGGAGGGTGTAAGGGAACACCGTGCTCTGCAAACATTCCGTAATTGGAAGCCGGTGTTAAAGTGTACCCCTGACATTTCGAATTTTTAAGCGAACCTCGCCGGTTGTCAAGTTTCGTCTTACAGCTTCGAAAAAAGACAAATAAATAAAAAAAAATAGGAAAAAAAAGAAATATCCTTCGCGAGCGTTGAAATTCAACGGTGGAAAACCATTTAGCCGACGCTGATAACACCGTCGCGGATGAATGAATAAAATCCAGTTATAGGGAAACGGGAAAACACGACGCTCGAAAACGACGCGTTAAAGTCGCGGGCCCGTCGGAATTAAATTCGCGCCACGTCGGCATGGAGTGTGTCTCTTAATTGAGAAACAGGGTCGGTTAAACCGTTTTAAACGGATAGGAAAAATGTTCAAAGTAGCCACCGTCCCCTCTTCCCCCCATTTCCTCCCGCACTCGCCAATTGGCTTACTCCGCGGACTTGATACACCGGGTGCAGCATAATACCCGACGAAACTGTTAAAAGCGCGATAATTGCCGCGTGTCTCGCAACCGACGCCGGCACATCGACGTCCACGTCCCACGGCCCGGAAGTTGAAATGGAATTACGAAGTTCCCTTTCAACTCCGCGGCGACGACGTCCAACAAGCCGCTCCGGTGAAAACCTTAAAACGATTCGGCGACAAAGAGCGATGCGTGTTCGCGTGTATGCTACACGAACAGGGAGAAAGAAACGGACAAATATTGTGCATGTAAAGATAGAGCCATTTGAATTATGGAATCGTGATAAATATTCCACGCGAACAACAGAAGCTTAACGAATATAATTCGCGCGTCGGTACAACGGGCATAAATATTTAACCAGATAATAAAGAGTGATGTTGTAACTGTTGAATTAAATATCAGTCGCGTTAATGCCATCGATTATCGACAGTATAAGTCGCGAATTGCGCGTCCGCGTTGTGGACGTGGTATTAATTCGCAGAATACTAGAAGTCGGAGCTAGAACACTGTTCATAGCGCAGCCGACGTATTTTAGAGATTGACGGCGTGGTAATTGAAGCTTTCGCCGAATCGAGGCATAAAATCCGATTTACCGTCGGATTTTACACCTGCCTCGCTTTCAGTCGGTGTACGTCTAACAAGAAGTTCCATCGATAGAACCATTTCCACGACGTTTCCGAAATGTTCGTCTCGATTTCCCTCTCGAAACGAATCCGCGTTAAAAGTCTGTCGGGAATTTCAGTTTGAAACTCGATCACGAGTAAATATAGACCGGTCTAACCAAATGAATGACGTTAATTGGTGGGAGACGGATGTTCTATTTAAAAGGAAGGAGAAAAGGAATAAAAACGAAAAATGAGCTTGCCAGAAAAAAAGAGAAGAACGACATGCAACAGGTCAAGAACGTGAGTTTCCGGATGGAGTGGTAGAACCGCGGAATATTTTACACGGCTCATTTCGCGGTGGTAACTACTTCTCCGGGAGTACATAAATGAGAGCTGACGAACAAATTTACTCGGAAGTTCCGCGGAAACTTCCGGCCACCGAAACGAGGCCAGCACGTGGCTTTACAAGGATGCCTCAAGTCACCGTGGTTACAGTATGGTATCCTTTGCCAGTTACTCTGCAAAATTTTGCGAAAGCCGCTACACGATCCCGGTCCACCGTAAGAAACAAGAACTACGGGAATTCGGTTACACAGAATTCTACAGAAGATTCTGGCAGGCTGGATTAAAATCATTTCCACTTTATTAACTCCACCGCGAAACGATAACATGATGATGATAGAAGTCTATTACGTATGTATACCTGATATCTGATTTCGATATTTTTGTTGCTTAAATGTGAAAAACGAATCATAAGTGGAAAAACTGAAACGTTGATATCTCGTAGGGAAGGAAATACTCGCTCGCCGAGTTTTTCAAAAATTCTCGAACAATACGCGCCGGTATCTCCGGTTTCTTTTTTTTCTCTTTTTTTTTTATTCCGCCGTTCATTTCCACCGGCGGAATTCGACATCGCGAATTTTGACAGCGGACAAATATCCACCGCAACATCCGCCCGTGATTTTCCGGCCGTTCGCTCTCGTTTTTCTGCCTTTAAAGATCCGCTGGTTCCCGCGGGAACGCCGCGAAACGTGAAAAACCCGACGGTAAATTCGACCCGGTAAGTCGGACAGTCAGCTGCTGTTGCGCGAAAAATATCGTCGGTGCACCTGTCGTCTAAATACATGCACGTTGTAGTCGAAGTCAGGTCAGCTTGAAACGAAGTATGAAACGACGCGGGTGTATAGTGCGTGTCGGCGAGTTCAAAGGCCAATTTTACCGCCTCTATTTTCCGACCTTTCGCACATTCCCGATATACAGTTTCAAGCGTCCACTTGAAACTCAAAACGGTGAAAATATTAATTTAGTGATTCAAATAGTAGGAGGAAAGTGGTTTAACATTGCTTCACACCGGACTACGTAATTTTATGTGTAGAATCTACATAAATATACATATTTTAGTGAGAATATAAATATTCACAGGATATTCAACAAAATTAACAACATATAATTATTTATTCAATGGTATACTTGTCGTTTTATATCGTCATCATAATATTTCAATTATCCCAATATTTTTAGTTGTCGGGTTTATTTGTTTCAAGTGTTTTTAGAAAATTTAACTGTAAATTGAGGTTCTGCATCCAGATGCGTTCGATCTAGGGATATTTTACGCAGCGATGGATTGTCTCAATTGATAGATAGCTGTTGACGTAAAGTTACTCTATGTACCGGAGCTAGGAAATTACAGGATTATCAAAGTTCGGCTGTAGTTAGGTTGAAAAGTTAACAACGGCACTAAGGACAACTTCTCCGGTTGCGACGCGAATAAAGGGATCGATCGTGGAAATTGCGTTTCGTTCGCCGTGTTAATAAGAAAGTTTTGAATAAGAGATCGGAACCTTGTTTAAACCTCTATGAATAGACGAGGAATTCAGTGGGAACGGAATAATAGTTAACGAACACGACTTCCATTATGTTGCTGGAACAGAGGAGCCACACGATACAATCTATTCGATCAGGAGTTTTCACGATACTTGCGCGACGAATTCCATTTTGTTGGCCGAACATTTAACAGCTTTGTAACAGAGAACCTGCGACCGAGACAAGCTGGAAATAACGAGCCCTTTAACATTTCGACGGACCAATTAACGCGACAATAATTCCGTTAATGTAAAATATATCACTTCATTAACTCAATAATTTGTTTCGCTACGTGGCGAAAAACAGCTTCGCTAATGATACTCTCGTGATATATTAACGGGTATAAACATAATCGTCGAAATGATGATAATATTTTCAAGAATTACGAGACAAGGGGATTAAACCTTCTATCATCGTTTCCCGGTATTTCTATATTACAAGTAGAACTTGTACCGTGATATTCTAGTAAATAGACGATGAATATTCATGGAAATACATACATTTTTTTTATTAATACAAGAGTTCGAAAGAGGGAAACAATTACAAAGCGAATACTCTCGATTTAAATTCCGCGTATCGCTTTCTTTCTCTGAAAAACACGTATTTCGATAAAATTTTCAGCTTTATAATAAAGCTTCGAGTAAATATGAACAGTGCGTGGGATGCCAAGAATTTCGAGATCGCGAATACAATTTTTTTTGATCAAGTAGTATTATGGAAGATATTTTCATATTTCCTTTCAGTAATTTTATTTTTATTTTCATTCTCTCTGTGTCGCATTATTTTCACGAATTCTTCTACGGAGCATTCCTATTTTCCTGCGCAAGCGTTCGGAGTTGTTTGTGTGTCTCGTCCCAATTTTTGGGCGTCAAAAAACCGATGTGTTCGAATTCATTTTCGCAATATTCCGGGGGACCAACTTCACAGCAGTCATTATTCACATTCTCCCTACCCCCTCCCTCTTTTTTTCTTTTTTGCTCAAAGATTCCCTTTAAAGCCCGGAAATTTCCGGCGTTATCGACATCCTGTCAGCCGCGGAACCGTGAACTTTTACCGGCGGGGAAAAACCTGAATGGCATCTAATAGCTGATGCCGTGTTCCGAACGTCTTTCTGCACGTGCAAAATAGACGTACGTAAGTGGAATCCCGTTAAGACCTTCGCAACTTGTTGCTGGGGATTCTTTTTTCATCGTTTAAGTGGGGCGTCGTAAGTGGTTACTCGAAAACACCCTGTAAAAGGGCTGACTACGTGTTTCACGACGAAACGGATTTCACCCGTGTTTGTATGTACGTACATACATACATACATACATACGTCCAAAATACATCATACGAGTCGTGTAAAGTCGATGGAAAAATTCGAGAGAAAGAACGACGTACTACGCAAAGAAATAATAAAACTGGAATATCGTTTTCCCCGCCTAGGCATTACGCAAACATTCCGAAACAGTATTTCCGACGTAACGGGCATTGATTATTCGCTTTAACGTCAAATATTTAATATCGTAATAAACGTTCATAATAAATTTCTCCTTTACGTTCAACGTACCGCTATTGCGCCCGGTTTCTGTTTGCGAAGAAAAGATTTATTTTCAAACGTTGCGCAAACGTCCGACGAAAGCACTGCGGCACACTGGCAACGACGCGATATGAAAAATTGACCAAAAAAAAAATGAAAAATAAAAGAGGAAAATATATGAAAGCGAGTAAAATAAAACGGTCGCGAACAAAAATCGCGCACCGGTGTGTCTTGAAGGGCGGGAAAACTTTTCGAGAGGTTCATTACACAGCGGTCGCCGAGTTTCGCGTGTGATTCGTAAACGCCCGTGAAAGCTGTTGCGTTAACGTGGACGCAATAACAGGGTCGCTTTGTGCATTGTCAAGTACACACTTGATTGCATGTACATACATTTTCTATGCAAAATGTTACACGCGAAACGCGTTTGCCGTACCAGAAACGCAACGGTACCATTATATCTAACGTAGAAAATCTATTACGATTTCGGTATGAATTTTCTCTCTTATTTATTTTTTCATGTCGATTAAAATTCCATCAGCCGGTCTGTGACTTTCGGCCTCTTTCTCTCTCTCCTCTGTTCTTCTTCTTTTATTTCCTGCACAAAACTCTTAATCGCCTTTTCAAAGGCAGAGCCTGTGCTACCTTTTTCAGGCGAGATTAACCATTGAAATCCCAACGAGTATATGAAACGGCACGTATAATAATCATCCCGGACGTTTTCCGAACTCCGTGTGAACCCTTCCGTTACCGTAGACATTCGCGAAATATGATTTCGCAATCAGCTAAATTGCACGCTTATGATAAAATACATATTAATTATTCGAAATTGTTCGCCCGTAGGAGTACATGTCTATATACATATACGTGTATATATTTAATCGTTTAAAGTGGGACACGGGGAAAATGTTCCTGTTTGAAAGTGTATACATATATGCCTGTACGTTTATAATTAAATGGAATACTATCGGCAACGTAATCGAAAACATTTTCACGTCTGGAACGTTCGTGTACGTAGAAACTTTGAACAGAGGAAATAGTAGTATACTTCGAAAAAGTGACATGGTTAAATTCATGAAAGAAATTCTACAGAAGAAAGCGGTCTTTTAAGTGATAGAAAAGCACGGCAATCTTCCGCGAAATCGTTCCACGGACCTCGTTACACGGGAGTTTCATATTGAAGGTTAAAGAGAGGAAAAACTTGAACCTCCACGTTGTCGGTATCAAAAGTTATTCCCGTGTGAATACTTTATCCGTAATTCGTAACGGTATTTGCTAGAATCTAATGCTCGTACAGTTTGTCAAGTTTTAGCGAAAGCTTGACTATTAATTATTACACCGTTTAAAGTTCGTTATGAGAACGGAACAACCATAATAGAGTGAAACTTCGTAACTCGTTAAAAATAACTTAATTTACATGTCAAGCACAACACCGAAATTAATTTCTTTTCAACCTAATAGTTAAAACAATTATGAATTCCTTTGATCCACTCACATCGACAAACAGGTTACATGTACTTTGTACGGTGTTAGGCAAAATATTCTCGACACCGGAAATAAGAGCAGGATTTAATAACATAAGCAAAAATTCGATGTAAACGGTGTTCGGAATCTTGGAAATTTAATCATTTTTCCTCCGTCATCGACGCAATTAAGAATCAATCGATCGACAAACTTTCAACGTCGCGACGCAAATGAAAATAGATGAAATTTCGGCGAACAATTTTCGCCGAGACAACGAACGCAAATGAAAGAGCAAAAGTAATCGGTAGCTCGTTTCCTTGGCGTGTGCGGCGACTCGCGTCGGAGAAATAATTTCCGTATAGACGAAGTTATCGGAAATACGTTTGTTTGCCCGTCGAGCGAACGCGAGAACACGGGAATGAGAATATTCCCGTGTAACGAATCACACCGAATAAATTTCAGCTCGTGTTACACTCTGCGATAACGGTGTAATGTATCTGCGCGGTACAACGGAAATACAATCGGTGTGCAAATGAGAAAAGTTGGGCGGAGTCCTTTGACGACTGGAAACAATGAAACGCAAAAGTCAAATTCGATATGGCTTTGACGTTGCAGCCGCGCAAAGAAGCGTGCTCGCAAAAAGAGATCCCTTTGCAAACCACCGAATTTCATTATCCTAAATAATTTTGACCTTTGGTATCGTTTACTTCGTCCATGAAAAAAAAAAAGTCAGAAATAATAGAACTATTAAATAATCTACGAGGAAACGATATCAAAAATATCGTGTTTCCATCAGACTATAAAATATCGGAGAGCAAGCAACGCGAAACAATTTCGCGAAAATTTGAAAAATAAATTCGGAAATTTAGTCGGTCGCACGCTAACCATCAGCTCGCTTGCCAATTCGATCGATACGGTAATTGCAAAGTTATTCGACCCTGTATCGGCATCATTATTTTCCTGATCAACGAACGTGCGCCGTAAAATATTCGAAAATTATTCTTACCGCAGTGAAACGTGTCAGCCGTCTCATTTTTCCTTTTATACGTCGTTGTTTCACGTCGAACTAACCCAACTTGAAATTCTACGCACTCTGCGTAACATTTTGGTACACCATGGTTCAAACACTATTCGGAAAATGGATGTTTAAACATCATCAACCTAATCTCCAGTCGGAGTACCAATCACGAAACGGACTTGCTTTCGATCTCCGTGATAAACCCTTCATTTTACTCTATCGAAGTGTTTAGATCCCTTCCTCCCTCGAAATCGTTCACAATTTACTACTTGTGCCCCGGGTAGACGGTCTGAGAAACAGAACGCAAACGTATCCCCGTGACGGAAGAAGAATAATGGAAACTGTCACGCTAATCTCTTCGGACGCGAAGTGAAATGATCACGAGCCGACGTCGAATGGGTTGCTATCACTTCTAGTCAGTGATACCCGATACCTGGTAGTATTGTTAACTATCGCTTGTTCATCATACCTAATCGATAAGTACCGTCAACCATCATCACCCACCCTGTATCCACCGTACTCGATAAGATGATCGAACGAACTCATCTACACATCCAAATCTGATCTTATCATCCTCGAACAAGATTCCACGTAATGATCCGGGAAGTTAAAATCCGTCGAAGTTACTAACAACGATCGATAACGTTAATTAACCAAACCGCCCTTCTTGTAACGGAATATAAAACGACGCGCGTTTCAACAAACCCTCCGGATTCCCCTCGCAGCTAGTTTCAACCCTTACTCGGTGGTGGTGGCTGGGTAAAGAAAATACGCGATGAACGAGGATAATAGTGAAGGTACGATAAATCGAGGGTGGAAAAGACGCGGCGAAGAAAAAGCAGAAGAAGTAGCAACGTGCCGTCGATATTCGTGAAAAGGCGTCGTAATGGTGGGAGAGAGAGAGAGGTTGGGGGGAGATGGGAGGGGTAGGGAAAGATCGTTGCGTGAGGGGTGCACCACCCTCCGAGGTTGCAAGGGTGAGGAAGGGTGAAGGGGGTGGCAACCACGTCGGTCCAGGGATGATCGCGGCTGTGTCTATTTATACGGGCCAGGGAACCGGCGCAGCTACCTGTTGGCTGGCCGTTTACAGTAGGGCGCGCGTCACCGTTGTACAGGTCGCTTCAAACGTCTGCAATCCGTACGTATAATAAACGCAAATGATAGACAGCCTGGATAGGAATACACTGGTTGACGCTGTGATCGATTGGCAACGTGAAAATTGGACAGTCGGGTTATCATTCGAAAATATGTGTCACAGAGAATGCTGACTGGATTTTAAATCCTGTATATGGATTCTTGTTATTGATTGAGAAACGTATACATCTAGGTCACGGGTGATTATACATGACGGAGGTAATGGACAACTGATGGACCTATATGTATACTCAAAATTTCGTAGGGGACATATTAAAAGTGATTTATACACAATTCGAGACGAATGGAGAAATAAAGACATGATATGGTTTTGGGAAAGTTGACAAAATATATACAGATAAAGGGGAAATAATGTTCTACGTGCTATAGGAATACCTTGGGATATCTTATATCCGCATTATACCACCTAGAAATGTAATAAAACTACCCCTAAACTCCCCGGGAAACATCTGTTGGAATTGTGAAACTTATGAAACGATCTGTATACCTCCGTCGTGGCACCGCGCAGCCGAGCTGGCCGGGTGGTTACCACCACCGCACACCGGATACCTGTATCCCCGTAAATGCGTGCACCCACCCACCCTCACACACACACATACACACACACACACGTATACGAGTAGCCGGCCAAAGCGGATCGTCCGACGGATAAAGCTGGAACTGGGTCAGCGGCTGCGTGGAACTGGGTCAGCTCTACAATAACACGTTCTTCCACCTAGACGGCCACCCCCCCCCTCCCCCCCGCGTCTGCCACCCGCGAAATCCACAAGTAACGAGTGGAGGGGTGAGATTCGAGCATGAGGTGCCAGGGCACACTGGCGTTTTCAACCTTTAAGTAATGTCGTTAAATTATCATACGGTTTTTCCCGGGGCTCAGCTGGATTGTAAAAAAATATCTTACGTGTCGCTGGTTTATTTGACATGATTCGGTATGTTTGTGGGTGTGAATGAAAAATGGAATAGAAGTGTAAAAAGAGAAATTAGAGCGACGGTAAGAAAAAAAAAAGTGTCAGAGGTGACAGCTTTGTTTTGATGGTAGTTGATTCTTTGGATAGTTTTTATTAGAGTAGCGGTTGCGGGTCACCCTTTTTTAAGTACATTACTTTCTTTTTTGTCTGTATCAGCGTGAAACCATCGTGGGATCCCAAACGTTAATGGTTACACGATGAAAAGTTGATGAGCGATATTTGCTCGGTCGAGGATGAGGAAAAAAAAAGATATAAAATGAGAGAAAATGGGTCCGCGGGAAATGGATGTTGGATGATTGAAATGTGGGTGTCCGGTATTATTTGAACTGGCCGAGTTTTCAATGTTTATTATTAAAAACTTTATTACCAGGGGGTGGTCTCTCTACATACGCGATTATTAATCTCGTCTCTATTATCTCGAGTCAAATAGTAATTAATCCATCTTATTATCGTCGTTATTAAACTCGCTGGCGAGCATCGGTACAATAGGAGAATTTATTAACCGGCAATATTTGCATTCCTCAAATAATTACACGGCAAATAAAATATATCCGTATTAATTTTGTTCAACGAACGAAACTATTCGTTCCGTGGCAAATGCAACTTCGTTCTCGCGTATTTAATCAGCTAAGTGTCATCATTATTATTCCTAACGTCTATTTTAAGATTAATCCCCGATCGGTGAAAACGGGTGTGAAGGATGCACCATGGCCTTCGTCGCTCTAATAACACGTAACCAATACACCACAGCTCGAAATATCTTACACACGGATCACCAACGTTTCTAAATGTCTTTTTTCAACCGTCACACAGACAACGGTTGCAAGAAGTCAAACGATACCTCTCCCGCGTTCAAAAATCTAAACAAAAACATGCAAAACAAGGAAAAAAAAAGTATTTTTCACCGGAAGCGTCGATGCACGTTATACGTATGGTTTGATTCCATAGAGGCGTCGAATATTCATGAACCAACGACACGTTTCAGCGGACGATTCGTAAAACAAATGAAACTTCCGCATCCGGCCCCCAACAAAAATAACCGTGTATTTTTATTCGACTACCGTTGGAAACCGATTAAATTATCGGATTTCGTTCCGCTGCGCCACGAAAAATCCACGGAACGGTTTTGAGATAGCGTGTCCTTGGATGAGAGAGAGGGGGGGGGGGGGACTCGTGTTTATCAGAATCTACGTGACGCGGATAATTTATAAACTACGGGGCAAAGTGCTGTTTACGGAACTTTCCGATTTCCGTAGCCAGCAGCCGAAATTCTTGGGGCGTTCTCCCCCATTCGGGGGAATCCGAACTCGACAGGTAAAGTTTTCCTCGGTGACCTGGTAACGGGCTAATCAGGGTATCTTTTGATATTAACGTTCGCGACGGTGTGCAAATATTTCGTTTGGGAACGTTGATCAAAGTTGCGATCATATTTCGACTCCGAGTTTTCTTCGGCCGACGTCATTAAAATGTAAAGTGCGTTTTCTCGTTGTCGATTAAAAAAAATCCATGAAATTCAATTTAAATTAACAATCAGTTTAAAGGAATATCAGATCTAACTGTGTTCCAGTTAAAAGCACTTACTAAGTATACTTCAACCACTTGTACCTACAGTACCGGTAAATTCCTACTAAATTAAACATAAAGCATCCGACGCGTTTCTATTTGACACTCAATTAGTATACTTCGAAGAGATGCTCTACTGTTTTAATTAATTCCTGCTTTCGTCGGTCGCAATTTTCCTCCATATTTCGCTCGCATTTTTCTCTTTTCCCGCGTTATTTCCGCTTACGAATAATAACGACAAACGCAAACGTGGATGCGGGAAATATTCTGGTTAAATCTCGCCGAAACGAATTAAGAACACACACGAGAACCGGGGGGGGAGCGTTTCGATGTGTTGGAACATCACGCGGCTTTCGCGTATACATACGTAGAAAAGAAATCATCGGTTTTTCTCGGCTGACCAATGGCTGATATTACTACGCCTGTCTGAATACGAACGACAGAATTCACTGATATTGTATTTACGTCGAACAGACGTGTTGCATCACTGACTACGACAAGCCGGTGAGGTGTAAAAGTCGGAGAACCAGAGGGAAAAAGTGTATGGGAGAGAGAGAGAGAGACTGGAGAGACTGGAGAGACTGACAGGGCCTCGTACAATGGCTCCATTGTACGAGGAACTCCATTAGATCAACCGTTCCTGCGCGAGATGAGAAGAAAGGGATGAAAAATTGAGGAAAGACAATAACCGTCACACCTCGTAAAAAGACTTGTTACAACGGCCACCTTTCCGTGGGCCACTTAAATGAATATCACCGTTATTACTTACAATATTTATCATCTGTTCAAACGCGACGGACCAGCGCCGAACCTTGGAAAACTTCTCGCAACGGTTCTATGAAACACTGGCGAGCTTTAGTCAATTGCCTGAAACGTGTTCACCGGATGCGTAAAGAAGTTGTAAAGTAAATCGACCAACAGTCCGGAAAGCTCGGAGTGTCTCGTTCCAGACCCCGTGGGATTAAACCACCGGTGTAAAACACGCGAATCAACATTACCGTAAAAGAAGGTGGAATAATAAGACGGCAGGATTTTTCGCGAAACACCGTGAAAACAGATTGGAAATATTTGGTGTCGATTCATGGAAATTCGCAGTTTTCTAACTATTTCATCTGGTGATCGAGAGGAATATGTGTAATGTGTAATGTGATGGATCAACGTGGCCAGTTCGATTCGCGTTTCGACCGTTATACATATACATATATATTTTCAACCGTGGTACTTGACTTCTCTTGAAATTCCCGGAATTCGGAAGCAGGTCGAAGTAACATGTCTCCGGTTGGATATATAAATTGCTTTTTCGACTGTGACCGGAGATTCCTGCCACTATAAAATATCTTACCGCGGCGTTCGACGTTTATCGGAATTTCGGGGTTTATTACGAATCAAATATCAGCGGCATGAATGTCGAGCATCTTTCAAAAGGTACATTAATTTTACTCGGTAAATGATTAACGAAATAATACGTAGAAATTTCATACAAAGTGGATTAAATGTCATTTCGATTGTATCGTGCCTCTCTAATTTATCCTGTTTAATTTTAAATTAAATTCAATGGAATTTCAGTGTATTTCTGTTTTCTTTTTGTAAATTCCATGGGACCGATAAATGTATGGGGAATATAGATAAACGATGGTGCTTTACCCTTTAAAATATTGACTATCACAGGGTCTTTCGAGTATAAAGGTACGTGAATATCGTTGATGTAGAATCAAGATTAACCGTTGATAATCTTCGAAGCGAATCATTCACGTTTTCCCCTTAGCCGGAATATTCGGGAAAGATAAAAATAACTCTCGGAATAATTTCTCCCGATTGTATCATCCCTTTTCGGATGTCTATATTCGATATTCGGTTAACCCTCTTTTCCGTAAGTCTCTTTTGCGAAGGGTCTTCATCCTCGTACAAGAAAATCTGTTTTTCTTACGTCAAACGAACGCCGACCTCGGGCTATCAGAAAACCTACGTGGAAATTCCGTGGAATCGGATCAGATCCGTACACTGGACACGGAAATATAATCGTGTCCGATATTTTCAGTGAATTAAATCGATAACGTATCTCGGAGGAACCGTCGATCGCAAATACGTGATAGAATAAATATAAATTCGGGTTAAAAAACATTCCATGAAATTCATATCGAAATTTAACGACGGTCGGGTCGCGTGACGGAATGAAAATATTACTTTTTCACGATGTGACACCGGATTCATGAAATTCCGCGAAATCACAACGTACAAGCGTATCCGTAATTTGCAGTGTTCATTGAAGCTCTGAAATTATATGTTAACGAACAGGTGCTGTGCTATTCATCAGTAAGTTCGATTGTGAGGGTAAAATCGAATAAATACTTTCACGTCGAACGTGTCCCGGGCATAATTACGCGCGATCAAAATGTACGGTGAAATTGTATCGTATTAACGATTGTGTATTAACATTTCCGTGAAATTTCCGCCATTGCCGAATAATAAAAATGATGTATTATTAGCCGGTGGTCGTAAAATCTACGGTTTGTTTTATTTTTTCTTTTTCTTCTATCTATATCGAACTGGCCGATATCGAGGAACATTGTCGAACAGAACTATCGGACATGTCAGTAATATTTGATACGTCGAATTGCTAATAAAATCTGCTCGTAGCCTAGCACCCTTTGAGAACCATTCAAACCGCAAACAACGTTCAATCGTGCGGCAGACGACGGCACGCGCATGAAAGAGAAAATCTCATCAGAGATACTGGAAAAGTCAAAGCAATTCTCCCTCGATTTTTCCTAATAGTGGTGGTTCGATTCGGTATTTACGAGCCGACGGATTTACAAGGACCCTCGCCGTTTTCCAACATAGACCATCGCCTCATCCGTCGAACTTTTTTGTTTTTGGCGCTGTACAAAAGACGAAAATGCTTACGAAAATTCCGGAGAGTTCGCAATGTTTCCGCGATGAATTCTCGCCTTAATTTAATCGGGCTTCATCATCGGTTTTCCACCGGTACTTTGACGTCAAAGAGTGAAATCCCATGAAATTCTTCCGGTCGGCCGACGTGATTCGCAAGGTTGAAAAATTTGTCAAACGTCAAGTGGAATTTCGTCATATTAACGAAGACTATGCGCGCAACGAGGAGCACGTAACAGATCTCGTGTGACGTCGCATTTTTTTTATTCTTTTTTTTTTTTACAAAGCTCCCCAAATCCACGTGAAAAACGTTCAACGAATAGTATCTTCGTTGAATAGATTTTCCGATGGAAATTTCAGAGGACGAATCTAAAACTTTCCCGGGACTACGAGAGAAAGATTCGACGATGCTTTTTGTTTTCCTATCTGATCCGGATAGATGGTCCCAGTAGATCATTTTGCATCGCATTCACTCCACTCGACTTTACGTGACAGTCGCTCGAACATCCAGCGATCTCCTAGACAAGTTTTCTCTCTCAACAGGTGGCGGTTGGTTAGAATCAAGAGAAACAGATCCCATATCCCAGGTTGTCGCGAAATTGAAACCATAGCAACAATTGCGTGCTGGCTGATATTAAACCAGAACGTACTCCATTTTCCGCGGGGAGCGGCGCAATTTGTTCGGCGAAATAGTAAAGAATGATATTCCGCGGGATATCGTGGAAACCCGGCGAACGAAACGTATCGCTTTTTATTTAATATCAAGACGCAGCCGATACGAAGCTCCGAATCCGATAGAAACGTCGCGGTGAACGGTTTTCTGTACAATAAGCTTTATCGCAGCGACGAAAACAAATGCGCGAAAGTGTAATTGCTGCGAAAAACAATAATCAAAGAGTTTCGAGTTTAATAGAACGTGTTTCTGGAATATCACGTTCACCGTCGATCGCGGGTACTCGATACCATTGTTCTTAACGTTAAAACGGCAGGGATCTCGTGTTCGCCCCTGGACTAATTGAATCCTGTGCATTTCATCGATGAAACACGCGCATCCGCCGCATATATCGGCGAATTCTTCACGGGATACGGACACACGCGTACATTTGCGAGGCAGTTTCGAATTACAGAGAGAGAGAGAGAGAGAGAGAGAGAGAGAGGGACAGAGGCGTATAAAGGCAAGAGAAAGATCGATATATTACGACCACCGTTTCAAAAACTGGAAAAACATTGACTAGTAATTAAAAAAAGAAAAATTGAAAAAGAAAGAAATTACACTGGAATATAATTCTATTTCTATTATATTTTCATCGTATTCCCAGGCACGGAGGAGAAAAGAAAGGACACGGTGCAGTTCTACAATAGAAACCAAAAAACTGTACCTCGAATATTCGCAAAATCTGTGTTTTTCAATATTTCTGTGCGAAATGAAATCGTACGGATTGAAACTGTATATCTCCTCTCCACGTGTATTACGAAAATAGTTTTTCTAGTTTCGTAATCTGTTTTCTTTCATTTTTTCGCCCATGGAAATTGTATTAAACAATCGATTTACAGACGGAAAAAAAAACGATGTAAATCGAGGAAATGGACGATAAACACGGTCGGCGGTACGTTACGATTTAAAGATTTAATCGTCCACCAGACGAATCGCTTAATTACCTTTGAATAAATTAATGGACGTCGTTCCGCCGGTGGCCGTAGATCCTTGCCACCGATAATCTACTCGTTTTCTTGATTACTACCACGAACAACTATATTCCACTTACCGTTGCGATACGGTTAATCACTTCCAAATGGTGTTCCTTTATTTCGGAATCCATTCGTACGGATAAAATTCCCCGGACTACAACGATACGTCCAACGAAAGCCGTTTAACCCGGTAATTTGTTCGAAGTAACGAAACTTCGTTAAACGAACGTAAACCTCCCGATAACGAAACGTTGTCTATGTGTAACGGGATTCCGAGGTAGGAGGGTGTACATACATACATACGTATAAATTTCGCGGTGTAACACAGCCATATTGCCAACGGACTACTTTAATTACTGGAAAATATTAATTGAACTAATTGGAATTAATTAGTGTCCGAAACGAATTTATGGATGAACCGCATCCGTAACGGTGTAAATCAAAATACATTGCCATGTCGGTGGACGATACGATTTTGGTGAGGGTGCTCCATGAATTTCTCATATACCACCAAATTTACAGGGATGTATATGATTAACGCACACTCACGGCTCTAGACAGGGAGCCACTTGCGCATTCCGTAAAACGATAACGTCGACGTTCCCGGGTAAGATCCACGGTTACTGGGAATAGATTCTACAATGGACTTCCTTGACTCTGTAATCTCGTGTACGTGTGTCCCAGCATCCCCACACACGGAGAGAAGTTTTCCAAGTACGGTTTTGCGAAAACCCAATTGCGTGCTCCTGTTTTCGTGTTTGATCAATTTAATTGTTCCCTGGACCGGGTGGACAATTCGAAACGTCTGGATCTCGCGATTAAATTAGGGAAATTATGGACAAACATGCGCAATTTGAAAAATTGGAAAAGGTTAATTTAATATATGATTTTTATGCATTTTTTAGGGAATACAATACAATTTTCGAAAACCGGAGATGTATAGTAATTTGTGCTATTTTTATTGTCGATAATTAGATTTGTTCGGGACATTTCGACTTGATAGTTTGATAAAATGAATTAAAAATGGAATATTATATCATCATGAGAAAAGTATTCTTCCTTAGTCTCGTCTCATTGCGGAAGTTAAACGAATTTATGATTATTTTTACGACTTACATTTCACATCGGAATATCGCGAAGAAACAGGAGACATCCGTCGAGTGTCTCGAGTATTCCAAGCGTGGAGAGAATTTTTAGCTGAAAGGGATACAGGAAAGTAAACAAAGTCTCGATTAGAATCCACAATAATTACAAGATACAAAGAAACGCAAGAACGTTAAGTGTATTCATCTCCTGCTGGAAGCGTTTCCATTTCGCGAACGATTCCCGGGAAACATAAGTCTATATTACGATTCCGCGCGTGCATTTCTCGAGAAACGAAGGACTGCTAAACAAACTGTAATCTACCGTTCACAACTCGATAGAATATCTAAATATCAAGAAACAATCTAAAATTACCATTTCCGATTCCAGTCGGAAAAATTCTACGCCGGCGAACGTGAGAAGAAATCAATACCGGCCGTTTGTAACGTTCGTAATATGTATCCGGCACTTGCTTGCTCAACTTAAACGTTTCTTTAAATCATCGCGATACTTTCAACTACAACCCAGCCCCTGCCATTCTCGTTTTTTTATTCCACCGCGCAACAATTTCGACCCGAATACATGTGTACGAGATTATCGTGGAAAGATCGAACGTAAAACACGTTGTTCTGGTGTGTAACACTAAGGCGATACACACGCGGTTGATACGGGAAAGAGAGATATCGAACCCACATAGGCGTCCGTACAGATTGAACCGAGCCCATAGGCGCCCATCGCAATGAAAGGATTAATTAACGACACCGCGGGAGATCGTTAATCGAATTACCAGAGGAAATACGATTTACCCCGGACCCTCTATCGGGATCTGGAATTAACGACCGGCCAATGAGCGCCGGGGATGATTTCTAACGACGTGACAACGATGGAACGAATCGTGGAAGAAACACCGTCGAAAACACAAACGGGAAATTTCATTCGAAACGGTTTCTCGCACGATGTTACTTACTTTCGCGTTTGGGGTATACCCAATGCCAATTAAAGTACGTGTAACAACAAAGTTCACGGGGCACGATGAAAGACCCGGGTATTGGGAAATACCCGGGAGAGAGATTTACCCTGGAGTTAATTAATTTTTTTTTACTCCCCCGCGCGTGTGTACCATTCGACATACATTTAATAAATGCAGTGTTAATATTTGTAATGGGAAACTATTGTTCCACGCTCGCGTATTCGCGAATGAATATTTTAGTATACACTCGCGATTCCGTTCATGAATTGGTTATTAGAATGGGCAATTATTGGTACATGTATATGGGTATTGAAAAGAGATAGGAACGTAGATCGCAGACAATGATGTAGCAAACGATTGGTTGGTAAGTAGCGATAAGAACCATTTACCGTCGTAATGGCAGCTATGATAATAAAAAAGTAGAAACATCCCGTAAACGACGGATAAAGAAACCGTCGGGTATCATCGTAATGGGGAAAAAGTTACGAGCGACGAATTCACCCGGGAAATTAGTATTACCTTACGAATCAGGATACGCGATGACAGAATGAATCGTAATAACTTTGATAATTATTTAAATTCGTCGGGCACTTGATACGCGCGTACGCCGGCGACGGTATTATTAATTAAAAATAATTCCTCTTTGTTCTTTTCCGCCATGTATCAATTAGCAAAGGTATCCCACGCCTCGGAGTACCTGTCCGGTCGAGTAGTCGTTTAAATTGTTCGTTAATGAAATTAATTATTTCCGACGGTAATAGGGAATTGAAGTCGACACGAAGAACCCGTAGCATTGTAGCCATAGAACTTTTGTATGATTTTACCCTTTTTTTTATTTCTCTATAAAACGAACCGTGAGCTTCAATTTCCATTTTAATGAACGATACTTTTTTTTCACAAAGTATCGACGGCGATCGATATCGATATTGAGTGACGAATCATTAATTCGTCGACGGTGTTCAAATTTCGAATTACCCTCTTAATCACAACGGCGATCGAGTTATCAAAAGTTCCGGAGGACGTTTCGCGTCCTTCGTTCTTCTCCTCATCCGATTCGAAACGAGTATCGCCTCGCGGGAAGGTAAATCGATGAACGATTCCATATAACGGTTGCCACCGCCCGTCATCGACTACGCCATAGACTCTACGGGGTATGTCGACCAAGGAATTACCATACGCATCGGAAAACTCGCGATCGCAGAGTGCGGGGAATTATTCGGAAAAGTTCCCGTTCCGGAACTTCCCGCAAATTACCCCGGATCGGAGTTACTCCCGATTCCCACGATTTATTTCAAACTCATCGGGGGAGAGATGCGAGTGCGGGAAAATAAAAAAAAAAAAATCCGCGAACAGTGACCATCGGGGCTTTCCGATTCATTTTTGTTTCGCATGACGTATCCCCGCAGGTGGAAATTAAACGGCTGATTGAAAAAGTTTCTATGCGGTGTTCAGCACGGAAAACTCGTCCGCGATCGATTCGGAAAATTCGTGATGATTTCCGAAGAAATCCATTTTAAACTTCGTCCGTCATCTTACGTCGCAACCGACGTATATGTATATGTATGTCACTTACGTTGTTCGTTTTCACCGTACGAACGTCGACGGACAAAACGATCCCGAAGTCGCGAGATCAAAGCGTGATTCCGCGGCTCGCTTTGCACGGCGTAACAACAATGGACCCCGGCGACGACGGTGTCGTTTATGATACCTGCGTGCGACGTAACTTTCCTCTCAAGCGAATCGAGTTCGTCTCACCAGGTATAAAGTGCTCCCCGCCGGTGGTTGTATGTACAGCGGTGTATTCAGCCAGTCAAGAAACAAGGGCGTTGCTCTCGACAATGGCTTTACTCTCTCGCTACACAGCGTATTTTTTTATAGGTTTTATAGATTCACAATCGGAGCGCGGAAAATACGGGACAGAGATCCGCTTTCAGGGAAATTTGGAGCTGCTGGAGGTGGCGGTCTGTCGTTCCATGGTGTTACAAATACTTTTGGTAGAAATTCAGTCGTTGTTAGTCGTTTTACTTGCGATTTTTCGCGGTGTTTCTTTTTTTGTACGAGATTAACCAGCTGCGCGGTAGAATTTGTTCGTTTTGGTGAATTTATACAGGGAGGACACTTAAATTCTAATTGCGAGCGTGCGTGAGATAAATATCTGGTTGTGGTAGAATATATTGCAGAATTTATTGTTATGGTTCTTGTAGAATTCGTTCCTTTGTGCGTGTCGCAATCAATAGATCCCATTATCGCGCTCTTTTTCGACGGTGTTCCTGATTTTGTAATGTATTCTATAAGACACGGAATTGTATTCGGCATTTTTATTCATCGATTCGCGTCACGTTTCGACCCAATAATAATTCGCAGGGACGCTTTATGGGGACAAAGAAATGATTTCGATGGAAGAAATGACTACGAATGAGTTTCAAAGTATTTCCAAGGAACCTTAACATTATTATCTATCACATCTCTGGTAGAATGTACGAAAGATACATTATCATGCCCTCGCATGTCTACGATAATAACGAAAAGTAAGTTAGATAATCATCCGGTGGACGTATTATAAACGACCACGGACAATTGAGAAATCGCTCGTCTTTATCTATTATCAAAAAGAACTTTACGTTCCTCCTAGGGACACGCTATTTTCCATAAAGTTTCCTTGAGAATGGAATTCAGGTAGAGTTTTCTTACATTCTACGTTGTAATCAGATTTTCTTGCTACATAATGCTCCATAAGATGAAGTTTAATTGAAACAGCGGTTGGACGTGACAGGATGTAATCATTCCTGCAAATCGTCCCTGGACGTGGTGTCTCTTTGTTTTTTTTTCTTCCTGTTTATCGTGACCGATTCGTAACACACGAAACGTGTCCGTCGACGTGAGAATGAAATTTCATCGGTCCGACGTCTCCCCTTCGTGAATTATACATAACAACAGGCTACAGGTGCTCCGTGGAAAGTATAAAAAATGATATTGTGCGAACCAATTACTCTATCGACACCGATATATATATATATATGTATATATATACTATTCCCTCTACACGTTCTGGTGGTCCGATAGCGAATCTTTTCGAAGGCTATTAATCATGTGCGATTTCCTTCGGAAAGTATTCACTAAGATCCTCGGGTAGGGTGACATCAATCTTTACATAATAACATATCTCTCGTGTGCTGCGACGATGACAATCCGAAATTTTTGTCCTTTTTCAAAATTATTTCAATTTGTCCTATTTCCTGACCGGTATTCAAAGTAATTTATCAACTAATTTAATCGCACGTATCTCGCGAACTCGACAACTACGGGAACTTAAGTTTGTTCAGAAATTCTTGCGTCGTATGACAATATTATTATTATTTCTCGCTCGTCGTGTCATTGTCGCAGATAATTAACGAGATACAGAGAGTATCGTGACAGTTAAGTTGTGCCCGGAATCATTCGTCATGATTCACACTTAGACAACAAGAATCGAGGGGGGAACCGGGGTGTATTTGTGCTTTATACGAGCGTTGCCTCGTGTGCGTAACACTTGGTGAAAAAATCATTCTTATATACTACAATGGATGAATTTCGTGGAGGTGGCGTGTCTCGAGCACTTCCTTTACCGGGGAAATAAAGCAGGATCTGAAGCGACACCGTCGACCATAATCTCATTCCGTTAACTACGTTTCCTCGATCGCTGGGAAACTGCTCAGCAACAGTTACCAGAAGCGTGCTGCCTGATTCTTATTTTTTTACGTTGTCGGATAGGTGACGAACAGGTGAACCATCAGAAAAACTTGAATTTCATTCAACAGATTACTTTAATTCAACGTTAAATTTATCATTCAAATTCCATGGACTCGAGCTAACATAACGAAAAATGTAAACGTTTTATTAAGTGGTCTGATAATAATCGACCCGTCCGTTCAAGAATCTCATCTTCAATCTGCAACAAGTCGTCGAAGATAACCGCGAAGATAGAAAACAGAAATATAGGACACTCCCGAACTTTCAACCGGCTCCTCGAAATCATTCGAAAACCGGACTGTGGATCGAAAGTTTAATACCGTACAAATTCAATCCAATCAAGGTGCTCAAAGTATCACTTAAGGGACCCTCTCGAGGAAAACAAGATATACCAGACAGCGAAAAGATTAATCTTCGTTCTGCCGCCCCTACATCGGTCGTTCATGTAAAGTAGCGCGATTTCTTTTTTTCCACGCTCCACAAGATCATCCGTGCACATTTACACAGATATGTATACGTATAACAGAAGAAAAGGAGAATGTGTTCGTCACTGCGAATTAACCCTCCGAAACCAACGTACATATCCCCATTACAAAATATCGAGTATCTTTAAAATTCACCGACATTTAATATAATTCCTATCATCAATTATAATTTATTTTACAACACCATTAAGTAAGTATTTAAACAAACAAAAAATAGAATCTATTTAAAAAAAAACAAGTATCCCGCTAACAATGTACAACAATTCAATCCCGGAACACATGTACTATGGTTTCAAAGGGTAGTAGTCATGTGTGTGACAGAGAGACAGCGTCAGTAGAGAGTAGAGGTGGTCAATGTGGAAATTTACTCACGATTGTGTGGCACGTTTTGGTGGTGCGGCAGGACTGTCGTCGAGGGACGAAAAGCACGTCGGATCCGCCGCGAGAGAGGCTCTCTCTCTCTCCTCTCTCCCGACTCACATCGCGCAGACGTGCCTTCCACCCCTCTTGCGTTTACGTATACACACGGGGTGGGGAAGAGATCGGTGGCGGTTTCCTCGAGGCTGACAGGCCAGGACGGAAGGGCTGAGAGAAACGAAGGGATCGCCTTCTGTAACGGTATCGTAACGGAGAAACACGAATAAATCCGCGGTGGGTATCGTATTCTTCGATATCCCTTTTATTTTTACCGTTGCACAGTAGGGTGGAAGGGAGAGAGAGAGAGGAGAAGGGGAAGATACAGAACGACGTTTGAATGAAATGCTGGTAGCGTTTAGACGACAATTATGTCACGTTTCTTTTTTATACGTAGGTTCTTGGGATTTAATTAACAGCCCTGCAGTTATTACGGGTCGGAAATGACACTCGTATTTGATATGATAATTACACTCCGTTTCCAGGGGTGTATAGACGTTTTCACGTAGGTAGTACTTTTTAATGAAGTTCTTGGTGGATAAACGAACGGGTTATGTATGTATATTCAGGGGAATTGAAACGAGTCTCGTTTCTAACGTTCTACGGGAGGAACGAAGCATTTCAGTGCGGTTCACGGTTGACATTATTCACGTGTGCAATTTCATGGTAGAAATGAAATTTGCGATTTGCAAAAATCTCACGGGTACTTTGAGACGCGACGCTGCCCGATTGTAGGGTGAAAGAAATACAAGTGGATGAGTGGCCATCGGAATGGTACGATGGGAAACGGAAACGGGAATACTAGAAATATCGTACCCACGGGAATTTTGTCTGAGTTTCAAATAAAGAGTATCATCCGCGCGGGGAATAACGTAACTCGAAAAAATTCTCGCGGAATTCGAGTGGTAATTATCGATGATTATACGAGTCGTGAAAATCGATTTTAGTAGGAATCAATTGATCGTCCGAGAGCGTTTATTGGTGGAATGAAAAATGTCATTTCTGCGTTTTCCGAACGTTTCTCGAACTGTTAGACAAAGAGGGAAACCCCTGGCTTATGGTTCATTGGGCAAACGATATAATAGAAAATCCAAGCAAGCCGTGGTCGCAATCTGAAGAATCCTATTATACTTCAGACAATGAACTGTATTATACAGAGTGTCCCACTAGAAGTCCTATATTCACGGAGCTGAAAGAGGAATTAAGAATTATATTATACGTAATTAACAATACCAATAAACGGTACCGCGGACACGCTGTATGGGGAAAATGCAAGAATGCCGAACAGTTTGTAAAGAAAAGTCCTCTTTGGCAATTCGACTTAAAAAATATCTACGGAATGTCTTTAAAGTATCTTCAGAAACCCTTTAAAATAGCGTCTTAAAGTAAATTTCCCAGTGACGCGAAAAGCAGCGTTTGAAATTCAGTGTCCTGTATAAAAGGAAAATTAAGCACGTTATTCAGAGGTTTGCGTCGCATTACAAGGTGTACAATGGAATTAAATAATGTCGAACAGTATTCCACGTAACCGTTCGTTTCCTTGGAAAACGGTTCTTCGAGAAGAAAGGCCTCGTGGTCTGCGGAATCCGCGAAATTATTCAATCGATTCGCACGACGGAAGACATTTAACAAAGTTACACTATTATAAAACGCGTATTCGCGTCCGAATGAATATAGAGCAAAGAGGGGAAAAAAGAAACGAAAAGAAAAGAATACAAGAAGATTATTTGTAATGAAATATTTAAATCTGGCCCGACGTATCATAAAAATTCGATCCGAAACTTTTTACAATACGGCGGAAAGTTTGTTCCGCTCCCCGCGGGAAGAAATACGCGTCGGCGGCTAACAATATAAGTCATCACAAAGTGCTTATAAAAGTTGCAAATACACGTAATATTTTCCAATAACACTCACATTCTGTTACAATTATACGGTTCCCCCCGTCGATCCGTCTACATTATATTATCCCGCGAAGCGGCGAGCTAATTAAAAGAATTACCCCGCGGAAAAAAAAATTCCCCCGACCACCTCCGTAAACTATCGCGTTCCGGGAATATTAATAGATATCCCATTAAAAGACCCGTCGATCCTTCATCGTTTCGTTAACCGTATTTCCCCTGATTGCACGCAACGTTTAAATAATGAACGAGCCGCGACCGATGCGGTGCGCGGTTAATAAGAAAGAACAACAACAAAAAAATACAAACAAAAAACAAAGTGTCGCGGTCCGGCGTCACGTCGCGATAAATGCTCGGTTCAATCTTCTAATTAAAAAGTTACAAACAGCCCGCGAGACAGCGTGTTCGCGACACTCGTGAATCTTTCATGGGTTCTCCGGGCTCGATCCATTACGCCGTAGGTGGATCCACCTGCTCCCGGATGGCGGTGAGCTCTAAGAAGGAAGTAAAAAAAAAAAAAGAAAAAACACGCACACTCACACACACACACACACATACCAAGGGAAAGAGCAAGAACATAGACAATCCGTGTGCGGAACAACGATAACCGTGCAAAAGGTGAACGTGGTTCCCGGTTTGAAGAACAACCGGGGTTGCGTTCCCTTCGTTCCCGGTGTGGAACAAGAAAGAGGAACGAAAGATCGATCGGCCATGGGGGCGCGAACGTTCGAACATCATTCTTCGTCGTTCCCATGGCGTTTTACCCGTTTTTACCCGGCGTCAGCCCCGCGCCCGTCCCCTGGCATCACGCAGAATCACACGGTTATCTCGCTGTGGCGTGTTGCCTCTCGGCTCGCGAGAGGAGAACGGAGCGCGAGATATACTTGCCCTCAAGTAACGATTACCCCGCTAAGCTCATGGGGGATTTTAATAAGGGAACGAGAGCTTATTCATATCCCTTCATGGCGCAGGCGCTAGAAAGCCACCTGTAGCCCCAGCTTCCAATCAATACATCACTGAGGCATATCGTGCAGCCTTCCAGGTAGCAATGGATGTGTATATATATGTGTGTGTGTGTATATATACAATACATATATGTGTTTATATATATTATTTATACATATATATATATATTTATATATACATATATATTCATTTATATACATATATGTGTATACGTATATATGTATAAGTATGTATATGTAGGTTGGTATATGTATACGTGTGTATGGGAGATGCGAGAGCTGCCTCTCGAAGCCAGAAGTCGCCTGTTGCTGCCTACAACAGCGCTACGATTCGATCGAGATACTTTCTCTCTCTCCCCCTCTCTCTCTCTCTCTCTCTCTCTCTCTCTCTCTGGTGTCTCTCTTTCTCCATTTGTCTATCTATCTCCTATGGATATTCTCGAATTTCGGGCACACAGATTGCTCGGCCACGGTATCGAATAACAAGCGTATATATGCACGTATGCACGCACCGACCGATGACCAATATCAATCTCATCGCGGAAAGATTGATTTGTACCCCGTGCCGGTCTCGCTGAATAAATGTAGGTCGCGTTTATAATCGGAGTATTGAATATTAGGTATCGGTGTTTGGTACGTTAAATAGCACGGCGTCCGTCCCGGCGAACGATGCCGTAGAATTGATATTAATCAAATGAAAATCATTTGCGGCCGTTGATACAATTACGATTGGGTTTCAATTTACGATGTAAAAGCAACGGGCGCAACGTGTAAAACGGCTGTAAATTCCGAGGAACGTCCGAGGTTTCGATCCGTTCGATCGGTGTTTCATTGCTGCCTCCACGATCAGATATTCCGTGTTCTTTCATCGTTTGTATTTGTACATACGTACATACCTGTGTATACCGTATAGTATCGTGATCGCTATAAATTGCGTCATTGTGTACGTTCTCGCCGAAGCAACTTGTTACTTCTTAAGAGGATTTCGTCCCGTACACGGAACGAAAGAAAAAGTACCGAGAGAATCGGTCTTCTTGTACGATACCGTTGTCTGGACATCACATTGCAGAAGTAAACAGTGTGTCTGTCAGTTAATTCTATGACCATCGTCGATCAAGATACAGAGGGAGGTTAATTATCCGTTTAACGACCGACCGGCAATAATAATAACGATGTCTCGTTATTTCGTGTTCTCGTAAATCTCATTGAGAAATTTTTCCGAAATCCACGGAAATTTCCGGGTTGCCGTTTAGCAGGTTTGTTAAAGTACGTCGAAACGATACTATACATGAACGACCCTTAAAACGCCTCGTAAAAGGTAGTCAATCCAGCATCCTCGTGCAATAAAACTCGGCGTCGTTTGCTGAGAAAATTCCCGGCGAATCGTTTTTTTTTTTTCACGGCACTGTTAAGATATTTTCCTCATACCCCCCCCCCCCCCCGCCCCCCTATCACTTTCATCTCCTCCTCCTCCTCGCCGATCGCATCGTCATTCTTGTCCCCGCCGCCACTCGGATACGTTTATAATAGAAATATTGCGGAATGACAGAATCAATGATGGAGGAGACGGATTTTCCCTTGATGGACAATAATATCCCGAGATATCCGAAAAAATTCGTTCTATATAACGTTGTATTCACGTCACTCGAAAATCCTCTATCTCCCTATACACCGTTGTACCGTGATACTGTGCACTGCAGGTTATATTTATGATATAGGGATTGTAAAATACAGTATAAAAATACATACACAGTATGGAAAGAAGAGAACAAAAAACGGTGTTATTGTTCCAGAAAGCCTGCCACGTCACGTCATTGGATAAAATTTTCAATGAGGTGAAAACGTGAAAACTAAAATAAAAAGAGATGAAAAAAAAATAACCATCGTCGGCTTTTCATTCATTACCAAAGACACATATAATCTGCCCTCCTTGATACCCCTTGCGTTATTAATAAAACAGTATGTACGGCGCATAATTAAAGTGGAAAAACATTGAACGCAGAAATATTGAGGATCGTTGAGAAATCAATAAAAGTAAATAAACGAGAACAATAAAACGTGTACACGTTTTTTCGTTTGCTCTTCCGTTTGATATACATAGTCAAAAAAAATGATATGATTCCCCAAACTGGCAACGAAAGTATTTCCATGGAAATTGTTAGGGATATAAATCTGGTATTTTTCGGTTCCGATTTCTGTGTATCCGGAAACCTAACTCGTTCGTGGCCATATAAAAGGAAATATCACTCAATATTGCGATATAATATGTTATCCAAAGTAGCTGCGAAGGTAGGATATAGAATCGGTCGTGGTAATATCTACTTTTCCCCCGTATGAAATCGCATACGCGGACTTTTATGCTTTCGAGTTTCTAATATCCGACACAGATCATTTTTATGGCTTACGATAAGAAAGCCGGTATCATAATATGTGTGCCGCGACGACATAAGAATTAAAAGCCATTACTAGTACAATGATTAAGTCATATATTGAAAATACATCGATACTTTTAACTCGAAAGAAACAAATTCGGGAGAATAATATGAATTTAATCTTGTATTTCTGAAATAGAAAATAACCCTATGGGGACTATACGTTTCTATTACCTTCTATAGACAAAACTCATCGTTCGATAAAATCGAACAATGGGAAGATCAATTTTCTAAAAAATATCAGGAAAGACCAAATATCCAGCAAAATGACGTACCTCACCTAGAAACGTAAGGCGACACGTATGACGAAACAAAAGAAATACAATGGTTCGTTAGAATTCTGTCTAATGTTCCATAGAAGTAGGAGCGCGCTATTACATGCAATATCGCGAAATCTATCTGAACTGGAATCCAATTTCGTATTGTATACAAAGCCGCTTCTCCAAAGATCCACTCTATGTGTAGGAGCATCGCTAACCACGTTAATATCAGTTTCCAGGGCAATTGAGCAAGGTCCGCTGTTGCACCTTGCTACTTGATGACGAGGGAAGGGTCTATCTAAATATAACATTCCAAGGGCTCCGTCTATCAAGGCAAACCTGGATAATATCGATTTGGTACAGCGACTGGTGTTCTTCGCTGTACCTGCAGGGATTGTAGTTTACCCATGGTAGATAGCGTAGATCAGATGAAGTAAATATCTACCATAACGAACGTTGTATCTGTGCCTATCTATCATCTGTAGGTATAATTATCGAAATATTTTCAAACGATGTAAGGTAATCATAGATGACGTGTGGGTGGTTTTTGCTATTATCTCATTTTTTAAGCGCTTCCCGTGTTTGGCGTGGACTTTGATTCTCAAGGCTCCCTCAGGCTTTGTCGTTTCCTTGTTTTTCAGCTGTAGCACGTACAGTCATATTGTATATTTAGATAAACTTTGTTGCGAAGTTCTCGTTGCTGTATCCACAGACGAGGTATTGGATAGACCTATCACCTTACGGGGTTCGATGTTCACGAAACTGAATTACCGACGCGATCAAATTTCAGAGGATTTGCAGCGCCTCCTTGACGAAGGAGCAGAATTTTAGAACTAAAAGAGTATCGTTGGTTCCGAAACGGGCCCCGCACCCCAACCGCTTTTGTGAGGTTGTTACAAGCCCACATGTTGCGGACCAACTTCTAGAATCCGTACTCGGGGTCGAAAATGAATTTCGAGTATCGTGCGATGGACGGGAGCACATTAGTGGTACCTGTCGATTCGTTAGTGATGACAAAGGTATTACGAAAATCGCGAAAAATCGTAAATCGCCTGCCATTTCCGTAATTTTTGAGCTATTAAAACGATCCGGGGCGTTTTGGACGCGGAATCCGAAGCCGAATAAGACAGTGAAAGAATTATTTTGATATCTAAAAAATTGTGGAAATGACGGAAGAATTACGAAAATCGCAAAAAATCCTGACCTACCCCCTTCAGATTTTTGCGAAAAATTAAATTTTCGAAAAGTACAACTATTATATATTGATCTGGCGTAGAATTTCCTAACTAAAACAATGGTACAAGTCTCAGGTCGCTATCTCAAAAATTGAGCGAATGCCGAACGAAAAACTGTCATAATTTGACGATTTTTCGCGATTTTCGTAATTCCTTCGTCATTTGCAAATCTTGAGATATCGACCTGAATCTTTTACTGTCTTATTCGGCTTCGAATTCCGCGTCCAAAACGTCTGGGATCATTCGAATAGCGCAAAAATTACGGAAATGGCAAAAGAATTACGAAAATCGCGAAAAATTATGAATTTTAACCAGTTTTTTGATTGGCATTCGCTCAATTTTTGAGATAGCGGTCTGAAACTGGTACCATTGTTTTAGTTAGGAAATTCTACGATAGAACAATGTATAATAGTTGTACTTTTCGAAAATTTAATTTTTTGCAAAAATCTGAAGGGGGTAGGTCAGGATTTTTTGCGATTTTCGTAAATCTCTCGCCATTTCCGTAATTCTTGGGCTATTAAAGTGATCCAGGGCGTTTTGGACGCGGAATCTGAAGCCGAATAAGATGCAGAAAGAATCAGATTGATATCTCAAAAATTGTGGAAATGGCGAGTGATTTACGAAAATCGCAAAAAATCCTGACCTACCCCCTTCAGATTTTTGCGAAAAATTAAATTTTCGAAAAGTACAACTATTATAGGTTGATCTGCCGTAGAATTTCCTAACTAAATCAATGGTACCAGTCTCAGGTCGCTATCTTGAAAATTGTGGAAATGGCAAGCGAAAAACTGGTTGAAATTGACGAATTTTCGCGATTTTCGTAATTCCTTCGTCATTTCCGTAATTTTTGAGCTATTAACATGGTCCAGGGCGTTTTGGACTCGGAATCCGAAACCGAATAAGTCAGTGAAAGAATCATTTTGATATCTAAAAAATTGTGGAAATGACGGAAGAATTACGAAAATCGCGAAAAATCGTCAAATTTAAGCAGTTTTTCGTTCAGCATTCGCTCAATTTTTGAGATAGCGACCTGAAACTTGTACCATTGTTTTAGTTAGGAAATTCTACGCCAGATCAACCTATAATAGTTGTACTTTTCGAAAATTTAATTTTTCGCAAAAATCTGAAGGGGGTAGGTCAGGATTTTTTGCGATTTTCGTAAATCGCTCGCCATTTCCGTAATTCTTGAGCTATTAAAACGTTCCGGGGCGTTTTGGACGCGGAATCCGAAGCCGAATAAGTCAGTGAAAGAATCATTTTGATATCTAAAAAATTGTGGAAATGGCGAGAGAATTACGAAAATCGCAAAAAATCCTGACCTACCCCCTTCAGATTTTTGCGAAAAATTAAATTTTCGAAAAGTACAACTATTATACATTGATCTGGCGTAGAATTTCCCAACTAAAACAATGGTACAAGTTTCAGACGGCTATCTCAAAAATTGAGCGAATGCCGTTCAAAAAACCACCTGAATTTGAGGATGTTTCATTTGATATCATATTAATAAGAAACAGCTCAGCAACATGTTAACTGTTGACGTAGACTGTATTATGTTTCACATTATCGGAAAAGATTTGAATTATTGGTACCAAATAGAATGATAATGGTTTTAAGAAAGTACAATTGTTTATAAGAAATAAAGAAAAATAGTGGAATTTGGTATTCCCAAAAACTGAATATTCTTCTCTATAAAATAACTTACTTTTGCTGTGACTTGCAGTTGTACACCTGTGAATTCACTATCCTTCCTTTGCAGTACAATGGTCAATTATTAATACGCATAAACTATAACTTCTATATCGTATTCTTACTAATAATCGACGGACATCCTAGATTCGAACCGAAAATGGTAACGTAGCGAGTGACACTAAAATGGTAAGAGGGCTCTAGAGCCCTCCAAACCAGTGACATCGAAAAGCATGGGGATGATCGGTCTATCCAATACCTCGTCTGTGCCCGTACCTTTATTCCAGTCGTAATTGTTACGGTTGAGCGCGTCAAGTTCTACCGAACTTCGATACACTCGGCGTGACATTGTCGAGCGCAAGGAGAGTCATTAGTCTACGGTCGGACATCCTAGAGTCAACACGTCTTCCCAACGGGTCCCGCTCACCTTCCGGAGGTATGTTTCGCTTTACTTGAGAATTTCCGATTATGTACAGATCATTTACAGTACAATCCATTCACTACATGCACATTATTAACATCGAGTAACGTACGGTTATAATTCTAGAAAGAAAATTATTTAGCGTAGTTTTAATGATATTCGACAAGCATTTAAGAACAAAGTTGAAAATAATTTTCTTCAATTTAATTAATTTCTTACCATAATTTACAACTACAGTCCTTGAATTCATTCCGGAAATTCTTAAACGAACTTGGCCGTGATTGTAGTAATCATTTCTTCTTGCTTTGTGCAAAGTCACGAAAATTGTTTAATTGTTAACTATAAATAAGAAATAATTGCGGTTCTAATTGGAAAAAGTCTTCTACATTTTAATACTCACCAACCGCGATTTGCAATTTGTTGTTTGATATTCAGTCTAATAATTTTTCGTTCGAACTTGTGCGTGATTGTAGTAATAATGTCTTCTTTCTTTATTTAAAATCTCGAAAATTCATAATTATTATTCATAGAATATGAAATAATTACGAATCTACGAAGGTCGTAAACATTTCTTAAATGTTAGTAACAAAATATAAAATAATTACGGTTCTATTAAGCCCGGTTCCAGTTTCGTATATGTTACATATTATTTTATTAGAAATGAAATAAAATCCGCGATGAGTACGTTTAAACTTGTGTTATGTGACCTGACCGTGAAATTCCTGCGTACACATGGTTTGACTTTGACAAGTACAGCCGGTACCCTTCAGTCGCCGATAAGTTGTTGAACTGTTAAGACGTGTTCTAGCGAGCTCCCCACTGCTCTCCCGGGTACATTACATTACTTTCAATCTTTTCGTTTGCCTATTTCATTTCACGCATATTTTCCGCATACTTTCCGCACACTTTCCGCACACTTTCCGCACACTTTCCGCACACTTTCCGCACACTTTCCGCACACTTTCCGCACACTTTCCGCACATTTTCCGCGCACTTTCCGCGCACTTTCCGCGCACTTTCCGCGCACTTTCCGCGCATATTTTGCACAGTTTTCGCATACATTCCATATACTTTTCGCACATTTTTCGCACACCTTCCGCGTACCTTTCGCGTACCTTCCGCACACTTTCCGCATAAATTCTATTACATGGCGACAGTCGGGCGGTACTTCTAATCGTAATTCTATTTCTGATTTCAGATCCGACAACGCAAGGAGAAGGCCAGTTCGCACCGGAATTTTTGCTGGAGATGGCCCTTCGACGAAGATTATAAGTATAAAACCTACTTGTCACCGTACTTGTTAAACAAAAAGAATCTACATGTTTTATTTACCGACTATCGCGTTGACTGATCATTCTATATTCACCATTATAACTTTAATTTCATTTCACATCAAAGTAGAAGAATGGCAATATTCCTAATAACAATGCTTGGAATCTAAAAAGAAAATTACTTTAAACCGAATTTTCCTATATTCTACGCGGAATATTGGACGTACGCGTCCGCCTTGTATATTATTTTCAGCTTTTGTGGCCGCGCGCAATGCGGTCTTCGAGTCATTTGCTCCGGGGAAAAGTATTTCGCGAAATAGAGACAGTGTTGTTGCGATATTAATAAATAATTATTCTTTCTCGATACCCGCGTGTTTAAACCCGCTCGATAACATAAAATTCGGCCGCGAAATTCTTTGATTTCTTGAATTTTCCAATCGCGAGAGTAGAGTCAGTTTGTTCGCCGGACATTATTTCGGTCGGGAATATAGTCTCTTTTTTTTATTTTTTTTTACTTGAATTACTCGCCGCGATAAAGTAGAGGCACGCAGCAGCTGCGGAGAGGATCTCCATCGGGCGTCGTCGCATCAGGCAGCAGGTAAATATCGTCAAAATTTTCTACTTTTACTTCTAATCCACAGTGAAATTACATTTTGGAATATCGAATTCGAGTCAGAATTAAAAACGAACGATTTAAGGAATGATAGACGGTTAAACTATAAAGACTTTCCTCTTTTTCTGTTACAGAAGACATCGCAACTACGTAGTTGGCCGCGTGCAATGCGGTCTTAGAGTCACTTGCTCCGAAAAAGTATATCGCGATATAGAATCAGTGTTGTTGCGCTATTAGAAATGATGCTTGTTCGATATACGCGTGCCTAAAACCGCCGAAAGAATTGAAATGGACTGTTACAACGTAACATATTCGGTCGCGAAATTCCTGTATACTTTGAATCGCGAGAGTAGAGTCAGTTTGTTCGCCGGAAATTATTTCGGTCGGGAGTGTAGTCTCTTTATTTTTCTTTTTTTTTTCTTTAATCGTTCGCCGCGATATACTAGAGGTACGCAGCAGCTGCGGAGCGGACCTCCATCGGGCGTCGTCGCATCCCGCAGCAGGTAAATATCGTTAAAATTGTATTCTTCTTTCAATTTCTCAAATTAAAGTTTTGATTTTGTTAAATCCAAGTCGAGTAAAATTGTAAAATGAAAAGACATAAAACGAAATACAGTTGTATTATAAAGAATCTCTTCTTGTTATGTTGCAGAGGTCATCAGCAGATATGCCGGTCGTAGTATCATCTCTACAATGAAAGGCGCAGAAGAAAACTACGACCGGTGAGTCAAAAAATTTACGGTTCCTCTGATCACTCAATCATGTCGTAGGACGTAAAGGTCCGAAGCGGCACGAGTGATTAGTTGTATTTTATTTGCAAATTGTAGCGAGCATAGTGACCACGAGTGTAAAGTATTTTATACTTTACACTTGTGGGTAGTAACATACCATTTTTATGTGTGTGAATATTTAATTAGCTCAGGCAGGGGTCTTCTTGTGGCTTAGCTTCACGTGCGTTTATTTATCGTAATTACATTAGAAGTTTGATACCCTTGAACTTCATTTTATTAAATTCGCGGCCGCGAAAATTAGTTTTGCTTAATCGAGATGTGTTTTAGAGAAAACGCGAGTAGAGTATATTTAATTTTTTCGAGTTACAAATCGAGTCATACGTAGTTGATACGAATTAAATTCAGTTTGAACTTTTATACTTTTCATACTTAGATTTTCAATAACTTAGAATAATCCATCAATTTGAATTGATGTATTTTAAATGCCCAAGAAGACCAATTCGCGGATGGTCGATTCTGGTTTCAAAGTATTATTTTGAACATATTTACCACTGTTTCGAATACCTACTTTGAATAAGGAATCAACCAAGGGTTTCAATTTTCAATTCAAACTTTCATATATATTTTTCCAATATTTTAATTTTCAAAAGTTTTCAATATATATATTTAAAGTTTTTACATTTTTCATTACATAAAGTTAACACTTTTCTTTTTTTAAAATCAAAGTTTTATTCGAGTCATTTGATAAAGTATATTTTCAAGTAACTGTTATAAAGAGAATTAAATGAAGAATTAGCTCGTTAGAAGATCTAGTTTGATAATCATATTCTAGCTCAGGATTTTCAGCACACATCAAGACTTAGTATATAATTACCACGTTCATGTTCTTATTTTGCTTGAACTCATTCGTGGGCCCAGGTGCACACGGATGGGTGATGGCCGTGAACGTGGTATAGTTTTTAATTAGTATAAGATTGTGGCGACTCACAAGCGTTAGCGATTGTGCACGGTGCATGTTCCACACGTGTGTGAGTGAGTGTGATGATAAATATTCCGTGGAACGTGCGTCGATCGCGGACTATCTTTTCCTTGCAAATTCGCGATTAATTTCACACCGAACTGTTTTAATTTTCTCGCGGTCTTTAGACAATTTGATTTAATTAATATCCAATTCGAGTCAAAATGCAAAAGCATTATCAATAAGTGTAGTAATTGTTAGACCTAACGATTACTACACTTTTTCTATTTTCACATTTTACCTCTATAACTTTTCATTAAATACACTCTAGTTGTTTAAATTCTAACATAGCGTAAATAAATCGCAATAATCGCTAGCCTTGTGAGTCGATTTCAGCAAACAAGGTACGTACCTGAATGTATGTGTGGGGTTTGAGTCGGTGTTGGAGACGTCCCGGGACGTCTCCCGTAGGGGGAAACACCGACTTTGATTGAGAACCGTGGAGCGAGTGTGTTGGTGTGCCTGAGATTTTTGCCATTTTTTTAAATATAGGAATAGGTAGGCAGGTAACATTTTCTGGTGTGTGTGTGCTTTAATTTTAAGTAGGAAGGGCCAGGGCAGGTATCACTGTTTAGCCTGTAGGTTATCAGTGATATCCTGCACCTGGAAATCAGGATAATAATCTTTTCTTTTTTTAATATTAAGTACATTCTGCTTGAACATTCGTCTTTTGCTGGCTAACACGTTTGCACTGACTGCAGTTTGATTCTTCTGAGAATAAGCTGTTTGTCTATACGTGTTAGCCTCATTATTTGTCGATGTTAGGCGCGTGTTAGGGTTTTATATGTTGGTTCCGAATGTTCGAGCAGAATTAGGTTGGGTTTTCCACCCGAAGAACGAAGAAACTTCACATCGACAACGCTTGAAGATGAAGAGGCTATATGCCGAAGAGGCCCGACAAACTGTCTCGAAGAGGGCAACTACTAATGGCTGTCCATTTTGGAATGTCAGATTTTGACACTTCCGGAATGGATGGTCATTCCGTTACTACTTAGTCACTATGCTCGCTAGTTGTAGTATTTGTAGTAGTAGAAATTTAAAGTAGTTAGTTCCACGGGTCGAGGTGAGCTCCCCGTGAAGACTCTGCCCCGATCTGCAATAATAAAGATTTCGAGTCATTTTTCTATATTAAATTATTTTAACAAGTTTTATTAGTAGAATTTTGCATTAAAGTTTTCGAGTCAATTTTCTTATTCGATTATGTTCACAAGTTTTGACAGTAGAATTTTTATTGCAATTTTATATTAAATTCTTTTTAAACTTAAAGTCAATTTTCAAATTTTCTGAGAGTTCCTTTTTAAGAATTCATAGTCTTGTCACTGCTAGAGTCCAGTTTTTGATTATTATAAATTTGAGATATTGAATTTTTGAAATAAGCAGAGGGGTAGAGTACGATACAGTGTGCAGATAGAAGAAATTTGCACACTTGCCATCCGCGCCGGGTCGTTAATATTTGTCACCTCTGGCTGCACTTTAGCTTCGCGAAATTTATTGATAATTTGAAATAGATTATTCGAAAGTGTCTCAACTGAGACACACTTTTTATATTCGTCCTAAAAGCTTGCTATTATACAATTCTTTTAAATTAAATTCACGATTCTGTCTCAAAGAGAGACCCGCGTTCTTTTTACACTATAACATACATATATATTTCAATTAAATATCCGAAAGAAATGTCACCGGGAGACACGCGATTTTATTTTTTTAACGTAAAATCATCGAAAAATGTAAAGCAGCCAAGTGACTCGCGAATTGCGTCGTACATCGTCGACTTTGTACGATGCCATTTAAAAGAAAAATAGAAACAAGCATTTGTTAGAAGGAATATTGCCATGATTTCATTTATACATTGCATTTTCTATTAGAATGTGTTATTTTCTACAATATTGTACGACGTTGTGTAACATTATCGTTTGGCCTACGAGTAACTTTTGATCTCCTCAAGATCATTCCGCGTTTACGATCGTTTTCCATTTTCGTGTATTAGAATGCGATCAGTCAACGCGATTATAGTATAGTAAAACATTATTTTTCGCGCGCGTAACGCGTACTTATAATCATTTAAACTCGGGCGTACCTTTTCTATACCGATCGATGTTAATCACGCGTGACAAGTCGGTTTTGCCACCTGTTTAATTAAATTTACTTTCAGAATAGAATTAAATTTAGTACTATAAGTTTGTAGTGTTGCGTAAACTTAGAGAAATCGCCATTTAGCACCCAGTGCGTTAAATGGAGTGAAATATTGAAGTTATTTTCGCGTCGCGTTTTCATTTAACTGCATCCTGTGTTATCTCACAGATTACCTTCCTGATCGCACTATTCTGAATAATTAGAAAATATAAAATACATTCCCCTGTGGGTGGGGGACAGAATACACCCACGGTATTCCCTGCCTGTCGTACGAGGCGACTAAAAGGGACGTTTTGGCCACTATAGTGTCAAAACGTTAGTTTAAGGGGATATCACACGTCAATTCCAATCCGTTTGCCGTCGACCATCGAGAAAACGCGACTTGTTTGCTCGTACCGCGCTGTTAGATTCATTTTTAACTTAAACTTACACTTTCCATACTTATCACCTATTTTTACATTCAATTTTTAATATCAGTTTCTTAGCTTCAGTTTTGTAGTATTAGTTTCATAGCTTCAATTTTTTTATTTTCACTTTTTAACTTTAATTTTTTACTTGTTCATGTAGAGTCACTTGTTCTAGTAGAGTCACTTGTTCGTTATTTGCTACGTTCGTCATATCTATGCGTCAAAACAACACGAGAAACGGTGTAGTCGGCCTTGTAGCCTCACGGCTACTCGGTTAAGCCGCGATCTCGCGATATATTCATGGAGCGTGGCTTTCTGTCGTTCCATGGTTCCGTCGGTACTTTGGGTGGCCTAAGGTTGTCTTGAAAGGTGAGCCCGAGTTCGTTCTGGGGACCTGTACACGGGTGGACTGCTATTTGGCGGGGTATGGGACGTATCAGGCTTATCGGTGGCGGCCGGACCGATTAGCCTGATATGGCTTAACCCGTGTACAGTTCGATTTGATGATCTATATCTTCGGATATATTTCATCTTCGATTTGTCCCTGGTTCGGATCTTTCGCGTAGGCCCTTTCCTGTAAATCGACCCTACGCTTATCCCTTCGTATCGATTAACCATGGTTCGGCCGGGAGTCCCGGTTCGTGGGTACTTCTCGAGACCGTGGCACGAGCCACCGTGTAAGTGTGTAAATTGTTTTGCCGTCGAGTTATGGTGAACGTTTAGAGTCACCCGCGTTAGTATATATTTACCGAGTTGCTTTTCTCGTTGAGTCGACATTTAGATTCTTTTTCTTATTTTCTTTTATTTCTTTTGGGGGTTTTAAGGTGTTGGTTTTTATTTTTTTTTATCGCGAGGAGTTGGCGTGTGATGGTGGTGGTTTAGTTTAAGAAATATTGAAACGTTTCAATATTTTCGTCGTGGTCTCATTGACAGACGTGTCTTTGGTACCACGATACTTAGCTCCGCGTCGCGGTCGCGTGATATTTTCATTCTCCATCTGAGAATGAAAATTTTGATCTCGTATCGTTTAATGGAGGGAGGACGGGTGCCGTGGATAGGGTGGGTCTCCAGTAGTAGCAACCTCCACGTGGTGAGACCTGGATCGATATTATTTGCATTGATCGATACTGAAATTTATTAATATTTTTCGGAAAATCCGATGACCGATAGTCGTGTATATTGGAATGTGTCGCTTCGATGCAAATAGTATCGAGCAAATTGGCTACGAATAGAATATACATAACCCACCCTTCCTCGCCTCCATTAAAATTAGAATAAATAACACGAAATTCATCCAGTTTTTTGGCCGGCATTCGCTCAATTTTTGAGATAGCGATCTGAAACTGGTACCATTGTTTTAGTTAGGAAATTCTACGATAGAACAATGTATAATAGTTGTACTTTTCGAAAATTTAATTTTTTGGAAAAATCTGAAGGGGGTAGGTCAGGATTTTTTGCGATTTTCGTAAATCGCTCGTCATTTCCGTAATTTTTGAGCTATTAAAATGATTCTTTCACTGTCTTATTCGGCTTCGGATTCCGCGTCCAAAACGCCCAGGATCATTTTAATAGCTCAAAAATTACGGAAATGGCGAGCGATTTACGAAAATCGCAAAAAATCCTGACCTACCCTCTTCAGATTTTTGCAAAAAATTAAATTTTCGAAAAGTTCAACTATTATACATTGTTCTATCGTAGAATTTCCTAACTAAAACAATGGTACCAGTTTCAGACCGCTATCTCAAAAATTGAGCGAATGCCAATCAAAAAACTGGTTAAAATTCATAATTTTTCGCGATTTTCGTAATTCTTTTGCCATTTCCGTAATTTTTGCGCTATTCGAATGATCCCAGACGTTTTGGACGCGGAATTCGAAACCGAATAAGACAGTGAAAGATTCAGGTCGATATCTCAAGATTTGCGGAAATGACGAAGGAATTACGAAAATCGCGAAAAATCGTCAAATTATGACAGTTTTTCGTTCGGCATTCGCTCAATTTTTGAGATAGCGACCTGAGACTTGTACCATTGTTTTAGTTAGGAAATTCTACGCCAGATCAACATATAATAGTTGTACTTTTCGAAAATTTTTTTTTTCGCAAAAATCTGAAGGGGGTAGGTCAGGATTTTTCGCGTTTTTCGTAAATCGCTCGCCATTTCTACAATTTTTTAGATATCAAAATAATTCTTTCACTGTCTTATTCGGCTTCGGATTCCGCGTCCAAAACGTCCCCGATCGTTTTAATAGCTCAAAAATTACGAAAATGGCAGGCGATTTACGAAAATCGCAAAAAATCCTGACCTACCCCCTTCAGATTTTTGCAAAAAATTAAATTTTCGAAAAGTACAACTATTATATATTGATCTAGTGTAGAATTTCACGCCCAATTGAATGGTACTAGTTTCAGAACGCTATCTCGAAAAGTGCAGTTATGTCCTTCAAAAAACATGAAGTTAAAACAGATTTTTGGTCACAAATTACACAATTTTTAAGCAATCGACTTTGGACTTTGATAAATTTATTATAACACGATTTTTAACTAGTCTGTCGAAGAAAATATTATTATTAACTTGGACAAATTATAAGTTCTATAGCTTCTTGCTGTAGTTATCCTGGACTCAAACCAAAAATGGTGTAACGCGGGGAGGTATACTAAAATGTAACAGATCTCTGATGCGTCTTCTGTCGGTACATCTCGTGTCGTCGTTTACCTTGCATTGCTAAACCCGAATTTTACCGAAGGCTGGTAATGTCAAGCGTGACACGAAATTTTTCAGAGTTTCGAGGAATTCCTTTTTCGCGGGCCAGAAATTTGTCTAGGACGTGATATATAATAACAATTTATTCATATTCAAAATACAAGATTCATTGAGTTTCAAACATTTAATTTACAGTACTAGTAATTATCATTCCAATTCTCCATACATTGCTTAGAAAGAGATTATTCAATTCATTCTGTTCATTAGAAACAGTCGAATATAAAAGTAAATATATTTTCTTTATCTATTTTATTGTAAATTCATACACACTCAAAGATACTAGCAATACATTACATCGTTCGTAATTAGGAAAACTTTTCTCTCATTAACATTGTACAGGGAAATATTTACTTAAATATAACAATCCGATGTATTTTCGCTGAATATACATATATCCCAGCGGAATGCACGATCTTAGACATTTCCATCTGCGCGTTCGTTATGAGAACTATGGGAATCTCTGGAAGTCACAGTAATTCCCGAGGCGTGTGTGACCCTGAGAAATTTCGGGAAGGCCTGGATACCTACGAGTATAGCGAAATTCACGTGGGCGATTTTACCCGGTTCGGTATCGCCCACTCGACCCTTGCCGCTGTGAATGTCATATGTATTGGTCCGGTGCAGGACGAACCAACCGTTAGTGTGTCAGAGACCATCATCTGGAACGTTGATGGAAAGGAAGTAATCCAGCAGGACCGTGTGTTCATCTTAAAGACTCTGTGTATCGATGATCGACGTGTTCCTGTGTAGATAAATATTCGAAAATGCTATAGAAACTGGTCTAAGAAGAATGTGTCATGTTAGGAATAATATCAGGGTAAATAGATTTTTTTGATGTCAATGAATTTCGGATAAGATTTGTCGTTAGTTAGATGTGATTGATCTGACAATCTTTTAAAATATCATTAGGACAACTGGGAGAATGTAGTGTATTTACTCAATCGTGGATAATGGAAACTGTTCGTGACTGAGAGTAACTTTCTCGTGAGTTAGAAGTAAATAAATAGTATCGATGATGGACTGGAAGGAAGACACCAGCAGACGGCAATGAAAGGGTCGTGAGTAGATAATTGTTAATTTCGATATATGAGTTCTAGGATATCAAATTGCTGGATAATGATATTTTCTGAAATTCATTACTCTGTTGTTTGATTAGTCTTCAATTCTATAGAAACATCATTTTTTTCTATTTTTTACTTTGTGGGTTGACGAGTTCTTTTGCACTTTGTGAGACGAGAAAAAAAATAAAGTGCAATTTGATTTGTATACTTGTGGTTATTTACCACCAGCTTAAGTGTCTTTATTAGAGAATTTGTTATTAGCGTCTGCCAATATTCCGTAGGGATTGTTCAAAGTTGGCACCGAAGTGACTTAGGTAACTTGGCCTCGGGGCTTGAGAGGATCTAGATTTGAATGGCAGTGTCCTTAGAACTCTGTATTTACTTTGAGATTTCGAAAGCTAGACACGATTTCCCGTGTTCGTGGATCGTGTTTAATTCGGGTCAAGCATGATTTTCCGTCGATTGATTTTAATCAGTCGTTTCGATCCTCTCAAAGCCGTGAAACGAAATTTCTAAATTTCCAAGTGCATTAAATAATTCTTCCCTAACATGTAACACATTTCTTTGTTCAATATTTACGAGATTGTAATTATACTCGGTTTTAATCTGTCGATTAGTCAAATTACAGATGTTCCGTATCGTTATCGTTGCCTTAGCTGCTCTGATATTGACAATTGTATCGTGGCCAGTGAAAAATGTCAACAGAGAGTTGCAGTTTTTAAATATGTCGTAAATAACTCTGTAACTACAATGAAAGGCTGACAAAAAAATCTGGGACGACGAATACTGAATATGATACGAATGAGTATAGGGGCGCCGATTTAGGGCGCCGCGTAATTGAATTTTTGCTCGCACAAAGAATTCACGTTGTAATTCTGGAATAACTTTATGAACTCATATTTCACGCTCTTTTTCCCCCACTGCCTCTTTTTATTTTGCGCAAAATAGATAATTTCCAAACGTTTGGGATGTTTTATCAAACATATTAAATTGCGGTAACAAATCATTTTTTAAATGCTCTATTACTCATGGAAATAGGTTGGTCATGGAGAATTTAGTGTCCACCCTCCTCCTCTCCCCTAATTTTTTGAAATTCGCGGTATAACCGCGTTTATCGACAAACATACGTGTTTGCGTTGAAAACGCGTGAACAAACAAGCTGCACAGATGGTCAGATGTGACTCGTTCTATTTCCGGTATTATCATTGATTGAAATAAAATTTACTCGCTTTTTTTATCGTTTTTATTATAACGTGTATATTAAAAACGTTTCGTTTAAAAAGGTTTCGAATGTTGAAATACACATGTTCAGTTTATTTCGAGAATATTGCGCTCAGTTCTACGTGACTTTACTAACGGATATATCGGCACTTAAAACGGTCAGATAAAAAGTGAAATTGCTCGTTACGATAGGATATACGGATGTAAAGAACGTTCGGCTTAATTTATCTTCGGATAGAATTGCATTTCTGGGACGCGGATCCCGGTGCATTATAATGCGTGGGATTTTCGTTTAATCCATTCCCACAGTAATTTAATATTCCGTATGAGCTTTGTCCGCTCGTCCCACGTTTGAGAATTGAATTCTGCTTGTTCTTTCGCGTGCTTTCGCTCATCAATTTTGGTTATCGATATTCAAAAGTATTATCCTACTCGCTCTTCCAATGGATAAAATATGATCTTTAATAAACAAGTAAACAGTGTAACAAGAGTTACGTTGATGGGTAGAGAAATATATTTATTCCCCGTAAAAATCCAGTTTGTTAAACATTCCGCTGATACTTGTAGCGGTACTCGACGGTGTGCAATAAATATTAATTTTATCAAACAAATTGAATTAAACGCCGGAAACTTCCAGGTGGTGCACCCCGGAATGAATGCCCGCGTACGTGTATTTTCACAATACATCCTTGTCTCGGATTAAAGCACACGTACACGTATAAAATGTCTAATTGCCAACGTGTCTATTAAATTCTGAATGTTGCCAGGTTCCGCGGTAGCTGTTGGTAACTAAAATTCCTCAAATTCAGAATCCCTTGAAGAGCATAGGTAACGTTGCGTCCGGGCAACTTGGGTAGAGGGAACACGTGCACTTTACAGATTATTGCATACTGGGTGTTCCCCGGGAAATCTGGCAAAATGTCGTTTCGTTGTGGACTGAATATATCCTTTAAAGTATAGTCGTTCGTAACGAAACATGAATGAAGTCGAGAAGGTTTTGTTTCGTGACGCTTTACAGCTGCGCTCGAAAGCTTCGAATTTCCGCCTGTTCAAGTCGTTTATTAGTACGTAACGTCGGAGAAAGTGGGCCATGGTATACATAATTTTATCCGTTATATATGTATACATATATATTCCTTGTACGCTGTTACGTAACACAAGAATCAGTTAAATTATACCGGAAATGGAATTACGAGAATTTATTCCAGCAAGATATTTTATGATTTTTGTCGTTCGTTTTCTTTTGATAATTGTTAGATATTTTCGGTGTTCGTTCGCTCTATCAATTTCACGCTTTGCACAGAAACAGTCGGTCGAATGATTTCCGCGAGAAATCGAAGAAAGATAACAGAGAATGGGGTCATAGATTTTACGGGGAACGGTAATACCGATCTAATTCTCGTGGATGTTACGGGAGAACGATAGACAAAAAAAAAAACGAGTCCAATGCGAAATGGAGAACTAAAAACCCGACTCGATTAATGGACGTATAACGTTATAGCCGTAAATTGTAATGTGGCTATTAAGCGTGCAAAATGCATCCGCGCTAATGTCGATATCGACTGGAAACACCCTCGACGTATACATTGCTACGGTTCTACTAGTTGTAAGCTGATTATGCGAAATGCACGCGGTTTCAGCAACATCATGTTATAGAACGGTTTTCGAAGAAGTTTGTAGTTCACTCTAATACATGCTAAATGGAAAAACTTTGATACTTTATCCTCAATATTTCTTATATTCACAATATAACGTGCAAATATTATTTCTATAAACTATGTCGTTGTTTACTTGAAACATAGATACAATATATAATCTGTTGTGAGATCGATCCGAAAATTCAATGCTTCGACATTTTTAATATGCATTCGGATATTGCTTCTGAGATCCATCGGTTTACGTCGTCCGCGTGATTTATCTGACCGGTACAAAAAATTCTTTCCATTCGCCCGATCTCACATTACGTTTTTTTTGCATTTATTCCTCTTTTTTTTCTTTCTTTCTTTTACGTCGTTCGACCACATAGCTACGTATATTTCGAAGTTATATCGTCTATTACACTTCACGGGACACGAAGTACATTACGTGCACGTAGTTACGTCGCGGGGGAGGCGTGTATACATACACCTAGGTACACTTCTGCCTACACGTGGACGCGTTTATGTAAACTCGGCGTACGTGTGTACGTATTCCCTTGGTAAATGAAGGTCGCACGTGCGCAAGGTGCAATGTTGAAAGTGTGGTAGAGATGGTTTCAGAGTACAGCGCACTAAGTTACGCTGTATCGAAATGATAGTATGAAAGTGATCGTACAAGTGTATTGGAGGTACACACACGTGGACGTGCGGAAATTCTCGTATAACTCATTTGATACTTTTCACCTGACACTTGACGCACTCTCCGCTGCTTTTAAACTTCAATCCAACGCTATGTGATGATACTAGATACTCTCCGGATGTCTTGATACTAGTTGATGACAGTCATATGAAAGATGGGAGACAAATTTGTATAAAGTGTGGAAACGCATGAAAGTTGTTGGACAGGACTGTAAAGTCTACCAAATATGTCCGCAGACCATAAAATAAATGAACAATTGAAAGAACCTATTTCTAGATTTAAATTGAATCTATTCCAATAGTAGAAACTCGAAATACGAAGCTACTAACAAGCAATGAATGTTTAGACACATGTACATTCTATTACATCCTATATTTTATTCGTGATGTATATAAGTATGTCTGTCTTAGGTACGTGACATCTCGTGACACAGATAAACGTAACGTGACTGCCGGATAATATCGTATTTTTTCTCCCCGTGTTTTATTCTGCTCCTGTATCCTACCGACATGCGTACTGTATGTATACATATCTATCTATTCCTGTATATGTATATGTGCGCACATACATATACGTGTACGTGTACGTACGTGAAGTCATACGAGGTTGCAACGCTGGCTAGATAGAGACGATTTTACGTGTGCCGGATTCCAGAAACACGAAACGAGTTCCTGTTGCAAGTGCCGTCCCCGAGAGCTCGGTAAACACCGACGACACTGGCATATTACACTCATGCAGCCTGGCTCATGCCAGATTGCACCTGCAGGACGGATCGCAAGTGCGCGGACGACTTCCGTGGACAGAAATCCAATTAGAACAACGGCCTGTGTTAAAATCAGAGGCCAAGAGTCGTGTGTCGGGTCTTTCAGCTGTTTGTACGAGAAAAATATAGGGCGAAAGTGTATTTAACAAAAGAATGATGAAAACGGTGGAAATAGGGGAAAGTAGAATTTTTAATGTAAAATTATTGGAAATCATGAGACTTTTACGAGGAGATTTATTTTGATGTTTATTGAGATAGAAATATTTATTTCTCATTAGACTAATTTCGAACTCGTTGGTAATTCTAGTGTTAATTATTTATCGTATATAGTGTAGGTTGAATGTTAAAGAATTTTAAAGGGGAAGAAGAAATTGGTTTAATAATGGACGAACATGTATATGTATATAACAGTTTAAAAAATTTGTCTAAATTATGAGACATTTGTGAGACATATCTGAAAGCCACAATCGATCCCAAGGTTTGAAATATACGGTTCACTTACTTTGTGTTGGAACCTTTAGGTTTTTTTGTGATTGCAGATACTCGAAACATTGATAGGTTCCTATAGTCAGATACTTGAGAATCCGAACGACTATTCCGATCCCCTCGACTTCCCGTTGGGATGAATATATCTATAACAATGGAAAAGTGGAGGCAAACGCGGGAAACAGACATATCCGAGGATAAAAACGTAATAAGTGTAGTCTAGAGAAATGGCAGGATATATACCGTATAGAAAAGATTTCTTAAAATGCGATCCTCTCCGGTTTTTGCTTCGTTGTCTCCCATATTCTCTATCACAAATGACGCATACATAAATGTTTTTTTACGATGTAGAGATTTAGATGTTACTTTGCTTCCCTTTAATGCGTTTAATCTAATGCTCATAAGACTGGAAATTTATGACCACCTATTAGCATGGAAATACGTTTAACTGGGGAGAAAATTTCAATTGGAGCGTGTAATTTTTACAAACGCTATTACGCCGTAGGTTCTAATTACTTAGCTCTTATTACAAAGAATAATCAAGGTATTTTTATTAGAATAATTTATCAGAACTGTTACACTACTAATTATGTAAAGAATCTTACTCTTCGTTAGAAAGAATCGTGTTCGGCAAGCGTTGGCAAAGTTTTACGCTTTAATTACTTTAAGAATTAATTACGGCCATCCGTACTTACGAAGGTAATTAATCCGCGCCTTGATACGCGATTCGCTATATTGCTCGTTAAGTTGCTTTATCTCATTGTTTACGTCGTAATCTTTGTAAATTAACGGTTCGAGTTGTTTGCGACTGTCTTATTTGCTTTAAAGAAAGAAATTTATAAATTGCGATCACTTTCGCAATCCTCTTTTAATTTCGCACACGATCTACTGCATTTTCTCAATCACTGTATACAAATTAGAGTTTCTTTTCAAGATGGAATGTTAATTTTAAATACACGCTGAAACGGGAAGTCCTTTTATCACCTTCCAGGAGAAATTTACGTTCGTCTGTACGCAAAAATCTCAGGGTGGTATTTTCCTTCCAACCCTCTAAGTACCGCGCACCCTGCAATCGCGAGCAAAGTAAGCAAAATAAAATTAAAATAATTTCCGAATCGTTCTGCCATTGTTTCAAGAGAATCTTTGTTAATTCTCCCCGATGTACATGTTTTATGGAGCGGCGTTTCTTTCGTCGCACATTTGCTTGAAAAGAGATTAATTTTTGTGGCAGACTCGATGATTTATATTGTGTTCTTCGATCGCACACTGCTCGGGGTCACGTAACCAATCGGTTTCTGTCAGTTATTCTTAGTTTCACTGTTTGAAGAATTTCTTTCCTCTTCATCAAACAGATTGTTCGTCACAATCACTCACCTTTATGGATCTTTTTCTGCTCCTTATGCCGTATTTTCTGAACCGATGAGTTTCGTAATATTTTCGAATATGATACATACATACATATAGAGAAATAACACCAGTTTCCGCAGAGAGAAATAAAACACAAAGAAATTTATCTAGCAACAGTTAAAAAAGTGAATAATAATGAACGTATACAAAGATTTTGATGTGTGTATCGAGATTCGAAGTTGTGTTCTCCTCGACCACTGTGTTTTGAATTTTCGTACTTCTCTCCGTCGGAGAGATCCAGTTTGTCGGCACGTACTACTTAAAGGGATACATTTCGCGGAGTCGGTGCCGTGAATCGGAAGAAAAAGACAGCGATCTTCGCACCCCGCGAGGAATCGTTTGAAATCCCCGGCACGTGCGACCCTACGGGGTCCTTGAAAGCCGTTTGTACTGAAACTTCGGGTGTCGATCGAATACAAGGCATAAGGTGTCCCGTGTAAAGTGTACGATGTCCAGGAAATAAAAGACTCTGTCTGCCGAATATAAACCGTACTTTCAAGATTGCATTGTCTTGGAAACTGCTTTAATATCATTGCTGGTGATTGAAATTGAATTAATTGAATTTTATACAATAGCTCAATTTCGTTCCTATAATAAAATTTTGATTATTATCGCAAAAGTTTTGTTGCGATTTTTGTAAAAATATGATACTATAGGTTTGAATAAGAATAATATTTCGCGAGGCGGAAAGTATGCGTGTCTGCATTCCCTAAGTTATCAGTTTATCTCGTATACTCGTCACGTAGACGTATTCTTGAAGAATATCTGTAAGTCTGAAGGAACATATATGGTCAGACAAACCGTATCTACTGGGAAAGTGGATTTCGAGTGTATGTTGATACTGCAGACGGATAAATAGCCGTATCCTGCCACAGACGAATAAATTGCCGTATTTACTACGTAGGGTAAATCGTCGCATTTGCTAAAGCCAAAGTTCGCTCTTCCATGCCCGTAGACATTTCAGGTAAATCTGTGTCGGGTTCACTGGAATTAAATAGGGATCGTGATATCTGTTGCAAATATTGTACTAGACCGTGGCAATTTGATATCTTTAAGTCGAGACATTTTAAAACGTTGTCAAATTAATTTAGTAACAAATCTGGCAATTAATTAATGTCACCCGTTGAATCAAGTGGATCGAGCATATAAAAAAATTTTTAATGCTTATTTTACGACGTATTTCTCGCAGAAATTTATATATATAGACACGTATATGTATACGACAGATGGTTATACGAAGAAATTGGGGACTTCAAACATCCCGCAAAAACTCCCCGCGACTTTGCAACGACACGTGCACCAAACCAATCTTCTCCATCCACTTCTGGTAAACTCGAGAAGGAAAAAGTTTCGCGATCTGATGGAAAACGACGGTGCAGACTCAGCGTGATTTACAATTGAGATATTGTCGAGAAGTTTTTCCAGGATCGGTGGTCCGTCGTTCACGCCGTGATGCGGAAAAGCTTGAAAGATTCTCATTTCGTATTTGACGTTCTACTTTCCCGTTGCTCGCATAATTTTTATGTCTGCTCGCGAAGAGAAAATATAGCCCGGTTTGATATTCGTGCTTCCTTCGAATTCTGCTGTTACATCGGAAAGAAAAGAGATACCGGTCCCGGAAAGTTAGCGATTGAAATTCACTTAACTGCAAATTCAATCTGACGATTTAGGAATTCCGTGGTTGCGATATTGTTCATTTGCGAGGAGATGAAAATTTTATAAGTCTTGTATTCGACGTATAACTGTAATACAGTTACCGTTGTAGTCGGGTTCTCTTTTAAATAGAGGATTAATCTGCACCCTCTAATTATCCGAATTATTAATGATAAAAGCCGCTTGCTGCGTCAACTGCTTAATTAATTGCAACGATGGTAAAGAAGACCGGACTGACATCGTCTAAATAAAATTAACTTTTGCACGAGTTTTACTTGCTGATGATTAACGACTCGTAATGCCGGAGCCCGGGTATTTGCGAAACCGCGGGAATTATAAAAACGTGCTTTAAATTCGGGTTGTTTAATTCGTTCTACGAGCATATTTTTTTGCAGTGTGAACGGAATCGTAATTATTGAAGAAACAGAAAACAAAACGAAAAGTTTCACGTTTTATGAATTTCGGCATGGAACTTCGAAGTTCCTGAAGTATCAGAAATAATTCGAATATTTCATCGAATATAAGTGCGAACGAAAGATCGAAATTGATTACGCGAAGATTGCCAATCTCCTCGTGGATCAATAGGGGAACAGGAATTTTCGCAGCAGTTCGAATTCCAACACTTTGCGCCGATTCGAAGAAGTTTCCGCGATTCCGAAAATTCTTTTCACCGTGTGAACTAATTACCCTGGGGCATTACGAAACGTCTCGAGCGTTTAAGTGGATTAAAGTTTTTCTCGACCCGAAACAAAATTGTCTGCAATGTAACCTGCATGATAGAGAAATAGTAAGAATCATTAAACTTCTTGAAACCTTTCATTATTTTTACTTCTAACTGGTACAATAGAATTACATCGATAAAAAAGAAACTTATTTAGTACATTTTTAATACTCATTAATAATGAACGAATTATCCTGAATGTTTCTAAATATTTCTTTTACACACTTACACTTACACACATGAATCAACGAAACCGATCTACAATACTTGTTTTAAATCGTTCCATCGTTTCTCTTTATTTTTCATCCTGCTTTCGGAGATATCGACATTTAAATTATTCCTGTAAGTCGACTTAAGTGGTACAAATGACGAAGGGGGTTACATCGCAGACGAGAGGTATTATAAGACATTCTACTCAAGTAACGAACGTAAGTCAAGTGGAATCACGTTCCATCGAGTGGCAAATGACAGTCCCGGTGAAGGGGACTACGATATACACCTGCAGCTTCCCCAGAAGCATACTTTTTATTGCCAGATGGAAAGAAGAAGGAGGAGGAAGGGGGCGTTAAAGCCCCCAGGCGTTTCTTTTTCTCGTCTCTTTGAATCGAGCACACTGTACAATAATGTCAAGCTTGAAATTCAACCGCAAGGAACGCCGTTCCACGTTCCTCTTCGCGATTCCTTTCAGCATCGGAAACCAAAGCCCCGATTTTCCGCGACGTGTTGTCGATAGTTCGAAACACGAGGAACCCGAAGCTTCAGCGATACCGCGAAGGAAAAATAGATTTTCCGTGGTTCATACAGGCTTGTCTCTATGATACACAAGGCTAAGCGGAAGAGAGTTTTTTCACGTGTGTTAAAGTGTCGTTACGTTGATACGTTGATAGACTTTTAGTTACTTAAGATATAAGTCTATGGAAGATAATAATATTACGTATTGGAACTTTTTGATTTTGAAATTTTATCGCGTAGAAAGTTGAAGTTCGAAGAATTCTGACGTGTAACAGTTTCAACGAATTGAAAGTTTTCACGGGATGAAAAATCCTACGCTCGGAAATTTCTTTTCTGGAAAAATAATAGAGAATTCTTTTGTAATGTGCCGTGTAATTTGTGTAACAGTAAACGGTGTGACGTATATTTCTGTTCGCCATGAAATTCGCATTTTCTTAACGCTATTCTTTTCATGCTACATCGGAAGAGATTTTCTTTCATTGTTGTCCTGTCTGTTTCACTTTGGAATTATTCATGATCGTAAAATTATCGTTTCACGATTCGCGTAATGGGTTTTCGAATTTTGCGAGGGTATTGATATTTGATGCTTTGTTTACCGAATGAACTTCCTTTGGTTATTGTGAGGGAACAATTTGGAGCGTGATTCATTCCCTAATGGTAATCTCGTATGCGATGTCACAACTTCGGTATTAACTTGGAGTTTGCTCTTAATTTATCGATATATATATATATATATCTTCGGGATTTCCTTTCAAGCTGCATTTACAATGTTCGGAGTACAATGTTCTATAATGCAAAATCTGTCACGTTTAAACATTCCGTCAGAAAGCAGTTCTAATCACGTACAATACATATAAAATAATTATCGAGTAATTAAAAAGCACATTCGCAGAATCCACGTAAAAACAATTGACGAACAAAGTAATAAAAAGCTTTTTTCCTAATCACTTGACCGCAATCCATTCCTTTCAAAGCGACAACCACCTTTAATGAGGATAAAAACGTCGCCTGTCTTTTTCACCTAATTGAATTTCTTCCAATCTCAATTCTAACCAACAGCGATTATTCGCCGTCGGAATTTTGTGCGACAAAAGTTTATATTACACGGATAGTAGGTCACGCTGTCGGAACGATGAAGAAGATACAAAATCTCGGTAGGAATGTTCGTGGTGGTAGCACGGCGAAAGGGGGAGAGAAACCCCGGGAATAAGAATGTGCCCGAGTTTTTTATCCGAGTTATAAATTATTATCTCATCAAGCCGTTTCGTGTAGCAAAAGTCGGGTGTAGTTTCACGAGGACGGGGCCGGAAATTAGAGAAACACCGAGTGAGTTGTACCGGGATGAAAATTAAAACGGTCACTTTCTTGCGAACGGGAGAAATATTGGACCGATCGCCGTCGGATAACGAAAGAGCGAAACGTGGCCAACATTTTTCCCGTAATGTCCTTTCCAATAAGCGAACTGACGGGGCATCGATAACACGTATACTACGTACTAATGAACTGTCCTCGCACGTGCGCAAATACAGGACTTCCCGGCAAAGAAATTCATCGGTCCGACCACCGGTCGCTGGGAAGTGACGATCAAAGCCAACGTATTTTTTTTTTATTTATTTTTCTTTTTTATTTGTTTTTTTTTTGTTGTTGCAAACTTTAACTCGCCGTAGGCATTCGCTCGCGGTGGTTCATTCGCGAATACACCGCCGTGAAATATTGAGATTAATTCGATGCATTTATGCGCGGCCGTACTTTTCGCCCGTTTTGACGTTTATAAAATGAACGAAAATCGGAATATTTGAAATTGTGTAACGTGTGTACGTGTTTGAAATATGTTTCATTTATCGCGGAGTTTCCCGGGATTATGATAGATTAGAATTAATCGATCTCGATATTTTACGTCCGATGTTTAAACGTGTTCGTGGTGATTAATGTTTGCTTGGGATTTTTCTTTTCTTTACGTCTTGTATATAGGATATTCGGTGGAATTTATCAGAAGTGTATACCACAAATTGTGATATCAGAGTCGTTTTAGGCTTGAAATTCGCGACGATCGAAACTGCCGAGAATATATTGCGTTAGCTTAACGAGGTACGCTACGACGGTCCCAAAGGAAAGGAAACGGGAGCCCTCCCTTGCGAGCTCGTATTTTATATCGCGGCTGTACACGTCGACCAACTTTCCCGGTAACTGGCCGCAGACGTCGGGCGTTTTCTTTTTCATCGGTTTTTCCCTGGAGAACGGAGCACCGACTGCCAAGAGAAGAACCGCCAAGAAAGAAGAAAAGAAAAGGAGAACACGACGCAGAAAAGAAAAGGCCGGGGAAATTCAGACTTATTGAAAATATGTAACTCGAAACAGACGGAAACATGAAAATCTACAGGAAAATCTAAAAGACCTACAAACGGTGAAAAGAATCTACAGAAAGAACACAGATAAAGCGGAAAATAAAGATCCAGAGAAAGAGAGAGAATTATTTCCGTGTAGAACTAAAAATAAAGCGAAGCTCGGAGAAAGTAAAGAAAGTAGAAGAACACCGTTCCATTCTATCCCTATTCCGTAGTAAAAAAAAATCAACGCTAAAACGCCAAAGAATATAAAAATACCATTGTATAGAACAGTGAGAAAGAACAAACTACTTTCACCAGCAAGACAAAAGAGAGCGACGAAGAAAATCGGAGAATGTTAAAACGGGAGAGGTGGAGTGTGTCGGAAATATCGGAAGGGAGGAAATACGATCTGAATTAACCTGAGGTCACGAGGGGATGCCCTTCTGCATCGAGGTTCTCTGGCAGGGGTAGAACGAAATTGCACGTGGAAGGGACGACTCTGCTCCCGGGGTTAAGGTGGTGTGAGTGACTTTTGATTGTTTTCCGATATCACGGCTAACCGACTCCGAATGTCGATTCGGTGCCCCGGGGCAAAGCGAAAAATAACGAGGAGCCAATTAACGTTCCCGATGTGCCCTCGCTTTAACGCTCTCGCCTCTCTCGGATGTGGTGACACATACCGGAACCCTTAATCGGGACTTCCAAAATCGTACGTATCCTAAACAATCCGAACCCAAAGGGAAAACCGCGAACGTTAATTACGCTGACTAATTACTTTCGGGTTAGATCTCGACCGCGTTGTAGAATTCACGTGATTCTTTTTTAACCCCTACACGCCATATACTGTGGATGTTTAGTAATTTCTTATAAAATAAATATCCCATTACCAGTGCAGCCAAACCAACAAAAAATTATTTCTCTTATTGAGGGATTCTATAGTGAATAATCTGTAGTGAAAATTTTAGTCTATTTGTTATTGACAGTAATTATAATAATAAAAAAACTAAACGTCCTCATTTGTCCAAGAACGTAAAGAGGTTAATACGCTCGAGTATATGTATATGGTGGTAAGTTTTAATAATAAAAGGGTGCTCGTTGTAAGTAGGGGTGAGTTTTTGAACGTGATATCTCTGTTCGCCGTGCGTGTGCCGAAGAATCCTGGTGGAATTTTTTGAATAAAAATCTGCCGGTCGGAAGGAAATTTAAAAAGACGTAAAAGTCATCATAAAAGAGAGACCGAGATGATGTATGCGGGTCAGATATCCCTGCAGGTGTGTAGACATCGTAATTTCCGGAGCTCAGGAAGGATTCGGTCCTGTAATAACACGACCTTTCCTAACGTCTCCCGAGAGCACTTACCGCAAGTGATTTTCCTCAACGTTTGTGGAGAGTTAGCGATAATAGATTATGTTCCACTTTCTCGTACCGGGCCCCGCGCTCTTCCAGATACAGACGTATATTAATTACTAGACTTTTACACCGGCTACGCCGGTAGAATTAGCTCTGCGAATGTAACGATAAAACGTTTGAAAGTATTCTACGTGAATTACACTACGAATTTGTCTTTTTTTATACTTCTTTCACTTTGGACTCTCTTTTAATGGTACTACATTATCTTTCGTCATTTTTACACAAATTTTTATTTACCCAATGCATCTCTAATATTTGAATAAGTCAAGATATGTTAGTTAATCGTTTCATCCGCGTAGAGTACACTTACGAACGATTGATTTTGTGGATGTTGAACAAATATTTGATAACTTTTCCACAGTTTCAGTTACATTTATCGTGAAATTCTCTTGAGACCGGGCGAAAGTGAAGTAGACTGTTCTTTTTGCCTTTCACCGCGGTATATTTCACGGCTTCCACGATTTCGTGAGAACGGAGGGTTAAAATTTGCATGTGTATTTAATTTTCCCCCCAGAGCCGACTTGGAGTTTCTTTAACGGCGTATCGGTCGTTGTACAGTCTTACGCTTAACCCGCACAGCCTCCGACTGTTGATCTCGTGAACGTCGGCGGGATCCACTCGAATTTGTATTTCAAGTCGCAAGCTCCTTATCCGAACGACCAGGCCGCAACTTGATGAAATAAACTGTCGGGATGCTTTCCTGCATACCGTTTATATTTTCAAGTCTGTTACACACAGGGTGGCTGACAAAAATGTACTCTGGTCGATTTCAACGTTCACGTAATTGACAGAATAATAATTCAATTAATCTAATACAGGTTTAGAGATTTTCTCGTGAGATGTTTTCTGTGAAATTGAATAATTTTCGATCACTAAAGATATTTAAATATCTGTCTGATGGAACATTAAGGGTACCGTCATCGTATAGTATATTGTCCATTACGATAATAGGATACTTTGTATCTCTACTTCTTGGGTTTGCATGTTTCAATAATGCATGCTCTTGAATGTAGTATTCATTAGTGCGCAATATGTTATGCGGGAACGGCCAGGGCGGTGTGTGCGTATTGAATTAAGTTCAATTCAAATGCGGCTGAAGCATCTCGTGATTATCGTCATGCCTAATGGCTAGATGTATCCGTTGCAATGGAAATCATACCACCGTTGCCAATAGGGATTTCCCGGATTATACACGCACAAACGTGAGACTTGTTTCGGATAGCGTAAACATGTTAGTAAAATGTTAACCCACGCCGGATAAGGGAAATAATTATAATATTCGACGAAGTGGCGGAAAGTTTAGTATCTTATCAGAAGCTCTCGGGATACGCGGAAGCACAGACGAGTTTTCTAACTGAATTTCTCTTTGCAACTGATGACCACCTGTTGCGCAAAAATGTGCGTGTATTGTGCATTTGCATCGGCTCTTTGTCTCGATTACCTTGTCTTGCCGGCTATTGTCATTTTGTTTTTGTTGTCGCCACATATCTCACCTGAATAAATCGTCAAATTTGCCGAGGCGATTTGGGGGCTCGTGAATTAATGGACTCTTATGAAATATGACATAATAATGGGGTTGCGCGACAATTACATTTGTAATTTTTATTTCTAATGTGAAGGTACGCATTCGTCATACATTTTCTATGTTATTTCGATTTTCAGTAATTAAGGAATGAGTAGAATTTTAATTGATTAAAGTGACTTTATATGCCACGTTTATTAAACTTAAGATGATATTGTCGTGCCATGTGACACAATGATTCTTTTTTTCATTTATTTTTCTGTTTCATTTTTCACGGCATGCAGGATCATTTTTTTTATTGTACCCCACGTTTTCTGAGAATATTGAAAGTATGTCTCTTAATTGAAGCCATTCCGACTAATTTTCGCGAGTCCATTAATTTTCCTTATGCAAACGAGCACCGAGAAGTTTCTATTGAAGTACGACGTGTAATTTGGCTGTAGGTTTCTTCGCGTGAGATTACAATACCGTACAAGGTTCATTTTCCTTGAGTGTAGAATTTAGTACGGTAGCAAGGCAAATATTCCGGATTGTTCCAGATACACACTTTCCGTTCGCTTGATAGTTTCTCTTTAGGATAAGAATAAGAGGCCGCGTGTTCCTATCTGTGGTTCTTGACGTCCGTAAAACCGGAACATGTTAAAACATCCGACGTGTTTTCCTCCGTTCCGACGATGTTGAGCGTATCGATCACCGCTGACGTGAAAATTTATTATTCCACCGGGATATCGTGTATCTGGGCCTCTGTGATGTTTATTAAATCCATTATCGAAAGAATTAACCTTCCACAGTGCGATATTACCAAATCAATTGAATTTACGGTGTGCCACTCGAACGGAATGTTATCACAGTTAATAAATTCTTTTTTAACGTTATTATCGTCGGAGGCAGGATAATATTTAGCTTTTCAAACGACTATATTATCATGGACATTATCACGAGTATTACATTTTAACAGAAGAAAATATATCCGATTGGCAGGCTGCAAATTAACGAATCGATCAACGATGCATTATACGACGTGATAGAACACACACGCTTAATTAACAGATTTTACGGAACGATGTAAAGTTGATATCCCCGTAAGATCATAAACAAACTGAACTGCCCTCTCCCTGCTTATTGATCATACGCGAACGTAATTCGGGGCTCTTAAATTATCGGACGACGATAATTCTATCAAACGCGAACTTTTCCCGCTGCCTTTAGCGGCACCATTATTGATAATACCGTGCATTTGGGTCAATGCAATACGGGTGTCTCTGAAAGGGTTGTTATCATACGTCATTTTATCATCGATCGATTTTTTTCGTGTTGCGTATTCTGCTGAAAGGTACGTAATGATGATTAAAATGATATAACATTTAACATCTAAATCTACTGATAATTTATGTGTGTATATCCATAATTTCTACAATCAAATGTAGATAATTGTAAATTTAGTATAGTTCAGGAGAATAGTAAACATAACAATTTTTAAATAGTAATAGAAAGTGTATATTTGTTTCATTACAATTCAGGCACATAAATCATGTTTAATTTTTCACCGAATTTTTGCTATACTCCTATAAAGTTCGTAGATTCACGTTATCCTCGTCTAACTCTCAGCAGATTATGAGATTTTGAAATTCTTCCCTCCAATCCATTCTCAAGGATGCTGAACTTAAACAAGTTCCTTCTCGGAATTAGATTCTAGCTACCCCGACATAATTTCACCTCATTAATTTATCGCATGGGGCGGTATAAATTTACGTCAGGCATAATGAAGAGCCAAGCTATTATAATATCTACAATTTACCGGATCATATTAATTTCTTCCACGGATCGACAGATAACTGTCAAACTTAAATCTAATACCGTGGGTGGTGGCCCGTGTGAATTTATATTATATCATACCGCGTATCGAATTTTCGGCCAGTAATTCTTATCGATGCACCGGATAGACGTTTAAGAACGAGGAACGGCAGTCGAAAAGCGTCATTAATTTTTCCCGATTTTTCCGGATCGTGGTCACGTAGAGACCGAGGGACAATGGGGAATAAAATTAAAAAAGGTGGACCCGAACTTTTTCCCCCGCGATTTTCGACGAAACGAATTCCCAGCATCGATCGAGCAGCACACGGAGCATTCGCTTTCCGATAGGTTAGTTCAATTTATAGCCATTCCCGGCACAAAAGCATCGCCGAATTATCTCTCTCGCCGGAAACGCCGACCAGTTCGACTTGATATATATATATATATATAAAATACATATATATATATATATACGTGTATGTACATATAGGTATCTATTCCGCGTATACCTATAGACAGATCCAACCTAAGGCTGATATGATCTCGCGAGAAAAATCATCCCGCATTTCTTCTCTTCGTGTTCTAATCTGTCGGCCGTGAAACGATCCCTTTGAGATATCTCAGAGTCGAGTCTCATCCCGAATGGATTTTTCTTTGTAAATCATACTTGATGTCTACAATTAATTCTCATGCCGTAACTTTCCCTCTGACAGTCTTCGATCCACGTTGGATACACGTTGGATACTCTCATGATACACGTTGTATTATCTCAGATTGCATATTCTTTTATTTACTTCTCCGTCGTCTGTTAGTACAAAGCAGTTGCTGAAACAGCATTGGATCGATGTGCCAGATATAAATCATAAATAATCAATATCCGTCGCACGCGTACACATATTGAAACACTTCGAAAGTAGTGCACCTCGCGCGTCCGTCGCGAATATTCGGCGAACAAATGTTCCTCGTAACTTTGTGCGAGTATTTCGCAAAAATTTCGCAGCACTCCTCGCACCATTCCCCACTTGATAATTTCTCAGCCAATTGAAACGTTATCCTCTCGTAACGTTTCCATTTTGTCCCTATATTTCCCCTATACATTGTATTATACATACATACCTGGTCAGCCTGGTGACAATGGCGATTCGAAACGTGTGGCTGGCGTGTCCAAGCACACAGATCGAAACGAACACCCGGAACTCTGGGGTACGTCTTTTTTTTTCATCCCTCCGCCCCTAACAAAAAAAAAAACGTGTGTGGAAAACTGCTGAAACGTAGCGTTCAAGCGACCGAGGGGGGAGGGGAGCTTACCGGGCATCGATCCATAAGTGGGATGCATCGAAACGTTGAAATTCATCATCGAAGCTTTCTCGTTAATCCGTTCTGGCTAGCGTGACAGCGAGCTCCTGCCAGAGACCAGTTGTATTCGTTAAACGCGTGCTCGTCGATGCCGGTGGTACACGGCGCTGTTTAACGGCGGAACCGTTTCACCGGCGATAATGGAATTTACATCGGCAGCCCGACGTTACGTAATGTAACGCGACGTAATCTGCCGTCTAGATGGATGCGAAACGGGGTCCGCGTGCCGATTTGCGCTGGTAGCGAGGATTTGGATGGATCGATATCCCTACGACTGTGCCTGGCTTTCTCTCTCTCTCTCTCTCTCTCTCTCTGTCTCTCTGTCTATGTGTCTCTCTGTCTATGTGTCTCTCTTTCTATTTCTCCCTCTCTCTCTCTGTCTGTTTGTCTCTCTTTCACTGTTCCTCTACCCTAGCGAACACCTATCTACCTCTCACTTTTCCTCGCATTGTTCATTTTCTTTTTTTTTTTCGTTCACTAATTTTTATTTCCTTCTCATAGCCACCGTTTATAAACACTCGATTAACTCGATTCCCTGTTACGGGTAATCAGGGATATGATAAATCGCGCGATTATTAGTCGGCAGTGTTGTTTGTCTTTAAACATTTGTACCAAAGGATCCGTTGAATTTCATTCGAATTATATACACAGAGCAGCGATGGATCAATCGATGCGTTCCCGATGGAATTGTTATTAATGCGTCCAGTTTTCACGGTTCCCGCGTGTTTCACGATATTATTATACGTACAGTTAGGTACGTAGGTGGATTGATCGCGAACAATAAATGTTTTATCTATCGGTTTATCTATCCCAGGACCGAAATTTCCCTCTGTGCGAGCTGCTGTTTTCCATCCCCGCTATAATTTCTACCCCTAGCGAGTGTTGTCTCCCTTTCGTGTTAACGGCTAGGACATCGGAGCCACGGCGCCATCCGGTCTAGCCAAATAAAAGTTCCTAGTCGTCGTCGACGTCGTCGTCTGGTCTGGTCTGGTCCCGCCGAATTGCGTACCGTCCGTCCACCCCTCTTCCCCCCCCCCGTCATCCCACGAAAGGAACACAAGTGGAGGCACTTTGAATTCATGAGACGGTTGCGGATCCTTCTGCCCGGATCTCCCTATTCTTTCACCCTATCTTGTAGCGGTTCCCAGTCCATGAGGAGGGAAGTTTTCACGATTTCGAAGGAATTCCTTGTCGTTTGTTGCCTGAACTATGCAACGAACGGATAAGGGACAGCGATGTAGGGCTAAAATTGTTTCGATCGTTTTAGAGACACTTGTATAGCGTGCGTAGGGAGATTTCTAGATGAAACTGTAGATTTAAGAATAATCGAGCTGTGAAAGTTTTGTTCAAGAGGAACTTTACACTTGTCTATATTAAATTGTCCTTTTTTTTCTTGTTGTTTCTAACGATTGGATTAACGAAGGTAAATGGTATTAGGTTGCAAGGAATGGATGGAACGGATTCATTGAGAAACTTGTATGATCCTTACGAAACGTCCCGGTCTTCCTGTTATCTGTTCGTTCATAGACAGGAAGTTGGTCGTGTAACTTGTTTCCTTGAAACGCTTGAACCCGGGCTGCTGCTTAGTTTCCAGATTCACGCGGCGGCATATATTTTCGCGAGAACTGCGTCTTATTGGCACCGCATTTCCTCAAACGTTCTTTCCCAACGCCCTTATTTCCACCCTTAGCCAAACTTGGCTAAAGTCAACACTTTAAAATGAATTAGGGTTGAAGTAAGTTTGCAACAACTCGGAAGTTACCATATGACAACTTCTCAATAAAGTTCTCGTTTCGAAGGGAAATATTTCAGCAGTTCTGACAAGTAGTCTACGATTAAAATCTTCGTTTTTTTTTGTATGTTACTATGTGAGGATAAATTCTGTCGGATTCATCTTTATAGTTTGTTACAGATTATTAGGTGAATTCTTTTATTTTCCATTTAAAAACTTGACACATTTAATTCGTACGTTGTTATGAGACGAAGATAGTCGTTCGTGTTATTTCGTGTCTGTTTATCGCAGGAAATATTTCTTTCTTTCCCGCTGTTTGCAAATCTCATTCGGAGCGGGATCGTTTGTCCTCGTCCGTTTTGTTACCCGCTCACTTCCGTTCTCTTTTCATTTTCCTGCTTTCTTCGCTCATTTATCTTGACATTTCGTCCTCGACTTTCTTAGCCGGGGAGCTCGTTTTTAACGAGATTTATCGCTCGAAACCACAACAAGGAAAAAGAAGGTGCAACATCCAGCGATCATAAATTATTGTTCCTTCTCTCTGCTCTCTCTTTCCTTTTTGTTCTTTTCCTTTTGACGACAGACTTCAGGAATTTTAAAGACATCGATCGAAGAATAGTTTGATGAACAGTCAATAACGGTTCCTCGGCGTCGTAATCGTTCGAGTTTCGGAGTATGGAAAAAGACAAATGGAGAGGCAACGAGGAACCCCTCGAAACTTTCCAAAGAGCTTGTGATTTATTTCAAATGCGATAAGCTTATCGATTCCTCTAGCGACAGATGATCTTTATCGCGGATTAAGAAATGAAAACAGTTTCGCCCTGTGAGAGATTGATTCGGGTAAAGTGTTCGTTAAGAAAACGTCAATGTCTTTCGAAAATAATACAGATATTCATTGTCCCCGCTTTCTTGTGTATCTTTCCACTATGAAACTGTACAACCGACGGGAACGTGGGGCAAAGACAGTGATGCTTCCATTCCGTTCTGGAATCTCGGAGTCAGCACCCCAACGGCAAACACGAAAATACACACCTAAGTGTATTGACAGTGCCAAGAAACGGGAGCGCATTGGCCCGACAGATTAATCGATATTACTGCAACGGTCGACGGAATCGGCAGTTATAATTCCCACTCATCCGAAAAATCACATCTACCAACATCTACCAACTCAAATTTCAAAAATTTATCACAGATACTATCTTCTGAGACAGATAACTCTAAGTAAAACATAGTAATCGATAAAAGATCATCGATAAACCCAAAAATACTTAAACCACTGTGTCAACCAAAAAAAAGACAACTTTCCTCTCAAAAGAATTCCTCCAACCGCCTTGTCTTCATCTTCCCAGACGGAAATCGATCCGCGTGGATTTCTTCGATCCTCCCGAAACTTCGTAAAAAAGGGAAACACTCGACGTATGTCCCGCCGGTTGAAAAAGGACACAAAGTAGAGGGTTCCTTCGCGATATCGTCGTGTCCGCCGAGCGAAACGTCGAAGTAGCAAGAATCAGCGGGAGAAACAGGAGGAAAACGTGAGAAAGAAATAAGAAAAAATAAATAAAAGAAAAAAAAAGAAAGACAGAAAGAAAGGAATCGGGAAAGAGAGTCGAGCCGCTCTGGCGAAAGTCTGGCAGGGGCGCAAACTCGTTTTGAGGAGAGGGCTCGCTCGGGCTGGAAGAGGGTGGAAGAGGGTGGAAGAGGGTGGAAGAGGGTGGATGACAGGGGCTGGAAGGGCGCCCAGATGCGATGCGGTGGGGGTGAGTCGGGATTGGCTTTTCGCGAACGTGAAACTCAGTAGTACGCTACCACCCACGCACGTAGTACGCACGTCCGCTCCACGTGTGGTTCGACGAACGATCCTCGATTTCTGCGAGTCCGCGAGCGGACGAGACACATCGTCGAGGATCGACGGATCTCGGTGCCAGGAACCCCGATTTAAAAAAAAAAAACAAAAAAAAATCTGATCGGCGAAGCAACCCAGGGTGAAAACGTGTCGGTCCGACGGCGACCATCGATCATCACGGACGGATCTAGAAACGGGGATCGAGAACGAAAGATTGGAAACTTGAGTCGGAAAGGAAATCGAGAGGAGTTAGAAGGAAGATGAAGAGACGACGGTAGTGGCTCGTCGGAAGGGAAAAATTGCATTCTGTAGTAAGTACTCGAAAGAATGCGGGAACTATTTGGGAAATTGAGAAACTACTGTTGTTGATGATAATAGTAGTAGTGAATAGAAAGAGGATATAGATCGATTTTAATGAAACGACGGGAATGATAACGAGATTGGCTTCGTACAGCGAGAACCGCGATTAAAAGCAGATTTTCTTTTATCGAAGCTGTGATCGTTCACGCGACAGCGGCCGGCGTTTCGACACACATACGCATACACACACACGTATATATTATACACATATACACGAGCAAAAAACTGGCTTTGGAATCCCCCATGAGAAAAACACCTGGCACCGAGGAAACTCAGTTGTAATCGTGGAATGCACGATATCGACGTTTGACGGGATCGAGCGGATGGATCGAGGTGATGGATCGAGGGATCGTCAGGTTGCCGAACTCGTCGACGAGCGATTTCTGTCGTAGGAAATATATAAAATGAAATTACACCGTGCGAGGCAAGAAACCAGTTCGAGATTCGCGGTGACAACGTTACGCCGACGTATCGTCATCGCTGGCGTGAATTCCGATTGGGCCTTTTAAGAAGAAAAGATCGAGAACCAACATCGATTTCAACAGATACGTAAGTGTTTCTATTGTTATGTCTGTAAATGTTTATTAAGAAATTCTATCGAAGTAAACGTGTTATTTTTCGGTCGATTTAAGAGCACCGGTTGTTTAAACTTGTGAAAGATAATTGTTATATAAGATTGTGCCTGTTTGTTGGACATTAAAGTTAGAAATTATTTCTACGCTATAAACATGTCAGTAAATTGACCTAGTTTTCTTTGAGATTATTTACGAACACAGTCCGACATAGAACAATTCTTTTCTTGAAATATACTTTCTGTTATTTGACCGTAAATTTATGTTTGATGTGAAGTCCTATGATATGTGGTATCTATTATTTGTGTATTATTTCCTGATGTTTCTTGTTCTTTCATTGAAAGTGTAAAATAGTTTTTAAATAATTTTTATGTAAATCAGGAAGTAATCTGCGAATTAGATATCAGGAGGAAGTTTCATTGAATTTCAATTGCAACAATTAAGTACAAGATCCATTCGCGAATTGGTATCTACATTTTACATTAATAGAGTCAATAACATTGTACTTGCGGGGTTTCGGTATCACAACTAGCGCAATCATACAGACACCGAAGCCTTCCAGAAACATGCAATAAGTTGCGTAATTAAACCCGGTAAAAGTAGAAGTTATTTCAGGATCTGCATTTCAAACGCAGACGTACTTTGTGCGGAAGCACGGCTTACAGTTTACAGCTATTTTAGTAATTAGTTCCGAAGTGAAATTGAAAAACGGCTAACGACGTTGTCAAGAGCATAACATTTTTCTGAACGATAATGTATACGTTATGGTACATTCGGGATGGGGATTATTAAACCCGGATCCGTATCCCTGAAGCGGACCACAGAAATTCAATCCTGTGATATGGTGAAATGTAGGAAAAATTCTTTGAAGTACATTTCACGGTAGTCAACGTTTGAAATGTGTAGAATCATATTTCATATCTTCAGACTTACATAATCTGGAGTGCTGTTTTATTTAAATTTTGTTTTAATTTTCACAAGTTGATCAACATTAAATAAGTTTTCAAATAATATAAGAAAATTTATCATTTTTCTTTTATTGAATCGCATGATTATTATTTGATATTTGTAATTTATTTATAATGGAAGATTTTCACTTGAATTATTTATTAGATAAAATACTTCTTACGTATTATTGTCATTTAATTATATGTATATTCACCAAGGTATCTTAATTTGTATGCTATTTTTTAGATTCTGATATTTCTGATAACAGAATTAAAAAGCATTCAATTTTGATTGAAAACATTACAGCTTCAGTTATGGAATTTGGCGAGGTATACAATTTTAGATAAATTCCAGCTCCACAATTGTGTTGAAAAATAAAATGGGGATCCGAACTTAATTCCTCTCTTCTACATTAAAATTCTCGCCCAGAAAAAAATCAGCGTTAATACGCGAATCCCGGTTTCGCAGGTATTTTTACAGCGCCGCGGGATTTCGAGGGCTCAGACGAATCGCTGTTTTTAATTTTACACTATTATTTTCAATTTTCATACCTCTCGGAGTCCTTCCAATTTTAAACGCTCGTTCCGTAGGAGACTGCGGGTCGAAATATTTTCTGTTTTCCTTATTTTGCGACATATTTTTGGCAAGCTCGATGTACGAAGCCATTGGCGTAGACGTGTTGGTTAATATCGTCGGTACGGTTAGATGGGGATGATTGCGAACGTCGGAAGAGAAGCTCCTTGTTGGTTTCCTGGGCGGCAGGAATTGTGACATTATTCCAATTTCGATTTCTCCTCTCACGCCACCGTCATTCGGCTGTTCGATGTTCCAAATAATTTACACGCGATAGAAATAGAGTATAGTTAATATTTATTCAATCCGCATAAGTTGTATTTTATAAGGACCACTGTTTCCGTTGTGGAGATTTTCCGGAATTTCTTTCAGAACTATTCGCTATTTTTAGATCGCACTATTTTCATGGAAAAAAACTCGCAGCTCGAAGTTCGTACTTATTTTTCTGTAAATCGACGGAATCCGCTTTGTCGCCGAGATTAATCCGGAATATAAATTTCTCGTTGCTTTCGTTCGTACTAGATTGTTTGAAACCATTGGATTTCACCGATATTTATGTTGGAATTTTACCACTTTTCACAGCTAGAAAATTACCACGCGAACTTGCTGCGATTTTTGTCTCTCGTGATACTTTATCAAGTGCTCGATTGTGTGTACGAACGCCATTAGAGAAGATTTTGAATTTGCGTGCAAATTAATCGTATTATATTGGTCGAGGTTTCGAGGATCGAACATAATCTTTCAGTAACGAATGAAATGCATGTACGTACATACACACACACACACACACACACTCTCCTATATCTCGTGAACATCGCAGATTTATCCGCGCATTAATTAATAATCGAACGAGTTAAAACTCCAAAGTTGAAGCCCGTTTTATAATAAAAATCGGTTTATCACGGTACAGAAATTTCCATGTTCCAGAAATTTCAAAGCGCAGGAATTTTCCAGCGCAAGAACTTTCAGCACGTCGGAAATTCACAATTAAATTGAACACAGTAAACCGTAATTTTATTCAAATCGTAATTACCTGATAAAGTTGACTCTCTCCCTTAACAGGATTCTACGAACATCCCATGGACTTTACGATACCGACTTATAAAACCTCTAAATGAGATTAAATTAAAATCAATATAAAAAGATTTCTCTAACGAATCCACCTTTGTGAAAATTACATCGACAAAGATCAAAACATACTCAGCATCATTCGTGAAAAGCATATGATAGTCTGTTTCATTCGAGGAGGTGGTTAGCCTCTAATCGTTCATCCAACCGGAACACGAGGACATCGAAAGGTATCGACAATTATGTCAGTTACAACCCGTTCGCATGCAATTACGTAACGCTCGGTTATTGGGACGTCGGCATCTCCTGCGTTACACTTTTTCGGGAATGTAATCGAACGAAATGACAAGAATGTCAAGTACAGGATCCGCGACGGAAGGGAAAGGCGGCGATACGAACGACGCAGGATGACGTGCCAAATTTCGACGATTTTTCTTCTGCGGACATCCGACTGCACGGAAAAGAGCGGCCGATTACACGGCGGAAAAGCGGATTCGAAAACCCTGCATGCCTACAAATGAACCGGAGGGGAAAACGCTAATTTCCATTTTCCGAACCGTTTGGAATGCGCCACGTAAAATGTACAGAGTAACCGATACGCAGGGTACATATTTAGAGTTATTTTCCGCGTATATGTGTATGTATATGTATATGTATATGTCAGTTCGATACATCGACGGGTATGTTCTACTTCGATCCGTTCTCTTCTCGATTTAAAAATCACAAAGGAGCCTGAGCCGATTCTTGAAACTTTTTATCTTTCCTCTTGAACAGCTTTGAAACGATGAAGAGAGAATAAGGTTCTTACACGTTTGACCATGCAGCCAGGCGTACCATGGATTTACCACGCATTTACCATGTACACACGTACGTACGTGTGTGTGGGTGTATACATAGAATATTACGTACATAATAGTTGAACGATAGCAGATATTGTCGAAGAGATAATCTGAGATTTTCGTGCAATATTAATTATTTTTTATTATCTTTAAGAGTGTCGACAATATGAAATTGATTTTTCAAAAATTATGAATATTTAGAGACGTTATTATATTGAACACTTGTTGATGGAACATGTTACACCATGTGGAAACAAGTTTTTATCCTTGTATCCTTTATCACGTGTGGTATGCGGGTCAAGGCGATCCTGTTAAGAACATGACACGCCAGAACTTCCCAATTTTTTTCTCTCCTTCGGCGTTTAATAGTACACGAGAAATGTCGATCAAACGGGATGAAAGGCTACGTGACAGAATGTGGGATGCATTATAAAATGGCGAGGCCTGATACGAAAAACGGATATTACGGCTTTTCAAGGGATGTGCCCTTTTTCGGTGGAACTCGATCAAATGTATCGGATGTGCCCCGACTTTCTTTTTTTTTTCTTCTTTCTTTTTATACCTACGGCGGTAAATTACGAGCGTATTCAATTCGTAGAAGTTTCCGTCGCTTCTTTCAACGAAAATTTTAAAACCGCGAGGTAACGGTTTCAACGACGGACCCTATAAAAGGACATAAATTTAATATATTACTTCGTTCACTTTATGGGTTTTCACAGAGAGCGTAAGATTTATATTAGACAATTACAAAATCATTCGTGTAACGTTATTAGACGTACCCCATTTTTTTAAACGCCATCGTTATTGACATTTTGACGGCAGCTAAAGGCAAACGGCGGACTAAAATAATATATGGAAATATTATTTAAATTGTCTACCAGAAAATCCACTCCGTAGCTTATATGTAGAGAGACGTAACACATGGCTCTCACGGTTGCTTAAAGATCACCGAACATTCTTACCGTATCGATCTAAAAAACTATATACATACATATATAACACTAGGAACACTCTATTTCTCTTTCTTCGTCACTCTCTAACGGATTTATTCCAACACATTTAACAATTCTTTAACACCCACAAAATATATACATCCCGGTTCTTTTGGACGAAATTTGGATAAAATTTCTCAAGTTCCCCGAATTCTCGGAAACGTCGCTCTTCCGAACTATTCGAAAATCGCTGGATTGTAACGTAACGAGTATTCGCGCGATACGGAACAAAGTCATTACGTAACGCGTCTTCAATTAAGCTAATTGCAGCGGCACACTATCGAATGTGTACCGAAACGAGCCGCGAAATACTTCAAAGGGCGAACTCAGTCAGTCGGAACTTGACCGGATTCATCTTTGTTTCGCTGAAACACGGTAGCACGGTACCCTCCCACTGTTTTTGTCCTGTTGCATTTTCGAGTGCTTTGTTACTCAAAGGTAGACGAAGAAGCGAAGGTTTCTCTGACAGAGTATTTCTTTCACGGATTGGAAGGCCGGGATTCAAGAACAAGCCTTGTGTCCTGCTTCTTCTAAAAAATCAATGTCGTTCTAAGAGCCTAGACAGGAAGAAGAGTCGAATCGAATTGAACGATCGTGCTACGACACTGTATCAAAGAGTTTAAAAGTACGAAAAGATTGTCCGAAAGGAAGTGTATGCTGTATATTATATTAAATCACTTGCTATCTTAATCTACACGCGTGCTGGGTTGTTTAAATGAACAAGATGAACGAGTACTTTGTACGATTTTCTACTTTCTCGGCTGAGGAAACGGAGTTTTCGTGTCGAGATTCGATTAAAATTACGATAAAAGAAACACCGAGTCTCGTTGAAACGTACTTCGATTAATGAACGTTTTATATTTGAAAACATGCAGACGGGAATTGAACAGGGTTAGATAATGAACTTTCAACTTTAGTTATGAATTTGTTCGACTCGTTTTATTGCTGGAATATAAATTACAGGGAATGGTTCTCTTTAATTTCATGACGTAATTACGTAAATTATATCACGAAGCAAAATTGACATTGTATATAAACACTTCTGATATTCCGCGTAATTGGATACAAATTGGATACACTACATTCCGTAAACAAAATTAAATAACGGACGGCGTGTAATTTGCGTGATAAACTCGGTGTAACGTTAGTATCGTTTTCACCGGAAATTAGATTTCCAGAGTAAATTTATAATAATAATTGACGTATCGCCGGATACGGTCGAAGGAATAAAATGGAGCACTTATCGGACATAAGAATACATTGTAAGTACTTCCTAGAATGTTCGTGGGATAAGTGTGTGATCGAATATGGTGCTTCAGAACCCTCATCGTCCTTTTATATGTCACATCATACTGTCTTTCATCTTTCGCTCTGATACCCGGTATTGGAAGTCGAATAAGCGCTATGGACAACATGAATCGCGGTGCCACGCTGTCAGTAAACCGTGGATTATGGATATAGAAATAGATAATACCGCGGGAGTAACGATCTCAAAGATATGGGAAATTCGGAGAATTTCGTGACAAGTCTAATTCGGTTAATGTTCGGGTAAAGGTGATTCACGATATAATCGCACCGTTTTTAGTAGCACTATCTGATAGGAAGTCGTCAATGGAAGTCCCATTACACACACTTTTAATTCCATGGTAACCGGAAAAGACAAGTATATATGATTCATCGGATCAATAGATCCTTTTTGTAGAATCATAATTTTATATTTTTTCTCTGCAAGCATCAAACTATTGTTTTTCATATACATATATTTTGTATAGACAGTGAGATATCATATTTTAATATATTTTTCTTAAAAGATTTTCCACGATTTATCTGCTACAATTGGAAATTTCACTATTGCGGTTAATTAAGTGGAATTATATGAACAATATCAGGAAATTAGCCGTGTTTTCCCACACGTGGTGAACGGACGTACGAGTAATACGGATGAAAGTTTCAACGCGAGTTTATTCGATGTTAATTAATAGTTTCCCACGGAGTTATTAATTCTTCGAGTGGTGATTATCCGGTCTCACAGTAGCCGCGATTCTATCGTTCTAACTCGTTATTACAATTTCAAAATGAACCCTCGGTTTGCATGGGACTACAAGGTTATTGAGTGTCGGCTCGGTCGGGAGACAAATACGTTTGTCGGGCACGCGATCCGTTTGCATTTCTTTACGTGCCCGGGATGCAGAATGCATCGGGGAGGGGGGGGGGGGGAGGATGCAAATTTCCGTAATATTTGCTCGATGCGAAATAGGCTGCCAGGAAGTAGGTCCGAGCTACAACATACGTGTCACGATCGCCACGCATGACTGATCGCAAAGCGTGAAATAAATATGAAAGTTGTACTCTGATTTATGGATTACGAATTTCTTGTTTGATTTATGATCCGCCGGGGAAATGCGTCACTGCTCGCGCGAAGTTTATTCTATCTGCCGTGCGCCTCCGTTCTTTTCTGATAAAATTGTCAGTTACGGAACCGGCGAGCGTTTTCGTTTTGAATTTATTCTCGCGCGTCGCTGTAAATCCGAACGGCAGCGATCAAAGGGAAATCGATAAACCGACCCGATAAATCAGCGACAACTATATGACGGGAATTTCACTTTTCGTTAGGCTGTCTGGCTGACGGACGGACGCGACGAGAGACGGACGACGTAATCGTCGGATCGATCTAAGTTAATTATACGAGATGATTTCACTTGGGTGAATTTCAATTTCGATAATTTCCGAGTGACTCTCACGTCGGGGAGATTACAATCCGCAAAAGTTTTAAATATTTTTATTGTCGAGATGTATTTGGCGCGTAGATATTTCAAGGCGTAGGAATTTCAGTGCGTACGAATATCGTCGGCCAGATATTTCAAAGCGTGGAAATTTCAGTGCGTACGAATATCGTCGCGTAGATATTTCAAAGCGTGGAAATTTCAATGCGTAGGATATCCTTGCGTAGATATTTCAATGCGTGGAAATTTCAATGCGTAAGAATATCCCCGCGTAGATATTTCAAAGCGTGGAAATTTCATTGCGTACGAAATATCGTCGCGTACAAATTTCACAGCAAAGATCTTTCGGTACACAGACACTTCAGTAGATAAATTTGATCCTGTCGCATACTAATGTGTTCAAACGTCCATATAACATCCACGTTACCACCTAACGACTCGAGCATTTAGTATAATCGATCGTCTCATTAATATCGAGACCGTTAATTAAATTCTCGCAGATTCTTCGGGGTCGTTCGGTGTTTCGCGACCGATAAGAATTTCGCAGCTTTATGTGGGGTATCCATTGTAGTTCCTCGAATACTGGCGGGGCTTTAAGGATTTACAGGATTTGCTCGTGCACCGTTGTGTAACTATATATACACATATACATATACATATACCACTAGTGGAAGGATTCTCAGTTCGGTTATCTGTGTGTTCGTGTGGACGGGAGAGCCGAGCGTAAAAAAGATGGGAAAATGGGACATCGCGAAATAAGCGATGGCGGATAAGATCGAGAAGGAGGCCCCGTCGTTTCTTCGTAAAGACATTCTCGATACGTCTGCCCTCCCCCCCCCCCCCTCCCTCTCCCCCTATAGGTATACCTAATCGCATGCAAATCGTGGGCGTACCTGTGCCTGAAAATTCGGATGCAGATAACGTCGATTTCGGATCGATACAGCCCGCGGGATAAATGGGTAAACAAGCCGGCGGACTGGTGAAAAGAGAGCAAAAATGGAAGAATGGATGGAACACAAAAATTTACATGTAAATGGCGGCTCGTCTTTTTTTATCGGGTATAATATTCTCGGCGGTGTGTGGGGGTGCCGAAGAACTTCATACTCGCGAATGAGAATTACATTGATGGAAGCTATTTGGAAATTACATTTGTCAATTATTTACTTCTGTAAATAATTAAAATTACAGGGATATTGTAAATTATTTTCTGGGAACGTATATTGTGATACTTATTAATACTCAAAAGATGTTTGCAATGATATGATTTAATGTTTGTTCGAGAGTTCCGTGAATAATGATTGATTATATTTGTTTATATTTTAAAAGCCATTCGGGGATTCCCATTTATTTTTTCATCCACAAAATTTCACTTCATCGAGTACCCCGCGTGTTTCCGATTGAAATATCGGTTGAAGTGTTTGTCGAAAGAATACACGAATTTTTATTAAAATATGAAAGCAATTCATTGCCTCGGCATCGTTGTACACGCATTTCGGTTTGATTTTTTCACGTACCATTCAACAGGTATTATTTCTATGGGTTCGTAACCCCGTTGATTTCAGTCACGGCGAAGAGTCAGAGATGAGACGGTTTAATTATCGCGGAATACACGGGGGTTAGTTCCTCGAGCGAACAGAATCTGATGTCGACACGTCGGGAAAGACTTCGGTAACTGTTTAACAGGGGATCTGAAGAGCGAAGTCGTCCCTATGAGGACTCCGAGGCCTCTCTCGACCCTTGTTTCGAGATTTTGGCATTGAGACACGCCAATTATCAGACAATGGAGTTCCTAAGTGCCTATTGGGCATCAAATCTTCTTACTATTCACATTCATGTCTCTGTATTTAATATTTATTGTCTGCAATACCTCGATCGAAGATTTATCGTATTTTTAAGAGATGGTATTTTTTGCAGAATTAAAAATAGTAGGAAATATTAAACTATATTTTTGTCAAAGGCATTTAGATACGACGAGAATTCTTTTTAATCAGAACGATGAATCAATTATCGAATGAATCGAGTGGGTTTGGAAATTTGACAAAGAATTTCACGAACGACTGATATCTCGTTCACTCGCGCTCGATCGATACACCACGGTGATGAGAAGCAAAACCAAGGAATAGGAAGTTCAGCCGAGCTTCTAATCCGAGAACTATGTTGTCACTGCGGAACACTGATAATCCAAGTTTGGGGAAGCTGACGATTGTATTCTTAGCCCACTGTTCCCCGATACTTTGACGTTGAATCGAAATACCAGCAGCGTTAGAACATCGGGAAAGCTTTATTAGGATACGACAATATCACGATACGCAATTACTATCTAATCGTGATCGCTCGATTATTTATTCGGAATTAAAACACGTGTAATACTTGCAGGATAGATAAATAATTATTTTGATACGTTTGTTAGGAATAACGGTAAACAGGTGAACTAATCAGTATGTTAGTTAACGGAATCGATATGGTAATTCCTATTAAACCGATTGAAACTTGTATAGCACCTGATTATAAATTCGCGATGCGGCAATAATTAAAAGCAATATCGTTTCGTAGAACGGTGGTTCGGGGTACACCGGTCCGGTCGTAATATCTATACTCAATTCCCTGTATAGTTTGCGTCAGTTCGCCGCACGTGTCGCGTTTCGTCTCGTAGTGGTATCACGTAAAACGTATGAAGGTAATAGATGGTCGTGAGTGACGTTATGCATCGCTGGGAATCGTGCATCGATACGTTTCATTGCGATTCTATAATTTAACTACGCGTAGTTTTCTTTTACGTCGAGCACAAGGTATTTATTTCTCAGTAATACGTGTATTTTAATCGTACATACTTTTCGTGGAATAATTATTATCCGTTGTTAACGTCTTTCTACGGTATGACGTAATTCGTACGTAAATTTTTATTCTTTTTTACAACATGAAAATAATTTACGTAGCACGTCGATTGATGATTCATTCGTCATTTTTTATAATACTTTTTTTTCTATATTTTCAATGCATAAAGAAAATGTATATTTTTCACAGGCTTTTCAAAATGTTTCTTGGAAAATCCTTCGCGAAGGACACGGTAATTTCTCATTGAAACGTGCCGCGCGAGGTTAGTTGAATTTTCCTCGGATTTCGTGGGAATTATTCGAATTCAATATCGTTGTGCTCATGATTGTCATTCGTCTTTTCCTTTGCGCGATCAACCGCGCGAGATTTACATTTCCTTCGCGCGAGAAGACCTTTTCGGCGAGGACTGTCGCTCGTCTAACCGGTCGCCGAGAATTAATTGAGTTTGCGAAAGTCGCTGGGGAGGCCGAGAAGAAAACTTTACACAGTACTGGCAACAATATAAATTGATTCAATTTGCGTGGCACGGGGAGAGCCAGCGCGACGGCTTCCCATTGTAAGAAACGACTGCGGGGCGTAATTTCGACGCGAGATGTATTTTTTTTTCCCCCGGAGTTTCTCGCGACACCCCTTTCTCTCTGTATATTTTTTTCCAACTTTGCTCAACGGCGTGCGAATGGATTCTGTGACAATCGAAACTGAACAGAACGCTCGAGTTTCTCGGAATCGTTGAGCGACGGCAGAAATCTTTGAATTAATTACAGTGTCGAATAGAAATGTCTGCTGATTGTCCCTATACGAAGAGATTAAACGGAGTAGGAAGGGTGTATGTACATTCTCCGTTGGATATCGAATTTAGAGAACGAATACGTTACGAAGCTTCAACCTTCCACGCGTGTATTAGTTTCTCGTTACATACGTATTAGTTGCTAGTTAGCACAACTGTCCCTTCCAGCCAGGTTTACCGCGAAAGCTGCATATTAATTGGCTGCCGAGAGTGCTGATTAACCGCATTGTTCCACCGTTCGATATTGCCAGAGAATTTTGCATATATGATAATTGATATACGTTCGTATGTGTGCATATTATGTCTCACTTACAATTAAAAGTAACTCCTCCATTGTCGATTTGTACGCTTAGATGTATTAATTATACTCGTGACGTCGAATATCAGGTTACTTTAATCTTTGCTTTGTAAATTAGCTATTTAACTTTCGTATCGATCGTTCAATGTGGAATTCCGTGTGTTTTTTTGTCGAGTGTTAAACGAAAGGTATCCGATTTTCTTCTCGAATTTCCTTTGTCGAAGTTTGCGAAATCGTTATTGAATAAACGGTAAAGATCATTTCTCCACGGCGAGTCGATTCACGCGCAATATCGTTCACGAGGTGCGAGCAAAGGCTAAAGTACCCGGATAATGAAAAGTGGCACGAGGATCTCCGGGTTCTCTCCGAGATCTTTTCTTTAATTTGCGCAATCGTGCTGACGAGTTGAAAGGTGAAATTGCTTCAGTGGCACGTTGAGCGACGACGGCACACCTCTCGAGATTTTCTTACGAAGTTAATAAAACGAGCCTCCCTGTTTCGCTGGAGTCAACAGATGTCCGGTTATTTGTCACGATTTTTCGTTATTCTTTTATTCCCTAGTTACCGTCTCAGCCTACGTTCGCGTTGAGTTAAATGTGAAAAAATTTTCATCTCCTTTGGGATACTCTCTGTTAACCAGGTGAAATTTATATTTTTATCGTAGAATTTTTTGAAAAATTGTTTCATTATAATGTCACATTCTGTGAAACAATTATTCGAATCTTCCAGCTAATTTAGTCGCACACTTCCACTTCCATCAATCTCACCGATCATAATTGAAGATCTCTGTACAAGGGGCCAAAAAAGAAAAAGAAAAAGTTGAATCGCTGAATAAGAGGCAATTAACGCTTTATATTTATCCGAACTTTATTCCCATCAATTGCGCCCGTTCCCGTCCGAACGGTTCGCGCGAAATATTCTTCCGCTCTTAATTACTCGCCGAATGGAAAAATCATGTCCCAGTCGTGAGTTTCGAAACAAAAGGAGTACACGAACGTGGCGCGTATTTAAAACGGAAGTGTTACAGAGAGTAGAGAGAGGAGAGAGAGAGAGAGAGAGAGAGGTGCGGAGTGCTTTCGTCGAGGAGGTGGGTTCGGGCACATCGATCCCCGGGTGCAAGCTGGTGGAGCCAAGCCTCGCGGAAGGGCGCCGATGAGATAGCAGGAAATTGAATAGTGCTCTCACTTGATAGTGGTACCAAAGTGCCGCTGTCACTGTGCATAAACCGTCCATTCGGCCCGTAGAACTCAACCCTGTTGCGAATTGTGGCCGTAAAACGATATTATGTTTCATACTTTAGCGAACTTTGTGCTGCGGTTCGCGAGGGAAAATTGATAAATGAATTGCGGTCGTCGCGCGTTCGGGAGTTTACGATTTTTTAAGGGTAGTCACCTGCGGTTGAATGAATGGATAAACGATGATCTGATTTTTATATATCTTGGGTTAGTTTCTTTTTTATGATGATGATTTTTTCATTAAGTTACTGCGTTTTATACGGAAATGAAAGCTATGGTTTAATGATGTTTCATTTGATTGATAGCAGTGGATAAAAATGACCCAAACATGTTAAATAGGAATTACTATTTATGGTATTAACATTTTTATCGGATTCGGTTTTTCTAATTTAATGTGTTGGTTGTTAATAATTAGTAATCCACGTAAAATACAATCCACAAAAAGCATCGAAAATGCAAAGCTATGGGCCAAGTACAAGAGAATGTTACATTGGAATAGGTTGCTCATTAACATAAACTGCATTTTACACAGGATTTGAAATCAATCAAATGTGAGCAAGTTTGGGATTTTTTGCGATTTTCGTAAATCGCTCGCCATTTCTACAATTTTTTAGATATCAAAATAATTCTTTCACTGTCTTATTCGGCTTCGGATTCCGCGTCCAAAACGCCCCGGATCGTTTTAATAGCTCAAAAATTGTGGAAATACCAGGCGAATTCCGAAAATCGCGAAAAATCCTGACCTACCCCCTTCAGATTTTTGCGAAAAATTAAATTTTCGAAAAGTACAACTATTATACATTGATCTGGCGTAGAATTTCCTAACTAAAACAATGGTACCAGTTTCAGGTCGCTATCTCAAAAATTGAGCGAATGCCGACCAAAAAACTGCATTAAATTCATGAATTTTCGCGATTTTCGTAATTCCTTCGTCATTTCCGTAATTTTTTAGATATTAACATAATCGAGGACGTTTTGGAAGCGGAATTTGAAGCAGAATACGACAGTGGAAGAATCATTTTGATATCTAAACAATTGCGGAAATGACGGAGAAATTACGAAAATCGCGAAAATTCATGAATTTAATGCAGTTTTTTGGTCGGCATTCGCTCAATTTTTGAGATAGCGACCTGAAACTGGTACCATTGTTTTAGTTAGGAAATTCTACGTCAGATCAACATATAATAGTTGTACTTTTCGAAAGTTTAATTTTTCGCAAAAATCTGAAGGGGGTAGGTCAGGATTTTTTGCAATTTTCGTAAATCGCTCGCCATTTCTACAATTTTTTAGATATCAAAATAATTCTTTCACTGTCTTATTCGGCTTCGGATTCCGCGTCCAAAACGCCTCGGATCGTTTTAATAGCTCAAAAATTACGGAAATGGCAGGCGATTTACGAAAATCGCGAAAAATCCTGACCTACCCCCTTCAGATTTTTGCGAAAAATTAAATTTCCGAAAAGTACAACTATTATATGTTGATCTGGCGTAGAATTTCCTAACTAAAACAATGGTACCAGTTTCAGGTCGCTATCTCAAAAATTGAGCGAATGCCGACCAAAAAACTGTCGTAATTTGACGATTTTTCGCGATTTTCATACATCGCTCGCCATTTGCGCAATTTTCAAGATATAAAAATGATCGAATATGTTTCGAATGCGCATTCTGAACCTTAATTTTACGAAGCTTGATGTCAAAAACGTAACGTAACAAACATTTCTAATTTAATATGTTAACAATCTGGATGTGTGTGAGAGGAAATTTCATATACTAACATATATAAAATCTATGTTATTGGCAGAAAAATTATCTCGCATGGTATGAAACATATGTTAGGGTTTGACACCGTGCTGGGTGACAGGCTGAACATGGAGATGGAGATGGAGAAGGAGGAGAGGAAGAAGACGACGTTTCTTACAAAAACCTCGACTTTTTACATCAAAACATCTCGCGATTGGCTTGATGGATCTTCTCGTAGTTAGGCTTAAATTACTCGGGTGGACGTCCCCTACAAGAATATCACCATAGTTTGGGGGAAATATGCGGATTTAATGCCGTTTGAATACCCCGAAAACCTCGATCTAATTCTTCCGGAAAAGAGTAGTTCAGGTCTACCAGTCGGGAACTCTTGTACTTGGCCCGAGTCAAGACCTTAACTCTTAATACGACAACAATGACAGTTGTTGTGACATGTTATTTAGAATCTCCGGTATTAAGATTCAGCTTGTTTAATACGCACTCGGGGTAGATACTTGTTTATTAATCGAGCTTTTGTAATTAATTGCAGAGCCTAAAATGTCCGGAATGGAAGCTCATGGCGGTGATACAAGTCCCACGCGTCAGCCAAGGTAATTAGAACGTAATCAATCTTATTTCGATTAATACCAATAGGCATGCAACGCTTTAGAAATTCCTGCTTAAATCTTCGAGAGTAACTCTTTTCGAGTTACCTTATTATTTCTGTAAATGCTCTAGTCGCCGTATGTCTTGGTTCGTGTTTCAAGGCGAATCTGATTTTACCGAGTCAGATTCGTTAAAAAGAAACGGGACAGTTTTCCCCATTTTTATCAAGGTCTTTAAATACGATGCTTCCCTCGACGAATAAGATAAAAAGAAGTCGCACGACGTATTTCACGTGAACGTAGCGGGACATTTAATCGCGCCCGGCAAATCTAGTTTTCTCTTTCCGCTCTAATGACCACCCGCCGTATATTAATTTTAATAATGAGCTTGTCGGCACGCACAGCACGAAATCGCAACAGGCTCTTGTGTACGCCCCCGGAACACCGGTGGCAACACTTTTCACGACGATAATACAAACTTTCTCCGTTCGCGAGAAAGTAGAATCTCGAAGGCTTGTTTACACTTGGTCGGGAGAATTTGTTTGTTCCCACGCGTCAGAAATAGATGCGTGTTCTATATTAAGTAAGATTATTTCGATACTTTTGCGAAGTATAATTTTAAAGGTGTATTGAAATTGAACAGAATTTATAAAAGATAAAAGAGGACACATTATTTTAGGTAATAAATAGTAATCTTGTAATAACAATAAGGGATCGTATTTCCGTATGTATGAAAAACCTATATATTTACGACTTTCCATTACACGAAGTACAGAAAGACAAACATCGCAGTTTTATTAATATATGACTGCCACTCGATAAGCTCTGACAGTGAGGTATACCTCGTAGCGTGTGAAATATGCGTGAAGTAGGGGAAATGATCACGTTTCAAGAGTTTGATATTTTTTTATGTACTTGTGGATATTGTATATATTACACGTACGCAAGACACGAGTCCATTGAAGTACAGGTGGTCGTCACAGAAAATTGTAAAATAAAAAACATCATTCCACGATGAACGTGTCAAATTGGCTAAGTAGTTTCGTCGTACTTGTCTTGATGGCAGTAAGTACACTGCCGGAAGTAAACGGAGAAGCCGTGGCGTTCCCCGAGGCTGCACCCATGGCCGATCCAAATCCTCAACCACTGCCCGCAATCCGTCGAAAAAAACCACTGAAAATCACGCCGAAACCAAAACCGAAACCGAAACCAACTACGCCTAAGCATACAACACCGAAACCTAAAACGACCACGCCGAAGCCTACGACGACAACGGAAAAACATACAACCACAAAAGCAACGGAAAAACCTACGACAACCACCGAAAAAACTACGATCACCACTGCTAGTGGTGTACAAACTACGACGAATGAAACTTCCATCTTTGGTCACATACAAGGTGTCGTTAAGAACGTAAGTATATTCCTACAAATTAAGGGTGATCGATTGAAATTCGTTAAAATCATTCGGATGAAACTGGATGAAGTGGATCGAAGTAAAATATTTTATTTTATAACATTATGGGAAATCCATATTTTAGGAGACGAAAGAGGTAATAACCGATATTGGACGAGGAGCGGAACAGGGGGTCCAAACGGTGGTGGATGAATCTAGCAGAAAAGCGGTGGACAATGTATTGGTTAATCTGAACTTGAAAAATAAGACGGATAGTTCGTATAATTCATACGATTACACCGATTTGGATAATAGTGGAAGTACAGCGGAAAGTGTGCCGGATGTAACTTCGGAGAGCGTGGAAAACGTGGAAAGCACAACAACGAGCGAATGAAGATATAATTAAATAACGTACACATTCTGTGTTGACCATAAAACAAAGATAGGTATGCGAGATGGAAAAAGGATAATTTCTGAAGCAGAAGAAACTATTTGATTGTTCCTGGGATATTCATGTGAACATTTGGGAGCGAGTGTGTACGAAAGCATAACTTATGTTAAATTAAACACATAATATTGCGTACATACTAGAATGTACAAATTATTTTATACATATTGTATATTATAACGAGTTAATATAATGATTGTTCGTATTTTATGCATACTGGGATACTCCGTCCTTTCATAATCCTGCATTTTCGAATTAATTATGTTCATACGAAATAAAAATTGGATAACAATCGTAAGAAGCTTTTTATTGTTCTCTCTATATCTATATCTATATCGAATTTTTGGTATTGCGATTTATTGGACAAGATCTGGAGACATTTATACTTATAGTACGTTCCCCTGTTTGTTTAGGAGAAAGTAAATATTTAAAGCTTAATCTTCCTGAAATTAAGTCAGAATGAGAAGTGAGAGTGGTATAAACTACTGTACAGAGTCCGATCTTGTATTTCGTCTCTGCGTCTAGTGGTTCGGGTCGACCTGCGTCAGACAAACTCCACAGACAGTCAGTTCTACTGGCCGGACTGGTGGAAGGAGAACTAGTAGTTCATACGTCAGACAGTATGATCGCACTCAAAACACATAAGGCTATTTGTCAATCAGATTTTACGCTAACGTTTTATGTCATATTTCGGATAAATGTTAGACATGCTAAATTTTCTCAAAATATACATAAGTAAACTAAAATAATTATTTAAAAAAGTACAAAATAAAAAAAGATACCGAAGTGTTATTGTATCGAATTTTGTTTATAGTCGCACAAAGACGATATACCTATAAGAGACTCTTCCGAGATTAAAAAGAATATAAGAGAATTGTTAAGAAAAATAATATTTGAAGGATGTCGCCCGTTCCACACGGAAAAGTTTCTTGTGGTACAACAATACATAGGTATACTGTGGCACTATATTGTAGAAGGGTAGTTTCCAAAAGCACAGGTAGACGAGTGACGGTGTACGCAATGTTGCTCGGCAAATAAGAAGAAACGTCATTTCCAGGAAGATATGAGTTATATTTAGAATTATTCTATAAAACTTTCGGATCTTTTTATTTAGTCGTATTGACGTAATTTCGATATCTATCACAGTTTCGGTTTATACATATGTATGCATATGTATGTACGTATCTAGAATATTACTGCGTTATTAATACTGTAGATTATTTAGTCCTGACTTACACCGATAATGAGGAATACTTCATGAGCTATAAAATGATGTGTAGAACAGGTGTCGTCACGTTTCTTTTGGATATGACAATTTTTATTAGACCAACCGCTTAAATACCCAGAGACCACAGGACTTTGGTCAACTTCAGTAAAATTGGTCACGCGTGGGAGCTGCATAAGAAATCCGTTCACGATGTACGCGTTTAATTGGTTAATTAGTTTCTTAGTAATATTTTTCGCGGCATTTAACAGTATTCCAGAAACAAATGGTGAAGCCGTGGCTTTTCCCGACGCTGCGCCTATAGCTGAAGCTAATCCAGCGTCGCGTTTAGATGTAATAGCAGCGAAAATTAAAAAGAAACCTTCACCAACAACAAAACCAAAACCGACAACCACTCCGAAACCTCAAAAGACACCGAAACCACCGCAACCACCAAAAGCAACAAAACCAACAAAACCAACAAAACCAACAAAACCACCGCAACCACCAAAACCAACAAAACCAACAAATCCTCCAAAACCTGTAACAATACCAACAATACCAAAACCTTCAAAGATACCAACTCTTCAAAATACACCTAAACCTAAACCAACGCAAGTACCAAAAACCACAACGCCTAAAGCACAAGATAAATCAACGACAACTTCAACCTCGACATCTTCGACAACATCTTCGACAACATCTTCAACGTCGACAATGTCAACGACAACTATGAATCCTTATGGTTATGGCATAACTACACCGAAAACGATATTTGGCCATATCAAGGAAACTTTCAAGAATGTAAGTATTCTATCCTGCTCGCAATAAAGCACACGAAATTTCTTCAAATTTCGGATGTATTCGTATTTTAGGAAACGCAAAATACGATAACGAACGTCGGGAACGAGATATCAGAGGCACAAAGGCTAGTACTAGACCATGCTTCCGACAAAGGAGTGAACGAACTAATGGTCCAACTGCACCTGCAGAATAGAACAACGACCACCCCGAGCTCGTATTCTCACAACGAGTATTTGGACAGCGCTGCCGAAAATGATTACTCGTCGGGAGACTCTTATTACAACAGTAACTCGTCCGATTTGTATGCGTACAATGAAAGTACGACAGAAAGTGAATTGCAGACAACTGTAGACAGTGGGGATAGTGTTGGGAGCACGGAAAACGTCGAAAGCACAACGACGAGCGTATGACAACATGAATAAATAAAATAAAAAAATGAATACTTAGAGTTTCATTTGTTTCATTAAAAAATATGTTAGGTAATTAATCGTGATTATATGTATGTTTAGTAACGAAACATCAGCTCAGCGTATATGTTCTTTTACGCAAAGTTTAACAATAGTTCTGAAAGACATTTCTGCAAACCTCTTCCTTCAATATTTCTCTCTGAAACACAGAAGATCATGAAGTACGTCTTCGTGTAGGTCTCAAGACAAAACGAGTTTCTCGCAGATTTAATCTCCTTGCCCTTTTAAAACGTTTATTTCTCGCAAGGTTATTCGAGAACCGTTCTGTCGTAAATACGATGAAAGGGAATCTCATGACTAATTCAACGAAAACGTAGCAAATCATGTCATTGTTTTCGAGTATTTGAGATAACCTGCAAGATGTCTTAATTATCACCCACCGTACGTCAATTATAAAATGATGTTACATTCTTTAAATAATGATCGGTATTCAAAGGGCAACTGCGCAAAAAGGGTGTTGCAATTTTTACTCCTGGCACACATTGCTGACAGCGTATACGTTATAACGTGTAAAATATGCATAAAAAAAGCTTTGTCGCATTTTCCGGGTTTGATATTTTTTATATGCAAAATGGTTTTTGTACTGCGACAAAGCGCGGTTCGAATGACAGTGTAGGAAGATTTTAGTGTTTAAAGTATTTGTTTAAAAAGATTTTACGGAATAATGATTAAAATGATTCGTCTATGATGAAAAGGGAAGGAGCAGGGTTAGAATTAAACTATCCTTGTATTTTTATATAATCAACTTTATTGTTATATTCATCGAGTTGTTTACATTAAGCAATTAAAAAAAAATCGTAATTGTTGCGGGAATAAAATGCGTGACATACAAAAAGATTAATTATAAATTCTGTAATAGTCAATCCGCTAGACAACTTTCGTCACTTTTTTCATTGACGACGACAGTTTCTATATTATTTTCAAAATTTGGTTAGTCATTCGTTATTTCATCGACGCCTTGGCTGACACCCTCGGCAACGGCAGTTTCCGCAACGACTCTAGGACCATTTCTTGCAACCTTGCCTCCAACCTAAATGTGTACCAATAATTTATTAGATGGCTTATTTAAATAATCACAAATATCTTGCCTATCCCTCAGCCACATAATATTTTACTGTATCGCTAATAACCGATTACACAATTATTTGTTAACCATGAAACGTCGGAGGGAATGAAAATACTTACATATTTCCCCGCGGCAGCTAATGCCCTTACTATAATACCGAACCAATTTGGATCGGGATCAGCATTCGCCTCGGGTTCGGGTTCAGCTCGTGTCTCGGAAACGTAAACGACCGACACGATCACCACCACGAGGGCTAAGAAAACAACAGACAATTGTTTCATGTTTGAGTGTGTCCCGTGAAAGGTGGCTAAACACGCTTACGCCTTGAAATTTATATACGCGGGAACGCGAAACGATTATCGATTAAAGAAGTCGTGCTACACGCATAAAATGCAACTATCGAACTATACTTTCGATTATCTTAAATTACGTCACTTTGCGGGCTAATAATATACGGTAAAAATACATACTTTATCTAGGATATTAACCGAACATCTTATTTGTGGTTAATAAATAATTGCACGTGTAATGTATACTAGGAAATTGATTAGAGTAATTAATTAAACGATTCAATTAACTGCTTTCGAACATTCGTCAAGGAATTTCCGAGCGCAATATTTTCCACGATAATGCAGAAAATCTCGTAGTACGTGCTTGAGAACGTTTCAAGATAAAGTAACCTTTTTTGCATTTTTAATCTACTTCGCCCTTTTAATCCGTTTAAAACGCAAACTCGTTCGAGAACCGGAGTTTTCCCACTTGTTCGGTGACACTTGAGATACGACGTGTCCTATTATAAATACGGTGAAAGAGAACGTTCGCCGTGACGGATTCAATGGAAGCGGAGCAAGTTATTTAATCGCTCTCGACCATTCGCAACGGAGCATCATAATTTCCTCTTTCCGCCATTTGCTTTAATGACCGGCCATTAATTACATATAATGTGGTTGTCCGCATACAGAGCACGAAATTGTAAGTACCGTTTGCCACGTTCTGCGAACATCTGCGGAATTATTTTACACAATGACGAATATATCTTTGAGCTATCGCGAAATACGAAATTTAAGAGAAGGGATAACGAAGGATATAATACACACGTAAAGGGTGCTATTTGGTAATTAGAATGTTGGCGAAGAAAATAGACGGTTGTTATTTTCTTACTCAGAAACATTGCGTGTTAGCATTTTCTGGATATACACTCCAATCAATGATCGACTACATGCTCCGAAATATTTTATGATAAAATCGCTGATCCAGAGAATAGAAAGAAATGTCATCGATTTTAATCAATTTTTTTGTAAAATTAGACTTATGGCATTTTTATGATAAACGTCTAAAATGTGACACTAAAATTTTATCGATTACACTAATAACATAAATTACTGGTCTCTGGCGTACATCGATAATGACGTACACCTTATAGGATATTTAAAATATGCGTAAAAACACGTGTCGTCACGTTTTCCGGGTTTGATATTTTTTATGTGCATAGACATTCATATACCTGACGAGGATCGCGGTTCGAGTCCCATTTCGGTAAAATTTGTCGTACGGGAAAGCTGAACACTAAGTCGCTTTACGATGAACGTGCTACACTGGTTAATTAGTATAATCGTAATTCTTCTCGCGACAATAAGCTCTATCCCCGAAGTAAACGGAGAAGCTTCCCCCGAGGCGGCACCTTTCCCACTAGCTAATCCTGATCCATTTCCGAAAAGAAGATTTAAGTCGAGGAAGAAACCGCACACTATACCGCCGCATATTGTGACGCATAGTCCGGCGAAGAATCCAGTAACAGCGAAACCAACGCATAAACCGACTCAAAAACCAACGGAAAAACCAACCAAAAAACCAACCGAAAAGCCAACAGAAAAACCTGAAGTGATAACAGTTATTAGTGTACTAGATGAGGCGAAGACAAAAGAACCTGGAATTCTCGATCACATCAAAGGGGTCGCGAAGAACGTAAGTATATTCCAGTTAACGAAGTAAAATAACTGAAGCTACAATAAAACAATTCGAGTGATGTTGAGTAAAGCTGAGGAACCCTGCTCGAGTCGATAGGAAATATTTTAGAGTAGGTTAATAGAAACCACGTATTTCAGGAAACCGAAAGAGTAATAGACTCTGCTGGAGAAGCGGCGGCAGAAAAGGTGGTCGAAAGGGTGGTGGACAAAATCAAAGGTACCACTACAACGGAAAGTGGATATAATGCAGTTGCAGAAACCGCGGAGAGTGCGGAGGCAACAACGGAAAGTGTATCAGATCCAGTTACAGAAGGCGCATAATGCGCTGAAAACGAATTTGCAGCAAGCTAACGAAGCAATAAATAAATAAATAAAATAAACAGCAACCAATGAGTGTGCTTAATAAATGAAAAGAATTCCACCCTTGTTTTATTTTATTGGAAACGGTATCACTTCTTTGCCGTACAAATTATTCTTACATTTCATAGACAATTAATTAAACACTTATCTTTATCTTAAACATTGAACGATTTAAACGGACTAAGAAATTATGGTGAATATAGGATATCTGATGTACAGAAAGGGTAATTAGAACGGACAACAAACACTTTTCGTATCATTTTCAATATTTTATTATTCCTCCGTTAGGTGATCGACGCCATGGCTGACACCCTCGGAAGCAGCAGTCTCTGCAACCACTTGTGGTCCATTTTTTGCCAATTTTTTCGAAATCTAAATATGTACAAATTATTAATCAGACAGATTATTTAAGTAGTTAACAAATTTCTTGCCTATCCATCAAGTACGTTACTTACAATGTAAAGTATCGTGTGTCAATTTATGAATTACCGATTCAGAAATTATTTAATCAGAAAATATCGACAAGAATGAAAATACTTACATATTTCTCAGCGGCAGCTAATCCCTTTACCATAGCACGTAACACATTTGGATCGGGGTCTGCATTGGCCACGGGTTCGGCTTCCGCCCGTGTCTCGGAAACGTAAATAACCGCAACAATCACCGCCACAAGGGCCAATGAGACAATGGAGAGTTGTTTCATGATTGATGCGTTCCCTCAAAAGTGACGAGACACCTCAACTTTCAAACTTATATACGCGAGAACGCGTTACGAATTACGATTACAAGAGATACAATATATTTTATTTGACGTAAAAATTGGAAACGTGGGATATGTTTATGAATCAAATAAGTCACGACTAGCAGTGGAATGTTAAAAAGTTGTATGGCAGTTTCGATTTATTCGAATGTGTGACTATCTGAAACGAAAACTAGATTCGGGATAATAATAGGAAAATATTCGTGCGATTCAAACACTCGCTGTAAAATTGGAGTGCACGTGCATAAAGTATGTATATACACATGAATAACTTTTTCTGCGAAAGATTTTTAACCAGATGCTCTTTCGGGAGTAAAAAGTTTCATTTCCATGATTACTTGACTAAAAATCGCGATATTCGTTATTTTTAAAATTTTAATTGTGTTTTTTCTGCGTATCATACATGAAACTAGTAAAATTAGAATTTTTTTTAAAGTAGAATATCCGTGCCTCATATGTCTTATGCATACGCGAAACATACACTCCACATTTTGTCAGTCGTACAGAAATGTTATTTTATTTACATCCAGTTATTAGATTTTGTAATATCCAATTACTTAAAGCAACTACATGAAATTTCTAAATATTATAAGGAGAGGATACATGATTCAAAGGAAGACTAATCACAAAGTTTATCATTTCAAATTTACTACAAACATTTCCTTCAGTTTTTCACTAGCAAACACAGTTTCCCTATCGTTATTTTTATTATTTTCAATCGTTTGATGTTAGGGCGTTAACACCTTGGTCCACACCCTCGAGTATAGCAGCCTCTGCAACGATTCTAGGTCCATGTTCTACGAACTTCGTTGCCAGCTAGACATATGCAAATCATTTATGACACAAGTCATTATCCAGACCCGCTAGATATATAACGTTTTAATATAATAATTAAGAGACTAGTGTATTAAAACGACAGCAAGTTGAGAATGAAAATACTCACATATCTTCCCACGGCTGCTGCACCCTGGGCAATTCCGCGAATTATGGCAAACCATGGCTCGGGTTCGGGATTGGCTTCAGGATTGGCTTCAGGTGCGGGTGCCGCATGCGTCTCGGAAACGTAAACGATCGCCAAAATCGCGGCGACGACGGCCAACGAAACAAGGGAAAGTTGTTTCATGATGGATTGTTTTCTATCACAAGTAATGAAACTACATAAGCCTTCAAGTTTATATATGCGGCAACGCGTTACGGATTTTGATTACCACAGGCGTGTCTCACGCATAAAACGCAACTATCAACTTAAAACTATTAAAAGATATAACAAACACTCTTTCTACGAGCCATTATCACACACTTACTTTTCACGCGTAACGCATTGATGAAATAAAGAAGTAATATGTTGAGCTTTTATTAAGAACATACTCGTCACGCACGCCGATAATAATAATTATATTGTGCGATACATAATGTCTGTAAAATAAATAGCCTTGCGTTTTTCCGGTATAATACTTTTTATTTGCAAAACTATTTATACATAGAAAGTGTGGTTTACTTTGAGTATTATGTCCTAGATATATTTCAGAGGTTGTATCATGTCGGAGGCTGTACAATATACATATGTACATACAACGTAGGTGTGTACTCATCGAAACAGAAATCATGGGAAAAATTTGTATTTGAGAATTATAATCGTAGATTTATTTCTCAAGGCTGATTTGTTACAATTTTTAACATCGAATTACTTAAAATGACAATGTGAAGTTTTTAAATATCTTTCGGTTAGGGTATACAATCAAACGAAAGACTATTTATAAAATGTTTAATTCCCAAATTACTACATACATTGTTTTCAGTATATCAATAGCAACAACGGTTTCCACATTCTTCTCGTTATTTCCACTTGCCTATTAATACTGCGCTAATTTCTTCGCCCTCATTCTTGGGTAATGCATTCTCCGTCGCATTTTCAGGAGCTTCTTTTTCGGCGATCGATGCCAACTAAATAAACATATAGAACTCATTTAGGACACAAGCCATTGTCGTCCAAAATCTCTACCTCCCCCATTGCATATACATATAATCATTAAATATAACAATTAAGAAACTGCAATATCAAAATTACAGGGAAGGAAGAAGAAAATACTTACATATCTTCCCACGGCTGCTGCACTCTCTGCAATCCCACGAACCATATTAGTAAATAAGTTTGATTCTGGTTCAGCCTCTGATGCGAGTGCCTGGGTCTCGGAAACGTAAAATATTGCCAAAATCGCGGCCACAACGGCCAACGAAACAAGGGAGAGTTGTTTCATGATGGAGCGTTTTCCGTCACAAGTGAATGAAACTGCATAAGTCTTCAAATTTATATATGCGGCAACGCGTTGTGGATTGCGATTATAACAAGCGTGATTCGTGCATAAAACGCACTTATTGAGAACTACAAAACGTAGTCGACACTATTCCTCTAAGTCATTATCACAGAAATACTTTTCATGCGTAAGGTATTGATGAAATAAAAAAGTAAAATATTACCCTTTTATTAACAACGTAATCTTCATACATACTGATAATAATTATCACCTTCCGGGATATAAAATGTGTGTAAAATAAGTTCCCTCCGTTTTTCCGGTATAACATTTTTTATTCGCAAAACTCTTTCTACTAAAGTGTGATTCACTTTTGAGTGTTATGTCCTCAATATATTTCACGCAGGTGATTGCTAAGTAAATTGCTGAATTAGTATAATAATAATTTGTTTCACTCATACGGAATTGTCTTCTTGAAACTAGGAAATTCGAAACCGATATCAACGCCTAAACGGATGCCATACTCGGCGTCTAATCAAACGCCCAAGACGGTGCCTAAACGAACGCCTAAACCGGCGGCGAAATCACCAATGAAACGTTAAGTTACAGCAGCACACTTCCTGTTAATCATGCCAAAGTCAATACATTATTCAACGTAGTATATACGTTAATGAAGCGCATTGGAGGAAGTTTATTAATATGGTTCGGGCGAAGTTGAGTAGAGTTAGGCAACTTTACGTGGCTCCGTATTGAAGTCGATATTACAGTCGATAAGATCTAGAGACATTAAAATTATAAGACGATGCCACGAAAACGATGGTAAACAGAATTGTCGAAAAACTACTCTGGTTAGGTTTTGTTAGGTTTTTTTACAGGAAATAGTATAAGACAAATTTTATTTGACGTAAAAGTAGAACTCGGGATAATGATAGGGGAATGCCCGACCGATTCTGTTCTACTTACAAAAATTCTCATTTTTTGTATTATATTTCTATCAAATTGTTAAAATTTGTAATATAGGGTACATGGTTAAAAGAAAGACTAACTATAAAATAATTCCCAAAGTCACTACAAACATTTTTAAAAACTTTTCACTAACAGCAACAGCGTCTATGTTACTTTTTGTTGTTTGGTGTTAGGGCGTTAACACCTTGGTCCACACCCTCGACTATAGCGGTCTCCGCAGCGATTCTAGGTCCATGTTTTGCGATTTTTGTTGCCAGCTAGACATATACAAATCATTTATGACACAAGTCATTATCCATACCCGCTAGATATACATATAACGTTTTAATATAACAATTAAGAAACTAGTACATTAAAACCATAGCAAATTGGGAATGAAAATACTCACATATCTTCCCACGGCTGCTGCACCCTGGGCAATTCCGCGAATTATACCAAACCATGGATCGGGTTCGGGGTCGGCATCAGGTGCGGGTGCTGCTTGTGTCTCGGAAATGTAAACGACCGCCAAAATCACGGCGACGACAGCCAACGAAACAAGGGAAAGTTGTTTCATGATGGAATGTTTTCTATCACAAGTAATGAAACTACATAAGCCTTCAAGTTTATATATGCGGCAACGCGTTACGGATTTTGATTACCACAGGCGTGCTTTATGCATAAAATGCAGCTATCGAACTACCCTCGTTTATCTGGAATTACGTAGCGTTAAGAACTATTAAAAGACATGGCCGATAGTCTTTCTAGCTATTATCAGGCACTCACTTTTCACGCGTAATGCATTGATGAAATAAAATAGTAAAATATTAACCTTTTATTAAGAACTTATTATTCACGTATACCGATATTAATGATCCCATTGCGGGATATAAAAAGTGTGTAAAACAAGTACTCTTGCGTATTTCCGGTATAGTACCTTTTATTCGAAAAAATCATAGTATGAATGAGTAATGTTGAAGAAGTTACAAAATTAGAACTAAAGAAGTGTGTAGGTATTTTCAAAAAATAGTTTAAAGTGATTAAAAGTTATCTTCTTGAAGCTGTCGCCCATTGCTGAGACTAATCCCGACCCTTACGTAGGAAATTCAAAACCGATAATCAAACGCCTAAACCAGGGCCGAAGCCACCAGTAACACGTTGAACGACAGCAGCACGTTTCCTATTAATCATGTCAAAGACTGTACATTGTATGTACAACGTAGGTGTATACTCGTTAATGATGTGCAATGGAGTAAGTTTATTAATATCATTCGGGCAAAGTTGAATTGAGTTAGGCAACTTTATTCCATATTGACGTCGATATTGAAGTCGATAAGATCTGGGGACACTAAAATAATAAGACGACGCCAAAGAAGCAGTGGGAGACAAAGTTGTCGGATAACTGGTCTTGTACGTTGGGTTTGATTTTACAGGAAATAGTATAAGACAAATTTTAATTGACGTAGAAACAGAAAACGCGGGATTATAGGCATGTATTTCAGGATTTAACTCATAGATTTTTGTTTCAAGATCATTTCCACGATTATTTGACTATAAATCGCGACATGAAACTAATTTTCAAAAGAATGCAAAGTAGAATGAATTTTTGAATTGGTTTAAAATTTTTTAATTTTTTCTCAAGTAGACTTTATGAGATCATCTATTCCTCGTGTGTCTAGTCCATACATGAAATATACATTTCACATTTTGGAATAATAAATACTTAAACCGACTAGTTAAATTTCTAAATATCATTAGGACAGGATACATGATCAAAAGGAAGACTAATTATAAAATTTATAATACCAAATTTACTACAATCATTTTCTTAAGTTCTTCACTAGCAACAATAGTTTTCATATTATTTTTATTAATTTCACTCGTCTATGCTGTTGAGTTTATTTCTGGTTCCTCACCCCCAGGTACATCACCTTCCTCCGTGGGTTCAGATCCCTCATCATTGAACATCTCTGCCAGCTAGACATGTACAACTCATTTATAACACAAGTCATTATCATCCCAATTCTCTATCACACCCACTACCCATATACGTATAACGTTTTAATATAATAATCAAGAAACTAGTGTATTAATAGCCGAGCAAGTGCGGAATGAAACTACTCACATATCTTCCCACGGCTGCTGCACCTTCTGCGATTCCGTCAATTATATTAAAAAATGGTTTTGCTTCGGGGTCGGCCTCGGGTTCCGGTGCAGCGTGCGTCTCGGAAACGTAAACGATCGCCACGATCACGGCCAAGATGGCCAACGAAACAAGAGAGAGTTGTCTCATAGTGGAATATGTTTCTTCACAAGCGATGGAACTCCATAAGTCTTCAAGTTTAAATATGCGGGGACACGTAATGAATTACGAATTACGAGAGGCGTGCCACTCACATAAACGAGAATTATCGGACTGTACTCGTTTATCCGGGACGATTGTGTTACTTTGCGGACTATTAAGATAAGGGAAAGCATGTGAGGAGGAAGCAGTAAACTCGAGTACGAATTTTTATTGCAGGTCACGATTACAGAATATTAATAATACGGGGATATACGCAAGGCGGAAACATGTGGATGACGTGGTTTTACCACTTCTGATAGTAACAAAATCTTCATAATTTTACCCTGTCAAAATGTGCCGTATTTGTAATGCGAAAATCAAACACTGGCGATGATTGTGTTTATATGCCATGAAAGGAACGTCATGAAAGAAAGTCTAGATTGGGAATAGCATCATCGAAATAATATACACGTGCAAGTCATTAAACGTTTATTGGAATTTTTTATTACGTCGATGTATTTCCATGAGTTTTTATCATTATTTGTGATAATTAAACGAGGACGACGTAAACTGCGGAATTCCTAGAAATAAATACTAGTTGAAACCAATTTTATACGTTTTACGTGCATCGTTTGGGTTACAATAGATCTTTATTAGATATAGTTTATTAGTATATGCGGACTAACTTGTGAACTTGAAAATTCATGGAAAATTCTGAAGTACACAATATCTTTTTTATTATATTTATAATTTTATTATTTTTATTTTATAATGTTTTGAGAAGAGAAGAGAAGGAAGGAATCAGAAAGAAGATGTACAAATTAAACAAATTTATTTCAACAGTTCGTAAACACAACCATATCAATTAGCATTTCTACGGCTGACCATAGCTAGACCTATACTACTGATTTTTCTCGCAGGAAACATACACACCGAATTCAAAAATATCCGAAGCACTATGATAATTCTATACACCGGTAAAAGACCATCATAGAACCCGGAAATAGAAACACAGTACAAATTGCAGTAAAACTTTAACACTCCCCGACAAAAGATAGGATAGTCATGGTAATTTTCCGTGATACTCGTGACTTCGATTTATTTGAAACGTGTACAAGTAAGCGTCGCTTTCATCGCTCGTAAGATTAATAACATAGCAACAATAATTCAACCAAACAAAACGAATGGAATCGAAAGAATTCAGCAACCAATATCGATATGAATTTCTATTATCATACAAATAATTTTAATTTACAATTCTAGTAAACTATAGCGTAATTTCTCATTTTCGCCAAGATGTAATATATTTCCAGCTTCCTCGTCGGTCCATGTCGTAATTTTCGTGCATATGAATTACTCGTATCTATAGGTTGTTACTTCCATGCTGCTGGGTTCCTCGTTGGTATAGTATGTAGTTCCCCCCTCATTTGTTTCTGACGTTGTTTCGTACGTTTTCGTCGTTGTATCCGGGACTTCTGTTACCCCTGTTCCCCCTGTTCCCCCTGTTCCCCCTGTTCCCGCCGGTCCCACTGTTACCCCCGGTACCTCCGTTCCAATTCCTTTCGTCGTTGACACGTTCTCTGACGATACTTGGGATTCGCTTGTGGTTAATTTTCCTTCGGTTTCGTTCCCTTGAATCGTAGTTACTTCCGTGGACTTTTCCGTCGAGGTGGTCGTACTACCGAACATCCAGGTCCACGCGCCCGAGATTTTCTCCTGAATACTCGGCTTCACTGCTGATATTGCAGTCGGAACCTAAAGGAAAAGATGCATACTCATTTTTGGAAATACAATCCTCGTTTTCGTGATATCGGTGGACCGAAAATAAATGAATGAATCGATATGAATTTAGTGCGATGTAATATATTTTCTTTTTGGCATGATAAAGATAAATGGAGTATATGATACAGGATATATCTACAGGTATGTTTAAAGAAACCCATGAGATGTAAGATTCTTTTGTTAAATTTACAATTTTCGAATCCCTTATGACATTCGTTAGCACTCCGCCAGCTGAGTTAGCTATTGTTTGAACCACAACCCTCCTGGTCTCTTCTTTTCGCTGTCTGTCCCTCTCTCTTTCTTCTCTCTTTCGTTGATTCTCTTCAGCCTGTATTCTTCTCTGTTCCTCCTCACGCATCCTTCGTCTTTCCATTTCCTGTTGGCGTTGTTCAATCGTTTCGGGATCATTCGCATTGATTCCACGTTCGTTATTTATCATTTCGTCAATGACTCTCTCATTATTAATCTGTTGTTCATGATTCACGTGTTTCTCGTCTTCTCTTTGTTTATGTCTTTCGTTTTGTACCCTCCTGTCATTATACGTGTCATGCGGTCTCCTTTCATCTACTTTCCTTCCCGCGTGTCCTCTGTCCATTTCCCTATCATGGCCAACATTGAATCCTATGGGAGTTGGTGTCCTTGGGTCTTCCCTCATTCCAGGGTGTCCTTTCCCCGGTTGTTTATCATTCCCTATGTTCCATCCAGGAGGACTAGGCGTCCTCGGATTCTCCACTTTTTTCTCTCTTTCGTGTTGTATCATCGTGGCACTGTCCTCCTTTTGCTTCTTTCTCTCCGCCTCTCGTTGTACGGCCTGATTTGCCAAAGATCTCGATATTGAGATGCCTGTATGCACCACTTTCACGCGTGGCAGTAAACTTATCGGTTCGGCGGTCGCGACGACCGCTGTGAATATCGCGAATATCGCGAATATCGCTAGCAACAATTTCGCCATGCCGATCGCGGACCCTGTACGTATGCAAACGGAGATAGAAACGACTGAGAATAACGTTTACCGTTTCGCGAGAAGTAACGTCTAGTCGACGTGCAGCCTGAGGGAAATATCGATAAGAAAACGTGAATCCGATTAGAACGAACGAACGACGAGTTCCGTCGGACTATAAATCGCGTCGCGTATACACAGACATACATATATGTATGTATGTACATACATATACACACGTACGTGCACGTACGAACGGGTATACGTGCGATAACGCGAAATCTCGGTTTGAACTTTCAACGAATTTATAAAGCTGACTCGTGCACGTTGCGCGAGCGCCGAAATTTCGAAATAGCGGCACCACTGCGGGGAAACTGAAATGGAAATGTGGCCAGGTTCTAGTTCGTTACTGGTGGCAGTGATATTTCGTAAACGTAGCCGCTGCTGAATTAAACGCCGCTACGGAACGGAGCACTTCTGTGCATATACAACGTTTAATATGAAACTTGAGAAACATTTAATGTTCCTGTCAACAAACGTTATAATTAAAAATTTAATATAGTCTTTGAAGAAATTTACATTAGTAATAGAACACGTCCTTCATTATTTCAATGAAAACATGTAAAATGTGTAAGTCAGTATAATATTTTATAACCAGATTTCCTCTAAAATTAGGTTAAAGCAATTGAAACGGCATTTATTTCAATTCGTCGATTAAATAGTAAACTAATGTATGGACTAATGCGGCTTAAGTATAATCCCCCAACTATGTTATAGAATATACATTGCATTGTTCCTGGAATAAACTACCAAACTGTCGAAAGTCTTTCCTTTCGGTCTGACATTTCTATCTCACGGTGAAACTCTTGAACTTCACAGTAGTCATTGTTGCATCAGGCGATTTCAGTGGTATAATTCCACTATAGTGGCTAGAATCGAAACGAAGGGTTTCCCCCAAACGACCCCACCCTATAAGGGCATTCATTGAATTGCGATGGCTAATTAGCAACCTCGATTCCAGCAAAGAGCCCGGCTATACCTGAAACAATGGGTGCCATCGAATAATAATTTCGTTGGTGTCTAACGACGTCTGCAGTCGGGAATAAAACGTAGAAATTAATTAAATTAATCGTCGAATCTGATACGCCCCGTTTATTTAAAATAATATAATCTATTCTGTATTCCAGACAGAGCCGAATCCATAGCGTCGGGTTACCCGTTCGGACATCCCTGCTTCCGGAACCACCACCCACCGGAAGTAACGCCCCGCCGCCGATACCGCGACGCCACTCCGCAACACCTGCGGTAATAAAATCGAACACGTTTTCGCAGACCGTAATTACGAATAACGCATCACTGATAGATAAATTTTTTTGAAGAATATCGTTACGAAATTTGTTGTGAATAATTTGACGAAGAATCTGGACGTGCAAAAATTAATCTCTGCTCTGCGAATTAAGTTTAAAATTAGACGTTATGATATTTGCGTGAAAGTATCGTTGAAAAGTGAAATTAAACAAAATAAAGAGAGAAAGAGAATAGGTAAATAAGTTGAAGGAAATGATGAGTGAAAATGGGTCTTATAATTTGAAGGTTTTTAATGGTGTTTTTCACGAGGGAATGGTTGCTTTTGAGAATTTGTGGTCTTATGTCTGGTATCTGCGTGGCTCGCGTAATTTCTCCACAAAATACAGCTGAACTCGGAACCTAAATCATGCGATTAAAGTCGGTTGTTAGCGGTTTGCCAACACTTTGCGAATTAACAGCGACATAGTGAGAACAATGGTGAAATTCCGTTTCTGTGGTGCTTAATGTAGTTTTTGCTTATTATACAAAAAAGAGAGTGCAGCTATATCGACTAATGATGGCGTTGAGATTCTATCAGATAATTAAACGATATGCTTTGTATACAGATATAGTAATATTTAATACGTCCCACATGGTCATTATTGATTTTTGATGCAGCAATCACACGTCTGGACACGGATACAACTGTTACAATAGACACACACACCTACTACTATCCATCAAAAACACGGAAAACAACTACACACATGGATTCACACACTCACTAAAATTGCAAGTATCAATGCGTATCACATTTTACATCATATTTTAATGATCTTGTCTATCAACAGCTTAATGTAAAACGACTCAATTTATTGATTATTCATTATTGAATCTCGTATCTCCCATTCTAGTAGTATAACCGTATAAATTCCCCGGCTCCTCCCTTACCGCCATCAATGTTTCCGTTCAAAATATTATCCAAACCCATTTCCGTATCCCTTCAACATTTTCTGGCACGGGATTACAACACATAAGAAATATCTCTAGTAATTCCACGATTCAATAAGTGTACAATAAACAACCTTCTATCATGTATGATACTTATGTACACATATACGATCAAACCCTGAACAAATAGGATATTTTTCATACCATTACACTTCGAGTAGTTAAAAAAAAAACTCTATCCAAATCTTCATAATATCAAAACGTCACAAAAGCATTATCAGAGTTGACGGGCCCTGTAAAGGGCCAGCATGAACGGTGGTGATCCCTTCTGCAGGTAGCTCCGCCGCCGATTCCACTACGGGCCCCGGCGATTCCGAAACGTAGCAAAAACGAGAAACCGATACCGATACAGATTCCCACGCGGCAGGAAAGTCAGATCAATCGACGGAAGGCAAGCGATCCGACGCCCCCGTCGTCGACGATACTCTCGTCCTATTGGGCGCAGGAGTCGGGCAACAAGAAACTGATCGACCTGGAGCCCTTCCGGGCTCAGGACGATCGATCCGCCCAGGAGTACCCGTTGAGCTTCCCCGGTAAAGATGGGCAAAGGGCCACCGAGGAGAGCGGGTTCGTGGCGGATTTCGACAAGGCGAATTTCGAGGAGAGTTGCAAGCTCAGCCAGAAATCGAGCTTCGAGGAACTGCAAAAGGCTTCCCGCGACCTCGAGAAGCGGCTTCACGAGAGGGTGGTGAAGAGCGCCGAAACGAAGTTCAAAGATCATGGGAGCAGGGTGGAGGGGAGACAGAGGCAGGCTGGAAGTGGGCAGAACAACAGGTGAGAACAAAAAAAAAATAGACACAAAGAAGAAACAATCATAAATGATTCAATTTTTGTCTAATAAAATAATAGGCTGAACAATATGGAAGTAATTTATAAAAAAATATAGATGACATAAAAATATCATATGTCTTCATAATTAAGAACACATTCATCAAAAAATGCTGGTTTGAACAATTTTATACATACATATGTATGTGTAATGTATATGAAAATCACTGCGTATGAACGATGGTTTATACATATGTACAAACGATTACGTGCATTTGAATATTTCATCAACCAAGGTCTCTAATGTCTTATATTCAAGAACACTCGAATACAAGTCGCGAGCATGTTCGAGGCTCGGCTCGAATTAGAGCAAGATACTACAGACGATTGCACTTACGAGAGGATGGTTAAACGAAGCGTAGAGTTTCGACTCCATCTCGGGGAACTATTCGGGCGGACATTTTGCAGAAGTAGTCGACCATCCTCGTAACCGGCAACCAGCCCTTAATTCTCTGCTACTTACGTTGCACGTGCGTTTAAGCACGCAAAGTAGACGACTCGGGGACAACGTAACGTCTAACGTTTCGTAAAACGGACGCCACTTTCTGCGTAATTAAATGCAAACGCGAACGCCGATACGTTTACTCTGTCGCGCACGTGACAGTTACGGATACACATTCTTTCTCTTCTGGTGACTAAGTTCAAAGTTCGAATATTTCGAGAGGTAAAAGATTCGGAGCACAGAAATTCTGACGTATGAACAAATCAGCGCACAGTAATTTCGAGACTTGGAAATTCTAAATAGATAGATACTCAGCACAGAAATTGTGACGTATGAACAAATCAGCGCACAGTAATTTCGAGACTTGGAAATTCTAAATAGATAGATACTCAGCACAGAAATTCTGACGTATGAACAAATCAGCGCACAGAAATTTCAAGACTTGGAAATTCTATATAGATAGATATTAAGCACAGAAATTGCGACGTATGGACAAACCAGCGCACAGAAATGTCTAGACTTGGAAACTCTAAATAGATACTATATTCTGGTTATAGAAATTCCATATGACAGAATATTCTAGGCATAAAAATTCCCAAACTTTACCAAACATCACATTTAATTAATATCCAAAAATTCAACTAATAACCAAATATCAAGAATCATATAATAAATCTTATAAAACAAAGTCAATCAAAATCCACGGCAAGTCTACGATCTCCTCTTACTTTTTCTTTTCACAATTACGCAGGCTTCAGTTATCGAAGTTGGGGAAAGAGGATGAGTCTGAAGACGGGGAGGATCCAGAGGCGGCAGACGGAAAGTCTCGTGAAAAAATAACGGTGTCCCGGCGAGAAACCCTTCAGGAGGACGAGACGAAGTTCGCGGCGCTGTCCAGGTTACGCCGGGAGGCGGAGAAAAGATCTAAATTTGAAGAGCTCCAGGCGGCCTCGAAGAATCTCGAGCGACGACTCCATGAGAGGAACGAGGAGGACGATCATGTTCGTATGAGCAAGGAGAGACCGACGTCTAGGTATATCACTGTTCTTTTAAAATCTGTCATCTTACATTCTACAAACTGTCTGCGAAGATACTGTAAATCAAAACTTTTTCTTTATGTCAGGTCGAGTAGTATTTATATCGTAAACTTATTTATCTAAATCATAACTAGGGTTTTATTAACCATTTATCAACCACTGACGTAATATTACGTCTGTTTACAAGCTGCAGCTGGTTGTCGCTGACGTAATATTGTTGATCTATTTATACTTATACCTACAAAAAAGGAAAACACTGAAAATAGAATCTATGGAACTGTAATATCTGACAATAATTATTCGCTTGGTGTTTCTCCGGAATGAAAAATTATAACTTCGAATATGGATACCCCCAATTTTCACCATTCTAATATTCGACGCGCAAAATTCCCGTCAATTTCGAACAACAAGTATTCACAGGCACGATGTTTTAATACGAACGATATAATTTTCCTTCTAACCGTCGGCAATCAGCTTCAAAGCTACGACGTCTTAGCTCCGAACGCGTTAAGATTCAATTTGTGAATCATCAGAGTCATTCATCCACATGAGATAGACGAAGTTTAGATCATCGTGTCCTTAAATACCGGTGTTAAAAGCCCCACGATCAATGCAGAAAGGTCCACCCGTTCATCCGTGACACAAAAACCAATAGATACGAGGAACTGCAAAGAGCCTCGCAGGATCTCGAGAGGCGTTTGCATCCCGATCAAAAGTTCCCGGAACAGCAGCCGGGTACCCGGGGAAAATACGAGGCGGAGATGGAACGGGCGCGGAATATCCTGCAGCACAATCTGAGGAAAGAGCGCGGGGTTTGCGAGAAACTCGAGAAACTGCCGAAGGCGACGCAGACAAATCTTCCGCCACCTCTGAGCGCCATTTGTCAGAGTCCTGTACCGAAGCCCATCAGCGTCCGACAGGATAGCAACGTGTCCTCGGACAGTTTCAGTCAGACCAGTTCACCGAGCTACACCAGCAAGACGATGGAAGCCCCGCTGCTGCCGCATAAACATGGAAAAGTTCCAGGTAAATGTGTATTTATTTAGAATAGTACTAGGAAACAGTGGAACGAGTCAGTGATATGTACGACATTTTCGAGAATAACGAGAGTTTTGTCAAATTTGGTGTGATTATTGTGAGTTATCGTGGGGGAAAAGGTAGATTACTATGTAATTTGAACAAGTTACTTGTATTCGGGGTTTGATAATAATTTTAGAGGACTTTTACAGGAATTTTAAGCAGGCTTGTTAGGAAGTTGAGGAATAAACGTAACTCGGAATGTGAATTTGAAATGTATGAAAGGTGTACGGGTTTTAAGGCATAGAAATATCAAACTTGCAAATTTTTACAATATGTACAATAATAAAGTGTTCAACATACAGAATATCAAAAATAAAAATTTCACGCACACGAGTGAGAAATATTTAATTTCATAAAAAATCGTTTGCAATTATAAAGAATTCGAAGCAGCGTTCCATATCGAACGTATTACAGTTTGTCTGTATGCATGTATACAAAGTCTTATTGTAACCTAATACAATATTATCATCGTGCTGTAACATTCAAGTATTTAATTAAATTTCATTTGTCTTCTAGATAGGGCTTTGGTGTCAGAGCCTGATAATACATCCGGTAGGCCAATAACAAAATCGACCAGCACACCAGCGAGTTTGCAGACAATCGTGAGGATTCACGGTGGCAACAATAGTTCCTTGCATCACAAGGTCGGTTAATTAAATCTTACTCACATCTTAAACAATAGAAATCATTGAAATGAAAATGTGAAATAATTCTTCGTGAAAACACGGGAAAATTTCTATCACTTATGATAAGTAAATACTTGACATTTCCATTAGTATATCCGATTTACTTTATATTATTACACATAGAAATACACGGTTACGTAAGGACATGCGCGACGTACTTGCCGAAATTGTGGGAAAACTAGTTCGGTTACGTTCTAATTACCAGCAAAGCCTTACGGAGATATTTGTGTTCAAGCAAGCATTAATGATTTCGGGTGCAAATGTCATTCGCCGTCCCGTGAAACGTGTTTGTTGACGCGTTAGCGCAAACTGAAACGGTTAAACTCAATTTTCAGTTTAATGAAATTTTACGTCCCACGCGAAATTACACCGAATGTCTTGAAAACACATCGCGATAATAATGAATTCTCTCGAAAACGAATAACGATATTATAATGTAAATGTTTAATACTGTTCAATGACGAGCTATGGAAAATAATGGTCATTAAGCTTGGAAAATTCGATTGGTATTTCAATTACGTTGTTGCACGTGTCTGTTAAAATGCAAAAACGTGGAAAATATTTTCCTGCCGATTCTATTCTTTTATTTTCCCTCCGATCGTCACGGGCAAATGTAACATCGCGAAACGCATTACAGGAGAATGAGAGAATGTAGAATTAAATTCCCTTCGAAATCGATAGCACACGTCATTTATTTCTTTTGTTTTAATCGGATATCGATGTTGCATCGGAACACGTGTGCTTTATTCCGGAGTGTTTGATAAATACGAATGAATGCCGAATCGGGAATAAATCCGTATCAAATTCGAACAGATATCATTTCATGCCAATTCACGGTGTAATGTAAAAGAAAAAAAAGAGAGAGAGAAAAGAGAAAATGTAATAGGATAATGAAAACAAACGAATCGCTGACCCGGCGAACACATTGATGTATTATCTACGTATCCCCGATTCACTTTGACAATTTGATTATCTCACTGTCACGCTGTTATTTCACAAATTTATCGGATTTTCCTGATCCCGATCGCGAAATATTATTTCCACGGTTTCATCGGAATATCATCAAAATCCAAATTCTTTAATCATCCTAGATCATAGAACTCCCATAATCAATCTAATATTTCATCTTGATCAAATCCTAACGTCATAAATCGTACACACCCACGAAACAAATTTATTAATCAATTACTATCGGATCTTCGTCATTGATCATATTACAGCGTAGAGAGAAATAATGATAACTCCACAATTTTTCTCAGCCACGAAACCGAGCGCGTGTTACCAAACTTTTTATGATAATGAGACAGCGGGGGAACGTGTAGTCGCGGTAACACGTGTGCCGGACAGTGGTAAATCGGATGGAAAGTCCGGGTAGAAAAATCTCCGCGATAATTATCGCCGGTTGTTCGCGCCGGGGAGATACGCTTAAACGTATCGGCCAGTAAACTCCCGCCAGCTGGAAATTTCGAGGAAACGGCCGACGATATCACAATACTCTGGCTGCTAATTCGACCGCGATGCCGTGCTAATGTTCGAATTCAGCACGCAGTCTGCCGGCAAACGGAGCGACATAATTTATCCTTTGTAGCGCGACATAAACGCGAGCAAAATTATAATCGATAACGCGGACTCGTCGGACGTGCGAAATTCATTCCGCGTTACAGGTTGATATATGAATGATATAATTTATTGTTGCACGTTAATCCTTGTGTCAATACCCGGCTACCCGGGTAGCTTCTTTTATCCGATTTCATTTAAAACTTGTTTATAAATACTTGGTAACAGATTTTTTTATTGGATCTCATTATCTGTGTTTGCCATAGTTTTTGTGATCATTCACGTTAGGGTTAATTCTATATAGTTACATAATAAATTGGAACTCGTATATGGATCTAAATATCGTAGAGAACAATACTTGCATATTAAAACAAATATTTTTTATTCGCTGGTTTTAACTTCGTCGGTTTCAATAACAACAGAAGAATAGTCGTTGCAAGTTCTAATGTAAAACGATTGAATTTCGCTAGTTGCGGAAAATTAGGGTGAAACTATATAATCTCACGGTTACTGATACCTCGTACGGATTAGTACGTTACGATCCAGCAGCACCGCTGAGCTAATAACCCACGAACGCTAATATCTTCCGCAGTACACATAGTACTTTAGCGAACTAGTATTGCGGGCATACTAATATCTAGCAATCAACTCCATCACATGAACTAATTCCTATCGAGGTAGTACCTTGCGGCCTAGTACCCTCTGGAAATTAGCATCCAGTGGACTTCTACCGTCCGCACACTAATATCACGTAAACTAATACCAAACAAAGTAGTCTCTCTTGAACCTAATACCTGCTGGCTTAGTACCTCCAATATATATCTACTAATACCTTGCGATGTAGTATCTCGTAGATATTAAATTCCATACGGTGTATTTAGAGTTCCTCGACGTCACTGATCCTTCTTTTATTACGCGATTTTACATTAAGCCTTCCACCCCCTTAAACACACACACACAAAGCTTCGTGATTCTACCAATGGGACTATAGAATACGCATCAGACAGTCTGTATTTGTTTTTTTTTGAGAAGAGAAAGTCACAAGGTTAAAAGATATTATGAGAAGGAATAAATTTGGTTGTTTAATATTTATCGTATGTGATTTGTTGAATTTTTTCAGATAATTAGAGACATGACTAGCAGTCATTATGTAACAACGGGAAGGCTTCGCTTCAGATTCGTGCAGGTGATACTAAACGCCATCGCCCTGTTGGCCATCGCTGGTGGTTTGGCTGTCTATTTCAAATGTGAGTCTGAATCTACTGGAGGAAATACATCTCTCTCATTTCAATTCTTTCTTACTAGCTACATGAAATATATAGAACTTTTACAGTGCTGTTTAAACACTTTTATTCAGATATTCTCGGAATTGTAATTTTAACAAAATCACTAACCGAACCTTTGACACCATTTTGGAAAGAATTGAGTATTTTTAATTCTGTCGGCATGAAATAAAACCAGTCAAATTATTTCACACACACGCGCGCGCACACGCGCGCACACACTATGTACAGACTTTCGTAACTGGCCCTCCGGTGTTTATTCTAAACATGATTCCAACGGGGTCAGCCGTCATTGGTAAGAGTAAATGTGCCAAATGTTAGACGATGTAATGTTCGAGCACGTATAACGGCGAGCTTTGTGTTACCAAAAGATCAATAGAGCTCCCTGTTCTAGTGTTCTACCTGGTTTCCAATATCAACATCGACTTCCCAACAAACGTACAAAACTTGATTAAATGCATTCTGATTATGTGCCTTTCGGCAGTTGGATTTCAAGTCGTCCGATTGACACATCCGCCGATTTCAGCGTGGAAATACTTTGTCTATATCATTGAAAAAAAAAGATAAGAGAAAGAAAATTTCTATCATGCATTGACCTTACGTTATTTGTAGAAAATGTAATGAAAATAGCGCATGAATCGACGAACTATTGACCGTGTAAAACTGAAATCGTGCGAAAAGTATGCTCTGTAAATCCAACGATGGATGTAACTACTCCTCCATCTATTCTGCGGTTTTTAACAGATTTATCCCGCAGTGCTTTCATTACTTTTCATTACCCGACTTTGTGAAAGTACCCGAAACCAAAGTACGTCTATGTTTTCCTTGAAAATTGGATGAGTCGACAAATTGTTTTTCGTGGCATTCGTGCATTTCGTGATATAGTCCAAAAATGTCCAGGACAATGGAAAATTAATTCAAAACCGAATTGCAAAGTGATAACAAACCCATGGAAGAAAAGGTGAAAACTTTCTCATCGAAGTCATTTTAATCCTAAAACAAACCGCTTTGAACCGACATCCCTTCGCCCGTTCAGATAATCCATGGACTACATTCTCTGACCACGATGTGTACCCATACAACATAGTTCGGGAGTAATTTATAGACCAGATAATGGGGCCGTAGTCGCGGAAAGGCCACAAAATTAATTGAGAGCAGAAATTTTGTATTTTGCGGTCGTGTCACGTGGTAGTGAGGAATATTCGACGCGTCACGTTTAAACAAATGTTAGGTCTTTAAATACATGGAAACGTACGTACACGTAGGGAAGTACCCGTTAGAATTACACGATTCTGAAACGTGGTAACACTTTGGCCAGGAATCACGTTGGAATGATTATACGTTTATTCGAAATGCATACGAAATGTTGCCAATTGTTTGATATTCCGAAGCTGCGAAAGCATCCGCGCCGATTCATCTGCAATTGACAAAGCCATTAGAGAAGTTTCGAGTGACTATCGCAAAAACGTGACTCGTTATTACCGAAGCACCCGCACACGGTTACGGGCAACACGGACACTGTCGAAATACATTTTTACGATTGACACACACTGTTCGACGGTCATTCATCTCGGGATGATGGGAGAAATAGTATTTGCACGTCACATCGCACGAATAAACAAGTTTTTAATAGCGTGTAGAGAGACGAATTTGTGTTTCCAAGTAGTTTGGTTTATCAAAATATCAATGATAGATAATCATTGAAAAAATATCTGTTTATATCCAACCTCAATTTTAAAACTTGGTTTACTTCACGAGCGCGGTTTTTTCGAGTATTTTTTTACTAATGGGTTCTTTTTTACCAACTCGTGAATACTTCGTCAACCCCGTAACAATATAATAAAAACATAGACTACTGTAAAGTTCCTAATCAATATAAATTATAAAGTTGGATCTTTTCTCGACGACACTAATTTTTTCATCATCCGTATTAATCCCAGAGCTGAGTCTAAAAAAACATGGCTGGAAACTTCTACCGGTGTATCGGAAGTTTGTGAAGATATAAATTAATCATATTCTCAACATCTTATCGTAATAACAAGTTGCAAATTTTTCTCCAGTATAAAAGTCCTCCACGTTTCTTATAATAAATCGGTTTCAAGTGTGACACAAATCTTGGTATTTCCGATATCTAGCGTATCCCGAAACCGTCAAAAGATTGGAGAGCAAAGCAACGGAACGTGTATTGCCGATGGTGACGGAAGAGAGGAATCCGGCACCTGGTGTTTGTCTACCGATAATCGTGACGTTCTGTCAGTATCATAAGGTAAGTTTCAAAACGAATTCATTCAAAATTGTAGAGAAAAATATCGGCCACACGATGTGATGTAATCGAGGAATAACAACTTACTTATTTCCCAGACAATACACCTAAAGATTCATTTACAAATTTGATACTGTTTGAAACAAAAATTTAATCGTGATTTATAACACGATGTTTAAAAAACAAAAATTTATTATTCTACAAGACAAGTGTTCGTATTTGATTGACACGCGGAAGCCGCGAAAGGTCTTCAAAATAATTTCCAATAAACTGGAAAGGAATTCGCGCACGACATTCCGGACATTCGTGGAGTCAAATTAAAACAACTGCTGAGTTACGCCGATTGTGAAATCGGGTCGTTTCGTTTCCACGTGATATAATGCATGATGTGTCATCCGTTCTTTTTTAATTTCTTTCTACGACTGAGTGTGTGTTTTTTTTAATAATCTGAGTAAAGTGCTCGTCGGGACTCGCAGTTTTAACGTGACTGGTTCTGAATAATTCCTTCCCTGCCACTTCCTTTTTCCCCTTTCTTCTTCGACAATTTTTTGTACCACACGTCTCTCCACCTGACTGCTTTCCCGCACCGGGACGATTTAAAATTCATAAGATGCTTTCTGCGCACTGGTGCATCCCGGAAACGAACGTGTGGAGAAAAATGATCGATATACGGACATACGTACATCGTTTCACATACATTCATCCACAGATATCCTTAACAAATACTAATAAGTCCCTATAAAATATATTAATTCTAACAACGTAACACAACAATTGAAGTTTCATATAAAATCATCAAATTACAATGAATAAACCTTGAAACATTAAAAAATAAGTCATAGTGAAATATATTTCCGATATGTATGTACATATTATTCATATAACATTAAATTTATCTAGCTATAGAACGATTCTTATTAAAAGTTCTATAGCCAGATAAATTTAATATTACATTAAAAAATACTATGAAACTCTTTCACAAATCACTTGTATCCACATAAATCTCGTTCAAAGTCACAAGTATAAATAATCAGGCGCAAAAAAAAACACGCTTCATTTTTCAAACCAGTAACCAGGATACACGTTCGCGTGTCTTTCACCGTCAATTTCCAGATCCCGTATAATTTCACCGTGTTCCCGAATTACATGGGCAATTTCGGGCAACGCGACGCCCAGCACGAGCTCGAGCTTTACGACGCCGTGGTTGACGTCAGATGTTACGAATTGGCGGCCCTCTTCCTGTGCAGCGTTTTTGTGCCCAAGTGCGGATCCCGGGGTCACGTTGTACGACCGTGTCGCAGTCTCTGCTTTCGTAAGTTCGCTCATATTTTTTTTTCTCTTCAATCCCCCACCCCGCACGGTGTCAACAGCGAGCCGTGATTGCGGGAGGATGTGTTTTACGACAGTTTAAAAGAAAAGTTTCGGTGAATCGCGACACGTTAGATAATCAATGTCGCGGAGTAATTGTTAATCACTTCTGGCAAGAGACCCTGTCGCCGGAATTAACGAACGACGCACGGTCTGTATGCAAATGAAGGTTGGGATGAGGGGAGTATTTTTTTTAGGGGAACGCTGTTTTTTTCGATCGATTGTACAATTTATGAAGTTAGAGATACTTTGTAGGAATACCGGGTATTTCGTTTCCGTGATGATCCGAGGATCTATGTTCCTGGAAAGCTTTGAGTGAAATGTTCAAAGAAATCCCGATATCTTCGGAAATATATGTATCTGTATTTAGATAAATGAAAATGTTGAAGATACCTTTTAAACAGAACAAATACGTGTTTTTTTTTTATTATCGATCAAAAGTATCACGCGTATGGAAGTATCGAAATTGGAAAATTGAATGCGAGCCTATGAACAGACTGAAATACAGATTTCATTAAATGTAAATATCGGTTGGTACCGTTTCGTTTTTCACAGAAACCAAGAGACGTTGCGGATTCTTTCTCGGTGTATTCGGTCTGACTCTTCCCGACTACCTGGAATGCGAGCTTTTCCCGGAAAATTCCAATCCGGACGAGTGCGTGGGACATCAAGAAGTACTGGATGCGGCGAGGAGAGCGAAAAAGCCTGGTAAACCGCAGGCAGTTCTTTTTTTAAATCACTCTCGCCCGATGAAAGCTGGGATTACTATTAAAAACTTTGAGATTAATTCAAAGATGATCGAATTAAATCTAAATCAATATAAATTCAATTGCATTAAAATCGAATAGAATTAGTTTTCTTTGCGCGAGGTAATTTAATTCTTTTTGGAAAAGAATTCTGAAACTTGATAATTAACGAACGTGTACTTAATTGTAATTATGAATCTGCCGGATTCGATTGATTGACCTTTTTATCTATTGGGCCCCGACCATTTCGTCATTTTCGTTCAAGGTCTTGGCAGCCATTTATATCCGGTTCCTTCAGTGGGGATAAGCCTACTGGATAAAGTCGGGCATTTGATAAAGAGGTGGATAATCGTGGGATTAAAATAATCTCACTGGGACAGTCAGACGACGGCTAGAATATACGTGGTTCACGATAAGAGTCTCGGAAGATGCGCGCTTCTGGTCTTTTCCGTGACAGTTGAATTTTTAGTGCTGATGTCAACACTTTCCAACGTGAAATTACACCACGAAACCAGTGGTAATAATTACACGTAGGAACAACAAGAATTTAGAAAATTAAGAACTTTCGCAAGATCTTTTAAACAATATTTACCACAGGCACGCGTATTATATTCACGATACAAAGTTCATTTTACAGAATATGAAAAAAAGCATCTCGTAAACTGTGTGATAAGAAGAAAAAAAAATAAGAATATGTGCATAGAAAGTTTCAACACCAAAGTTCACGATATTTTCATTCTTATACCCGTTGGTAACATCGTAGATGAATAACCCTGTATAAATATGCGATAGGTTTATCGTTATCTCTCTTGAAAGCCGTTGGAAAATCGAAGGCGTGAACGTGAAAACGCCATTCGAGCGTCGTAAAAAAAGGCGGGGGCGTAAAAAAAAAAGAAAAAAAAAGTGAGATAGAAGGAAGAAGGAGGAAAAAAGAAAAAGTGCCGGGCCCTTAAAATATTCCAGCTATAGCACGGGCTAGAAGGAACAATGCAAATCGGAAATATTTATGTGCCGCGAACGCCGGAGCTCTTTTGTCTAACTCGGGTACTTCTCGGTTTGTAGAATGCATCGATGCACCGAGGAAACGGGACTAATTTTCGACTAACGTCCTAACCCGATATCCATTGTTTACCCTCCCATCGGACCCTACGACTCTTTTGTTCCGTTCGTTTGTTCGTCTCTCGTACCACCGTGTCTTCCATTGTTGACCGCCTTTACGACTGAAAATCGTATTGACCCTGCAATCGTTCCCGAGCGTCTAATATACCGATTTCTTAATTGCACCACGGTCCATTTATTTCGCCGGATCTTCGGATGAGACAGCGAAATCTCATTCCCGTCGAGTCGTCTAATTTTATATAGGACAATTGAGTTATTAATAACTGGTATATGTTTGTAGTAATCTGTGATACTTATATCGTTCGATAATAAGGTACTTGTTTTTTATTGGATCTAATGATAACGATATTTCAGCGTGACAATGTATATTTGTTTTCATTCTTGTAACACCACGCGAGCGTTGTAAACGTTACTATCGCTTTATCACACGAGGGGGGGTTTCCAATTAAATTCATAAATCCGATTTTACGATCGCGAACGGAGTTCCACGGGCAATTTCGACAATGAATAAAGTTACTCGGCGAAACGTGAGATAGGCCACAATGAAAGCGCGGACTCTGATAGGGGGCGGACAAAAGAATGTAGTTTTAATTAAATTTATTTACCGTGCGAGTGATCGATCGTCGATTCCCGATTTCACGGATTCCATCGTTTCCTGAGTAGAGACATACTCGCGTTACGCGATTACGAATCACTGCTGTGTTGAAAACGTTGCTTAGGAACCGCGGGAGAATCAACGATCCAATTATAGACACCCTTACACATCGATAAAACAATAAAGATCGCTCTCGAATCCGTTTTACCGTTCCGTCGATAATTTTCGCTCGAATTCACCCCGGTAGACTTTAACGTTCAGTAGTAGAAGACGAGATTTGTCGGACGCCCGGACATTCCGGCGACGACGCTTAAAACCGAGCGACAATGAGAAGATTAAAACGATCGACGTTCGAGTGCAAGACGCAATTACCAAACCAAATATCGCGGTGAGAGAAAGAGCAGGAAATTTTCGTTATCGATCCCGAAACCCTCCGGGGGTTTAACTCGCCCGATGTAATCGAGAATCGATCCACCGACCCGATGAACCGATTCATTTGCGTTCGCGGTTAATTAAGATTAAATTGCGCAGTGATTGCAGGGCTCCTCGAATCACGGTAGAGTTCAATAGGGATTCCTGTGTCCTTCCACTGATTTCTCCATTGGTCCATTTCAGTTTTCTTTTCTCGGGGAAGCTGTTCGTTTCGTCGGTATCGACTTGAAATAACGACTCGAGAGAATTTTCCCGGCATTTTTCGTTCATTTCTCGTCTCCCCCTTTAATCTTGATTTATCGATACTCGTGAAACGGTCGAGGTGACACGTTTCTTCGAGTTTATAGCTACTTCGATCTACGGTGTCGAGTGGTTTATGGTATTCTACGATCGACTCGAACGTAGATTATAAACACACGTCCCTTCACTCGTTAATCAACATACATTCAACTAGTTTTAGTACACGTAACTTTACGCTGTGAGTTTTTTGTGTACTCTGGTGCAAACTTTATTGGAAACTTCTATTAAACAATTATAGAGAGACTCTCGTTGATTTTAGAGGGCTTCACCGTGAATGAACTACAAGTGGATCAGATTACCTCGCTTTTTGAACGTACAAATTATTTTCTGATAAAAATATAGATTCTATATTTCCAACGCTTTATTAACGAAAAAATTGAAATATTCCGAAAGTATCACCCACATAGTTTTGCCTTACAATTACAAATCTACGCGAGTCACTGTATCTAAAAAAAAGAGAGGGAAAAAAATAACGTAACATATTCCGTCCACCGTATACCCATCGTCACCTTGTTTTCGTTTCCCTGGGTCAGTATGCACCAGCGGCTTTCAATGCGATGGGACCAGATGCATTCCGGTCGACTGGCGATGCGACGGCCACTTGGATTGCGAGGATCACAGCGACGAGATTGGATGCGGCGAGTGTAGTTCCTCCACCATCTCGTCGTCCGTTTCCATCTTTAACCCGAAGATCGTCAAGAAGCCCATTTTTGCGAAGAACACCATCTCGGAATCGCCGTTGCATTGTGGCGAGAGAAAATGCATGTCTCCCAGCCACATATGCGACGGTGTTATGGATTGTCCTTGGGGCCAGGACGAACGCTATTGTCGTAAGAACATCTTCGTTATCTTATTTATTTAGCTAATTAATTTCTTAATTTCACTCATTCGGAAATTAAACTAGAAGAGATTACTTTTTGCAAATATTTCAATTTTGCTGTTCAAATATACGAATGTGGTAGAATTTTTATGAAAGGAATCACTACTTAATTAGTTTTCATTTTATTCAGTTGATTAGTGTGAGTTTTAGAAAACTGAAGTTTGATTAAAAATTCTTATTCAAAGTTTCCTTTCACGTATATAATCTTGAAGTAATCTTACAGTGAAGCTGAGTCAAAGGAACGGAGACGTCGGTGAAGGGCGTTTGGAAGTGTATCATACAGGAATGGGAAAATTCATGCCAGCGTGTATTTCTCACTGGGAAACAAATTCGGCTCAGACGATATGCTCTATGCTCGGATACACGTAAGTTATGGTTCCACTCGAAGTAACTCAATTTTTCAGATACCTTTGATACTATTACAATGTAGTTCATTAAAATTTTTAATAGAATTCTTCCTAACACTATGTTTATGTTTTAGGGCGGCATCGTCGTCGAGATTAATGGTGGCGGACAGTAACATCACACAAACGGAACCAAAATATCCAAAAACAAATTTGTTGAAGGAATTTCAGGAATGTATCACGGATCAGAAGATTTATCCCACGGTGGAACTCACTTGCTCGGAATATGGTACATATTTTGGAATAATTGATCCACGATATTGATATCTTTTTCGAATTCATTAAAAAATGTTTCATTACATTTTTCGTAGATTGTGGAAGAAGAAGGACCGTGTACGGGAATTCGAGGGTTAAAACAAGAATAGTGGGTGGTGTGGAATCTGCTCCCGGTGATTGGCCCTTCTTAGCAGCCCTTCTTGGCGGTCCCGAACAGATTTTTTATTGCGCCGGTGTTCTGATCGCCGACCAGTGGGTTCTTACAGCTTCGCACTGTGTGGGAAAGTAAGTTTTACAGTACTTTATAATTATTATACAGGATGTCTCTCAATTTTGTTGACAACTTATACGATGGGAAAACATAGAAATTCGAAAATAAATTCTAAATATATTTCCTCCTCTTACTGTCGGTATAGATGGTTTCTGTCGGCATTTGCAAGGCAGATTGCCTGGTGCCAGGCGCAAATATGCAATGAAATAATAGTTACTATTACTTTCAAAGAGTATCATACGACTTTAATTTTTCGTACAGAAATTTAGAGTCATCCTGTATCAAACTCTAAGAAGTGTAATCTGTCTTTCCAAGATAAACCAATTTCCCGTGCGATTAGAAAAAAAAACTCGTAGAAACGCGAGTTTACAGTCAGATAAAAAGTATTCAAAAATTCTATAGTTTCAGCCACACGGAAGTGTCAAGTTGGGCAATACAACTGGGTATCACCAGGAGACACTCCCATACCTATCTTGGCCAGAAGTTGCGAGTGAAACGAGTGGTGCCGCATCCTAATTACAACTTGGGAATTGCCCATGACAACGACGTAGCCCTGTTCCAGGTATTTATCGTCTCTCAATTCCACGCAACACTTCACTCTTCATCCTAACAAAACATCGAATCCAATTAGTGGTCTCCTTATTTCGTAACAGAATTTTTCTATGGTTTACTTTGCTTCCCGGTACGATCGAATGTTTTTCCCCGTTCGTTTCAGCTGGAAAAACGAGTCGAGTTTCACGAACATCTGCGACCAGTCTGTCTGCCGTCTGAGAACACGAATCTCGCACCTGGGACCCTGTGCACCGTAATTGGCTGGGGCAAGAAGAACGACACCGACTGTGAGTAGACTCATTGGATCAATCTCGCTGTTGGACATGTTCATAACGATCCCGATTATTCCAGCCTCCGAATACGAACCGGCCGTGAACGAGGTTCAGGTTCCGGTATTGAACAGGGAGATCTGTAACTCTTGGCTGGCCTATAGGGAATTAAATGTTACTGATGGAATGATCTGTGCGGGCTATCCGGATGGTGGAAAAGACGCGTGTCAGGTACACACATTTTACGAATCTTTTCTAGCATTAGACTAAGATGTATTTTCTTTATTTTAATTACTTTAAAAATAGTATAATTAAACGAGCCTGTAAAATTAGTATTCTTTGATAATGATTTGCGACAGATTTTTGAGGATTGAAATTTTTTTGTACTCTGAAATTTGAACATGATCAATGAATTATTTGTATTTTTGTATGGTTCTAGGGAGATTCTGGTGGACCGTTGTTATGTCAGGACGAACATCATAAGGAAAGATGGTTTGTCGGTGGTATCGTCAGTTGGGGTATAAAGTGTGCTCATCCTAAATTACCGGGTGTCTACGCCTATGTCCCGAAATACGTACCATGGATTCGAAGCGAAATGGCTAAATATTCGGATAAGAGCAAGGGTTAATAAATTCATAACTTCGTGAACATACAAGAGTTGAAAGGTATCAACGATCATGTTGAAGATTCGCTGATAATCGATAAGACGAAGATGCACGTTAAATTAGGAGAATAATTTTAATGACAATAACTCGAACGCCCCTCTAAGTTGGAACACGGTGGATCTTCGTTGAAAACTCTTTTTTAATAAAAATTCAGATTGCATTCTGAACAACAATATATTGTTAGACGCTATTTGCAGATATTGAAAAGTATCGATAGTCGCAGTTATATTTTAATATTTTAGAGCAAGCAGAATTTCCGATTTATTAATACTTTTCCACAGTAGTTCGGTGTTTGAACAGATTGATTATTAAAAACAATACTTTCGCTTGTGAACGATTCCTATCTAGTATTTCTGCTTCTTCAAAATGATACAGACATCTCACGAGAAAGAGATTTAAACTTCTATTTTAACGAGAACATTTTTTACCGTTTCACATTCTTTATTTTCGTAAAGAATTTTAGTCTTCCTTCCCATCGACAATAACCACGATAATGATAAGGGCACACCAGTCCAATTGCTACTAAAAAAATGTGATCAGTCCATAATGAGGCTAACTCTTGTACGTATTTAAATGATTCAGAGGATATGGAGAGAAATTAATCGGCACGAACTGCACAAAAATCAATCCAATTCAGCCAGAATTTTTGCATAATCCTATAGAACAACGTACTGCAATCTATTCAAGAATACAGTAATTAAACCATATCTTCCACGACAGTATAAATAATCAATCCCATAGCACAAAATTAATATCCAACCAGTCCGTGCATTCGCGCTGTTTAATTTCTAGTCGTTCCGCTCGAAGATCTTACGATAAGGCATTTAGGTAAGAAAAACAAAGATGAAATAAATGGAAACATATTAAACGATAACGAGCAAAGACGAAGCTTGTCGGGCAGGGAGAGTTCAGACAACGAGCCCGTGTCGCCATTTTCTAGAAAGTCAACTTAAATACAAAAAATTAAAAAGCGCAAGCGAGACAATTACTTTTGGTATCGAGATTAACAAATTAAAGAAATAACATAAAAAAAAAAGTTAACAAAACTGGCAGTCTTGTGAACAAAACGAAAATTGCGCATATGATGCGACAAAAAACATTTTGTATCGCCCACGATTTTAGGAAAGCCGCGTACGTGCCACCAAGTGGTCGAAGTTCATGATCTATCGGGTGTGCGTTTAAAAATACACATATTTGTACCAACAAATACAAGAACATTGTTTGCAACGCGATCAGTTTTATAACACTATAAACGGAAAAAGATAATTCAACAGATATAATCTCTGTTCATCTTATATCGATGATTATCATTATTATCCAAAATGGACTGCGGTTTCAATTGTGTTGAACACTACATAATTATTGTAACACTAAAATAATATATATGAAAACTAACAGATGGTAGCAAAAATATTATAAAAAAATTAGCAAGTACAATATTAGGCCACAAAGAATTAATGAAAAATCGATAAATATATATTTATCAAGTTAGAGAACGGCTGGTACCGAAATGACGAAAAAAAGTTTCTGTTTCCTGAACAATAAACTTTTCTATGAACATCTTTTATAAACGCACACCCCGCATAGGTGAATTGTGCACATATTGCATGAAATGCATTAGTGTGCCACTAATAAGCGGATAACTATAGACATACAAGTATAGTACTCTAGATAATAAAAGTATCTGTGTATTACTGTTAAGAGTATTATATGTCTAGTATTATGTGTATTAATTGTACTCGGATTACAACACGTACTTAGATATATTTATTGATATCGAAACCTATATAGATACATTTATGAAAGTAGCTATATAATAATAGGCTGAGTCAACAAACTGTATAAATATAATTTCTCTTTTAATTTCCCGGTAAAACTTTAAATATTTTTCTACGTTCCATAAAATGATTTATTTACATTCTTGATAGTTTATAATGTATTCAAAGAGAACAATATTTAGTATAATATAAAAATCTATATAATTTATCATTTCTTTGTAATACGTATATTGTTGCTCAGCCTTATATTTACGGCTTAAAAGCATAAATATTAATAGTGTTAGTGGCGCATTCATGCTCCGAATATAATTCTTCATATTCGTGGCATGAACGATCGTAGAATTAATAAAAAAAGCACCCGGTTGTTTTCGGTGCGGCTTAGTAGTCAGATAGTTCTGCACTACTATTTAGAATAGGACAGGTAAAATATGTTGACTGAATTCTAGGGACAATACTCTGCACCAGCACTTTTTTGATCCGCACTCAAAGGAAAAAAATAGTTTTTAAACGAGTATACTTTATATGATATATGTATATTGTTTATAACGACTAGGAGCCTTACTAATTGACTTAGACTTTTTCTAAGCGATAAGACTAGCGGTATTGTTGGTCAGGACAATAATTGAATATCGTTTTGCAACGCGTGGTTTCTATTAACAATTATTTTTTCTCGTCCCTGATGATAATATCCGATTTTGTGAATTTTCCATAGTATCCGGTGTCAGTAAAGAAAATTTCTCTGAAAATACTTGATCATTTAAATATCATCGATAAAGATCACCCGAAGAACATTGAAGAAAGAAACGGTATTCTGGTATCGCAGCTTTACGATTATTTTTGTCTAAAATATATATTTTTTTTGGAAGTCTGATACGTTTCCATTGATCCCTGTAATTTCGACAAGATGCTCACTTCTTCTCCGATGGAAAATATTAAACGATGAACGGTCTTCCTTAGTATCCAGACAACAGATAGTCGTAATTCGATGAATAAATATAATTAATGATAACCGACAATACTGTGTGAGCAGACAATAAATAATGTTAGGAAATGTTCCAAGATGGACAATAAATTAACGTGTAAGTCTAGGATAACAAATTAGAATTAAGACTAATGATATGCATGTGATTGTTAACATAGTTTCGCGTTAGCCAGTGCAACGCAAATCAGTCGCTATGATTGTCACAATAGGGTTGTAATTTAAACAGGGGCGGTTTATAGAGATATACCTTCCGACGAAGTTTTCTCAGTACGTTAAACAATGATTATTAAATTATATTTGAATAAATAAGAAAAAGATGTTTCGCGAGGGCCTCAGAAAAGATTTTCTATTCGCCCCTGAATGTATACATAAGTGAATTGATAAGCTTCCGCCTACTATCGAATGCTGTTCGAATATATTTTCATGACTTTAGTTAAAAATCGAACGATAAATAATGGGAACGTTAGATATACTTGGTATACTAAAGAAAAAAGAATCTAATTGGACAATCAGGAAAGTTAAAATAATTTCTAATGAAGATATTTTTATAAAGCTACTTAAGTTCTTGCAATAACTTTTTCGTGTAACAGAAATTATATATATAAAACATGATCTATCGGTGATTCCTGATTAACAAAAAAAAAATTCTATCGTTCAATTATTTAACTTTTTTTCCTAATATCTACAACTGCTTTTGAACGTAGGCCTGCGACAAGATTATTGTCATGAGGTACAGAGTTAATGATTTCAATTTGAAGCATACATAAAGCATTCGTACGTAAGACTATATCCACAGAACAAATATAATATATACACGCATATAGAATAGCAGATATACAATTAAAGGTAGTTTAGAACGTACAGGATTGTATACTTTACAGAGGAAACGAACGTTACTATAGTTCTCGTTTGATTCAATATTCCAGTGCCAAAGACCACCGGCAAAGTGTATTTTTACGTTAAAACGTCGCACGTTGGTATTTAAGATATTTTTTCATGTCGCAACTGAAATCGACAAAACCATAAAAGTCGAGCGAAAGAGATGAATTAAAAAGATAACGAGATATTTAAATCGGTCGTATGAGAATCTCATCTCTAAACAAATAGAAATAAATATTCTTTAGGTGTATACTTCGATACAAGTACTTATCCCATTTCTTTTATGTCATTTCCAAAACTCAATTTCTAAGTGCAAAAGTCTGTCATCAAAATGTAAGTTTTCTCAAACGACCGATATTTCTTCGACCGGAAAATCACTGAAATTCGGCAAAACTTTCAACAGATTGTACTATACTATAAATGTTATTGTATCAAACCCAATTTATACGACACTAACTTTTAAACACCGTAGAATTTGTCAACGTTGGAATACGAAGACGACTGTATATTATTTTACAACCACGATCGAGTTCGATCGTGATGCCGGATTACTTCTTCGCAATCGTATTTGGAAAATTTGCTAAGCACCTTGAATCCAGTACACGGTATATACATTTATACACGAACCGCGGGAAATGTAAAGATTTTCGCTGGTGATTTACAAAGGGGTCTATTTATAAGGGGGTAACAAGTGTTTCTTTTTCGGCGGTGACTTGTGTCACCCCGTCGTTTCTTTCGTCAAGCATCATTTTTCGAGATCGATTTTGTACTCGATGATTACGAGTCAATAGCTGTAGTCAATTTAGGAGTAGGAATATTGTATTTTTACGTGTAGGTTCGAGGGGGTGTAACGTTTGTATAATGTAAGTCCGTAATGCCTTCGAGTGAACTTTTAATCTTTTTCACTGCAAATTAATTAACCAACAGAATCAATTTATCTTTTTTATTCAAATACGTTTACTGCAAATTTTTCGTTTCATTTCTACAGTGACTAGAAATTCGAACAATTTTACAAGTAACTCAATGCTATCTTAGAATGCGTGAATTTTAATTAATCGAAAGGTTAAAATTGTTTTTTTTTTCACTCGAGGGCTCAAAGAAATGCTGCGCACAAAATACTGGTGTCCCTAAAGAAGGTAATCTTTATGAAAGATACTAATGGAACTGCATAACTACTCCTGTGAAGTCAATGTCGATTAGTGAAATACCATAAGCTCTACGTATATCCTTTAAACTGTCGAGGCGATAATTTGCAAGCTGTAAGTGCGTAGTATATTCGTATATTATAATATAAAGTTATACATAATAAGTTGCAAATTAAAACAAGTGAACGTGTCGAATGTTCGTTTTCCATACGACTCGAGTCGTTTCATATATGGAAAACTAAATTATCGTCACGTATAGGATATCGCGTTTATTTATAGATAAATTTAACGAACCGTCGCTACGTCGGTTGAATCGAGTTAATTATCGCGATACCGTAAGTGGATAATAAATGATTTAAACTAGAGCATTAGCGAATTGTAAGATATTAACGTGAGAAATACCATTTTCCACTTTGACGATAATAATCGAAGTGCCAGGCACAAAAGTCTGCGCCGGTGAACAGAGCTGTTAAGGTGTACAATAGTTTAATGAGATGCAAAGACATAATTACGGTCAGCGCATCTATACGTACAATCGTTACTGAGCTTGAAGGTTGATATACACTACTATTAATACTATTACGAAATCGTATTCGACGGTAAACTAAATCTAAGCTGACCGAAAATGTTCATATATTATGCACCGGATTACACGTCGCACTCGGTTCAGAGTCTAAATTCGAGCCTCGTTCTTTCGTACGGAGTCAATGAGCGACGTAGATGAAGTTTAATTAAGATTCTAGATAGATTACGGGGCGACGATGAAGAAACTTCTTATTTATGGACATTTCGTTGTGTCGATTAGTAAATTTCAATCAGCTCAAACGAACAAAACTAAATCTCAAAACACTTGTTTCTATAAAAACAAATTTACTGCTGTTCTAATTAGGAAATATCGATTCTCGATATTCCTCCATGTCTCTTGCACACTTTCGTAGATTCTTATACCCACGACGGAATATCCAAGAAGTAATTTAATTTTTCAATCGTGAGCCGTAAAAGTTTGTAATTAGGACAATTACAAAGAGAAACTGTAGTTTTTAGGCGATATAACAAAAGACACGATTCAAATGAACGCGCTAATTAACACGGCTTATTTAGTGTACCGTCAACATCTGCGAGCATAATTTAGAGATGTTATATACTCTGTGTTATTTTTCAGTGGTAAACTAACGTAAATCTCGGACAAGGGATATTATATAGATATACATATATGAGTGTTATACGTTAATCCGTTGATTATCATTTCAGTCACGTAATCAATCGTACCGTTAATTTCACAAACATTATCGACGTTCCATTGACAACTTTCTAAATCGTTTCCCATTGAATATAATCGAGACGACTAAATCTCAAAGCTACACTCGATATTATCATGGTTGGCTGTCAGGTACCGTAGCGTGGCACGCGAAATTTTGCGCGAGGCTTTCAAAATGATTTGCATTTTTATATTCCGACATAGCTTTCCTTCGACGAACGGTAACACAGGTAACCGTTGATAGTGGTATAGGATAAATAATGAATTCCGTGTACACATTAAATACTGTAATTTAGTCGCGTGCTAAAAAAAAACGCTAATTTATATGCTACGTGTTTCGCCCCACGTTCTATTCGACCGAATATTTTATACGTGTTTGAACGGCTACGAAATTAAAAAAAAAACTAAGAGAGAATCGTGAATGAAGCCAGGAAACAAAGAGATAGATAGAGAGAGAGTAAGCAAGAGGATAAAGGATCGAGAATAATTTTCTATTATGTATCTAATAATTAATCGATAAAATAAACTCAGCCGAATACAATGTGGGGATTTCTGAATGTGATTGCTTGTTGTGCCCGGCACAAATCCTAATCGTACAATCAGTGGTCGATAATAATATAATCGTATATACATACATCTATATATATAAATATATATATATATATTAACAGAAAAAATGCTAATATTTGCAAAATGATAATATTATAACGTAAGACACTCATTACCCGAAATTAAACGGGCTCCTGGGTATTTAGCCTAGTGTACTATCGAGATAATTGTAAGCTGATGTTTGTATGTTGTATATGTTATGTATATGTATATATATGCATTAACAGACGTGTATATGCATATAAATAATGTCGGCTATAAGTGTAGGTACGTTCACACGTTATGTGTCGCTGTGATTGGTACATAGACTTAGGCAGTGTTGTACCGTTAGAACGTAATTAATGTTATAAACGGATAAGGACAGTGATTTCTGTCGATCGCTAGATGTCTACAAATACATGTTCACTTTCTTCCGTGGCTTGCACACTTCATTTCTGTGGTTGTTAGGAGGAACGACTGTGCATCACGTTTTCTTCACTTTCGAAATATTGTTCAAAGTTTGAGACTTGAATTGAATAAATCTTTAAGTTTATTCTGTATTTTTGTTTCGACAAGAAAATTGTTTTAATATAGTTTCTTATTTTCTACAAATATTATTCGATTTTCTAGATTTTGATCATAGAATGAGTTTTTAGAACCTATACTTTATGTATGTAGGTCTGACTTTACAACCACAGATTTGTCGTATCTATTCGGTTTTTGATGAAAACTTAACTATCTGTCCTTGGTGATCTCAGTGTAGAGTAGGTCCTACTCGCTCGATGCACTTCAAATCCCTACGCCACTGTCTTCGAAATAGTTCGAAACGAATATGGTGATTCTCCGATGCATCATCGTGCGCACGAAATGTAACGCTGATATCGCTAGTGATAACAGGAAAAGTCACAGGTGATTTTCTTTAAGTTTTGCAAAGGAGAAAAGTGGAGTAAATTCGAAGGAAATTACTCTCGCCAATTTGCGTTACCACCGACGATATGTATTATAAGGGATAGTGATATTGTGTCGAAGTCAATTTTCAGCTCGTCAATTTTAATCAGCTAATTTGCATTTCCGCTATGATAAACCCTTCTTATATGTATAACTCAGTATTTTGCTAACAGATAATTATTTAAACCAGGAATAAAATTTGACAAAAATGATTTGTATTAAAAAAGTATTTAGGTTTCTTGAATCGATGCAAGTTATTCAAAAATATACTGTACGGCAGAATGACAAATGAATTGATTATTTTCCCCTTAAAATTGACTTCGAGATGATAAAGTAGATTCAACGCTTGCACTGCCTTTCTCATTCGTTAATATAACGTTCAAAGTGACTGTATGGCCTCTAGCGCGCATGCTGCAAACCATTGTTGCATATACACGCATATATTGCTGTTAACTATCCGTGAATCTAACAAGACAAAATTATAGTAAATTACAAAAAAAAGAAGAAGTGACGTAAAGTAAACTCACTCTTGCTGGTCGAGAGTCGTAGCACGTCGATTAGCACTATATCTAAAAGTATATTGTATGTATAAAGATATGTATAGGATGTTTCATTCGTGCTGTCAAAAGGTATCTCTCAACGACCTATTAAATGTTTCGTATTCTTTTTTGTTTATATTGTGATAAAAGAAATTAGTCGCAGCTTAAAAAATATGCTAATTACTACATTGAATTTTTTAATTTTCTTTCCGTGTGATATTAAACAAGTTTCGTGCGACGAAGTTCAAAGAAAACATTTTCTCGATATATTTTACAGTTGTTGAGAAAATGCCTTAGAACAGAATTTATGAAACGACCTGTATATGTCCGCGGCACCACGATCAACGCGAAAAAAATTCGAGGTATTTATGGAATCGAGACTTACGTGGATTGCACGATCGACAATTTTTAATAAGGACGAATGTACATCATTTTTTCTAATTCTTGTCTACTTCATAATCGCATTTTTGCGTAAAAGACATTACCATTCATGAACTTTACATTGCTGCATCAGAAATGTAGAAAAGTATAGACATTCAATGCCAAGGGTTGAAGTAATATTTGATTACATTTGAAAAATTTCATGAAAAATATTATTTTTGTTTCAATTCTAAAATATAAATACATTGAACAATATAATTATCTTGATAATAATATAATAGGAAGAAGAAACTGTAGTACACTTTTAGTCGATGATAAATATTATCAACATGAGTTATTGTTCTCTAAATTATTACTTCCACCCTTTGTCATTTGGCCCTTCGAGTCTATTCCTATAGTTTAAGGTTCGGATTCTGGTATACTATTTAGATACCTTAATGCTCAGATAATTTATATGTGTTGTGATTCTAGAAAATTCTAATTATGTCATAGTTGTCCATTAATTTAAGTTCTTGCTGATCGAATGTATTTCCGTCGTATTCTCGTCGAGACAAGAAATATGTACGCCTGTTGACGAATATATTTTTGCAGATTGGCTCTGAGAAAAATGGCAGGTCTAAATTTTTCGGCGTAGTCACTGATAAAGTACAAACACTGGTACAAGATCAGCAATAATAAACGAGCACCTCTTCACGAGACATATCCGGACATATCGTTAAACAAAAACGAGCGAAACTAATCGGCCAATTATTTATTATTACCGTGTAATTGACGCACTGAATGAAATTAGCTAATAATTCGCAATGAAACGATATCGCAAAACGCAATCTGCAAAAATAGATTTAACCCTTAGCAGAATGGTACGGGAAACGTGTTGAGTTCATAAACGCAACTCAGATCGGTACAAAGAACTATATTAAAAAAAATGTATGTGCTGTAAGAAGATATTATATGCAAGCAAAAACTATATATGATGAATATTGATATATGATATATTTATGGAAAATTCGTGTTGACAAATAAATTATGTATTAACAGTATATATCTCTGATACTTTCACCACAGACGAGGTATTGAATAGAGTCTATTCAATAGACCATGCAGCCCCATGCTTTTCGGTGTCGCCGGGTTTGGGGGCTAATTCGATTCTATGATTTTTCAAGGTCACCCGAACTGCAAAACTTTTTTTACAATAAATTTCGGAATCATAGAATTTTCAATTTGCAGAGAACTTTTTTTCGATTTTCGTAATTCGCTCGTCAGTTCCACAATTTTTTACGTATCGACCTAAATCTTTCACTGTCTTATTCGGCTTCCGATTGCGCGTCCAACACGTACCGGATCATTTTGATATCTCAAAAATTGCGGAAATACCTCGTCTGTGGAAATATCAACAAGTAGGTAAGTCAGATTCCTGTAGGGGTACAAACAGGGATCTAACTTATCCTATGTGGCCCCATAGGAGACCTACCATGACCTTCGTGGTAAATGCAAGTGCAAGAGATAAGTCTGTAATTTTTAAAATATATATGCAATCCACAGCTGAAGTCTATAGTGTTTAATTATTCTTGTATTGTATCAAAGACTAATTATAAAATAAATTATTTCATGATTATTTACTGACGAAGAACCTGAATTACCGGAGTACTATAAAACAGAAATCGGCGCCCTAAGCTAAAACCTGCTTCACAGTTGAATAAAATCTTTGAAGGTTTAAATTCACCGCTACGAGATGCCAGCTCGTGGTTGATTCCCTTTACCACTAATAAAAAGGGAATCATTAAATATAATGAATCAAGTAAGTTATATCACATGCTATTAATAATTCTATATTCTGAACCACACACAGACGTCACAAAACAAAACAAACTCTATCTCTACAACAGTAATGATTAAAAACTTAATTATACTCAATCCCACTTCAATAAATCCGTACGCTTAATAAACTTTGAAAAAAAACATTCTCCAACACAGAAGTACATTCCACAGAGAATACATTAATCTCTTTCCCTCGACTTATAGTCTGATAGGTTCAGACAAGTCCCAAAAAACTGTCTAGTACCAGAATTAAGAATCAAACGGACGTATCATGTCGCTCAGCACGTGGTGCGCACGTAATCCTATTCGAACGAGAAAAGAGACGAAAACTCGAGGAGCACTGGTGTCATTCTGTTAAGAACAGTATCATCGTAATCCTGTAGTGATTACCCACCGCCCTGACAACGTATAGGACGTGACATCGAGCGTACGTAGGGGTCGCGACGTAAAAAGGGTTCCTTTCACGACGAACAAACGCGGAGTCCTCTGTGGGCCAGGATAATGAAGCGAAAATCCCGAGCGAGCGATGTGCGAGATCGGATTTGACGCGATTTGAAATCTATCCGCGTGAAATCTGGCTCGGTCACGAAACTCATCTAGAGCATCATTCTCAACGACCATCCCGACGAAACGCAAAAAGAAAATCATCGACGGATATTACCGTCACTAATTACATTTAGAAATAAATTCATTTCTAACTATGGTTAAAACAAAAATTATATTTCAAAAGAGATATATAAAAATGAACCCACGAAATATCCGTCGTTTTCAATGACTTTTCGGGTGAAATTATAGGTAGATTATCTCGGGAAATAATGAACATATAGCAAACGATTGAAATTTGTTGGGAAACACTTAATTCTAAATCTTATACATATTTGAAACTATACCGATGTTAGTTAAGTACATGTTAAATAAATTTCCGACGGAATTGGAGAATGATTTATCACGTGACTCGTGGTCCGAAGGGAAAATCAGCGGTTTGATTTAGAGTGTAGAAAATTGTGGTGCTGGAAAACGTGGCGGTACAGAGAAATAAATGTTCATAGACGGCGTGCCGATAAATAACGGTTTATTAACGTACTAATGCCTCACGTGAAATTAACAAGAGTCGAGCGTGGCTTCCCGGTGCCGCGGGTTCGACCGGGAACAGAGTGGCGAAGAGAGGAGGGCGAGGGGGAGAGGGGGAGGGTTGCAAACTCGAAGTCTTAAATGAGCGAGCCGCACGCTGCGGTTCTAATTAAAACAAACACGATTATAAGTTTCAACTTGAATTTATAATCGCGGCTGGCATACGTCTACTCCCTTAACGAACTTACGGCGCCCAACGACTCATTTTCTTCTGATACTAACTACCGCCGATGACACTCGCTGTTCTCGGGGTTTCTCCGTTCCACTCGATTAAAAAAATAAAATAAAATAAAATAAAATAAAATTGTTTTCTTTTGAAAAAAAAGAAAATTCCAGGCATTTCCTGCCTGATTGGATCGCCAGTTAGACACACATATAAATCGACCCGTTTTCTCGAAAGTAACACCATTTCGCTAGTAAGTACGCCAGTTCTACGATTCGCTATACGGAAATAATATTTCGTAATGTAACGCGTGGTTGTAAACGAAACTGTAATTATATCTGCTTCGGTGAACGTGTGATTGAGTGGTTAGATTAGACGAGGATAAATAAATCCAGGATGACCTGGATTAAGTAATTGTACACCGGATTTTAACGAATACATAAAAATCAAGAATTACAAGAAAATATTGAAAACGTGGAAACTTGTCTAGAATCAATCTACCAATTTTATCTTAATAGAACACAAATAAAATAGAAATCCGTTGAACTTATAGTATCATTTGAAAATCTTCTTACTTCGCGGTAGAAAAAACGATCAATGACGTGTATGATACCTGCGATTCTTATCACGACGAAGCCTTCAATCAGAGTCTCTTTCAGCCACGAAATCCTAAGTCGTTCACCGTATCGGTGATAAATTATAATATGTTTATAAGGGCTAATGGGCCGAGAATGCAGTTCAGATATCACCGGAGGCTGCTACCGGGACTCCTAGGAAGGATCCTACGATTATATCGATGTTTAGACACCCGCTGGGTGATCCGTCTAATCCGGACTTAGTCTCGCGTGCATGGGACACGAATATTTGGTGCACTTGGCCGCGTCCACGTGTACGTCTTCTTTTGAAGAAAAATAAAACCAAATGAATTTCGTTCAGGAATAATCCGCGGAGATATTGCTAACGTCGTCCTCGTCTGAGAAGTCGGTAAATAAAATTCACAATTTTTCATTAAAACGAGTACCGTTTTTTTTATAATAATTAATTATATTCGACGGATTCTTTTTTCTTTATTTACTTATGTTATTATAATAAGAGTCTTGAAGAAGGCTCTTGTTTGTATTATACGTAACGACGACTATCTCACGGAGATTCTGCGAAGAGGTTGAAGGCTGGTATTCTTTTTTAATTAGAAGGTGAACGTTGCCAGAAGAATTTGATTGGAAGGTATGTTCACCAAATTAACGCGACGGGTAGAGCTTTATTAATTTATTGTTCCGCCGGTTTATTAATTTATCATACTTTGCTTCGGACAAAGCGGGAAAATCTAGCGTGGTAGGAAGCGAGGAAATAAAAAGGAAACTGGCTTCTTTCAATTATTCCTTAATTAAAAATCCGTTCTACCGAGCGGGCGCTTGATTCTCGCAAGATTAAATGTTTATTTTCTCGCTCATTTTAGAAACGTGCTGCACGTAAGTCTCTGCGCGTCGTGGCTCCGTTTTGCAAACTTCATTCCTGTACGTCGCGAATCTTTGCTAATCGGGTTAGAATAGGAGTAATCTCGTGTTAGAGAATTTCAGTGAATTAGGATGTCGAAGGTGCAAATAAATAGAAACCCCCACGTATCCCACATTCACATTTTTTACGAACTATTTTAGTAACAATAATAATAATTTTCTTAGTTTGATACTTGTAATAAACAATTCTGTTCTCCATTCTGCTTGGAATACGGTATTTGTTTCACGCTAGATTAACTGAAGTATCTATAGTCGCAGTAACAATTCCAGACAACCCCCTGCATACTTAACAACCAGATTTATTTGAATTCATTAAAATCAATAAATGACGACGTGCGGCGCAAACTACCGCGTTTCGTTGCGTAATTCGCGTGAAACGAAAATACGTGAAATCGTGTGTGTTGTAAAACGATTGAAAAATGGGCTCAGAAAAAGCTGTAACTATCATTTCCATTGATTTATCGTCTTTCGTTTAAATAACATATTATGCTGATTATTAATATTTACTAACCGACTTCGATAAAGTATGGGGCATGCAAACAACAATTTTTTTTAATTGAGTCTCGATAAAAAATCTTATTTTTGCAAGCGAAAGAAGTGTTTACTCCGACTTTTATTTACGACATCTGCAGACCCTTTTGCGCTTCATCTTAAATTGATTTCGCATCGTCATGACACGAATTACAGAAAGTGGGCGATACAATTTGGTTTTATCTAATAGACCTCCGGAGGAAACGGTCTCTATGAAGGCTAATTGTTTCGACCTCGATGCTCGGCCCTAATGAGTTTTTGTACAAATACACCTAATTCCCGACATCTAGATAAGGCTGTTATTTTCGATGATCAAGTTTGCCGCGGTGTACTCGATTACTAGTCAATTGGCCCGATCACTTTATCCAACCCCGTGCTCTTCGTTCGATACGTAGGGGTGATTTCCTGCGGATAGGGGACCAAGGAGAGCCCGCATGTCGGTGGCGAATTCTACGCGAGAAACTCTGTTTTGGAAACAGAATTATCCCTGCGGACACATTGTCGCGAATCGCCCAGATTGCAATGGTTATGAATTATTCAGTATTTTTTTTAAAATCTGACAAGTGGATCGAAGCATACAGGTCCTCTATTAAAATTTGACATAATATCGCGAGAACTCTCAAAGAAATATGAAAAGGTGCTTATTTACCATGAAACTTTATGTTGCAATCGTTAATAGACACAAAGGTAATTATTGGATAAAGAAATTAATTAATTTTTACATTAGCAATGTGGAAAAGAAACAAATTCTACTTTCTGTTAGTTTGATCTCTTATCGGGATTGTGCGGTTGGAAAATTGTGTTGAGGAAAGAAACTAATACATGGAAAATAATGGTTGAACGAAATCTCAGCGGATCTGTTTACCGATAGAAAACGCACCGTGAGATCGCTCGTTTACTTTGCCCGGTGATTGGTATGAAAAGCGTAGGCCAGCAGGTGCTCGGTGAAAAACAATGGAGGCAAACGAGGCGAAACAGCGTCTCCTCCTCTTCTGTTTGAAGAGGTCGAACGGAACGTCGCTCAGTAGCAGAAAATTGGCCCGTCGAAGAAATTATGGTAATTCCATGGTGAAAACGATGAAACGGAGTTTGAAAACGCGTTATCTAGCCCAAGAAATATAATATTATTGCGGTCTTCCAAAAAAATACAAGTACCACATAAGAATTCTATATTTCTAGATTGACAGAAACTTAAATCGTTGAAACATGAAATCGGAAACGAATTTTCAATAGAAACTTACTTTTATATCTATCAGAATTCTAAGATGAACAAATACTTCTGAAAATTACAGGTAAAATATAAGACCCTGTATCATTACAAAACGATGATTTCCGTGTAAATTTACAATTACCAGACGATCAAGATCGTTACGTAGGATAAAATTATCCGAGACTTCGTGACGCGGGGTATCATAACTTAAAGGTAATCACACGTTACCACGTTTTCGCGGTGGAAGCGATAAATTAAGAGTCTATCGATGCGCGGGTGCAAGGTGAGGGTCAGCCGTTAAAACAAACGTGTAATTTACCAGTGGCTAACCGGCCGCATCGGGGCCAACCTCCGTAACTATAATACGTTCGAGGATAATGGGTCGAGAGCGAAGGAGCCCACCAGGATTACGATGGGTTATACTTTAGTAGGCGGAGAGGACTCCCGTTTAAGCAGTAATTAAGCCCCGCCACGCCCTCGGTCACGCTTCTCCTAATCCGCGACCTGTTCGAGATCTCGAACCGTAAATTATCTAAACCGAAGATCGAATCAAATTTACAATTGATACCGTGTAAATGTTTCGAGATGATATTAACGCGGAAACACGGGGAATTCGAATAAAAAGTTGAATAATGTAATTAATTACTGTCAGATATTCAGAGTGTATTGGATATCGCGAAATTGTTGCAATTTAATTATATTCTATACCGCGAAATAAAATAAATATAATCTATATCGAAGTGCCAACGAAATTTCTCCTCATTATATTCCTTCGAAATTTACGCGACACATACCAAACGGAAGTCATACATATTGTCCCAACCGTAGACATTAATTCCGTTCGTCGACGTGACGCTAACCGAAGACGCTCCAGTTATCCCCGAAAAAGAGAACAAACACGAGTGCGGGTGTAAAAGTAATTTCTGGAAAGCACGAGAGTCCAAAAGAGAACAAGTGAGAGAGAGAGAGAAAGAGAGAGAAGTTGGGGAGAGACTCTTCTCTTACCAAAGGAAGAGTAAGGGGTGAGGTGAGAGGTAGAAACGAAGCTAGAGTTCGACCCCCGGTGCTCACGGTGGGACGCCATCTTATTTATTGTTTTAATTATATCAGAATATATCGTTAGAACCCGTCACGCCGTGCCACGCCGCCAAATACGTGAGATTTATACGATCGAACCGACCACCTCCTCCACCTTCTTCTGGCCCGAGCTTCCACCTTCTCTTACCGTGGCGCTTTCTGTGTTGACGCGCGTAATTTGTTGGTGTGCACGCTGAATGAATTATAAATTTATTAGCGGCCATACGTCGGCCTCCGTTCGGCTGCCATCGTTTTCGGGAACGGCCGCGATTTCCGGCGAATTTTATTTCAGGTTTTATTCCCCGCGTTGAATCGTTGCCGATTAACGGAAATGGAAGGCACCCAATGATGATTTCGCGAAGAATGAATATTCATTGGGACGAGATTAGTTTGTAAAATGATATTTGCTCGAATTTCGTATGTTTTATTTGTTATTGATGGTCTTGGTAAGTGAGAATAACAGATTTCTACTTATACAGCTTTCGCTACGATTCACGAGACGCAACGTACGAGGGTACATTGGAATATTTGACTAACAAATTGCTAATTATTACCAGTGGGTAGTCGCATTGTCCGCGTGCAATCACCGTTCTCCGTTCACGGTTCCGTACCCCGATACCGCAGACTGATACAACGTCTTCTGAACGGAAAAATCGGAACAATGTGCCCGTAAACTCGTGATAACACGTTCGCGTCACATATGTGTGAAGTACCGATTACCAACGAGAGCCCAGCATCGTATATGTTTGACATTCTATTCCTTTACTCACACGAACATACCGGATCATCTATATTATCGAAAAATCTTGATAAACTATGTTTAAAATCTCTTATCGCAGCCTACTATTAATCGTGTCAACAAGTATCACATCCAATAATTACGATCCTCGGTTAAAAATCTTCCGAAAATCAGTAAACCATTCAATTCTCCCCGAAGCAAACACCCTACACACATCGCACACTCTCAAAACCTTAAAGACCAAAAAAAAAAAAAAACACGCACATACATCAGAAGCAAAAGAACTCCGCGTACGATACACGTTTCACGAACAAGTGGGTGGAGGAACTCGGTACACATAACTCCGTGTTCATTGAGTTTCAACCCCTTGAGCGGTGGGTTCCACTCTTTCTCTTTCTTTTTTTTTTTTTTTCTCCTGCCGTCTCCCATTATTTTTCCACGAGGGCCAGGCGGCGTCTGGGCGCGCGCCCGCTGGTATGTCTGGCATTTTTGGCCGGCTTCGTCGACCGCGGCGAAACAGTTGTCCTCCTGTTATGTCTTCGTGTACGACACGCGCCCGCGTCCGGCAAAAGCAGTCGTCGTTCGGGGCCTCGCGTGTTTACCCGCCGCGAACTTTTTTTCACCAGTCCGAACAGACCCGTTTTCGGGTCGACGACGACGACGACGACGACGACGAACGACGACGGGAACGGTTTCTTCGGCGACGCGGAAACCGTGGAGTCGGTCAAACCGATCGGGGAATCGTTGCCAGGAAAAGATTGGACGATACTTCATCCGTTCGGTACACGCGACCGTAGAGATTCCTATCTGCGCTTGATAAATTACTGTCCCTACTCGAAATCCCCCCCCCCCTCTCTCCCTCTTTACCCCTCCATTCGCCTCTTCTCGTCCAAAAGTACCTCTCTCTTTCTCTGTTTCGTATCCAGGATGTTTTCACGGCGCCCTCGGAGAGTTCTTGGCTCGGGCACCCGGTTTCACCTTAATATTAATTTGCCCCTCCATTGTCCACTTTTATTACTCACATATCTTACCGATTTTTACTTTTATTGTTCTCTCATACGGCACGTCGACCGCCGTTGCACCCGCGATATACGTTCGGTTGTGTGAGTGTTTCTCTCTGTCTGTCTCTCTCTCTTTCTCTCTTTCTCTTGTTCTTTCTCCTATTGGTCTCTTCCTGGCTGCCGGACGATGGACCGTTCGTTTTTGAATCCCGTGTACCGCTATACAGATTATTGTGACACGGGATATTGAGAGGGTCCTTCGTTTCTTTTTATGTCGGACACATCCGTGGGTTATAGGACAGGATAGATTTATTTCCGCGTTGTGTTCGCGTGTAATATGCACTCGGTTACAGGGCGATCCACAACGGAATGAAAGATCGCGGGGTTTTTCGCGTCGAGTTTGCGCGAAATACGGCGAGGCAAATTTCACGTTGGAAAGTTTACGTCGGTCGGGACAGTTCGGGAAAAGAAATATCGGGTGGAAAGATCGGGGGGAAAAATCTGCGTTTGCTTTTATTCATAAATCACTTTAAGACTCTCTGTAGCGAAGTTACATCGACAGTTGGCTACCTGTTGCTGAATCCCCAAGCGAGCAAACGGCCGGCCGCTATTTTTCATCGGAATGCAAAAACGAAAAGTGGCGTTGGAAAGAAAGACGCGAGAAAGAGTTGGTGTCTGCCGGCGAATCTTTCCATTCTATTTCATCTGGACCACGCCTCCGTCGGGAACAACGCTCGTTGACAAATTTCTCTCGCCGCGAACAATCATAGCAATTTGTATCCCCGTCCGTGGAATAAAGTCTCTCGAGTAAACGTTAATTGTTGCCGTTTCCAGACGCTAAGGAAACGTTTCATTGAGGGGAACCGACCACGCCCGCGAAACAGGCCCACGAAATTTCAATGTCTTCGGAGGGTGCAACCACGATTCGCCTTTCACGCGATTTGTTCCGTGGGGACCTAGAAGAATCGGGGCCCGATTCTGCCGGTGCTGAAACAGCGTTTCGCCGAGTCACGACCATTTCATGCAATTAGCGAAAATACTCGAAGGCAATCGTGAAGCCTGTATTCGATAATCATTCGCTATTGTGTAGGGCACAACGTCGATTCGTTCGACACAGCTATTAGCACGACCAAAATATTCACGTACAGTCGGTTGAATAAATAAATCATTATCACTGTAACACTGATAACAAAATTTCACTTTAAAATTTAAAGTGGATTTAAAGTTTAAATCCATGCAATTCCACAAACGATTCCATAGTACAACTTAAAGTCAGTTTAAGCAAATTTAACCGTCGAAAATCATTGATGAACGGCACTAATAATAATCGTGTTCGTGCGAACGTGAATTCCGGTGCTCGTCGATACGCAAAAAAAAGCATCTCTATAAGGTCCGTTATGCCGGATCTCTTTGAAACGAACGCCGACAAAAGGTAATACGCAGTTATTAGGCGCTGCTTGTCATGGCCGTCTGTTTTGCACCCCATAAGCCAAAGAGTACAGAACGCAACAGACAGAAAAGAAAGGAGGACAAGGAGGGAAGAGGGGGAGGGGTAGACACGATGGTGTCCCATGGTGTGTAGCATGGTGTGTCCCCGAAGGGTTTTCAGCACGGTGGGCCAGCACCACGCCTTGACAAGTATATCGTGGAATTTAATATACCCCACCTAGGTTGCAGGGAGTCGTCCGACGAGGAAACGTCGAGGAGTACGCGGTCCTTACAAAAGCAAGAAATGAATTCTTCGGTGGAACGGCGTCGACGTTTCCGCTTTGATGCCTGAGGGACAATATTATCGTTTCCCCATTGATGAGGCGATATTAGGCATTCGCAGAATTTCCACGGTGTATTCCGTTCGAAGCTGCGACGTTTAGAAATCAGGGAGATTCGACTAAACCCTCGGTGATGAAAAGCTACCAATACAGCATTAACTTTCTACCTAGGGGAATACGTACATTTTGGTGATAAATTTATTGATATATTAGTATCGTGTAATAAGTGTAAAGAAATCTTTTACTTTTCTGAATTTCTTTTACAAAACAGTAAATATAGAGACAAAACCCTGTCACTTATATAAGTGTAATTTACTGTCTTGATATATCAATGATCTGATATAATATCAATATACCAATGACTCCGAACAGGTTACCCCAATCGGCCGTTAGGCAAATGACATAGAAAAAATCTGGCAGGACCGAGCGATAAAAGAAAATCGTTGAATGGGACACACCACTCGCGTCAGTCTCGCAAGCCGCAACATAAGGAATCCACAATGCGCGAAACCCTCGTGGGCTCGTAAAGGTGAGCACGTGCGGAGAAGTACGTTGGAGAGCTCAAAACAGTCGTTGAGATCGCTGTCGGCGAGGTGCAAGGAATCTCGTCTCGACTCTTTTGCGAGTACATAGTGGAGAATGAAAGAATAAAAAAAAAAAAAAGAAAAAAGAGGAGAACAGGGAGAAGAGAAGTAGACCGGGATGGGGGACGGGGGGGGGGGGAGGACGTTTCCCCTCTTCTTCGTCAATACAATGTGTTCCACGAGTGATTTCGTGAAGTCGATTTCGACCCTATTCCGCGACTTTTAAAAGGTCTTTCTCTCGATTGTTCGCCCGTTGGAACAAACGCAGGCACCTGCTCCGAGCATCAAATTACTCCCCTTTTAAGCGTCCACGGACCAAAAGTCGAACACCTGAGAAATGTTCGCTGGGGGCCGCCCCTACCCCTCTAGCCGTCGGTCGTCCCGTCTTCGTCGTCCGGGCCGCATTGTCGCGCGCGTATGAGAACGGAAGTGCAAATTATAGGCCCCGCGAGAGATTTTTCTCACGATCAGGGCGCCGCGGGACAGCGTCACCGGCTTCGTTGTTCGGCACGTCGCGGAGAAACGAGAAAAGGAACGCGGATGAATGGAGAATGTCCGTTGACGAACGATCGCGCGATGATTTTTGTTGATGCTAAATGGGGATCAAAACGGTTGGAGAGTCAATGCCACTGACTCTTTCGGTTGCGTTCTTTAGTATGGAACGTTAAGGCTGGGTGTATCGTTCGCCAGTGTTCGAGGGATCGACTTAGGTTTTGAAGAAAATGTGGAGAAATTAATGATGGAAATGTGATAATTTTGATATAATTGTAATTAATGGTTGATAGAGAATTAGAATTTTATTGAGCATGGAGTACTTATTAGAAATTGAATATGGAGACTCTGAAAAGAAGTATGTACCCTGCACACTATGATTGTAAGAAATGATGAAGGTATCCGAAGTATTATAGAATAAACAAGTTTGATATCAAAACATCACGTTGCTATTACAGATATACTACAGGCCTGTCAGACTAGTTTCATTAACGGGTACCAAGAAACTTAAATATCCTTCACAACTAAGTATTCCTCAAACATGAAGCTAAAGTAAATTTTAGCATCATTCCTCACGCGTACCCACAATGGTCAACCATTCCAACAAATATTTCAAAATATTCCGTAAAATGAATGACTCCATCTGATTATATAATTAAACACTTCGAGGCCATGACTTTTGTCACTAAATAAAACACTTTACTAAAAAACTACGTTCGACTACACCTATCCGTGAGCACTAAAAGCCAATGGCTCCAAGAATCTAACCGGGTGAACGAATGACGCCGATAAAACGTTTCATAAAAATCACGCGTTTCGTCTATTCGACTCGGAGATGCTGAAAAATAATCAATGAGGCTGGACGATAATGTCCGACCGGCTAAGATGGCGTTGAGACAAGAAAACTACTCGGTGTAACGACCGTTAAAGAGGAAAAAAGGAACCGGCCGGGAGCAGCTGCGCTTCCGATTGGCTGCCGCGCCGCTGGGCGGGAACTCGACAATCGACTTTTACCGCAGTCTCTTGCTCTTTCACCCGTGCCCGAGGATCACTGCAGGGATGAACTAACCCGATGCCGCCTTAAAAGATTCCGCGTGAATCGGGACCGTACTTTTTTGCCCCCCTTTTTTTCGATCCCAATGGAATTGGATCGATTATACTTACAGCGTTCAGAAATCACACCGGTATCTAACGTAATTCATTGGAGAACGTTTCTAATTTCATACCAACCTGAACAATTACCCTGGAATCGTGATAATAACGTCTAGGAAAAAAGATAGAACTCCAAATCGAAATTAACTAGAAAACGTTTCTAATGATTCGAATCAGTGAACATCATTTTAACACACAGATACACAAATAATCTAGGATACGAATGTGTCAAGCGAATGTAACAATTACGAAAATCACTCTGATCCTTGAGGAACACCTCGCAATTTCATTTGAGAACCCAGGAGTGTACTTGAAGTAAGCGACGAGAAGGAACTTCGTCATTGACGAGGCCGTCAGGTCGTCCTGATTCGTTCGATCGTCGGTCCAGTTTCGGCGCCTTTGATACCCGGGCTGGGCGGGTTCCTCGAAAGGGATCGATCTGGTGTTCCCTTGGTACCTGAGGGCCGTTGGTCCTCGCGTGTGCGTGATCATTGCGTGATTGCAGGTACCGACAATGACAACAAGCACCACGGGAGGCGTGACTTGGCACCGTAAGGACGACGGTCTTTAATGCGGACTTGCCGACAGGCCCCGAAAGAACGGAATGGGACAACGTGCGATCGGACCGATGTGGTAAAAATGATCCGGCCCGATGAAAAGTTGTGTAATGGGTCGGTGACTTTGATAGGTGGTCAACGGTGAACGTGAAATGCGCTACCGTGAACGTAGGAATCATTTAACTAAAAATGATATTCCCTGGTAATCGATGATTTCTGTCAGGTGTCCAATAATATGAACTTGGTATTCGCTTCATCATTTGGATGATGGGTTGAATTGTGGTGTACGGTGTTTGTATGTGTTGTACATTAGCATTGATATTGTATGAATTGGAATCGATAATACAAAATGAGAAATTTCATTGTCGGAGAGATGACTGATATTACAATGCAGTATTGCTACTTCATCGAGTAGGTTGGTCTCATAAAGATTTACCACATGGATAGATTCTTTCTTTTTTTTTTTGCACGGTGTATCCACAAAAAGTAACGTAGAATTTACGGCCTGCTTTATTGCTTCCCAACTGTGTTCCTTACACGACAAGAAATACGTAGGTGGAAGGAGGTAAAACGGTAAATTATCATCGAACCTAGGGCAACTGTCTCTTCTGCAACAATAACGCGAGATGTACGGTGTAATAAATAAGAAATTGTCACGTTGTTTGCCGTATATATCAAATGTAATCCCGGGCACCATCGGATCGCCATTATATCGCTCATATTTCTCTGTAAGTGTCAGGAAATGGAAGTTAATTCCTCTGATAGGAGCGTAAACGTGCTAACGAATCCTTGAAATGCCAAATGAAAGAATTATAAGGTGAACGAAAAGAAATAATAACGGTTCGTATCTCTAATCTGATAATTACCAGGTACTACTGTAAACATACAATAATTTCAACCCTACGTAATATCAGAACAATTAAAAACAAGCAATCTGTCCAAACATATATTAGTGAAACAATCCAAGAACTACTAAATTTAGATCCTTGATAATTTTCCTTCTCCTTGATAATTCTAAACAGCGAACATCCGGTCAATCAGCGATCACAAGAAATTATCGAAACAAAATTCAATATTTTTCTCTTTGAACGTCGGCCCGTTTGTGATCCTCATTAGCCAACGGGGCCCTCGCGTATCCTTGCACGAATTTCTTTGACGTGCAAGAGGTTCCATATAGAGGCACGAAGATGAAGAAAAAGGACGAGTCGCGGGTGGAAGGAGCGTATCATTGTATCGTTGCATTGTTGCTCGATGAAGGAGCAGATGAGTTTTGCTCAAGGATCCTTTTAGTCATTGTGCCCGATCTGCTCGACCCACCGCGGTCTAAATGGGACCGACTCGATGAATTCGGGCCCGCGTTAGATATCTAAGACACAACGAGAAACCTATTAGATCGGCCGCGCTTCGATCGATTCGATAGAAAAACATATCGGAAGAATCCGCGGTGACTAGTCATATTTTTTATGAAAAGAAATGAAACGTTCAGAAAGGATTCCTGTCAAAATAGCGGTCGTACGATTTATAGTCTACAAATGTATCGGTGCAGATAATCACCTTATACATATAGGTACAGATAAATTATCTGAATAAGATATACAATTCACATTGATAAACCATTCACGTCAATACTTTACTCGTAATTTGTTATGAGTCTATTTATATTATAATTCTCAAATGGTAGCAAATTATGTCCAAGAGAACAAATAGGATGGAAAATACTTTTGCTACCCAATTTTTTTTCCATTTACCACAATCCTTCTCAACTAATTCCTACAGTTACAACCGTCAGAAAAATCCATAGTCTAATCAGCGACTTAATAACACCTCAACCTGAGGCACTCGGCACAATGTCGTGTTGTCGCCAGTTTACCGAGCCGTCGAAGCTTGCACGCGTTGGCCAGCGCGTGCTACACGCACGCGTGAAAGAATCTTAAGCACTCGAAAACATCTGGCATCGTGCTTCAGCCGGAGTCGAGTGGAACTCGAGCAAAGTGCCACTCGACGCGAGCGAGCCGTCGAAATAAAAGCGTTTCCGCGCTTTTAAGCTTTCGCGCTGGTCCGACGACGCGCAAGATTTACAGGGGCGAGCGAAATACTTGTTCCGTTTCGTTTCACGGCTCTGACAATGCGTAGCAAACCATTTTTGCAGAGCATGCTTTTCTTCTACTCCTGTAGTATTACGTAACTGAGGTGTCCAAAGTACTTTATATTCGAAAAAACACACACACTCACACACACACACATGTACACGAGTATGAACAAATTAGCCCTTGAACGATATAAAACACTTTTAGCAAAAAATTTAATTTACCATATTATAATCATTGAGATGGAAAGCTTTTTTCTTTCTTTAAATTTACCGAGGATTGTTTGATGGTATCATACTAGAACGCAAAGGGAAAAGGGGGGTGAAAAAGTGACTTCGGTACCGTAGACTCGAGGTTTTTACCGCATGCGTCGTTTTTCAGGGTGGCACGCGTGTCGTGTACGAGCACGAAGCCGAATTTCGCACGTACGCGTGTGCCTATGCCAAGTGAATCCCAGTGGCGTACAGAAGGGACCCCCCGCGAATGGGCGTTCATTGTCGCGGTTGCTTATGGGGGTTCGCGCCGTTGAATGCGCCTTGTCGTTTCGACTGCGCTCTCTGTTCTCTCTGTAATTTCGTCGGCGATCCGGAAAAGGGTGGCAGGAAATTTCGTTAATTTCAAGCGAGAATCTTCGCGTACCGGGACAGCGGTTAAATTAAACCCGGAATTAGTGCGTTAAAATTATTTATTAAAACCCTGCACATTCGTGACAAACAAAAAAAAACACATCTAATCCTTCCTGATGTGTGATTCACCCTCGAACGTTTGAAATTCTCATCGATCGGATGCAACTTTAATCCGGGAACATTATAAGATCAAAATTAAAGATTATCCACGGTCGCGTTAATCTCAGACGTGTACGTGGTATTAAAAGAAATAAAAAAAAAAACGTATACAAACGTTCACGTCAATCAAATGACCAGTAGCATACAGAGAGACCCCCCGCGAAGGGGGTACACGGTGGCCGTGAAGGAGGTGGGGGGCTCTTTGGCGGGTGCCATTGTCGCGGTTCCTTGCGGGGGTTCCTCGCGATTGAATGCCCTGTCGCCCTGGGAGGCATCGCGACGCCCGTTTTCGCTCTATAATTTTAACAGCCGAGTCGATGATTTCGTCTCTCTGCGAGCTATTTCTTTCTTTTTTTTTTCGTTCGTTTTTTCCCCTTTTCGCTTTTGCAATCGGGTACCGTTGCGCGCAAACAACTGCCACTGGGCCACCTGGTTGTTCTAAGCCGATCGAACAGAAAATCTTTTGATGCTCCTTGGTGCTGCCCATCGGGAGAAAACCATCAACCAACCCATCGCGTCTAAGTCGTCCGGCGTTTCGTTTGCGGCAAACACGCCGCTAACGGATTCTCTACCCGGACCGTTGGTGAACTTCAGTTTTTCATTTGCCGGCGACAAGTAAGTAAGTACGATGGGTAGAAAACAACGCTAGTCACCGCGAAGTAATATTTCTCTCCGGTTAACTTCGGACACCCTGCGGAAACGCAGTAACCGATTATAATACGAAACACCGATTGGAAAACTTCACGGCTGGTAGCTGGACGAAAGCGTTTCCTGTTGCTTAAACAGCACGTAATCAAAGTTTCCGGCGGAGCTGCTTGCGAAGCAGCAAATAACACGGGGAACTTCATTCGCCAGACAGTAATTTCCGACGATTTGCCCAGACCTGTGGTAGGTAAGTACTGTCGAGTAGATTGATCTAATACCATTTGACAGTCTTTATACCAATAGTACCAGGTAAACCCTGAGAAACTTCACGTACGAACCATAAATAGACAATCACCCCATAAATCATCACACTTAAACTACACTTACAACGAAGTATATACAATCATCTGAAGTATTCCCTACAAAAAACATTCCAGACATTTTCGATTACTTCTTTAACTTCGACAAATAAATCTCAGTCTCTTTAATCGTCATATTCCCAACGAAACGGTGGTTTCTATCAAACCCTCGTATATCCCGGTCAGGGTTCCTATTAATTAGGGGTTAGTCGATAAAGCACCGTTTGTCCAGCAGCTTCGATTCTACCGTTTCGATATCGTAGCTTACGAAGTCAGGGAGGTTTCGTTTAGCGATCATTACGCATTTAGCACTCGTGTTTCCGTCCAGGGTCTGGGGCGCCCCCTAGCGTGGCTGGAATAAAGTAAGGGAGCTAACGGACCCCCCATCTCGCTTTTATCCACCATGGAGAACCAATGGGGGTACCCGGTGTCGGGCACCGCGCAATGGGCAATGGGACGCACAGAGAGTATGTGGGACACGGTGTTCTCCGTATGTCGTCCGGTGTACCCCCCACGTGCTCGATACCGTAACTTACCCTCGACCCCCTTTCTCTTTCCAGTCTGGATCCTCTTGGTCGGATTGTCGACGGAAGGACGACTGCTAACCGAAAGTAAGTAGCTATCACGTGCCCGCAATCGACGGTGAAATACAAGAGCAGAGAAATAAAGATGTTTTACGTGGTTATCGGGGGACTCCTGCACCACGGGACTTGGCAACTTGTGTTTGTAGAATGTTGGTAAGTGTTGGGACACTCCATCAGATCGTTTCGGAAATGTATTTTTATTTAACTTGAAAATTATAACATTGTTGGTGGTGGTATAGTATTATTTATAGATAAAAAGCGGGAAAATTGAAAGGATTATATATAGAATTCTAAAAAGTAAAATAGATAGCGGTATGAACTATAAAATAGAATTATAATGACGTCGGTGTAATTGAGAAAGAAAAATTGTGAAATAGAGCAGAGGGAAAATAAAGTTGGTAGATTATAAAAGTGTGAGATTTAATTTCAACAAGTTCGCACGGCAGTCGTTTCAATTACGACATAGCACAGGGTGCCCCGAGTATACGTTTCGTTCAGGGACGAAATAAATAACGGGTTGCAGAGTGGACCGGTGGAAAAGCAGAAAGAGAAATGGAGGAGCGGGCGAATTACATCACGGTTGATTTTTTTTTAATTGAGAAAATAAAAAAGGATGGGTTACTTGTTCGGGGTGAAAGATAGCCATTGTTTGACCGCACGCGGTGCAAACGCGAAGCACTCGTAATCCCAAACAAATTTGCGGATTACACTCTCAGCATGAATTATTTAATCTCAGCACGGTCTCATTGGTTTAGTTAGTGACCCGTGGGGTTTTACAGAAGAGATCGCACACGCCCGCTCACCATGAATCCATGGAGGGCCTTGTCTCTTTCTTCCCTTCCTCCCGCTCTCTTTATCCCAACCCTTTACTTCGCCCCGTTCTCTTTTTTCCCCCGTAAACCTCTTACTTTGTACTTTGTGTCCACTGTGAGAAAAATTGATCCGTTCGACCGAATTAAATGAGATCGTTTCTACCGGCTGTGAATTTTCAAATTTCGACCTGAATCGAAAAATATAATAGTGTGATCGATTCCAAATGTGTGTTGGTATTTGACATACTCTGGTGGGGAGATTATTAATTCCAGTTATACCAATATAACACCGTGAGATTAACGACACGTAATTATTCTACTGAGAAATTAACAGAAATGTCGGAATAATTTTTCAATTTATTACGATTCGTGTGATTCACTGCGGTTCCCGAACGTAGCCGAAAAGTATTGTAAAATGGCCAAGGTTAGAGTCATTTTTCCGTCAGTTTCACAAGGGAGCAGCCATTACTTCCGAGGAACGTACATGGTGTGCTTAGCCATTAAATTTTCGCCCCACATAATACGCGGGACGATCATAAAATTCTGTGAAAAAGAGAGGTAAAGGTATTATTTACAGCGCTAAGACCCGCGAATCAAGATGTAAGCGTGGGCGATACGACGAGACACCGTCGCCCGAAAAAGGGGCGAGAAATGTCCGAGGCAAAAGTGAGTTCGAGTTTTTTATACCGTCTGCCGAACTCGCTAAAAGATCGTCGCTATAAATGCCGATAATCGCGATTATATATCGGGAGCGAGATCAATTTTCAATTTCTTCGACGCATCAAATTTATTTATTCGACGGTAACAAAGATAACCGGCGAGCACTTCATAGAGGCTGTTTATTAAATAAATTTACGAAAACGACGATCGTTAAGATAAAAATAATTTTCCTCCTTATTTTATACGCTTCCTTATTAAATTCTGTCATAATTGCAAATCAAACAATTCTTCGAATACATCGATGATTATTTAACCATTAAAATGATAAAATGCAGGATTTATATGAACGATTCGATATCGCGGGAGGAAAATAATGACGGAGCTACAAGTAGACGATATATGTCATCGCGTTAATACGAACAACGTCCCGGCGCCATTCGTAACGGCGGATCTTCACAGGAGAGTTTTGCCGCGGCCTGTACGGCAGTTCATAATTTTCACGTCCCACGCCCTTATCTCGCGAAATAATCACGCGTATCTCGGCGATGCATAAATTATACTCGCGTGAAATATAACGTCGCGCAAGAATGTCGGGATATCGAGTCGATGTCGTAAAGGAGATGCCAATAATGTGTCCTCGGGTGCCCGGACGAGAGGAAAAATAAACGTGGCGATGGAAGAGGCACGAAACGAGCGAACGAAACAAGAGAATCATTCTCATAAAACACAGGTGAAACGTACGAAAAATCCAATAAAAAACAAAAAACAACCAAAACAACGACAAGGACAACAAAAGACAAAAAACACATAGACACGACGAATTAAATACCAGACCTAGAGACAACTAATATTTGGAAATAACACCTTGCCAAAAAAAGATCCTACAAATTTCACGAGGACACGGAAAAAGAAATGATTTAGTATCCGTCCGTGCCACACCTTCGATGCCACACTTAATACGCTATTCCCGAGGGAAATAAAAAGTATGCATCACGGGACCCCGAGGTTCGAGTTATCAATGAACTGAGATAAGGATCGTCGATGAGGACTCGGAGACACGGAGACCGGAGAGACCTGGGTCCGTTGTGGCCCTCTCTCTATCCTTCCACCACCCCTCCCCCTCCACGTTCACCTCGACGCCGCCGTCTAGACATTCTAAATTTGAATAATATTTTTATGAATGAGTGGACGCGCCATAAATCCCGCGTGAATACTGTGGGACCGGCATAAGGTTGCCCCGTGCACGCAGCCACGGAACGTATCCACGCACACGAAACCAGAGAGATGGATACCGTTTATTAATGCCCCGGGATTAAATCCTCTCGGATCGACCGACTGGCGTGTAACGAAATGACAAACAATGGAACGATAACCGGTGGAATGCAATTTGTGAAATGGAGCTGGGAGGCGTCGGTTAATCTTCGTGTGGTTTACCTGTCGTGGAACAGGACGCACGTGTATGTTCTATTTTCACTGGAATTGGGGAAAAAAAATGATTGAACGGACTCTACTGGTCGGAGCGATGAATAATATTGTGATTACTCTTGCGTAATTTGGTTTCTTTTTAAATTAATTTCAAGTGTTTAACATCGTATCAAGGCGACCAGGATGTATCAGAATTTATAATAGAGTATCTTAGAAAAAGACTAGTTTTAATATGTGATGTTCAGTAACGCTATAAACGAGGTTAATAATCAATAATAACACCGTTGAATGGAACGGACAATGAACTTGTATACGTATAGATACAAACGCGGGCACAATGTTGCATACGAAATGGATGTTCTACCTATGATGGCCCGTGTCAACCCCACAAACGTGAATCCATCCGACCCCCATGACTAATAGGCTTATTATTTTATATCGCTTCGCATTTGTTATCGATATACGTGTACAAGCGCGGCATCCACACACACACATACACCTTTCACGTATTCGTGGCTAATGCGATGTTTACTTAATCGCGAGGAGAATGGGATTAGATGTATATCTCGTGGCGATCGTTGCATCCCCCATCTTTAAGTAGCTGCTCGTTTTTCTTTGGTGACGGCCACACCCGCCAACCGATTTCCCATGACTGATCTATGATCTATGTATCATGGAAATTCATGCAGGGATTGATTTTATTACTTACTTGTAGAGGGAGATTCTAAATTGCTGCTATTAGACACGAATGGATATCGAAGAGGAATAATTAAATAAAGAAACTGCGGTAATTTTACCGTAACTCGCAAGATTATACCGAATATTGTTTTCCAGAAACGGAGGCGATTTGTTTAACGTCCGCCATGTAATACGTTGCCATTGTGTTCCGGGACACAGCAATTTTTACCGGGGCCAACGGACCAAGACAAATGAGTCGAATTGAATTTTCCTTTTCCCACGTACTCGTGCCCCGCCATTGTTTCCATAGTTCCGTTTGTTTTCCGACAACCGGAACGAAATGCCGCTGTGAACTCGTGCCGGCCAAATGTTCTATCTATTTTCACTTTCTCCAGGTGTCCGAAAGCTTTTTCATTCTCAAAATCTTCATAAACGAACCCCAACACATACACTCTTGCAAAACACCACGAAAAATCCTCATAAATACCCCAATATCTTACAAATTTCATCCAATTCCGAAACCAACTTACCAGAGCCCTATCTCAAAATCCCCAAAAGTTCTACCAAACTGTCAAAAAGAAAAAATCCTCGTATTTCAACCACAGACGAGCGACTCGACCTTCCCCCGGAGACGTATGTCGTCATCGAGCACGGTCAAATTTTCGAAAAAAGATCCCCGCGAAATGAAAGACAGAGACAAGACGAAACCGACGGAGATACCGAAGGAGTGGAAGCGCACGCGCGAGAGAAAGAAAGGGGGATACGAGACAGGAGAAACCAAGAGGAGAGGAACACATGTCGTTCGCTGTACCCCGCGGTGCCACGGGGTTCGATGCGTGGGATTCATATATTAAGCACGAGGCACCGGCCAAAACCCGGCGATGCGAAGAAGAGGATAAGAAAGACCGGGGACCCACGGAAGAAAGGTGATAGAGAAAGAGAGAGAGAGAGAGACAGACAGAGGAGGGGGCAGAAGGACCCGGTGAGACTCCATCGGGAAGGAGGACGGCTGCGAAGCGAACCAGAGACAGATGAACTAATGCTCGAAACCGCGGGGGGCTCGTGCTTTCGAGCGTCTAATGATTTAGCCGGTGCAACGACGCGCCGGTGGTGCTGGCACTGTGGATGGTATGTACCGGTACGGTGGTGGTGGTGGTGGTGGTGCCGGTTGTGATGCTGGCGGTTATTCTCGTGTCGGTGGAACGATCGCGAACTCGATTTTCAACCCGGCCACCATTCATTCCGCATAGACGATTGAGCACCCGTGCACAGGTTCTTTTTTTTTTTTGGATTTTAAAAACAGGGATTTTGAGATCATTTTGCTGTTTGTTAGACTATGTTCGAATGATGAGAGAAACTTGGAGTAGTAACAATTGAAATAGTTTGGATATATAAACGAATTAAATGATAGTAATTGGTTGAAGAGTGAAAGTTTTGAGAGAATTTAATTATGATTTTATAGTGATTATCTTAGATAATGTACTTGATGATTAGAAGAATATTGATTAACGTATTTAACGCTTGAATGCATGACACGGTATGGATACAGGAAGATTTATACGTTTGCGACACGAGATAGATTTTTGTTACGAGCAATGTTCGTTACCAAAGTTCATTACCACTCTTTGTGATGGATTAACGAGGGTAGTTATGCGATACGCCTCGATACGTAGACATGTTCAGGGACCTTTTCCCGATCGCCGCCAGATCCTTGGATTATCCACGAATCCGTGGGCACGATATGATCATGTCTCGAAGTAACAAGGTCACCAATCACCCCCCACGGAACGTCCGCGTGCTTTATGATCGTATTCACGTCGACGCATAAATGCACCGGGGAATGCTGTTACACGCATACGTTCCAGCACTTCAATCTTATAGACGTCATCACTGTTGCACGAACATAACGACTGAACGTATGTATGTATTGTGCACGATGGTAAAAAGCCATAATCTTTTGTAGAGTCGTAACGATATTTCTATTACGTAGAATAAGTGGGAAATTGGAGAACTTCTTTCAGTAGAATATTTATGTAAAATACCTGAAATTCTTGCCCATTAAATGTCTATATGTATATTTTGTAATACACCTTGAAAATCTAAATCCTTCGAATGTCATCATTTCAACATTTCTCGAATGCGAAAATCCTATGCATTGGAATTTTCGTACTTCGGAATTCCTACTCGTTAAAAATCCAAATTCTGCATATGTCATTATTTCAAAATTTCTCAAATGCGAAAATTCTACGCGTTGGTATTTTCGTACTTCGGATTTCCTACTCGTTGAAAATCCAAATTCTTCATATGTCATTATTTTAAAATTTCTCAAATGCGAAAATCCTACGCACTAAAATTTTCATACTTCAGAATTCCGACTGTTAAAATTTCCACTTTGGGATTTCCACGTTGGGATTTCCACGCACATAGACTTCTATACTCCAAAATTGTCAATCCCCTGACAAAATCTGAAAGATCCGAAAGTACTACCCGAGCTCCAAAAAAGTAAGAAGTACAGATCGACCCGCATACCTCTTGCCTGTGCGATCGCGTTGCAACCGAATAACCATCGCAGCCAACGTTAAGATTTACACGCGATTGCTCGTGCATACCGTGATCGCGTGTACGTGCTATGATGGACATGCGATCAAACGGATCCGAGACGTTGATACGGGGGGTTCCTGACCTCGGGACCCGGCGACGATAAGCTCGTCGAAAGAGAATGTCTCCTCTTTGGACGCGAGGGCGTGAATTCGTAGGACCAATGGAACCGCCGATTGGTCCGGGGACGTACAAAGGTGTCGAAGAAAAATCGATTCGGGACGAGGTAAAGATTCCCCGATGACGCGGGCAGAACGGTTCGATGCATTCGAAATGAATCCATTGGATGATGAACGACTGGCGTGAAATTGAAATTTTTGATACTTGCTCGGGGTGAATCTGAATTAATATCGAAAGTAATTCGATACCGGTTCACACACAGGCTTTTCATTGTAATTTTCAAGAGGATAAACGAATATGTATGTATATTATATACATATACATATGTATATAGAATTCTGTTGCAGACTCCTACGTAATAATGGGATTCACAATACTTAGTGTAAAAAAGAATGAAATGATAACGATGGGCAACTGCAACAAAAAAAAAAGAGTTGGCAATGTCTGGTTAAGTGTACGTGACTCACGTCAATGCATCACGGAGGAAATAATTGTACATGTGGACGCGGGCACGCACGTTCGACGTAAATTCTTCACGTGCACGGGACTCGCCGTAAATCGTCAGCAACACGCGGCGAGCTCCCTTTTTTTTTCCTTCGGGGACGTAAATTTCTTCCTTATCGGGAGTAATTTACGTCCGGCCTGCCAAAAAAATGGCGCGATTCTGCAGCCTGCAGTTTTCCATTCTTCCTGCGATCTCTTTCGTACGGGAAAGGGCGTGGAAAAAAATTGCGGGGAAAAAAAAACTCACGGTAACTTTTCAGAAGATTTCCCTTTTCCATTTTTTTTTCCCCCAGATGTCTCGTTTGACGTTACCGTTTCACCGTGAAACGGTTACATACCTTTTACGTTTTTTCGTGTCCGGTTAAAAAATACTTGTAAAAGTATATGGACAATTATTTTCATAACAACGAGACACTTTTTCGTAGTGAAAATCGCGAGAAGACGTAATCTCGTCTCCAGAACGACACCACGTGACACAGATCTTCATCGTAAGTTCCTCTCGGTGGTAGTAAATCACGGTCTCGTAATAAGTCGTATATCACGGATTTTCCTTTTCGCATTTTCCACCGGGATGGAATGCCTCAGTCGCCCACTGCAGGACAATGTGGACGACCAATATTGTTGAAACACTGATCGGAGGGCCCCCATTTCAGTCATCCCCCTTTTTGGAACGGTCCATCGTTGACCTCCCTTCGTCTTCTGTCCGCAAAAGGCCACGGCACCGAGTTTCACTTCCGCCAAAGATATACGGTACGCCGTGGTGGAAGGGCCCCGCTTGGCAGCCGTAAGGGCCAAACACCATAAACTTTTATAGCCAGTAGTGGTTTCGTTGGATTTCCCTTCCTATGATTTATGGTCTCGCGCCAGTTCATCCTGGTCGGGATGAAAATTTTGGCGCGAAAGTGTCCTTCCTACGGAATGCCTTCTTCTTCTTCTTCTTTTTTTTTTCTCTCTGTCCTTTCGTTACCGCATAGTTTCTCTCCGACGCGTAGAGTTTCTGGTTCTACGACTCGAAGCCTTTGACTTTTACGTTTTGACTCGGGGGGACCCTACGAATTCCCGGACTTTTCGGGTTTTTATATTTCACGGTCTCGACCGGTGAAAAGTTTTTTTTCAAATAGATATTTCTATTGTCCGTTTTAATGGGTAGTCTCATTTCCCAACCTAGTTTGAACTTTATTTTTCACGTTTTTCGGTTAGGTTTATTTCCTCGGGGATAATGTGTTCGGCGATGGTTCAGTGTAATTAGTTTGATCTCGTGGACGTTAAGTAGACCTTGTACTACTGTCCGTTTGTAATTACATAGACATTCATGCTGCGATTTAATACGATTATACCAGTGCGTATGCTTTTACCACGACCCACTTCACGTGTCGAGTGGTATCTCGGTCTCATTACATCTACTAACAGCGACCGAGTGATATTTTATCTACTATCGAGGGTGTGAATACCTGTGGATCTCTGATCTATACAAGTATCGCTTAATCGCGATCACCGATACTCCTCTGTCGCATTCAGCGTATGACCATCATTATTTCTACTCTCTAAAACCTATACAGTCCATATCAAACATACCGATCTCATACCAAAACATTCCAGCAAAGTTGCAATCTTCTAATTCTTAATTAGCAAAAACTACTTATTTCAATAAATTTATCTCATTCATTACCATCAACAGGTTTGGAAACTCACTGTCAAACGTTTCTCTATAACAGATTTCCCAACAGTATCCCAACACAGACATCAACGTGAGAGATTCTCCTCGGGCAAATGGTGGGACTTCCCGGCTCGTGGAAATTTTCCCGAAAAATCATCGTTGCTATCCAGAACAACGAATCAGCAGGTCTCACGCGTGTCTCCAGGGAGTGAGGTGTTGTCGAGCGACTCGAGGAACTCGCAATAAAGTAACAAAAGGATCTTCCTTCTTTGCACGGGCCATTAACGGTCATTCCACGCTGGCGTTCGAATGATTTCGTGGAGATCATTGTTGGCCAGCATCCTGGGTGGCTTCTTCGTTTCATTCGATCGCCGAGGGCTGGACGAAGTTTTCACCGATGGTTGTCTTTCACGACAATGATCCTGGGATGCCTTTTTCACGATCGGTGGCTCCGGATTCTTTACCTGGTACTCTGTATCCGCACCTCTTTTCAGGAAGGACACATGACGTCGTGTTTTGGGTTTGGGTATCGAGACCCCTGTACACCTTTTCTCTTCCACGTTTCTGTGTTCTCTTTGACTTCTTCTTCTTCTTCTTCTGGTTCTTCTTCTTCTTTTCTCTGGTACGTCAGTGTTGGCTTTCGTGGGGACATCGTACGGCCCACCTACTCGAGGTCGATCTTTTTTCCTCGAGTTTGTCACCGTGTTTGGGACCGCACTGGGGGTTCCAGAAAATTACGCCAAAAGCTGCTCAATTTCTCGTCCTAACAGCCGCATAATGGATCCCCGCGAGCACCGCGTCGTGATCCGGCCAATGGGATTGCAGCCTGACCGCCTCGTGATTTAGACGTTCCAGGGAAAGAGGAAGACGTTCCATGGAATACCTTTGGCGAGGGTGACGAGCGGGGACCGGATATTGGATTGCGGTTGCACGGGAATTAGTAAGAAGTGTCTCGATGATTTTGAATAGGGTTAGTATGCGGATTATTTAAATTACTCCCTTGGGTATCTGACACTCCCATGTATCTATTTCACTAGACACATGGCTTGTCAAAGTATTCGGAGAACCTTGATACACGAATCCAATGATAATCATTATTGGTACATTGCTTCCTGAATAATCTAGGAATTTAGAAAACTGAGGATATCAAGAGTTAAGGTCTTGACTCGGGCCAAGTACAAGAGTTCCTGACTGGTAGACCTGAACTACTCTTTTCCGGAAGAATTAGATCGAGGTTTTCGGGGTATTCAAACGGCATTAAATCCGCATATTTCCCCCAAATTATGGTGATATTCTTGTAGGGGACGTCCACCCGAGTAATTTAAGCCTAACTACGAGAAGATCCATCAAGCCAATCGCGAGATATTTTGATCTAAAAAGTCGAGGTTTTTGTAAGAAACGTCGTCTTCTTCCTCTCCTCCTTCTCCATCTCCATCACCATCACCATCTCCATCTCCATCTCCATGTTCAGCCTGTCACGCAGCCCGGTGTCAAACCCTAACATATGTTTCATACCATGCGAGATCATTTTTCTGCCGATAACGTAGATTTTATATATGTTAGTATATGAAATTTCCTCTCGCACACATCCAGATTGTTAACATATTAAATTAGAAATGTTTGTTACGTTACGTTTTTGACATCAAGCTTCGTAAAATTAAGGTTCAGAATGCGCATTCGAAACATATTCGATCATTTTTATATCTTGAAAATTGCGCGAATGGCGAGCGATGTATGAAAATCGCGAAAAATCGTCAAATTCAACCAGTTTTTTAGTCGGCATTCGCTCACTTTTTGTGATAGCGATCTGAAACTGGTACCATTGTTTTAGTTGGGAAATTCTACGCCAGATCAATGTATAATAGTTGTACTTTTCGAAAATTTAATTTTTCGCAAAAATCTGAAGGGGGTAGGTCAGGATTTTTTGCGATTTTCATAATTTGCCTGCCATTTCCACAATTCTTTAGATATCATAATGATTCTTTCGCTGTCTTATTCGGCTTCGGATTCCGCGTCCAAAACGCCCAGAATCATGTTAATCGCTAAAAAATTACGGAAATGGCGATGGATTTACGAAAATCGCAAAAAATCCTGACCTACCCCCTTCAGATTTTCGCGAAAAATTAAATTTTCGAAAAGTACAACTATTATACGTTGATCTGCCGTAGAATTTCCTAACTAAAACAATGGTATAAGTTTCAGGTCGCTATCTGTAAAATTGAGCGAATGCCGTCCGAAAAACTGCATTAAATTGATGAATTTTCGCGATTTTCGTATTTCTATCGTCATTTCCCTAATTTTTGAGCTACTCCAATGATCCGACGCGTTTTCGACACGGAATCGGAAGCCGAATAACACAGTGAAAGATTCAGGTCGATATCTAAAAATTTGCGGAAATGACGAGGGAATTACGAATATCGAGAAAAATCGACAAATTTAAGCAGTTTTTCGTTTGGTACTCGCTCAATTTTTGAGATAGCGACCTGAGACTGGTACCATTGTTTTAGTTGGGAAATTCTACGCCAGATCAATGTATAATAGTTGTACTTTTCGAAAATTTAATTTTTCGCAAAAATCTGAAGGGGGTAGGTCAGGATTTTTTGCGATTTTCATAATTTGCCTGCCATTTCCACAATTCTTTAGATATCATAATGATTCTTTCGCTGTCTTATTCGGCTTCGCATTCCGCGTCCAAAACGCCCAGAATCATGTTAATCGCTAAAAAATTACGGAAATGGCAAGCGATTTACGAAAATCGCAAAAAATCCTGACCTACCCCCTTCAGATTTTTGCGAAAAATTAAATTTTCGAAAAGTACAACTATTATACATTGTCCTGGCGTAGAATTTCCTAACTAAAACAATGGTACCAGTTTCAGTCAACTATAACAAAAATTGTGCGAATGCCGAACGAAAAACTGCTTAAATCTGACGATTTTTCGCGATATTCGTAATTCCTTCGTCATTTCCGTAATTTTTGTGCTATTGAAACGATCCGGGACGTTTTGGAAGCGGAATCCGATGCCGAATAACACCGTGAAAGAATCAAGTCGATATCAAAAAATTTGCGGAAATGACAAAGGAAATACGAAAATCGTGAAAAATCCTCAAATTCAGGCGGTTTTTTGAACGGCATTCGCTCAATTTTTGAGGGAGCCGTCTGAAACTTGTACCATTGTTTTAGTTGGGAAATTCTACGGCAGATCAACATATAATAGTTGTACTTTTCGAAAATTTAATTTTTCGCAAAAATCTGAAGGGGGTAGGTCAGGATTTTTCGCGATTTTCGTAATTCGCCTGGTATTTCCACAATTTTTGAGCTATTAAAACGATCCGGGGCGTTTTGGACGCGGAATCCGAAGCCGAATAAGACAGTGAAAGAATTATTTTGATATCTAAAAAATTGTAGAAATGGCGATGGATTTACGAAAATCGCAAAAAATCCTGACCTACCCCCTTCAGATTTTTGCGAAAAATGAAATTTTCGAAAAGTACGACTATTATATATTGATCTGGCGTAGAATTTCCCAACTAAAACAATGGTACAAGTTTCAGACGGCTATCTCAAAAATTGAGCGAATGCCGTTCAAAAAACCGCCTGAATTTGAGGATTTTTCACGATTTTCGTAATTTGCTCGCCATTTCCACAATGATTGAGATATTAAAACGATCCGGGACGTGTTGGACGCGGAATTCGAAGCCCAATAAGACAGTGAAAGATTCAGGTCGATATCTAAAAATTTGCGGAAATGACGAAAGAATCCACAAAAAGCATCGAAAATGCAAAGCTATGGGCCAAGTACAAGAGAATGTTACATTGGAATAGGTTGCTCATTAACATAAACTGCATTTTACACAGGATTTGAAATCAATTAAACTTGCTCACATTTGATTGATTTCAAATCCTGTGTAACATACAGTTTATGTTAATGAGCAACCTATTCCAATGTAACATTCTCTTGTACTTGGCCCATAGCTTTGCATTTTCGATGCTTTTTGTGGATTCTAAATATCATTAAGAAGTCTAATTTAAATACTCTGACAAGACATCTAAAAAACCGTGTTACGTATGTAATAATCTGAAATTCAACGAATACACTACAGTTTCATAATTTGTCACAACATGGAGACGCAAACGAAAGTGTCTCGATTTCACAAACTCTGAATTCCCTTGCTACAAATGAGGTGATGGAAGGGGGAGTAAAAGAAACTGACGCAATGGGTGGCTTGATTATAATAGAGGTATCATTCCACTGAACGATACGCTTCCTCTTCTCTCGGATAATTGCAAATGGCGTCCTTTTATGCCGGAGGGGCGGCTGATCAAAGCCGCGGATAAATAAAAGATAATCATCTAATTATTCCATTCAAACGGTCGGCTGCCGTCTCTCAACGTATCGGAGGTACGATTGCCTTGGCGGTCATTAAGATCTCGCCGATCGTATTCTTGATCTTTTTCACTCCCTCGATTCATACGAATCATTGTGACCACATTCACGGCAAAGGGGAGTTATAATACTCTCTATATATATCGGACTTCCTTGTGTTAATTGTAATCAAATCTGCTCGTCCCGCGGTAATTACAGCAATTTCATCTAATTTTCATGACGGCACAGATTAATTGTTTATATCACTTTCACGTGTTTTTATCCCACCTCTATTTTTCACTCATGATACGGTAATACAATATTAACCTACTTATCATTGATAATAATTATGATACATGATCTATCATTGTTACGATCTTTTTTTATATCGCACGCGGAAGTGTTAGAACACTCCTTACACTTCTAATCAAAGATTCCAGACATCCAGATCACATACAATTAGATTCTCACATAAATCTACACACACCCGAAACACACAGACGTTCGCGTGATGTAATCGTTAAAAAATCAACCCGACCGCCACAAATATCCACATTCCTGAAATCTAAATCCCTAAATCTCGGTAATCCAACAATAATCAGATATTCAACACGTCCGGACAACTCCCACGCGTGACTACAGAAAATTCAATAACTGACCAGCACGGTGTAATCGATTTCCACGAAAACATGCACCCTATAAATAAATACCGAGCGGTTGATAATCAGTATCCAATAAAACGTCGCTGGATTCAGATCGAGGACCATAAATTTCGCCCAACTGTTGGCTACCTGCGTCGCGTATCCTCGTGCGTGGTCGGTATTAGTTACCGAATTGGGGATGGAGGGGGAGGGGGAGAGGGGGCAAAGAAAAAGAGTACAATCGAGGGGGGGAAGATCAAGACAAGTCCCGGGGGTAACGCGATCCATGGATCCCGTCTAGGTGTGACCGAGAAACGAGCCCGGGTGAGACAGCGTGTCTCCTCGATTCTAGATAAGAATCTGTCACCCGGTGACTGGCTGGTATACTAATGCCAAACGACAAGATACTTACTACCAGATAAAATGCCAGGAAGTTCGACCAGTCATTCCTGATGCTGCGACAACATCCACCCCGCGGTTCTTCGACACCTGCGCCGTCGTCCTGAGATTTCGACTGGAACTCGCGCGAATACCGTACTTATAGGATAAACCCAGAAAAATTGCGAATAATAAATAATTCATCTATTTCTTCCGATAAACAGCGATTATACTATCTATTTCCATATGAACAAGTAGGTATATTCATATATTAGACCCAGGTGTTATTTATACATATTCCAAATTTATATTAAGTAATATAGACTTTTACTTATAAAATTAACAACATGTAATATGAAGAATATGTATATTCTATAAATGTCGATAAATCGAATTTAATTCCAACCCCACAATATGGGAACACCCACAGAATCTTGTTCAACGGAATATGTATAACCTTGCGATAAATCGATTTATTGCCGCGGAATCAATAAGAACTGTCTTCGAAAAATCACGAACGAGGTCGAGAGAGGACAAGAAGCCCTCGCGAATAAGAGATCGAGATGCGGTGTGGGAAGGAACGTCAATCCGGTCTCTTCCTGCAGCGGATCTCGACGGACGCGTCTATATCGAGGTGGGTCCAACTGGGTGAGTGGGTGACTGACTCCGGCATTGTCGTTCGGCGAAGATATACGACTGCCTGTTCCCAGAAACAGTTTATATTCCGAGCGAGGATGAGGCCCAGCAGATCGTTATATGCCTACCTGACCCAAAAGATCCTAGTCGACTGTTCGGAAGCGCTCATTTTTAGGATTCTGCGTCGAAGGCACTCGGTCAGGGACACCCGCCCTTCTCGAACTCATCGTCGATCAATTTTCGGGACTTCCACCACCCGCGAGCACGTATTTTTATTTCGATGGAATTCAACTGGTCTTCGGACACCTCGTTTACATGGAGGATTCGTAATTAGCACTAAAGAGCTATTCCCGTAATAAAAAGGGTGTTGCGTACAGTATCAATATGCTAGATTCGTAGTGTTACGTTTGATGATCCAGTTTTTGAAATTATATTAATTATTTAGTGTAGTGTCAGGTTAGAATTTCCACGTTTGTGTTTTTGAACGTGATATTACGTAGCTGAATTTATGATAAATTTTAGATTATTATAGTTTAAAAACATTTGTATGGAATAGTATGATAATAACAAAACAGATAAGGAAATGTGAAAATTCGTACAAGTTTCATGAAAATTCAGCGAAACGTCCAGGTGCTAATAAGATTAATTGTCAAGCTAGAAATGTTTCTCACGAACCCGTGAGTTTGATAAAGTGGTTAATTAAGAATGTTATTTTCAATTTCTCACAGATACTATCGAGTTCTAACACGTATTTCCCTGAACTTGGACTATTTGTTAACGCGCGACGATTAAATTGCGCCGCATCGGTGACACTTCGATTGCAATAAGAATTTATCATCGACTCCAGGACGACGTAATAACCCGATCGATCCTGTAATTGCTATGACAATTATTGTCGTTTGTTGCCCGCATCTTGTCACTACTCATTCCGTTTATCTTTATGATAAAGGCGGCCTCTTTATCGTTTCATCGGGACAACCCAACAGCGGGTGACACGGTGACGCGCCACCTGGGGTGCGTTTTCTCGCGCGTAGGCGTGAACAATGTTAACGAGCACGCGTGAAAAAATTCACGCGGAACTCGCCGCGATTCCTTAAGCTCGTATCGTACTGTAAATTAATTTCCTGGAAGCCCTATTTCCATCTATACTCCCTTACAATTAATTACAACAATTTCTTAATATGTTTTCTCAATACTATTCATCGACTAGTCAATTTATATCCAAGATATAAATAAATAATACACATACGATATTAATATAACATATATATAAACTACAACTAGCAACATTTATATTATTTACCCACATTGAGAAAAATATCACAACAATTCAAATATATCCATATATCCGGGTTAATCGTCAAAATATTTTCCCCAATTTCAAGTGACACAAGGGTAAACCCGAGTCGATAGAGCCTTCGAAAAATAAAATTCCTCTGTAAACGGGCTTCTTGACCCGAAGGAAACGTCGCTATTGAGAGATTCGTCACGGCGAATCGTCGGACTCTGTGCAACTACGGCAAAACGGCGGTGCCAATCGGCGTTTCGCGGGCTGGAAGCAAACGACGAGAAACAGGACGGATCGGAGAAAGACCGAGAGAACGGGAGAGTTCTTTTGGGAGCATTCGGGGCCTCTCGGCCATAAATAACACCGAATGCTGAGCCCCCATAAGTCAGGTAGACTCGGTCCCCGCACGGAGACTATACGAGTCTATATAGAGAGGAACTCGTCTCCTATCCCTCCCGTGCTTTTTCATCGTCCTCTTCTTACTCGGCAAAAGGCCTGTTTGGATCCTGGCGGTTTTCAGAGTCACGCCCTGGAAAGAGGTACCCCGGGCCCCAAAATCGTATGGGAAAACGTTCTCGCATACAGGTGCGACACATTTAATCCCGCGGACGTCTTCATAATCTGTTAACCCCGATGGAAAATAACGTTTTAAAATGAGGATTTCGCTGTTGGGCCCCGACACCTGCCCACGGGACTTTCTACCTTTCTATTGCAATCATGAGAAACGTAAACAGACCGTAGATCATGTACGACGACTTCCAAGTCGCTGGGTTTTATTTCGATTCCGAGATTTTACGGGTTTTTAAATTGTATACACGTTTCTGATTCGATCGGGATGGGATTTAAAAATATTATGGACACGGGGGATCACGTTTAATGGTTTACGTGGTTATATTAATTGGAAGACAATGAATTTTAAGAGTCACCCAGGGGGAAATGTTAATATTTTATCCGGTGGACACATTGGTTCGTTCGATGCGAGGGAGAAGGAATTTCTTGATTCCACCGGGTAAGATTCTCGAATACCGATCGTGGTACGGAACGGGCCGTATATTTCCTGCTGTTGAAACACCATAAGCATGTTATGTATGTGTGTACTGAACACCTTCTTTCTTCGCTTCGATGACACGCGCGGCTTCCTCAAATTCGTGTTTTTATTAGTGCCGCGGCTGTGGTTCTCGTGCGCGGAAACAAATGTTCGTCTCGTGTAATAACATGCCGACATGATGGCCCATTGAATTTTTAAGGGCCCCCTCTTTGTACAGCAACGGAACAGAAATACTATAAACGACGGTATTATTATTATTGTCCTAACTTCCTCCCTATTATTTTAAAACCGTCAATTAATCCGCTCTTACAAGACCACTACAATAGCTTAAATGCAGAACGTATTTACGACGGTCACGATAAAATCACGATAATATTACACACGCCAAATATTTTCATAGGTAAGCAAGAAACTTGCGATTAATAAATGGCGAGAGCGAACATCTACCCCATTTAATAAAGTGATTCGATGATAGCACGGGGGTTGGAGGGAAGGGGGGTTGGATTCGACGTTAGTTTCGATATAAGAACAAGTACATGTCTCGTACGAGCTTCTAAAATATTTTCTATGTTGCCACAGTGGGGTCTCACTTCGTCGAGGTTCCTTTCGCCGGGGCAAAAACGATTTTCTATGGCACGCCATATCGATAACATGAAACTAATGCCATTCACTTGTCTGCCCCCTCCTCGAACGTGATACCTATCTTTATAGGGGTTGTTACTACCAAAGAGCATACACCGTTGCATTTACTCGCATTAACGACCACAACGATTATTTCGTAAAACCAAGTACGTATGTACATACGTACACATACGTACAATTTTGTAGACGATAAGATTGAATCTTTATATCTCTACGAAAATCTGAAATATTTATGTATCTCTATCTCGCGCAGCGATAAAAAAAACAAGGCAAAACAAATATTCAACAAAAATATAAACCGTATAATTGAGAGAAAATATTCTCAAGCATCCTATTAACAAGTAATTAAATACGATCGTACATTATCACAAATTTGCCTGAAGTAAGTACTTGAATTCACATGTAAGAAATAAAAACAAAGAATACAAAAAAAAGAAAAAATACAAAAACAAGGATCGTCAGGGGCCCAGTAATGCGGTAGACACCGACGTCAGTTTTTACCCGTAAAACGGCATCTCAGACGAAAAGATTCGTCTCCCCCTTTATCCCGGCCGGGGGCGTCTTGTAAGTCAAGTTTTTCGGAAGACACGGTATATTCAGGATTCACCGTGGAACGTACGATTGTCGTTTCGCGTCGATACGCTCGTTCGCGTGCGAAGAACCGGGGATGAACTTCCTCGAACTCATTGAATACCGGCTGACTTATGTCCCGAACCGGCGCACCTAAGGCTCTCGCTCTACGTCATCGGGACTCGGAGATCACCGTGGGCCGAACGGAAAAAGACGTCGACGAGAGCAAGAAGCCCGTCTCACAGCCGCGTAAATATCCGCCGCGACGTTACAACGTTTACCTACGTCGAAGCGAGCGAAACTATTGCCGACGATCGAGGTTTCCGTGACACAATTCAATAAGGATCATTTGAAAGCTAATTTTAGAAATTTTCTTCAATTTTTTTTTGTACGTATAATAAATATCACTTAATGAATGATGAATGGATATATTATCATGCGTGTACGTTAGTGAAGAATGTATAATATTTAGTAATTGAGTTCTTCTGATAGCAATAAATACTATTGGACATTGATACGGATAGATTTTATAATAACGTCTGCTGGTAATGGTGAAATAATTAAAAGAACACAATGGTCGGTTTGTATTTTATAAAAACAGGATGGGATAAATGAAGAGATATCGTCGCATAAGTTTAGCAGTGAGAAAAGAAAACAATGGTAGTCCAAGGCTTTGATTTACGAATGTAATCGGTTGTGTCCGATTAATAAATCCTGAGTTCCTCTGTCTCTCTCGCATCGATGCTATTAATCGTGATTAATTATTATCGGGAAGACGCATACGGGTAGACGGGGGGGGGGGGGCGTAATTAAGTACGTTATAGTACTACGCACCTGCTAGTCGTTGCTCTACGTACCCTCATCATTCACGTTGCAAATGTGAATCACGTAGAACGCCGTCGTTCAGACGGATCGAGAAAATCGACGAAGAAAAGCCGCGGCGACGAGACCGTAGCGGAATGCCTCTGTATAACTCGTAGAATTTGCAAAAACGAGTGCACGTACTCGCTACGCGGCAGCCTGATTGCTTCGTTAGCCATCATTCGCGAACCGACGTCATTACCCGCGATTGGCCGTAACAATCATTCTGCTTATGAAGAGGCTACTTACGGGAATACTCTGAGAACTGATTTAAGGGACAGTTGTTAGCTTGATAATGAATGTCAGAGTGTTTTGGACATTTTAGATTTTTGTTTGCCATCCGGAAATTGATCGTTTAAATATTTCTATATGAATTGAGAATTTTTGAAAATATTGGGGAGGGGGAAGTGTGGAGATCAAAATATTTCACTTTGTTTTCAAGAAATTTGGAAAATGAATAATAAAATATTCTCTATAACCATAACGTTTCTCCTTGATTTAATATCAAGTCAAGCCCTAAGGAAACTTTCCCTAAATTACCAGTTTTCACGGGCAATAAGCTACGAAACACCGAGAGCATGAAATCCGCAAATAAGAAACGTTAGGCCCTGAGGGCAACCCTCCTTATGTTAAAAAGGGAAATCGAGAGGGGGCCCAGAAAAGGTTAAAGCAAGAAACCATAAGGTCCCAAAGGTCCTCGTAGTCGCGCGTGACGTCTCAACTTTCGTCGAAGCGGAACCCACGTTGGTATTTGTTTGCCATTTATGTCCATTTAGAGCGGAACCCGGGGCGCATGCCGGCGGAGGCCTCCTTGTTCTCGACCTCGATAACGACGAAAAGTCTCTTTATACGATCTGTACACGCATCGGGGCCCTGTACTTGTGTGCAAACCGGTCTCTACCAGCCGTTTTTCGGATTTCCACCAACCTGAATGGGAGTCGCATTTATTCGGAGTGACATCGGCCATAACGGACCCCCCTGTAGCTTTTGACGGATTCGTTTAGGTCGACAGGAATTCGCTACGCTTTTTCGACACGGCCTCTCGTTCCCGGATAGTCTTCTTCGGGTCGTGTCGAGGACAAGCTCCGACCTCTGACCATTCTGCGAGAATCTATGGCGGATCCTGGCCTCTTCTTCATAGGCTACGTTGTTACTAGAGGCAGCTGTGTCCTTCAGGATGGTCCGGTTGACGGAAGAGTTATAAATTAAAGGAGTCGCATTGTGGCTCGAAGAAAAAGTGTCGGTTTCGGGGGTGAAAATATTTTCATACCCCGGAAGACTTGGTTGATAGTTCGGCTGGCGTGAGTCCGAGAATTATTTCATTGTATTTTTATTAACGCTTTAACGACGGATCATGCAAATTGGATGGTTGAGTGTGACTGACGTTTTATGTGGAATAATCGTATTGTCATGCGTACACATTGAAAGTGCTTGATACTTTAAAGAGACAGTAATCGAATCTTTTTTAATATGTCTTTAAATTTTTATATCGATATCCGAGTTTAAGAGCTTCAATAATAAAAAGTGAATGATCAATCTTTCTTCCTATTGTTTGGAATTATACAATTGAAGCGATGAGTGGATAAAGATATTATGTGGTACGATTTCCAGATATCGTAATACGTGTGTAGATGAAGGTGTCGTAATAAAAAAATACTTTAACTCGATCCATTTGCCCGTTCGGTTATTTATCTGACAGTGTGATTTTATTCGTCAAAATTCCATGAAGTCGTGAAGAGGTTTATTATGGCAATTGGACTTTACATGTTCATATTATGTCTGACGTACGGCGGAGTCGCATCGTTAATGGAAAATTATTCGAATATAAAGCTTGTGCTTTCTGCACTTTCCTCTCAATTAGTAGATACCTTTGCAATGCGCACATGAATTTTTTTAGCCGTTCGGATCACTATGCGAACGATTTTTTTACGAGGCGACGGAGCCATAAAGGCTCTTGGGATACAGCGACCGTAGTAAACATTTTTCTTTCCTCCGCCGTATTTTTTTTTTATATATCTTTTTTTATCTTTTTTTCACAGCACAAATATCTTCACGCTTCTTTGAATTCAATAACGCAGCAGCAAATTAATTTCGTCCGACGTTCTTCGTTTCCGAACCACGTGCGTAAATCATTTATTTGCATTATCCGAATATCACTCTGTCTATTATAAAATATGGATGATAAGCGTTCGCACACGTGTCAACTTTTTACTTCCTCCGCCTTTTATTTTCTTTTCGTCACAAATATTTCAACGCGTCCCGAATACCCGTAACGTTGAATTACCGCATTACCCGTCCTGTTTTTTCACGCTGGAAGCGTGAAAAGACGATCCTTGGATGTCTTTTACCGTGCAGGACCTCCGTACGAGACCTTCGTGCGTGGGGTAGGTCGTGTTCATTGTGTTCCATTTCCGCCATGTGCCCAACACACGTCTAGGATAAATAGGAAAGCGATTTTTCACGAGAAACGTAAACAGACGTCGTGAAATCTGTGGCCGTCACTACGGATTCCGCAAACGGCACTTTCGGGAAGCTATTTGTGCCTTTTAGTCGTAGTCCCCGGCAATGATTTATGGCCGACGTTTCGAGGGCAAATGTCCTCGAAAAAATGTGCGGAAGTTATTACGTAAAGCTCGAAATACTCGTATTTCAAAATGATTTTCCAAAACCTTCAACCATATCGTTAATAATATCGATATACATACATATGTATATACTCTTTATATTAATTAACGTACCCTTTTACAGAAACAAATTTTTAACCATCCACAGAGAATACCACGGAATCCATGCTGTTTTTCTCTTCGACGATAAAACTCGCGAGCATGAAAATATTCCGTCGCGTCGATTTAAAGGGGTGTCAATGTCGACTTTCTACGGGAGGGGGAAACAAGGATATTATCCGCGGTCTGCCAAACCTCGTACAACTTCACCCCCTCCGATCCCTATAAAACGTGCAAACGGGAGTCGTTACATCGTGTTTGTAAAGTTTATAGGAGATCGTGTGAGCTAGTGTGTTGGACACACCCACGCCACTCCCACTCGGCGTGAGTCCGGCTCTTCCTTCCTTCGATTCCCTATCCTGTTCGCAACCCTTCTGTAGCTTTCGATCCTTCGTGTCACCACGAGCCGGTCAAAATGTTTTCACTGTGTTTTCGGCATGTAAAACGATCTACGAGAGTTATTCGATATCCATATCACATGTTTACTTTAATCTCGTCATCGTTTTGATATACGAAATATATGAAAAATAAGGGATGATTGGGAATGTTTAGGTTTTATCGGGATAATATATTACGCGGGATTTTTAAGAATTGTGTTACGTATTAGAATGATACTTTCAGGATAGCTTGACTCTTTCTACTTCGTCTATTTCAGCGTGAGATAGCTGTTTGAAGTGCATATAAAATATTGATCACGACCAATTAACTTCCAGGCAGAAGTCAAGATCCCGGACAGAGACACTTAGGCATTCTGACTTTCTTTTGTCCGTGTCATAAAGTTTTGGAAAGTATACACCTGGAATTCACTTTCGGCCATTTAGCTTACGATCCCTCGTAAACGCTGTCGAAACTGATGTTCTTCCTGAACCTTGCTTTAAGAATATATTATTTACGACGGTCCTCTTAGGTATTTTTATTATTTGCTCGAATATTATCACGAGTAATAAATTGCTGGTAAAATAATTATGTGGAGTGATTAACCGATACAATTATTTCTTCGATGTAAAATATAAGAAAACTCCCTCACATATTCTGAACATACATACAAATATACAATGTACACCTAGCACAAAAACAAATAAAAGTCTTCGTTAACAACCATCTAATCGTAAATCCAAAAATACACAGTTTCAAAAGAACTATTTATTTCAAATTCCCTATTTTAACGAGAACATTACCCAGGGCCGTAGCTAGAAATTCCAAAGAATATCAAACCAATTGAAAACGATCGATCGATCGTTCGATACACAGCGGAAACGGTAGACTCGGATGTTAATGGCATCGGTAGAGTGGTACCTGTGCTCTCACCAACACACCGTAACAGCCACCGAATTTACGATCAAACAAAAAGCTCGGGGCAATAAAGGTGACAAAATATTTCCATCGAAAAATATTTACGACGCGCCATATTTCAAGCCGCACCACCGCCACCTTCGCCTCACCGGTACGCCGTGCCAAAGATTTCTGCGAGGAAAGCGACCAGCATTGTTCACCGGATGCCAAATCGACTATTTATTGGTATCCGTGAGACTTAAGTACGTAAATCTTACGGGATGAACTGCCGCGCTGACGAACACGTCCTTGATCCCCGTAATTTCTTCGGCAACGTCGTCGTTTTTACTCGTCCTGGATTCCTGAAGGAATGACACAGTTGTCGATCATGCCTCGAAATGGAATGATCGCGTTGTAGATCGCGGAATGAAACGAGGTTAGATGTATTTGGATAGAACGTGTTTTTGCAGCCGGGTAGATGTAGCGAGTGCAACCTTGTTCTTTATTCCGTTAATGAACGTACATCGTGTTAATTGTGTAACGCTCACGTCTCCGATAAGAAGACGCGACCCGTCTTTTCTTTCATCGATCGTACAACATCACACTCTTAAGTAGAGATCTATATCAAAGTACGAGACAGTAATTTCAAGATACAGATATACGTTAACGTACTAGGGATAATAAAATAATTTTCCTTTATCCGTTGACTAAAAATAATGTCACACATAAATTGTTGATAATTTTCGATAATTTTAACAGTCGTATAAATAATCGTATAACCGTACATATAAACGCCGCACGGTCAAACAATCGCGATTCTATCGTGCGAACGCTAACGTATAAAAATTTCATATTATTCCATATGTCAAAGAACCTTGAGTATCCGCGATCCAATACGAGACAGGCACACGGAATCGTCGCTCCGACGACAAGCTATGGAGACGTCTAGGACATTATGTGCAGGACGGAATCGTAAAGGGAGGATTTTACGAATGCGGTATTCCCTCGGTTTCAGAATTTCTCTCTTTACGTGAGAACATGTTTAGTGGTAGGGCGAGAGAATGGAAGAAAACCAAAAATAAAAGATGAAAAAAAATAAATAAAAATTATTCGGAGAGGAAGGGAAGAGAATCGGTTGTCGTCGGCCTTCGTGCTTTCGGAAGACGTCCTGCCTTGAACCTCGATGCGATCGGACGCGGAATTCAGGATTAGAGGAAGGCACGGCGTAATTCTTTAATTGCACCGGCTAATTGGCCCTGAGTGGCGCCACGGTGCCACGGGACATCGCCGATGACAATTATTCCGCGATGGGCGGACCGTCCGTAAATTGCTTCGGCATTTTTATCGTTCCTTTAATCGGCTCTTCCCTCCTTCTCGTTTCAATCGGTCGGAGCTTTCTTCTGTCTCGGAAACGGACAGCGGGCCGCGGTGCGTCACCCATAGTGGGGATTTAACGACGTGTAATTTATTATTCGTGGACACGAGACGAATTTAATAATTGAGATTAAGCCTGCTTAATGAACGACGATGTATTTGTCGCGAATTTCATTCTATCGATGATTCTTTCTACCACCCTAACGATCGAACATTATACCAAGAAACTCGACTTTAAAAGAAAGGAGCAGGTGGATATTTGAAATTATAATTCCCCTACTCACTATATAAAAAACATATCCCCGATATAATAATATCATCCATATATCTCTTACAAAATTCACTAAAAACTCTTATACGGTACGATCTACATTTTCACTTTACACATGATCGATAATTACCTGAATGGGGTCATAATTCTATAAAATCTGACGTTTCCCCCCCCCCCCCCCCCTATCAGCTTCGTGTCCACGTCTGACAGGTGACGTAGCGGTGAATATCTATAATGACAAACCGTCCTGGTCTCTCGCGAACAGACGGACACTGGGGCGGTTCAGGGCCGTGGCCAATGTTATAAATGCATCGGTGAAAAAGAAGCGGGGGCCCCGAAGGATCTATCGATAGGCGATAGCCTCGTTGCGTTCACGTGGACATGACCGGCTATGCCGGCAAGATCGATTTGTATCGAGCGAGTTCGAGAAGCCGAGATGGATGGGCCATACCACGAAATCTATTAGTCATCACCCACACGATATCGATTCTCTCTTTCTCCTTCTCGCGGCCACGATGGTGCAGACAGGCAACTCCGATCCACCGGTATTGTGCCCGACCAATCGTGACGCGTTCCTCCTATGCCCCAGTGGAATGTTAATGCGTTTACGAAGTCAATGCATCTGAAACGATACATAAACCAGCGGGTCTTTGCTGACCGCGTAATGAATCTCGTTCGACACGTTTCTTCCCGTATCGGTCGTTGAACGACACTTATTTACGTGCACGTTGATTTTATTACGTGAAACGAGTCGCTTCAATGGATTCTAACGTGACTTTCCAATCGAACGACGATAAACGAGACGTGTGTTATCGATATAGGTACATTTGCGATTGGAACATTGAATTTTATATGTGTACTTACTCTGATATGGTAAATTCATATAGATAACTTAGGATCTTGGATCGATTCAACGAGAATGGATTAGATCTACGATTAATCGTGACGAAGTTCCCGTTTAACAAAGAATTATTAAGCTTTGTACCGTTCGTATGATATTTACGGTCCACGTATTCGAATCACAATGCCAGTAACATAGAAATAGAACATTGTGCCTCGGTTTAGTATCTCATACACGTACTTTCACCTGAATTCACGTTCAAACGTAACAGTATCTCGATCACCATGGTTCGAACGCGACGGTTTAAACATCGAAAGTTCCTAAAGAGTGGAGATCCGGTATGGTAATCATGAAAACTGCAAAGGTCGTTCAGACCGTCAGAAGAAATGACACGAAACGAGCTAGTTAGCCGGCTAGATTGCGTCGGATATTCCGGAACGAGCAACGAACGCAAGAGGGGCTGGCCTCTCTCGTCGGAGTTGCTCACTTCCCGCCACTCGGGAGCACTTCAAGTCCATTCACTCAATTCATTTTCATCTCCGATTCGCCGTCCACCCTTCCTCCTCTGTTCTCTCATTAGCAGTCTTTCCGGTGGCCCCGAGACTCCGATCGCGATGAGATTCTTCCTAAGAAAATTAGCCCTCGTTTCCGGCCCGGGGCAGGGGAATCTTCATGGAGATTCGATTGCACCCTAATGGACCCTGGATCGGTGTAATGAACACGCCTGACTTTATTTCCAGATGCTCGCGGTCGACGGTGGAATTAGTTGCCAATTGATAGAACGTTAGGGCAATTGAGAAATGTGCAGGATTATCACATATGGAAATTATATCAATTGGATTGTGTAACAGTTCCTTACAGCAATTCATATTTTTCTTGGACTATTTATAAGATACGTAGGATTTGCTCGTGTGTATTTGATTATTGGTAGTGTGTATCGAATGACTGTCGATTTAACCGGCTAAAATTAACGATAAAGAGTGCAGAGCAAGGTTGGAACAAATTACGATGATTCAGTTTATTCCTGTAGCGACGTGTCCTCTTTAAAGTAGGACGTAGCTTAATGCTACTAAGTTGATTGAGTGCACTCTTCTTTGTTGCACTAATTGACCCAATACCGCTCGTTCTTCATTTGCCAGACAGAAGAGATCGCCAATGATACGGGGCAACAGTCTAACTGATCGTTTTATTAATAATCATCGAAACTCATCGCGTACTCGAGAAACAAAACCCGTCCAATTCTACTGCTTCTAATACCACACAACAAAACACTCTTCCATAAAAGAATACAATTATGATATTTCCCTTAATTGCACAAATACCCTCCGGTTTAATCAGAATCTCAAAATACCATCGAATCCTTCGAGGACCACGAAAAATGAAACAAAAAAAGAAGCAGCGTCATTTATATAATTAAGTTAATTACACTCGGTGGTCTATGGGGAAAGAGCATTTGTTTCGTTGTCCGCGACGGAACCGCGGCAAGAGAGCAAAGCAGAGGTGGGTCTATCTTGCATCTTCGAGCGTAATGAGCGTTCGGTTACAAGATCAGCTCTCTTGTCTTCGAAAAAGATCTCGGAGCCTGCCGACGACAGGGGCGTGCACGAACGTGGACCTACGTGACCAAGATGTCGTGAACGAGCCACAGGGCGTGGCACCCGCCGATGAATTACGAGCCACCCTTTGTCTTAACTTGCTCTCGACAACGGATTCTGGTAATTATGATAATGCTGCGCCGTTCCGTGATCACGCTGGAATATGGACCGTCCACGGATGGTCCTTCGAAGGGAGGAGCTTTACCTGCGATCCACCCTTCCTGGACACTCGGATTTTATTAATAACCGGGCTCTGTGGTCTATGCAACGAAATTCTTGAATATATTAAGAACTGAAGAAAATGTGGAAATAGGTAAAATAATATTCAAAATGAAGAAGGGAATTATAGATATTGCGGAGTAATTATTATTGTTAATTGACGAACTAACGCTTGACAGTTTCAAGGTGAGACAGGTGTACTGGTAGAAACGTCATTGGAGTAGACACACCGATGCGGGATGTATCTTAGAATTGATCTGCGGGCGATTCGTAATGACACGATATTTCAGAAAGAGGGAAAAAAAACAACATAAATTCAGGGAACCGTATATCTACACCTACGAGTTTCACGATCTGGACAGAAATACGCTAGGGAAGTTGCATCTGCTACACACTAGGGGGTGCGCGATCATTTTTTAGGGGTAGGACCGCTATATCGTCGGGGTAAGCCCGCTAACGAATCGTTTTTGTTCGTGGGGTGCACAAACATCGATATATATGAGACTAAAACGAATTGTCGTTTTGGATGACGCTATTACCCCGTTGATGTCACGTTTATTTGTGACAGTGTACATATGTACTATTTATTATGGTATTGAAAAAAAAAGCAACATGAAACGAGTTATCTCTCTCTCAATTTCATTTCATATATAATGTATTTATAATTACGACTAATTTATTATCCTTTCGTTAAGGATTTATTGATACCACAGCGACACTAAATTCTTAAGACCCTCCTCATTTCCTGTTCGTTCATTACGAGGTAATCGATTGCGGTGCGCGATCTTTATCGTCGACTATCACTTTATCCCTCCCGTGACGTTCATTATATGTATCTTTACAGGCGGCGATACTGTAACGAATCGTGAAATTACAAGTTGTATCGCATAGAAACGTTGACACTGTGTAAACTTCATATATTTAAGTGGCGGCGTATATTTTTATTTTTCTAATTAAAGTCTCTTTACATACTCGAAATACACGGACATCACGGGCACGTATTACGGGACCAAGATGACGAGTCGGCGGCATTTTGATTTTCGGCCGGTTAATATGTCGTAAAACGTCGAGCAGTGACAACAGGCGGAGCAGTAAATCCTCTCGTAAAATTATGCCGTGCGACGTACGTGTGCAAAACTATAAATATTAATGCTTCCCAAAAACGGTTTTTCTCTATGGCTCCGTTTCTCTTTTTTCACCACCCTCCCCTCCCTCTCGTCTCTTACCCCGGGAACGCGAGTCGTAAATCAAGCCGCTAGAAGGAGGTTGTCAGCGAAAAATACGGCGGATAAAGGCGGCTGGGGGTAAGAGTTTGTTTTAGATGCCAGAACCCCTTTTCGTTTGCCGAGAAACATTGCTTTCGCCACCGACGACTTCCTTCGAAACGACGAGAATCTATGTGGCTTCGGTGGAATTGCGAAATTCCAACGAACACTTACGATTCTCCCGACTTCCTTGACATCGCTAAATTTAGAATGAAAATCTAACGATAACGTTAACTGTTTATAAGAAAATTTGTTGAAGTGAAATAAGTCAAACGATTATCAAATGTTTATCGACAGATCTATAAATCACGATGGATATTTTCCTTCGATCCCAATTTCCCTGCTGCATTCCTGGAAAATGGGAGAATATATTTCATTTGTTCCTGACAGTGGTCTCGCAGACTCGTGGGTCAGCTTCTCCACCTTCTTCACGGCTATTCAAATAGGGATGACCAGCGGCAAGGTAGGGAAGGAAAAAAATAAATAAATTGTATTATCATATTCCGGAGATTTTTCATTTCCATGGGGACCCCTCCGTGACTGTTTGAAGGACCATGGATGTTCTCTAATATTTTTGTCGGCGATCCTTCTTACAGATACCTATCTACCCTTATCTCGGCTTGCATCGCTCGTAGAAATCTTATCTTTCAGCCACCTCGAGCCGCTCTCTACTCTGTCATCTCGATGTCGGATTCTACTTTGATCCTTGTTTCCTCTATCTCCTGGTTAACTTGGAGTTACAAATTTATCACAGTCACGTGTTCCTCTCTTCTTCTTAATTACCGTCACAGGTACGATATTAGGAGGACAGTCCGTGTATTTAATATTAGACAGCGTTATAAACCCATCCTTATTAAATTTCTATCACTTATATATCGTACATTTAATCTAAGATCGAAAATTGATGTAGTGCCGAATCATTTGATTAGATTAATCAAAAATTTACTGTCCCAATTTCTTTCTTCGATTCTCACATCAAATGATACGCGTACTAGATGAAAATCGAAGATATTTTTTAGTTGTTGAAAACTAAAAAACGATCGAAAGAAATAGAAGTTTAAAAACTGTTCGTTGCGAAAAGGAATCGAGACTTCTCGAGAGGCTGACTATAGGTCCACGGGGCCGACAGAGATCGTCATTTCTCTAATGACTTCGAGACAAGATCTGGGATACGAATCGTCCTCTTTCCTCTTTTTCCTGCACCTACAGGAATCCTCCTTTCTGTCGTCAATCTCACCGCGGAATCTCCAATCTTTTGCGTGTCGGTTCCTTTGGTCCTTCGGTTCCCGGTTTCCCGAAAAACCGCACGCTCTTAGGCGATCGTAACAAGAGTTTAGTGGCCCGTAAATTTCGTAAACATTTCCAATTACGTGTGTTTTTCACGTGGGGACACTGTGAGTGACCGCCTACACGTGTTTTCGTGTGATTACACACCGCGAAAAGGAACATTCTCGTAAGTAGGCCTGCTTTACGAATTTGGAACGGATTCCTTGCGGTACTTTAATTTACACTTTAGAAGAACAGTTTGGCTACTTTTATGCTCTAATTGTGAATTGAAATTGTCGATACCGTTCGAGATACCTTGGTCAAACACGGTTTTACTGACTGATTTCTTTTTTTTTGGGTGGAAAAAAGTAAATAAATTGTTTACACAACGAACGAGTGTACATCATAAGTACTAATGTACTTTGATAAGCTCGATTGTGTTTAATCCAACGTGATTTAAAATTCAAAATGACCACGGGAACTCGTATTCCCTCGCGCCATTGACCGTGACACCGCGATAAATCGTGCCATTCGGTCACGATCATATATTTAATGATTAATTAAATATAATGACTGCACCGGCCGTGACTGATGAACGCCTGAAACAATGTCCGACCTGTGTTGGTGGCTGTCGGAACACACTTATGCGTAGGTGTCTATGGTATTCGTACCTTAATCATCCTGTAACTTTCCACTTGCAATGTCTCATTGAGATATTCATAATTCCGATGAAAATTCTTAAGAAAAATCCCTCCTTCGAAATTAACCAAAACAATTACAAATATATTCCACTGATAAAAACTGAACTTTAAGTAAGTATATTTCAATATTCCTATCATATCTCATAAAATGATTTCCATGAAAATTTTGTTGGAAATATATTTTCCGATCACGTAGGGTTATATTTGTACGAGAGTTAATATGTCTCCACACGTACGTCTAGATTTGTGTGTGCCAAATGCGTCGTGCTGTTAGTAAGCGACAGAAGGTGGATGGAAAGCATCATTCAGATGTACCTCCTAAGTGCACGAAGGAGCCACGAGTCCACCTTTATGGTAGTTATTAATATCAAATAGTCAGCCACCGTGCCCATTACGGACATAATGGGACGCCATTTTTTGCTGCGACAATGAGGCACCCCGTTAAACACTCAATGTGTTTGCATTATTCACGTTGATGATTAAGCTTTGTTAATATATCCAATGGCACTGTGCAAAATAAGAGGACGGAAGACATAATGTAAAACAATGCTGATTTTCCATAAACAAAATGGTGGTACGATTATTCTTATTCCCTAGACACAAACATTTTTTTCGAATTAAATACCCGCGACACAGGTCTACCTATGAAATACTCTAATTTATCTAAATTAGTCTGACTTGGTAATTCAGATAATGCTAGTGCTTGAAAACGAACAGCCTTGTACTTGGAATTACAATAAAATACCGATAACTTCGCAACGAGACAAGTATTAATTGTTCATTGTATTTTCACTGTAAGTGTATTAAACAAGTTTCATATAGTTTTCAAGAATTTTCTTTTGCAAATAATTGACTGGTAGGTATACCTTGTGATTTATGAAACGATTCGAATTAATTGTATCTTTCCTGCTTTAATCTGGTGTTAATAATAATTCATACATAAATGAAGTTCAATTGTACATTATCGAGAAACATGTGTAGTATTGTCTCGAATGAACCTTTAACCTGGTATAAGTTAGCCTTAATTTCCACAACCCGTTTCCAGCTTCACCACATTCATTTTCCGTATGCGTATTGGAAATCCATTTGTTGTTTCAGATTATTAGGCCTACGGTGTATCAGATCTGTAAGTAACCTGTCGACACAGGTAAGTAAAAGGCGATCCGCAGGAGCAGGTAGCGCAAGGATCAATGGCAGGCTAATCCTGTCTTTATTACAGCCAAGATAATGGTGTAAAACAGTATTTCGGTAATCTAAAGAAAGTTAGGCAACGTGATCCCAAATAGTCAATATGAATTTGATTAGTTCTATTGAAACACATAATGTTCATTTGATAATCATTCTAGGTTGATGATTTTGCGGACTACAAGATCTCAAAAGTGATACCCGTAGTTTTCTACCTAATTTTAAAATCCTGTTTCAGTGAAAATCCTTAGCGAGACACCTGTAGCATCGAAAATACAGGTGTTTCGTTCCACTTAAACCTGTGATGTAGAAGACGTGAAAATCCGAGAAATAACAAGTGAAACCCAATTGTACCCGCTCTCTTGCGGATAATCTTGGTAAAATCGGAACGGGTCAATGAGATTATCCGTACCCTTCGTACGCTACATAAACGATTACGAGTAATCCCTACAGAATACAAACGGAATTGATTTCATATACCACACTTTTCACAAAGACACCCTCTACTTACATAAAACAGTACATACTTAATAACCAGATGTTTCAATATTAATGCTTTAATCCCAATACCAATAACTTCCGAAATTTAAGGGCAAAGAATGGAAACGGTAGAAATAATTTATTAACAAACGAAATTGTCGCCCGCGGTCTGCACCAATTCATTCTCATTTCTCTATTGTTTCCGAAGAGTACGTGGTCAAGGTGTCCCGTGGTGCAAACCGTTTGTCAAGGTGATTCGATGAAACCGAGCCCAGGAAAAACCGGCTTTCCCCAAAAGGGTTTCCTCGTGAATCCAATCGCTGGGTTTAAGGTCATTTGTTTATTGGCCCACAATGGTCACTACGACCGCTAGGTTGTCGGGATTAGGATCATTAATTTTCGTTATTCGCGAGAACCCACTAATCTCCCTCCGGAACGAGATTCTGTCCACATTACATGGCTACCTGGCTGCAGCTCTGACCGATTCTAAGTCATACTCTATTTAAGCTAACAGGTGCAATTCTGGATTTCGGCCGATTTTCATAATCGCGTTTCCAATATTTTAAGACCGTCATACGATGGTGCGTAACGAAACGTATCAAAGTCGCATTATTTTCTAAAGCTCGAGTGTCATAATATTATCGTATTTGTGCGGTGAATTAAAAAATTATCGGATTTTTTTGTAAATAGAATTCAACATGTTTTGGAAATATTAAAATTCTTTTAAAAATATCATCATTAGGGCACATAGATTTGAAATTGTCACTGTAATTTATTATAAATTTGTTTACCATGTTTGTCGTAACTAATCGATAATGCGAATATGAAAACTCGTTTAATTGGATAAGTAAACTCCGAGTAAATGCTCGCGTGATTACGCGCGTATCCACTTTTATGCCGCGACAGGGTTAAACGTCAACCGAGAAATTTCCACCTCGTTTCCTTACCGTAATTTATAAACGAGGGGTTCGCGTGACTTCGCGTATTTCTAAACCGCCTTAATATTTTTGCGCTAATCGCGCACTTAAATTTGCCTAGCACGAAACTCTGCCTTCTATCGCGGCTATTCGCGAACTTCCTTTCCGCTCTCGTCGTCGCCCCCCCCCCATTTACGAAACGAAAAAATTAAAAAAAAACGTGAATGATGAATGGCATCGTTATGGTATAATATCCCTGGACTGTTATCTAACAATTTCATGCCTCACTATTTCCACGAATATATCATACTCTATTATACACTGTAAAATCACATATAATAATTTAAAAACCACCTTGACCCAAAGTTTCTCAACCATCCCTTTAACCAAGATAAGAATCCACCGATAACTTTCCCAAATTCAACGTTCAACCAAAAATCTACATATTAAACAACCAACTTCCTCTCACCCAAACAAAATTCAGAACCTGGATCCTGAAAAACCTTCTAACCCAAAGTGCAAAACCACCCTTTCATCGTCACTTTCCGAAATCCTCGTGTTCACCTCGCGGTGACCGCAAGTTGTTCCCGTGCACGCGGAGGGTAGTCGGGCGTCGACGTCGCGACGTCCTACGTCCATCCCCTCGTGGTGGGCGTAGACATCAAGGTGGAGTCGCGACATGCGCTGTCATTCAGCGCCGCCCATCGAAACCGGTCAGATTGGTTCCCTACGTGTTTCCTGGGGGGCTCCAATTGGCAGTGGTGCCGCGGCCGCCAATTGGAAGCTGGTATCCGGCAGGGAACGTGCGCCAGTGGAGGAGCCCGAGGTTGCATCTGCATGCAACTGACAGAGTTGGAGTGGGGGAAGAAGGTGGATCCCGAGGGAACGACGACGAGAACGCACGAGGAAGGCCGAACGTTTGGTTCCACGTGCGTTGAACAGAGAGGAGTAAGAGAAGGACAGCGAAGGGTACGGTTGGGGCGAAGGAGACAGAAGGTCGGACGGACAAAGAGAGAGGGAAGGTTCGTAAACGCCGAAATCGTCCGAGTTGCTCCTCGGCGGGAGCCCAGTCCTTACTCTCAGTCCCGCTGTGAACGCAGCAAGGAACACCACGGATGTTTTACCCTCTCAGTTTGGCGTGTTGCAGACGTTGACGTTAGTCGTGCTTGTCAGCGTGTGTTGTACTTCTCTCGTAATCAACATCGTCCCCGGTTTTTCCGTTTCTCGAGAGAGTAGAACGAGTAGTCGGTTCGGATTGTACACGGATTGTTTCGACGCGAGGGACACAAAGTTACGAAAGGAGGTGCGAAGGGTTGAAATTTGACGTTAAACTGTCGCCGGAGAAACTTGATCTAGATTCGACTAGAGTGTCTCTATACTATAGAGTTATCAAAGATATTCGACCGTTGGATGCGTCGTAAGGTTGCGTGGACTGACCCACGCGTTTCTATAAGGATATCTATTGGTCGATAACGAAAGGGTTAAACAGAGTGAATTCGCGAAAGTGTCGAAGGGATCCGAGTATCAAGGAACAGGGGATTACGGCAGTCGATAATACGAGGTACATCGACCGGCAGTGCGAGACGTTTAGTAATTAATAAGAAATCAGTGAACTTGTATGCAAAAGTGCGTATTGGACAGTGTACTATTTTATATTTGTTAGTGATACGTCAAGTGTTCGTTCCCTTTTCTTCGATTAAAAAAAAAAGACACTCGTTTAAACGATTGGTTATCGTTAACGAGACCGCAGCGAGAATAAAACCCGCGAGGATCATCCGCGAGACATGATCATTCCCAACACGGTCGTTTCCTGGTGATAATCCCGATAAACGTCACGTCGAATCACGATGATGAACGCTTTCTTGGACGGTGTGTCCTCGCACCCTCACCACCTAGCCAATCTCGGTATCAAACTGTCACCCGGTGGTAGCGGACCAACGGGTGGAGCCACGGACACCGGCGCTGGTGTTCAACCGGCACCCGGTGAAGCTCCGTCGCAGCAGCATCATCATTTCCATCCCCAGGGCTATCCACCCCATCATCCTCACCCGGCGTCGCACATGGCGCCGCACATGGGTCATCACATGAGCCATCATCCCGGTTACGCGGCTCGCGACTTCCTTCTGCGTCGGGAGCACGAGTTCAACGCGACCGCGAATCCGACCACTCCGGAAAGTGGTCTAGGTCTGTTCTCCCCGTTGCATCACGACGGAACGCCTGCAACGATGCAACAATTCCCTCATCACCCTGGCCAGCATCCTTTGGCAGCTAGCCATTATCCCGGACACTATCCCCAGGACTCTAGATTACCGCCTCATCATCAATACCTAGGTGCTCCGCATTTAACACCGTCTATTCATCATCAACAACATCCCGCCGTCAGTCATCCGAGTCATCATCCTCATGGCGCGTTCCTAAGGTACATGAGAAGCAACGGTGCCGGTAGCGGCGGCGGCGGCGGTGGTGGTGTCACCGGTGGACAACGACAAGAGATGTCCTGTATGTGGGTCGATCAGGACGCGCCCGGTCCAGGAAGGAAGCTGTGCGGGAAACTTTTCAACTCCCTCCACGACATCGTGACGCACCTCACGGTCGAGCACGTGGGCGGGCCCGAGTGCACGACGCACGCGTGCTTCTGGCAGGGATGTTCGCGTAACGGCAGGGCCTTCAAGGCCAAGTACAAGCTCGTCAATCACATAAGGGTGCACACCGGCGAGAAACCCTTCCCGTGCCCGTTCCCCGGCTGCGGCAAGGTATTCGCCAGGTCCGAGAATCTCAAGATCCACAAGAGGACACACACCGGTGAGTAGTACACGAAGGGTTTTTCTTTGTCTATTATATTTGGATACTGGGGTTCGGTATGCGTTACGAGAATCGATCCGTCGAGGGAGGATCGGATGAAATTCAACTGCTTTCTTGGATTCCACGGGAAAGATTCTCCGTTGATGGGCAGAGATAAGATTATGGGGGGACTTCGACGTGTTTTTTGTTATGCCAGCTTGTTAGGGTGATGATGTTAGAGTAATATAGGATTTAGTTGATCGTTTGAAAGAGTACGAAGGAATTATATAACAATTTTTGACAAGATGCAAACTTTTGTTAAAATATTTCTATATCTTGTTCATATATCTTTCGGATATATCTACTGTAGACCAGCGAGATGTAATAAATCAGGAGATATGAAAGTTTCTGCTATCGTTATATCAAAGATTTTGCAGCGTGGAACTGCAACGAAACGCGTCCAAGTTGACCGTTTATTATTTTTCATCCGACGATATAGATGTCTCCTTCGCTCTGACGCCTATCTCGAAAAATGCTTAAGATTCCCTGAAACCCCGTCTGGCGTCAGTAAGTTCGTCTCACTTACTGATCTGAATCAGTGCCTGTTCCACGAATGAATAGATCTTAATGTCCAGAAATCTGGCGGAAACATTCCTAGACCTCGATCCGCCGGTGGACGAAACTTGCTCCACGTAACGCGTGAATCCCACGCCATGAATCAGCCCCGAATCTCGTCGTTAAACGGGGACTTCTAACGATTAATTTGAAAGCGGCCACCTAGTCTGCTCGAAAGGTCATATACGGAACAAAGAAAAGAGGACCGCAGAGATTCGACCAGAAAACCGTGTGGTTTCTGCAAGTTTAACGGGCACACGGTTACTAGAAATGCATAAATATTGCTAGATCAGTTACAATCTTCGATTTACGTTGTCTTATTTTTTTTAAAATCTTTCTCACTGTCTTCTGTTTTCACTTTGGTCCCTCATCTTGGTCTCGTTGTTTCATCCACGAGACGCCCCCGGCGCCTGGAGTCGTTTCAATATAATCAACCGGCTCTTTACGATGACAAGAATTTTTCGGGGTGCAATTAAGAAATTACCGGGCCATATATCGTGGCGTTTTATGCCCAACGTCCCTGGACATTGTATTTACATACTTATACGGGTCGGTCGAGCGTTCCCATTGGCCGATCCGACGGATAGACGCCAGGCGTCCACTCAACCAAGAGGATATCTCGCTCCGGGACCGGCTGCTGTTACGAGATTCCTTTCTCGACAGTCACTACTAATTTCACCTTGTAGTTTTATTGTCTGGTAGGACACGTTCCTTTTTCAATTTCTGGGCATCGCACGACACGGATCCGTATTGTAATCGGAACCGAATTACGGTTGTGGCTTTGCTTCCAGTGTCCGCTCGTAAAGCGGGAGAGACACGAGTTTATTATGGATCAAGTACTTTACAGTTTATCATCCGGTGGCCTACGCTTCTGATACGACTAGTAGATATTCGAACGAGCATCGAGAAATTTTGGGATAGTCAAATAATTTTAATAGATTGAAGATTATAATTAATTAAAAAAGAAACAGTCTTTGAACAATGAATATAACGCGGTAGATTGAAATAGAATATTGCTCCTCGAAACTAAAGTGAAACTAACGGAAATTTAGTAAGACAAGAGTCTATTATTCATAATAATAGAAATATATAACGGGTGGTTCATTCTTCATAACGAGGTAAGCGGTGTTCAACGTTTCCCACGTGTTTCTACGACCACTAAAAATAATATTTCATATTCAAAAGCGGACATCGGTGCGTTCGAGAAAATTGTTAAAACAGAATATACAATCGCTTAGGTTTGTTTTACTAGTGACACCTTTTTTTATACGATTTCGATGCTAACATTATATCATTCCTGTGCTTTGATGACTCTCTGTATCGGTACGACATATTTAAACGCGGGAGCGTCCTCTTAGTCTCTACGCGTTTCCGTTCGAACGAATTCAACGCGCGCATCATCTATCCACCCTACGTGGCAGGGGCAGTATATCACGTGCGATTAAATTTCGTTTTCATTTATAACCAGACGCCACCTTTCCGACGCCATTGTTGCCCGATTGCGTCCGTGTCTACCGCACTGATCCCCCTATATGTTGACAGTTTGAAACATGGACATTTTTAATTCCATCTCCGGAGCTCTCTGTTTGTCGATAGCTCAGCCTCGATGAAGAGTTTAATTAATATCTTTCATCGACTAACGATCATCCGATGACATAACGCGACAGTCGACTTTCGTTTTACATTTATTCGCGATATATTATTAATGTCACTACATTTGATAAATAAATCGTGATTGAAGATTTCGAAAATAGATTATAAACAACGATATTCTCCGGAATTTTACGCGGATCGAACCAGTCCTTTTGAACCAGGTCTGCGTTCTACAGAAATTAATTAAAATTCATTTGACTACGTGTCGGTAAACGAATAAAGCCCTCTTCTGCGACCCTCTACGAAATAAATTGGCATTTTCAAAAAACGCTTCACGCACGGCTTCACGCATTGTTTCCAAGCATTCCCTGCTCACGCGCGTGTACACACACTATGCCCCTTTATTACCTCTCTCTCTCTCTCTCTCTCTCTCGTCCCTCTTTCATCGTACTCCACGACACACAACACCGATTTCACCGAGTTTCTTTGTTTTCTCATAAGTCGATAGGCAAATATTTTGGCTGACCAAATTAATTCCCGCACAAAAAACATGAATCGCTAAAGGGTACAACAACCATTACGCGCGTTAAGTTTCAATAAATCTCGTAGCCTCTTCTCTATTATCAAAAGCATTTTTTCGTTCCATACCGGGGTAAACTGGGTTAAACATTTCCACGTCCGATAACCGTACGGATCGTTGGAATCCAACGGGAAATTCCGTACTCCCGCGACTTTGGTATTCTGCGATCCGTTTCCCGTCGATAAAAAGAAAAATAATAATCGTCCCGGTGCACGTTGAAAACGTTCAGGATAAGGAGAACGTTCGTCTATTAATCCGCAGATGCGACCTCGTGAAACGGTGTTAGCCATTAGGCCAAATTGATATGCATTATAAAGCGACGCGTCCCCTTCTCTATCTTTCTCCCCCGTAAAAAAAAGGATGAGAGGTACGAGCAGAAGAAAAAAAAAAGAAGAATAGCGTTGTAACACGTCGAGCAGATCTCGCATGTGCGTCAACCGAACTGCGACGATTGGTTGGATCGACAATGGATTCTCCTGGCTTGCGCGCCATTGGTCAGGATTTTCGGAGGGTTAGACTCGTAGAATAAGGGGATGATACGGGATGAGTCGTCGGGGGCTGTTGTGGAATAAGCGTTAAGTACGGACGAAACGTGTCGAGGACAGAGAGAGAGAGAGAGAAAAAAGGGGAGGCCCCGTTGGAAACGGTGCGAAACGTGTAAATAGCCTTTTCGTTTTGCAACGATGAAACTCGACGATGGAAAAATTACATTAAATTATCAATTTCTCGATAAGACACACAGCTACTCCGATTATACATAGAATACACGATTAAACGTAGTATAAATACATGATATGCTTCACCTACACCATAGATAATATACGATATATTATCGTCCGGAATATTGCGGTCACGAGATCGAAGTAAATTTTCATTTTCTCCATGGTATAAATTATCAACTACTCACACGATAGACGACCGTGGAAACTCCGGATACGTCTCGCGATTCCAATTCGTCGCGGTCGCTGCGTGCGATCTGAAAATCAAACATCGCGTATCGTTAGAGGCCGAGTCCAGCACTGAAAATCCCGAAGGCTTTAAATCTGCGAGATTACCGCGTCTATGAATTCCGGCCGCGTCCGAACGGGCGAGCGCGGCAATCGTATCGCGCGCGTTATAAATTACGAACGATAAGCGAGCGGTATCTCTCGATCGCGCGACAAATGGGGTATCTTCCGATGTTGAACGGTCGTTACTACTCTGCCGGAAGCCGCGCGCGTTCCGTGGAACGCGGTTACCGTTTTCTAGGTGCCGTACCGTGAGTACTTGCCGGTGCGAGCGGCAATTATTCTCGGACGAGGCGAGTCTCGTATTTTTGTCGCGGCTTGTCGAAGAGAAAGAGGAGAAGAAGAGGAAGAAGAAGAAGAAGAAGAAGATGAAGAAGGAGCAGAGGATACGAGAAGAACGCAATACGTTGTCGATGCTGGTTTGCTCGCCTTCTTCGTGGGGCGTCGGACGCGAGACATGTGTCTTGGGGTAGAAAGAGTCGGGGAACGTGAAAAGAAGAAAGAAGAAGCTGACGATGAACGTGAAGTATAGAGACGGGAGGGTGGAGGGGGTAGAAACTAAGATATGGTACGGGAGAAACAGGAACTGAAGGAAGAAGGGACGATAAAATAGAGAAAATGAAGTAAAGGAGTTCGGTACACTTAAGGAAGACAGGATAACCGTATAGGGAGTATCTGAAACTAGAGAAGAATAAGAAAAAGGGTGGAAAAGACACCGGCATGCTTCATCCAAGATCGTATAAGAGAAAGAAGAGAACAAGACAAGAATAGTAGCTCAAGTTACCGTTCAAGGAAGAGAAAGTGCCCGAAAAGAGTCGCGAAAGAAGGGTGGAAAGAGGCGCAAAGTATCTTCAGGAAGTAAACCGTTCAAGAAGAAGATATAGTAAAAAAATAAAAAGTTACATGCGGGAAGAAGGAGTAAAGAAAAAGAGGGAGAGAAGAAGAGTGGGCAGGGTGAACAGTATAGGGAGTTCGGAAGATGAAGAGATGATGTGAAAGGCTAAGAAGTTAGGGGGACAAAAGAGACCACGGGTAAAGAATAATGCCGGCGTGCCAGAAAGTGCGAGACAATATTTGCTCGGTGAACACTCCGGTAAGAAATCGAGCGGCGATCGACAACGCTGTAAACTTCTACGAAGTTGTTCCGGGCCGAGTTGTAACTTCACGATAACTAATGGCATCGATGCGAGAGATCAGAAACCAGATGAAATTTACGCAATAACAATAGGGGACCGTGAAATGTTTCACGATGATATCGAATCGGCAAAAACTAGTCCTATGAAAGTGAAATATTTTACGCATCTGAATGTCCGAGAGTTCGTAGACGTGACTTTCTAGATGTCTGCAATATCCGATTATTCAAATTCCATATTCTCTTCGACGTTGATATAAGACAAATAAATAATTCTCGGATTAATTAGGAAATTTCTATATCTGTCGTCGAGTGTCCCGTAATCTTAATAAACCAGATAATGATCGATCAAAAAACTAAATCATTCCATCGGGAAAGATATTTATACGTTCCGCACGTCACAGAATCTAAAGCCAGACTTTCTTCGTGCTTTCTTCGTCGGTTAGTTTCCGAACGATGACAAGGTGCGATGGCGCGGAGCAAGACGCGAAAAGCGTACCGGTCGCGAGATTATCGTGCCGACGACTTATCGAAATCTTTCTGCTCGGAAGATCGATCGAACGGGCACGCTCGATGCGATGGAGGAGTCCGATTCGGAGATAAAACCGCGTCGAGGAAGCGGGCTGCTCGAACCGACGGCACGGGCAACGGATATACACGATTTCTTACGCTTTCGAGAATGTCGTACATAGAATGATCGATAGTTATTTATTTTCCACGTCGTCGTGTATCAATTGTCACGGTATACATCTTTTTACCGTGAGAATGATATCGTCGCCAGAAAGAGTCAAATAGGAGATACAATTAGTATATTGAATACATTATTTAATGTCATTGTTCAAGGAAATGTAATTAAAATGGGGGAGAAAAGGAAAGATTTTTTTTTCATATAAAGAAAGTAGTGTATTTTTCGCGAGGATATCTGAAAGGGAGACAGCTTGTATATGAATTGCCTGGGTAGGAAACGCGGTGGAAAAGTTCACGGATAAGCCTGCGGGTCGATAAGAACGAGACAGTCCTTCGCGCCTGCACCTCGAAAACCAGCCACCAATAAAAAACCACCCCAGGTTCCTGTTTATACTGCGGCTTTGTTATTTGACCGCCCACACCTTCATCGATCGCCCGAGAACGCCGGAGTTGTTCATCTGTGACACTATCGAACTAAATAACCTGCCGGAAATGCGATCCGTCGAAATTCAATGAAAAAGTGTGTGTCTTAAAAATCCTACTGTCATACAGCTGTCAATTGACATTGGAATCTTTAACTTGTATTTATTCATCGTCTAACTTAGACGAATTAAAATTTGTCTAATTTAGAATAAGTATTATTGTACTGAAAGATTAATCACAATCTCAATGATGGAATTGTATCAAAATGTGTATTAATCTTTTATTGTTCGCGGGGAAATGAAAATATGAGAGATTTTTTTCATTCGTAAAGGGTGGGAATTTGTAAATCTTATTGTACGGTAGCTGAAATTGGTAGTTTGAAGGGTCATTAAAAGATTCATGCTTGCATCTCGACGGTTGTGTTTCTTCCGGTGCCACGAAGGCCCCGGGGCCGTGGCGCGTATATTATTTGAAACTGATTTGGACTGAAAGATTTGCTGCAAAAGCACACTGCGGTGTTGGTAGAGCCGTTCCCATAGCCTCTGGCAGTCTCTCGACCATCATAGCGGTCCAAACTCTTAACCATTTCGACCATATGGTTCGTCCCGGTTGCTACGCCTTATATTTTCAACCTGTCGATAATTCCACGGTCGTTAAGTTACGTCTGATAACTCAATTTCACTAGGAAACACTTGAAAAAATAATAAACAAAAAAAAATCAAAACTGTTTCAAATATACATTGTACTCCATTTTCTTTAACGTGAATTTCACCACGTTGCCACTCGACCATAATTTTTCAAATGATTTCGATCGCGTTAACCGTCAAGTAATCCTCGCCGATTATTCTTCGTGCTTTCAATACTTTCAATAAATAATCGCGATTAGCATAATACCAGATCGGCGACGATGTGCAACCTCGATGGCGAATAATTAAGAGACATCACCGTTGCGTCGATGAAAACAAGTTACAACGAAGATCAGCCTGGCCGGAAACGGGTGTTGATATAGTTAATGGCGCGCATCGAGTTTGATAGACAAGCAATAGCGACCGAAACGACGGAACTGACGCGAGCGAACCAACAGCAACGACACTGTTGAACGTGAAACCAGCGTTGCAACCCGATAATAGATACCGAGTTGCATCTGATTGGCTTCTACAAAAACAGAACCGGTTAATTATTGCGACGCACGCCTAACCCACCCTTCCAGACACAGATTGCCAGACCAGCGGTAGCTCAGTCAGCTGAAAAAATAACGAGGACACGCGCTTCCTTCTCTCCTAAGTCCACTGATTAGTGAGCGGAATACTTTTCTATAGAGTTTCACGGTGTACTGAGTTCTCGTGCATTTTATGGTTTTATGAAACACTCGAGTCGCGCTCGATCAAGTTCAACTTCTCAATTGACACCTTTTAGAATTTTATATTATCATGGATACTTTTTATCTTTTATATTATATCAAGTATGAACGTTATTTATATATCTGTATAGTATAAATAATATTAAACGACAGATCGATTAATTTCGTTCTATGCGAACGCGTGCAATCTATCGCTAATCATAGAATCGCGAAAATCGATGACAGACAAATAAAAGTCAACCGGTTTTATCCGTGGACAATCTTCCTCATAGAAAATTGAATCTCTGTCTGTGATACACCATACGGCGCGGTGAATGTCTGTCGTTCCGTTAAGTGCCGTCGTAATTTTTAACCGTAGGTTCGTCGAATCACTGCGAATCGTTTGACCGTCCGTGCGTGGATAAAAGCTGCAACGAACTCCGAAACTCATCGGGGAACGTAACTGTATGCCGTACGATTCATTGGGAACGCGGCCGAACCGAACACATCCGAGGAACGTGACAAACAGGTTTCTCATTAACGCTGCAGTTTGACGAGAGAGGCCTTCGAAACCGCGCGACGCTAATTGTAAACTAACGCGACACGCGGCTACCAGAGAGTCAGGATTCCGTGGAGACCGGAACACCGGCGGTAACGCATGCCGCCGAAGGTAATTTAATGGAAAATGACGCGTACAGCGGGACCATATTTACTCGTCTTGCATTACTGGACGCATCGACGCGTCGACGCATCGATTATTTTCTCATAAATCGTTGCGCGTCGCCGACGGAAGTGAAACAACCGTGATTGATAAATCCACGGTGTTACCGATAAGATGAATATTGATTTTCAAACGGCTTATAATGACGCCGCTATCTGATGGCCGCCGGGAGTAATCGCCCGGCGGAAAAACCTGTAATTAACCGACATTTACTTAACGAGCGTGACTCGATGATGTCTATATTAAATTCTGACGGTGGAGAATGATGTCTCTTTGCACGTAGACCAACGTGTCTCGTGGTTACTTTCGTATCGTTCGAACGGATGGATTTATTTAAGGCAGTTTCTGTGAAACATGGACTAAATTTGGAATTTCGAATATATATACACGTAATCCGGTATCCCGAGAAGCAGACGAAATTTTCTTGCACTGACGTAGATGCGTAGGTGCAACGAAGATGAGGAATAGCGCGACGGGGCGGGAAGGGAAAAAGAAATCAAACATTTCTGGTTATCTTCCGCGGGATGGGCCGTTCGAATTTTTCTCTTCTTTTCTTTCCTTCCACCCACCCTCTCTCTCTCTCTTTCTCTCTCTCTTTTCCATTTCGACGTGAAATCATTGCCGACCGACTGGCAGTGTTGGAAAATACTACCGAGACATTAAGCGTTCCTAAGTGACTGTATATTATTCTGTTTGTAGAAACACGATCGCGAGTTAATGTTGCCATTCACGAAAAACTCTGCTCGCTAACGGATCACTGACAATCACCGGATTTTTTCCGTTAACACACCGATGTTTTTCCACCAAACCGTGTGTAATTCCCCGGCGAGTTTATAATATCTCCATACCAATCTACAGGCTCCCTTAAACAACATTCCACAATCGACCATCCGAAAACTCTGGCGCCTGAGTCATTTTCAAATACATCTACAACATACATACATACATCTACGTATATACGTAGACCGAAATATTTCCGATCCCCCTGGAAATCGATTATACTACTTACAAGATCGTACATTCCACGATGAGAGGTCACCGTACTGTAGGTACGGTGTCTCCGTACCATGGAAAAACCTTTCACGAGAGGTTGGCTCCGTTACCCGCTAGAGGCTGGGTAACAATGCGAGAACCGGGTAACCGAAGACGGGGTAAATCATTCCGAGTTTCGTCGGTGGTTGCCACCGCGGGTACGGTAGCCCCTGAATAATACGTTTTGCCGCGCGCTAAAGACGACCGCGGCACAATGACGATCATCGAGAAAATATCGAGTGTCCGTAACATTATACTTTTGTACCGTTTAAATGCCAGCATCATTGACGGAGGACAGCGACTCGGCCCCGTGTGCGAGCCTGCGACACCACGAGGAGATTCCACTTGCCTTCGGAGCAGCCGAGGTTGAACCTTTACTTGTAGAACGTACACACGCGTTTCTTTCGCGCGTTCCTCAATGCCCGGGACAACGGGATCATCGTTCGGGTTCGCGAGCTTCCTTCGACTATTTTCAAACGCGGCGTGAAGAATAGGCCTATCGCTTACGACACCGACGGACACTTCCGTGCTTTCGACGTTGCTTACAGTTTTTTTTTGTTATCCCTTCAAACGTTTTGGTACCACTGTGGGATGAAATTTGAGTTTCCTATTTTCGATCTTTTTATTAGAAGTGTTCACATAGTATCTTTATGGAAGTGGAATAGACTTTTTTTTAAGTGTCTTGTATTCTATTTATGAAATAATATATGTAGTTGTGTTTGTATATCGGCTGAGTATTTTTCTAACTATTCACGATTGATGTAATCAAAAACACGCGGCTTGTATGTATGTATGTGTGTACATACATGGTCCCGGTTTGACGTAACAAATCTGTGAAGATCGATCCCCAGATGTTCCGTTTCATCAAGCCTGACACGTTATAGAAGTCAAGGATCAAATCCGCCCCACCTCGAGATCACTCGTTATTGGAGTTTGTCATTCGACGTAGGTACCCTCGTGCCACGTCCGGAACGTATTTCCCACAGTTCTCTCCGTCAAAGCTCAACGGAGTAGTACAAGCACAAGAAGAAGAAGAAGAAGAAGAAGACGAGAAGTAAGAAGAAGAAGAAGAAGAAGAAGGGTCGAGGCGGTTGTCTCCGTGGTCTGGTAGGAAAGGTCGAAAAAGGGGGAGAAATAAATATAAAAAAAAAAGAAGGAGATACGAAAGGGAGAGAGAAAAAAAAAAGAAGGAACGAGGAGAAGAGCGGAGAAAACAAAACGGAATTGCGGCCTAGCTGCGGTGGATGATTTAGGGGGCGAGGGTCGCGGGTCGAGACCGGGCTCTGGAATGCTGAACCCTCTTCTCTCCTCTTCCAGGCATCTCCTTTTCCATCCTCAGCTTTCTCTCCTTTCCTCCGCGCTGGAATCGTGGCGGTGGAGGAGTAGGATAAAATGATAAGAGACAAGGATAACAGATAGAACATTTACATAGGTCGTTAGTGCCGGGCATATGTAGAGGGAACGCTTTCACGTATACCAACGTGCTTTTGCCGGACCGGACCGCGTTGGTCTACGTTTTTCGGACACGGTGTGCCTTCGATCGTGAGACCACGAATTCGCACGCTTGTATCCTCCTTTCCATTGTCACCCAGATTTGTCTCTATTTCGTATCCCATTCATGGCAATCTGGACTCGCTTACCCGACTGGATACCGGGGTCGTTTTTCACTATGCCTCCTGATCCTTTACACGGACGATGAACTTATTTTTCCAGGTAATATTTGTATACCTGATCAACGATATTTGTATCACTCTCGGATATGTTTGACGAAGTTACTCTGTTTGGGTGAAAAAAGAAATTTTGATTCTTTTTTTTGTGAGATTGTATTAATCATATGGATTCAGGGATAGAGTGGGAAGGGATACGATGAATTTCGTGTATAGGTATCCCTGGAATGCTACGAATCTAGTTCGTAAACAACGAGCTTATTTAGATTCCGTCGGGAACAAATTTATTACTGGATACCTAGACTGTTCTAGAACAAAATAGATGCCCGCTGTAATTTGTCGCCACTCGTGCCAGGGATATCTAGGGTTTCGGATTTAATTCGAATTTGTCAATGAATATCTGAAGAAATTATAAATGGATGTTCCGTGCCTTGCTCGAGTTTTTCGTCGGATTTTCCGAGAAGCATCGAACGAATTAACATTCCACGGATTTTTAATCGACGAGCCACGATGATGGTCTCACTCCTCCCGGACTGTCCCACGGGATCCTGGAGGATTGACCTGAAGGGCCACGTCAAAAATCATGCGGATACATGTCTCGGTCCGTTTCGAAGCCAGGGTACCACCACGACCACTTCGTATTATAATTTAATTTCGTAACCCGACGCCGTGTAACCTCGGACGGAGAAATTATCAGGGGCCATGTAGCACATTATAATTTTCTTGTAAAAAATTCTGACGTGACCCACGTGAACGACCGAAAAACCTCCGGTTTGTAGATTACGTAACGATCTCGGTTCAATCTCGTTCGACTTTGTTAATCCTTTCGATTTCGTTGTACAATCGTGACCTATTAAAATTGTATCTCACGAGGAAACACTTCTCGATACGTGTCATTTGTTTGTTTTTTATCTTTTTCGTTTTCTATCCGACGGTTTTGATTACTTCGGAAAATTATGGTATCAAATCGCGAGAGATAACGATCGGGCTCGTTTGTACACACGTTAAAACCCTGTAAGCGTTAGCGGTTGTCTGTTTACCTGAATTTATGGCCTGTTGCTACACAATGAGTGCACATAATGGGTTGTTAGCAAAGTGCAAGAATTAGTCGTTGTTACGTATAGATACACAAGATTGCGCATTGTTCGTGCATAATTAGCGTGCGTTACGAGATGACGGTGAAACTGTCTAGCACGGAACGATTGCGATACGTAATATCGTTACCGATCGGAAAGAATAACAAAGGCAGGGAATTTACGAGGAATCGTTAACTACCGGAGGAGTTTGGAAAATGAATAATTTTCTGAAACACAACGTCGAAATTAATGATACTTCCACGAGCGAACGTGTAATAACCGTTCGGCAATTAAACTGTCAACATAATTTTTTATCACTCACACAGAACCGTGCTATTCCTATCACAATCACGATCCACCCATCAGGCGGCATCGTTTGACAAATATTTTTCCGCCGACGAACCACGGGGATTCATAGTCCAACCACGAAATTGCGGTACATTAATCAAAACACCCACGAAAAAAAAACAACACAAAAGTTTCGCGGTTCGTCGGACAGAAGTGTGAAAAGTGTCGATAAATAGAATTCCGGCGTGAAACAGCGTACGTGCACGCCAACCTCGTATCAACGATAAAAGCGAATCAGTCTGGGAATACATAAAATGAAAAATCCCATCTACCCATAGACACTACTAAACAAAAACGCTTATCACCTATCACCAATCCAAATCCCACCAACGCAACAACCCAAAAACCATCCAAATCCTCCGAATATCAATTATCCTATCTCACTACATACGTATCACATTCACGAAAAACCAATCGAACCAATTTAAATCCAATCCGTTCCTATCTCCGTATTCAAGTATCCTCACGAAAAGTCTGAAAAGCCAGTTTAAAGGAGTCTGCGAAGAAAAACGGCCGATTCGAACGGAGCCGGAGGGGGTGGAGGGGGGATTTTAGAGAAACGATCGTGGCCGTCCGCGTTATATTTACGAAGAGTCCCTGGCTCTAATGGTTTCGATGCGGTCGGACGCGCGCGTACCTGTCCAGGAGTGCGTGTGCACGCGCGCGGTGCTATCCTTCATGTGGCCGCGTGTTCCCCGCGTCGATACACGCATATCCAGCAGCCGTGTATGCCCGTGTCCGTGTGTGCACACACACACGTACGTACACGCATACACGAGCAGTATCGTTGGAAACGTAGGAGGGTGGCCGAGGGCCCAGGCCACGCACGGCCCTGCACACGGGCGTGAATTATGCCTCGCGCGAGATGTCAAATTGCTCGCCATATCGTAAAATATACAACTCCGCGCGCTGTGGGAAACATTATGTTCTCTCCCACTCTCCATTCGGTCCGATCCTCTTTTCCCTCCTGACCAACGATTGGGTTCCCCCTTTTGCCCCCCTTCTACCCACCACCACCACCACCACCACCCCGTGTCTCACTATGCCTACGGCTATCGTATCTGGATTTCTCACCCCCGGCGTTGGTCGCGACGATAAATGTCGTGATCGAGGGGATGAGAGTGATTTTTCAAACAAGTGTGTTGAATATCGATGTTTTATCGAATGACTGTGTTAATGGAAATATTGAGAATTTTATAGATATGGGTTTATCTTTGTTTTTTGTATTGAATTTGGATTTTATATTAAATACTATTGGTAGTACTTAGTGGGAAATAGAAACGAGTTAGTGAAAATGAGGTTTAGACTTTTTTTTTAGTAGGGTAATAGTCGATTAGGACGAGTGAGAATAATTGATACACAAGAGTGTCGAAGGATATCTGTTTAATAGCCGGATGATAGTATGCCTGCAGGCTGCAACTACGGCGAAGCTTAGGAACGCGATCTGATTTAGCAATCTTTTCGCCACGCCCTGTGTCTAATCGTTAGAGGAGTCCAGGGCCTGTTCATTAATAAGCCTAAAACTGGCCCACACACGATAGACGCGGCAGAGTGCCACGTCAACTTCGAAAGGTTCACCGTGACCCAGGGCGTCGCGCAAGGAAAGGAAAGAAGAAAAAAAAAGAGAGAGAGAGAAGAGAGAACGACGGAGGAGGAGACGAAAGTTTCGTCGATGATATACACTCGTGCAAGAAAACGTCAAATCATCGACAGTCAATAAATACCGATCGATCTTGCGCCAGCATCTATTAATGACTAAACGTCGGCTAACCAAATTAACCGTGACTAAAATGCATTTAATTCGGCGTTCCCTGATTGCGGTCAATATTGTTTTTCATTTCTACGTTGGCTGGAATTTTTTTAAAGTCAAAATATGTCTTTAGAATGATTAATATACATATTCTTGTTGCATATAAAAACGTAAGACATCCTTATATGTTCATCAAGTAGTAACTTCCTCGATAACATTATCGTACATGTTACTAACGGCGTGTTAAAAATCTTCTACCTTTCTTTTTATGGTAATAAACTAAACTGATGGGCGTCACGCGTGAAGTGCAATTGTTCCAACGTGTGTTCTCCGGTAATAAAGAATCGCCGATGCGAGGAGGAGGAGGAGGTGGAAAAAATACATTTACATCGCTAAACACCTAACACTTAATTCCACGCTACTCGATAAAACATTGCCCCGAAGCGTGTGACTTGCAGTTACCTGCTAACTCGTTGTATCTTCTTACCTTCCTCTTGCTCTCGTTAGTCTTTCCCCGACGTTGTCTTCGTCTTCCTTTATATTCTCTCAAGTATCCGTCGCGCAAGGTTTCCCCACTTAATCCTGGCCGCGCGTAAATCATGAACTTCCTTCTTGACGCCTCCAAGGGTACTTGGCAAACCTTTCCAAGGAAAGAGGAGAGAAAACGAGAAAATAGAGCGGAGGCGAATTGAAACTTCTGTGGAAACTTTTGTGACCCCGCGACGGAATTCTCAGGTATTGGTAGTTCTTGATCGTGAGAACGTGTAAGAAAATATGATATTATACCTATTACGTTTTTGATTTCTATTTGATGAATCTTAATCTTTTATTTCAAACATCGGTGTCACGAGACGTTCGTTTAAATACAGAAAGAAAGAACACGAAAATGATCTATTTGAACAAAAACAAAGTCGGTTGAATCATATTCCACAGGGGTGCTAGAAACCCTTGTCTCTCACTCAGCTAAAGTTCAATCGTTAAAACCTCGATGGCGCGAAGAGAGCGGGAGAGAAGCGTATATTAAATTCAAAGTATAAAAGGGGCGGCGGCAAAGCGAACCGCTCGCGTCAAGGGAGGAATAAACGAAGACTTACAACAGGGGAGTAGAACGATAGAAGAGGACCAACGTCAGGAGCGTACCTAAGTAGCCGTGTACGCGTACGCGGCAAATACTCGAAACACAATTCGTTCCGGTTCTCAAAAACCTGAAATGCTAATCTGCCGACGTTTTCTTTTGACCGATTACTCTCTCTGTTCCTCTCTTTCTCTCTTTTCCCTTCTGTCCCGCCCTCGTGAAAAGTTTGTCGATTGGCGTGCACAACCTTTCGGCGACTCGGATCGCGGACGAAAAGTTTTCTTTTCGGAAAAATCTCTCGTCCGGACAATGGAGGCTCTAACAAGCGGTTTCTTCTTTTCCCTCTCTCTCTCTCTCGCTCTATCTTTTTTCTTTTTTTTTCTACGAGGCTGGTCTGCTTCCTTCCTCTTTCTGGCTAGTCAGCTTCCATGGATGCCGTTTAGCACCGGTGCACAAAGATGCAACAAAGCGGGGAACTTCTACCAGCCACGAACCCCTCTTTCGTTTCTCTTTAAGGGCGAAGCCTTTGCGCCGCAAAGTCTGGCCCGATCTGTTTGCTGTTTTCTCTGTGTGCCGTGCAAAAGTTGACGAGACTTTCAGTGGCCCTTGAACGAGGGGATAAGGGCGCGCACCTACTTTTCTCTCTCAATGCCGACCTTCGAGATCCTTCTCGAGGACCCTCGAGTAGTATTTGTGTGTATATATTTGTGTACCTGTACGAAGCACCGGGGGCACGCTTCGACATTGAAGTTCAGCTGGTTTTGAAACCGTTTACAGTGCCCTCGTTTAAATAACTGTTCGATACCATTTTAAAGCGACGCTGCATATATTCGGTGGTAAAATATTAAAAATTCGATATTAGTTTCCGTTGTTTGGGCAAGAGTTTTCTATACCACGGACAGAAAATACCAGGGACCGTGTTGTTCTTTCTCGCAGCGAAGATATTCAATTATGGCAGATCGGTGCAGAGATACGCAGTACCGTGACAACTATATACACACGGGTCAGTGTCCAAAAAAATGCCACCTTCCACGAATAAATAACGCGCGCTTTGCATACGGGGATCCCCCTTCGTCCAGGGCCGTACAGTAGCCAGAAAAACGATTCGTCCTATCATCCCTTAAAAAAAAGACACTTACCAGCACGTGCTCTCTATTAAACAATCTATCAATTCAACTATATCATCTACGGAGTCCACGAAACAAACTTCAACGATACCAATGGCGTAATATTATCACGTGAAACCACACGCCGATGGTTTTTCTGTTTTCACGCGAGTAATAGGCCGACCCTGGTAACTCTAGATGGGCAGAACGGCATACCGTGCCCATGGCGCCCCTATCTTTTATGCCGGCAGTTTCTGAAAATCTCCGAGTTTGATCTGACTCCCCGAGAGAGGGACGAGAGGGACACTCTACCGGAGAGGTGCAGAGCGACAGACAGAGAGAAACCGAGAGGGAAGGGTAGAGAGAAGGAAAAGATCGGTTGCCAGTGACAGCAGCAACCGCAGCAGCAACACGTGTGCTCGCTGCCCGGAGTTTACATAAACACGTATAAACGTCGTGTAAACCGGCGCGAGAGAGTCCCTCAACCCGTCTAGCGTCCATGTATGTGTATGTGTGTGGTACATGCATGCGTGTACGTGGCTGCAAAGATGTGCGAGAGGGTCACAACGGTAGCATCCCGACTCAGATAACGGGCAAGGATATACGACTCTAAACTGCACCTACGTGCAGGACACCGGGCTACCGAATTTTCAAGAAATCAAGATTCCATGGCGATTTTTCGGAACGACGCGCCACCACCGCGCGTAGAACCGGATCGTGGATGACGAGTAAAGGAATCTGATTCGCGAGAGTAAAGGAATTGTCCGGGGGTGGAGTTGACTCGCGATTACTTTGGAGCGAAGAAATTGTATACGAGAGAAACCTGATTTATAATATGACGATTTTTATAAGAGATCTAGTAATAAATTATCTAATGTCCTGATACTGTTTAACATGCGGGACAAGATAATCTGAGGATTTTTAGGTTATCTTCAAACGATAAGAAAATACCAAGGTTTCCGTGTCCGTGTACATGCGTTTTAAGAATCCATTTGGAAGTCAATTAAATAGGGTAACAGGACTTAATTTGGGTCATCCTCTTATCTTATCCCGATAAGATCTGAGGTGGCGGCCATCTAACATGCTTTCCAATAGAGAACAGCCCGAGGTGAGTGTATCATCATTGGACGTTCTATACGACGAGAACGAACCGATTGGTGTGCGGCGATCGAACAACGCGATGGAAGACGAAGAGAGAACGGACAAACACTCGAATTACCGCGGGAAAGAAACATCTGTCGATGGCGTTCTCCCTTTCATAGCCAACATGGCGGAATGATCGGCGCATCAACCGGTAGTTACGTTTACCCACGGATTTGCGGTTCTTTTTTTTCCTCGCTCGCGTGCATTTTCCCCTCCTCGACTTTTCCTCCCGTTTCCCGCGCAAACTCGCCCTTAGAAAACTTTCACCATGGATTTCGCCGAAGAACCATCGTATCGTGTAGCATCCCGGTTTCTCTGCCTTTTTTTCCGGGCAGGTTCACGTGTAAACAGAGGCTTAACGTATTGATCCTACCGCGATCTGGATATCGGAAACTTATTTTGTTGGTACACACGGCAGGTGATGCTTAAATGGACAAGAATCTCTTTTGTGAAATTCAACGGATGTCTCTCGAGGGAATCCGGTGCCCGAGGAACGTGATGACGAATTTGAAATGTTCATACGTTCGTGACTGATACTAAAGATACTTGACTGAATCGTACAGAAGAAGAAAAAGAAAAACGAAGAAAAAATGCACATGGGTACCGTAAATATTTTCGAAACATAGATTTATATACGCGAAAGGTAAAACGACTTGTCGAAAAGAAGAGTCAATTCCCGAAGCGAAGTGACAGGTTTAACGTGATAAAATCATCTAACAAGTAAAGACAGCTACGGGACTTCGGTCTATTTCAAACAACACGGCAAAAAGGAAAGAGGCGTGATGTAATCAATTGCACGTAGCCAGACACTTCCATTTTCGGATACGTGACTGCCACGTTGATTATCCAATCACGATCTCACCGTCGGCCAATTCTAATTCCATCGAAGTACGCCGATGTTCGTGCAGCTTTCATTAAATCGCAACGCTTGCCGTTCACGTTTCGATCGTGCTTTTATTCCGCCACGAAAAGCTCATCGATCATAAACCGCCCGGCGTACGATCGTCCGATCTCGGGCCCTATCTCTGCCTCGATCTTGACTTTTGCCACGAGGACAAAAATCATAGTGGAAGCGGAAGGTGATTTGGCAATGAGAGAGAAAGAGAGGGGAATGATATAGGAACAAAAAAAAAGACATCCAACAAAAAAGAAAAGCAGAGAGAGAGAGGGAGAGAGAAAATAAGAAAAGTATCCGAAGAACGAAATGCCAGGACGAGGGGTCGGTGCAATCAATTTACAAAACGCAAAACCATCCTGTTTATCTAGATCCAATATCTCACCGTCCTAATCCGTGCCAAGATCGATCTGCCACGATCTTTCGCCGACTTTTGGATCCTTATCGAGGATACCGAAGTCGACGTTTAAACTGCCGCGTCAGATTTTCCCCGGTTCTCACTAATGCCGAACGTATAACATGAAAATTATCCACACGAGAACCCAGCTATAATGGGGATGGTCGACCAGGGAGGAGGGTACACTAGAGATTTTTCAAAAGAGTGGGGGAGACGGTTCGGTTTTCTGGTTACGGTTCGCAACAATGTCCGGCGGCCCCTGGGACTGGTGTCCTCCTTGGGCATAATGGTCGCGAAAAATCATCTATTATCCTTCGATGGAGAGCAAGAAAGAGAGGACGACTCCGGACCACGGGACAATGGCGTACGCCCATATATCACTCCGGAGATTTTCCGAAAACTGCCGTTCAATGAGTCCGGTTCCTCGGGTGTATTCAAGAAAAGATGGAATTCTAGATTGCTTTTATGTTGCCTCCTCGAGGCGCGAAGCATTTCCGAGGAAACGGCCTTGATTTTTCATCCCCGATGAAAGCTTCTTTCGTGGCCGTCCGTGCTTGAGATTTCACTGACACGAAAAGTGTGATAATAAATCTCGTTAACGAGAACATTATACTTCCGGGAGAAATATCGACTTCCGAACGTGAATTATACCGTTCTCTATTTATAAATACAATTTCTAAGACTATAATCTTTTAACAGGAAAATAAGTTATTCTTTTTCTAAGTCTTGAATGATTCTATCCATCAACAACGATTCTTTAAATTGACATAGCTTGCGTATAGCCATTCTAAATGCTTCGATAAAATTTGTCAATCTTCCAACACGAGGCTTTACGGATTCAAATATTCATGGGCCATGATAGGGTTGCACGAACACATCCGAATCCTTTTATTCTGTCTACCGGAGTCGTGTAGATTAGGATCGGCATTTTTCTAATCCAGTCATTTGTGCATTATCGTCTTCTATTTGGAAACTATCCGGATTCGGGATATGGGTGCATCATGAATCTCGACATTGGGAGCTCACGTACACGCGGAACGGGGCCCTGTACGTGTGCCTACACGCACGTGGGACTCATGCGCATGTGCGTCTCTCTTCGATCCCAGCCGTAGCCAAAACGATTATAATAACTATTTTATCCGGCGCGGATCTGGGCCATTGTGCCTCCCCATTCTGAAAGTCATAACACGGTGCCTACACTGCCCTTCGGGAACTACTCTTCGAGGGTCCCTTTTGGCTGCGCCACGCTACGGTGTAACCTGGTGCACCATGAATCTCGAGTTTATATACCGTACGTCTGCGTAGCGTCTCTGTGTATGTTCGCATTTGTACCCTCACTGTGAACGTAAATACGTGTACGTATAAGAGTATAACGTTACATTTCTACATCAACGACATATAAGGATACGTTAAATAATTTGAAATATTAATAATTATCTGTAGTATTACATACATATTTTGTATCAGTGATTCTATTGTATTTTGTAAAGCTTTCTACCTTGAAATTCTATCCGAAACAACTAAGAAAGACACTAAATTTACCCTATTCGAAATATCTATATTATATTTCTTTTTTATACAATTGTTAAATATTCCAAACTTATTGCAAAGTACGGTAATAACTTCTAAATGTAACCATTTCGAAACGACATCACATAGATACACGGATTCCATCCCTTATACAGGTAAAAGGAATACAATCTAACGGTGTGTATGTATCGAAACATCTTCCCCTGTTCGTGCACACGCACACACGCGGCTATGCCGGCGCACACGACCATCGGGGGCAATATTTCACGGCATATTGTTGCCATCTGCACACGCAACCCCGCGCACGACAGAATGCACGACGTAGGAGAGACGCGAGCTTTTATTTATCTGCTATTTATTTGCCAACGTGTGCGCTACCGGAGCGGTCCCCGCAGACTCCACGACCCTGCCGGGGACAGATTTGAAATGTTATTAATCGTCCCGTTTTTCGAAGGAGACCTGGAACACTCTTTCATGGGACCGGGACAATCGGGCGATGTTGTGGTACCTCCGTGAACCGAATCGTTACGATTGGTTACCTCGGACGAGAAGGGTTCTTCTCGAGGAGGTGCGAACCGATGGGTGGAGACGATGAATCGCACGGAATGCGACGATCGGCCCACACCACCACGTGGGGAAATCTGATTCGGAGATTATCATTTGCAAGATTCATCGACGAGTGACGAATCGGTGAATTTTGTTCATGATTTTTATCGCGATCAAAATCATCTAGGATGTAGTGGAATTGATTAGTTGACTTGTTTAAGTTATTCGGTAATCTATTGTGGGGGGGGGGGTGTTATTTTCTTTTTTGTTATCAGAGTATAGTTAATATTTTTATATTCATGTATGAAGATGTGGAGGGAGTAAGGAAAGTAACACGGAGTACGATTGGACGCTGTGTTTGATAAGGCGATGACGTCGCGCATAAAAACGCTATCTTTCCAGGTTCATAAATATTTAAGGCACCTTCTTATGACGGTCATGCCATAAGTGCCCGCAGTCCACGTCCGAGCGATTTAAATATAATCTGTGCCGCGGCGATACGTCACTGGTACTCCTGGCAATCTTATCGCCGTTTTCACACGTGAGATGAATAACGGCGTCACTTGATACGAACACGAAAAGTTAACGCGCTTCTTTGTAGCTACCGTGGACTTTCTCGGTCGACGTGACACTAACGCTCGTATCGATGACTTTGCTATTTTTCGCAGAAAAATTCGATTACACGGTCTATTAACTCGGGCTACAAGTTCATATAGTAGGACAGAAAATAAAGCGATAGAGAAACACGTTCGGAAGTGTATTTCTCTAATTTTATAAACGATACGTAACGCCATTTCACTTTGCTATAATTCAATCTTTTATTCGAAACCATCCTGCGAAAGGTTACATCGCAACGAAACGTTGAAAGAAACTGCGAAATAGCCGTTCGAAAGAATTATCGGCGTAAGAATTTCGGTCAAGTATTATGTACCGCCACCCTCGCTCGCATTTACCGACATGATAAACAGGTTGATCGATCATATAGAGATTACGAGGCACGAGTTTCCGGCGTCGATAAATCTCGAATCGAATAAAAGATTTACAAGCGAGGTTACAAACTCGACGGAGGTAAAATACATCGGTGCAACGGTAAAAACCGGGTGCAGCTGCGTCGTCGTCGTCCTCGTCGTCGTCGTCGTCGTCTCGGTTCCCGAAGAGAACATACATATCCCATTCCACCGGGTCCGCGTTTTTACGTTCTGGTAACGCGGATTTCAAATTCAACCCGTGTCGCTCCCTCCCCACCGTTTCTATCCGCAACGTTTCACAAGGGGGAGGACGAAGTTGGCCACCATTTTCCCCATAAAAAATCCGCCAAGTTTGCGCTTCCTGTTCGCGCGTCTCCGCACTTCGCGAGAGAGCGCCAGGAGGAAGTCCCGGAAAAGGGAGTCTCGGCGGAGGGGGTGGTGTGAGCCGACGGTAAAATATATTCCAGTCAACTTCCGGTGGAAATAAATAAGAGTCACGCCACACGGTCTCGTTGCGCCCCGACGACGGCGGCCATTCGTGTGCAGGGGACCTTATCTCTCGATATCTCTTCTCTCGCCCTAGGCGAAAAGGAGCCACCGCCGGAGAGAGAGAGAGAAGGTTCCACCGGTGCTCATCAAGATATCCAGAAATCATGATGGAACGCCTTGCGATACGATTGTAATCGCTGTTGAATTTACTATTGTCTTTTACGATTTTCCGAGGGAATGTTTTTTTTTCTCTTCCCATCGCGACTGTGAAAAATGAACGTATTTCTTTTCTCTTGTCTACTCGAATTGATTATTTATACAGGGTGTAACATATCATCGGGGACCCTTTTTGAGGATCGATAGTACGCACCAAAAGGTGAAAAACGGACCAAGGAAATTAGGTCCGAAAATCACCCCCTATCGAGATACAACCCCATTTGTAAAAATTTTTTTAAAAATCATATCTCCGAAATGGTAAGTCGGAGAGGAGCGGTTTTAATTGCAAAATAAGCGGAAAAGATCAAAGTTTACTAAAAAAAATATAACTGCTTCGATTATTACCGTTACGTAGCATTTTTATTTGTTTATAAAAAAAAACTTTGAATATTTCTATGATAGCGGTTGATTAACAACTTGAGAAAAATAAGGGCAATGCGTCAAGACTCCCTTTTCGAAGACAGCCTAAAAAAAGTTCAACATTATTGTACGGTTTTGGCGTAAAAAATTGTTAAACACCGTTAAGTCGCCGGACTACCGACCGACCTAATGCTACTGACGACAGCTGATCCACATCTATCATATGTTTTCGAGCCGCCGTGCGACACACACTAATGTACAATACAATGTATAATAACATGCGTGAGAGATTTTTCAGTGTAGTCACTTGGGCAATCGATAATCTTTCACGCATACTGTTATAATAGATGTGGATCAGCTGTCGTCAGTAGCATTAGGTTCGTCGGTAGCACGGCAATGTAACGGTATTTAACAATTTTTAACGCCGAAACCGTGCAATAATGTTAAACTTTTTTTAGGCTGTCTTCGACAGGGGAGTCTTGACGCATTATCCTTATTTTTCTCAAGTTGTTAATCAACCGCTATCATAGAAAAATTCAAAGTTTTTTTTTACAAACAAATAAAAATGCTACGTAACGGTAATAATCGAAGCAGTTATATTTTTTTTAGTAAACTTTGATCTTTTCCGCTTATTTTGCAATTAAAACCGCTCCTCTCCGACTTACCATTTCGGAGATATAATTTTTTTTTAAATTTTTACAAATGGGGTTGTATCTCGATAGGGGGTGATTTTCGGACCTAACTTCCTTGGTCCGTTTTTCACCTTTTGGTGCGTACTATCGATCCTCAAAAAGGGTCCCCGATGATATGTTACACCCTGTATATATATATAAAATTAATGAAATTATGAAAAATCATAATGTCGTTAAGGACATTCTCGATCATTTAAAAATTTGTTATTTACGAATATCGGGGAATGGTTGAACGGGAACACGCTACCGACCCCAGTTTCAATTATTGTCGCGTCTGGTTCTTTCGACAGTTACAAATACGGAGCGGCGTGTCTCAATTACAAACCCATTAATTTCTGCTTTCTTCTTCCAGGCGAGAAACCGTTCAAGTGTGAATACTCCGGCTGCGAGAGGCGGTTTGCGAACAGCAGCGATCGCAAGAAGCACAGCCACGTCCACACGTCGGACAAGCCTTACAATTGTCGGGTTTCCGGCTGCGACAAGTCTTACACCCACCCCAGTTCGCTGCGCAAACATATGAAGGTACGTGTCTATTCACAAATGCGCATTGTTTTAATCACATTTCCCTCCTTCGCAGCTTCCCTAGCTAAGATTACTTACAAAAGTCTCACCGTCGTGAAACCGTAATAAACCTAGATTACGTTCGCTGTCTCTCTCTCTTGAACATCTCGTAGTAAAAATCCATTTCTTTTCCCCCGTTGAAATTACGTCGGTCATAGTTGAGTTTTATGAGTGTCGAAAGGGTTAAAAACATTCTTATAAAATGTATGATTAATAGTAGCACAAGAGATGAAATTGTATTATTTAAAATTCCAAGGATGATCCATGACAAAATTTTCCGTTCTCACTCAGAAATTACGATATCTCGTCTTGCAAACATTTGCAGTCATCGCAATGATACAAGTGACAATGTATCACCTAAATTTTTCACGATAGTGTCAACGAGTAGTTGTCACGTCAATTCCGGGATACATTTACAACGTTTTACCGCTGATAGAAGCGTATCGAAGCGCGTATTCACAATAGCGGACCGCTTGTTTGCCATTTCGTTTCACGCTAGAATACGCGGCGGTTAGACGGGGCAAAAAACAGTTTGTGGGAAGAGAATTCAGCGTATGGTTCATGCACGGACGGTCACGGAATCTTAATAGGAAATTATCTGTGGCACAGAAAGTGGGAAAGAGATGGCAGAACGTAGGAACCGTCGAAAACCCAACTCCCGAGATACGTGCGCGATAGGTTCGTCGGATAGGAACCGAGCGCCTTTCGTTTCTCCACGCTTTTCGCCGGCCGTGATTCGCGGAAGGCAGTCGTCGAGATTTGCTCACTGAATTATGAACGAAGGATGAGAGAGAAACAGAAGAAGAGAGAGAAAGAGAGAGAGAGAGAAAGAATGATGGAAACGGATCCCTGATCTCCGTCTCCCTGATCCCAGTTTCTTCGGTTTAGCGAACGCGTTCCTTCTGCCCTTAATTCCCTTGATCTCCGAAACGATAACCTAGGTTGATCAAATACAACTACTAGCTGCATTTTCTTTCGAATATACGAGCATCGAGTATATCCTGGATCATCCGTGTATAATTCCGGGGAATAAATAAGAAATTAAAACGATTTGAAATACAATCTTATTTAGCTCCTTATTTTATCAGAGTTTGATTCTTTTGACTATCAAACACATATATAGTACATATATTCCCAACTATGCACCAAATCTGCTATAACCAAATGCCTAATTCTGCTATATTAGTATCTATCATATCAAATACTAACTTATACTCTGTGCAACAAGCGTCTAATTCTACTATATTACTATCTATCATACATAATACTAACTTCTACTCTGTCAAACAAGTGTCTAACATTAGGCTCCGCCTATTCCCGTTCCAGGTGCACGGCATGACCCTAGGCGAGGGCAAGATAGGAGGAGGCTACGAGAGCGAGGGTGAAGAGAGCAGCAGCAGCGGGGGTAGCCTGTCCGTGACCGGGCACACGGAGTCGCCCCAGCCGCCCCCGGTCCCGACAAGCACCACGTCCAACCCACCGTCGAGTCATCATCCGTCCCGGGGACCAGAGCTGACGGAGTGGTACGTCTGTCAGCCGCCGACGGTGGGTCCGCAGCATAGCCCGTTGCCGGGACCACCGCCTCATCACCTGGGCCCGCACCACTTCAACCCCCTCATGCATCATCAAGCGACCGCCTACTAGTTCCTTCGGAGGAATGATGATGATGACGATCCGTGCAGTTCCTCGAACGGCGATGCCGCGATGTTCGATTGTTTCTACGAGAGTCCCGAAACGGTGGCCAATGAAATGGGTCCTTTTGATTATCCGGAATTTTTGAAGGAGTGTCTTTGAAGACTGGAGAAATTGAACGAGGGACGAAATTGATTAAAGCACGAGTGTGGAATCTGTGATTTCGAAGCGTGTTACCGAAGACTGAGAGAATAGGATTGTGAAATAATGAAAAATATTAGGGAAGGGGGGGGGGGATAGTACCCTTGTAATTATTATAAGTCTATGTTGAGAGGAGGAATCGTTAACCGGATGGGTGGTTAATCGATTTAGGAAGAAGTGATCTTTTATTTTTCGTGGATGACAAGAGGCAGAATGTCGATGGTAGAGTGAGAACCAGTAAAAGTGATCATTGGGCGGGCTGCTGTTCGTCGATCATTCTTCAAGGTAACTTCTGGAAACGTGATGAGAACTATCGTGATCAGATACAAACGATCGACGTGGCTGTCAGTTCTTTTGCGATTATCGGAACCTCATCGGGCGTTTATTTCTTCGACCGACACCGCTGATTTGGATTTCTACCCTTCGATACTTCTCATCGTGTTGCTGTCTGGCTTTAAAACACCACGAAATCATTAACTCGTAGGATAGTCTATTTCCAATCAAAATTGTGATGAAATCACGTTCCCATTGAAAGACTAATTTAATAAAACGAGAATAGAACACAATCGTCGGAGAACGCCATCGAAGATCGAGGAACAGCTATATTTTCATTATGATCGTTGTTTAAGTATTTATTTTCATTTTGCCAAAATAATTCATCCGCGCTGGTAATATCGAAGAACAAACAAAAAAATGAAACGATGTGTATGAACCGATAGTAAAAATACCAACGTGCCCCGTATATTCCATGCGAACGAATAAAAAAAAAAAAAAAAAAAAGAAGAAGACGCCAGATGAAATTTCATGTATTCCTGAACGTGAAAAATTTCATGCGTTGGCGTTACAAATTGAATGGAACGATCCACCGGGAGAGGATGCATAATTTCATCCACGTTCGTGCCTCGATTTATTAATCGCAAAGCGAAACACGCCGGCCGGACGAGTCAGTCCGTGGCTTAATTGTTCATCAAGCACGACGAATCACACGCGCTTCTCGTAGACTCGAATCTAATTAAGGCGGTCCCGTTAGTGAGAGAGGCGATTAGCGTGATTTATTTTCGCGAGCGAAAAATATTTTCAAAAACGGATTTACGTCGCGTTACTGTAAATAATATACGAAATATATCTAATTATAAATGCGAGAAAGAGAGAGAGAGTGAGACGCGGATGTTCAGTGTAAGATATGTACTACGATTTTTATTATGTGTGATATCCTGTAAATACAAAGACTTGGAGAATGATAAGCGATTATAACGTAATTATTGTAATAATTATTATTTTCGTTGTGTATATGCTTAGGCCGACAGAGGAATACGAGCTCTTGATTCATCGACCATACGTGTATCATATTATGATATTTGTTTTGCAAAGATCTGAAATATATTGACGATGCGGTATATTAGAAAAACCATGCATTTTATTTCTCTCAACGAGAAAAACTATGTTTTCCTTTCTCCTCCTTTACGTCATTTACATATACATATATTCAAATATACAGAGTTTTAGTGGTTATATCGTTTTCTTTGCTTTTTCCATAAAACTGGCTACACCCGTAAGATGAAATAAGCTCGGAAATTCGAGAATATTTTCGAGAACGTACGATAATGTTTTTTGGCGAAATTCATATATAAATGATTCTAATATCGCATAATTGATTATTGAAAACTCGCGGACGATGACAATGCTACACGCGAGAGACCTCCTGGACCCGGGACGACCTTTTTCGTACCGCGGAGGCGGTGGATACTTTATACTTGTATTGTAACGAAATTTATGAACGATCGAGATAATAAAATGCGACGAGGAATTCGCTTGCCTCGCAGTTTCGGGTGAATATCGGCCGACTAAACATCTCCCTTGATTTCGGTCCTGAGATTACGTCGTATCAATAAATAATAACTTTAACGTGAAGAAATTAACGTTCTTTTTATTGCACGACCTCTCTGCTTTGATTTTACGAGAATATCCGAAACTCCGTGCCTAAAAGTTATTCCCGATTCGAAATTTCGATCTTCGTGAGAATTCTAAAACAATACATATAACCGAATATTATTATACTCGTTCGCATAAAAGAAACAAATAAAACGAAAGAAAAAAACGATAGATTCCACTTTAAAATTATTCCTTTCCGAGTGGCAATATTTTTCATACTTTATACACCACTTCGTTACAAATGTTAAAACGTTTTCGCGACGGTATCGGAAACAAAGTAACAGATCGAAAATGCGGTTACGATTAAACGGCGAATACCGGGCGTAACGCGCGGGCTCCGAGATTCCTAGGTAAGATTATAAAAACAGTTTCCCCCCGCGGGATTATAAATATCGTACAGGGACGTGGGGACCTTATTAAACTGGCCCCCGATGCTCGAACGTAAGGAGCGTCTCGAGGAGCGTATTGAGCTGGTAAAAAAAGCGAGCAAGAACGGAATACATATACATATCCATACATACATACATACATACATACACGCAAAAGGTTCGGCTGGCATGGCGCCACGATGTGTCTAGGCACCTACGCGAGAGAAGGAGAAAGAAGAGGAAAGGTGGAAGAGATAGCATCGGCATCGAGAGGATGCCAGGGCATTTTATTGCTCGATAAGCAGATGAATTCGTCAGATAATTTCTGTTCTCAATGCAGATGATTTTATTAGCTGAACCATACGAGGCGCCGGAATTTTTCGGGCCAGCGATTGAGATGACACGGCCCGGATGAGATCCAGGGAGATAGAAGGATACGTAGATCTCTCAGGTGTCTTTGCATCGCCTCGCGTGATCGATGATTTTCTACCGCTTTTTGTAACGAATGCCCTTGTCCGAACGTCCTAGAATCTTCTGCTCTCTCTCTCTTTGTCTTTTATTTAACAATATATTTTATAGTCGACCGTCTTTTCTTTAAATACAAACGATTTAAAGGGATAACAGGTTCTGGTATTTTTAATCAGATTAAAATTGCATTCGCGTCATTATCAAGTATACTCGTCGGTTGGTTTCGTAAATTATAGTTTCTTTTTCTATTATTTTCGGCGGGAATGGTGTATATACATATATATATATATATTCACTCGACTTCCGAACCGTCCACCAATCAGTCAAGCCGGCCAACGGTCAGACGAATCGTCCGCAATCAAACTCTTGTCGTTTCACAGAAATCCCAATGGGAGAAACAGCTGGTTCGCGACCCTCGTCAGAGAACGGCAAATAAATATAGTGCTAGCAAAATAGAAAAGTATGAGAGATTCCATCGTCCGGTGGCCCTCGGACGCGAAAAAATAATTCCGTTGTCGGGGACGATCTTTTGTCTTCGGTTTACTTCTTTTTTTTTTTTGTATATTCCCCCCCTCATAAAGGCGAGATTCGTATTAAAAGGCACGACACATAATTAATGCTCGCTGGTCACGAAAGACGTGGTGATGCGCGGTTCGTGACTTTATAAAGAAACGCGTATACCACCGCACATGCGTGCACGTGATGATGTACACGGTTACACGCGTGTCGCGTGCCGGAATGTACGGAGACCATAGGTTGCCATAGTCCATGGGTTGCGCACGTGCGACGTCGAACACGAAGCCGCGGAAGGGGGCTTCAATTAGCCGGATAATTAGTCGTGAACTGCTCCGCCCGTCATTTTTTCCTTGGATACCTTCTAAGCCTGTCTCCTTTCATTCGTTAATGCGTTCTTTCAATTTATACGTTCCCCGATGACGTAACCTTTATTAATGCTTCACTTCTACTTTTCCAACGATATTCTGTTATTCTAAATCTATTTACGTCGTGTATTACTTCTCTTAATGAGATTTATGGTACGCGTCTCTATCCTTTTATAGAAATAAATATCCTCCATTCATCTTCTTCCTACAATTTCATATATGAAAAGAGATTCTCATATATGTATGTAAGTATACATAGGTATATATACTTTCCAAGTAAAAGAGTTTCACTTCCAAATATCAGCGAACGAATGCAATGGATATCGACGGTTCATACAAGGATCGCAAGATGTTCGATATCCTATCCGAGGGATGGCAAGTGATTCACACGGACGCGTTTGGTAAATCTTTACGTAACGCTCGGGGAACGCTCGACGTCGGAATTTATCGGTGACGTTCAAAGATAGACGGAGATGCGTCGAAGATTTACAGCGACACGGGGGGAGGGGGGGAATTCACGGTGGAAGAGTGAAAATCGGCCGTCGAAGAAAAGAGTTGCCGCGTTTCGAAGTCGTTAGCTCGTGGACACGATCGGCGACGCTACTTCCGCAGAAACGACGTAAAACGATGTAAGAGGATTAAAAGGCCCAGCCGATTGGCTTCCATTACCGGTCCTGTCCGGGCTGTAAATCCTCCATAAAGCTATTGATAAATCACGCGCAACATTCTACGGTCGCGCGACTCGCCTTAACGATCGCACGGTTCGAGCCATCGTTGGTTACGAAAACGCCAACAAAGGACAGCTTTTTAACTCGTTTTAATGGAAACCGGACTCGGGCCGCGGGTCTTAACGGGAAACCAGGTTGAGTCTGTCGAGTACCGACTTCGAAAAATTTACGAGGTTAAGGTACTAGGATATTAATTGGGAATTTAAACGAACCGAAAGACGAGGCGGTTTTTAATCAATTAACGGATGCATTACTCGCGAGTTACATTAATCTTTCGTGGAATCTTGTGCGTCGCGGTGGGCATTTTTAGTATCGATCGATCGGCTATTACCGGTTCCATGCCGGCTGTTAATCCTCCGCGAAACGATTGATAAATCACGCGAAACATTGTACGTTCGCGCGACTTGTCCGTACGAGCGTACGACACGGGCAGTAGGAAATTGAAAAAAACCGCGGGATTTTTCTTTCCGTGACCCGATAAATCGTTCTTGTGTATATACATTGTAGACATACATATATATATGTATATACATCTCTTTTTTATTTTTAAAAAATTGCACGTGTCGGGAAATAAATCATAATGTCGATAAATTTACCGACAATACAATTATAGCGTCTGCGAAACATCGATATTGATAAATAATCTGTATTTAAACAAATCGCATTGTGGCGGGCAAATAAATTTCCGTTTTTCATGTCGTCGTTCGCAGCTTGTTTGAAAGAGAAATAGAATTTACATACACACGGGGATCAGAGACAATGCGAGAAGACGAATGCGCACGTTTTATTGGTACAGAGTGATAATTTTTAATCGATTATGCCGATGAAAGTTGCAATGTCTCGGGGGCGGGGGGGGGGGGGGGGGGGGGGGATCGAACTCTCAAGACAGTTCTCACCAAGCATCGTGTTCAAGCGAGTCCCTTATAAATCTGCCCGAAGCACGAGTTATACGAGCTACAACCGTCCCGAGTAAACTTCTGCCGTTTTTTTCTCCTCACGTCACTCGTTTTCCCTCCCTGCCTCTCTCTCTCTGGTTTTTGCCACCTAACTGCACACTGCCTCGTTGCTTACTGCAATCACATTGCTCCTGTCCACCGTTGGTTAACACCGGGAACATTTGCAAATCATGAATTTTAATCTGCCGCTATCAGTACCCTGAATTAAATTGTCCTCCAAAGCGATGGATTTATGTGCGAAAGGGGTGCAAAAGTACACGCGGTGAAATTTTTAAAAAGTCATTCACATTCCAAACGGGGTTCACCATCCGGAATTTATACTATCATTACGATTATTTCATGGCTCACAGAGAAATCTCTAAATTATGAAAATAACCAAACGTATTTAGAAAGATCTTTACGGTAGAAATATCAAAATACCAAAATAAAAAATTCTCGCGGTAAATACCTCGATAACCTTTCACATTTATCTAAATTTCCCACGATATAATATGATCCGCGAATTCGCACGCGAGTCAGCAATTAGATTTCTTTAGAAACGCCCGTCGATGGCCGAGTATATCGATTACTTTCGGCTTTTTTCATCGTTCGATAAAGTATATCCCCGGACGATCGTAGTACGCTCGGTGTTAAGAGGTTAAGGGCTGCACCCGCGGAACCGAAACTGTGTCGTGTGTTCCGAAGCCGGATCGTGGTGCTTCATTCAATGAATAATGCCGTGGTGTGCGAGATTCCGTTCACACACGAGACGCGGCGGTATATGTGTGTCGGTCGTCGGACAGATCGGTGTGTATTGTGTATGCGTGTGTGCGTGCGCCGGTATGATCTACGGGGGTTATTACAACGGCAGCGAGCCACGACGCCGAGTGCTTACCGAGAATACCGAGCCTCTCTACTCTTTGGCCCCTGCCACGATATAACATCCCTCCCCCACCCTTCTACGAGGATCTTTCGAGTAAATACAAGTCGGTCGACTGCTCGCGTCCCGCGGTCTCTGGCGTGCGTTTCGTTTCCTCCGTCCTTTCGACGCCACCGTACGTCGGTTTCTATTCGTACATACGTACATACGTTTCAACCCGAGACAGGTGGAGGTGTTGTCAATCGTGGACGTGGGCAGGTATACGAACGAACGTGAATAATTAGAATTTTAAATTGGCATGTATTTACGAACGTAGAAATCGTGTCACGCTTAACTCGCTCGTAAATACGGTATCTGATAGCGGTATTGAGTTAATTATACACGCGTCCGGTAATAACAATGCGTTCCGGGTAATTAATGGATAAATTTCATGGAAATACGATATTTAATTGGATTACTTTTTTTATAATTAGCGTGAATAGCGAGCGAATTGTAATTCGTTCACGTGGATATAATAATAATAATAATAATTGAACCATGTATAAAACTACCGATGACCCGACACCGGCTTAAATATTCCAATGATCTTTACCAATAACGGAAATTACACCGACCCGCTGCGAGTGGTTTTCGTTATTCGAGCGTGAAGTATTATCACGAAGGAGGATAAATGGAGGTAGGCCGTGTGGAAGAGGAGTAAAAGAGGAGGGCCAGACGAACATTTACCCGTCTGCTCCGATCCAGCGAATGGGAGGAAGAGAGGGAGAGGGAGAGAGAAACGAGAGTCGAATGAGAATGAGAGCCGGAAAGTGCAATTTGTAGTCGCTCTCATTTGTCACTGTATCTCCCTCCACCTCCTTTACCCTTGCAACCTCCCCACCTTCCTTCGTTCCTCTTTCTCCATCTTTCTCTCCTCGATCCTTTCTCTCTCTCACTCTCTTTCTCTCTTTCCCTCCCTTCCTCTTCGTGTCCTCTTTCTACCTTCCTCTTCTCCCGTATACATTCGCATATAGGTACTCCCACTTCCTTTTGCTGCCTGTTCTTCGTTTTTGGCCGCTGGCACGTTTCTCGTATCGTTTCTCTTTGCCTCGACCTCGTCCTGCATCCTCGCGGGTGAATCTTGCGAGATAATAAGCTGATAAGGGATTTATAAATCCACTCTATGCAAAATACACGCGCATCTGTCAGGCTGTTCCTACGATCGTGATTACCTCGGGTACGTATACATGTGTTGCGATTTTTTCGTCGATACGTTCGTTAAAAGAAACGCGTCCTCTTTTTATCGTACGCGTAACAAGAGTAACTGTGCTTTCGAACGGGAATCGAAAACCCGAATTATTTTTCGTTTTCGGGATCTTTACCGGTAAGAGTAAAACGTACCGATAAACTATCTAAAACCTTTCATTGTAATAATTCAAATTTTTTAAAGAATTTAATTTTAACTGGAAAAATTCTCAGCGATAGAGTTTCCCTTTCAAAGCCCCCCCTAAAAATTCGCCATGGTATCACGATAATCGCCCAAGACTAAAATTAAAGACCCAAGTCCGAAAATACATTTATCATAGCAGGGTACTTTATAGGAACCTGTATTCCCTTCAACGTAGCAGTAAACAATATTCATTCTTCAAAATTCCTGTCCGTTCTAAAAAGAAACAAGGGGCCCGAGGAGCCCCGAAATCTTCCGTGAAACTCCAACTCTACACAAAAGGGGTAATGTCGAACGTTTGCACGTTCACGGTGATCGTAATGACTTCATAAAAAGCCGCGGTTTCTCGGAATGTCCCGGTTTCCCGGAGAGCCAGAATCTCCTCGAGCGGTTAAGGGACTAGGACGAATGACTAGGTGGAACGGTCGAAAGGGATATTCCGGTGTATTAACACGTAACACATCAAAACCACGTCACACGGGCACACCTGCGCCACATTCGAGTCAGGGGGCACACACGCTTATAGATTATTTATGCCCTGTAAAAGCAGTGTTTTCGACTCACGACTCCGGTGGAAACCAAAACGGCGCGTCTCATTCACGTGGCCCGGTTATAAACGTCCGCGTAAATTCGAGGCTGGTTAGAGATCGTAAAGTAGCTGGATATGCCGGGATACGGCCAGTGGCTTGCCACAGAAAATCATAAAGTTCGCTCGTACTACTCTCTCGTTTCTAAAGGAAACGAGGGAGCGGAATCGTTCCTATTACACCGATTGGTTGCTGACTTTCGAGTTTTATTCGGCTGTCGATGTCTCCCCGAGAAAGGCTCCGCGAGGGGCAGATGGAACGTTACTTTGTCGTCGACTCATCCACCCTACGATGATCCTTTTAATGAACCGTGTATAATTAAATATTTTACGATTAGGAAGAACCAATTAGATAGCGATGACCATACGGGACTTCCAATGTATTCTCAGTTTTAAATAATTCCAAGTGCTCTTCAACGTATAAGGGTAGAAGGTTTAAATTGTAAAAATTTTCTAATTTTATTCGATGAAGTTTGATATCGATGATATAAATTATATATATTTTATTATCATCGGAAGAAATATTTTCTACAGACTTGTCTTGTATGGGAAGCTGATTTATCGGCAAAAATTTATAAAACAACGAATGGGAACGGTAGCGACATAGAAAATAGACCAGTCCTGGCAACGTCCTTGCTTTTTTGTCGTGACAAGAAAAGGAGCAACGAACTACAGATATCTCGATTAGATTTACCGAGGCAACTACAGGCAAAGGTGGTCCGAACTGATGTACCAATGTGTGGCTGCCACAACAGGCCGTCTGCTCTTATTATTATAAATTATTTATTTGCATTTCCAAATGATCCTTGAAGAATCACGGTATTATGCTAATGCGGAGATTAACATATAGGGAGGCCCAACGCGATATTTCAACTCGCCTCACCATTTAGACTGTGGGAGTCTAGCCACGGTGTTTGATCTCCACACGACTCGAAAGAAAGGCGCGGGCCGAGGATATTTTATCATTTCTCCTCGTACAAAAAGGATCGTACGGTTTGCCAGTGAATTCCTACGGGCCGAAGGAGAACAATGCTTTCCACGGTGGAATCCTTCGGCAGTCAATCGAGTTTATCGCGGTTCAGCGTGTAGTTTCGAGCCGGCGGTTCTATTCTTGCGATACGATTACGTCTAATTATTCGAAGAAGCAAACAACCATTAATCAATCTAATTAAATATTAATATCTTCCACCTTTCGACGTAAATCGATAACCTTGTCAGACGTAAAATAATACAATTTAATAGAAAAATACTTATTCACCGGACATATCTAATGCCTATATAATAAATTTTCCGTATCCATTGAATATTCAAATATATTTACATTATCTTCGATATGCCGTATACATTAGAAATAAAAAACCGAGACATATAACACGAAAATTCTCCTGTTCGTCTTAATGATAACGGACATTTACAAATTCGTCGGGGGAAAATCGAATTTAGCCCTCGTTTATCAGAAGTTCGTCAAACGGTCAACGTTGTAATCTTTGGCTAATATATTACGGCATGGCCGGCGGCCAGTAATTTTCGCGTAGCGGTCGCGCGGACTGTCGGGACGAGCGGTCTTAAATGACTTAACCAAACGTAATTAACGTTGGCCTATCATTATGTGGTAGCGAGACCACACCCTCGTCACATTATATGTTTATAAATCAGCCCGGAACGACGACTAAAAACACGACGAAAATCGAGTGTCCGGGGGCGCCTCGGCTCACGGCTGCACCGAACGTCCGGCCCGGAGAGCAGGTAGAGGAATTCTTATGCTAATGATTTTATGATCGTGGAAATGAATGCTCGTCATATTTTTTTAATCGCCTGGGTTTCCACGTACCGCGAGTCACGCAGGCAGAAACCGGGACTCGGAAACCGTTCCTGTCTCCCACTGTCTACTTTATGCCCACTCGTTTTTTATCCCCGTTGTTACAGTCTTACGGCTGGTGCCCGTCTTATATGTACTCTCATAATCGTAAAGTAACTCCGAGAGGACAACTTTCATCGTTCCCCAACGATTTTAACGAAAACCGTCGGTAAGTACGCGGGAGACTTAAACTTCATAATTGAATATCGGTCGCGTTCAACGTGACCGTAATTAATATAGTCTTTAATGTCAATACGCTGAAAGTAATGCACGCTTGTATGAATGTGAATTAGTCAATAGAGATATAAGTCTTCGTTACGAACTAAACAACCCTTGCCGCGACGATTCCTATACACCATAACTTCCGTTCACCAAGATCCTTACCTATATATTATCTACAATACTATAAAATTATTTGTAATCTAGATTCTCATCATAGAAATTCTTTAATACCTCTAACAAACGTTTCACGAGAATCTATGTATAGTAAATGTAGCTTCTATTGCGAAACGGTTAAGCAAATCATGATTTTCATTTGAAATGCGAACATTTGAACCAGATGGTGAAATTCGGAGAAATTTCTCGTCGTCGTTGTCCCGAGTGAGACATCACGTGGGACCGCGACGCAGCGAGACACGCCGTGGTACACGCATTATGAGGTAACAATTACATTGTGTTCGCGCGAACACCGCGTATGTAAATGTACTGCCGACGTGGACAGTGCATATAAAGGTGCCTCGCGCAACGAGTAACTCTCACACTGGCGCACGTTCGGGCAGGTGTACCAACAGCTGAGTCCAACCACCCACACACAGCTAGACCAACTCGACACCTTGATGGATACTACCGTGTCCCTGTTTCGCGTTGAATTGCGCAAGGTGCACCTCCCGTGTTTTCCTTCTTAACGAAGCCCATGGTATATGTAGAACTACTCGAAAGTCTATTGTGGTCGAATGGTAATAAACCAATGAAATGAATGCAGGCGCTAAGGAAATCATTTTACTTTTTTTTTTTACTCTGATAGTATACACTCTCCCACCGCGGTCTAACACGCGTCCGATTTACATTACATTTCTATTCCTCGATAAATCGACGGTTTTACAGTCGAATATTAAGATTGATGGCATTAAGATGCTTGTATGGCACGATGTATTTTTTTGGGCATAAAAAGAATCATGGTACATTGAGAAAGTTGATAATGTTAGATACTCGTTAGTTGGATGAAATACGACTTCCTTCGGAGGTGTGACAGGATATTTTTTTTTACGTATCACTGAGAACACGTATTACTCTTCCGGATTTCGTTCAGCGTTGTTGGCCCGTGCATGACTGTACTGACGTAACGGATATTACCGCGATAACAAAACGAAATCCTTGAGCAGGTGGCCAGGGCACCCGCGTGCCTTACAGGTCAGGAACGTAAACGCTTTTAAGACGATTGTATTGCACATGCTCGTGGAACATTTTTACCAACGATATAGGTCAAAATTAGCATCCCCCGTTGTTAATTGCGTACGAACACCCGCCTTTCTTTATTTGCAGTGTTACGGTAACACGTGTACCGAAGCACCTTTCTGTACTCACGCATGGAAAACAAAAAAAAAAGGTATTGATACGCTAATAAGTATGAGAGAAGAGTTTTGATGAAATTCGATGAATGAATAACCTGATTAGTAGAAAGTTTTTATCGCCTAAGAGTGCATGATATAAGGCTATTAACACTGAGATCGAGCCTTTAATGGCTACTTCAGGGGTCAGTTCTTCCCTAACTGCAATTATAAATTAAACAATATTTTATGAAGATCTTTAGGTGTTTCAAGAAGACAATATTACGAGTTCCTAGATACATTGATATTCCTCATTACGGAAGTCTACGTTCAGACGATGACGAAATGAAAGATAAGACAATTACATAACCAGTTATCATCATAATAAAATCTAAATCTTATCACCATGGAATTGACACTCCATAACAGTTCACATCGACGGACCTATGGTAAAGGTAGCCATGGCAGATATTTCGTACAAGACGAGACCCGATTGGGCGGAACGGTAGACCAAGGTGTATTTCGGAGGATAGTAGAAAAAACGACAATGAAGACGATCGCCCCCGGCATGAAACAACAATCTAATCGCGGACGCCATTTTGTTTCTGCCTACCGGAGCAGTAGTTGATATATGATCCCATTGGCTACCAAGCTGTTTGGTTCCCAGCTCTGTACTGGACAGCAGGCTCGACCTCAACCTTATGGTGGTTGCTATATAGCCATAAGCTGGACGCTCCTCGGTTGCCCTGGCAATTAAAATTCTTTTCCTCCCGCCATGGTTGCTCCTGCTTCTTCTTCTTTTGCTTCGCGCGCTCCTCTTTCTCGATCTTTGCTCTACCTCTACCTCTTTTCCTTCGTCTTCTTCGTACCTACACCACTTCTCTTTTCCGTTTCTTCTTCTTCTTCTTTATCTTCTTCTTCCACCTACTCTTTCTCCTTCTTCTTTTCTACGTCATCGTCCTCTTCTTTCTCATCACATCTCGGTACGCAAGAAGATACGCGTAGCAATTAAAAGTACCCGCTCGCCCTGGACGTTTACACGATCCTTAACTGCTGGTAGCGCAAGGGGTTAAAGGAACTGACGTGGTAGTTTAAGTAGCCGGTCAAGGGAAACGGGTAATTATACGAAATGTCGGCGTTTCCAAGCCACTCGGGGCGCATTATCATCGAGTCAAGAAGTACCGGGAGTACCTCGCTGACTGTACCTTCGTTAACGATTCCCGGTGTTTTTTTCGGGACGGGAAAACTGTACGATAAATCGGATTAAGATAACGGCGCCATTATACTGTATTAAAATCTTTTAACGGTTTGGATGCGAGATCCGCGGTTGGTATTTCGGCCCTACTACGAGTCAGTGCCGACAATCACAAGTGACACCGGTCGAATAATCATCGATGAAACATTGTTTTAACGAGCTTTTTAATTAATAACGACGGTAATACGAAATTAATAACCCACTGTCGCAAATCTCCCCCTGTTAATACTCCGTTGGGAATATAGAAGTCCAATTAACCGGCATGAGATATTGAAACGCATTATAATCCTTTCACTCCCGAAGTACACAGTGTATTTATAGACAGTGAAAAATTAGACATGCGAATCAAATTTACCGTAAAGTCTTGCCTGTTATTACGCGCGCGTGAAATTAAGTAGAAAATAAATGCACGGAATATAACAAATTAGGTAGGATATAGAAAGTTTCCGCTCGTACATAAGAATATCAGAATTTTTCTGTTTTTCTTTTTTTTTTTAATTCTTTTTCATTAATTGCAGAAAAGTTCCAATGACACTTGTACGGAGGTGCGTATGTTCATGTACGTCCATCAATTACACATGTTATCCAACCGATCATCAAAACCAACGAATTTCGCGGGTTTTATTAATTGACAATAAACGATACCCACTGCCTTTGATCGATGTAATAATTTTTAATTACAACGCGTATACTTAATTGAAATTCCACCTATAGCAAACAGGTTTCATTCGTTGCTTATCTTTGTGACACATCGTTGTCCCGCGTACGTATCAGATGCATGCATGCATGATATCACTTCGATGCTCGTAAATTCGTGACACGCTTCACACTCTCGATGTAACGTCCAGAAATCGGCATTCTGGAGATACATGTAAATTCGACCTATTTCTCGGTTACGTGTTGCACTACCACTAACGTTTTATCAGCGGTCGTTCAATCGGCACGGTAAGTAACGCGCATTCACGTCGGAGCAGGTGATTCCCGACAGGCTGACCTTACTGTAACCGCTTGGTTTATTCGCTCGCAGTTGCTTTCCGTTTCCAGCTGTATTTATTCAGTTATTACACAACCACGACAATATTATTTTCCCTCACACGTAACAGCATATCCTTTCCTCGACATTTTACAACGATGAGCCGAGATATGAGGAAGTCGTTAACGCGGATGACTTTTGACAGTTTAATTTTACTGTCGCATATATATATTTAAATGAGATCAATGTCATTAAACGATATCGAAGAATATATAAATAGAGAATAAAATTTAAGTAAATTAGTATTTCACTATTTGAAATAAGAATTCTGTGTCTGTTTCAGTATCAATGAAACCAGTGGAGTCCAGGTCACCGGGGATACTTTTCGACAGAGGAACACCAGGATGAATACAGGGAACTAATTGCCGTACCCCCTCTTCCTCGTGGACTCTGCATTCCCGAAATGCTCCATCGCGGTGATACGCGGCCGATTACAAACGTATAAAATGCCCTCGCGATCGTTCTCTGCATTCTCCGGTCATAGGACGAGACAGATGGCTCTTTACCCGTCTTGACAAATTGTCTCGTCCCCTTCTTTTTTTCCTCGCCTGCACTCTCTCTTTTTTTCTTACCGTCTCTTCTTTCCACGACTCGTTGTCCTTTACCCTATACAAGAAGCGCCGGGGAGAGTGTGGCAACGCAACGACCATGAAACTACAAATTGGAGGATGGGATTTAATCTGCAACGGAGTGGTTTTTTGCGCTGTTCGTACGGGCAAAGCGTAGAGAACGCAAATGAAGTGCACGCAATTCGAACGGCCACGCACTTACAATAACACGTTAATTCCCTTTATTCCCTTTAACTTCTTTAATACCAGAATTTATCTCCCGGTGACGCATAATGCGTTGTACCGAACCACAAGGTAGACGGATTTTCAAGTGTGCGTACCGAAGTATATTTATTTTTTCCTCGAGAATAAAATGAAAAACGAAACACACGCTCGCAAATCGGAATCGCGTGTGAATTTATATACAGTACATATACTTACACGTTCGTTTCAACGTGACAGTGAATTACAACGTAATTTCGCTTGTATTACAACCTCGATATTCGCGAACCATTGTGACTTAATACCCGTTCGAGAAATCAACTATTCTCAGCAGTAGTTTCTCACCGTACAATGCGCGGTCGCCTCGGTTGCACCAGATTCAACGTGAAATCATTATCATTGTATTAACATACGGCGGGCGTATCGCGGCGGGCCGTATCATAGAATATCGTACGACACGCGAGCAACCGGACAAAGAGAAGTTACTAATTTCGAACGAGTCTATATTTGGGCTCTCGCGTGTGCGCTTCACCTCTCTCTGCCTCTCTGACTCCTTTTTACTCTTTCTTTTAATATCGTCGCCGGGGCCCCCAGACTCCATAATATGCGAGGTCCGTATATGCGAGGCTGAGGGCCCCGGTGCTTGTCGGCCCGGTATAGGATATAGGTACCGGCCTTAACCGTCGCTACGGTCGCTAAGGCTAAGCGTGTATGCATGTTCGGTGCATAAATAAGGAGCACAGCTCGGGAGGCATTAAATCACGTTGCGAGGATCGCGTGTGTTGTGGAAGAAAAGAGAAAGAGAAATGGAAAGAAAGCCAGAGAAAGAACGGGAGAAAGGCTGAACGAAGAAGGAAAAACCCAACGAAGGAATATAGGTACCTATACGTGTAAACGAAAGAAAGAGGAACCCCGACCAATGTGAAGAGAGAAAATGATAGAAAGAAGAAGAAGAAGAGGAAGAAAGGTAAACCCAGGGAGAGAAGAAACATAGAACGAGACGGTGGAATGAAATAAAACGGGATGGGAACAAAGAGAACGAGACAGAGGTATACATACGTGGTTGAACCAGCATATACCTACATACGTATGTACGTGGGGCACTCTTCTCGGTCTTACCCGGGCGTTACGTTCCCGGTTGCGTTCGAGTTTGCTTCGGGCGCGCACCCCCGTCGAGCCAATATGCCCCTCGCATCAACGGTTGCCCACCTTCTTGAGTAGTCCAGCGATTATGCTTCGTACGCAGGTAGACATATATTGTGGATGGGTACCCTGTTTTACCGATTAAGTGCCGCGTAGACCACGCGCATCGTAATTAAGTCGTCGCGGTGTAAAATCTTATAACCCCCGCGTGGGGACGATGCAGATTTTCAGGGAAATCGATGTCGTCTCTTTCACCGCGTGAGACTAGCACACGCCTACTTATTGAATTTATTAATGAACCTATCGCCGATATAAACGGAGAGGTAACTCGTTAGATTAGTGGATAGTTAAATCGCACCCCTTAGAGTGGTGGACAATTACGTTGGAGATGAAGATGAAAATTTTCCATTGGTAGGAATCATATTAACAGCTCTAAGAGACAGTATTATATTATTCCTCGTTAATTGATTTATATTAAAAAATAAAAGATATTGTTGAAAATAGAAAGTTTATTGCCGTGGCGCTGCGTATCGAGGTTCGTTAGAAAAAAATAAACCGAGGAAAGATGATTCAGTCGCGCCTCGTTTCCATCGTAAAAACAACAGTCGTGACGGCAGTCCATGGTCAGAATCGAATTCAGTAACGAGGCAGCGCGTAAAGTGGAAAAAAAAGAGGAAAATAATAATAATAATAATAATAATAAAAAAAAGGAACGAACAGCGGAGCTCGTACGGTATCCAAAAACGCCTCGCACAATCTATCACGCGCAAAGAGCGCAGCAAGAAGTGAGGTTAGGAATGTTAATGTGGGCAGCGGGAGCAGGCAGCCAGTGCGCATGCGCCACCCCCCGCAGAGCCAATCACCGCCCGAGAAATGGTAGCTGCGCTCGAGTCAGCTCGTCGGGCACCATACCTCGGGAAGATGGAAGAAGAATCTTAGGGTGGAACTTCACCTTCTCTTCATCTCTTCAACTTCTACCTTTCTTTTTCTTCGTCCCCCGTTTCCTTCTCTTCATCTGTCTCTCTGCCTAGATTCGTCTGCCTTTGTAGACGAAATTATTAGCCACCGCAGCTTCAGGAGAACCGAAGACTCGCGTGGGGGTTGTTTTTGCGAGGATCGTTTTTTTTTATGGTTCCCGTTTTCTTTAGTGTCTGATTCCATAATATCTCTCTTAATTATCATTTCTTTTTTCACCCTTTAAGAACATTCTTTCAAAGAACATTTCCAAGGGATAAAAAGTTTAACGTGGTAGACTTGGGGAACAGGTACACGAGTAAAATGGTACCGGTAAACAGGTAAAAAGTTCAAGATGCAGAAAAGCCATGGACCAACCGAAGAGTAACCATGGTGCCCGAAGAAGGAGGAACAGGCTGATTGCGTCCGAGCTGTGTAAATCTTGTTGATGGAAATTGTCCGCGGACCTTCAGTTTGTTCGGCGATTACATCCTGCGGTGAACGCGTTCGCCGGTAGCAGAAGTCCCTCTTTCTCTTTCCCTCACGTCTTTCTCTTTCCTTCGCTATCTCTGTTCGAGAATCTTCTTTCTTCACGGACGCCGAGATTAATGAGCACACCGCTCGGTACTTTTAATTCCAAAGAGCGAGTGCAAATAAGTACCGCCATCCGTCTTGCCCGCCAATTACCACTGGCCAGTTCTTTCTCTGTTTCTCCGGAGAGTCTGCCTGCATCTCTTCCACCGGACGGTTTTACGTAGAGAGTACAGTAGAAGCATTGCGTTTAGTTAGACATGAGCATCTAACCGTTAACTACATAGGTTCGATCGAACTTCAAGTATCTTGATGGATCCCTCGATCTCTGGTAAGCAGTAGCGCGTAATGAAGACACTGTTCTCCTCGCATCGACTATTCTTGCTGTATACGGACACGGGCAAATCGGAAAATAAAATCGTGCATCTCGTATGCGAGCGAAACATGCGCGTCAGCGATAGTCGTGTTTCTAACGTCAAGCACTTGGTAGAAACTGACACTCCCGTTAGAGGTAAGTACATGACTCTGGTAATCGTAGAAAATTAAAGTTTTGCAATAATTTGCAACTTGGTTGTCCTGTTTGAATTAACAGTTGTTTGATACGGAAGCACCTGTACGAAACCCTAAGAAGAGTCAAACATCTGGAATTGACGATCAAATATGTATACATACATATGTTCCACCCACGTAAGAGTTAGAAGTGTCTAAAAAGTGAACGCATGCAGGTTCATACGGGCCAAGATCCCAAATTAGAGGAATGTCTGATTTACATCTCGAGATATCTCGGATGAAGCTATAAATAATTTTCGTGGTGGAATGTTAATGTGCTCTAGGCCTCAAACGAACGAATGGTCCAGGGACCCCCCGCCAAACGCAGACATCCAGTCGACCTTTAAAGGGATACTGCTATGGTTGTTCGTCTTTTCACGAGGATGAATGTTTAAAACGACGAACGTTTCCTGTACCAATTGATTTACTCTCCAATAATTGACAATTTTCTGATTTAATAACCTGTCATTAAAATCTCGTTTCTAATTTCCATTTCGAATATAGGAACAATATCAGTACAATCTTACCTAACACCACGAATGTCGAATTAACCCCAGAAACTGACTTTTATCAAACACACCGATACAACCCCTATATCTATGTATACACGACTTAATTTCTCACCTCGGCAACAACCTGTCTTGTATTACAACAAAATGTAACGTATCATGCTCTTGCCTTAGGTAAAGACAGTAGCGGATATACCTATACCTACAAACTGAGACAGGAGCAGAGGAATCGAGAGGGGGTGGTTGAGGGGGTCAGAGGGAGGGTCGAGCTGTCAGAGGCAGAGACCTTCGGGGATGGCCCCCATCCTCGTCCTCATTCTCGTCGTCTGTAATCGCGGGGGCGGCAACGTAGTCCTGTCTCCGACAGGATCACATCTCGCCACCGAACTGCTACTGTACCTACACGTACGTATAACAATGTGCGCTTACTCTGCCCTGCCCTATCCTGCCTGCCAGCCAGGCAACGTGGACTGCCAATCTCGTTCGCCTAACGCAAAATCAAGTCAGAGATTGTCCCATTGTATAACATATAACGTTCTGTGCTCTCTCTCTCTCTCTCTCCCTCTCTGCTAGGGAGATTCCAAGGTATAATCGCTTGGGAAAGGTCGATCTACGAAGACACCGGGACGTAGGCTGTTTCTGGGAAACGTAGAGAAGAATGCCGATCAAGAAATAGATTTTCAGAGCTCCGTACGAAGAGTGAAGACTTATAAGGGACATTGATGGAATTGAATTTTTGCACGTATCATTTTCACAATTTTAAATTGAGGATTGAATAAAGTATGGTGATGTTTTAGAGAATATCAAGGGGAAGTTTAAAAAAGACAAGGAAGTTTCAGATTAAAATTCTTGGACTTTAAAAGGGTAGAGCTGATACTATCTGCAAACTTGATAGCCGATTAATTGCTGTCCTCCGCTAAGTTTCTAGTAGCAACTTTCTCCCCTCGCGAGTGATATATACGCGCCTTGTAATTACTAAGTGAAATAGAATACCGAACGCTATCGATCATGACATTAGAAATATCGTCGAAAGTAACTCGATCCGGGATAAGAAGTAAATAATAAATCTACCCGGATAGTGGACGGACAGAGAAATGGCCCGTGTCCTAGTCGTCGGTAGCAAAAACACACTATTAACCTTAGTTTCTATATAGCGATACACCCATAATTCAATCTTATCAATTTATCCCAAGTATTTTTTTACTAAATTTAGAACTTAACCTACTACAATTTCTCGATACAAGAATCACACCTCTAATCAATTACCTGTATCTTAATTCCATCCACAATACATATCTAACAATAATTCAACGTTGAAATCCACTCGTTAATAAGTCTCCAAATGAAACAACGAATATGAGATACATAAAAGACGAGAGATAGAGCGTAAAAATCGAGTACCGTCGTCCGGACTGTCTCTATCGTAATTTCGGCATCGATCACCGGACAAAACGGCAAGCAGCCCGCGCAAAATCGCCGCGGCGGTAGAGTAAACATCCACGCGCACCTCCGCAAAAAACGTCGAGGCCGAAAGCGGCACACCGAGAGCACGAAATACTTTATTCATTTGTGGGGGACCCGGGCCGCAGGAGTAATGTTTTAGCGGTAGTGTATAGAGATGCCAATAAATATGTCCCCGGCGGCATGCAATATGTATGCCAGCGTCTGCCAATCCGCGGATAAGTCTTGCCGGCTTCCAATTCTTCTTCTCGTTGGTTCTCTGCCTCTCCTCTCTTCTTCTTCGTCTTCTTCTTCGTCTTCTTCCCTGTCGTCCCGGTCGCCGTGGGGCACGGCAAAAAAGATTCCGGAGTTACGCGCGACCGAACTCGTGGACGTATTGAGACGAAATGTACCGCCACGGCGATGATCGATACCGGACTTCTTGGATCGGTTCCGGTGGTCGGCATGTCTGCGAGGGACCCCGCGTTATCTCACGTCACTTGACGTATGTCGGCAGTGCGAATTCTTCGATGTTACCGGGGCCCGACGTTACACGGGTAATCGAAGTATCTTATCGGAATAAAAGAAGTCGTATACGACGTATGAAATTTCTGTCGACTACGAGGGTGTTTAGATTTAACTGATTGATAGGTAAATTTATTGAGTACGATAATTATCTGGAATAGATATCGTTTCTCGATTTTTAAGAGAGATCTATAATTTGAAATATAAATTGATCGATACCGGTTAACGAGGAGGAAGTTGTCGAAAGAGGACAATGCTATATCGCGACGATACGATAAGAAAGGAGAAAGTAACGTTTAAATAATCGGGGAGACAGTGATCGTACAGCGACGGACTTAAGTCCTTTTTGTACGGTGTCGAGGAGACGAGGCGCATCGGGTGGTCGCCGATCGCGACGGATAGACGTCTGATCGGTCGGCAAAACATCGTTCGATCGAACGTATTAACGATCTCATCAATAAAGCTTTCCTCCGTGTCCCAGCAGACCCAAAGACCCCAAAGAGTACGGGCGGGAGTGGTGGGGCTCGGGTGCGGAGCAAGAAAAATCGCCAATTTGTTGAATGCCCCGGCCATAATTCTGCGAGAAAAACTTTGTATCTGCATTTCGTATGTGCCGTCTTGGGACCAGAGGATACGGAATGTACGCCCGTGCAAAGATTGGCTTACGAGACAGACAAGTCCCCTTTTTGGCAAAGAACGAACATGTATGCAACGAACGTGTATGTACGCACCGCGGAACGAATCGCACGATACTTTTCTATTTTCCAGAATTTAAAGACAAACCTCGTAGAATGTGTATTTATCACGATCCCATGTTATTGACGATTTTAGTTCTCAAATTTACCTTTTGAACTTTGGGCGATTACACTGAAAATTGAATACTCGACACATGTGTAGATATTAGTGTTTATAATCTGTGTTTTCTAACTATTATCAACACACCAAATTTCGCTAATTTATTGAGCAATAAGCTGGCAGTGAGTTTCTTATTAGCAAAGGAATCGATAAAATATTGATTGCCATTTACATTCATCGATGGAATAACGAGCAGAACGCTGTATCGTATTTCCACCCCAGGAGAAGCTATTACATGTACTTGTAATTAATTTAGTTCGCCCAGACGAAGAACGTCGAACTCGGGAATAAACGATGAACGAGGAAAACTGACTAGAACTATTTAAAGTCTTAACGCGCAGGTTTCGAACTGGTTGCTTAATTGACGCTAGGCAGATGCATACTTGCTTTTACCGTGTTTGTAACCATATCAATTCGACCGGAGCTACGTTACACAAACAAACCACGTATTTCGGGATGTTGACTCAAGGCGAAAAAATACGCGGTCGAAACATTCGCCTCGATATCGAAACACCTACGATTCATTTTAAAATCAGATGCAATCTTTTTTTTTCTTTAAATCCATTGTTTCTAACGTGATTCATGTATTAGTAGACAATGAATATCCACCGTCAATAAATCATTAAACCCGATACTGACGGAGATATTAACATTCGTTGCATAAGTTCTTCCTTATTATTTCCCAGCGTGTGTCCCGATAAATATTATATAAGAAGAACAACCGTCGGATGACAGACAAGGATGTAAACGATAAACTGCACGAACAATCCTTTCATTCTCGCGTGTTTACTTTTTAATGACCGTACACGTGGGGCCGTGTAGTAATGATCTCGTTACACTCGTCTAGATTTATTCGCCGCGTTTGGAGCCGGCATTTTTGCTTCGGTTCCCATCTCGCACGTGCGTCCGATTTAAGTACAGATTTCCGGCGTGGTAGCCGAGGTAACGTTGCACGAAAAGAGGTTATATGGCTCTGCAATCGGAGGAAGGAAAAAAAAAAAACTATGGGGAAACATAAAGAGAGACTCTCCTCCTGCGCTCGTATATCACGTACGGCTTCGTAATAATATCTAGTCACTTCCGATTGTGCGTATACCGAGATCATAAACGCGCGGTACGAGTGGGCGCGCACACGCGCACCCAACAAAAACGCCACCCTGAAAAATTATCGTTGGTTGTTTCTGCCCCGCTCCCGATTTCCGGAATCCGAGATGAATCGCGGAATCGAGGATAGTACTCGAAGTTCCTAGCATCTCACAAACCTAATCTATTCGGAATTATTTTTACATAAATCATGATAATTCATCGAATTTTTGGAACATCCCCCGTTTGGAAATTTGATTTTGAATTGTTCTTTTAAAATGTTGATAATTTTTTATTTTAATATAGACAGACGGTGTGTGTGTGATACGCACAGTTTGAATTTATAGAGAAATAAGTGCAAGCTATCCACGTGCCAGTGCGTTTACGACGTCCTAACGATATGCGATAGAAACTGAAGGGTGAGATGGGGGAAGATGGTACAGAAACGATGATTTACACTGTTACCGCGTGTTCCTGCGATACCCTTTGTCCTTCGCGCCTCGAGTCATGGAAAATAGGGGAAGAGATGAAGAGACACGTGATTGTTTCCATTATTTATGATGATCGTCGTCTGCATTCAGTATTATGCGGGCCCGTTATTATATTTTTCTTCGAAATATCGTTAATACGTTAAAAAAAGGTGACATTAATTCAAATTTTAATTATCATATACATTCGTTGAACTTGTTTTAATGCCTGTTATATCGGAATTCATTATTACTAAACTAAATAATCAGCCTTGTTTACGTATGTAACGTTCGATAATTTAAAATCTGACGGAGAATATGACAGGTACATAGACGCACGCAAAATGAAACTTACGAGTAACAGGTACCGCTTGAGTATAACGCGCTACCAGGATATTTCGATATTACTTGGTTGCGTTGAAAAGTGGTAACCTAACGCTCGTTATCGCAGAGCTATTCTTAAACTAAAGGGTTTATCGGCAACGACTCACCGGCGAGAACTGTGCAATTACAGAGTCGCTTTTACCGAGATTCGTACGAGGACTAAAATACGACTGATCGTAAACTCCTGCCGTTTATATTACTTGCCGAAGCGGGTCTCTCCTACGCAGAAAGACAATCCACTTTCAAATTAATCTACGGTCAACGCATTCCTCGCCGAGCAATATGAACATTATTACTCGGTTATGAGTTTCACTTTCGACCGGAGAGGATCATTTTTTATAAGATTAAGGGTAACGTGTAATGAAGGAATAAAGTCCCACGTGATACTAGGTAATTTAATGACGATTAGCGTATGTATTGATAACTCAATTGATTTGTTTGTATGAATAAAAAAAAAATCTTGATAGAATAATATTGTACGTTTGTAGTTCTTTACGGTTAAACGGAGTCGTGCCGGAAGTTGGACGAAACATGCGACCCACCGTGTGATCACCGTATATATGGGGCGGAGAAATGGGGAATGAACGTGTCAGAAACAGCCCCCGGGGTCTAATTATGAGTTTGCACAGAGGGTTGGTTAGTCGACTCCGCCGCGTTAGGAAGAACCCCATTGACTCATTGACCGAAATATCTTCATTGAGTGGCACATGTAAATTAATTATTTCACCGGATATCACCGCTTCGTATTTTTTTCCCAGTACATTTATATTTCTAATTTACATCTTTAATCTGACATTATCTGCTCTTTTTCAAAAATCCTTCCAACATTAAATCTGTCATTAATTGAAACGCACGCGTAAAGTCGAATAAATTCATTAAAATCGTACGATGAACTACTAATAATTTATCATATGATATATCCAATTTCACTGGGATCGATTTCAAATATGATCAATGAACGTACTCCATAAATAATCCAATGGGAACCTGGATGTCGTTAAGATCTCGTTGAACCCACCCCGATGTGATCCAGGATGCGTGGCATAGAATAACGAAAAAAGAGAAGAAAGAGGGAAAGGGGGGGGGAGGGGTCACGAGTCGATGGAAAGTTCGCCCGGGCAATATTTCGCGGCGAGGACGGACAAAAAGGGACACAATGCCGAGGGCAGGATCGATTCTCTTCGCTCGAGAGGATCAACGGACGAGGACGAGAGGACCGTGGTTGCGTTGTACGAGAGGAACGGGCTACATTGTTGCTGAAACGATGCTCACCGACGGGCTTCGGGAAACAACGAGCCACCGGTCTCCTAAGAAGCGTAATTAATCACTTTTTGTTGCACAACGAAACCGGCGAGAGTAAGAAGGGAGAACGATTAAAGATGAAAAAAACACGGACTGCCACGAGACACACACACACACACACACTACCACCGGGGATCAATCTCGAGTGTATATCTTCCGAAATCGACGATCTTTTATCGTAAAAATATCACGTCCGTGACCATCCATTACCGGAAAGATAATGCAAAACGTACGAGAGTCACCGCAACGTAACAAACCGTGGCCCGAAAGAAAGTAATAACGTATTCCGTAAGCTTCCTGGTAAAACCGTTGGTAAATCCCGGGGGAGCGTCGCGCATTAAAGTATCTCTCGCAGTTCCCACGACGAAAAGAAGGATCGTCGATCGCGCGCGCAGAAGGGACTCGTGGGACTCGATGCTTTTCGGCTATGATCCGGTAATTACCGACGAAGCTAGAGGTCGTCGGGGCTGTTAACGTTCGGCGGCTAATGGTATGCACGCCGGGCAATAAAAAGCCACGAACGCCGGACAGAAATCAAGCGAAAAGAAAATAGGCGGACAGCAAAAGGCCCATGAGGAGAAAAGAGAATGAGACAGATAGACAGAGGAGAGAGGTAACGACCAACGAAGGCCATGGCGGTTGTGCACGGACGACTATACTGGCGAAACAGGGCCTCGAAACGACTTTACGGGAATTACACCCGCGAAATCGGGGAGATATGGAGCCGCGAAATGCGATGTGGCCATCCGTCACTTTCGCGGCCCACATGTCCGCGCCTGCCTTCGAAACCGGCTGCCTGCCTGCCTGCCTGGTTGCCTGCCTGCTTCGGTTGCATCGTTGTTGCCTCTCCTCCTTCTCCTCCTCCTCCTCCTCTTTCGTCCTCCTCTTCCCTTCTTCTCTACCCGTAACACGTGCACAGGTGGTTCCCCTCTTGGTAATGGGAACGGGTATAGTTTACGGGTATCGTCAGTGATACTAATAATACTTGTAACGTTGGCGGTTACTCACATTGCTTTAACACCGATCTATCGTACTTGTCGAGTGTGTACTCTTTTATACACGATTTTAAGCACGATTCAATTAATGTTTCGTATTTATGATTGTGGAGATATATATCGTTTATCGAATTTCACTTCGAGGGAATTTTATGGTATATTGTCAATGGACAATGGAAAATACAATGGGAGAGAATGTAACCGTTTGGAAAGGAAATATAAAAAGAGTTAAAAGAAGAGGAGGAAACGTATCGATCGGACGTTCCATCTATTTGATCGAATGGATTCAATTTAGTATTAAGCGACACGGTAAATCAAAAGTAGATACATACATACACTACGAACGAACGAACGAACGGTGGGATTGTGCAATGATCGGAAGGAGGATATATTCGAGCGTACGATCGCACTTAGCGAGGTTTGATTTATGAAGCGATGACGTTTTAAATGAATGTCCCGAGTATGGATCGTAACGCGATCTGGCCACACACCACGCGTGTTCCCGTACGATATCGCTCGTAATATCTCTTTTACGCCATGTAAGGGCCGAAATGAATATAAACTCTTTGTCGCTCTAAATTTATACCGTGATAATAAAATTAGCGAAGCACAACTCGCGATACATTCGGGATCTTTCGTGCACCACAAAGGTGAGCTCGATAATAAACGTCCACCTTTTTTATATGCGTATATGCATAACATGAAAACGAGAGCAGACTTCATTCGGCAAATGTATTTTCAACTTTACGATGATACACATTGATATCGTAATCTTGCCGATTCTAACTAACACATGGAAGTGTAATCAAGGAGCTAATATCTCCTACAATCGTGTGTGTCTGTCTAAAAAAAAAAATATAACGAATACAATTCACGGTATCTTTCAACTTGAGAAACGTCACTTCGCATGACTAAAACGTTCACGTAAAAGAACATCCTGAAATACATATCTAAGAAATTCAGTCGCCGGACACGCGGCACTAAGAGCACGCTGTTTGAGCAAAAACTCATTAAGACGACCCCTACGGAGTCCTCCTAGACAAAACTGACGATCCTGATGATCCTGATCCTGGCAGACAGGCTGGAGCCTTCCTCGCCGCAAATTCTTGGAAGAGAATCCAGCAACTCCGCCTACCTGGACAGGTGCGCGGTTTCTGGCCTAGGGCAAGAGCGGGCTGGCTTCGGGTGTCAGGAACGTATCCCCTGAGTTATTGCATTTCTCGAGTTCCACCGTGCTAGACTCCTAATGATTTCTTTTTTTCGAGAGATCGTCAACGCTCTGGACCAACCCGCGTAAAGCGTTTCCACCTGGATCACCGTGCGAACCGTTTCACCTTTGCACCTTCTGTCTTTTGTTAGTACTGACCTAAAGTGATCCTATCGTACGTACGAATGTATCTTTAAGTCAATCTACGCTTGAGATAACTTTCTATTATCGTGATCACTGGTTAAGCCACGTTGCCTCATGAATCACGAAGTCGTATAAGTCGTGTGTACGTGTACGACGTTTTGTTAAAGACTTCTTGCCGGGGAAAGTGGATCTTCAAAAATTTCTATGTTTTCACCAATCTACCGTACGTGTAACCCTTTTTCTTTCATGTTTTTTATATTATATTAATACACGTTACCCTCCAATTTTCATATACAGGTACATCTATGTATGTATGTATAAGGTGAGTAATCTGTTTATGATATAATGTAATTTTGAAAAATAATCGATCGAAGAACCGGATCCTCGAGAATCGCCACCCGTTATGGCGTGGCGATGAAAAATGTTTGTTGGTCTAATGATAAACGAGCGCGAACTCATAAACGACCGAATGATACACTCGAGAACTCATTGTCCGAGTAAGTTTCAGGTGGTTCCCGGCTATTGTCAGACGTGCCGCTTCGCATTGTTGTTGCGCTGCCGTAAGATGAAACGGCCGAAAATCTTTTGAGTTCCAACGAAAAAGAAAAGAATAAGAAGAAGAAGAAGGGGGAGAGGGGGGTTGGTTTCTCGAGTGGGACAATGCGATTTTGTTACACGATCTCGGAAACCACGGCGAAACTCCTTAGATTTTCCGAACACGAGAATGACAATAGATTCTCTGCTCTAGGCGCGATCCGATTTTTGTCTTCTAACCAACCAATTTACTCGGCTTTTCTTTCCTTCACGCTTTCTAAAGTCGAGAACCTTCGACTGCGTAACGCTTTCGGATTTCCCATCAATTTCTCACGATCGACAAGTAATCACCTGAAACGCTCAGAATACATTCATTCGAAAACACCGATCCTTTATTAAAAAAAAAAACTGTTTGATTAACTTTCCGCGTGGGAATCAAGTATCCATTAAAAAATCAAGAAAAATAACAAAAACATGTACAAATTGATCTTCGATTCAAACCAACGTCATCAACGTAGAAATAAAATGTGGCAAAAAAACTAAACACTCTACGCTGACGATTATCGAGTAGTGTCGGCATAAACTGGCGACAGGGTCGAATATATTCGGAAGTAGAAGGCGCGATGGCACCCCCTTGGCAGCCTCCCTTCTGGCCCTTAACGTCCTTCCCTTCCTGTGGTGGTCGTCATTGTTTCATTGTGTTATAAACGCATTGCGTGCGCTTAGTGCGTGAGCGAGGGTGTATCGATTGCCCCGCCCCCTGCTGCGTATCCATGACGACACACCCTATCCTATCTAACCCCTAGCCTAACCTCCAACTTCTACGTTTCACCCCCTGCGCTCACCCCTCGCGCCAACGAGCTTTCTCCTCGTTCTCCTTCTCTCCACCCTTGTCATCCCCGAAAAGCTCGGAACGTCGTCCTCGAGGAGGACGAGGTGACGGTGGCCAAGGAAGCCCCTGTCATCGCTCGACGGAACAAGTGACCCGTCACGACCTCCTTGTGTTGTAACCTGTCATCCTTCTTGGATACAAGGGATACTGGAAAATCGTTGGATACCGGGGTATCGATAGCTAATGAGATGTACATAAGAATGAGGTGTGGATTAGCGTGTGAAAGAACCGGACTCAAAACTTGAATGTTCTGTATAATACGCTTCGTAGGTGTGAAGTAATTTTCAAGGGATTTATATTTCTGAATATATCGATATCGGTAAAGGAGTACTAAATAACATAGTATATTTAAAGATGACAAACCGTGTGGATCCCTGTTCTTGCTCGAAAACAATACATCAGTCTCCAAAAAGACTCCTGTTATCGAGTGACAGACAAATCGATCTATCATAGAATATCCATCTACCGAACCACGTTCAGATATATTTCAATCATTAATTATAAATTCAACGTGTTTAATGTGATCCATCGAAAAATATGTTCCGCCCACGTCCTGCATATGGAATAACATACCGAGCCTGTGAAAACAATCGACAGGTCTATTTAAGAGAAAAGAAGCCAACCCTATCATATTCACGAAATTCTCTCTGTTTACCTAAACCAGAGATTTCTGACGGTATCGGTGTCTTGGAAAAGCTCTGAAACTCGAGTATCTGTTTCGTGGAAGAAGCGTTACGTCAGGAAACCTCGGTTTCATCCTGAAAAGTGGCGTTCCCGGAAAGACGAGGTAGAAATCCGACAGAGCCGCACGTTTCTTCGTGGCTCGCCGAAATTTTTAGGGCCCCGCAAGGTCTCGGGAGAGCGTACTCGGTCCCCGTGGGTCCCTCACGAGCACAATACGTCTCATTATGTTATCCGCACATCTCTCGACACGGCCATTTATCATTCCTCCGCCCGTATACCGATATATCGATCCTCTCCTTACGAGTGTGTAAAAGCTGGGCCAGTGTGCAGTCCCATAGTCCTTTTTTCGTAGCCTCTCCTTTTCTACTCCTTTGTCTATGAGGACTGTGGTTCCCGACGAAATGGAACGGGACGTGCGTGTGGAAAACAATCGCTGCGCCGATCGTGCGAACGATAGAGGATCGCTTATGAATATTGTATCGCGATAGTGAATCGCGTGGGCCACGCACATAATGATCTGTGAGCGTTCGAGATCGACGTATGCAAATCAAGGGAAAAAAACAAATTGTTACGTATACCTATCGTCATAAAGATACTTGATTGAAAAAAAAGTCTGTGAATCGCAAGGAACAAATTGTAACTAGGATGTATTTTATATCTGCGTCAAGATACACGGTCATCGATCATTATTTTCCATGGTACATTTAAGAATGAATAAAACAAAAATACAAGGAGAGTACAACCAATCACGTGAGATATATACCTATATAAATTGGAGAAGTTCGCGAAATAAAATTACCTCGAATGAGAATAATTAACTGGCGACCACGCGAATGTTAATGAGAGCAAAATGACAGGAAAGATCTCGTTACAGTATCATCTAGGTAACAGGTACGAGGATCAAAACAGTTCATTCGCGCCACTTATTATTCATGAATCGCGGCCGTTGCTCGCTAATGTGTCTGGTGGTGCAGTCCGTGCAAACGCATGCGCACACAGGCGAAGAGTTACACGCACGTGGGTGGTACGAGTATGTGCGCAAATGAGAGCCAGTAAAAGATCGTTGGACGCAGCCATCTCGAATGTGTATATGGGAAAGAAAAATCATCCATCACGTTCGAGGCTATCCAGAACTGGCAGAGCACCGAACGAACGATGTTTTAGGCATCGGTTCACTATGGACTCGCGTCATAAAATTGATGAGCGTCTTTGACTAATTTATTACGCCGAAAAAACCGCACGAAATTCATAATGATCGTAGCGACGGTGGGATATTCTTTTTTTCATTCATCGTTTCTGAAACCACGTCGACCCTTTGCACTCGACGTCCAATCGGTTTACGAACGATCCTCCTAGACGTGTTGGTGTTTCACTTCGCAGATTGGATTTCTTTTATATGATTTCCTCGATGAGAACTACATATAGCTAACGAGTAGAATACTTTTTCTTCACGATCTTGTATTATATATGTATAGTAACTTTCTTTTTGGTAAAAGACACGAGACAATTCTAGAAATACTTGGAAATTATTGTAATATTTATAGAATCCTGACTGAACCATTGAAATTCCAACGATAGACGCTATTCGAAGATATAAGAATATTAAAACCGTCGCCTGTATATTCTCTATATTCCCGTCGTAGATGACAGGGCAATTTTACGCACCAAAATATTTCGCGAAATTTTCCCCGAGATCATCGAATTAGAGGCATCTTCGGACGCCTACCTACGCGTAATATCCGACAAGTCGGAGTGGTGGTCCAATGCGTGTTTACAACGGAATTCAAAAGGCTCATCCAACTGCAGAGCTTAATTAATAAACTCGCGATCTTATCGAGCGCAGCAAGACACACATCCTCCCTACTGCAGCATCTTCGTCCCATGGTGTTCCTCCTCACCCCGTTCACTCTTCCGTCCTTCTCTTTCTGATGCTGGAAGGCGGCGCGGGAATTTTTGAATCGGCCAAGGGAGCGCTCGCGAGCGTGAAAAATGACGCAATTTTCGCGGCACGCCTCCCATAGCGAACCTGAATCTCTTCGTATAAAGGTGCCTATTAGGTATACCCACTCGTCCACCGAGTATACGGCCCGTTGTACAGATCTTACGCGAATCTAACGGGTGACACGCGGATAAAAACCCCTGTAACTCTAAATTTCGACCAGAATAAATATATGTCTCTTCGAACTATTTTTCTACCTATCATAAAACAAATATCAGAGTCTGCAATTCCGTTACATAAATCTTTTATGTACTCTACCTAAACATTGTTTACACAAAACAGAATTTCTTGAAAAGTATAGATAAACTCTGACAGTTTAATGATACCTCTAATTTAATTGTACTTTATTTCCCAAATCATTAAAAATTATAGAAAAATGTTATTTTCAATCTCGCGAATATTTTTCCTCAAGAATTCAATTACTCTTGCTTGTAAGTGAAACTTCGAAATCACCCCGTAGATATACATGCACGGCACAGGTATGTACGCGCACCCACTGCGGGCCCTGTGCCGCACAACAGCGGCAGGACTTTATGAAAGAGACAGATGGAGGTGAGGGCGCGTTCGAACATCTGCCGGTGATGTACCCCCTTGATGTCGATCAATTACATCGCCGAGTATAGAACTCATGTACGTATACGGGACTAGATAATTCTGCGTTATCTATTCCGTCATCGGCCCTCGCGATAAAACGATGCTCTTGGATACTAGATCCGATGTACCTAATATTTAACTATGCTACTAGAAGATAGTGATATGCGTAACACGAGCGGCTTGTTAATGAATTCTACCGGAGTATCAAAACGTATTAGTATAATACTTCATTCGAATATTAAAAGGTACATACATGTATCACATACTAACAAAACCACGTAAAGATTGTTTAAGGAAAATAGTGCTAATTACATACTATCCCTTATTCCTATATTTCTTCCAGGTAATTTTCTTAAAGCAACAGTTCGATGTATTCTTGAACGTTAAATCAGGGAAAATGAAAAAGTTGTCGCGACCAAGTGGATATCAGGTACCATAAAAAGACCTTCTGTCTTCTTTGGTCTTCGGAGATCGTCGAACTACAACCTGAACGATCGAGGAATCGCGCGGATCTACCACGAGAGGCTCCACCTAACAGAGGATCGTACTCGTCGGGTAGGATTCCTACCTCTACTCCGATTGGTCGACACGTGGCCCGCCATTGTTTCATTCACGCCTGTTGCACGTTTCTCGTTTATCTCGTTCAGACTGCTCTGGCTGGTTTTAACGCTTCTACAGGACGATCCAACTGTTTCTTTGAGAACTCATATATAAATGGTAACTCGACCGTCGCTGATGCCAATACCGGTCGTGAATCTTTGAATAAGAATCCCTTGGATCCAGAAGAAATGTGTTAAATAGATAGCCCGAGCTTCTTGAACTCATTTTTAACGTATGTACATACAATCTAATTACAATTATATGGTAATTAGCTGCGATGCTAAAAGTCAACGTAACAAGAGAGCTAAACAACTTTTTACATTCACAGTACCAACGGTGGAACGTTAACAAGAGACGACAACGAGACCACGAATGAACATGTCGATCGTTCGAGGGCGAGCGGTACGAAAATAAAGAAATCCTTGTAATCCCGCAAAGCTAAGCCGACAAGGAGGAGGATGATCCTCCCGGTGTACACGGAAAAGGTTCTTTTCGAACCTGAGAACAAACAGCGCGAAGTCAAGCCGGACCACTCGAGCGAACTGAGCACGCGGGTACATAAAGGACCAACAATGCAGGACGATACACAGCTGGCTTGTAAAACACAGAGATCCTGTGAAGATACGGAGATCGCCTGGCTACCGCATACCTCGGGGTGGTCTTACCGAACATCACGCTTTTCACAAAACAAGGATTTCCATGAATTTTTTTTTCCCGGGGCAGCTGAAGAAATCTCCCTCGTTTGCATGTATAGAAACATCATACATAAATATATTCGAACATTTATTACACCGTAACGTTAATTACTCGAAGAAAAATTAACATATTTTTCATTCTTCAGCAATTTTCTAGAGTTGCTTGCATAGTTGTTGAATTTTTACTGTACTTAATAATATAAATGTCATTATTAGAAAGTGTATAATTTATAGTATACTAAATTGGAGAAGATTTATAAATGCATACAACGTTTCTCGGAATTCGCAATCCTGTTAAGAGAAATCCTGAAATGATGCACGGTCACCATGATCATCCTGCCGGAAAAGTAGGAAGGATCTTTCTATGGTGCGGCGACAAAGTCGTCGTCGCGCATCGATAATCCAAAAACCCAGTAGGGTTGCGCTAATCCGTAGAAGTAACAAACAACAATCTCGAGAAACTTCGGTACGAGAAGAGAAGAAGGGAAAAGAGAGAAAACTCGGATGATCGGTTACTTGGCTCGAAAGGGCTTTTCACGGGTCCTGGGCCGAGCTAATCCAGAATGAATAATACGAAATCGGTTGCACGTCGACGAATCAAGATGAAACGAGTGGCAGTAATGCCATCGATGGTTATAATCTCCTTAGGAAGGTTTGCCAAACTCGTGGCGATCGGAGTTGCTTAACAGGTACTCGAGGATTTCTAAAGGCAAAAGAATCTCCACGTTTCGGAAATGCCTAATAAGTGTTTCATTCACAGAAACCTCGGATACTAAACGTATAGTCGAAGGAACCTTAGAAAATTTGTTAGATAAAGGAAAATCCTGTAATTGGAATGGAATATTCGATTAGCCAGTACATGATATCTTATTTTATTTCATTAAAATGATCGAGGACGTTTTGGACGCGGAATTCGAAACCGAATAAGACAGTGAAAGATTCAGATCGATATCTCAAGATTTGCGGAAATGACGAAGGAATTACGAAAATCGCGAAAAATCGTCAAATTATGACAGTTTTTTGATTGGCATTCGCTCAATTTTTGAGATATCGATCTGAAACTTGTACCATTGATTTAGTTGGGAAATTCTACGCCAGATCAACATATAATAGTTGTACTTTTCGAAAATTTTTTTTTTCGCAAAAATCTGAAGGGGGTAGGTCAGGATTTTTTGCGATTTTCGTAATTCGCTTGCCATTCCCACAATTTTTTAGATATCAAAATAATTCTTTCACTGTCTTATTCGGCTTCGGATTCTGCGTCCAAAACGCCCCGGATCATTTCAATAGCTCAAAAATTACGGAAATGGCGAGCGATTTACGAAAATCGCAAAAAATCCTGACCTACCCCCTTCAGATTTTTGCAAAAAATTAAATTTTCGAAAAGTACAACTATTATACATTGTTCTATCGTAGAATTTCCTAACTAAAACAATGGTACCAGTTTCAGACCGCTATCTCAAAAATTGAGCGAATGCCAATAAAAAAACTGGTTAAAATCCATAATTTTTCGCGATTTTCGTAATTCTTTTGCCATTTCCGTAATTTTTGCGCTATTCGAATGATCCCAGACGTTTTGGACGCGGAATTCGAAACCGAATAAGACAGTGAAAGATTCAGGTCGATATCTCAAGATTAGCGGAAATGACGAAGGAATTACGAAAATCGCGAAAAATCGTCAAATTATGACAGTTTTTTGATTGGCATTCGCTCAATTTTTGAGATATCGATCTGAAACTTGTACCATTGATTTAGTTGGGAAATTCTACGCCAGATCAACATATAATAGTTGTACTTTTCGAAAATTTTTTTTTTCGCAAAAATCTGAAGGGGGTAGGTCAGGATTTTTTGCGATTTTCGTAATTCGCTTGCCATTCCCACAATTTTTTAGATATCAAAATGATTCTTTCACTGTCTTATTCGGCTTCGGATTCCGCGTCCAAAACGCCCAGGATCATTTTAATAGCTCAAAAATTACGGAAATGGCGAGCGATTTACGAAAATCGCAAAAAATCCTGACCTACCCCCTTCAGATTTTTGCAAAAAATTAAATTTTCGAAAAGTACAACTATTATACATTGTTCTATCGTAGAATTTCCTAACTAAAACAATGGTACCAGTTTCAGACCGCTATCTCAAAAATTGAGCGAATGCCAATAAAAAAACTGGTTAAAATTCATAATTTTTCGCGATTTTCGTAATTCTTTTGCCATTTCCGTAATTTTTGCGCTATTCGAATGATCCCAGACGTTTTGGACGCGGAATTCGAAACCGAATAAGACAGTGAAAGATTCAGGTCGATATCTCAAGATTAGCGGAAATGACGAAGGAATTACGAAAATCGCGATAAATCGTCAAATTATGACAGTTTTTCGTTCGGCATTCGCTCAATTTTTGGGATAGCGACCTGAGACTTGTACCATTGTTTTAGTTAGGAAATTCTACGCCAGATCAACATATAATAGTTGTACTTTTCGAAAATTTTTTTTTTCGCAAAAATCTGAAGGGGGTAGGTCAGGATTTTTTGCGATTTTCGTAATTCGCTTGCCATTTCCACAATTTTTTAGATATCAAAATAATTCTTTCACTGTCTTATTCGGCTTCGGATTCTGCGTCCAAAACGCCCCGGATCATTTCAATAGCTCAAAAATTACGGAAATGGCGAGCGATTTACGAAAATCGCAAAAAATCCTGACCTACCCCCTTCAGATTTTTGCAAAAAATTAAATTTTCGAAAACTACAACTATTATACATTGTTCTATCGTAGAATTTCCTAACTAAAACAATGGTACCAGTTTCAGACCGCTATCTCAAAAATTGAGCGAATGCCGAACGAAAAACTGCTTAAATTTGACGATTTTTCACGATTTTCGTAATTTGTGCGCCATTTTTGTAATTTCTGCACTACTAATGCAGTAACTGATAAGTTTCAAAGAAATCTGTACCGTTGATTTATAATTTTCCGTCAACATTTCATTTACAGACAATTTAATTTGATGCCATTAGCAACACACACTGTATTTAGTGCCCCCCAATTAAATTCTCCGGGGGTTTCCCTTGTAAAGGCTATCCCGATGAAAGATACGTGATTGAGTACGGAGTAACAAGGTTAACAAGTTTTTACCGTACGTCTGCTTTACAACGATTTTACGCTGAACGGCAAAGAAACTGGACAAACGTATATTCCTCGATCCTTTTAGAAAAAAACACCTATCATCGAAACGAACAAAAGAGGAATATTAAATAAATAAGTATGACAGATAGTGGTAGACCAACGAAAATACAGTTTAACTGGTTTCACGGAAAATTTCGGGTCTCTTGACTCCGATGATCCTAGGATCCTTTGCATCCATCGCAGGACTATAATTTGGTCCTTGAAGGTGCCACGCCCACGCGTATACATCACCCTGCTATCGAGATCTCCTGGGTTAGATAAAACTTGTCACTTTGTCGGTAGATGTATATACGCGTCAGGAAGCGCGGAATAGTGGAGATGAGAGCTAGGATAAGAACTCCGAGCAAGGAAAGTAGGAGGACCTGCAGACGAAACGGCACCCGACATGACCCACCCAGCCCACCGTGAGGATCCCAACACGAAATCGAATTTTATGTCTTACAAACCGTGTCACCCTCAACCCATTTCCGTGTAATATATCAATCTGATCGAACGTTATATTATTTTATATGATTTATTTACGAAATTTATATTTGAAGAGATGAACATTAGACTACCATGATACTAGTTACAATTTATATTCCGAATTGATAGTATCGAGGGAGATTTTTTTTTTGTAATAGATATGATAAATAATTTATCGGTGAAGTTATAATGGTATGATCTAAGAAATTTAGTTAGAAACGTCTCAAAGTTCTCGGGGTTGCACGGACCACTGTCATGACAGGAAACCTTGACACTTTTGACACGCGTTACATTCGTGTAGTAGGGTATCAACCTGTCAGAGGATGTTGTTGGGTGTGAAGCCCCGTGAGCGCGTATACATACATATACCTACAGGCAGCGTATAACATACCAGGTGACCCTCTTCAAAGCAAACCACGCCTAGTTAGCCACCATTGTGCACTCTCAGACTTTATGAACTGGAAACGAATGATCGCATCCATGACAACTTGATCGTTATACGACCCTGGTAAATTCCTTCTTTCGGGAGAAAAACACATTTCGTATCCACGTAAGTACGTGAGGCCACTTATTTATAAGCGTAAGAGGACACACGGGATATATGGGAACGCTGGCCGATGGAAGAAAAATCCGGGGTAAATACGGGTAATCTACGAACCTGCGGTTATAAACATAATTCTTAATCCTGAACGCGCGTAATTTACGGAATCGTGTTTGTGACCATAAATTTTCAATACACGCACCGAACACTACGTAAAAAAAACACGTACTTAGGTACAGTGAATATATGTATTACGCGGAAAGATAATTTCACTTGTTTTTGTTACACGTTACGCGAACAGATTTTAACGTTAATCATTATTTGCGAGCTAAAGATAGTTTTAAGCTTTGTCTCGTAAAATCTAATATACGATATTCTATCCGATTATGCACCATGTAATCCCGTCTGTCAAGCGTTGTGATTAAGTGCGAAATATTCGGCGTTGACCCACCGCAATTTTAATTCATCCTCGCGCCACGTGTTTCGAAAATCTCTTTTCCCCACCCTTCTCACTTACACAACCTAAGGTCAACATATTATACAGTATCAATAATGACTGTTCCGTGCTACTGCCTTTTTACCAGGATCGTTACGAAAATCAACCTAGTCACAGACGTGAATTTTGACGCCTGACTCCCCTGTCCTAAGTAAATAGAATCATGGCCTGTGTGCAAACACGTCTAATGCCAAACTGCTCGTTTGCGGTGCGGTGTTTAATTCGAAAAGCCATTTGGTAACACGTGCAACTAATCCTATTGTGTCAAATATTTCCGTATAAATATTAAATCTTTGTGCCATGGAATGAACGCGTACTTTTATTTACTTACTCGTAGAGTATAGAAATCATACAATATCGATTTCTGGCCATTTACAAAGATTCTTTCTTTGTCAATCAGTTTCTGTTTGAATATTGTAACGTTAGAAAATTTTCCGTTCGATGCCCGACGTTAAAGATTAATCAAATGTTAAATTATAATTTCATAGGGCGTCGTATAATTCGGAAAGTTACCAGCTAGCACGTGTTACTGATCCCCATCGTCATTGCGGCGTGTTAATATCGAAAGTATGACCGAGGGTGAACGGTAAATGAAGAGCGGGGTGGGGAACAATGAATCGAACGTGGTCCCATGTATTCACAATACAGCGACACGAGTGTATTTTTAATTAAATTATGAACGATCGACTACACCGTCTCTTTTGCTTTCCCATTCGTAGGGTTTCTACTCCGCTTGCTATTCGTTTTTGTTGTTCAGATCAAAATAGCGTAAAAATCAATATATGTCCCGTACGCGTGCAACATTCCGTGACATCATTCGTACGAATATTTTTATCAAAATTTTTCACACGATACACCCCCTTACATGTAATTCGAATACTTATGGTACAATTGGAACTTTTTTTTTCTTTACTATTACCATATATTTTGAAAATAGACTTCGAATTAAACGTTATCATAAATTTTCATTTTCTAAACGGAGCTAAGTAGTGTGTTTGTTTTTCAACACACGCGCGCGCGAGTATAAAGAACCCGAGGACAATACGATTCTTTTCGATCCTCCCGAAAATATGCGGGGCATCGTTTTTCCGACGAAGGACGACAAAAGGAACGACGAGTTTTCGTGTCCAAGCAATAATGCGATCGCGTTGGAGGCGGAGCAGCGTGAAAGTATCCGGAGGGCACTCCGCCCATTAAACACGAACCTGTCGAGGAAAGAGGTAACGAATCCCACAGGATCACTACGGATCTTTTACGTAAATCTTCTCGGATAGAAGATTCCGATATACGGATGCGCCGGGAGGCTGAACATAAATTCGTGCGTGGTTTACTTTTATCTAATTATTCCGTCATAACTCAATGCACTAACGAGGCGAGGCGAGTATATATATATATATATTTTTTTTTTTCTTTCAAAAAAGATACTAGATACGATCAACACCATCGAACAGACGAAAATCAAGTAACATTTTTCATCGATATAAATTCACAGCCTTAACTACTTTATTCATTCTTGTAACACTGTTTGTTCGTAGATATACTTTATTTATAGAGACCGTAGTGAGTTTCATTGATCGTTTCACGTAACGTCCGAGTTATCTCTATCCGTTACCGAACAAATCCATACAAAGTGGCACCGTTTGTAAAACGTCAAATAACCAAACACCTACACCAGTAGCGTCCGTTACGAAAACAATTTCACCTGACAGTTATCAAGCGTTTCGTTGATAGAAAAGTGGACTCTGATCCTACTGACCCACTCGTTTAAATAAAGAATCATTTAATTTTCCTTACAGCTAACCAACACCAATTCCATCACTAAGGAACTTCCAGTTTTATTCAACAAACATTCAATATATCCTCTGTCTATCCCTGATAAATAAATTTTACTCGCAATTCAATGAAATCTAAGTCACCTGATATTTTTCTTGTACTCTTAAAAATCTGTCCGCGACAATGGTCGATTCTAAACATTCAAAATATAAATGGTACCAGTCCGGAACAGATATTACGTAATTAATCACCGGCACGTACGGCGTACGGCAGCGTCCTTAAATAATCCAGCCGTGGAGCTGGGGGAGGATCGAAGATCGTTCGGGATCAGATGCAAATCAGATTCATTAGCGTTAAGCCAGACAGGGGCGGAAGGCGGAGTCGTCCGTAGACCCTTCGACGTAAACACCGTCGTCAACCTCTACCCCCGGGACTATCCGAGGGTTGTTATTGCGCGGTTACGCCGACCCCGTGACATTCGTCTCCTTCGTGAATACATATGCTCTCTCAAGACCATTTTTTATGGGTGCAATGTATCTAAACTTACACTTATCGTGCGATAAATAGCGAGAAGTTACATAATCTTTTAATCAAGTGGATTATTAAAATTGATATTTTTGTTTGTTTTTGTGAAATGAATACATTGGAGGAATAAATGTGCGATATGTAAAACTTTGAAAAATATAGGATGATATTGAAATCTTCTCGAAAGAAATTCAAAATTGTATACTATATTTTCTATGTTATAAAATCTTCCAAAATCTACAAATGGGGGAATATAACGATATTTTTCGAACTATTGTAGTTAGAGTTTCCTATGGAAAATATCGTGTATGAAACTATGTTGTAATTCTATTTTACGGTAAATCGGATTTCCAGAGAGTGATAGAACACGTTACCGCATCGCAAGGATGATTGAAACCGATTATTACCACAGAGAGAATACAAACCCCGAGATAGGGGTTGTGTTCGAAACTTTTCCCGGGGTAGGATGCGGGGGTGCGAAGATATACCCCTGGGATTATAGAGATTACCAAGAGATTGAATCACTTTCGACCCGTTCTACGGTGATGCGTAAATGTGTCTCTTCGCAAGCTGTCTGTTAATCACTGTGTCTTTAAACTGTATAGTTAGCACGTTTCAACTAATACGTTGCGCATGTGTACCTATCAAGTTTTTTTTTACAACTCTTTATCATAGAATAATTATTCTACTAGGTATTGTTCCAATATTCACCCCACAAATTATATACTATATTCACACGTAAAATCTACCGTATACATATTACACCTTTTATACAACAACCAGAATGTTTTTAACACGTAACGACTAAACTACCAGAAAAATGCGAGAACTTTTATTTTAATAAACGGCAGAACTTCCACGCAAGTCCAAACACACAGTACGCTATCACAGAAAGTACGTTCTAACAAACCTTACGATTTCTCAAAGTGAGATTCGCGGTCGCGTCCCAGTAACACTGAAAACCAACCAGCGGAAAAGGCGTACTATAGAAATCCAAATAAAACAGTTATAATTACTTAGAAAACAATGATCCAATGGAGGTCATGTCGCAAGTGACCGAGGTTTTCTCGGTCGTTCGGTAAACGATCGCGTCAATTATGCGAGAAACGCGTAATGAAAGCGCCTCCGTTGAAATCAGTCGAAAACAAACTCTGGAAGGATCCCGGCAACCCCTAATCAAGTCCCGTTTAATAAAACCTCGACCCGTGGATCTGCACCCCTAGCTCCGTCGCCGTGCCTCCGGCTAATCTGACTTTGATTAAACTTTTAGCGACACCTAAAAGCGTGCCGCCCGATGGAAGCTCCCGTACGCACGTCCGTACACGAAGAGCCGCCTAGAAGGCTGGTTCGTCGTGTAAGTCGATTTTTATTACGTTCCGGCGCATACATTACGCCCATCGGTAGACACGCGGTAATGGGCTTATCGACGCCACGGGATTACGGTAATAAACTTTCAGACGCGAAACCGCGTCGCCACGGTTTTCGTGTTTAACCCATTTGCATCAATAAACGAGATATTAAGCGAGACATGACTGGTCCATACTCGGCAAACATGGAGAACGTGCGACTTTTTGGATGTTGATGGTGTTAGGGTAAATAATTTGGAACCGATCATGGAGAATCTTTGGTGGTATAGAAATATTAAAACTGTGTACGTTGTGAAAGATAGAATTGTGGAAGTTGGGCATTTTAAGGTAAAGATGTATGTAGGTGAGGATTATTAGATTTTTGGAGCATTTAAATGAAAAATGAAATTTTTAAGGTGCTAACGGTTTGATTATTAATGGAATTTTTAAGCACGGGAGATTAAAATTCCTAAAATTGTAGGGACCAGGTGTTTGGAATTGTTGGAATTTCGGATCGTAAGAAATTAAAGTTTTTTAAAGTTTGCAATGCAAGCCTATCGAATCGTTAAAAGTTTGTGGGGCAGGAATGCCAGGTCGTAGAGGTTTCGGAGCGTAGACATTTCCAAGCGTATGTTTAATCAGTATGAATTGGTACCAAGATTCCGCAAGACCGTCTGAATATCGATGTCACGTTCCGGAATGTGGTTACGTTTGTGGCGGACAGCAGGTTCGTTGAGAGCGTGTTTACACTTGTTGTTTACATTTTACACATTACTTGCTTTATACGTAAGAACGCGTTAATGGTCTTGCGGATGGTACAAGATAATGATTAATTCTCCAGGACGAATTATTACGGGATTAGAGTAAGCAAGTTGAACCGGGAGATCGTGAGAAAATCCCATGATTTAGAATTTTTCCCACCCCAGTAATATTGGTAAAAAGATAATAGCAATGATTTGTCTGACATTGTATAATTTCTATAGAGTTTCAGTGATGTCACTTATAAGAAGCATACATCCAAGAAAAGAGTGATAGAAACCAATGATTCACTCTTTCGCCCTTTATCTATAGTTACAAGGTCAACAAGACAATAAAAGAGCATCTAAGCACGTAACACATTCATGTGTATGTGCGTAAGTGCAACATAGAACGTATATTATACGTATATTCACCGTAGTTGCAATTAGGGGTGGGGGCGGGCATGATTTACTTTAGCACACTCAAATATAATTTCCACAATTACTTAGAGAATTCAACCATTAACGGTCTCATCAACTACAGTATTATTAATCCCCAATAAAAATGGACTTCTTAAAAATGGCAAATAATTAGAGATTATTTATGCTAAGTAGCAAAAAGTTTAAGGTTTCCCATTTGAATAACCTCAAAATGGTCGTGTGATACGTAATGCAAACGTTGGACATATCCCCACCATCCGACAGGTTGCAACCTGTTAATGAACTCGGCAAATTCCAAATATGCAACCCTAATTGCGAAAATGATATTTACTTACTTATTCCAGTACAACAGCCAATAGATAACGAGCGTTGCGGAATAGCACTGAATTGCACTGTAATTAATCCGGCGGATGATTTTAATCGATATTTACAATTTGCGGAAAATTATCCCGACGGTTTTACGCGCCACACGTTCCCGATCGTGTACCCAGCGCCACTAAAATGGCGGTTCTTGCTTAGGTCAGTGACGCTCTCTAGCGGTGGTTTAACGAAATAGTGCTCTTCCTTTCTGGCAAAGAATAAGTTTTATATAAAATTAAATATATATCGAATTTTCACGAGTTTTATTACGGTTCTCAAGCACAGACGTGTTTATCTAAATATTATATATGTGCGTACTCCATGAATAAAGTAAACTATAATTTTTATAGATTCCTATAGATACTTTCATATTATTTTGCAAAAATTTTATGCAGATGATTAACTAGACGATTAACTAGACGATTAATTAAACGTTCTATTTTTTGTAGTTGCCTTGCACTTTCTTTAATGAAATTGAGTTGATAAAACAGAAAAGTGGGTAAAACAGAACCCATGTCCAACCTAGATTCAAACCGAAAATGGTAACGTTGGGAGTGATTCTAAAGTTCTAAGAGGATTGTATAGCCACAAAATATCTGGTCGTCTGAAACCACGAGAAACAGGTTGAAAAATGCTATTCTAGAGAGTCTAATGTTCAAATCGAATATAAAATAAAACAGCTTGTTATAACAAATTATCCCGAAGGTCGGTCCCAAAATGTTCAGACTTCTAAGAAAGTAATTATGTTAGCTTTGAATCAGGTAGCTTTATTTTTGTTAAAAATATTACTGACATGATAGTAACAGCGAAATAATGAATAATCGAAAAACGATGATATACTTTCTTTTACACATCTTGATAGTCGAATTCCGGCGGCATTATCATACTTTACAAAAAAAAGACTCGCATTAAAATATATATATTTATATCTATATATATTTCTCCTCCGGCAATATATACATGTATATATATGCATATATATTTATTTATCTATATAATACAATACATATATATACAAATATATAATATGTGTATGTTTCTGTATGTGTATATGTATAAGTGTGTGCCTGTCTGTATCGTGAAAGGTGGCTGCGATTGAAATGCGACGAGATCATTGAATCACTTTATTGTCACACGCCATGTCTGGCATCGGGGGTATCTTTTATCAGATATATTATACTGGATACAGTCACTAACGCTTTATATTAATCGTTCCGCGTTATCATTCCGCCGCGAACTCCTCGAATTACAGCAGTGTTTTAGCACTTTTACCAGCTGATCGCACCAGCGATATATACAGAATTATTTTAAAAACGGCTTTACGTCAAGGATCTGCCTAGTCGTAGTCCTGCGCCAATCCCAAACATTATATTCCGGAAAAAAAAGAACATCTCGATGGAGTTCTCGGCCGACTTATATATTTGTTTTTCTTGTTCCACGGAACATTCGTCTAATCGTACTGTTTTTAAATTCTTCTCGTCGTCGTATTTAATTTTTTTTTCATTTTTCATTTTAACGAAAAACACTCCTTTTCTCTAGTATCTTCCAATCTCTATATCTTTCTTTCTCTCGCTTTCTCTCTACCTTTCTCTCCTTCTCGCTCTCTCTCTCTCTCTCTCTCTCTCTCTCTCGCCCGCAATCTCGTTTCCCTATCCCAAGGAAATAAATCCGGACGTTTGTCGTATGGATAAATCAGAAACTGTACGAGTCACGTCTCGACGGTTATTTCGCGCGACAGCATTTCAAGCGGAATTAATTTTTCATTATTTCTCAGTATCCTTGCGATCCTCGCGATCGACCCGCGGCTCGTTTCTGTCGCGAACGATCTCTCTATTTCTCTCATACTCTCTCTCTCTCATTCTCCCTCCCTCTCTCTCTCTCTCTCTCTCTCTCTCTCTGTCTTCCTTCCTCTCGATCTTTCGCTTTCTGTGTCTCTACGGTGGGCTTTACGTGGTCGAAATGATTTAAAAATCACGTAACGAGGATCTATCGGTAGGAGAATCTCCGTGAGATTCTCGGGTTTTCGTTAAAAACCGATCGTTCGACGATTGATGTCTAGACGTGGCACGGGTTCGTCAAAAATCTCCGGTATACTTTAATTTGAGGCACGAGTCGATCGCCGTTTCTCGGTTACAAGAACACCTATACTACATTGAATCATTTCTACGAAGATAGTAATTAGTTAAGAAATTTCATCGTAAATAAATCGTTGGCATTATCCGTTCTGTCTTTCTTTCTTTCCTTCTCTCTTCTCGCACACGTTCTGTCTCGCACACCCTATCGTAATCGTAAACCTAAATTGGCTCTCTAAATTTGACAAAAGTGGTACCCCTTGGCTCTCAGGCTTTTTTCATCCGTGTAAGATTTTCATTTTGTTTGTTTCATTTTCTCCTTTTTTCCGTTTTTTCAAATATTTTCGCTAGAGTTCTTTCGTTATATGCCCCCATCTTCGTTTCGTTAGCTCATACTATTCGACTCGATATTTATTTTAAAGTTTTTTTTTTCCTCCCCACTTTCCTCTTCGTTTAAGTTAATTATAAGTATATAGGTACAAAGTCGGATATTAATTTGTTCGTTTCATAGTTAATACTATTTTATATATGTATATATATACATATATAATACACATATATATATATGTGTGTATACATGTATATATATATATACGTATATATATACATATGTGATTCACGATGCGTGTTCGATCCTAAGATTGAGCATGCCTATGTACAAATGGGCATGGCAAGAGTGAAAATCAACGTGCATACCTTCATTCTCTTCGCGACGTTCCCTTACAATCGAGATTCTTGATTGGCGCGGTTCGATTTGGATCATTTTTTCCAAGTTGATTTTTAAAACGTTCGTCACAAATGAAATTCCAAGGTAAGATCGAACGATCCTGAGAATATTGGTTTCTCGTTCATCTCTCAAAGGTGCTACATGAATTTACGAAAAATCTACATTATTTTCGATTCAAAAACACTTTCACTGCCATATTTAATGGTCCAGCACAACATTAATTTGTATTACAAATCATAAATACATTTGTCAAGCGTTTGACATGTTTTCACGACGACCGCAAATATTTGAACGATCTCGTTAGACGTTTTACATCGGATTAAAAGTGAACGAAGCGTACAGGAATCCTCGATGTGAAATTGTATCAATGGAACGATCGAGACTGCGAAGAAAATTAAGGCGGAAATTAGATGTAAGTTATGTTAAAAATATCTTACATTTGTATCTTAACTAAAGACAGTAATGTATCTCATCTATCACCGCAACTCTTTCTTCACATCCAGCTTATACTTACTGGTTCCTGTTCTCTTCCTTCTCGTTCGTGTAAACTTTCGATTCTCTACAAAATTTCTAGTGAAATTTTCTAGGAGAATTTTAATGGTACCCATATAGTTTTTGTCGTCCAAAGATATAAGTGTAAAAAAGCAAACCCGTTTATCTTTTTCAAACACGTGACATGAAATTTCTTAAATCGGGCTACTAGTTTATGAAAGTCCTACATCTGTATAGGATATGCAGTATTTTTATGTTGTAAGCGTTAACAGTTCGCAACGACAGGACCTTCGCGAAATTATGTTCCACTAAGAATCTATTATTACAAAAAATATCTAACGTATCATTCTGCTGTAAGTACATCGTTAAAAACCGATCGATATCTCGGCTAAAGTGCATTTACTTGATACACGTTCATTATATCCGATCTTGAATATCACAAAAAGATATTTAAAAAAAAAGAAATATTGATATTTTAAACGGCAAAGAAAAATCACTCGAATAATTTCGCGAAGGATCTTACAGCCGCTCGTAACCGGCAGATTACAAACTGAATGTGTTACATAATCATAGTCTTGTATATTTTATCAAGTATTATTCACTAGTACAGAGTTATATTTGTGTGTGGTTATTACGTTCTCATTGTCCCAAGAGCCTACTAATGTAAGTCATGCACTTGCAAAATGTTTACTTAGAAATCGTCTTACAGTAATATTTCATTTTTTTTCACGATAGTTTACATACGTCACCTCGTCATCTGATAGAGCTCTACATTTGGTATTTTTTTTCACGAGTAAAAAAGCTTCTTTCCCTTGCTGCACGTTTTTTTTTGTCTAATTTAAGCATGTTATAGATATGATAAGATATCGCTTTTTTATACACTCCCCTCGTAATAATGGTCGATCGATTTACCCGGTTACCAGAGGTTTTACGCTATCTAGAATTTGTCGTGGAATAATCGAATCGTCCTATTTGCCTGTCCTAAAAATCAAATGTTTTCATATTTTCACCGTCCCGACTCTGTTTTTCTTTTATATATTTTTTCATTTTTTTTTGAAGCTACGCCTTACGCCACGAAAACACGTAACCGTTTACGCCAAGACACTCCAACTTTCCCGCTTAAACTATATCTCTGTTCAACTTTTATAGAAACCTTGTGATTTACATAATAATAGTGAATAAGATCGTACAGTAACGACGTGAGTAGTTATGAGAGAGTATTATGAAGATACAAAGCAAGGCGCTACCGTATTTGATGAATAATCGTTAAGGGCGGAAATTCGAAGATGTCACTGATTTGTTAAAAATTGCCTCTGAAAGAATTACAAGCATTTCTGATGGAATCTCAATCTTTTTTTTGTATACAAATCAAGATTCATCTCTTGTTTAAATGTCGTTTAATATGTGGTTGCGAGATATAAAAGTAGATATCTTGAAAAAACTGAACTATAACTTCATTCATAATGTTGTTTAATATACCCAAGGAGTACCTTTTGAATTCGAATAAACTTGGAGGGTGAAGCGATGTAAGGAAACGAATCTAATTTCCCGATGAAAAAATCTAGGCATATTCCCGGCAAATATTTACTATACGTGCAATCCAAAAGCAGAGCATATTTGTACTTGTTCGAAGTTACCGAATTTGCGGAATTGTTATAATCCTTTCTAAATAATATTCGAAGAGTACTCGTGTTTCTCGGTATTGTTCGATGTACTGCGATTAAGTCCAAATGTTTTTCCTCTCGGTAAAGAGAATTTACATGTTGCAAGCACAATCAGCAAAACAATAAATCATATTCGTTAATCAAGTGTTTAATGCTAGACGTTTTTTTTTCATTTTTTTTTAGTTTAGTTGGCATACGTACACGTGCATGCTCATCCAATGTGTTCACAAGTGGCTGACGATTGCACAGACAAAGATCGAACACATAACATGAGAATTAAGAGATATAAAATCGATTGTGAATATCTTTGCATTTTCGCGCAAGGATAAGCATTTTGTCGTAAAAGTTTCTGCAGCGTTTGCATGTAACCGTAATACGTTGGCACGTAATGTGCGGAACAGCATTTTTAAAACTGCGGAGCGTGTGTCGTCTATGCAAGAATGTGGGCGGTTTTTTTTTTGTTCAGTAAATATTCATTTAAAAAAATGAGTTATCTTGTTTTCCGTTTAGTTCGAGTGCAGTTTCAGAGTAAAGTCCTAAAACACACAGCTGTCCCCTTAAGTATACACTCGATTGTGAAGTCGATCAATTAAATAAAACTAACAGAATCACAATATATGACAGTCGATATAGTTAGCATTACTTTTCGCACGCAAAAAGGAAACGAAAAATATTTTGAAATACGTTTAAACGCTCAACAACAATTTGCTAATTCAAGATATTTATTTCGTTGCCGATTGACTCACCGATTTGAACGCTCTCGGTGGACCAGTTTTGCAATATTACAACTAATTGCTCCGCGCGTCAAAAATTTCCTTATTTCGATCGGAGTAAAAATCAAGACGATGGACAAGTCGTTGAAAATCGCGAGACAACCGTGCAACGAAAACGCAACGTCCAAGGCAATTATCCATTCAAACTTGCGCGCATGCGTTCCGCGAATTCATGTATAATTATTATAGTATTTACAATAAATAATATACGCTCTGACGGTGATACTCTTGACTAAAAACTTTTGACAACGATTAATGTCCTTTGGATGCGATCAATTTTCAAGATCGTCACTGGATTTGCACTTGAAGTGTCCTAAGTTATATACAAATGTTGGAAATGTTTTTTTTTTTTCATGAACATACGTAGTATACTTAGATGCGTTATCGTTCGTGCGGAATTCACGAAATGTTTCACCTTATACCGATTGAACGGTGTTTATAAATATATTTATCACTTCACTTCTTTCGTTTCATTTTTTTTTCTTTTTTTTTCGTTAAAACTCTGAATCACTTTCCAATCGCGTTTAACCGAATATTAATTATTATCGTTCCTGTACTCCATTTTTCTTAGCACACCACGTTGAAGTTCATATCGTATTCAGTATCTCTGTATTGGTTTCACTGTAAGAAGAATAATTGTATAGATTAATATTTTGCATGCTGTCAAATATATTATAGATATATATATATATGTACGGATAAATATGTATACGGAAGAACAATGAAAAACAGATAAATTTAGAAATCAGATTAGGATCATATGTGTACATACTGAAATAAAATCTGGGAAGGTATATGTATATATATTTTTGCAATTCATCTATTATAGGTATTTAACCATTCTTTTTTTGTTCTTAAGTTCTCTTTGAGACATCGTGTGAAAGACATTCAAGAAGACGTACAGAGGACTCCGAATACGGCTGGGACTTACCTTTCTTTGTCTTAAAAAAATTCTACGTCGTTAAACGAAACATGTACAGTTCTGTGTGGAATCAAACAAAATCACTTAAAGACGTCACGAAAAGGTGCAATGTTGTACAAAAGTTCAGATTGACAGTGTGACATATAACAAGCAATACCAAGATGTCTACAGCACTCGTTTCCACGAGTAACGAAGGGGAAATATTATTCAATTCACCAAGTAGCATTAGGTTCAAGAAACTTGGACAAAGATCAAACGATCACATGAAAAATCGACATACGCACAAAATCAAGAAATACAAATATGTCTGACACAATGTTGTATCGTGTGACAGGCTTCAAAGAAACAAATTCTAAAACAACAACGAATAATGGCAACGAAGTTCCGACTTCCGATCGATATACAGCTGTACTATAATTATACTATATACTATATATCGTTCTATTTGAATATCGTTACTTCGTAGCCTAGAAGGAAATATATTTGCCACCAAGAAACATTACTCGTAAGATAAAAGGATATTTCAATATAAAACGTAGACAAAAGGGAATTTGCAATAACACACGTTTAAAGATTTCACGCAGATATCTAAGTACATTTTCATTATAATTATAAAATCATTCTAATAATGTCCAAGTATCTGCAATCCCGTTAAAAAAGACGTGTTCGAAATATCCGCGTGAAATCGTGATTCAACTATCTACGAACGATGCCTTGATCTCAAGTGCGTACCTAAAACTATCTGGCGCTCCGGGAACATGGCCGCTACGTCTACATCTAGTCTACATACAGACTAGTGGCTCATCTGATATGCCGTACATGATATGTGATGTGCTAGTGGTGTTTTCTAGAAAGACATGTCCTCTCGTACGACCTTTCACACCTTTCCCACTCTCGCGATTTTACCTCGTAGATAATACACGCTTTTTTTTCGTACGGTTCAACGACACTTGCCCAATTATGTATATTTTTTTTTTCTTTCTTTCGTTTTCACACAATCTCGCCTCCACGTCACACTCCCTCATTATTCACGAACTGAATTTTTTTACCGTATTCAGAGCCGACAGTCATTCAAAATTATTAGTTTTTTATTTTTTATCTTTAATATACTTTTTTTATTGTTAGATTGTAACGATTATCGATTCGGGGAGAGTGGAATGGATAAGGGGTGGAAGGATTTTCTTTAGGAAATTCTCTATCGACGACACTTACGATTACATCTTTCGTGTAATATCATTAAAGCATTATCTGTTTCTTGAATGATCGAGTGGTAAAGTTCTAATAGTATCTTTCCGTGTCTCGTATTTTTGCGTATTGTAATTATGCTTGCAAGCAAGTACAGCGAGTTTCTTTCGTATTATATCAAACAGTACTGAATGCCCGAAAGGCGAAAAATAGATAACATGATCAAGACTTTTGTATTGTATATTTTTTTCATTATTTCTTTTTTTTTGTTCTTTTTCTTGTTTATCGTTTGAAAGAAGCTCGAGATATAGTTTGTTACATGTAAAGAGAATACTGGGACATTTCTTTGGTATATCGCTGTCAATTAAAGGACTCTAGGGACGTGGCCGAGGACCGACGGGACAAAGCAAGGGATGGTGTTCCACTAACCAGGGACGTGTTGCCAAACAGCTTGTACCACCCGAACACCATCTCATTGAGGTTCAGTTCATCCAACATGATCTGTGCAATGCCCATGAGCACTTTTTTCCCCTCTAACCGGCCGTAGTCACCCCATACAGTCACCTGAAAATTATTCATACGAATTCACGTTATTTTAATTACTGACACTATACATTGGTGAATCAGAATTACAGAATTTTAGGTAAAATTTCTATACGAAGAGATTTAAATAAAAATCTGTAATTATGAACGCACCTGTAGTATACAACCCCGGCAGTTTTCTCTAAAGGCTAACGATTGCTGATAAAATGGGTCCAATGTCCTCCTAGCTATCACCGTCTTTGCTTTTGCTATACACTTTTTACCGTTGACCAGGTAAACTTTCACATAAGGCGCTGAAATAAAGTAACAAATAATGAATTATTACCACAGAATCGTGTAGTTAATCTCGACGACACTAGGATAACGTCTAATTAAAATTACTCGGTGTTCTGTCTTGACATTTTTCCGTGAGTTTGTCTCAGAATCTCTACGCAATCGAAATTCTACGTTTGGCAGTTTCTAGTCTCCGAAATTTCGGGGTGTGAAAATTTCGTTTCCGACCACCAAGCAATTTTAAACAAACCGTAATCGTAGTCGAGTCGTTTCGCGAGCGCGACGAACCTGGCGTCACTTTGCTGTCTTGTTTCGCTTTAAGCTCTTTGGCACGTATGACCTCTACCTCAAGGTAGCCCTTCTTCTGGCTCAGCGAGAGCTGGATCTCGCCGAGACAACGAGCACCGAGTGCCTGCCGCCCGACCACTTGTCCCGGTCCCAGATCTTCGATGAAGTTTCGCAACTGGCCAGTCTCGCCTGTCATTCGTAGACTGGGAGACCAACTGCGGTTTCCAAAATCAAACACGTTTAGTACACAGTGAAATTTGTCCGTCTTGATAACGAATAGGTGGGGGAAATAATAATAATACGAAACAAAAGGAGAAAATCGAACAAGAAACTCTGGCAGGGTGAATGGAAAGAAAAAATAATAAAGTGGACTTATAGCATCCACAAAACCGGGAGGAAATTGATCAAATCACAAAAGCTGTCTGTCGGCATTTCTTTCCCCTCGACGAGGGAAGATCGATAGAATCGATTATATTTACTTAGCGGCGAAATAAAATATATATAATATAGATATTTAATTGAGAGAGAAAAAATTGAAATCATCGTTTGCAAGATCGTATGCAAAAAAAGGATTGGGAAAAGAGCGGAGATATTAACGAAAGTTTATTCCGCAGGAGCGAGGGACGATTCCCGCAAGCCTTCGATGAAAGTTCAGAAAGAGAGAACACACCTCATTCAATTTGAGACAAGAAGAACTCACGCTGAAAGTGTAGTGTTAGTGTAGCGAGTAAATATATAGTGTACAGAGAAAATTGTAAAGTTTGAAACATATCAGGCTACCGATGCATGCAAGTCATTCTACGCGCAAGTACCATAGTAAGTATTCAACAATAATCGGTTTCATTTAATAGATTAATTATAATTATATCAAATTGCAGTGAGATATTTTGTTTTTAACCACTCGTATTTCTGTTTGTAGTATTCGTCAGAATTAAAGACTGATTATTGTTGAATTAACTAAATATACTTTCACTACTTTACATGCTGTATCGATATATAATTAAAAAATCGATAATAACATTTAACTTACATTTAGTGTTACCTGTTTTTCCGCATCTTTTATAAAAAATCAAGATGCGCAACTGCCTATTTACCAATAGTTTTGTAATATCCTTAAAACGTTGCTAAACTGAGTGGAAAAAGATTTTTAGATTTCGACGATTTCACTTAATTTTATACCTTGTTCTTAGCATCATAAGAACGCTTACGATAACGTGCGTGTATCACACGATAATATGAACTGTAACTGATCTGGTTTTGGTCCTTTGAATTTTCACAGGTTTCAAAACTTGCACCATGATATTTACGTTCACGGAAATGCCCAAACTCGAAACGTCAGGAAATTTAAATCCACGTGAAGAAACAATTATTGCTGGTTTTGTTTTATAGAACGACAGTGTTGAACAAGAAAGGTAAACGATATTGAAATATTACCGAAAAATAATACAATTACGTTCTTCATAAGTTTGGGAACTTTCGTGGGAAAAGAATAAGATATATTTACGATTAAATATAAAAATTCACTGTAAGAAATAAAGTAATTCGACAAGAAACTTATTTTACTCATTTGATCCCGTCCAGTCGACAATACACACACCAAAACATAAATCTATGCCATCTCCGTTCTCGTATCTTGTAATTTTTGTTAAAACTTTCATCGCAATTTGTCGACTCGACGTTTATCAATGACTACGAATACCGAGTATATTAATCTACCTACGAAGTTATGTACAATTGCACAAAGACGTTGAGAATCATCGGAATACTGACTTTTTCCAAGGAGGACCGATCTATATGGTAATCGCTATATGAAAAGTATGAAATAGTTACACGTAATTACACACTTAAAAGTAGATCGGAAAACACTTCTGAAATCGCATTCCGGGATAATAATAATAATAATAATAATAATCGACCTGGTTACCGCATACCGCAAGGAAATCCTCTTTTCACGTGGATAGGAAAAATGACACACAATGACAATAATAAGATATACATATATAGTATATAGGTACACATAGGTGCATGTGATATGTACAATGGTGCTTCGACAATAAATGCCGCACGGTCACTTACCATAGCCAAGCAAAAAAGCCAAGGCGACGATAACATCGATAACGAATGGTAACACCTTTACGAACATTGAGAATCCACAGAAAATGCAGAAAAAAAGGGGACACGGACGCAAAATGAAGAGACAGTGATATAAACATGACGTGGAATGTTTATCTGATCTGTCTTCGAATATTTCTACGCGCGTCATTCGCAACACAGTTCATTCGTCAAGGATGCATCTTCTCAGTTCTTCCCTTCTGTAAATTGCTATTATTATGAATTTCATTTTTAATCCACATCATATAATATGTATATATTATACCGTTTAAGAATACTTCCTTTTTTTTTTCTCGCAAAAGGAAGGGAAAAAATGAGAAGGTCGATGTGTGATGTATAAGCGGTCAATGGTATGTACAGATTCGATTCAGGTAAACAGTAGTAGGGTGAATGTGACGGGGGTGATGAAAGAAACCAAAGGGTCCGATTGTAAATGGGAAATGACGTAGTAATCGATCGATAAGTGCTGTGAACGATGATTCAGAGGCGGAACGAAATAAAGCACGAGTGAGAAACGTAACGTACATCAATACAGGGCAAACACATCAACTCAATCACACATTAGAAGACAAAACGATCGACGTTTCACGTTCGTGATTTCCTGTGCGCAAACAATAAATAATGCCAGATAGACAGTGGAAGCGGAGAATTCAGCAGGGTTAGTCTACGCTTTCGATTGATTTCCCATTCTCGAAGATCTGCCAATATTACACTCGCAAAATTTCCTTCGTCCGTTCACCGATAATGCATTTCGGCTATCTACCAACGATTTCATATACTATATAACTGCGATTCTCGCGAATACTAATCGCATTCATCCACCGACAGTCTATCATCATCGATCGCTTAAATTTAACGTTTAAAAGAAAACCACACACATTTCGTTCGCAAGTTAGGCAGCCGTTTACATGATTCCCGTATAAAGGCCAAGAGTAACCCTACTGCTCGAGAAGACCCCAGAGGAAAGTCAGTGGGGTAAAGATAGATTTATTAAATTTATGACAGATGAAGAGATAGAGAAAGTGAAGAGAGAGAGAGAGAGAGAGAGAGAGAGAGAGAGAGAGAGAGAGAGAGAGAGAGAGAGAGAGAGAGAGAGAGAGAGAGAGAGAGAGAGCGACAGTGGTGGAAAAGAAAAAGAAATTCGCAGTGGGAAAGACTTATAGGGGTAGAGGTAGAAGTAGACAGAGTTATAGAGATAGATGTAGAGAGAGACAGACTGAGAAAGAGAGAGAGAGGTAGAGAGAGAGAGAGAGAGAGAGACAGTCTAGATATAGAATAGAAAAGAGAGAGAGAGAGAGAGAGAGACAGTGAGAAGTCTCGCGCTTCCGGTTGCAGAATCGGTCGGTGGAGTCCACTACTTACGAGCTTCCTTCGGAACTAGAGATCGAGTTGAGACTTCCGGCTGTGTCGTTGGCCGCCTGTTTTCCGGGTTCAAAGCGTTGATACGGTAAGATCTCCTCGGATCGTTGTATGCTGCTCGGCGTGCTGTTGCGTTTCCGGCTCGATAAACCGGCGCGTGACTCCGCGGAAGCGCTTCCGATGACGATCATCCCGCCGATACCGCACTCTGCGTTGTAAACCAAACAAGAAACACCGCTAAACTTATAATCTTTCATTGTGTGTCCTGCACGCCATCCGCCGCAGCCCCTCTCATCCAGCTCCAGTAGTGTTGCCGTGATAATTGTTCGTTTTTCGTGATTTCTTTAGTGACTAATAATAGTTTCCTATTGTTTCACGACATTTGAACGACTCGGATATTATTACCGCGTGTTCGATTTTTCGTATTCTACCTCTCTCTCCGAACTCATAATTACTCACACGTTCTCTCTCGCATGCTCACTTTCTCCCTTTCTCTCGTTCCTATGAGAATCATTCTTTTTTCTTTTGTTGTTGTTGTTTCTTTTTTTGATGGGTAGGGGAATTTCTGTGGTTTTTTTGTTCGTTCTTTTCCGTTTTTCTTTTGTACGTAGGATCGAATGATATTGAAAGAGGCTTACTAAGAACATATACATATTTATATATTTATATATCTGGGTTCTAAATGACTTTTCGAATTGGTGGATAATCGTTGATGAAGGTAGAGTAGGAAGGTTAGAAAGTTAGTGTTGAAAAAATTGATTAACTACCGTGACACGCGAATGGTTAGAGAATGGACAATAATAGAGCGGGCAAAGTGGTAGTTTCGTTTGAAAACACACGACGTGAATTTTCATAATTTGCGAGGGTGAACATCCATTGTGGAAAAGAACCTTTCGTTTTCTGCCGTGCTAAACCGCATCACAGTTTACACTGCATTGCAATCTGAAAGAAACAACACGGATACAGTCATAGTTAACCGCAAAGGGAAATTGTTTGAGGGCTTCCGGAAGCTTGTTAACTTTGTACTATAAAGTGAAACTACGGATTAACGTCGCTCGGCTGTACCTATGATCGGAAGCGCGCAAAAAGCGTCAAAGCTGAATCCTAAATGCTTTGTTACTAAATTTCCTGTCTAATCATTTAATTTCACTATCGATTAAAACTTCGCTGTAACTATGGCAATTTAATAATCATCAAATATACGCAATGTAAGTGTACACAGAACTGAGTAAATCATAATCCTATGGAACTCTGTTCGACATTATACTATGTATGTATGTACATATCTACTGTAAGCAAATCTTTCGTGTACATTTCGGACATGTGTCTTACGTACATCGTTAAACAAAAATTTAATTTCTGGTTTCTAACTCCATTGTATGAAATCAATTTATAAGGAATCCGATATCTCTGCGAAAAGTACGTAAGAATTGTCCACAAGCAGAACAATACGTATGTATATGTATATTTCAGTGCCACATTCAACGAACTTGTTATTAACAATTGTAATCAAGGTATATTGTAATATACATATGTATTATGTATATATGTATATATATATTTATGAATATATATAAATATGCGCATAAGAACACTGCAACGCTTGAAGACATCGAGAAATTAAAAGCCGAAGTGAGTAGCGTACTCTCACTCCAAGCACGTTTTAACAGCGACTTCTAAGAAAGGAAAATAATAATGAATCATGTGGCCAACTTACCTACCGTCTACGGTATTCTCGGCGGAACCGAGAACCGCGAAAGTTGACCACGCGACGATCTAAATTCAAAAGCTGTACAGAACAAACAGACATCGTGACGAAATAACAGCACCAACCCGCGTCGATACTATTCTATGATCACGAAGAGAACAGCCCGTCACGAACAGTGGGCACAAATAATTGTGCAGCTAATACATGAGGTTCCTGAACTACGTATCGATTCTATGAACGTCGCAACTTCGATTAAATTATCGGAAAGTTTCTTGATGAACTCGTTCGATTAACAATAATTCTAAAAAAAAAAAAATGTAAACTTTAACTCATGCGGTTTACTACATTGTTTTCTCGTTCGTTTTGTGATACACAACTTGACGTTCGGTTCTATAATATTAATATCTGTGACAGGTAAAGAAGAAAATGGTATACCGGTGCTCAGGAAACTCGTGCAAACGTTTCTCTAGGAGTTACGTATCGATACTACGTAGAAACAGTCTCTACGATCTAGCGTAACAGGAGGCACGAAGCGGAGAATCGTCTCGTGACTATTTGAAGAATCGTGCAGCCTCGCAAAATACTTTCTCTGTCGGCGTGCAAACGAAAGGTTACTACGTATATTAAAACAGCAAGTTTAATCAATCAAAGAGAGTATTTTCCGATAATAATCACGAGCGTCTCGCACGGGCCCCACTAAAGCACGGCCTCTAAAGAGTAATGTGCTGTGTGTTTCGTTGTTGTTGTTATCAATAGGTGTCGTAGCTGATGACCTTGCCGTTGTTCTTCTTGCTGCAAATCGGTTCTCCAACTTGTACTCACATTTCACCGAAGGCTCGATCCGGCTAAGAAATTCGGTCAACTTAAAGTGACCATATCAAAAATTTCATATTTATCAATTTCTATGTTCCAACGAGGAACGAACTTTGTAATTAAAAAATTCACAGGTCATTTAGAATCTCATCATTAATACCAATCGTTACACCATTCTTTGTGTGTTCCATATCCAGACGAACCTTCATCTCGACAAGTATATTTCGCGTGATGTATATATGTAAAAGAAGAAAAAAACAAATGTATATTTTTCATCGAAAACCAGTCTCAAATAATTTAGGTTTATCGATATAAAGCAGTGTATCCTAAAAGTATCGATTCCACTATCGATGACGTCACGTCGATCGCTCCCACGTGAGAAAAGGATTCGACAAGGAGGTACAAAACGAAAGGAAAGAAAAATCAAGAAGATAAACGGGACGTTTAGTGGTAGGATGATGATTCGGACCTGTCCCCGTCGCCGCTACCCTCGCCGTCACTGCTCGCGGAACTCGGTTGTCTTCCGCTTCTTCCGCTAGCCGTATCCTCCGGCAAGACTTCCTCGCTCCTGTGAACTGTAAAGGACGACTTCCCCTTCTTCCCGAATCCTAGCCTCCGTTTTCGTCCTTCCTCGCCCACGCATGTACCACCAACAGACGCACGTGGTATGTTATGGTTTTTGCGTGACGTGACACAGTTTTTTTGGTGTGGTTGTAGTAGTAGTAGTAGTAGTAGTGGTAGTAGTAATAGTAGATGTTGTTTCGCAGTAGTAATTAATAGTAGATGTGATTGTAGTGTTATTTTTGTTGTCATCGATTCATATATATATACGCACATATCATTATATATATGTGAATATATATCATGTATACAGATTATTCTCGGACGTGTGTCAGTGTTGATTCAGGTTTGCATAATAGTAGCGATCGTTCCAGAGGCGATCGATCGAGATGATCCGTGTTGTTGAGTGTTGTCCCGTGACACGATACGCGCGAGCGACGATAGCCCGCCACGATGAGAAATCGTGCAGGTGGGTGCAGATCGATGACGTGAATGGTCCCCCAGCGTTGAAAGATGGTTGGTTGGTAGAAGTAAAGTGTGAGTGTGTTCATGTCGAAGAGAGGCGGATAGAGATGAGGAGGGATGGTGGAGAAAACAAGAATACGATTAGAATGTACATACTGTCCCGCTTACTGGGATTTTTTGTTTTTTTTTTGCTCTTCTACGGTGTGCTCTTGATATCGTTTTAAAACACTTACTGCGGCGCTCTAGTGGGGTTCGCCTTCGTATTCGACTTCGACGGGAAACGTGAGAAACCACTCTCCGTTCGTTACCGTATATTAATATCGATTTTATAGAGGAATGGAAAATTCCCGGCATTTTCATACACGTCGAGACTCGTCTGATACACCGACGCCGAATAAATTAGTGAAATAGGGATTCGTGATATACTGTCAACTATTATTTAAACGACATCTTTGGATATATTATATTGAGTTACTATGGAAAGGAGAGTTTATAGATCTATCTAAATAGGATTATATCGTATAAGGTATAAAGTATACTGTGATTAAAAAAAAAACTGCTGACTATTTAGAAAAGAAATATTTTACATAGATATGTATATATATATATATAAATATAACGAGAGCACACCGTTTAAGTCTACACACTAGTGATTCTAAACTAATGCTATACTAATTCTCGGGGGAACTGACGATATATTAGAGAATGACTACGTTGATATAGATAAAACGTAAGAAAGAGATAGAAAAGATAGATAGACTAGTATCGCACAAGAGTATATAATGTATGAGGCACGAAGACGAACGTACTATATTCTGAGAATGACAAAGTCGCTTCCCCGATGACATCTCGAGTTATTGAATTCTGCGTTAGACAACTACGCACGGCACGCAACGTCTAAACGTGAAATTAGAAGAAACGACTAGTGTGACGATGTGTTACCTGTCGCTGACAGTTGACTGGTGCTATTACTCTTCTTCCCCAGTCCCGACTGATACTGCACCGCGCTTCCGCCGCCGCTGCTGCTTCCGCTTCCGCTTTTACTTCCAGGCGAGCTCTTGCGACCCCTTCTCGAATTGTCCTCAACGTTCAAAGCGATCGCCGTATCGCTCAAACTACCATCTACGAAAGCAGAAATTACATGAACACAAAACAGATTCCAGTGTCTCAGATATGATACTCAGCTTGATTATATGTATGTATAAAATAATTAATTATTCAAATAAAACATCTGTAACAATCCAATAACGCTCAATTCCAGCACAGTATATAAATTCACCCAAATATTAACAAACCTTGGATGAGTTGCTATCCATAAAATGCTATCAACTATGAAATAAACAAATTACAGATTAACCAAATTTTATCCCATGAATCCCATAATCTATTAAACGATAAGAAAGTATAATTTCCTCTAATTTTAATGGGATAATACCATAAAATTCTAGGTATCCAACAACTCGTCCAAAGTCGATAAATCTTTCGAGTCACTCGTACCCATAATTTCCCCGCAAACAAGACTCACCAACTTTCTCGTCGGGTGGCACGTCAGCGTTACTGAGACTCCTGGTGAACTGGCCCCGCTTCCCGTGATCGTCGTGGCCGTTATTGGTGACCTGGTGCCTGCTGTACGTTTTCTCGTACGAGCTCGACTGGCTGGTGTACTCGCTGCTTTCCGGCATTGAGGAGGATCGACGATCGCGCGGGTCGTCGTTTCGTTGCCCGGCGGTGGCGGCGACGGCGTTGTTGTCGTCGGCCGATATTTTCCGTGAACGTCGACGGATGGAGGACGCGGGTGACGACGTGGACGTGGCCATGCCGGTATCGTCGTGGTTGTCGCGCGTCGTCGGTTTCGTGTTTCGTGAGTTTTCGTAGTGATCGACGGCCCGTGGGTGGTAGTTTTTAGCAGTGTCGGAGGTAGCGGTTTGGGAATCAAAGAGACTTGAATTAGCGTTACCGGGGCGGGGTGCTCGGTTACGGGGCCTACGCGGATCGCACGGGCCAAATCCGCAGTTCTCGCTGCACTGGCTCTCGCTCTCCATCGAGTACTCGTAGTACTCGAGGGTGTCGCTGATCGCTACGTTCCTCTTACTACCCTGCTGCTGTTGCTGACTCGGTTGCTGTTGGGCGGGTTGATTTCGTTGCAACTGTTGTTGCTGCTGCCTCTTCTCGAGTAGCTCGAGATCCCTAGCCTCCGGGCAGCTGCTGTTTCGCCTACGATACCTATATCGCGACTCTATCGACGGCCTTCTCTCCTCGTTTCTATACGACATCGAACCTGACCTACCTAACTCGGCGGCTATCGCTAATTCACGACACTCCGGACAGCTACTCTTACGACGACCCCTATATTGTGAACGCAGGGAACCGGATCTAGTTATCTCGCGATCTTCCGGATAATCGCGTACCTGTGAATCATCGTAATCGTATCGCGAGTCTACGTAACAACCGTCGCGATCGCGTTCCCCGTCGTAGTACGAACGGACGTTCTCGTTCACCGGGCCCCCCTCGTTTTTCCGACGAAAGTAATCCGCGCACACGACAGTCTCCATCGAACCGAAATCCTCGTCGGAATCCAGTACGAAGTTTGATATTCTTTCCTCGTCTTTTCGTCGCGGTGGATCGTAATAACGTAGATCCCTAGTTTCCGGACAGCTACTGTTCCGTCGACGACGATACAAACGTCTAGCTCGTTCCGCGGCCGAACAGTATTCCTCGTCGGAGTGTAATATCGGCGTCGATTCCGCTCGTTGTAACATCATTCGTTTACTTTCCGATAAACTCGGAACGGTGAGGGAGTCTTTCCCCGAGTCTCTGTACGGTCGCAAGTTCTCGTATACAACTGTACCAACGTCTCTGCTTCCTCTTCGACTTCTTCTTCTACGTCTTCGTGACATCGACGTCTCGTTGTAAACATCAGCTTTGCAACACTCGGGACCACTGTGCGTCTGATAATCGTAATCATCGACGGGTGAACGATAATCCACGTAATCGTCGGTAATATAATCATTATCGACGTACTGCGACGACGTACGTTTTTTACGTAAACTGTCTCTAGTCCTGTCGTGTCTTCTGTCGTAGTATTCGTCGTCGTACATCGCACCGTCGCTTCTCGACATGCGTATATCGTCGTTCTCATAGTCGTACATTCGATCGTCGTAATCGTCAATTTTCCCCCTGTCGATGAACCCCTCGTCGTACTCGATGTCCCAATTGTTATACGTATCGTATCCATCCTCCAGATACGATTCGCTACTTTTCGTCCGTCTACGTCTACGACTCGTGCCGCGATTATTATACTGATCGATATCGGACGTGGTATGCATGGGCGATCGCGTGATATCCATATCATAATTCTCACTGGACGACATCGCTTCGTCGATACTGCAATATATATGATCGTTCAACGGATCACGAATATCGTTCTCGAAATTTTTCGTACGTTTCTCGGATATATCCCGACCGAACGTTGTATCGTGATCCTGATAGGACGAGTCTATGTATTTGCGTTTCGTTGGATCCTCTCTGCCGAGAACGTTTCTAAGACCGATCTGATCGTCACTGCTAAAAGAATTCTCGGCCGTCAAGTGGGAATCGTACGGACGATAACTTTTACCACCGATGCTCAGATCGATGTCCTGCTTATCGAAACTTGGCAGATAAATTTCAGTCTCGCCGCAGCTGAACTCCGAATCGTAGCCGTAGAACGGTTTGTGATTCTGTTTCAGTAGATAATCATAATTCGTCTCTTTATTTAACAGACTCTTCGGTATCTTATCGTCACCGTTCGAATCGTAGTATGATTTACTCTGATCACCGAGTGCGGGAATCTTGTCACCGTATCCAGCGTCGCTCAGCGACAGATTACGTTTGAGCTTTCTCCTGGCTGTCCTTAGACTGTCGTCACTAAATATATTACTCGATATCGTGTCGTACTCGAAACTTTTCGCGCGACGCGACAACAAACCGGTACCTAGTCCTATACCGTAACGATTACCGTAAATATCATGTAACACGTCGTAATCGAAGCTCCTAGCTTTAGAGTATAAAAAAGATCTACGCGGACGTAAGCTAAGATCTAAATTCCTGATACCGTGATCGTCGTGAAAATCGTATAAACCTCTTGTGAACAGCTGGTGTCTAGCCTTCGCGGTTCTGGCTGTACGATCCTGCCAGCTACGTGATCGTCTACGCATACCGGAGTCCAGTAGATAAGGCGACGAATACCTGTCGCGAAACTTCTCGATGAGACGATCGTTGAAGTCGACATGTAGACAATCCTCGACGTATATCTCCGGTATACGTTTCTTGGAGCTACCGGTAAGCTCCTCTGGCTTGAGCAAGTAACCCTCCGATATGCTGTACTCGCTGGTCTCGGGGCTGTAATATCTCAGCATGTTCTCGTCGACGGTCTGCGATCTTGTGAACGGCGTACGCATCTTTCTGTACAACGAGCGCACCACTGCGGACTTGCTCCGTACGAGGGGATGCGGGGTGGGATTGTGCTTGCTTGGGTTGTTGCTCCTGGGCTTGGTGGGATTGTTGTTCGGACAGTGACATTCGCTGCAGGGTACCCTAAGTCTGTGCCTGCGCCTATTGCGCCTAGGGGGCAGGGGCATAGGGGATATGACACCGGGTATTAAAACGTTTTTAACTGTCGGTCTGCAAACAATGTTTTTCATATAGAGTTTTAGCGCTTCTGCGGATACATAACGATTCGTGAGCCCATTCTGCATTTTTTTTTATATTTTTTCTATTTTTTTTTTTTACTCTACTCGCACGTTCGCGATCGATCGAACGCGTATTTCAGGCGTAAATGTCTAACCTGAGACTTTTCTTTCGGATATTTTTTGATTGTTATTTTTGGTTCTCGTTTTTTTTTTGGTTTCATTGCATTCACGTATTCGTATTTTACGTTTTGTATTTTGGTTTCGCATACATGTGTTCACGGTTATTCGAATTGCCTGATTGTCACTCGCCGAACAAAATAATCGAGGTAAATAATCGTTTTTTGCATAGATGCATTTTTAGTAGGACGTGCGACGATTGATTTGTCATTGTGAATTATATACGTATTACATTGTGACGTGTTTAGACGTAGGTATACCTAACCGTTCGACCAACGCCACGCACTAATCCCTGCTTTCTTAGAATGGGACAATATTAAATGGACATTGACACGGTGCATAGGAGGTGCAGATCTAGCCACTAATAGTTAGAATTCCTCGAAGAGAGCGCGGGAGGATCTAGGAACCTATCAAGCAGGCAGGAGTTGAATAGTGCATCTACGGGGTGTTGTATCATTCGGCAATGTCCATTTAATTCAGGGATTATCGCTGATGAGAAGCTAAGCCACCAAATGTTCCATTCTATTGTGGTGTGAACATGAAACGTTAAACGAACGAACGTTTTGCTTTTCTGCGACATCTAATTCATCGATTACATTCTAAGTTTGTGACGCTACATAGACAAACATAGTCTCTCGTAAAAAATTAAATTATGACAATGATGACAGAATTTCGACTACGGACGAATTATCGCGGGAAAAATGGCACAGTGGATGGCCGTCTCCTCTAAAGGGATACTTTCTTCTCTATGGAATCTGCTTTGCTTTGTACACTGACTTCATAACGCAAGGTCATCGACTCGAAATAAAAAAAAAATAGTACAATAATCATCGAACTATACTCACATTAGTGCTCTGGAGCCGCGTGGTCGTTCCGATTGCGTACTGAAGGCACTGGAGGCTATACTCTCCCTATCGGAGTCCCCGAAATCACCGAGTACATCCTTGTCAGGACTTAAATGTCCTCTTCGTGACGTGTGCCTTCCGTAAGCGTGACTGTGCGGTAACGACCATTGCTCGTGACCCATCGAAGGGAGATCCGAGTCTGACAAACCACTATACTGTGTTCCCCAACCTGAACAATCAATTATTTATTTTCATTAATTATCACTTATTCCCAGTGAAATAAATATATTTTAAACGAGTACAATCATCTCCACATTATCAAATTCCTATCGGGTTTAATTTACAATAATAAAAAAGACACTTATTCCCTTCTACTAATTATACAATGTCGAGTGAGAATAATTTCCCATAAAATTTCCACTTACCTCCCATTCCTGTGCCCCTATACGTTGTATGCACCTGTCTGTTCCTGTGTCTCATTAGCCTGGCTCTGTCCTCGAGATCCAGAGCGGCTTTTTCCTTCAAAGCGGTCGGAATCAGAGGTAACTGTCGTTTCTTCGGCGAACCGGTGGGTGTGGCTGTTGCTGACCTGGAGCCGAATCTGAAACACCCGGATGAAAATAATATCATCGCGACAACGTCTGGGGCCCGAGGTCATCCGCGATCATCCCGGGACGACGATTCATTCATACCTGGTCGTTACGTAACTGTGCGAGGAGGGCATGGATCTATGTTCCGGCGGTGACAAAGAGCGATGACCGGTGGAACTTTGGGACCTTCCACGGTATTGAAGGCTCGGGGAGTCCATGGGTGCAGCACTTTGCGATCTATGACCCATCATTCCTCGATGAATATCGTCCTGGGAATTAGAACAATTTAATGATACCATCCTATATTCTATCCATGGATAAATCATTAATAAAAAGTATCTCTGACATATTGTACATTTATAAAAATCAAATTCATTATTATTTGTTATTAGTCTTATCGATATTCACTGAATATTTATTCATAAAATATTTCTATAGTTCTAAACGAATCACTTGAATTAGATAATAAAACATTAAAATGACTCTTTAGGGTTTGTCGATAAAAGGTCATACCTTGCGGTAGGTTTGGTAACAGGAAATGGAGGCAGGCTGATCGCGGATCATAAGGGCCGCCCTTTTACGTCCCTGCGGCGACATATCTCTCCGACTCCGGTGTTCACCGTCGACGCAGAGTTCCCTCTCCGGTGGCGGGCTAGAATAGTGGCTGCTCCAGCATGCGTTCATTTTTTCGCCAATTAGTGATCGTCGTGATGCTTACACGTTACATGAGACGAGTGCTGTGATCTCGCGCTAGTTCAAAGAGTGCATGCGGCCAGGCTGGTTCTCATTGGCGATGCTTAATCAAATATGCATTCTACGCTGCGTTGCTCTCGTATATGTATATCCTCATCGTCAACATTTACGAACTTCGTAAGCGACAAACCATAACAAAAGGATGCGAGTTCTACGTAGCGAATAACATGGGTAAGAGTCACGGAGCAGAAAGATTTCACGCGGTGAAATTCAATTTTCTCGCAAGCTCGTATCATATGTATTTACAACCTACTTGGCATACGAGTGGGTAACACCCATATGGGGAGGGGTGAATGATTATTGACACCTGAAGTAACACAAATTTCCCTGTTTCGTTGTTCTTGTTGCATGCGATCAATTTGTTTTTCTTAAACTTTTTAAATGGAAATAATATATCTTACTAAATTTATAGCCCGAAGCGTATCGGTGTAAAGAACACTTTTACAGGTATAGACAGGATATTCTCTCTACTTGTTTTCCTATATTATCGACAATCTTATATCTTCTTCCATCCCGTTTTTTCCAAATAACATATTTATAGAGACTTGAAGAGACCAGAATTTGACGCTATAGTAGATCTATTCTTTTCATACACGACGACCGCTTTACCCTGTCACGCCTACATAGACGTATAGATAAGTACGTATCGATAACTAGATAAATAGAGAGCATAAATATAGCCAATCTTTGTAAAAATAAAATTCTTAATCGACCACTTTAACTGTATTATTACTCGGTTCTCTGTAAATGAATTTCCAATTCGATGACGCAAGAACCTGTAGTTTCCGGTGACAATAATGATTCCCACGTCCTCCATAGAACTCTCGAACCCGCAATGTGCAAAATGCATAATACGTATATATCCCAAGGACTCGCGCGAAAGCTATTTTACAAGTTACTTGCCAATGTAGCCAGACAGAACAAAAAAAACACGCGGAAGTATGTATATCATTATTTCCTTTTTCACTCTTTCCCGGGTGCCTCTCGACCGACGTACGGTTTCCGTTGCCAAGAAGCGTATCATCGGGAAGAAAATGACTCGCGAGAAGAGAGGGACAGTCGCTGTAAACAATGGATTTGCAGCGTGACCGCGATCACAGCGAGCCAAATCCGTATTACAACGACGCAGAGCGGAGTCGCGCGAACGAGCATAAAACAAAACTGGAAGTGATCCTGGCAACGGAACCGCCAGAAATACCGGAGGCGTCCCGGAAACTGGACGTTGCCCAAAAAATCGTAGTTAAAGCAACGAGGAAAAATTTCGGAGCCACCCCGGCCGATGCATCGCGTTGCACTAAGCATTCTAGAAGCCATGTCCTTCGCGCATCTAAGCCTCGTAATAAACGTATGTATATGTGGGTATGCGTATGTATGCGAGAAAGCGATGACATAATGATGATGATTACGATGATGCCTAAATAGTGGCTACGTGGTCGTTGACCCACTAAATTTCTGCGAAATACTACGTTTTACCGTCCGACTTGGTATCTCGTGGCGACGACGAGAAACGAAATAGCGACGTTTCAATAACGATTTCGGAACTGGACAGACTGTTGTTGACTCGTGTTTGGCAAACGAGAATCAGTCAATTCAGTGAAATTTCGTATCTGGATCGTCTTGAGAGCCAATCAGGGAGACAGGCGCACATGCGACATGAACGATCCGCGTGCACTCGACACGTGAAAAATAAAAAAAAAATAGTGGGAAGTAGCTGCCTCGAGTGACTTAGGTGGGATATGGAAAACCGAGCTACGTTGATAGTTATACGAGAATCTAACACGCAAGGGAGCACTATGAATACGCGTGAAACTCGTATCGGTTATAATTGGTGTAATAAGAATCATTTTTCCACGTGAATATTCCGTGGAATGACATTCGAATAAGATAAAAAGTATTTTTCGTGGTATATAGATAATTATTTAAAAAGAGAATTGATACAGTAATTATATATTAAATAAATGATGAAATTTTCATATAGACGTGCAAAATAATTGAGCAGTTCGTTATATGAATTGCCAATGAAATTCATTTATCATGAATTTGATTTCGAAACTAAATTAATAGAAATGCGGAATATATTTCGTTCGATTACTCTCTGAATTCGAGTGCACATGGATTTGCTAGAGTGACTTGACATCATGATGCTTTAAAAGCGAATGGTGATAACAGATTTCATTGGACGGCCGTTTCGTCGTTTCTCGTCAGTAATGACGTAGAGTGCACCGTCATTAGTCGTCCTTTCTGAGAAAGGGAGGAATATTCCGCGGCGTGTAGCAAGTACAGAGTTACTTCTGTGTTGTAAGTTCCTTCATGCTTTCTCAGTCACTTTCACCGATCTAGTTAGGAGATCGCGTCAGTATGCGTCCCTTCGTCTTGTCTTTATCTGATATAATCTATTGTTTCTATGTTTTTTCTTTTTTGTTCTATTTTTTCTATATGCATATAGAAAAATCGTGCCTATTTCTCGGTTACATGACTGACGAACTTTGTCTACGCGCAAAACGCTATATAACCTAGCAGTGAGGATGCAGGACGTGTGACTGCGTGATTCGTGAAAGAGGAGAAAATATAAGTTGTAATGGCCGTACCGCTTATAATTTGACGGCATATTATGAAACCTAAAAAATAAATAACAAAGCACACGATTACAAATAAAATCAATTCGGCATGTCGAGTGGCCGATGCCAACGTGTATAATTATCTAATTTCGATTGTACAGTCTGTAAATTTCGCAATTATTTTATAATCACGTGGATAAATTTCGTGAATTTTACGTTTCGTTCTTAAAAATAGTTCTCTATAATCTTACGAAACAGTTCAGAACGTTCGTCGCGGATTCGCGAAAAAATTAGTCTAATCGTTCGTTGCCCCCGACGAGGATTATGTCAAGGTGCCACCACGGTAACGGTGTGGAACGCGAAAACGCACGTGTCTACGAACCAAATTGGAGTAAAAACAACGACGAAAAGAAAAGTGTAATCCGATCGTCCGACACGTCGCGAACGCCGACTCGGCTCTCTGACGATGGATTTATTAATGTAACCGGTGAAACCCTTTTGAATAATCCTATTAGGCGATATTGAAGGTTATTAAATATCTGCACCCTGTATATGCGGTTTTCTCTCTCAGTCCCTATTAGAACGTTTCAATTATTCATCGCCGCGCATTAGCGGGCAGGCGGTGCCGTTATACATTTTTTTTTGCTTCCCTCCTTGGAAAAAAGAAAACGCAGGAAAAAAAAATCGACGATCCACAGATTGAGGCCAACGTGGATTAATGAAGCACGCGGCGTTCCAAATCGTTTCTACAGATTCTCCACGTCGAACGGGAACCGACCTCAAGCCTATTGCCCTCGCAGATGACTCACACCCTCGTTTATACGACGCCGCGTTGCTACGAATTGACGAGCACGATGAAAAATTTAAAGCCGACTTGGGAATCGAGACGATCCCGTGAAATTCAAAACTTTGTCTCCCCTCTCTCTCTCTCTCTCTCTCTCTCAGTACGTGTCTCTATCTCAGCGCGAAAGACTCGTGGTAAACTTTCCGTAATTCGAAGCTATGTCGTAGAAATTTCAACGATCCCGGAACTTTCCACTGATATATTATTATTCAAGCACCAGTCGATCGCCAGAGAAGTTTCAAGTATAAAGACGATTCGTTACAAATAAATTTCGCCAGGCGGCCGAATACTTTCTTAACAATTGCATTATTTTTCAGCGAAGCAGGACTAGAAACAAACTTCGGGCGGTACTGTAAGTAGGGGTGGGTGGTATATATCTTGTTTTAAATTCACCGCGTCGCTTCCAGGATGAATTTGTAATGGCAACGCGACACGTAGAATTTAAAAAGCTACCACCGAGGAAAGCGTGGCCAGGCAGAAGAACGAGAGGAGAAAACGCGTGTTTTTTTTTTTTGTTATAACGCGAGATACGTTCGCGGAAATACGGATTCTCCGGTGGTGTTCCTCGCGAAAGTTCAGCCTTCTAGCGGTACGCGAACGTGGTAACCCTGTCTGACTTCGATCTTCATTGTTATTCCGACACTCCCGTTCGTGCCCTCCTTCAAATTAGAGCCACGAATAACTCGAGTGCACGATAAGTCCGTACCTGCCGCGCATTCGACACTTTTACTGCGACACACGTACGGTTTTTAATGGCTGATTAATTTTCACACCCCGTTTCTGGCGTCGGATCACTGAATCGAGTCAAAACAAAAAAGACTGGCGAGATCACTAATTCAACGCTTCCTCACGAATAACGGAAAATCTTTACCCGTTTCGCACCACTGTTCAATAATTCTAGGTTACCGTTCGTTTAAAACTGAACAACGATCCTCGAATGAAACGAAACCATCGGAGGATATTATCGCACCATATACCGACACACGCGAGGAACACTGAATAACAGAGAATACACAATTTTCTACGCTGTTACCACTACTTGCAACCGTGGGTGTTTGATTCGGTTCTCCTTTGTTTTTCTTTCGTTTTGACTCTTTTTTCCTTCGCGAATCACGTAGACGATGACTTCCATTCGTTCTCTTTCCCTCTCTCGTTCTTCCTGTGCCGTCACTTTCCTGGTAGTCCGTTTTTCAGGGGAAATAGAGGATCACGAGGCTTGGTAGAAAGCACTTTGCACTCACAAATAACGATCGGACGTCATCGTTGGAATATTAATATGGATACGGGTTTAGGGGCTGGCTTCCGCAGCCAGCGGTGGTTGCAGGCCAACTGGCATGTCAATTGGCTTGTTGCCCAGTTTTATAACTTGGCTCTCGGCCTCTTTCTCTCTCTCTATATATCTCTGTCTCGTTCTCTCGTCTACTCTACTCCCTCACTCTCTTTCTCGTTCTCTCTCGCTCCGTGTGTTTCTGCTTTCTCTCGCCAACTCGCATCACTACTCCCTTATTCTCACCCCTTCGCCTTCCAGCATTATCTCTGTCTCTCTTTCGTCCTTGTGGTCGTCGGCTTTACGTCAGACCGACGACGCCGCGCGGAAGACAAAAACCGGATGGTCTACTTGTTTTTTTTTTTGCAATCATCAGAGTTTCACCTTTGAAATCGTCTTCAATGAGGTTCGAGTAATTAAAATCACCGCGTGAAAAAATCTCGACTGAGAATGTGTATAACGGAAGTCCCGTGCGAATGTCCGGAATCCTTTTGCTGGCGGGTAACAATTTTTTCCGCTCGCGATTCATCCGTTTTCCACACTTTTTTTAGTTCGTGATCGTTGTAAACTGTTCAACGGGGAACGCTTGTCGGGACGTGAACGACGTCGAATGAAAATAACGACCGCGTCCGTCTTTGATTTAAATTATTAATTTATCGATCACGATCACGGAACACTGGGCGAGCAACCAGAAGTAACCGGTGAAACCGGTCGAACACCGTGGAAAAGTATTCTTCGATTGAAAAACGGAAACAAAAATGATAAAGAATTTATCAGAGAATTCTACGACCACTGGAGACATACACAGAACGTAGAAAATCTTCGCTACGGTGAACGACACGATTATAACAATACATCGATCTCACTGTAACACTATCGTTCTTCGTTCTTTACCAACGAGTAAACAGACACCGATCACATATCACTGTACAACTAAAAAGAAACAGAAAGACTCCGAATAAGATTCTTTTTCCCTCGCGTTGCATGCGGTATATTTAAAGTAGGCTCCAACGTTTTACATAAGACTTCCTACTATAGACACATATACATATATACGTCGTCGAGGTGAGACACTTTAATAGGATCGAACGACCAGAGATTACGTATCAAACGAGGCGGTTCCTTCTTACACGGTTAACCGGTAGACTCTTTAATTGCGATCATTCAACAACACATCCCTTTCACTTTAGACGAAAAAAATCACAAATAAATCTCTCGTCACTTGACAAACAATAAAATAATCCATCCAGATAGTTGCCTTAAACGCAACGCTTGCGATGCTTCACTGAATCTGGAGGAAACCAGTGATGCAGAAAGACGCATGGTGAAACATTTCATGCCGCGGTTTGAATCCACGATAATCTCGAGTAGCACCGTCGCCTCGTGTTATTGACGATTAAGACCGCGTTGCACGCTACTACGGAGTAACCGTTACGACGACAGTTACGACGCCGGTTACGAGACCTGTAAACGGGGATCTTAAGCCGAGAATAGTAACACTACCGGATTAGTAACACAATTCCCATTGGCCAAGGACACCGGTAGACTGCTCTCGCTGTTAAGTACCATTAATTCCTGATGAATTGCATATGCTCACCGTCGCGCGCAACCCTACACGACATAGCTTCGTAGTTCGCGACTTAATTCTTTATCGGTTATTCAACGTCGGCGTGCGAATTAATTCGGTTTCTCGCGCGAATCGTGTTACCGATTTTCTATCACCGTTCCCCACCGATTGATAATACGGAATTTATCGTTTCTATTTACACGTAACGTTCACGGTTGTCTAGTAAAATAGATTTTATTTGTAACGTTGTATTAAATATGTTTACTTTATTTTATTTAGTTAACGATAGATCAGATAGTGTAGTAGTCATAGTGGCAAAGTAGAGGTATCAGAAACTAGTTGATTCTTTTCACGTTTTCGCCTGTTAATGTTCTTTCCATGTCGCGAATCTCTCTTTCGCGTCGTCCGTGAAAATAGCACGCTCTTCTCTCTCGAGTATATCGTACCGTGGGGGGGTAAGATTTTAAAACGCGGCGTATAGAGGTTTCGAAAGATGCTCTTACCTGGAGGAACTGCCGATACTGCTTATACTGGCACCGTCAGCTGTTCTTCTTGGCTCTCTGGAGACGTCGCAGTCCGTGTTATCGCACTCCGAAGTGTCGGAGTCGCTTAATCGCGATGTCGTCGAAGGTGGACTGAGATGACAATCCACTGGGGTTAACACCATGTCATCGGGCTCCTGATAGTGGCTGTAAAATTAATGAAATTTATGTAACGTACACGTGATAAATCAGACTCATTAATAATTCAACTGTCCGTAAAATATGCATTTCAATTTCCCCGATATTACGTGATACATTGATATTTACCTATCCAATTTAAACTGTAAACAATTAAAAATAAAAAAGGATATTAAAATGAACCTTTAATAATCTAACCTCTAGTGTCCTATGCCTCTGTTAGCCAGAATTATTGACTTTTACTACTATTTTCTAATATTTCGATAATAATGTTATTAATTATGGATAACAACGGTAACGTACCTAATGTGCCGATGTTCTCCATGAGCAGTCAGAGGATACCACTCAGGTTCTTCGTCTAATCGAGCAACGGCCAGTTCTAATACAGCCTCTCCGAGGAAATCGTTCGCGTCGAACTTTACGTAGTCCCAGACGGTGACTTCCAACGCCCTTTTCCTGAGTTTCGATCGTCTGATCCCGTTGTAAACGAACGTCTGGTTCCACCTTGGATCGTTCGTGTTCGCGAAAGTCTTCGTGCGTCTCTTCGACTTTTCGCTGCATTCGATGTTGTCATGTGAGAAACATGATGCGACGGAATATTCGCGGGTATGTAAGTACGATAACGTCCCGGCGATACGGTTTACAAGTAGCAGTTAGATACAACGATCGATAACATTAATGAAAAAGCTTGACAGCGGGGGAGGGGGGGGGAGGGACGGTAGAGCGACGAGGGAAAAACTTTCGCGACCATTAAACGTCAAAATCGTTGGCAACGTTGCCAAATTCACCACCGAAAACGCGGATCTTTTGGCACGTGACTACTCGCTTCTTCAGGAAATGATTTATCTTAGAACACCGACGGTTCTGACATCGACACTGTTACCGCGGACCGATATCTTTATTGCATAAGGACGCGTCTCCCAGTTGGGGAGGGGAGGGGGGAGGAGGAGAACATTAGTAGACGCCATGCGTTTCTGCATCGCCGAATTTCACGTTACATTGCGACGCGCGTTACGCCGCAAGTTTCTGCGGGCTACCGTCCAATACCGTAGAAAAATTGGAATCTTTCATGGAAATAAAAAAAAAAACGTACTCTTTCATTTCGACAATACGTATAACAGCGACCTAGAAAACTCGTCGATTTCCACCCGATACATGTGAACGTACTTAACACCAAAAATTCCGATGCGTGGAAAACGAGTGGAGAATTTTTGAATCCACGCCAGTTACTCCGTTTAATAAATTCATTCTTTTTCGCATTATACCGCTACGTACGACCTGATTCCGAAATAGAAAATCAATACAAATTCCCCGGTTATCGCTAGTTTCCCGTAAACCTATCATCAAACGTTTAAAAACATGTCTCACGATAAATCCGACCATTATAACAAAACAAGATAATTTAACGAAACAAAAGAATAAATAAATTATAGTTTCGAAATAAAAATATCCTTTCAAATCCAAATTTCGTTTCCTTGTTAACGGTATCATCAGTCTCACCTCTTGTCAGGAAGCAGGAAGACCTTAGCGTAAGGGTTTCTAGGTTGGCCGTTGATCCTGGGCGTGAGTCCCGCCGCGCAAACCAGAGTGACGATCAACTCGAGCGCCACATGATCGAAGCCCAGCTTCACCTGGAGATTACCACCGACATTCGTGTTCCCGGAGGGATGCCGCATGTACCTGCCGCGTCCCTGCGCGTGCAGGTCCGGCGATCCTGGCGAGGTCACTAAAACCGAAGGTTTCTCGCGCCTCGCGTCGTATAACTCTGCAAGTGATCGTTCAAGTACGGGATACAATTTAAATCGGTTCCGTGCGGTCCTCGGACTGTTATATAATATGTAGAGACTACGAGACAGGGGGAGGGGGGCGTGGGGCACACGTGGTCGGATCAACGACATTGCTTCGGGCTGGGTTAACGTGACACATATAGATATATATATTATTGTATATGTATTGTATAGAAATTTGGTGATTCAAACGATATTGGTTGTAGAGGAAGGTGGATGACGGTTAGAACTGTTAGATTAATCTGATTTGTGAAATCCTGATGGAACGTGTTTCCACTTTCCTCTAAGGTAGTACATGTTCAGTGTGGGATGGAAGAACTTAGCTTGTTGATTTTAATTGTTAATCATTGCTCCGGATCGTTTCAGATTGGTGTAATTTGAAACGGTGTTTTAATGATTAACTGGGACGAATAATGATTTCGTGACTTGATGATATTTTAAATAAGAGTTTGTTTAGAAAATGATATTGAAGTTGGATAAATTATTTTACAGTGTTGTTTTGTTAGCTTGATACGCTGTGATATCATCAAGTCACTCTATGGGGATCTTAAATAATTGTTAAGCTTTGTTCACCAACAAAATTGGGTATATCGACACGTTACAGCCATTCCTCGGAAGGGTTTTTCGATTCTCGTGCAGGGTACTCTCGTCGAGGTGCACAAAGTCAACATGACGCACCCCTGTAGATGCAATTAATGCAGATAGTGGATTTAGCGTAGATGCACTAAAATTTTGGTGGATGCATTTTACATTAAACGCAACCCTGTATGATGCAAGATGACGATATATATACATGTCGTGAGTATTACGTTCCCTTCGCATAAATTCTAAAAACATCGGTCTTTATACCTTTCCTCGTGCTTCGTTACCATAAAAAAAATGACCTGTCATAAACCTATCATAAAACTGTTCCGTGTTATACGAAACTATTTTCATAAAACTATAATGAACCGTAGATTCTATAGATAGGCGTGTGTAAAACCGACAAAAAAAAAGAAAAGAAGACAAGAATTCATAGCACACGTTAAACGATACCACTGCGTGTCAAAGTGACTTTACAATATGACCGATGCAATTTATCATTTCACAGAAACGTTTATCAAAAATTACAAAGATTCTTTGCGACGATGATGATCGTCATTCAAACGTTTCATAAACGGTATGTAACGACGGAGTTGCGCGATGACAATGCCAGGAAGGTTTCAGATGGGGGTATTAACAGAATGATACATCGTACAAAGGGGAATTTACAAGAGATGCCTGATCCATCCGTAACCAACGTAGAACAATACGAGACAACACACAGATGTGATAAACATTAACGTTCTGATGTACTTTGTACGCACAGTTAAAAGTTGTTGCTCCCATAAAACTATTCTCATACAACGGTGGTGTTAGCGGGCGGTGCATTGCCACTACTGTCTACATTCTACGGTAACATCGACGGTATACACAAAGCGGAATGATTATTGATTTTCTTTTTTTTTCGTCAAAACGTTCATCGATCTCGTAGCCGTTGTATATCCACGGCCACGGGTATCGTCGATTTCGGTTCCACTCGTCGTGATTGCGAGAAAAAAATTCATGTCGCATCACAGAAAGAATCGGGGACAAGACAGAGAATCGACGATAAATATGTATACATATATGTGTATGTACGTATGCTATATGTATATGCAACGGGAGGGGACACTGATTAATATGGAAATCGAGATTTAAGAAATTTGAGGCCTACCCCATAAAATACATTTCTTAAGACCTGGAATACGAAAAATCATATAATCTGTGACAATGTAGCGTTGTATTTTCAATGAACTTAAATATACTTATATCTATGTTACGCATAATTATATGTATGTATGTTGTTTCGCATCTTTGATAGTGTCCGTGGATAATTTTGATTGTTGTGTCGCAGTGAAATTTATAGAGTGAAATTTGTTTTTCGACGCTTGTTAGCGAGGAATACGGTGAATTGTACCTCGTAGTTTTCATTATGGTTATCCCTTACTGTATAGTATTCATTTAATTTATTTTACACACAGTTATAATTCTAAAAATCTCTAATTCTACGTGATACTAAGTACACATCGCGATGTATGTACAGGGTATCTGTTAAACGATTCACTTCAAGTGAAATCCTTAGCCTGGAGTAAGACGATTTTCAAAAATATCTTTCAATTAATTATAATATTTTACACATCGAGCAATTACTCACTACGGACAGGTTTGAAATATATTCTCTAAAATTGTCTTACTCAGGTCACAAGAATCATCCCGTACACTTGAAACGAGACACTCAAGAAACCCTCTAAATCATCGCGATGAAAAACACATTCGATGTCAACCAAATAAAAAGAAATATATGTATATATATTTATATATATATGTATATATAAACATATATACACATCTCTTTAAGTTACTACTATACTCGATCCACAGCAAAAATTCCATAGCACCCTAGATCATCTATCATATCTCGAACTCTCGCAACTCCTTACGGACATGTTCTACTATCTCTACGTTTATTCTCTAAAAAAAAGAACACGTTTTACGTTTATACTCCGGGACAGCTCAGACTATCTTTAATCTCCGTAGCAACATATACACTACGAGACAAAAGAGGTTGATCGGGTTTAATAGGGGGGGTGGACGGGGGTTGAAGAAAACGAACGAAAATAAATCAAAACAAACATATGTATATATGTATATGTATATCTAAAACAGACGGACAAATGTATAGTTTAATATTATCGATAAAAGATTATCCTGATCGTGTAACCGATGGGTGGGTGGGGGGGAGGGGTGGTGGGGCTGGTGGTTGTGGTGGGTCGAAGGGTGAAAAGATAGACGAAAACCGATGAGAATGAAGGAGAATAGTCACCTTTGTGATGCGGCTGTTGAGGCCCCGAAATGGTGTCGTGTTTCTGCCGCCATTGTCCATGCGCCGTGACTCTACGCGACATGATCGGCGTCGAAGGCGTCGGCCCCGAAGGTATCGTCCCCGGCGCCGTTGTCGAGGACAAGCTCCGCGAAACTACCAGCTCCACTTGGGGCTCCTGCCTCGACTCGGCGATGATGTCGTAAACTTCTTGGAAGCTCTTGCCCTGCAGGGACCTTCCGTTCCACTTGATCACCTCGTCACCTGAAATCGTCGAGTGTCCGGTCGGTTTTCAGATGGATCGCCTCGGGCAACGGAACGGGCATACCATCGTGTCGGCAAAGAGTTTATTTACTTCGATCCAGGAATTTCTGTGAGGAACGACGCCCGGGAAACAGGTGCTTCTGCGGAGTTGTCGTGAAGAAAGGTGGGAGGGGGAGGGAAGGTGGGAGGATGGATTGGCTTGGTGGGTTGGATATGATAAGTATTTCTTGGCTATGCTTGTATCAAAGTAAGTGGAAGATGTTTAGATAACGAGGGATATCGAAGAATTTTTGAAAGTCTGAATCGATAATGGAATCGGACACCCTTATTAGGATTTGTAATATTTACTTTTCGAACATTTATATATGTAGAAGACCTTTCTTTATGCTGTTGCAAAATTTAAAATAAACGATAAGTAATATATCATTACAACACGTTGTCCTGTAATTCAACAGTCATCATATCCAAAATTTCAATATGCAATCTTAAATCCTGGAACAAAAATTCGACAGTCCAATTGGTCAAAAATTAATCATTAGTTGTAAAATCTCGTAATTGGGTGTGGTATCAGTAACCTTCTTCCAAAGGGTATTTTTGGTATCGAAGAAGAATTCTAAGAAGGGTTTGAACACGGGACACCGATGGTAAATGTTCCAGTTCTAACACGCGCGGTTAAAGCTTATCCTCTTACCGGGTCTCAGTTGACCTTCTATGTCCGCCGTGCTACCCTTCTTGACCTTCTCGATGAGGGCGCCCCTAGAACCATTCTCCAAGAGCTTCCCTCCGACGACTTTCAGCCCGAGTATACTACTACTGCTCCCGGAACCAGGTTGCTTTCGCAATACCATATGGCCAATGATCTTCAGACCGTCTCTGCTCACTTGCCAGGATAACGGATGCTACGAAGCCCGGAGAATGTTTTTCGTTTTTTTCACAATCAAACTGACGCGACGTTTTGTTCGTTCTTTTTTTTTTTTGCAAAACGAATAGAATACCCTGCGCGAGCCCGAAATTAGAAAATGGATGAGAGATTTCGAATGTCGTTGTAATTAATATGATATAGAGGTATAAGAAGTGTCATTTCGATGACGTAACAACCATTTCCTATTTTCCGACGCGGCAGGACTAATCACTATAAATCATTTGATGTATGAAACCTCACTGATGCTAGTTACTTTTTGTAGCCAGTATTCCGGAGAAATATTTCCTGACGTCGTTATTATTTATTTAATTGCGATTCAATTTGTATTGATTTTCATTACATCACAAAATATTTCTCTATTAAAGAATACATAAGCATTATCAAACACGCGTGTCGATTTTTACGCGCAATCATTCCGAAAGTGTCTATAGGTATCATTAAAATTTCAATTAATAATTATCACAAGAGAATTACAGTGTATTCCGGAATCGAGACTCGTGTTATAAATGCTGCGCAAATTGTTTATATAGAAAGCTGAAGAGTATGACAGTCTGTTTCGACGTTTCCCTAGCAATTTGATGCATATTCGAGAGAGGATACCAGATGCAATTAGATTCATTATTGAAATATCTCATCCTGGAAACCTATATTATTATTCCATCAAATTAATATCATTAATACTAATCTACACAACATCCGGTATCCTCCTGCCAGTGATGAAAACATCTGCTACGATGTTAGTCTACAACGTTTCGGGTTTGGGAAGATGGTAAAACGATCTTTAGGCTTGACAAAGGAGTAAGCATTACCCGCTATTATACATCTAATATGTATAAGAACACGAGCAGTCACTAACTCATGCCACACATGCTTAACGAGCATTATACATAGGTAGAAGGTACAACCAATCCCTTCGAACGTCCAATGTTCGAGATCTCCGTAGTTTCAGGCATATACAAGGCATGCAAAACAGCTGCGTGATCAGAATCGGATTGCGTTTCAAAAAAACACCCTGCAAGTGAAGTTTTTCTCTGTCGAAGAGCGACTCGATTCATCAGGTGGATCTACTTTAGGGAGAGGGGTCGCCTCCTTCCGGTTCCCAGTCGATCGTATTAAGTCAGAATGAGACCGTTCGTTAGCATATTTTGATTTTTTGGGAAATGTCGTAAGTTACGTGATAGGTGAAATTTCACACAGCTAGCGTGCTTGCGTGGCAAGCTTATCGTGTGTTCTTATTTTTTTTTTCTTTACCTCCTGCTACCCTTTTCGAAAGGTCTCGAGAGTGAGAACAATTTTCAAACGAACCTATTCCGAACGTCGTTAATGCGACTTTATGATAGGAAGGCGAAAAACTTTTATATAATTGGTTGTTTTAAACTGAGAAGATCTTCTTTTTCTTTGGAACTCGTATCATTGTAGACCGCTCCACGGCTACTTGGTCTAATTAAGGGATTTAAAGAGCTAACAGAAAGTTTGAATAATAAGTTCGACAAGATCTCTCGACTATTCTGGGTTTTCTTTTGTGCAGACCTATATGTGCGCGCGCGAATGAAATAATTGTAATTAAATATTTTACGAATAGGGTTAATTACACGTGTGAAGTTCCGATAGGAACGCTCGTTAAAAGATATTTATATAACGATGAAAGATGAAATATAATTCTTTGAAATTGTTTGTCACTATCCCATTTGGAAACGTTGAACGCAATTTGTTTTTTAAATAAAACACGTACGATCGGTGACCGAGGGTGTAACTTTCGAAAAAGAAAAAAATCGTTCTAAATTTATCGTTCTAATTTGTTTGTATGTCAAGTACACGCAATTACTTCTGCTCCCGCGGAACGATAAGTAGCGTAAAATTTGTTCTAGCTCGTATATACGGGTGTACGTTCGAAACAATAACAGAACTCGCGGTGTTTTACAATTGGTTTACAGCCAATTATATCAGTTTTTCGTTTCCACGTTCGGCTGAAGCGGTCGGGTGTCCGGAGACCGAAGTATTATCAAAAGACATCGCGAGAAAACCGATCGACGAGATCTAACGAGGTCGTCGAGACTTGTTCGTTCGGATATCCTTTGGCCGTGTTCCAATTCGATTAATTATGAAACAGGTACGCTTCTCTCAAGAGCCTGGCATCCTTTCGGCTCTTTTAATTGGACGTTTCGGATCGGAAGCGACTCATGAAATCACATCCGACTGTTCGTATTGGCAGTTGACACGCGGTCGCGAAAGGGACAAGGGGATCACCGCTATCGGATGAACGTCGCTTTAGTGAACCTGGTTGCAACGTAATTATAATCATATTATACATTAACGTAATAATCCGGGGGAGGAGAAAAAAAAATTGAAAGATTGACGCACGAAAGGGATATAATCACTGCAAATGTAATTTACACTTCGATGAAATTTTTCATATCGATTTACTTACTACGTGGGATATTACGTTACCGTTTGTTAGTCGAAACGACGTTTCATTTTTACTTATCGGAATATTTTGTTCGACGTGGTGTACTGCGTGAAAATGTTATTAAAAAAGAATATAGGATTGTAGGCCGATTGAATTTTCTACAACTACGCGGCTGTTGTCCTTTGATGTCGAGCACTTAGAAGCAATTTAAAGTACTTCTTGACTTATCGTTTATCAATATCAAACTTTTCTGTGAAATTATCTTTCAGCTCGTCACAGTATTCCGCAGCGGCGAGGCATGTTTTAGCAATGTACACGGGAAATTACGTTTAATCGTGCTTGGAAAAAGGTTGATCTTGATTTAGTTGGCGAGGTACATAAGACGATCCGTCGGTAGATAAATTGCTCGATTGCCGTCCGTTTACTCGGAGAATTTAATCTTGCTTATTTGCTTCGCATAATTGGAGCACGGCCCTGAGTCTCCTGTCTTCCTTCATTATCGAACGATGATCCGCGTACAGCCGATATAAATACACGCGATGGAAAACCGCCCCCGATAATCGTTCGTTTCTGCTAAGGCGAACGCAATCTCTTGCAAGATCAATAATCATAGCGGAGAAATTACAAGACACTTGTTTCCTCGCTAGACAAAAGTTTTCCGTAATCGCGTAAGTAACATATTATCATCTTCGACAGACAATTTCGATCGTGTCACGGTCCAACTACTGCAGAAATATATATTACTGCGACTTGAATAATACACGGACTGCATATCGCACAGGTAGAGGAGTTTACAAGTGAAAAAAAAAGAACATGATGTGGGTCAAAGTGTTCTAACCATAGAAGTAATGAATCCATTTATCCTATGTCCAATGGTGTGAAGTGTTAAAGTGGATACGATCGATAATAACGATTACATTCTACGGTTACTTTCTCGAAAATATTACGATTACGTTGTGACAATTGAAATATTTAGATTTAATACGATTCTATTCAAAACCGATCAAACCGCTCGACAAGTTTCCAATAAATCACATTTAATAACAATAATAATTTTCTATTTCCCATCGAATAAAACCCTATAAATAACAATATTAAACAAATTGTACTTGTGAAAATATAGAAAAACACGAGAGAGAATAATTATCGATCGTCAGATTTCCCAATAACCTAACCCTGTCCCACATTTCAAAAACCGGGACGACTTGCCGTTTCAATCCCAGTCCCGAGGTGGTTTCTTTACAGGACCGCGGAAGATCTTGCGAGAGATGTTCCTTAAATCCTCGATAGTTCACGGCACGTTTATCAGGAACGAACGATTAATCCGACAAAGCGATCAAGGGCACCACCGTGCCCCCCCCCTCCCCCCACCCTTCTCCCGTTACGGGCGAGACTGTAACTCGCGAATAACTGGTCGTTCCGTTCGAATGATTTCAAGAGAGAGTGGAAGAGATGGTTTAAATGGTAGGTCGGTCCGAGATGGTCGTCGGGCCGCGGATCGAAATTCGAAGCCGATTTACGAGGTCGTATAATAACGATAACGGATAATCGAACTGTCGTTGCCCATCGGCCGTCCCGACGCCAGCAAATTGACAAATACGCCCGAGAGGGGAAACTATCGGAAAACTAGCATCCGAATGGAAAGTAGGTATGAGGAAGAACAATGACGGGTACAATGATGCCCCCAGCTATATTGCTGGCGTGCACTCTGCCCGATTTTCACGCAATATTCCCTTCCTCTCGTTGTAGAACTCGATCGGTAATACCGGATACAACGTCGATGATCCGGTTGCGTGTATTCTACGTTTTGTTTGCTAAACGTAATCGTCGGGAGGGCATACGACCACCACAGTTACGTACATGTATGTATCTATGTATGTATGTACGTATGTGTGGATACATACGTTCGACGTTATTTTCTATCGTTACATCGTTGTATCTTCGTACACGTGGTGGCCTGATTCGTGAGTACACGATGGATACGGTGTGTGTACTTTCATTTATTCCGATCCCGGGGCTTTTTCAACGGTTCTTCGTTTTTAATGAGAGACGAACTTATGGATGGAACGCATTTACGGCAGTTAGATGCGAGGGGTGCAAAATGATACTTCGTTATTTCGAGCACCGTGCGATGAAACAACTTTGATACTCCGGAGCTGTGTGTGTTTTTCTCTTTTTTCTTCTTTTCTCTCTTTCTGTGTGTGTGTGTGTTTTTTTTTCTATGAAAAAAAAAGAAGAAGAAAAGAGAGAAGAGATAGAGTCTGATTCACGCACGCTTGCACCCCCGTTGAATTTAACGCCTTTTATTTAATAACGCAAAATGATACATTGTTTCGTTATGCTTGCGTGACATGTACCGTGTAGTGAATGAACGATAGTGATGTTGGAGGAGTGAGAAAGATGAGTATAGTGAGTGCACTCGAAGATCATTCCTCGTCGAGAGATTCCTCGAAGAATTCCAACTCGATGATTAACAACGATGTCTCGTGTTATTTTCATGGCAAACCCTCGATGAACACGATAACTTTCCGTATGTTTCTTATCAGCGAAAAACTAGCGAAGAAAATCCTATGATTCGTAGGTGAAGACGTCTGAGAGAAACGAATGAATATTACGCATGAATAATAGCTATGATGACTTGCAGGCATGGATCTAATAATCTAAAAATGCCGGTATCGATACTCGATCGCAGGGGAGCCGTGATGAACGTTTGCATTATGAAGATGAAAAAAAGTAACGCTTGAGGGATGGCACGATGTGAGATAGAAAGTTTCCCGAAGAAAGCGATGATAATATATCCTACTCTCTAAGCCGCTAAATCACAGGGTATCCGAGATCTCGTTAGTGATGAGATAATTCAAAAGGTTCATGCGGAAGTGCGAGATAAATCTATTTGCCGTTTTGACTTGCATTTTGCCATCGTGTTCGGTCAGGAAGCGGTTAAGCAAACGTTTCCGACGCAACGGAACACGATGGTACGCCGAACGATTCCTGTGGCTACGGTTTCAAGAGATCCGAACTTGCACGTTAACAACAATGAGGTTACAAAAGGTATATTATAAAAGTGCGTCGAAAAATTTATATAACGGAAAGGACGTTTCAAAGCACGGAAGCCTTATAAGCTCGAAGTTTGGGGGTAAATCGAGCAAAAGAGGTATCTTGATCACCAAGGTGTCCACATGTTGATAAAAAGAAAAAAGAGAGATAGTCAGAAAGAGAGTAAGAAAGAGAGAGAGAGAGAGAGAGAGAGTGAGAGAGAGTGAGAGAGAGAAAGAGAAAGAGAGAAAAAAAAGGAACAAAAAGAAAGATACTAGAAAAGTTGATAGAACAGTGGAAATCGGGATCTTTCACTCCCTGAAACTTCGGCTCACCTGGCATACGTGACGTATGTATGTATGTTTCTATAAAATTCAAACGTAACTAAAGGCTACTCTAAGTACATTAATTAATCAGATCAGGCACTAAAAACAAACCACGAATAGTCTTCGGTATATATATATATCTCCACTAAAACTATTTATTAAAAGCAAGGAACGAGGAAGAATAAACCGTATTCCACTTTGGACGACAGTAACGCCACGATTTTCACGCCTGAAATTCGGCGGCCGCGGGTAAAGAAAAAACATTCGGAAATCGTTTATGTCGTTAGAATTATCATTAACGACGATCGCGCGTACAGAGACCCCTTTTACTCGATCCACCAGCGAAGTTCAGTTGGTTCCTAATAATATTTTATCTATTTCGAGCTGACTCCTATCCTTGCTCGAGAGAATCGAGTCGACAACGTATTTCATTTTTTTTTCTCTCTCTGATCTACACTATGTTTCTCGAGAAGCAAGTATTCGTGTGGATTTCTCTTGGTATTTTATTATTCTTATTATTATCGTTATTGTGAATTTATTATTATTATGTTTTTTTTTGTTTGATTATTTTCATCGTTCGTCAACGTTACTCGAGTAACGGGCCCGTACCTTGGGCAGGTCGCCCCTGTTGCTGTCTTCACTGCTCGTGAAGGTGCTAGAGGTGTCTATTCCGGAGTCTTTGGTCGCGCTGTCTTGGCTACCTTGCCGATCGGCCTCCCAAGACCAATCCTCCTGAGGGCCCCCAACATTGGTCCCACCGTCAAATCGCACTGTCTTTTTCCCCCTCCTCTCCGTGAACCTGATGGACACGCCACATACACAGAGATACGAGACGATGTACGTGTGATTGTGAATGTTTGTATGTACGTGTGTCGTGTCTGTACTGAATTTCCTTTTATCACTCTCTTTTCTTATTGATTTTTTTTTCCTCTGTTTATTTAGTTACTTATTTTCGTTATTTTTTTTTTTAATTATTTTAACGTGTATCTGTTCGTTCAGTGCCTACGTCGCGATATCCAAATCCCGAATTTGCCTCACGTACCGTGAAAAAAGAAAAGCAAAGTACACCGTGTATAAACTCGAGTTTAGTTACTACGTTGCTTCTTATTAACGATATCTAATGATTTTTCTCGCGGGAAACGAAAAAAATAGTGTCTACCGAGCCGAGTAGAAATTTATATTCCGGCAACCAGTAATCCCGGGACAAACCGGTAGAAAGAAAAATAATTAATACGAAAAAAAAATACGAAACGTTATGATACGAGGAAAGAAACAAGAAAGATAACAAAACGAAACTAGAAACGAACGCACGATTGCCAATTTTGGAACGCACCTCCTACTGTCGGCGCGCCACTCGTCGCCACTCCTTCGGAAGCTCCGTCTGACGAGAGTGCTCTCCTCTTTTCGAGGCTCTCGCGGTGGATGATGACCGTTATATTCGATGGTCATCGCGCCCGTGTTGTGGTGCCCATTGTGGGGTCCGTTGTGCCTACGTCCACCGCTGGACATTGACATCGGAGCTCCCGTATGATGGTAGTACCCCTTCCCTACAGTAGATCCAAAACGTTTCGTCTTCTCTAATTTTCACCGTTTTATTTGTTTGTTTGAGTTTTTTTTTTTTTAATTTTGTATCAACGATATTATAACCGTGAAATCCTTAACTCTATCACTACACTCTAAATTGATCCGTTCTCACCGTTCTGATACCGTTCGATAGCTCGCGATTAATGTCGACTGTCCTGTTTCTGAAAATATATATATTTTGTTTTTAAAAATTCAACGACCGATATCTATCCCCCCATTTTTCTGTTGCTATAAGTTTATTTTTATATAAATAGATAATATTATAGGCGGGGGGAAAGAAAAAAAAAGCGGAATATCGTGAGTGTTGCTTCTTTTTCTTCTATTTAAGCATCATCGAGGAGACTCTCAATCTGATTACTCGGTCATTTCGTTCCGCATCGGAAGACTCTCGGAAGTTTTCACGCCTACAATAACATTATTTTATCTCTCGAGCCTCGGTAGTACACCTCCCTGCGACACTCTGCAAGTGTGAATCTATCGATTGGTTCATCCACCTTTCCCTTCGCTCCTCCACCATTTGCTTCACCCTCATTCTCGGCCGTGTGTGTGTGTGTGCGTTTCGTGTGTTGCGATACCTGTCGAAAACGAGGTAAGAAGACAGCGGGTGCAGGCGTTTTATTTTCCCCCCCAACCCGGGGGAAATGGATAGTGAAACGGTGTTTCAAAGCGAACGGAGAAATCGTCCGGATTTTGCGTACATGGCTGGCGGGACGCTGGTTTACGATTAATATGTTAAATGTGCAAGGGATGTGTGTTTGTGTGTGTACGTATATATGTGCGTGCACAATAGTGATGCGACGTTCCTAAAACAGCCACCCGAGACTTTTTCCGACTTTGACGTTCAACCATTAAAGGAGAGGTCTTGCGTATTGCCACGAATGTCACGGGGAAACACATAATAAGTTTTATGCGTCGAGTCCTACACGTTTTCGATATTACATGATACCACGGTGACCTTTAAAACCGATCGACAAGTATAAGTATTGAAACAGGGGTGAAATAAATTCTCAAAAAGTTATTAACAGGGATACCCACGATACTTCGTGTTAAGTATGTCGATTAATAAAAAGAAATAAAAAATGTCACCGTGATACCGTGATTCGTAAACGTACAGGAGTCCGGTGAATGGTGCAATTTTCGTACGTTACCAATGAAAGAACGATAAGACAGATTCCCTGAACGTGAACACTTCTCCATCGTTGATAAACAATAGTAATATCATCACCGTGTTAGAGGTTTCGAGGGGTGGCAGAGTACATTCTGTATTCTCTGATATGCAAGTAGGTATACCTGGATTCCGGTAAACACGTTCAGATAAATATCGAAGCGAGAGAATGTAAAATGTCGGAAGATTGGATTTCTGGCGAGTGATACGTGTACGTGGCGTGAGTGAGGTGTAAACAAGAGTATACCTGTGCACGATTCGTAGCCGTCCAAAGTAGAACAAATAAAATCTGTTACAGCTCTGCCGACCGGTCGCATTCTACCGTCGATTCGTTCGACATCGAACGCAAAAAGATTCGAACTTTTCTAAACGAAACTTTCTAATTTCAAAATCGTAATACAGCTTCATCGCAAGTAAGTAACGTGGTGGAAGAAACAGCTAAGTTTTTAAACGTTTACGGAGAACGTAAGGTAAAACGAGAACAGATCAGATAAATAAATAAAAACGTAATACGATATATAGGATTAACGTGCAGCTACAGAATAATTGTACTATTCATTACTATTAATCATCTCTAATGAAACTTGATCGGGAAACAATGGAACTCGTTGATGGCTCGAGAGCGAGAAAGGTGATGTGGTAAATGTGCATAATTCTAGAGTAAAAAAAAAAGAAAAAAAAAACGAAAACTGCCGTAAGAAATATTAAATATTTTTGCGATGTATGATGACGGTGTCACGTAACTGCATGTATCGACACTTTCCCAATTGTTAGCTCGTTTTCGAGCGTCGTTAGTCGAATCGAAAAAGTTTTGCTGGGCAAAACTGGAGTGCGCCCGAAAAAAGTTCTTGCCGATAAAAAAAAACAGAGCGAGGGACAGAGGGACAGAGAGAAAAAGAGAGAAAGAGAGAGAAAGAGAAAAACAGATAGTGAGAGAGATAGAAAGAGAGACGGAGAGAGAGAGAGAAAGAGAGAAAGGGAGAGAGAGAAATTAAACGGGGTTATTCTTTTCGATCGGCATTTGATCAAACGCTTTTTTCTTTCTTTTTTTTCGAATACTCGATCCACATACGACATCCGCGACCAGCCGGCAGATGACGTACACACACATGCACACGCATACGCAGAGATATACATATAATATATATTGAGGTAGATATACATATATGTATGCGATCGGTTCATATATATAGTATATAATATATATATGTATATGTATATATATATATTATATATATATGTATGTATATATATATATGTAATATATAGCGGAAGACGATCTGCCTTATTTGCATTTGAGAAAATTAGTAGGTACCGCGAGGAACTGACGATTCATTCTGTCCCCGGGCTTCTCCCTCGAGCTCCTGGAAGTGACCACCATGGGCGGCGGTTTTTCTCCTAAAAGGCGATCTCTCTTTAAGTCACACATTGCATAATATACCGTCGACTTACTGCTAATTCAAACAGAATACGTTAGACTATTCGTTTTGAAAATTATTATTATTCTGATCCTATTTCACAAGTATATGTAAGTATGTATCAGAGTCTCTAAAACAGCATATAATATGTTTGGTAAAATACTGGAAAAATGCATTGTTCATAATAACGAACCATTGAACTTTGATAACACATCATCTACATGGATCATGAGAGCGATTCTTTGTAAGGTGTTCCACATAAATCTATAACTATAGAAATTTAATTATGGATAACTAGACTATGATTTATTCGATGCATAGGAGAGAGAGAGAGAGAGAGAGAGGCGGGGGCGTGGGGTTGGCTAGAAAAGTAAACAAATAATATTAATAATAATTTGCCACTGCTATTGTAACTGTATTATAATAAACCTACACGTAAGTACTAATGTATAATCGCAAGCAACGTATCATTAACAATAATCTCTGCTACACGGACAAACAAGTGATCGTTCCGTGATAACTCCGTTAGGTCGAGAAGTTTAGAGTCTAGATTGAATTCAGTGAGGAAAGGATGTGTCGAACGGAAGGAACAGGAACCGTCTCGTTCGTCGTAATACGGTCTTGGAAATAAGGTAAAGGATCCGTGCATCATAAAACCGGCAAATTGGCCATACGATCGCCATGAGAGACCGTCCGCGTTTTTCCTTTATACGTATGTATAACTCAATGTCGCTTCTCTATCCGTAATACCGGTGCGTACAGGGACACACGATCTCAATCTGTGAGCGAAATGTATGCGATATTGACTTTACGGGTTATAACGAGCGATAATAAAAACACAGATGTGCCAATAAGAATTCACCTTTATCGTCGCATTTTCGATAGTGTAATCCGATACGTTTCTCTCGCGAACGAAACTGTGTTACTGCAAAACAGCTTTACACGGATAACATATATTACGCTTATTATTGAATAACAACAATATATATATATAGATACACGATATACATAACAACGGTGTAAATTTAAAATATACGTAGTAATTACATACATACTTAATGCTGAGACAAAGTACCGCGCTTTTATTTTTTCTTCCTACAACACACGTCTCCAATGATACGCGTCCCACATTAGACCGCGAATAAAGTTTAAATGTTAAAAGTATAATGCGCCGCAATAATCAATGGTTCGCGCAGAAGATAAGACTCTTTTGCATAATCGCCCCGACGTTGCTACAAAGCTTCGCGTATAAAGGAACGTTCATACTGTAAAATCAACCACCTGGAGCGGAGAGTCGATGGGTATTTAAGCGCGTGCAAGGTAGGCGGAGTAGTTACGCATCCGCGAGTATCCGATGCCGTAAACGTGGTATTTTCTACTAAACGATGCTCTGCGCGTATAATAAATAGATGGTGTATGTATGTATGTATGTATGTACGTGGCGAAGTTGCGAGTAGATATAGACGGTAGCTATACGGACGTTACTGGTGCACGGAGGCGGCACGAAGTCTTAATTTAAAAGTTAGATGACACCGACTTACCGCGTATAAATCACTCCGGGATTTTACCACCTCCCGCCCTTTCTCACCGTCGTTTTCCCTACTAGTCTCGGGGTATCTCGTTCGCGCCTTTCCCTCTTCCAAAAGGAACGAGAGATGAGAAAAAAAAGAAGAACGAAGACAAAAAAAAAAGAAATCCCCAAACTTACGAGATCCGACGAACGGAGAACACGGGTAACATCGGATAATCTAATGTTTACTAAACTCTACGCGTCGTTCCTGTGTTTCGTTTTACCCGCTATCGGTATTTTATTCCGTTAAAAAAGTTGCACGGTTGACGAACGAGACTTCGATGGGTTTAATCAGTGTCAGGAAAGAAATCCGGAATTACAGTGTCACGGATAATATAAGGAGGAATATCGGATGGAAAGAAGAATTTTCGTGGATGTATTCTTAGAGTATTCGATTTAAATCGTATCCCTGAAAATAATTGTTTCTTATTAATTCAATATTCGATGTAAACAATAAAATGGGAAAGGCTTCGGTGAAAAAAAGAAAATGTCAAAGGGAGATAATCAAAGCGGATCACCCGGTATCCGCCTCGATGAGAAGGTAAAGTGTGGTCGTGACAATTTATCCTTATCTCCCGTCTCTTCGTTTCCCTGGAATCCGATAGCTGTTTCAGCTCAGGCTCTCTCTGCAAATCCTCGTTAAAGGGAAGTTGCGCAAGTAACCTATGAGCGCACGTAACGGACTTACCTCTCGAACTTCTACAAACTAATTCTCTATTCTCTAATTGTATTGTGCATCTACAAATGGGAGCAACAACGCCGTCCGACTAACCCGTCGCTTTTCTCACGTGACACACGTATTTAAAGCGATTCAAACGTACGATTCGTTGCCACTCGCCGTGAACTTGCGATCAGTGACGACGCGCAAGGATTTTCGCTAATTGGCACGCTAAGCCTCTTAACCAAATAAATTCGTTTAAATGCGATTCGTTAGGGTCTTATTCATCGCATTTATTCCAACTCGAAAACAGTTTTCCCGTATTCCTACCGGATAGTGTAATCGTCTATCCGATGCTCTGCAGTATCGATACGTTATTTATTTATCGAGTATCGATTTAAATAATATAATGTGTTTACTATTTATACCGAATCCACGAGTTCCGTATAATGATATTACTAGGCCGAAATAGATATTCGGTTATCCGGTTCGATGATATAAATGTATATTTAATAATTTTAAATGTTTTTTAATTAGAGGATATCCGTGCTTATTGCATTGGAATGGTTTCGTTAAAATTTGTCAAACAAAATGGTCACGCTCGATAAAACAATATTAAAATGAGTTTTCCTAATAATCCCTATTAAACTACTATTAATAACCCTTTGAAGAACGATGGGAATTTCATACACGATACGTACTCATTACGCGCATCTTTGATATGTGCTATTTCCGCATAGCGGCTGATTTGACCATCCGCACCAAGCGTTTACCTCTACTACTGCGCTTAGGTACCGTACAACGTTTCAGACTATAATGCGTGTATTGATGTACCAAATGATGCATACACAATCCACAAAATCCTGTTTTTAGTATACAAAACACACCTGATCCCACTGATCTTTCTAGATTAACGTCGAAAAAATCTTTTACAAAATTCTAAATTATTCGTGATATCTCACGTGAAAAAGCCGGTATATAAATAAAGAAAAGAGTCTTACAGAAGATATAAGAAACATATTCGAGCACAATTTTTTCTTGACAAGTATATCCACAAAAAACATCGAAAATGCAAAGCTATGGGCCAAGTACAAGAGAATGTTACATTGGAATAGTTTGCTCATTAACATAAACTGCATTTTACACAGGATTTGAAATCAATCAAATGTGAGCAAGTTTGATTGATTTCAAATCCTGTGTAAAATGCAGTTTATGGTAATGAGCAAACTATTCCAATGTAACATTCTCTTGTACTTGGCCCATAGCTTTGCATTTTCGATGCTTTTTATGGATTCTTTCGTCATTTCCGCAAATTTTTAGATATCGACCTGAATCTTTCACTGTCTTATTGAGCTTCGAATTCCGCGTCCAACACGTCCCGGATCGTTTTAATATCTCAATCATTGTGGAAATGGCGAGCAAATTACGAAAATCGTGAAAAATCCTCAAATTCAGGCGGTTTTTTGAACGGCATTCGCTCAATTTTTGAGATAGCCGTCTGAAACTTGTACCATTGTTTTAGTTGGGAAATTCTACGGCAGATCAACATATAATAGTTGTACTTTTCGAAAATTTAATTTTTCGCAAAAATCTGAAGGGGGTAGGTCAGGATTTTTTGCGATTTTCGTAAATCGCTCGCCATTTCTACAATTTTTTAGATATCAAAATAATTCTTTCACTGTCTTATTCGGCTTCGGATTCCGCGTCCAAAACGTCCCCGATCGTTTTAATAGCTCAAAAATTACGGAAATGGCGAGCGATTTACGAAAATCGCAAAAAATCCTGACCTACCCCCTTCAGATTTTTGCGAAAAATTAAATTTTCGAAAAGTACAACTATTATATGTTGATCTGTCGTAGAATTTCCCAACTAAAACAATGGTACAAGTTTCAGACGGCTATCTCAAAAATTGAGCGAATGCCGTTCAAAAAACCGCCTGAATTTGAGGATTTTTCACGATTTTCGTATTTCCTTTGTCATTTCCGCAAATTTTTTGATATCGACTTGATTCTTTCACGGTGTTATTCGGCATCGGATTCCGCTTCCAAAACGTCCCGGATCGTTTCAATAGCTGAAAAATTACGGAAATGACGAAGGAATTACGAATATCGCGAAAAATCGTCAGATTTAAGCAGTTTTTCGTTCGGCATTCGCACAATTTTTGTTATAGCGGACTGAAACTGGTACCATTGTTTTAGTTAGGAAATTCTACGCCAGGACAATGTATAATAGTTGTACTTTTCGAAAATTTAATTTTTCGCAAAAATCTGAAGGGGGTAGGTCAGGATTTTTTGCGATTTTCGTAAATCGCTTGCCATTTCCGCAATTTTTGAGATATTAAAATGATCCGGGACGTTTTGGACGCGGAATCCGAAGCCGAATAAGCCAGTGAAAGAATCATTTTAATATCTCAAAAATTGTGGAAATGGCAAGCGATTTACGAAAATCGCAAAAAATCCTGACCTACCCCCTTCAGATTTTTGCGAAAAATTAAATTTTCGAAAAGTACAACTATTATACATTGTTCTGCCGTAGAATTTCCTAACTAAAACAATGGTACCAGTTTCAGATCGCTATCTCAAAAATTGAGCGAATGCCGACCAAAAAACTGTCATAATTTGACGATTTTTCGCGATTTTCATACATCGCTCGCCACTCGCGCAATTTTCAAGATATAAAAATGATCGAATATGTTTCGAATGCGCATTCTGAACCTTAATTTTACGAAGCTTGATGTCAAAAACGTAACGTAACAAACATTTCTAATTTAATATGTTAACAATCTGGATGTGTGTGAGAGGAAATTTCATATACTGACATATACAAAATCTACGTTATCGGCAGAAAAATTATCTCGCATGGTATGAAACATATGTTAGGGTTTGACACCGGGCTGCGTGACAGGCTGAACATGGAAATGGAGATGGAGATGGAGATGGAGATGGAGAAGGAGGAGAGGAAGAAGACGACGTTTCTTACAAAAACCTCGACTTTTTAGATCAAAATATCTCGCGATTGGCTTGATGGATCTTCTCGTAGTTAGGCTTAAATTACTCGGGTGGACGCCCCCTACAAGAATATCACCATAGTTTGGGGGAAATATGCGGATTTAATGTCGTTCGAATACCCCGAAAACCTCGATCTAATTCTTCCGGAAAAGAGTAGTTCAGGTCTACCAGTCGGGAACTCTTGTACTTGGCCCGAGTCAAGACCTTAACTCTTGATGTATATCCGTTTCCATTTTGACAAACTGTATCAACGAGAATACTGTAAATACAGCTATTTCTACAATAATAAAAACATTAATTATACTCTGGGAAGATTAATTTCTGGCTACACCATTGGCGGGCTGCATCTGCGAATGCTGGCGCAGGTGTGCGTGAAAGTAGTGACACGTCTGATTATACGGTCCGCGGTTTCGCGTCCAGCGTTGGTAACGATCAGATATCTCGTAAGCCTTTAATCTGACCTTGTTAAGATCTGATTTAAGGTCGTCGCCGATCGCTATAACATCGACGATGAATTTTTGGAAATTAAAACCTCAACAAAGGATAAACCTCGAATAACGATAAGATTCGAAAAATTCAATATTACAATGGAAATTCGAGTGCTCGGTATCCATGATGGAAATAATTTCAATTTCTCTATTCACAATTCAGGAGGAAATAGATGCAGAGAAACAACGGCTAAAAAATGAAGACAACACCCGGGGATTCGCTCACTCGATCGTCAAATTGCCATGTCTTCGGATTAAATTTAGATGAAACTGCCAGCCGAGAAAGTCCGTCCCTATTGCGCCATAGATATGTCCCGAAGGTCGATGCACAATGAGCCGTTCGATATGGTATTGGAAAAGGAATACTGGTAACTCAAACGTTAGGCTTCCCTGTACACAGCTGCAAATGGTCTTCTTTAAAAATTTAGAAAAATTTGTTTACGTGACGATAAGTTAGCAAATTTCAAATGTTCAAGAATCTCGAAATCTTTTACTCGGGCGGTCAGAGTCATTATCGACGGTAATCATATTTAATAACTCGTTTGACCTTTTAATAATTATTACATAGCGAGTAACATGCTCGAAATGTTCAACGCCATGGGGAACGAGGGGATTAAAACACCGTCGTTGCAGCATGGTGAAACAAATGTCAGGAGTGCATCGAAGAGCACGGTATTGACACAGGATTCGAAGGAACGTGGCCGTGCAGTGCGTGTTTTATCCTTGTTTTTTTTTTTTATTCTCTTTTTGTCCATCGCCTCGAGCGAAGCGAAATGTCAAAGTTTTCCGCGACGCTGGCGGTTGCGTGTCGCGAATAGAAAGTAAACGAAACGTTGGGAAACATGCGGAATCCGGTGAACATCGTCGCTACTACACTTTCATTATTTCTTTTTCCTATGTAGCGACTTCATTATCTGCTTATACGGACGGTGTGTAACAAAAGAGTTAAAAAACATTGCCGCGATCATCTTATTAGTAACGTACAGGTAACAGCACCGGAATTACCTGTGACCCCGATCTTACTTCGTTGACATTATAATATTATAAAACACGGCGAAAAAAGAAAAACCGTAACATTCCCTGAACTTCGGGTGATTCAATGACTACTTAATCGACGTAGCGAATAACGATAAACAATTTCACCTTTATCAACCGTATACGGATACAAAAGTCTAAAAATACCGATACTCCTGCGTAATACCTGTATCATCCTAAAATACACTTGCCGAGTGTGTCTCCTTTCAAAGGTTCCAGGGTTAAAAAGTGAAATTGATTCGAGCACGAAGCAACGAGTAGGATGAATACCGAGGGAAGACGAGGAAAAAAAAGAGAGAGAGAGTGAGACACAGAGAGAGAGAAAGTATTATCGAGAAGAAGAGTCACCTACGTACGAGCGTGACGTGAAACGGTGCTTGTGCCGTTCCGACGTAACGATACGGGATGCGGTAAAGCACGACCGAAAATTCCCGACGGAGCACGCGGAAATGATTTTCAAAAGAATCGACGAATGAATGGACCCTCGCAAGAAGAGCGGCGTTTTTCGGCGGCTGTACTCTCTCTCTCTCTCTCTCTGCTTCTCTTTTGCAACGGGATGAAGACTATCCAGAAATAGAGAAGGGGCAGATGTTTGAATTCGCCCACGTGCTGCCCGCGTGACGTCACGCCGCCCGTGTGGGCGTAGCAAGCGGGAGTCCTGAAGAACGGGGTGCAACTAGGGAGGAACGAAGAGAGAGAGAGAGAGAGAGGGAGAGAGAGAGAAAGGGGCAGAGGGAGAGTGCGCGTAGAGAGTACGAGAAAGACGGTAGGTTTAGAGAGCGAGAGAAACGGAAAGTTTAAAAGAGATAGTGGCAGCCGGAGAGCGAGAGAGACAGAGTTGGAAAGCGTGAAGAAGGTAGTAAAGGAAAGACAGAGACGAGGGAGAAGAAGAGAGAGTGGGAGAGAGATAGAGAGAGAACGAGAGAGAGAGGCAAGAGGATACCAAGGATCAATGCAACGACGAGACCGGGAGGGTAGAACCCGAGAATTCCCGCAGGATACCGAGCGATATGCCACGATACACGATCGCGAAGATCCGATCGAGGATTTAACGGCGGCAAGGATACCACGAATGCCGATCAAAAGTCCGCGCATCCCTGGCCAAGTCAATACTCCGAAAGAGGATTGGAGAAATTGGAAGAAAACTCGGCGTCGCGGATTTCCCGTAGCTTGATATTTTCCTTACGAACTTGAAAAACGGTGTCTACAGGTTTTGTGTTTCTATACGATTTATCTGGGATAAATAATGATAAATCGTACATTATTATTAGCGATATTATTAACGAATAAGAATCTCAATGTGAGAAGACTTTGAGATTAAAATACTATCGTTATTACCACATGAATCTCCCTGTAACTTCGTGTCGATCGACAAGGATAGGAAAATAAATATTTTTCTGGTTCTACGTGGGAATAGAAAAGTGAAAAGACAGTCGAGCAGACATGAATCGTCGAAGTTATTCCTATCCCAAGTGAACTGCTTTCCTGACGATGCGCACCTCGATAAATCGGTTTACAGTTCGCCGATCCCATGACTAATCAACTGTGAACCACGTATATACACATATTCTCCTCTTTCTCTTTCTTTCTCTCTCTCTCTCTCTCCCTTTTTCTCCATCCCTCTACCCTCGTCTTTCTCCGAACCCCTTGGTTCCTTCGCTTTTCGACACCCGTGCCGAAGTACCCGCACAAAAGCGTACACAACCTGACCGATCCAACATCTCTAACCTAAATTTTCTCGTTAGCCAAGGAAAGGGACCTGCTTCCTCTTTTCCCATGCGCCGGCGCCTTCGTGATAATGCGGTATCGCTTTCCATCCGACCCTCGGTTCAACACGATCTTACCCGGTAGACCTAGTTTCCTACACGAAATATTTCATTTACACGGATTCCTTTTCACCCCCCACGGGACATCGATAGAGCGTAGAAATCGTCAGGGTGTATCCCGACGATAAATCATTTTAATACGAAAGATTTCGCAACTTGTACGCGCGGTAGTATTCCCAGTATTAAATTATTCTTACGAGATATCGAAACGTTTCCCGTCTAGAGACGTTAGTCTCGATGGCAATGGTCGTCGGTTCGATCGGTAGACGCTTCTTATTTCCAGTTTAGCACGCGGATAATGTGCAAGTTCCGTTGGGGTCGTTTGCTGAGCGTTTAATCGCTTTGTAAGCACGCATATTATGCCGACGCGCAAGCTTTTTAGACTGCATGAGCATCGGATCGGTCGATTACACTTTCCTTCGTCGGTCCGCCTGTAAATATCATGATACAGGTGCGCACACACTCTCCGTAAACCAATTATCCATTGACACGGAAACACTGTGCCTTCCTCGTGCACCCTGTGTTTCAAGGGCATAGCTGACCCTCCCAACGAGCTCACCCTAATGTCTCCACCGCGGTCGATCATCTACAGCGAATCCGACAGTAATTCGACGCTGGATTTGAAGTTTGACCGAATACCACGAGGACGTGACATTAAAGATAAAATGAACGGTAAGACACACCTGGCAACGATCGTATCCGTGATCGGTACCACTTTTTTAATCGTTGTAATACGTATATCGAACTTGTAGGAACGTCGGAACGGTGAAAGCAATCGCGATAATGCACGATATTCGCGGAGGGATACGGTAAATAAATAGAGGACATTGGGCAGACGAATGAATAATCAGACTCTTTGTACACCGATCTCTGAATGGCTCGTGTGAACTATGGATAATGTGTATTCATACGGAATGAACTAGTAGAATAGTTGATTTTATTTGTCTTGTAACTATCGAGTACAATGGCAATCGAATATACGTATGTATGTATGTACGTGTGTACATATTTGCGTTTGATAATGGCGTACGAATTTAAATCGATGCACCTTATTCGTGACGCGCTTTGGAAATATTAGCATTCGTAATGATAATTGTACGGACTCGAGCACGTAAAATTGTGTTAAAAATAGATCGGTCTAATGTAAACCGGAGAGCTTGTACAGCGGTGAGGCATTGAATTTGTAGCAGAGAGAGCGAGTGATCACGATTAATAATAGAAAACATATGACGTATTAAATAATGAATAATTCCGACAGATAGAAATGTTCAATTTTCTTTTGTGTAAAGAGTCTCATTATTTATACAGCGACCCAATAGATGGACGTTTGATATGGCGTTCGATTACTCTTCGGCCAAATTTAATACGAATATTACTGATCCGTCCGAAAAGTATGCCAGAAAATACGAAATTTATCATTTTTCTCGGACGTGTGTGGTTTCCCTCGTATGGATTTAGATTTTATTAACATTTCACTATTGCGAGGGACGAGAGTTCCCGTGCCCGCGAAGAGTTTCAAGATGTTCTGTAAGGAATTCATTAAATTTAGAGACTGTGGAAAATTTCAAGATGTTCCGCAAGAGATTCATTAAATTTAGAGATTCTCCTCCTGTATCGAGTTTCCCCAGGTTCAACGTGTTATTAGCGAAATCTGTGCCCGCGGATCGTAAACCTGGGAATCACGTTACTTTTCCCGTCGACGTTCACGTGTCTTGCGGCTATTCAAAATTTCAGCCGGAAAGTAGAAATGTCACGTCCTCTGCACGCCGTCGTTCTCACAATACTTTATTCAAAACCCGGCCGTGGAACCGTACATAAAACAGAAACACTCTCTAAAAGATTGATCAAGGAGACTCTACGAAATCGTTCAAAATCCCGTCCGCTAATACACGTAATAAATATAAACACATATTAAATACCGTCAACAAACGACATAATATATATTCGAATTCACAAAATTTTGCTCGCGAAACTTTCCTCTGCTTTTCCACGAAGCATAAGAAACGATATTAGTCTGGCTCTAGTAAATTAATCAAATCGTTATCTCGACGTAAACAGTTGGAACTAATTGCGGTTTCAAGGTTCGCCCGGAGGGAAATTAGTTGGTCGTTCTTCAGCTAGACGAGCTCGCCGGTCAAATAGTCAACGACCGGTGTTTCGTGTGAAACGAACAAAATCAAAATAAATAAATAGATAAATAAATAAATAAATAAACAAATAAATAAATAAATATATAAATTAACCATCCAGATCAAACATGGACTCACCCTTCTCCGACTCGTCCGGCTCGTCACTGGCACACTCGGGGGTACTTCGTTCCTCCTCGCTGCTGCTGAAGCTTCTTTGCTGCTGAAGACTACCCTGGCCCGGTGGACAGGTCTGCGAGGGATGGGCGCTCTGTGTTTGGTGCACCAAGTGCTGCTGGGAGGGATGCACCACGGCTCGTGGGGGTCCGACGTCCACGGTTGGGCCATATGTTATCGCAAGAACCGTATTCTGGTCCTGGTAAACGAAACATCGTAGGTTAGACCTATCCTGTTGTTAGGTGATTCTTCGTGTATACGCTTCACCGTTTGATTAGAGGGGAAAATGTAGTTATGTGTAAAATGAAGGGTGCCGTGGAATTTGTACACGGGTTGGAATATGAATGGTAAAATAAATACGAAACGAAACGAAAATAGAGAAAGCATCGGGAGGAGATTTCTAGATTTCATGCGACGCGGGGTTCGAGAACTGTGCATTAAGTTCAATACAACTGTCATCGTATATAGAAGCTATCGTTGTAACGTAAACTAATACTATAATATAATTGAGATTAATAAAGAATATCCATAGAAACACACTTTTCTTTCGACCCTAAAGACAGCCATGGTACCAAATCCTTCGTTCCTTTTTCTGTAATTTCCATCCCCGGCGTTAATCTTGGGTGTAAATCCAAAACTATTTCTCGGGTAGTTTCCATCAGGCCCGCCTACGCAGGAATATCGCTAACGTCGCTTTTATATGCGTTTCGCTCAGCTCATACGGAACGTACTTGTTGAATGTTTAACTTCCGCATCGTACGGCACATCACGGGCGGAGGTGTTACGTCGTTGATCCCCAAAAAACGTTCGGTGAACGAGTATCGGTCCCGGTAGAGATTTCTTACCTGATAAATCGGTCGTTGTCTCTGGTAATTCTGTTGTCTTATCAGTTCGTCGATCTCGCCCCTATATAAATTCGGGTCATCCTCCGGATAGGCTGAAGGATGTCGCGGTGTTTGCTGCGACAGATGAGAAGGTGCTACGTGTGGCGCCGGTAACATTCTCGAGTGAGGCGAAACGGACATTTCCACCCCGCTATCACTCGTGGACAATCGACGACCTGGTACCTAGAAGCACACAGAGGATCTTCCTTCTCTCGTACACCAGCCCCGGGTCTGGGATTTCGCCACGTCCGTAACGTTGGAATACGTGCTGCTGTGTCGTATGCAAATGATACGTACCGTATGTATGTACTTGTCTTACATACCTGTAGTTGTATAAAGGATGTGTCGTATATCTTGAACGTTATGGTTTGCAGACTGTGTTTGTGAATCGAACGTAGTATAACGTATAGGTAAGTTATATGTAGGTATGTATATTATGTATACAATATATTATGTATATGTATTGATAAATTGTTCAATAGATATTGTATATATATATATAAACGTCCAAGATAGACGAATTCCCGCATGCATTCGATATCATGTACGTACATATCATAAAACTCATTCGTGTCGATATAAGTCAATCACATAACGTCCCGCCTGGTATTCGTCCCACTTTCCTTCTACCGTGAGAGAGAGAGAGAGAGAGAGAGAGAGATTCGGTGCTTCTTTTGTAACGTGCACGAATATGTTGGGTTGCAATTGAACAAATGTGTAAATTATATTGGTGTATAGAAATGTATACAACGTAAGAGCTGTATTAATGTTCAAAAAAAAAACATCACTATAGTTCGTACGGTAAGTGAATGAGGTATAAATCGTACTTGCTCTTGCTGAGAGTACTGTCTTCTGAGCAGACTTCCGCTCCTTTGTAACAATGGTAAATTCTCCTTCTCAGCCGCGCTGTGCGCTCTCTCGAGTTTCGGTCTTTTATCCTGAGTTTGGTCCACGAGTCCCGGAGGAACACCCACCTGCATGTCCTGTATTCGTCGCTGCATCACGTTGTCCGCGGTGGCGAGGCCCGGCTTCGTCATCCATTGTCCAGTCTTCGCCCGCAGTTCTTGCTTCTTGCGACAGAGGATGCACACCCATATTACCTGCGGACAGAAAACGATCCGAATTTTGAGGGACGCAAAAGAAAAACACGAGTGACAGAAAGGATTTCGTCATTTGCGCGGTTAACCCTCGAGTAACGTCGATAAAGTAGTATTACGCAATATCTTCGTTGGAGTGAAATCTGACGTTGATATTATATTTATTGATATTAATTTCTATTTATTGGGAAGTTTATTTTTAAAAGATTTTTAAATGTCCAGACTTGGTGAGAAAGATTGTGAAATTCAATGATGATTCTTTTTTTAAAGTACCGCTGTGTGGTTAAAGTCATAACGGGACACCAGCAATTCTTTTACAAGTCGTTTCGTATTTATTAGTCGGAATATGGGTTAACTACGGGATCCACGGAAAAAGAATTAATGATATTTAAATAATATGATGAAACTGAGAATCATGGAGTTTGATTAAATATCGCGTACGTTCAGGACAAATCTCCTTTGATCTCTCGGTACTCGTTTGATTTTTCACGTTATTGGAAATAATTTGATTCGCACAAGAAACGTGCACTGCAGTTTGATGGATCCTATTTTTCCACCGCGGTATTACGATAATCTTGAACATCGATTTTTTTCGCCTTTACCGTTCTGCGTTGACACGAGAGACTCGCAGATTATATTGTACGTGGAATTTTTCGGTTTTATCGAACGCTTCTTCACCGCTGTAACTAAAATAATGTACACGAAGAAGAGAGAAAGATACAGAGAGGGAGGGAGGGAGAGAGAGAGAGAGAGAAAGAGTCCTGGAACTGATCGATCCAGGTCACCGCTTGTAGCGAGGATATTAATAGGAAATTACCTATAGGAAGTCGACCAGTTGCGATGCTAATTGAAACATATAAGAGGCTGCGAGGTTTCAATTCAAAACCTAAAAAACAGAAGCGCGATGTATTTCACTAAAGATTTATATTATAATTCAACTTTTTACGCGATCCTTTTATTCCCATACTATTTGTTGTGGAGGATCACGCAAGAATTTAAAAATGCACGATACACCACCGACAGAGAGAGAGAGAGGGTAAGAGAGAGGGAGTAAGGAATGAAATATCTGGAAAGTTCGTCTCGTACGTATTCGGCGGCACTTTTCGCAGTAGCATGGAAAACTCGAATCTCACCGATCTCACTGACAGAGAGAAATTGTAAAATCCTCTTTAACGAAGTCCCCGGCTCCGAAGCGGGCCATCGCCTCGAGGTAAATTCTTATGCAAATCCACGCGGATCTGAGTAACGTCAAATTAAATCGAGCAGATCCGCTGCTTGTGCAGCGGGGTAACAACAAAAGAAAATAAGGGAGCTTCGCAGAAGATCGGAGCTACGGGATACAAATACATACGCAGAAGGTATTGGAAAATATTTTTCGAGCACTGTGAAATGATGTTCGTAACACAAATGAAACTCGGAAAGATGTACCGAGAGATTTGGAAATCTCTCTTACGTTTCATTTTTATGTCCTCTCAATATATATTTGCTTGACATATGTATTTGCCAAATTCTATATCAAATGTCTATTATTAACCTTAATACTTGTAGCTTATTTGTAAATTCTTAGATATATTGGATAAAGTCTAGATATGAATTGACAATTATCCCGATGAAATACAATTTCCAGTATTTACGCAAGAATAAATACAATTTAATAATACCCTATTTATACATTCAATAACACAATAACCAATTGGCTCGATAATAGGTGTGTACGTAGGATCTCTAAACTCTAAAAGGCAACCCTATCAGAATTTCGAGTGCAAGAGATTATATATTAACAACATAGAAACATCGAGGTGTCAGTGGCGAACAATATGAGGATCTCGGGCAAATGCACATTCTTGGAGACGACCATTCATGCAACGTATAATGAACGAAGGCTAATAATTAGCGGGCTACCGCTCCAGTCAAGCATTTTGAGGGATGAATAGACCAGTAGAATACTCCATCAAGATAAAGCGTGATGGATGGACCATTTAGAAGCAAACCATAAAACAATGCCCATACCGTTTCCCATCGATAACACTTTCCATGCCCATTCACGTGTGTTATTGTACGAACTATAATGGCGTGAGCAATGCCCTGCAAGGACAGTCAGTTCAGCTTGAATTACGAGCATGCCCAACACGCTTTCGTATATCCCATACCAGGTTACAAATGTGACGCCGTGAAGTCAGTGGAATTTAAACGATTCCGATATTAAGTAAATGAAACAATTACAATTGTCACCGTCAATAATTCCACCGTAACTATACTTTTAACATCACAGATACAATACTAAATACGATATGATCATGATAGAGAATTATTTCATCAGCAATTTGTTGACATTATTTAAACATTCTATAATCAATTATATATTTCTCAAAAATTATTCACGACACATTTAATTTCACTAATTACCTGTTGATAGTTAGAAATATTATTGATTTCATTCCCCCGCAAAATATATTTATATTTCCAGCAAAAATCACTTAACAAGAGAGCTACCAAACTTTTTTATTTTTAGATCCTACGATATTTCCGTCTAACAAGATAAACATTAAACTAGCGCACAGAGGATGCATACGGTAATAGGCACACAGGGAACGCATAAGATTCCTATTGTAGCTAGGTAACACTGTCCCCGTCTCTCGGAGCTTACTACCCCTCCATGGGCGTTTCGAGCTCTTTCAATGCCGCCTAGCTGTACACCCCCTTTGTTCTTATGATACAGGCAGCTTCAGGTAAACACTTAACAGAACCGTGGAGGGAGCTTGCACTCGGTGGGGCACAGACGACATATATAATTCTTAATGTACGATGTCCTTCGAACGGCTTTTAGTAGGCACCAAAACCTTCCTCCACTTCGTCGCCGACCAATTTTTCCCGTCTCACCCTACATTCGTCACGTTGTATTAAGGACACCCTTATTTTTCTCCTCCCGCCCTTTTCCAAGTAAGATATCTTTGTTATTTCAGAACCCCCTCGAAGAAGACTGCTTATGTATCAATATAGCTACGTGATTTTACTGGAAAGTAATTACGTCCATTAATATCTGTCACGGGTGTCTGGTGTATTAATTTAGATGGTTAAAGAAGAAGAAAAAAAGATATAGAGAAAGAGAGAGAGAGAGAGAGAGAGAGAGAGAGAGAGAGAGAGAGAGAAATGAGAAAAAAAGTAGATTACATCAATTACGTATTTTCCTTTCATTTTCTACAACCGTGTCTTCCGTCTGTTCTTCAATTATATGTATTCAATTACACGTAACACGGTCGTAACGTTCATTATCGAACGAATACAGGGAATAACATCTAACAAGTATCACGTACGTCGAGAAGATAGGAAGAGAGGAACGAGAAGATGTGCACGAGACAAGCTAATAATAGACTTTAGATTATTGGGATCTGGTTGAATTGGAACTGTTTGACCGATAAATAGAAGTAGGTCGAAATGATCGAGCGCGGCCATTTAAGTTTTAATTCGCGCCACCACTCGTGGATTAATATGACACAAACTGGTGCATAGAAAGTTTTTTTCTTGTTATTTTTCATTTTTTCTCTTTCTTTACTTTTTTTATTTTACGGGTATCGTTCGTTACGTATCGTAATTACGCGAGAGCGTGGAGAAAGGTGATACACACACGATCGCACGTGAATATCGATACGGGAATATATCGATACGCCGGACAATCGGTGCGCCGTGCACGCCACATTTGCACAATTATTGTTACTATTATCATTATTCGATGAATCCAATTCCGATCCGCGAGCCTATATTACTAATTCGCGGGACGAGGACAGAGTGGAAATGAAAACGTGTTTGCCCGTATTAAGCGATGCGAATCAAGGGGCAGCCACCGTGTGTCCCAGCGTGTAATAGGATTCGCATGCTCCGCGTGTGCGGCAAGAAGCGTATATCCTGTATATTTGTAGGGGAACAATTAAGCGAATAGCATGTGCGTGAATAACAAGCTAACGAACCTTCGACCAGGAAGGGAAATTGTGCGAATTTTTTTCCAAAAATTTTAATGTCTAACGTCCATCGTTACGCTCGCCACGATCTTGTGACTTCAAATTATTTTTACAACGTATCGTTATTGTTTATAGAACGGCACGGTGTTACTTTAGGTGGAAGAGATTTTTTTAGGGAATTTTTGGATCGTTCTGTACAAAGTGGGTTAATTATTTTATACCTTTTAGAATTTGGAACGAATAGAAGAGAAGGAAAGAGGCTCTTTGATTTTAAAAATCTTTTTAGTTGAAGTGAATGTATTTTTTCTTTTCGTGTCAATGTAATAAACCGCTTTTTACTTGAGTATGTACAATTTTGGGTGAAATTACGTAATTACGATGTAACTGCTATAGCATTGCGTGAAATCCGTACGGCAGACTTAACCGACGGTAGGGTGTTACATAAATAATACTTTAATGTGCTTTTCGTCCAGCTACAAAGGTTGATGCTCGAAAAATTCGTAGTGCCAGTGTTCACTTCCTCGCACATACATAAAGAAACGGGAAAAACCACGGTGGGAAGAAAAAAATGGTACGGCATTGTATGAAAGACCCGGAACTGGAATTCTACACGAATGTCGAACCACGTATACGAATAACCTTGTAGAATACCGTTCGCAAACGTCTACGTTCCTTTTATACGTATGAAATTATTTTTATCAAGAAATAAAATGCTCGCTGGTGGAAATTCTTGATTTATTTTACCTACGTAAATATATAGGTCAAAATCGTACACACGGCACACTTCTCGTTAGACGATGTAAATACAAATTCTATTCTCCGAAATAATGAATCTGTAAAATATCGACGTTAATATTTGCAAAATTCTACTTTCTCATTCCGGGGGTCTTTTCGCGGGAAATCAATACCAACGAAAATTATTCCCCGATAGCTACGACATACTTTATACATAGTCCAATTCCAACGAGTACACCCTATTTGATATCTGATTATGAAGTTTCGTTCAACACTCTTACCTAAGGACTAAATCCGCAATATATAGACGGTCGATGTAATTACATTTCCAGGCCAAGTATCGTTGTCATTTCTTCACACGAGCGGATCCCGAGTTCCAGGTGGAGGAGTAAAACACGATGGGAAATATATTCCTTTTTTATTGTCTTTCACAAGGCACGATGAGATGAGAGATTCTAAAAATATCCCGCGCTTATGCTCCATCGGGTGTTTTCCACAATTCAAAGGCCCCTATCGTCGACCGAATCGTAAAGCTCCGCTGGTAGTTCAATCACGAGATTACAGACGGGAGAAATCAGGGAACCGACGTACCGACGACGACGACGACGACGCGGTACGTAACAAATACAATAAACAAACGTGAATCCGGGTTACGTGTATGTACATGTACGTGCTCCTTAAACTCGTCGAACTCGAGATAACTCGGGCAGAACCGAAAACCGTACGGTTCGCACCATCTTAACGGTAGAACAAATACGGACGACGAAACGCGTATATAGGAGGGAAAAAAAAATAGAGCTTTTTTTCCCAGGGACTTGCAACACCGACCGAACCTCGTTGCAGACTGGTAGCCCCGGCCGTGGAACAGAGCGCAGTGAATAAAAGGGGTGGAAGAGAAAGGGCGCGTAGAAGAAAGAAAAAGGAAGAATGAAAGGTAGAGAAAGAGAGCAAGAGAGAGAGACAGAGAGAGAGAGCGCAACGAGAAACGAAGCAAGAGAGATAGGCGGAGGCAGGGGTAACCTGAAGAGCACTTCGTCGAGTTGCCTAGGTAGCAATATGTCAAGAGCTCAACCCCCTTTCCAACTACCCTCGCCCATCCCTCCCCCTTTACCAGCACCCTTTTCACCCACCCAACCCGACCCACCAACCCACCCACCGAACATTCCGTACGTACGAACGTAGGTACGTACGTACGTGTGCGCTATTTTCCGCAGCCTAAAAAAAAAGAGAGAGTGAGAGAGAGAAAAAAACACACAGAGATACCAGATTCTCCTCTGACCCTCGGAGTCATCTTAACCATGCAGGGGGTCGTCTAAGAGATCTCGGTCCTGCGTATTCAGCCGTAACGTAAATGGTCATCAATTTGCCGGCTCGAGGCAAGCCAGTGATTTGCATTAATTAATTAGAGGCCAATTAATTCAGATTACTTTATCACGAGGTTGTGTACGCAGCCTGTGTCAACGGGAATGGCGACGACGACGGGGCAGACAATGACAACGACGACGACGACGACGACGACACAGACATCGTCATGGACGTTGACGTCCCGATGCCTCGAGTATAACGCGGAGAGAGATCGATACGCTCGTTCAAGCCAATCCGATAACTTGCTACGGCGCCGATGATGTACCATCTATATAATATTGCCAGCGAAATTATCGTTCCGCGATCAGTAACTCTGTTTTCTTTTATTTTTCCTTTCGTCATCGAGAACCTCCCTCGCGGATCGATCCACCGCAGATGTCGCGGATATATTATTTTTCGTTCGTCGTGACCATTCCGGTCACTTTGAATGCGAAATTTTTGGCACGTAATCTGTGTGTGTACGATATCACGTTTCCGTTATTCGAACATAATATTCTATTCATAAGAAACAATCGGTATTTCTCACATTTTATACCATCGCGAAGAAAGCTTGTTTGACGATAGAATAAAAAGTATTCGTTAAAAGACTTGTTTGACGATTTGAAACGGATAATTTGTAATTGTCCGCGGGAATCTACCGACATATTATGATCCACAACGTACGAAGTCTTTCGGCAAAAGAAGTGACTCGTGAAAGAAGAAGAAGAAGAAAATGAGGAAGAATATTTCAAAGAAAAAGAACAAGAGAGGCAGATAGTGGACAAGGGTTTCAGTTTTCGGATAACAAAGTCTGTGTGCCGAGTGGCATCAGTGCTCAGACGACCCTTCACGCCAACTAGCGCCTACGCCATCCTAGAGACGCGTCGCATTGAGACTCTTCTGAAGACTAACCTGAAATCATGCTTAAGCATAATACGGACCAAGTACACGGAGGCAGCGTGCAAAGGCAAAGCCTCTATGCCGGGCCTTTGAAATGATTTACCTGGATTATGAAAATCTTTTCTCATCTAAACGGAGCGTGGAATAATTTGGCACGGTATAAATGAACCTGCGACGGAACTCCTCGTAGAAAATTCAAAGAGACGAAAGGCCTGCGACGGTGAAACGTTAAAAATAGTGTAAATGCAAAAATAAAGACGGTGTATTTTCAATCAAGCAGAATACACCGTGTCTGATACGCTTTCGAGAGTAGTCGAGCGTATATCGATAGACGTATACTTAAGACCCGTTTAAAATGATAGAGATATAAAAATACATATTTCTTTACGGTCGAGTAGTAAACAGAGATATATAAATATAATATATAGTAGCGACAGGGTGAAATTTATTTCTTTTAATAAACTTCTAGTTTTTGTGCTTCTTGATTTTTCGCTTCGACGAAGAGCACATAAGGTCCTCGCACATTAGCGTCAAGGGTTTAAAGTTTTCAGGATGAAACTTTTCAGGTGTCCTACATACATAGGAAGATTCCTATTGCCGGCTCGGTGGAGGGGAAGAAGACTAGTCGAGAAACGACAGATGCCTGAATAAGCCGAGGCTACAAGAAACTTCGCGAACTTTCAATTACCATCGTCTTATTTATATGAAACGTACCAACGATTCGTTATGAGAATCACGCGAACGCGTTAAAATAATAATACACCCGTTATTCAATCATACATAAAATAAATCTACATATCAAATTAATATATATTTAATAAAACCAAAAAATCAAAAGTGTCTTAATTGACACTCGTTACTACGCGGCAATCTTCTGTAACTTAAATAGAAATCGAATATCATCGGGAGACATGGTCTAAATATAATTCATAAACTACGTCACAGGCGCAAATACGGCCCGACAAGGTACTCGGTAAATGTAGTTTAAAGATTACATCCTACGTTGTCCTCTCGGTAAGAAGGGAGACACGACGGAGGTTCGACATTACCGAAAGGACAACGAGAGACAAGGACACGATGTTGTTCCGGAATGGAGGATACTTCCTCGGACAGAGTTCGATACCATTAGAATTACCGTCAGTCGCAGGTTACCCTTCCCCGTTGACACACATACCAGAAATACACGCGCACACTCGTGCGCCTCTACAAGTACATATACACGGACGTGCCGACACACACCCTTGGACCAACCCTTCGTGTTTCCACGGGCCTCTGCAGCTATTCTCTCCGCGTGCCTCGCTCGCTAGCTCGCTGGATCCTCAGTAATTTTGGAACGGCGAAACGTGGAGTCATTAATCGAAGGTCACCATAATTCGGTGGGTCACGCGAACTATGCTAACCCCCGGTATCGATGACATGCGAAATCTTGGCGGAAGGAACGGGAAGCGTATCTCCAGGAATGATAATGATTACGATAAATCTGTCACACGCGATCGCTTCGTTTCCCGTGTTTCCGTATGATAATCATTTTTTTTCTATGACCGTATCGTTCTTTTTTTAATATCCGAAAGTTTCATTTTTTTCTTTCTTTCTTTCTTTCTTTCGTTTTTTTTTGTTGTATTTCCTTCTCATATTTCACGACTCGGTTGATAGGGAACCTCTATCGCCGCTCGAGTGTCCTACATTTTTATGCAAGTCATATACGAGTGTTTTAGAGAACGAAGAAAGAAGGAAGTAGAAGTAGATCTGAAATTATTCCCGCTTTACGATACTAACGGATTCATGTCGACCAATAGATCTTTTATTCGACATTATTACGGTAAACGTATCACCGGTTAAATCGAACTATACATATACATCGTACCGCTCGTTCATATCGTACGCTATAAGTGTCTTATGTCAGCTTCATTAGTAAATTACAACATAAATACAACGATAGCGTAAGCACATGTCCGGTGATTTCAGTGACCGTATCCACCCACGATTATACCCGCACGATCGTCGGCCCCTATACACAAAACCATACGATAACCCCAACGAAGCGAAGAACAACGTAAATTTGCCGGGCACCTTGTACCCCGTTGTCCTCCTCCCTCCCACCCCCTCCCCCTTCCCCGTCCCTACCATCGTGGACTCTAACCCTCCCTACGAAACTTAGATCAATATGTTGCGTCACGTTGCCACCCCCCCCTCCCCTTTCCCCCCGCGCACGGCGCCCAACATCTCGCCATCCACCCGGCCACCCACACCTCCGACCACCCCGCGCTTCATTCCTGACCCCTGCACCCCGGTGACGTCACGCAGGGACGCGCCCCATTCATAGGCTCCCACGCAGAGTCGAAACCGCGACAACAAAACACGAAAAAAAAAGGAAGATGGGTGGTAGCTGGATGGGGTGGGGGGGAGGAAAAAACGACTGGAATAAAGAAATCCGGTCTATCGAACGAAGCGACGGCGACGGCGACGGCGACGGCAACGGCGGCGTCGTCGTTGCCGCGAGAAAGGGAAAATAAAAAGCAAACGGGGATCGACTGGGATGACGGGACATTTTCGAATTGTCAGGGTTTCAGGATGAAAGAGACCGATCGCGGTCCCGTCCTTTCATTGGCCGTGGACGTAATTAAACGAAACGTCTGCGCGTACCGTAGAGGCTATTGCATCGTGGCTCGATGTGTCTCGAGTGAAGAAACGTACGAAAGCGGTCGTACGGATCGATGATGTCGTAACGCTCGCGGTGACGTTTATCATCGTACTTGCGTGTGGCCCTGAGGGTGGTGCGGGTGTACGTGCGCGGGACGAGCGGCTACGAGGCGTTCGGTTATATCGGTCTTGTCTACTTTGACTGGTTACGAACACAGTTTTCTCTTTTTTTTTATTACTTTCTTTTTCTTTTTTTTTTTTTTTTTTTTTATTTTGAGGATGTCTTAACGCGGGGAGTCTAACCTTTCTAGTACATCGAGGCCGAATATATCGATTTTCTGAACGTTCCGAAAAGTACCGTGTGTAGATATAAGTTTGGCTATATGTTTTTTTCTATAATTTAAAATGTTTGTTTTAAGGAATATGTTGATTCTAATAGACAGATGAAAAATAGAATATTATTCGAGGTATTTTTATACGGAATTAATCGCGTTTGGGAATTCTGTGGTTGAAAGTTTGATAGATTATTATCTTGGGTTCGGTTTATCTGTGTTTCATATGACGGAAAAATACGATGAAGTTATTCCGTATGATCGAGCATAGTGATCAACTTTCATAATCTTGAGCCACGCGAATGTGCGGTGAAAACCAATAAACTTACAGGAAGTTGTAAGCCGAAGTTGCGCGTCCGACTCTATTATTCTTCCTACTACTAGCTTGCCGGAATATACATACACGTATATTCACTCGATACATGTAACCGCGATATCGTTGCTCTTATTTCACAATTACGAACGCGGACGTTTTGAAAACAAAGTTAAATTACCCGCGGATTTTCCGTCCCGCACATTAAACATTGAAACGAACGAATTGAAATGTACCATCCGAACAATGATCAGTTATTAATTCAATAAAATCGGATACATTTCGTACTAACGAGCAAACATTGTGTCACGCATTACGGATACGAGATTGTTGGAAATAATAAAAAAGAAGAGACAGAGAGAAAGATAGAGAGAGAGAGAGAGAGAGAGAGTGAGTGAACATTTCAAAACTCTCGAATACCTTTCAATATCGTGGAAGTCTGGTGTAAGCCAGAGGTACTATTTCATTCCCATTGATGAAAATCCTATCGAAATTGCGCAAGCAGCCGAGGAAATACTACTACATAAATGGAAAACGTATTCGCGTGGTGGCTATTTAGTGATGGCATTACGCCCGCCGACGGTATATACATTCGCGATAAGGGTTAATTGGTGTACAGATGCGGGGAGGGGTATGTGCTATAGGTCAATTATTTCCACGTATTTCAGGCGTGTGGGACGATACGCGGCCGGTTATCGTCTTTTACGATACGACTGCTCTTAATTGTTTCCAGGAAGTTGACATTTACAATACTCATCGGTCGCGACTTGTAAGCGGACCGATTTCGCAACAAAGTCTTGGAATTTCGAGCGAAGGTAAAGTAAAAACTATAAAGGAAGATCGTAATAACAGAGAATTACGTAGCAATGAATTCTACTGGCAAAGATAATATAACATCGGTGTAACGCGAAAGATCCTGATAGATTTAAATAGATCGTAAAATTCTATTTCTCTGATACATCGATTTCCCATTTACTTCCAGTTTCAATGTCGAATAAAGGAAATGCAATTTTTTGCACATTATGCCGTGTCTCTCTTTTTTATTTATTATTTTTTTTTTCTTTCACCGATCGTCCGATTGCGCGCCGTACCGATCTGTATCATCGAAAGAATGTAGTTCTATTTACGTCTAACGTTATTCGCATTACAGTTCTATTTAGAGAATCCGATTGTATAACCCGACGGTGGATATATGTATAGTTTTGCCTAGATGTATACGGCCGTTGCGGAGAGATAATGCTTCGGAAGAGTCAGAAATCCTAACCCCGTTTCCGTTTCTCCGCCGGCAGATATCCACGCCGAGATCTCATTGATCAGAGTTATCGGGACGGTGGCCACGATTTTCGGCACGGTTTTCACGCCGTGGAAACATTGATTTACATTGCCGCGCCGGACCTTCGCGTGTACGATCGACGATCTCGTTTATCGAGCGGTGACGTTTCTCGTTAGACCACGACACGACCGTTTCTTCGAAGCCAAACGAATCGTAGTTCGGTACGTGAAATTTCCAATTAGTCGCCTAATTTCCCGCCCCATAAGTGTCTTGCACAATTAATTTCATTGACAAACGAATGCGAGACGTTTAACTATCGTGAAAAGTGAAGGATAGGTTGTTTAATGTGTTTCAGGTGGATCGTATAATTTATCACATTTTTTTTTATTTTCAAAAAGAAGAGGAATGAGACTTTAATATCCTCGTCGTTTCAGTGTTTCATCGAAATGTTGAAAAGGAATAGTAATTATGCCAGTTATTATCAGTCGATTCGACGGAATTCATTTAACAATGAATTCCAGGGAATAATAAGAAAGAGTTTAAAACGTGATTGGTACTTTGTCAAAATTTATCCGGATTCAGTAGGCTTCTTAAAGTACTGGAACGTCGAAATGTCACAAGAGCCAACCGTTTTTATTCAACGCATACTAAGTATGCCCTTAGACGAGCGTCCCTTTGATCCCTTCACTTAGGTAATGAATCTTTCTTGGTTAAGATCCGCTGGCATTGCGACAAACACAACTACGGTCCCACAAAGTCCGGATGTTCACTAACTCTGAGTGGCGTTTGTAATTAAAAGAAAAATAATAGACTATCAAGTGACTCTTTCCTTATACCTTTGTAAATTCCGTATAAAAGAAAACTTTTCTAACTAATAGTTCGGAACATTTACATGTAATCTGCTTCACTTTTGTATTATAATAATGATACTCGGTGCTCAACGCTGGGCGCTTGTCGTGGTATATTAATAATTGTTGACGGCATAAAATTTGAATATAAAAATCGTTTTTCAAGAGGGTTAAAGCGCGATGTACGTCGAAGTTCTCGATTTTCGCATACGATACGAGAAAACTCGTCTAATTCTCGGATACTTTATAAAAATTTTGATTCCCGTAATAATTCCATGATCTTACAAACAAATACAAGAATAAATACTAAAACACTCTGATATAATTTCCCAAAATACTTCCATACGTTTTATCAATTTATCAATTTCTATTAAAATATACTATCAAAAGAGTAGCCAAAAAGTTGCTCTATACGAGCATAAAAATCAACAATTTATTTCCTAATTGATACGTAAAAGATTCTTCAATTTCTTTGCTAACAGAAAGTTCCTCCACACTCGTTTTCATTTTCCCCCGGAATATCTTTTTTTTTTGCCGGAATTCTTAATACCACGAAATTAGCCGAGTTTTCCCCTATATCTTCCCGCTTCTTTTCCGATCTTTCCCCCTACCTTGTTCGACCGTAGAGTGACCTTTCCGCCGCAGCGTGCGCAGCACCGGATGCTGCAGTAGTTGCAGATGTGCCCGACGCCGTCGGCGAACTTGGTTTTCAGGCATATGTGACACGTGGCGTTCAGCTCCACTCCCGCCTTCTTTTGTTTCTCCGAGCAGGCCCGTATCCTGTCCTCGAGGACTTTCACCTCGTCCTCCTTTCGTCTACGGAACAGAGAGAAGAAAAATGATATCCGTGACACGGGAAAACTTTAACAATATCGAGGAATCTGTCGTCCAGATAGGCCTCGAAACTAATAAATCTTCTTATGCGGCTTTCTTTAATGACTCGCTCGATTTAACTTGTTCTACTCGAATTTATTCTATATGTATATGTATGTATGTATGTATGTATGTATATGTAAAACACTCGTACCGCCGTCGGTGGTTCTCTACTCGATTTCAGGTGAAATTCATATTTGTCTGATAAAAAAGATGAGAATGCAGATTTTGTATTCTTTGTACGAGGGAGACCTTAACGGTAGTAATAGTTTCTCATTCTATTGAAAACGTTCTATAATATTTCTCGAGTTGGATGATACTACGGTAAGAGAGGGATATATACGTACATATACATACATACATATATTAAAGTCTTTCAATCGAGCCTAGCAAAGAGATTAAATTTCCGTACATTTCGCGAGACTAATGCACGACGTCGCGAGTGTTGGTGAAATCCTGTGTCGGCACAGAGGAGATCGCGAAGTAGTCAATGCCGTATGCAAATTTGAGGTCGCACATCAAACGAACGAAATACTTGCTGGTGGTTCGGGATGCATGCGCGGGAAAAAAGGGTGAAGACAACTCTCCAAAAAGAACAGCACCGAGGTAGAAGCGGTTTACCGTGGTGAACATTGATAAATATGTATACGCACGTATATATATATATGTATACGTGCTCATCCGCGTCCTATCAACCTCTTCTTTTACTCTTTACAATCTCCTTGCAGTAGCGAGTAGGTTTGAGAATAGATACGAGGCCCCCTCTGTACTCTCGCCCGTTCGTATCGCGGAGAGTTACGGAGAGAGGGGGGGGGAAGAGAAATGGAAAAGAAGAAAAGTACGTCGGAAAAGTCTGTACGTATGTATATACATACGTATATATCCGTGGAAATGTAGGAAAACTTACGAGTGGTTTGAATAACGTGATGGATCAATTTTCAAATTTAGAAAATTCGTAATATCCATATATTTATATAAAATACTTAATTTACCATACGAATTCCAGAATCATCTCGATTCTACCTCATTCCTATTGTAGATATTACAACTTAATTTTCACCCAAACCCGTAATAGAATCTCAGATTAGAATATCCACGAAGACCCGATAGCCTTGTAAAATTAGGGATCCCTTTTCAACTGAATTGTTTTCTTCTTTCTCTCGTTCGTCGTTAAAATTTCACCTAACCGTCCTCGTTGTCCAATAGCACGCCGAGATGTTTCTGGAAATTGCATCTACACTTCCCTCGTGCCGCTTTTATTCGACCGCACCCCCTTATGATTTCGTTTAGGCGCAGCTACTTAATTCCGCCGGCATCGCGTAAGTAATTTGTTGCACCGCGTTTCTTGGCTCCGCCGGCACTCGTTCGCCGCGGTTCGCGGAACACGGGAAACGAATTCAAGTACCACGAGATATCCGGGGTTTTACAAAAACCGTTCGCCGTTGCTGCAAAATTCAACGTCCGAGCCACCGGGAGCCGGCGTAACTCTTTTTTTTCGTTTTTTTTTTTTTTAAGAAACGCCCGACTTCCGCTTTTACTTTGTCGATGGTCCGTCTGTATTATTAATCGTGTTTCGAGAAACCGCGAATACGAACGTAACCGGGAAAGGTAGAAGAAGGCGTACCCGAATGAAATATTCACCTCGCCACGGAATCGTCGATCCCTACCGAAGGGAACGTATAGAAAGAAACTTATTATTACACTTAACAACCGAACGTTCGCGGTACTATAGTTCTCCGTCTCTTTGCTCCGCGTATCGTAACGGATGTGTAGACGTACCGAAGTCTTGACAGTCGGTCGAGGTGAGGAAGATAACAGGTGGTAAAGGGAACTTTGTTTTCAACGACTTATATCCGCTGTAACATTCAGAAACGTTACGATCGTAATGAAAGAAAGAAAAAAGATCTCATTCTCCATAGGACTCTAATGTCAGTCTCGTATTTAATTACACGGAAAGTTTGACAGTACCGGACGTTCGTGTATGAATCCCCCCGCGACAAGGCGATAAATCAAAAACGATACAAATTTACTTTCCCGCGAGGATGTTCCGGCGATTTCTTTCGGCCGCTGGTGAAACGGGAAAGAACATCGATCAATTAACGCAAGGAAGATAGGATTGTAAGTGGTTGCAGCCAAGGGAACGGCCCCGGCTTTGATACCGGGGGAAGTCAATTTATCGCGGAGGTAATTGAACTGGAATGGAATGTGACCGATGTCATCGATTTATCCTAGCTGCCGGCAGCTTAGAACATTTCTACGTCTTTTCCCCTGACTCGGTAAAAATTTCATTGCGTACATAGACTTTCCGATTCGTATGAAATATTCCGTTCCATTTATACACGGTGTTGCGCCGCGTTCGGATGAAAAATAAACTTCTACGCCGTATGAATATTTTAATTCGACGCTGTTACGCCGTTCTTCTATGTCGCGGCGAGCGAGGTGGGGAAAAAAAAAAAAGAAAAAGACCGAAGCGGAACTACCATTGTCAAACTCGTAGACAGTGGGTAGCCTCTTAATGTCAACCAGTCCGATCACAGAAACAGACACGGCCTGTGTGTGAAATCGGTGGGAAACGTTTCGTAAGCCAAATAGGTTACGAGTACCGGTGTACGAGGGGTGAGAAGAAAGTACGAACACTTGGCACGAGGCTGAAGCTTTTCGACCGAAAGGATTGGTCTCTAGGTCGCGTATACAACGAAGGACAAGACCTCCAAGCTACGACCGGAAGGTTGTCGACACCACTACGAGATACTTGTTCAAGTTCGATTTTCAATGACAACTTGAAAATATATATATACATTCCTACCCGTAGACTCGAATAGTTCTTACCCTGCTATTTCAGATGTAGTCTATCTGTCTGATTTAAATATTATTAAATAACGTTTGATATTTTTTTCCACAAATATTTAAATAATAGAATTATTTAGATTAGAAAACGAACGTTAACATGAAAGAATTGGTTCATTTAGTCACCTTGGATGTTGAAAAGTTTGAAAAATCTCCGGCTGGAAGCATAATGCAGTATCCCGCAGTAATTATACGCAGTGATAGTAATACGAATGTATTATTCTGCTTAATAGTTATCCGACAGGCGGTAACCTAAATCTTGAGTTTGTCGATGTAACCAAAGGTCGCAACGACACGTTACAACGACAGAAAATACACTGTGTCCGCCTACGTTCCTCTAATTACTTTACCAATAATCATGCGAGTCGCACACGCAACGGTGATCGCACTCGGCAAAAGTTCCGCTCGAATGCTGGAAGACTTTTCCACGTTTCAGGCGAAACGGCACGGCAGACCGAGGGTTCTATCACGCGAATAAAAAAAAAAAGAAATATTCTTCCGTGACAAAGAAAAGATTAAAAAGAGAGAATGAAGAGGAGAAATCTAGGTTACTTAACAAACATTTCATAATTTACATGCGACTTTCCTTTTGTGCCACAGAAAATTCAATTCGCAGCCTTGGGTTCGCCCGGCGTTACACTTCTACGTACAAATAAATCAAACGATATGCAAGTCGTCGCGGTGATTTATTATCAAGTTTCATCCACGGAAATACGGTATTATTATATTTCATTATCATCTATATCGGTATTTCCGATTTCGTACGTGTAGACTCGCCCGAAAACTTTCGAGAGATTCTCCGAGACCCGTCTTTCCGATTGCACGTGAAACTTGTAAAAAGTTCCGTGCATGAGTCCTATGGAGTTTGTGAGTTTTATAATTTCTATTATGAAAGTTTATTTTAGTAGTATCTCGCCACGCGAGTCGAACGGCGGGGGAAAAAGTGCGAATGCCGTGTAGTTACAGAACGGCATGGAAAGTAATTTCCATATATATTGTTTTAGATAGACATTCGCGGCATTGGCGCAACACAGAGGAAAGATGGAACGCGAAAAAAAAAGAAGAAGAAGAAATACTAATATTACCGGTGATATAGCGCGCAATACTCGTACAACGAGCATCGTGTGTCGGCTATAAAATAGAGAGAAGACCGAAAGCGTGTTAACGGCGCGATAATGCGGCAGCTGAGTAATAGAACGAACGGAAACAACTTCCGACTTCTCGCGATGCATATTCGTTGTCGTTTCATAAGTATATAACGTTCGCGTTAAGTACCAATCTTTAGACCCTTGTTATTAAACGTTTGATTGTAGCCCCGTCGCGTTCGAACGACAAGATATCAAGAGAAATATTTCAATTAATCGTTAACAGTTTAATAACGAAACTGGGAATAATATTGTATCTATCACGAAACCGTCAGAAATCATCGGGCATTATCACCCCACGTAGAAATATCTTTTCAATGAAGCTGTGTCAGTGCGACAATGCGAATACAACGCTTTACGTAAACCTGAAAAGGTTACATCTATTTTTATGCATTGAAATGAAACACACCGTCCGACACACAGGCATACCTTACGACTGAATACGGTGCTTAAACAGTGTGTTAAATTGCCACGAAATATCAAAGAGACCGGTCTCGTCTTGACAAAGAAACTTAAACTTCTATTTTCCCGCAGTAACGTAAGGAAAAAAAAAACAGACGTGCCGGCGGTCCTCTCTCGACATCGACCCCCTTGCTAAAACGTGCTACCACCTTTCCGCGGGCTACGTATATATTTCAACATCCAAGAATTTACCGTGCCAATCCAGTCGCTTTCACACTCCATCCACGAGCTGCCGCTGCATACCCTATGCATACCCTATGCAACTGCAGCAGCTCGTTACCGAGCCACGTCAAGCCTCGCTGCCTTGCATTTTACATGCGTCCCTACACGTACTTGTCGTCCACATTACATGATCTCGCATCGGTATGGCGGAGCACGCTTTCCTCATTACTCTCTCTCTCTCTCTCTTTCTATCTATCTATCTATCTATCTATCTACTATCTATCTATCTATCTATCTCTTTCCTTTGGTCTCTTTCTCTTTTCCCCTCTCTCTATCTTCCCCTCTTTCCGTTCTGCTCGGTTGTCCGTCTCTCTCTTTCTCTCGCAGCTACTTTCTCACGTTCCCGTTTTCCATCAGCGACAACCTATCAATAAAACGCCTTCCTCGAAGAGCCAGCTCTCATTTTCCCCGGTGTCGCTTAACTGCGACTTCGAGCTTCTGCCCTCGCAATTACGTGCGAACGTCGAAGACAAGCGTGTTCGTCGGCGAATCGTTCGATATGTTTTCATGGTTTTTTGTTTTTGTTTTTCTATTTTTTGTTGTTGTTGTTACCTTTCAGAAAGGGAAGTAAGGAAATAGAAGGTGATTCTGATTTTGAATACTTTGATTTTGGAGCTTTAATCGAGACCCGTAAGGAAATATATTGTTGAATATGGTGTGGGTAGTTCGTAAAGTTTCTTTGTTTTTTTTGAGTATTAAAATTATGCCGCGGGACGACCCTTGTATTATTTACAAAGCTATGTAACTAATTTCCACTCGTAGGTTGAGTTAATGTCAGAAGGGAGTAAAATTGCCAGGATAATCATCTGCGAGTGTATGCGCGACGATGAATACCTAAATAGAAGATGTCATAGGTGTAAAAGCGGTCAAGGACTAACGAGCAGGTGAGTCGAGAAAATAGGTGGAACGCGTCAGAGGGGACAATTCGCTGGTCAAGAAATACATACATAGCCGATCGATCAGATATCGTTGTCGTTCGTTTACTAATTCTGGCCATCGACGTGTGACCGCCCGCCTCTGCAGTTATCTTTTCTGTCTGAGCGCTACAGGACCATACTACTTGATCGTACGGTCCCGATTATCGCTCGACCCTTTAAACGTTCTATCTCGCGAATCAAGAAAGCCACATAAGAATATTTCACATAGAAAAATCGATATCAACCATCAATAACAACCATCAACAGTGTATACAATCGTAAACGAAAAATAAAAAAAAAAACAAAAAGAAAATAAAGAAACACCAAGAAAAGCAAACAACAAACATGAAAATACACGTGAAAACAGCATTGAAATGGCACGTGTGAATTCGTTGGAAAAAACAAACATTCCTTTTGTACTGTACATACATACACACGATTACAAGTGTTACACTGATATATAATGTATAATATCTCAATAATGGATTCTGATAATAAGTGTGAAAAATATCGATGTACAATATATATTGTACATACAATATAATATAATATATTATAGCATCGTGTGCGTGAGAAATTTTGGAAAAGTCAGGACATAGAACCGTACATACTTCATTATCTCATTTTCCTTCTCCTCCTCCTGTTTCTGCCTGATCATAACCTCCTCGATGCAGCTCCTCTCCTCGGGTGTGAGGTGCGACATATCGGGCACAGCCGCCATCACGGACGTAAGATAGGAACGTGCACGGGAAGGTCGTATCGCGAGGACTTTAGCGCGACGTGCGGGCCGGCGCACCACCGACGACGCCGCCGATGAGAAACCGCGACGAGGTTCGTTCGTACCGCGACAACGGTCGTTCGTACGGGAGGATATTGCGTCCTTTCTACGACTACGGGATAGTTGTGTCGTACGGGGGGAGTCATCCGACACCCGGTAATCGCACCACCTCACAGCTACGACACGGGTATACCGAGTTAGACAATTCAAGGTTATGCCGTCGCACTTTCGACGCACACGAACCCACCGAGTGCACCCCCGTCGTCTTAAAACGATTACAACGATTATCCGTTGCGATCGATAACAATGAATTTTTATTATTATCACAAACGATAGTCGCGTGTCCACCGGCTGATAATAACGGATGATGATCCTGTACGAAATCCTCCGATTCACCCTTTTTCTTTCTCGTCGTTATGTTCGACGATAGATCAACATTCATACGAACGTTCAACAACTCGTTCGTGGTAGTATCGACACAACGATGTGATAATAATGATAATAATAATAGTAATATTCCGTGATCGTCGATTTTATCGTCGTCTCCGTCGTCGTCCTCGTCGTCGGTGTCTCTCGTCGTACGTATACCACTGACTGCATCTGTATGACAAATCATGTTCACAGGGTGTAACGAGGTTCTCGCATTCTCTCTTCCGTCACGTTTCTACGTCCTCCGCTCGAATCCAGCATGGAACGAAATACACAGATCTTTTTTTCGCCCGTTGTTTCTTAATGTAAACCCGTACCTCGGACGAGGGTTCTCCTTCGGAACTTCTCGATATGGCGGATAACGGGGAGGTTAGAATGTGCGCACTGCCTCGGATTCGTGGTGTAACGTGCGTCCTACGGAGTTTTCACGGTATATTACTCGACACGTCGATTTCGTCGCGTATCGATGAGTTATCGTTTTGATTTTTTTGTTTTATTTTTTTTGTTTTGGTTATTATTATTATTATTTATATATTTTTTTTCCGTACGTTTCCCTCGAACGGTCGAGTTTCGATGGTGAAAACGAGTAACCAACCCAGTTCAGAACTACATCGATTGAAAATGAAAACGGGTCACGGGTGCTCTTGGTGCACTCGTTTCTGCGATACACACCAAGCATAGGTTCTTGAACTTTACAGGGGGATATACGATTCCATACAGCAGTCGCAGGTTAACGCTTGACAGTTCTTAAACGAGATCAGTCCGTAGTTTATTATAGATAATGTCTCGCTTTGGATAAGCGCACAACGGAATCGGGAACGCTAGATAATGGCTACGTGGTCATGTTCCTGATCTCTCCAAAACTTTTTTTTTTTTTTTTGTTCTAAATTTCATCGATTGAAAATGGAAACGGGTCACTTAGGGTAGGAACGTGTTCAGCTCGAATGCAAAAAATTACGTTGTCCTCGGTGTCTGTGTCACAATGATCGTAAGAAACGCAACATTCTATCATTTTCTTTTCGTTCTTTCGTTCTTTTTGTATTATCTAGTTCGATTTTTCTTATACTTTCGACAGGACGATCCAAATATCGCGTTAAGACACAGTCAAGATTATACGAGTCTTCCAAAGTTCCGATGCGTTCGTTATGAAAATTTTACAGCTGGATTTACGGGAAACCATTTTCAATAGATAAAAATATGATGCTTCCTTGTATATGTATTTCGTTCGATGTCACGATGTTCACGAGGATGATTAAATATTCGATTAAACTCTTCGTCACGTATATATATAAATTAATATATTATATATATGTATATCCGGCTTGGTTTTTTTTTTCAAATAATATTTAACGCTACAAGTATTCCTTACTGTCTACGATTCACGTGGCGGTCGACACGACGATGGCGCTTTTCGACGTCTCTGCAGCGACCGCGACACCCACACAATCAATCGCCCTAGACCGGATTGTTCCACACCCACGAGAATCGTTTTCCCAGCTGACCGGCCGTCCTCGACATTTCCGTTTCGTTCACCGAAACCAATATCAGAGCATATTTCTTAGCCAATCCGACCGTTCCAGACGGACCGTGCGAAATTTCTCTGCCGCGGAATGGATGATTTTGTCCGTTTCGTCAAGTTTAATACCCACTTTAGGTATTTATCGCGACTACCTCCGACAAGAGTTTACAAATGGTTACACTTGGATCACACACGCGTACTTGCGCGTACGAAATGACGGTAAATCGGTACGAGAATGGTCGAACGAACGATACTCACTTCCGTGTTTAGTGTTTCTCTTGTACTCTCGAGGCAAGAACAACACACGAATGAGCTTATTCCACACCCCTAGCGCGCTTATGTCCGCCAACAGTTCGCGATTGGTACTACTCTCACTGACGGTTCGGTCTCTCCCTCTCTCTCTCTTTCTCTTTCACCCTTTCTCCCACTCAACCGCCTACATCTTTCTCCTTCTATCTATTCTACCGCCCGGTCTTCCTTTCTCTCTCTCTCTCTCTCTGTTCCTTCTCTGTGTTTCTCCCTCTCTTGCTCTCTCTCTCTCTCTTTCTCTCTCCCTTTATCTATCTATCTATACATATGTATATATATATACACACACACACGTATATATGTACATATATATATATCTCTTTCTCTTTCTTTGTCTCCCTCCCACCTTCTCTCCCTCTCTCTCCACCTCTGTTTCTTTCCTCGTCTTGCTCGGCACCGCCTGCACCTTTTACCAACCCTCCCTGCAACGGGCTGAAACGAGACAGCCGGTTTCCGAAAGGGGCTAATTTCCGGCCGCGAATCGACTTCCTGTTAGAATTCTCACGTCGAAATCACACAACTCTCCTGGCCGAAGAAGAAAGGTCTGTTCGAGTTGTAAGTATCGTCCGTGAGACCACCGAGCTAGAACCACCGAGACCTTTACCGTGGAGGATACCCGGTCGTACTTGTGTGCGACCGCAGTTGCGCGGACGATTCATCCCCCCCCCACCCCCCGCCCCTGTCTCGAATCCCTTCCTCTCTCGCCCTTCACCCCATCCCCTTTCTATTTCTCCTTCTCTTTCTCTCTCATATCACCCCTGCCCCGGCACCCTTGCCCGTCCCTTGCCCGTCCGTACCCGACCACCACCCGATCTGCACGAATTCCGGTTTTGTGCATGTGCCGAACGATGGTGGGGGAGACAGGAAGACGTTCGGAAAGGACGGCTGTCGCTCGGAGGCACTTCACCTGGATTTTACAGAGACGCCCGCGGCCCTTGCACCGACCATTTTTCTACGGGGGTGTGTCGCGAGTGTGCAAACCGTACCGCGGAACGGAACGCTCGAAAGTGTCCATTCATGCGGTCTTAATAAATAATGGGATGCGGCGTATGTCCGAACCAATAAGGACCGGAGGCCGCACTTACGTCATGGAAAACCCCGTATTGATCGAACTATAGGCCAATGGGGTTCACTGCCGCGACGGTGCCACTTTTGTTGTTCTGGCGCCGAATTCGAACTCTATCGAATGCGTCGGTGAACCCGACGTGACCCGGGAAAATACGAATCGTTAATAAACGAAATCGTGGCTCGTTGCCTAAAACGATGTTCGAAAGATGGAAAGTTTGTATGTACATACATGAGACCCGGGTGCGCGAACAAATTATTTATCGATAAGTACGCCGCGAGGATTCCATTGGCTACTACGAGTTCGAGATAAACTTAACGCTCGTACGCTTGAATGTATTTATATAATGTCGCGAATTCCGCGATTATTACAGAGGAGAAACGTATCGCGAAGTCGTATAAACTTTTCCTGGTTAAACGCCGTCGGACCACTGGCTGTACCAATCTGACGACATTGCCAAAGTTTCGCGTAATTGGTACGGTTGCCCGAAAGTTATAGAAATTTTCAAACACACTGAAAACTTTTATTATCTCGGGGCGTTATCGCCCTGCTACAGAAAAAGTACTGTACATACACTCGTATAAACTCGTTCACGAGGTAGAGAATAATTGGTTACCGGAATAATTTCTACATATTTTTTCTATAATTATTGGAATCATTATTTTATCTTGTAACAGTATGTCCAAAATATTTGCCATTCAAACTCGGCGATATTGAATCATTGTCGGATGTCAATGGGAATTGTAATGAAATTAGTAGTATAGAACGACCATGTCTGGCCAATGGCACGTCTGATGGGAGATGTGACAATACTACTAATGCGTCCGACTACTAACGGGGTTAACTACTGTCTGCGCTACTCTGTTCAATATTGCAAACGTTTCGGTCTCACTTTACCGAGCAGAATTTATTATAAAATAATAATTTTACGTGAAATTCATCTTGTTATATTTTCTCGTGACTTATGTAAAATTCAGTGAGGGAAAAGCAACAGAAATAAGTTTGAAATGATTTACTGGTGCGTTTCGCGATAACAGATATATTAAATCTCGATCAATCAACGGATATAATATTAAAATCATCTGCCAACCACCACCCGAAACTAGCAGACTTTGCCAACCTGTTTCGTGTACTTTTTTTTATGGTATATGTATAGAATATGAGTACGCATGATTAATGACATCTGGACCGAAGCCAGAAGTACTTAGTTGCCACTTCCCCCGACGCTACGTGCAAGAATTACATTTGAATTAATGTTGAAACTGTGTAATAGCATCGTATCAATTGCAACTTCTGCCTCGACTCGTTTTTCGCACACGATGAAATAAAATGACTCGGCTAGGGTACAATGATAAATAATGTATTTCTCTTCGGAATAAAAAACCAAATTTACAAAGTGGTTGTTACATATACAGATATTTATAAGAATCTTGCATATACATCATTTATATTTAGTAGTCACTGTGAACAGCCGTATTTTATCGATTTCAACATAAAAGTGTGCCACAAATTATATATTTATGAAGTACAGATATAAATTAAAATAATATTTAACGTCGCAGATGCGCGGATCCAACTCAGAAACTTTATAGAAAAGAAAGCACTACAAGGTTTGGCACATTACAATGGCATAACGTATGATAGCAATAATGCTATCAAAATTAAACACATGATTAAATAGTTAATACGTATAAATAATTCGTATTTAATTTAACTATCACTCGATTTTTCAGTAATACATTTTATCAGCTACGAATTATTTATTAATCTCGATTTTTCTAAATATTTCTAATGAAATGTATTACAACATATCGCTAGAAAATACAAATATAATTAACATAAATTGAACGGTATAATTTAAATTCGAACAAAACTTTTATTTCTTCGAAATAAATCTCATTTCATGCACCGATCAAATATAAAATAGTACGTTTAATTATAATTACTAACTTTGTGACAGGTGTAGCATATTTCACCCTAGATATATCAAATCTTGAGATTGGTAATGCTTGCGTAAAACAGTAATTATTAAAAGATATACAAATATCACACTACCGAATTGATTATGTACTTTTCCTATTAGTGAACCCGCGATACATGATTAATTGCGGAAAGTAAATACATTTAACCGCGTTCCCAGAAGGTAAATAACGCTTCTCCGCAGTGTGTGTTTCCGAATAGTTTGCACCAGTTCATCAACGTGCTTCAATATAATACTATAATTATATTTAACAATTTATATTTATTTAATATATGTACATCCTTTTGATTTTTAGTAGGCAGCAGTATTTTACACTAATATTATGTACAGTTACGATCATTGTGCACCTTACATACATATAAAATAATCATTCGATGATTTCTTGATCGTATTGGTCATGTTCGAAATAAATTAAGATTATCAGTGCAGTTCGGCCAATGATTACAGAAACATTCGTATATACATAAGTATATCGGATACCTTACTCGTACATTCTTATCTATATTTTGTTCAGTTTTTCAAAGATATCATTTTGAATACAAAGAGTTCATACGCCAACGAATTTAGTGCATATTAGGATTCACACGTTATCAACAATTTACATTATTTAGGAAAAATGTTTTGCGCCGTCTTACTGCTGAATATATGACACACATACAGTTATCCTTTAAATATTTACGTAGTTCACATTCACGTACTTATGTTAGTTTTTAAATGTGCATTTCAATTAAACAATATATACAATCATCAAAAAAACTTTAAAAAAAGCGGATAATAAAAAATTCCATGATATCCTGTATAGAGATGCGGTATAGAAAGTATATCTCGGTTCAGTTAAAACTTTATCAAAATCATCTAAATTCTATCGACATGTAATCTTGCGAATATTATTAAATACTCATATATATACATACACATACACGCATATTACTTCTTTTATATAAATTTAAAACACTTCTGTTTATCATGCGGTATTCTTGTTTTAAACAATATTGAATCAGCTCGATATTGTGTATTTAAAAGTGGCATGTATCCAAAAACCTGAAACCATCAGAAATTCTACATTTTCAACAATCATGCGGTTTTGTGTCATTAATCGTATCAATGTCCGTCTACTACCAACATCATAAAATGTAATAAGAAACGTGTAATAATAAAAAAAAAACACCTACCTGAGAGAAGAAGTTAATGCACTTGTGCCTTTCCTGGAAATGAGTATCATCCTCAGAAAGTGAAACCGGACAACCGGGACATCTGAACGTCCAGCGCGATGTAACCTAAAACAAGGAAATAAAATCAAGCACTTTAGAGCAATGTGACAGTACATTATTTTAAAGATATATTCTCGACCAGTCGTGTACTTTACTCTTACATAAACACATTATACTTTCTCACCTTCACGGGTGGTTTTCTAGTAATGTGCGATATCAAAAAGTTCATAGCGATATCTTCGCAATTCATATATTCATCGACTTTATCTCGAATAGCTTGCGGCAACCAGTGGGTGTACAGATATGTGTAATGCTTGTGTATAAAGGCAGCACCGGTTAAAACCATTGACAGTTCGCAGGAGTAATTGGAATTGTAATTCCATGCGTTATGATAATTCTGATCCCATGCGTGAAAACGACCAGGAAACCCAACCACTCGATCGCGATGTTCTCTCCACACTCTGTGAATAAGATTCATATTTAAAAATCATATTCAACAAAAAATAGCACTTTATGTAGAAAAATACCTGAATCCAAACAGAATTTCATCGTGCCTCAAATGAGCATCATCATCGACGGAAAGCACAGCTTCTGTTTCAATAGCATCAAACGGAAGAAATCTGTTATTTAAACTATTTCTCGGAGCTTTTATAACCTGAGTGAAACGGAATAACTAATTATAATAGCAAATCAAAGGGCGATATTTATTTTTGAGAAATGAATGCTTTAAATATATTACATGAATGGGAACTCCAATATCCGGCCACTTTAAATCTTCCATAGGTGGTTTTGGACTATTCCATACCACCAAAACCTTATTTAAATAAGGCAGTCCGTAAAGCCGAGCTACAGAATTTATGAGTACTTGCTCTCGTTCGTACGTTAACATCACTATTGTAAACTGCTCCCTTGGATAATTTCCTCCTAAAGCTTCGCTAAATTCTTTACCTGCACCACCAGCACCTTTACCAATAGGTCTAAATCCCACATCAGATCCTAAAATTAATGTTCAATCAATACAAGAGTTTACTTTAACCATACAAGCACTTGTGATAAAGATTTAGTTTTTACCCAGAAATTTTGCATCGCTCGGAAGAACTGTATCAAAAGGCAATTGCGGATATAAGTTGAATGGATCCAACCAATCATTCCATATCTCATGTCCTTGAAGTAGCATTGTAGTGTAATTTCTTTTAAAAGATGGAGACGGGTATGGGGGTTCTAGAGGACCCAAACTTTCTTCAGCTTCAGGTTCAGTAATGATGGTATCCGATTTTAAAGGCTTGAATAAAATAAAATGCATACAACAATATACCATCACGGTTATTGACATAATTAGTGTTATTGCTTATGGAATTTACCACAAAGCTTTCATTGAAAACACTTGGACTGGAAGTTTGAGGTGCTGGCAAAGGAGGTATACCAAGTCTATCCCTAATTACAGCTATAATAGTATCTACAGCACCCTGTGCAGTACTTAAATAACGTTCCCATATTAATCTGCCTTGTCTACGCATACTCAATAAATCGGTATCAGGAACGGCACGTAGTAGAAAATGCATTTCTGTTACCCGAGCCTGAAAATTAAAATGTAAATATGTAAGCAATGCAGCTTAATGACAAATTTATGAATCATCAAGCATGTCTCTACCTTGGGTAAAAAGATTGCTGCTCTTCGCCAAGTAATGACTTCACTATAGCTTAATAAAATTTGATCGCCACCTAAAAAGACGGGAATGGACCCGGACCTTAATGCTTCGTACAGTCTTGCTTGCATAGAGGAAGTGGTTACAAATGATGCATTGCTTGGTGCTAAGATCAAGGCAAATGTAGATTCTTTCAATATAGCTCTTCTCGATGAATCCGTACCGCATAGCGACCAGTCAAGAACTTCTATAACATTCTTTTCTTCTGAAGCCGGGATACATTCAAATTGAATAAAGAATTTATCTAACGTCATTCCGGTGCTCATATCCTTAAGATGTTGAATAATGAAAGTATCTAAGTTATTTTCATCAACCGACAATCTCTCCAGATCGGCATCAGCGTCATCGATTTGATGTGTCATGGGTGTAACTCTTGGGGACCTCATTTCTCCTTGGAAAGACAATAAATACTTCCTCCTTGCAGGTAACATTTGCGCGCACTCTTGCCACACATCACCCCCTGGTGGTCCCAAAATTGGAGGGACCACCAGATCAAAACCTTCGCGATACTGGTTTCTATGAAATGTTGATTGCACTATTATAGCTCTTCCAGTATCTACACCAGTGAAGATATCACCAGACTCTACAGACAGATCTCTACGAGCTAAATTTAACAGAATATGATTTCTGCCATCTCCACCCCAGTAAGGAAGGGCATGTAGTTTTTTCATGTCTATAGGCTTTTTATACTTTCTATCTACATTTTGTTGGGTGGACAAAGCTTCTCCGATGAGTACTATATATATACAAGCTTCGGCTGGATTTGTAGTAAGATGTGGATTATACCCTATTAAATATGAAAGTATGTAATACAATTGCAAAAGTAATACACTAAATATTAATAGTTATATAATCATATACCTAATGTCTGCTGAATAGTAGTTTTTAAAAATCCATCTACATCCCAGTCAGGATTAATAACTGAAAACTGATCAGGATCATACAAATACACTGGAAAACCACTTGTTAATGCACAACGACTATGATCAAAACAGTTGTACATTCTACATGTGTATGGCACTGTACTTGGCAATGGTACTGGAACCGAATCAATTAATATGCGTTTTGGTGGTGCCAACTCTGGCGTATTCCTTTCCACAGCTTCTCTCTGAGCTACTTGTGCTTGTTCTACACTGATCTTTAATCGGTCAAGATCAGTTTGTTGATGTAACAATTCTTGTTTTAATTCATCTATTTTTTGTGTTAGACTACTAACTTCAACTTGGAGTCTTTGTCTTTTGGCGCTCAAATCTCTAAGTTCATTGTTTACTGAAACTTTAATACGTAGCATTTCCTCTATTCTCATCTTTAATTGGGAAGCTTTCATAGAGGTGAAATCCTCGAAAGCTTCCAATGTTGAATAGGTACGATAAATATCTCTCTCTGGTGAATCAGATTCTACCTGCAGGACAAATAATCCGTTATTACAGATTAACTGTCTGTATCTTATATGTATTTATGATTAGCAGAAAAAATACAAACAATACCTTAGAGAGATAATAATGAGTAAATAATGGTACAATAAATAATGCGGCTGAAGTTAATACTATCACTCTAGATAATTTGATATGTGCTATCCAATGACAAATTTCTCTTCCATTTCCATTTGGATGATAAGATGGAAGTAGTTCGAACGTACTTCCTACCATTGTGACTGTTATAAATTATTTTTCATTTTTTCTTAAATTTCAGTGTACTGTATTTGTTGTTTGATTCCTTGGGAATGCTCTGTAAAGAAATTACAAAATCAACTAAACATGAAGAAATTTTCATTCGAAAATCGTATAGCATATCAGAGAGAAACTGAGATAATAAAATAACAAAGTTATACAATATAAAACATGCAATAACTAGAATGTTAGTAAATATACCTGTTTGGAAAATCATGGTCATTCTCGATATTGTAATTGGCATAATCAAACTATCTGTAACCTATACAAACAAGTGTCTCTTTCCTGGTCTTCTGAAAGTCGAAATCAATGATCATTACAGTTTAATCGTCGAGAGTCATTACGAAATATCCATAGATATCTATATTTGTATTCCATGCAATATTTCCCACGAAAGATTCGGTTTAATGGTATAAGCAACAGGGGTTGTCAAAATCACCGCGACTCCATTGCCATTGTGAGGGTAAAATCGAGGTTAACAATTGCAAAGCAACTGGCTCGCATAGAGTCCGACGTTTTTCCATTAATATTTATTCATTCGGTTTCATGTCGCATATTAACGTAACTTCACGTATAACATTCATTTGTGCGAAGGAATATTTACATTATTATTCTATTGTTATTTCACGGTAAGAGTTTCCAAATACCATCGACCTTGCAACACGTAAAAAAAGACTTCGCACCAATGCCACCCGATATCGAGCCAAAATTCATTGAATTCTCGATGACCCTTTATTACGGCACACCGTAAAGCGAGGTATCCGAAAAATTACCGTGCACCTTTTAAATAACCCGCGACAATTATTCCGAAACGTTGTTTTCTTTCGGCAACGTCTGGTGGCATTACTTATGGTTTTACTGATGTATTTGCATTTCTCGAGACCTTCGCAGAACATGCGCATGTTCATGTCAAGTATAGTGCAAGGGGAATAATATTTTGGCTTTCGGGGGCCTAAAATTAGCTAAAATGGTGAGTTGTTAACAAATTCTCGAATTATATTAATCACAAGGCTCTTGGTGTTTCAATTGTAGTTATTAAATAGTTGTTTAAGCCAACGTTTTGCGACAACGTAACGGAGATGACAAAATAACCTATCGGTATTTAATGTTAATGATTTCTTTTACACGAAATACAAATCATTTCTACGCTGTATGTTCTACTTAAAGACATGTGAAGGCATCGTACGAATTTATTATTATACGTTTACAAATTATCTTGACATTTATATGTGTGATTTTTGGAGTAGCCTTCACTGAGACAATGTAGAAAATATCACAGAAGTTTTCATATCCCTTGTTGGAATTTTGTTTGTTTATAAATTGTGTTACCCTTGTTTTATATATATATAAGTCTAAAATTATATGCTTAAAGACTTTAACTATTACTCCAAGTGTTTTATGTTATATTTATGCATCTCATCACGTTATAAAACAGACTATTAGATTAAATTAGTTTGTTTGAAAAGAAGGATATTGTTAGAAGAATAATGTTAATGTCAGTGGTTGCTTTTGTTACAGCATAAATTAAAATTCTCTCAAAGAGACAAAGTTAAAAAATTCATAACATTCACACAAACTGGCGAACAAACTGCTATATTTTGTTTAGCACAGAATGATTGGAAGTTAGATTTGGCGAGTGATAACTACTTTCAAAATCCTGAAGCTTATTATAAGGAACCAAAAAACTCTGTAGATAAAAAGAAATTAGAAATATTATTTAGTCGATATCAAGGTAATTGTAAAGCATTTTTTTAATTTACAACAATCAAATGTGTACTGTTTTATTGGAATTTTGATTAATTGTATTCTGATCATAACAGATCCAAATGAGCCAGATAAAATTACAGCAGATGGGATAATGAAATTTTTAGACGACTTGGGTTTAAGTCCAGAGAGCAAATTAGTATTAATTATTGCGTGGAAATTTCGAGCGGAAACACAGTGTGAATTCACTAAAGATGAATTCATGAATGGCATGGTGGATTTAGGGTAAATTAGTTTGTAACTTAAAAATGTTACCCTAGTGATGTGAAATTATCACCTGATATTGTTTTCATACTATGTTTGAAATCATTCTTTCAGAGTGGACTCTATAGATAAGTTAAAAGCTCGCTTAAATAGTTTAGAAAACGAATTAAGAGATCCTCAGAAATTCAAAGACTTTTATCACTTTACGTTCAATTATGCAAAGAATCCAGGTCAAAAGGGTTTGGATCTTGAAATGGCCATTGCTTATTGGAATATTGTTTTAGATGATAAATTCAAGTTCCTGCAATTATGGTGTCAATTTTTACAGGTAAGAAAAACATTTCACATACGTCACAAACGGATTAATATAATATAACAAAGTCTTGAAAAGCAAATTATAAATATTTCTAATAGATATTATTTTAATAATACAATAATATCATATGAAAATACATATATTCAAGAGAAATAAAATATATACCGATTAAAAAAGCTCATACTGTTTTACAGGAACACCATAAGAGGTCAATTCCAAAAGATACATGGAATTTATTATTAGATTTTGCATTAATGATCAATCCTGATATGAGTAATTATGATGAAGAAGGTGCCTGGCCTGTATTGATTGATGATTTTGTAGAATGGGCACAGCCTCGTGTTCGTCAGTCTCTTTAACACTTTTTTACTACATCCTTAACTTCATATGCAAAAAGCTTTATTTATTCAATTACAAAATCGTATATTCTTCAAGTGATATATTGATTATATTTTTCTGATAAAGCAGCATCATCTTACTTTGTATACAGGATACAGGATATCTAAGGCAAAAAGTACTATAATTCTTAGAGTCAGTTATATTGTACATTATCTTTATGATGTAAAAAAATTTCCGACATTAAGATCGTTTATAAGAGAAATTTATTTCATATATGTAAAAGAAACTGTTTAACGATCTCACGTCGATCTGTGTTAAAATTAAACCACATAATTATTAGATTAAAAGTGTGTATTTAACGAATACATATTTATATATAATAATCCGTAAAGTGTTATTTGAGAATTAAGGAACATTGCCTTTAAGCGAATACTGTTCAAAGTAATATGATGTATAATCTGTTTGAGAAAAGAAAAACACAGTAACGATGAAAAATGTTGCTCAATTACCGAAGGTATTTGCAAACATCTTTCAGGACAAATCCCTCGCTGTGTTCCTTTGTAAGAATCTGGTTTCGAAAGGAAAAAAATTACGAGAGATTCGTTTATACCATTTTGTAGATAGTAACTCCTAGAGATTGCGTTGTTAAAAATTGTTATTAAATAAAGTTTACGACACTACTATACTACACTTGTAATATACATACAAAAAAAAAACACGGAGAGAAAAAAATCTGTATTTTAAACGTAATGCTATCTCGGCACCGCTATACTTATCTTTTCTATATTCGCCGCTTTACACGGTGTCAAGAAAAAGATTTGTTTCTGTTTTTATTAGTGCAGAGTAATATTTATATTGTAATTCTGAGATACTATAGATGTTAGGAGAAATAAATTAAGAACATTTTCTTTTTTAATTACGAGTTTCATTTTTAATCACGCAAATTACGTATGTACATTTTACTGTAATTTCATATGAAACCGCGTTTCCGTTAATTGGGTTCAATATTAACGTACAAAAAATTCATATCAATGCAGTAAATGAACGTTTTAATATAAACAGATTTAATTCTCGTAATTAATGTTGCTGTACCATTGCGAAGTTTTAAACTTTACATTATCTTGTTGATCCACAGTAATATGTGTGATTATTGCTTCTGTAGTTTTAATAAAACGTATATGGATTTTCAATAATGCTAATCAGTTTTAATTTATACAGGATACAAAGAGATTAAAGAAATACGATAATGTAAAGAATTATGTATCAGTGCAACTTTAGAGTTAACAGTTAAGAAATCAAAACAGTATATCCATTTAGGTATACCAACAGTGGAAGAGGTGCGAAGTAGAAGCTAGCAAGATAAAAATATGTCGTCCACAGATTTTTGATTATTTTTTCTAAAGATATTGAAATAGACGGAACAAGAGATGATTCTAACGAATGTATCTATTGCAAAACGTGTCCAGTTGAATATTGTCAGGAATATGTTTGCGCAATGCTAAGAAAAATAACAAATATTCACGGAAAAATGTACATTATGTTTGATTTTAATAATACTGTTGAAGAAAATACGATTTTCAAATGTAAATTATATTATTTTTTTAATAGTTTCGGCATTGCGTGAACAATGATGAATTGTAATAGTCTTAGGAAGAAACTGTACATAATGTAAATAAATATGTCAATCTTAATCTATTCAGCTTGTCTGTTTGAATAAAAGTTCCATAATCATAACGCAGTCTTGGTCATTTTAAATAGAAATGTTTGAAAATATAATAATTCAATAAATTGATTACTTGCATTTAAAGTTTTACAATTTTTTTTATTAATACATTCGAAGATATTTACATGGTCATGTTTAAAAATCAAATATATAATCTGTCTTGACCGACAGCTTTGCCGCAGTTGCACACATTATTACAACAACATTCCGTGCCATATGGGTATAAGAAAGCCAACTCATACTGATCAGCTTCAGTATTATAACATTTATTTAATATTTCCTCAATATACCAGTTGCATAATTGATCCAAATTGTCTATAATTGTCTACATTACATTTTAACTATTAGTTCGAATAATCATTTAATAATAGAAAACATTAACACTATAATCTATCTACGATGACCTAAGTATCAATTAATTCAACTACAAATTCTTACCTGAGCAACAACTAATCCTCGACGTGGGTGTTCGTTAGTACTATGACTATGGGAATCAAAAAATGTTACCTAAGGGAAAGGAAACAATTTGTAACAAAGCATCTGACAATCTCAACGGGCAGCTTACCATATATGTTCTTTCTTGAAATATAAATAACACAGTACGACCGCATGTTATAAGAAGCATGAACAGATTCTTAGACTTGGGGGCTGCAAACCACTCATGAAGAAAGTTGTTTATATTGTGATATAAGCCATTCTCGATTCTTTCGTGAAATACTCGAAATTTCTACAACAAAAATACGATTAGATCAGAGAAAAAAATGTTATTTCTCAAATAGCATGATCCGATGTGTACCCATTCTTTTAATAGATTCAAGCTTCTGCCTCCGAATTTCAATGCTTCCTCTGTGTTTAAATACGGATGAGAAACCAGTCTCTTTCTTATAATCCATGCATGGGTGGCATTACCTTCTATCATTGATTCGGCTATAATAATAGGAAATTCAGGACATCGTTCTATATCATAAATTAATAAGCCTGTCCGAGTAATGCCTTGGGCCACAAGCAGGCAAATAAGTGTGCATGCTTCGCTTACTAAGATAAAATTGAGGCACGTGAAAATCGTGTGGGAAACATCATACGATAGTAGTAATTACTAATTATATTACTTTCTTGTCCAGGAGGATATCGGCTTTGGGAAAAATCTTGATCATACCAGTATATGTTTCTATCATTATCGTAATACTCTTTCGTATACGATGGAAAGTGAGAATCAAACAACGGCGGTAAGGACATCACTCTTAAAAGAGTATGTTATTTCGTGTAATTTTTGTTACTGCAAATTGGGCGTTCGAAAACATGTTTCTTTGGATATCTTGATTTAATACATTCTTGCAAAACCGTTGCAAATTTTGGCGGCTAAGAGCCACGAAGTTGGTTCAAAGAGAGGTCCCAAGTTCAAAGGGATAAATTTAAAAAATAATTGTATAATAAACATCTTCATTCCGAACTATATTACGTACATCAAATATTCTAATTCAGTTCAACTTGTTTCTTTTATATAACTTTTTAGAAATAGAAACGGCAGATTTTCATTGTACATTGCTTTCGCTGCTACAAATTTTACTCTTTCTCGTGTACTTCGTGTTTCACTATCATGTTCACGAACAAGTGAAAATCTACAAAAGTGTTTCAGTTCAGAGGCTAAACTATTTTCAGAGATATATTAGTACCTTTTTACGCAAACGTTAACGAGATACATACAAATGGAAAGCATGTTGTGCAATGAGAATATTCGAAGTTCAAAAATTTTCGTCAATGTGTTTATTATCTAGGTGATCAGTCGGTTCATAAAAACAGTACAATTTTTTTCAGGAAATTTCTCGAAGCTTCATTTCATATTAATGGGCCTGTATCAGGACGTAGTCGAACTAGATATATTTGTTACAATTATATTTTTCTAGATAAAACGAATTTCCATTTATTCCTTCGTATTCGTAATAAGTGCAACAGTTATTAATTCATCATATAGCTATTGGTTACGCAGTAATTCTCTTGTTGTACACTTCCGTGAAAAACCATAAATTATTATACATTCAGCGTTTATTATAAAATTTAATGAAAGTTCGCGCCATTCGTATTTTCTTGTATATACATCAGTGCGTACAGCACTTATTGTGCAAGGTGTAAAAACTTAGTGAAAAACACGTATTGTTCGTAATGAATACATTGACCAATGAGTCAGACGAATTCCGAGTGTGGATTTTACACAAATTCCATGATTATACAAATCGTGTATATTGTTACAAATAACAGAATTCAATAGCATAATATATATATACTGTAAAAATGGAAAATACCAGATGAGTTTGGGTGAATTACATTGTATATTAGTCAGAATGGTTGTTTTAGTATTACACTTGTTAATGAAGTATTCGAGTTTATAAATTGACAACAGTTTCCATGATACTCTAATCTTTCTTATTATTTCATGACACAATACGCGTCTTAAAAAATGCAGTTCATTGCTTCACCGTGTCAACATTATTATAAGTAATATATCGCACATTTCCTTAACATTCTCATCTGATTAATAAAAATGATTAACATAGGCAGTTTGTAAATGAAGCGTGCGTCGCACGCTGTTATTGCTAGCATTACATTTTACATTACGAGTTATCAATGTGAATTGAATTATCTCTCGGTTTTCGTTAAGCAAATCATATACGTAAATACGGATATGATTTATTTCCTAGCAGAAATTCAAATATTTGTCTAGAGTTCATCATTTTGCTATGAATAAAGTTTATATTTTTTTTTCTAAATGTATATTACACCTGAATGGCTCGACAAAAGCAACTGTCATTACAGAGCTGCAATGGAAACTGCTTTTCGCGTTTAATCTCCTCTCATCAGGACATCAGACACTGATCATATCAAATCTGGAAAATTAATCAGTTCAATAATACTTTCTACATATCTAGAGTCTATATAGACCCGTATTTATTGTTGATAAGACTTACCATTGATCAAAATGACCTGTATGAAGCTGGATAACGTGCTGGTATGCTTGTGGTAATATGGCGCGACCAATGTTCCCATCCTAAGACCTTTGCGATTTCTATACATTTTTCGTCAATCTCCTTTAATGGCTTCTCTTCGTGGTAACGCGTTAATAACTTCAAGTAACGACCGTAATGGTTATGAATATATGCGTGCCACATTGAAAGAATAATGACCTACAAACAAAAGTATTTTTAACATATAATGTATAAACGCATATTTATTATTCCTTTGGTAATTCTATTTGCTTCTTTGTTCCTATATAAACCGCAGACAAATTGAATTATCCTTACTTTATTGTCACTTGGTTCGGCGAATTTCTGTACTTCTTGCCAGTGGTGTGTAACACTTTCTAGCAAGTGTTCGTACGATCCATCGCTTTCTCCCTTCTGCATACCGTACACATACAATCTTGCCAATGCGCTACCTTTCTTTACCAACGCATCTACCAGACTATTCTTTTGTTTCTCCATGGTTTGCTTAATTTTTGCTGCGTCATCACGTTGATCGCTCTTCAGACCATAATAAGCTAAAAGCTTATCCTGATCTACATTGGTGATCACGGCGTCTGCGACTGTTATTATTTGGTTTGCTAGACCAATAACTTCTTCAGTCAGATTATCGTGAGGTACATGGTGCCGGGCCTCTGCGGCATCCAGAGATGTCAACATAGCAGTATGAATAGGTAAATGGTCTGAGAAAAGATTCTTCAATTCTCCGTACAATAGATTGGCATACTCTCCTGGTTCTGTTATGGACAATAATAAATATTAATGTAGTCTATCTGACACAATGAGTGAACATATGCATACATATTCATTGACAATACAAGAAAACTTCATGTAGACAGTAGGAATGAATAAGTTTATGATGTAATAATGTGTACAGTGAATAATCAAGTGCTTTGATGATACATGTTTATGATGTCAACACAGTTATTAAATTCATTCTTCAATTAAAATCATAGAGAAGGGATGACACTGGGGACAATAATTATTAACGATTCATTGCATGTACATGCATTAACAGACTTGTAAAAACGTATAATAAATATAACATATCAGGTTGTAAAACACAAATTCATTGACTATAATTTCATTGTATTGCAACTTACTCGTAGATGGTGCTATTTGTGGAATTCAAACCGGAAAGAAAAACAAATAATTTATATAGTGATAAACATAATGATAACTATAAACTTAATATAGGCATGATATAAGATGACGTGTCTGAAAGGAATTCATAAATAATACAAGTTTTGATTACCAAGTTTTGCAAGCCAAGCACATTTCATGTCCCTTAGTGCTTCATTGTATTCATCCCATTTAGTTGCCTTTTCCTTTCCAGTTTTATTTGGGGGGCTGCTGTTCTTTTTAGGTGGTTCAGATAAGACATATTTAAATGTGTAATAGTCAACCTTTTTGCCAATTTCGTCTTTGCAGAAGGATATTGTACCTTGGAGGTAGCTACCCACAGTAGTACCTCTGGATAATCTTTAAAATGGAGAAAAAGAAAAATTATACAAAAAGTAATAAGTAAATGCCAAGAGTAACTTTAAAGCATCCCAAATACAGCGTCAAACTTGTACAAATATTATAATTGGATACCATTCAGCATGAGCAGCTGATCAAGCATAATATACTCGAAAAAAATAGCTGTTCAATTCAATTTCTACAAGCAAAAACATTTCATAACAATTCTTAAAAAACAGCAAATATTCAATAAGCAACAATAAGCAAATATTTAATTCATGTTACAACAAACAATTTCTGCACTTTTATATTTTTAATCTATATACAATAATTCTTCTATCACGATATATTTTCCACGATTCTTTTTTGTATATAACATAGAGTTATTTCAGTTCTATTATATTTGCAACTTATTAACAATTCAGCATGATTTCTACTATTTATTACCATTGTGACTATAGTATTTAAAAAAATCAGTACAAAACTTGCTATGCTCTCAACTACAAAGTTAATTGCGAATGTATTAACTGCAGCAATAAAGATAAATACAATACTTCAGATTAGTATTTCCGCATTGCATCTATTTCAACGAATTAGTAAATACCTGCAACTACATTTAAAGCATCTAGATGTGCAAAAATGTTCATGAAAATGATATAGACTCACTTGTTTTCAATGCAGCTATGAAAGATGAAAAAGAAGAAAATTATCTTAATAGCGCTTAACCGTTTGAGTGCGGCGAAGCGCTATCGCGCTTCGCTTGTTATATGCTAAAAATGCGGAGGAGCGCGATCGCGCTTCTCTTGTCCAGCCAAGAATGCGGAGACGCGTGACCACACCGCTGTTTGTAAAAAAGGAATTCATGGCGTTTGTGCAGCAAAACACTCATGTAATAAGTGAGAATAAAAAACATTTTTGTTAGTAAAAATTACTTGTTTTATAATAATTAAAACTATTTTTATTATTTTCCAAAAAAAATAATTACGCATTTCATTCCGCACTTTTAGCATATACGTAAAAAAATTCTTCCGCACTCAAACGGTTAAATAGTAAATAATATGTATAGGTTTGTATAAAATAAAAACTATTGACACGATTCAGATCAGCCATACAACTATTACACAACTTACGAATAATAATCGAAACAACAAGAATTCTTTGAAAAGCAAACAATAATCTAAATGACAGAGAAACATTTTAGCTTAAGCATTTTAAGAATTATGTTCTTATAACACGTTGTATTAAGTAATACCGAAATGAAGATTGCGTTGTTCATAAAATTTGCCATTGTCGTTACTGTGAAAAATATGGAAAAAACATGCTCTATATGTACGGAGATAGATAGAACTACGAATGTGATTGAGCAACAACATAAAGTCACTGTAATTGAAATACTTACTTGTTTTCAGTGGGCATGGGCGCAATATACAATGGGAGCACTTGGCCGGATGGAAGTCCCGCTGATACCATTTTTTTACCACCTATAATAGCTTGCGTCTGGGTTGCATAAACGTCAAGCGTAATTGGATTGCTTAACTTTTGACTAAGAAGCAATGGCATGTCTGTTAACCTGTCGAGTAATTCTTTCTTCTCGTGACGAACTTGCATTTTCAAAGTGTAATCACCTTTGTCTAATTTTTGGATGGTATACTATAAATAAAGTAATATGTTGTTCATACATCGTTCACTACTTAAAGGAGAAAGTAATGGATACTTTTGACAATGAAAATTTTAAATTACAATGAAATGGGATAATTTACCTTAGATGGGTACGCATCCCCGCAGTATATAAGTTGTTTATTGGAGTCGTACATCATCCATATTTGACTCTCATATTCGCTCTCGTATAACATATCACTAAGTAATGCAGCGTTTGGAGTCACTTCAGTTAACTTTGCCGAATGAAAGATGTATGTCAATCGTAATTCATAAATTTGTCGTGCCGGTGGAATAATGTCTCTTCCCCGTAATGGAGAAATTTTTGCATCGATTGGTCTGTAATATTAGGACTATTTTTAGAACGGGAAATAGATTGAATGCAATATTAATATACGTTTAAGATTAACAGTACATACTTTAAGATTTGCACGAAAGATTTAAGCGAAACGTTTGGAACGATTTCTTCTTGTCGAAGAGAGCTTCGCAATTCCAAACGATTTATACCGTCTCCGGATTGCATCGTAAGATTGCCGTTTATCATATGAATTCCATGAAATTCTATGGTATAATCAATTAACATGTCACCTAGATTTGCCCAATATTTTGCAATAACTACTTCTAGAATAAATCCGCCCTTCAAACAAAATTCATATATATATACATATATATATACATCACACATTGAATTTAATCTTCTTAATTTCATCCGATTTGTTAAATAATTTTCAAGTAGAAAAAAATATTATAAAATACCTCAACAGCAAACGATTGTACAGCTTCACACTGAGACGATACATTCAACATTTTATTAGCTTCAAGAGTTTTGCACGTCAATCGGGGTTTCAATTGAATACTGTGAATCGCAAACCTTCCGGCCTTTTCCTTTTCCGCACTTTTCAATCTTACAACTAAATTGAATCGAAGTTTGGCACATAATATGGTAAAAATAGTAAAATGTTATTGAGAAATAAAACAACGTTTACCTGCCCATGTGGCGTCTTCGGGGACAAGGATGAAATGCCGTTTAATCGTATTAGGCTTAAATAAAACATTTGTAAATACTAAATCTGGCAGGACAGTAGTCCTTGGTAGCGTAGTTGGCTGTACCACAGTAATTGGTACTTGGAACAGTTGTCCCTTTGCAATATTTTCTACGTCATATGCTCGAAGGCTATAATCGATAATCATATAAAAAATATGTAAGAAACTTACCGAAGTTAGTAATTCAATACTTTGGCGTAATAGAGTAAATTAGTTTACCTAGTTGCATGAACACCTTCTGGTAATTTAGTCCCATCAACTTTGATGGCGATAGAACGAGGCATATGCATCAAGTCAAGATGTGTTGGAAAGTGGATCCAAGTGGCGTCGCATACTAATGTTAACTTCAAGTTGAAATCAATTTTACGAGCCGGATCTAAGGAGAATAGCCGCATATGAAAATAATATTTCAACTGAATAAAATATATCATGTATCGCACAAATACGTGTATAAAATTATACCAGTGTTTTCAGTATCGAGAAATATTGGTTCAACGGTGACCGCAAAATCTTTCGGCCGATCAATAACTCCGGTTCGCATATGAATTCCTTTGGAGTTATATGCACCACAGTTAATCGAAAATCTGACATCCCTCTCAGGAACATCGCAATAAGTAACAAGATTCTCAAATGCTCGTTCAACTTGTAACAATCCTGATCCTTGTGCGAATTGATCTAAATTTGGTATATATAATGCTGTATTTTCAAGTGACCTTTTTATACTGTATGGAGAATACGGACATCCCTTGGCAATAAGTCCCGATATGAGTATCGCTGTAACATTAATAAATCACAGGTTAAATATCAAGATTCTTACTAATATACATTAATTTCCACGGTACTAAAAGTTGTATACGCACCAACTGCTCCAACAACATGTGGACTAGCCATACTTGTTCCATTCATAAGTTGGCTCTTCCTAAGTGTAAAATTAGGAACACTGGTAATAGCCCCGCCTGGAGCACATACGGTAATACCCACTCCTCCATCCATCATCGGGCCGCGAGAGGACCATGTATATGACATTCCAGGTAGCTTTTCTCGTAAAGAATATTCAGCTACCATCATGTCAGGAGAAACATAAGCTCCTACACTAATAATGCTGTTGGTACTAATATCTGGTGGTGTTCCTATAAATTTTAACGATTTATTTGTATGGAACATCTGTCTTAATACGTACTCTATCTTTACAAAACATTATTCGTGTATGTTCTCTTACCAATAGTACATAAGCCTGGTCCAAGATTGCCAGCAGATGCAACCCATGTCACTCCATATTTGTCGATAACTTCGTTCATTAACCCTTCTATCCTTCCAGTGTTTGACCAATGAGCATGTTCTCCATAACTCATATTTATTACATGTACTTTTTCTTTATGCCGCATTACATGAATCATTGCACGTACTATTGCAGTTCCTGTTTCCATAGTCCCAAGACGACTATCACCAACGGTTAATGCAATAATTTGCGCACCCGGTGCTACACCGTTAAGTTCTGGATTATCGGGAAAATATGCAGCAGCGATTGAGGCTACATGTGTACCGTGACTTGCTGAAATAAAATAAAATTCTATTATAAATAAAATACGATCAAGCGTATGTGTCTTAATACATCGAAAATGAAAAAATTATATTGTTACTTACAACACAGACTAACAATTTCTAATGTGTTTCCATCATCGTGAACGTTAATGCTAACATTTAGTTGATCTTCTACTGTAAGTGGTGCATACTCTTGTGTAACAGAGTATTCTCCAAGGAACACACCAGCTTCCAGATTACCTTCCTCAGAGGTATCAATGCATGCCCTATAGCAAGAAACGAAATTTTAAGACCAATTTTTATGTTTAATTACAAAATAAGATTTTTATTTACAGAAGTTAAACTTGTTAGTACACACGGACACACTGGAGATTATTACATTCATTATGCATTCTTACCTCCAAACATTACCATCATGAAACACAACACAATCGTATGTAGGTCCAACATCAGAATACTTCTTCTCAATGTTATTTAGCACTTCCACTCTGGCTTCAAGTTCTTCTTTTTTTAACCGCTCCTCCAATGTTGTCAACTGAGCATGCTGTGCATCAAATTCCTATGTGCATAGTTAAATAATATAAGGATTTTTGCAAATTTACTTGTTATCAAACACATATGTTTAATTCCAGTGATATTTTACAGTGTCTTTGGAAATATGTAAATATAATTTTAAAATATCAGAGTTATAATTCCGATTCAATACTATTTGAAGAACATCAGTGCAAAATAAAAGTATTTCAATGTTGGAAATGTATAGTGTTTGGATGAAACTTTATCTCAATACATATTATGTAATGAATCAATGACTTTACAATCGAACAAACTGCCAAATACAAATATAGCACTGGATACAGATCACTGTAACACATTGTGAAATGCCGGCCTCATTTAATCGCATGGTTTAATAGGCCCACAACAACCCTATCTTTGGATCACATGGACTAAAATCCTATTTACGACCTCGCTCTTGAATGTTTAATACATAGTACATGCTACAAAATACTGATTATTAGATTGCAAAAGACAGAGAATACAAAATTGTTTGTAAAGTATGAAATATTACAAGATCTGCCAAAAATTTTACCTGGTAGTGAGGCATTATATGATAAATACATATCATTTTTTTTTTAATATTATATTATTTTACTAAATTACTAAAAATATATATATTAAAGAAAAGTTTTTCTGAATTTGTATAACTATCTAGTGTGCAGTTATACTACAAAATGGGTAAAATTATATTATATTAAAATAATCATAAAATATATAATAACTGTGCATATTTACTTGTAATTGTCTTGATGCCTCAGCAAGTGCTGCTTTATGTCCATCATCCCACAAACGTTTTTTACGTTCTAACAATACCCTGTCCTTTAATTTACTTGGATATAGTGAATATAAATTCTTTAGGCCAATGCGATATTCCCCACTAGGATTCTTCCAACTACTTGGAACCTATAAAAATAATATTTATTTCTTAACAATGTGTTATTACATTTGTAATAATTGTCTAAGAAATATTGAAGCTATCCTATAATTACAAATAAAGTTTTTGCAACATATGTTATTTAAATGAAAGGAATAAGAATGCAAAATATATCATTGTAGAAGATATGTCACTAATGTTGGTTTTGCTTGAACATTTACTATCTTCTAAAATATTTTAATGTAATATTATTTTAAACATACTTTTAATTTACGGCCACTCAAGCCAAATATATATCCGTCAGGTGCTTGTACAACTTTGCTGGTGTCAACATCTCCAGCTCCACTGCAGTCATATCTTTCAATAACTTTTGGTTTCCCATCTGAAGTCATCTATGTAAAATAAATCCAACACTCAATTCTGTACTCCATTTTTATCACATATAATGGAACATGAATTTGCTGTATCATTCTCCAAAAGTTGATACAGCAAACAATGATGAAAGTAAATATTTGAAGGATAACAAAGAACATGGCTAATGCATAAAAAAATTTCTTAAACCATGCTCATAAATTGTTATAATTTTAAAACGAAATAAAGAACTTTGAGCTATTTTAAATAAGTAAAAACTTTGATTCTTGTGGAATCTACATTGTATTTAAAGTTAAAATGTTTCAAAGGCTAAGATAGTTTTTCAATCCAAAGCTAACATGTATAAACGGGATTTTCGGTCGGTTAAAATTTATCAAACTGAATAATATACGACATAAGTAAGATTTTATATTAAAATTCGAGAAAAAGGCGAAATAATTTGAACTACTTTGTGTATATGTAAAAGTCTATTCACCTGCAACCCTGGAGCCCCAGGATCCACTCCTGAATCCAAAATTGCGATAATAACTCCTCGGCCATCGAATTCGGGATATTTGTTGAGAAATTGAGTGACACCCGTTTCTTTCTTAGGCAGAAGGCCCCAAACAGGAAAATTACAATCAATGACGTCTGCCATGTTTCAAATGCCACTGCCACTGTGACTGCAGAAAAACTACTTGAGATGTTTCCTTTGTACTGCCACAGCCTTATATATCAATCAAAAAACGAGATTTGCGCCTGCGTGCATCTAGTACGCTACAATTTTGAGGTTAAGTTATCGGCCTACGATACGACAGACTAAACACACTCGGATAGAAACAAAACTCGTCGAGCTTTTACGCCACGATGATCTCAGATAGCAGCACTTACCCACGTCAATAATTACACGAGACGGTGTATTGTAGATTAAACGAACTCTGCATGGGTTTTGCGATAACTGGTGCAAACTAGTGGTGACTGCCGCATAACGATGTTAGAGGTTATGTTCTCTAATTGGAAAGGTTGAAAATGACAAGTCTGACGCGATCGAATTTTCTTAATCGCAGTATAAAATATGTCGAACTTCTGTGACGATCCGAAGAAGGATTAAGACGAGTGCGTTCAAACGAGACATGTACAACGTTAAAGTATGGTTGTCACTCAACGAAAGATGAAACAAGTAGCCTTTTCCGCGATTTGTATAATCCTAGGTAAATATTTTCAGGTTACAAAAGTTGTTGTGTGAGTGTCATGATATTGGTTGAAGAAGGACACGTCGTTAACAGATGACAGTGTCAATATTATTGACATACTAAATATGTATTTCGAAATCTTTTTTTGCAATGTTTTAGTGTATAATTTTACGAGCAAATTTCTTTTTTATTGTTATAGTATTGGGATTTTATAAAACTCTTGTGAGTCCAGAAGAAGAACAATCCTTCCCTAGGGGTCGTCAACAGGTACACAAATCAAATATAGATGAAACAAATGATATTGAAACAGACAATGATAAAGTTGAAGAACCAGACGAAGTTGTACCATATACAGAAATTAAAGGTATTGAGGAAGCAAAAATACGAATTCGTGAGCTAGAAGGCAAGCTGCGGCATCTAGAAGCAAAGATTGAGAATCGGGTGTCAAAAGACTTTCCAACTGTAAAGTTCCTAAATTACAAAAACCGAATGAGAATACTGGTCACTGGTGGAGCAGGATTTGTAGGCTCTCATCTGGTTGATCGTTTGATGCTTGCTGGTCATGAAGTTATAGTTGTTGATAACTTTTTCACTGGAAGAAAACGCAATGTTGAGCACTGGGTGGGTCATGAGAATTTTGAGCTTGTCCACCATGATATTGTCAGACCTCTTTATCTAGAAGTCGATGAAATTTATCATCTTGCTAGTCCTGCTAGTCCACCACATTATATGCTTAACCCAGTCAAAACAATTAAAACAAATACTTTGGGTACGATTAATATGTTAGGTACAGAAACTTTTATTTTATATATTAATATCTCAAAAATAAATTTATATCCGAATATTGACTAATGTATGTAACCATTTAATAGGTCTTGCAAAACGAGTGGGTGCAAAAGTATTAATTGCTAGTACTTCAGAAGTTTATGGTGATCCCAATGAACATCCTCAAGCAGAAACTTACTGGGGTCACGTGAATCCTATAGGTACATATACATATACAGTTTTTATTATACAATGTTTGACTCCATTTTTTGTGTGTAAAATGTTAAGTAACATTCATTACATATTAGGGCCGAGAGCATGCTATGACGAAGGAAAACGCGTTGCTGAAACATTAAGTTATGCATACATGCGACAGGAAGGTGTTACAGTTCGTGTTGCTCGTATTTTTAACACTTTTGGGCCTAGAATGCATATGAACGACGGTCGTGTTGTGTCAAACTTCATTTTACAAGCACTACAAAACGATTCGATTACAATATACGGCAGTGGTAAACAAACACGATCGTTTCAATATGTGTCTGACTTAGTGGATGGTCTGGTTGCTCTAATGGCATCAAATTACACTCTACCTGTAAATATTGGAAATCCTGTAGAGCACACTATAGAAGGTAAGTGAATTCTGTTTCCTCTAATTGGTGGTAAAACTAAATTATACGATATATAATAAATATTTATTACAGAATTCGCACGTATAATAAAGGATTTAGTTGGTGCTAATAGTAAGATAATTGAACTTGCCGCGGTCGAAGACGATCCTCAAAGAAGAAGACCGGATATTACTAGAGCTAAGAAGTATTTGAACTGGGAGCCAAAGGTCCCTTTAGCTGAAGGCCTAAAAAGGACTATAATGTACTTTGCTAAAGAATTACAAAGAACGAAGCATTCTCAAAGAAGCAGTTTCCAGCTGCCTTCTTACAAAAATGGTCACGATATAGTAGAACAACTTTAAAAACAAAATCAAACATCAGATGGTTATTTATCCACTTTCAAATGTGGTTAGAAAGTGCCATTAAGCTATGGACCACTATGTGCCAAAAGACTCCCCGTCCAAATTGAATTTTACGTAATTTAGATATCAACGGGTATATACCATCTTAATTTAACCAACACATAATTTTTTTAACACGATTAATTTTTCTATCAATATGTTCGATTTTCTTTTGGTCTTATGGTTAAAGCAAAACTTAATGTGATCATGCGAGTTCGAGCGTAACTGTATTTGTTTACCATGACTTGAATAGCTGATAACTTGAATTTACTATTTATTTCATTATGGCACACATCAAACAATTGATTGTGTTCCAAATTGTACATTTCTTATGTAGAAAAGTTTTGTTATAGATGTATAATTTGAATGGTCGACGGTGTTGGTGAAAGCTATCGATGTCCTCTTTCCTTTGTGAATTGTTAGCATAAATACATAAATATTAGCTTTATACGTCAAAATGGTTTTACTTAAATTTTATATATGATGTAATTTTTCTCTACTTGTAAGTGTTCTTTACCTTCTATTAAATTTATGTAAAATAATAATATTACCGATGTTGCACTTGCAACTAGCGAATTTATATGGAATGTTTCTTCGCTAAGTCTTTAGATATAAGAAGATGGGATCTAATAATTCTTGATTAACGTGATAAAACGGAAAACAAGATATGTGAAAGAAATATTTGTATTACAATAGTTGGCGTACTGTGTGATATACGTATACATGTTATAAACATAAGCCGCGAATCTGTAATATTCGAGAACGTACATATAAACAGAAAGTAATTTTATACTACATGTATAACTGTACACAAATAAGCGAGTAAACAGCTTTGTAAAAATATTATTTTTTTCTTCATACAATACTACATTGTATTTAATTCATATGCATATAATCTAGTACGAGTAAACACACCGAAAGGAACCTCCGACAGTCTCACACAGAATTCCTTCATACAAGCATAAACTATAAAGTTAATGTTTACATTGCGTTGTACATAAATGTGTATTCATTTTTTGCATGTCTTTGGAATTTAAATACAAGATAGAAAAATATACTCTACGATTTAATGCTAACTATTTCCCCCCCCCCCCTTCGTTTCATCTAAAACTACGTTGATACCAAACCACCGGTCGAAACAAATAAACGAATGAACTTAATAAATTGTCAAGTATCTATCAACAGAGTGTTTCTAATTTGTCAATAGTACACGTATTGTGCTACGCGCCATTAGAAACCATCCACTGATTCTTCTTGTCCGGTTGCGATCCAACTAGATAATATTATAATTTCGCCGAGTATGGCCACTTGTTGAAGACGCATTCCAAGGCAAGATTGAAGAATCGCCCGCGCCGTTTAGGCCGCACTTGAAGGGCCGATTGTCCGTAATGGGTGTCGCGTGGGCCCTGACAGGGCGCACGTGGTCGTCCTGTCTCTGAAGAAAGAGACAGAGCGAGCCTGGCGATAGTGAGAAGCATAAGTCTCGGCGATTCTTAATGATAATCATTGCATCCGGGATATACCCATGGCTTTGTTGTCGCAGATGAAAATGCCGCAAGGGGTGAAGATGACCTAATCGTTACACAGTCGGTCATACCGAGTTCAATTCAGACGTAAAGGAAATGATCTCAAACACTGTTCGCAATGTATAATTTTGTACGGCCGTCTATGATAAAATATTTTAATGAAACTAAATACAATTTTCTATTTTACTTCGAAACGAGCTATCAATACTTAAAAGTTGTATAACGAACTGTAACTCCATCGATATACTATCTATAACGATTTTGCACGTATAGGTAGCACGTGTAGATCGCACGTGTGTAAATTACATGCTCAATACTGTAACACCGATACGATGCACTTTAATGAATGAACTCGGGTAAACGAGGAGCTGCCGCATAATCCACGAACTTCAACGACTTCCTGTCTGCAGACTGGAGGAACAGGTGACCTAATTCGGTGTAACTCTTACTATTTGCCGGTGGTCCGCAAGCAATACGATACCTTTATTGGTAAGTGAGACGATGGGTGGCCTAACGCAAGTTTAGCCTAAGAAAACGGGTTACTTTTTACTTGTGAATATCCTGGGAAACCAGGGGAGTTTATTTAATCAGGGGAAATATAAATGATTAGATTTAATAGATATATCCGTTTTTAAATTCTCGTATATATGAATTAGTTTTTGATTATTGGGTATCAAAAGTAACAGTCAGGTGTCAGATTCTGATCAGGACTATATTTATAGGTACGAACGTTTATGTGTAAAACATCAACGATAAATTATTTATAGAAGAAAAAAGATTTAATTCGATGGGAAGACAACTGAGTCGAAAGTTTCTCGCGTGAAATTTACGTTGCGGATTCGACATCCCCGTTGCATGCAGCCGTCCATCTCCACTTTCTGCTTGCATTATGTATGATACAACGAGCTTCTTGACTACATCGTGTCTCGGATTCGAAAAGGGCCTGCTACTCGACACAATTCACATATGTAGCGTTCTACCTATCTTACGTGTGGACTTTTAGTATACCGTCAAGGAACATTTTTCGCTCTTTTTACGAGCAACGATAAAGTTTAAAACAATTCCCGCGGGAAGTTGGTGGTTTTCTACGATGGCATGTAAATTTTTTGTAAGCTTGTCGATTAACACATGCAAAGTGGTTTCGTATAAAAAAAATTCTACTGGAAAATAGAAAAGTTTTCAAAAACAATACAAAGCTCTCATATCTAAAAATGTAAGAATTGAATTGAAAATGAATAATTAAGATTGCTAAATATCATTAAAAACATAGGACACAGACACAAATTATAAGAAAGAGTAGGAATGAAAGACACCTACACAAAGCAAGGATTAGTAGCTGTGGCTACCCGTACGTACGAGCCGCCCAGAAAATCTTGAACCATCTCAGGGGTTAGTGCGGCGAGGGGATTGACTTTGCCTTTGTGCCCCGCCACGACGCCGCGTCACGACAAACGAATCGCGCGAGGCGAAATCAATCCCCTCGCCGCACTACTCCCCTGAGATGGTTCAAGATTTTCTGGGCCGCGTGTACACCATACCCCGCAGTGAAGCCATTTTTGCGGTTCCTTGGACATATGCAATGATCAAAGTAAACGTGTTTGCGGTTAGTATAATTATCTCGTGACGAACGTGTCTAAGCATCGTTATTACACATTATCAAGATATATTTACGTATGATCTACGAGACTTTAATTATACCCCCGGGGTGCCGAGAAGAAATAGGAGCGATAGACGAAAGCATTCACGTGAACGTTTGACTGACAGCTCAGTAGTTTAACCAGAATGGAATAATTACGGAACACGTACAAATGAGTTACGTTTTTATCCGTCATACGAATTTCCCCAGACGGTATCGTACACAAATACGTACACCATGATTCGTTTCCATTAATATTTACTTGATAACGTTATATCGCAAATTAAAGTTCTATATTCAACCGGTTTATTTCCAAACTGTAACTTATACTCACGTTAAACAATCTGAAATTGACGTTTACGTTTTTCCGCGAATACCAGCGTGTTATTTTATTTTCAATCTCTGCGTCTACGGATTCCTTTTCACAATTTCAATTCCCACACGGGAGAGGCAACCTGGTTATGTGGGTTTCATGAAGTGTGTAAACATTTCACCTAAACCGCAGCCGCTCACCCAAGGTAATCTCCGTAATATCGCAAATATCCCCGACAGCATCGACTTTCAACGTGGTGGCAGGACTTGTATAAATACTCGATCGCATTCGGCATGGACTTAGTTATGCATGCGAGTTCGTCACAACGGGGATGGCGATGCAGGAAAACGCTGAAGAGCACGAACACTTCAGAACGACCGGTCGTCCGCGGCAAACAAGTGCTTCGGCACTCCACGACGGAGAAGAGGTACGATTTGTTTCTCACAAGAAGTTACGCGAGGAAGCGCTGAAAGAAGGGACCAAGACGTGAAATAAAAACGGATAGCTGAATAATTCCAGCAGAGTCACTCGAGAGCAGAATTTTGCGATTGGAGGATCTCTCGGGAGATTGTCAAATTTTATTCGGACAGAAGAAAGATTTTTACACGACGAACAACTTTTTATCGGGAAACTGACGTAGCTTATTCTGTACAACGTCCTCGGAATTGAAAAATCTCTAGTATTTTGTCAGTCTGAAACGAAGTACCCTTGTGTAGCCAAGGAGATTGGAATTTGAAGTGTCTTCCTTTTTTTCTTCATTTTTTTTTAAGATTCTGTTTACGGTAAAAGATATACATATATGTATATGTTTCAAGCTGTACCGATAAAACTAAGAAAGACGTATCGTTATTAACTAGCAAGGATAGCAGGGTTACCCTGAAGATCGTTCAGACACTCTGGTTAATATTTGCTGCAGACTCGGCGAAGTCTACCAAACAGCTGTCAGCGTTCCGTAAGCAAGTTTTGAGTACAGGCTTAAATCATACCTAAGAGCTGATAACGTTACGTAGGTACACATGGCGCAGACTCTCTCTCTCTTCAAAGTTTAGCTTATCACCAGGGGCAAGCCATTGAGTTCGGACTACGAACATCGGGCCGCAACTTAGGTCGGCCGTTCAACGACCGACCAACCTGACTTCCCTCTCGAATTTGCTACAATAAACGTAGTCGTCATAGCACCTACAGGTTCAAACGATATGTCGTGTAATATTCCAGCTATAACACCGTCTCCCCTTCTGGCGCAGGTGCTGAATTACATCGTGGTACGTACGAGAAGGAGTAAACTCACATTAGTACGTACTTGGACAATAAGAAGCACGTACGATCGAATTGCTTCGATCTTCAATATGTATACGTATACATTATATTGAACCATGAAGTGTACGACATTTTTTCTTTTGTATCGTACTGTATTAAGTATTTTACGATCAAATATATCGATGGGGTTTAATGGGGGTAATAAATTTTTACACGCACGTCTTCGAAGATATTTCTGCCATTGTGTACTATTTATATCGGAATGCTTTTATGGCATATGTCGTTGATGGATTTTATGGGGCAACCTTACGCGCGGTTTAAAAATAGTTCGACGTTCTAAATTTGCATCCCCGGCTGCATTTACGCACGTAACGTTGCCTAGAAAACAGCCTTCCGCTGCCATGTGAACGACCCCGAAGCTCATACGAAATGTAAATATTTACTCGCGTGAGCAGCTGTCAGTAAAAGGGGTATTCGGCTCTTTCAAGTAATGGCTTTAATACATCGAAGATTTTTCACACGTCCGTACACGATACGCTTTCCCAATTCCTACAGATTTCCACCTATCAACGGAACGTACTGTGCTGCACACTTATCCCGCCGCATATACGATTGGAAAGCCATTAAGCGTAAAAATATTATAAGTCTAAATATTCCAATGAATTTGAAATTACAACTCTATTATTTTATAAAATATACATAATACGTATAGAACCGAGTATAAACATCTTTCCATACAACCACAGCTTGAAATACACCCAACATATCCACCTATATCCAAAATAAAGAAAACAGTGCATAAGAAAAAGAAGATCAAACCTAATACAACCTAAATACATAGAGCCAAAGATGCAGATTTTTGCCAAATCGTCCAAAACGTTTCCCTACGAAATACCAAGCGAAATTGCTTCCATCGTGATCATATTCCCTACCCGTTCACCTCCTGGATCTTTGTCTTTCCCTATGGTACCCTCGAGTTCCCTATACTTCCAAGAAATAACTAATAAAAACTCATATTTCCACGGTCTACGGTACGCGACGGATCATTCTTTACGCCCGGCGTCTCCCTCCAGCAAACCAGTTCCGACCGGAGTCTATTCAATAGACGTATTTTCGGGCGTGCGTGTAATTGCGAATTATTCGTCCCGATGGGGTGAGACGTGATTTTTCTGAGCGGTGCCCCTTCCATCGTGTGCCAGGACGGAGAAGATGCACTTGGCGCACCGTGCGGCCGGCGTAGTTTTCTGGCGCTGGCAGGGAGAGCAGCTGTTTCCAGGCTGGAGCAGCGGACTGGAAGTTCAGTCTCGTTGCGACCGTCGGCGAGGTCGTGTCGCAACCTGCTGTTTCAGCGGGCACGCTTTAGCCAGCTCGCCACGTGCATTACCTTTCCCACATTCTTCCTAACATCCCTGAACCGGCCGCCGAATTAGACTTTCATCGGAAAAAAAAGGGAGAGCGACGTGCACGACCGTGAGGCTTTGAAAATCATAGAAAAAAAAAGAATTCCTGGCCCAAGGTAGTCGCGTAGTCATCGTAATTCGACCGAAAGTGAGTAACGAATCTTTTATCACGTACTGATCGTTTCGATCAATTGTCTCTTGTTACCGTTGCTCGATTTGTTTCGATAGAATGCAATGTTTCGTATGAACTATCGTGATCGACACGTAGGAATGCCATTTTTTTCTTCTACCGGTGATTGGTTTGTTATTATTTCACGGTACTTTTGTTCGCGCTGGTGTTACGTAAAGTGTATGTTTTTTTTCGCGCGGTTTCTTCAGCCAGGATGTAATTGTAATTTAAAATTCGTGTTTCATCGAGTGCCCCGGAGGTTGTGCATTTTTCTTTCTTCTTCTTTTTTTTCATTCAGCGGACGTTCGTCGAAACTTTTTCGAACGCGAATTTGCATTTTCGCGTCGGATACCCGGCGTTTTCCTTTGTGTCGGAATCGACTGACGTATGCAGGCCGGCTTTCGCTACGGGCGCATATATATTGGTTGGTCACTTCGGAGAATCGCAAAAAAAAAAGAACGAACGGTAAATGCATGTGTCGCGCGAACCTTTATGCAGTCCGTTCCGCAGATCGGCTAACTTCCAAATATTTTGCATAATACGCGAAACCGCCTAGAATCGTAATATCGTGACACCGCGGGAAGAATACCTGTTCTCCGATGTTTGAAAATAATTTGATTCTCATTCATCGTATAAAATACTCTTAATTACCATAATGCCAACCATGCCCGACAACATCGGACATAACTTCCCACGAAAAAAGATAATAGTTACGCAATAACTCGATCGTAACTATTTTTACAAACGTTTCGGAGCACTCTTAAAGTACTCGATAAAGTGTGAAACTATTTTAATACCGTACCTTCGTGGCTTTTGTAAACGTGAAAGGAAGCACGTTTTCAGCTTTACGACTTTCGGGATTCTAAAAAAGCTTAGAGCTCCGTGCGCCGTGCATTTAAAATAGTCTCGCAGGATAATAAAGGCGTCCGCCGCGATACATATGGCCGGCTAGACAATACGGTAGTTCTACTGTGCACCCGTGTCTTACGTATCTACTTTTGCGTATGCACCCGGCGTAACGTGTTCGTTACAAATTTATATCCGGCGGAATAATGCGTTTTTTTAAGTAGCCGTCATCCAAATTTGTAACCGTACGGAAGGGTTGATATCGTTGAGAAAAATGAAAAAAACGAAAGAAAAGAGGAATACGTCGAGCACGCGACGCGATATAACGATCCATCACGAAAGTGGCAATTGACTGAAAAAGTTTGCACGACGGGAGGGGAAAAAAGAATGTACGGCGAATATATTATACGCGCAATAATCTACATATTCTACATCCTAGACACCTGCGCTTTCAAGCGTTTCCAATACTTACCGCATGGTTGTATGATTAACAACTTATTGTAGATACGTACATATGTATGTATGTATGTATGTATGTACATTCGTTCGTTCGTAGAAGGTACGCTCATCATAACAGCTTCTTTTCCTCTTTCGTTCCAGACACCAGCACGGGCACGCGAAGTGTTTGCGGACGTTGCAGTAACCCCGCGATATACGATACCGGCGCGATTATTCAATTTCCGACACATGTCGCGTGGTAAATGAATTCCTGATACGGACGAGTTTCCTTCGTCAACGTGAAACATGATTTAACGTGGGTTTCCGTGTTCTTTTGTAATTCCGCACGACCTTCGTATAGAATCCGGCGAATATTTAAATCAAGTTTGAATCAAGCACCCACGGACATCGGCGAAAGTCACGAGTACTATCGAGGAATGTTTATTTCTTGCTCTCTGCTTGAAAGAGTTTAAAATAGAGCCGACATTGAAAGAACGAGAGGATAAAGAACAGGAATAAATTATTCTGCGTGCTTTCACGGACCTGCTATTCGTCGCAACGTCGGGGACCCTTGAATTCGTCTCATCGATGCATTGGGTGAGTCAATACAAGCTGATATTCAAATCATCGTTCCTTTTCTTTTTTTTTGTTCTCGTAAGATTCCGCACAATTTTCAATAACTCGATTTACCTGGCGATAAAACGAAGAATGCGAATGGGAGAGAACGTTCGTACTCTGAACGTCGAAAGAAAGTTTACGTCGTTTGTATAAACGTTATAATGGGTTTCGTGATGCGATCGGTCACTGCTTTTAATTGAAACTTAAACTCGCTTCTACCAACAAAAACTCGTAGCAATTAATACCAGCGAATCGCGTTTTTCCCAACGTAGGCAATCAAGCTGTATAACGAGTACGAATTTCTGACGGACTTTATCACCGCGGACTTCCGGTAAAAGTCGTAAAGGCGGGGTCGGCAACGGTTCAAAATTAAATTTCTAACAAACAAGTGTAATGGGTCCTATAATTAAACGTGAAATGTTCTCCTTGCTGCACCAGTCTATGGAGTTTCGCCCGGTCCGCGAATATAAGGTGAATAGAGTAGATAAAATTTTATCGGGCACTGTTTAAGCGACAGTATATTTAAAATCCATTTTCCAGCGCGAACGGTATGTGTACACTCGCGGCACCGTAAGTTGTCCGTTATTGGTCGACGTCCACTTGGATTGAACCGCGTTGGCTCGATATCAAACCGGCAAGTGAGTTCGACTTGCACGAATGTAGAGTATGTTGGGAAAATGAGGCCATCCGGCTGATATTTCAAGGGATAAACATTCGTTGCCGAAGTAACGCTTAGGCTAATACGATTTGTTCGCGGACATCCCAAGTAACGTGACTTTCTCAACGTTATGAGGCTATAGTATGGCACCGGGTAAAAGCTGGGCGACAGTCTGTCGACAAATTTCTATGATTGATTATAATAGTATTTTACTATTATAAAATAATAGAAATTAATAAAATAATGTTCTACTGTTTTCTCTTTTTTAACGGAACGGTATTTACATAGTGTAATACGTTTCCATTTGAATAACAAATGGTAAATCGCTACGTTCAATAATTTTCACTCGCCTGTTATGCGAAAGTGATTTCTTTCTCTTCATATTCGGTTAATCGTGAATGAGACAATTATCGGAATGACCCCGCGGGATGCGGAATTGAGTGCACTCTGGCAAAACTCACCATCGAAATACTATTCTACCGTAAATATAGAGACATGTCTGTGCGGGCATGTACCATTTATGAATTAATTTGCCAATGACGAATATATGGCCGGAAATGCCGAGTACTTTTCACCGCCTATTAATGCGCTTTCCCACACTTGAGAACGCAATACATATTCGTTTGACCATTTCCGACGATGATGCTATCAAACGAAGCGTCGACCGAGTCCGAATCAGACGAACATTTTTGTTTTTTTCGAGAAAACTTTGATTCTTGTTACGTCTTACGAAGCGTGATATTAACTAGCATGAAATTTAAAGATTCTCGTTACCGAACCGAATAGTTTTTCGCGAACTCGTCGAAGTTCAGATCCGCGAGTAACAGAGAGTACTCTTGCCAAACGGAAGTTGCTACCAGCCAAGAGTTATCGGATGGTGGAAAAGTTATCGTTGCATTTCGACGACCGTGTGCCGGTCTCACAGCATTGCTCTCTTGGCTTCGATAATATTGATCTTGTCTGGCTGGCAATAAAAGTTTTGTGGCTCGTTCAGTTGCGAGTCTTCGTTTCGAATGTCCGAAACACAGCGCGTATCCGAGCTATTTACTCATGGTCGAATCCCCGAATCACTTGCGAGCACTCCTTTCTTCTCGACTGACCCAATTCGTTTTGGCTCGAAACGAATCGGCAAACAATCCTCTCAATAAACGTATGTATACCATATGTATAGTATATTTTGATAATGTACATGAATTTAATCATCCCGAAAATTATCTACTTCTAATACATTAGAATTTGATTCATAAAACACTTTTGAGATAGTTAAGTTACTCATACATTACCAACATGTATTAAATTTTTCCTATCGGAATGATTACTCAATAACCACGTAGGTATGTATATATTTAACGGAAGTAAAAGAGAAATTGAATAATAAAAAGGAAATTAAACTTGCAGAAATAATGAGTAACCGGAAATATAAAGATTCATGAAAAAGGCTATCAACAGCTAACTTTCTTAAGTATGTTAATGACAAGACAACTCTACCCCCGGTTTCACATAGAATCACAGTTAGGCTATATCGATAGGAAGTATGTAGATAGCTATGTCCGACACTTATGTGAGAAAGTTAATAGTGGTCTCTCCACGTAGTCAATTTCAGACATTATATTTTTTATGTCAACCCGATGCTAAGGTAAACGACTTTGCAAAGGGTTATCGTTCTCATTTTCCATATATTAGTAATTCGTACGAAGAAAAAAACAATGTTTATTACGTTACATAAGGAAAGTAATTCCCTGATGCATTATAGTCCGAATAATTCGACCGAACGTCGTTCAAGCGAAACAAGAATACAACGCGTTTAATTCTAGTTGTTTGCGGTCAAAAATAAATTACAGCCTCTATTTTCGTTCCGTGGCCAATTTTCGACGATAAGAGAGATTAGCACAGTGTTGTATCTTCCACGTTTATATCTTTCATGGGATCCACGATTACACGTTTTACGATCGGGCATGGATCCCATTACGGGGGCAAATATTTCGAGTTGTCGCAATATTACACGATCAATATTGATAAACGGACTCGCGTTGTTCATTATTAAACCGATTGCCGTTCCTATTTATAGATATCGATACCTTGATCTTTGGCCAAGTCGCTCCGTAAACCGCCCGTAAGACTCGTGTTTGCTCATCTTCTTTAGGCGCTGCGCTTTAACAGCCGCGAGAGTCCTTCGACTGATTGCATCGTATCGCTCCAAGATCGTTACATTGACATAACGAACCTCAACGAGTAGATCTCTTTATCATCTTATCCGATTGAAAAGCGGATTGAAGCTACTTCCGTCTTTCAATCGTCCCTTCTTTATTCTACTGACAAAAACATTATGCAGTTTCATTTAATCCCTGAACGACTCACCGTGCTGCTCACGAATCATCTATTTTCACGTTGACTTGTCGACACGTGGGCCATTGGAATGCGTAAAAAAAAAGAAACGAAGTCACCGATGTTCTACACTATTTTCGGCTGTTTCTTTGATCGATGCTTTTTCGAACGAGGGTAGAACGTTGACAAGAAACCACGAACAAAGAGGGATCTTGTTGAAAGGAGAAATATGTTTAAAGTGTACGTATGTACACACAAGTGACTGTAAATTTTCTACAACAAAACAGTCCGTAGTTTATGACCAGGTCGTAGATAATATTTGAATTTTGTGTCCACGTGAGACGTTTACAGCGATGACGTTTATATTTCATTCATATCCGGGAATTTCTCGCCTACACGGTAACGTTCCTCGTGTACTGCCACCGCGGTCCCGTTGTGAAAAGAGAATAATAATAAAAAAAAAGGGATAAATACGTTAAGCACTGTCATCTTTGTACTACTCTTAATCCGTTAGCCACGTTCCTATTCGAAATTCGATATTTTATGCAGATTTGTGGCTCGTAGTGGTAGGTTAAAACCGTATTATGGCACCGTAGGTGTTAGATTCCATTTGACGGTTCCCATGGTCGTAACTTAGGCTTGGACCGCCCATGGTGACCCATTGTGGCTGCCGTCAGACCAATATCCATCCGGCCGCTCTTTGCTTGCATTTCTTTTCGCTGGTTGTTAGCACGGAACACCGCGTCTCGTGCAAATAGAATTATCAGCTTTAAACGCAGCTTTGATTTTTTTTACATGCGACCACAGCGACTACTTTTCTACCCTTCGTACGTCCAGGAAGTGAAATATCGACTTCGAGTAGCCACGCTTTTAATTCCGTGAAATTACATGGAAAATTCTTACAACGGGACGCCGGAAAGCTTACATGATCGAAGAACTCCTGGTGGTTCGTTGTATGGTCGGTTAATTCAAAATCTTTTTTAGTAACTATGCACGGATGATAACCGCGATAGGATATATAGATGAAATATGTTGTTATTAAACGACACGATAAATTACGTTCGGATATAAATCACGGCTGTAGTCGGGATGCAATAACCGGTCTAGAGTATGAAGCTCATTGGCACCAGCAAAAACTTCTTGTAATAAGACGTTGAACGGCCATTTAGTTAAAATCGAAGACGGTTTGATGGACTTTTAATAACAATTCTTTGATTCTTTTTTTCCACCGATGATTTACCTTCGTCGAACGTAATCGCGACCTGTTTTTGCCAAAATGAAAAACTTCATACCGTTCTACCTATTCCTCCCTCGTGGACTGTCAAGCGACTCGGAGCTTATCCGCAGATCATTAATCATCTGTACTCTGAATCGCTTCGGTAGCCGTATTCCCGGTCTCGAGGAACGTCTTAACGAGTTTCTTGTTCTCACGGAATACTTAATCCGATTTTTGATCTCTTCATAACACGTAAATCTCTGGTAAATTTATGATTATGATTCATGACATATCGGTCCGCCGTCTATTAGTCGACGAATGAAACTTCATTGGACGCATCATAAATATTGATATTTAATGGAGCATAATAATTCGTTAACCAGCGAGCCACGCAGTCAGTATCACGTTCATATTATGCCTCGATTGTTGACTCGGGTCGATGCCAGCTAGAAATATGCCACGGGCTATAACAATTAGTCAAATTAATCTGTGACATGAATAATCATCTCTTTATCGTGTATCCCTCGTACTACAGCGATTTATCTCGTTCACTTTCTACAAACATTCTTGCTGTAAATTATCGCGTCGGCGCACGTCTTCGATGCCGGTAGACTGCTTATTCGTCAAACGTTTACCAAGGTCGATCCGTGGCCTTTCTACCGAGGTCAACGTTGTAATTAAATCGCGTAATTTTTGCGACCGATATTTCACGCCTTAAAACACCTGCCGTAATATTATTCGTCGATGGTTGACCCGTTTCACCGGAAGCTCGTTTTCGACGTAGCTAGAGAAGCAGACCGTTTTTTTCGGGGCGGAGACGGGGGACTGGGGTAGAGGTGAAAAAAATTCTCCAGTAAATTGAAGCAGAAAAGATGAAGTGGTGGTCGTTAAATCCGTACCCCGTCGCAGTGGCATTTTTCGGACGTAAGAATCTTAAGTAGCTGCAGTCGGCTCCAGCACTCGACATCGCACTTGCCGCTTCATTTTGGCACCAGAACCACCAAACTCCCCCACCATCCGCGGCTTTTTGTGCCCGCCAACGAAAGCCTTCAAGTGGCAACGCGAATATCTCGAGCCTCTAAACGGTTTTTGGGGAACTTTTCGACTGGGAACCACACCCCTTGTTTCCGCGTTAATGTTACCCCTATCGCACATCTGCTCGGTTTTCCAGCCGGCAACGAAAAACCGGCGACGTTACCTTATCGACTTTGTACTTTTGGATACACACACTTCAACGTCGTATAGCGACTGCAACGGACCTATGAATATCGTATATTTTCTCTCTTTTTTTTTTTTTCTTTTTGCGAGTCGTATAAATATGGCCTTGCTTTTGTTACTCTCGAAACGTTTACAAGGGGGGAGACCAAAAGATTTTTGTAATCCGGTTTCGTTCGAGCAGTCTACCCGTGGACAGGTATACGAAATTTTTCGACGTAAAATTTTCATCGTGGTATTCAAAAGACCTGTTCAACGTCGTCTGAACAAAGCACGGGCCAGATTTTCCTTGAAGCTTGTCAAATGCCAAAGCTATTCAACGACCGGCATAACTTCCACGTAGTCGGTCTCATTCAGGTAGGATACCGATCATACCCTAGGTTAGGGAGATTCGGGAGATAGGTAAGAAACTTTCCATTCAGACAGCAGTACAAAAAGAATGAAACGTCTAAAAGTGAGCTGTTGCTTCAGTACCGTAACACAATTTCCAATTAGCGGGCGACGTTTAACGGCTACTTATCATTCAATCGTTCCAGAAAACGATGACGAAATTGCCCTCTCTCTGTCCATTCGGATTTCCATCGTGTTGTCTCAATATGACGGACAAAAATTCGTGTACAAGCTCGTTCTCGTTTCTTTCCGCGGACAGATTCGTACATACCTGCAGCTTTCACACTTTTTCACGTCGAACCGATTGAATTATGCCCCATTGTTTCATCCGGTCGATCGTAATAAGTCTTTTCTCGCACACGTCGAGTTTTCTCCGCTGTCTATTTAATGTTTCTCCTTTCATAGATCTCACTCGCCTCGTGTTGACACTTGTTTGTTTGTTATGCATATTACTTGTTGGCAGTAACAGATATGCGACACAATGGCCGCGATCGTTTAGCATGGAATAATAACGCGCGTTGCCACATCGTGTGATGCGTGTCCGCGGAGAGTCGGACTCTCTCTCCGTCCTGCTTCTAATATCGTTTTCTTTTTCTATCGATTCGATTCGTGACGAATCCCGTTCTACGTGTAAAACACGAAACGAATGTCCAGTTTTACTAGCAAGGGAAAATCAAGGTTCAGCACTTTTGCCAATGGAAAACACACATGGGGAAACGTTATAAAACATCTGTAGGCGCGGTTGGTGGATAAGAATAGCGGCACCGTCGATCCAAACACCAAAATATATTGCCGTAATAAAGTAAGCTTTAACGTAACTTTCACTTCCTCTTTCCAGAAGATTTACGGCATTAAAAAGTTGTTAGAAGACTTGACAAAATGAATTGTATATTATAATATATTTCTACCGTTGGAAGTATGTAACATACATACATACCATACCATACGGAATTGAAATGAATTACTTGTCGTGTCTTGATACCACGTTGCTACAATTCAGTAGATACACGCTCGTATCTACGTATATGCAAAATCGTGTGGGTAGATGTACATCCATTTCCGAGAGATTTATAAGTTAATCGGTCATAATGGGACTTCAGCACCACCCTAGTATACACGAACCAATGTGAAGACTATCCGCTCGATGGCACAGTCACATTATTCTTCTTTGAGCAAGGGTCAGCCCTTAGAACGTTAGATACAGATATATTAGATATACAGAGTGTGACTCAGTGGCTTTGTAATGTCTGTGCCCCCCCGTAAGATTGAGATTGCTCGACGGTTGTGTTACGAAGCGATAATATCTTTAATGATATCTCTTTTTGGTCACGAGTCGTTACTGGCGTCTCTTTCACCGTGGCAATCTTCCGTTAATACGCCCATTCGTGAAACAAGATAAAGAAATATCGGAGAAAAATGCTTTGAAATCCAATTGCAGCCGGCTTCTGACAGTAATAAAGTAATTAAGACCCGGGGAATAACGAGATCTTGTCACGTCCAATTACGTGTTCCTACGGGGCTGTGGTCCTTTTCGTAATTTTTATTGCTGTTTCCCGGCTTAATTCTTTCGATGTTGCGCGGCTTCAGGTATGTTCCCGATAAGGAGCGACCGTTGCAAATCGCTTATTTACGATTATGGTTATTTTTTTTCCGTACAATTGTAATTGGAAATGAAACGTTACGAGCCAATGAAACGCATAAAACGTATCATCGTAATCCCGCAAATTCAGCGAAAGTTTGACACATTCCCAACATGTATTACGTTTTTATACGTTCTATTAATATTCCTATCGTAAAGTACAATAATATCAATGTAAAACAATTAATTTTAAGCAGGCAAAAATATGTATGTATATCATCGGGAAGTTATTGAAAATGATCAGTATAATTGATATATCTGTAATTCATTAACGTATCTCATTAATGCCTAGCGAATCGGTATTGCCGAACCGGCAACGATTACGATTACACCCTGTCAGCATTTTCGTCGCGTTATCTCTCCTCTCCACGGCAATGATTATCATTCGGATGAAAATTCTCCCGCGTCTCCGACTTTCAATGCTGTCACCCGACTCGCAGTTTTATGGCCATTCATAAAGATGAGAATCTGCACCGGCAGCAAACACGTAATTTACAAGCACGACACGCACTGTACCGTCGGATGCATTTACTATATTACGGTAACGCGAACGCACGGTACGCGAGAATCGATTCGCACGTGATTCGGATCGTTACGAGATCTCGATCGTTTCGAGATCCTCCGGTATCTTTCTTTTCCACTCTTCGACTACAAGTTTCCGTACGTGTTCTTCACGTAGCACGGCTGGCTGGGATTGCGCAATCGATTTTGCGTCTTCGTAACTGAGAACAAGATTATGCAAAGCCATTTTTCCGCGGAAATGTTTTGCCCGTAGGTAAACAGGAGAACAAGTCATCAACAAAACGTCGATATCGTTACGAGGATATCATTGTCGATTAAACAGTCACGTTGAACAGTGGTCGATAGTTTCGACGAACTATATTTATATTTTCCGTAAGAATATTTCAATAAAAAACAGAATTGTGGCAGTCACTAATGTGAAACTTTCCGAACCACGAAAAAAGTATAACAAAACTCTGCGAATTTTTTCTTTTCTCTTTTATATCATGCAGGTGCATTAACCGAAGATAAATATACGCTTAACTCATTTACTTTGCGTTGAATGTTAATACCGCAGGCTGCGATACGAGAACAGTGTCGTTGGGCAATCGTCCAATTCTCGTGCCATGCACCAACGACGGCGACCGTGAAGCTTAAAAGTGTTAAGGCTAATGGTCTCTACACTGTAAGAGATTTAACGGCCTAACATTCGGTCATTAACTTCTGTCCGACTGACACCGACTAGCAATGTTTAGATATTACTATCAACCACCGAATCAAGACATTTCCATATTTGGTCGCTTATCTCCGTTAGAAATGCTTAATAGATTATTCTATCGATAGGCTGACAGTCTGATCTTACTAATTTCATTCGTTAGAATATTCATATAGAATGGTGTACCGGATAACTTGGTAATATATCTCAAGTTTGATTTTTCCGCCGATTTTATATAATTACTTCTCTTTATCGTGTTTCTGAAAATATCGATCTATCGTTATGCAAGTCTTACCAAGGTTTCTTAAACCTGTCAGAATGTTCATTGATATTAAGTATAATGATACCATTAAACCATGTTTACATATCTTGGTATCTTGGTGTACAATAGGGTTCATTAATTTTCACGTTCGATCGACCGGACACGGTTTATGAATATCTGCATTATCATAATATAAATTAATCGAACGAATTTATATTCATCGGATCGGACGCGCGGCGGATCGTGATACGTTTAGATCCTGTAATTACAATTGGCCTACATTGATACGACTTAATCGTTGTAGAAATTTATCGACGCGTGCAGCAATCCTCTAACGTTAACGGACCCAGTGGCATTTCAATCTTGTCTCGGCGGCGATTTATAAATTACGAGAGATATCACGTTACCGTGCATACCTGCGCTTTTAATGTAACTTCTGCAAGCAGTATGAATATTTAATAACGAGAAACATGATTTTTCCTCTCCCACCGTGACCGTGCCTCTTTTTTTTATTTCTAACTCTCTTTCTCTTTCCCCTTGTAAAAGGAAAATACCGTTTCCCTGTTCGCCGCTTCAAGGATACCGAAGTCGAAGGCTCGTGCAATTGGTATTCTTAATTTTGCTACAAGAAAATAAGCCGGGTCTCCTGGAATCGCGAAAGGCGGTATAAATATCCTGACTTTTACTTGTTTCTGAATCTGGAAATTCTCGGCGTATCGTGCACAAGCTGTAAACTTTATTTCTGGAGTCGCGGAAACGTAGCGTTACAACGTAGGCCACTCGGAAACGTTCTTGGTAAACCGAACCACTGATAAGCTAATTTCACGCAAGTCTATCGAGTTCTGCGACATATGCCGCCCGAGATTATGCTCGTGCACATTGCTACGCTGATATCAATGGGTGATACGGTAAATAAATGACAATGATAATAACGTTGTGATAAGGTAAGTAATACTTACTGATTAATCGAAAACCGATCTGCTTTGTAAATATGTAGATTTGTAATTAAGATGAATTATTCAAATTCAAATTGCCTCGTCGTGGACATTTGCTGTCCAGATGTTATGGTATATATATTTGATGCAAAAAGAAACTTGTTTCGAGGAACACGACGAACGAAATTATTCCAATTTGGATCGCGATACTATTTGAATAAGGGGGATGAAAAGATATTATAAATTGATTAGAACACGACCGTTACAATCGTGATATACGTAAATTCCGAAACTATGGAATACGTAATGAGAAACTATATGCCCTGTATAATTTTACAGTGAAATGCGATATGTTTCGTCTAAGCCTGACCAGCTCAACGAGCTGTTACAGAGAAGTATCGTTTTTCAGTATATAAAAAAAAAGTTATCGCCCCGGTGAACTTCGACCAGGTATATTATGTCCAAACAAGATTAATTCGTATCGAGAAAATTTAATTACCCGTTAGAATATACATTTTACTTTTCTCTGTCGTATAATTTATTCACGTCGGTGAATTACAATTGAAACGCAATATCTGATATAAATGTGCCACATACACGGCTTAACATATTTTAATGCGAAATTTCGATCACATCGTTCCGAACCGCACGAACAAGCCGTATGAAAAGCAGCAGTTTATAACACGTGCTTCCTCCCGCTTATGTAAATGCGCAATTCATAGCGTAGACCATTCGCAATTTATTAAAGCATCGGCCCATTCATAGTACGCTGAAAACTTGCGCGCGAAAGTACAACTTGCGAAGTCATTGCCGTTCGATTTGCATAACATTCCGTACCTCCGTGTCCCCGGGATGAAAATTATGTCCCTGCGCTATTATGTCTTTCACTGGACACGTTATACCTTTTCTAAGAAAGGGAGAAGGAATTCCCATTTCATTCTCGTTTCATTCTTCACGAACTATGTTTTCGAAAGTTGACGATACCTTTTCTTTTCTGTTTTTTTTTTGTTCAAATTCACCGTGTACCATCTCTCTTCGATCGGAAAAAGAATCTCTTTTACGCAAACATCTATGCGAACCGGTTGCAACAAACTTGTATTCTTATTCCCAAGAATTTTACATATCAATCTGATTTCCCTGCGATTAACATATCTATCTTTCAACGTGATCGAAAGAACGCGAAACGCCGGGTTTCAAACGGTCATCCCTATATTTTTCTTTATCCCAGAGATCCTCAGAAACCAATTTTCCCCTCCGTATTCCGTCATTGTGCTCGACGAACTGGTTGTCCGTTGGGGTTCGGGGAAAATCATAGAGACGCAATGTCCGGTGTTCAGTAAGAACGATGTGGTGGGAATATTGTACGGCCATATGTTACCAAAACGTGGTCAGCTGTTTATGACGCTGGCCAAACGTCCCTGTGAACCGGGGACACGTATCGATTGTCCATTTATCAATTCTCGTATCGGATCTCGATCCTGCTACACACAGTGTGTAGTCGATCCTGCACAGTCGATTTCGCACGGAAGGGAAATGAAACGACTTTGATGACTATGAAAGGGGAATAATCCAAGCATTCCTGGGGGACAATCTCTGTCGCGATTGTGCGCGATAAACGGAGCCGGGGCGCGACGGGTTTTCATGAAGAGCACGCCTCGTATCGGATGCACCGATTTCAATCGAATTCAACCATTGCATCTTCCGTTTGTCTGTCTCATGGAAAATTTCGGCCTTTTCAGAGATTCATCGAACTCGGAGTTCACACACGAATGACTATTTAAAGTTGAATGTGCAAACGTGTTATGGCAAAACGTAACTTTGGCGTGGAAAATTTAAAAAAAAAATGGATTTTTAAATTGCAATGGTACAAAGTGAGTAAAAATAAGTTTTGAAAAATATAAATACGTGGGTTACGTAACTTCGTAGTTTCGTAACACCAATGAAACACATGTCTATAACATCAGTGTCGGAGTAATTACGAATTACGGAGTAGAGATTTTAACGCGATTCTTAGTATTTACAGATTTTCTTGTTAGCGGTTGATACGGAGAAACCTGTGAGATTACCTCGAAAGGTAATCAGTTACCTGACACATATCTAAAGAAACACACTGTTTTACAGATACGGGTATAACGCTTCGCACCTTTGCAATCATAACGAATGAAACGTTCGCGTAGATTCTAATTGTCTAGAAAATACGAAATTAGTTAGCCGTCGCGAATCCGACGAATCTCAGCTGTTAGAAGTTGTAACTCAACAACCGAACGAGAGACGAACGCGGTTCAAAGATCGCGTCGGAAACGGTACACGTTCGTAATTTCTACCACACGTACTTAGATGTATTTGCAATGGCTCATTTGAAAATTACACGCCATTCTCACGTCAACTTGATGCCGGCTACTTGGACGTTTGAAGACCTCGCGTGACTTCGCGTGCTCTCCCTCCCCCCTCCTCCTCGTAGCTTACACCAGTTTACATCAGTCCACATCGGTTTACATGACTCATGTTAGTGCCCAGTGCGTCCGGCTGCGAGTGTCGATCAGCGAATTGCATTTCTTTTTCCCCCCTTTTTAACACGGCTGCACGGTGATTCAGCGTGTCTCGGCCGTGCTTTTTCTTTTTTTTTTTTGTCTACCGCGAACTTTAATCCGTCGACCATGCAAGTTACCTACGTCGGCGGTACGGATGAAGTAGATAAATGTTCGCAACCTTGAGGAGGCAGGGGCTGACAAATTAATGGCCGTAGATGTCAAGGTAACAATGCGAAGACTGTAAATTGTCGTATGCAAACAAGCGGATGATTATTTATTAGCAATTTTCAAGCGTTTGTTCGCCGGTACGTGTACCAACATCGTGGCATCGCAAAACGTTACCGTCGTTTTGTGAAATTAATTAGCAGTAGCTAGTTTACTATATTTTCTTCATTTGTTTAACGACCTATGGAATTTTCATCTAGCACGGACGCTGGCGAATATTTCTTCCAATTCGTTGGGAAAAAAAAATTCTGTAGTGATAGAATGGCCTTGTTTCAACGGTGACATGACGAGAGGGGGATGACGAGCGTCACCGACATAAATTCGTCGACGAGCGATGGTGGTGGCGCTTGAAGAAAATGAGAGGAAAAAAAAAAACGAGTGACGTCGATAAATGTTAAGCTCGGATAATTCATTATATTTTGATAGAAAATGTCAAGAAAGCTTGGTTGCTCTAGTTACGTCAAGTTTCCAATTTACTCGTAGTGTCCCGAAAAATATGAACTCCCGGAAAATGGTGAAAGCGTTACATTTACACGTGTGTATACACACGTGTTCGCGGATGAATTATAGCATCGGCAGTACGGTTTAATAACCGTACTCCCCCCCCCCCCGTCAAGGTGTATTTACAAAAACTCTTAATTGCTTTTACTATATTTTATCGAAAGGGAAGAGTAGTAACTATTCCAAGATACAGATCTAAATTGGAATATTGCACGTATAAATCAGTCGTTCCATGAACGTATATCAACACCTAATTAAAGTGAACAGAATCTAAAGATTCGCGTGATAAATTATTATTTTCACCACTTTCAGTTATTTTAAGAACCTCGATCCTCTAAAATTACATATGGTTCAGTAACGTACGGTTCGCCGACCAAGTTCATTCGCCCACGTACATACATATACGTTATACATACAATATACCTCTTTATTTTCCATTTAATAACGTACCTTTCCTAAATGATGGGAAAATTTATCCCAACCATTTATCAACGAACTTATCCCGCTGTCGTACAATCTGACTTAAAACCTCTGTATATTATTCCAATGTTCGATGGTGTGTCGTCATTGACAGAAACTCAGCTATCGTTTCGCAGTTTACACGAACGGTGACAGTCCCGGTCAGCGAATAAAAATTCGGTGGCTTTCGTTTGCGGCGGCGTCGCGCCTGGAAAAATCGTTTCTCGAAACCAGTTAATCCCGTTCAACCGCGAGGATGCGAGAACGGAGGAATGTACACGCGGAGCGACGAAATCGTTTTCATCTCGTCGATCGATCATCCCCGTAGCCCAGCAGGCATGCAGTATCCTGCTGGGCTCGGTATAATGTATGTGACTAATTGCCGCTCGTTTCATTGGCTGTAATTTCACTTCGGTTTCCACGTGCCGTCTTACAACTCCTAATGGCTCATCATTTGACGCTTCCTGCAGGAATAATCCCGGAGTCCCTTCGTTACGTTCAGCCGCGCGAATCTTGATCAAAATACGGACTTGCAAACGGAATTAAAGATATCTACGTTTTTGCTAAATTTCTATCCCCTTTGAGAACGAATCTATTATTTACACGCTAAAGGAAAACAGATTTGTAGGTACCACTCTAAAAATCATTGGGAAGTGAACTTGATCGTACGTTTCAATATTAACGAATAACCTCGCATCTTTTCATACAGAACCGTGGCGTTCGTTTAACGTGAAATTCTTATCTGACGTGTTAATTAATCATTGCTCGTCTTATCGTCGCTGGTATTAATAATATTATTACTTTACTGCGACCTATATGGAGAGTCGGCGTTGCACGAAAAAGCACAGTTAATTAGGGGATATCTCGTACGATTAGCATGGGTTCTGCTCTTTTTCTCGCGAGCACCGTAGCGTTTGTGAATCACGGTACGATCAAGAATAAAGAGACGTGAAACAAAAGGGTGGAATTAGGTACGGCATGAGAGATGGAAGGAGAGGGGGTCGCCGAGAAAAGAAACGACTCCCGGTGGTGGCAATAATCGGGCACAGGGCGGCTCCAGGAGTCAAGCACAATGCTCCGGTGTTTCGCGGTGGCAACTTGTTAGCAATCAAACAAACGGGACCGCGTCCACGAGGTGACAGAAAAACGAGCATGCCGGGATCGCGTGAGCATAATATTCACGACAATGAACGATAACCGCGCGTAGTATTTATGTTCTCTACACCCGGCGGCGCACTATTGTTCGTAAAGGTCATGCATCGCTCATGCTTACAACGTACTCGATCTATACGCCTATTTAAATACAATCAATAAAAAAAAATAAAGAAGAAAACTGAAAAAAGACCTCGTCACCACGTCCACAGCTAATTATAATGCTCACACGTCCACCTGATTTCCATATTTATCTTCCGCGCGGCATTTTGCGACGTGCGATATGACAGTTGTTGCCGACTTGATATAAAACCCATTTGGAAAGTGTATTACAAGTGCCTATTAAATTCGCGGAATGTTTCCAACGACCAATTAGAATTTTACTGGACCGGTTAGAAATTCAGCGTCGTAACAGTTCGTGATCGTTGGTCATGTTCCATCGTGACAGTCCGGCCTAGGTATGAAAGCGGGAAATTCATACGCATCAATTTAAAGACATTACCCAGCGGTTTGTGTGCGTTATAGGCTCATAAAGTGGACTTTTGATTTATAACTAACCACGTGGGCGTACGACGACTGTATTTCAACCCTCTCCCCGGTAGCGTTTACTTGTAAATACCGGCTTCCATGCCAACACGACGATCCTTGATTAGCCTGACCGTCGCGGTAGAAAACAGCGAGAGAAATCTGGCTGGCAATTAGTTGCAAAGAACGACGGGCGAAGAGGATTAGACGGTAGAAGAGACATGGGAAGAGATAAAGAGAATGATAGTCCGTTGAGCTGGCAATAACGCGTAAGGTAAATCTGCGTGGCAAGAACAATGCCTAGCCTTGCGGTGGCAACTTGTCGGCTGTCTTAACTCGTGCGAAGTACATTAAATCGCACTTAACTTTCTTTAAGAACTTATCGGCCGTTATTACTCTTTTCGCCGGTCGCTTGTATTTTATTGCCCTGTTACGATAGTTCTAATTGGTTTACTCCGTACGCCTGGGAACAAACGGGAAATTAACATTGCCAGACACTGATTAAATCGGAGATCAGACGTGTTTCGTGGGGGGAAACATATCAAACCGTGAAGAAAGAAATCTCCTGCACTTAGATGAAATTTTATATTTCCTATTACATCTACCATTTTCTATTTATATAATCAAATTACACATCGAGGACATTCCGTGGTTTATTTTAAGTGCAGAAAATCTCTAATTAATCGTACGGTTTCTTTAATAATCCACAAGTATCTGAAACATTCATCCTTTGGAAAAATCCAGAATTTGTGCAGTAATTAGAGAAATTACCAATCGACCGCGGAGTCAGTTATCCGCAGGTTTTCTTGCGCCACCCTACGCGGTTCGTACGGGAGAGTTGAGTGACAGCCGGCGTGGCAGTAAATCAATGTCAGAAGTGTGTTTTGTAGGTGACACCGGGCCGCGGATCCTCCCTTTCGTCACGCAGACACGGGCACGTCGCAATATTCATTAGATATATTATCCGGCCGAAACGCCTCCGTCTCGCACGACGCCGGTCGTATTATCAGTAATTGCTCGGCACCACCGGTAATACCTTCGACGCATGCCGAGTAATGATTTACGCACGGATACACGGTGCCAAGCGAAACGTAGATAAAGGAAAATTATTTATTGTTCGCGACGTGACGGCGTCGCACGACCGAGTAATAAGTAAAGCTGGTCTAATTGGGACTACCACGGGAGTACATACTACTGTACTACATACACACCGCGAGTAACCGTTATCGCGATAATGGGCTAACGAAGGTTAATGGATCGTTTGGGAATTGATTTTCGAAATCGATCGACGCGAAGGGACTGATTAATGTACTACGAATAAACGTGGGTGAGTTACTAAGTAACGGCAACGTAATCAATGGATTTTGTAAAACTATAATAATGGAATTTGATACGACCAGACGTATCGACTTTCTATGCAATAAAACAATCGTGTACCGGCTTACGATTATCTGAAGGTTTTGATAGCTATTCAGATGCATCGATTTAAATATCACTATATTATTGTGGAAAGTTAGGAGCGACGATGTAAATATTTAGAAAGATATAGACATACGCCGCGAGTAGATAAGTACGTAAATATTCCATTAGCGTAATTGGCGCCCACTCTCTGTCTAGGTGTTATCGTGATAATGAGAAATGGAAAGACTAATGGATAGTTTGGAAATAGACTGGAGAGAATCATAAGTTGAAAAGGAAAAGTGAGTAGATATTGGTATTTTTATTGGACGCGTGGGAGAGGTCGCGAATAGTGAATAATATATGATCCCAACAATTCAACAACAAAGTCGTTTAATTTTTCCATACTTCTAGACGTGAATATATGTGTATTCGAACGCGGAGGAACGTAACCGATGTCGTAAACATTTAGAAAGCTTATTTATGCATTATAAGTTATAAACGAGCGATGCGGGCGCGCGGTTATTAGACGGATGTTAACGACACACGTACGTAATTTTTCAGATTACTGAATGGATAATAGTCGCATTGGGTGGCGCCAAGGAATCTTAATTGGATTTCCACATTTTGCGTTTTTCTTCGCGTGTGATCTGTTGCCAATCCCATGTTATGCGACGCAAGGTTGCTTTAATAAAACCAGACCAGTTGAACGATGCATTTCAAATAACTTTTTTTTTTTTAAAAACCTATCATTGGTATCGTTTCATCTAATATACCGCCCACAAATTATAATATCGCTTCAACGGGAAGAAGTTTTATAATCGTGGAAAAACGAGACGCCATCGTCAATCTATTTTTTATCGCTCGTTCATTAATATCGTGGCGACAACAATCCACTCGTCGAATACATAAACGTCGAACGTGTACGTTTTTACATTTTAATGACTTCAAATAATTCTGCAACATAGCGCCGGGGTAATTTCCAAGAAAAAGGGATAAAGATGGTACATGGCAATGAAAATACACGAGGCTGAGGAATTTCGCTCTCGTTCGTCTGTCTATGAGTTTCCCACGACGGCGTACAACTCAACCACCGACACGCATGTTACCAGACGTCTCGTGATTCGATCTGTGGAATTTACTGTCACGAAACGAAGTTCTTTGCACGAACAAGAAATCGCAATGCAACTACTAGCAAGGAGCCCAGTTGCATTCCGCAGCGGAACTCCGACGAGTCTATGTCCCTTCTCGTCAAAGGGAACGTGAAAAGTTTTCCCACGAGCCAACCGTTCGATGCCGATGTTTATGTCTTTCTTAACTCGTCTTTAATTCGTTAAGATATCACCTTAAGAAGTCTGATATGCGGGATGATTCGTGTAGTTCCATCGTGTTACCATTAATTTATTTACGACTCCGCGTGACGGTTCGACCGATTGAAATACGTGGAATGTTTAATCGGCAGGATGTATTCATCCTCGAACTTGATTACACCAATTATTCGAATCGTACACTGCAAATATATTACCCGAGACATTCTCATATAAAAGTAATCTATACGAACAATGAATTACTAATAACTTACATTTGTGTCAAGATAGATACTGAAACACTGCGTACAGCGTTAGAATAGTATGGTATTCGTTCAATTTCGATTCCAGCAATAAAATCTGTCAGATTTCTACGAGATGTTATAAAATCCGACGGAGAGATGCTAAAGTTTTGTTTCGCCAAACATTTCCCCGTAATCGGTTGCACTCTGTCAAGGATATAACCGAGAGGAAAAGTTGTTTTTACGGTGATCGGTCGAATGCAAGATGTCATCGAGGAGTCGCTTTCTAGCCGACAGGTTTCCGACTAACTGGTCACACTGTGAGACAAATGAATACTACAACGTCGACAGTTCAGACGTATAACACTACGAACCCTCGAGACTGAATTATTTCGAGAGCCACAGTCGCATAATTGATTCCGACGTGTTCAATTTCACGTGTTGCCGCATAAACGACACATATCCCCGTGGTCTGAAACCGGTCTTAATTGACGCACACCTTCTACGTGCTAATTGAAAATGCTAATGTCCGCATTGTTGTTTCTCCTATGAAATCGTTATCGATTCTATCCGCGTGGGTGAGGGTGACGCGAAGCATAAACGCATTTAGGTGTCTTATACTGTGCGCAAGTATATGCTACGAGTACCACCGTAGATCCGAAATGGTCGGATGATTGATGAGTTCACCGTCGTTCGATAGTTTATCGCTTTATTCTCGATCTACCTTTAACGAGGAAGTGCGATACGCGAACCAGGAACGTGGAAGTCGACTTTCGATCGTGTAACTCTGGAATTAATTGCCCGGCCAATTTTATTCGTATTGTACAGAAGCATTAAATCTTTAACTTGGTACATCGAGCCTCCCCCGCATCGTAAAATGTGGCTTGTACACGCCGCCCTGATAAATACTCTAGGAAGTATCATATACGAGAGATTTATAAGTGTTTCTCGAAAATATTGATTTAAACCAGTAGTTCGCGGTGTATAATAAATTTCATTATAATCGATCAGATATTGTACACGTTATACCGTGTTTTAATATTAGATTATTATATAACTTCATTTCGCTGATATATTCTTCATTGTTGCTTTAGATTTAATTCGACATAGTAAAAGAGAAAACGTCACAAATTTTTACCTACTATCAGAACGAGATTGAAATCTGCATCGAAACGCGAGAAAAAAAAGATCTTCGTAACATCTTTTTAGAAATACGCATATAAGGAACAACATTATCGGAAAAATGATGCCTATCCGTACACTATCCCCAGTCCACTTATCGCTTTGTTCTGTCTATCACTGTCAAACTTACTCTTGGCCGTAGTCGCGACACGTGCCATTTCAGGTCGAAGACGACAAAGGAATACCAGTCGCGTAATGTCATTTTGAATGCCACTCGGACCGGTATAATCCTTACTGCGACACGGGAGATCGTCGGCAGAAAAGGTGTCATTAACGCAACCAGTTCATCTGATCGTCGTTCGTACCTCATCAACGGCCTACGTGTCACGTAGTGATCTCGCCGGTGTCGTGAGGTGTTAGCATTGGGTTCTTAAGATCCATTCATCCTCGGCCTCGGTATGTTCACAGTGAATACCATTAAAGCATACATTCATCGTGACTGCACACTCTTCCCACTTCTCTTTTCCTCTGTCATCGTATGGTCCGTTCATTCGTAGTCATCTCTCTCTCTCGCTCTTTCCTTTTCCTCTTACATATACATATTCCTCCTTATTCTTTGTCTCACGGTAGCAAGATGAGCACGTTTGTTCATAGGTTTCCGTGTGTAAGTCTTCGTAGACCGATCAGGCACGTTTAGTATAGACGATCGTCCGGTGGCTTCCGTAAATGCGCTCTCGCGTACGCTACCACCTATAAATGCACCAGCGGCCGCTGCAGGTATTCAAGATAACAGACAAGCCCGCGGAATGCAGGCCCACCGAACGTGTGTACACCGGCGTTCTATCTTCACGGCTGACCGGTTCGAAGCTCCGCGCCGTAAGTAGCTTATTTTGCCTGTTTAAGGGACTTAAGGCCATTCGGTATCGGTATTCGTACGGCTTTGCTCAGCCGTCGTCCTTACGTGAGACGTACGCGGGTAAGAGGTGTACACTTTGTCGGAAAAATAAGATCCATGCCGAAGTTACGTTCGGCGAGGAAATTGCGTGCCGTGTCTGGATGGATCAACGTCGATCGTGATGGGGTAAACGAAGCGAAGGGATCTGTTTGAGTTTCGAGAAGAGGTTTTCCTTGCTACGTGTAATTAGATGAACGCGGGTAATATCGTTATGGTTGATTAGTCGACACCTGTCATGTATGTATACGTATGTATAATATAGGTGCGTGTGGTGTATATTCGTGACACGTAAGAGAATTCCATGGAAGGTATATAGTGGCTGGTATCTTTCTGGTTTATGCAGAAAAGAAAATTGTACACGAGAAAATGACTTTTTAATGGTCCTGGGTAAAGAAATATAAATTCTCGTCTTTTTACGTTCTGCTCTTAAATATTTAATGTCTACACTTTGTATTTATGCCGCTCTTCCGTTATGTACACCGAACGAACGTTAGAATTTCCTATAAGACCCGCATCAGGGTCCGGGACGGACGTAAAAGGGAGAATATTTCTACCATTCCCTTGCCGAACCCTTAAACGTTGAAACCTTAGTCGATAAATTATTTGCGAAGCAACAGCATGATAAAGCCCTGACAAGTTTATCGTACGCGCGAGACTACAAAGGTGAAATCCATTGACTGTTACAAACGAATTTGTTTTCATTAACTTAGACACGGTCGAGTTACCGGTTTCTCTATGGCTAACTGGAGGTATTACTCTAGTCGTTGACGAGCGAAAAGAAGTTCAAGCACAAATAATACGAATAACGGTATCCGGGTCACGGTTACAGCCACTCGCGCCCGTGTAATTTACGTGCAAGAGGAGAGAATGGCAAAACAAAAGTCGAGGAGTGAGAAAACATTAAAAGTTAGCCCCGAGCTATGCGTTGGCTCCGGACAAATTGCCTCTGGTGACCTCTCGTCTTGAGAAAATAAGACGAATGCCATTGTGAACTTCTTAGTTCGCGTGTAGTTACCACGAACGTTTCTCGAGCTTCACCTCATGTTTATCGACTTCTAAACCGACTTCAAATGACTCCATTCAGTGGAATTATTTAAACGATATTCGAATCGCGTGTGATTAAACTCAAAGTAAATAGAAAAGAAAATATGGAAAAATATTTGGTGCTGTATAATGACAGGCAAACTTTTACGATGTTAATATCTGAAAGTTTTAACAGAACCGCGTTTATGGGCGTATGTGTATGCCGGTACACTTATGTAGTTCGTGTATGCACTATGTGTAACTGCATAAAGGGTCCTGAACAGGTAATGACGAGCCACCGCAGAGCAATTTCACGGTAGAAAGGTTTAAAGGTATCTACCCTAGGTTCGTAATATAAGTAATACTCTAGGCTTGAAAATAGCGATGTATGAAATAGGGTCGTAATAATGATGTGAAAGCTTCGAAACGTCAGATAGAAGTCTCATTTTCCTTTCTCTTCTGTATTCTATTACATTGCTCAATCGATAAAACAACTGTTCGTATCCGACTTAATAATCGGATCTTCGAATTCGACACGAAAATGTTGTGAATAAAACTTTACGAAATTTCCCAAGAACACGAGACACAACTTTCAGGATATACTTATTCGAAAACCTAACGTTTCCAACGTCTGGGCTTTTCGATGAGACGTCAAACGGCCGGAACAGCCTGAGAACGTCGACAGCTGTTAAGAAAATACTTTTTCCCCGAACTCTTACTATTCTTGCCGATCGGCCTCCCCCATCGCAGACATCCTACGTGTCTTTCACTTAATCTACGTATCACGAAGAATTCCGAAGGTATCGATGTTGTTTCTTTAAAAGAAAGAACGAAATTCCATATCTTTTCTTTGCCGAATTAATGCGTACGATATTCTCAGTAATAAATACTCGTATAAAAGCATACTTATTACTTTGAATATTTAATATAATAAAGAGTGCGTAATCCTAATGGTTTTGCATGGATGATGGCTTACGGAAATTCTAGGCATTCCACGATGCCACAAAGGTCACGAGGTAGAGTGAAAAAGGAAGAGTAGCAGGTAGCGTGCGAGTGGGAAGAAAGCAAGAAGTTAAACCGTAATATTAACGTGGGGAACTTTTTTCTGGTTCCTTCATCGGGGGACCAACTTATTCTGATACGTTTGTCGTTTCCCTAGATTTATTATACGCAAGAATGTGCTCGACGCCCCTCGAGACATACCGATCTTGAAATTCCGGGTTCGGATTTATCGGAAAGAGAAGGAACAATACTGTGCATTAATATTGATGAGTTCTGACTTTATTAAGGGGACCAATTATTCATTCTGAACGCCGCGCGTTAATCGTCCGCACGGAATCGAACCGGAGGAACATCAAACAAGAATCAGAGTCAAAGGAATCGTAAAATTCGTGATTATGCATAAATAATATTCCGAAACCGATTTTTATATTTTCAAATGGAGTCCGTGAATTGATGAAGATATCAACGGGTAAATTCTGGTCCCCGTCGATTGGTTTTTGTTCGTCGGCTGATTATATCACGAGACGAATTGCAAAGGAACATGACGTGTTATACGTTTGCCAGCATATAGACGTCCTAGATGGGAAAATGTCACGGTAAACACAAGCCAGTCCGCAATCAAGAACGATTCTATAACCAAGGCAAAAAGTGCATTCAAACGGCGATATAACACAAGCGACTAGCAAACAAGCGAAACATTGATGACGGAGTTCGACAAATTGTGGATTGCAATTAGTCAGCGGAGAGTACGTGAAATTCTTTGCACGCTCGGTACATACATTCGAGAAATCGATGTAAATGATTTCGAACGGTCGTATCTCGAACCAGTAATTTCACGTCAATGAATTTAATTGCCCGGCCAGAGGCCCTGGAAACCTGCTTAATATTATGATCAAATGTACAACCAGTTATTAAGTTTTTCCGTGAAATCTGTAACGTAGGATACATAATAATCCGTAAGAATCTCGCTGCATTAAATCATTTTAAACTATTAGGCATGCAAAAGACATTCGGCAGTTATCAATTTTTCAATATTGACACAACGTATGGTTGCTACGTGAGAAACATGAGATATTTATAGCCCTCGGCAATCTATAAATTCACCAAGTCAAAAGCAATTTCCACAAAGGTATCAATATTACGTTACGGTTCATATTTTACGCGCGTAATTTCATACTCGCATCAACTGCAATCGCTTTCGTAAATTCAATTAGCCGGCATACGCGCGCCCCGACTGCGCCAAACGATTTTTCACCTCGCCACCGTTGTAATTTCCCTAGCGCTAATTAGCGCGCTTTCTACGAACTGAACGTCGCCGTTACTACTGTCTCAGAAATTACCCCGCGTAATGCGCAGCGCAAGAAACAGCCGCGATATTTATTCATTGTGCTTTCTCCCCCCGGCGTTGCATACCGCGAACACGTCCTAAACGTTGTCTTTCGCGGCGGATGAGATCCCGTTCCCGTTCTAGGTGTCTCTGGGAGTCGTGAGAAGTTGCCGCCGCAAACCACTGCATTAACTAAAGTGCACATCAAGACGGGGGTCTTGGCGCTGATATAACGTTAACGTCGCAGTCGTGCCACTTTCCCGATCAACGTGTGTGTGTGTTTTTTTTCGGTACGATGCACTATACTTCCCGGCAGAATCGAAGCCTATAGAAGTGTAGCGCGATCGAGAAAATATGATCGAGCTATTAATCCATCTTGTGGCTTCGTTCAAGGATGAGTCGGTTACGACAGTCCGCAGCATGCAACTTTACGACTACGAGTGCACGCAGCTGTAATTGTGCAAACGTTACGATTGCATCGCTATGTATGAGCTTTTCTTCGAGGTGTTAAATAAAACGAGGAAAAGTTTACGTAACGTTCAGACGTAACGTTTGTTGCCCCTTCTATACCGCTCATATGTAGTATGTATTATTTCTTTCTTTTCTGGATTCTATCGTTCTTTCTTTCGCGGGGTGGAAGGAAAGTGTGTGACAGGTGGAATGGAAAAAATGTGGTCAGCTATTTATCGTCTGTGGGAACAGTCGTACGTGACACCTGGTTTTGATTCACCTACCGTCAGCATATAAATTATTACCGTCAGCTTCTGTAACTGTATTCTAGAATTACTGTACAGTATTTCTATTTGCAAGGATTGATGAGTATTTGAATAATTCCAGTGTTCCGGTAGTTGAACCACTTGAATAATTCAAGCACGCGATCAGCGGTAACTGAATAATTAATGAATCCAATATACTTCCAATTTGGCTTACAATGTATACCAATGTTTCGCATTACCACCTTTTTACCACCGCTCGATTAACATACCAGGAGTGCTACCGTGATAGAGAGGGGCCAGTTAATTTCTTCCAGATAATATTTCTCTTCCAGTATATCCAGTTTCCATCCAGCGCCGCGTTCGTTAGAGTAATTAACATGCCAAGGAATAAGCGTTGTTATTAAGATACCGATCTGAAATTGGTACCATTGAATAGGGCAGGAAAGTCTACGCCAAATCCATATATAATAGGTGTACTTTTCAAAATTTTGATTTTTCGCAAACATCTGAAGGGGGTAGGTCAGGATTTTTTGCGATTTTCGTTTTTCGCTCGTCATTTCCACAATTTTTTAGATATCGATCTGAATCTTTCATTGTCTTATTCGGTTTGGGATTCCGCATCCAAAACGTCCTCGATCATTTTAATATCTCAAGAATTGCGGAAATGCCGAGCGAAATAGCAAAATCGCGAAAAATCGTCAAATTTACGCAGTTTTTTCATCGGCATTCGCTCAATTTTTGAGATAGCGGTCTGAAACTTGTACCATTGCTTTAGTTAGGAAATTCTACGATAGAACAATGTATAATAGTTGTACTTTTCGAAAATTTTATTTTTTGCAAAAATCTGAAGGGGGTAGGTCAGGATTTTTTGCGATTTTAGTAAATCGGCCGTCATTTCCGTAATTTTTGAGCCATTAAAATGATCGAGGACGTTTTGGACGCGGAATCGGAAGCCGAATAAGACAGTGAAAGAATCAGATCGATATCTAAAAAATTGTGGAAATGACGAGCGATTTACGAAAATCGCAAAAAATCCTGACCTACCCCCTTCAGATTTTTGCGAAAAATTAAATTTTCGAAAAGTACAACTATTATATGTTGATCTGGCGTAGAATTTCCTAACTAAAACAATGGTACAAGTCTCAGGTCGCTATCTCAAAAATTGAGCGAATGCCGAACGAAAAACTGTCATAATTTGACGATTTTTCGCGATTTTCGTAATTCCTTCGTCATTTCCGCAAATCTTGAGATATCGACCTGAATCTTTCACTGTCTTATTCGGTTTCGAATTCCGCGTCCAAAACGTCTGGGATCATTCGAATAGCGCAAAAATTACGGAAATGGCAAAAGAATTACGAAAATCGCGAAAAATTATGAATTTTAACCAGTTTTTTGATTGGCATTCGTTCAATTTTTGAGATAGCGGTCTGAAACTGGTACCATTGTTTTAGTTAGGAAATTCTACGATAGAACAATGTATAATAGTTGTACTTTTCGAAAATTTAATTTTTTGCAAAAATCTGAAGGGGGTAGGTCAGGATTTTTTGCGATTTTCGTAAATCGCTCGCCATTTCCGTAATTTTTGAGCTATTAAAATGATCGAGGACGTTTTGGACGCGGAATCGGAAGCCGAATAAGACAATGAAAGAATCAGATCGATATCTAAAAAATTGTGGAAATGACGAGCGATTTACGAAAATCGCAAAAAATCCTGACCTACCCCCTTCAGATTTTTGCGAAAAATTAAATTTTCGAAAAGTACAACTATTATATGTTGATCTGGCGTAGAATTTCCTAACTAAAACAATGGTACAAGTCTCAGGTCGCTATCTCAAAAATTGAGCGAATGCCGAACGAAAAACTGTCATAATTTGACGATTTTTCGCGATTTTCGTAATTCCTTCGTCATTTCCGCAAATCTTGAGATATCGACCTGAATCTTTCACTGTCTTATTCGGTTTCGAATTCCGCGTCCAAAACGTCTGGGATCATTCGAATAGCGCAAAAATTACGGAAATGGCAAAAGAATTACGAAAATCGCGAAAAATTATGAATTTTAACCAGTTTTTTGATTGGCATTCGTTCAATTTTTGAGAAAGCGGTCTGAAACTGGTACCATTGTTTTAGTTAGGAAATTCTACGATAGAACAATGTATAATAGTTGTACTTTTCGAAAATTTTATTTTTTGCAAAAATCTGAAGGGGGTAGGTCAGGATTTTTTGCGATTTTCGTAAATCGCTCGCCATTTCCGTAATTTTTGAGCTATTAAAATGATCCTGGGCGTTTTGGACGCGGAATCCGAAGCCGAATAAGACAGTGAAAGAATCATTTTGATAGCTCAAAAATTACGGAAATGGCGAAAGATTTACGAAAATCGCAAAAAATCCTGACCTACCCCCTTCAGATTTTTGCAAAAAATTAAATTTTCGAAAAGTACAACTATTATACATTGTTCTATCGTAGAATTTCCTAACTAAAACAATGGTACCAGTTTCAGACCGCTATCTCAAAAATTGAGCGAATGCCGACCAAAAAACTGCGTAAATTTGACGATTTTTCGCGATTTTGGTATTTCGCTCGGCATTTCCGCAATTCTTGAGATATTCAAATGATCCGGGAAGTTTTTGATGCGTAATTTGAAGCGAAACAAGGTAGTAAAAGATTTAGATGGATATCTAAAAATTTGCGGAAACGCCGCGTGAATTACGAACATCGCGAAAAATCGTGAAATTCAATCAGTTTTTTGTTTGACATTTGCTAAATTTTTAACATTTTTCCGGCGGTCAATCCGCCATCTAATTACCGCACCTGTATCGTTAAAGGACGCGGGCTGTCGTCTTTTTCACGCTAACCAAGAAGCGTGGCTAAACCGGCGCGTTAAAAAGGGTTACACCCTCGGTAAAATATGTTCCATCGCGGGAACAGGTCCCCCGTTACCGGCATCGCGGTTCCAGTCGAGTCGAGTCGTGTCGTGTCGAGTCGAGGTGGTGGAACGAACTGGAAGAGAAGAAGCGTCCGTATAGTATTCGTACATTAGGAGTTAAAGCGCACGAGCTCGAATGCGTGGGTTGATAAAGCCGCCGCCAAGCAGTCTAGCATCCTCTCCGGTTCTTCGTCCTCGTCTTACAGCGTGTCTCGTCTCCTTTCACCCTTCGAACTCGTCTGCCTTGCCCGCCTGTCAACTTTGTCTTTCACTCTTTCCCTTGTACACTTCAACCCTCTCTACCGGGTGGGGCGTGCACGCATGCGAGTAAACACTCGTGTGCCGACTCCCGCCCTTTCCTTTTTTTTCACCCTCGTTAATTACGTGTCGCTAATTGTGCGTTATCCACTCGCATCGAACCGCGACCTTTTCAGTTCGCACCTTCTACTGATTACGCGGCCCCTCCCTCCCTCCGAATGTTTCGTGGGGGTAAACGACGAAAATCGCGAGACGATGGTTTCGAAAATCGATACAGTTCGGCGCGGATAACGACAACGGTGATTCTAATAGTAGGGTGGGTTCGTATATCATGCGGATGTATCATACATATGAATATACGTTCCATGTTGAGGGTATATTTGTGAAATGGTAATGATTTTACTCGATTAGATTTAATAACAGAGTTTCTTGGTGGAAAGTAGGGAGAACGTGAGAATCTTCGGAGGTTATAAATTTAACGATAGGTGTCACACTTTCCGCGATTTTTTTATCTTTAGAATTTCTGACTTATCTCGGCGCAGAGTTTGCCCCGGAGAAAGCCTCATTTTTATCGCGCCCCTGCTCACTATACAGCTTTCATTCAAACTCCTCGAGTCCTCGAGATTCTGTGGTATACATCGCGATACGATCTCGATCTCGTCGCGCTCGAGAAGCTGCTCCCTCGGAAATCTTTCCCTCGGAATCTCTGGCCTCTCTCGTCTGGGAACAATAACTGCCCATACGACGTGGCGTCATGGCGAAGGCACCTTCGTCGTTTCTCATTTTCACGCTCGCCGAACTCGCGCTTAAACGTTTCGACGGCGTCCTCGGTCCCTTCTACCTCGATTTATATTTTTTTCCTCGATTCCCCGGTGAAATTGCTCGCCGTGTTCCCTCGCGAGAACCACGTACCTACGTGGTGCTCGTTTATCGGTCGGATTAGAGAAAGCAATGATATCGAAGAAGTATACTTGTACCGGAAGGAGAAAGTGAATTATCACAGCTCTCCGGGAGAGAACGACCTCGTGTGGCTGGAGGTGAGGGAGTAAATTTAGCCAGTGGTGATTCGACACCGATACCTTTTGTCATTACATCGTAGAATAGTAGCATAATGGACCACTTTGATCTTGGGTTTCACCCATTGTTACTTTTGGATTTTTTGGGTACATGAAAACTCTATTTTAAACATTAATATTCCAATAATAAATTATCATAGCGCTAATAAGTAAAACGTGGGTACGTACAAGTAAAAAAGTTAAAAATAAAAATACATTTCCTACATTTCGTATGCAATCCGCGCACGCTATGCATGCATGCAGTATACATGTATGTATGTACGTGTACAGAGAAACATATAGAGTGTACAAAAATGAGAATCATTGCCCTGACGTTGGTTATATTTATTGTTTTAACGTCCTCCCCGCTGAGTCATCGTGGCTGAAACAACGACTGGCTGACGGCGAGTAAATCGTTTAGCCATGTTAAATACGCGGCCCGGGTCAATCTCGTGTCTACGGTCGTTGTTCCGAAGTAGCACTGCGCACCTTCCGTTTCGAAGTGTTTAACTAATTAGCCGGCGAATCTGTGCGATTTCCAAGCGGATGCAGGAAACGGCTATCACGATCTCCACTGGCGTGCGGTGCAAATACGCGTATAGGTGTACAATGTAGGACAGGAAATTTCCCTTGTGTTGGATCTGCCCAACCCGAGCCACTTGTCCCGTACACGCGGATGCTGCTTTTCCACGAACGCAACGACGACTGATGCTTGCAAATCCGCGAACTGATTATACGTTTCGGGTTTGTTCGCTTGAAAACCTCCGGGATGTGTTATTTAAAGGATTTTCGGAATTGGTTTCGTTTAAATAAATGTTTCTTGTAAGCGTGATTATTCTCTTTTCGTACCTCTATACGAATGCTAACGATGCTGACGTATGATTCTAGCAAAGTGATACATATGTAGGATGAATATTTTAGATGTACATGTACATATGTACATACGATTGTACATCGAATTTAATAGCAAGGCGCAATTGCGATAAACGTTTTAACAAGCTATGAAACAGTTTCTGATTCACCGAACGGTGACTCTTCGAGTCTATTGTCAATCCCTGTGCCACGATTATAACGATTATAGCATGCTGAGTGCAGTTCAGGAATATATGAACAGATGCACCGGGGAACTGCATTCGAACGGTCGATAGGCATACGTGTGCATTGCGTAAAGTCGAAACGCGAGTGCACGTGTGTGCCGGTTACATTATCTGATTGCGCTAAATTCAGTCCGCGTTCGTTCCTACTGTTCTATCCAGGAAGTGACGTCAGGGATCACGAAACACATGTACACTAAACGTGTACGATCAGGATTTACGCGTGCCAACGTGATCCCTCCAGACGCGAGAATATCTCGGATCCAATTTCGATTAAATCGACGGTGAAATTTAATTTTCCATTGCATTCCGTGTCCCAGGGTAATACAGGTACGACATAACGGAACGATTCTAACTATCCCGGAATGTAAAGATCACCGGTAATTACGATAAATAAGACTATTAGTCGCGTTGAAAGAAACTCACATTTTTTCCGCTAAAAGTAGAGATTGGAAAGCGACGCCGGATACGCAGGGAACGACGCATGCGATCGTAGGTATGCGTTAATAAATGCAATCAGAGACGGGCATGCCGTTAATGCCTATCTCGAAGTGCTAATACGATCGCTGCGGTACCCGCGATTTCACGGATCAGTCGAGACGATCGGAAGTCGTCGGTACGCAAATGAGAATTCGTATCGTAGTTGCGCGGCGCGTTGAACCTTCCATAGAAAAAAAAAAGGCGACAGAACCCGCACACGTGCGTGCTCGCGATAATCGCGTCTGTTCACCGACTTGTTATTTGCTCGACGAACCGCGGCCAATTGCAAACCGCAGATGGTCTAATCCGCGTCACGGCGTTACGGGTTCCGACGAATCTTCCAGTCTATCATCAGCCTGTCGATTGCTATTCTCGAACGGCGAACATCGCCGTCGCTGGACGTGACATTAAGGGATAAAAATAAAAAAGATCCGTAATAATACAGAGAACACACCCGACCGAGACTAATATTTAATTTCAATTTGACATTCGTACATTTTTTATTCATTATCTAGCATTGCGCCGTTGAATTCGAATCGTGTTCTATGTGAAACATATAGTTACTTCGACTTACGTCTCGGCAAATATGGTGTCTCGCATTAATCTTGCGGTGGTAACGAAAATGTTAATAAACCGAACGTGAATAGGAAATCCACTGCCTCCGCGTTACGCTATTTTACGCCTCGCTATCTAAGCAGCGTCAACAACGGAGCGAATCCATTTGTCCCGTAGCCAAGCTACGAAACATCACGCTTTCTGCTCCCTCTCTCTCTCTTCTCTTTCGCCGTTCCTATTTTTTTTTCTCCACCGTCGGAATACCACTGGACAAACGTTGAAACAAGAACTCCACTATTTCTACGTGACACCGCGCAACACCGTGAATACGCGAAGTGTCGGACATTCATCGCGTTCGTATGACATCTATTGACGTTGGGACCGTTGAGGGAAGTGGATCGTTCTGTTCATCGAGAGAACCATAGAAAAACTTTCCGTGTTTCCCCGACACCACGGGAGACACCGAGACATAGTTTAAATCATAATTAAATACGACACCGATGGTCGTTTCGTAGAAGTGATATAGTTTGCAAGTTCCCGGAATAAACGTATACATATTATATGTATACGTATAAAGTCCGTTATAACGTCAGATTCTATCGAACACCGTGCGCAGGAATACACGATTTTCGTCGGCATCAACGGCGTTGTTATTGTCCACGTTGGCTCGTTATCATGATCAACGGTATGATCATTTAGTTAGCCGTAAATTTCGTGGTGCTTCCTACGCGCGACGAACTCTCCGGCGATTCGAATGAATATTCACTTCCTTGGACGAGTCGACCTACAGATCGACCTACACTCGACGGAAAACGTGTCGCATCGCAGGTTTACACGCAAGTACGAATACGTAACATCCGTTTTACCTGCGACCTACTCCACCGTATATAGCATACATCTGTCGATCGTTCGCCACCCACGGGCAGTTTTCAACGTTACACGCAAACGTAAATTACGTTGGCGAAGTAAACGATCGTGCGAGAAAGATAGAAGGGGGAGAGAAAAAGAGAGAAAAACATGCGAGCCACGATTCGAATTTAAATGAGGTACATGGACACACTCCACCTTTACAGCGTTCTAACACTCTGTATCGGTATGATATTTACGCGTATCCCAGGATCGTAATTTCTAACGAGATTGGGTGCTAATTGATGTTGACCAACGTACGTTTTGCCAGCTTCCCCGTATTCACGCTTAATGTTTCGAGCGCTATGAAACAAATGGTTGTTTAAGTCCGGTAAGTTTCTATAACCACGGTATGGATACCTATTAACATTTTACCACACCCGACGTCGTGCCGTTTCCTTTTTTTCTTCGCGATGGTAAATTACACACAAGAAATCTGTGTCAATTTATGCGATCGACCGAACGACCAATTTGCTTCTAAACGAACGTTATCGCTGTGGTAGAGCAACGGTGCTGATGAACAGGGCGAAACAGTCTGAAATGAAAGGAACGATTCAAGCTTCGCATTTTGTAGTTCGTACATTTAATTGCCGGTTTGCCTTATCGGGTGGCCTGATGCGAGCTTCCTCCTTTCTTTATTTTCCATCTCTATCTACCTCTCTCTCTCTTTCTCTCTCTGAACGCCGAGGGGGGTTCCCTTTTGCTTCCACGCGCTTCCACGAATTAATCGACGTCCGCATAGCCAATTACGGGGTGATAAATTACATAATGTATCGCGCGAAGATCCTTTTGGCGGGACTCGTGGGTCCCGTGGAGAGAACAAGGGGGAGGGGGGAGAGTAAGCAAGAGGGACATTGTTTCGATGCTCGAACCTTCCGGTCTGTCCTCGACTCATTTGCCTACCTGCTCCACCGGGAGAAACGAGGTGATTATCAATTAGCGGTAATTAATGCGGGATTCGAGCCACCGGATCGAGTGGCCAGATCGGCCGTGACATCACTTCCTGACATCTTTCCAGCCGCCTCTCGACGCGGCTCCGGGCCGACTTGCCCCCGACTTCATCGCGAATACGGGTCGCTAATTAGCGATCTATAATACCTGCGCTCCTTCGATCGTGCCGTCGTCACGACCTGTACGGGCCTTGTCCGAAGGAATGTCTTTTCGATCGAACAAATACGTCTGTTAACCCTGTAGACGAATGTAACTTCGGGCTACTTCGGTCGCTTTTTGTTAAGATTTGTTTTCATTTATTTTCGTCGCGATTGAAATAAAGTACCTATTTCGAATGATTTGCAGATATAGTAGAATTGGAAATCTAGATTTTTAAACGAATTTTAGATACGCGGTTATAAGTGTTATAAAGTTTGAGATAAAGTTAAAATTATTTCCTTTTTAACAATCGTAAAAAAGGTTTCGTGAGAAACGTACTTAAATGGAAAGAGGGTACAATTTAACGGGGGGGAGATGGATAGTCCGTGTTTTCTGGATTATCGTTCTCTTCATACCGGGACGAGTAGAGTTCTCGTTCGATGTGAAATACCGTGCGCCAGGTGGATACATAAAGATGAAATCTCACTTTCGCCGGGTCTGTGTACATGTAAGTACCTAACGCAGATATATACTTACGTGAACTTTATGAACGGAGGTTCTCGTGTATTATGGACGGTTCTCGCACCTGCACTTATTCGCGGTCTCGATCATTCTGCATGTGCGTGGATATGAAACGGCGTGGAATGTTTCAATCGTATATTAAATTTCCGGGGATGACATTCGAAAAACACGAAGGTAAAACAGTTTTTTTTTATCGCCAACGGTTAAAATTAACATTTTCACGAGCAAAAAACCAACGAAAGTTAATAATAGAGGTTAATCCGTTTAAATGAAACTGTTGACTCGTAAATTGAAGAAATAGTCATCTGCCTAAAAATAGTATCAAAGTCGTAACAAAACAAGTGTAATACGAGACATAAAGACGTTATGTGTTTGTCGCGACAAAGGTAGCGACAAATGCGAGAATCACGATGTCACGATCGACAAAAAAGGATTGCGCGACGTCGTACGTCGTGAAAACACTCGGGCGCAAAAAAATTCACAATCGTTACGACGTCAAATGTCACGGCATTTAATGTCACATAAAAACAAGCATAGTCGCGAGCGTCAACTGTCGAGTTAAATAAAGTCGGGCGCACCGTGGAATTCAATGGGAACACCGTATTTCCCGATGGATTGAACGAAGGGAAAAACGACGACGCGGGTACGGTCTTTTCGCGAATAAAGTACTCCCTTAACGTCTTTGTGTATCGTGGGAACTGTTCGAACTACGTCATAAATTTTCTCGACGTTCAACTATCCGCATCCATATTCCGTTTCCTGCCTTAAAACGTCGACTACGTCGTTCTATTCTACTCTGACTCGATTGAAATCATATTTTAAGAAATCCAGGAACACCTTTCACGGTTCTCTTACCGTGAACGTGATCGAACGTCGACGGGGGGACAAAAATCGTGGTGAAAACGACCGTACCGTTTCGTAAACGAAAAAAATTTAAATCAACGTTTCTGGCGAGTGGTTTGATATCTGGTTTATTAAACCACCGAAACGATAAATAAACCAGCAAATTATCTCGGATCTATAGTTCTACGTATCGGAGTAACGAGAATTTATATACCTACGATTAAGCTGAACAAATATACCGGTCCTAGTAAATCTCGGTTATTAAACGATTACACTTGTAGTACATATTTACGATCTTCGGAGAAACTCGATGGTTTCTTTTTCAACGATCTTCATCATCCGTTTTAATCTCGCTTATACGAATTTGTGTTACATATAAAATACGATGGACGTTTCTTAACGTATCATCGGTATCCAATCCCGTTGGAAAAACTGTGAACTAATGCGACATCATTGATTTAACTGACAACCGTAATTGATTCAATGAGACATCGCTAATTTACGTTGTAACGACTATTTATGATCCTCTTGGATCACTCGTCGGACGTTTACAAGGAATGCGATGAAGATTCCCATAAAGCTTGTAACCATCCTATTATGGTTGCATGCTCTACGCTCCCATAGCCCTAATTAGGTCATGTCCATTCTTTTTCACGTGTTTCATCGTTCTCCTTTCGTTCCTGGACAGCAAGACCTGCCTCGGGTACACTTCTTTCATTATTTAGCTACCAGGATCACGTTCGACCGTTCAAGTATTTGATAAAGTTAAATACGTGCCAGTTACAACCGATTACATACTGGGTAGTCAATCCAGACTTAGTTCGTTAATTGTTTTTCACGGTTTGTCGTTCGCTCGCCAGTGTATATTTACCGAGATATTGGCAATAATTATCGGTCGCGTACCGCGCTTGTACACCGTGTAACATTAAGCTGTTACATAATCAGTTTCGGTCGTGCAAGAATTTTATCCGTCCCCACCGTCCCACCCCTGTCGAGGTGTGTACCGTAAATATGCGATCTTCTTGTGTGGCGCGGCCGGAAAGAAGAGCGTGTACGCGTGCAGATTTAATTTGCGTGTCGTTATCTGGCAATAAGATCGTCTTGCTTGAATATCATCTTGAGTTCCGGGTTGATTGTATTATTTTCTCGGTTATAACAATTATACGCCCGACGTAACACGTTATTAAATTATACTTTACAAATCGCTATATCATAAATATTATAGTACTAATAAATATCTTTTTATATTAACGTTTATCATTGTGAATATTGTACACTACGATCGATCATTTTTTATTTGAATATGATAAAACGTTATATTACTCGTACAATTTCCGTCCCATCGACGTCAAAAACAACGATCATTAATGTAAGACACTTCTCGTTTGGTTGTTACAGTAACAACCATGATATGACACACGATTGAGAGGAAGAGTCTGCAACCGACGACCAGCCACCATGAGGAAGTTACTACAGTTTTTGGCTGTAGTATTGTTGGGTGTCAATGCCAGACGTACGGACACGGACGCCCCTGCGGACGACGTTTTCGGTGGTCAACGTCGCGGTTCCCTACACAAGTCTAATTACAACAACAATTTCAATTCTCAGTCGAACTCGCCCTATCTGCCATATCAACAACCAAGGGAGAGGAAGCCGAATATAGTCCTGATTTTGACGGACGATCAAGATGTGGAGCTCGGTTAGTATTTGTACCGCCTACCTTCTACGTTTTCGTTCTCTTTAATCTCTAAATAGATTACATAGTCGATTAAACGGATAGAACGTTGACATGATTATCTACGATCTGTCAATGAAGAAATTCGATGATTAATGTCCAGCCGAGTACCGTACGGTCGAACCGTAATAGATAAACAATTAGATTAAACAGAGCGATTGCTTAGTATTCATAAACAAAAATTAGTCTAATCCGTCATGCATGCGACAATCACTCATCAATGCTGATTCAATATCAGCTCAATTGAACGTATCAGAAAAGTTGAATAACCTAGCTTTTGCCTTCGCTAGGATTGATATTACGTATATGTATTATAATAGATCAGACAGATATCGTACGGTATCCGGATTTATATTTCCGCTGAAAGAAAGAACAAACGCTAGGAATTGACCTTAGCCGATTGAACGAACAACGAATTTTCGGAACCCCTCTTGCAGAAACGTAATCTACTCGTCGAAAGAAACCCTCTATCCTTTCTAATCCGACGAGTCCTTTTCGCCGTACGTAGATCCTTCCAACAAACCTTTTGATCGTCTCTTGCGGTTGGTCCAATCCCTCAGGTTCGCTGAACTTCATGCCACGGACCCTAAGGCGAATAAGGGACGAGGGAGCCGAGCTGAGACACGCATACGTGACCACTCCCATGTGTTGTCCGAGCAGGAGCTCCTTGCTGACCGGCCGTTACGTTCACAATCACGAGGTCTTCACGAACAACGACAACTGCAGCAGCCCTCAGTGGCAACGAGATCACGAGCCACACTCGTTCGCCGCTTACCTGAGCAACGCTGGATATCGCACGGGTAAGTAATCGTGATGAACGACCACGAGGATGATGGAAGTCCTGTACTTGGATCCCGATGCACACGAGGAAATGATTATGCAATGTAACGAACGAAAGATTTCCTCGAGAACTTAATTCTCGTGTCGAAGAGATTATCTAGCGTGTCAAAGTTGATAAGTTGACTGGGTAAACGAAAGTTTACGGATGAAGAATTTTTATGATGATGGGGACGGGTTATTGATGGGAGATCTCATTATATATACGAGAGATCTTTGTATTGTTCGATAAATCTTGTGTCGATAATTTTTGATAGAATATGTTTAAGTTTCTTATTTTCTCTCCCTCTCTTTCTTTATATGTCTATTTCTGTCGGTCTGTCTGTCTCTTTCTCTACATTCACCGACCTCTGACATTGCTATATGAACGCAGGCAGAGTAATCTGGGCACCTACAATTGAAGTGAAGTTTCTATTTATTTCTCTACGAGCACTCTCTACATGTAATTGGAGTCAAGTACGTTCGACACGATAAATCCCTGTTGCATAAGCAATTACTGCTGAAAGAGGCGAGTCGTTCGAGTGGGATTTTCAATTGAAATAGGTCGAAAAACTTTCTACCATTGTTTCTCGTTCATTAATATTTCAAACGATTGTTTTACCCAAATACTCTGAATCGCTTCTATTCCCGTCTGTACGAACAAAAGTGTAAACTACATTAACACTCGCCGACTTACATTACACAAAATATACAACAAACATAAAGGAGTCTTGATCGTACAAAATAATTATAAAACAAACAAATCGACGTCTTGCCGATCGTTCTAAAAACCTCGAAGGTCTATCAACCGCGCCACGTTTCACGTTCGATGACTGTGTCGTCATTCTTGTTCTTTCTCCGTAATTACGTGACGGCCAAGACACTCGAATTCAGCTTGCCCGGTACAACGAATATGGCAATGCATTCCCGCAGAATTCTCGAGGTTCGATCTCGCCAAGCGAGTTCGTCCCGCACGTCGGACCACAATTGTGCTTCTCTTCCCCTCCCCCCTGCCCCCTTCGCCCCCCTTGTGCCCCCGCTATCCCGGCAAATCTTGGCCGGTTGTAGAAGTGCGGGACTCTTGGTTGCGGCCAAAAACGGTTGCAACATTCGTGCACATTACATCGACGCTGTGCTCGCACGATCGATCATCGGGAACAATAATTCAGAAACCGACGGCGGATTGAATGCAGATGAATTGCAGCGAGGCATCGATTGTTTGCATTGTTCCATAGTTACTGTGTTCGGAATACGCCGTATGCCTGTGCTTGCCACAATGCATCGGATGGTACGGGGATCGATGTTGCACAATTATAAGGTATCGGGGCGGTCTGTAATGGACGCGAGATATAACTGACGAACGAGAATTAAATTACGGGAGTGACAGCTTTTTTTCCCTCCCTCACTGTGTTACGTGATAACGGTGGCAAACGGATGAAACAACGTTGGGATAGGATTTTTTTTCACTATTTTCTGCCGATCGACAGCGTGACACTTTTATAAAATGTCCTGTTTAACTATTCGAGAAAAGTATGTATGTGAAAATAGAGGCTACGGAGAGGGCTAGGTTCGACGATGAGTAGTTATTTAAATTTCATTTAAATAGAAGTAACTTTATGGTACGGTGTGTACAAGAGACCGAAGTTAGTTTGCGGTGTCAATTTAATGTTGAGAACACAGGGAAGTGGAGAAAGGAAGTCATTACGAGACTATTGTAGGCATTAATGTGGCTGTGACCAACGCTACGAACCTATTTGTAGTGTCGAGTGTTTAACGTTAGAAGTGCGAAGAAGTCTATTTCACCTTTAATTTAATCGGCGGAATAAAAATTCTTATTTAACGAGTCACATTTCCCCTGGTCTCATTAGGATACATTCCGAAACTGAATAATAATTAAAGGTACATTTTCGGAAGTATTTGTACAGCCCGAGTTTATTTCGCAAGAAATACTGTATCAGACGAAAGGACACTTAACACCTTCAGTGTCCAATTTCTTCGGATTTTATTTGACGTGCTCGTATTATCTCGTTTGAATCAGAGGAGCGGTTTCAGTCTGTGTGTGTTTTTTTTATTCTTCTCGAAAGGCTTCATCACGCAGGTGTTTGCAGACACCTTTTTATACCACCGAAAACGATCGGTAGTCTTGCGTACGAGCCAGCGGGTATTGTGCGCGAATCGATCCGTGAGAACAATAATTCGGAAACCCTAATGATGAATTGATCACGGGACAGAATGCAGGCTTCTAACGTTTACATCATCCGCCAGCTATGAATCCTGTTACGTGTTACGGAATGTCAGCTATTTCAGCCGTCAGGACGTACGGAACACTAATTGGTCGATTTCAGAATCAATGGTCGGTGTATTATCTGCTCGCGTCAAACCGATAGTAAACCTGGAAACGTTAGTTGTAAACTATTTTATCTGAAACACACGATCTCTTCTTGAAAACACGTCAAGCTCGCTGACAAAGAGTGACTTTCGTTTTCAACGTTAAGAACGAGTTTCCGTATCTTTCTCTGCCAGAAGTATTTTTTACGGTGGTAACTCTCAAACGTTTAGAAATATTGTAATCTCGGAGAAAGGGTCTCACGACCCCCACGTTTTACGAGGATGCCTACGAAGGTAGCGTTAACTGATTAAAACACCCTGTGCGCTTCTTTTGCACTTTTATCTTCAGCTAAAATACGTATCCCAGGTAGCCTACTTTGCCGAACACTTATCTCCAGATCTCGGGACTTATCTCCAAATTACACTTGAAATTACTTTACCGTTATGTTCATGGATCCATTATAAGAAATTACGGTGGGGTGATGGCCATTTTATATACCTAATACTTGATCTAATAACCAATCTGGGATACCAACCCGGAGTTACGCTTTACGATAAGAAATTACCGGCTTAAAGTAATTACCGTTATACGTATTTTATATATTTGTAGTCCTTCCATTAATTTCACGAACGATGTCCGTAAATGTGCGTTAACAAGTACGCGACAGTAAAGATAAGATTTTAATATATAATCTCGTCGCCAGACTCTGTATTTACCTAAATTATTAATTAAACGAGACTTCTACTTTAAATTTAATAAGACATTCGCCGTAAAAGTTGTCCCTACGTGCCCCGGTATAGAAAAACGAAAAAAAAAATGAATGAAAGTGACGACCCTATAAAATGCGTATCTATAACAGCATGATGTCTCTGTAATTGCATAAGAACGATACCAAGCACCGGTATGGTAAACGGATCGTTTACATCCGTGATACAAACGTTTCATAGAGGCAGTACATGTATAAGAGTTATCTTGGCCGGAAGATTATTCGTGAAAGCGGCCGATGAAACCGGCTGCATTCGAATTCCCAGCGTAACATCGTCGTCGATCAACGAAGGGAGTACATAAGAAAAGAGATCACGACCGGTATAGGAACGCGAGCGGACACAAAAATCTTCTCACGATCGTGACAGTTCGACCCTTCGATGTGTGGACGGGCTCCTGTCGGGAGCCCTTCGGCCGCGCATTCCCTTTACCCGCGATGGACGTCTCTCCTTGTCCGTCCGTGTCTCCCTGTTGTTCCGTCGTCCGTACTTCTGCATCACCTTCTCTACGTACGACCATATTCGAGAAGGTAGGACGTTGCTCCCTGAAAGCGGCCAGGTTTCTCAGCCTTTAAGCCTCGTCCACATCCGGCACGGGATTGGCGGCTTTCCAAAAATTTTGCGACGCGCGACCCGCACCCGCAACTTCCGCGAACTGACTTTACTCCTGACGAAATAAAATCACGTAGATCCGGAAAGTGAGACTTATATGTTCCGTAATTATCGCGAGGTTTCTTTGTCGACGATATCTCGTTTTGTCTGGTTTCACTGTTATCGATGAATTCTAAAGGTATTCATTCGGCTTTAATCGCGGGAAAGGGATGTTTGTATTTTTTTTTCGCGTAGTCCCCCCGGCGAGAGAATCGTGATTAATCAATTTCGAGCACCGTTGCCGTTTCTCTTTCACGCAGACCATTCATCCATCTTCAGTGAAACGAGTTCAAATTACACAGGCATTAAACAAACGTTCGTGCAATCCGGTTTGGTCATGACTACCGAAAGTCCCCGGGACCCTCTTTTTTCCACGTCCCTTTCGATGAGAAATTAAAAACCTGTTATTTTAACGCCTGTCGTTTCGAAAGTTATCTGTCACGGTGTAAGGTAATGTTTAATTCTTCTCCCACCGGAATGTGTGTCATCTTCGAAAATAACGCGGGATCCTTCGTAAACAATGTTGCCAGTTGGTACGGTTTCTCGTATCGGTTTTAAAGAGATTCTTAAATAATCGTAACGCGTAATTCGCAATGGGCCCGATCACCGGCGTGGAATGGGGGAGAGAAGAGAACTGGTTTCGTTATCGTCGTCTGTTATACAGAGTGTCCCTGACCAGAATACCGGGGCTGGCAGGCCGGGCGACAAATTTTCTTCGCTATCTTCGCAAGAGGATCTTGTCACGCGCGCATACGTTAGTCGGTCTCACCTTTAAGTCGCGTTCGCGACCCCTTCGTGTGCCACACGACGTCTGACGGGCGTGAAACTAGACCTGAATTTGCCGATGCTAATTAGGTCCCAAACTATTCCGTAATCGTTCTGTGCCGCGCGAAACGATCGGTCGGTTATACGGGGGTGCACGTTCGTCAGTTGCCAAATCGTACCGAAATTGGGATAGGTATAGAAGTGGAGTAAAAGTTCAAGGCGAGTGAATCGTCGAGTTGCGTATCGAAACATATTCGCGATAACGTTTGGAATATTTTGCAACAAATTCACTGGCCGATTTCTTTTCCCGTTAGCTCGAGTTTCGAGATGCTGAACAACTCGTGTGAGGTTCGGTGCCTACGCGATGACCTTCTATCGCGAATCGATGATGCATGTTTATCGAATATATATTCCGAACTCCGTACAATGCAGAGACAGGAAGTAAACCGCGAGGCGTATACAAGGCAACGGTATCGTCTCGATTATTGAAGACTTTCTTTGTTACCGTTTTGCACGTGTGTGATATTCGTTCCACAAAAATCACTTTGTATTCCATGGTATATATCATCACATAACGGTTTCAATTTATTTCTGAATTTTTTATGTACCCGATATTGTTCCACGGGTAGTCGGGTTGCGAGAGAGTTTCGACAGCATCTTTAAATGAATTTTTTCACTTTACGGTGCCCTTTGCATCTCACCAGGCTCTAGGGTATAATGATAAGGCCACACACGCGTTGAGAGTCGCACCAGGTATAGAATAGATCCAACGTAGGATAAGTAAAGGACTCGATGCCGTGTTTAACGTGTTGAAAGTGAAAATAAGAAATGGGAATATTCGGTAGCATTCCACGGTTGTAACAATAAAAATATACATTCCTGTTCTCTCCCCGAAGTCCGAAAGTGGATAGAAATAAATATTTACCGAATGCGCGAAACGCTTGAGGAATGGAATTAAATCGAGTTACGATATTGAATCGTACACTTCACTTGTGCCACTTTTTTTTTAATATACCTATATGATGTAATTTCGTTTGGACAGATGTAAATATTTGCTAAATAATCAAGCCCGTGGTGAATGGAATGAAATGAAACCGCGTGATTGAGTCGTATACTTCATACGTTTTTTTTCTAAATATCTATGATGTAATATTTCTTATCTAAACTTGTCTGCAATTATAAATGCGATCTTACTCGGCGTGTTCTCATACAAAACGACGTCGTTGCGATATTGAGAAACGGCTCGATCATGTTTGTAAACGATTCAATGAACGATACCCACGTTGTTAACGTAACATTGATCCTTCTTTTCTCATTGATCGATTACCACTACAGGCGTAACATGTATGTGACGCTATCGGGTGCATCTATGCGTGGATCCTGATATCTTAATAGAATATCTGATAGATCTTAATGGAATTTGCGGACACACGGCTTACCGTGATCGACGTCCCGTAGATCTATCTACTTTTCCCTTCGAGATCTTCCTATGCAAATCTGCAACGGAGCTAAGCGGCCGTGCTATACTTATTAGCTCGACCATTCGTGGCATCTTGATCCTGCTCCGTTTCTCGGAAAGGATAACGCGCGAGTATGCCGTGTATTCGACCAATTCTTGCTAACATGCAACCGGGCAGTCGAACAAAATAAAAAAAGAATAGAAATAAATATATAAATAAATAACTTGTATACGTATACGTTTAGTTATACTACTAAAAGAATTCGATGTTTCTCTCAGAGTCGATTTATTTCTTTTATTACGTATCTGACCTGAACTGATCTCTTCCAAGAATTTTATCGGAATACAAGGGTGTACTTTCTTTATATATCTGAAGAGATACTCTCGGTGATTAAACCTTGTTAGCTATTTTACTCCTTTTATAGTTTCAACGTCCTCCATATGTTTCTTGAAACTCTAATAACAGAGGTCTGAAAAGTTACTGAACCGTGAACAGATTTATTTCACAATATCTGCGAAACGATTCGATGATTCACTGCCACCGGTACCCTCACCTTGATAGAGGTACGGTGAAGCATCCCTGAAAACACATTTATTTCACCTTTATCTACTTCCATTCCAGTTGTGTTTTATTAACACTCCCGGGTGACCCGCCGATATAGATAGCCCCATCGTCGGGCAAATACAGTCGGGCACTCGAGACATACAACGACGAATTTTTCATATCTCTGTGCGATTTCGTATCAGCTGTGGCGTAGCGCCATTGCAAAGACTAAGCGCAGGGGTGGATATGCCTTTTATCTGAGTTATTCCCTACCATATAATTTACGGGTCTTCGAATAGCCGTTCTTAAATCCTAATTTCTTGATATCAGATCTTCGTGGACGCATACTGTATATGTATAGAAAGTGCAGAGAATGCGTGAGAAATTAGGTAAAGAAGAATCTTGCATAGTGATTCTTAAGTTTACGGTGAATTTTGATTTTAACAACGGATAGAGGCAAACTTATGAAACTAAATTTACGTCAAATTAATTACATGTAGGTTCCACTATATCATCAGAATTCTACTATATCTACTCTATGAAAAATCTTTCGTTACGCGAGTTACGTGCGACGAATGTATACCCGTTGCTGCATCTACGTTCCCATTAACGTAGCCGAAGAACTTATAACCAAACTATCTACCCTCGCGCCGACGCACCAGGTACCACGGCCAGTTTTGTAATAAAACAAATCTCCTTATACGCTTGTAAGTTCGCACGGTTCCGGGACGTCGTATATGGCAATCCAATGGGGTATTCTACGAGTCTTGGTTACAGGCACCGGCGAGAGGAGTCGGGATGACTTGAGGAGATCCCAGAAAACGATATATCGCATTATCCGACTTGTGTTCCGTGTCCGCTGTCTCATAATTCGCGTACGCTGTACATCTACGTTCTAACCTTACTCGAGTATTTCAATAAACCCGCGTATCCCACCGTGATGAGAATAAAACACAATATTCCATTTGTAGGCTAGTAAAAATTCTCTAAAATCCTTTTCTGCTGATAAACACGTCATCGGTATAAATGGAATCCACAAAATCATCGAAAATGCAAAGCTATGGGCCAAGTACAAGAGAATGATACATTGGAATTAGTTGCTCATTAACATAAACTGCATTTTACACAGGATTTGAAATCAATCAAATGTGAGCAAGTTTGAATGATTTCAAATCCTGTGTAAAATGCAGTTTATGTTAATGAGCAACCTATTCCAATGTAACATTCTCTTGTACTTGGCCCATAGCTTTGCATTTTCGATGATTTTGTGGATTCTTTCGTCATTTCCGCAAATTTTTAGATATCGACCTGAATCTTTCACTGTCTTATTGGGCTTCGAATTCCGCGTCCAACACGTCCCGGATCGTTTTAATATCTCAATCATTGTGGAAACGGCGAGCAAATTACGAAATTCGTAAAAAATCCTCAAATTCAGGGGGTTTTTTGAACGGCATTCGCTCAATTGTTGAGATAGCCGTCTGAAACTTGTACCATTGTTTTAGTTGGGAAATTCTACGGCAGATCAACATATAATAGTTGTACTTTTCGAAAATTTAATTTTTCGCAAAAATCTGAAGGGGGTAGGTCAGGATTTTTTGCGATTTTCGTAAATCGCTTGCCATTTCCGCAATTTTTGAGATATTTAAATGATCCGGGCCGTTTTGAACGCGGAATGCTAAGCCGAATAAGCCAGTGAAAGAATCATTTTAATATCTCAAAAATTGTGGAAATGGCAAGCGATTTACGAAAATCGCAAAAACTCCTGACCTACCCCCTTCAGATTTTTGCGAAAAATTAAATTTTCGAAAAGTACAACTATTATACATAGATCTGGCGTAGAATTTCCCAACTTAAACAATGGTACCAGTTTCAGACCGCTATCTCAAAAATTGAGCGAATGCCGACTAAAAAACTGGTTGAACTTGACGATTTTTCGCGATTTTCGTATTTCCTTTGTCATTTCCGCAAATTTTTTGATATCGACTTGATTCTTTCACTGTCTTATTCGGCATCGGATTCCGCTTCCAAAACGTCCCTGGTCATTTTGATATCTCAAAAATGCCGGAAACGACGAAGGAATTACGAATATCGCGAAAAATCGTCATATTCAACCAGTTTTTTAGTCGGCATTCGCTCAATTTTTGAGATAGCCGTCTGAAACTTGTACCATTGTTTAAGTTAGGAAATTTTACGGTAGAACAACGTATAATAGTTGTACTTTTCGAAAATTTAATTTTTCGCAAAAATCTGAAGGGGGTAGGTCAGGATTTTTTGCGATTTTCGTAAATCGCCTGCCATTTCTACAATTTTTTAGATATCGATCTGATTCTTTCTGCATCTTATTCGGCTTCGGATTCCGCGTCCAAAACGCCCAGGATCATTTTAATAGCTCAAAAATTGTGGAAATGGCAGGCGATTTACGAAAATCGCAAAAAATCCTGACCTACCCCCTTCAGATTTTTGCGAAAAATTAAATTTTCGAAAAGTACAACTATTATACATTGATCTACCGTAGAATTTCCTAACTTAAACAATGGTACCAGTTTCAGACCGCTATCTCAAAAATTGAGCGAATGCCGACTAAAAAACTGGTTGAACTTGACGATTTTTCGCGATTTTCGTATTTCCTTTGTCATTTCCGCAAATTTTTTGATATCGACTTGATTCTTTCACTGTCTTATTCGGCATCGGATTCCGCTTCCAAAACGTCCCTGGTCATTTTGATATCTCAAAAATGCCGGAAACGACGAAGGAATTACGAATATCGCGAAAAATCGTCATATTCAACCAGTTTTTTAGCCGGCATTCGCTCAATTTTTGAGATAGCCGTCTGAAACTTGTACCATTGTTTAAGTTAGGAAATTTCACGGTAGAACAACGTATAATAGTTGTACTTTTCGAAAATTTAATTTTTCGCAAAAATCTGAAGGGGGTAGGTCAGGATTTTTTGCGATTTTCGTAAATCGCCTGCCATTTCTACAATTTTTTAGATATCGATCTGATTCTTTCTGCATCTTATTCGGCTTCGGATTCCGCGTCCAAAACGCCCAGGATCATTTTAATAGCTCAAAAATTGTAGAAATGGCAGGCGATTTACGAAAATCGCAAAAAATCCTGACCTACCCCCTTCAGATTTTTGCGAAAAATTAAATTTTCGAAAAGTACAACTATTATACATTGTTCTGGCGTAGAATTTCCTAACTAAAACAATGGTACCAGTTTCAGATCGCTATCTCAAAAATTGAGCGAAAGCCGACCAAAAAACTGTCATAATTTGACGATTTTTCGCGATTTTCATACATCGCTCGCCATTCGCGCAATTTTCAAGATATAAAAATGATCGAATATGTTTCGAATACGCATTCTGACCCTTAATTTTACGAAGCTTGATGTCAAAAACGTAACGTAACAAACATTTCTAATTTAATATGTTAACCATCTGGATGTGTGTGAGAGGAAATTTCATGTACTACATATATAATATCTACGTTATCGGCAGAAAAATTATCTCGCATAGTATGAAACATATGTTAGGGTTTGACACCGGGCTGCGTGACAGGCTGAACATGGAGATGGAGATGGAGATGGAGATGGAGAAGGAGGAGAGGAAGAAGACGACGTTTCTTACAAAAACCTCGACTTTTTAGATCAAAATATCTCGCGATTGGCTTGATGGATCTTCTCGTAGTTAGGCTTCAATTACTCGGGTGGACGTCCCCTACAAGAATATCACCATAGTTTGGGGGAAATATGCGGATTTAATGCCGTTTGAATACCCCGAAAACCTCGATCTAATTCTTCCGGAAAAGAGTAGTTCAGGTCTACCAGTCGGGAACTCTTGTACTTGGCCCGAGTCAAGACCTTAACTCTTGATCCCCGTGTTAGTAACGGTTCGTAAAATCCCGGAGGTACGCGAATGATTTTCCGATTTTCTTGCGTCTCGGATGAACGGAGCGAAAGATGTAAAAAAAACACACAAATTACACGTATAAATAAAAATGACCATACCCGCGTTGAAATTGACGCGGTTCTGGGATGGCCGGCATTCCATTAAGCGTATTTCGAGACGCAGACACAAGCATGGCGAAAGACCTACATCCAGAAGACGATATCTCGTGCTATTCAAGTTATGTACCATGGACACGATCGTGCGATCCGGGAGGGAGGAACTGAACATAGATACAAGCCGAGATGTGGCGGTACCGCACGAAAGTCGGTGGACAACGACCGTTCGTGAGGATCCTGGAGCGAGCTGCAGGCGTTATCAGGATATCCAGAGGTTTGCCGTATTCTGCTCTACAGTTCGTCGTTGACGTAGCCGTTACTCTCCCCGCGACTACATACTCCACCACGGCCTATCTTCCTTGATTCATCTCGTTACGTAAACGCATCCCATCGGACGCACACTACTACACATATTGCGAGTCCCTAACGACGCGTGGAACACGGCATATCAAACGTGGAAGAAACCAGCAATCTCAATTAGAGGGAGAATTTATGATTAATAAAATTGAAAGAATCTCCGATTGGTACATGGATTTCTAGCAACGTATCTTATTACAACGTCGGATCACTTAACAGAGACATGGAAATCTTCCTGTAAGACTCGTCGAAAGAGACCAAACAAATCCACCCTTCTGACATGTACCCTCGGTACAGCACCCCGTACAGACATGTATGTATGTATATATAAGCGAGCGAGGTGTGCAGGTAGCGTGAGGGGCAACCTACGGTTCGTGCAGGTGAGATTATCTAAATTTAAATCGCGCCGCGGCAGACCCGTGGAAGAGCATTGTTCATCGTCGTTGCGCCTCGAGAGGACTCCGCCGCCAGTTTTTCGAGTGCTCGTGCAACACGGGGGAAGAGAGGGGGAGAGAATAGAGAGGGAGAAAGAGAGAGAAAGAGAGAGAGAGAGAGAGAGAGAGAGAGAGAGAGAGAGAGAGAGAGACGGTGAAGGAGGAAGAGGAGGATGTCGAAGACGAGCCGGACTAACGTAGGGCACCCACACGTTCTCTGAAAGATACACAAGGGTCGTACATACGGCTGGCACAAAAGGGCCCCCACGATGCAGGTGCAGCTCTGCGGATCGGCGCATTCACGGGAGTTTTGCGACCCTCCCCATATAGCATCGTCAAAAGGCGCGCGTCGGTGCTCGCGATTGGGTGAAAACGAATGACACCTTCAGCCGTAAGGATGCGTAATTTCCACGTGCTTTTTTTTCAAACAAAGGAACTGAAAACCATGTTTGTTTGCGCGTATTTTTTTTAACTACACCTCTTGTTATAGAAATTATATGAATATGAGATAAATCGCATTGAATATTTATGTATATATTATGTATGAAGATCCTTTCCGATAAAAGTACAATGTTTTATGTGAATTAAGTTCCATCACATGAACGACAGGGAACAATAGATAGGTCGGGGATTTATAGGGATGAAAGAAAGGTCTATCTCGAGGATAAGGGTTGGTATATGTATTATATGTATACATACGTATATACCTAGCGGAGAAAACAAGGATGCAAAGTGTACACGGATATCTTCTAGTAAGATGTACACCGTAGAGAAGTACCGGGCGATGAGAGGTGAATAGGGGAATAAATCGTAAGGTGATACCGTAGGTAAAACGCTTAAAGTTTAAATGTGGAGCACCCACACGGATTCCGTGGAATATCCGATAGTAATGGGTCACGCGTGGGAGTGAGTTACAAACAGAAAATCACTTTCACAGTGCAGGTGCACTCGCGGATGATAGGCGTACCAACCCCCGACGGAATATTATGCAGAGCGACGGGACTTTCGCGATTGATTGTAAATAGATCGCGCGTGAAATCATTGACTGAGATCATGCATAACTCCTACATGTTTTTCCAACTGTCGGATGATTTGCATAAAAGTTTCTCTAATGCGTACCGTTTAGTCAATCGGATCTAATGTTATACAAACGGACAATCAAGAACGAACGAGGAGCCGGAAGGCGACATGGAAAAGACCTTTATGATGCAAGAGACGTTTGCACGGGTAATAAGACAAATCGACCTCTATTATCTACATAATCATGATAACTGCATAATGACGGTATCAATGTAAGACGTTGCTACCATAAAAGTTGTCAGAAACACTCTCTGTGATTAATGTCGGTGAAAAAAAATGAGTTATTATTACCGCTGGGGCTTATCAACTTTAATCGTTTATGAGGAAACACACGAGACTAACGTGGCCGGAAAGAAAATAAATAATTGCAACGTGATGTAAAACGTGTCAGTCATTCTAATAGAATGTTACATAGGATCTACTTGTTTTTATTCCGAAGTTTGAATTTTAATTTAATTTCGTCGAATTATACAAATACAATCGATTTCGAGTGTTTCCTCGCGTGTTTGTCAGCCACGTTTCCGAACATCGATATTTTTTTATTTATCGCGATACAGTTTCGTTTGCCCGAAATCACGAAAATTCTCTATAATAACTGGTGATTTGTGTCCAACGTACAATTCCTATTCGTTATGAGATACTTTTTATGGGCTCGTGCTGGTCGTTAAACGGCTCGTTAGACCAGTGGGTACAGGAGCATGCGATGCACCTTTAAATCCCCGCACGAGCGTCGATGTCGGATTGTACAAACAGGACGGCTTAAGTTAGCATGCAACCGGACGAACGATCGACGAGCCGTGCGTTTCAGATTCTGAAAAGGGGGTTAATACCCCCTGTGCACGAAACTACTTCCCGAAATAATTGAGGATTTCTGTCTCAGATTTGGCGCAACCACAATATTCTAAATATATGTATGTGCGTACTTAGGCATGTTAGTTTCGTCGATGCTGTCATTCACGAGTTCAGGCAAGCGAGACGAGTATGTAATTTACGTGAAAATCTTTCACTATGGTGGCGCGCAGCTAATTACGTTCAATTTTCTACGTTTCCAGGTAAATCGGGAAGTAAAGGGTGAAAAAAAAATAAATAGAAGAACGACCGTTCGCGGAGCTTGGGCTTGATGACGATACGATTAAACGTGTGAATGTATTTTCGTGCCTATCGTGTTCATTTGCTTCTTTTCCGAAGCTCAGGGTATTTTCTTCAGGTCGTTGCTACGATCGCGTTCTCTTCAAGTGCACTTTACATGGCGCTGACTTAGCGCCAGCCTAAAAATACCTGGATGCACTAGGGCAGCCGTAAATATCAATTAGATTCTTATCGCGCAATGCGGTGCATGCAAGGAACGCGAGACGGTGTACAGTGTGCTCCAATAATGATCAATGTACTTGTAACGATTTTAATTGGTGTCTCGTCTTACTAGTTACTTGCGTTGCTGTCGTTATATTTTTTAACCAGGTGCAAAGGTAGAAAATCTCTTCTATCCGACGGAAACGAGAAAATTGTATCTTATCAAAAAAAATTTTTTATCTCTACAGAATGTAGGAAACAGAAGTAGCATCGTACTTTTTACGCGAGAAAAGCGAAACGTCCTATCGATTATTAGCTAGAGTTTATTTTTTCCCTAATATTCGTTCATTCTATTGCATCTAATTTATTGCCATCGATATCCGGTTTCTATTCCGCGAAAACGAATATACGTCGAGGAACGACCTTCGACGTCGTCCTCGATTCGATACGGTCTGTTGGTTTGGTACATCCTTTTCACGAATTCGTTGGTTGGCCTGGCCCATATTCCTGCATAGTATATTCGCTGCATCGACCGCTGCAACCGCACCATTCCTTCGAATTCGTTTTGTTTGTCCCGACCGTAGCACAGTCCGCGACTGGCGCCAGGATATCACGGCTCCTCCTTCGTCCTTTTGCCCCCTTTGTCGGACAGAGGGATTGGCCGACAGTGTGTCTCGGGTTTTTACGATCGAACGCCATCAAGTCGGAACCATTATTTTTGCATTTTCATTTACACGATTTTACATTTTTTTCTGCGTCACCGTTACAGTCGCCTTTCGTTCGCTTGTCCGTGAAGCAACAGGTACACCGGCCCCGGCATCGGTCGTATATTCAAATAAACCTTCTTCCTCCTTTTTTATTCTCGTAAACTCGGAAAACTAATGGTCGTTAATTTGCCTTCGGTAAACATGTTTGTTGATGGACTTACGTTTAACTCGGATTTAAAAGAATCCGATGGAAACTCGTGTCTTTTTTGGCGATAGGATAATTATTCTCTTCGTTATCGTATGATTAATCGTCGCCTGTACGGTGTAACTCGATGTTATTCTCCCCGATGCATCTTTTACCGGGCACGATTATAATGTCATTATGATATAACCGTAGCTATAGGAAAGTTGAGAAGAGAAACGGCTTTACATAACTCACGGTTTGTATGTACACAAACGTACGGAGCAAAACAATTAATTTCATTAACACAACGATAACACAGACTGTCGCCATCGGTTTAACGAATTCACAGCACGGTGCTCAATGAGCTCAAATTATCGATAATTAAAGCGCAATCGTGGACGCGGACAGCCAAACCAGGGGAGCACTCGTTTATGCAAATTCTCCTCGGATCAGCGTGATCCTTTAAACCTGTTCCGTGAGAAACGTGTCTCGGTTTCAAAAAGTGGCCCGACGCTATCTTCCCGCGACGATCGAGAAAAGTTTAAATCGTCGTCGCTAATTAATCCGCGAACCTTTTTTCGTCCGTTCAAATTGCTACTTCGCGTCAAGTAAAAAAAAGAGGTTCAAACAGTGATTTATAAAAGATTCAAATTCACCATGTTCTATTACATACGAAACACTTTTTTTCTAATCTAATTTCCATATTTGAATTTCAATTCTTTTCGCAATCGTATTAACGCCGTTCGATTAATACGAAAAGGTTGCGGGCGTCAATCATATTCTTGTATCTGTCAGTAACCATCATGTCTGTCCCGAATTATCGAAAATTTATGTATAAGGTACGGCCGCAGGGACACGCGGAATTTTTAGCCCTAAACGGCAGTCTCTCTTCCAAGAAGATTTACTGTTCTTTATATTTAGGGGACAAGGGCGGCCTTTATTGAGATGTCATCGGTTAACGCAAAACGAGAGTAATGCGATTGGCCCAGCTCGGTGGTCTTGTCCCGACAAAAAGTCGTCTCGGCCGAAGTCCCTCTCGTATAACTGTTATAAATAAGCTTTAGTATAGGTTCGATACGCGAGCGCACCGCCACAAGTATGTATGTGGTACATACGTACAGGTAGTATGTGTATAGAAACCATAGGGACCGAAAGGGACGGCGTGGTACTTTTGAATTAATTATTTGATGCTCTTCGTATGAATAATTCAGGATTTAGCAGGATGAATCTTGACCGACGTATACCTTTATAACAGACGGTAGGAAGTGGAAAATGGGATTGCCTTTTGATTTATCGCAGCCCTCCGGAAACGAAAATATGCACTCAGAGAATATCTGATCCCGATTTTCTTGCCCGAAAGGAACGTGGAAACGAACCCGTGGGAAATTCCGAGTTCGGTTCTCTCTGATTAAATTTTTTGCTTAATGATAAAAAAAGACACCTACGTATGTATGTATGTATGTATGTACGTCGTGAAATATTATTGACCGTAATCCCTTGGAATTTACTCATTTGCGTCATACGGAATACACTAATTTATTAGGTATCACGAACCATGTGGCTTGCCGATAAAGATGTATTTTTGCTCGACTAATCTGAATGTCCAACTTTATTCATGTGGTGCAAAGGTAAACTGTTAGGCAGGATAATCGATCTATTACATGAGTCAGTTCTCGCGACGAACCGAGCGTGTCCGTAGAACATTAATTATTATTGCGATAGTTGGGGTACGGAGGACTTTTTTCATTTAGCCCAAGTATAATGCCCCAGCCACGCCTTGTGTCCATTAGTCATTTAATCATAAAATTTGTCTTGCTATTCAAATTGAATCCTTTAACCAACTTTCTTACCGAAATAACATTCCAAATAAAAATCACTATAAAATCGTCGTCTAACATATCCACGAAAAAGTAATCCGTTTCCCATTTAAATCGTTCGTAAACTACGATTCTCAGACAGCGCAAACTTTGTTTGACACTAAGAACCGATTAACCAGACGCGTTTAATTCAAGTTATCGCAAACATACGTTTCAGGGTACTTCGGGAAGTATCTGAACAAGTACAACGGCTCGTACATTCCACCGGGATGGCGAGAGTGGGGCGGTCTCATAATGAATTCACGGTACTACAACTACAGCGTCAACATGAACGGCAAGAAGATAAAGCACGGCTTCGAGTACAGCAAGGACTATTATCCAGACCTGATAGCCAACGACAGCGTGGCTTTCCTCAGGCAGAGCAAACACAATTTTGCCCGGAAGCCGGTAATGCTCGTAGCGAGTTTCCCGGCGCCGCATGGACCGGAAGATTCCGCACCCCAATTCTCGCATCTCTTCTTCAACGTCACTACTCACCAGTAAGTACGAAACTTTTTCATTCTGTTTACCCTCGTTACCACTCGCTCTCGAGTCTCGAAGCCGAATGTGGGTCAGTTCGTTAGTCCGGATTAGAAAATTTTGTTTGCTGTTAATTACGCTCCAAATTCTTGTTTCAATTAAGATAGGATGCACTGTCTCTCTGTGTTTTTTTTTTATTTCAATTGTACGACAGTTATGCTATCGTCAATATAGGAACTTTTTTTCGACGAGTGTTTGAACTTTGAGTCTAGTTTACTTTTTTTATTTGGAGTCTCTCCCGTGGACATTGCATACGTAATGCATTTTTTATGTAGGTATACATTAACTTCACTTGAAATCCTATGTCGGACGTTACAGAGTTTCCAGTGAAATTTTGATAATATTCCAAAGTTAAACGAACCAAAGGGATGTTACAATATTCATTATTTCACAGCTGTGTCGTGTAAGAATTTCAGTTGTGGAAATTCAGTTTCTTCATGGGGACATAGACATTTTGCAAAGGCACGTACACTCTCCGCTTCTTCATCTCGGCGTCATTTTCTCCTCATGAAATGGGTCTCGAGCTCACGTTGGAGTACATAAGATAGCGCAATTCGAGACAACTGGCCGTATTATTATTTACGCACGTAGTACAGCCTTCTTTATGTGCGCTTTTCACGGAAGTACACCGTCGCAATTTACTTTCTTTCCCTCCTGTACAGCAATTGCTTTGCGCACCTTGTGTCGACTCGTTTTCGTTTAACTGCACATCGTAGGGAGTTTATGGTTTTTCCCGTGCGACTGCGTCTTACGATGCCATTATCGCAACCGATAATACGTAATTTCACTCCGACGAAATAACTACACAATTTATATTTCCAATTCCATTTCCCTTATTCTTTATTTCCGACGGAAAAGGAAACATCCAAACAACCCTGCATTGTTATTGTAATTCCCGTCATTTACACAAGAATCATTCGATTTATCGTATCAGCCGTCCTTACGACAGCTGTGCTTATTTTTATAATCCTCAAAACCCGGCTCGTAATTCTTACATTTTTATTCGCGGTAATATCTACACACCGACACAAACCATACGTACTTACATTCGAACAATACAAAATTCCTTCTACGAACCGACACGTGCACACGGCTGTCGAAAATTGTTAAAATCATCTCTAAAGAATACAGTCAAAAAGGAACAATAACGCAACACAATTCGCGATAAAAGGTGAAAAAAGGGACGATAAAAGGCCGACCCGATCCGCGAATTGTCGTTTTGTCCGCGGACGGTTTAACGTGGGGGGTGGAACAAGCGAAAGATGGGCTGAAGGTGGAGGCGAGAAACGAGAGAAAGGCACTCTAGACTAGACAACCAGATAGATAACTGCAGCCACGGTGTCATCGTCGCGTGATGGAGTGCCCTAGACGGGGTGCAGTGTGCACGATGAAAAGCACTGAAAACGTGCACCCCTCCTGGCAGTCTCGTCTCGCCCCTCTGGACACCGGCAACGCCCGTCATTGTACTGACGCGATGCAGGTATTATGCTCACCTGTCTCCGTACTGCGAGAAAAAATCTTCTCTCTCCGTTTTTTTTTGCAACACTTCTGTTTCCTCTCTCTGTCACACTTCCTACGTGCACCTGCTACTACTACGACGATTCAGACATGGTGAAGAGAAAAACGCGTGATGTTCCGAGAGGGATCTTTTATGAGTAGAAGACTACGGATTGCCTCATTGTATGCCGAGAATTTTCGTCAGACGATAGCTATTTTATGATAGGCCTATAGTGTCCATCGGAATATCTCTCAAAATCGAGTGGGATAAATGTGTGTATATGTGTATAATATTTTGTTTTTATTTGTTCGTTTCCGTTGGTTGGATTCTATCGAATTAGTTTTTGATATGTATTGTTCAACAGCCTGACATGCACGCGGATGTAGGATACATATAAATGGAATTCGAAAATATCATGTTTGCCAAGTGTCCTTGTTACGTTTTTGTATGGTTTATGGAGATCGTTATTGTACGAACTAGTGCAATGCAGTTGTCATACTTATTTAGATGTCTCTTTTTTTTTAGAAATAGATAGGTAGCTCTCTCTTTCTCTCGTTCCGTGACAGCTTACGATTCATTGCCGGATTTCCAAGTACAATAAAGTGGGACAAAAATCGCGACATTTCGTGGAACGATTCGTTTAACCGAATGCGGGCTGCCATTTAATTTATTGAACGTTGTTACGTTGCATTTCGCGAAGTAATTAAAATGCGAGGAAAGATCGAAGGTCGAATCGATTTCTGGCGCGTGAACGGCAATGAAGAACAAACGGTTTCGCTGTAGCTCACGGTGAACGTGGGGAATAAACTACCGTGGATGAAAATTAAGAGTCATAAATTCGTACTTTCAGCACATTCTTGCACACCGAACATTCGACACGCAATAACGCAATTCTGCAAGAAAGCACGTGTGGGTTCGACGTGAAATGGAAACCAAGCGAACGAACCGCGCGCGCAAACTGTTGTTAAAATATATCTTTCTCTTTTTTTTTTCGTAATATTCGGATCGCATGCCTATTTGCGTGGAAAAAAATCAGTCGGCAGCGTACCACCGTAAATTATAATTAAATTCGACTTATAATACGTTCCGATACCTGAGCCGTTTGCGGAGTTACGAGAGGCAGAGAGAACAGCACTTTAATTCCATAACCCGGATTTTAATTCCACGCTCGTACATCACGCCATTCCCTTGTCGCGTCGTTCAAAAGCTAATCGGGAGAAATTAATGCGTCGTACAGCATGCGCAATTACATGCTTTCACGATGCTTTTACTAGTGTGCCCTTAAGCAACCATTCACTATGTTTGAACATCGTGTTAATATTTTTACGATCAAAGGATTTCGAGTGACAACGTCGCGAAATCGGTTGTGAGAGTACGGTCAATTTTTCGGTAATACGTTTACACGGTGAAAGGTTAAAAAAAAGAAAAAATGTCGATGATATTACGGTTTTAATGCATTTCGGTGCAACGGACGGAAAAGTATGAACATTATAGTTATCGTACGGTTAATTTCTATACGCATTGACGGATAACCACCGGTTCCACGGCAAAGTGACTATAAATCGTCGGCACAATAATAGTGATTTAATAATACCGGATTTAATGTGTAACACGGCATATCGATCGTGTAATAGATATTCCTGTAATTCCTTCCTGGCAGGTAGAATAATGCTAGATAAATTATAACGCGTTTGTATATACCACTTATCCACATTCTGTTCTTACGCGCATTGCCACTACCTATCCTTATCTCCTTTATGTAACATCTGATAAATACCCGTTTGTAATACACAATGCTTATCGATCAACGGATTAAAATCAAAGCGGAAATCTTTCGGTTATCAAAGTAGATAATTGGATGGGATAAGTTTGGAAAGAAATCACTGAATAAGAAGTGAAAGATAAACATTTCAATGAACAGACAGGCTGACACCTTGAAAAATCACTTTCTCCGAGTTATTTACAACCTACTGCTGGCGGTATGCCACCGTTTCGTCTTTAACGTCTATTATCAAAACAGAATTGATACGTTAATGGATCAACTGGTGGTTTGTCTTGACTTCCACGTGTTCCACTGTGGTATTCGCCGATTAATACGGTCAATCTACTCTAATCTGGTTTCGGCGCCCCTGTTAATGGGCATGCAACGCGTAACCCCGCTGCGCGCGTTTTGGAAGCCTAGCCTCCATACACTACCGTTATCGTGGCCAACAAGCGATGCTCGTATTTTGACAGTGCCCTTTCACCATGACTAATCCGAAGGCACTACGTCAAGTTTATCAGAGATTTAGCTAGTATTAAGTGCGCGTATCGAATGTTCGTGTTCATACGTTTGCCCGCGGGCACTGTTTTAATTCCAGTGAAACGTGCTGCCTGTTAATATCAACCCCGATCAGATAATCGAAATTTATCGTTGGAGTAATTAGCTAAAGAAATTTATACGGCAATTATCGGTGGGCGCCGCTAATCTTGGTGACGCGGGGAAAAAGTTTGAACGCCGTGAAATCGTATTTGGATACACCTAACGTGATCTATACGTCATTTTAAAACACGCATCTGGTTATCTCGTGAAATAGTAATTATATGTTATATGTCGTACTACTATATTAATGTTTGATGAAAGATCTTACTAAAGTCTTACGGTACCAGGTTTATCGTTAAGGTGAAAGAATTTATTCACAGGATATTATACACAAAATTTTAGTCTCATATGTAAAATAATTAACAAGTAGCCAGACACGCGAGAGTGTCAAACACTTTCACCATACGTACAAGATTCCTGTTGGATCGTACGTTCGATAATCGGGGGCAGTTGATTGCAAAAGGTAGAACGAGCAAACCGTTGGAGGTTAAAGGACACGTGTTATAATCTACCTAGAATTTTTTCGAGACACGTGACTTTTCTCGTTCGACTAAGTTCCTCGATAACAGAGAACCGTGTGCTTGCCGAGGGTCCGCAATCGAGAGAGGAGAGATAGATAACAGAAGAGGCGAACGGACAGAGATAGATCGGTTTGATACAAGTGCCTTAGGTCGTGCCGTTAATAGCCATCGTGAAATATATTGACCGGTAGGGACATTATTCGCTGCGCCGAATACAGACATTTGAGTTATTTATATAAACGATATTATGCACACATATATCCACACTTGAAAGAAAATTCAATCGAAGAAACTATTTCAAAAATATTTCAAACTTCTATGGATATCGATTTCTTCCAATTCATATCCTGATTAGTTCGGAAAGTAGAAGACTTGATCTCTCAGAATCGTAGAATCTTCAGAGAGAAATACGAACTTTCACGGTAAACTTTATGTACAACTAAGATTTCATCTGGGTCGCCCAACTGTCTCCCTGACGAAACGATTAAAAATCATGTTATTCTAAGAATATTAACACACGTTCCCCTTCCGTGCGTGAAACGCGTACGGCTCCGAAAATGTCGTTTAATTGGAGACGTCAAAACAATGTCTATAATTAACCGTAAACGATTAGCCTTCCAGCGTTCGGAGACGAGATCGAGATTCCGGGGTGCGCGTGCGAGATACGCACGGAGACAAACGAGCGCGAGTTAGATGCAGCACCGGCTGGAAGGTACGGGTCTCGTCTGGGTGCAAATATAATCGCTGAGTGTCTCGCGGGAAAGTTAAGTGGCCGTGGCGAGGCGGTACACGCAGAATAGGCCGCAATTAAGGAGTCCAGACGAAATGCACTAGTATACAGGGTGTCCCAGTTCCCAGGACGTTCATTACACCTTTGGATAGCTCAGGTAATTCTAAGATACGGATCATTAGTTTCAGCGTCCCATCACAATCCGTGGCCAAGTTATTAACGAAAAACGACAGCCAATCAGAGGGCTCCGTTGGGCGCGGCAGCGCGACAGTTCCTACTGTTACAAGTTAATATCTTGTAGTTGCGGGAGTGTTTATGCCGCCGCGTCAACGGGCCTCTTGAAAGGGATACAGACCGAGCACTAACACACTAGCACGAAAAATGTATCGATGAGTCTATGTCACTGGGTCACTTTACTTGCCGGCGTGACCGAAAAAAGGTCTAATTTATGACTTTACCTCTTGCGCACATCCTACGGACTAGCATCGCTTGCACTCCACCGGTTTACCCTGCAAACTTTACAGAACACTGCACAATAAATTCACATTGAAAAGAATGACCGTTGCCTGATAATTTTCACCTTAGATTTGATTAAATTATTATAAAGAATGTATGCTTTCGCACACTTGTTCCATTTGTCCAGCGAAAGAGATAGATTCTTCACCCACGAGAAAGTTTGATTATTAATCGATTAACAATACATCCGAAATTACGCGGACTCAATTTCGTGGTGACTTTTTCGTCTTTGCACTTCCAACCGTTTCCATTTTCCACACAAATACCTTTTTCCGAAGAATAGATGAAGCGAAGGAGAGACGTCTGTTACCGAAAGAATAGTAACAGTAAACAGATGTCCACAGAAAAAGACCACAATGTCAATCTACGTTGAAAGTATGAGTAGTCCTGAAAGGAGCCGATAATTTAATCGATCTGTTTGATGTCCCCACGTTGAATGTACGCGTGGACCTAAAAAAAGCGTATTCGGTAAGTTAATAATATCGATAGTTAATAATATCCCGTAGAAAGCGTATTGCTGCCGCGACCGTACGTTTCCTGTTATAAAAATGTCGAGGAAACGGTCTGGTATCGCTCCAACATATTCCTGTAAGAGGCTGCTGAAACCCGAAACGTAACAATGAAAGCGCTGTTAAGAATTCAAGTGACGAGCTCTGGTCTTCTCGACAACACATGCAGCGATTCGACATGGAAAACCTGGACGCCAAATGTAGCGATTGTGGAAAATTTTGAAACATCCATTCCGTCCGTACCTCCCACTATCCTTAGTACACCAAAGGGCGAAATGAAAGCAAAGAGGGGAACGGGACGTTCCGATACACGAAGACGACCCCGAGAAATACAGAATCATTTTTTCTGCCGAACTGAACAGTTCTACGAGTCACTAAGAAGAAATCTATCATTACGAAGGAAACGTATTTGTGTAGAAAATCAAAAACGTTGGAAGTGCAAAGACGAAAAAGTCACCCCGGAGTGAAGTTCGCGTAATTTCGGATGTATTGGTAATCGATTAATAATCAAACTTTCTCGGTGATGAAGAATCTATTCCTTTCGCTGAACAAATGGAACAAGTGTACGAGTGCATACATTCTTTATAATAATCTAATCAAATCTAAGGTGAAAATTATCAGGCAACGGTCTTTTTTTTTAATGTGAATTTATTGTGCGGTGTTCTGTAAAGTTTGCGGCGTAAACCGATGGTGTGCCAGCGGTGCAATTCCATAGGGTACGCGCAAGAGGTAATGTCATAAATTAGACCTTTTTCGGTGACCCAGTGACAGACTCATCGATACATTTTTCGTGGAAGTGTGTTAGTGCTCGGTCTGTATCCCTTTCAAGGGCTCCATTGACGCGGCCGCATAAACACTCCCGCTACTACAAGACATTAACTTGTACCAGTAGGAACTGTCGCGCTGCCGCGCCCAACGGAGCCCTCTGATTGGCTGTCGTTTTTTGTTAATAACTCGGCCACGGATTGTGATGGGACGCTGAAACTAATGATCCGTATCTTAGAATTACCTGAGCTATCCAAAGGTGTAATGAACGTCCTGGGAACTGGGACACCCTGTATAAGGGAGTGTCGGTAGACGGGAGCATTCTTCGTTCGGAAGCGACGCGGGACCGCCGTCAGATTGCGCGCTTTATTTTAAATTTGCATAAAGCAACGAGACGTTATGGCAGAAACCGTGAGCGCGGAAACGAAAAGGCTATCCGGTGAAATTAACACGACCCCACCTTGTACCTTTTTGGGGTTTGTGCATTTCGGGCTGTTTTCTGGTTCTTTCTTTGCTCGCGGACCTCTTCTCTTTTGACGAATTAGCGCTCGTTATTTAGAAATGATTTCCTTAAGTTCACGTCCGTATAATGATGTTAGGATTTTCTTTCTGGTTGTTTATGAGTTTCATCGGTGTGTACGAAGAGTATAGGAATGCATATCGTACTGTTAAATTGTCACTCGCGTACTTGCTAGACTTTTTATTGATGTGTTGAGATGTAATTTTAGATTAAAAGTATTTCACTCCCTTGGTACTTTTCCGTTTTACACTGTTATTAGATTTATCTCATTTACTCTAATGGGAACGGTACCATAAGGTATAATGTATAAAAAAGATAGGAAAAATATTCTATCGAGTTTGCGTGATACCCGTGTCTCGCTGCACGCGAATTCTCCATTCACATACAGCTTCGTTCTATAAAGTCTAAATTTTATTCTCCTATTAAATTCCTGTGCACCTGCGACAGTACTCCGTATCGCAGAAAAAAAATATCCGAAACGGAAGTAATTCTCGTTATCATGCGAGAAGCATTTGCAGACGTTTTTAAGGGCACTTTACAAAATGCCCGTAGAATAAAAATTAAAGAGAAGTAAACCCGAATGCTTTTAAGAAACGTGGTATGAAATATCGTTTTATGATCCCCAGTCCGATCGCATCAAAGTCAATGGGCAGGTTAAGCGCCATAATCGACCATCGCGATTCGAGCCATGTACACGGATTCAATATCAAAAGCTTGGTATCTCGAATTTTCCTCTCGCCCCTCGTATCCCCCCACCCCTACCACCGTGCTCCAGCTCGTTCTCTATGAAATTCTGAACCGATGGAGCAGTAAACCTGTTCCTGCTTCGCGTCCCGAACGAAGGTCCACCAATAAGACAAAGATCCTGCGTTCGAGATTGAACGCTCCTGAAGGACGTGGAGGAAGGTGAAGAGCCAATTACCCATAATTTCGTGTCTCGCGTAATTGGTGGAGAACTAGAAGTTCGGTCTCGAGAATCCACCGTATTTCACCTCTTCCTTGCATCGGCAAACTCTTGCGTCTCGCTAGACACTCGAGATTAATTCAATTTCGCCTAGCTGGCTCGGATTCCGAGGACGAACTATGCGCGTGCATCTAAATCCCAGTTACTCCTCGAGACACTCTCAGTGCCGACCACCGAGACCGGGGTCGGCTGAGAAATTCTTCGATGCGAAAGTAGAAGCAGGAAAGTCGGTGCGCGGGGGGGAGAGAGGGTTCCTAATTAGCCGCTAAGGAAATAGCCCTCGCGGAAATCGTGGATTCGTAATTTTATTGCGTCGCTACCTTCGGATCTGCTCGTATGTAGTGGATAACATCTATTTATTGCGTCGTAACGCGTCTCGTAAAACGGGATACGTACGGTATTACCCGTTTAGATTTCATTTGGCGAAATTTTTGTTATTTCAGCACGCCGGCCTATGATTACGCGCCGAATCCCGATAAGCAATGGATTCTACAAGTGACACAGAAAATGCAGCCGATTCACAAGCAATTCACGGATCTGCTGATGACCAAGAGACTTCAAACGCTGCAAAGTGTCGACGATGCCGTGGACCGGGTACGCATGATTCATACATTTAACAGGATTCCAAGCAGACACATAATAATTGACCCTTTTACCGCAAATGTGTCAAAGGGCAATTAAGTGAATGACGAATCGGTAACATCGTGCTTTATCACCAGTAATAATTGAGTTTTATGGCCCTTCTCGAACAGATTTATCAAGAATTGAAAGATTTGGGGGAATTGGATAATACCTACATAATATACACGTCCGATCACGGATATCACTTGGGTCAGTTTGGGCTTATCAAGGGAAAAAGTTTCCCATTCGAGTTTGACGTAAGGGTACCTTTCCTTATCAGAGGACCTGGCATCGAACCTGGATCTGTGTAAGTATCTCATATTTTCTATGCACCCCGGTCGTTTATATATATCCGCTAAATTCGAACCTACACCAACTTCTGGTTACTCAATTACTCATCTTCTTGACGTTGCTAAGTACACCGGAATGCTTCAGGGAAGTACACAAATAACTCAGCATAACAAGTCAGAAACGATAGTTACGGATGGTCTGAATGGTGGCACGAGGTGTAAATTACGATCCCGCCCAAATAGTCATTCCTGGTAAATTCTCGCAGTTAGATACATACACGTCAAGCTAACTTTGGAGCGATGTAATAGAAAATATGAATAGTTAACACGACGGGTATATAAAAATACATTCTCTGCATGGCATTACACTGCATGTCACGTAACACGTGTACGATACCATATACAAACGAACTATTCTTCGCTGGCCGGTAAGTGGTCCTTCTAGCGCGGTAATGTCTGTAAATAACACTTGTTTCAAGCTTTCGTACGTAAGTACCTATCATTTTACAAAATGCGGTCTCGAAAGTGCGTAAGACGAAAGACTAGCAACAATCTTGCTCGACGAGCGTACAAATCGCGCGTTGCATTAACGTTCGACGATGCAGTTATCGTGTCCCGACATCAAAGGTATGATCTGCCCGTTCTCTTAAATCCCTGGTAAGATTTCACGGCAATAAATAGAGCACTTGTACGTAAGTGGCCGTTGTCTGGCCGTCTTCTGGAATTACGGTTTCGCAGTCCGCTACGAGGAGCCTCGAAAGCGATAAATTATCCTCGTGGGCCGTGAAACTGAGCGACGAAAAAACAACTGGTAACTGAGACAACCCGCCGGTTAACATTGCCAAACTACCGTGTGAACGTGAACTTACAGCCATTCGCGTATAAATTGAAGTACAAGGATATCTGTTATAAACATAGCCTCTAGATTAATGCTCCACGCGTACTTCCGTGTGCACTCGTCTGCTCTCGGATAAGAATTTAATAAGCGATGTCGGGTTTCATTCGTTCATATTTATCTTGATATTTCAACGGTAAATAAGGAACACATTATTAATACTGACGCATTACGTGCTATAGTCGGTAGATGAAGATTGGCCAATTTTTGATTTTAATTCGTATTATTTTAAACAATATTAATATCAATTTTACGATTACTGAATATCATTACTTCCGATTTGGAAGGTATTGCAAAGAGATCTACGAAACGAGAAATCCCGTAACCTATATGGAATGTGGATCGAGTGATAACTCTTTGTTATATGAGAAGTAATAATAAAGTGACCATCCTCTTCGCGTTAATTCGGAAGATGAAATATCGCGTAGCTCGCGATAACTGCGTTCGTATGTTTTGGAGCCAGTAAACATCCCGAAGGGCAAGTTCCGATATTGGGTTACAATGATGTATCTATATAACGTTGCAGAGTAGACGACATAGTTTTGAACATCGACTTGGCGCCGACATTCCTGGATATAGCCGGCGTCGAGACGCCACCGCAGATGGACGGTCGTTCTTTCAAGAAACTTTTTCTAAAGTAAGTACATTGCCAATGTTTGGCTATATGTGTGGAATTTATTAAATGATCGAATCTCCAACAGACCACAATCTTCACAATACATAAAAACAACTGTAACTTTGTACATAGTATGTAATGCTGGTTCTTTATCCCGTTGAAAAATTCCCGGAAGTTTTTAACTCTTTGCACTCGAGATTTATCATTTTTCCTCTTGTTTCGGCGCCCGCGAGCGGGCAATCGAGCGTAATGGTATAAATAATAAATCAATATCCGGATAAATTCGATTATTCCAGTAAACACGGAAGGAGGTCAAAATTCAAGTGGCCAGACACTTTCTTAATCGAGTCTTCCGGTCGACGTGAAACACCGGAATCCATCGCGGAATCGAAGGCACGGGAATCACGGAGACAAAACGCTACGCTTGCTAAGCAACACTCAAATACGACACCAGAAGATGATGACGATGATATAGCTGATCCAGATACCGAGTCCGATGTGGAGCATCGATTCCTGGACAACGACACGGGAAGCGATCAAGATATCTCCGACGACGAAGAATTCGAGGACTCTATCATTGATGAGACAAGTAAGTAGTAATTATTTCTTAACTAGGTATTAAATTTCAAGCTCTCGCGTCTAATAAGGAAGTTAGTACAATCTGTGTTGTGATTAAATTTTTACTGTAGTGCCAATAAAATTATTCTTCGTCTTTGAGAGTTGTTTTCTCGATGTAATGGTTCTTTTACTGCATAAAATATGTTAAGCAGAAATTTATAGACTTTGAAGTGGGATTAGGCAGATATAATCATGTTATTTACTCGTAAAGAATTTCAATTTAACGAAGAGTGCGAGGAAAAAGTGGAAAAAAGTTCGTTCCCACTAATTAAATCATTGAAAGTGGTAATTATTTTCGTACTTATAGTCAAAGCAGTATAACGACCGAGTGCCGTTTAATATAGAATTTTCTTACGTTTTCTGATAGGCATCTACTGCTGCTCTCCCGCAGAACATTGAAGCGTAAAGTTTAAATTAGTTTCGACGGTTATCGTATCTTGTAACACGACCGAAATAACAAGGAAGTTTGGTACATCGCGAGATTCAGGGGCACACCGAGCCTCGGTGTTAACTTAAATGAATTTTTGCCCGGGTGCAACGGTGGATTATTACGACAAAAAAAGTGTATGGACCCCACTTCGAACGTAAATCTTTTTAGGGATTTCACCTAGGATTTATACAACGGTTACCTCCTAATCCCACTTTACTGCCCGACGTAACGTGTACTTTATTTTCTCCCCATTGTACAACAGATTCGAATGTTAGCTACGAACAAGTCCTTTCTTAATTTCTTTTCTCCCACTGCCTGGTAGAAAACAAATGAAACCGTTTCCACTCCCAGTAAAAATGATAATCGTTTCAGACTCGGAACCCCATCTCGATAACAGAGTTCACCCGGTGCACGGATCCTTCTTCTCGAAACACGAGCGACTCGCCATAGAATGCTCGCGGCCGGAAGCGCAAGCAGATTGTCTGCCCGGTCAAAAGTGGCGATGCGAGCGGCGTGATGGGCACAGATGGCGAAGGCACAAATGCAGGTACACGGGCCCTCCCCCGATGCAGAGGGTATCGAAGAAATGCGCCTGTTTCACGCCGAACGGCGTCGTTTACACGAGGCTGGAGTCGAACGATTACGACGGGCACAGATACGGCTTCGGAAGGGACCGGAGACCGCTAGATCCTTACGGAGATACGACCGGATACTTCGCTAGACGAGGTATCTACTGAAAGTCATGATGGGTAACGTGATTTGATGGGAACGTCGGGGGGGAAGAAATTTATAATTTATACGACCGCGTTAAGGCGAAACAGCCGATCATGATTACCGATTTTTCTTAGGTAAACGAGATGTGTCTAATGGCAGCGCGAGCGAGGATATTCATCAAGATATCGATGATGAGGATGATGATTATAATGACGGTCGTCGGGATCGTCGTGCCATTGATGAAGAGGACGACGAAGAGTTTTTGCAGGAATTGAATGATCTTGCTGACGACGTGAGAAGAGAATATGCGATGTTTGTTGTTAGGTAAGTGAATTTTCATAGCGATTTTGTATCAATTACAAGTGTATTACGGATTATTTTGTTTAGAAATGCGCACGAGAATCGTACATCAATGATGCGTGATAAGAATATTAATAAGGACACTCTTGCATTCGACAATCTGGGTGAAACGTCCGAGTACTCGATAAATGATTTCGATCCAATTTTGGATAAAGTGGTGAAAGGTCGATTAAATATTGAGGATGTTGTTAGAAGACATAGGAGAATACGACGAAGTACTACGAAGAAAGACACTGTTGAACATGTCACTAAAATTATGGAAAGTATAGAGGAGGAGCTAGATGATTTGAAGGTAAAGAGACTCATAAACACATATAACGTAATGTTATTAATATGCAGCACAAAAACATCACATTGTTATATTTGGGTATAGGAAACTCAAGCACGGCATTCCACAGACGCGCGTAAAACATTGCCGTCGAAGTGTTCGGTTCTTCCCGAAGGTGGTGTAAACTGTTCCGACGCGGTATATCAAGATCCCAATGAATGGCGTATATCAAGACGGGAAATTGAACAACAAATTAGGGATATGAGAATGCAGTTGGAAACGTTGAAGGTAAATTTGAATAATAATAATTTGGTACAAGTTCGCGTATAACGTTCCCGGTAAATTTGTTTTTAGGAAATACGAAGGCATCTAATGATCAAACGTCCTCAATTTATCCCGGACCCTGAAGAAGGAGCAGACAATGCGGCAGAGCCGCACAACTCTCACAAGCCACATCATCACACTCCAAAACCTCACGCAAATCGTCATCATAGGAAACACGATCATACGAATGTGAATGCTACCACGACAACTGCACGCTCTACATTAAAATTAAATCAAATCCCTGACGTCATGACTACGACCACGGAGAAGGGTAAACTTGATAAATATAATGTTACGGTTACCGAAACACCGAGCACCGAATCGGTAACTACTACAGAAGCAATCAGTACGACGATATCCATGACGTCTAAGCCCAAAAAGACTCCGCGTCGGCAGAAAGTGAAAGACACGCCGATTAATAAAACAGAGACAGAGGATGATAAGCCACAGCGACGCAGAAAGGTGCATCATCACCGTAAGAATAATACACTGTTCACAAACAGCGTTCACGACGAGGCTCCGATTGTTAACGTCAGCGAAACCATCGAGACCACGACAACTACACAAAACACTATATCGAGTCAGAGACACTACTATCATCCAACAAGATACACTACTCTACCGACTACTACAATAACAGAAACGACGGCTGAGAAAGAAGTTACAAGTAATACGAAGACTACAAACTATGCCAACAAGGACACCACTACGGGAATAATGACGCAAACCACGTCGACAGGCGTGTCAGAGGCGGCAAGTTCTGGCGAGACAACAGATCCGCAAAGAATCACTCCCATGATCAATAGAGCACCTACAGGGATTCGATACAAAACAAACTGGATACCAACGACGGTATCTACGACTCCGGTGACTGTGCCAGTCACAGCTTCGCCAACAAGGAAATTCCCAAAGGTGCAAAAGAATAGAACAGCGGGAATACTTGGACCGGCCAGGATAGACGTTACCATTTTAGAATCTCCCGATAGGAAGCGTAAACAAGGTTGGATATGACACATACATATTGGAATATTATTTCTACTTGTATGTGATATCTTTAATTCATGCTTTTTATATTGAAGTAGGTATAACGACAACGAGTAACAACGGTCGACTACCGCCGATGCTGAACAGTCCTTTAGAGGCGCGCCATAAATGCTATTGCGAGCCTGATACGTACACGAAGAAAGATGAGAAAGAAATTGCTCGTGAAGAAAGAAGAAGACTTAAAGAGGAACGCCTTCGAAAGAAAGAACGAAAGCTTCGGAAGAAAGCTAAACTTGAGAAAGAATGTTTGACGGAAAAAATGAATTGTTTCGAGCATGATAACGATCATTGGCGTACTGCTCCATTATGGAGCTCGGGCCCATTCTGTTTTTGTATGAATGCCAACAATAACACGTACTCGTGTATTCGTACTATTAACGCGACTCACAATTTTCTTTACTGCGAGTTCACGACAGGTTTAGTCACCTTTTATAACTTGAGAATTGGTGAGCACACTATACAAAGTTCTAATTACTTTTCATACGGCAAGTCAATATTTAATGTTTGCTTTTCTCGTTCCTTCACAGACCCATTTGAACAATGGAACAGGGTGTCGTCTTTGACGGCCGCCGAAAGATCTCATCTTCACGATCAATTAGAGCACTTAAAAGGTTGTAAAGGTACAAGGGACTGTACCGTCGGAAGCGCCAGGGAAGCTATACCGCAACAGCAGCAACACCAGCGATATGTTGCGAAAAGGAAATACACTAATTCTTTCGGTAAGTTCTATTAAACACACATGAAAGGTTGAGATTTCAACATATTGTTATTCATTTCGTATTATTCATTTTCATAGAGGATATCTTTGTACCGTCAGCTTTGCAAATTATACACGAAAGTGAACTTGGTAGCCAACCTAATAAGAGACGAAAAAAATTGCCAAAGTAAGTAATCCCTTCGAGCCCGACCATTGTGTACACATCATGCATATATTTTCAAGTAAATGAATACTGAATTGAACAATGTTTCTCTACTAATTAACGGAACTGTGGCACCGATACTTGCTTGAACGAACGTTTGAGTAGTTAAATATGTTTATAGTAACATTGCATAGCGAATGAAACTATAAAAGTTAATATTGCTTGCGTTGTTTAGAAAATAATAAATTGTAGGGGTAATATTGACGTTATTCAGCTTAGTGTAAACAATTGTAGTGTTACATTATTGTATCATACGTTTTGTTTTTAATAGTGTCTGGAACCGACGCAGCAGAAGCTGGCAAAGTAGTTGGAGACATCACGAAGATGCGATAAATTTCCGACGACACAGACATCAATACTGATCAGCTCATTTTTTTAAACATATTTTGAAAACTGCGTGACATATTGCCTTAGATGTATATTAATTTCACGATGCATTTAATAACGTAATTTATTTAGTAATATTTAATTAAAGTAAACGTGATATTTAATGAATAACTTTTTGATTCCATTACATTTCCACAGATCGACATACTACGCGTCTCTTCGGTACTACGTTTCATGAGAAATTGTTCTAATTCATTAAGTTAGTTTCACGTGTACTATATTTTGTCGCGACGACAGTGGAACGAAATTTAAAACGATGTTAATCGATCCGTTTTTTACTTACTAGGACATATTTTTTATAATAATTTATTTACTCTCGTGTGTCGTTGAGTTTTTATATAGAATTCAAACAAAAATTGTATTAATACTTGCCTAATGAAATTTAGATAAATTTAAAAAACTTACATTATCAACAACTAGTAATGGCACTTCTTTGTAAAGTAAATATCCACTAACAGTAGTTTCTCTAGGCATAGATTGTCTAAGAAAAAATATAAATTCAAAAACTCTTCTATTGCATTAGAACAGTTGGGATTAGATTGGTGACTGTGGACTGAAACGCACAACGAGAAGAAAATACAATAGTGAAATTATCCTGCCAACAATGTTCTATCTTTTATTGCAACAGCCTCTATACATTCACATGTTTAAAGGTATGGTTCTATAAAAGCTGCCATTTATTTGACTTCTGAATTGCCTTTACAATGACGGAACAGGATGAAAAAGAAATTCTGTAACGTACTGCCAAAAATGTTTCTCTTACAATCATTACAGCCAATCTTTACTGAAATTTTTGACATTGACTATAGATACAGGAGATATGTAATTCGTTACTGAAGATCATTACTGGAAAATATACTATCCTAATCTAAGACTGTATATATTTCATTGAAACTAAAGAACATTTGGCACAATTTATTCTGCGCAATCTCTTGTCTTATTAGCAATAGTATATCAATTTACGTGATTGCTATACCCTAACAGTCTTTGTTATAAAGAAATGGAATGCTGATGGAGGGATATATTATTACAAAGATAAACATAACAAATGTACAAAATAAACATGTTTCTCTCAAACCTAGTAAATATTTATATCTTATTCACAATTTTTAGTACAGATTCAATATTCTAAATAGAGATCTCAATGTCATATAATAATTTTTATGTACCATTAGTATATGACTCCATTAGCATTTTATTTTTTTTAGATATATGTCTGTGTTATGTACTAGGTCCCCATTTAAGTAGTGTCTTGAGAAATATCCTCAAGATTTAAAGAATAAAGCAATGTATTTAAATCATGTGAAATAAACAAATAAATATTGTCCAAATGGTAACTAATACTTTCTTCATTTAATTTGCTGTAGAATTAAATAAATTGCAAACTTGATTGAGTTACCAGGCAGACAAAATATACATGTATATGTTAATAACATACTATGTGTATGTTAATATTGATAACTAGGTAAATTATTTATACTTTTAATGAAACACACAGAACACAGAGCTTTGTAAAAAGTAATTCAAAACAGATTTTTGAATTATTTTTATCTATGAAAATTTGTAAAAAAATATTACTTCTCCTATTATTAGTTTTAAACACGTAACTTTATTTAAATAAAGATTATTTTATACAATACTTCTAAATGGATATCCATTAGGAATGTTAAAAGTGTTTTACTCAAGTATACTTCTTGCTTTCAAGTCAACAGTTTTACAGTTTTTTGTATAAGGACAGACAATAAATAAAGAATATAATACTAAATGGCACCCAAAATTGAAATGCAGAGGCATTGAGCTTTTTTTACCTTGAGCATCATACACTTTCTACATAACTCTTTATTTGAATTTATATACTTGCCAGAAAAAAAATGATATTGAAATATTTCATTAGAATTGCCAATACACACAACAGCTAAAAATCAATGGAAATATCAAAATCCTCATCACCCTCAAAAATATTTCTGCTCTTTTTGTGATGTTCAGTTATATCATTATCAGAATCAGTGTTATCTTTATGTGAAGACTCACCACCACTTACATTATCGAAACCAATTTTTCTTTTCTTATTATAATCAAAATAGTTATTCAAAACATTTTGTGTAGATGAAGCATTGCCTTCACATTCATTTGAACATCCCAAATTATTATCATTTGTATTAATTGAATCATTATTGTCATCTTCGCTACCACAATTCTCATGTTGGGAGGTTTCGAAAGAATTAGATTGATTTACTTCATCTGATGAGTCCAAATATTTTGTCCATTTACTTTCAATAACTTCTAACCTAGGCTGATTAGAGTGACTACCCTCATCTTTATCATGATTTGTGCTGTCACTTGTCTCAAAAGATGTCATTTGACAAGCATTTTGTTTTATGGAATTTAACTTTTGAACGTGAATTCGACAATCTTTTCCCGATCCTTTGAAAAATACCTAAAAATCGTAATTCCCTATTGTATAATTGTTTGATACCCACCCGACATTTACAAGTTTTGTCACACATAGCTGTAGTTCAATTCATGCTTGAAAGATAGTCAAATTCATAAATATTCATGTTAAATAAAGAAAATGATAAAAGACTTACCTTCTGGAGCGATTGTTTCTCGTTGCATATTTTGCATTGCCATTTCTTCGCCTTTTTGGCGATGTGAACCTGAGAAGCAACAAAAAATTAAGAAATGGAAATCGTTATTGAAATCATAGTTATCCCAAGTAATATTCTTGAAACTTACTTGAAACATATTACAGGAATAACAGCATAAAACATTCAATTCTTGCGGCATTGCACCCTATTATTTAAACAAACTGTTACACGAAGATACGGACGTTTATAAAATCACTGCATTCGAAACACCGGCATATTTTAAACTATTCAAACTGCAGAGTGTTGCGCAGTAGTTTAGAAGAAGTGTCACCAACATAAAGACAAAATAGCGCGGGAATATGCAATATCTTTTGCAATTTTTGCGAAACAATTTTAAATACAGAATTAGTATTTTCTTTCATTCAATTAATTTTATATATTTTATCGAATCTATGAGTATTAGAGTTAACAATTTCGTGAATTGTAATACGTTATTATAACGAGAATTGTCCTAAACTGTAATTTATTTGCAATGCGCATGACCGCCATTTTAAATTCAAATGAAGATTTTGCGCACAGAAGCTTCTAGGAGGAAGAGGCGGTCGGACGAAATAGAAAAGTTAAGAATCAAAATATAAGTTTTAAGCTTGAAAACTAATTGTTAAAAGGAGCGTCAGAAGCTAAAAAGAACGTTAAATGTTTCTTCAGCCGACAAGTATGATTATGTACTTCAGAAAGTGGGTAAGTATTAACTAGTAACACTTTTTATTACGAAGGTTTAAAAAATTGAAACAATATTTTATTATACATTTATATGTATTATTAATATATAAATAGGTATACAATATTTCTTATGTTCATAAGAAAATAGATGTTACATAAAATACTATCAATGTCGTCCACGATAACCGATTTTTTCGAATGCATTTTAAAGAATATAGTTCATTCGATCTACATATATATTTGGTATTCGTAGGGTTAAAAAACATTTTGTATGTTTAGTCAAAATTAATTTTGCATTTTGGTAAGGCAGCTATAAGTTCTTCTTGGATACTACTTTTTTCTCTGACAAACTTCAATCCCGCAATTTTCAAATATTTCAGATTTCTGAAAAGTAGATACTCTATAATTCATGTAATAATTCATTTTTTAAATATGTTTTTAAATAAATACACACTTCAGTTTTTTTAAATGCTGTAGACCCTCATCATCTACAGATTTACAGTTTACTATTTCTAGATCAGTTAGTGTCTCTTGCAAAACTGATAACAATGGTATAGCTTTGTTGCCAACATATTTGCAACTCACAAGTTTTATCTCTTTTACGTACCTGCATCCCTCTAAATTCATACATAAAGAATAATAATAAGACCTGACAATAATTAATTTATCAATCACTTATTATTTCACATCTTATGGTAATACTAAAGCCTTTTGTATGTGCTATTACTGACCAAAATGTTCAAATCCAATGGAACTTATTGCAGAATCTGTAGCATCTACTGCTTCTATGTATAATCCATTCTTATTGTTTGGAAGTGGCAATAAATTATATTCTGAGCAATATTTATCAAAACTTTTCCATCTAACGGATGCTCCATTTCTTAAAAGCCATTCAGCACATGCACGGTCAGGACCTACTTCCTTTCTACGGTCTTCATCCACCCTTATAAATATACCTTCCTATGTTAATATGTAAACTTTTCAATATACTTACACTGCAGAAATAATTAACAATTGAAATACCTGTTAAATGGGACTAAAAGCCATTCAAAGAAAGATCTATTTGGATTACTTATTTTATGAATCAGAGCAAGTCTGAATCTATTTATCTACAATAAACAAATTTCAGTTAAATTCATCAACAATTATATTAAGAAAACTTTACACTAATAACTTTTACAATTTAAAGACCATGTAAATTACTCTGATGTAACACAGTATTTGTAACGTGTGCCTAACAAAACAAAACCGGTTGAATTAATATACATATAATCATACTTGAATAGCCATTCTTTATCACTTCTTTAGATGATGTATTATTCAATAAAAGAATTCGATATACAGTCGTAATAGGCAGCTGTCTACACCTATGAAGTTACAATAAATAGGCAGCAATTATTTGTGAATAACATATATTTCGGCATAAGAGTTTTACAGACAAAGAACTAAGAGAAACTGCGCGTTCGTTCTACACTCCAGCTGATTTTAGTTGTTTTCTGTATTAAATGTGACGTTTCCAATACGTGGTCTAAATGCGACGCCGGTAAACATACACATACACACACATATAAAGGTTCATATGCATACATTCACACATGAACAGGAATCGACGTTGGCGCCTCTATTGCAAAGAGTTAAAACTAGAGCTAAAGCATTACGCTGCACATAATATACTTATTTGAAGTCTGAAAATAACTGCGAAAAGTAAAAGTATATATATTTATATAAAAAGTTTTCTGCAAATCAAAAGAATATTTCCCATCAGATGGTGGAATATACCACTTCAATAGCAATCAAATAAATTCTAACAAAATCTAATATTACATCGGACCATTATGGTATTTGATAAAATTGTTTATAATGCATAATATATGTTCATAATATTACAAGGTTATGGACGTAATTTTATATATTACATTCGGATTTCAAATATTTACAGGTCGAGATTATTATTAGTATGAATTCTCTGGTACAGATGTCAGGGTGCAGAACAATTCCGCCTGACGCGGCATTCTATACCATTTATATTCTCTGAGTTCATAATTATATGTGCCGCCGGTTTGAAGAGTCAAAACAAACCTGTGTGATTTCACACGGTAGTATTTATATTTTTCGGAACGGTTATTAAACTGCAGCAACATGAGTCGAAGAAAAAGAGCGAAGGTTTGTTTAGTGCATTTCTTAAAGTGTTATGGACGTTATTAATCTAGAAAGATTCTTTTCTCTAACAACAAAGTTGATAATATCTGTAATGCGATGATTTTTATGTGCTGTGCGATATGAAACGAGTATTTATGTTTTATTACAAGGGTTTTTTTATATGCTTACAAATACAAACGTGATACTCTGTATGTGAAATTATTTAATTGTGTAGCAAAATACTGTTTCTTGTCGTAAATAATTAGACGAGGTTATGTTTTTGTTATATGCTCTATTTATTATTTGTATTAGTCTGTTAGAAGGTATAGTTTTTATTTCTTTTACTTGTGTTGATTGTGCTTGTTGTAAATGATTATAAGATTATTCTTTATAATTTTTAATTCATAAAACTAGATGAAACTGTATAACTTCTATGTCAATATTACAGCCTATATTTCTAGATGGTGAGACTTAAAGGCGTTACATTTTACTACATTCATATTTTTCTGTAGGTGGAGTACAGGGAGATGGAAGAAAAGTATAATCAATTAGAAGATGAAAATGCTTCAGATACATCAGAGAAATCTAAAACTGGTCTTATAACACCAGAGAAAAAAGTTGTGCCCGAAGTGAAAAAAGATTCTGAGCCTGTCCTGGCTCAGACTGTTCCTACATCTTCAGCTCCAAAACTTGAAGTGAAAGAAGAAGAAGAACAAGATAGCGACCATGAAGATCCACATGGTAAATGTAATTGTATTTTTCTATTCATTATTTTATTAACTTCTTATCAGTGTAAAGCTATATTATCTGTGTTTGATTACAGTGAAAGAACTACTTAATGGATTAGAGGGAGCTGCATTTCAAAGCCGTCTTCCATTTGATAAGTTAACATCGACTGAAGCTGCATGTTTCCCGGATGTTTCTGGAGGACCACCTCAAACACAAAAAGTTTTCCTTCATATTAGAAACAGACTTGTAAGTTATTAATCACAAAACAGAATATATACTGTTGCATTGTTCACAATGTAGTACGACTTACCTTTTTACAGCTCCAACTGTGGCTTGAAAATCCAAAACAGCAACTGATAATTGAAAATGCTTTGCCTGCAATAGAACCACCTTATAATAGTGACACAGTGCTCACTCGCCGTATTCATGCATTCTTAGAACGTCATGGATTTATAAACTTTGGAGTCTTCAAACGTCTGAAGGTGTTATACTTAATATAATTGTTATATCATACTATTTATTGTATTGATATTTACGTGACTAAATAACTAATATTTGCGTTGTAGCCATTACCTACAAAAAAATTGGGTAAAGTGATTGTAATTGGGGCAGGTATAGCAGGGTTAGCTGCTGCTCAACAAATGCAGCAATTTGGATTAGAAGTGATTGTCCTTGAAGCAAGGGTAAGTGTATTGTACACAGTCATGATCTACACTGTATTTATATAATTTTTGAAATTTCTTTTAATATTCCGTAGGATCGAGTTGGTGGTCGCATTGCAACTTTCCGTAAATCCTCATACATAGCCGATATCGGTGCTATGGTTGTTACTGGTTTAGGCGGGAATCCTGTTACCACTCTTAGCAAACAAATTAATATGGAACTTCATAAAATTCGACAAAAGTGTCCTCTGTATGAAAGTGATGGACAAACGGTAAATATTGTTTCTTATTACTTGATAGCATAATTTTATAGTAACTATATACTAATGTAATCTATCTTTTATATATTATTTTATTCAGGTCCCAAAAGACAAAGATGAAATGGTAGAGAGAGAATTCAACAGATTATTGGAGGCAACGTCATATCTTTCACATCAGTTAGACTTTAATTATGTGGGCAGCGCTGGAACAACAGGTCAAGGTACCAATACACGACCGGTGTCCTTAGGGCAAGCCTTGGAGTGGGTAATTCGTTTACAAGAACAAGGTGTAAAACAACGTCAAGTTGCTCACCTGCGCTCTGTCCTGTCACTTCAAGGACGTCTTATTACAAACCAGCATAGAGTAAGTATATCAAGAAAGTCGTGCATACATAATACGTTTCATTGTGTGAGTTCTAATAAATTATGTTACAGATGATATCTATTATGGACCGATTGGTTGAGTTAAATAAACAGTATAAAGAAATGGCCGAGAGCAAGTTGCAGACTCGAGATATAACGCAAGAATTTGTATTACGATCCAAATTACGCGATCTCCATAATGCGTGTAAGGTACAAACTTTAATTTAATACTTCTCGGACTCTGTTTGTAGGTTTTTTTGTTGCACATTCAATACTTATTTCGTACTTTAGGAATGGGATCAACTTGCAGAACAACAAAAAGAGATAGAAGCAAAACTCCAAGAATTGGAGGCCTCACCGCCTAGGTAAGTCTGATATTATATATTTATAATTTAGTGAATCTTTGCGGTGGATTTACATTTTTATCAATACATGAAATATCAATTTTCATTTCCAGTGATGTGTATCTGTCATCCAAGGACCGACAAATATTGGATTGGCATTTTGCAAATTTGGAATTTGCGAATGCGACTTCACTGTCAAACTTAAGTCTGAAGCATTGGGACCAGGACGACGATTTCGAATTTACCGGCAGTCATCTAACAGGTAGGTCTATTTAATAAGTTGTACGATCATTCCTATTATATCGGTGAATGTTTAATTTTGTCATAAGGAAACTATGAATTGCCCGATTTTTGTCGTTGAGGTTATACTATGATAATCATATTTATCCGCATTCGTATTCACAAAATCATAATTATCGGTAGCTAATTACCGTCGATGCAACTTATGGAAACATGATTAATTCATAAAAATTTCTTAATTCCGTACCTTGCGATTCGAGGAATATTGCTGTTTGCCGTAACGCGCATATAGCAGTATATCGATGTTCTCGAGAAATTGCTTAACCAGGGAGTAGATGGTATAGATAACGGGTGAATTATTCGTGAGTTGCATCTCCTTTACAGGCGTCGGATAGTCTAGCACTTGGCGTCCGTGCAGTTGACTTTATCAACCTTATTGAAAGTCGATAGCATGAGATTCCGTGTAGATAGTCGTTATATCCCTTACCTGATCAGGTACGAGAGTTCTCATTATGTGGAATTATACTATGATCACAGTATGTAGCTGTGTCCGTGCTTACTAATGCGGTAACAAAAACGAAACCGATGAGAAATATGACTATCGTTAATCGAGCATTTTCGTGCTATACACTGTCGATGAGATCGGTTTCAAACAACTCGAATTAACAAGTAGAATCTAACGGTATGGACCACCGGTTCCATAATTATTTACGAAAAGTATTTATACAATGCTAATAAGTCTCATCGAAATTCTGATCTTCACAATAACACTGCCATTAGCACGTTTAAAAATGTTAGTTAACGCTTACAGTTAATGAACAGTAAATGTAGCATAAATTCTGTCCGATCGCTACGGTTCAAGGTGGACGTTACTCAACCCTCCATACACTAGTTGACCGTAACCCACGAACGTAACATACGCGCGTGTTCCGCTACTGCATAGTGCACTCGACTGACAGTGAACGAACTGGTCGAGCTAAACCCGCGTTCCAATATTGCTCCACTGTAGTTCGAGCGACGCAGTTGAGTGCACGCGAGATCGACTCGATCGAGTATTCGACTACCACACGCTGAAATAAGAGACGCGCGAGATGGTCTTCGTTCTTATGCCACGAAGCGGCCATGGTGGTCAATTCGAAATTAAAGCGATGCCCACAGTCCATGACTGACGTGCATCGATGATCATGACGGTCTACCCGCAGGTTCCACCGTTCTTCCTGGCGATTAATGAGATGTAAACAATTTAACGCTAAATTAAGCACAACAATAGGCTCTCTCGTGAAGCCCTCGTTGAAACACGGGGCCCAACGCCGGATCCCTGATGTAATCGGTTCTTCGAGCTTGGACTGTTCGCGGTCCTCCTCTACGTTTTACGGACCATCGGTTCCTTCTCGATTTCAAACAAATCCCGCTACAGAGTTAATAGCCACTTACCGAAAAGCATTCAGATTGAAATATTTCTTAAGATAGTTTTTTTTTTTTTTTTTTACTTTGAATCTCAACGGATCTACCTTTCCGAACGGATCAAATTTATCTTAAAGAAGTATATAGTTCTTCATTATTCTATTGTCGTGTTTTTATATTGTGTTGCCGTATTTTAACGTTCTTTTCAACGATCGTATCAAAACCACTACGAAGAAATCGTCCAATCTTCTTCTTTGCAGAAAAGATTCGGTACTAAAATTCAGGAATGTACATTGCCCCGTAGTCATCGCCATCACCACAACCTCCACTTCCTTTTCGATCGGCCGTATAATAGAGAGTTACCGAGCTTTGTTTGCCAGGAGAAGACTGGCTACGTCGTCAGTGTTTTCGGTCGTTCGATGTCAGTCTTACATTGGTAGGACGAAAACGTAGGATGTTTGATATTATGCGGTATATACGTACATGTACGATCGAAATGGAGAACTGAATACGACAGAGGGGAGATCGGGGATGGGCCATTTACGACGTATCGAAGACTTCTATACCGTTCGTTGACTCCGATCGTCGCATTCCACACCATCCGTGTGTCGCTACCAAAATTATATTGTCGTAAACTTGACTTCACGCGCACCTCAGCGATCTCTGCCTTCTCCACTGGCAATCTTATGGAGGGTTACTCGACACGGTAACATTTGTTCGTGTGAGGAACGAACGAGTCGGAATACATTGGCAATGTTTTTTTCGAGAAATTTCTAAAAATTCTTCGTCCTTCTTCTTCCTGTAAGACGAAAATATTCGGGGAACGATAAGTCGTGTCAGCATTTTACGGTCGATTACGCTACATACGACATATCTCTTAACATTAATCGAAAAAGTTCAATTGAGACTTTGCCATGTAAGTTTCACAGCATACGGAGCAGTTCTAAAGTATATTTGAAAGATAAATCGTTGACCTACTAAAATTGCCAAGTGCGAAGATCTGCCGAGTATATTTCAACCGTTCGCTTCCAACCGAATAGCAAAAATCGAAAACTAAAACGCAGAATATACATATATATCGTCGGAAGTATTCCACCTTAATATCGGGGCATACGAAATTTACGAACGGGCAAGTCTGAAATATCCAGAATCCCGTGTGCCTTAATGAGCTTTCGCTTTCGATCTTCGATCGTCTCGGGACGATGTTACGAACGTTGGAAATAAACAGATTCCCGGTCGATCCGCCTCATTTGCGAGGCAAGCTCTCCGAAAAAAGTGTAAAATAGGATGTGTCGAAACGCGTTGCCAGTGTTTTCGGAGGGTTCCCCGAAGTCTCGACGGCAGTCTTTCCTCGCCAGGACGAAAACGTAGGCAGCTTAACATTAGTTGAGCCGAGAGCTGGATGGCAGAGGGGGCCCCGAGTGGTAATTTACGAGGTATCGAAGACCTTGTACACTCCTACCCGCCAACGAGCCGGCCTCGCCCCGCGGAATCCAGTCTTGGCCTTAACGCACCGATACCTTTCCCATGACCACTTTCGGCCTATCTCTGCACACACGCTGTATATACGTACAGCGTACCTCTACCTTGATGTTTGTGCCTTTACCATTTACAGTGCCCCTCGTGTCGGCAACGCGGTGGGGTACCTTGTCGATATAGTCTATCTGGGGTACAGTCCTTCTCATGATCCACGTGATTTCTCTTCTTAACGTCACCTATCGCCCGTGAAGTGTCAACGAGGCGATTTCTTAGCGCCGGGCATTCCTTACCTTCAAACAAATGGTTCCCCGGCACACGTCGGGATTAAGTCTTCCTGTCTCGGGGTATCGATACCTTTCGGTGCTTCCATCGTTCTTTTTATCTTCGAGTATTTCTCTTGACTTTATGTATGTACCTTTGTTCTGTTTTTGGTCACGGTCGTTAATTTTCCATGAAAAGGTTCGAAACTTTCGAATTGTCTTTTAATTTCGAATTCTTTCGCTTTATCTCGCGCAATCATTTTTTATTAACTTCCAGCGTACTTCACTTTATATCAAGCTTTTCATTATTCAGATAAACGTTCAGCGAACGGTGAAAGTTTTCATTAGACACCGCTAAGTAACTCGATGATAAGCCGATTCAGGTGGAACATTATGTGTCAGCATGAAATGTGCTAGCTTGTGGTCGATGTGTAATTAGGTCGTCTATGGGGTACTGGATCACGATATAACTGAATGGGAGATAGACGTTGGTCTCTCCAGGTTCTCAGGATTTATCGATACTACTCAAGTATTCTCGAAACGAGAGATTAATAATAGAATATTGGAGAATTATATGAATATTCCAAGCTAACATTTCAATCTTTCTTGACATATAAAAGATATTATTTCTCCTCTAATAAGTGAAACGTGTTACGGTACATTTTTCACCTCACGTTTTTAACCAATTTGATCCTGTCATGTGATTTTAACACATTCCATACGAAGATAGGGAAATTACGTTTCATAGTTCAACTAGTACTAACGAGACATCGCGATTATGTATCATCGGTTCGCGACATGTGGGTTAATCGAGTTTTGAGTAATGTCTCCAGTTTATTTACGCGCGAAGAGTGGATGCAGTCGGACTGATAACAAAGCTATGCAAGTACACACACGTTGGAATGACGCGTTTATATTTTCTACGGTGGTTGCGGCTATAGCGGATTTCCTTGACGCAGGGCGTTAAGTCTCGGATAGATGTACTATAACGTCGTAGAAAGTAACTTAGGGGTCATGAAGTTGTCGAGCCAACGAATTATTTCCCTCCGTACTTTGTATAACCTGTGTTGCCAATCTGTCATCAGTTATGCCTGCTCGTACGCCAGCTAGAGTATTTATGTGCATGGTTTTCGCAACACGATGTACCCGATATCATGTATCACGACGTAAGTTACTCATGCCGAATTTCATTTTCAATCAAACTAAGTGACTCTTCAATCAATGATATAACTGTCTCTTTTGTATGTTTCGAGGAAAAGCTTTTCGATTACCGTAGTATTTTAACGTTCCCAGTGTTTCTATAGTTTTAAATAAACGCGTAGAATACTTCTTTTACAGTTCATCGGTTTACTTTATAATACGTATAATTCTAATTACATGTTTTCTATCTATACGCGTTTATTTTACAGTCGTAGTTGTATCGAGAAAGATGTATCAATAAACTTAAGCTATCGCGAATGGTCGGTTACGAATGAAGTTAGGAAGCGAGAAACTTGTATTGGCAGCACCGTGATATCATATAGTACACTGGCAGGCTTACTGGAGTCACTTTCCGAGCTTTGCACCTTGGTACGTCGGCGCGCGTAACTACGTCGTATAAATTCGAAGTGCAAAAGTTCGTCTTAACGCCAGCGTAATCGCCGAATGATGGGCATACTTCGTGTTTTCGGTTAATAAGCTTATGCCTTGCCCTCTCCAACGACGATGCATTTTTCAAATTAATGCCCCGTAATCTCTCCTAACAATCGTTCCAAAAGGGGATTACGTGACGGGGTGACCGGGAATGATTAAACGGGGTCCTACGTGACGGAGAGAAGAATGACGGTGACCATTATATGTTAATGTTCGGCCACACGCCATACAACGATTATGCAGCCTTTCAGCATCCCTCTTGCTGTGATTATATCTGGTAAAATCTCGTATCGCTCCGGTCCTAAGAATTGTCACCAAGAGATTTCTTTTCAGTAAACTCTCGGAAGAATTTTCCATTTCGTTTACGTTTCTTATAATCGACAATAATGACGGATCACATCGAAAATCAGATTTGTTTAAAATTTTGTTAATTGTCATTTATTGAGAACACTCTCCAACGTTTTAATTTATTTCAGTTTATCTTAAATACTTTAATTTTCTTATCTGATGTACGCTCGCTCCGGTTGTATGCATAAATCAGTTGAAACGATTTTGAGTAAAATGTGGAACAACCCGAGAAGAGCGATTTGGCAGATGGTGCGGATTGTGTCGTCTTCGAACCGACACCTGGTCACCAGCCGCTTTCAATCTGCCACCCTATGCTGCTCGTAAAACTTAGCCGTGCGCTCTAACGATGGTCATTAAACCAGCGATAGAAAAGTTTGGGACGTACATCGTTGGCGATAATTAACGATCGACCAGTGTATCCCGTGAAACATTATCCGTTGAAAAACCGATGTTTATCTCGATGATGGATTTGAAGTACGGAAACCTTGAAGGGACTATATACCGGAAGCTTACCGTGTAGGGCATCCTTAATTTCGTTAATGGCATAGAAATTTACTAAGGAATGACTTTTAATGATAAATTTTCAGTAAATTTCCAATATTTATCACGTGCTATTGCAGCGGCGGTTAATTTCTTTAGAAACGATTAGGCAAGATAATTTATCGTATATTTTCTTTCCAAACTTGATCCTTGTTTTATAATTTGTTTAATGATAGTTTTACCAGTACAAACTACCAATGGAAATTCGAGACGTTCCCATTTTTTCTATTGTATTCTGCATTAATTATCATTTGCACGATGTATAACGATACATTCGCAAGGATAATGTCAACCGATCGGCAGGGCTGCTCGTTCAAAGTGAAACTCTATCTGTCGATAGGTTAACTGCTTGCCGTAGGACTCGCACCGCGCAATTGTGCAGGTAAAGTGCATACCGTGTTGCTTCCTGGCTCGTACGATTCGATTCTTATTAGGTGCGATCTTTGCCGATGCTCTCACGATGAAAGTGCGAACATAGCGAACAATGCTGTGAACTGTCACTGTTAAATAGACCGCGGAATTCTGACGGTTTATTTATACCGTCTAGATTTTGTCAAGATATTCAACTTACATTGAAACAACAATTCCTGGTATTTTCTCAAAATTATCCATTTACGGTGACTTAGGCTATTAATAATCTTGGGAGATTATTCCGGAACGATACGGGAGACTCTAATATTATCTGAAAGTGAAACCGTGGTAGGTAGGGAAGTTTTGCAACTTCCTTTCCTGGTTTGCGATATGCTCTCGACACAAGATTCAATGTTTTCTGTACTCGATAAAAGAAAAAGTGAAGTCGCTCCTGCATTAACTAACAAGCATTTGTTATCTTCACTAGTTGCGTGCTTCCTTCGAATCCGTTCTTGCGTTTTGATTAATTCAACGGGATAATTTGCACATTGAGGAGTGCGCAATTAATTGTGGTGTTAATCGCACACTCGCGATAATGCGAGCAGTGGGGGCATCTTCTCGCTGTATCGTTTATCCCCTCGTACGACTCGTTTCTTATTAGGTGCGATCTTCGCCAATACACTCACAATGAAAATGCGAACGTAGCGAACAGTTTCAGACCGTCGGTGATAAACCGTCCTTGGGGAGAAGCGCCGATCGCTTTGTCGCATCGTCTAGGTTTACGGGAACGGAGATCGAGTAACTTTAGCACTTCTCCGCCTTCTTTTTTTCTTCTTCAATTTTCTTCTCCCACGTCTCAACACTCTCTCTCTCTACTCTCGTCTCCGTGCGAAATACCCACTGATGTAGCGCGTCAATCCTCCCAGAGAGATCGATTTAAACTATTTATCAGCACTTTCTGCATAGTCAGGAATATCAAATTAAGTTGTCTCCCCTTGCTTCTTTTTTGTTTTGGACGACCTGTGATTTCCAGTAATCTTATTTCTAGAAATCAAGTTCCAAACCGTTTTATCTTTACATCGTATAATATGAACATAATATATTACAATAATAATAATAATATTTCAGACGAACATATTTTGTATTTTCAAAACTGACGAAAATGTAGTTAACTACCAAGGGGTGGTTACGTATTAGTATATCTCATGGTTGACCAGAAATTCCCGTGCCACATCGATGTTCGGCTCGTACGGGTGGATTCTTATTACCCACGATCTCCGGTGTTGTTCCCACAATGAAAATGTGTATACGGCGAATAGTCTTGCAAGCCTGTCGATAATAAACTATCCACGGCAAGGAGTCCCGATCGCTTTGTCGCGTCGCGTAGGTTTACGGGAACGGGGATCGAGTAACTTCAACACCTCTCCACCATCTCCCCTTCTTATTCTTCAATTTTCTTCCCTCCCTTCTCTTTATACTCGTCTACCCTTCCTCTACCTTTAACTTGGCCTCGTCTCATACGAACCACCGATCACTGGTCCAGCATGAGGGCTGGCCAACTCGACAGGGAGAAAGAGAAAGAGAGAAAGAACCAAGCCAGCCAGATCGCCTGAGATGTAACTGGAGAGCACATTACCTGGTATTAAGTCACCGAGATAACTACCTGTGTGGGAGGTTCCGCACACCAGACCCCGTGTAAAATACGACGACGCGACCGCGGTGCTTGCTCTTCGTTTTACGAAATATTCAGATTTTTTCCCGTGTGTCAGCGAGACTCCAGGAAGCGCGTACGACGGGTGACCATGAGTAGCACGACCGGCAAGGAAATATACCCCGGTGTCCTTTTCCGATTTATATGAAACATCGCTGATGTACCGATCAGGATTTCAAGGCGTGTAACACGTATTTCTTCCTACAGTGAGTCCCCACGAGTTTTATGATCGGATTTCTTCTTTATCTTTTGAGGTAGAGGTGACGATACCTGCCCGACCGCGGGAAAATCGTTCCTAGTGATTGTACTAAAATGAGAATGTGTGAACTGTGATATTTAACTTTAAAGATAAGGGTTGTACGCTATGTCGGTGGAGTTTCTTTTTTTTTCAACTCATTTTTCTTTATGTCGATGGTATAAAGATAGTTTCGAGATTTATGTTTGGGATATGCATAACTTCAAGTTCTGACAATTTGTCTACAATTCAGTCTTTCGCTCGAGTTCGCGCGCGTCTCCTCGAATTTCCTCGACGGAAAATGACGTGCAATTGTAAGTTAAAGGAAACGATGTCGGGGCACAGTGGTGTACTGGAATTTGCACGTTTATTGTCGCATTAATAATTCATGGTGTTGCGCAATTTTTAATCAGCTGCCGTCTGCCATTGATTGATGCTGCCCTTGCGCCCCCATGGGGCTCGAATTTACATACAGAACGAAAAGGAAAAGTATTGACACGTGATACGTTCCTACCAAACAAGCAGCAAAGTCCAATCGCACGTCATAATGGCGCCGTTTTCTTTCTACCTCTGTCCTTCCCCGGTCCACCTTCTTCTCTTCCACCATCTCTTTCTCTCTTCCACTCGTAGGGACCCCACAAAGAAGCTAACAAATCGTCCGCGGTGCAGGTGAGGCTTTTTATTAAAAAATTTTTATTGCACCCCGCGCAGCAAAGCATACGTCGTCGTCGTTTGGGGCTCCGCTCGAAAAACCTGTTTGCTCTGCCGCCACCATCACCACCACCATCGCTTCCTTTCAGGAGATATTGCTTTACAATACTATATTATATTGCGCGGTACGTCGAATTTTGCCTGTTTGGATTTAACGAGACTCGCCCGAGGATTGCACCGGAGATCGTATTCGCGGTATATGCGAATCGCTCGTTTTGGGTACACCATCACGCTATGTTGTTACGTGTCGTAGCCTCAATGTATTCCGAAGGTACCACTGATCCGAATGGTTTTTCCGGAACATGACTGTGTTAAATTCATTTATGGTTTTCGTACTCGATTGAAATGTTTGTCGGAACGTTCGGTACGTTGTACAGAGTTTTGATACAGGAATTTGGTAAAAATCAATATTTATAAATAGTTTTAACAAGTCGTTGACACTTGTGATTTGTGCGAAGATATCATAGACAAAGAATTTGATATTTGAAGGCGGAGTTAAGGATTCAATGGAGAATCGTATGAATTTTGACGATTTCGTGTTTGGTCATGAGTTTGATTCGTGTGTCGCGACAAATGCCTGGAAATCGGATTTCTTTTTCGTGAGATAAATATAAAGTGCGTGGTTCGTAGGTGTAGACACCTCACCATTAATCTTATAAGATGCCCTGTACATTGTCCATCGGTCCTGTGGTTCACCTGCAAAAACGCAGCGGAATTCTAGCAGGGGATTGGCAACTTTTTTCCGATATCCGTAGCCGAGCCGAATGACCGTTAAAGCAAATGCTAGGTCCTTAAGTTGCCGAGTATAACCGGCCAACGCATGTAGAGACAAGCTTTATGGCTCTATAAATTGTTGTTTCGGGCTCTATTGTATATCTTTATTGACCTCCATGCAGCCGTACCAGTTAACTGGAATGCCATTAATAACGGAAATGGATATTCGATTAGCTGAATACGGAATAAAAACAATACTCCGCGAATAATACTACGACAAAACCTAAAGAAAAATATCCGGTATCGAAAGTGTTTCGGCCACGAACATTTAGCGTGCCGAGACGAGAAGATATAACCAAGGATAATAAAAACTCGAGTTTATCGAAGTTACGCCGTTACCGCCTGTAATAAACGGATTATTCGTACGTGTACAGATCTCGAAAAATATTATGCTTAGATTAAACACATCCGAACGTTGAACCAGACATTTTAACAACCGTTATCAATTTTCCACAATCACATTTTCCGAACGAACCGTGAAACCCATCGTTCCCCTTTGGGTATACGTCGTTGGTAAAATAATCTGGAAAATATAATCGTGAAAATGATCCATCGTTCACGCGGTATAGTTTGCCGCGAGAGGCATGAATTGGGGGCGGACAGGTAGGGCTGTGCCATTCCGCGGATTATTTGTACGCAATCTGTAAGTCGTGCCGTGGGGACGAGCCATAGAAAGGGACCGAGGATCCGAGTGTGCAAGAGAGAGAATAGAAACAATTTCCTGGCTCGCGTGTTGGTGCGTGCGCGGCTCTCAACGCGCGGCTCGCGCAACAGAGGCGAATCTAAGAGGGAAGAAGAGGCAGAAAAAGACCGAAAGAAGGAAAGGTGCAGTATATGGGGAAAGGTTGGTGGTGGAGGGTAGGGTAAAATGCCGTGGAGGAACCACGGTTGTATCAGAGAGAGGAGAGAAGAAGGACCATTCTCGCAGGCTCTCTCCTGTTCCCTCAAAGCTGCGGGCAGGTTCTCAGAAGCTACCGGTGCTGGAGGAATCCGCGTGGAGCTGGATTATACTGCCAAAGGGTATATTTATCGGGCGAGAATGTATGCAGAAGCGCGGACATCGCCACAAAGGGGCCGCCCCTGCGGATTTAGCCTTGACGCAACTTCGAGAGTGGACTCACGGATTCGAACCTGGTCGCATCCACCGAGTCGGCCATCCTGGGTAATGGATTGCCCAACTTTCCTTCTTACGGTTACGCTTCTTCCACGTTCCCTTGCTCACTCGCGTGCGTACCCTCCGTAGAGGACTATGAATCGTTTTTATTGATACGTTTTATTGAACCACTTCATCAGACGAGGGCGACTCTTGCTCGCATCGACTCTTTGTGTATACACGGCAGATGTACTACACCGTGACCGGGTAAACATCGTAATACGAGCTTGTATGGATGTGGTCATCATCAACGTTTCTGGAGAATTTCTCAACGATACAGTAGTGGTCGGTTGGACCACTTCGAGTGGTCGTTTAACTCGTCATGTAACGCAATTATGAGTTGTCTTCGTGACTAGCGGTTCTCTCGCAGATTCTATCTATTATTTTCGCGCCACGGACATTGGAACGATTTGATATTTAATTCGTTTTTCTCGTGTGACATTGCGACAGCTATGCGCCTTCATTCCTAACATAATTTATATCTCGAATATTCCAGTACATACTTTTGACGTTCGTTCGTTCAGTTCTTGCCGTTTATTCTCACGTCTCGTGAAATATACCTATAAAACATCGGCGAGTTATAAAGGTGCTCGAGGAAACCAGTTTAGAAATTAAAGTTACGATTGTCACCTCACCAACTTTATCCAATAATTATAAACTGTTAACGTAAGTGCGTGAGAACTCGAGAATTGAAATAATTATCTAGATTTCTATATCTGTGTATAATGTCCCGGCAAGCTAACGGAACGTAAGATAGAGTCATCATTCGTTTCACAATATAGCGCAATTACGTGGTATGTTTACGACTAGAATTTTCACTGATTCGCTCCATTATTTTCATTGTCAGAGTAATCTAAACCAGTGAACGTAATACCGCGGGGTAATTGAATATACTATTGATTTATGGATAGATCTTAGACTGTATTAGTCTGTTCCTTGACGCGAAGCGAAAGAACAATCGTACAACACTGACCTTTAAATTATCCCGCATTTTCTAAAAGTCTCCGATGCCAGCATTGAGTAACCGTGGCCTTTGCTCGGATGTACCGCGGATACGGGAGTTTAGATGATATTCAGAGATAACTTCGAAGTCGGATGTATACCTCTAAGAAAAGTTACCACATAATGTATCGTAAAGTACAGTTTGCACGTACTTCCGCGGATATAGTCCTGATGCAACTTTGAAATAGGATTCGCAAAATCACCGGTAGCATCCGTAGACGGGAAACAGCCTACACGTTTAATGGATTGCCAAACTTTTGGTAGTATATAACCGTACTTTTTCTACCCATCGTCGGTAGTTTACAGAGTTTTCTTATGATGATACGTTATCGATAGAAGACGGCATACATCTATATCGCGGAAAGAAAGTGTTCCGTCTTTACCTTTTGCGAATTGAGCTTTGACGGAAGTTGGAGAGTGTAGCCGCTGTTTTTGAAGCGAACGTCTACCGAGTTGGTAAGCCCAGCTAATGGATTGCCCAACTTTTTCTCTGTACTCTTATTCAGTCGTACTTTCATTCATCCTTTCGCATTGCCGCGTAGCCGTAACAGTACGAGGCTCTATCTTCTTTTGTTGGTCTTCGAATACAGGAGAAAATATGACTGGTATATCAAAAGGTAATCGATGTACGAGGGATAACAGTGTGTACGTAGACGGATATTATTTAAAGATAAGAAATTTAACGGGCCGAGTTGTCCTTCGAAGGAGATAAATTTATTATGATAAGCATCCCGCGGAATTGTGTTTCTGCTCGCGGATTTATTCGTGTCACAACTACGGGAGTGGATTTCAGGATTCAAATGCCGACACATCCACCGCGGCCGAGTCCAGTTCGGGTAATGGATTGCCCAACTTTCCTTCTTGCACGTACTGCCAACCTCTTTTCTTTTTTTTTTTGTTTTGTTTACGGTGAAGTTCGTCAGTTGGAATCTTTTTATTAGAATTCGGCATCGGGCGGATACGGCTTCTATACATCGATAAGATAAAACAATCTTTCGATTAATTAGCACTCTGTTATAGTACAGCTTCCTGCTTTTAATTAAAGAAGTGTTCGCAGGAGAGTCACGAGATAGGTGAAATTTATTACGACACGTCTTGTAATAAATTTCACTTACCTCGGCACTCGACATTTACTCGTTCTTGTCCCGACCGGCGGTGGTAACGTAATTGTTATACATGTATACATTTTTACAGCGCATATATTACTCCCTCATATTGCATTTTGCATTCACCGTTATTCTCTAGTACATTTTACTATGCGTTCACCATCGCGGGAGAATCTTGCGACTTAAAGAACATGCTAAGACAACGGAATACTAATGGAAAGCTGTGTCTAATCAAATAAAGTCTTATTCCTTAAAGAAATCATATAATCGTAAAATATATCAAATTCGAAAATACGAAGAAAAGTAACAACCTGACACTTGTCAACGTACTCAAACAGCAATCCCGCGTAATATTACGTTACCCGAGTACACGTCGATTCTCGTTACCAGCTAATTTCTACTACATCTTTAAAGGCCATAAACTTCGTACGATATTGAATGAATCCCACCGTAGAATCAATTTCGCGGGTGATTGGCCAACGTATTTTATAGAGTGTATCAAGATAAAGGTTAAAAAAAAAATATCTGAAAAGTAATGTCCACGAAAGGGGTCATAGGGGTCTCAGGAGGGCTAAGAAGATTACATGTCGAGCTCTATCGGTCGTTTTCGCTTTAACAGTCAACCCTTTTAGCAGTCAAACCGAATACCTCCCCTATCCCTTCCCTTCCCCGTTTCGACCTTCCGATTTAGCGATCGAGGGTAGAGAGAGGGGTAGGAGCTTACACCGATATCCACTCGCATTGATCCTCGTTTCCGAAGCTGGCCATTGTTACGAAAGAGAGCGTAGGTGTGGATATCTTTAGGGTGATGGGGAAGGTTCGCGGAACGGTTATGTTCTTCCGGAGAGTGGGATCTGTTTCTTTGAGGCCGGGGATCGAAATGTTTTAGTATTCCGTGGTCGTTGAGAGGATTTATGAGGTAAGAAGAACATGCGGGTCAAGGGGACCACGCATATTAACCGACGAACTATAAATTCGTGTGCTCCGCGTATATTTCGTGCCTACCTGCGGAGGCCACTTTTGGGTGAAACACGACAGGGACTCTACCAATCGAAGGGGCCGTCAGTCCGACGATATTTTTAGCCTCGCCTATCTACCGGCAAACACCTCGAGATTTATGCCTGTATCCTCGTGGCATTTATCAGCGACGTATGCTGAAAATTACCTAGACGCTAATGCTTCCAAATAAAATGCGCATCCGCGCAGGTGAGATTACTGGCGATTTTTCACGATGCTCGGTAATTTATACACTCGTAGAATCAAAGTCTCCCGTAGCCTTGGTATTAATCGTCAATTATTAACTTATCTCTGGATATTTTAAGTCATATTTTTTCCAAAGATTATCGATTTGTTCTCTAACACGAATATTTGAGTTTTACACGACAACTTGTATCATTACATATTTCTTTATGTACTGTATCATTTGTATTAATCCCTCTCAATTTTCCTATATATCTACATCAATTGGTCATGCAAATTTTTATTAAACTCCACCATACTCGTAGACAGCACGTTCGCCACTTTGCTTATACGATTCCCTCGGTAGGCCGTTCGAAAAATGTTCGCGGCCGCGAAGTTGTATCGAAATGGATGGCGCGTGTAACGGGGCGAGCCCGCCGGAATCGACAAAACACAGCTCGCGAAGTCGAAGGCTCTTCTTCCCCGGTGTACACAGCAGAAGGATACAGGTAGAAAAGACTGCGAGGGAGAGAGAGAGAGAGAGCATCGACAAGAACCGATTCAGGTTGCGCGGCGTTCGCATTCGATTCCGCGCGCACGGCCCCGCGGAATCTCTTTCTCCTGAAAGGAAAAGCCGAGAGTGAGATAGCCGGATTTACCACCACCGCGGCTCGCCGATTATGTCGATATCAAATACCACGAACTGCACTCAACTGCGGCTCTTGCATCGTTGCACCGTGCAACGCCGCAGCCGCCGCCACCGTCGCCGCGTCGCTCCCTAGCATCGGTCTATTAAATTCTCCGAGTAAAATCGTATTGTCTTTCCAGTTGACCCACCGGTTACGATGCGCTCAGAAGCACTTCATTACCATATAATTTCCAGTTCCCTCGCGGATTACCGGGCAAAGGAATCGGGTGTACGGTATGCCCACGTATACCTCCACACTGTCTTCACCGCGTACACGTATATTAGCCGTCTTTCTCTACCTTTGTCTTTTACTCTTTCTATCGTGTCTCCTACTCGGTAACTTCGAGTACGTCTAGTTAATGTATTCAGACCCCTCAGACTCTCGAGACATAGCTCGGGGCATTAGAACGAGACTTAGGTCGCGAGGATTGTCTTTTGTAGACAAGCCGTGCGGAGGTAACTTTGTTTATAACCTGCCGAGCATAGACGCACGCTGAAATATCGTGCCCGTGTAGACTTGGGACCGTGCGATCTGACATTTTGACTTGACTTAATGGCGAATATTTGGTGGAATTCTCGGCGACATCGAGAGTGATGCTAGTTTCCAACGGGATTGCTGGGGACTAATTGAAGTGATATCTACATTATATAATTTAGACGTAGTTGGCTAAGAAAGGGAAGATAGCGTGTAGATTTGATATGAAATCAAGATACGTTAAAAAATATCAAGGCACACAAAGATATGGCGTCTATTTCTCAAAAACTTGGCAATTCTTTGCGAGCAGATTCTATTTTGTGTTACGATTGAAATAGTATATCTGTACTTGGTTCCGGAAACGCTTCCTTTCCTTGTTAAGGTTCTTTTTCTATTGCAAGAAAGTGAAAAGAAAAAGATACCATTCAGCTTGTTAGCAGGGTATGTAATTCTTTTGAACCTCGTTTAACATACAGTAGGTACAACCTTATCTTATACAGAGGTACAACCTTTTCTGTTAATGGACTCCCTATTTTCCCCCGACTACAAGAAAAATAGAGTTACTTCACGAGTTTCGTTTAACTGCATTTCTTAAATTCCAAAACTTTGTTTCATAAAGTATTCGCAGAGGTATTCATCAAGAATGGCAAAGTTTTATCCGCTTCTCGTTCAAGATAAATAGTATAAGGTATTCTAAACACTTCAATGCCACAGGGTTCGCCGTGTGATTTATTAGATAATCGTAGTATAACATTAGTTGGAATTGAAAAATTTCCGTCCTTCTTGTTTCGAGCTAATTACTCGTGTTTGTAAAATGTTGTACCTGGCACACCTCGCTACTGAACCCTCAACAGTACGACTATTCAACGGCGACAAAAGATTGCTGGGTATACTTCTATCGAGACTCGCGGCTGAATGTTTATTTATTATCTACCTGGTGCGGCGTACTTCATTTCAGCGGACAGTAGTTATTAAAAACCCTGATAGACTAACGATCGATTGCGACTATCGGGAGTAGCGAACGATGCTAAAACATGCCACCTACCACCTACCCTCTTAGATAAGAATCTTCAAATTGAGACTAACAACTATAACCGTCGCGGTGAAAATATTTATTTGCACGCTGGTATTGATTTATCGTGGCGACAACAAATTGCTCGACACTGGTTTCCCCCTTCCCTCGGTTCGCGTTTTCGCGAGGCACGTAGAACGGTGGATACGTATGAACTGTGCAAACGAGCGTATTCATGGTGCGCTCGGTGATTTTCGTAACCTAGCCTTTGGCACACGGCTCGCCGTAATAACTTTTTGACTGGCAAGAAACCGCCAAAGGTACGCTGATGTTTCGTATTACCTCGCGAAAAAGGCCTTGTGAGAGGTTTTAAAATGCCGGCGAAATCTATTCAAGTTTCGGTTGGAAAGTACACACGCCGCCCCTAAATATATACCCCGAAGCGTAATGCCCTTAAATAAAGTAAAATATGAAAAGAAAGTGATGTAATAGTATTCCCTGAACAGGACTGTAATTATACCATATTTTTCTATCCAGAAAGCACTGGAACAGGAGTATGCGGTATAATTATTATGCAAACAAGATTGCAACATATGCGTAGACTCTGTGACAACCGATATTGTTTTTCTCGTTCGCTAAGCATTCAGTTTTACCGGAGAATATTCGATAATTAAGATTTATATCCGATGGAGTATTCGATATCGAACGGTTGGTTCTGTACGAAATACGCAAGAAAAGTGGAGACATGTAAGTACATGGTTCAGTGGTGCTTGTCCTGGATATACTTATCAAAAACATTGGTATGCTAATGCGCTAGAGGGAGTTATAAATCAAGAGATAACCCACATAAGTCGGCGGATAAATATGCGGTAATTGAATTAAGAAAATAAATATTTGCTTACACTGAGATTGATTTATTACGAGAACAAGGAATTGTAGCAGTAGGTACCGTCGTTCGTTCTCTGGGGCTTATGGTTTAACACGTATAACTTGCGGCGTGTAAACGAGGGGATTGACGCAAGACCAGTCATTTTCGTAATCTACCCTTTGGCACGCTGCTCGTGACTACAATTTTGTGACTGCGGAACGGTCGGCCGAGGTACCGTGATATTTCGTTCTTTGGAACTTTATGAAAGGATTTAAAACATCAGTCGACCCTACCGTGTTGGTGAATGAAAAATTTGTAATGGTCAAAATCCTCTATTCCGTATATATAAAGAAAATCGTGAAAAAATTAATGAAAATATATATATATATATATACGAGCAAATAACTTTAAACTTTGAGAGAAATATTTTACAATTGTATTATAATAATTTATTTTCTATCTATAAATATATACGAAATTATAGTTCAAAGTACATAAAATAAAAGACGCGATCGGGATAGCGTACGTATTGATTTAACAGGGAACGTATCGTGTTTTTTAACGTAAAAGAAAATTGTAAGCATACCGTCCGATAATACTTTCTCGATTACGGCTTAACGGAGAGGTGGCTCGGGTGCGTAAATGAGCGAATGGACGTGCGACCGGTGATTTTCGTAATCCAGCCCAGGGCGGGTAGTATTTGTGGCTACAATTTTGTGACTTTGGCGAACGTGAGGATCGAATGTACCATGATATTCTGCAACGTGCGGCCCCCATGAAAGGATTTAAAATGCAGGCAGAGCCTATTCAGCAGACGGCTGAAAAGTACACACGCCGGTCGTGGACATGATGTACTACATAATAGATAATTCATAAGCATTTCCTATACAAGTATATGCGAGCGGTTGAGGAATACGGATTAAGTGGGAGACCGACGTGCATATATCCCCGTACTGTCCCGCGGAAGATACGTAGTTTGTGCGACGTATACATGTATGTATGTATATACCAGCACCAGGAACCATCATGGACCCCTTCTCATGCTTGATCTACAAGTTTCATGTCTGTTATATCCTCTGCGTGTACAAGTATACACGCGAAACCGATATGTAAGGCGTATATTGCGAGAAAAATAGCGGCATTCGCGAAATCTACAATAATTGAAGGCTTCGAGAACGCGGTTTACCGTGTGCGTGTGCGTGTGCGTGCAGCTCGCCATATTCGGTTTTCCATATTATTTTTTCGTGCTACGAACACCGTAATGTTATTGCGTGCCGCGTGATTACCTACTTTAAATACTGATCATTTTCAAAGCGATTCTGAAATACTTCACGTGTTCCTCCGCTAGGGACTAACTAAAGAAATATCAGAATAATACCATGAGATCTTTCTTGCCATTGCGGAAAGACATTGGTATTGGACGTATATTTATTGCATTACTCTTATATTTACTTAGGGCTTACATTTCACGTGGTACTTTGATCGATGAAACGGTTCGTGTCGAATTTTATTTGGAAGAAAAAATGTGTAGCGTACTATCTGGATAAAAATAAATTCAATGCGAATCATTTTGTCCATCATATCTCTGTGAAGGTCGTGCGTGCTGCGTGAATATCAGAGTGATGCAATAAATACTTCCAGCATCGTGTCCCTAAAAATAATTTAAATTATCGATGTTAATCGCGTGGAATTTACGTTACTATAGCGGATCGGGTAATCTTGGGAGAAAATTATGTACCGAGACTCAGTTTGCAGGTTATTAGCCTTCAAGCTATCATAAAAATGAAAAGTTGAATTCATACCATTCATACCATTGTCCGGTAATCAACTGCTCATGTTTGAATTGCTTACAAGAACCGATACCTTGGTTAAATTTTAATCCGCAAAACTCCAAACTGCTCCATCCGTGTATTTTTTTGCCGCTGGAAAATGGTTGCATCCGACTGCATGCGTTGCGTGCAAGATAATTGGACTCTTTTCAAGTCATGTATCGTGGGTTATAAGGCGTCCTTCTTGATCGTGACGAGTTCAACACAAAGGCGCTAGTCCCCCCCTCTGTTCGATCGAAACTTCATTTCACGACCAAAATACATTTTTCATGAAAGATACAATTATTCGTCGCCTTTTTCCTCTTTTCCCTGATTTTTGTTTAACCAGCATCCGTAATAACAGTAACGCCCCATAAGACATATTATTCCCCATTGTATAGCTACACTTACACATTCCGTTACATAGCTATATCCTCTCTGAACCGTTACGAACCCATTTCATATTACTCTAAAAACTTTATGTCTTTTCCGGTTTCCCCTTGTGTCACGGTAATTAATTTTTCAACGGATCACGCGTAAATGTGCACTCCGATTCGATACGCCGCGAGGTTGGTCTGATTCCTCATACATGTGGATATCGATATCAGTGATGATACAGACAAATAGGTATGCACCGGGCTGACTGATGCGCTCTTCTATTTGTGCAGAGTAATGGACGAACGGCAGGTAGAAAGAGGGAGAAGGCAGGCTCAATCGAGACATTCCGATCCGCATTTCCTTATTGCAGTTCGACCGTCGGATAGATCTATCGGTCATTATGATAATAATTTTCCGGTTCGAAGAGTGTACGCGTTCATGATACAACGACTATTCTTTAAATATTGCCGTTCAACTTTACCACGGTGTATTTTAAATTCCATAGAGGTCAGGATATTTTGAATAGCATGGAATCCTTTATTTATTCGTGTTTATTTAGCGCATTCCTAAATCAGTTTAATTAAGAATGTCATTAATGATTTCTCTCGTGCATTAATTTCAATTAAGAACATTCTATCTAGATCGACGGTTTGATATCGATATTAAGATATTTCCGGTAGGTCATTAAAACGTACCCTGATACCGCCTTGATCCTTAACATTTTTTTTAATATTCTACTTGCTATCGTGATACAAGCTTAGTTTACGATGCACCATAAATGTCTCTTTAAGCGATTTCTAGTTGTCTGCTACATTTTACTGGAAAGTTCCTTGTACCAGTCGGTTCGGTTAAAAATTCGAAATTTTATCCGGAACTCGATCAAAGGCGCATAATTTTTCCCTTCATACATATCCAAGGATTTTATTGCTATCCATTTAACTACCGCAACGTGAGACGCTGTAGCTTTCACGGTACAGTTACAATTCTCGGTTACCGTAACAACATGTAGGGGATCGCCACACCATTACACACGCATCACAGTTTGATTTGCGTGGCATTCGACGCCTGTTTCGCTATAAATCGGTAGTCCATCATAAACGTGAAAAAAATAGACAATCTTTATTAGTCACACACATACCGCTCCGTTCCTGTAGGATGAAGACAGTGTACATGAAAATTCATTTATACCCGCGGCGGAAAGTCTCGCAGTTACGAAAGCGGCGATACGAAACGGAAAAAGTTTTATTACAAAGTACACCGGTGGATCGGTACAACCATCGGGATGTTAAACGCCATGCATCCGATGATACAGTTCCAACTTTCTCGTTTACCTTAGCAACATACCGGAATCCCTGCACCATTACACACACACACACACATACACACATACCGGGTTGATTCGCGCGGTGCGTCCAACGGCAAGCTTGGTCCCGCCGTAAATCATAATTATCATCGTGTACGCTTTTATTCGAATGGAAATTCATTAGGCTCGGTCGGTGCATTGTAAACAACGCGACCAGGGGCAGAGGGGCGGGAGAGGGAGGGTGGGAGATCGAGGGAAGAAGTAGGAGTAGGAGGATGTGGATGAGATAGAGAGTGCCTCTAGTGGTGGCGGAGATACAGAGACGGGAGGAGGGTAATTTACAAGGAGAGCTCGAACCTCTCGAGCGGATCGTGAGTTCGAGGCACGGAAAGGTGAGTTCTTCGGCCGACGGGCGTGCGGTATCGATATTACCAATAATTGTCGGCCTGAAAGGTTATCTCAAGAAAGCGTGCATAGCAAACTCCCCACCACGTTCCCCGATAAGTTATGAAGCCCCCTTACGTCCTTTACCTACCTCTCAACCCCCTTAAACACACGAACGGATCGACGTACATACATATATGCATAGATCATACATACATGCATACATATATGTATAAGTATTATGTACCTTCGACACTACGGCATTGTCGGTAACTCGGCTGCATCGCTTGCACCAGGGGACCCGATGCTGTAACTGACATTTTCCTTGGAACCGATGCGCATACAACAAATGAAATCTATCGATGAAAGGTGGCGCGTACATAGGTACGTTGGTAGGAAAAAGTAGGACGAATCGCAAGGAGTCATTTCAGGGAAGCTTTTACCGGTAATAACAGCTATTATCAAAGGAATGCGTAATACGTATTCTCCTGTGGAAGGCGTTCAATCGTGCCCAGTAGTTTTCGTATTATATTCTCTTGCGTATACGTTTCGGTATTCCGACGTATAGTTATTCTTTTGATATCTCGTTCCTATCATTGTTATTACATCCATGGTGTCACATTAAAATGGTGTCGCGGTTTTGATACGCCGGATGAACACCGGTATAAATGTATAGGAACGCGTGGGACCGCGCGATGATTTCTGTGGACGGTGTAGTACGTTCGGGGATACCCGAGGTTTTTCAGCACGCAGATCTTGATTATAGTAGAATTACGAAGCAAAGTAGCCGGGTGATATTTTGTAAACGGTCGCTTATTCCATAGAAAGGAAAAGTTTCTTTGAAAGCGGAGATCGCTCGAAGTGCTAAAAGGCTGTTACACGAAGAGAATTCGTGCGCCGTTTCTACAACCGGGCATACGTAACCTGTTCACTATAATTTGCGAAAGAAATGATAACCATAGTGTTTCCAGTGAAAGGAAATGGTAAAAGCATCGTTCAACTGCCTGCATCTATCGTTGCGTCCTTCACCTGCGACCCCCTACGAGTTAACATCCTGTCTATTTCCAGGAAACTCGTGTGTGCTAACGCTTCTGCCCGGCGCAACGAGTATTTCTGTCTTGATAAATTATGAATATTCGCGAATTGAATTTTCACTCGTAACCGCGTCCCCGTGAAGTGACATAAATTGCTTGGCACACACAGCGGCGCGGAGTGTCTAACAGATTCAAATCAATGGAGAGTGTCGATCGTATAATGCGGGCAAATATAGAAACGTTCATTTGCAAGTCTTTGCCTGGTTCATTCTCATCCGACGATCGACAATGTGTCTTTAACTAAAAGCGATGACAACCATCGTTCATGAATCTTCATGCGAAGACAGGCTATTTCACGGAGGGAAAGTAGAGAAAGGTTAAAGGATTAACAGTAACTCACAATTACGATGCCAATAGTCAATTGCCATGCACGCATCCGTCTATCACGGAGACGTTAATGTCTATTGGAATATAAATAGCTAGTTATAGAGAGTGTTCTATCGCGATATATTAATTATCGTTTCACGATTACGTAGCCGGCGTTAAAAGAGTTTCCAAAGGGTAACACAGGATCTTTTTATAAGTGGAGCGCAAAAGGTACCTAGAAATTTCTATCAGTGATTTTAAATGAAATTCTAAATACATTTTCACAACTTTAGTCGTGCCAAAGGAAACGATCGTTGCAGTAAAAGCACAAATATACGACTCCATTGAAATTTCAACATTGCATAATTGAAAATATCCAATATGGGAAACGTGTAATTTATTACTTTACTATAAATTCTTACGTGACAACATAGTAATACAGTTGCGTTTCGCGAGACAAATAAATAAATCGAACGGAATCACGATCTTTTACACTCGGCAATGTGTGAGTTTCGTATCCGGTACAAAAATTGTATCGGATATCGAATAAGACCGGATATTCGGCTGTCGGATAAAAGGATTTTTACGGTGTATCCATTTGAGTGTTGTGTTCCATCGGCGAGCAAAAATTTCCCGTGAAATATAACGGTATCCGAAACTCCTCGAACGATTGTTAACCGCAAGAAGCCGAACGTTTACGTGTATTAAAGCCTCTAAAGATGCGGATCTAGTCACGAGTCATTTGATATCTACATTAAAGTCCATACGGCTTATCGTGCATAAGTATTCCCGTCTTTAAGATGAAATATCGGAGTCGCATCTTGCAAATGTTTATTTTTTGCTCGTAATAATATCGTGCTTATTATTCACGATGCATGTTCCACCGTTTCTACAGTGAGACGCCCGAACAAATTTCTCCCGGGCTTCGGGGCGTTTATTTCGATGGAAGTATCCTTCTGTAAGTAAATGATATCTACGTTGTCCCACCTTTTGGAATGCCATAAACAAGAATTCACTCGATAATGTATTTGAAAGCTCGTACGTTTATTTCAAGCTGCAACGATCCCTTTTTTACCCGGCGTAACACCCGCGGAGGGTTGGGAAAGGAGGATGGGGAGGGGGAGAGGGGGAGGTGTATCTCTTCTCTTGGATTGTATAACCGCGAAAGAAAAAATGTATGCGCAAATATATTTCGACGGTCGTGCCTTGCCTTTATACGCTGCTTGCCTGCCACGGTGGATATGAATTTTCGTGCAGCATCGTTGTGCACATGTATTCCCACCATCGGGCGCCCATATTCTCCCCAAGTTCGCGCACAGTGGTGCTCACTACCTGTCCGTTAAACTGAAATGGCTACGTAAGCATCCTGGTGTCAAGGTGACACCTTATCGCGCCGAGATCCGGAGAGATGACCGCCGATTTGTTTCTATTTCACAGAGATTTTCTCTTTCCTTGAAACGTCACATAACACGACTGGTTTATCGTGTATATTAACACCACATAGATACTTTCGTGATTTTTATCAACGTACGATCGATGCACGTTCTGTTGACAATTATTTAAATTAATTTCAGGTATTATATTTTAACGTGTTTCGCAAAACTGTTTGTATCGAGTATCTTAATTTTTCTTATTGTCTTTATTTGTCAGAAGTTTTCCGAATGGATATATTAAACGTTCGTTTTCTTTTCATCGAGATCGTTTAATTATTTTTATATTAAGATTGCGAGTCACTGGTCGTTTGAGGTACGTAACGCGAGAGTCACGAGGAAGACCTTAATTCTTTGGTTCGAGGAAGGATAGGTCGATGGTTGTACGTATACGTGAATTGTTGACATTCGTATAATACACATTTCATTTGCGTAATTAACGCGCTGATGTATAGTTACATCTGCGAGTGAACGGAAACTCATTCATAATCCGACCACTCGGCACTCAACGATTACTCATAAGCGATACATATCGCATGAGGTTCGGGAGAAGAACGACCTCGGTACATCGGCTCATATTGGGCGATCGGTACCTCTACATTCTTTTCCAAGATTCATTACGGAAAAAGCCTCGTGTAAGGTTAAATACGCTGCGGTTTCAATCTCAAAAGTCAGAATAAATTCCACGATATTCCTTCCGTCTCTGAAATATTAGAATTTTGCTGACCACGCTCTGCGAACGTAATTTAACTTAACTGTTTCTGCTATACATACTCCAATCATTTCAGAAAGTTTCCCGCATAAACTAGTACGTCTATCAATTTCAAGTCTAATATCGTAGGAAGAACCAGTTTGATAAGATCTTGATGTTTCTGAAAAGCCTGAATCAATTGTGCTGTCGACGAAAAACAGTAATTAATTTACCGCCGGGAATCCCATCTCCGCGAACGGTACACTAATACCATGTTCGAGCATATAATTACTGTCTAAGACGATTTTGACGAGGCTGCAATTCCGTGTATTCCACGATGCCGCGAAGTCGTGATCCGTGGCGGGGGCTATCATCGATTATCCCCCGGATGATCGCTAAGGCTATAGGAGATTGGTGACACACGGTCGTGAATAATTCAATCTTTGTTTGTGAGAAACTTCGTCGTCGTCGCCACGGGGCTTGGTGATGCGGCCTATTAGCGAGCCCCAGTTAATCTAGCATACTTGCACCGACAAGTTCAACATGCCGTAAAACAGGAGCCACGATGGCATCGGCTACGTGCATACTCTCCTTTACATTGAAAAGACTACGAATACGTAAACGGTAGGGGAAACCGGGAGCGAGAGAGTGACGTAAGGAACGAACTCCACGGGGTAAGAAGTGGCAAGCATTGCAGTCACGAAGGGAAAAGGAACGACAAAGGGGAACAGAATGGCGAAGAAAGAGATAGAAAGATAGAGAGAGAGAGAGAGAGAGAGAGAGAGAGAGAGAGAGATTTCTCAAGAGAGAAAGGGAGAGAGAGAGAGAGAGAGAGAGAGAGAGAGAGAGAGAGAGAGAGAGAGAGAGATTTCTCAAGAGAGAAAGGGAAAGAGAGAGAAAAAGACAGAGAATGTACATAAAAAAAAAAGAAAAAATGAAACGAAGAACGATAGAACGCGACAGCGAGGGTGGGAGTGAGAAAGAAAGAAAGAGTGAGAAGTAGATGGAGGTTGATAGGAAAGAAAATCGCACTCGCACGGCGTCGTTAGCTTGTTAAGTTGCACGCAACACCTTCGGCTCAAATACCGGATACACCGGGCTCTTCTTTCCCCTCGGTGTAACCGTTGCCTCTCCTTCTCCTCTTTCCTTTCCATTCCTTTCCCTCGTTTCACCTTCCCAATCTCACTACCTCTACCTTCTTTCACTTATACCTGGTCCATCAACCCTTCTTACCCGGTGATCTTTGCTTATTCGACGAACTTTGGAAAATAGCTGTTTTTCTCAACGTCTCGGTATGTCTTCACTCCGGGCGATTGTACGTTTCTATTTCTTTCGCTATTTCTTCTTGTTTCTTATTCGTCTTCGTCTTCCATTCCTACCTCGGTTGTCGTTGCGTTCTTCCTCGAAGTGAAACTTGGCAAGATAGTTTTTCCTACGCGGTTCAGCTCAGGAAGCTGTCCCCGTTGTTAAGCGGCAACACGGTGCACCTAGCCACGGGCGTGCCACGGCAAGAATACTTTTTCTCGATATTGCCGGGTGAATAGTATTAGCCCGGAGACAAGCTGCTCGAGAAAGCAAAGTTCGAAGTGAACGATACAGGGGGGAACAAGGTTGAGAGCTGGATAGGTTGAAACACGGTATACTGAATTATTCCTTTACATTGGATATTGACGTTTATTTGAGCTACTCGCGACTCCGTTGCTTATGGTTGAACGAAATGCAAGTCAGGGAACTGTATTATGTAGGTATTGTTAGTGAGCCGGATTGATTCGTTTGTTCGTGTTATTAAGAAGTACCTGGCTCTTACAAAACGCGCACCGATACACGGATATACTATATGTATGTATATTACTTATGTACATACATATATCGATGTGACAAGCATTTTTTACATTTAAAGAAATTTCATATTACCTTTATGAAAATGAATGGTGAGAGAGAGAGAGAGAGAGAGAGAGGAGGTACGAATAAAACGATCGATAACATTTTTCTCCGGTTGTCCAACGTTACCTGTTCAATAACACCGTGGATACACGAATATTAAACGTGAGTAATTGATCGTTCGACCGAAAATTTCGTATTTACCTTCCCGTCCCGTAGCCCAAACGATGCGGGTAAAACGGACGAAACCTTTCAATGGACGAAAGGACATAAAATTAATTATATCGCGCTTCGGAGTGTCCATTTCCCGGAGATAGCAGCAGACCTTAATTAAAAAAGCGCGACGCATAAATCGTGCAAAGGGAGGCATCACGTCGTGCATTAGCCTTAAGTGGGGTCGTTTAATTACCATCACGGGTTATGCGCCTGTAAACCGGCCTTAAGGATAACAGCGTGTGAGTCGACGACTCGATTCGACTTCGGGGCGACTTGACTTTTCGATGCCATTCCGAGTCAAGTCGGCTACGGCCGAACGTGAATCTGTTGCTCGAGAACTCGACCGGACTCCTCTCTCGTCGGGTCTTGCGCTTGACTTTCCGCGGCCGAGCCGAGAGGACAACATTCGAGCAGGACGAAAACTCGGAGGGCATATAAGACAGAGAGCACGTTTCTTGTCATACGGTCGGAAGGAAGGTGGATGGGCGCTAACCGTCCCCACCACGCCTCTTTCTTCATGCCTTGGAGCCGGGTAACCGGGCAAGGCATGCGAGCATGCAAGACGAATACCTACTCGTGAAAGAGAGCGTTCCTCTGTCGAACCGCTTCGTCTGGGGGATGCTACCGGGCCTGCGAGATCGGCTCGATCGGTATTCGACGTTCTAGCTCGATGACATATATGGCGTAAAGAGAAGAAGAGATTCGAGGGACGATAAGTTAATAGATAAACCATCGCTTCGGAAATGTTTCGTCGACCGTTTTTGGAGGATCGCCGGGAATGCGCCTGTGATAGTTCCGAGCCGAGTTTCGGCCCGGGCGCTTAATTGCTAATTGAAAATTCTTGGTGAAAGATGCCGAAGACGCGTCTGAAATACGATGCATAAGTAGTGGTAATGAGGATTACCGTAGACCGTTCGGAAAGTTCTGCTCTTCTAAAATAAAACAACGGGGATACAGGCTTCTTTTACTTTTATTTTACGTTAGAATCTTTCTGCTTGGATCGGGATGTTGTTAATGTCTTCCTCGCAGGTATTTTCGAATTTAGTCGGAGCTTTCTTCCGCGGCTGGATATTACCGTGTTTCAAAGGAGTACGAGATGAGGTTCGTAGATTCTATACAACCAAAATTACAACGCCTTATATCAGCGGTGTTCGTTCTTTCTTTTTCCTTTTTTTTTTACTTTGCATTTCTTGCTACAGAAAATTCAAGCTACGTGTAATCAAAAGGTAAAGCATTTTTAAAATGATCGAGGACGTTTTGGACGCGTAATCCGAAACCGAATAAGACAGTCAAAGAATCAGGTCGATATCTAAAAATTTGTGGAAACTGCGAGCAAATTCCCAAAATCGCGGAAAATCGTCAAATTATAATAGTTTTTTCATCGGCGGTTGATCAATTTTTGAGATAGCGATCTGAAACTGACACCATTGATTTAGTCAGGAAATTCTACCCCAGAACAACGTATAATAGTTGTACTTTTCGAAAATTTAATTTTTCGCCAAAATCTGAAGGGGGTAGGTCAGGATTTTTTGCGATTTTCGTAAATCGCTCGTCATTTTCACAATTGTTTAGATATCGATCTGATTCTTTCTGCGTCTTATTCGGCTTCGGATTCCGCGTCCAAAACGCCCAGGATCACTTTAATAGCTCAAGAATTACGGAAATGGCGAGTGATTTACGAAAATCGCAAAAAATCCTGACCTACCCCCTTCAGATTTTTGCGAAAAATTAAATTTTCGAAAAGTACAACTATTATACATTGTTCTACAGTAAAATTTCCTAACTAAATCAATGGTACCAGTTTCAGATCGCTATCTCAAAAATTGAGCGAATGCCGACCAAAAAACTGGTTGAATTTGACCCATTTTCGCGATTTTCGTAATTTCTCCGTCATTTCCGCAATTGTTTAGATATCAAAATGATTCTTCACTGTCGTATTCGGCTTCGAAATCCGCTTCCAAAACGTCCTCGATAATGTTAATATCTCAAAAATTGCGGAAATGACGAGCAAACTGCGAAAATCGCGAAAATTAGTCAAATTCAACCAGTTTTTTTATCGGCATTCGCTCAATTTTTGAGATAGCGATCTGAAACTGGTACCATTGTTTTAGTTAGGAAATTCTACCCCAGAACAACGTATAATAGTTGTACTTTTCGAAAATTTAATTTTTCGCCAAAATCTGAAGGGGGTAGGTCAGGATTTTTTGCGATTTTCGTAAATCGCTCGTCATTTCCACAATTTTTTAGATATCGATCTGATTCTTTCACTGTCTTATTCGGCTTCGGATTCCGCGTCCAAAACGCCCAGGATCACTTTAATAGCTCAAGAATTACGGAAATGGCGAGTGATTTACGAAAATCGCAAAAAATCCTGACCTACCCCCTTCAGTTTTTTGCGAAAAATTAAATTTTCGAAAAGTACAACTATTATACATTGTTCTACAGTAAAATTTCCTAACTAAATCAATGGTACCAGTTTCAGATCGCTATCTCAAAAATTGAGCGAATGCCGACCAAAAAACTGGTTGAATTTGACCCATTTTCGCGATTTTCGTAATTTCTCCGTCATTTCCGCAATTGTTTAGATATCAAAATGATTCTTCACTGTCGTATTCGGCTTCGAAATCCGCTTCCAAAACGTCCTCGATAATGTTAATATCTCAAAAATTGCGGAAATGACGAGCAAACTGCGAAAATCGCGAAAATTAGTCAAATTCAACCAGTTTTTTTATCGGCATTCGCTCAATTTTTGAGATAGCGATCTGAAACTGGTACCATTGTTTTAGTTAGGAAATTCTACCCCAGAACAACGTATAATAGTTGTACTTTTCGAAAATTTAATTTTTCGCCAAAATCTGAAGGGGGTAGGTCAGGATTTTTTGCGATTTTCGTAAATCGCTCGTCATTTCCACAATTTTTTAGATATCGATCTGATTCTTTCACTGTCTTATTCGGCTTCGGATTCCGCGTCCAAAACGCCCAGGATCACTTTAATAGCTCAAGAATTACGGAAATGGCGAGTGATTTACGAAAATCGCAAAAAATCCTGACCTACCCCCTTCAGATTTTTGTGAAAAATTAAATTTTCGAAAAGTACAACTATTATATATTGATCTGACGTAGAATTTCCTAACTAAAACAATGGTACAAGTTTCAGTTCGCTATCTCACAAATTGACCGAATGCCGACCAAAAAACTGTTATAATTTGACGATTTTTCGCAATTTTCGAAATTTGCGCGCCTTTTCTGTAATTTTTGATCTATTAAAGTAAGATCTTTGCAAAGTTATTTTACCTTACAAGACTTATAGACACGTTAAATATTATAAAAATGATGCTATAAACTACGATGTAAATGTTGTGTGTAGTAACTAATTATTGTTGTCATGTATATCGGTTAAAGTTCGACGCTTTCGGATGAAGTTCGTGCGCTCACGTGTACCTTTTATAAGGCTGAATGTAAGGTCAGAAAATTACTTGGTTCGGCCCTGACCGTGCGTCCTTACAAACCGTGAACTTGCACGAGAATTACGGCAATGGAATGCTCAACGACGCGCGCCGATAAATTTACCGCGTGCGGTAAACGCGTGTATTAATCATTGACCGGAGTTCTACTTATCTCGATCAATGTATAACTTAATTCCCGCTTTACGTAAAGGTTAAATTATGCAGCCGGAACTAACGTCACGTGAACGTTATATACTGCAGAAGTCGCGACGCGTCTTTCTATAAATTTCGCGGGATTTACAGATAAGGACTCACTGCCTTCTTCAAATTTCCATAATTTTTTTGTTACCCGCTTGCCCACCGTGCAACATGAAAACAAGCGGGAACGAAGGATCTTCGGGAATTTCGATCGTACGCAGCTGTACTCATTTTCTTCGTAGCAGATGTTTTCCTTCCTCGATCATGTCGAGTGGCTATGTCTTTATACACACATACATTTATCAAAGCGTATTATCGAACCCTCTAGGTACGTTAGATTTCAAACATCGTTCTCCTAATCAGACCTATCCAGAAGTTTCAAAACGTACAAATTTATTCGAACGATTCGAAATTACAAATGTACATGTGTTTAAAATTGAGTTATCAGTTTATTAGTAGAACCAACGCCGGAATATTTGTACAATTATCAGAAATACGCGTAATAAACATTTGTCCTACTTGGCAATGATTACGCATAAATAATTGAAAGAGTAATCAAATTTATTTTCGTGGCCACTATAAAGACCTACTTATCCGATAATTTCAGCCGATTAATTTAAAGTGCGCATGCCTTCTTAGCCTTCATTAAGGTCCATACGTTGATAAGCGTGTATAACGATCGAATGGATGTAGTCTAAAAAAATGTTAAACCCCGTCGCAGTGTTACCTGGCTTTAACCAGCAACGAGGCGTGTCAACAGGGTCCCATGGTATTATTATGAGCGAAGTCTCAGAGGCCAGCTTACAGCCATATACGAGAGCTGGAATGGGCCGACACGCCCCGCGACTCGTTCGAGGAGTTGCGCTTGCAAAGAGTTGATTAAAGTCACCGTCCCTGCAACTTGTATTTTCGACCTCTCGAACTCGAGGAGGTTGGATCCGATTCAATGTTCCGCGAAAGTGCTTTGTAATCGATCGAACGTTGTTCGCCTCGAAATGTTTCTTCCGCTTGTGTCAGTCTGCCACGGACAGGCAGATCCACCTCCGTCAATATAATAATGTTTGTTCGGCGTTCGCAATACTCACTTAATAAATCGAATTATCGGACATTTATCTCGGTTCGTTAAAAGTCGATTTAGTTGCTGTACCAATTGTAAACGGCGGCGAGGGGAAGAGCATTATGAAATCGTTAACTATTACCCGAACGACGGTTTTCACTTATAGATCGGATCGCGTCGTGTTCGATTCTCCGTTCGTTTGAATAGAAAGAAAGTAATGGTACCGTAAATGGGATTACCACCGGCACCGGTAAATCGTTTCTCGTGGTAATCTTCATTGTTCTCGGTAGAAACTTTGAGAACTTTCTATTTTTAACGAGCACCCCGATACCGTTCAAATAAAAACGATATTTTTCTTGGGCTAGTTGAAAAAAGTGCTAGCACGCCTTCGCTACTTTGCGAGTCGGTGAGATGTAAGGCTCGTAATTAATACCGGCTCGAGGATCATTGCGACGGTGGTGGATTAACGTCGGCGTTTTATTCAGCGAGGCATTTTAAAGTTCCCTTACAAAGGCTCAAAATGATTTCTGCGAGTTATTATGATGTTACTTGTACCAGTGCACGCTGCACATTGCGACGATGTATATGCAAGAGGGTATTGCGGTTTAACCGACTATACGGTTCGCATAATCAGCAAGCCGCAGCGACTACACGACGGCGGCCAGTGCAAGGATAGTGCACGTGTGAAATATGCATTCGCTCCACGAGACAATGCAAGCCGGACACTAAATTCTCAATCGCGATAACTAAACTACGCGGCAACATTCGCGTACACGCAATCGTACACGCGAATATAAAGTTCATGTGCCAATGTCGGTTGTAATTGAAGATACGGGTTTCGCGAGTTTCCCGCGGCCAAATTGCTTAGGAACGAAATTTTATATACATGTACCCGCGATTCACGCCGAGGGAAAAGTGAAAGATACGCTTTGAGATACTTATACATGAGTCACGATTGTTTAACCGTGTCTGGCATTCCGGTACGTTTTACAAATCAGCGCTTTAAATGGTATGAGACTTTCTTTGAAATTGCGATATGAGGTACATATATAGAAATGTCGTTTAAAATAATGCCTTTGTTCGTTCGTTGATTTCTATCACACAGAAAATTACCTTTGATCCGAACGAAATAATTCTCTCTTTGACATCAACTAAAGAAAAATTCTAAAACTTTATCTCGCGATAGCTAGAGGTAATAACATTCTCAAATAAAGAGGCACGAAAAAACATCAAAAATAAAGAAAAAGAAAAGTAGAGATTGGTAAGGGTTATTTGTATGGGCTACGGTCGAAAAGTCGGCATCCATTGGGATTGTTTGTATAGGAGCGGAAAAAACAATCTAATTTGTACAATTATCACACGGGTTTAGAAAGAATTCTATTCTTTTACCACATTATTCAAGCTGTTCTTCAGCGCGCCGGCTATCCTTCCGAAACTTTAATTGACTCGGTCACAAAGGACCCTTCGAATTCCTCCACTCGCGACGGCAAAACGGACAAAATGTGTCTTTTGAATGGGTCGATGCAAAGCAGTTTCGACTAACGATGCCTTCCGCTCATTGGTCTCAATCTGAGCCACGAATCACAATCGGTGCTCTTCCTAACATGGCCTGAACGACGACGACGACGAAGAAGAAGAAGAAGTCGCGTGTGCCGTTGCGGCAGATAGTGCAAACAGAAATTCCGTTATACTGCATAAAGCATCGGGGACTACTAGCAAGAGAGAAAAGGTTGGCAGGCATGCGGGCTGCATTCTCCCTGCTGCTTAACTACTGCGCGAACGAGTTAGCGAGCTGCTAAACGAAGGAGCGAGCAGAGCCCCGTCTTATGGATCCTCCGACGAAAGAAATATTCGAAGAATAAGCAGTTGTTCTCTCTCCCCGTAGTTTATCGCCTCTAATTCATTGTTTTCTACGGTACGATCTTTCAGCTTTATGTTTCGCCATTATGGTTTATCCTCTCTCGTTTAGTTCTCTCCGGCAGGGCCTTTCGTGGATATCCTTATACTCGCTTGTTTTCTTTCGCTTTACCTCGTCTCATTCTTTGCATTTGTTGGTTTTTTCCTTGGTAATTCTAACATACAAGTTGTTAGCTTTACAGGGTATTACATCTCTCTTTCATTTTCACCTTTTACCAGGAATTTCCTCTTTTTTTCTTTTTGTATATATATTCTCTCTCTCTCTATCTCTCTTCGATATACTTCACGGTTTTGCGCAAAGGATTATTGAAACTGCTATACCCATGAACACGTTTCACGGTGAATAAGTGAATTTCCTTTTTTTTTTTCTTGTCGTACACTTTCAATTAAGTGAGATTAGATACGGGGATATGTTGATGCTGATAAAAAGTTACTTTGTTACATCGAAGTTTTTCAGATGATGTCTCTTATGCATATTAAACTTCTTGCGAGTGAATTATTAATTCCAGGCCATTGCAGCTAACTCCCTCAATCATCTATATTTTTCAACGGACCTCCTGTTGGATTATTTTCCAACATAGCGCCTATGTTACCTGGTCGTTCTTTCGCGGACATTACATTCGTTCGCTTTCGATTTACACGATCGCCTACAACGTTCCATTTAGATCGTACGGTCGTTTCAATTCGTCCACATAATTCTTGTTCGTTTTATTTTCTCATTTTTTTCGATAGTGGTTGTACCAGCAGGTTGTGGTATCTGGATTTTTTCCCCCGATACGTTAAATTATACTGCCGGTTGACGGGCACGAACCCCACCTTTGCCAGGAGCTTTCAGCGGAGAAGTTAAACGATGCAAAAGAGTGTTTTACTCGCGATATGTTGTTAAGGACTTGTTAATTACAAAAGTGGCAGAACAGGATCGCACTATACACGGAATACCCGTTGCCTGTACGACGATATCCGTCTACCACTACCAAAGTGTCTCGACGCTACGTAACAAGTAGCACTATTTTCACTGACGTCTAACGTATGCCATAAATGTTTAATACATCGATAAGATAGGTAATTGAATGGGATATAGGTTATAACAAACGATATTCTAATATCTGATCGAATTCATACTTCAAATTCATACGTTAAAGATGACCGTGGAAGAAATGTAAAGTATAATGGTGTTGCTTATCGATCTACGAACAAGTTACACCGCGGGAAGCTCGTTCGTAAATTGACAAGGTATATACCCCGAGACACCGTGTTTAGTAAAATGTCCATGGACGAACGATAGGAATTTCCGAAGGATTTCTTAATATCTCAAAGAACTTTCTCCGTTGGTATACACAGCCTCATCGACCGGTTATTTCAATTTTTATTTCTAATGCAACAATCTCACGAGTCAATTACCGTCCGTATCACGGAACACTTTGTGTTTATGATAGTTACCATATATTGGTATAAATCATCGATCACCGTCGCATTTCCTTCGCATAGAATGACTAAGAATATTATTCGCTGAAATCTTACCTACAATTACAATTATTAGAGAAATAACGAACACCTTGCAAAACGCGGCGGCAAATTCCGAACGTCATTAAGAAAACCACAAAATGCTCTGGTAGTTGCATTATCTAGGGTGGGACTAAGTTCTTCTTATAATTCACGTAATCATTATCATACGGTGCTCCGTGACACCGTTACCACGATATTTACGTTATTCATAATATCGCACCAGCCGCAGAATGGCTGTATGTACGTCATTTGCACATCGATTGAATTTCTACGCGGCTGTTACACTAGCGCTGATTACACGCCGATTACACGCAATCGTCGCGAGCAATAACGCTACTCGCATTTCAATGGAAGCCTTTCCACGTGGTTAAAATCTTGCGTACACAATTTAAATTACCGGCAGACCGACTGGCAATCTCGCGCCGTTCCCCGTCAGTAGACGTATGTAACTGCCCACCCAGGGATAGTAAATTTGAAAATCTGCGTGAAACTTTGAAATTAAGACGATAGATGACGTAATGCGAGGAGAAGTTTGCCATGGGACATCTAATTCAATTCTGACAGTGGTAGAGTCCAGAAGTTCCTATTTTATGTAAATACTTGGGTAAGTAACGCGACCGGTATGGATTGTATAAAGTTGAATTTTCCAAATGTTCATGCGACTGGATTAGATTGGAATTTTCATTATGCAACGTAATTGGATGACACGATTCAGGTAATTAAAATTTGTTGTCAGATCACGTTCGTATCCTTCGTTCTTATACGCTGGGATAAGTTAATCGAGTAATTTATAGTCAATAAATATCGTTTATTTGCTAACAATTGCCACCGTTAATTAATTGCATAATTTAAATTTATCGTGACACGGTAACTGTACATAGTTCCGTTTTACACAAATGGAATTGTTCTTTTTGAACGAGGATCATTCGAGACACGAGGTTCGGAGTGAGCAACGTTCTCTTGACGGTCTTTTACCAAACTATCTGATTTCTATTACAATGAGGCAGACATTACTTATTCCGTCGATGTAACGGTAACGAAACGTGATGACAATGTAAACAGACGTGACTCGATTAGCATAAGGTATTGTTTCGTACTGAAATTCCCTCTGAAAACCGCTCGGCAAAAGCCTGCATCGGATTGGGTAGCTTGCACAACTTTTGTACTCCAAAAAGGGTGAGATCTTGTCTTCTTTTCTGTGAAGATAATTAACGTAGCTATACCCTGCTAAAACATGACGTGGTTTCAAATTTTCTTTTACATTTAAATGAAGAATTATCCTTTCCAATCGATATTACTTGGTACGAAGTAAAAACTTTAATGATATCGTTCGAAAGGTTTTTGCCGTTATTAATTATTTTTAATTGAAATTCGATTCAGTGATATTTGAATTTCCGTAGGTATTAGTTTGCGAATAAACATAGAAGGAGAAAGGGCTACGATGAGAATAAAATAGAAGGTATTAAAAACATAAAAATAGAGCATTTTATTATTCAGTCACAGGTTTTATTCTAATAATATCTTTTTCGTTGTCGAATAGTTTGCAAAACAAGATAGTCGCTTGCGAGGAAAGCTAAAGGAAGTTATTTCACGTTTGTACATTATATTTCAAATATTTATAGCGGTACTTTAGTTTCCTTGCGTGACGTGCATTGTGAATTCGACGGTCGCAATTAAGAGAACTAATTGGCATGGGAAGTTCGCTTCATTTTCCACCGGGTAAAATAAAGCTTATCAATATTTAAAGAAAAGTTTAATTTGATCTCGTCCAAGAAAGAGGTTCATTTCACGAGGAAATTTTATACCGTGCATCGAATAACCTTCCCTTTCGAGACAAACAACGCGTTCCTCGTTATTCCTTCATTAATTCTGTGTGTTCGAAGTAATGAGACTGTCGAATTCAAATAGAGACTTCGCATGGGACAGGTTTGCGTTTCCGTGAAATTAATCGTTAATTAACGTCGCAGACGTACGTACGCAGTTACGCTAAACGTTTCCGTATTCTTCGCCCGATCGGAAATTGAAATCAGAACGGTTCCCGAATCACGCAGAGTCTCTCGACGTTTCAAGACGAAATAAATAAGAATTAAGAGCACGCATAATACTTTACAATTTTTTTCTTCACGCCCACATTTATCGCTGTCACCGTAGCGTCAGCTTATCACTGAAACGTAAGCTCGATTACCTGGATGAAAATTCGTCATCAGCCAGTCTAAGTACAATTAAATATACATAATAATTATAATTAGGAAGTGGTATCACTGTCAGCTTTTAGCAGCTCGCGCAATGCTACTGGTCGCACCCGAGATTCGAATATAAGTAACGAAAAGGACTTTTCGACGATCGTATGTATATCTATATATATATATATATATTTTTTAATTATTTCAAAACGCGTTCATGATCGCGGAATGTTTTCCGGGTCACGAGGGCACAGTTTTCACTAAAACCGTCGTTACGATCGTTGAACGTTCGCTCGAGGAATTCATGTTTTATTAATCGGTTCACAAAATCATTTATAACGATCTATAACTCATAATTTACATCACGACAATGGATATTCACAGTAATGAACAGTCACGACGACTTTATGCGTGGTTCGAGTAGCGTTCGATTCCTCGAACACCGTGCATTGTCCGACCAATGGTACGATTTTAACATTTTGCTTTTTTTTTTGTTCACGTCGCGTTGTACGTTAAACTTACATTCACAATGTGTACACCCATCGAACGTACCTCTCGCGACCCCTCGGCTCTACGAGAAAATCACCTTTCACGCACTGTTAATCCCAAATTAATGGTAAGTTTGATAAGCCGCACAATTTTACACAGCTGATCTGGCGATTCGTATTCGATACGACAACGTATTTACAACGATTTCAAACTATCTACCAACACACACTGACTCGCTCCAATGTACAGGACACCGGGGACGCTATATCCCCGAGACGTGTATATCCCTATATTTTTTCTTTCGTTCTTTCTTTCTTTCTAAATATTCGCACAAACGAGGAAGCACCTTAAATACTTTCTCCATTTCTCCGAGCGTTATATTTACACACTTTATTTCATTTACCGTGCCAAGCACACTCTCATTCATATACATATATTTATATATTTATATATTTATATAGATCCTTGGATTATGTACACTCTATCTAATACGCCGTATTGCACCGGTAAAATGCACTGGGTAATCGCACGAATTCCGCACATACTTGGCGTGTTCCGTCGGTTGTGTCGTTTCTCGATTCGTGCGACGTCCACGCGAGTTTTGCGTAATGTACAACACACACACACACACACCGGATAACACATCGCGGCACGAAGCAATTTATATGTGAACCGAGACGGTTCGCGGTCCGTTCGACGTCCTGTTGTTATGCTGCCGTCGGACCGGCGGCGGTTGCCTCGTTCTCTGCGTGGTCCTCTGATTGTTTGGCACGTCGGGTAACGCGAATCTGAGCTTCTCCCAAAATAGTTTGTCACCCCATTGCAAGTACGTGTTGGTCTTCAGATACAAACGTATGTCGGGATCGAGATCACGTTGGTGAACGTCACCGACCAGCACCAGAATCAATCTGCGTCTTCGATCCCTGAGAACTTGATGATGGGCCGATTTAAAATCGAACCGGCACCATTCGGACTTGATGAAGTTCTCCGAAAGAACCATTATCGTTCTTCTAGACGACTCGACCGCCTGGACGATCGTGTCAGCTATGAAGCTACCAACTGGAAAGTCTCGATAATGAAGGCACAGTTTGTACGACGGATTCCCCATCTCGAGCACCGGTGCCAGTTCCTCGGCGACGAACGCTTCGTCTTTCGAACTGTAGCTGACGAATGCGTCGAATAATTTGTCCCGATCGTCGCGATCCACCTCGTGATTCCTGTAGAATATTCGCACGCCGAAACGCGAGTGAAACCACACGCGTAACTCCTGGCGAAAGATGAACGCGAGCATACAGAGAAGCATCACGAGAAGCGAGCCGACCAGCGTTGCCACCAGAAGTGGAAGATAATCCTGCAGGACCTGTTTCTCGATGATGGTCTTCGTGTAGTTACGATGCACGTCGTTGTCCAGGCTAACGGCACCGGTGCAAATGCTGTCGTTGCCTTTCGCGCGGTCGCTGGTCGTCATAGAGAAACCGAACTCGTCGTCCACGAAAACTTCGTCACCGAACGCCTCGAACTCGGTTACGTTATAAACGCAACGTAACGCTGACGCGTCTGAAACGCGAACATTCGGATCACGTATCCACTCGCGATAACTCTGAAGATAGTCACATTCGCAGGACCACGGATTCCCGGAGAGGCTGATCTCGATGGAACTCGGTAACGTCCACACCGCGAGGGTCGTCAGACGATTATTCTCCAATCGAAGGGTTCGTAACGAACGAAGGGATGAAAATGTATCGTTGCCGATCGCCACCAATCGATTCCGTTGTAGAGACAGCTGTTTCAACGCGTCCAAACCTTCGAACTCGTGTCCCCGTAGATCGCGAATCCGGTTGTCCTGTAGATGTAGATCCTCCAAGTCTCGTAATCCGTTGAACGATCGATTTTGTACGATCTCGATGTTCGACGAGTTCAGGAACAGAACTTTGAGTTTCTTGCGGCCGATGAAAGCGTGACTGGATACGACACGTAGGTCATTGCCGTCCAAATAGAGCCGTGTAGCATCCATCGGTATCTGCTCCGGCAACTTGTTAACGTGACCACCGTTAGAGCAGTCAACGACGTTGGCCGACCACGACTGATCATGGTAACACGTGCAGTTTAATGGGCAGGTCATCTCGCAGTCGCAGGCATCGAAATCACAGCAATGACACAGGGCGAAACAGTGGGTGTCGTATTTGCAGAGAAACTGCGAGTGCGACGCTTCGACCAATGGAACAAAGGCGTGTTCCCGATCGTATAGGAGCTTGCAGTAAATACTCTCGAGATCCATTACTCGTGGCTGTACTCGAGTTTGATTCTGTCGATTGACTCGCTGCAACCATTCCATGGTGCAGTCGCAGAGATACTGATTGTCACCGATATAAAACTCTGGCAATGGTTTTTCCGGTGGTACCGCACTTATTCGTAACGCGTACGGTTCCAAGTTACGAATTTGATTGCCTTTGAGGTCTACACGGGTTAAGTTTGGTTTCTTAAAGAACGAGTAACTTTGCACTTTGGAAATTTGATTGTCATTAAGGAATAACAATTCAACGCTCATCGGTATAGCGTTCCCGGTAATCTCGGTGAGTTTATTTTCACTGGCATCGAAGGTGCTCAACTGTAGTTGAGCCTCGATCTCGAAATAATTGCCCAACTCGCGTATCTCGTTCGAATGTATATCGAGCCACTGCAGTCCGGTCGGTATCATCGCGTAATCGAACCATTTCAACTTGTTATCACTGACGTTCAACCAGACGAGATTGGGAAGGTTCGTGAAAAGGCCGGCGATGTCCGTTAGTTGATTACCATCGAGACGAATCGCTTGTAAATTCAGGTTCTCATCGAAGGTACCGGGTTCGATGTACTGTATGCGATTCATCGCGAGATTTAATATCTTCAGTTCCTTGATACGATCGAAGACGCCCTTCGTGAGATTTCCAATATGATTTTCGGTTAATCGGAGACCGTAAAGCTGCGCCACGTGGTCGAAGGTACCGCTTGGTATCTCCGAAATGAGGTTCTCACCGAGGTCGAGGGTTCGCAGGAGGGGAGTGGCTTTCAGAGCGTCCGGCACTGACTTTAGTTGGTTACGGTTCAGATGAAATTCTTGAAGAGAGGAGGCATTTCTCAAGGAACTCGGGTGTATCGTGTGCAATCGGTTATTGTCCAACGACAGAAGATTGAGCACGTAAAGTCCGCTGAGCGTGGTGGCATCGATGACAGTCAGTAAATTATCGCTAAGAAGCAACGTGTGAAGATTGTACAACGCGGAGAACGTGTTCTCTGGAAGACTCTCGAGCAGGTTCTCCTGTAACCGTAGTATCTGTAGACTATAGAGATCGCGAAAAACCGTCGGATCCAAACGAGCGATACGATTATTCGATAGATCGAGCACCACTAAACGTACTAAACCACTAAATGTCGCCGCGTTCACCCACTCTGCGGTTAATTCGTTATGCGCGAGATCCAGCACTAGTAACTGCGTCAGTTCACTAAACAAACCGGGTGGTAACACGTTTAACGTATTATTCCTTAAATGTATCTCCTGGATGTTTCTTGAATCACTAAAAAGTTCCGGTGGTAAGCTGGCAAGCCGATTGTCGGCAAGCCTCAAGATGGCCAACGAAGAAAGACCCTCGAACGCGCGATCCGCCATGAAGCTGATGGCGTTGCATCGCAGATCCAAGCTATGCAACCTCGTGAGTCCCGAGAACGCTGCGGTTGGCAAAGACTCGATGCTGTTATTGCTCAGGTCTAGATCCTTCAGGTTCGAAAGGCATCTCGCGGCACCATTGAAGCGGAAACTCGTGACCTCTCTGAGCCGATTCCTTGTCAAGTTAAGAATCTCTAGGTTCACTAACGGGCAAAGAGCACCCTCCGGTATACTCCACATGTTATTCTCCCCAAGGTCGAGTTTCTCTAGTTGTCGTAACTCGTCGGTAAACGCACCGGCGGATACGTCTAATGCCATCGCGGACCAGTCGGTGTTATGCGTTCTAACGGTTAAATTACGTAGTTCCTTTAACCCTTTGAATGCCTCGTCCGATAGATTACCGATCTTGCAGTATTCGATCACGAGTTCCCGCAGCTCGACCAACGGTCTGAAGCTGCCGGCACTCAACGAGCTCTGGTAGAATAACGCGTCGCTGCATTCCAGCCTAAGGCGCACCGTATGCTGCGGCTGTATCACGCTGAAATTCGTGTTCTCCAGCTCGCTGTTAATTGTCCTCAGACGACACACCAGGGAAACGTCGTCCTCGGTGTCGCCGGTCGCGACCCACTTGCACTCGTCCGGTGCTTTGTACCTAAGCGCCTTACTGAGAGACGCGCCGAGGACACCGAATATCGTGCCCAGTAATATGGCGAAGAAGGCAGGACTGCCCCGCATCTTTCCGCCCGTTCTCTCAATGTTCCATCAAATCCTGTTCGGTTACGTTCCGTCTAACGACTTTCTTCTTGTACTGAAACCGGCATCGATCCATTTAACTCTAAAGGATCTTCTGCTATTTACCTCACATCACCCATGTCGCTCTTTTATCCTCTTTTTCTTTCTCGAGTTCGTTGCATCAGAACAACCTTTACTACTACTTTCTTTTTTTTTTTTTTTAATTATCTATCTATCTATTTTTATATATATATACATATATGTGTGTGTGTGTATATATATATGTTTATTCTATAATCCTGGCGATTTCATCCTCGATGGTATCCGAATGCCGATCTACACTGACGAGTCGTAAGCGCGTGGGTTCACCGACCTCGAGATTATCGGTACTCCCGATGAGAAAAATCTCGGCAACGACGAAAAGTCACGGGCGTTAATACACGGTATATACGGGTCCGGTAAGACCCACGGTTCTCCGAGGACTGGTTGGCAAGTTGTAAGGCCCGAGCTGGCACCGCTACCCTCGCCCCTCCGCCCACCCTACCAATAATTCCCTTTGCCTCTCTCTTCTCTTCGTGCGTCCTTCCTTCCCCCACCTTTTGCACCTTCTCTCCTCGTCGTCGTCGTCGTCCTCCGTACCCGGGGCCCGACGTTCTGGCAAGCCTATAAAAACAAGACAGGTACACTCTCTGGGCCCTTACAGTGGCTCCTCAGCATCTGCAGCCTCCATCCACTACGTTCTTATTTCCTTGTCTCTCTTTCTCTTTTTCAGCTGCATCCCTCTCGCTTCCCCTTTCGTACCCTTCTCGAGCCCTCCGCATCTCGTGTTCCCCGCCTCTCCCTTATTCACTCGCTCTTCCTTTTCCCGTTTCTCTTTATCCTTTTGCCGTATTGCCGTTCGATTCGTCCGTGAAACCTTGCCTCACCGTCATCTGTTCTCACATCGTTTCTACGATTCTGTCACGAAGAATGAAACCTCGAAAAAGAATGTTTGCTCAATGCCTTTGTGCGAATCCCGTTCCCATTCGCATTCCAGTTGTCGCGAGTCCCCGTAGTATTTTGCAACTAGCCCGTTTTACTCATTTTTTTCTCTTTCTCTCTCTCTCTCTCTCTCTCTCTCTCCTCTTTTTTCTCCTTCTTTTTCTCTCACTCACTCGTTCTCTCTCTCTCTCCCTCTTTCTTCGTCTTTTTATCCTGTCGATTTATAATCTACTTGCGTGCCTGTATCTGATATTACGAGCTACATTGTTTGCGCAGATTGAATTTTCATGGAATGCTGTTGCGCTGGCAATTTTCTTCGGCAAGAATGCCGGTAACGCTGTGCATCGACTCCGTCAATAAATTATTTCTCTTTCCCGATCATTTATTCGATCCGACGAAATCTTACAAAAACACCTTGTGATGATTACGATTCATTGGGTGGGAAGGGGGGAGTAAAAAGAATCGATAAAATAAATCTGATTCGTTTAATGATGCAATTCCAAACGAGGAAAAAAGAACGAGAGAGAGAGAGAAAGAGAAAAGAAACGGCGAAACATTTCCTGTCGTGAATGCAAAAGAGTACTCGAACATTTCTCTTTTCAAAAGTAGCAGGTGAAATACTTTCCTTTCAAGTGCATTTTCCGCTGCGTCATTATTAGCTTTATGGTCTGTTTGGGATTCGCGCATTCTTGTCCCATTGAGTGTAAAACGATCGGACGCATTGTGTCAGGAATTGTGTGTAAGGACACGTCAAGTGGTTCCCCACAGAGAAGTCCGCCTCCTTTCAGAAAACAGTGCTCGGTAGTTCCGTCTCCCGTCGTTGAAAAGTGATTTGTTACCTTTACCTGCCCAAAGTAGGGGTCCGCATTGGCAGGGAACCTTTCAAATACGTCGTCGTTCCGCCTTGATTTACTCATCGAAATTCAAATAGGAAGATACATCATTTTCATCGACCCAATAGAAGTGTCATTAACAAGACGAATTATTTATCATCTCTCCTAATTTATTCTGAATTTTATCACCGTTATTTCGACGTGAATTAGACAATTACACGATTATTCACGCGATGAACTACATTCACGTAAACGTACATACATATATCCCGTTAAGATACATAGAACAAATAATTTATAATTATGGTCCAGGAAGATATTATGAGATAACGGATAGAACTCATTGTCATTAATAGCGTCGGTGAAAATAAACCAGTGGGAGAAGTATCTTGCAATGGTGCATTTTATCGTCTGTGCTCATTGATCCTTATTACAAGATCTTTACCAAGGCCGCGGGCTTAAATCGGTATAATATTTCACCTTTCCACCAGTTCCCTTCTCGCCTCGGTAATTGCCAATGGACTGCATTTTAGTCATCTATAAGTGCTCGTAACATTATTCCCCGAGTGTCCGGTGTTTCGCGAATTAACCATATATCACATGTTGTAAAGCGAAACTGCAACCAGTTAAGTACCTCGATCGCCTCAGGTTATTTCTCACAATTCCTCCTCATTATACAGAATTCCCGTGTTCTTCCCGGAAAAAGTTACTTACACCTACGTACTATCTTTGTCTACTTTAATCGCAACACCTTCGTTTTTAACATAACTATTCTTTTCCGAATCCCCTTCGTGCGGATGGAAGGTTGTTGAATATTATTCAATTATAAGCAGTTTCCATAGTGTATCTCGATTAGCTTGCATACTTCCGCCGCTATTTGCATTGTCAACAAATTTACTTAGTACATTATACCACGTAGGAACACAGGCAAAGTATACAGAGTTTCCACAGTCCCTTTATACCTAAACTTTTGTCGTCCTTATTGTTTAATCAAAATACACCGGTTGAATGCATCCAGTCAGAAACCGCGACGATTTTACGTTAATTCTGAAAATAATAAGGAAAACATTCAAGGCAATCAAGATAAGAATTCAACCCGAAAAAAAAACACCTGCATCTAAAACTCTAATGTCAGTATAATCGTGAGGAATGGTTTTTTAAATTATTTCCAGATTGTACAGCGTCTCTCAATTTCCATACTCGTTTCGTTTTTCTCTCCCGAATTCTTTCGTCGGCCACGATCATTCTTTCTAACGTCCCATCGTCGATCGATCCATTTATCTAAAGTCCACGTTCGGCCCGGCTCACCTTTAATTATCAATAGCAGCAGTGAAAGCCATTTCACAACCGTTGCACAACTCCCGTCGCGGTACGGGTACGGGGGCGCGGAATGTGAATTCCCATGATTTCTCGGGAACCGAACTTCCACGCTCCCTTTTTTGCCTTGTCCAGTTTGATTAGCGATGCGATGTGCATGAGCCTTAAGAAGGAGGATGGCCCGATGGCTGCGCCGCTGAAAGGTGGCTAGCTGGCGGCAGGGATCGGCGAAAGCGGTCAGTGATCGCTGGGGCCTCATGCTCGGGCCCCTCGTTGCTCACGATCGGTCCCCCCACTCTCTTCGCTTCCCTTCCCTTCTCTTTCTCCTTCGCCCCCTACCCCTCTCTGGGCCGTCCTTCTTCTCTTGCAACGCCCCACCACTCCGCCTTTGGGCCTAGTCTCCTTTCAACGGTGCAGGTGACGGGGCATTCTTTTAAATCTAATCAACTACCGAACCCCGGCTCGATGTATACAGGGTGTTTCCGAATAGCTGCTTGACACCACGTGAAAATGGGACACGCTTGTTTCGGATAGGGATGTCTCGTCGAGGTGGTCCTCGATTGGAGATCATTGTTGGTGTTTGTATCATATACGTTGGACGTAATGTCAAATGTGAATTTTATACTTTGCGACGTATTAAGATGTAGGAAGATGAGATGAATACGTAGGTGTCTTTATGATTACTGATACAATCGATAATAGAGGGAAATATCATTCTTATAATAGTTCTATGCTTTAATACAACACTGGTTGAGTTTTTCTAAGGTACACACTTTATCATTATGAAGAGTCCTAGTAGAGAAATAGTGTTATGAATGAAAGTTGGCGGCAGTAATATTTTTCTAGCCATCACTGTATGTTTCTTCTTCAAAGAAGAAAAAAAAAATAGGGAAAAAAAAGTGATGGGTCTCCGTGGTGACACGTGAAGGATGTATATCTGGGCACCCAGTATATGGCTCCACAAACACACACGTGTGCCTCGCCTTCGGGATACCGAGGCACGCGATGACAGAGAGCATCGACTGAGGAGACACCGGCGTCACGCGTCGAGGAATTACGCAATCAGGCCTGAATGTATCCAGCTCTCTTAGATTTCCTTCTTTTTCCATTTATATTGATTTGAACCGGACGAGATGCTCATTAGCTACGAGCAAGAAAATCAATCAAACTGCGTCTGGATTGTTACGTACAATGGAGTACGAAACTACCGGATTCCGATCGTCGCTTTACCGGTTTGATAAAGACTGATGTGTACCGATAATTCACCGGCCCCGGGTACCTGTGTAATTTATTAATCTGGAATGCAACTTTGACAGCCGAGACTGAATACCCGAGATACTGTCCAGCGATTGTAAAAGGACACTTTAAAAAATTTATAATCTACCACGACGATCCGGCAACACTCGATGAGTAGTATGTAATTCTTTCTTTAACCGATCGTCTCTCACTTTTCTTTCTATCATAACGATGCGTGTCTAAGGCTATTTTTCGAGCGATCAAATACGAAGAAATCAAGTTATCTCTATCGACGTTTTGACACTTGAGCTGATTTTAACGAACGGTCAGATTCGGTTACCCAATTCACAATACGAACGTATGCGATTGTTGTAACTCCACACGTAAACCGCGTAAACAGGACGTGCTCATACTATGTTGTCATTCCACGGGGGTAATTGTCGACTAAGATTAGCATCAACGGTACCCTGATGCATGTTAGGAGGCACATGCAAGCGTACGTGTTGCATGTACGGCTGGAAAATCATCATCTCGCCGAGGACACTTCCATCAGCGTGTGCAACGACTCTTGAAAACTCTGCGGGTCAAGCGAAGTCATCATTCGTGGCACTGTTTAAAGCGGTTATGGATCGTAAACGTTTATGTGCAATTTGAATGGACGTCGATGCGAAAGTGTGAAAGATAGCACTGTATTTAAGTGAGAATATACATTTAGAACTTTCGCACCCAATTCCGGTTATAATCGAGTCGCGACATCGTCATAGACTAGAATAGGAAAATTAGAAACACATATTCAATTGAATTACGACTCGGTAGTTTAATGGGAATTGTATCATCATTTTTCCTTTACTGCGCAATAAACTTCGGGTTTCCGTGAAAGTATGGCGTTGTTAAACACTTTTTACGATTTTTCAGATTAAGTCTTTCTGAACTCGCGGCTTGCTTTTTAACTCTTTCTTAATTAAACTTTTATTGAATAAAAATACGTGTTCACGCGCGCGTATCACCATAAACGTGTACTGTTCATTAACACGGAATGTCGACTAACAGATAGTCATTTAAACGGTGTATCGGATAAACGAATAATCCAATGTCGGATAATCAATATCGCGATTAGCCGTTCTTTCCTAACGTTATATCGCGTTATCGATCATTAAAAAATATCATCTATTCAACCATTTATGTTTTACGTATTAAGCAATCCAACGAACTTTCCTCTGTCTTTTCTCTTTAACGATACAAAGTCTTGCCGAACAATATAACATTCTAACGATCAACCAAACGAGTACGTTTTTCGTTACCTAATAAAACACGGTACCGACTCGTGCGCAATTAACTATCGTCCCAGTCTCTAATTATTGTGACAGAAAATTTCAAAATCTCGTGGAAAAGATCACGGTGCAATCTTGCGCGAAGTGTAACGTTGCGGCATCAACGGCACCGAGGAACTAGGATGCTTATTGTGCACTTTCACTCGTGCCTAACTTTTCTTCGTGTCCCGGCAGCGGGGACTCGATGTTGTTTATTGTTTTGAGACGAGCACGAAATCACGATCCACGGCGATGCCCACGATGATCACCTGCTAGTTCTGTCCCACATTCTTATCTGCCAGGGTATAAAGTTCCACTCTCGGAACTTTTTAAGTGCAGTTTATTGCCGTGGCGCCGGTAACAATAGCCTGCGAACAGTTAACGATAACTGTACCGTAGAACCATAAAATAATTTTAATTCAACTAGGATGAAAAATGATTTACAGCGAAGAGATATATATCTAATGAAATTGTTTCCTCTTGGTTTTCAACGGAAATATTTTCTTTGTACTCGATTCCGGGAGAATTCATTTATTGAATTATCGTTTAAATATGGATTTATTTCTGCTGTACTTTTAATCTTGGAGTTATGGTTTCACCACGCGTTTCAACTGTACCGCGTCTCGATGAAACGGATTGAAGAATACTGTTATCACGAACGTAAACTCTGTTTATCTTGGTAAATGAATAGAGGAGAAAGAGATGAATAGTTTTCATAAAGCGATTACAAAATACCGTGGAGCATTGGGTATTCCATTACAAAGCCTGTTGACTCAATTACCGTCCCCTTTCAGTTCATTACTGTGGTACTAAAATCACTGTATTTTAATGTGCCATTCTCATTCTTCGAGTTACAGTTACGTAAGTAATGTCTACGTTTCGTACGGCAACATCTTGGGACTATAAGCTCCGTCTTTTCAAATCATGTACCCATTAATTCGACTGATTGTGAGATTGAACGTTTGTTTCGAATATTAAATCCACAAAAAGCATCGAAAATGCAAAGCTATGGGCCAAGTACAAGAGAATGTTACATTGGAATAGGTTGCTCATTAACACAAACTGCATTTTACACAGGATTTGAAATCAATCAAATGTGAGCAAGTACAAATTATTGTAGAGCAACGACACAATACTATCGCTAAGTAAATATATACAATTAACTAAATTTCCCAAAATATGGTGTCTTCTCATTTAATGATTAAATCTGTTTACTGCTCTATTAAATGTACTTGGTGGCCCGCTTTTTACGAAGCTTGATATCAAAAACGTAACGTAACAAACATTTCTAATTTAATATGTTAACAATCTGGATGTGTGTGAGAGGAAATTACATATACATATTGTAGTGTATTTCAACAATTGATGTTAAAATAAATTAAAAAGGAACGACGTGAGATATTTAAAGGACTTTCATTCTAAACAGTAAGAAGCCCGCTTTATACTGTGGTTCAGCAACTCTCTTTTAATGTCACACATTCCCAAATATTTAAGCTTAGGGGAGTTGATACTACAGGTATTTTTTACCATCGAAGCTTCGTAAAAAGCGGGCCACCAAGTACATTTAATAGAGCAGTAAACAGATTTAATCATTAAATGAGAAGACACCATATTTTGGGAAATTTAGTTAATTGTATATATTTACTTAGCGATAGTATTGTGTCGTTGCTCTACAATAATTTGTACTTGCTCACATTTGATTGATTTCAAATCCTGTGTAAAATGCAGTTTGTGTTAATGAGCAACCTATTCCAATGTAACATTCTCTTGTACTTGGCCCATAGCTTTGCATTTTCGATGCTTTTTGTGGATTTCACTCGATTCGTAGAATTATGTAAAGTACAGTATGTTTTTTTATTGAAATACTTGTTATTAAAGAAATAAGGAAATAAAGAAATCAGGGAATGCAGGAAAATAAAGGAATATACAGATCTCATTATTATAATAATTTTGCAATCATGATGTGGCAAAATGTAAAAAATTATCCTTTAAATGTTATTTATGTTTAAAAAATATAGTAACCAGAACTATGTGTTTTCAAATTTTAAAAAATTCTTTGAAGACGTGAATAAAAAAATCAGAGACTCTTCCCGAGACAGTAAACATTTAGTCTAGGTACTAGGACTTGCACATATTGTCAGTAATATTGAAAAAGAAAACACATTTTAAGGAATTAACAAAATAATAAACATTTAATTATTGCAAGACAGTGACGATTTTGTACCTTTGGTTTTTAAATTCTTAATTCGAAAATTATAATAAACATAGAAGTGGCCAAAATGGTTTTATGAAAACGGGGTAAATTTAAAATAATGGTTAGTGTGAATTGCTGAAAAATGTTTTTAACTTTAGAACTTTAATATGGTCAAATGTATATCCTTGTAAACATTTTTCGATTTACGTATAACAACGTCATCATGTCCGTTAATCTTACGTATATTTCAACGACGGGTTTGAACAAAAAATAGTTTTTAACTATATATCATAACATTGTTACAAATAGATAAAGCACAATTTGGAGATTCAATAGCCGAGATGGTAAAGTGTCGATACGAAGCATGTAACAAAGATTATTTAACAGTGCTGGATAACCCGATAAAAATAATTTGCCTACTTTTTCTTGGAAGACCTGTTTATAGAACAATTTGATTATGTACTAAAGAAGAGCTTGTAGACATTTGAAGATACGCTTCGACATGTATCGAAGTTTTAAAAATGAAACACATTAATTATTGATAACACTTTGAAAATTTCCGAATGACGTACTAATGCGTGCATCATGAAGGTGTCTACCTTTCCCTCTTTTTCGTAATAATTCCTTCTCGATCTGGCGTACTATGTCTCCGGATATAAACAAATGACACCGACTTCTTTGTCTCTATCTTTCCGTCACTCTGTCGCGCTCGCACTAGCCAAACAAACGACGCGACGCGACTTGGCCACGCAAGCATGTGTGAGAGCGCGGCTGACGACAAAGCAATGCGGAATTTAACATGATTCGAATTTTTCTAGCATAAGGGCCTCTCTTTCTTTACTTCTGTCTGTCACGCTTGCACTCCTAGCGCAGCCGTAGCGACAGCCCTGAGCAACGGTGCGTCTTCGTCAATCGTGGTCACTCATTAATTTTATTTTAAACATTTCTAATTACTTTATCGGGCATTTAAGTAATATTTATTTTCAATATTTCTTAATTTATTTCTTATTCATTTGAAAAAAAGTCGGCGTTTAATCTGTTTTGAGCGTATTGTTGCGATATATTGTTAAGCCTAAGTTTCAAAATCAAATACATTTCTTTTACAATTCAAGAAACCATTATGTTAAATTTATAAATTATTGATAACCCTTGAAGATTTTCTGAATACCAATAAGCGACTCTTGTATTTGGTCCGAGACAAAACCTTGTCTCTTGATTTTTTTCCGGTATGTCTCAGATTACATAGAAAAATCTACGTTATCGACAGAAAAATTATCTCGCATGGTATGAAACATATGTTAGGGTTTGACACCGGACTGCGTGACAGGCTGAACATGGAGATGGAGAAGGAGGAGAGGAAGAAGACGACGTTTCTTACAAAAACCTCGACTTTTTAGATCAAAATATCTCGCGATTGGCTTGATGGATCTTCTCGTAGTTAGGCTTAAATTACTCGGGTGGAGGTCCCATACAAGAATATCACCATAGTTTGGGAGAAATATGCGTATTTAATGCGTTTGAATACCCCGAAAACCTCGATCTAATTCTTCCGGAAAAGAGTAGTTCAGGTCTACCAGTCGGGAACTCTTGTACTTGGCCCGAGTCAAGACCTTAACTCTTGATTACGGGGTCGTTACAAAACTTTTAGAAACCCCTGTCCGACGTTTTTTAAAAAAAGATTTTAAAAATGATCAACGACTAAAGAAACGTTGTACCATAGTTCTATACATCGCATCGCTGGGAAAAAAGTGAAACATTACGATTCAGTTTAATAATGTAAACAAGACGGAATTTACTCTGAATTTATATCAAACGACGGCTTGATAAACCAATTAAATTCCCAAGGGTAAATATCGTTGCGTTTCGATATTTAATATTCACCTTTAATTTACTGCAAACGAGAGGTATACCCAATCGCTTTATATTAACCGGATTTACCGTATTATAATCGTAGCAATTAATTCAAAATAAAAGTTAACATATCTGTCCGATCGGGGACCATCAGAATTCAACTTGTGCTAGGTATGTATAACGGCACCCGTCGAATGGATATAAATTTCATCCGGATATGAAGTGGACGGGACGGGAACGAGTTTCGGTATTTAAATAATCCCTTGTCCATAATGACCGCGAAAAGAGATCAAGCACCGGCTGATTTCCATCTTTTTTTCAATCTCCCCTTTCGACGTACACTCGTCAACCATCGTTACTATAAAGTTTATTATAGCATCGCGCGGCGCGTTATGGGGATAATCGGCGCGTATCGATAATCGCCGTGGAAAATTTATCGTCGAGTCGTCCGAGAGAGGCGCGATCCCGAGAAGTCGTTTTCCGCGTGTAACAGGCGTGCGGCCTCTTCTTTAAGAACGAAGGAAGAAGCAGACAGAGATGGAGAGAGAAAGAGAGAGACAGCGAAAGAAAAAGAGAAAACTGAACCGATCAAGTGAGAAAGAGAGAAAAGTAACAGAGAACAGCATAGGAAAGGCTCGACGAGAGAGTTAGCTCAGGATTAGAAGCATGGTTCTGACGAGAGAAGAAGAATCGAGATGCTTACGTCGAGCTTGGAAGAGAGACAGATATAAATAGAGAAGAAGAGCGAGCGAGAAAGAGAGAGTAAAACAGGTAGGACGAAGTACCATAGCAAGAATGGCGGTAAGAGTGCGAGACAGAGAGACAGAGAGTAAGAGAGAGAGAGAGAGAGAGAGGGGAAAAAAAGGTGATAGAACGAGATACGAGAGGGGTAGAGGGGGAAACACGGCGATCGTCTATAATCGAGTTGACCGTGAAATTTTCATTACACCTTTTCTGAGTTATGCATATAAATAAGGAAGGGAGCGGGTCGGTGTGCCGGGAGCGAAGAACGTGGCAATGCCTTTGTTAGCGGAAGGTTAATGGTGAGGGACCCCCGGGTATCTTACGACGCTGACAGCAGTCTCGTTAACGATTACGATAACTCCACGGGCTCCTCTGGGATGCGTAGTCGGCTCTGAGCAATCGCCAGGGCAACCCAAGGTAGTCCAGAATTCATGGACTGGTCGGTGCGTCAAAAACGAGTATAACGTGTGATCATCGAGAAATTAAAGAACCCTGAGATTTCGATGGGATACGGAGTCGGACGGCGTCGATGCTGCTGCCTACGAAGTTTATCTTCTGGACGAATTCTACGTGAACTTTCACCGTGCGAGTTCGATCAGCTCGACGCAGCCGGTTAAGCTTGAGTAATCGTGGTCGGGTAACGTGATATTATGTTAGAAAACTTTCTGTCGGGTTAACGAGCGTTTTGGTCGAGAAAGTTTGTTCGTTCGTAGGTTCGTTCGTTCGTTCGTTCGGGCCGATTCGGTAATGAATCAAAATTCGAGGATAGAAGTCGGTAAACGGCACCTCGCAATCGGAGACAATTCAAGGCTATCTGGAATTCAAGGATCGCAATCGATGAAGAAGAAAACGTGTGTCCCACCGACGTTGGTCGATGGCCACGTGAAAATTAACGGATTTCGCCGGTTCAATGGAGAATGAAACTTTCTTGCTCGGCGACGGCTGCTGACTATTCTAGCGTGACTCATCTCGTGAACACCTCGGAGAGCGTGTTACATAACATTTGCATTGAAACATCTTAATTGCTTTTAATGGTGTCGAGACGAGTCAATAACTCGTTAATGATAGTCCGACAGTTATTTTTTTCCTCCACGAATTTCCGGCGACGATAATTCACCCGTGGAACCATTTAAGATCACGTGAATCCTTGACGACTCAACCAGTTTTAATAAGTACTTTTACTCGGTACGAGTGTTATTGCTTACGTAATAACAAAGAAAAAAGAGAAGAATAAATAATAAATTTAACATGGGAATTAAAGGGTTGTTGATAGTTCGCACGAATAATGTACTTACTTTACTCACCGCGTTGAGTCACATTTCGCGTAACACACTGTTACAAATTCTTTAGCACCGATAAAATTGACAATTCAAAAACGAAACAAGTTATTTTCGTCCTCGTAACTTTCACTGTTGAGTTTTTTTTTTCATTCTTTTTCCTTTTATTATCTTTTTACACATCGTCGTTTTCTCAATTAAACGATAGCCCGTCAATTAATTTTTTGTCCGTACGAAATACGCCAAACGTCAGGGAACGTTAAAACGTCATAAAAATCACGTACAGGAGGCGTTTTACAGAAAGGTGGTAATTCGCAGATACTTCGGGTTTTCGTAAATCTATCGTTCTTCGGGGAAGGATCGAAGGTACCCAAGGCAACCGAAGGTAATCTCGAGTTCAAAGACTTGTCGGTGGGCGAGAGACGTATCCCACCGGCGGCCACCCGAAAATTAACGACTTCGCGAACCGGCTAAGACTTGGTAAACGAAAACTGCCCAATTTTTTTAAGCCGGTCGTTAAAGCCTCGTCCACACGTCGCGGTACGTACGAGTTCGAACGAGGCAAGACGCGTGCGTGAGCACGTATTGTCGGATTTTACCAGGGGCGGATTTCTACCATCTACAATTGTTCCTCTGATTTCTTATCGATTCTTAATCTTCATCTTGATAATCTCCGATTCGTTAATATAATTTATATTGCGAATTGTTAGTAAATTATTTTCGAATCACATATTACTGCAGATGATACTTGATACGCGAACGGTTTATCGTTTGCCATCAGATACTTGTTCTTAATGAAATAAACAGGGTGAAAAAATTGTTTTCGCGTGAAATTTATATATAGATCTATAAAACGAAATATAAGCATAAATTGATACGTATAGATCGGCTTTTCAAGGCGTCGTAAATCATTGGTATATAAGTAGAACTGTCATTGGCGGAAGGCTATAAAGGTGAAAATCGCGGTCAATAAACAAACACTATTTCGCTCGCTAATAGTTGCCAGACACCGAATGTGATAATGATCCATGACGAATGATACAATCATGCTGGTAGCAATCTCGTACGAGAATCATAAATGAAAGAGTGTTGTAAATTGGTGCACGTCTGCGAAGGGATCGTTATTGATCAATAGTATATACATATACTGGGTCTATCGTCGATTGATTTTTCATATCGAACAACCAAGGTATTCCAATAATATTTAATAGCTAACGATGAAATACATATTCAACGTAATTACCTACCACTGGATTCGTTCCGGAGATATAAAAAGACCGGGAATAGATTTTAAAAAATACTTTCCGAAAATATACAGTGCGGTACGTGAGTCTCCTTTACACGAGCATAAAATCGCGCCGTAAAGCTCGAGTACGTGTAATTATCTTCGATGGAAAAGAGATAATCGCAGGCATGATTTATATAAATTCACCGTTTTATTTCTTCGCGGTGTTCGATCAGATACGCACGAGATATCGTTATACTCTTATGCACTATTGTGCTTGCTAGATTAATTCGCGGCAATAAATTCTTCATCCCGCACGTTGTTAAGTGATACAAATGAGTTCGATATTCAGTTAAACTTCTGCTAACTGTTTCGGCGGTTCAGTCCGCCCCTGGATCTGCCCGTACAGATTGCCTTGAAGAATGAGGCCGTCGTTGTGGACCCACGTATTTAATGGAATTAAAGTGTGTAAAGGTGTGCACAGGGCAAAAATGCAATCGCATTTCTTTCCTCGGTGCAATATGACGCTTGTATTATCGATGACCGTGTTCCTTGGTCGGTTTAATTTCACTCTACCCCGGCGTGTCGGTCTTGTAACGCACCGAATTTTATTTACGCTCGGTCGGGCCCTTTCGTCCTTTTGTTCGGTAATTTTCGATTCGACCGGCAGTCGCATAGCTGTTCCAATATCCCGACCGCATTTTTTACGAGACCCGTGTTCGTTATTGAAATTGCGATCATCGCAACGGTTAAGTAAATTTAAAAATAATAAACAGCGAGAATAAATGTACGTTTACTTTTTTTATTTATTAATATAATTATAATTATCCAACGGGAACGTTAAATATTTTATAAGTGTCTTCTCGTATTCTATCAATTTTCCATTTTAGAGATAAGATCATGTTTTTTTTTCGCACAAGAACTATATCTTCCTTACAATATGTGTGTTTTTCTCGCGGATGAAAGTATTCTGCTCGGTTTCCTTCGTATAACGAACCACCGCCTTCGTGTTGGTTTAACGCGATCAAACCGCCACCGCGATATCCACGAGTATTGCTCAGAGCCTCGGAACACGGACGGCACTATGCATGCGTGGGGGCAGGCTCATTTATTTACCGAGGATCAGTATTGGCAGGTTGTAATTTACAAATGCTGGGACCCGCTGGATTTATCGGCACTCCGCTACCCTCTCATTACAACCCTCTGCCCTCCGTCATCTTCTCTTTTGCCCTTCATCCGTCTCTCTTTCCCCTGTCCCTTCCATCTCCTCGTACGTCCCACCGTTCCGGTCTCCTTGCTCGTTACATTTTCACCCTCCAATCGGTCGGCCTTGGTATAACTCCGCTCGTGATTATCGTCAATTGACCTACACTCGATTGAAATACGTAATAAAAGAAGGTAGAACGCACGACTCGACGACCCGAAGATCCGATCAACCCGCTCTCTTCTCGATCCTGCGAGCCACCAGCAACGCTCGAAGCGAACCACCGGCAGCCGCCACCAAGTCTCTCCCTTTTTCTCTCTCTCTCTCTCTTTCACTCTCTTTCACCTCTTTCAACCTGTTTCTTTTTCTGCTTCTCTCCTTACGGTCGTACCATTGCGACGTTATCATTGATAATTCCTCGGTGGTCGGCAAACCGAGGAAAGACTGTGGAGAAAGAGAGAGAGAGAGAGAGAAAGAGGGAGAGGAAGGTAGAGAGAACGTTGAAGAGTTTGCGTGCCGACGGTGCGTTCAGATAGCACGGATTATCGCCATATCCGATAATAGAGTCGGAGGTACGAGTAGGCCGATGATCGTATATGGAAAAATCTGTACGAGCAACAACCGGTGCAACTACGCCGGTATAATCGAGCGGATACATTTCTACGAAACCGAAGGGGAGCAACAGGATGCGAACGGAGATCATGGGCTGCTCGCGATCGAGGATTATCGATCCGCTTGCCATTTTGACAAAGTATACGTGCCGCGCTTCAATGTTACCTGGGAATGAAAAGGTGGAAATTTCGCAGTGTTACCGGAGCCAGTGATGTTATGAGTTAAGTATTAGCTTGTCCGGGAACTTTGTACGTGTTATGATATTTATGACTGTACGATATTTTAACATTTAAAACGTACGTTTTAAAGACACGAGAAGGGGTTTGTTCAGTGAGATGTATATTTAATACGATACGAACGGTTCTGGTAAGGAATGGTAGACACAGGTGTTTCGAGATGTGTAATATGAATATGAAAAGAGCAAAGACAACGTTGATAGATTCGTACGAAAGTATTGTTTCTTGATCTCGCGAATTCTTATAAAAATCATCTGTACCGATACCAGGTATTATTTCTCGTTAGTATCGCATGTAAAATGGTAACTGCAGCTATCAGGAGATGTATAGAAGATTCCGTGATTTCGTTCGGCAGTTCGGCCACAGTTTTTTTCATTTCGCTATGCGCACGTACCGTATGGCAAAGTAAAAAGGTTACGTGAAAGTTTCTCCCAAGCAACGGGATCCAAAAAGGAATCGTTCGAGACTAACGATCTGACCGTTCGTGACTGTCGTAAATAGATGGAATATCCTATAAGGTAACCCTTTGTTAATGAAGGCCCCGAGAGCCACGGTATTTCGCGACTCGCGTGCGTTTCGAGAGAGGAAGATGGTTCGACCAGATTCACCACAGCTAGCCTTTCTTACCGAAGGGATATAGCTTTGAGGAGGGTTCGAGAAAGGTGGTTCAACTTCCTCGCGTCGGATCCGGCCGCCGGTTGTCTTTAAATTCCAAACCGTAAGGAATCCTCGAAAGAGTAATGCCGACATTATGGAAGCCCCTCTCGCGCGAAGGAGAGTTCCTCTCGCGTTGGATTTACACCGATTCAATAAAGTCTACAAATGTGCGAGACTCCGGTACAAAGGCTCTACGGCTCGACCGTTACCGAGCGTCCGGCCACTTACTATTCGATTCTTGATTTTGCGATCGTGAGAATAACCCAGCTTCTATTCTGCGCGGGAGTACCCCTCCGCGATTTTTCTTCACCGTTCACCGTGTACGTATATACGTACATACTTCTATTTCGCTGTAATATACGTACATCCGAGTGTTCTTAGTCCTACGCGAAATTACGAATATATAAAGTATAGTGATACAGCGGGACGTGACTCGACGCCGGTGGTAAATATTTTCACTCGCACGGGAAATGTTTCAGGCGAGCATAAAAATGCGAGTACAGTTTCTCGTACGACCAGCTTCCGGAAGGACTGTAATAACAGTGATATAGCGATAGCGCTTAGGATCGGTGCTAGTGATATACTTCAAGGAAAATTGTACCATGTACGCGTATTACGTCTAAATACCTCGCGCGATAATTTCATTCAAATTAACGCAAACACTTGTCTACGGTAAGAAGGGGTTTGTAGTCTTTTTGTTTTTAAATCTTGTATAAATTTCCATAGCTATCTGAAAACTTCACCTTGACTCAGGCAAACTTGGATATAAAATCCCCGGTATAAACCTACCAATGTAAAGATCGACGGCAAAACATGTACGTTATTTTATCTACGATTCCGTTCTCTCCGTCGTCTCTTCCTTTTCCACTGCTCTTTGGCAAAAAGTATTCGACTACGAAATCGCGGCTCGAATAAGAATCGATATCGTAGCTTCGCGATATGTACAAGGAACGCCGCCGGTGGGTAGGCAGAGTAAGAACGACGGTGTTACCGCACGCAGAAAACTGGACACAAGCATACGGCTTACGGGCGAGTAGCTGAAACGACTGGATGCCTCGTGCAGGTATTCTCCGGCGGCGTTAAGCCCTATGTTACGCCGACAGTTCGATCAGGGAGTCGCGGCGCAGTGCCGTAAATAGGCGAGGTAATCGGGCGCATTCGATTCCACGAGTCTCGAAGAGGTCGGGCTCAGAGTTTGGGCCGTTTAACCCTATAACCGTATGGGCATGGCGGACCCAAAGAACGAGTCTCTCCACCTACTTCTTTCTTTCTTTCTCTATCGTTCTTTCCTCTCTCTTCGCCGTTTCCTTTCCTTTATTTTCTTCTCTTCCTGTCTTCCTTCCTCTCTCGCTCTTTTTTCTCTCTCTCTCTCTCTCTCTTCCTCTTACCCTCCATTTTCTTTCTCCCTTATCCCTCTTTATTCATCTCTTCTTACAACGTTCTCTCCATTTCTCTCTTGCTCGTTCACTTCGGTATCACATGGCGCACATGCATGCATGCATGCATGCATTTCGAAGCGAGGATGGCTCAACTCGGTTCAGGCCAGGGTCTCGGCTTTCCTTCTCTTCGCGGAGAAGAGAACCGCAGCTCGTTAAAAAGTTGCCCGACCGGTTGGGCGCTCGGAGCTGACTCTGCTGTGGTCTACGACCCGACACCCAACACACTCGCAGATCCTCACTCTCGTATACGAACGTACACAGGGAATCTTCTCGCGGCTACGTGCACCAAGAGTAAAGCCTGAAACTTGCGGGCGCGTGTGTACCCCTGCACACGGACAGAAAGAGCCGGATATTCACTACACGCGGATGAACATCATTGAAGGCTCTCCTCTCCTCTTCTCTTCTCGCTGGCTTTCCTTCGTCTTTCCTCCTCTTTTCGTCTACCTCCTCCCTCTTTTTCTTGGCTGTCTTTACCCTCCCCTCCCTCGTTCCCGTCTCTCTTTTTCTTCGCAACTCTCTTTCCCTTTTTCTTTCTCTTTCCCCTATCCACTTCGCGTCGATTCCATGCCTTACTTCTACGTACATTTCGACTATCACCACTGTAGGATATCTTGTCTTATACTCGCCTTCATCGGTATTCGACTTTCGGGTTCGTTTCTTCCTTCCCTTCTTCTTCTTCTTCTTCTTCTTCTTCTGCTGCTTGTCCTTTCTATCTTTTCCTCTTTCGTTCGTTCTTTCTATCTCTTCTTCCTTTCTTCCTTCCTTCCTTTCTTCTTATCCTCTTTACCCTGTACTTTTAGTTTTCTTCCTTTTCTGTTACACGTGAATCGTCTCTCTTTCTCTTGCAATTGAAATACGGGCATGCCATTACGCACACACGAAACTCTCTCTCGAAACTCTCTTCCTCGCTCGTGTCCACCGTTTCGTTAAAGCCAGTACTTTTCTGATGCCTCGTTGCTCGTGTACACCGTCCTCGCAGTTTCTCTTCGTTCTCTTGTTTTTCCCTCTTTATCCTTCTCGTTCGTCTGCTTTCGCGTCCTTGTTGGACGTCGTTTCTTTCGCAAGACGACTTTCCTTCCGTCGTCTTCCCGTCTCCTGCTTCATCCTCGTTGTCTCCTCCTGTTATTCTTCTTCTTCTTCTTCTTCTTCTTCCACCTCTTCTTCTTCGTTGTCCGGTGCCTCTGCTTTTGGATCTCCTTTATCCTTCTGCCTGAGCCCTTCTTTTTATCCGCGGTAACCTTTTTCGCTTAGCGTTATCCTCCGTATCCTACCGAGATACCGATGATCATACGCTGGAAATTCCACGCGGATGAGCATCCTCCAGAGATTCTTTTATGTTTCTTGTAACGTCGCTTCTTGCCACGCGCGTATTATATTGTTTGATTTGTTCCGACCGTTTCGAAGAGTCGATCGGCTTGTTTTCGATCGTTCTGCCGGGGCTGTTATGCTTTTCGAGTTTATACTGCTTTTTATTTACCCTGGACACGCTGCATCGTTCGACGATTCTAAGGTCAACGCGTGTACCTCTGTGATACCGTTCCGTATAATTTCTCCATCGATATTCGACGAATAATAATATTTCACCCAAAATCTATCTCGATTATTTCGTCAGTTTTACGAAAACTCTACCGAGAGACACGTACGATATACTTCCAACGTAATAATCTATATACGTGACATCACGGAACTTGTAAAACCCTCACGTCGGTTCTAAGCTCCTCAGTCATTACCAAATTTATTCGTCACGACGATGTTTCATAATACTATTACGTAGCAGAGGCGTTCGCATGCATAGTGCAGAATGCCGGCTAAAGCGAGCGAGAAACTTTGATAATCCAAGTTATGTGCGAAAGGTCAAAGTAGTTTGTCGTGCCTCGCATCCCTGACGTCGGGTGCATCGGAGTTGCTTAGCGGAGATTTTCTGCGATGACGAAAGTCGACGACGCCGGTTTTTGCACGAAACAACGAACCGTCCAACAAATCAATTCGAAAGACGACCGCTCATGGAGAACAACGATCGGCTACGATAAGTACAAACATCGATAAACGACCGTCGTCGGCTCGCGATCGTGACTTTTTACCTCCTGCATCGTTCCCGACATTTTTCTTCCCTCCTTCGTACGTCTGTTTCCTTATCCTTCGTGAGCGGATACCAGCTCGTACAACGACGGAGGGAGAAGGAGAAGACCTTATACCTATCGGCAAGAACACGCGAACGGCAAAAACTTTCCTTGGAACTATGAAGCTATTCCTACATGTTCGACAGCGTTCGTTAAACGACGCAGAACCGTTTGACCCTTTTAAGCACCGGTAACCGCGACAGAAACCCACGGCGAAATGTTTTTGCCCCGTTACCCTTCGGTAACGCAAGTGTAAATTTATAAGATATCTCGTTCGATAAAAGTATAAGGATGCTGCTGACACTTTATTGCCGTGGTTTTTTTGATATTTCAACGTCCGCCGTACAACTACCACAATTTGCACTGTCTCTGGGCGATTTTATGTGCTGCATTTATGTATCCCTTATGTCGGATGGCGTGAGAATTGTTTAAGCTAATGGATATGTGTTATTTTCTGTTTCAGGTATGTAAAACTCTACGGACGTAACGTTCATCGAACGTTTACCCGATTCTCCGGATTACGTGAGTACATTTAATTATCCGATTGTACGTAAGAACATTTCAATTCCTACGAATTAATAGCGTGAAACATCGAATGATTTATATCGATCGAAATCGAATCAAACTAATCTTAGAGAAATGTTCTCAATGATCATAAATTGTCTGAACTCGTATCAAAATGTAGTGGCAACCGAGAGGAATCTTCGGAGTTCTCACGGAAAGAAAAAAATAATTAATCGTAACTGGAAAAAAATGGGCTTTTATTTAGCGCTTAACGTCAGGATCAAGTGTTCTCTCTCGATAAATAGACTTCATCGCCGAGCCACAAATCGTCCGAAATCCGATTATCGTGGAATAGAACGCGACGCGGCATATCAATTTGATTCACGATTTAAGAGACTGGCGTCAGCGTCTTCCTCCCTGTTTGACAGTAACGAGGAAGACGTCCCGGCGCCATAAGCCCTCGTGGAATTAATCCTCCGGAGAGCCAGTTAAGGTATTTGTATTTTAATTAGCTCCTCCTTTTCGATACCCGTTTGTTCTGCCCACACTCTTCGCGGGTCCGGGGCCCGACTTACCTCGTTCCCTCCAATCTTCTCTCGCTCTGCCCTTCGAATCGTTTAATCATAATCTAATAACCGGCTGACACAAAAAACTAACTCGATAAGTGCATGCCGTTAGCTTAGTGAGGGTTCTCATATGTGAACACTCACGTCCCTACGTATATGTATTTATACCTGTGTGTGCGCGCGGGCGCGTGATCTGCTACCTCGTTCTCTTCTCCCTTAGCACACAGAGTCGAGTCGTCGTGTATATTAACCTGTGTATAGTCCATTTTTGTTTGTTGTTTTTTTTTTCTTTTATATTTATTTCACCGGTGTGTCCGAGCCGCGTGTGTGCCACAGCAAAGTCGTATGAGTGGGTTGCTGGTGGAAGAGTCGAATGAGAGAAGCGAACGTCTCCTCAGATATTATCTATTGCAGTCTGTCTGTCAGGCCGACCGAAAGTCGGCCTCGACGAGCACACCGGTACAGGATGAAGTGTCTTCTGCATAGTCACCCTCTTTTTATGCCGAAGCCTCAGTTCGGCCATCTCGCTAATTCCGTCGTAGCACGCCAGGCACGCCAAACCGAAGCTTTCCGTGCGACTCCCGATGCTGGCCTTTATTTTTCTCCTCCCTCTTCATTCTCCCTCACTTTAACCCTTTCTCCTCGGTCTGTCTTTCTCTTTTTTCTTTTCGATTCGTGTTATCTTTTTTCCACCCCTCCCCTTTTTTCCTTTTTACTTTGTTTCTTCTTGTACTCTTTCTCTCTGTCTTTCTTTCGTTTCTTCGTTTTTTCATTTTTTCATTCGATCTTTTTTTTTTGTTCATTATTCTTTCTTTATTTCTTTCTTTCTTCCTTTCTTTCTTTCTTTCTTTCTTTCTTTCTCTTTCTTCTCATTCCGGCAATAATATATCTTCTCCCCCTCGTCGTTGGGAGAAGTTTCGCCGTGGCACAAAAAAGAATCGCGGTTTGCGAAAGCGATTTGCGAAAATTACACGATCGCGAAAGTCGTTTCGAGTAGTAGTCGTAATACACGCCGCGACCGATATTGTGACTGAAAAATGGTTTCGTCGCCTGCAAGCGGTGATTATGGACGATGGTTTTATAAGAATCAAATTGTCCGGCGCGTTGTGTATTTATATTTGGAACACTTGTTTAAGACCGCAGTTGTTTGATGTTATTGTCCGCCGTTACACGTTTTACTCATTTTTTTTTTTTACTCTCATTCTCCCCCGAGGAATTCGTTGGATCCCTTCTCTTTCCCTTTCTTTTCGCCTTATATTCATCTACGGGAAAAACGAGGTCTTACAAGACACACGGTGAGGGCATTAATATCCACGATATTGACGGGTAGAACGCGAGAGTGAAAAAAAAAAGAACGAAGAAATTCCATCCGGCTTGAACATTTTTCATTATACCAAAAGCTCACGCAGAAATTCTTCATTCGTCCCCGTGCTCGGTTGAAGACGGTTAGAACAGAGGAAAGCCATTATCAGGGCATTCGGTACGCAATATCGTTCCTACGCTTCTGGGTTGATCGCGAAAACTTTTATCATCGACATCACGGCTTCATCAGCCGAGCGACGGCATGTATATACAAGGCTAATATCCGAAGGACACACAGCAGCCCGTAGTCGCGCATTGTCCAAGGAACAAAGCCACGTAGTGGCCGTATCCTATGCTCCTATATTGGTCCGCCCTGTCTTCTTTGCTTGCCATTCTTTCCCATAAAACTTCATACCCTTCTCCCGTCTCTTCATATTGCCCGGCTAGGTAGACACACCATTCGGTGGGATAGCGAAAGAGACAAGGCGAGACGTTGCAAAAACCACGCGAGAAAGAAAGAGGAAAAGAAGAAGAGAGTCATCTACCATTCCGTGCGTCGAGGGTGCCCCTCCAACACAACGACGAACGCCCTGTAAATCTTTCCTCCCCTAACGAGGTGTCGTAAAACGCGATCTTATTAGTGAGTGTGCTTGCCTTTAAAATATGTCGACTTCCCCCGACGAGTATCGGTACCCGTCACGTGGGAGGCTTTGACAGTTCCTTCTTCTGTATATTGCACCTCTCACGATCGTGTCCTGTATACTCGAGTTTCTTCTTCTTCTTCTTCTTCTTATTCTTCTTCTCTTTCTTCTCTGTTTCACGTTTCGTTTCTCCCTGTTGTTGTATGTATGTAGTTCGCTGGCTTTTACTAGTGTTTATTTAAATTCCTACCAGCCTACGGATCTATCGACCACGGTTGCCCACGGTAGGTAGTCCGTCGATTACCCATGGTTTATGAATTCCCCGTTAATTCGCGTCACCGCGTTTCACAGCCGCGTATCGTCCGATTACGACACGTATGACCGTTATTATCGCAATGGGCGACAGAAATCGGTTCACTCGCCGGCTACTTGCGATGCAGCGTGCATACGAGCACGGCCGGCCACTTTGGCTGCGAACGAGAAAAAGGTGTGGGGGTGAACGTGAAAGCGAGACAGAGACGGAGAAACGTATGGAGAATAATCAGCGTGCGGACAGGACTGACGAATGGGATTCGAGCGAAGAAGACATTGTAAGATCGATAGATGGAATCGTTGTGTGTAATGTAAATTGACTCGGACCCAGGCCACGGGAAGACAAGGGGAACGAAACGGTGACAGAAACGCGTGCGCCCGTGTTTTTTTGGTCAGCCGTGAAAATGTCCCCTTCTAAGTGTACCAAGTTTCTCTATAAATTTTCACATCGCTGAAATAGACGTACGTTAATTTACACGCAATCGGTAAGAAACAAAACGAATTTTCTAACTGAATTTTCCGTGATAATAAATTTAGTAGGAAATTAAGATAAGCAAGATCGATAATATGAATAATGATTTCAATTTACAGTGGTGAAAAAAAAAATTTCGATATTAAATCGTCGGTAATCTTCCCAACGGTTATCCGATTAATTAAATATCTTCTTTTAAATTGTTCCGTGAAAATCGCTTATTTAAATAGCGCCAAGTTGATTCAGTGCGACCGCGAGATATGCATTCCCGTTTAACCGATAAAATTACTCGGAAATTCTTCGTAAATCGTTCCGCGGTAATAACACTAAAACAGCGAGTAAAAAAAATACCGCCGCTACCTTATTCACGGCAAAGACAATGGTTGATAAACGGCTTTATGAATTTTATCGTCGAATTAGTCCACTTAACGTTCGCCGCATACCCGTTCGCCAGATACCTACAAAGGAATACATTTCTCCGGGATATGGAGGGTAGAGGCAAGACCGAATAGGGTTTAACGTGGGATCATATTGACTCGATCGCTCTACATTGGCAGTCGCGGGATTCTCAATATGCATCGGATAACATCGAATACTGGCAGGAAACGGCATGGTGTAGCCATCCTAATATGGCTCGAGTCCACATTACTCGAACCCTCCAGTTGGATACCGGCGGCCAGACACTGGTCAGAAACGACTACTATACTACTATACCCACTATATACTACCACAAATACAATCACTACGCAACACCATCATCACCAACGTCGCTACTACCACTACCACTACTACTACTTCTACTAGCACCACTACCGCCACTATCACTACTACCGTTGTTAATACTATTACTACTACTACTACTACTACTATAAGAGATGTTGGTGCAGCGGTGCGTGGACCTAACCATCTTCCTTTCTCTTCGTTGGTTCGTTTTCTTGCACTTCCATTCCATCCATATTCTCCCTTTTCGATAGAGAACATTCTTACTTTGCCTCGGTCCGCTCGACGGCGACCCACATGGTAACGGCGATGAGACTCGGTTACAAGAACGCCTTAGCCGGGATTTACTGACTCCGCGATCGTTTAACGTCAACGTTTCACGGTATCTGAAATCTATGGGCTTCAATAACCCGTTTTAATTACGGAGAGTTATACGCGCGGTTAGCTAAGCTTTCCACGTAATTTAAATTCAACTTGCCGGGATTATTACCTTGATCGTGCGTTAAGTGTAACTTGAATTTTAATGGGCCGATTATATTCGGTTTTAATTGTGGATACTGACGCATTAATAGAGGATATATATTTATTACTGTTGATTTTATGACACTCGCGCGTACGTAGGCTCGAGAATGGTGGATACATAGTGTTTGATTCGAGGAAGGCAATAGAAATGTACAGAATATGTGGAATGGTACAATTGTACTGGGAAAGATTTACGCTAATGTAATATGTGTTATTTATGAGAAAATTTATCAATAATTTGCAAATACTTAACATTCTTATAATCTAATCTATCTTTTGTTTATCTTCTATCTGCCTATCTGTGTATCTGGAAGAATTTTAAAAATATTTATACCGACATCCACAACTGCGTTTTGCACGATTTCTTACGTTTCTGGCAAGTTTTTCTCGTGAAATCGTCACATGGTAGGGATAATAGACTTAATGACTGTATTACACGACTTCAAGGCGAATAATGACACTATTTAAAATAATAAAACAAAGTAATTATCACACCCATCGGACATAGGCAAAGCCGGGTCAAGTTAACTAATTACATTTTTTATATCCACGCATATTCGTTCTATATTGTTAATTAGTAAAAAATGATGACATCTACATTTTTCAAGGTTTTCATTCTCTGGAGAATTAAATTTTTTGCAAACGTACACATTTGGCGTAAGAATTCCATTTATACGGAATATCCTGTGTCGTGAAATTATTCCAGCAGCGTCCTCCTCGCGGGGACATCAATTACATTTTTACAACGTCGTTTATGGCGTACGCCATCGGGAAAAAGTAGTGCCGTAATTAGTATCCTATACACCGTAGGAGAGTGTAGGGACGATGGTATTCAGCGCACTTCGATGCAGTAGTGGCAGTCAATAATTAAAGGCTTTACCGAGGACTGGCTTACACCGGTGTACAAGTTTTTCATAGAATCGGTAGGATTGCGGGCGAGCAAGTGGGTATCATTTAATTGTATAAATTGAATACAATCTCTCGTCGGGTTTCAACGAGGGAAAGGAAAGGAGAATTATTAATGGATAAACGCGACGCGGCAGAAAAGTGCGAATAATTTTAGCAATCCAAAGAATCCGGGCCCTCGTCTACGACATTTTACGCAATACCTTATAGTACTCGATACCGTAATATCATTAAGTCGTACAATATGTAGCTACATTTATATGTAAACGCCAAATATAATAAGAAGGGGGAATTTGCATTTACCTGTAACGGTATAATGAACGAATTTATAGCTACTTACAATTTTTCAATACTTACTTACACCGGAACGGTGGTTTTTCCGAAGATAATCTTATAAAGCTTATCATACACCTAGCATTTTTATCGCACATTATAGGACATGGATATGCTTAAATGAAAATGCTTAAATAAATAAAAAAAAAACGTGTGTATACGCAAATATATATATAATTTTGCACTTTGAAGCGATCTCTGTTTACACATATATTATATCGCAAACAGCGTAGTAATTAGACGCATCCTATATAAATTCAAAAAATCACAAAAGAGAACAAACGTCGAACACCCTATACAGTAACGATAAAAGTGATGTGTTCCGATTAAGAAAATATTACACAATAAGCACGTTGAATGCATCGGTAATATGTACTCTTCGCGATCGACAATCCCTACAATTTATCCTGTCTATCCTAGACACGGAATAGAGAGTGTTTCGGGGTCCCGGAGAAAAATAATATTCGGTCTTCACGGTGACACAAGAAAAAGACGGAAAGTACGATCTTCGTTGCGTGGCATTGTAAGAAGAGAGAAAACGGAATGAATGGTCCGAGCACTGCACGTTGAATGTCATACATATGTATATGAGTTGTATCCGATTAATCAACGTAATAGACCGAGTTGTAATCGCGGCGGACACTCCATTATGATCATTCGCGTGTACAGTTTCATGCCGCTAATCTGAAATTAATCAGCCGCTTAATCATTACTGTTCCGTAGTGAACTCTCCGCGTGCGGCGCGACGAACGGGTCCGTTTTCTCGTTACGGAGATACACTCTCTCTCTCTTCCTCTCTCTCCCTCTCTTTGCTGTTTTCCTCTCTTCGTTTCTCTGCTTATACCTTCGTCGTTCTCTTCGTTCGTCTTACTTTCACAGATACACCTTTTTTTCCATAAATTCCCCTTCCCCCGTTTTCTGTCTCCGTTGAATTACCATTTCTATTTCACTGTATTTGTCTCTGTTTCATTGGTGTCTTCGCGTTTCTCTCGCTCTCTCTCGATCTTTATAAATCTCACGATCTCTGTCTCTTGATCGTGCCAGCATAAGGTTGTGGTCGATTGAAGGATTTATACCGTACGACGGAATGCACGATGAACTACATTAATTTTGCGTTTTCGGCGACGCTGATGTATCGTTCGGAGCTCATTATCGCTCGCGTCGAGGTAGAATTTATAGTGTGACTTAATCTATGATGTAATCTCCACGTTTGTTCTCTCTTCGCGCTACGTGTACAAGCGGCGCCTCTTAATCTTGGAATTTCTTCGTTATAATGCATCCGATCGGTGATCTATAGATGCCGCATTTCTTATACGCCGGGATAGAATAAATTAAGAGTTAACCATTCTCGAAAATTAGATGTAAAACCGTGGTAATTACAACGGAATACTTCTCGATTAATTCCATCCCCACTTCACCCCTTTAAGTAAATATTCGCTATACAATTTTCCCTCCATTCCCCAACCAGTACGTGTCAATTATTATCAATTCTTATTTTCTCCGTATTCTGCAATATATTTGAAAAAAAAAACTGTCTAAAGCTGATTTGAATCGTGGAAACATTTCATGGTAAAAAATTCCAGTGGTGGGCCACCTAACGAGAATCAGGTTCTACGTCCTTGAATCGGACACATTTTTTTCCATTGGTCCAAGAAATTTTGAATAAAATTAAACCACGGAACGTTTCTCAAAATCCCGAATAACACTTTTTTCCCGTCGGAAACGCGTGTCATGACCCGCCGGAAAAAGAAAAATAAAACGCGCGGTAATTTGAACGTATCTCTCATCGAATGGTCACGCATTAAGTTTTCCAGCCCCCCGAGACACTTGTGATTAATCGAAATGAATCAGCAGCGTGGATCCGTACGATGGAAGGAGACGGCCGATGATCAGGGTGGGCGTAAACTATTACACACATCGGCAGGAGATGTCAGCCGGGCCGGGCGTTGTTATTAATTAAATGTCTGACTGATAGACATCAACCGGCACGCCAAATTCCCTTGCGGGGCTTCTTCCCTATTAGACATCATTTGTCTCTGCTACCGGATATCTCTGCGCTCTCTTTTTCTCGCGCCCCACCCGCAATCAGGTTTTATTGTCGCTTATCGTTCAACGATGTAATTTGTATCCCTCTTAATGCTCTTCATTAGCCACGGTCCTCCTGGCGGGATCGAACGATATCTCAAACTCGAACGTGTTAAATTGTTCCCCATCGTGCTTTATTCCGTACTGGTTTCGTCGTTTCGACAGAGTCGTTTGTTGTTTTCTATGATTCTGTACAGAGAGATATCAAAAGGGATGCGATGGATTTTTCTATTTTATATCGTTCAATGGATGTACTTCTATCGGACTTTGTAAAAAAAAAAAAATACTATTCACTTTGCAGCGGGTTTAAAAGTAATTTACGAGTATTTTTTTACATCCGCCCGGTGATGAAACATTTACTGTGGTAGATTTTTTTCGAGGACGTTCGTGGCAGGGAGAGAGAGAAAAAAATGTAATGAATATGTATAGAGTAACGTTAAAAGGAACGATGGTACGTGATAATACATCATCATACAATGGTGAGAATAAGTAAATTAATTAATCAAAATCTGTCCGATTCGATAGCGATCCATTTTACCGGTTACCAGTGCAATTACTACCGAACCAAATATGTCATACGCACCTGTATCCAGATAACACACGGTTCGTGTCGATGATGAGCATAGCATTCACAAAGTAAATCGTCTAACAGGATGATATTTTGTTACACGCGGCGTACGCGTTCCATGAAGTTTGCGATTCATTTGAATCATCGTTTCTCATCAACACGGTGAAAAATTTCTAGGTATCGATCGGGCAACTATCGTATCGTTACGCTCGACAGATACATACGGCTTATTAATATTAATGAATGGCCTCTCATAAGTTCTCCTTGATTTATGTCTCCAAGTCCTACGCCAATGCAAGCTTGTTGCCCCGCCGTAAATCTTCCAGCATAGCGGGACAAAAGTAATTTCTGTACGTTATTTGTATTTTTAACAGGTCCCTACCTCGGTGAGTCCTCGTTTCGTCGCTTCTCTCCCTCCCCCCCCCCCCTGCCCCTCCCTCTCTCTCTCTCTCTCTCTCTCCTCTCCCGTTCGTGTTGTTTGCCGCTAACGACGCGTGGAGGAATCGAATTTACCTTTCGAAAGAAACATTATCTAGCCACGAAACATTTTTCTTCGCCTCGTCATACGGGCCACACCAGCCGACGTTGTCAGCGGTGTGGCTCGTGTTTTCGAAAGTCGCACACACGACAAGGTATACACCACCTAAACGATCTAACGGTATGATATAAATTATCAGAGTTATATCACGTCCGAGGAAAATTGTTGTAATTTAGAAAGTACACGTTTTTATATCTGAGAAGAGAGAAAAAAAGGACTCGAGCAATATCGGGGACAAACAGAAATAACATGGTAATATAAAAATCTTATAAAGTACCAAAGAAACAGACAGAAAAGAAGAAAAAGAAAACAGGAATAAGATGAAAAGAATATAGAAGCTTGTAATTATACTCGACACTATCATCAGCTTCCTTTCACAGGAATTTTTCATAACGAGAGTAAACGTCGTTTTTACCGCTACTTCGGTATTCCTTAATCACTCGAGGGGGGGAGATAGAGACAACCCGTGTAACTCGTGTTCTCTAAAATACCTATTACGGACACTAGATAACGATCCCTTTGAACGCGACACCGTTGCACTTCTCTTCGTCGCTCCCTCGCACCTATATACCTAACGGCGGGCGTTGATTCTTTCACTTTTAACGAAGCACGAACGGAGAAGGAACTAATTTGATTAAAGTTCAAGGGTACAAGTGGCTCCTTATCGCGTACCTACTCTTTTCCCCGTGGGCGCTCCCGGGTGTGAGGGGGGGAGGGGGGATTCCTCAGAAAACGGAGGATAAGTTTCTGGCTGGAGCGTGGACAGTGAATTATGGGCGTTATTGTCCGCCCGCGAACAACAGCCCGCCTCATTACATGTGGGAATTATTGACGGCAGACCGCCTCGGTGGCTCTCTAAGTGCACTACGTGAGACCCGTCTTCCACCTTCGTCGCCTCCACTTTACTTTACCTTAGCTTACCTTACCTTACCCTGGCCATGCATTTACCTTGGCTCGCCACGACGGTAGTATACCTTACCTCACACACCGTAACATTTTTTTTCGACCCAGTGTACTCTCTCCTTGCGTTTCGCGAGTCGCTCCTTACCACCGTTGGCCTCTAGGAGCAGAGCCGCCTGTTTGTGTGCCTTCCATGTCCCCCTCCGTTCAAAAGGACCCTTACTCTGGCGGGTATGGCCGCTTCCTGCAATTCGAAGTTATTGACGACAATGCTCGGACTCCTGGTATGGAAGAGCGCGAGGCTGGTTAAGGAGGGTAGTTAGAAATTATGGGAGTGTTTGCCGTCAAAATAGAAGCGCGGTTGGAATTATAGGAACTTCTTACACCGCTGGAGGTTGGATAGCTGTTTTATAAAAGGGTTATTCATGTACCGAGATGAGGAGAAGATTTAGTGACTGGAACGTATATTATATATTATTTCTTTGCCCGTTGTGTGAGAAGTGTCAACCTAGTTGGCAATTTCGTTTTATAAATGAGCTACGAATGGAAGTTTATACGGATGTTTACGGACGCATCTTCCACGCGTCGGAATCGCGAAGTCGTTTTACGTAGTGGGAGTCAATTTCACGGAAATTACTGTCGCGTGTTAAGGGGTTAATTCCGGAAACTTTCCACGGAAGTTTAGTTACCGGTTACATAAGTATTCTTTTATGGCGAACTACATTCGATCGTGGAATAGTAGCAACGATTGTAATGGTATGTTTTGAAACGGTGCGCAGAAGTTCAAGGGGATTCGAAGATATAGGTTCCGGCGAACAGCGGCAGAGGTCAGTTCTGTAAACGATAATTTTAGAAACGTCGGGGTTGGAATGTCTGATATCGAGCAGATCAAACGAGAAAGGTCATTTTATTCTCGTATACTTGCTCATCTTGCACTCACCGAGACCGTAGAGGGACTTTCTAAACGAACGATGGTATACTGGAATTCGCTCGTGCAGATTTGCGCATTTCGTGAGAATTGCGCAGACCTTTTAAAGAGGCTGACACTAATTAATTCTCAAACGAGATACGATCGTGCGCACAATAAACAGGAGAAAGTCGCCATTAACTGCCAGAAAAATCGGTGCTTGTTAAGAGAGTTGGGAAGTATCGTTATAAAGCTGATCGAAGATAACCTGATATATTAACGTATAGTATAACCCCTTTTTATCCCTGGAAATACTTGCCGTTATATGTACCTACTACAGTACGAAGCTGAGAAGTTAACGGTTTATTAAAGATTCGTCGCCGGTAGTCCTCGTAATTTGATCGCGGCGCACGCGACTATTGGAAGTAGTACAAGTAGTAGTAGTAGTAGTAGTAGTAGTGGTAGTGGTAGTGGTAGTGATAGTGGTAGTGGTAATAGGACAGGGAGACGCGGAATCGCGTGGAAATTCATAAACGTTGTAAGAGATACTTTTACAAGCCAGATGACAGATATACCGTCGATGGAATATAAATCGGTTTGAATTATATTTGATAACGACACCGCTACACTTCGATTCATCGACGGCCATTAAAACGATCTACCATATATCACTCTGACCGCAAAATATCCGGCACATTATTTCACTTAATGGCGGTAAATACAAGACAAATATCCATTGCGTTTGATACAAAACGATACGACGGTAATCCTGAAAAGTGCACGTCGGTGAAGTACGAATTTCGAAAAATTTGTAAAATAATGTCCCAGCTATTACGACAACCACAATCATTTTGTGATGGATAAAACTACGCATTACGAAGATTCCATCGGGTAGAATCTCAATCGGGCCCGATAATCCAGAGAATTCATGGTCTGTAAAGTTCCTATAAATTTAGAGGAACGTCTCTAACCGGAGATTCCATAACGATCATTTTGATAGTATCATCCCTCTCCGTATTTACGTAAAGCGATACATATCTCTCGTTGATGTCCGGCGAAACGACCACCAACATTTTCATACATCCCGAATCCTCCTCCTCTTCCTTGTCCTCCTCCTCCTCCATCGTATCTCCTCTTTCCCCTCTTTCTTCTCGTTCTTTTGCTCCCCTTTACTTTGGATCGTAACGACAATGTCCTCGTTGTATGTGCAGCAGAATTTCGCACACGAATAAACGTAAACATCGACAGTATCAACCTTTTCAGAGACTATATTTGCAATGTTATTTTCCCCGATACAAAATGCCGGGGATATTCGCGAACTGGCGTTAGGTACTCGCGTTTCGCTCGCTCGAATACAAATTCGTTGTAGACACACCTAGCTTCCTTTTTCTTCCACCATCGCTAAATCCGGGAAATCAAGTGTATATCTGATCACGTTTATTCTTGAGTATCGTACTCTTCTAACGTAGAAACACCCTATCCTAACAAAGCTGAGCGGTTTTCTTTCTCCGGAAATTTACATAAACTTGTACTCTATGGTTCGACATGTTAAGTACGTTTGTAAGAGTCTTTCTATTATGCCCGATTCGGATAGATTCCTCGCACACACGATTCGATCGTATGGCATTTAAAAGAAATACTTAAGAAAAGTCCCGACGTTTTAAAATTCTACCGGTAACATTTTATCCAAAATCTAGGAAAAGATTTTTATCGATATCTCGGAAGCAACGTTGAAGATTCCACGGAAGCTCGTAAGCAGGTGTGTTCACATGAAAGAAGAAAAAAAGAAATGGTGTGCATCAACGAGGATACATCTATGGCTAGCGTGAAAGGGCGGCGACTAAAAGTAACAAATAAATTTCATCGTAACTGCTCGCGGGTTAAATCTCGACGGTAGATTACAAGAGATTGATGAATACCGTGGTACAAGAATGCTAATAACTCTAATGATTCTAAGAATCCATGTTTCTTCTATAACTTTCTATCTTGGTACCGTACAAAGTACATATTCCATACCGTGATATAATTAACGTACGATACATAGCTAAATTTTCACATAAATGAAAAATATATACATACACATACATTAATATTGTATATAACAACAAACCGGAACTTACGTTCGCCCGTAACGGTATAACGAACGAACCAACGTGTATAGATCACACCTCCCTTTTTTTTCACCGATACGATACTCTTAGTTTGTTATTTTTCCACGGAATAATCTTATAAAACTCCAGCGGACGTTATCCCCGAAAATACGAGCTATCGTAACGCACGGGCTTGATTTCTTCGAAAATCCAGCTGGATTGGAAACATTAACCGAAAGGTGGTCCCCCGGGGTTCCCGGAGTTCGGGTGTGTCCTGAAGGAAGAGACGGGTACATCGTTGCAACCGATGCGCATCGATGGGACACACCTGTGAAAGGAGGGGGCGCGCGGAGGGGCGGACGAGTAAGAGCGTGGGCCACGGCGTAATAAATTTCACCCGGTAAAAACGGCACGGTGGGTTACGAGAGATTGATGGACCGACGCGCGAGGTGAGAGCGCGAGGCCGTAAGCGGCCTTTTGCCCACTGACAGTGATCATCAAACCAGAAAAAGTTGCCACCCGGAAAGTTCGGCCTGCGGACCGCCCTCGATTGAGGCTAACGGCTGTAATGACCAAGCCGCGCGGCCAGCTTGAAAATAATTTTGACTCAATTACGTACGGGCCCTTGCCGAGCCACGCCACATCACCACCATACCATACCATACCATACCATACTACACCATGTAGTAGACTTTATTGTTAGTCCAGCCGGACGTACCTCAGGGTTACGTGAACCCGATCTTCGGGTTCGCTCGTTACGCGTCGTAACCATCGTGGCATCGCGTTCTATATGTGTTTTGTTTAAAGGGTTACCCACCGGGGAAAGTTTTAATATACCCGTGTTCCCCCGTTCTGGGTAGCGACGGTTAATGGTCATGAAGAGGGAATTGCTCCCTTTCGTCGCGTGTTTCAAGTACTATCGTGCACAGACAGATTGGGTTCGCGGCAAAAAGTTCCGTCTGAGAACGTTTTCGACGTATGTACGTTAGGTATATGTATAGGTACTTCTTGTTTTACGTTTGTTACTTTTGTTATGGTTATTTACACGCGGCTACATAATTGAAGATGGAATGGCTTTTTGGTAAATAATACACGGTATTCCGTAGAGATACCTATGGGCTTCTTTAACGACCGCCACGCATAATTACCATGTGGAAATTTTCAACGTATTTTCATAGCAGGCATTCATTTCTACTTGTAATTAAGTTCTGGTGTATTCGTGAAATTTTGTACGTTTGGAAAGATTGTTGCGTCGGGGTGGAATTCCACGCGGACGCGGTAAAACGTGCCCGCGGATTCTTTCCAGTATGCACCTTTCCTTATGCCGCATTCTTCCTTCGACGCCTGCTGTGCTGCCTATCGCCGGGGATATAATGCCCCGCGCAACCATTCGCGAACGTGCATATAAGAAACTGTTTCACGTCTGCTAATGCCACGCGGTTAAAAGCGTGTTTAACGTTAACCATCGAAACACGTTCGAAGTTATACGTGTACGGGTTAAGTTATTACGAGTAAATACGAGCGGTTCGATGCCACGTTACAAGTCACGTTAGCGGGGTAATATTTGCTCTTTCGCGTGGTAGTTGCAATTTCCCGTAACCTCATTTCGTTCTACGGGTTAATATTTACAATTGTTGTTACCGGTGTATCGTTAACCCGTTCGTTGTTTCCTCTATCCGTAATACCTTCGTCGACGTTCAATTTCTCAGAATTGATCCTTAGCCGGGGATCCCATTAAAAAGAAATCTCCCGTCTACGGTAGTCAATGATCATCGAATCACGAAAATTCATTGAAACAGGATCCCAAAGGACCCTGGGCCGGTCTGTATTGACTTGTGAGGAGGATGAATAAGCAACGTTCAAAGTGTATCGAGCGATGACGATGCTTCATGATCGGAGATAACACGTAGAAGACTATACGCCAATTTCAGGCCGCATTCCCTCAAGGGATTAATCGCCTCTCGTTTAAACCTTCGGCACTCCTCGTGCTTCCATTTTTAAATCCTCACGGCATCATCCATCGAGGTGGTTCCACGTACACGGGTTGCGTGTAGGTATAGGTAACTACTCTAATTATCGAGATCTCACGTAAAACGAGTATGTAAACATAAATCGACAATCTAGTTGAGTCAACCATGCGATCGCTTAACTACACGGGGGAACGAATTTTTCTTCCGGTATCCGTTCGTGTCCTTGACGTCTTATTACCGGTGATTAAAAGCGGTACAACCTTTATTCTTACCCTGTTTTTTTCTTAATTGAGATAATTCTTTCGTCGGTTATCACGGTTCTTTCTTTACCGTCGTCAAACTAGCCTTTACGCGAGGACGATGGATAGATAGAAAGGAGTACGTACCTCTTGGCGGTTTTTCATCTTTTACGTCTTATTATCCCCGCATTATGAAAATAAGCGTACATGCCCCTAGGTTTTTACCTTGCCGGAGTCGAATGTCATTAACTGATTTTCTTGATTACAGACTTTCGAATGATTTAGAATAACTTTAATGACGCTCCGAGTAAAGCGTTCTCCTACTTATTATGAATATTCGCGTGCGTAAGTCCGGGTATTTTTGTTCCCGTGAAAAAAACATTCGGTCAATGATAGAAATTATACGGTACGCTGTCGTTTCGCTGGAAAAACAGTCCGACCTGCCCGGTAATAGGTACGATGATTGTTTAATCAATTTTAAATGTCGATCCCTCGTAATGTATTCCCGTATACCTGCAACAAGAGCGGGGAATTTGTCATTCCACTTCACCGCACCTTTTCATATCATTCTGAAAACACGTTTCATTCTCGTTCTTTCATTTCTATGGAGCACCGAATATCATTACGCGCCAGCGACAAACTGATTTTCATAAGGCATACAGAATTCTATGAATAAAACACTAACTACCTGTCGCAGCATTTTTACCCACAGTTTTACCCTCCAATCTCGTCGTAAATTCACCACCTCTGTTTCAATAGTTATCCATTGGAAAATTCATCCCCGTAATGTTGACTCGCCATGGCAAAACGTATGCCATAGGTCTAACGATTCCCACGTTTATAATTACCAAGTTAATGTTTACTAAATTTTTTTCAAAAGCAGTCTACACTTCCCAAACCATAAGCATACATCGAAGAATCGTCGATCGTTCGAATGAAACGACGGTGGGTGTCGAAATACTGACAGACAGAAAATGAAAAAGCAAAAAAACACGAAAAAAGGGTGGGGGTGGAGAGATAGCGCGAGTAGGGTTGAAAATGAGACAGATGGTCGACATTCAGTCGAATAGTCGGAGGGTGGAGGAGGAGGTGGAGAAGAAAGAGAAGGAGAAGGATCGGAGGGAAACGGAATGGAGCGCGCACGCGAAAAAGGGCCCCGCGTAAATTGAAAGGGGGCACGGCTGTCTTGTTGTGTTTAAAAAGGCAATTTGCGGGCCTGAGATACGGCCTATATATTACGGCGCAACTGGTACGGGTGGTGGGAGATAGCTCGCTCGATAGCGCCCCTTTGCTCTTCGAGAGTGTACCCAGAGAAGCGAAAGGGGACTTTCCGTACAGAGTTGCCAGATAAAGTGGGGATTTTCGCGCACGCGCAACTGCCCGGTAGGAATTTCTACTCCACATCCTTGCACAGTTGGGCCAAAAGGAGTCCCTTGGTACCCGGTTATGCGATTTTACGAAAGGTAAAAATTGTCGATTCAATGGGCTGTTTCGCGATGGTTTTGTTTCTCTGGAAAGAAACATTTTTTCTTTTATTTTATTTAAATTTCTATCGCAAACCATAATACTATATATTACAAAATATGAATCAGAATCAGAACAGAAATAGAGTATCACCGGGTTACTTTCATATTAAAAACTACAAGGTACCCGATGAAAACTAAACATCGTACGGGACTGAGTGCACGTGGTTCCATGCACGGGTTGTTCAAGCGCGCATGCGCGGTAGATCGTAGCCGGGGGGACAAATCCCCCGGTCGGTCCAGGACCGTTTCCGTGGGCCTTACCGGCTTCGTTCTTTCCTTATAACCCTTTCGGCGTGCGGTCCGTTTCTCTCCGTCGGCCGCGGGAGGGGCCACGTTGCACCTCCCACCATCGGCAACCGGCAAATGCATTTCTTGTGTAGCATGCTGCTCGTTTGCGGAGGATACGATTTACTCCCGGTATATAGTCGTATTCAAATATCTTCTTGCCGCGGCCCTTTGCGCGTACTCGGAGCTGACTCGATTCCCTTTCGTCCGCCGTCTCCGTTTTTCTCCTTCGCCGTCTTTGTTTTCTTTCTTCCTTTATTTCTTTCCTCTGCCGTACTCCCTGCCGCTTTATGCACTTCGCCACATACTTAAAGCGTAATCCACTTACCGCGCTCGCAGTCCGAACGACCACCTAATTCTCCGTAGTTCGGTGTAATTGAAGGGCTACCGGTAGGAGACTCTCGTTCGGCGGTTTAATTATTGCCGGGGAGGGAGAAGGTGCGCGTCCGAGTAAGAGGGGGGCCCCCCCGAACCCATGGCGCCACGTATATCTGGTTTTACGACGCGGATATTACTTCTCCGGTATCGATCCTGGTGAATATTGCGGCTTCCGCTGCGGGGGAGTGATGGAAAATCTGCGCTCGTTGACAGGTGAAAGTATAACGGGGTCGGGCAGTTTAACGGTTTGAATGGAGGAAGCGGTTGTTGCTTTCGTTTTTAGTTAAAGCGACTACTTTTTTATTGTGTTCGTTCGAAGTGGATTTTTGAAATATGAATCAAGTTGGATATGTACGTTTTTTTGTAATAAGATATACTTAATTGCTTCATTTCCGTTCGCTGCAGGAACTTTTGGATCCAGTTCGATCATTTCTGTTTTACCGACTTTGCGGGCAGAAGTTTCCGTACCTCACCGGAGATGTCGCTTCCGCGGCCGGTGTTCTTTGGTAACTTGATAACGATGCACCCTTATCAAGATACTTGTATCATACATGAGGGGTAGGATAGAGTCTAAATTTGAGAATTTCGCAAAAATCTGAAGGGGGTAGGCCAGGATTTTTCTTAATTTTCATAATTTGTTGGCCATTGCCACAGTTTTTGTGATAGTAAAATGATCGAGGATATAATTTGCACTCTCCAAGTATAAATAATTTAATTACAGCATGATCGCAATGTACACATTTCTAGAGTAGAGTGAAAGTGAAAACTTATGCGCAACACCAGTGCGGAATTAAACGTTTTCCGATGCATTCAGACTGTTCGTACTTTTGGTTCGAGAATTTGTTTGGCAGCTTTTGTACGATCTTAGAGGGAGCATCGGTATAGGGCTACAAGCTCATTTGCACAGAATGTGTGACAATTGTAATAAATCGTTACTCGATATCGATCGGTTTGCGTTACTTACTAGCGCGATCTAGGAATCTCGCATTCCCTCGATGGTTACTTCTTCAGCCGGCATCATAAATTCCGCACCGGCTCCAATTAACTTTATCGCAATCTGAACAAATTATACAGAATGCCGATGCTAAATTCAGCAGCGAGGTGGACGAAGATAACGGTAGGGAAAACGAGAACATTAAAATGACAAAAGATAACATTTAGTTTTCTGTGCCTCTTGATACCGTCAGCTATCTTGCAATTCATTCTCCACGTTAATCAGTATTCTTCTTTTTATTCAACGAAATTTTTTATCCCTTTAAAATGATCGAGGTCGTTTTGGACACGTAATCCGAAGGTGAATAAGACAGTGAAAGATTCAGGTCGGTATCTAAAAATTTTCGAAAACGGCGAGCGAATTACGAAAATCGCGAAAAATCGTGAAATTATGACAGTTTTTTGATCGGCATTCGCTCAATTTTGAAGATAGCGACCTGAAACTGGTACCGTTGATTTAGTTAGGAAATTCTACGCCAGATCAATATATAATAGTTGTACTTTTCGAAAATTTAATTTTTTGCAAAAATCTGAAGGGGGTAGGTCAGGATTTTTTGCGATTTTCGTAAATCGCTCGCCATTTCCGTAATTTTTGAGCTATTAAAATGATCCTGGGCGTTTTGGACGCGGAATCCGAAGCCGAATAAGACAGTGAAAGAATCATTTTGATAGCTCAAAAATTACGGAAATGGCAAGCGAATTACGAAAATCGCAAAAAATCCTGACCTACCCCCTTCAGATTTTTGCGAAAAAAAAAATTTTCGAAAAGTACAACTATTATATGTTGATCTGGCGTAGAATTTCCTAACTAAAACAATGGTACAAGTCTCAGGTCGCTATCTCAAAAATTGAGCGAATGCCGAACGAAAAACTGTCATAATTTGACGATTTTTCGCGATTTTCGTAATTCCTTCGTCATTTCCGCAAATCTTGAGATATCGACCTGAATCTTTCACTGTCTTATTCGGTTTCGAATTCCGCGTCCAAAACGTCTGGGATCATTCGAATAGCGCAAAAATTACGGAAATGGCAAAAGAATTACGAAAATCGCGAAAAATTATGAATTTTAACCAGTTTTTTGATTGGCATTCGCTCAATTTTTGAGATAGCGGTCTGAAACTGGTACCATTGTTTCAGTTAGGAAATTCTACGATAGAACAATGTATAATAGTTGTACTTTTCGAAAATTTAATTTTTTGCAAAAATCTGAAGGGGGTAGGTCAGGATTTTTTGCGATTTTCGTAATTCCTTCGTCATTTCCGCAATTTTTGAGCTATTAAAATGAACGAGGACGTTTTGGACGCGGAATCCGAAGCCGAATAATACAGTGAAAGAATCAGATCGATATCTAAAAAATTATGGAAATGGCGAGCGATTTACGAAAATCGCAAAAAATCCTGACCTACCCCCTTCAGATTTTTGCGAAAAATTAAATTTTCGAAAAGTACAACTATTATATATTGATCTGGCGTAGAATTTCCTAACTAAATCAACGGTACCAGTTTCAGGTCGCTATCTTCAAAATTGAGCGAATGCCGATCAAAAAACTGTTATAATTTGACGATTTTTTACGATTTTCGTAATTCCTTCGTCATTTCCGCAATTTTTGAGCTATTAATGGTACTCCGTCATTTAAATAATTTCTTTATTTTCTTTGTGCGCATGTCACCGGTGACGTATTTCAGTAAAAATTATTCAAACTTCAATTTTTCATTCTACGTTGCGAACGATTACAGTGATCCATGATATCTAGGGAATTATACAGAAATCCAGATTGACCAGAACCGTCCCAGAATCGAACGGTTCCGGGTAGCGTGGATCACAGAAATTTCAACGAGCGTTTTCCGTCTATTTGTCAAGAGGATTCCAGGTGGATTCTTCCGGTAAACACGGTGCGCACCTTTGAGACTCACGATTTGGAATGTTAATATAACGGTCCGGTGAACAAGCATCGTTACGAGGGACAACATGGACATTTATGATTAGCAAACAGTGGAATGGCGACATCCGTTTATGCAAACTTTCCTCCTATTAATCTTATTATATAATACTCGTCGTACACACTGTCGAAAGCATTTGGAAAGTTGTAGGTACACGGTATTTTAGTAGCGCGCCTCGGGTAATCGTTGATTTATGTACACCGTCTTTGTTTGTGCATCAACTTCCAGGCATTATATGTTATTCCATCATTTAATCTTGCCCTTGGTACGATCTTCGATAAAGGACGAGGCCAATAATTTTCCTCTATCAAACCCGACCGTACGCCAAACGTTTTCCGCACTAATCACCGATAAAACTATCGTCGATGTCGCCCGTTCTAACGTTATCTTATTTATCGCCGTCTTTCCGTAATATGTATACCAAACATTTGCGGGTGAGCGCGATACGATGCAGAAACAGGTAAACATTTGCGTACACTTGCGAAATCGTTCACTTGCGATCGTGGATCAGGTAGACCGTGTAAGGGTTGAAGTTCACGTGGAAACCTGGGACCGGTGGTCTACCTCTCGAATTCCGAAAATCAATGTTTACCTGACGAGGTAAATGAGACTTCCACCCTCGCGTCTACCTCCGGGAATCGCGATTTGAAATGTTGATATAACGGATGGGTGAACAAGAAAAGCATCTCCCTAACCCCCCCAATGGAATCGGTGTACTTCTATCTGTGTATACGTATATTCAACTAGCGAAAGCAGTCTCTCTCTCCCTCTCTCCCTCTCTCTCTCTCTCTCTCTCTCTTATGATCTGGTAGTGTATAAAAAGACAGGCAACGTTGTCGGTACGTTGAACTCGGCAGGAGAGTTCTGCCAGTCTCTCGCGGGGCCGTTTCAGTATTTGACTGTTCGGCCAGGACGATGGGTGCGCGGTGCTCTCCCTTTTCCTCTCCTCTATCTGTGTGTATATCTCTCTCTCTCTTTCACTCTCTCACTCGTTCTTTCTCCGTTTCACTTCACGTGTCCTCTCTTTTCTCCCCGTCCTCGTATCCGGGTCTCTTTCTGGCCCCGTCTTTCTCGCACCCGCGGCACTTCGACTCCTGTCGAGACGACAGAACGCCATAAGCAACCAATTTAAATGTAAATTGAAAACCACCGCGGCATACAAATTGTTCGACTCGCCGTCAAAAAATACTGCGAGCAAAGATCAAACGGAAGACAAGACGCGGCGGCGGCAAGTGAGGGTAGCTCTCTCGCAACGGGCCCCCGATACGGCAGAGATAGAACGAGAAAAGCTGCCCCGGCGATCGTACCTTCCGTCCGTTCCGAGATATACCGCCCGCTAAACTTCTTCTTTAAATATTTACCTTCGCACCCGCCTCACCTTTTGTCACGGGGTAACCCGGGAAAGGGGGGAGGGGGTTGCCCCTCGTGAAACCCCCGGCACTCGTCGCGCGACCACGAAAAAATAGCCGGGGACATCGACCGTTCGTGGATAAAAGTGGTTCGGAGAGGGTTCCGCGTTTTTCGAGTCGACAGAATCGAATAGAACGTACCAAGGGGGGGGGGGGGGGAGGTTTGGTAACAAATTCAAAAGCTGTCCCGACCGGAAGAATGCCGAACGAAAACCTTTTCTGTCTGGCCCTCTATTTTCTAGATATTTTTTTCATGAGATTTTTCGGTGAAAGAACCATTGCAGGGTTAGAATCCGGTAGACAGACGGGGAAGTTACGATTTAAAATAAATGTGAAATCTGGAGAGGATCTATGCTGTGATAAAACATAACGTTGGTATGTATGTACCTATTCCACGGTGAGTAATGTCGGTTTTGAGGATTCAAAAATTTGTGGAGTGTCTGGTTGGAAATCAAGCGACGAGAACCAGACACGTAATTGTCGCGTGGAAAAATAAAAGAGCGAAAAATCCTCGAGGGGGTTTGAAAATATTGAAAATGAAGATATCAAGAATATTCGTTAATAAGTTAAATAAGGATCGGTTTACTCTCTATCAACGATTTCTGGCGACTCAGAAACGGCGCCTCATTGCGGCGAATTAATTTCCCATTCCAAGTCAAGAAGAGGGGAGTCGACTTACCATAATTTTGGTACCGCCGGATCGTACTCTTGACTGGCTGTTGAATATTCCCTCGCTTATTATAAAGGGTTTCTGTAATCGACGCCAGACATGACCAAGTACACCGTGGAAAAGTACCGGCAGCCAAATGGATTCCAATTAAAGTAATAACGAATCCGGCCGTCCGGTTCGTTACAAATTGACGGGCGTGGAATCCTCGTATCGCGTAAAGTGTCCTTTAATCGACATGTGATTTTTCTGCGTCTCGTCCGTGCCCGGGGAAGACCCGTACGCGATATCGGAATTAAATTGATCAAATTAGCAAACCAACGGTGAGCGTGTATTGAATAAACGTTGCGATAAAAAAATACGTTCGGCGAAAGGACACCCTCGTTGGCTTTCTTTTTTTGCAAACATTCCAGAAGGCAATCTAACCAAACGACGCCGACGATTTGTCTGTCTTCGATCTATGATCGTTCAGATGTATTTGAAAATCGGTGCCGAGTTCACCGTGGCATTGCGATAATGCAACGACACGTGCCAAATGCGCTAATTTAAATTACGATGCTTTCAGCCTGACGTGGCGTACACGTAAATTTAAATTTCTGAAATGGGATTCGCCGATAGGAGAGTGCTTGTTAGCACAGTGGTAGCCATCAACATAATTAACCCCCTAAGTGGAGACGCCTGTGTATCATTATTAGTACATGCCTCGATGTTATGGGGTTCGAATGTGCTTACGAGAATTTAGGGCCGCGTCAGGTGTCCTGATTTAAGCGGGGTAATGTGAAATATCCAATTAAACGGTAATGGAGCCTTTATCGTATCCAATGACGTCAGTGAACGGAATTTTACTGTCGCGCAAAAGGGAAACGTTCTATGACTACTTCGTTGAGAAGAAAATCCAGCGGAGAAAAAATCACGGGGGTCTTTGCAAATTTCATAATTACTTTCCTCGATTAAGGATATAAAAGACCCTACCGGCACTCTTTAAAGCGAGTGTAAGTCGCGGCGGAAAATTAATATAATATACTACTTAGCATTTTAAAAAACACCTTGTTACTTGTAGCAAATAACGTTAAATAACTTTAAAACACCTAACGGACGGACTATGAAAACACCTTGAACACCGGCTGAAAATTAATCGCTTTCTTTACCTTTCAATTTAATTTATAAAATTACATACAACCAACATTGTAATACAATGTTCATACATATCAATACATACTAAAAATAACCATACATCCCCCAAATATCGCCTATAAAGTACCTATCAGTTTCCACAGGTATTCCGCGGGAAAATCAAATATCATACAACACCTCGGCGCAGCGCGAGTGTTTGTAACCGATGATGTAATAAATCTCACACCACTGACGGCGCTTTTTATGCATTACATTCCAGTTCGCAATGGATATTCCTGCGTACCTGTTGCTCTCTCGGAAGGACTTGACATTCGATTGAACACAGCTGCCAGGGCCGTCCGATACGGGGTAAATGGTGTAGAAGTATGGGCCGCACCCTCTCGCAGCCCTCACACAAATCACACCGTTTATAAGGCGGACGCCGTTTTGGTTACGCTGCCCCTCGGTGTCCTCAAGGCTTCCGTCCCGCCGTCCGCGGTCGCCTTCAACCCGCCGCTTCCGGACTGGAAGTCTCAGGCAATTCAGAGGGTCGGCTTTGGCAATTTAAATAAGGTAAGCCCCCCAGACATACCTCCATCTCTCCCTCTACCACCTCCCTCTCTCCTCTCCTGGCCGGACGACTCTCCTCTCCTGATTTATGCGCCCGACGAAAAGAACGATCGAACTTGTCGACGAAGCAGAATGAGATATTGTGATCTCGCGCTCTCTTTCATCGTCGATCGGCCACGTCACCGTGGCCGTTGTGTCGTTTGTTACGGCAGGATGTACTTTTTACGGCTTCCTGGCCACCGGCTTTTATAGGCGCTATTAGATTTTTTTTTACTGAAACGTCACCGTTTCTTTTTTCTTTCGCTTTTTTTTTACACGCGACCGTGGAACGTTAAAAATTTATTTTCACCGTTTCCACGTCGACGGGCGGGGATGTACGTCGAGGATAACGCGATAGAGTCGTAACATCTTTGTGCTTTTATTTTGAGTCTTTTTCTATCTCTCTTTCATCCCTTATTTTTCTATTTTCAATCTAATTTCGAGATTTTATTATAAACGCGTTTTTAAGGATATAGACAGATATTGAGAGTCAGGGAAACCATGTTAGGAATTATTAAGTTGATTGTATTAACGAACGATAGAGCGAAATGATCGTGTATCGCGGTCGATATCCAACGATGGTTTAAAATGGTCAGTCTCGTTGCTCGTTACGTTAGGTGGTACTGTGCTTTGAGCGGATCTTTTGGGATCCGACCGCCAATTTGTTCGGCCACGTGGGAAGTACAACCGCATCACGGGGAGAGCTTTTCTTGTTCTGGAACTTATGCAAGGCGCCCGTACTTCTGGCTCTCGTGGCTGGCGAAGCTGCTTGCGTAATGGAAAATGTCAGCGACGATGTTATCGTTGGACGTTGCATCGCCGTCTTAAAGGTAAGTCGGATGAAATTTTCTATTTAGCAAAAAAAAAACAGGGAGCGAAACGAAGTTTATCCGATTACCCGTCGTGCTTGGAGGTTGTCGCTCTTTTTTTTCGTTTGTTTCGTGGTTTTTTTTTTGATTTCCTTTTTACAAAACCCTCCCTGGAGGGTGGACGTTGACGAGGACATTTTTTCAGGGAATTTTCGGGAATCAAGTGGTTCCACAGCCACGAGAAAGCGTCGTGACGAGGTGGCGGGCAGATCCCTGGGCTAGAGGGTCCTACAGTTTCGTCGCGGTTGGCAGTTCTGGCAGCGATTACGATCTCTTGGCAGCACCCGTGGCACCCCCTCCCACCACTGGCGCGCCACCCCCGCAGCCGAGAGTCTTCTTTGCAGGTAAATATTTGGTTTCCTCGGTATTTCAACCGACCACCTTTTCTCGTCGACCTTCTTTTTGGCACGTACACCGGAGTAAAATTTTACGATTATAACGGATATTTGCACACTTCCCTTCGGACGGAATTGTTCCGACTTGGTTATTATTTATGGAATCTATAATATATAGTCATTGTTCAAAAGGTATCGTACAAAGAAAATTTCTACGGAAACTACACGACCCGTAGAAAATTGATTCGATTATTATTTTCTATATGGAGTTACAAATTGATAATCTAACTTTTAATTGTTCAATTTAACTTTCAAAAATCGCGCGATTAATCTCTTACAATATTAATGAAACTATCGCGGCGGTTCGTTGCGGTGTTTAATAGAAAGTCGATCGAACGTTATAAACTCATTAGTAAAGTCTGAATGGATTTATTCTCCGCCTGAATTTGGTGTGCGCACACATTGTTTGCATAATATATGAAATCTATTCAATATCAATCTCTTTTGTGATAAATGGGAAATTACTTTACACGACAAATTATCGGCGCGTGTATTTTCTTTACAGAAAATTTCGCCAAAGTTTTGAAAAGTCTGCAGTAATCTGATATATGCCATTACGTTTTTGCTTTCAGGCGAGCATACCATACGAAATTATCCGGCTACCGTGCACGGGGCATTTCTCAGCGGTTTACGCGAAGGTGGACGTATCGCGGACCAGCTTTGTGGAAGTCCCTACGCGCCGCCAACAATGCCAACTTCCGTTCCACCGTCGACGGGCATACCGTCCGCAACCACGGGCACCAGCTCGACGCCTTAGTATTATCGCAGAAAGCGTTACGTTCGATCGATACTGCACCTTATTTTAATTTAGAGGATAAACGAGAATCACGTCCCTCGCGCACGTTCTGTTACGATATATACGATAATATCTTCCGAAGGAACGTTACTCTCGAACAAGACGTCGCGAAGTTGACGTTGGACGATGCAATGATTACGTAGGTATACGCGATTTAGCTTACTTTCCTTTTAGTTTCACCTAGTACGCGGTCATTTGAAAGATTTCTCGGTTTAGATAGGGAAATTTATCTAATTAATTCGACGCACCTGATCCGTTCAATCGCAACGCGCATTATTTTTCTATATGTATAACATCGGTATATTGGTCCATGATACGAAGTTGTGCCTTTGATATTCCCGTTTTTAATCCCACGTAGACGTTTAATTTGTATTATACCGTAGGATTAGTTTTTAGTCTATTATAATGTAATATTGTAACTTCTATGCTGTACCGTCAATGTCTTTATATGTTTCATGTAATTTTTTTTTTGTTTATTATCGTTACGTCACCGTATAGATTTTAGGTAACTGATTGAATCTACGTATCGGTCTCTCGGTCCGTCGTGCATGTTTGTGGAATAATATTCGTTTCTTTCCCAACTTCCACCTTACGATTAAAATGCTTCCGCCGTTTCCCAGCGAGATTTATCGATTATACGCTCTCCCACATTTACTAAGCTTAAGCAAGTTCTTTCGCGAGCCATTCCATTTCTTGATTTATCGAAATCACAGAGAAGAAAATTGTTATTCCGACGAGTTCGACTGTAAATTCGCTGTGAATTATAGCGAGGGAATTAAACACGAGCCTGCGTGACACATTGAGCGACGCGCGCGAAGTCGATATTCCCCGCTCGACAATGACCGGAACGTTGAACACTTCGTTTCTTTTACGGAGGAGACGTACAGTTAACGAACAAAGCGTGAAATTTAATTAGTCCGTCGCAACGTATTACCGCGAGAACGTACAGTCTTAACGTCTCCATGTCGCTGTCGACTGACACCACGCCCGAGGACATGAAACCATGTGTGTACGCATGTAAAACCGTATCCGAAAACAGATTGTGAGATTGAGCACGCGGGAGTGTATAAAAAAAAAACAAATTTATATATATATATATATTGCAATTAAAAAATTGTTACGATACCGATGATAATTCTGTAAACGACTTCTGTTTTATTCCGCGGTCATAGACCCCCGTGTGGTCGTGGTCGATGACTTTTCGAATTCTCGCAGCCTGCGACTGTTCGAGTGACTATTTTTCAGGCTTCAATCGATTTTGAAGCGATCGTTTCGAGTCGTTTCACACGAGATTCCCGGTGGATCGCGGAGCGTCGAGTAATATACCATTGTAAAAGTCTTGAATTCAGCTTCTGTGTCACCCTCCAATGGTTCTCTCCGTTGTCCGAGGTACACTCAGGGTAAGTTAAGCCCCGCAGGAAGAAATGTCAATGTCTCAAGAGAGGATTCTTGACGACTTTCAGCGCCAGAATTATGTGCGAACTTTGTCGCGGGGTGCGCGTCGTTGTCGTCGTCGTCGTCGTCGTTCACCAAGTGATTGGTCGGCAAAAAAATTTCATTGTGAGAAAAATCCCGTTTCTATCTTTCCTACCCAGCTGTTTCCTTTGTACGCAATAGTCATTATTAATACTGGAAAGAACGATCTCGTTAGAGACATTGAATCAGAAACACTTGTGTCACCGTGCGTATTATGAAACTTTTTTTATTACGCGGTTAGACGACGCGTGAAAGAACGCGTCAGATTTAAAGCCGATAGAAAGTTTCGTGTGCGGAAATCGATGTTCAAGATATGCATAAATGTTTCGCAATTTTTTCTCTTATCACAGATTTGAAAAGAATAGTAGATTTTCCAGAAAGTTTCACGGCACGCGAGAGAAGATTTGAATGAAAAATAAAATATTCTTGGTCGCTTATGCGTGGGACCTGCGTTCCCGCAAGAGTCCCACACTACCAAAAATTGAACGCACAAATACTCTCTTTAGGAGTACTTACAGGCTTCAGCCAGAGGCCTCTTGCCCGGGGGAACCACCTCGATGATCATGGTGTCCCCTACGCCAGGTTAGTATGAATCTACATTTTCCCCGTTTTCCCGATTATTTCCTTTTCCTACGATTTCAGCTTCGAGAATCCGGCGAAACGATGAAAATAACGAAACTCCATCCAACGGGATTCGTTGTAAACTATCGCGAAAATTGACTGACGAAATCAGCAGCTGATGGAGTTCACAGGGTGGCGAGGAAAAATCATTGCGAGCAGCGATACCGCAAGTAGATCGCTCCGATAAGAGCGATACACGATGAATATGGCTTGTAGCCTTACGCTTTCGTTTGGTTCGCGGCACCGTTGAAAACTACTGTAGAGAATTTAATCTCCCGAGACTAATCGCTTATTACGATCTTTGTTGCTGGACTCGGGTACTCGTTCGAAAGTTTCGCGCTCGATACGATAGTTCCGAGGGAAAATTCTTTCCTTCGCGGAATTAATCGCAACGATCGCTGTTGCCTTGCATCGAATTAAATAAACTTCCTCCGGTGGAATAATAAAAAGGCTCCCTTAAGTAGGACTCGCACAGTTTAATTAAAATACTATGTTAGTCTAGTCCGTTGTTAGTTCTCTAACGGAGAATATCAAGAAGTTCGTGCCCAGGTATAACGCGTTTAAGAAAGTTTTACGCTAAAGCTTCGTTTTCGGTCTTGGCGAATATTACGTTGTAACCGCTCGATCTTCCGGCGCTGACTAAATTTTCAGCCTAAATCGGGGGTATTGTGAGCTTGACTACTTCGATAGAGATATTGCGTTACAGTCATAGCCGCGGGCGTGTAATTGAACTACACGGAGTGTTGTAAACTCGATGAACTTGAAAGGCGAGCCGCCGTCAAAGTCTAAAAGTTTTACCGATACGCAATGTTCGCACTGCACCGTCAATGATGAGACAGGTGAGGCTGTTACGCTCTAATTAACTTTTTACGATTTTCCAATAATTGCCGTATGATTCTTGATTTTATACGCTCCTATATATTTTATATATTCCAGGTCGTTGATTAGCTTTTAAGTACATTTATATTTCCGTTTCAATTAAATTTGTTTAACGATCACGCAGGATGATTATCTAATCTATATAAAATAAGCACCGGTAATCAGGAGATGTTTTCCCGTAATATTTTATAGTAGTGCGTAGGTTTTAAACATCTTTAATAAGACATAAAACACCAAAAATTGCCTGACGTACCAAAGAAATCGACTTAACACTTTACTGTCATTTCCCATTAGATATTTGTTCGATAGTACCATATATCGTCATGGTAACCATAAACAAGTCTCTTTCCGTCTACGAGAAAGCTCATTGGAAACACTAAAACATTCTTCCTCCACCTTATCGTCGGCTACCTACGTTTCTCGTAAAGAATGAACATTCTCCCGCTGCATACTTTGGAATGTGGTCCGCCAAAGCCGCGAAAATATCCACCGGACGTAACTGGCACGCCCAACAATTTTTTCGGGCACAGATTACGCGAACGATCATGTCGCATAGCGAAAGATCAACTGAAGCAGAAAACGTTCTTCGAGAGACTACTGGCACGCCAGGACGACGAGAGGGACCTGGAGAATGTGTTGAAGACATTTGACTTTGAGAAACACTCGAATCGAAAGATCAACAATAAGAGAGTTCGGCAGCGTGTTCAGCAAGGTATTAACGAAGACACCGGTGTCGATGTTGCAGCCGTGATTTCGCGGATCTCGTTTGGATTCTCATTGAAAGTTGTATAGACGTAAGTAAAACCCGGACCAACCGGTGACGGTTCCGCGAGAAAGTTCGTTAAATTTGATCAACGGAAACTGGGTGACAAACATTTGGAAAGTATTACATCCGATGGTTCGAAACGAATTAATAGAATGAACAGACAATGAAAATTTTGTCACGGTAAAATTTCATTAAACCGATGGTTTATAGCCAAGTATTAATTATACCGTGGATAAATATTTGAATGTTCGTTTGACCGGGCATTTCAACTAAATTAATTAAAACTGCGCGTTCAAACATTTGATGGAAAAGATGTATGTATATAATTCAATACCTGAAATTACATTCAACCGAAAGAAGAAATGTAAAGTACTATGAAATGGATATTCACGTGATTGTTCTTCGGTAATTTAATTAACCTGGAAAATTTCTAGACACTACGTAGGTATATAACTTTGTGCGAAAATCGAAACTCGATCCGCCCGGCTACCACCCCGTAGCGGTATCTTCGATTAATAACGCAACCATGGAACTCCGTGGCTCTCATTATTTACGTAACAACGATGATAATTACACACCGGTATTAACCAAGACGGATTAATTTGCAGGGATGGCGGCGTACGAGGAGGCGGTGAACGTGCGACGCGATAAATTACGCGAACTGATTCTCCGCGAAGAAATGAATCTAACGCACGAGGTGGTCTATCAAGCTCAACACGGCGACGACGCTCGTCTCGACGAGATGCGACGTCGAATCGACGAATTGCATAAGCGGCAGGAAGAGCAACGACTGGCTGTCGTAGCCGCGAAACGAATGCAACAATATCTCGCCGCATGTCCAGACGTGCGGGAGAAAATGACGAAGAAATTCACCGTCGAGGCGAAGAACTGTAACGTCGCGCAAATGGCCGACAACGCCGCTAGGAAAGAGGCCGACAAGGAACTGGACTATCTATGGCATCGATTGATGTTGAAAGAGGTCGAGGCGAAACAGGATCGCGATGTCGAAGATCTGAAACGTCGCCACCTAATGGGTCTGGACGTGGCTTCCGCTCTCGCCAAGCAAATGGACGAGCGGCTAGCACTCGAGGAGGAAAAGAAACGAAAGCGACAAGAAGACCGCGATGAACTCGAACGGCTTTGGGAGGAGCTACGCCAGGAGGAGATGAAGAATCTCGAAACGGAACGACGCGCCAGGGAAGCATTGAAGAATGATCTTCAGGAGCAAATCCTGATCGCCAAGAGACAACTAGCGGAACGAGCGCGCAAGGAGGCGGAGATGGACCAGATGTTGAAGCACATCAACGAGGAAGAACTGGAGAGAGAAAGAAGCCAAATCAAGGACACCAGTGCGGCACTTCGGAAAGAATTACTTGCCTATTTGCAGTACATGGAAGATCTACGACGTGAGGATGCCAGAAGGGACATGGAAGTGGACGCCATTGTAGAACAGTCGATGAAAGACGCTCAAACGCGTCGCGACCTTGCCGTGAAGAAATACAAGGAGGCTCGAGAGAGAGGTCTTCAGGAAGTTCTTCGAGGTCGTGAGGAGCAGTTGAGAATGAAGTGCCAGAAGGAACGGGAAGAATTCGAATTGAAACAAAAAGAGAGAGAGATGGTCGAGAAGGAGATCGAGATGAACGCTAAATTGACTGCCGAAGCGCAGAAGGATGCTAGAAATAGGGCAAAGAGTTACGGGAAAGAGTTAAAAGAGCAACAGAAATTCACCGACGAAACACGTAGACTGGAATTGGAAGAGGAGGAGAATAAGGTTAGGGAGCAGTTGAAGAGGGACGAGGAGTACCAGAAATTGACCGACGAGCTGATGGAAGCTTCGGAAAATATTATGCCGCATCCGTTTAAGATCGTGCTGAAAGAATGCGCGGCTCGACACGCTGCGGAGAAAGCGGGTCTCTGTTACTGTCCGCCTCCTCTTCCAGCGGAATAATTGAATTATCACTGTCGACGTGAAAAAAATTTAGCGTTATCTTCTGATCCAATGTTAACGAACTGATCTAATATTCTACAGGCCCTCGTATAATCACAGAAACAAATTTCTTAAAGTATGTTTTAGTATAAAGAATAACAAAATCTATTCATTTGCATAATTGATGGTACACTTTTTGAAATCGGACTGAGACTATTTGGGAAAAGTCAATCTTCATCGAGAGTAGTAGTCTTGTATCGAACAATTTAAAGAAACTGACATTCGCTTGCGTTTGAAAAGGATCTACGATCTACTATGATCTATAGCAGAGGTTCGTACTGCATACCCCATCTGTAGTAAACGGTAGAAACCTCTGCTGTAAGGTGGTTGTTGGTCGATACGATAGAACTCTACGGTATAATCGATCTCGTATAAAAATAGAATTTTATTTACTTGTTTTGCAAGACAGACAACAATTGAACGCGGATAATGTTTTTTCTACTATAAAATTGTTTTAAACGACCAAATATAAAATACAAATTGACATTTAAAAATTTGTATTTTTTTATGATACATTCAATTAGAATTATAGATAATATGCACACTCTGTTAAACAATCATTGTCTTACACAATTTTCAAAATATAATACAATAAATAAATAAAATCTGAATATTGCCATGGACACGAACCATCTTGGACGCAAACCAAATAATTTCGAATATCAATTTTCGTATTACACATGCATATGATATACACCAATTACACACTTTCAACGTTTATATATCAACAACACTTCAATTACAGTAATTAACACACGATGCCAGATTTCCGAAAATAAAGTTGAACTCTTAGCTAATCTCCGTCAAAGCGATCGATCTACATATATTATATTATTACAATCGTGTATCGTGGTTTAAAAAATTTGTATCCAGTCTCGTCTGGCTATACATAACAATTTCAAACTGAATCACGAATGCGAAGCTATCTTATGCTGAAAGAAAAAACGAAGGGTGGAGTTGAAAGTTGGATCCGTTTAACGCGGAATTTGAGGTATGAATACGGATCAACGTTTCACGGCGTTCTACGGCCTTAGTATGATATTCATATATCTGGAACTCGACCGTCTTCCTCGGTTATGTTCCCCTGTTCTTCGAATGCTAATGTCCGTATATGTATATCGCATTACAGTACGCGCAGCACGTTTACTGCTACTACAAGCCGCAGTTCAGACCGTGGTTATCTTTATAACGATGGAAAAACTTTGTATCTTCCTATCCGACCGCCTCTATTTTTTTGCAGAATAAGCGATTCTCCGTTCTTTTTTTTTTATCACATCTAACTTCCTTGTTTCTTTTCACAGTTTTTTCATAAAGCTTGTACCTGCGACAGGATTAAGCGACGTGGAAAATATTCACGTGGTGCAATAGGCGTTAGAAAAATTTTCCCCCGTGTGATTAATCGAGTAAGTTAAAATCAATCATACTCGTGTAATTTTAAAGAAACAGCTTGCCATTCTTTTAATATTTAACTCCATAATTACCTCCAAAGAAATTTTTTTACCACAAAGTTTACCACGAAGCCCGGGAGTTTTTACATATTTACAAGAGATATGTTAATTAATGTTTGCAGACGAGGAAGAGGAGGAGGAGGAGATTTTTAACACTTCGGACTGCGTGTAATTCAAACATAAATCACGTAATGCTTTCATATCCAATCTTCATCGTACCATTATCTAATTACAAAAATTATCAGATTAAATTTATCAACAATTTACATAAAAAATACTAACATGATATTAACTTAAATGTCACTGTTATCATCAAAAATTCCTTTTTTCGCGTTCGCGAGAAAATCGTATTCGCCTCGTCGCCGATAAAATCATCAGATCCGCACAAGTGTTGCTTGTTTCAATTAATTTGCACAAGACCGTGCACACATAGCGGGGCGCGATTCGAGTGCAAGGGGGTTAAACACGGCCGAGTGTATTCAAATATATGCACCCGTCGAATGTGCGCTCGTATGTCCGAACGCGACATTCATGATTGATCGGACGACGACGAGGCGTTGCGGTTTGTCTCGAGACTCACCCTCACATTTACTACACAGGGGTCGCGCGTTTGTCGCGCCCCGTGATCGCGACGCGCTTTGAACTCCGCCACCGAAAGGGATTTTCTCATCCAGCCAGATATATTCTTTTTTTCTTTTTTTTACCCCACTCCGGCGAATCATTTTGCTCGACTGGGCGCAGACTACACCTGCACGCGCACGCATTCCGCAAAGTCTGAGACTAGCGATGGGCATGATTCGACCAATGATTTGATTCGTGAACGTTTGCACGCATCTTTGTATATTATCTACATAATTTTCGTTTATTAGTAAATAACATGTGAGAAGGATTTTATTAAACATGGTACCTCAAAACGTTATGGACAAATATTTATTTGTATATTGTTATATTTTGTATAAACCATTGACACAAGAAATACTTGTAACTACAAGAATTCCACGACTATTCTATAATCTATATTTGATAGAATTTTGATTTCCAGTATTATTCCATCACCGAGTCGTACAAAGAAATCATCAATACCGTTTGATTCCTGGTTGTTCTCATCGCTACCCGAGACATCCAGCCAGACGGAGGAACGATAGAGAGAGAGAGAGAGAGAGAAAGAGAATCCTACGGAGACAAGGAGAAGAGGTGAAATAAAGGAGAAGATAAAGAGCGTGGAAAGAGAGAGACAGTAGAGGGTTGCGGGCTTGCAGGAGCGAATGGACTTCGCCTCTAGGGATGTTCTTTTGACAGTCATGTCGCTGTCGTCTCCTAAGGTCCCCCGGCGGCATTGCATTAATCTTCTTCTTCCGACCCCGCCTTATTGAAAATTCTACAGAGCGCTTCACAGTTTTTGCCATCGGTCGCCCTTTGTGCCCCCACCGTCCTTACCCCACCGCCATGGTTCTCCGTCGAGACATCACCTACGAAATTCACCTGCGACTCGGACTTCGGGGTTCGATCGTCGTTCGTTTTCGGTTAGGTTTCGTCTTTCGCTGGATAAACGTTTGGTAACGCGAGAGAACGTCGGAGAAAGAAGGTTTTAGACGGTGTTGCCGTCCGCGGGGAACAAACGGGGGTGTTGTTTGGGTGTGGGTATCTTAAACGAAGTTGCCGGGGATAAATTTATCAGAAAGTAAGGGAGTAAATAAACCCGACACGGAGGTGAGATTCAATTTTGATAGGCCACGTGATGTATGCCACGTTTTGTCGTAGAACGACGCCGAGCCATTGTTGTGGATATCTTGCGGCGGGGTTGGTTCACGTTCGAGTGGCGTGCTTTTGACAGTTCATTTATTAATATCGAGATAATGTGTAATTGAGAGCGATTGAATAATTTTTATTGTCCGCGATACACGGGCAACGAGTCTATTGTTATTTTATTGGGAATGTATTGTTCTCGCGGGAAACGTAATGATAATGTCTGGATGACTGAACTTAAAATAACAGTCATGTCGATCGGAAATTAAATAATCACACGATATATTCTTGTTGATGATGATTTCAGAATTCGTATCGTTATACAATGGCAATGATTTGACTTCAATCATTCAGAGGGTGAAATTATTTCCGTCGATTTTTTTAGATTTCCACGTTTGTCATAGGTTTATGCGGATTATGTAATATAATCAGGGATTTCGTCGCACAAGTGCCTATCACGGGAATCGTCAACGGTGTTTGGCTACTTCGAATATTTCCGCGGGCGTCAAATGGTCGTAGCAGCATTCATATTTGAACGTAAGCAATGCATTGTGACGCGTGCGGAATTCTCACTCAAGAAACGCTCGTGCTATGCGCTGGAACGCGCTGCTTTCATCCCACGAAAATGTAAATAAGTACGCGAACAACCTGTCAAGTGAGAAATGACAGGTGTATACGAAATATTAGGTTTGAATTTAATTTCGACTTTCATTCGGTGGTTGATATTATTATTATTATTATTATTATTATAGTACCACAGGGTCGAAGGACAATTAACTGTAGTGCAGTGTAGAAAGTTGACGGATAATGAGGCTAAACTTCATTGAAATGTTGCATACAAATCATAGCTAGCGGTTAAATTAGAAACTCTATAAATGGAGCAGATTCCTGTTCTTTCCGTGAAAGAATTCTATTCTTTCATTCGAACGTCTACGGCGAATAAAGTTCATGTTTCATTGCGAAGAAAAACACCCTAACACGTTTTCTTTGAAGCGATATTACAAAAGAATTCGTTATTAGTGCCAAAGCGAACGAATTTCACAGCGTAAACCTTTCAGACCGTCTAGATTTCGTAGGCGCGGGCGTGTAAAAGCGTGAAAATTTCCACGACCCAAGATTCTTCGGATCGTGAAATATTTTCCATGCGAAATATCACGCTTTCAGATTCACACACACACTGAAGTTATCACGCGGTGAAACCACAAGACCCGTGGGTTTCACAGTACAAAAAGCTTCAAACAGTAACAACCATCTATACGCGTACATAAACACCTTAGAGGAACAAAAATATGCAACCTAAAAATGTATAATAATACCAGTAGCAAATTAAATCCGAGAAATAATTACATTCTACACGTTTCCACTTTCAACTTTTTTTTCTCAACATTATAGATATCCGCGCCAGAAAATCAAGGGATTCAGTTCCATGAACCCAATCTCCAAAAAAAAAGAGAATAAAAAAATGAAAAATAGGGAACAATACACGCAATGCTGGGTGAAATTTCAATCATCCCAGTAACACGAGCTCCCCTCGGAGCGTAGCTACGTTATCAATCAACGTATCGACGAGTCGCGGTCGACTTGTCGCGTGCACGGCGTGCGATGCCCCGATAAGCGCGTCGCGACGCCGTCGTGACTCGCGGGAAAAGATGGGCAGAACCGACGTCATCCCAGGGCGGAGTTAATCCGGCGTTAATGCGCCGGGAAATTGGTAACGTTGTTCCTACCGCGGGTGGTCGAGAGCCACTTTCTTTTCTTTTTTTTTTTCTTTCACTAGACGTTATTCATCATAACTGGGACCCGAGTTCTCCCCGGTTGTGCGTATCGGTCCAACGGCCGGAAGATCGAGGGAAACGATTAATTTTGGAAATGGGAAAGCGAGAGGGCTGCGCCATCCGCGTAAAAAGGAACGACGTTGTAATTATTCTTTGGACGAGGTAAATGCAACCCGGTTGAATATTTTATTTCCCACCCCGGTTGCTGCCCCCTTTTCCCGACCATGCTGGGCCGCTATTTTAATTCGTTTCTTACTTGACCATGCTTTATTGGATCCGTTTTTATCTGACTTCCTTCCGATGTTTGTTCGCCCTGGATGCTGATTTTCGCAGATGTAATCGGTGTCTGAAAATGGAACTGTATAATTTGGAACATTTTTTATTGTCCTTTTTTGGGTATTGTAGAATGAGCACCATCGTTAGACTGTTTCTACGAATAATTGCCGTGAAATATGGGAGTGAACAGCACTTTGGAGTGATTCGATTCACGGTGACGTGACGAATACATTTTTAAAGAACGATTTATTTGAATTAATATTTCATTACCGGTCTATCATCGGACTGTGGGTAGAGAATTTATTTATTCACGAAACACAACCACCGGTCGTTTTTATTACCATTGCCAAAGGTCTGTGTATATGTATATAGCCTATATCTGAAATTGTTGGAAAATTTTCATAACTTTTTAGTCGCCATTGGGATAATTATAAAAATATCGACCTGGAACGTTTCACTTCTATATTCTACGTAAAATTCCGTATCATCTCTCAAATTTTATTTCGCAGATTTTACAATTTTCATTTTCCGCCCGTAATTTTCACAATTTTTTTTTTCATATATGGATCCGACTCGTGCAAAACATGCCCGGTATTTTCCATATTGCAGAATTCATGAAAATCGAACAATCAAAATCGCCAAAAATTCTGTTCCGTATAATACCATGTGTTTGTCATGGTAGTATTTGGGAACGGCGAACCATTGTTAATTTCCGGTGAAATATACAAAAAGAGTCTCTGCTTATTTCAATCCTTTCAACTATATTATATATATCGTTTTCCAATAACATTCAATAAGCCGCGCCACCACGCAGCTGCTTTTCTCTTATTTTTCCGAATTTTCCTCCTCAAACAACTGACAATGATCCATCCTCCCCCCCCCCCCCACTCTCTTTACATAGCGATCCCTACACACACAAACACAAGGGTGAAAAGCAAATTCACAGAATCTTCGGGTTTATCAGCTGACAGTTTTTCTGCGCGAAGGACACGATCATTGTTGGGCCTGAATCGTCCCAGCCAAGTGTGTTTACCGTACTTGAAGCGCACCTCGAAACCAAGTTTGTATTTGCCAACTCGCGAGTTAGTCGTGCTTTACCTCTCGTATCAATAACGTCGTTGTGGTGTTGCGTGATTAATGTGCGGGCGAAACAGGTTACGTTGTTATTAAATTCAATCGAATACGGTGAAGATCGCAAATGGTAATTTATTGTCCGTGGAATCGCGTTCGAATTTTATTAAACGAATCTCGTGATTTCCAGGACACCGACGATTCGATCCTGGATGACTTTAAACGGGGATACAGGAGCTTGCAGGGAGAGAATTTAGCAGGTGAAGGTAGGATTAGTAAAATTAATTAATATAACTGTTGTATTTCAATTATTATTGTTTAAACGTTTACTGGAAATCAGATATAAGATTTTCTCGACTTTATCACTCGTTTTCAAATAAATCCCGGTGTCAAACGGTGAAACCGTACGTAAAGGAAAATAATCCACAAAATTGTCGAATTAAAAGTTTCATAAAATCGTTAATGACAGACGGGAGAATGTGAGAAACCGTTGGCCAAACTCGGGGAACATTCGGAAATGTCAGAATAATGTTTTATCAGGAAATTGTCGCTTCTGGGTTCTTCAACGCGCACGAACTTCCTCGCAAATGGTGCCGGGAAGTTAAATTATTCATATTTGACGGACCGCGTATAGTGCTGTGTGGAAAATTATTGTATAAAATTATTATCTACGTTACACGTGGAACAGTATGATGGTTTTCTTTTACGGTTCCTTATTCTCGCCGTAAAATTACAGCCGCGAACTTTGACACGTAATTTTTACCGTATCACGAACTACCCGTTATAAATCAATTCAATATTTTACCGCGTATGTACGTGGCCAGGTATAGATTGTACAAAGTTACGGAACAAACGTAATTTCTACCCCCGTACCATGCGTTTCCCGAGAACATTCGCCGTTTAAACGGCGATCGTCGCGCGATTCGACCGTAGGAATTGTGTGCCGTTAATTTCGACAATGTTTGCAATTAGCCATGGAAATTAACCGTATGGAATTATTTCCGGGTACGTGGGAAATTCGGGAGGACCACACGGTAGGAAACGGGATCCCGGTTTTTGCTTGTTTCGACTGTCACACACGAGATCCCAGATCCGATTCGTTGGACGAGGAGTATATAAGTTCTTCTTTTTTCGGGAGACGTTATTAATCATAACGGGACATGAATCTTGGGATATATGTATAGTTTGCTGCGAAGCCGAGGGGTGTGGAACGAGGGTTTGAGCACCGTCGAGCGCGAGGGTGGAAAAGGGCGCGGAGTGAAGTACCGTACTGTAAAACGATCGCTCGTGATAAGTGTAATGCTCGATTTGCCGCGGACGAATATATTGCGTTTTATCAAAGCTTAACGACTGAAACGTGAATCACGAACGTGATCGAAAACCACTTGAAAAACGCTTTTTTTTCTTCTATTTTACACTAACTTTTAAGTTAATATTTCAACCATGTTGTATGTACTGTACATATACATACATACACATAGGTATCAGTCGTTTATTTTCAAAGTGATGTAATTTGTATACAAAAACGTATTTAACCGATGTACTTTCTACAGGTAGAAATCAATACTATATTTACTTAACCATAAACGAACAAAAATACCTAACTTATACCACATTCGAAATGAACGACTAGTATGGTTAAAGTCTATTTAGCCCGTGAAAACAAATGAGTAATATGTAAAATGTGCGAAAGATATTAGTGTTACGTTAATTAATCATATTAATTAGAAGCAAAGTTATTCCTCCGTTATTACGTGCTTCTATTTCGTATTTAAATCTCGTTATCATTGAATAAAATCACATTTTGAGGAATCTGTAGTGGCGCTGCGTCATTCTCTCGGCAAGTCGCGTAAGCCTTTGATTTCGCTAATCTAATGGGAAATCTGGCTGCGGGGGGTTGCGTGTTTGCACGTAATAGCAAACGAGGGTTCTCAAATTAAGCACGGCTTAGAATCTCCTTAATCTTGGTGCCTCGACTGTTCGGTGACAATCAGTGCACGCCGGAATTAATGCGCGAATTACTAACGCGTTCGATGATTATTTTCATACGGATTTCCGCGAAATATCAGCGAAACCGCGGGACGTATCTCGCGGTCGAATAATTTCCCGCGAAAAATCAGGGACCTCGCGAAATCTCATTAGTCTTGACCAGAAGTCGTGTTTATGGCAAACCGGGGAATCTCTATAGAAAGCAGGGAAAATAACCGGCAGGGTTACAACGTTGAAACATTAATCTACGTCATCGCTACGTGATACGGCGCGCCCCTGGGTTACTGATGTTCCCATGGCTCTTAAAAAAATGTGTTGTAAACGTAATAAAACGATACGAACGCCGGAAAAGTATCGCTTTGTTTCCGCGTTTTAAAAGAATTTTTATTCCCCCATGTTCCATCATTTTAATTCAACGTTATCCGATTCTTTTCCCATTCACCGATCTCGTGGGATAGATATTATTAATTAAATTTCTAAAAAATTGTAAAACACCATTGAAAGACATAGACACATCTCCATTTAAAAACCATCACTTTTACAATATTCCCAAAAGAAATACCCTCCAATCAATAACACTCAATTTATTATTTAACTACCCAGAAAATAAAGGTAAATACCACGAATCATACAAAATTCTGTCTTACTTCCATGGGAACGACAGTAAACAAAACTCCTCCCGTAACAAAAACTACTAAAAAAACATACATTTTGAATTAACACGCAGCGGGAAACGGCGACAATAATCACACCCACGCGAAAACAAGACACTGAGAGCGTGGGGGATATCTCGGGAGAGACAGAGCGGGTGAAAAAAAAACAATTTATCCTCGACAGGGTTTACCAATCAAGCTGTCATAGCTCGTGGGAATCATACCGACTCGATAATGTTATCGATCTGTGATTCGGCCGGCACACGCACACACACACACACTGCTCGCGCTTGCGTGTGTCGGGATGCGTGCATGCGGAAGTGCACGCATCGTTGCGCAATTCGTGATTGCACGCATATGCCGGCGACTTGATGGTTCTCGCATCGGATGGTCGGGGATCGAGCGATGGCTCGAACAAGGCAAATGGTAATTTGAGGTTTCGAGTTCGGCCGGAGGGAGGTCGCGACATTTAAATTCAATTAAAAATAAAAGGGTTGTTTCCGGCCACCCTCGAGCGGAGGGCGAGGCCGATTGCGAACTTGAAAAATCAAAGGAGCCGCGTTCCTGGGAAGTGTAACAATAAAACCGACCCCCCTAGGTTTTCCGTGGGGCGGGGGGATGGGTGGGGTTTTGAACCTTTACCCCATGGTGTGTTTAATGTTTTATACGCGTATACACATTTCCATGGACTCTTCAAAGACAGAAAGGAGGGAACTTTTCAGAGGCGTTTGTTACGATTCGTCACTTTGTTCTGAATCTTTTTTTTGTTCTCTTTTTTTTTACGTATTAACTGTTAAGTAGCCTATTAAAATGTTTGACGCGGTACGACGGATGGAATGTTTCATTTTGCGTGTTCATTTAACGGTCCCCGGGAGGGAGGTACGCGATTGTTTAAAATAATTTTTGATTTCGTTTTCCGATAAAGTAACGTTCCACGGAACGGTTAATAGGAATAGGATGATATTGTAACGTGAGGTGGATGGTATTAAAATAATTATTATTGGACGTTATAATTAGAACGCGATACGGAGTGAGTATATCAAATAATTTTAATTACGTAATTAACGTTCTTCATAAACAACACAAAAGTACAGCGGTGTCCTATAACCGCGTATTCCATTCGCCGAAACTGTAATGATTTAATAAGAATTTCACATCGGAATCATTTTGATAAAACAGTAATTTACTTTTACACAGAGTATTACGCCCGGCGTAATTGCTTTTCGATCATAACGATTTCAATTTTCCTCGATCCCAATGCCGGCCGACGCTGTGCCGATAATTTTATTGTAAATGAACACGCCGATCTATTTCTGGGATGGGCTTCGCCATTTTCGTGAATCGCGGGACGAGGTATTGGAAATTGCGTTCCTTATTCGCCGACACTTTCGGTAATCGGTTTTGCATTAGGGACAAGGCTACCCGTTCGTATAGTAGTTCTAGCAATTTGCACCACCGAACCAAGAGATCGCCGGTGTCTCGCGGTAATGATACTCAGGAATGAAATTGTAAAATCAATCTCGCAGAAAGCTTCACGGAGGCAAACAAAAAAATGTCCACGGTTGAAAAATCAGAGAATCTTGTTTAATCGTTCGATCGATGACCGATATACCCGCGATACCTTTATTAATGAGTTTTATATTATATACGATTTCTGATAGATATAAGTATATCGTATAACCGTGGTCGAGGTAATGATTAAATATCCGTGTACGATAACATCGTATACACGTTAGATATTCTTTTGACTTATGGCAGGGATTATAAATGATGCACTGTCGACGGCGAAATCGATTTTATTTTCGGCCGGAGGGGGCGAAATAAATTTGCGGTTAACGTTTGTGCCGTTGTTCGACGAGGGTCGTACGCCCCTGGCAGAGGCCAAAGGAGGCTGTCTTTGGCCCGACATTCTATTTACTTCGAAAGACGGCGATATTATGCAATCGATGGGACTGTCTTTGGTGGCTTCCCGAAGTACGGCTTGGCACGGTGTTCCGTAATATTTCTCCATGTTTCATTATTTCATCTTTAATACATAGTAGAGCTCTCGAAAGATAACGCAGACTCGTTTGTCTGGCATGTTATACATGCCAGAAAATAATAGAACTTTTTCGCATTTTATCGTATTACCTCGTATTATTTCAACTTTCTATCTGTTCTGTCACGAAATTGAAAATTCGTAATCTCGAGACTTTATCGTTAGACCACGGACACTTATGCAAATATATATTTACGAAAAGTCCAATAATATAACATTCCACGCGAAGAATAACGATTAATAATCCTGACAATCTGGTAACAAAAAAATTCGCGGAATAATACCTTCGATCAATATAGTGCTAGAATATTAGAATAAAAAAAAAAACGAACAATTAACATACCATTCCATCGACATTCCACCGGAAACACATATTTGCGCGAAAAATCTCATCGAATCGTTTCGTCGTGACGACCAAAAATCCCGCGATTTCCGTAAACCGGTCCGCTATCTCGCGCTATCAATCGCCACATCGGACCCCGTCGTGCAAAAGTAAAAAAAAAGGTTTTCAATGAGACGTCATTTAGATACACACCGGGATCCCTTCGCTAAACAGGTCCCGAAGCTAAATCTGAACGCTGACGTTGAGGTAGTGGCGAAACGTGGCTGGTGCTCTCCCATCGCGGCGAACTTTTCCTAGAGAATAGAGAAACGACGGTGGCCGGGGACGCTATCTTCTCCACTCTCTTTCTTTCCCGTGGTGAGTTATAGAAACAGTTTGCGGTATCGCTCCGTCGTTTCGGGGCGCCGCTGCATAGACGTGCCCTTATATATGCGAGCAATATTGCACCGATATTGCATCCTGTCCCGGCGTTTCCTAACCCCTTCCGACCTTCTGCCGCGCCCTTACGTTACGGCCTTATGGGGCTATCGTCCTTTCTTTCCTTACCGAACCCTGATGACTTGCCGCGCAACGATTCCGGACGCGGAGTGGCTCCTTTGGGCGGAATTCACTCGGGAACTTATGGTTATTCTTCGATCTCGCAACGAACCTATCGTCGATCTTCCCTCGCTACTTACGATTTTCGGAAGGTCTGGTTATTTCCTTGTTTTATGTTTTTTTGTTTTGGTTTCGTTTTTATATGGTAAAAAAGTTTGGTTTAAGAAAGAATTTTTAGTTTTATCGTAAGGTTAGTTTTAGGAGATAGATAGGGTGATATTGATTTAAATTTAATAGAAGAATCAAATTTATATAGATATACTATATAAGGATAAAAGGTAGTTATTGATAAACTAATTAAACGTTTAATCCGAACGATTCTAATTGGTACTTAGATCGATTATTATCATCTGTTGGGAATTGGTAATTCCTCGCATATTCGAGGCGTCGTTCCTACGAAATCTAGAGGTGTTCCTTATCTACCGTTCTCTTTCTTAAACATTCCATTGACCCGGGTTGAAAACGCATAACGATAATTACTCCCGATTAAGTCTTTAATTAAACCGCCCCGCCACGGGATGCATTCCGGTAGTTCCATCTTTCGACGTTGGATACCCGGGGTAAAACTGACTTCGGAATAGCGTCGATTAAGATATCTTCTAAGAAAGGGCTTAATTCTTCGATTCGTATGCCGGTGGCACGGTTAATCCACGCGGTTTTCTCTATCGTGTCTTTTGCAAAATTTCCCATAAGGAACCGAAGAACCTCCAGACCTCCTCTCGGTGAGGAGGGCAGTGAGGGATGGGGGGAGAGGGGAGAATAGGTGAAATCTTTGATGCTCGTCGAGCATGGGATACTACAGATACTTTAATTACCTGGTCCAGCGGCGGGACGGAAGGGGATTATTCGGGTTATCTTATCCGGGGCTGAGTCAGTATCGAGGCCGATGTTCTCCGTCGGCGTTATTAGCATAACATAAGACGGGGTTTGAACGTGCTGCGTGGGCGGCGCACGGACCTTCCCTGCGACGACGACGACGACGACGACGACAAGGACCACGAGTAGAAAGGATCCGGACGAAGATGAGCCCGGGGACCGGAGAAAACGAGCGACGTTGCCACGCCACGGACCCACGGGTACGGATCGACGAGATATCACGCCGCGTGTTTCAGATACGATACACCCGATTCGAAATGGGGGTCCGAAACCCGGGGCCCGGCTACGCGCCCCGCCAATGTTGTTGCTTTAATCCTCGCTTGCTTTCAATATATGCGGCCATGCATTATTCAGTCGACGACCGCCGACGATTGTCGCCGATTTCTCGTTGTCAAATATTCCTTTTTTTTTTAACTATAGGTTAGTTTTATTTGGTTTCGTTGTTACGTTAGTGTTTTTTGGATTTTTTTTGTTGATTTGGTCCTATTTTAATTTGCGCCCTTTGTCGGAGGAATGGAAGGTAGGTAGGTAGATAGGTAGGTAGGTTAGGTAGGTGGAGTGGGAGAGAGGTTTCTTTTTTTATTTTGGTGAATTTCATTGTTCGATGCTTTTGATGGAAAGTTTTGTATACATACGGAGAGTGGAGGGGTAAACGGATTCGAGTCGATTCAGTTGACCGAAGGAGTTTTGACGAATTTTCATAATACAGGTTGTTAAAACTTTTGAATGTCAGAGGTTTGCTGATTTACGGTTGATAACCGATTTTCCGCTTCTCCTACCGGCCAGGGAAATAGCGATGGGATGAAAGTTGCGAGATCCCCGGGCCGAGAATGAGTTAGGACTCTGAAAGGACGATAAGGGGGAACTATGCGAAATTTGTAGGAGTCAGTCCGTCAGTTTTCTTGGAAGCTGTTTGTGCGGTCGAAAAAGATAAGACGAAAAGTGAAGTTCGATCTGGCGAGTGGCCGCGATAACAGCGAACTGCAAGGCAAGCAGAACGCGAATAAAGGTACACGGTGTGCAAATTGCAAGAACGTTCGATGAAAAACGTATTTCTGTATTTGCTGAATACGCTCTACAATTATATTCTTAAAAGAGAGAGAGAAAACGAGAGACAGACAGATAGACAGAGAGAGAGAGAAAAAAAAAAGGAAATACAATCTCGTCTCATCAATTTTAATCGTTCCGACCTAAATGGTACGTCGATAACATGAAAATCAATGATAAAAACGAATCTACTCATTTTATTCCTCTTCGTGTGTTCACAAAAAAAAGAACAAAAATGAAAAAAAAATGAATAAATACACAATCGGCGTATTTGCCATCGGGCTCTGTGAAAGAGCTAACAACATCAGAATGGCAAATAATAAAAATCAAAAAACCGTTCCCGACTTCAAGGGTGTCGAGTATCGAATTCACGGAAAAATCATCGTGCGGTAGACAGTTACATCGTTTGTAACACGCATCGAGCATCACGGATCGCTGGAGAACTTGTATCCGATCATACGGAAAAATTGTGTACAGTGCCTGGTAGAACGTGGCAGGTACTCATTACCATGATGCTGATTGTCCTGTATTCATTGACAGCGTTGCCCGTGGATTGAAATGTTCGCTCCGACGTCGAAACCAATACTGTTCCTGCTACGTAATCAACCCTGTGAACCCTACCAAATGAATTGGAAAATTGCCATCTCATGAGCATGCCCCGACGAAGGGGTCCGGATTTAACTACGCGAGAACGATATAGCAGTCGTGGCGCGGGAACGATGTTCTACACGAAACGCCACGGCGTTGGCCATTTCGCAAATGAAACCGAGGGGTTGCCGTCTTATTTCCACCCGGTAAAAATATCAAAGCTAAAATTAAGTGATTTTCACGCACACAGGGGGAGGGGGTGTAAGGGGAAACACGGTTAATTTAGGGACGTCCGTATTGTTTTTTACAAAGTTTCCTGGTGGAAGTGAAATTAAATATTGATAAACTGTTGTTTGACATGGGAAGGTGTTCTTATCTGAATTTTATATAAATTAGTTGGGGGATAGTTAAAAATTCTATTTTCTATAGGTAGATGGAAATAGAATAGTTTGTAGTAAATGTATAATACTTTGCTTGTGACGAGTTTATCGGGGAATTGCAGGAACGTGTTTTTGTATATCTGTTTCACAAGTAAGTATTTGCATGAAACTACTGGCAAGATGTTATTATTATTATTTCACTAATCAGCTGTATTTAAACTATCATAGTAATTAGTCGGATTTTCAGTTTACAGAATTAATTCTACGTAGAATTACTCTTTGCTGTCTTTTTTTTGTTATTATATTTATTTGTAACAGTTTAATCCACGCTGTTTTGTGTATCTCGTTAGCGCGGTGGTATTAATTAGTATGAGACCTGATTAATCACATTCGCCCACTCTCGTCGCTTGCCAGAGTTAGGGGAGTGACTCTCACGATCTCAGAAAGGATACAACAAGCAGAATCGGGTCTGACGGCAGTGAACGTGTTAAACTGAAAGACTGTCAAAACTGATTACCACACCGATGCATTAGCATATTATTTACACTGTAAAAAGTTGGGTACGGAACTATAAGAGTAACTTTCATTCTCGTTTCACGACTGCATAATGTATCAGGGTAATTTCGGTATACGCGTGTATCGATCGTTTAACGCGTGCAATTTACATTCGGTAACGATGTAGAAAAGATTAAGACGATCCTTAATTAAAACTGTAAATCGAAGGGAATACAACACCGTTTTCTATTTCACGTCATTAATATTCCCCGTTTGTTACAAGCGTAACCGTTTCCCGTTTCCGGAAAACATTTTCCTCCGTGTGCCAGGTTATTTCGTTCGAAATTTCAGAATGCCCATAAATTCTACCTGCCGTTCCATCGCCCCGGGACGAAGCGATAAATTTTACGAATATATTAAAAACGCGAAGGCAACGATCACCGCGATTACTTTGACAGGGCAATTAGGCGTAACGAATAACACATATGTCCGGATAACACGTCGTCATAATGATCCGGCCGATATTTATCTATTTCCATGCGAACGTGTCACCAGGTTTCTTTTTTAAAAGGCTTACACGGAACCACCGTCAGCTGTGCTCTCGTGTCGCTTGACAGATGATAATAATAAACGTATTTGACGCTATATCGGCCGTATCTTCTGTCCGCATGATGGATCATAATGATCGACCAAGTGGACACGCCACTGACTAGAGATCTTATTCTTAAGACAGATTGTGGTAAATAATTTTTTTGTTGTGTTTTTTTTTTGCCAATGAAGGCGACCTTCCCTTCGAAGTGTCGCGTTTCGAAAATATATATACTTTATACAAACCGCGTATGAAATTTTGGTTCGTCCGATACCTCGGCTGTATCGTGAAATAATGAAGTAGAGAAAAAAAAAACTAAAAAGAAATTTGATAAAGAAGTTGTAAGTAGGAAGTTTCGTTAGAGAATAATCAGGTTATTTTGTTCTCCCGTCTTTTCTTCTACTTTTGTTTTCTCCCGTGTATTTTCAGAAGTTAACGGGAACTAGTTATTATTTTAATACTAATTAAACTCTCGTGGTCACGATACAAACGAGAAGTTGTCGCTTTACGGTTTTTCACCGCGAGGAAACTTCTCTGCTCGCGGTGCTGGGAAAGTTGAAAATGCTCTAGTCAGACGTTTCGTCTAATGATCCGGCTGGTTGTTATAATCAAGAACAATATCATTTTATATGTATATATATATATACACGTATTGTCCCTTCCATTTCTTTTCGTATTACATTTCACAATTTCTACCTCAATTTTATACGGTAATTCTATATCCGGTTTCCATTCCGTTCGCTTTGTTTACTCGTTACAAACCATTTCTTCCCCTGCGACATTTTCCTCACTGACAATAAGGTATTTATTACAACTTTCATTATTATTATCCTTATGACGGTTTTATAACCCCGCGCGGACTTTCTTCCGGAACAAATACGTTTCGCCGACATCCCCCCCCCCCCCTTCGTGTTTTCCCGATCCTACCAATTTCCGGGAGACGCGTTTATCCCGAATATGATTTTATTTTCATTCGAGGAATTTCCGCCGGCTCGTGTCACATTTCACGAAACTCTCCGTGCCGCGGCGAAAGTAAACACGCGCGCGGTACACACGGCAAATAATTGAACACCCGAATCGTGCTAATTAAAGCCGCGGATGAAACGATTGAGTTATAATTTATCGCGGTGCTCACAATTCAATTCTCGGAAGTTGTGTCGCCGTGGGGGCGTTAATAAGAGCACCGCGGTTTCCAACGCAGCCGCCCGAGATTGGAAAAGTGATTTGTGCGTGACACGCACACCCGGCCCTTCAGGGATACGCGCGCTAGTTTTCGCGTGCTTCTAACTCCTTTACACGCTGCAGTTTATTTCTGTCGATGGAACGTGATCGTCGTGCTGCACGCGTTCTTGTTTTTTTTTTTTGTACCGTTTCTTTAGCCGGCCGAGAGAACACGTACGAGTTCGTCTAGTTATTTTTAAATTAATTATTATTCGTCAACGATATACTGATCTCGATGGTAAATAAATATTTGCACAAAAATCTTTCGACAAGAAGAAATGAAATTGAAAATTTGTCCATAATTACATTGCTGAAGAAATATTGTGATTGGAAATAAATCTTGCGTGGAGGAGAAGTCCATTAGTTTTCATTGGATAGAACAGTTTTATTGTTAGGTATGAAAGTACCCTTAGTAGTCTGCCAGCGGAATATCTTTATACTTCTTTAAGGTTTCCTGTAAAAATGCGTACAAACGTTTTTGAAGATTTTACGAGTAAGGAGATCGAGACGAGTTCACCGAGGAAAGACACTCTACGCGGTATTAACTTTTTTTTTTCGGTGCACCGTATAGCTTTTATGATACATGAGAAAGTAGAGGGGAAAAAAAAAGTTAATTCAAGAAGCTTCGCTCGATTTAAGTGTCCCTCCCATTAGGGAAACAAAAAATTATTTGACGGTCGTACGAATTCGTCTGTGAAGCTATAGTGAAAAAAAAAAGGAGACTCATCAAAATCCGAATTTTCCAGCCGACAGTGTCCCCTTATCAGATCGCGGTTGTTATGCTAAAACCGAAATTACTTGTTATAGAACACGTCCTACGCTCTGGATTCAAGATAATAGATTCCGCGGCGGCGTACGGCAAATATAAATGTGCCGCGTAAATTTACATACGTGCGTGAACCGCGTATGTGTGACGGGCCGGGGACCTTGTATTTATGAAAATACGTTTCGTTCATCTAAATGTATAAAAGCGTATATCATCCCGGCACCGCGGCAATATTTCGCGATTCCGAGCGTACCGCGGATTCGCGTCCGCTTATGATGCAAAATACAATCCGGGGCTATTTATAAATTGAATTACAACGAATAAATAATACACGTAAAAAGATTTGCCCGCGAAGCGAATTATTTATATTGCCACCAGATATTAATTAATTAATTGCAATATGATATGGTCCGGACCGTTTTAAGCGACGGTTATACATATGTGTAACACGTGCTTACACACGTATGTACATATGTATGTACTGTACGTATGTATATCTACGTCCGTTTATGTGCACGCGTAAATTTACTTGTCCCGGGATCAATAATAAATTACGCTACAACGCCGTGTAAGCAGAACCCGGTTCATAATGGCGTTACGAATAAATTGGTAATAATAAATAGTACTCCATAGTCAAATATTATTTGCAACTGTTTTTCATCGTGTGTGTGTTATGTATCTACATACATATACAAGCTCACATAATTGAGTAAAGTTTTAAATAGGTACACACATATCTCGCTTACAAGTACAAGCTACCGTTATCTCTGTGCCTTTTGGCGACAACAAAATTCCAAATGAGACTGTAACAACTCGTTCCTACGAATTTGGCAAACGCTAGGCAGTAGAAGTTTGTTTTTCTGCTATTATTACGGCAGAAAAGTACGAACTATAAAATTGTTACATTCGCGGCTGAATTCTTGGAATATCCTCTACACGGTATTTTCACGAAGACACGTAGTACAACCTTAAAGCCCTTTTTTATTCCATTGTGTTCATCATTCAAATATCTAATTTAATTATATCGCGAGATTTTTCGAACGTGACACGTGTGGATCGTATTGAATTTAAACCGATTAAAGATACCCGGTGTCGTCGAAGTCGCAGCAATCTCTTAGGGTGGGAAAAAAAATAAGAAAATTTTATCCTCTCACGTGCTTCGTGAAACTTTTTGTAGCCCGGGTGTATTAGAGCCTCGCCCTAGACTTTTATGATCAGTCATCCTTTCTCCGCAAATGTAGCGATACTAACTACTTTCATCATTTTCTTTCTTTTTTTTTTTCTTTTAACCTCGTCTCCTTTCGAGCCTCGACTTCTTCCTTCCCCCCCTTGGACTTTTATGCTGGAGTTTAATATATGGGTCGATTATTCTTCGCCGTTATCCAGAAACTTTACGAAAAGAATCCCATTAAACGAGTGACTTCAATATATCGGACGCGCAACAGTTCGATCTATCAGGGCTTATTATCTAGTTCGTACGATAAATGCCGCTCGTATATTCGGCGAACTTCACTTACTTCGCGCCGGCTTTACTTCAAACGTTGCGGCGGGATCAGAATAAATTTCACGGAATTTCGAAATAACCGTGTCTTCCACCGGTAACCGTTTAACCCTTTGAAAGTTCGGTCCTGAAACCGTCGGTGCAGCCGTCAAAGTTATAACGTTCGGATCGTTTCCCGTATAACATGGCCGGGGTCCCGTTTTATATGAGACGGTGCCCGCGGGAGACGTTGCTATCGATTCGGTATTAAGACAGCAGGAATCTCGTAATTTAACAGCTCGCGTAAGAGTACATTATTATCTCAAGTTTTAATGACGTCCTTCACGGGTCGCAGATTATTTTTAACGTTTTCTCTCTCTTTCTCTGTCATTTCTCTCTTTCTCTCTCTCTCCCTCAGTTTCTCTTAGCAGGCTGCTTTAACGAGACACGAAACCTCGTGTATCTCGGCGGAGTTCCAGTACGGCCTGAAATTAAATTTCGCAAGTTTAAAGTTGCGAAAAATGATCCGTCTCGGTGCTCGGAGGTTCGAGCGAGGAACTTCAACCTGACACGTTTTCAATTAAGCTACCTGTCCCGTACATGTATCTCCTTTTAATCTGTTCCGTGTCTTGATTATCCCCGACATTGCCGCTGTTTATCATTAAGAATGAGAACGACGACACGGATTCGTACGTGTAAAAAGGGTCGATTTCAACCCTTTCGGATGTTTCTCGCGTCAGCGTCGCGCTTGTGAGATTTAGCTTCGGGAAACGTTTCCGCCGTAATGGCCTCTGTGTGTACGAGTATGACAAAAATGATTTATCATTTCTGTAACAACGATAGAACGAAAGAGAAACGTACTTTTAAAATTTTTCTGGGCCCTCAGGAAATGTGAAACGTCGCTCCGATATGAAATTCGTGTGTCCTAATGGGTTCGGGTTTAACCTATATTTAATTCATATTATATAACCGTGTGATAACTTTGTTTTTTTTAAACGTTAAATGACTTTTCAATGTTTCCCTTAGATATTCACACGGCGTTAGATTCCCATTATCGTCACGTAACATATTTTTACGAGTCATAAACGCAGTCGCGTTCGTCGCGCAAATATTAAGAAGTTGAATTAATTCGTAATTAAGCCGACGTTCGTAAAATTCTAAGGAAAAATTATACCGGCGACTCGCGCGATTGTGAAATATTAAAAAGCCTACCGGGTTCGGGCTCGCCGTACCTCGCATTATTATCAGTGAAATTAGACGTATATTATTCATTCGTACTCGCTCGTATAATTATACACAACAACGTGTCGTGTATCGTATACCGGTCGGACGTTCCGAGCATTTTTTAAATGAGAATTTTTGCTAGCCGCCGTCGTCACACATATACGTATGTATGTACACACATGTACCGAGAGTCCTATTACGCCAAGGTACATTAATTATCGCTCCTCTTTTTTTTCTTCATTCCGTTCGAAGAACAACAGCAGGAAGGTCGACGCGCGAAAATACATTTCATATTACGCTTCACTTTTAACGTATTACACCGGGACAATTAAATAAACGTGGAAACATTTCTGCCGACAGAGATTTATCACCGGACATTCCCCCGGCTGGGTGCAAAACAAAAAAAAATATAAAATATTCGACGAGCTTGAAAATCGAGCGTTATTAACAATCTATCAATGAAACATATGTCTCTTTATAGATTCAGCGTGTTTAATATAAACCGTTGTAAGTTTTTCATCGTCACTCTTTATTGACACAAGTTTTTCACCAATCGCCTTCCCGAAGAAGGATAGACTTCTGATTGTCCCTCGTAGCAGATTAACGAAAACCGATTTTAACGTGCAGAAAAGAGTGAGCAAAAAAAAGAAAATAACGAAAAAAATAGAGAAAAACGAGGGTGACTTTCGTGTCTCGCGTTCGTTCCATAGGAAAATGGTTCGGGATGGAGGACGCGGAATCGCGCGGAAACACGGCCGGCACCGGCAATCTCTAATCTCATTTTCCTCAAAAAGGAAGTCCCGCACGTTATATTCCATACACATCCTTAAACATGACCGCCTGCAGCGCGTTGCGATCATGTATTATGCATTCGCCATCGTGGAACTTGTACGTGTGCGAGGCGGGTAGCACGTTCGCACGCGTGTTCATATGTGTGCGGGGGGACACCGTGCACGCGTGTGTCCCGAACGGTTTGCCTTTGCGCTCTGAAAGAGAGAGAGAGAGAAAAGGAAGAAACAAAAAAACAAGAAAAACAAGTAAAATGAATTCCAGAAAGAGTACTCGGACGATCGTCTATTTTGCGTTCGACCCGAAAAAGAACCCGTGTTCGCCTGTATGTAACTTCTTTCGTTCTCTTTCCTCCCTGTTCCTCTTCACTTTCTCTCTCCTTTGTTTGCCTTCCCCCCCTGACGAACTCCAATTCGATCTCAGAAGTAGTTGTACTGGATACGCCGAGTCCGCGGGGGAAAGTGTATCCGCGACGGAAGTTTCGGATTTCGCGCGGGGAACGTGCGGCGGCCAGATCGAATTGAATTCAAAGAGAATTTGCGGAACCGATGAACGGGCACGTAAAGCTACGTAAAGTGCTTCCCGATAACAGACGTCGTTATCGTATCACGGATAACTCGTTTGCTAATTGCCGGTGAATTCGATGGATCCCCGGTAAGGAATGTTTTTTTCTGTTAGATACTGGGGGAAATTTGTTGGAGGTGTTTGTTAATTAGGTTTTAATGAATATTTAGCGTGGTTAGTAATGTCTGTAGATAATACGGAAGAATAACGATTGTGTCGAGCAAATGAAAATTGTTAATAAAATCCTTGACAATGTTCGCTTTTCGGTATAGAGACATTAAAAAGTATAATTAAAGTGTACTTGAGCACTCAGCGGCGCATTCTGTCTGTGACCTGAATTTCTTTCTTCGGTCTAAAAAGTACCCGAGAGTGCCGCTTTTTCAAGTGAGCCCTTGAAGAAGCGATTTTAAGTGTTCTGCTCCGATTATCGGTAGGTAAAAATTTCACTGACAAGTATTATGTGGGTAGAATTAATTTTGACTCGAGTAACTTAGAAACATTGGAGCATTGTACCATAATTTACCAGCGTCAACGGGGATCTTAATGTGACCCAGATTATTAAGTAAAATCAATTATCACTTATCGATCAGATTATTCTCAGAATAAAGAAAAACTTAATAGGATTCTCACCGATTCAAATTTTATACGTATCAAATAACAAATACCACGATAATAATCCTCGTTCTAAAAGTTTATAATACAACAACGTGAAAAAATATACAACAAAAATAGAATGAAAATTTATTACATCGAAACACTCGTATCTTTGTTTTCCAAGCAACGTCTGTTGTACAATTGAAATGAAAATATAAACAGTTGCCCCGTGTATTCCACTCATTATTTCGTAGCCAACAATGTACACATTAATTTCAATAAAAAAAAAAAATCTTACACACCTCCACACAGGCATGTACACATATACACCTTATACTTCCATATTATAATATTTCCCACGTTCGACTTCTACCACCGAATCGCTGGCAGACTAGTTTCATAAATCGATACGGGAGTCCTGATTCGTGTATCCATCGGCGCCCCATTTCACCGCTAATCTATTCTCAAGTTCGCGTCGCGATTCCGTCAGGAGTGCGCCGATACGGCTGGGCGTTCATTAGAATACACGGCTGCAAATTCAGCCGAAGTAGCGGCGAACAGCGAGCAACGAAGTCACGGTAGCTGACTTTCGAAGTGCTCCGGGAACTGCGCCCGAGAGTTGCATCTGCCCGCGGGGCACCTGAGAACGTCTGAACGGTTTCGTACACGACAATGCACCGTCGAACGGCTGTTTCTACCCCTCCCCCCCCCCCCCGCCCTTCGGAATCGATCGCTTTTCAAACATTCTTAATTATGCAGGTCGACGGTGGTTCGCACTTTACCGGGGGAAAAACGTTTCCGCGATGTTGCGACACTCGTACGTCACGCTTCTTTATCTTTTTTATTTTTGTTTTTTTTTTATCACGTTTTAAAAGATTTCAACGTAAGTAAGTAATAATGTTGTATACTTGGAGTGAATATTTCAATATCTGTTCTTTTTTTTTTTCGTTGAAATTACACCTATGAAAGAGTCAAAGGTTCGAGAATGTTTGCTATCGTTTCCCCTCGATTTTAATATTAACGTTCTCGTTAAAACGGTGTTAAAACGGAGTGCCGGGCTGAATGATAAAAGGTAGAAAAAAGAACTACTCAAGAACCCCATGTGTCTCCCCTGGGATAGGGGCTCCCCTCGACAGTCAAGAGCACCCTGGGGTACATCAAAAGTTCCGAGCGAAAAGTACAAATGCGCTTAAGGAACTTTCTACCGTTTCGTTGTTCCCTTACCCCCCCCCCCCTTCCCCGTCTCCTCCCGCCTTCCGTTGCCGGGATTGTCTACGAAACGCTCGTCGGCGGAATCCTAAGAATCTCGTTACGATATTCGGTCTCGTGTTCGGTCCTCCCGTTCGTGGATGTGTTAATTTAGTTGCAGCCACTGCTACGTCGCTCGAAGGGTTCGACGGGGAATGCGTTAATTGAGTTGCTTTTTTCGGGAACGTGTCGCTTTGTGATTTGTCGCTACGCTTTCGGATCGCCACGGTGCAGATTGATAATCGGATAGGCTATGAAGAAAACTAAAGACTCGACTGAAGTTTTAGAAGCCTGTTTACTTATGGGATTTTTTTTCAATATAGTGTAATATTAAGTATATTAATTGTACTTGGAATTATACTTGGTTTACCTTTTAAATATAAATAAATAAGTTTTTTATAATACATTACAGGATTATGTTTGCTAATAGACAAAGTTTTGGAATTTCATTTTACGAAGATAATTATTTTGTTATTTTTGAGAAAAACACGGTTTTATCGATACCTGTACGAGATTAGAATTTTTACACGAAGATGTAGTAGTTATCAATACATTGAATCTGTTAGGAATGTTTATCGACGTATATTTATTCCTCCGATGGCTGAAATCGGTATGCGTTTGATAATATACGAGCCAGAGTAATTGCCCTCGTTAAGGACGTCCCGAATATAAGTACACTTTTATCGATGCAATTTATTTAAATACCCGTCGTATTCAAATAAGGAGTAACGCTTCCCGCGAAGGTATTTCAGCGACGTTCGTTCGGCCACTCGGTAATGGGCCACCGGTGGTATAGGATGCATAAAAATTCCGAAATTCCGTAATGCTCTAACGACGTTTTCAGCGCGGCAAGTGGCCCGCTCAATTTCAACCTAACTCGCGCACATGTTCCCTTTCATTGTCATTTTACGACTGTCGTGGACCGTCCTACAGGTCCAATTCTTACTCGGGGAAACTTCATCATCGTCGCACGTGTGCGGCTCGATTCGTCCAGCGTGGAAATGATATATTTTTTTTATGTTTTATTTTTCACGCTCGAAGGGAACGAAAATCCCTGCGCGAAGATATTCGACGCTTGACACGTTCGAGGAGTCATTAAATGATCAATTTGAAATGTTCTTTACATGCATGAGGAAAAATAAGATTTGTTTTGACAAGGAATGATTTCGTGGCAGAATATTAGGAAAGTATAATATTCCACTTGCAGTGTTTATTTACGAGCGCAGGACGTCAATAGGAATTAACGGTGTTTCGTGTAATTGATATTAAAATTTGATGTAGCTCTCGCTGGTTTGTTGCTCCGGGTAAAAATACAGTTTTAAAAGCGTAATAAGGCAGAAGGTAATATCACTTTTATGTAAATTGACAGAAGCGTTTAATTGACGCCGCAGCCATCCTTATTTTTGCCTTCCGCTAAAGATACGCTTTATTTCGGACATTGTATCAAATTTTGGTTCGTTATGCGGCTTTCAGCTGTCCGTGTATTAACAAAACACGCGGTGGTATTTAGTGCGCTGTACGGTACACGGTTCTATAGGGTTTACCCACGGTCTTGTCTAAATGCGTTGTAATTAACAAAACATCGTAAGTTAGCTGCAGTCTCTTAGGGCTTAATTATCTAAGGATATTTGTATCTTGCTGCTTCTTAGGCGTTCCCGCTTCAACTTGAATTCAAGACCAGAATATCTGGATGACATGGATTATAATTATAATATGTATATTTCTCAGCGAATCTGAAACAAGAAAATTTCAATCCTCGATTGTCGTATCGAGTGGAAATTTAGACACTATTTCACGAACCACCAGATTTTCCATTTTCCAACCGATTCAGATATTTCTACATCGAATCCCCGGCCTTTAAAACGGCGAGATAATTAAAATAGTTAAATCAACACGATACAGTCGTCAATTTTAATTGCTCCCTTGAAATATGCCTCTGACACGTTCTATCATAACAGTTTACTTACATCCCTTTCCGGTTCGTGTTACCCCATTGTTATTACCCGCGGTGGTGGTACGTTGTTCCCCTCTCCCTTTTGTTCGAATTAAATCCCCGGCACGGTAAATCATCCGGCGGGCGGGCCTTTTTAATAACTTGATTTCATAACGAACCGCGAATCGGCAAGTGTACACGGCGAAACTCTATTTATAAAGTGGCGGGAGCGTATTAAATTAAATTCGATTTCACATGCTCGCAAACGCGAGTCGACAGGGTAGTATACATATATACATACATACGTACACGTGGCAACGTCGATTTTTCGGGGGAGGAAAGGGGGAGGGGTCGAGGGGGGTTCCGAATAGTGAAGTAAAAGGGAGCACCGCACAGAAAGAGACAAAGAGAGTGAAAAAGACAGCGATGAAAAAAAAAAATAATAAAAAGGGGAACGCGATAGGGAACAGGGAGAAAGGGGAAGGGCCTTTACCGAACGGATTATTCCACCCTAAATCGTGTTTTCGGGCCGTACGTCGCCCCGACATTGGCATTCGTTGCCGTAAGCCGAGGCAGACACCTGCGTGGGCCGAAGGGTTCCGGTTCAGCCCGCCTTTTGTTGCCCGATATTTGTTTTTTTCTCCCTAATGTTGCCGGCCGCTTCGACAACGCGCCAACGGGGACAGAATTCACGGCGGCGTTATTCGACATCGGCTGGAAAACTGTGAAAGTTTCTCTCTCCGGTTTCACTCCCCCCACTCCCTCTCCATCGTTCACCTTCCCTGAGTTTCCCTTTCTTTTTTCCGTTAACGAGTTTCGTAATTTTGCTCTTGTTAACGAGTTTTTAATTTTCTCTTAAATCTACGCGCAAGGACCGGCGGTCTCTTTCTTTCTTTGTCTTTCTTTTACTCGGTGCCTCTCTCTCTCTCTCTCTCTTTCTTTGTCCGACCGAACGTATCCGCTTTCGATACTAATATATTTTTAAAGAAGCAGCTGGCTTCTTTCGGTTAATTACAAATTTCTTCGTTCCCCCTCTCGATAGTCTTTGTTTCTCTCTTTTTCCTCCCGCTTTGTCTTACCGGGAGCCGCGACGGTATCTCTTCGCGGCGAATGAAGATGGATTAACCGACGATGAGTTATTCGTGAAATTGTTGTGCACCTCGTCGGTTGCCCATTGTTGTTTCAACTATTGATAAAGTTACTTCGCCGAGTTGCGCGGCGGGCGAATCTTTCTTTTTCGATTCGACGAGTCGTTTTATTCGCACAGGAGAAAAAAATGTCCGGTGTACAAAGTACTTAAATAAGTTGTTTCCGATATTACGGAGAATAGATTTCGGAAACGGAGTGAAAAGTTTATCGATCAAACTTTCATCCTAGTTTTTCACGATCTTTCGCCATTTTCTTCAGTAATGAATCAATAATTAATGATCATTACATGATCTAGCGCCAAATGAACATAAGAAATCACTGAAATTCATCAGAATGAACTTAATTCTACCTTCTATAGAAAAAAACAGTTTACACAACACGGTTCCTAGACACGATTTTCAATTGAACGGTGTAATTATGTATCTCATCGACCCCGCGGTTAGCCGGGAATTTCGAAACGTCGAGATCGAGGCCGTCCTCGGCAATTACGCGGAGAGGATCGAGAAATCTGTTTCTGTTACGATCCCCTGCCAGATCCACGGGGCGGCTGCTTAGCCGCAGAATTTTGAAACTGCCGTTTTATGCCCCGCCGACACGGACGAACTTGGTAGCATTCCAGATACTGGTGCGGCAAACGTATGCACAATATGTATAGCCGCGCCACACCGAATCGGAGTATAATTTTCTGGGGACGCGTAAATGTCCCACGCGTATCGGGCAAACTCATCAGAGTGTCGGGGAAAAGTTTCGCCTCTCGTCGTTCGTTCCCCTTTGTACCATGAAACGATGTCCAATACGATTTTTGTTGCCTTTTTTCTCTCTTTTTTTTTATTTTAATAAAATACAAAATAACCCGTTATACGCGGGACACCGTGGTTTCGATAGCGTAAAGATAATCGTTGTGTACGATTAAAGAATTGTTTCGGGTGGATTTTTACACGCGAGAATGTTACAAATTATACGGGTAAGAAGTTATTTCCGAATAAGCGAGATAAACATTTATAGCGCGACGAAATAATGTTATCCGCGTAAGTAGGGTCGAGAGGGTAGAGAATGACTTCGTGAGTGTGATATACGGATCGTTAAAATCGCGTGTATACATAGAACGAATGTATAATTTTGATCGTATGAAAATTTATGCGCTTTCGTTGCATGTCGATGTCAAGGGGAACGAAATATCCAGACTTCTCGATACGAATAGCTCCGGTTTTCTTATCGGCGATCCTCGGGGTTCCACGCGTTCGTAAACCGAATGTATTTGCGTGCACCGATACGGGGGAATAAATCTGTGAATGGATCGTAAAATCGTCCCACCGCAAATTCCGATTTTTAAAGCGTTAACGCGGACACTCGCGGTCCGTCGTAAAAGTCCGGGTCCTTTCCAAATTTCTTAAATTATTCCCCAGCCACGTTACGTTCGATATAACAGAGATCGGCCGGTTGATAATTGGCCGAAGGTTAGTACGTAATTTTCCTATATATGGTCACGAATCTGTACGGTCGCCGATAATCTCGAATACATCGATACGACGGAATGTAATCTAAAATGTTTTTACACGCGAGACAGACACGTATCGAAGTACGCTGTAATTTTCAACGTAAATTCATTCCGTGAATTCCACCGATGTGTACGGGGGAAAAAACGGAGAAATCGCGGTATAACGAGGAACATATTGATAATTCATGATATATGTATACATATACATATATACATATGTATAGTATCTTGATAACATAGAATTACGTAATAGAACATTTTCATTTTGTTTATACGTTAATTATATTATTCGCTGCGCTCTCAGTGTAAATATTCCGTAGCGAATCCCAGCATTGAAATGCGTACCGCGATACCTGTTTATCATTCGCGAGTTATTATCAGCGATCTTTTATACGCCGTTCGCACGCGACATTATTATTTATAATGTACACGTAGCCGGTGTTAGACGCGCCCAGGGTATATTCACCTGTCTGCATTTGAACGCGATTATCCGATGTAACATCGGATGTAACGCGATTACCGTGACAAATGTAACGCGCATATTCAACATATTACGCGTCAAATCTCCATCGGGCATATTAAGCGTGTTTACCCAGTTCCAGAACTTTGTCGGCGGCGTCGTTAATTATTTTGCAAAATTCACTGCCGGTTACCCTGTCGATGGTCAACTTTCGAACATGTTCCCGCGATGGCTTACCTGTGAAATTCGAACTTCCCCCCGTAATGGCGTCCCGATAATTAACGCGGACTTACCTCGCCGACTATCGATCATTTTCTATTCCCGCATAATTTTATTCCGTAAAATTTCTTATTCGAAACTATACTCAAACGTTTTATTCTCTCTTCTCTTACCTTTTATACAAATTTTAAAGACACTTTTTTTATTTAAACTTTACAGAAAGAATTAGAACGTTAAGTTTTACATTATTTCTTCCCATTTTTTTTTGAGAGAGAGAGAAAAATTTAATAGCGCTATTACAGGAATACTCGATTCCACTCGAGCAAAGAGAAATCGGAGTTCGCGGTTGTATGTGGTACTCTTGAAACTTTTAATAACCGGTCGAAAATCGTATGGAACCCCACGGAAAATCGAAGCGGTCTAGTTATCCGACGATTTGATCACAGTTACGCGATTTATTTTTTTTCTTCCACGAAGCAGGAAGATTATCGTCGTCGTAGTGGTAGCCACGCGTGGGAGCTCTTCAGGGTTCAAAAGCCTGCGTAAAACGCGTCGTGAAAAGTCAAGCATGTCAAAGTGGCAGACGAGTCCTTCGACTATTCGATTCTCATCTTTCTCTTTGAACGCTGGTCGTCGGATTTCCGACACCGCAAAACCGGCGCGGAAGCTCTTCGTAACTCGAAATAGTGCATAAAACGGATTACTCGTAAAAAACAACGACGCACCCCTCGTCCCCCCCCCCCGCCCCCCGGTCAAATTCCTCGATCATTTATTACACCCTCGCTGCGACTTCCGGCGGGAATTTTTAGATCGAACGATTTTCAGGAAATTCAGTTTCCATCGGTGTGTGTGTGTGTGTGTCGGGAAACGAGGGGTAGAATATTTTTGATACATCAGAGGAACGTCCACTTGTTATTATTTTATTCAATTATTCGACAATTATAAGGGGCGAGTAATTATTTAAAAATTATGTCGAATGTTTATTTCGTAATAGGGCTGCCGAATAATAATTATCTGGAGCAATTATTTAAAACGCGGCACGCTGAATAATTGTTTTAAAATAATAATTGTCAAGCGGAGGTCGTTTCGGGGATCCTTTCGGCGAAATATTTTTCATTTTCCGAGCGAAATTATTATCCTGCCCACTGTTGCCGAGTTTTCTTTTTCACTTTAATGCCGGTGGTAATGGTTCTAATAAAGTCAGCTTGTAATGGTTCTAATAAAGTCAAACTGGCCAAGTTTCTCAATTACTTGTTCGATCTCATCTCTCTTCTGTGAAAAGAGACGATTTCCTGGTAGAGTCGCGTGGGCGTGTGAAACACGGTGTGTCCCGACATCGTCTTTCTGAAATCACGTTTTACAGCGTTATTTCACGGAAACATATTTGCTGAAAAATCACAACAAACGTTTCACAATACTTTTCTACCAACATATACAATATTATCACTCCCTCTAAAATGATCCATAAAACATTCTAGCATCCCAATTACAATATGCGAATAAATAATACTACAATAATCCCACCGGAAACAAATCGACAGATATATATTTCTCACCGTCTCCAACCGATTCCTTGAAACTTCTCAAGACACTTGTGAACCCAAAACAGATCCCCGGTACTCGAGCACCTAAGTGGCCAAATTCTTCGCTGATCTCACCTCCCTCCCTTTTCTCGTTCCACTTTCCCCCTTCAGTCGACGAAATAAAAAAAAAACTCACATCCTTCAGATGTTCGCGTGGGCGCTCTCGACGTTCGCGATATTCAAGACGGCTGAGAAAAAAACGATGAAAAAGATTGCTTATCGCCTATCGATAACAATATACCTGTATCTCTCATCAACCTTCCGTGGAAGGTGGAGAAACTTTTGAGAGAGTGGTGGAGGGGGAAGTTGGGGGTGGGAAAGTCAACGGTTATCTGGGCATCGCGACGTCGTTGATCACGCGCGCGTGAACCGAGCCTAATCACGACGATCGGCGACGGTGCAACGCGAGTTTTACTCGATTAAGCAGAAAAGTGAAGGCTGATGGTATTATACATACATATATTCTTACATACGTATACTTACATACGTGTGTCGTGGTGCCGGCGAGTGATAATTTATGGACGAAGGCGGCCCGGTGTATCCACGGCCAGACTTTGTGGGTCGTAGATGTGTGTGGGTGGATGGGGTGGATGTAAGTGGATTGGGAGGATACCGACGTTGCTCGCAGCACGTATCGTAAACTGCTAGAAACTTCGCTGGGACTTTGGAAGTAGCTCGCAGATATTATTGAAGCCCTTCAAGATTCCGGATAGACGTGTTCCACCGCTAAATATTGTGCTTTGTATGTACAGAGCGTTTCGAAAGTTCACCGTAGAACGCGGCAACCCTTGTTCGTTATATAACATGTGTGCGAGTATGTGTACGTGTGTGTGTGTAGGTGTGCGGGCGCGAGTTCAAGCTACCACGGGGGAATGACGTTTTCCTGGTGACGCGATAAATCAGCGTTTATTTATGACCGTGAGAAATTAGCGGAACTGACGAATGGCTACGTTCCCTCCACTTACGCGAGAGATTTTTATTTCAATGCGCCGCGTTCCCCGTTGAAAGTGTACATATGATTATACCACGTCACGGGCTATGAATAAGAAAAAAATATGTTTCGGGGTGTAATGAAATTTTTCTAGAATGTTGTTTCTCTTACGAATGGAACGAATATACGTGTGTACGTATGTATATACATATACATATACTAACAATATCTCGACCATGTTATACGGTGGACTCTATTCCGTGCGAGGTAGAAATAAGTCAACTCGATATAACACGATTCTGAAAGTCGCGACATAAATTTCTTACATACGCCGTCCAGATAACGGAGAGAGTATACTTTGCTGTTTCATTATTTCTGTCGATTAAATATTTTTAAATCTCGCGAGATTCGAGTAGCACGCCCGGGGTCTGGCAATGCCTCACGGTTCCCGTTCAAGTATTTATACGGGCGGATTAAAACGGGCAATGCGTCAACTCGGCCACACGAGCGACCAGCTAGCTACACGGCGAAGGAAGAAAAGTTTCGCAAAAGAAAGTTAACCCCGCCGGCAAGAAAAGTTTGTAATAATGCACGATATCGGTTTTACCCCCTGTTTAAAAATTTTAAAGGGTGCGCGAGTCGCGAACCACCCCCGTCCCGTTTACCTTGCGGGGAGTCAACGATTTCCATGCAGGTACACGCGGAAATTCCGACTAATAATAAACAATGCTCGGGAGCCTCGGCGAAGGCGGATAACACCGGAGAATACGACTTTAGAAACACACTGTACATACGCATGGACAGGGAACCCGAGCCCCGCGCAGTTGCCTAATTAATTTCCTTTGCGACTTAACTATGGCATCGGCAAAGTACCGGAAATTATGCGGCCGGCATCGAAACTTTCCATGCTTACTTATGATTACGGACGACAATGGGAATTTTACCGTCCGGGCTTTTTTAAAAATGAATTTTTCCTTTTTCTTACGGAACGTTTTTGCATCCCCACGGTATAACTTGACAGATTTTTCCTGGTGGAATTGAACTTTTTACTGGTAGCAGGAGATGAACGAGTATTTTAACGTGGACGTAATTATTTTATCGTAGAAATTAATATAATGATCGACGTAATAATATTGACAGGAGGTTAAATTTCATTTCGATTGTGTTATCAGCTCGTTCTTTTATTAATGTTTTCCGATAACGTTATTAACGCTGGACGCCGGAATGAATCTCCGATCTTCGTTCTGTCCGTCGCATGTATCTCTCATTGGAAACCGACGATGAGCAGCTGCACGAGAATCGTATCTCGTTGAAACAGGGTTTCCTGTAACTAACGACATTTTTTTCCCTTCTATCGAGCCAGTCCCGAAGAAATGTGTTTTCCAAAATAGTTTAAAAGTGGGACGTGTTCACAGATCCGTATCTACGGACACTCTTACACGCGGCAATTAATTTCCTCGTTTTATTTTCGTTTTTTCTTTTTTTTTTATTTTGTCCCCTCCCCCATCATCTCCTTTTTTCAATTAAGTCGGTGATCGTCAAGGTAGAACGAAACAGTTGTTCGACAACACGTGTATATCACTCCACCCACCACGTATGTATTCTGGTTCGCATTTGAAAATTTCATCTACATAACCGCCGTTAATTAACGCGTTAATCTGTCAAGTGAAACTCGACGGACCGTACTATGGCGCGTGTACGTTAAACGACTATGTATCGGGTAAAAATTCGTTGCGTCCGTTAACGTAGAAATAATACTCGTTTCACGGTAATTACGAACAGCTGCCGGGATGAACCGGAGAATTTTTACATTCGCCCAAAAGTTTTCTTTGTAATTAATCGCCTTGTTTCGTCTTCCGTTTGCCGAACACGTATCTTTTCCGAAAATCGGGACGGATTTCCCGTCAAAGGGACGACCCGGAGGCCTCGAACGAGAATAACGGGCCCATGTGTCAGGCATCCTTCGGTGATACGTTTTCCGGCGAACCTGACCTACTTAATTACCCAGACCCCGGCGACAGATATCCTGTTTTCGAGGAACGTTTTCCCGTGGTACGACCGTAGCGCGGTCGGCGAAAGAAAAAAGAAAAAGAAAAAGAAATAGGAAAATTCTTTCGTACCCGGTTAGAGAGAAGTGATCGACAATCGAGCGAGAGTAGTAGTAGTAGTAGTCTTTGCTTCTTTTCCTTTCACCTTTATTTTCTGTCCGGCGTTGATAAGATCGACGGTAATTTATTCCACGGGCTGTTAATACCGTAGGAAATAACAACGGCACTCGTTAAATCGGTTAAAAGGCTGCCACCGGGAATCACGGAACGAACCGCGGGAAATCACGGTATTAATGATCGTTACGTTTTCGCGACGTTACCGCCGCCAGAGTTATCGCTAATCGAGCAATAAATTCCGTTGGTAAACTGGACGAGAGTGAGTCGGGGCGCGATCGCGGGCGTTGCGCTCGTGAAAAACGGATTTCCCGGCACTATTACGCCGGAAATTCAATAAACCGCGGACCGGGGTCCTCTCGCTAGCAAAAGAAATCTCTGCGCCCGCGATCGTTGGAAACTTAACGTCGAGCCGGTGTACCAACGCCAGTTGTTCCACAGCCGCATCCCACTCTCTCTCTGACTCTCTCATTCTCTCTCTCTCTCTCTCATTCTCGTTCGCCATCCAGTTCTCTTCTGGTTCCTATATAAGTCTCAGCTCGACGTCTAATTAATTTTCTTTGTAACTCAATTCTCCCGCAATCGTCAAGGTGGCGCAAAGGTGTTCCCGTCGGTCTTGCCACCCTTTGCCATCATCGAGAAAGAAGGAGAGAGAGAGAAAGGGTGGGAATGAGAAACGAAGAGAGAAAGAGAGAGAGAGAGAACTTTCGCCACTGTCGTATTGCGGATTTAATAAAGACCCACTCGCCAAAGTTCCGTCCTCTCGAAAAACCAAGAGGAGTAGTGCGGGAGAAGGGTAAAAGGAGGAGTTGGTAAAAGGGCGGGAATGGTAACAGGGGGTGGGTGAGGATGGGAGACGCACGAGATAGAAAGGAAGGAAGAATTTCCTTTTTCGAAGTAATCAGCGGCGCTTCTGTCGTGAACTTCTTCGGAAGTTGTCGTTACGGTGGGGAAAGGAAAAAAGATTTCTTGTCTAGGATGAACGGAGAAAGATAGTAGAGAAAAAAAAACAAGGAAAGAAGACATCTTAGAGAGACAGACAGAGAGTCATAGAGAACCACAGGGAGATTGAGAGAGAGAGAGAAAGTTACATAGAAACGATCGAGCCAGTACGCGGTTCTAGGATGCGAGGAGCAGCTGCAAGGGTGGACCAATGGCAGGCTGTAGCATTTTGGAACAATGTCACCCCCGGTCAGAGAGTTGGGTAACCTCACCCCAGGAAATCGTACGGTCGTTTCTTTCTCCGTTGTCTCGGCTTTCCGTCTCCCTCGATTCTGTCGGCTTCTGATGTGTCGTGCACGCCCTGCCGATGGTCGTCCAGGTTCGGCTTGTCTCATTTCCCCCCCACGTTCTGCGGCGTCGTTCTAATGAAATGTGCATTAGTGGGCGTAACCCGGGTGGCCTTAAAGGGCCGCGTTTTACGTTCCCGGGATTCCCGAACGGGAACAGGCCTTTCTGATAAATTTCAATTCCGCGCGCGCGCGCGCGGCTTTCATTAACCATTTTACTAGTCGTCGTATATATCGGCTCCGGTCGAGGGGAAAATACCATTCACGCGTAATTCTATACGATGGAAAATCAATAGGGGAGGTTAGTTTTTATAAATATTTATGAATCTTTATGTTTTGTTAGTTACTATATGGGTCGTTTTTAGGTTTGTTAGGGTAGATTTTAAAATGATCTATATTTTATACATATAACTTATGATTCGAACGAGTTTGCTTTTTTGATAGGTATGTACATGTGTCTTTGGGTAAATGATGTGTGTGTTTAAATTTGAAATTGATTAAGGAATATGTATTTAATATATCGAAGAAATATAATTACTAGGGATTTTTTGAATGATAGTGTAAAATACGTGTTGTATAAATGACAATAATACCGTGCTGATTATTCGATAAATCTTCTTACCGTTTCCATTCTTCAATCGGGTAACGTGATTCTCGATTGCCGTCTAATAAATTTCGCTTGATTCGGATTTCGCGATTAAAGTTTACGGGAAACGGTTAAGAATAATTATCATATAAAAATCCGATCCCGCGGGAAGTTTTGCTATGCCGGGAACGAGTATACCACGGAGTATCAGACGTTATAATCTTTCCCGGCAGAATAATGAACGTCATTTGAAAGTCGTAATTTTGCCAGCAACAGAGGACCTTCTTCTTACCGCGATTCCGCAATTATCTTATTTCCATTTTTTTCCCTTCTTCCTTTTATTATTTTTTTATGTTTTTTTTCAAAGAATAAAACGCTTTCCCCGGATTTAGTGCGACTTAAAATATGCTCCATTACTAAAGCTAACTTCGTACCGAGAATATCGAGAAAAGGTTTTGCGTTATTCTTCCCCGTAGCCATTTTTCGACATTTAATGGAGTTTCTACGCTTTGTGTCATAGAACGCAATGGAGAGTGAATTACTGCGACACTGTTCTCGACTTGTGTTCTTCACAGACAAGTCTCAAGAATTCCCGGGGAAAGAAACCGCGCGTTCTCCCTCTCGCTCTCGCGAACCCTAATCAATTTCAATTCAGCGCGGCTACTCGTACTTAGAATTCCGTGTCGGTGAGTTTTTGATCAATTGGTTTAATTGCGCGGCAACCGGTATTCGCAAAATTCCACGGTAACCCGCCGCTAGTTTTGCCGCGGCGAGCACAAGAGAATTCTTAATAGGATCTTTCTAAGTTTGTTACAAGTTTGTTTCGAAATCCCATGGATTTAGGTATCCAATCAGGTTATCCTACGGTTTCCCTTCCCCCCCCCCCCCCCCTCCCATCTTCACGTGACGACGATGTAACGAAATATGCATTAGTCTGCGTGCCCTGTTTAATCTTGAAAACCGGCTTCAACTTCGCAGGATTTCACCCAGGGTCGTCGCAATAAATCTTCATGAACACCAATTCACGACCGTCCGAGTATCGCACCCCGTTTTTCTACAGTAAGATGTATACCCTTAATATCGAACCCTTTGGCTTATTTAAGAGAACTCGGCCACTTTATTTCTAACGTACGTTACGACGCGAAAAGGATATTCGACAGGCGATATTACGTTATTTCTAATTATAACAGAGTCTGTACAGAGATACGCGTACACCATTTCGTCGAAATGAAACGAATATATTATTAAATCGATCGGCTTCCAGTCGCGTGTACGTGATAAGAGTATATAATTAAAAACAAAATTTTTAATCAAAAGCCAATTCTTTTCACGGCCATCCGAATTTATTCGCCGGTGAACGAATTAATACGAAGAAAGTGAAATATCCGATAACTTTTTCCTCGCTTAAAAACTTCATACGGCGGGTAGGTATATGCAAATATCCGACGATGAAATTTTTCTAATAGCATCGTAATTTTTCTCGCCGATCTACACGTTATCGTTCTTTTTCTCCTCCTTCTCTCTTTTTTTTTTTACATCGTCTAGACGCGATAGGCGCGTTAGCAGGCTTACTTTGCATCGTCTTAAGGAACAACGAAAAATATAAAATAAAAAAAAAACGGAAAGAAGAGAGAAGTGGAAAGATGAAGTAAAGAACGGAGTTTTACGCTCTTAGAATTCTCGGTACGTGTACCGATAAATCTTCATAAATTCCGATTCACGGGCTTTGGCGGGCTTGCTATTGTATTCGTTCCCGTAAAGCCACTCTGTGTTTAAAATAAGGGCTCGAAAGTCGATCCCCGGCTTAAGTCGGCATTCAGTACATAAGTTTACATCAAAGTCCTGTAAGCGGTTCATAAAAGTGACTTCCTGGTGAGTGTATAAAAAGTGCCGCGGTAGTATGTATCGAGCTTCTTTTAAATATATACATAATAATATACGTATAGGTACGTATGTATGTATATGTACATGTTTTCATTTTTTTCACTCAACGAGTCATCGTAAATAAGTGTTCGGGGTGCAACCCGTTTACCCGTTGAATTTCTTTTTAACCGGCACGTATTCGACGTTCCCCGGTTAACTCGTCTGGTTTTCTACTTTTACGTCGACCGTAGGTGTAATGAAACGTGCGTCGGTGAGCGTGCAACCGTTTTCGCCTTAAAGCAGCGAACCTTTTACGCGAACCTCGCGTGCATCCCGCGCACCGTACCGATAAATCTTCATAAAATCCAATCCGCAACTGGCCGAATGTCGTTGCACTTTCGCCGCGAACGTTAAAAAGGACTTAATGAGAACTCGACAGAGTCTGACGGATAATTTCATGTTGGAAAAGACCCACCGGATTTAATGATCCTGGAACGGACCCCATTCGGGGAACACCCCTCTCACTTCACCCATTGGATTTACGTGTATTTAACACTTATTACTTTATACGGTTTGTATATTTTTTTTTCTCTCTCTCTTTCTCTCTCTCCATTCGAGTCTTTCGTCTCGTTCATTTTTAGCCGCACGTTTATTTCGGCTTTGTGCCCGTTTCGCGAATTTACGGCGCGTAAACTTTCCGGGTTGTTACGCGGCGATTCTGAGTAATCTCGTCGTCGCTTCCGGTATGTAAAAATCCGTGAGAATCGAACTTTCCGATCGAGTCGATCTGGCCGCGGCGCGAAATCAATTAAATCGCCGCGGCTGTAAAAACTCGATTTCGTGTTTTCGCCGGGGATTGTTGCGTGCCCGCACGTGCGATTTGATTACCGGTTAATTTGTCTCCACTTCGCGTTTCGCTACGTCGTGGGAGTTGGCACTAAGGTATGCACGCGGCGATGCGTTGAAAAAAACAGCATTCAAGTGCCCCGGACATCCCCGGATATAATAAATCCTCATGAAGACTAATTCATTCTTAAATTGAGATGATTCTACTTCTGTGGGGAATTGTGGGTATATTCTTGATGTATGAAAACATTGTAAAAGTGTCAAAATTATTCACTCTAGAAGTCCTCTTCAGTATTCTGGCAAAATTACAACTTTATTTAAGAGAATTTAAAAAGAATAAAAAGAATTACCGGTAGATTATCTTTCATTAGATAGGTAACTAACAAGTTGTGAGTATCATATTCGAATTGGACTGCGTTTCTTCAATTTAGATTTTTTTTTATTCCACCTTCACCAGAATGCAACGATATTATCAACGAATTTTATTGTCAACTCGTGACACGAGTGTTATCGTTGTGTCTGCATTAGCTTTCAAATGCACCATTGCGCCAGTCGTCGTACTTTCATGAACACTAAAAACCGTCTGGCCTTCGGGCGCAAGCCCGAAATATTTTTCGTCATTTTTATTGCCATAATATAATGTCGGAGCGCCGGCATCGGTGGTACGTTTCAAACGGAATGGCGTTTCACAGTTTTCGGCCGGGTAATAAATATTTATAAATCGTTTTTTAGGAGACGAGTATATTTGTGCGTTTATTACGCAATCATGAATGTACAAATTTATAGGGGCTAATGGAACTTCGTCGAATACTCGTGCGCGTGCACACTCGTTCCCTCTACACATACATATACATACATATATGTGTGTCTATCCACATGCGAACGAACCCATACCAGCTCACAGATGCACGCATTAATATACTGAGACATATACAGAACGTTTCATAAAACTTAATATAACGCTACATTCGTATATTTCAGAAATTAACATTCTTTAAGAAACTGCTGTAATTTTTCCACCATTTTCAAATATTATACAAATTCACCATACTTCAAACTACTTCTAATCGTACTATAACTGTATTGAATTAATATTCCCCTATTTACTTAATACTCTCTGTTTAAAAATCTACTGTACACCCACGTTACCCACAAACATCATTTCATTTAACGATATAAAAGACTATCGTTTCGATTAAAAAAAAATCAACAAGTTCTCCCCTGTACCCTTATTTACCGGACACCCGGTACGGCCGCATATGTGGGTGCGTAGGTATCTGTGCATTCATAGGGTAAAATTCAATAAAGGTGGATGGCGCATATATGTACCTACCGCACGGGGCACAAAGTTGTTGATGTCGTTAATTTCCATCGTGTTAGGGATTAGAGTTACTTCCCCATGTTTCGGATAACCCCTGTGTGCAGTGTAAGCATGTTACCGGGAGAGCACTGAAGAGAAATGAGACGTGAAAGAAGAGGTAGACTGCCGTGGAGAGCCAAGATCCGCTCAGGCATGTCCCGACAATGTTGTTTTAGACGTCCTCAAAGGAGACACAGTTTCGTGAATGTTATGTCAGCTTCTCCCCTAGCCCGCAAACTGTATAATAATGATAAGTAAACACGCAAGTGTACCAGCCGACCCGGACAACCACCTCCGCGGGGCAGCGGTGTCATTCATGAAAAATGCATCTCACGTGGTAAAGATCTTTGATGCCGATCTACGTGACACCCTCAATGATCGATCGATCTAATCATCGCGGAAGAATCGACACCGGATCGATCCGAGACTTGTTTTTCCCCGGGCGGTGGAAATTGTTTTGCGAAACGCTGATCTCCGCTTTATCGAGTACGGCACACCGATGAAGTTCCATGGGAAGATTATTATTATACCAAGTAGGATGTGTAGGAGTGGAGAGGATATGCGGTAGAATATCGGAAGTCAAAGTACGAAAGTCGTGATGTATCATAAATTCACTTTATTCGAAAACTTAGTTTTATAATAGTACACATATAGTTAATAACAGTTTGAAATGGTTTATCACATACACTAGAATCACTGCAATTACCGATTCCTGCATCAGATAGTTTCCACAATGCTGGTACCGTCTGTAAACAGACAAACAAATCAATTAATTAACTAATCAATTAATTTCTGTGTAAATTATTCCGATATGGTGGGACTGAGTAAAATTTCCAAGTTCTATATGAGACTGACTAGCAATAATGAACTATAACAACTAAGATAAATTGTTTCTCTACATTTATGTTTGTATTCCATTCTATACACGTATACCCCGTTCGTTCTATTTAATATGAAATTTAACGATAAGCCGATAACGTTCAGGGTGACACGTAAATGGGAAATGGGTCCTAGAAACCGTTTTTCGCGACATAGAAATTCGTCCAGGATGTGCTACTTACTATTATACGTCGACCGTGATTATACGTTTCGCGCTTTTAATCCTTCCGCGGTTAAAGAGGGATGTATCCGGTAGATAGATAATATGTATTTGCGGTACTCGGGAGAGTTCATATGTGGTGTATTAGAACCAGGGGGAGGTATAACGGAGGGAGGTGAGGGTGGGTACATTAATTTCCGTGATTTCGTCATGGTTGGGTTGAAATTGTTCCGAATTATAGTAACTTTTGTTATGGAAATTTCATGTATTTTTATGCGATTGAATATATGTATGTCTGGGATATTTCGTTGTATTCTCCTGGCGTATGAAAAAGACTAACTAATTGAAAGTTAAACAGCGACGATAACAACTTTGTTTATCTGAAGTTTATGTGACACTTTTTTTCTTCGGTAATTATGCAAGTTTCCATAGGCAAGATCAAGAAAATTTTACTTCGTGCCCTGGTTCGAGATATTTTTAATTCCATACATATTTTTACGACGGAAGCGTACGTTTTTTTTTCCCTTGGAAAGTCGTGCCCCGGTGAAAGGGTTAAAAAAATCGTTAGCTTTGAAAATGAACTCTCTCCCACGGTTTTAAAATACACGTTTGAGTAATTAAATTTACGAAGAATCTGTCAAGTATGAATTTCACTTTTTTCATCTAAATTTTCATTTAACGCTGTATACGAAGGGAATAATGCCGGAGAAATTTCAATCCGTACTCGTTATTAAGAGCGTCTGGACGTTCTAATTTTTTCGCAGAATAGAGCCACAAAATTGGGGCAGAAGCCGGACGCGTATGCCACACACGTACAAAAATACTTTCGTTGATTGCGAACCACCACCACCACCACCACCACCACCACCACCACCACCACCACCAAGAGTACAGAAAATTGTATTTAAAGGCGTATTGGTAGCACTGTTTCTCGACGTTCTTTTTGTTCCGTGCCACAGAGGCTTTATAGACGAGAACCACGCCATCGCGTTCAACGGTAAAAAGTTCAAGTAGAGAAAGTTTCAACTAAAATATATAAAACACTTTCTTAAGAACCACTATTCGTCGGATAAACCAAAAATACCATCGTTATCGGGCGTTCTTTTTTTTTACGCTCGATTAATTAATAAAATTTTCAACCAGGAAATAAATTGAACGTAAAAAATATAAATGAAATAACAATGGGAACCCTAACGACACGGTTTTTTCCCTATTTTAATTTTCACGTAGATATTCCACTGTAAAATTATATTACCACGCGTATTGAAGGGGTTACGCAGTTAAACCTTGGGAGACGGTCGCTGTCTGTCGATTCCGCGTTCGACGGTGATTAAATAAATTATTCCCAGCGAGTACTAACTATTTATTGACGTGCCGTAAAGACCCGGGCGTTGCAAGTAACGGTGGTCGTAATGAAGCGCAAAAGTTATGTACATATTAATCGCGTGTTTTATTGCGGTTTCAATTTAACCGTGCGTCACGTTCGACGGCACGTGAGGAAACAAAGAATAGCTTTATTACGTGCTTGTCTAGCTTCGTTAAATGAACTTCGATAGAAACGTACGGTACGTAAAACGTGTGTACGTTGTTACCGTGTAAAAATTCCACTCGTCTCATCCCGTTAAAAAACATATTCAGAAACGTTTAAAGATCCATCCCCCCCCCCTCTCTGGTTTGTGTAATCGATTAAGTAGCTTACAAGCGATCCGCTTAACTAACAATTAGAATCTAAGGTCATAACTCGAAAGCTGATTAACAAAGTGAGTCCTTAAATTTCGGTAATTATTCCGTACCGTGTTTTAATAATCGTTTCCAAATGCTGGGTCGGCGTTCATTACCTGCGTAATGTGTACGCGCGGCAGACATTATCGTTTCAATGAAGAGTAGCATACGCGGGTTATTAACTCGCGAGCACGTGAGAGCTACGAATTAACATTGTAATTTAATCGTCGTTAGAGGAGGCTAATTACGGGGTAGCGCCGTTCCGGTGAAAATATTTTGTATTAACGTGGGGAGTTAGTAGGCAGAATAGAGGAAAAAAAAACAACCAACAATAATAAAAGAAAGAAATGAGAGACGGGTTGCGTTAGTAGAGATAAAATTACCGTTCGCTACCGGAACGTTTTAGTTCATTGGGAAGAAACAGGTCGCGTGGAAGTTATATACGAGATGAAAAAAGAAAAAAGACACACACACACACAAAAAAAGCGTCATTAATTTTCACGTTGTGTCGACGGGCCAAAACCGAACGGTAAGACACTCGGTCTGCGCTTGATATTCCACCTTTGTATGAAAACCTTTTTGTTCCGGCTGCCCGAAACCTCTTCGTCCGGATAAAAGCAGGTCGACGCTTTCGTTACAGACGGTAAAATCTCGGCCGCGTTCAACCGATTCGCGACATGCCGGAGATAGAGATACCCGGCTGAAAGTCGCAAAGTCAAGTTCACTCGGAAACGCGAAATCGTCGAAAAACGAAGAATGAAACTCACGGGATATACGTTTAACAAATCCCGCCACTGCGAGTACCAAAGGAGTGGACATACGATTTTTCGAGTGCGACGGGGCAAAAGTTGTACGAAATGTGAGAGTGTGCTCGCGAAAGTCCCTGTTTAGGAAATTTTTATTTTTTGGATACTTCAGTATTCCGTACGTTGTGCCAGAAATTTTCATTATGATGTTTCCCGAGGAGATGAAGTGGAAGAGAGATATTTGTTGGAACGTAGATTTTTTTCAAGCCTGAAGTTTATTTTATGAGTGGACTGATTATCATGGAAATCAAAGTGAATTTAATTCTATGTATTTTCGACTTACGAGTTAGTGGCTTAATATTTCTATATTTCGTTAGCAAGGGAAATGTGTTCTATCATTTTCAATGTAAGGGAAAAACTATAATACCGGAGCCTGTGAAAGGAAAATCTAACGGTTTTATGTTCGGTTTGGAAAAACGTTCGCAGGTTAACAAAAATACATTAACCAACTTTTCAAAATTTCAGCATTTTTATATCATAAAATTTGTAGAAACGTCAGATTTTTTCTTCCGAAATTAGTTTTTATTCCTACCCATTCAAACCGTAAAACATTAAAATATGGTTGTTCCGTGTAAAACCGGCTCGTGTAACGTTTACAGTCTCCGCAAAAAGGGCCCGGAAAGTCCCCCATCACCGCGAGAAGGGCCTATTCAGAGGTTTTGTCAAACAAAAAACCATCCCACCGAATTATCACAAAAATTCATATTAAACTTCACATTTTAATAGAAAAAAACTACCGTTTTACATTTCCTTAAAAGCTTTCAATGTTGTAAAATCCAAAAAAACACAGACACGCAAAGAAAATGTTCAAACTTCCCGTCTCATTTCCTAAAAACATATCTACTTCTCTCCCGTGGACTCTCGCTACTTACGTACATATGTATATCCAGAACTTCTCAATATTATAATTCACTTCTATCCAGACTTTATCATTTCTCTTCGTAAACGGAGCTCGAAGTTACCAAGTACCCGGGCAAGTTGTTTCGTAAAATTTTCCCCGCCAACTAGCAACGTTTTATTAGTTATGCTAATAACCACTAGCGATGCTACCGAACGGATCTCCGAGTTTCAACGAAATCCACCTACCAAGTCCTCGCGTTTCTAGTCTCGAAAATCGTGTTGTAACGTTATGCGATTTTTTTTTTTTTTTTGCCCTTCGTTCAGCATCGGGACCCATTCGTGCCAAAGCCGGCGTTTCGTGGCAGACAGTAAAATTGTGGTCGGTCCGGAACGTTGACGCGCGCAGACCGCAGTTTCTAACCGAGCGGAACGAAAATATCGGTGCACTGTCGAAGTGCATGCCCAATTAAATATCGTGGATGCGCGTATGGTCAGCCACAACGAACGGCGACATTCGTCTCTTTTTCACCGGCGTTTGAATAGCTTTAATTTGCCCGCGGATATTCGGGGATAAAAGTAATATTTTAATAACTGCTCAGCGCGCACGAATCCCACCCTTTTACTTTCCGCCAGCCTCCCACAGCGTTGCCACCCCTCGAGTCCCCTCTATTTAACTGGCGTTTTCTATTTGAATTCCGATACACGGGCTGAAAGGGCCGAATTGCGAATGTTCCTATTCTCCGCGTGTATAATCTATTACTTTGATAACCTAGATATCGTTATTTTCTGGGTAATTAATTTTTCCGAATATTTTTCGGGCTTCTCTTTATACCATCGTTTACCTCGTTTCACGTATTTTTCAACGAAACCCACACACGCCGGAGATTTTTCCTCGAATGACTATCGCGACGAATTACATTTTCGCGGAATTTTTGTCCCGTCGCTACCTCCCCCGCTCGGATTACTTTCACAGGAGAAAGATATAACAGGCATGGTAGCTTATAAATATATGTCTATGGAAAAACATTGAAGATCAGCATGCAAAACACTGCACAACGGTTCGAATGTTTAAACAAAATCTATGCGCGAGCGAGAGAAAACCCGAGTGGAAAAAAGATCCGGCGCTATGAAAAGCAAACACTTGTTCGTTCCAAAAAAAATACATATATATTATATGTATATAGTATATGGAGCAAAGAAAAAATTGTTCGAAGCCAATATAATCGCGACGAGGGAAAGAAAAAAAAATGTTGTTTCGCCCTAGCAGATGTCGCGAGGTAGAAAGTTTCACGGTGTCACGATGTGACGTGTCATGCTCGAAATGAAAAACATAACGAACGTAATTATGAAGTTTCGCAAGTTTAATTGAATTTCGTCGGCGTATTATTGAACGAACTCGTTACGCGTTACACGCGTTATCGTTCGACGACATAGCGCATATTAGAGCAGCGAATTAAGAGTTGAGTGGAGACACGAAGAGTTCACCGGAAGTAAGTGGATATTATAAGGAAGCTTGTAACGCCGCGACGCCGACGTCGCCCCGGGGGGAACGTCGGGATACTTGATTCTGAATATTTTGTCTCGTAGTTTGAACGTACCGCCGATCTTGATAATCGGAAGTAATTAAAATAACAATTTGATCGGATTATCAAGATGCTTCGTCAAATAATCGGATTACGTTAATCATTCATTTTTAAACGGTACCAATTTTCTCGCGTGTGCTTTATACCAAATTTTATACATATATGTATATGTATATCTGGTAAAATGTTTAATTTTACATTGGAACTTTGGTATTCAACAGATTGCATCCTGAAAATAGTACTTGCATTCAACAGTGTTATACAAATATTAACGAGAACGTAAACGATTATTTTTACAAATTACTATCACTATTAGAATCTTAACGGGGCTTGTAAAGAATTACATAATGAAAACTAATTACCGGGCACCGAGCACGCGAAAATTGCGTATCGAGTTATCTCTTAAGTCTAATGTAAGCCAGAAAGCTTTTACACAGATGAGACTGTTTTAAATTGGAGTAGGTACCGATGGCGAATGGTCACCGTTAATATCGAAAAATATATATACAGGCTGATTAAATAAACCCGAATTTCTCTGTGATACGCAAACGTTCCAATTATTTCATTTGTACGTACACATACAGAATCGCCTGTTTATATTTTATCCGTCGAAACGCGAACACGCAAAGCTATTAAAACAAATGCAACAAGATCTACTGTTTTAACTCTTTCATAAATTGAATGCACGTTTTTCCGGGGAACAGGTATATACATATAAACCGTCGGACCTTTTTTTTCGTTCTTTTTTTACAGTTTTTCCCTCTTTTATGCATCCTAGACGCGCCGAATGTTCGTTTACTTGTGTTCCACGGGCAAAACCCAGGGTTTTGCGGGGTCCCGTCTCGCTTTTCGCGATTCACGGCCGCGTTGCAAGGTTTCCGGCGCGCCGTCGGGTTGTTTCAGTTCCGCGGACTTTATTTTCGATTAATATGACTGCTTTTCGCCAGACTCGTTGTCCGATTTCGCAGCTTTGCCGTCTACACACCGTCCCAGACCAGACGAAACGAGCTTCTGTTACGCGTACTCTCAGAAATGAAACGGTTAGGGCTTCCCGACGATATCATTTCCCCCTTCCCCTCCGCCTCCCGCGAAGTTTCCGGCGTAGTTTCACCCCCGAAATTTATATCTGTCGCGGACAAAGAACCCGACGAGCGGCAACTTTTGTCTGTGCGTGAGCGACACGACGGCACGTCTGTAAATGATTAGTTTTCCTCGGGATCGTTACACGTGTCCGTTTAGTACGTGTCATTAGTAAAGAATTTCCTCGGCCAATCTGTCACGGGAGAGGGAGGAGAGAAATGTAGCGTAAAAAATTCAATGGTACCTTCTAAAAATATATCAATTTCGTGAAACCCCTAATTTGAACGGGGTTATTAAGTGCCTGATACTTATACCGACGCGTGAAATTATTTTACTTTAATCGTAACGTAGAGAGGTTCTAATGTGTTTTAAAATAGTTCTTCAAATGGTTTTTATATTGAATTTAACGTGTGGAGAACTGATTTACCTGAAAGTCCGTCTGTTGTATTGTTTCGAAAAGTGTAACACCTCTGGTGTCATTATAATTTAGATGGAAGTATTTATGCTACCGTCTAATTACGCTCTTCTTTGACGTGATGAGCTTAATTCCGGAGAATTGAATTTTAGGCTTAAGACCCCTTGTTTCGAGTTGAAATCAGCAGACACCGCGAGATAAACGATTTGACAGGGAGGGGGAGAGACAAAAAAAAACGCGGAATTAGCGAAGCACATTTCGGTAAAACGTGAAATGGGTTAAACAGAATCCCGCGTCCGCACATTCGTGTTCATTTTCGTAAAACAAAATCCATTTTAAACATGATCTAATCCGCCCCCGCGATTCCCATTTTCCCCCGTACATTTCGCGGTAAATACGTACGTACATCGTTGAGGGATTAAAAACATAAAAATAGCACGCGTTGCATAAGTGTACAACTCACGGCGACCAGTTTTGTAATCCTTTTAAACAAAGGGACGGACCGAGGGTATGACTTTATCTGGAATTTCATTTTTTTTTCTCTCTCTCTCTCTCCTCGCTGGAAACAACGCACTTAGCATATTAACCCTTTATATTCGAAATATTTTCCCATGGAGGACAGAATCCTCCTGTGTATCATGCCGAGCACGACTGTCCTTAACGTCGTCCAGTAATAAACGATAATTAGAAATGATCCCAATGAGACAACTAATAATATTAAGTAGGTAGATCTCACATTGTTTTCTTTTTTTTTCTTCGACAGAGAGAGAATTGTTATTTCAGGTTCACGACAAGGTGAGAAAGAATTGTACTTATCGTTCGTTTACGTTCTTAGGAATTGTCGAATGATATATTTTCGTGATCGCGAGGCAACACGACGAATGTTTCATCTTAACGTAGATACGCGCTGGAACGCTCTCTTTTACAGTTACACGTTAAAACGTTGCAGTTATACTTACTGTTAGTGTAATGACCCCCCTGGAAAGAGATCTTTATCCGTGCACCGGGCTACATGCGCGGCATATCGCGAGTTAGTCATCGTGAGCTCTGAACACCTTGCGATCTGCCGGTATAATAACCTTTCCGGGTGCTGTTTTACGATGTTCTTGCGGTGTTTTAAAGGAAACGATAAAACCTGTACGGGAAAATCAACTATCGTTTGAAAATAGTTCGGGCTGGCGTCGGACGAAATATTGTTGGTTTCTTCGTTGGAAAATGGAGTACAATTAAGAAATGAGAATAGTTCTGTTGAATGTGTTGTAATACGTACAATTTATTGTAGATTTATTAAAGAATTGAGTGAATTAAATTACTTCGATAATATTAGTATCGTGACTTTAAAGAATAGATATTATTATTCATTTTTTTAATTGACTATACTTGTACTTGCGGCATAAGTTTTTACAAACGTACGTATAGTGAAGAGTAGTAAATCTTTATTATTATTCCAAGTGTTATTACAGCTACTGTACGACACGAACGTTTATAGTCATCCATGACATATTCACTGTTGGTAGTTGTATATAATCTATACGAGTATTACACTTTTTACGAGATCTTCAATCTCGCGCGAAATTGTCGCGTATTATAAAAGAATGTTAATAGAAACTCTGTAGCTGGGTCTTTTACAGTAAAACACGTTTTTCCTACGGCAAGTTTAACGTGGTACGTCACGTATATACACGTGACAAACAAATAAATATATAAACAATACCGATAAACCGATCGACCAATTAATAAACTATAAATCGATCGATTATAACCGCTGGTAAACAAAATACACGAAAAACAACACACTCGGTACGGCGGTAATAACGAGTGAAAATATTTCGCACGCGAAAACACGTAGCTGTTTACGCTGAAATTTACAATTACAGTTTAAGTGCAATTTATACTTTACCGGAACGCTATAATTATTAAGTTCTACCGACGGTCGTGCCAAAAACTCAGTTATAAAATAAAAAACCTTACTTTATAATTACACTTTAATCAACGGAACGATATAATTATTACCATGCGGTCGAGTGTGTCAAAAAAAAAAAAAAATCTTCGAAAGTCGCGTTCTATCACGAAACCAACAACGCGTCCGACCCACGCGATTTCTCGTTTCCCCGAGAAATCCGTCGTTCGTCGCGATAACTTTTCTAAGTGGAAAGTAAGAGAAAAAACAAAAACAAGGCAAAAAAACTGTCACGTGTGTGAAATAACGCGAGCAAAGAGTCGCCGTCGAACGCGATTGTTTTCACGGCGAAATCGAAGACGGTGTTCGCGCGGCCACTAAACGCGAAAGAAACGAGTCGCGGCAGCGGTGATATGTTTTGCACCCTCTCGTGCTATTTTATCGGCGACAGTCGGATTGCCTTTCCGTAGTCCGACCGCAGCACTTTTCAATGATAGCGCTCGTTTCGTTCGCGACCCGACCCACCAACGTGACAACTTTTTCGACCGTTCCTCAAGGAATCCCGCAAACGCAAATATTCCGATTCTTTCTGGTTATATCAACGCGCTGACGTCGTACGAACTTTCCCATCAGACAATCGACTTATACGACCTAGCCCGAGAACGTGGACCAACGCTATCGTTCGAATTCTGACACGTTACCCAAAATTCCCTCGTACGTATCGATCGTACATCGTTTGCTTTTATTTCATTATCGTTCGCCGAACGTCCGAAAACGTTACGATAACGGACGAACGGTTATTCCAAGATTACTTATTCGAAGGATTTTTATAGAATGTTACGATTATTTATTATTGTGATACACGTGGTGGAGGAGGAAGATTTATTCGACGTGCAATTAGTGTTAAAAGATTTCTTTTAGCGCGAAGGTTAAACGTATTTGGTATTTCCGTGGAATTATTAAATAGTAATTATGGCGATAACAAGAGCGGGAAAGGTAATGAAGGGCCTGTGGCCAATTAGAAGTTTTATCGGTAATGGCCCACTCAAAGTTTTTAAGGTTCCCCTCGGATGAGTGTACTTATTGACACATGCCGAGAACAGACCGCTAAGCGTATTTCTTTTGCCACGGACATTACGGGTTTTTCAGATGACCCGGAATACGATCGATACTGTATATAATGTATATTAATATATTATTAAAACATCCTATTAACAAAGAAATATAATTTTAAAAATATACATAATATCCTATGTAATACAAACATTTTGGGACACGGGAATTGCAGTGGATGAAAACTTTAAACATGAAAATTTCAATGCGTAGAGATTGTTTCACGGTATAGGTACTTTATATTAAATTCCCACGATTCCAGCGACTTATTTAAAAATACGAAAACTTGTTCAACTCACTGTCTGTCTCTATGTATACATGTATAATATGACACTCAACGTGTTAAAGCCACCGCGTTACACGTGAAAACTTGTTTCGACATTGCATTAAATAAATCTGAGGTCGTAACGAAGACGCATTCTGATGAAAGGATCCACGAGTACCACCGGTGGCTCTCGAATGCTCGTAACGAAACAACGGACCCTCGGTTTTAATTAAAAATATTCATAGAAACGTCAGCCACGAGTTTCTACAATCAAAGTAATTTCTTCCGCGGTCCGGATTATTCGTCTTGTTTCCAAAGGATAATGCTAGACGATGTAATTATTTGGCACGATACGACCGCGATTAAATACGACCATGTTTTCGTCTCGACGAGGAGAAGAACGAAAAAAAAAAAACAGAAAAAAAGCGGAACGATTTGAATCGAAAAGCTCGTGAAAAGGTTCGTCGTACGGCGGCAAGCTAGTCTACGGTAGTTCCATATCGATCTAGGTGTCGTTATCAAGCAGTGGGTAGGGAAGGTTATATAGTTATTGGCCCCTGTACAGTTATTGGTCTCCCCCTTACTACTGCCATTGAGGGACCAATTTCGTGGTTCATTTTCATCTAGGCGACTTTAATAATAATGAAGATAAAGTCTTTTTTCTTTCAAGTCAAACAGCTATTATCGTTTACCAGTTATGTATACGGCCATTCTTGAATATGTCTTTACGATATCGTACGAATTTCCTCCGGCAAAATATTCTGTATAAATAATGGAATACCTTACGTTTAAACGCAAAGTATCGTCGATTAAAAAACAAAAATGATCTCGTCATTCGATATCGCAGTAACGTAATACATATTATAACGAAATAGTTTGATTTCTAATTATAAATGTATATTATATTCTGATTTGTTGGATATATAAAATTTTACTTATAGTTCGATGAAACTTCGATAAACAACCGAATCGATCGAAAGAAAAGGATACATACCATCGGGCGCAGAAAATTAGCAAACAAAACGATCGCCGGTCCATTTATCCCCGATTCCGCGGCGCGTCTAATAATGCCGGTCGAAAATGAATGGTTATCGACAGATTGAATTTTCCTAAATGCACTTGGATGGAATCGCGATACTAGCAATCCCATAATTGCGCCCGTACGAGTGCAGATACGCGCACTTATGATGCGGGCGGATCAATTCTATCTCATTATTAAGCGACGCAAAATCGCCTAGCTCGTGTAATAGACCGCCGAATACACTTAACATCCGGCGGTGCGCGTACACATTGGTCCCTGTTCCTGTTATATTGCCATCGTGAGCCATACGCAAATACGTTCATACGTGCGCACACATACATACATACATACGTACATACAAACGTGCCGAATCCCGTGCGTCGCGGCGGCAGGCGTCGCGGTGCGCTTCAGGTAGACACGCTACGCTGACCTCCTGTTATGTCGTACGGTGTAAAGTTCGATTTCCACGGTGGCTGCGGTTTCTCGAAACTTTGCTTCTGTCACGTCCAGATCACAAACTCCGCCACGGACATACGGGGGTTAGGGTTAAATCGACCGTTCGCGATGCGAAGGAAACGTTTCACACTATGCTGAACTTCGGTGTATGACGGCCGAGAATATATACTGGATGTTTTGTCAGATACACGATGCCGCGGGATTCCCGTGGAAAGTTAAAATAGAATGTTTCCTGGGAACGATTTTTCATCGTGCTGGCTTTCCTGTTTTCTTTCCTAATAGCGGCACCTATAGTGTGTATGTACCAGTATGTTCGTATGGACGTTGGTCTGTAATCGTTTCTTTTTTCGTAGCTTAGAACCGATTTGTGGGTTTCGCGAGAAATACTTACCTTCCGCCGATATATCGATTTCCCATTTTTAACATAATTCAAACACGCCATCACGCTATAGGGAAAATAATAGTTTTCGTCGTTTCACACGGAATTGTATACATATTACAATGAAATTAAGAGTATTTAACCAAAAAATTGTGATAAATCACATATGTTTCATTTTTCTCTTTAATAAGTCTTTTCCCCTTTAAAAAATCCCCAAAAACTTCAGTATCATTACCCTATCAATTCCCCCAGTGTTTCTACAACGATTCTTTCGTACCAATCACACTCACCTACCAACCAAATCATTTTCAATTTATCCGTACGGTTTCAAAATGAGATCATTCCCATGCCTTTGCGGAAAGATACAATCTGCTCTGTCAAACATAATATCGCGGGATATTAGCCGGTCCGCAAGTACCCGCGTTGTTCGGTCTTGCGTGAATTCGGTTTCGATGAAAACCGTCGTAGGCAGATATGACGTAACGTAACACCGTTCGATTCGGTGGCCCGTAATCGTATACAGTTTATACGTACATCTTCTATCACATTTCACGTGTCTAGGGAGAACATACCGTTTGACCATGTCAATTATGTCCCTGGTCAAACCGCCCCGTTCGCCCCGTTTTGTCCATCTGCCGGGTTTCACGAATCACTATGCCCGTGTGTGTGTGTGTGTGTGTGTGTGGCTGGGCAAACGCGAACGCTGGGCCAACTCTGGCCCACCCTACGCCCTTCGGTACCGATGTACAATCAGTTCACTGTTCATAGGCACTGTGCAACGATCTCTGTCAATTACGCCGAGGGAGGAAGCCTGCGGTGCAATCTGAAAGGTGAGAGACAACCGGCGAATTTAACCCCTCATTGCTGCAAGCAAAAGTTTAATGGGCAGGCTGCAGCTCGGAATTGAACGTAATCGCGGGGATGATTATAATAATTAGACGAAATTATTAGTATTCGGTTAATCGTCATTGAATTGAGAGGGAAGGATGAATTTGAAATATAAATTGGAGAATTAGGTTTATTTATCACGAATTTATTTTTGTGATGGGTGTTGATTAGTAATTAGTATAACGAGATTATAGTTATTTTAATAATTGTTAGAATTCTGTTAAATCTAATTTTGAAGGGTAATTGAAAATCTATTTTCCTTACTAATGATATTTACCGTCTAACTGCTTTGTTTAAGTTTTATCTACAGGGTGTTATTTATCTTCGGAAATAGGACTTTGAGTTCGAGTTAGTTGAATTGACGTTCGGTTCTCGTTTGATCGTTGATGATATTAACTCCTCGGTTGCGAATTATTCTGTCCGCGATTGACTGAGACACGACCACACCTCTGTAATTACTTTCGTCTATCTCCCCCGGGAATTCCATGTAAATAATAATTACAATTCCGTGACGGGCGAACGTATAGTAGGTTTGAGTAAGGTAGACATTACTAAATCACCGTGGCCCGTTATACCTTGTTCTTTGGCACGCATAAAACCCGGCTACGGGTTCCCATAAAAAATATTACCCGCTGTCAGAGGATACGTCATTGCCCCGTATACTGTCTCGTTAAGTAAGATGTCCTTAGGGTACTGTAATCTTGTAACACGTCGTAGCTACTGCATGGAAATTTCGCGTGCGGAGGCGCGAGACACATAAAATCAGTGGAATCGAATTTCAAGCACCTGCTACATGGTATTAAATCGAGTTAGGCTCCGTAAAGTTTAGTTTCTACGGTGTAAGATGTATAGAAATGTCGTCGGTAGTTTTTCTGAGGATCGATTTTATGTATGAAACCGACAAAAGAACGATTTATATGTTTTAAATATTATTTTGTAAACATTTCATCCGTTTCCAGGTGCACACCCCCACTTTTTCTTTGTCGAAGTGGAAGGGGACTGTTTTTCAAGTAAATCCTTTGAAACGTTACATCATAGAGAATCGATACTCTATTTTAATGACATTTCGAAAGATCAAAGTTTGAAAAATAGAAATGTATGTACGTATCGCGGGACATCGATCGGAAGAAATTCTAATAAAAGGTCTGTACGAGTGTATGTATATGTATATGTACAAAGAAACAAGAACGTGCAATTTTCTACGCGTTTGTACGTCGTACAGGCAAGAAATATCGTGCTATTAAATCGCTTTTTTTTGTTACGTGTGTAATATAACGTTCGCGTTACTTTTTCGTCCAATTTCGAAATCAGGCCAATTTCGGGCGAAGCGTTTCAGGATTTTACCGTCGGACCGTCGACCGCGATGACGTAATTTTCAACGCGGAAAGATTCGCAGGTGCCACCGTTGCTCTCGCGAGGTATTTTTCGATCGTACAGCGCGAAACGCCGAGTGAATGCTCGAAATGTGCCACGGATAAAATGAATGCTGATGTACAGACATTAATGGCCCGATATAATTTGTTTGTGAAATTCCAAGCGTGAGCGAATGTTGCGGTGTAACGCATTAGCCATACTGGACCAGGTCTAAATTACACGTACGTTACTGTATTAAATTCCGGAACAGGACATACGAGCAGACATTTGGATCGTTACGAACACGTGGGACATTAAATTCTGAGAGAACTTCTACCGCTATCCTGACATCCTGACGTCTGTAGCAATAGTTCTACTCTCCACCGTGTCGTTTGTCTTGAATCTCCTCTTCTCAAAAATGTTCATTCATATTTTCTCAATTAACGAACAAAACACATGAAACAACAAGACAAAGTATCATCATACATTTCCATGAATCAATAGTTTCTAGTATATTCTAACTCACTTCGTGATTTCCGAGTTTCCAATTACGCGCGATTTAAATATTCGAATTCAATCGTTTCCCATTCACCGTTCTCAGAGACCAGAAAGAAACGTATGTATGTTTCGTACGTACGTATGTACATATGTATGTGTTCGTAAATTCGTATCGCGTTCGCGAATAAAGAAATGCCCCGAGATGATCGTGGATTTCCGTAATCTATGGAACGAGGTTCCGAAATCGATCGAACCGCGAAAAGATTGATCGTCGAACGTGCCCCTATTTTCTGACCATCTTTTCTTCGGGAAGGTTTTCTTGCGCCGGGCGCTGTCGCGCACGATTCTTCGTTGCATAAGAATATTGTTCGCTCGAGTATTCGCAATCACGAAGCTGATCGCAAAACCAGTTCAGCCCGCTCTAACACGCGTGGATGCGATCATGTCCGTGTGAACGACGATATCCGCGGCATATAACCACGCCTAAACGTTACGACACTTTCACTTTCATGCGAAATGATACGGGCCTGGATCCGGCGAGTTTTATCGACGTCGCACGTCCACGATGATTGTCAATAACTTTCCATTCGAAACAATTTGCTTTTCCGTTGTGCCAGACCTCATCCAGTTGAATTTTGCATTACGTTGAACATTATGCAACGCTGGACGGAATTTACCCGGAATATAATATTTTATTACATAAAACCGACGAGTAAAGTTTGATATGTTATTACGTAGAAACATCGGGCAACTTGAGATAATTTCGTGATATTAAACATCAGATTTATTTAAAGTATCACGAAATTAGCATACAGGATTAGTTTAGTTTATCCTATTGAGAGCGGAACGTTATTTTACTTGCAAGATTTTACTAGTTTATTTTCTGTTATATATTAACGAATTAACTTTCGGTGATTTATCTGTGGAAATTCGTATAATCTAGTTTAGATTCTCCAGAGTCGACCAGGTTAAAATTCACGTTTATTAAGTTCATTCAAATGGCGGTTGAAAAACGAATTTGCTTTGTATTATTAAATCACTTGTTCTAAAAGTCGGTTGTATCTAAATTGCACGTGGTAGCTTCGCTATTCCAGGTACGCGATGATGATTGAAAAGGTACCGACACGCGATGGTGAAAACGAATTTCTAACGTGTGTTTAATTATCACCGACCATTATATTCAGATCACCCGAAGATTAGAGACGAATATTAGAGGGATTTCCAGCGTTGCGGTATCGAGCTGACGGTAGAATATCGGAAAACGATTACAACATAATTCACAGTATCGATAAAATTTAATTACACTTTATATAATGTAATGTCCCAAAGTGTGAGGTTTTGGGAGCGTGGATTTATGATGTCACTTTTGCAGGGAATAACGAGTAACAAGGTGATTTCGATGGTAATATAATTCGTTATCATCCACGGTCGTTTTATCATTACCGCGAATCAACTCTGTTGTATCTTGCGTCTGTACCTCGAACATGACGTTTTTCCGATAACCGTCGCATAAATCCGGATATTATATCGCAAATAATGCCACCGCGAAATGTTACGAGTTTCCGAAAAAAAACACACACATAAAAATGATTATATAGACAGTAAAACGTACGCCGTAATAAAATCACTCGATTCGTCGTTAAAATCGTTTGACACGCGGTACAATACGGTCCGATTTTTTTTTTTTTTTAAAAACCACCCACGCACACGCGGAGACACAAAAACAAGAAGAAACGTGTAATATCTATCAAATATAATTAAATACGACCGGTAAAACATATTTCATTAACCAAATTATATCTCGTTTAATACCGACAAGAACATTTTACAGAGAAAATGTTTCATTATAACAATACGTCTCTCGAAGCTAACGCAATTCTTTCAGAACTCTCATCGTCCCTGTTCCAGCAATGATGTAATTTGAAAAGTGGTCGGAAGCTCTTAAATGAATTTACTTCTTGCGACGGTTGAAGTTTCACTTCCTCAAAAAGTCGTCCATTTAAGAACGAATTATGCTCGACGACGGAAGAAAGACAGACGACAACGAACTGTAACGTCGTTCAACGTCCTTCTCGATCTCTCGAATCGAATCGACCGAACCGATTAACGAGAGGCCGTGTTTCTACGTAGTAATAAGCCGTTCTTCTTTGGCATGCACGCGTTCCGAATGAATTAAATTTTATCGATTCGCGAAACGCCCCTGGGAAAGACACCCGAGATACGGGCTAACGCATCCGTGAGCCAGACATTACTGATAGCACTGAATTGCCGTGGAACGTCTTGAACATCCTACAGATATGCCCCGGGAATGCGCGCATAACAATTCGAATGCTTTATGCCCGGAAGAAGAGCTAACTGAATCCAGTGAAAAAGATACCGATGCCGAGAGACATAAGGAAGATTTCATCGTATTAGGTATTTTTCATCCCCGAATGGCGCTACGAACTTCCGTCGCATTTTTGTCAACCGCCAGACGAAAGGAATGACACAATAGGTAGAGTTGATGGAAGAATCTTTGGAAAATGTCACTTGGAGAGGAGAAATGTTTGCGAGGAGTGATATTTTATTATATCTAACTCTGATGTTATATATAGGGAGTCCCACACACAGCGTTTAATTTGCGAGTGGATTTCTTAATTATTCTATTTATTACTTTTAATCAGTAAACTTTGATAATATTTGTTTATAGTCTTTCTTTTGATGATATAGAAAATTGAGATTGTATGAATTGTTATTAAGTCAATGAGGAAAGATACTTTTTTAATTTATATTCGAAGAAGATTTTAGAAGAATTTGAATAATTTATATATATTTTTTAGTATGTCACTATACGGTTACGTCGAAGACAAAGATTCTTCTATATCAAGAGGTGGGCGGAGGTTTATTACGAATCGGGGGGTGACGTTTTCTTGAAATAGGAGTAAATATATTCCCGGGGATTTCTGTAGCGTGTCTCGCGAGAAGACGCATTCGTAACGATTCCAGCCTTCTGTATGCACAGTAGAGCAGTGTATAGAGCTAACTGTACCTATGAAACTAACTCGGAATCGTATAGAAGAGCTTCTAGAACGGTGATATCGAATATTTTTCTTCCTCCGCAAACGGGCGAAATTTTTATATTCCGTTCTCGCAGGTTTCCTTTAGCATGTCGGATGTTCTCACGAGTGCTGCATATTTTATTGGGGACCAATGTGGTCTTTGAATTAAATGGAACGCACCGGAAGCATTTACCAGTAGAACATCTTCGTCATCCGAGGATTACGTTAAAGATCCTCAGTCGCATAAAGAATGACGGAATCTTACGTATGAAACGTTTCTATTGCGAACGAGTGCGCTCTTTTAGACGCTCGAGAATTACCCATAAAACATTCTCGCGAAGTATGAAAAATTCGCATGGAGGAAAATAAACGAAGGGACAAATGTTTCGAATAGGCAATAACGGATTGCGTTTCAGCGGTGATTTTTCACTGATTTACGATAGAGATTGTCGAAAAAAATGAATAAAGATTCAGTTTTAAGTGATGCTTTAAAGTTATGAAATTTGAAAATCTTTCATTATCATCGTATCTCGCAAACGGTGAAGTACACACTTTTCACATCTCTCGTTTTCTTTGTCCTTTTCTTACGGTCTTTCAATATTCATTTTCCAGAAGTTTTCTTAAAACGGAAGTGGCTAATCTCGTTTCTAGATGCCCGCGAATTTCTGTCGCCCTCGGTGCTTTTCGTCGGATTGGAAAACGGATAATCGTTGGCAATCAGATCAAATGGATGTGACGTGCGATCGAAAGTTTCCAATGAAAAGTTTTATGAAATAAATACTTAACGCTTAATTGTTTTTCTCGTTGCAAAAGGACAGTGCTCTCTTATTCCGTCTATCTATCAATAATAATTATTTCATTATCGGTCCTCGGAAACCTTTCGTGGCTCCGGTTTCAATGAAAACCAATTAGACGGAAGTTTTCATTAAATCAAACTTTAATTAACCATCACGTTGGTAACCATGAACGACAAGAAATGTACCCGTCGACTTTTTTCCTCGGTTTACAGAAAACATCCAACAGTCATCGTGATGAACGTTGTTTTTCCGCAAGGAAAACATTAAAGATAACGTTGAATTGGCAAAATACAGGGTTCTTCAGTATTCTACAAAGATATTCAAAGTATAGACGTGAGCCAAGATCGTCTACCTAAGTATAGAGAATGTACATACATATATGTATACAAAGGCAATACCACAAAAAAAATAGAACGATTCTAAGTGCTCTCCCAGGGCCTCGAAAACCGGCTACTTTGTTCCCCGACAAATTGACAAACTTTCGTCATCTTTCCTTAATATCGCCGAGTATTTTTCTTCTTCTTCTTCACCCTTTTTTTTCCCTCTCCCACTCTTTCTCTCTCTGTACCACGAATATTACGAGCCGGCAAAACTTTTCGACGAAATAATTGTATTCGCGGAACGTCGAGTGTTTAAAGGAAGAAGGTAGAGGAAGAAGAGAGAGATAGCGAGAGAAAAAGGAGAGAAGAGAAAACGAAAACACAGTACGTTCACGGGCGGTACTTGCTCGATACACGGTTTACTTATGCGAGGAGAGCATTAGAGATAACGTGGAACTATGGCGGAAAGTCCAAAATGTTGTGGTACTAGAAAGGTACTAGAAAGATGTGCACACGAGAATTCGAGTGCTATGTGCACAGCGAATGGGCGGCTGGCTCTGCGAGAGTCTTAATACGTTTTCAGCATAAGAACGGTACTTGGGAAGAAATTTGAAAGGGAGCCGAGAAAAAAAAAAGAAACTTCCCGTCACCGGCGAAATAACAGCGAAATAATATATTCAACGCGGTGCTCGCCGTTAACGTTGATAACATATTTACGAGTCGACCTCGGTTGGTTTATTTTCAATCGCGTCCACTTCCTCGGCCGTGGGGAACTCTTCAATCTTTCAAAACTATCATGGTCGCGACTTCGATAATAAAGTTACCGATTCCCGGGGAACTTCGGTTACTTTCCCGATAGACGGGAAGCAACCTTATAAAAAACAAAGACACACATCGAAGAAATAAGCAGGATGAAGAAACAGGAACGAAACAGGAAAAAAAAAGAAAGAAATAAAAGTAAATACACACACCGAGAGGAGGGAAAAAGAAAAAACCAAAAAGAAAAAACAACACGGAAAATAAAATAAATCTTTACCCAAGAAACTGCCGGAGTAGTACCCGAAATTTTCCAACGGCAACTTGAAATTACATTGCTAACATCTGCATTAAGTACACGCCGTGAATTCAACGTGGATCGTGTTAGAAAAGTTTCGAGTTGCGAACCGGGAAGGAAACCAGCCGAAAAGAGGTTCCCGCGGAAGAATTCGGCATGGGATTCTACGGGAAGAAGAATATCGGGGATATAGTATAACCGGAATTGCAAACGGGTCAGCGAAACGTGTGGTTACTAATACAGAGAACCGCGTGGTCGGCTCTGTTGATAGCGGGATATTTTTCTACCCCGACAAACCGGCAAACTTTCGGTATTCCGGGTCCGTAGTCTTCCTTAATACCCGGCGCGTTCTCGCTCCTTAAGAAACCGAGTCGAGCAAAACGCGGCGCTTCCTCGTCGTCTTTTCTCTCTCCCGCATGCTTTTTCCGCGACGCGGACCCCTTTATACGCGGTCGTTCGCGGCCAACAACTATACTGCCGGCAGTTCTGCCTCTCGAGCGGCAGCGAGATGGCAAGTGTAACAAACTGGAAGTAAGGTCGTTGAGCTCAATTATTTTCGACATTTTTCACCGTGCCCTTCGAACGACAACGACCTCCGCTCATGTATGTATGTACGTATGTACATACGTACGTACGTACGTACGTAGCCTGTATGTGCATTTTTATACAGGTCGCTCCACGGCACGGGGGACACTTGAAACTTTGCCGGTGTCCCGGTAATGGCGGTGATTTTTCGGCAAGTTTACACATTCTCACTGTTTTTCTAGGAAAATGTAACGGGACATTGATTCATATGATTATTTGGTGGCGGAAGAATGTGTACTTTGGAAAGTTATGGAGATTATTAGGGTGAAGTTTTGATAATTAGATGGTAATATAGATATTGGGGGGAAGAATTAGAAATGGAAAGTTATAGAGGGTTTTTACTCGGGGTAAGGAAGAATTGGGAGTAGACTATTGTGAGGAATGAAATGAATGTTGGTAAAAATGCTCAAACTAGATAAGATTCCATTGTGGAAATTTAACAAGAGTCTACTCTATAGTTGTACTCCACGTTAAATAACATTTTTCCCTTGGACCCATCTTATTTTGTAATCCACTGCTATCGATCTAAACCCGTCCCCGGGATATCGAGATTAAATCGTTTATTAAATTCTACAAGATCTGAAAATAGAATCTACTATCGTTCTACATACGTACCATGGACAAAGTCAATTTCATCCGGTTCTTATCGTGTCCCTCGTGATTACCCGTTTCGAGGGGGGGGGGGGGAAACAAAAACGCGTCTTCTAATGCAATTTAATTTCATGCCTGCATTCCCGTTAAGAACGCCGCTCTCGAAAAAAAACTCGTTTCGGATTCTGTATTATGAAAGGGCCTGTAGACAGCGCTTTTTCAGCCACCCCGTCTTTCGCTGTTCCCGCGTGCATACATACACAGAAGGTGTCCCGCGTGTGTATGTATGTGTGAAGCCGAAGAGTGCCCGACGATTATCCTCGTTACTTTCTTTCGCTCGACTCGGCTTACTTACGTCGAGTCGCACCTTTTCTGCTCCTCCATTACAACCGTTCGTCTAAGCAGATTGCAACGAGTGCCGTGATATTCCGTGATATTACATCTTCACGTTGGACACCCTGCGTTTCACCGTTTCCGTCTGCATATTCCCCCGGTTGGAATTAAATCTCGCAACGACGGAACATAAATTGCCGTGACCTTGACACGGGGGTCATCCCCCGCGGAGGGGAAACTTTCGTTCCCGTTTGAATACAATTACCAATTACTCCTTTTTTTTTTACCGTTTTAATTACGCGACTAGGAAGTGAGAAGTCTTTACGTCGGTAACCATGGAACCGTTTGAACGGACACCGATGGTTTCAGTCCGAAACGGGTGAAATCGTGTCGAACAAATTAGTTTAATTAGGAAGCGAACGTAGACAAAAGTAGGCACACAGTGTCCTGCATACGGTCAACCGTAGTTTGCTGATCACACGGGCTAATTAAATTTGTGATTGAGGGAAAAATGTTTGATCGCTCTGCAGGCTTAATTACGTGGTAAACGTGACGCCAGGGTTTGAAACGTGGTGGTGGTGAGTAAAGTGGGAACCATCGACGAGCGAGTCAAATAAGATGTTTTCATAGAGTGAACACTCTTTTTTTTCTATTGTCATTGATAACACCGACGTGATGCGAAAGTTTCGGCGCAGAATGAAAATCTAATAACGCGTATTACACCCACGTAATTACACCGGTTTGTTCGAGTAGATTCATACTAGTGCACGCATCGACGGGCAGATTTTACAATTCCGCCGTCGAAGTGTACGCCGATGTATCAACGAGATTGTATTAGTGTCGGTTAGTTTCGATTCTTGTCGCAGTATCCCGTGACGGATGGGATTCCACTCTGCAACACGGACTGATACCGATACAACCTGCGCCGTGTATGCCGAAGATTTAGCGCAACTTCGTTGTTTCGATAGGTTGTTGTCTCACCGGTCGTAGTATTCCATAGACTATATTATAATTCCCTTTTCCACTCTACACTCAAACTTTCCATAGTATCAAGAGTTAAGGTCTTGACTCAGGCCAAGTACAAGAGTTCCCGACTGGTAGACCTGAACTACTCTTTTCCGGAAGAATTAGATCGAGGTTTTCGGGGTATTCAAACGGCATTAAATCCGCATATTTCCCCCAAACTATGGTGATATTCTTATAGGGGACGTCCACCCGAGTAATTTAAGCCTAACTACGAGAAGATCCATCAAGCCAATCGCGAGATATTTTGATCTAAAAAGTCGAGGTTTTTGTAAGAAACGTCGTCTTCTTCCTCTCCTCCTTCTCCATCATCATGTTCAGCCTGTCACGCAGCCCGGTGTCAAACCCTAACATATGTTTCATACTATGCGAGATAATTTTTCTGCCGATAACGTAGATTTTATATATGTAGTATATGAAATTTCCTCTCACACACATCCAGATTGTTAACATATTAAATTAGAAATGTTTGTTACGTTACGTTTTTGACATCAAGCTTCGTAAAATTAAGGGTCAGAATGCGTATTCGAAACATATTCGATCATTTTTATATCTTGAAAATTGCGCGAATGGCGAGCGATGTATGAAAATCGCGAAAAATCGTCAAATTATGACAGTTTTTTGGTCGGCATTCGCTGAATTTTTGAGATAGCGATCTGAAACTGGTACCATTGTTTTAGTTAGGAAATTCTACGCCAGAACAATGTATAATAGTTGTACTTTTCGAAAATTTAATTTTTCGCAAAAATCTGAAGGGGGTAGGTCAGGATTTTTTGCGATTTTCGTAAATCACCTGCCATTTCCACAATTTTTGAGCTATTAAAATGATCCTGGGCGTTTTGGACGCGGAATCCGAAGCCGAATAAGATGCAGAAAGAATCAGATCGATATCTAAAAAATTGTAGAAATGGCAGGCGATTTACGAAAATCGCAAAAAATCCTGACCTACCCCCTTCAGATTTTTGCGAAAAATTAAATTTTCGAAAAGTACAACTATTATACGTTGTTCTATCGTAGAATTTCCTAACTTAAACAATGGTACAAGTTTCAGACGGCTATCTCAAAAATTGAGCGAATGCCGACTAAAAAACTGGTTGAATTTGACGATTTTTCGCGATATTGGTAATTCCTTCGTCGTTTCCGGCATTTTTGAGATATCAAAATGACCCGGGACGTTTTGGAAGCGGAATCCGATGCCGAATAAGACAGTGAAAGAATCAAGTCGATATCAAAAAATTTGCGGAAATGACAAAGGAAATACGAAAATCGCGAAAAATCGTCAAGTTCAACCAGTTTTTTAGTCGGCATTCGCTCAATTTTTGTGATAGCGATCTGAAACTGGTACCATTGTTTAAGTTAGGAAATTCTACGGCAGATCAATGTATAATAGTTGTACTTTTCGAAAATTTCATTTTTCGCAAAAATCTGAAGGGGGTAGGTCAGGATTTTTCGCGATTTTCGTAAATCGCTCGCCATTTCCATAATTTTTTAGATATCAAAATGATTCTTTCACTGCCTTACTCGGCTTCGGATTCCGCTTCCAAAACGGCCCGGATCATTTTAATATCTCAAAAATTGCGGAAATGGCAAGCGATTTACCAAAATCGCAAAAAATCCTGACCTACCCCCTTCAGATTTTTGCGAAAAATGAAATTTTCGAAAAGTACAACTATTATATGTTGATCTGCCGTAGAATTTCCCAACTAAAACAATGGTACAAGTTTCAGACGGCTATCTCAACAATTGAGCGAATGCCGTTCAAAAAACCGCCTGAATTTGAGGATTTTTCACGATTTTCGTAATTTGCTCGCCATTTCCACAATGATTGAGATATTAAAACGATCCGGGACGTGTTGGACGCGGAATTCGAAGCCCAATAAGACAGTGAAAGATTCAGGTCGATATCTAAAAATTTGCGGAAATGACGAAAGAATCCACAAAAAGCATCGAAAATGCAAAGCTATGGGCCAAGTACAAGAGAATGTTACATTGGAATAGGTTGCTCATTAACATAAACTGCATTTTACACAGGATTTGAAATCAATCAAACTTGCTCACATTTGATTGATTTCAAATCCTGTGTAAAATGCAGTTTATGTTAATGAGCAACCTATTCCAATGTAACATTCTCTTGTACTTGGCCCATAGCTTTGCATTTTCGATGCTTTTTGTGGATTTAATAATATTCAAAGAAAATCATCTTACCGAATTTTACCACTGAAATCTATACATATATATACAGGGTGTCCCAGCTAACGTGCAGGTCCCTGAACCTGGAGATAGCTGAGATAATTCTAATATAGAAAAGTCACATTCGTAATGTCGTATCTTAATTCGTGGCTGAGTTATTAACGAAAAACGATAGCCAATCAGAGGGCTCCGTTAAGCCCGGCCGCGCGACAGTTCCTACTGGTACAGTACGCTATTGGCGCAGAACTTCTACCGTCGCGCGGCCGGGTCTAATGGAGCCCTCTGATTGGCTATCGTTTTTCTTTAATAACTCAGCCACGAATTAAGATACGACATTACGAATGTGACTTTTCTATATTAGAATTATCTCAGCTATCACCTGGTTCAGGGACATGCTTGTTAACTGGGACACCCTGTATACACATACCTAGTATATGTATTTAAAAACGAATGGGACAATCGGGTAAAATAATCTATCCAAGAAACCGTTCGTTAAAACAGAACCGGTTCTAAACCGCCGTTAATGCCGACAATTAACGGGAATACAATCGCTAATTCCCGTAAGATTCAGCAATTTCCCGTTGCACTACGACGAGTGGGTGCTCCGACCTCCTCGAAATTGCAAGCATTACGAGGTAATGCGCGACCCCTTCAAAACGCATTTTCCTGAAATCGTGTGACAAGTGGAATATGCGACGAGAAGTGGACGCCGGAGCCTCGTTACTTTCTGTCAGACTACATTCATTACGCGGCGCTTTATGCAGTCGGCTATTATTGCACCGCAGTTGAACCGTGCAGCGAAGCGAGAGGAGCGCCCTTTGCTGACTTTGCCGGCCGCATCACGTCCTGCGATTCACGTGCACCAACGGCCGCATTCCGGCAGTTAATCTCGCCGCTGATCTTTATACCTCATAACGATCACTTCTGTCTTAATTAGTCTTTCATTAAACTTTTACTGCAAATTCACTCACGTAGGTTACGTAGGTAGGTTGGTTGGGTTGGTTGGTTGGTAGGTGGGTACACACATCGCCGTCGCATCGTCGCGGTGATTTTTCGACGACGGGAACAAAAAAAAAGTGAATCGAACGGAACGTAGATTCTTTCGGGTGCGCGCAGGTTTCTCAACGGTAATTAACGTGACCGTCGTTACGGGACGATTAAATGGTCCACCCGTTCGACGGTACGTATTGTGATAATTAGTAACAGTTAGATCCTGTGGATAGCGAAAAGAAAGAAAAGGTGATAAATCTGATTTTCTTAATGTGTTGTGAAATCCGTTTTTATTTGGAGATTGATAATCCGTGGTTAATTAACTTGCAGTGTTTACTTGTAGAAAATCTTATTGATATTTGTGCTATTCTAGAGGAACTTTTAGCTGAAAAGATGAAGGTCGGAAGGCCTGGGTAAACTTGAAGTCGATATAATCCATACTTTTCCACCTCGGTTTGCCCAGAGAGAGGGAGAGAGAGAGAGAGACAGACAGAAAGGTACGGCAGTAAATCGGAGGGAAAAAATACTAAATCCGATGGTATCGCGACGTCGCAAAAACAAAGTCGACGCCGATGCATCGCGATATAATCGATAATTCTCGATAACTCCGACGGCAAACAGGATAAACTGTTTGCACGAACTTATTCGTTCCCGCGAAAGAAACTATCTGCCCGGCTACCATCAGGGGATGAAAAATATTTACCTGTACATATATATGTATGTATACACATATATACCAACCGTATACGTCAAAAAATCACGTTCCACGGTACTCCGACGTCATTAGACGAGCACCGATGCACCGATGTTCGCCTCGACTTTCGTCGAAAGGGGCGCATACCATACAGGAGAGATACGGAATATATCATACCACCCCGGGAATGGTGGTCGTGTATCGCGAGATAAATCAACATTCGTGTGCGGTTCGTTGGAAATAAGAAAAAATGGTCGGCTTGTTATCTGTATCATTCCGTGGTTGTATTGTATACATATATATATGTGTATATATATAAATGTATATACTATATATGTACCTATGTATATACATATATATTACATACAGAGGGGGTCGGACCTTGGCAAAGTTGATGCGCAATACGAAAGGGGAAGGAAACCGGGCTCCAAAGGAAAGATATATAGACCATTCGTACAGTCCATTCGGCGGGACTGGTACACCTACCTATGGGACAAATAACCGTATAAATTTCGTCGCGACACGTCCTCTTATATTACATGAAAATGTACGGAGCCAGTAAGCTTACAAACGGGTAATATCCTACACGAACACACGTACCGACTTTTTGTAAACCTGGCTTCCCTTTCATTGTGTTAATCTTGAGTCGGTTCCAAACACCGCGGATTAGAGATCCGGTAGATTGCGAGGGGAATCTTTAGGGATAATGGTGCACGTCGGAGCATTATTCGGAAAGTTATGCTATTGCGTTACTAGGATAATGAAGGTATCGGCGTTGCACGGCTAATATGATAGTCGCGATATTTGACAATAATTCGAGTGTCGTGCACCGTGATTCACATGCACGACCCATAGTCGAGCGAGGTTTACGCTGATACAATGGGATTTCACAAAGGGATATTTATTTATTTATTTTTAATTAAAGGGAAAAGATCAATGTGATTTGTAAGGAATTGTAAACACTTGTTATACAAATTTAGTGCTTAGAATGTTGTTAATTCAAATAACCGGAAATTTTTCAGGTGTATCAAAATGTGTTATTGTGACATGATCGGGAACTCTGAAATGGTGAAAAAAACCAAGTAGAAATGGTGTTAATTATGATAATGACATACGTGATAACTAAAGCGATTCACTTTACCGCCCTGAAAATTTAATGTATTTATCCGACGTTCACAGAAGTTGAGGACACGATGGAGTTTCAATTATCAGCTCGTGTTCTCCGCGTGCTCCGAATTATAGATACATAAATAAAATATAGACTCATTGAACATGATACTCCTAGCATTATTTATACGAAATATACTGTCAGTTTTCTAGAAAATCATATATACTTTAATCCGTAATTAAGTAATTTGGATTACACAGATTCCGCGTCAGTTTCGCCGGTACCCTACAACGTTAACGATAATTACATAATGGTCTGTGTACAGAATGTTTCAGAGCGATCAAATATTAACCGCAGACTCTATAGAATATTTAACGCAACATCCTAGTGCAGCGTGTTTCGATTATCCAGCTCGTTATCGAAACACACCAGAAATAGGAGTGGCATCAATATTCTAATCCAGATACCTACAAAACCACCGTAAAACACACTCAAGAATATAATACACCGCAACACAGATTTCACTTGCCCACATTAGCCTATTTGATCATCAAACCCCCCCCCCCCCGGTTACAATCTACCTGAACAGAGAACCGGACACTCGTACTATGTAACCAAGCTTTCACCGTAATTATCTGGTAAACCCGAGCAAGTCCACGGTAGACTAATACATGAAATCCAAAAACAAAACTACCCCATGGGGGTGAGGGATGATGGAGGGGATGTGCTCACAGTGGGGATAGATTTTCATAGGAAACTTCGTACCTATACGTACACATGTGCCCGTAATTTTGAAAGTGGTCTAAGTCAACATTTCAAAAAAATGGAAGTCTTGATAATTTCTTCATAAATATTTCAAAACCTTAAAAAAAAAGTAATATCCAAAATTTTTTAAAAATTGACTTAAACCACTTTCATAATTATGAACACATATACATACATACATATACATACATATATGTATATCGCAGAAAATAAAAGCGGGCTGCCAGTGCGCTGCTTTCAGGGTGTTGCACTTGCAGCCAGAGGGGATGTACAGTACGTGTAGGGGTGGGGGGGGAGGTAGGGGGGTTGGGGGTGAGGATTCATTCGTATCGCGGGCCGAGTCTTATTGTCAGACCTGGCCGACAAAGGGAGAGCCGGGTGCTGAAGTGCTGTCAGGAGCAGCGCACTCCATTGCGCGACACAAATGGCAACCGAAAGTGGGGCTGACGGAAAACGAAGGCTGACCCAACGCAGAGATTACTTCTCTGTCGCGATCGGCATTCACCGCGACAAATTTGCGTCGATTCGAAATACGACCGTCACGGCGAGCAACGGAGTTTAGCGAGTTTATATCGCGAAAACGGGAAACGTGTTTGGTATTTTTCTTTTTCCTATTACCACGCGGACTCGATGCACTAGATTTGTCTTGTTTCTGATGAAACGATACTTCTTTCGTTTTTTTTTGTTCGTTTTTGTACGTATAAAACGTAGGTGTTTCAATTTTTTTTTTGTTTTATTATTCGGAGTACATATCTGGTTCTTGAATTGTATTATATAGAAAAAGTTTTTATGTTAAAACGCGAGATGGTACTTCACCGGTTGAGAGTACTTGGATGTGAGATGGTGAAAAAAAATTATATATATATCTACGATATATATATATATATTATATTCATTTTTCGCTATCGTTATTTATCGCGAGACAGCTGAAAGCGAAGGCGAAGAATTTGTATTCGTTTGGAATTCAAGTACGCTTCGTTCCGGAAATTATATTCAATAAGACTTCTTTCTATCCTTTATTTCAGCTGTATGCCTTCTGGAGATTCTTTCCTCGTGCTATTTCATTTCAAAGCTCTCTGCACGAGTTCCACCGTTGGAATATGAACCTCTTAATTAATACTCTTTCGCTGGAAATAGTATGTAGGTACGTTTCTTAGAAATTACGAATGTTGAATAACACTCCTTTTTTTTTTCCTTACCATCCCGGTTCAATTTCACATTTTTCCCCGTCGTTATTCGCCAGTTCCTTCGTGATAACATCCATCGAATTTATACTTGATTTCAAGCCGCACGCGGAATCGTACGGAAAGCCGTGTAATAGTCGTCGAGTTGCCATAATCATTGTATGGTTCGTTTGAAAGGCATTATACCTTACACGCGAATTTTCTCTTAGGGAAGAATGAAGTGTAACAAGGTTTCCCTGTCAGCCATTATTACAACGATACACTCAACAACTTCGTAATTTTCCGCGTCGTGAATCGAGCGAATAATTATAAAAGTAAGAACTGCTTTTACGGATGTGCAAGCAGCCTTCAGCAAAAGCCGTATAATTACTGCACTAAGAACTCTCTCTCTCTCTCTCACTCTCTCTCTCTCTCTCACTCTCTCTCTCTCCCTCCCTTTCCCCTGTATGATGTGCGGCAGGAACGTAGCTTGTAGAACCGCCGCATAAAAGATATGCTGCGATATAAAGCTGCAGTTCTACCACACTCGCGAAGATATATTAACCCATATCTCATGAAAGTACGCGAACTATTTATCCATAAACAACGGGAACTCTCGTTACATGGGTGCGATCGTTTAATACGATAATTTCCCGAAGATTCTCTCGTGTCATTTTCCGTTATTCATAATAGTATGATTTATATGTTTAAATCAGTAGACCACGGGTATAATTCATTTTCACTTGTATTATCATATTTCAATTGACCGTTTACAATACTTCGTGCATCACTGGAATCAAACTGTATAAAACAATGGAATTTCTTTCATGAAAACATATACATATGTTATGTATGTATGTATATGTAACTATTCGTATCCCCGTAGTATCTAATTGTTATAATGTGTTTATCTGCTACCTAATAATAATTAGTTTTAAATCGTGCGTGATTTCCGTCCCCGTGGAATAATTATTTTACACGTTGTTCCGCGGGTCCGTCGAGGAATCCCGTTAATAGCGGGCGGAATGAAAGCTTTGAAAAATATTCCACAGATTTTCTATAATACTCGCGGCTAGAATGCAGTTGACGCCTGTATGTATGCACGTATGCACGTGATACGAATTTCATTTGTCGATCGGTAATACGCACTTGTTGCCCGATATTTCTCAATCAAGTTAATGTAATGGATGGCGGCTACGACTGATTCGAGGAAACAAATGAAAATTAATAATGCTTGGAAAATTGTGACGGAAACAAATCGCCGCAAAATAACGACATCTCAGTTTCATTATTCCGCTGCTATATCGAAAACAATGTGAGTATCTGGTGTATAATTCTTCGTTCAGTTATGTTCTTTTTTTTCTGCTCTCCATACAAAATGATGTTAACAGTTTATTATTTCAACAGAATTTAAAAAAAAATTCTTTAGATCTCCGGTACAACGATTCCTGATTACACGGTACGGTATTTAATTATATTGTAATTATGGGCAGTCGTTAGCAAACATTTTACTCTGTTTATTATTTTAACATATATTGTATCATCCATCGAATCGATAGACGTTAATGATATTAATGTTTTCATACAACTTTGTTAACGAACATGCATTATACATACCCACGGGTTGATAGAATTTTAGATTACGTTCGGCAGATCTTACGCCCATCTGCTTCTGTGCTTAACGATTAATGAAAGTCTCCGGTTAATTACAATATGTATATATATAGCGCGTTCCACGTGAAGCACTCGATGTTGTTGCAGCCGTGCGATGGATTTTGATAAAATTTTCACACGTAAAATCGACATAAAAATTTCTGTGGAACGCACCATACTGTATGTTACATCTATACATATACATATACAATATATACACGTCGGGATAGTAAGGTGCTACGTTTTGTGATTAAAATATATATAAATAACTTTATTGTTTATAATAAAATGCCCTATCTATTTTACAAATATACAAAACTCTTGCTATGTACATTAATCTCCGTTCGAGTAAACAAGAGAATTACCGAAGAACTTTTAATAATCGATCATTGATTAAACTATCGTCGAGTAGAAAGAGAAAAATGTTACTTCGTTGCAATACGAGTTATAGGTAGTATGCTCATTTTTTTTTTCATTTGCTCTAATTACATTTTGCACACTACGAAGCTATCACGATTTTCAAAAATACGAATAACCGTTTATTTAGTTGGACACCGTGGTACGGGTACATTGCGATAGTGAGAAATACTTCTTGATAATAAGTAGAGGAGAAATGTCGCGACAGTCAGGAATCCTGTAACAGAGAAAAACGAGGGTACGATTAAGGAAAATGCCAATGAATAAATAAATAAATAAATAATATGATTATAATAAAACGCGTATATTTCACACGCTCTATAGCTTTAATATTTCGATGCCACAAAACCGCCCACGTTCTTTACGCGTGGTAATTGTATTCATGAAAATGGAAATAACTTAATCACCGACCGGCCGTCGTTTATTTTCAAACAAAGAACCCGAATAAATATAACACGTTCTCACCCACCTTCCTCGCTGCGATTTCCAATTACTTCATACGTAATGCGAATCGATAATACTTCTGGCAACAGTTCACATCTGAAACAGGAAGAGAGAATATTCTATTACAGTATCGGTGAATCACATCCTTGGAAACGGTAGCGTTATCCACCGTCGGAGAGAAAAATATTATTTCGGACAAAATATATTCGCGACACATATATAATATAAAATACGGTTCAGCGTGGTCAGCGTGAATAAAATAAGTTATATGAGTATAGTATTTTCTATTATTTCGTTTCGCGTTTCTTTTCGTTCTACTTTCCACACTCACGCGTCTTCTCGCCTGTCTAGACGTCAGCGTCACGACGCCCCTATCCGACGTAGTTTTAGAAATGCATTTAAACTTCCGCTTCGTCGTGCTCCGCGTCAAAATGCATTTCCTTTTTGCGGTGTGTTCGTGGTGTCGTGTCGCGTCACGAAGATTCTTTTACGGGGGGGGGGGGGGAGGGGGCGCGAAAAACCGGACGCGCAGCGTCGCGACGTCGCGGCCAGACACACGTACATACATACATACATTCATACGTATACACATGGGCGGCCGATTTGAAATTCTGGTTACTTGAACCTCCTTACGGTCCGATGCGCCGGACCTGACAAGTTGCTTCACTCTGTGCACACGGGATGCAAGATAAATTGAAACGCGGGTGTTGCACACCGTCGTCGTCGTCGCCGCGAGGGGGGGAAAATCGAATTCGTTGTTCGAATCAGTTTACATGCATCCGACGTTGCGTTTCAAGATAGTTTTTTTTTTGTGTTTTTCATTATTTCGTATAACAATGCGTATCGATCGAGTCCGGACTTTCCTGGGAATGCAAAATGCCTGTATGTTGTTGAAAATGATATTTTTTTTTGTTTTTTTTTTGGTGCGTACGTTCTCGTTTATTTTTTCGTTTTCTTTTTAAACGTAGCTAGACAAATAAATAGACGCGCGTTCATGGTATTTTTTCGTTAAAAGACCAATACCACGGGTCGGTATAGAAATCGTTGTCCCGTACAGTGGAAACAAAGCCAAGCGTAAAAGTGAAAATAACAGGACCTAAAATCGTAGCTTTGTGATATTTTTGCTGTTGAACGGAAACAGGTATTACAGAGCGATTTAATTGAACCGTCGAAAAATTAATAATGACTCGGGTTATCGCAGTGGTCGAGCGGCTCTTTTGTTTCCCGTCGCTGTTGTACGAAAGAAATGGCCGTTTGTAAAATTATTCCAATAAATGCGGATCAATGAAATTTCGTGAGGAAAACGCTGAAAGCTTTGCGTCGCTCAGTGCAAATGTAATTACAATGTCACCCCGAGGGAGAAACGAAACGAATGAAACTGCACAGGAAGCGGTGCGTAAACAGTGAAGTTATTGATTGCGAAAAATCACTTTTGACCAAACACAGAAACGCTGGAATACGAAGTTTGATTGGATACAGGTTCGCCGCGAGAGCACTGAATGACTGAAATGATGCGCGTCGAGGCGCTATTCGCCGATCATTAATTCCGTTGAATCGCGGGTGATCCTCAGGTGAGAATTTTGTAACAATGCCGATGTACAATTTCAATAATGACACGTCAACTTGTCGTTGTTATTAACGCGACGTCCCCATCCCCGTCCTACTTCCATCCCCCAACTCTTCTATCTCAATCACAAAGTAGCTACCATTTGCCCGATGTATTATATTATCAATTAGACACAATAACGTTTCTGCGGCGATGATTAATTATGCAACCGCGTTACACATGCAAATAAGTACAAACTAATATGACGATATGATGATGATGATGATGATGATGATTCGATGCAGGAAATAACAGTACGAAATGTCGTGTTTCATACGTTCCACGAAATTATCGAAATAAAATGATTCGTCTGCCAACCAGATCGAACGTATATACATATACACATACATATGTATATCTGTATGTTGAATGTCTGTTGACGGTGAGTCTGTATATTGTAAAACAGACATCGAATTTTCGACTGTTCGACGATGCAGTGCCGTTAACGTTGTATCGTTTTATCGTTGACGATACGTGGTAATAATTTATCCCGGTTATTCGGGTTCCGTTTTTGTTTCACCATGGACGGTATCAACCTTCTTTTCGGCCGATTGAAAATCGCGATAAACAAAGGCGCGCGTATTGCCGGGCTCGTTGTTGCCCGGCAGCTCGTGGGAAACGACAGCATTATATTCGCAGGTAGTTAACTAAAATGGAAATACCACCGGCGAGGCGACAAAGTAATACAATCGCGGGAAATTCGATTTGTCCTGGTAATGAAAACGTCGGATTCACGGTGCGCCCGACGCGGCGTATAAACTTCGGCATATCTGCCGATTTCCCGTTTTCACGGAGGTATCAAACTTCCCCTCCCGACTTTGTTACACACTGGGTCAACTCTGCATACATTTCGACAAACGCCGCGGTACACAATACCACCCACCCCCCCCCCCTCCGCCCATCCCGCGACTTCTATAATTTCCGGCGAATAATAATCGCGCCGGGGAAAATACCATTTTATTCATCTAACGTTTTATCAATTTAATCAATTTTCAGAAACCGAACAAACAAGGAATGTTTTAATTACTACGGATGATACATACCATGGTAAAAAAAAAATAAAAAAATAAATAAAAACCATGGTTTTTATATTTCCGTGATTTACAGGGGGCGGTGGAATAAAAATAAAGATATCGAATGATTTTTTATTCTCACTTTACCAACGAAATGCTATCTCGTGTATCGTGATACGATCGTTCGGGATGGTTATTATTTTTCGCATCTAATAAAGCCACGGCATTGTTCTGTTTTACGGTAACGATGTAATATTAATAACAGACGCACGTATTACCACTGTCTATCTCTCGTTGGACGTGCTCATAAAAGTAATTTACGTGATCGACTCTATCCTCCGCGGGCCATTAATCTCTTTTACCCCCGGTGCACCGTGTTCTCCGCGTATGTGGCACTCGCGTATTCCCTTTTAGACAAATCACTCCGGCGTGTTTAAATTCATCCAAGAAACCGCGGAGGCACTCGTCGGGAATTTGCGGCGGAAAGAAGTAATATCATTCAAAAGCACCGGAAGTTATTCCCCGATGCGAAAGTTTCTCCATTTAACATTACAGGAATAGTTCGCGGAAAATGTTAGTTGCGGGAAAACTTCATCCCCGCGATAACTTTTCCAATTATTATCAGATGGCAAATGGACAGTCTTTGTGTTTTCCTCGCTTGTCAAGGGTCCCTTCGCGGGAAGTTCGAGAAGTCGAAGGGACTTAAGTCATGGCATACAATACCTCGATGATAAACCTCGATCGACCGGGTGAAATCAATTTTCCGATCGAATTCAATGATTTCCGATCGATCGCACGCGTACGAAAGAGATCGGAGCGACGGCGGGAGAGAACAAACAAAAAAAATTACTTTTCCGTAAACAGCGTGTGTTACCTGCATGGAAATTTTGATATTTCAAAATGATATCCCGTATCGTTTTACCCGTTACCGAACATACGCTTCAATATGGCTTAATGCGAGATTAAGCTGTTTCAAATATTACACGCTTTTATTCGGACGAACAAAATTTTAAATGTTTCACGGATTCATTACTTCACCGGGAAACGTTAATACGAACGTATGCGTGGGAATATAATCGTATATTAAACGGTAACAAATTTTCTAATTACATTATTATACATACGTATACATACATACATCCTACGTATCGATATCGTATCCTATTTCATCGTTTATTAACACAATTTTTCAAAAAAACGCCCATATACCCACACACACGTACGCACGGTAAAACGAATACCCTAAATGCATACCCATCGTCAACGTTAATTATGATCGCGGCGCTGTGCGTCGCGATAATCATTTTCATCGTGGAATTAAAACTGGATTAAGATATCCGGACGCGGGGGCAAAGTCCGGCGTAACAATGGATAAGCGAATTCCCGCGAAAGTAATGAAACGTACTGAGCGGTCTTGAAATTCCTCCTTCTGAATAGAAGTCCTTCCGTGTTTACAAACAAGTGGAACTGGTTCTGAAGGGAGCGCTTATACGAGTGGACACGCCCTTTCCTATAGCTCTCGGAGCGTGTGAAAGAGCCTCCGCCGATGAGATGAACAAAGAGGCACTGTCCTTTGTCTCAACCATTCACGACAGAGTGAATATAATGCGAGCGTGTTAATTAAAGCCGATAGCGAAGCCTACGGATAATCGCGCGCAGAGAATGAGATAGAGAGGAAGGAGGAGATAATATATAAAAAAAGAAAAAATTTATACGTGGAGAACACTGGCCGACGAGATTTATTTTACAAAACGAAAGCCAAAGCCGGCCGGGAGCATATACGTATGTACATATAGTAACGCGAGCGTCTCTAATAACGACGAAACGTTAATTAATATTACATATAGCGTTACTCTAATTGAATTCCAATTATATTACATTTATTATTATAATGGCGAGCAATTAAGATATCGCTCGCGGTATGGGCTTACGCATACGTTACATATATACGGACAATTATTAACCGTCATTATTGTCGTTGATTGTTATTAAGTTACCGTGAAATCGAAATTCCGTACAGATCTGTCACCGATTATCAATTATCTCGTATGTGTCACCGCAAATTTAGATCGATCATTTAGAAATTTATTAGAATCATATTATATATACATATTTATACATATATGAATGAATCTTTCATAAAACGTAATCGAGGATAGTACGAAATAATTTAATAAATACATTCAATCGATAGGATAAGAAACTTCTTATCCCTGATTTCTCTTTAAACTACCAAAACACTTTTCAACGCCGGAGGATTACCCGGATAGGCCTAATAGACGAGTACCTTCCGATCGCATTATTCTCGTTCTTTAGGATCTAGAGTTCCTCCCCCCCCCCCTCACCTCCGTATATATCCGCGGAAAGTTTCGGGTCCAATATTCAGAGTGGAGCTGAATTTCGCTCCGGTAGGATTTCAAGGAGAGAGCAGCAAGTAAAACTTTCCTCGGCCGAAGGCTCCCTCTTTCTATCTGTACTCTTCGTCCTCGGTTCATTAAAATTGAAGGTTCCTCGTCGTTGCCGTTGCCGTTGCCAAGTCGAAAGTCTGCAGAAACTTTCCCGTGTATCTCTGCCCGTTTCCTTGAGTCTCCATCCCTTTCCCTCCCCCTCCCTCCCCTACCCTTCCAACCCCCTTCGCGATAGTAACAAAACGTGACGTGGTCTCCCGTATTTTGTTATGTACATCCCACTGACACTGCCTCCGCGGCCGTGCAAAGTGAATTGCTCACCCTCAACCACCCCCTACCCCTTTGCGATGCGGAAAATACCCTTGTATGTAGCTACATACAAGGGGAGAGACCGTTCACGGAACCTTTCAAACTTTCTACCGTGGGCTGTTCCTCCCAGCCTTTCTCTCTCGATATTCACGGGACATGTAAATTGAATATTTTTTTTCCCCATAGTGCCCGAAGAGTTGCTGTATTATGCTTGTAGATCTATAGAATTCATATATTCTCTATCGTTGTTTCCGTCCTGCGTTCGTATGCGCGCGTTATACGCCGGAATTTATTGGCGTTTATTTAATAGAATTTCATTTCATTTTTGTGTATAGTAGGTACGTATGTAGGTATATGAGTGAATGTTCAATGTAATAATAACTAATCCCAGGCGAGTCCAGTGAAGATACATTATGTAACTCAGAACTTCTTTTTTTTTTCCTTTTTATTTCTCTCTCCCCGTCCACTCGTCAATCCATCATGCGATTTTAAACGTCGAAATGGAATTCCACTTATGGCGACAGAAATTAGAGGCATTAACCACTCATCGGGAAGGAAGGAGAGAGTCAGACGGGAATCATCGGGGACATTCGAAATGCATTGCGAATGTGGTTTTCACCGACGCTAAAAGAATCAGCCGTCGACCGTTCGCGAATAGAAGCGGCCGAAAATCTCGTTTCGCGCTCCGGCCGATCGAAACTCCCGAAACGAGAGACGGGGAGCGAGGAAGAAACGAGACCGCTGGGGAAAAAAAGAGAGACAGAGAGAGAGAGAGAGAGAGAGAGAGAAAGGGAAAGGGAGAGTGAGATGCAATCGGGAAAAGCGTCATTCAAATTTCGGCTCGTTGCTCGCGCAACGCGCGGCCCCTGAAGCGGAATGACACGGCGAAATGACGACGCCGCAATGCCTCGTTTTTTCCGCCTCTAACGGATCGGAATGCGAATCGAACTATCCGACTGGATGGAAGGCGAGGGCCTCTTTTAATGATGAGCTCCGCTCCGACGTGTATACATATACATACGGGCGTCGCGACGTTACCGGGAGACGAGTCGGAAATGAACGTTTCCATCGCGGTTATGGAAATTTTACCATCGTTCTAAATATTTAATCATTTTAAATTAAGTTTGCCTTTCGGTTGCGTATTGAATTGCGAGGGGCATGTAATTTTGTTTTTTTTTGGATAATTCGAAATAATATGAAGAATTAAGGTCGATAAAGAGTGACGCGTCTTTTAACTTGAAAAATGTGAAATTTGTCGCTGGTCCTGTTAATGTAGGGGACCAAAAAAAATGATGGGACAAAAAAAGGTTTGACACAGTTCCCTGAAAAATCCATTTGTTTAATTGTACCACTCCTGCGGAGGTGGCGGAACGATGTAAAAAAAATCAATCCCCGTGAATTTGGAACTTTTTAAGAAAATACGAGGCGGAGTGTTTCGTCGTTCCATTGCGAACGTGGACAAAAATAAATGTAATGACTCGGGTAAACGTTAACGCTGCGGGGAATATTTCCCGTGCGCGGCGCCACCGGGAATGACGTCAAAAACTGTTCCAACATTTACTTTCGGCAGCGGTAATTCATAATTAGTTGCACTTTGTAAACGGGAACGACGGACCAAATTGTAACTGACGCCGGCCGTTCCTTTTTGCGAAAGCACGGCGCGCAAATTTCAACCTGTACCTACACGTTACGTTACGTTGCGTTACGCGGCAACGCCGTTGTTACGACGGCCCCGACTGATACAAAGGATAAATGTTTAACATATGTAATTACACCGACAAAAGAGACAGAAAGAAAGAAAGAAAGAAAAACATTACGTTCGTAAATAGAAGCCACTCGGAATGATTATCAAACGATACCTGGTTCGAATTCGCGAGATGCAAATTGCCAACGTACACGTTAATACCAGGGAAATACACCTTAAATTTCTATTTGTAATTGGACGAAATGGGGTGAAAAGCCGACATGGTTAAAAAAAAAGAGAGAGAAAGAAAAAAAATAGGGGGAAAAAAAGAATGGGGAGGTGAATAAAAAAGCAGAAAAACGGTACGCGGTCGGGAAACGCGCCATGGAAATTTTTGGTTCGACTCCCGGTCGACGCGGTGCTCTTCGAAGTGAAATGACGCATAGGAATGACGACCTGCAACGCTTGTTCTCTCCGTTTCGATTTGCCATTTGTGCCGATCCCACTGCGGGGACCGGAGCTATTCGGCCGACACACAATGTAAGAGCACTTTTCATGCTAACGAATGTACGCTCCGATTTGTCGTCTGGTCATCTACTGTATATGACCGGCGCTATGCGTCTGTTTGATTTTCGTTTTCCTTCGGAACACGTGATTTTTACTTTCCAAATTACACCATACATTGTGCGCACACGTAGTCATTGGAAAAACGAGACCGTTAGACACACTGTTTACATCTAACTTACGATTACCTTTGGAAAATTTATATATCGAACTGTGAAATCGATCGATTGTTACAGTTTTCATGGAACTATTTATGAAACACTGAATTTCCATAGAAATGGTAAGTTTATAAGATAAAATATCAATTGTATTTATTAAATATCTATCTCTACAACGGAATACCACGAGTATCGGTAATTTGTATCGAAACGTAGGATGTACGATATACGTATAATATACATATACATGCAAATATAAAACAAAAAGTTTGTCCAACGTTTCGCGGGTGAAATTTTTCTTATCAGAATTCACCATCTGCACCGACCTTTGTACGAATTGTACCCATCTGACCCAATACAATGAAAAAAAGTCTTTTTAGTACGGACAAGCATACGGCAGGATTTGTTGTTCGACCAGCTTTGTGACTACGATCGCAGGAATGGCCGGGTCTGTTCCCTTCTAAAAGTGGAACGTATGAATTTCGCATACAATATCATGGAAGCGGCAATATAGAGCTGACGTTTTCACATATAGCAATATAAAGGGCAGTATGTAATATAAAGTTGATCCCTTCGCATACAGGCTCGCGTAAGGAATATACACGGACTCGTATTTACAATGCAGGGAGGGTAAAATGCGTTGGTAAACAAGTGGCGGAGGGGGTGGAGGAGTAAAAAAAATGCTTGGTTAAACAGTAAAATACAGGTCACACGCGCGTAATTATTTCCCGCGTTATCGTACATTTTGTAAAATGTCTAACGAAATGGAATTACCATAAAAGACATCATAAACACATGTTTATATATTTTCTATATAACAAACATCGAAAAATAATTCAACAATCATTCTATAATATCTCTTCTATCCTTACATATCGTTCTCCAACATATAATCTTGAACAGACAGACAACGAAAGAAACATATGTACACACAGCTCGTAAAACTGTTAATCAACCTTACTACGAAAAACAAGTTGCTAGACAGTATATGTATATTATACGGTATAAAATGTTCGGGACAAATAAACATTTATCGTTCAAAGATTTTACTACCTCTTTTTCCGTGTCTGAACCCACCCCCGCGCGCGTAAGTAGAAACAGTGAATCGACAGGGACGTAAATATATGGGGGGGAAAAAAGTCCTGTCGGTCCTTTTTGCACCGTGTCCCACAAATTTCGGTTTACCCCTCGAATCGGATTGACATCGCGCGGGCACACGGCTCGTTCCCTTCATTCTGATTCGGCGTTCACGGTGATCCTGATACGAATTGAGCTATCTGACCCGACACAATGTAAGAGTCCTTTTCGTGCGAACGAGCCCCGGATTTATCGTCGGACCGGTGACGTAGGTACCCGGTGGTCTCGTTTCCGAAAGTACGATAGATGGATATCCTCTTTTATATTTTCGTGCTCCAACATTTGTCCGTTCCACGATTTCTCTACGCGTCGTCGTCTGCTCTTTATCTGATTTCCCGTCGGCCACGAGAAGTTTCCCCGTTGAAGGAAAACTAACCGCGGGACTGATTGTCAAACGGAACACACAGGTATCCGATAATGTGTATATGTATGTGTAGGTCCGTACGGGATTTAACACTGGATTTATTTGACCCGTCAATTTGACGGGTACCGTAAATCTAGTGTTAATCCTAGTAAATTGGCTTAATTCATAAAGCTGTAACTTTGGTAATGAATACCAACGGTAATGAGAATGTTAATAGTAGATATAATATAATTCGGTTGTATTTAAATTAAATAAATGATTTTTTTTAATAAAATACCGATTTATCGTTGACATAGTTTGTTTGATAAAAAATGTCGGGATTATAAAGGGTTCATATGATATTCGTGATACATCTTATAGGTTATGGAGACGCATTTGGAAAATTGCAATCGATGTGATTACCGTTATCGAAGGAATAGCGGATGTTCGAATGATTCCACTTGAATGTAACTTCCTTTTGCACGAACGAACATACAGCCGGATTTATCGTCCGGCCAATGACATGCCGGTAGTGTATGTATGAGCTCATCCTCGGAAGTAGAATGGATGGACAAGCTCTTTCACATTTTCCTGCCGGTGCATAGCGTTTCTATGGGAAAACGACGCCGTCCAAAGTAACTACGCCTGACTCTCTGTGAAACACCGCGAAATTATATATTACCCCGGGAGACTGTAATCCACAATATTTTCATGCTTCTACCCAGCATCGTTTTTCCACCGACGGGTCTCTATTAGAATTCGTCCATTTAATTCCCTTTTATCGTTCAAAAGCGTTATCAAACAGTTCGCCGATTTTATTTAAGTATTGACCCTTTTTTCTATCAAAAGAGGTCACGAACGAATATTTCATCGCGCTGAATTCTTTTAGAAATTCGGACGGTCACGCGATACACGTACATGTACATACATACATACATACACGTGCATACAAACGCGGGGAACGTGTATCGCGTTCCCTTTGAAACGTGGAATCTAATGAGAATGAATATTCGATGGAAGAACGTGAAAATATTTCGCACGGTATATTTCTTTGCGGGCGTCGAAAAATTTCCTTACCGCGATATTTCACAACACGACGGTATGAAATTAGTGATAAATGTGTTTGCTTAACGGTGACTGAACCGGGAATCGAAGGGATGTTTTGAAACGTTTTGCCGTGAGACTGTTTTAAAACGTGGCAGGAGTTAAGTGCTGCGCTCGATAAATTTTTTCGAGCACTCTTTACCTTTCCTCCTTCCACGGCTTTGTACTTGCTTGCCACCTACCCTCTCCCACACCTTTTCAACCCTCGCCGAAGCCTGGAAGCCTTGGATCTACCCCTGAAAACTGCTACCGGATTTTCCGGCTCACCTGACGCAACTCACTCTCTCACTCTCTCACTTTATCTGTCTCTCTTTCTTATCCTCTCTTCGTCTCCTTTCACACTCCCTTTGTCACTATCTCTATTGCTGTCTTTCACTCTCTTTCCTCTATATCTAGCACAGCCGATTTTCTACCTACGTCTCTCTCGATTTTCCTATTTCTTCTCTGTGTCCCTTTTTCTTCTTCTCACTCTCTATTTCGGTATCTTCTTTTCTTCTCTGTCTTTTTTCCCACACCTCTGCTCTTTTTCTCTCTCTCTCCTCTCCTCCGTTTCCCTCTTATTTTTATTCCTTGCCAACGATTTCCTCTTTCTCCCGCTCGCCCTAAATTTCCAGCCCCTTCCGGAGCTGATTCCGTCTCCCCTTCTTTCGTATCTCGTCGTTCTCTCTCGCCTGTCAAATTAACATAGTTTTCGCAGTTGAATTTAAATAGCGATCCGGGTAACCGTCCCTCCGTAACCATAGCTTCCTCCCGATTTCGGGTTTCCGTGGAACTTCGGTACGGGCAAGGGGAATCCAATCCGGCGGATAGGATTCAATGTGGACTTTTTGCGGGATTAGTCGGTAATTGGAACAACCGAGACCCGCGACGGCTCGGACAAAAACAATGTTTGATGCACTTAATTCCACTTTGATACGGGGCCACGAAATTTCCGTCGGGTGAAAAAGAATTCGGTCGTTGACGGAAATCAATTCCTTTCCCGTTCCCTTGCCTTTGATTTCTTCTTCCCTTCCACTTGTTTTTTTTTTTCTTTTCGTTTTTTTTTCTACCTTTGCGTCGGCAGTGAAAAGGTTTAAAAAGGAATAACATAATTCGCTATGGCCTAACTTGAATCGAGGCTTACGGAGTAATCGGAAACTTCAAACCCGGAGAGTTCCACGGTCCTTCTTCTTCTTCTTCCTCCTTTTCCTCCTTTTCTTTATTTTTTTTTCTCCTTCTCTCTCTCTCTCTCTCTCTCTCTCTCTCTCTCTCTCTACCAAGGCTTGGTATCCCTGTGCGCTATCCCTTCTGCACGCCAGCCACGTATTTGATCTAGACGAGTCAAGTGCACGAGCCGAGTTTACTTGACGTGAATCTGATATAAAAAGTATCGGAGGACGTAGACAATTTCGCGATGATCCAGCGGTAAGTGCTGTCAGGAAATTTTCTGATGAACATGTCGGATAAAAATAAATTTTCTCGTCTTTAAAAACGTATCAAGCATCTTTTCTTTCGCGGAGGACTTTACGCCACGGATATTACGTTGCCACGGTAAAATAATTGGATCGTGGATAGTGGGAACGTTATCCCGTCATCCCCATTCTCCAAAGGGGGAGGGATGGAGGTGGAAGAGAACACCGGAGAAAGCAACGCGATATTTTAACGATAGACGATATTAAAGTAGTTGATTAATTTCGTGGAGGGAACAAAAAAAAAAGAAAAAAAAAATTGATACGCAACGTTCCAGGGGGAAAATTTGAAATTTCTCGAGGACGTCCGCAATCTGGGACAAAATACATACAATTGGAAAAGTCAGCAGATGGTCCGTATTATATCGACCCGTACAAAGAGTTACATTTTAATCAAGAGAAGTTGGCACACTCGAAAACCGCGTGCCATTCAATATCACCGAAATCGATGGCCGCGAGATTGCTAGTTCCGCAAGAAAAACTATTGAATGTTAAAATCCTTGGAATCCATATGCAACGTGAAATAATAAAATTGTAAACTTACAGAATGCCACGGAACGGCAATTTAGATTGTAAATGCGGACGAATGATCGATACAAATTCGATAACGTGAATTGGGGGGAGGAGGGGAGGGGGGAGAGGTACACTTTAATTAGCAGAAGTTTCCCGCAACCTGAAACCGAGCATTAGCCAAAATAACTAGATCGAAAACTACCAGAGCCCGATGTTCTAGTTACGTACGTATGTACATACATACATACATACATACATACATACATACATACATAGAGTGAGTATAGAGACGATCAGCCGATTGGTTCAAATTCGATAAGATGGTAGGTACGGTTAGGTACAACGAGCCAAGAGAAAATGGCGTATGTCACGATTTCCGTTATCGTAGCCACATTCTCCTGCGCACAGTTGCATTTCGCCAACTACTTTGAAAGTGCACTCAACCGATGCTCAGCGTCCCTTACGTTACGTGTACACACGTACAGCTAACGTACATACCTATAACACGCACACACATTTCACTGCCGGTATTATGCAAAAGTTCCGACCGTAACTTTCCGCGGATGCGGAAGAAAACTTTTCGTGGCATACCATTCCCTCCATCGAGCTCGAGAGCAAATAATTACTGTCTCGACAGTACAGTGGAAATTGGTTTTCAGACGGAAAACTTTCGAAAACATGTTGATTTCCCATTGCTGTCCAGTAACGACAATACAAATATTTAAGAATCATTCTTATATATAAAATCATTCTTTTAAAATTCGTCCGATATCGTTCTTATAAAAAGAAAAAAAAAAAGAAGAAGGGAAATTTTGCTGGAAAACAACAAAGATCCATGGAAAAGCAGCAATCGCGAAATCACAGACATTACCATTCATATTCTTCAAATAATTTTTCACCGATACCCCGTGCGCATACCCCGTCTGTTACAAACAAAAAAATCCCGTTCATCATCCGCGGACGTGTCAAAGCTTTCATACAACTCTTCAAATAAATCTGGCGAAACCGTCCGCGTCAGCGTGCCCCGGTGAAAAGTTCGGTTCGCATCGTCGGCGGAGAACGACGCAGGCGCGTTGTTTGCCAACGACGACAATAAACGCGTAAAAAACCAGTGCCCGCGAAACGGTCAGCCGCCGCCGCCGCCGCCGCGCGATGGCCGACAGATAGATAACTCCGAATGGCAAACTAAAATGACAGAAGAGCGTCGCGGTTTATCCCTTTCTGACCGCGGTTCATAAAACTGTCCGGCTGGTAATATTTTACCGCAATCTCGCGCATCGTTTTCCAGTAGTCCTCGGTATGTAGTATGTATGTACATACACGGAAACACGGAAACTAGCATTCGATGCTAGAACACACGGATATCGGGACATAGAGAGAAAAAGACAGTAAGAAAGAGAGAGAGAGAGAGAGACTTGTCGGGGGTGGATTTAGTCGAACGGAAATAGACGGGCATTCGAAAATGGGTTAAGATGATCCTGGCCGCGATGCAGGATCGACGATCCAAAACTTAACGACTTTCCGCGCCGCTAGAAGGCACAAGACGAAGGAGTCGGTTCGAACGAGGGTAGAGAGAGAAAAGCCCGTGGCTGGATAGAGGGTTGAAAATGGTAGAATAGGTGGTGGTGTGTGTGTGTGTGGGGGTGAGAGAGAGAGGGAGAAAGAGAGACAGGGGGAGAGGGTTGCATGGGAAGAAGTTGGATCGCGTTTCGCGGGAGCGCAAACGGTTAATGTTCGATCGAAGAAGGAAGAAACGTTCGTAGCAATCCGGAACGACTGGAGGGGTTATTCCAGGCTGAACGATAGCACCAGGAATAAGTACTGCTTGCCGGGAAAGCTCTCCATTGGATACGGGAATTGGATGTTCGGGATAGAGGATAGAATCGATGGTACTCTCAAACAATTCTTCACCGTGTATTGACCGTGGGTAAATCAATCAGAGACAGTCGTTTTGACCTTTACGATCAGATTCCGGTCGGTTGCATCGCTGGAGAACGGAGAGAGGATAGGAGAATAGATGAAGTTTAAAAGAGAGAGAAGGGAGAGGGAAAAAAGAATTGAGAATGAAAGGGAAAAGGGTGCACGTTGGAAAATGGAACGGGAGAGAGGGTGGAATGCTGACATTGTTTATCCGATCGCAATTACACTGTCCAGGACTTCATTTCGATCGGGCCAAGGGATTTCGTGAAAATCTTTTACAGACGATTTAAGTCGTCGCGAGGCTTTCACCGTAGGAGAAACGGATTCTTCCCGTGGCAATTCCGTACGGTTCAGAAACGAGAAACTCAGTTATCCGGTATAAATAGCAAATTTGGCGATACGCAGGGAATATCGGGGAATAAATTTATTGGCCCCGCTAGCCCGCCAGATGTTTTATCGATTTCTTTTATTACCCCGATACTTGTCCAAACTCATTCCGTTTTGTCGAACTTTTCACGCGAGCATTTTTTTACCCCCCCCCCCCCCCCTCAGACGCAATCACGAATTCTTCCTGTTCAACAGCGTTTCATGCAAAAACCCGATTATTCGAGCAAGAATCGTAGACAAGAACGAAACTAAAAAAAAAAGTGAAAGAATCAATCATATCAGACCGTATTCACGATAATCAAATTTAACTATGCCACGTGTATAACCTTCGAAACGAAACATGCAACGTTCCATAGTCAATACTGCGCGCATGTTTCCATTTTCATTTATCCGTTCGAATTTTCTTATTCTATGAAAATCATTCACGTAAGTCCAACATTTTATACCAAAACAGCGCGAACACGTCGATTTTATTAACTTTCCCTGTCTTTCTATAACCAAAACCAAATATTCTTCCATCGACTCGTCGAGAAAAAACTTTACTTCCACATCTAACGATTCTCCCAATTTTAATTTCGCGCCGGTAATTACGTTCTACGCGAACCAAATCGAACTCGGACTACCCGGTGCATTACGCATTCGGAAACGTTCAATCATGACACCTTTAAACATCACCCGTATCCCTGTAACCCTACGTATATCCATCCGTGTACGTTTCCGAAATTCCATATAATTTCTCGAAGATTCCTACCAAAGCGATTTAACTCGCGCATACCTTACGGGCCCGGTTTCCGTACTATCCGCAGTTCCGAGAACAGTTTCGGGGGGCCGCTTCCACGGCGCCGTCGGCAATCCAGATTTTAAATTATTAGCTTCCGCACGCTCCAAGTTTGGCTACGTGCACGCCGGCCAGTAAAAAGCGCATAACCGATGCAAGGTGCGACCAATCATTTTCGGGGGTCGAGAAGGCAAAAGAAATTGCCGGGCAAGCTGTGTGTACGGGTTTGTCGAGGAACCCATGGCCTTGGAGCACCTGCTGCTGTTATACGACGTACCTCTCTCTCTCTTTCTCTCTCTCTCTCTCTCGGCAAAACTCTTCGTTCTTTCTCTTCTGCACCGTTTCTCTCCTCCTTCTCTCTCTTTCTCTCTCTCTCTCTCTCTTTCGTACCATTGTGCTTAAATATTTCCAAGGAACGCTGACCCGTCCAACTTCACGGCCGAGGTCTCAGCAAGGAACTTTTTGGCACCGTGCTGGGAAATTTACTAGTTTTCCTTCTCGAGGTAGTTATCACTTTACCCTACCCACTCGATCTATCTTTCTCCGTACGTTTTCACCGCCCCGGTTGTTCCCCCCGGTCTCGCGCTATACATAATACGGGAACCACCACCGGGGGCCAGATGGCGGTCGCATTAAAAACTTTCCTGATCATGATTTTCCAATTTCAATGGTCAGGCACGTGCCACGGACGATTACGACGGCTAGCGCTAAAGCTCGTGCAGTTTTATGTCTTTTTGAGGCGGATTACCGTGCGGCGTAATTCGCACGTGCCAGGGGGTTTTCCCTCGTTTTTTTTTGCCAGGCGGGCGAGACTGGGCTTGATAGAGCACTGTTGATAAAAAAAAGGCAGTTCTATGTAGAGTTGCGGACGATGGAGCGTATTATCGGCGAATCGATGCAATTTGTGGAAATATTTCGGGGAAACGAATTATTTTCATTATCTTTTTCTGACCGCGGCTTTTGTACACGTTTAGAGCACACGGAACTGGATTCACCGAGTAAGATATATATATATGTATATGTGTACAAATACATATGTATGTATATTGGATGGTAATGCATGGTCGGGATATAAGTGAATCGATGAATTTTAATATCGAACAATATTTTCTACGCGTCGAGGCTTCGTGTACGCGTTTCAATGGGATATATATGATTGTTTTATGGAGTTAGTTGAAAAAAAAATAGAGAAAAAAAGAAACGGAAGAAATGTTGCACATGGCGGGATACGTGAAATATGTATTATAGTGGAGCACAGATGCGCCGCATATGCCTGCGTCAAAGACAGTCGTGTCGTACGGGATTTTTTTTTTTCTCTACACATGGCACTTCAAAGTCTTGATGCACGTAACGCAATCCCGATGGCAAAGAACCTTTTGTCGATCATTCGTTCGAAAACACTCGTAATTCGTAACGATTTCGTTTAATCGGTTCAACTAGACGATTTAATTAACCGTCCTTTTTCCGGTCCTTGCGTATAACACGATAAAATTTCAATTTCCCGAAAAACGTAATTTATCGGACTGCGACAACGTGTACATACACCGACACACGTACATACATACGGGCACGTACTAATACATGAACCGAACATTGTTTAAAGTATTCCAAAGTTACGATCGAAAGATATTGGAAGCAATAACGGTGAACTCGGTCTAAAGCGTACGATAAACTGAGTAGTCACTTTGTTGCAATTATCGTTAATCGCGAGGGCAGGATATTTAATCAGACGTAATTGTAATTAATTGTACCGTAGAATAATAATAAATATAGAGAAGCTCTTATTAATGCCGTTTAACCGATACTACAACGATAATCCAGAAAATCTACGGGTTTATCTCTCTCTCACTCTCTCTCTCTCTCTCAATTTCTCTCTAGTGCGTGCGAGAGAGCGGCAATGGCACATTTTTCACGATATGTAATTACGGGATGTCGCCGGAAAACGGCGGATATAAATTCCGCAAATGGAAATAGTTGCCGTATTCCGAAATTAAATCGACCGGCGACATTTCGAACTATTTAAGTACAATGGGACACGAATCGCAATTCCGTGCGACAGGCATGCGGCGGTTAGCCAGATAAATGCAGTGCCGTGTGTCGCTGCAGTTTCGTCCGCTTGCATTACGATGCTCGATGGTGCCTTGAAATTCGTTCGCCGCCCTTTATACCTACATTAACCAATCGTTTTTTTTTCTTTCTACCGAAATTCTTTCGAAATTATGTAATTGGTAAAACGTCACAGAAACTCGGCCATACACTTTTTACTCGCCAAAGAGAGAAAAAAAAAGAAGAAAAGTATCAATTTGTAGAATTACGATTCCCTTTTTTAATGTTACATTTGTCTAGGAGAAATAAAGATATTCACGTTAAAGTGACAATGTTATTCTAAGTACAATATTGTTTTTCTTCTCTTTTTGTTTAAATATCTCCAAAAAAATGGTAACGACATTGCGTGTTTCATATTTCCGTTTTTTATTTCACCTATGCCCGGTTTCCACGTTTCCCGCCCTTAATTCCGAAAACCGATATTACGTGCTAAGGGTTAATACAGAGCCTCTCGTGCCCGCAGTGCGTGTTAACCCATTCAGAGTCAAGCCGGAGGATACTCGAGCACATAACATAACTCGTACCCGCAGTTTACGGGTTCCCCTTTTTCTGTCCGCCGTTAGGTCATCGCTCCGCTTTAGGCGGTACATGTTCCAATACCCCGCCTGGATCTTCGATGATCTTTAAAGAATGAGAGAAAAAAAAACGACAACGACACGTCGAGATATGTCACCCTACAGGTCCTTCCAGTATTTCCTATTGAACGATGTAAGACTCAGTGTTGCCTGGGTTTTTCTACAGTTTTACGACGAAGAAATTCCAAAGTCAGGTATAATACTCGTAGTCGTCTGAATAGACTAATATTAAAATAACCCTTTTAGTACCTTAGGGCCGATATATCGACTTTGTGGGAATTCCGAAAAATATACCATCGACCGATACATCGGATTTCCATTGTTAATGTAAATGAAGCACGTATAGAAAGACACTTTACAGAAAGATTAGAAAGTACTGTAAGGATTAAGAGTCACACGTGTCTGGTATATAACGATAGATAATCGTAAAAATTAGACTAACGTTCCCGGTTAATTTAATCGGACTTGAAGAAGATTTTCTGAAGAAGACTCGGTACACGGGGCGTCTAATAAATATTTCTTTCACGGCATGCGTGACACATAGAACCGACCGCTATATATATTCTATCATATAAAAGAAGATATACTCGAACGAGGAAACGTTACCACCACGGATCTCCGGAGTTACGTACAAAAGTTTTTCGGGAAAGGGTTTCAAGATTTCGGCGCCACTAAAATGCCAAGCGTCGACTTTTACCGCGGAGCCGGAATAGAACGTCGTTTCGTTATCTTGGTCACGTTTCGTCTGGACCCCTGGGCGCATTTCCTCGGAGGAAAAGAGATACTCGAATATTTGTTGCCCGAATCTCCCGGCGATCTATAACCACGGAATCTATATGTGTGTATGTGTGCGCCCACGTGTATCGCGGATCCTAAGATGCATTACCGCGCCGACCTAAATCACCCGTAATTTCATCCGAAATCCTCTGGTTTTCCATGTAGTCAACGGAGACCGCGAAAAAGGTTAAAATATGTCACCGCGATATCGTTTTTTTTTCAACTGATTATCCCGTAAATTAATGTCTTTAAAGCGGAACTCTCCTTGTGATAATGGAGGGAGAATTTTGTAGATTTGGAAATAAGTTCTTTACTATAATTTTGGAAAATAACAATTATATATTATATATTTCGTGTAAAGATATAAAAAGCAAATTATAGAAATATCTCACTTCTTTTCTGGTAAGTAACGAATGAGTAAATTACCCTGTAGATTATCTGGGAGCAAATGAACGTAACAAACGACTGAAACTCGTCGCGAGGAACTTATCTCCGGACCTGATAATTTCATTTCGTGTAAAATACAGAGTGTTGATATAAATAAAAGTCCGCGCGAAGAATACGAACATAATTACGGAGATTCTTTACAACTCGGTGGAGAGATGTGTCTGAAATATTCTCATGATTTTCACATTGTCGACGTGGATATAATCTCGGTTATCCCCGTCGCATTTTCTTTTCCCGCCCGTATGACGGTTTAGTCAGGTTATACGTCGCGTCAGTCGATCGCAGACCTAGTTTCTTAAAGTCAAAATTCACACCGGTGCTGAACACTTGCAACAGGATGACGGGACGTGTCGTGTGTCACGCGTGTTGCACAGATTCTGGCGCCACATGTAAGTATATGGATACGTATACCGTAGACATCTGTGGCACGAAAGGTAATCATGGTTTTATTTGTCCCCGTTGCGGCGACATGGAACTGTGTGAAACACTCGAACGTTTCTGGTTTGACGTCGGATACACGACGAATTAACGGAGAAAAAAAAAAAGACGGGATAAACAAAGTCCGCGTGTTATCAAAACCTCTCTCGCTATTTATCCGGATAATTAATGGAAACTCGTGAACATTGAAAAATTTCTGAGAAAATTGAAAGACGCCGGACGGTTGTGCTCCATTCATTAGAAATATTGTAAAGATATCAAGTTGAAGTATAAATCGCCTCGAGTGGACGTTTTTATACGTGGCGGACGAGGATATGATTCATCGTAGGGCCCCGATATAAAGGATTTAATTGATTTCTTTCTTCGCCACGCGGGAGCGATCTTCATTAATCTTAAGCGGCGATACGTCAGGAATATATCTGTTATCTCCCGCACCAGATAATCGGTAGTTGCGTAAAATGATTAAGCGTCGTCGTTTCTCATCTCATCCTTCCATCCTACCCGGAGAAATACACGCAAAACTGTGCCCGCCCGTAATGAAACTTTCATCACCGGCATCGACCACGGAACATTACCACGAAAACGCTATCGACATTTCCGATTGATTAAAACCGTATGTCTCTCAAACGAACGTCTTTCATTTCGTTCGTTTCTCCCGCGGTTCGAACGTGAACGGAAGAAAACCAAACAAAAAAAAGAAAAAAACCTTGCAAGAACTAAACGAGAATAAAATCCGATAAAAAATACCGACTGGCAACGGAATCGTTGAAAACAGCCTGATATATATACATTATACCCGAGGAAAAGTTTGAATCATTCTGCTGATGGAATAAGTACCACGACGAAGCGAGAGAAAGAGAAAGAGAGAGAGAGAGAGTCAGAGAGAGAGGGGGGGGGGTACGGCAATTTGTAAAAGCGCGGTGGAACGCGGCCGAGAAACAGAAAGGCGACTGAGGTGGGAGGCGAAGATAAAGATAGATACGAAGATAGACGGATAAAAGCAAGACAGGGCCGACTAGAACAGAGGATGAGAGGGTGAAGGACGGTAACTCGGTGAGCCGGCGAAACTTATAATGGAATCATCTTTCTGGCCCGACCTTACCTAAGGAAGCCGTGCGTCCACGGAGCCCATAGAAAACTAGTTCCCCGTAATTCCTTCTTTGATGGGAGAGCGACTGCACCTTCCAGCCTCTCTCCCTTTCTTCTCTCACTCTCTCTCTATCTCTCGTAGTATGTATCCTCCTACGGCTGTTGGATACACCACTGACATACACACACGTCGGATGCATAGACCGAATGGAATCGCGCTCGACCGTAAACTTGACACAATTGTACTCGTGGACGTAACTCTCGGGATTAACACAATGGCTTTCTCTCTCTCTCTCTCTGTCTCTGTCTCTGTCTCTGTCTCTGTCTCTGTCTCTGTCTCTGTCTCAGTCTCAGTCTGTCTGTCTGTCTCTTCCTCCCTGTCTGACCCCTATACATCGTTCATGACAAGTAAAAGAGACAGAGAGAGTGTGAGAGAGAGAGAGAGAGAGAGAGAGAGAGAGAGAGAGAGAGAGAGAGAGAGAGAGAGAGAGAGAGAGAGTAAGGAGAGAAGGTGGAAAACTGGATAAAGGGAGGCTCCGGTTAGACGGCGCTAGAAGATTCGTAAGTGAATCGCGTTACGTGTGTGCGGAACCCTTTGACTGCGAGATTACTTCCGAGTTGGGGTAAATAAGTGTGTAACCGTGGGTTAAAGTGGAGCGTATTAGAAAATATTCAGGCTGGAGACTACTCGAGAAAATTATGAAACCTTGATACAACGTTGTGCTGCTGCTGCGGCGTCTCTTGATTGTACCGACGGTACAAGAAAATTCCAATGGAAAAACCGCGGGACGAGGCATCTGTGTGACGCACTCGGAAGGCAAAAGAATACACATACGAAACCGATGAACGTGCGCACGGCTGTAGAAAGATGAACAACGATATACATACATAGAACGTGCGATGGGAAGAGACAAGAAAAACGAGCGACGTATTATATACCGCAACAGATATAAAAGGGGATGTAAAAGTAGCATGACAAAGAAGAAGAAGAAGAAGATACGCCAGCGTCGAGGAGAAGAAAGCTGGGACCGTATTGAATCGGTTCATAGGTTTACAGGCGACCCCCGGCATTATTTTCGTCGCGCATTTCTGGACCTATTGTGTCGGGGCGTGAGGCTGTAGAGTGAGCATCTGCCTCCCCCGGTTTTCTCTCTGTGTTTGTGTGCGCGTGCACTATGTATGTTTCACGGCTGCATCCAAAAACCACTCAAACCTGGTTTTTGTCAAATCATGGACGCGAAATATTGGCGCTATGGGAGCACCGGTCTTATTTGGGGGGAGGGTGGGGGGGGGGGGGGAGGCGTACGGCATTTTCCGAAAGGAAACGTCGATTCTTTCTTTGGAATAGTCAACACCCGCGAACTTTTTTTTTCTTCGGTATTGGTAAACACACCCGGTCCGAAGGGTGTTTTTCCTCCCTTTTCAGAAGGAATTTGCCGAAAAACGAATTTTACCGCGGACCTTTCATGGAAATCGATGCTTCACGGTTCCACGGAATAACGTACAATAAAATAAATATTTACTCGGCGCGAATGGAGGAGGTGTTCCGACGCAATAGATATTTCGGGCTATTTATTTATGGCCGGATACGAATTAAATGGGAATTATTTATTATCGATAAAATGTTATAAGAGAAAATTGGCACGCGCGCGCGGGCGCGTTATTTTGACGGGGACACCTACCCCTTGAAATTCTCGTTGAGATAAATTTCATTTCATCGGGTTGCGTCCTCCGGTTGCGATCGTAAAAGTACCGAAGCTGGAAAATTTCTGAAATTGAAACTGTAAGAAACTGTTTAAATTCCCGAAATGACGCTTTTAATGTTTAATCGCGCAGCCGGGTTATTGTCGCGCCGGGACCAGTTGTCGTCGCAATAACGGAAGAAGAAAAAAAAGAAGGAAAGAATATTCAGCTCCTTCGGGATTTTTCCGACCGGGATGATCATGGGCTCCAAAAGAAAAAAAAAAGTGTATCTCTCCTTCGGCCAGTTCGAGGAACGTTTTTTTGTCGACACTCGGGTGAAATTAACCCTTGACCCGAGCGACAGAATTTTATGAAAGCGATAAATCTTCCGGTTTATGTATTTACTACGAAATACATGCTAATGCAGAGTGTTTTTATCTTGTGTTTGAAATTGTCGTTTACGTAAATTATGGTTGGGTGCCTTCGTAAAGCATTACGCGTTACTTTAGTGCAAAGTTCATTGAGCTTGCATACTTAATTACCTATCGATAAAAATATATAGTGCCGTCCCTTTATTTTTTTTCTATTTCGCACGAGGACAAAGTCCTTTTATAGGCAGGGAATTTTAATTTAACGTTGTGTTTAATTAGTTTTCGCTTCGGCACGTTACGCAACCGACGTGGATTCGTGAATTTTACGGTCAATTCATAAACACTCTCTATAATCGTAGCTCGTGAAATTACGATCGATCGAAATTTCACGAGTAAACACAACGGTTATATTTATCTTTGTGTTATTTTTTTATCTCTGGCATCCCAAAACACATACATAAACTTCAAGCCTTTATGAATTCGGTATATTTCAGTATTGCTAAAATACACACAAACACACTTGCGCGCGGTAATGGTACATTTTATCAAACCATTATAAAATATTTTTACGTTATTAAACAAATCGTTATAAATTCTATTTACCGTGTTGTAACGGTAATATCGATTATTACACGACAAGATTTCACGTGATGATTAACGCAAGGTATTACATGGACGATGTCTATTCAATGATTATATTAACTAGACTATCGCCTAGTATTATCTCTCTTTCGGCGGAATGGTCGGTACAAAGAACAATGGCAATTTTTCCTCGTCCATGGCTTTCATTCCTTTAGATTGGTGGTATCGCAGCTTGCCAGGACAAAGAAAAGTCATTTCACGAGCACGGTGTCCTTCCACGAGGTAAAGATATCCGCCGTTCAGTTCCCGAGGAAACTCGAGCGGCCTTTGCAAAGATCGTTTTTCGCGGGAAACAAAAAAGAAGAGAAAAAAAAGAGAGAGAGAGAGATAGAGAGAACCCGAAATTGGAGCCTATTGTTCGTTCCATTTACCAATTTTACTTGTTGCGTGACGTTCGCGTATTGGCGGTAGAATTTTTTATTTGTGACAAATCATCTTGCAGGTAGTCTCTATAATTCCGTTTTCCGTGTAATTACTGCGTGCTATTAATTATCGCGGCATGTTACCCAGCGCGATGTAAAAGCAATTAATTTCTCTGCTGCGCGAGAAATAATATCAAAGGTAGCATAACGTCGCGGAAAATAATTACGTATTCCACAGTGCCGCGTTGTTTTTTTTTATTAATCGATAAACGGGCGAACGTGGGGTTCACCTACCACGATATTTCCAGACTGCGATTTATATTTTTAACACGTTATTAAACCCGTCTGGAAATTCCGACAAATTGAATTTGACTTCCTTGCGCTATACCGGGGAATTCGTGAACTTAATTCATTAAACTTTCTTTCTTGTCTGTTTCGAATTTTTAATGCTACACGCGGTTACTTTTAGCGCAGCCCTCGGAAATTCACCTCGTCCTCCCTTTCTTTCCGAAGTGTTAATTTGAATACCGTTGCCGCGTTATTTGTACGAATCGCGAGAATGTTTGTGCCAGTTTGTTTGATATTATTTCATAATGCTCCGGTCCGCCACGGCTTTCAAAATACTAACTGTAAACAGAGAAACGCAAAGCGTGTACGTATATACGTACATAGTCTTCATTTCCATTGCCGGCTAAATGTAATTCAGCTTATTAATTAAACGCGGAACGGAAGATTGCCGCAAGGTTTTCTACGAAAGCTACGTTGATGATAACCAGTTTTGTTTTCACCGTGCTCACGGTTAGCCGTCCGCGATGAGATCTCATTTCATTTCGCACTTGGTTCCCCCGCGTACTCGAAACTCTTCGGAAACTTTCGGATTATGAGTGCTTGTGAATTCAGCTTGAAAAATCAATCGAAACTTCCTTCTCGCTTTTATATGCCCCGTTCCGCGCAGCGGCAATGAAGCCTTTTTAAATTTGTACTTAGAAATTCCCTCACGGGGACGTGTCGGAACTATCAAAGTGGGAAATAATCGATTTCAACGGTTCGCGATATTTTCACTTCCCCGGACGGAACGTGGAAGGAAATATTTCCCGAGTTTTTCCCGATTTCCCCCAGCGACAAGACTACCAATTCGCGGCGGCGACGTAAAATGTAAAATCCATCCGATCGCGTTACGACAGGCACAACTGTAATCAGCACGTTAATTACAGCGCGGTGTTAACGAAACTTCTGGAAAGACTAATTACTAGGATCTAACGGGAATTTCATTGGCAGATGTCCAAAAAAAAAGAAGCGGGGAACGTACGGAAAGGGGGAGGGGGAGGCAGACATTAACGACCCACCGAGGCGTAAATTAACGCTCGAAAATAAAACGAGGAAACTAGCACTATAATAGAATAATACGAGAGAATTTAAATAACAATAAATTTCACTAAACATAGTAACAATTTCAACGATTTCTTTATTTAATCAAAATCACATTGAATTTCACGGTTCGCGTATGCTGGGTGGTTCGAATAAAATTTCGATGACCTTATTCCATAGGAAATTAATAATATTTCGTCACACTCTACGATATAAAGCTGAAATAACAACTTCATATAACGAAATATTGAAAATTACCGAAACACACATACATAACCATGGGGACTAGATACCATGGTTTGAAAAATAATTCTTAAAATGAGCGAACTATTAAAAAAAACAGACACATGGTGGGACGGGAATGGGGGGGGGGGGGTAGAGAGCCTATTTAATGGAAAAAAGACACGCACGTGGGCCTCGAACTGGAACGAACGGAATGAAAATTACACGGTAGATTTAATAAAGCGAGGATCATACAGGGATCCACGCGTAATTTCGTCCGCAGGCTCAAAGCCTCTAATGACGGCCGACCCGTTCCAACGGGAGTAAGCATTGCTTTCGGATTTTTCACCTCCGCCTTTAGCATCATTTTCGTTCACCGGTCGTGCCTATCGTTCGACGGGATCTCGATGGAATTTTTTTCCATTAATTCATACGAAAGAATGACTCTACTCCGTTGAACCCTCCGCCGGTCTCTTTCAATTACAGAAACCCGCAAATTATCGAATATCTCGTCCGACTTCTCTCACTGATACACACACACACACATATACACAAATTCAGAGAGCTCACGCATACACATTTCACACCTGATATTCCGGGACGAGCGTATCACCGTGTCGTCTCCGTAATTACGGATGTATACGTCAAGCCGCGCGGAATATTAATAAGACTATGTAAATCACTGGTATAAGCGACGCAACAACAATCCCGGAATGCGTTTCTAATTGCCGCCCGATAGGAATTTCTATCATATACGGATAATGTGTAGTTAAACCATACCTATTTTCTTCGATCCTTCGCGATAATATAAGACAAACTATCTATGTATACGTTTTTAATATCTCTTAAACGAGGACACGTAAGTAGCTGGATAGAAAGCATAGTAAAAAAAAAGAAGAAGAAGAAAAGAAGAAGGGAAGAAGAAATCGGAGAGGAAAAGATATGGTTGCTTAACATTACTCACGCCCCCATTACACCGTAAGATGTTCCGCGTGGTCGTGTATAATACTACATATACATAGACATATACATATACGTATACGTATGAATTTCCACGCGGCCTCCCCTGTTCTTTGTTGCCAACGATTTTTCTTCTTACGCTCGATACCCCCATCTCGTACGTCTCGTTACGTCGGCATTGTTACCGTAAAAACGAGGATGTTATGATAGGCCGCCGCCGCGCCCTATTTTGCGGATTCTGAGAGGCGAGGAGAAGAGAGGAGAGGAGAGGAGAGGAGAGGATGGAAACTGCAAGGGCCGAGGAGGAGAGACAGGGCTCTCTTGCCCCGCCGGGCATTGGATCCCTCTCACGGTTATCTTACCCTGAATGGACAGAGGTAGAAAATTCTGCCTTTCCGTTTTGCTCTTTTCAAAGGCCTCGACCAGACTGACACTTTGATGACAGGTAGAGTGCCGGCAATTGAAATAACAAGGGAACGTTAAGGAGGAAGCTTGGCTTGAAAACGGCAGGCTAAAAGAGAGAGAGAGAGAGAGAATGAGAGAATCAGAATGGGAGAACGAGAAATAGGGAGAGAGAGAGAGTGGCTGCGAGAACTAAATCCCAAAGTTTGTTTGAAAGGAATCCGCCACGATGCTCCGTGGCATTCGTCTTCCGTCCTAGATTCGACGATTGCAAAGCGTCCTGAAAAATTGTCCTTTTCAAACTCGTCGCCGAGCGTAACAATGCGGCGTAGCCGGCATCTCTTCGATGCATTCGTCCCATTTCTCCTGGATATTATCGTTCCTTCCGTATAAATTAAATACCAAGAGCTTCCTGGAAGCTCGTAAATAATTCAGTACCTTCGGCAACATCAATAGCGATCCGACATTTTATTTTTACTATTTTATATTGTCCGCGATCCTTGCGCGATCCTTGTAATAATATGAATTTGTAATTGTTCCTGCATCGAATCTATCGCGTTGCGAGAACACATCGGTGGAAACGCAACACAATTTCTCCGTTTCACTTAATGTTTTACAGGGTTAGTTTAAATATATAATATTGAAAAATTCTACCGTTTGAGTAATGTTCGATTTTAACCGCTCTCAATGGATTTAACGACAGAGACAACAAAAACACATATATATCTCCCTCTTCCACCGTGACGTTTAAAAATGAAAAAGTAATTAACATCGACGTGGTGTTGCATTCATTCCACGCGGACGACAAGACGGTCGCGAGCCACGACACGAAACCCAGGGCCGAAAATTTGAAAATTCCCCCTCGTGCCGTCACAAAAGCCGGTTACAAAACCGGACGAACCGGAGAAAATGGAACGCGTCGGTTGTCCGAAAAATTTCTCCCCCCATTGAACGTTTTCATGGGGGTCGGGCGCGGTTGTGTCCCCCCATTGTTGCGTTCGGTCACAATGTAACACCGTAACAAATTCAGTGCTGGTACCGCGCATAATTGGGTTCATTCCTCTTCCTTCACACAATTTCCCCACCCTTGGGTCCTCTCGTACCCGCCGGTGGCTTTGTGCCGCCTTCGGAAAATATTCGTAGAACGGCGTGAACGTATAATCTCTCGCCGCTAGGAGTAGTCATGGATCCCTTTTCCCCGGGCCCGCGGCGTCGTTAAATCGGCCATATGCTTAAGTCTAGTCACGTTCGCGTTTTCTGTCTGATAAATTGATTGCGTTTCGGAATTCTCCCCGGTGTTGCAGCTGTTAGCATAGCTTGTCCCAATTTCCAGGGTGGCACGTTATGATTTCGCGAAGAGCAGCGCGAAACGATCGTTCGCGCCCTCTCACCCCTTTCACCCTCTCTCACCCTTCCCCACCCTTTTCTCCCCCCCCCCCTCGAAAACCCCCTTTAAAATTGTAGCTTACGTTTCACGCGCGGTTGAATCGCGTAAGTTATTATACCCTTTCATGACTCGTATCACGTAGATCGTATCTCTCGCTACTCGAACCCCGTAAATTACATCTTACCCGTACATACGTACCAAGTTTTACGGGGAGTGTCTTTTTGAGTTTCACTCGAACGTTATTCTCATTTTGGACGAAGTTACCGCGCGCGTTCGGTTCGTTACAGGCGGCTCGTGTTGTCGGTTCGTTGCTTTGTTTCGTCGAGATTTAAATGGAAATAACGTGCCGCACTCGTGGTTTATATTATGCAAGAAGGGACTGGCGAAACGAGAATAGAATACCACGATGGAAATTGAAGTGGTCCAGGTCCTGCCAGAAGGATGCGCTAACGTTGTACCGTCGCGGCGACGATACGGTCAACGATAACTTTAGTATCAGCAAAAATGTAACCAGACGTAACTACTACCTAATTTGAAACGCCGAGGCGCGGAAAATTGTTCCGCTAGCCGTCCGGCGGGATGTTTTCATTTCATAAATAAAACGGTGTGTGTGTGTCTGTGTGTATATCCGGCTGTAAAGGGTACGATGGTATGCGTAGTTTACATTCATAACATCTGGAACTTTGCACGGTATTCGCATTAAGGTCACTCAATTATATTTCCGGTTAAACTATGCATTTTTATGTGTCTTTTTTTATTTTCACTTATGAATTCTGTGTCGTTCGATCTATTTAAGAAAACCCATGAATAACTTTGATAAAATTCATCGACACAAGGTTTCGTGCGATTTAGAATTTGGTAGGAATTATATTAGGCGTATAAATAAGATTTTACTTGCGAATTGCAGTCACTTACTACTTATATTCATTTATTACGAGATAATTTACCGATTCGTAACTTATCAATGTAAATATTTCATTGATTAACTATTTCTATATTTCTTGAAACTTGAACATTTATTTTATCCTAAAAACCGTATAAGTATTACTTATTTCTACGCATGATATAATATCCATGATTCACCCGAATCCCTCGGAAATAGTGAAAAGACGCCAAACACCTTGTCGCTGGGTGGTTATTCTAATCCAGAACGTATCGATTTATTCGCCGCCATGAATTTACTAAAATTCCAGTCCCTTCTAGTGACTCATATCCGATCCTTTGCATTAACCGAACAACACGCGAGGGGGAAAAGCGCAGTAAAATGGGGATCCACTGAGTGGTCCGTAAGAACGTTGGGAAAAAAGTAATCAACGTAACCATATTTTACGGAACCTGTATATACACTACCATATTACCGCGACCACCGTAAAAATACGACGGGAGTAATTGTAAAAAATTCCACTATGAAATTCTAGCACAATGTTTTCGTACGATCACGAGAATAGTAAATTTATAATAATATCGTATACAACAACGTTCATTCTTTCTATTCGTAAAGGGAGGGCAAGACACACACACAAAAAAAATAAAAGACACGCGCAAACAAAAGGGGGGAAGATAAAAAGTAATAAAACAGGAATCGTATAAAATTTCCAACAAGAACTATAGTAGAGAAGAGGGGGGAGGGGAGAGACACTCCTCAGCATTAACCTTATTCGTAGTTCGGAGAGGAACCTTCAAAGATGAGAAGTAGAAGTTAGGGCTAATAAAAAAGTAAAAAAAAAAAACGGGAAAAAAGTCTGATAAGATAAAAAGCATGAAGCGTGTATTAAAAGTGGAAGTACCTCTTAAGTAAGACGCAAGAAGCTTCGATGACGAAGTGAGCTTGCCGCGGACGGCACGACAGAAATCCTGGAGTGCTAAAGTGAAGAGATGCTTTCCAAATTGACCAAACACGCCACGAGATAAGTCTGTTAACGACTTTACTGAGAAGAAGCCGCCTGTTCTTGTACGGAACTGAATAATAAAAAAAGAAAAAAAACGAACACGTTCGTGATGGCGGAACGCGTACAGACGGGACTAAAAGCGTCATAAAAATTCTCGCTTCTCAAATATTGCGTGGGACGCAGGTGCATCGCATGCATTGTACCGCCGGTCGATAAGATTAGTAGAATTTCATGAAAAAGAAAAGAGGAGAACGCATTGTGATAAAATCACGATAACCGTCCACCGTGTAGTTAGCGCCCGGGAAACTGACAATTTATTAATTACTAGCCTCGCGAAGAAAATCCATCGGGCGACGAGTTCGATTGATTCAAAACCGCAAACGTGATTTTCAACGGCACCGCGTGGGAGAATATGAAAACTTTGTAAGAGTGATAATTAAAACGAACGGGAAGTTAAACATTCATTTGTAACGTGTGGGGCAGTTCAATCCGTGTTACTACGTACGTACATTTACCAAGAAACAAATTAATGCGCGGGTGGAAAGTACTCGACGAGAGGTACTCGAATAAAATGCATTCGAAATACAATAACGGGACATACCTAGGTATTTTGTATTTTTTCTTTTTTGTTGTCCGTCGACGTTACAACGTTAACCACTTTATCGTCATTATTATTGTCGTGACACACATTTTCATTCATCCCGGAACGAAGACCAGGAGCAAAACGCTTCTGTCAACAAGCCGGCGTGCAGAATCGTTCCTATTGACGGCTCTCGTTTTATTCATTAGTATGTATGTATGTACGTATGTACATACATACGTACGTAGGTTCCGTAGGTACGCAATTTATGTCGCAGAATTACGCAGCCGGCCGGGTGTTTCGAGTGATCATCGTCGCGGTTTAAAAGCAAAGTGGGAGGCCCCTGTGTAGTACGCATTACTTTTACAATCTCATCCTCGGTTGAAATGTCAAGAGCAAACTGGAAGAGATTCACGCTCGAGTGGAGTGAAAGAACGGAAACGGAAGAACGAACGAGAACCAAGAGAGCGAGAGAGAGACCAAGAGAAAAAGCAAAAAAAAACAAGTGAGACAGACAGACAGAGAGAGAGAGAGAGAGAGAGTAAGAAAGAGAAAGAGAGCAGAGGGGAAAAAAAGAGAGTAGAGATTTTAAAGGAATGAAGAGGAACACCGGCGGCTTATTTGACTCGTTTCGCTCGCGGTACCACCGAGTTACATTTATACCTGGAGAGAGCAGCTTTCGAAGGGATTCGTAGCAAAAGGAGCAGGACAATGGAAGAGACGAGAGAAGATAGAACCTTTCAAACCCCGTATATAGAGGACAACTAGCACACGTACGAGAGACCGGTGAGTAGAGTGAAACAGGGGGCGGGAGACACCTCGTGGCCTCGTAAAACACCGTACACTGTGAACTGACAATGAGAGGGCAGGGAGGTTGACTCGAGGTGAGTCGGAAGTGCATTTCGCCAGTGACGACGGACAATGCAGTACCGGTACGGTGCGACTGATATGCCAATCTCAGGATGTAATACTACGGTTGTCAATACGTGGATATGTCAGGGCAACCAGGTCTCCCATAGCTTACCGGTAAGGTATAGGTGAAACGGTTTCCAGAATATGTATTGTGAAACATTCGTTCGTGGTAGTAGTAGTAGTAGTAGGTGTATTGTTTCGTTGTCTGTTCCGTGATTCTTCAGGGTTTTTCTGTTTTACAATTTTCCTCGTTCGTTTTGTAGAGGTGGTAGTTAGAATGGTTTTAAGATGTATAATAGGAAGTTTAATTTCAAAGATATTCGTTTTTTGTTTTTTAATATAATTAACGATGAGGATACCGAGGGATATTCGAGTCTGTCTTTTATAGGGTGATTACGTTTATAATTAGAGTAATTTTTACACTTCCGTATAGCATCTGCATTCTGGCATTTTGATGTAACGACGGTGTTCTTCCGTTGTGCGTGTAATTAAATCTCCGGGATGCGAGTAAGTAGTAGTGGTGGTGGTGGTAGTGGTAGTAGTAGCCTTGCCCGGACGGACTATGGATCGTAAAGTTTATCGTGCAATTTGTGTAATACGCGTAGAAAATTATAATGAATAAGAACTGTACAAACGGTACCGCGTTATTCAATTAATCACGGGGTCGTAGTTTTATACGCGTACGATATGAAAAGTATAAACGAGCGTTTAAATGTCGTTATTAAAAAAAATTAATCAAATTTACCTTGAAAAATTTCGTTAAAACTCCCTTCATCCGCACGAATACTCCAATTACTAAATCCATATTTCTCATGTTTTGCTAATTGTTCCGGCTTGAAATGTAAAACGCATTTATCAACCAACTTGAAACTCGACCGAACGAAGAACTCGTATATATTATAATTGATCGTAACGAAACCGTTCAGCTTTGTTCAATTGATGAAAATATTAAAAAAAACACACACACAAAAGACCCTATTCTATATCGAACACCCATACATCGGTCATTAACCACATTACTCCTTTGTTCTATGAACATCCGCGCCGATTGCACTCGTTTTAAGAGTTGCCTCTTATTTCCATAATGGGTCGAAAGAAAAAGAAGGAAAGGACAAAAAAAACGTAGCCGCACGCGAAACACCGCAGCGATGACTTTCTCGTGTTTAAAATTTAGATGCTATACCGGAACGACCACCCACCGACGAAGTGGAGGCGTGGATGAAAGAAAAAAAAAAAAGAAAAACGAAAAGAAAAAAAATCTGCCGTACAAATCCCCTTTTAATTTCAACGTCCTTTGCCCCGAGAAAACGCAAGGTCGATGGTAACCCCATTTGTCTTCCAGATTCGGTTGAACCGTTGTCAGGTACAAATGTAAAGGCTGAGAAACAGGTATGCGATTGTAGATTCTACCTGTTCCTCTCGCAGACTCTTCTAGCACGCCTTTTTGGTTCCATTAAGAACTTTTACCCGGGATTACAGGCACTTTTTTTCCCCCCCTCCGGGTCGAAAAGTTTCGGACGCAACGAATCGGCTTTTTCTAATGCAATTAGCCGAGTAATTCCGAGTCGAACGGAAATTTCGCTGGTCAAACAATAGGAACACACTATCGTCGCGAGAGAATATCAAACGGCAATATTTCTTCGTGTATCTCTATGACGATTTATCCGTGTCCGTTGGAAAACACATAAATACGGACGAATTATGGAAGTAAATTACGCGGTACATTTAAAAGCCCCGTATGAAGTGCCTTATGACAGCCGAATCGATAGGAACCCGTTTTTTCCCCCGACTTGTACATACATCATACTCGAAATCGAAACTGACAACAAAACCCTACCTCCACCGCTAGGCGTATGGCGTGTAATAAATCACGATAAAAATAAAAAAGGAAAAAAAAACACGCGATCCTTTTTCCCTGCAAACCTGACGAAACCTTAGCTTCTCTCCGTACAACCACCACTACCTACCCATCTTCTCCCGAGATGATCTTACAAAACCACATCTACCTACTAAGATGGGATATACAGAACCAATTCTTACTTTAGATTATTCCCGAAGTCTCCGGATAAATCGATGAATCTTTGCCAGGGATTTTTCAATGAAATACACTTTTTATCCACTCTAAATATAGAATCTACTCTATTATAAGCATATGACAGTGCAAACACGTATTTCTTTTATAATATCTAGCCTTCCATTAAAAACGGACAAAAGATTTCAATTCTGTTCGTGGTTCGCAAAAAAAGGAATATATGTATACATATGTATACATATACATATATATTCACAAGAAAACATTTTGCAAATAAAGTATACCTATTACGTCACGATGGAGAAGCAATTCTCTCTTTGTATCCCCCCGAAAGTTCTTAAAGTACAATGATAAACATTTCCACGCACATTGTTCGGCTAAATACATTTTTTGCGTAATCCCATAAGACGTCCGTAGGGCGTATCAGGGGTTATTTTAGGGGTATGTGGGGCCCGTATCGATGCAGCTTATCGGCAGCTCAGCCGTTAATGGAAGTTTCTATCGCGTAGGCGTGAACGCGGTAGTTTGCGAGATAAAAAGGGTCCACTTGGTCCCTTCCACCTTTTCCGACTCACCCCTCGTGTAGTAGGTGACCAACCACCTCGTTGGGCTTTGCGAACAGCTGAAACTGAAGCGTGTCACGGAAAGTTAACGTGACAAGGCGCGCGTTAACAGAACGGCCACCTGATACGTATAAAAGGGAGAATCGGTGAAGAGGGACGGGAAGGGAGAGGGCATTGTTACAGAATTGCAAGGGATCAACGAGTCAATTGACTTTCCTAATTTTCACGTACGCCGACGATACAATGAGGCTTGTTGTAATATTTCGCAACAGACGTTCGTTATTGTTCGCAACCGAAGGGCGGGAGGGGTGTGACACCCTATTCCCGGATTGTTTTAGAATCGATCCGTGTAGGTGATGAGATTCTCCGGTTTATTTTTTATTTTTTCTCTTTTTTTGGCACCGGACGAACTACCGTGAAACGAAATTGATTGGAGGCCGGGCTCTATGGTGTATAACTAAAGTCTCGTTAACAGGCCGTATAATAGGAGACAAATTACGCATGCGCGACAAACACACTGCTTAAATTTCATTTTCACGGGATCGTTAACCGTTTAGTGGGCGACGAGAGATGCGTGCTATAGAGAGAAAGTATCGCCAAAAAGGAACACATAGAGAATATTATAATCATAGAACGGATTATTGAATATTCTTTCCAATGTTCCTATGCACTCGATATATTATCAAGTGTGTAATTAAGAATACGTTTATACTGAGATATCGTTTAATATATTAAAATTCCACGAATGAGTTCGGAATATTATTGAATTAAGTATGGTAGCGATTTGCGTAATAATCGATAAAGGCTAATGTGTGCTCGTTCAGTATACATATATACATGTATACATGTATACGTGGTGCAATTTTGACTATATTCCTTTACGTCCTGGCAGGGAGCCATCCGATAAAGGCAAGTTAATTGGTAAGTGGGTGAGAATTGTTACGAACGTGGGGCGAGTCTTTGCCCGATCAATAGAGTTTTCTAATTTCCCTCGACAGTGCCCGATTACCAACGAATTTAATGCAACTTTTCGTACACTTCCCGCCGGTCCATATGTCGCGACAGACCCGAACCCGACGAAGATGACCCCATTCATGTTCCCGGATCACAATGGCGCGAAATCTGGTGCTGTTAAATCAGCGGGGGTATAGGTTGGGACTCATGTTCAATGGCACGGCTACGGACTCGTTAGTTTGTCATTTGGAAATGATATATAATTTAAACCATTGCCGTTATACTCGTATGTACATAGGTATATGTATAGAAAGGCATAGTTCAAGTTTCAGCTTTATGAACGGGTTGAGCCATTTAAGCGTGGCTATAAATCCAATTGAATCGCAGACGAAGAGATTTTCTTCGGATTTAACGGACCACGAGAGCGATATTACCTTCAGTTTTACGAAAATCGTCCGGCGCGTGAAATTATTACCGCGGCAATTAACCTTTCATCGCCGCGTCAAAATTGTAGGACGATTAATATCGCGGATAATCACTCCCCTACGTATCAACGGGGGAAAACTGTTATTCGAGTGGCTTAGGATTGCAGTGAACTAACCGCGTCAGTTAATTACAGTATTAAATAGAAAATCGATCGATTTCTGTAAATAATTCATTAATAAATCAATTCTATACTCAACACCCATTTTAGTCCTATACCGATCATCTATCTTCCGTTATCAACATCATCGATATCGTGTTATACTATATTAAACTCCAATATTGTTTCACAAAGAAACAATCCAAGACAAAAGGTACAAATAGAAAAATACAATATATCCGAAAATGGTAGCTGAAAGACTAAATTGAAAAAAAAGACCAAAACAAAAAAAACAAGTAAATAATGATTCTTACCTAAATAATGGCAGCTCTACGTCCATTGATGCTGCGCCGGGGGCGGCGGCGGCGGCGGCAATGGCAGGGGTCTCTCCAAAACAGGAACAGGGGACACGTCTGGCATGGCGAACCTTAGCTTCTGCCAAAACAACTTGTCCCCCCACACCAGCACGGTGTGCGACGAGATTCTCTTTTTGAGATCAGCGTCGAGATCCCGCGGACACACACCGCCTACCAACAGCAGGATCACCGAGCGGCCCTTCCCTTTGAGTGCGTCCCTTAGGGCCGCTTTAAACTCGAACCTGGCCCATTCGCCGTGCAGAAAGTTCTTCGACAATACGAGAATTGTACGCCTCGAGGAGTCGGCTGCCTCGGCGACGGCATCAGCGACGTTACTACCGGCGCCTAGATCACGATAATGTAAGCACAATCTATAGGATGTCTCGAGACCAGGTACCAGTATCGTCGACACGAAAGCTTCGTCCACAGCCGAATAAGAGATATAAGCGTCGAACGGTTTCTCTTGGTCTTCGAACGCTGCTGTTTTGTAACACGCTCGTAGACCGCATCTGCTGGCTGCCCATGTCCTTAAAGTACGACGATGTCTAAAGGCACCGCATACCAGCGCCACCATTGCAAAAATCAGTACGGCGGTGGCCAATAGTAGCGGTAGATAAGCCTCGAGCGGACGTGTCTCGATAGCGGAGGTTGTGCCCGTTAATGCCGCGCAATTTATGACCGATCCGTTCGCCGGTAATGTTATAGGTATGCCAAGCGAACAGGTGACGCTCTTCCAATCGCTGATTTTCGCCCGGTTACGGGACATCCATTCTCGTACGCGATCCAAATAGGAACACTCGCAACTCCACGGGTTACTCGAGAGACCGATGTCGACAAGATAGGGATTCTGTCCTAGCTGCCAAAGGGCGAAAGTGCCGAGTCGATTGTTCTCCAATCGTAAAACTTCTAGCTGACGTAGCGGAAGAAACGTACCGTTATCTATATAAGTCAGTAGATTGTTTTGTAGGTAGAGTTCCTTCAGGTTCTCCAACGGCATCAGTTCTACGCCGTTGAGCACGCTTATCTTGTTGTTCTCCAGATGAAGGACCAGCAGCCGTTTCAGACCGCTGAAAGTGTGATTCCTTATTGCGATTATATTGCTGTCGTTCGCGTATAAAATCTGCAGGTTCTTGCGGCCGATGAACGAATGGGAATTCAATTCGCCGAAATTATTGCCATCGAGATAGACTTCTGTCGCGTCCATTGGTAACCGGCCAGGAAGCGTTTTGTAGCCGGAGTTGGAGCAATCGACGACGTTCGCCGACCATGATTGATCGTGGTAGCAAGTACAGTTCGTCGGGCAGGTCATCTCGCAGTCGCAGGCATCAAAGTCGCAACAATGACAGAGGGCGAAACAGTGTGCTTTGTATGTGCATAGAAATTGCGACGGTTTAGCCTCGAGCAACGGTATAAACGATTTGTGCCGATCGTAAGGAAGTCTGCAGTAAACGGATTCCAGATCCATCACTCTTGGATGTTGTCTTAACGGTAACGAATTAATACGTTGCAACCATTCGGTGGAGCAATCGCATATAAACGGATTACCACCGATATAGAATTCTGGTAATTGTCGATTAACCGGTATTTGGGCCAATTGAAACGCCGATAAGTTCATTTTAACGATTTGATTCGCGTACAGATCCACCCTGGTTAAATTCTTTTTACCAAAGAACGTCTGGGGCTCGACGGTGTGTATCAGATTATCGTTTACGAACAGAAGCTCAATGGAATCTGGTATCGACCTCGAATGTATCCTCGTTAGCTGGTTAAACGACACGTCGAGCGTCTGTAATCTCATGCCCTGTGGCGCAACGCCGAGATCCCTAATAAGATTTTTATGCAGATCCATCCACTGCAATTTCTCCGGCAGGTAACTGTAATCGAACTGCACGATCATGTTGTCGGACATGTTCAGCCATAGTAAACCGGGCGCGCTCGCGAATATGCCAGACATGTCTTGCAACAAATTCGAGTCCAAACGAATCGCCTGTAACGCCGGGTGTTCGGAGAACACACCGTCCTCGACGATCTCGATTTTGTTTCTTGCCAAATTTAAAATCTCTAACGCCGGCAGCTCGGCCAGATCCTCTTGCGTGACGTTCGTGATTTCATTTCCCATCATTCGTAATCCATATAGGCTCGACATACCCCTAAAACCGGGTTTATTTAGATTTCTGATCTGATTCTCACCGAGATCGAGGGTTCTAAGCATTCGCATATCTTTCAAAGAGACCGGTATGCTGTCCAAGTTGTTTCCGGATAAATTCAGGTCTTGCATACTAGAACAATTTCTAAAGGCATCCGGGTGAATTCCTTCGAGAAGATTAGAATCCAGGGCTAGGAGAGAAAGTGCAAATAATCCGTTGAGGGAGTAAGCGTCTAGATAAGTCAACCGATTGTGAGCTAATTCGAGTGTGTGTAAATTACTCATCGGTGAGAACGTGTCGGCCGGTATCGTTTCTATTTCGTTATATTGTAGATTCAATATTTGAAGGGTGTAAAGATCTTTGAACAGCGCCGGGTCTAGTTTGTTAATTCGATTATGGGACAGATTTAAAAGTACCAATCGAATCAGGCCGGAGAACGTGGCCGAGTTTAACCAGGAGCTCGTCAAAGCGTTCCTCGACAAATCCAGGGCAACAAGTTGATTCATGTTTGCGACCAATCCCGGCGACAGAACACTGATGGAATTGTTCTGCAATCTCAATTCCTTCAGTGACTTCGCCGCGTCCCGAAACATTTCCGTCGGTAGGGCGACGATTCTGTTTCCCGACAAGTCGAACGTCTCCAGGGAACGGAGCCCGTGAAGGGCCTCGTCTACCACCATCGAGATCGCGTTGCTCGATAAATTCAACACCCTGAGACGTTTCAACGACGAAAATCCGTAGGCTGGCAGCACCGAAATTTGATTATTTGACACATCCAACGACTGTACGTCCAACGAGCAGGGAAACGGTGCCGGTGTGGATTCTTGCTGACGTCTCGGATGTCTCTCGGTCGTATCTCGAAAACCCAGCTCCGTAATATCCTTCAGCATGTTCCACGAGATATTCAACGTTACCAGGTTCGACAGAGGGCAAAACAAGTGTTCCGGTATCTGCCAGATGTTGTTCCATGATAAATCAATCTTTTCGATTTGCGGCGTCGAATCGAACGCTCCGCTTTCAAGTTCCAAACTATATCTTGTCTTACGACCGTTTAGGGTTCTAATCGTTAAATTACGTAGATCACGTAGACCGCTTAAAACTTTCGCCGGCCACTGTACCAGCTTGCATCCAGTCAATTTTAACGATCGTAATCTCCATAACTGTAGGAAACCGTCTACGTTCAGTACGCCGTTCTGCAGTAACTCGGAATCCTCGCAGACGACATTCATGGACGTCACGTATTCGCTGGTCGACTGAGAAAAGTTCGTCCTAAGAGAGTCGTTACCAACGTAACGATGGATACACGTAAGCGCACCATCCTGACGGGAATCCCATGAACAATGCTCCGGTAAATCGAGCCTAGGCGGTAGCTCGCTTGTAACGGCGAGCACGTGGTATACTGGTACGAGAAGGTAATAATAGGCCAATGGCAGCGACAATGATCTTCCGAGCCCTTCCAGACCGACGAGCCCACGCATCTTTAGTGAACTCGTTGCCTTCCCTTGTTTCCGGTCCTCTGTTTCCTCCTGGTCATCACACGGTTCTCGAACCGCCTCCTATGTTCGTTGTTAACGAACTCTGTCCCTGCTCCTATACGCTCTTGAATCTTTGTCCGCAATGATTGGCATGTGCGGCGTGTATAATCGATTCGAAATTCCAATTTAGTTTCCTCGTACGATCATCTTCGTTAACATGATCGTGATAATTCTCGATGTTCGTCCGTTTTCTTGTTCTTTTTCTTTCTTTCTATCTGTCTATCTTTCTTTCTAGAAATGAACGCCAAGTTGCTCACAAATATTTCCGGTTCTCACTGGCTACGTCGGAGTAAGTTACACTTTAAGAATCACACTACACACTACGGTCGACAGATCGTTCATCCACCGCGCGTGAGTACCCTTCATAACCAGTAGGCGTTTACAAGTCGGTACACTACTCGACCAGCTTGACTTGCGAGATCTTCAAGAATTTACCGGTGATAGTCAATCTCGATGATAATTCCCTCTAGTTCGAAACGTTATTTAATCGCGTGCCGTGCATCGCGTTCAAATCGTTTTCATTTCTTGACTTTCTATCGGAATCATAGCGTGTCACGTCGAATAAACGGTAGATCGAGCAGCCCTCCTGTCGTCGGAACGATACTACTCATACTTTTCACAGAAACGTAACAACGTACGATCGTCCAAGACTCGTTTCTTTCTTTTTTATATATAAATATTTTTTTTAAATATTCCGCCAATAAATCCGTCACCCCGAACTTCCCACGGGCTCGTTCATACCCAACAACACGCGCGTATCGTCACAATCCTCCTGGTAGCCCTGCGATATTTACACCGTTTCGCAATTATATAATCCGTGTATCATCGAACTCTCACCATAGTTTCCGAATTTCAAACGAAAAAAATAAACGTCAAAAAACTCCGTATTCGTCCCGCGATCGGGGAAAACAACGAAAAAAATAAAACCAATCTTCACACGACCGTTTCCGTGACTCTCTCTCTCTCCCCGAAGATAACTTACGTCCGGTAACAACGAAAAAAATAAGCGTAACAGTCGAACGTAACGACGAGCGTGGATATTCTTTGTATATAAATATATATATGTATTTATATATACATATATATCTTTCTCTCAAAGTACCGACACCTTCAACCGTAACACTCGCTACGGTGGCCACCGCGCAACTGTCGGGAGAGATCTCCTCAGCATCTAACTCGACGCAGCGTCCACCAATCGTTCCTACCCCCACCACTGGCGGCAGCACTAACACACACCCGAGGACCGGCTTCCAACTACGACGAGCACGCGCCTATCGGCGACTAGCCATGGTGGAAGGAACAAGGTAATACGGTCTCCCATCATATCTCTATCCTTTTTTCACTTACTCATTCACTCACTCACTCACTCACTCACGTACGTACGTACGTACGGTACACGTAAAACTCGGTGCTCTCACCGTCTATCCACGCACACCGTTACAAAATCCCGCCGGCACGCGGATCACCGACGTATGCTCGCGTTTAACGCGTGGAAAGGGGATGCTGCACACGCAACCTGTCTCTCTATCTTCTCGCCATTTGTGGGGTCGAAAGAGTTGCGCCGGAACTCGCGCGTGTGTGTGTGTGTGTACTGTCCCGAGAGCGTGTATGAGAATCTCTACCGGTAGAGACAGGGGACACCTTACACCTCGTCGACATCGTCGGGGCCACCCCCTCGTCGTGCACGATGGAAATCTCATTCCTACCTGGACGACCACACCGTGGGTTTCTCCCCCCCCCCCCCCCCCCCCCCCGCTCCCCACGTTACCGTGGTGGTAGGTAAGTAAAGATAGATACCGGTAGATATATTGTGCCGTTTCTGTACTTACGCCACGCTTACGTAACCGCACGCGCGTGCAGAATGGTTACGCAAGTGTGTATGTTGCACTCGACTTCCTCCCCCGACTGTTTGCCGGTGTCGCGGTTGTAATGTAACTGTAAAGAGTCTACTCGTCATTTCCTGGATTTTTTCCTGGCTGTCTTTTCTAGTAATCGGTTGAAATATAAGTTACTTCTCGAACGAGATACATATATTTATTTATTACGGTACACTATATATTACGAAGATGAAACTTTGAAGTTTCGTTGGATAAGAATGTATGTATGCGTGTATGTATGGGGGGATCTACATGTGTTTTGTGAGTGTATGTATGTAACGTTGTTCGTACGGACGAGTCTTTTTTTTTTTTGTTCATCATCAATCTTGTTTTCCTTTCTACGGGTGTTTCCCATGAGATACTTGTATTAGGTATAGATTAGGGTCCTTGAAAGGACAGGGTATCCGCGTCGCCGACTTACAACCTCTCCTCGGAGTCCTTCGATGGGACTCTCACGCATACATATGTATGCGTTTTATCTATATGGAGTAAGGATGCGTTGGGATAGTAGGGGGAGAAAACGGCTTGCACTGGGTTTCGCGATTCGACTGCCGAACTTGCACGAAGAACTGCGAACCGGTCTTTGCTTCCCTTCTCTCTCTTTCTCTGTCTCTCTCTCTCTCTCTCTTTCTCTTTTTCGCTCTTATTTCGTTTCTCTATCGAGATCCGTGATATTCAGAGCACCACCCTTGGACGAAGGACTGCTCATAAAAAGGTTTCGATCAATTTTTAAGTGGTCGACCGACCGGTGTTGCTCTCTGTTTCTCTTTTGCGGTCGAAAACGAGTAAGAAACTTCGTATACACGTATAAACGTTCATACGTGTATGTATATTCGCAGGTATATGTATGTATACACGATACGTGTGTCGGCGATCTTTACAGCTATCGAGATCTTTGATTTGTATAACGCGACGACTGACTCCGCAGGATCTCGAGTCCGTGATACGTACAATAATCCTCGCTGATTCATTCTCATCTACTCGACGAGAGAGACTTTTGACTTGATAGATGATGATCCGGGATGATTTGTATTTCGATATCACCTCGACGACCGCCGGTTGAATTGAATTTCGCCGAATCTGCAACGGTTCCTGTTCTGTACATACTTTGGGCGTGTAGTATGTACAACGACGTCCCGCGATACGGACTCGCTTTAAAGAGCGAGGATTTAGATCGTATTACACGTCATTCAATTATAAACCTTGAATAGAATCGGATGAAACTTCAACCGCGAGCTTTCTATCATTATTCGATTGATATATTTGACGTGAGGTTCTACGGAGTCTCTTGAACGTAAGATTGATCACCGTCTTAATTGATGCACAGCTAGCGAAAGAGACATTGGGTGTACCCCCCCCCCCCTCCGGCTGCCTGTGGCGGAATTACGGTTTGCAAATAAATTATATTAAAAGAATCCACCCAACGATTGAGTTTCCTCCCGGTCGTTGTATATTATTATCATTTTTAATCCGTACCGGAGATACTTTATTGTTTGAAATCGATAATCGACGTAATTAATGCACGCGCCCGTGACGCAAATGATAATTAAACTCGGGCAAATTGTGCCAAGCTGCTCGATACGATCGTAGCTTGGTGAATGTATTTCTTCTTTTTCTTTTTTCTTTTTTTAATTTTATTGTTTGTTTTCTTTATCGTCGGCCAGCAAAGAGAGATATCAGAGTTTCTCAAAACATAATTAACAGTTCTTACTTCCGATGCAACGAGAATTTCCCCGTATAGACGCAAGTAATTAAAATCGTTACAACGGAAACATCATAGATCGTTATAACTCCGGATGAAAAGTTTGAAGAAGATCTTAGAAAGTTTCCTTTCGGGCGGAAAATAGTCTTGGTAAAGTCAACTGTGAAACCGTTGCAACCTAAACTCCAACGTTTACCAGAAATAGGTCCGCCCTATCTTGCTGAGTGATGTTAGGTATATATGTATACATACATATACATATGTATACGTACGTAGGTACACATACCACGGACCAGCAGGTGTAAGAAAGGACCAGAAACACTTGTTCGCACTAGATAACTTTCCCTTCCCTTTCCCTTCACTTCCCTTTGGATACTGTTTATCTTATTTACACTGTGTTTTACCATTCGGCCCACCGAACTTCCTCAGACGAATCTCTCTCTCTCTCTCTCTCTCTCTCTTTCTCTCTCTCCCTCTCTCTCTCTCTCTCTCTCTCTCTCTCTCTCTCTCTCTCTCTCTCTCTCTCTCTCTCTCTCTCTCTCTCACTCTCTCCTCGTAGACATTACTCACGCCAATTGAAAGCAGGAACCCTTCTCGTTCGACAGTCCTCCGCCCTCTCCCGCCCCTCCCTCCTTCCGCCCTTCTTCTAGGTAAACTTTCCTTTCCGATTCGAAAATCAATTAGTCGCAGATTCAGTTTCCATGTAAGAGGTGAATCGCGTCAGCGATGCGCGATCTTACGGGCGGAGTTACGGCCGAGAACAGATCGGTGGAAGGGAGAGAGAGAGAGAGAGAGAGAGAAAAAAAAAGAAGTTTTAATTAAACCTAGAATAAGAGTTTAATCGAGCAAAAGGGATTAATTGCCCGGGGGGTTGAAACGAGCAAGGGGTCAAAGAGACCGGCTCCTCCTCGATGATTCCGTGGCTTCTCGAGTACTTTGGACAAGAGGATCCCCATAAATACCTGCATTGGATCCTTCTCTAAAAGGCCCTCCATAAACAAACGGCACGGTTTGGTACTCGTGTCAATGAGATTTCAGTATTCGAGTATCACTTACGCGTCAGATATCACGGTTTGACTCTTATTTCCACCTGATGGTATTTTCATTCTAATTTTCATTTCACCTTTATTTTTTCATCGTCGACCAGTTTTGGTATAAACGATTATCGGAAATTCATCACGAAAAAAATATCGTTAATTTCACTGGACGCGTTTAGGCAACTTAAGTGAAACAATCACGCGAGGTCATAGTTGTGAAATGTTTATAAAAATCGATTCATCAATGTAACTCGTTTATTTTTTCGTTGCTTTTGTTGTTGTTGTTGTTGTTTAAACGGAACACGTCAAAGACAGAATACAGTTTGGCACGGCAAATGGAACGGAAGCCGGTTCCTGACACTTTTCGAATCGTTGTTAGCGGGGCACGTTGTTACGCGTCGATCTATCGCCGTCTAGAAATTTCTGGAGTATTGTCCCGCCAGTACAGTGACCACGCGGAATATAATGTGTCAGACAATAGCGTGCTTTACGGCGATTTGATTTACATCGGATTTTTCCGACGTCGGTATTTCAGGCGTATCCCACGGCTGCGGCGCGTCGAAAATCTGCACAAAATAGACAAATACACCTGTGTCCATTGCTCTTTGTCAAACAAGTCTGTCACTATGTCGGTGCAGCAACGAAGGAGAAGTGTATAAAACGTGTACCATGTTACTACGCGACTACCGACTGGCCAGATACATCGGTGTTCCTATTCTTCCATTTTCACGGAAACTGGAAAAACATTCTAATCCGAGTTCGGAAAAGAAAACATTTGTTTGTAGCATGCATTGACACGCTGTTTCCGCCGGCTCGTTTTCGGGTTGTTTAGAAAACATGCGAATTGATTTCCTCGTTCTTCGTATACATAGAATTTCAACCGGGGTATATCATCGAACTCGCTCGTTAAAAATCATCGGATATTCGTCGCGAGCGGTTGTAACGTAAGTTTAACATTCTCGCGGAACGTCTCCCAAGTTTACTTTGTATTCGGATAAAGGTACATATACAGGGGGGAGGGGGTGGTGAAGATAAAAGACATTACGGGCGAATGAAAAAGAAATCGTTGGTCTGAAAATAATTGGCAATCAGTCCGCGACTGTCTTTCAATATTGGAACACTCGGCAGCACTATTTACAATTTATCGAAAGATCGAGACTCCCGCCCGTAGACTTCCGCAAAGGGCGGCCAGAGGAGGAAAATTGAAAACTCGAGGACGATGCACGACGAAGTATTGGAATTTAAAAAGACAATCGTATTGGAACATCACTTTTGTCACTGAACACGTCGAACACTCGAAATTATTGAAGCAATACCGGCTTGAATTTTAAAATGTAATTTCCTACCGCTCGATACGGCCAACGACAAATATGCAAGAATAATAGAAAGAATTTCTTTTTCCATCGCGGTCTACGCGCTAAACCAGAAGAGAAATTAATATATTATATATATATATTGTACATTATTATACATCATTAATTTTTAGATATCGACCTCAAACTTTCGCTGTCTCATTCGGTTTGGAATTCCGCGTCCAAAACGTCTTGGATCATTTGAATAACTCAAAAATTACGGAAATGACGAGGGAATTACGAAAATCGCGAAAATTCATCAATTTAAAGCAGTTTTTCGTTCGGCATTCGCTCAATTTTTGAGGTAGCGATCTGAAACTGGTACCATTGTTTTAGTTAGGAAATTCTACGCCAGATCAATATATAATAGTTGTACTTTTCGAAATTTTGATTTTTCGCAAAAATCTGAAGGGGGTAGGTCAGGATTTTTTGCGATTTTCGTAAATCGCTCGTCATTTTCACAATTGTTTAGATATCGATCTGATTCTTTCTGCGTCTTATTCGGCTTCGGATTCCGCGTCCAAAACGCCCAGGATCACTTTAATAGCTCAAAAATTACGGAAATGGCGAGTGATTTACGAAAATCGCAAAAAATCCTGACCTACCCCCTTCAGATTTTTGCGAAAAATTAAATTTTCGAAAAGTACAACTATTATACATTGTTCTACAGTAAAATTTCCTAACTAAAACAATGGTACAAGTTTCAGACCGCTATCTCAAAAATTGAGCGAATGCCGACCAAAAAACTGGTTGAATTTGACCCATTTTCGCGATTTTCGTAATTTCTCCGTCATTTCCGCAATTGTTTAGATATCAAAATGATTCTTCACTGTCGTATTCGGCTTCGAATTGCGCTTCCAAAACGTCCTCGATAATGTTAATATCTCAAAAATTGCGGAAATGACGAGCAAACTGCGAAAATCGCGAAAATTCGTCAAATTCAACCAGTTTTTTTATCGGCATTCGCTCAATTTTTGAGATAGCGATCTGAAACTGGCACCATTGTTTTAGTTAGGAAATTCTACCCCAGAACAACGTATAATAGTTGTACTTTTCGAAAATTTAATTTTTCGCCAAAATCTGAAGGGGGTAGGTCAGGATTTTTTGCGATTTTCGTAAATCGCTCGTCATTTTCACAATTGTTTAGATATCGATCTGATTCTTTCTGCGTCTTATTCGGCTTCGGATTCCGCGTCCAAAACGTCCAGGATCAATTTAATAGCTCAAAAATTACGGAAATGGCGAGTGATTTACGAAAATCGCAAAAAATCCTGACCTACCCCCTTCAGATTTTTGCGAAAAATCAAAATTTCGAAAAGTACAACTATTATACATTATTCTACAGTAAAATTTCCTAACTAAATCAATGGTACAAGTTTCAGACCGCTATCTCAAAAATTGACCGAATGCCGACCAAAAAACTGGTTGAATTTGACACATTTTCGCGATTTTCGTAATTTCTCCGTCATTTCCGCAATTGTTTAGATATCAAAATGATTCTTCACTGTCGTATTCGGCTTCGAATTCCGCTTCCAAAACGTCCTCGATAATGTTAATATCTCAAAAATTGCGGAAATGACGAGCAAACTGCGAAAATCGCGAAAATTCGTCAAATTCAACCAGTTTTTTTATCGGCATTCGCTCAATTTTTGAGATAGCGATCTGAAACTTGTACCATTGTTTAAGTTAGGAAATTCTACGGTAGAACAACGTATAATAGTTGTACTTTTCGAAAATTTAATTTTTCGCAAAAATCTGAAGGGGGTAGGTCAAGATTTTTTGCGATTTTCGTAAATCGCCTGCCATTTCTACAATTTTTTAGATATCGATCTGATTCTTTCTGCATCTTATTCGGCTTCGGATTCCGCGTCCAAAACGCCCAGGATCACTTTAATAGCTCAAGAATTACGGAAATGGCGAGTGATTTACGAAAATCGCAAAAAATCCTGACCTACCCCCTTCAGATTTTTGCGAAAAATCAAAATTTCGAAAAGTACAACTATTATATATTGATCTGGCGTAGAATTTCCTAACTAAAACAATGGTACAAGTTTCAGACCGCTATCTCAAAAATTGACCGAATGCCGACCAAAAAACTAGTTGAATTTGACGATTTTTCGCAAATTACACATATATATATATATATATATACATCATACCCGGTACTTCCTACACGCAATTGTTTTTACGTTTTACGGAAAAACGTGAGCGTAAAATTTTACTGTGCATAACGTGAACGTACATACATACATACGTGAGATACACGAGTGAAAAGTTTCTCAAGAATAAAACGAGCTACTGCCTGCCGCTGTTCCAGAAGGTACAACACTTTCAAACAACCGTATTTCGACGGTATTTTCCGTGCAACGGAGGCGAAACGAACTGCCGGATGCCGCAAATGAGACAAGCACTTCCCACGAAAAGCGGAGAGTTCTTCTTAAGAAGATTGACCATCAGCACCGAACAAACTCTGAACTGCAATGCTCCTCATCGGTACAGGTACTGATCCTTCTTGATCTTCTCCGAAACGATCACGAAACTCCGATCCCTTCTTACCCAAACCTACGAAATTCTAGCGTTGTTTCGGCATAATTTACTCCCCCTTTTCTTTTCCTCTCTCTTTCTCGTCCACTTTATATCCTCGTATTCTCGTCGTATTTTCTTCCGCTGAACTTTTCCGAAGGTAATTCCGTGAAATTTTCAATAGTACATAAATTCCGTTATACTTCGTGGAATTATTAAACATAGGAAAATGTTTCCTTATGGTGAATCATGCTTGTTAAGTCTCACGAGTGAAAAAAAAAATGGTAGAAGAAGGTAGAATACAGACGAAGATCGAGTCGTCTGTTGTTAGATTTTTATTTTCATACAATTCGATTGATGCAAGTCAGATCGATTCGAAGAATAGTGCCCTTTTTTTGTTAGAATCATGTATCCCTACTGTTGTGTGGACTCCGACGGTCTACTATGCCCAACCTACATCCATTTTACTTAAATCGATTTCTTGGCGTGATAAAACCTGTCCGAATGTTGTTCACCGCTTGCAATAAATTGCGACCCAAGATACATTAAAGGATATTAATTGAGGCTCGGTCCGTGAATCTATTCGAATCGAATTTACCTAAATAAATAATCACGATGCATAAAGAATTCTCAAATAAATGTTCTCCCTTTTATTTCGAATCACTATACATACATACGTACATACGTATACGTATTTTTTCTAAATATTGAACATTAATGGAGTAGTTCGATTCAACCAGATTTCACGGGATCACAATGCAAAAATATTTTTTTGCCCACGGCCATTCTAGATCGTTAATTTGTCGCGTACAACGCATGTCGAATGCAACTATAGACCGAACATGATCTGGTTTCAATGCGACGCAGACCTCTTTCAAGCTGCACCGGCACAACCTGAACGACATTTAACCGGAAACTTGATATCGGTGGACATTCACCGCTTGTGAGCTCTTTCAATTGATCGTGGCCCCACACGACAATGAGGATCAACGACGTCGAAGAACGCACCGTCGACGACGGTAGTTGTAAGCATTATAATCTCGAACAAACGGAGTAGAATTCGTTCCACCTTTTGTACGTTATTAACCAGGTTTTAGGTACTCTGGCTGGCTGAAGATAAATGTTTCTGGAAAGCCCATGATAATACGGCCGTGCACCTGCAACAATACGATAAAGAATGTTAACTGGAAATTATTAATGATACAATAGATCCTATCGGTGTTTTTCATGCATCCACGTTCACCGATTTTTCGTCGCCCCCCCCCCTCCCCCGGACTATAGACAACATTCGGGTACCGTTCGAGCCATGTTAAATCATTTTGAATATTCAAATCGCTGTTCAATATGAACAATTGCCGTTCTGCGTATCCGTTCACCCTAGAGTAGCGGCAATCAATAAACTTTCATTATTATTTACTCCGCGGCGATTGATCGTACCGCTGTCTTTTTTTTTTTTTGATATTTACTCCCCATTCTCGATTATCATGCGTATATTTTTGTTGTTGTTGTCGTTGTTGTTTGTTAACCTGTATCGAATCGAGTTTCATCGAGATTTAAAACAAAACGAAAAAAAAAATTTCGCCGTCCACGCCTCCTGTTTCCCATCGGCCGGTTCGGCAGAAGAATTGTCGTATTTGCTTATTGCAACTCGACGAATCACGTGAACAAACATTTAAACGGTGAAACAAGGGTGAAACGGGATGAAAGATTGTTTGCGATCCGGGGCACGTAGGCAGATACATCTCAAATAAAAATGTGAAACACAGCTGTAGTTTTATTGTATAGAGCGCGAGTACGTGCGGCAATTTGGGATGTCGATGTGCTCTTTGTGTACTATCATTGACTGTACGTACGTATATGTATACATATACATACATATGTATGTAGAAATGGCGGAACGTCTATGATAAAATTTTAAGTGACGTTCTATCGATACCAGATTGCACACCGAAACGAATAGGTCATACATAACTATACCATTATAGGTCAGTGAGGACGGGACGAAGTTGCGATAACCGACGGCCGGCATTAAGAATCATTTCATTTACGATATTACCGAAGTTTATACGAGTTACAAGAATACCGCAAATACGTGTCACGTATGAACGATACTACGAACGTAACGTCAATGAGAAACGGCCAATGTCGGGTGAATTCATAGATTTCTACGAGTTTTCGCTTCCGGATGGTTACGTACTTCGAAAGTCTCGGTTTAAATCAAGACCGATAAGAAGGACGACGTGTTCTTTTTACTTTAATGGCATTTCGAATCGATGCCAGTTTAATAGAAGATATTTCGTAAGAATGAAACTTCCTAATAATACCGAGGTATACTTAAATTTTTGTTCGTCATTAAAATTGTAGTCTACAATTAGACTACATGAGTAGTCTACAATTTTTCAAATATTCCAACAATAGAAAAAAACATTTACGTTCCCCATAGACGAAAGATTTCGATCGAGATTAGAATCACGTTCCATTAAAAAATACGAACGTTATCCCCGCTAATTCCTTACGAGTCGGATATTCCGTGGAAACGTGTAATTACGAATTGCCGCGGGTATTTCTCGATTTCTCGAACTACGTTACACACGGAGCACCCGAAATACACTGGGAAGCTCGACAGGGCGCCGACAACGGAAACAGTCGCGACAATCGATTTTCTCCGTGCAGTGGGTACGAAAGCCGTGCCTCGTCGGTGCACGACATTCAGCCGGCTAATTTCGAGACAATGGGGCCATCGGCAGCTTTTATTTCGTCGTAAGGTAAAAAGACGGAAAAAGGTAGTCTGGGAACCAAGAAGAGCAAACGGGAGAAGCAAGAGGGGTGGAGAAACAAGGTGGGGGGTGGGGGGGTGGAAAGGTTGGTCGACGTGTTTTCGGTTCGGACGCCTAATCAGCGCCGTTGCGTCGTAATGCCGGGACGTGGATAACGTAGGACCGACTAATCTAATATCGAAGCGAAATTACGCATAAGGGATGCAAATCTACCCCCTCTCCCCTCTCCCCTCTCCGTTTGCCTGTTCAGCCTTCGTCCTCGTTCTCCGTAGCGCGTCCTAATAAACTCCTTTCATTAGAGCCGCCTCCCCCGTAGCACACGCCGAATGAACAAACTGTGCAGTCGTAACACACAGGCTTGGCAACAGCTGCGGAACGAAGCACACGGTAGTCGCGGTTTTCTCTCTTCGTTCTCTCTCTCTCTCTCTGTCTCTCTTACTCTCTCCTTCTTGCCTGGTGAAGTCTCTCCCTTCCCCTTTTGAATTCAATCTGCCCGTCTTTCTCCCGTGCTGCGCTATCGCGTACCGTGGCAATGGGAGCGCGTGCTGTCACATGGATGAGTGCTGTGTGTGCGGACACATCGACACGGATACACACACACACAGAGAGGATGTTGCGAGCGTGGTTCACACGTACGCCCACGCGAGTATATGTGTGGGTATAGGTATAGGTATATGCATAGTAACGTGACACGTTGTGTCGGTATAAGCGTGTATGTGTGTATGTATGTAGATACACAGTGACGAATATATGCATTCGTGATATGTGTGGGTGTGTACGGTGACAGTGAGTCAGAGTGTTGGATACATAGGGGCTGGGCTGTTCTGACGGAAACGAATACAGTCGCGCAGGGTGTATAGGGTGATAGTGACACGTTGTGGATACATAAAAGCAGGCCACACCGACGTGGGTCTACATATACATCGGTCGGTTTCGTTGATGTGTGTATGTGCGCATAGTGATGCATGGATGATGTACACACAGTCGAAGAAATACGTATTGTCACACAGTTATATACTGCTGGCATACACTGACAGTTGTTACATGGGAATTGTACGGTGACGTTATATAGTTGTGTGTATATGTGTATGTGTATGTGTTTACACATAGAAAACTGCGTCGGGAGAGAAATGGAGCACGGAGAACCCGGCTGCACGTTCACCCTGTACAGCAAACAAATATCAAATAAATGGGACGGCTGTGCGAAACCTCGACGTTTTAATTACTGGTGTTTAGCCACGGTATGGGAGTCAAGGGGCTTCTGTTCTTCTCCCGTTTCCCCCGTCCTCTCTTATTTGCAACGGTCTTTTTGTATTTTTCTGCAGAAATCCATCGTAATGTCGATTTTACTGCCCGCCTGCTCGTCAACTGTTAATTGTTCTACCATACGTTGAGAAACGCTCGCTCGAAAGATCTTCGTATGTATTTATGTACGTATGTATGTATGTATAGTGATACGAATTTTCGAGGCAGTCTTTTATTCACCGAGGCATCCATTCGAGGTGAAAGCTTTTATAATTTACATCGGATTTGTCGTACGATAAAATTATTCCAGATTTCGTTGAAAATATATACATTGTTAGAGATTATCGTTGGAAATAAGAATAAAATCTTCGTGACAATTAAGGTGACCGGAACGTCAAGACTGTCGCGACTAACGTCTGAACGAACATTATAGTACGTGTTACAGCGTAATTTTATTTTAATCTTCCGATAGCTCAGACCCGAATAATCTACTTCACGGATCATGCAGTTTCGTAATTAGAAATAACTCTCGACCTATCGTGCACTGATACGTACGGAGGAAATATCTTCCGTCGAATAACTTCGAACAACGTCCCCTCCCTTGACACTTCATTACCCTGAAATAATTAATTCCTATCTGGTAACGAGGTACCGGCCGTTAAAGTCCGTGACACTCGTAATACGCCCGGTTAATGATATCCATATCGTGCAGGTAGGTGAAGCCGCCTCGCATGTACGTATCATAAGCTGACGTGAGATGTACAGCTTACCTTTAAATATTTCAACCCCGGTACGCTCACTCTTGCGCCATCAGTGAAATGCAAACCCGTTAAAAAATTGACTCGCATCATTTGAACTTACACCGACTGTTTTTTTCTTGTTTTTTTTGTTTTGTTTTTTATTTCGTCCACGCGACTACTGATAAATCGCAACGTCGCTACCGGACATTTCCTGTCAAACTGTCTTTTTTCCCCGACGGATCTATTATTCGTCTCTTTCCTTTCACTCGTTTATTTTGTTTTTTTTATTTTTATTCACCACTGTAAAATGTCTCCAACCGCGAGGATTCGTCGTAGTTAAGAAATTCACGCGACCCGAATAAATAATAATTCACACCGTTGTGAAAAAGAAGCAAAACCGAAACAAAGAAACACGGTTTCGTATCGTTATTCGAGTCATTAAAACATATCCTTAATCCACGGGGTGTAAATTGCACTCCGGGTACATTTCTTCCTCTTCTTCTTCCGCAAATGCTTTCTCGCCGTTCTCCTTCTTCATCTCCTCCCTCGGGGAACCGGCGTAGAACGGCCCCGTAGGTCGAACCGTGAAATATAGGAAGCTACTTATCCCACCAACACTTCATGAACGTTCATTATCCGGCCGCATAATGATATGGCACTTACGTGCGTACGACCGGCAGCTTGTGCTCGCGCTGAAGGCATTTCAATGGCCGCGAAAACGACCTCGACGAAGGAGCTAGGGATTCTTAAGCGCGAGAGGGACGCGGTGGAAGAGGACGAAAGGTTTACCCCTTTTGTCCTTTAACATCTTTGCGAGCGGCGACATGTCAAACGGTCCGTCCCCGTCGGCTGTCCTGGGAATATAAACAAAGGGCCGACGACAGAGCACCAGAAGCAAGTATAATATCCCTCCTGACCCTATGCTTCTGATCTCCCCTCCCCCCCCATCCCACCATCCTCTTTCCTCTCGATTCTAACCTTCCATCCTCCATCCCTGGTCCCCTCTGGCGCTCCTGGTTGTTCCAGGTTGTTCCTTATTCCTCGATCTACCTACTGTTCTTCTTTATCTCTCATTTTTCTTTTTTTTTTTATGTTTCTCTCTTTCTATATCATCCCCTCCATTTTCGACAGTCACGGGGTACTACGTCTCGGTCGCGCGTACCTTTACCGCGTTTCTCTCGTTTCCATCCATCTTATTCTGATCTACGGTTCCCGTTCTAGCGAGCGTTCTTTGCATTGTCGGGACCCCGGGAGAGAGCCTCTGCGAGATCTTAATTCCTCTTTGCCAGCTCCATTCCCGGACTTCTCGAGCGTGAAATCGGCGCCGCTCGGTAACCCTCCCGATATTCTCTCCCCCACCTCCCCCCCTCCTTCTCCTTTCTCTTTCTCTTTCTCTCGCGCCGTTCTCATCGGGCACCCCGCGACAATTCGTAAGAATAAGACCGTGTCCCATTATCGGATCAAGATATTATCATAATTGCCTGGAGCCCTCGGTCGCAGGCCTGGCGGAGCTTCTGCTCTCTCGTTGCTCGGAGTGAAATTAAAATTAAAGCAAATACGAAAATTAAGGGCGCGATACGCTCGCGTGTGGCACGGTTTTCATAGTGTTTCAGAGATACGTACTTTGTGATATATGTATGTTAGACGAGGACCATGCCGGTGGCCTCTGTTCCTCAGGTACCCGGGTTGATATAACGTTGTTCATTTTTATGGGGTAGATATCAGGTCACTGGAAAATGTGCATCTTGAAAATTTATACCCAACTTCGGATCACGTTTCGTTCGGGTGAAGAATTTTTCTGGGTAGCATCGATCTAATATTTCAGTACTCTGTATTAATGTCGGAAGTAACGAACATTGAATCGTTTATCATTCTTCCTTTCTCCCCTACTCCTCCCCATATTTCTCTTCTTCCGAATGTATGATAGGCTATGAAAGTTTCATATATTATATTTGTTGTATGTTTGATATTCGTACGAATGTATCTTTCCAATCGGGAGACTTTTATTATTCCCGGAAGTTCGAACTCGAACGTCGGGGAAGCGACTCGTTTGATACGGTCGGTCAATCGTTTTAAAACTATGTTGTTCACATTTAAAAGATTTCCAACGATAGAGGGTATACGTACGTACGTACGTACGTATATACGTAGAAGTTTCCACCCTTCGTCTTCCCTTCTGGGTATTCGTGACTCGTCCTGGGATGAGGGAATTGCCAGCACGAACGTGCAGGAAGTTTAGTGTGATCTATTGGCTGAGTTTTCGTACTACGGAAGGCGCTCGTGGAATTTAACGAGCCACTCAGAACGAATATTTTGTTCCAGCAGGCATGACGGTACGTGGATACCCCGATTGGTTTCGAATCTTCAAGTGTATAGCGTCGGTAATTAAACTTACTTTGGCAGTTCGTTAGATAATTTAATAACCCCGCGGTCATACACGCGAGATACCAGATAATTCTCGGCAAAACTTTCCTTCGAAACTTTACATCTTTCCCTCTTTTGCTAGCGTTTTTATAAAAACGAAAAAATAAATAAAAGAAAAAAAAACATTTTTCACAGAAAAATCCGTGCCATACGAACTAATAAAACCGACAGATAGCCCGATAGTTTCGTTGCACAAAGTTTCAAAACTAAGCATTTTTTTTTTCGTCCACGCATTTATTACCCGATACGATTCTACGTAGCACAAAGTATCTCGAAAAACGGGTAAAAATAAAATAAAAAAAAAATACGTAAAAAAACCGAGCACGATCGGACTTGGAAAAAAATGAATAGGACAGAACGGGTCGGATAATACCCCGAAACCTATACGGATAATCCTAAAAGTACTGATATAATCAGTATGGATGCGCAATAAAAACCACGAAACGCAATCCCCGGGTATCGCGGCCGTGGGTATAAATATTTCAAACTCTTTCGCCGGGGTGAAATTCGGTTGTAGGATAAATTCGTACCTTAGCCCGAACTTGGGTGAAATTTGGCGAGGGCGAATTTAATTATTTACTTTTCGGCGTACGGCAAAATCGCGGATGTCTGATCTCTCCCGGCTCGACCGGAGGTATACACAGAAAGGTGGGGATCTTTGTTTAATGAATTACCCTTCTCGACGTGGCATTAGATTAAATCTGAAGCGAGTTGGTGGGCGTAAGGGTAGCTCCGGTAAATTGATACAAACGACACACTGCCCACCCTCTTTTCTCCTCCTCCTCTTTCACCTTTCTTCCTCTTTTCTAGCAAGTCTTCCTTCTTTCCTTGCTTGTTCTCCTTTTTTCTCGCCTTTCTTTCGTACTTTCTCGCCTATCCGTCTACCTTCGCTTCGCCGTCTCCATCCCCGCTGTGATTGGAGAACCAGCGAAGGTGTTCGAAGTTATTTCGCCGTCGTATCCCGCCGATCAAAATGCCGAGAGGTGTGGGAATTAATCTCGGAAGTACTCCTATTCCGTCAAACGTCAACCTGACACGCCCTGATAAGTGTACGTCCTGCAAATTGAAATTGAAGATCGCTGAGTGCTACGACCCCTCCATGGTCTTTTTTTTCTTTTTGTTCTTTCGACGAGTGCCGAAGAAAATATCATCTGATATATTATTATCGTGGTACAAAGTATGTTAGAAGGTGAACACGATATCATGGTAACTAAACGGATAACAAAAAAGATCAGTGAGTTTGGTTTATCGTTGATATTTCTGAGCGTGTTGTTAACTGGATAGAAATATAAGTGAAGTAAAGTACAGTTTTCGTAGCAATAAGACATGTGAATATCATTTCGCGTTTTTATTACATAACTTGTCGTTACACGCGGGGAATAACATTATTTTGGCAGCGAAGTGTACGCGAACAAATTTTATCAACGGGAACGCGCAAATTGCCTAATTTTTTTTTACCGTTGCTTTCGACTATCTAATATAAACTTCCCATGATTTACGCGGTTTCAGTTTGTTTTTCACCGCTGTTTATTGCGGAAAACTCCGTACCAAACTGCGAACATTTTTCTCGCCGCTTTTTCTACGGAATACGAATCGAGTTCGTAATACCGTTGCATCGACGTTCCCGTCGTTCGACTTATTTATTTGCTTCGCGGGTCGTTGAATTTTGCCTCTTTTGCGGCGGCAGCCACTAAATTAATTTCGGACTAGCGGAATGGGTGGGGGGAGGGGGGAATCGGGGTTGGGAGAGAGGGGTGGAGGGGGGACAGAACGGGTCCAACAAATTTTCTTCCGAGACAGTCAATGAGATGCGGCAAGTTAGGAGGAGTCTGCACGAGGGTACCTAAGAGATTATCCTAAGAAAACTTTGCCCCGAGTTTCCATATCCGGCGTTACTGCAGTTAAACAATCTGCAAAATTGAAATAATATGCAGATGTAATTTCGAGTAACTTTATATTGTGCACCGCGGCACAGGGTCATACCCCTTTCAAGTGTCCCAAGGCGGCGCAACTTCATGATGATCCCCGATACTTTCGGTCCGCTGCGTAACGCTACTCCCTGTGCAAGCATCTCGCGGAACGAGCGAATATTTTTCTCAAAACAGTTCAACGCCATTTCCGTCGACGAAAACAGACCGTTTTGCCGTTCGGCATAGATTAAATTTCTTTTTCCCTGCATTATTTACTGTCGGACTAAAAACGGTATACTCGCTGGAATTATATTCGGTATACACGTATATGTATATGTGTATTGTATACTTTACTAAAGTGTATAACCGTACACGGTAAAACACAAAGCTAAAGATACCATAGAGTTGATACGTATACGAATAACTATTTACACAGTGAGCGTACAATCAAAAGGTATAAAAAGATCGTGATTGAAGAAACTTTACTCGTCGTTAATCCGAGTAACGGTCTTTCTTGTTGACGTCGTTCTATTACTATTCGTGAAAACCAACCAGTTCGCCGCAAAAGATCACGGGTTCACCCTAGAGAGCCAGCCCGCAGTACCGTCAGCTCCATGGGAATTTATATAACTCATTACCAACGATTTCTTGCGCCGTGGAATTTCATTCCCGCGACAATTATCCTCGGTCTAAGAAAATCGTACTTATCCCGTTCCGTCAAGTAAACCCGACGCGGCAGACGTGGTTACGGTTCGGTATTACGAATTCTTGCGTGGCATCTAACGTATATAAGACTCTAACGTAATAACAGAGTTATGTGTGTCCACTGCCGAAAATGTCCGGTATGCGACGCCCTATACATATACATTATACATATACGTACATACATGTATATTCTGTACGGTCCACCGCGGCTTCCGAAATACCGAGAATACTCGTGCGCGTACAGATACTCGACCGGCAAAGAAGAAGTAATATCGATCTGACGTCATCCATCATGGTTCACTCTATTAAACCAGCGTACCCCATTTTCCCTCTGACCCCCTTTTCGCAATCACTTTACTCGTCCTATTCCACGCCGTTCCAACAGCCATCCTCTGGCACCCTTCTTGTCAGTCTTACCCCTATCCCCACCCTTTCCGTTTCTCTCAACCCCAAACGTAACCCTCCCTCCTCTCCCCCCCTCCCAAAAAACCTTGATCCCCCTTTTTCTCTCTATCGTCGCGTTTTATCCACCGTTTTCTCCCACGAAATCATTGTCGTTTCTGTCTGCTCGTTCTTCGCGGATTTTCTTTTTTTCTCTAGGTGATGGGGGAGCTGAATGGGTGAGGAAGAGAGGGTGGGTTATACTCGACTCGACACAAAAATCGTTTCCGTACGCGAAGAAATCCAAGACCCAGGGGGGGGGAGGGGGTTGCTCCCAGGGTGCAAGTGAGTGATAAGGACAGCTCTGACGGATGCCAGACGAACACCCGGGGCGGGGTTTACACCGGGACTAATTACGATCCTCTTGGAACGGGAACGAGAAAAGGGCGGTTTGGTCGCGTTATAGTTCCTCTCCTAGCGCTAGGTTGGAAGTTCACCGTGAGATACGGCTCCGGTTTCTTCGCGCGACTGGAACACTGGGCCAATGGGTTTCTGTTATTTAGAGCAGCGGGATTTTCGACTGGGAGTTCCTTTTTTTCCCGAAGATTCCAAATTTTAATGAGGCTTTATACGTGAGTTTTATTTAAAATCTTGTATGCAAATGTTAATTGTATTAATTGTTTTTGTACAAATGTTAGGTAGTATTTGGTAAATTAGAACGATTTATATTGTATATGTATAATGTTGTAATTTAAATGATTAGTTCGAGAGGTGTTGTATGGGATAGATACCAGTCTTTGAATTGGTTCCCCGTTCAATCTTAATCTTGCAACAGTGATTACAGTTGGTATTGAATGTGATTAAATTATTGTTAGCTTAGGTAGCCCGAGAGTTGCCCACGCTACGGTGATAGCAGTCGAGAGGCCTGGACTTTATCTAACTTCTCCCACGTACTAAATTGACTACTAAAGATTAATCCCTTAAGCCCATTTAGCTATATTCACGTTGCCTTACATTGTCCGTGGAAAATCAGTAATCTCTCTCTCTCTCTCTCTCTCTCTCTCTCTCTCTCTCTCTCTCTCTCTCTATTTAATGTCTCGTCGTGTAATCTCTGCGAAATGGATTGCCAACGTATTTACGCATTAATAATTTATTATAAATCCCAAAAGAGCGTTCGAATCGTCCGAATGGTTATTGATTAAAAGTTTTTATTTAATTTCTCGTGTGAATGACGCTTGCATGTTTCGTCTGTTTTTCGAGAGACGAAAGTGGGAAAATTGAGAACACGTCGAGTGAATTTAATTGGCCACCATAACGAAACGGGGCGAGAACGCTTTTGTCAGAAATTTAGCTTGGTCATTATGGGGTTTATGTAGATATATTGGTATTAATGATGGCTGGCAATGGGACCGGTACGTTCTCCATTACAGAGGAAATTGCGAAAGGGAAGACATAGGATCGGGTAATCGGCTTTGAGGTTTGCATTTTATCTTCGGCTCTTTGATTGCTAGAATAAATGCGACGCGTCGTGACTGCGATAAATCCGCTCGATATAAATCCGCCGCTTGAAATTTATGATCCCTCAACAACCTAATGAAAAAATTTATTTCACTACTTCCATAGTAAACACTGGCGCGCCATTCTACATTTCCACCCGCGTTGATAGGAATTCTTTTATTCGCCGTCAAACAATATATTTTATAGAAATTCTGCATATGCAAATAAAACAATTGTTAAAATGCCTGTGAAACAAAACCGTACAGGTACTATCACCTATTCTTTCCTCTTTTTTTTTCTCTCTTTCAACAAGCGTATTCATTTTCCCCGTACATGAATCGATCGAACAATTTCTCTTACACGCTTGACTCCCTTGCTCTTCCGTATATTCATTTTTTAACTAATCACCTTTTTATCTGGAACGCGAACGAATCGTTTCCGGGTGATATTGCTTATTTTCGAAATCATCGTAACAATGCCCGCGCGGAATTTATACGTACTATATACGTATATCGAACCGGCGGCAATTGTCACAAGTGTCTCGTACAACATAAAAGATTTCATAACGCGCGCGTGTTTATTGTAGCGCACGCCCTCAAACACGTGCGATATGCGCCTCGAAAAACAAAAACCGATTACCGGTGCCGGGTGACTTTGCGGAAAATATTATTCTTCGTGAAAATAGTGGGGCGCCATTGTGCGGGTGCACATAGAGATGAAAAGAGGAAAAACCAGACCCCCTACCCCCTCGCTTCTATTCCACCCCCTCTCCCCTCCCCCTGTCGTTTGTAATACTCGGGTTTGTTCGTGGACGTGGCTGAAAGAGCGAAAGAGATAGATAGATAGATAAAGAAAAAGAACGAGAAAGAGAGAAAGGCGGTTCCTTCCGTAACGCAGTAAATCGATTTCCTATTATCAAGCCATTCTTCCCTATAAAGGAGCCGAGTAGATAGATTATCCACAGTATTATCAAACCATTCTTTTTTATGGGCCGTCATAATAGGTGGCCGGAACCAATGACATACTCTATTCTTCGGAGGGGGCTCGCGACAATATGACTCGGCATTATCTGAACACCCGAAATGACGGGCCCTATGCACGTGGGCGTAAACACTGCCGGACGTTATCAGAAATCATTTGCCAACGTATCGCCAATAAAATGGAAGAGAGCAATTTATAACGATCGGAATTACCACGGGTAACCGTTCTATCAAGGAGTGACCGATGTGTGTGCGTATATGTGTATAGTAAGTGTGTTTTGTGTCGTTTTCCCGGGAAATTTATAAACAAGTTTCGATTTTCGAGAAATTGGTTGATATATACCAATCTATACCTACGTGAAAACGTGTAAACAAAGTGGACGAAATAAAAGTTGTTGACCCATTTTCGGGATGAAAGAAAGATCCATCGGGGGGGAATATAACGCGATATTCATAGAAGAATCGCCGGTGGTTTATGACGAAATTTATAAGCGTAACTCAGCACTTTTTCCATTTTTGTTACCTTTCTGCGTCTCGCGCAAGGAAATGTTATTCAATGTGCGCACAATGGAAGGGTATAGCGTGCGACGGTATAAAAATCAAAATCGCGGTACACGTATGTGTGTGTGTGTGTATGTGTAGGTGCACACGTGAAAGTTAACATCGTTTGCGTGGAAACTCACGAGAATCGGCCACAGGCGGATAGTAACCAATCGAATGGCGTACCATTCTAGCACGATAAAAGTTTAAAGCTCGCCTGTTATGCTATCGACACCGTTTATAATTAAACCGGTTCATCTCTGACACGGTTTCCCTAATTTTGATGTCAATATATGATCACGGTGAAATTGTTATAAATCGCCGACCGTTTTTTAGTTGTTTAACGTCAATGATCATTTCCCCACTTGGCCGTTATGTGTAAACGGTATATACATACGTAAAATTCAACTGAAATTCATTTTCCCGATGGTAGCTCCCAGTATTATATCGTGTTACATCGTATTTTATATTAGCACAGGAGCCAGCTTGTTAAAATTACCCAACAAAAGGTGTTGAGTTACTTCATACAGACATTAGTGCCTTAATGATGATTATCCCTCGGATAATACGTTAATGTGCATCAAACAGTGAATAAATTGGCGTAATTAAACGAAGTACTACGATTACGTTGATACACGTAGTTATCAATTTATATTAATTAAAGTGAATATATTTATTATCCGTTTTAAATATACATATATATATCATAACACTCGAGTTACCTGCATTATTAAATCGATCCGTGTATATATATATACATGACATTTATAATTACGTTACAATGATTTATTTTTTTCCGGCACTTTCATTTTCGCGAAATACCGGTGGGTTTTCTTTAAAAACCGTGGAATGATGTTACCCGAGTTAACGTGCTACGGTATGGAAAAAAGAAGGTATTACGCGAGCTACACGGTAGTTACATAAACGTTTCTTCAGTCAGCACCCTATTTTCTAAAAGTAACCCCCAGCGCAAAGCGTGCCGCGCGTTTCACGTTTCTCGTCAGCGGCGTTTTCTCTTATAAATTTTCTCACATTTTCCCGTAATATTTGAATAACCCGTGACACCGCCGAAATCTACCTCGCCGTTCCGTTCGCAGGCGCTCGCGGGTACGAGAGATTTGGAAACTGAAAAAAAAATAAACCTGCAAAACCTTTCGTATCGCGCACCGCAAACGTTTCCTTTCGCTCGTGTAGCATTATCAAGAATATCGTTATTAATCCACTCCCCCCCCCCTCTCCTACCGAATATCGGAACGAAAGAAATACGAAAGTTCGACCAGTGATTTATAACAACCCTACTATATCGTTCCCTAACCCCATAGAGACCACAGACTCAGCATTTTTTCATGGAGTTCCTCCACCATTAACTTCATAATTCATAGCCAAGGTTGATACGGTCTTTCTAGTTAATTCAGCAAGATCCCACCGAATCTGCTACCCGTAGTTACTATAATTCTTCCCCGTGAAACAGAACGTTCTACCGAGAACGTGAGACACTCTACGATCCATCTACTGCAATTCAAAATCCAAACTCTACCATTCACCTTACCGAAATTCAAAATCCAAATTCACCCTCAACAGTAAACTTCATTATCATCTCCGCACTTTTTCCAAAACCAAAAAAAAAAGAAAATATCTATAAAAGAAATATCTCCAAAAATTTCCCCCCAATATCGAAGCGTGCCAGGAATTCCATGTTTCCCGCATATTCCCGTCGAAATTTTTTCTCCCCCGGGACTTCTTTTTTTTTTTCGCGACGTGTGAGTAGCTTCGTGACACCGTCAAGACCTATCTCCATATTTTGCTGGTTGAGCAGGCCACAATGGTCGGGCTGGTTGTTCAGGAGGAATGATCGCGTTCAGTGAACTGTCGAGCACCGTCGACCGCTTGTATGCATCTCACGGTGTCGATTGCCTGTCGACATTTTGTCCCTTCGAAACGGGAGGGTAGCGACGGCGGTGCTAAGCGATAAGCTTAACACGGTGACTACGGGTCAGAGGGGACCCGGTCGCGGCTGGATGCACGGTAGAAAATGTTCATGGCGAAACGGCCGCGTAATTTCACGCCAGGACGTGAAGATTGCCTAGTTTTAAGGAGCTTCCGCCTTAAGGGGTCAGAGCCAAGGGAATATTTCACTCGAAATACGTAAAAGGAAGGAATTGTTCTTCTACCTTATTCCAACCATCTTATACCGTTTAACTGTCTTATTCTATGTAACGTTAAAGTAGTTCCCTACATTTTTTGATTATGGGACGAAGAAAGATCTTTGAAAGAAAATTTCTTCTCGTTATTTTTTTGTATATGTGTATATGTGTGTGTGTACGTGTGTGTGTGTGTTTTTTTTTTTCTTTCGGTACGAGATTTAAAATCTGATGCTGTTCGATGTGACGTGTTTCCAACTCGATGCATCGCCCGCTCGAGTGTTGATCGGTCGTGTGTTATTTGTCATGCGTGCTGGTTTATTGATATATGGACGAACATGATCCGGTTTGAAGGTACTGGCTCGGTCGAATGCTAATTACTGTTGACGCTTTCGCCGACGTCCACGATGGTTTTCGTCGTTTGAGGATATTTTTTTACATAGTGTATTTTCACGCTTTGAAGGATTCACGGTGAAGGTGGATCATCGATGTATACATACATATTTCGTTCTATCTATAGTTCCACTAGGAAATTATCGTTACAACCGAAACGTGGGCGACGAATGAGAAAGTGTTTCCAATTAACGCGAGAGTGGTTTTTTTGTTTTATCGTTAGACGGCATATTTCGTTTCGCCACTTTATAATTCTCGTCTCACACGTGTGTGCCCGTCCGGCATGCACTCGTTGGGGAGAGCTTCAATTCATTCAAAATTATCTGCTTCCTTCCTGACCCTTTCTCTACCGTCACGAGACGGAGCAACTTGTATGCGCCACATTTTCAGAGAATTATCCGTGTTCGTGTCCGCGGGTTAACACAAACTATGTACGTACGTACGCAGCCGGGCGGCAAAGCGAAATATGAAACACATATTTTTCGCCCCGCCACTCTCGACGGGATATTTTATAGTCCTCGGTAATTAGAGTTTGTTCGAATTCCATTCGGTTCGTCGTCTAAGCAACGACTTTCATACCCCGGTAGTCTTGTTTCAAACGTAGTCGCGGACATGCGACAAACGCTACGGAATTCCATTTGAAAATATCCTTATTATCTCTCTCTTGCAATCGGAGCGCAAAACCACTCGTGTTTCACGTTTCCTCTAACGTTCCGCTATCGAAGACAGCCGTTAAAAGGTAGAACGGACTACATATAGTATACGAAGTAGAGAATTCGATCGGGTTTCAAGGGACACCATTTTCTTAACAGTACGTAATACAATCCCACGCGAATAGTCTGCGTATATTCAATTGAAAAGTATCTACATCTTTAAACAACGAGGGTACAGAATCTACGAGGGCTACAAACATCCATACACACACACACACACACACACACACACACATTCTCAACCCAACGAAGATTCGTGTCTGAAGTGAATGAGATTCCAGACGTAAAGCAACTAATCTCCTAATGAGCATTCATGGTATCTTAGTCGCGTGGGCGGGACCGCGCAGCAAAAACACAATGCCTCGATGATATTACCAAACAAACTCATCATCTAACTAGTCCGTTAGTCCGGACGGCAACAGGTGAGAGCAGATATTGATATTACAATTCGTAAACTCCGTTAGTGAGAAAGATTTATGTTGCGGCGCACGTCCCGTCCAGGTACCCGCTCGAACTGGATTCGGGTTGGGGGATCAATACTCTAAATCCCGGCTACACCCGTAGTTTGTTGCCGTTTGTTCAAAGCCGTCCCACTGACAACGTGTCTTTCGGAACTGTCTCCGGCAACGACTCCGCAACTTAACTAGACGCAACCACTTGTTGGCCCTCGCCCGACTCTGTTTCTACGGTCAGGACTAATTCCCGGCGTCGAGTGTTCCCGGACGCGGAGGCGAGCCAACTCCGTGTTGTATACCTGCGGAATCAGTTCGTGGAGACGGGCCCCGTACCGTCGACCGGGGAAAACCTGACGTCAGGTACGAGTTCCGATGGATTTGACGTCGGTGAATGTTGTTGGTACGTGTGGAAAGGTAAAGGGAAAGAGAGTTGAAGTTTTAAAATTTAAACGCACTCTGGTCAGATTTGTATCGATAATGTTGAAATTAGGGACACAATTTAATTTTGCTTATGATTGTTGATGGGAAATGTGTCTATTTGTGTAAAAGTAAATTTTGTGTGAAGGTTTTTGGGGATGTTTAGAGGAATGTTTGATTTTTGGATGTTTTATATAAGTGTGATTGATAATTAATAGGAATGACTGTGAGATTTAGTTTTTAATGTTTCATTGATCATTATTTCTTTTCTTGTTCCCTGAGTGAAATGATAGTTAACCATTGATTCGTCTAGTATTGTATTACCGTACAGTACGTGCTCTCTATGCAACGAACACAAATATTTTTTCGGGAGATTATCAGTGATATCGATGCAGAGCGTATCTGGAATTGGATTCACTCGGATCCGCTGTTTTGTTGAAATTTAATGTCACGCGGGAGATGGGTTTTGAATCTTCTGTGTTGCCAGATACAGGATTACCGAATGTATCGATTGTATTATTCGTGCGATACAAATTTTAGATACGCACCGCCGTTAAAGGCGGATCGTTGTAAATGTATGAAAAGTAACGCGGTCGCAATATTTTACTATTCATAATATGCATATTTTTTTTGTGTCCGATCTAAATGCTCGGTAGTAGTAGTAGTCGTAGAACCGTCGGGCAGCTTAAATTTGTAATTCATGTTTAATTTATAGTATCCGTTCCTTTCGCGGTGTATAATGTTTTCTTATACCGAACTCCCGGCGAAGTTTCGGACTTTCGCGGCTTTTGTGTACACGTCGCGGTGGTATACTATACACACTCGGTTTCCATACACATACAGTAACGTTGGCGGTCTGTACGGGGGAATTTTATACGCATAAAATATGTTTGCCTTTTTCCGCGTAATTCATTTTTCATTTTACTTGACACCTCATGTAAATTCCTCTCCGTACGAAGGGTAACACGATTTTTCCATCGCGGAACGACAACAGTATATGATACGACGAGAAAAATACCCACGGTAACACGATGCCTTTTCATTCGACTATTTTTTTTTTATTTATGTCGACGGCCGTACGGTTGAAACTGTACAAGTCATTCGATCGGTGACCGTACGGTAAGTAATTAATGAAATAGAAATACAATGATACAAATTTCCATGGAAATTAGATGTTTTTTTTTATGGAGTCGAGTGAAATTATTATTATTATTATTCCCAGAGGGAATATTATTTTCTATTCGGTGAAACGAGTATTTCGACCTAGGTCTCGGGGAACAGTTTAAATTTTAATAGCTTATTGTTAACTGTCTCGAACTCTCGCCGAGAGATATTTATTTCCCAAATACCGATCGCAGAACCTGTTGCTACAACGCTCGGGAAATAATCACAGTTCGGTGGATCCGTAGGTTAACAATACACGGTAGGGTTCAAGAAATCGTACGGCTAGCTTGTGCTCCGCAAACAATGGAAAATTGCGTTATTCATTATTTATTATTTTTACCTGGTAACGTTCCCGTATCGTCGATCCGTTCCGGCGAACCGTATAATATGCTTTTTTTCTCTTTTTAATCGGAGCAACGAGATGTTCTTATTACGCTTCGACGATTCGATCGTTTCATTATTTTACAACATTGTTTAACAACAACTACAACGTGTCTACGGGTGTATTATGGAATTTGCTTGAAAAACTACCTATCCGTAATGGAACATCCCAGAATCAATCTTTGCGTAGCGAGAATTTTTTTTTTTTGTTTTGTTTATCCCTCTTTCGGAAAATATTTTCATCCGGTTGCAGTTTGCACAATATTTGCAGTTACAACGTTAAATCGTGGTTCACAGACGGAAAGTTGGACGGGTCCCTTTGACTCGGTTTCCTGCAAACTTTTATTAAATTTATCGATTACCAATACGGTTGAAAAAATAAAACTGCGAGAAACACACGCCGGCATTGGTACTTTTTACCGTGCGCCATGTAGCGCTCTTTCACTCTCTCTCTCTCTCTCTCCCTCTCTCTCTCTTTCTCTCTCTGTCTCTCTCTATCTCTCTCTCCCTTTTTTTACCGAAGATCGTAGTAACAAAGGTAAGAACCAATAATAAAAATTCCAGAAAGGCAACGCTGGTATTTCAGAATGCACTTTTTTTGCAATGGCGCCGCCGACGCCGACGCCGCCGACGCCGCTGCGTGGATACAGTAGCAGGTCAGAAAGTCTTTCTCTCTTTCTTTTCGCCGATCATTCGCTTTTTTCCCACCCTCGCTACGTATTCGCGATCCGAAAGGTAGTAAAACGTTCCGCCGAAGTGAAATAACACCCGTTGCTGTGAAAACCTCGGTTCAGATAGGTTTTTTCCGTTCTTTGTAGATTTCGAAAATATTTTCGTATCCGGTGACCCAACTCCGTTTAATTAGTGATAACTCCGATTTCAAGTTGCTTTGATATAAAGCCCTTTGATTAACAGCCTGGTTAAAGAGGAGGAAAATCGTGACACGGAAAGACCTTTTCGTTAATGTATTGAACGTTTGCCGACTGTACATAGGTATTTACATATTATGTATATGTGCACGATAATCGTTGCATATTTATAACAAATTTTTTTCCACCGTGCAGACTCAGAATAATAATAGTTACCTTACAGAATATAATCAAAATTAATGCCTACCTCAAAGCCGTCAATTATTCTTCATACAAAAAAAAAGAAAATAGAGATCTAAACGTAGACGATAAATTTTCCTTTATTATCCGTTCAAATCTTCGTTATCGAAGATCTCGATAAAAAGCGAAACGTATCTCGCCGGAATACTGATATCAAAACCATCCTATACTTTACAACACATATGTATGTATATGTATACCTGGTGAGAAGCAACGATCCACTACTAATTGCGATTAAATGTCTCGGTCACTGTCGTGACACTAGGAATGGGTGGCAATATATCAAAAATTACTTTTGGCTTCGCTTTTGCGATAATAAACGCTGCCGAAACCCGCCCAATATTGGCAATTCTCTGTATACAGGTACGTGGTCAGGCTGGATACACGTATACACGTACATACACACGTATATGTATGTATGTACGTGCACGCATGACCAATATACAACGAGAGAAAGAGAGGAGACTTTTTCCTATGTACGAACACGGTATATCAGCCGATATTACCAAGGGGCGAAAAACTCGAAAAGACCCTTCTATCGTTCAAACCCCGGGGCTATATTTGATCAGTTAGTCACTACTGGGACTCCCAGGATATTGTTACTGATGGTCTCGGTTAATATTCTCGGATTACCCATCTCCCGAATGCGCGGATGTCGGTTTTCGAAAAAAAAACAAGAAAAAAAAATCATACTCGAAACCGTGGCATCTTTCCCTGAGTCGATGTTAATGAGAACGATACCGGGGAGGCACGTAATTGGTGAACTCCCGGTGTTCCTTGCCTCCCAGGATTATCAGGGGATATGGAGAGGGATCTACTGTACGTTTAGTGAGTTTAAGTCGATGCACCATCCGAGGGAAATAAACTACAGGAATTTTCGTCGAACGATTTTGTCGTGAGTCGATGGAATAGGTTTTCAAATTTATAATCAAAAAGATATGTTCGAATAATCGTAAATCTATATCCCTTAGAAATTGTATTATACATCCTTTTATTATTTTAATGAAACATTAATTGATCTGGAAATCACAATTTGAATACTTACAATTATTTAAATCGTAATTGAAAGAATATCGTACACAGAACGGCAGAGATTCTATCATCTCGTTTAAACTCCGTATTTCTTTCAACAGGAATCGTATTATTACGTTTCTGAAAGAAACGACATTAGTTTCTTGATAATCCAACCATTCTTCTTTTACTCCTATCACGTTACTACTCTCTCTCTCCTCTTCCTCTCCGGTTAACCGCGCTCAGTTTTCTTTATTTCTCTACCACACGAGCAATCAGAACCGCAAGAACCCGCGCGGGATTTGAAAAATAGAAACGATAAACGATTATGATTTAGCTACGCTGAAATGGAACGGTAGTTCTCTCGATTCACGTTCGGGGATAATTAATCGGACGTTTATGTTACGTCCGACGTTTATGGTTCTAAGATCCAGCATGTATGGGATGGATTTTCGCGACTCGAACCTCGTGGCACGCTCGCTTTCCTTTCCTCTCCCCTCCACACCATTCATTGCGACGCTAGGGGGGGGGAGGGGGGAGGGGGTTCTGCTAATTGAACGGGTAATTGATGAGGCTGCAGTCTGTACTTACACAACGCTCCAATTGTGCTCAGCCAAGCGCCGGCACGGTGTGCCAATATTAGCGATGCACTCGACGTCCCTATAACGGACCCCTCCACGCACAAATAATGCCCCGAGTACCATAAATACTCGACGGCTTCCGCAATATGCCTCGACGTCGCTCCCAAGAACACGGCCCTTTCAAAAGCGCCCGAGAGTGGTCCTCGAAGGACCCGAGACACGAATACCGAAAGATGTCGCATTCCCCTGCATATGCCGTGCTAATCATTTTTTTTTCAAGGGCCCCGAAGGTGTTTGTTAGTTTTCACGTCGATGCGACGCCCCGACGCGACGACGCCGTCGTTCTTTTTTTTTCTCCTTTTTTTTTTAGTCTTTTTGGTTCGTTCTTTCGTCCCGTGGAAATTTATGCGGCATGTGTTTTCCACCCCCACCCCTCCCCGACCAACGTGTCTGATATACATGTAAACGGGGTAACATCTTTTTTTACGACAGTTGGATTATGTGACTGTTTTCAGTGAATTGGAAACATGTTTATACGTTGTGTTGGGTGTAACAGTTGAAATAGTTTTGTGTTAGGGAAAAAAAGGGCTACCGGGGAAATATCGTTCTGTGTACGATCGTGTTTGACCGTGAGATACGCCGGAGAATATTTTATTTTTCTTTTGTTTATTAGGTGATAGTATTTGTTAGATGATATTTTATTATCGTGATAGATTTGATTTTAATTTGATTGAGCGGTGTAATTCGATAGCATTATTCGAACATCGTGAAAAATAGTATCTTTATTTTCATCCGATATTTTACTGATTAACCGAAGCACATACTCTGCAACCGGAAACTATTACAGCCGTGGAATAACTGAAAACAATTTACCGGCGGTGATATTACCTTTTTGCTGATAAATAAATTTAAGTTACGCCAGCCGCACGATCTCCTCCACGCACAAATAATGCACTTAAGTACCATAAATACTCGACTGTTCGCGCAATATTTCTCGCTGTCATTTCCTCGTCCCGTGCGGCGGGAAAAATGGGAAAGGGCCCTCGAAGAATCCGAGACACGAATACCAAAAAACCAAACGCGACAAATTCGTCTCTACATTGTATGTATTCGACTACGCTGTTTCGTCGGTCGCGTTAAAAATTCGTCACGTTTATCGCCGACTCACGCGTGTTCACGCATAACTCACCGGTAATTATGCGTGTAAAAAGGAAGTCCATCGACACGGAGTTCATTCGTGAAATCTTCTTTATCTCCTTCGATTGTGTAAATCGTAGTTCCTCGTTGTTGACTTCCGTGGCTACCATCTTTACGTGACTGGTATACCAAACGAGTGATAATAATTCACTGATGGAATCACTATAAAAATCTTCCGGGCATCGGGTGAACCCTCGAAATATCACGTTATTAATTCCGAGGTCGAGGTGAAATTTCCCTGTGTTCGTATATATTATTAAATTACGATTCACGCTTTCACGGGGTAGCCGTGAAAAATCGTAAAAAAGTGCGGCTAGAGGGTAGGAAATATATTATAAATAAATCAGGTGCAACGTATACGTTGGCGGTATTCCCGGTTTCTCGACGATACGCGTATGAAAAAGCTGCGTTTTGATGCGTGTAAAAAATGCCCGGAGGGTGCTGAATTCTTGAATATACTTAACCCGTGTTTTTCGACCCCGGCCCGTTGAAAGTTGCAGTCACGTACATAAATACAAAAAAGTCCGGCGCGGTTTTATGAGGTTCCGCGGTATACACACACAGGGGCACGTAGAGTGTCGACACGGGGGTGGAAACGAGAGAGAGAGAGAGAGAAGGAGAGAGAGAAAGAGTCAACAAAGAGAGGGAGAGGGATAAGTCTGCGCGGAACTTTTGTAATACGCACGCTACGGAACCATAGATTTGAATTAATTCGGCGGCGAAGTTTTCCCTCCGGCAAATAAAAATAAGTCACTGTATCAATTTAATACCGCTTTATAGTCTATCCTGTCTTCTGGATCTCGCCGACCCTTCCTTCCCGTGGTATTTGTCTGCGGCGAAACGGAACAGAGAAAACACAACGTGGAAAGTAAGAGAAAGAGAGTGAGAGAGAAGTAGGGGGACGATGAACCTTCCACATTATTACTTTGCCCGTTGTTCAAGAATTGGTCAAACAGTGCGACTCAAATTACCCGTCTGACGAAAAAAAAAAAAGATTTCAAGTGTCGATGAAATCGTCCACTACACTCCACCGCCGGTGGCAAACAAAAAGTTATTAAAACTGGCTTTATTATGGACCCGCCGTACATGCTCAATCCACGTTTCTCGTGAAATCCGGTTTAATAATAGCTAAAGTGAACTTTTCACGGTATTATAAAAAAAAGAGAGAGAGAGAGAGAGAGACAAAGAGAAAAAAAGAAAAAACATCGTAATCTCACTATTCACGTACGATCTTTAAACGGCAACAAAAAATTTCATATAATAACAGGTAATCAACATTTACGATCTTATCCTCTTAATAGTCTCCTCGTAGTATCAAAACAACTGGTTCACCGAGACACGAAACGTCCCCTACGGGGTCTTTTCTTTTTCGTTCCGAGACGAATCGATAACTCGCTGATTTCTAATCCAACGAAATTACAAACCGTGCTACTTGTCACGGTCAGTTACACATTACCAACAGGGAGTACAATATATCTACTCCCAGGGTGTCCCATAACTATAATAACCTGTCACCATGGCGGACTAATTGAAATTTCTTCTCGATTCACCGGCGAAAGTAAGCAACTAACTGGCTGGTAATACCGACGAACATCAAAAGCAGTAGCAACAATGGTATTTCGTTTCCGCGCGGACCGTCCTGAAAATGTCAGGGGTAATGCAAACAACGGGACAATTTGCCGTGCACTCCTCTAGTCCGGCCGTCTAAGCGTAATTCGTTTACCCTTAATTCCTCATTGAGCCCGGGTGAGTGTATTATTCCGACGCATCTCCGTACCCGGGACTTTGTTTCGCATTTACCCTCGCGTTACACCGGTACCCGTAGCCAGGGCGTAGTGCTAGAACGGCGCCGCGAGCTGTAGTACATTTTACGGTTGGCTAGCCAGTAATGCAGTAATTAACGTTTCTTTCATGTACTCTTTTGCTTTCACCGCTTTAAACCAGCTGCGTTCCGCGTACTGTGTGCGTAAGACCCTGTGCTTAGTGTCCACCGTATCGCACGTACACGTACACGTATACGTATACCTGAAATATACGTATAGACATGTATGTAGGTACATACGTTTGTATGGATATGTATGTATGTATATGTATATGCACACGAAACTCGGTATACATATATAACTGTACCGTAGTTGTAGTATATAATGTGGCTATATATACATATATGTGTACGTATTTACACAGACAGGAGTACATTCAACCTTTTCCCCTCTATTTTCACCCTTGTACTCCAGACCAAGCAAAGACCCCCGCGGTGAGCTCCCTTCCTCCGCCTCTTCCGTCAAGTTGAAAAAATAATTACCCCATAAGCCGGACCGTTTCCGTCCACGCTCTTTCGACGTGTGTACATACGTTTCAGCTTACATTTATACGTGTTCGTACGTACGTAGGTTTGTATGTATGTATGAGAGTATGTACATATAGGTACGGAACGCCCGAACGTTGGTGAATCAAGATCGACCAAGGTCTTTCACAGGAGAAATGAGGGAAATGAATGTACGGTCCGTTGATGAAAGTATAACGAACCTTTGACGTCCACGTGAGGAATGGTAAAAGGCGTTTGATTCTGTATTTGATTCGACCGAATACATGTACGTCGACTAGGAACCGGTTTTAATTGTTTATTTAACGCGGTGGTTATATAGGGATATTTCGGATATTTCGTAAAATATCGATTGAAATTACAAAATTATACGGATCCCTTGTGGCAAAGCCACATGGTGGATATTTCTGTATTAAATCTCTCGGTCATCGATGAAAATAGTCATCGGACCGGCGGCAATCGTGGATTTTAATTTGCGCTTCGCATTTGCATTTAAACGGTTTAATGACAAAGTTTAATTTCTACCGTGTGTATTTGGGAATCGATGAAAGTTTGATTGACCGAAAAAAAGGGAGTAATTTGCAGGGGGATTCCGATAGGAGGAGATTTTAAGGTTATTACCGTGCCAAATGACTCCGGCGCGGACTAGGGATGATTGACGCGTGTAAAATAATTTCACGTTATTCGTCGGCTCTGTTATATTCGTCCGCGGGATTTATGTTCAGTTATAATTCACTTATCGTAGCGCAAATTGCGTTCGTTGTAATATTTTCGATTGCCGTATCGCACGCAAGTCCCGCACAATTATTCGAGTCACTCGAAATGTAGTGGATTTTAATTCGCAACTCCACGTCGCGCTTTTGCCAGCTTTAACGTCCGACTGGTACGCTCGGTACCGATGGAATCAATAATAACGATTTATTAACTTACAATTAAATTCTACGTGATCGAAAAATCTCATTTAAAACGACAAAAATCCTTTCCATCGAGGAGAAAAAGGTATTTCTAAATTCCACTGTAAATCTAAATTCCACGACTGAACGAAACATTTTCGTCACGCATGATGGGTCGTTCGTGTAAAATATAAAATCCCGATAGAACGAAAAATTGTTTGCTCGGAAGAAATCGCGTAACTAGAAACGATTCGCAGATCGAAAAACCGTGAGGGAATTATACGGCGTTACCGTTCGCGAACGTCGCTAACGTATTCGATCGAGAATTATCGTTCGTTCTCCAAAAGTCTTTCGACTATAATGCCGTTCGTTTTCTTTTTTCCTTTTCTTTTTCTTTTTATTGGCATATTTTTATTGTTATATCAGGGGCACGAAAATTGAGCCGGGATCGAAGGAAAGCACTTTGCATTCACTACTGCCACCCTTTTCGCCCGGTATAAAAAGCATGTTCTATCGGTAATCGAGGCAAGCTGGAGAGTCGAAGTCTCGTAAAATCGTAGAAGTAAAAGAATCGCCCGTACCGAGAGTGGACGGAGAGACCCCGGCTGACGGTGAAAAAGACGAGCGGGGGAGTCACAAATATATTTACCCCGATTGCCCGCCCATTTTTTTCACCGTTCGACCTTGCCTCCGACCTACACGAAGAGAAATAAAATTTTAGTAACACGCCGATGACCATACTCCACCATCCACCTTTACGGACGACTGTAAAGATCGTCTCCGTCGTTTCTTCCATTCTACAGTGTACTTGTTAAAAAAAAAAAAAGAGAGAAAAAAAATAGTATCTCTTCACGTTTTACGTTCACGATGATTTCCCTTGACTATCCGCGATTGGACCATCTACGCATGTATGTATATGTATATTATATTATGAACGTATGTAGAATACCTACAGTTATATAGAAATCCCGTAGAAAACTGGAATAATCGAAGAGCTCGTTTTCGAGACCAATCGACGTTAACTTCCGTTATCGACGATTTCCCGGAACAAGTATGCGAAACTTGGATTCTGATATCGGTTAAAGTGTTTCGTTCTTTGAGCCGTGGCAAACCTTCGGTGCAACGACTCGAAGGAAATCGACTCGCGAATACAGGCGGAGGGATATAACAGCAATAGCAACAAGAAAAAAGAAGAGAGAAACAGAGAGAGAGAGAGAGAGAGAGAGAGAGAGAGAGAGAGAGAGAGAGAGAGAGAGAGAGAGGAAAAAAACGGAAAACACGGTAAGGAAAGGAGAGGGAAGTGTTGTCGTGGGGTTCCGCAACGATTATGGTTGCTCGTGTAGCCACAGTGGTTTACTTGCGGCACGAATTTGCTCTGCGTGTATGCTGCGTGCACGGCATCTACGGAGAAAACCGTGACACCACGACACACACACACAAACACGTACGGTTACCACTACTACCGACGGTATTGCGTATTCCAGGCGCAATGTAATGCACTTTCGCGATGCGCTCGAGGAGGCATTTCAGACTTTCGTGCCGCGCGAGGACGTGCAATCGCAGAGACCGAGAGACGCGAGTGTCCTATGCGTATGTATTATGTAACGGAGAAGCGTACCCGGTAACCAGTACGGAAGAAGTTTGCTGATTAAACGAACGGGCAAACGAAAAACAAGAGGGACCCTCGGAAATATGCGGGTATTGGAACGCGGACATTGGCGATGAGAAACTGTATGTATAGCAAATACACTAGATGGTGGTAATGGGCTTAGGTTGTTTTTAAAAATATTTCATTTTTTTCTATTGCCCAATTTAACGTTTCTCCAATTTTGTTTACTTGGACGAAATTCTATATTAATCCTGAAATTTTAATGGGACTCTTCACTTAGTTGGTTTGTAGGACAAGTAATAAATAATAGATAGATTAATAAGAAAATTGTTTAAATTATATTATCGAACACATTAGCTTTATTCGTTTTTGACAGAACACTAGTGTCTGATCTAAATAATCTATTTCCCTGAATTTAAGCCTGACGAGGGTAAAACTCGCTGTTGGTGGTAATTAGGTGGATAAAGTTAATATAGAATCGCGCGTATTGTGAACTTTATAATAATAGAGATTTTAATAATAATTAATAGTAAATTTAACTCGATATATGCGATACGTATGCATAGATTTCCCCCTCCCCCCCTTCCCCGATCCATACACCGCACCGAAATACAATCCCGATTATTAATTTTCCAACGTTAAAGTATAGTCGAAATCTATTTAACCACTAAATTGAAGTTGGTCGAAATTACCCGACCCAATCACGGGCTGATTAAATATCAATATACACCGGGTACTGCATCTAATTAGCATAGAAATTCTTTCCCGTCGCGCTTATTATAATCTCTACACATATACATATATTATAATCACTTTATTTTATCACGACGTTAACATTCCATTTTTCTTCTCCCATCCCCCTGTCCGATAACCCGGGTACAACGAAATGATAAAAGAAAAACAATGTCACATTCAGCAGTAGTATTTTACAGTTACTGTAAATAAAAGACGCGCGAAGGAGCGTACTTCCCTTCTTTACTGCGGCATATTATTGCCCCCTTTTATATCTTTTTTTTTCTCTCCTTTCTTTTTTTTTTCCTTCACCCGTGAAACAGGAAGTCTGACTGTATCTGGCTAAAGTACGATCTCCCCAGGCGTATCGCGAACGCGGGCACGAAGTTATACCCAATAGTTAGAGCAATACTTCAATCGGCGCGTACCCGACGCAGGAAGGACGTTTTTATGTTACTTCGATCTGATGTATTGCGATTCCGTTCCTTTCGGTATCCCATGGGAAATTTAAAAAATCCCAATCCGGCCGACGGAAAAGGGGAACGCGCGCATGAAACTATTCATCTCGCGCTTGTATTTCCGGCGAGACGTTTGTGCATCGCGTAGGCATGATTATATTTCCCTTCCGCGCGAGAAAGGGCACGTCGATTATTATCGGCCCGTCAGGTTTCCCGGGAAATAAAATTATCGGTGAACGTTTGTTACGGTTCCAATCGTGTACGTTAAATCGCGCGTTGGTTCGCACCGATCGACTCTTCCTGTTTTATCTATTCGCGTTTCATCGTTCGAGTTTCTCGTTAAATTCTTTCACCTCGATGTCATATTTATCAGAGATCTTTAATCTGTCAGTGTGAGAAGAAATTCACGGTCGTTTTCGGGAGTGCGTTTATATTATACGATGAAATTTTTAAACCCATACTTAACACCCTTAGGAAGTATTTTTTCTTCTATATTCCCGTCTTACTTTTTAGTGCTTCAGAAATATTTCTCGCTTTTAGATTTTCTATATTTAGCCGACATCGGTTGTTCATTTATCGGAGCATTCGTGGCGTCTGGTACGAATTACTAAAGCGACAACGGAGTGCTATATATTTCTTCACTTCACCAAGAAACGTATATGTACGCGAGCTCGACTGATTATTATGTTGGCGCGATTCTTCGGCGCAAACGAAACGGACAATCTTCAATTTCGATTATGTCGTAGAATTTGCAAAAGTGTTACCACCGAGACGGGATGAAGGGAGCACCGCTTCCAGAAATCATCGGCACGGAGATTGGGTCGTTCGTGTGACTACTAATCAAGCATAAGCCGCTTCGTTTCGGTATATACATATACATATACATACATACCCGCGGACACAGTATTCGACACGCAACCAATACATTTCGGTGGATTTTAAGTACAGGGCATCGCGAACATCACATGTCGGGGATAAAAACACATACGCACCGTTTCATTAGAACGTTTTAATGCGGCTATTAAAAAAGCATTGCCGGCCGTAGTTACACGTGAATGTAATTCACAAATGATGTGACGTCACGTGAAAATATTGCATACCCGAGTGTTACGTAAAGGAAGCGTATCTGCTCCGCGAGGAATAATCGGTGAAATACACACATATACATGTATGTACGTATATTCACGTATACATAAGCTTCGTACGAGATCTGCTTTCATAGATTTGTATCGTGTGCGTTTATTTCGATGAAAGATGAGCTCGTAAAGACATCAAAGGGGCATCCTCAATGGCAGAGTAAAGAGTGCGGAAGCACATAAAAGTTGTATTAAGCATCGGGAATAAAATGGAGAGATCAATCTCCACCGTCATATGTATGTGTGAGAGTATAGTAAAAAAAAAGCCGATGGGAATTTTCAAGTAACGTTTATAACGTAACTTATTACGGCAGTGGTACCCATGCTTTATCAGAAATGGCATGCATCATATATTTTTTTTTATACATTCGCTTAAATCATGCGACAGTCATAAACGTGATCAGTCATGAAATGCTCGTGTACCGTGTGCAAGTATAACGATCGCATTTGCGTTTACCGCTTTAAAATACGCCCGTTTACTGCGATCATACGTTTCCTTTGCTGCAAGTTTTACCTGCTTGTAGAGTATGGAGTAGCAACCATTACCCTCCCCATCTTTCCCCTCCCACCTGATGTAAATCGTTTCGAGGAACGATGGATAAGCACGTATTATTTTTAAAAAATATATATACCTATGTATAAATTATACAGAAATTTTTGATGATTTTTATATAATCCTGAAATAATGTATACGTGAAACACGCAAGTTTGTTTGTTATGTTTTTGGTATAAAATATAATATTACACAGGCTTTTATAGGGATAACCTTCTTCGTGGGGTAACAAAGGAACGAGTTATTTCAGGTGGTAATAGTTATTACCCCGGTTTTGTATACCCGTTGCTTTTCGAGCGAACGCGGTAATGGCGTCGTGTGGAAAAGATGCCGATGAGAAGATTTGTGCGTACGCGTACGTACGTACGTACGTTGTACAACACCATTTGTGTAAACCATTTCGTTGCGACCGCTCGTAAAGCACCGAAATGCAAACATCCGGTTCACGAGTGCAGCCCTCGTAAAACTTAAAGGGCACGATGATGTTACAGCGATCCGAAACAAATCCGAAAAACGCGCAAGTATAAACGTCTCCGCCGCGTGTGCCAATGTCGTAAAAGACTTTTGTAAGACCACCGTGACACTGGACTTTCAACTTTTAACCTCGAACCACGTTTTGCCGCTAGAATTTTACGTTGTTTAGCCACAGTGATCTATTTCTGTGATCTATTTCTGTGTTGGATTACGTGGAATTATTTTTTACGTTGAAATCTAATTCGTACGGATTGTATTGTTAATCGAGATGTCGAATTACGGTGAAAAAAGAACGATGAGTAGATTCTGTTACATTACTTTTGAAACATTGGGAGAGAGAGAGTCAAATATGGAATTGCCGGTAATGAAATAGAATATTCTATTTGCCCTGGGAAAATTTCGTAATTTAATTGCGAAAGCGTAACAAGTCCGCGTTTGTTTCTCTGTAGAGCAATTCCTGCAGCTTCTGTGGACTAACAATGGCTACCGCACGGTGATATACGGGAGCTAATGAATTCTCGGGATTTTTGTAAATAACCATACGTTCCGGCGACTGTGAATTTACGAAAATGATAAATTCATCGAGACCTGTTTACGTGTGTCCATGTGTCGATATCGTCTGTGTACCACTGTTCGTCAAAGTGTGAAATTCATCCGCGACTTGGTTATAAATTCGTGAAAAACAGACTACTCCGAATTCTTTCGAAATTCGCGGAAAGTTAACTCGTTTACACGAGGTCCCTGAATACGTATCACGCTTTTCGCACGTATAGTCGTTTATTAGTACACACGGTGTATGTACGTGTGCGAACCTGCGTTTAATCATTATTACTTACCGAGTTAACATCGTCGTCAGACATTGTTTCGCGTCTCGATTATGCGCGTTACACGTGACGGTTTCTGTTGTTGGTACACGACACGGCCGACTAATAAACATAATCACGCATGTACTTGAGTATACATTGCCGCACTCGCGACGGACAATACAATTGTCCCATAAACACGTTACCGTAGAATATAACAATCGGGTCGGCGATAAATGCGGCTGAACGCGAACCGATCGGCGAGAATGTGTCCGGTTTAAACGTTCCCGCGTCTCGAACACTCGTAAACCATAGAAGACAATTAACCCTGGGTGTCGACGATGATTTAAACAACGTCGAGTGAGTTACGTCTCTCTATTTTCTTTTTTCGTCTCATTTTTTGTCGTTTATATATTTTTTTTAATTTTCACACAAAATTAGAGAACACGATACAATATTATATTGTTATCGTCGATCCATTGTAAGTTACTTGCCGCAACAGTTGTGGTTTATCGCCACGATGGTGTCGACAAACCACAGAGTATTGTAAACATGCTCGCTGAGAATTTAGCTTTAGTTGTATTTTAGGTGTACGAATTACAGTAGTATTCGGAACAGCCGCGGAAAATAACGAAGATAAATGGCTGCTAGGCGTTATTATTTATCCCGGCGGCTGTTTATTTACTCGTGTAATTCTCCCATTATTTTTCACCCGGATATATTACAAGATTCTGCATAACAATGGCCGTGTGTACCCATTAAAAAATTAATATCTAAACGGTAACAGAATATTTGGCCCGTGTATTGTATTTATCAAGTTACGTAATATTCCACAAGTTTCTGCTACGTTTCTAATAAGACGTGCGAGTGGTATTTAATGATCTTCGATATTCATTTCGCGTGGATTGCCACCGTATTACTGCGAAACGGCCACTCGTAAACCGTATTGAAGGGAAGAACTACCGCGCGACTTTGGAGAAACGGATAAACTTTGACTCTTTACATATATATATATATATACAATATAATTGCAGAACGCAACAATTGCGTTTCACGAAGGTGACAGCGGCAGCTTACGAAATTGCGGGTGTGTGTATGCGTGGGAGGCCATTACGTTGGGCCGATCGTAAAATGTTGAAATACAAACATCCGATAAACAACGTATTCGTCGTAAAACGTAGGAGGACGTTACGACAGTTGGAAAGAATCGTTGAAAAGGTATACCGGGATAAATGCTTCGAACCTTCCGTACGTATGTATCTATACAATATATAGATACGTATATGTAGGTGTACGTACACGTGTACATACATACATATGTATACACATAATTCAGACGAAACAGTTAATGAAGATCACGAAACGGCGTAAGCTACGACGTCGTCGCACGTTCACGTTGGCCGTACGGATTATCGATGAAATGTTAATAGCCGTAGATATATCAGCAACGTCCGAAACAAATCAAATTTTATAACGGTCACGATATTTCGCGCTAGTCACGGTAGATTAAATAGACGAGGGGCAAATAAGCTCCGGACGGGGCCAGGCGGCAGCGTGAAATTGAACTATGCGACGGTAAAATTTGATATCGGTTTACTGCAATTAAAATCGATTGATGTGTGATTGATGAAACGACAGGGCTAGTGAAAAGTGTCGGATAATCGCCGGAGGATCGCATCGAATATAATTTATTACCAGTTAATACTATACACATTGTACATATATACCTTATATACAACACATACATACATATACAAGATCAACAATATCACCGCATCTCTATACAAATGGTTATTATTGTATTTTTTTCATAAAATATCCCATGCACCTTTTACTCGGAGACATCAGAATTCCAAACCTCAACGAAACGCGAGCCCGGCGCCGAAATTTGTCTCTCCCGGGCACCGGTAGTCAGAGGCATCAATAACAATTCCCTTTTTACCTACTCGTGTAACTGTCACGATTTACATTCCACCACCCATGGAACATCCAACAACCGGACACGGGATACACGGACACGCGAATCCACGGGGCGACTCGCGCGCTCCTCGTAAATCTTGAGTAACACCGACACCGTATACCGCGCGGGGCCACGAGAAATCGTCGAAAAGACATAACGATTATAAACGTTCGGGCACGCGTTTACACGTGCACATCTCAATGGTGGTGGGGTTAATGAGGACCCACGGGATACATCAGTCATGACGGTATGCGGTAGGTTACGTCCCGACGTATGGGCTATTAATAAAAGTGGTTAATTGCCGGCCGTGCAACAGTGATAGCCGGTGTGACTAGGAAAAGGGGTGAGGGGAGGGAGGGAGGGGGGCGGGAGAGAGAGAGGGTTTTGAACTGGGTACATACTCTCTGCGGACAAGCGATAAAAGTGTACGGTCGTGCACGCATGTGTTTCCGCATAAACGTGTGTAAACATTTCCCTACGACCGTCATTGTCTCACCCTTTCGCGCCCTAAACATTGTCACTTAATACACTGGTATCGTATGCATGTTCACGGGTACGTTACGAGGTGTCTGTGTATTTGTCTCTTATGGTTTTCATACGTGTGTATTTCACTATGTGTGTTTATATGTATATGTGTGTGCGTGTGTGCGTGTGGGTGAACGTTCGCGCGTGTACGTAATGTGCAGACTTTTTGCGGGTAGACGTAATTTATCGCCTGGGAGTATATTAACTGGCGAAACTCCAACTTCTGACGCGGCGAAGGATTTGTTGGATTTGATACACGCTGGCGCGGCTTACGGTCCGCACGAATAGTTTGCAAGAGGGACCCCGGTAACCGTTGGAGAAGCCGGATTGGTTCTTAGGTTGCGGCTTGGGGAAATAGTTAATGCAAAGTAACGGGTACGCGGTTCTTTTTTTTTTTTGCGAAACTCGTCACCCAAGGATGTTGAATTAGCTTGGCATTAGGGGACATTAATTCATACTTGTTGAAATATTATCGAACATCCGGAAGATTTATTATATATTTTTCTATTTACACTGGACACTTACTTCTGTATTAACATATTACAAGTAACGCAAAGAAGATTATAATAAGTACTTTTTATTTCTATTATACTACTATCCTATTATTATATTACATAAGGGACAATAGTAAGACATTTTTCCTTTTCCCATAGCTATCACACGTACGTTTCAACCAGCCACCCTTGTCTTCAAGGGTCAAATATTTCTATCTTGTCTTGCCCGCCGGAATCGCCTATAAAAGTACTTGATTCCGGTGGGGAGACATCAAACCTCTCGCACGTGTGTGACCAGTTGAAACGAGGTACTCCGGAACATGTGGCTCACCGCTCAGTTAAGCCGATACTTCTATGCTCGTGCATTCGGCAATAATGTACGGCAGAACTGTGGGGGGGAGGGGTCACCGGTACCGATCACTCCTTTTCGATTTTTCATCGGTGGGACAATGTTCCGTGCACGCCGGTTATTGCCGTATTTCCGTATTCCGAATACATATGTACGTACGTGCTTGCGCTTTAACGCGTCGCCAATTGCACCAGCTGTTGTCGGTACCTTTATGCTTCTCTCGCTTTCGGTCGACACACACACACACACCCACCCATCCACCCATCCGGTACCACCCATTTTCTCCGGCGAAATTAGGAAAATAAAATTCCGCCGATCGAAACCACTTTCGACAGTGTGCTCCGCAATAATTGGATCGCGGACAGTTTAAACTAAGCCACCGTGAATTGGCCGTTCGGATATATACGCTACGTGAATTGAAGAATCAAACTTTTAACGTATCCGCCGGATCGATTTTTGACTAAACACTCTTTCACCGCGTTAATGTTCACCGTCGTTTTTTTTTTCGTTCTCTTTTCCGGAATAGGGAAATTCGTGATTTTTGTAACGAAACGAGTACGAATACCGTGTGATATTCGAAACGTTGAAAGTTAAACGAAACCGTTGTAACACCCGTGAAATAAGTATCTGGAGTGTACGTACACGTACGAGAGTGTCGTTTCAAATATACATGTATTTAATGGACGAGGTTTTAAGTAGCTTTAAGAAACCGTGAAAGTTTGTCTTTCACCGTGCCACGCGGACCTGTAAAAACACGAACGGTATCAGAAAAGGATTTTATTCGCGGCCTCGCTACAGAAATACCGACACATTCAGCGAAATCCACGTGTGACCCGATTTAATAATCGGTTTATACGGAAATTTTGCATTACTATTCGTCAATCGCGTTCGAAATATTTCATGTCGATTCTATACCGAAGATGATCACTTATTGTCGATTCTGAATGTAGAAAATTGGGTCGTCTTTTCAACCGAATAATTCTACCATTTTAATTCACCTTTATCAGCCGAATATCATTATCAATACATATGTACGTATCGTTGGTCCGTTCGTATTGTTAAGTAGATAAACGAAAAGCCTTAAACACCGGCAGAAATCAGCTTGGCTGTTATTAAATTTCCCAATGCACACTAACGTAATATCCACGATATCTGGAGTAGATTGAGGGTAAGAGGGGAGAGTGGTGAGGTAGGGTGAGGGGGGAGGGGGGGGGTGGTAAAACGGCCAGGTGGGTAATATTGCCAACTTGTTCATACAGTTACCAACACGTGGTGCTGTTAATCACATCGAATTACAACACATGCAGCGAGCGCGTTTTGAGATATGCGAATCTAGTTAGTCCACCGCTGGTGTTAATGCACGCCGTGGAAGAAGGAAAATTGGATAAATGGTCTGGCGCAAATCGAATATTACGTAACCGATCATTCATACCCGAAGATATTGCGCTTCGTTTACACGCCGCGCTTATAGTCGCAGTTTAAATGGGCTTTCAATCGTGCAGACGTTTTGTCGCAGCGACGTGACAAATTTCTGCGACAATAAATCACCCGATAACGTGAATGTAATCTTGTTAATACTATATCGAATACTATATCGTATATGTATATGTACGGTATCCTGTATTTGTTTAAGCGTTACAATAACGATTCTATAATACTGTACGATAGTAGGAATATAAAGGAAAAAACACACACACATTTTAGCAACAAGATACACAATCGAAACAATATCTTTACCCCGTTTAATCTCCGCGTAGGTTGACGGCAAATCCATTATATAAATACAGGGTAAAAAAAAAGAAAACAATTGCTCTCTATAGAAACCTTTTCTCCTGTAACAGCAGGCCCTTTCTTGGACCTTTGCAAAAGACTCCGTTGGAACGCTGTGCCGCGGCTGTCTACCGCAAATACACTGCCGTCCCCTTCCACGAGCATAACTCTATTAAACTTTGAAATATCCTCAAGGTATCGCGTACAATGGTACCAAGAAACGCGTCGTCTATGTCAGCGGAACGCCGGCACCCTCGCTCCACCAGGTCCCGTTGCTTCTGTTTCCCCCCCAAAGTAAACTGTCACATACTTTTCGTATGGGAAAAGCTTTAAAAACAGCAATGAACTATCTCGTCGCGAGGACGGAATCGTACGAATGGAGAGGAATAGGGGGAGGGAGGGGGAGAGAGATGAAAATAAGGCGAAAAAAAGGGGGAAAACACGGCAACGATACCACCATAGTGGTTGACATTTGTGTGCGTGACCGATGCGTGAATACACGCTGCGACACACACACACACAAATGAATCGGTGAAAAAAAAAGATAGGGAACTTGTGAGAGTGCGACGCGTCAACCCTTAGTCGAGGAAAGGGAGGTAGGGGGGGAAGGTTTCGCCGTGCAGGGGTTGCACGATTTTATCTCTGGCATTCTTCTAGAAAAGGGGTTCCGATCTACGTGCTCCTTATTCGGTCACGCACACGCGCAAAATCCGATATCGTCCCACGCGTGTATCCGTGTACGTGCGACTGTACGTATGTATGTATACGTGTACACGTGACACAATGACGATTCACCAACGTCCCATGGCCCTTTAAGCGAACCAAGGAAATCTTGAGACGAACCCATCCTCTCCCTTCCTCTGTTGCCGAGTTAAACTCTAATCCCACCCTTTCCCAGTTTCCATCCCCCCCTCTCACCCCCACCCCTTTCCCCCTAGTCGTCCTCGTCTCTATCCTTTTCCTCTTTTCAACCCTCCACCCCGGGCCACTTCGGTCTTTAGTTGGCATACCTTTTCAATTCTCCAAGCGACATCCTTTTCCTGGGTACAAATATCGCTCCACCGGATCGACGATTAGATCTCATCTGATTAGTCTTGGGAGTACGTTAAGAGCTTAAGGGATGTACACACGCCCGTTTCCATGAATCGTGACCCTGTTCATCCTGGTGCCAAGCCGATCACTGTCCAGGTAGGGTGAGCTTTATTGTCGCGGATGAACGCACTGAGAATAATCATACGAGTGCATTTAAAGGATTAAGCGAACGTTTGAAACGGGTAGGGTTTATATTTCTTTTTCTTTTTCTTTCTTTTTTTTTATACATTTTGATGGATGTTAATGTAATGTCGTGTAAGTTATATTTCTTCTCTGACAGAACGAGGGGAATGATGTTATATCTTGTACAATATAGGTATTCACAAAAAGCATCGAAAATGCAAAGCTATGGGCCAAGTACAAGAGAATGTTACATCGGAATAGGTTGCTCATTAACATAAACTGCATTTTACACAGGATTTGAAATCAATCAAATGTGAGCAAGTTTGGATCGTTTTAATATCTCAATCATTGTGGAAATGGCGAGCAAATTACGAAAATCGTGAAAAATCCTCAAATTCAGGCGGTTTTTTGAACGGCATTCGCTCAATTTTTGAGATAGCCGTCTGAAACTTGTACCATTGTTTTAGTTGGGAAATTCTACGGCAGATCAACATATAATAGTTGTACTTTTCGAAAATTTCATTTTTCGCAAAAATCTGAAGGGGGTAGGTCAGGATTTTTTGCGATTTTCGTAAATCGCTTGCCATTTCCGCAATTTTTGAGATATTAAAATGATCCGGGCCGTTTTGAACGCGGAATGCGAAGCCGAATAAGCCAGTGAAAGAATCATTTTAATATCTCAAAAATTGTGGAAATGGCAAGCGATTTACGAAAATCGCAAAAAATCCTGACCTACCCCCTTCAGATTTTTGCGAAAAATAAAATTTTCGAAAAGTACAACTATTATACGTTGTTCTGGCGTAGAATTTCCTAACTAAAACAATGGTACAAGTTTCAGGTCGCTATCTCAAAAATTGAGCGAATGCTGAACGAAAAACTGCTTAAATTTGACGATTTTTCGCGATTTTCGTAATTCTTCCGTCATTTCCACAATTTTTTAGATATCAAAATGATTCTTTCACTGACTTATTCGGTTTCGGATTCCGTGTGCAAAACGCCCTGGACCATGTTAATAGCTCAAAAATTACGGAAATGACGAAGGAATTACGAAAATCGCGAAAATTCGTCAATTTCAACCAGTTTTTCGCTTGCCATTTCCACAATTTTCGAGATAGCGACCTGAAACTTGTACCATTGTTTAAGTTAGGAAATTCTACGGTAGAACAACGTATAATAGTTGTACTTTTCGAAAATTTTATTTTTCGCAAAAATCTGAAGGGGGTAGGTCAGGATTTTTTGCGATTTTCGTAAATCGCTTGCCATTTCCACAATTTTTGAGATATTAAAATGATTCTTTCACTGGCTTATTCGGCTTCGCATTCCGCGTTCAAAACGGCCCGGATCATTTTAATATCTCAACAATTGCGGAAATGGCAAGCGATTTACGAAAATCGCAAAAAATCCTGACCTACCCCCTTCAGATTTTTGCGAAAAATTAAATTTTCGAAAAGTACAACTATTATACGTTGTTCTACCGTAGAATTTCCTAACTTAAACAATGGTACAAGTTTCAGACGGCTATCACAAAAATTGAGCGAATGCCGACTAAAAAACTGGTTGAACTTGACGATTTTTCGCGATTTTCGTATTTCCTTTGTCATTTCCGCAAATTTTTTGATATCGACTTGATTCTTTCACTGTCTTATTCGGCATCGGATTCCGCCTCCAAAACGTCCCGGGTCATTTTGATATCTCAAAAATGCCGGAAACGACGAAGGAATTACGAATATCGCGAAAAATCGTCAAATTTAAGCAGTTTTTCGTTCAGCATTCGCTCAATTTTTGAGATAGCGACCTGAAACTTGTACCATTGTTTAAGTTAGGAAATTCTACGGTAGAACAACGTATAATAGTTGTACTTTTCGAAAATTTAATTTTTCGCACAAATCTGAAGGGGGTAGGTCAGGATTTTTTGCGATTTTCGTAAATCGCCTGCCATTTCTACAATTTTTTAGATATCGATCTGATTCTTGCTGCATCTTATTCGGCTTCGGATTCCGCGTCCAAAACGCCCAGGATCATTTTAATAGCTCAAAAATTGTGGAAATGGCAGGCGATTTACGAAAATCGCAAAAAATCCTGACCTACCCCCTTCAGATTTTTGCGAAAAATTAAATTTTCGAAAAGTACAACTATTATACATTGTTCTGGCGTAGAATTTCCTAACTAAAACAATGGTACCAGTTTCAGATCGCTATCTCAAAAATTGAGCGAATGCCGACCAAAAAACTGTCATAATTTGACGATTTTTCGCGATTTTCATACATCGCTCGCCATTCGCGCAATTTTCAAGATATAAAAATGATCGAATATGTTTCGAATGCGCATTCTGAACCTCAATTTTACGAAGCTTGATGTCAAAAACGTAACGTAACAAACATTTCTAATTTAATATGTTAACAATCTGGATGTGTGTGAGAGGAAATTTCATATACTACATATATAAAATCTACGTTATCGGCAGAAAAATTATCTCGCATAGTATGAAACATATGTTAGGGTTTGACACCGGGCTGCGTGACAGGCTGAACATGGAGATGGTGATGGAGATGGTGATGGAGAAGGAGGAGAGGAAGAAGACGACGTTTCTTACAAAAACCTCGACTTTTTAGATCAAAATATCTCGCGATTGGCTTGATGAATCTTCTCGTAGTTAGGCTTAAATTACTCGGGTGGACGTCCCCTACAAGAATATCACCATACTTTGGGGGAAATATGCCGATTTAATGCCGTTTGAATACCCCAAAGACCTCGATCTAATTCTTCCGGAAAAGAATAGTTCAGGTCTACCAGTCGGGAACTCTTGTACTTGGCCCGAGTCAAGACCTTAACTCTTGATATAAAGGTGATACAGGAGTTCTGTGATTATTTTATTTTTTTTGTTCATTGCTATAGATCATCCACGTAAAATGGTCCATGCATCAAAGTTGATTTTAATTCTATTAGATATAAGCGTTTAATTAGTAAGTTTGTGAAAATTAAGCGGCACTTTCTGACAAAGTTATGATAGGTTAATGTTAAAAGGAGATTCGTTATTTTTACGATTCCTATAAAACGAACGTTTATTAAACGAAGCGGGCATAACGGTTTATGTGCTGTTGCAAGTGCGAATAAACGATGTACAAAAAGATTTACAGCGAAACCTCGGCCGAGTTGTGTTTCCCACTCAACGTGTGTTTAGTAAAGAAAATGTTTCACTTGTATATTGCACGGTCTCGTACGTTTTGTGTGCCCGGGAGCGGCACACAATTGTACCTGGAATGCAATTGGAGGCACGACGACGGTGTGCGGCGCGGGAAAAAACTAAAGGAAAGCGCAACGAGAAAAATTGCTTGCACCAACTTCTGATTTCGCGAGGAACAAACGCTACGTACGAGAATTTTTCTATTCTTTTCTCTCCCACCCCCTTCCATGTTTTTTTTTTTGTTCCCTTTTACTCAGAGTTCACAAGGAAAAACCCGGGAAGACTTTCCGGTGGTCGTCGAATAAATTCAAATCTCGGGGGCCACTAAAAACGTACGCACCAACAAAGATACCGGTAACAGTTGCATCGCGCGACCATAACTTTCGACGGACAACGAAAACTTTTTCACGTGTATAGTTCGCTCGTTCTCGCCGATATTCGCTCGGAATGTATGTATACATACGTGTATACGTATACGTGTACATACATGTCTATTCTCTTGTTTTTTTTTCTTGTTCTTTATTTCACGCGAACGGATCACGAAGGTATAAAAGTCCGTGTTCCGAGGTCGAACTTGGAAAAAGTAAATCCACTGCGGGACGTATCGAAAGAAAAGTTCCTATTTCGCGGGGTAAATAATTTCAACGGCGGTCGAGAGACAAATCAGTGGAAATGCCGCACAACCTCCCCGCACGTATTATCCGTGGATGTGTCAGGGGATGGACGGGGGGTGGGGGGTTGGTTCGGTAAGAGGGTCTGAATAATGCATGAAGAGCGTTTCATTTTTCTATACCACCGGGCGATACAAAGTTCTCGTCCCGGAGGACCCAAAACAAGCTGCAATCTCCGGCAGTCGATGCTTTGTAATCCCCCTGATTTATGGCGTCAGATTTCGACTGGAAAAAAAGAGAGAGACACACTCACACACATATACACATAGTGAGAGAAAAAGAGAGAAAGAGAGAAAAAGTAACCAAACGAAGGACGAGGAAAGAGAACGAGTGAGGTATATAAAAAAAAAAAAAAAGAAAAGAAAAGAGCAATCGGAAAAAGGGAAAAGTAACTATCGTTCGATGTTCGCGTACGATAAGCGACGAATCCACGGTTCCGGGGCAGGTCCTGCTGCGAGATTATCGGTCGCAGAGCCTCTATAGGGAATCCACGATGACCTTACGATTAGTATCGAAAGTTCTGAATGGGAAGGATTTTAAGCCACCTACGGAGCCGAAAGTCTGAAATCGTAAACGTGCAACGCAGAGAATGTGTGACTCCGCCCGGCGTTTCCAGCCCCGGGACAGGTAAATCCTCTTTAGAGTAACATCGAAACGAATTATCGTGCCGGTCGTAATAATACGGTTACAGATAAATGCTTTTAAGTTAAGCGCATTTCGAATTACGTGACTCTTCGACGATAGAAAATATGGGGGACTACGTATGCATCGCTCTACGGGCGATACTTTGCTCGGGCGAAAGTTCATTTTACTTTGCCCGATTTTACGGTAGGTTCGCGACAAAGAGCGTTAATTTTAATAGCGACCCCTACCTACTTACTTACCGTCAGCTTTGAATTTAACGATCGTGATTTATGAAATTGTATCTATTAAATATAATTATGATTAATAAATTATGCCGTGTGTAACGTTTGAAATATAGTTTGTTGCAATTCAGATTGACGATAGCCGAGTGATATGCTTTCTAGTGTTTCTTGAATGTAGATAATGTTACTGTTCGAAACATTCAATTCGCTGAAATATTACGTTGAGTTGGATAACATTATTGTTTGAAATATTACACTGCTCTTCAAAGCTTCTGATATTAACCGGGCACGTATGTATGTACGTTTGTGTTTCACAGGCAGCGTAACTTTATACAGGTATACGTTTAACGTATCCGTGAAAACAATTACCGTGACTGCACGTACATTGATTTTTCGAAAGAACCGCGCCGGGGAAAAATGATCGATTAAGGATATAACGGAGAATGAAAAATGATGGTAAAAACTATGATGATGATGATGTTAATTGACCGTTTAATAAAGGGGAAGCTTCATTTTAATCCTACCGTGATAAACGCCACTTTGGAAAGAGTAAAGTAAGGCCGACGGTAATAAACGGATTAGAGAGTACTCGTATAATTGCGGTGGATAAACGGCGGCAATTAAGTGAATGCCAGTGAAGACCATTAAGAACATATTATTAAAGAAGTGGTAAACGAGACTGCATTTCACTGATGCAATTAGGACGCATTTACCATCGTATCATAGCTAAATATTTGCAAAGAAACTATTATAAATATTAAAATTTCCGATTACAATAATTTGAGAAATGAAACATATCCATGTATATGTATACATATACATAGATATACATATATCAAAGAAATATACACGACTGTCAAACAATTCCGTGGTTGAACAATGCGAATATGGTTGATCGAGAGATGAAGTTATTCGGCAAGCAGCGGCGAACGATACGTCATTCGTTATAGCTTTTTTCGATGGTCGATCTTTACTTTTTATCTCTGGCCACGTAATAAATTTGGCAACAAATTGCGAGAACACAGCTTGCCTTCTGTGGGGCTCCGTGAAAGGGGATGAGATGATCCAGTGTTGCCGCGCTTTAACTGGCTCGTAACCCAGACTTCAGCTTACCACGATTAATGGCCGAACTCGCACAGATGACGGTATTAATAGCGGTGGGGGTAAGTGTTCTAAACTTACTCGATTTTTGCAATTAAATCCGAGCAAACGTGCGAAACGTTCAATCCGTTAATTTGAGCACAGATCACGTATCCGCCTGGCAAAACCGAAAATGGCAGGGTTGAAACTGCTCCTCGACTCTGTTTCTAATGAATTTAAACATTTTAAAGAAACTCCACCCGATCATTACTCTTAACGATATACGTTGATATCTTTATTTTAATTGATGTGTTAAGTACATATTCATCTTCGCTGAGAAACACAATAAAAATACATCAGAATTGTAATTTTTCAAACGAACGACCAGTGTCCTGGTTTAAAATGACTCGGATGGATCATGGTCGAGTTGTAATGATTATGGACGACGCGGGATAACTGCAAACAAGTTGGAATTGTTTGGAGTAGGACAAGGTGGGTCCAAAACGGACCAAACAGAATCACACGGGTCCAGGAGAGCAGGGACGGTCATGGGTAGGTAGGGGTGAGCTGAAACGAGTCTAGACGGGTTCAGTGAAGTTAAGATGGGTTGAGACGGATTTGAATGAGTGTAGTTTGCTCTTGGCTAGACGACGTTGATCCGTGTAAGTTTAAACACTCCGACTATGATAGCTGGATATTACATCTGTGATTGTAATGAAACAAATAGTCATCTTTACAGGCATCTTGATTTTTTACGTTGATTTCATAACGTTGAATATTGCCAAATTGAGGAGACGTGATTCACGTTAATTTACCTTACAATTAAAATAAAAAAGATATGACCGAAGCAATGTTAATAAATCGATCAAAAATACAATGGACACCGATATTGGAGGAATTAGAAATCTTCACTCGAAGATGATCAAACTTTCATAAAAGTGTTGGTAACGCTCATGAATGGGTAAGACCGGGTAAAAAGGGGAAGACATAAAAGCCGCGAACTCTATAGAAATTGATAAAGTGTGAGGAAGCAATGAGGCTTAGAAAACTTGACGTCTAAGAGAATTAAATGTAGTTTCCCGAGCTGAAGATCGATCATTACGATTAGCCGGCATTAATCATCCCCGATATGAAAAGGAACAATGGAGGTTACGAAGCTAAAGGGCGTAGTCACGTTGCTAATTACAGTATAAAGGGATTCCTGAAAAGAACAATGCCCACGAATACCATAGAGAAATTTACCAACATTTCATACGACACGTATATACGTATACATACACATATGTACGTACACGCACATAGACATTTTTTCGACATCGAAACACGCGAACACTTTCGTTGATTCGCGAATTTCATGCCATTGATATTTAATCGATCATCAGTTATTTAATAAACTAGTCGAAATCCATCGGACAGACGTCGATTCGGTGTACAACAATAAGAGGCTTAATTGCAAAATGGCCATAAAAAGTGCTTACTATGCTGAGAGTGCTACCGAACGAGAGTTTCATTTAACCAGAAACTGTTGTGATAGATAAAAAAAAAGGAGAAAAAAGAACAAAAAAAAATACGGAATACCCACGCGGACACAAATTACATACAATCGCGATCGGCTGCACGTTGTTGTGTAATTGCATTTACGTAATTCGATTCTAAATCCTGGCAGATTCACTGCCTGGCGTAATTAATTCTCTACCTGCTAAATAGAACTTCGGCGGCGATCGATGCTATCAATCGTTATTAGTAATCTTGCAGTTTACGCATACCGTGTTATTTATTGCCAATTAGGATTCTATCGTTCGATTCCTTATTGTATTAATCAGTCGCTTCTGCGCCATCTAATTTCCCGCCCAGTTACCGTACGGCATCGTAATGTAATGGCTTCGAATACAACGGGACATACGACCATTCGGATGCCCCGGTTTTCTCGCGACAGGTATTCGTAATGTGACTCATTCATACATATTACACACATACATGTACGTACAGTACACATATTAAAAAGCTATGTACATACATACGTTACAATCATAGAAAGAAAGATAGAGACTTTATTGGCATATTCGTCGACGATATTTTTCACTCTGTGGTGGAAAGAACAAAATGTTACAGCTGAACGCGTCAAGTAAACAATGTAGCTACGTTTTTCTATCTGTCGATCGATAACGGTCATATTATTGGGCTGCCACTTTCAATCATTCTGTAATTAATAAACCGCCATCGTTGATTTAAACGAAAGACTAGGAATTTCAGTGCGCATGATTTCCTTGTCATATCGCGTCGGAAGTAATCGTGTACCACCGCGATCGTTTGCACCGCGAGCGAAGGAATAAAACAAACAAACAAAAAATGGAAACCAAATGGAAATTGAAATCAGGACGGAATAAAAAAATAAAAAAACGCGAAAATAATTGAACCGGGTGTATCAACAATAATATCTGTCGGAGATAACATATTACTATACAAAATAAACACGTACGTACATACATACCTACATACATATACAGACCGGAACCAACGAATGCATTCGTACGCAAGGTATCGATAAACAACACCTATAATCAAAACTAAAAATAAAACATAAAATAGACAGACACATACAGAGAGAACGAGCGAATAAGAGAAGAAACCAGCAAATAAACTCAAATTGAGTAATTTTAACTACTCGTAAAAAAACATACAAACTCCACCATTACCCATCTCACCCCCATATAGTCTTTATTTAAATACAATTTCATCTAAGTACAAATTATAAAAAAAAAATCTTCTAAAAATACTACGTTAAATCAATAAAACACAATGATACTACCATACTAAACGTTAAATCCTCAACGAGCAAAAAAGTATTTAAACCTCTTTATTACCAAGCCAAGGCGCCATTGTTGATTATTAAAATACGGCTAATAAATCGTGCGGCAATAAACGTGGCTCGGATTGTCGAGCCCACAACTTTCTTGTTACGGGGACTGGCTCGGTAACCGGGCGTTAAGGTGGAAGATCGATCGGCGATTACGATCCCGATCCGCGGGTTCCTGGACGGGGCCCCGTTCCGCGTTATGGGTGTACACGTTCCGCAGCTTTACGAGCCTGACCACTTTGTCATCGAGGGCGGCATTGACGTTCCGCGAAACGAGCCGACAATAATTTATAAGGAGGCCACGCCGAGATGCGTGCTGCAATCATCTATGAGAAGAGAGCAGCAGAAACGTTTACCAATAGCATGTTTCACGGGGCGCTAATGACACCATGAATATGTATACACGCACCGGGGTGGATGAGAGCGAGAGTGGTCTACCGAGGCTGCATACAGGGTGTCCCGTTAATTCCGGAACGAACAGAGACGACGAAAGGTGAAAGGAAGGCGGGAGGAACGTTCAAAGGTAAAATTGCGCCGGGTAACTATAGCTACCACGGTTTTTTTTGATGAGTATGTTAAAAACACTGGCTGGCGTGGCGGCTGGTTTATTTTCCGACGAATATCTTTTTGTTGGTTTTTTTATCGAAAAAAAAAAGTATATGTACGTCGTCGAGAACGGGCGGTGACGACGTCACAGTGTGTAATAAGTTAATTTTTGTTACTTTCATAACGGAGGAACGATGTGAAAAGTGTGTGGTTATACCGTGGTAGCCACGTGACCGTTTTCTGAATAAAGTTTCTTCTTCAGCTCGTTCGGCTTTAAGTAAGTTTCGGGTTCTTTAATTCGTCCACGGTTTTCCACCGCGATTTTACTCCCGTTTCTATTTAATCCGGAGGAAGGTAAATGACAGTTTCCGAGCAGACGGTGAGTGTAGAATTTCGTGTATTTTCACGTTTTCTTCATGTTTTTAGTAATCAATGATTTACCAACGTTTATTAAACATACATACACATATTACTTTACTACATTTAATCAAACATTAACATAAAGTAAATTTCTATAAAAATCTATCCAGAATCATTTCTCTCTTTCTCTAAACCACACTTACTCTCAATACGTACTCTAACCTGAATTCCTAGCAATGAAAAGACACACGTAAGCTTTTCCGTAAAACGCTCTTAAACCTTTCTGCGAAACCTAACGTAACTACCGTAGTACCGCGTTGTAAGTTGAAAAAGCTGCTTAGATCCCCATCCACGACAAAAAGGTTTCGTGATTCGGGTTCGGAATTAGTAGGAAGAACACGTCGAACTAAATGAGACACCGTGTATTAGACGGGCCGAGAGGGTGGGGGAGGAGGGGGGATCAAGGGAGGACAGGGCTACGGAGGCTGGGTCCGGAGGACCTAAAGAGAATCACGAGGAAATGGGCGTGTCCTTTCTACACTGTAAAACAAACAAGACCCGTTAATGATGCGAGCTGCTAGTTAGACAGGACCAACGGCGGTCCTCCATCCTGCCGGCTCCTCGTCTCGCTTTGCATAGGAATTCGTTTCACGTCATTCACGTGCATTCTTAATACAGTGCCCGGAGGGGTTGGTTTCATCGGGGCTGCCTCCGTAGACGTCTGACGACGCCGACGTCGACGTCGCAGCGCCTCGCACCGCCGGACGTGGCTCATTTGTTACACAGGCCGGATCACGAAACTGGATTTCATCTGACTAATCGTCTCGTCGGAAACGGCAGACGGTCATTCGAAACGACGAGGATCACCATTTTTGGGCAAACGAGAATGTGGGTCGGTTAATTAGATTTTTGGGTAACACATGATTTTTTGTGATTTTAATTATTTTCACTGGGATGTATCTTTAACAGTGGAACCACCAAGACAGTCGGTTCTTATAAGAACCGCTTAAATTTAACACATTTCGACTTTCAAAATTCTTCATAACCATATTTCTATAATATGTAAATAATTAAACTGATCAATTTACTATTCCTGTTTATTTCTTTGTTTCAAACATATTTATCCAAGGTTTATCAATTCATCCAATTAATCCTCGGTCGTTCTAGTGTTAAAAGGAGAGACACAGATGTGAATGGTTGAATTTTCGACGAATGGGAACGACGGACGTCAAACAAGACGCACGAAATTGCGGTCCGGCAGGCACGCCGCGATTCTCGACGATTTCCTAAGTAACGAGCCACTGAATGCTGCGAGAATTATTTATCGCCCGGCAAGGCGCCGAGGTTAAATCCGAGTAATCGATGTGTCGAGACGTGGAAATCAGTTCTTCGGGCTGTATCGCTGTCCGGCTATTAGTACGCGAGCTGATAATTATACACGGTGCTCGTAATCGAAGAGGTTTACATTTTAATTAGCGGCCCACGGAATTACCACGGAGAATTTATGAAACGCATTGTTATTCCTTTTGTAAAATCTTTTTTCGGACATAGAATCGACTAACGACCGGAGAGTAAATTATTCATAATCATAGAATTATTTAGCAACAGAAGGTTCCTCTGTATAATTGATGTATCGGGATGTGGAAACTAGTTCTTCGTCCGGTGTAATTTATACGTGGGTAATTATACGATCGTTCGTATTAATATAGTTTACGTTCCGGTTATTGGATTATTAAATCATGCGTGTATTATTTAACGAGATTTCTGAGAATCCTATAGAGCGTGTCTGTTCGCTGGATAATTCCTGTCTAGAATTTCGGAAACTCTATAATACATACATATGTATGTATGTAGATAATATCATACTAATCTAAATTACAATCGAAAAGGTAAACGATGACTGATATCGAAGAACCGGGAATAAGATAATTGGAATAAATCTCGGTGCAACAACGTGCTGACTGTTTCAAACTATTCCTACTCGGTGGAAGTTATTTATTAGCATAGTTTCTTATTGATTACCATATTCCCGTCATAAATTTCTAATGGAAAGCGTATCATAAATCGTCGGAAATCAGGTTATTAACCGCCCACTGATACTCGCTATAAATCGGGCACCAATTTCTGTGATCGGGTCCTGATACAGTCTTAGATTGAAACTTCTTAAAACCTGCTGATAAGACGACGAGAGTAAAATCGATCTTATATGCATATCGATATATTCCGGCCGGGCATCGGGTCGCGTATGCCGAAGATTAATGCACGCGATATAACCCGTAAACTGGATGTATAAAGCTGGTAATCCGAAACTTCGGATTACGCTATGAAACCAAATTTGCAAATTAATTGTCACGTCAGAAATAGACATCGGGCTAATCCTTCGAGTGGACAGCGTATCAGTTTCATCCTCGAAACTGTCTTGCGACTATACGGGTTATCAACCGTGGGTGGCTGGCATTAATTTGCAAATATAGTTATTCCATTTAAGCCGCGGCACTCGGGGGGGTTAGCTTCGTAATTGCAAAATTTTCAACGTACGTACCGCGCTCGGAACGTGTCGACCCGTATTAACAATTAATTAAATACACACTTTGGTGCGTAACGTAACGAATCAAAGACGCGATTACGAACGAATTACAAACCAGGTACGGGGTGAACGAACAGAGGACGAGCGAACCGTAATATTTCCCGATGAATTAACATTTCCAAAGCCGCGATTACAACGCTGCGTGGTATACGTCTGAAATAATGTATATATGTATACATATACATACATATACACACATATACGTCTCGCTGGACTCCTATTTAACGTTGATAATTAAAAAGAAACCGAGGCTATTAGACTAGGTGAGCATAATAATTAATACACGTGAAATAACAATTACACGACTGTAATTACGGAAGCTGCTAGAGTGTATGTGTGTGTGTGTGTGTATGTTCATCGTGTCTAGGCATAGCTCGGAATACGTGCTGAAAGACTAGCAGCGTGGCAAACAATGTAATGTAAAACGGAGCAAGGAGCGTCGGTGGGTCCGTGCCCCGAATCGGAACTCGTTAGTTACAGATTCGCGAAACTAGATTAGCAGACTAATTGTCTTGGTAGAAATCTCCGGGCTTTCGGTCTCCATTCGCGGGACCGTAGTCGTGGGTCTCTCTCTCTCTCTCTCCCTCTCTCTCTCTGTCTCTGTCTCTCTCTATCTCGGCCTTGTCGGTGAATTTACGGAACAAAGGCCGCCGAGGCGATGGTAATAATCTAAACTATGCGTTTCATTGGCCCCTGTCGTGTAAATTCACTGTTCCATCCCGGCACCGTGCCGTCGGCTAATTGCAAGAATGGCTCAGAAGCGTCTAGGTATATCTAGAATGGCTCGGGGAGGGAAAATGATAAGGCAGAAACGGTGGAAAAATTCTTTTAAAGCTTTACTCTTAATGCTCGCCGTACAACGCGACGCTCCGTTACAATGCAGCTGTAAATCGTCGGAAAATATTATCGTGGATTTAGTCGGACGTTATGGTATTTTCTTCCCCCCTCCCCATCGCTTACTTTTAGAATGATTCATATCGTGTTATCAACTTTGTGAATTTTTGTGAAGCATTTGAACATTCCGGCGTAAATATATCGATGATAATCTGTGAGTAAATTTTAGGAAATAATGTCTTTATACATAATTTCCATTTTTCAATATCTACAGTCAATCTCAGTAAAGTATAACACACACCCTGTACATTATAATACACGTTCGATAATTCATAACGGAGGTTAAAGCAAAATTAGACTTTAAATATTCAAACATCATAACACAATTATGACGCACTGTGATTTATGACTAATCGTCAAAAACGCTGCGAAGGATCACGGCTGATTGATAGAAAAATGAGCGCAGGTTAACGTGACCGGTATCACGGGCAATCGTTAATGCCCGAAACGTAGAATCAGTGCCACCGTCTCCGCCAGATCCAGACTCATTTGTTACACAAGGGAGGCTGCGAGAGCCACGCCGACACACTAATCGCCCCGTTCAGAAATGCCGAGTGTATCCCCTCGACGGTGAAACAAAACTAAAATCCCGTGAATTTCTTGCAACAGGATCCGATGGATTTACATGGCGATGCTTCCCGATGAGTCGGACGTTACTCATAAACCCGCGTTTCCATCGGTCCGTAGCCCGTTGTAAATTTATCGCTCGGCCCGGTTCGCAGCGACGTCTAATCATTAGAACCTAGGGGTTATTTAATGAGGCGCGCTGTAGGTCGAAACGATCGCCTCTATCTTTTTTTCTTTTTTCCCCCCTCCCCGCGCACTCCTGTCTATCTCTTTTACTCTTTCCACAGGGCCGTCTCGATTTCTCTCATCGTCCGATCTTCCCCTTATAGGAAATCTTTTTTTATTATCACGAGGAACCGCTGTCAACGCTGACAAATTACCGCGGATGGCAAGTTTCCGAGAAAGGATATTCATAAGGCACAAAGAATACGCTATATGTATTTTACTTCTCTCCCTCTATCTATCTATCTATGTGTGTAGGTGTACATGATATATATTGCGTGTATGCGTACGAAACGTTCCGCGGAATTTGCAAATTACTTTTTTTCCGCACGTTTCGCCGGGTTTCTAACGACGACGGTTTTCGTTCGCCGACTCCTGGTGGGAGCATGCGCAGCATCCCGGTGGGATCGATGCCGATGTGCCCACGTGTCGTAACGAGGTACCGTTCCGTGAGAGTTTCGGATCATTGATTGTTCAAAGGATCATCGTTTAGTATGCAGGATCGACGGTGCCACGTAGGTGTACGTACATCTGCTTAAATCCGGCTTACAGATGTCACCCGAGAAATGTTTGCCGCTCGACCATGGAAAATCGTGACTATGTCTCTCTCTCTCTCTCTCTATGGGAATATCGTATCTCATGGTGATCTTTCATTATGCAAGGTGTCATTGGTATTCCGACGATAACGCGATCCAAGTGTTACCGTAATTGTCTATCGACTTATCGGAATGCAAAATCCACGTTTACCTACCGGGAAGTAAACGAAAGATTTATTTACGATTGTTTAAAGTATTCATTCGTGTGTACTTTTTGTTGTCTATACATATAGTACGTATAGAACGAAACTGCGTTAGTTGATAGAACATGAATGAACTACCGTAGTATTTGTAGGGTGAGTGTAAACAGAAGAAAATACGTATTTGCAGAGATCATTCACCGTGTAAATCGCTTTAGACACAAATTACTGCGTGATATTGTTTGTACACGTAGAACCGTTGCGTCGTGGATTAACAATTTTATTCGTATCGTTCGATTACAAACGAACGATCACAGTTTTGATCCTGTTTATCGAAAGTACAATAAATTTTCCATCTATCCTCCGAAAAACGATGAATTAAATGATATAATCAATGACAGCGAGACGACGCTTATCGATTCGAATCCAAGGAAGAATCGCGGGTATCTTCAAAGACCCGCACGTGGATGAGTCAAATTCGCAATCAACGCACTGAATAGCGCGCTGCACGCAGTGAATCCATGGCGAACGTTGATTCAAGTCGACGACACATAGCCCAGGTATTCGTGCCCGCGTTCACAGAAATGCAGCAGGAAGCCTTCGGCTTCACGGTGAAACTAGTTTGGTTAGATAGCATTATCTGTTCTTATCTCTAATTCGATATCAGTGAAGCTCGATTCGCACTTCAGGTTCTTCGTGACACAGATTTTCTCACGTTTGAACCTGGAACGTAAAATCCGTTGATGTTATCGGGTTCTCCGACGACTCGACGTTTATATTCGGCAAACACGATGTGTATTTCTCTTCGATCTTTTTCATTTTTTTTTAAATTTTTTATCTCTCTTCTCCCTGTTCTATTTTAGTCAGTTCGATCCTATTGACGTTTTACACGCGGGTCACTTTTTTAACTTAATTTTCCGTGGGTGCAATCAAGCAGCAGTAAAATAAAATTATCGTAACCGTGAACCGAAGAAATGAATAATCGATAAAGAAGGAAGCTCTAATTTCCAAACCGTATTCCCGTTGGTGCACGGTCGGTTAGAGTTTTATAGGAGGAAACGGTCGAATGAAATCTGCGCCCGCGATAAAGGACAGAATCCACAATCAACTCGTTGAATGGCACCCGGGCGACGAGGTTTAACCGCGAAACGTCGATTCAACTTGTTGAGACGCGGAGTGGCAGATTTGCATACACGTGGTTTGGACTTACCCAATCGTGCCACGGCTAATTGCGCGGAGAATGTTATCTCTGCTTATCTTTAATCACGATATCATTGTGATTAACTGGTACCTTGGATTTACCGTGACTATATTTACTTCCGTTGGTTAAAAATAGTAACTCACAATAGTATTTCATCGTAACAATAAATCATCCGATATTAAATCAATTAGTATTTATTCATATTAATTTTATAACAAAAATAACATGAATAAAATTACAATATTTACAGAATTCATCACGTATAATTATATAAACGTTCACAAGTGTATTTTGTTAATTTTCCCATCGATATGGAATGTACCATATGTATATTCATCGGTATCCAACGTTTTCATCACCGTTCATTCGACTTAAGGTACAATCAGGACCTCTTCATGGGTATACAACACGGTTAGAATCTCACGGCGGGCGATAGAGCGTCGAAATGGAAAGCCGGGTGCCGAAATAAACAGCGGAATCCGCAATCAGCCCGGTGAATGGCACAGCATGCCGGGATTCGGCCGCGAAACGTCGATTCGGCTCGAGATGACGCCGTGCCCTCGGTTCCTCGTCGCTGGTTGGCTGGCGAACCCTCTCCAACAGGTGCCGAACGATAATTACCGAAGTGCCAAGCAAAAGTTGCGCTCCGGAGAGAGAGATATATGATGCAGATGTTTTGATACACCGTAGACAGGGCCAGCATTCGTTTCGTGCGGATCTCGCGCCGAAACGACGAGGGTAGAGAGATTCATGGCGAATGGATCATCGGGTGAAAAGAAGAGAGAGAGAGGAAGAGAAAGAGAGAGAGAGAGAGAGAGAGAGAGAGAGAGAGAGAGAGAGAGAGAGAGAAGGATAGAGAGACGAGAGACAAGGTTGTGGTGAATAGGAGAAAAAGAAACGGTAGACGACGAAGGTTCGTGCAGGATCGTGGTTAGAAAGGTGAGATGATGGTGCAGGTAGAAAGAAAAGAGAAAGAGGAAAGAAAAAGAAGGAAAGTAACAACACTGAGAAGAGTTCGATGATGAGAAGGAGGAAGAAGAGGAAGAAGAAGAAGTAGAAGCGAACGAAGGAGGTTCGGCCAACCTAATGAGCTCCGGCTCTGGGACTAAAATAATTATAGAAATTTCCTGCCGATGAACGAACCACCTTAAGAAAGATTGCCTCCCATTAATAAGCCACAGACGTATTTGCCTCCAGAATTATAATCAGGCGGGGCTAACAGCGCTCGTGTTTCCGTGAAATTCGTGTGCCGAGCAACGACGATCCGAGGCACGAAACGATTTAGTTTAGATTAATATGCCACGCCGGTGTTCTACGGGGTGGAGGGAAAGTAGATGGAGAGAACCAGGAGAGAAAGAGAGACATAGAACGAGAGGACTTCGCCTTTCGACCTTATTGATTTTCCTCTCTTCTTGTTCTCTCTCTCTCTCTCTTTCTGTTTCCAACACTCTCTGTGTCTCTTCTCTATCCCTTGTTTCTCGTTCTCTCTTTTTCTATTTCGTCGGTATCCCTCGGTTCTCATAAGGAGAGGAGAAACAAGACGTATGTATGCATGCATGTATGTATATACGTATGAACGTGGCCTCCCGGATGGACGAAAGTTAAGCACCGTACATAAATTAAACGTGGATTAGTTACGCCCCATTGATCAGTGTAAAAACCGACGTGTCATCGATCGGACGGCATGAAATTAACGTCCTACTTGCGCCGACGGACACCGCGGGGACAGAAAATTGCTTGAGCTTTGACAAACACCGTCGAAAGATTAAAAAGTTAACGAGTCCATTGCGAGTTCGTGATTGGGAAAATATTTCGACAGACGATTTTGCACTTTTTCCTTTTGTCATGCGTTTAACGTTGTTCATTAAAGAATAATTAGACAATGAATTGATTAATGATTAATGGGTATCCCAAATGAACGGAGACTCGAAATAACAAGGACGCGAAAGAATCGTAATTGCGGAACGACCGGAGATTTTTCAGCCGTTATTAATTATCCTCCGCTGCGAATTTATTTATTTATTTGTTGTCACGTCTCCATATTCGCGGTGTATTTATTCAGACAAATTGTTTGCGATCAGATGTAAATAATTCGCTTCCGTATCATTTGACGAATATTAATGCTCTGTAGGTGCATACGAAGGTTGCTTATAATCCCCTCGATGTTATAATTACCAAGATGTTAAACTATTACGAATAAAATTCGTTATTCTAACTTCACAATTGAAATTCATCACTTTTAATCTGTCCAGTTTTCTTTCAGATTTTCCAATAATATGTCTCTCCTACTTTTTCCTTTCTTAATAAAACATTACAGTACATTTTACAACACTTCAAGGTATTTAAATTTCGCAATCAACGTCAAGTTTCCCTTCAAGGAACGCACTGTATATCGTTCGACCACTCCCGTTTTTTTTTCTTTTTTTTTATCCCGATCAAAGTAACAACAGGAACCAACTATATCCGCTGCACAAATGGATCTGTCGCCGTGTTCCGCGATGTTTCGCCCTTCCGCAAATACAAAATCGATTCGGGTCTCGCGCGTATAAATGGTTCGGGCAACAAAGAACCCGGAGCGCAAACAGGTCCGCGGGCCCCGTGAGTTAAACGTCCGTATTGATTGCCGGCGAGATCATTTTTCACTTAAAGCGAGGAACCCGAGGTTCCCGTGGCCGTGGGGAAAAGGTCTCGCGAAATATACGACGTACCGGGCGATTTGCATATGAAAGCCGGCGTTGCTTTTCGCCGGTACGCCAAGCCGTTGAAGTTTCTTTCGTTGTCACGTGTTTAAGAGCATTGATTGGCAGGGTGCGTGGACGTTGCAATTTATTTCTTAATGTCCCGTGCCCCGAAGAATAGGTCCGTTTTTAGTTTTGTAAACGCGTTGGAAAAGAAAACTGACGGAGACAACCAAAAAAAAAAAAAAAATATGCGAGATTGTTTCTTTTGGGTGACATCGAACGTTCGGTTGCAAAATCGGAAGTTTATAAACTTTAGTCTTATCAGTGACTATATTATAGTTGAACTCGCTCGCGATCGATGGTACGCGATACGAATTTCCAAGCGAAAAAAAAAAATACCACCGGCGTAGTGTTTTCCATAAAATTCATACTTCTTAGCGTCGCGTGTTTACCGTACGGAGGGGGAGGCATAATTTGCATAGTAAATCCCGTACACGGTGTGGAGCGCGCGCGCGCGCCCTCTTTCGCCGTGTTTGTATATCAGACCGACATACGCGTGATACTTTTCGAGTTGGTAATTTAGTTTGTTAGGAAGGCCGGATTAATTTATGCAAATTACATCCCCGGGAATGAAATTTAACGTTTTTCTCGGGGAGTAACGTTTACGATGCGCCGCCTGTCGGCACACGGGGGGAGGGGGGGGGGGGGTGTTCAAGACGAATTTCGGGAATTAGTTGCGAACGAGTCGCGCACATCGTTACGTGCACGGCAAGTGAAACCGTTTTGTTAACACTTCAGATTTCATGACAGTCCGTACAAAAGGAAAAAAGAAAAAACCATAAAAACGATGGAAAATTCGTAACCCGGCAAACTGTATCCGCGACACGAATATTTCGTCACGTTCAACCTGAGAAATCTTCTTCGAAAGTCGCCACAACGCTCTTTACCTTTCCGTTTCTCGGAAGTGGTGTAATTTGAAAAAAGAAAGACACTCTGTGTAAATTGCGCGGCGGTAACCGTCCCGAAATTACGTCGAACCGGCTTATCGATGGTAGTAGCCGTACGCTTTGAAAACGGAGCTCAAATAAGAGGTGGCAAAGGGGGGGAACAAAAAGAACGAGAAAGGTGTTGTAAATGTGATTTAATAGTGATATATAAGCCACGTTATACGTGCGAAACCGGGAATTATGGACGTCGGCGAAGCAAGTGGCGTTGTTTGCGCCGACGTTACAATGCCGAGTAATTTCTTGTAATAAGGCGAGCATGGAATAAAGAACCTGAGCTACGACACACCGAAGAACCCTGCCAGGCGAGGCAATTAAATTTAGTTATTTCTTTTTTTTTTTTTTTTGGAGGTTCTGCACGAAGCGACAGACACGCCGGATTTCACGCGTCACGGCTATTCCCGTTCGAAAATCGTTAACGGCAGCTTTTCGCTGGTTTCGATTTTCAATGGTTTTTCGGACACGTTTCTACACCGAGGAGAAAAAGAGAACGCGAGGGAAATTGAATTTCGATCGAATCGTCCGTTGAAAGGAACCATGAGAATATTTATGGATATTTATACAACATCTACTAATTTTATTACAATTTGTATCGTATAGAATATTATCGAGAATACTTATGGAAAGTCCATACATTCGTAGCTCTCGTGGCGAATAATCCGGTATCGTGAATAGAATATAATACGTGATTGTATATTACCAAATGTCGAATTTAATCTGATAAAAAAAAACAAAAACAAATCACGTCGACGTGTCGAAAAATATTAAAACTGTATAATGCCGTTTGTCAACATTGACTCTTTCGAGATATGCCGTTATTAATCATTATTAATTCGATCTACGCGGCATTCAGCGATATTAATCCTTCGGGAGTTCATTTAAACAGAACAATTGACGCGTCATTTTATTTTTTAAAGCTCGTACAACAATTCTTCCATTGTTATCCGAATATCGGCGTGCCCGTCAGTTATTTTTAACTGACCAAGAAAACATTACCCGGGGTCCGATTAAACACTGGAACAATATTCAGCGCTCCCAGAAACGCATTTACAAATGTTTACTCTGAAACGGCGACTAAATGATTGAGCCTCGTATAATGTCAAAAGTGCACCGTCACACAAATTCATTTTAACATTCGCAAACAGTTTCGCACAGTCGGCAAATATTTCTCTGTCACCTTTCACGGCAGACATTTAATGGTTATCGATACCGTAACAGTTTCATGTCGAAAATTAATCGTTCCGGCGAGCCTCGATATTCGTCAAAGCGCAATTATGAAATTTGTCCGTCGAACATCGACGGAACCCCGGGAATAATGAACGTGGTGCGAGGTCCAAAAAAAAAAAAAAAAAAAAGGCAAAAAAAAGAAAAGAGCGGAAGGCAAAAAGAGAGAGAGTGAGAATAAAAAAGAAAGAGACAGTGAAAAAGGTTAAATAATAGATGAAAAATAGGCGGGGATCATAGGTGTCGATATGAGATTCCTGGATTATCAAGGTCAAACGTTGGCGAACGTGACTTTTAGCAGAGCTGTTACCCGCGTCACGCACGAGTGCCCATGATAACCGACGACAATGGATGTTCTCGGGAGCATCAGTCTTGCTCTGGTCAGAGAGCGGGCTGCTTCCTTTTCTAGATCACGTCGGAACAAAAAATGATTAAGGATACCTATCGACATTCCACGACACAAAGGGAATGCGCGGGAGATATCGTTTTGATATCATAAAATAAATCGAGTTTAAGTGATATCGATGGGCCACGGCTATCTAAACGGTGGAGCTTCGCTGTCAGTTCGCGCGTCCAAGGAGAAATAACTTTTCGATTTGATCCGAACCGTGGTTTAAACGGGAATGAATTTTTTACGATCATTTTTATCCGCCGTATTATTTTCCACCGTTCCATCTCACGCGTAATTACGTTCCGATCTCGAGACAGGTTGTTAAGCGAATCGCAGAATTTTATCGCGGAATTTTAGTTTTTCGTTTTTTTTTCTCTCTTTCTCTCTCTCACACACTCTCTCTGTCTCTCTCTCTCTCTCTCTTTTCGAACGGAATCGAGCGGGGGTGGGCGTCGAAGTTACCTGGATACACTGTTACGTGGAAGCGATAAAGTTAAAAATATATTTCTCATTTTCAGGTATTGGCGAATGGGGCGGAAGCGGGTTACGGAGAACGCGGTGGCTGCCTTTGCACACCTCTTCGGGTAGAAATTTCCTCCGTGACGTAGGCCAACCAGTTTCCGATCGACTTTCGTGCAGCCTGAGACAGTGGGGAAGGTAAGCACTATCGTATCACAGAGGAACAAGTATCTGGTGAAAGAAAACCTAACGAAATCTTTGCTGTACACTCGGTCACGTTGTGCAAATCCTTTTTTTTTGCTAAAAAAGAACAAAATTAGACAATAATAATTATTATAAGCCACCTTACAATAACTATAGATCACCTGGGTAATAATTTGGTTTTTATTTTGGATCAATCATATTTTGTAAGATATGAATCACTATTTTAATAGAGAAAAAATAGTTGGACTATGATTATGTGAAATATTACAATTGTTAATCGATAATAAGAATTTCTACTTGTTTATGGATACCCACGCTGTAATCACCAACTCCGAAATTTTCAGGGGGGGGGGGGGAAATTATAGCCCTCGCACCCAGGAATTTGCGCGAGTGAGTCGGTGGTGATATTCCCACTCCTAAAATCCATTATGCAGACTAGTGATTCTCAAAGTGTTCGCGGTTTTTCTTCGGCACCTTCACTCAGGTTTTTCGATCTAGCCGCGATAGAAACGCAATGATGAATCTTGTATAACTTTTTACCACGTTCTTAATGTTGAAACTTCTTTCTCACCGATGCAATTGATTCGTGGGATTACATATATTTTTTATGAATTTTCTATTACGAATACTTGATAATATTGTTGTGAACGATCGTTTCAATCTAAAAACTTTAATATTAACGTTGTACTTGCTTCAGGCGATGGTGGAAGGGAAAGTACACAATACATAAATCATTAAGAAACGTGATCCGCAGTGGCAGACGTTAGAGTAGAATTACATACGTTGCGGAAACAAGTTAGATATAAAATATTAACGTTTTAATCGCTCGCGCTAGACCGGGCGTCTACTATTACCGGTACTTCCGGGGATGTGGATAAAGAAAGATTCTTATCTGAAGTAGAAGACAAGATAATTTGCAATGTTCCCTCGTAATCCTTCAAAAAATCACGAAGTTATCGCAGGTATGATTTTTGAAGTTTCTCACTTGACACTAAACTCTACCAACATTCTACATATATGCCTATTTAAATAGAATTTATATTACAATTGAATCTAGACAATAGTGCATTCCACCCTCGCAATACTAAACATAATAATTTCTAACTTCTAATAAGTTTCTTTCTCATTAGAATTAACGAAAATAATATCGTATGTTCCCAACACAAACTCTTCACTTTTAATTCCAAAGTGTGAAAAAGATCATTTGACCCATCGTGGTAAGTTTATCGTTAAAAATGTATCGTTTTCAGTCTGCTCGAGTAAAACCGACGCGCATACTACACACAAGTATCCATACCGGCTCGTAAAAATGTGGCGAGTTACAGTTAGAGCGCGAAAATAGGGTGTACGAGCGGTGTTATCGTATTCGTCTCCGGAGGCCCGTGGAAACTATCAGTTTCCAACTTCGACCGGAAACGTATCGCGCGATAAAATATGCATTGCGCGCGGGTCTAAAGTGCGCCGGAATTCGGTGCACACTTGACCCGCAAGAACAAAAGTGGATATTGCGTAGGGGAGGGGGCAAATTAAACCAGTAAATCGAATTCAAGCGAGACTGGCCCCTAGTAAGTTCGCGCATCGATTACACCGGCGAAATCGAGCCTTCTGTACGCGCACGGTGAAACTTTATTGGATCCACCTGTCTGTCTGTCTGTCCTTCGGAAACGACTCTTACAAAGTCCGCGGCCGGTATTCCGAACACCTGGAAAACGGTCGAATCCTTTCACCATGGGTTAGCGAGCTCGTTTCAGATCAACGCGTATTACACACGGAAGATTGATCGACTTTGATCGGGCCCAGTTCAATTCCCAGAATGTCACCAGCGAGTCGGAAACCTTTATGATTGTTAGAATCCTTATTGGTGTCTAGTTAAAAAGGTGTGCTTGGTTTCTTTAAAAAAGTACACCTCTTTCGTAAGAGAACGTATATATATATATAAAAGTATCGGATAAAATCTACAGAGTTTTCTTCCCAAACGAAATTTAATCCATGTTAGTGTTTCACGGTGAAATTCACGTGATATTTTTCAGACGGCTTCGAAATATGTCGAGGAGGTTCATGATACGTAAGGATAAATACTGACTTTGCCAATCAACCCCCGCAATACATAAAGGTATAGGGTAGAAATTACTAGATACGACCCGTAGCCGTTAGTATTTATCTTAATATCCCAATTTTCGCGGTGGGTGCTTATTTTTTTATACCCATCACAAAAGAGTGATAGAGAGAGAGAGAGAGAGAGAGAAAGAAAGGGCAGAGGGAGTCTGCAAGAGAAAAATAATAAAACAAAAAAACAGGCTCTCCGTGGCCGTTACGTTGGATCCCTCGCAAATATGAATTATTAAATTTGGACAAAGGTTCACGCCTCGCTGATGTACTCGCACAACTACGCGGCCTGCAATAAGACAACCGAATCCACCGGACTCCCTGTAATCAAGTGCAATCTCGGCGACTGCTTATTTACACCTCGGGACTCGTGAAAGCCGTGCAACGAGGTACCACAATGAGCCTCGTCTGCAAAAATCATAAACACCGTGCACGGTCCTGCCCATAAGTTCCGCCGCGGCCTCAACTTAACCGCCGCCGGAGGAATTACTTTTACAGATTTATACGCGTCGTCGGCATCGTCGACGACGTCGACGTGAACGAACGTTACACACACCGATATTATTGCTGGACGGTGTCGAGCGTTATTGTCCTGTCATCGAATTACCAACACTTTCGACAGGAAGTCATGAGAATCACTGATTGTGAGAAATATAATAACTGGTTAGAATAAATAATTATTTAAAGGATCTTTATGGAAGATTTGATAGTTCGATTTAATGTGAAATATCGTGAAACACGTGAATGGTGAGATAGTAAAAATGAAATATTCTGGTGTTAGGAGAATTCGAAAATTTAGAACGGTTAGAAGGAAGACACGGCAACCGGTTATGGGAACAAAGGGAAGAGGGTCGTGAAAGTACGAAATTGCAAAGTGTATCTTGTCGTTACGATCCTGCGAAACAATACCTTTGAAGCGCGGCACACCGGATCGTTTCTTACGCGTTATTTCAAGATCCGCAAAACCCAACCGGTTAATGGTGGCGTTTAATCTTTGATGGAACGCGGTCGTTTGTAGTTTCCGCGTTCTAATCAAACAGTTCAAAAGGATACGCGAGTGGTACTACGTAGCTTATAGTTTTATTAGAGTTTTTGAAAGGAAACTTTTCGAATTACCGAGTCAACCTACCAGGGATATTTTCGATCGATCCCCCGGGGGATTTACTATTCCCGCAATGTTTCACGATGATAACAGCCCGATACGGAAGACACGAAACATTTGTATCCACGAATTACAAACTTTTAAATTACCAGACTGAGCGACGTACAATCCGAACTTGTACAGTCCGTGTAATCTGTCCGACCTGTCGAAGATCGGTTAGTTGTTAGATGAGAAAAGGGGGAAAAAGTTTGAAAAAAGTTCAGTGGCTCGGAGGAACCAGTCAGTCCTAGTAGGCGGCCAATCTGTCTGCCGAAACTCCACAACATCGTTTCGTTTTTTTTTTATTTCTTCCTCCCCTAACCGGATCTTCCTCTGTTAAACCAAAACTTCCGTGTATCAAACCTAATCCCGCGTTCGACGATTTTGCTTTATATCCATTTCAATTTACGGTTATTTATAGTTCGAACTTGTGCAACGGGATTCCGGTTGGTATTTAAATCATGCAAATTTGACCATCGATTAACCGCGAGTGTATAGAGAAATTTGAATAGGGTAAGGGAACTTGTTTGTCTCAAACAAACGATTATTAGATTAGAAATGAAACAGAAGGAACACCGTGGTAACGTCTGTGATGGACTTCGACCTGATTTCGTGTAAACCGTAGGTTATCGATCGCGGTTCTCAAGATTCGTCAGGCTCCCCTGACCCATACACCGCGGAATCGGGTTAATTTCAATTCCTTTGCGTTCCGTTCTGTTTTTCAACTACGACCCGTTTACTAATGCCTGAGTTTAAATTTTCTCTTGTCAGGGTCTGATTTTAACCCGTCGCACAACGTTGCGATAAGAACGAGCTGAGAATTTGTTAGAATCGTCAGTGGATAGATTTCACCCATCGACGTAAATTACTCTTGTATATTATCACCACCGTCTTCAATTGATTTTAAACAGTATTATCAACTCAACGTCCGATAAATTATCGACATTTATATACATATATATAACTTGGACGCAATCTTAATACTTGTCATTGTGCAGCAAAAATCTATAATAGAAAATTAAAAATGACAATCATGTGATTTTTCGTTAATATTCTTCCACATTTGATGACTGTACGAATACACCTTAAGTCTTCGTATATGTATATATGTATAGTAACATTTTCAAGTGGCATTCAAACTAATCTCTCCAGTTGATTCCGGGGGCCGAAACTCGGAATCCGCTATTAGCTGTGTATCGCTTTTCCTCTTATCGCGCCGGTATTTGCCGAGAAACGGATCAACTGTACGGGCACGCTGTAAACGTCTTCTGCAAACACGCCACCAGGTAGAGCGAGGTCCTCCAGTTTGCACAGGCACGAAACGTCACTTGAAGGAACTTCGAAGCCATGGATCTGCAACTTTCCACAAGCCTACGATACGACTTCTCGCAACAACGCCGACTGCACCGCTGAAACTATCCGAGTTATGAGCTCGATTCGCCCACCGAACTCGCGAATAATTACGCTAACATGGAAAGTGAATCGCCCTGTATACGTTATAGAAATTTCAATTCTTTAAATGGATGACCTTAGAACGCGATATTTCGTTAATTAGGACCTGGAGTGAAACGAAAAACGAAACTAGTTGTGAACAAATGTGTTTCACATTTTCGTTTCCTTCTAATATCGTGTCTATAATGGTGAATTAATAATAAAATCTTGTGGCAACTGGGTTCAATGTTCACCTAGAATTCCTGAGAACACTTTATACGAGATAAGTTAAAGGTTGACGTGAATTTAAATTATCCGACAATAGGTGATAATTTCTATTAACGCCCGAGCATAACTCAGAAACGAATAACGAATACGGTGAAACTTAAAGCAGCACCTTTTCTCTCAAGATTATGTTCCACGTCACCGGAAATTACCACTTATGTCGAGGAGAAAAGTTCTCAGGTGTTCCTAAACCTATCAAAACTTTAACTGGTGAGAACGGTTTTGAGCCGCTATATAGTGAAACTTCGATCGACCGGGCCTCGACTGATCGTTTCCTCGTTTTCATCGTTCCTTCATGAAAGTCTCGAAAAACTTTTCGTATACGATAACATTAAATAATGCGTTTCGAGGGGAAAAGAAAAAGAAAGACGGCAAACTATCGTTTTCACGTAAAACCAAATATTCTGTCTCGTCGTTAATAATTTACACCATTAAACCGTGAAACTGATTAACTTTTCCCACTTTTCTGAATTTCGACACCTGGGTGTCTTCTTCATAAATTAGAAAATGTTCAAATTTATATTAGGTACAGAAATAAGTTCTTTTAGACAAATTTCAGTCGTTATAGTTCCTGAAGAAATGAGATAAAATTTATTTCTACCGATTAAAAATGTCATACTTATATGAATTATCTATTTTTCTATATTTTTGTTAATTTTTTTCCCACGTCTGTTTTTCCACGATTTCAGGGTTCCCGGTATTTAGACACGTGACACGGCATTCGGTGTCCCGTCGTTGCACTTGCCTAAGATGGAATCCGTTGGATTTAATTGTCTCGCAGCTGGGAACTGCAAGCTTTGCACATCCTTTCGCGGCGGTCCCTGCGCTATCGCGTGCCACACGAACTGCTGACTTTCGGAACCGCCGTCGAAATCTGACCTTTTGCTTCTCAATAATTAATCCCGCACCGCTCGATTCGCCCGTGGCCCGATGAAACGGACGTGGATCGATTTAAAGTTACGCAACAGCGAAATCTATTTATCACGGGAAAATACATAATTGATGGAGTGCCTGTTTGTACGCGGTAATTAAATAAAGTCATTATTATTTATGCAAACGCGCATATTAATTGATTATATGTTAATTGAGTTTCGCCAATTAAACGAGCACGCGTTACGTTCGTTACGTCTAAATGTTTTTCGAAGCAATTGCGCAAATAATAATAAACCGAGTCGGCTAATACAATAAGAAAAGTATTTTAATTAAGAAACGTCGCGCAAGTAAAAAATATTTTTGTACTTTCGTCTCCCAATTAATAATTACATTGCATACGAAATGTATGTATGTAACGTTTCGCTTTGAAATTTCGTAAAATCGACGATCCCTCTGTATACGCTGTTGTTACAAAGAGTGAACAGTGAAGAAAATATCGATAATTCGACGTTCGCGTGACATTGCAGTTGATGCGCGACAAACAACAGTTTTGAATAGACGTCAATCGCGATTCGAAGCATAAAATCGTCAGAAAGTGTTCGTGCCGCAACATTTTTGTCGGGTTGTCAAAGAAATTGCTGGTTTCCCCCACATTTTTTCGCGCACCGCCGGGCGAAAGAAAGGCCCCGGTTGTCGGGGACACAAAGAAATAACGCCAGTGTCTCGACATAAAAAATGCCCGATTCATTCTATCGATATCGAAGCCGTTGAAAGTCGCGCGTGATAAAACAAAAACTTGTTTTCTATCAAATCCTCGGATCACTGGACCAGTTGAACCGATCAGAACTAATCGATCAGCGGTATCGTTTTTCCACAGACAAAAGTCATTCACGTACGACTTGACTCGCTTTGAAACAACCGATACGCAGGCTTATACTGCGAAAAATGAGAAAATTAACAATGACAGGTTTCAATTTACGCGTGCGCTGGTAATGAGTATGATTCATTGTTTTCGCGTGTTCTGTATCATTTGGTATTAATTAAAAGTTCGCGAATTCGTCGGAATAACAAATTTTCGGGGAATGGAAGTGAAATCTGCGGTTTCATTAATAACATATTTCTGATAAATGGAATCGGTATTTTTCTGTATTGAACAAAAAAAAATGTTCGTACAAAGCGAATTGGAATATAATTTGATACTCGTGTACATATATGTACGTATGTGTATATCTATAACGGGATCCCTTGTATGTGTATCTCCATAAGTTTTTCGAACCGTTGGAAATTAATTTCCATGCAAAATGATTAACTACCTTTACCACGCGCAAATATTACCATATATTATAACGTTTGCTCTTTACTACGTCATGGTTAATTACAGTTAATAATTGCATCGGCTAATTTTTTTTCTATATCCATCCGGTAACATTATGTTTCACATTAAATCCGGCGGTATTGTTAATTTCCCCTGTCTCTAGCCCGCTTCACAATTTTCAACGATAATACAAAGTCGCCCGTGAGATTTTCACCGTAACACCGTTCATTTCTCCACCAGTTTCCGATTCCTTCGTCGTTGATCATCCGGAAAAGTTTATTCACTACCCAGGACGGATCAGTTGTCCCTGCGATCAGTTTCAAAAGAATACAGACGAAATCTGCGCTGCTCCCGGTTCCCGTTGAGTAAACCGATTCTGATGCCTTTGGGAATCGTTAATCGTGCGACGACACCTGGGAGGATGGCTTTTCCAACGATATACACTAGCTTTCACGCGACTCCGTTTCTCGATTCGCCCACCCCCCTCCCACCCCTTCCCCCTTACTCCACCTGCCGATATTTCTTTTTCGTGGGCCACGAAACTCGCGAGGTACTATATGTATGTATGTAGCCAGCCGTCGTTGTATAAAGTATTCCGGAAATACGAATGCACGCTGTGAAATCGGAGCCGATCGACAATGGGATATCTGTCCGATGGTATTTCACATGGAGAGTGATGGCTCCGCGCGGAAAATGTTTTGATATTTAAATGCACCTTCGGCTCGTTATACGCGTATTATTGGATGCATTCCGAGACAGTCGTATTTCGCAGTTTGACGGTAACGTTAATCGATCGATCTCGCGTTTCCATCGGAATCGGTTAATCTGCCATGATTTTTGTTATTTGTACGTATCGTTTTTTGTTTTTGTTGTTGTTGTGTTGTGTATCATTGATGTCGTAGGGATAACGTGGAAGTGTTCCTGTGTGAAGACACGTGATTGTAAGTGTTTCATTGAAGGTTCTTATACGTTAATCGAATGAATATAAAATAATACGAGAAATGGAAAACAACGAAGCATTAGTAACAAGTGGAATTGATATTCGAAACGTGAAACGGCAATATCGCGAGAGAGCACTCTCGTTCTCATGGAAACGTGTGATTTACATCGTTTCGCCCTGACAGCCACAGGCATAATGTTCTACGGTGGAATTTAATGAAAAAAAAAAGGTTGAGTGTCTTTAACGCTTCCAACACTTCACGGATATTCAGTTTCACTGGATTCCATAACGGTTAACGTACACGATTTCATAATTAAATTATACTTCTTAGGTGTCATTATTATCAACGTTATTGTTAGCTGTTTACGTTGAAAACTGTGAAATTACATGCATTTTCCGTAAGTACGCATTCGACCTACTTTCGCTGTGTTTCCGCTTTCTCACGAGTAAGTACCGTATCGATGATCAGCGTAGAAAAAATCTCTGCGCATATTTCTCAAATATCTACGTATATTCATACATACATACCGTTTACAGTAAGGATATTTACCCAAACAGAACCATAATATAACTGATAGATAAAATTGTTGCCATTCACGGTAATACCCCGGTGAATTATAGTTCGCGTTGAATAACTGGCGTTATTCAGTCTCGGTGTTTCACCGGTATGTATGCATACGATCTTAAATGCTTTAAGATGGAAATTGAGTGAAGATTGCGTACACTGTACAAAGCCGCTCGAGATCTCTTGAATACATAATAAAACAGTGTCAACACCTGTTTCTGATTACTTCGTGATATACGGCGTTTGTTAAATATCACTGGCTGTGTTTCAATATAAATAACACAATCATACGAAATTCCGATGGTGAAACGTAGAAATTCATTCGTCTTCGCGTCGGGCAGTATCAAACGGAATATTTTTCTAGGAATAGCGTAATTCCATCGTTGCATAATAATGTTGACTCGTTAAATGAAATATCGAAACGCACGTAATTAGCAGAGAAATGATAAGAATGTATCGAAGAAATATTTCGCTTATATTCTTACCGAAGGAATCTGCCGAGAACTAATTAGTCGTTACTTAACCCCGTGCTAAAGCCAGGAATCACTGCCAGTCCCGACGATATCGAAGTCGTTCAATCAATATGTCAATTATCCGTCGTTTTTCTTTTTCCCTTTAAAAAAAAAAAAAAGAAAAACGAGACATCGTTCAAGAATAATATCGGTTCCGCGGCATGGAGAATTTTCAAGATGAAAAAGGACGCGCCGTCCGCAAAGTCGGGTCGGATGGGATGATATCGAGTGATTTAATTAAATTATTTAATTAAGCAAATTCGACGTGGTCCCAATTAAATTCTTTACTCGTCCAAGGAGTATCATTCCAGAAGGGTTCGTTTCTCGCTGTGGCATGGATACCCGTTACAATAACATTAAAATTTTATTCAAGTATAATAAAATTATCGACGATTCCTATTCAATAGAAAATAAGAACCACGAATAATTTCATCGTCGCGATATTACAAGCCAACAATCCGTTCCACGGAAAGACAATTTCCCCCGCTACGTATTACCGGATTCCATTTCATTTTTTTTTTAATCTCTCGAAGCGAACAAGCAAACGCAATATACGCGAAATATCGAACACTCTCGCGCAACGTTAAGCTTTCTTAAATCCCGAAAGAAACTTCGACACACTTCATTCGGTCGCGAGAACAATTCGCAAGAACGGTTAATATGAGAAACGAAGGACAAAAAAAAATGAAAAGAAAACAGTCGATCCCACCGGCTGTGAAATGAGTCCGAAGAGAATAACGTAGGCGTAATAATATGCATTCATTTGAGAACAGGAACGCACTTAACTGGAGAACGACGGCTGGATGAAAGGAAGCCGAACAGTGGAAGGCAGAGACGGTAGGGTGAGAGAAGGTCTCGCAATCATGCGAACGGAATAATTGCGCGGAGGGAATTAACGTGCATCGAGCGCGGAGGACAAGCCGGCGTAATTGTTGGTACTAACTAATTAATTAATAGCTTCGGGGCCGGATGATTAAACGAACGCGAAACTGCCGGGGGACAAGTTTCGGAAAGTCCGCGAAGGAAATTCACCGTCTTTTCGGATTTCCCGCGGAATAAGTCATTATCGATGTCACCCCTAACTCACATCTAACTTTCGGCTCGTAAATTATCATTTATACAAAGTTCCACTATGAATATATACGACGTGGTAGTTTCTCGTTCGATTATATCATCGGATTACACAAACGGTAATGGTAAACATTCATCTTGTTAAAAATAACGAACGATTGGATTAAATTACAAAAGAATTTAATTATTTCACAAAATACCGATGATATCTGCATGTTTCTTTTTCTTCGTCGGTATACATCTAGTATCATTGTTACATAAAGAAGAAAAAAAGGTAGAAAACAAATGAGAAGACAGGTGATTAATTTGACCACGCAAAAGTCTCGTAACAGGGGTGTCGACGATTTCCGAAAGGGTTGAAATTGCCGACGCTTTAAACACATGCGCTGCTACGTAAGTGTTAACTCGTTTGGGGTGTCCGTTGCCGCCATATCATTTTATACTTCGTTCGCTATCTCGGTGTTAACCGATCGGACCCGTGAAAGCCGAAGACTCTTCGCAACAACGAGCGGGCCCCTAGCTCAGCAAATTATTAACAATCAGGCAGGTGTTTGCGCGGCTTGCAAGATTTGCTAACAAGACGGCATTTTCGAGGTGCCGACTTGAGGTATATAATTATATGCTCGCGTCCCTATGCGTATGCACGCTTCGATACGGTCTCTTACCTACAGGGTGTTCCAATTAAATAAATCGACGGCATGAATATCCTTACCGGTAAACGAGCGACGTTAAATCTTCGTCCGATAACGAAAATTATTATACATCCTCAGCGTGATTACCTTTACGATTGATATCTTGATGTTTGGAAATGTGTATATTTTGAAAAAGTCTTATATTTGCATTTATATGATTTTGAAATACAGGTCTCACTTATATTTACCATTATGTATATCAAAGAATTCTGTAAGAATAAAAAGAAACATATTATTATACGTATAAGATACAAAACACAAGCTGCAAGGTACGTCGTAGCTATGTATACGTTCGTTTTTAGCACGTTAAAACGTTACCCAAAGTAATAGCAAGTACGAGGGAACTCCGTGGAAAACGAACGAAGCCGAGGCAGCAGAAAGACATTCAAATGATCCGACATTTCCTCCATTAACTTCTAAAACAATTTGCAATACCGGGAAACCGGTATGTTGGCCGGTTTAAAGGGAGCCGGGGAGAGTACGAGAACTCGAGACTTCTTCGTCTATCGGCTTCGTAAATTGTTCCTCGTTACAGGCGTCATTACCGCGAAAGATTCTACGTCGTTGCCCTCCGACGTCAGTTATATCATCAGTGGCCGCGAAACGCTGCAACTCCGGCAACTTGGAAAACCATGCGGCAGTTCCACGGACGAGTCGAAAATTTCCCCCTGGTGATTTCGAACCGTAAGATCTTCGAGTTTCCGTCATAAAATAACGTGTCGTGTTTAACCATGAACGTCGTCGTTGGTTCTCCGTTGTCTCCTACCGTTCAGAAACCGTCTTTCAAAACAGTCTGCCGACAGCGAATTGCTTCTCTGCTACCGACTAATTTGGCCACCCTGTATACCGAGTGTGGCAGCGGCCGGTCGGCTGCGGCGTGAAACCGGTGGGTATGATTACCCACTTTAGTTAACGATCTTCGTAGCCCCATGGCAGTTCTAAAAGGTCAGAAAGAAAACCGCAAGAAAACCAGAAGAACCGTGCCGGAACGCCGCGTTAGCCGGTTATATCCGGCGTGCTTTTGTTGCGCGCCTTATGCTCTCTGCGTGTACAAAACCGCGTGCTACGTACAATAACATCCGAAATATACGCGGAGTTTCGTGGTCCTGCGACGGAATTGTCCGGGAACGTTGGAAACGGTCCGGGGATATCTTCAGTGTTCTTTTTGTTCTTTTTTTTTTTGGTGTTCACTTTTCTCTTCACTTGTTCTTCTTTTTTTTTGGTAGGTTTTTCTTTTTCATCCTCGTGGCCAACTACTCTGTCTACGTCGTGAAAAAATAAGGGACCGTTTGAGAAAAGTCACGAGAGAGAGAGAGAGAAAGAAACGAGTAGACGAGAGAACCGCATACGTACGGTCTGAATTTCGTCTCTGAAAATGCTTTATGAATTTGTGCCGTTGCACGGGACAGGATATATCCGTAATTAAGTACGTTAGAGCAGAGAGAAATTTAATACGAGCGGAGCGTGCCGCGCGACGGCACGAACGGCGAATCGAATTTCGCGAGAAAAATTGCTACGCTTTTTATAAATATTTATATAATCGCGAACAAACTAGCGAGTTTGTTTTATACCCGCCGCGGGAAACGTGGAATTTGCTTAAAACGCGGCGAGCCTTAAACGTGTTTTCTTTTTTCGTCTGTGTACACACACACAGACACACACACACACACACACACGTACGCGAGTTCGCGTTTTCAAAAATTCAACCCAACAACGAGAACGCGACCGGAGTTCCGTTACTTTAAATACGAGACGTTACGAAACAACGGGACAGCCGCTGCCACGGTAAAAAAGAACTAACACGAACAACGAAAACAACCAGTGGAGAGAACAATGATCTCAACCCGTGTCGACGGTATCGTCTCGAACAGCAACCCGGCAAACTCGCGAGAAAGTAACAACACCCCTGGAACAAACGGAATCCCTTCGTAACAAGCCTTGTATATACCTCGCGGTGCCCTAAAAGCCACGAAACTAAAATTTTTAAGGAGTCGTATAAAATCTCATACGGTAGCAGGCAACATTTTTATTACAAGGATCCTCGAAACACGGTACATCGTCTCAACGATAAGTAAAAACCCTGTCTTTTTCCCTTGTTTAACCATCGAACGACCGAATCTTAAAAAAAGATAAAAAAACAAGGGAATGTACCTCGTAGGTTTATCAGACACATTCTTTCTCCTCCCCCCAGCGAAGTGTCATTCCGTCATTCCACCGTCGAACAGCATATAATATTTTACCGGAATCCCGTCGATGACGTATTGTGGGTAACTCGTAAACCGTGGAAGTTGATACAATTCGTGCTTCACATGCGTGTGACATAACTACAACCGATCTCCGTCGTATTTCACTGAGCGTGCAGCCGTGCGACAGCCAGTATGCAAAACGCGTGCATGCTCGTAAGCGTGAAATTACACGCCGTATGAGTAACCCTTCCCTCCCTCTTTCACCTTGTATAGAGAAATGTACCGTAAGAGAAACAGAGAGAGAGAGAGAGAGTGGGAGAGAGACTGATGAGGTGTGTGAGTAAAATGGGAGGGGGAGGGTGAGGATAGTGGGTGTGGAACGAAGAGGATGAAGTGGGAGGTGAAGCCGGTGGTACCTACGGTGCGATCAACGAGGTCGGGCACGAGCCGAAAACCCTTACTTTGGAATTTCGTAAATGGGAGTGCCGGTGCAATTAGTGTAATAAAGTGCCTGGATGTACCGCGGGAATTGCGTATTCACGCGTACCAACGCAGCACCCGGGGGTCTCTCTTCTATGCCATTCCCGGAGTACCGTTCCGACCGTTCTGTTTCAGATGATTCTGATACGGCAAAATGGAGACTTTGAATGATAAATGGAGTACGCTGACCCTCTCTCTCTCTCTCTTTCTCTTTCTCTCTCTCTCTCACACACACTCTCTCTCTGGATTCTCGTAGAAATACGTACATTTATTAGACGAGATTTATGCCGTTGAAAGATGGGATCAGTGGAGCGATCGTGTGTACTGTACGAAAAAGGAGGAGAAGTTTCTGAATAGGGCCCGTCAAGGAAGCAGGAGAAAAGTGGCGTATATCTAGATCGATTGTGCTTTTACTTTTCCACGGGCATTTTTTGCCCATTCGAGTGTACCGCGGATTTTTTTTTAATGTTTTTTGGTATTATTATGGAATATTTCACGCGGTGTATGTGTTAAAAGGTAATGAAATTAACGGTTCTTTAAGTGAAAGAAAAGAGAAAGAAAAATATGAAACGTAGTATATGTACAGTTGCGTCTGGTCAAAGTTACTGTATCAATTAATCTGTTTTCTCCGCGTCAATATTAGTGTTCTGAATCAACACCGTCACAGGTTTTCTAAATTAACGAACGTTCCCCGTTGGGATTCGCTATACGTATATCGATGGGACCGAGACTCGGTCGCTGTCGTATTAGTTTCGTTTTATCTATCATTTCTCTATCAGTCGACGATTCACTTTTCAAGAACTATAGTGGCGTATTTATTATTATTTCATCCGAAATATAGATCTGAATCGAGTAAGTATGATAATAGAGAATCGTTGCGAATAGTTTTGGGATAACCGTTTCGTTGGGAAATGTGTAGTATTATTAAAAACGTAGCGAAAAATAGGAAATTGTTCGTATCGGTGTGTCAATTAAACGGCATTTTATCAGGCGCGCGTTTTTCATTCTCATTCCCGTGCGAGTCGGTAATTAATCGCACGACTCAAATAACGTTTCATATAATTTTATCATTATATCCGACTTGGCGCGTATAACCGTGAGACAGATTCGACGGTAATAATTAAAATCTTTCGGTTCAGTGATTCGCGCGATGAACGGAGCTTCGGAATGGAAACGTGTTTTACAAGAGTGGACCGGGCCCGATTGGACGACACGGTTTTATTTTCATTAGTCTACATATATATATAATACATACATGTATATATATCCCAATCCGGTAAAAAGTTACGCGAGACTTCAAAAAACCGAATAAAATTCATCGGTATGTTCAGCTACTTTCTGTGTAATATTCATAACTGGCATTTTTTCTTCTATTTTTTTTCGATTTCTCGTTCGACGATCGGCACATGGAAGTAATTCGTTGTGTAAACGCGAATTTAACTGTTCATTTGAAAGCTCCGCTCTTTAATAACGTCATTACGTTGGATTTCGTTTAACTGATCAGCGTCAGCGGTCGTTTCGCATTTCGATAAAAATAAAAGCGCGACCGATGAAACGGGGAACAAAAAAAAGCAACAACAACAACACACATAACACAAATCTCTCTATCGTACGGATATACGGTTTCACGTGCGAAAACGCGAACAGGTTTTCGAAGAGTAAATTTTTGAACAGCGAACACCCGGTCGCTTCTGGTTCTTCTAGGGACCATAAGAGTTTCTACCTTACGTACATACGTATACGTATACACGGTATCATACATCGAAACTTCCGTTCCACGGGAAAAATTACAAGCCACCGCATCGAGCGTGAAAAAGATGAATCGTGCCGAACACCAACCGCTGTTTTACATGCAATACATCCCGACCGCATCGACGAAGGAAATAACTCCGGTATATCGCATCGATAAAAGTTTCGTGTCGGGCATGTTAATGCATTACGAATGTGCTGACAACGCAGCTCGATAGACGTACCATAAATATATGTGTGTGCGTGTATACGTAAGTATATACGTATACGTACGCGGCGTCTATGATGAAAGTATATAAAAAGTGCGATGAACGATAATAACAGGCATTAAAGTTATTAAAAATAAATTACCGTAACATTCGGCCGCGATTCATTAACGATCGTTGGCATTGATTACGCGAGAAACGTTTATCACGTACCGTCACCTTTTGTGTACCGGAAAAATTGTTGTAACGGTAAGAATAAATCCGCGTTACAAAGGGAAACGATGCAACGATTTTCCAGTTGGCCGCTGCCCTTTTGTATTGACTTTTTCCTCATCGAGATATACTAGAATAAAACGGGGAAAGGCATTCAATTCCGTTCGAGTCTGGCTGCACAGAGGGCGCTATTATTACAGGCTTTTGGGTCCAATAACTCTTCAACTCTCACTTGTTGCTGTAGTCGTCGCCCAAAGGGCATCGCGAGACTTCCTTTTTGAGGTATCCGGGCAAGAAAATAGTATGTAAAATGAAAATAGTACCTTAGAATACTGCGCCAAGCAATTTGAAGCTAATTAATTAATCGCATATGTTCGATACTTTACGGGACCAGACGTGATTCATAATGAATCTCTTTTAATTTCGTCATACTTTCGACTGCAACGAGAAGTTTACGAGTTCGTCCGGAGTTAAATGAATTTTCTGACTGCGAGCGAGCAATAACGCAGTGTAATCTTATAATCTTATTTTTCAGTATATCCCCTGGCTGGGTTTTATGAAAGGAAGGAAAAGTTTTTATATGGAATTATAGGACGTATAATGTTTCAACGGCATTTAAATAGTAATCTCTGTTATAGTATTAAGGATGCGAGACATGTCAAAGGGAAAAGGATTACAATTAGTATTACATATCTCTGGCGATCAATTTGAATGTTTGCAATGGAAGGGAGTACTTAGGTAGTTTATTTCTTTTTCCGTCGTAATCTCACGGTCGATTAAAATAATCGATGGATTTTTTCGATTGTCATAGACATGCATCCCGTATCGCAAACGATGTAGTGCAAATATTCTTGTGCGTAGATAACGCGTGTTATTAATTACCTCGTTACCTTAGTCAGACTGTACAACCCATGACGATTGCTAATGAACGTTATCTTCACACTTGACACTGACATTTATCATTTATATTGTAATTCCAATACGATTCAATGGCGTACACTTGTATCAATCAGTTACGTATTAACGATAATACGCCGATATAGACCGTCGAAGTAATTTTAACCGTGTAATATCGTCCGCGAATTGCGAGGTGTATATATTATAATTTATCGCCGCGTTAATCCGCAGAGAAAATACTGTATTAGTAGCTACGTATAAAATTGTATATACCGATAAATACCGATGGGAAGGTCCGCACATGCGAGAAATCCAATTTCGCCTAAGTGCGCCGAAAAGAGTTAAAATATTTAACAAGTACGAGGGAAAAATTAGCTTTTTAAAACGACAGATACGACGCCCTTTCATTTCCGCAAACGCTATCAAAATTCCGCGAAGGCCGGCACTCAATATCCAGTTCTCGATACCCCGATCGCAACCATCCATACAAATCGGATTTTACTAAATTGGAGTACAATTTTCACGGACCCGAGGGGGTGGGGAGGGGAGGGAGGGAGGAGGACTCCTGCTTGGAAGCGCATGTGCGAGAGAGGTAAAAAGAGAAAAAAAAAATAAAAAAAAAAGGAAAAAAGGAAACCGGCTCTAAGCCGACCGTGGATGATGAAGCGAATCAAGTAACAGTGGTGGCTTACGTGCGATGCACCCTTAAAACCATCGCCGAGGGAGCATCTCCTGGAAACGCGTTAGCAACGAAAAGTCTGTGCTTAGAATTCCCAAGCATCGGTGAATTACATCCCCGTCACGGTATCAATGCTTCCTGCACCACGTACACCAGCAAGACGATAATATTCTGCCAATTACTTCCGTATTTAACTGTCGACGCAGTGCTAACGATCGTCACAACCGAAATAATAACAGATATTATTTAATGGGGATTTTAACAACGACGAAATTGCAACGTTTAACGTCCACGTGATAAGAGTAACACACGGAGGATAAGTCGAACGGATGTTCGTTTAACGATTATAGCAATTGATTTATTTAAATAATGAGAATACTACATAGACATAATTAGATTAATAGTAACAACACATACATATATACGAATGGTTTTTTAAGTCTGAATACTAGTACGCTATATTATGTATCTCATCGTGGCTTCAGACATCAGAAATTTAAATATCTACAGCAGTCTTGGTTTCTATACTCTTTGTAAACGTGCCGCGCGGAGAATCGGATATGGTTTTCCATAAGAGTCTTTGGATTCTTCAATAGGTGCTTCAGTTGGTTGTTCAGCTGGTTGTTCGGTTGGTTCTTCAGCTGATGGTTCGGTGGGTTCTTCGACTGGCGCTTCAGTTGGTTCTTCTGCTGGTGGTTCAGTTGGTGGTTCGACTGGCGCTTCAGTTGGTTCTTCTGCTGGTGGTTCAGTTGGTGGTTCGACTGGCGCTTCAGTTGGTTCTTCTGCTGGTGGTTCAGTTGGCTCTTCTGCTGGTGGTTCAGTTGGTTCTTCCGCTGGTGGTTCAGTTGGTGGTTCGACTGGCGCTTCAGTTGGTTCTTCTGCTGGTGGTTCAGTTGGTTCTTCCGCTGGTGGTTCAGTTGGTGGTTCCACTGGCGCTTCAGTTGGTTCTTCTGCTGGTGGTTCGGTTGGTGGTTCAACTGGCTCTTCAGTTGGTTTGTCAGCTGGTGGGTCAGTTGATGGTTCCTCCGGGAGTTCGGTTGGTGGTTCAGTTGGGGCCTCAGTTGTTGTGGGTGGTACATTTACACCATAAACAGTGAACTCCGCTGCGAGTCCTTCACCTGGTTTTCCAGCCACCATTACGAGCACTGACTCTTGTCCGATGCCACCTTTCATGATCGCGGAATCCGATGAACCTGTTCCTATGTTTTTCACTCTGATGTACGTGATCACACCATTTGGTGGGGCACTCGCTCCCATTTTGGCGATCATCGGTATACCAGGAATCGGTGGCTGAAAAGAAAATTGTTGGATATTGTTACTATCCTACCAAGATAGTGAAAAACTTTTTAGGATTCAACGTGAACGATGAAGATAGAAACTTAACATGTAACGATCGATCTAAAATATTATACTAAACATAGTATTCATGCAGTATCGCACTGATACTGTGATACTTGAGACAATAGTTATCTTAAACACGTGAATTTAGACATCGTCCAACATTAATTGTTCCTTTAAATTATATTGGACTTAGTTTCTTACCTTAAAAACGATACGATTTGTAATAATGTAGTCATTTGGTTGTCTTTCTCCAGCGATGAAATCATCTGCCCATGCACACCCGGCTATGAACAGACACGCAACCACGAATCGTACGGCACTCATTTCTTTTTTTCTCACAACCACTGATTACGTCAATTCACAACAACGTGGTACGGGTATTCGTACTACACTGAGTCTACCGTCCCATCATATCAGACTACATTTATAGCTTTCTCTTATCAATTACCCGTCGCGATTCCCCGGAGAATCGCAGTTCACAGTTAAATCGAAGATTTCTATCGCTGAATTGTGACAACAACTTACGTAACAATATTTGCCTTTTTCTCCGTTGTTTTCGCGCGGCTATCGAAGGTGATGGATATTTCCAATACCATTTTAAAATTTTTCCGTATAATTGCACGGAACAAAAATATATGTACAAAAATGCCCGCCGATATACATTCCTGGAAATATTGAGTTGACATCATACAACGTCGTAGTACCGTCAAGATCGTAATCCTTGCGATGGAACTGTCCATGAGATTAAATGATTTACGGGATAAAAATTCCATCCGCTTCCGCATCATGGTGAAACATCGTAAAGGTCGTCGGATGACGTGATTTGTAGTATTTATCAATCCAAAAGAAAAAGATATTTTGTAGTAGGCATTGTTGATTATCAACCTGGCGGGGATCTAATAAAGTAAATACTATCGATAAGTGGTCGTATTCTACACGTACGTACTACTGTATGACTAATTAAGTGGCTGGAAGCAAGTCATTCGATTGCAACGATCGAATTGAGGGTATGAAAATAGTGTTAGTGAAAAACAATCTGTGCAACGTATTGAAAACTGTGTGTACGTGATGGATGTAATTAAAATAATTAATAATGAGCTCTGTAATAAGAGAATAGAAATATTTTTTTAATTCTTCATTCTTTTCTTGTAATTAATAATAATATTGGATATGTAATCGTTTTTTCCCTACAAATTGAGAAACTCGGGAGACTGTTATTTTTTTCAACGTTACTGAAAATTTATTCGGGACAAGCGACAACAAAACCTGAAATCACCTGGATTTTTTTTCAGAATTTGTTGTAACTGCCAGTTGATAGATAACGAAAAATCGCGCGTATGGAATCCGACGCGTTTTTTTTTTTGTTAACGCTCGTGAAATCAAAAAGCATTCGCAGGGAAAGCCGCACATATTTTGCGATAGAAATTTGGTTTTCGGACGCTTCGTTAGATCGCGGGAAATAAAATTTATCACCGTGGCGTAAATCTGGCCGATCATGACGAATGAAATAAATTTCACCGTCACCAATTTCGAAATCAATACACTGCTACTGACGGACGAACTGAATTTACAGTCATTTCGACGTGTTATAGCAAAGGAATGTTTTTTTTTTCTTCTAAACGCATGAATAATGCATTAAGTTTTCCACGCTATTCCACACACATCACAAACATGATGTTTCTTAAGTAAACATTTTGTTCGAGTCTCGCGGGGAATTCATTATAATATTTTCGGAAATACATAGTACGAGCCGTTCTGAGCGTCTCATTCACAAAGTCCAAGACGGATACGGGGCTCCTTAAAATTCAGCTCTAATACCGAAGTTAGAATTGGTATTCATGACAATGTCCTCACCGCGGTAAACAGTCGACAATCGACAGCAGTCTGCTGATCATTTTAACGGTTACCTAATTTAAGGGTAAGCCATTTCGTTTCCAATAAGCCTTAACTAACCATTAAATTAGCGACGTGTCTCGGTAACGTAAGAAAAAAAATTCTTTGACGGATCCTCCTTGCATAAAATTAATTTCTTTTTTCGCTCGAATAACAATTTCAACTGACAATGAAATAAGTTATATTTCTTTGTTTAAGAATTTATTTCGATATTTGATATAATACATTCGTGAATGATTTAGGTGAAAAAATGTTGTAATAAAGTAATTCTAATTAAGGTGAAATTATTGACACTTACGTTCCCGGAGCAGAAGTAGGCACGTGATGTTACATCACATCGTAGACACATCCTGTTATTACTATCACGTTCAAAGAGCCCGCTTGCATAAATCTCTGGAGAAATTAAGCCGGAGCTGTATACAAGGTGTATGTGTATCCCAGCACGGGATGTAAATGGAATTGTGTAGTTGCAAGGGAGAAAAATAATTTATGCACATCGAAGTCTCGGATGATTCACTTTCACACCTTTGACGCTGGTTCACGTCTCACCTTTTATTTCGTTCGCTTTTACGATCCAATTTTCCATAGATCTTTAACGCCGGCGTGTAATCGGATTTAATTGAAGTTTAATGTAAATTTGATTTTAGATGATAACACAAGCCCCGAGCTCCGTAGTGAACTCCCTTAACTTGAAAGTCATACAAAATCTCTAATTTCTATTAAAATATTGTCGTACTGAAGTACGGGTGAAATATAATCTACCATGTTCGATACATATTTATATTGAGAAGTTCGAAGCCCTGTGCATAATGAATATTACTTTGATACATCGACGTAGAATAGCGTGTTCCATATATTCACAGAGGACTATTGGTAATTAGTCGCGTCGCGTATTGATGATACTAGCCACTTTATAATACCACACATGACGTATAATACTAGGAAAACTTTTGTGCTTTTCACTAAAATCTATATTAAATACCACGAACGAGGTACACGTATATTCTGTGTGAATTAATATGTTTGTGCTTTTACAGATGGAAATAGCAAACCCATTCGAACAGTCAGTCAGCAATGGCGGTAATTCTAGTGTACGTCATAAATTATTAAAGACACTTAATATACAAGTTATTCAGTACATGTATATTATATTGATTGTTATATTGTACGATTTATTAATTAATTGACAATTATATTTACTATTGTAAAATGAAATGTTTGGACAAATTTCGTTTATGATATATCACGAGTTTCATACTTGAAATACTTTCTGAATTCCGAAAATCGAGCCGCGAATTAATATTCGCGGAATTTCCTGAAACTCCACGGTCATTTCCGAGAATCCGTGAAATTCGTGTCACCTTCTAAAACGTCATATATTCCTATTACAAAATTCAGTTTTCCAACAAAATTTCAGAAAAACTTTATATCATACCAGGCTTTTCAAACTCACCTAACATTTCAAAACATTATGTTCAAAACACCGTACACGCACGTGTGCGTACGTGCCAAGTGAATTATATTGCCCCAGCTGGTTTCAATTCAGATTTTTCACCGGCGGAATATTTATCATAGAATTTTTTTTTCGACTGTACGCACGAAAGTGCAAGTGTGTCAATAAACGGCATCTAAATCGAGCATCGAAACTAAAAAACTGTATCAATCGACTCGTCCCGCCGCTATTTCCGTGGCGAACGCGTAACCATGAAACGAGCAACGTCACGATGGACCTGGACGTGAACAATCGACGGTGTGGCAAGATAAAATCCTGCCGCGCGAGAAAATCGCACGTCACGGACAGACGATCTCTTCTTTCATTAACCGATACGCTCGTTTCACGCACCGTTCCCTAATTACTGGCCACGGATCGGTGAAAAGGGGCCGAAGGGGTGTCGTCCGAAAGGAATTGCCGGGTTAATACGGCTTCGAAACGTTTCCTCGGGATACTCGGAAAATCGAGGGATAATCGGGCAACCTGAGTTTCCTCCATTCTTGTTTCCGGTAATAACCGAGGATTCTGTTACGTTGAAAAGAAATGACTATTTTTATATAAGATCTTCATCCATTAAAGATAAGTCCAATTATGAACAAAAATATAAATAATATTGTTGATAGAGAATTTATGTTAAAAATTATTGAAAATCATTTTTTGTTTAATAATAGAAACGAATGGCAGATGGAAAAAATGGTGATGATTCGTTTCGTTCCGTTTAATCGTTTCCGCGTATACAAGCGACAAGGAATTATGGTTATTAAAGGGTATAGCGAATTTAACAAACATTTCACCGGACGATATCAATCACCGCAACACGAGCGAAGTCATCATTGCCTTGATCCGGTCAGCCGAATGGCGTCGGCCAACGGTGGGACATACATTTTCTCCTTGCATCGGTGACATCGATATTCGATATGTTTCACGCGTCGTTCGTCATCATTACCCCGCGCCGGGTAATTAAAACTCGCCTGGTTTATGATGGACGACGACGTGCGCTAACTGATTTTTCTCGAAGTAAGAAGATGGATCGCACTCGAATCCACGTTTTAATAATAAAGAAAAATCGGTCGGGGATTTTTTTTTTCGTTCTTTTTTCTTTTATTTTTTATTAACGCGCGGACCGTTTCATGTTCACTGTCGTTCGCATTTATCGCGGGTAATTTTGCAATTTTGATAAATATCCTAACGCGACCCCGTGACCGAAAACGGTGCCAATCGTTTCGTCAGAATCGCCCGATGGAAAAAATGGTTCGCGAATTTCCCGTCCAGGTTCGTCGTCCGGTTACCGTTGCTCGCGTGTTCGCGTTCGTTTAACACATTATTGTTCGGTGTTTCCATAAATACGCGAAAGAATAACTGGTTTTGGATTACGGACGCCGGCGTGAATTAATTATCGATACTCCCGATGCGACTCGACTACTCGACCGCAGTGCCCGAACCGATGTTAACTGATCGATATTCGATATTCTAATTTGCCGACGATGGTGACATGTTTATGGAAACATTGGAAGCATACATGTCATTAGTTCGCACGACCTAATATTTAGCAGGAACCGACCGTGAATTTCAATTTAATTGACATCCCGACGAACACGGGAAATAAGATTAGACAAACAGAAATTCTGTGCTATATTACCCGTACGATGGAAAATAATAAAAAGCTTTGTAATCGTGAATCGTAACTTCTGAAAACCCCCGGAGGACATTCACCGCTACGAAATTCTCGATAAGAAGATTCTTTTTTTTCTCTCACCCCGCTGTAATTCTCTCCACCGTTGTTTCCTTTCTCCAAGAAAACCACCGACCGAGATATATACGTGATTTCAAGAAATATCGTTTAACGATACAAGAAGTGCGAGAAACAGAGGAAAATCGCGTTTTCCACTCACCAGGTATAATTACATTTATTCGGAAATAACGCAATTAACCGATTCATTCGAGAATAGAAAAAAAACATACGATACGACGGAATTCGTTTTCTCTCGATTCTCCTCGAACTATCCGAACGATCGCTCGATAAATACATCACTTCATTTATCCGCGTGTCTTTTCAATAGCAGATTTCGTCGCTGGTCGGTGCATAAACGTTTCTTTTTTTTTACGTTTGATTCACTCTGTACGTATAACAGGAATTCACCGGCGGTAACCGAAACGCGTGATTTCGAGAAATACCGTAGATTATGCATCAGCGTTTCTCGCTGAATGGTTCCATGCTCAGTGATTCGTGAACCGCTATCTGGTCCACGTGACCGCACGGCCCTTGGCCAAACCTGCTCTCCGATAATAGTTCTAACCGTGCAACTATATGTATACATACATACATACATATATATACCCACCGTATGTGGATGTGAATATATATTCGCGCGGCTGGCCGCGTACATACATACATACATACATACATACATACACGGATAATGTATATATGAGTATGCGCATGTGAATCGTGGCACATGCATATGTATATGTTGCGGGTATTATTAGATTTCGGTGCGTAAGGTACGAAAGGGACACGGTTTTCCCGGGATTTCCACGAAAATACCGTGGAATCGGTGGAAATTCTACAAAGGGTTCATTACGCTGTTAAACAGTGGTATTCGGTAGATCGACGAAAAGCTCGTTTAAGACCGAACGTTTTTGTTTTTTCTTTTTGTCAGACGTCGGATCATCCTGGTTGATTGAACGTCTGTTTCTATCGTTTCAAGGGAAACTGTGTGATTTCATTTTTAATTGACGAGACTATCGCGGAATCACTACGTACGACTAGTAATTTTATTCGACAGGAATTAGGTATATAGTATGATTATATCAAATGTTTGCGAAATGAAACGTTTCTGTGGTCTGATGCGGTGGATACGTGTTAATATCCGATTACATGGTGGGACGTTGACGTTGGATCTACGACATAAATTAAATTATATACCTAATTGCACGTCGCTTAACTTCATTACGTAGAAAAAGAAGGTAGAAGATAATTACACTGCTAATTAGTACTACACATATAACAACGCTTACTTTTATGCTGTGCTTCACCGGTGGCATAGGGTTACCCGGAAACCGTGTAATGTTCTTTAAACAACACATAATAATAATGATAATAATACACCATCAAGAACGCAAAACAGAATTCAAACCTCTCGCGTGTAGAAAGTCGTTTCTTATTAAAATAATATCGTAGTGCATTTCAAACGGAACGTTTCGCTGCATTATATTATATCCGATGATCAATCGAATCGTACGTGATTATTGTACTTGTGTATGTATACATTCAATGAATACAATGTATACATACATTAAAGCACTGATATTAAAGCAGTGCTTCGTGACGTCGAGGCTCATCGTAGTTGTTGCGGAAAGGAGAAAAACGTGTTTCGTAATGACGGGATTATCAATAAGATCGATCACTATAAATCGGACACTATAGCTTCCGGATGATGCATCGGATACATCCGCGGCGTACCTTTGACCCCGATTCTCGCGACTCTGGGATTAAAGGTTTTCGTTCGGCTATTGGCGGCGCACTCCATCGGGACGAAACAATTTTATTTACTCGCGTTTCGCCCCGATACACGGCCCAAGTACATATTTTTCTGAATTATACAGAAGAGCTCGTGGGACTTCGACGAGGAAAGCCCGGAGCTCTTTCCGGAAGCCCGCTGTTTACTTTTTAGTTTCCGCCATTGCTTTACTCGCGTTACCCACTATGGTATACGTATAGATACATACATACAAACATATATCTGTCTTTTTTTAGTTCCTTGCAATTCTAACCTGTGTACAGGTAACGCTATATGTATAAACTCGATAACTTACAAGGTAGCGATGTTAAAAGTATCTACCACCCGGTGTTTTTAATGAAACCCCGCGGAGACTGACGAAGCGCGAAATATTGTACGCGTTGATAAACGAGAAATCAAAAGAGTCTACGTGTTGAAACGTACTGTATAAAACGACGCTAACGTTTCTTGAGGTTCGGGAGGGGGGACAGTAACAAGTGTCAAGACTCGTCTGACAAACTATGGCTGGTTCTACTGCAGTACTGTTTCAATAGTGTTACATGTATATCGTGTCCGATAGTAATGTATACATATACACAACTGGAAAGTACGTTTTCATCTTTTGTTTCCCTCCGATAGGAAAATGATGTTCATGCCCGAAGTATATTTCTTTTTCGTTGTCCATCTTCCTTCTCTCTCCTCCTTCCGAGTATCATCTCTCTCTCTTTCTCTCTTATTTTCTTCCTCTCGTCTTTTTCTCACCTGATGAAATCTCGTGCTTCGCGTATCGTAACCTTTGGAAAATTCGGAAGGGACTGAGGCAATTTCCAGGCTGCTTTCGGAATGATATCTAAAGGGGCGGGGGGCAGGGTGGGGGGGGGGGGGGGGAGAGAGAGGACTACGAACGACCGGCGAGTCTCTTCAAAGAACAAGCGAAAATCAAGCACGCGTGTATCAATCTCGAGTGCCAATCTCGACGAGGAGCGCCTCTTATCTCCCTACCTTTGATATTAGAGGTCCGCTCTATACGATGCTTTCTCCTGTCTTTGGACTTTCGTCTCGAACTAGTCGGGGTCCCGTATGTAGGATGGCTCTCTTTCTCTTTCTCCTTCTCTCTCTCTCTCTCTCTCTCTCTCTCTCTCTCTCTCTCTCTCTCTCTCTCTCTCTCTCTCTCTCTCTCTCTCTCTCTCTCTATCTTTCCCTCCGGAGTTTAATATCCGAGCTTGCAGATCAAATTTCTTGCGTGCTTCCGCGTAGTCGACGATTCCTTCGCCCAGGAATTTTACGTACGAGGATTGCTCTTCGAGACATTTTTTTATTTTTTTTTCTTCATTTTCTTTTTTTTTTTTCTTCTTCGTCCTTTTCCCGAATACCTTGCGTATTAAACGTATCGTACGTAAAGACATACGCGCCGCTGCCGGGTATTATATGAAATTTTAATAACGTCCGCGTAGAGATTAAAAGATTCCACTGCGTGTACCCTGTGGGGTTTCCGTCGATATTTTTAGAAATAAATACGTGAGATCACGCGGTTTATCCGCCCTGATACAGACGCGCGGCGTAACCGTACGTCCAGTCGGACGATAATGAAATCATATCGAAATGTCTATTAATACACCGGTCTTCGCGGTAAGTTATCGAGAAGAGATTCGAATCGACGAGTCGGGAATATAGTTCACAGATAACGCGTGGGATATCAATCAAAAATTCTGAAGTGGAGGAACGCGGCGCGGTGTCTAGATTCTAGATACAGCTTCTCCCTCTCCCCCCCCCCATCGATAGACTTTTGTTTCCAAACTGTGAAACGACACCGGGAATACGTGCCGGTTTTCCAACGAATAAGGAATTCGATAAGACAGCCAAACGCGAAATCGATCAATTTAGTCCCTGACCGTAGACAAGAGAAAAATCATTCGATTCCTGGTAATACGTATCTAAGATTTGTTTAAACAATCGCTCGAAATAGAATTCATCGCACCGCTATAAATAACGTTATTATCCGCTAAAAATAATATTAACGAATACGAGAAAGATATACCATTTCTCCTACGCAATTCTTTCCAAGTATTTCTCGGAATCACACAACTATTCGATCACGGTCCGTAATTACACGAAACCATAGAATTCGTCACACCGAGAGCCAAAACTCCGGACTCACTCTTCCACCGTCATCGTATCAACACACTCACACAGTGTTGTCCCTTCCGTCTCGGTTTTCAGCCGACGGGCCAAACCGGAAATAAGCAATCGTCGCGATGCCTTTGCGCAGTTCCGTTCTCCGGCCACTGCAACGAAACGCCTTTGCCTCCTCGCACCTTCGTCGTTCCTATTTTTTTCTTCCTTCTTCTTCATTTTTTAAAATGAGAAGAAACAAAAAAAAAAAAAGAGAGAAAAATATACGACCGAGGTTCGTCGTGGTCGAACGTATGGGGCCTCGCGATGCTCGCAGATTAGCCCGGTGATTTCATGCTGTCGGCATAAAAATTCGAATGTGTCCAAGCTCCTTCTTCATTAAGAAGAAGCAAGGTCCGCGGGGCTTTGTTAGAACGTCACGGCGTTATCAGCCGGATCCACGAGCCGTGAAATTACGAGGACGTCGGGGTCCGCGCCTTGTAATTTTACGATTCGCGGCCCACTTAGCACCGGGACCGTATATTTCCCCATAATCCAACCCCCGATCTGTTCGCACCGTTCGCTGGCAAGCAAGACGGAGGGAAAGGAAAGGAAAGGAAAGGGTTAGCCCGGTTTGCGTAGTAGAGATAAACGATTACCGGCACTCGCGACTCGTGACGGCCGGATAATGGATCCTACGTGTCTTGGGATCCTTTCGCGAATCTGATATGAAAGGGCGACGAAATGACGGGGCCCGTTCCGCGTGGCTTGCTGCGGCAACCACCGACGTATCGCCACAATGTATATTCTTTGGAAAGCCGGAAATTATTTCGCACAATGCCAGGCGCTGGGAATGACCTTTTCCACTTCTCTGCTGAAATATTGTACATTGTGTTCTCTATAGAAGAGACACGTGGAAAAGAGCGCGACGATTACGTAAAGGGATAATGAAGGTGCGTGGAAAATTAGTGGAATTAAGGTGGAATAGAGGAAAACCGAGATGAATCGACGGTGCATTGTATTTTCGCGAGTAATTGTTGCTGCGAAGAGAAATTCTTGGCAGCTGGTACACCTATGCAGAATGACTATTTAGAATTATATCTAATACTTGTCTAATCTTCGTTTAATAATATATGAATCATTATATAGTGACTTGTAATATGCGATAATGTTGAAAAAGAAATGACACGTTATCTGGACGTTTGTAAAACAATATTTGTTTGGATTGCGAATTGTCCTTCGGGATGGAGATTAAGCTCTTCAAGGGGAACATATTTATTTAATCTTTTTTTGGGGGAAAATTCCGTTTCTTTTTCCTACGCGACGGAACGATAAACGAATTCGAAGAAACGTTATTCTATCTTGTCAAGGAATTATTGAAAAAGTTATACAGGTTGAAACTGCTTTATGCGGCATTGCGAAACTCGAACTTCGAGTATATTCTATAAACTTCGTGACGCGTTATTAATGGAACGACAAGTAAGAAACGTAAGATGAATGCGTTTAAAAAAAAAATACAGGGAAAGATCGTTTTTCCATATCGTTCCGTCTCCCTCTCGTTTAGAACACTTCATGCAAACCGTTCTACGCGTCGTAACGTTGTGCTTAAAATAATTTAATATCGACTAAAGTTCCCGTAAAACGACAAATACCGTAACGGGACGTAAAACAAAAACAGATCCCTTCGTATTTAATTCTTATTTTTACGCTGGTAAACTTAACGCGAAACACTTTCGTTTTAATAGGTACAAAACGTTTCCATAACATTTTTCCAACAATCTGCTTAACGTTAAAGTCTGCGTTTCAGAGTCTACACGTATCTCGTTTGATGCGGCAAAGATTATTCGCGAAACACGTACACGTATGTACCACGATAACCGTACGAACGTAGACGTGGAAAAATTTTCGAAAAAATATCTGCAAAAAAAAAAAAACAGATAGGCTGACGCGGTGCCAACCGCACGTTGGTCCCTCGAGAAGTTAAACGGGATATAAACGGCACGATTAATTCTCGCGAACGATCCTTTTTGCAAGTCGTTAACTGCTATCTGATTGGCTCGACGGGCATCAGATGCTGCCGCAATGCCGTTTGATAATCACGTTTTTATCCCGCTGGCATTATGCTATCGCATTCCTGGAAACCGTGAAATTCGTTTATACAGAGAGAGGATTATCGTCACCCGAGAACAATGCTAAGCATCCGTGATATTTGCTTTTCATTCGCGGGCGACATTTTCTACGGGCGTGCCACCGCAACGGAAATTAATATCTCATCATTCTGGCAATCGGTACGAATTCTTTCCTGAAGTTCATATCGAAATCAATTGTACGAGGGAAACCGGGGGGAGTGGGCGGGGGGGGGGGAGGACGAAGGTTTGCGAGATATTGTAAATTCCATCGAGTTTCATATTCCGTTCGATTGTGTTCTTCTTACTATATTTTTAATACTTGTTTGGTTACCGTCTCGCGATAGCTACGGTATTGTTCTATTTTCGAGCGAGTAAGCGCGAGACTGGAATATTAATGAATATAATTACGTCGAATAAACGTCACTCCTCCGAGCGATCCGTAATTTGTTTTCTATTCTCGGTGATTAAAGAGCGACGTTTACGGTTCTGATAAATTAGTGATATTTAATGTAGATTCACTCCGTAACGTCGGGAATGATATCAGAGCAAAACGTCGAAAACTGCTTTCTGAGCAGCGCAACTTCGAAACGGTTACTCGGTACGAAGTGTGTATACACCCACACGATTAAATACCCAGAAGGAATAACTTTGTTCAAGCATGAAGCTTCGGCAAGCCTGGCGTTGCTGCTGTTTCGAATGTTTAAAGGCGCGCGCGATTCGCTGCGCGAACTACGAATTCTTTCGTCGCTTTTGCCGCTCTGTTTACATTCGAACCAATTAAACTGGGAACATGTAGAATTTCCTCGGAAAATGTTCAACAAATTCACCGTGTGTTTTCCAACGACAAAGAAAAGAGAGGGGAAAGCCAAACCTACGAAACAAACACAACAATCGCCGTGACTACTGAAATTGCTTTCCGTCTGACGTTACAAAATTAGAAAGTCCGCTTGTTTTTCTCATCGTTCGCAACGCAATCACGCGGCAATATAATACATTAGACGAAAAAAAATGTCGGTATAATAGTAACAATGTTATTATTTCACACATGTGATTATGAATCAACGATAAATCGGGTATTTAAAATATTCGAAAGGGGAATAATAATAATAATAATCACCGGTAATGAACGCAAACCAGCAGTATGTTAATTCACCGGGGCCACGTTAAGGTTCGCGCGACTTAGGAGACCATAATTGCGACTTACCCGCGATAAGTATCATAGCGAAAGCATAAATCGCGAATTGTGACACACGGCAGACGGCTTCCATCGCGTACATCATGTGGGTACCCATCTAATATCAGAGTACATACAAGCGTGACAAATCCCAGATTACCTTTAGGGGCAAACAATACGGGTGGGATACGTAGAAAGCGGAACCGAGCTGTTAATTTCCTGTTGCGGAACCAAACAAGCTAGAACCGGGAGAAACAAAGGCTCATGGGGGATCTTTACCATGCCCCGGTGCTTTCACCCTCGAATCAAATCCCATCGTCGAAGACAAAATGGATGGCTGGGTTCTGTTTCGCCGCACGTTATAATTTATCTCGTTCTGGCTGCCGGCAACGGTGTTCGTTTTAAACAAAGCATTTCTCCCGCATTGTTTTATTATCCCCCGATGTCCATTATTACTTGGATAACCAGTATTACGGTTAACGATATTTAATCTATCGTGATCGTGATAACTAGTTCGTTCTTGTATGTACGTAGGTGTTAAAAAATTCGTTCTATTTCAATTTTATTGCTTTGGGACAGTATTTATTTATCTGTATGTTTATTTGCTATACATTATTGTAAGTGTGTTCTTTTTAGGAACATATAGTTATTGTTGATTTTTAATATCGTTTTGTCATTAATAAATATAACGTGGATGATATAGTATTGCAAACAATGTAATTCAAACATTTTTAATAACACACCCTCGTAACTAACGTTGGAAAATGTGCATACATAATACACGTGTTTCTTTCTGATTTATTAGAGCTAGATGATAATTTTCATAGAAAGTCGTGGTGATATTAATCGTTTAATTAGTTTTTTCATTAATTGCCACGTTTTCTAATTACTCGGCCCCATTCATTATGGTTGCTATGTAAATGAACTCGCTCGCAGACGCTTTAATTTATGTAAGACGTCCGCGTGTTTCCTCAACAAAAAAAAGGAAAGGAAAAAGAAACGGAAAACACACACAGTCGAAAAATCTCGCAATTAGACCGGGTCTCCATTTTCCGACGTCGCGGAAAGACCTGGCGAAAACGCTCGAACGCCCGGCGTTTCCTCCGAGACGCATGTTACACGCTTTTTTTATTCCTTTTATTTCTTTTTGAATACACAGCCACGATGCCGCCGCGCCGTGGTTTCCGGAACTAATTAACGAAAGCAACATCCGAGCGAATTTCGCAAGAGTCGGGTCCGACGGGACCGACTGGTCGTCATATAAAAATTAAAGCGTATCCAAGAGAAGAAATCCGAATCGAAAAAAAAACTTGCGAGACACAAAACGAATAGCACAGCTCATTATTCTTTATCGTAAACAAAAATTCTTTCATAACTCGAGTGGCTGTACTTTGAACGAACAACAGTATACCAAAGTTTGAAAAAAGAAAAAATGAAAAACTCCTCGTATATGAACAACGCAAATTTCAAAAACACATTCTTTTTCTTTCATTCCACTTTAAAAAGTACCAATTCAAAAACCAACCATACAATCTTACCTACGTTTTCAAATTAAATTTCTCTCAAAAAAATAGTCATCTCCAGCGTACAAAATTTATCCCCGATATTATCGTCGTCTAAATCACTTCGATTGTATCACAGATTACATACACAAGCTAGTGTGTATTCGAAATCCGCAACCATCGGGCAATTTCCACGGGACCGCGAGGTATACGAAATTACTCTGTGCAGACTTCGCTTAAACAAGACGTAACATCTATTACATCAAAATTCGCGGGTCCACCTCTGCATGTAAGACGGACATTAAAGCGGGTAGAAGCCGGGCCCATGAATACAGACGTCAGGCAACACGGTGTAAACGTGTCGACGAGCGAACCCGGCCGTAAGTACGAGTATACCCAGCCAGCGCACGGAGTGAATGCAATTGCGACGCCGCACCGCGACGATATAAACGCGGCCACGTTCGCGTCTAAAGTTCCTATTATTGCTCACGTCGCAACGGGATGGCCGATATAAATCGAGAGGGAAAACTGGGGGGTCGGGGAGGGGGGTGGAGGGGGGAACGTGTGTGGAACACCCGCACCCCCAACGTCGCGACGCCATCGAGGGTTTCACGGTTTAATGCGCCCGGGAAACGGAGGCGAAACGAAAAGTGGAACGGATTCGACCGGGGCGTTAATGAAAGATCGAATCGGAAGTGTCAAAGGAAAATGGACGTGGGAAAGTCAACGCGAAGTGGGTAATTTCGTAATCTCTTTGCAGTACGGTTTCGATGAAATTTTAAAGTGATTTTTGTACGTCTACTGCCTACCTTCGATGTACCTGACATAGAAACATGAATTTTTAGGTATTTCTTTTTTATTAGGAAATTTAAGTGTGATAGATTTTAGTAGAATGTGAAATATCTTTGTGTTTTCAAAGGAAGAGAACGACAGGTTTTTTGTTGGTGAAATTCTACGATTGGAATTTAATTCGATCTTTTTCCGCTCGTTCTATTTTTCAACTTGTGTGTCGGGTTTCTAGTAAAAATTATAATCAAACAATTTTCAACTTTGTCGTGGAAAAAGTTTGCAGTTTTTCGTGACCGAAGTTATGACGACGGATCTATGTTGCATGGACGTTGCACGGGATTGTTAGGCGCGGATTTAGGACGGAATAAAGAAGCGAAGTGTGTGTGGGAAATGAAAGAGAAAGAAATACGTGGTTACGTCCGGTGTATAATTAGAGACAAGTTTTATTTGTGTCTACTCCGAAATTGTCGTTCCCTCGATTTCTCTGTCGTTTTTACCATAGATACGCGAGGAATAGAAAAATCTCATGTACTCGTCGGGTAAACCTGTGTAACCCGGTGCAGGATATTTTTTATTTACACTGAAAATAGATTTATCCTGGTATGCGCCGACATTTTCTTCCTGAGAGATTTGCTCGATGCACCGAATACATATCATCCATTCCTGTCCTTATCTTTTACCATGAAATATTAAAGTAGGCTTTTTCCAATTTTCTTTTATTTAGAAAGTATCCGGTATCGATCAAATTTTCTCAAGCTTGTACGTAGTCCGACTCGAATTTTAGTTCTACTTTGGAATCTGGGTCGGAAGTCTTATCGGACGTTCCTTTCATTCTTCTTCTTCGTTTTTTTCTTCTTTTTTTCACCGAGCAAGAAAATTTGCAACGGGTTGAAAAATTTTCTTGGTCTGGTGGAATAACGTCTCGTCGACGAGGAAAATACTGCAGCGAACCTTTACGGGCGTTCCGTTTACACAAGGAGATCATTCTGAATGATTACTAATGGCGTTTAATTACCTGCGTTGCAATAAAAACTCAATATTTTCTTAATCTGCAGGGAAAAGTTGGAAAAACACTTTTACATTTCTTCGGCTACTTTGACGTGGGTAATCTTCTAATGATTTCCATAAAATTTCCACGGGAACTACATTTTAAAGAGACTTTCAAAATGACGGGCTGTTTTTTGTTCCAAGCTTGTTAAATGGTTCCCAAGGAGAGATAGTACGGGAAAAAATACTGGACGTAGATAATTGGCCATCTTGGAATGAAGAGTAAAAAATTTGTCAATAATTTTCAATCGAAGTTTATTGGAATATCGATGATGAAAGGCAAAGTAAGTACATACATTTCGAAATTCCAAGGAGGAGTAATACCGTACTTTATATGTATAAAAGTAGCAAATAGTTTATGTATGAAAGGAATCAATAAAAAAAAAAAGAAAGAAAGTATCGAATCGCTTTTCGAAGTTTCCGAAAGTGGAACGGAGGTCGTACGAATTTCGTAAGTTCGCGGATTTACGAGTTCGCGAAAGTATCGCAGATGCATTATCTACATCGTTTCTGCAATATCTAACCATATGTCTTCCGAATATGCGTCATAACTGTGGGGCCCTCATAATGCCGTCTGCCACGGTTCAATTTTATTACATTTTATAGAGCCATTTGTCCCGGAAAACCCTTTTATCGAGGATTTCACGCGAATCGAGGCACGTTCGAAGCTCATCGTGAAATCAAAACCCGGACATGCCAGCGAATTTAGATATATAGCCGGTTATTTTATGTGTTTCTGTGTGTGTCTATGTGTGTGAGCGTGTGTGTGTGTGTTTTTTATGTACATTTATTCGTGCCAACCAGTTGTTAGATTGAGAGTAATATTGTCACGAGGTTTCCCGATAAAAACGTTTTAATCTTTCCGACGAGAACGAGCAGATGCTTTCAGCTTCCTCGACTTGACACATCGCGGTAAAGCGTCTTTCGATGGAGAAAACGAATTTTTCTCTTTTCGCAGAAAACTTCCAGCGAGATTTTCAAGAATACCGTTTCGATTCCATGCTCCCTTCCAATTCCGCGTGGTTTCTGTAATAGACGAATTAACCGTTTGGTAAAGTTTACCAATTTTATTTACTTGTTTCTTTTTTTTTTATCAAGATTCTAATAACACGCGACGTATTTCCCGTAAGCTGTTATCGATTTCTTCTTTCACGGTCGATTATACGTTTGTTCCGACGAGAATTTCTCTCGGTTGTAGAAAGAGAATCGAAGAAAGACTCTTCGCCCAAAGGAAATTGATATGAAAAGTTTATTTCGCAAAGGGCGCGTTCTCCGCTCGTCAAGGGCCACGTTTTTTTTACTTTTCTCGCGTCAAGCGGTGGAAAACGTTGCCAAGGAATCACGGGACCAGTTTACGTTCTTTAATCTAGAAATTAATTCGAAAGCACCGCGAAATCTTGTTTCCCGCCGAAAGCCGTGAATTTTCGCTTCAGCGTTTACACGATGGGGAAGTTTTTTTTAATGTTCCGGCCACGAGAGAGAGAGAGAGAAAGAGAGAGAGAGTGAACCTTTCATCGCGGGATTTCTCGACTTGACACGCCGCGTTGGAGCTTCCTTTCGAACCGGTGGGCAAGAAACCCGGAATTTTTTTCCGGCTTGCAGAAACTTTCCGCAGGATTTCGAACGAACTATTCGCAGCCTCCACTCGAATCCCGCTTGTTTTCCGCCCTCGTTCAGGGTTAACTAAGATCAGAAACTAAACTTTTTCATTCGAGATGTCAAACAAAACTGTAGGTAACCCTCGGACCCACATAGCGAAGCGAGCCACTCCGCGGGCAACTTTCGACGGACGTACACGTTGAACGGTATTCAAGTTTTAAATCGTAATTCCCTCCGTTCTGCACCACCGGTTCCCGGGGACAAAAAACTTCCATGTCCCTTTCGGGAAAACAATCTCCCCTGTAACACATTGCAGAATCAATTCACTCGATTGACAAATCTACCGTGAAACTGGTATCAAGCCTGGTTCACCGTTATGCCTGGTGGTTTTCTGAAACATTTCGGGTAACGTGTATATTTCTTTTGGTTACGAGCGTCAAATTGTGTACACCTTGGACGAAATTCAATTTCATTTTTCATCGATTCCTTTCGAAAGTATTAGATTTTGTAATAATATATATGTATAGAAGATTCTATTCACCTCATCATTCAATAATAACATTCTAAAATTCACGTTAAATTCAACTACTATATAACCAATAAAAACAAAAACATATTTATTAACCAATCGAATTTCCCCGTAAGAGTCCCATAAAATATCCAAAGATTCGGCACTCGGAGGACACGTAAAGTTCATTCCGGACGTAAAGCGATTCTATTTTTCCGCGGGAGGAAGCGGTGAATTTTCGTCGAGGCGTTTAGACGATAGGAAACTTTTTTAATCTTTCGAGCGCGAACGAGCAGATGCTTTCACGACGACGATTCCCGACTTGACACGGCGTGTTAAGAGCTGCCAGCGCGTCAAGGGGATGAGAAACGCTCGTCTCTGGCGCTTGCTTGCAGCCTTTCTCCCGTCTCCCTCCCGCAGGATTCCGGGATGCCCTGGACGTCGGAATGACGTGTCGGTAGAGATTTCGTTCCGGATGCCGGGGAGCGTTGCAGAGAAGCTTGAATAACCAAGGGAACCTCTGCGAGACGCATTACGCTCGCGAGTATACAGCCTCCATCCCCGTAACCAGGTTGCACGTATTCTCAAGGGCCCACGTCAACCGTGAAAATATAATTTTTAGTACGACCCTCGGATAACGTACTTACAACCGTGAAATTCGTTTCTTATTTTTTATCATTCGCTTTTTCTTTTTCTTATGTTTTCATTATTTTTTTTTGTTTCTTTACCAGACACCTAGACGAACGGAGAAGTACTTACGCGAGAAAGAAAGAAAGAAATACGTCGAACGTGATATTTTTTCTTTTTCTTTAAATTCAATTTTAACAACGTCGACTACACCACGACTCACGGATTCGGCGTTCGAGTCACGTTTTATTATATCACCGAACGAAAGATGGATCCGATTTTTCTATGTTCGAGCACGTTGAATAAGGTATGAATCATTATTATATTTTCAACGACGTCGGGATAATGGAAGCAATCGCGCGCCACACGTCTCCGGGATCGCGTTTAAAACCAGCGTAGAGCATTTTCCATACACAAACCACCCCGGACCAACGAGATCGGGACAAGAGACGCATAATAATTCCGTGAGACACCGGCGGCGTCGCTTTTATCGCGTTAACGCGACCTCGGCGTTCGCATCTTTTTTGGCACCGTTCTACCAGCGATAACCTGACGTTATTACGCAATGTATGTATTATATGTATGCAGTGGCCACCGGAAATCCGAGCCGACGAGAGATTGCCACTCTCACGGGACACCAGGGTGGCGGTAAGTGGTGGGGAACAAAGGGATGGTGTACATACGTAGGCTGGATGACAGAATGACGCCTCGGCCGCAACGATTTCGTTCCAGATGCCAAGAAAACCGGGAAACGCTCCAGTTTCTCGTGACCGTACCTGAATCTCGTGCGAATATCCCAACTACCCTTCCCCCCCCCCCCCCCCACCCCCTCTGTAAAATGGTTCCTCGTGCTCGAGTTACTACATACAGCGTTCCGTTTCACTCTTTCGTTTCTCTAACTGTCTCTCTAACGTTCTCTATTTCGATCTCGTTCTAACGTTCTTTCTATCCTTGTTTTCGAAACGGAGCCACCCTTTCTCGTTGTCTCGTTCGAGAGAGAGATCTCGTTTTCTCTCTCTCTCTCTCTCTCTCTCTCTCTTTCTCTCTCTCTTTCTCTCCCCTTTCGTTGATCGCGATTCGTATCCCTCTTTCCCTCTTTCTCTGTCTCTCTCCATCTTTCTCTTTTGACGTCATCCCGAAACTCAGAGGGGATACCGGTGGGCCTATCCAACCGCAGGATGGACTGGATGGAGAACGGGATACGGTCAGGGCAGCCTGTTACCGTGGTAACGCGATACAGAAACTAAATTCCGTATGTACTCGGGACTAAGTGCACCTCTGACCAAAATTTCGAAGCCTAAGCAAACGTTACGTTAACACTTAAACGGGATTTTGTAATTAATGGGCCGCGCATGATACACGTCAATGGTATTGTGAGTAAAACAGATGTATTATGTTATTTGGGGCACATTTTTCGTCCGTTATTACGTATCGTTTCGTTTGAATAGATGATTAATATTGTGTTTCGTATGATTTAAGAGGAAAGTATGTTCGTTTGTTTTATGTTTTTCGTTTTACATATACACATGTATACGCGTTAGTTGATCACAGAGAGAAAATATTATATCGCGAATAATTTTTGTCGCTAGACATCTGCGTGTGTGGAATTCATATTTAAAAGAGTAAAAAAGAAAGAGCAACTCGTTTGAAAGTTTTCCGTCTGTGTCAAACATAAATGAAAGAAAAAATTTGTTAAAAAAACAGAAAAGAAAGAACGAAAGAAAAAGTGTGCGACACTTTCCAACAATTTATTCAAACGAAAAACAGTTTTCACTTTTGAATTATTAATTATACAACAGCTGCCACGCTTCTAGCGCGACGAAACGCGCGAGACACACTTCCTAGACGGCGAAAAAAAAATAAAAAACCTCTAGCGTTAAACGTTTTCGAGAAAAAGTCCTGTTAAAAAAAAATATATAAGTCCGCGTTACGGTTCGTCGGGAGAGCTAAACATTCCAGCGGGAATCTAACGAATGTATCTCGGGAATTCAAAATTAACCACAAATCCCTCTTCAGGCACGCGGTTTGACTTTGCATCCCACTTTTTAATTACCATCCCCCTTTCCCCCTTCTCCTCTTTCATCCTCAACCCCCCCCCTCCCTCCGTCGACTTGCATATCCGTCAACGTACACACGTGCATACATACATAAATACATATTTCTCGAAAACGTTGTTGCCGGGACGCGTGTTCATAACAGCGCGAGAATAAAAAGAAAGAGACGTGGAAAACGGGCGAGGTAGGAAGAAAAAAAAAATCACACGCAAACAGATACACACATACGCAGAGAAAAAAAGAGACAGAGAGTGAAATGAAGAAACGTACAGCATTTCTCTATCTCGCGAAAACACTTGGTTGCCTGCGAGCTGATCCACGGATTTGCCTGAGTGCCCGCGAATTGCATACCGGCAGGTGCCCTCGGTATCTAAGAGCCCGTGAACACTTCCTACGCAAATATATTTATGCGCATACATAGATACGCTGCGTATTTACATTAGATATAAAATCACGAGCGGTGCGAGAGAACCTTTCTTCCACATTACGCTGATCTCGCGCCGCCGACACGGGCGGCAGAGAGTGGCGCATCGAATCCGACGGATTCGTCGTATCGTAATTCAATAACGCTGAGTGCAACGCCGGAGCCAATAAGGATAGCGAAAGAATCGCGTTCTGGAAATGCATACTGATCAAGTCTATCTTTATTTTTCTTCTACCCTTTTGTTCTTACGTTCTGTACTTACTTCCGATCGTCACCCGGTCAGTAATGACGTAACATTTGGTGAAAATTCTTTTTGAGGATGCTAATGTGAAATTTAGAAAAAGTTACCGAAATTCCCTGTGTTTATTTCTATTGTTGGTATACAAATAGTATTTTGTAGAGAGAATTCATTAAAGGTAATATAGATGATTTTACTTTATTGTGAATGTTCAATTTCTACACTTTGCGCGGGTCGAACGTCCCAACGAATTTCCGACGTGGTTCCCGGCTCGGTTACGAGCAAGAATTATATAGCCAACGAGCGAACACTTTATTAGATATATCTTAGCAGTCGGATAATGTCTCGTTACGTGCGATGATTCCGCGACACGTGAGATTTCCGTGATTCAGACGGGCGGAAGAACGAAGACGCTCCTTAAGAGAGAGAGAGAGAGAGAGAGAGGGAAAGGGATATGTTTTCGCTCGGCAGTCCATAAAATGTAAAGCACGATACGACGTGAGTAAGATGCCGCGGCTGTAAAAAACTATATAATACTCTCGGTTAATTTTTAAAGTACCACTTACGCCGGAGGTGAGCTCCAGACTGCCGGAAGTTTCGTTGCCCTGCGAAACACGCCTTTTTTAATAATGCCGTAAAAACCCTCTCAGGTGAGAGTGAACCTCTTGGAAATTATAACACCCCTCTTACCTCAGGCCCTTGTATAATGATTTACCCATTTAGATCATCAACGTGTATCATGACGAACGAATGAATTCGCGTAGAGCAACAATTTGTCACTATTTCTAAAATTCAATTTTTCCAAGATTTAAAATGTAAGATATTCTTCGTATGTTTCCGCAATTAATGTCGTAGTAATTGAAATTCTTTGACGTTGTTTCACTTAGGTAATTAGACACCACGAATTATATCTAGGTATTCCGAACGTAACATCCCCTCGTAGCTTTTCTCGTTACCCGGAGACGCGCAGAACTATCCGGCCCGTCTATGAATAGATCCGTACAATTTCCTTTCCTAGCTGACGTCGTAACAACGTTACTTAACATCCAGTGAGATCTCTTTGAAGGAGACAAACCCATTAAAAAGTACACGACGTCGCTGCCCGCGGCGGTGTTCAAGACTTCTAGCGAAAATACCTGCATACGATTCCGAGAGTGGAAAAATCAGATTTTCTTCGTTTCACGGTTAAAAAGCAACTCGTTCCGCGTTCGCGGGATCAAAAGGACAGAGAAGGAAAGAAAGTCGATGGGGGGTGGAGGGGGATACGCTTATAGAGTATACCATTGCTAGTTCCTTAATTTATATTTGGATGAATCGAAGCCGGCCCAATCTTTGTGTGTCTGTGTGTGTGTGGGTGAAAACATGCGTACAAACTCGATACGGGGAAAGAGTTCCTTTTAACCCCGGCCAGTCGGGAATCTGAATTCAGCTTAAAGACCCGGTCGTCTCTCTCTCTCCGCGAATATTATCCTTCCAGAAGGTAACTACGCTGGAAATTACTGAATAGCTCGGAACTTACGCCGGCGAATTTCTACGTATACAAACTTTGGCTCCTGGAATACACAAGGACGCTTAATTAAGCAGAAATAAGGTTCTGAATCGCCGGGCTACGTTGCTCGATTCTCTCTTTCTCTCTCTCTCTCTCTCACTTTCTTTCTCCCTGTATCTCTCCCTCTCTGGGTGTTTCCCTCTGACTTTCTCGGGCTTAGCTGTAAATATAAACAATAACGAGGAATGTACAAACGAGCGTAAACAAGGATTTGCTTATCCTAGTTTAGTGTCGCTGCGTTCCGTTTCATCGTGGGAGTCGTGTCTGTGCGTTAAGTTACTTTATTGGGAGGTACGGTCTCTTAATGGGCTTTTAACGACCTAATTTTAAGACGGAAAAATCGTTCGCTCGATCGTTCGTTCGGTCGACATTAACGCGTAGTCTTTTTCCACGATTTTTCTTTTTGTTCCCGCCATTTATTTGGTTATTCGTACCTTTTTCTATCTATTGCATGGTATTTTTTTCTGACAGGGGGTACAGGAGAGTCAGGTGGATCAAAAATTCATTCGACCCAGAATCCTTGGGCGGTGAATACTGTAATTAAAAAGTTTCCTTTCGTTCGAGAACCTTTTAAAATTAATTGAACAAGTTGGAAGTTTCGCCGGGTAACATCTACCATGGAAAATTCGAACAACGAACAAGGAGCCGAGGATATTGCGAAATATATAAGTAAACAATCGTTTAGGGGAACTACACAAAATATCGGTTACTCGTGGCATACGAATCACAACGTTGTACGGAGAAAGACAGGGAAGGCCACCAGATAAACTTAATAAATAAATCGTACGAGCAACGAACAGCCGGATGCCGAAACTTTCGGTCCAATTTCGTAGAGCATCATCCGCTGTACGTTGTGCCAGATATCCATCTACACCGATAGAACACTCAGCCCACGAGATTCTACGACATCCTGCGCATTACGAACTTCCGCGAGTCAACTTCCAGCAGGTCGGAAAAGCGGCACATAATTCGCGAGCTGCGAGTAATTACTTCAGCGAGAAATTTCCGCCTAACGATAAATCGATGATATCCGACTGACCTGATTAGCTGGTAATATTCTTTTTCCCCTCGTTCCTGTTATTCCGTATAAATTTCAACGAACGTTTTCCAACAGGATCGCGTACAAAGTCGTAGACTTTTTTTTATTTGGAATTATTTACATTACGTAATTCCAATTCTAATTTTGTATAATTGACACAGCAGGATTCATCACAAGGGGGAAACGCCTGTCCAATTAATCGGTGAATGTTATTTTTACTTCCGTGTCGATGGTTCGTTAAACAGTTCCGCAAACTGGCACAGTTAAATTAGAGAAACTAATTTCGCCGAAGCTTTGATTTTAAAGTACCCACGAGCAGGGTGTTATCGTAAAGTTCCTTTTGCCCTGCGTTTCTGGTCCTAGCTCGATACACATCGTTAAGCCAAAATGACGTCACAGATTTGACAGTCCACCCACGCCAGGGGTCAACATCGAAACCTCGGAAATTGTCGTTAAGAGGCAAAACTTGTCCAATCAGCCGGGCAAAATCGAATGGAACATAATTTCTTGGCCCACGCCTGACGACTAATCAGGCATATCGTTGAATTATCAGAGTTAAATTAGCGAAACTAATTTCGCTGCCGTGCCGCCATTAACCTGATACCGCACTGGACAAGGTAAACTCCGGGTCTGTGATTGTGCACAGTTAAGTGTACTCGTGCACCTTAACATAGGCTTGCGCACACTCGCTGTTTAGAATGGAGTCTAATTTGGCATCGACCAGTTACGCTTTGGCGCCGGTAAACTTACCGGTGTTTATGTTGCTGTTGGTTCCAGACTGCTTGCTAGCAACGCGCTTCCATCGTTTCTCCACTGAAAGTAGTAGAAACGTTAGTTGTCTCTGGCTTACCTTGCGGTCATTACTTTCGATCTGAACTGTTTTCATCCGCGTGTAAAGAACGACCGCGATACACACCGCACAAACCGCACACCGTTTGAATGCGTTACCGAAAATCAAATTATGGCAGGAACAGATTCGAGGGAAATAGGATTTTTTTATTTCTTTTATTTGGAAATGAAAAGATACACTGATGTTAACGGTGTGTTGGATAATAGGTCGATAATGTACGTGGATAAGTATTTTAAAGAGAGATATCATATTTGGTGGAACTGTCTTTCAGTGAGTTGTTGGTGAATGGGTTTTTTGTGACTTCAGGTTTTTTATTTTTGTAAAACTGGAAACGTCTTGTATTTTTGTCGTTGGTCTTTGACGTTAACTTTGTGGCTACTTTTTGACATTAATTAAAATTAGTTGACCCGGGGTGCAATGCTTTTCCCATTTAAGTTGGTACTTTTTGAAATCCCCTTCGAGGGATTACAAGGACAAGTGTATAAAGTCTGCCCCAATTAATCTGTATTACACCGTTGATACTCCATTACGAGGTATTTTCCTTTTTGGTTCGTAAAGTGGTGGAATTTAGAGACTGTCTCTGAGCGGTTATGCTTTACGAAGCAATAACTTATAATTGGATCATTATCGCTGTACGAGTCACGAGCTGTCTTTGGATTTTATTCAATGCTTTCTACAGTTTCCCTTTTTATTCTTTGAATGGAGTATAGAGGAGTTTCTTTTTTTTTCTTTTTTTTAACTTGAAACTTTATATTCTACTACAAACTATATGTATATGTATTTACATGTACGTATATAAACGTACTAGGTAAATGTATAATTACTCGGGTCAGGAAACATTTTGTTCCTCGTGACATTTTGTATTTAAAAGAATTACAACAAAAGGCACGGCTATACGTTCCCGTGATTCGTGTCACGTTTGCGAATTTTCATGAAAATTATTCCATGCATATTTCCACCGTGAGACGCGATATTTCTACAGTTCACTAAACACGTTACCAGATCGGTGAAACCTTTTCCACCAGGGGTTTGATTTTATTTAACTATAAATCATCGCGAGAAAACTGCCCCCTGAAATAATTCAATTTACTAGTGAAAACTTCCCCGTAATTAGTAGAATTGGGTGTGAATATAAAGTTGAGTCGGAATAAGGCCAAACGGAACGTACCATTAATTATCGGAACGGCTGAGTGAACGATTGACCGTGCAATTTCAATAATTAAGTCGAACGATTAAACGAATAATTATCGTACATTATCATTCATTATTCTATCAAACGTCCGACCAGTTGTTATCAAGTATCGATCCTACTTAGCCTCAGGCAGGTCACATACTGTTTCCGAATGCAAAACTGGTTAATTCAGTTAATGGAAGATCATGTGAAACCTAAACATTAGACAACGTAATACATCAACAATCTATCAACCAGGTAAACGATCATCTTCCGGTAATCTATTATACATATACAAACGACAAAAGAAAAAATATTACAAATATATCTGATCTAGGATAAACATTTAGAAAATATCAGTCAAGATGTATCGAATTTATGTCGAGAATTAGTATCGATTTCATTTCTATCAAATATTGATTCTAAAGTTATATCGTTGGATAGTTGGCAATGTTCGGTATCGGTGACGTACAATACGAATAAAACTAATAATCGGGACGCTGCGATTAAGAAACAGAAGTGCGACTACTGGAACAGATTCCGCTGACCTTGCCAGATCATTTTTCCGTTCGGAACCACGCGAAACTTTCTCGTCCCGCGAGCATATATTGTCCGATCGTTGGCAAACTTTTCCGTTCGCTTTACACGAGTATAATAGAAACTTTCCGATGGAAGACAAAAATACCGTGACACCGAGCGATACAAGAAATCCGCCGACCTTGTAAAAACATCCACATTTTAAACTCCGACGAAGAATTTGATCAATCCCTTTTAATTCCGAGCAGAGAGAGCCAACATCCCCGGGACACGTGAAAAGAAATTCCGTGTCCAAACTTACATTTTATCCGACGACTCGAACAAAAAGACACTATCGAAAAAACCTTCTTGTTCCACGGCATACATTATTCGATCATCCGTAAACTTTTCCCTCGGCAGAAAACATTCCGATGGACATCCGAAACGACCGAAATAAAAAAAAAAAAGAAAAAAAAAACAGAGAAAAAATACCCCAGTAGTGAACAATCACCCCACCGAACCGGACGGTCTATCCTTCTAGTGGAAAGTTCAAAGAAGTTTTCCTGCTCGACCCCAGCCGGGACGGACATTTTCACGGGCAAACATCCGCAGCCGCGACTTTTGATGTTCCTCGTAAGAACTTGCTAATTCCGGGACCGGGCCACCCTCGCGTTTTATTTTTTCCGTCCCTCTCCTCCGTCCCTCTCTCTCTCTCTTTCTCTCTCGTCCTTCCAGTTTTCGGTCTCCGTCTCTCGAGGCGTGCGTAGTAATTAAACGGTGTACCGCCGACAAAGGGCCCAGGGAAAAGGGGGATGGTCGATCCACGCGGACCGCCGACAAAGAGGCCAGAAGCTGTTTGCCGGATCCTCCCGTTGTCCTTCGGCAATGGAGTCAGCCGACCTTAGAGGCAAACACAAAAGAGTGCGGTCTTGCGATCGCTCGGTTAACTTATCTGTCTCTGGGTCTTTCCCTTTCGCAGACCCTGTTTCCCCCCTTCCCCTTCCTCCCCTTCCCCTTTCCCCTCTCTCTCTCTCTCTTTTAACCCGCGATTAAACCGTTCGATATACGAGCAACGTACCCCCCACATGTCATTCGCATATCCTCGTCAACGACGGTTCACCGGGTGTGTCGCGACGAGTGTCGTTAAACGACGGGCCAGGTAGACGGTTTTTTGTTCAAAGGTTTTTTTTATATATACATATGTATGTATGTATTATATGCGACACCGGTGGTACGACGAAACTTCCGCGTACTCTTTGTACCGATGCTACAGATGAAAAGGATAGAAGAAGCGACGAAAGCTGGTGACGATGAAGGAAGTTAAAAGCTGATGAAAAAGAAAAAATAAAAAATAAAATGGAAGAAAAGCCACCGGCGAAGTGGTAAAACGTTGTTGCGAAGATATAAAAGCGATCCGTGGTAATGCAGGAAGGTTTTTCTGTTTGTCACGTTTCATAGTGGGATACACCGGATGACTGTAAAAGATGGATTTTTCGGATTTTAGTGTCCTTCTGATGTGCCTACGTAAAGTATTCGCGTACGCTGTGGTTTAATGGAGTGACAGATACAATGGATATAAAGTGTCTTCGCTATGTTTTAAAAGAAACATACTCGGATATATACATATATACATACATATATGTATGTATGTATGTATAACGTTTTCCAGCGTATCATTCGTTTTTACCGGTTCGAATCGTTATCAAACATCCCGCACTATCCAGCCAGTTTTCGACCAAGCGTTGTTTGTCCTACGGTTACTTTCCGTCGTCCCGAGGGGAAACGAAAAAGTTTATTATCGCGGCTAACTCCAGCAAATTCGTTCATTTGGCAACAGATACGGAGCCATGGTGTGCGAGTCCGAGCGAAAGTTTCAACATTAAGGACGCCGATAGCGATGAGATGGCTGGTTGTTTTTGACAAGGAAATTCGTCCGGGAACAATGTACCATGCTGTAACCAACAGGGTGCCAACTAACAGGAAACTTTCGTATTCTTCTTGCCGCCTTTTCCTACAAAACACGTGAAAGAATTTTGAATTTTATGCAAATACATAATTATTTCTCTCCATCTCTTTCACTCTCTCTCTCTCTCTTTCTCTCTTTCTCTTTGTTTCTCATACTTCTGGTCTCGTAGTAAAGACAGAAAAGTTTGTCGTTTAAATGAAACTAGTTAGCAGCATATATAAACACTTGAATATTGAAATTTCGTAACCGCACGGATATATAACAACGTGTCTGTTAAATAGCTGTACACAAGGAAACTTCCGTGAGAATACTAATTTCTGTTGTCGATGAGAATACTCGATAGACAGGGTCTTACGTGCGACGTCGTCGACGTTAAAGCCGGTATACCGACGTAGTCTGGTTCTCGACCGATACACTTAATCAATGGTACAGTCGGCCGTGGAATCCTAATAAGGCTGGTCGAGTTCCTCGGAGCGGATGATTCGTCGTCGACGGAATTAGCTCGCATCAACGGTGCATTACTTGATCTATTTAGTTTGCCGCTCTTCAAAATCCCCGCACGAGTGAAATTTCCTTGGCCGTCTCTCGATCGTTCTTCTTTCTTTCTTTTTCTTTTTCTTTATTTTTTACTTTTTTTGGTCGTTTCGTCGACGGCAAATTAAATCCTCTCGAATCACTGTGTCCTATATTTCACGGCTGAAAGAAATCATTAAGAGCCATCGTATATCTCGAACGTCACGAGAGCTCGACTCCTGAACTCTTTACAAACGTGGCAACGCCAAAAGCGACCCTTTACGAGCGACTAAATTGACCGTAACGTTTCTGCGGTTGAATTACCGCCATTGTAAATCCTCATTGTCCGCAAACGTTATCGCGGTTATTGTACGCGATAATGGTTGTTCATTATCAAGGATACGAGCTCGCGGCGTACAAATATTTGCAATAAGTTCTTTGCGATATATCAGCGGTTTCGCGGCCGGTCGCGTCGTAATAAAAACGTAACCGTTTCACCGATTTCCCATAGGCATCGCGATAAACGCCGGTCAACTATTAAAATATATTACGCGAAACGTAATAGTACCGAACGGAAAGAATATTACGATTTCGCAAAGGAAATTCAATCGCTCAGAATTTCGATGTCCTCGCTCTCCATTGTGCGAGAGAAACTTTATATATTCAAACGATACAGAAAAATTTCAGATAAAACGGTAGATTTACACGGTGTACAACGGCAGTTCGTAAACCCCGTGTAAAAAAAAAACGAAAAGTCACGAGGAAGTTCCAGAGTATGTAAGTTTAAGTTACTATCAAGAATTTCTTGCCGAAAAGAAGCTTGGCAAAGTAGAAACTGCGAAGTAGAATGCTGCTTTCTTTCGTGCGATATTGTGTGTTCTCTTCCCACGGGCCATTATTATTATTCTTATTATTATCATTTCTATGAACTTCCCGAATATTTTCCACTTTTAATTTCTTTTCACAGCGGAGCACCCGGGAAAATACCACTTACTTCCGTTATCCGCTTACATCGCCGAGAACTGTCGTTTTATACGTTTTTCCATCCTGTATGTACATCATACCGATGTATTACAAAGCATGTTTACCGCTGTTCGACACGACCTCGGCACACGAACGGAGTTTTGTATTAGACAAGCCAGTCGTGCGTTATCCGGCGTGTCAATAACATCCGTGTTGTCTTGCGGGAATACAAGGAGAAACGTGGCGTTTTAAAATCGTACTTTATCGGACGCAGTAAACGGTATATCGCGGGGAACTTTTTAAGTGCGTGATTTGTGTTATTGTTGTATTTCGTTCGAGCGATGCGCCGACTTTGCATCGGATAGTTTTCTTGCGGCACCGCATTGCGTTCCTCAACTTCGTTGAAACGTCCCGTGGAAATCGTTTCGCGTGGACGAATTTTATCGGACGAGGAAGACGAATACGAATATCGACTAAATAAATTTCTATTTTCATAACCCGTACAGATTTTTAATACCTTTCTATTTCTGTGTCTCGATGAAATTTCATCGGTACGTAGCCAACGGTATTCGAATTCTGTCTGTGTGTGTCTGTGTGTGTGTTTTTTTTCTACGTTTTTCTTATTCCTCGCCTCGATTCGTTCGCTGTCTGCAGAAATTCCCGCCGAAAGTCGGAGTAATTCGATTAACAGCACCGCGCCGCGAAGAATGCGAAACAATTTAGCAGCGCGACTCTCGCAGACGGCCGCGGAGGCGGCCAATAAATTTTTCGTTTTAATAATACCGTCTAATTGCGATGCCGCGCGGAAACGAACGGAACGTTACGCTCCGCGCTGGAGAAACTAGCACGGGGATATCCCTGTATGGTGTTACCGGCGGAAAAATAATGTCCCGTATTTATTACGCGTCGGGTTTTGCGCAATACAGAAGCAACAAATGTTTTTCGGTATTTTTTTGTTCGCTTCCATTGTTTTATTTTTGTTTTGTTTTTATAGGGAGAACGGTGGCACGATACCGGTGGAGAACAAGGCTAAATGCCGCGGTGACAATTAGTTTTCGACGCGGAATAGATTTCCGCGATCGTAAACGGTAAATTTTGCAACTTTCAGCCGGACAATTGATGTCAATTATTATTTCGCGGACGGCGTTAATAATTAATGTATCAGCTGCCAACGAAACGCACGCGAGTTATACGGACATTTCGCGAAATAATAAACGTAGTAACGCTATCCAACAGCGTTGTTTTACCATTTTTGCTAAATAATGTACACCCGCATATTAACAGGGTGAACGGAGTTACACGTGAAACAAAGCGTTAATATTTAATTACAAAAATATTACCGCCCGGCTATTTAATCAACTAACGTGTCACGTGTGCGGAAATAGAATTCATGCAAATGAAAATAAACGTTACAACGGACTGTCCGTTACCTTACCAGGAACGATTAAAGGATATACAATCTCGTGTTCATTAAAATTTACCTAATTAAATGCGACACTAACGATTTTCATTGCGCACTTATGCGATCCCCTGTCGTGGAAACACTAAAACGGAAAACATTTGATTATCGTTCGGAAGTTCCCCGGCGAGAATTGGTACCGGTTACGTAAGCAGGAAATCGTTGCCGTGAACCTCAACAGTCACGTTACAGTAGTTTCGAGCACATACATAGATAATTCAATTAGTTATTTTATACTGTCCGCAGGAAGCCCATGATTTTCCGCGATTGCTCTCGTTGAATATTTATAAGATAAATAGTTACGTTCTGCGGGTATTTATTCAATTTTAGCCGGTCGTATATTTGACTTGATCGTATATTACATGTCTTGCCGCTCTATGGAATTTTTATGTTTGACAGAACCGCCGAGAAAAATCCAATTGACCTCGAGCGAGAGATATATACATGTATATACAACACACACAATATACATACATATATACAAAAAAAATAAAAATAAAAAAGAAGGGTATAGAAATATATTCACGCCGGGAAAATATTCGACGGTGGCACGCTAGAGACGTATAAATTTCCGTTACCGTAGTGATACACGTGAATTTATAAACAGTAAAGTATCATCATTATTGTACGAAAATCGTATAAATCTTACGCCGGATGGATATCACGCAGCACGTCGAGGCATTATTATTTCGCAAATTTCGACGTGTCATTTCGATACGCGCACGTGCTCGTAATTTCCATGAAACGCACAAATTTAGAAATGAATCGTCGGAATCGTTCGCCTATGTTCGGTCATGATTCAACGCGTCTCGGGAGAAATCGTTCGTTCCGAAATCGTACAAATAAAATGTCGATCGTACGTCGAAACATTTTGAACAAAAGTACAAAAAAAAAAGATATAAAAGAAAACAGGCTGATAAAAACATCGAGCGAAAGATACGGAAACACGTCCGAGTAAAACGTGTCTATTGCATTTTATAGCGTTAATCTTTCCAACACCCTAGCCGATGTGAATCGAGGCAAAAGTCCAGTCTCGATATCGACACATCCGGCCGGCTAAAAATTCCAATTTCAATTTATATTTTCCAGATTACGAATCGAGAGAATTCCGTCCTTCTACCGTGATCACCGTACCGGGACATCGGAGAACGAAGCGGAGGATCCACGTATTCAGAAAGTAAACCGAATTGTTTCAGTAGCTACGGTCAGGGAACGTCCGTAGGAACGATCCTATCGAATCCTTTTTGGATTTCCTCGAAGGAGCGGGTGCAGGATACCGGGGCCAATAAGGAAAATGCCCCGGTCGATACTGCCGTGCTGCTGCTGCTACTACATGCTCCATATAAGTGTCCGTCCCAGGGGAAGCCGGTCAGGGTACATCAGATAAGAAAACCTGGTTCGGAATAGAACCCTATTATGTTTCCTATAAGTGCCCAACCCCCGTAGAAACGGTCCGTACAGACTTACCAGATAAGAAAAATGTCAGTCTGGCCCGTTGCTACTCGTAACCGCAGAAGTTGTAATTATACAACGATATTACTACCGAAAGGAATGAGAAACTCTCTTGAGAAGGAAGGACCTTTACGTGGAAATCGTTTACCAACCGTAGGGGGGGACCACGTTGAATCTGGATGAAGATATGTCGGCGAGAGATAAGCGAGACCGGTGGCTGAAACAAGTATTTATTGTTCCTCGAGAACTATGGGGCAGTTAAGAGTAAGCCTTTCTCGGCGTCTCAATTAACCGGGAATTCGTGTGTAGTTACTTTTTTTATTATTTTTTTTATCTTTTACTTTTGAAGCTATGGCTCCCATGTTGGTATAATACTATGTTATTATTACGTATCTGTGAAAGAAGATAAAATGTGGAATTGTTGTTAAAACTCGTGTAGATGGTTTGTTGGTGGTGTGTAAGTTTCGGTTTAATGGAACGAAGGTAAGATGAGTGTATTATTTAATTAAAATAATATAAAGAATATAAATAGATTGTGTAATGAAACAAGTAATATTTTCGTTAAATCGTTTTCTTTTTCTCGAGGTAGGTATTTCTCCGTGTTTTCGATTGTTTAACGGGCAGAACCGAAGAAAACACGTCCTCTTTCCCTGCAATTTAGTTAATTTAATTAACAACGGGTTAATTGCTGGATTCGCGAACGCGTCGTTTTGCTCGCCGGCCGCGGAGCATTCTTTTGTCAAGCGACAGGTAGTAATTTGTGCACTCTGCACGCGGACGCAAAACCGTGAGGCAGCACCAGATAAATATCAGGTCGGTCCGGGGTGGCTTCTGGTAAACCCAAGAATCGTAATTGCACGTATTACGTAACGTTTGTGGACGTTGGTATTAAACAAATGCGGTACCTACGAGAGCGATGCTTCCAACTAACAGAACAGTTTTCTACACGAGCTCCTAAATCTGATTGAAGATACCGCCGTCCAGACATAGATAAGACGCTAGAGGAACGTGTATTTATTATTATCTAAGCCCCACTGAGATGAATCTTACCACGTTCTAACGAACGAAACGTTTTAATCGGCGTTGCCCATCGTCTGTCACCCGCATTGTCACTTTCTTTAAATCCTCGTAAATAACGAACAATTTACAGCAATGATACATTTAACAAAAACACATATACGCAACTAGCTAAAAGACTCTTACAATTAATCTCGATTGGTTCAACAGACATTCTTTATTTTCCTTTTAAATTACAAACATTGATATATATCGATATGAGAAAGATCTTTCGTGACAATACGTCGAAAGTTTGACTCGATAAGCAATTTAACTATGGCCACCGTACCACGTATTTACGTAACAATAGCGACAGCAACAGGAGGAAGCTTTCCTCGCGCTTCAGTTGACAAAGTCAAGTCCCTTCATCAACGCCATTTCCGTAGTTCGCCGGTAATCTCTCTGGTACGAAGGGCTTCTTCACGTAATACCGATTGTCAGGTAGAATCTCATCGTCAACTGTATCCGTACTGCTTCCCGTAATCGCCTTGCAAATGTCGGTCATGGATACAGTACGCTGGCAGACACGATACACGTACCCGTTAGCTGTACTTCTACTGGGTGTTTGATCAGCGATTGATTTTATTCGTAATTTGCACGAGCGTACGTGCGAAGAAGGATTTGGAACTTTGTATCAAAGAATTCTCACGCTGTCAAAGCTTTCGCGGTTCCGCAGTGTCTTCGTTTATTTGCTTTTATCGGACAACCGTTTTCTATCAACGGTATTAACACGCGCCTCGTGGAAAGAAATTCTTCCCGAAGGATTTCAATCGTTCCCCGCGTTCATTTGCTGCGAGATAATCTGGGGATTATTTAGTTATACCGTAGCTTACCGGAAAAGTGTCGAATATTATAATAATTAACACCCTATGCTTTAAAAAACTAAAACTCTTACATTCTGAACAAACCAGAAATACCCTTCATATCTAGTGTGATAAATAACAAATATCAGACACCCAATGTTTCTAAAAATACATTTAATTATTATCTCATTTTCTCAAAATTTACACGAAAAGTCAAAAGTCGTTACTGTATTCCATATGGTATTTTAAAAAAATATAAATTAGTATAAGTATATCATGTAAATAATTCGGTAGTTATTGGACACACAGTATATACGATGGACCAGACGAACCATGGGGAATGAACGTAGCCAGGAAACGCGTCATTCCCTTTGGAGGCTTCCAAGGACCGTTGCAGTTACCCCACGGAGAGACTTGCGGTGAATGGAACTTACTCGATAAAACTATTGCAGACGTCCTGTAGCGTGGCCTGGGTCGTCACGCTCGGACGTTTCAACCACTTCTCGGTCGGCCCCAATAGCGTAAGCATGATCGTTCGCGCCCCTATGCTACCAAGGAAACCCGTGTCCCATAAGTTATCGAGGAACCGGGGAATTTTTCATCCACGAACCGTGTCGAAAGTGACACGCGAAAAGGGAAAGTCGAGATTCCACCAGGATATCGTGGAAAGTTATCGCGTGACATCTCGGGGGATGAATAAATAGAAATCGATGCTAATAATATTCCGGTAGATGTATTATAATGGTTGAATAATTTCATGGGTAATATTAAGAGTATAGGGTAGGGTGTATCGTTTAAGAATGAATGGGGAATTTGGTTTCGTTCTATCGACGTTGCGTTTGATATGAAATTTTCAATTCTGTTTGTCTATAAAGAAATTATTTCACCCTGTCACAACGACACGCTATCAACTTACTCTTGTGCTCTAGATATTCGTTATACCGTATTTGCAAAGTTCGACGGAGCGCGACGTTGCGCATAATGCGTTTTGTATGGAACTTTCGTGACGCAGCGTTTCGTCATTTTCCGTAGCCCGGGCGTAACTTTTCGAGCGGTAAATGCAAGTCGAGGCGAAACGAAACTAAAAGGAGCACGATATTATTAAGAGTTAAGGTCTTGACTCGGGCCAAGTACAAGAGTTCCCGACTGGTAGACCTGAACTACTCTTTTCCGGAAGAATTAGATCGAGGTTTTCGGGGTATTCAAACGGCATTAAATCCGCATATTTCCCCCAAACTATGGTGATATTCTTGTAGGGGACGTCCACCCGAGTAATTTAAGCCTAACTACGAGAAGATCCATCAAGCCAATCGCGAGATATTTTGATCTAAAAAGTCGAGGTTTTTGTAAGAAACGTCGTCTTCTTCCTCTCCTCCTTCTCCATCTCCATCACCATCACCATCTCCATGTTCAGCCTGTCACGCAGCCCGGTGTCAAACCCTAACATATGTTTCATACTATGCGAGATAATTTTTCTGCTGATAACGTAGATTTTATATATGTAGTATATGAAATTTCCTCTCACACACATCCAGATTGTTAGCATATTAAATTAGAAATGTTTGTTACGTTACGTTTTTGACATCAAGCTTCGTAAAATTAAGGGTCAGAATGCGTATTCGAAACATATTCGATCATTTTTATATCTTGAAAATTGCGCGAATGGCGAGCGATGTATGAAAATCGCGAAAAATCGTCAAATTATGAGAGTTTTTTGGTCGGCATTCGCTCAATTTTTGAGATAGCGATCTGAAACTGGTACCATTGTTTTAGTTAGGAAATTCTACGCCAGAACAATGTATAATAGTTGTACTTTTCGAAAATTTAATTTTTCGCAAAAATCTGAAGGGGGTAGGTCAGGATTTTTTGCGATTTTCGTAAATCGCCTGCCATTTCCACAATTTTTGAGCTATTAAAATGATCCGGGCCGTTTTGAACGCGGAATGCGAAGCCGAATAAGCCAGTGAAAGAATCATTTTAATATCTCAAAAATTGTGGAAATGGCAAGCGATTTACGAAAATCGCAAAAAATCCTGACCTACCCCCTTCAGATTTTTGCGAAAAATAAAATTTTCGAAAAGTACAACTATTATACGTTGCTCTACCGTAGAATTTCCTAACTTAAACAATGGTACAAGTTTCAGGTCGCTATCTCAAAAATTGAGCGAATGCTGAACGAAAAACTGCTTAAATTTGACGATTTTTCGCGATATTCGTAATTCCTTCGTCGTTTCCGGCATTTTTGAGATATCAAAATGACCCGGGACGTTTTGGAAGCGGAATCCGATGCCGAATAAGACAGTGAAAGAATCAAGTCGATATCAAAAAATTTGCGGAAATGACAAAGGAAATACGAAAATCGCGAAAAATCGTCAAGTTCAACCAGTTTTTTAGTCGGCATTCGCTCAATTTTTGTGATAGCCGTCTGAAATTTGTACCATTGTTTAAGTTAGGAAATTCTACGGTAGAACAACGTATAATAGTTGTACTTTTCGAAAATTTAATTTTTCGCAAAAATCTGAAGGGGGTAGGTCAGGATTTTTTGCGATTTTCGTAAATCGCTTGCCATTTCCGCAATTTTTGAGATATTAAAATGATCCGGGCCGTTTTGAACGCGGAATGCGAAGCCGAATAAGCCAGTGAAAGAATCATTTTAATATCTCAAAAATTGTGGAAATGGCAAGCGATTTACGAAAATCGCAAAAAATCCTGACCTACCCCCTTCAGATTTTTGCGAAAAATAAAATTTTCGAAAAGTACAACTATTATACGTTGCTCTACCGTAGAATTTCCTAACTTAAACAATGGTACAAGTTTCAGGTCGCTATCTCAAAAATTGAGCGAATGCTGAACGAAAAACTGCTTAAATTTGACGATTTTTCGCGATATTCGTAATTCCTTCGTCGTTTCCGGCATTTTTGAGATATCAAAATGACCCGGGACGTTTTGGAAGCGGAATCCGATGCCGAATAAGACAGTGAAAGAATCAAGTCGATATCAAAAAATTTGCGGAAATGACAAAGGAAATACGAAAATCGCGAAAAATCGTCAAGTTCAACCAGTTTTTTAGTCGGCATTCGCTCAATTTGTGTGATAGCCGTCTGAAATTTGTACCATTGTTTAAGTTAGGAAATTCTACGGTAGAACAACGTATAATAGTTGTACTTTTCGAAAATTTTATTTTTCGCAAAAATCTGAAGGGGGTAGGTCAGGATTTTTTGCGATTTTCGTAAATCGCTTGCCATTTCCGCAATTTTTGAGATATTAAAATGATCCGGGCCGTTTTGAACGCGGAATGCGAAGCCGAATAAGCCAGTGAAAGAATCATTTTAATATCTCAAAAATTGTGGAAATGGCAAGCGATTTACGAAAATCGCAAAAAATCCTGACCTACCCCCTTCAGATTTTTGCGAAAAATAAAATTTTCGAAAAGTACAACTATTATACGTTGTTCTGGCGTAGAATTTCCTAACTAAAACAATGGTACAAGTTTCAGGTCGCTATCTCAAAAATTGAGCGAATGCTGAACGAAAAACTGCTTAAATTTGACGATTTTTCGCGATATTCGTAATTCTTCCGTCATTTCCACAATTTTTTAGATATCAAAATGATTCTTTCACTGACTTATTCGGTTTCGGATTCCGCGTGCAAAACGCCCTGGACCATGTTAATAGCTCAAAAATTACGGAAATGACGAAGGAAATACGAAAATCGCGAAAATTCGTCAATTTCAACCAGTTTTTCGCTTGCCATTTCCACAATTTTCGAGATAGCGACCTGAAACTTGTACCATTGTTTAAGTTAGGAAATTCTACGGTAGAACAACGTATAATAGTTGTACTTTTCGAAAATTTAATTTTTCGCAAAAATCTGAAGGGGGTAGGTCAGGATTTTTTGCGATTTTCGTAAATCGCTTGCCATTTCCACAATTTTTGAGATATTAAAATGATTCTTTCACTGGCTTATTCGGCTTCGCATTCCGCGTTCAAAACGGCCCGGATCATTTTAATATCTCAAAAATTGCGGAAATGGCAAGCGATTTACGAAAATCGCAAAAAATCCTGACCTACCCCCTTCAGATTTTTGCGAAAAATTAAATTTTCGAAAAGTACAACTATTATATGTTGATCTGCCGTAGAATTTCCCAACTAAAACAATGGTACAAGTTTCAGACGGCTATCTCAACAATTGAGCGAATGCCGTTAAAAAAACCGCCTGAATTTGAGGATTTTTCACGATTTTCGTAATTTGCTCGCCATTTCCACAATGATTGAGATATTAAAACGATCCGTGACGTGTTGGACGCGGAATTCGGAGCCCAATAAGACAGTGAAAGGTTCAGGTCGATATCTAAAAATTTGCGGAAATGACGAAAGAATCCACAAAAAGCATCGAAAATGCAAAGCTATGGGCCAAGTACAAGAGAATGTTACATTGGAATAGGTTGCTCATTAACATAAACTGCATTTTACACAGGATTTGAAATCAATCAAACTTGCTCACATTTGATTGATTTCAAATCCTGTGTAAAATGCAGTTTATGTTAACGAGCAACCAATTCCAATGTATCATTCTCTTGTACTTGGCCCATAGCTTTGCATTTTCGATGCTTTTTGTGGATGGCATTTACTTCCGACCCGGAAGTGAATCCGAAAGGAACGGGAACGGAACATATTCTTGGAACCGAATCCAAGAGGAACGGAAGTATCATCTTGTTTCGCGAAATTTTATCTTCGCGAACGAGTTAATTTAGCGCTTATAAACCAATACGTGAAATTAACTGTTTTAAAATACTATATAAAGGGAACATAATTCATTGTTTCTCAGTATTTCACCAGGTTAAAAAGAACAAGTCTATTTCAAACATTTTTTAATTATGTAGGCATTCTGATTACAAAATTCTCATTAAGTACCTAACAAATAAAATCACTCCAGCCTCGAGGCAGAGAAATCCGTATATAATTATATTAATCATTTTTTCTCCGCGCGAAATACTGTTCCATTTATTTTTCTTCTCGTTCGATTCAGTTCCGAGGGATATCATTCCATTCCAGTTCCTTTCGGACCCGGTTCCCAGGACTATCGTCCCGTTCCTGTTCCCCTCGGATTCAGTTCCGTGGAATATCGTTCGATTTCTGCTCCTTTCGCATTCAGTTTCGCGGAATATCGTCGCGTTTTGTACTCCTTTTGCATTCGAGCCCTCCCCCCGGAACGAAACTAAATACAGAATTTAGTTTCGGTTTGCATCCCTGCTTTAGAGGGAAACAGGCAGTGTACACAGAGGATGGAGAGATGGCATCAGCGTAAATATAAACTCGGGCGGAGGATGTCCTGTAGAAAAGAAAGGAGAAAAAAAATATACTCGGAAGGAACCCCTAGAATGTGTAGTATTTAAGGATGTAGTTTTCCTGGAGTTTCATGTTGTAAAAGTTGTCCTGCCGGTTTTCCTTTATTTACCAAAAATAACGACCACGACGTCAACGTTAATCCTCGTAATTCTCGGAGAATTTAGTTCGCTTCACTCTTCTTCTTCTTCTTCCTCTTCTTCTTATTCTTCTATCTCTTCTCCTTTTTTAAAAAAAAAAAGGAGAAGGAGAGAAAAAAAAAGCATCTGGATCGAAGTGGCACAGTTGTCCCAAACGCGGCCTTGTCATACCATAAATTTTTCGACGAAAGACTTATCATTTACAACCATGCTCTATCTTACCTATAAAACCACCATGTCCTGGACAGCCACTCGTAAACCTCCAAACTACACGATCCAGATCCCCGATTGAACTCCTTCTCGCTTTAGCGATAGAACCGGCAGAAAAAAAAACGCATTCTTCTGGTACACTTACTGGACCTCCGGCGGAAAAAGAAGTCTCGTAATTTCTGGGAAAAGTCGAAGCACCTCACGGTGGAAAAACTTTCGAAGTCTCAACTTACCGTGACCGGTACGAACGACGATGTAAGACGTAAAGGGGGAACGGGTTACCTTAAAAACCGAGGTAATTATAGTCACGCTTTATTCGTTGATCTTCCGTCCGGAATTAAACAAGATTCGACGAGCAAAGAAAAACAATGTTAATTAACGATTTTGTATAGACTCGATTATAATGATGGCTAAAAGATGCTCCCTTCACTAACATTTATCCTAACTTTCAAGAGTATACAATACGTATATAAGTTTTTATAGTTATAATTGAAACAATTATATATAAAAAGACTACCATAAATACTATACTATATACCAAAATACCAAATACCAAATACTATTATATACCATAATACCATACTACCACAAAGACTATCATGTATAAAAAGAATACCATATATATAAATACTAAAAACTCTACAAATAAAACACTACTAAATTACTTTTAACAACGTATTTCCACGTTCCCCCGCAGTTTCGCTTGCTACGATAACCCCGTGAACAAAAATCCCGGGACATTTCCAGAGTAGAGTCCACGTGGTAAATGGTAGTCCGTTAGATAAGAATCTGGGGTCCTAATCTAGACCGTGGACCCACTCCGCGGGACGCTGGTCGCGGTGCCCAGATCCATCCGAGCGATTATTAGCCTAACAAAGAAGACACTCCACAGGGGGGAAGAGGAGGGGGGGGGGAGGAGGTTAGGGACACGTCCGAGAGTTTCGTGCCCGATCTCATCGTCGTTGAGGAATGTCGTTGGGACCATAGTGGCCGAGCTTTATTCATCCGAAATGAGATCGGAATCCCCGGTGACCCGGAATACATCGAGATATGGAAAGCCGCGAACCAGTCCGGGATAATAAACGATCGGGGAACGGTTCAGTTTTCCCTGGGTGTCGGGCCGGAAAAGGTCGTGGTGCATTTTCACCTGTACACGCGTCTATCTGTCTGTCTGTATGTGTGTGGTCAGGTTGTACGATGGAAATCGAGTGACCGTGGAAGAATCGGCATCTCCGGGTCCACCGGGGGACACGAAGCCGCTTAAGACCGGCTAAGCTGCTTACCGAACAGACTATGTTTCCCGAAACTCAGCCCATCGTGTGGGTGAGCGTGTCCTACATGGTCTGTCCGGAAAGTAATAGGACTGAGTCGATTAAAAAAAAACTATTGAGCCAATCGTTATAATTCTTGAAAAACTTTCAAAAAAGGCTCTTCCTGCGTCGATACAGCGCTGCCAGGGCGATTTCCAAGCATTGAAGGCGTCATGGTAAACATTCTCCGGAATGGCGTTTAGAGCCGCGGTACAAGCTGCTTGGATCCCCTCTTTTCAAAATGATTTGTTTCAAAATGATTTCCTTTCATCGGTATTTTCCGGCGAGGAAACAAAAAGAAGTCCGGGGGGGCCAAATCTGGGATGTAGGGTGGCTGGGGAAGCGTTGGGATACCTGACTGGGTCATTTAGCTGGTCACAAGAAAGGAGGTGTGAGCCGCTGCATTGTCGTGGTGCTCCGTCACAATGTCATGAACCACAGTTTTTGGGAAATTTAACATTTGGGCAATTAAACGAGTACTCAGTAGACAGTCAGAGTTCAAAACTTCGAGCACACTAGTCACATTGTCGGTGTTTGTCGAAGTCGAAGGTCTTCCAGCGCGGTCTTCATCGGCGGTCTCTTCCCGGCCTTCCGAAAGGGCCTTGTGCCACCGAAACACACTATTTCTTACTAAAGTATTATCTGGATAAGTCTGCTTGATCATATCAAATGTCTCTGTCGCAGATTTACCGCGTTTCACACAGAATTGATTAAATTTTGGCGATTGCCAACCTCTGCTCTAACGAACGCTGCATTCTCTGCTTGTACCGCGGACAAAAACACGTCGCGGGAAAAAGGCTGTCCTGACTCTCCAGATGCTCGGAGACAATTGACCAACCCCTCATTCATTAGCTAAGGACCTCCTCTACCGAATCCAGTCGGCACTCGAGAGCTCCGAAGTACAGTCGCGGCGGGAAAAAATCAGTCCTATTACTTTCCGGACAGACCATGTATGTGGATATGTGTATGTACGTATGTGTATACGTACGTCGCGACTCGAACACGAGTGGTCCGGAGGAGATGATGCTGAGTAGTTGCTTATATATATATATATATGTATATCTCTCTCTCTCTCTCTCACTCTCTCTCCCATTTCGCTCTTATCCCCCTTCGTCTCTTGTCGTACTGCAAACTTATTCAGACAGCTATTTTACGCGTATACGTGTAGGTGTTACTCACTGAAGTTGATCGAGTGCGGTCCTTAACGCTTTACTCGCATGTAAATACGTCTCAACGTGAGAAGAATCGGGGCGTGTCTTTCATTGGAGATTATGGAATGCCACGGGATTGAATAGTCTCTGTTTTGCGACGTCACGAATGATATACAACGACCGGCGAATAAGTTTACGTGCAAACCTCCCTTGCACGGGGAGATCGATGTTTAAGCATTTATTCGAGGATAAACGGTTTTTAAAGCGATCCAAAATATGTATTCGTCGAAACGTTTCTAGGATAAAATGTTTTCATATTTAAGATAAACTCGAAAACATCGTGGTATTCTTATCGCGTTACTACACATATATTTTTACAAATGGTAAACTTAGAACGACTTGAAGCGAGGGGAAGAAAATGGAAAAATACCAAGAAGTAGCGGGAGAAATGAAATTTGTCCGAGTATTAAAAACATACCGCACGAAGTAGGGGTGAACGATCAAAGGAGAGAAAAGTAAATGAATAGAATCTTCTTGATGAAGCCCGGAGTGGCACTTCTCTACCTGACATTCATTTTCTGCTCTCCTTAATGCCGCAACGCTGAAGAACCTCCGCACAAAACAGAGAAGAGGCAACCCCTGGCTTATTTTTCCTGGCCCTTTCTTTGCTGCGGAGTGAAACTGAAGTGCTTGGATCTCGCTTGCTTTTTCAGGAATCCAAAAGATATGAAAAGAGCAGATATCAGCCATCTCCGGGGCAACGAAACGCGCATGGGCAAATTGTCGCTCCTTTTGGTTTTCCTCGGGGGAAGTGTACGGCATAATGGAATAGGGGAACTCGAGTGCCCACGAAAAAAAAAAAAAAAGAAAAAAGAAAGAAAAAAAGGGCTGTCGCGGTTGTATCCCTTCTGCTGTATTCGCCCCCCGGTACCATTCTCTGTCAGTCAGTTAGTCTTATCTGTCAGTTCTTCGGGACCCGCGACTGTCACGGCAGCGATCTGGAATGAAAAGATACGGGAAATCTTCGACAATGACGTGTGTCTGAGGTTGGGTTTAGTCACACTTGGGAATGCAGTGGGAAAGGATTGAATACGAGATTTATCGGACCCCATCGTTCCGGTAAGAATTAATCCGATTCATTGATAGTTTCTGTTGCTTTGTGAAAACCACCGAAAATACCTTTGCGGGTATTTTTGAAGCTTAGGAAAGGTGAACACCGTATCCTAGGGGTCTTAAAATTTGTCATCCGTCAGTTTTCCTGTCGGTTCGTATTACTCTGAATTTTAATACGATTTAATATTTTCTCTAACTACGAACCTATTAAAAGATATCTCGAACGAACGATATATCCCGTAACCAGTACCACATTATCCAGTTTCACCTGTACTCGGGATTAGGATCACGTTTACAGTGTTATCTGTAAAAGAGCTGCGCGGTGATCGATCGAGCGTTGATCACGGGTGGCTATACCCCGTTAGCCCACCACGAGTCAGCTTAATCACCAAAAGAATCACTCGTACCGGGGAAATCTTTGGGGTTAGACTCACGTGCACCAGCTCAGGAGCCGCGATGGAATAAATTGCGCGTTGCCGGTCGGCGAAACGATCGAAATTCCCATGAAGGAGCGGATCGGAAATGGGAATGACGTATAAAGGAGCCAGAGCACGTAGGGTCAGTTTGCCAGGCAAGGCATATCCTGTACCGTGAAGAATCTCCGGCAAATCTTGTGTATGTCCAGCTCGTCACATGACCCTGTAGCCTCCACCTGAATACTGATCGCTCTCCTCAGAGACCCGGAACGGTTTGCGTCTCCTTTGTAAAATCAGTAGCGAACCTTTCAGACTCTTTTTACTTGGTAGCAAGACCCCCCCTCCCCTCCAACGATCCTCCCGGACCCTTTATAGTCGCATTCCTTTCTGTCGTCTTACCGTTCACGTTATATCCTCGAGCACGGTGTAGAAATGTTGGGTCGTTACGTTTCGCTGTTTCCGTACGCCGACTGGCAAAGGATAAGAATAAGAAAAAAAAGAAACAGAGAAGGAAAAAAAAATATAGCGTGCTTTTCGTATTAACGTATCGTACCCGTTCCTTTACGACGTGACTGCCACGGCTTTCCGAGACGTAAAAAGCTTCATGGCTTTCTTTACCCGCGTTCTTCCTCTTTTCTTTCCGGATAATGACATGTACGCTGTGGTAATATATTCTAATTATCATCTCGCTGCAAGGAGTTTTTTCTGTGATTCGTGAGAAAAAAGGATGACACGTATGTATGTATACGTATATTTGTGATTAACGAAACGAGGCACTGTGTCTTGTATATATGTTTTTTCCCCGTTTCCTTTTTACCCTGATTTCAAGTAACGCGCGCCACGACGTTACCGTTTCATTGCAACAGAGTAACCCGGTGACTTCGAGTGTTATCAAGTGTATCTTTCATGTACTCTCATAAGAGGGAATATACATGCCGCGCGACGATTTCCATATTCCGACGATCAAAAATGATACACCATCGTGGTATCGTAATTTCGTTCGCCTAGCGCGGCGTGTCGCCGGAGCGTATTGTATTTAAATTCCCCTGCCGCCCTTGTAGCACGTTATACATATACTCGATCGGGCAGTAACGATATCAAAAATGAAATTAAACGGGATCGTTAAGACGAGGCGGATCGAAGCTAATCTCGTACGGTATATAGCTATCTCAATATCCTTGACGTAAATAGATTACCGTGCCGACGTCAGGTGACATCTGCTTTAACTCGCAGGACAGAGGAAGAGGAAGAGGAAGAGGAGAAGGTGGAGGAGGAGGAGGAGGAGGAAGACGAAGAAGAAGGCGAAGGAGAACGGCCTCCGGTGAATCTATATGCAGCTAGTGCTCCTTTCGGAAAATGCAGAAAATGCGTCGGAACACTGCCGTCGCCGAGACACCGGCGCTGAGAGGATAGAATTGTAGGGGACACTGATAAGGGGAACTCCGAAGGAGCTGGCATGCTTTGACAGCCAGTAAATTAAAGTATATTTCCACGATGCTAGAAGGCAGATGCACTGTACGTGGTAATCTGAGAGATTCCGGGCCGAGATGAAAGGTACACTCGAAAGAGGGAATTTTTTATGAACGAGATCGGTATGCCGGTAGAAATCTTATGGCAGGGTTCAAGCGAGAACGAGAAAAGTGTGTGAGAGAGAAAGAGAGAGAGAGAGAGAGGGAGTTTGGAATCGTGTCCACCTGAGTGTAGGAGACATCAGCCAGGAGAAATGAGAGAGTAAAAGAAGTTGTCAGAATCAGATGAGAAGCTGGAGGAAGACTGTAGATCCGAATGGCTGGTTTATCTGATGGGTTTATGGCCACCAAAGAAATCGATGGAAGAGCTACTTTTAGATACGTGCGATCGCTCTAACGACTTTTCGAAAACGGAATTATTGAAACGTTGCCGTCGCTTATCGTCGAATATTTTTTTTTTTGCAAACATCTTCCAACTTATGCATAGGCTTCGATGACATCTTCCCACGTAGGGATATGATTATCGGGATTACGGTTATTATAATTTTCCTGACACTGCGCAATATACATGATTAAGTTTTGCCGGCGCATCTACGACTGGCTTAAGGACGTGCATATTCCTGTCTCCGGCTTCTAACTTTTGAGAATATAGATATAGCAACATACGGATATGTATATTAGAGATAAGTGTGACATGTTAGAACTTTAATACGACTGCCGCGGAAGTTAAACGCGAGTCCTGTGGCACAAGGTACACGCTAATATTACACAACCATCTGGTAAATTGTGCTTGAAAGCCTTAACGTCCATTTGAAATAATTAACGTTCCAATTATATCGAACTTTTCACTATAATTCAATCCACACATACATAAATCCCTCTATCACTTTCATAAATCACAGAAACATTCATACGATGAAAAATCATCAAACATCGTCGATTACCCATTAATAACGTACACCCTCGTTGACACAGATTTCACAAAAAAAAACGATCCAATGAAACGTAACCATTTTCACATTTTCCCCAAACCCACTGTTAGACGACGCTCTCACGAAGCCGCGGGCTTTCTTTTCTATCCGAAATCCGCGAAGTTACAAGTTCCCTCCAGCAACCGCGGCACGTTCCGCCTCCCGGTGACATTTTCCACCGAAACACGTAGCATTGTGCCCGTGTACTCATCATTGGAAGAATAGACGGAACGCATTCACGTTTCCCGGTGTCCCGGACAATATGCACGTTCCCGCGGCGTAGTTTCCCGGCAGTTTGATACCTTCTTTTTCTCCACCCCCCTTCGCCAACCCCCCACCCCCCCCCCCCCAAACCCCACCGCCCCTGTCACCGTAGTTTCGCGCTTATTGCTGGGACGAACGCGACACCGACGCTAGTAGGTACGACGCTAGGCGTCGCGTCGGGGCTTGTTCATCCCCGAGGCGATTCCTGAACTCCGAATCTAGGATGTTCTTCTGGATATGCGCGCACAAAATGGAGGGTTTGTCTTATCTGGCTCCCTTCATTTCTCATCTCGATTCTGCCGACTTTCTGTATCTCTCTCTTTCTCTCTCTCTCTCTCTTTTGGTATTACCGTTTTTCCTTTTGGTCTCTATATACCTGTCTCTTTTTATTTCTCTTTCAATTCGTGTCCCCCTTTTCTTGGAGACTATCTGTCTCTCGGCCTCTTATCATTGGCCTCTTTCTCGAAAAATATCTACCCCTTTCTTTTCATCGTTTCGTAACCATTTATATGTATATGTGTATATATAGATATACATATACAGGTTCGTATGTCTCGTTTTATAGTTTTCTGTTTGTCTTTCTGCTTTCTCTTTCGTCCAGCCCACCCCTGGCAGCCGTCATTTCATGGTTCTTCGTCTTCTACACGTAGGAAGAGTTTCTCTACCCCCTTTTCTTTTCGTTCTTTCTTTATTCTCGCCGAACGACTCAAAGATATCTGGCAAGCCATTGCGGCGAGTAAACACTTACTATAGAAACGGTATTCCTGGTTGTACGGTGTGCCGAAAGCGAAAGAGTTCCCCCTTGCACGGTGAAAAGGAATACAGCCTGATGACAGACAGAGATTATTTCCGCGCTGCGATTCCTCGAAACGAGCTGCACCAGGTATGAATAAAATCGCGCGGAATTCTCGCTTTATTCGCGAGTGGCATACTTACGTATTTATAACGTTGATTGCATGCAGATATACACGTTGCCGGCGAGGAAGGACGAGAAGACGGGATGAAGGGTGGCGATGGAATTGCCGAGGAAAACGCAGGGGAACGTCGGATGGGTGTTCGTAGGGAGGAATGAGAGATAAGAAAAGAATCGAGTGATCGATAGAAAAGGAACCTGATTGAAGACGAACGAGAGAGACGAACGGAGTCGTAGAGCGGATAGACTAAATCGATGTTGCAGTTAGAGAATCGACGGAATCTAGATTTGCAAGGAGTAGTTTTGAACGAGATTGTATCTTCTTTTTCTTTCGTTTTTTTTTTCATCTCCGTCCGCCCCTTAGAATTTCTTAGACTCCGATCGGCTCCGTACGAGATTGATTCACATTTCGAATCTGCGAATCCGCGTGTCCATTGATTGTGAATCTGATGCATCCATACACGCTATACATATACGTGTAGATTTCGAGATCGACGAATCGAAGAATCTCATTCACGTCTACGAATTCTGTAAACGGGAATGTACGAATTATTTTTTTGTTTTTTTTTTCAGAGATGTTACACGTCTTCGTATTACGCGTAATCGTTACGCGTGGAAAACAATGCGAAGTTGAATTTAATAGCACGTTGATAGTATATCACGCGACAACATCGACGAGACAAAACTGAAAACTTTGTTCTTAAGTTACGCGAAGATCGACGAGCTGTAATCCTAATATTCTGCAGACCATCCATTCTACGGATCAGTGACTTGTTCGCGGATAAAACTGCCATGGTTCGCTTTTCAGGTGACTAATCACCGTGACTTAGTTCTAGCTTAGTGTCCGCGAAGTACACCGAGGCGTCATAAATTCCCAACGATTTCGGAGTAATTCGTATTGTTCTGGAAATTGGATATCATACCTCACCCATGATTTTTAGCAGTAATTTTCAAGCTTGTTTGTCGACGTACTAATGGTCATTTACAGCGGAGATGTTTCAGGGAATATATATAATTTGTTTAATTACAATGTAATATGATTTTTTAAAAAAACATCGTATAACAACGAAGGGCGTATGATAAACTAAAATTTGTTTTGTTGCCGGATACGAAAAGCGCACAAATAATTAAAACGTTGTTGATGATATTCTCTTTCATCTCGTAATTACACTTTTTCGCAAATTAATAAACTTTCCTCTTCTGTTTAATAATGGTTCATCTGCGTTTCGTCAACGGCCGCGATACAACGTTGCCCCCGGTAATGTTTAAATAAATTGTCACCTTTGAAGTTTGTATTTTCATTATTAAAAAATATATACATATAAACATTACCTACAGATTTTTTTCTCGTCGCGAAATACGCGTTTAGTTTTTACGAATTACACGGGCTGCAAATTATTCTCGATTTCGTATTGTTCCGGTGACGGAACTCGTTGAGAAATTGTTATTAACTTTTGTCAGGCGACACGCGCGTGTCTATCATTAGCGCAAAAAAAAAATAAAATCGTGACGACACCGACGGACCTGCCTGTACCTATATTAATTACCAAAGTTCGATCGCGCTATCTTATTTTAAAAAGTACAATTCCAGCCAAAAGTGCACCACGCTTCCAGATGTAAATGCCGCCTTATCGACCTAATTACAGTTCCAGGATTTATATCGAATGAAAACGAACCTGCACCGGTTGACTCTCCTCCAGGGTATACTATCTGGAGTCTGTAATTCTTTGCCCTTATCTCGCCGATAGTAACGAATGAACTTTTAACATTATTTCTCAATGGGAATCGAAGTCCGTTTCTCTCCCAATAGTGAAAGGGAAAGAGTGGATTGTTACGTGGAGCGATAAATGCGAGCACTGATTTGTCCCGGAAACTGTCATCTCAATTATCCACTACTACATCGCCGATGTCGCGCAACGCATGAAATTTCGCTGAAATAACGAAACATCGTGGAACAAAGAATTTTCCAAACTGTCGCTTAATCGATACCGCGTGTATTGTTTTTGTTACATCGTCTGTTTATTTTATTATCGACTCGCGAATCGAGCTTCTCGAGCGTAACTTCGTCGTCGATGGAAAATAATAAAAAAAAAGTGTATTAAACGAAATAGTAAATCCGTTGTATGGCGGACACGTACATCGATACAGAAAGGTTGGAAAGGAAAGGTCTCTTCTATAAGGAAATTGAAATCCAAAATCGTCCTCTTTCTTGTCTTCGGCCCGGAGTTTCCGCAATTCAGAGCGGCCTGAAATTCGCCATATCGGTTTCCGTGATGAGCCGCACATGACCGGCAACCGAACGATTGTACATTGGCACGTTATCAATCCAATTTACACGCGACCACCGGAAGCACCGTCGCTCGTTCTCGGTCTTCGCGCGTGCAATCCGTTTATCGCGTGTACAGTGAAAACGAGAATCGAAGCCGTTCCCGCGAATCTCGTTAAAAAGGTACGAGTATACAATCTATTTTTATCAGTGTAAATTCCGAAATATCGTTTCGCGTTAGGTTCTCGACGAATCTCGACGAGTCTTGACGTTCTACGTTTCCGTAAACAAAAGCCAAACGGAGAAGGTAATCTAATGCCCCGCGCAGAAATTCGTTTATGTTAATATTCAAGCAAGGATATAATAGTACTCGCGAAAACCGGAAACTTAAAGATCTGGAACTGTAATTATGAAAATCTGCTCTAATAAAAGTGTAAGAAACAGCAATTAAGAAAGTTCCTCCGGGTGAAATCTCTTAAGTAAAGAACGAACCGTCTATAATGTTAATAACTCGTAAGAAAAACTTGTATTTTTAATCACAGTGGAAAGGGAAACTTAAACATCCGTGCTAATCGGTGTGTATCTTCGACTTCGCTTCATGTATATCCAACGTTTTAATTCACTACGGTGAGAGACCGTGGGAAAAAGATGTTCCAGCTGCGAAATATGATGAAATTTCAACGTGTCGCTACCTGATTGAAAAACTCCCGGAACTAATGACCGTAAAAAGAGAATATTATGCAAGAAAGAGGGTGGAATAAATTCGTACTACGAAAGTCGCGCACGCTCCAATTCCTCGACCTGGCAGGAGAACTTTCTCAACTAATAATCTAAGGATGAAGTTCATTTGATAGGTATCGCCGATATACATATATACATATACATAGATATCTATGTATACGTATATATTTTTCAAAACATCTCGCCACGCAGGTGCCTATTCTGGATTAACACCTATTGCTCCGAATGCCATTACTTCGGTGTTGCATATTTCCCACAGGGCTCAACACAGTACATTCCGTAGCGTGAGAAAATCGATACCGCCATACATAACGTATAAATCTGTCTGGTTGATACATAATCACGACCTGCCATAAAAGTATAATGTCGCACGTTGTCACGCGGCGGCGTATACGTTCCTGCATATTTTTGCCGTTATCCAGGCGTCAACGGGCTTAACGAAACAGAATGGCATCGTTGCGAGCTTCGCTCACAGTTGGACCCGTTTCTTTGGTACGGAAACGCGATCGCGGACTGCGAAGAACCGTGACACGTTTAAAATTACACTCTCAGCCGGGGATTTATATTACGACGATTAGCCGGGGACACTCGCGACGTATTGTCAATCAAAATTTTTACATTTCCGTTATCGTTCCGTTGATCGTGGTACTACATCGAACGAGAATAAAGCCGTGCGATCGATCTTTTTGTGGATATTCAACGGACAGTTGTTGATCGCAAATATTTAACACGAATGGAGTTTTATTTGAGATTCGATGAATAGGCGGGATCGTAGAACCGGCAAGGAATTGAAGGGCTCGATGAATAACGTATTGTTAGACCGTGGAAAACATTTTAATTTTAATTGCCGCGTGTTCATCAATGAAACCCGTAGAATGATCTACAACCGTGGTGGCCTATATTTCGGTCACAAGAAATTACGTTTCAAGCCAGTTCAGCTTCCCGTGAATCGAAACGGGAGCGGTGAAAAATTATAAATTAAAATTTAACCAAAAGAAACTCAGGTAGCGGAAGGAAAAGCGCGGATTAAACAGCGTGATAAACGTTCTGTTAAATATAGAAAAAGAACGAAAGAAAGAAACAAAACAGAAATAAGAAAAACAGGTCTCAACGTTAATGCAGGCGAGCGTAGCCCATGGTGTGTCTTAAATTACAAAGTAACGTCGTTACCAAAGAAAATTTCCGCGTCGCTGATAGATCCTAATTAGTGCCCCGTGGAAAGTATACAACTATCCGTTTTTTGTCCCGTCGTCGAAGTAATGAAGACAGGGTGCAAAGTTAAAGTGGAATGTTCCACTGTGCGGAAGACTACTTAGTGACAAGTGATCCTTGAGAAGGAGAGCGAGAGGAAAACATTGTTAATTTCCCTTGCAGATTCGAGTATCCCCCCACCCTCCCACCCACCCTCCCTTCGTCCTCCCTGCGCCCTTCCTTTTTCCGTCTCTCACCCCCGTCCGCGTACAAGTGCTCGTTTCAGAATGCCGATTAAATTAACGTCGCTCCGTCACGATGAAACGATTGCTCGGGACGAGGCAAATCGAATTCGAGCGCCGCGTAATACGTTGTAAAGCGACAAGACAGGCAAATTTTCGGCTTCGCGAAAGAACCAACCAGTTCACGTAACGCCGGACCACCACTAACACCACCAAAACCATTCACGAATGGAAAATAGAAGGGAACGTGATCGGTATGGGTGTTGCTCTTCGCAATCTGTCACACGTAGCCCGGTTGAACATTTTTCAGGGTCGCGTGTAACGCGTGTTGAAAACGATATGACGTATTCAAAAGTTTTTCGAAACGATGAAAAGCGCGTCATTGAGGGAACGTATGAATGAATGGAAAACTCGTCGTTGAAGGTTAACGCGAAAGGGAAAGGGATACGTGCCGGATGGTATTAATACGATGAGTGACTCGATGTTTTAATAAAATTTCGGCGTGTTTTTTTTTTTGTTTTTTTTTTCTTTTTATTATTTGCCGAACTGTCACATTTCATTTTGATTCTCACCCGACTTTCAGGTTACGAAGTGTTCTTTGTCCATAGCGGAGTGATGTTTAAAAACACACACCTTTTCCATTATTCTGTTTTAATCCAGATTTAAAGAAGAATGAAAGGGCTCGCGATAGAAAGATTAAAGCCATTTCTAACGTGCTTTCAGCTCGTACATTTAAACAGAGGCTGTGGCAGGAAGGCACAATGAAAACTACATTTTACACGCGTTATTATTACTCGCCCAACGTGCATCACCGGTTGGAAAGATTTTCACGATGGTTCTTTTGCATACGAAAAGAAGTCGTTTTTTTTGTCTGTTTTCAGACATCTGTTACTAATAGTAATGCGGGCAAGGACGAAAGTGATACCTATTCGAAGTAATCGTTATTGAGACATCTTTGCGAAGCACGAAAATCTTCGCGAACGAATGCTTTTAACACGTACGGCTTAACGACTGTGAAAACCAAACTGCGAATATAATTAAGTGAAGTTCGACGAGAGTTAAGTCATCCGGTACTTTCGATGCGGTAGTAAAACCAAAGTTTCCTTGAAGAGTGGCGAATCTGATAGAACCACTCTCTCGTGTATGCGCACACGTGTCTTAAAATTCGCATATACCTTCGCACGACGCCTGCATTAAAATACTATTCGGCGAACTTGGAGAATAACATTTTGCCACAGTTAGTGTTACGATCTTTTGCCTTAAAAACTCATTCGTAAAGTTCATACAGCTTTCGACACATAAACTTACACATCTTTAAACACCAGTATTATAATCCCTTGGTAATTGTCACTATTTTTCAATATAAAAATGTTTAACACAGTATCTTAACATGATAGTAACTATTTAACTTCAACAGTTAACAATCAAATTCGACCGAATGTTCGTATTTACAGAGACTCGCGTGTAGTAGTTAATATACACATATATCTCTATATATTATTCGCAATTGACCTGAAACTCTTCTAGTTATTAACTCGTAATGCCTATCAAACTTCGTAGGTTTATGGAAAATCTATGGGGGGTGGGGAGGGGTTGGTCGTGTAAGCCAACCGCGGAACGCCATTGAAATTTCGAATGCGGTCAGTTTTGTTGTTAAGCCGCCGTCTCTCGATTTAAATAGACGTAAATCCGCAATGAACGACACGGTAACTTCGGTATATATGGCGTGTGTAGCATATAATTATCATATGTATCTAGCGTATCACGCACCGCTACACTTGCGAACGAACGCAACAGCTCAGCCGGACCGGGGTGTTAAAGCATTAGGGGATTCCCCCGATGTGTCTGATGATCATTTTATATTAGCCAAGGGGAATCTGCATGACAATGGGTAGCTCCATTGTGTGATAAGCGCTTCACACTGCGCAACCCCATCCATATGTTAATATTCTCTCGTGCTTACAGCGACGGGCAACTCGTGAAACTGAATTATATGTACGCGAAAGTGCGTGATGGTTCTGGGCCTCCCTACGCTTCTGCCCACATCCCATCCGCAGACGCATAATATGTACGAAATTCTTTTTTTCTTTCTTTTTTTTGTTGTTTTGTTTTCCTCCCCTTTACGACTCTCCCCCCGCGCTATTTAGTCGCCCCGTTGTTCGTAATATCTTTTTTTTTCATCCTTGTGCACGAAACTCATTTCGATACATTCTCGATGGGCGGAGGGGAGGGGAATGATGGTTTACGATACGGGACGAGACTGTCGTTAATTTTATTGGACGAAATGTTAATTGGCGTCTGGTAATGAGGACACTATAAAACGTTCAATACGGTTAGGTTATTCTGTGAATTATTGTTATTATTATAGTGTCTTTTATATGGAACATTTGAATAACCATTATACTTTATAATATATATACATATATATATATCTACCTATTATTATTCCCAACGAAACTATGATCTATTTGCCACATGTGGCGATACGTTACCGCGAAACTTTCCCCAAGGTATTCATATAATTTACAAATAACGTATACCGCCGCTATAAATAGCGTATACCGGTATTCATGTTGTTACGGGAAAATCGAGCAATTTCTCAGAAACGTCTTCGATACCGATACCAATATCTCTTACAAATACCAACATATTACGTACAACCGATAACATCGTTATTTTCGTATTTTGACATTTTCAATACCTTTTTTTTATATATACATATAAATACATTACATCGTTATCATCGTACAAGAATTTGTTCAAACATCGATCCAAGTTCTATTCGCAATAAACGCAATTTACCTATCGAAGAAAAAAAAACACACATCTAGAGGTACGATCGTTTTCAAGTCGATCGGAGGGCAATAAAACATATTACCCAGACTTTCCAGCCGTGTCTGTCTGTCTGCCTTGGGAAATTAACATTTCTCCTTTGACTCTCGATTGCGGTAACACGAGCATTCCGTGCGTCGATAGGCGTCGCGACGTAGCGTGATCCTGCGGAATGCTTGCGTGCCTTTGGAATCGCGATACTGAAACGAGACGAGGGTTATTGCCCGTTGTCAAAGGGGCGGCGTTGCGTGTGCCGGCGACGCTGACGCCGACGCCGACGTCGACGTCGACGCCGTCGCCGCGGCGTAGGGCGTTGACAGCCGAAGCAACCCTTTTACGAGGTGTCGGAATTCACTACAGCTACTCAAGCAAAAAGCGGCGCCACCGGCTGAAATTAAGGGTGCATATACGGCAGAGGTAGAGGCCTGACGTCTTTTTTCGAGGGTTTTGTAGAGTGAGTCTGAGTGGTGGCTGCATTTTTAGTAAGTTTGATCGGTAATGGACGGATGATTGTAAGGTATACAGAATGCGCGAGAAGTGCGTAATCTTCACCAGCACTCTCGTTGATATTCTTCTTTTTTTTTTCATTTTTTTGTTACGAAAGTAAATAAATGTCTCGAGCGGTTTCGTGATTAGGAATATTACCGATATTTAACTATAAAGTTATATAGATAGTTTCTATATGATATAATTTACCCAGACACATAATTATCATTTCGTTCTTTTAATTATAATATCAAACGTATTTGTTAATGGAATTACTTTGTTCTTAATAAATTGATACATACCTGAGGCATTCTAGTATATGTTCTAAAATAGTATCATCGGTAACCTGGATTTCATTTCTACTCTACCGTTCAGCGTAATTCATTCCCGCGCAACGAACGCTGCGGATATAATGATTTTCACCGGTTAATTAAATTCTTGGTCAGAGCACGGCGGTTAGAGAAACATTCGGCGGTACGCGAACAGGATTGTTTATATTCCTGACACGCTAAGAAGCGCAAAACGCGCGAGCAACGGGACAACGATTCCTCCGGCGGTACGTGACAGGATCGTTTGCAAGTATTATGAGAAATGTGACGTTGCCGCGGTGCAACGGGCCCAGCTCAACAGGCAACGAACGAGGGTTCCGCAAACTGGAAAAATAATTCAGAATAAGAAGAACCGGGGAAGCGGTTCGACCTGTGCAAACCGTATGATAATATCGGTAAACCGCGCGATAAACTTATGCTGATTCCCGCGTCTTTTCTGTTTGTCGTGCGTTTCACGAACCATTTAGAAATGAACATTACTGTTGATGCAGATTTAATTCCGCGCTCCGGATTCGCGATGCTCTTAATTGGAATTATCGACGAGCCACGGATCTCCTCCGTGGATATGTAAATATATTTCATTACCGATTCGGATCCATATTTTCTTTAGCGGCGGTTCGTTAAACCGACGGGAAATATGCGTACGTGTGTGTGTGTGTGTGTAGCTGTGATAGTGACATTTTTACGATAATTTCTAAGGCAATGTTATCGGCATAGACACTCTAAAATCAGAAATTTATTTGCCTGGTCCCGTATTAACTTGACGTGAATGTAAGTGCCGGTGAAATTACTGTGCTGCGCTCCTCCAATACAAACAGAAATCGACCTAATTCCGGTATTAATCTCTAACATAAATTGCGACGTGCAATTCAGTAAGTAAAATCTTTATCGGAGATATTTCTGCCCGCAAAAAAGACCGGGGGGTGGAAATACACGTAACTACGTACGAACATCAATAACGCCGGGGCCATTAGATAATTGAAATAAAAAGGAAACGACCGTCGAAGCTTGAGGAGTATTTGATTGGGCTAAGAAAGGTTCACGTCTTTCAGTCCCGATGAAATGAAATCGTGGGTAAAACCGAGAAGTTTTATTGAATGAAACAGCTTGCGGTAATTGCCAAAAACCGTTGCAGTTAATACCCGACCTATTTCACAGCGGTACATCTTTCCTCTGTACAACAGATACGTATGTGTTTAATCTCGTCACATCCTCTCGTTTTACTACAAATGAACTTTCCTTACGGGAGAAACAACAATATTCACACATATTTCACTATATTTCAACCCGGCACATCATACTCACAAACTTTCATCAGATTTTATCCCGTCGACCTCTATGTATAATATAATAATATCAAATATGGTTATAATATATTTTTTTCCCTTCTTTTAGACACACTAAAGTCACACGAGATTTATCGGTAGCATGATAATTCACGACAATATATGCAGAGTGAAACCGGCAGAGAATTTGTGACCGAAATTTACGACTTGCCGTCTCAGAATCATTTTCTTTGCCTCGTCAGTGGAGGGAGGAGTGTGTTCTACGCCGAGCGTCATCTCGTTTCGTCCAGCATACTGGTGTGACATAGACGTCAGGCATAATTCAAGCTCCGCTTTGTACAACGCTGTCACAGAATGCATCCACTCTGGTCCCGCTATGTGTCCACCTTTCACCTCACACCCCTCCCCCCCAGCCTCGTCTAACACTCCCACTGCGGTGGTGTTTTCCCTGTTCCACCCTTCATCTGCATCTTTTCCTCTTCACTTGTGATAGGGAAAAGCGATCCCCGTGTTGAGGGAAGATTGGATGCATTTTATAGCACAGTTCCTTCGGGCGGTATGAACGTGTAACACCGTGCAACCAGAAATCATATGTACTGTTGCCTGATGAAAAGATGCCACCTGTCAGTAATGTTTCACCGAGCTCTTCGAATGTTTTAATATTTTTCATTCGCGTGTATTACACTTTTCACCCTTTGCGGTGGGTGCCGACAGAACGATGGCATTTCTATTTTGATGTTGAAATCGGTGTAGCTACTGTGTATGTCGACATGAATTTGGTTTTTGTGCAGATCTGTTGTTTTACGATCGAAAGGATTTGTGTGTTTGAATTACTGTTTACGATCTGTCTATCTAAACATTTGTGTGAAATCTAGAAGAGAAATTTGTTTATTGGAAAGGGTTAATATTGTAGAAATATCACTGTCTGCTGCTACTTGTTAATAGGCAAAGTAGAAGACTTCAAGATACTATAAAGACAGATAAAGCGTCACTGCCATCTTTTCATCTCCAAATTGTAAATATGTTTGTTCGTAGCCCCGCAGCGCTAGACGCACGTTGCACGTTGCTTTGATTTTTAAGTAGGTGTGCAATGTTTGCCCATGAACGAATGACACTCTAGTGAATGGTCTCGGCTATCTACGAAGAAGAAGAAGAAAGGGGACGCGAGACAAGACTGTACATACATCGTATAGGTCTTCTAAGGGGATCCCTTACCGGCATGCTTCAGATTTATTTTTTATTAAAAGTACTGTAAACTGAGAATAGAATAATAATTATTTCACCTTTTTTTAACCAATGATACCACAATCTTGAGACTTGGAATCTCCACTACGATTCTATTATAATTCTTTCGCCATATATCTTTACTTTATAAAACGTGAAAAATAAATTTTTCATAAGTTACTTTAAACTCCAAAGACAGCTGAAGTACAGACACCGAGATGGATTCTCTACCGCGAATAATACCGGGCATTCGAGTCGTAGGCTGAGCAAATACTAAGCGTATATGTATAGCGTCAAAGGAGTCTGTCATAGACTGCGCCCATTCTACTTCCACTCTATGACTGCCATTTTTTTTTTTTGTATTTCGCTTAGATGGCCGGACAAAGGGTGAAACGGCGAAAAAAAAATCACGTTGCCTACAATGTAAATGCCGAGCGCAGCCGGAGAGAGCAATCGCATAGTGAAACAAGACTGCATTGTAACGCATAGTGCTCGTTCTACGTACATACGTACATACATTCTGCATACATGCGTAACTCGGTGCAATAAGAAGCATGTATGCCAAACCCTGTACCCCTTTCCTTACACACGAATACACGCCCCGGGGTTACTTGCACACGCAACCGTTCAAGCGTCACGTGATGGCGGCAGGAAAGTTTAGCAGTTTGGAAAGTCAAGTTTCGCGCTGGGCCTCGCGAAGCGTGTTCGTTGACGGAATGCAGGGCTATGATTAACTAACGGTGTTGACGTTAAGTGCTTAGTTTGTGTTCCGACGAAGACGTGTTTTTTTTTTTTTGTCTTCTTTCTTTCTCCTGTCTACTTGTTGGAACGGGCGAGAGTGCAACGTGGATAAAGCTCTATTGGTTGTAGTACTGTAAACAGCCCTGAAACCGTGTAAATGGTACTTTATTAGTCGGAGTATTTCTAACGAGTTTAGTGGGAAAATATGAACTCGTGTTCCATAGCAATATTTCACTTACTAATATTTCTTTCTATTTCTTAAAAAATTGTTCCCTATGATAATGATTGTAATAAAATCGTTTCTGTCGTTATATAGTCGAATAATATAATACTCTGTGAAAATGAAACAGACAAAGTACGTAACCTATTTTAAACAGTTACCGGAGATGTTTGAAGTTACAGTTATAATAAGTTTGAAAATACTGGCCCCGATATACGTATGTACATACATACAGCGGGAAAGTTAAAGACCAACGTGCCAGGGACGTACCTTAAACTTTGCTTCCTAAATTCGCAATTTACTCGGCGGAATTGTTACTTCTGTAATATTTATTATCTTTTGCAAGGATTACCCGAATCGTGCTCAAGAAACTTGCATTCCCGGCGAAAGTAATATACGTGCATGGCACCCGGAGGAGAATTGTTTTATACGGCGCGGTGGCATGCGATGCCGTTGCAGAAACGCCGCGCGGCTACATGTACAAACCGCTACATGCAAAAGTACACGCGACTCTATTACGAACGTACGTAAGTCCCGCGCTACCGGCAGAAGTAAATTTTACTTCGTGCCCTAAGTAAGTTTAACTTCCGCGCCGGCTAAGTTCAGCGTAACGGCGGCGGCCGCGCGAATTTCTCCGCAATTACTCGCGCCAGAAACTGCTGTCGCGCGCGGTAAAAATATCGCGACAAAGTGTATTTGCCTTATTTACCGGCGTGAATAATTAATCCCGTTTGACGACCGCAAACTAGACCGGAATCGAGCGCGACACGGTCCGCCATTATTCGCTATTATATTAGGACGAATTACATTAACAGGAGTGTATATTTAAATATTTACTCACTTACCGCGGTGAATTATCATATTTTAAGCGAGGAGAGTGGTAACAAACATTTGTAATTTTACGTTCAAACAGTTGCTTTCGTGTTAACTGATATAGGTGAGAATTTTAAAAAAGATTGTGTGTTATTGTTATTAGACTTTTTTCCATGTCTTGTATAATTAAACATAAAAAATAACGATGTTTAACTTTCCTATGGAAAATACGTGATGTTACGTTATCGGATTATCTTTAAATAGAATTTCCAAGCGAATTACGAGAACGTTATTGTAAAGAAAAGACGAGCGTTTAAGATTCTATTGATTTTCCACGGGGAAAAGGTAAATAATGTTTTGTTACGTGCATCGAACGTATCGGGCGATCTTTATTGCATTTTACGTTTCGAGAACGTGGTGACGTACGCTGCAGAATCGAATCTTCAGAAAAATTAAAAGAAACCGGAGAGAGTTGAAGAATCGAATGGGATCCTCTCTCCCGTCTCCTCTCCGCCGTCTCTTTTCTCGCTCCTTCAGAGTTTCAGCGTACAGGTCGTAAAACGTTTTCCCATAAAACGTTCTTCCTGTTGCCAGTGGCACGTCGCCGGGAAACGTTACAAAGAACGCTGCCGTGAAAATGGGTCAAGTAGAGAAAAAGGACCGACAACCATTCATCAGCATTCAGATGATCATTTCGATCGATGACCAAACTCGCGCACGCTGCCAAAACCTTTTACCGACATATTCCGTCGAGAGAAAATTCTTCGACGATAGCTTCGGCGTCTTTGACATAGTTTAATTTATTTTTTATAAATCGAAAATACCGCGAAAAATTCTTGAGAAAATAAAGATCGCGTGGGAAAAGAGGTTTAGGATTAAGTAGATTTAATTCGATAGTTTTTTTATAGTAATTTATAATACAGATACATACGTAACAACGATTCCAAGAATACCGTGGAGCTATTTAACTCGGTGTGACCGGAATTGGTAGTTAATGAAATCCGGCGAGAACAACGACACATCGTTATCACGGCATTTTGATATATTTTTTTTTTGTTTCATTTTCTCCAACGCTCTCGTTTCCATTTAACGATCGTACTCGCGTCAGGAAAATTCTTCCAGCTGGCGCACAGGCTCGACTGAAATACATATTTCAACGAATGCATTTGATCAATATCGCGGCGCGGAAACACAGGGAACCGTGAAATCGAACCGTCCCAATGCTTTTTGGTAAAATACCATTGGGACTTACACGCGCTTAGAAAAAAAAACTAGAGAGAGATAGAGAAAGAGAGAGAGAACGAACACCGTCGCGTATCGCGAGAGTCACACATGTAACGCGCGAGAAAAATCCAAAGACTCGCATTCCGTGATTTCAGACGAGCGAAAGAAAAAAGACAAAAGAAATACGAAAATAACAAGAATAAAAAGGAATGTCAGTAAAGCCGTCGGGGAAAACGAGACCACAAACAAGCGAACAAAAGAAGCGCGATCGCTAACGGGGTGTTCAGTTAGCAAAATTTCTGAGGGTGAAACTCGTGGCACGTCTTAATTAGAATTCTGTCGCTATTCAGACATCCATCGGCGGACCGTAGACCGGTGACGACTACTGGCGGCGCGGCGGCCGGGTTAAATAAAGTTTCACTTTAAAAGCGACAGACTTGCACGTTCGTTATCGCGTGCAACGTGGAAACGTATCCGCAAGAAAGCACGACGACAAGAGCACCCCGGGAGAAAAGGCTTTCGATTATTTTCTTTTTCTCTTCCCCACCCGTACCCCACCCCTCTTCCCATAGACAAGCCCGTAGCTTCTTCGCACAGAAATTTCTAAACGAGCCGTATCCATTTGGGTCGTAAGTGCAGTCGCATATATGTATACAGGCGTGCGCACACGTGGTACACGGGCAAGGAATCCGGAAAATTAATATCAGTTTCAGTTGCGCGTAGGGGTGAAACTGAAAGGACGACGATAGTGAAAGAAAAGGAGAATGAGAGGGGAGTGGTGGCTCCGCGGCAAGGCCCGCGCGCTTCCGTGGGAGAAATAAAAAAAAAAAGAAAAAGGGAAAAAGAAAAAAAAAAGGAAAAACAGTTAGGCCACGGAGATGCGTAGCAAGCGGTGCGCCGGTAAATAATGAAACTTTACATCGGCGCGAGATGCTTGCGGTGTTTTCATTGCATGAAGTGGAACTGTCTAGACGCATTCAGTGCTTCTGCAACACTGCGAGAACACCTTTATGGCACCCTCTCGCAATTTCCCGCAACGCATTCCTTTTTTTTTTTATCGTCTATTTCTTTCTCCCATCTTTTTTTTTGCGCGCGCGCGTTCCGTTCGCCGTGGCTTTTTGTCCGTAGACCCGGGTGCGTTACACTTGAAAATAGTTACAGGAGACTACTACCACAGAGGAGGAGGAGGGTCTTCCGTAGCGGGCCCATAGAAAACGCACGCGGGTTCGATTCAACAAAAATACGCGAGGAATTCACCCTTTTCTCCGTCTATCCATCCTTCGTCCCACCCACCGCGGGTCCCCTGCTCTTCCGGGTCTTCGCCACCCCTCGTTCGCTTGTAGAAAACGTTTCTGCTTTATTAAAAGGGAATGGCAATGAGCGATACCTACCGTTGCCGAAGAAATACCGATCGTTTCGCTTCGGGGAAACAACCGAACCGTGGTTGTGATTTATGATAAAAGGTAATTTCGAGAAAAGTTAATTACCACGAGATATACGAGTGTATGCAACTTTTCAGAGACCAGTCTCTACGTACGTACATACATACATACATACCTATAGATACGTACATATGTATACGCTACTAGTTTTATTGCCACGAGTGTTTTGCTTAACGCCAGCGGAAAAAGAAGTATACCGTTACGTAATGACACGGTCGTAATGGTAAATGGCATGTGAAAGAAATATTGAAACTGCGGTTGAAGCTTTATGTACTTACCGAATATCATCTAAACATTCGCTACGTTTTCGGGAACGGTTCCCGAAATACATATATTAAACCTTTTGCGGTGTGTGACGTCACGCCTCCCCGGTCCCGACGGTATTTTGTCCTAGTGTATTCTACGTTCAATTGCACTCGACGCGGGGTCTTTCTAAAAATTCTATGTACATCGAAGAAATATGTTATTGTATTCGGTACTTACCTGCGCCGGAGAAACGACAGAGAATACTCGACGTTTCGAAATGTCTCGAAACTCAAGTGGATTGCCGTTGTTACGGCAAGGAGGGATCCCGGTGGCTTGTTACTCTACTTTCCGAAATGAAACATTTTTTTTCTATCCTCCCCTCCACCCCCTCCCCCACCCCCTTCGCATCGCAATTAATTCCGGACCCGACGGGGGAGCCGAATACGATAGAGTCGCTCTTAATCGAGTTAATCAAGACGTCAGTTGATAGAGACATCGATTAATTGAGGCGCAGCTCAGTCAAGACCTCAAGCTAGTAGCTCGGCCCGTTAACATAGACATTGATTAATCGATAAAACCATTACTCCACACGTCAAAAGGTCCGATACTCAAAATTGCGATCGGGAATAGCTGGCCCCGGCCTTCGGATCGGTGAATTAAAAGGAGAGAAGAAAAAGCACGGTGGCTATTAACGGTAGAAATAAAGTAACGTCACCGGCGACAAAGAAAAAAGAGAAAGAAAGAAAGACCGTGGAAAGAAATCGAATTGGAATTCTAAAAATACTATGCTAATTCTAACAAGTATAAAAAAAAAGAAATAGAAAAACCAACCGTAGAATATACTACGTCGACTCAATTAACGAAGACCATCAAGTGGATTCGATGGAAAACGAAACGATTCGTCCAAGATGGCGGGTAAATAACGATCGGAATCGACACGATGCCCGTGGTATCATCATACGGGTGTCCTTTCCCGTAGCCAAGGCCGTCATTATCGGGTTCCGATGGTAGATAATTCGACGGATACACCCGTCGTTTAAAATTATTATATCCACGCGGCCGGTCCCGGCGAATTGGCAGAAAGCACGCGATGAAAGTTTCAAACTGTCCGACGCCGAGCTCCCGGGTCACCGGTTATGCAAAATACAGCAAACAGGGAGGATTAATTAATTCTTTTTCTTCCGTCGTATATACGCGGCTACGGGCGTATAACGAACGGCTGCCGTTCGCCCCGGCCATTGCGAATGAGACAACCGTGGAAAGAGAGCAGATAAAAGGGGGAAACCGAAAAGAGAGACGAACCATCCGTGGATACACGTGAATGTCTCGTATACAGGGTGTGTCGGCCATAACCGTACCCTCTCTAAATCACCGGTCTCCGATGCGTTCGTCACCCGCCATATGTGGGGACTAGTTAATTGCTTTATAGCGAACGCATGATTATATATCGCCGTCGCTGTTCCGAATAGTATCGCTTTGAAAATATGAACGTGGCAACGTCTGTTTAAATTTGTGTAAATTTGTTTTATTTTATTTCATTTTATTTGTTATTCTAATCAACGACTTAATCCGAGGATATATAGTGATCGATAGGTTGAAAAGGTTGCAGATTTTGGAATTTCAGAGAGATTTTTCTCGTTTGCAACATCGACTGCGACGATTACGTTGAAAAACGAACGATACAGTGACGAGAGCGCGGGAAAAAAAAATATCCATCATCGTTGCGTTCTCGAAAATGTCACTTGAAAGTACTTGTCGGACCGCAGGTTCGTTCGAAAATTTTCATCGTTCGCATACATGCGGTCTATCGTTTCCCAGTAGGGTCGATTCATCGAATAAAAGACGGATTATCACGCGCGATGCTTTTTCCAGCTATATCGATGTTTCAAGTCCATCGTGTTTCATCGTCCAACACACACATATATTCACCCTTATTCCCGTAGCGTATTAACAGTGTCCTCCATATGTTTCTCTATCCCGGAAACGAACATCAAATATAAGTATACGTACAATCACACCGATGAAAAGATAACGCGATATCCTAATCAACACCAAGTAATTAAGGTGACACACGGTCAAACGTGAATCTCGTTATACATTACGGTAGATCCCGCGGAGATTTCAAAAATATTTTTCATTCGTCAAACGTCGAGCGATAAAAAGTTTGTTAAATAAATGCAAAGAAATAAACGAAACGAAGACATACACATACCTCATCCGTATGCATGTTCTCGGCAAAGCAAAAGGTTAAAAAATGAACGACCGGTAAAAAAAATAACACACACATACACACATACACACACACTCACATTTCGACTAGCGTGTTTCACCGCGTTATTCTTTTTCAAGGCAGTCCCCCGTGTATGGTGGAAGCACGGTGCATCAAACACACCTTGTATATACACACTCGACGAGCACAGCTGTGCACGTCCACTAATTTAAATTGCCGTTTCGCTCCCAAGTATTCCTAGGAGTAATCAAGCTCCGGTCGGACCGGACGGGAAAGACCATCCATACACGACACAGGACTCAGGCATATACGGGGCCTTCTAATTATTTTTCGTGAGTAGAAAATTATGCGCGTCGGCTGGCATGGCGTCGCGACGCACGATACAACGCTAATCCGTGTTTTCTCCAGACGTCGCACACACACACACACACACATACTCAAGGCCGTCTGCCCGTCGACGAAGGGTTTTCGGAAAATCCGTATTTCGTCACGCTCGTGATTCCATCGCGACGGTAGATACACACACATACACATATACATATAGTACATATATACGCGACAATACAAAACGACGGCACTTGAAACGCTTTCGTCTCTTTCAGACGCGGTTACGTGACGTTTCTGCAGAGATATCGACAAATCGCGGGGAACTAGTGGCTGTAGGAATTCTTCTAGTGCCCGCGGGAATCGTCGAGACATTTTTTCTTTTTTTTTTTTTATTTTAATCTCGATCTCTACGGCGTTGAGTAAAATGCACGAGTTTATCATATTGAATTATAGAAATCGAGTAATTGATTTATTACTTGTTTTTTTATTAATTAGATGATGTGCAGGTTTATATCTGTTGGGGAAAATATATTATACATATAGATAAATGTGATTCGTGATATATGATTTGTAATTTGGGCGAGGTCGGAGAAATACATAAAAGGAATAAATTCGAAGAAAAATGGAATGTCCATTCTCGGCGGTAGTGTACGAGCAAAAAGTATGGAAACTATATTTTCCAAAAGGGAGACCCTCCTTTTGCCCTTCACGAAGGAGCATGATGTCAGATTGCATAGCTGACTTGCTACCCCTCATTGAATGCCCAGCATCCGTATAAAGACAATTCTCTTCTGCTTGCTGCTTCTGACATCTCGAGAATCTATATTTCCAGCGCGATTCATCTTTGATCTATTCAGGTGAACGTGAAATATATTACGTCCTACGTTACATCGTCAAAGCGACGTTACATTCGCCGTATCATCTTTTACCTCGGCAACAATCATGCCGAGCGTAAATAACAAGAATACACAACGGAAACCGGGAACGGGAATAAAAATCGCTTGGAACCACAATGGTTATCGTAGAACCGTGGAATTGTATAAATAACCTAACTTCAAAATACGAAAGAAACTGGAGACACGAATGAATCACGATGCTTGATTTCTAATAAAAAGAAAAAGAATGTTGTAATTAACTCACTTTAACGACATGTAACTTTAAAATTACGTACATATCTAGATCTACGTATAAATTTCGTATATTTTGCATATTACATTTTTGATTCGATTTTGACCATCGCCATCAAAAAGTTTATTTACAACTGTCGCTAGTTCTCATTTCGTACCGCGGGCCGCGGTGAGTACTGTTTGTACATAATAAAATATTTATGTATTGAAATTTATGTAATAATTTATATTCCACGATCAATATTTACCATCTACGTGTTACACAAATTGTTGCCACTCGATAAAATAAAAACGTAGACACGGTTTGTTTTTTCGGAATAGCTGAAATAACAGGTCTTTCTTTCCCTCCCCTCGGATGAAAAGAATCGATGGAGAAAATTCGATGACGTCGCCCTGTTCACAATTAAAGTAATTACGCTTCGGGCAACAATTAATGCAATCGGGTAATCGGACGAAATTCAGAGAAGTGAGTCGAGTTGAGTCGGAGTACCACCGCAGACCGGAATGGCTTAAGACTGTGAGCATTGTGTACCGCGCGCGGATCAAAGGTAGAGAACTACGGTTTAATATCTCGGAAGTACAGAGCCACCGAAAGGGATAAATTGGAAAGCGGAACGGGAGGAACGAAAATGCCGAGGGCGTGAAAGCACAATGGAGGAACGAGACGTTTGCTCGTGCGTATAACGGCAATGACAGTGCGAGGACAATGTCACTGTCTGGCATGTCGTAAGATAAAGAGAAAACTCCGGCGGAACGTGGAACGTGGGCGACGAAGAAAGCTACAGAAGAAGGTGGTTTAGCTGTTGGATGGAAATTACATAGGCACTGCTGCACACCGAAACCATCACCACGGAAACGCCCTACGGCCGTACTGTAATCAAGATGGGTATTACATTTCCGGTAATATCATTCCGTAAGTTTACGACCAGTTCTACGGATGATGAACTAAAGTGCTGGAAAAAAATTCGATCAGCACCAGTTTTCCTTCGAATCTCGTTTTTTCTTTTTTCTTCGTCATTTTTATCGTCAATTAGATACATTCCAGTGATGATGAGGGATGATCGAATTAAGTACCCGTTGATTTTATTAATCATTCATTTTTTTTTTTTGATTAATGATATTATACCGAAAAATGGATCGGTTGACGGGGTATTGAAATTGATTCGAATGCACCGGGGATAAATTTAGAATCGATATTCATTCTTATTCTTAAATAATCTTGGCAGCGGTGCAAAAAGACGCTTGATGGCACTGGCTTTGGTATATGAACAGATATCAGTAGCGACGGATGCAAAAACGGTCTGCACCTAAATCTCTGTCACTGGTCTTCAAAGGATAAAATAAGCGGCTCTGTCTCCCGTCCTGAGCCCAGGATATTACGTCAAAGGGATCTAAAACATGAATCCCGAAACCCAGCTTACTCATAAATACAAATATGTGAGAGTAATGAAACAGAGGGAAAGTTAAATCGAAAGTTGTTAATTGACATTTCGAAATGTATAGAATACATACCGTGTTTCGACAAAAATAACGATATTAACAGTAAATCCATCACAGACAGTGAAATGTCCATTTCTCAAATTTTCTATTAATTATAATGAAAAGAAAATACTTTTTGTATTTCTATTTAAAAAAGATTTTATTTACTATTGATAGTACTACAAGTGTACCATCGTTGTACTTGGATTAAAATGCAAAAATTATAACTGTTATTTAAAGACCGGTTATGTTACAGGTTGATATTATTGTTAAACTTATAAAGCGAAATTCAGAGTATTAAATTTGTACGACGTGATAGCTGAATAAACTGTTGAAACTCGGGGAATGATATCTATCTCGTCTAGAATGTCAAGTTTTCAATGATTGTTCCCTTCGCGGGAAGATGAAGAGGAAGTCGCATAGACTGAACTGCGAAAGAGGAGAAAGTTATAGAAGGAAGTAATTTAGTCGGTGAGTAAATATTGGCGCAAACAAAGACCATCCCTCAACTCGGCTCTCCCAGCCAGTAAACCTCGTAAATCGGACTAAGCTTCGTCGTCTCTTTACGTAATACGTATATTATTTCCAGAAATGATATATCAAAATTACAAACAATACGTGCATTTAAACCGCAACCGGGAAATTATTCTTTTTATTTTCGTCGTTGACGATTGCTAAAGAAAAATTCTATAAAAGGGACAAAAATATTGTAGGTATATTTTAAAAATATATTTCTGTAGCAACCGATGTACCGCAAAAGAAAACTGGGTGAACGACAATAAAAACGTAACTCTTAAAATTTCAACGTATCATCGAAAAAGTAACGATACGAACGGTTCGAAATTGTCTCAGGAAAATCAAATTTTCGCTGCTGTTTAACCGAAAAGAAACTTGTTAGGGCAATCAGAATTTTATCGAAACAATTGATTAAAATCAATCCTAGAAATAGAATACCGTAAATCCAATGCGAACAAAAAAAAAAGATAGAGATCCTCCGAACGTACTCGTGTCGCGCAACACAAAAATAATCCGCCTACACGCGGAAAATCCCGCAAAATATACGCCACGACGTCATTCTTATTTAATCCAGTCTACACACCGGTCGCACGCTCGCTGAATGCAAGCTTGTTACCGGTGCACAGAAGAAAAAAATCCATTTGTAGTTTAAATTTAACGAACAGACAAGATCATGGCGAGGACATTCCATCATCCGGTTCCCCGAGCCGTAATAAAAGCCCGTGGCCATGAAAGGAGAAGGATGAACCGACCGGCCACGAAAACAAAAGCAACGGGAACCGTAAAAATGTTGAGTGCGAAAGAACGAAGTGTAAAACCATAACGGCGGAATGAGATCTTGCCGCGCGAGTCGGAAGTGACACCGGTGTGAAACAGTGTCAACCCCGCGTCTCTGGTTCCCCCGTCGAAAGGTAAAGAAGAGATCGCGGGCCTGAGCGAGACGAAGTATCGCAAAGTAAAGAATACAACCGAGAAGGAAGAAGAAGAAGAAGAACAGGATCGAAGAACGAGAGAAGAAAGGCAAGAAGAGAGAGGAGAGAGAGGGAGGCTTTGGAAGGGTGGTTAAGCCAGTAGCTGGATATTGCGCACTGGCGCAAACAAAAACCACCCAACCCACAAATCCCCCTTCGAACCCCTTCACCTCTCTCTCTCTCACTGTCTCTCTTAGTGTCTCTCTTTCTCTTATTCACTCTGCCCTGTACCGTTTCTTCTGTTAGAGGAAGAAAGTCCTCTGGCAGAGCCCTTGCGTTCACGTCGACCGGGATGAACGCCGCTATCTCTCCGCAAAACATATAAACTTGGGCAACAGAAGGCAAGAAACTTAATTCACTGGAAAATACACAACAGATAAAGGTCTTTTCAGACGTGCCGCGTGGAAAGAGGAAAGATCGTCGTTCGCGTTAACTGGAAAACGCGCCACGGTGGGTAGAAGAGTGGTCTTGGGTGTCGTCTAAATGAGGCCGACCGACAAAAGGGCTGAATGTCTGGCTCTAGCGTCCACTGCAACTACTCGCTTTAATGCCCCGGGAAATAATCGTAAATATTTTCAATGTCAACCCGCGGTTTTACCCTCGTTTTAGTGCCGTCGCTTCTGGAAGTGTCCTCCCCGACGTGCCCCCCTCGGGCGGATGTACGAGAAGGACCGGTTGAAAAATTTATTGCAATTACCGCGAAATGGCTGTGTACATATGTCGATGCCTATATAAGACCGTTTCAATGGTACGGTCCGTAGCATATGTCGGACCCGGCAGTTCAGCCACCATTTTCCGATGTATTCCGGAGAATTGATCGTATGGATGCCGAGGAATTACTCGATTTGGCGAGGAAAGAAAAAAGTTTATGCGTTTGGCCGTCTGATCGACTGTGAGTTTTATTCTGCTGGTCGTCTTGGAAAATTTATCGCTTGTCCCTTACTTTTTACAGATATTATGTATGTCTACGTGAAGTACAGAGATATATAGTATATATATATGTAATAAGAATATTGGACTTTTGACTTTCACGTAGCTTATACGAGTTGTCTAACTTATAATCCTAGATCGGTAGATTAATTTGCGAGAAAGACATATTCAAAAGACATACGTTTGACATTGTCTTTTGTGTGTTTTACATCGACGAGACGCATAAAGTAGAAAACGCGTACATACCTAACCGACTGCAATGTTAAATCTAACGAGGTTAAACTTACGTAAAATTAATCCAGAACTCACGCGAGGCATGAGAGACTCAGCCGCCTTGTTATCCCGCGGATGAATATTGTTACTCATGTGAATACACTAAATAAATTACAACGTTTCAGAAACAGCCGTGGAACATAATTTAATCACATTCTGCGGAAGTGAATATGAAGGTAACCCTCGAATAATTTAATTAAACACTAAACATACGCGCGGCTATAATGCGACGAACGGCAGAAAGTACGTCATTGTACTCTTATAATTATACGCGAAGTTTGCATGTTACGCATAATTCGCGGTATTAACCGTGAATTTCCTTCGGCAAACGAAATGAAAACAGTGTAGGTATATATGTACCGGGGAAACTTGAAAGGTCCGTAGGAGAAATTCGTTCGGCGTGTAACGAGAACGGTAACATGTTTGAACGATACCCGGTATCGATATGTTGGTTTGATTCTAATTAACGAAAACCAACGATACTCGAAATATTGTGGAACAACTCGCGGTTCGACGGCAAGGGAATATCATTCCAAAACACATACCGATCACTTCAATTTCTCCCGACCCCTTTCATCGAACTTCAAAGCTTTCGCATTTTACGTCACGCACCATGCCGCATCGTGTTATGTCTTGCATTCCGTTACGTTCACACCGACGTAGAACGAACATTTTTTTTTTGTTTTTGTATTTTACAATCTACCCCGCGAAAACGTTCGGAATCTTGAAAATATTCGTCCGATATTTCGACGACGAATCGTAGATACTTTACGTTTCTGTATGTTTTACATTACCATAGATCTTTGTTACAACGAGACATCGTCGGTGTATGTATTTCCGAAGTCTTTATTTAGGGACTGAATCGTAGACTCCTAATTTCCCGATAAAACTGTTTTTGGCAGTGGTACAAGTTTTAGTTTGTCAGTCGATCACCTTATCCGCTAAATCCTACTCTGTACTACTTTTCCCCGTTTCCGATACGGAAGACAAGGCTTAAAAGTCAACGTTTTGTATCAGTATAGGAAATCCGGGAAAATCCGACGACAGGGCTCGAAGCAATATCGCACGGAGACCTGTTAAACGTGTTTTTCTCGTAAATATCGTTCAACTAAAAATAAAATTTTACGTATAAAACAATCAATTCACAATTATAATATTTAATCAAAATTACATGTGTTGTATTTAAAACTCAACTCTTAAAACATTAGGATTTCCCGTGTGTCACTCGTGTGAATTACAACGATCGAGTGTATTACACGAAACTGCCGAGATTCGCGATGTGAATGCACCATTATCATTTCCCGCGTCCCAGGAACGTGCTTTTCCTCCACACACGCGTGCACGTTTATTCGTACAAAGGACGAGGCAGCGATATATACAGGCGCACCGAGAGATCAAAGTCGAGACAGAATTTTGCTTCAGGGGTCTTTAACTCGACGTTATGCAGGGATCGAAGAGCCCACGTTCTACATGCGAAATTCGCGTAGATATAACGCAAAACGGGTGTTGGAACCGTGGAAAAGGTGAAAATTACGTCTGTCTTTTATGCTCATCGGGGTACGAAAAAAAATGAAAGAAATCGACTATATGTACCGCCAGGAACAATCGACCGTGAAAATATTTCAATTATAACACAAGCGAAAAAGAGGGATATATGTATACGCTTTAAATACGATGTACGTACACTAAGAACGAAACTCTTTTACTCGATTAATCCAGATATTAATTCTACGATTATGATAGCAATTAAAAGATAAATACATATTCTAATGGGTGTAACGTATAGATACCCGGTGATAATTACCAATATAATTTCCCACGGGAGAATGCCGCATCAAATTCGATACATTACCGTAGTCTGTGTGTTATAATTAGCGAACTAGAAATAGGCTAGCCCATCAAAGTTCTTACGGCCATTTGCCGCTAATGCAACGGTTACCTATATATACTATATGTATAAGATGCTGTCAGGAAGTTCGTTCACGCTGTGATCGCTCACGCTCGAGAAAGTAAACTTTTCTTCAATGAAAAGCCGGCGCCCCTAATGGTCACGCTACTAAAGCGAGCTTTATCATCGACAACGTTGTCAAGTCCGATCTTTAAAGGGAGCTTATATTATATCGATGACACCGACGACGTCGCAAGTTACTTCGCGCAGAGAGGCAGCAACGCCCGCTAACAAATTTCCGTAAGCGGCGAATTTATCTTTCGCAGTGTTTTGAAAAATTCAACAGCCTCCGCGGGCATCGAGCGTTCGATGCGTTCTGTGTAAATATTTAATATTTACTTCCATTACTAGTGTGCGTGATAAATCATCCGGCTGACTGTACAGGATTTTACAATATATCATTAAAGGATATCGATCAATTTTTTGGTGAAAACGATTGATATTTACTGGCAACAAAATTTCCCCCGCAAAAGGCCTCGTGATTTTTTTTTTTGCTTTAGCGGTCGATGCTTTTATTGACAATCAATAATAAATTAATATCGCGTCTGTTATCCAAATGTTATTTGCATGAAAAATAACAGTTACGAGTGAAATACACGGTAAATAATTAACTGAAATATTTTCTGTTCCGAGGCACAAAGGGTTCCGGGGAAGGGTTACAAAAAAATGTAATATAATATTAGATTTTCATATTTTTTCGTTATTACAAAACCGAAAGGAATTTCTAGTTTTCCGATAATTGTTCGCAAAACATATTGGAAATATAATACTACATGTATCGTTGCCGATATTGCAATTTTTTTCCCCCTCTCGATTTCAACAATACGACAGTTGTATTGTACTATATAACGCGTCCACTCCGAGATAGCCGTGTTAAAAAAAATAAAAACGCGAGTCCTTTTCCCACCCCGCCCCCCAATTGAGATCACAGTTGATCTATTTTAATGGCGCACTTCGGCGAGACACTTGAATCGCCTCAAAAGAGATGCTAAAGGACGGCAAAATTGAGCGGAGCTGCGAACAGAAAAGCCGGAAGGAGAAAAAAGAAAAGAAGTATATCCACGCCTATTTCTTGGCCTCCTCGAGGAATGTCTCTCCAAATACAGGTCAGGGTTCTTCAAATCGTGCACCCTGGTGAATATAAGTATCCCCTGTCATGTTTTTCACTTGTATCCTATCAAAAATCAGCGATATAATATCACAACATCAATAACTCCACTCCTATACATACATATATGTATGATACTCTCTATTTTCTAAATTTACAAAGTTTATTATTAATCTACCTGTAAACGTACACATATACGTATAGACAGGCTACAAAGCCATTAATTATTCAAGTCGCGTCAAATTCAGACTTGTTCCACTTGGGCCGCCGGCGACCCGTATTTCACGTGCCGTCTTTACATCGTGCATTACCGAACAAGAAAAAGAAAACGAAAAAGTCCAAAAGGAAGAAAGAGGTAGTAAAAAATTCATGCCGTCACACAAGGAAATTTTCCAAAGTTCCCGCATGAACTGTCCCGAACGTTCCGCGGGTGTCGAAAGTTGGTAGTTTCGTTGAATTCTTAAAATCGCCGGGGTCCTGGGGGTGCCCTGCAGAAAGACGGCACTGCGCCCGGGTGGTGCGTGTACACGTTGCCACTGTGCGACGCCCGAGGCAGGCCATTAGACGGCGACAATGCGCACCCTTTTCCCCGACTTTTATACGTATTTCCGCCATTACTGCGCATTCTATGTCGCAATAAATTCTTTCTCCGTCGCATTAAAATTCTTGAAGGGCATTCTGAATACTTGGCGCGCGGTGCGGCGATATTGATGTCCCTCAACGGGAACAAAACGGCTGTGTTATAGCACGACTCCACCACCCCCGCGGCCACCCCTTTCTTCCGCCACCCATTCATAGCCACATCTCCCTGCCAGTATGTGCCACTCGAGCGACGTGATCGTTTTGGAAGACAGGGAGAGAGAGAGAGAGAAAGAGAGAGAGGTTTATTGGTGGTGTACGAACGTGTGTGTGTGTCACATGTGCGCGTATATGAAAGAATAGAAAAAGCCATTAGCAGGTATAGCTCAGCCGCCACTTTTACTCACCATGCCAGTTAACTTTTTCCCGTTGGAAGTGAAAACACCTCTCCAGGTGTTTCAGCTACTTACCTTGATGTCGTACGGAAAGTAGCCGTCGTTTGGAATCAAACGCGGGCACCGATTTTATGCATCTTCAGTTTCCGTCTGGCCGCGCGCAGACACGTTTGCCGTCGAACGTTTTCGCTGGTCGTTTGAAAGTTCAACACGTCCACCGCACTTTTAGTCCCTCTCTCTGTCCCTCTCTCTCTCTCTCTCACTCTCTCTTACTCTATGTTTCTCTCTCGCGAACGAAATTGTTTTTTTTTCTACAAGTCGCCGAGATTTCGTGTTAAAAATTTTCCCAGCTGTTTAATTATTGCGAAAGCACTCGCCGCCAAGGAGCGTTTTAATATGATTTATCGGAATAAATTATTAATGAATCTCGTTTAGAGGAATTGTATCCTGTATCGTGAAAATTGAGACTCGTGATTTAATTTAATTAGTTTTGGATAACGTGCGAAAACCGCTTGTCAGTGACCGTGCGAAAAGATGCATATATCTGTATATTATGTTTATGTATACGTAAAAGAAGTGCTCATTAACCTCGACATTATTGCGCGGCGCCCCGATTCGTATAAATAAAATTACATCGCCCTTTGTCGAAGGTGAGCGTGACCCGTTCTGTTTGCCAGAGCATTCAAAGCATTCTTAACCACCTCTTCCGTGACATCGAAAACTGTGCTGACGTTTGCCGAATACGAGACAGTTTTTCCATTCGTGCTGAACTCGGTCAGTGAGTTCCTTTCTTGATAAGTAATATTGTGCCAGGTACGATACTCGACGTGAAACTGTTACCGGATAACATCTTGTAGAAAATTATTGTAATTTAAAATGCAACATTATTCGCGCAACTGATGATAAAGGTTTATCTTAATAGAATATTTAAATTGATACATATACATATACATATATATTTTTATTAAAATTATCACTACGTTCGTGACAATGTGTGATAAGTATAATACTTAGACCGTGTGTATTGTTGTTATTACATGACGTGCAGATAAGTATGCTAACTATATACAACACATTCGCGAGTACGTTGTTTAGGTAAGATTGCATGGCTTTCACGATACTAACTTTGTTTCAAAACTCGGCCTGGCAAATTGCACTTTTACACGGAACGTTCTCGTGTAAATTTCCGCCTGTTTAATACGATACCCAGGCGAAGGAACACCGCCCAACTTCGGGAATGAAGTCAAAGCAACGCGATATTACAACTACTAAATTATAACGTAATTGTGACGGCAATGAAAGCTAGGGTTTAAAAATTACATACAAATCCGATACCGGTGTGCCATTGCTAGAATTGCATAACAGACTGATTAACTTTAATCCCGTTTCAAGTACGCGGAGGGTAAATGAAAATTAGATTACGCGTCCAGTGCTAATCAGTATGACCGGCTGTAATCTGTTCTGCGAAATTTATTTCTATGTTTAATGTTAAGCTCGTCGGTTCAATTACTCATTCGATATCGTCTGAATACATGCTTTCTGAAATACCCGTACATATACCGTGAATCGCACGGCAAGGTAAAAGTGTCTTTCTATATCATCTTTTAATCCGATGACACACTGTATCTTAAGGATAAATATTGGAGGACAGTACGCGGAAGAACAGAGGATCAAAGGAAATAAAGTCAGGAAGAATTTAGCGAGAGTGAAGTCCGCTTGATTAAGTAAGGTTCTCTTCCTTACTGCCAGGTGTAATTAACTATGTACATCCGAAGTGCTTAGAAGATAAATGGAAAAAGATTATCCCTAATTATGCCCTTCCACTTCCTTTTTTCTCCCTATCTCTCTCTCTCTCTCTTTTCCTCTCTTGGTCTGTCTGTCTCTGTCTCTCTCGCTCTCTCTTTCTCTCGCTTTCTTTCCAAGGAGAAAACTTTCATGCAAATTTGAGTTTAATTAAGTATCGATTGACGTACTCGAATGGTCGACGAGTTCCTTGAAATAACTGTGAAAAATAAAGTTTCGAACACGGAACGTTAATAAGATTTACGCCATTCCGTCTTATGGCGGGTGCTTTGAAAATATTGAAAATCCCCGTGGGATTAATTGATTAAGGCTAAGCCAGAAACACTTTGGTGTAACGAGTAATTGGACGGGATGAAACGACGAAAACTTTCAATGGCGAAGCTCTTTGGGATCTATACAGAGAAGAAGGGTATTCTCAGACGAATTGGGGATGCTTTCATCTCATAATTACAGCTTCCTTTGTAAGCCCTTGACCCGAAATGTAAATAAGCCGGGTCGAGCTGCCTCCGGGGTACCATTTCATTTTGAAAATAATCATGCTTATTCCCCATTATATTTTACCTGTCGCATACCTTCATTCAGAATTCATGACTCGTCCAAATTACTATTCCGCGTTCCATATATTTACCCGCAGCGATAACTATTGTCACTTGAAATACCACGTTTCGCCCCTATTTCCGTACAAAAACAATATTCAAACGATAACCGAACAATACCGTGGAAGACATACTACATTTACCTATTCTATTACGGTTGCCGCTGTTCCACTTGTATTACGAGAATACCTTCTGTTTTCCCATGAAACTGCGCAACTCATCTTGGCTGTTGAATTTTTCTCGATTTAATCTCGACGAACCTTTCTCGAGAAATAATTTCCACGGTCTTATCAAATTCTTGTACCGCGAGAGTAGTATCAAAAATATTGGCCGTTTAAATAATAAAAAAAGAATCCGGTAAATCTGACGGTGAGAAAAATAAGTGAGATGTTTGTGAAGGAGAAAAATGATCGGTATTCACGTTTTAATCGTTTTTAAACACAATAGAATTTCCTAGCAACAAATTAACATACCGCCGCGTAACAACGAACGGAATTTTGTATACAAATCGTAATCTAACGTGTCATTGTAGTTTTCGCTCGACGTGGTTATAATGATTAGCAAATGATGGTGCAAAAATATTGAGAACTTAATTAACCTTTACAAATTCACGTGCAAGCTTGAACAACCGTGCGATAAAATATTATAATACAGAACCGGTCAATTTTTCACCTACCTTTTTTTACATGATTTCACCATGAATACCGTTTACGGCTAACACGTCGAAATTACGAGAAAACCGAAGTTAAATTTTAATATCATCATTCGATATGTTTCCCGGTAACGAACAATATACACCGAAATTAGGTGCGGTTAAAAACATATCCTTTTTTTTTAATCCTCGCCGATGCACCACTTCCGATACGAATCCGGGAAAAACAAGTGCGTATCTACCAATCGAAATACCGGTTTCCCCTTTTTTGAACGTAATACCTGTTTCCAATCACAGAATTCAATGCGGTCGCGTACGTAGTACGCGTACCATACATCCGCATCTCATATGCAATACCGGATTAATTTACATCTCGAACTCGTTGATCGGCAAAAAAACACTCTGTGAGATGGAATGAAAAAGCAATCTTCATGCGACAATAAAGAGAGAGAGAGAGAGGTAGAAAGAGAGAAAGATGAAGGGAGAGAGAGAGATAGAGGGACAGATACAAAGAGAGAGAGAGAGAGTGATGTCAGCTTCCTGATTGCTCGTTGACTTGGAAAATCAACTGTACAAATTGCCACGGTGAACGGTCCTGTACGTATACACATATATACATACATGTATATGTATGTTCATACCTATAGGCAATAACCGTGCATCGATAAACATATTCATTCGGTGCGCCGTATGTAAAGGCGTTCGTAGGACTTTGGCTCTGCTCGCATATTAAACGGTCGGCCTGCGCTGGCGTGTTAAAAACAATCGCGACAGAGTTAAATATAAAATTACCCGAACGAGGTAATAAACACGACGCGCCGGAAATTGCGGCGCAATTTTAATGTTTAATTGGTCAACGCGGCCGCCGATTAAAAACCGCCGATACCGGTTCCGTTCGCGCGAAGTATATTGGGGATCTTTTCAATCAAGTTAACGAGGGAACTCGATACGATCACGCGATTTCGCGTAACGCCCGACTGTTTTCCCTATTAATATACTAATGAATTGTATCCATGGTAATTTGCTTTTGTCGCGTGGTATACGTACATATATGTACAATATTCGTATAGACGGGGACGCGACAAGTCGTGATCGAATTTTCGCATTTGCTTTCGACAAAACGAAGGATTCTACCCCGAACATAGATAGTTGATAACGACTTAAGTATAAATTTAAAAGAAATACTTTGCTATGACGTGAATAGTGAAATTCTGCTATCTAGATTCAGATATATATGTATGTACCTAACATATATTTTCGCATAAATAAGCTATCGATTCTTCTTCTTCTCTTTTTTTCTCAGATTAAACCGTCTAAGAAAGTCAGAGGACCATTGACGGGGAATCGGGTAACAATAAAAAACTGGTGAAATAAGAGACTCGAGACCCGACAATCCATGGGCACAAACTTTCATCAAGTCCTTACGTCGAACGGCGTCGACGTCTGTCGTTTGTTATCAGAAAAATAAAAAGTTCGCAAGGTCAATCGACGGAGACGTATTACAACGGATATAAACGAAGTAGTTTCTGTTCCGTCTGAGACTCTTACATTCGTCGGGATCCCGAGTTCTCCGGTATTGTTAGCAGCGTATTACTTCCGGAACCATACAAATTGTACATGAAATTGTTAGAGATACCGTTATACTGATTCTTCGTGGGTAAAAACGTCCGAATAGACTTGTTCTTTAAAAAACCCAGGAGTTAGAGGGGGGATTTCTCGTGCTTCTGTTCCTTGTTAGACAGTAAGGAATACAGCGGAACAAGTTCTACAATTGTTGCCGGGAACATTGTACTCGCGAAAGCGGACATTTTACAACGGTGAAATACTATTTAAATGGCGGGCATTTAGGAAAATTGGGGTCTGTATCAATTCGAAAATCATTACATGAATGCGCGTCCGGGATTCCGTCGCGGAATTATATTCAACTCTTTTGTCCCGATAGAAAGTATCCCGGAAACTCTCCGCGCGTTCTTATTTTTCTTCTTTCTTCCCCGTCGCCGTGTTCCCTTCCCTCCATTATCGTTCCGTCCGGAAGCACGAAACTGGGTCTTGGCTACGTAGCATAAACTACATTTCGCTTCCTTATTTACATGATCATGGAGCCACTCTTTCCTACCCTACGTTCTTGTAACCTCGTATCCTGGTATGATTAAGAAAAATCGTCCGATTCGATTTAATTTACGTCACGTACACTTACTTCGCCACCCCGCAGATCGATCCCGTTAACGCAACCCCTAGGAAATCCGTCAAAATGACGACTTTCAAATTGCTCGTTTCACAATTACGAAAATAACACAGACACATTTTTTGTAATTTATTTCCTCTTTCATTATGATAAACAATTCTTTTATTCGTATAATATTCATTTGTTACTCACTGCTCCAAACTATTATCAATGATCCATATACAATACTTTATAATATACGAAATTTTCATTCGTAGCACTCGTGTTGACTCGATCTCACCGCCATATCTTTAATCATTTCTGATTACAGGCATACTCAACGTATGATCGGTGTTTCGCGGTAATACCTGTCTTCGAATATGCATCTGACTAACCGTGAGGTCCGCACGTTCGGTGACATTGCACTTAAGCGCCCGGCCGATTGTCATGGAGGTACGTACGTAGGTACGTATATACATATATATACATACGTTCTGCCCGATTCTCAGCGTTACAAATGCCGGGCGTTAACACACGAACAATCAGGTGTACACGAAATTTACACGCGTGCGCTTAATGTGCCCGAGCGAGAGGAAACCAGCGTGAAAAGCTGTTTGCCGAGCCCCATTGTTGGGAACACGGGACCACGCACGTGTTAAATATTACGTGTGCACATGCACACAATGGCACAGGTGTAACATGCACCAATCAGAACCACATGAATAGTCCGCATTTTCAGACAGCTGCTACCGCGCGCAACGTTCCCGGGCTTTACTTTGACGATACACGATAAAGAAGTTAATAAAGGCAGCTATTCTTTTTTCCAGTGACCTCTTCCTTATTTTCTTTTTTTTATTAAATATTATTTCTAACGTCTGTGTACGGGAAATGAAAAGCAACGCTGTAAAGGCCACGGGAAAACTGTGGAAATGGTAACTCGATGAAATCCGCGTTCGATAAGTACCGTTGATGGTTTTTGATAATAATTAGTATGCATGTTATGTGATAGTTAAATGTGTGAATTATATTATGACGCGAGACCATTCTGATTTTAGATAAAAGCTTGCGGGGGATAATGAATCTGTGTGGAAAGTGAAGAACTTATAATTGTATGATGTTACGAGTAATTTATAAACACCGGTACACTCTTTTCTTTCTCTCGTATGATCTATCCAATTAGATTAATTAAAGCATGTTCAAAATGCAGCGGTGGTCTAATGAACTGAATCCGGGTAATTAATCGTAATGACGTATTGTTATTATTCGTATCAGGGATGACCTGTCATGTAATTCTTACACATTCGAATATTGAAAATCGGATTGCGATAATATAACACATAGGGCGCGGTCTGGTCTAATTAGCGAAGTTAACGAGAGAAGAAATTAACGAGAAATATATTTCCCCCTTTTGATAGCGACATCGAAATGATAGGATTCCGATTTTCAGTATCAATCCGATATAACGACATTGAAAATCAATGTACCCTGTTAGATCGTTACAAGTTTTCCTATCTCATAAAAATTGTGTACGATCCAAATGATATAAAAAAAAACGGATTATAAACACGAAACCAACATTGGCAGAATATTCTACATTTTCGTAAACCGTGAACGGAACGAATGTTCGAATATCGTAACATTTTTTTTCTGCGGTTCTATGGAGCATGCCATTATCATAGTCCAATTACGAGATATTGCCTCTCAGAGTTCAAGTGTTTGAGTAGTGCTAGCCACGGTGGTTCAATAGGTACTCGAGAAAAGCTGAAGACCCTTTCAGCGTTCGAGTCTTGTCCGATCGTAAGTCATGAAACGCTAAATTTCCTAATTAATTCCCTCATAACCTGATAATGTAAGTAGACGCACTCAATTTAACGTCGAACGTTTGCCTGCGAATATAACAATGCGAAAGTTTCAGTTTCACGGGAATTATTCATAAATTCTAATCATTCTCTAATTTTAATACGTAATAGAAAAATAATAAGATGTCACATTTATTTTTTTCATAAATGTATATACATATATTAACAAAGAAATGCTAATGAAGACTAAAGGGGTAGGTAAGGGTAGGTTGTTTACCGCTGTGCTTAACGTACTAATGACTAAAATGTTTCTCATTTAAAACTGTTTTGCTCCCCTTCTTCATAGCAACACTGTGCCGGTACGCAGTTGTTTTTCCCGTTGAACTGCTCAACTTTCCTCCGCCGACAAACGGCGAGTTGGAAATCGCAAGTTTTGAAGATCTGGATAAGCTTGGCTTATCAGCCTAAGGAGAAAAAGGCTTTCCCTGGGAACCGGGGTAAAGGACGGGAGCATTCCTCGTAGCTTGAAGGAGCGGCTCGGAAGAGGCAACAGAATTCAATTACAAAAGCTGGAAACGCGGGTCGACCGATCTGGAGAATTTTAAGAACGCCACGTATTTCGTGGGAGGACGTCCGTTTGAATAATATCACGGAGGATCGGAGAAAAGAGCGGCAGTGCAGGGAATCGAATATATCCAGTTGAATGGCTTGCGCTATTTTTAATTCGATTGCAAATCACGTTTGAAGCAAGGTTTGCTGGTTTTCGTTACGTATGCGTGTGTCATACATACACATCACGGTCTACGTGTCACGGTAGACGAACGGATTCGATACTCATCGGGAATCGAGAATTTTTTAAAATAAAGAGTCTGATAATTGAATAGGTATTGTCTATACAATACTACGAATCTTAATTAATTTGATTTTTTAATCATATCGTTCAATATGTTAAATTGAAAGCGACGGAAAGTCCGGGGCGCAGAAGTTGCAAGCGTAAGATTTTCGTAGACCGGAAATTGCAGTGTGTTGAAATTTTAAAGTGTAGAATTTCCAGCCGTCAGAAGTTTCAAAGTACAGAAACATCAAAGCGTAGAAATTTAAAAATGCAGACACTCGTGACTTGAAATTTTCACGTGAAGATTGAGGTATAAATTGTATATTTAATAATATAGTGTTAATCTGAATTTAAATGTGTCACATAGTATATAATAAGTAAATGAATATAATTGATAGACTCGAAACTAAAAGAGAGAATTATCGATTAGGTACTGAGAAGATTCATCTAAATTTACCGAATACAAAGTAAACTCACTATTTCGCAATGAACCGTCGAATAATTAAAAGTCCATGGGAAAATATATGAGTCGATCGCCGACGCATTCGGTGTTTGCAATATTCTCTTTTATTTGTCATTTTTCACAGAGGATGTAATCACCTCCGTATCTCTCCTAGAAGTCGTCGACGGTTGTTTTCTAGGTCGCATACTATTTGTTCCAGGGATCGCGGAAAAACAGGTGTTGCGCTCCAATCTGCAATCGCGGAATATGAATTCCATGCATATCGTTGTTTCTTGTACGTCTTGCGTTCGCAAGTAATTTTATCCACTGCTACACTCTGCGTCGTACGGTCTTACAACCGCCCAGCAAAAGCATGGAATATTTATCGACCATTCTTACCAGAATTTCCGTAGCCATTTGGAGAAGCTTAAAAATTATTAAAAGCACCTATTGTCGCGTTTTATTTTTCACCATTTAAGATTCTATTTGAAACAACCGTTAATAGGGTGCTTAAAATAAACGATAAATTTCTTATGAAGTCTGATAGTTTTACCACCGTACCGGAACTAACGTGCTATCGCGAAAACACGAAAAACTTTTCTTTTCGGTGGGGTGAAGTAATTTGCGGCAGCATAATATTATGTTCGACGGCTATACTGTCCGTATTCGCACGTTAATATTATCGGTGGATAAAGCAATTAACCAGTTTAAATAATCTACTTTCGTCTGAGGGGCGCGGATAGCTTTTGTACGGTGGAACGGTGTGATTAATTAATCGCAAATGTCGTATCGAAATTTCCTAAATTACCGGATGCAGTTTGCGTAGCTGGAAGCACCTGGCGCTAGGAGACGGCGTCGATCAACAGAAGGGAACTTCAAGGGTTTCGGCAAGTCGAAGGAGGTGGCACGGTGGAAGCTGCTGGTACCGGAATCCAGGCACATGCTTAAATATTAACAGTGTACTCAACGGATACATTAGTAACGCAGGAACAGCTTGTACACATACAACGAAATCTGCCCGGTTTTACCTAACGTCTAGACGGCAGTCTAGAAGCAGTCGTAGGCGGTCTACCAAACGCCTTGTGACGGTTACAGTAACAAGAAACGTCAAAGGAAGTCTTGCCAGGAGCTTAGAAGCCACTTTGTATGCTATTGGAAACGTATACTGTACGAATCAACAAATCACGTCGGGTAATCGTTCCCGTAGTCCCATCTTACGTTACGTTGCGTTTGTTGGTTACGACGTTTGAACGCTGTGAATCCAGTTGAATCGGAAATCATATGTATACATACATATGTATATGTACATACATGTATATGTATACATATAAGGTGAGCTATTTCGATTTGTATCTCGTTTACTTACTGTCCGATCATATCGTGCGTGGATTAAATACGGACTGTAGGAAACGAAAGATGTTTTTTATACGCGACGGCAATGAAATTGAAAGATTTTCTGAAATGGATTTAAATGGAATATCATATTGATAGTACAGTTTGTAAGGTTAAATCATTTTTATTAACTCGTTTCGAATCACAGTAAATTTCTTCCTATCTTTTAAATAGAAACTATCATAGAAAATCACATGTTACGGACATCGTATATAAAGTGACTACAAATTGCATACAATCCTCGAATTACACCGGGTTTTGTCTGCAACGTACACACATTCTGCAGCTACATAATTCAGTTATCATAAGCTATGCCGCTTAAGTTATTACCACACCAGCTGTCTAAAATTGCGGTGCACACGCGTGCACTTCGCAAGCGGCTATATTTCTGTCGCAACCAACAAGTAGGCTAACGAAATGAAAATCATGCTACCAACCCGCTACTATAATTCCGAATTCTTTATGAAATTAATTAGAAACATTAAACGACACACCATTACGAACCAAAATCGTACAAATTCAAACACAGTTTCATTTTACAAATATTTTCACAATGAAATGAACCGGAAGCAAAGTGTTCGCGTGTATTTCTTCGACCGTTCAAGGAACAGAACGCAATAGAGAATCGTTCTAGCAAATATTCGGCGAACGAAACGATCTAAAAGGTGATCCTGCAGCATGTTTCAGGATGATCCTTGCAGTGAGCTGCCGCCAAATGAGATTAAACTGCTTCGAACTATATGTAACTCGAATAGACGTGTCGTCCTTGCCAATAGCATTCATGTTCCGCCTTGAAAGCGGCGCGGGGCAGGAATAGGATAAAAGTGAAAAGATTAAAAAGGGGCGGCGAGCTTAATGAGACAGCAGCTTGTTTCGAGCTGTAGGTACAGGTAGTACGTTTGCGTATTAATGAAATCAATACTGACACCGGATAACGATCGGCTGACAGGGACGACGACCTTGGCTGAAATAATTTATTCCCCCCTCCCCCATCCCGCCTACCTTAGCGTTTCATTAAAATGTCCAATAAACTGGCAATTAGCAAAAATTCAGTTCTGTGCCGTTTATGATGGAATAGGAGAAAAGAAATTGGCTGGCCGACGAGATAATAACTACTAGCGTGTCGCGAGTTTTCTGAACGTTCGGAACAAAGAAGTAATAATGAATAATAGAATGGACAAAAGATATTTTTAAATTAGTGAAATTCACGGGGAGTTTTGATAGAGTGAAATAATGAGAGAGTAACGTAGAAAATAGTAGTTGATACGTATATTCGTATGTATATGTATACGCGGTATAACGATACATACTATCAAAATTCTAACAACGAGTAATTGAATTTTCAATAATTCCTATAGCACATAGATTATTCCAAAACATTTGCATACGAGTTTCTGTCGCAAACACGCTGCACATTGCGCCGGACCTCCCATCGTTTTGTATGAACTTCCAGTGGAATCAGTTTACCGCAGTTTTGTCGTTAAAACGTAACAACTCGTACGTGTCGGAATGTAGCTTTTATTGTATCTAACGGTACGTATTTACATACACCTGTATCGCGGTGCAATACCTATGAAATATAGATTACATTACAAGAACACCGATTCCCGTAAATAATTTATTATTTAAATGATTTGTCTACCCCATGTATGTACAAAATAATAACGTAACAACTCCGAAAATGTATCGTTTTTCGAACGCATCGATCCACCCGGCGAAAGTTTATCCATATCAATTACAAGATATTAGCTTAACAATGTGAACACACACCACACGCATAGAAATAGGTATACGCACACATTTAACAATCGACAATAACATACGCGCCATCGAAAGCCGCATATGGAAGTGGGGGGAAGGGGTGGATCTGGGGGATGCAAATATTAATGATCGGTCCCCAATGAACTAGGAATACATAATGCCTATTTGCATGACACCCCCGCCACAGCAGGCTTAGTTAATCATTCGCACGCTCTGATGTTTGCTGAATTGGCATTGCTCATACACGATATTCCACAAATCACCTGGACGGTCGGTAATAAATCGATAATCATTTAATAATTTATGGAATAGTTAAGAACGGCATCGGGGAGGGCAATAGGATTTATTGGCAGCCGGGGTTTCTTATTGATGAGTTTCGAATCGAAGAGTACAGGTTAATCGTGTACCTACGCTGTGTATATGTGCGTGCAAATTTGCATTAGGGTCAATCGATGGATTCGCGCGTTCGCGTTATTTGCTGTGAGTCCAACTATTATTCAATACGGTTACACAGGAATGAAAAAGTCAACATTGGGCTTGTAATAATTTTCTAGAGATGGAGTAGGTGGGGATAAAGCAATGATAATTGTAGATATATGTAATTTGTTTCAATTAGAAACGATGACAATTTAGATTCTATGATTTTTTTCCTGATAATAAACAGGTAACATCAGGTGTGTGTGACCTGATTCAGTACCGCTGTTCGTGATCCATCGTCAAAAGTAAAGTGTCTTATAAATGTATTAAACACGGCTACACGTTTCGGTGAAATATTTTAAAAAATCAAAGATTTATAGAATGTATGATTCGCTTTTGAGTAACAAATTTGATAATACGTTTTAAATGCATAAAGCGTGAAGCGTCAACCGTGTCTGTTGCTCGGTAATAGCCATCAAAAACTGAAAAAGTAATCACGCGCTTTTTAATTACTATTGCAAAGGAAATAAAGATGAAAAAAAACGCGTCCGCGGAAATGTTACCACGCTCGAATGTTTGTTCCGTGCGTGTACCAAAACGCCCATAAAAGTCGTTGAAAAATTCATATCGTTTTACTTAACAATTATTTCGATGTAAAAAAAAAAATTGCGTTTTGAGCAGCAACGGTAATTGCTTTATTTATCCCGGTGTCAGACGTTCAACGCCAGGTGACGCGCACACGCCCTATCATCCGTGACTGTAGAATTTTAATTGGCGTAGGAGCATCCAATTAATTCCATTTTGATACTTAGGGGTCGCAGCGGAACGCGCGACGCGATTATCAATGGAATTTCTAACCCCGTTCGAAATTAGACTCGCTTCCCGCGCGAAACATCAAACGACCATCGACGCATATGATTATTTAACGTATCCGTGGAATGCAATTTGCGCGGGGACGGAAGGGGGAGGGGGAGAAAAAAAAACGACAGCTGTTTCGTTTAAAACGAAAACGGGGAGAACGAAAAATCATCGCGGTCGTAGACGCGTCCCCGTGACGAATATAAATTTAAAGCCACATAAATCGTCGAGGAATATCAAATTCGAAGACAGGTGGAAAAAAACGTTTGAAAAATACGAATCGAAAGGAAATCGATGAAACGAATAAACCCCGCTTCTTTTTCAAAGAACTTGAGTATTTCTTTCGAGCTTAAATCAAATGCTGTGGCAAAAATATTTTGACACGTTACGTAGAAAACAAATATGTTATATACTATGTATCACCGAAAGCACTTAAAGCGTTGTTTACGATAGTAATACCGGCACATAAAACGCGTTCCATCTACACGGTAAATAAACCAGACAATATATTAATCTCACTACTTTACACAGACGAATCGACATCGCGGTACATACTCCTTTTTTTCCAAAAGAATGTAATTTCACAAAATTACCTACCTACGTACCCACCGATCTTTTCCATCGATCCTTAATTAACAATTCCACGTACATACATACCACCCTTTCGACTAAAAAGAACCAGGCAAAAAAAATACCAGTGGAAAAAGTCGCAGGCAAGCGAAACGATGAAAAGAACAGGCAGGAAAATAGAAGGAGCGCGGTTAAGTAAATCTTTTAACTCTCAAGGAACCATAAGAATTTCTCCAGCCTCGGCCGGGTTACGGGTCACAATTTCCTCGAGAGGTTGGAAATAAACTAAAAAAAGAAAAGAGGGCCAGAAGAGAAAAGAAAAAAACGACCCGGTCGTCGTTGTTCCAGAGAGAAGCGAGAGAGCGCGTGACTTTTCCGCCGCGACGATCTACGACGAGGACAATTTTCACGTGGGCTTAATGGCAGGTGAAGGCAGCCCCGAGACACGAAGATTACCCCGCAGGAAAGTTGCGTAAAACGAGAGCCGGTAATGGCCGACGTCGGCGTGGAAAGCCTCGGTGCCCCGGTGCTTTTGATGTGGTCGCCTCAATGGGACTCCACATACGTCACTTCAAGTCTCATATACCATGCCGCATCCCACGAGAAACGAAGCTTACCTGGCCTGAGTACTTTGATGCTATCTGAGGGGTTTGTTAGAACCAGCCACTCGTTTGATGTGGCTAACCATATTTGCCGTGAAATTGAACATGCGAGGTGAGAAGCTCTTCGGGTTTCTGTCCTACCCCTTCCCCCCCCCCCCCCCACCCCCTCCCTGCTCCGGGAACACGCGGACATCGCGTTCCTGTTGTCGGGGGTGAACATTTTTATTCTTTGAAAATACGCTCCACGGCTTAAGGTAACGCGCGAAGATTACTGTTTTGGGATAACCTGGCCGTCTCGCGACAAAGGAGAATTCACCTTGGAGGTGGAACGAGAAAAATACCGCGGTACAGTGTTCTATAGAATTTTTATCAAAGTTCATTTGCGATATAGTCATGATGTTTAAAGCGACGATCAACAATGTTGAAAGGTTGATAACTGGTATGATGGATAGTATTGGACTCGTTGCTTGATATAATATTAATACGTAGAGGTTTGTACGTCACGATTTTGTGGAGGATAATGTAGACGTGGGTATGATATAAATTATACGTTAAACGTATGATTCAGGAAGGACGTGGCAATTACGATAAACTACCGCGATAAACATTTGGCAGAAGAAGATTCTGGCTGTCGGCGTTGCTGCATTTTCTGTCGTACGTATACATATATACGTATAGTATACGTGCCAGGTGCGCTGTCCATTGAGAGAAAAAGAAATGGTTGTCATAGACCGGATTTAAAAAGTACTTGCGAACTGGTGACGCGGCAGGGTCTGCGCAGTGTCGAAAATTTTATTCAAATATCTGTGTCAGCACATACCTATTCCCTCTTGCGGGCTATATATTTTGCATAAACTCGCTTACGCCGGAATTCGTTTCGGCGAACCGATCACTCGCATCAAAGACTCCTATTTTTTTTTTGTTCCTCTTGCCCTTTCACCCCGTAACGAATATGAATCGCTGTCGATTCGTACGTTACAAAAAGACCGAAAATCCCGGCGGGCGAATTTCCAGCGGAGGACCATTAATTTAAAAGAATTCTAACGAACATTCCCGACCGTGAGAATGGCGCGCTGTTTAATGGCGCGTTGTTTCAACCTTCGAACAGGTCGATAGAAACCGGACCGACTTACCCCTTGTGCCTCAAGACCGAAACACCGAACCATTAACCACCCAACACCATTAAATACTTTTTCTCATGAAAATCACGCGAGGCAATTTATTTCTTTCACCCTCCGTTACAAGGGAAAATACACTCTCCAGATTCGCTTGGCGAATATCGCAACTCCCGTTTAAATTACAATATTAATATCATTAAAATCGCTATAATAAACACACTCGTGACGGAAAATAGAAATCTCTCTCTCTCTCTCCGCAACAGTAAGAGAGACTGTGAGAGAAACAAAAAAGAAATGACATCAACCTACGGAGAAATAATAACGAAACACCGGCAAGGCTGTAGCTTCTGTTATTATTGAATTATAAACGTGCTTTTCCTATACAACACACGCAGTATCATAATATAACGTAACAGAATAATATTCCGTCCAAGAATAACAGTTATTATTACTCCGCAGAATACGTCCTATACATAGGACCTAGCGCACGTAAAAGGATGTTTCACTCGAGTTCCCGAGCACCATAGAGACATTTGCTCGCCGCCGGTGGAACAGCGGTGGAGGAAGGGGGGGTCTTCGTGCATCGTACATACATACCCCTTCAGACGTGTATGCATATACGGGAAACACGTATGACGGAGACAGAAGCCTCTGGTATAGGTCTGGGGACGGAGGATTGGAACAGAGAGACAAAAGCGCGACACGGAACATTTTCGGTTCCGACGGTTTCCGGGGCTCTCTCTCTCTCCCTCCCCTCAACCCCCCCCCTCTCTCTCTCTCTCTCCTCTCGGTACGTTCACGTACGTTTCGTGGAGCCGCGGTTCCGGGCTATTAGCCATCGAAAAAGGGGACATTTATAATAAAAAGCCATAAACTACGGGGAGAGAGGAGAAAGATAGAGACGTCGGTAGCGCGGCCCGGATGAAACGGAAGCCAACCTGTCAGGGGGTCTCGTAGGAGTACAATAGGTTTATAAAGGGGCGGTTCGTAGCACCACCAGCGAAATGGTGACACAGGTATAATAATCCGAACCGGTTGGTTACCCCCGGTCGCTGGTTAAGTGGCCACAGATGGCTGAACCTTAACGTGTAACCTAACGTACGCATTTACAGGCGAAATGATTCACGCTTTCGTAAGGATCGGCGAACTTAATTAAGCGGAACCACTTGGTGTCCACGCGATCGACGTGTGACAGTCATTTCCGTTTTATAGCGATTACCTACAGGGCGCGGGGAAATTGTCTATTTTCATGCTGATGAATCGAGTGGTAATACCGGGGGCACGTGGATAGACGCGTTGGAGTGTTACGGGAAATTATGGGTTTTTTTGATAGGGAGGATCTTTGGTTTTTTTTTTTGGAGATCTTTTTTAGATAGGAGAAGGATATAATATATGGGTTTTCTTTAGAAGGATTTTAAGAATTATATGGTGATACTGGATTTCATTGTAATTACTTTGGAAAAAGGTTCTGTTATATCCGGAGAATCCACGGTATAATGGGGCATCTCGTAAACGTAATTCTAAAGAGCATAATCTCTCGATAACGAATATCGATCAATTAAAGCACCGAATGATACTCAGATATTCAAATTGTAATCGGACCATAGCTAGCTCCATTCCTCGTAATGAGAATTTAATAACCGCAAACACGTGGTATCGTTACAGCGCGATTTTATGCTAACACTGTGGCTTTACTGCAAACGCTGTATATATCGATAAACCAATAATACCTTGACTCGATAAAAATGGCCGCCGCTAACATTCCTGTTAGAGATAAATACGGTTAGACGTGAAAAAATATAACTGATATCTATATTTTTCCGCATCGGAAGCCATCAATTTTTATAGAAACATTGATAACAAACGAGCATTGTTTTCAAAATACATATTCCTTCACATTCTTTACATTCAGATATTTCGTTTTAAAAATGGTTCACCTACGGTATACAATACATGAACAACGTATAATTAACATAGGAAACGCAAAAAAAAAGGGATCAGTTTTTTTTATTCACGTATTATAAAAACCTATCTCTTATCATCGAGTTCTCAGAACAGTTGTTCAATTTAATAAAGAATCCTTCATATGCCAACATTCATAACGTTCGGTCGCATTATCCGTTGCTCAAAGTATCTCGAAAATAAAGCGAGAGAAAACCGTTCGAGGCGTGCGGTCGACGATTGCAACGGCGAGAGGAAAAAAAAATATAAAAATAAAGTATACCGCTCATCGTTCGCGCCGGTAATAGCCGTGTAAGGCGCGCAACTGACCGTCTCACATCTTATTTCCGCTTATCACGTTATCTCTCCTCCCATTACCCGTTATTCCTATCATATCCTATTGTTATTATCGCTACTTAGCGGCGCGGTTTCGACAGTCGGTAGTTCGGCCTCTGTTTCCAACGGTATTACATTGAGAATTTTCACCCCTCTGTGAAATTGCGCATTCAACGCGTATTAAATTTACTTCCGTTTCATTGTCATTTAAAATTCCGCTCGCGTAAATACGCTCATTAACGGTCCACCCGTGGCGATTCGTTTCTTCCGTTTGTCCGACGTCACGTGATTTATAAACGCGACGAGGGCGCGTTGTCTATTTTTCCAGATAAAAGGTAAAATAATATATGATATTGTTCGGCTTCCTATTGACGTAAACCGCACCCTCGGATATCTGACTAACATTCACCGATGACCCTACCGAGCGTCTTCCCCATTTACGTGTCACTGATTCGCATCACTAAATTGCGGTGATTCGTTACGCACATGTGTCCAGATCTAATGTCCCTTCTACCGTGAAAGCTACTTAATATAATGATCGATATCCTTCCAATCCAATCCGTTAAATGCAATATATCATACGATGAGCTCAGCACGTGAGACGAATAAAAAAGTTAATGGCGTGAAAGAGTCCCGGTGTTTGCCGAAGCATTTGAAAAATCAAAATCCTAGGGGGATTCGCTTTTTTTTGTCCTTTTTACTTTTTTTAACGCACATTACTATTAACCGACTTTCAAGATACGGTAGTAACTGAATTATTATACCGGCTACTAGACGTTCTATTTTCGTGCTACTTCGAATAAAATGTTGTTATCTTTATCGCGTTGTTGGTTTGAGAATGATTGTTGATAAAGTATTAAGTTCGTCATTAAAATTTTGTGTATTATTGAATGCCCTGTATCATGTATACGTATATAAAATACAATGATATCGTTGGTCGTCTACACCATGGCTGAAAATAATTCATGTCCCGCGGGAGCCCTTCGCTAAAATTACCGCAGCAGCCAAAGTATTAAACTTGTTAAGATATTTAGAGCCCTATGGAGATTCGCCGTGAATTACGGAGGTAAACGCATGAAAGGGTTCTGTGTATAAAATTTTTAAGATGTCGCGCGAACTTGATAAAACTTTTTATTATTTCACGCGATAACCGCAACCAAACTACGCGCACGGAAAGAATGTCTAACGCGTGGATGGCGGCTGGGGGGAGAGAAAAAAAAATAGGTTTACACGTACTTTGTAAAAAATTCACCGCCTTATTACAAGGAAAAGGAAGCGAAGTTCATTTATTTTTCACCGTACTTCATCCTAAGTTTTAAAAATGTAAATCCCGAAGAACAAATCCTGGCAAGAATTCCGGCGCGGCTAAAAAAATTATGCTCCGCGAGAAATTAGAATTTAATATCCGAAAGGGAAGTAAAATTACAGATAAAATCCTTACGTCGTTCGATGAAAACCTCGTTGAAATAGAAGTTTCATCGAGGTACTCTATAAAACCTAATCTCGCTCATTTACACCGTGAAAATTATACTTCAACCGTATACGACGCGTACATAAATTTTCCAAGTTCTACTAAAAAATCTATGATATACATCATATGTAGCATATCTCCTCTATCTTTCATATAAAACCTCCAATGATTCCTCAACTCCCATTATCAGAAATAACTATTATTTATAATCTTCACCTATAATAATTAGTTTCACAAAATCCCAAGAAAATACGACGTAAATGATATTTAACACGATCGAACGCGAATCTGTTCGAAGCATCTTTAGTAGTCCAAGTTTAATAATCTTCTACTTGACACAACTCAGGCCAAACTAGCTCCCCGTGCATTAAGTGGCTCGAAGGAAGAGGGGCGGAACAAATTTTCATAACGTCGAACGAGCTGGCACGCCGGTTTACACCGCGTGTTTAACGGTAGCGCCCCTTTAATGGACGCCTTGGAAAAATGCATCATCCGAGTCCGTCCGACGAGCTGGAAACATTTTTCAGATGCATTCCATAGGCGGCGTTATCACCTTGTCCGCCTACCAACCGCGGCCACGTATTCTCCTGACGAATGAGCCCGCCCGGTTGAACTTTAATCAATTCCGGAACCGGGTGCTGCGTAACCACGGAACTTAAATTTCCAAACGAAAGAGCCCGGAGTGTAATCGAAAGACGTATCGGGTAATATTTCCTCGTGATATCACAGCCGAAAGTCCTTGCGCGGAAGCCACCGACGCTGGAAGATTGTTGAAAACCCGATAGACGTGTTATTCGAACGGATATATCAAGCGTAAAATAAAGTGAATTTATTCCCCTTTTTACGGGAACACGTTGATACGGATCGAGTACGATAGCGTAGGTTGTACATACATGTATATTCATTTTGTTGGAAAGTATTCGCGTGTTTATACACATTTCGTAGCGGAACATATAGTCTGTTGGAAAATAACACATTTTAATGGCGGACCGCGAACAACCACGAAAATAAACAGACCCACGAAACGTTGCGTTCTGAGATAGTAAGTACACTGATATCGATACGCGTACTTGGTAAATACACTTGGTGGAGTATATTACTGATGGTTTACGTCCTGGTGGACGTAATAGAAAAGTCACGATAAAACCCAGACAATGCGCATCAAAAATGAAAGCAGTAGGTGCGATGGTGAAAAATTTAATATCGTGCCCGTAGATAACGGACGAAAATAAAGATACGAACCTGCACAGAAGTAGTCCCTCGTGAAATATCCTTTTATTAACACGTATACGTTCAACGTATCAACCAGACAGTCTTTGAGTAACAGAGAGAAATCTCCACAGAACATAGAAATAAAAAATAACAAAATGAAATCATTCTATAAACATCAAATACCATTATCGACTTAATTGAACGATATTCAAAAAAAAAATATCTATCAACCCGTCGATATAACCTCGTATTTTCTCTGCGACCCTTATCGTTGAATATCACGACCGCTGTAAATTTCCTCGCGAAATACCCTCGAAGATCGTCGAATTGACGCTCGTTCGCGCAACGTGCCAAACGCACCTAATGCTTTAGTTAATCAATTCCAGACGCGGCGGCGTTTCCGCAGACTTAATTCGTGCTCCGGGTGCAACGGCGCGGGGGCCCTCTCGGAAGGCAGCCTTTCCTATTATTATCCGACGTACGAAGGGTTGGAGGTACACCACAGGGGAGTCTGGGCCGCGGAGAAACCTTCCAAGGACGGGGGCAAGACCGTCAAGCTCTCCTCCTCTCCTTTCTGCTTTCCTTCGTTCGTTCTATTCCGGAGACGGGCAACGTTGTAGCAACTTTGTTCTCCGGAGAAATTCCCCGAAGCGCTATCTACATATTTGATGTCGCCTCGTCCACTCCGCTAATGCTTCTCGTTAGAAACTTACCGCTTACCCGCGACCCACGACCCCGTGTGGTTTCTCTCTGTATATCTCTTTCTCCGTTCCACTTCGGTTTCATCCGTTTTCACGTGGCTCTCCCTTCGGACTGTCTCTCTTCACTCTGTTTCCCTCTGTAGGTCCACTCACTTTGTCTACGTTAGTTTCCGCAGGGCTGTCTTTCCACCGTGCGGGGCTCAAAGCGCGATGGTTTTAATGTAGGACAATGAATGTCCGTCAAAACCCCGGGCTGCGAATAGTTTGTCCGAGAAAGTTCGGGGCTTGATGTAGCATGTATGTTCGTACCGTATGTATAAAAAAAGGGGGGTTTGGGTGAACGGATGGGTGGAAAAATGTGAAAGATGCGGGCGGAAGAAGCGACGGAGCGATGTGAACGCAAATTGGTCGACGGTTAAATAAGAAGGTGAGTGGTACGGATGGTAACTGGGAATTTAGAGTGTTTCAAATTGATTTGATTCGAGTTAGTAAAAGATTTAAGTGAAAGAAAATTTTTAGAATGACCGGCGCCGGTAATTTTATTTTAGTATCGCGAGAGTTCTCAATGAAAAAACAAATCGTTCCCAATCCCTTATTTTCGTGAACCGCTCGTGTAAAAATCGTTACCCATTAACGAGCGACAAGAATTATGTAACGGTGGTAAATATTCAGTTTTTCAACGGTAGAATTTATAATTGCCGCTATTCCGGCGATTTCAACGGCGCGGGCTTTAATCGAGGTGATTTCTGCGAAATGTCAAAACGAAAATAGCGTTTGTACGTTCGATCGAGTACACAATTACACATACACGTCCGTGTGGAAAGTATAAGGTAACGATGGAAATAAAATGTATGAGAATAAATATTCATCATATTGCGAGCAAATAAATGATTGCTCCGGTTTTAAAAAGTATGACGAGACGACATCAATACGTGATGTAGCTACTGATATTTGCGGTACGTGGAAATAGACAAGCACGTAAACCCGTGAATTTTGCTAATTGAAGACATACGTCAATTTGCTCAGACTGCTAAATCGTTGGATGTCAGCTGGAAATAGAAGTGCAAATAATCAAGTGAAACAATATGAAATTCGTGTCACGTAGCGGGGCATTAAGCTTGTTTCCTTTTATATTTTTTTTTTGTTCGTTCGTTCGTCAAACGGTTAGCGAATAATAACGTAAGGTTTGTAGACCTTACAATCAGCTTCGAATGTTGCATCGCATTACGCGATATTACTAACTGGGGAATCGTCTAATTCAAACTTCCGACCAGATAGCAGAATTAGTTAATATGTAAAGCAGCCTCAACTAGAAATTCCTGGAATTCCCTGTCGCTGAGGTTTAGCTTTTCATTTTACTTGTGCTTCTCTTTTCCCGTGATTTTGTTTGCATTTTAACGTGATTCCCGTATTCAAAGCGGGGAGTCGTTAAAAATTAAACGAGTTGCCGAGCAAATGTTGCACCTAAGTATTTAAGTATACCCACTTTTATTCACGAATATTCCAAACGTGAACGTTTTCCGCCCGTACGGTTCCCGAAAAGTATCTGCTCTGTTAAAACATCATAATTTTCGTGGAATTTTTTACTACGAGGTAATATAATAAAATTTATGCCTCGCTATGAAACGCGATTAGAATCATTTTGAATGATGAAATATATTAAAACGTTAGCCGTTACGTAAATTACATGACGTATTAATGGAACCGACGAAAGAATATCTTTCCGTTTGGAAAAAATGAACGTGACACAGATCCCGTTAGAAAGAGAACCTCATAAAAAAACATTCATCTCATTAATATTAAACGTTATGACGAGAACGGCGGGTAAACGTCATAAAGGTAAAGGACACTTACACGTTTCTCCCATCAAAACAAAAAAGGTTCCGCCAGTCCCGCAGGCACTTCGTCAGTCCCTCGAAAATGATCCGCCCTAGAAAACTCGGTCGAACGCCATATGAGAATTCCCTTGCTCGCAGGTCGCCTCACAATTAGCGCAAATTCGCACAAGCGAACGTGAAAAGTGTTCGTCGGGGGTGGCGAAAATGGGGTGTACGCGGAGAAAGAAAGAGACAAAGAGAGAGAGAGAGAGAGCGAAGTACGAAGAGAAAAGGTGAAAGCGTGATGGTGAAAACGAGTGAAAGAGAGTGAGAGAGAGTGAGAGAGAGAGAGAGAATAAGCAAGTGGCTGGTACCACGTGCTGAATCAAACTAAGCGTAACGTTTGGGGTAGCAAGAGGGGTGAAGTGTAACGAGAGTAAAGCTAGGGAGAGAGAAAGGGATGAAAAGGGATAGGGAATGGTAGTTGGTAGAATGGGACGCGAAATCGGTGAAGTATGGGGAGGAGGCCAGAAAAGGGATGCTCCTCTCAGCAGCTTCCCCCATAAGACGAGGCAAAGCCTGGGGTGAAAACGGGCGACGAGGGTAGGAGAGGAATGGTGGAAAAGACGCTGGAAGACGAGGAAGACGATGGTGGTGATGGTGGTGGTGGTGGTGGTGGTAGAACGAGGGAAACTTTGGTATATCTCACCACGTCGTCAGCTACTCCCTACCAAATAGAACAGAGTCTTGAAACGAACGAAACCCGACACGTCAGCCGCGCCTCCACTTAACGGAATGGAATTTGTCAACGCTTCCTTGGCCGTCAAATAAAATTCAAATAAGACGAGGGTCAGCCAACCAACCCGCTACTTGTTCTTCTCTAACCACCGTCTATTTACAGGTCTTGTCTTTTACCACGACCAATTTCGACCATTCATCGTGTTTGCATTTTCAAGCGCAAAACGACCTGCCGTAACGTCGTTATCGAGTTTAAAAGCGTTCAACGTCGTTCCCCGCGGAAAGTTAGAGTGAGAAAATCGATCCAAGGAGAATAATGATCGTTGGAATTTATTTACGGTGGAATTTTCCGTTAATCAAAATGATTGTTAAGGTGCGTACTATTTTCGATAATTAAACGGCCGTGTTACATAAAGCTTTTCTTCTTTATAGGATAATCACTTTGAGAAGGGACGCCGCGCTTCCAGTTATCTACAGGCTACGGGCGAGGGTTCTTCCGGGGGAACAGAAATTTTAATTAGTAGGTAGACGTCTTTACATCCAAGCAAGCAGGCGGACTATTAATTTCCTTTTCGTCCGACGCCGACGTTTAACCTTTCGTTCTCGACAAACAAGCTATCGTTCTTTCAAGGGATTTTAGTCTATCTCTATATCCCGCGCGATGCTCTATAATAGACAACTTTTCGCATTCCTATCAACTATTCCCACGGTAATTCATTGTCATTACTTTGAAATATTATAAAAGTTTAATTCGCGTTACGAATATTCGGTTTTAAACATTTTTATACTTTACACTCTCAATTGATCGTGCGTCCATATATTTTGAGACGAACAAAAAACGGTCCTCTCGCATCGTTAAAGTTCTTCCATTAAAAAGGCAAGGTAATTGTCGGGTTAAAAATTCTCGAGCCGCTATTAACGAAGGAAGTAGTACTCCGGTATGATAATTAATCTTGCCACGGGGGAATAGAGATAAAAACTGAACGCGCCGTCGCGCCGTGGCCGCTGTCGACTAACATTTTTCGAATCATTTCCGCGCACCTTGCCATTTTCCCCCCGCTAAACTCGAAATCTTATCCTCCCCCCCCCCCCCCCTCGATCGTACGGATCAATCGAAATATTCCATAGAACCTTGCTATATCCCGACGTAGACGTTAAACTACTTTCGACTCTTTTTGCCCCGTTGAAAGAAGCCGGAGTTCAGCCGCGGTGAAGTCCAGGAAGCTGCATTCAGACCATGGAATATATATCTCGAGTCTTTGGCATCGAGAAAACTAACGAGAGGGCATTCCAAGACTTGGCTTAAGGAAGTTTATTTTCTTAATACCGCTCGTGCATCAGTCTTCCGGTTAGAGTCACAAGCCGGTATTCAGAAGCTTCATTAGGACGACTGCATTCAGAAGCCATTTGATTTCTGTGCAAGTGAACCCACGTGACCCCTTAGATATTTCAAAGATTTTAAAGTACTTCGGGTTACCATAGACTTTTCCGTAAACTCGGTTCCGCCAAGATAATGTTATTATCTCGGAAACCAGGTTAATGTTCGTTATCCATCGGAAAGAATCACAATTCTATCGTCTTTAATTTAAGTTTGAACAATTATTTTACACGAATACTACCATCGAAAATTTAAAATCGTATCTTTGCTGAATTTTTAGACTAAAATTTGAAAATTGTCGTTCTATCGACCACGATGAGTTTGCCATCAATTTAAAAGCATGGTACATTTAGAAAATCGATAAATTCCTGTAATCTTGATCAAGATGTTCCAAGCAGGTACCTGTGAAAGGCCAATCAAAGTGACGTGCCAGTATCCGCTCCATTTAGCAGTCACCTTATTGACCTTATGCTTAAAATTAACAGAGTGACGCGGCTAGCTGTGAGGATACATATACAAGCGAAATACAGAGAAACGTAACCAACCAAGGCCGTTAACCTCCTCATTTGCAGCGCTTTGATCCAACCCTACTTTCCAGGGAGCAGTTGCATCACCGATGCCTACTCCCCCTCTGCTCATCATGTCCCAACGATCCAATCGATCCCAAAATACCCCTCTATTTAATGCTAACTAACATCTCCCCCCCCCCCTGCTGTACCCCCGCCAACACGATATAAAACGGATACGACGATGGCCAAACTGGATTGATTTGCATAAATAATTGCGTACATATCACCAAGACACAGACGAAACTGACTAATTAGTATACTATTCGGGGAATATATACACGTACAGTGTACGTGGAGGAGATTAATAACGATATATGAGCAACTGAGGACTCCAAAGTGGACCAAATGAATTTGGTTCATATCAATACCGAAATAGTAACGTTATTAAATACCTGTCAGACGTCATGTATCTATTTACATAGACGTTACGGTGAGGATTCGAATGGAAAATAAGAAAGGTTGTGATTTATAATAGAAGATGATGAAGTAGGTAATTTATAGAGTTTTTGTTAGATTGTAAAATTTAAAATTTATAAAATAAGTATTTGTAAAATTGGAAAATTTTCTAACGAGTAGATTTTAATCAATCATCCGTAACTATGGTCGATAATTAAGAAACTAATTATTCTTACCGGGCAAATATTGAAACAGCGTCCGGGCCAAGTTTAAAATAATCTTACGTCGGACGCATTTTAAAAATGGACCCTCCTAATGGAAATGAAATTACTTCGACCGATTCCACCGTGACCCTTTTTAAATGCAAAAGAGCCCGAACTTAAAACGAATAAGTTTGTTTCAAAACTCGAAGAAATAAATCAGGTTCAGGACTTGAATCTTGATCTTAAACAGCCCGCGAGGCATTTGCGACCCCGTGAAAAGTTCCGTGTCAATATGAAATGAATTCCCCGTAATTCGAGGGAACGGAATTTAGTCGCATCCGTACTCGTTTATTTAACAGAGGTTTATCGAATTCCGCGAATACCAGTCACCGTCCGTACATACCTATCTATACGTACAGTACGTACGAACCGAGCCCCGATTTTACCGAACAATAATCGGCTCCCGATAGCAGCCGGAAGAAAAATAATCGCAGGAAGTTCCCGTTAGTTCCGAACGAGGCTGCGAGTAACAATAAAAAGGAGCGTCCGCACGAATGCCAGATTGTACGAGGGAAAAGCATCGGAAAATAAAAAAGAAGACACTTTTATTACGCGAACCGTATTCTGCAACGAGGGGCACTCCGTCAGAGACTGACTGACAATGTGAGCTCGAACGGAAAGCACAAATCACCCCAGCGGAATTGCGAGCACGGCGATTCATTTTAACGATCGTTAACGTAGGAATGGAGAACGCGATGTTACACTTGGCGATCGTTAAAACTTAACGAAATCCACCCAACCCCCTTTTACACAGAGAATGGGGCAGTATGTTACAGTTAGAAAAACGTATCTACGCCGCGGATTCGGGTCAGGAATAGGAGAGACGATATAATTGCGCTCTCACTTAACGCGACCACGTTTACCAATGTGACGGGGATCACTCGTCTTTTTCTTCCAATTGTACGTTGTTAACTGACGACCATTGACGACTGCGCGAGCACACATAGAAAAGTTGAACGATAACAGCGGTGGTAAGTAGAAAACTACCGCGCTGTCGGCCATTATCTTCTTTTTTCCTTCTTTTTTCTCTCTTTTTTTTGATTTTTTTTTTAAATGTCTTCGCTTTTAACCCTGCCAGTTTCACAGACAAAAATGGGAAAATCGTTTACAATCGTGCGTTTCAGTGAAACGGGAATCTTTTACATATGATATATGTATACGTGTGTATATGTATGTATCAGTCCATCGAAACATCGCAGATATATTATTTCTTTTTAATCATTTCACTGTCACATGGATTCTGCACTTTTTTTTATTGCACGATATTTGATAATTTTAAATACAAAATGGTATTGGGAACGAATTCAATTATATGTAAGTACGAGAAACATCAATTCCCCTTTACTTTGTAGAATTACGGTAACAAAGCTGCAAGGGAAGAAGAGAGCTTACTTCGTTTGTATAAAACAGGAACCAATTTACTATGGCAGCGGCTGAATTGTTAGAATAAACGAATGCTAGGCTACGACCCTATGTTTATTTCATTCGAAACTGGAGGTCGTGATAATACGGGCCGTACCAAAATGGCCTTTTTCCCCTTTGCCAAAAGACCGGCAGCGGGACAAGAAAAAGGAATAAAAGTCAATGAGAGCCGCCATACAATACGCTTCGTTCACGCTGTTACCCCGTATACCGCTCGTCACGACGGCATTTTAGCCTTTTATTTATACCTAATCGCAAAGTATGTATGCGTGTAATCCTCATTTGCGTCGATTATTCACTGGGACATTTGTTCCGTTCGCGTACCTGTTCCGAATGAATTTCATTCGGAGTGCAATAAATCCATAATGAAATTCTGCTCATCGAGTCAAGAAATTTTCTCTATGGACCGTACCGTTCATTAACGATGCGGGGGAATATCGGGTGAAACTGAATGAAATGGTAAAGTCATTTAATTAAAATAGTGAAGTTATTCTGTTGAAAGTATTCTGAATTTTCCTCTCCTACTACTACTACTCTATCTCGTTTTTCATTAGCGGTGACTGACGATCAATTTCTTCCGCATCGGAAAGATCAATTTATGATTCCCATTCATTTCAGAATACGATTCAAATTACGTTACGTTAATTATGTAACGTCTACCATCATATTATATTCCGCGAAACGTTTTCATCCACATTAACATAGACTTCTTCGCATCTTGACAAATAAGAAAAAGATGATATAGAAAAGAAGAAGACATCCTTCTTAGCGGTAAAGCCAGCGAGCATAAAAATAAGAAAAAACAAAAAAGAATATACAGATGAAATACGGTTTACCTTCAGTCTATTTGCAACGAAGAAATATGCAGTGCTCTTTTCCGTCGGACATCAGTCGACGGGGACGTTCATTCCATTTGAAGGTCCGTTAGCAGCGTGAACACCTAGAACCCCGCTATAAATCCCGTAATCCGGCGTGTCACGTTAGGAATACGAATTTCTCATGGCGGGCGCCGCGACGCTGCGCGACGTGCGGCCCGGGCGCCGTGCGAAACTCCGCTCGAGGAGAAAGATTGCACTTTTTTTTATTAGAGGGTTCGCCGAGGGTAAAGACCCGCCGGAATCCCGATCTTCCACGTAACGTAACACAGACAAATTACGACACCCTACCACCCCGACGTGTGTATGTACACAGGCCGCTCTATAATTGGTACTATATGGGGGAGACCCGGTGATTCCTCGTGGAGGAATAAAACGAAAAGCGTTTACCTTATTTATGGAGCCATTTTTGGAATTGCTCGCTTAAACTTGCGGGCTATGATTTCTTCTACGTGCCGGGAATCGAGGCACTGTTTTAAAAAGGGACGCCGAATTTTCCGGGGATGTTTGCTTCTCGTAATAAATCGCTTTATTTTGTGCACGAAATGAAATTTTGTTTGGATAGGTTGGATGGTAAAAATTTTCCCCGGAATAAAGTGCGAAAGTAAATTTTTTCTATTGATTATAAATCAATCATAGTTTGGGTTTATTTAAGCAGTGATCTATATGACAATATTTTATTATACATTTTAATCCGTTTGGATTATAAGACTTATGCAGAAGTAAAAGGTAATTCTCTTTGAGTTTCACGATCTTTAAGTTATAGAAGGACCTACTTAACGGTTTTAATTACAGCGGCCATCTATTTCTCAATTCGTCGACTTCTGAAGAGTCCAACGACGAAAAAGACCAAGCGAACGGTACCATTATCATTTATATAATACTCGGACGAATAAGGCGGAATTTGATCGTACTAAACCCGGATTCCTAACTACATCTTAAACCATAGACGCACGTATTTCCCGTACCGCTGAATCACCGTACAAGAAGCATCGGACGGAAATATAAATAATAAAATACCGACGGACGTTCCGTTTTATTTCCCCGCAAGGAATCACCACCCTCTGGCTTACACCGCCAATTATGGAACACCCTATATATACCATAAATACATACATACATGTATGTGTGTCTACATACATGAACGCGCCACGAAAACCCGGAGTTTGCCGTTCCCTTTCGTTGCTTCTTCCTTCCCGCGACATGTAATACACTTTTATGTCGCGTGCAAGAGGGGTTGCAACCCCTGTCCCCCTTTCCCTACGCGAATCCAACGATTTGATACGCTTCAACCTTCGGAATCGTCGAGTCGCCCGCTCGCTAGCTACTTCGCCCACCCAGATTTTTCCCTCTTCGTCCGCACTACCAGCCAAAAATCTCTTTCCGCGACAAATTTTTTTTTCCCATAATGGATATCGCCCGGCCCCGTACGATCGCGTGATTTTCACGGCGTGCATGAAATTTATCATAAAAATTCAGTGAATCGCGCTTTAATTCTTTGTCTGGATTTCGACTACTTTACCATCGGGTAATATTTATGACCGTCGAGTCTCCACTATTTCCAAGTTCATTCTCAGGTGAATTAACTCGCAATTTCTTTTTGCTGGCTATTAAAACCCGATGGTGCTGGACAAACGATTTTAATGTATGGAATATTCAATCACGATTGTCGTGAATTATTAAAACTATCCTCGGTATCGAACGGTGATTACATAATAAGCAAGGAATATTTAAAATAAAATAATAATTTCTCACCTATACATCAGGAACAATAAATAGTATTATTTTACTGATCGAGTCATACCAGTTTCCATATATTTATGCTGTTGATTAAATACGATACACTGTGTAAAGTAAAATAGACAGATAGTAAGATAGCTGCTTACGATATTGAACATGCAAAATGTTGTATAATTTACAGTCGATGCATGCACAAAATATCGGTGACAACGTGTTTTACCATTAAAGGATTACACGCCGCTGATGCACATCTGATATAAACAATATCGGGACTGCTCATTAGCATGATGGCTACTTAAGAAAACTCGTGAATCTAACATACTAGAAGGTAATCCTACGACGCCGCCGCGATGACCCAATTACTGCACTCGTAAAGTGCAACAGTGCAAGACGTGAGCCACATGAAAGCCGTGAACGCTGGGAAACTTTGTTACCCTCAGTCTTTCGACACGTTAAGGGGGCCACAAGTCCTTGCTACCTCGTTCGTAATTAGTTAAGCTCTCTTAATGCTAAGACACTTGAAATATTCGCGCGGCGAAATTATTAAATTGGACTGCGGAAAGAACGGGAAGGAAAGAATCGACGAGAACGATAAACGAGAACGTTCGGCGCTATTTTCTAAATGAGAATGTCACTCGTTGTACGGTACGAGTGCAAAGATTTAATTAAATTCACCTTCCGAAATAAACTTGTGCATGCCAAGTGTACCGAATTGAAAATCAACGGTCCAGCAAATAACTGATAGAATAAATATGTTTGGTGACTTCACCCAAATGAAATATATGTATGTATATGTATATATGTATAGATATATGTATATATTCGGTGAATATTTATTAAGTTGTTCCAGTTTGCATTGGATTTATATAGCAATCATTATGGATATTATTATAAATGGGATTGATAAAACGTGCACGTAACTCACGAACGAATCGTTATTTATAGACGATATGTATAATAGGGGACACAATTAATTCTGTAAGGTAGAAATGAAAAGACCGTTCCATCGGATTAACGTATACATATATGTATGCAATATACATATACATACGAGTATGAATCTTCCAGCCTGATGCACGCAGACAGACGCACGGCCCGTTGGTTCGCATTAACGTTACTGCATATGCTTACACGGGGATATCACCAAACCGATACCATTTTCCCAAATTACGCCAATAACCTGTCCAATATAATGTCCAACTTCGCCATATTAATTAGCCAGCAACAACGCCTGGGAAACCTGACTTGCCCGCAAAGGTAGGATTGCAATTGAATTAGCAACACCGATACCACCCGTTGAATAATGCACGAGCTGATATTTCATCCCAATAGAGTAACCCTGTTATTCCCGCGGATCTTACCGGTTGTTACCGTGTTTAAATAAAAAGTGTACCGCACCTAAGTTTCCACGGTTTCAACCCCACGGCAGCTACTCTCTCTCTCTCTCTCTCTCTCTGTAGCCCCCCGGGGACACCCCATACGATATAATCGAATTCAAATTGACAGATCGCAGAGATACCGCCGGATAACGTTCCCACGAATGTGTACCGAGACACGCTATCCGGGATTACTTAAACGAAATTTATGTTTTCGCGGGATACCGGCAACAACATGCCGTTGACGATAATTTTCTTAAACGTTTCAACGAGACCCACCCTCGTACAGGCCATGTGCGGGCTTTGTAAACAGGCTTACGTGGCAAAGCTTATCATATTTGTACGAACCCCTTACGTAAGCCACTAAGCTTGACAAATGAGAGAAAAGACTTCTATCGTTATTGCATGCCACGTGTCTTTATCGATGCACTTTAAATTGCAACCGTTCTTTACTTTGTGTGTTCGTTTTTTTATTTTTTTTTCTTCTCTCTTCCCCCTACTACCGTATCGTATAAGTACGGCTTTAAGATGCAAATACGCCACGTCAATATTTTGTGGTACGGTGGTCGAATTATGGGAAACTCGCGCGCACCGCGTAACTGATACGTTATTAATATCGTGGCGTGCCCGTTCAGTTGGTAAATTACATGCGTGTTGTTCGAATTGCATGTCATCGAAATTTTAAGCACAACGATACCAATAATACGATAGATCAATATTATGTAACGCATAATGAACTGACATATTGTTAATTAGTATCAGTATATCCGCTAAATGTGGAATTTGTTTAAATCACAATGATATAATATGTCGTTCGTTATCCACTGTCAGAGTGTACGGTGAATAAGTGAAATTTCATTACATGTCCACGCGGTTGTGGAATTTTATATCTGTTAGATAAAAATGCATTCCTGTTTCTTATGATGTCACGAGTGAGGAAGAGAGTGGGGCGGGAAAGTGATTAGGAAAATCACGGAAAATTGTTCATCTTGCACATTATGTTTTGTAATTTGTAGTTATTATTAAAAATCTCTGGGATAATGTAGAATTTACACAATAGATCGTTAATACCCAGGTAATCAACGTTAATGTACCACGGAATACATGATTACAATATTTTCTAGCAATTACAAAATTATGTCATTAAGTGGGTGATGGCTGTCTTATCCAATTTATTGATCCGTTGATGCGGAGAAGCCCGTGCCGATGTCTGCGCTAATTGCACCAGAACAAGGCACTAAATTATTTACCTCACACGTGCAGTCCGGCAACGTCCGTGGGTGTGGCGTAACTCGGCGAAAAAAAGGAGAAAAGACAGATACTAATTGTAAGTAGAGACTATTATCCACGGACTGTCCGGTACATTTGGGAAATCAGACTAGAACCTTTAATCCTGCTCGCAAAAAGAAGAAGTTACGACCAGTGGGGTCTGTGATTAAAAATTAGGACAAAAAGAACTTTCACGAAAATCTTTTACTACTTAAAACACCCACCTACTTTTGTATTAAAACAGATTTTTGTTCGGCATTCGCTCAATTTTTGAGATAGCGACCTGAGACTGTTACCATTGATTTAGTTAGGAAATTCTACGGCAGATCAACCTATAATAGTTGTACTTTTCGAAAATTTCATTTTTCGCAAAAATCTGAAGGGGGTAGGTCAGGATTTTTTGCGATTTTCGTAAATCGTTCGGCATTTCCACAATTTTTTAGATATCGACCTGAATCTTTCACTATCTTATTTGGCTTCGGATTCCGCATCCAAAACGCCCTGGATCATTTTAATAGCTCAAGAATTACGGAAATGGCGAGCAATTTACGAAAATCGCAAAAAATCCTGACCTACCCCCTTCAGATTTTTGCGAAAAATAAAATTTTCGAAAAGTACAACTATTATACGTTGTTCTGTCGTAGAATTTCCTAACTAAAACAATGGTACAAGTTTCAGGTCGCTATCTCAAAAATTGAGCGAATGCTGAACGAAAAACTGCTTAAATTTGACGATTTTTCGCGATTTTCGTAATTCTTCCGTCATTTCTACAATTTTTTAGATAACAAAATGATTCTTTCACTGACTTATTCGGTTTCGGATTCCGAGTCCAAAACGCCCTGGACCATGTTAATAGCTCAAAAATTACGGAAATGACGAAGGAATTACGAAAATCGCGAAAATTCGTCAATTTCAACCAGTTTTTCGCTTGCCATTTCCACAATTTTCGAGATAGCGACCTGAGACTGGTACCATTGATTTAGTTAGGAAATTCTACGGCAGATCAACCTATAATAGTTGTACTTTTCGAAAATTTCATTTTTCGCAAAAATCTGAAGGGGGTAGGTCAGGATTTTTTGCGATTTTCGTAAATTGCTCGCCATTTCCGTAATTCTTGAGCTATTAAAATGATCCAGGGCGTTTTGGATGCGGAATCCGAAGCCAAATAAGATAGTGAAAGATTCAGGTCGATATCTAAAAAATTGTGGAAATGCCGAACGATTTACGAAAATCGCAAAAAATCCTGACCTACCCCCTTCAGATTTTTGCGAAAAATAAAATTTTCGAAAAGTACAACTATTATACGTTGTTCTGGCGTAGAATTTCCTAACTAAAACAATGGTACAAGTTTCAGGTCGCTATCTCAAAAATTGAGCGAATGCTGAACGAAAAACTGCTTAAATTTGACGATTTTTCGCGATTTTCGTAATTCTTCCGTCATTTCCACAATTTTTTAGATATCAAAATGATTCTTTCACTGACTTATTCGGTTTCGGATTCCGAGTCCAAAACGCCCTGGACCATGTTAATAGCTCAAAAATTACGGAAATGACGAAGGAATTACGAAAATCGCGAAAATTCGTCAATTTCAACCAGTTTTTCGCTTGCCATTTCCACAATTTTCGAGATAGCGACCTGAGACTGGTACCATTGATTTAGTTAGGAAATTCTACGGCAGATCAACCTATAATAGTTGTACTTTTCGAAAATTTCATTTTTCGCAAAAATCTGAAGGGGGTAGGTCAGGATTTTTTGCGATTTTCGTAAATTGCTCGCCATTTCCGTAATTCTTGAGCTATTAAAATGATCCAGGGCGTTTTGGATGCGGAATCCGAAGCCAAATAAGATAGTGAAAGATTCAGGTCGATATCTAAAAAATTGTGGAAATGCCGAACGATTTACGAAAATCGCAAAAAATCCTGACCTACCCCCTTCAGATTTTTGCGAAAAATAAAATTTTCGAAAAGTACAACTATTATACGTTGTTCTGGCGTAGAATTTCCTAACTAAAACAATGGTACAAGTTTCAGGTCGCTATCTCAAAAATTGAGCGAATGCTGAACGAAAAACTGCTTAAATTTGACGATTTTTCGCGATTTTCGTAATTCTTCCGTCATTTCCACAATTTTTTAGATATCAAAATGATTCTTTCACTGACTTATTCGGTTTCGGATTCCGAGTCCAAAACGCCCTGGACCATGTTAATAGCTCAAAAATTACGGAAATGACGAAGGAATTACGAAAATCGCGAAAATTCGTCAATTTCAACCAGTTTTTCGCTTGCCATTTCCACAATTTTCGAGATAGCGACCTGAGACTGGTACCATTGATTTAGTTAGGAAATTCTACGGCAGATCAACCTATAATAGTTGTACTTTTCGAAAATTTCATTTTTCGCAAAAATCTGAAGGGGGTAGGTCAGGATTTTTTGCGATTTTCGTAAATTGCTCGCCATTTCCGTAATTCTTGAGCTATTAAAATGATCCAGGGCGTTTTGGATGCGGAATCCGAAGCCAAATAAGATAGTGAAAGATTCAGGTCGATATCTAAAAAATTGTGGAAATGCCGAACGATTTACGAAAATCGCAAAAAATCCTGACCTACCCCCTTCAGATTTTTGCGAAAAATAAAATTTTCGAAAAGTACAACTATTATACGTTGTTCTGGCGTAGAATTTCCTAACTAAAACAATGGTACAAGTTTCAGACCGCTATCTCAAAAATTGAGCGAATAGCGATCAAAAAACCGCCTGAATTTGACGATTTTTCGCCATTTTCGTCATTTGCTCGTCATTTCCGCAATTTTAGAGCTATTAACATGATCGAGGATGTTTTGAACGCCTACTCCAAAGCCGAATAAGCCAGTGAAAGAATCAGATCGATATCAAAAAAAATGCGGAAACGGCGGGCAAATTACGAAAATCGCGAAAAATCATCAAATTAATACCAATTGACACACTCATTTTCATATCCATAACGTGAACAAAAAATGAACAAAAAAACGTACACAGAATCCAACTCTCGCTGGCTTGTGTTACAAAACAAACGTGATGAGACGTAACTACGGATCCACGGTAACAGCATCCACAGCCGCGTCCTTCGAAAACCGGAAGCAGCCACTTACTGTTACCAACGCCCGTTATCCGATGACGCCCGGTAATACCAAGATACCCGAGTTTTCCGTGAAACCCACGAAGCTCGAAATTAGCTTCTTTCAGCCGGCTTCCTTCCTAGATAAATGGTAGTACGGAGTAGGGCCGACAGCCAAGCTAATACTATACGTTTTACCGCACGGGGGGGGAGGGGGGGCTCACGGTGAAACTTGTCGTAATGGAAACCGAGAATGCTCTAAATCCCTGCTTTGACTAATTTATCTGTTAGCCATTCGGTGACTGGCGTTCACCTAAACACGACGGGCGGTCGAGTTCTCCTGCTTTAGCAAAAGCGACACATGGATTCTGTGATTTCGAATCGTTCCCAATGTTACCTACCACCCCTCCCCCACCCCCCTTACTTCACCCTTGCCTCCTCCCTTCACCCCTCCAGAACACGAACGACCGAACGAACAAGCGAACAACTCGTTTATACGGGAGGTCATGGAAAAATCGATGATCCATTACCCCGACTACAATCGGTCCCCCGCGGGCCGGTACGCCAATCATTTCGTTCTGGACCGGCACCGTCAGCTAACCCCACCCGATCCTGACAGTGGCTGATTTACTCGGTATACCCGGGAGATTTGCCCGATTCCCTTAGTGCAGTCGTTCCGATAGGAAATTCTTCGGCCGTGCGGTACGCCAGCCGAGATGATTTCACGTTAAACGCCGGGATCATTCGTGGCTGGCGTGATTGATAAGTGTACTGGTTGATAAACACGATGGTCAAGGGTGCACGTGGCGATAAATCATAAATGTGTCTTGAGCATCGTGACTGGAGTGACTCGAGAAGCCTCGCGTATGTTGGTATCGATGTTTCTACCGGTTTTTCCATGTTTTTTTTTTGGTTTTTTTCCTTTTCCCCCTCCGGTTATATTCGATATCGATTCACGCTTATATTGTATATATATATGTATACTAGCGTTTCGATGTGGGTAATTGGGGCCAGAGCTGTCGTGCGCGTATAACAATTGTGTATTTGATTACTGTTGCATCGTGCGCGTATTTTCATAAATAATAATGGAAGTTGTGTTTTTGCCGTAGCCGTCGCGGAAATATCGCGGTATTATTGCGAATGTATACGATTGTTTCGAATATTTCCCGATAACCTGTTTTTCCCATCAACAATTCGAGTCTTACGTGAAATTTATTTCGATTATTTGCACACGTTGTACGCACGCGCGCGCAGCATATGTTCGGCAGGTGACGGTGAAATTGTTTGTCGCCGAACGTGTTCCTCTGGAGGTAGAAAAAAAAGGAACGTACCGACGTTTCCATTAAACGTTGCTATTCTATTTAACAAAAATTGAACTTTTCGGCCAGCTGTTCGCCTCATGTAGCGACGTAACAACGCCCAGACTGCGCGTTAATTGCAAAGCAATGCAAAACGAAAAAGCGTTTTCATTTCGACCGTGCGGGGTAATGAAAAATAAATTCATAGATACTCCGACGTGTCCTTTATTAACGAACTAGCGCACAGAATCCACAGGAAATTAACACCGTCGTTTAACATTAAAACCTACCAAACGTGGAAAATAACTGTCTTTACACAGTTGATTAAAAATTCTCTATTCAACGTTACTTTCATTAGTTCAAATAACAAATTACAATAATTTTATTATACAAACATATAGTTTCTATTTAAAGATTCTCGGTAAGAGTACAAATTGAAACTCAGGTATAACTCATCGGTAAGTTTAGTATTAATCAATACCACTTTCTTAAAAAACAACGTTCTCATCGTCCGGATTAAACCGTGTCCCCCTTTAATCCTGTAGTACTAACTATTCCTCAATTTTACAACGCGTTTTTTCTCTTCCCCCTCTAGCTCGTATTTCAACCGTACGTAGTAATAGCACGACAAATGACACTTTGCAGTCCAGAATACACTCCGGTGTTTTTTTTTTTTTCGCGTGCACACCCGGTATGCATCGTCGCGTATAGGATATCAACAGGCACATCGGTGCCTCTTTTCCTTTTCCTCACCGTTCGACTATTTATGTCTGCAGCATCTTTTTTGCACCTCCGAATGGCAAACAGAACGCGCGACTACCGAGTTCGACGCACTCATGCACACACACACACATACACACATACACAGGCACGCATAGAGGGTGGATCGAAACCAAGCCGCGTACGATGGTAGTTAATCCGGGATAAAGGTGGTACATAGGTGCACAAGCATGATACGTGCGCTAAAGATGCCTCTGATGCATAGACGCATATCCCTGGATTTATAGACTTACACAAAACTATATAGGGAATCCATCTCATTCTCCCGATCAAGACGCAAATATGACTGTTAACGTGTCTAACAAAATACGAGACGAAATACGCATGATATGGTATTTTTTATTTAATTAATTTAATAAGTTCAAAAAAGTTCTTCATTGATCGAGAAATGTATGTATATGTATAGATGTATAAGGGATACATTACATTAATTAAATTTCATTCTATCCTCGACCATTATGGATATTTGTACCCGTGTGTATACCAAATATTACCAGTGAACAACACGTATCAATATGGAAGAGTTAGATATTTTTCCTTATTTTTTTTTTGTGAAATTTTAATGAAACCTGCTCTTCCGTGGACCATTATACATATTAATATTTTCCATCGTAATAACCATTATAGTGCGTTGATATCGGCATGGAACATCCGTAAATATGATTTCGGTAGAGGAGAGATCGTTATCATGTAAATTTTTGGAATTTTCAACTCTGTCGGTACGGTGTGTATGGTATTCCGTGGTAATTCGCCGCGTTTACGGTTGCGTTAGCGACGGGCTCTACGATAATAATCGAATTTTAAATCGAGACCGCAACAACGTCAGTATCAATATAACACAAAGACACGCTATCTTACCCTGCTGAATAAGAAAAAAGCTGGAAGAACGAATGTGTAGTTCTCAAGATTTGTTGCCGAGACAGCGGTATTTATTACAGGCTGTCAGGTCATCTGTAAACATAAAATAACTACCTGCATCGCGTGCTATACGGCCCTATTGCACACCGGCTGCCTTCCTGTGAACTTCAATTTCGTTTGAGCGCAGCGGGACGTGATATTTTGTCAAAATGAAATATCTAAATCTTTGTCTATATTAAAATATCCGCGGGAACGAAGGGCATTCAGCCGGCGTTACGCGACATTAGCCCTTACGTATCACGTTCAAAATTGCGCGTCGCGAATAAACCCTTTTTTTTTACCCTACTTTCTTTCTTTCTTTTTCTATTTTCTTCCTTTTTTTTGTTCACGTGTCAGCAAGCGACAACTTTGCCCTCCATTTTCGCGAAATGAGAGCGGATAATGGCGATGCACTTTCATTTAGTCGGGTAGAAGGAACTACACGAGCGCGAAATATTCGCCGCCGTTGGACTCGCGTTATACATTGCACAGAGACAACGCATATTCGTTTTTTTTTTGCTTCTACTCGCATATCTGACAACGGCGTCTGATAATTAAATTAACAATTTTTTTTTTGTTTCCCTCCCGGGGCTGGGGATCAAAAAAAAAAGGAACGCGACACTGTTCATTTGGCAGAACTGCATTTAAACAGTACCGAGGAATTAACGTAGCCTTTACGGTTAAGAATAATTTTTCTAAATTTTCGTTCTTTATCTAGTACTACGCTACCCTTATTCTAATTACATACAACTTCGTGAATGTCAATACGCGGGAAATTGTGTGTAAGTATTTTAATACGCTGTCGGGTGTCCCGAAGACTCCACTAGAATTTGTCAAGTGTTAAAATCGTCTATTCTTACGACATTCTGTACGCTGTGTAATCCCTAACATAGATGTTCTATAAATATTGATAAATATTCTACGTTACGTCGCGATGGAAATATTTTGCATCCGCAAAGACGTGCAGTCTTCTCTTGATAGAAGTATGTATGTATGTATGTAACTACACCGACAATTAGGAGTATCGTAGAACACCTTATAGATATATGTATAGATATGTAACACGGTGGTAGACGCCGGAATCGCGTGATATAAATAGTAATAATAACGAACGTTCGGTGATATTTTACAGTGTCAAACGAATACTCCGTGGCAACGAACCGTAATACTTGTCGGTGTAAAGCGTCTGTACAGCGTCTTTGCAATTTACACAGTGTGTATTCACCGGCACTCACACATATCATACGTATGTACCGCGCGTACAATAAAAAGCGGTACAATATCTGTGTAAACATTCGCGAAACTATACGAACCGAGAACTTTAAATACATCGAGATGTAACTGGTAAAACACCTGTGTGTGTTCGCCGCGTAATATTTCCATCGGTGTAAATATTCTTTTCTGCTCGACTACGTTCACAACGGCACACCGTGTCATGCGAGATAATGATTTCATTCTAACATCAGCTATCCTGTACAGTAGTATATATACTATATATTCACAACATACACAAAGGGTATAAATAGACCGTTAAATTACTGCTATTATCGTTCTAAATCGTATCACATAAGGTCTACGATCATGACACGGTGCGCCGTTTCTCTATTATAATAATTAATTTCTCCGGCAAACGGAGTGAAAATCATTAGCGGTTAATACGTTTAACAATATGATTTGGCAATACTGTGCGTGTGTCTGAGTATAACGTGTATTCTCTAATATAGATGTATAACATATACACTGAAAGACTAACGGTTCGCGATCCTGGTAATAAAAACAAAGCGAATGTCAAAGTAGCAACGAGTTCAACGGACAGTAAAGAGAATCAATTGATTACGATCAATAAATATGATAAACGATCGCGTCCCGTAGGTCGCGCGACAAGAAAACCACCGACAAATAAAAGCGTGAAAATTGCGAGGGAAATTAATAGAATTTAAAGATTTTCAATAGCTTAAAATTTTTTTTTTCCGCCAATAAGACGGTTTGCACACTTCCAATATTGATTCCTATCGAACTCGTATGCTTTCGGAACTTCAACGCGTGTCTTTTTATACAGATTTCTGGCTTTCGAACGTCGACCAACGCTCACTCGGAAAGTTTTAAAAGCCGTCGGCGTTCCACTTTTTCAAATTTAACGCGTCCCCCTTGCGTCCCGCGTTAAGACGGCGAATCCTGCGCGTCACGTTTCAGTTGCACTTTACCGATGTTTTCCGCCTCCCACACCGTATCCGGAAGTTTCGTTCCCAAAGTTTCCGGGAAAATCAGAGACAGAAGTCCCGCGGACAGACCCATACATCCGAAAAGGATAAGCGGTAGCTCGGGCATGAGTTGTGCCTGTGCATAAAAAGAAACGTGTATAAGTGCAGACGATGCCGGGGAAACGAATAACTTTATGGTCCCTATGTATCTTTTCCCGGTAAGCTCGGCCTTTGAAATGGATTTTCCAAAAGATTTTCACTCGTTTCCTTCACGTTTCGAAAACGTGAATTTCTTTTGTCGTGAAATATACATATATTTATCTCGACGATGCGAAATCACTATTTGTAATGATACGTCAAACGTAACAGGTGTAGCTGGAAAATGTTTTACAAGAAACACGGTAACGTTCCCTTTCGCGTAAATAAACGGTGCTTGCGGCTTCTATTCGGATATTCTACGTTGTACATTCTTGCGGTATCCAACTCACCAAAAGAGGAGTTTGCGGTGATAATATTGACCCCACGCGGCCGGTCATGCTGCAAATTCCAAGGAGGGAGTGTCTCAAGCTCGTGGGAAACAATTCTGCCGTGTAAATGTAAACCGTGGAAAAAGCCATGGTAATGCACCACTTTCCGCCCATGTATAAAATCAGGGGTAAATAGCTCCAGGTGCCTGGAATAAAATCGGTGGTGAACCGTTAGATACGTTTCTACTGCGTACCCCTGTTTTATTTTTATTTCCAAATTGAAAGAGTAACGTAACACATACATAGAACAAGAGAAAAACCTTATACAATGTAACGTGATCGTTGTCGAAACTTTGAAAGAGATCGGTAGGAATAAATCGTAGGTACGTAATTAGATAATACTACTTACCTGCTGGTACGAACTGAATTGCAAGACAGAATGCGCCACTTAAGAAGAATGAACCGGAAAGTGTTGGTTTACGACCTATGTAATCGGTCAGCATCCAGGTCAGGAAATATGCCGGGATCTCGACGACAGCTACCAGCATGAAATTGGTGTACTTATCGCCGGCGAACGCGACAGAGTTTAACGACAATCCATAATAGACGAAGGTGTTTGTCAACCAACAGAATGAACAAGCCATCAAACGAATGAGAATCACTGAGCTGTTCAGAACTTGCACGACCGGTCCCTTCTTCTCCGGCATTACTAGCTCCTCCGACTGGAAAATAATGTAAGTACGTACATACGTTACATTGTTCGCGAACAGGGAAGGAAAAGTTTTTTTTTTGTTCGACCAGTTATATACTTAATATAGAATCGAATAAGAATCATACTTTTTCCGCTTTCACGACGTTCAGTTCTTTGAACATCCCGATAGCCTCCTCGGTGACTTTCAGTCCGTTCAATCGTGCCATTTTACGATAAATTTCCTCCACCTTCTCCTGTTTACCATTAGCCAATAGCCACCTTGAAAATGGCATCATCTGTTTTACGCGTACAGTTATTTCGAGGGGGAAAGAAGTGTAGTATAGTACGCTTTACCGACAAACCTACAGCGTACACAAAATTTCAACGTAAGAAAATATCAATTCGATGGGAATTAATAATATCCTAATATTTAATTCGATCGAAACGATCTAATAATTTCGTATTATAATTGAAAATCGGAAATTTATCCGGCTTACTTCTACCAATCATCAATGTTCCTATAATAATCAGACACCGAAATCGAGACTGTAAGAGATAATATAAGATAAATCCATCATTAAGAAATTCATTCGGAAACCGTAACGACGAGACTCGAACAATGCAAATAAATACTCACTGACGGAAATTACCTGACTGATTCCGGAATAAGGAAGGGTAGGAAGATAGCGAGCAAAGCTGGGCCATATACCACTCGAAGAAGCACTCGCCAAGATCTCAACCACATGGCAACCAATCCCAACAGGATTTCACCCACTGCGAACATGCAGCAAGTAATGGTACCTCCAAGAACTCTATTTTTCACCCCAGCCATCTCCATTCCTGGAAATCATAATAATTCTCTTTGTGAAACTGTTCCACGCAATTATTGGGATTACGTTGGATATCTCTGAATGAGATACTTTCCACACGGTTGAATACATTACGGTGTATTACTCTATGAAATGTATCTATACAAGGTACGAAGAGGATCGAGTGTATCGTTTAGTTTAAAACGTAACTAACATAATAATTACACCCTCGTGATTTATTCTAATTACACGCGTATCGATGGTTATATTTTACTACCGTCGTATTACAATGTGTCGATTTTAACTTTTGATATGATATACGGTCGTTATTTATAACAACATTATTCATGTCAAATATCCTCCGTACTTTACTTCGTTATTAACTCACCTAAAATAAATCCCGCGCTGTAGATACCGGCTGCGACAGTCGCGTCGATAAATTCAAACGCGAGAAACATCCAATAATTCACAGAAAAGGAATGCACCAAGCCGCTGATACCGCTCAGAAACGTTGCGAGCGTCAAAATTGTACGTCTTCCGTAGCTAGGAAATAAACATAAAGAATCAGCGTCCGCGTGTACCTTCCAACGACGGGCATAATAATAGTAATATATTCCGTTTCTTTTATCATTATTATGTATTCGGTTCTCCTCCGATAGGCACGAGCAAAACTCGTGGACATCCGAGAACGATGAAGTCATCCAGGCATCGGGAATTATTATTATTAATATTCGCGGCGATACGTTTACGAGTAAAATACTTGCGAAACGGCGTCAGCGTTTAAAAGCGAAATCGACTTCGAAATCTGTGTGGAAAAAAAAAAGTTGCCTCGCCAACCGTTACTTACTTGGCCAACAAATATTTATCGATGCTATTTAACTTCGTCGTGGACGTTAATTAAATTTTATCACGCCATTTACCCGCGGCCGTCCGTATTTCTATTTTCCCAACTGTGATCCGTGTCGGTGAAACTAATTAGAAGCTCGGTCCATAGCACTGATTATTTCTCACCTGTCAGACACGTATCCGGCGAAGATCAATCCGACGAACTGGCCGACATTATTTATCGTTCCAACTAACGTGAGCTTCCATCGATTCGAATCGCAGGTTAGGTCCCACTGTATCGGAAAAGGACCAAGTAGAAAAAAGAAATTATATTGCAGACACACATATACACACACAAACTGACTTTAGGTGAAAAAACAACGTGCGAATATACAGGGACAGTCTTACCTCGCTGAGCACCGTATTTTCCCTCGGATCGTAAATCCAGGAATCGCACTTCCGCGTCACATTGCTGAAAGACTGATTCGTACATTCCCCGGAATGATTTAGTACAACGTAACGATCGCAGCCAGAGATCGCGGGCACCGAATCGTCGATCCATGGACGATCGAATTCCGTGTCGGCGGGATTCTCGCACTCAGGCACCAAACACCTGCATTTGAGAAACCAGTCTTTAATAAAGCCGTCTTCGGCCGCAGCTTTATACGTGGACCATCGTGAAACGACCATCTAGGATAAACGAGAAGAGAGAATATTGCGATATCAGAAAACGTTACTGCAGGTACAATCTGTGGCTCGGTATTTTTCTTAAAGCAGTTTTCTTATTCCGGAATCGTTTTCGTTTCTTAGTTCTCCGATGTTTGTTACACCGGACGACGGTTTAAGGTAGAACGGTTGTTTCTGCTTCAATGATTTATCTTTACGATCGCGTAATGTTAGTAACGGTTCGTTTACGAAGGACGACTCGCAAAGAGAGAAAAATAATACTCTATCGATGTTTGCCGAAACAACGAATAGACGAGGTATATGTAAGTATGTGTAATGAAACAAAAAAACGGATGATTATCAAAAGATTAACGTATCTGTAGCGAGACGTACCTGTATTTCACTTCACCCGCTGTAAATACGTAAGCAAGCGTGAATCCTGCCGACAACAATAAAGGCACGCTTATTATCGAGAACATGATCGTTTGATACAATCCGAAGTTATCCACATCCTGGTTCCCGGATGATCCACCTTTTTCTCCTAAAATAAAAGTCACATTATCGCGGATCAACGTTAACGAGGTTTCGTTGACAATGTTAAACGAGCTCGTCGAAATAAAAAATATAGTACAATAAAGCATATCATTTCAATTGTGCCTCGCTTCGGGTGACTCGATGAAAGATAGAGACACCAATTATCCGTATACGTAACCGCCGCTAACGATCTCTGTCAAATTACATGTCAACCGTTGGAATCGAATTTACGGTTACGAAATTTAAAAGACCGACTAAACTATGTAACGATACCCCGGACGATCCCACGGATAAGACGATTTCCGCGAATCTTAACAAATCGGCATACCGAGCGAAAATTTCTTTAATTCACGATAATTTAACACGTGTGACAGGTTGATATTAACGAATCACGTCACCGTGTAACAGACAATATTGTAGCTAATTTGTTTTTTCCTCCGTTAAACCGGCGAACATTATAAAGTAACCGTAAGTACGAAAGAAGCACGTGGAAGTTCTTTAAATAATATAATTTGCATACGTTTCGAAACGATCGGTAATTAGGATTAATAATACATTTTCATTGAACGGGAATACGAATGACTAGTGGTCGGTTCAACTAAAACGCGGCCGACCAATCATACGCGTCCGGACAGCGATCCGAAAGCACGGTCAAGTCGTCGCTCTGCCACGAATTGGCAATTAAACGGTCAATTAATACGGTTAATACCTCTCGAGTCATCGGCGGTTTTCGGTACCGACGACGACGAGTCGTCTTTCTGCGAGCAAAAGAGCCTCATGCTGTCCTCCTCCTCCTCGGCTCTCAAACTGCGAACACAGATAGATACATACATACATATAGTACATACATACATACATACATAAGAGAGAATTATATTCCACACGGGCGACACTTCCTGGTCGACCTCGCCGAGGTGGGGTCGAATCGCTATTCAATCGTAGAATCGTATTAGAAACGTGACGTTTAATACAGTTCGCCAGGTTTCCCGCGGAAAACGAGAGGAATATACAACGCAATTGACGCCATCCAGGAGAGTTACATAAAGAAAACGAGATCAGTTCACGTCCAACCGAAGCTTGCAGAAAGCTTTTCCCCATAAAAACCGACTGGGACAACAGGGCAATGGTCACGCGAATAAGGCTTTCATACTATCCCGTTGTCGTATTATAATATTATATGGATGAACGTGTGAGAATGTGTGACACAAATTTATAACGGAGCTAGTATGTATAAGGTGTTAAATATGATGGACGACGTTAAGAGAACGTGATACACGTTATGTAGGATACTTTGTAAGCGTGATCGAACGGAAACTGACCGTGGAGAAAGCTTCCGATTGTTTTGCATTATAAGTGGGAATAACTAATTATTAATATGCGATAAGCGATAATGAGCATTGATATGTCATACCGTGACGCGCGTATCGCGTGGATTTGTCACGAATCCCGATTTTCCGACCGGCATGCGAAACTGAATAATACAACTAGCGATGATGAGAAATGAATAATATAGAGTAATTAATATACGTTTATCATCGTACGCGCGCTGACACTTAATGTGTTGCATCCGTTAAGCGTATCAACGACACTTGCACTTTCGCCCGTTTGCGTTTCCCCCGTTTTCTTTGACAAGTCTGCCGCGTTCAATTAATAAGTGGAAGCGAAGGGGAACTGAGAAATAAAAAGTCTATGGAAGAATCTTGTCTCGGAAACCCTTTTTCTTTTTTTTTTCTTCATTGACCTTCTACGAGAATGCCGGTGACTTTCTAATATAAAGATAAAACGTTTAAATCACCGGAATTCGCGCGGTATCCATGGTATCCGCTATCTCGCGTGTCCCGTATACATACTTTGACTAATACAATACTGAACAGACGGTAATGTCGATTAAACGATACTCGTGTAATATAATAAAGGTAATTAATTCTTCGACGACCAGCGTACCACGTTATTCGACGCGTTAAATGAATTAAGCAATTACAGGTGTTTCGCAGTTTAAGTCACGCGAAAATAAAACACGGTGATGATTATTAAAACACATTGTTCGCGTTCGGAATTGTATATAAGAAACTCATGGAACTTTGAGGTATTTCAGTTCTATAATGATAAGCCACGTGATCGAGAATTTTTTACGAAAATGAAATGTCATTTTCTTCGCGGAGAATAAATCTGCTTGGTAAAGATTTAACTGGAATACGAAGTGCATAGAACTTTCTTATTTTTATACATACGCGAAGTGACTATCATCCGAGTGAAAGTGTTGTCACAGTCAAGGTGTTAATAGACCATGCCACGTGTTTATTGGTTTACAGGTAAACCAACTGACTGTCTGTAACCTTTACGATCCAGATACTATCGCTTTGTCCTTCGTGCACAATTTTAAAGCAACTCTCGACTTCAAAGTATACGAAAGGCCGTATGCGTTAACGCGCAACATTTTGCATATATTAACATTCGAGTAAAGTGTCCGCTGAGTGTTTCAGCTACTTGAGACATCCTAATTTCTCAATTGTAAGAAAACCGTCGTACATTACATCGGATTAAAGAAATTTCAATCGTGTCGATTACTTCGCGCCACTTATGATTCGAGAAAGAAAAAATTCCGTGAGGACAAAAGAAAAAGAGAGAGACAGACAGAAAGACAAACGGGCAGAATTTCTTGTAACAGTGATACGAAGTTACAGATGTCAGAGTTGCAGTAACTCGATATCGTTTTCTAATATAATATTACAATCCAATCTGTCCCAATCAAACCCAATCAGTTATAGCGAGCAACGATCGTAACTAAATGTCCACCTTGAAGCGCAATTCAGTTAAGTAATCAATTGGTACTGGTAATTGAAACGTTCCTATCTGGAATCCCATTCTTCTTAATTCGATACGGAATTCTTCCTATCGCGTTAACGACATGATCATTACACTCGTCTTGCCAGAGAGAGAGTGTATGTTACTTATCGTTTTGACAACATTCTTTATTATTCCAGTGTCACGAAAAAATTTTCAAAAACCGGTATTAAACGTTCCCACCAGGAAATTACATGAAATTATTCACCAACGCTATTTTACATAGATTACCCACGATTTTTTTCAGAACAATGCAGACACATCGCGTGATCGTGTCGTTCAACCGTGTAATGACACACTGATTACGTTCAATGGCTATTCGAACGTCATTTAATAAAGTATCTCGTATCACCGACCGAAATAATTAAGAATAGATACACAGCCGGGATACAGTTTATCGGAAAACTCTGTTACCTGTGTACAGTGGTCTACAACCGATTCTGTTTATCCTCGAGGTTTTCGTTCGTTAACAGGTGTTCAAGCACAATCGTTCACTAAAACCATAGTCGCCGCGACGATGTTTATAAAAGCTGTTCAACACGATTAACAAAAATCACGTTCGTCCGGAGTGCCGTGTTGCATCGCGGGTAGGTACCTGTTGCCTTCTTGTTGCAGCGACAACTGTCTTTGAAGGTAAACGCATTCCACCGTAATGCCCTCGATGTTCACAGGGAGGGGGAGGGGGGTGGGGGAAGCAAAATAGACGGAGGGGGAAGGGTCAGTCCTTAGGTTCCAATGTTTCATATTCGAGGAACCGTCGATGAGATCAACGAAACTGGTTTAATTATCTCGAAATTCGTTTAATATTAAATACGTAATTATTGATGTAAATACGAACTTGTATTTTGAAATATAAATCGGACGCGTGGAACTACGTGTCAAAGTTACTGCTCTTAAGATTATGGTAAATGTTTTGAAACATGTTCGGTAGAGTGTTGACACCAATTCAGGGTGGAACAATGATTTTCTAAGGAAATTCTCAATCATAATATTACACTTACCTGGTAGTTGAAATAAGATTAACAGGATTGGTGAGAAGTGTAAGAGTGGTGAGAATATTGTCACGTGTTCCGAGTACATTTTCTTTTTTTGTATTTCTCCCCTTGTTTCTAGACCTACGTTATTTCAAGTTCTTAGAAACTATGGTCCTTAAGTCGAGAAGTATGAATAGTTCAATAGTGTACTTTGGGGTCTTGTTTTCGGGACTTAGTCACGGAAGAAAGTGGATAAGATTTATCAATAATTATGATACACGGCGTGATATCATCTGTGACTGAAGAGAAAGAGTTACTACAATTCGAAAACTGTTTTTCGAAGTTTCGTCTTCTGAAATACAACGCACTATCGATTATGTTGATGATTTATAGCCATTACTGGTAGCCCCATGTACGTTTATGTATATGTATAAAATTACATCTATAATTCATCACTTTTTTCCGCGTAAAATATTTGCACAGTTAACACTTATTATAAGCTGTGGTAATTCAAAAAAAAAATAGTCGTATAAAATTATGTAAAATACGGTAGACACTAGTGCAGATAGATAAGGCACTCCGCGTAAATGTATATTTTTGTCTTATTCAGTTCATCGAAAGCAACTGGAGAAAAATCAAATAAAACTGGTTTCCACCGGACTATACCGGATGCAACAGCTGCATGTAACTAACATGCGCTGGTTTATTGTTGCATCATGTATATATGTAGTCGATGTAAAAAGAAATTAAAATAGTCAACAATTTCGACAACGGCGTGAAACGCTCCGTTTTACATTCACAATGTTGCTCGAAACTGCACACTTTGTTCTCCATATCGTATCGCCACGCAAACCGTAGGAAATCGTGAAACTTCGAAATTAGATAAGGTAATGTTTTTAATGATTTTCATGAAAATGATAATAAATACATAGAGAAAATATCGTTCGAATTTTAAGCAAATCGGGGAAAAATACTCGGCTTTTCATTCGATAGCCTCGTGAAATGATGTTTGCAGTTTTAACAGTAATGAGGTTTGTTCTATGTCCCATTTAGATAGATATAATTTATCGCTCTGGTTGCAATGTAAATATTAATACTCGATCACGTAGAAAGCTTCTAACGAAATTATCTGGAAAGAAAACCAAACGAACATGAAGCACCTATTTCGATATTATTGGTATAATATTTTAATATTAAAGTTTTCGTTTCGTGCGCTCATTTAAAATTCTATAAATGATAGATACGGAAATATAAGTCGTTTTAATGATATTAAAAGATTCTCGAGTCACTGGAACACGAGCATAATTTATCATTTATATCAGGAAACGTTCATATCTCATTATTAATTCGAGCTCGTGAAATTGATGATAAGAACGTCTTTCGAAACTAATTATGTTAACTATTTGTTACGTTCGTCGGATTTAGAGGAAAATTCGAAATTCAAACAACTCTGACACACTAATTACACACTGGATCATCGAGCGGGTTTCTGTGACACAATTATGTTAAATTACAGGATAGGAAGAAACGTAACGACGATATTAATTGTTCGTTCGTTAAATATTTGCCGTCTACTCCAATCTGTCAAATCAAATAACGGTCTTGTCCTGATTTTCAAAGAAAAACAGATAATGCTCGAGCTTTATCATAGTTATTAAAGAAAATCTGTTTTTCTAGGACGAACAGGAGCCTGTTTGTACGACGATAACCGACATTTGTTTAAGATTTATTCAAAGCTATCGATTGTCCGAGCTCTAAACCTCAATCCGTAGAAAAACACGAAGCGGTATGAACCGGTATGAAGATACCGCCGAAACTCCCGTCTAATAAATTTATATTTCCACGACAATTATTTAAACTACGAATCATGCATAAACATTCAGTGATATTGAACAAATATAGTGCGGTGAAAAGAAGAAACGTTATATCGACGTAAGAACAATAGCCTTGGTCATTTTTTAATTCGTCAACCGTAAAACTAATTGTTCTACTTTAACCAACAAAGCGAAATGACAATGTGTATTTAAGTATTAAATACAATTTTGTTTCGTTTTCAGTGTTCGCGTTCTTCGGACCTTCGGTTCAGTAACCCTGATTGTTAATGACGTACGAAACAGTTGTAATAAAATATAAGGAAAGCGTACGAAGGTTCCACGACAAAATACAAGGTAAGAATATTAAATCGTGCCAAGTCAAATCGCAAGTTTCTCGTATGGGACATTGAATTGTCAAGTATATAGATACTTAACTTGCGCGCAACGAAACAAAGCCTTCACATACTTTTGATACAAAGACAGTTCATAAGAAAAATTGTGCCTTGAACAGGCGTTGACAATTTATTAATCATTCTTAAGGAATTGTTTCATTTTCTAACGTTTATCTAGTTGTAAATTAATCTATGATAATATGGAACACAATAATCGTCAGCTGTTCAATGTAAACGCCATTAAAATGATTTATTTTAAAAAATTCGATGACGGCGAATTTATTTGTCATATCGAAAAGGCTCTTTATCAGCTTTGCGTGCAGATTAAGTGAGTATCAATGTATCAATGTATTTTACAAAAAAGCAAATCGACAAAGTGATAAAAATAAACGCCTTCACTAAACTATACAGTGGGTCGCGATAAATGTGTACACCGTGGTCTCGTTAAATCGTAAAGTATGTAAAGGCTAAATTATTTTTAGACGATTCGTGACAGAAAAATTACACCGCACGTTACAAGCGATACTCGCATATCTAAAAAAACATATTTTTAAAAACATTGACCGACTATACCCGACCTCGCGATTAATTTCTTTAGAAAATATTTGTAAAATAATAAAACGTACGGGGATTCGCGAGACTCATAATAAGATTTCCCTCTAACAATTTTTTACGATACCTACGAGGAATAACTTTTCATACAGCGATTACAAAAGCGTTAAGCACAGTTCCGGAACGTTTATAACAAATTACTCACATTTTAGAGCCCATTTTGGTACCCATGATGCCAGGCACTTTTAAACCCGTTTTAATGCACTCGGTCGCGAGGAGTCCGTCCGACGTTAAAACGAAAAACGGTTCCCCCGGAGCAAAGGAAACCGCCGATCCAGCTTGACTTTAAACTGTCGAGGCACTCGCGTTTCCTTTGTTCTATATATTCACAGTTCAACGAAGGTTCAGATACTCGAAACTTTGTCAGTGCTTAGTCATACGGAGAGCAGAAGTTTGTACTCAGGACTACGTAGGAGGAGACTGATGCAGCGGGCGGTAAATGACGAAAAGTTGGAGACAGCTGAAGCCACCGTGAGTAGCGCAACGTTTTTCCAACCGAGTCTTATCTGACTTATTGTAAAAGTTCGGTCAACAAGCCGGTAGCGGGGTGTAACACACCAAGTACGAGACTGATTGGATGTATGTATTACGGTCTCGTAGGTGTAACATGGATGTCTATTAAACGATTCTTCCCAGCGATACGTCTGTCCGCGTACTGATAGCCGTTTTCCTTTACCGTTCCCTTTCGACTAGAGATAGATAATAAATGTGGGAATTACTATAGGCCTTTACGTAAAATTGATAACTCCACTGGTATTCCGTGGTTCAAACTAGATACCGCGGAAGTCTATTAAATCAGACTTTTTTTGTGTGTGTTTTTTTACGTTTCAAACGCCGATCGCTGTCACGTTCTGTTCTCTCGTTCCGTCGCGAATAAATTTCACCGATAAATTCAATTATGCTATCACTGCACACGTATACGTGAAACAGGTAGCTGTTGAGAATACTGTGGTTTTTTTTAGATACCTGCGTGAAAAACTGTTAAGTTATATTGTTGGCGATTGATACGTACCGTCGATACGTCCATTTACTGTTAACGGGTCATTAATAATACGGGCAGATAAATGTTACAGGATTTGATAGACAGTTTTATAGAAAATTGATAAGAGAAATCTTAATATGACTTTGGTTAGATATCGAAAGCTACTAGTCTTTTTTTTAGAGATATGATTGTTATAAGACCGTGCGGTGGCGCTCCGTGAAAAAGTAATTGATAAAGATATTTCTTAATGGTATTACGTATTGTCTTGGGAAATGAAAATATGACACCTGTCAATAACGTGTTAACCATGACAAGTGCCATTTTTTCATTTGTCACTAATTTTTTTGTTTTAGGTTTGCTTTTGTTCAAATGTTTTTTAAACGCTAATTAGATAAAGTATTAAATTATTTTCAATATATACGTGCAAAATGATGTAGCTGCGTAATAAAATAATATTCGATACGCTGAAAAATGAAACAGTGAAGCTATTAAAACATACATATATGTATGTAGTCTAACAATATCTATTTAAGTTAAACACGATCTGGATCCTGATTGTTCTCTCGAGACATACGCAGAAAATATCTCATTAAAATTCGTTTGCCTGGGTCTACTCATTAGCTAAACTATGTACCATATTTACTTAAGCGGCTGGATTATCAGAAGTTTAATTCAAGTCAAGTCTCCTATCTAAATGTCTATCGATCGATCTTCTCTGGCATTTTGTATTACTATGTCAATGGCAGCAATTACCTGTTTTATTATCAGATAAACGAACTCCCAGATAATAATGTAAAATGTAACACTTATATCTGTTATCATTAGTATCAATCAAAGTATGTTGTACATCTTGCCGATTTTCAAAAAATATAATCGGATTTTACTTCTTTTTTCTGCGTATACTCATCGTATCGACTTTTACTTTAAATATTCTACATTTTTGTAAATATATCGTTGTATGTACTACTTTTTAGTTCAAATATTCTATTTTTTAAATTTTATCCGCCATTTACATCATAGTTCATCGATTCACCGCAGAGCGGCGCTCCTTTCGTATGCGTCTGAAATTTTGCAGTCTTCAGTCTATCATGGGATAAGTGACGTTTCGATTCATGGTTTGAAATATGTTCATTGTGTTGCATGTCAGCGGTGTTGGTTAATTTTTCAAAACATAATTACATGTTTCACCAAGTCCGTTCAATTTTCGATGAAAGTACCAGACATATAGTTTTGGAACTGTTCATTTCTTGCTTCCCACAATATCTTAACCACGATGCCTTGACGAAAACAAAACAGCTCCAAAGTTTTGCGTATTTACTCCAAGAATAAAAGTTTCTCGTCCGTCTGACAAGGCTGGTCTAAATAAAAGTGTCGGTACACCTTTACAATGTCTGCTACCGAAACTACAGTTATTTTCGCAAAGCTAGAAGCCCTGAAAGACATCAGGTAAATATCGGAAGTTCTTTTCAGTGTTGGATTGTCGAAATTCCATATTATTTCGTGGAATCTCGCAGTTTATAAAATAAGCTTCCGCGGCGTCTGTGTAATGAAGAGTGCAGTGTACTATATGGGTGTGTAAATTTTGACAAGTTATAACATAAATTCGATACTTTATTAGGTCGAAGACACTTCAATTGGAGAAAATGAAACAACGAATTCTTCAAGAAGTTGAACAGACTGAGCAGGAAGAAAAATGTCTCTTAGAATACAAGCAAGAGATGGATCTGTTAATGCAGGAAAAAATGGCACACGTGGAAGAATTGCGGCAGATACATGCAGACATTAACGCAGTATGTTTAAATTTACATGTTTTATAGGTATACTTTATGTTCTATATATTACATACCAATTAATGTATTTTCCATTGTTTAGATGGAGTCTGTCATTAAACAAGCAGAAGAAGCTAGAAACAGAGCAAGAGAAACAGCAAAACTGATTCATAATAACGACTATCAACCTTTAAAACATGACATAGACCGGATGCGTAGAGAATTCTTAGGTTTAGAAAGATTACCAGAATTATATGAAACAGAATCAGATCTCATTTCACCTGAGTAAGTACATTTATTTCTTGCTCATTTTATTAAACATTCAAGAATTAGTCAATGTCTGTATTTTTACAAAATTCTTAACTGCCTATACAATACGATCTTATAATATACCCAAAATAAGTTCTAGGATGTGTCTAAATTACACTTTTATCGTGTAGACGGTTTGTTTCCAGCTACTTTGAGCGTCCAATGCAAAAAGCAGAGTGGAGGGTGGAAGTACGCGGGGAGGACTTGTTACCTCCACTTAGTTTACACCATCCTGGGCACCCAGGTGGTTCTACACCCTTCCTTGCTCCCCAACCCCTTCAAGGTCCAAGTAAACCAGAACCAAGACCATTGCCCCCAGCACCAGGTCCACCCGCTCCAACATTCAGGTACCACTGGTATATCTCAATTTTATATTATACTTCTATGTAACAATGCATGTTTCGTGAACATACATTTGTGTTATGTACATAATATTTGTCTCATGGAAATAACATAAACTTTGGTTTATGAAGATATATAAATACCATTGGACATAATTATTGATTGTGAAAATTGGCTATTTGTTTGAAATTTTTCCTTTTTATCATGTATAAACAATCGTTGTTAACGGAAATGCATGGGAAAAAATGATTAATACTGATAGATATAAGGTAGGTACATCATGCATTGTTTTCAGGCAACAACCACCCCCTATGAAGTCATGTCTTTCATGCCATCAGCAAATTCACAGAAATGCACCAATCTGTCCACTCTGTAAAGCTAAGTCTCGATCACGTAATCCTAAAAAACCAAAGAAGAAAGACTAATTTTAACTGTAAGTGTTATTTATATAAACCATCACAATTACTGTCATTTACTTTTTAAGGGTACACAATAACAGTTTTTATAATTCATAGCAACTACACAGATCTATAATACTGTAAGAACTTGCATTAAACAAAAAAAACATCATATTAAAGTATACGTAGGATATATCTATTTATAGCAACTTTTTAGTTTTATCATGAGACTTTATTCTTGAGTTTTATAATATTGTATTTATGTCAATGATGTGTAGACAATTACAATAGATCGTAATTAAACAATTTTTACTCAGTGAGGGATACAAATAAAACTGAATGTACTGCATCACTTATTTTAAACAGATGTCCTTTAGAAATGGCACAAATGGAATTTCATAATCAGTATTGCATAAATATTATTAATATTTGATAGAAATGATAGAGATTCTTTTATATACTGAATATTTTTCTGAATTTAAGACCTCTGTTTCTCTTTGTTTCAATTATATACATTAATTTATTTCATTCATATCCCTTACTATTTACAATATTTCATATATTTCCACAAATATTAAGTATTTGGATATATTCATATTTTGATAAACTATTATCATTATTACAATTATATCTCTTAGAAAATAGTATTCTCTTAATCCATTTTGTCAAATTAATTTAATTATGGTAAGTACCATTGATTCAGCTCATTTATTAAAAAAACAATGGATATTTTTAATTTTAACTTGTAAGCTTTTGTCACATCAGTCTTTTCAATTGCAGTAACAATATTATTGTTGATGAAATTCAGAAATTTTCTGCACAATATAATACTCCTATTCCATTCGAATATTAACCTTTTAGCTACTGTGCGCCACTGTAGTGGGTTTCGAGTATGTTACTTTTTCGAACGATACACTATCGTTCACTTTAGACACTATAGTTTTGTAGTCACATTGTCTATAGATATGTTTATTTTTTGAACTATTTACATGAAAATGTATCAATAAATTATAACTTATTGATTTACGACTCTATTCCGATCTGATGTGACAGTAAGAAAAACGTTATGCACAGTTTCGTGCAGTTCACGACGAAGCATGCTGTACAAAGATACAGTGTTGCGGAAAGTCCCGTCGTAGCTAAAAGATTAAAACAATATGTCATACATCAGTAGTCCTGCCTATAAAGATTGTACTGTCAGTATTAATCAGATTACGCTTTTATTTGATAGTAACAAAATATTTTTATCTTGCCTATTGCGTAGATTCTCTTATAGTTAAAGCAGTAACAGTATAAATTCGTAGCAAAATCTTGTGATAATCTTCTTCTTGAAGGACATATTTCTCATATTATAAAATTCTCAACTTCATAATAAGATTTTCTATATTGCATTGCATTGCATATCGTTCAATCTCGTACAGTATTTGTAGTTAAACTGTACAAATAAACTAGCATACTAACTTCATTCCTACGATAATTTATATCCTGTCCTCGTATAATAGTCTTAAAGGCATCACGTCATTTTATAGTCAGCCAGTATAGGTACTTACAAATAGAAAATGTTTAATAGAAAGCTGTAAATATTCATAAAAAATATAGTTTGACCATATAATATCATAGTCATATTGTTAAACAAGTTGCAGTGGCAGTCATATACGATTACGTAGGGTAATATCAAATTCCATTTCGAATGTAATTACTCCTAGACTTTATCACATTCTACAGTTTTATCATTTCTTTGAAAATCGTCAGATTCCTCGGTATCATTCTTAGATTTCATATGAACCAATGGAATTTCTGTATCAGGCTTTTCCTTATCTATTTCATCAGGTACCTTGGCAGGAATTAAACGCTTATTGACAATTTGTAACCACAGCATACATAATAGTAATGTCAATCCCGTAATACCGAAAGTATGATATGTTCCGTAACGGGTGTAAATAACACTAACGAAAACTGGACCCATAACGCGAGATGCGCAACCAGCACCTGTCATTAAACCCATCCAAACACCTTGCGGTCGGGGTCCGAGTACTTTGCTAAATATTGTCTGAATTAAAGTGACGCCTAAGGGGTATCCAACCGTGGTAAAACCATATCCAATAAAAAATTGTGTCATCGTAATTTGCGGAGTATACAAACACCACTCTTGAGAACTTGGACATCCCAAGATTTCTGTGCCGTTGATATCCTTAGTAATATTATTATACGCTATAACAAATTTTTCAGAATTTACATTTTTAAGTAATCATACCATCGATTTTAGCATACCGTGATTCAGTATATAACGAGTATGATTGCTAGATATAGAACATATAAAGCATATAAAAGATTATTTTTATACTTACGTCCCAGATAGGCAATTTTTGGAGGATCTGAGCCCCATGGGATACAAAGTATTCTTCCTATGACCATAAACAAAAAGCCGCCCCATAACATTACATTACGTTCCTTGAATCTATAAAAAAATACATCTTAAGAAACTAGTATAAAGAGATAAATAAGTGAGTAAATTGTAGCTAAAACTTTAAAAAACGTACCTCTTACACAAAGGTTCTATCATAGTAAATGTAATACAAGCAACTATAGCACCAATACTCATTAGTAGTCCCATATAATATAATGCTTCAATTTTCGACCAAGCAAACTGATCCATAGTGAGGGAAGTACCAAGTCTAAACCAAATAATTATCAACAATTAAGTATATACGGTTTATAAATAAAAAATCAAAACTGATATTATTTTACTTACGTCTCGAGGAGAACAAAATTAAAAACGAGAACAAGAAAAGCACAAATTAATGTCCAAGATGCCAAGTAGTCGGGTTTTATGGATTTCCATGTTTCTCTTTCTGGAATGTAAAACAAACTTGTTTACCTAAGTTCACCGAAAATAGTATAAAATACATAGAAACATGTTATCTTGCCTGTTGTTTTTCCTTGATCTCTCATAGCTTCACGTATAGCAATTCTATGTTCTTTGAAATTCCATGGTAGGAACATTATAAAATTTAGTATTCCCATTATAACGTTTATCCAGGCAGCCATAGTGTACATGTTAAAAGGTAAACCTAAAAAACGTACACCCTCATCTCCAAGAGGTGTTACGGCAGCTTGCAACCCTGGACCTACTACAAATCCCAATACCTGAAATGTTTGTATCAACATATACGTAATCAATTTGAAACAATTACAAAGATGTATTATCGAATTGGTATCAGGAAAACAAGTATACTATATTACCTGTGCAAGAGATACCATAGAAACTGCTTGTGTTCTTTCCACCAGTTTTGTAGCTGCAGAAAGATAAGATCTTGCTACCGCAATATTAGCTGTAATTAATAGATCACTAGAGTATACCTTATGCATTTTTTTAAGACATATGTGCATAAATGCTGAATTCAACTTCATTAAAACGAATCAATGCAATACAAACCAGAGCTTACTCCAACCAAGAATCTAGCACCAATCATATAAACCTTTCGATCGCCTGGTATGATTTCAAGAATACTATAAACTCCTGATGCAAATGTAAAAAGGGCTAGTGTTGTTAAAAGTGGTAATCTTACTGATCCTCTTTTATTACCCCACCATCCTACCAAAGGAGAAAATAACATTTGTCCCAAAGGATTAGCAGCAACTACGTATCCCATAAATTCCTTTCCTGCTGTAGGATCCAACTACAAAATTAGTGTACTTTTATGTATTATAAATCAGCTTTATTATCCTTTTGTTACAATTACCTTATCAAGGTATGGCCATACTCCTGTTAGTATAATACTGAAACCTAACGACATAAGGAACATAGTGAAGTATATTATATAGATACTTCTCCATCGTTCCTTTCTTTCAGTTACAGTTTCTAAATCATCGTCCAATGGAGCAGGGTTTCTATAATGTATATTGTAATGAATGCAATATTTCAGAATAACTTATAAAAATATAGGATAATAAATAGATAACATTATTACTTTTCTGTAAATTTCCTTCTAATCCAATCCATTTAGAAATTGTATATAGACTCCAACAAAATGAGCGGTGTATTCTCTTAACACTTGTAGTTATGTTATTTCTTGTCAGCTAATGCCAAAAGTATTGTTCATCTAAACAAAAATTAAATTAGAGTCTGTAGAGTACAAAATATTTAAGATTTAATATTGCGTATATACATATGACTTACATTTTTTATTGATCATTACTTTATAATAAACAGGTACTGCATTTATCAAATTTCCTGTAGAACTTTTGCTACTTTCTAATTACATAAATTAAAGCACATAACTTTTATAACCATTAAATAATATTTTATTCATTTGTAAAATGTAACTGAAATTATTTATTGAATGTTAATTTCATGTTTTGAACTATATATTTAGTCAAGCTGTATATAGCACTGTTTAAAGATCTAACAATAGTTACATTATATAGTACAACAATTGGTAATGTTATTCCCCCCAAAAAACAACTGAAAAGCCATCTATTTGTTTGTTATATAAACAAATATTTACCAACGTTTGCAAAGTCTTTCGAAAATTACAAGAAATAACTATATTCTATGTCTTTCTTTTGTTTGAAAATCCGCAGGAATATGTAGTTGCATATATTGTAAAACTGTCACACTCATGTTCAAAGTAAACAAAATAGTAGTAGATTTAAAAAAAGAAATACGGTTTTGTTCACGTTACCACGAATTCATGATGAATTTATACAAAATCTGCGTATATCACGGTACATATCAATCGTGCTAACAACGCGCGACGGGCGTTACGTCGGGAGATAATTAAATGTAAATGGCATATTTGTGATTGAAACATATTGTGATCATAGAACATATACCTATCAATCCCACTCACGTACAAAAGTTATCAGTCATACTTTTCGTGCAGACGTTTAATTAAAAGGCAGTATTTGTTAAAGATGCGCGTACGACTCCGAACACTCAACCGTATACGCGTGCAATGTCCTTTTCTTTTGTTCAATCGAACTTAATCTCATCAGATAAAGACAAAAGAAACACGTGTCGCGTACTGTAGTGCAACAGCTGATTGCAGCTGTAAACGTGTATATTATGTACACACACATACAAAAATGCACTGTGTCGATGAAGTTTTATTATTCACGATCTGCACATGCTTTTAAGTACCCCTGTTGTATCCCCGAATCGTCCCATTTATTTATACGTGTGTTTTGCTGGTCGTAGCGTATAATCGTATTCGTGTTTGTAATGATTATTAATGAGCGACACAATTGCAAAATGGAATAGAATGAATAATACCTACGTAAATATTCGGCGCTGTACCATGCAAAGTTTTAAAATAATACCAGGATGTTACGTTCGAAACAAATTTATCTTTAGCTTAACGCTACATCGTAGCATTTGATTTCGTAAGAATACTAGTGTTAGGTTTATTTGCATTCTGTTATTGTTTTGCAGGGAAAGTTGCATTCCTTGGTATGATACCCGTTTCTGCGATGAACAATAACATATTCATTTTGTATCGATTGACATGTCTTTATTTATTTTCTGTTTAGTTCTATGTTTCTAAAGCAACACGTGATTCTAATGATAAGATTACTACTGTAGCAACCCGTTCGCCATGCACAAACGTACAAAAAAATGAATGTAAATCTGTCATGTATGATTATGTTTGATGACTGTCAGAATCTTTTAGCAAGGTCAGCCATATTTTGATTCACCTGATTCAACACGCTCATAGTGAATACTAGCTTTAAAAATCAATCCATAAAGATGTTAAGCAATAATAATTGTTTATTTATCGTTTCATTTTTAAAATATTGATACTAAATTAACATTAATAAAAAATAAATATTATCCATCCAAATATTTTGAGAAAGATAATATTAATAATTGACTACTACTCTAAGTAGTTACTATTACTAACTCCCTTACTTATTGATTAACACTATTCTAAGTATATGTAAAGTTATACTTAGATAAAAATAAGTCATTAATTTTTATTTTACAGTAGTATTCTGCATGAACTTATCACGAAAGAAAAAAAGTAATGCCAATGAAAACTTTTAACAATATGAAAATTTAAAACATAGACAAAAAACTCTGATCATTGAGTTGCATTTAAGGAGATAATGCAATCGTTGAACAACACAATTAGTTATTACCAAAATTGGCAAAACTCTTTATTTATGAGAAATTTGTCCATTAGAATCAGTATAACTATTTTATATCGCTATGTAATACATACTAACTTCCTATGTTGTAATATATTCATATAAGTCTCTTGGTATATATTTATATATGAAAAAATATTTATTTTATGTAAGATAATTACATTAATATGGTTGATAATTGCGCTGAACCATGTGTTTGCCACTGTGTCGCTCTAGTCTGTCGCCTTTCTCATTATTACGTCGGTCCCAAGGATTATTACGTCTTCCCTGGCCTTGATTTTGACGTCCCCAATCATAGTGTGGTCTACGTGGTTTATTATACCATGGATCCATAATTGGTGGTTTCTTCAATTCCATACTTTTAATTTTCATAAATGCGCTATCTTTTTCTGTATAACGATCAGCAAATTCATTTTCACATTCATCCAAAAACTTCTTTTGTTCTTCTGTCATTGTTGCTTCTCCCATAATGTTCTTGTCTTGTCCTCAATAACACTAGTTTACAACTAAACAAAAATAACAATAATTATGGTAAATAATTAAATATGTATAATAATATTTTATATAAAATGCCTAAAATTGAAAATATACAATGCTAAATGTGAATTACAACAAATATAACAACAAAAATAAAGTATCTAACGATTCTATGTAATTATAATAATTAAATAGGTGTAGTGTTACCAAGCAACCAGAAAGATTAATACAGCAATAATTAGAGATGTTTCACCCTCCCTTGCATGAAAGTTGTTGGTAAACAATTGATTTCATAGAAATAACGTGCTTCTGTTGCTTTACGAATTCCTGTAATAACATTAATACATTAAAGGATCATTAATAAACAATTAGTATCACGTAAGCTTCAATCATTACATTTTAACAAGAAATTTAAAGTCACAAATTCATTGAGCAGCTGAAATGGTGTCGACTCGTGTGATCCAATGTATTACACACCAATGGATATTTTACTAATTTTCAATATCAGCTACATTGTCAATAATATATAATTAATAATTTCGCAGGCTTTTCGTTTAATAAATTTTATACTATTATTTCGCTCCAATAATCCTTATTATAATGACATAAAGTATATGAATGCCACTAGAGTAACCAATCAGATTATTCAATATTCGCCTAAAATTAAAGAATCATGTCTCAATAAAATGTCTGTGTCCGATATATTTATTTATTAAATACGAATATATTGAAACAGATACCACCTAAATGAAATGTATTAGAATATGCAGAAAAATAATATATGAACAAAATTAATAGATTGCGTTTATGGAAATGCAATAAATATGTAGTAAACAGTAGTATAGCCTTAATGCGTCGCTCTGATGTAAACAGGCCTTTAATGATTTTGGCGGCATAACTATTAGCCGCTATTAACATAACATGGATCAGACGTGGTGTATTACGGCACTAGTGAAACTATGAGAAAACGTGCTTATTTATGAATATTTCTGACATTACGAACTTGTTCGGAACGTGTCAGTAGAAAATTGAATGTAAGAAGTAATTATATCGGGAGGAAGAATAAGTTTTCAAAGTGAAGTTTAGTGAAAATAGTCGACTACAGACAGGATGATATCCGCTATCATCTCAAACGCTGAGAGCTATGAAACTGAAAAACAGATCAAGATTGCGGGCAAAGAGGAACGTAAAGTACCTTTAACGAGGCACTTTGTTAAAAAAAGTAAAAGTATGGAAGCAACAGTCGAAACAAATTTGGAGGTAATTAGTAAGGATAATATACATAGTAATGAGAGTAAAACTAATTCACCAATGACCAAAACAATGCTGCCCAAAGAAATGAACAGTGATAGAATACAGCTTCGTAATGGAAAGTGTATCAGTGCAGATATTAAACCGAATTCGAATAAAATGAATGGCGTGGCTATGAAAAATGTAACATCAAAATCAAAGACTCAGGTGAAAAAAGCTGTTAAGCGAAAAAGTAATGGTCTGGAAGAACTTTTGCCAAAATCTCCTGTATTAGAACAAAACAGAGAAGATGTAGTATCTCCCGTGAAGCCTGATATTGAGCCAAGGCAAGAGCAACAACAGTCAAATATTGAATATGAAGACAATATTCAAAAGAAAACAAAAGTAGAAAATAATAATTTGAATGTAGAGGATGTAAAGGTACAACCCAAGAAAAGTACTAGTCTTCAACAAAAATGTGAATACTGTTGTCAAAAATTAATGGATTATGACCTAAAGATATATCCGGGTCATCCAAATGGTGCAGAAGAAGAACTCATTGCATTAACGGATCCCAAATTATCCTTATTTACAGGAAAAGAAATGGTTGTTCATGAAAGCGATGAAAGACCACAGAATAAGATAACTGATTTTTGGTATGTTATATATACATATTGTATTACATTACAGTAATATTAAGAGACATGAACATTTGAGAAACTATTGGTTACACTTTATAAATTTTTACTTTTCTTTTTTTCCTTTTGTTTTTACTTTTGTAGTGTGTACGATAAGAATGGACATTTATGTTCTTTTGACACCGGCCTGATCGAAAAGAATGTAGTACTATATTTTTCTGGTTATATGAAACCTATTTATGAAGAAAACGCATGTCCAGAAGGAGGTGTGCCTACTAAAGATATGGGACCAATAAATGAATGGTGGGTGTCAGGATTTGACGGTGGTGAATTAGCTCTCATAGGATTTAATACACCGTTCGCAGAATACATATTAATGGAACCTTCTGAAGCATATGCACCATTTATGGAATCCGTAAAGGAAAAAATTTATATGAGCAAAATAGTTATTGAATTTTTATTGGATGAAATTAATCCTACTTATGAGGACTTGTTAAATAGACTACAGGTAACACAATTTTAATATTCACCTCTACTATGAATAAACTGTAAATAACTGTTAATTGCTCTTATAGACTATAGTTCCACCAAAAGGATTATCAAGGTTCACAGAAGATTCTTTATTAAGATATGCACAGTTTATCTGCGATCGGGTTATTTCATTTGATGCATCAGCAGGGCCTGAAGATCCATTACTAATTACAAGTCCGTGTATGCGTGCTTTGATAACACTTGCAGGTGTAACATTAAATAAAAGAATTGCATTCCGTAGAAGTCAGTGTAGAGATCAAAAAAACAAGAAATTGACTTGGACAAGGGCCACAACAACCAAGCTTGTTAATAACATGTTTGAGACATTTTTTTCCGATCAGTTAGCAAAGGATAGTGAAAAAGAAGTGCAGGTATGTATAAAATGACAATTTTGTGCTAAGTTACATTCATTAAGGTATTTTATGCACTTAATAGGGTCCAAAGCGACACAGGTGTGGAGTGTGTGAAATCTGTCAACAACCAGACTGTGGCACTTGTGCTGCTTGTAAGGATATGACAAAATTTGGTGGAACTGGTAAAAGTAAACAAGCTTGCAATAGAAGGAGATGTCCAAACATGGCAGTACAGGTAATAACACTTAAGAGAAATGCGCTTCTAATCAGAAATAAAATTTCTATCACAAAAGTTTATAAAACATATTGAATTATTCTAATTTTAGGAGGCCGATGATTCAGATCCAGAAGATGACGAAACTGCTGAATTACTCGTAGAAAGTGGAAAAATCACTCAGAAAATGATCCTAAAAGAATTTAAACATGTAGAAAAAGAGATTACATGGGTCGGAGAACCCATTAAAGACGACGGAAGAAGAACATTTTATAAATCTGTCATAGTTATTGATGAAGAAATAACAACAAACGACTATGTACTTATTGAATCTAGTGATTCCACTGTTCCACTACAAATCGCTAAAGTTATATACATGTGGGAAGATAAAAATGGCGCAAAATTATGCCATGCAAATTGGTTTAGAAGAGGTAGCGACACTGTACTTGGTGAAACATCAGATCCGTTGGAATTATTCTTACTAGACGAATGTGACAATGTACCGTTCACGTCCGTCAAATCTAAAGCCACTGTTATATACAAAGAAAGTCCAAAAAATTGGGCCGAATTGGGTAATTCCATTATTCCTTGTTGATACACTAATGTAACGCATACATTAAAATAATATGAAGTCTATTTCAGGTAATGCAGACTTATTGCCAGAAGATGAGATAAAAGATAATAATGGAAAAACATTTTTTTATCAAAAACAGTATACTCCAGAAAATGCTCGTTTCGAAGATCCAGCTCCCGACCCCGTTTGCCCCCGAAAAGAAATCAGTCATCGATTTTGTCCAGCTTGCGTGCGCTTTACTAATCTACAGTGCTATTATACGCCAAAGGTATAACGAATAATAATTTAGGGTTTTATCGGTAAAATATCTTTGTTTAACAACACGATTAATGTCTTTTATTGTTCAGGTTTTTAATCGAGAAGAAGAGAAAAGTAATAAGGAAGTAACATACGGTATGGTAAAATACAAGGGGGAAGAGTTTACTGTTGGATCTGCCGTATTTCTTTCACCGTCGGCGATAAAACATAAATTTACATCAAACTGTCATATTCCCTCAAAAATGAAAAAGGGAAAAGTAGACGAAGATATGTATCCTGAATATTATCGAAAATCGTCTGAGCATGTAAAAGGTTCGAACTATGATACGCCCGAACCTTTTCATATCGGATACATAAGTGGAATATATGCTACAACTACGAATCAATTGGTAGCGTCTTCTGATATTTGGATTAAGATAAATAAAATGTATAGACCAGAGAATACTCATAAAGGACCTAGTCTTATGCAGCAAGTTGATCTTAACGTGGTGTATTGGAGTGATGAAGGTAATAGTGCAAAGCTTTCTATTAACAAAAAGACTAATGACAACTAATCCAATAAATATAATTGAATGCAATTGTAGTATGCGACGTCAGGTTTTCGGAAGTAGCGGGTAAATGTTACCTTACATACTCGGAAAATTTAGATCAGTCTGTAGAAGAATGGACTGCTGCTGGTTCGAATCGTTTCTATTTTTCTCAAGCCTACAATGTTTCGGAAAAAACGTTTACCGATCCACCGAATCATGCCATGAATATTGGAAAATGTGGGAAAGGAAAAGGGAAAGCAAAGTGTAAGAGTAAAAGATCTGAGAACAGTAGTACGAAAAAAGTATTTGAGAAACCTGTAGATTATTGTATCATACCAAACAAATTAAAAACGCTCGATGTCTTTGCTGGATGTGGTGGTAAGCATCGAAATTAGACTTTAATTTAATTTGAAGTATTAAATTGATAACGTTTCCTTCATTACAAAAGAATTATATTTTAGGGCTATCCGAAGGATTACGACAAGCTGGTGTCGTAGACAACAAATGGGCGATTGAAAGGGAAGAATCGGCAGCGTGTGCATATCGGCTTAATAACCCTAATACAACGGTGTTTTGTGAAGATTGTAATGTTCTGTTAAAGAAGGTTATGACTGTAAGTACCGAACAGTTATTACTTAGAATTTTATAAATTTTCTAACATGGATTAATAAGTTAAGCATGTTCTATGTATTTTCACAGGGTGAACTTAAGGATAATAGTGGTCAGCGTTTACCTCAAAAAGGCGAAGTAGAATTATTATGTGGTGGACCACCTTGCCAAGGTTTCAGTGGCATGAATCGTTTTAATTCTCGGCAATACTCGTTATTCAAGAATTCTTTAGTAGTCTCATGTTTGTCGTATTGCGATTACTATAGGCCAAAATTTTTTATTATGGAGAATGTCCGGAATTTTGTTTCCTTCAAACGGAGTATGGTACTAAAATTAACATTAAGATGCCTTGTTCGAATGGGTTATCAATGTACATTTGGTATATTACAAGCTGGGAATTACGGTATTCCGCAGACAAGACGAAGGTTCGTAGGACTCTAATCTATTTCATTGAACTATTCGTTCCCAATAATTATTATTTATTTCATTCGGCTTCTGTTTATAATTAGGTTGATAATATTAGCAGCTGCACCTGGAGAAGTACTTCCAAAATATCCAGAACCCACCCACGTATTTAGTAAGCGTGCATGTCAATTGAGCGTTATTGTTGATAACAAAAAAGTGAGCTACATTCATATATATGTACAAATATAAATACTTTTACTAGAACAGTATTGTAATATCAATTTCTTTTCAGTATTCGTCAAATTGTGATTGGACAGAATCAGCACCGTACAGAACAATAAGTGTTCGTGATGCTATGTCCGATTTGCCTAATATACGAAACGGATGGACCAAGGAAGAGATGTCTTATGGAGATGAACCAATATCACATTTCCAAAGAAAAGTAAATACTGTCTAACGCTGTTATATGAACGTGGATAGGATGTGTCATTTTTTTACACATATTTGTGCTGTTTGTTTATAGATCAGGCCTAAAGAACCCGATAGTGTATTGAGAGACCATATTTGCAAAGATATGGCACCTTTAGTTGAAGCCCGAATCGCACATATTCCAACTGCAAGCGGATCAGACTGGAGAGATTTACCAAATATTGCAGTGCGTCTGAGTGACGGAACATTTTCCAAAAAAATGTATGTATCATTACTTCCATTTCTCAGATACCACGTAACACACCAGTTCAACTTTATTTACTACTGTTAAAGGGAATACACTCATCATGATAAAAAGGCGGGAAAGAGTTCCACTGGTGCACTTCGTGGTGTTTGCAGTTGTTCTGCAAACAAACCATGTGATCCCATGGATAGGCAATATAATACTTTGATTCCATGGTGTCTACCGCATACTGGAAATCGTCATAATCATTGGGCAGGTTTGTATGGTAGATTGGAATGGGATGGATTCTTTGGAACAACTATTACCAATCCAGAACCTATGGGAAAACAAGTAATTATTTTTCTTCTTATTATTTATTTTGCAAGTCTCAAATGTACTGTTTTTCATCATATGTTTATGTATATTTGTAGGGTCGTGTTTTACATCCTGAACAAACCAGAGTTGTGAGTGTGAGAGAGTGCGCTAGATCGCAAGGTTTCCCGGATTCGTTCCGTTTTTACGGTACCATACTCGACAAACATAGGCAAATTGGTAATGCCGTACCGCCACCCTTAGGCGCGGCTCTCGGTTACGAAATTAGAAAATGTTTGGGAAGTAAAAATACTACACTGGAAAAGAATTTAGATAATTTTAACGATTGATTATATTGAGAAAGTATGACCAATACAATATATATATATAACGGACATTAAATATTATTCGAATTTTAATGACGTTAAATTATGTAATAATACAAACGTTTTAACTAATGGATAGTTAGTACTTAGCACGTAAAGGAAATATGTGCACCATCAAAAGTATTACATGTTACATTTTCGTAATGTGCAGTGTTAGCGGTACAGAATCTATTCCAGTGGGAACAATTCTCAAAGATGAAATCAGTATTTTAAGTCAAAATAACCATCTTGTCGCCCGAGATTGTAACTAGTTAAACTTACATGAGTCAAATGGTATTTTATACGAAAAAAGCTTTTGTAGCAATTGTTACGTCTTTTGTATATACTGTAAGTTTTTATCATCATGTGTTAAAAATTGTTCATCGGTGTAGTTTTAAATAATGAGAAACTATAAATAAAAGAATTATTAAAGAACATGGAATTAAAGAATCATAATTGAATTATGTATCTCTCAAACGTTCCCTGCTTATCACACTAATATTTTACAATTATATGTGTTCTTCATCTTTCATGTTTTTCGCTTCCATTACTTAGGAAATCTTTTCCAATACACGGTAAATGTTTCATGTAAATCCTATTAACTGCAGAAATTTTGTATACGGTAACGGTACTAACAGGTAACACCCATTCACATTAGTTCAAATTTTGGTATCACATAGGAGCACAACACGAGTCTGGTGCACAGTGCACAACGATAAAATGTGTGTTTGATGTATGATAGTGAAATTTAATTGAAATAACAGAAAATCCATTTCAATTAATAATATGTGGGCGGACACTATTTTAATCGTGTTTATCAGTGTCTGTACAGCGTTATTGGGAGAAGGTAAATCATTTTTTACTTATTATTAACCGCCGGGTACCAAGGTTATATTCCATATTTTTATATTTTTGTTATTTTAAATTATCCTTATTTTGTGTAGGCTTAACATGGCTAATGGTTTATAGAACGGAAAAATATCAAAAATTGAAAGCGGAAGTAGAGAAGCAGAGTAAGAAATGTAAGTTTTTAGGTAACCATGTAATTACCAATATCATGAATATTTAAAAATTTTCTATTAAGAAGCTCCTGTTGAGTATTACAAATGTTTCTATTAAATAATTTACTATTCAGTGGAGAAAAGAAAAGAAGCACATGGCGATTCATTGGATAAACAGCAAAAGAAAAAAATTGAACGGGAGGAGGAAAGGCTAAAAAATAATAACAGAGACTTGTCTCTTGTGAAAATGAAATCAATGTTTGCTATTGGATTTGCCTTTACTGCCCTGTTAAGCATGTTCAATAGCATTTTCGATGGCAGAGTCGTGGCAAGGCTACCTTTTGTTCCAATTAGTTGGATACAAGGCTTATCCCATAGGAACCTTCCTGGCGATGATTATACGGAATGTTCATTCATATTCCTGTATATACTTTGTACTATGAGCATCAGGCAGGTAGGTATCATAATTTTTAAGAATCTATATTTTTTTTAAATTTCTAGACACTTAATGATTTGAAAACATCTCAAATATAAAATACATTTCAATAGAATAACTATTATTCATTTACAATTATAAAAATAATATATTCTATCACATGTAATATTATTTGCAGAACATTCAAAAGATGCTTGGATTTGCGCCATCCAGAACTGCAAGTAAACAGAGTGGAAGTATTTTTGGACCTCCACCTCAACAATTTAAATGAATTTAGTAAAAAATACATGAAATTAATAATATGCTGCGTCCTTTGATTCACTGTAAACTTAACATATACATTTAAATTCAGGTGAGTTCGAAATTTGTTAAATGCCTTTTATTAAACACATAAATGGCACAGATTATGTTAAATAGGTCAAAGTTAGAATATAATATATACTGTACATTATAATATATATATCATACATCGGTAATATAAATTATGTTCTGGTATGTTATACATCGTATGTTCTATAGAAAATCATGAAATTTTCATATGTTGTACAACTTAAGGAAAAAGGAATACCATTTATAGAATTTTTCAAAACATTGAAAATGTTGTTTATTCATGAAGAGACAAAGTTTGATGTAATTCCTTTATTTTAAATTCATAACTCTAAAATTATAATGCACATTGAAGCAAACGATAATAAACGAAAAATTATTAAAATAAGAAAACTTTATAGTTTTGTAGAAAGATCCTAAATTTAAGGCTGTCTTTATGTAACATTTCAACAATTTGGGTCGCTATTCATTGTCGTAGGTGTACCTCGAGTACACATTTTCATTTGATCCACACTCTCCTCAGTTTGTAATCAGGGAGACTTGTGATGGATCTTCCCTTTCCAATCTATATACTGAATTGAAAATTTGAGCCATTAAGAATAAAAATACTGCTAATTATTGTATACAATAATTTTATTGTAGCAATGCCTAATGCACGTATCAGATCTTATGTGATCCAATATAATTTTATAATTCGTTTGTGATAATACATATGCGTAAATGTACGAAATAGTTCTATTTATTTCTCGCTGTGTGGCGCCACAATCTGTTCGACACTGCTGCGTACCATCAATCTGAGGGGTGAAACTCGAGAACAACTCGTTCCATTTCTACTGTCTCCCTCTTTGTCTTCAGAAATTAACCGGCTTCTTCACTGCGGAGGTAATTTTTCCGACACCCACGTCAGAGAAGCCGGTTAAGACTCCCTAACATGGGATTGAAAATTATTCGCATCATTCAGGAAGAACCAGAAATTAGGATAAATACTTATTTCAGAGTACGAACGTTTCATAAAAGAGTCGTAGAAACTTAATTGACGACCCTTTGCACTTGGCATTTCTCATTTCCTTTTTATTGGATCCCCTCAGAAGGAACTGACCGAGTACAAAGGGTGAAGTTTCATAACATTAAGACTTGAAATATTACGGTATAAATGTAAGAAAAAAAATAGTTTGGATACAGGATAAAAAGCATGTGGATTTCTTCTAAAGGGAATCTTTTAACTGAAACAATATGATATACAATCGTATTTTAGAAAATAGTTGTGACTGATGTATTCCATCAAGCAGTTCTTATACAACAATCAATGTTATATACAAACATAACGATCAACCATATACAAAAAAAGTAACCGCTACCCTTAATATGTAGAAAGTATTTAATACAATAATAATTATGTAGTAGCGATCCGTTTCACAGAGCACACATTCGTATATGTCGGTGAAAATGCGCCCTCTAAATATCAGATCGTTTTTGCATCATCTACTTCAAATTATACACATACATTTTTACATTAAAAATTCTTGCCTGTCTTATATCATTACGTATTATTTAAGCCTAAAACAGTCTCATGTTATTAGAACTAGCAATTTATACAAAATGATACAATTACGATATTTACAATAAATCTACATACTCGACTAACTGTGAGACATTTTAATACAATAAAAAGTATTAATTAGTTATTTTGAACTTTTGGTGTTACAGTATTCCGTTGTATGTTACGCTTAATTGAAAGCGATTAGACACATTTTTAGCGATATCTGAAAGACAAATGCTCCGTGTAATTGGAATTTGCATTTCCCACTTGTTAGTATCATAGATTTTTGGAAATTACTAATCGTCATGGCAGTAAGATCAAGATTCGAGGTGACGCTGTTCATTTTCATTGAAGCTTCATTCACGCGCAATCGTATTTTCTCGGCAGTGGCCAATATTTAATCGAGAAATCAAGAACGTAAAGGGAAGACACGATAGTCGAGATTTTGTACTACATAAGATTTCCCAGATTTTCAGCGTATTCTGAAAATACATAAATCAAAAATATTTTTGAAGTTGCCTCAGCCTTCATAAATATATCAGCCCGAATCTATGGTAAAAACGATATTTAGGAACCTCTTGCCGTCCAGCAGCCGATGAACCTACTCTCTTTTTTTTTCTTTCATTCTTTTTCCTTTTGCACCATGATTTTAAATTAGAAACAGCTTCCGACGACGAAGTTCTGCATGGTTTGTCACGCTCGACAGATAAATACAGGATTATCAATCATCGCTTAAATTCTGTGAAAAATACAACTGTGATTTAATATTAAATCGTTTGTCCAATGATTGGCGTGTTATTAGTAGAAAATTGCACATTGAGTGTGACAGTTCCAGACATGCTCTGTCAGTCCTCTTATCGATTTATTCGCACTGATATGACACATCTCAAATAAGTCTGCGCGTTAAATACGTCGATGAGAATGTTAGTGGATTCGTCGATTATCTTCAAAATGGCGGACAATTTACTCCAGGATGAAGGTATTGACATTTATCGCCTACCCGGCAGTAACCATTCTTCGAAAACTGCCTGCATACTGGTGGCTGTTTCCCGCTTCCTCTCCAACCGCCGCCGCCCCCTCTCCATCCGCCCCTACCAGGTGGTCCCCCACCACCTCTGTACCAACCGGGTCCGGGTCCGGGTCCGGGTCCACCTCTACCTCTACCATGCATAGGGCCACCGCCCCTGGGACCTTGGAAATTGGGACCAGGTCCGTACATAGGTCCTGGTGGGCCTTGGAAGTTATTTGGATTCATGTTATTGAAGCCCATATCTTCTGGACCTATCATTCCATAACCTTCTTGTTGTTGGTTGTACATCGGTGGCGGTCCCATCATGCCGGGTGGCACCATAGGTCCACCTTCCATTCCTTGTGGAAATCCGCTTGGCATGTTTCCCATTGGATTCATTCCAATTCCATCAGGAACGACCACCTTACCGTCCCCAGTTCTCCATCCTCCTCCACCAGATGCCATAGGACCTCCCATATCTGGACCCATTGGACCCATGTGTGTAGGTCCCATCATTTGCTGAGGTATCTGTGGTATCGGGCCCATGGATGTTTGGGGGCCCATTGGTGCCATCACTGGTTGTGGATTGTGGGTGAATGTGGGGTAATGGAAATTGGTCACTGGTGGTGTTTGTGGCTGAAGTTGAGGTTTCGGTTCCGGCCACGCCATAGCAGTGAAATCTTTTTCACTCTCTTTGTTTCCTGTTAGATCATCCAGAGGAATAACTTTCGGATCACTAAATACATGATGACGTTCTTCATCGGGTTCCGCCGCGGAGTCTGGTATCCTGTAATTAAAAATAAGTACAGCATTTTAGAAATGAACTACGATCAATTTTGCTTGTTTAATTAAAATTATCAATTAATAGTGTATGCTTACATGCTCCGATTGAAATAGAGCGCTTGCAAAATGCCTTTTTCTCGAGCGTATTGAATATCCTTTTCTCTACTGTCTTTTCCAGGATCCACTAAGGCGGGCGGTAACTCTATTGGAATTAATGGTTTCCATCTTGTTCTTTCTTCCATTAAATCTTCAGTACCTTAGTAATTAAAAAAAGGATAGTTATTATAATTATCGATATATATTTGCTGAATAGTAATTGTATATTATAAACTTTTAAGCAGTACAAAATATAGGAATTTAATAACTTACTTAATTTCCTAGCCATTTGGAATGCTTCTCTTTCATTTTGTTTCTCCATTTGTTTCATATCAGTGAATGTTTTCGTCACGTTCACTCGTTCCGTTTCATCTAATTCGAAGTAACGCACCGATTCTAAATCTGTTTTCCATTTCAATACTTTCTTTGGTCCTTTACGTTTTTGAAGTAATAAAACACTTCTTAGCCCGTCAACGTAACGTATTTCAGGGTAAGAACTAACATTATCCTTCCTTAGGGAATCGGTTGTGGAGGACGTATCTTCCGGAGAATCAGATGTCTTTTCATCCAGATCGTCTTCCGGTGTCGGAGCTATAAAAGAAAAAAGCACATTGTAGTTTTGAGAATAAAATTTAACTTTCCATTAAAGTCAACCGAATATTAATAAATCATTACTTACTATTGCTTCCAGTATCATCATCAATGTCTCTGATTTCTTTCTGATCGTCGGCTACTTCTTCTTTCTCTTTCTTAGTGTCGTCATCCGAATTTTCTTTCTCTCTCTGTTCTTTATCTTCCTCAGTCTCTAAAGTATCTTGATAAAACTGTAAAATATAATTAAACCTTGTATTAGAGAATTGTAACTTGTAATAACCTGTAGACTCGTGCCGAAACATAATCGTATGAATTTTAATTAATTGCTTTATAAATTTAATGTAACCAAAAGGATAAATGTAATATACGTTATATTATATACAATAAATAAGAATAAATATATATTTTTTTCATTATTGTTCCGAGGAAATTGGGATTGTTAACAGGAAAACGGGCAACAGTGATCAGGAGAGTATAAATGAGCTCGCGCGCAACGAATCAATAGAACCGGATTATTTGCATTTTCAGGAACTTCTACGTGACATGTAAAGACATGTATTCGCTATTATATTTCGTTTCTTTCATTATCAAATATACCCTTGCGAAATTATATTCAAACGATTAAAACTATTTATTCGCACAAAAGATGCGTATTATCACTTGCGAGCTTGTTTGATATTTTGAAATAATACATAATAAATTTAAAATTAATATAGGTACCTTGAAATTAGGTTTGACGACAACGGGGGATTTTTCATCAGCACTCGACGGTGAGGTGGGTGGGGGCGTAACATCCCGATTATCGCTACTGGCGGTTTCTTGTTTCTTAGGTTCCGTAGGCCCGTCTTTCGTGATAGATGTTCTTCGTTTTCGTTTCCTCGGCTCTTTGCTCTTCGTCGACGCCGTCAAAGCATCCATAAACATGTCACTTTCTTGAAGAACCATTGCTAAAACAGAAAGCGTATATCTACGGTGAAAATAAAGAACGAGCTTCTGAGAATAAGACAATTGATTGTAAGAGGTAATAATAATGCTGGAAGCTGTAGATTCAAGGCACCGATTGTTCGAAGTATGTATTGCGTTCATCTAAAAGTAAATGGCTGAAAGCATTGCTAGAAGATAATTAATTTGCATTAATATTTTTATATTCAGTTTAGCAATTAATTGCGTCGCAGAACAATGGCAATATACCTAAAATAAAATATATTGAAATATAGAATTAATATAAATAATGAAATATTCATACAGTACGATCCTATTAATAAGTATGAATTTTATAAGTATTATCACTGTTATTAAGTTTATTTCATACAATAATAATGGCGAAAATAATCGTCAAGCCGCCAAGATTTATCGCTCGTAAACTACCAGTGCACACCTGTAAAAAGCTTTATGAAGTGTAATTTATAATGCTCTGAAAAAAGTAAGCGATGGTATATCAATTTCACGCCTTTTCTCCGTGAAGCTGAAAAAAGTATAAACAAATTTCTGTGTGTCAATGCGCAGCGCAAGTAGAAATAGATGGGGAAACATCGAACCAAACGCTGCAAGAACACAGAATAAATTAATATTTAACAATCATTATCAAAAGCTGTCTTGTAACGTTATTAGAAGAACGATATATTAGGATCAGAATAATACTAACGCAATAGATTAATTGTATTTTTAGAAGTATCGGCGTATATTCAAGTTTATGACTAATTACAAACGTGTAACTATGCTCTACAACATTATTGTATTATAAGTAATTTAATGAATCCAATAGTCATTTTTTATTGCATTCCTTCCATGCCTATTCTATACCTTTGTTATATTTTATATAACGCATCATAATAAAATTTTCTCGAATATTTCTGGCGTTAATCTATAGGGTTTAAAACATGAAAGCGGGATACAGAGTACGATTACTTTGATTTCTAAAACAGCTTAGTATATACCTATATATATATATATATATATATACATACATATATACATCTATATATATAAATATATATATTTAAACTCGAAAGAATACGGTAGATGAACATACGCTCAAAAATATTACTGGCGCGATCTTACAAGGTGTATATTTTATGCATGCTATATTTAATTTTTTTTTTGCGTTGACAAAAGTGTCCTCAATAAATTGTTATGTCAAGAAGTTGTAATATTTCAAAATATGCCTAAATATATTTTATAAGATTCAATCAAAAAGTTTAATGCAGTCAGTACATTACAGTACGAAGTTCTAACACCGTTCCGTTTCTATTTCGGAAGCGGATTCAACATGCGGATGACTTGTTTGAAATTTTGCTCAACCATCAATACAAATTTATCGATAATGCAAATAAATTACTTTTTAATAGTCTCGTTTTTTAAATGTTCTGGGAAGATTGTTGTCTACATGGCCGCGCTAATTTGCGAACTGTGAATAACGTACAAAATTGCAGTAGAAATATCGAATGTTGAGAACGAACAAGTGAAACTTTGACAAAATATTTATGCTTATTTTGTGCAATTTCTATAAAGAATGCTATTTTCTACGTAGATAAACGGATTCAATCTTATAAATCCACTTTTATATAGAGAAAAATGCAAAAGATATATCGAATCGATAACGAAAGTCAGTTGGACACATCCGATAAAATGATAATTATAAACTGGGGAAGAATATACGGGTTTTATTGTACGGCTCCAATTTTATTTCCATAAATCATCGATTTTACGCTCGAGGATTATTTGATTTACTTTATCTTAGAAATATTGGAATCTAAGTATTGTGTTAACATGTTCTCTTTCGTCTTTCGCGTTATTTTAATTACCTAAAATTCTATCTAATAGAGATTATTAACACTTAACGCAAATGATGTTTTAACGATACTCGATCAAGTAATGGAAACTATATTTATCGTATCGTTAACAGATCCTTTTTCTATTTAGATTCTTTGAAAAGGAGCAAACTGACGAATGAGAAATTACTTCAGATATTATCGAAAAATATGTTTACAAAATACAAATTGTTATCCGCACCGAGAAGACATCGACTACTTGCTTTGATAAACGTACACAATCTTAAAGAATTTGCGTAATTTAAACTTTGTATTCCAACATCTGTACATAAATTCTTTAATCTTGGTAATGAAGCAACGGATCATTAAATAATTATGAAAAGAATAACAATTGTTTAAACATAAATGCAAAGTAACTGTACGCGCGTTATTTGTAATCTGATCACACTAAACTATTTACGAGGTACAAAAGAAGCGTCTCTCTCGAATCATCTAATATCATCGATGTATATTCTAATTAACCCGATCAAAGTAGACTCATTGTTCTTAAATATTTGCTTTACTAATAATCTCTGGTACCGTGAGCGATAAGAGATTTGCGTCGAGCATTTTTTTTTCATCGTAAGAATTATATCTATGACGAAAAAGAAAAATCAAACACTAACAGGTAACGGTAATGCGACCCATAGTCGTGTATTTTATTCTTCGCGCGAATCCCTGTTTCAAGTTCAAATATAGATCTGGGATAGATACCGCATGATAATTAAGAATACGTCCGCGAGTGGCGCGGGTCAAGTTATGTCAGACGGTTAGTAGGACGACGTGAGCGTGATACACAACTGCCGCGAGAAACACAGAACGGTCCTTCATGCGACCAAACCGCCGGTAAAGGCCGTCGCAAAAACATCGGCCTTCTCTCGTACCACCGAGCACGTCGAGCAGAGCTTTTGCCGTTGCGCAACTCGGCTTTAACTTTCCGTCCATGCTCGAGAGATCTTCCCGTCCGATTCCAAATGGATCGTTTTTCGATAGTCATGCTTATATCACGAGGTTAAAAATTCCTCTGAACGATATGTAACCAACAAAATTAAGGGAAATATAAATCTTTGAGTTCGAATACCGCTAGAATGTGATATACATTGAATACTTAGTGTTCTTAAAAAAAAACAAAAAAAAAGAGAGAAAAAACATCACGGACGAGATCGAACGTGCATTACGACTTTTTTTTAATGCTTCTTTTTTATATAGCCTATATTTTCTTAGATTATCGAAAAAAATGGTATTCAGAATAATGTTATTAAAAGCAAGGAAAAGTTTAAATTGAGAAGAGCGAGTGTTAGAAAGTTGACTTCTTGAAGGGATGTCGTCTATAGCCCAATTCCTTAATATTTTTTTTCTTTCTTTTTTTTCTTTTCCTTCGCTTGATAAAGGCTACACTGTCTAGATAAAATGAGTAGAGCGCGATTACGGGAACATTAAGTGTGTACGAAAAGTAGTTAGAGCAATAGATGTTTAGCCTGCGCTGAAAATAAGCACAATATCGAGGATACACGTGTCTGTTTCCCGTCCCTGACTATGTTCGTTTTTTTTCTCCCATTCCAATAGTGTTCTTTCCACCCCATCATTAATCTGCGACCACTGGCAAGGAAGAGGACTTCTTCGCCATGTCGACGTCGTCATCGGAAATAGACGGTTAGATGTTGTAGGGAGGCCTGCTGATCCTAAAGGGCAGCTTGCTCGAGGACGTCGATACGCAGCGTTGAATTTCATGCATTTTGGGACGTGCTTTTCGATCCACAAGTTCCATACTTGTCTCTCTGAGTGAACCTCCCTTGAATTTCGTGTCGCGTTTTCCATACATTTTTTCTTCGTTTACACGCCCACACATACAATCCTCTCTCGCTCCCTTCCGCTTTCTCTCTCACTCTCTCTCTCTCGCTCTCTATCGTTCTCTCTTTCTATCTAGCTATCTGTCGCTCTCTCTCTCCCCTTCTCTCCCTCTCATGCGTTCTCTCCCCCTCAGCATTCGTTCGTTCTCGCTTTTACAAGGATAACTCGGGTCTAAAAGCCCCAAGCAAATTTTAATTGTCTGTGATGAACACGTGAACGTATACATAACGTTCTGCAGATACACTGTGAACTAAACAATGGTACAGAATTGAAATTAACATTCTACTGGTAAAAAATTCTTTTGGTAAAGACACTCGAAATGGTGTCATTCGCTTGGAAGTGTATACAAATTTTTTGATAGGTTTTAACCATGCGATGATAAAAATGATCGATAGACTGCTAAAAACAAACAGAACAAGCAACTTGGAGACAAGCTCAAACTCCTGTGTCTCGTAATACGACACAATGACATAATTTCGATACTTGTACGAAATATGCAAATCGAGCAAGTTGAATAGTTCAATAAAACTCAAATTAATGTAATTTTAGAGATGTTTGTCTTTCTGTTGGCCAAGCCATGATATATATTTGTTTATTAAACGACACCAGTTTGAGAGCCCTGACAAATTTGACCTGCACCTTCGGTTTGTACAATTAGTCACCGAAAGGATGGAAATCTGGAGGGGCCCACGGTATGTGAGTGTTTGCTTTATCAAGCATTCAATGAGCAAGATGTATAGCAGAAACCCAAGAGTTAAGTATTTCCAGATTTCTGATCAATTTATTTAAATGCTTAATAGGGTGTACATGTACAAGGGAAGAAGTATGGACAGACAAGAGTTGGTTTGTTTCCTTACCTAAGTAGATTAGTACTCTATCCGTGGTGGCTCGTATCGGTGTAACGTTCGTTGGAAAACGGTAAAACACACACCCCGAAAATTCTATCGATATGAACACACCAGTTCTTTGTCATATCCAAAAAAGGATATTTGTTTTAGAAGAAACTGCACAGATTTTTCGGTTTGATCGCTTATCGAAATTACCTGCTGAATCTTCTTAATATAGGAAATAAATCGATGTTGAAAGAGACGGTCCTAATATCTTCGTTCTTCTAACATGACGAGAATGGACAGGGATATCACGGAAGCCGCACGATCCACTTCCACGTGGGTCGATTGATCGTGAGTATCGATTGAAAGTAGCGCAGGGATGTAATTATACAATATAAATTAAGCAGTATGCCTGGAAGAAATCGAAAGTTAATAAAAAATGCATAAGAACTCGATACGAATATACCCAAAATCGTTCGGAATATTAATAGTCGCACAATATCAAACATAAGTATACAGTCTACACGTTTCTCCGGCAGCGATCCACCTGCAAACTCAATATTGAGCAGTTAGTAATTGTATGAATAATAATGCAACCAACAAATTGTGATTCAACATTGCTTTTTGCTACTGCATGATTAGTACTTTTTCGATCACAAAAAATACATTAAAGACAATTGTAAACTAATTGTATAATATCAAACATAATGTATAGAATTTAGGTGATTTAAAATGTTTATACCTATGCAACTTCTATTAGAAAATGAAAAATGCATTTTAATGAAAACTCAAGATATTATGTTTTCGTAACGTAATAAAATAATAACGCAGGAATTTATACGTCATTATTTTTAAAATATGTGATCTTTTAATAATTTTCAAATTACTATTTGCAGAAACATTTTAAAATAACATGTTTTTATAGACATTTTTCATTGTAGTCATTTCTCAGTAAAAACCTCATTTATGGAATGCAACAAAAATATATCTTTTTAAATTGTGTGATGTTTGTAATTATTATACTTTAATTAAAAATTATATTGGTGATTTAAACGGATGTCAATCTTAAATGTCCAGTTACTAAACAAAAGTCTAAAAATTTTACTAAATTTTTTATGTCCCATATTTTAAACATCAGTGTGAAGTACCAATTTAAAATGATATTATGACTATAAAAACAACACTGTTTCTTGCAAAAATATATGTATATCTGAAAAAAGATTTGAAAGCAATATATTTGTGACCATAGGCCATACTTACGTTTCGGTTTTGGTGGTATCAATTTGATGCCTCCTTTCTTCTCTTCACTGGGAGGTGTTGTTGGTGAATCCAAAGATAATTTAGCCCGCTTATCTGCTGATGGAATAGCTTCCCTCAATGGAGATGGCCTCTTCAAGGCAGGTAGCTTCTGAGGTATGACCTTTTTGTCAATTATAGGATTTGGCTTTTTTGCTGATCTAGGTGGTGGAGGCTTTACTTCTTCCTCCAAACCTGTTGATCTGAATTTAGAGTTAAATGTTTTCACAGTCTTTGGTCGGGTCGTCGAATCTTGAGAATTTTTCCTACTCTCAATAGAAATAGAAATATTTTTCTTCTCTGGCACTGCAGCAACTTTCTTCGAATCAGTCTTGTTCTCTTTAGAACTATCCCGAGAATCGGTTGACGACTTTCTTACAACAGCATCCCCCAATTTTTCTTCTTCAGATTTCTTCTTAGGTATTTTCCCTAATTTAGAACTCAAAGCTTGGCCTTGTACTTTCTCCAAAGTTGCTTTGTCTTTCTCTGCTTGATCCTTCTTTTGCTTCTCTCTTTCCCTCTCTTTGTCTCTTTCCTTGTCTGATTTACTTTTACTAGAACTGTGTTTACTGGATGAGTGATGCTTGTCCTTGTCCTTGGAAGACTTATCCTTGGAACTAGAGCTTTTGGAGCTACTACTAGAAGTGGAACGATGACTGGATTTGTGAGATGTGGAACTAGTGCGATGCGAACTAGAACTTGTGCTATGTTTAGAAGAACTTTTGGAGGATGAAGACGAACTATGGTGATGACTTTTCTTATCTGAACTACTACTACTAGACTTTTTATCATCCTTTTTAGAAGAGTCCCGGTTCTCTTTATTGCTATATTTACTGCTATCACTACTAATATTGTCTTTACTGTCTTTATTGTCCTTACTTTTGCTAATAGTATCTGTGTCAGTATTAACTTTTGAACCTCCTACAGTTTGTTTCACTTCACTTGAAACTTGGTCCGAATTCTCAGATTGTGTAAAATCTACTGCACAATCTTCACCACTGACAACACCATCACTGACTTGAGTAGCTTCTGTTTCCCCTGCAGTTTGTTTCACAGAAAGTGTATCGTCCACAATGTCTCCATTAATTTCAATAGTTTTATTGTTCGTATTTAAAACACTATTTATATTTGTGGAGTCTGTATCCACCTTCGTAAGAACCTGTTTATTATCACGAATCGTAATTTTATACACAGGGACTGGAGATTGCGAAGATGTAGATACAACAACAAAAGCTGGTTTCTTTGATTGCTGGGACGTCACTTGTTGTTGTATCTGCACCTGCTGAGGCTTACTGACGACTTGTAGCTGCAAAGGCTGCACAGTTCTTTCTTGTAGGTGCTGCTGCTCTTGTGGTTGTTGTTGTATATGAGCTACTGCAATTGTTGAAGTGGAGTTTGGTGTGTATTGCAAATCCTGTACATGAATGGTTCCACTTTCTCCATCATCGGTAACTTGTTGAATACCACAGTTAATGGAATACTGTTGTTGTTGCGACTGCTGTACAGATTGAGCAACTAAATTTTGTCCCAGAACGCCAGTACCCTGCACTGGTATTGTCATAATTTGCACAGGCACAGAATTTGGTGCAGTTTCTCTCTTTACTATTTTCAGCCATTGTTCCACCAACCGACTGGCAAGTATTCTAACACCTTGATGGCTGCCTTCTTTTGATAAACCCTTTATCAATTTTGGACAATTGTTGCTCTTCAACATCACAATGTCTACTGGATATAACAATAAAAGTTCCAGAAGTTCTTGAATTAGAGCCCAGTTCTTCGCAAGTATGCCATCGGTAAGCCACATGTGAATGAGATTCCATCCTCCAGAACCCATGAAACTAGAAAAAATACAAACAAAACACATTGACCAACTGGTAGATTCTGCTTTTTCATGAATTGCAATTCTCTAGTATTAATACAGATAACACTTGTATAATTGAGAATTCCATAGATTAGTATAGTAATAATTAGAACCATTTTGTTACATAATTGTTTTGTAAGACCCTCATCAGTGAGTACGATCTATGAGTCAACCGTCCAATGGTTTAGAGTCTCTGCAGTTTGATCTAGCATGTATAATTGTTTTCACACGATTACACGAAATACGAATATTCGCGTGTCTCAACATGCAGCATGTACAGTTTTAATATCTAACTCTGTTTGTACAAATATAATATATATCTTGACTATGTAATTAAATGGAATAATTATCTTTCTGAAATTAAGAGTGTTTATACTTACTGGCTAAGTACATCAGTGTTTGTACTTTTTAATATCTGTACATAAATGCATTTGGAGACCACCTTCTTCGAGAACTTTGCCATTAAACCAGCTAAACGATGAGCTTCTTCTCTACCCTTAATGCCTCCATTTGGCCCCAGTAAGACACTAAGACACTTTAGTAAAGATAGTGCATCTATGCGTGGCTGGAAAAAGAAATATAGAAATACTTGTGTTAATAGAATATAGTAGTCCATAACAACAAAAATGAATTAATTGATATTTAGATTCAATTCATTACATATGCCACTAACAATACTAAATGTTATAATTAATGCATGTCATTGATGATATCGAAAATAAAAATTTCATATTTCATAATCATATGATTATCTTTCACATTAATAGCTTTAAGAAAATAATTTACAGAAATTATGTCTGTTCATTTTAAACCTTTTAATATTTTCAATGTGTACTTAAAATATGTAAAAATATTGTTCATTTGTTTAATACATTTTGTAAGACCCTCATCAGTGAGTACGATCTATTAGACAACCGTCCAATGGTTTAGAGTCTCTACAGTTTGATTTAGCATGTTTAATTATTTTTCACACGATAATGCGAATTACGAAAAATCGAGTGTCTCAACATGCAGTATATACAGTTTTAATCGTTAATTTTGTTTCAACTAAGAAAATTATATGTAATAGCTGTATATTATATAATAATCTCTAATAAATTAAATTTTTAGCATTCTTAAAATGGAATTAACTATTAAAGTAGTAACAGATCAAATATATATAGACTGTAATGTGTAAAATTTCATTAAAATATAAATTAAACAAAAACCATTACTATTTAACAATGAAATTCTTTCTCATTCGTTCTATATATAACATAAAAGTGAAAAGAAATTGTAAAGTTTTATTAGTTATTTATATGCTTCATATTAAATATTAACTTTTAAGTAAAAATAACAATTATTATTAAGCGAATACAATGCTACAAATTTTGCCTAACAGTTTCGCGATTTCACGCAACCACATAATCAATCATTTACCTTCGTTAACTTTTGGTAATAAGTATTAAATTACTTTTTGAAACAATACTATTGCAGTACTCAAGCACGCGAATTGAACGATCATTAAGATGTTGGCGGTACCAGAAATAGGATACGAGGTCATATAAATGAAGGTTATTGATCCTACGACCCCCCCCCCCCCCCCTAATAACACTGTTGTAAGTTGGTAGATGGCGCCCTCTCTTTGAAATGCGCGAAACGAAGAAAACTAACCGTAATTTTAACAAATTCGACTTACCATTTTGATGTTATTCTTGACGATTTACCGCATACTGATGTTCACACATATGATCATGACGTAATATCTGTAACGAAACACAAAATACTTCGTTTTATGTATGCAACATATCGAGTACAGCTTTTCATATAGTAGTTACACCATTCCTTCGCCATATTGATCGGATTTTCACAATCGTACATAAAGTATACAGCAAAAGCAACTTCTAATCTTCGTATTTTAACGTTAAAGGAGATTACATTGACAGAGAATATTATTTACCTAAACCTAGACTTATATTCACCGGAACTCGTTTACGAATGTCAAGTTCTCGAAACGGTTACTATTCTTTTCGTCTCTTCATTACGCTAGTAAGAAGAATCTTCTACCCTCGCCGATCGGAGTGACGGCAAATCGAAAGGAAATTTAATAGTGAATCGTTTTATATTTGAATTGTGATTCGCTATTGATCATGCTTATCGAGAAATAACTTGAAATACTGAAAATAGCAACGGAGATCGCTACAAATGGTAAAAATGTGAATGCAAGGTACGAGTCCTTCGGTAAACGGTGCTCACTCGGTAGTCAACTGACGAATCCTTTGTTGCGCAGTAACTACCGCGCATACCCCACCCAGAATAATTGCACGACCGACCAATGAAAATTGTAATGCCATCGTGACGTCAACCAATCCTCGTCACGACCCCACCCTATCACTTGACGTCACCGCAAGGCTTATTCTATTTATAGCACATTATGGTCATCCATTTATGCTAGATTGTAGGATTTCTAACGAATTGGAATTTTTATACGTATACAAAACTGTCACTAACACTTTCAATATATACTCTCCATCGATATTCGATTTAGCACTTGTATAATTTGAAAACGAACGTATACTTCGAATGCAACTTCTTTTTTGTAAAAAGAAACTCAATATCCGGAATTAAGTCCGTGACGTTATATCACTAATTCGTTAATAGTCCATCTTGGTTTGACCCTCATATTTCTGTATGTATATCATTATTCTTCCTCTCTTTCTCTCTGTTTTGTGTTTGTTTTTATTATATCCAAAAGGAAATGTACCCAGAATTTTGTCGTATGCAATAAAGGAAGTTGTCTGACATACAAACTAGAATAGTACCACCCTCTGCCAGTTGCTTGAAAATCGAACGGTGACGAATAAAAGTAAGCGCTTCGGCTTTTTCGATTGACAGAAAAGCCACTCACATTTTGATTAACAATTAAATCCGTTTTATGGGAAACAAATGTTCACAGCGGTGTATAAGAAATATCTAATTTCTTATACACGGAAGCTATGTGCCCTACGCCTCGTGAAAAATTGGCTGCGCATTGGCGAACGCTACAAGATTGTCCAAAAGCCGTAAATATCTTCCTGCTGGTCTGCCATCTGGAATCAAACATTGTTTAGATTTTATTTTTATTACCTTAACGTTGCTTTTCTTGGGATATCTTCCTGAACAAGCCCGAAATTTACTTTTAACTCGTGTAAAATTATTCTCACCTAACAACGTAGAAGCCGCAGCCACGATTAAGCCGGAAATGCCCTATCTGTCTCGGTGAATCAAAGATCAGCTTGTTTCATTTACCACACCATCATATGTTGAGAGAGTTCAACCACTTTAAATACGTAACATTGAAGTATTAAAAATATTTTATTTATTTATGATCAATGATGAGAATGGTACGATAGTATTTAAACATAATTATATGTATAAAGTTTGTTTTGACTAGTTTCCGGTGATAGAAACACTTATATTACGATTGAATCAAATCAGCAACATATATCTAATATTTTGTAATAATATTATAAGAGTTTTTATATATATGGTGGATTTTAAGAAATTATATCATTTTTATTTCAATTATAAAACTCATCTTACCTACCTATATCGATATTCACGATTATTAGCACGTAATATATCAAATAAAAATGTTCACAATTCGAAAAAATATGTACAATAAATCTAAAGAAGTGTTTGCTTTTATAATGTTATGTATTGATACGTACATGGAATTAGTTTATGTATATCGGTTATTTAAAAAATAACTATTTTAGCCATATTGCATTTGACTCTGGTAACATAGGGGAACTCTTTGCAAATGTAAACTTCGAACACATCGTGGTTACTCAATGTATTCGAACTTGGACAAAATAGAAAATACGTTTCTGTTAAAAGCAATTATAGAAAAAAAGAAATAATGTCAATGATATTAAATGGACTACAGTTGGCTGGTTCAATTTTACGATGTACCTTTACTACTAGAGTAAGGCTATAAAGTTGACAACTGTTTCTAACAAATCGGGAACTATCTATAAAACATGAATCGTTTTTAGGTTGTACCAGCGAGACTTAATCTTTCCTCGTCCGTACGATTTCAAGAAACAAACGTAAAATCAAGCGGAGAGGAAGAAGAAGAAGAGAATAAACAGTCACCTCAAAGACTTAATGAACAACAAAGTTATGAACATGATAAACTTGGAATTAGAGTTCCTTCAAAAGGGCCTGTTAAAACAGTTTCTCTGGAGGAAAGTATAAGATACTTACAGAGTGATGGTGAGTAAATCATTAAATTGTATTTTCGTTATGGTATCACAAAAGTAGTATATAAATATGTTTTAGCTTACAAACAAACTTATGGAGAAAATCCTGTGTGGAAATTGTACAGAAGAAATCACAAAGGTGGATTTGCTCCAAAGAAAACACGGAAGACGTGTTATGTAAGTATTACTTGGCAAATTTATATAGTAATTATTTTACTAATAAATTGCTAATATTAGTGAATATTATACATTTAATGATTTATAGAGAGCTGGCGTGATTACTACAAGCAATCCATGTCCATTATGTAGAGATGAATACCTTTTATTGGATCCTGCCAATACAGATTTATTAAAACAGTTTATTTCAGAATATAATGGTGAAATCTTAAGTTACACGTAAGTTGAATTTCATTAGATATAAGATGATATTTAAACAGCAGTATATACATTTATTCATTTTTGCTTGTAGCAAAACTGGTGTTTGTCAGAGAAAACATAATCGTCTTCTTGTATGTATATATCAAGCAAGGAACACTGGTCAACTTGTGTTTGATGTTCCATTCAGACAATACGATTATTCTGAGTGGCAAGAGAAAATGTAAATTTTACTATGAATTAAAAAACATTCACTGATAAGAACTTAATCTTGTGTAAGATTAATAAATATCACAAGGATGAATGTCTCACGAATAGATTGTACCTTTGCTATTGTGGGCGGTGGTATTGCTGGCGTATCTTGTGCTGAAAGTATAAGTTTTCTTGCACCTGAAGAAGATACTGTTTTAATCACAGCAAGTCCTTTAATAAAAGCAGTAACCAATGTTGTTCCACTTGGTAAGACATTAATGCAGTTTGATGTAGAAGAAAAAGGCACAACCACATTAATGGAGAAATATAATTCACTAAAAGTTATTCAAGATGTAGTAACTAAAATAAATACTTTCAATAAAGAAATAGAAACTGAGCATGGAAGGATTATATCTTATAAAATACTGTGCCTCTGTAATGGTGCTAAACCAAAACTTATAACAGAATCTAATAAGTTTATAATAAGCATTCGAGATACAGAATCAGTAATCCAGTTCTCACAGAAAATAAAAAACTCCAAAAGAATTGTAGTTATAGGAAATGGTGGTATTGCCACAGAAATTATACATGAAGTAGATGGTGTTGAAATGATTTGGGTAATTAAGGATAAGCATATTTCTGCAACATTTGTTGATCCCGGTGCAGCAGAATTTTTCTTGAATAAAGTATACAGAACTGATATGCCTGAAAATACATCTACAAACATGCCAACCAAAAGACTCAGATACACAGTATCAGACAATATAGTTGCAAAAGATGGACCAGCTCTAGGTCCAGATTGGCACAACAATTTTGACATAAAGGGTTGTTCCCTAAAATCTGCAAAAGTAGAAGTTGAGTACGAATGTGAGGTGGAAAAAATTCTTAGTGAGCCTGAACAAAATGAACATGATCCTGCGAATGAATGGCCTGTGTATATTAAGTTGACAAATGGCAAAATCATTGGTTGTGACCTTATTGTGTCAGCAATTGGGGTAATACCAAATTGTAATATACAAGGCATGGAAAGTCTTAAAAAAGGTGAAGACGGAGGAATACTTGTTGATTGGAAATTAGAAACGTCCGAAAAAGATGTATATGCAGCTGGGGATGTATGTACTGCAGGATGGGAATTAGAAAAGCATTGGTTTCAGATGAGATTATGGACACAAGCTCATCAAATGGGACGTTATGCAGCAAAATCAATGGTTTGTAATCTAAGAAATGAAGAATTTTTGCAAGACTTCTGCTTTGAACTTTTTACACATGTAACAAAGTTCTTTGGTTACAAAGTAATTTTGCTTGGTTTATATAATGGGCAAAAATTAGATAAAAAATATGAGATATTGTTACGAGTTACAAAAGAAACTGAATATATAAAAATCATACTCGAAGATGGCAAAATGCAAGGAGCAGTATTAATTGGAGAGACCGACCTAGAAGAGATGTGCGAAAATTTAATACTTAACCAACTGGATTTGAGTATGTATGGGGAAGATTTGTTGAATCCTGACATTGATATTGAAGATTACTTTGATTGAATGTATACAAAATTTGGATTAATAAATTTACAGACGGGCCATATTTATTATTACTTTTATTGTATTCAAATTTTGGCATTATTATCGCTATAAAACATATAAAATATGTTATAATAATGTTTCCTTTTTTTTATATTTATATCCACATGGCACTTGAGGGAATTCTATTAAGTAGAAATCCACTGTTAGGTAGTTTTCAAAATTAAATAATATAAATATTCATTAATTCAAATTCCTTCATAGTAATGATAAAGTAATATTGTTATATAATTCTTTCGTATTGTTCAGTCTCCTGTCATTAAATTTACATACTAAAATCTGTAGACGCTTAGTAATATCTTCCACGGACATACGTATGTATATACACAAGTGAATATTATATTTAACATTATGAATAATATATAATGAACAAAGTTAGTTGAAAGCATTTTTTTACTATTTACCTTCTTGAATCTATCAGGTATTTGAACGCATTTCAATAACTCTTACGTTAAGTTTAATTGAGTGCTTCAAACTAATGTAAGAATCTTTGAATTACGTTCGTTCCTTCTTCATTTTATCAATAAACCTGACGCTTTTTGGATTAGCTTTTGTAGACCTGACAATATTATTGCGTAAATTAGATTTTGTCGGTGTAGAACAAAGGTTTACTTCAGAGATTGTACTCGTAGAATTCAGATTGTCCGATTCCTCCACTACAGTGTTATTGTTAAAACTTTGACCAGAATTGGTACTAACATTATGGCATTCACTTGTGTCTTTCGTTTGTAACGTGCCCCGTAAATTATTGATAATACTTTGCATCTGATTCAAAGATTCTGTAACTACCTGAGTTTGTTCATTTTGGTGACATAAACTGAATAAAGTTTTCAGAGCACGTTCGATTTGTCCAAGACAAACATTTACGGTTTCTTGTTGCTTAGACGACTCTAACGTATGATTATTCAATGTACTGCCAAGCATTGATGCATCCAGGGAAAGCTGATGTAAACTTTCGTTTAAGTGTTTCTTCACTGGAGTCATGTTTATTGAAATGCGACTACTGTTTAGGGAGTCCTCAAAAACTTCGGTATCTTCATACACCTCCCAAGCTCCATCTGATATACATAATTCTTTTATTGAATCTTCAATGTCGTAATCTCGTAAGCGGTGAACCCAATCCAAAAATTTCATTGGTTTCCAATGCGTCTCCCTCATGAGATCTTTGTTTCGAATACGAACTACTGGCTGTAGACTTTTATTGATAATTGTTTGTTGTTGATCAAATTCCTGAAATATTTATTAAAAAAATAAATTTTACGACGTAATTTATGTTTAACATATATCATAAAATGCTGGGTACAGACGTATTACGTACGTAATTCATTCCAACTTCTCTGCAACGTTCAGTAGCTTCTTTCACCAATAATTGCATTTCATGAAGGCTAATACCACCTACATATATCGCTTCTTTACTGGCAGTCATTTTAAGTGCAAATTCTGCATCTGCTGTTTTTTCATTTAAAATACTTTCCAGTTCTTGAAGGAAGTTCGATTTATATGGCGTGACTTTAATCTCTGTTGCTTGCAATTGTATCTGTCTCATTCGGTTATTAGTTTCCACTTCAGTGGCAAGCAACTCCTTTTCTAATTCTAGCTCTTTCTTTTTCTCATTAATTTCTGCCAATGCTAGCTTTTGTTCTTCAAGGGTAGAACCTAGCATTTCAATTTTACGTTCGTAACATACTTTCTGCGAGCCTAACTGCAATTCGACTTCTCGCTTTGCGTTTTCCAATTCCTTGATTGCCTTCTGCTTACTTTGTTCTAATTCTGCTCTTAATCTGTACCGAATAAAACAACGAAAGGTCATTAAGAAACTTCAATAAAAATTTACGGATATGTATTCACATAATTAAATTGAGAAACATCGTACTTTTCTTCTTGTACTCTAAGAATTTCTTGGTGAGCAAATTCATAATCAATTGCTTGGGTAGAAATTTGTACATTACTGTGTTCGTCGTGTGGATTCGAGACTTTGAAATAATGATTGCCACCGATAACTAGACGATCGCCGTGTTTAAGAAGGACTTTTCCCATTACTACCTAAAAAATCGCAATGACGTGGTTTAAGATAAATAGTATAACACTATAAGCAACAGTAATATGAATTAACAATTCGTTATACCTGTCCATTAACATATGTATCTCCATCCATCTCAGATGATAACGTCAGTTTTCCGTTATTATTTTCAATAGTGCTGTTAAATACATGATAAGTGATTAGACACACTACAGGAAATGATAGTCAATATAACAGCTACATAAATCCATACAATTAGTTTCGTAGTATATGGTGCTTGAAGTAATTACATACAAATAGTGCTGTATAATTGTTAATATAAAACATGCCAAATGAAATTGGGTTGACTATTCATATTCTAGCCGTCACCAAGAGATTTTAAACAGCTGTCGATAGTCCATCATTGAATAAAGGTGCTGTGCATCACGTGTACCGAGTGTGCAAATATTAACAATGGAAAACGCAGAACTCCGAACCCGAACAATCAGATTTGTGCATATTTCCATAGACACAGCTCATATCCGCATATTTTTGTTTTAATTACGAGACCTCATTCCCACATACAATGGATTTACGATTGACATATGAAACCAATAAAAATTGGTGTAGGTTTTAGTAAATAAAGAAAGAACATAGAAAAAATCATGCAAGTCATCGGAAATCACGACAGTGATTAATGAATGTATATTGTACGACGAATAAATGCAAAGACGTACATTAATAGGTGACGAATAAGAAAAACCAGCAGCTGAAATAATGTAAAATCGTCCCAAACAACACAACACGTGCCATAGAGTGAAGAAACATCGCAGAAACAATATATAACAAAAGAAACGTAAAAATAGCGAAGCCCAACGAGTGGAACACTCCAAAACCGGAAAATTTCAAACGATCCAAAACTAACCAGTGTAAAGGTCTAACTAGTGGTCCGTCCAACATGATATCCAAAGTTTTGGAAGAACCTCGAGGCTCGCAATGTTTTCCGATACGAACCAATCCCGGTGGAATGAGATACAAAAGTGTACCCGACAACATAGGATCAGCGGCAAGATTTATAAGGCAAGGTTGTTTATCCTTTCCGTGAAAATCAATTTCAATTGCGATCCCACAACGCCGCAAATACTTTAGTTCGGAATTTTTCTTCTCCTCCGTTTCCTGTAATTTTTCCAGCCAAGTCCTGCAAGTATAGCTACTCATTAAGTATTTATTCACTTACAGTGAATAGGTATGTCAATATTTCGGGCAGTGTTGAGAGAACATGGATTTTTATCAATTACATTTATATTGTTATTTCTTCCTTCGATTTGAATACCATAATTTGTTCATGGAGGAAGATCTGACCAGGGTGACTTATATTGGTAATGTGAAAGCTTGTGAAAATGTAATTAGTTATAATTTTGACTTGATTTCCAAAACAATTTCTGAAGAAATAAGAATGCTAAAATGAATATAACTTACATTTGAGTAGCTGCGAGTTCATCCTCGGTCTTCTTTAATTGATTCTTCAGCATATCGATTTCTTCTTCCTTTTGCTTAATTTCATCGTTATTTTGCCCGCTTGGCTCAATACAATCGATAAGTCGACGCGGTAAGATTCCAACTTGTTTCTCGTATCCTTCACGGACTCCTCGTAATCGTAATACCTCTGCTTTTAGCTCCCTAGTTTAAAAAGAATTATTAATCGTTAGATCACGAGGTTAGATTTGCGTATTTGTTATATTGGTAATCAAATTAACACCACAACAATGAAGCAGACCGATACTCCTCTGTTTTACTACCCAAATAGCTACTGATTGTTTGTACCAAATTTGCTAAACGTTATTAAAGTGCATTGAAGGAATTAAAAGTAAAACATATAAATAAATAAAAAATTAAATAAAAATATACCCCGCATTACCGAATCAATCTTTCATGTGGATCTTCATTTATCCGAACACGATTTACTATAGCTCTAGCTTGACAGGCATATCGGAGTGTTGCGAGAGTCTCTTCCACGTGAATGTTAGCTGGTGACACCGTTCCAAGCATTGCTGTACGTGAATTTCCTCCGAGGCTTTCCTAATCATTTTGAAAATACTTATATGAGCGTTAAATAATATTAACATAATTTTTCAAGAATACTTATGTAAGTAAATGAGGATGTTTCAGCAGTCTAAATTTACCACAAATACCTTAAATGTTAAAGTTATGTCACGTGTATCTAAAATATGCGTTCTGTGTTTTTTCAACCATCGCGAGGTGAATCGCGTAGCACAGTGAAAGTGCCGGAGAAGCAATATTTTCATTCGTTATTGAATCCATATTCACTTTGAATCTTGTTACAACAAATTGTAAAATTAGTTTCATGCGATCAATGTTGTGACATTAAAGTATTCAATTCAAGGCAGATCCCTAGGCTTTTGCTCATAGATCATTATTATCGATAACCAGCCTGATAAGGAATCATATTTTAAGCGCAATGATTGCAGTCTAATCTTCCGTGAATAGTACCTATTTCGTTATCGATCACACCTTGATGGTTCTTTCTTAACGGCATATTTATATATAATAAAACGATAAGATGGCATATCTTCCGCGCCTTTGTTCGTACACGTGCACGAAATCGTGCAAGGCATACCGTCGTATGGACATCCATCAATGGCTATCTTGTCGAATATCGCTTTGAAGTACGCCAACATTTCTTTTTACGTATTACTTTTTCAATACTATTTGAACGAATCAGTTATAAATGTATTAGTATACAGTATAATTTACTTAATGGTTTAAAAATTAAAGAGCTGTACGTATAAACTGCATTGCCGGAAATATGTCATACCACAGACGAGATATAAACCCCTAAATCTTGTCTGTGGTAAGATTAATCAAGAGGTCGTTAATAATACTCATTTTGGATTTATATGTAAACCAATTAATCATTCTGTTTTCTGTACAAGACGAATCTGGGGATCGATCAGATACTCATATTTGAACTGGAATTTCAAGTGATTACATGGATTACGAAAACATTCGAGGAGAAGGAGTTATTATTTATGAATTATTGAATTTATAATGATTTTCGGATTATACATATTCAGAACGAACAGAACAATTTACTAACGGAAATATGATTATTCGACAAACGTACATAATTCATGATTATCATTATCTAATTTAGTAGAACTCATTGAAGAAACCGTAACATGTATATAAACATTTCGCATCTTCTGTGTTATCACTATAAGTATGTACCTTGAAACGCGTCTAAAGAACGTTTTCTCATTTGTATGATCTTGATTATGGAATTAAATACATCAACCCGGGAGGACATCCTGGATTTGTATCAGTATCTCCATCATGATTTTATGAATGTATCCAAGATTAGGGTATTTTAACGAATGCGTCGTAAACTCATTAATCTTTCATCTTCAACGTTCCTGGATAAATGCTTTTGCTAATCATAATGTATTCCATACATTATATTTTTTTGCATCGAGTTTAACAAACAAATTTATTTAATACGGCGCAAAACTTTATCGTACTTAACTCAAATTTACACTTATCTTTCATACGGTTCTTGCAATCAGTTGATGTTATCAGTAACTAAGCAGTACTTAATCAAATTTATGCTTCTTCGTGATTACAGTTATTTGGAAAACTTTCGTGGTATGTAATGGATTTACGACGAGCAATGAATATCTGCGGATACATGAACCTCATGGCATGTTATGCGATTCATTATACAAGATGCTTTTCGATTACTTGATTATGGTCTACCGCAGATTTATCTTCTTTATTCCGTCTTTGTTCAACTATTTTTGTTCATGTTCGCACTTGTTTTAATGTACTTTAAGATACAAATGTTTTTTTTCGAAAAAAAATACCTTACAGTTTAGATCGACACGATAGTAAATCCTTAAGTATTACAATTATCATTCAGCGATACTCTGATACGACGAATAAAAGAGTTTGATTTTTAATAGATCAAACAACCTAGATATCGCAGAGTACTTAAAAGTATTATGTCAGGTTCAAGGACATGAATGTAAAAAAAATGCTTTTCAATATATTATCGAAGACCCATTCAGGAATATATTCCATTCTTGTGAGATTTTTAAAATATTCAGGGGACTAACTATTTAAGATAGTAACATTACAATACCATTCCGATTATGAATAACTAATATTTGGAGAAGTTATGACCCTGTTAAAGATAACAGATATTTTTTATTAGAGAGCCGAAAGTTTTATTGTGGAATTTCTAAGTTGATCATCTATAAGTACTACGAAAATACCGTTCAATGAACAAATAAGACACGATACTTTTTATTTTACATACGAGAAATATGATGTGTATAATTTAAGAGATTGAAAGGCAAGAAGCGTTTCACGAAAATTGTCAAGTATAAATATGTTTCAAAGTGATTTCAATTCAACAAATTCTCATTAATATAAACACGTGTTTTGAATAAAAAGACTAAAAATTTATCAAATAATTATTCCCATGGGATTAACGTAAGCGTCAATGCAGGAGACACATTTTAAGAGTCGTAAAACACGGGAGAATTCGCGAAGGTGATTGGAAGAATAGGTGGGGAGGCAAAAGCGTAGCCCGAAGGACGCACGGTGGTAATGGAAGAGAGGAGAGGAGAGGAGACGCAAATGCCAATGGAGAGGGGCAAGCGACGGATAAACATTACGTGCGCAGCGTCCACACTTCTTTAGTTTAAAGCAAAACACCGTAGCAATTTGAGTAAACCGCAAGCTTTTTCTATGCTGACTACACACACGCACACGGGAAACCGATTTTTTCTACCGAACTGTATAATATTGTGAGTCGTCGTTGTCTACCGATGAATTCTACTTGCCTACCAAAAGAAAGAAGATCAGAGACTGTAACGAGAGGTCTCATATAACACTGGCATAAACAGTTTTCGCTCCACTTGGTGAAGCACAGCAAATTCCAACCTTCGTTTCAACCGATTGATGTGGGAGACAAGTTAAAAATTCTCTGCAAGAAGATTTTCCTTGAAAGGAAGCGGAGTTTGGTAGCATCGAGTAAGAATCAAGTTTTAAGGTAGATTCAAGTTAACTGAAGAGAAACCAGAGAGGGAGAGAGCGAGAGGAACCAAGCAACAGTGACACATGTGGACATGTGAATAAGTCTGCTGTACTCTAGGAGAAAATACCGTAGAACATCAGTAAATTTGCCAAATATAGAACAACGATGGATCTAGTTTACATCCCCGAAGTATTGACCTACGGATCCTTCAGAAGTCCTCAATATCGGGACTACGAGCAGCCGTGGAATAAAGACTACTTCAATTATGGTGTGTACAAACGTATTATCGATTCATAATTTATAAACTGATAACGTTGATATGCTTTATATAACTGGAAGTTATAAACGAAGTTCTTTGTGCCGAGCAGAACTCGATAAATATTTCCTGTCGATTACTTGTACCGGTCTGATCAATCATTCGTCGGAGTCATATATCTTCCGTGAGAAATAGTAGATTTGATGGACTAACCGAAGTTATTGTCGCTTAATTTTTGTTTAATCTAAATGCATTGTTAATATGTCTGGTTAATATGTTGAATCGCGTATAGATATATCATCAATATTTCTGACACTGATCGAATCTAGATCTAGATTCTGTCAAAGATCACGTAATTCGTGCGAAAACACACGACGAATATGAATTATAAAAATATATACAGAAACGCCGAAATTCAACGTCCGTTATCATGTTTAATGTCCATGCGCAGATACCAATATCATTTGTGCATACACGTGAACGGAAACACACGGGCACCTTTTAATTTTATTGGAACAATTACTTTCTTTCTCCGATAAGGTGTTGTTCAAAAGCTTTCCGACGCTACTTCCTTTTGTGCACGTGCAAATGGCCGTTTCTACGCAATTTAACATCTGAGTTAATATTTATATTATAAAATAATGGATACATTGCCAGATACGTTTGTTTTCCCACAATTTCAGTAGAATATACGTAGTTAGAAAAGGTTTCGTTCCCGGCTACGTTAAAAGGCCATTTACAATACATGTTCTGGTTTTACAACATCATAATGTGAAAGTCCGATTGGAACCTGGTCGGTATACAACAAATTCTTTCTATCCGCTATCGTATTTCGTCTTTAATCTAAAGAATAACAGATGAGCCAGACAAAATATGCCGATATGCGTGCTCAGTGAGCTCAGTCAAGTGACGAATATGCTAAACGTCCAATACAATGAGATCAAAGTAGTATACGGTTCGTACATACGTACAAGTCATTTTATTTCACTCGTTTGGTGCAGTATTCTACTCGGATAAGAGGTTAATAGGATTTATTCGACAATTTGATAATAGCCAATTTAGTAATTTTTCATTTTTTTAATTGATGATATATTTGTACGGGAATAACATTCAGGTATTTCTATGCAACATGATTAGCCCCTCCCATGCGTTATCGACGCGAACTAGCTGCTGGGCAGTAACTCTTTGCATTAATTATCATATATTATGTTTCTGTACTGACAGTATTACAATTCAAAACTAAAAAATGGATGATATACGGTAAATTGTGTATAAGAATAATGTAGTATCGTGTTAGGCATTATAAATGAAAGGAGATACCTAACATTTGTTGACAAATGGTTAAATTGTCAGTAGGAGTTAATTACATTAGCTATCTTTTACAAAACTTCATACAGAAAGATAATAGTTAAGTAGTAATTAATGTGATTAAATTGGACATATGTACTTGAACTAGATATATATTTTATTATTATCCAAGAAAAGGAAAGATAATTGAACATAGATGTAATTAGAATATCGTATTTAAATTAATTCCTTCATTACTTTCGTATTATAGTTAACACGACCGTCGCGAACGTTAAAATGTAAATTGTTGATAAAACATTTAAAGTGCTATCGTTTTCGAATCATTCAGCGAGCGCATGTACATAGAACCACATGTAAATCTAAAAATAAAGTTGATCAACAAATACGATCCTATGTCGAGTAAACAAAGTGAAACATATCACGCGATAATAACAAAGATATATGAGTTACAGTCAGTCTCTGCAATAACAGTAGTTATACAATAATACTTATAAATGCATCCATAAAATTCTAGCTTCTAAATGTATGCAGTATGCAATAAATAATAATCAGGTGGATCTTTGTTAAAGATCACACAATAAGCATAGATTTACTCATCGTGCAATTTCAATTTCGTTCTTGAGACTGAATAATGCAGGCATTTTACTTTTGTTATGTGGCAAATCTATTTTTGGCTGGCCTGTTTACCAGAGGTACGTTCACCACTCTAGCTGTTGATTCGAATCGTATTAAATTTGAATTGTACTACATATTTATGAAATTATGTTGGCCCTAATGCGAATATTTACTTATATACCTGTTGAATAAGACACGTAATAAGAGTACTCATCAATGAAAATGATAATAAACCGATCAATCATCTCGGATTACGTTCACCTAAAATACTTCAAATAAAACTCAAACTCCGACATAATGGAATTTCGCCAAATACATAGAGTACGTCTCGTTAGACTAATCAGCGGAAAAATATTGATTCAGATTACACTTATCTCATGAAAAGTATTCTATTGACGTTCAACATGAAAATTCCTAACAATTTATAATGAATCCGACAATTTTTCTGATATACTATCTTACTGTATTTATAAAGATAATATAAATCCGAAATTACGTATTGATTTGACACATTCCAAAATTACGAGTGACCTGTATTTGAAAGGATTTCAGATACGTGACATAATACACGTAGGGCAGATGTCAGATACATGTGTGCACGACGTGTGAAACATCACGTTGCTTCATTCAGAAAGAAGCAGCGGTGTACGCTGAGTTAGGAAATCAGTACAATCTAAGCCGACATACTCAGGCTACGTGCAACAGAGCACGTCCGTGTTTTCAAAAAAGATAGTAAATAGCATTGACAATACGTAATAGAGCAGCATTAGTTTCAAGGTAGACATCTACGAATAAACGATTAGGCATAGTGCCTGCAATGCAACTTTTGCGAATAAACGACGAATGTGATAGTAAACAAACGAACTGTATATTCGAATGACACAAGCGCATCAAAGTACAAACTTAGGATTTATTAGAATGAAATAATTAGCAACTTTTACAGAAACCAATTTGAGTTTCATATATAAAAAAAATAAAGCGATGACAAGTATGTATAATTATTACTGTTAAAGAAAAATCGGAACAATCGTATAATTAATAAGAAATGCAGGTAAAATGGATAAGGATACATGAACAACCATGTTTTTAACATATGCTTTACATATCTCTGATTAAGACTTTTTAAGTGTATCATTTACATACTACACTCCAAGAACATTAGTTTGAAAACAATATTTTAAGATATACATAGTTTTTTTTCCTTCATCTACTAGACACAAAATTATTTAGAAGCATCGAATTTCGTAACAGAACACCGACAATCCACTTAGCGTTTTTTTCGCTATTTCATTCTAGGACGATCACCACAAATCCATTATCCCCGCATGCCGCAGCAAAACTATCAGCAAAAACTAATTTCCAAAGAAAACTGCCACTTATGTCGGGAAAGTAAACGAAGAAGCTTGGCTGCTTACATTAGGGGCAAGTCACGCAAGAATTCATGCCATGAAATTCATGAAGAAGAAGAGGAGCATGATATAACGAATATTAAAAATGAAATTGCGAGTGTTGATAATAACACGGCAAATGTCGACCAAAGCCAAAAGATTAAAGACAAAATGTCAGAAAGCCGCATTTACGGTTCACAAAATAACAATTGAAAATTCAATTTTCCAGTGCACGGTTTAAGACAATCTATGTCTGCTACTAAGAATTTGCTATTTATGGCAAAAGATAATATGTATAACATATAGCTTGTAATGCTAGAATAATATAGCATAAGCTTAAATTTATTTATTTTCAATACATTTGCATAAAAGTTGTGCAAAGTTAATAAGTATGCATTATTAAAAGATACGAAAATGTTGAATTCATATAACATTGATAAGAAATACAAATACATATACTAACTATATATCATTAATTTTTGTACTTGTAGGTAAATAAGTAATGTGTATTTTAATGAAAGAAAACAGCGAAAGGAGCAATCAACGATATTACATTTTATGTTCAATAACAGAAGTTGAATCCTTCTTGATAATGCTATATTATTTAAATTTTTTAATATTTCGAATCGAATCAATATCACATTTTCATGCATCTACTGAGAACTATCGAAAACTATGATTAATGTGTTCAATATTTATTATATAATAAAATTATATTATTCGTGACACTCACAATTATCTCCACGATTAAATATTTTGATAAATTGCCATTTTTATAAGAGAAAATTTTGAATCAATTTATGATTCTATTTATTCTCTCATTCAACATACTATTCGATGTATATAACGCATTTAGTTATTAACATAAGTGCAATACGAAAGAGAGATTTTATAAGGCTTGAAAAAAGATGTATTTATATTGTGCATCTTCTAGAATGATAATGCACAATATATCTGCATGAATAAGTGCACATGTAAATTAGGAATAAAGACAGTTTACATCAACTTCATTATATATGTATATACATTAAAAATTGCGTGATTTGCGTAAAATAGACTATAAAGTTTAAATATAGATTTTCTAGATTAGGTAATATGGATCACACATATTATACTGTTATAAAGAGTATTGTAAGTCAATATAGTAGGATACTGAGTATAGATATATTTAATCAATCAAATTGATGCATACTTTTGTAAGACTGAGTATACAATAACATACTTAAAGATGTATTGAGAGAACATATTCTAAAATGGATAGAGTAATATAATGCCTATTATAGTATTAAAATGAAAACAATATTTGAGAAAACCTTTCAAAAGTAAATAATTGGTATCTCACAAATTTATATCACATGTTTGAAATGTTGTAAGAGATAGAATATTTATATAAACAATATATTTCTGACTTATCAGCGGTTTTTGTCATTTATAAGACATTTTGTATTAACGTTCAATTAAGTCTTTATATTTATGAAAATAATGTTAATCTCATAAGCATTTGCAGATATTTCATCAAGAAGAATAATACCTGCTGTTAATGAATAATAAAGGAATATTTCAGAGAACTAGTATGTTCACTTTATTGGCTTGCGTGCTATCAAAACCTACTTATATGTTTAGAGTTGCATTTAATATGATTTAAATTTACGTAGTAATAAAATATCACTTACCTTCAGCAACCAGGTAAGAACTGATTCACGGTAAGGAACGAAGCCTCTTTTTCGATTGTTTGTATTTTCGGCAAGTGACGCAATTACTTTTCCCAATGTAAGTAACGACTTGTTAATTGATACACCTTCCTGTTAAACATATTTGAATAATATAAATGGTCAGTTTATCAATGTTATAGTATTGCCATATGCAATGATAGAAACCTTTAATCTGTCTCCACTGGCACATGTATGGCTTAATCTCTCACTACCAGCAAGATCAACTAAATTAATTTTACTTCGACGACTAGCTTCCATAGACTTTGCATCTAATTGATCATCTTTTTGTGTTTGTGTTAAGATGATACTGAATATACTATGAGATCGCGAACTTTTTTCATTCATTCCAGTGGCTGCTGTGGCACGTTGTGAGTTACCAACTTTGAGCCAGGTCTAAAATATATGTATAAATAGAATTAAAACATATAAATGATGTTAGCAATTGTTTTTCATAGTTATTACTCTACCTGCAAATCTTTATAAGTTTGTATACAGTGCTGGCTCAGGTCAACAATATATGGACCAAAAACTGGATGTTCTCGCACTTTAAGAGGAGCTCTCTTTGTTCGACTACTAATATTAGTTAAGAGATCATGTATCTTCTCATTGTAGATTTCAAAATAACTAATTTCCACTGTAGTTGTAGTTTCTACATTCTTTGATAGTCTTGAAAATATTTCTTGGCAGAATCGTGGAATTATTCCAGTTGCGTCATCCAATGTTGTAGAATTCATTTGGTCAGATTCTTGTCCCATCATACTGTAACTCTTACCAGAACCAGTTTGTCCATACGCAAGTAAACATACATTGTATCCTTCAAAGGAATTTTGCACCAATGGCAATACCATATTCTTAAATACTATTTCTTGATTAGCATGGTCTTGACTAACTGAATTAGAGTATGATATAAAGCAGTGATCATATGTAAAGGTATGTTGTGTAGATTCACAATCCACTACAATATTTTGATCATTTACTTGAACAACTGATCTAATTTTCGGGTCCTCTAATTCTCTGGAAAAGATTAATATTGTGATACATAGTAATTATATTCCATAACATGTTCAAAATATCTTGTAACTTGATGGCTTATGGAATTCTGTGATTTACTTACTTAGCATTTAATGGTCTTACACGTATACCCACAGTTAGATTGCTACTTTCTCCTTCATATACTGTTTGATCTTCTATACCAATTTCATTTAATTTACTACATGGTGTTTCTACTTGCACTGCACTAAAGCAATCAGGAGTAGCTTGAGCTACAGTATTGTCACTGAAGTAACATTTTATTGGTGTCCTATTTGGAGGCAAAATATTTATTTTGGTACTGCTTACAGTTGATCGCATTTTATATTGCTTAGGAGTACAAAAATGCACTGCTGTTGTTTTATCATCTGATGAAATTGTAGATGGAACTTTGATGGGAGTTTTATGTTTTCCCTGTAGTACTGGATTTTCAGAGAATGAGGTTTGTGGTTTTTGAAATGTGTTTATAGATTTGGAACGTGTAAGACTTTTGTCAGGAAATGCTGAGGTAGCTTTCGAGTTCTTAGTCATTTCAATATCTAGCAATAGTTTGTGCCTATCACGTTTCACACATTTGTTTTTGGACTGACTTTGCACGTCTTTTTGGGGCTTGTCAAATGTGTTTAAACACAGTCTTTCTCTAAAAATTATAAATATTAATTTGTACCATATAATGAACATCTTAGATTACAAATTTACAAATCTAATATTAATAGCATATATAACTTACTTGTTGAGAGTATTTGTATTCTCCTTGTTGAAAGAAATTGGTGAACTGGAGAAAATTGCATCACAATATCCATGCCCCGGAGATTTTAATATGTTATGGGACATGATAGTGAGTCAAGGGGAAATATTTTATGTCCGAGACATTCGAGTAATCAAAATTGTATTTCTTATCCAATAACCTTACCAAAAACACTTTCTTTTGACAGATACGCTCTCGAAATGTTTCGAATGCTTTGGCCAATCACAATTCCTTGTGTGGGGTATGTAACGAACTTTTACGCCCTGTCGCCTTTCGAATGGAACAGACTTATGAAAATACTAAATAAAATGATAAACGCTCATTATTCGATTATACGGAAGTTGTTCAAACAATTTATATCTGATACTGATAATAATTTCTATCAAAATCATTTCGTCTTTCTAAATTATCACTTCATACATAGTAATACTAGTTTTGCAGCAAGTATCATTTAAATTTAAAATTTGCGAACCACTCAGGGCTACCAATGTTAGCAAGCCAAAACTGGTAATATTAGAGGAATTTCAATGTTTGCGGTATTTATTGCTATAAGCGTGGCAGTTTCAGAAAACTAAACTTAACCAATCCTACGGTACTTTACGGTGAACCCGGGTGAACCAAACTGAACACTGATAACAGCAAGTACGTGCAAATACGTGTATTCCGTGACCATCTGTGACGTGGCTGCATTTTTAGATTATTTAATATATAACTGTTACATTAAAGTCCTCACATTCCTATGCACGAATGTTAAGATTACACCGACGGCAGTACGTAACCCAGTTGTGTTTTAGTCAGTCCTTACAATATTGCCGAAATGATCACGACGATAGAGGATAACCAACGGAGTCGAATGCACAAATGGATTTCGAAAATATTATTCGGCACCTTTGTGTTGCTTATACTTTTAAATCTGCCGGCTTTGTGCCAAGGACATGGACATGACGAAATGCCAAGTTTCAAATACACAAAAGAAGCAAATGAAATATATTTGACAGAACAAGATTCCAGAAGTAATAATGAACCTATGCATCAGCATAAACACGAACACGGTTCACACGATCATCACGTTCATCAACAAAAATCGGCTCTACCTGACCAAACTTACAATGAACTGATGTTTAAAGCTATTGGATCTACTTTATTGATATCGGCTGCACCATTTCTCATTCTATTTTTTGTACCATTGGACAACACTAAAGAAGGAGAACCACTATTGAAAATATTGTTAAGCTTTGCATCTGGTGGCTTATTAGGAGATGCGTTTCTTCATTTAATTCCTCATGCTTTGGTTCCACATGCTCACGGATCTTCTGAAGGAGGACATTCTCATGAACACGCTCATAGTCATAGCGAAGAAGAACATAATCATGGACACGATATGTCTGTTGGCCTATGTGTACTATTGGGTATTGTTGTATTCTTAGTTGTGGAGAAAGCAGTGAGAATTATAAAAACAGACCATAGTCACTTGCATGCACATGTACATCATGTAGCTGAAAATGTGTCTGAACAGAAGAAAGATGATGATAAATCAGAAAAATCAAAGAAACGTTCTGATAAACTAACAAAAGTTTCCAAGGAAGCTGATAATCCTGAGAAACAAATTAAAATTGCTGGTTACTTAAATATAGTTGCAGATTTTTTACATAACTTTACAGATGGTCTTGCCATTGGCGCTAGCTATTTAGCTGGTAACAATATTGGTTACATTACTACCTTTACAATATTGTTACATGAAGTACCTCATGAAATTGGAGATTTTGCAATTTTAATACAAAGTGGTTATAGTAAAAAGAAGGTGAAATATGTACATTTAAAAAAAAGTATCAAACAAAAACCATATTTTAAGTAATTTACAATATATCTTTTATTACAGGCTATGATGCTTCAACTTACTACTGCGGTGGGTGCTTTATTAGGAACTTACGTTTCATTACTTGCAGAAGGCATGGGTAAGCATAACTTATAATTTTATGTATGTATATTTATATGAACAACAGGGTTAGGATGGTACTTTAAGATAATATCACCTCAATTTTCACTTGATATTGACAATTTATTGAAATTACACAGGTGATCTTGCAACTATGTGGATTCTGCCATTCACTGCTGGAGGGTTTATATATATAGCAACAGTTTCCGTTATACCTGAACTCTTAATTGATACCAAGTTTTGGCAATCAGTGAAAGAAATAATAGCACTTCTTTTGGGTGTATATATGATGGTACTGATAGCAGAATACGAATAGAATCTGTGCATATTTTCATTCTGCAATATACAATAGACATACAGTAAAACTTTATCTTGACTGCTACAAGAATCTAGAATTATAGCTTCTATTTTATAAAGCTGTAATTATGTTCTCTGTCAGATAATATTAAGATATTCTGATTTCTTATATAACATGAGTATTAGTGAAAACAGTGTATATTTGTTAACATTGTTATACTTACTGCTTTCCAAGGTGAAAAGCATGTACTATGTAAAAATGAATGAAACCAGTGTGCTTTCAGATACTGCTCATGGTATAAGGGCAATTAGAATAACAGCAGTAAACTAATTCCGTGAATTCTTGTAATACTACAAAGTTATTCATAAAATGTAATCTACCAAAACAGAGTAAAAAAACATCACGAACTAGTCTTTTGAGACCACCTGCATGCAGTCAAATATATCATATTTTCTGTTTATCGTTTCTTTAATTCTTTAGGATATTATTATTTGTTCATATTGAATAATCCTAGCATTAGACAGTTGGAATATATGAATATACGTATCAGTTAATTTGAAGTCAGCAATTTCTTAATTTTGTACAAATATTCGTCATAAGTCTTCTATACCAATAACTATTTACATATATATATATGTATATATATATAGTTACTGTAAACTAAGGTGGAAAAGTGTTTTCTATTAAAAAATATACAGACTTGAGTACTACTTCAAAGACCATATTTTTAATTTGCTTAGAGTAATACATATTTGTTTGTGGTAAATGTCTCAGGTTTTAAAAAATTATTTTTTACAATAATTTGTACATAAACAAATCATATATTACAATATTTATATGAATAAATTATAACAAGATTTTTTATGTACAATATATTCACTACATATAAATTACTTCCCAACAGACACATAAAAGCAATACTTAGACATATTTTCTGTATACTATTTAGCATTTGTATCAGTCTATTTATGAGAGTACATTTATGTTAAGATTTAAGCTTTTTTAACTCAGCGAGGCATTTTTCAGCTTCCCGTACAGAATCTTTGTTATTTCTTGATTTTGCGAATTTTCTTCCATAATTGCACCATTTTTTTGCTTGGTCATATAGGCCCTTTTTTAAAAATACGTTTCCTAAATTGATGTGTATGGCCTCTAAGTCATCCATTTCTGGTAAGTTTTTACCTGTAAGCATATTTCTTTCTCATTACTATAAATAAAATTGATTGAGATATAAATCAATTTTCAATATTTGTGCTTATTACCTATTTCTGCAGCTCTGGACAAATAATCAATAGCCCTGTCATACTCTCCTGCCATACAAGTGACAGATCCCAAATCATTCAAAAGAATTACTGTTTGATCATGTTCAATACCATTTATTTTAACACATATATCATAGGCTTCAATCAAGTATTGAACAGCTTCAGCATATCTTTGTTGTGAGGAAAGCATAAGTCCATACCATTCCAAATTTAAACCCAATAATTGTAGCGCGTCTGGATTTTCATTATCTTTCCTCAGATGTTCTCTCAAATTTTTTAAACAAAATTGGTAACCAGTTTCCGCTTTCCTGTTGTACAATAAATATTTTATTTTATTGTATCAAAGCCTTGTAAGAATACTTTTTCATTCTATATAAGTTTAAAGAATAACAAATGTTTATAACATGAGACGAAAGAATTCTTTATGTAACTACTTACTCCATATCTCCTCTTTCCTGATATATATTTGCAAGCTTTAAGCTTATATGAATAATACTTAAATCATCTTGAGAAATGCCATCAGCTAAAAGTCTTTGTAAAACTGTCAAAAATAATTTTTCTGCCTTTGCATATTTCTTTGTATTAAATGCTAGATTAGCCATTACATCAAAGATGTAAGTTATACCCTTATAATTTTGCATAGTTTGAGCTTCTCGCAAAGCAACATGCAACATTCGCTCTGCTTTGTCAAGCTCTCCCTTCTACAAAGGGAAAGAAAATATTGCTGAAATTGGATATCATTTAAATAACAAAATAAGTTTTAACGATTAATACTTTTTTAACGATAAATAACGAGATTCCACTGTGACACTTAACCTGAATTAATAGTATACACCGCTTAATTGACATTATTAATTGCGATTCTTCATCATCTTTTGTTTCCATATCAAATATTCCCCAAAAGATAGAACCGGCTACAATCAAATACGTCGTTTTTTCATTATGGGACTTATGGCTATTGTTGTAATAATTGAATATCCTTTGATCTTTTTGTAGCATGCGATTTGCAAATACATTGCTTCGTGTACTGCATAATCCAATATTTGTGATTAGGTAATTTAGCTTCATCTGCACTTGTGCACATTTTAATGTATTGGTGACTAAATTCTGATAAAATATAGCACGTAACATAATTGCGAAATATTGAATTTTAAACTTATGGCACAGAAAGCCTTGCGCACGCTGTCATAAACGCAGTTGTGATAGGAACAAATACATATATATTTATTGTTCCTATTATGTTTGCACATAGCATGAGCGTTTACAATGAGATAACAGACAATTACTTTCTAGTGGCTGTGCGTTACAGAAATGTACGCATTGTACGACCTAATAAGAATATTCCGGTATGTATACAGTGGTATACAGCATACAGTCCCACATAAAACGCTTATACATATAGAACTCGTTGGAACTCGTATTAAACCTATTAGTAAATACACATGTAATGACATAGTGTTATAATCGCACATACACATCTGAATATGTATATATACAGTAGTGCGACGAGTTTATCTGTACATAGCATGAAAAAAATATTCCAAAAACAGTAAAAGAAAATTAAACGGCTTTTCCGTGCAAATAAAATTATCATGCATGCGTTTATCGTTGTGAGTCTAAGAAAAAACGGAATAAAAATATTCGATAAAAAATAAACTATATATGAACGTGTAAGGAGAGATCGAATTAACACGTTCGTGATAAATTATCATGCAGGTAGACCAAGGTAGACGAATACCATCGTGCGGTGTCGTTACATCGTCCCTCGCCCCGCCCTCGCTTCCTCCTGTCCCAACGTTGCACACCTTGATTTCGTGCATTATATACCTTTTCACCTTACGGATATGAGACAGGTCATATCACAGCAGGTAGGTAAAATCCTAATCGCGCATATTTACGGTGCAGCGTGTCGAATACAATCATTGTCGTGATTCTGTCGTGATTCTTCGCATTTTTTCGTGCAATTATACACGTACACACATGAATATCAGTAAAGCCTGATATTCACATATCAGCCGCGTCTTTTTATACATTTATCATCGTTTCAGGATAAACGACGTATTATAAATGTAGGACGCTCGAGGTTCCTTGAATTGGCAAATGAACAGAATGAATAATTGTTTAATTATTCCAGAAAGACATTGTAGCCATATAATATGCTTGTGTTCTATATTATACATTCATGGACACTCCCTGTTTTTTTGTAAACTGTTATTGAAATATGTTTACTAGTAGAATGGAAATGTTTTGTAAATTTACGTCTAATTCAATATACTAATAAAAAACTATTGATCTATATAATCATACGATTCTGTGTGATTCTATTAATGATACTTATAAAGATTTTCTGAATTACTATAAAACTAAATTTACTTAAGTGTTATCACTATCATAAATTTTCATTTTTAAATGATCACACTACAAATAATACTCGATTTTTTATTATTCTATTATGGTTTTTCTTTGAAATACTTATATTTTGATAACTTGTTTCATTTAGATATTTTGACCGTCCCGCATTGAAGATGAGTTCTCAAGATACAACTGACAATGTACAAACAGCTAATTCACCAAGCATATCAGCGAGAACAAAAGACTGGGTTCAGTTCGATGAAGAAACACCAGTCAAAGAAAATGCTACCATAGAAGAAAAAACTAAAACAAATGCACCAGCAGTAATAAAGCCTGAATCTGTTACAGTAAACGTTGAGAAAATTGGGAAAACAGTTGATAAACCAGATATTAATCAAAAAAAGAGTAATGAGTATAGGGGTGCTGTGATAGCAACTGAATCCGTCCAAATTAATTTAGATAGGTCAGGTTTAAGTCGTTCAGTCACATCTGAAGGCCCAGAACTTAACTTGCCATCTGATGTAAGAGTCTCAGACCCAAAAAGTGCTTCATTAAAGACTATTGATCTACGAGATGCGTCCAATGGCAGAAGCAATCCAAACAATGTTATAAGTACTCCTATTGGGAACATAAGACAAGGTTTTGCCAATGGAGATACTATAGTTACTCTTTTACCAGTAAATACTAGATGGCCATGGATTACGCCAGCTAAGTTTAGACCAGAATTAGTACCAGAAGAATTGATGGCACAAGGTTTGACGGTAAATATTTAAATGAATTTTAGCATTTAACTCTTATTGGACAGTTTATAATCTGACTTTATATTTCATGTAATTAAATGTTTTTAAAACATTTGTTTGGTAATATTTGTATATTCCAATGTTGTATAATTTTATTATAGCTTACAGTGGAAGATTATGTGCACATTATGGAATTGCTTGTGAATGATGTACGTTTCAATATGTATAACGTATGCTACAAAAGAATTCTGGTCCTCTGGATATTTACTGCATTTATTGTGCTGCTTGGCTTACTTTTTTCTGGAGTTACTGGCCTCACCTTATTTGGGCTCGGGGTCATGTGGTTAGTTCTTAATGCTGCAGCTATATTCTTTTGCATGTTCATCAAGATAAAACTGAATCATAATCTTGAGAAATGTATGGCTCAAGTTAACAAGCATTTACTGCGGCACAAAATATTGCTAGGATTGGATGATAGAGGAAAAATTTCATGCCATAAAGTGAATCTCTGCTTCATATATTTTGATACCACAGATTGTATTGTAAGTATCTTTGGATATTTCTCGATTATGAATTTCAATGTCTTTGCTTTGTTGTGTTACCTGATATATGGTTTGATTAATTATACAATAACTTTTAAAAATTTTTTAATTTTACTATAGAAAAAGTTACAAGACGTAATAGAACGAGAAGAACGTGAAGGAAGAGTGATTGGTGGAGATGGAAATTCTGAAATGCGTCATAAAAGGGAATTGCAGCAACGAATGGATATTGATGACAGTGATATTGTAATACAAGGCAGTACAACAACCAGAATCTCTCGTAAACAGGTGAACATTGTTTTATTTTACATACCAATTTTATTCACTTACTTTTAGATCCGTGTTTGCTTACAATTAGTTATTGTTTGAATCTCTTAGAAGTTTAAAGTATTACATTTTCCTTTTCTTTATAGTATAGACCTAAGAGTTAGCTCTGTGTTATATACAAATTTTTATAACAATATCTGATTTTTGTATTCTTTTTGGATGAATTACACTATCAGGGTAAAAGTGAACAAGTATTCTGCCGTTATGTGCAACGTTGGGCGAAGGATTACTTACGCAGACGTCTGGATTGGACAGTTGACGAGGAAGGTGGAAATCCTTCTTCACCGCGTCATTTAGCGTCAGCGTTATGTCCGTGTCAATACATTGAAGAATGGCTGCGTAATAAGCCACACGTACAAGGCAGAGATTTTTGCCCCAGCTGGAGTAGTTTTCTTAGAGATAGGGGAATTTGAATCAGACTTTTTTTTATATATACATAAATTTGTTCTATAAACGCTGAGCATAATTTCATCTATACTTTTAAATTCAATTTGAAACGAATGATCATTCAAATCTATTTCGTTGAATTTTTATTATTATAACTACAATGTCATAATGGTTTTAAAATTTATATCATTCAATTTAAGAGCAGTACTACAGTAGCATAAATTTTACAAGAACTTATTAAGAAAGTTATGTAGCTATATATAGTATTAATAATTTACAATCTCAATTTAATACTGGAAATGAACGTTACCGATTTCTTATATTTTAATTTAATACATATTTTAAAAATTCATATATTAATTTTAAGGGAAATGATCTTAATATGCAATTTGCGAAAATTATTTAGATATCAGAATTATCTTAACTTAATTTTGTACTTAAATGTAGAAGATTCACATTTTAGAATCCATACATGTGCCTAGCAATAGCTAAAATTTTTATAGAATATTTATATTTCTTAAAAAGTGACATTATTTGTATTATACAAGTTTGATTGTTTTAGTTTTCAATCTACAAATTATATTATTTTTTGTCTCTGACAGTAGACATGTTTAACAAACGATTCGTAATTTCGTATGAGTGATAGATATAGTGGTGTAAGAACGTTTATACGAATATGCTGCACCATCAATTTTTCCAGAAATTTCAAATCATCATTTATATGATGCTGTTTATATTATTACCATATTATGTTATTTAACATTGAGAATTTTAATGCTAAAATATATACATATATATGTAATATATAGTTATATATATGTATTATAATATATATAATAATATTACATAATCATGTATATATATATTTATATACATATAGTGAATGTACTTGTCAAATGGTGAATAGAATTGAATCATTGGGACAGTGATACGCAAAAATTCAAGTATATATGCTTATTATATACGAAACGGATATAAAACGTATTCTGTGATACAAGCTAATGTACTTAAACTTTAAAAAGAAGTCTTTACAACTTTGCACATAATGTAATATTTTTAGTAACTCATATACTCTTACGCACATGAGTGTCTCCTTGACGCACAGATGAGTTTCTAATGGTTAATATCTTAAGGAGCAGAGTTTGCAGCATTACTATTGGTTTGGCCCAGGATGCTACTGAATGATGATGGTATGTGTTGACAGGAACGGGCGGAGTTGCTGTTGCTGAGATATGCTTCTCGATGGGCACATCACTTTGTGCGCCGCAGACTTGATCTGGTTATAGACTCACAGGAACGTAATAGAGACATCGCAGGTTTATCTGTGCCACCACGACATTGTGTCTCCGCCCGTTGTCCCTGTCAATTTATTGAGGATCATCTCAAATACAAGCCTAGAGGCAAGTTAATGTTACGCACATTCTTTTCACTGCCGAACTGCGACGGCAAATAGCTAAAGAGAATTAGGCAATCCTCGTGAAATCAATTTCAGTGTGATATGTTAGTGAAGGGTATTGCAATTGTTCGATTACATGTTCCTAATATCAGCTTTTAAATAATTCACTTCTGCAATATCAATATTACACATTGTGCGAGCACTCATTAACTATATAGCTATTCAATTAGCTAGATAAATAGAATACATTCATATATAACATGTTTTCACCATTTCATATTTTACTCTTACTGTTTGTAATTGCGATTGCTCGAAGAAATCGCAGTGTGCGTTTCATTACTGCGAAAATTATTATTCGAGGTAGCAAGTATTGAAACTAAAAGATCTTTTACAATTGGATTATGGATACTAATGCTTTTCGTTTACTTTACTGTACACTTTATATGTTGACACAGAGAACGTTAAGATTTTTTATAAATCATATATTAAAAACTATTTATTTTACTTTTGCTTTTTACTAATGTAAATAACATGCATTCACCATTTTTCAAGGAACACTATCACATTCTGTTAATTATGTAGGTGATGAAAAAAAGTAGATTACAATTATTCTGGATACTTAATATAGGAAGGAGAATGCAGAATGTAATCATTCCTCTGTTGTTATTGCTTACTACGAAAATAATTCTTCTTATTTTAGATTTATCTTACAAAAAGTAGAAATTTACTTTTGCAGCTATATAAAATTATAAATGAAAAATAGTAACCAATATTTGTATGAACATTTGCGCACTCCTATTGGAATCTCGTTTATTTGCCATGTGCCTATCAAAGGAAGATTAGAATACCTTTAATGTTATATCTAAAGTATTCTGTAAGCTTAATCATTTGAGATAATCCAAAGTTTGTTAAGACTGAGTCTTATATATTTTTATTAAAAGAAAAAGAGCTATATTGTATAATTGAATATTAAACACCTTTTTGCGAAGGAAGACTCAGTATTAAACAAGCTGTATGTACTTTATAATGTCCATGGTCGATTGATTATTGTAAATGTTGTAAAAGGTATGCAACATTGAATTGACATATCTTTTAAATCCGTCCTAATTAAAAAGAACGAAAGTATATTGTGTAAGAATAGAGTTAATGTATAATATACTTTTATATTCCGTTTACAAAACACATATTATTATGCATCTAGTATAACTGTAAATGAATGGGGCTGTTCTACTTTTATACAAAAGAAATGTAAAGCACTTTTATATTATTGTTAATGATGTTACAAAATAAAGATACGTGTATATACATATATATATTCACATATATGTATATATATGTATATCTATGTATATATGTACGTTTACTTCTTCAATTCATGGAGGCCTAACTATATTTTATTATAATACTTTGGGCTGAAATCATCTAGATTTAACACGAGTTTCTGGAAAAAATTTGTGATCATTATTAATCAGTGACTAATCCAGGGATGTTACTTGCATGCAGCTGGACAGAAGGCAAAACACTTTGGTATTTTTTCTCATCCACATATTATCAACACATGACTTCATTCATCATAATATTATGTAAGTATCTTGCAACTAAAGTTTCCTAGTAAATAAGATATAAGAATATTATTCCATACACCATTTTTAATTTTGCACATTTATTACATTTACAATTGCTTGTGAAACTAATCAGTGTTTAATAATTGTAGATTTATGACTAAAATAGGATTATATAAAAAATATTCATATAATGGAATTTGTATGATGCTCACAAGTATGGTGGTTATCATCTACAATATTATATTTACTATATTAATATATGGATTTAAATATCTGCATGATTTTTTCAGGATATCCACCTGGCTTAACATGGTGTGCTTATCTTAACGATCCATTAGTTCGATATGATACCACATCAGGCATCCACAATTAACTTTATTAATAATTTACATGCAACAGTATTGGTCACTGAACTCATAAAGTATAAACAGCATTATAAAAAGATGTTCCACGGGACACCTATTCAGTGCTATATTTTTAACAGACTTGTTAAGAATTCAAAGGTTTCAATGCACGCCACATAATAAAGTTGATCAGTTAGGAAGGAATTATATTTAAAATTTGTAGGTTTTGACAGGATTTAATTAATGAGTTCTACTATATTATATACAAAGAATATTCACAAAGTATATTTTTCTATACTTTATACTTTTAGATCATTCCAAACATGATGTACAAAAGCATTTACACAATGTACTACTCGGTAATGAATCATGATCACAGTGCTTTTATAATCTATATATTGTCTATGTGTGACAAAATGACTATGCTTCACATTAGCAGTTTGAAACATACATACATTTTAATATCTATTAACGAAAAACATAATTAAATTGAATATAATCAATAGAATCATTTCAAAGTACTATAGTGCCTTTAATGTGTACAATATCTATAAAATAGCATTGGCCTTTTTATAAGCACTGTATATCAACTTAAGAGAATTTACAATATAATACACTTAAGACTGCACAATTTTAAATTACATAATACCTTTTATGTAATTACATAAAAGGCACAAACTATATATTTTATACAATACATAGTTAATGTATAGTTACACAATTATAATGTACTATTTTCTCTTATTGCTAGTATTTGTTAGATATGATATGTTTATTTCTGTACATAGCCAATGTTATGTATATGTATTACGTATTTCAATCAAATCGAGATTTGAAGGCATTCAATATTTTTACCTTCTAGACAACAGAAAGTAGAACAGTATAAATTGTATTATTTGTATTACATGATAAAAATGATATTAATAAAAATATTAATTTACTGTATTTCAAATAATTGTTTCCTGTAATCCATTACATTTTTTATTAATACTTATATATCTAAAATAGTATACACTTTACAAACGTACAAAACTTATGTAATTAGAGCAGCTTGGGCTTGCTTTCGAATGTCATCTGCCAATCTCTTTATCTCTTCATTGTCCGTTTTCAATTGTTCTTTTTTCTTTTTCAAAGTACTCTCCAAATGTTTTAGTTGCTGTTTGATACTCAAATATTTTTTCACATTATAATATATATCAGAACTGTCCGCAGAGTTTTCTTCTGATATCTCATCTGAAATTAAATTCCAGTTCGCCATCCAATGAATCGCATTTTTTAAATGTTTTCAGTATTATTATATATATCAGAGAAATATAAATCAGTTTGGAGGTTATGAACAAAATTATATGAAAATGTTGAAACATTATGAGATTTATTTCAAATTAAATGCTATACAATATTAAAACCTTTGTTTAAATTAAAAGCAAAATCATCCACAGCAGCATTATTGAGATCTTCCAGCATATGTTCAGCATCAGGCAAATGAGGTCTTGGTGGTAAATTACTTTTCTTATTTCCGAACATTTTGAAATGAATATACGTATATACGCTAAACTGTTGATTACTAAACTTCGTTTACGTCAGTTTATGTATATAACACTTTGTTTCATTATCCATAAATATAGATACGAAATCAAAAAAATATACACAACCCGTGACCACACGTCAAAATTGTTCGACTGATGTGAATGTATGCAAATAAGATTTACTCCCGTTTAGTAGACTACGTACCATAAACATCAGAAGCAACCATAAAGGAATGAACATTTAGTAAGATAATGATTGAGTTGTTTAAAAACAATATTCTGTTAAAATTCATTATCGTTAAGCAACTAAAGAGTTTAATATTAGTATTACAAAACAAAAAAATTGTAATAGAGATTGTGGCCCTAGCGTTTGTCAATAGCATTTTTTGTATTAAATATATTTTCTGACATAATGTTTTGTAAATTCATGGATATGTATGAACTAAAATTTTATAGTGCTAAAATAGTGTTTTATTGTAGTGAAATACTATTTGAAAAAGGAAAACTCAGTATCTTATTTCATTCATCGTGCAGTATAATTTCTACGCTGTCCTGTGTTTGTCACATGTCTATCGCATTTATAAAATAATGTTTTTCCGGTCATGTTTATTATCATTAAGGGTCCAGTTAATTTCAAAGTATAATTTTCAAATGGTAAGCTCGTAATTCATGTGAAGAATTATCTTAATTATTTGATATCAAGCTTCATCATCATTATGTAAAAAATTTCATAAATTTCAAAAAAGAAGGCCGTTTACTATACGTATACGTAATCATTCCTCGATTTGATTTTCATGATATTATTACAACAGATTCGTACTATTCGTTCATCCACACATTAGAAAAGCAGCGAAGATAGGCTAAAATTCAAAGTAGCGCAGTTTTCAAACTTCACTGATGATAGTACCGGTAACGGGCGAAATTTCTTCTCTTAAGTGTATCTCTGATTTTACGAAACCTGTAACTTTATCAATTCATTGGCCAAACTTTTGGATCGCCAAAAAACGATACAACGGAAATCTAAGTAAAAACATTTTTTTTATTATCGTCGTATTATTGATACATTAACGCAATTTTACTTAGCATCTATTTGAGTGCACGAACGAAACCGATATGCCGCCAAAACGAGGTCGGGCTCAAAAGGTTAGAGAAACATTAACGTTATTTGTATAAAGTTTTCTTGGAGTTACGTCGAATAATAATTGATAAAAACGTGTACTTTAATGTAATGCTATAAAACTTTTTGATGCGCTAATTCGAAGTGTGAAATACTTGTTTTTTTAATGTAGATTGTCATGATCATAAATTTTTATTTAAAATTAGGCTGATTCTACAGAAGCCAATCCTGAAAAAAAGAGTACAAAGGCCAGTACAAAATCTAAACGTAAAGCAGTTGACAATGAGGCACCTACTCCAAAACGTGCCAAAACTGAGCCAAAACAGGCTAAAACTGAGCCAAAACAGGCCCTCAATAAGATAGAAACAAACTTTGATGAAATTGATTTTGATTGTCAAAAATTGAATCCAGAAGGAAAGAAGTATAATTTAAAAATCTCTTCATGGAATGTGTCTGGTATCAGAGCCGTAATTAAAGTACGATGATTCTTCTATCAGTGTTCGTTATGCTTTAAAGTAGCATTGTACATACATTATATTTAATGAATATTTTTATTTAGAAAAATGGATTTGAATATATCCTTAAAGATGATGCAGATATTGTTGCATTACAAGAAACTAAATGTGATAAACATAAATTACCAGAAGAAGTTAAACTGAAAGGATATCATCATTATTTTCTTGACAGTAAGATTATACTCAATATAACAAATATAGATTTTTCTGTGTAAAGTTATGAATTGTCTTTCTATGTTTATGAAAAGGTAAAAAATCGGGATATTGTGGAGTAGCATTATATAGCAAAGAAAAGCCACTTGATGTAAAATATGGTATAGATAATAAAAAGTTTGACGATGAGGGCAGATTGATTACAGCTGAATATCCACAATTTTTCTTAGTCAATGTTTGTAAGTTCTCATTAGATTTCAACGATAGGTATGGCTAATATTCAGATGTATAAATGATTCAATGTTATAATAGATGTTCCTAATGCTGGGCAAAAGCTGGTAACATTACCAAAGAGATTGGAATGGAATGAAATATTTAAAAAATATATTCAAGAATTGGATGAGAAGAAGCCAGTAATTATTTGTGGGGATATGAATGTGGCTCATCAAGAAATCGGTAATTTTTTAATGCTATGATACTTTAGCTGTAAATGGTATTTTACATTAATATTTATAAAATATTTTATGCATTCCATTTTTTTTTCATAGATCTTACAAATCCTAAGACAAATACAAAAAATGCTGGTTTTACTAAAGAGGAACGGGAAGGTATGACTGATTTCTTAGATGCAGGATTTGTGGACACATTTAGATCTTTGTACCCTGACAAAACAGGTGCATACACATTTTGGTCATACTTTGCCAATGCACGTAGTAAAAATATTGGATGGTGAGTTTCTGCCCATTTTTACACTACAATCTAGAATATTTATAATTTGAAACTAATTTTTTAACTTCTTTTACACAGGCGATTGGATTATTACTTGGTATCAGAACGAATTATGGACAAAGTATGTGATAACGTTATAAGAGATAAGGTGTTTGGTAGTGATCACTGTCCTATTGTTCTTTATATTAATATTTAATATGAGCGGTTTTTTATTTAAAATATATATAATTGCTCCTAATTATTATGAATGTAATTTAATGAATGTACTTCCTACTATTTGTCTTCCAAGAGATGATACTGGAAGCTGGTAGATACAATAATTTATTCTAATATGTTTATAGTAATGTAATACAGTTTGTTGTAATAAATGAATTGTATTTAAAAAGTTAAAAAAATAGTATAACTTGAATTTTGGAATTTTAATCTAAATTTATGCATTTTATACATTTTTATGGTTAAACTACTTGTTTTACAATAATTAAAGGATACATAATATATTTCATCTTATAACATAACCATTCGTTCCCAACTTGTATATATAATATCTAAATACACGTAGTATATTCCTTCCTGGCCGGTTCCCAAGTTCTTCGAATTTTCCTTAATTTTATGAAGTTTTTGAAAGTATCGCAGTCAAGTGCTCGCCGTGAACCAGCGGATGAATAAGTTATCCCCACTACTCTTCTATTCAACCCTAGTTTTACTAACCTAGCAAGGTTTGCTGTAATTGTAAATTATTGTTACGTGCGATAGAAGCTGATTTACAAAACTGGCACTTGTGAGTCGATTAAACGACCTATGGATAAATGCTTATATCAACAAAAACTAAGCGAAATTTTGTGACAGTCTACGATTCTTTCAAAAACTTACATTTGTTCTCGAATGAAACACAGACTTGTGCGGAGGAGTTTAATTTGCTACCGCGCACGATACGCTTGTGTGATTCTCGATTACAGACATGAAGCGGTAAATTCGAGCGGTACAACCAAGGATTGCAATGTTAACGAATACGAAAATTGCTAGTTTGTATAAATGGGAGCGATATTTGTATTTTTTTGTTTGGTCCGCGGGTATTGCGTATTCCATATACATGCTGTCATTCATTAATATTTGTAAGAATCAACATTTCTGTATTATATATAAAATGAAAAAATGTATGATATTTAAAAATACATCACACATGACCTTTCAGATTTTTCAAATTACCATGATTTGTACACGGATTTTGCTCCTGGATGGTCATGGATAGGGAAGAAACAAGATATTTCTGATCAGGAATGGAGAGCATGGATACCACTAATGATAGAATTAATGCCATGGATATTATTCCATCATTTTATTAGTCATATTATTAAAACCACATTAACTGATACAGTATGAAATTTTATTTATATTATATTTATATTTATTAAAATGTATTTTACATATTTTGCAACTTTCTATTGCAGGTATTATGCTGCTGGTATATTTTTGTGCCTGCTTCATTTTTATATTATTATATTGGAATGCTAGGCACAATATGTGCGTTAATACAACCAATATCATTATACATTTTAGCATACAAGTGTAGGAAAACCATTATTTGGTTAGTGCATTTATCATTCTTATTTGTAATACATTTTTTGAAAATGCCAGATGGTCTTTTTCAAGATACATTAAGACTGAATGATGAAGAGCACTACATTCTAACACTCACTATGTGTTGGATTCAATTGAGAAGTATTAGTTGTACCATAGATAATATAAACAATTCCACGAACAAAGGTTACAAGACTTTACCCTACTTTGTAAAGAATTTCTTGTGGAACTTGGCATACTGTTTGTATTTGCCCACATTATTTTTGGGACCATTAATTTTATACAATGAATTTATGGATTCTGTATGTACAACTAAAATTTGTATTATTAAGTTGCCTATCATCACACAGGCAATTTAAATATTACAATAAATGTTTTAGATGAAAGGTCCATTTCAAAGTTGGAATCTGAACAAATTGAAGGAGTTTATTGTCAATACGATTAGATATACTTTTTGGGTATACATCACCCAGTTCTCTTTGCATTTCATTTATTTTAATGCTATACAGTATCATCCAGAGGCAAGATTACACATTTTCTAAAGATTTTTACATGCCCTTATTCTTCGTGATTGTATATTACTTTTAATTTTACAGATTGTACAAGTTTTAAACTCATGGACATTATACGGATTAGGATATTGTATGGGACAATTTTTTTTAATTAAATATGTCGTTGTTTATGGGTTTAATCGTACATTGTGCGCATTGGATGACGTAAAAGCCCCGCCACAACCGAAATGTATAGCAAGAATTCACTTATATTCAGATATGTGGAAATATTTCGATAGGGGTTTATATAAATTTCTCGTAAGGTATTAAATGTTGTAAAAAACAATTGATAATCAACAAATTTTTAAATACTGTGAAATAGGAATATTGACTGTTTTTTAAGTAAAGATTGTTTTCAGATACATTTATACACCGATATTGGAATTAAACTACAATCGACTGTTGGGTTCTTTCTTATGCTTCACATTTGTTTTTATATGGCATGGAATGCAAATTAATATTTTTATTTGGGCACTCCTCAATTTCGTAGGATTAAATATTGAGACTGTAGCAAGATCAATTGGAAAAAGTGAATATTATACTAAGATACAAGAGAAATATACGACACCAGAAAACGCAAGACGATTTAACTGCATGCTGGCAAGTCCACTTTTGGCAATGTCAGCAATATCGAATTTCTATTTCTTTGCAGGAGAAGAAATTGGAAATATTTATATTCGAAGAATATTCCATGGTACTCTTGACTGTTAACCATTCAATCTTGTATTCCTCATAGAAAATAAGTTTTAAAACAATGAACTATTTTATTACAGACTCGTGCAGTACATTATTTATTTTACTCTTCTTTTTATATTGCTGCTGCCAAGTATCCATAGAAGTAAAACATTGGGAATCAAAGAAGAATTACATGTAAATGTCAATACTATGAGCTATATTTTTGTATTATGTATATAGGTAATAAAATTTCTTATTCTATTTATAACGTGTCATACAATTCTTGTGGTATATTACTAACGAAACACGGCGATGTTTTTCAAATATTTTATTCTTGTAAGTACAAAATGGGTATAAAAATACAATATATAACTAAAGATATTTTTCGTTACAACATCATTATAATTAGGTAATGTTTGCTACAAATAATAAGAAAGTTTACTAGAAAGTATATACGTAAATATTTTTTAAATAATCAGTAGTACGCTTTCTCTAGGTCGCTAGTAACCATATTTATAATGCACATAAGGCACGTTATATTTTACAATTATTAAATGTTTGTGAGAATAATTTCGTAATTGCTAATTTTATATTTCATGTGGCATGTTGGAAAAAGCAGTATGTCACTGTAAACAATTTTATAAAGGTATAACAATTACGATGAATGAGTTATGTTGTCTAGATCATTTGGAGTACTGGAACCTTCTTTGATACTTTCAATATTAGCACTTATCGCAGTACTGAGTACTTAAAAATTAATATATACATTTGGAGTAAATCGGCTTATTTAGATTGACGGATTTTTGAGCGAAATATTTTAATGCAACTCTTTTTACGTTCGTACTTGTACAATAGATGTGGTATGCTATCAAACATAACAAAAGAAGAAATTGGAATATTATTAAACCGACTTATCTTGTGTCCGATTTCGGTGGTTTTACCAATTCTAATATGTAACTTAAAACTATTGTAATAGAATATACTTGTAACAATCATGTTAGAATAAAATTAGTGTTGTAATGATTCGAGATTTTAATGTATCTGATTATAAAAATATGTTTTCTATAAAGTGTAGAATTTCGATTATATGTAACAAAATCGTAGATTTCGTCGTTCATATATAGAATTGCTCGTTACTAGAACCTGTTTTGCAATTGTATTGCTACGCACTTTCAGATACTTCATTCTTATCGATATAAATAGTTTTTACATTATGCTGAATTTTAACATCACGCGAAAATTATTACTGAAGATATTTGTCGGTAAGTACCAATTGTAGTATTACAATATTATATTATTCTTACGTGTTAAAGCCTGCCTATCATAAACTATACTTGCATTATACCATCGTTATGTGGAAAAGAAGCATATAGAAGTATATTATGATCATCATTTAAATAGTATAATAAAATATGAGGCATAGTTTACGAGAAACACTGTATTATACAAGTCTTGTTCCAACATTATGTTTCTAGCATTTCTGATTGCTATACGATAATAGACTTTTAGCATGTTAAATACTCGAAAGTAATAAATGGGAATGTTATTATTCAGTTAAGCCGATAATAGGTAATAGTCTAATTACAGTAAATAAGACATATTTATCATAGTTATTTACAATGATACTTTACGAAAAATAATTTTAGTATTTTTAAAAAGGTTGTACTATTTACAGATTACACTTTATAATTTATTTAACATATTTAGAAAATTACTTTTTTTCAAAATTTTAAATAAGTATCCGAAATATGAGTAGTGCTTACGAAACATGACTGATTGGTAGACAGAAAAATCTGTGCTTAAAGAAGAATGATTTTTAAATATAGATTGCAATTTATCAAATTCTTTATTCTTAGTAATATGAGTACTTTGTTTATTAGAATAGTATTATATAGTGTATATAAGCGCAATTCAAAGCGTAATGTTCCTTTCTTTTGTTTAAGTTCTTAAAGTTTTCAATTTTATTCATAAGAAAAAAAACAAGTTTAATGGAGAAATGCAAAATTACTTAAGTTAAAAAAGAAGAACCCCTTAGTAACTGGACTAAATCAGACACCTCGCATTTCTTGCTGTATAGAGTCTTTATTCACAAACTATTTTTTAAACTAGAAATTTATCGAAGGAACCTACTCACGCTGTTAATGCCTCATATCTATCAGGCTGGAGTTCTTTTATCCGTAATATTATTTAGGCAAGTTTCGTTACTAATTACGCAATTGTAATTATTTTCAAATGTTGCATATTATCCAACAAATCTAAAGAATGTTACGTCTGAGATTTTTGGATCGCTATACGAGCAATTACAGTCAGTAATTCATTTTACTCTTTTCATGACGATAATTATACCGTTCAACGAAATATGTAAATTTTCATGGAAGACATTTTTTGAGTTATATGAGAGTAACATATTGTAACATTCTATGTCCTTTAATTTTGTGTTTACTTGAAAATAATATGGTTTTCTTAAAGTTCGAGTACTCCAAAAAATAAAAAAAACAAGGCTAAGAATATTATTAATTTTATCATAACACCAAACAAAACATGTATTTATGTTTTTATGAATATATCGTAATATATTTTACAGAGGAAAATTATGAATATGTATGTGTACATGGATATGCGTGTTTTTCCGAGCGTTACACAATATAGAACATTATTCGTAAATTCCCAGAGTAAAATAATACCAAAGATTTTATTTTTCATTTTTTATCTTGAACAAAATTTGTGAGAAATAACTGAATCGCTATTTTATTTCCCCCCGTTTTTAAGCAAATGAGTTTGTACTACACTTTTCAGTGTTTGGCACACGGATTAGTTATGTCGTTAGTATTAAGTAACTATTATTGATATTATTCTTCTTAAGTAAATTAAAATTTGTAATAATCTCATGTAATGAATTTTCAATATCTATACAAAAGAGTTTCATAAAAATTCTCAACAAAATGATTCATCCGAATGAAGTTAGTTTAATAAGTTCGTGTTTTGAAATTAATTTGTATTTGGAATGATTAAGTGATGAATATTTCGTGATATATGATTTTCTTATCATTTTTAGAAAGAATAAAATGCACATTAAACGATTACAAAAATAATTTTATTTCGCGAGAAGTAAAACAAATTGACTTTTTTTATTGTTTTCTTCTTTACTCTTATCATATATGAAAGCTATACTAATACTGTGCATTTACATGACGAAGATCATGTAAAGATATTTTATTAAGTTCACTCCTTTTTTCATAAGAATTGTTATCTGTGTGTATAGATCTCTTTTAGTTTTACTCCTAGGATACAAAGTAAGAAATGTTAAATCTACAGCTTCCCCAACAGTATTTACATGTCGAAAAGAAGAGAACCTTAGTATTATGTAAAAACTTGAAGTTCCAGTTTAATATTTCATATGTGTTACTAGCACGATGTTCGCTAATTGTAATTGTATTCACGTTGATTCAGCGCATTTGCTTAAAATCATGTTACTTTTATCATGAAATACATTTTTCGTTTAGTGAAACACAAAATTTGTAATATTTTGCTTAAATAATTTTACTTACTTCTTTCAAGTATCTCTTTTTTTACTTCTTTATGGATAGTGTTATTTTGATCAATTCTGAAAATATTACCTTTCAATGTGTCGTTTGCCAAAAGTAGGATTGCACCTTGTTTTCCATTCTGCTTTATATTAATTGCTTTCGCCGGTTTATGTAGCAATGTAAACTTATGACCCTTATTTAGTTGTGTTTTCAATTCGTTTTGTTGCTCCTGAGAACCGACAAATTCACGTGGAATTATATTAATGCATTTGTTTTGAACAATTATCCCAGTTAACGGTTCGTTATTTACATATAGTTGCTGTTTAATCTGATATGACAAGTGTTTTCGATTCTGTTCAGTCCTGTTATCTTTCATTAAACCTGTTACATTTTGATAATTATTTAATTCTTTATCTTCTTCTAGTATCTGATCTTTACTTAGAGTTTCTAAAGGTTCTTTAGTTGATGATAAGTTGTTGTCGTTCAATTGATTGACTGTTTCTAATATGTTTTCATCGTCAATTAAATTTTCGATTACCGAAATTTCGTTCGTATTCATTTCTTCACATGTTTCGCTGTCAATACCAATACAATCTTCTTCTTGTTCTTCCTCTTCTTCATATTCTATATGATCTTGTGTAAAAATTATTTGATTATTGCATTTTTCACTTTGTCTTTCGATATGAGTATTAAACTCTATAGACTGGGCCTCTACTTCTTCCGTACTATGAATATATTCCAAATGACGCTCGTTTTCGGTGTGTTGTACCACTTGAATATGATCTTCAATTTGACTTCCTAAAATCTCAATTGTGTTTCCACACTCTACTATATTGCTGTCGTCTTTTGAATCGCTAACTGCACTATTGTATGCTACTTGAATATATGATGGCGTTTCATTTACATTGTGGTAAATTAATTCAGATTGGTCCTCTATATTGTCGTGACAAACAATCCGATCGTGATCGTCTTGAACCCTTTCTGAACAATCATAAGAAGCACTTTGCAATTGTGACAAGCTACCTTGTACTTTTTCTGCATGTTCATCTAGTACTGTGTTTCCATTTTTATCCGAAACTCTATTATCTACGGGTATTTCAGTCTCTATAGTTTCAGTCTTATTTAAATGAGATTCTGAGCAAACCTCGTAAGTTTCAAAACATTTCTTAATAATCTGTATTGTACCATTCATCTCCCAATTTCTATTACTATTATCAGTATTTTCATTTATGGTGTATTCCTCAGATGGTTCGTTAATATAGTGCTCTTCATTAATATAATTTCCATACTCCATTATTGTTTTTGCAGCAATTACATCCTCGTCTATTGCATGTTCCTTACGAAAATCAGTTTTTTTCTTTCTATGAGTCCGAACTTTCTGAAAATCCTCCTCAGAAAGATATAACAACTCACCAGTAGTTGTTAAAACTTTTCCATGCCGTGTTTTTAAATGTCGTTTATAAGTATTTCTTGTTTTGAATCTGATTCAAGCAAAACATATATTTCATATTATAACAGTAAATTAAAAGATTATTTTTTAAATCAATTTAATCGTTTTACCTTTGCCCGCAGTCATCACATCCAAACGGTGCTTCTCCGGTATGTCTGCGTCTATGTTCTCTGAAATGTGATGGATGTCTGAACTTTTTGCCGCAGTCTGCACACGTGAAACGCGTTTGATTTTGGTGAATCAGCATATGATATTTCAAACTGTGCCGTCTCGTGAAAACTGCTCTGCATATGCGGCACTCATACGGTTTTATTCCGGCGTGGCTTCGATAATGAGACACAAGTGTTGTGGGCGCTGTAAAACTTCGTGGGGGATTACAAATACGACACTCAAGATTACTTCCGGTTGGATTCCCTTTTTTCTTGATTCGATCCATGAAAGCTAATGCCATTTCCCTTTCCTCTTTGCTGGTACCTATGAATTTTGCCTTTCCTTTAGGCTTGGTCGTTGTCGAGATTTCCATACTTTTATTGCAAATTTCATCGGACCACGACATTTCTGCAATTAAAATAACATAATATAATACATAGGCATAAGAGTAACAATACACAACAATTTCATTGTATGTACCTGGTAAATAGACTGTTTCAATATCATGGTTTACGTTTTCTGATAGTTTCTGATTAATGTGAGAGTATTCTTTCATATGGACACTGTCAGCCCCAACAACCATAAGTACAATCTGTAAGGAAAGTATCACAATTTTTATTAAATATACATACGTATTAAATTTTAATTCAAATTCAAATATATGTATACAAACGTTTTCATCTGCCGTAGTATTTTCAAAAACATTATTTAGAGATGTTGTTGCTTTTCCATTAGGCATTTCATCTTTTACACGTTCGAAATAACTATGGTCACCAAGAACTTTGAAATCTATTCGGTCTGAATCTTTGTGTTCTGAGTTATTATGCAACTTTTTTGTGTGTCCTGGTTTTTCTGAGTTCTTAGTTTTATCCAGTTCTTTAAAACTGACATCATTTAGAAAAATGTTTCTTAGATAATTTGTTGATTTTTCCACTATAATATTCTTATTCTCTTTATTTAATGTCTCCTGGGGTTTCTTTGATTGTTGAAGTCTTCCTTTTTTATTCTGTGCTCCTGTTTTAATATTCTTATAATTTATAGATTTTGCAATGAAGGAATTATCTGTAAGGTAATGCAGAAAATATGTAATCCTTAATCTAGATACTTGCATAAATCTATTAGTTCTCACTTACAGGCTTCCTTATTTGTCTTCAAATATTCCAGATGTTCTGCAAGGTGTGCTTTAATGGACATTCTTGCTTTGCCTTCACTAGCAAAACTAGTATATTTCTGTCCACAGCCAACAATCAGTGCACAAGTGTAAGAATATTGTCTCTTCAACTCGTCGCTGGTAAAAATAGAAAATTGCTTAACTAGCTGAGATGCGGGCATAGCCAACAATTGTGGGACATTGAAGGATGTTTCTTGAGGTCTTCTCTTTGTAAAATCGGTTCTTGACTTGCATTGTGACGCCAATAATGATTTAGTACGTTTCTTTTCTGAATGCAATGTTTGAGATGCAACTTCTGCAAGCATATCCAGCAGTGCAGCAGGACTATCGCTTCCCATGATACCTATAAGTATAATATATAAAAATTATTAGAATATTTGTAAATGTTACAAACAATTCAATGAAAAAGCATACTTATTATTTGTAAAATTTGTTTACAATATTTTTATGCATTTTCTTAGCAATAACAGCATCCATTTTGCTTGTACATTCACAGCAGTATTAAATAGAAACATGTGTATGTGCATAAAATTTAAATAAATAGTTAATAAACAATAGGAAAAGCATAATGAAATACTTAAGAAAGCAAAATAAAATTAGGAAAATAGAAATTTATTTATTATACATACTGAAATATTTTGTCCAAATCAAATGAATGATTTTAAAGAAAGATATACAATTATTTCCTTATTAAAGTGATACAGATAGCATGATTATTTTTGCATTCTTGAATAGACGAGCATAAATAGTGCAGTTTTACTTTATTGAGAATGTCATCTGCTAAGGCACTTGGAAGGTATTTATGCTGATTCCGTACTGACATTGTGATATGACAGTCGACCGATAAAATACTATACATGGAATTCTTGTTATGTGATGATAAAGATATTCACATCTTTAATTCCCCGTAAATATAACCTTGATGAAAAGAATAATAATTTCGATTCCGTTTACTCGTAACATACATTATTTTGTTTTCCAAGCGTCATTCTAGCAGACGCCATAAGGACGCCCAGCAGACGGATTTTCAATTCGTTTTTATTATCATCCTTAAAGATACGTATATTCGCCGTGAATATTGATGTATTAGAAAGATAGGAATTTCTGTAATTTAGTACAAATGAACAAGTACCTCCACTATACGAATTAGAAGCGTATTCATTGTTTGTTTTGGTATTCATTATGGCATTCACATTCGCGGCGTGTCTTCATTCCACTACCTTCAGTGCACAACAGGTACCTTCCACTTCTTGTTGCTTCCTTGTTTGTTCTTCTTCCTTGTCAATCCGAAGGGTCAGTGTTGCCAACATGTAAGACCAATATGTTCTGTTTGTTCTGTCATATTGGCAATGCTGTAACGGTATTTTATGATTTTTCAAATGCCTAGTATGCGCGTACCCATTTTATATTTATGAATATTGAATAAATACAAATGTAAATCTAAATGTAAGTGTTCTGATTGTATAATGCATATAAATCAATCGCCTCTTTTATAAAGTAAGTAGTAGCTGTATAATGCCAATCAATTACACTTTATTATATTTTCGACTACGTTATTTTGTATTTTTTAAACGTTTGTTGCAATAATAAACTTATTTTTCAGAATATCAGCATACAAATGAATCATCTGCAAATATAAAAGGTGAAAACAATGAACAAGTAACAATTTAGACACGTTACACTGAAGTCTGATAAGGATAAACCACTAAACCACTTTATCATTGGTAAACGTAAAATTGTATATGTTTAATGGGAACACTATTTTAAACGAACAAGAAAAATTAGACACTATTTAAATGAGAGTTCTTAAATATTTTATTGTACTAAATTAGGTATGTCTAATTTCCTATGTGATAGTCACCTCTATTACATACTATTTAAATTCTATAGAAAAGATATATTATATATTGAATATTTTTTAATATTTTTATCTCTCCATTATATTTTTATAAAAGTTTTCCATGTTTGGGCAATTTTTACAATGAATCAGTGCAATTTACTATAACTACTACTGAATTGAATCACAATCTAATCATTTTCAAATATGTGTTTTATAATATCCTGTTTTCTCTTTACTTGAGTAGCTATGCCATGGTACAGGTTTTCCGTTACCTGCTTTCTACTTGGCATATTGTGCTTCTTGTAATCTGTATTTAAAAATTCAATATTTTCGTTGTCGTCAATAGCTTTGATCGTGGCTAACAACCTTTCTTTGTTATAATTGATTATTTTCGCTCGACCACTGATTCCATTTGTTGCAGTAACGTTATTCAACGTATAGTGAGTCCCATTGGATTCATGAGATTGTACTTTACCTGATAAGGTATTGACTTGTTCTAATTCATTCGAAATGTCTTCTCTGTTTATTTTATTCTTGGTTTCAATATCGTTTTCTATGATTTTTCCACCTTCGTCTTTTCTTTGATCAGAGTTTTCTGATTCATTCTTTACATCCTTTATAGAATCATGAATTTCTTCAAAATTATTTGTACGTTCATATTTGTACATTTCTGGTTCAACGACTTTTGAATGTTCCGCCTCCTTAAAAATTTTCAATTGTTTCTCAAGTTGCATATATTCTTCCGTGGAAGATGATCGCGTCAATGGATTGTCTTCTTCAAATATCTTTGTACTTATGCTATTATATCTTTCTTCATCAAGCATAGATGGATTAAATGTATATTTCTTTACATCTATCTCCTGTTCATTATCTGCTGTATCATACTTTAGATTGTCTATTTCACTTTCTACTGCGTTGTCAGTCATTTCTTTTACCATGGAAGATCGAAAATTATGATAATTATCATCTAGTACGCGATCGTTTCTTATTTGCATTTCATTGTATAAATTTTGACAAAATTTTGCTTCATTAAATAAACCAGCTTCATCAGATGTCCGATGAGCATTTGAATCTACCGATTTCTCAAACTCTTCATCAGATTTGTAATAGTTGTGCCCTTCATGCTTATTCGAATTCGATTTAGAGGTATCATGTTGTTGTATTCCTGGCAAGTTACCCGCATACAATTGTTTTCTTATTTCAGATTCAAGTTCTGAATCACTTTCATAACAATGATCTTCGTCATATTGTTCCGAAAATCTTAACTTATTTGTATATTTACGAGTAGAAAATGCTGTATCCTTCGAATCTGAGTTTTCGTCAGGGCTACAAATTAATCTAAAACCGATAAAACATTTTACAATTAATAGTAGGTACTCTGGTGTTTATAAATATACATTAAAGTACGAACCTTGTATGTAACTCTCTAGAATTTTTTGCTACATCAATATACAAATTATCCGGGACAGTCTTTCTGTCATTATCACTATCTGTATCTTGAGTTGAATGGTCATGCTTTGATTTATATTCTTTTGATAATTCATTGAAATTCTGATACTTTCGATTACGAAATATTCTTCTGAATTCATCAGCCTCTATATCATATTGGTTTGAAGACTCTTCATCTTGTTCGCCAAGTTTTGTTGATTTTTCGAAATGCAGTACTTTTAAACTATCACTGACTTTGCACTCTAATTCTTTCGATTGCTCGTGTAACTTATCCGATAATGAACTCCTAGGTGTACGTGACGATTTTTGAATCCGATATTTCTTTACCTGTTGCAAATTCGCCATTGTTTCTGTTTGTACAGTCTCTGGAGTTTGACTAAAATTTAATCTACTAGTTTTCACATCCTCATCTTCGTTACATTCTGATGCATTAAGTACTGGCTAAAAATCGTAGTTATTTAGGTAAGTTGGATTCACATTTTCGAATTTGCAAAACTTTTTTGTATAGCAAAAAAATACTTACTAAACTTTGCTTTTCCTCCTGCCACTTTTTATCTCGGTCAGATAGTTTTAATGAATTTGACATACTGAAAAAAATGTTGCTATGTAGATACAAAAATAAAAAATACAGAGAAGCACACTTCTATAAAAAATTGTTTATTACCTAACATCTCTTAAATTTGTAAGTGATTGTGTACCCAAACGTGTAGTTTTATTACTGACTAATAACTGTCCATTACAAAATAGTCTCCTCTCTCTATTGTCTAGCAAATTTTCCAAACACTTTAATTTTTCTGTTGCCTCTTCTAAATTCTTTTGCGTTTCCTTCCGTTTGGAAGCCTCTAGTTGCAGCTGGTGCTTTAAACTTTTACTTTCAAGTGCTAGTTTTCGATGTAACACCTAATAAAATAATTAAATATTAATGCAAAGAAATAACAAAAATGAAACATTTTCAAAAATTGACCTGTATAGTTTCTTGTTGCTGCTCTATTCTGTGGTTTAAATCTGAAACCTGTAATTGTAACTTTTCTCTTTCACCCAAGTGTCGATCCTTACTAAGTTGCAATAAATGTTTATTTTGTGACTGTAAAATAATATTGAATACATCATGTTCCTTTCATCAATTATAATTTGCATATTATATGTAAAATAATAAATATATGTGTGTTTTTACTTGTATAAATTGAAGTTCATTTTCTTTTTCTTTTAGTATGTCACATGTTTCTTTATGTAAAGCTTTCAATTTTTTATACTTGATCTGAAGTACTCTTAATTCTTCGTGATGCGAATTAATAATCCTTGGTAATTCTGCATTTGTTCCTTCATAGCGTTTCAGTGCAGAATCCTGCCTTTTTTGTAATGCTTTTAGCAATCTATTTTCATTAGCTAATTCCTATGGAGAAAGATATAGTTAATCTGAATATGTGTCTACTTTACAATCACTCCATTACAAAATAAACGATTTAATTTATAGTAATTTTAATACATACATTCAAATGATAATGTGCATCAGCTAATTGATTTTGTAACTCCTTAACACGTAACATCTTTGCTGATAAAACCCTTTGTCCAATACTATTTTTATTAACTTTTAAATGTTCTGGCAGACTCTGCTGTCTAACATTACTTCTATATGGTCCTCCTGTGTTATAACAATAAGTACAAAGAAATTATAACTATGTTAATATAAATGCCATATTTTTGTTATTACATCTTACATAAATTATTGCAATCAAACTCTAAATCATAATTGGATGATGTGATTAATGCTATTACTATCATCAAAACTATTAACAAACTTTATTAAAGCTTTGTTTAATGTCAGATGCTTTGCATTTTCATTTCATATATATATTAAATTTTAATAAAATTGATGTGTTAAAAATATTAATATAAAACATGAATTAATATTGTTGTCTAAATACAAACCAAGTAAAGGATGCAAGCACTTTTTGTTGGATGAAAGGCATGCTATACTTTTACATGATGCACGGATTTTTCTTTCAACTGATGAACTTCTCAAATCAGGATTTTGTTGTCTGTAAAGTATTTTTTAAATCTTAAAACATAATGTACAAATAATTTTTCAAAACTACACTTCTAAAATTATATTTTACAAGACTATTTAGTAGATTTACATGTTTGCAAACATGCAGAACATGAGCTATTTATAAATTGATTTCCTCAATTCAAAAATTGAATAAAAATGAAACAGTACTTCGCATTCACTTTCAAAATGATTATAAACTTTATACACATTGACATTGTTAAAGAGAAGTAGTAAAATATAAAAATAAATATTACAAATCAGATGTCAAGTAGCTGTCATCAGTGTGTTTACCTATTGAGATCTTTATGCACATTTAAATGTACTACGGGTAACGTAGGTACTTCAGTTTGCATTTTTTATTAACAGGCAAAACATCACAAGTGGCATGTCAAGCCTGCAATATATAACTTTGTAGCAGTGAGTGGTAATAGAACTATCCAAAACTTATTGAAGGCTGATCGGCATCCATAGTTGTTTTTAGGTTGTTACCAAGGTAACATTCATATAAAGATTTCACCAATCAATGATTTTCTATATATTTTACGATGCTCGAATATATTTAACGAAAATTCTATGCAATTTATTAAAACATTGTAATAAATATATATAAAGTAATTATATATATATATATATATATATATATTAGTATACATATATTATTATCATAGTAATTGGATATATTGTTCAGGATATATGTATATAAGAAAGAATAATGATGTTTAATCACTTCTTTATTGAACTATTGTTCAAATACAATTCACAAAAATTGTTAGAGATTTATAAGGGCTTTTTTAATAAATTTTTCAAGATGCATGTGTTCTATGTAATTCTGTTCAAACTTTCTACTTCTGTATTTTCAATTTTTATTATAGATTTATATACACATGGTAATTTTCCGAAAATAATAAATAACTTCATTTAAATCTTTGTACAAGTAATAAGGACTATATACACTTTGTGGATGTATACATAAATATATACAATGTATATGCAGTACATAATGAATTTGAAACCAGTAAATAATACTAGTATGGAACACACAGAAGAATTATATTCTTCGTTGAGAGTGTAAATGATATTAAAATAAACTTTTTGGCAGTTCACTGAATTTACAATCGGTAATTAAATCTCTAGTATACAGACATGTATTTAACAGCAATACATATACATATTATGATAAATATATCTAACCATCTTTCATATAAGTTACTCAAATAAGTTGGCTAATCAATATCATTGATTAACATATACTATTACGTATCACGTTTTGACCAAGACAATAATATCTCCTTTTCCTAACAAATAATTTCTCGTCTAATTTTGAATGTATATACATCACCGAAATCTGTTCTGAACAATTGTTCTATAAGTTAATATTATACAGATATTATTACCTGTATTTTACAACACAATTAATTGCTTCCTTGAGGCCTGCAAGTTTGATCTTTTTCTTGAGATTTTATCATTCCTAGATGTTGAGTGTCCCAAAATTTACTATAGAACGAATTTGGTGTGGCTAACAAAGAGTCATGTGTGCCTCTTTCAACTAAACAGCCGTTATCTAAAACGAAAATTTCGTCGGAGTCCATAACGGTTGATAAACGATGTGCTATAACAATAGATGTTCGTCCTGCGGTTGCTTTCCGTAATGCATCAAGGATATTCTGAAAGACCATATCATTTGAATCATGTTGATATCACATAAACCTGCGAAAGATTTCACTACTCTCTAAACATACATATTCTGTAATTGAATCCAAAGATGATGTGGCTTCATCAAATATTAATATTGGGCTATTTTTTAAAATAGCTCTGGCAATTGCTACTCGCTGCTTTTCACCGCCACTCAATTTTAAACCCCGTTCTCCAACGGGTGTATCATATCCCTTGGGCCATTTTAAAATAGCATCGTGTATATTTGCCATTTTGGCAGCGTTGAAAACTTCCTCCTTTGTAGCGGACAGATTGCCGTAATGAAGATTATAATAAATACTTTCATGGAAGAGAACAGTATCCTGAAATGTTGTATAGGAATAAGATTATTTTCAGAGATATTATCTTTATTAATTTACCGTTATTAGCCACTGGCATTACCTGAGGTACAATTGCTATGGCTCTCCTTAAGTCATCCAAATCAACGTCTTGAATATTGTGACCATTAATGCAAACGTCCCCCGTTTGTGGTTCAAAGAATCGATAAAGTAATCTTACTAACGTTGTTTTACTAAAAAATTATGATCACACACTGAAATGTACTCTTAGAACTATTTAAACGATTAAAATGAATGAAGCAACTTAGAAAGTTTCAATTTTACCCAGAACCGGATCCTCCTACGATAGCGACCTTTTTGCCACTTGGAATAACAAAACTAAGATCTTTAAAAATAGGTTTGCCCTCGACATATTGAAAAGTAAGGTTCTTAAATTCAATCGTTGAAGATTTCGGTGTTATATTAAATTTTAGAGCATTATCTTTCGACTGCAAGTAGAACGTTTGTTAGTTTTTAACACATAAATAAACTTTTAATAACTTTGACAATAATAAAATAACACGCAAATACCTTAATGGCGGTATCCATCGTCATCAATGTAAACATAGTTTGCATATCAATGAAAGCTTGTCTAATTTCTCTGTATACCGAACCCAAAAATCCTAAAGGAACTGATAATTGGAACAATAGTCCATTGACCATTACTAAGTCCCCAACTGTCATCGAACCTAATTATGGTTTACCACAAAATATAAGTAAAATCCACTTGTATTAATTCAGTGTATAAATATTAAATAAAGGGCGAAATGTATTACCATCCATTATGTTACGCGCTGCTAAAACCATTATTAAACTCAAAGCAGTGCTAAAAATAGCATTTTGTCCAAAGTTTAACATTGCTAAACTTGTACTTGTTTTGAGTGAAGCTGCTTCATACTTTTTCAGTGATTCATCGTATCTTTCCGCTTCAAACTTTTCGTTATTAAAGTACTGCCATAAAAAAAATGTTATATGCATATTTTTCCTAATTTTTATAAATATATAATTATTATAAGTATAATTGAATTATCATACACACCTTCACGGTTTCATAATTAATAAGCGAGTCTACTGCTTTGCTGCCAGCTTCGTTTTCCGCTCGGTTCATATATATTCGAAATTTCGTTCTCCACTGTGTAACAGCTAATGTAAATAGAGTATAAATGCCGACACAGCCTAAAGAGACGTATGCGTATTCACTGCCACATTTCAAACCTAATATTGTACTGACTAAAGCTAATTCGAAAACTGTAGGTACAACGTTGAATACCATAGCCGCTAATACGAAATTAATTCCACGGCTTCCCCTGTCGATAGTCTGTAAAAATGTATTCGTTAGAACCAACAAGGAGTACTGATAAATAAATACTTATAGGTCTTACTTTTGACAATGCTCCAGTTTGTCTAGACAGATGAAAAGCCATGTCTAGATTGTGTAAATGTAGAAAAACATTTCTAGCTATTTTTCTGACTGAATGCTGTGCAACTTTTGCAAATACTGCATTTCGAAGTTCATTAAAACCAGCCGCACCTGCACGTGCTATACCATCTGTTTTATCAACACAATTAATTTACTATTTGAATAATACTTGTTTTACAAATATTCTTACTTCTAATGAAATAACATACATACAGCCTACAAGTAAAGACGTTGCTACAGTTGTAATTGTTTCTGGAGCACTTCCTATAGAAAGTACAGCAGTTCCACCAGCTGCTATAGCATGCGCATTTAAAGCATCTACTGCATATTTAAAAATAAATGGAACAGACACATTTAAAACTTTTGCACCAGCAAGTAAACCAACAGCAATCTTCACTCTTTTTCGTATTTCTGGATCATCCTGCCCATGAATAAGTTAATTATTAAAAAATATAGTAAATATTGCATTATATGCAATATATACAGAATGTAACTCACCTTTGGCCAAATATACCTAAGCATTGCCTTAATCATATCTGTACCAGTAACAGTTGGTCCATCTTTCAAATTGATAGAATCACGATTTAAACTGGATGCACCAGGATGGAAACAGTTTCTTTTTTGTTGACCAGCTTTTCCACCAGTTAATCCAGAAATTACCAATGGGAATTTAATTGGAGGCACAATAGTTTTAGACTGTGGTACGCTCTTCTTTTTTTGTGCACGATCAATCACATTTCCACTGCAACACTACAAACATAATTATTAGCTATGTCTCAAATAGAAAATAAAGTACAACTGCTAAATAATTTTAAATGTAATAGCACCCATGTTCATATTAAACTCAGTACAAAAAAGACATCTTTCTATGCCAATAATCCATGGTAAAAGGAAGAGTAGTACTTAAGAGAGAATTATTATGTAAAAATTAATATTACTTTTTTTAAATAAAGTTCAAGAAATGTATAATAAATTAAAAAATTGAATATCTATAATTAAATTATTTTATTTCACATAACTGAGAACCAACTAACAAAGGTGGACTTACAAATTTTAATGATTTTTATTCTATAGAAGGAACAGTATTATTACAAAATTATAATACTACAATAATTACATGTTACAAAACTATAGATGTTACTTCTCATGTAATGCATTCAAATTACTCAGTGATTCATTTAATATTGTAATGTACTCCTCTACAAGATTAATTGCAATTGAAAAACTTTGACTAAAAGATTTCAGATTTCTCATATTTTCCAAACACTTTAAAAACTCATCTCTTTTTTGAATCAAAATTTTTCTTGCAATATTATACACATAATAGAGATCTTCTGTTGTAAGAAGTCCTCCATATATTTTTAAGGTCCAACATTCCTTTTGTAATTTTGTACTTAATATAAATAGTGCATACATTGCATTATAATTTAAACCCTGTCTTACAAATGCCATATTTTTTTGAAAACCGTTACATATGATAAAATCTAACTTAGATTTAGAAATTGTAAGACAGGATTCGAGATTCGAAATATCAAATGAAACTTCATCTAATGGATTATTCGGAATAAAAAACCCGTACTCTACATACAGTTTAAGGTTATTATGTGAACCATAATTGATAAAAACCTGTGACCCCCTGTCAAATGGTTTCAAAGTAACAATTTGGTAAAATTGTTTACCAATCTTATCAGTAACTACAGATACCTGTACAGTGGTATTTACATCATGATTCAATAAATCTAAATAAGGTACTAATGCTAAATTATTGGGTACCTTAATGTTGAGAGTATTATTTTCATCGACTTGTTCATCTAAATAAACAGCTCTTGTATTAACAACATAGTATGCCCATTTGTATTTATCAAAAGTTATTATCTTATCTATTGGTACATTACAATGTGGACAATTACTTTGTCCATGTTGAGTTAACATATTCATTGATTTACTTAATAAACAAAAATCTCTATGAAGTTTATGAAACTGATGCATATAATCTAAAATAAATGATGGTAGCAAACTCTTCTCTTTCTGTGTACAGAAATCAGAATTTGTAAAAGTTTTTGGTAAACTATTAATGTAATGATACCATTTTGAATTTTTCCCTAAATGTGCTTCATAAATTATAAATACTGAGAGCACACATTGAGCACTAAAACATATAGTACTTATGAATAATACATTTATATAACTTTGTGATAATGTGGCCGTTGTTATTAACACATCATATGGAACTTCAATTATTATATCATTGGTTGGTATGTCTCTTAATGTTTTCAGGCCTCTACCAGTAATAGGAAAATTGTATGGAACTAAATGGCTAATTGTCAAACAGTTCTTTGCTAATAGCCACGACTTTAGTTGCATCAAAATTTCCTCTGGGTTTTCTGCTATTTCTGTAAACTTTAGTTTCTTCTTTTGACTGCGTTTTCTTGATGTTCTACCCATTATGTACACACATTACATCTGTAGAAGCAATAAAAACATTCCTTATAATACATAAGTAATATGTCCTTTCATTTATCCTAAATCATCTCAGAAGTTGCAGTGTTCCTTTAAAAATAATATGTTGAGGTGGGTACTATAACTTTAAACGAACTTTATAACTGAACACTTTATGACGTGCAATATATTACTGCAGAGTTATGCATTATTCTCAGGTATAATACCATACATTCCATTTAAAATATTTGATGTTAATAGTTAAAGTAGTTACCATAATATAATGTAACAAAATAAAAACTGAAAATTTATCAAATATAAAAAATGTTTTCAGAGTCTAGTGACATTATAGCATACAATATTAATATAACCCGTTTCGTAACAGTAAAGGAGTACATTTCGTAGCAATACGGAGCGCTTGAGAATAGAATTATATTTTACAAAAGATAATTGAATTAAAATTACCCTAATTCCAACAGCGGGCAATATTGGGTGTCGTGTAGCAATCTGATAGAAACATCCTCTAGGTGTAATCTTCGTCCGTGAATTAATCGAACATGTTGTGAATGATTTAATCCAACATTTTTTCCCAGCTTTCCGGACTTGTAGCAGATAACGACATAAAGCAATACTTAACATTTCGTTGAAAATTTTGATAATCAGGAACTGAGGGACATATAAATACAGGTACAGGGATACAGAACCGAGAACACGGCGTACGATAAACACTTATCTACTACGGTCATATAACACACTCATACTACTGATTGCATGTGTTAAAATAATAAAATCAGTTTAAGCAAAATATCTGTTTGCATGTGTCCTACTATCTGCTATTAACTAATTAACATGAACTGTACAAAAGCAGGATACACAAGCTGACAACTCACATACAAACAATTTTTTGCGGGGTATTATATACTCTACGTTTCATGAAAATTGTACTTTACTTAATTTTTTCAATTACTCCGGTTCGAACGCTTCAATAAGAATTTTTAAAATGAGTTATTATTTTATGCATTGAATATAGGCAGCGGGAAAATTACAGAATTCAAATAGAAATATTAATGATTGCTTAGGAAAAAGCTTAAGGTCCTTTAGGTTGAGAAATATATATACATAGATCAACGTAAATGGTAGAGAAGAGTCTACAATAACATCGTTTCTACATTACCCTCCTTTGATATCGTTAATACATTTGCATTAATAAAAAAATGTAACTATTATATCCGGAATAAATGCTTTGTACAAATAAAATTATGCGTAGAATTTCGCGTGGATGTACAAACTCAATAACTTAAATCCACTTTTTACGACCTATACGAAATACATTTTTTTGACGAGGTGTGCTTGCATATAAGGCCTCAAGAATAAGGTCAGAAGTGAAAGTTTTGAAACGTCAATCATGTGCGTTATACCTGTTGAATGCGTGACCAATGTTAATGTTGAGAGAAAACGAATTCCATGGTATACGGTAGAAAGATGTCTACTGGAAAGGTTGTTTTAACTCTATTGAGAAACAGAAATGCAGTCAGGACAATTTTATGCAACGAGTACAATGTGCACAGTGAGAGACAAAGAGGAACACACGTTTCTGCAAAAAACAGATTTCGTTTACTGGAATGTAATCAGGTGGAAGCGAAACTCGCTGGAAGTCAAAAACCAGATTGGAATAGAGCTGTTTCAGAGGCAGAGAAAATTGTTGGATATCCAACATCATTCTTGAGCTTACGATGGCTTCTTAGTGATGAAATAGCAAATGTAGCGCTTCACTTGAGGAAATTAGTTGGCTCTAACCATCCTCTGCTAAAAACTGCCAAGTAAGTATTCATTCACTACTTTCTACTACTTTAATTGTTATATGCTTACTACTATCAATTATAGGAGTGTTATTTACAATGGCCGTAATAACATGCAGGCATGGGGTCTAATTGTATTATTAATTTCAAAAGCTGCAGGTCATTTAAGTGTAGATGATATGGAAGAAGATAAGGCAGCAGGTGTATTACATAGGTACATACCACTAAATATTTATCAAATTGTACACATTACAGACTGATTTTCAACACAATGTTTCTTGCAGTCAACGGGCATTGGCAGAAGTCACTGAAATGATACGTACCAGTCATCTTGTTCATAAAGGACTTGTAAACACAGAATCTGGAGTTTTTGTGGAAACATCAGAATTAAACGATATGAATTTTGGTAACAAAATTGCATTATTGAGTGGTGATTATTTATTAGCCAATTCCTGTGCAGAACTAGCAAATCTTCGAAATCAGGATGTGAGTTCCTTGTATACCAATGTTTTGGGTTTTATCATTCTCATAGTTTATATTACAAATGCACTTATATTTTATCTTTAAATACATAGTTGTCCTAAGTTTGTATTATATGGCAATGATATTTAGATTATAGAATTAATGTCAAGTGCAATACGAGATTTGGCAGAAGCAGAATTTGTAGGACGTAGAGATGGACAAAATAACCCATTGCCTTCTATACCACTTGAAGATCGTACAGATTATGCAGTAAAAGAATGGACACTTAGAAATGTATTAAGTGCTGGGTCTCTACTTGGAAAATCCTGTAAAGGTACATTAAAGTTGGCTGGACAAAGTGAAGACATACAGGAGCAGGGATACAAATTTGGGAAGCATTTAGCACTGGCTTGGCAAGCTTGTTTAGAATTAGGTCCATTTACTAGTAAAGATCAGACTCAGACATTTAATCTGTGCTCTGCTCCAATAATGTTTCATATTGAACACGACCCATCGATTTTAACAGAAATCGATAAAGGTTTACACTCTGTAAACGATGTTGACTATGCAAAGGTAATTAAAACATTATTTATATATACACCTTATGTTTCTGCTTATCAATATAATTATCATTTTTTTTACAGGTGCATAAAATTGTTATGATGGGACCTGGAGTTGAATTGACCAAACAGTTACAGAAGAGACATTCACAAAGAGCAATGGAAGTTCTGAGTGTGTTTGAAGAAAGTGATGCCAGAACAGCACTATATAATATTATTGCAGCTATGGGGGACTTTTAGATGAAAAGTAAAATAAAATGGACTGATAAACATTTTATACGAATTGCCCAAAAATCAGATTAAGGACTCCGTCCTACATTACGTTTTTAATTTCAGCATAATTTCAATTACATAAAGGCATACAAGTTTCTACATATGATGTATATTAACACGTGTTGAGTGAAAAATTTTAACATTATTCTGTACAGTTGAAATATATAATTTTATTTTTTTCTTTAGTAACCCGTTTTTAACGTGATAAAAAGTGAATTTGTACAAATTGTTATCTATAAACTTATTGTAATAATAATAGAAGGCCTGTATTACTAATGATATTTTGTAATAAATAACACTTGTTTGACTTGATGCATTTCTAACTACTACTTATTATTTATACTGGTAAATTTATATTCTATTGTCATTACAACTACAACTTCAGTTTTTGCTATAGTTTAATTCATTTGCACAAAGTAAACTTTTTAATTTTAATGTATTTTGTATAACACTTTAATATAATATGATAGTCCAATAATTTTTTATTTACACACCAATTTTCTAAGTACTACGTTTATAATATTATGATAAATGATACAGATTTGTCAACATATATTTTTAGACTAATGTTAGATAAAAATGACAGCAGATTAATCAAATAACTGACACACACTGACAGATCCAATCAGTAGGGAAACTTCATTGGTATAAGTATGTCGCGGACGGGTACGAAACTTGACGCAAAAAAAGTTGTAAGTATCTCTTCGTACAGTTTAATGTACTGTAATATCTTAAAACATAACAATTATTGAGATTTTCCAATTTTCCATTTAAATTTACGCATGCATCAGATATAGTATTTCTTCAGTAAGGTTATGTTTTGTTACCGTTTTGTTTACTACTCACAATAATCTCAAATAATAATTATCATTTTGAATTCAAAACAAACTACTTTGTTTTAAATGTAGCCTTTTTCTGGATTCCAGAATTCTGAATTGTTCACTTTGACATATGGCGCACTGGTGGCCCAACTACTGAAAGACTATGAAAATGTAGAAGATGTGAATAAGCAACTGGAAAGAATGGGCTATAACATGGGGATCCGTCTAATAGAAGATTTTTTAGCACGGACAGGATCTGGCCGGTGTTACGATTTTCGAGACACAGCAGAGAAAATACAAACAGGCTTTAAAATATTTTTGGGCGTAACACCTACAATCACAAACTGGAGTGCTGCTGGTGATGAATTCTCGTTATGTTTTGAAGCAAACCCGTTGACAGAGTTTGTGGAATTGCCAGATCATTGTTTAAACTTAAAATATTGTAATATCTTAACTGGAGTACTAAGAGGCGCTTGTGAAATGGTACAAATGGAAGTAGCATGTTGGTTTATACAGGATCAGCTTAAGAATGATAGTGTTACTGAGCTACGTGTTAAGTTCATTAAGAGATTAGAAGATGCTATACCAGCAGGCGAAGATTAAGTATGTTTATAATAAAATCTTACTTAAGGTACATAATTTCTTAATGGCATCACCTGTTATATCTTTATAAAAAGGTTTGGTGGTTTATGTGCTTCAATTAAGATTCTATCTATGCCATGTACATTAACTTGGACATTGCTTATAATAATCAGTTACAAATCTGAATCATTAAAGATTTTCTGCAGAAAAAAAGTTGTTAATAATTTATATTACATATTTCTTAATTGAAGTTTAACATATAGCATTTTATAGAAAAATGTTTTTCTTGTTTCCCATTTAATTTGTAGTATCAGTCTGCTACCATGAAACAACTGTGATGAACAGTTTAATGACTTGGAATTTACAAATAATAAAAAATGTAAGTTCTATGTAAAATTATTTTGTTTAAAAAGAAAAGAAACCTTAAGACTCCATCTGTTTCTTTAAAAGAAATATATATAGGTAACTCCATATTGGTTTCTGTGTTATCTAAATAAATGTATGCACAAGGTAGAAAGAAGTTTCTGTTAAGTATCATTTACCCAAAATATAGTATTGCTTGATTAATTTATATGTATATGAGAAAAATATTTGAAAACGTAAGAAAATTACATATGTTCAAAAAATTAAATTTTATTTTTTGTTGTTCTACTTATTATTAAAAACATAAAATATAATAATGTTTCCTGAAATATAAAATGCACATGAAACATTTTTTCACGTTTGACATACAAAGATACACACAGTGTGACTTTTGAAACTTAATTGTGCAGTAATGAAAATCATCGAGCAATAACAGTTGTAAAGTAAGATAATTACGATGCACGCATAAAAAATAATGTTTTGATCATGTGAAAAGATAAATAAAAAATAAAGTAAGAAATTCTTGTTTCAATACATATTCTCATAACCTCTTGCTTCATCCGCGAAATACCGCATTTGTTGAATTTTTAAATGTTAATGGGAATCTGTATACATCTATTAGAATCATATAACTTACAATTGCCTAATATTTTATATGATTCATTATACAACTGTTGTTCATACTGAACATGGATAAATTATTTGCAGAAAATGAACATAAAGTGCAAACACTGTTGCAAGGACATTTTCCATGGGAAGACGGTAGAATTACTTAATGCACATAATAGAGTAAAACAGAATCGTTCAGATACACAGTGTACATTAGATGAACCAGAATCTTGTTCATATATTTCAGAGGAAAATATGCCAGAATGGATTGAACGAGTTATAAATATAGTAAATATGTTTCAATATATTCTTATACATACTATTAACAACAAAACTTTCCTCATATATATTATTCATAAACTTCACTGATAAACCTGAAAGACTTTATAAAACCCATCAATCATTGTCTAAATGATGGTCTATGCTTATAACAACATATCTTTTACAGGAGTCTTGGACAAAGGGTAGGCTCCATTGTCCCCATTGTAATAATCGTATTGGTTCATTTAATTTTGTGCAGAAGGTAAAATGTTCTTGTGGTGAATATCTTGCACCTCCTATTAAACTAATTAATAGTAAGGTAGACATTTTATTTTATGAGAATTAGGATATTTTTGTTATTAATTGTTAATTGTGCGATATATAAATTTTTTAATCAAAATCATTGTGATTGTAACTATTTAAACAATTTAATAAAATAATTAAACTATGTATATGTGTAATATAGAACATAAAATATGGAGAAAATGTTTTTGAGTTGTATTTTTGTATTTTTATATGATAGTAATAACTATCATTTGCAATTGTACTGAATTAAACAAAATGTGTTACTGACATATCTTTCTTGAGCTAACAGAACATTTCGAAGTTTATATATCTACATATAATACATAACATTTTAATTATGTATTCATAACAGTTTACGTACAAATATTGTAATACTAATACATTTGAACCATATAATTTGGACTAGTAGATCAAACCTAAATGTTTTCGAATTATACTGCTTTATATTCAACCATTTTGTAATTTATGATGTATATATATTCTCAGTAAAATGTCTTATATATCTAAATCTAAATTATTTATTAATAGATAGTATTTATTTTACACATTTACATAACAGTTAGTTTAAATATCATTTACAGTGTAACAGATACTTATAATATCAAATATATTCTTAAAAGTAATATTGTATTTTCAACCCTAAGGAAAGCATACACATATATGCAACCTGATATAAAAATCGATTGTATACATTTTTGGTACTATTTTTATACACACAGTTATGGACAGTATATTATGCATATGTGATATTTACTATTAAACTACAAATACTGTAGTTCACATCATTTATGCTTGCATAGAATTAGTCAATTACAGAGTAAACACAACATGCTCTGTGTCTGGCATAGTTTATAGTACATCATTAATGTACGATATTATAAATTTATTCCATTAATTCTTATAGATTTATACCATAGTACAAAAAATAAGTTAGACCACGTTGCATAAATTTATTGCACACCTTAAAACATAATTTCTGTGTCCATTTACTGTATTTCATTGTTACAATTTATGTAAACACAAACTAATCTTTTCAATTATATTTCATAATTATGCTTTCTTGTAGTTCATTGTTTTGTATTTTCAATATCATTAACGAATAGCTGCAGTTACAACGCATGTAACCATTGAGTACTTCGTTGTATTCCATATAACAACAATAATGTAATAGCAATAGAAGGTAGAAACGTTCAAGATATAGTAATGAAAAGACTGCAAATACAGATAATATTAACAGGTACCATATTTCCTCCATAAAATTTTTATTTTCTTCATCAACAATAGATTTCTATAATTCCCGAAATAATTAAGTACGATCTATATTAAATTATTCAACATAAATATAATATTTATTTAGTTTTGCAAATAAAATTAAACGTTCGTTAAATAAACTTAAAAACCTGTTTTTAAAACTCATTAGCCTCAAGAGTCTCCTAAATTGTATTTGTTTAATTTAATGAATACTTCAGTATTATGATCCATGCTATGACTTATGTAGTTTGTGCAGTGTACATAAACAATTTTCGTCGAGGAATAATAAATTTTTGTTCTGTTACATTTTGTGACGAATATTTTTGACACTGAAGTATAAAACTACTCACTTATCAAAAAATTATAAATAACCAACAGTTATCAGTGTTAAACACATTAATGCTTAGAATTTAAATTTTGAATATCAGATTTCTTGTAGCCTGGAGTCCCAAGAAATGAGGTCTACAAATTCTGACGATTTATCATTTCTACTAAAAATAAGCTGTCTCATCCAACTTGGATTGACAAGGAACTACTGTGAATTTTATAAGTAACAGAATAGAGCATTATAGAAGGAAGACAAGATAATATGAAAAAAGATATATGCAGTATTACTGTTAAACTGTAATTAAAATTCTGAATTAATATAATATAATGTGTTCACAACTATGTTTAATTATAGACATGTGTTGTAATTTGATGTAAGATCATTAACATAACATTCATCTTATAACAAATTCTTGTAATTTTTAAGTATACATTATTGTCCGCATAACACAATGGAATATTAATTAATAGAACTCTGTTGAAATAAATTGTGTAAGAGCATAATGTAATGAATAAAGTAAAAAAAATGATGAAAGTACGAAAACAAAAATTATTATATAATTGATTTGTGTCAAAGGCACATATGGTCCGCTAAGAAATAGTATTCAAAACATGTGGAAATATGCTTGGACAATATGAGAGCTAGTTGATCCATTGCTTGTAGTACAGATACTACGAGATTAGAAATATATTAGTAGTCACCTTTGCCAGTTCATTAGAAGGCAATTGATGAAGTGCCATAGAAAGTTCTTAAGAATAAATCAATATAACTTACATTAATACTGGATCAACCAACGTTGGACATGAAATAATCTTCTATTCACAGTGATATCCAGTACATTTTTTCCTAGAAACTCTTTAATGACACTGTCAATTCTTAGAATATTACAGTCCAATGAAACTTAGTCGCTACAACTGGAACATTTCATCCTGTTGTTGTTGAAGTCTTTGTAGTGATGTTTTCACTCTTCTACCTTGAGTCATAACTACAGCAGTTGGAAAGTTATGCATATCACTAGAGGATGCTGGCCTTAATGGATCTGAAGTAGGTGGTGTTGTGTATGTACTTGATGTTATAGGAAGTGAATTTCGTAACTTAGCAGACGCTCTACGCCGCTGAACATAAACATCACTATCTTCTGTGCAAAATCTGAAGCACGATGACCCATTAATAAATGCAGACTAATAAACTTCCCAATAACAGATATACCATAATTAAATACTTGAATGTTATTTGTTGACTAATAATGAAATTATATGAAATGATGATGGGATAACTTACTCACTATTCCCCTGAGTACGTTTAACTTCCTTTTTTGCATTAGCTATAGAGGAATCCATTTTAGCTAAAAAATCATTAACTGAACCTTCATCATCCACAGATGATGCTATTGAAGATGGACTAGATACCTGTAAGTAATAAAACAATAAAATAAAAACTGTACAATTTCTTTAGTATAAAAGCATACTTACACACTGAACTGCATCACGTTCAGATTCATTAGCACCATCAATAGGTAATGTTAAAGGACTCTCTGTACTTATAGGAATAAGTAAGTGCTCTCTTAAGAATAAACTATCAGATGCCCATAATCTATTTACCCTTCTTATTTGTTCAGTCTAAAAGAAGACAAATTAAATACCAAGAGAATTAAAGTGAATGTCGTAAAACAAATTTCTTAATACCTTGCATACAAAAAGCAAAATCTTTTATTCATACCGTAACTCCATATTTCAGGGCAATTCCTTGAAGAGTATCAGTCGCGGATACAGCATGCTTTCTTAAACTTTCAGTTCGAGTTGTACGCTTAGCTGTGCTACCATACTTTTTCAAAGTCTTTCCGGCATCCCTTATGCACCTTCGTTCTTCCATTTCTCTCGCGCCATTTCGTTCCATTCTGAACTCTCCAAACAATTTCGTTGACGCTTACGAAGCGCGATAAACATACCATTCGCATGTATTTACAGAACAGAAATTCTGTCCCAATTCAAGTACCATAATCACATAACCTATTCGACCGTATTTAATAGAATTTAGTTCGAGTCATGATCTTACGAGACTCATCTATCACGTATATATTTACAATTATCATTACATCGATAATCTTTGTGTATAAAGGAAACGATCTGTAAATGGACATTATTAATAATATACATTACAAGTATGAAGAGTCCGGAGGAATTCAAATGGCAATTACATTTCTTATCGTTACCAGGCAAGCATTTTAACTTTAAAGTACTTTTACGTTCAACATTAATTGTGTTTTCCAATTATAGTCACGATAAATAACTTTTGTTACATTCACACCATGGACGTCGGCTCAGCTGATCAGCGTGATAACTGGTGGTATCAGATAGCTGATAGATGTTCTTTAACCCGAATGATAGTGTCTGCGTCGTTCTGATTGGATAGTCAAAGGGCGTTATACTTACAAATGATCGGCATCAATATTTGAATAAGGATCACATTTGAAAGAAACTATCGAATACATGCTGCAGTAATTGATCGATGCATTGTAAAATTCTATACAATCTATTCTGATATAACAAATATTTTTAAATTAAGTTGCGATTTATATAGGACATGTACGTTTTATACTTTATTTCTATTATACGGGCGAGGAACATTTTCTCGATTACTCAATCAATTATATAACGTGTTTTGCTGGCATAATCCAGTATTTTTTGCATCTATCTACAAAGTAGTATTTTTATTTGTGTTCCTTCTTATTTACGAAATATTACAGACATTAAGTAACAGATCTTCAAATGTACACTCACGTTTTTAATATTAAAATTATGTATGTACAACATAAATTGTTGCAGGCAAAAACTAAGAAAAATGGAATGAAATTTTAATAAAAACATGTTCATTATAGTACGTTACACAGTTATCTATTTTTAAATACAATATATTACAGAGAAACACACAATTATAATTTAATGTTATTATTATTATGTCTATTGTATTATAATTAACTTATTATTATTATTATTATTGTTGTTGTTGTTGCTGTTGTTTTTCTTGTTGTTGTTACTATATGCTGACCTTGATAAATATGTAAGGTAGCATAAAAATTATATAATGGGAGACTAATTGATGCATTTTATTAGGACAATTGTATCCTTGGGTAGTATGACGTATTCATCTCCAGTAGCTGTGCAACAGTAACTGTGATATTGGTAATAAATAGTTAACATAAGGATAAATATTATGCTACTGCGGCAGTGTGCTTCCTGGATCCTGGGTAAGGGGTTTTTTAAATCTAATTATCAGGATTATATCAGCTAATATTCTACAAAACAGACCCCTTTCCGCTATCCCAAAATGATGTCGCTACTTAGTGAAGATCGTATCAACAAGCAGCTTTCATATTTGAAATTATTATTTTAACAATTTGACGCGGATAAGGGTTATGTGCGAATTTCAATTTTACAATATGGATACCTACATGCCTGATTTGGTTTTCCTAAAAGTGTTACTTCGAAGGTAGAGCGATACAAGTTACAACAAAATTGGAAGTGTGACACGTACAGGTAAAACTATCTAGAAAGGATATGAGTACAAAATCTGCTCCATTTGATGTATCTTGATAGTAGAAATGTGTACCTTAATTTACATTTCACACAAACACTTTGGCAAGAGCGTCAGCTCCTGCACTCGCTATAAAAGGTCGCGAAGGATGAAATGCTACGTCTAAAATACTTTCGTCAAACTTTTTACGGTGTGCTGTTATTTCTTGAACACAAGTCTTATTATCCATATTCCATAATCTTATACTGCAATCGTGACCTATCAAAAAATAATAAGTACAGAATTATATGAAACAGTACATCGATTTAATTCATATCTACTTATTTTGAATGCTGTTACTCACTTCCTGAAAGTAAGTAAAGACCATGTGGATCCACAGCAAGACTAGTAACTGCATCCAGATGAGCAACCATGGCATGAGCAAGTGTGGCCGATCGATGATCATAGAATCGAATGTGCCGATCTTCATGTGCTGCAACAACAAGTGGTAAAGTGGGATGTGCCACGACGCGATTCACACCCTTTGTTTCATTGGCCTCAAGTCGAGCTACGCATTCGCCAGTTTCTGCGTCAAATATAACGCAGGCTCCTTCATAAGCTACAACTAATTTATGTGGTTCGTCTCTTATGAAATCTACAGAAGTCGGAATACCATCTGCAACGAAACAATCGGACAATATTATGTGAAGTGTGTATTATTACTGTATTGGCTTAACGACTAATTATACAATAGAAGATAACGTACCTTGCTCAGAAATGTATGTGTGAAGTAATGGTGATTTGCTTTGTGGGCTCCATAATTTTACAGTTCCGTCAGCACTAATCGATAATAACTGTGATAGAGGTTGATACATGCTTAAACCCCAAACAGCATTTGTGTGTCCTTTTAATGTTTGGCTAAGGACACTTGGTTCGTACGAGTCATATGGATCTATGTTAGCTGAAGGAAGTGTCCAACAATGAATCATACCATCTAGACCACCACTATAGCATCGGCTGCCTGTACTACACATGGCTAAACATAATACAGGTCCAGTATGTGATCTGAATGTGTATAATGGTTCTACATCTAATGAAGCTGACCTGAAATAAGAAGAATAGTACTACACTATTCTAATGATAATGGAAGACACAAGCAATTATTATTTTCGTGAATTCGATAGACATACTTTTTCGCTGGTACAGTCTTGTGGAGATTCCATAGTTTTAATGTATGATCATCACTTGCGGTTATAAGAACAGCTTCTGTGGGATGGAAGACAAGAGCGCGAACAGCATCAAAATGGGATCGTAATGTGTATTTTGCGTTCCACGTTTTTCGGAAAGTTTCCTTTGTAGTGGTTACTATCTGTTTCGAAAATGCATTGATTTTTAGTGCATTTTCCAATGCATTATCAAATATCATAATTAATTCCACTCACATCGTATGATGTTTCTGCCTCATTGTTAACACATAATTGTTCTAACTCTCCCAATTCCAATGAGGAATCACCTTCTTTGTTTGGACGCTTATTCTCTGCTTGTAGACTTCTGTGTAATGCCTCTGAACATTTAAGCATGCATTTAGCAATATTATTATACTAAATATAAAATTACTATTTTTAAATTCAATTACTATTCAGGACTATACTAACTCCAGTCTGATGAATCCATTTGCATTCCATCCAGTTCGAAATGGATAGAATGCATAGATCCTGGAGGTGATTCCTCAATTTCTGTGAGGAGATTTAATTCATGTAATACTTCTTCTGCTTCCGCATCAACGTCCTCCGCTAGAATAATAGATGCCTACAAAATTAAAAGCGAAAGGTACATATTAACAAAACAAATATTATTTAACTAGAAAAGGAGATATAAGTTATTGTCTTATACAGTACAATACAATATTATGTTACTTTATTTGGTTTAGGATCCATATTAGTATCATAAGATTCATCTTCTACGTCTCCTTCTTCTTCTTCTCCATCCATATCTGTCTGAACTAAAAACTCGAAATTCGCCATAACTGCAGCTTCTGTATCTAACAACATTGCTTCTGCTATAGAAGATGGTTGATTCTGGAATATGTATGTAAATAATATATTACGACGTTACTATATTTCTATATATACTATGGTGGTACAGTAACATTTCTTAGAATAAGTTATAACAAAAATCAATGTATGAAACACTTCTGCGTGAGAACCCCTTTACCTCTACCATTTTTCGTGGACGTATGATTTTCTTTACTCTTCTCTTGATTGGTTCATTTCCATTTAAAGCGGGAGTATTCATATCTTCTGAGTCTGTGTTATTATTTAATCCAAGCAAGGATCGTACTCTGTTTGATCGTACATCTATTATTGTGTCAGTATAGCCAATCTCTTGCAAATACCTAAGAATGAAAAAAACAATTATTATTAGTACAATGAGCAAATTGTTGTGCGTATATTTATTTGAGTTACTTACTGCCTCAAAAGTTGGCGACCTTCTTTCCAGGTCATGTTGCTAACAGATGTGAATGGAGCTTCTCCATCATCGCCACCACCAGCTTCAGAACTACCACAGGTACTACTACCTTCTTCATATAGAGGTGGTTTTACATCTTGTATTACCAAATCGGTGCCATATTTTAATTTGTGGTACCTTGCCCTACAAGGATATTAGAAGTTTTAAATGGTATTGAAGAATACAAATAAAATACCGTATGTCAATTGCTTTTTACAATTATACAAAAGTTAGAAAGTATCAGTAAGTTAAAGACCAAAAGATTTTATTTCTTTTGCGGACATACTTGAAGTTATGAAAAACATCTTACCGTTCTTGTTTAAGTGCATACTCTAACATTTTTATTCTTCTCACTAAATCATTCTTCAACTTTTCTTGACCTTTCCTTTCGCCTTGTAAAAAAGCTATCCTAGCCTATGTAACAATGATATTATGCATTATAATTTGAATTTAATCTTATTAAAGATGTAATCCTTATAATACCGAGCAATTTCATGCTTTAGTATATTTGTAGATTAAGCATCATTATGTACTTGAATGTATTGTTAAATATTATAAATAGAGTACATAATAATTACACAAAGAAATCTTTATGTCAAATACATCTAGTTCTGTGATAGCTTAATTTATGTCTGTATACTTTTCTGATTTTTTAATATAAGTATTACATAAACATGTTTTTCATAGAGAAATTCAGAATATATAATGTGATCTAAGTTTTAAAGATTGTATTAAATGGCATAACTATAATAAAAACTGAATTTGACATTAATTCGTACTACTATATAATGTGAAATAAGCATTGACCCAATCCCTTACGTTGCATTAATTAGTAGAAGCAACATTTATACACATATTTTATTTATACTTAATGTACAACTATGATACATATAAACAATATTCATGCCAAATTCAATTTAAACATAGTAGTTTCTCAATTTTTATAAGCCATATGATGACAAAATAAGAGTTAAACATATCTAGAAAAAAATACAATGCTGCAGAAAGGAAGGGCATACCAAGCAAACATATTTTATTTCGGATTAGCCCAATTATTGACCAGGCATATATACGATCGCATTATTATATTTCTCATATCTTTAAATTGGTTCTGTTATTACAATGTTCCTGTCACATGACAGGTGAAGTGACAATAAGCGGAGGGGACACGTTAATAAGGGGAAAACAGCGGAATTTCGAATACGTGTAAAACAGATCGAGGTTGTACCTGAAATTCTGCTCTGTCAAGTTCCCACTGAGATCTTTCAAGTTCAAAGCGAGCCCATTCATGCTGAATAAAGTGCAGAATGCCAGGCATCGAGTATTGTGGTCTTTGATTCTTTGCGTCGCCAGTGCTACCGTTGTCACTGCCCTGATGTTTATTGTTTGTCAGTAAAACGTTTGCACCACCAGATACTTGTCCATTATGATTCTGAGATGCAGAACTGGAGTTATCCTCCATTGTGGAACCACAAAACTGGCTCGGTGGTACCTTCATTTCATGACACGGCAGCCATTACACCAACTTTTCTTTCCTCTGGAGCCCAAAGAGTGCTCTCCCGTCGGATAATGTATTTCGATCGAGTTCGCGAAAAGAAGTAATTAATACGCATGCGGGTGTGTAGATTTCAGTAAAACCAATACACTTTGTAGCAAAATCTTAGCGTTTGTTACTTGCACGTGAGGATCTTATCAATTATTCAGTCGTTTCGGAACAGGAGGTGATTATTATTTCGATCTTACATCTCGTCGGGATCGCATCTGCTTCCACCATTCTCGTTTAGGGTGTATTCCACTGCAATCTCATACCGGCTTTCCATGAATACCGGCTATGTTTTCTCATAATAAATATGTAGAAATATTAGCACTTTGTTGAAAGGTAATCATTAATTCGGCAAATATAACTTATATTACTTAAATATCCTTCGGTGATATATCAGTTCGACTAAGTTGTAATATTTCTTTGTCCAGTATGGTCAGTTAGGGACATTGGACGTTTATTCAATATATGACGTTTATAACGTGTTAATTACTGTTAAATTGCTTATCGTCCAAAATATTTTTAGCTATTCAGCAACAAGCATAATGATACATAGTTTTGTATTATGCGGAGTGTATATTTTAGGTATCATGTACTTTATAATATTAAAGTTAAGAATAATCAAACAACTATAATTTCATTCCTGCAAACTTGTGCATGATATTACCTTTAGAGCTTGTAGTAACTAAACTTTAATATATTATTAGATCATCCTGAAACAGCTATACGATAATACAAAACTATACCATTATAATGATCAGTTGCTTTATCAACACGTTCTGCGCTGAGCCATTTTTCCGAATTTTCATTCAGGCCATTTGATGTTTGTCTGAGGACTGATATATTATCAAACAATATTTTATCACGCCATCAATCCATAAGTAATTAGCTTGTATATAGTAGTTATTACAACGTATAACATGCGTGGTACATTTAGCACGCAACCAGTTTTAAATTATAATAAAATATATTTTTTTAGAGCGTTAAGCGAATGTGTCAGCGTATACATACTACTGGTGATACACGCGGTTGAATGGACAATTTGCCGTGTACCACTACTAGTACATGTTGCACGGAATATATTAAACATTTTCATTGGGAATATGTCAACCTAATGTTTCGCTGAAAAAATACTTCGAGAGAATCTTTTTGTTTCTATTACAGTTTACCTTCCGTTCAAAATCTTGTGTGTAATCATAATAAACTGGGATTACCCTGACTAGCTACTGGAAATTTACAATAATCTATTCTAATATTTTATATGAGAGTTTTGTTAGTCTATTTGCGTCTAGGAAAGATATATGAAAACTGATTGTCTACAATTTATTAAGTTCTAACGTATCTCCATGATGTTAGCGAAAAAGATGAAAACAAAAGTTCATCGATAGTGTCGCCATCTATATCGTTTTCCCTTATTGTCTGGAAAGAGTAAACAAGTTTACCGAAAACAGACGTGATTTTTTAATTATTTTCGTCATATATAAATCTCACTTTTTATTTGTAGAATGAAATTTATCATATGTAAATTGCTACAGAAAAAAAAATGTAATATTTGTAGCATCAAAAGACCAGTTCCAGAAACTAGTTGTCAAACATTTATTTAGCTAAAGTAAATATATTTGGTATGACTTTTGTAGATACAGTAGTACAATGTAGTACAATATAATTCAATAAATTATTTAAGTATATGTAAATTTATCGTGTGAAAATATGTTGTGTAGTTAACCATTGTACAGTTATAATAAAGAAAGTTATGATACAAAATACAAATTAATAATATGAGATCATATCAATTTTCATAAACTACTATATAAGGCATAAAGTGATACAAATTACAATGCCGACAACATATAGGTGAAAATAGCTATTTTTTACGAAAATTGTATCATACTACTTTACTTACTATATTATGCATTCTACAAATCTAATGAAACAATTGTGCTAAGTATGCATTTTTCTGTGATATTGTTATGTATATAAATTAGTTGTTTAATTTTTACTTAATTAACACAAACGCTGTAAAATATAATTGAAATCTGTAAGTATAATACTTTCTACGAAACAGTAACGAAAAGAAATCTTGTAACTTAACCTAGATTTCATTGGGAAATGAAAGAAATTGAGGTATTCACAAGGTTGTATGAGATACTTTTATGATATAATGTCGGCAACGTTGTACAATTACTAAACATGAGTGTGGCGTAGTAAAAAAGAGTTCATTACCAGAAATACTAATGGATCTCGTGGTGTACTGGATCGATATCGATTATACATACCTGTAGATCTTTTCGCAGAAAGGAGTATTTCTGTGTACACCAAAAAAATGTATTTTGTATACTTCAATTAAAATTATAAGTCCACAAAGTATATTGGTTTGCAGCGCATGCGCTACCGATATTTTCTGAGATGCGAATCACACCGTTCACGTTACGTCGATAATCCTTTCATGACTTATCTTTTGACAAAATTCATAGTTAAAATCTGTACAGTTTGCTGCATAGTTTAAACACACCGAATTTGAGTAAGCTGAAGTGTATTAGCTCGAAAATACGACATGATTCGAATAGACCATACAGGCTAACCGTTATGGAGAAAAGTGGCAACGTTGCTCGTCGCTTGTTTAGGTTGCGGTGTTGCAGTTATTCGATGAACGAGTATCGCGGTGTATCTTCGTTTCTGGCATTTATCGTAAACATAAACGTATTTTTACAACGAGAAGAGCATGTGCATCACTGATTGCAGCACCCTGACGATGTAATATAATGTAAGTTTATCAATTAGTTATATACCTCTATGTCATGATACAAGAGTGGGTCACCTCAGATTTCCTGCGGTTAATCGTTACACGATCCAAATCGTTACATGGGTAAATTGGAATCATTGGAATTTTCGAAATAAGAGGGTTTTGCGAACAGAATTTCCGAATGGCAGTAACAATTTGATATTTTGCCGGTCATACTGATGAACCAAACTTTTCATTGTGACAGACCGGATATTCTTAATTTTTAATCACTTGTGGAGAAATCAATTAGTTACTTAATTTTCTGCAAATCAGCAAGACGTTTCATTTAGAATCGAAGACTGTATCAACTCTCAATGATTCTATCCATTGTTAGAGAAATATAGTATATGTATGTGCTACCATTTTAGAGTGCGGAACTACGCCATTTTGTTATACTCTCGTACAAAATATATGTCAAAAAACTGGGACTCGTGCAAAATAATTAAACATATAAGCGACATATCTTTCATAAACGTTATAATAATATAAACAGTTAAGTCGATAAATGTGTATTAAATTAAAACTTTAATTTCCCATAAAAAATTATATATATATATATATATATATATATACAATAGGTCGTCAGAACAGATTTTATACATTTATTGTCTTTAATTGATTACTGAATAAACATTATGTTACAATTATGGTAAAGTTGATTGTGTACCGGTACTATTGGATTACTACAGGCTGAACACCAAAGTTAAATGATCATCTAATATATGATATATCGATATACGGCTGATATACTCTATTGGCATTGAAATAAAACGTATTAACATCATTTTGATTCAGCTACATTGAAGACAAATGCATGAAAAATATTGCAAATATTTGTTTAGAAACATTCAAGTATTTGTCATTTGATACTAATAACTTTAATCAATGATAATATCTTTCTAATAAGTGAATTCACTTATTACACAAGACATTTGTAAACACATAAAACTGCGGATAATCATAATATAATCATTCACCTCAAAATAATAAATTCCATAATTACACGACAATCGTTACATATCAACAAATTATAAAAGTTTCATAATTCTTGATTGATCTAAATCTCTAGCAGAGATGACGCGAGTGTGTATCTATATGTGTAGATGCATGCACGTAAGTCGCGCGCGCGCACAATACGAATGTCACATTTATAATAGAAGTGCTTGGGTATTACCAATATACTGTTAGTAGAGCAAGTATTTTGTTCGTGGTGAATTAATGTCTTTACAACATTTCAGTTTTGCAACCTGAAATCTAGTCTAGAACTGTCGATTTTTATTTCGCATCAATATATTTGAACGCATGCGTAAAATTACATTTTGAGTAGACGTAGTATAAAACACAAACATGATCAAGCGAAATTGTGCTTAATACCCTGCTATCTTGACGATTCTGTTTTCTTTAAAGCCATTATTCTTCTGTAAAATATCGTTTTGGTGACCTTCACTATGAGCCAACTTGACTTGGTGATGACATCATCAGTGAAGTGTTCCTTAAGGCTTAAACAATTCGGGATTTGTATGCGAAATTGAACTATCTCGTTGCGGGATATATTACTTATAGTTTTAATACTCGATCAGTGAAAATGTCAATATACTCTAGCTGGTGGACTTAACATACTGATACAGATTAATATGAGTATTGATGTCTAGATCCTAGACATCTAGAAGGCGCTATTCTACGATTTGAATTGTTGCACTACTAGAAATTCTTTTTATGCACATGGGACAAATTCGTAGGTACAATCGATGTATTGAAACCTAGATGATGATATAAAAATCAATTATTGCGTTAAGTCATGAAGTATTGTTTCTCCCACTCTACCTACCCAACGATGTATTACCAGTGTAGCAGACATTGGCCTGATCAATGGGCTCAGAAGCAAAAGGGGTGGGGCTATTTATTAAGCGTTCAATAAGAGAGTGTTACTTGTGAAGGAACATAAAGTACATTACTGCTCATTTGTTCTGTGCAAACCTTTCACAGCTATCAACGGTGGATTCGCGTTGACTTAAGCTCGAACGTAAAAAGTGTCAAATATATACTACGTTGTAACATTCTAATGGTCATTGGTTCACAGAATTGATATACATATTGTTAAAGCATGTAATTAATCGTATTCTTTTGGACCTCAAATATTTCTGGTAAAGTTAAGTTAATATTAATAAACAATCTTTCAACATTGAATAATATTATTCAGACAGTAAAAATGAGATATCAAGTAATATTATAGTGATACAAAATTTTGACCAAAATACAAAAATATAATGTTAAATGCCATTTAAATGGATTATAAATAGATATATATTCAATCGAAAACTTATGAAGAGGGGATAAATTTAAACTAGTAATATTCTGAAAGCAAATACTACTTGGGCTTGATATTCATGCCGGATTTTCATATCGTTCTATGGTTTGTGAATGTAGTTATTTTCAAATTACAAGTTGTGTTTTTTAATTTTATTTACGTTATTTTATTACAATTCAGTTTTTCCGGGGGTAAATTACGACGCCATGTTGGGTTACTTCGTGCAGATTCGTAAAATTTCGTCGGGACGCATGCCGGGGCCTACGTTCAGTAGTGCTCGTTCAATAGGACATACCTTCCAATGAGCCTGCCTTTCTCAACTTACATTGTCATATATTCAATTATATTTACGTTGCAAAATTGACGCGTGTACACTGATTGTAATTAGTTGCGTGCAGTCTTTACCCAAATTTTCATCAATATAACTCTTTTCGCTTAACACATGTAATATTTTTCGTATTTCGTGATGGTGATATGAACATGTACACTTACTATATGTTCGTGAAGTATTAGGTATTGTTTAAGACTAACGTGTATACTGAACTACTATTCATTTTTAATATTTCCAAAAACAATAGTGTGATGCACTTTTTGTCCGATAGTATGAGACACCCGTTATTCGAAAACCAATAGCAATTGTTAAAACGTTTCGTCAAATCGCCATTTTTGTCGGTTCGGTACTTATGGGCCAGGGCCGGAAAATAGTGGAGCGTCATCAGGGGCCCGTAGTATCTTCCACTTTACGAAACTTCATTATCTAATATCACTATCTAATGCATTAAACACTTATTGAAATTAATTATTATTTCCTGTATTTAACATAAGTAACGTTTCAAAATGAGTGTATATTAATTTCCTGTGCGAATCAAATGTCTGAAAAAGTGAACACAGCAGGCGGAAAACATCGATCCAGAGCAAATGTGGGTTCTTAGTTTCCTATATTCTTTTACTGCTCTAATGATTTCATTTTTATTATCAATCAAGTGAATATAATAAGTAGAGTTCGTTAATTAGAATAATTCTCTGAATTATATTCGCTTGGAAATGTTCTTAAAAGAGGGTAGGTCTTATTTAGTGCTAAAAAGAGTACAAAATTTTCATGTAGTGGTACCCACTTAAATTCAATATACATGGTGTAGAATTAAAAGAATATAGGCATTTTAATTTGTTCGTAATAATATTCCCTAATGTTGAAATTGTAGGTTTCACTTAATGAGAATAATATGATGAGGTTTTAATATCAGGGAGTTTGGCAAATTGTTAATGACATATCTTTATATGGTTGTGACAATAAAAATTTACGAAATATGAATGTAATGTTATTGGATTTTTAAATTATTTCATCTTTCATTGTATGCAAAAAGTTGCATTTGTTAAAGTAAGTAAAGTATTATTTTGATGACAAAATTATTCTCATATGAATTGTAATTTACTATTCTTCAATAATGTGTTTCAATTAATAATTAGGACTCATATTTGTGTATATTTTTACTCCACATTGTGTTTTGCATTATATACCATTACCTATAAGTTTTTATTTATTTATAAGTATATACATGTAATTTGGTGAGAATAATCAGTGTACGCAAATTTAATTTTTTAAAAATGAAGCAATTAAGAACTTGAATTGAAATGTTACATTAATTAAATATGTAAATAAATGCATATAAAAGATATCTGTCATTGACTACTTATTACACATATTAAATGAAATGCTTAGAAACACATGCTATTTAAATAATATTCTATGTATTAAGTAATACATTGCTAGAACTTAACATTCGATTGAATCACTTACAGAGAAAAAGTAATTAAAATTGTAAGATAAATGGGAGAGCTGTGACAATTCCTTACTCATCACCCATTTAATTATGGAGACCTTAATGGATTCTCTATCATGCATCAATACACACCATAGCGATGATGAACTATTAAAAGAAAAGGAGGAGGAACTTTTATATGGGGCAGGTGAAGATGGTGATGAAGAAGATGCACTTTCAGATGATAGTATGCGTTTGAGAGTATCTGATGATGATGAACCAGAAGAGGTTTTTACATCTATTTCAAATGATACAAAAATTAAAACTGGTAAGCTTTGTTTTTGTGAGTTTGAAGCAAGTAGTTGTTGTTAACTCTATATATCATATGACTACTAATGATTAAATACCTTTATTATATTGCTTCAGAAATGTACTCACTTCATTTTGATAGTAGTCTATATTTCTTATAGAATTGACAAAACAAATAAGTGAAGATATACAACCTTCTGCTGCTCTAGAGAGTGATACAATGGTGAATAACACATCTGGATGCGATGTAAACCAAGAGGAACATAAATCAGGTAATGTTTCCATGGATGACAAAATAGTAAATGATCATGAAAAGGACGTCAAAGCAAAGGAAAATGGAGACATGAGGTCACAAGTAGCTAGTATATCTCATTGCCCATGGCCGAGTTATGAGTCTCAATGGAGATTTACTAGTTTTCCTCGTAATCGTTTGTTTCATAATGTCAATCGTTTTTCATACACAAGACATAATTATTTTGTGCCTAATAAACATTATAGGACTGATTCTTATAATTACTATAATAGATTCAATACATTTCCATATTTTGAACGAGGAAGGGGTGGTGGAATATGTAGTCCATACTACAGAGGATCAAACAATGACAGAAAACAAACAAATTTTTCAAAATCCATTACTAAATCAAAACCTGCCACTCCGACTAAATATAATCAGACCTTTGTGTCTTCGTGTAATAAAAGTACACCTCCAATAAATAAGTCTGTTGCTGATTCTAAGAGCCAAATTGTAGAAAACAATGCATTAAATAATGAAAACTTAAGTAACTGTAAAAAAGATAATTGTAGTTTACGTGAATCAATGGACAAAGAAATAAAATCTGTCAAGGCTGGTGATAAAAATTCTGTCAATTTTAATACCAGTAATGGCACTAATTCTTTAGAACTAAAAAAAGAAACAACATTTGCAGAAGAAAATGAGGAACGTTTGAAAACGTTACCATCATCTAAGGATATTGAAACTACGGACTCCATTACCATTAACACTGGTACATCTAATGATATGTCAGTTGAAAAAATTACAAATTCTTCGATAAAATTGCAAGATAGTAATAATGAATCTAGTGGAATTACGAATGCAAAATCTGATGCCCGTCATTTTTATAGTTCTGACAATTCCAAGAAAATGGAAACATCATTAAATAAAAGCATGCAACATAAATCTGATACCAATAACAGTTCTGAATGTATTGAAAGGGATAATGAAAGTATTCAGAAGGAACAAAGACCAAGTGCAGATGGAAGTGATTTGATCATGAAGAAATGTGAGAGAATTACAGAAAGTGGCAAATTAAAAATCAGTGGAGATAAGACAGAAGTAATTATTAAAGCTTGTGAAATTACTGAATCAACTGAAGACGTGGTTTCTTTACAAACATCAGAAGAAAAAGAATTAATAAATACTGAATCAATAGCAAATGGGACTGTAACACATGAAGATGAAGAACAATTTTGCAGGAGGGATGATGATGCTCAATCCAAGAAGAATGAAGATGATATGCATGATATTCATACCATAAATACTATTATATTCGGTAATTTAGACAAGAATGGAAAACGTCTACAAGGTGATACCAATATCGAAAAGTCGCAAAACAATTCAACATCTGAACCAGCAACTGAAAATGGACAACATAAAAAACCTCGGCTATGTCATGATAATGAGAGTACAAGTTCTGAAACAATAACCAAAGCGCCTGTTTCTGAAGATCAGTCATCTCTGTCGAAACATGATGTTCACAAACATGGTACAGATGTTAAAGAGGACACCGTAAAATCAGATAATGAGAACGATGTAAAATCAGGGGAAAACAAAAACCAGTCACCAATACATGCTATGAGTAAACAGTCAGAACAAAATAAAAACATTGTATGCAGATCAGAGAAGAGTAATTTGTTATCCGCACTATTAGAAAATAATAAACAAGAAAATCACAATGAAAATCTGCCAATTGTAGATGAAAATTCTGGAAGTGTTAAAAGTGTTTCAAGTCTTGCGTCTGCTACGAAAACCGATAGTGGTGATACTAAGAAAAAAAATGCTGAAGTTCCAATAACTAATCCAAGAAGAAAAAGACGAACAAAAAGATTACTTGCTGCAATACAAGAAACAGCTGCTCTAGAAGATAAACAAGGTAGGATGTGCTTTATGTCATTGAACTAAATATAGAATAATTGCTATTCCATTCCATTTTCTAACAAAGATTTTGGAAGTTATAAAGCTTTGTACTTATTTTCGAAGTAGGCTCAAATTTAAGTTTCCATATTGACATATTATAATTAAAGTGTACACAACAATTATTGAATTTTATCGCTAAAATCGGAGGTATATTATTATATTTTGCCATTACATTGCGGACGTAATGCTGTAAAACCACTACACTTCAGTTGCAAGTTATTCGTTGTGATTTACCAGAATGTGTTCTCGACAAGATGGCGATGATATTCACAAAATGGCGATGATATCTTCGTTATATAAGACCTCTGATTTGAAAAGCAAAATTCATTAACTCTTGTATGTTATTAATGGCGGTTAGAGATGACTATCATATTACACAACCTTATATAATTAAATTCATTCAACCCAACAAAAATAGGAGGAGAAAAACATATTTTTACATGACATTAGATCATTTAACAACAGATTTGTATTAAGTCAAAGCTGTTAAAGATCACGTGCGACCAAGCTTATTCTTTCCTATTTCGACCCTACCATTTTTTTGAGATCAGTGATGTATTAGAATCGGGGACCTTTGGCCAATGGTGTATTCGTATCAGGGGCCCTGACTAAGTGGTGGAGGAGGAGTGGGGGAAAATAAGTTTGTGCTCAAACTGTCGAAAGCTCTGGATCTGATAATAGTCTATTGTATATCAGAGGTGCCCAAGTAAGTGTAAGTCCCCGCCCCTACAACGCTTTCATTTCTCCCACCTTCGTCGTTGAGTGCCCGCGAACGGAAAATATGAAAGATAGCGCTATACATATCACCATGCAAATCGCTTGTATTAGAACTCCCCACCAAAGGTGTATTGAATCAGCCCGGAAATCCTGTTGGGGATAGGTCAGGAGAGGAATTCTGAGCTGCCGGTGCTCGCCAGTTAACGCTTAGGCACCTTTGTTGTAGATGAAAGCAAATTTACATTAGGACTACAGATAGGTAGAACATTATTTGAAAGTGTTACAATGTTTGTAACAATACTCTCAACATTTGAACAACACATCTTTAAAACATTGTTTTCAAACACTGTTGTACATTTGTTTATACATAGTATAAACAAACATAGGAATACAAAGTTTTTTGAGGCTTGTACAACATTAGCAGTATTATTAAATGTAAAATGTTTAGTGGCCAAATATTTAAATAACACAAATCTAAAAGAGATATTTATAAATAACAAATGATCTTGTTGATAAATTATATAATTAATATTTTGATGCAAGCTACAATTTCAGTAAATCATTAGTTCAAACATTTTTTCCCATGTTTATAAACAAATCAAAGACTGTGGGCCTTTAGGTTTTTATCACAATACTTTGTTACAGTTAAAGAAAGTGGACGTCAAAAGCGAAGGACAGCAAGAAATGCAGAGGAAATAATTAGAAAGAAATTTCTTAATCACGATAGTGATTTAGAGTCCAGCGATGGTTCAGACAAATTTGTAGTTATCAATCATAAAATGAGCCAAGATGCACGTTCTCTATCTCCACCTTCTTTAAAACGTAATTGTCCAGATACTGATTCTGCTACTATAAATGGTATAACTAAAAAAGTTAAAGCACATTCTGAAACTGTATCCAATGAAATGGCAATAAAAGAAAATAAATCACAGAACATTAAGGAACTCAATTATGTTCACAAGTTTTTCCAACGGGATCTTAAAGAAAAGTTACCAAAATTAAAACAGGAGGTATAGTCATGAAAATAACTGTGTCAGATTAACATTACAAATTGTAACTTTTACGTTACCATAGTAATAATTATCATTCCTTTTAGGAATTAGAAGAGCTACTGATACAAAAAATAGTTGAAACTATTACAATGCGCGGTGAAATTGGTAGATTAAGGGAACAAGCACGGATATCGGAGAAGAATCAAGAGGCAACGCGTGCGAGATGTCAACAATTGACCAAACAGATTAAAGATTTTGAAATGGTACTAACTCGTAATGCAGCAGATCGGCGTGCAAATAACGATAAGCCTACTGCACCAATAAAAATTAACAGATCAGTTGGATTGCAAGTGAATTTTATGACGGTATAGATTAATAAATTGAATGTTTTTATCAAAATTACTTGTCTAAATTTCATGTAAAATTAATAACCTGTTCGTATTTTCCAAGCAGGAGCATGGAATGCAAAACTTACGACAGTTACAGCAAAATGCTAGTATGAAGTCTTTGCCTGTTTCAAATGGTGGTAATACATCGAGTAGCGAGGCGAATAATAATACGAATGCAACAAGTCCGAGAAGAGGAATCAAAGTAAGGTCTCCTCGACGAGTTGATTCGTCCGCGGGTGTACAAACTAATGTGGTGCCGCCAAATCACACTCAATCTCCTCCCATCATCTCTACCGTAACTCCCACAGCTTTAGTTGTAACTAAGCCTGTTGAGTCGCAACATCCTTTGACGTTACCTACTCAAGCTGCTAATGTTCAACAAATATTACCTAATGTAAGTATTTTCATTGTTCTGTTCAGTCCAATTGTCCAAATGTGTAATTTGTATCACAACAACGTTGTCTATCTCTGATTTCTGCTTCATTCTATTTAACAAATAAGTTAACTTTTAAATTGACCGTTACAGCAACAGACACATTCACAACAGCAACAGCAGGCCGTAGTATTAAATGGGAAATTACCTAATCAAGTAAATCGCCAGAGTACAACGATAACCGTTGCAAAACCAAGAACGAATGATCTTATAGATCTTACAGATGAAGAAGAGAAGAGTAAAGGTAAAAACCGGCATCCACAATTATCAAATATACAAATATATTATGCATAAAGCTTATAACTGTAATTTACTGTAGCTGCTGTTAGTATACCGGTTGTTACAACTGCGATAACTGATCAGCAAGTGACTATAGCACAGAAACCTCCATCATGCTTCCCAAGGGTAATTCAAACGATTCCTGGAAGTGTAGCAATTACAACTCAGCCTGCTAGTATAAGAGTAGTACAACCTTCGAGTCAACCGACTCCTACTGCCTTAGTGGTATGTAAATAGTTCTTCAAAAGTGGTAATTCTGTATAAAATCATAAATGTATATGTAAATGTATTTTTTCAGAATAATATGAACGCGCCTCGGTTGGCATATGTAATGCAAAGTAGTGTAGGTTCCACGAGACAATTATTAATAACACCAACTACCAATCAGGTAATGTCAGAGATTTGGTGGTAAATCAATATTGAAATAACAAAAATTTATAATTACAGATGCGGCCAGCAACTTCCACTAATAGGCCATCATATTCGACTTTAACGTACAAAACTGGTTCGTAAATTTCCAATAGAAATATAACATAAATTTGATATATTGTTATAAATTATACAGTTCTTTATTTTTCCTTTTGTTTCTATAGGAATATCAACCGTTGCAAATGGAACAGTGCGTGTTTTAACAACACCAGCTACAAATGTACATATTGGCAAGGTAATTTCGCTATTTTTACGATTTTTTTTTCATTTTATTGGAATTATACGTATACAATCTTACAAGGATTTTCTATATATTCAGCATCCTGCACCTTTACCAGACACGCGAAACCATACCATGAATCCTTTATGGAAACTTCCACCACCAGCACCATCATTAAAAATTTCTAAAGTTGCAAATGGTATGCTGCCACATCAGGTTTATATTCTTATACATTTATTTATATTCGATTCAATTAATGTTTATAATGACACTAAAATGTCTATTATTGTCAACGTAGGTATAGTGTTATCATGGAATATGAATTTGTCTGACAAGTATTCAGACATAGCAAGTTACCAATTATATGCGTACCAAGAAGTTGCTGGTATTCCCCCTAGTACATCATTATGGAAAAAAGTAGGCGATGTTAGAGCTTTACCATTGCCCATGGCGTGTACTCTCACCCAGGTAAATATTAATACATATTATTTTTGTTCTGCCATAATTAGATAATTCTTGTATAATTATTCGGTAACATTATCTACTCGGATTCATAAATAATTTCTTTCTTGCAGTTTTCCGAAGGCAATAATTACTACTTCGCTGTCCGAGCAGTTGATACACATTCCCGAAAAGGATTGTACAGTATACCCGGAAATATTTCTCTATAAGAAACGCACGTTAAGTTATTTTTCTAATTTCATTTTAAACGCACATATGTAATGCAACGCGTCTGTGGCTTATACAACTAGACAGACTATCATCAATATTCTGTTCAGATTTAATTTACCTGATGTTTTATAAATGAGGAACGTCTTATAAGAGTTACGAAGAATGTTTGTAACCACAAAGAATAATGTGTAGATCACACATAGTCACATGACTGAATTTATGACATCACAATGTACCAAGTACTTGTTCTTCTAATTGTAAATAATCATTACTCATGTTATACATTGCAATTGCGCGTAAATTGAATGCAGTTGCTTGTACCATGATCTCCCTTGTTTTCACAAATACCATATTGATTGAACAAAAAGCGAGAAACAGAAATATTCTCTTAATAAATCGATTTCCATAATATATTATACAACATACAATTCTTCTATGTTTTATCTTGTATTATATGGTGTTTAACGTCTATATAATATTTGCAAACCTTAAAAGGATTTGACTATGTTTAAAAGAATTCATTTCAAATATATTCATTTATGGCAGCATACATTTACAGGATAAACCATATTCCAGTCGGAAAACTATTATTAGTAACTACTCTGATGTATAGATCCCCTGAAGACTGTTACAATTAGAGACAAGTACCAAAAGTGTGATCTTACTATTGATCATTAAAAGTGTTCCCAATTCCTTTCTTAAATTAGTAATTTTATAATTTATGTATTAAATATTTAGTATTACCTCTTCACGTTAAGTTTAATTCGCCTCGATAACCATGCCATGACAACTCGTTTGCTGACCTATAATTTGCTCAATTTTTATACGATTGTAATAAATTTTGGATGTAAAACAATAATATATAACATTGTAGTTACAACGGCTTACAAATTATGTACCTAATGAATGTGTAAATATTGATGTTCATACGCTCCGAATTTTAATATCCCAAATAAGAATGTATATGATCTCTAGTATAATTGTCTAATACGTAATGCTTAAGTTTCACTCACTCTTTGTGTGATACAATTATATAATAAAGTGATTGTTCATTTTTTACCTAACTGTAGACTGAGATAGCTATTTCAAAGTACTTACAAATTTTTAACTCTAATTTCCTGAGATTTGAATAAATACGATATACGACTGATATTAATTGTATTGAAATCAACAAATTTCTCTCATGAATTTTTTTAATTTAATATTTACTATTAGTAAACATTAACTTCAATTGTGGCATTCTAAACCGGCGCATGTTGAATATCGTAAGTAAGCTACCTTTCATTTTTGAAGGAATACATTATAAACATACATTTTTTACATAAATTATTAAAAAAATATATGTTATATTATTATAACTACCATACAAAATTTTAGTATAAGTGATTGTCCAATGACTTGAAACATTTTAAGTATTATTTGATCATCATCTCATTCGTAATTTCATAAACTTAGTATTTTGTTTGACTCTATTCGAATAAATTTTCGAAAATTTGAAAATTTGGAAATTTGGAAATTTGAAATCATTGAATCAAGTATTCAGAAGTAAATTTGTCGTCTATTTAGTCTGGCTATAATTAGTTTCGGAATAGAATATTAGTTAATCAGGATTTCTAACGTAATTAGAATCTACTATCCAATTACTAACTAAATTAAATCTCCCGCTCTTTCACATATAATTTGTCAGTGGTGACAGGAGTATCTACTTTCGTAAATTTCTATAAAAACAGAATTTTGTTACGATAAATTCAAAATTATTGGTGTCGCGTAATTGCTCTGAGACTTACATAAAGAAAATCGTAATACTAACATTGAAAATATGTTACGAAATTCATCGAAGTTATCAACCTCCTTTCGAATTCTATTAATTTCGCATATTCTTTTCATATGCTACTGTACGTTTAAAACTTAATTTTTAAAAGTTTAATATAACTCAGCAATTATCGCAGAATCATTCATTTATCGTATTTTTATGTTTGTCACGTATATGTGCGTACCATGCACGTATACGCAGAAATGATACAATCAGTAACAGCAGACAAGAACCAATGATTACGATGTTTTCATTTGGTTTTCACTAATTGCTGATCACTGTTGTGTTCATGAAAATGTCGAATTGCATAATTTCTGCGCTGAAAGTTTCTTAGCATATAAAATTCCAAGCCGAAAGCATTTTTGATTTTTTACCGTATCATACGTTTCACAACTTTGGGTATTCTGTATTATTCTGTATAGAAGACAAGGGAATTTAAGAGATTTAACGTTAAGTCAAGTAAAAACAGATACGATTTTTGCAGATATCACGGTATAAATGGTAATCATGAGCTCTTCTCAGATATCGCGAGAAAAAGTATAAGCGAGTGGGGGCGGAAGTAGTTGTCGGTAATTTGTGTATGCACTTTGATGTACTTCGTGACATAGGACGTTGAAAAGTCTATGGAATCAAAGAAAGATCGTAAAATCGAAGAATAACCGAATAAAATGCTTCTACGTCTGTATAAAACGACGGTGAAGGTGTCAATAGATGTGTGTTCCTTCAAATAACAAATATGTGAAATATTACGTAGCATTTTTCTTACTTTCGCGACACATCTTGAACTGACAAGCACAACGTAAATATCATTCGAAGACGACAGTATTTTTTAATCGTTTCATTAGTAATCTATGATCTACTTTAACGAACTCACTATTGCACGGCAACTCGGCAATCGCTTTGGTGTTTTATTCAACTGTCGTTGATATTTCTGTATTAAGTTGAAATTAAATAAAGCATTCCGTACGTCAAAAGATTTACGTTAGAATGCTACCACTTTACAAACACATAGTACCACAGGTTCGAAGTTGACGTAATCAACATTTTTTCCAATAGTTCTCTCTAACAACATATGAAACCGACTTTGCGAAGTATTTGGAAGAGAAACGAGATATGACAAGCAATGTGAAGTTATACCAAAACGAGTGGAACGAAGTATGTGGTGGCAAATTTTATCAGTGGGATTTTTTTATTTTTTCTAATTAACATGTTTTGCTCACTGTATGACAAGTGTTGTTGCGAGCTGTCCCAAAAAATTCAGTAAGCACAGTCGCTGTCTGCAACTGGTATTGAAATCCGAAAGGTTCATCAGGGGATGCCTAGCCTACATTCGCTCGTCGTAAGACGAGCTCCACTAATGGATATGGGTACTGCCACTAGTTCTGTGACGTCTGTAAATCCTCCCAATAAAATTACAGCTACGCAGAAGAAAGTTGACAAGTCTAATAAACTTACTGGGGTTCGATTGCCCCTATTACGCAAAGAAGCAAGTGTTGTAAATCTTTCATTAACGGAGAGAACCGCACCAGGAAAAGGAGTGGATACACCTCTACTTAGACCTGAAAGTAGTGCAAGTTTGGAAGCTCGTGGTGGAAGTTGGTTGAGTTTAGGGCCAGGGGTACTAAGAAAATGTGAAACTGCAGTGGGCTTAAGTACATCTGCTTTGGAGGGCAGACCGATAAATCGTAGTAGAGTTTGTTCTCGCTGTTCCAGTTTGTTATCCTTAGCATCTAGTTCACGTTATAGTTTAGCTGCTGGAAACTTTGTTCCTGCAGATTCTCAGCAAAACGTTGGACGGATTTTTTGTAAATTATGTCTTGTTGATACTTCCCTCTCAAAAACATTTAAAATAGAAGGCTGTGGTTGTTCCTATTGTAAAGATGTAAGTGTACCTTTTCTTTTTATGAATGCCAATTTTGAAAAGTTTTATCATTATGTATCTATTCTAAATCAGTTGGTTAAAATTATTTACAAATTGTCATTTGCACATTGTAGTGTATGCGGGCGTACGTAGAGTATGAAATAGAAGTGGGAGCATACGAAATTAGTTGCCCCGATGCACAGTGTGATCATGGAGCAATACTTTCCATTAAAGAAATAACAAGTCTTGTAAATCCTGAACTCGTGGAAAAGCATCGTAAATTCCGTTTGAACAGGGGTAAGAAGTTTATGTAATAATTCATATACTGACCGACTTTTCATAATTTTATATGTTTCTTTATATGTTGTTTTATGTAGATGTATCTATGGATAAAGCTCGTGCATGGTGCCCACGCGCAGGTTGTGAGACAATATGTTCAATTAATGGTAACGGATCAAATGGTGCTGCTCTCGGACCAGTCCATTGTCCCAACTGTTCTACAGATTTTTGTTCTATATGCCGAGAATCTTGGCACACTGGTCCATGTTCTGATCTTTCATTAGGTATACCATTTGATAGTGATCATATCAAATGCTGTCCTATGTGTTCTGTACCTATTGAAAGGGACGAAGGATGTGCTCAAATGATGTGTAAGAGATGCAAACATGTTTTTTGCTGGTACTGCTTAGCTTCATTAGATGTAAGTATAATTGCTTATTGTATTTATAATAGATAGTAATAATAAAAATATATTTGAGCAATACATAATGACTATATAAATTATTAACTTTTAAAAATTGTATTAATAATACAGGACGACTTCTTATTGCGACATTATGACAAGGGACCATGTAAAAATAAATTGGGTCACTCACGTGCGTCGGTAATTTGGCATCGAACACAAGTAATTGGAATCTTTGCTGGATTTGGGCTACTTCTACTTGTTGCGTCCCCCTTATTGTTGTTAGCCGCACCATGTATCGTTTGCTGCAAATGTGTATGTGATTCTTCTAGCCTTGAGCAAGAGGAAGGTGATACTGCAACATAGGAACTTTAAAAGTTTTTAAATATTTATATTCCCGCAATTCCTCTCGGGGTACAATAAATATCTAAACTGGATTATCCGATATGTGAACACGATTGGCGACTTATATAGATATACATTGAAGTTAACAACGTTACATTGCAAAGAACAATGGAAATCATAAACTTTCTTTAATTATATAATATATATTTCCAAAAACTACAAGTTATAAAACGTGGGAGGGGTAATAGGAAAAGTTTATTTTCAATGTACTTTAGAAAGTTATTTACAATTGAAGTGGTACTATAACAGGAAGGCGATTTATTATCTGCAAATTGTCATGTCTAAAGGAAATCAGTTCCATACATTTGTGCATATATGTATAGTACTTTTGTGTAAGAATCTTGTGACATTTGTTGAAAGCTACTTAATATCTAATTACGTTTTAACAAATGCAGAGTTAGACTTTAAGCCGTAATTATGTTCTTTGTGTTTTTCCTTTATCAACATCAGGCATACATAATAATTTGATGGTTGAAACGCGTATAATATGCCAAATCACAAATACTCATAATCTTTATAAAAACATTCCAGAAAATTGTATTACTATTTACACTGCATTGGAAGTACTGCCACATAAAATTATTCTATAATTTTTTTTTATTAGTTACTAAGTAGCAGTTTCTTTCATCATTTCTCATTTATTTAGTATGTGATTTGTGTTTTAGTTATTCGTTCGATATCGCTTAGAAATACTCAATATAATTCTTATGCACATAGTCTGAAGCCATGGTAATTATTATCTGATATGACTTATAACATTAATCTCATATAGCTCAAGGTCGAAACTACGTGAATGAATAACACTAAGCGTGTATAATTAATAATCAAACAATGTATATCTATATGTATGCCTGTTCTGCAACTCAGTAAATCTGAGATATATATCAGCCTCCACAGAAAAGTTATTAACTAAGGACTACCATGTACAACTTTTTAATATTTTATTTGTGGGTGCTTTTTCTTTAGTTTGGTGAATTAATCGCATGTATATTACATGTATATTACTTGTATATTACTGTAGAATGCCTAGAGATAATTGACATGTATGTATGTTTTACAAAATTTATGGAAATGTCTCAAATTTAAAATAGCTATAAAATTCCAAAATTGATAATATTTAACATATTCGCTATTAATGATGTACTCGTTATATATATATATATAATTTTTTCATTTAGAAGCAAATTGATATATACAAGAATGCTTTCAAAAATCGATTTTTTGAATCTATAAGTGCGTATACATACTCAAAAGTGTAACTCCAGAAGTAGTAAATGTGTTAAATATATTGAAAATTATAATACGTTACAGAAAATAAATGAAATTTAGATTGCTACGGAATATTGAATGATCTACTTGGTTTTCGACAAGAGATATATTCTGCTTTCGGTTTACGTTTATTCTATGTCGAGAAGAAGTAATATTTGAAACTTATAACTGGTGTGATCATGTAAGAAACGTATTCTTATTTTTTGTACATATAAAGTACAGTTAATACACTATCAGGTCAGAGTATCTGATCATTCACAATGATATAATGAATGGAAAAAGATGCATTACATAGTAAATATAAGTTTCTGAATGGGCAATTTTCAGTGTACTTTCGTGGTAATTGTTCTACATATTTAACTTGTTGTATTACTGATACTATCGCATGTAAATATGTATGTGTTGTGTACGCACACGTGCCCCCACGCATGCACGCAAATTACTTACCAATGTATGCGTGTCGCGCGCATGTAAGTACACGTACGTTAAAAATAAAAGTTTAATCGATTAAGCATTATAATAGATATATATGATATTAAGTCATTTACGATAGTTATAAATTATCGTATGAATGATAAATCGGTCTAAAAATAGTTAATAATAGTAAACGGCAGGTTTTATTTGTTAAATGTTTTGATTTTTCTTTATTCTTATTATTATATCCATTACTCTTACTATTATGTTCATTTTTTGTCACATTTTTTATGCATCTTATAAATATGATTTATTTGTATTTCAGTGAGCATTAGTAGAACACTACATGCATTGCTTAGAAACTTTGAAAATTATTTTGTAATTCTAAAAGTACGAACTGAATGTACCATTGTATTTCACCAGTGATTGCTATTCACGTAAGATCATTCGTTTATATTTCATTTTCTAGAAAAATAATTTAATCATATATATATCCCCAGACTTTATAAATCTAATTCGGTAATTACAACAATTTTTAACAACATTAGTGTTTCAGTATTGCATTAAGATTAGTAACATCTGTGGTATTCGTTTTACTTGCGCGATAAACGCAATTCGCTTTCAAAGCCTAAGATAAACGCTCAACAGGCGTAAATAATGAGTTGAGTTTAATGACGCAACAATTTTTAAGAATTAAAATTTTCAATTACTATAAACAAAAAGTGATAAACGAGACGTTGTAATATTTATGTTTCTTCAAATACCCTGTTTATTTAGTATATACAGTTGAAACAAATGTCTAAAACAATTTTGCGTGGAAGAAATATTATGAAAACACATTCCACTGAAAGATGAAATTACGCGCAACAGTACAACACGTACTTTCTTAACGAAGTAGTGAGCAATCGAAGGGTTAACAATAAAAGTCAACAAGTTGATAGTATCTGACTTAATTGTATAAAACCCAACGAGTTGATGACTTGATAGATGTCTCACACAATGCTTTGTGTAGTATATTCGGAATACCTGTGCATATTTTGCAGATACACTATTGGTACAATAGAGAAATTAGTGCATATTTTAATGATTTAGTTACATATGGTAAATGCATTGATCTAATAAAAATAAACTCCATAACAATATTTTCGTTTCCGCGATAAATTTAATTTTGAACTTACTTTCGTTATTGCCTTAAATTATTGCACTGGAACATCTTATTCCCGTTAAGCATTTCCGTAGTACCAGAGAACAGGGGTGTTTTTATGACAATAATGTCGATATCATATTACACAATAACCCATTTATTATTTTTCTAATACAATATTTTCTGTAAGAAAACTCGTAACTTGATTGGGTTAGATCATTTGGAATGAAAAGATTCGCATCGTTAAGATGCATTAGATTACATGTGGAATTTGCAGTAACAGCAAGTTTCCACTCAATAGAGTTTCATAGGGCTGGATACTTAACAAATTTCCTCGTTATTTAATGCATCTTGTTTGTCAAATCTTAACGGCCCATCAGTAGATAAGGAGATGGTGCATATTTTATGGATTACATGACAATAGTTCTGTAGTTCTACTAAGACGCTGTGATAGATTTTAGGTTTACGTTTAAATATGTGGCTAGTTAAAAAAGATAACAATCAGTAATCTAAGTCTAATTATGCGCTACATTATACAATTAGTACCATTGTAATATAGTTAATGTCAAAACTATAATTAATTTAATAAACGTGATTAAACATAGATATGGTTGATATATGAATGGATTATTTGATAAGACCCTTGGCTCGAAATAAATCTCTCATCAGACCTTTTAAGTACCCAATTTCTCGCTGCAGATCTTTTACTTGATTTTTTAATTTATCATTATGGTCCGCCAATTCACGTTCTTCCCCTATTATTTCTTTTATCTCTTGTTTTTTCTTTTGCCTGTATCGCGTCGCTGCATTTTTATTTTGTTCCTTCTTACGAACTTTCTTGTCTTCTACAGACGGTCGTGAGTAAGGTTTTTGACGATTTTTCGACGAAACATATACAGATTGCTTTCCGCTTTTTCTTCCAGTTTCTAAGATCCAATCTGGATCATCAACAGAATCCTCGGACGAGGTGTAACTACCGCCAGAACTGGTACATGGACTAGATGGTGGAATATCTTCCGTATGCAATCGTACGTATTCATCTACAACTGCTAATTCGTGAGCAACATCCGTACCCAGCGGATCCAATGATATATTTTCCGTGTTCCATTGCGGAGGTACTTCGCTAACATACGACTTTTCCTCAGGAATGACCACACTGTATACGGGTTGGTGACCTGAATATATTGGCTGCACAGGTTGCAGTGTAACGAGTAATTGGGTGTCCACAGTCAATGGTTTTTGTGGTGGTGGTGGTGATTGTGGTGGAGTAAGTGTGGAACTTGATGTAGGGACTATTTGATGACAGGCCTCGACATCCCCTAGAACTGTTTCAAACTCTTGTAACAGAGTTTGTGTATCATCCTGTTGTGGTGCCTTTATAATATCCGTATACACTGTCGGTTTATTTTGTCCATTTTCAGGGACCGGTAATTCCTCGAATATAGGTAGTTCTATTTTTTCTTCCAACCAATCCGAAAAAGGTTCTGTAAGAAAAATAAATCTTTTAATATAAATATGGGGACTTTTCTTTGCGGAAAGATTTTATGAAAGTTTATATGTGTAAATCAATTTTTTGTGTGACAATTATTGCATTTTGAAATTTTGTTCTTATCTGTCTCATTACTTTTATCTACGGAATTCTCAATATCAGTTGAACAAAATTTTGATATTATATTATCTGAGTCTAACAGTAAGAATGCCGATGTGTCACTACAAATACACAATTTTGAACCAGAATTATAAAACAGAGTCTAAATATTTCTCAATATTTTATTGTATAGAGTATTAGAAACAAATTACAATTTGCCCATTAGTTTACATATATGGTTTGTATGCAATATTTTCTAAATTTTATTAAGAAATAATACAGTCTACATCCACACGTTATTAGACTCAGATATTAACAGTACTTTTACATATCTTGTGCATGAACAATAAGTAGGAGTGGTGCATTGATGTATATATAATTTCATGGACGTTAGTAGTTTAACTAGAAAAACAAGTTCCTGATTTACAATTCCTTTGAGATCTAATAAAGTCATAGTCATTAACAATTTGTTATATAAAGCAAATTTGATATGAAAGATATAAATGGGTCATGAACAATTTGGAAATATTAATTACAATTTAATATGCATATAGATTAAATTTTTTAAATGATGATATTATTTATAATTCAATTTTATAAGTTTATGATTTTGGTTATACAACTTTTAATTGGAACACAAGAAATGTGCTACATACAAATAAAATCTTCAAACTACTTAAGCTTACAATAAGATGTAACATTCTTCCTTTTGTACTTCTGATATTTCCTCTTCTATGTATTAGTGCATGGTACATACATATGTTGATATAACTCATAGATCGTTTTTGAGCTAATATTACAAAATTTTGTGTTCACTGAGTCAGCCCTGACCCATTTCTTTATGAAACTTTGATCATAGGCTACTTGAACTGTTTAAGTTATCTTCATTTGAATGCAGAGGGCATAAGGTTAGATAAGTATACTTCTGCATTGTAAAGACATATGTGAGTAATAACCTAATCAATACTCAAAACATCAAAAACCATGAAATGCAATGTATTTATGTTTCTATTCTATAATTAGACATTGTGTCACTAGGTTTCCTATTCACTTGTAATTAATATCAAATATGAAATACATTTCTGACAAGCTTATATCAACAGAATCAGGTGAATACCAACTAATAACTAAGTCTTAATACATTTTTCAGAATGTATTTCAAATGCTATAATTAGTTTCTTGTTTACACAACTCCATAAATTATAACTGACCTTTAGAAAACGAGATTGAAAAAGATAATTTCAAATAATGTGACAGACTAATTTTTAATTTGCAAATTTCTCGAAACGTAGTCGGAACATTCGAAATTTATATCTTGTGTCACACAGAATTTTTCTTATTCAAAATTCCAATTAGTATTGCGATATTGTTCTGAGGATCATTGCGCATGACGGAAAGTTTAAATTCGTTGGTAGCACAGAATTCGGCTAAACGCTTTGATAATAAGTATTTTTTAATGGCAACGCAAGCCAATTTTGCTGTTCGATAATATGAACAATGTGGCAACAGTGGCCTGATATGCATATGATATTTTTCCGTCGAGGCAATGAGTGCTAAACACGAAGAGAGGGGTGCATGCGTGTATAAGTGAGTGAGTGAGTGAGTGAGTGAGTGACTGAGAGAGAAAGAGAAAGATCTGCGAGCAAGCGAAAGGAAACGTACCACTGAAACATATAGCAGCCATTATAATCATGCGTTGCTAATGTTTTCGCGTGAACCCTTATTAGAGAGAAAGGAACGGGGAGAGGAGGTGGGAGTATGTATTACAATTAAAATAATAAACACGTAGAATCGTTCTTGATGCACAGTGCGGCGTGTTCTTCGATACGAAACCAAGTCCACTCACGGGGACGCGAGCAGCTTTGATTCAACGTCTTTTCACGAGTTTTTGGGAATTGACAATGATCTCTCGGTTCCACGTGTAGCGATATGCGAACTGCATGCTATTATATAACATTAGCACGCTCCACCATCGAGACGCCGGGTATTTTACTTGGGTCACTTTCAGAGATGCCAGTATTACCAAGTTGCTGGTGAGCACTTGTATTTCTTAAACTTTGATTGCCATCAAACGTAGAGTCGCACTTCTAAAAATCTGATTTTAACCGTATGTTCATAAGTATGTTGTATCACGCGAGGATACACTACTGCGATCGATCACTTTTTTTATCAATCGATGAACAGCGCGAGATCAACTAGTAGATCACTATTTACGATCGTCTCTGGTTCTCTGGGAATGATTTGAAATTCTGTTTGTCAATGCGCACAGTCCGAGTTCCACAACTAATCGGCACAAATATCAAGCAACACGTGCGATGCGTTAACGTATGTTATGAGGAAATCACGTTTCGCGGAGAATCAGCTATCCCTCGCGGATGGGGAATTTCAATGACGTGTTAACAGATAAATTAAATTCAATGCAGTCTCTGTAGAAAATAACTATTCGGTTTTCCTGCTGTTAAGATTCACTAACACGCTCGTAAGCACATACGCCAAGAATTTCGCGACTGCCGTCTCATCGAAAAGATAAGGTTCACGCGGTTCGTTCAACTAAACAACAATCGAAATGCCGGCGGTTTGATTAGAACACTGACAAGAAGGCACGTTTAAAAATCCAGGGACAACTAAGTACCAAGACGTAACGTTGACTGTGATGAAGAGCGATCGACGGAGTCGTACGATCGGTTTGCAATACTGCGAGAGAACCACTCCTGCTTATCTTTGGACTTTCCCCTCTGACGCCCCTACTCCTCCGTTACCAACACACACGTCATCCCCCTATCGGCCTCTAACCAAAGCCGTTGCGTAGAGGTTAACCAGTTTGTCCCACTCTCCTTTCCAGAAAAAAGAAAGGAAAACGAGATACGAACTGGAGGAAGTGGGATGAATAAAAGAGATACGAACATCAAGCGCGCAGTCCGAGTAAACGTTCATTTTTCACAATTTTCGCGGAATGTATACAAAATTTCGCTAAGAGGGGCGATCTGATTTAATAAACAAACACGTATACACTATTGTGATACGTATGTAGGGTAGCATGTTTGTTAGACTTACGCGCAGCCTATTATTTAAAGGTATACACGCCGACATATAACAACTCTTTAAGCATTCCTTTTAAACGCGCTGCATGCGGCGATAGACAGCTTGTGAACCGTATCTCGGTTCCTGCTGAGTATGTAATTCGAATGTAATGAGATTTAGAAATACTAAGAGAACGTATATGTACCAGATCCGATGTATCGGCATAGGTACTATACTAGTTTTACGACTGTCTTTCTCCCGTTTTCTAAATTGCTAAGCTAATATTATTTGCATACACATGTGCATAATGGTATTTGAAAAAACATGCATACTGTAGTTTATACTTCTTCAAATAGTTTTGTTGTACTGTTATATTGATTAAGAATCTATGTGAAATGAGGTTTTTGGTCAAAACTTTTTTACAAAATTGAACATTTTGTATAATAATCCAGTAGGATTGAAGTCATGCAATACTACCAATATTTTGACTGGCTGTGCAGGTTGATACTGTCAAACAAAAATATTTGCATATAAACTTTTTCTTAACAGCTGTGAAGCTATAGAAGAAAGCACAGAATATATTTATACAAATGTAATGATAATATGTAGCTAGTAGTTAACCTTGATTATTTCTGTAATTACAATCAATCTGATTGTTAATAACTTTAAGCTGTACTACAAGTATTGATATATTTTTCAAGATTCTAATACTGTAAAACAAACCAATTGCAAAGAATCATATGGTACATTTCTATGTGATAAAATGCTCATCTAACTAATTAATATTTCATATACTATAAGAATGCAACAAGCTTACCCTCTTTAATCCATTCATCTAATTCTTCCAAAAGTTTTGTAGCCACTTGTGCACGGGTGGGGTGATCTTCATACATAACAGGTTCAGAAGCATTATTAGTAAGATCTACAGATTTATCGTCAAGTAAAAGCCAATCATCTTCAACCTCCAATGGCGGTGTCCCACTAGGGGACACCGGCTCGTATTTCCATAACCACATCCCTTGGTCCTGATTGGATGTCATTATTGATGTGTATCCAATCAAGAGGTATTAAAAAATGATGAAAAGAAACTTGTGTCGTCCTTGCGACGTAGCTCTGAATGAGCGCCATATTGGCACTGAAAATTAAAAAATTATACAAATTAATAATAGTTCACTGTTATAATGTATAAAATAAATAAAAAATAAAAAGCATATTTTTTCAATGTTTAATCCACAACTTATATGGTTTTTAAAACTATTTCACAAAGTGTGGCAATTGAAAAACTTTCTGAAATGTTCATATTTTTAGTATAAAACATTTACTGACTTTGAGTACTAACTGAATTATTAAATAGTATTACAACTGTAACTTGAAAGATTAATATATTGTAAAGAAATCTAAAAATGATTATTACAGCAATAAAATATTTATAATAATTACCAGAATTGTAAACCATACGTCAAATATTTACACATTAATAAATTATGATGTAGATAAAGTCTTTTAGATTGGTACACCGTTTACATGAGTTATATAAGTGAAAAATAAGTTGCGATTACACGAATTACTGAGAATTCGAAATAAGGAGGGAATTTCATGTTCATGACGCAACACCGGATTCTCATTTTTCGACGAATATCTTCGGTCATACAATCATGTAAACAGATGTTATAGATTTTCCAATGTAAATGACATATTGTAATATCATGACAATAAGTGGAAAATGATGTACCGTTCGGTGAAAGTTAAGTTATTCGAAAGCTTCTATCGACTCACGGCAGGATGACTCACAAAATGGCAGACGGACTCTACTATAGTGGATTAAGCGAAAAGTGAACATTTCTAAAGCGTACAATAGTTTTGATGAATATCACTTACTCCATGTTTAATTAGTTGTGTCGGCACACTTGCGTGTGCAAGTTGCTTAGTGGACTACTGACTCATCTTGCCCGTGGTGAGAGACGGATAGAAAATTCAGACGTCTTTCCTTCTGGATACATGGAGAGAGAATGAGCGTCCCAACTTCGGGGAATCCGATCGTTCGGGTCACGTGACGCTGGGACGCGTATGCAAGGGTGCTCAGTACCAAACGTTTTTGGCACTTTCCTGCGCACGCGTTACGTCACGCGTTTCCCGCACTTTTTGATGCCAGCTTGAAAATGCGATTGACGTTTTCCCCGTTTTTCATAAAATTTCGACTGATAACGTTATCCCGCATTTTTTTCTCGTTATTATTATTATTATTGGAACATTCATTTTTTAGCATGTTTAGTTATTTTAGTTATTTTTCTACATTATTGGTAAAGTAGAATATCGATTATTCGAACTGGGACCGAGCATAGTTTTGATTTTTTTATTTGGTACGTTGATAAATGTGTGAAAACATAATGAAAAACATAATGCTTCATAAATAAGACTGAAATAAAATCTAGATATACAAAAAAGGAAATGTATATACGTATTTTCATTGACGGGAAATAGCATAGTTGACATACTTGATTGAATTTTGAATTAATCACTGGTGTAAATGTTCGTATCATATTATGTCTGAAGGTTTCCTGTTTGCCACTGTAAACACACCTTCTTTTTTTTTATAGCAGAGGATTATCAGCCTCTTGTTGTAATATGTAATGAGGTTGTTGTCGGCTGTGGAGACTTGGAGGTCGGTGGAATGAACACTTCGATTCTTTAAATAGTGCCGACGTTTTGTCCTTCAGATTGGTGGTCGTATCACTACGATATCTTTCTTTATTGAAAACATTTCTTTCTTTTGCATACAATCTGCATGTGTCCGTTAATGAAACAATAATTGGAACAGTTTTAATAATAATACCTATTATATTGAAATTTATTTTTCTATATCTCCGAAACTAATGACAAAGCTTACTTGGATTTAAATTTTATTATCTGCAAATTGTTATTTTACGGCTACACAATGTTATATTTTAAGTACACATTACCCGCAATCAATGTAGGTGTTATAGCTATTAATGTAAATGCAATTGTTCGGCAGTTACTGCAAACATAGGAATGTAGTAGAATATGTAGAAAATATAGGCCGATCTGAATAAAATTAATACTTGCATGTTTAGATTGTTAATGATGTGTCATTTATTTTTATAAAAATAATGTGTCAATGTTCTATACATAAACGGTTTAATCAAAACAATTTCCCCTCCTACATGATTTCATTTATCTTACAAACATTTCTTTTCGAACCGAAAATTCGATAATTATGACTCGTTTTTTAAACTCACGTTTCCGAATCACCAACGGCGTTAAACAATATATCGATAATTAAAATAACATTAATTATTATAACGAAGTTTTGTTCTTAATGTTTACGTCCTAAGGGTATGGTTCCAGATATATATTTAATTCGTCCTTTTTTGCTTGAAATAATCTTGTCTAAATGTTTTGTTCATGATTAATCCAATTTTGGTCCTCAGTTGGACCGGAGGAATCGTAGTAATGAATTTCTGGATTCCGTGACTCCAGTATCCCGTACTTGTATCCATCTTTCCGAGAGTGGCGATTGCATTCTTTGCATAAGTTGTTGCATTCGGCACGAAAATGCTTGATACCTATTGCATAATATTCACAATCTTAATTGTGTCTGACAGTATCAAAATATTAATTTATTTATCGTTGACTTTCTTTTAATATTCATTGAAACGTTGTACAACCAAACACTATGAAGAAATTGTTTCTCTCTTACCTGCAGCCTGTCGCTGAAAGCGTTCATTTTCGTGCTTACGAAGAAAGGTGTTAAATGCTGCACAGTTATACCAAACCTGGTATATTCGGCTCTGAGAGCCTCAGAAAAGCTCTTAATATAAACTTTAGTCGCGGCGTACACCGTCATTAGCGGTAAAGGTTGGAATTCTGATCCGGAAGAGACATTCACGATTGCACCTTTTTTACGCTTTTGCATTTGTCCAATTACTAATCGTGTCATTAACGTGGCCGCCCCGACATTTACATTGATTATGTTCCATAGTTCATCTTCGGGGACTTCTCCGAGATACATCGGATATGCGTACATCATGCCCACGTTGTTTACTTAAAAATTTCCGTGTATTTATTAATACGTACACATATATTCATGCAGTTTTCGCTGTTTTTTTGAATATGTATATTATGGTTAAGTATATGCAATATAACCTGTTGCACGTTAGTCCGCTTTGTCGAAGTCACTTATGAATTCCAGAATGCAGTTATGTGAGGACGAAGGAGGAAAAAACCTTCGGCATTTAATTAATCGAAGGTGGAATCGTGATATTGTTACAATTATAAAATAGTAGGGAATCGTGAATGAATTTTAATAAAATCGTTACATTTAGATATTATGCGACGAATTATTGCTCACCTAATATACCGACAGGTATATCTTTTAATTTTTCGGCAAGTTCCTTGAAGATTTCCTTTCCTTTGGTAAAATCGGCTGCAACGATCCTTACGTCGAGTTTCGGATCGATCAGTAAAATTTCATTTCTGGTTTTCTCCAATTTCTCCAATGTTCGACTAATTAAGACCAGGTTGATATGTCTCGCGGCTAATTCCTTGGCATACGCTTTTCCAATGCCATCGGTTGACCCAGTCACGACTGTAACCGTAAGGTAACGTGCATGTAAATAATAACAAAGTATTTTTAGATTATTACCAAGAACCGTATTACAAATAAATGTTTTTAAATCAACTTAATTGTTGAATCGTCTCACCTGCCCATTCTCCGAATTTTGATCGTAAGTCGATCGGCTTTGAATCGAATAATGGCACAAGAATCTCCCACAGAACACGTGCAATTTTATTAAGAGAGTCTAGTATCAGCCAAAAGACTATGAAGCCGATCAGCAACCAGAGTGCAATTTGTATCATCATTTTTCTTTAACATTTTCAAACATTTCCGTTAATTACGTCGCACATATTATATGAATCAAGAAATATATTAACCGTTCAACTGAATAACTTCTACGAGGAAAAGCACATACATAATTTGCATGTTGTATTAAAACGATTTATATGTATCATAATTCGAATACTTGGATAATTATCATTTACGTTAATGTCACGCGTTCGCTTAATAAGTACTTGTCCGTCCTATCGATTCTTCACAATTTTTATATCACGTACCGATGCACTTAGCATTACTTCATAATAAATACGTAGTTTTCAAATGCATACCAAAGTAATAACAATCTTTAATAAATATTTGACTTTCGTTTCCACAAAACACAATTGTTTTCGCATATTTCCGAGTGTACTAGGGATATCTTTAAAATACCGGTTTACTTAAAAATTCTCATATGTGAAAGTGCATTACCCGCCGTGTTAGAAAACTTTCTTATATTTTCACTATAGGACAGCACAAACATTTAAAGTTGTGCCATATTTGGATAGGTACACCCTCGCCGGTTACTAATAGTGTTTTCTTCCTAGAATATGTTATGTGTACACTGTATCCCTTGTATTTACTGAACCCGTGTTTCGTTGATGATTGACGGTACGTTTTTCGAGGATGATCGGTCAACGAAGGCCAAAGCGAGACTAAGACTACCAGTGGTAAGTGACGGTACAAAAGGCGAATTGAAGGCAAGGCACTTTCTCTGGCTGGTATACAGCTCGCGAGCCAACGAATAACGACGATTCGGATTGGGAGTTTAATATGTTCGAATTGCGCAAAACGGTAAAATCATTTTTCACGATTATGATATCTATGTTGCTTACTATCTCGAAGCACCGTTCAATTTGAGACATGTCGCTAATGACATTGCTATTCGTAGAACACTTTGACACGGACGTTTTTATTCGCCGATATTAAATGTTGCAACAATTACGTTAAACTTGTGCGAACACGCTTAATTTATTTGTGAATTTAGATTTAGAGTAACCGGTTTTACTGTACGCTTAGAGATGTTGATTGCAGAAACGATCTGAATAAATCTGAATACGTATTACCCACAGTAGTTTTTTTTATAGCCTATAATAATATAGATAATTTTGTTACATGTAACCCAAGGCCTCGGTTATTCACTGCGTTTATTAGTTTTGTAGTAAGTTAATTAAACCTACGATCGTGGTGCTTTTCCAGTAGCGTTTATATCGCAACAATTTTACACCATTTTCGCTAATACAACAAATAGGTAAATGATTTTTATTACCCCGAATGCTCCGAAGATATCAATATTTATGATTTACTGCGATGCTCCATGAATCTCTTCCATAAAAATTACGATTATGCCTACTGTCAAGTCAGCAGAAAAAAAAACGCTGAAGCACCGTGATAATGTGTCGTTCGAAAAAATGCAAGCAAATAAGTTATTTTTCACGACCCATAAATTACACATGATAATATATATCTATTTTACTCCGTTCCCAAAACCGACAACCACACAGACACGTCATAGTGAACAGATATAATAATAATAATAAAAAAAAAAAAAAAAAAACAGAACAATTAACTGTACATCCCAGTCGACGTTACAGTAACCAGCGTACGGATTTTCTGAAATGGAGTAAGAAATTGCCCGAAAGTGGGAACGAAGAAAAGTGCTTGGATAACGAGAGAAGAAGAAGATCGACGTGATATTACGAGAAAGAAACGAAGATGAAATGTTGGGTGGCGCGCGCAGCTTCTTTCACTTCTATACTCCGGCACCACGTTCCGTCCTTATGTCCCAGAAGGTCTTCGAGGCAACCTTAAGCAATAGCCGGCTGTTGATCGGCAAAGCCATTGGTGTTCTCTTAGCTACACGCGTTTCCCTCGGCGTTTCTCGTGTAAAACGGTGAGCTGGCTTGGTTTTGCTCCACTGTGACACCCGCGAGTATCGAAACTGGTGGTCCTTGATTAAAGGTATTGCGATTAGTGTGGTCTTTTTTTTTCCTGATTCGTCGTTCGTTTCGTCACCGTCGTGTTACGGGCTCACGGCGTGACATTCCTGCGTGCTCCGAAAGGATCTTGAAATGAATTTTTCGGGAGGCATCGGACCGTGCGATGACGCACTTGTCGGGATCCAAGGATCATTCAGGCATGCCACGTAGGTTTTAACAGTGTACGACAGAAGTATCCACCCGACGAGACGAAAGTTCGTTTAACTTATCTTTCTGTGTTACGCGGATAACAGTGCACTTTGCTACAAGTTTTTCCACTCGCGGATAATACGCGATAAGAGGTGAACCTACAGGCTTGACAATTATTGGGTCCGTTTCGTGTGTTGTGTATTTCAATTGGGTGAAAGATCAATGCAATCGTCGAGGCGGCGTGTATCAATTGCGGTTAATAAGCTTGATTCGAATTGTCCTTATCGTGCAAATTTCGGCGCATCGGTATTGCATTTAAGAACAAACTCCAATTACGTTGTGTAACGCGAGCAATTACATTAACGATTACAGAGTTGCAATACAACCGCGCGCGTGTGTGTGTGTGTGTGTGTGTGTGTGGATATCTCGTGGCATTCGACGTATGAAATTAGGAATAATTTCAATATCTCACGCAGTAATTATCATTAGCGTACAGTTTGTTTTCGAAGCTAGGAACTTTACTACTGGTTTAGCATTTTGAATAGGATGTTACGTGATACGAATGATATGAGTTATCATTGTATGATTTACAATAGTAATAACATATGTTCTGGAAAAATAGTGCTAATCGTTCACAGTGTTTTTATTTTTCGGCACGTTACGAAATGATCTGATATGTCACATATTTTTCTATCGTCCTTTTTATAAACATATAATATAACGATTAAACAGAAATAATTGTAAAGTGCGAAAGTAACCTTGACATTCGGTTATTTCATACGTGAAGAAATATCAGGCTCAATTACAAACTCGATAGCGTTAGTGTAATATTAACTGTCGAATATTTACAGCTGTTTGATCGTCGAAGGAAAAGTATGCTCTACATTCCTAGATATTAACTGTGCCGTGTAGAAGTCAATTTAGAACCGGCTTTAAGAGACTTCAATTGGAGCAGCATTGACTGCCGTCCTGATTATATTTCTCTTGCTTTCCTTTTATAATGCAAACCACCTGTCTGCGCTGAAATTGTTTCCGCTTGTTCTTTTGAAAGCGTCGTACGGTTTCGACATCGCGAATTAAGCAAGAATGTCATTCGTCGACGTCAATGTAATAAGGAGTACAAATGATCGGTGTGACTAAACCAGTGAATTTCGATCTTCTCGCCGACGCGGTTGAAACTTTTGATAACGTACTACCAATGTTTGGGAACCTCTGTCGAGTAATTGATATTTTTCTGCATCGTAATGCTGTTTAAACGGTCGACGGTAATGTTGCAGATACGATCCACAAGTGACAACGATACACTAGAAGAACAATAATTCAATGTCCCGGGCGGACGGAAAGGACGATGACAGGATGCCGTGTCTGGGAGATAGTTCTACTTACATTGAACATTCTAAATTTTACTATACACGTGAACACGGCTGGAGAACTAAACAATGAGAGGGAGAAGTTCTTTGAGATGGAAAAATTTATGTACTCGTGGACAGGACCGAATGCGTTAGCCAGATCAGCTTTGGTGGAACGACAAGAAAAATTGCAGTACAACTGCGATGAAATCGTTGACCGTGAAAATGCCGACAATGAAATTTCGAATCCGGAATCCTTTAGAAATATTCTCGTCGATGAACAACACGAGCTGCTGTATTGTTACGTTCCAAAGGTATGACGATAACGTTAATATGTTGACTCATTCATAGGCTACTTTGATCAATTTCATGTAGATTCTATGTATACATACAATACAAACATATCTGGTATGGTTTTATGATATAAGTGCAGCCGTTGCAATTCGCTGTGTCAATATCAATAAACCTGTTGTTAACGTAGAATTGAATTTAAATGATTCAATGTATGTGCGTTTCAAAGTAGTTTTACGCTTTGCGAGTTTCACGGAGAGACGTTTCGTTGTTTAACGATTTTCGAATTTCCTTTATTTTAGGTCGCTTGTACAAACTGGAAACGGGTGTTGATGATCGCCACGGGGAAATGGCCAGGTAACGACCCTTTGGAAATACCAGCCGACCAGGCCCACTCCCCGGGGACTTTTCAGAGACTGAGCAATTACACGTTGCCCGAAATCGAGAAAATGTTGGCCACGTATGACAAATTAATAGTTGTCAGGCACCCTTTGGAAAGGCTGTTATCGGCTTATAGGAATAAGTTAGAAGCGAAACACGAGAAGAGCTCAAAATATTTTCAAACTCGTTTTGGAAAAAAGATAATCAAGGTGTGAGAATTTCCCAGTTTCTAAATCGTCTTCAGAATTCTTAATTATCATCAGTTTTGATTTCTTTAAACATTCTATATTATCAACTATCCTTTCTTTACTCATCTATTCATATTAACAGAGATATAGACAAAATGCGACAGAACAGTCGTTGAAGTATGGTGACGACGTGACGTTCTCAGAGTTTGTTGAATTCGTCACGGATGGCTCCGAGAATGGAACTCGAAACGAACATTGGAGGCCCATATACGAACTATGTCATCCATGCTTAGTTAATTATAATCTCGTAAGCAAGTACGAGAGTTTAGTCGAAGATGCTACGGAAGTTTTGGAGCGAATGGGTATCGAGTCAGTCAAGTGAGTATTAACACGTCAGGAATATTATTTTAATACAACGAGAAAACTTACCTACTGATAACATCCATTGTTTCTTTTTCAATAGTTTTCCCGCTAAGCCTCCAAGTAGCGAGCCAACATCGCGGAAATTAGAGAAATACTACTCCACGTTAACGTATAAGCAGCTTCGCAAGCTAGTGGATTTGTACAAATTAGACTTAAGACTATTCGATTACTCTTTGGAGGACGTTCTCGGGTTTTCCTTGGCGTGATTTACCGTTTCTGTATAAGTTGTTCACGAAGGTTCCGGTATCAATTAGAATTAGGTATACATATACATTGCGCTCGTATAATTGTATATAATAGATGGTTTTATACTTTTTATATTTGTATATTTATTATGTCACGTGTGCGATTCTTATCAGTGGCACGCAATCGACGGTTTATACACATGCAGGTCGCACAGGTTTCTATTGTAGTGTACTTATATGATATTTAACATTTAACTCCCTGTAGCCTATATGAACAACTATACAGAAGTCTATTGTAACGATAAACAATGTGTTCTGATAACATAGTGGATATGACTATTTTTGGTAAATTATTAGCAAGTATTTGCGGGGTCAGCCACTAGTCCTATGATATCGTATTTATTCTGGCGGATAATTTCTTATTCTTTTGTTGCTGATCTATATTTTTAAAACGAAGTTTGTGCCAAGAATTTAAGGACATAAAACGGGTAAATGGACTGTCTCGTTGGCGCCAATAAAAGATTCCAGCTTATATATATATATTTTTTTTTGCGATAGGAAACTTGTAACTATATTATGCGAACATATATACAAATGTTAAGTTCATTCCTTGATACTTGGTGCGAAGAGAAATTCTTCTACGAATTCCATTTCTACGTGTACCTCTGATTTACGACTTTGCGGGTCTCGAACAGTCACATAGTTTATAACAAGTCATATTTTAACGTCTTTCGAATGCCTGTCATGTAGTAACACCACGTGAAAACTGAAACTGTTACTACGAGTAATGCCATAGTTTCGTACCTGTACTGTCACCATAATTGTACAGTATACAATTTCTGTCTCACATTCGTGAAACAACAATTGTTATAAATGATTCTCTCAACCGATTTATATCATATATCGTAAGTTACCAGTCACTCAATTTTCCATACTGATATAGCAATACCTCGATTGTAAATGAAATAAAGAAATATTTTTGAAAATATCTATCGTAGCCCTTGAAATTTCACCTTAGACATGTGTGTTATTCATACTATTCAAGTTCAGAAATAACAGGAAATCATGTATTACTCATTTCCGACCAGTTTCCTGATAATGATAACGATCGACGGGATATATCGATGAATATTATCGGTGAACCCGCGTTATCATAGGAAATCTTACGTAATATCGGTCGAAGCTGAAATGTAGGAGTGCACTGTCAATCGAGGCTAATGTTTGGTTTACTAGTTAAAATTAGACGAAGGCCTGGAAATGACGGACGGTGTTAGTGCGCATTAGTTAAAGAGGCGGTGGTCGACAGCCCAATCAAACGGGAAACTTTGCCGGACTAATTCTGACGGGTACCAGAATAACTCCACCTATCGATCAATTCGAAGGATTCTAGCGATCGGAGTGTTATTGGAACGGCTGATTTATACCCTTGTTTGCAACATATGCTATCGTAATTGCCGCGAGATATGTTTTTATAGAAAGTGTTACCGCGGTTAAATTATTGCATTTAAATTTATAGCTGTTGCTATTCGTATCTTTACATTGCGGCACGGCAGAAAAGAAAAACGAATTTTCTTTTAAACAAAATTCCGTGGTCCTCCAGCGTGAAATGTAACGTTTCTCAAGTTTTTCCGTTATATTTGGTCACGTGTAAAATATTGCGGCGCCACACGTGAATTCTTTCGCGATTCCAGACTCGTTAAAGTGTGGGCGTCATCACGAGCGGTTTTATTTAAAAATAAAAGTCAATTCCTTTCTGTGCCCCGGCTGCCAGTGACATCGACCGTCTCTTGTGTCACGTTATAATTAAATTAGCATCTGCGGGGCCACGATTGCCCTATGTCTTATTGACCGTAACACGCAAATCGTCCTCTGTAATTAATATGTATCCTATACATATATGTCCTACTGGAATCGAAAATTGAAAATTTCTCTTCCTGTTTCCACCTCATTGGCGAACGAAATATAATATAACGTAACTCAAGCATGACACAAGAAACATTAAACAAACAAAAAAAGAAACCAGTTAAAATAATATCGCCTCGTTTTTCCTCGTGGACACGTTGTCGATCCAAGAGTCGTTGACCAGCCGAGGATGGTGTTGTTATTATGACGACCTTGAACCCCCCCGAGAGATGCCTTTATATCGGCAATGATCGTGAATCGGTCCAGCGGAGCTTTTTCCCTCGAATCTGTATTTGATATTCACGGTGCTTAATATAACTCGAGGTGGCGGAACTCGTTAGTTTCGCAGCAGAAGACCCCGGTGGTGGAACCTCGGCTACCAATCCTGGAGCAGAAGTTGTCAGAGGAAGGTGCACCGTCGGTACTCGCGATCGAACGAGTGGGGGAAGCTTAACACGGTTCCTGAGGGAATCGCCGGGATCATCTCGCGCGATCGATCCTGCGACGAGTGATCTAGTCTGAGATCGGACGCAAAGTGGCGTGGAACTTGTTGCTTCCTTGGATTTGAACCTCCGAGTCAGTTGTGTGCCCTCGTTCGTAACGATCGAGAGTGATTGTTCTCCGATTTAGATTTTATCACGCGAACATTTCAAAGATCCCGATATCCATCGATTTTAATCAAGATTTCGAAAGCCGCGGGCTGATTAAACGTTTCGAACGATTATCGATCATTACTCGAGGTGTGTAATCGTTCTATCTGTATTGAATGTACTTTTTTTTAAAATCGATCAATTTTCAATCATTCGACACGGTAAAATAACATCGGATCAATTTCTTTCGTAATTTTGAATTATAATGAAAATCTACTGATCACTGTTTCCATCGGTGTAATAAACATGTTATTTTTCTATATATCTTAGTGCTCCGAGTCCCCCGTGATCATTGAAAAATGCCACAACCGGCCCACGAAACGAAGAACATATTAACCACATACTTTATACTCATACTTTTATTGATTTGCCTTTGGCTGCTGTACTCCGGATTGTTTTAAACTTGGAACACATTCCTCGTCATGGTAAGTTCTTCAGATAAACTTGATAAACAGTTAAGTATCGTAGCCGAAGTTCCTTGCGCCTTGTCGCCGTGATCATTGAAGTCTCCGCGACAAATCTGATTTTCTGCGAACTAAATATACCTCGAAATACTGTACCGACTATACTCGCAAACTATTATGTCAATTTCTGTCGTCGTTAGGACACGTGTGTAGTTTAATTAACAATAATATGTTTTTTGATTGATTTTAGGGGTGAATATGAGCACGAAGGGAGCATGTTTGTCGACAGCCGGCTATCCTCGATCGATTCAAGATTATTCGAGATGTATCTCGTACCAATTCTTTTCTACGTCTGTTCAACGACTGATTTCCTCTATAGTCTTCGATCGACTATGGAACGTGTCTTCCGTATACCTGTGTCAGATTCAAAATGGAAAGAATTAATTTAGACAATTTTTACTGTTTTAACATTCTTCATCGTTCTCAGTTCATTCATGATTCTTCCGTGTCAGCTTGATAATCGATCACTTTCTATATCTATATCTACGAAACGTAATGTCCCCAATCATGTTTTTTAAAGTAATACAATGTTAATGTAAGAAACTAAAAGGAAAAGTAATGACTAACTGTACGCCTGATAAATTTCACCGTCTTGGACTCCGTGAAAAAAAATATTACATATATATGTGTTCTCTTTTATCTTACTTGGGAAAACATTTTAAGAATAAACACCGAAAGACGTTCTCTTACGGCAACAGACAGAGGAGTGCGAACGTTCGAGTGCAATTTAAAAAATCTGCAGCTGTAAAAAAATACCGAGTTCGCGTTCGCGCGGAAATAGAAAACATTTTGGGTACATGGACGATGGGTATGAAACACGTGGGCGTTTAGTCGAAAATAGCCGATGCTTCCAGCTCTCGATATACGGCCATACGTCGACGTACAGTCGACTAAATCGGTATTTTTGATAGCACTTCCGAAAATAGATGTTATGAGTAGCACGTATCTGTATATTGCCACGGTAACGTAAAGCAATGCCGAAGAAATTCTCTGCCTCCTCGACCCCCCCCCCCCCCCCACTGTTACGTAATATCACCACCGATACTATTTATTGAATATCAGATTACCGATTTATTTGATTTCGAATGCCTCAAATATTTTCGCCACTTATAAATAGGTATGAAGGTTATACAAGAACCGTGTATGAAAGATAACCCAGCCGCTTTCTATGTATCGCAAGAATATTTCTAGAACGTGTATGTGTATGTGTAATAAATGACTTGTTATTTTCATCGTTAATTCCGTTTAATATCTAATGAAAAAGCCCGTCGAGTTAACGCTATCCTTATCAATCGGTGCCTCGCGACGGTTCTACGGTTACACGCGACATTCGCGTTAATATTCAAACAAACATGTCACGATTTGCACGTTAAACGCCGCACTAAATGTAAGCAATCAGAATTAATTGGCCGGAGTAGAAGCAAATTATGGTTTCCGGTTCTCACGTATGTAAACGTGTCTCGAATAAAATTAGCAATTAATGAATTCTTCCGTCGAGTGTTTTAACACTTCGCCCGCTAGTCGGTTACATACGGTGTTTTCGTTACAGATGTATGTATGTATATGTAACATACGTCTGTACGGAATTACATACTTCAAAGGGGGAACATGCCGTAGTAAATATTTCCACGGTGCGAATGTAAACGCCATAGTGGCGCTACGGTAATCGCTTGAAATAGATCTAATTGCTCCAGATTCTTCATGCCTTATAATTTGCTAATGTTACACAATACCGTATCCGCGCGGGTGTAGCGTTAGCGAGAAAAAAAAATTTGATCGGAAATATGTGTGTATAAAAATGCCGTAGTACAGATCGATACAGCGAGAAATATCAAGTGGAAAATGTCTACATGACATTGTGTACAAAATTCCTAAAAATAGGATCTGGGCATTTCGGAATCATTGAAAGATATTTTCTTTTTTTGCGTCGGTGTGTCGAATCTACGTCGTAGAAACGCGCGGTAGAGTAAAAACACGAAGTAGAGGATTTCCACCGCGCTCAAGAAACTGCATCCGAGGAACAGGCTGAATATTCCACCTATAGACGCTGAAAAAGGGATTAGCATTTCGAAAGAAGTCCAATCATTATACGAGCACGACGATATTTCCTTTTTTTTTTAAATTCATTACCTAAGAGATAAATTTCGTCTGCCGCTGGGATCGTTTCGAACATGTTGAAAACATCGGAGCTCATGAAAACTCGTAAAACGGCTCGTCCGTCTGTCGCGTTTTGACTATAACAAATACATACAATAGGAACATTATGTTAAATTATTCTCACGTCGAAAAACTTGCTGGCAGAGTGGAACGACTTACTAATTTGGAGAAATGGATTGTTGTTCAATTTGAATCGCAACAGGCACGCCGTCGTAAACCACATTTTCGCAGGGTGTTCGGCAGGAACATGTGAAATTATTTTCCTCCACGTCCTTCAGGATACGGATATTTTCCAAATTCGCGTATATACACGACAGATCCAACTCGCAGGACTAAAATGACACGGTGCTTTGAAAAATCAGCTCCGAACAAAATTGTTATGTATGTATTTAGTGGTACATACTTTGTGTACTTACATTTATATTATGGTCTTCTACAATCATATGATACGTATATGGAACACATCCACAGAATTTTAACATGGCCATGATTCTGCAATTGGCATAGCAGTTTGAGTATCGATACTTTGGAAAATACTTCAGGACTTTACTGTTGTTCGGGATACAAATTTGCACTGTTTCGTGGTCTTCGTTGTAATAATATAATCCAGCGGGTTTAATGTACAACGACGGGTTCATACGGATCTATGGAGGAGAATGACATTTCAATTTGCATCGTCATGATCGATCACGATATCGCCATTTCAAACAAATATTTGATAAATCCTTTTTTAGTAGTGAAATTTTCTTTTCTCTTTAACGTATATTAAAATTAATCTATTAGGAGTGTAAATAAAATCACCTGTAATTCGCGTCCCGCTTGTAAAATTCGTGCATTGATCTCATCCGGAAACTCGAGGCTATGATGAACGGAAATCTATTCGGAAAAGCATGTAGTTCAAACACATTGTTCCATTTGATATCGTGCTGCTCCAGAACATACCAAGATTCCATTGCTATTCGAGATTCTATTAACAGCATGCGGATCTTCATCGTTTTTCAGCACTTCCTCGTGCAGTAAAACCTTTAATCCAGCCCTCGGGCCATAGTTGTTGGTAAAAACTGGCTCGGGTTCCTTTGCACCACTAAATATCATTACAAATCTAACATATCGATTTTTCGTACGCAGAAACTATGGTGTTTATATTTCGTGCAATCAATCGTTGTACTGTACCGATAACAAACAAATACTTGCATTTCAAGATCAATATAATCCTCGAGAAGATAATTGAAAGAACAGCAAGTCCCGTGATCGCTGTGCGAGATTTTAAACATCGTGGAACAATCTTTCCATTCGTTGTTCCACCAACAGCCTACGAACATATCCTTGCACGGTCTAAGAAGCTTCATAAAATCGAACAATTTTATTTCATTCACATACAGAAGATCCTGGAAGATCTTCATATATTTCCCGTTTCCATCGGTTACGCCTCTGTATGATAAATCGTGAGCGTATCTGTGTCAAATCGTGTTAACATAATACAGATTCCCGATTTTTCGTTATACTTTGTGAATTAGTTAATTTTATAGTTAATACGCTACATACGTACTTCAGAACAAACATTACGTCCTCGTTGCTCACATTCTCAGGTATCCGAATACCTTTCATGACACTTAAACGTCTTTCTAGTGGCGGCGGTGTGAACGGACAAAGCGTAACAGCTGGAAATGGAACTAGGTATATCGGAGCGAAGAACGTTTTAATAAAAGTATTGGTCGGATTGTCGTAATAGCGATGCAGAAATTGTATTACCATAAGTGTGGAGCCTGAAACAAGATGTTTAATTTCATTTGATTTCGTACGGTTACTCCTCCTATCGAAATCTTGATAGGAGAAGAAAACAATTCTTTTAATATGTTTTCTTTCATTTAGAAATCTATAGTCTATCTTTTAATATTTTCACAATACGACGCACTTCGTTCTACCTTACAATTGCGGGATAAGTCTTACGTACAGATGAATCCGGTGATCATAGTGCAAGCCCAAATAATTTTCCCGAAATATCCGACTTTTATCGACAAATTACCAAAGTATTGTACACCATGCACCGAGCTGCATTCCAAATAGTTGTTCAAAACATCTCGACCGCTTAAATTCTTCTTTTCAGTCGAACCAGTTTCATCGACGAACGTCTCCTCGGTGTCTTTACTCGGCTTGCAAAATATTTTTTTCGCGAACTTGTTGTCACTTTCGTCGACGTTCACCGCGTTTCGCAGTATCTCGCGCATATTTCTCGATTTCATTGCGAAGATTGGCACACTACCACAATTTTTATGGAAACTTACAAAATTTTAATCGGTCGACGTGTTCCCGTCGATTTATTCACCGACATCGGTGTTAAATTGTTCCGGGTTGCTCTCTGTAAATCACACTGATTCCATCCTACGTGGAACGTCGCGTTTTGTTAAAGTTTGCGAACGTCGCATGTGAAGCCTCCGCATGAAATATTCACCGTCGTTTTTAGATCAATCAAATATGCGTCGTGTAGTTGACGCCCGACTTTATCACATTGCGGTGGTGCACGATCGCGAAAATCGATCGTCCGCGACCATTGGGTTCTTGGTATTTTCATCATTGTTCTTCGGCAAATATCGAACGCGCATTGTTTGGAATAAAAATATACGATTTAATTACCGTCCGATTCGTATCACATTACAATATTTTACACGTCTTTATTTCTCGTTTCTTCACTTTTCTCTTGCGAGAAATTACATTAAAAGAATGTCCGTCAGGTTTCGTTCTAACTATCACTTATACATAGGTATATTACAAGGAACTTATCGTCGCCGAATACAGGATGTATGCTTTCGAGATAATTTTCAATTCGGTGGCATTGTTCATTCACGATTGACAAACTTAATTAACCGATATCCCTGACTTGTCCTTTCAATTTTCCATTGATTTTCACGCGATCTCTCTATGTACAGTGGCTTCATTTAAAAACAACATAATGAAAACAGCGAAAGAATAGTGACATTACTACTCTACGCAGCGTGTACAAATAAATAAACAATTATAGCAACGAAATATAAAAAGACGTCTATGTACAGAATAAGACACTCGAATGTTCGCACGTGCGCGCGACTTTATACAAAGATACGCTCGTCGTTGCCGCTGGAAACGATGTTTGGAGAATTCAGTTCCTTTCTGGCGGCTCGGAAAATCGTTTCGACTCGACTGCACATCCGTTCCAATTCGTCCAAACCACCGTTTACGACGGTGAAAGTAACCATCTATAAATCCCGTTTCCGCGACCCTTTCAGAAATCTTGAAACAGGGCCAACTGATCCGGTGGCACGGGTGGTTGGGAACGCCAATCGGTTTCGGGATAATCGTCGAAACAACTTGGATCACCCGGTGCTTTCACCCGTGGCCTTATCGGTGGTGTCAAAGCTCTTTGTGGAACCTGTTGAGGTTCATTCAGAATTTTCATGTAAGTACGATCGTTTTCTAAAAATTTGCTACTTTAAAATACAATAATTTAAAGAACTGAATAAACGTGGACACAGAATGTATAGTAAATATAATTTTCAGTTAATAATACGACCACACGAAAAGTGAAATTGCACATGATCCTATTTTACATACTTAAGTGAAAATATTGATTGCATCACATAACAAAATCGAGTATTGCGCATCTGGTCAAAGTGGATCAAATGTTAATCATTTTATCAATCATATTGCCGCGAAAGTTTTCCATGGATTTGAATGTGACGCAATCAAAATTTCCAATAGTACTTAATACGAAACATTGAAATTTTATCAGCTATGTTTGGACAGTCAGATAATGTGTGAAGTGAATTACCAGTGGCCACTCGACCAATTTGAACCAACGATGCCTTTTAACGTCATCGGCACCCTGCCTCATGTTGCCCAATCTCTTTGTTCTGTCGGCGACTAATAGCTTTTTAATGAGATCCTTGGCGATGGGGTCCATATGTTTCGGCCACTCTATTCTGCCGCTCAGTATTTTCTCGTAAATACCGAACGGATTGTCGTCGAAGAACGGCGGAAATCCAGCCAGCATTTCGTAAATTAGAACACCTAATGCCCACCAATCGACAGCCTTATTGTGACCTTTGCTTTGAATGATCTCAGGTGCTAAATACTCCGGTGTACCGCACAGTGTCCATGTTCTGGAAGGAAAAAGCGGATATTCCCGATTAAAAATTTATATCATTTAACTAATGTACGCTCGACATTGCGTGCAATAGAATTCTACATCCAGATTCGTGAATGTTAATAATGCGATAGGAACATGTATGAAGAGAAAATACTAACAGAAGTAATAATATATTCGTCGGAAGATTTTAGGAATATCAGGATTTAAAGGGGAAACATGCTTATTAAATATTATATATGCATGACGTTCCGAATGTCAAGGCCATCTATATGTGTATGTATAACAAAATTAATGCGTGTTTCATTCTTCCTGATATAGGTGTTTATGTACCGTCCTCGGCTATCAGGATAAAATTCTTTTCTCGCTTTTTACTTAGATTTTATACTGAAACGTCGATATTAAAATTGAATTATATACCTGTCGGTGAGTTTTTTCGAGAATCCGAAGTCGGTGATTTTTAAGTGCCCCTGACTGTCCAGAAGTAGATTCTCTGGTTTGAGATCTCTGTAAACGATGTGCTTGCTATGCAGATATTCCAACGCGCAGACAATTTCGGCTGCGTAGAAGCAGCTGGTGGGCCCGGAAAATCTGCCAGCTGCCCTCAAATAAGAAAAAAGTTCACCACCGGCCACGAATTCGAGTAGCATGTAAACTCTGGCTTCATCCCTTCCGCTCCAGAGCCTGGAAAGAAAGGATGCTGAAAAGCGTCCAGTTGTAACACGTATTTCAATAAAAAGCAACCTTTATCGCGTTGCCGAATAACTGTTTCCACTGTTACAAAAAAAAAACAAAAATCTCGCTGTCGTTATTTTCTCCCGTGTTTAACGACTACTAGGTTGCTGGATAATAAAGATGCCAACTCTCTTTGTTAGCGCATATTACTCTTGTCGCTCTTAGTTACGCTTTCTTTTCCAGGATTTCATTCTAGATTTTTTTTCCTCTTTGTTTCCCGACACATATACAGGTAGCACGTTCTTAATTACCGGCGTACATGCATCCAAGACATTTGTATTTATTGAACGTAACTCTTAGCTGGTACTAACTAACTTCTGTTGCAGTTGAACGAACGGTGAGAGGGGACAGCGAAGTTCTACTTACATATTGACGATGAAGGGATGATTAACTTCTTTCAGGACAGTGATCTCGTTTCGTACGTGCTCTACTTGTTTCAGTCTAATGACATCGACCATTGAGAGAATTTTCAGCGCCAGTGGTGTACCTTGATGCCTGCACAAGACTACTCTTCCAAAGGTACCCGTGCCTGTGAATAAATTATATCGTAAGCTATTGTAAATATTGTTCTTCGCGATTGAAATAAATTTTCGTCTGGTAAACATATTAATTTCTGTATTTCAGGCCTGAGGTCTCTATCTTTCTTCGATTGTATTAAACTATGGCATTTCCACATTCTTTCATTATCAGGGGAATGAATTACGTAAGTTACACGCGTTACGGATTATGTATGTATTTCTTATTTTAAAGAAACTACATACTCCCTTTTTTGGAACAATGGATTACACGTGAACGTGTTAATTGTTCTTGTATCACTATTTGGCATTTTATCCAGAAAAGCAGTCATGCGTTTATTATCGACCGGTCAGATGATCATTAATTATTAACGCTCTCTCTAGCCGTGTAATTTGCATGCGATACCCGGTCTGTTTAATGTGCAATACATACTTTCTCACGTACACAGATGACTAAAGTTAGTCTGCTTAACGTACCACGACCAATTAGCGAATAGTAATGGGACCTGTCCGCATTAGCTTCCGAAATTAACCGGGACGTTGGACGGAACGACGCGCGCGCTTTTTTTCTTTTTTTCTTTTTATTTATTTACGGACGTATATTTATTTTGCTTACAGAGACAGCACTATAAATGTAACAAAATTGGCAACGGCCGGATAAAGATCGAAACCGTGTTGTCTGCCTTCCGCGACAACCGAAGTGGTTGCCAGCAACAGCTGAGAACAGGTGTCAATGTTTAAACGATGAATAACTTCCGGCGAATAATATTCCGCGGACAAAACAAAATTTATGTAATAACCATAATTAATCGTGTATTATATTATATTTTTTGATTGTATATTTCCATCTTTGCTGATTTCCTTTCAACCACTTACGCTTTAGAAAGAATAATAGTACGAATAGATAATAATATGTAAGCATACAATCTGCTCCTTCGAAAAACGAAAATCGCGAAAACTGAACACTATTTGGCAATGTTTTAATGTTGTTTGGCTGCAATTTGATTAATTTTTTACATTACGCTTTGGGAACGTTACCAGAAAATTCTGCGTCAAATTTCATATCGAAACGATGTCTCCGATTTCCGCAATTTTCATGTTTTGCGAGTCATTAAAGCAAAGTGTCTATGTTCTATTCTACTCCTGTGAAATCTTTCCAAAACCGAGGCTGTTTAATAGGTCTGTTTATTTCTGGATGTCTTGTTATACTTCTACTTAATTTGACGCTCATTCATAATCTTTTATTCGAATTTTAAGTACCTCCCGTCAACGTACACCGTTCTTTTTTTTCTCTTTCTCTTCGTGGACACTCAAAGCTTTTGGTGCGGGTCCAAAACTCGTTTTACGTTTCAAAGAAGCGGCTCGCACATCTGTTCTGATCGATCTCGTTCGCTTACGTCGATGTGTTGTTTTATGGTTGGATTTAATCTGAATATGATTGAAGTAAATGGAACGATAAAGGATTAACAGTCTTCCACGAAATTTATTTATCTATCGTTTTATACGTACACAGTCGCAAAACTGCCCGTGTTACTTAATAATACTCGCAGATTTTTGCTCTTTTTCGCTGTTATTCATCCGGGATATTAAAATACTCCGAAAAGTATCGCGTTTAAAGTTATTTAATTATCTGTTACGTGTCAAAGTAATTTTTAATGACTCGTAGCTGCCTGTGGTAACAGAATAAGTGGTTTACACGGTTTGTTGCACGACATTAATAAAACAGATGACTATAGTTTTTTTCCTAAATGTCGTTGGAACGTTCATAGAATCACGAGCAGGACACCTGCACGCACTGATCGCGCCTCCCGTGTAATTCTGACTTAACGAGCAGTTAAATATACATTTGGTGGCCTCTCTCACTCTCCAGTGGCCCACTTCCTTAGTTCGAGGGTGGTTTGTCTTATTTCTCCTCTGACATCTTTTTAGACAGACACAAGGAAACCTCGTCGAGGAAAACTTTTGATCAATTCCGACGCACAACGATTCTCTCTCGTTGCTTTATAAAAATACTTCAATAAACTTGACACTCGAATTGTTTTATTTACTCCCTATCGAAAAAAACAAATGTGTCTTTCTATAAATGTAAATGATGCAACATCGTTTCTCGGAGATGTTAAAATAATATATTGAATTTATACGAAGGACAGTGAGAAAGTTGACCGCGCAAGATGCAACTTTAGAAACTAAACAAAGACGTTAGAGATTTTCATTTTTTGCAGCTCACCTATAGTTTTGATAATTTCCATGTCGTCGATGTCGTATCGCGGCGTATCCTCCTGCGATCCTTCCTCGTCGGACGTGGTGTCTCCCGACATAGTTAACGAGATACTGTAGCGTAGACGACTTCAGAGAAAGTTTCTAATTTATTTCTCCCGGTCCCTCGACACGTGGAAAGAAAGGAAGCCCAGTTCAACGATCTACTCGCGATATTCTTAGATCGCGTACAGACGACCCGATCTCATATCTGCTCCTCTTGACCCTTACCGACAATGTACACGTTCCACCGGGAGTCCTTGACAACGTTAACTTGCGAAACGATCGTGAGATCGAATCAAACTTAGATAGAATCAAACGGAGTACGATTAAACGATGTAAATAGAAGAATCGTCGAATAACTGACGTTCTACTTTCACTTTATACGGTAGAATTTCTCGTCGACACGTTATTTAAAGTTCTTTTTCCACGGTATGTTTTCTTTCTTCGTGATCCTTTTTCCAAAATGTTACAAAGCTGATATCCACCGGTGTGCTCGTTGCAAAGCGATGCTGTCAACGACCCTCTTTTCCAATGTTCGTCGCTCGAAGCGGTGAAAATGTATGCGTTGATTTCACAAGTGTCATTTGGAGTCGCAAGTGTACACCGTAGTGTCTGTGTGTGTGTGTGTACACCGTAGTGTCTGTGTGTGTGTGTGTACAGTCGAACCCAAGAAAGGACGGTAACACTTTCCTTCTTTTTCAACTTATGTTAATACATTCCAGTTTTATTTCAACGTGGTAAATAGTGTCTGTTTTCTGCCGTGTGACGTTCCCGAACGGTATACTTTGCGCACGTGTTGCACACCGTACTGTAACACCAGTGTGGTGGTTCCCCTCTCCTCGGAAGGTGTGGAACTATAATCCGTAAAACGATTCGAGACACGATGGAAAATGGTACGCAATATGTATGTAGTATAACGTAACGATATCCTCGAGTGCCCCTTATGGTAGATTATCGATCGACTTCGCGCTCGATGACGAGGTCCGTACTTCGACTGGACGTGTCCGTGTACTTTCTAACTTTCTTTGTTGAAAACAGAGTCGAGCTGTGTCAGCGTTTAACGTGGTTGTGTATCGTCCCGAAAGAATGAATCCTCGAACGTAGCGGTACCGTTAAAAAGTATCGTACTGGCAACATGTTACGCTCGTGATGCGTGCGATGCACACGCGACTATTTCGCACATAGTCGAAACATAGAAAATATTATATAAATAAGCAAACAAAAAAAGCAGGAAAAAGATTCAGAAAAGAAAAGAGACAAAAAAATTAATCTATCACGACATATGCACAGACACCAAAACGTTTATCTACAATCGTTAATACGATTTCTTTTCTCGTCGAATGTTGTCACTGAGCGTGATTATTATCCTTTCTACGCTTCCGATCGAATGGATCACGATCGATCGATAGATAACCACGATCCTGATTAAGATGTATCTGTACGAAGGATCCTTGGGTGTCTTCTGTCACATGATCTCGTGTGGTTCGAATGCCAAGCAGAACTAAACTGGTCACCGAGGGGTCTCAAAAGGCTGTCTATCCTTCTCTTGCCCCCTCTCTTTCCCTTGACCCCTCCATCCCTTTTCACCGCGTCTCCTCACTCTGTCTCGTTCTGTCTGTCTCTCTCTCTCCCACCTCTCACGAACTCTCACTGAACATCTTGGATCTCGTCTGTACCAGCAGGTCGGAGTGATTTACAAGCTCTGGAGTTGATCGCGGAAGATCCGCGGTCCGGGCACCGCGGGCGGGCCGGATAAAAGAAGGGATTTTAAAAATACGATATCCGCGGTGAGAAAACGAAATGGTACCGTCACCGTCATCCTAGATCCGGCTAGATGATTGCGTCAACCGGGGCAAATCCAAAAACTGTGATCTCTATTCGAGATTCCCTGGAAACCGGCGTCTAGACCGTACGTCGCGGCGACGATCCACGCGGATGACTCGATCGTCTTTAAATCGATTTTGTGAATCACTCAGGGGCTGACGTTGCTTGTACATTTTTATCGGGGTGTATCTTTTCATCTTTCTTTTCTTTTTTCTTTCATTTTTTTTTTCTCTTTATATATACACATAATATAATACATAAGTATACTTCGGGACGGAACGCGATACATCGTGGGACACGTGGTTGTCGCTTGCCAAACGGGAATCACAGAAATAGTGATGATTCGAGGGAGCGTAACAACGGTATCAGGAATCATGAGCTACGAGATGTGGATACCACGGCCGGATTTTCGGTTGCACGAGAAACGACTCGTTCTAGAATCGGTTTCGTGTCGTCCATTAGAAATCACTCCGCTCGGAATAGCGTTGGGGAATCGGTTATGGATGATTGGCGATTCGGTCGAATTTCGACTTATTTTTGAATGTTGGCCATCGTCCAGATGCATTTTACCACCGACGTTCAACGTCGCGATGATTGAAAGCACCTATCGGGACTTCCACCGTACGCCTTCGAATCCCATAAAGCACAGACCTTCGCAGCTCGTCGTAATGCTTTCTCGAACCGAACGTTTCAAACACACGCGGAAGCGTCATTCGGTTCTAATTCTGACAGACTTTGCTTTCACTGTGTCGATATTGACATTGAAATATAACAAACAGTTTTGACACGCGATCCACGCGATTAAGAACGACGCTCGACGTTCGACGTGTAACGTTTTTAATAATAACGCAACGAGTGATCGATCGATGATACAAAGTTTAAGTAATATCGGTGTGTTACATCATTATTAGATTCGGATGCTTTTGGTGTCGGTGTATATTTCTTACTTGAGTCATTTATAAGATATTATACTATGTCTATGAAAGTTTATATCGATTTGATACCCTCGTTTGTATTACACAGATTAACGAATAGGTTTATTAATGAAGGTATTATCGTGTTCTCAAATGACGTATTACCGTAGTTTTCACTCTTGTATACTCGGTCATTAGCAGCCAAACTGAAAATAATAGTTTCCGGGAATCTATTTCGCAGACTCATTCGTTGCCAAGACGGGAGGGTCTAATTATGTGTACCAACTCGGTGTATTTTCTAAAATACTTCTGTTTCCTTTATAAATATTCCGCTCCGGCTTATCTGGATATTACATTTTTGCAGTCTCGTTATTGTGCTCGCATAAAAGATAGTACAATGATTCTTTTCATTTTCAGGCAATTATAATCTAATTTAATTGTACGCTATCTGATTTCTTATTCTCGATAGAAAAATACATTAGAAATTTATCTTAAAAATGCAAATCGTACGAGTAATTATCCGAGCAATACTCTTGTTCTATCCTTTTTCTCATTCGTTCGTGCGAAAATCGCGAAGCGAAACGATAACGACAATATTATATTTCAATCAGTCGTGATATTCCCACGTTTACAACAGAGAAAAGCGTATCTTTCTCTAGACTACCTTACATTTTTATTTCTCCGAGTCGTCGCCTCGATCTCGCGACAAAAAATTTGTTACGCCGTCGTTGTTCTTTTTTATTCCCACCGTAAGTCAATATTTATACTCCTCCACCGACGTTGCGGTAGTTAAAGATTAATGCCCGCCGCGGAACCGCAAATAATACGTACCGCGGTGGAAAGATAAATAAGATTTGACTGTCGAACGGGTATTAAAAAACCTCGCGCGAAGTACGGCAACGACGTTACCGTGCGAAATAAATACAAGCGATTCATTTCGTGACGTCGTCACCGCCGCCGCGATTATTTTTACATTCTCGACGTATGGTGTATGTATGTATGTATGTTGTACATGTATCTGGAATCACGATGACATTTCAACTCCGCCCAACGGGTGGATAATTTAGCTCCGTGCTTAGCATTGACACTGACGGAAGAGTGGACAATTTGCCCCCGCAGAAATATCCACGTATCGTTTATTCTCCAAGGACGTGCACCACTCGCTCGAGGAAGTTGCAAGTTCGAATGACGTCCGTATCGCCCACGGCTTCTGGATGCGAATCAAGCCCGGCATCATTTCTTCGTATCTAGAAATCAACAGGAGAATCAGATACAGTGTCTTTAGCTGCAGACGAATCGGTTCTATTTTCATTGGGTTTTAACAACATTCAAAAGAATCCGTGATTTCTCCATCACGTGTGACAGGAATCACATATGTATTTATGTATGTATGTATGTTTGTTTGTCTCTTTCTATGGATGTATGTATGTACTACAATACATTATTTAATTTAATCGCAATTTCGTTCGGGCATGAATGTCTAATGAATAGCTGTAAGCAACGAAAGGTCAGACAAACGACAACGTGCTCGTTAACTTCATACGTGATAAAATGCTGTTGTACATATTTGAAAGGAACGGTCCCGTCTTACGTGTCCATGGTGTACATACTGGCCAAAGGCTAAGCGCAAAGGATTCATCTGCCTTGTACCTTTCTCCATTGTTAGAAAGCTAACACGTTACTCACCTGACCATAAAGATAACTTTCATGAATCATAAACGTAACTATCTTGTAATGGTGTAATATGGGCGTGCACGTGTGTGTGGGTCGGTCACGTACGTAGATGGGGATAGGTGCGTACAGTCTACGAATTGATAATTTTCATTATCAATATACTCGCTTGGTATTGAATATTCAAATCTATATTATTATTTATATTTACCACATCGAACGATCAAACTATCATACTATTCCTGTAATTTATATCATTCTACAGTATTAACTGTGTTACAATAGAATCTAGGTACGTTACGTATTCGACGTAAGAGAAAAACCTAGTCGGTCAGGCAGAAAAAAATTATATATGGAAATAAAATGAAACGTACAATTAACCTGTCGCAAAGTTACTATTTGTACCGACTGTACCTTCAGCATTTAACCGTGTACCAACATGTCGACCGACTATACGCAACAGAAAGCATATACGAGCATTTACGTGCGTGTTAAGCCATGGTTCCCAGGGAATGCGAAGGCTGTATAAGCGGTATTTTCAAGTTTCCAAGCGGTCCCACGGCGACTTCCGGTTCCGCGCCGAGTTATCCACTTCCTGTGCCATGACAATTTTCCGCTGGCATGTTACTCCGGCTGGAAAACAAGTCTACTGAATTACGTCACATACACAAGTCGTCTTTTATACGGTTATACGATACTAACGTCGTCGTAAATTTTTTATTATACCCTTTCACTTTATTTGCTCGTTATTTATCTTCATTATTCACCTAATCCATCTATCTGACGATTATTAAACAATATTGTAGAACAGATTCATTCAGATTACCATGAAATGAAATAAGTGTAGTAATAATAACAAAAAAAAAATAATAATTGTGAGGTATTTTGTTCGGACCTTGATTCTTTTGCCCGTAGTATATGGTGCAGGTGTTTACCTGGTCTGTCAGGATGCAACCAGGCCTGTCCGTCCGTCGTGCAACCCAACTTGAAACCGGAAGCACCGCTTTCTGCCCTGCTGACCACGAACAATGAGATCGAGAGATTCCTGCGAGGACGCGAGCACGATCGAACGACGAGGTGTTTTATCGACAGTCAAGATCAACAAAAATATTCATTTCGAACGTAGACGGGAAAGGGATGAAAATTTACAAAGTAAGGATCGGTGAAACCACCCAGTGATATCCCACGGTGCGATATTTCTGCGTGAACGATCGCGTTTACATTCGAACCGACCTTTTGCACGCGGACGTATCGTGGTTACGTTACCAGCATGTGTAATATCGAAGGGGAAAAAAAAGAAAAAAAAATATACGTAATATCAGTCGTTTACGCGGGAGATATCACACGTGGACATGTGCACTTTACCGTAAGCGCGTCATCACCTGCATAGCGATAAGTAACCCCCGGAGTCGAGAAAATCGACGGCAATGGACAAACCGCGATAAGAAAATCTATCGGGAACCCGCTTCACGGTGAACGAAATGAATTTACAACTACTTACTTACGCTATGGGAAACTGATAGTTATTTTCGTGAATGTCGCTGATAATCGTACCGCTTTTTCTGAATAATGTATTTAAATTTAGAAAGAAGTAAGTTCGTAACGGTACGATATTCTCTATTCGCCATTGTTATCAATTACACACCCGACACATTGACACTGATATTTCCGGTGTATCCAATAGACGTACACGGTTGTTCCTACGATCGATCGTGCGGATCGTCGAGACAATCGAGAAAATCTTTTCACGGCCATTGTCGTCACGTGGTGCGAGTACGTACGTACAGCAACAGGTGTGATGCAACAGGTAATCAAACGGTGATATTATGATTTGTTGCTTGTTGAATCCGGCAATTGTCTTCTATCCGACCCCTACCACTCGGGAACGTGTTACAATAACCGATTTACATTGGTTCGTTACGATCTGTTACGATAGTAATTTTCGATGCTATAACGTATCCTTAGTTTGCAATACTATGGTAAACACTCGTGGCGGAAGGAATTATGTTGAAGCTACGATGGAATCGTAAAATTACGAGAAATTGCCAGAAATTTCAACGTCTGTAAATATTATTTCTCTCGCACACTTTAATCTCGGATCGAATTCTTGTAACGGCACATAATTATTATAATAATCTTCCCGCACCGTGCCTCTGACAACAGAATTGATTTAATTTTTCGCACAACCTGAACTTCCATTCGGGAATACGTACAACGTTACGAGTGTCACGAGCGACACGACGAAGTCCGTGACGAGACTGAAATAATTTCTTCAAACGTTTCTTCGGCTTTTCACCGGTGGTAATGAAAGGAAGAGAATACACTTACCTGGTCACCACGCGACAGGTGTTGCGTACGAGTGCTTAAGCTGCGTCGCAAATCGATCCGAAGACCTTGTCGCAGCCTTTTTTTCTGGCACTTTCTTCTTCTGCCTTGCCGTGCTGCATTTCCGGTCGAGTATGTCCCTGTCCCTCTGTCTCCTCTCCCCCTCCCCCTCCCGCACCACCCTTTTACGAAGAGGCATTTCGCTCGACAAATGTGCCAACCCGTGTCTCTCATCTACGATGCTTCTTTGCGGTGTGGTATTCTTCCGCAGAAGGTCGTTTGCTTGTTGCCAGGCCGAGGGTTGCCACATGTATGACGGTTCCACATCCGCGAGAAACGAAGGGCAAGAGGGCAACCCATGGAAAGAATGTCGCTATTAATCCAATTATTATTAATTAAAGTCTCTTCAATTTCAAACGATTGTTCAACGATAAAAATCTAAATTAATTCATTTCTCGTTTAGTTTCAAGATTTAATATTAATAATACATATCGCGTACAGTACACATTGGTACTTCCTCTTGCATTTATTTCATGTGAAGTAGAATTGAAAAAAGTATAATTTCGAATAACTTACAAGCGGCGAGCGAGTTTCGTCAAAGCCGCACGAACGTTTGATGTTTAGAAACTGATAGCATCTACCAGCTGAGTTTATTAACGTTGCCGGTGTTCCTGGGAGAGAGAGAGAAAGAGCGAAAAAGAGAGAAAGAGAGACAAAGACACAGAGAGAATGATTTCATGGAGTTATCGCGTTGCACGGCTGACGCTGTGTATGACACGGGAGCTCCACGGGTCCATTTCTTAAATCCCCCGTGAATTCTTCCAGTGCCATTTACAGAATCCAAGCCTGAACATCTTCCACCGGGAATTCTCTTCTTCGTTCACCCGACGATCCACGTGTTTCGCTTCCGCAGACTCTTTCCAACTTCTTGCAAAACAATTTCCAGGAAAATCGCTGTAAAGATAACACAGATTTACAGTGTACGCGAACCAGTAAGTACATTCTCGATCAGTTCGTCTCTTATCGCCGTCGAAAAAACGTCGGTAGCCAACGCGTCGGATATGCAAGAAAAGACGACGGGTGACTTAAAAATATCGAATGTTTTTTTCAAATTGTTCGACGTTGCGCGCAAGAACCGACTGAAAAGAAGCAGTTTCATCGAGGATAATTCACGACTCGGGCATGTCGACTGTTTCTTTCTCTCTTCTTGCTCTTCCGTCACGGATTGACGATTCTTCCCGGAAGCCGTGTCTGCTGGATCTTACAACAGAGTGCCACGATTTGTTCTCCAACCGTTCTCCACGCTCGTCCTTCAATCCCACCGATTTCCCATCGCCCTCCTCTCTACTATATACTTCACCCCCTCCCCCTCTTCCCTCCACCCCTCTCTTTTGAATTTTCGATTTACTCGGTCTCATCTTTAGAATAGTTCCCATCGAACCATTCCCGGGGGAATTCGACAGGCTTTCTTGTATTTCAAATTTTCTATGGTATTATTTTCCTCGGTCTCACTCTGCTTCCACGTTCATTTTTTTTTTGTTGCCCCACCATTCTTTTACAAGGAATTACGTCGATATCTCACGGTTAACGCTAAAGATAGAGACGAAGGAAATAGCGCACTGTCACCGAGTGATCTAATCGATTATGAATGGTCGAAGAATTCATTGAAAAACTGATTATTACGGATCGCCGGCATTCCCGACTTCCCAATGGGGGCTTTTCTTTCCGTCTTACGCGGACTCGTTCTTAACGATACCGTAAGGATCTATCTCGTTCGATTCCCGCGTACCACGGATACGTAATCCTGTGTTATTGCGAACGAATATCTCGATATGATAAGGTAACGCGAACGTAAAAACGTTTTTACTGTAACGATGAAAAGATCATGGTACGCGGTGGAACTACGTTCGTGTTTTCCCGTCTGGTTCTCACGATTCGAATCTTCTCAGTGCGCCGTATAGTATGCCTGCGATTCTTCAACGACTATCTGCAAGTCTCTTAGTTCTCAAGCCGCTCTTCCGGTCATGCCATCATTCCGGTTCTCACGCCTTATTCGAACATCGGGACAGGCGGCATGGAAATAATAGTCTTTCAACAATATCTGTTCGTTCGTCTCCGCTAGGTAAACAATAATTACATTGAAACGAGTCGAATTTCCATCTGCTTTTTTTCTTTTTTAATTTTCTTTCTCTCTCTCTCTCTCTTGGTCTCTGTCTCTGTCCCCACGGCACGAAAACTACCGACGAACTGCACAGATTATCTTTATTGTCTTGGAACACGTTTTATCTCTTCATAACCGAGAGAAAAAAAAAGACAGGAAGTTACTGTTATTTCACCCGACAGGATCGCCGTAAAATGTGAAAGGTTTGTTATGATTTTCTCTTTAAGATTGTTAAAAATTATGCGTGTACTGTTTTATCGTAGTACATTATCGACAGGAAATATTTAGTCGAACGTCGTCGTTTAAGTACGTACGTATATATATACGTGTTACACAGATATATTTCATTGATATTATTTATACGATTGCGTGTTTCAAGATGGTACCTCCTCGTGGATGTATGCTTCGAAACTATTGCGACGTATACCGCGTGCAAGCATATGTCAGACGAAACTGATGTTTCTTGTATGTCGTGCTGTTTATAATGAAGATTAGTTCCCGTAACTGAAAGCAAATAAGGAAAAGGTGTAATAAATACGTGTTCGAAACAGGTTATGCGCCAGAGTCAGTTAGAAAACTGCCAGTTCCACTTCGTACCCCTGTCGTTCAACTAGTTCCCAAGAGAATTAAAGCTTTCCATCCATATTCTACTTTACATAATTCTTCGATCATTTCTAAAAAGGATCTATATATAATTATTATCCTTCGCATTAAGCAAGACAAGTCGATGAGACGATATTTTGATAAAAGTATCTGAACATTTCTCCCCCCTCTCCCGCCCAGATCGGATAATCTCTTGTAACGCCACTTTGGTACACATTATTTGCACGATTTCCTGCTGTGAGTCAGGATTATTATTCTTTTCTAGCCGTTAGTCAGAGGATATTTGATCCGAATCGAAAACACGCGGTTAAAGCGAAAATTACAACGTCGAACGTTGCCGGTAATTACGGTGACTACAGGTGAAGCATTTAGCCTGCTTTTTACATCGTTGTTTGTACCACGTGCTATTTTTATTGCATTATACTTTTGTTCGTTACTTTACTGACCTTCGCCGAACTATAGTTCCTTACTCGTAGTTATTTTCCATCTGACATTGCGTAATGCTTACAAAACGTGCCGGTGCGAGCGAGTTAACTATTCGATAGTGTTGAAAGAATAATTTGCAGGAATTTCAAGTATCACGGTTCTACCGTACGTATACATGTATACCACCGGTATATTCTATGGCGTTTCAACGGAGCGTCATCGATCAGTAATAAGTCATGGTTCCCCCGAAAAAAAAAAAAAAGAAGAAGTGGTACCACCGGGGGGGCCCGATAAAAAATATACGTTCGAGGACAACCCCGGTACCGTAACGAATGGATTTCACAGTAACGCAACAATATCTGGGGCGAGAAAATGAGAGAGTGGAAGAAAAGAGAGATAATAATTGGAGAGAGAGAGGGCAGGTTTGAAAACAATAAAATACCAAACAAGCCTTAAGACACCAGATACTTCGTGCCTCGTGACTTTCGAAACCTTATTAAATCACGACATAGATTTGCTCTTAGAATCTAGCCGTTCTCGCTACGTGGGTGAATTCTTGAGAAGTGATAAATCGTGAATCGTAAGATCGTCGCTCACCGTAGATCTGTAACTGTGGCGTTACAAATAAACGTGATTGTCGTGTAACGGTCCGTAGTCGTGAAATCTCGAATAAAACGTTCGATGTATAGTATGTACATATACAGACATATATATATATATATATATATATATATATATATATATATATTTACGTTCCTTGTAAATTAATTAATTAATTAAACTATTAATTAACGAACGAGAAAGTTCGATCGCATATTTCAGACTACATGGTATATCATGCAACAGAGTGGTTTCTTTCGTAACGCGTGCCCCGTGCATTTGAATGCAACACCGTTGCAGAAAGCACGGCTATTATTTTCTGGCATACAATTCAGAAAACTCATTTCCCGTGATCGTTTCCATTCTCATTGCGCAATCTTTCAGCGCGCCGATGTTTTTCGTGCCGAGGTCGGAGCCGAGGAATAACGGTGACCGTACCGAGGACAGTGACCCGATGAAAATCGTAGGTACATAAGAAAGAGAAACCGTTGAGAACGTGCCCCCTCGCGGGCCCCAAAGAAATAGATTTCACCGGCGATCGTTGCTATCGATAAAAAGGTCGGCGAACAATTTTTAAGTCGGTTGAACGCGGGCAACGATAGAAATAATCGTTTCTAGTCGCGTAAGAATCGACTGATTGGAAATTCTACCATGGCGAACAGTAATCTGCCATGGTTTTGATAACCAATCTATATACCGCTGGTTCGATATAGAGCAACAACCCGAGTTACATAGAGAACCTGTATTTCAATTTTCTTTTCATTAATTCATATTTAAATATATTTATAGATATATACGTTCAATCGGTATTCATTATTCTATTGAAGCATAATACGAAACTGACATTAATATCTCGTAGATTATTCTACTGTCATCGTCATTGACGTAGGCTAATAAGGTATAATTAATAGTAGTGACGGTAAGTTTTACCGATTTCCGTGATCGTCGTTCCAAGATAATTCCCCGATACCTCTCCGGTGGAACAAGGATAATGCTCGGTACCGATCGCCATTGGTAACGACCTCCTCTTCTGGTGTACTTCTCCCCTTCTCTCACAACAGCGGTGTAATACCTTCTGCTCCTCTAGTTCTCCGTCAACATTTCACTGTTGTCCAGGTTTCGTCGTTCACATCGATGAAGTTCCTCCAAAAATACTATCGTGCGATCTCGGACTTTTAGTAGAAAACGGTTCGTAACAATATCAGACGCGACACGATTCCCGATGGATATAACCGTCTGCATTCGAACCGACTCGACGACCACGAGAGACCGATATTCGTTTCGTCCCGATGAAAACGTCACGGGATGGAGGTCGGAGAAAGATAAGTATACAGGTAGGTTGGTAGGTAGGTAGTGACGGAGAAGGATGACAAGGAGGAAGAAGAACAAGACGAAGACGAAGACGAAGAAGAAGAAGAAGAAGAAGAAGAAGAAGTAAAAGAATAAGAATAAGAACTGCGGTGGTTACGTTCGTATAGATGGAAAAAAGGAGGCAGGTTTCGAGAGAAGGAGGCTTTTAAAGTCGTAGGAGCGCGGCCGGGAGGACTCCGCGAACCGGTTGCTCGAAGTGACGTGAGTGAACTGAGGCTGCAGGCTGGCAGGTAACGCCAGGTAAACTCCAACCGACCTGCGGTACACACGCAGGAGAAGGAAGGTGGCTGGCTGGTCGACCGGCTGGGTGGCTACACCGAGCCAGCCAGCCGTAGAGACAGTCAGCTCAGTCAGTCGACCTGGGGAGTCAGCCTGCGGCCCCTGCGGCCGCAGGAACGAAGCCCACAGGTGAGGGATGCAGAGGGGTCGGACGTTTTCGTAAGGGAACGTCGGAGAAGGGAGAAGCCAGAACGAACGGAGGGGAAGGTATAAAGGTGGGAGTGAGTAAGAGAGATAGATAGAGAGAGAAAGAGTAAGAGAGAAAGAGAGAAAGAGAGAGAGAGAGAGGTAGAGAGACAAGGAGAGACCTGGTGTTGTGTGTGACTCAGCTCGGAATGAGCGAATAGGGCAACAGCATAGCAAAAGCTGTGCCACACTGTGTACGGGATACGTATACACGTACAGAGTGATCGAGAAATAAGAGTCCGTTCCTGATACGACCACGCTTTTACCAAACGAAACCGACGACCGACGATCCCGCGGCACGTGGCGGTGGCCCGACACCGGATTTCGGTACTGTACAATACATATACATGCATACATATGCCCGCAGGAAGTTCCGTTTTTCGTTATGTTCAACATCGGGGTATGCTAATTTAGATGGAGGGGGATGGGGGTATCGCACGGGGGATGTTGGAACGAAGGTAGATAAAGGGACAGACAGACGGACAGATAGATAGATAGAGGTGTACCTGGGGTATTCGTAACGGGGCAACAAACAGTTTAATAGAGGAAGTTGCAACACGGCTTTCTTTTTTAAGTACCACAGAATTTGTGCCGCTCGAACCGGCATTAATAATACGGATAATTTACGCGGTGCCGATGATTCCGCGTGCACCGAACCATAATGCGTAGCTGCTCCACTGATTACACGTATGTATGTACGTATGTATGTACGTCGTGGGAATATATTTCCACGGTTTGTTTAATAACGTTTACCCCGGGGCCATTATTTCGTTCCTCTGTAAAATCGTCGGTCGCGTGGATACGTCGGAATCATTTCGCATCATTTCAAAGAAAAAAAAAAACACAATGTCATTTACCGTATTCTTCGCGAACGTATACTTAAACGTGTGAGAATCTCGTTGGAAAGCTTGTTCCGTTTGCGTTTCAATCGTACCGGTTGCAAAATCTTACTCGTTACCAGCGGGGGGGGGGGGGGGGGGCAGGATTAACTTCTGTCAATTTCGAAATAATTCAGTCAACGATGTTTCAGATACAAGTCACCCAGTATATTAGAGACTAACTATACCTGAATCCAGCAGAGCGTGACTTTTCACGTGTAGTCGTGCCGGAGTGGGGTATGATCGTACCCCAGCGTAGAATAAGATAGACTTTGATAGAATTTACACGGTGGCTTCTGAGAGAGCCAAGAACCTCTACGAACCAAGGACCGCGATGGACACGGATTACGACAGGCAATCCTTCATTTTTTTCCTTTGCTTGTCCTTCTGAACAGTCCTCTCGGCCCATTTATCCCATGGAGAGGACGCCGCGTTTCAACCACTGTTGCGCATCTCCACTCTATACAGTGTCATTATTTAATTTTAAAAAGATCATCATTAAACGCCCTGAAAGAAGGCGCGACCTTCTTTTCTTTCATTCTTCTCGCGCGACAAAAGCGCTTCTCGCTCGATTCGCAAAAGATTCTATTCGTAAGTTTTACTAAATTACTATCAACCGTAATTACCTTTGTAATTACCACGGTACAAACGTTCCTTGTGAGATTATTTCATTAATTCCCGTTGGACCTCGGTCCCAACAGTCACAGATGAACAAATGCATCGTATTTAAACTGATTATAGAAATAAATAATGTTTTCTAATGAATCCTGTCCTCTAATTAATTCCTCGTTTAATTTATGTGACACGTGAAAATCGTTGGTTATTAATTTTATCATATATGTATCAACCTTTTTCTTCGACATAGGGAGACCGATTGCCTGTCGTATAGTCTTGACAAAAGTTTTATAAAATTAATCTCTATATTTTTCATGATTCTTCTTCGCCTTATCGAGAGTGCGCTGAAACATTGTACTTACATCTTATGCTTTATAGTCCCTCCCATCCCTTTTCACGGGCATTTCCTTGTTTCAAGCGGCATCGGGGGCTTCCTCCTCGGTTCTTCGAGATTACCATGACCATCGCAGCGCAACTGGTCTATGTGCATGGAGAAATGCAGCTGATGCGCACGGCTGAATCCCGAGGTCAGCGACTCGTCGACGGAGTTAGTGGAGCGCTTAGGCTCGCTCCAGGGATTTTATGAATTGGTGCATGGTGGGGTCACGAGGCAGAAGTGGAAGGAAGAAACGGCGACGAAGAAGCATGACAGAAGGTATCGAGAGTCAAGTGGAGAATCTTTCCTATCGTATGTATATGACTTGGACAACTGAAAGACACTAGGGATGAATAAAATAAAAAATAAAAAAGAAGAAGAAGAAAATGAAATTGTATATACATATGTATACATATCCTTTGGATAACAGTCCAACAAGGTAACATAAGAAATGAACGTAAAGGAGTAAGTAAGTAAAAAAAATGAAATCAAAAGAATAAAATTCAACCCGCCGTGTCGCTTTTGATAACACTTACGACCGTATCTCATGTACTTTATGTTCCTTTCGTTTATCTTCACTTCCAAAAGGATATTAAATACACGTGTATTTATATTTACCACCGATTAAACGTACGTTACGATATTTAATAAAATGTTGTGTAACAGTGTCTACTTTTAATCTATAAAACATCTACACACATATCCATGTATGTACATGATGATTCGTCGTTAACCATCTCGCATCTCGTTTCGCGGTCCTTTCCGTTTCCGTTCCGGCGATCGTTCGGTGCCGGGTCCACGTGGTCGGTTTATTTTCTCCTCGTACTCTTCCTCCGCGTCCGTTCTTTCTCTCGTCATCGGTAGCATCGTCCTAGCGCCATGATTGTCCTCCGCGTTCTATTCTTCGTTCCTCCTCTCTGTCTTCTTCGCTTCACGGTGTTCCGCTCACGAGCCACGGAGTACGCAGGTGCATTAACCGGACATTCAGCACCGTAACGCTGGCCTTAGAGACGAGAAGGTACCAGAGAGAGAAAGACAGAGAGAGAGAGAGAGCGAGAGAGAGAAGGAGAGAGACGGAGGGGGGAGGGAGAGAGAGATGGCGAGAAAGAGGAGAGATAGAACCAGAGAGAAAAAAAAGAGAGAGAGGAACGAAAGTACATAAGCGAAGAAGGAGGGAGAATCTAAGTACTAGAGTTTGCTGCTAGAGCAGATGGTTGGGATTCGAATTCCTTCGTCGCCCCGTTCTAAACCGCGAAGACTTAAACTTAAACCTGGACTCTCGGATGCTGGAAGCCGGCTTCCGTAGTGAGATGCCGGCTTCCCAACGTCGTAGGAATGCCGATTCTTTCGGTACCGCGAAATAATGCAAAGAACAAGCGAGTATAGTCGTTGTGTAGGGTAAAAACGAAGTATGTACTCCCGATTGGATTTGCTTGAAAACTGAAAATAGATTGTCACTGAACGGAACGATAAGGAAGGGATGAGGGGGGAGGTTGGGAAAAAAAAACAAAGCATCTATGAGTTAGCATATCCATCCGCATCCTGCAGCTGACCATGAGTATTAGTACGAGTCCGTTCCTCTAGGTATAATTTGTCTTGCTTTACATGCATTCACGCGAGACTGTTTCCGTGGAAATAAATAACAACAAGAAGAGAAGGAGAGAGAGAGAGAGAGAGAGAGAGAAAGAGAAACGAAATAAATAAACGAAACGGGAGAAAGAAAGATCGAATATCCATTCCCTTGGTACCTACGCAAGTACGTACGTGTGTATGTATACCTACGTATCGGACGTTGCGGCGGTGTCGCGAAACGTCCAGCCGATACGTGAATAAATCTACGTTATCGTTTTCGAATCTCCGCTATCGCGTCTGTATCTGTCGCTGGGATGACTCACGGACAACTTTGGATCATCTGATTAAATGTATCGATCTAAATGTACATTACGTACCGATGACGTCAAGCATCACAAGTGAAGGGAGGGAGGGAGGGTGGGGTGGGGGGAGGGGGAGGAGGGACAGGAGGACGTGATATTGCTTTGACAATGACCCAAGGACGGCCCCTGTCCACGGCTACGGAACAAAGTCGCGCGTCGTTCTCTTTCAACATCCGTTTTTCGCCAACGTGGAAACTCGACACTAGCCGGTCGCCTACACGTACGTATAACACATTTATACGTATCTACGTACGTATGTATTGTACGTGTTCCAAAAACGCGGAGGGGGTTAATCCGCGAACACTTTGGACCACCACCAAGAAACGGCACAGGCGATACGTCAACCCTGCCAGTGGGAATGAGGGGAGACAGTTTTGGCAGACAGCCAAAACGTAAGGAAGCATAATCGAGGAAACGTAGGAACAGACGGGTGAGAGCTCGTGCCTCGGACAGGTGTTAGCCGAACAGTTTCACCGGTCCTGACTGACTGATCCCGGCCATATGCCTTGTAAACGAAGGACTCCGGCGATGGTGTTATAAATAAAGCCGGTAGGGGAATTCGAGACGCGATATTATGTCTGGACGAGTCCTCCTTCTGCCCTACACTCCACATCCTCGAGCGACTACATACTACTACCTACTCCGTAGTCGCTTTTCACGAGAAACTGGTTTTCATCGCGCCACCGTGAAGATCACAGTATCGCGAGCCAGAAGAAAGCTCCGTGTTCTCGAGACATCGTCGCTGTACTCACGGGAGTCGGGTAATGCGGCTTTAATACTCGAAGATGCAACACGAGACGTCCTTTATACCACCTTTAAACGAATTACGTTAAAGAAGTCTTCCATCGCGTGACACGCAACTTCAAAGCTTGGAGATCTTTTTATTTTTTTTTCTTTGTAATACCGGTCGGTTTGTTTTTTTTTTTACCCGAAGGAATGGAAAAGAGTCAATTTTTACCTGTTATTGTATATCATGTACATTTGGTATCGTGATTCGTGTGTATGAACGTACATACATACATACATACATAACATGTTGCGAACGGTTTTATTTCCAACGTACCAACTCCAGATTGTCCCTGCGAAATGTCGTAACGAGGAAATGACAAAATAAAAGACACCGAATAAAATTGTAGAGGTGCGAGTTCTCTTTGCGAGTTCACGTCACCTCACTCGTTGGCCTATAATCGTTATGTACGAAAAACTCGTTTCCCAAGAGACCCGACGACCAACTTATCCCGACGACTATCTTTCATCTGATATTTCGTAGCGCGGTCCGAAAAAAGAACGGGTAAGTCGTTCGTACTGTTACGAACTTAAGAAGACAAGGGGACGGACAAGCGGTCGGTTTTTAGCCGCATCTTTTAACGACGTAAAGATAAGAAGAAAAAATCGTGACACCCAGCTTCATCTCCTGATTAAGTGTTCCACATCGCGTGGTGTCCTTAACTATGGAGTGCATCTTTACGCGGTTTAATTTAAGGGTCAACATATCCCACCCGGAGGGTTTTCTTTTTTTTTCGTTTTTTTTCGGTATCTGTAAGTAATATCAGTTTCTCACGGTGAAATCTTCTGTAACTTCTTGGATTACCGCGATACCCTCCCGGAATAGTTTGTAATTCCTTTATGACCTTAAAGCGATACGTTCAGAATTCTAAAACGAACGCTGCCCTTGGAAGGGCACCGTTTCATCGGGACAAAATGAATCCCGGACGGTTTTATGCTTTTCAGGGAATATTTTTCTTCGTCCAAGTACGTACGTGACAGCCACTTTTACAGGCTTACCCCTCTGGGAATAACATTTCCGCCGCATTACAAATTCCTCTTTGTCGACTCTACGGGCTGACGGAAGTCGGTTATCGTACTGGTTCTCGTCCCTGACCCAACGATCGTATTCTCGAAAACGTTTAAACTTATTTTTACAAACCTGACAATTATTTCTATACGTTTCCCGCGATATTACATTCCACCGTTGTATGAAGTACAAAATATAACTACAATATTCCGACACGACAATAAATCGACCTAAATCATTGTTACATCTACTTTTCAATGATACAATACTATCTTTTATTCATTATTTCAACATATACCTAATAATTTTTAAAACACGCTGAAAGTTTAAGTAATCTAAAAATCTATTTCAATTTAGATACAATCATTAATAGCATATTTATATAAAATCATAAAATCAGGTATAACCGTCGAATCATTCGTTACACTGAATTAAGGTCGTGTAAATTTCTGCTATGCTTTCTATTCGATCGAACGGTCGGTCATGGTAGTAGTGATCGCGTTGCATTTGTTTGACGTCAATATTCGTCGTTCGGTAGTCAGCGGAAACCTGACTCACCCGAAGCTCTCTGTAACAGGTGTTGGACGGCGGGCACTATGGTGGCTCGCTTCAACAGGTAAGACCTGCAGTGCCGATGGCTTTGCAGGCAACGGACCGTTTCGCAGGTGAAGCCCGCAGCTGCGAAATGAGATAGAGGGTCGGGAAAAGAAATCGCTTTATTTGACACGCTGTCCTTCCGAGCTTATTGATTCGATTCCGTTCGAAATTTTCCACTGGCTGGGAACGAACGAAATTTTCCACCGGCAAAGTACAAACGAGTTTTTTCCACGGCGCCAAACCGACGAATCGTTGACGTAGCATATTATATATTGCATATTAAATATTGCACGATCTATATTTAAAATAAGTATATGTGAAATTGTGTTGAATATTGTATATATGAATTTTATATGTAAGGAGATAGATTATTAAAGGTGCAAACTAGTTTGTTGGTAAAACGAGGATTCAACTTTGTTATGTCGATACATATCGATCGTTTATTATCATAGTTGTAGTGTTTCAGTATTTCTTTTTACAAATAACGACACCTCGGGCTACGGCATATCTTAATCTTGTCAGTAAACCGGCTCTGCTTGATCCTTTCGATTGATGATCTATACTGGTAATACCTGTAACTTCGTTCAACTCGACTAAAAAGCCTGTCCAAAGAGACTCGTGTCTAGGTGTTTTTCCTTTTGTTGTTTTTTTTACCAGGAAAAGAATTAAAGAAAGTTTGTAACAGCTACTCATCGACTTTGGCACTCTATAAGAATATTATTTACAGGTAACCATGAGTTAGACACGTAAAAGAAAAAAGCATGTTTACGAGTGATTACCATAGTGAATAAATTTTATTGTACTTGTAATTCTACCAGGGTGAAAAAAAGTCACCGCAACTCTTTTTCTTCTTTATTCTCCTTTACGACTTCCAAGTATATATCCGATAATTGCAAATGATGAATATCCACCGTGTAACGCGTTTACCAGTATTTATGATCCGAACTCGAACAGCTCAAACGAAGAAAAGAGGACGAGTGATTAATACGAAACAACTCACCGTCCAACGATCTAGCGAGACACCATTTTTCTCTTCCATCTGTGTCTCTCGACGAAAACCTATTTGTATACGTCTGTAATTTTCTTTTTTTAAAACAACATATACCCTTACCATCTATACAAACGACGATTACGAGTTTTTCTTTAATTTAACGCAAAATCATCGTCGTCCCGTTACCCGTCAAGAGACACATGTTCGACGTATCGCGATCCTTTGTTCGTTTGAATAAAAATATTTGTCGTGAATTTCTAAACAAGGATACTTACAGGAAGTCACGGCGAACAATTATTTTTCTTTTCCTTTCATTTTTTTTTTCTTTCATTTTCCACCGTGTGCTTTCTATCTAACGAACGAAAGGTCAGCGTACCGTCGTTTGTTCACCGGTAGAACACACATCGCGCGTGATGTGTGCCCGACGTAAGTGGAGCCCATGGTCGATGGGTACGACGGGCACGTTGGAGGTGCATAAACACACATAGAAGTGGAAATGCCAGGATTGGCAAGAGAGCTGCCGACCGAGTTGGCCGGAGACACGGCTGGCCGCCTGTGGCTTCGCTCTGCCGCTTTTCGTCTCTCCTTTTCTCCGAGGTACCCGTCCCCCCATCACCCCCCTCCCTCTTCACTCCTCTATTACCACCTTCCCTTCTTCTGATTCTACCGCGAACGAACCACCGCGCAGCAACCCTCCTTACCTAACACACCGAGGAGGTGGTGTCTTCCACGCTGCAGGTGCACGTCTACGGGGTGTCCCGTAAACACGCCGGGATTCTAGAATTTCCGACAAAGTTGAAATCGATGAGAAAGAATTACTGATTGGATTATTCTTTGATTAGAATTGGACGGGATATTTATTTTATTGTGAACTATTTTGTTGGGAGAAAATGATTGGGTGGATAAATTTAAAAATTAAGTGATTTGGATGGATGGGAAAGTGTTATTTTGTAGATATTGGGAAATGTTCATTTGAATTCGATGGTGAGTTGTTGTATTAAACGTGAAAGGTGGGAAACGTGATTTGTTCTTGAAGAGATTAGGTTTGAGTTTGAAAAATTAATGTTTTATGAATGAATTGGGATCTCATTTTCAATTTGTCGATATAATGTCTTATCGTTTCTAGCATGCCGGTAACGACTCCGCGAGTGTGTCCGGTAGATTTGATTTATGTCATCGTAATTATGGGATCTTCAATAATCCGTTAGTTAAGATAGACGTAAATCAAGTCGGGATTCACCGCAGATGCAACTGTTTCTGCCCGTTACGCGTGCGATAGTCTCCATTCTGCATCCATGACCTATCCAACGAGCGAGGAGACGCTCTTACGAGCCCGAGCAGATCTCGTGTTCCACAACACAGTTCCCAAAACCGCTTTTATAACAATCGACGGAATCAGAGTACAAAGGTGGTACACGCAACATTCTTGTGAAAATTGAGTTACTGTAATAACTATGCTACGAGGTGTTGTTTCATAAAACATCACATTCACATTGTCTTACGTGAAATAAAAAAATACTAAGAGAACGAACCTTTACTCTTCAAAAACACAAAGAGGATTTCAAAATATGTATTAAATAACACTAAATCCTTATGAAATTATGAAAAATCAATCTTATAGTGCACACTTAAAAATTAATAAATCAGTATCTGTTAGACAAAGCCTGTACACATCTAATTTTTCCTAATCTACCAATCCTCATAACTAACTTTCCATATCATCACATACTAAACCTATCCACACAAACGAACATCTACACAAGCATCAACGATTAATCCAAACATTACAAAGCTCTAATATCAATTTCATCTTCCCCCACGATTCCCATACGATTCCCTATGTACTTCCTAAACCAGTTACCTCACAATCCCCGAAACGACGGGGTGTCCGAAACAACGGTGTCACCCGGTAGGTGATTAAGCCGAGCTTCCGAAGTTTCGCCTGGAGTCGGCGGCGGGAGCACGAAGGAAAAGAAGGAACGAACGAGCGAGGCTCACTCTTGCAGAGTGCCGCTGTTAGCGCATCGCACTATGACTAATTACGAGCTCAACCCACCCCACCGTCGGCCGATACGGCCCTATAAACGCCAGCACCACCGAGTCATTGTTCCTTTCCACGTCTCTGCGTGCTCCTTCGGGCCCCCCTTCCTCCGTCACTGGCCTTTTTCTTTTCGTTTTTTTTTTCTCCTCCTCGCTCCTCTTCTTCCTCTAGCTCTTCTGCTTCACGCGTAGCCACTCAGGGGTACCGAGGCGACTCGTGATAGCTCGTGCCTCGAACACGGCTTTGTCACGGCATGCTTTCGCCTAAGGGGGGTTTTCTTGTAATGGGCCTGATTTTTTATCGGGCTTTATACTTGGACGACTTTCTTCGTGGAATCGTAGGATCGGATTATGTATGTAGATACGTATATATTTATGTATATTTTTTTTTTTATATTTAAAGAAGCCTCGGTGTTTCTTTGGTACCCTTGGCAATTACACTAACGACGTTGGTAGTATCGTTTGATACTACGAATATTGAAGATTGATGATTGCAGAGGGAAATTGGAATAGGAAAGATGAACCCTGTTGTATTTGATATGGGTGAGTATAATTTTAGGTTTGTGTATTTTTGTTTCGTTATTATTGGTTTGAATGTAAATCGTTATTTGATAGCAAAGGGGATTAAGATTGAAAATTTTCCCTGAGGTGGATCTAATACTGGTTCGATACGTTGAGAAGGTTTTCTGAAGTAGTTCTTAATCTTCGATATGGATGTAACAGGTAACAAGTCCAGTTTTTTTGTATCCTTCGTCGTTTTCACGATGGAGCGTTTAGATAGCCAAAAGTAATCAAGTTTACCTCTAATAAGAAAGATATGTAATTGCAAATATAGTGTGACACGATGGTTACTTGGTAATAACGTGCAAGACACTTTGAATCACGTTTTCTAAACGACCGGATAAAAGTATTTCAGGATAGCAATACTAACGGGAGATTTCGAAAAATCATTTTCACAAATTACATTTTCGACCGGGGTACAACGTGTAGGAAAATGCTTGTGGTTTCTCGCCTCCGTAATTTAGGAGGAAACGATTTACTGTTTCCGGCAATGGGCACCAGCAAACCGTGTCGTATAGAAGCAGCGAGTCACGCTGGAAGACGAAGAAGAAGCGGACGATTAACAAAAACAGAGTTTGTTATAGTATACCACACAACGGTCTCCTAATTTGGTGGGTACCGTTACGACCCGCAAATACAAACGCGGAGTGAAAAATAAGGCAGGAAGAGTTAATGACATATTGTGCAGGTAAGTACGTTAATAATTATCGCGTGTCCGTTTTAATGTAACTCTCCGGCGCATTATTAAAATGAGTAATTAGAAATTTCTAATTAAAATCAAACAGGTTCGAGTACGGTGCCCCGCGTTCGACCAACGGTTTTTACACAGGCCTCTTCGAATACCTGTGATATCTTAAGCGACCGCCTTACCAATTTCTTTGCCACGTTGGCTGGCACAGGCTAATCTCATAGTTCGCACGTATTTACGAGATTGTGCCATTGTTTCGAACGGCACTGTCGGTATCTTTCCACGAATAGACAATATTCCGGTAGGAGGGCCCCTTGAGCGCGGGAGACACGGAAGGTAGGAGAACATCCTGTGTCGTAGGACCCCTCTTCACGCTCTGCTGGGTTTACTTCGTAACGCTGATTTCTTAAGTATCCTTCCTCTCCACGGTATACCAATTTGCCGTCGAAGGAAAGAAAGAAAGGGGACACCGGTTCTTATTTATTTATAAAGTACACCGGATTGTCAGAATCTGACGGAGGAACGAGGTTTCCCACGTTTTGATATCTTTTCTCCCTCGGCCGGTCTTTTCTTTGGATTAAATAATTGATCCACCTACGGAATGCGAATACTACGGCGAATGGAACGTGGTGCCTTGTGGATATTCAAATGAAGTTGAATATCTTGAAATATTTTGTTAGTAGAGTTAGATTATCACGTTTATTAAACTGGCTTTTTAGATTTGGTATCAAGTACTTTTAGTTTGCATAACTTGGAGAATGTTTAATTGAAATTGTGTGGAATGAAATACTTTTACACTTAAGTAAGTCATGTACTATAATTGGAATTCCTGGATATAGTTTCTGAAATTTTATACTGAAATTTTATGACACCTTTCTTTAAACTGACTTTAATTTGATATAATTTTAAATTGGAATTAGAAATTTATGAAATTTACAATTATAAACCACTATATCAAGATTAAGACGATTCTAAGGACGTGGCGCGCTCTTCCCGATGTTATGTATTGATATATTTTAAAACAGGTTTTCTCTGTACCGGCCGAGGATAATCGTCACGTGCACGACGTCGGTGCAGGCGAGAGGCAGAATATTTCCTCTGTGGGTTGTGAGGCAATCTCTTTTGTTTTTCGGTCACACCTCAGACGCACAGCCGAGAGATGGCACGAAACTGAATTACCGACGCGTAGAAATTTCAGTGGATTTGCAGCGCTGCCTTGAAGAAAAATAAAAATTTTTGGAACTAAGAGTGTATCGAAAATTCAGAAGGAGGCAACACACTCCTCTAAAATCTTGAAGTTGGTTTAAAAGCCCACATGTTGGCGATGTTGCCAAGTCATTCGGCTTCGGAATCCGAATAAGCCAGTGAAAGAGTCATGTCGATATCTAAAAATTTGCGCAAATGCCGAGCAAATTATGAAACTCGCGAAAAATCGTCAAATTATGACAGTTTTTCGTTCGGCATTCGCTCAATTTTTGAGATAGCGACCTGAGACTGGTACCATTGTTTTAGTTAGGAAATTCTACGATAGAACAATGTATAATAGTTGTACTTTTCGAAAATTTAATTTTTCGCAAAAATCTGAAGGGGGTAGGTCAGGATTTTTTGCGATTTTCGTAAATCGCTCGCCATTTCCGTAATTTTTGAGCTATTAAAATGATCCTGGGCGTTTTGGACGCGGAATCCGAAGCCGAATAAGACAGTGAAAGAATCATTTTGATAGCACAAAAATTACGGAAATGACGAGCGATTTACGAAAATCGCAAAAAATCCTGACCTACCCCCTTCAGATTTTTGCGAAAAAAAAAATTTTCGAAAAGTACAACTATTATATGTTGATCTGGCGTAGAATTTCCTAACTAAAACAATGGTACCAGTTTCAGATCGCTATCTCAAAAATTGAGCGAATGCCGGCCAAAAAACTGGATGAATTTCGTGTTATTTATTCTAATTTTAATGGAGGCGAGGAAGGGTGGGTTATGTATATTCTATTCGTAGCCAATTTGCTCAATACTATTTGCATCGAAGCGACACATTCCAATATACACGACTATCGGTCATCGGATTTTCCGAAAAATATTAATAAATTTCAGTATCGATCAATGCAAATAATATCGATCCAGGTCTCACCACGTGGAGGTTGCTACTACTGGAGACCCACCCTATCCACGGCACCCGTCCTCCCTCCATTAAACGATACGAGATCAAAATTTTCATTCTCAGATGGAGAATGAAAATATCACGCGACCGCGACGCGGAGCTAAGTATCGTGGTACCAAAGACACGTCTGTCAATGAGACCACGACGAAAATATTGAAACGTTTCAATATTTCTTAAACTAAACCACCACCATCACACGCCAACTCCTCGCGATAAAAAAAAATAAAAACCAACACCTTAAAACCCCCAAAAGAAATAAAAGAAAATAAGAAAAAGAATTTAAATGTCGACTCAACGAGAAAAGCAACTCGGTAAATTATACTAACGCGGGTGACTCTAAACATTCGCCATAGCTCGACGGCAAAACAATTTACACACTTACACGGTGGCTCGTACCACGGTCTCGAGAAGTACCCACGAACCGGGACTTCCGGCCGAACCATGGTTAATCGATACGAAGGGATAAAGCGTATGGTCGATTTACAGGAAAGGGCCTACGCGAAAGATCCGAACCAGGGACAAATCGAAGATGATCTATATCCGAAGATATAGATCATCAAGTCGAACTGTACACGGGTTAAGCCATATCAGGCTAATCGGTCCGGCCGCCACCGATAAGCCTGATACGTCCCATACCCCGCCAAATAGCAGTCCACCCGTGTACAGGTCCCCAGAACGAACTCGGGCTCACCTTTCCAGACGACCATAGGCCACCCAAAGTACCGACGGAACCATGGAACGACAGAAAGCCACGCTCCATGAATATATCGCGAGATCGCGGCTTAACCGAGTAGCCGTGAGGCTACAAGGCCGACTACACCGTTTCTCGTGTTGTTTTGACGCATAGATATGACGAACGTAGCAAATAACGAACAAATGACTCTACTAGAACAAGTGACTCTACAGGAACAAGTGAAAAATTAAAGTTGAAAAGTGAAAATAAAAAAATTGAAGCTATGAAACTAATACTATAAAATTGAAGCTAAGAAACTGATATTAAAAATTGAATGTAAAAATAGGTGATAAGTATGGAAAGTGTAAGTTTAAGTTAAAAATGAATCTAACAGCGCGGTACGAGCAAACAAGTCGCGTTTTCTCGATGGTCGACGGCAAACGGATTGGAATTGACGTGTGATATCCCCTTAAACTAACGTTTTGACACTATAGTGGCCAAAACGTCCCTTTTAGTCGCCTTGTACGACAGGCAGGGAATACCGTGGGTGTATTCTGTCCCCCACCCACAGGGGAATGTATTTTATATTTTCTAATTATTCAGAATAGTGCGATCAGGAAGGTAATCTGTGAGATAACACAGGATGCAGTTAAATGAAAACGCGACGCGAAAATAACTTCAATATTTCACTCCATTTAACGCACTGGGGGCTAAATGGCGATTTCTCTAAGTTTACGCAACACTACAAACTTGTAGTACTAAATTTAATTCTATTCTGAAAGAAAATTTAATTAAACGGGTGGCAAAACCGACTTGTCACGCGTGATTAACATCGATCGCTATAGAAAAGGTACGCCCGAGTTTAAATGATTATAAGTACGCGTTACGTGCGCGAAAAATAATGTTTTACTATACTATAATCGCGTTGACTGATCGCATTCTAATACGCGAAAATGAAAAACGATCGTAAACGCGGAATGATCTTGAGGAGATCAAAGTTACTCGTAGGCGAAACGATAATGTTACACAACGTCGTACAATATTGTAGAAAATAACACATTCAATAGAAAATGCAATGTATAAATGAAATCATGGCAATATTCCTTCTAACAAATGCTTGTTTCTATTTTTCTTTTAAATGGCATCGTACTAAGTCGGCGATGTACGACGCAATTCGCGAGTCACTTGGCTGCTTTACATTTTTCGATGATTTTACGTTAAGAAAATAAAATCGCGAGTCTCCCGGTGACATTTCTTTCGGATATTTAATTGAAATATATATGTATGTTATAGTGTAAAAAGAACGCGGGTCTCTCTTTGAGACAGAATCGTGAATTTAATTTAAAAGAATTGTATAATAGCACGCTTTTAGGACGAATATAAAAAGTGTGTCTCAGTTGAGACACTTTCGAATAATCTATTTCAAATTATCAATATATTTCGCGAAGCTAAAGTGCAGCCAGAGGTGACAAATATTAACGACTCGGCGCGGATGGCAAGTGTGCAAATTTCTTCTATCTGCACACTGTATCGTACTCTACCCCTCTGCTTATTTCAAAAATTCAATATCTCAAATTTATAATAATCAAAAACTGGACTCTAGCAGTGACAAGACTATGAATTCTTAAAAAGGAACTCTCAGAAAATTTGAAAATTGACTTTAAGTTTAAAAAGAATTTAATATAAAATTGCAATAAAAATTCTACTGTCAAAACTTGTGAACATAATCGAATAAGAAAATTGACTCGAAAACTTTAATGCAAAATTCTACTAATAGAACTTGTTAAAAATAATTTAATATAGAAAAATGACTCGAAAACTTTAATGCAGATCGGGGCAGAGTCTTCACGGGGAGCTCACCTCGACCCGTGGAACTAACTACTTTAAATTTCTACTACTACAAATACTACAACAACTAGCGAGCATAGTGACTAAGTAGTAACGGAATGACCACCCATTCCGGAAGTGTCAAAATCTGACATTCCAAAATGAACAGCCATTAGTAGTTGCCCTCTTCGAGACAGTTTGTCGGGCCTCTTCGGCATATAGCCTCTTCATCTTCAAGCGTTGTCGATGTGAAATTTCTTCGTTCTTCGGGTCGAAAACCCAACCTAACTCTGCTCGAACATTCGGAACCGACATATAAAACCCTAACACGCGCCTAACATCGAGAAATAATGAGGCTAACACGTATAGACAAACAGCTTATTCTCAGAAGAATCAAACTGCAGTCAGTGCAAACGTGTTAGCCAGCAAAAGACGAATGTTCAAGCAGAATGTACTTAATATTAAAAAAAGAAAAGATTATTATCCTGATTTCCAGGTGCAGGATATCACTGATAACCTACAGGCTAAACAGTGATACCTGCCCTGGCCCTTCCTACTTAAAATTAAAGCACACACACACCAGAAAATGTTACCTGCCTACCTATTCCCTATATTTAAAAAAATGGCAAAAATCTCAGGCACACCAACACACTCGCTCCACGGTTCTCAATCAAAGTCGGTGTTTCCCCCTACGGGAGACGTCCCGGGACGTCTCCAACACCGACTCAAACCCCACACATACATTCGGGTACGTACCTTGTTGGCTGAAATCGACTCACAAGGCTAGCGATTATTGCGATTTATTTACGCTATGTTAAAATTTAAACAACTAGAATGTATTTAATGAAAAGTTATAGAGGTAAAATGTGAAAATAGAAAAAGTGTAGTAATCGTTAGGTTTAACAATTACTACACTTATTGATAATGCTTTTGCATTTTGACTCGAATTGGATATTAATTAAATCAAATTGTCTAAAGACCGCGAGAAAATTAAAACAGTTCGGTGTGAAATTAATCGCGAATTTGCAAGGAAAAGATAGTCCGCGATCGACGCACGTTCCACGGAATATTTATCATCACACTCACTCACACACGTGTGGAACATGCACCGTGCACAATCGCTAACGCTTGTGAGTCGCCACAATCTTATACTAATTAAAAACTATACCACGTTCACGGCCATCACCCACCCGTGTGCACCTGGGCCCACGAATGAGTTCAAGCAAAATAAGAACATGAACGTGGTAATTATATACTAAGTCTTGATGTGTGCTGAAAATCCTGAGCTAGAATATGATTATCAAACTAGATCTTCTAACGAGCTAATTCTTCATTTAATTCTCTTTATAACAATTACTTGAAAATATACTTTATCAAATGACTCGAATAAAACTTTGATTTAAAAAAAAAGAAAAGTGTTAACTTTATGTAATGAAAAATGTAAAAACTTTAAATATATATATTGAAAACTTTAGAAAATTAAAATATTGGAAAAATATATATGAAAGTTTGAATTGAAAATTGAAACCCTTGGTTGATTCCTTATTCAAAGTAGGTATTCGAAACAGTGGTAAATATGTTCAAAATAATACTTTGAAACCAGAATCGACCATCCGCGAATTGGTCTTCTTGGGCATTTAAAATACATCAATTCAAATTGATGGATTATTCTAAGTTATTGAAAATCTAAGTATGAAAAGTATAAAAGTTCAAACTGAATTTAATTCGTATCAACTACGTATGACTCGATTTGAAACTCGAAAAAATTAAATATACTCTACTCGCGTTTCCTCTGAAATACATCTCGATTATGCAAAACTAATTTTCGCGGCCGCGAATTTAATAAAATGAAGTTCAAGGGTATCAAACTTCTAATGTAATTACGATAAATAAACGCACGTGAAGCTAAGCCACAAGAAGACCCCTGCCTGAGCTAATTAAATATTCACACACATAAAAATGGTATGTTACTACCCACAAGTGTGAAGTATAAAATACTTTACACTCGTGGTCACTATGCTCGCTACAATTTGCAAATAAAATACAACTAATCACTCGTGCCGCTTCGGACCTTTACGTCCTACGACATGATTGAGTGATCAGAGGAACCGTAAATTTTTTGACTCACCGGTCGTAGTTTTCTTCTGCGCCTTTCATTGTAGAGATGATACTACGACCGGCATATCTGCTGATGACCTCTGCAACATAACAAGAACAGATTCTTTATAATACAACTGTATTTCGTTCTATGTCTTTTCATTTTACAATTTTACTCGACTTGGATTTAACAAAATCAAATCTTTAATTTGAGAAATTGAAAGAAGAATACAATTTTCACGATATTTACCTGCTGCGGGATGCGACGACGCCCGATGGAGGTCCGCTCCGCAGCTGCTGCGTACCTCTAATATATCGCGGCGAACGATTAAAGAAAAAAAAAAGGAAAAATAAAGAGACTACACTCCCGACCGAAATAATTTCCGGCGAACAAACTGACTCTACTCTCGCGATTCAAAGTATACAGGAATTTCGCGACCGAATATGTTACGTAGTAGCAGTCAATTTCAATTCTTTCGGCGGTTTTAAGCACGCGTATATCGAACAAGCATCATTTCTAATAGCGCAACAACACTGATTCTATATCGCGATATACTTTTTCGGAGCAAGTGACTCTAAGACCGCATTGCACGCGGCCAACTACGTAGTTACGATGTCTTCTGTAACAGAAAAAGAGGAAAGTCTTTATAGTTTAACCGTCTATCATTCCTTAAATCGTTCGTTTTTAATTCTGACTCGAATTGGATATTCCAAAATGTAATTTCACTGTGGATTAGAAGTAAAAGTAGAAAATTTTGACGATATTTACCTGCTGCCTGATGCGACGACGCCCGATGGAGATCCTCTCCGCAGCTGCTGCGTGCCTCTACTTTATCGCGGCGAGTAATTCAAATAAAAAAAAATAAAAAAAGAGACTATATTCCCGACCGAAATAATGTCCGGCGAACAAACTGACTCTACTCTCGCGATTGGAAAATTCAAGAAATCAAAGAATTTCGCGGCCGAATTTTATGTTATCGAGCGGGTTTAAACACGCGGGTATCGAGAAAGAATAATTATTTATTAATATCGCAACAACACTGACTCTATTTCGCGAAATACTTTTCCCCGGAGCAAATGACTCGAAGACCGCATTGCGCGCGGCCACAAAAGCTGAAAATAATATACAAGGCGGACGCGTACGTCCAATATTCCGCGTAGAATATAGGAAAATTCGGTTTAAAGTAATTTTCTTTTTAGATTCCAAGCATTGTTATTAGGAATATTGCCATGCTTCTACTTTGATGTAAAATGAAATTAAAGTTATAATGGTGAATTTATAATGATCAGTCAACGCGATAGTCGGTAAATAAAACATGTAGATTCTTTTTGTTTAACAAGTACGGTGACAAGTAGGTTTTATACTTATAATCTTCGTCGAAGGGCCATCTCCAGCAAAAATTCCGGTGCGAACTGGCCTTCTCCTTGCGTTGTCGGATCTGAAATCAGAAATAGAAATACGATTAGAAGTACCGCCCGACTGTCGCCATGTAATAGAATTTATGCGAAAAGTGTGTGGAATGTATACGAAAAGTGTGCGGAAGGTACGCGAAAGGTACGCGGAAGGTGTGCGAAAAATGTGCGAAAAGTATATGGAATGTATGCGAAAACTGTGCAAAATATGCGCGGAAAGTGCGCGGAAAGTGCGCGGAAAGTGCGCGGAAAGTGCGCGGAAAGTGTGCGGAAAGTATGCGGAAAGTGTGCGGAAAGTGTGCGGAAAGTGTGCGGAAAGTGTGCGGAAAGTATGCGGAAAGTATGCGGAAAGTATGCGGAAAGTATGCGGAAAGTATGCGGAAAATATGCGTGAAATGAAATAGGCAAACGAAAAGATTGAAAGTAATGTAATGTACCCGGGAGAGCAGTGGGGAGCTCGCTAGAACACGTCTTAACAGTTCAACAACTTATCGGCGACTGAAGGGTACCGGCTGCACTTGTCAAAGTCAAACCATGTGTACGCAGGAATTTCACGGTCAGGTCACATAGCACAAGTTTAAACGTACTCATCGCGGATTTTATTTCATTTCTAATAAAATAATATGTAACATATACGAAACTGGAACCGGGCTTAATAGAACCGTAATTATTTCATATTTTGTTACTAACATTTAAGAAATGTTTACGACCTTCGTAGATTCGTAATTATTTCATATTCTATGACTAATAATTATCAATTTTCGAGATTTTAAATAAAGAAAGAAGACATTATTACTACAATCACGCACAAGTTCGAACGAAAAATTATTAGACTGAATATCAAACAACAAATTGCAAATCGCGGTTGGTGAGTATTAAAATGTAGAAGACTTTTCCCAATTAGAACCGCAATTATTTCTTATTTATAGTTAACAATTAAACAATTTTCGTGACTTTGCACAAAGAAAGAAGAAATTATTACTACAATCACGCCCAAGTTCGTTTAAGAATTTCCGGAATGAATTTAAGGACTGTAGTTGTAAATTATGGTAAGAAATTAATTAAATTGAAGAAAATTATTTTCAACTTTGTTCTTAAATGCTTGTCGAATATCATTAAAACTACGCTAAATAATTTTCTTTCTAGAATTATAACCGTACAACTCGATGTTAATAATGTGCATGTAGTGAATGGATTGTACTGTAAATGATCTGTACATAATCGGAAATACTCAAGTAAAGCGAAACATACCTCCGGAAGGTGAGCGGGACCCGTTGGGAAGATGTGTTGACTCTAGGATGTCCGACCGTAGACTAATGACTCTCCTTGCGCTCGACAATGTCACGCCGAGTGTATCGAAGTTCGGTAGAACTTGACGCGCTCAACCGTAACAATTACGACTGGAATAAAGGTACGGGCACAGACGAGGTATTGGATAGACCGATCATCCCCATGCTTTTCGATGTCACTGGTTTGGAGGGCTCTAGAGCCCTCTTACCATTTTAGTGTCACTCGCTACGTTACCATTTTCGGTTCGAATCTAGAATGTCCGTCGATTATTAGTAAGAATACGATATAGAAGTTATAGTTTATGCGTATTAATAATTGACCTTTGTACTGCGAAAGAAGGATAGTGAATTCACAGGTATACAACTGCAAGTCACAGCAAAAGTAAGTTGTTTTATAGAGAAGAATATTCAGTTTTTCAGAATATATACAAAAGTTATGAATATTGACATTTTCCACTATTTTTCTTTATTTCTTATAAACAATTGTACTTTCTTAAAACCATTATCATTCTATTTGGTACCAGTAATTCAAATCTTTTCCGATAATGTGAAACATAATACAGTCTACGTCAACAGTTAACATGTTGCTGAGCTGTTTCTTATTAATATAATATCAAATGAAAAATCCTAAAATTCAGGCGGTTTTTTGAACGGCATTCGATCAATTTTTGAGATAGCCGTCTGAAACTTGTACCATTGTTTTAGTTGGGAAATTCTACGCCAGATCAATGTATAATAGTTGTACTTTTCGAAAATTTAATTTTTCGCAAAAATCTGAAGGGGGTAGGTCAGGATTTTTTGTGATTTTCGTAAATCGCTTGCCATTTCCGTAATTTTTGAGCTATTAAAATGATCCTGGGCGTTTTGGACGCGGAATCCGAAGCCGCATAAGACAGTGAAAGAATCATTTTGATAGCTCAAAAATTACGGAAATGACGAGTGATTTACGAAAATCGCAAAAAATCCTGACCTACCCCCTTCAGATTTTTGCAAAAAATTAAATTTTCGAAAAGTACAACTATTATACATTGTTCTATCGTAGAATTTCCTAACTAAAACAATAGTACAAGTTTCAGGTCGCTATCTCAAAAATTGAGCGAATGCTGAACGAAAAACTGCTTAAATTTGACGATTTTTCGCGATTTTCGTAATTCTTCCGTCATTTCCACATTTTTTTAGATATCAAAATGATTCTTTCACTGACTTATTCGGTTTCGGATTCCGCGTCCAAAACGCCCTGGACCATGTTAATAGCTCAAAAATTACGGAAATGACGAAGGAATTACGAAAATCGCGAAAATTCGTCAATTTCAACCAGTTTTTCGCTTGCCATTTCCACAATTTTCGAGATAGCGACCTGAGACTGGTACCATTGATTTAGTTAGGAAATTCTACGGCAGATCAACCTATAATAGTTGTATTTTTCAAAAATTTAATTCTTCGCAAAAATCTGAAGGGGGTAGGTCAGGATTTTTTGCGATTTTCGTAAATCACTCGTCATTTCCACAATTTTTGAGATATCAATCTGATTCTTTCTGCATCTTATTCGGCTTCGGATTCCGCGTCCAAAACGCCCTGGGTCACTTTTATAGCTCAAAAATTACGGAAATGGCAAGCGATTTACGAATATCGCAAAAAATCCTGACCTACCCCCTTCAGATTTTTGCGAAAAATGAAATTTTCGAAAAGTACAACTATTATAGGTTGATCTGGCGTAGAATTTCCTAACTAAAACAATGGTACAAGTCTCAGGTCGCTATCTGTAAAATTGAGCGAATGCCGGCTGAAAAACTGGTTGAATTTGACGATTTTTCGTGATTTCGCTCTTCCACAGATGAGGTATTGGATAGACCACTCATCCCCGTGCTTTTCGATGTCACTGGCTTTGAGGGCTCTAGACTCTATCCAATACCTTGTCTGTGGTAATGGTTTTGCAACGCCCCCGTCAGAAAAATAAAGATTCAAAAAATCGTATAAAGTTATGCAGACAAATCGCAAATTTACTTAAATAGTTTGAACATTCTGCGTGGTTGTCAGAAAGAGGAACATCAGGAGACTACACGTAAGTTGCTCTTTTATACTTTTTCGAGGTCGCCCCGACAAGACTGAACCTGTTATTTCCATCTTTATTGTTGAGGCTTCACGGATCAAGTACAACCAAACTTCAAAATACACTCGACCTAACATTGCCAAGTACGCCATTAACCTCTAGTCTGTGATAAAACGTCCTGGAGTCAATACCTCTTCATGACACGCTCCGGTCAACCTCCCGAAGTAAAATTCATTTATTATTCATACATTATTAGTACTGAGTAACACACCGATTGATTGCAATTGCATTAATTAATAGAGATTGATTAATAGAGGCAGTAGAAATATATTAAATATTCAAATTTTAGAAAAATTATATTTGCAATCGCGATTTGCAACTTAATATTTAATATCAAGGTTATAAAATATAGTTCGAATTTGTACGATGTTATAGTCAAAAGTTTTCTTTATTTGTACAAAATATATAATTGTTTAATTGTTAGCAATAAATCCTGAAAATGCTACGGTTTAATAACGGTCCGCTCGAGATTAACATAGATTTTATTATGTCGTAATAGATCGAAGAAATTCGCCGGCGGGTACCTATGTACGAGTGCAACCGACCGTGACCGGCCGACTCCCGAGCTTACCTGGCGTGACTTTGACACGGGGCACGCATCAGTCTCTGTTCAGCGGCCGGGGGGTGAAGACGTACATACTCATAGGAGCTCCTGGGTGGTTTCCAGGGTATGTGACATCGTTTTAGAACATTTATCTTTGTTCAATTCATTTATATTCTATATCCTATCATAGTATATACGTGTATACCATACACATTCAATACATTACATTTAAAATCATGAATCGAGTCCACTTTTCTCAGTATGATTTAAACAAATAATTTTTCAACTTTTTGGAAAATACCTTCTGTATTTCTATTAATTCTTGCTTACTATATTATCACAATTTCATTAGTTTTGCTTATGAAGTTCGCTGTTTGTACTTAGAACTTGGATAAATTTGTGACTGTTAATTCTTATCGTGTTTTGGTTTCTAATTCCAGGTACCCACTATACAAAGAAGCCCGGTTACTTGAGACGTAAACAAGAACACAATGAACATCGCAGCGGTCAAAGCCTACTTGTTAACGCCCTTGACATTGGTCGAAACTAACATTGTTCGCGGTACATCTACAACGGGAATTTATATTTTCCGTGAGTTACGTTAGATTGAATCGAGTCATCGTGCCGTTTATTTTTCGTGAACCGGATATAAGAAATATTTTTCTTGCGAAACGTTTGAGAACATTTCTACGAAACTTCGCGCCGGTTTATTAAAGTATACATCTTTTCGCGTCGACTATTGCGTTCTCAATTTCATTTTACACCAAAGTAGGACAATGGCAATATTCCTAATAACAATGCTTGGTAATTAAATTGAAAAATACTTTAACCGAATATCTACGGTATTTTCCGCGGTATACGCGTTCGCGATGTATTTTATTTTCAGCTTTTGTGACCGCGCGCAATGCGGTCTTAGAATCATTTTCTGCGAGACAAGTATTTCGCGAAATAGAGTCAGTGTTGTTGCGATATTAATGCATTATTGTTGCTCGATACTCGCGTGATTAAAACCGCCGAAAGAAATGAAATTCGGTCGCGAAATTCTCTTAATTTTTCCAATCGCGAGAGTAGAGTCAGTTTGTTCGCCGGACATTATTTCGGTCGGGAATATAGTCTTTTTTTTTTTATTTTTTTTTCTTTGAATTACTCGCCGCGATGAAGTAGCGGTACGCAGCAGCTGTGGAAAGGATTTCCATCGGGCGTCGTCGCATCAGGCAGCAGGTAAATATCAGCAAAATCTACTTTTAATTCTTCTAATTAACAATGAAATTACATTTTGGAATATCGAATTCGAGTGAGAATTAAAGACGAACGATGTGAGGAATGATAGACGGTTAAACTATAAAGACTTTTCTCTTTTTCTGTTACAGAAGACATCGCAACGATTTAGCTGGCCGAGTGCAATGCGGTCTTAGATTCACTTGATCCGAAAAAGTATATCGCGAAATAGAATCAGTGTTGTTGCGCTATTAGAAATTATGTTTGTTCGATATACGCGTGCTTAAACCCGCCGAAAGAATTGAAATGGACTGCTACAACGTAACATATTCGGTCGCGAAGTTCCTGTATACTTTGAATCGCGAGAGTAGAGTCAGTTTGTTCGCCGGAAATAATTTCGGTCGGGAGTGTAATCTGTTTATTTTTCTTTTTTTTTCTTTGAATTATTCGTCGCGATGAAGTAGAGGTACGCAGCAGCTGCGGAAAGGATTTCCATCGGGCGCCGTCGCATCAGGCAGCAGGTAAATATCGTCAAAATGTTCTACTTTTACTTCTAATCCACAGTGAAATTACATTTTGAAATAGCGAACTCGAATGATAGACGGTTAAACTATAAAGACTTTGCTATTTTTGTGTTACAGATGACTTCGCAACTGCAGAGCCGGTCGTAGTATCATCTCTACAATCAAAGGTGCAGAAGAAATCTACGACCGGTGAGTGAAAAAGCTTATGGTTCCTCCGATCACTCAATCATGTCGTAGGACGTAAAGGTCCGAAGCGGCACGAGTGTATTGGTTGTATTTTATTTGAGTTTGCGAGCATAGTGACCGCGAGTGTAAAGTATTTTATACTTTACATTCGTGGGTAGTAACACGCCATTGTTGTGAATATTTAATTAGCTCAGGCAGGGGTCTTCTTGTGGCTTAGCTTCACGGGCGATTTTTATATAATTAATTCGGAGGTTCGATTCCCTCGATCTTCATTTAATAGCATTCGCGTTCGCGTTCATTTTATATAATCACAGAATTTTTGACAAAAGACGAAATCATACGAGTTAAATTCAGTCGGAACTTGCATATTTTTAGTAGCGGCATTTCCTTTAACTTGTAAAGTCCTTTAAATTCTTGTATTTGAAATGCCCAAGAAGACCAATTCGCGATGGGTAGATTCTGGTTTCAAAGGCTAATTTTGAACATATTTGCATTGTTTAGAATATAACTTTGAATAAGGAATCACCAAGGTTTTCAATTATAAATTCAAGTTTCATATATATATTTTTTTAAATAAATTTCAATATTTTAAAGTTTTCAATACATATGTATATTTTTAAAGTTTTCAAAGTTTTCTTGCACGAGATGCAATTTTTTCACTTTTTCAATTATTATTCGATATTACATTCGAGTCATTTTATAAAGTATATTTTCAAGTAAATTCTATAAAGTCAAAGTAACGATTATACTAGCTCGTTAGAAGATCTATTTTAATAATCATTTTATAGCTCAGGATTTTCAGCACACATCAAGCCTAGTATGTAGTTGCCACGTTCATGTCCCTATTTGGCTTGAACTCATTCGTGTGCCCAGGTGCTACACGAATGGGTGATGGCGGTGAACGTGGCTTATAGTTTTAAGAATTATAATTATGTGGCGGCTCACAAGCGTTAGCGATTGTGCACGACGTACGATCCACACGTGTGAGTGTGTGTGTGAGATAAATTTATTGAATATTTCGTGGATTGTGCGTCGGTTTTGAACAATCGTTTTTATTGCAAAATCGCGATTAAATTCAACTTGCATATTTTTACGATTTTACATTATTCAATTTAAGTTCGATTATATTTCGAACCTCAGATTATTATATTCAATTACTTTTCAATTAGAGTCAAAATGCAGAAGCATTATTTTTGAACGTAGTAATTATTTCAACTACGAATTAATTACAAGACTTTCATTTATATATTTTACGTTTACAAGTTTTCATTAAATTCCTTTCAATAAAGTCTAAATAAATCGCAATAATCGCTGACCTTGTGAGTCGATTTCAGCAAAAAGGTACGTACCTGAATGTATGTGTGGGGTTTGAGTCGGTGTTGGAGACGTCCCGGGACGTCTCCCGTAGGGGGAAACACCGACTTTGATTGAGAATCGTGGAGAGAGTGTGTTGGTGTGCGAGAGATTTTTGACATTTTTTAAATATAGGTAATAGGTAGGCAGGTAATTTATTCTCTGGAATGTGTGTGCTTTAATTTTAAGTAGGAAGGGCAGGGCAGGTACCACTGTTTCGACTGTAGGCAACCAGTGGTATCCTGTACCTGAAAGTCAGGCTAATAATCTTTTCTTTTTTAATAATAAGTAAATTCTGCTTGAACATTCGTCCTTAGCGGCTAACCGTTTGCACGGACTGCAGTTGTCATTCTTCTGAGAATAAGCTGTTAACTTGTCCACACGTGTTAGCCGCATTCTCTTGTCTGGTTAGGCGCGTGTTAGGGTTATACCATATTATGGTTCCGAATGTTCTTGCAGAATACAGGTTGGGCTCCGGCCTGAAGCAAGAAGAGGCTATATGCCGAAGAGGCCCGACAAACTGTCTAGAAGAGGGCAGCAACAAATGGCTATCCATTTTGGAATGTTCAATTCCAGAATGGGTGGTCATTCCGTTACTACTAAGTCACTATGCTCGTAGTAGTTGTAGAGTAATTATAGTTGTAATAATTTGAAGTAGTTAGTACCACGGGTCGAGGTGAGCTCCCCGTGAAGACTCTGCCCCGATCTGCATTAAAGTTTTCGAGTCATTTTTCTTATTAAATTATTTTCATAAGTGTCAAGTAATAGAGTTTTGCATTAAAGTTTTCGAGTCATTTTTCTTACTGAATTATTTTCACAAGTTTTGATAATAGAATTTTGATTACAATTTGATATTAAATTCCTTTCATACTCAGTTATTATTTTTGTTCATTATTGTTAAAGAGTTAGAGTCCAGTTTTTTATTATTATAAATTTGAGAAATTAAATTTTTAAAAAAAGCAGAGGGGTAGAGTGTGATAGAATGAAGTAGTTAGAAGTAGTTAGTTCCGCGGGTCGAGGAGAGCTCCCCGTGAAGACTCTGCCCCGGTCTGCATTAAAGTTTCGAGTCATTTTTCTTATTAAAATATTTTCACAAGTTTTATTCAAAGAATTTTGCATTAAAGCTTTCGAGTCATTCTTCTTATTCAATTATTTTCACAAATTTTCAATCTAAGTCATTTTTATTCATTATTGTTAAAGAAACCTAAAGATTTTACTTATTGAGATATTTTCTGAGAGTTCATTTTTAAGAATATATATTTTTGTCATTACTAGAGTCGAGTTTTTGATTATTACAAATTTGAGAAATTGAATTTTTGATAAAAGCAGAGGGGTAGAGTACGATTCAGTGTGCAAAGTTTGCACACTGCCATCCGCGCCGGTCGTAATATTTGTCACCACTGGCTGCATTGCTAGTTCCGCGAATTTATTAATAATCTAAAATTCATTATCTTTGTGTGTCTCGGAGACACGTTTTCTAATGCCGTATAGGAATTTTATTATCTAATATAAAATCAAAAAGTTAAAGCAGCCAAGTGACTCGCGAATCGCGTCGTACATCGCCGTCTTTGTACGAATCTATTTAAAAACAATCATTGAACCAAGCATTTGTTAGAAGGAATATTGCCATAATTTTATGCATAAATTGCATTTTATATTAGGATGTCTTATCTTGAAATTCTTTTCAGCCGTAACTAAATTGGATCTATTTAAGATCATTTCGCGTTTGCAATTAATTTCTATTTTCGCGTATTATCAGTCAAAGCGGTCGTGGAACTACGAAACATTATTTTTGCGCGTCGGTTTTTCGCGAGGAATTTTCGTAATTTAGTGTATTAGTTTTGCGGAAATACTCGCGAACGTGGACCGAGAAAAATATATTCGCGCGCGTATCGCGTATTTTCTTTCAATGAATTTTAGAGTCATGCGATCACTTATTCTCTATGACGAAACCCACGGAAAATGTAAATAAATTTAGTGTTGCGAAAATTATGTAAATTCGGTCGTTTCTTTCCATACCGACCAATGTTGACCGCGCGTGACAAGTAGTCTTTTCTCCCTTTATTAATTATAGACTCAAGATAGCGATACGGTAAAATTACAATAAGTAAAATGAGCTAATCACTCTTCTTCCAGCTTTGCTTTTAGAGTCGCGTTAACATAGAGAAATCGCCATTTACTCACCTTAAATGGTTTGTTAAATGGCGAGAAATCTTTATTGCGCCGTTCTCGCATTTTTCTCGATTCTATGTAAACTCGCAAAGTAACTTCTAGCTTATAGTATTCCAATTAATTACAAAAATGTAAAACATGGTCCCCTGTGGGTCGGGGAAAGAATAGACCCACGGTATTCCCTGCCTGTCGTAAAAGGCGACTAAAAGGGACGTTTTGGTCACTATAGTGTCAAAACGTTAGTTTAAGGGGATATCATACGTCAATTTTACTTCGTTTGTCGTCGACCGACTAGAAAACGCGACTTCTTTGCACGTTCCGCGTTATTAGCTTCTTATCAATTAAACATTTTTACCTTCGATTACATAGTTTCAGTTTTTAACTTTTAACTTTTAACTTCAACTTTTACTTTCAATACTTAGCTTCAACTTTTACTTTCAATACTTAGCTTCAGCTTTCAATTTTTAGCTTCACTTTTTTAAACTCATTTTAATAGTAGAGTCACTTGCTCGTAATTTGCGGCGTTTGTCATACCCCTACATTAAAACAACACGAGAAACGGTGTAGTCGGCCACATAGCCTCACGGCTATCTGGTTAAATCGCGGTCCTGCGATATATTCATGGAGCGTGGCTTTCGTCGGATCATGGTTCCGCCGGTATCTTTGGGTGGCCTAAGGTTGTCTGGAAAGGTGAGCCCGAGTTCGTTCTGGGGACCTGTACACGGGTGGACTGCTATTTGGCGGGGTATGGGACGTATCAGGCTTATCGGTGGCGGCCGGACCGATTAGCCTGATATGGCTTAACCCGTGTACAGTTCGATTTGATGATCTATATCTTCGGATATATTTCATCTTCGATTTGTCCCTGGTTCGAATCTTTCGTGAGGCCCTTTCCTGTAAATCGACCTTACGTTTATCCCATCGTATCGGTTAACCATGGTTTGGCGGGAGTCCCGGTTCGTGGGTACTTCTCAGGACCGTGGTACGAGCCACCGCGTAAGTGTGTAAATTGTTTTTCCGTCGAGTTATGGTTAACGTCTAGAGTCACCCGCGTTAGTCTTACCATGAGGTTGCTTTTCTGGTTTGGTCGACATTTCCATTCTCGTCTATGTTATTTGTTTTATTCGCGTCTCGCGGGAAATTGGCGTTTGATGGTGATGGGTTTGTGTTTGTTATATTGAAACTGGTTTCAATATTTCGGCCACGATCGCATTGATAGACGTATCTTTGAGATCGTGGTTATTAGCTTCGCGATCGCGGTCGCGTGATATCTTTACTTTCCTTCTGAAAGTAAAGATTATGTTCGTTATCGTTTAAAGGAGGGAGGATGGGAGCCGTGGATAGGGTGGGTCTCCATTAGTAGCAACCTCCACGTGGTGAGACCTGGATCGATATTATTTGCATCGATCGATAATGAAATTTATCAATATTTTTTTGTAAGTCCGATGACCCATAGTCGTTTATATTGAAATGTATCGCTTCGATGCAAATGGTATCGAGCAAATTGGCTACGAGTAGTATATGTATGTATATCTCGTGTTTGCTTTTACTACAGTCAGAAAAAACCTAAATTCAACCAGTTTTTTGATTGCCATTTGCTCAATTTTTGAGATAGCGATCTGAAACTTGTACCGTTGATTTAGTTAGGAAATTCTACGCCAGATCAACCTATAATAGTTGTACTTTTCGAAAATTTCATTTTTCGCAAAAATCTGAAGGGGGTAGGTCAGGATTTTTTGCGATTTTCGTAAATCACTCGCCATTTCCACAATTTTTGAGATATCAATCTGATTCTTTCTGCATCTTATTCGGCTTCGGATTCCGCGTCCAAAACGCCATGGATCACTTTAATAGCTCAAGAATTACGGAAATGGCGAGAGATTTACGAAAATCGCAAAAAATCCTGACCTACCCCCTTCAGATTTTTGCAAAAAATTAAATTTTCGAAAAGTACAACTATTATACATTGTTCTATCGTAGAATTTCCTAACTAAAACAATGGTACAAGTCTCAGGTCGCTATCTCAAAAATTGAGCGAATGCTGAACGAAAAACTGCTTAAATTTGACGATTTTTCGCGATTTTCGTAATTCTTCCGTCATTTCCACAATTTTTTAGATATCAAAATGATTCTTTCACTGACTTATTCGGTTTCGGATTCCGAGTCCAAACCGCCCTGGACCATGTTAATAGCTCAAAAATTACGGAAATGACGAAGGAATTACGAAAATCACGAAAATGCGTCAATTTCAACCAGTTTTTCGCTTGCCATTTCTACAATTTTCAAGATAGCGACCTGAGACTGGTACCATTGATTTAGTTAGGAAATTCTACGGCAGATCAACCTATAATAGTTGTACTTTTCGAAAATTTCATTTTTCGCAAAAATCTGAAGGGGGTAGGTCAGGATTTTTTGCGATTTTCGTAAATCACTCGTCATTTCCACAATTTTTGAGATATCAATCTGATTCTTTCTGCATCTTATTCGGCTTCGGATTCCGCGTCCAAAACGCCCTGGGTCATTTTAATAGCTCAAGAATTACGGAAATGGCGAGAGATTTACGAAAATCGCAAAAAATCCTGACCTACCCCCTTCAGATTTTTGCGAAAAATGAAATTTTCGAAAAGTACAACTATTATAGGTTGATCTGGCGTAGAATTTTCTAACTAAAACAATGGTACAAGTTTCAGGTCGCTATCTCAAAAATTGAGCGAATGCTGAACGAAAAACTGCTTAAATTTGACGATTTTTCGGATTCTAGAAGTTGGTCCGCTACATGTGGGCTTGTAACAACCTCACAAAAGGTGTTGGGGTGCGGGGCCCGTTTCGGAACCAACGATACTCTTTTAGTTCAAAAAATTCTGTTCCTTCGTCAAGGAGGCGCTGCAAATCCTCTGAAATTTGATCGCGTCGGTAATTCAGTTTCGTGAACATCGAACCCCGTAAGGTGATAGGTCTATCCAATACCTCGTCTGTGCCTCGTCTGTGGTCATACTTCCCGCACTACTGTACCAACTGTCGATACAAATTTGTGAGAATACTGACAATTGATTTTATATCATCAGAAGATACATTGCTAATCATCATGAAATGGTAACTAAGATCGTACATTAGAAGCTGAATTAAATTTATAAAAGGTTTTATCTTAAATATCTTAATAAATTTATCATTTACAGAATTTTATAATATATATTTATCTATTTCGCATTTAATCAAGATATGATTAAAAATATTCATCCATAGAATATAGAATGCCTTGATAAGGCTGACAGTTCATTGAATTCTGATATTCGATAGATAAAGTAAAATTGATCTATTTCTCTACGTCTGCGTTAGAGTACCGTTAAGAAAATCTTTTCGTTCTACCCAATTAAAACGATTTGACTAATTGAAACAATCTTCCGACTGCGGCGGACGTGGAACGAACGGCAAATTAAATTGCACCGAAGGATGGCAATTAGCGAAAGTAACAGAGAAGCGGTTTACAAGAAGCAAAATCAGAGATTTTACGAGTTAACTAGTAGATTCTCCACCGATAATTAACGCACGATACAACCAGCATACATTCTTATTGCTTGTCAGGGGAAAGGTATGTCACGATTTAATTAAGTGACTGACATTAACTTCTAAACGACTCATCGGGTATTGGCGATTTTATTCCAGTATTTCCCCTGAAATCTCTATGTATATATCAGTCTTTCACTAATAACTAACAAATCGTCGTTCTATGAAACCTCCGCTCGGGTGAATGCGCTAATATTCAAAAGTTAACTACTAGCAGACTACTAGGAATTCTTACATCTATTTGTAACATTTATTTGCACAAAGCGGAGGTTCGCTCTTTTGACGAATGCCAGGTACGGTTTCGCAAGCCACGGTATATTAACATCGAACGCATCCACGTCTGGAATGTTTAATATCGTCGAGTCGTTTGACACGCCCTCATTTTTCTACTATATTAATAATTCCCATGGAACCCTACAAAATTTACAGTAACACCAAAACTACAAAAACGTTCCCCACCCTTAAATCTTTCTTCCAATAAATTAAAACTGTTTCCGGAGTCGTTATATTTAAGCAAACGACTTTTCCCAATTAACACAGAATACCCTACATTGTTTTTATGTTATCATTTCAATTAATCAACCTTTCATCGTTCAACGTTTGTACGATTGTTAAATCGGAATGACAACCCCTATGAAATATTGGGGTGTTTTAGCGATTAAAACGCCGATGGATTCACATTTGGCCAGGTCACCCGTAAGTATCCTATATTTTCGCGGACCCCATACCACGACGATCTATCCGTGTGTGTGTGTGTGGTGTGCGTGAAAGCATCAAGGCTGATTCGAGTTAGCTACACGCCGAGCAAATCAATCACGTCGCACGCACTCGGCACACATGCCGTTAATGTGAGCGCGGGACCACCAGCCACCGCCGAGAGGAGGTCCCAAGGATTAGGGTGCGTTTCCGTTTCCAGGATAATTACCCCGTCGTGTTTCTCCGCTCTCTGATTTCTGACAACGATAGGAAACCGAATAGAAAATAGTTTGTCCACCGGGACGTGCGTGACGCATAGTGAAAGACGTTTGACAGATTCGTTTATCGGTACGCATTCCTACGGTGTCGTACATGTATTTTCGATACCGGAAATAGACGACTGGTAATTGAGTATGTCCCCGTTGGCATTTAGTCGGCCGCGATTTAATTGTAACGTGACTTAAACGACCGCGGTGTGTGTATTTAGAATAGATTGTATCTGGTACATGCGAACTAATTGCGATTATATCTGGAGTCTTAATAACGTGTATGTCTACTCGAGGCGTGTTTGATCGTAGTTAATTAGCTTTGAAATTTCTCCGTCATGCTACACGGGCCACGTGGTATAATCCCTAATTCTAATCGCAACGTATAGTATCCATAAAAAAAACGAAGCATATCAAATGATTTTCTATCATACAAATTCAATAAACCAGACACACTGTCTGCCCAAATTTCGTCCCTTTTATACTTCACCCCCCCCCTTCGCTGTCGCGGCACATTTTTCCCTGCCGAAAATTTTCTCGTGACCGGAACAGTCAAAATTCCCTCTGTAGATCGTTTACAAAAGAAATCTGTAGAACGATAGCAATTACCCCATTGTTATGAACCGTACCGTTAAGGTTCCTGATAAAGCCGTATTTGCGCAACGATTTTTCCTTCTTTTTTTTCGGATTCAACGCGACAATGGGGGCTCTCTCTCCTTCTCTCTCTTTCTTCCTCTCTCTCACTCTCTCTCTCTATCTCATCGTCTCTCTTTCTCCGGGTACCGTGTGCCAGGTGGTTCGTGCTCTGCCTGAGGAAATCGGAATAGGAACCGGGTGACTGCAAGTGTGAGTGCACTTGCGCGAGTAATTATCGAGCGACGTATAACGTGCCTCGTCTCTGGAGGATTAATTAACTCGTTCTGCCCGCTGGACACCGGCTCATTATGTGCATCGACGGTACGGTCCGGCGGCGTAACTCCACGATCTCTATGCATACACACGTACATACCTACGTGCCTAGCGGCGTACGTGTTGACTCTTCACCTGTCCCTCAGGAGGGTGCAATTTAAAACTCCTGCGGCCCGCATTTCAGCTCGCCGCTGTCAGTCCCGCATCATCTTCGACCGAGATCATTTTTTACGGTGTTCGTTTCACTTATTTTCTATTTCTATTTCGTTTTTTTTTTCGTATTTTATTTTTTTTTCCTCTACAGACCCCAGCCTGTGGGTTCGTAAACGCCGTTGGACGGCGTGGCACATAAATTTCAATTTTAAATACCCCGGCGGTTTGCTTGTCGGTGGGTAGGATCTAGGAAGACACAGGTAGCTGAATAAAAAAGCAAAAAAAAAAAAAAAGAAAAAGAAAGATGTCACGGTTATAGTTACAGGGTTGATTAAAACATCGCTCTGTAATATACTGCCGCGGAGGTTAGGGCGGTGGGGGGGATGGTATCGATTATTTTTTTTCCTTCACCGGAGTGTATTAAAACTAGATGCAAATTGATGCACGGAAGCGTATAGAACAGAGTCACCGTAGGAAATATTTAGGAAAATAATGCGGTGAAATTCGTTTTTCACGGGAATTTCAATCTCACCCGTACGGTCGGCCGTTTATTCAACGTAATCCCGGTGCCGGTGATTCTTCGTCCGGCGATTCGTCTGATTAATTTTTAATTTAATTCCTAACAGGCCATCTCGTCGGTACCTACGGGTAGACGGACATACATATTATATTCCTCGTTTCTCTTTCACCTGTATGTATTCCCGTTCCGACGGGACTCGATTCGTCGTTGACGGTACACACGTGCACACCAGGTTTTAAAAAATCGCAAGACGGGGGTGGGGGGGGGGGGGGGGTGGGGGTGGGACGAGTATGTCGATATTCCCGGTCCTGTGCAAAGTCTCACCCTCAAGGGGCGTCGCGGACGTATATAGTCGGCACGGGGGTGGACTGCATAAATTCGGGGACTGCAATTGGCGCCCGAATACTTTTACAATTCAAATTATGGAAATCCCGCGGGTGTACGTACTAGCCGACGTCGTTTCTACTGGCGCGTGTACGTCGGCCATGAGCGGATTTATTTCTCAGGCCCCCAGGAACACGAATCGTTCCGTGCTGTTCCTCTCGTTCTTGTATCTCTCTCTCTCTCTCTTCATCTCTCTCACTCTCTCTTGTATATCTCTCTCTTCCTCTTTTCGTGCGTCGTTCGAGAGACAAAAAAAAATAAATAAATAAAAAAAAACTATACATATATCCCCTCGAAAACCAGGGTGCCGCGGCAGTGCCGTTGCACGATAAAGGGATATCGCGATTGCCGATTCTAATTCTATAATTCCGTGCTTAAGCCGGGTCCACCCGGGTACAACGCCTACACGGCACGGCACGTACAAACGTTTTATCTAAATCTGTGTCACGCGCCTCGCTTCATCCCCTTTAATACTCGTTGCAGGGTCGCATGAAACCGGCCCCCGAAGAGTATGAAAAAAACCATGGTAACTAGAGCGAACGCTAGTAGCTCGAGTTTGTACGTTTGAAACGGAATTTCGGTGGTTTTGTTGCCGGCTGTTTCGAACGTCGGATAACGGACTCGTTGGGACAAAAATTGAAACGTGGTATTTTCTTTTTGTGTGTGTGTGTTTTTTTTGAAAAATTGCTCGGGTGTTTTCGAATCGTTTTTGATGTTTGTGCCAGTCCCGTGAATTCTTTTAACATATTTCAACGTACGATGAAAAGCGCTCGATGAGAATCTAGGTGTGTTTGACTTTTTTTGGTTAATGAGTGTTTCTCCTCTTTTTTTCATGTTTTTTTTTTGAGGGGTGCTATTATGAGTATTAAACGAAACTTTATAGAGACGAACAAAGAGGGTTGATGCTTTGAATTTCCATTTGAAGATCTTAGTAAATGGTCGTAGAGGACGTCGTCAAGGGAGTCCGGGTCTTTTTCTACGCATTTCCACTTTCTTTTTCGATTCTCATATTCAGTGTCCCCGGGGAACCGCCGGAGGGAAGTTTCGACGTTGAAAAATGCAAGCTGAATTCTCTGTGCGTCCGTCCTTTGTTTTATTTTCGGTATTTGTCATAACTTCTTTAACACGTTGGTTACCGGAAGGTTGTATAACGGTAACATCATATCTCAAACATTTCTATTCGCGAAAAAACTTTTGCACCTTTCCCCGTGTCGCTGATTTATCTACGGGATCGAGTTATTTAACTTTCCTCCATTTCCGATATCGTACTCGTCTGCGATCTTTGCAACGAACACGTGCGAACCTTGCAGAAGTCAAACCGATAAACTGTACTTTTTCTGTCAATTTCACAATTTTAGAAACGATCACGTGTATTTGGAAAGTGATATAATTCCGATTGAAATGAATCTGAAAACAAAGTTCCGCATACATATATGTATATGTATACAAATGTATAGATATGTATACAAACCGACGCGATGTTTATTTTGCAATAAAATATTTCGAAAAAAAAGTGGACATGCACCATTTCCAAAATAAATATGGCTGTGTATCTACAGGGTGTCCAACAGTCTGTGAATAATAGTTTCACACTTTTATTCTGATAGAGTTCAACTTGCTATCGCGTACAATATCATGAAAATAAAATTCATACGATTCCATCTAAAAAACTCACGCTAACCATTGATTTATTACGAGAAACAAGGAGTTTCCATATGTTTGCTACTCCTAACTATTATCCACCGAAAACAGATTAATTATGTTGATTAATTCGTTTTATTCCATTTTCACAACGATGACACACAAATATTCCACGTCATGTTACAGTAAACACCCTGTGTACGTGTCACTCCGAATAAACAATACTACTAAAATTCATCTTACTCATCCTCGGCAGTCAGCGAAGGGTACGAAGGGTACTATATCCCGATAAACTTGCACCCCCCATTGCGACAATGAAGACACTTATTATCGTTCGCGTATTAGGCGAAAAGGGGAATAATTCGGTTACAGAAGTGTATCTGGGAAAAGGGACGGTAATTGTATTAAGCAAGAGTTTATCAACTGAAATTGGAGGTCTAAACGAGGAAAGTTTCTTCGATTATCAAAGAACCCTCATAAAGACTTCCAATCGTCTTATTGTCCTTTGTAAAAACAAAATTATCCCATTATATAATACTACAAAAACCATTTAATACACCTGAACGAAACATAAAAATGTATCAAGTAAGTAACTAAAAGATAAAACGTTAATAATGTGACTAGATGTGTTTTTTTTTATTGTCCCTTTGTTTTTCGTGCGTGGAGAACGAACACCTTGGGGGTACAAGCGTGCCGGTTTTCCGTCGCAAGATGCATCTTACGTCGGAACAAAAAGCAGCAGCAGATAAGCTCGACAACTTAGCCGCTAAGCCCTTCTTCCTCGGGATTATCAGCTCAACCTCGGTTCTCTCGTTCTTCTCATACGAGCTTCGTGCTACCCTCGTTCTATTTCCTGCAGACAATACACACACACCCCGACTCTCTTTACGTCTCTGTCGATCTTGTCTGATTCAACCTTCCCCCCTTCTCTCTCTCTCCTCGTCTCTCTCTCTCTCTCTACGCGTGTTCGTTGTCTGGCATCCCCGAAGTCTGGAGTGACAGACAGCCCGTTTTTGGGGGGATAACGTTCGTGCGCCGGATGGATCTTCAGTAACGTACATTTCCCCGATGTCGGGTGCCCACGTGAAAAATACTGGATCTTATCTGGACAAAACGATTTCTGATTGAAATGTTTCGGGAAGGGGCGGCGAGTCGCGGGCCGATTAGGGAAACGACAATTGGCGGTAAAGTACATCTGGGAGGGAAATGTAGGTGTAATTGGGAAATTAGAAAAGACATTTTTGCGATGTGAAAATAATTGTAAGGTAAATGTAGTGTCTGTGTAATAAGTAGACTTGAATAGTTTGTTTCCAAAATATCAATGCGAAAAAATGTTAACGCGCTTAGATTTTGAGATTTGGAAATTCCCATGCCTTAAGATTTTCAGGACTGGAAATTCCCACGCGTAAAGATATTCCGAATTGGAAATTCCCACGCGTAAAGTTTTTCATATTTGGAAATTCCCAAGCATAAAGATTTTAATGTTTGGAAATTTCAACACGTACAACTGTCAAAGGGTGTCAATTCTATGGTGTATTAATTTCTGACGCCAAGCGTGGCGAGATTTTGTTGATTCCTAATATTCGAGGGATGCATTTGTGTATAGTGTCTTGAAGTACGAGGGTAAATAGTGGATGGTTAATGACTCGTTTATGAGTATATAGTGACCCCCTCTTCTACGGCACTGATTAAGGGGTCCGAGGGGTAGTTGTGTACGTCACCCTAATTCCGGGGATCGGAGAACGTGAAAGGACATCAGGTTGTGACACCAGAGGGACCGAGAGAGAAAGAGAGAGAGAGAGAGAGAAACACCGTGACATTCGTCGGAGAATCTTGATTAAATAAACATGAAGAAAGCAGTTCGTCACGCGGCGGAGGGAAATGTTGCGATCCATTGACACGAGAGAATTTTCCACGGTCAGATTGTTTTTCCTGGGGGAATAATGTAATACACTTGAAGGAAATGGATGCGGAACAAGATCAAGAATAGAACAATTCAGAGATACTCTGAGATTTTAATATCAAGTTAATTAACTATAGAACATCATACCCGTTCAAGTTTTATAAACAATTCAAGACATCATTATCGAGAATTAATTATCTCAGATCGATATCCTGTTATTTATACATCACCTAGTTTTAGTTTACGAATGGTCGATATAATAATAATACAAATGTAGCTTTTTGATAGAATCATTAAGACAAACTTTATCATTCACATCGAGATACTCTAATTGCGGAATAATACAGAAGAATTTATTCACGTTGATGCAGCTCGTCCTCTTTCGCCAGGAATTGCATTAAGTTTTAACGAAGGGTCGGTCTCCTTGTCTTCGCGGGACAAGCAATTCGTTTCAAAAAGTTATTCCTATTTCCTCTTCGGCATTGACAAGAGACGAGCAACGGAATACAAGGGAGCAATAAGGGTTGTCGGGAGAGTTCTGTCGTATGCAGTCGTTCCGTATGCCCTCGAAACTATTCCAATTGCGAAATACTTGAAGAATTCCGCGCGCGTGCTTCGCGATCCATGTGTCGCAGTTTTAAATTGGAAAATCTCGATACTAACCATCGTCTACACACGAACACCGTGGAAATTGATTGTTGCGTACGTATAGCTTGTAGTATAGCTAAGGGGAAAAAAACAAGTAAGAATAACAGTCCTGAATTCTTCGCAGGTTTAAGAAAACCACCGTTAGACATGCTTCCGAGCAATTTCATAAATCTTCTGGTACGAACCATACCATCGCGAATGTGATACATTTCTTCCGCACGATATACACTGTATATCCGCCTTAAATCATCGCGATAAGACGATACGGCTTCGTCGCCACGTACGTATACGCGGTTTTCCCAGAACCGGGGTAAAATCATTGTGGAACTTGTTCGAATATTTGATTTCGTTTTATATATTTTACCAGCGTCGCGGTCCCGTTGTTGAATCGGTAAAGTAAAACACGGCCTTTGAATTACGATCGGTTTTATTATGCAACTTGCATCGGGACTGAAATTAACCCCGGAGCGTACAAATGAACTTCCGTGACGCGATAGTAGTGGTAGTCGAGTATCGGACAGATCCTGTTTCAAACTTCATTAATTCCTGTATTCAATTTCGTATGGAAAATTACAGTTGCCCCCGGGTGGAAATTTTCGGTCGTAGCGACTTTAATGCGTAGATAATTGTAACGGCGTTACAACGCGTATAAATTCTTACGAGCACACATTTTTCCGCGTTTTCACATGAAAACTGTAATCAAAATTGTAAATTTTAACCCAGGGAAATATCAACGCGTGGAAATATCAATACCGGTGATATTTTAATTAGCATTAATTCTATTTCGCATCGATATGAACACGTGGAAATTCTAAGGCCCAGAAATTACAACGCATGGAAATATCAACAACGGTGATATTTTAATTAACATTAATTCTATTTCGCCTCTATATGAACACCTGGAAATTGTAAGGCCCAAAAATTACAACGCATGGTAATATCAAGAACGGTGATATTTTAATAAAAATTAATTCTATTTCGCCTCTATATGAACACGTGGAAATAGTAAGGCCCAGAAATTACAACGCGTACAAATTTCACGGCGTATCAATTTCAGACGCCACACGCATTGACGGTTTCGATTTTATCCTGTCCACTCGTGTCGGGTGGTACACGATCTGATTCGATATCGCACGCACGAATATGCTGACTGGGTAGAGACCGTTCTATCTTATCCCGGAATCGTATCATCCCCCGCTGGGTCTACGAATTTGAACAATACACTACGGGCACTAATAACATTCTAAATACATGTTCTATCACCGTGCGTCCGCCGCACCCCAAAAGGGGTGCAGGGTGAAGTAGTGAAAGAAGCGGAGAACGAACAAGCACCGATGTCGGGATGGGAAGAAGATAGTAGAGAGAGAGAGAGAGAAGGAAGCAGAAAACCGGCATAAATCACAATTATAATCAACGTGCTCGAAAGTTACACCAGGTCTGTCCCCTTTGGCCCCGCGAGTCGTGGCTGCCGGCGTCGCATGAAAATTTATCGCCCAACTTCGGTTTCCTTCAAGGTCGGTCTTGCTACTTTGCATATATCGCTTCTTCCTTACTTTTTCGCGACTTCCCGTGGAAACCCGACTCGTTTACTTACGTTGTGTTAGTCGCCGTCTATGTCGGAAGGAACTCCGCGAAGCGAGAACGGGGAGGAAGAAAATAAAATGAAAGAAAAAAAGAAAACGTGCCAGAGTGTTTCACGAACTTGGAGTAAATATTTCTTTTTGCATTAATGAACTCCCGGGGTATCTCTGGTAACAACGTATAAGCGGTAGGTTACCGTGCTCCTTATTTCCGCGAGTAAGTTTCGCGGTGAAATATTCGTACCCGGGCAAAGTTACGGGTAACTTACCCGACGGTGGATGGAAGAGAAAGGAAGTGACTCCGGATACTGGGAGGAGAGGAACAAGTTTTACGTATTATAAAGCATTATAATCTCTATCGCGGATAATACCGAACAATGGTCTAACTAAAATCAGAATCGAGCTGTTCGTTCGTAGAAGAAACGACAATTTCTAGTTATCACGTTCCCTTCTATGAGACACCGTTGGGGTAAAAATCCATTATCAGTTCCGAAAACCGTGTCGGGTGGCCGGTAACAATGGCGATGGAAAAAGTTATTAATAGTTAGGTTCTGACAGGGCCGTATCGGTCTTTTACGGCGGGAACAAAAGTTTGCCGCGTAAAACGAACGAACGGCAGGAAGAAACGAGTCGTTAAGAAAGAATTTCCGGGACACTGACGAATCCCATGTGCCTCGTGAAGACGTCACAATGACGACGAGGACCACCACGGAAACACTCGCGGTGGGGATATCGCAGAAATGACGAATGAGTCATGCCGAGGGTCGTTATATTCCCGATCGAAGTGGATTTTTCTTGGGTGGTAGGTAATCGGGAGAACGTGCCGATGGGCCACCCATGTATAAAGTGCTTACCACTCCGTAGTATCGAATTGCAGTCCCGATCGAATCAATCGGGAGCATCGTAATTCAAAGTGCAGGCACGAAGCCTTGACCAACGAGCGCCGCGTACAAAGTGAACGGGGATGGGAGTAAATCTAGTTTCTTCGTTACGGAGATCGTGCCCTTTAAAGGGATATCTCGCGTGGGGAAAGTAGGGTACTTGTACAAAGTGCAAGTACATACGTAAGTACGGTGTTTACATTATTCCAGGGATGAATTGTTTATTAAGTCACTCCGAAGCGATTGGAAAAGTGAAAGTTTCGAATATTTACGAAGAATAGTTTGTAAAATGTACATTGACGGGCTTGGTATATTATTTTAAGATCTAGCTTGCCAATAGATACACTTTCCGATCGTTACACAGCGTGTAACTTAATATCGATATAATGAAGACGATGATAACAATGATAAGTCACAAATTAATCGCCGGCAATTAACCTCGGTATATACAATTGTGCTCGGTAAATTTAATCACAGACCAGACAACTTGTTAGGGTTCTTAACGATGTAACAAGTTCCACGAAATGAATTTGCTGCGGTCCACCGCGGCGCGGTTAACCCCGACGATTTCTCATAGCGAACGAACGCGGTACCTGAAATAATTTTCCGAGAAATCAATTACGCCGGTCTTTTTCATAACGGACGAGCGAACCGTCCTCGAAAAGTCGCAAGACGAACGATAATCGTTCTTCGCCCGTACGCCCGGAAGTTTGCGCCGTTTCCCACTCTCTCTCTCTCTCTCTGTCTCTCTCTGTCTCTCTCTATCTAACCACCGAACCCCGCGACGTAATTTCTCGTCACGTCGATGCCAGGAAGTAGAGATGAATTATTCCGCGGGTAATGGCGAACAATTGAAATACCCTTAGTTGCACTGCCGGGGGCTGTCTAGGTCCCCGGGAGAGCCCCTGAAAAATTAACATTATTCCTCCCTCTAAGGGGAAGAAAGAATAGACAGAGAGAGAAAGAGAGAGAAATAGATTTCGTACGATAGAAATAGACCGAACGAAGAGAGAAAGATAGATAGAGAGAGAGAGAGAGAGAGAGAGAGAGAGAGAGACATCACTGTACGCGGCGCGCTACGCTTAATGTTGTGATGATTTGAAATCGATAACGACCCACCCAGGCATGCAGAAGTCGCGGTAAAGTGAATCTCTCCCTCGCAGTAGGCGATGGCAAAGAGCAAAAGTCGAATCGCATTATCGTGGGACGGTGGCATCGTGTGCCGGCTCTTCAAAGAGTCAACTTACCGAGAGAGAGAGAGAGAGAGAGACAGAGACAGAGATAAAGAGAGAGAAAGGGACAGGATGAAGGGTAAAAAAAAAAGTACTAGGGGGAGGAAAGAGAGGAGGGGTAGAAGAAAGGAGAGACGTATAGATAGGGACCGATACTAACGTAGGTACAGCGAGGCCTCCATTTTACTGGCTCTTCCTGTCGGTAATCAAAGATTTATATCTACGGAATGCACGGATGCTCCTACGTTCGAGAAGCACGATCGACGATAGGGAAGCTGATGCGCTACCGAGTTCCGTCCGACTGACGGTCCACGATCGCAGATATCGCGGGTCTATGCAAACCGAATAGTGGGATGAATTAATGTCGACTAGCAGTACGATATACGCTGGTTTTATGTTAATAGCCGCGCGACCATCGACGTCCATTCGCGGAACGCTGATGAATGATCCGCAGTTATGCGAGAGATAAGTCGTTTATCCATTGGCAGGATGATAGGAACGATAATAAAACGGACGTGAGACTAGAAAGCTGTGATACGTAGTCGTAAATATTATGAAAAGTTGTCCGGGACGGTTGGTTTGATCATCGCGAACGTGTACAGGAGTTATCTTTAATCGTCAATGACAATTACATTATTCGATATTGATCTTTGCCTCGTAGATGTGAGAATATAGGTGTGATTAATGTGTCTGATAGAATTCGGTAAGATTTGTCGATGATTTTAATAAAAATGAAGTAGCGTTTGATTGGAAAATAAAAATGTTCCAGTGTGAGAAGAATCTTTCTATCAAGGTTCTAACCTTGAAACCGCATCCCCTGCGTCGTGGTACTTTCGGAATTCACACTTATCTCGTGAACGAGGCGACGAACTCGTCCGGTTGGACATTAGCATACTTAATGGCCCTTTGTTTGGCCAACTTGAACTACGAATGTTGCGAGCGACACGGTTCGTTAACTTGACCGAATCAAATTACATGAATTTACTGTCCCAACGCCTCCGTGGTATTTCATCGTGGATCTATAGGCACGTGCACACCGTTCTCGGACATCGGTTCGTTGGTCCAGCTGAATCAATTTCCGACAGGACCTTCGCTCTCGTCGTAACGTCTCGCGGACACTTTCGTTGAAATCAAACGACACGTTCGTTTCAATTTAGAATTTCAGATAAGCCTGAAAACTTTCGTTCGATCTCCAGGGTTAATTTTATTAAATCTCATTTTTACTTTGATTACCTTACAACCGTGAGTTGTACTAACGTTTATATACGAAGGATAATTGGTTCCGATGGACAGGAGCCAAGTGTTACTTACTAGCACGTGTACCACCGGTGATGCAAAATCTTTGAAGTGATTTTCTCAGAAAATTTCTAATCATTCGAGGATCTTTCGATATTTGTATATTCTAAGATGAAAAAGAATATTCATGGATTGTGATACTCAGGAAAATCGTCAATGTGCGAATCGATTTGCTTCGACTAAAAACCATTACACTCATCGTCGCGATTTAATAAGCTTAGACACTACGAACCGAAGACCGTTTAAATTTGAAACGACTCATCCTCGAGTTACAACGGTATACGTATATACATATCCACAAAAAGCATCGAAAATGCAAAGCTATGGGCCAAGTACAAGAGAATGAGACATTGGAATTGGTTGCTCATTAACATAAACTGCATTTTACACAGGATTTGAAATCAATCAAACTTGCTCACATTTGATTGTAAAATGCAGTTTATGTTAATGAGCAACCTATTCCAATGTAACATTCTCTTGTACTTGGCCCATAGCTTTGCATTTTCAATGCTTTTTGTGGATTCTTTCGTCATTTCCGCAAATTTTTAGATATCGACCTGAATCTTTCACTGTCTTATTGGGCTTCGAATTCCGCGTCCAACACGTCTCGGATCGTTTTAATATCTCAATCATTGTGGAAATGGCGAGCAAATTACGAAAATCGTGAAAAATCCTCAAATTCAGGCGGTTTTTTGAACGGCATTCGCTCAATTGTTGAGATAGCCGTCTGAAACTTGTACCATTGTTTTAGTTGGGAAATTCTACGGCAGATCAACATATAATAGTTGTACTTTTCGAAAATTTCATTTTTCCCAAAAATCTGAAGGGGGTAGGTCAGGATTTTTTGCGATTTTCGTAAATCGCCTGCCATTTCTACAATTTTTTAGATATCGATCTGATTCTTTCTGCATCTTATTCGGCTTCGGATTCCGCGTCCAAAATGCCCAGGATCATTTTAATAGCTCAAAAATTGTGGAAATGGCAGGCGATTTACGAAAATCGCAAAAAATCCTGACCTACCCCCTTCAGATTTTTGCGAAAAATTAAATTTTCGAAAAGTACAACTATTATACATTGTTCTGGCGTAGAATTTCCTAACTAAAACAATGGTACCAGTTTCAGATCGCTATCTCAAAAATTGAGCGAATGCCGACCAAAAAACTGTCATAATTTGACGATTTTTCGCGATTTTCATACATCGCTCGCCATTCGCGCAATTTTCAAGATAAAAAAATGATCGAATATGTTTCGAATACGCATTCTGACCCTTAATTTTACGAAGCTTGATGTCAAAAACGTAACGTAACAAACATTTCTAACTTAATATGTTAACAATCTGGATGTGTGTGAGAGGAAATTTCATATACTACATATATAAAATCTACGTTATCGGCAGAAAAATTATCTCGCATAGTATGAAACATATGTTAGGGTTTGACACCGGGCTGCGTGACAGGCTGAACATGGAGATGGAGATGGAGATGGAGATGGAGAAGGAGGAGAGGAAGAAGACGACGTTTCTTACAAAAACCTCGACTTTTTAGATCAAATATCTCGCGATTGGCTTGATGGATCTTCTCGTAGTTAGGCTTAAATTACTCGGGTGGACGTCCCCTACAAGAATATCACCATAGTTTGGGGGAAATATGCGGATTTAATGCCGTTTGAATACCCCGAAAACCTCGATTTAATTCTTCCGGAAAAGAGTAGTTCAGGTCTACCAGTCGGGAACTCTTGTACTTGGCCCGAGTCAGGACCTTAACTCTTGATACATACATCGAATGATGGGTAAATATCAATGTAACGCCGGTGTAATTTGCTGCATAATTCCTCCGCTTCCGGCAAGGATTAAATCACCAATTAGTACTAATGTTACACAGTTCTCGTACGCAAAGCGGCAGCCCGAGCCACTGCTGGCGAAGTGACCGATGACTCATTGTCATTAGGCGAACGTAGCTTGGAAACTGCTCGGTGCACGAACGGGAAGGGTCGCGTTGACATTAACGGATTGTCTACGTGTAAACGAACCGACCGAGTCCGTTGTGCGTGATTCGTCATTGTAATAATTCGCTTTCCTTCGTTGCGATCGGTAACGATCGCGATTTTACCCGTCGTATAGTAACGAAATTTTGGTTGCGGGAGAGGATCGTTTGGAAAGTTTAACGTTTCCCTCTTCCACCATCCTTGTAAAGTCAATCTCTCTCTGTCTTTTTCTCTCTCTCTCTCGTTCTGTCAGTCTCTCTCTCTCTCTCTCTCCGTAGCTCTCCGACCGTTTTATAGCTTCATTAGAAGCAAGGGTTCTCGTTTAATAATTCATCACGGTAGCTCCGGTTGGTCGCGACCATGCTGCTTCGCTCGATTTCTATCCTTTGACGAGTAATCGGGCGGCTTTTACCACGTTACTTTGTTATCCATCGAGAAGGTAGAGAGGCTGGGCTTTGTACGCTGCCGTTTTAATTGTCGTTATCGACGACGATGCATCTCGCAGATAATCCGTACAGTCGATGACACAGAGAGTGGAACATGACTTTAATCGAACCACCGCTGTTAAATAATAATCTACGTACAGGGGATACACTCGTATTAATTATACGGTGACAGAGATTCAGGATGAGTTCTTTAAATACATACTTTCGAGAGAGGACAAAAAAAAAACGGAAAGAAAAAACGAAAGAGGGGGACAAGGATTTCTGAACCGTTACAACGGCCGCTTTTGTTCTCCGTGTATAAATAATTGTTACATCGCATTGTTAGCTCCGCCATGGCAAGACGAATTTCGCGATTGTTACGAACCCCGTGTTGTTATGACGTCGTACGTACATACACGGTGACCATAAACGAACGTGATGCGATAAATTACGAATGTTCCCGGCGAAGGAAAGAACAGAATGGAAAGCGGAACGGTGTGTCTTTTTCGAGTGGCGTTTTATCTGAAAACACATGCGTGTACATACACACGGAACGGAACGTTCAGAAGAAACCGGCATCCACGAGATAATTACGAGCGGCTTCCCAAAGCGCCTTGTTTCCCGGTTTTACTTGGGAAACGTCGTGCCTAAGACGTCGCCCCGGCTCGTAAAATAGAGAAGAATTATTGCCAGACTATTTATCGAATCATTACCGTCCATAGGAATCCAATGACGCGAGGAACGTGGTAAAAGGAGGGGCACGTGAACACGTGGCACGCACGAGGGAAGTCGTGTTTCTTCGTTCGTCGGTTTCAAATGCCAACAAAATAATTATTGGCTTGCGTGTACGGATAAATTATTCATCCGGGGACCTGTGAACGTTTTTGGTTAGACTGATGTCTATCGTTGCGTAACGGGTAAATAAGAAATTTACGAGACACTCACTTTAGGGGTGGTTAAACAAATTTTTGTTTAACGTATTCTTTAGATTTTCAATAGGATGAATAAAAATACAAAAATATAGGTATGCGATCAAATTTTGTTCAATGGATGTCTAAGACTCAAGCCTGTACCAATTTTTTTTCAAATAAAGAAGAAATATCGTTGCGGTATGGGTACCAAATGGCCCGCGGAATTTCAAACGTCGGGGACAGCGTATAAAAATGAAGCACCGTAATAATCGTAGCTTCTTCTTCGGTAACATAAGTAAACGTTCAATTTCGACGACGACTCGTCGACGCGCTCGATGGCTCGTGAGAATGAACGCGGCGATATCGAAACACGCATACCTTGCACGCACACGCGTAAGGTGTTCCAGAATAGCTAACGCACTGGCACTCGCATCCTGTTCGACGAATGATTGCGAATGAATTTGATTGCGACACCAAAATCGAACTATTCGCGTATTAAATCAACTAAATTAACAACAGTAACATTTCAATCATTTCACAATACAAAAAACAATATTAATTGTCCGACGATTAACGTCGCAATCAAATCCACAACCATTAAACACTAATTTTTCCAACAAACAGATGACTTTAACTTTATTTACTAATACAGTCTTTCAATTTCTCTCCAGTGGTATTTAAGACAGACCGTCATTGTTCTTCCTTACTCAAAAGCAGAGAATTTTTATCCTTTTTCTAAAAGCTCCGACGTACCAGCACGAGTACGTATTCTTACGGCGAACGTTTCTGTATCAAGAAAAGAATATTCAGACCACCGGCCTGTGCACACGGGGAAACGATGGATGCGAGAAGCCTCCGCTCTATGAAGAGCGCGTACTCGAGAGGCTTCGCGATGCAAAATGCGCTTCTCCGTAGGTTGTCTACAACACAAAGAGCCGCTCGTAGGCGATCTTTTTTTCAACCGGCTCGTCGTCCCGGGATTTCGGTTCTAGTGGCACGTACGTTTATTGCACGCCGGCCCTGGGCATAAAGTATCAATTCCGATCCTTCAGTACGACGTGTTTACGGCATCCACGGGCGAACTTTATGCCTTTCTTACGAACTTTACGAGCCGCTTCGGCTACGAATGCACCGAGTGCTGCTCCATATCGCGGCCCTTGAAGGGCAGCTAGGTTTGAGCGACGCGCGTACGGGGTAAACTGGGAAGAATGTGAGAAAGATAGAGAGAGAGAGAAAGAGAGAGAGAAAGGGAGAGAGATGGAGTGAATAGTACATCCTGCAACGTTGGTGGACGCTCGTTATGGTCGCGTCTCGCACGGGAATTGTCCGAGTAGCGTGCGCGAAATCCTGACGCGATTCAGATTACGCGGTGCTGTTATGGGTCGTTCATCGCGAGACAATGGATTCGCTGGATCGAATGGAATCTGACTACGCGGAAGATAGATAGTATTGTAGGACGGGTACCCGAGACTTTCCACGGTGCCGCGGTTTATCGTGGAATTTATTTCAACCGTGGTGAGTCGATTCTCTGCGCATGGCGATCCAAATTTCAATGTCGTATCCGTGTGTATTTCGATGGAACTTGAGTATGTGTATGTTTATATGTATGTATACAATATGTGTGTGTTACATACATCGTAATTACGGTGTGCCAGGTGATGTTTTACGAGAGTCATCGGTTACGGTGTATCGAATACCGCGTACATTTTATAACGATTCGTTAACCATCTCCTCTTTATTTCTTTCGACGGAATTCCAATCGGTACCGTTTAACATCGAACCGTTTTGTATCGTTTCAATTCCAATCGGGAGTTTTTTTTTTTACCTACCGCCCCCCCTCGGCGTGTATCGCGTACGGATTATTCTGTATTAACCGCATAAACCGGCTAAGCTCATTTTCCTCCCGCGCGATTAAGATCATAATGCACTGGTTCGAGCTTCCTGTTTCAAGCGGGAACGCATACCGGTATTCCCACAGACAGAGAGATAGACAGAGAGAGAGACAGAGAGAAGAAGAGAGACACAGAGAGAGAGACAGAGAGAAAGAGAGAGAGATGCCAAGAGAAATGGAAAGGGAGAGAGGGGTAGGAGAGAGTGCGTACATTCACCCTCTACCAAGCATAATTGAGTTAGTCGCGTGACACGTCGTTGTTGCTATCCCTCCAGCATCCAGTAGGTAGTTCGCCGGTATCTAACCAGACACCCATGGCATAGGAGAGGTAGTTTTCAGGGGTGAGGTGGGAGGATGGAGACTACCAAGCGGTGATGGTGATGGGGGGGGGTGGGTGGTAGTGGCGGCGGTGATGGTGCTGGTGGTGGTGATGGTGGTGGTGGTTTGTACCGCGACGTTGGTGGAAGTTCCACGGGCAGCTGGTGGTGGTACTCTGTACCACCGTACCGGTGGCCCGAGGTCGGTAGCGCCGATAAAACGCAAACATTTAATTAAAAGATAATCAACCGGATTGCCCGACGGCCGCTAATGTTGCAGAACGGGAGATAGGACGAAACAATCGGTTCTTTATGCATATGAGCCGCGCTGGTCGGTCTGGTCGGTCTGGTTGGTCGGTCGGCTGCGTATGTGATTTAATTTTACACGAATATAAATTCGTATCGCACCGCCTGATACGCCGCCTACGACCCACCCCTGGGTTTCAAACCCCCGGACCGCTCTTCGGCGGTCGCGTTCCGACGCGGGTGAGATACTCGTGGTGGTATGGGGTGGTTTTAGGGTGGTTCTGGTGACCGTGCTGGATATCGCCTCGATTCAATGTCCTTTTGTTCGTAGTGTGACGTATGCACGTATGTACGTCAAGAATACGATTGTACATACGTATGTACATACATACATACATACATACATACATACATACATATATGTATTCTTTCATTTTTTATCACCTACCGTAATTTATACACCTGTCGTCAGAAAAACCGCGGGAAAACGGTGAGACTTGAGTGATAAAGACTGTCTTTTAGAATGAGATCGAGAATAGAAGAAGAGACTTATATGTAAGAGATCGATGAAGAAAGAAAGAAAGAAAGGGTGAAAGAGAGACGATCGTCCCGGGATATTAAGCTCGCGGTCACGTACGCCATTACCGAAGCTAATGCAAAGCTGCCAGTCGTTTCATGCCATCTGTAACCGGATCTCCCTTCGACGACGAGGCGCTACTTCAACCTCTCCTCACCCTTCTGTAACCGGGTTGCCGATCGATTCGACGTGGCTTCGATTAAAGACCTCCCCCGGGTTCTCTCTTACTCCTCCATTTATTTCTATACCTTCCGCTCTCTTTCTTCGACCGGAAGAAAAGTGTCCTGAGATTTTTTTTCTCTCCCCCTACCGAACCCCTCCTGCCCGTACCACCGGTTTCCCTATCCCTCGGTATCGTTGGCTCCTTGCGCGGTTCAGTATTCAGGAGGCACGATCGCGTTTCCGCATTCAACGTGATAAAGCCTGTGGTTTATGGATAAAATTCCTTTCCCTCGGATCGAGCGACGCTGTGATTTCCAGGTTACACGTACGAACCGTTGATACTTATTATCCACCGGTGTCACTTTAATGGATACCGCTGCCGTGTTTATCGTAAACTTTTCAACCCTCTTTTCAGCCCTGTGTTTATCGAAATATCTTTGGTTTGACTTTTCACCATTGTAAAATGTAGGAAATTGTTGAAAATCGTGTTCATTTATTCGTTCACTTATATTTTAAAGTCTTTATTTATTGGTTCGAAGTCGTACGGGTCTTTTTTTTCATTGTAGAGACAATTCCGGGTTACGAAGGTTTCACAATTTCCCGGCGAATGTATCAATTTCAATGAATTACCATCGTGGCCGGGCGAAGTTTAAACTTGAAACACCGGTGACGACCACCACGTCGAAGTGTTTCCAGCGAACTAATTCGCGCAAGTATTTCAACTACCGTGTACCTGGAATCTGTTTCGACGTCAAGTTCGAACTTACAAAGAACCAACTCGGTCCGGTATTCTCTCTATCACATCTTCGTCGGAGTCAAAGTTACGCGCGTCCTTTGACGCGAACAGGCGAGTCGACCACCTCGGACAATAGCGACAGCGTATTCGATTCCGCTGGCATGATTGTGCCAGGGATCAAAGAGTGACATTCGTCTACCCTGTGAAAGGGCCACCGTTACGCAGCCATTGAAAACGTACGTCTCACGTACGTACATACATACATCCATCCATCCATCCATCCATACATACATACATACACGGGTTACGGATATACGTATACCTCTACGCGTAACAAACCGATTCACGGGGCCAATACAATGTTCGTTTCGAAAGGAAGAATTGCACCGTACGTATGATGTACGTTCGTGGTACGAGCAGCGAAACGTTCCCAACGATCTCGGGTTACACGCATATGCGGGCCAACGAACGGATAGGCCAACGGAAAGGCGGACAAACCGGCCCGTCGATTGACGATAACGAATGCTAATGGATGGGATGAGTTAATTTACCTTTATTAATTGATTGGACTTCGGGGCTGGCGTTCGGTAGCCGCGGAGTCAGCCAACGGGTGTAGAAAGAATCGAAGGGGAGAAAGTACCGGAGATGAGAGAGGTGGTATTTCAAACGGGAGGGCTACTTTTCGCGGAGTTTACTGCGGACAGGTCAATAAACCTCTTTCATCTATTGGTAGCCAGAAGAGAGAGAGAGAGAGAGAGAGAGAGAGAAAGAGAAAGAGAGAATAGATGGGAGGCGTAGGGTCCTCTTAAAACGTCGAAATTAAATTCCAGCAACCGGAGGGACGCTCACGGGGTTTAAGGTCCACCCTTACAGCCATTGCTGCCACCATGTTCCGCGTTACTTATTTCCCACAATTCTCAGTTCTACCCTTATTTTCTTCTTCTTTCTCTTTCTTCGTAAACCACCACCACCACCTCGTTCCCCTTTCTTTGCCTCTTAAACGAGGGGCGGTTCCGGTACGAATCGGGCGTTTTCCTTCGTTCGCTGGCAGAGAAAAATATATGTGCGGCCGAGATGGTCCATGGTTTCGTTTCTCCATGGTTGTTACCTTACCCCCGACGAGTTTTCCATTAAATACCCCTCCCCCACCCCGTTCGGAAGCACGTATGTGGTCGCGGAACGATCGTCCGTAGATTTTCACGGGTTTCGCTATCGTCGACGTGAGTTACAGCGTTCTGTCTTCGCCGAGCTTTCTCCTTGCCACGTTTTTCCCCGGTTTCCTTTTCTTTTTTTTCTTCTCTTCTCTTTGTTTCGCACCGGTGGCGAATAATTGTAGAGAAGGCGCGAGCACGACGGATAAGCCGTTCCGTTACGCTCGCGTAAGGGGCTCTCTCGATGCTCGACAAAGGTAAATAGGTATTGGAAATTCAATTATCGAACTCGCCTACCTTTCCAGTAGTCGACCTTCATTATTTTTAATGAGCGAGCACTTAGGATGCCCGAAGAAAGCGAGATGAATCCTTTAGAAGGAAGAATGAGAATATGATCTTGGATTTAAACCTCTCGCTCTTTGTACTCCGATATTTCTTATCCCCGGACTATCGACCTGCCGACGAAACCCCTGGAAGATTCTTCGGGCTTTACACCGTATCGAAATTCCACCGTCGTACTATTAAATATAGATATATATATATATATTTTTTTGTTTACGTAAAAACATTTATTATAAAACATCTTTGTGTCGGGACCGAACAAAATTCCACTCGCTTCCTGTAATGAACTCGTGCGTTACGTGGTGAAAGGGACGTCGAGAATGGACCCTTATTGAATAACGAAGACCGTTTCATTTCCCCGTCACGATGGTTGTAGTGATTCTCGTTTGAGTAACAATCGCCCCGCCGTTAAGGAAACCATTAATTACCATCGAATCAACAATCTTCCTTCGTTCAGTCCTCGTTTGATAGGATATTTCTTACCTTCCTTTTGATAAGAATCTTCTGATCGATATCTTTTATGTTATTATTTTTTTATCTACATACAACAGAGGAGGGAGAAGAACGTGATGAGGGGGCGAAGGGGGGGGGGGGGAGGAGAGAACAAGTAGACTAAATTTATCGGTGTTTCTGCGAAGAATAGCTTTGAGTAACGGTTCCAAAGACAATGAAGAAGCATTACGGAGTGCAATGAAGTGGCACTGACAATAAAGACTGGCAGTCCCTAATAAACAGTCGCTGAAAGAGTATCATTATTTATCGTTTCCCATTGATAATGGTCTACCCCGTTCGTCGACGCTATTAATTATCAACGATCGACGGTTTTACGATATTTTGCTGCCGTTTGTCAGAATATTCTTCTTCGTAGCTACGAGAACCGGATGTACCGGTTCGTTCGTGCATGAAACGTAAGATCGATCGGACCGCTCGCGTACGGAAAATCCTTTTTGAAACAAGTGAACACGGTAATTACTGTATTCATCCTCGTGGCACACCGGCATTCCGTGAAAATTCATTTTCCTTTTATAATATACAATCTTGTCTATTGTTATCTCGCCGGCGTAATAGTACTTACTAACCCGTTCGCTGCACCGAATGTATATATGTATGCAATTACCGAAGACATCCGGTAATAATTGTCGGCGTTCTCAAAGGCTTTCACAAATAATACAACCGACACGGTTTCATAGTTATTTTTCCAATATTTATGGTTTTAAACTTGAATCACATTATCAGATGGTCAATAACACAGCTACCTACATATATATTTGTATTTTATAAAATCTCATAAATATGAAACTAATTCTAATAAAACAAACATTAATACCATCAAAACTAATACACTTTGCCCCCAAAAGTATTGTTTCCACCATCGTCACAGCAATCCCTAGGAATTCCGTATCAACGTCAATTAAGTAGTCCCATTCGGGAACGTCCGGGGACCACTGCCACCGGAGTTCGCCGAGCTTTTTGGTCCCCCGGGATATATGTTTCTCGACGAGGAGGCAAACAGGATGCGCGGATGCGTTCGAGCGTGGTAAGACCGATAGCGGTGCTCTCCATCGTGGCGGTTTTTCAAGAGACTTTAGCTGGGTGTTTCACGGTCGCACGACGCCAGACTTTGAGCCGACCGTGGTCTGGGTCTATCGGCCCATTACCAGCCTGGCACGTTGAACGCCCTCGTAAATCACCGAAGTGGCTGCTCGCGTTTGTTGCCACGATTTCTTGCCGGGCCGTGCGATCTCGATCCGGCCGAGGTAGATCGTTCGCGTTGTGTACATTCATGTACATACGAACGTGAATGCCGGCCTCACGGACTTGTTTATTCATAAGTAGCCGTATCCTACGGTCTACGACCGCCCCATGTTATGCAGAACGCAACGGGAAGGAGGAAATCTCTTTACTTACTTATGACTTTCAGAGGGAGGTTCGTCCGGAAATGATTGCGAAATATGGAAGAAAGATATTTCCTTATAGGGACCGTTTCTTTCGGTGAATCTCTATGGATATACCTACCTATACGTATAGTGTACTTATATACGTATCGTATAAGTTATGGATATTTCAGGGAGTCGAAATTACAAATGAAATTGAAGGGTGAAACTTTCATAAGATCCGACATAGGAAAATATAGAGTATCCACCGTTTTTATTGCACACAGTATTAATTCTTCATTTGTCCGGATATTATATGTAGTATCACAATAGAATCCTACGATATTACCCTGTCACGTAAGACACACATATTGTACCGTTCTCGTGTTATTATTCGAGGGTCACGAATTAATCCGACATCGATCTGTCTCACAATTATGTTAGCACGTTTCACGTGAACCTATCCGCGTGTCGTCGATTCGAACACGTAACACACTATACGTACCTACCTACTCGAGGGGTGAAATTTACCATCACGAACAGGTCCATACAGGGGGTTTTAAGTAGAAAGTAGGTGGGTGGTGAATTCGACGGAATACGCGAGGTAGGGAAAAAAAAGATGACTATCTTTATACGCGAGAACCTTTATTCCAACGTGGCCGGTAGTGTGTTCCCTTCTGTTCTCCGAAGCCATAGATCAGCGTGAGACTTCGCTCTCCGCAGGTATATTATCCGCGTGTCCGTAGCGCTAAAAATACCGAAACCCCGAAAACGGGCGTTAAGATAGCGCTGGGCGTGACCGAGTCTGAGGGTCTGCAGGCGAACCGCGCTTAAAGAAGGGTTACGGCAAAGTAATGGCCCGTATACCGGGGGAGGGGAACAGACATAAGAGAGAGAGCAAAACGGGGGTGGTGGTGGAGGTGGTGGTGGTGTCGGTGGAGGAGTTTTTTTTTTTCTTTCTTTCTTTCTTTCGTTTTTTTTCCCCTCCTTGCTGCACGCAGTGACGATAGACTACCTACAATGGGCCTAGGCCTAAGAAATGGAAAATCAATATCGGCCACTTTCGCGCCCCCTCGACGCTTTCGAACCTGTACGTACGTGGTCTCGGTGCGATTTCACGACACCCTACGCGTACAACACCGACGATCTCCTCGAGAATAACGGTGAATTTCTATAGAGTTCCTTTCTCTCTTTTTTTTTTTCACCGTCTGCGAACCGTCGAAAGAAGATCACCGTCTCCGATGCGCACTTAGGTATCAAATTGAATTCGCGCCGTCATCTAGAAGAGACTACTACCGGTGTCAGCTGTATGTATGTACATCTTCCTTTTTACCGTGGTCGACGGAGATCAATTATTTCGATATAACCACTCCTGAAAGGATCTTCGATAGCCAATACATAGAGACGGATAGCTACTTTAGCAGTCCGGGGGGGGGGGGGAGGAGAGCTATTAAAAAGTACGATGGTGGACGTCGAACGAGATCTTGGTGAAAAAGTGGGCAGGAGAATAAGGTGGAGACCGGGCATTACGCCAGAATGTTTCCGTAATTCGATTGAGAAACTTCCCATCGCGTAAAGAGGCGGGGGAAGGGGGGGGGGGGGGACTAGCCAGTTCTCGCCCAAGGGTTGCCCGAAGTGATCGGGCATTGGGTGGCCCGACAGAAAACTTCTGGACTCGATTCCAATCGTTTCCGTGCGAATCAACTATTAATACCTTCAGCGATCTACCTCCGACCTCCTCGTCGCCCCTTTTCTCCGTCTTCCCCCCCCCCCCCGTTCTCTCTCTCTACACCGGCAACCATCATCCATTTCCATCGCTCCTTCGTTTCCCGCTTCTCAACCGCGAACGAGTAACTTTTCCGATAATGAGTTCTTTAGAAAAATTCTATCGGCGCCGGACGAGGTGTGCGAATAACTTAGGGATGGCTGGAAAAATATTTTCGATTCAGAGAAACGAGGCCGTCGGAAATTTTTCTCTCCTTCCGTCTCTCTCTCTCCCTCGCTCTCTTTCTCTCCCTTTTATAATTTTACCCTGACTTTATCTCTCGACGAGATATTCCTATTCCCAACCCCTCTGCTATCGACGTTACTTTGAATCGGCCCGATAAGAGCCTCCCCCCGTGTTTTTTCGTCTACCACGACGAAGTGGCGTCTATCGACGCTTTCACAATGGGGCCGTACTATCGACGGTATCTACGACATCGTCTACGAAGTGCGAAAAGTACTTCCTATGGTGTTTTACAAGCTTTCGGGGGAGTCTTACGAATTTTCCTGGTGACGCTCCTTTCCGCGGTTAGGAACTTTTACACGTTGGGGGAGGATGCATTAGAGTTGAACATTTTTTTCTTATTTGTAAATTTAAATTCATAGAAGTGATAATTAAAGGTGCAACGGTGATCTATAGATCTTAGATATATATCGGGAGTTTCGTTGTCGAGAGTTTTTCTTTTTACTTGGCACTGTATTTTCACAAAACTTTCTCTCGTTTGTGCTGAAAGGGTAGTAATATATATATACACTGTTTTTTTGTTGTTGTTGTAAAGTGAAGTAAATGCTGTACCAACGTAACTTTCTTCAGCTCGTTGTACGTTAAACTCTAGGAATGTTGGTAATGAAAAAGTAAAGTTTCGTTTTAAAGTAATGCCCTCGCGAGGAGTGTGTTTGGAAGTTGAAAAATAATCTAGAAAATTGTTCCGCCATCCGAATGCTCGTGAAAATAACATAAAGTTTCCCGTAAAAGTACCACCGTTGTGTTCCCCGTGTAAATCAAATCTGTTTAACAGTTCTTTCGAACCCGTCGCGTGAGGATAAACCACTTAATAATCCAAAGGGGGAGGCTGAGAAAACTTTTTCACTATCCCCGGTACTATCTTATCTAATAATGAATTAAAATATATGCAGAGGGACGGTAGCGTTACGAAAACAAATAATTCTTAAAGTGCCTCTACACATTTCAATTGCATTTCTCACTTAACGATAATTCAGCGAAACATTTTAAAAAACAAGTACTTACTCAACATATTTCATTCTAAAAACTATAAATCATCTCCATTCACGCTAAGACTTCTAATTCACACCAAAATTCACCGAGCTATTTATACAACATTCAACGACACTAAAATTAGACTCCAAAAAAAAAAGATCACATTCCATATTTACTATACGCTATTTCAAAATTCACGGTAAGCAGCGAGACATTCATAGCCCCGCGGCGACTGTAATTCTACGGCGTAACACCTTCGTTAACGGCACAGTAACTGTCATCGACGGCTATTATTACGGACTCTCGCGAGGCGTTAAAAGAAATTTTTCACGAGCATCTCCCGGTTCCACTCGCGGCCGGGGTCGGTGAGAATTTATGCGGGTGAACGATGTGCCACGCAGACAAACAACCCTCGGAAGCACCTAACCTTCGAAAAGACTTCGAGGGCACCACCAAGTGTATTTCTGGGTCAGGATGGTGAAACCCTGTTGAAATATAACGTGGATTCGCTCGAGGGGGGTTAGAGGAAGGGGAAGATAGAATGGGGTAAGTTGGAAGGGTAGAAAAAGAGGTACATAGTCGTGTTGTAGTCGAAGGGGGTGGTTTGGATGTTGTCTGCCTCCATAGACCGGGATGAGGGAATAAATAGCGTTATACGCATATCCCTCCGCAATACCCGTCATGCTTTTGCTTTTCTTCTCCTTCGCGGAGGCCATCATTTCCAGAACTCTGGCTCTCTTGTAAATGGAAGTTGGGTTCCACGTGATGCATGCGGGCTATTTGCAGTGAAAAAAAAAAAGAAGAGAAGGGACCCGCGCGCTTCTGTCCCACATTTTTGACGGGTCGCTGGTTACTCGTTCCTCTTTCCTCTTTCTTTTATCCTCTTTTATGTACTCTTCTTCGTCGTGGATCTCTCCCTCTCTCGTTCTCTCTCTTCTCGAGCGTGAACGAAGATAATGTGTTTCGTAGTTGTATTCAATAGCCCGGATTTCGGTGCACGATTAAAATAGACGCGCGGTGGTTTTAGTAAGTCTCTTCTAGGTCAGACGTTATCTCGCGGCTTAAACTTTATCGATCGCCGGATTATTTCGTGATGGCAAGATACCGGGAATATCCGGGGAATGTTACAACTCAGTGGTCCAATTCAGGATCGCCGATGTTAACCCTTCTTACAGGTCACGGGATATATTGTGTGGCTGGATATACGCTCCGTGGATCATTGATGAAGATTTCACGATCCGACTTCTAAAATTTGCACGTTCTTCTTTTTAATACGATTCGTTTCGACGATTATATTATATTATAATATTATGTTCCGATGTTAAACGTATATTAAATAAGCGAGGCTCTGGTACGGTAATTCTAGCCTCGCGGAACGGGCAAAAATAACAGGAAACAGAGCGTAATCTTTGATAGCTTAATGAAAATTATTAAAGGCCAGATTATCTTGCATTATAACCGGCAAAAGCTTCTCTCGTCTCTTTGACAGCATTTCAGATTCAACGGACGGCCGGTAAAGCTAAACGTCCTGCGTAATCATGTTAAATTTAAATATTCATTGCCACCACGTGTACATGCGTTAACCATGAAGAGGCGGTCAACGCCAATCACGCGCCGAATGTCCGTATATGAACTCGCGGCACTATGACAATGTCGCGCAATTATAAACTAATTTTCGAACTTCCGCGCACCGATGTAGCCACATGTATCACGACCCGCATCCAAATCATTCGTATCACCTCCCTTATATTACAGTATCTTCTCCTCATCAATCCCGCGTATCTCTACCAACCATCAAACAACCTACCCTTTTCCAAACCTAACATTTCCACAACCCTTTCAACCCAACGAGAGAGAAAATCAATTCTCCATCGTCCAAGTTCCATCATTTCCATCAACCTTTACGAGATCCCCGTTTCTTACCATTTCATTTTCCAACGTAATCCAGTAATCTCCGTTAAAAGGCGTACGAAAGGCTGAGTGGTGAAGCATTAAATATTCACACAGTTACTGTGCGCGCGCGCGCGTTAACGTTCGCGAGCGCAGGTCAGCCGTGAAGCGCCGGTTATTACCTGTCACTCGGTATAAAATCATTTTAGAATTTCAATAACCAGCTCTCGACCACCCCGTACCCTCTCTCCCTCCCCCTCCCACCCTCCACCACCACCACCCCCCTTGGTTCGACGGTGGCGTCGTCTCTCGATGGCAGGGCGAGAGACCCCTTGTGTCGGCTGGGGCTAATGGCAATCCCGGCCGGACTTCAAACGCAGTTGCAGGCCGCGCGTATGCAAGCGCGATAGACGTGCCGGCGCGTAATTATATTGGCGGCCGATGGGCATCGCCTTTGACCGACTCGATTGCACGGTAAGCAGACCGCGAGAAGGAAATTACCGGACGATCGACGACGCTGCCGCAACCCCTCCCCCCCCCGACACCCCGTCGGACGTCGCCTGAAAGTCTCCCTCTCGAAGGGCTTTTCTAAAGATTTTCTGCGGAATATTGCTTGAACGATCGTTTTCCTTTTAGGAAAAGCATGGTTCTATGGTACGTCTGCGTTTTGTATAGGTTTTGTATAGGGCGATAGAGAATTTCTTGATCGATACGTTAATTACTGCATTGACACGTGCTTAATTGATGAAACTCGTGGGGGTGGAGGGAGACGTTTATATTCAGCAAAAGAGAATTTTAGTAGGGATTATTAAAGCGAGGAATTGTATAGAAAGGTTGGGTTATTGATAGAGGCGTGTGTTGAAGAAAATTGTTTCAAGGAAATTTAATTGATTCGTGTATTAATTAGAATATCTAAATAAGTGTCTATTTAGATATTGTATAGTTTTCCTTGGTTTCTTTGATATAAATGGACACTGTATCGTCGATGATTTAAATAGACGATATTTCCCATCGAAGAAAGACACACACATCAAATTTGTCGTTCGATATGGAAACACAGTAGTTCGTGGAGTCACGATCGAAACGATCGTAGGCTGATCTAATTTCCAAGGCACACCAGCCGTTAAGAGAAGCTCGCAGACCGCAAGGACAATTTCGTATTAGTCGCGTTCCTCTCTTTATCCACGTTCCCGACGTTGCGACGTGGCAGAAACAATTTTCTGAAATTTATGCACCCCGGTTGCCGGCTACCATACCCGACAATGCAGTCGACCTCGTAATATTTTCACGGAGGAAGAAATAAAAAAAAAAAAAAAAAAAAACAAAGAGGTAGGAGAAATAACAAAGCAGACGGGCGGCCGTCACGGCGAACAGGGTGGGAGACGCCTTCCGTTTTCCTGACGTTGTCGGGCTTCCAGCCGTTTCCACGCAGGAAACGTGCCTCTGATATTGCTCCGAGAAATTGACAGAGGGGACAAACCATGTTAATGTCGATAAACACGAGCGCACGTCGATTTTCCTGGACCCGGCCCTTTCCATGCTCTACCCTCCCCCGCCAGATTGTTTCGTTTCACCTTTGCCCTTTCATGACACGTCAATCGTAGAGATAGGGTCGAACAGTGACACGCAGCAATTAGAATTTTCGATTCGGCTTTAAAGTCCGAGGGAATTTTGCATGGGAAAGGTTCCGCTCGTATTGACTTTTTTGCGTCGATTATTATTCGCGCGTCAAACGCGGCCTTCTGCAAACGTTGTACACACGAGGCATCGTTTCTATCGGCGACACGTTCCCGAATCTCTTTTGACATTTAACCTTTATCACGACGGATTTAAGTGAAGATTATTTCATACTGTATAGGTTTGACAAAAATATCTACTTGTGTATCAATTCCATACGCCAGACGATGGTAAAATGATATAATATTAAAGATACACAATACCGATACCAAAATATCTTCTTTTTTTCGTTCAATAAAAAATGATTCTTTTCTTAAAATCTTGACATACAAAACCTTTTGTCTCTAACATCTATTACATCCCAATTACTAACGTCAACGACCGAACCTCCAAATAACGTTTCCTTCACCTACGTCGAAATGATCGAACTTCACAGACTGCGACAAAAAAGTGAAACAATATGAAAGAGAGAGAGGGAGAGGGAGAATGAGAGTGAGAAAGAAAAGGGTGAAGCCGCGATCGAGAAATATAACGCGACGGGTTCGAGCGGCGAACACATGTAACGATTAATCAGGTTCAGGGTGGTGGCCTGAAGAGGTTGTTGCCGTCACAGCCAGATGACGGCCTGCGGCGACATCATACTGTATTTTATACGGTGTCGTGTTATGGGTTTGCGGTCCCCATGGTCGTTCGCGTGCGCGTTCTACGACCCGCTCCAATTTGCCGGCAATCGTTATGTTCGCCGGCCGATTCCGCGTGAACGTTGTTGCACGTAGTGTGGACGAACGGGAGCAAGCAAACACGCACGAAAACACGCACGCACGCAAAGCTACATTCATTTTTCAGGTTCGATTTCAGCCAGTGCCGTCCAGGAATTACCGCCGATCCTGCGGATCTTCCACAGGAACCATTTATACTTTCCGTGTTGCATTGCGTACACAAAGCGAACCAGCTGCTCGCCATATGTCCGGTGTACGTATGTGTATGTGTGAAACTCGTTGCGGATGGATATTGCGAGGTATGGAGGTCGAACATGTACGGAATGTGCGTGCGCGTGTGACAGGTAGATCTACAATCTGGTTAAATGGTCGTTCGTCTTGAATCTGACAATCAATTTTTGAACGGAAAACGTTTAACGGATAAATACGTAAAGGGAGAAGAAAATAGATAATTTCTATTTTAGTATAACAAACTTATAAGAATATTTTGAAAAATTTCTTTCTTTCTAGTTTTGTCTATCGAAGGTCACGGTCCGTCAGGATTGTAATTTGAGAGACAGTCATCCGGATTCTCAGGTGTAAGGGCATCTACCTGTCCTCGGATCTTGTCGGGTAGTTCTTTTATCAGGAAGAAAGATATCGTACGGGGGAAGAAAAGCGTCTACTCGATTCAAAGAGGACACGATATCGTGTTACACGATAACAACGGTACAATGGAGCTTTGTTAAGGGCTGCTGGGCCTTTTATCAAAATCCTATTGGTTTCGTGTGACCCTTCGCGGACTCCGCGTGCCGAGCAAATGGCCTGACCTATTTCTACGCCCCGGCATTCATTATTTTCTCGTGGAAACTCGAGCTTTTCTTCTCCAGCCAAATACAATAATGAAAGCGGCCACGTATGTACGTACATACACGCACGCGTAACAACAAATAGAATCCGCGCGAGACGGTGATATAATCCGATTGCGGGCAACGTCGTAAAATCCGTCGACTTCGAATCGGAATGGGATTTATCGATTCAACCGGGGTAAAACGGGATATTCTATCGCGGCCGGGTCTCGTTTCTCCGCGGAATGACGGAGATTCAAAGTTTCCTCGTATAACCCCTCTTTCTCTCTCTCTCTCTCTCGGCACATTACCGCGTATGCGGTAAATAATGTGTGGGTGAGCGGTAAATCGTCCGTTAACGTATTATCGCTCGAAACGATCCCGAGTAATGTTCGTACTGCAGTGTGAATAGTTGAAGACGAAATGCACCGATTTGACCTGTTATACGATCCCCCTCTCCCTACTCTCTGTCTTCAATGGAGGTCTTCGTATCTGCATACATGTATTATCATTTTTTTAACATTTCCTCCCCCGTGAAAACTGGTTTCTATATTAGTATTTTCTATCGTCGAATTTTTATTGAAAACCATAACTTATCTATGCCTTGGTACGTTCCTTTTATATGTTAAATCGAGTTGTTTTAAATTATTATTTATATCGGACACCTTTTGTAAAGTTCTCGTACCTCGAGAATTCCTTCGGATCATCTTTTGTTAATAGGAACTTTACGACTGGGCTTTGTGCGATCCACGGCGATTGTCAGCTCACGATAAAGGCATCATCGGGACGTTGAACCAGATTTCCCCTTCTATCGATATACCGATGCGAACGACACCCTGATGCTACGTTTTCTTGATCGGACCCTCTTTTGTTCGAACGAGCGCGATTACGCGTTCTATGAATTCCTGACGGAAGGCACCGGTGGATGGCAGACGACCCGATAATGAGGCCACTCAAAATTCATGTCTGCCTCGGTGAAAAGACATCGGCGAGGTGAATCGTATATGCACATCTCTCGAATCTATTGTATTTGCAAACAGCGGATATCGCGAGAATACTGCATTTTTACGGAAAAAAAACATTCTCCTTTTTCTTTTTTTCTTTTTTTTAGTTCAATCGCGCGTTTCTATTGAAAAGGGTTCCAGTTTTCGTAAAAATAATGGTACGATTCTTCTGGAAATCATACCTAGCTCTCTCTTTTTTTTATCTTTTTCGTTTTCTCCCATCGTTGCACGGGAAAATAATTCAGTATAGAACGGTTCCGGGCTTTTGTGCATAGCGCAATGCCAATATGTATGCATTTGCTTTTCCTATTTCCCTGGGAAACCTCGTAGATCCACGGGAAATAAAATTCGCAAGATTTTTCCGTGAGACGTCGCGGAAAGATATTTCGTATCGGTGTTTGAAAACGATGCGCGCGAGGAACCGGGGCACCGCGGTATGTTGCGCGGAAAATAGATTTCCCCGTGAAATACGGGGTGTCGCGATCAACTTGCCCCGGGAAGTGCTAGAAGTTGCCTGTTGTTTTGCTCGCGTTTTTCGTTCACCCCGGAGAAACGGTGGCATTGCGAATTCTTGATGCAAACTGCTTGCGCGGAACATTCGTAAGTTGAGGGACGATAACGATCCAATGGAGACAGAATTTCAAATTTTATCTATTCGTTCCCGATAGCGCCATTATACTTTCAGATACGATTATACATACCACGCGGAACATAGTATAAATTTCTTTTGTAGTATTTCCAACTTATTTCGGACACATGTCGCTAACGTTTCTTTTCATAGACTTTCGAAATACCCCGCTGGTAACAAAATTCTGCTTTTCCACGTGGAAGAAACACACGTATTTTTTCAATGTCTGTATCTTTACAGTCCGGTATTGTCTTCGTTTAATTTCGCCCGCGTATCGCGCGCACACGTTACCCCCGCGGATTAAAATTCAAACGAGTGCGCGACATAACCCTGCCCTTTTATAGGACGACTTTATTTCTCTCTTTACGATGGATATTCAGAAAAAGACTCGAGACAGTATAAGCGGTGGAATCGTCATTTCCCTCGAGAACCGACGACATCGTACAAAGAACTACACGGCCCTTTGTAATCGTTCCACTAAGGAAATATATGGAAATCAAGTTTTCGCGACTTTTCCTCGCCGTTTGATTTACGCTCGAGTGTTCTCGATCGGTTGCGAACGATTCATGCCTGTGATCAATCGGGAAAAATGGTACACAAATTGATCCTCGAGAATAAACGTCGGCAAAGGCCAAACGTAAACGGAATCGGTTAAAAACGGTTGCAAAAGGAATTTATTAACTCGGAACCGTCGTTTCGCCGACGATTGGTTCGTTCTAGGAGGAGGACAAAAAAAAAGAGAAATTATTGTTACCCGCACGCCTTCGTAATATTTCTCGATTACATTTCGCTTCTCCATTGGTTCTGTTGTGGCCCGGATTCGAGACAAAGGTGGCGCGACGGCGAGTAGGAAAGTTCAAAGTATTCCGTGTAATTATTGGTCCGAGGTGGTCGGGGGGTGACTTGGGTTTTGTTTGCAAGTCATTAAGCCGACATGAACGGAGGGGTGAAGGGGGGATCGAAGATTGGAACGGGAATAATGAAAAAATAAGTAAAAAGAATGCTTGCCCGGGCAGAATTGAAAGGATGTCTGGAACCAATCCCGGTAGGGCCGAATCACGGTATTGGCGAAAAGTTCCATGCTTTCCGGATCGATCCTGATTCAAGAGGTTTTTCTTATACGATCGCTTCGCTTTACCTTTTGATTTCTATAAATTAATGACCGGATTCCAATAGCGATAACCTGTTCCAACAACTCGGTACAAGCGATACCAATATTTTCTTTGAATTCACCTGTTCCACGATATTTTAAGAAATAACATTCTTAGAACATAAATTATATATCCCTAAATATATACATACAACCATCTATAAAAATCATATATAATTATCTTATCCCAAAAATCCTGATAAAAACCAAAAGAAACAAAAGCAACTACAGACTGTAGGATGTATCAAATCAAATAGTAATCACATCATAATTCACGACAATGGCACGAAGTCACCTTTCCAATCGGCGAACAATCGTGCGTAAAATCGCTCCGTTGACAGCCAGTCACGCTAAAGAATCGTTTATATTCTAATTGCGTATGATCTCTCCGGAGGCGGCAGAAGTTTCAACGTCATCCCGTCGTACAAAAGACAAGTCGTCGGGGTTCTGGCAGACGTCGGGTTGGCTGGTAGTCCTCCGCCGGCTGGCGGCTTAATCGAAATCGATGGCTCGTGCGATTTGGTAGCGTGGGGAGAGGCCCCGTGCAAATAAACCATCGAACGTTTACAATGTACGAAAAGGGGGGTAGGATGAGAAAGGACGCGGGCAGGCAGGCAGTCGGGCAGGCAGGCAGGCAGGCCGCCGTCGGCGTCGGCGTCGGCGTCGGCAGCCGCTTGTCATTCGCTTTAACCGTGTGTCAGTCGATATCATCGCACGGAGTGGAAATCTCTGCTATTGACAAGCGCATGAATATCGTTAATAATAAATAATACCTCCCTCCTGTGAAACCACCGGTCGATCCTTTTCCCGGACCGGTCTCGGGATTTACGCGAGATTCGCATTGACTGGCGGTGTCGATTCGATCGAGCAGTCGATAGAGATGGATTAAAAAAGTCACCGCGTAGCGTCGGTATGCCGGCGGTAAAAATGTATATATTTTTTTTTTTCACCGTACCTACCGTTTTAACATCCCACGGAACGTTCCGATAGCTTGGTGTCGCACGACAATCGTAAACCACCGTTATACATATTCTTTTGTCTATGGATGATACGTGGATTCTCGAAGGAAGATACGTTTAACTGATTGATGGAAAAAGTATAGGATCTATGTGGACGTTAACGAGGAATAAGATTGAACGAAGATTGATGGATGGTCGATGGGAAAATGAATTGCTGATCGTTCATTGATGAAACGGTGTAATTACATGTTATTACACATGACAGAGATATGAAACGCAAAGTAGCGTATATGTAAATTATAGCGTACGAGCGATAACAAGGATTATATGCCAATTAATGATACTTAACCCGGAATATGAATTTCAATCCTTAACTCGTCTACACGAGATTCCACGGGAAGATTATTTCGCTTTCATGCGAGTTACAGAAAAGAGAACGTATGAAAGGGATCGTTTACACGGCATACATGTTCAACGGGGGTTGGTTCGGATGGGAGTCGATGAATATGCAGATGGACCTTTTCTCTCTCTCTCTCTCCTGAGAATTCGACCAAATAACAGTACAAAGAACGACTCCGCGAGTAACATAAAGTTCGCGAAAATATCCGTTGCATTTTTAAACGTGCATGTCGAGCACGTTTCACCAGGGTCCCGGTAACCGTGTTCTACTCCCCCCCCCCCCTTCTCGGGAAACGATTTTCGCCGGTTTGTCGATTTTTAAACGCCGCTATGAATACCCCATTATATCTGACATTACCGTGCCTGCATCTCCGAGAACCCGTGTTCTGTTTACATCAGAGACGCGGAAGACGTTTGCTTACGTCTGAAGGGCTGCACCGTTAAGACCCGATGAATATGTAGATTCTATTCTCTTTCTCGCCTGAACCGTACGTACTTCTCGAAGTTCTACGCCGCGTGCCCTCTTAACGTTGATCGTACACTTCAAATTGATACAGACGAGAAAATATCAGGAAATACGTTGCAGCGACGGTTGGGTGAGAAATAAGATTCTAGTAACGTACGTTACCTATAATAAATAAAAAAATTCACGTTAGCAGGGAAATTGATAGTGTTAAACCTGTGTTTTCTAGAAATTCGTCGTAAATTCGAAAGTGCTAAACTTCCATCTTAATTCCGCGCGTTCTCGAACGACTTTTTATCCGTAAGCAATTTTTCACGTTCGGGTGTCGAACGTTGCCAGGGGAAAAGTAAAAAATTCAATTTTCTATAAAAGCACGCCGAACGCGGCACGGATTCCGCGGGCGAAAAATCAGTCGGAAGGGAAACAGGTTTCCCGTTATGCAAAACGACGCGCACGACCGGTGGAAAAGAAAAGTAAAACACGCGTACTTCTGGCAGAGAAACTTTCTACCCCCTCCCCCGGGGGGAGACTCATAGATCGTCGCAATGGCTCCACTATTGCGTAACAGCGTGGAAAGGGACGTTCATAGGGGTGGTTTGTTTCACGAACAGTAGCGGGAGACCGTGATCCTTGAAGGAACCAGGGGGGTGGCACTTGTGGAAAATAGATCTCGCGTCTCTTTGACTCGTTATATGTATGTACATACATAGTGATACATACATACATACATACATAGATGTAACTACGTGCGTACATACATACATATATGCAACGAGGCTTCGTTTCCGGCGTTGTACGAACGCAGCGTAGAAGTAAATACGTCAGAGAGCGACGCCCATTGTCGTATTAATGGAAAGGATTGCTTGTTCAAGCGTGTAACGGGAAGTAGCGCTTCGACGGATCTAAATTGAAATTCGATTGTCTGCCGCCGACGGTGTTTGCCGCGCCGCCGACGCACAATTGTCAGCGTACAGAAAGACAAAGACAACGAGTTCGAAACGCGAGGCACGATTCGAAATGTTGTTGACTGGGCGGCTTGCGCGGGCGAATTCGTAATGAATATCGGCCGTTCGCAGACACGGTGGACCGGCGTTGATCGTTTGCACAAAAGTTACCACGTACCGGGAGGAGGAGGGGGGGGGGAGGGGAAGGAAACGAAGCCACCCGAATTTCTGGGATAACGAGCTACAGGAATTTCTAATGAGGGTAGTAGACAAACGTAATTCGATGCGCCGTCGAACGTACCGCGAGTGTTTTAGAGATTAAACTTTCTGTCACGTGGTAATTATATCGCGTGGATAAATTAATATTCAATCCTGGTCAGTCATAGATGAATTAATGCATTTATAAAGATAACGATTATTAATTACGATAAAATTGAACGTCCATCTTTGAACGTCTCGCTGATAGAAATTCAAATTTTATTGTAATTTATAATTGTCATATTTATCATTCTATTGTTGTCTCGTTTAATTATCTCTACGGAAGACGGTATCTGAATGAAACGCGAAAGATTAGACTATGTTTGTCTTTTTGCTCGTTTAATTCCGCCGGAAGATGTTTACGATGTTCTCTCACTTTCCACGGTGGTGTAATTTCTTCAGAAACTTCCCAGCGGAAAATTTTCCTCATCCCCCGTTTCACAGAACCATCCATTTTTTTTTCTCTCTCCTACCGTATTCTACAAACCGTGCCACTTTTATACTTCGACAAAGTCAATCCCCCCTTTCGCGGTTCAACGAGTCCGTGATAAATCTTTGGTTAAAAAACGACCGTTAAAAAAACACTTTAGAATCTCAATTAAAAAGCAAATCACGGTTCAATATTTTCCTTCGTTTCGCCGCTCTATAAACCCGATTATCCGCCTCCAGTGGTAATGTATCCAGCGTCGTTTCTCACGGTTGACATATCCGAATGATAACACGACCCCCCGCAGTTTCCTCGCGCGGTTATCAAAAAACGTTCCGTAGCCGGCTCCTTGATTAAGCCCGGGGGTTTCCGCGGATGCAGGTGATTATAAACAGGATACCGTACGCTCGTTACACGAGTTTTCCGTTGGGCAGACCGTGTCGCTTCCGTTTCAAAGGGATTTATGTATGTATACATACACAGAACCGGGGCAGACGCGCGACTCGCAATTAGTCCGACATTCAGCGAGATAGCATGCACGTGTTCGATAATGCTCGGTTGGATCTAGGCACGGGTATAGACTTTCCCATGCATAAAGACAAACCGTGCGCGCAGGGCGGCCTTGTCACGTTCAGATGTAAACCAGACTCCGGAGTGCAACTACTACCCGGCGAAACACGCGTCACGGGGAGCCCATGCACGTCAGGAACACGAGCACCGGGTTCCCCACCGCACCTGGTGGTTGCCGTAATGCACGCCGCGAATAGGTATATATATATATGCTCCATTGAATAAGTACACCTATATGTGCATGAGTTATCGCCCCGGCGACCGTCGCTCGCCACTACCTATACCTGTCAAAATAAATTTCCACGCGAATGGATCTGAAGGTAATTGCCGATTTCGTAACACCGTCTTCGGTTGTCTGTACCGTGTCTGTAGGTACTTCATGTTTGTTTATATTGGGTGTATTTATGTATGTATGTGTGTGTGTGTGTGTGTGTGGAAGTACGAATACATTATGAAAGGTTGGGGTTGGTCAACCAAATAGCAAGCAACGCGGTGTATATTAATATATATAGGATACGGAACGTTTGAAATTCATGGCACTTAATGTACCCGATGATTAATAGGGGCGTAAACGTTTGCGGGTCATATCGGACATAGAAATGTTCTCACGTGGTCATTGAAGTGTCAATAATCTTTGAGCGGAGTGTACGCAGATGTCGTTTGCACATGCACCGTGATTGCAACGTTATTACGTTAGGAACGTTGTATTGAAATTCCACTTGAAACACGTTAGGCACTCGGTTCCTAATGCGTTCCGCAATTTTGTATATCAATCACGAGTCATTCGAAACATTTCAACGATGATAATATAATGTCTGAATTAATCGTGACACGTTTCCTCGCATTTTCGTGTAGATGTGTGTATTTTTTTTTTCTACCGAATAATTCTTCCTGCATTTTATCCAACGTGTATGTATGTACACCCGCGAGATATGCACACTGTATCAGGGTGATGTTCCCTTTTGTTAGCACGACCCCAATATATAACAGTGTTTGCCCGAGAAGTCGGATAAAATCCCAATGCATACAGTGACAAAATGCACAATGTATAAAGCCTACGAATAAAAAAGGGCTATATGCCTGGGAGCATGAGCTGTGCGTGTGTCACAGCTGAATATGTATCTCGACGACCCTATTAAATCATTCGTCAACCAAAGGTATAATGAATTAACATCGGTAAATATCATTTCACGCCTGTGTGTATGTGTATCCTCATTTCTGTTTACAGATCTTATGAAAACTAACCGGTTACATACCTTTTGGCCCCCGAGGTATACGAAGATGCTTTCGACGACCTTTTCAAAACTCGAGTACCACGCGATGGTTCTCGAAAGGAGAGCCAATAACGGACGTAGAATACGTTAGATATACAAACATTGTTTGCTCACGGAATACATACGTATATACATATACATATATGTGAACTCATCGAGGCAGTGATATCGCCAACTGACCGTCGATATTACCGTCGCTCGTGCACTCGATGTTCAAAGGCGGAAGAACAGATCTGGGTCGAGCAGCCGAGAAAATCTCTGCGACAGTTGTACGAAGGATGTAAATCTCCTCTCGAGCGTTTTTTACGGTCGCCAGTCTGGGGGATTATTCCATGCACGCGTGAGGAGGCAGCAACCCTCTTTAACTCCCTCCACCTCTGCTCTTTCATTATCTCCAGAAAGAACGAGCCCCCTACGTATCTAGACCACCGCAGATGTGCCTCGAAATTAGAAGACCTCGTCAAATCGAAAACACCAGACGCGTCCGCTTCGTATTTCGTTCGTCGCCTTGAAAAAGATGAGCTCTGGCCTGCGAGTAAATTAATAATCATCGAGCAGTTAAATTGTCACTCGAAATAGATTCACGTGTTCCCGAACTTTCTTTCGTTCTTTTTAATTTCCCCATTATTTCTACTTATCTATAATATTAGTCTCGCATCTGTCATAATTAAAAGAAGAAAAAAAATACATGAAAAATGAAATTTAATATCGTGCAATTCTGGAACGATATTTTAAGAAGACAATCAATTTTTCCGCGAATTGAAAGTCTTTTATTCTCAGTACATACTTCTTATCGTAATCCGTTGCATAATATTATAGCGATATCTCGTATCAAGATCATAAAGATATACTCGGGCGTTCGTTTCTACATGGGGCACTCTTGCATGCTCGGAGTCGTTGAAGAGACACGGCGTAGTTCCAAGTTTCTCTCGCAGGGTAACGACACTTAGGTAATTGCACTTAAATTACATCGGTTTAGTTCTTGCAGTCACGAAGAGGGGTAGAAGGCGCCGTAAGTTGCGAGCTCTTGCTCTTTCGAGCGGTGGTTTCGCACTGAAATAGTCCAACTTTTCCGCCAGTTTTCCCTCCACTTTTCCCACACGTACGACCCGCCGATGTTCATATGTGGCACACGTACAGGATTTTACTAACTACTTAGTACCCAAGTGGTCCATCGACATCGATCCGCAAACGCGTGAAGTTTCCACGGCGTAACGAGACTAATCCGCAGCGCCGTTTATACCTTTAATTTATCAAGAACGTGCAATTTATTATTCAACGCTGCTATGATTAAATTATAGAGCTATCAAGTATCTCGTGCGAGAACGTCGGTTGCGTGGAAAATAGTATGAGTTTGTGTAATTTAATTAATCAATGCAAGTTTTAATAAAATTTCACGATTTCAAACTGTGATATCTAATTTAATACTTTCACGTACACTTACACAAATTATAATCAAATAGTAATGATGAAAGCCTTCGTCTTATATATTCAATTTTTATATCAATATTTCATTGGTAACAAACCATTACTTGTACTGAAATAAATTTACAGTACTCCCTTCAATTTTTCGGGGAAACCGGTCAATATTTTCGGTAAACGATGGTTATCCTAATCTCGCGCAGTATGTTCCGGTTATGGGAGACAATAGTTTACCACAAAGTAATCGGGGGTCTCCTAAGCGTTGTCTGGCCACGATATTTCGCGGGTAAAGGCCGACCAGACCTTTTCTCCACCGACTCTATTTTTTTCCGGCGAAGTTCCCAACAGGCGTGACGAGGAAAACGAGCCCGACAAACCGTGGAGAAGGAGATCGGAAGAGATAGAAAAGGAGGTAAAGATTCCGGACGCTTTTTCAATCCTACGAACCGAGGAAAAGGCGGAAGGACGCGTGGGATTCGGAGTTTTAGGGTGACTTTATGGTAAGCAGCTTCGATTTTCCGTTAAGGTTACGGGCTACGGCTAGGTGCACGAGCCTGGCTTACGGCCGAAGTCTATTCCGCGGATTTTCAGGGATAACCTGTACCCGATAACGTTCCCCGACCGACGATAAGCCGTCGTCGTCGGACCAACGACGAGGATTTTCGTACTTTCTTTACATTGGCACGCGACGATATTTTCAAAGGAGCATTCCTCCCCGTAGAATATTCCGGTATTCCCCTGCTATACTATAGTTCCCGTGTAACACGCCGCGGAACGGAAGTTTAATCCCGCAGTTGAATTCTTGCGTTAATTAAAATTTGATTGGAACTATGGCTTTTCATTTTTACACGGTTTTGCGTGCGCGAATTGGACGCGGGCAGAATATTCGTTATAATTGGGTATTTTCGTCCTTACGTTTCGTAGTACCAAAGCGAGATATGAACATTTTTCTATGGGATATACATACATATACATATACATACGGTGATTGATGTGTGTCTGTGTTTTTTTATTTCAATACACGTAGTTAAAAATATTTATGCTCGTTCTCGCGAGTTCCTTATTTTCCGCATTAATTTAGCCAGCCAGTGTTTTTTTTTTTTACGGGAATACATATTTATAGCGTTATAACGAAACCCGTCTGTCGTCCGTCGATTCGTCGTTAGAAGCGTCGCCAATTATTGCGTTAACTACGCATCTGAAATCAATTTGAAACTTTGGAAACAAAGTCGTGGGGGGAGGTCGCGTCGGCAGCGAGAAACGAGGGCGAGTGGGAAATTCAAGGCGTCGAGGACAAACACGGGTGCTGACATTGTGTAAACATGCTGTGACTACCCTCTTTCGAGGGACGACGGGCGTCTGCGGGAGACGACGGAACACGGCTTTACAAGAAACTGGATATTCCGTCTTCCGAACGGGAATTAAACTCGTCGAAACGTCACGTGACGTTCGTAAAACGTCGAAACTCTGATTGATAGACCGGAGCCACGTCGTGAAAGAAACATTCCTAGGTGTGCTAAATTAAAATAGAAATTTCTATTTCCATCGTGGAACAGGGGAAAAATAAACATCCAATTATCGCCGGTATAAAAATTAACAGACAAAGCTGGAATTGTCTCGTAATTTCATGAGATTCCCCGGGAACATCTTTCAATTTGCAGTTAACGCGCGAATGTAAAGTACCGGAGTCGTCTTGATATTAAAGGGAACGCGATTCTCATTTCCTGAAGGTTTCCAGACCGGGAGTAACAAATCGTGATACAGGAAACAACCCCTTTTAGTACCGAAGCACGGCCAATATCTCTACCCCGCTTAGCCTGTTTCACGCTCCGAATGGCACGAGGTCATTTCGAGGTAGATCGCTCTACGAAATTGAACGTCACTGTCGTTGCACGTGTCATCTACCTTGCGTTTGAAAATTACGAAATCGCATTTCGAACGAACGAGAACTACGTACGTACGTGTGTCTGTAGCGTTACAATCGCGGAGAAATTCTAGTGTAATTTCAACTTGCGTGCCCGTCGTCGTGCGCTTTATTATTTATAAACATATGGTATATGTACGTACAATAGAATATATTATTCGCTACCGGTGTGAAATTACATAGAATTATTAATACACACCTGTGGAAGACGTCGCTCGTAGAATCAGACGTCGTTAACGTAAGAACGAAAATAAGTCGCGTCATTATAGTCGTAGAAATACCTTGTAATTTGTTGCACGCAATGCAATCCGATTAAAAGGAGGGCGCATAAACTCGGTAACTTCGGTTCGCGATTGTTCTCCATGAAGACTCGCTGTAGGATTTTCATCATTAAATACCCAAGTGTTCTATAACTTCCGACGTTTCCCGGCTGATGTATGTTATCAATGATTTCCTCGAGGAAATTTTTTCCTCGTTACGTACACAAAAGGCAATGACCCGATTTCTAATCTTTTATATGTATAGTATATAATCTGTACTTCACACTATACCTACCATCAAATTATACATATACACTTACTTCCACAAAACAAAAGTACGAATGTACTAACAACCGTACTAATCCGTTTCATTCTAATTAACGAAATTAATTGATTAATACCTTCAACGTAGATTCCCAACATCTCTTCTCAAAATTTCAAAAATCATTCTTACCGTTCCCGCTAGACTTACAAAGTGGATGTTCCAACGTTCGGTGACCAAGTTAAACACGCGGCGATGCGAAATTGAACGTCAACCGCTTGGCGCGCGCGTGTCTTCCTCCGTCGGCCAGGATGCAGAAGGACGTGAGCGCCGCGGAGACGGCAGAACACGGGAGTAAGTAACGCACAGCGTCGCTCGCCTCCGGAGTACGTAAATCTCCGCGCGTTGGTACCGGAACTCGCTTAGCGGCAGATTTAGTACGAGGCGTCGACTCCGCCTAGAAACCGCGGAGGTTCGAGTTAAATGGTTTATGCAAGACCGAACGAAGCGGTAATGAAGTTCTCCCGCCAGGCCGTGTACAAGGATAATCTACGGTGGTCCCGATTTATCGTCCGTTTATAATGCGTTTACGTAGATAGTCCCCTGGTATACTATGTACCCTCAGGTTTTAAGTGCACGATCCGCGCATGCTGATTTTGTGGTTCAAGGGATTCGTAACATATTTAAGTGCGTATGTATAGCTAGCCGTTGGCTATTTATCGCGGATGGTATTAGTGCGGGACGTGGCGACGGTGTTAATTAAGTTGGAGTGAATTAAAACGATCGTTCAGGTTATCGGGTTGAAATATAACGTTTATTTCTCATTCTAGATCGTTTTTTCTTTTGGGGTGTCTTTTTATGTATTATTTACATTGCGTGAGATATTTGTTGTTAGATCATCGTACGTTCGTAGTAAAACAAACAGAAAGGGACGCGTGCACGCGGAAGTTAGCAGGAAGTTGTCGCCACGTGCTTGCGTGGAAGACGAAATAAAATTGTCTTCGAGATCGTTCTTTACCCTCCCTCTTCTCTTCCCCTTTTGCCAGATTCTTCAGGCGCCCTTGAAAAAGGGAAGACGATCGTAAAAGTGTGCCATCCCCTTATGCGGAAGACGTCCTGCCGTGGTTGCACGTGCTCCCGATTAAAGGAAGAAAAGAAACGTGGAACGGTACAGGGGGTGAGAGGGAGAGAGGGGAGCGGATAGGGTAAGGCAGTGATGTCAAGGTCGTGCACTTTTCGGCCGATTTTCGAGGCGCTCGCCCACTGCCCCACCACTTCCAAGGAAGGGCCACTGAGCGAGCGGCTAGACGTTTCGTGGGGGCTTCGGCTCAGGAGCGTACCGTGAACATAAACGCACGCTCTACCCTACCCAGGTACAACCTTTTTAAAATTTTACGTACCTATTCACGTTACGCTCCTGAGCCGAAGCCCCCACGAAACGTCTAGCCGCTCGCTCAGTGGCCCTTCCTTGGAAGTGGTGGGGCAGTGGGCGAGCGCCTCGAAAATCGGCCGAAAAGTGCACGACCTTGACATCACTGGGGTAAGGGAAAAAGAAAAGAAGAAAGAACGTACGAAACGAAGGATGCTGAAGCGACCACGGGCAAGGGAAGAAGAGTGGTGGAGAAAGGTAGGACAGAACGCGAAGTAAGAGAAGAAAAATAGCAACGAGGGCTCCATTTGTAACCAATGTTTGCTTTGCCTCGTTGCCGCTGAAAGCTTTTACACCGTCCGCTCGAAAAGCTACTTGCTATCCACTAACGGCCACCCCGTAATCCCACTTGCATCTCTACTAATTACTCGTCGGAGAATGTTAATGTGAGCGTCGATCTCCTTTCGGACCCGTCGACCCATTCTCTCGACTCGTATTCACGAATCGCGCAGAATTAATCATCTCTTTGGTCCAGTTTTGAGATGCGAGCGATAGATAGACATGGTAATGAGAGATGTATGATTATCCGACGTTCCATTAATCAACCCCCCACCCAACCTCCCCCTTACCCCTTGTTAACTGCAAAACGAGACGTCGTTTGTTACACCGACGTCATGCGTGACGAATCAATCGCGACTCTCAGTTCTCACTGATGACAACGAAGTCTTACTTTATTCTCGTATTTAATATTTAGATTTTGGAGTGACTTTTATCGATATTCCGATGTCGTTCTATTTGTTAATACAACTATTTTTCTATTTCATTCTATTACGTGATCTTAATTATAACTCATCAGGCCGGTTATTTCTGGGAGTTCGTCGAACTTTTTTGACGATGACGGACTATCTTTCGGTTCTCTCGTGGGTGAAACGTGTGCGACTTTTTATTCACGCGGTTCAGGGAGGTCCCGTCAAATTCCTCGAAGGGTTAACTATCTCATTGGTCCGCCGGAGTCGTTTAAAGAGCGAGGCCTCTACTTTCCTCGTAAAGTAAAAAACTGTTGGCCGTCGTTACGCCCGATAAAAAAAAATTAAGTTGAAAAGACCACTAGGAACGAACGACCAGTTGAGTAACGCTGTGCGTCGCGACGGTTAATGTGCCGTCAACAAAACGCAGCGGGTTTTAATTAAAATCGTCGAGCGCGGCGCTCGTTTTTACGTCGGTCACACCGTGAGAACGAAAAATCGAAGACACCAACGGGTGATCCGGCTACAAAATCGACGTATAAATATATACACACTCGAACGCGCGAAACCATAAATACATTTATCGTTCCCGACGAAAACATGTGTCGCGAATGTTACTAGAAACTCCAACATACCGTTGAATAACACGAATGATTTACAAGCATAATACACTATTCGTATTCTCATAGACTTTAACAAAGATAACAGCGACGTTCACCTCGGTCGATTAAATTTCTATATCACCTCATAATTAGTCTACGAAAATTTTACGATCTTGTACCTTCAATAATACGAGAATCAAGCGAATGACGGGGATCCGGAATGAAACAGTTTCGCCCGGAGCCACCGCTATACTGCCGGTGAAGTAATTGCAACTCAAAGCGTTGGTTAGATAAGCAAACATGAGGCAAGCGTAGGTAGATTCATGAGTTCTCAGCGAGTCGTTCTCCCCCGTCGCGACGGTTCGTGTAACCAACGGAATCGATGATCGAACCGTTAAAGTGTTGTCCGTTGTTTCGTTGCTATGCCCTACGAAGAAACTGGTCGATAATTTCTCGACGGATACGTCCTACCAGTCGGAATACCATCGACGGACGCCCAGTGTCGTTGACGTCGGGTCTCGGGGTAACCTTTGAATATCGACGTCGTCGACGGAGTACCGTCTAGAAGTTAGAAGGAAGCCGGGATCGAACGAGATCTCCAAGTAGTTCACTGAATCTTCTAGTGGTCCTCGTCACCTGAGTAAATTTGGGAAGTCTGTTGTTCGGGGCCCTTCGAAGGTACACGAAATTCTACTCGTAGCCGTTTCCACGTTGTCGGGGTGCACCCTTCGACGATCCCGACGTTCATCGTCGACGTAGAACAGAGAACGAACTGTGGACCCGTTAATAGAAATGGGAATTCGTGGTAAAGGGGGGGAGGGGGAGAGTCGTACTCGGCTCAAAGCTCTCGCAAATGCAAAATAAACAACCGTTGGCCCCGTCTTCACAGGAAGCTAGCAAACATATCGATGATTGATTAGCACAGTCGGCACACGGTGGTTATTGGCCTAAGCTTCCTGGCGTATGCATGAAACCGATGTCACTGTACTCCGATAATATTTGCCGTGTCCTGAGAAACCTGAGAGAGAGAGAGAGAGAGAGAGGAAGAGAGAGAGAATTGTTGAACGGAGGAAGTTTCGTTTATGTATTTCAATTATTAAACGTTACAATAAATATTGATAACTGTAGACAGAGAAACGACGGTGAATAATAATACGAAATGATTTGTATATGTATACATAAGGAATCACAATAAGTCGTTTCGTTACCGTGCAGCGGTATAAAAGGAATTTTGTTGCGCGTATTGCAATCCGATTAAAATACTGGTGTATAAACTTGAGAACTTTGGTTTGCAATTGTTCCTGGAGAAGACACAAAAGGGTTTTGTTGATTGAAGAGTCGAGCCTCTCGTGGCTTCCGTCAGTTCACTCGAAAGTCGACTTTTCAAAGGACTTTAATGAATAGAAGCATTTACTATTCTTCCCTACACAGATGTAATTATAAAACCGTTCTTTTGTTTCAGCCTCCATTGAAGGAGGATGAACGTCCGTTCGTCGAAACGGGCCTATTGTATCTCGACATTCCTAGTCATTTGATTTAAATTATGCCCGCTTGTCGCATGGTCTCGTTCTCCGATTGCATGTCGAACCGTTCAAAACTGCAATATGTTCCATGAACTCCGATCAATATGTTCGTTTCGACGAAGAAAAATTCTCTTTTTCCTACACCCTCGTGCTTCAAGCGTCGTTCGCCTCATCTATTTAACAGACTATGTTGAAATATCTGGTCTCTTTCCCAAAAATAATTAATCACTCAATCTAATTACTTAATCTTCAATTTAGAAACTTTATATAATAAAATTATCAGTCACGTTCTGTTTAGAGAAATAAGAATTAGCTGTTAAAAATTATTAACAACAATTATCATCAAGTTTATTGTAACAATCATAATGGAGCATTGTGATAAACAAACCTAATCAGATTGAATAAAACGTAGATATCCGAGTATTAATTAAATACGTAACTGCAAAGTTTGATAACGTGCTAGAGGGTTAAATGTCTTTTAATATTCTCCCGTAGCCGACTTAATCGCGAGTCCCAAGTATCTGGCCGTGTTTAATCCCTCGTTTAAATATCCCCGCCGTATTCCTATGTTCTGTTATTTCAAAATTCCCCTATTATCCGGGAACCGACGGGAATAACGATCAGTAAGGGAAGGGTTACATTTATGAGCGGTCCGCGCGTTCCGTCTTTACGCGCGCAGCGACACGTGTTTCCGGTTACAAATGTTAACTCTTTGACTCGAACGCGATTCGTACCTTGATCACGAATATGCGAAACTTGGCATTTTGCCGATGCCGGGATCAAAGAACACGAATGACTATGTCCAAAGGGAGAACTGATTTTTACGAGGTCTGTTGTTTATTTCTAGATGACACACTGTGTACAAAATATGATACACGCGGCATGCTCTTATTAACGTTGCACGCGACAGAATCTGTTGCGAATTAATAATCTTTCCGGTCTACCGTGGTGTCGTAAATACACCGGCCATAATAGCCCATTTCTAAAGTAAATCCGTGGAATTGCTAAAGGCGAACAGTGTGTACTAACGCGAGAATTTTCATTTACAATTCGTACCAACAGAGGTATACATCTCTCTGTGCGGTTTTTCCACGGTAAGATACGTCTTCCGACAAGTTCTTTTTTCCGCGCGAATGTGTGCCGCGTCGCGCGATGCGTTTTAAATCATTAAAACCGAGTTTTTTTCATCCCGTTTACCTGGCATTCACCGGGCTTACTCCGGTGTGCGCGCGACAATCGTTGATTCCCGCGGACAACGAAGGCAAACTTTACGAGGGTTTTCGCGTATTGTCTTTCCCATGCTTTGGCCGGGTATGTATTTCGAACGAGCTTGACTACGTGCGGCTTCAACGATTGTTTCCCGTAATGAGTGCGTCGTTGTAGCGGTAGTAAATACAGCCGAACACATTTCGCGGCTTGATTACGCGGCAAAGAAGACGACGACGCCGTTCAACGGCAAACGGTCGTTTCGAAAGAAGGAAAATGAAAATGTTTCCAGGACGTTCCACGGAGGTCAGGATACCGTGGTCGTTTAAACTGCGAGACGGGAATAACGTCTCCTAGCACGGGCGCGAGACTCGGCGTTCGCCTCTCTCTCTCCTTTATTAAAGCAACACACCGCCTCGCGGCTTTGAAACGTGATCAAACGTGACCGTCGAGGAAAACGAAAACGAGAGACCTGACGGATGACGAAGATCAACGAGTCCGCGCTGACGACCGGCCGCCCCGGAGTCTGCGACTCGGTGAAATTGTTAGGTCGGAAAATTTTCAATACGCACACCGCGAACGAAGGAATTCGACGATCCACGGGTGACGGATACAGGTGATGAAATTTCGCGGTTGGACGGTGAAATTTTGGGTAATGATTAATTAACGCGCGAGGTAATTAGCAAGGTAATTAGCGCGGTCACATTCTTGACCGTACGACTCGTACATTATCGAACTCGGATCGGGCATAAATTACAAAATGCCCGGGCATATTTAGCAGCAGGTGATTACAAACCTATATTTATTTGCCGATTAATGGATTCGAAGGTTCTAATAAATATTCAAATGGAAATTTACCTCTGGTAAAATGATACGAAGAGAAAAAAAAATTATAAATGAGCATTAAACGGGAGATAAATAGGTGGGGGCGGGTAAATGGAGTGGGGGTAGAAATATGCGGAGCGAAAATATTTCGTTCCGGCCGGTCAAAGAAGCGATAAAAGGCAAAAAAAAAAATATCAAGTGGTTCGAGCGGTTACGAGATTCTCGGAGATTGAAACGCGTTGCAGGCCCGGCGCATCGAGGCGTGACGGAAAATTAGTTAAGTGGGCATTATTAATGAGTTTTGTCGGTCTACTGAAAGCTACAGATTGTACAACATGCATATTAACGAGTCGGCGCCAAAGACTTTTTACGTAATGTATGATCGCTTTCCATGCGAAACGTGGCCAGAAGGACTAGAATGCGCGTAAGAACGACTTATTGCGAGAGAACGATACGTGTACATACGTGCGTACACAGAGAATGGTTTACGAATCATTCCTACCAGTTTTATTGGCTGTCTTCGAAACGTCAGATTTGTCACAATATAAAATGTCCGGACTATTGACGTCCGCGACAAATTATACGGAGCGTGATAATCTTACAGATAACTCTCCGTACGTTTTACAAACACATACAACATAAATGCAATTAGCCAGCAGAGAAATATCAGATAACGATATCAACCACCGTACAACTCGTAGTCCTAATTTTCGAAACATTCAGATACCGATTAGAAAAACTTGCCACCCTGAATATCGTTTTATTTTTCTTTTTTCACGTACGGTACTTACACTCGTTCACAGGACGAATGACGGGGTTATACGAAACTCATTTATATCTATCCAACGCTCTCAATAGCTTACGTACACCTATGAATTAATGGATTAACGTTATCGTTAATTCCTACCGGCTCATCGAAATCCCTGTCATTCGATTAACCAAAGTGGAGCTTCTCTTTCTCTCTCTCTCTCTCACTCTCGTCGATTTTACTCGAATAGAAATTGGCTGCTGGCCGCGTGACGTTCGCGAGAATTAATTCGGTTTTTACAACCGTTTTAAAAAGAACCGTGGAACCGTATTAAAAATCGCATTTTACGACGCGGCTCCCTCCTACGGAACAGGTGAGAAAGAGGAGTCTCAAGATACGAGCATCCAACGAACGATCCAGCCGCGGGGCAGATCCAAGGCGGCACACCAAGCACGCTTAATTAACCCTTTTATAAATATCCTTACAAGGCATCCCTAATTTCCCTCTGCCGTTCCATAACCGGGGGAAGGAGAATCGCCGGCTCGGCTCTTCCCCTCTGTTCCCTTCGCTCCACCCTACTCTTCAACGTTTCGTTCGTTTGAGCAAATATAGAACGTTACGGGAAGTAGCTTGTGTTAATTATCCATACTACGAAGTCTTCTCTCCTTCTCGGCGTCTCGATGTTTCGTTCCTTTTAGTTTACTTTTTTTATGTTTTGTTTTTTTTCGTCATTTTCTCTCTCGCCCGTGACACCCTTCGCATGCGGACTCCGAAAAGCCGTGGCTCGGATTCTACGCGGGATAGATGAAGAGAGAATCGGTGGGAAGAAAGCGGAAGGTGGAAAGAGAGAGAGAGAGAAAAAAATGAAAGAAAGAGAAGGAACGGGATGAGAAATATAAAAGGAATTGTGTGTCTCGGTTTGAAACTAGTCGGAGGTACGGCACAAAAAGGACACGGGCAGGAACGCGAAACGACTTTGTAATTTCGCGGCAACAGAGGGAACAGATTCACCGAGGCGAAAGTGAATCCTGGAGGGAAACGTTTTCGCTCGGGTTTATTTAGTTGTAGGACATCGCGGCCGGTGGTTCGACGAAAGAATAAAGTACGTAACGGAGAATTTTGCATGGTCCGAAGTTCCCGGGGAAGAAACAGGAAACTGTTTCGCAGTTTTATGGAAATTCGTGATTCTCGTCGTAGAATATTTCTCACTTTGACAAACTATAATAAATCGACCATCGATATCACGTTCTATAATTATGAAACTATTTATATTATCTCGTCAATTAAAATTTCACGACGAGAGACAGGTTCATCGAACTAAATGATCATTATACCTAGATAATAATTGATTGAAATGAACTTTCAGGTAATAGAATTTCATTTTGACTTTCATTTCGAAATACCCGTATGATGAGAAATATTCTCGTATGATCGAGCGCAATATTAATAGAGAGAGAACGTTCTTTACAACCTCGTGAAAGGTAACTGTCCGACATTTTTCATTATTGATTCCAATTATGTTTTCTGACCTTGCCACCGGAATTATGCAGACAGATCTGGGTTCCGTATAACCAAACGGGCAGTACTATACGTCAGCCCGGAGCGAGTAATGTGGATTATCCGCAACGATCGATCAGTCCTCTAATAGCTTGCTCAGGGGTAGGGGCGGTGAGATAATGCAAAATTGATGAGTCCCTCCGAGTGTTTGTAATCCCGAGAAATATATTGAAATTGCCGACGATCCGGTACCGACGGCTGAAAATGATTCGTCGGTGCCGCAATAATTCTGGATGATATGCTTCGGATATTAGCGGGAAGAGGAACTCTCTTGTCCGTTCTCCCCGCGAATTATAAATTCGCCCGACGGTATTTCGTATACCCCGACGTTGTCGTATAACGATCGGTACTTTGCCTGTATAATCAGTATTATGCACGTACAGGAATACATACATATACGTATATACGTATACATATACATAGACACATCTTTACGTTTCATCGCTCGAAGTCGTAGAAAATAAAAAAAAAAAAGAAAGTATCCCGGTACCGCGAGGTACCGCGAAACAATCTACGTTGGAAACGTTCGTTTAGTTGAATCTGCATAATTAATGAACTTTTTCGAGATTGTAATTTCTCTGGAGAACCTGTTTATCTCAGTGAAATGTTGCCGGTACGTGCTCGTGATTCCTCGGCGCGTTTGTACTCGTTTGTATTACATTTATAGTACGTGTCTGTACACACTGTACGTGGGTTTGTGTGCCTGTGTGTGTCTATGTACGCTAGACGGTATTTGCATGCGATATAAACTATGAAGTAGACGTAAATGAGCGGCCACGGGCCGACGGGCAGCATTTTTGATTAGAGGCCGATCCGTATTTACTGTTTAATACTAACTATAAGTCACATCTGTTAGTGCAATATTCCCGTGTGTAACTTTCGTTCATTTTACCGATCGTTTTGTCAACCGTTACTTGTGAGATATGTTTACGGTGGACAGCGGTAAAAGGATGGTACGCTATGCTAACTTCGTTCTGTCAGTGAAAGAGTACACTCGTATCGTTTGAGTTACAATGATACATTGCTTATGCAACAGATATTATATTTTCGTTAAAAATAATCTCTTGAAAACGCGTAGTCTCGTCTCTACAATGAAATCCTTTTGTAGTTATTACAACGGATACTCGTGAAAAGAGATCGTTGAACATCAAAGAATCGGCTGAAATTAATTTAAATTAAATTCAATCAAATCTAGTATAATGCCCGACCGATAATATCTACCGTAAAAGATTAAAAGATCTTTTGCTGGAATTTATCCAAATCTACCAAGATCGTGTCGAGGAATGCAATAATAATCCCTGACGAAATTAATGTAGTCTTTCTTACCTGGTGAGGTTGTAAACCTGAAAGAGATAACATCCTCTTACATAGGTTTGCTTCTGTAGCGAAAGTCTATTTGGATGAGTGGTTCGTTCGGAGGCACCTCTATAAAGGTGAACATCGAATCCCCTGGGATTCACGTATCTGTCTGGGAATTTGCTCGATGTTAACCAGTCGGTGCATATTAATTTCGAGGGATGGAATATCTCAGCCTTTGAAGAAGCCAAGAAAGGGAAGATATCGCGGAAAGGAAAGCAGAGATGGATATATATATATACTATAGATATACTATAGGTAACGTTCCTCTGCTCTTCCTTTAAGGTTCCTCTTCTCACGACGATCCAGGGATTTCTTCGTTCGTGGGAATTCTTAAGATCAGCCAACGGGAGGTAAGGGTTTCCGGGATAGAGGTTCGAGGTGAAGGAAGCTAGGAAGTAAGGGAGGGATGTTATTAACGATTATCGAGGTCTGGGGGTCCTACGCTCAGACTCTCTCTACCGCTTCTCCACCTTCTACTTACACCCCTCCCCCTCCCCCCTACCCTCTCCTCAAACCCCCAACCCCTTATCACCTGACGTGCGATTAAATACGACTCGCTATATTAGCTGGAACTTTCTACGGTCCGATATTGAAATGCGAATCTCGTGTGCATGAAGGAAAATGCACTCGACGTGCCGAAAGAGAGAGAGAGAGAAGGGTGGAGGGGAGAGAGGGAGAGGGTGGTAGTATAGAGAGACGTGTACGATTTACCTGCGATCGTGCCAATGTTCTACCTGTACGTTCGTTTACATATAGCAGCAGCGCGTGCTGCATTCGACTGGCGGAATCAGGGCCGCAATTCGATTTCGTTAATGGTCCCGCGCATGCCGCGGCATCATGTCGTAATTTTTAATGAGCCCGAACGATCGGCTTAGAGGCCGCGGGACCGGCATGTAAATGCGGCCGAAAACGAAACCCCGGACGACGGCCGGACGATGTGTATTTTGTCGTCGATTAAAGTTCCATATTTATACGCGATCGCGTATCAGTCGAATTATAAACGCTACCTCGTGTTTCACAATTTTTATGTCGACAGTGGTCGCCCCGATGTAACCGAAGGAGAAATCGATTTTTAATCGACAAGACTTCGGAATCGTATAAAGATCTTTTAACGAGATAACGCTCGTGGAAGATTCTCGAGGCCTTGGATATCTCTTTCCCTCTGTTTCTTTTATTTATTTATTTTTGTTTTACTTTATCGATTCTTGATTTTCATATATAAAATCTCAATGTTCGCATTACGAAATTATTTAAACGACACACCGTTTAAAGGTATCAAACGAGACGCCGGTGTATTCGTATCTTTAAAATCACGTTCTTTCGCGATGCAATTTGGTTTTTCGGCGATTTGTCAAGACGGATCCTAGGCAGATTCCTCCCGCGTATGTACTTACGTTCATACGTACGGTACATAACGTACATACATACATACATACAACGGTGCCGCGTTTACGAGGCAATAAAGCCCCGTTCACACGGTGTCGCGGACACGTCTTACGGTATATATTTAGAGAGGCTCTACCAGCGTACGTGAAAACCACGCAAGGTTCGCCGCGTTACATTCAGTACGTCTTATTTATTACCTCTCGCCTCCTCCGAAGAAAAGGAGGAGTCATGATAGGAAGACCGAGAAAAGGGCGAAGGGAGGGAGCGAACGAGGGGGGGGGACCTTTACCCCATCCTCCACCTTGCACTTTCATAAGCCTGGGCTCGTCTCTCTCGCGCATACGTAATCAGCCGTCGGAAAGAAGCTGCTATGCCGACATAAAGTCACAGACGGCAAGTCGGGGGAAGATGGAATAGAACAAGACGAAGAAGGAAGATGAGACGGAAGGAAAGAACCATGCGACGAAGAAAGATGATAAAAGAAAGGAAGCGACGGGAAAAGAAAGAGGGAAAGATAGTCAGAGAGAGTGAGAGAGAAATAGAGGGAGATGAGAGAGAGGTAAGCTTAGTCAAATGCACGCTTCAGGGGCTCTGCATAACTTGTCGACTGCAGTCCTCCACTCTTTTGTTTCGCCTACTTGCCTGATCCCGCCTCGGTCTTTTCTTTACCTTTCTCTCCCGCGTTCCCCCGTTATCGCTTTCTCACTCGCCAACCCTCTTTTACTCGTCCCCCTTGACGGACCTCTTTTCTCTTACTCCTCCTCCTACCCCTGCCGTTAATATGATTGGAGTGTCTCGAGAATATCGAACCTTACTTAAGGAAACCGTCTTAAGATCGCGAGACGCGATTTATCCGCGTCCGTTTCCACGGAGATTTCCACACCGGGGAAATTCTCGAATAGGAAGTGCAACAATCCCGTGGAAAGCGTTCGCCTCGCGAAATCCCGTGGAATATTCGGGACGTAAACGATTTCCACGGACGGGCGTCTGCGAGACGCGGACCGGTCGGGTAGAGCGGATGGGAAAGGACAAAAAATAGGAGGGAACGTAGGAATCAAAGAAGGGAATTAAGCTTAGGTAAATGTGATTTAACTGTGTCTCGAATATGGATGAAGTTGGAATCGTGAGTGGTCCGTGATCCACGGATCGAGACACGAGTTATGAATCAAAAGGTGTCGGATGGCACTCACGGTCAGAGACGGCATTTCGAAATCGGAGGGGAGAGACACTGGGAGAAATAGAGAGAAATCGGAAACGAGAGAAAGAGAAAGAGAGAGAGAGATCACACGAAGGGGGCGCGGATTAAATTGGATTTTAAATATACGGCTCTGCGAGAGGAAAATATGTACATAGCTATATGTATATATGTATCTATGTATATGTATACATATATACTTTATGTACACGAATACATAGGACAGAAGAGAGACGACGAGACGACGGGAAAAGGAGAGAGGACACGGTGGGTTTGAAATTACATTATGCATGCGGCGCCAAGTACACTCGGTAATTACTCGTATTAATAGAATCAATCTCGTCGCACATGCCGGGATGACGTTTATTAGTGACACGTGTTTGCTACAGAAGCAGCTTTATGTAGTGCGATCTAGCACGCGGGACTGAATAGAGACGTGCCTGTTCGCGTGCTACCTGTTGTCGTTTATCGAAAATGATTATTTTCCGTGGCGGGTGGGCAGGTGAGATTTGTGATTCTTGTACTCGATCGACGTAATGTACAATCGTGCAGGAATAATACGATTTTAATCGGAAACCATCCCCGTGGATACATATATTCGGTGTAATAAATCAATCGCGTTGCATCTCAATTTATTTTCATTCTGTGTGTAAACATTTAAATTCATTACGTTTTGAAATCAGCGAGAATGATTCATCGAGACAGATATTTCGAAGCTCTGAACATATCCTGATGATCACGTACCCGACGTGAAAAGGACGCCATTATTGACGAAGGCATTAAAACTGAAAGCAGCGCGAAATCATGTTTTTCCCTGAATGCACGTGCATCGACGCTCGCGTTCCAAAAGAGATAATCAAACAAACCCGAAGCGGCGTAACTTATAATTAATTAAATACAAACACGCCAAGTAATTGGAGCGAGGTATTACTTATTTGCGAGGCGAATTACTCCAGTTTCCATTCGGCGTGTACGTGTGCGCAAGTAATTGTTTGAAAATCACTTTTCCTATAATACATTATCATTAATTATCAATTAAAATGATTAATCGATCAATCTAATTGACTTTCAATTATTATTCATAAATATTATATATGAATTTCCGACAACGTGAAACGTTGTACGTAACAGTAAGAAATGAAAAAAGTCAAAGATTTACGTAGAGTAATGTATTAGAATATTTTGTAATACACCTAATAAATGTCGTTTAGTAGGAACAGCTATAATGGTATTAATACCGTATGAACATAAATTCAGTCCCTTATACATTATGCAGGTATGAGTAAGCGAATCGTCACCTTTTTTCCTGACTGGTATAATCTTCGAAACTTTCTTTCCCACGTTCTTACTTATTCGAAAGATACGAAATGCGACACGCATCGTGATATACGGGGAGAAAAGTGTAGGCTCCTTCATCGGAATACTAATACTCGAAATAACACCAGATTATCGTAAGAAAGGAAAATCGAGAATACAAATTGTATTCAAGAATTCCAAGGATACCTTTGCCGAACACCTTCACCGGCCCAACTATTATACAATAAATTTACACGTATGCTTAATACACCTGTACTTATCGAACCATATAAAAAGATTCCAATAAAATGACATAAACATAACGCGCCACATTTTATTAACTTCACACTACGCATAGATTTTCTATAAAATCTCAGACACACCTGCTAAAAGCTACATATACAGGGTGTCACAAAAATCATTTCACAACCTCCCAAAATAAGTATAATAAAATATGAACAATGTAATGATTTTCACCCTGCTATTATTACCCTTATCTCCACGATATCTTCGAAAAATTATTATTCTTTCTTTTCCACTTATTTCTGTATATCCAATCAGATGTACGACGATTTTTGGAAGACGCTGTACTTTATTTATCAGTGAATGGAATTTCGTCTCCCGTGTAATCCACGATGCGAGATGATTTCAGCTCGTCTTAATCCTGTTCCCTTCCACGGTTAATGCCAACGCGATAGCGACGTTAAATCGTTCGACGTCAGCACTACTGTGCGCCGCTCCGGTTTCTCGGTTATGCACCTTACCAGTTTTACTGTCATTCACTTTATCGGCGGGAAATCAGAACACGTTACAGGGTGTTGCGCGGACCACGCCGATCGCCGGCCGGATAATAATATCACGCTGTGTTTGGTACATCAACATGCAAAGCTGGCCGTGTAACGGAAAAGTAAATATTTGACATTAAAGAATGATAATGGTGATAGATGAGGCGATCGAAAAACGTTATACCTTCGTACCGAGAACGCTCTAGGCATTTTCGACCCGTTATTTTTATTGTCCCAGGCATTTATTATAACATCTAATCGCGATACCACTACAAATCGTATGTACGATAAATCTTTTATGTAAATCGCAAATGTTTTGGTGATACAAGATATTTTTGTTTTTTTCTATCTCTCACACCATGGTAACATCACCTCGACTATAGAAACAGTATAAAATTTCTAAATTAATCCTCGTTATTCTCTTCGACATATTTTCTCGTTTCATATTAACACACAGATTATAATTGATTTTCCTCTCTAACGAATCACGATAAGCCACGTGATCCTTTGAACGTTAAGGGTTCGCCGCGAGGCGCTGTACAGCTTTCTGATTATAATTCACGACGCACGGTGCTCGCTGTCATTCACTTTATCGGCAGGAAATCAGAGTGCGTTATACATATAGCGTATATCGCGCGGACCACAGGGATCGACGATCGACGGAACGATAACGATGTCGTTATACGCGCACGTCGGTGGCTGATACCGCCTAGGTACAACGTTAGTCGATAAACGCGGAGCGCGGCCAGACATACCGTCCGGCGCCGACGAAACGATTCGTCCTCGTAATTGTTAATTAGCACGTTCGTGCAGCGTCGTTCCTCACGTACACGGCGCATAAAACGTACGCCTCTGTACGCGTGCAGACGACCGGCAAGTTTTAAATGGCTACCGGCGACGAATGTATGCATGCACGCCCGCTCCGGTCGCCGACGAATGACAGGAGTTTGGCTCCGGGGTTTAACGTCGCGTGGATTCTCGTGTCGGGATTTGCAAACGGTAGTAACCAGGGCTGGTGAAATAGATTCAAAGTCACGGGGTTATAGATACACGTATAAATATTGTAAGACACTTGGAAAAGTATGTTTCCTGTTTTCGGGGTTTTCAGATTTTTCTAGTGGTAAGAGTTTGAAGAATTTTTAGCTGTCCGAAAAAGTCGAAGATTCTACTAGATATTGTATTTTATTTCACGTGGAATTGTGAGCTTTGTGAGTTTCTATTATTAAATGGATTTCAGAAATAGAATGGAATAGAGACGGCCCTGGGTGAACATATTGTCGTGCCTCTCAGCCGGATACCAAGTAAGTATGTACTTCGTATTGTACGTCTCGCGGATCACCTGGAATTGCGGACCTATTCGATTGAATACGAGGCGGATTTCTGCCCCCGGGGCGCGAGCAACAAACGGATTTCCTTGTTGACTTTCGTCGGTACGCATCAAAGGAAGTCGAGCCGTGAACGAGACGCTGATGCATTTTCAGTTCACGTGCCGTAATTCCGACAGACGTTGACTTTTACGCGACGAATCTTTTACACGTGACGTTTGATGTGCTTTTAATGTTACTTTAATAAGATCTCTATTTTTTTGTTTAACTTTTATAATCAAAATTATCGTCGTATTGTTATAATTAGTATCATTAAAATTGTATTAAATTGTTTATTTCGATACAATGGAATAAAATCGGTTTTAACTGAAGAATCGCAAGACTCGATAAGTTCGCATAAGATGTATTCTAGCTGTTTTCGAAACTGGTTTGTTTATGGTGCTACCGTAAGTGAACGACCAGAAGGTAGAAACGACGGGTACATAAGTTTTACTACTGTCACGCTGGATTATGCGAGCAGACCGAAAGTGCGGGAGCCAGCTCATAAACACATAAAAATAATTAGCAATAAATGTTCCGCCGTCACGTAATACATGTTCCTCACCTACCTACCGTCTTCGGTTCTTAATAATCTTCGGGGTGAAAATATGTCGCGACCGTCTGACGAGCGAATAGTAAAACGATGCCCGCGATAGCTAGTTGGTTGTGTTCTACGTAACGACGACACTGTGTATGTACACCGTTAATATAATTTCCTTGGTATGCTATGCATATAGTAGCCGAGGGGGTTGGCGGCATGCCGATTTCCAATTTTACGAGCGATCGTAACATTAAATAAAATCGGGCAACGTCTGGCCGTAACGTCCCGTGAAACATTACAATGTCGAAAATTCGATTCTCCATAAATAATGTCCCCGATAATGTTGGATCAAAACACATAACACTAGCGGGCGGCACTTCGGTCACCAGAAATGAGAGATTCGTTTTGTAACGAGTATTTGGCCGCGCGTACACTATAATTTACGTGAATGATAAATCAAGCGGTTTGGAAATCTATGTAAATATGATTTCGAGTGATATGTGGTCTTGTTACGGGACGAACACTCCGCGAAGGGTAAAGGAAAAAAAAGATTCTGTGATTTTATTACTGAAATATCGTTTCAGCTATTACATCTAATTATTGGTCGTAGCAATAATAACGGTGATTTACATGCTGCTTGAAGCGTTATAGTGTTTACGAGCCATTAGTTAGCAAGATTTACGGTTAACAGTTACCCCCGCCCCCATTTTCTGTAAATGAGTTCCTTTCCATTTATCTTGATTAATTAAAGAAACAAATGAAAAATGAGAGTAACTGTTAAAATGTCGATTTGCCTTTAAATTGTCAAATGATAATAGATCCTTATTACAAGTGTCAAAGATATTTACAATAGTTAATATATATGATATTTTTATCGTTACCATGTAAATGAATAATTCTCTTCAGTCGATTTAGAAAGCAATCAACTTATTTCCAGAAAAATCGTCTGAATCGAACGGATTAAAATTAATCCAGGAATTTCTCTATCGTGCAATTACATGGACTGACGTATTTGAATCGAATACAGTTTTTTTGCCGTTAGTTGGTTAACAATATTCGTAAACGGCCAGCCTCGGCGAACGCACCTGAGAACGCTTGTAATAACGATAACAAGCGGATCGACGGCAGCGGCAAAAACAATATTGAAATTTACGGTTAATGCCTCGTGCAAAATTATACTGTCGTTCGTACAAAGGTGAACCAGAGACGTGTCGACCTTACCGTGCGGAATAAAAATCTCATTTCCGTTGCGGCTTCGCCTTCGCACTTGCCGCGAAGCTTTTCGTTCCGCATGATCGTAAACCGTGTTTAAATTAAAGCACCGACTTTTTCGATGGCTTCCTTCTTCCGTCGCGAAGACTTTATTTTTATCGTCGACGGATTAAAAAAAAAACATTTTATTTCATTTACGACGGTATTGGGGAGATTCGTTCGCGAAAGTTCGAAGCCCGATTCTCGAAATCGGCCGGTATAAACGTCGAATGCCACGGATCATGTTCTGAATGTTGAAATAAAAGTTAATTTCCACCGAGCGCTCTCCCGGAAACCTATTAACGTTCACATCCCTCTTAGAGTCGTTTCAAATCTGGCCTCGTGTAATTCCACCGACCGGAACAGGTTGAATTTCATCGGTTCGAGGCAGGGTTATACATATATTTTGATAAAAAAAGCTATTGAAATTTGTTTAAAAACTTTTAAATGTTTTTATATGACAGAGCGATACGCGATGGAACGTGAGTAGCATATTTTAATAATGTTTTACAACGGACTTTGATTAAAAGCGTTGATTATAGCCAATGAATACTCGTGCCAATATATGTATTATACATATGTATACCTACATATATTGGCGATTGACGTGAAGTGAAAAGTGTCTGGCCATGATAAAATTCGAAATTAATCGAAGCGAAAGAATGAAGCACTCGATTTTCTATTCTATCATTTACATATGAACCAACCTCGGTTGAAGCCGACTGCAAACACAAGCCTCATTTAGAGTGGTCACTTTCGAAAGCACTCAGCCGACGGCCCTCGAAACCGCACCGCGAGTTCGGACGGTAAATCGAGTCCTGATAAAACGTTATCGATTGAAAACTCCGGGTCCCCCCCCCCCCCCCCTCCCTCCGGTTGTGTCCCACCCGGTCGATGGTTATATTTCATACGGTGTAATTGTTATTCGTTCCACGGTCATAAATTACATTTTCAATCAAGCGTTTTTTTTTTCAAAAGTAACCTTCGTATCACTAATTCTTTCCCGTATGTACGCTCTCCTATCGCGTAATTCCATCGCGTGTAACCGACTGGACATTAAATTATGCAAATTAATTCCAGTCTCACCGAACCACGGAAAATTATGTCTCTGTTTACCACGATTATCTTTTTCTATACCAACGTGTATTACCTCGTATGACGTACGAATCAAAACGAATCCATCGAGGAAACCGTTTGTGAGAGTGAAAATACACTATACATGTATGTATTCTTACCTTATTCCTTCCACCGTGTTCTCGCATGACGTTCAACCATCGGAGTCGATGCAAATAAGCAATCGTGTACCACGAGACCCGAACGATTTAGTCCAAGTTACCACGGATCGTGTGTTTGAGCTACGACGCCGGCGAATCGACGGCGCACGAGAGTAATCAGCGAAACACTTGGTATTCTTCCTGCTTCTAATATTCTTAGGACGTGCGCCGACTCCTCTCCACGAGACCACCAGGATCGCCGTGGTACCGGTTCTCCGGCGGGTTATTACGGACCAGCTTCCCGCTAACCGGTGTCCGTGGCGGCGTCGACACGAAATTCTTCGGTGCATCGTGTGAACACGTATACGATCGACGAGGGAATCGGGAATATAAGAGGGCCGTGCCGAACGTTTTTCTTGTTTTTTTTTCTTTTTTTTTCGGATATAAATGCCCGTGTAAATGAAACGTCAAGCAAGCTTTCATCGTGTAAATTGGTACACCGGTAACATAGAGGCACGATACAGAAAAAGGGTTCGATTGGTAGAGCTTTGACTGTGTATATGTATGTAACATATATAGAATGTGTATATGTATTTTAGGGAATAGTTGAATCTCGATTATAATTCCCCGTCGAGTATCTGGTGAATTAGATAAGCGTTATGAATATAAATGAATATGGATATTTCTGTTATAAATGTTATTATATCTGCGAAGTACACGTGTTTTCACTGGGAAATTGAAATACCATGCAAATATTATCGGTGAGTGTGTTTCAATGAATATTCTATTTATTAAACATAAATAATCTTTCGTATCGTTGCGCGTTCGAAAATAGATGTCGATCTAAATATAAAGTCTGTTGGAAATTCAATTCCGTTTTCCTTCGTTCCGCGTGCACCGCTATACTGTACATGTATACATATTGTATACATATACATATATGTATGTATAGTTGCATACATTGAATTCGTCGCTGGTATAATGGCAAACATTGATAAAACAATGCTACGCGACGGCGTGATGGTGGTACTATCTATAACGCGTTGAATTGACGTGCATCCTTAACATCGTTTTGCAGATCGCGAGGTAAAGTGTACTTTCCCGCAACGTCCACTCGAAACCTCGCCACATGTGAGCCGCTCCGGCGCGCTGGAATTGTGAACATTCAATTTCCAGCGGATTTCTATTTACTCGTTCTCTACCGTTTGACACGTTGAGCAGTCACGGATAAATGCCCGCGCGCTCGCTGTGTATTTTGTAGAGGAAATTAAGTCGTTTCAAGGAGTCCGTACAGTGTACCGCTGTCACCCGCAAATACAAAACAGTTTAAATTTCAAACAAACGTTACGTTTCCTATCGAAATTTCCATATAATTTCTAATCGATTAAATCAGAAACATTGAACGTAGAAACAACACCTCTACGATTTCTTGGTATAATAGACAATTCTATTCAGAAAAATGTAAACAGTTAATCATTATAAATTATAAATTAGTAAATTCATCGGAAAGGACCCATTCCAACATCTCCCATATCAAACTAAATTATCCATTACCATTAATTTATGTTCCTTATCACAGTGTATTTAATCCACTGTGAACTAGTTAAAAAAAAACTATTAATGAATCTCGCGATTCGATATTCCAGTTAAGAATCGTTTAGACATCCCTGTACACGATACATACATACATACACACATCCATATACATACCTGGTCGCGTTTCCGAAAGTCACGTGGCGTTATTCAACCGCACGAGTTCGCCGGCCGTTGTTGGCGCACGTCCGAACGTACTAACCCGCGGTCATTGTGAGCGTTCAATTTTCAACAGATTTCTATTTACCCCGGGTGTGTACCCTTTGGCCAGCAGAGCGGCCGCAGATCCATTGTCCAGCCGGTCTTTTCATCCCGGTGGACATCGCGCGCGACCGTCTGGCCGCCATAAATCGCGGACGACGAGTGCTCAGGAATCCCCCGGTGTCGCGCCGTCGTCGGTTCGCCGCGGGAGAGAAAATCGCCTTTTGTCCCTCGAGACGTTAATAATTACTCATGCAAACGAGCCGTACGAAGACGAGTCGCTCTCGTAGACCGTGCTCCGTCCGTCCGTCCGTATTCACTGGGTGCTCCGGAAGCACGTTCTGGCACACCCCTCTTCGCACGGGAAGATGAGACTCCGTGAAATTTACGATCTGAAATATCCACTGGGATATCAATTTTTCTTACTTACATCAAGCGAAACACTTTCGCGAGATATACCGGCGGAATTGCCGGGTAGTTCGTCTACTTTTATCATTTGAAATAATACTCGAGGTGTAACTATAGTATATTTAAAATTGTTATTTATTAGAAATCTCGTGTCATTTAAATGAATATTATTATAATTCTAAGATAATATTTCTAGAATTTAATGAGAATCTTAATAAAAGTATCTTGGATATTCTACGAGAATATTAATTAACGAACGGATTAAGATTATGTAATATTTCGTTGGTTCTTGGCAATTAGTGAATTACATGTAGCCAGTGAAGTATCACGACGGTAATATATCTCTGGCTTTTAAAATTCCATCTCCGTGTAGAGATAGCGTTAACTGGGTACTTTGAGATCGCCCTGTACCTGACACACTACGTACACGTACGCGTTCCACCGTCGTTTCCATCTCTTTCCCGTCCCTTGTACACTAATTAGAATAAACAGGTTGCCGACAGCGGGGCCCTCATGAGGCTTATCGAGCGGTCGATTAAGGATCGCGATGCTATCGTTCTGCCAACGAGGGCCCTGTTGCTTCGAAGATCTCGTAAACTCGTTCCTCTTGCGGGACAATGAGAGAAAAAGAAAAAAGAAAAAGAAAAAAAGAGAAGAACAAGGAACGTCGACGAGAGAACAAACGAAAAGAGGGGCCAAGGACACGTGCCGGGAGAAAAAGAGTGTACTTTCGTGTTCCCGTGCACCAGATATTCGGACAGCGTGTAGTACCAGCCCTGCTTGTAATTGCTCGATTCGATCATTATAAAACGACGCGTTTTATTGCCGCTAAGACAGTCGCCGATCGTGTTCTCGTCGACGGTGATATCGTTAGTCGTCCCCATATCTTTTTCTTTCTTAAAGCACATGGGATCGTGATTTGCTTCGTGAATGATGGTAACCGGTGTCGAGTGTACCACCGATTGGTCGACAAATGATCGTATCGGTGTCGATAAAATATTTTGATAGATCGACGACAAATACAGGAAGGGGAAAAAATACTTTCTCGTTGGGACCGGATGATTTTGTATACATATATCCTTAAATTATCACCGTTGAAATATTTTTTGGTACGCAGGTAGATATTTTTATCCGTCAAGCGTACGGTTATCTGAAATTTCGCGCGGTAAGTTACGCTTGTATTATGTGCGAGATAAGAGTTGGAATAAAATAAGAGAATAATAATAATACGAATTTTATTGTTCTCGCCGGTCAGAGGCGAACTCACGATGCGTAAAGCTGCCTGTTGCGGTGACCCGCGTGAGAAGAAACGCGGGGAATGGAAAAATTTCAAATAATTCGCATAATATACGTCTGGTCCGCTATGCGAGTCCCCGAAGGGGTTAAGTAAACCGAGCATAGTAAGGAGCATACTTGAATGATCGTTAAACAACTTTGCCGTGTTGTGTACACCAAATAAATATCGTATCGGGCTCTGCCCGACATGTTAAAACGGCATTCAACATCGTATTTCGTAATACATACCATTTCATCGACCGGGCTATAAAAATTAGAATTTCAATGAGTCAAGAAAAATACTCGTGTAATAAATATAAAGGGTTAAATCCAATAAACACCTGTCACATAAATTCTATATGAAATTCATGGATCAACCTTAGTATTTTCATATATAATATTTTCACGTATTTATCATCTATACCAGAAACGTAACGAAAAGTTTATAATAGAAATTAACAGTTGAATATTACAATGATCAACTTTCGATTCCTTTTTCTAATTAAAATTTGTATTTTGCCAACAACTAAACGAGAACTTTTTCCTACATCTAATAAACGTCTATCCGAAAGCGTAGCCGGCTAGATTATCGTAGCAATCAGTGGCAGCGTGTTGTTGAGCGAACGTCGTCGAGTTGACGGTTCATCTGGATTACGTCCGATACGTCCGTCAATGCGGGACCAATTAACCTTCCTTTTTTTTGTTTTGTTTCGTTCCTCCCGCGATGTATCCAATCGAGAAAGATTGAAAGGGTGGCTGCCGACCGTTGAAAAGGGTAGCGCCCTGCTTTCTGCTGGATATTAGGCGTCGGATTAACTGTCGAAGCCGACGAACCACTCGGCGTTTCCTCTTTTATTTTCAGCAATCTGAACGCCGCGGCTGAAACTACATCCGCCGCGTACACCTGTTCCAAAATCGAGGATTACATTCTGCCCGTCGTATATCCGGGGGCCGGTTTCCAACAGGCGGAGAAATTAACCGGGAACACAACGATATCCGCGACGTGTATCGTGCCGGATAGAAGAAAATGAAAATAGAGACATTCGTGCATGAAAGTCGGCCTCTTTCGTATAGCGAAGAATGAAAATCGTATGTGTGTTCGCAGTGGCGAGGCAAAGATTCCTTACCGTGGTGGTACGTCGCATACATGTATAGATCGCCCGTGGCATTTTTCTTTCATCGCGGAAAGAATCGGAAATACATATGAAGAAGCCAGCGTAGTATTTTCCCACGTAGTACATTTCGAACCGTCTCATTCTTCGGGAGTGCTTTTCCGAAGTACGTATGTATCGAGGTTTTCATATTTTCATCGGTGTATCTCGTTCACGTGGAAATAACGTATGTTATTGCCGACATATTGGATAGGTTACTTTTCTGCATCGGAGATTTCGTATATAATACGTAGGGTTCGTTCGATTAATCGGTCGGTGAAATCGTTCCTGATTAATATCAGAAATTGACAGCGCTAAATACATAATTCATAAGATCGGTAGTCGGATCGGAAGAACTATCTTAAGCGACGAATTTTTGTTCAATACCGTTCGATTGTAATCTAAACGTGTCACTGTTATCGATAATAATAGACACATCTCGTTGGATCAGGTCGGATTAGCGGATATACAGTTATGCCGGGTAACACCACGGTCTTTCTTCAATCTGCCCAACGAACCGATGCGAAATCAGTTTGTACCATTTTAGACACCGTCTGAATTCTATCTACGATCTGTTGTGACAGTTGAGCGATAGCGTAATAAGTTTTATCGGATCCGACCGGTCTCGTTTCACGCGTACGTTCATCTCTGCTACGGTAGCCACGAAGAGAGACAGTTAACTTCAGGGTGAAAGAGTGGAATCAAATTATACACGCGCACATACAAAACGCACACATACACACAAATATACATCCATACATATATATACAGACGTACACCTGGCCTTTCTCGACATCCTCATTTGCATACGATTTGAAGAAAGGCTTTAATACACGTGTACATGTATACGCGTTCCGTTTGTCGTTGTATTCTATAGGTATACATATACATACATATATATATTCGACGGTTTGCCGATAGAAACGTATGGCATTTTTATGCAAATCTCGGACATCTCGCCGAACGACAACCGAGTCCTTAGAGCCCGTTCGACCGGTCGAAGTTCGGACTACGAATACACACAAGACGGAGGGTTTTTGTTTTACGAGCGTTTCGTAGTATGCGCTGTTTTAATATTTGTCGTGCTAGCGTCTCGGTATTAAAGTGGCCACGGTTGACCGAGCAGTTTATAGGCGGTATTTAAATATCCGCGTTCGTCCTGTACAAACGCCGGCCCGTTGGAAAAGATGTCATTACCCGTACGTTTGAACGCGACACACTTCAACGTCTCGTTAAAGATCACCGGTGACCGCTTCCACGGGCATTAAGAGATTTTTACGCGGAACGGATATTGTCCGGATTGCACTCGTTCGACGCGGTAATTGCCTTGTGTAATGTACGCCCGCTTAAAAACAATAATACGATCGTAAATTATCATCCTTACCTGTCTTCACATTTACGGCATGTCCCCCCACTTTTCTTAGTTGGAATTCTTTCCACTGGTAATTAACAGAAAAGAATAGAAGAAACACACGGGTATACGACACGGTAAAAGTTTACCTTGATATTAAACACCGTTTTCACTGCTGTCTTCATTAACGATGGAATCTCGTGGATATTATCATCGATACATACCTTCTTCTGAATGTCTTAACGAGTACACGTATATAACTATAAAATTGCTATAACATACGAAATGAATAAGTATTGAACTTAGTAACGAGTGCGACGGTGTACGGTAATTTTACCGTACGATTCCTTGGGAAATCATATTTACGTCGACGTAATCTTTCGAATCGGACACAGAGTGCCGACGGAACCGTCCGTCTGCGGACTTTCCGTTCGTGCGGAGAAACGATCCCCGTAACGAGTTTACCAACGGAAAAGGTAAATGATTAAGTCAGAGGTAAACGAAGGGTGGGTGGGTGGTTGCAGGGCGGTCAGGAAAGGACGAATGGAAAGAAAGAGAGACGTTTTTAGCATTCACGTGCCGAAAGTCTAAAAGCCATTACCGTCCTGCGTGAAATGAGGTACGGCTACTTATAGATTACCTCCGTCAGAGAATTCGTGCGGCAAATACGAAACTGAATTTGGCCTCTCTGTTACTTTCTGCCTTCGTTTCACGTCTCGTTCCGCGGGTGTCTTTTTCGCCGAAAAACCTCGCCTACCGACGTGTATATGTATCTATGTGTATGTATACATATATATACGTATACTCTCTTGTTTTCTCTCTCGCGAGTCGCGCAGTTAAGTAGTTTTGTCTACGTTTCGCACACCGTCCCGATCCGCGAGACGGACAGAAGAAACAGCCACGGCGGTAAACCGTGGAATAAATTCACGAAAAGACGAATACGGGCTGCCACGGTGGAATGAAACGAAGTGTCACTCTCTCGCGTACCGGGTACCCTACGTGGGGGCAATAAATTCACGGGCGCGTACACTGTTGGACGTGTTCCTGATTTCATTCCAGCGCCGGATACCCCGACGGTGAAGGAAGGAAGGTAGAGGTAGGTAGGTAGGTAGGGCGAGAAAATAAATTAAACTCGTGCCTTTTAAAATAGTTCCCCCTCCTTTGTCCCCTCGCCCTCCCCCTCGACCCCTCCCGCGTCCATTTTCCCTGGCAGTTCCGTTTTGAATATGCAAATATATGTTGATTCGAGAAATTTTTAGGTTCATGACATAATGATGATGACGACGATGCCGACCACGGAGATAGAATATTAAGGGATCCCTTCCGATGGTGCCCTATAATTTCTAAAGAACGCGAAGCTTTTAAAGATGCCCATTCTCACGAAGAGGATCGAGTTAAGTGCCAGACGGTAGTGATTATGTTCAATTTCATTTCGTAGATGATTTCAGACTAATGTCGAATAATCGTGTATCCGTGCTCGATACCCGTGATCTTTGTATTAATTTAACGTTTCGATGGTTCCTTACCGTTATCGTGTTCGACGGAACGATTTCTAATTCTCGAATATAGCGTTTTAGAATTGGAAATATGTATTTTTTCCGTTTCTCCGCGTTGTACTTTCACCGATCACGTGGTTGCCGAGGAATCGTTTATCCTCGAAATTTATACAACGTTTAATTCAAAGATGGGTCCTCTGATTCTTATACGTATATCGATGGTTACGGTACAAATGGTAAAAGTACATTTCGTTAACGTCGTTAGACAATTTGAGAGATGAATCGGGTGGGCATCGGATAGTTAAACACGAGCGTGGCTCACGCGAGCACGATCGCCATAAATCGCAATCGTCGGTTGCAAGGGCGTTACACGAACGTTAATTATCGTGCGGCCGATTGAATTGACACGATAAAAACTAGCTGGCTTCTTTGCCCGGAGGCTATGAAAGGGTTGAGTTTGTGCCGGGTGGTCGAGCCAGATTCCTCGTGAAATAATATTCTATCAGAAACCGGCGAAAACAAAAAAAGGAAGAAAAAAAAAACTATCGCGCCACTTTCAATCACAACCAAGTCATTTTTTTTTTGCTCGGATCCTATAAAAACTTCTTCGATCGTATAAAAAGAAAACTACACAAGTCTTTGAAGAATATAAACGTTCTGGTACAAACTCGAAATTACATTCCACAAATTGGAAAAATCTTTAAACGACACGAATACCGTGGGTGGAACAGAGTTGGACGTAAAAACGTATCTTTTCATCGTCGGATTAATTAGACTCTCCATGGATATAATAACGTCGACGACGACAGCGACGATAGCGACGTCGGCGTAACGCAGGGCCGGTATAAAAATTTCAACGGGGCACCGGAAAAAGATAAAACTTTATGCACTCTATATCATCCAGTAAATTCTGCTCTATGGCATATTGAATTTCGATTTTTATACGCATCCTTAAACACTTCCATTACTTTCCCAATAGCGCATCGTCGGTAGTTCCCGGTATGCACTCGCGGTACCTCCTCGCAAGGTTTATGCATATTCGAAGGGTGCACTCTGCATATAAATGCGATCTCAGGGCGTCCAAAAGACGGCGTTTAGAGGCAAAGAGAGGAGCATCACGTCCATCGAGACATTTTTCGCTGCGGCTTTGGCCGAGACCCACCCTCCCCGTGTATTTATATACGTATTTATATACACCGTGCTTCGTATTTATATGTACGCATCTTTCGTCCCGACGAAACGCTTCCAAGGATTATAAAGCTCGCGAAATATTTTCGGGCCACGGCCGTCATAACTCAACTGACTCTCGTTTTATTCTTCTCCCGCTCGCCGTCTCGTCCTTTTCCCTTCCTATATCGTTTTTTTTATTTTTTTTTTTATTCCCTTTTCTCTCACCCCGCCGTACCAGTGCAGAACCACCGGCTTCCGTTGGCACAATGGAGCGTTCGCGAAATATGGACACACATTTGTCGCGTGTTATTCTTATACAGCAGCTGGATGTGTCTATTAGCTCGGCGATTTTATAGGAAATATTCATACGAGCGGTATAAAAATCGACGGGAAATTGATTTTATGTACGACGATGATTTCAACACCCACCGAGTCGCAGAAAAATAAGATACAATAACAAAGTCTTTGTTTCCCTTTCTGCATCTGTTTCTTCTCTTTACATATATTATATCCTTTTTTCATACACTACATTGTGGTAAAGTATGAAATGAAATTGAATCTAACTATGAGGCGAACATGATACAGCGTAGATGGAAGGGGAATTAAGTAAATGCCTATAATTCGATCGTACTAAGCGACAAGGTAATTTTAATCTCCCGCCCATATATAGGAATTTAATAGCATGGAGCGCGAACAATTGCAGCTTCGCCGGTGTGATTAATTAGATTAAAGTATAGGTCTCATCCGTCGATAATATTCCCGATAAAGATCGAACGTCGATGAATGGCAAAGCCCGGTCTGGCAACCCGCCGGTCCTGTTGGGCCCTCTCAATGAAGAAAGGAACAAGACTCTCGTTCTTTTTGCTTCTCTCGGCATCTCCCCCTTCGTCGTGAATGTCATAAAAGCCTCGGTACGTGAAACTATTTCTGTTGGTGACAACCAAGTATCCGTTCTGGTACGCGCAGAAGATATACCGTCCTTTTAGCTCTCGTCAGTCTTCCAATCGGTACGGCAACCAGAGAAGAATAAAAAAGAAAAGAACAGAAAAGAACAGAAAAGAAAAGAAAAGAAAAATTGAAAAAAGAAAAATCAAGAAACACCGACCGTTTTTTTTTCTTCGTTGAAGCGTAAAACGAAAGTGTTTCCTTGACGTTCAGATTTTAATTTACAACGAAGGGGTTTTCAAGGAAGAATCAACATCGTACAATTTCGTTTATTTTCTCATACTATTCACTATCGAGACCTTTTATCGAGAGGATATCACGTGGTGAACGCAAGACGGCGATGATAATCGTGAGACTAAAGTTGTAACGACAGCGTTATTGGTAATTCCTCTTTCATGACTCCGCCGGCTCGGTTGCAATATCAAACGTTATATCGCGGTTATGTTTGCGTTTCATTGACAGTAATAGACTGGTCGTCGCCGGGGGAGAGTTTGCCAGCCATTTCGAATTGTAAATCATCGCGGATGATATTTTCCGAGTTCGCAACGGGGCAGTAGCAGAAGTCAAAATACATCGTAAGGATTTACCATCGTTGGATTCTGCGGAGATAATATTACCGGCACGATTTCTGCCACTTCGGCATTCATGTATTCTTGTCGTAAACGACAATGACATCCTTCTCCGTGATGCAGCCACGGAACCGTTATTTCCATTCTTCCCGAATTAGAAAACGGCTTTACTGCCGGCGCTCGTGCGGCATAATTCATGGAAACGTTTCCCGCTGTCAGCCATGGCATGGATCCAATTTGATTATTAATTTCGATTTTCGTGATTAAGGTGCGGGTCTGCCCGTACCCGCCATAATACATCATTGAAGACAGATTTTCATTGATTTCCTAGGAAATCAGCTACTTATACGGACGTTCAATCGTTTCCTTAATAATTGACACAAATAGCCTCGTATAATTATACATCGTACTATAGTTCAACTTCTAATTCAACGTAAATTTGATCGATTACATTCGATAAGATAGATTCGATAGAAATTTACAGAAATTTTACGATCAGACGATTTAGATCGCGATTACAGATGGGTCGTTCATTCTATCCGGGCAATTCGTGGCTATCTTTTTCTACTTGGACCGAGTTTTGACAGAATGCCATAACTGTGTTGCGAGGTGGAATATCCCCTCGAGTTTCCGAGACGGTGAAACTGCGTATGGCGCTATCATCTCGTCTGATCTGGTCGTAAAGATTCCACTGGCACAACTTTCCCTCGTAAGACATAACGCACGGGCGAGCGTAACGCGGTAACACATCGGGAAATGGGACATACATATACATTCTCACCTAATTAAAAGAAATCGTATCGCGTACAACGGATCGCTCTCGAAGGAAAATTGATCGCATTCCGCGACTGCTAATCAGACAGAACAAACCGTTATAGCATAGTTTCTCCGTATCGTCGGATGGATGGTACGTCAATTAACAAAACAAATGTTGCAATTAATGGTTAATATTATGCGTGCGTTACTCATTGCCGTTACTCGTTAAGTGCCACACAGACGGAGCAATTAATCGCATCATTCCTCGGTCGCGCGGGGCTCGGGCTCGCAATTTATCGCTCTGATTCCGTTGCAGATGATGTGCTAAAAACAAATGAATGTCCCCATTGTGGAGAGGCATCCTCCCCCACGACATATGCGCAGTACTTGAAAATCCGACGTGCATGTGTCCTTAATTATTCTCGCTGTTTTACGATGTTCAATTGCCGATGTAATTATGCGAACACCTCCATTAAGCTTATACGTACCCTCGTTTTTTTTCTGTAACAGATGAGATGTTAAGAACACAGACTGCGACGATCTGTTTTCCAGTGAATACTTAATTAGGCTTTATATATGTTGGCATTGTTACATGATTGTTATGTGTTTTCATTAAATCATTTATATGCGACACTTACTGGTGCTGTGACGTCATTCTCAAAAATTCATCAACTCCGTATCATCACCTCCCTAACGTCATATATAATTGGTACACAGTTTCCATTGTGAAAAAATTGTTGGAATATTATTCTAAGTCTTCCTAAACACGAAATACATAATTCCAATACGAGATCCTTACTGTCTTCAACCTTCAACACAAGACTTATTTCACTCGGTGGTTCGTTCCACCGACCACGAAAAATGTCATTGAAACGTTCACGAGTGATGTCTACATCCTGCTTGTTTCGATTGTAAGCTGCATTTCCCCCCCGCCGTAACTGCTGCCGCCACTCTTCCTGCCACGGACCGATATTTTTTCATACGCCGACGAGTTCAAAACGTTTCGGGGCCCCCTTCGCGGCGTAATCACGTAATTACGCGCATTAAAAGGAGCCTTCTCGTAGGTACCAATTTAATTTCCGAATTTCCAGCGGCGAATTACCTTGACTGCCGAGGAGTCCGGCGGTGGATGCGAGAGGGAGCGAACCGACGCCGCCGTCGCAATTCAGGACCATTAGCGAAATTACTCAGTGTGGAACGCGCGCGCCGACCGGCCCGTTCCGTATACGACTTTTTTCTTCGTCGATCAGGCGAAAAACGGCGTAAAGCCCCCGCTCGGAGGACCTTTCGCCCCGCGCGGAACGCATTTCGTGGTTACGGCGCACCTCAAAAGCCGACCGAAAGTTATGCGCCGACCTCACCGCGTAATCTTTGTTGAAACATGAGCTGCAAAGTACGTAATAGGACGTTAACTGCACATTTCAGATTTTTCATGCGACCGCGAATTTTGACGGTGCACGAACCGTGAGAGAGAAACGCGATCTTAACTAGGTACCTTCAACCCTGGTATACTGTACTGTATAGTGTATTCACTATAGTATATATGTATGTACTTATATTAAAAAGGTGAATAAAAATATGCTAACAATATTATTTATCACGTTAAGATCCCTAGTATTTAATACAAAGATTTATAAACACTTCTCACACATTTATTCGATATCAAAAAGAAAAGTAACGAATCTAGTAACAGTGATTCCCTCTATTAACTCTAATTCACAATTTTGTAATAACCGGTTGTAAAGACGATATCGACGATGATGTCGGTTATGTATCAGCGGTAATAACGGAAATAAATTTCCATAGGCAGTACCCTCCAACCGACATCCCATTTCCTTACGAGCCTAATAAAGACAAATACACACCCTCGCCTACTGACCACGCAAAACCCATGTCCAGGAATACTGTCGAGCACATTGAGCAGAAAATCGTTTACAGCGACGCGATTACGCATACCCAGGTAACCACGTCCACATGGACACTACTTGCGGCAAGATACGCGGATGTACCATTATCGGTACGCGTGGGAGGCGCTTACGTACATACATCTACAACCGGGTACGAGGAGTGTCGTGCCAGGACTGGCATCGATCTTGCCTATCCGATAAATACGTCGGTTCGTCCTGCTCTCTCTATCTCTCTTTCCCTCTCCGGCACTCTTGTTCTCTGGCCATTCGCAATTTTACGAGCTGTTTCAAGAGCCGTGACGCTGCAATCTCACGGCCAACAATACCTGCTCTCTCTCTCTCTCTCTCTCTCTCTCTCTCTCTGTCTCCTTCTCTCATTCTATCTCCTTTTTTCACCCCTTTCTCGGACCTTGCAACGAATTGCACCATGATCTACACGTAACACGTACACACTCGCGATGCAAATGTCTATTTACTATGACGTCATCAATGAAAGAACGTGTCTTTAGTGTTTTCTGTCACTCTGACGACGGTTCGAGGTTTCTTTTCGCTGGGAATTATAAAAGAAAATGTTTATTTAGTGGAATAATTTGCCTTTTACAGGATGTTTTTAGTTAATCGTGGAATTTGTTTTTTGGTCCAGAAATTTGTGTGTTTTAATGAAGCTTTAGCGAACGCTGTCGCAACGCGGTTTGACAAAGTTGACCGACATTTCCGGCCATTAACGGGGATTAAAAAAATATCAAATTAAAATGAATAAGCCCGGTTTTCCCGCGTCTGAATTATGCATAAATTTCCCAACGTATCCGAACGACGTGTCCGTTCGTGTCTTCCATTACGTCGGTGGTATAATTCTATGTATCCCCCTTGTCTGCGTGAAAGGAAGGGGCTCCCGCGTTCCCGTAGCCGGACGATATTTTCATCCGAATGCCCAGCAATCCGCTACATTAGTTTACGTCGACGGCTAAGCGCTCCTTAAACGGTTCATGCATTATGGATTAAGAAATCTGAATTCCCGCTAGAGCGCGAGCGAGCAATCAGAGAAGGCTGCGTGTTCTCTCCCCTCCCCCTCCCCCCTTCCCGCAATTCTCCTTAGTAGCGTCACTGACGATGATAACGTTAAATTTATTCAGTGGAAAAGTTCAGCGTCGAAAAGCGCCGGTGCCTCGCAAACCGACCGCTCTTTACCGCTCTTTCGTTCTCTCTTTTCAAAACTTTTGACCTGGGGGACGCGATGCCTTGGCCATTAGCTGTGAACCGTTTACGAAGACTGCCACCGTTGACATCCTTTTTATAACATAAAGGCTGGTTTTAATCTCCGCGAGATCACTCGCCTCCGTACACTGTCTCCGAAAAAACGACGAGCTGATAATTAACGGTCTTATATAATTAGAAAAAGTTTTAATTTATTATACCCTGCAGGAAGGCTACCTTTTGTAGCTTTGAACAAGAATAAGAATACAGAGTCTGCGTCAAGTGACACGCGACTTTCCGGTAAACAAAGATCGTCCTCCCCCCGCCCCCGTTGGTCTTTTCTAACGAATTAAATTCAGTACACGCGTCGTTAAGAATTTAGCTAATTTCTTCGGGACGACGTACTTAAACTTCTATTCCGCGTGTAATTAGGCGAACACGGATTAAAACAGCGATTATATTCCTAACAACACGTTCCTCGTAGAGTATCCTACTGAAAACATTCTACCCCACCGGTTTCTACCGTACGTACAATCCTTTTTAATCTAAATAAAGACACTGTTTTGTCTACAGTCAAGTACAGAGATTACGTAACACGTGCACCAGACTCTAAACACTTGCTAGAACGTCCCCCAAGATTCTCCGCATATTTTCCAATCATCCTCTACGGGTCTCGTTTCAACAATGTACGAAAAACGTTTTACGTTTCGCAGTTTTCACCTTCGCCGGGCGAAGAGAGTCGCTTGTAAAAAAGAGTCGGTCCTGTCATCACTGTACGAAGGTAACAGCTGTAAAGAGTCAACACGGCATCCAAATATACGACAGTATACAGACACAAGGTGTCAGGCCCGTACGAGGTGGCACGACGCGACTGTCACGTACAGGCTGCGACCGGGCTTCATCCACCACCCCGTCGAGATGCAATTTCCGCTATTTTTACCCGAAAAGCTTCTCGGGGCATCCCCGCGGCACGTTCCTCAAATAAAGTCTCCGTAGAGTCACCCTCCCGCGTGTGCGATGCCGACTCGCGTTTAAGTAAGTGTGCGTATTCGAGATACCGTCGCCTACATATATGTATGTATTCACGGTACTTATACAGGGTGTTCCAGGAAGTCGCGAGGATCCGGAACCAGGTGATAGTTGAGGTAAGTCTAACCCTTACCCCTTGAGAGTTGCTAATTTTTCTCTTATTTTGGTGACTGAGAGTCACCTCTCGAGTGTAAAGGGCTAGTATAGAGATTTCTGAAACAGACAGTACAAGTTCTGCACAGGTGGGGTATTGTACCAGTAGATACTGTCGCGCCAACGGAGCCTTCCCATTGGCTGTCGTTTTTCTTTAATAACAAGCCACGGATGAAGGTAGGACACTGAAAATGTTACATCCCTATATTAGAATTACGTCAGTTATGATCTGGTTCCGTGTCCTCGAGACTTTCTGGGACACCCTGTATATACTGTACAGCTTATATGTATGTATGTAGCATACATACTTGGTCGAAGACAAGAGTCTTGTTCTTAGTATCGCGTGGTTGATACGCGAGAAGCAACCTCTCCGAATCCTTTCGTGAGCTCCGACGATCCAGTGATCTCGCGGAAGCCACGTGGATCCGACTTCCACGGTCTGAGTCATACTTACCGCGAGCCACTTGGTGTCTCTGCTACTAAATTGTTGCCAGACTAGTTGTGCGAGATGGTGTATAAGGCACGGGCGACGTACAAAAGCGGACGGGGACATCCTGACGGGGCAATAAAAAAGCATGGAACAAGGAATTATTCGCCCGTGATAAAAACACCCGACGGTGAACTGTTAGGCACGTCTATCCTAGATTCAAACCGAAAGTGGTAACGTTGAGACTGACGTTAAAACGATAAAAGGGTCTTAATATTAAAGTTACGTCTAGACTCTAGGGTCTTAGAGTCTGATTTTTAAAGAGAGAAATGAAACGAAAAAAAAGAGACATCATTAACGAAAACTTTTCCTGTACATATACATAAATGTATCTAATATAATTTATACCCTGTTAAATTGAAAATTTAATAGATTTATTAGGCCATAGTGTTATTAGCATCGTTTCAAACCTTGCCATTTTTTAATCATACCCTAGACACATTAAACACACGGTGTCCCGTATCCCAATCGAAATTACTCGCGTGTTATATCGCGGCGCGTGACAGTCCTCATATTTTCGCTCGTTGTCCGACGTTTATCACGTCTTGTTTGATGACGTTCTTCTCGTCGACGTTTGTTTTGAACTCCCGGGACATTCGTAGCAGCGAACCACGGCGACGTTCTGTTCCCTTCCTCGTCTTCCCTCCGTTCCCGGTCGCCGTCGTTCTTTACTCCCGGTCGCCGAAGAGCTCGTAATACCTTCAGGGATACCGTTTAACGTCTCGTCATCTGACAGGAAGGATTCCAGTGGCGCTCGCTGCCGGGAGCGCGGTACGTTTCAGACGATTAAATTCATCCGCGCCGACAGACGAACGGACCTTAAGCCGTAGGATCATGCCGTAGCTCAATTTCAGGCGCGACAAGCCGCGGCCCTCTAATCCGGTGATCAGGATAATCGTCCGCTGTACTCACCGCAGTTAGCAGGCTACGGGCTTTGATTGCGGAGAGGTCAGGAATACTCGTTCGAGACTTTTTCACCGCGATCGGACAGCCCGAGGACGTAATCTGTGAAGAAATGACTTTATACCGTGAATAGAAGATTTAAGGGTGACGATTAGACGTATAATTCTCTTTCTATTGACCGTGGAACATGAGTATAAAGAGTAATCTATAATTTATGATTAGAACTTCCGGTATTTAGAATATATTCTGAATAAATATCAGTAAGGGTTATACTATATCGTTTGGCAATAGTATATGAATTGTATAATCAAATATAGTTATTTCCATTGAGATTAAACGCAGTCTATAAAGTTATGAACTAACAGTAATATACAATAAGTCTATTTAGTATACCCAGCACTCACAGTGGAAGTAGGCAGAAATGATAAATGCAGAAAATTCTAAACGTTCATCATCAGGATGTTTTATCGCGTCGCGTTGACGCAACTAATTATCACCGCGGTGCTCGGTTGACAAATTTCCTGTTCTTGGGTTGGAAATGTACTATTGTAAGGGGGCGCCGATGCCCGTTTGGGCATCCACGGGATGAGAAATTATGCGCGTGGGATAGTAGGATAGAAGACCGCGGAGGAGCCGAAGGAACGAAGGTGGATGTTAAGGTGAAGGAAGGATAGGCTCTCTGCGATTGTATCGGCCGGTGTGAATGTCCTGTCTGGTAGTTAAGATGGCCGTGGCACAAAGGGAGGGGTTCGGGAGAGACGCAGGGGATGCCCGGAGAGAAGTTTTATTGCGACAAGTGCGCTGCTCTCTTCTACGGCCCCCATTACCGACCGACTTCCGGTCGGCACTGAGAATCACCAGAGAACAACGAGGTTGAAATGCAATTTACTCTTAAGTCGCGTCCGTCTAAACTCGAGAGTCGCTACCCTCGGTGTACCGAGTGTTCCTTTGCCATCGAGAGCACGTCGCTAGCAATTTCGTATTTACCGATCCCACGCTTTAAACTACCATCGAACGCCGTACTACATAGCTATCACGGTACTACAAGTGCCGCGAGCATCGTAAATCTGTTTTGTTTGCCGAGAGACAATTATTCGATCGGTGGATTAAGTGCGCTGCGGGACAAATTAAAACGACCACCTTACGATCCGGATGGTTCCGTAATGATTACATCACTGGCACGACTGCTATTCATCGACGGTGTCATTGTTCTATCTCGTCTTTTCACGTTGTCAATGATCAAAGTAAACGTCGATAACCCCGTCGTATCTAAACGAGTATTTACATTTAATCCTCTTAAAACTTAATATTCCTTTTTGAAATACATCAAATTTCCCCTGTCGAACTACGTTCTATATTATATATGTATAGTAGACAAAAAAAAAATAAATCTTCAATCATCCAGGGACCGACGTCACTAGTCCCCAGAGTATTCCGCCGCATAGTTCGTTACTACGGTCGAAGCCCGGTTCAATCTACACGTGTAGAGATACCGCGGTTGTTGCCGCGGATAAGCTCGATTGCAGCGTGTAACCGGCCTGCAGGGGGCATCTCGAATCATGAGCGTGCACTGATATCCGCGCGATGATAACGACGTGGGGAATATAGCTCGTGCCGCAGCCGCTAATCTCGCCGCGAACGTAACCGTATCTTTTCACGGTGCCCTCTGTCTCTATTCACCGTGAAAGGACCGGGCATTTAATTATTCCTGCGGGGCAACGGTAACGACCGGGAACCGCTGATCTCCGTGGTGGATCTGGAGCAAGAAAAGGGCGAGCGACGATCCTTTCGACGGGAATCGGATTTGACTGTCCACACGGCCGGGAGACTTTAAAGCCACGTGTATGCTTGTACTGTGCACGTGCGCCTCTCTCTTTCTCTCTCTCTCTCTTTCTCTATGAATCGTCGTTTAATGGTATTCTTATCGCATCGAGCTCAAAAGGATAATCCTAGAAAAAGAATGGTATTTAGGAAAGAAAACTTGATTTCGGCAAGAATAGTATATCCACAAAAAGCATCGAAAATGCAAAGCTATGGGCCAAGTACAAGAGAATGTTACATTGGAATAGGTTGCTCATTAACATAAACTGCATTTTACACAGGATTTGAAATCAATCAAATGTGAGCAAGTTTGATTGATTTCAAATCCTGTGTAAAATGCAGTTTATGTTAATGAGCAACCTATTCCAATGTAACATTCTCTTGTAATTGGCCCATAGCTTTGCATTTTCGATGCTTTTTGTGGATTCTTTCGTCATTTCCGCAAATTTTTAGATATCGACCTGAATCTTTCACTGTCTTATTGGGCTTCGAATTCCGCGTCCAACACGTCCCGGATCGTTTTAATATCTCAATCATTGTGGAAATGGCGAGCAAATTACGAAAATCGCGAAAAATCGTCAAATTCAACCAGTTTTTTGGTCGGCATTCGCTCAATTTTTGAGATAGCCGTCTGAAACTTGTACCATTGTTTTAGTTGGGAAATTCTACGCCAGATCAATGTATAATAGTCGTACTTTTCGAAAATTTCATTTTTCGCAAAAATCTGAAGGGGGTAGGTCAGGATTTTTTGCGATTTTCGTAAATCGCTTGCCATTTCCACAATTTTTGAGATATTAAAATGATTCTTTCACTGGCTTATTCGGCTTCGGATTCCGCGTCCAAAACGCCCCAGATCATTTTAATATCGCAAAAATTGCGGAAATGACGGGCAAATTACGAAAATCGCAAAAAATCCTGACCTACCCCCTTCAGATTTTTGCGAAAAATTAAATTTTCGAAAAGTACGACTATTATATGTTGATCTGCCGTAGAATTTCCTAACTAAAACAATGGTACAAGTCTCAGGTCGCTATCTTTAAAATTGAGGGAATGCCGACCAAAAAACTGGTTGAATTTGACGATATTTCGCGATTTTCGTAATTCGGCCACCATTTCCGTAATTTTTGAGCTATTAAAATGATCCAGGGCTCTTTGGACGCGAAATCCGAAGCCGAGTAAGATGCAAAAAGAATCAGATCGATATCTCGAAAATTGTGGAAATGACAAGCGAAAAACGAAAATGGTGAAAAATCCCTGACCTATCCCATTGTGCAGGTCAGGGATTCACCCACATTTTCGTTTTTCCCTCGCCATTTCCATAATTTTTGAGCTATTTTAGTGATCGAGGTCATTTTGGATGTGTAATTCAAAGCCGAATAAGACAGTGAAAGAATCAGATCGATGTCTAAAAAATTGTGGAAATGCCGAGGGAATTACGAAAATCACGAAAAATCGTCAAATTCAACCAGTTTTTTGGTCGGCATTCGCTCAATTTTTGAGATAGCGACCTGGGACTTGTACCATTGTTTAAGTTAGGAAATTCTACGGCAGATCAATGTATAATAGTTGTACTTTTCGAAAATTTCATTTTTCGCAAAAATCTGAAGGGGGTAGGTCAGGATTTTTCGCGATTTTCGTAAATCGTTCGGCATTTCCATAATTTTTTAGATATCAAAATGATTCTTTCACTGCCTTACTCGGCTTCGGATTCCGCTTCCAAAACGCCCTGGATCATTTTAATAGCTCGAAAATTACGGAAATGACGGGCAAATTACGAAAATCGCAAAAAATCCTGACCTACCCCCTTCAGATTTTGGCGAAAAATTAAATTTTCGAAAAGTACAACTATTATATGTTGATCTGGCGTACAATTTCCTAACTAAAACAATGGTACAAGTTTCAGATCGCTATCTCAAAAATTGAGCGAATGCCGACCAAAAAACTGGTTGAATTTGACGATTTTTCGCGATTTTCGTAATTTGCTCGCCATTCGCGCAATTTTCAAGATATAAAAATGATCGAATATGTTTCGAATGCGCATTCTGAACCTTAATTTTATGAAGCTTGATGTCAAAAACGTAACGTAACAAACATTTCTAATTTAATATGTTAACAATCTGGATGTGTGTGAGAGGAAATTTCATATACTAACATATATAAAATCTACGTTATCGGCAGAAAAATTATCTCGCATGGAATGAAACATATGTTAGGGTTTTACACCGGGCTGCGTGACAGGCTGAACATGGAGATGGAGAAGGAGGAGAGGAAGAAGACGACGTTTCTTACAAAAACCTCGACTTTTTAGATCAAAATATTTCACGATTGGCTTGATGGATCTTCTCGTAGTTAGGCTTAAATTACTCGGGTGGACGTCCCCTACAAGAATATCACCATAGTTTGGGGGAAATATGCGGATTTAATGCCGTTTGAATACCCCGAAAACCTCGATCTAATTCTTCCGGAAAAGAGTAGTTCAGGTCTACCAGTCGGGAACTCTTGTACTTGGCCCGAGTCAAGACCTTAACTCTTGATAGGAATGACTAAGTACTTGTAATATAACGTTTAATCGAAAGATAGTATTTTTTGTTTTGTAGTAGACTCTACCACGACAGTAATAGTGTATTTATTGATACTAAAAGGAAATATACGCGGGTGGAAAGTCATAACATTGATCTCCGGTACAAATTACATCACTCTTAAGATTACATAAGTTTTACTTTCAGTCCGTCCGGTGTGTATCGATCCAACCCACCAGATCGCTATCAAACGATTTCCCCTTTGCATTAAGTCACGGCAGTGTTTATCTTCCTAAAGGGTTTTAACGGCTGCCGCGCATTTAGCGAAAGATTCCTGCCCGTTCGGTCGGTTCATCTTGATCTTACGTTTGATCCGCTCGGGGGTCTGGTAATCGACGTACGTACGGTAGAAAATAGTGAAAGAGGATGAGATCGAGGGTGAGACAAAGCGCGATATAGTAGTTGCTTCCAGCGATCAAGCATCGTCAGCATCAGCAACCGGCAACAGAAACAACAACAGCAGCAGCAGCAACGGCAACGGCAACGGCAGCAGCAACCGTTGCGGCTATAACGTGGCTCGCATTGCCGCCGCGAGATATCGATCGAACCTTCGCCTTTCACCGGCCATTGTCCACGACGCTGCCAGGACTGGAAATCTAACTGTCGATAATTGCCTTCGAACCCGTCAAGTCATACGGCGTAATAGCATAATAACCGGGGCTAAGCGATCAGATTAAGGGAATGAGTGCCCTCCGGGTCCAGAGTCAGGGCAAACGGTAACCCTTCTTCCTTTGTACATTCATATATACATATCCCTCTCTTTCTCTTCCCTAACGCTGCGTTTCGTTAATCTTCTTCTGTCACCCTTGTTCTCATCCAACCTGTTGTTTTACATGTTACAAAACGTTCATTGGTATTATAATACGATCGTATGTTCAACCACGTTTGAATGTGAAGGGTTTTTTTTTATTAATGTCTCGTTTATGTAGACACGTGTTCACATTTGTAAGGATAAAGAGATCTTTTTTATACCGATTTTTTTCGTGAATTTATAGTGTCGATCGATAGGAACGACGGAGGATAAACGTGATTCGAATCGAATACTCGTGTCGTGACGGGTTTTAAAGGTAAACGCGTGGCCACGTAAGTACGATCTAACAAACCAGTATACCACTTCTCGCCGGCGAAGACGAAAGTAAGAAAAGTGCCGAGTGCCGGTACAAAGGACGTAAATTCGTGTCCATTGGTTAGCTCCACGTGCTGCCGCCTACATTTACGAGGTAAAACGCGGCCGACGACGCCTCGTAAACGTAGCGTACAGCGAGAGAGCAACGGAGCATTATTACATTGTGACTAAGAAAGTCACCGGAGCCTCGGGCAGCGACGATCGTAAATATCGTTCGAATGGTTCGCCTCTAACGCCCAAAGGGCGAAAACGGACATCCGTGATTGGCCGGGTAAAACTGATATTAATCGTTCTGGATTCGAGCTACGCTTTACGGGTGGGCGAGAGAGAAGTCGGATTAGAAATACAACGTTCGCTCTATCGACGATCGCTATCGTATCCATCCACTTCCGTCAGAGTTCTTCGAACTTCACCGTCGAAGAGAGAAGATTCGAGGTAATTGTTTGATTCGGTTGGTAATAAAATCGTTTCGTCGATTCGTCTCAATTCGAACGTGTTACCGGATAGGACACGTCAATGTCGGAGCAATCGACACTCCAATGGACCAGAGAAATCGATCGGTGAAATGATAGCTTACTAACGAAATGTTCGCAGCAGTGCGCCGGAAACGTTTCAGACTGTTTTTAAGGTGACTATCTCTATCGCCATTCCAACGATCGTAAACAGAGCACCGCGTAGACTGACTTTTACTGCCCGACGGCGTGAACGAGCTGTAAGATCGACTAACAGTCCGGTATTACTGTTATATCGATCGGCGAAAGTGTCCGAACGTGCAACACCTCTAGTCCTTTCTCTTTGTGCTTAAACGATTGTCAATATTATCTAATACTTCGACTGTTTCATCCGAAGTATCAACACGAAAGTCTTGTGACCAGACGAATGATAAATATTGTCACGCGTAGACCAATGAAGACATTGCATTGTGTACTATAACTTTATTATGATGGAATTCAAAATACAGAACACTTCTTCTTGTCGCAAATATAAGAACTAAAAACTCCCACCCCTGACAATATCATTATTATACCTAAATTATTGCCATGAGAGCAACATACCCTTAGAACTTTTTATCCTTTCATCCAGCCCTTCGACCTGAAAAACTTGTTCTCGATTCCATGACGTAGAAGTTTCAACTTTTTAAGCAAGTCTCTCTTTTTATATCAAAATTGCTGTCCATGTACCCGTAACATTTTACAGGGTCTTTACACCCGAGTCCCCCTACAATTTCAGCCCTGGTCCCAAAAGTCCCTCGGTGTGTCTCGTTTTCGTCAGTGGCGCCCGGATGATCACCGATGAAATTCCTTTTGCCCATAAAACTATCCGGAAGTCGAGGAAATGTGCCCGAGGAGACGAAGTAAGCTTGAAATTCTTAATTGACATTCCATAGCGAAGATTCCGACAGTGCCGGCGGCGAGTTTATAGCCGGCAACAGGAAGTCCAGATTTGCATTGTCCATAGAGAATCCGTCGATGTTACGGTATGTTTAACGAGTCGTAAACACCGGGCACCCGTGACATTGACTTTCAGACCCGATGAACGTGATCGGAAAGATTTCACCGTATGATAATGATTTTGTATGTCAATCACACCGGGCGTCGCGGGTTCCCTAGGATACGCCGCGACGGCTGTAACGCACGTCGACGTGTGATACATCTTACGGCACGCATAGTAAGTTTCCTTCATGTCTGACAGACAGCTGACGTGCGCTCATGCCGCCTGATTCTTTTGCGTTTAACATATACATACACTATACAGATATAGCTCGTAATACCGTGTGTCATCGTATCTGTCGTACATCATCGTATCGGCCGCGGCAAGAACTGTACGAGCACTCGTAAATTTTATGGACGAAGACGTTGTGTTGTATGTACGGGGGATACAATAAGTTCGGAACGACGAGTTTTATCTGACTTTTATACTAGCAATAATAGTTATCTGTCGATCGTAGTGCCGGTAACGGATATTTATATGTCTCGATCGTCGAATGATTTGACGAATGTTTTATTATTTTCTGGGTTAAAATCAAATGGAACGTTTCTTGTTTTTTGTCGATTGTTTATCCTGTGACTTCTGGATATTTTCTATTGTAAGATCGTAGAATCACGGGATCGATGCTCGGAAAGTCGGAAAGTAGGAAAGGTTCAAGGTCTGTCTGAATACCCCGGGTTGTACCACTGTAATTCTACTTTTAATCTCCTAGTTCTACAGGAATGACAGTCTCCTACGAATTCTTCGTATATCTCAATCCAGCAAGAAGTAAATCGTCGACCGTTCATTTTCTTTGAAGATCTACGGAATCGCTGCATTCTCGCCATGGAATGTCTTCCCTATCCGGTTCGTCGTACAAACAGATACACGAGTTCATACTCACTATACATCCTTACCCTACATTCACCCTAACAATTTATAAAATACAAATCCCAAAAATACCTTGTAACAATCCATACCAACCCTAGTAAATAATCTTCCCAATTTCTCCATTCACCAAATGGATTTTACCAAACAAATCAAACTTAACAAAACATGAGTATCAAATACAACGATGAATCTGGATCGTTAATCGAGTACACTGTACCAACGTTTTACGTTCCAGAAGAACTCGCGGCTGTAAGTCAGGACAGTCGGAGGCTGCAGGTAGGATAGATAGGCCGGCTGTTGTCCGTGTGGTAGAGAGGACGGCATGGAGGAAGAAGAAGAAGAAGAAGAACAAGAAGAGGAGACAGAGGGGACAGAGGTAGCGCTGATAATTAATAACCCACTTCTTCGGTGAGGTTGCCCGGCCTTTGTACTCCGTGGACTGGCTGGCTCTGTTGCCCGCGAATCGGGTTCTCTTTCCAAGCGTGCCAGGCATACCACCGTGGTCTAACCTAACTTATACGCTGTACGAGCAGGAGTGGTCCGGATGACGATTCATTAGCCGGGCAAAACACTAATTGGTTCGCTTCCCCGAACGTTACCGGACCGGCAAGAAACACGGGACGGATACACGCGCGCAGACTTTTCGGGACGGTCTGTTCGTGACCTACTATAATGGAGCTATGGTCGCGGCGGTTACTTCGAACAGATGCATATTGCATGATCAAGCGATTCTGAAAATGATAATTAGGAGGTTTGCCGAGGCACCCGCGGTACAATCATTATATCTTGATGTAAACATACGACACGGTGTGTAGATGCCACCGCTTGAGTTTCGCGATTCTTTTCGTCGATTTGGTAAGATATATTATACATATTCATACACTGTGTATGTATACGTATATTGATAAAAAAAGTATGAATCAGTGCGAGGATGTAAATCAAAAGAAACCAAACGGCGTGGCGAATCGAATCCAAGTGGAGCCATATCTCAGACTTACGAACCCTCGGATTAAATCACCCGACAAACCAGGTGCGTGTCCTCGCCATATTCAGATCCCAATATTGAGTCTACGCTTTAATTCCCTAAGCTTTATCGCCTGCCGTCTCAATAAAACCTCAATAAAAAAAAGAATCCTCCGTCTGCCATTTAACCAACTCCGCGAAGGCCACTTCGGTAGAAAAACAACCAAAAAAATAGACACAGATTCAAACTATAATAAATAAAAAAGAAGACTACCAAAGAAACAAACCAAAAAAACACACAGGAAGAAAAAGGGAACGAACGAAGGTCCGAGTCCATCTGTAAATTGAATGCAACCGGGAGCAGCCCTCCGGGATGTACTGGAGCCCTTGAGGAGAATCGGCACGCACGCGTCCGTACGGTAGCCGATTGCATCGCGATGCCTCTCTCTTCGTAAGGTAGTTGGGAGGTTGGGTGATGAACGTTGGGGCCGGGGACCGAAGCGGAGGTTCGAGGAAGGGGGGGAAGAAGAAAAGGAAGAAAGAAGAGGGAGAGAAAGAGGACCGAGTGCGGAGGCAGTCGTGGCGGCCGGCGGTCTCCGAAGACCGCCCACTAAATCACCGGACCGAATTCCATTTGGCTTTCGGGCTTCTCTCCGCAGAGTCAACAACGTATTTACCCGTCGATTTAGCTCTTTTGCGGTTAACTTCTCTACCCCGCCTATCCCTCTTTGAAAGAAGAAGGAGAGGGGGAGGGGAGTCGGAGGGAGGATGCATCACTACTAGGCCCCTTAGTTCTGGTGGTTCCACTCTCCCTGCCACCGAGTTGGGCCCCTTTCTGGGTTCCCCGAATTTTTTTTCCCCTTCGTCGTTCTTCCTCCTCCTCCTTCTTCTCCTCCTTCGTCTTCACCGCATGAGGTCGGCGTGCTGCACGTTCCACGGATGTCTCCAGCTCCGGATTATGAATATTGATAATACCGCCGGACCGAAGAAGACCGGGCCGTCCAATGTAAATATCTCGACGACCTTTCGAGCCCTCGCCACCCGCGCTTTCTACTCCCACCCTGTGTGTCTTTTTCTTCGCTTCCTTCTCGGTGCTTTTCCTCCATCCTGTTCCTGTTCCCCTTCGCCCTCCGCCTGTGCTCCGTGACCTTTGCACTCTTCTCTCTCTCTGTCTCTCTCTCTCTCACTCTCTCGCTCTCTCTATCGGTCGTGCTCTTTCTACGCTACCGAGGTTGCAGTTCCGCTTGAGGTATTCTTCTGCCGCGATCGACAGCCTTGCTTGCTTTCGTTATTCTTTACCTTGCCCTTCCCCGTTCGTCTACGAATATTTACATTTCACGTACATTTCGCGTGCAGGTTATTTTCGAAGTGGTATCGGTGTATCGGGTGGATATAATAATACTACGACTACCACCATGACAAGGGGAGTTTTTTTTATTGTGTGCGTGAAATATGATGTAATTGTACAATCAAATATCTGAACGGTATATTAAAAGAGGGACGTCGGAATTGTAGTCTTATTTCTCTTTCGACCCGGATATTTCTCATAAACGTCGCGAAACAGACGGTTGAATTTCAACGTTAGCCCAGGCCACCGATGATATTCATAATATTATAACATTCCCGGCACTGGAAACGACGACGGTCCGTTTTTTCCCCCCATTAAGGTGAACAATATTTTAACACTCTCCCCCTTATTACAGCGATATTTCCAACCGTTAAACACCGTCACCGCGACAGAGAGAAACAACGACCGACACCCGGTGAAGCTTCATCGTAGAGTATTCCGCGTGACGTAATATTACCTCAACCCTCGCGCGTCTTAATAATCTTATAACACCAGGAAACCGAGGGGGGGAGGGAGAGAACTTTCGCGCACCCCCTAGGTATGGCTTTTCACCTCGAACATTCTACTCCGCAAGATCGTCCAGGAATCCGTCGTGGAAGTGCTCGCCGAGGGGCATTGGCTCGATGTTAGGAGGTCTCAGACCGGGACCGTTTATTTTACGAGCTTCCACTTGAGGCGAGCCGTCAAACCCGCGTAATATCGGGTAATCCTCCGTAGGTGACTGAGGGACCGAGACAAAGGGAGGCAGGGAGGCGTGCGTTACCCTCGAAAAGGGAGCTTTTCCGGCTGAACACGGTGAGAGGACGAGGAGGAAGGAGGAGGAGAGGGTGGAAGGTGACACGAGGTGGAGGGAAAATCACCCCCTCGAGTGCTTGATATGCGGCGAGCGACGGGAGGGCCGGTTGGCGGTCTTAAGCCTGCAATTCCAAGCAGAAATATGCCGCCTCCTCCTTAAAGCTCCTCTTTAACGGCCGAACTACGCCGAAATTAAGCAGAATCCTTGAGAAGCCACCCTTTTACCCACCCACCCCCCTCTCCACACCGAAACGACTTTTACACCCTGTGAACTTCTTCTCTATCTTGGTAGATATGTATTTTCGGTTATGAGCTGCGATTTTGGAATATAGTACGCGAGTAGCTTCGTATTCGGTGGTTTCTTCGAGACTGAGTGTTATATCGCCGATAAATTTCCACCGAATGCCGTGCCAGCTTTTGTTCTTACTTTACGGTAATAAAGGGTAGCTTATGAATGGGAACGTAGTTCAGAGGACTTTTGTGGTCGTTGTACTATTTATTTATTTTGAAGGATGCTGTATATGAGGTATCACTGGTTTGACATGGAACACGGGGGAACGATTAAAATTCTTTAAATCAGAAAGGTAATATGAATATTCTAATTATCATTCCTACGAATTGTCGTTTTCGAGGAAAGATGGGTGTGTCTAGTTTCGGTGTTTTAATTATTTTTAAAAACACAGAGACGAGACATTAACGAACCAGCCGCGGGCGCTTAGAACATTGCTTTTCATCGCCGAAACCGTTAGCTTCTTTCGAGAACGTCGTCGTACAAGTGTCGTCCTCCGCTACAGGAATCTTTCCCCGTCTAATTATTTCGACACCCGTGTTACGCGGCGATAACTACCGGCTTCTATTTGGACAAGATTCCCTGTCACCGACTTCCGATATTTACGTCAACGGAAAAGAACCGCGTATTCTTTGTTCTGGTTCGCGGGCTAACCGACCGCGGAAACCTTCTGCGACAGATGTACCGTGTAAAAAAGACACACAGAGGATGATGAGAGTGACACACTCACACACACACGAGGAACTCGTAAAGGCGATGCGCGATGTCAAACAGCGGGGGGCTCTCGATGGAATTTTAATGAGCGACATTTCGTCGGTCCTGTCGGATTTTCAGAGAGACGCGCGTTAATGTCTACCAAATGTACGGTAAAACCACCTTTTGGCGTGGCGCTTACGCGATGAGATAGCCCCGGCTCCGTCGTCACAAAGTAAGACACTTACAGAAACGGCCGCAACACGCCCGTGGTCCCGACTTCCTTTCTTTTCGCGCGTGGGTGTCATATACGCCGCGTTAAGATTAAAAGGAAAATGTTCGCTACCCGTGTAGGACGAGGAGTTCGCATTGGTAAGCCGCGAGATAGATTAGACGGTGAGTTAGGGCGCACTGAAATTAAATTACGCGATACGAAGACGCCCGTGTGCCCCGTGCAACCCGAAAGGGTACTTAATATCAACTGCGATTCCTCACCGGATACATAAATCACTCGTTGAGTTTCGAGGACTTCTTACGATTGTTTTTAGATTTTACGACGTCTTCTGTAAGGATGCGCGGCAACGCGTTGCCTTTCGGGGAAGGTTCTAACTGCCATCGTGTTTTCTGATCAGACGCGGATACGTGTCCGTGCGGTGTGATACGGGTGATTCACGATAAAATACTATTTTTTTTTCTTTTTTTTGGAGGGGGGGTTGGGCGGGGGGTTTTTTTGTGTAAATTTTTCGTTGGATGGATCGTTCGAGGCTGGTACGAGCTTAACGGAAGAAAGAAAGATGGAATAGGAATTAATTCGTGCGTTAACAACGTCCACGAGACTATCTTTCATTAAAAAGTTTCGCAAGATATTAAAACTTTTTGACTAAATGAATTCTGCGAAAAGTTTTCGCGTAATCCCGACTACCTAGACTTCTGATCGTCGCTAAGATACAGTCTACCTTAAACTTTTCTTTTCTCTTATACGTACGCCCGTAGGATCTACGGTACGCTAGGAAAATTTATCGCGCGACAGATGTTACAAATGTCGAATAAAACAGAAGAAGAAAAAACGAAGAAGAAGAATGTATATTCATCGTATTTTAGACAAAATAGCTGTACAAGTGTTTCCTACGTCCCCCGGCCACGCCTCTATTTCCGGTTGTGATTATTTTTCCGCTCGCCTCTTAACAAGGAGGTGGTACCACTTAAGAACAGTTTCTGAATAAGAATTAATCCTCTCATCAAAGAGTCTTTTGAACCAGGCCGACGAACGCTCTAATAACTGTGACCATGGACATTATAACTACGATCTAATTCTATACTCTATTGCTTCATCTAGGGAACGAAATAGACCGAGGATGTGAGGGACATTCCAATGTATCACATATCCAAAAAAAAAAAGACACTCATGTAAAACCTTTAGTCTCTCCTTACACCTCTCTAATCCATTCTGTATCAAATTTACGATAAATGTCAACATCCTCCGATTTCACTGAGTTACATCCAAGAAACGTTCTGGCATTCAGAAATTAATCCAACACAGTACCATCCGATCTTCGTCATCGCATGTTCGTAGTAACACCAGCGAAAAGACGAGGCTCGCGATTCGCTGGAAAGCGGTTCACGATGGAAAAATCAATCTTCTCTTTGCGAACGGTCGGGTCGCGGTCGTGCAGGCCCGATAACCATCCTCATCTGGCGATCTAAAGCTCTATCCTAACGTCGGGGTCCGTGGAACGAAATAGAGCGAGTCATGAGCGAAGATACGGGCAGGGGGAAAAGGTAGAAAGAGACAACGAGCTCGGAATACGCGGAGTCGCGGCTCGGACCAGGCACATTTGTCACCGTTGCAGAGACGTTGTGGCGAGCTGATATAAATAGGCGCAGCGGTGACAAACGACCGGTTCTTACGGGAAAATAAGCAAACACGGCACCAACGATGTGGATAGGGTGTTGTGTTATAGGTGCCCTTACCTCCGTCACTCCGGGTCACCCGTCTCGATTCACCTTTTTTTTTTCGGAAACGAAAAGATTCCGTTGTAGGTGAAACACGTGACACACACACACACATACATACATGTAACATAGATTGAAACATGTCTCACGTGAAAATTCATTCCGGAAAAGGATGTCTGTTGGATGTCGCGACGTGTATTTTTTACACTGGTCGTGTAAAGAGATGTAAAGAGAACGAAATATTAAAAGAACGAACGAGGAAGAGGAAATCACGAGGTGTAAGTATATGTATAAGAATTGTAAGATATATCTGTACGGACGTGTGTCTATATATTTTATTTACATGGCAAAATGATCGTAGACGAGAAGTCAGCACCGACGGATAATCGTCGAACGAAAAATCTCCAACGTTTCCTGATGAGAAACGATATTTATACGTCTCGGCGGCGGGATGCTCGTAGCAATGTTGCATTTACGAACACCGACAGCTATCCTATTATAGGTGATTCCGTGCGGTTTTGATTTGTTCGCCTCGATACTTCCCGGTGGTTGGACATTTTTCTGTTTCGCGCGACGACTAAACGGCCTCGTGACAGGTGATTTAAACGAATCGATTTAGACGGATCGATATCTACGACGGGATACTCTCACGGATAACACTGTACACACAAGCGGGATGCATGAGAAAATATTTCATATTCATGCACGTTTATCCGTACCTATGTATGTATACGTACGTGCGCACACGTACGGGTTATCATGGAAAAAACGAGCAACGCGGATATAATTCTTCGACGTCGGTAACGTCGTATTACTTCGACCGGGACTAACTAGCCGTAAGAAATATAGCAAGGATACACCGTCGCCTCTATGCAAATTGAACGACCTTCGTGTTGGCTCAATCACGAACGAATTCAACGATCCGGTCATTGGAAAAGCCTTTTATATTACTTGGAATGTAACCAATTCCACGGCGGATAGGATAAAAAAAAAAAAAAAAAAAAAAGAAAAAGAAAAATGAAGGCGGGGAGAAAAGTGCGGAGTGCCGTACGTCGGTGCAAATGAATCCGGCGAAAATTTAATTCCGCCGACGGCAGTTCGGCTACACCATTGTTGAATCGTTGCCAGCCACCGTAGATCAGGGAAAATGTGACGTTTGCTCGCCTCGCCGTGACCTACATGCATACCGGGTTTATTGAGGCATTTCGACGATCCGCGTATATATATTCTACGAAATCCAAAATCGGGCTCGCTTCCGTCATCGGGGAGTGTTACACGTTCTTGATGGTAGCCGGTGCGTATAATTTTCAAGGCAGAGATCTCAAAGGCCGATGTCCTACCGTTCCGTCGCGTCTCGGTCCTTTTCCGACACTAAAATTATTTCACGCAGATGTCGCGTTTATAGAAGATATATCGCTTGAATCGTTTGTGACACGCGACCGTTAACGATGTGTTTTTAACGATACGATACACGGAAATAGAATTATAGGAAACTTACCGAGGGTGATTCGAGAGAGAAATCGCACATCATCGGGACGAATTATGTTTTCTTTAATCTATTTATTAAATGAAATATTGTCATAGATATACGTGTACTTCTATATTTTAAATTATAATTTCCATCGTTTACTTTAACAGATCTTTTTAGTTTCCAAGTTAACGATATTTCGATGATTAATCGAGTAAAGAAGTACCAAAAACGATATCGAATCTAGCAATATTGTTTAATTGCTTCTTAAAGTAATAATAGATCGCTTTCGCTAATGATTTCCTCGGGTGCGCAGTCGACTATAAATACCGAACGATTTTCCGGCCCTTACCGAGCCATTTCCCAGGTTCTTCCAATTAAATTCACCACCTTAGGAGAAGCACGGCAGTCGTGCCGTTGACTCTCGCGAGGAAATCGGGCGTAAGACGAAGAAGAAGTGGTTTCTCCGAGGGAAAAAAAGAAAGAGAACGAGATGGTCCGAGAGGTGCCGGCGAAAACGGAAGTGAAACGTTACATCTGGCTTAACCGGCATGGACGTCAGCTCGTATAGAGGATGTTCTATATTTACCGGATTCCTGTCGTCGTACGATTTCTATACGCCGGCGATAAACGGCGTCGGCCCTCGACGACAGATTTACTTCGGTGAAGGGTATTTCCTGGATTCCGCCGTAGGCACCGGGTCTCCCTTTTCTTTCGTTACTGCATCGATCGTAGAAATTGCCGGGGGTGTTTTCTCGGAGAAATCTTGATTGGACTTCTCCGTCCTTCCAAGTAGGTCGAGTTAAAGATCTTTTCGTGATCGAAAGTACCGGCAATCTCGGCCTGTAATTAACTCGGTTTCGTTAGTGAAAATTGAGTAGATTCGAGTACACGAGACGGGATAACGAACCATAAAATGAGATTGATAACGAACGGTTCTCTAACAGGTTCCTATCGTTAGTATTAATATCAATTTATTTAAACCAGTAACGAAACTACAACCGTAACTTGGGGGGGAAATTTTCTAAATAAAATTCATCCACGAGTTACAAAGTTAAACGACTCTAAGGAATAGTACCTGTAATAAAAACAACTCTAGAGCATCAAGTTTAATAGTTCTACTTTTGCCCAGGGAACTTTTTCCACGGGAAACTTCAACGAGTACGTTACGCTATAGTATCTCTTCCCACTTAGAAAAGCTATCGCAATAACATAATAATATAAACTTCACAATCTTACGGTTTGTTATATATATATATGAAACTTCAAACTTTAATAGAATCTACTTCGGAAAATCGTTTGTATCGTCCTGATATCGTATCTAGGGAGACGGTCTTCTTATGTTAAACTCTACGAGGCTATTCTACGAGATATTCTCTAGCATCTCGTAGTCCGCGGCACGTGGATACGTTTTGTTTTCGTACAAATAGGAACACGGCGCCTTGGCACCCGGAGCGGATTGGCTTGTCAAGTTGCCAGGGTCCCGCGAATACGGGATGCCCCCGGGTTTAGTCACCGCATTCCTGGAAGCTGTGTGTTTGCGCGCGCACGCCACGTACCCGATGAATTATTGCGCCGATTTAGAAAGGCTCCTGCCCGCGAATACGACGCGCCACTTCCTCGGCACCTTCGTTCGCGCGGATGGATATGCCCGCGAGTTTTCATCTCCCGAACGTCTGCGTCAGAGTATCATCCGCGGTCCGGATCGCGTTGCTGAAATCCGCTCTCAAAGGCGACATTGTACGCGAAAGTTCGGGAGCAGTTACATTGCCCCGTGATACTCTCGCTAAATTTCCTGCCCTCGCGGCACTGAAATTCCGCGAGAATATTTCGCCCGAGACACTTTACACGTTGTATATTTTAATTTTCACGTCAAAATTGTGACGATTTTTTAAAGATAGATTTTTTCGTTGTGAATGAATGGATTGGGAATCGATGAATTTATTTTAGGATATTTTGTGAGATTTTTATTAAAGAAATGACCGTTAAGTTTTGCGAATGGTGAATCGAAGAAATACGCGATGGTATGCAACTCACTACATTATGCAAGGGAAAATGTGCAAAGCCACGTGTACCGTCATGACGAGAGTCCATGCGTCTCTCTCTCTCTGGGGGTTCATTGAATATTCGATATCTTGATTCGCCGAATCATTGTAATGGTTTCGCAGTGTCTACGATGATGCCTACGATAGAACGCGTCTTTGACGTCTCAACTAACAATAAGCTACCGGCTACATGTTTTGATTACCAAGCGTAATACGGTATAATCCACGTATGTACGAGACATTCATCCTGTTACCAGAAAAATACACCTGTCACTCAGATCCTTTGCCTACCGTACCGTACGTATATACCAGTCCAATCACGCCAGAGTCTTCAAAAAAAAAAAAAGAAAAGAATGTCTTTATTTTCTAAATCGATCAAACAATCCCACAACGAGCCTGTAAAACTTTGCGTAACACACAAAGATTGTTCGTATATCGAACAATCTAAATTCCCTGAATTTCTATCTCAATCGAGGTTTCGGATACCGGTGATACGTTAAGTGATTTCGAAATGGAAATGGACACAAGCGATTTCCTGCTTCGTCTAGGGTGTATCTACCTATGGTATAGTATACGTTGATCGTGACCGGTCGGAAGTGGGCGCCTTCTGAAAGTTCGACTAACGTTGATCTACGTGCTGGAAAGATAATGCATAATACATTTCTGAAACGGAGAGCGACCGTGGTGTTGGGTTCAGGGGGTGGGAACGGACGGGGGAAGAGGGGAGGGGGGTGTAGTCATAAATTTGCAATAATGCAAATGCCTTGTAGCTCCTGTGCGCGCGGCCTTCCACTCGGTAGCCTACTTTACGGCGCAACCGTGGCTTTACTGGTAGTACGGTCAGAATGCAACGAGATGCACGCCTCGAGGAATTCAGGAGATAGGGCTTCAACTATTATCAAGGGGCTGTCCGCGGTGATTCTCCGTCGGGATTACGCGTAACCTTCTTTTTTTTTCTCTATCTCTCTTTTTCTCTCTTTTCGTTGTTATAACTTGACGAGGCTATTACTCAGGCCCCATTAAAATGTTACTCCGCGGTGGTATTTCCATGGTAATCGGCGACATTCAAGATCCAGGAAACGAGTAGAGAATCTTCCGCCACGTTGACGTTGATTTTTATGCAACGTTGGAATATCAGAGCGGACGTTTTCTTCTTTTTTTTTTCCTTTCTTTTCCCTGGCTATGTTTCTTCTCTTTTTTCTCCCCCCCCCCTCTTTCTCTCTCTTTATTCTACAATTAGAACAGAATGATCGATAACTACGGAATATTTTTTTCCACGACTCGCGCACGATTACCGGACACGGAATGATAGGTGATATTTAAAACTTACAGAATAGTTTCACACGTATTTCGTTTTAATTAAACCCACCCTCGGTTGAGTTACGTCAGCCAGACTTTAGTATATGTATATTAAACGCGTGAATAGTGCACGCTGCACGTTTATATCTCGCGGTTTTATGACGAATGGCCGTCGCGTATTCGAATTCCGTGATATTAAGAATCAATATCCGATCGCAGAGCGGCTTTACGATCTCTAGTGCGACGAGACTTTACGATCTCGACTCCGTTCTCTCCCTTTCGCAGTCAAATGTCCCGCGTTATGTGTACAGTCACGACGTGCGTCATACGCATTGTCGGTTCCGTGATCCACGTGCCATTAACCTCGTAAGGATCCAGAAGTGGGTACGAACGAGGAGAGGTCCTTCCGTCTTTTCACGATTTTTCTTGCTGACCCACAACGAGCGATCGCTGTTTAATGGCAGAGACGACACAGTGGGGGAGAGACGCTACGAAAGTTTCATTGGGGTTCCACGGAGATGAGTCACGACAAGTTTGGATTTATGCGCGCCAGTTTCGCAAGCGCTGGTAAACGAATTTCTCTTATTTCCCTTCAGCTTCTTCCGCCCTCGCCGATGAGCCTGCTTTTCTTTCGAGGCAAAAGTAAAAGTCGTCAGGGAAAGGGAGAGATGAAGCTTTAATGTCAACGGAGGGCTGTGATATCTCCCCTGTGTTTCACGACGGTTACATTGAAAATCGTAAGGAAAACTACGTATATATATGGTAGGGCTAGAAAGGGAATCACGCTACGTTGTGCGAAATTAGGAACGATAACGTTATTTGCGGAGAACGAGTCGGGAGGGAGATTAAGTATGCCGGGCACATCCACCTTGTGTTTTATTGAGACTCGATGCGAGAAGTCGGTGCGAGAAGTGATTTCACGTTGGAATGAATCCCGCGTTACGTCTTTATAAAGACGTTATAGAATTTGTTTCTTATCAATTCAATTATGGTGAATGTTATCGTAATGTATCGTGGGCGGTACAGGTTACGACGATCTTAAGTTACGTCCCGCGATAGCCGTAGTTAATTTACCGATTAGTTTTGTGTACATTCACCGTATGAACCATGTGAGCCTTGCTTTCTGCACCGGAGGAACTTTTCGATGACTTTTAACCCTAATTACTTTGATTTTTCTTCTAATTCAATAAAGATTTAAAGTTCCATTCGACGATAAACCGATGGTATCGATATATTTAACTTTCAGACCACTTTTTTACTTCGACAGAGAGTACGTTCTATAAGAGAATTGCTGTTTCAGTATTTTTCCTCGATTGGAAGAAAGCCACGACGTACATAGTGAGACGATAATTCATTACAATCTTTCTCCACTTTTCCGTGAACGGTGTCTACATCCTTTACACGGTAAATTTTCGAATTGGATAATGAAGTTATTTAATCCCCCGGAGGAATTTCATTTTTACTTCGCCGCTCGTGACCCTTAATCAAGCAGGAAGGAGGTTTACCTTACCATAAAGGAGGGCGTTAAAATGAGAGCGAGAGTCCCGGGAATGGAAAGGCGAAGGCCTGGTTCCTTCGATAGACTCTTAAAGAAAAACAGACCGCAGCCAGATGCCGCTAAATTGGCACTCGAAGCCGTCCCAGAAGCACCCGTGGAACGGAAACAACCGAATTGGGGACAAATTTAATTTGCCCAAGGGGTAGAGGACGCGGTGGTAGTTTAAGATATCGAACGGAGTCCTCTACCTGTTTCGTTCCAGCGCACGTATCCGTTTTAAGGCACGTTTATTTACAACGGTGTCTCGTTTCCCACGGCCAATCGTCGCAAAATTTCCGTGACAAGCTTTTCCTATTTTCCTTTCAACCTTTTCATTTCACCACCGTTGTCGTGTGTCACGCGGTAGAATTGCCACGGACGTTTCAACGCGAACAGACATTTTCTACATTTTCAGATATATACATGTATACATATAATTCGCTCGCAACCGGTGTCAACTCGGAACCCCGTCGAGTAAACCTAATGACGAGTTACGAACGAGTAATCTAAAACGGAACTCGTTCGCGAGGTAGGTATGTACGGCGAGCGGCAAGTGCCCTCGTAAAATCTATTATATGCAACACCTCGTCGGTGAGCACTGTTACAGACGCGAAAAGCAATTGCGTAAGCTGTAAATACACACGATAAATTCTAACTAGCGACCAGAGCAAATGATAACGAAAATTCCATTACGGCGTGCAACGTGTAAAGAGCTTCTTAGACGCTCCTTCAAAACCCTCCGCTACTCTATTTCTCTTCTTTTTCCTACTCATTCCGGCGAGCGTAACAACGTCGTCGGTGGAAAAAGGATGAGGTCGAAGAGGTTGGGATGTGAAGAATAAAAGAGAGAGAGAGAGAGAGAGAGAGAGAGAGAGAGAAGAAAGAAAAAGAGAAAGAAAAAGAGAGAGAAAGATAGATAGAGAGTGAGAGAGAGGTAGGGCGTAAGACCGCGAGGTAAAGGCCGCTAACGAGGCCTCCGGGCGATTAACATCGGCATTTTAACTACGCGGACCTCCGTTGATTTAACGGGGCCCCTCCACTCCTACGCGTAATCGTACAAGTAAATAACGAAGACCGAGGGCCCGTCGATGGTGCCGTACAGGCATTCACAAAATGCTTCGTTCCTGAGACACTTATCGTCGGATCTGTATCGACGGACACGTGAAATACATAACATACATACAAGCGTAACGGAAGAAGGAACAAGCCGATTTGGGTTGGGCATGAAACACGGTTAAAAATACTTTCGATCGATTTTTAGATAAAAAGGATCTACGGAATTGAATGTCGTTTGTTAATACATACCGTTAATACCGTCCCCGCGTGTTACTCGGCGATGAGTTTTATTGGTCGGAAGAAAATACTATGTGGGTTGCGCGACCGAATTGGGACACGTGCCTTGGAAATATGAATTGGTATGGCTGTAGTGTGAAATGTGGATGTACAGAGTGATTCATAGCGGTGGTGGCAGGCCTACGTAGACGATACCGGGGGAAACGAAATTTGTTTACGCGCGAGGGTTGGACGGTGTTCGCGCGAGATTTCATCTTCGTTTCGTTGCTTTGCAAGAAGCGAAAGAGATTCTTGTTGCAATTGCTGCTACTCGACGGCCGTTTCCGCGGTGTTTTCGTAACGTTGTGTATTTAAGTTCGAAGGGGGTCAATAAAATATCGGGCAGGCTTGCTTGTACATATGGCTCGTTGGTTCGCAGTTGATAGAATAACAGAAACGCGCGTGTTTGCTTTCGTAACACAACTTTCCGCGCTTGTTCGTGATTTTCCTTGTAATCCGCGGGTGTATCGCAATTGCGAGGCATGTCGGTACGAGATATCCCTTTCCCTCTGTGGGATGACACTCGAATGTATCCGACGATCGAACAACATTTTCCTAGTACCAAACGATATCGCAACTCCTATCATTCTGAAACCGAGGAAACGAAATCCAAATTACTTATAAACAAGATAAACACGTGGTGTTCGAGTGAACGTTCAAACACGAAACAACAACGATATTATCGTACGTTCAAAACATGCGATGTATTTGCTATCAAAGTGCAATTTTTCATACCAAGCATCCATTAACCCGTTCGCCGCATCTCCGTGTCTCCCCGTCCTGCGATCGACGCGCAGCAAAATAGCCACAATTGTCGGCAGAATTGCCGGAGGTTTATCGTTTCCTGCCGCAATTGTCGCGCGAACCGTCGCGCAGCCGTAACGCCTTGTGAGGATTAACGATACTTTTATTGGCCCTGTTACCGGCTAATTGCGCCGGTTCGCCTACACCGCGTGAGCAGCTCGAAAGCGGAAGCTTCTTGGAGCCGGTCTTAGCGCCTATTCGGTGTGTCGATTCTATACTATACCGCCTGCACTTTTGCATACACATACACCTATACATATACATATACTTATACTTATACTTATATGTACACGTTCCAACGAGACTCTGTTGGCTATCATTAGCGATTAGCCAGTTAGGCGGTTTTATATACCGGATCACCGGCGCACAGAGTCACGGGAGACGCTTTACGTGCAACGCATACACACACACACACACACATACACATACACGCCTCCGTTAAATGACATTAGAGCCCGCGGTAAAACCGGTTCCGTAGCCGGCGAAGCAGCTTTGTTTACGGGGCCCACCAGGGCCGTTTGTCGTGGCGCTACCGCGGTTGAATTTATATAAATGGGTCCGTGAACGGGATACCGATTCTCATTCCTCCCTCTGTCGAACGTATAGCCGCGAGTCGGTTATTACAGTCGTTTCTGTTTCCGAACGCCCGACGGCTCCAAAAAGCTTTAATCAAGGATAACAGCTGTAACGGCGTAATCAGCGACGATCGCGGGGTGCTGCAAGCAGAACTATTAATATCCATTTGGAAGTCAGCTTTTCTCCCTTTTCACTCCTTCCACTCTCTCTCTCTCTCTCTCTCCCTCCTTCTCTCTCTTTCTATCTATACATATATCAGCCTCCCTCTACATATATCTCCCTTTGTATGTATATACGTTGCTCTCTGTCTCCCTCGATCTTACCGTTTAACGGTGCCCTCGGTTTCTCTGGCTTCGTCTCGTTTTGGTGCGCGGTAAAATTGAACGGTGGCAAAGGGATGGAAGGGGGTGAGAGGGAGGTGTCCAACGGGACGAGGGTGAGTCCAGGGCGAGGCGAGGAAAAGGGTGATACCAGCACTCGCCGAACGATACGGTGCCTCGAAAGAGAGAAAAGGGGTTGCGAATCGATCCGAAAATACCAAACCGGAAATTGCTGCGCCGACTGCATGTCGGCGGGTACCTACTTTCGAACCGATTGCCAGACCGATGATTTTTTTTGGGAGGGGTGGGGGAGGGGGTTTGGGAAGCTGCGAGTGCCGAGAGTGTTTTCTGTGGAGTCCGGGAGTCGGTGGAGGTTTTTATTGAAAAGATTATTCTTCGGTACTGTGGACGCTTTCTCGTTGATTTCATCAGGGATACTTTTGATTTTCTGGAAAATATTGGGTTTTTTCTTTTTGCATAGGTTTTAATCGAAAGAGATTAAGACGCCGTAAAGATTTATGGTATAGTCGGGTTTCTTTTGATAATTAAATTGAAACTGTGAGAAAGATACGGCTAGAATGTCAGCTGTCGCGTATAGAATATTCTTTGTCGAGTTTGTAATCACTTTAGATGGGTCGTTAATTACGAAGGATTATAACTATACGATAAGATGCTGTTTCATCTTTCGGCTTTCAACGGAATTTCAAGGGATCGCAAGAACGACGCTTGGAAATTATTCCGCGGCGCTATAAAACGTATCCAACTTTCCTGTATTCCCTTATTTAATATCCTCTCGGATAAGATTAATTCATTAACACACCCCTGCTAATGATACCGTCTTGTAACCACGATTCATTCGATCGAGCCCAGAGTTAGTCAGGAAAAACCCCCAGGTTTTCGCTCGGTATACATACATATCAAACTTTCGTTCCAGTGCCGTACAAGTCAAAGGGGAGAGCCCGAACAAAATGCATCTGGCAGAAAAGTTTGTTCTAAAAATCACAAGTCTATTTAATTCCGCGGTTTTCCGCCGAGCTACGGTGTCGGTTCTTTCACCTTAAGGTTTAATTAAAGGAAATGCGTTTTCCACACGGTATTCAGAAACAAAGAGTTTCCGCGGTCTTACCGTCGACGATTTACCTCTTTCTTCTATTTTTTTTAACAATTCTCCTGCTCCAACTCGCTTCGAAATGACACGAAGCACCGACGCGAGCTTGCGCGTAATTTTTCGTCCGTAGTTTTACGTACGGCTTCCCTTTCGTTTCACCCTACCCACCGCAGTTCCTCTGTCGCGGAGCTCTGGCAGCTTGTTATAACGAACTTTCGGAACTAGCCGAGATTTGCATGGCATTACGTCGACCGCGCAGCAAGCGGAGCAATATCGTCCCGGCATTTTAACGGTGTTTTCCGAGAGTGCCTACCTCATAATTTACATAAACTGCGCGCTCAAGGATGACAAAACTAACCGAGACTTATAACTCTGTTGCGTGGCTTCTACTCTCAGTTCGGTGGTTCTTGTCTCGCGGCGAAAGGCGACGTTAGTATTACTAACAAGTAAGTTCGTCGTAGCACATCTGTCCCCGGCCACTCGTACGAAAGTGCACCGTACGATCGGTAAATTTTAAGCTTTACCTCGCCGCGGTGCGGCACCGAAGAAAATTTCTCGTTCCTCGTTAACTTCGCCGACTACGGTATTTTACACGTGAAAGTGGCGGTTAAATAGCACGCGACAAAATCGATTCACCGGGCACACATTACAATCGGTGTAGATATGTATTTCGGGGTACGAATTTCCTCGTTTCTGGATTTCTTGTTGTCTGTCAAGTATCGTTTAGATTCTAAACTTTAGAATATCGATTTGCAGGAATTCGTGATGACTCCAAACCTCAGATAATGTGATAGAAGACCAAGGTTCATAAGTTAATGACTTATTTTCTAAATGTAACATTCTGTAAATCTTTCATTCATTTTTAGAAGAATCGAAGAATCGTATTCTCATCGTACTCTGAGAGAAGTGGAGTAGATTAAATAGAAAATAAAGGTTTAGCAGGTAAAACAGAAAAAAGGGTAAAAAAAAGAATGCCTCGAGGCAAACTTGTCAAGGATGAAGAGCGTCCCGATACGCAATTAAACGTAATTAAATTAATTGGGCCACGGGACAATCAGGCCAATTACAGATACCAATCAACGATCGCACCACCGCTGCCTACTATCGCTGCACCCACGGGGCTTTTTTATTCGGATGACAAACCCCATTAATTACAGGCCCACGAAGCCGACCCTCGGAAATTAGCACCCTTGGTGCCCAGAGCTGCCAATTTCAGGTGGACTACCGTACGCGTTCCATTTTCTCATATCTTTCGTTGTAAATCTCCACGGCGAACCGTGTGTTCATTCCTTCTGGGTTCATTCACAAACAACCGCGTTTATTTTTTTATAGTGAGCCATGGGGGTACGTATTTAGCACGCTTTATTAAGAAAACGAATGGTTTTCAGAGAAGAATTTAACAAAACGTCGTACATATTTTTCTGTTGGAAATTCAATAGTTACATAAATTTTAATATACTTAGAATTAAGAAGATCTTGAAATTAGCGTTGGAAAAGTATATGAGTTGAGAAGTAGTAGTCAGAGTATGTGTGAAGTGATTATCGATTATATCGGTAAGGCCTTTTACAATGTGTGGTCTTTCGAAAGTATAGAAAGGAAGGTTTTAATATTAATCCGTGAAAATTCCTAATTGCACGTTATGGTAACTCGGGTATTTCGCAAGCCCCGGTTGCAGGCAAGCTCGCGATCAGGTTTATGATTACCGGGTAATATCGATGTCTCGCGATTAAACGATTATCGAGATTGATATCTCAATTGGTAGGTAACGATTCCTGTGTTATTATAGAAGCGGGGGTGTGTTTCCGCATCGGTCAATATCTGCTTTCGGGCAAACTGAAATTTCACTTGTCAGCGATTGTTTCGATCGCGTTATAGCAAGAGCATAAATTTACCGCTCGTAATTGAAATCCGAGTTATTAGTAGCCCGATCGTATCGCTGATGAACAGCATAAACGAACAGGATTCTATTCGACTGTCACAAATCAGTTTCAATGGAAAATCGAAATATCACGTGTCCGACTTACCACCATATGTATATCTACACCACACACACACACATATACATACATGTATATAATACAAAACAGCTTATCCTAGCAAAATTTCATCCTTTACTAACAACCAAAACTCAACAAAATCCTACTTTAAAAAAACACACACACACACACCCAGAGGGAGAGAGTTACACAAACTTACCTTCGTCTAGGTAAAACGAACAAAAGATGAGACTAAAATCTAAGTAATCTCATTCACCGATCATCCCTCGACTACACCCCGTTATTAGGCGTGTGCTTCTCTCACGAAAATCCGCACCCTCGGCGCGGCGAGCGGGTAACAGAAAATTATCGCAACCGCGTATCGTTCCCGGAGGGCCCCGGACGGTACCCTGCCCCAGTGAAACTCACCCCTGTCCTTCCGTCGCCGCATTATGTATACGCGGAGAGCAAGTCTGGCTAGCACACAGGGGGATTCCTCGCGGTATTCGTTACTAATGGGCGTTCTATTTAGCGGCGCTCTCGGCCCTCCAGGGACGTGTCACGCGTCACTGGTTTCCCGCGCATCTCCCGGTTGTACATACATACATACATACATTGCTTGACGTTCGTAACGCCGCCGGTGGATGTCAAAGAGTACGCAGAAGTCAGGCTACCATTGGTGAATGTGTGCGCGTATCAAACTTTCGACTGTGTGTTGGTTTGATGCGTTCTACACGTACACATGGGTCAGGTCATCCGTATGTGCCGCGGGGTCAATGTAAAAGTTTTGTCCTTTTTTTGTGACTTTCGTAACGATTCCAATGAATCTCATGGTAGTTTGTGAAAGAAGATTTCATTGTAAATGGTAAAGTTAGAAATAGTGTAAGAAAACTTGAATATAGTTGAGATTGAGGAATTTCGTTCGAAAGAAAAGTGTCGTGGATTTCGAAGGTAATTTTATTAGTATTCGTACCGGTACGGTATAGAAAGTCCTTTATTTTATATTCCTATAAAATGAAGAATGGTATCGGGAAGCCCTTTGATACGGTACCGTCAATAGAAACTCAGCGCAGCCTTATCCATTCGGACGGACAAAACATTTCCCCGGTTCGTCTAATACACGCGTGTGTATTCACGTTCGCCCATGTGCGTTCACGTACGTACGTACATACATACGTACGTACATATAAACGCCAGAGGAGATTCCATGGGGCGACACTTTTCCGGAAAAGGGTGGGAGAACGACGTCGGTGTGCCCCTCGATCAACGTCAATCAGCCGTTAAACAATGACGCGCCGCGCAAAGAGGATTTTATTGTATTGCGGAGAGAGCAAAGTTGAAGGCACAATGCGCATCCCCCCGCCCCTCTCCCCCTCTCCCCCACCCTCGCGAGGGTTCTACGCCGCCAAGTCACCCTCGAATAATCTCGACGGTAACGTCACGGGCCCGTTTCCTCCTCTCTTTTTCTTTCCGACTCCACATTCTGTATTTTTCTTTTTTCCCCCTCCCGTTCTTTTTTTTTTTTTTTTTTTTAATCCATACCATGTCTCGTCGCGACATACAGACGTCCCGTGCAGGATGCGCTTTTTCGGCGGTGTTTTTGTTCCACAGGCATAGTGACACGATGCCCCCGGAGCACGCACGCGTGCTACCCGACATCCTTTTTGGAACGTGAACGACGTCCAGATAGCTTTGACGAAGGACGCCGTGAGAATTAGTCGTGGTGGTACATACATACATGTTGTATACACTCGTGGAAGGAATTCTGAAAACATTAACTCGATCTAACGTTAAGGGTGAGTGAAATATTACGAGGATGGGGGTCCGCTGTCGAGGGATATATGTACGTGTGTCAGGGGGAGGGGGGTTGGAGGGATGGAGGTTCGACGATGTGCTGGGTTTTAAAGAGGGTGAACAGTTCGGTAGGTTGAAATGGATCTTGATATCATGACACCAGAACGTGTCGATGCGACTAACAAAAGCGACGGTTGCGAGGGTATTATAAAAAAACACGTTCGTCGTACACATAAGGCTACTTGTTCTTTCTGGTACACGCTGCGAAGGGAATAAATTACACTTACAATTCCGTTGTGAGTATCGTTCCGAAGGGTCTACGAAGAAATATGACAGCTTAAAGGGGTTAATTAGAATTTCGGTGTACAAACCCGGTGGTTTCGCGTTAGGTTTGTTGTATGTATACTTCTCGGTCTGTATCGTTCTCCGATCCTCCTGTTATGGTACAATAAACGTTTCTTTTTCTTTTTTTCTTTTTTTTTTTATTATTATTAATCCAGTGAACCCGGACTGCATCTCGTTACCACCGGTCGGCTCATACATATGAATAACGTGTCGCCAAACAATGACTTGCAAAATGAACGAATAAAAATCAACGCGAAAGAATAAGCGTAAAAACTTCTATCAGCGTTTTCAGGATCTTATCGGATCTCGGCTTAAGCATACAATATGATACCCGCCTATCCTCCTGGCACTACTTCCCCCCTTTTTTTTACAGGGAGAGCATTCATAAGTGACACCGTGGCGAGCGTAGGTACACACATACATATATACACACATATGTATGAACGCCTTAGCGTATTTCAAAGTGAGTCACCAAATTCGCGTGGGCTCGCAGCTGGCAAGTTCGAGAACGAGTATGTATCTGTCTTGCTCTTTATCTACTGCCTTCAGGGCCAGGTTGACAATGCTCGGAAGACCGGGATACATATGTATGGATACGGGAGGCGAATGTTCGACCCGACGAAGACGGATAATCCGGGACGAAACTCCTCGACGGATCGCTCAATCATGATACCTTTCGGTAAAATTCAAACCGTTCGGCAGGACGATTGTTAGTGGCAGTATGTTTCAGTTCTTTTCTTTCCCGCGGATAATCCTCTTAGCGTCAGGACTTGGTTCTCTCATTTTCCTCCCTGGAGAAATAATTGTCTGTATTTTCTCTTTTTTTTTTTATCTTTTAACCGAGTGTTTATTTCGACGGACGGACACCCAGAAGTTTCACCGTGAGAGAAATCTCCGCTTATCGGGATCGATCGTCGAGAACGACTAGACAGGGATTTTTGGACAAACAGTCGGAACACTTTGTTTACCCCCGGGTGCACATTGCTGTGGCTTTTGTGCCCAGTTTCTTACGTAATGTACGGACGAACGAGGGAAGAAAATTGAAGAAACGCCGCGGGCTGGTCATATACGATACATATACATATATCTACGGCAAAGAAAGAAACCTAGGATAGAGATAGATAGACAGATTGATAGATAAGAGAGAGAAAGAAAGATAGAAAAAGTGAGACTTGAGGGAGTCTTTTATAGAATGAGCCGTAAGAATGGATGTAGCCGGCTACCAGTCCTCTTGAAATCGATTTCATATAGAATGTCGTTCCATCTATGATGTAATAATGCCATGTGTGCACCGTACGATATCGTGCTCCCCGATCGAGAGGATTGTAAATAATATCGTTGTATTGGTAACTATGCTAGTACATGCAAGAATCGATGTATTACGCGCCAGGGCGTCGTCTGATGCTGCCAAGACTTGGTAATCTTCTCTTTCTCGTATTTACACGGTATCTTTCTGGGATTTAAGGGATCTACCGGATGCGACGGTCTCGCTGCACCTAAGTCAAAGACCGTTTGTAAGACGTTCTCTCATTGGTTCCCCCCAGGAATCCTGGTACGACTCGTTCGCACGGGAACTGGTTTAGTTATTCGCATACTTTTCGGACCGCTGTGTATGATGAATTTGGAATAACGTTGAATATCACGCGTTCGACATTTACGCAATTGCCATTTCGCTTTTGTAGATCGTATCGGTGGATTTTTCTCCGTGGTAAACGACCCGGTTCTCAAACAGTCTAATCAATCTTACGATTTTTCTTTTAGGAACCGACCGCTAAACGGTTTAAAACAACGGTCCATGATCGCGCCGTTTATTCTCATTCCCGGTGTGTTTACACGCGTTCAACCGAATGGACATACATATATCTTGTGGCGAGGGGACAACGTTTAATATATACACACAGTTTAAGAAGGTGTAAAACCATGCGACGCGATCGAGAGACAGCAATGAAAGTGAACGAGCATTCCTGCGCTGTCATTCTCGCCGGCGATTCGGCCTGCCAATTGCGACGCTCGATATCATATACGTGTGATAAACAGTGTCGATAACCCATAATATTTACTCGCCGTTAACGCGTTTCGTATAAAACCTCGTAGTAAAAAAAAAGAGAAAAGAACGTGTCGCGCGTAAAATTTGCGAATTCATTGCAAATGCTAGCCGGTTTACAGCGATCAAACGCGAATAAAATGAATTGCAACAAGTTTCTTTGTCGCCTATTGTAAACTCTATCTACCATTTAATACACCGTTCACGTGATTCTATAATTTCTATGAAAATCAAGCAAACCCTAACACAGTCCGAGTACCGAAACGAATGTGTATCATTTCTTGCAGCATTACCGCGCAGTTTTATAGAACAAAAACATTCCACTGTTGTCATGCCGTCAGGGCGAAGAAATTCAAATTTTCCGCAAGTCCTTTCTCCGGGACTTGTACGTACATTCGTATGTACAACTGTATCCAACGCCGACGTCGACGGACAAGAACAAGAAACTCGGTCGCGCGGTATGAAAAAAAAGAAAAAAGAAAAAAGAAAGAAAAAGTAATGACTCGATAGCGGGACGAATGAAAACGAACTGGACCAGACGTACGGTTAATGACGATTCGACATGCCAATAAGTCGTTAACTGTCGCGCGAACGGCGCGAGATATATCGAGGTGAATCGGAGAGGCGAATAGGTGCTCGCGCGGCCTGCGAAAGCCATAATCTTCATGCTGTGTTATTATAATTTACGTTCGTGTATCTCTCCCGCGGCCGGCCGCAAGAGGGATAGCCCTCGCCCATACCCACGCGGAGCTACAAAGAGACGGGTGAAAAAGGAGCAGAAAAAAAACACCCACACACACACAGATACGTACACAAGAAAGAAACTATCCGAACGAGCTGACACCTCGTGAAAGGAACGAATTGGAGCGCGCACCTCCGCCGTGGCATTCCTGATGACGATTCGACATGCCGATGTGTCGCCGAGGTATCGCCAGCATGCCGAGCGATGTTTTAAGCGGTCACATAAAAGTCGCGACTAAACGCCCGGAACGTTTTTCGATTCGGAATGGCACGACTTTTCGACGGTGCGAAACCAGTCTGGCGTGAGGCGGCTTCGTAAAGTCGTGTACCACACGCGTATATCGCGTATGAAAAATCGGGTCTGGATCGTGCGGAGATCCGTGGAAATCGTAGGGGTATTTTATGTACTGCCACGTGCGGGAGAAACTGCCTCGATGTGTCACGGAGACGATTATTTAACTTTGACGAAGACTTAGATGGAGGTACATAGGTTCGTCTCGATGAATTTCAGTGGGTTGCTGAATTGACTTGCGAGATGATCTACGGATAGTTTACTGATTGGAAATTTGTTAGACAAGTGGTGGATAGGTATAGGAAACGAAGGCGAATACATTAATGACTGACTATTTATATGCCGTTTTAAATAATTTTCCACATCTAACACTTCCTTTTTTTCATTAGACATTTGTTGACGTTGATAAAACCAGAAGAAAGATAGCTATTTAAGAAATCAGATTGCAAAGTAACGAAGACTGAGCGATTCTCTGGCGTTATATTCTGGGTTAATGGATGTCAAGACTCTCTCTTAGTGCCTTCGTTATAATCCTTTCATTATAAAGTGTCTTTTTTTACAGAACTTCATTTTATTTTGAAGTACCACTCTTTCCTTTGACATTAACGAAACTATCCGATCTTGGATTCTTAGATAAAACCAAATGACCGAGGGTGTTACGACACCCCGGTTGTACGTCACTGTTCCAAGGGCACTAATCACAGCACGCCCGTCCGACACTTGCATTTCAATGAGGATTCGGCATACCGATGCGTCGCTCGCAATCGCGCGAATAGTAAAACCGGCATCAGAAGCTCATCTGTGCGCCGCGAGGGGAAGTAGCCGTTCCTCTCGAGCTATTTTTATGGCACTTAGCCTTTCCGACCGGCAACATGCTGGAGCACTTGAAAAACACTTGTGCGCATTCCGTTACGTTTACGCAACGATGGCGTAGAGAGCATCTCAATGAGAGAGAGCAAGAAGGAACCAATAGAGTAATCGCTTGCAACGTGGTTCCGCCAACGGAACAAGAGAGATGAAGAGACATTTTTAATTTTCTAGTAGGCGCGGCTAGCACTTGGCCCTTTTTCTTTTTTTTTTTTTCTCCAGTGGTTAAATAGTTTTCTGGGACCCTTCAGACAAACCGACTTGTACTACGAGGCGTGAGAAAGTTACTTGACTTTATTTGACTCACCTATCAACGTTCGGACACAATTTCGAGGGTCCGTATATCTGTTTGCCTTTTTGGCGACGTCATTTAAATTAACCGGATTTTTTTTGTTCTTTTTTTTTGTTATTTTTAGTTCTTCGCGTATTGGAACGTTCGCGACTGTCGTGACACGAGCTTGTCAGACGTAGACTAAAGTCCAGCACCGTGTACTGACAGTTTCTCATAGAATTCTGGTGCGGCTAACACACGGGCGAAAAGCCCCCCGAGTGTACGGGACAGCTTTCACGGTTTCACAGTTCCGTGTCCGACAGTTTTGACAGTCTGAAACTGAACGCTTATAAATACCCCCCCAAATTGCCGAAATTCCATATTTTACTGTCACGCCTACGGAACTACGGCGTGACTTCGCGTTGGCCTGACTTTGATGCGACTCGAAAAAGTTCCGGACACCGTGGTGCCCGTTCCGCGCTTTGACAATTTAATTTCCTGCACGCCGGTCCGAGAGGCAATTAAAACTTCTCGCAATTCCACGACAATAAATCCGTTAAACCGAATGAAATTCCATTCCGCGGGTGCTGACTGTTTTACAAACGGAATTTGATTTACCGAAACTGTTCGCCTTCTGTTATGTTATTAACATTCCGTCGCGGTGACGTCACCAAGTAGAAATTAACGTCCACGAATATGTGCGCGTCCGAAGGGCATCGTAACGCAATTCCAACAATCTAACGATAGATAGTACGATGGTAACGTTAGAGAGTTGCCGATGGCACAGCGAGCGGTAAAGCGAGTTACGTCGACACCGTCGCGGAAACCGTCGGGAAAACTTGTCGTTCGGCAAAGCTTTGGTGAAAAACGCTTCTCTATAGGAGAAAGACCGAGAAAGAGAGAAGAAGGGAGGTAGTAGGTACGCGTGACTGGTATCGACATTTCAAAATTGCAACGCTCGACGTCCATTGTCACCCATCTCCGCCTTCTCTGCCGTTCAGGGTACATACCTACCGTTCCCCGAGAGAAAAATCGACGAATATTCTTCCCCGTAGCCACCCTCCGACTCGACGAGATAAAGATATATAGAGGATGGAATATTTCGTCTCTGTCGGATGTCAGGAGACAAGCTGGAATTGAAGTATACGTCTGTTGCTAGAACCAATAGGTGCCTTGAGAATCGGGAGCAGCGAAAGACACTCTTTTACTTCGCGGAAAATTATCCGCGATATGTCAATAAAATGCATTTGCGGACTTGTAAGTCTATTGTACCCTGTCTCGAAGACAGAGACCGATGATATTTCGTTCGGAAAGATCGCAAAGTGTCTCTCTGATTTTTTTTTTTTTTTTGGTCTTTATCCGACGATATGGAATTGGCGGAAAAAGTCTTTCAGGGGGAAGTGAAAGGTTATTTCACTTCTTGTGATCGATACTTTTATATCAATAATCTTTATCGTCGTTTCCGATTATCACGATATCACGCGGATAGTTTTTCGTCTTCTCATAAACGGTTATTCGATCTTTGATTGGATATCTCTTCTGACAAAACCGTTTATAAATCCCGGCGAAACGCCGTAACGATGTGAAAGCTTACAGGAACTAATTCGCGATTTTAATAAGTGCATGTATCACGAGCTGAACAGTTACCTGATATCGCGAAATTACAGCCTGATAATAGAGAAACGTGATACCAGGCTATGAAACTTTGCGGCGATTATTATTCGCCAGAAATGTGGGAGACCGTGATGAGTTTTAACGTAAGTGTGTTAGTGAAAGCTAGACCTTTTTTTTCCAGCTTCGTGTATTAGGAGTTAATCGTATCGTGTTACCAGTGGGTTCTATCGTGTCCATGTTGTTTCACATTTGACGCACGATTCACGGTAATAAATTTCCAACCGTTTGAAAAACGAGAAAAGCGTACTTCTTTCCCGTGGAATAAGGTAGGAATACAATAAACAGACGGTTGAGGTATACAAGAATATTTTATTCGTCGAAAGTAACAAATATACAATTCTTCCAAATAAACTGTGTCGATTTAAATCAGATTCGTCGCAATTAAATCGTTTCACGTGATTAGACCATCGTTGCAATCGCGAGCAATTATCAGCAAGCGATTGATTACTTTATTTTCACTTATTATTTTTAGTTTTTTTTTGTAAATATTTCTTTTTCGTATACCGCGGGCAGTGTATTGTCGACGTGCGTTAAAAAAAATACGGCTTTTACAAAAACTCTGAATAAACATCAACGAAACCTTTCGTCTGCGAAACAGAGAGTTAATTTTGGCACGATTTTCAGAAAACCAGTTAGCCACTCGTAGTGCTCGTGCATCCGTGTAACAAATCGATAAAATATACGTTTTATCGCGTTTGGAACGATGCCGATCATATTTTTTTTTTTCTTCTTCCTGCTCGTTCCTTACTTGGTGTCCTGTATCTATCTAACTATCTATATATTTATATATATATATAAACATCCATCTAAATGGATATATCCATCTGTATCAACTCTCGAGTCCCTTTAGTACGTATGTACACATATATCCATCTAAATGCACAGTCTCTAGTTACTTCGTTCACGATTAATATAAGTTTCTTTTTTTTTTTCTTCGATAAACCTTTTTCGCGTACCGGGGGGGTTTATTTTTCAAACAAACCGTGAAATCTCGCCTCGCGATTCTATCGTGAAAATGGGAATTTCTTCGTATCCTTATAATAATCTTTCGGCGCCCATCAAGTCTCTCTGTCATACACGTTTTATTTACAAGTAACGAGGCGACGTAATTCGCGCACAATTAAGGCAGTGTTTTCGATGAGTTCGTCCGCGGGAACTTGATCGTCCCGTCCATGGTTAAGCCGTCGATCGATCTCGAGTTCACTTTTCGACGCTCCCGTCACACACACACACACACACATACGCATACTTACATACATACACACACACTGATTTCACTGATTCCCAACCGACCCCACCGTGTGTGGGCGTTCGGGATACTCGACTTTCACTCACCACTGGAAACGTCCCGAAACGGTATGCCGTTCATTCAGAGCCATGGGCCGAGCTGGGCTTCCAAAATCGTGGCCGCGTCGGTCCTGCCCATCACCCGAAGATGGTTCAGAAGATCCGTTACCGCCGTTGGCTCGCGATGCCTCGCCTCCCACAGGTCGAGAATGTGCTCCGTCGGACTGGACTTGGTCGCGAAGTAATTGATGTACCTGTGAGACAACCGGAAATGCGACCGGGTGATCATTGGGACATGAAAAGGGATGTCAGGATCGAGGCTGAAAGCAAAGTGCCGTTGGACATTGTTTTGAATAGACAGAGAAGAATTTGTAACTCTATGATAAATGTAGAATGATGGTTGAAAAGAGAAACGATAAGAAAATACTACAACGAAAATCTATCATTTATGAAAGACGAAACGTAAAGCTAGTTGAGAAAATGAGAAAATAAGAATTATTCAGATGAACGAGGAAACAGAAGAAATATAAACATCCCTCGAGGATACTCTGATGAGATCATGCGTGAAGCGGATGAGAACAATCAGACATATTTTAACTAACCTATCGACTTGAAGCCTCTGCGCCAGCATTCTCCAATCATTTCCCAAAGCGTTCGGTGGATCCAGGCATTGACAGAGTTGTTTCCTCAGAGACCTGGTGAACCGGAACGGTCTCAAGGTGGTAGAGTCCGTGGTAGCGTTATTAGCATGCCCGCTGCTGACCACGGTGACTTCGCGTAACGGCCTGGTAACGCTACCCGAGGAAATTAATTGTTTCGCACCGTCGTAAACGATCCTGAAGACCTGCCTCGTATCAGAATTTCCCTGCGAGACCTGAAGCTTGTAGCTTCTCGTGGTGGTCGGTCCGAACACGGTGTCCAGATCGAAAGCCACGTGTTTCGCGTTTTCCTGACAGTTCCAGACATCCCTGAAGGAGATCTCTTGTCGTTCCGTCGGTGACTTGCTCTGCCATTCATTGCCCACCTCCTCGAGGCTGATGCACAACGATTCCCCATTGTCCTGGAATAGCAACGTACGCGGCTTGTCCAATAGATAGCCTCTGATTTGCGATTCCCGGTCGACGATCGCTTTCATGGCTGCCTTTGTGTCCTCCACGGCGTACACCCTGACGCAGCATTGACCGGCTTGACTGGCGAACAACGCCAATCGCAGCCTCTTCGTGGCGAACGAGTTCTCGCAACTCTGCCCGGCTAGAACGTAGCCGCGTAACTGCTCGGTTACAATGAACGCTTCCGCGTGATCGAGTTGCGTGAACAGCGGAGTATTGATCGTCTCGTTGCCCAGCGTTAAGACCCTGGTCCACGTGATCGACTGATGGTCTTTCGATATCGTCACGGCCGAACCATCTTCGACGTTCAAACCGTCGCAGGCCCATACGCTGAGCTCCCAGGTGGCCGGATGTAACATCGCGCAATGCTCGAATTGAAGGATCACAGGTTTGTTGAAGGTCGCCGACGACGGGCCGCAGGTCACCACCGCTGATAATTGCGTTATACCATCTGCGAGGAAACAACAACTCCAGATTCGTGTTGGGTGGACGCGTTCAATCGATAATCGCGGGATCAACCGGTTTGGAATTGTAGATACGAATCGGGATAACCAAAACGAGATCGAGATGGAGATTATCACGCGATCGTACTCATGTACGGACGTCTAATCGAAGATGCTAATCGTACTAGCGCGTTATTAAACGATCTACCTTCGAATCCCGTAAATGATTTCAATTGCAGGAATATCGGTGTGTGCAACATGTACCTGAATATCGAAGACGTTTTCTTAAGTGCGATAGTGTATAACGAAATGAGTGTTAATATTCAATATTCTCGATTGCAATTTCAAGATATCACACTTTAAATAACTAATCTCTCAAAAACACTCTTCATATGTAAAATACCTATATACATATGTATATCTCGACGAGCACTGGTTTATTCTATCAATTATCATAATATACATTAACGGAAATAATCGCTTAAGAAGATCACTTCCCGATGATTTCACACATCCCGTACATTCCTTATCAAGAATTCCCTTAACCACCCCGAATCTCCACATCCGTTCGATTGACAAGGAACCATGCCAACCCCTATCACTCATGGCTCGAACATCACGCGCATTAACCGGTATTAATAATCGACGCGTCACTTACCGGGTAATCGAGGCCTGAAGCGATCCTCATTTAGAACCGCCAGGTATAGTTCCTCCCTGAGTGGTTTCGGGACAGCTCCCTCGGGCACCGACATCGATATCCCGGAATCCGGGAGCACCAGGAGGGCACCGCGCGTGTTCACCACTGCCCTGGCCACGTTCCCGGTCTCCAGCTTAGGTAACCTGACACTTTCCGAGGCGACGTTGTAAGTCGAGTCCGAGGATGGATAGGAGCTAGTAACGCTGTTCTCGCTGTCGGAGTGGATCTGCTTGTCGCTGCAACACTCCTGGGTCGAGGTGCTCGGCGTGGGCGACATTGGCGACGGTTGCGGGACGATCGATAGGTGGGGCACGTCGTAATGGTGTTCCGAGAGGGATCTCGACATCGACAGCTTCGGGTCGAAAGGATACTCGTAGCAGGCCGGCACGCTCGTCGCCGTCACGTCCGGCTGCAGGCTCAGCTTCTTGTCCTGGTCCGGGAAGAACTCCGGCTGGAATTCTGAAACGCACACGGCCGAGGCACGGCTCGTGGGTATCTCTGCGCGCTGCGGACAGATCCCGGCGAGATACTATTCCGATGTACGTGTCTAAGTAACCGGACAGGTAGTTTTGTCGCGGCTTTCGTGCGACACTTTCGCGGTGTCTATCGCGGATGATTACGTTGGAATATTATTGATGTTTTTAAAATGAATAGAAACGATCTATATTTATCACGGAATCGAATGTTTTGTCGAATGAAAGTAGCGAGTACTACCTGTGTTATTTAAATTTCGAAATAGTATCTTGTCCGTTCAAAGTTGCGAAACCGTCGAAGGACCGAAAAGCGAGAAATCACGAAACACGTTGTGTATACTATGTATGTGTATATACACCTGTAACGGGTAAAGCTTGCTTCACAGGGGGTATAATTAAATCTTGATAAAAAGCGCTACTTTCCGTTCCTTCGTTTGTAAGGTAACATGCGAGGTTTTTTTTTACCCCTGAAATGCTTACCGTTACGGGCCATGGAGTAAAGGGAATGGTCTCGACCTTTGCGCCTCAGAAGTCTCAGTAAGAAAAATACCAAACCACCGATTACCACGCACACGACGGTCAGACCGACGTACAGTGCCACGTTCATCTGACGGTTCGCTAGAAAGAAAAAAAAAGAAAAAAACGGTAAATCAAACCCATAGGGTCCACAATCGTTACATTTATTCCAATGAAATTAAACTTTTTCTTCAAAAACATTCGGATGTAACCGTCCGTACGGGGGGATACTTTTGCCACAACTCTGTACGGAAGCAAAATCCTTGCCATTCCGTAAGTTTGTAACACGCGCCGGTTTAAAACTGCTTTGCACGAAGATTATCGTATTATCGTAAAACTTCGCGTCGCGATTAGACCGACGCGATAACTAGCAGGCGTTAATTCCTCGTTTTAAGAACCATTCCGCGATACGATCTCCGACGTTTAAGATATACCGCGCGCAAATGGCACAAGTAATTTTCGTGTATCCACCGAACCACCACCACCATCGCTCTCATCGTGGACGATGAACAACTACTCATGAATAATTTACGCGGCAACTTTTATTCACTTTTTACGCGAGCTTTTCGCCGATACGACGATGGTGGTGGTGGTTGGCAGGACTCGAGTGAAAGTAACGGGGAGGAGATGTTTAAAACGGTTCTCGCGTCGCTAAATATTACGAGGATCGTAGAGAAGTTTTAAGGTTCCTCTCCATTTACGCCCGGGACACGCTCGTTTCCTTTTGCCAGACCGTTTTCCTTAGTCCCGGTGTCAGTTTATCGTTTTACAGCTCTACGTTATTTCGTACGGCAATAAAGATTGGGATCATTATTATCGCGGCTATTAACGTTTCCTATAAAAACAGTACGACGCGAACACGTTTACGAATGGAATAATAATTTTAAGTTGCCGCATCACGCGACGAGAGAGAGAGAGAGACAGAGGGGAACACGGTGGCAACAAAGACCACGTGGGAAGCAATAAAACGATCGGGAAAGAAATTGCATCACGACTGTGTAATCGGTTCCACCGGTTATGTATGAAATCAAGATTAAATTACATGCATGCGAAGTTTCGCCGAGATTCGAGTTGTGTCTTATGAATTATGTAACCGTCCACTTCATCGCGTTCATTTTCGTACCTTTCTTTTTTTTCCCTCCTTTTAGCACCTACTCGTTAATAAACGTTAAAATAGTCAAAGTCTATCTATTAAACGACACATTTTCTATAAATTACAATCATACTTAATGATACAACGTGCCACGTTTCAAAACCCTATGCATAATTTACGAAACATTATAAAATAATACACCTCGTCTACAGTCCCAATCCTAATTACTGAAACAACGTCCAATTGCGCGAACATCGACATATACTTAACAATACTGAGAAAAATGTTCACCATCCCTCTTTTACACGGATATTCCCGGCGGACTCATTAACGTGCTTAAAATGCTGACTCGCTCGCAAAGATTTTCAAGAAATACCCGGCAGCCGAGAGTTTGAATCGCGGCTGCCGTTCCCTAAGCTTCTTCCAATTTTAGAATGTCAAAGCCATTCGTGGTTGTAACCCCGGTACGTGACTTTCGAACTACCCGGCGGCCTCTCTTTCGCCGTATCATGTGCGGGCGTTTCTCGTTCGCGCACGCCGTCGCGACGACACGTGCCGCGAACATCAATATAACACAGGCGACGACGAAAACGCATACGAATTCGGAAGAGGGATTTCCTAAAACGCAATAGTTCCACATCGTTACCCGGGATACGCGGGGTGAAGCGAGATCCCGGAACTGTTTGCGTCTCTCCTCACCCCCGCGTGCCACGTGGAGGGGCAACTTGAAAAGTGGTAGCAGGGGTGCCGAGATTTATTTTCTTAAAGGCAATTGATAACGCTTCATAACTTCGACCTAATGTATTTCGCCCAATAATTCATCTTCAGCCCTCGAGATACGCCGCGTGGCTACACGATTGCCTGTTCTTTTTTTTTATCGGGTATCGACAGCTCTCGAAAGAAATCATTTGAAAACACTTTGAGACACTCCCCCCGATACATATTGATATCACGTTCGTATCAATTTGATACGTTTTCTATTTGTCTTTAAAATCTTTCGAAAAAAAACAGTAAAGTAACTATAGAATCTAACTTGAAATATTTTCGAAATAGCTAAATCGTTATATGATAATGATAAAAAAATTGTTACATCGTTAGTTCCAACATCTTCCGCGTTTTATCGTAGCTTTCGCGAAAATCGAATACACTTCTCTAGATTCAAGGGGTCGTTTCGGTATCCGACTCCCTCCCGACCAGAGCCACGTACACGTTTAGGGCTACGGCACGGGATAATGGCACTTTATTTGCATGCACGATCAATTTCCCCCTTCTACGCTATGGGCGTAACGGCTACCGATTACATAATTTTCTTCGATATTAAAGCCGCTTCCCTCCGATGGAAGTCGGGGTCGAACCGTATCGCGTGCAACTTTGATGTGGCTCGGTCGATAGAATCGTCCACCTCCAAGGGGGTGTCTGCATCTATACGGACCAGTGGGCCACCCTTGGCTACCAGCTACCACCTCATTGTTACGATTGTTTGGATCCGGGAGCATAGGGGCCGACGATCAGCCCGGGCCCTCGTCGAGCGTCAATAATTAACCGGTCGCGTAATTAAAAGTAAATAGTCAGTGGGGGAGAAACTTTCCAGTTGTTGACGCGAAAAATTTCATTGACAAATAAACCCGGGCAACGTACGTACGTATATGTATACGTATGTACATACTCGATGAAATATACCGAAAGGGATTTCTTGTTCCACACTCTATGTATATCGTTACTGGAGAATATTTCAAATAAATCCATACCATACTGTTCTCAATCTTGATCATTTGATTCTGTTATTGTATCCTGATGTCTGTTGAGCGAAAACGTGAGAGAGAAATATCCGGAACTAACGATAAGCCTGTATACGTTCTCGATAGAAGCTGGGTAGAAGATATGTACTATACCTATCGCGATAATTCGCATTTGTTCCATTAACAGACTGATTTGCTCTTGTTTTCCCGCGGACGTGATACTTCAAGATGCATGACCGTGTTAAAAGTGACTGATCGTAACGCCTAGCGACGGCACGTTTAATATAACCGGAGAGCCGATGAATAATGTTACCGTTGAACGGGATGAAAAAGGAAAAACAAACAAACAAAAAAAACAACTTCTATCGGGATCATCGTTTTCTATTTGCTGTTATTCGAACCGCATAAAACATCTGATTTGAATAGTATCAGATCGCGGTGTATACGTATAGCGCCGCGTCTCGCCGGGAATATAAATGGCGTGCACCGGGCGTGAAGAATCCATCCAAGAATGTCGTACGACGAGTTAAGGACATTTCCTTAGCGGCTGAACGACTGGTCGCACCCTGCGCGAGGACCTCCTACTTGCTACGTGTGCTCGTTTTCTTTTTCTCTATTTTTTTTTTATCTTTTTTTTTATCTTCGCGTCGCACTACAAATCCGGAACGAATCGGGGGAGGGTCGGCACATCGCGGATCACGGCTTATCTAATCGCGAAACTTTCCTCCTTGCGGCGACAAACAAACCACGTCGTGTGGAAGAGTCTGAGACGAATAGGGGGAGGGTGAGGGGGGGGGGGGGGGGTGGTAAACCGCAAGGCGAAATAGTAAAAAGGAAATCCCACGGGGAAAAGTTTAAACTCGTGGGAAAATGCGTTGATCTGTATCTGAACTCACCTTCCTCGGTCAAGTGAGCGCCACCCATCTTTGTGTTGCCAACTGGAAAAAGAACGACCGAGTTATGGAAGCGTTTGATCATGGAAACAGTTAGGAAAGTATTAAGGATAGTGTCATTAATTATTCTCTTTAACCTATTAACTGAATAACTCTACACTCAGTGGTGTGCGAATAATTTTATTTAAATTTCTTTCATTAATTTTCTCTATTTCATATAGTCCGATTAAAGTCTAAATAGAAGTTAATCAAATACTTATTAAACGATAGTCAATTACCCTATTAAAAGCTTATCAAATCTCAACAATAGACGATAGATATTAACAATACCGTATTAAAAACCAAATAACCGTTCCATCTAATCTAATTTCAAACGATCAAATTTATTTCCTCGACCCCGGCTGCCGGTGTTGAATTTGCAATTGCGAGACGTGCCAAATGTTCCCATCACGTTCGCAAAATACACAGCCCGCGGGGGAAACTAGAGACGAGAGCGAAAGAGAGAGAGAGAGAGAGAGAGAGAAAGTCGAGACAAGTCGTATAGAATAGCCGGTCGTGACTTACCGTTGCACATGCCGCCGGTGCAATTCGCTACGCTGATGTCCCTACCCTGGCAAGGTCGGCCACCGTGGCTGGGTGATGGTTCGTCGCACGATCTTCGTCTGGTATGCGTGCAGTCGCTCCCACACACCGACCATGCCGACCATCTGGACCATCCGCCGTCCACCACTGGTTAAAGGGAAGAGAGAGAGAAAAAAAAAACGATGATGATCGAAAAGCTCGTTTCGTGGAGTCGTTAAGACGGGTTCGATCGACGTAAAGCGATAATAAAAAGTTCGACAGAAACGGAACGGGCTCGTAACTCGTCCGTATCCCCCGGAGTCTTGTTTAAAAGCCATACTTGTCAATTCGGTTACATTTACCGACGTTGCTCGAACTCTTAGAACAACGTTCACTTCCTTTACGTTTAATTGACTCGTATACTGGCTTCTTTCGTCGGACTACAAAAGGATGGTCGGTTTGAAGGGACAAGAAAGAAAGAAAAAAAAAAGACAGCAACGAGTGGACCCCGTTCGGTTGGTACGCCTCAATCGTCCGTTACGGTTAACGATACGTGTGCACTGTTAGTGCTACTTGGCGATACGGATGACACGGTACTTACAAATAGTTACGTTTTCATTTTTTTTTTTTTGCATTTTTAGTCAGCTAACAGCTTGCTTACTTTCTTTCGTATTTTTACCACACACGTCGATTATATTGCGATCGTCTCCGTTATGGAAATGTTCGATTGCAAAATTGTACGAACGTCTCTCACTTACCTAACGTATTAGTGAATTCCTCCAAAGCACCGGCTGTTCCCGAAGCAAGCGTTAGACAGAAAGACATACATAGGTGCGTTACAGAAAGCAGACGGTTAGTTTGTGAAAGGAACCGGTGTACACGTATTAAGATCTAAGCGTCACATCGATGGTCATTCTAATGTAGATCGTTGCACGGAACGTCCGTGTGAATCGCGTCATACATTTCCCGCGGACATCGTGGATTCTCGATGAACCATTCAAATTGCATTCCGCCGTGAATGTTTGCCGTTGATAGCCGCAGGTGTCTTCAGATGTCGCAAACAGTTTTCGAAAGGTGAATACAATTTAAGAGAGTCTACGAGTACACTGGGTTGAAAGAGGAGGAAGAATGAACCGGTGAAGAGAGACAGTAAGTGAGACAGTGTGTGAGTGAGAGAGAGAGACAGAGAGAGATAGAGAGCATAAACGCGCAACAGATAGGGAACCGTGAGAGGAAAAGGGGGAAGGTCGTAAATCAAACGAGAGACTCTCCTCTTTTCAGCATCGGTAATATTGGTTTGTCGTGGCAAAACCTGCTCGTCTGTCGTCCGCGCGACACGAGCTACGACCGAACGAGAAGAACGCTATATGCTATCTTGCTTTCTTACACGTTAAGTATACCTTCCGAAGACGTCACCGTGGAATAGAAACGAACGTAACGAAACGACGGAGGAACGAGCAAGAAATCTCTACCGCGTAGCGAACAGCGTATCGACGTTAACGAAGCGTGATGCTTCCTTGAAAATCTCATTTCGTCGAGGTAATGAATTCAAAGGACTTACCGGGACAGGCGGTGTTGCAGTCCATCTTCTGCTGAGACGGTCCGAGACACGGTTGACCCCCGTTCATGGGAGCTGGATTCGTGCATGTTCTCGTCCTTTTTTGACCCCCTTTCGCGCAACGTGAGTGACATTCGGACCATGTTGACCAGGAAGACCATCCACCGTTAACTGCAATCACGTGAAAGTTCGCAGGTTGTAAGGATCACTTTCTCGTGAATCGATGTATTTTCTTAGTTATCCCCTATCTTTTTATTTTATCATTCTTATTTTTGTCCAAATTTAATGTTATAGTTTTTGGAACAATTATACAAGTGACGGATAAATTTTTTAAAAAGTCAATTAAATATTTGACAGAATTACAATTTTATATATATCCATAAAAAAGATATTGAAACAATCAAATGAATCCTATTATTATGACAAGAATTTTAATAAAATAAGTTTAAATTTGAATGACGTTAAGTGAATCAGTTGATCCGAATTAAAATATGCTACGTCAACTCTGTCTTACCGTAAACAGTCAAACTGACAGGTTCGCTCAGTCTCTTGGCGGCGATATTCTCCGCGACGCAAGTGTAATTTGCTTGATGGCTGAGTTTCGCCTGACCCACGAGAAGGTGTCCCTCGCTCGATACTAAAAGCGTGTCCGACTCCGCGTCGACGGGAACGTTATTTCTCAGCCAGTAGACTCGAGGTGGTGGCACTCCAACAGGAGGCAGACACCTGAGTTCGGTACTTTGACCCGCCTCGACGGATACAGAGTACGGCGGTGACTCGAACTGCTTTTTCAAGTCTGGAAAAGTAAATTCTCAAATTGACTACGCTGCGACGCGTCGCGGCGGTGAATCGTGTCGGACGATAGAACCGGGACGTGACACTTTTAATTAACCACGAACACGTCACGGCGGTTTCCAACGAACGTCGGGGAAAAGAAACAGCAAGTTTGTTCTTTTACTTGGCAGAATTTTAATTTCGGGCTCTAGTTACGTAAGTCTGAAATTGGTCAAGTGGTCCTTTCCTAAATTGATTCTCTTAGAAACTACGGCGACCGCTCATTGCATTGTCTTCCATTAGGGGTCAGAATTAAATAATGACTTCGCTGGGCAGGAGAATCAAGATAATTACGTGGGGGCGAGGAACAAAGTAAAATGAAACTCACAATAGTCTTGATGCCAGTGCAAATAACCGTTGGGAATAAAATACAATGTCATATACGATACACTAAATTCTATACGTTTTCATTTTTATAATCAGTCATACCATTAAAAGTAAAATAAATAAATTTCATTCGACGATGATTAAAAAAAATGTAACATCGTTATTGGATAATATAAAGATACTTACAAGCAACGTCGACAGTTGCCGGCTGACTTTTGATTTGACCGGAGCCAGACCAAGCGATGCACTCGCACTTGAACTTGTCCCTCCCGAAATACTCCTCGATATGATCTCTGGTAACGTTCAATTCGCAGTCGACTATTCTCGTTCCCGTATGGGGATCGACGAAATCCTGTTGCTGCGACTCGTCCGCCCTGATGTCGTTGCAACGGAAATAAATCTGCAACGCGTGGGCGGCTTTGCAGTGCAAAGTGGCCGGCTTGTTTTTAACCACGAAGGAGTCTACCGGCTCCGTGAGAAAAACTGGCAGATGGCCACCTGCCTCGGAAATGAGCTCGGTGTCTGTGGCTATCGTGGCCGAAGGCACATCATCTTCCTCCAATAGATAAGAATCCTCATCCTCCGCCGCGTCATCACCTTCTGGAACAAAACGATCATTTTATTTTCAAATTGAATGGAACACGATATTACAAGGGGGAACCGAATTGCATCGCAACGGTTCTCTTCATCATCGTATAGGTCTCTTTTTCATGAAAATTTAATCTCGTATGAAACATGTGGTATTCATGAATCGAATGATAATCGTAGTTCCGTGTCCGACGCAACCGAATGGATATTATACGTATACGTATATCTACGATTAATAATATCTTCGATAGATGATATCGTTTTATTCATTATTTTAATCTTGAAAATCCCAAACGATATAATGACTGTATCCGTTAACAACTCATAATTAACCGAAACAAATGTCAGTGCTTATTATCGCTACGTAATAAATTCGTAGAATTGGATTATCATCATTAACACACGGCAGGGAGGGGGTAGTTACAATCAACGGGGAATCACGCGATACGCCAGTCAGTCATTTGAATTCTAAATACACTGTAATCGTAATTTACGATCGAGTTATTAATTCGCCCGAGCGTTATTCACCGAACGTGCGTTCTATCGGAATCGTGAAAATTCTATATTTGCTTGTCAACAATGGCGCCCCCTCCCCCCACCCCCCTGTAAATCCTGATGCCAGGCTATTAATGCCGCCGTTTCGCAGTCCGACTCCGTCCGCCCGGCTACGAACAATCGCGGTGTGCACTGCAGTAATGAATTTTCGGATTTACGCGGCGCACCGGTGCACAAGTCCGATGCATTTCCCGCCAACGAGTGGTTAGACCTTTATCCCCGTGCGACATTTGGCCGGGGGCCACAATTTTCATCGTGATAATCGCGCGCACCCTATATCGTTTTCGTCTCGCGCGGTTGAAAACAGAGAAAAAATACAATAAATAAATAAACAAAAAAAAGGAAAATCCGACTGACGTACCGCTAATAAACTGTCCATATTCGTTGGCTGTGCGTTTCGTCACGAGATACCGATGTCAACGGTCCTGTTAATATCAATGCCACCGTATTCCGACGAACTTGCGAAATATCGTTCGAAATTATAATAACACCGAATTCGCGATACCTGTCACGAGATCGACAGTCGCTGTTATCGAACGTCTCGGATAATAATAATTAACGATTTCATGTATTTTCATCGCACGTGTGTTGGATAATATTTGATTTACGTTCTATTGTACTATTTCCCGGTGCGACACACGGTCTAAATATTTTTCTGCGAAAAATACAGGGGATATATATTTTTTTACGGCGCTGGAGACACCTACAATGTCCTGTATAGAAATCGGAATCGGCAACGGTAAATGAGAAGCTGCGGTGGAAATAATAAAAGAAAAAAAAAATTGGACAACGTGACGTACCGTGCCGAATTGAGGAGCGAGTGAAAGAGAATTTTCATCGGTTTCCGATAATGGGTCCCGATCGGATGCTCAATAGGGTCTGGCGGAATCGCTCCTCCCAGTTTTTCCCGCATGTGAATCAGTTCGTACGAATTCTCGTTGGTCATTGTAGACCCTCTCTATGGCGAGCCATATCGTTGATTGAACTATATGTTTAATGTCGGTCGATTCCCGCGTTCATGAATTCGCGGGACCAGTCCAAGCTCGGGGTATTTAAGTAAATCGAAACGCCATTCACCAATATATTCCTCTATTGGGGAAAAACAGTGACTGATAATGCGAAGAATCAAATGAACGTTTTAATACCCGTATAATACGTATATATACTTTTTATAATCCATGCGTTCGTTATTTGAAAATTTAATTCACGCGGCGCTCTTTTGTGTATCAATTCTTGCGGATCGATTTAATGGCAGGTTTTATTTAAACACGTTCGCAAATCGGTTGAAACCAAAGAAGAAGTACGAATAACAAGGAGACGAAGACTTAATCGAGCGAAACCAGGCATGGAGAAGACCGGCCGGCAAAAGAGGATTTCCATCGATTTCCGATAATTGTGGTGATCGGTTCGCCGATAAAGTTCCGCGGAATCGTTCTATCTAATTCCTCTCGACGAACCGACGAACCAGTTCGTATAAATTCCCGTTAGCCATTTTGGGCGCATATAGCAGGCTGTATCTTTGATTACTTGTAACAGCGTTGCACATTCGTGTAGGACGTTAATTCACGGTGCCTCGAGTAACGAGTTTGTTTTTTTTTCTCATTTCATTTCTTATTGTTTTTGTTATCAACGTGCCGCGCAAAACGATGAAGAAAATGAAACTAACAAGATGAAGTCTTAATCGAGCGACATAACGGGACACTCTGTGCTCGGTAGAATAGAAAATAAAAACAGGGAGAAGGGGGGGGGGGGATTTCTATTGATCGCCATTAAGTATTGAACCGAATGGTCACTATAAATTCGAACCACTTGCTCGGTTCCCACCCTTGATACATCCATCGTCGAATTCTCTCTTAATTTCTCACCGTTCCGACTAATATCTTTGCAAACGGCTACGTGGCATGTTCTCAGACAATTCACCCCTGGTTATTCTCTACCTGTAACTGCGTGCGATTGCGTGAGAAGTTCCGCGTGCTCGGTAAAATCTTAACCAACCCCCGGTTCCACTCCGATTCCAGTTAAAACAATTTACCCGAAGCGTCGAGCGTATCTCTGTACGTAACTTTTCCAACACCAACAACGCCGTGGTTATCTTGTATTTCAGATAAACACCATCGGTGACCCGTAGACAAACACCGCTGCAGGTTTGGCTTGTTAAAACGAGAGAAAAAGAAGAGAAAAAAAAAAGCGCGGCACCACCACCACCACCATCACCATCACTATCACCATCACCAGGGGGTAGCAAGTAAACTTAATTGAGCAACGTCACGCGACACGCGATCTGGGTGGGGTGAAGAGAGAGAGAGAGAGAGAAAAAAAAATATATAAAAGGACCACTCATCGGTTTCCGATAATTCGGAGCGGAACGTTGTATCCGGTCTCCTGACGGTGTTGAATCACCCACTCGGGATCGGTATGAGGCCTCTCGTTAGCCACCGTGGGCAGATAGTTAGTCGTGTCTCCGGTAGATACGCGTTACACCGACTCTATGTAGACATATTATCTATATGCACGTACGTATATCTATACGTACGTACGTACGTACGTACATACATACATACATACACAGGGAAATCGGTATGCATGCGCTCCCTGAACCATCGCGTGGCTACTATGTGGGTTGACCACGTATTACGCCGGGGAGAGAGAGAGAGAGAGAGAGAGACACGAGCGTACCGTGTACAGTTTCACCGTGTACCTACGGGTGAGAGACCACACATGACGCCTCTTAATTAACAAAGGTACCTGCAGCACCATACTTCTTGCCCGACGAGAGCCACGCGAGCAACAGAGAAACAATATATTATCTAGCCGCAGCAACGTACGGGTTTGTTCCTTGTCGCGCGCGAGAGAGAGAGAGAGAAAGAAAAGATAGCTTTTAGACGAACCGGGACGAACCAAGGAACAGACAAGGATTTCCTTGTTTTCTCCCGTCACGTGCCTTGTTATTTTAGCGGACCGAACAACGCCGGACAAAACTAACGCTCCGTGGCCCCAGGGTTTCATTGACTTCGTCCGCTTGACTCTTTCTCGTTCCCCGTTGGCCACGGTACGTGCGAATTCGCCCCCGAGTGTGTCTAACGAGGTTTGAAATCAAGGTACGCCACTCGACACCCTCTCTTTCTCTCTTCTTTGTCGTTTTTCGTAGTGTGTCGGGGACCGCTAATTTCCGGGCGCAAGTTTTAAATTGAATTTAAAGACGGTGATTTTCTACTGCGATTTATTTCCCATCGGAATCGTACGTCCTGTTTATTTCGAACGGTCTGGCACTCGAACCGTGTGAATCTGTGCTTTTTATGTTTCCCGAATCTGACGAGGGTGCTCTTTGACGAGACTTCCGCCCTGGGATTATCCGGAACTATAGGCACTCGTTTCGACAGGGTTTCGGAAAAGTCAGTGAACCAGGTGGCGGGCTAAATATTTTCAAGCTACGTCGAGAAGTGCCGTCCTTCTGTTCTTGTCGCCGGTGTGACGGGATTAACGTTTTCCATGAGTCGACGGCTAGGTGAAGAGGTCCACTTCCGGTATCGAGGGTGTTTCAACGTATACTAACTTGGTACAATGAGACGGCGCCTAGCCGGTTCGGGTTGCCATTGTATTCCAGGCCATTCACGGATCACGACCTTCGGGCCCAAATAATGCGAGTCAAGTTCCTCGATCGGGTTTTCCCCCTTCCACGTGCTAAGGGACGTTGTTGTACCGTCATCCTGGTTAACGAAGAGAAACACCTCGAGTGGCCGTCGACTTTTTTTTTTTTAACGATCTTTATCGTAGGAAGAAGCGACGAGATACCCCGTCGTCTAACGCGGATAGACGCGAACTTGAAAGAGAGTAAAGAGAATCGATGGCAGAGTGAGATTGCTCTCGATCGGGATCGACGGCGACGTGAAATCGCCGCGATCGGTTCGAAACTTTCGATTCGTTCCGTTTGGACAGCACCGTATTATCGCTGAATTGCTTGAGCGTCAAGACGGACGCATTGTATTCGGATTTGTGTAACGGAAGGTTAAAGTTGAACGCCGCGGAATATTTTTTTTTCCCGGAGTCGTGCCTGCCCATCCATTGAAATGTTAATCCGACGTTTAAAACACTCTCTGGGGGTTATTTTTATAGTTGAACAATCTCTATCGATCATATCGCGACGGTAACGTTGACAAATTACATTTGCGTTCGAAACGGCGTGTAAAACAGAGAGAAAACAAAAAAAAAAGAAGAAAAATTCAACGGATATCCCACCAATTCATAAATCGATGATACTATTTGTTAATTCCCATTTATCACTGCGAATGAATGTTGACGATACATGAAATGTACATACATACATACATACATACATACATACACACTCTACATACGGGGTAATAAAAAATTGTTGTCAAAAAAAGGAATATATATCGACACGGTCCGGCGGACGTGTGCATCCGTGAAAATTAAATGAATCAAACACCTCGAAAAAAAAAAAATGTCGGGGCGAAAGGGTGAATATTAAAAGGCAGCGGGAGGCAGAGAGTGGAAAGCGGGAGGGTGATGATGCGTATTACACGAGTCGATTGCGGCACGGCAGCGAGGCTACGTTAAGGCGTGTAATTAACCGGGTAACAGAATCAGATACGACTCCTTGCGTGTTGCCCCCCGCGGTGGCTTCTTTCTCGATATCGATAACGACGGAACTCTCGAAACGTACGCGTCATGCCGATTTACTCTCCGCCGTGCACGATCCATTGTGCCGCGGCATCGAACCGTCAAACTGGAACAAAAATTTCGCGATGCAGCTTTTTGCGGATTCATCGTTCCATTTGCCTGCTACAAAGACGCACCGTGTACCGATTTGCATTGAAATCGCGTATACTCAAGATTCGAATCTCCAAACGTCATGTTCGATCGAACGTAGAGAAACTCGTTCCGTAAATTGAAAACCGGACTTTTCTAGATAAACGAAAAGGAAAAAAGCTAAACAAAAAAAACCATAAGAAAAGTCTCGTTTATTTTTCTCAATATTCTAACCGTAATTCAATCGTTTGCCTGCGAACAACGGGGAAAAACATACAAAGAATCGCGCGTTAACCGATGTAACCGAAATACAGATTATATACGGTTAAAGGTTGTAATTCGAGCGGCGATATTTCACGATCTCCGATATCCAACCCGGGTTGTATTTGCAGATCCAGCTGGGGAGGGGGGGGGGGGGAACACTCTTTCTCGACCGACATTCTCCGCGATTTCAACAATAATCGCGCTTGCACAACTCCGGGGCCTCCTTGGTGCAGCACTCTCTCGTTTGATTTACGATAATTAAAGCTGACCCGACCTTTCGTCGCTGAAAAGAAAAGAATGGGACGAGAGGAGCAACGAAGTGGGAGAGAGAAAGAGAGAGAAAGAGAGAGAACACGACTCCGTCGTCGGGAACCATACCGATGAGAGACCACGAGAGATTAAACAGTTTTTCTTCTTTCTCTTGCGCCCTCAATCATTTTAATTCTTTTCCATCTTTTTTTTTCCTGTTACATTCGAACTCTCCTCTCCAGTCTCCACTCTGCCCCGTTCGTTCTCTTCTCGTCTCGTCTCCCTCTCTTTCCCTGTTTGGCCGCACCGAGACGGGCACCGTTGTACGGCGGAACCAACTGGGTAATTGCTCGACCAAGCGAGTGCACCAACCAGCGTTTGCGGCTTTTGCATTTTTGCTGCGGGCGATTTCGCGAGATCCACCGACCTCCCACTATACCCGGTGAAGAACTTGCGCCTGGATACGTGATCGAAGGTCATATCGCGGCGGGTAATCGCGATTTACTTATGATACTTATCGAGAAAACGGTGCCGGGGCAACGTGGGGGTGAGTAATGGGTTCTCACGAGCAGAGCACCGAGTGTACACTTCGAAGAGGAGCCCGGGTACTGTTACTCTGTCTCGTGGTAGGCCACGATAACGCGCGATTCGCGAATCTGAAATGAAGAACGTGACGCGACCTTTTGAACGACGAGGTAGTCTCTAAGCATCCATGGTAAATTGATTAGACTTCGAATCAATCAATCGACGATCCACTTTTGGTGTTTTAACGTAAATATTTTTCTCTCGTATTTCCCTCTACATATATGTATATCCCCTGTAACGTCGACGAACTTTAAGGAGCTGCTATAAACGAAAGCTGGAAGCTACCATCTCGCGTATAGGGTGAAAAGAAAAGAAAACACGATCGCTCTAGAATACATCGTAAAACGATGAGCACCGCTCGTGGACGAGAAAAACATCGCGACGAGAAAATGTTCGTGGTGTTAGGAGATTATTATGTGGAAAATTGACAAATTTACCGATGAACACCCGGGGGTGAAGGGGGGGGGGGGGAGGGGTTCTTTACTAACGGCAGCGACGTCGGCGACGCTACCGCGCCGAAATACGTGAGAACGACGTCGGGGACCACGACCTCCCCGCGACCCGTTAATTATTAACGTTGCTAATATTTTTCACGTCGCGACGGAACGGCGGCCAGTCAAGACAGCGGAATTATGACACGATATCACGTCGCGATAAATCGTCGTGGTAATTATTCACCGAGCGTACGTGTGTGTGTGTACATTCATAGGTGCGCATACATACGTAGATACGTAGGTACATACATATACTATATTATATTACTAGCCATGTTTCGCTCTCACCTGCATCTAGTTATCCGTGAGGATAACCAACAGAGTGTTTGTATCACGAGGCGCCGCTTCAACGACGACGATCTCTCGGTATAAGCTAACGCTGACGATAGTTATTTATCCGTGAAAAGCCGAAGGGCTGTGTGTACAAGCATAATATTATATATACATATATACATATATATGTATATGTATAAGCGTATGGAATTTGCATTGCGATTTCATACGTGACGTACGCGCAAGATACACAAGCAGCGTTAAAGCATAAAGAATGAACGCCGGCGGATTATCGAGAACCATAATTAACTCCGCGAGGAAAAAGATTTAGGGGGACATAATTTTCTTCGGACTATTTATGCGTGACAGCCCTCGAACTACGAGTACACACACACACACACACACACAACACACAGACAAACACTTGCTCTGGGTAAAACGTGCACCGAATACGAAGTAACTTTCTATATCGTCGTTGTATGTAACGAACTTTTCTGTTCTTTTTCATGTAAAATGTCATTCATCATTTTGTGTACCACGATGACGAGGTTGGGAATGTCGAGGACGCTAATTAGTTTGCCACGTGGTCCCGCGAGAGGACCGAAGGAGGAAAGCTGAGAAGGGTACCTCGTGAAGTCCATAAGGTCGCTTAAAAGTAGCTCCAGGGGAGCGTAATCCATCATCGAAAACGGCTGGTGTAACGTAACCGGCCGGTTATGCCCACCACTAATCAGCGACGCTGACTTGCCGTATAATTAGATCTCTCATTCCCCTCTCTTCTTCTCTCTTTTCTACGAAATATGTATATGTATACATAAGTATCCTTATAACACTATCGTCGTATAGTATCAACGGTATGACTTCAAGCACTCTGCTTGCCTTTCTTGACATGGATCGCAAAAAAAAAAATTTTTTTTAAAAATAGATGTACATCCATACATACATAGATACGTACATACATATGTACGTGCCACGGTATCAAGAGTTAAGGTCTTGACTCGGGCCAAGTACAAGAGTTCCCGACTGGTAGACCTGAACTACTCTTTTCCGGAAGAATTAGATCGAGGTTTTCGGGGTATTCAAACGCATTAAATACGCATATTTCTCCCAAACTATGGTGATATTCTTGTATGGGACGTCCACCCGAGTAATTTAAGCCTAACTACGAGAAGATCCATCAAGCCAATCGCGAGATATTTTGATCTAAAAAGTCGAGGTTTTTGTAAGAAACGTCGTCTTCTTCCTCTCCTCCTTCTCCATCTCCATGTTCAGCCTGTCACGCAGTCCGGTGTCAAACCCTAACATATGTTTCATACCATGCGAGATAATTTTTCTGTCGATAACGTAGATTTTTCTATGTAATCTGAGACATGCCGGAAAAAAATCAAGAGACAAGGTTTTGTCTCGGACCAAATACAAGAGTCGCTTATTGGTATTCAGAAAATCTTCAAGGGTTATCAATAATTTATAAATTTAACATAATGGTTTCTTAAATTGTAAAAGAAATGTATTTGATTTTGAAACTTAAGCTTAACAATATATCGCAACAATACGCTCAAAACAGATTAAACGCCGACTTTTTTTCAAATGAATAAGAAATAAATTAAGAAATATTGAAAATAAATATTACTTAAATGCCCGATAAAGTAATTAGAAATGTTTAAAATAAAATTAATGAGTGACCACGATTGACGAAGACGCACCGTTGCTCAGGGCTGTCGCTACGGCTGCGCTAGGAGTGCAAGCGTGACAGACAGAAGTAAAGAAAGAGAGGCCCTTATGCTAGAAAAATTCGAATCATGTTAAATTCCGCATTGCTTTGTCGTCAGCCGCGCTCTCACACATGCTTGCGTGGCCAAGTCGCGTCGCGTCGTTTGTTTGGCTAGTGCGAGCGCGACAGAGTGACGGAAAGATAGAGACAAAGAAGTCGGTGTCATTTGTTTATATCCGGAGACATAGTACGCCACATCGAGAAGGAATTATTACGAAAAAGAGGGAAAGGTAGACACCTTCATGATGCACGCATTAGTACGTCATTCGGAAATTTTCAAAGTGTTATCAATAATTAATGTGTTTCATTTTTAAAACTTCGATACATGTCGAAGCGTATCTTCAAATTTCTACAAGCTCTTCTTTAGTACATAATCAAATTGTTCTATAAACAGGTCTTCCAAGAAAAAGTAGGCAAATTATTTTTATCGGGTTATCCAGCACTGTTAAATAATCTTTGTTACATGCTTCGTATCGACACTTTACCATCTCGGCTATTGAATCTCCAAATTGTGCTTTATCTATTTGTAACAATGTTATGATATATAGTTAAAAACTATTTTTTGTTCAAACCCGTTGTTGAAATATACGTAAGATTAACGGACATGATGACGTTGTTATACGTAAATCGAAAAATGTTTACAAGGATATACATTTGACCATATTAAAGTTCTAAAGTTAAAAACATTTTTCAGCAATTCACACTAACCATTATTTTAAATTTACCCCGTTTTCATAAAACCATTTTGGCCACTTCTATGTTTATTATAATTTTCGAATTAAGAATTTAAAAACCAAAGGTACAAAATCGTCACTGTCTTGCAATAATTAAATGTTTATTATTTTGTTAATTCCTTAAAATGTGTTTTCTTTTTCAATATTACTGACAATATATGCAAGTCCTAGTACCTAGACTAAATGTTTACTGTCTCGGGAAGAGTCTCTGATTTTTTTATTCACGTCTTCAAAGAATTTTTTTAAATTTGAAAACACATAGTTCTGGTTACTATATTTTTTAAACATAAATAACATTTAAAGGATAATTTTTTACATTTTGCCACATCATGATTGCAAAATTATTATAATAATGAGATCTGTATATTCCTTTATTTTCCTGCATTCCCTGATTTCTTTATTTCCTTATTTCTTTAATAACAAGTATTTCAATAAAAAAACATACTGTACTTTACATAATTCTACGAATCGAGTGAAATCCACAAAAAGCATCGAAAATGCAAAGCTATGGGCCAAGTACAAGAGAATGTTACATTGGAATAGGTTGCTCATTAACATAATTTTTACACGGGATTTGAAATCAATCAAATGTGAGCAAGTACAAATTATTGTAGAGCAACGACACAATACTATCGCTAAGTAAATATATACAATTAACTAAATTTCCCAAAATATGGTGTCTTCTCATTTAATGACTAAATCTGTTTACTGCTCTATTAAATGTACTTGGTGGCCCGCTTTTTACGAAGGTTCGATGGTAAAAAATACCTGTAGTATCAACTCCCCTAAGCTTAAATATTTGGGAATGTGTGACATTAAAAGAGAGTTGCTGAACCACAGTATAAAACGGGCTTCTTACTGTTTAGAATGAAAGTCCTTTAAATATCTCACGTCGTTCCTTTTTAATTTATTTTAACAACAATTGTTGAAATACACTACAATATGTATATGTAATTTCCTCTCACACACATCCAGATTGTTAACATATTAAATTAGAAATGTTTGTTACGTTACGTTTTTGACATCAAGCTTCGTAAAAAGCGGGCCACCAAGTACATTTAATAGAGCAGTAAACAGATTTAGTCATTAAATGAGAAGACACCATATTTTGGGAAATTTAGTTAATTGTATATATTTACTTAGCGATAGTATTGTGTCGTTGCTCTACAATAATTTGTACTTGCTCACATTTGATTGATTTCAAATCCCGTGTAAAAATTATGTTAATGAGCAACCTATTCCAATGTAACATTCTCTTGTACTTGGCCCATAGCTTTGCATTTTCGATGCTTTTTGTGGATCCTCTTTACGCCGGCTATGATCATTGAAGTACCGTCACTTATCATCCGACGTGGTACAGCTTAATAACTTTCTTCCACAGTTGATGCACATTCCGGATGTACATAACGTAGAATGTATATTTCTATGTTTCGTATTTTCCTCTCTAATAAGTGAAATTAATTTCAAACTATCCGTGTAACGTTTCGTATCGTCCGTTCCGCGGTGAAATTTATACGATCCCCGGCTATATACAAACCGGTGAAAATAATTGTTCCATTAACCATACCTAATTACAGGCAGCCAAAGAGTTCGAGTATATAAACGCGAAACCGTGGCCGTTTCTCCGAACGAGCCCGAGTTCCCATCTTATCACGTGATCTACGAGGCAAGGGCATTTGTTTCGCGTCGAACAGATACGTTTTCTCCGACCGAGGAACTCGCATAAAGTGGTACTCGGGTACTTCGTTCGGCACAAGTATCTCAAGCGGGTACTCTAGCTCGCTCCTCGAATCGAGCGAGATCGGGGCGAGCGGCGTCGAGAGCTCATTATAGGCTCGGCACGAGTTAAATGGCGAACTTAACGATTCCCCACAATCCTCCCTTCTTCCCTTCTTATCACCCCCACCCCCTCCCCCTCATTTTCCACCCCCTGGGTTTTCTCCGTTGCGAGCTTTACAAGCCGACATGGGTCACACGAGACAGATCTTTTTTTTCTTCTGTTTCTTTTTCTTTTTCTTGCAAATATTTTACAGGTTTTTTTACTCACCTTCGCCGGATGTGAAGGGGCGCACCACCCCCGGTAGCAACACGCAGAACAGCAGGAACGGGGTGCACGATTTCGGCCTCATCGCGTACACGTATCACCGTCGGGTCATTCGTTCATCGTACGTGCAAGAGAGACGGAAAGAGGGAGAGAAAGAAGAAGAAGAAGAAGAAAAACAAAAGGAACACGCGAACTGTCGACGGTAGAGTAAAGAAAATTCACGTCGCACGACACTGGTCACACCATTATTTCACCTGGAACATAAAAATGATTTTTTGTATTACATCGTCTGTTGTTTCTCACCTCCCCACCCCCACCGACTTCCTGGAAAGTCGTAACATTGAACGATAGTATAGGGAGACATGGTTAAAGAGCAAACAGATTAATGTATGCAAATTCCTGACCGCCTTGATTTAAACTGCACCGATGCTAATATCCGTCGAAACGATTCGGTAAACAGTGACCGAACATTAATTAACCGTCCGGGTAGAGACGACTATGTACTGACGTTCAAATCTCGATCGTATAAATAAATACGAAATAGAATTTCACCGTGATCCTTCCCTCTCTCTCTTCGTATTTCAATATCATCGAAAAATCGTTCCTTTTTTTCGGCGAGAATTTCAACGTACGCACGTACGTATGTGTGTACGCGTACACATACATAGATACGTACAAACGGAAACTGCCCTCTCCTTTTCACCAAATGGAAATTTCAACCGACACGCGATGTGGGGTAGCGAAGAAACATCGAACGCGGCGCGGGATTTAACGTTAGGTTGCGGCGGCGTTGTTTCTACCGGAAAACGTAAAAGACGGTTAGGAGAGTCGAGAGTGCCACTTAGGTCGTGGGCTGGCAACCCTTGCCATTTAAATATTCCAACGGCAGCGCACACTTTCCCGCATGCGAAATTTCCCCGTGGCGCCTCCGTTTCCAGCCGTTACCGTGAAAGGAACCAAGGAAACACGATGGGGGTGTAATTCTCCCCTTTCACCCATTCATTCGTTTCCCCGAAGAACGTACGGATCTCCGGTTCGTTCTTCGGGGAGAAGGGGGTGAGGGAGGGTAGCGGGGGGATGAGGGTAAAGGATAAATTCTGGTCGATAACCGTCCGTATTAATGATTAACGACCATCCGTCTAATGGGAATGCGGTCCCTCTGATTACAAATGTGTGGCAGACATTAAAAATACAACGAACTTTAATACGTCCGATAAGAGAGAAAACTAACGGACTCGGTAATCGGGTTCGATGTCGCATTTGATTCCGGTTGCGTGTATTAATTTTCTAACCGTCGATATATTTCTATTGGTGTCTCAATAAAATGGCAAAAAGATTCGTCGAATGTATTTTATGAATTCAATTAAATTTTATTACCGACGATAAAGTTAACGGAACAAGAGTTACCGGATTGTTGTTATGTTTATCGTACGATATCGATTCCGTACGGCGAAACGAGCCGAACGATTATTCGTTACGTTTTACATAAACATGAAACTAGTTATATATGTATATGTATACATATCTATAGTATATGCATCGAGTCTCGATAAAGAATTTTCCCGGTCGAAATGCATGAAAACAAATGCCCCTTTGAATGCATACGCGAAATCCTTGGTTCGCTAGGAACATGTCTTACAATTCTACCGTATCGGTGAACAGAAACAGAACGAAGGGGATCGTTTATCAATGTCGTTCCTCAAGGTCCTTCGTTAGACGTCCGCGGTTACGTTCGCGAACAATTCGTTCTGGTATTCCTATAGGTACGTATAATCGAAGCGAGTTAAGGCTGCGAAATTTGCATACCGCGAGCTCGCGATCAAGATATCAATCTGTTTAGTAGCCGTGCTCTCCGACGGATTTCGAAATCCTTAATGATACATATCCGCTCGATCACGTGAAATGTCAACAATGACATCGGTAGCTTGACCTCTTATCAGAGCAATTAGATTCACATTCTTTACCTCTCGATACATTAAATCACATTTGCTATTTCATTTCGAATGAAACGGATTCGTTGTACATATCAGGTATTAGAGTAACGTGCAAACTACGTTCGAATTAATATCCGACAATTCCTATTCGAATCACAGGTTTAATCGTCGTGTCCGTTATACCTACGAGGGGGGGGGGGGGGGGCGAAGTTCATCGGCCAGTAAATCGATAATTTCTCGCTGGTCGTTATCTCGAGGACGCAGAAAGTCGATGAAACCGCAGCGTAACGCAGTACAGGGGCGTAGGTCGAGAGCACTTTCGGAGATTCATGACGCGGAATAATCCACGTCGAAGACCCATGGAACGCGTATTATGCGAACGTATCGGCCCGGTCCCTACAGAGATTTGCCATCGGTGTGTCTCTAATCCTCCAGGACGAGGACTCAATTTATAAACGTGCTCGGTATTACCACTCAAAGGCTTAAAACACTCGACATCGACCGCCGTTCTGTGTCATGGCGGAACCGGCACACATGGCATTTCACAGTGCAGTTACCATGAATACCGTGTGTCTCCATGGGACACCTATGGCTACACCAAAGGGACCGTCTGCTCGCTCGCTCTAGAAAAGTCTTTTCATTTATCGGACCTGTGTTCCGTTGTCTCTTTTTTTCGACACACCTCGTGCACGACGTACGCCGTTCGTTCTCGAGCACGTATTCACCAGGTTCTTGATTCAGTGTTCCTTTTTCTTTTTCTTTCTTTCATCCTGACACACTCTCTTTCTCTCTCTCTTTCTTTCTCTCTTCTCTCCACTCGACAAGTCGGGATTTCAGGCGTCGAGCCGAAGACGACCGGGGACTTAAAAGCGGTTTAAAGCTTCGAAGGGCAACCTGGGTATCGCGTGACAACAGGTAGGGGGAATCAACGGGGTCCGGATTCCCCGGAGTATTCAGCTACCGGTTTCTGACTGAGGCCCTCTTCACCCTATATATATTTTTTTTTAGATCGTTCTATGTATTCGGGAAGGGTCAGGGAACTGGGATAGACGCGAGATAAACGTGGCTTTTGGAGGAGAAAAAAAAAGAAGAATTCTGATCGATGCGCGTTACGTAATGTAGCGGAAAGTGATTCCTTCGAGGGAGACGCGAAGATATACAGTTCCCTTCTGCGATACGTTTTGTACCTTTTCCTTTCTTCCGTAGGGCGGGATAAATTTAATAGAAATTCTCAAAAACTCTACAACGTATCCATGGGTACGTATTGCGTATACTTCGGTTGCGAGCGATTACGTCGAATATAGCGATAGAAATTGTTAGTGTGTTATTTAAGAAGCTCTTACCAATATTCCGCTTATGCGGGGGTAATCCTATGGCATTATATCGTGTGGCGGAACATTTCTAACGCCCGCGGATATTATGCGTTTCATCTTCTATCGGATAAATTATGACACATACCTATTCACGCGGAGGCAACGCATTTGCATACCACCATCTACGCAATACGTAATACTACAAAATTCTCATAGACATTCGCGCGATACTTAAAACGTACCAAAGCAATTCGTTTAGATCGTACAACTATATTCTTCAAGAAATATATCCACAAAAGCATCGAAAATGCAAAGCTATGGGCCAAGTACAAGAGAATGATACATTGGAATTGGTTGCTCATTAACATAAACTGCATTTTACACAGGATTTGAAATCAATCAAATGTGAGCAAGTTTGATTGATTTCAAATCCTGTGTAAAATGCAGTTTATGTTAATGAGCAACATATTCCAATGTAACATTCTCTTGTACTTGGCCCATAGCTTTGCATTTTCGATGCTTTTTGTGGATTCTTTCGTCATTTCCGCAAATTTTTAGATATCGACCTGATTCTTTCACTGTCTTATTGGGCTTCGAATTCCGCGTCCAACACGTCCCGGATCGTTTTAATATCTCAATCATTGTGGAAATGGCGAGCAAATTACGAAAATCGTGAAAAATCCTCAAATTCAGGCGGTTTTTTAGTCGGCATTCGCTCAATTTTTGAGATAGCCGTCTGAAACTTGTACCATTGTTTAAGTTAGGAAATTCTACGGTAGAACAACGTATAATAGTTGTACTTTTCGAAAATTTAATTTTTCGCAAAAATCTGAAGGGGGTAGGTCAGGATTTTTTGCGATTTTCGTAAATCGCCTGCCATTTCTACAATTTTTTAGATATCGATCTGATTCTTTCTGCGTCTTATTCGGCTTCGGATTCCGCATCCAAAACGCCCTGGATCATTTTAATAGCTCAAAAATTGTGGAAATAGCAGGCGATTTACGAAAATCGCAAAAAATCCTGACCTACCCCCTTCAGATTTTTGCGAAAAATTAAATTTTCGAAAAGTACAACTATTATACGTTATTCTGGGGTAGAATTTCCTAACTAAAACAATGGTACAGGTTTCAGATCGCTATCTCAAAAATTGACCGAATGCCGACCAAAAAACTGGTTGAATTTGACCCATTTTCGCGATTTTCGTATTTCCTTTGTCATTTCCGCAAATTTTTTGATATCGACTTGATTCTTTCACTGTCTTATTCGGCATCGGATTCCGCTTCCAAAACGTCCCGGGTCATTTTGATATCTCAAAAATGCCGGAAACGACGAAGGAATTACGAATATCGCGAAAAATCGTCAAATTCAACCAGTTTTTTAGTCGGCATTCGCTCAATTTTTGAGATAGCCGTCTGAAACTTGTACCATTGTTTAAGTTAGGAAATTCTACGGTAGAACAACGTATAATAGTTGTACTTTTCGAAAATTTAATTTTTCGCAAAAATCTGAAGGGGGTAGGTCAGGATTTTTTGCGATTTTCGTAAATCGCCTGCCATTTCTACAATTTTTTAGATATCGATCTGATTCTTTCTGCGTCTTATTCGGCTTCGGATTCCGCATCCAAAACGCCCTGGATCATTTTAATAGCTCAAAAATTGTGGAAATAGCAGGCGATTTACGAAAATCGCAAAAAATCCTGACCTACCCCCTTCAGATTTTTGCGAAAAATTAAATTTTCGAAAAGTACAACTATTATACGTTATTCTGGGGTAGAATTTCCTAACTAAAACAATGGTACCAGTTTCAGATCGCTATCTCAAAAATTGACCGAATGCCGACCAAAAAACTGGTTGAATTTGACCCATTTTCGCGATTTTCGTATTTCCTTTGTCATTTCCGCAAATTTTTTGATATCGACTTGATTCTTTCACTGTCTTATTCGGCATCGGATTCCGCTTCCAAAACGTCCCGGGTCATTTTGATATCTCAAAAATGCCGGAAACGACGAAGGAATTACGAATATCGCGAAAAATCGTCAAATTCAACCAGTTTTTTAGTCGGCATTCGCTCAATTTTTGAGATAGCGGTCTGAAACTTGTACCATTGTTTAAGTTAGGAAATTCTACGGTAGAACAACGTATAATAGTTGTACTTTTCGAAAATTTAATTTTTCGCAAAAATCTGAAGGGGGTAGGTCAGGATTTTTTGCGATTTTCGTAAATCGCCTGCCATTTCTACAATTTTTTAGCTATCGATCTGATTCTTTCTGCATCTTATTCGGCTTCGGATTCCGCATCCAAAACGCCCTGGATCATTTTAATAGCTCAAAAATTGTGGAAATGGCAGGCGATTTACGAAAATCGCAAAAAATCCTGACCTACCCCCTTCAGATTTTTGCGAAAAATTAAATTTTCGAAAAGTACAACTATTATACATTGTTCTGGCGTAGAATTTCCTAACTAAAACAATGGTACCAGTTTCAGATCGCTATCTCAAAAATTGCGCGAATGCCGACCAAAAAACTGTCATAATTTCACGATTTTTCGCGATTTTCATACATCGCTCGCCATTCGCGCAATTTTCAAGATGTAAAAATGATCGAATATGTTTCGAATACGCATTCTGACCCTTAATTTTACGAAGCTTGATGTCAAAAACGTAACGTAACAAACATTTCTAATTTAATATGTTAACAATCTGGATGTGTGTGAGAGGAAATTTCATATACTACATATTTAAAATCTACGTTATCGGCAGAAAAATTATCTCGCATAGTATGAAACATATGTTAGGGTTTGACACCGGGCTGCGTGACAGGCTGAACATGGAGATGGAGATGGAGATGGAGATGGTGATGGAGATGGTGATGGAGAAGGAGGAGAGGAAGAAGACGACGTTTCTTACAAAAACCTCGACTTTTTAGATCAAAATATCTCGCGATTGGCTTGATGGATCTTCTCGTAGTTAGGCTTAAATTACTCGGGTGGACGTCCCCTACAAGAATATCACCATAGTTTGGGGGAAATATGCGGATTTAATGCCGTTTGAATACCCCGAAAACCTCGATCTAATTCTTCCGGAAAAGAGTAGTTCAGGTCTACCAGTCGGGAACTCTTGTACTTGGCCCGAGTCAAGACCTTAACTCTTGATCAGCCAATAAAGAACATATACATATACCAACTCGTATGCCCAGTCGGACCGTAAATTTCACAAGTACGGTTTTCCTTTCTTCCCGCGTTTTTCTTCTATTATTCCTCTTCGCCAAGCTAACGAAACGACTCTATGTACACGTATATTATACCGACGCTGTAAGAAAGAAATTTCACATAACGTAAACCAGACGCGAGTGTATTCGACTGGTCGCTGGTGATCGAAACCGCAGGGCCACTCTTTAAAGGATGTACCGACAACCGCAAGGGATCCCTGAAACACGCGTCAAGCCTCAGGTATACCCGCCCCTGGGGAAGGCTATCTTTCCTTCGGTTACGTTTCTTTTCATTTCCCTTTCTTTTTTTTCTCGTGTATTCACGGTGCCTCTCCTCGGCTCTTCCTCTCTTAACCAAAACGTAATCCGAGAAGATTACGCAGCGAAATAAACATGTCAACCCCCCTGCAGCGGGAGGGATGTGGGCTCGCGGAGCGTCTTTATAGACCGCACGTAGAATACTTCGTTCTTCTTCTTCTTCTCCCTCTTCTTCTTTCTCGTCTTTCTCAATCTCTCTGTTCATCGTCTGCTTCTTCATTCTGGTTTCACTTGGCGCACGGTTTCCTACGTGGTCGCGATAGTCCGCGATGAAGATCCCTATGGGATACAGGTACCCTCTACCCGGTCGTTAGTTAAACCAGTGCCAGATGCGACTTAGAACTTCACACGCGTGCAATCGACCGCAAGTCTTATCTTCGGACGATCCGGAGCCCGAGATCACGCGGATAATGTCCGGCAAAAGTTTTATGCCCGACCGACAGATCGACCGTGTAACACCACTCTTTTTCGCTTTTGTGTCGAAATATATATATGTATGTATGTATGTATGTATAGCTCGCCCTCGTCTTCGAGTTTTCTACGGCTGCCACCATGAAGGCCTCGTTTGCCACGGCACTGCGGGGGTGGTGGCGTGTAAGTTTGAACGGGAACGTACAAATTTGTGGCTACCTGCCAGGTACAAGGGGATTCAATTTGAATCGTTCGATTGTGAGATATTCTGGAGCTTGGACAAAAAATAGGGTCTCTACTTCGAAGGAGAAATTTATTACTATGTAATTAGCCGATCAATGTACTAGATAGGACGTTTAATTTATTGTTTAAAATCATTAGTTGTCTTCAATAGTTTCTTAATGTTATCATACGGAAGGTATGCCGTTACCTGTAACGCAATTGGATTTCCCGTAACGAAACGATCGCGAACGTCGTGCTCGCGCAAAAGACGCTATGAAAGCGAGCGAAACGACTTTGAAGTTTTTTTAATCGTTCGCCGGTGTTTTACACTCCGGCGTTATCGGTAACTAAAATATTACCCAGGAAAAGCCGGGCGTTCCGTGGCGAAGGGAAAGTGCAACGGGAAACATCAAAGTGACGCGAAAAGGGCACGGTTTAACCCATAAACCGCGACTCTGACATCGAACCCGTGCCCATGGTATTTTCGAATTACGAAAAGCAACGTGGCCAAGAGGAGATGAGTATTCGGTGAAAAAGAAGAGCAAAATCTTTCGAACGTCATCTCTGACGGATCAAAGAGTGTTTCAGGCGGCTTTGTACGGTGGATTCGAGCACTTTCATCGGCATTTCGGAAATCATGGTTCGGCTTCGAGATAAAGGACTTCATATTTTCTACCCGTTGACTGGGCCTCGAGAAAGCATGGAAACTGAAATACACTTTTCCGGCTTCTTTGATCGTTTCGTTAGACAGGGTGTATAGAGAGCAAGGCACGTCGGAACGTGGCCGACGTTTGAGCGCGAGTCGTCACGCAAATAGGAGCGTCGGGACGGCGCTGAAAATATATCGCGGAGACGTCTGCGTGTTTCGAGTCAACGACGCCATCAGGTTTCCCTGGACGCGGAGGATCAAACGATCCCTACACTCGATTTTCTCCGCGGCACCGGTGAAAGTTATTTGACGTTTTTGCATGAATATGAAATACAATATGTTTCTCGGGCCTCGGGCGATCGTCAAGCTCCGCGAATATCCGCTGCCTCGCATGCAGATGCGAGAAAGCGGCGATTCTGTTCCTTCTTTTTTCTGTTTTTTTTCTTTACTACGTTTCCTTCGAAACTATATCGATCCAACGTAAACGAGATTTTCTTTTTTCCCCCGTTTTTATATCTACACGTATAGATGTAGTAAAATCTAAACTCATTTCCACTATCGATTTTATATATCAATCAATACCTGACACACACACGGTAATTTGATAAGTATAAATAAAACGTCGATAAACGAACAATTTCAGATATTCAAATTATCGATCTATGTATACGCACACACATGTGGGATACTAAACTCTCTACGTATACGCGAAACTTTCTAACCGTTACGTTCACGCGTTATTTACTACAAATTCCGTACGACGATCCCCAGCCTTTATCTAACCTCGTATCTCTCCGTATCCGGCGCATCTTGTCGTTCATTCGATTTGTATCCATTATACCCGACATTCTCTCTCTTTCTCCCTCTCTTTCACTCTTCTCTTCTCTTCTCTCTTTCTCGGAAGCAACCCCGGGACGAAAGCAGCCGGCAACGGAGGAGGCAGCAGTCACCTATCGATCGATCGAAGACACGCCGTCTGGTCGGCGCAGAAATTCGTCGAAGCGTGAATACACACGGTTTTTCGCGCTCGTCCGCCTATGTGTGTATGTATGTATACATGGGATCCCGTGAAGCAGGTAGATACAAACGCTATATGGTATACCCCGTGAGAACACGAAGGCCCCGAGGACCTGAAACCGCCGCAGATGGGGAGAGGTTGCGCGTGCCAGGTGGGACCTATACGAGAAAAAGAGATTCTCAAACGTAGTTTCCTGCGAAACCGATCGAAAACCGCGATACGACCCGGGTCGGACCCCGAAATCGATCCGTTCGTCGAGATAAAACCCGGTATCCGAGTTTTTAATGACCCCCACGGAAACCGGGGTAAAGTTAAGACTCCGGGACGAACGCACAGTCATCGACCGACTAACGCACTCCCATCACGTACGACGCCGTTTCCTGTCTCCTCACTTCGACGAGCTGTCTCCCTCCGCCTTGCCTTCCGACCGCGCACGTATGTCTTGTCGGAAAACGGAAGTGGAAAAGCGCACCGAGGGGTTGCCGCTCGAACGTAAATAGCGAGGCGGATATGATACGTATTATAAGCCGAACTGATATTTCTGGAGATGATTGCCGACGTGACGGTGTGAGAAATGTTTCGGGAAATGATTATTATTAATAACTTTATCTACGGGATGATTTTAGGTTTAGTGTCTACAGTTTGGTTTGATTATATTTAGGTTTAAATTGAAATTATGTTACTTTGGAAATAAGTGATTTATTAAAGAAGGGGGGTTAGATGAAACTGTCAATTTTAGAATATTTATGTGTACTTCCTTATTGAAATGCTTCGTATCTGCATACATTTTTATAATCTCGGGGATACTTTTTTTGCACGAGTATCGATCGGGTGTCCTGTAATTATCGGAGCGTCCGACGTGCATATAAATATATCTCTACGTGTATAAAAAGTGTATAAAAATTCAATGAGATGACATTTGCATGGTTTGATTGGCAATAATCAAAGCCTATCCATTATCTGCGTAATAATTCGTGTTTCACACGCGTGGGAATTCCTTTTCGCGGTGCGTTAAAAATCCGAAAAGCCGACACCGTGGATTACGCAACTACGCGAGTGAACGAGCCGTACGATTACGAAAAATTTTTTTTTTACTCTTCCCGATGAGAATCGGCCCCCGTGTGTAATTACCGATGCCATTAAAAAAAAACAGGAGCGGAAGTCGACGCGCGCTCGGCGGGACCAAAGGAACAACGAAATGCCGTTTGAAAAAAAAAAAATGTAAACCGGCGTTGATGGGCGCATTCAAAAGAGGCGCGTGTCACACTACCGCGTGTTTACAGGAACGAAACGATGGGCATGGCAAAGGCAGAAATAAGAGGATCCATTGGCACAACGCGGGTGTAACCACACACATCCACGCTGCACATCGCACAGTTCCCCGAGTACTTTATTTTCAAGGGAGACCCTTCTTTCTATCGAGCGCCGCGCTTCGTGGAGATCATTACGGTAGTAGGAGTCGTGTGCGTAGGTCGGTTAGTCGTTAATAATGTCTGTCAAAGTCAAATAACGCCCCTCTACCACCGGAGTCATTCACTAACACGTCGTCGTCGACGACGGGTGAAATGTTTAGTCAGCGGCCCCCGGGATCTTGTTCCGGGTAATCGTTTTCGAAGTGCTCGATTTTTCTTATCCGTTACTTCTGGGGGTTATTATTATATTATCTGTATGAACGAAACATCACATGATAGTCGGATGTTCCGGAACGGTAGCACTTTGGTGCGACGATATCTCCGCGGCACTAATTGGTACACAGATAAATGATTTTTCACCCGAGCATCGGGCAACATGAAACGACACGTAAACGTTTTTCCCGCGTGGTATCGTGAACCCGGATTTCTTTTCTCGCGGGGATATTTTTTTTAAACAACTAGCTATGTATGAACAGGGTGAAATATTCACGCGCGTATCGCTCGCCTTCAAAGGAGACAAAGCGGTAATTATTGAAGCCGATATCGCCGCGCATGATTGATATATCGGCGAGTATTGGTGGGCGATACCAGGGTTATTAATTAACGATATCGAATATATACGAAAATCGACCGATTATTGCACACACACATTTACAATACCGCGATTTATGCGCCGTTTATACAGACAGCGAAATCTCTACGATCCAATGAAAAGGTCACCGATGTCACGGATGTATGTCGATCCGTCGGCCATTAACGATTATCAGAAATAGTTAGAAACGTTTATGTACTTCGACAATTTGTCGGTGTAAAACCGTCGAGTAATTTCAAGCATAGTTTCTCTCGATACACGTGTAAAGAACGTACAGACCACGCTGTTATCATAAAGATCCGCGATACGGACGACATAGGAAGCCGCGATTGACTGAAAACGTTTTTGCAAATCACCGTTCGTTCCCGCGGATCGTAAATTATCGAGGAAACATTCACGAACTGGCCGTCTCTCTAACCTCTACGTGAATTTTCAACCGATACATATTTCTTGTATTTACTACGATGTACCCTCGAAGGAGTCGTACGTTGCGCAGCGCGAATATAAGTTCAAGGGAAAGGGCGCCCCTGGTGCACATTTCTCATAAATCGCTGAAAACTTACGGCCGCCATTACGGTGTACCGAACGACGTGATCCTGTATACGTAATTCTAGTAAGTGCCCTCGAATGTTTGTAAATCTCCATTCGGTACTGCATATGGAGGGCTAACTTTACGGTTATGCGATCTTCGTGGCATCGATAGGTAATGCGGGAGAGGTCGGCGCCCTTTTATCTACGCGAACCACGAAAGGCGGTTTCTTCCCGACGATTTTCGTTTTAGCGCATTGAATTCGGGATTCAGTCGATGTTATACCGACCAATCCCTCCTCGTACACTCTGTTTTCCTTCTCAGATTCCAAAAAGGAGAACGGTAAACAGAGATATGTATGCGTTTGGTATATTTGTATGTATCGTGATAAAATATTACCTGCATAGTTATTGGAAAATGGTACGTGCGAAATTCAGGATTGAAATTACTTGGATTCGATGGAAATGATATTTTATTATCTCGCTATTTTAACGGATTCCTATTTTAATGAGTTACCGGGTTAATGTTATTTTTAGTGTTTTAAGAGCGCGACCCGAATCGTGATTTCCGATTTATTTGCGATGTAGGTCTTCGATAATTATACACTGCCTTGCTTTTTGACTGATCGGAGTGGCAGCGAATTTGCACGTGATATTTTCGGTACTGACCTATAATACTTTATAGATTATCCGTCTCAACTGTTCACCGAATGTCAGAATTAATAAATGAATATAATATTATGTATGTATATTCTATGTTTATCGATTCCAAAGATACCTGTGGAAATCTATCCGTGCGTAACTGTGTACCGAATATACACCGTGCAAATGTAATATCAAAGCAGGTATGTAACGTGGACGTGAAATACAATGGAAAATACGGTAAATTGCTACCTTCAAACGGATTGAGTGAAACACATCAAAGCACAGTGGCGAAGCACCGCGTGTCAAAGGCTTTTGTTTCCAAGTTGAGACAAGTCGGAGCACCGAGTATGTATTTTCGTATCTCGTTGATTATTTACAAGTATGTCCAGCGATTCCGTGCGACGTAAACATGTCTCGCATGGAAGCAACAAGTAAATCCGACATGTTACATACCGTAGTCTCATTTCCAACGTGATTTTTCAAGCGTACAGCTTAGTCCGATTAATATGCGAACAACTGCTACACAGTTGCGAATCCGCATAAGAATCGCATCGTTCGCGGTGATATTACGCGTAACCATGCAACTAGCCGCGGAAATAAATTCTCGAGAAAATTATTCTAAAGACCCAAAGCGAAGATATAATTCGTATGGTAAGAAAAAAAAACGATATTTCGAGGGAGGTCGAGCGTAAGAACGTTGTCACAGTAGTTTATAGTCCACCATGAGTTTTTAATAGGTTTCCCGGAGATCTTTAAACTACGTCTCTCCCACAGCAGGAGTTCAGGGGTTTAGAAGTTAACGTTAGCCTCCTAATTCTGTTCGTCGCGGAGCTTTTGAGCGTGTGCACTCGAGTGAATAAAAAAAAAAAATATGTCCACGCAAGCACGGTCCATGGGCATGAAATAAATTAACTCGGTCAACCGAATGCGACTGCCGTCGAAAAGCGCGTAATTTCCAGAACCCGTATCACGATCAAAAAGAGTCGTCTAGGAACACGTTTCGCTCATTTAATTTATTAGAATAGCTCTTCTTCCAAAGGGGTAAAGAAAGACCACGCTTAATCTTCCCGTGACAGTTAACGTGGTTTCAGAACTTTTTCCACGCGATGGAGAACGACTCGAAACGTTGGACAGATTTATTAGAATAATTGCGAATAAAACTCACGTGAAAAAACTCACTTTTCTCGAAGACATTCTCGCCGGAAGTCTGGCGGACGAAAAAAAAATCCACAGCACGGTTGTTCCGTTACGCAATTCTCTTTTTCCCCGGGTATATATCACTCGTCGACGAGGCCAATCGGAGTAACCGCGGTTATCCACAAACCGGCTGGCACTTTAACCCCACTGCACTGACACTGGCCTTATCATCCGTGCAGTTCGTTTACACCGTTCGTCCGAACGTCATTTCCAACTACCGTTCATCGGGCAATTGTCGCAATTCAGAAAAATCACCACTGGAACAAACGTTTCCCCCTCAAAAAGTAAAAAAACAAACGAAAATTTATCCCTCGATTCTCTCCTTTCCAATTGATCTTCCCAAATTAATTTCTTTATCACATAATATAAACACACGTTCTTTCAAAAAACGAAGAAACTTTCTAAAATTCTATTAGGCAGACAAACTGTTCCATGGAATATACAGTTCGTATTAATTATCGTTAATATTCAACAGTATTTTCCTTATAATATATTATCTTTCGCGAGGTTCGCACACGTTTTTCGACGTAGTTCCTCAGAAATAATACAACGAACACCAGAAGCCCCGACGCGCGCGGCTCATGTCGGCCAACTGACTCGGAGCGCAGAAACCTTGGGGCCCTTCGCCTCTTGGGCGCCGGTGCTGGGCGACCGTGGTGGTGGTGGTGGTGGATGGCGGTGGTGGTGGTGGAGGCTCCGATGGTGGTGGCGACGCTGGTGGTGGTGGTGGTGGCTACGGCGTTGTGGTGGTGGCAGTGGCGGCGGAGACGCGAACGTGGTGGTGGAGGTGCCGCGGACCCGGTGAGCCAGCTAAGAGGAAACCTGGTGGGAGCGGATGCTGGAGAGCTGGAGCACACGCGGACCGATCGGAGTGCCATCCGGGCTCCTGAGAGAGACGGATCGTTGACGGAAGAATATGCTTGACAAAGTATGATAATGAACGACGTATACATAGAGTATCATCTTGTTTGGAAAGAAGAATTAAGTCTTAACGACGGACGTGTTGGTTTTTTGTTGATAGAGAAATAAATAAATAGGTGTGTAATTTAACGTAGACACGTTAAAAGCGAGATTTAAAAAAAAAGAAGGAAGGTTTCTTATATGTAGAACGGTTAAAAGAGAGAAGGTATAATATGTCCGGAAAGGGTTCTTCTATTTATTTGCTGACCGTTAGCAATGTAAAGAAAAGTAGTGAGGATCGGAAGGGGGAGGTGAGGGAGAGGTTGAAAAAGGGTCCTGGAAATCAGAAACCCTCTGTCCATCTCTCTTCTTTTCCCCCCTCTCCGTTTGGGTTCGTTCTCGACAGTTCCAGGCAGGTCGGCGTAGCATCCGCGTTTTGGTCGGTGCATAAATTTGTTTTTTCACCAAATAAATACGCCGGCCATTTATTTACGGTCTTGCCCTCGCCGCCCTTCCCTCTGACCCCCGACCTACCTACCTACCTACCTACCTCCCCCGCGCTTTCCGTTCTCCCGGTCCTCGTTTCTCGTACCAAACCAGGATCGCTGTACTTGTCGCAGTGCTAACGTTCACCCGGATAAATAAATATTGACCGTCGAGGCAGGCACCGCAAACAAATCCATTAATAACAGGAATTTAACCCCGTTGCGGAGGTGAATACGCGTCGCGTACCTACACGTACGTACGTAAATACATACGTGTGGAAGGGCCGGTGTGTACTTGTTCCAGGCCGATTGTCGTGCCAGCCAAATCGGCGTTGTCGGTGTCAATTTATATCTGCGGGTAGATTCAGCGTTACGCTAGAATAATTTAATAACGTCCATTTCCATGCTTCTCTTTTTCTCTCTCTATCTATCTATCTATCTATCTCTCACTGTATCGCTATCCCTCAATCTCGTTCTCTCTGTTTCGGTTACTCCTGATATACACAGTAAATTCGTACGGTGATAAGAGAGAGAGAGAGAGAGAGAGAGGGAGGGAGAAGAACGACGAGAAGGGCCAGTGGAAAGAGAGGCCGCAAAACGAGAGAGAACAACAGACACGCAATTAGCAAAACTGTAATCAAATATACCGTACCGTTTAATATCGACAGTCCGATTTCGCGACGCGTCTCGTTAGCGCGCGTATTACGAAGGTAAACAGTCGAGGTTCATTGACTGCGCATATTCTCACCCGTTCTTTTCTCTATGACGTCGGTACGCACGCTGTTTGTGATTCTATTAATGTGCCGTATTGGCATTGCGATCCCGATTGCCCCTCGTCAACTTTCTACCGGGGAATTACAGCGTTCGATGGTTTTTCAAAAATTACTTTGGAAGCTTGTATGTATGTATTATTTTGGGAGTACGACGGTGACGGTGGTGTTGGTAGTGGTGGAAGAAATTTCGAGTCAAGACGCGACGCAAACAGCAGTGATTATTTCGTGACATTTCCGTCCGCTCGTTTCTTTGAAAAGTCGTCGGTCGAGGAGTCTAGTCAATGGGAAGCATATGGACCGAAGTCGCTTCTTTTGTACCCCCCTGGTTTCCATCTTTACTTCGGCGGCACGTTATTCAGCGCACGAGCTAACAAGATGTTATTCCACGCCCAGAGTTTGCTTTTATTTTCAACTACGATTATCTCAACAACCACCGTTCCCGTTTTTCTCTTTCTTTTTCTTTATTTTCTTCTCTTTTCTTTCTTTTTTTTTTATTTTCTTTCACCCATTCTTTCTCTCTATCGAACTTTAATTTCCGTGAGTTTCTACATGACGCACGGAGGCCCCAGGTGTTGAATATTAAACATCGTCCCGTGAGAAAACCAACCTGTATTACGCAAGCTTAGAGTCAATCGTCTATAACAATAATAACAGACCGAGAAACGATAAGGAAACCTACCATTGAATTATTCGTCTTTACTGCCCTATGAATTGATCTTTACGTAAACGTGTTATACATAGCCGCTCTCCCATCACCGATGTAATAACAAACACGTGTCTTCCATTCGCGTACCACGTATTACATACCCGCAACACGAACGTATCTCACCCGTATGTATGTATATGTATATCTATTAACGGGGAAAACAGCTCCCCGAGGAAGACAATAACGTGGCAACAACGAGCTTGAAAAAAAATTTCTACCCTTCCGTGAAACCGCCCAACCCTCTTCTGGTTCCGTGTGTGGAAACTCCTCGTGGAACGGAGAAGATGATCGGCTCGTAATCCTATATAAACACGGTTATTTTTATCCCATTACAGGGCGGTTCCGTAACGGCCTGTATAACATGGAGCCTGCATAATGCCACGTTCGGTGTGCACGGGGCTTTAAAGGTTGCCGACGTGCGGGGATGACCGCAGGATCCCGAGGGTTGCACCGGTGCCACACCCCCTCCCGTCTGGTACCCTCGAGCAACCTAACAGCGGGGGGTAGTGGTGCTTAGTCCATGATACGGCCCTTCCAACGAGTCCTCGGGGCCTCAGGCCCTGCGCCACTAAACATTCCACGGCGACCGGCGTTTTACTCGATCATCCTTGAAAGGAATCGTCAAGATGCGTTCCGGGAACGAAGTCGTAACGTGACGAGGTCAGGATTTTATATGGGACGTGGTGTATCTGCGGTATCATCGGAGGATGATACTTGTATTCGTTAAAATATAGAATCTGAGAGTCGATACATTTTTTTGGGGGGAATTTAGGTAACGGGTAAAGATTCTTACGAATGTATCTTTGAGGATAAGAAAATTCAAAGTGGAAAATCAAAGTTGGATGATTTGGCCAGACGGTTACGTAACGGTAAGGTGAAAATTAAAAAGTGAATGCACTACTCTTTTCCGTTGGACTTGGCAAAGGGTAACAAGAGAATGTAATTAAAACTAAATTTCGATTACAGAAACAGTACTTTCTGTTTCCAGGTAAGTTTCACGTTTGATCTTTCAATTACAGAGAACGCGTTCAGTAACCACTGTGCACGTGTTATCAAAACTTCGTTGCGTTACGCAAGGATCTACGTTGCAATTGAAACGTTTATTTAAAAAAACAACAACAACAACAACAACAACTTCTACTCTCATTATTGTAAAGACGTTCAAGTATTCTTTTCCCGTTTCCTGGCAACCATGTCGAATACAGATGTTTCCATCGTCGATACTATTTTTGTTGTGATCGTGACAAAGGAATACATTTGACCGCTGTTTATTTCTTTATTCGTTCGCCGGCGTTCTTTGTTGTTTCATCAACCAGGGGTTCCTCGACCCCGAAAGCACGAAGATCTTCAAGACCATCGGACACTTAAAGCGATTCGGGGTCCAGTACTGGACATCGTCCGGAACACGTGTCTCGCACTCGTTTCGAAAAGGCTCCGTTGCACGTGACGCCACAGAATCCATAGTTTCTGTCATGTTAATGACATGCAACATCACGCAGCATCGCAGAACGGTCGGAACACGTTCTTCAAGTTCTTCAACAGCCGGAAATCGGAGCGAAACGTCCGAGAGAGACCGAACGTTTCGATGAAAAACGCATGTTCGGTTCGAAAACTTTCCAAGACTCCTCACCTCGTCGAAGCTACCATTGGGAATGTAGTGAACATTTTTTTTTTGTCGTTTTTCGTGGCCCCTCGTTTCGCTGCCGTAGGTAGCTTTTCTTAAGAGGAAACTCTTGTACGGTCGTTTCGTTTCGCCAGGAAATCAACGGAACCCCCCGAATGCATCCCTCCGCTTTCCATCCCTTCCCCGTTTTTGAAGGACCAAACCGAATTTCTATGGTCGATTCGAATCGAGGGCGAGGCGATCTGGTTTACGTAAGCAGAAAAATTCCACTCCTCATACATATGTATAGAACATTGTGTTACGGGAATCCTCCCGTGAATGATTAGGATATAAGAGGGAACTCGAATGACTCGAGTTCTGCTTTCAATGGATATGATACAAACATTTCGGGCAGGTGGAATGTCTGGTATAATGAATGAAAATCGTGTTAGAAGGGATTTTGTGTGTGGCCATTACATTCTCCCTTTCTTTCTTTCTTTCTTTCTTTCTTTCTTCCGCGAGCGGATTATTTCATTGTTACGCCACAGGTTTCTTTCACCGATGGATTATAATTTTTGGTCGAACGACACAGGTTCCTCTCACGTAACGTTGGACGAACGATCAATCACAACCCGCGTAACTCGAGAAAAAGATCCAACGCGAGAGATAAAAGTGGCTGCGAGAAGAACGATAAAAAAGACACGCAGACAAAAAAAAAACGAAACGGTAAAGAAACGGTGAACGATGCGGAGTCACCGATGAAATTGCGAGGTCGCTACGTGAAAATCGATGTACCCAGAGACCGCGGGAAGCCAAACCGGGGTGGAGTGTATTTTTTACGCGCGTGTCAGCGGGTCCATTAATTTTCAAGAGGAAAAATCGTCGTTGCCTGTCTAGAGTTACGACGTGAGTCTCTTCCCGAGGAGCCCACGAGTGAAATCCGAGCCTGTCCCATTTCTCGTGAAAGGAAAAAAAAGAAAAGGAAAGAAAGAAGCGAAAGGACTCGTTGGAAGGACCCCACGAGGTGGTGTACGTATGTGTATGTATGTCTCCAAGGGTTTCTTCGAGATATCGAGAAGGACCAACGAGAAAGACGGATACGCCACGTCTAGCCGATGCATTCCAAATATTCCGGGGTTAGGATCCTGGATGCGAGTCCGGAGAGACTTTTCGGATTGACTCCTTTATCTCGAAGCCAGAATCTTCATCCTTCGGCCCTTCTAAAACAAATGAATCCACTTCTGACGGTTCGCCGGGCCAGGTAACCACCGGGGGAACATCCGTAGAATCCCCGGTGTTTGTATACGTATGTACATACCTTCCTCGCTCACCTTGCTAATAGTAGTTAATGGAATCGATAAGTTGTACGACAAATCTCTGGCATCCCACGTATAAAACCAGCGCCAGTCGTAAATTCGATCGGCGCCCGGTGTCGATGGACGGATATATACGTGGCCTTCGATTTTTCGAATATTCCCACATTATAGAACAACACGTGAACCGGTAAGATATCTAGTCGGCCAGGCTGGATTGTCTTCTTTTATGGCTACCGTCTCCTCCGCGATCGTACCTCCTCTCTGTTTTATGGGTAATAAAATTATTTTCGTCCGGCCGTGAAGTCCTATCGATCACGTACTATCTATCTATTTAAAAGTTTCTCTCGGTCAGGTTTAAAAAACACTCGGAGATTCTTTATAATTAGATCCTACGAAAACTAATGCAAGTCCTATACACATATACATATACATAAATCTTTATCGTATCACACAAAACTGGACGACCGTGATTGGCGTCGTAAAGAGTGACGTTTTCCCTCAAAGCGCAGCATCACAATGCAATACATATAACGCACAGTTCTTTCGACCACTTTTAATCCCTCAAAGTCCCTTTCGCCCGTCCTCAGACAGCTTGTCTCGCGGATATATATATATCTATATATACTATATAAAAAAAAAAAGAAGAAAAAGGAAGAAAGAAACGAAGAAGAGGAAGTGTATCCAGGTCCCTTCGGCTCGACGTGAACAGAACGAAGATCAAGGAAGCGAGTCTCCGCGAACGGGCACGACTCGTAGGAAGTCTGTTCACTGTTCGCAGAAACAAAAGGAGGCAGGGTCCTTCCCTTTGTTTCGCGGAGGCACACCCTCTCACCGCGCATTATTCGTCGGTGACTCGATCCCGGCGTGTGCATGTCGGATATCGACGCCATGTCGAGGAGAGAAACGACGACGAGGGCCGTTTTCGCCGCTAATGGCACGTTGGTTTTCTGAAAGCCGGCGACTCGAGAGTCCACCACGCCACGAGTCCACCTAACCCGGCAATTTCGGTGCCCCACAATCTGCCAGATTGCATCCCGCGCTGCCTAGGATGCGAATTATCTCGGCTCTATACGCAAACGAGCCGGTTTCGAGGAAGGGGCGCGTTGCTCTACCTTTTCACGGAGTTTTATGCCCACGGTTGTCCGGTTGTAATTCAGAAACGAGATATTTCTCTCCCTCAATTTCCACTCGCGCCGCCTTCCCCCGCCACCGTTTTTCCCTGCCGCCGTTCGTTCGGGGTGCCTCTCTTGACTATCGTGGATAATGACAGAGCTCTCCCGTCCCACGGGATTCCGGGAAGAATCGTGCAACAAATTGCATCCGCGTACGAATACGTATCCGGATTTACTCCGTCGATCTAGGAGGATAGAGACATTTTAATAGGCAGAGAACGAAGGAAGAGAGAAAAAAATTTTGTTGATGACCTAATGCGAGCTCATGACTGCCTATTATAGGATATTTTTGGGATGAAAATAGTGTCTAGGGTTCTTGGTGCCCTTTGGATTCGAAATGGTATTCGAAATTCTTCCACTCGAAACCACTCATTGATGACTCGGTTGGAAAAATACAGAGAGGAACCTGGTGTTTTAGTCCAACTCAAGATTCCAACGTGAATTAGTCCCTATTATTTTTTGCTCATCGTCAGTCCTATATTTAGACACACGGTTAAACTTATGTAAATTATATAACACACGTTCTATCAAATCTCGTCGAATCCTCTATTTCACTCTCCACGTTCGAAAGGTAACCTCGAACAGTGTAACTTTCACGGTGATAAATGAAAACGAGTCGCGAAAGAGGAAAACCAGTCTTTTCACTTCACCGACATGAGAGAAGAAAAAAAATAGGGTCTACCTTCGAGAGGGTGGGTTCCCAGCGGCATGGCAGCAGGAAGGAAGGAAGTAAGGAACCATCCAACTGATTCGACTCGCATTCTTCGAGCGCGTGCTCCGCAATTTGCGGTAGGAGGACGGTTTACAATTAGCGGTATCTACCGAGCAAGCTGCATTCTTACCGAACTCCTTGCCGGTCCCACGCACAAGCCTGAAGGGCTGGCTCCACGGTTTTGTCGTTAAGCATTAATTGAGCCCGGCCGAGAGATTACAGAGAGGGATCCTTCGCGGAGAGAGGTATCCGAGAAACCGAATGAATTTCTGCCCGCGGTGTCTCCGCCTCTTTCTATCTTTCTTTCGCCGACTCTTGCTCATTTTCTTCTCCCTCATCGGGCGTTGTAGCTTCTCCAGAACCTGAGACCAACCTGTTATTAAGGGACCCCGGCGATTAGATTGCGCTAATGGCGAACCGCTGTCTCCTCCTGAGAGAAGAATCGGCCACTCCTCTTTTCTCTTTTCATTCGGCTTCGGGCATCCTACTTTTTTTTCTCTCTCTCTCTCTCTTTTCCTTCGTCGACTTCAAGCTAGCCTATTTCAGTTGGTCCACGAACGAGAAAATATATCCCGAAAGAAAACGTCGAAAATTCGTACTATCGCGGATCACGCCGTTTTCTGGCTTATTCTTCCGGTCGTCTCCGTAGCCGGGCAGTGATTCCATTAGGGAAGGTTTCTCGCTGATCCTACTCCCACTACTCCGTCGTGGATTCCCTCCGACGTAGGATTCACTGCCGATGGCTGGCAGCACTCTTTTAAGCGCCTCGTATTTCCCGTGGGAACACCACAGACCCCAACAAAGGCACGAAAAACGTTTAATAAATAAATTGATCGGGTTTCTCCCTTCTTCGTCGACCACCCTTCTCTTTTCCACCTTTTTTTTTTCTTTATTTCTTTTCAACTCCCTTTCTCCTTCTCTCTCTCTCTCTCTCTCTCTCTCTCTCCACCTTCTTCCTGTTCCTCCGCGGGACCCGGGGAGGGTAGACCCCGCTCTTTCTCTCTCGTCTTCCGGAAACGCGACACCACCGGCTAGAATCCAACTCACGTTTCATTAGCTCGCTAATGCCGGGGATATGAAAACGCTGCCACGGCTAGGGATTATTTTTTATTATTACGCTTCGCAACAATAGATTCGCCCGCGGTACCCGCTGCGAACGTTCGCGCATATGGCTCGAACCGAGATGAACCTTGGAAGTGTGCAATACTGCCAGTTTTCGAGTGTTCACCTTCATCCCCCCCTCCCTCCCTCCCCCTCTTTGTGTCCCTGGTTTTCGTACTCCAGTTTTCGAAGCTCGAGTCGTGATTCTGGGTCGAGTAGCGATCGGGGGTGACGAGGGGGGAATTCCAGGGTGGTTTTGTTCCATCGACCCCACAGTAGTATTGCGCATTGCGTGTGTACAGACCGTTGGAAAAATCACTAGGAGAATTTTTTAATGGCTTGCGAATATCAGAGACATTTTGATCCGTCGAGTAAAACGACACGATTATATATTACTTTTATAGCTTCAACGGAATTGTATCGCAAGGTGTTCCACGACGGTAGAAACGTTCGACAACAAATTCTATATGTATATATTTTGTCTTTCATTAGCGAACATTCTATAGAAATCGATTTCCGTAACGAAAGAAAACGTATCACGCAGACGGCAAACGTGTACACGAATATATGTAAATCGGGTCAGCGTCAATAACATCCACGCAGTTCACGCAAAGGTACCATATGTTCCCCGATATACGTATTGTATGTGTATATGTATACATACATACGTCCCTACGTATCGTGTGTTTCACAATTGAAATTCTAACCTGCCTGGAAGGCACGCTCGACGTTTCCCTCGGTGATTTTCAACCGGTAATAATAACTTAGGGAAATTAGTGACCGTGCACGGAACGGTACTCTTCCAGCCGGTCGATTTTCAAAAAAAAAAAAATTATCACCGCGTCGACAGCCACGCGGAGTTAGAAAAGCGTGGCGGTGGGTCGTGGCCGCTATTACACGGCAGTTTGTGAATCGTTCGGTCCCCGCTGGCCCCTGGCGAAGGGGGAGGAAAAAAAGGGCCTGCCTACGTGCGTACAACCCCGGGGTGACACAATTGTGAACGGCGCTCGAACGAGCGGCGAGTAACTCGAGTAGGCACTCGGCGATCTCTGGTCTCTCGCTGCGGGATATGCATTTGTGCAACAGGCTTTATACGCCCGTTGCGCCACTTATGCAATCGTGAATGCGTCGGTACCCCGTGAGCACGACCGACCGCGCGTTCCTATGCATTTCAATGCATACACGCTATACCTACTCGAAGGCTTTGCCTCAGCGCTAGCTATTCACCTCGACGAGCCGCGCGTCTCTCCAACCTTCCGATTCGATTGACGGAACGGCGAATCCTCCGGATCCTGTGCCCCGCGAGTACGTATTCTGCGTCAGTCGATCGTAACGTTTCTACGGTTGTCTATAATTAACGGGCGTGTAGACGTTTATAATCTGTTGACATAGGTATTTTTAAGGGGGTAATATACATGGTAGGGTGAAAGAAATTGTATTTTGAGACAAGAAAAGATATGTATGTGTGTATATTTTGTTAATATGTTTCATTTTCATGTTAAAATATATCGATTTATAGAATGATTTATAATGGTGAAACTACATGACACGATACGTAAGATTCTACGAGTGCGTGACCAAGAGCGATAGTATGTATTTCTAATCGTGTTAAAAATCGATACGACTGTCGTACCGGATAAACGTTCCGTGGTAACTAACATGTTTTTACGTACCGGGGACACGCATTATCGAGCGAGACCCGTCGTAACTAACAGAACTCATTAAAACGAGTCCCGTTCGCGATGCCGAACAGAACGATCTCATCGCGTTGTAATTAACATAATTAATATTCCCCCGACGAGTGCCTCCCACGGTCGAAAACTAGTCGCGGTGTCTTTCAGTTACGCAGCGTGTGGCTTTACCTGAAAATACCTGTACGAACGGGATGGAAAGAGTAGAAGAAGTCAAAGAGTCGAGGGAGAGAGACCTTGAACGAGATACATACGTGGTGGTTTGTGTGCCCCCCCAGCGTGAGACTCGGTGATCGATAGCGGGCACAAAAGATCGGATTAATAGACGGATGGGGTTGCCTGTCCTAAAGTCTGTCTGCCTGTCCCTTCGAAGATAGTCCACCAACGTTGAAACGAAAACGAAGAAGAAAGCCAGAAGAAGAAGTCGAAGGTGAAGTAGATACACTCACCGAAGAAACACACATACATATACACACATACGACGAACGATATACCAATCGAGAGACAAACCCAACCACGTTTTAGAGGTTGGACCTGTAGTATATTTGTTCACAGGTGCAGATTTCGTCCATTTCGCGCATCAACGAGAACCGCTCTATCAGACAGCTGCAGGCTTCTCGTCCGGATTCTCTACCTCCTCGATATTTTCATGATCCCCACTCCCACCCCCTATACATACATACTACACTCGCCCATGTCCACCTTGACGTCTTCCATGATCCTCATGGTCGAACGAGCAGATTCGTGCCATTGCTTTTTTTTCTCTCTCTCTCCCCTCCCCTCTCCAATTCCTCTATTCTTACGTCGAGAGGCCTACGGACTGCTCTCTTGACAGTCCTCGTGGCTTCTCTCGTGTATTGGCACGATGGGCCCCGGTTGCACAATGCACCGGCAACACCGGGCCCTTTGTGCAACGCCGGCGATCAGAGAGGGTCTCCTTTTTTCCTCGTTCATGTTTCTCCGACTTCCCTCTGTCTCTTGGTTTCTTTCACTCTTCGTTCTCTCTTTCTTTCCTTCTGTCTCTCCTGTTTCTGTCTTCGTGCGGGCTTGCACGAGTGGAAAAATCTATTCGTTCTTAATTCGTTCGTCAGCGCACAATGGGCGTCCGTTTTCCGGCTCGCCGACGACGAGGGAAAAACGTTGGTTTACGCTCGGATTTTCTTCGTTGTCCGAGAACTCGCTTTCTTTCAGATTGATGTCTTTATCCTCCCTTTTTGCTCCATGCTGGTTTCCGATGACGTTTGTACACGACCGGCCCATTCAGGTCCGCGCTGATCTTTTCATCACGTCTGACCACCGTGAGCCGAGCGCGTAATTTTTATATAATTCGGAACGAATTTCGCCTCGTCGGCTAGTTCCAGATATACTGCTCCCGTTCGTGAAAAGAAAAATATTATTTTTATAGAGTCTAGTTAGCGTGGTAGTAAATTAATCAATGTGATTCCTTTCGATTAATTAATTAACATTTGACCGCCAGAATATGTAAAAACAAGAAATCTTATTTTGATAGATATTTACAGGATTGATTCTATAATACTCTATTAATTGATTAAATTTTAAATCTTCCTATACAATGAACCATATAAATCCCTGTAAGAATGAGATTTATCGTACGTGAATTAGTCCCTATTTCCCAATACAGAAGATAATACGCGGACACAATTAATAACAAACGGTTCGCTCGCAGGACGAGCAAAATGATGCAGGATTTATGTTATCTTCAGCTTCCTCTATACCGTAGAACAATTAATATCCGGCGAAGGATGTTCTTGTTATACCTCATCCTTCATCTCGTATTCCAGCAACGAGACGGACCGCGATCGATCGACGAATAGTTTTTCATCCATCAATTCTAATTGATGCCGCTCGATTTACCTCTCAGGGAGACGTGGGGGGGGGGGAGGAGGGGGCTTTTTGCGCGCGGCTGCCCACAGTCTCGTTTTCCCCGCAATTCCCGTAATTCACATTACATTCCCGCGGACAAACAGGCAATTCTCATAATGGACGGAAAAAGGATGCTCCAGTTACCTGACGTTCTTCTCCCCACCCCTCCCCCGTTACTCTTATCGGAGAATTTAATTCCTCGAAGGATACGGGACGAGCTTTTAAGCTGTTCATGAAATTCATGCCGCCCGATCGACGGCGTCCCGGGAATATGTGAAATTTAAATGAAGGTCTATCCACAAGCGCCGACTGATACCGTGCCTTGTATCGTCTTTACGGAAAGTTGCCGACGTCGTCGTCGTCGTCGTCGTCGTCGTCGTCGTCGTCGTCGGTCGTTTGTGGACCGCCGTTTCTCGACGCTTCCCGATCGTTACGCGGCCAAACTTTCCACGAGTTTACGCCGCCACGGCGAACTTCGACCGTTGAAAATATTCACGTACTTCGGCCGAGGGAAACAGTGCCAGCTATCTGGGACTTGGGAAGAACTTCGGCAGGAACCACGGAACATTATCGAACGCCTCGTAATAGGGTGGCTAAGGTGTAACGTCGAATCGGGATCACGTGCGAAAGAGATGCTGGAGATGTATCGTATGATCGAGCATTGAATTGATGGTAATATAGGTATTTTATACGTTGGAACGTTCGGTGGCTTTTAATATTTCCAATATTAGGGATTTCATCGAACCGATATACATACATTTAATGTATACGTTTAATGGAATAGAACTGTAATTGTGTTCTCGATGAATAATTAACGGGAGCGAGTCATCTTAATACCATTAGTAATCGGTATGACAGTCACGATGAAAAATTATATTATTCGATGAATACTAATAGCCCGGGCTATCGATAAATCGATGAACGTGATAAGAAATAAATGTTTCGTTCGGATCATTTACAAATGAAACAATGATGTATGTATGCTCTTAACGTACGGGAAGATACGAAATATTAATGAGTAAGCGAACGAAAATTAATGATCGACCGTGTTATAATTGAATGTACGATTTTTCGTTGGTAGACATTTAAAGACCGATTCATCGCGCTATCGGGCACGGAACACAATCGCTTATCTTAATCCGCATAAGAGGAGGATGCTTCGCTTGGAAGTAAGCGACGGTTTCTCCTTAATGACCGTGGAACGATAATCGAGTCAGCGAGCCGACTTAACGTCAATCACTCCCCCGGAATTGCTTCCTCGACACGCTTTTATTTTGTGTCTCGCTTAACTATAAATCAGTCCGTTTTTACGAACGCGGTTTTTTCCCATCGCGGAAGATTCAGCGTGCATGGGCCTGATTAAACGGGTTATTAATTACTCTCTGCTGTCGACGTGAGTGAATGCGGTGGCATCGATATCGGTAAAAGTTCGTTTCCCTTTTTTTTTTTATCATTTATATGAAACTTTACTTTTCCGTCGCCGAAATATGTGTCGGGGTTTAGCCCGTGGATTATTGGAAAAATTCCAAACGGTTCCGTAGAGTTATCACTAATTAATTTCTATAATTAATATCGTTTGTTCTAGTAACTGATAAATTTGTCAGTTTCAATCTACAAATTAGATTAACATTCCTATATCATTGTAAATTAGATGTTTCCAACAGTTTGTACACGATATTCGTCACACTATTTAATTCTCGTACGAAAACCCGATCGATTGTGATTTAAATACAAAAGTGGGTCGATCGAGAGGCAAAAAAAAAAGTGATCCGATGATTCCGATAGGCGTCACGATTGTCACGGATAGACGATAGAGATGTACTATCGTCCGTTCGGTGGGTCACAGTGCGTGTTCATTAATCCAAATCAAATGTCGTGTCTCGTATTACTTACTCGCGAGTGCCGGTTCTCTCTTTACGCTTATTTCAAACCCATAACTTCGGTCGTTCCCGCTTATTACCGCCCAATCGAGAGTAAACGCCACGAGCGGTTAATTGACTTTTTGAACTTTCTCCTACCCCGTGGCTTTAAAGTTTCATCCGACCGCGGTCTCTGTAAAAGTTCCCTGCGATAACAGCTTCCTTTACATAGAGCGAAATCCAGCGGGCACTTCAAGTACAAATTCAACGGGGCAGGCCACTTTTACAAAGTATCCCCGGGGAAGATATAGATACACTCGGGATACTACTATTCATTTAGATACTTCGAAGGAATGTTTCGCTTATATCATCCCGGTGGGCAATTAACCAGAAATACCTTCCCTCGAACTTCCACCGTACGTACTCGTCTTTTCCATCGCCGACAAACGAATATTATTGTGAATCTCTTGATTGCTAGAAGACTGATGTTCGTCTGTTTTATTGTACCGCAATCAGCGTAACTTCCCTTTGACTCTACCCGCCGGAATGTAGTTTCAGTTACCAAAGACGCGCAACAAAACTGAGAACGGAAACAATCATAAAAGATCATTTGTCTAATCATACAAATATACGTATACTTACGCCGTAGAAATAAGAATTTCTGACGAGTCTCAATTATTCTCAACGTTAGTTTCACCATAAATTTTCATATCTTTCTTCAAATAAAATTTTGTATTTTGACTCATTCCTACATCTAATACATACAAATATTTTATAAACGCGATCATAGATTCTCAAATAGAATACACTGATAATAAAGTTTCCCTTTCAACGGGACGACATTTAATCAGTACATATTACCCACTTTCGTTGAACGGCGTCGTTATAAAGTTGCAGACTAATCTCATTGTCCTTAGGCAGCAACAATCGACGCGTAGTCGCGTTTGATAGCCTTTAGCCCAGGTAAATGGCGCGTAGAGGTAGTCCCGCGATATCGAAGGGGTTCTCGATAACACCGTGGCACTCTCGTGCGGCCACGCGAACACGTGTAGACGTCTGGCCAAAGAACCAACGGCAACCGTGGGGATACCACGTATATACAGGAGTACGGTATATGTACAACGACACTTCTATGTGGGTCGTTTTATCCGACAAACGAACGCGAAGTGAAGCGATTTCCGACGGCAAATAGAGGCGGGCGTTGTTGCAAAGAGACCGGATTGGCGTGCAAAATCCAACCGATTCCGGAGTGTGGATTATTGCCGTAGCTACTTACGGATAGCGCCGGGGGATTTAACTCGGAACAGTCGATAAAGAAATTTTTTCCCCGGCCGTCATATTCCGGGGCCCCGATGAGAAACACGGTTTACTGCCTGGCCGTGATTTCGTATCAGCGTGCGGAATTGCGAAACCGGTTGCCTCGTAATAAAAGGAATCCCGCGAGTGCCCGCGTCGAATACGCTCGATTGTACGTAAGTACATACCAGGTAACGCAGTAAATACTCGTGGGTACTATTCACGTCTAATTCACACGTGTGTATATACGTGTATGTACATACGTATATGTATATGTTTATGTATGTACGTATATCCGTGTACGGATTACGTAACACGAAACAAAAACCAGGAGAGAGAATTACACATCGATAGAAAGAAACCAACGTGGAATTCCTTCGAGGCATTCGCGAAAACGTTGATCCACTTTAATTTCACATTTATTCAGTTATTTCGATTAAATAGGGTCATTTCAATTTCTACTGTATACCCAATGGGTAAACTCGTCGTGGGGTTACCGGAGAATTCCTAAGCTGATAAATTATGTCCCCGGCGAATGTAATCAGCATTTCAGGGCGCAACGTGGAATCTCGGCGTCGAGCGGTCATTCGTTTTTTTTTCCCCCTCTCTTTCCACCTTCGTCCCCTTTCCTCCCTTCACAACCCTGGTTTTAGCACGCGTGCTTGGACTCCGTAGTATACGCGGATGTATGTATCCGTTCGTTTTCTTCTGCCGGGCACACTAAGCACGCCGGTTAGAATGTTAGAAACTGGCCACGGTGTCTCGTTCGGTTGCTTTTATTTACCATCCGGCGGTGGCACGTCGAGTCAATTAACTCGTCCCCGGGAAAAACGACCCACCGATCGCCACTGTACGAACCGAGGACGGCGACATCAGAAATCCGCGGTAAAAGTTTCGCGTAGGTACGTACGTGTAGGCAAAACCGAGCGTTGCAACCATTGCGCGAATAAATAATGGAGTTAACGAGCGGCCGATCGTCGTCGTCGTCGCACTCGGCCGACTTTCTTCTTCCTCCTGCCGTTACGTCGAGCCACTGGCGAGCACATTTATTCGTTCTAAATCGACTGGAATCTCACGTCGCGGACGTGAGCGTACTTCGAAGAAAGGATCGATCGATCGATCGGTTGATTTCAATACGACCTACCGTGATCCAATGACGAATCCATCTAAACGGTGATTCGAATGGAAGTTATTGCCCTATTACCAGTCGAACTTTCGCGAATTAACATATCAACGTTACAGTTCGTTATTTTCAATAAGTTTCCGTACAATCTTTCACTTATTTCCCCTGTATCGAATAATAATCGGAATATAATCATCGTACTAAAAAAAAAATCGGACAAACTTTGATCTTACTCCAATCAACAATTGAATCCTTAAACTAGTAAGTACCAGGGGGTGTGCAAGAAAAGGGCGAAACCTTCGGATTCGTTATTGCGTTCCCTGAATAGGACTCCGCACACCGGAATGCATTCCGCGGCCCCGGAAAAAAAGGAAAAAAGGAAAAAAAAAAAAAAGCCTAAAGAGGGTTTGACTGCGGCCGAGGGCAGGAAAGTGAAAAGTGCGGGTCAGGATGAAGGAGGATCTTCGTGCCACGCACGACGCAGATACCCCGGAATTTTAATATTCCTTGGCTGCGAGGGGGTCATGGGGGGGGAGGGAAGGGGGTGAGGGTAATCCCCTTGACAAACGGGTGCCTCCTCCCTGATGCCTCTTGACAAACAGGGGCCATCGTTTTCACGCGGGGCGGCCTACCACGTCACTGTCGAATGAAACGACGAACCACACGTACGTACATACGTATATATATATGTATGTATATGTATGTATATGTACATATTCGTCGAGGAAAAGAGCGGTTGCCGGTAGCGATGCTCGAATATCTTGCTCGTATACGTAAGTACGCGTAGGGAACGGGCATTCTGGATCGAATCCAAGGAGTTTTGCCGCGCTTTGTCGCCGAAACAAATTGCCCGCTCTCGTCGACGGGAATGAACTCTCTCTCGCGCGAGAAGCCGCCTCTTTCGTTCGCTCGGTTCCGCGATAATTGCGCTGGCCGTGGTGCGACGACTTCGTCATCGCTGTAGGCCGTGTCATCGTGAATGTCATTGCCGCGGAAAAATATGGGGAAAGACGTCGACGTTGCCCTCGAGGAGAAGAGGAGAGAGAGAGAGAGAGAGTTTGCTCGACAAGGGGACCAAATAAAGATTATATACGTATATGTATGTGGATGTATATATACAATATGTTAAGTTTTGAAAGAAAGCATCGTTAGGGTGGGCAAGTTAAATCACGACGACTTTTGAACCGTTTTAAACTGTTGAAGACGTGGCATTTAATATCGCCCGAATAAACGGGCTGCGAAGATTCCGCGGTGACTCTATTTCTAAACTTTGCTCGACGTTGCTCTAACTACCGTGAGTCGTTATTTCTGCAAACGAGACACGATATTCAGGAAACGGCGGCGTTTTATGCTTTATCGGGAACTTTAGGAATGCGCTAAGTAACACCGCGGGTGTATTATACCCTAATAATATACACCAGCCTTCTAATTGCACATATATATGTATATGAAAACCATCAATCTCCGTGGTGTACACTACGTGGCTAATTGATAGCTCGCGATGAATCGAGCCTCGTTATTTTTCATTTCCACGGAAAAAAAAAGAAAAAAATCTCGCGACCTCGCAACGTAGAAGGAAATAGACACGTTGGCATCGACGGGAGAGGTCAGTCGAAGAGGTTGCGGACAACCGGCCGAGGAATGCAACGTCGAAGCGTGGCTCGTCGTCGTCGTCGTCTAGCCGGGAGAACAAACCAGGCACGCGTGCCTGGTGCCAGAATAAAACGGTGTGTGAAAGACGACGACGTAGATTAGAGAGACACTACGAGAGGGGAAATAAGAGAAAGACAGAGAATAGAATAGAACGAGAAAGGAGAAGGAAGAAAGTATACGTAGTACGTGGCGTACAATTAATTTCGAAGCGTCGCGACGAACGTAGCTTCGCCAGGGCGCGCCACGGTGAGAGGATCTGCATGCAAGAACAATTAGCTACACCTCCTCGTGGCTCACCTTCGCGATAAATCAGCGAACCGCATTACCACAACGACCAGCGCGCACAATGCCTGTAATTCTCGCCCACTCCGACTGCGGAACACGTCGGAGAGAAAAGTGCCGGACAGAACCGCCACGGATCTTTCTGATCGTCCGCAAAGGACATAACTGCGAAAGAGGTAACAAGAATCTGGGCAACGTTTCGTTCGCGATACGTCAACACTTGGCGCGACGTGGACAACGACGACGAGAAGAACGACGAGGATGAGGATGAGGATGACGATGGACGAAACGGAGATATTACAACCCGGAGAGATCAACGACGTTTCGTTCCGACGACGAAAGCGTGTCACGCGCGTTTTAGAGATGCATAGGCGTGAAACGAAGGACACTGATACAACGAGGTGTTCTGCAATCGAGACGGATCGCTTGCGGTGAACCGAAAATGGGTTGTGCAACGTGACCACGGTTATCCGCGGCTTTTATCTCGCTCGGTGTATCTTTACCCGGGAGAGTGATATTAACGCAACGTATGTAGTAACGATAGAGCTTTTCGGAATAATGTGCTGGGAAACTTTCTGGAAAATGTAAACCCCTTGCCGGTATTGTTTTTACTAATCATTAAAACACACCGTAAGTACACGTACGTATATACGGAAGATAATAAATATACATATATTTAGTACCATATATCTATAAAACCTAGAATAATTTATCGCGTAACATAATAATAGACCCATAAATAGTAGTCGCGATAATAAAACAATAAGAGAAAGTACGTTTTCTCCAGAGATTTCCGTACTGTCTCACGTTTCTTTCCTCGTTTCTCTATAAATCCTACGTAAAGCGTATTTACCAAGTAGACGTTCCTTTTCGTCAATCCTGTATCCGTCGTTTCTGAACTTCCTCGATTCGAAAACCGCACAGGGGAAATATGTAGTGGATACTTAATAAATCGGTTGACTCGATCGCCGGAGTTCGATAGAACAATGGGCCGGGGCTCGTAAATGCAGGTATTCGAAGGACTTCGACAGAGCGATAAAACCTCGACGAAAGACTCGCGCGGCAGGAGAGCTATCGAGCCGTGGCACGACGAGGAAGCACTGTTATCGTGTATCGGTACATCGAGCACCCGCGCTTACGGCCGATCGAGCGGAAACCTTTACTGCCTCCGCCTCCGTAAATCGTCGTGGCGCTTACCGATTTTATTTACTGGCGTGCTACACGACCGCGGAGGAATCCTTCAGGGGTGGCCCGGGTGCCGCGGAAGGTATACCTTCCTCCCGACCTGGAGGATTTATCGCCACGCGGATACACACACGGAGGAGGATCACCACCGCAGGAACAATGCCTGTGGATAATGGGCGCGGGTGGTGGTGGTGGTGGTGGTGGTGGTGGTGGTTTTCGTGGAAATAGGATCAGGCTCTTCGTTTTTCCTTTCGCGATCTATATAGGTAAAACGAGGGACCCGAATTCATGGAGTGGAAATGAGAATAATTACAGTTTTCCTCGAGACTAGGGATAGTCGTTAATTTTGCGCTCATTGTGGTAACGGGGGAATTAGTAAAGTGATATTTTAGTGGAATTAAAATAGCTTTTGGGAATGATTGTAATGTGTATATTGGTGTTTACTAGGTTGGGAGGAAATGATGCGCGATATCGGTAACAAAAGTCTTCTGTAACGGTAACGGATCGTGTTATAACGATCAATCAAGAGTATACTATTTTTGCGAATGTATCGGTGAATCACGGTTAGAAAAACGTATATACGTACTGTACATACATACGTACGATGAGCGGTTTTCGACGATACCGAGATTCTATCAACGATCCATCAAGGAGATAAAGGGTCGATCGATTTGCCTCCAGGCAGAGAACGGGTTAAAGTCTTATCCACGGTAAGAACCGACTGACTAGATTCACTTGATCAATCATTCCGACAGTTGAAGGATGGATCGACTCGCGATGTTTACGGAGAATATCTGGTTTAAATTCTTCTCGTTACCGGTTTACCCCTCTTTTCGCGAACGAACGATAGATTAGCCCTTCAGGAAGTAACTTTTTCGACTTATTAGCGGGTTGGACCTTTAACGACGAATAGGGCGGATGAGTGGAGAGGGGGAGGGGGGGTAGAGGGGAAATTTTTACAAGTCACCTGACAGTGACGGGGGAAGAGAAGAGAAACTCCGGGATCGTACTTCATGAAAGTATGACAGAACGTCGGGGGAATAAGAGCGACAGGCCGCGGGGGCGGTCAGACGCATTAAAACACGTCTTGACGGTGGCGCGAGGAGTCCTTCCTCTCGCAGGAGAGCCGAGAGGCAACAATTGGAGCGTAATTATGAGCCGTGGCACGGACGGGTGACTCATATCCAGTGGTCGTTTCGTGGGCATGCTCTTTCTCTCGTGCTTCCTCTTGCGCCACGATACTGCGAACATACGAAAAAGTATCTTTCTGTCGGCGTTTATCCGCTTGAGTTTGCGGTTACTAACCACATGTTGCAACACCGACGATTCGACGGATTCGCCGAGTGTATACATATACATATTGGTATACACATACATGTATGTATACGTATACGGTTGGATACACACGTGTATAGGTGTACACACGTGAATATTCGACGTGCGAAAATTTCACTGGCCCGCTGAATCTATAAATTATCATACACCGCAATTTAGTGGGATAAAAATAAATGTATACGTATAACTAACGGGACGGTTATGTAAATACAGAGATTTTTTTTTTGTTATCCAAACGATAGTTTATACGGTTCCCGTGAAACCTTCGCCGCGGTATCTAATAATGAAATAACTTGCGTTTTTATCTCTGCCACTAAATTCAATAACCGATTCCGGCTACCTGATACTTAAAATCTCGCCGCGGGAAATATGTAACGCCCCCGGTGCACCGAGGTTCGGTTGAAAGAGTATGAAATTCACGACCGAAAGCGGATGTATCTACCGAACGACCATACATACACATACATAGTGTGCCGGCTTCTATCGGGCCGCGGCGTAAGCGTAGAATTATCACCCTAAGCGCGCAGTAAAATCGTGTGTCCGCGTTTCGCAAATTTGTACGTCCCTGGGCGGAGATATGCCAACGCCTCCCCCTCCCCCCCCCTGCCGAGGCCACGAAGCGTAACGCAGCTATTCATCCCACACCTCGTCGCCGGTGTCCGGGTTCCGGAGCAGGCCGTCGGGGCGCACGCGCCAGGAAGTGACGACCGCGATGCCGACTGACGAGGGTGTGGGTCATTTCGCCTATAGGTATACGCCAGGGGTGCTCCACCTTGTCTGCGAGACAAACATCGTCCACCGATACTTTCTATTTATCCAATTTAATTATTTCAGGCATTCAAAAGATTTTCCAACGATGAAATATTTGTAACTACTGTGCATCAAAATTCTCCAATTTGGTAGATCATGAATTTTGTATTAATTTAGTTACATATTGTTAGGTGATATAAGGTGAAAATTAGAATTTATAATTCTAGGAATAAATTAAATGATCCATCCCTAAATAGATGTTATACCTTGTAATTGACAGTAATACAGAAAATAAATTTTGAATCGTTATTTCGATTAATTGACCGTTAATATCGGAGTTGCGCACCTCTGGCGAGCGCACATGTATTTTCTCGCGTGGCGCTCGCACGGAGGCGCCGGCGATACTCGTCGCGGCTTATCGCACTTCCTCGATCCGTGTAAACGTGCACCACGCGAAATATCCTCTCCCTACCTTCGCCTTACCACCACCATCACCACCACCACCACCACCACCACCACCGGCACACCGATCACCGCGGGGTCTTCCCGGAGGCATGCACGAGATCGGCGATCCACGTCGATTGTAAATCACAGCGGGGGTGGGTGGAACGAGGTGGACGATGCGCCGCTGTGGGTAGATCGATTTCGGGATCGATAGAAAAATCGAACGTCTTAAGAATTCTAACGAGCGCCGCGTGCTGTTGTTATGTGGGTAGTGGACGTGTGCAGTGATACGAAAGTGTAGGCCGATCGATCGGGGTACAGTGGGAAAGATAATTGATCGAAATTACTACGTACCCGCTTGCGGAGGTTGTACGGTATTGATAAAGGCGTGGGTGAATCGATTAGATTTCTTTCTCTCGAATAGTTTACTGCTTGTTTATACGTCAGTGGTATAAGTCTCTTTTTTATTACTTTACGGTTGAATTGTTCAATAGATGGAATATAAATTATGTGTATTAAAAATAAAAAGAATGTCCTTTTCTCTATGATTTGAATATAAAAATATGTATATACCAAACCGATAATAACTTACAGAACTACCGAGAAAGTGTCTCCAGTCTTTTCCCATCGATACAGGAAACGGGCAAATCAAAAACAGTAATCCACAGAGTAATTAACTGCCGGGGCTCGCCCTTTTTTTCGTCCCTTTTCAACGGAACCCTCGAAACAATTAGACCCTTTATGAGACTCGGAGGGCATTAAGAAGCCGCAAAGAAGACGCGTCTCTCTTTCTCTCTCTCTCTCTCTCTCTGTCTCTCGCATTTCGGACCGGCGGCAAAGGGGCGTTGAGGAAGTTGTTTAAAGTGACGCCGGCCACGTGTTCCGTACGCGGGAGAGTCGAACGAGTGAAGTACCGTGGGTAAGAACCTAGGAGTAAACGAGGGAAAAGAGGATGACACACGGTGAAGATAAAGACGAGGGAGAAGAGACCTGGGCACCGTTACCACTCGTAAAATCTGACGATTTTTTCTAAAAATCCATTAGAAACAACGCGAAGACGCGCGGCGTGTTTCGTTATTAATACCTACGGGAAGTTCATTATTCTCCGCGAGATTTAAACGCACTTTTAACCTCCCCGCCATGCGTATTTATGATTTGTTATTTCTGCCGTAGTCGGCCAGTGGCCCATTACGTTCCTCTTTGGCTTCGAGAGACCGCCCTACGTTGAGATGGGATAGAAGATTTGTTGTGCATAAATCACAACCGAGAGTCTTACTTTATACGTATCTGCCACTATCTATTTATTTATCCTTCTTTCTCCGGCGAGGATTAATTACAATCGAGGTGCTGGGACGTGAGTTAAGACGAGTGTCCCACATCGATTCGTGGGAAACTAACAAGATTATCCAATGAAACATCTCATTGTTCGAATGATACCGACGAAGTGTTTCGCGTGTAATTTATTACGATTCTCTGTAAACGATTTCGAATTCAATCAATCCTCATCGAATACATAAATTCTTTGACACTTTAACCCTTCGAAGGCTGCGGATATCAACACGTAATTAGCGGGACGAATAGATAACAAGAAATGTAATATTAAATTAATATTAAATTAAACTTTTCAAAATCAGTCTCGAATAGTTCCTTCGCAAAAATGTCGAATCTTTGCACGACATCGCTTACTCCCCTCCCCCTACCTAAAAAAAAAGGAAAATGTTAATGGTTCCACGACAGGATTGATGTCCCCATCAAATATCATCCTCCCCTCGCATTACCAGCTCGTCATCCAATCATCCCCACTTTCCTCAATCTCGAAAACGAGCACGTACACTCCGACAGGTATATATTTACACACTGGCGGGAAGGACAACGTGCCGTACGATCAAAAGCTACCTGTCCAAACGTAGACGTCTGTTTTCACACCCCTCGCAGCTCGCCGGTTCCCTCGGGGCTTGCCTTGCATCTCTCTGTTTCACGGGGAAACATAGTATGTGTATGTCTGTATACGTACATACATATACATGTACATACGTATACATATGCCCGGTTTGCGTTTCCACGGTGACGTTTCAAGGAAGATGAGAAGAACGAGAGGAAGCAACAGGACCGAAGGGATCGTCGGAGGGACGGGAAAGGGTTTCGGATGGGTACATCGCGGTACCCACCGTCTCGATTAATGGGCTACGCATGTTAGACGCTTGTAGTAGACGCCTGTAGACACGGCGGAGGTACATCGTCGGACAGACGCTATAAATTGGTAAGCACTTCTCGGAGACTGCCACCGATAAACCGAACAAGGGAAAACTCCGGTGGCTATTACAGCGAGAAGTCTGGCTATCGTATGTTTTTATACGACGATTTTGCCTATGTGACCAGGTGCTCGTTCTCCCGCTATTATCGCGCTACCCTTAGGGTGCATAGGAGATTAGGAGAGAGAGGTCTGTTTCGAGTCTTTCTGCAACGAGACGTTACGTCGCGACTGTTTGTCACCGCGAAAATATTGTATTCTGGCTGCGTGTGTGTGTATGTGTGTGTCATGGGGGTTTTATTTTAGTATCTAAGTAACTGGTTTCTTTTTCTCTCGCGTTCTTTCTCTCTTTCTCTCTTTCTCTGTGTCTCTTCTCGGTGTTTTCCCGTTGATAGTATGTACCAGGTAATTGCGAGACACTGTAGTTTACCGCTCCCGTGTTTTATTACGTACTTGTTCGTGTATCGTGTTTCGTACGATGTTCGTGGAACTGTCCGCGACAGCGATGGATACTTAGATTGTATTTAATTAGAATTAATTCAATGCTGTACCGTGCCTATCTGCTTTCCCGAATCTAAACGAGAACGTTAGTCAAAGTTCGCTCATAAGTCACCGCATTATCGTGACCGCGGAAACGAATAATTAACATCCGCGCGGATTATAAATTTCGATCCCGGATTCGGAAACATTGAATTGCGTTTCCACGGGCAGATTCATAGGGAACGTGGACGCCGGACACATTTAGAGGGATCGCTTGACAACACCCGGCCGTTTTCCCTCGCGGTCGTACAGTTTAATTGCAAGTTCAAGTTTCACTGCTAATCTTTAGGTCGCGGTTAAACGAAAGTAGTATAATCGTCCGTCGAGTAAATTGTTAGACTAACCGGAAGAATAATGGCGGTGGGAAGATGCTTTTGGCGAGACGCCCAGCGTCTTCCCGCTTGGGATTCGTCTGTTCCTTGAAATTCACTAATTATTAACAACACCTTATCCGCCTAAAAGAAGGCAATTTTGGCAACGATCCTCTGGTTAGGATTCCGCGATACTATAGCAAGAAGATAATACCACGTAATCAAATCGGTAATGAGTTTGTTTAACTTCAACGTACAACTGGGCAAGTTCGTCTATAATACCACGAAGGTTATTATCGTTAATTACACCAACTGAATAGACGCTTAGCGTCTGTTTCGTTACGATCGAATTATTTCCCTGTTGGTGCAGGTTAGAGCGATTCGATGTCTCGTCGAATTTCAATGAAAACTATCGAAAGACGCACTCAGGCGTGGCAAGGTCGGCAGGTAAGATAAACCGAATACCTGTTATCACGGTCGTTTCTAATCGTGCCTTCGTTCGACTACCGTGCGGCGAATATGTCCGGTGGCGTACACGTATAATTTACACTAACCTAATGTAATCATTACAGAAGTACCTATTCGCCGCAGGATGCCTTCTCGTGATTATCTCGAAAAACCCGAGCCGCAATACCGCGTGGCAAGATTCTACTTCTCGTTTACCGGCCACCAGTCAGCAGCCGTTCCAACCCTCCGTAAACTGGTTTCAAGCATAATTGGACGCGACTCTGGGTGCGTTAAGAGCGAACACGACGATGTGTGTCCGTTTCCAACGCCACAGTCGAACGGGAAAGCCCCGATGTCGCCGCTAAATTTATTTTGCCGACCCTTTCGGCCGCCTATCCAATGCGCGGTAGGAGCGCGCGATAACTCCGCGTACTTAACGGCCCTCCGTTGGTGCTTACGGAATTTCTCTGAACTGGTCGACGACCCCCTTCTGAATTTTTTTTTTCACGGTGTTTTGTCCGTAGCCGTATTTCTCTTTCGATAAATGACACTGGAACGGGTATTAGAATTTTTCTCCAGAATGTAACACATGACTTTTGAATGTATGTTCATGTATATCTATGTATGTGTGCATGGATGGATGGACGTACGTATGTATGTACGTACGTGTTGCACACACATTTATAACAGCGAGGCGAGTAGGTTACACGTGCGTATCGGCGAATGAAATAAATTTCATTTATTTTAAAAGATACCCGAGAACCTCGCATTTTCTCATCCCTCTATTTCCAACGGTGCATCGCGCCAACGACACGCATGTCGTTTCAGCTTGGTGAAACGTAATAGATCACGACTGACCATGAGCTACGATGAATCATGCGCGATCGCACGCACAAAGCTTTATACGTACATACGTATATCCCCCGAGAGATCGGCCACTATCCGCGGGCTACCGCAACCAAGAACGCAAAAATGTTACTGTTAGGCATACCGCAGAATAGACGTAGAATGTTTCCATCCGATTGCCCCGCTAATTGCCAACAGTGAAATCGATGTCGCTGTTTACCTTAAAGTGGATAGACCCAATTAGCGGGCGTGCCGTCACGGTTCATGCCCTATCGTAATCGTCGCCAGTTAGCCGCGTTTATAACGATCGAAGTACATACCCCGTGCACCTCTTACCTATCTCATCTTTTTCCCTCGTTTATCTCCTACGAGCACGGATGTTAATATTGCGATTGAAGTACACGCGAATCTGAATCACGATTACAAAATTTCCATTTTCTCTACCAACTACTTATTACCTACCACCGGAAGTATTTTATAAAGTTTGCGATATCATTAATTCATATAAAACGCCAATTGACGTTCTCCGTAGAAAACGTAAGTTTTCATTAGAACACCAATTGGAGTGCCACGTCGTAACAGTGTTAATAAGTGCAATTAACTAAGACAACTAAAAGCTACGATTGTTTCGCAATATCCTACATCACGAACATTCATATTCTGTCAAAAATAAACATATTTACGGAAAAAATCTCCAGCTCATTCGCCCGGTAAACGAGAAACGTTGCAGGATTGGCTTCCGTTCCAGCGAGTCGCGTGGTCGATTCTTCTTTTCCACCGTGGCTACAGTTTAATCATAGTTTCCGCCGAAACCGCGTACAGTGGCCACTGGCTGGAGGCCACGCGTTCCTCTAGTTTCCATCGAAAACGAGAAACTGGAGCCCACGGGAAACTTTTCTCCCGGCCAGGACCGGCTGGTCGAGGGCGAAAAGGTCGAAGCCTGCTTCCATGCTGCTTCCATGCTACTTCCCTCCGCGTCGCACCCACCTTCGGTTCACCCTTCTGGTGGGGTTTAGAGGGAGCCGGGTAATGAGCTTCCCAGGCCGGTTGTAACGAGCAAAAACTTATCGTCACTCTCCCTCCTGATTTACTCGACCTGCCACGTCGTTAGTTGTACTACCACCCCTCCCCCCCCCCCCTCTCCCTCTCCTCCCGTTGGAACTGCCCTAAAAAGCTTCCAGTATTCTGGACTGATGCATCGACGCAGCAGTCATTTTTTCCGGGTTTTTTATTTTATGTTTTTTTTATATGGAACGGTACTTGTACTTCACTTTTTAGCGCAGAGGTTGCGCGGGTTTTTGTAGAGATTTCCGAGCTTATTAAGGGAGGCAAAAAAATTGGGATTAATACGTTTTATTGAAAAATAGATATTGTAAGGTTTTCAGGTATGGGTAGTAGAGAATGGAACATGGAACGTTGGGATATGTGTGTGTATGTGTGTGTGTATTGGAAATTGGATGCTCGATATCGGAGCGACGTATAGTCGGGGGGGTTAGGTTCATGATTTTTCAGAGGAAAAGTGATCTTTACTGACGTCTATGTGCTTACCGGAATGTCAGCAAGCATTTGACCTGATTCTTTTTTCATTCACAAGCGTATATACCGATAACCCTGTTAAGAGACCCGTTCACTGTTGATGGCCTCCATCGTGTGATAGTTTTGACGGATCAAAGAGTATTTATGAGAAAGACAAGTAGGATGTAGGTCGTAAATAAATTGTAGATAAGTTTTCTACTAATTGGCCGCTGATGTATGAGCCACGATTAAAAGAATCTTACAACATTTTGTCGAACAAGCTCATTTACGTCAGTAGAAGATTTTTATTACTATTACTATCCATTCGCGGCAAATCTTACTAAGATATTTATCATTTTGGCATAAAATATTTAAAAAATAATACTCTAACCTTGATTAACTGAAATCGTTTAAAGTATCAATATTTAACCTTTTGTCTAGTACTGTACTAAATCAATATAGACTTACGGATATGTTTTATACGAGAAGGATCAATAGCTCTCCATTCTCTCGATATTGAAAAAAATTAGTTGCCCCCATTCTTAGGAAGAACCGGGCTCCACCCATGATCCGTGAGTTATTTAACTCGTTTGTCTTAATGAGAGTTATTTGATCCCTCTTGTCGTTGGCACTGCAGGAGCTCGTAACGCAATAAAGCAAAAAGCTAATGGTCCTCGTTACTGCATTGTTAGGTGATAAAGATCTACACAATGCCTCCTCTTACTCGCATTCGTTCGAATATATTTCTGGCACTGACACGTGTTCCTCTCTTCGTTACCCTAATTGCGTAAATTGAGCACAATCTGTCACGATGTATAGGATAACCCCGGAGAAAACGTTTCTTGATCGTTTTGTCACGTCCCATTTCGCTTCCATATTTCACGGAATCTCTCAATAAACCTAATAGCTTATAGACATCGTGAAAATACTCAGTTTATCGTCCAGACATTCGGTTTACTTTAACGGGAGAGACACTTCTGCGTCGTGTCACGTGGTCCTGTGGATCATTCACCTTTAACGTTGCTCAAATTTCGACTCGAGTTGCCTCGCTTGATCTCGTAACAGTATTTCACCCCTATGATACTCGATAATGGTGCTCGGCGAGTGTTCTTGTATACAAGTCCCTCGTAAAACTTTGTATACGGATGAATGATGCGCAACATCCAACGAAAAGCATCCTCAAGTTTTAACAGCCGGACCGTAATAAAACGTGAAAGAACATTCACGAAAATCCGAGACAACGCGAGACTGGTAACATTAGAAAAGTACAATTTCCCGTAAACTTGTAGAAATATAATAATCAAATTGAAGATATAAACTTATCAATCGAAACCATTTGATAAGTTCCTTGCACCGTAATCTCAATGTAATTTCTTCGTTATAATTAGTTCACCGCGTAATGATAAGCAGTTCTCCTCCATTTTCAATTTCATTCCATCCAATCTCGGTGATACTGAACCTTCCCTAAGTTTTGATATCCATTTAGTATTTCAATCTTAGTTTACCGACGAGAACGATCATAGAATCCCATACGATAAATAACTAGGGACCATCTTTGTCACAGATGCACAGCTTAACCCCTCCCCCCACCCCCACCCCTTCCTCCTCTCGAGTTACCCTCTCGCAATTCTCCTTACGATTACCTTTAGAATCCCCGTGGCCTCCGAGAGTCGGGCGATCCAAATCTTGCAGTCTCCGAGGGCAACCAGTTCAGGACTAATTGACCGTGGCAGAGAACTCATTAAAAGTGTGCTCCGGAACTCGAGACGTCGGTGGTTCGTAACGAGTGTTGTAATTTGAGCTGGATCCTTCCGCAGCACGTAAACGGCAGCCCCGTGTTGCCGCTGCAACAGAACTGCCCGATCCCTTTTGCCTTTCGTTTGCCGACTTGCTTGAGTTCCACTTTCGAGAGTTCAAGTAATAAGGGATCTTCGGTAGGAGAGAAAGAGAGAGAGAGAGGGGAAGAGAGGGAGAGATCGCGACCGGATGCTCAGAAATTGGCTCTGGGGAAATAATTATAGAACATGACGGTTCCGCTATGGTTTTTCGTCGGCGACGTCATCGAACTTTGTTACTCTTCATTAATTATAATTAATGAAATTCATTCATTGTCGGAGACTACTTCAACGTTCCTGTGTTACGACGGTCAAGTACGTTTTAATTTACCGATGAAGGGCGCGCACGAGTTCGGTACGAAAAAGAAATTCAATGTATTATTACTTTTTTTGTTACTCATTAATCGAACGAATAAAAATTCAGTTGCGATGTAATTAATAAAGTTTGTAATTTTAGAGAATAATAGATATATATCGTTACATGAATGACGATGAATCGAATGCAATTTGTGAATGTACCAATCGATACGGAGTAATATTTACCGGGGAAAATCCGTGCCACTCGATTATTTGATTTCCGGTCTAATTGATTTATCGTGTACACACGGCGGCGAAAGTTTTGTTTATCGTGCGCCTAGCGTACAAGTGAGTACGTCGACGGCCGATGAGTTTCTCCCCGAAAGAAACGAGAAGAAAGTAATCGGCTTATCCGACCGGCTTCGTTAGATTGACAAAAGTCCGTCCCTAGACGAATTCCCATTTCGAGTTTTTCCTTCGATAGAATCACCACCGCGAGGTTGCCGATGCGGAGATAAAGGAGATTGGAGGAAATAGTATAGTATGGATACGGGGAAACGAAGAACCGGGAGAAGAGAAAGTTGTCGCGGAGTGGAAAACTACGGTTTTACTATGGTGGTGTAGGTACATTGGCTCGCATCGATTACGCAGCTGTCAGGGCTTCGTATGTAAAGATGACCTCCATAGGATCCCCGATACGTAATATTATCTCTTCGAGTTATACAACTGGCGCATAGTTGTTGTGTCAACGTTCGTCTATCCGAGAGAGACTCGAACGCCCGTTGTGAAAGACGATATTGGGTAATCGATTGCTCATAGAGACACGACAGGCGACTGGCAAACAAGCGGAAATTATCTTAAGTTTCTTCTATTTAATTAGTTACCGTTTGATCAACGCAACTACAGACATCGGTCTCAAATTTAATTACTATTTCCACGATAAAACAATGGTGTGTTTCTTTCGATGTTTCACTATCATTAACATTGTTCAAAGATATTCGCGATTTTTCTTATAATATGTTTCGTAATAAAGTGTGAGAAGATAGTTTCGATGATTGGCAGAAGAGATAGACTTATCTTCGTATATAACGTATCGCGTATTGCGACAGCGTTGAAAAGCCAATCTTAAATCAACTTTTTAATTAGTAACCAATACGAGATTGCTCGTTGAAATTCATTCTCGTTGAAATTTCACAACGACCCGACCCCGTCGCGTCACGTGTTTCTCCTGATAATTGCTTTATTAATCGAAAAATAAAGCCGTATTTAATTATTATCGATTTTCATTTACATTTCACGTGACACACACCCACTGCACGCACAACCACACCCACACATAAACGTTCAGACAACCGTGAAAATATTCATGGATAAAAATGTGCCCTCGGATCCCGATCGATTCGGTGTAATTAGAAATCTATGGAGAGATAAATCGTACGCGGACAGAATAATGCGAGAAGTAGTCATATTGAAAGTCACAGGTGCCCACTCGCTATCCGGAAACCATTGTTTTCCCATAACCCGTTCGTAACTGCTGGCGCCTCGTGTGTTTCTTTAGGATCGCGGCAAGGCATTCCAAACGCCGTCGGCATCGCAACGCTCGCGTTTCATTCGGACTCGACCTAAGACAACAAACAGACAGCTTCCTGCCGTGAAAAGCGGCTTCTCTTTACCCGGAGATCTTTCACCGTGCCACCGTGGAGTAGCGAAATTTTTCACGTTCCGTTTAACCGTTCACGTCTACACTGCAACGGGGCACGGACGTTTGTGTAATTTCACGGACGTCCTTCCGTTTGTAAATTAAACGCACCGACCACTGTTGAATCATCTATTTCTATTATTAAACCGCGGATGTGTGTTTAACCTAGAACTTCGCGCCGAAATAACGAGATTCGGAGCAAACTTGATGGAAATACTTTGCGTCGATATATCAACTTTATGGGAATGTATAAATAATTAGATGAAAGTTCATATTTTTTAGTTGTGATTGATCGGTCAGACAGTGTCCACTGTTTGTGTATTTTAAATATTTCTAATCTAATCAGATTCTATCATTTCTAAGGTAATTTGTTACAGTAGAAGTCGATATGTAATCTCCGAGCGATCGTAATTTTCGCAGCGGTGACATTTACTCCAAATGGAGGAATAGGTGATAATCGCATCGAGCTTAGGCGACTGTATCCAATGACGCGGAGATTGGAAAATTCTTGCAATACATTTTCTCTCGCCCCCCGCAATACTCTCCTACGAGGCAGCCGGGTAGTTTTTTCATCAGTTTCTCCCGTCGCTGTTTCCATCACCTTTATTAACGAAATTACAGCCTCGGCCAACGTAAATCACATTGTATCCATTCGAGATGCTATCTTCATCGCCGCTACGTCATTCACACGTCCGCATGGGAGAAATTCTCAAACGACCCACGTATACATTCGATATTTTTCTCCCCAAAAAAAAAAGAAGAAAAAAAAAATACCACGAACAAACATTTGCATACATCAATTCTACTATCGTTTCATCGAGGGTTTCGGGAATATCACGTGAAAAACCGAGGGACACACAGGTCTACTTTCCGCTCATTATCACACCTAGCCGGCACAATATATTTACCTGGGGAATCTCAAGCGTCCGAAACGGAAGTTGCCCGTCGGCAGAGATAACCGGAAGGAATCGTCCGCGTCTTAAACAGAGATTAACGGGCACATCGATCATGCTGCGGACACCCCGTCTCGGGGGAGGGCCACTTTTCGTTCTCGGTAAACAGTGGTTTGCCACGGAGATCACGTTTCCTTCGGTGGGACCACACCCGGCAGCCTCCTTAGTATTTGCACTCTGTGTTAGTCGCTCCCCCCCCCCTCCTTCCCTACACCCCTCTTGCGTTGCACGTGGGACACGCACGTGCGTGTTTGTCTGCGACACGATGCTTCCTGATGTGATAACGCTCGAGATACGGGGCGACCCGATGGGTTTGGAATATTTAAAGAATTTTTCGGACCGTATACCTGCCAGGATTGCTCGGACTTAAGACGTTCGCTGCGTGGAATACAAACATGCTTTTTATCGGACGGTTCGGTGGCTTCGGTGTCGAATTTTCGGGAGATTCTCGCAGCTGTTATATGATATTTCGACGGTATTGGTAATTTATTAACTCGGTATCTTAACGAGCGTTTTGGTCCTGGCAAAATGAGAGTTCATCTTTCGAGAATTATTGTTCGTGGAAAAATCTTCTGTTACGAATGAAAAATATGGGTATACATATATGTATGTGTGATACGTATGACGTACGTGTGATGGAAATTTTTTATTGTACGACCATGTTATAATATATCGAACGTAACGCAGAACGGAATCAACTCCGTTCCGTCTTCCGTGGACAAGTGCAATCTACAAAGCAAATTCTCGATTCGAAACAGCCAGGTGGAAACAAGTGCGCAGCTCGTGCGAGATGGACGGCCCCGATTATTTCCAGCGTGGAGTAACAAGCGGTAGCCACCTCGGTGGATCTAACGATTTCTCTATGCTGCCGCAAAACGAGCAAGAATGTTAAAGACACCGTCGGCATTTAATTCCTTGATCATCCGAGATTAACCCCGAATGTAATTAACTTCTTCCGGGATTAAACGTACGGCGTAAACGGGTACGCCGTGGGTACGACGGGAAAATTCGAACAGAAGTAATAGGATACAATAATTAATACCTTAATCTAACCACCGATAAAAACAAACCCTTCCATTTACCGGATTCTAATAAAAGAAACCGGAACGAGATAAAACGAGAAACAGAGAGACAGGGAGAGCGTAAAAAAACAAGAAAGATGGAGAAAAAAAACAGGGGGGGGGGGGTAAGACGTATAATTGCCCAGTAGCGGCGAAACGAACGAAGGGTTTCGGGATGATTGGAGAAAGTGCAACGTTGAATAAGATACAAAAGGCGAAAACGAAGAAGAAAGAGATGTCCTCCGACAACGTGACCGCCCCTCTCTCTCTCTCTTTTTTTTTATACCCTCTTTATACCAATGTCCCATTGAATGCAACTTATGGAAGTCCGTTCCACAAAGTTGCCTCGCGGATTTTCGTGGGGTCCGTAAGCCCCCACGTCGTCGACAATGGCCTTCCACCTCGTTCCACCTCCCTTTTTCCAACCACCGGCAGTTTCTCATTCCCTCCACTATCGCTGGACCCGAGGGAAAGGGTCGTAGAGGAGGTAGACGGGGGAAAGGGGAGGAGGAGAGGGTGAAGCCAGCCACCGGGGGGTGCGGTACTCATTCCGACCGCAAGATTTAGAAGCCAATTTTCGCGAGCATTGACCAGACTCTGTCTCTCTTACTCTCTCTATCTTTCTCTCTCTTGCTCTCGTACTCCCTCGGTTTCCCTTTCCTTCGTTTCGCGTCTTTCTTTTTTTTTTCTCTCCTTTCCCCGCGTCCAAACTCCTTTTTCTCCTCTTCCGTTCAACGGCCCCGTGGACCCCGTTGAAAGGAAGCTCCGAAAATATAGCCGGCCGTTGACTGACCATCGAAACGTCTTTGCGCGGTAGGTCCGAGGTTGGACGGGGAAGCAGATGGGCTCTCTCTCTCTCTCTCGAATTCCGTACTCATGGATTCAGCTGATTTGAAAGTACAAGAAGCGCTACCGGCGGCTTTCGCGTCTTCCCCCTACGGACAAGCGATAGGTATTCCGATGTGTATTCTTCGTGTATCATCGTTTCCCGCGAGACCGGATAAGACGGGTGGAAGTACGGATACTTTCCTTTTCGCGGTTCCGTGAATCAGAAGGATTTCACAGATATCAATCGTCGTGTGTTTGAATTCATATTGTTTCGATGGTCCTTGAAGATCCTACCTATCATCATCATCATCATCATCATCATCGTCGTGGTTTTACTCCTAGATCACGATCGACAGATCTAAAGACTCCATCCCAGGGGTGACTTTACCGTGCGTCAACCTCTCCGTTAATATTTTAACCGTAAAACGGCTTGTCTAGAAATTCCTGGGTGTCTGGTAACGAGAGCCTGCGGTATGGGGATCAAACACCATACGGCCGGGCTCTCAAGACGAACGCTATCTAGCCGGGATGCCAAACGCTCCAAGGATGAAATTAGAGTAGACGGCAGTTGTCCAGAAGTCCATGTCAATGAGAGTGCAAGAGATAACCCGGTGGACGTGGATGGATAGTCTCACGGAACGATAGAGGAACGGGGACACGACCGACGGATAGCGACGGAGACCGACGGAGTTAGAGTAAGAAAGACGTCGTAGAAACGTCCTCGCGTGTACGCGCAATTACTCTCCCTCGTCATATCCGACGCCGGTCTTTTCATTACCCTCCTAAATGGCGCATGAAGTGCCCACCTATCCTCTATCTCTCCCTCTCTCTCCCACTTTCTCTCTCCCTCTCTTCTCCCAAGTTGAAATACCGCGGATAGGTGAGGCGGCAGAAGTACTACATGGCTTCTCCCTGACGGTCGTCTTGCTGTAACGCTACTACCGGCGCAACTTCAATAATTACTAGTACCCTGGGGAACAATGGGTCGTGGCTGTCATAACTGTCATCTACGGCAATGGCCTCCCGTTATTTAAGACTCTAGGCTTATTAACTCTAATGGCCGATGGAAGTTACGGAGACGATGGTTTTCCACGTTCAACTGACCCTATCCCCTTCCATCGATCTTTGAAAATACGTATGATCGTTTCTTTAAGGATTCGGGATTCCGGTACATTCTTTTACTTTCCGGGAAGGGTTCGTCCAAGGTCGAAACGACCGAAGGCGAAAGAAATCCGCGTGGTTTTTATTTAACGACGAGGAGGAAATCATTTTTGCCAGTTGAATGTAAAAGATTTTTATCGGACCGAGGCTTGTGTAATGGCTGGGATCCTCCGGGGGATTATCGTCTTAAATTTTACGAGGCTGTAACGCGCAGTCTGTGTCCTTGTTGCGGTGCAGAGGCAGTCAAAGCTGCGTTACGATAACGTATCTGCTGGTACCGCGGTATTTTTGTAACCGGTATCTTTATTGGCTCTTTTATTTAACGGACGGGATGGAAATAAATTAAATTAGACAGCGGAGATTCGTCTTTTACCGTTAGCTAGCCGGTAGTGGATCATTTTAGTGCAATAGAACGCGTAGTATCAATCTATCTATTACATACATACACACCTATTATACCGGTACACCTATAATCATTCTAAGAAGTTACTAACTTTATTCCAATTATGTACCTCTCAACGCAATCTTTCCCACGTCGAAAGGAATCTCACCTAAAAAAAAGAATCAAACCTCGAATATCCTTAACACTCCAAATCTGTCTACCAACGACCCACTCCGAAGATTTTTATAGTCACAAGTATCATCTCTCCATAAATTACCTTTCAAAATTCCATCGTAGAGGATCGCAATTAAAACATCTTCCAGCCCTATAAAACGTTCCCTAACGAGTCTCTCGGATCGATGAGAGACTCACCTACCGAGACCCGGGGGCATCCGATCGGACTTTCATAACGGCATCCGACGGCCCCCTCCCCCCCCCCCGAAATTCCATCCGGTAGAATTCAAGTATGTATCCTTCGTGTACGTGGAATACGTCACTCCTTGAGGACCCGTATACACCAGATCCTCGGTGCAGATAGGTCCCGGAGGACGTTCCAGAACTCGTGGAACTCGCGTCGAGCCGAACAGATGCCCTAACCGGCACTGGTAGCCGGCACATGCCTAACGCTCGTCAGATTACTCGACCACATTCAAAGCGGACCGCAAATCGATAAGCTGTTATCGCTTTCGGTCTCGAAAACCGGCGAACCACGATCGAAGGTGGAGTGCTGCGAGTTCTTCTTCTTCTTCTTTTTTTCACGGATGCCGTGGGCACGGGCCACTTACAGACGGGCGGTGTATCCGGCACTGGTGTGCGCGTTGATAACGCACCTAACCGGTGCGTTTCGTCACGATAAGGTGGGTGTTTCGGGCACGGTTGCACTCGAGAGTGGAGGCAAAGACGATGAGCTGGCGTAGGATATTTTTTTTTTATTTTATTTTCGTAACGTCGCTCTTCACGGCCGACGGCGCCGCGCGATATTCAATCCGCCCCCCTCTTCCACCCCCTGGATCTAAGATTTCAAGAGAATACTTGATGTAATATCAATTTATAGCAGGCCCCGACGCCACACAGCTATATTTAAACGTACGGGTGTAGCGTAATTATGTTTCCATGAATACTGCCCGTCTATACCGTTCGCGACAGATATACGGTAATCGAATCGGAGAATGTATGTATGTGTATATATATATATATATATATTTTTCTACAAGCGATTATTATCAGGAAACGTGGAATAAGCTATTAATATGCTGACTTAGCTCATGCATTCGGCTTTAATACCGGCGAATAGCGAGGGAAAAGCCGACTCGCAGCAAAGTTTTAATTCAATTCGTCCTCTCGTACAAAAGTGGTTGGTCGCCTGAAATAAGGGGTGGTGAAGGGGTGAAAGTGAGGAGGGAGAGGGGGGGTAGAGGATAGCGGAGTTAGTGCTTCTGTCGCTCCAACTCGAACTACGCGACGGATGACCATCATGTTAATTCGATTGGTTACCATACTCTTACCTTAATGCCTTTATCGAGGAGGTTAATATTATTCCAACTTACAGCAGGATATTCCTTTATAGGCTACGATGAATATTCATTTCCTATATTAATCACGTTACCGCGGTCTTATACCTTCTTCCTTACGTAGATTATCATTTTATCACGTATTAATCCAGAGATTAGTCTACCGTGTCGTAATTTTCCATTATATCACGGACGAATACATATATGTACATATACGTACATATACTCGAAGTTCCGCGGTACAGCCACGGGTAGATAAAGCGATAAAGAAACAATTTCCGAATTCAGCACACGTTTCCGAATATACGAGGTATTATAAGAGGCGCCCGGTATATCCCTGTTTTCGCTAGGTGTAACCTTCCGTGTGTTCTTATGGATCGTAAATCGGCCGCATTTCGGGCGAAAGCTTTGCACGCGTGCAAAGAAGCCAAGAAGGAAACACACCCGATGCTCGGATAATGGCGTTATTATACTCGTGAAATAGATCGTATCGTAGGACGAGAACCAGAGCTCGCTTCGAAGTACGGAGACTCCTTCCGAAGGGCCTGCTGTTAGACTTTCCGTTTGCTTCACATGACTGTTTAAGTATGTCGAGAACAGTGCCTGTTGTTTCCCCCCCCCCCCCATGGTATTTATCGCACGTGCATATGTTCGCATACTTCCGCCTGCGCGTCTCTTCGTTGGTCGAGTTTCGAAAGTCAAGTTTAAAGGGATCATCATCACGGTGATCGTCTTCGAGGGTGGATTCACGTGGGATGGGATACCTTTCGTCAAAAATCACGCCCTTTCCGGCTGTGTCGGTTCTCGTTCGGCAGATGCCACGGGTCAATCGTCGCCGAAAGGTCGAATCCCACCGATGAATTATTGCCCCAGAGGCTTTCCGTGGCTACCGAGGGGGAATCGGCCGAAGGAAATCGTATGAGTAACGTGTTACTGGAGATACGGTTAATAGAGAGAAGATAGAAAACACGTCTGGGTATATCTCGTCACCCCCCTAAATAAATTCAATAAGATTCTTTTCCATCAATCTGACCAGAAGCCATGATCGAATAAAAAAAAAAAACGATACAATAAAAAAAGAACGAAAAGGATCTTATATTTACCGGAGTGTAACCCTGTATTATCGGAAACTTCAATATTTTACTTTTCACCATTGAAATATTACACCATTGTAGACGCAGAACCGTGAGTACCCAGCGCTGATAATGAACCGTGGAACACTAGAAAAATGTTAGAACAAAAAGCACGCTCTCGGGGAGAAGATTAAGTTTCTAGCCCCGGGGGTTGTCGCGAGCCGTTCTAGCATATACATACTTCAGTTCACCGGCTAACAGACCGACGAGATGTCGTATCGTATTCAACCGTTGAACCCCGAATAAATTTACGCAAGAAGTTTTCGCCGTGCTAGTAGAAAAGGGGGCTGGCTACCAGTAGAAAAAGAAAACAAACAGGATCAGTCGATATAATACCGCTGGTGGCCAGTAAGCACGTTCTTCGTTGCAACACTTGGTCCGTGCACCAGCTGACGGCAGACAGAGGAGGAGGAAGGGGGGGGGATAATAATGTCGAGTCGCATGCATTAACTTTAATTAACAATTTGACGTAGGTCTTTGCACGACCATATTAAGCGGAGGTGGCACCCGGAGGCGATAGTAACGCAAGGTTACCCGCCTCCGGGCAGAACGAGTGAGAGCACAGCAGGCGTAATGTCCGCCCTGGCCCGCTGATTAAACTTGCAAAAAGTCAGTTTAACGTAGAAATATCGCCGGTTCAGTCCGCCTTAATAACACCGGTACCAAATTTTCGGACTTGAATTTCGGAGCTTTAATATCGTTCGCACCACACGGCTCCTAAGAGGGTGGTACACACCAGGTGAGGTGGAGGGTGAGGTAAAAACCTGTGTATGTGTGTGTGTGTACGTCGTTACCTGAGCACGCTCCTCCAGAAAACGCACCGGGTCTTGGCTTTCATTTATTCTCGAGCTGATTTACGACGGTTGCCGGATAAGTGGGCCGCCCCTGATGAACCGCACAAATGCTCGTGTCCAGTTTCGTTTCTCCCACGCAGCGTGTGTGATACGCATTGTCTTGCGTATACGAGCGCTCGTTCCACGGGTTCAGTGTGATTTGATTAACGATTTTTGGCCGGGCAACCGTGTCTGTTATTACATACCGCGTTAAATGAAAACTAATGTTCGCGTACGCCCGGGCTGATGAATAACGCCGTGGAATATCTCACGTATTCTCACGTGGTTTCATCGCGTGAAACTTCGAACCTAACCACGTCCTACTTTTTTTTTCACTTACCTATAGTTAACACGTCTCGATTTTCTTTTTTTTTATTTTCTTTAATTCTCTTACGACAGAAACAACCCGTCGCGACGTGACACTTGTGTGGTCCTCCACCTCCCCCTCCCTTCCCTCCCTTTGCCACCCTCTTCTGTTTATTCATGGCGAGCAATTAATTACAGCAGGGTAGGTTGACCCATATCAAAGCAACGAGACGATGCCGAAATTACCTTTAACGAATCTTGTAAGACATCCTATCTCGTAGACGACGGGTGCCGCGTCGGGGCTTCACGGTTCCGTTTTCTTCGACGGTTGGTTGGTCGGCCGTCGTCGGCGATCGTGCACAGGAGGACGACGACCCGGCTCTTCGTGGCCATACACCCCATGTGCTAGGTATAATAAGATGTCGGCCATAAACGTCTTAGCACTTTGCGGGATGCGCTTAATTGATCGTCGCCTCGGTTCTTCACGACGACAATGCTTATACCTGACGGAGAATGAGGAACATCGACACTCTTTTTCCCGGGTAACATCGGTTATTATATGCGGAAGACCCTAAGGATCCGAGAACATAAAGGTGCTAGCTTCTACGTTACTCTTAGCTTTTTTTTTATCTTACTATTATTTTTAATGTGAAAGAAATTATGGATGACTTTTTTCATATATCAATACATACACGGTTACAAACGGTGTATCGTACGCGTTGTAACGTTGAAAATCAAGCTGAGTCATCCGATTTTTCCTAAGAGAATCTTTTTTTCAGACAATAACCAACCACAGGGAGTGTGTGTGTGCGCGTGTGTGTGTGTGTAGTGAAATACTTGATTTCCAAGAATGGTGTGTAACGCGGGGTTCTCGCGTGACATAGAAATACGACAACCGGTAACCAACGCATGGTTCTTGCATGACGTAGAAACACCGGGCAACAACAAGGTGCTAAACGCTGAGGCGGGTCTATAGGTGTTAATGACTCATCGTGTTATCCGAGTCGCTGTTACACTGAACTTTCTCGTAGGAGTTCTCAATTTATCGCGGTAACCGCGGAACAAGTTTCGTGAATTACCGCCGAAACACACGTTGAAATTCTGACTTCCACTAAACGCGGAATACTTCAAAGAAATTCTGTGGCACCGTAAGTCCGGGCCCGAGGTATTCCCATTAGAGTGTTTCACCCGATTACAAGGATGCCCGTTGAGATCACGAGCGTACGAATACGTTGAACAACTCGAATACCGTCTCTATCGAAACGATCCGTTCCACGAGGACTTTAAGTGTACCGAACGGATTTCCAAGAACAATTCGATACTACGAAAAGTCTCGCGATGCGCGGAGCCAGAGACGATTAACTCAGTCGGTGGAGAAAAACGCGGTTAGCATGGGGCTACCGAAGATTAAAGGATCCCGCCTTCTCTCTGACCCGTAAGCAATACCGCGAGCATTAAACGCCATGTGTTTGACAACGTAACGCGCCGCGTCGAGATCTGAGAGAAAGGCCGCTTCGAATATGGAACACGTGTAGGTTCGCAACAACTACGGGGCCTATCATCCGTTCGCCGACGAACGGGGGCGGTCCTGTCGCGTACCCGGGGCTACCGGCGCGACGAGAGGATAGTTGTCGGATGTACCAAAATAAAGCCGACTAAAATTAGGCCGCCACCTCGCGCAATAAAACGGCCGCCCGAGACCGGTTCGGTAACGATCCCGGGATGCTCGTACGCGACTAATAATTGGACACCTTGAGTGGAGGTTCGGATGAAGATACCGAGAATGTACCTACACTTCGGGACTGGTCGAGACTTACCACGTGGGATGGGAACTCGAGGGTTTCGACCGTGGTACGGAGAAGAGAGTTATTCTTTTTTTTTGTCTGGTAATATTGGGAGTATGAATGTTTCGAGCGATTGGCAGAATAGTTAGAAGAGAAGAGTGAATAGATGAAACGGAATTTTATTTGGGACTATTGCTGGATTTAGAAATGAAATTATTGTTCTGTTAAGGGGGAGGAATTATTTTTATTTTACTTTTTTATATCGATAAATATATTCTTGAAAATCAGTCAAAAGTTATTAAAACAATACTTGTATCGTTATAGTATGTTTTTTTTTGTTAAATTTTAAATGAATATCCGTTGCGAGTTCAAATTGAATTTCTATGTTTACCGGTAAAAGTACCAATCAGGATAACTCGATAGAAAAACGTTGGTAGTGACAGGTTTTTCGTTTTAGTTAATTAAAAATGATATTATGAATAAAATCAGAGCGTCGACGAAAATTGAGGATATGAAATAGCTAACGTGCCGCGTATTTCCCGGCGTTCGCGTATAGAATATTCGATTACGTCGCATCAGTAAGCCGTCAACGCAGACAGCAATTACAGAGTGGAGGCCTCCTCATTGCTAAAAACGATGCCTGTTCATTCGATGACACGTCGCGTGCAAATATTTGGCAGGAAATCCATAGGTGCGCGCAAATATTTATCGGGCGTACCTCAAAATGGAAGGTTCGCGGGATAAAACTCCTCGGGTACAAATGATTTTTAACGTCTCGCCGCGTGTGATCGGCGGTCGATTGAAGAATCCTGACGCATAAATTATAAACATCAAAGTACTATTGATTTAACTCGTTAACTCTCTATCTCCTCTTCAAATTCCAATCTGTTTATCCGGTACAAATACCGCCCAATCAAACGTATTCCGCGAATGATATTCAATAATTCCGATTGTCACGAATTAAAACCGGAACAAACATAATCCCGTCGATTACCCGGCATACATTTAAACATATTATATTCACATCGATCGGTAAAGTTTATATACATATAATACCTATGTATAATACCTATCTCTACAATACATTACGTTTCCCTAAAATTATAGAATCAATCGTAATAAATTTATCACATGCAATTTCACCGAATGTCGTAACGGGTTCTCCGGAATCGCATATCTTCGTTCCATCTATTTTCAAAATGGCCTCTTCGGCGTAAAAGCGCACCTGCCTTTCGGAATCAGGTGCGATCTTTTCCCGAACGTCGTGTACGGATCGTCCCGTAAATCAGGAGGGACCTTCGTCCAGGGGAAACTGACCTTCGAGGAAATCAATATCCACCCGCAGAGGGACACGAAGGGACGATATGCCGTCGAGTAGAGAGAATCCACGAGGAGGACATATACATGCGCCACGGAGACACAAGGGTGACTGTATTCGGTGCTAGTTTCATCCCTTCGTTATACGTATAGTGGGGATAGATGAGTTGATCTATGAGTCAGTCAGGAAGTACGGCTCGATGGGGACATACAAAATGCTACGAAGTCAACCTGCCACCCCCGCAACCCCCTAAACACCGCGTAAAAGTCCAAGGAAACCGATGAGCTATCCCTCCTCCTCACCCCCTCTTCACCCTCCCTTCATCCTCCCCATATCTTTCCTTCTTCTCCCTTGTATCGACTTTGTCTCGTGAAACGTCCGATGGGGTGCCCTTCGCTTCTGTCTATGGGCCGGAAGTACGATCCACAGGGCCACGTGCCCCTACGAAATTCGCGGAACTGAAAAAGTGCCCGCTGGTTGGAGAGACGAGCACGATCGATGAGGGGTGATAGAAGGGAAAGTGGCATTGCGGAGTGGCTTTCGGGAGTCGAAGAGTTACCGAAATAAAATATCCATTAAGGGATCCCGTACGTGGAAGCGGTTCTTTGATTAAAGATAGGAAGTTGTTTATTTCCATTTCATCCCCCACTCGGGGGGTGATCAATTACGATGGTGGGCGAACGTAGAAAAAAAATTTGCCTACCAAGCGATTCTGTTGTAAGAAATTGATTTTTTTCGTGTTTTTTTTTTGTTCCTAATTTCTGATAGATGGACGTTGAGATTATAATTAGCATATCGTGAAAGTGAATGGGAAACACGATTTCGTTTCACTGACACCGAGGATTCAAAGTTGGCCTGAATTTAAACGCCACGGTATTTATTAACCGGAGAGTGCTCGCATCATAAGGGTAATATTTCAAAGTGCTTTTGTCTAGGATCTCGAATTCTACGAATCGCGTGCGGCACACGAGGTGATACGTATAACGACGACATGATTTTCTATCTTTCCACGGCATCTACCGTTGCGCGCAAACAAAAGCCAGGGCGGAAAGTGAAACGGCGAAAGGGCGAGCTGACTGACGACCGTAGAAAAGCCAATTTAACTTCTTTCAACCTCTAAGAAATCTCGCCCCCTTCCCCACCCCCTTCAGCGATTCCACGCGAGTCGCGGACACGGGATCGCAGATAACCGTAATTGAATAACTGTCAAATTAAACCGGCAACCTTTTAAATCAACGATATTGAAAACCCAATTCACTCCGTCGGTTCTATCGTGCGTTCATTTCGTTGATTCATCTCGACGCCGAACCCGACATCCTCCTCGGTCGAGTTCAAAAAAAAAAAAAAAAAAGAAAAAGGAAAAGAAAAAAAAGGAGGAGGACAATCAACAAAGAAAAAGAAAAAAGACCGAAATATGTAAAAGACGCCAGCACGGATACACGCGCGCGAGTGATTAATAGCGACGAGATTTTTAATATCTGTAAAGTGCCAACCCGACGCCGGTTTCATCGTGCTTACCCGCGTCTCTCTCTCCGTTGACCCGGGCGTAACGAACGGTCGGGAGACGAGAGAAATATCGCGGTTAGGTAGAAAGAAAGGGTGCGCGGATATCGCGTGACCGAGGAAAATAGAGCCGGAAACGACGGAAGGTGCCGGGGAAGTCCACGGGTTGATATCTTACGAGCTGACCAATTTAATTTCTTCCAGACCAGCCCTTGCTCTTTTCTTTATTCTTTTTTTTTATTCTCCCATCCCTCCTATCTCCCCCACTACTCTTCCTCTGTTCTTGCCTTTCATTACGCATCCGTGCAAATCACGGAAATCGTGCACGTTCACGAGCCTTTCGTTGTCCTCGGGAACCAATAAGAATTTACGAGTGAACCGACCTTTAAAGACCAACGAGTTGTCTGTCGTTCATAGGGCGGAGAGAAAACGCAGGGTGGGACGTGAAGCCGAGTCGAGTAAACGTTCTCACAGACAGTTACGGATGGGTTTACTGGGTTAGAACGAAGGGAAGGGAAGGGAAGGGAAGGGAAAATCGGGACCACTTTACATCGCTGACATTCCACGGCGACAATCTATAGTTGATACGTTATTATCGTTTATTGCCCTTTCTTGTGACATCGACCTCTTACGGGGAGGGTGTTCACTGTTCCATTGACAGGCTAAATTGAAAAGCGGGAAGACTCAACCCGCGACGTTTAATAAAATTACAGTCGAGTGTCGGCCAATTTCAGCCCGATTAGACGAGACGAATCGAGAATGAAGGTATTAAACGAAAGTTTCGGAAATCCGAATTGTTTGACTGCTTTATGGTATATGTATTATGTGCATAGATGTATATGTACATATATGGGGACGAAGATTATTTTTCACTATCAATTGTTTATATGAAGAAATAAGTGGTATTAAAAATTGAAATTGTAGAAGTTAAAAAGATATTCTTCGTTTCCTACCTGACAAACTTTAAAAAACTTGTCTCCGTTATTAACAAAATATTCTTGAAGCTCGAATACTATCCGCATATCCACGTAGGTGAACGCGAGTTAAGGGTTATCAATATCAGGTGCGAAAATCAATATTAACTATCCAGCATAAGTTCGTTAGCACAGCTTACATATTCGCGTTGGGTAAATCCCGTAAATCTCTTATCAACCTACGGTTCTAATATCCCCGTAATCCTTCTAACGTCTCCATCATTCTACTATAACCTTGGAGGCTTACGATAGAGATTCATCCTGACTCGCCTGAACGCGGAAAACCGGAAGTAGAAAATCTCCGACGAATTCTAGCCCAAGGTACATACATACATACATACGGTAGTTGCCCTACCGTGAGATGGAATCAATCCTTCTGGGCTACGTTCATTACCGTCGGCTTAATGACTCTCTAATGACCCCACGGGGGTAATCTTATCCAACCCGGAGCCCCGAGGGTAACAAGAAAAGACCGAAACGTGATTTATTATCGAAAAAAACAGCCACTCAGTGACGAAGCAGAGATTCCACCCGCAAAAGGGGGAAGACCAGAGGGGGGGTTTCCTTGCGAATCGAAGGAGGAACTTGAAAATTCGAGACGTGACGGAAGCTTTTCGGCGTTCCGTATCCCGGGAGCCGCGTGGACGACCCTCCCGGCCTGAAATCTGCCGACTATGACGAAGAAGAACCGTTCGTTGGAGAAGGGATTCGGCGGAAAGCTCCCTACGGGGGTCTGTAAACGCGACATTAAAATCAGCTTACAAATCGCTTCGACGACGTTTCCCATCCGCTCGCGGAGTGCCTATCGGATTGAAATCCGCGAGAGCAGTGGACGAGTACTCTCTTCTTCCTCGTCGTCTCCTTTCGTCCTTGTTCCGTGTCTTCCTTATATTTCTTCGTGGGTACGTACTCGACTGGAGTCCTCGACGATGTCGAAGGCAAGAGGGATTTTTCTGCAACCGTTCGCGTTTCTCCTTGCAAATCGACCGAAACGCCGCGAACACTGTCTCCTTTATATAATACTTGTAATGATCTTCGAGATGCTGCGGTAGGCTTATTTCGAGATCTCCTTTGATAGGACCCTCCCGATAACGTTACAATTTCTGTCGATTCTACAGATTCGTAACTCCTCGGTGTATCGTTGCGATCGTTCATTGTTTCCGGGATTATACGCGTTGTTTGCTCATTTCCTTTACTCCGCGCGGTAGATTTTCAATTACATTCAACAATTTAAATACATACAGAGCTGGATAGATCTATGAAATCGGTATTTAATAAGAAACGCAAAGAACACATTTCCCTCTTTATTTCCAAGAATCTTCCCTACCATCCAACGTATTCCTCTCGTTCTGATTAAAATCTTTTTAATGGCCAGTATTCCTTTTAACAGAACCATTTGAGCGATACCAAGGCGTCTGTTTCTCGATCCCTCTAATGTTTGCCGGAAGGATCCACGAAAAGATACTTAACCATTGAAAAGAACACGGGATGGACGGAGGAGGGAGAGGGGAGGGGGGAAAGGGAGGAACCGTCTTCATCGGTATACTCGAAACAGACCCCAGAACTCGAGCTAAGTAACTATGTATACCGTGTAATCCATGGTTACGTGATCTCGCTTTCAGTATTCTGCGGTCCCTTTTATGCCGGCTCTTTCGACGCACACTTTCTGCCTTAGTTCCGGCGAGGGTACGTTCGAATTCTAAAGTAACTACCCCTCGCTGACCATCGAGAACGAGGGATAGATAATACGCAGACGGAGATACTTATCGCGATACCTGAAGAACTCCGCGAGTTTTCTCGTGTCAGGACCGCGATTCCGGGGTATCCAGAGGGAACTAGCGAACTCGCATCCAGTCGAACCACGTAGAATTTCGAAGCCACGGTTTTCCTTTACCTAGCCGGTAAACACGCGTGGTACGACGGGGTGAATGAGTGTGACTCAGCGGCAAAGCGACTTCCTCCCGTGTTCCTCTTCTCTCTCTTCTTTTTTTTTTCCTCCTCTCTTTCCGCCCCTTTCATTCATCCAGTATTCCCGCCTTTCTCGCACCGACACAGCCGTGGCTCCCAAGTTTCGAGTGGAACGTGAAGGACCGCGAGGTATAGAACGGTGAAGAGAGAGACAGAGGGAAGAGAAAAAGAGAGAGAGAGAGGGAAGGGAGAGGGAGAGAGAGAGAGACATACACAGGAAAGAAAGTGGGTGGAACGTGGAGGGGTACAATCCTCTCGAGAGACGCTCACTCGAGCTCACGAGTGTGCGTCTACGAAAAAGGATCTCGGATGAACGCGCGTCGTATTAAGAACGCCGCGCGTAAGGAAGCTTAAAAGCTAAGCCCCGGGAGCCGAACGACCAATCGCCGGCATTGTGTGGGACTTTAACGCCACGCGAAGTGTCGGTATCTCGAGTACCCGGGAAACGAGACGACTTAGTACAGAGTACGCTTGTAAAAATGATACGATTTCCTGGTACTTTTCTTTTATATTATATTTTATATACGTGTATATCACTTATAGTTACATTCAAGGAATTACTATAGTAACGTAATAGTGTTTAAAGTGGAATAAAGTAGGTATGTCGTTGAGAACGTTTCATTAAATCTTTAGAAAACTATGTACCTAAGTAGGTATGTATTTATTTTCTTCGTGAACGTTCACGAGTGTCTCTCCTAATCCGAAGATTTACAGAGACATATTACGGCTATAAGTTCGTAAGTAAGAAGGTATATGATTTTTCTCGATAACGCATTATGACACACGACACGTGCCCCCAAAGCCCATCGGATTATGACAAGCGCCTCGAACGCGGAACGGATACGTTCTCCCCCCCTCCCCCCCCCCCTCCCTGTCGTAATAATAAGTTAGTTTCCCCGTGGTTATCCCCAGGTTCCATTTACCGGGCGGGAGGGTCTTTGCTCTTCGTCCTGGTGTTCTGGCGGAGGTCGACGCGAAACGAAGGCAATTACGAGCCACGGCACTCGACATTATCGCCTCTCGGGCCGCTCGATTTCCTGCGCGTTCGTTCGGCCCTTATATTCTTCGTTGCTTTCGCTTTCGCGACAATCGATACAGACCGAAGGTCTTTCTCGTTCATTAAAGTGTCAATCCAGTCTCGAGAGGGCACAGACTTCGGCCCCACCCACCATCCCCGTCGCCTCCGCCTCCTGGTTTCCACCCTGTCACGTTCGTTCGGCGGGAGACGGCCGTGAAATAAAGCCAACTCCGTTCGCGACGGTGCAACGTCGTTCCGTCGAACGAGAAACTTTGTATCGGCCGTGTGTACGGAGTAAACGGGTTTCATCTTAATATAAATTCGCCTTAATTCGCGTTTAACGTGATGAGAATGCCCGACGTTTCGGGAGATTCGTTCCGCGCTTTGGAACGATATTAACCCGTTGCACACTTGAATTTTTTTATCCCGAGAGCACTCGTAAAAGGGAAGGGAGAGGAGAGACCGGCTGTTTAATTTGACTTCGTCCTTATAAATGCAAATTGCTATTAAATCTTCTCATTTTTCTGTTCTCTCTCTCTCCCTCTCTTTTTACCCACTTTCTCTCTTCGCCGGTGTAATTATGTTACAAACCCTGGGATTTAATAGCGCAAGAATCTTTTGTCTCCCCCTTTTTTTTGAAATTACTGAATGCGTACGAACGCATTCGGATATTATCACTTTACGGAGACCATTTTATAATACGATTATACGATCGAAACGCGAGAAGAATGCCCTGTATTATATTCTCTATCGCTGTATAGTCACAGCGTGTAAGTATATTTAACTCGGCACGATGTTTCTCATTATGCTGATTCAGTGAGAGAGAATTAGATATCTCCAGGTCTAGTCAGCATGTTCGTCCGGATCGCACCGGACGCACTCAGCCGTCTTACCGGGATAAAAAATCGAGTGTAATCGGAAGTCCACCGTTTAAAGAGAGAGAGAGAGAAAGAGACAGAGAGAGATTGAGAGAACGCCGGCTGCGTATTATCATTCGAGTCACGACGCGGTCTCGTACCGGAGGATGCCTATAATACGGGACTCTTTATTGCGTAATTGCTGGCGCTTACGTTCACCCTCTGTCTCTTTTCATTCCGCTCGATACACATATATGCACGCGTACGTCTTCTTCATGTCGTTGTCTCTACATACTTTCCTCTCTTTGCTCATTGCGGGCACCGGTTTACCGGGAAGTATTCGTGTCGAGTGGAACTTCCCGTGAACTTTGATAAAGTTCGTCGATTAACCGTCGTACAAGCGTACTAGAACGCTTCCGATTCTCTGTTCCGTCGTCTTCGTCGACGTACATACATACATACATATATAGATGTATGCATACATAGGATGAGCTTGGCGCAACGTGTAAAGCACGTCTCGTTTCCGTAGGTTTTCTCCGATGTACAACAAGGTGCCTCTTCGGCCTCGGTTCGTGCCTGTTTCGTTCATTATAACTTGGCCGTGGGACGTGTACGAGGCCTCCTCCTTGTTTTGACGGCGTCGCCGTCCCAATTATACACGCGTTGCCGCTAACTAACCTTATTTGCAAGCCCCGAGGGCGCTACCTGGTTTTACCTCCTCTCTAAAACCATCCCCCACCAACCACCACCGTCTCCCTCGCGGAAGCGAATCCCGCCGATTTAATTGCAACTTGACCGAGCCAGCCGACCGTGGTCGTCGACGTCGACTTCGTTTCGAGGACGACGACGTCGACGACGACGGTGGCTCTCCGGGTGAAAATTCCCGGGTGAATGACACGCTTCCTTGTCGCGGCGACCTCTTAGGGCACTTTCGTCGCACAAAGCGTCACGTATCGCGTCGCCGCGACGCAACCGACGTCGGTAATCGCCTCTTGCCTTGAATCTTGCATTTCGAATTGTTGTATCTAGAGATTGAGGTCTAGCGGACGGATTACGAAGCGCGGGATCGTAGACGTTTGAGAGGAATCGAAGGGTTCTCGAACGGTCGGGATTGTCGAGCTCACTTGGAGAGAATTTATCAAGAGTTAAGGTCTTGACTCGGGCCAAGTACAAGAGTTCCCGACTGGTAGACCTGAACTACTCTTTTCCGGAAGAATTAGATCGAGGTCTTTGGGGTATTCAAACGGCATTAAATCGGCATATTTCCCCCAAACTATGGTGATATTCTTGTAGGGGACGTCCACCCGAGTAATTTAAGCCTAACTACGAGAAGATTCATCAAGCCAATCGCGAGATATTTTGATCTAAAAAGTCGAGGTTTTTGTAAGAAACGTCGTCTTCTTCCTCTCCTCCTTCTCCATCTCCATCACCATCTCCATCTCCATGTTCAGCCTGTCACGCAGCCCGGTGTCAAACCCTAACATATGTTTCATACTATGCGAGATAATTTTTCTGCCGATAACGTAGATTTTATATATGTAGTATATGAAATTTCCTCTCACACACATCCAGATTGTTAACATATTAAATTAGAAATGATGGTTACGTTACGTTTTTGACATCAAGCTTCATAAAATTAAGGGTCAGAATGCGTATTCGAAACATATTCGATCATTTTTATATCTTGAAAATTGCGCGAATGGCGAGCGATGTATGAAAATCGCGAAAAATCGTCAAATTATGACAGTTTTTTGGTCGGCATTCGCTCAATTTTTGAGATAGCGATCTGAAACTGGTACCATTGTTTTAGTTAGGAAATTCTACGCCAGAACAATGTATAATAGTTGTACTTTTCGAAAATTTAATTTTTCGCAAAAATCTGAAGGGGGTAGGTCAGGATTTTTTGCGATTTTCGTAAATCGCCTGCCATTTCCACAATTTTTGAGCTATTATAATGATCCTGGGCGTTTTGGACGCGGAATCCGAAGCCGAATAAGATGCAGAAAGAATCAGATCGATATCTAAAAAATTGTAGAAATGACAGGCGATTTACGAAAATCGCAAAAAATCCTGACCTACCCCCTTCAGATTTTTGCGAAAAATTAAATTTTCGAAAAGTACAACTATTATACGTTGTTCTACCGTAGAATTTCCTAACTTAAACAATGGTACAAGTTTCAGATCGCTATCACAAAAATTGAGCGAATGCCGACTAAAAAACTGGTTGAACTTCACGATTTTTCGCGATTTTCGTATTTCCTTTGTCATTTCCGCAAATTTTTTGATATCGACTTGATTCTTTCACTGTCTTATTCGGCATCGGATTCCGCTTCCAAAACGTCCCGTGTCATTTTGATATCTCAAAAATGCCGGAAACGACGAAGGAATTACGAATATCGCGAAAAATCGTCAAATTCAACCAGTTTTTTAGTCGGCATTCCCTTAATTTTTGAGATAGCCGTCTGAAACTTGTACCATTGTTTAAGTTAGGAAATTCTACGGTAGAACAACGTATAATAGTTGTACTTTTCGAAAATTTAATTTTTCGCAAAAATCTGAAGGGGGTAGGTCAGGATTTTTTGCGATTTTCGTAAATCGCCTGTCATTTCTACAATTTTTTAGATATCGATCTGATTCTTTCTGCATCTTATTCGGCTTCGGATTCCGCGTCCAAAACGCCCAGGATCATTTTAATAGCTCAAAAATTGTGGAAATGGCAGGCGATTTACGAAAATCGCAAAAAATCCTGACCTACCCCCTTCAGATTTTTGCGAAAAATTAAATTTTCGAAAAGTACAACTATTATACATTGTTCTGGCGTAGAATTTCCCAACTAAAACAATGGTACAAGTTTCAGACGGCTATCTCAAAAATTGAGCGAATGCCGTTCAAAAAACCGCCTGAATTTGAGGATTTTTCACGATTTTCGTAATTTGCTCGCCATTTCCACAATGATTGAGATATTAAAACGATCCGGAACGTGTTGGACGCGGAATTCGAAGCCCAATAAGACAGTGAAAGATTCAGGTCGATATCTAAAAATTTGCGGAAATGACGAAAGAATCCACAAAAAGCATCGAAAATGCAAAGCTATGGGCCAAGTACAAGAGAATGTTACATTGGAATAGGTTGCTCATTAACATAAACTGCATTTTACACAGGATTTGAAATCAATCAAATGTGAGCAAGTTTGATTGATTTCAAATCCTGTGTAAAATGCAGTTTATGTTAATGAGCAACCTATTCCAATGTAACATTCTCTTGTACTTGGCCCATAGCTTTGCATTTTCGATGCTTTTTGTGGATATATTTCTCAGGAAGAATCGAGACGAATGGAAAAGATTCTTTAACCATTAAATAGTCGAGTGGGGTTCCAGCGACCCCACGCACGTTTCAGATTATTACTGTGCTAGGTTTGTACTCGAATTCCGGTTTAAACTCGATGTATATTTCGTATGGAAAAGAATCAGGTTGATTATAAAATTGGAATAATTTAAATAATATTAAATGTATTGAGTTTGGGTTACATCAGACATGTTTATATGTATGTTCGTACATAAGTGTAAGGGTTGAGAACGAAACTCTGCGCTCGAAACGGAATTACAGCGGTGTTTGATTCCCACGCGATACAAACAATCAACGGAGTGCATGGAATTGAATTTTGATATAGGAAAAGTGAATGGTAAACGACGTCGTTTTCGGAAATAGTGACATAACGGTAACGAATATTCGCCGGGACTAAAAGGGTCTAATGACTTCTCTACTTGCCTGGCTGAAGCCTGCAAATTTAAATGCAATTTGAGCGAACTACCCACTGGGGTCGTCATCGTGGTCGTCGCAGACCCGCGTAGTTTCGTTCGGGGGTTGTGAAATCCCCAAGCGGATGTCATATTTTGCTGTCAAAATGAGCACGGTGCGACAAAGTTTCGGCTTGCTTTTGGTAATTCAGCAGAAGTAACTGTCCGCGGAAAGCGAATTTCCGGCACGTTCCAAATTTCGTCATTGTGACGGAGACTCCGCTAGCGGCGACGTCAGCCATTTTACATCCCCTATTGAATACATCAATGAACGTCATGAAAATTTCAACCGATAAAACGTGGAAGAAGAGTCTGATAAAAACTAGTCGTACCGTGTATGTGTATCATATTACAATATTTCGGTTCGTCCTATAGGAACGAACAAATATCTCGTTAAAAGTTTCAACGCAACGTAGAAACTTTTTACGTGGTGGTATATTTAGCATTACGCATGAACATGCTACAATGAAAGTTCTTGCGTGAAACAATTTACTAACAAGTGTAAGCGCGGTCGAGCTGAGTTATCCTCGAGTTTACTGCGGAGTTACGACGGAAAACAGGATGCGAGTAGTTTTCGTATCAACTAGTCATTATACCCAACCGGGCCATTATCATTAATTTTTCCACGGGACATACTTATTCGAAGCAATCTTCCAACAGCTGTCTCTCGCGAGTAAAAACGGTATATTAATTTTCTCCCGTGAAACTGATAAATAAAATGTCGCTCGCTATACAATTTCCTCGGAATCCTATATAAAACACTTAACAGTCCTTTCAACGCAACAATCTTCTTCATCAAAATAAAAGAAAAAGGGAAATAGAAGAAATACAAAATCCATTTAAAAGTTACATTTAACTGCTGACGCTTCCGTGGAAGTGTCTGAAGTTCTTAATGACAATGGAGAGACTGCCCGTGAAAATCGTTGATATCGAAGTGTCCGCCATTCTTCTCGGCTCTTCTTTTTCCGCCCGACATCCGGAATAGCTGGGAGGTTAATATTTCATGTGCTCGGGCTGTGTTCCGGCGCTGAGAAAATGGAAAGGGCGAGGCCACAGGTTCGAGCCGCGGTAAAAAGGGTGCCGTAGAAAAGGGTGGCCGGGTGCGTGAAGTTATGAGGCCCCTTCCGGTCGGGGCAACCGGGCTACCCGCGGCGTGATTTAGCGACAGAAAGTGTTCTTTCTCATTCAATAAAACCATCGCTACGGCCCGCGCGCAATGTCCTTCCAGAAAGAGAAGAGTTCGGAAGAGTGACTTGCAACGGCAGACCGGACAAGAATGAAAGAGAACCACCGGTAATTATACTTGATATTCATTCGAGATATTATTTGTCCGTTGAAAAGAGACTCTGTTGGTATAATAGCTATTATCACTGTATAATTATCGACGAAAAGAATGTGAAATTAATTTTTTCGCCATTTAATCATCGCGTTTTTCATAAAGATATAAGATTCACTAATTAAATATCTTGTATAGTATTAAATGAATATAAAAAGAGAAACTGTCTAATTCGTATATAAATAAAAATTCCATAACCAGTGTGGAGACGATGGTGTTACCTTGGTAACACTTTGAGAACACTTTCTTTGCGAAACGAGAACAACACGTCACATTTCTAACACGGGAGTGTCTTTCCTGCTTGCCGGAACAGAAGGATCGTTAACAGTTGGCTGGAAAGTACAGAAAGTTCGTCGGCTGTCACGGGAGCCGAATCGACGATATTCCATTTCCGTCGAGACGAGGGACGAACCACCGCTGCCAAAGTTCTCCTTGACAAAGCGTTCGAACGGATCTGACGGGGTATAGTTAGGACGATAAAACCAGGACGATGTCGACGGGACGTCGATTAATCTCGTCTGCAACGACGCCGGCAGTGATGTCTCACGGTGGAGCCCAGAAAGGGGGGAAGGGCTAAGTTCTCGTTGGAGTCAAGAAACGACATTCCCTGCGCTCGTCATTACCACCGGATTGGATGAAACACAACTTTCCACGGTGGAACGCTTACCCGTTTAATCGAGCCACTTACCATGGAAACTGGAAAATCGCGTTCACGAAGAAAAATGAAGCCCCGCTTGTTACGTCGGCAAGCGTATCGTTCGCGTACTTTTAATTGGATAGCTGAATCAACGAGACTTGGAATGAAATTATTAATTAGACATTAATTGATATTTAGCGGAGATCAATCCGTTAGATTACAATGTAATTAAAGTATCGAGTAAAAATACAACGTCACTATCCTACGTCTATTTATCTCATCCTATCAATCTTTATATAAATCTTTGAATAAATTTTAAGAGAATCCTTACAAATAATTTCGATATTTGTACCAGATAAAATTTCTTAAAAATCCATGATTCGTTGCGTAACGACCGATCACTTGACACCGAACGGACTACAGTGGGCGGACGATAATGATCGTTGATACCCATAAGTCCCATCAACGCATCGCAATGTTTCTTTGGTGTGCATCTCGAAATTCCTACCGTTCCTCCTATACGAAGGGAGTCGGTCCCTCGAAACGTCGAATCATTCCGCACTCGAAGATCACCACAGCGTCTGGCCATGATCGTACACACATACATATCGTCGATCCTCGATCACGAACGATTCATCTTGCACAGTAAGCTTTTCATCCTCGCAATCGAGACGCGTGTATTTCTATTCGACGTCGAGTGTCAGGGCGTAAAAGCTCGACGATGAAGGCGTCGGTTTGCAAGCCCCTTGAAAGAATAATGCCGGTATATACGAAGGACGGGCTCCTCCTACCTTCGCCCACCCTGTGTCTCCTTCAGCCGGTAAAAGCTTCTGGTATGCCCGCACAGAATTGTTCCACCCTTCCCCTCTCTCGCCCTTTCCCCACCTCCCTCCCCTCCCTCTCTCCCTTTCTACTCCTTTACCAGCCACCACCTTCTTCACCTCCTCTCGAGGATGTGCACTCCACTCGGCGGATGTGTATTCCTCCACGGCCATTTTAACGGACTCCCATTGTCGTCGGGATCTCGGGGAAGAACGAACCATTAGGGCAACTTTTACGACGTCGGCGACGTCGACGGCGGCGGAGGAGGCGTCGGCGCGATTGGGCTGCAACGCTCGATGAGCTCGAACGACGATTATCGTTGTAATTATGAGTGACGTGGCGAGGGACGTTTGCTTCGCTGGTTCCACGAGAATCCCGGTCACCGGGGATGTCACATTGTCGAGTGCCTGGATGCGTACCTGTCCCTTGGAGGACACTGTAGGTTTTGGCGCGATGAGGTACATAGATGAGATGATATACTGATTATAACTTGTTATCGTATGATATCATGCGAACTTAACAGAGTTGTACATTGTTATTAGAAATATTGTCTTACTGATATTATTGGAGGATGGTAGAATATAGATGTACGATGCAAATCATTGTTTTTTAGATATCAATATTATTGTTGAACAACCAGTTCTCTATTCGATCCTGAATTACCATCGTATCTGTCGATTGATTAATATCTCGAGATACTTTAAAATATTAACGATCGCTTGGAACATCGCCCGTACGCGGCGTAATTTTCAAACTAATTGTACATAAAATGACGATCGTCATCCGGTCCCGGGGGAATTACCAGATCCGGCGGCCGGCATTAAGAAAGTTCGCGATTCCAAATAGGCGCGCGATATAACGTACCACTCTCTTAAATTTAATCGAAATCTCATTCGTGGCCGTGTTTGTCTTGCCGGTACTCTTACGGCTTCCGCTGGTTCTACTCTGATTATGAGTTTCTTAACGTTCAAACTTCGTAGCTACGGTCTCCTCAAAGAGGCGGTCCACGGAGGGTGGGGGGAGGTATGGCTAGGTTGGGTTTATGTCCCGGAGCATAATAAACCCATTTCCCCCAGTTTCTCATCTTTTTTTCTTCTTGTCCACCAAGTTCCTCCCTGTTTGCCCGCTGAAAATTGCTGCGAAAGTTCGACCGGGGAGTTCGTTTCTCTGTAACGCCTTAGCTACAATAGAAAGCCGGCATCTATCAAACGTCTACGAACTTTATCGTCTATCACGGTTGAAAAAGCGTTGTTCACAGGCATCAGCGTTTTCGTCTTTGACAGAGATCCCGTTGTTACTTCGCGGATTGGAAAAAGTACACACACACAGTTCGATGGAGGAGGCCCTTTTCTAGTATTCAGGAGAGGAGAGCGCTATTTGGCCGAGTGAAATAGAGCCGCTGGCGTGGCAACCAACGAAACTGTGTTTAGTATTTATTTCCCCAAAGGCTAGGGTTTTTTCTTATTCTCCGTCTGCCTTGTCTTTTTCGCCCCTATACGTCTTACGGATCTACTTTTCGCGCATAAGGAAGTCCGTTCGTTGGACAGGTGGGTGGTAGACGTGTGTATGTGCGTAGTTCGGCAGGTGTGAAGAATGAAACGGATGATTTCGAGGGAAATTCGATTTCCTTGTTGGAGAACGGAAACACGATGCGCCACGGATAATGGATTTCGCGACCGGAATGCTAGATTACGGGAGCGGTAATAATGGAAATGGGACTTTGAAGTTCGAAAAATAGTATTATCGGGATATAAATGAGACGACAAGTTTGTCGAATTAGTAGGAGATAAAGCTGGGTTGACCGCCACGAAGGGCGGGCCGAGCAATTGCGCGGCGACAGTTTTTGGCCCCAAATGGAACTTAAATCGAGTTTCGACCCATCGAATTTCGACGAGTTCGACGAAACGTATTTATAGCGAATTATTGAAATAAAATCACTTTCGAGGCAATTTCATCAATCTGCCACCGGTTTCATATTATCTCGTTTAGGTTCATTCTACCCTTCAAGTTGAAAAAATTCACCACGCTATAATTCATTCCCATAAAAACTATTGTACTACAATCATCCAACGATAAATTAACGTCCCGTCCAAAACGTGACAAACAAAACTTATACACTAAACGTTCGAACGATATATCACCATATTATAATATCATAACCTGTTCTAACGCAAATGTAGTATTTGCAAGAACAAAAAAAAACGGATGAGATTCCTCCGCAACTTAACAATGCCGCTTTCATGGATATCACCGCTAACGTTATGGCCCATCATTTACGTATTAAACGACGATTGTGCCGGCAGTCTCGATTTCGAAATTTGCGCCTCGCAAATGAAAATATAATGCCAGGGTCGTAGCGTGGGCCGTCGCGAATTTTCGGTTAGGGGACCTTAAATCTCCCATCTCAGCGGGAAGTCGGGACGCAATCTCTTCCCGGGGGCTAGAGTATCTCGTTCCCTATCCTCCATTCTCTCTCTTTCTCTCTTTCTCGTGTTCTCTCTTTACCTCTGTCTCACTATCGTCCCCTAGATACTCGCGGACAAAAGATTTATTGGAAATTGCTGAGAAGAAATGGAATAGCCCCGTCGCGCACACGCGCCATCACTACACTCTCAAGTTGGCTCGTGTATATCCGTGACGATGTGTACAAGGAATCGGGTAGGACGAGCAAATTGCACACTATGATTTAAATAACTCGCGTATTGTACTTTAGAAACGGCTAGCGCATTAGAATATTACTTTCGCCGCGGCGCGCCACTGCCAGAAGAAAAAATATATCGCCGGAACGAGGCGATTGTTAAAACTTAATGGAATGTGAACTTTAGTCCCGGCTGTTATTCTACTTTGTGTAACTTGCGGAGGTTGGGGGGATAAAGGGGAATTAGCTGATTGTTGACTTTATTGCTAACTGGTTTCCCGTTGTTAAACGTGAGACGGTTAATTTCTTTTTTCTTTTTTTCTCTTCTCCTCCTTTTTTTTTTTTACTTTTTCACGCTGTTCAAACAGATACTCGTTTTCGCGTGAGCAAAGAAAGTTTCGACTAGCACTCGATTTAAATATCTTATCTCCGTGTATACATTTCTAGAGAAGAATAATGAAGTTTATTCGATGATTTTCATTTTAATGCGGTTCACTGATAAGGTGTTAATATCCATTTTTAACGACGAAAAAGAAGGAAATTAAACGAAGCTTCCTCATTATACGATGGTAATCTTTTAACCGCTTATTTTCCAGACGGTATTTACACTTGCCCCGATGGTCTACCATCCTATCTTTCGCGTAGCAATTATCGGCCAGGCAATTAGAATCCGGAATTTAATCCATGGTCGTAGCCAGACCACGAAGAGGCTTTGCGGGAACAAGTTTTTATCCCGGTCGTTCCGTTTTTCTGCATGCCGGTTAAATTATCGCGGAGTCGCGCTAGTACTAATGCTCGCTGGCGACCGGTGAAAATGAGTATGTATTCGCGTGGTGGAAAACGCGGCGAGAAAATTGCGACCATAATCGACGGCTACACTTACGCATAATAACAGATCCTTTGACGGATGACTGAAATGATAAGAGCGCTGACGCTGACTCGCGAAATCTTTTACGCATGACTGCTTAATCCCTTCGCACTCTTTCTAAACGACGTGATAAAAAACTGTGAAATCTTCGCGCGCGCACATTTCTTCGATTATGTGTCCATTTACGTTCACGCTTCGTTTCATTTAAAACCATCGTATTTCATTGTTTCGTAAAATAAGAAAAAATAGTATATTTAATTCATACGTTGATACGATTCATTTTTCTTTTGTCAAAAGTTTGTCAATTCGATATGAAATCGGGCTGATTAAACGGAGGAGGAAAATAATAGACGTTACAAGCGATTCTTCGTTTCATAAACGATTACCGATGTTACGAGCTATCGACGTAACCGCCCTTCCAGCATTGTAGGAATTTTTATGAGGTACATAAGCAATTTACACGAGGTTTTGATGACAGACCATGAAGACATTTCTTAACCGGTTTTCAGCTTCCAGCTCACGTACGCGTAACGACCATAGATGACAATAACTACCAACGTGGTCATCGCGGCATATCAATTTCCCCGCGCCAATCTTTTCGCCGCGAGATTGGTAATCATACCGCTGCTACCTTCGGGGATAACGGTGAAAAATTATGCATTACGGGTACGCTATTAATGACCATAATTTTAATACACGGCTTCCTGTCTTACAATCTCTGCACCGTGTACCGGCCGATACTTGCGCGGTTCTACACGACGATTAACTTAATTGGGGTAAACGAATATCAGGGAATCCGTTAACTAGCGTGCGCGAGTGTTTTGCTTCGCATGGGAAAAAATTCGCGTAATCACACGAAACCCCATAGTTTGTATACAGTAAAGCAATTTCATTAATTTGCTTTCTTTCCGAGAGGAAATCATCGCTACCATACTTTTTATACGGTACTGTACTCAACAATTAGTCGATCCAACAACTCAACGACGTTTAATGTCTACTTATTCAATCCCTTCCACGATCTACCCTTCTCCAATTTTTTCTGTATAAATTATCAAATTAAAAATTAGCAAAATTTTCACAAACAACTCCTCGGTTCCAATTCACCACCCTCCGAATTCTCACATGTATGTATACGTATCCAACTTCCCCCGTTAACACCGTTTTATATTCTCATCCGTTAGACCTCCAGGGTGTCGAAACTCCCACCGTCGGGAAATCGTCGCGGAAAAGTTTCTCGGTTGTTCTCGCGTAGGTGCCGTTAAGGCGTTCCATACGGTTCCGCGCTCTACGAAACGGATCTAAACCGTGCGTGCATAGGCTGAAAACTACTACATATAGCGAACAGAGGCGAGGTGTAAGATAAGGCGCGGTGTACGAGGTAAATTGGTACAATTTGTGCTCGTCACGTAGACGACGCGTGGGGCACATATGCCCGGGGCGCCCTCGAGAACGGGCGCCGCCCCTGAAGCGCCTTCACCGTTACGTCCCTCTCGAAAAAGCCGTCGACGAGCTCCAATGCGATTTGACGCAAATTAGTCCTAATGGCCGTGGAGAGAGTTTCGTGCTCCACGACTTTTTTCTTGCACTTCACTGCCACTTCTCTCTCTCTCTCTCTATCTCTCTGTCTCTCTCTCTTTCTCTCTCTCATACTGATTCTCTCCCTGTGGTTCCACACGCTCGGGGATCCCGTCGGCGTGATCGGACCCCTGGGGCCCCACGAAACCCGGGGCTGTGCAGTTTTCGCGGCGCGATTACGAAAGAATCCCGAGGATTCCGTTGGCACGTTGTAATAGTCGCCCGCGGGCCGTCCCGTAAATCGCAGGCCGAAGAGAAAGAAGTTCGGCTGTAATTTGGTTTAATTACGAGACGTCGTTTGACGGGAATACGTCTTCACGGTGTAGTTCCTAAATTCATGGTTCGGTAAACGGGCGGACATTAGCGTCCGTGGAACGGCGTGACGGCTTTTAACCTTCTTTTTTTTTTTACCCATTGGTGGTCTTTTGAAAAGGTACTCGTTAATTTATGGAAATGATTGCGAAATTGCTTTCGGGATTTTTTGACTCTGTTTAATACACCCGTGGGACTTGAACGCGGGAATTTCGTGTGGTCACAGTGGACTTTTCGTGTGGCGATATTACGAGGGTATTTTTAATAAAATTTTGAAGAATATTAATAAATTAAATGATTGTCACTCCAAGTTTTTTATTATATGTAAATCATGTATAATAGTAACGTTAGTGTCTTGATGTCGAAAGGATTTCGCGAAAAGGAGTATGTATGTATAAATTCGCACATGGATGCAGATGGTTTCACGTCGTTAATCAACGCTAATCAACGACGTTAAATATTTGGTATACCGTTTATGATAAATAGCAGCACGATAACCGTGTGACACCTTAACGCGTCAACATATCCTTATTTGGTAGATTAGCGTCGGGGACTTTAGCAGTTTCGATGCGTACGATATATCGTTCTAGTGAGTTCATACGTAAGCGACCCTAATGCCTCATGGGACTGTCGGCACACGTTGACTTTAGCTTATCGCGATTGAACAGAATTAATGGTGATACCTGTACTAATGTCTGCGTTCCATTTACCGTGTGCATTTCCTCGATTCACACGGGTATTAAATCCATACCACTGACTCAGCGTTACTCGTCGCCACCTAAGTTTAATTTAAATTGTTTTGTTATACATACATCGTATTTACTGTTTTTAGCGAAACATATTCAACAATTATCACACAGAGTTCTTTTTTTTTTTAATACAATTAAGATTTAAACTCACCCCACGCCGATATATGAATTAAAAAATCCTGACATCTTGTTTCTTTCTACGAAATATGCGGTAAAACGGCATCAAACAGATACAGGGTGTTCATTAAAAATCCATAGGACGCATAGTTGTGAAACGTGCCGGGCATTAAGTAGATAGACACGATCTATCCCTAAATAACGTACTACCGTCTGAGTCGGAAGAGGCGATAGCCATAAAATCTCCGCGATGTAAACGGTCGACGCCGTGCGACGCCGTATCCACGAGATTGGAGTCCCGGCGACGATACTTCCAGCCGAGTGAGACACGTCGAGAATAATTCAGGAACCCCCCTGAGAGTTCCCTCCCTCCTTACCCTTCGCACCGGGTATAGTGACCACCATTCGCGATGCAATATTCATGGAAGCCGCGAGTTTCGTTTACGAATTTTTCATTTTCCCCTCCGCACCCTTATCGACCCTCACCCCTCCCTCTTTTTTCCACTCTCCGGCATAGCGTCGTTGACCGCTATCGAACTTGGCCGAGATTGTTTACGAGGGTCGAAAGTTTCGATCGTTTCGGATTGATCTTTCCTTCCATCTTTTAGATATTTTCTTCCTATTTTTCTTTTTCTTCTGACTCCTAGCAGGAAAAGGAAGAGGAACGCGCGAGTACCAGGGTGGGAAAAAAAAAAGAAAATAGTCCGGAACCCTCGGTAAAATACGCTCCTATGAATCATGCGTCTCGGTGTCTGTGGACGACGGCAGAAAAGAGCTCCGGATGAAAGGTGGCGGTACCCGACGATATTCCCATCCAGGAGAGGAGAGACTATTTTTCCTAAGACGAGTCTCCTTTTCTGAAACGCGCGACGTCGTCCTGGCCCTTTTGTCGAAGTTAAACAATGCCACGCAACTTTTGTCACCGTTCGCGAACAGCCATGGCGCGCGCGTTATTGCAGATGGAACTTTCCCATCGGTCCGTCGTTCCTTCGCGCCGGAACTTTTGGAATTGGTCCTCGATTTCCGGGTTAATGAGTTCAGGAGGATCTCATCAGAGAACGTAGTTTCTGTCTGTCGGGGCGGAAGTCTTACGTCGAATGAGAAAACATTCGAGTGAGACACCTCGGTAACTTTTGAATTAATGCTCTTACGCAAGGTTTAACGTCGCGTAACTATATATACATATATTTTCCTCACAGTATTTCATTATTTCTGTGAACTTAGTGGTACTAAACTTTACTTCCCTGTGATATTTTAATTTCTTTCTCTTTTTTATTTTCTTACTTTATACCATTCCGGTAAGAAGATGTCTCTTTGTTCGCAGCACGTAGGGTGGAATTTATTCCCGTCCGAAAATTTGATAGTTCGACGACGAATACGTGGATTCATAACGCATAAAAGACAATGGGCTCCCGTAAAAGTCGATGTCCGTTACGAGTGATCGCTTACTGGTGCAGAAACAAGACTGCGGGGTCTTGGTGAGACGAAACTTCCAACGAGAGAAATCGAGTGTAGAGGGTGTGCGAGGGGGGTGCCAGGGGACGGAGCACTAATTTTATAGCTGCCATTATCCGGGGCCACACAGGAAAGATGTGTAGTGTATTCGTGGTATTGATCCCACGGCGTAATACATCATCGAACCACCGACGGTATTCGTTGTTCGATACGGGAGACGTAATACACGCATTACCGAACGAAATTTCAATTTGCGCCGAATAAAAGCTGCTTTTAATGTTTCATTCCACTTTGGACAGTGTCGCGTCAACGACAGTATATTGACGATTGATAAAGGTGGATCGATCGAAAGATATTATTTTATATCGATCTGTATCAAAATTACACATGTATCAATTCTGTCGAACTGAAACGCCGGGAATATTAATCCAAACCTGTAATTATACAAAAGTGTAGATAATAAAAAACATTTTTATACTATCATGGTAAATGACATTAACCGTGATGGCGTGAGGTTACTGTTAATCTCATCCGTCTGGTTATTCGTTATAATTGTTTCGATATAACTGTCCACCGTAACAGCGTTATTGTTCTCATAATCGCTTCGTTAGCCTGACAGCTCGAACAGCGATAAAGTTTCTCCAAACTGTGAAATTGGAGTCTAATTTATTAAATCGGTCTTACACTCTGAAAATTATACCAGCGAGATACATTTGATAATAAGTGACCGACGTTGATGAAACATTGATCATCTTTACGCCAATGGTATCTACGAAAGCAGGTATCCTGGAGTCGAGTACCCGAGCTTGCGGTGCCCGGCGAAGCTCTATTTCTATTTCCACGTCTGCTGAATTAATTATCACGGACTTCTGTCCGATACTCCCATGCCAGTCAGCGATAGCCATCGATTATTCAAGGAAGTTTCTCGTTGGATCGTCCCCCGATACTACGTACCCGACGATACGAGGTAAACGTGAGCGAATAGGCGCACGAGGATACATTCGGATAACCAACCACGAGACTCCGGTATACTTTTGTAAAAGGAACAGGGTTTTCGGTAAACAGATCGTTCGTCTATGATATAATACACGGGAAACCGGAATTTCGTTGGTACTGTAATCATTTATGGAAGTGGATTCGTTAAAGGTAATTAATATAATGATAGCAGATGAATCTGTTGATTTTTAAATATACACTTTAGTTTTAGACTCAGGGGAAAATGTGTGAGTAAAGCCTTGACGTACACGTACACGTACACGCAACATCGTGTCAAAGTAACCTGCCCTTGTCCCGCCAGTTCTTTTAGATTCTGTCGTTTTGATAAGCGATTATCAGGGATTTAAGGGGGTTTGCATTAATTATATTTCGCATTAATTGGATCGCGTGGCGCTGTCCCATGTTCACTTTACAAACCGAGTGTAACACTTAACACGTCCGCTAATGAGATTCCCGCTCCCCGGGACGTTGGTATTTCAATAATTCAACATCACCTCTATCTTAATTGTCAATTTACAACCACCCCGTCAATGTTACGCAAACATGCGAGCCCGGTCTTCCGTAAAACGACCAAGAAAACTATATTTCATTAAAGTATCCAATTACTTCTCTCAACTCTCGACAACGATTCGCACGGTGTACATTATCCTGCGAATCGTTCACCAGGTAACCGCTAGGTGAAAAAATCTTGGTTCCATGTCCCTCCCCCAAAAAAAATTTAAAAAAAATGTTCACCAAATCTCGGAAACTCTTCGTCGTGGCTCCTTCGGCAAGGGTTGGAACGCCATCCGGGGGGTGCTGCATTCTTCGACGGGGAGTGGGGAGGGGGGCGGCTTTTAGGGCGTGCTGTAAGTGGGGCTTGCATAAGTAATGACGTCGTCGCAACAGAAGCGTTACCGTGGCTGGGATTCCGAACGACAGCGAGAGTTTCCGTTCCCGGACGACAGCTGCGACCGGGCTCACGGTGGCTCAGGTTAAGCCGATCGGCGAAATCCGGAACGACGTTCGCTCGTCGTTACCCCTCCGCGATACCGCCGCAGAATCCGCACTCTTCCGGCGAATCAACGTTTTCGCTTTCTACTGCGTGCCGGCCGACGTTACCAGCCGTGATTTTTTTCACCCCGCAATGTCACGTTGAAGGGATACTTCAACGGGGATATTCGAGGGAAACGGACTCTTATCTTTTTCCACACAGGGGATGTCGGATTATTTCTAACACCCCCTCCGATGGATAGACATAGGAGAACATAGTTGAGAGTTATTCGAAAGTTGCGGTACCACCGCGAACCCGCGATAACTTCCGCATTAAAGCCGCGTAGTTTTGAAACACCCGGCAGACCGACGCGAACTGTCGTTTTAACTTTCACGCACGCGCGGTGATTCGTCGAATAGTATAGTTTTTGTGGTTTTAAAAAAAATCTCGATGTTTCCCTCTCGTCGTCGCTTCCGTTGGCTCCGGGGAATGAGAACGTCGCGCGGAATGTCCACGTTCGCCATCGACGGTTTAATTGAATAGAAAAAGGCGTCCGTGGCGCTTTCTTTCTGAAAGCCGGCAGAATTTCGCGACGCCATTAGCGAGCTTACGGGCGGTGCCGTAAACGTGCGATAGCGAAAAAAGAATCATTTGTCGCTACCGATTAGTCTTCCCCGTCGGTAGAAAAACACCGATTCCGCGGGTTAAGGGGGGGAACGTTAGGCGTTCCGCGCGAAATTACGCGACCGATTGCTTACCCATTAACGGCGGCTATTTATCGCGTGAGAATTCGTCGCGGAAATAACCGGACACTCCTCGGCAAGAACAACCGCGACCGGTTGACCGATTCGATTCCGATAAGCCCGGTTTCCGTTGCTGTGACGAATTGCGCCCGCAGCCAGAAAGGTGCACCGGTAATTTCGCGTCGGTATGTATATGTATGTATGTATGTATGTATGTATGGGATGTAAGTGTGCACGGTAGCGACAGAGATTGTCGGCAGGTTTGAGTTAAATGTTCTGTGAGACGATAATAATTATAACGGGGATCGGATGAATTATTTAAAGATTTCTTGGAATTGTTTCAACCTCCCGAGCGTCGGGGAAACACGCGATTTATAATGGCGTTTGTTAATACCGTAATAATTGAAATTCATAGTTCCTGTGAGAACACCTGTCGCCTTGGTAGACGTTGTTTTTTAAAGCCGAGGAATAAAAATCTCGATTATTATAATTGGAGCAGCTGTTCCCTAAAAAAAACTCTGTGTCTTACAACTTGGTTGGAAAATTATCTTTTATTTCTCCGCGAAATAAAAGTTATCGAGTAACCGCTCTACAGGAAAGTGTTACGAGAGATTTGTAAAACAATATAAAAAAGAAACGTTACTTTCACTTGGTAAAACTTTTTTCGATACACTACCCCGGGGATAGTGGCGCTCGTTTCGAATTCTAAATACTCTTGTACTTATTTACGTAACAAAACTTGTAATAAATTCTCCGCTCTGACCCCCGTGGTAATAAATCAGCGGCGAAGATAAGCTCACAGTATTAATTACCAATTTACCCGTGGAAGCCCACGGAGCAATAAAAATGCGTTCACCAAAGTCCGAGATAGAAGTACCTACGAGGACCCCCCGATTCACCCTCGGGCATTAGCGTACACGAGACCCTTTGAATGGCCGAATATCGTTAATGTTATCGGCTGTCCATTTTTCGAAACCCTTTCGTCGAGTCACGCGATCGCGCACGCTTCCGACACAGGTTTCGCGTTCGTACGATGGAGAACGAGTCACCGGGCACTAAATCATCGGTGCCCGTCATTAATCACGGAAAGTGACCGGCGCTCGTGATGGAGGCGAGCCGCGCCGCCATTACAAATTGTGTTACGCGAGATGCGCGAGAGATAATCGCGGACTGCGAATCGGGCTGCTGCTTTATGACGTGTCGTTTAAGCATTTTCTATGGCCCTCCGATACGGATCTGCTCGCGTTTGATAAATCAGATTTGCTAGGGTTTTTTTTCTGATTTATTTTTTTTTTGCGTTATTTATTTCGCTCGTTCCGATCGAACGCGAATCGCTGACGTTTTCGAAGTCTAATGTTTATGTAACGATAAAGATGTCAAGTGTAGGTGAAATTTGTATCGTTGTTCAAAAAGTGTTATGTGTACTATTGATTGTTCTATATTTTGTGTTTCCTGCATTCAATTGTATATCACCGTTTTGGTAGAAATAAAGATTCGATAGGATTAACGCTAACATAAGATAATTCTATCAGTATTTCGAGTATCTTTAATAGAAAGATTTTTAATCGGGACTCTAATATTTGAAATATTAGAATTTCTTTCTTGAAGTACGTTTTCACACGAAGTTTCCATCGATAGCCAGAAGATTTAACACAGATTCCGTCACGTGCAGCTGTCAGGCTTGAAAGGATTTCGCGATTAACCCACTTTCGGGCCGGGTACGACGTAAATTTCTTAAAAATTGACGGTCGAATAAGAAGCACTCCGCGAGATTTATCATTTCATTATTTCCGTAGGTTAACTCCCTTATATATATCGGACGTGTTCCCCCATCTGTGCCACATTCGTTTCTCTCCTGCCGAGTCGTGCAACCGTACTTTACTATTCCCTTTCCTTTTTGGTAGAGAAGGTCGTCGCGCAGGAATTCCTTCCTGCACAAAGAACTACTTCGAACGTTTCTGGGGAACGGCGGAGGTTCGATTACGTAAAGTTCCGCGAGCAAGGAGCATGCACGAAAGGGGGTAAAGGGTAAAAAAGGCTGAGTCGGACATATCCCGGCAACGGAGGGCCCGCGAAAGGGAAGAGGTGGCAAGGGAAACGGTAGAAAAAGAGGAAGGGAAGAGGAAGAGCAGGGGAACGGAGCACGTAAAGAACTGTACGTCCGCATACATTAGTCCTGCGACCTCTGAGGTCATCCTTGCAATTTCGCGGCGGTGGGAACCCGAACCAGGACGAGGGGTTTCCTTTCCCTCTCTCTCTCTCTCTCATTCTCTCTGTCTCTTTTTCTTTCTCTCGGGCACCCGATGCTCTTTTCGGCTCTCAAGATACTCGCGGAACGGCCGAGAGTTCCCTAATGCTTGACTCCGGGTGAATGAGTTATTAGTGGTCATGCGTTCCGTGAAAAATGCTGTAATTGGTACGTCGGTGAATTTGAGAAATTACTTTGTATTCGGGAACAAAGGCAGTTAACGGTTGAACGTTTTAATCTTTACACGGGCGTTCCTCTCTTTCGGACTTGGGTATAGTTTTAAAGAAAAAAACAATGGGGTTGAGATATCGACCCGGGGATGAGAAAATTGTTCAGTTGGAATGATAATAAAGTGTGTGAAAAGGGGAAGGGGGCGGAGGAGAGAAGTTTATCGTTACGTAATAAGGAACGAAAAAGTTTCTGTGTTACGTTCCGCGGAAATATAACGTACGCGTGTGTAATTTCTGGAACCTTTAACAATTCCCGGTAGGTTCACGTGGCATTGTCGCATATTCATAAATCTCGACTGTCGTAAATTTCGCTCGGGGTCCGTACGTAACGTTTCCTCCCAAGTTTTCATCCGTTCGTAGCAGCCACAATACGACGACATTTTTCAGCAGCGGAATATAAACTCCCTTTCTTTGCGCGGATTGCAAGGACGTTGCAGGTGGGTCGTTTCCCTCCCCCGGTTTTTCTCGGTTCGCGCGAGTCTTCCGAGAAATCTTTTCCTTTTAAAAAAGAATGGCGGCAAGAGAGAGAGTGCGGGGGGAGGGAGGGGAAAAAAAGAGGAGGAAAATAAGAGAAAGAATCCCTCCTAATCGAGGAACTCTCGATCAACGTCTCCCGCCGGAAGGGAATCATATTTTCCGCGAGGAAAACGAGCGATTCACTTCTTTTTTTTTTTCTCTTCCGCTCACCACCTCCGCAATTCCCTATCCTTATCCTTGTTTCGTGGTGTCTGTCGTTTCTCCTCCCTCCCCCCCCCCTCCCTCGCCCCATTCTCGGCCAAGGGTACTTCCTGGATCCTGGCATCCTGTTTTTGCGTCGATTTTCTTGCTACCTCCCTCCGTGCTGATTGTCGTCGAGGTCCTTCTTCTGGGGATTGATAATGCAAGAGACTCCGGGTATCCGCCCGCCGATTATTGCCGAGGACAAATCCGTATGGTCGAGGGGTAGGGTCCCGGAGAGACATGGGGGAACGGGATGAATTTCCGTCGAGAAAAACGCTTGCGGTGGCGCTGAACGAACGGAGACGATTATTTATCCGGCGGGGAAGAAGGCCGAGAGATTTTCCGGTCTGCACGGCGAAAAATGCTTGCGAATGGAACCGCGAAAGAGGTAATCGATAGATTCTCGCATCGTGATGTAGCATCGCATTTGTCCGCTCGCTACTGAAATATTACGGGTTGCGTGACTGGATCATAATTCCCACGAAGCTGTTACGTCCGTCGGAAAATTATACCAGACATTTATTTCCAACGAATCTATTAACAATTCACCCTTTAACCCGTTCGTAGGGGAATTAACGTTTCGTTCGTATGAAAATAAATCGTGTTACAATGGACAATTTTTACTTTGCTGTGTGAAGGTCTCGTTTCACATCGAATTAATGCTGTTTTAATTGAGAGACAGAAACTACCTAATAATTAATGCGTAAAGACTGCGTTTAATTTTAATACTTTGCAGAAAGCTAGGGTATAATGTTTTTCTTTAGGGTATTATGTTTTTCCTTGTATACCAAAATATATTCGTCTACGAACATTTAAATAATGCTTTCATTTCGGTTATCAACGTCGGGAGGCTCTCAATTTCCTAAATGAAATAAAACTCGTTACAACGCGGTCGACTGAAAATCCCCGATTACCCGATAAGTCTTCCGAAACGGGGTCCCAGAAGAAATCGGGACGGCGAACGAGCACGTGTCGCCGTTGCGGTCAGGCGGCAAAAGAAGTACAGGCGCGGTAAGAAGAAAGGAGGATCGTTATAGCGGGAAAAGGAACGAAGTCGCGGACACAAGGGAGAAAGAAACGCCCGACGACTAGGGTGGGAGGGAGGGAGGGATTTCTCGGAGGACAAGAAGAATAATAAGAAGAACACACCGAAGAAGCAGAAGGGAACACCGACCAAAAAAAGATAGCCAGGGCACGATGACGAGGACCGGGAGTCACGAGCAGGCTGGATTAAAAGTTCGCCGAACATCGGCGAGCTCGATCGCCGTGGTCGAGAGCTAATTAATTGCAGAAGCTCGGACAGAGACCAAAGGGAGAGAGAGAGAGGGAGAGAAAGATGGGTAGTAAGACGGAGGAAACAAGAGAGACAGAGAAAGAGATACCGGTAAACTAGAAGGAAGAAGATGCCAGTGAATGCCGAAGTTAGTCAATAGGACTCTAGGAGCCCGGTAGTCGGTTTACTTTTTGCCTGGACCTTTGCGACGTTGCCTCCCGTATTCCTTCTGCTTGTTCTCGGTCTCCTTCTTCTTCTGGTCGTTCGTCGGTACCTCCGAAGACAGCCCACCCTCCACCCCCAGAGACTCCGTGGCTCCGACAATGGAGAGCTCGCATTGTCTTCGTGGTTTATCGCTTCCTTCGATTGCCAAGTACACGCCGGCAAGTCGGGCCCACCCACCCCTTCTTCGTGGTTTCAGATTTTCTCTCTTACGCTCGCTTACCGTTCCCTTCTTCCCTGTTCTCTCTTCGTCTATCTCTTTCTCTTCGTCTCTCGTTCCATTCTCCGGTTCTCCTCGTCGTTCTCTCTGTACATCCACGCTTTCCGTGGAGAACCTACCGGTGGTCCTGTTCGCAAAACGTTCGTAACCAGCTTGGATGGCAGCCACACGCGGTCGCGACCACGGTTTTTCGACGTTCCCCCGGCTTCGAGGGAGAAGACAGTCATCCTCGTCGGCAAAAAAAAATAAAATGAACGGGGAGATCGACTGCCGGGTGAACGAGACCCTCCGTTCTTACGCGGAGCCTCGGCTGAGAGCTAAGTCGTTTCGATGTGACAGCCGAGTTTTTACGGGAACCGTTCGAATACGTAACAACGGATAGTAATTGAATGATAGCCTCGGTATAAAGCGTGGTTTTTACGTCGGTGAGAGTTTGATGATTTTACGTGGTCGTGTTCGACGTGCCCGGCTTGTATACTTTCTTTTATTTCATTTTTCATCGGGGATACTTGTTCACCTGTTGCATTGAAATTCTGTCGACCACTGACAAATGAGAACCTGTGTCATCTTTCTACGTATATCGATTCATTTCTCCATTGGTGATCTTTGGTGAGATGATTTTTGACTTTCATTGAGGATCGTTGTTTAGTGTATACTTGTATCGGGTCCCACGAGTATATTTAATCCACAAAAAGCATGGAAAATGCAAAGCTATGGGCCAAGTACAAGAGAATGTTACATTGGAATAGGTTGCTCATTAACATAAACTGCATTTTACACAGGATTTGAAATCAATCAAATGTGAGCAAGTTTGATTGATTTCAAATCTTGTGTAAAATGCAGTTTATGTTAATGAGCAACCTATTCCAATGTAACATTCTCTTGTACTTGGCCCATAGCTTTGCATTTTCCATGCTTTTTGTGGATTCTTTCGTCATTTCCGCAAATTTTTAGATATCGACCTGAATCTTTCACTGTCTTATTGGGCTTCGAATTCCGCGTCGAACACGTCCCGGATCGTTTTAATATCTCAATCATTGTGGAAATGGCGAGCAAATTACGAAAATCGTGAAAAATCCTCAAATTCAGGCAGTTTTTTGAACGGCATTCGCTCAATTTTTGAGATAGCCGTCTGAAACTTGTACCATTGTTTAAGTTAGGAAATTCTACGGTAGAACAATGTATAATAGTTGTACTTTTCGAAAATTTAATTTTTCGCAAAAATCTGAAGGGGGTAGGTCAGGATTTTTTGCGATTTTCGTAAATCGCCTGCCATTTCCACAATTTTTGAGCTATTAAAATGATCCTGGGCGTTTTGGACGCGGAATCCGAAGCCGAATAAGATGCAAAAAGAATCAGATCGATATCTAAAAAATTGTAGAAATGGCAGGCGATTTACGAAAATCGCAAAAAATCCTGACCTACCCCCTTCAGATTTTTGCGAAAAATTAAATTTTCGAAAAGTACAACTATTATACGTTGTTCTACCGTAGAATTTCCTAACTTAAACAATGGTACAAGTTTCAGACGGCTATCTCAAAAATTGAGCGAATGCCGACTAAAAAACTGGTTGAATTTGACGATTTTTCGCGATATTCGTAATTCCTTCGTCGTTTCCGGCATTTTTGAGATATCAAAATGACCCGAGACGTTTTGGAAGCGGAATCCGATGCCGAATAAGACAGTGAAAGAATCAAGTCGATATCAAAAAATTTGCGGAAATGACAAAGGAAATACGAAAATCGCGAAAAATCGTCAAGTTCAACCAGTTTTTTAGTCGGCATTCGCTCAATTTTTGTGATAGCGATCTGAAACTGGTACCATTGTTTTAGTTGGGAAATTCTACGCCAGATCTATGTATAATAGTTGTACTTTTCGAAATTTTGATTTTTCGCAAAAATCTGAAGGGGGTAGGTCAGGATTTTTTGCGATTTTCGTAAATCGCTTGCCATTTCCACAATTTTTGAGATATTAAAATGATTCTTTCACTGGCTTATTCGGCTTCGCATTCCGCGTTCAAAACGGCCCGGATCATTTTAATATCTCAAAAATTGCGGAAATGGCAAGCGATTTACGAAAATCGCAAAAAATCCTGACCTACCCCCTTCAGATTTTTGCGAAAAATGAAATTTTCGAAAAGTACAACTATTATATGTTGATCTGCCGTAGAATTTCCCAACTAAAACAATGGTACAAGTTTCAGACGGCTATCTCAACAATTGAGCGAATGCCGTTCAATAAACCGCCTGAATTTGAGGATTTTTCATGATTTTCGTAATTTGCTCGCCATTTCCACAATGATTGAGATATTAAAACGATCCGGGACGTGTTGGACGCGGGATTCGAAGCCCAATAAGACAGTGAAAGATTCAGGTCGATATCTAAAAATTTGCGGAAATGACGAAAGAATCAAGATTTGAAATCAATCAAACTTGCTCACATTTGATTGATTTCAAATCCTGTGTAAAATGCAGTTTATGTTAATGAGCAACCAATTCCAATGTATCATTCTCTTGTACTTGGCCCATAGCTTTGCATTTTCGATGCTTTTTGTGGATTTAATATTCTCGGTTATTCACTCGTGACAACTAAGTTTGGCGACATATGCCGCACTTGCTCCAATTCCGGGATTTCGAGAATCAGAATCAGTTTTTTTCCCCGCGGCTCGCTGAAACGTGCTTACGTTCGTTTATACGAGTCTGGATGGCAGCCACACGCGGCTGGAGACGAAACTTTTTCCCGCGGGTTTCGTCCCGGCGACAAGCCAGCCAGTCGTCGGTTGTTGATAAAAACGCGAGCTACGTCTGTCCGTGCGATTCTCGTTTTTCTGCGAAAAACTTCCTCTACGGGAACAACAATGTCAGTGTCATCGCGTCGCGCCGTACAGATTTTCGAGGGTCGTCGAAAAATCATGTGAGATACACACATCCGACGAATTCTCTACAAAGAAACTCTCGAGGACTCCTCGAAATTTCTCCTCGATTAATTGAAACTAAAAGGAAGTTCTTCGAGTATATTCTCACAGCCGGATACGAAGAGTATTTCCGAAAGTCGTTAACGAGAAACTCGAATCCAATGTCTCTCTCGACACTGTGCCGCTTAATGAACCGTGTACACGGTACCGATCTTTTATTTCTGTCGAATTCATCGCCGGTTTCATTTCATTCATCTTTTTTTTTGCTGTTTTTTTTTAATAATATCTCGAGATACACGGACGTCGCGGGGGTACGAAGGTTCGGCCGTTGCAATTTGTATTTTCGGCGTCGTAAACACGTCTGTCGCGTATCGCGAGCGTCTCGGCGCGTATTTCAGGCCCCGTATATAAATCCGTTATTCAACACGCCATTAAGTGCTCGGCCCGCTGGAAACGGGGCACGGGCGGCAAAGAGGGCAGAACGAGAGGGCCGCAGTCGTAAATCGCAATTACGAAGCGGCGCGCTTGAGAATTTGTCGCGCGGCATCTAAGCGTTCCTGAAAGAGAGAGAGAGAGAGAGAGAGAAAGAGAGTGAGAGTCTCGCGAGCGCACGCGATCGCAACGTGGATGTCCTGGACCACCGTCGAGAGTACAGTACACGAGGTTTCTGCATCTTCGACACGAGAAATATTATCGGGAATTAAATCGTTACACCCGGACAAATTAAATTCTTTTCTCGTTCTCCCTTTGCGTTATGCCGTCGTCTTATTACCTATCGTTGCGACTCGTACACGTCTGGCTATTAATTTCTTAAATATACTAAACGTACGTTCGCGTTGAATATATTCCTATTAATTACACGTTTACATGGGGATTGGAAAATTATTTTTTTTTAATCTTATCGTCGCGTTCATAGCTATCGTTGTAATTCGTATTCGTCTGACGATCAATTGCTTAAATACACTCAACAGACATTAATTTCCAATATTTCCACTAATTATACATGTCTATACGGTTGATTTAAAATCTTTTTCCTGCGTGTTATCGTATTATCTCATTAATAACTATCGTTGTAGCTAGTCCACGTTTGATTCCAAGTTCATTAGTCCCTATACAAATTAATTATCCATCGAAAGTTTCGCGCGTAAACACAGAAACCGGAAACTTTTCCGCGAGCACGCGGCGTTACATAGTCAGTTGCCTTCCGGCGCGAATTCAATTTCTCGTTACCGGGCGAACGTGCGAGGCCGACGAATCATTTACGAGACGAACTGTACCAACACACGTCCCGAGATAATTCGAAAGGAGACGAGGATGTCTCTACTCGTTCTATTCCACCGCAGTCGGTGACTGCCAGACGGACTCGGAGCCAGCGCAAAATCAATTACGCGCGGCATAAGACGCGAGGCCGACGAGCAATGACAAACATCCCCTTAGTGCACGTGCCACCATACGCCGCGGCTGCGATCGGTTAAGCTGGATTATGGTTTCCCGTCTACATGCTACCCGCGAGAAGACGAAGAAGAAGAGGAAGATGATGAAAAACAAAAAAAATAGAGGAAACGAAATGAAGAAACGAGAGACCGAACAGAGAAAGAGAGCCGAATACCGTGCGACGCCGTGTTTGCCAACGACAGACAGACATTTCTCCTTGTAATCTTTCATTCCGCTGTCTGGCCAGACACTTTCTTGCGGATGGAAAACTTTCGCTCGAACGAAATTTCAAATATCCGCGGCCGTGACGTGACAGTGAAACGCGTTCGCTTTCATCCCCGTTACCGTTACCGGTTTACCGTCCTCCACGGATTTCACGTGGAAAGAAAACCGCGTGGATAAAGAGGAACAACGATGAAATCATACCGTAAGTACTCGTTTCCCCGGGATAGGTAAATAAAAAGATTTGCGAAACTTACCGAGGAATAATTCACCATTACAGATTGAAAACGGTGGATCGGATTCCTTTGAAATTGATTTCTTTTCTTCGATATAACAATGGGGTGCCGGATACAATTTACCTCCCGTCCCTCTCCACTTATTATTCATTCCCTCTGTACTTTTCAATAACGAAAAAACGTATCGAACGATACAAGGTATTATAATAATACGTATACAACCATTCACGTGTGCAAGAACAACGTATATAAATAATAAGCGATAATTAATCTCTGATATTATACACTTCCCGAAAGAAATTACGTTCCATCGTGTCACGCGATAAGAATTAAACATTACGGTGGTCGGAGCGGCTCACCGATTTTCTACTGGGGCAATAAATCGTTCAATTTATCTGTGATCGATCTAAAATGTTGGACAACCATCCCCCCCCCCCTCTCCACCGATAAACATTTCAATTAGAAACGTATTAGGGCCCGGCACGCGAGAGCCACCCACGTGGAAGGGTCCGCCCCCTGGGGGCAGTTCGCGGGCCAGTGCCCGTGTATTTTCGTGCCGCCTTTGGACCAAATAAAAGAGGATGAGGAAAGAAGATCGGGTAGACGTCGAGGGACCACCCGCGAGTCGGCTTCCAGAATCGATAAGGTAGAGCAGACGGAGGCTCTGCTTCGTCGAATCCACCAAGTTCACCGGTCCATCTGTCTTTTCTCTTCCCCTTCTTCTTTCTGCTTCTTCTTCTTCTTCCTCCCCTTATCCATTCCACTTCTCCGTTATATTACACAGTCGGTCCTCGGCATCAACGAAAATCACGCGTCCACCATATAATCCTTTCGTGAGAATGAAAACGTTCGGTTTTGGTGGGCCCGAAACGATACTGAGTTGTTCACGACGACAGGTGAATAGGATCAGGGAATTATAGAGCAGGTGAAAAATAAGAGATCTGGATCGTGTAAGCGATTACCGTGTCAACTCGTGCGGGACGGAAATCTAAATTGATAGGTCTCGTGACACGTGTGTATTAAGGGAATGTTATCTTTTCGATGGAATATAAGTTTGTGGATGGTACGAGGATATTTTCTGTTTTTTTTTTTTGATACTTAGTTGCTTCGCGAATCTTATAAATATCGCCTGCGAGGTATCCGTGACCCCGTTCGAAGTTTCTCGTAATAAATAACTCGGCGAACTTTTCTCTACGGAAGAATTACTTCCATCCCAATCGATTACCACGAATCTCCGTTTGAAAGAGCGGGCTCGGAGCTACAACAATACCGCCGCGAAATAGGGGAGCTCCTTTCACTGGATGGTCTTTCCCAATTGCGCCGTATTTCCCCGCGGTTATTACGTGCAACTTTCAGGCCGGGGTGGAGGAGGAGGAGGAGGAGGAGGAGGAGGAGGAGGAGGAGGAAAAAAATAAAGAGCCGGATTAGTTGTATCTCGGGTCTAGATTAACGTTTCCACAGTTAGAACACCAGGGTTTTGCGTTCATCTTTTCATTATTATTATTTTTTTTTTGTTCACCAGAAAACACTTCCACCGGTACAGATATACATATATAATATTGATTTTACGGAATCAATGTAATCGTGGATTACAGGAGGGGGGGGGGAGGGGAATTAAAGAATCCGGATTACGTCATCCATTGAATATCGCGGTCTTTTGTATTTTCCACGGATTCCCGATGACACGAGCGAAGTAGTCGATACGAGGGAGAGATATCAGGGTGACACGCTCGACCGATTCCATTGTACAGCGGTGGTCGCTATGGCGGTGTCGGGAGAAAAGGAAATGGGTAGGTCAGATGACGAAAATGGCTGAGAAAGGATCGCCCCATTTTCACGGGAAAGAGTTATGAATCCGCGAGGCAGCCCGCGGCGGGACCCTTCTTTCTGAAACTCCCTCGGTGACGTTGCCTGAAATTCCTCTGATCTTTGGTCAAGAACCCGGGGCGACATGTTCCATGCAAATAACAGAAGAAAAAAACAGTAGACACTCACATCCGAGAGAAGACTTTGATGTGAAACGTCATTTTTGTGATGAATTAACGAATTCTATAAATTAATATCTATCAAGTTTTACATTCACGAAACACATTCGATCGAGATTTGTCTCCAACGCTTTCGCTATCATGGATTTTCACTTTCGATAAAAAAAAAAGAAAGATAAAAAGAACGAAAGAATGGTAATATCCATCGTAGAGGAGAAGCACGGTGAAAGGCAATTTCTATGCGAGCAACGAAATCCATAAAAGAATGTGTTTGCTCGAACATAATACGAAATTCACGCATGCATTTGTGATATCGGTGGAAAGCGAGGAAACGAAAGAAAGGTCGAAAAAGAGGGGTTGTTCGGATACAAGGAGGGTAGTCAAAGAGAAGGAAAATAGAGGGACATGTGCGTCTAACTTATGTCCGAGTCCTGGATAAAGCCCGGTGACTCCTATCGATCGCTCCATTTGATATTCCGCGTTGAAACTCGGTTAAATATTTGACATACCGAGAACGAGGGTGGCTCGTAATATGTACTGAGCAAACGACGGCCCGGGCCCGGTAATCTGCAGCGTCAATGTAATATCCGCGAGATTCGACTTGACATGGAGTTACCGGCGTACCAAAGTTTTCAGAAGCCGTGCCAACAATTGTACGAGCTATCGTATCTGCGGCTCGTTCGTCGCTATTTACACGCTCGCGAGCGCGGAAATCGCTGGAAATGAATTTTCTAAATATAAACCGCACGTGCGTTGCCGTCCGTAAAAGGATCTCTAGCGACGTGCGTAAAGTAGTTTTTACGATAGAATTTATGCACGGCCATCAAATATTTTGTACGCCTATGACCGCGCAAGCGTGTGCACGCTCTCGCGCGTAATATACGATTATTATAATGTTTTTTTTCTGTTTTTTTTTTTTTTAGTTTTCATTCGAAATGGAAATTATGGATCGTATATATGTAAATAAGTTGAACAAGATTTACCGTGTTTCCTATTCCATTGTGTTTTATTGTCCGCGCTAAGTCAAAATGTAACAGTTAACGGTAGGAATAGTTCCGGGGGAATTACGGTTTTACAGTTTTAATATAAATGCAAAGTGTGTCACGTTTTACGAGCCCCGCCGGTGAAACGTTTGTTTCAACTTTAATTGGAGTCTTGTAATATTTCACGTATTTATCTTCCGGAAATCTTTTTTATTACGCAAGTACGACAAATATTTCATACCGATCACAATTTCTACCGTTCATTACGTCGATAAATATGCGAAACTTGTAAAAACCGCTTCATTTTACTATTCCATATTTTATCGTTCGAATCGTACAGAATCCTACGAGATTCTTTGTCTCCCTCTCACTCTCTCTTTTATTTTTATACAACATCAACACGCGTGTCGTTACAAAGACCTCGCATAAATGTATCTATGTAGATTCATTCAGCTGGCTGTTTCGCGGGAATATTGTGCACGCACCGAAGGTGCATTTGAGAGGCTTACCGTAGGTATATTCATAAGCGCCCGGGTATAAACCTCATAAGCAATGCAATACACTTCAGGCTATACCACAGAGCGTCGTGTATTTCAGTCCACGAAGACGACGCTTTACAATGACGCTACGGCGTGAATTAACAAACACCCTCCCGTACGTCCTGGGCTCACGAGAAGTTAAGTGCGCCAGTAGTGATACACCGGCTCCCGTAATCCCTTTTGCTCGCGACATAATTCGCGTTTACGCCCTTTTCCCGGCGTGCACATGTCTTGGTTACCCCCTTGGCCCTTGTCTCTGTGCGCGCACGCGATGACGTTGCCAAGAATTGACGAGTTCCACCTCGGCCCGTGATACCCGGGGATGAAAATGTAAAACCGCGACGTTAACCTGATAAAGATGTTGCTCTACGTAACGGTTCGTTTTCATATTACGTAATTTTCCGCGTTTCATGAATATCTCGCGTGAAGTGTCTCGCAGAGTAGTTCTAATAGCACCGGGTTACCATATACGTATGTTTGTTCGGAACGATTTGTAAACATATCGTGCAATTTATATACGATAAATTATGTATGAAACACCGTTAGTTGTACGACGGAACGAAAGGATTCCGAGTCTCTTCGGGTACGGAATATTCAACGGCGCAAGAACTAAACAAGAACTCGAATAGCAGAGCGTATGACTGGTATAGGTATTGCATTTCTCTCTATCTATCTATCTCTTTCTCTCTCTCTCTCTCTCTTCAGGTGTGTACAGGGTTCTACAAATATTTGCCAAGTCTTCCCCGCACTATTTATTTATCTGACCTGTGCGAAGGGTTTGCGCGTGACATTGAACTAGTGTGCGTGACTGCTACGTGTTTGCGAACGCGAATGAGAGAGAGAGAGAGAGAGAAAGAGAGGAAAAAGAAACGCGAATAGCAATCTAACCTTGGCCGGGAAAATCAGCTTTTGTGAGAATACTCGAGTTTAACCCCCAGAAACAACAAAGACCGTAGCACTTTGCGACGAAGATAGATCTTTCCTTTGAAAAGAAGCTTATCTTGAGAAGATCAAGGTACACCAGACTATAGATTAGAATTTCCTTTCGCTATGTAATTCTTGTTATCGCTGCCACCGATAACACTATTTCCCATCGTTTCCCACGTAACTACTTACGTACACCGCGGTAGAAAGAGAATAGACAAAAACTGATGACAAACGTGTACTTTGGGTGAATCCGGGAAGACTGCTGACGTGCCAAACGTCGAAAGACAAATTCAGCAGTTGCTCGAAAAAAGAATCGAATAGGAAAAATACTCCGTCAGGATTCGTAACTCTCTTATCCCGTCTATTTGACTTGGCGTTACATATTTCGCGGTTGATAACACCACGTTGAAAATCACTGGTGTTAGTTCCAGTCGGTGGGATACGGTGAATAAAAATTATCCTCCCGTCAGAGAGAGAGAGAGAGAGAGGAAGCCAAACTGCGAACACCGTTGGAAAGAAAAAACTATCGAGAGAGATCGAAGTTCATACGTGAAAAACCATTCGCTCGTGAGGTGCCAAAAACTGTTCGACGCCGATGAACCGTAAAAATTGTTCTCCCGTCCTTTATATCCGGCCACCTACATACGACACGACTGGCAACCGCCGACACCAGTGCTTGGTGGCCGCTAGACAAGTATTTGATCACAGCCAGGCGGGCCTCTAATGAAGGCCCATCCCCATTGTTGCCGTGGTATCTCCATTATTTTTTCGCCGTTATTAAAAATCCACCGTAGACCGGGACCGGGACAAAGAATTCGACAGGCATTGTCCCCTCGTCGTCCGTGCTTTTTGTTCGCCACGCTAAATGTCAATGAATCTCTCTCTCTCTCTTTCTCCTCTCCTCTCCTCTCCTCTCCTATCTTCTTTTTCGTTCGTCCTTCATCCACGTTTTTACTCGCGCCACGTTGTCCTACTGTGTGTTCTGCAGAGCGTTGTCGTTTCAGGCTCGGTTGTTGCCAAGCGTTAGTCCTCGGCTGTCGTCGTCCTGGGGCACCACGTGAAAAGTCCTGGGTTTGTATTTCGTTGGGACGAATCAATCGTAAAAGGGATGGAAAGGGGTGTCGTCAGCCACGAAGCTGATCCACCCGTGTCGTGACGTCGAGTTTCCCGACTGGAACCCACCTCACCCTGACGTGGTGTTGCGATAAGTCCGGGTTCGCTGAAACGGGAATATCAGCGGGTCGTCCTGTTTTTTTTTTAGTCTGTTTTTTTTTTGCCGCTTTGATGAAACCTCCGCCGAAATATTCTGCATACGGGAATAGAGAGAAAATTGTGGTACGTTATTATTATGTGGGTGGTAGTCGGAGGTTGACTCATGTAAAGTTATTCCGTGTATGGTATGGTTTGTATGATATTTTTTTTTTTGGTTGCAAACTTTTTACGATGCACGAAGAGAAGGATGGGGGGTGGGATGTAGTCGGTAGAGATGTATAATTGTATATCTATGGAATTTATATTATATGGAAATCTATGGAATTTATATTATATGGAACTGGTTATTTTGAAACGAGATATTCTATTTCGAGGGAGAAATTGGCAGAATGATAGGATTATCGGATTCCAGTAATTTCTGATTAAAATTGCGAAAATCAAAAACAAAAATCCAGGGGAAATCAAGTACCTATTTTAATCTCCGGGCAAACGAGATCAAACGATAACAAATTTAATTTTATTCGCGCTCCGCATATCCCGATGGATCGAAATTCTATTCCCCAACAGAACGCCGGAATTTCCCGATAAATTTGGCATGAAATTTCAAACTACCGTTAAAACGATTACGCCGTTTGGCCCCTAGGAGCATGTCGAAATTTTGAAGAGCACCATAACGGATCGTACGTCATTGACGATAGACATCTACGTCCGATAGATTCGAACACATCGAATTCGTTCGTCTCACCCCCATGCACATACATACATACATACATACATACATACACTCGGGTGTCACGATCATCGACTCGACCAAATGATTTTTGTTACGAAAATGGTGCGGTGGTCACGTTCGATTATTAAATCTAGCATGACGTTATCGTGACGTAGAACAGGACACAGGATCAGATCCTAACGACGAAAGAGAGGGACGAGAATATAGTACGGATCGTCGGATGGAAAACGAAGAAGAGAGAAAGAAGAGGATGGTAGGGAGGGAAAGAGGGAAAGAGGGAAAGAGGGAAAAGCAGGACCAGCAGGATTGCTCTATGGGGGTGGTTTCGGGGCATGGATACCAGTCTCTACGGCCACGGTAATGGTTATAGCACCATCGCGTGCAATCCCATTAGCACCGATGCAATTTACCCGATCTATCACACCCTATTAAGCGGTGCGCTTTCCACCCCCGCGGGCGCTCGATCGCTTAACGCTCGTTTTAATCGAGTTTGCGCAACCGTGCTGCTCGGTCCTGCGCTTTTGGCATCGTGGCGGACAATGTTTTTCGAGAGTCCTGCGTACGATGCAACCCTGATCTGGTCACGAATGAATCCCGCGTGTCTAACGGCGGCCAGAGATAAAAGAGTACTCGGGAGTCAGCGAAACTGAAAGGTTTCCGATAATTAAACGGCCGGCTTCGATCGAAGTACCCTTTTACCAAAAATCACCCACCGTATCGTTTGTTACATTGCATATTTACCATCATTTTCTTTTTCTATATCTATTTTTTTACTCTTCATACATATGTACATACATACATATACGTAATCCGTACAGTAGAATACAATTTCGCAAAGACGAGTATTATTCGCAACGGAAATAAACCTTTACGATCCTCCCCGAGTGTCTGTGGAAAATTTAGTCGATTCCGTAGAGTTAATAGAATTCACGATGATTCGTAATTTGTATGTTTACCTTGCAGCGGTGAGTAAGTAACTAAGTAAGTAAGTATATCCCGGGAGAAGAAAATATAATCGAGATGCAATTCCGGCGTCTTACCTGCGTCTGTCTAACGGATAGAATTATTTGAGGAACGAAGACGGTAGGCGTCTTGGGATTGCGTTAAAGTTCCCAGCCATTGTAACGGTAATAAGCATAGACGCAGCAGGCGGATCTTTGTTTCACGAGGACAATCATGGATTCCTCGGTTAGCTGCCTCGGAACTTGATCTGCTAATGTACAATGCAGCCGTCCTATTGCTGGAAGCGTTATCGTTAGGGTACTCGGGGGAGATACTCGCAATTACGGAATGGAAGCTCATCGATGTATGGAATCGCGAAGCTCGAAAGCTCTCGAGCGAGCGAGGCTCGCGGTGTGCGGCTCTTTGCCGCATGATACGCGATTATGGGTGTAAATTAAAGAGTCCAATGGCTTCGCTGATAACGTATACATCTGTAACGTACCGTACGTACGTACGTGGGTATAGAACGTACACTGTAAAACACCGTATGATGAAATTATGGATTATTACTTGAACGAAACGAGCATGGGTAGATATTAATGTAATTTACGAAATGGCATAAGTTCGTTCGTACTTTTCCCTTCTGTGTCAGGTGGAATTAAAATAACACCGATGAATTTTCATGGTAATTTATCTAGATTACAAAGATAGATAATTTTTCTTTTCTTTTGTTATATTAATATTATTATATTATCCCAGGGTAGTTTCTTTTAGCACGTAGAAACCGTGTATTCAACCGTGATAATTTTTCATTCGCAACCTTTTCTCTCCGCCTTCTTTGTCCCCGGAGAAACGTTCGGGTTCCGGAGTACAGGTTCCGACGGAAAGTAGGCGTTCGTACGCCCGTTCGTTTTGTATGCAAATTATAAAGACGTTAAAGCATCCAGGATAGCATGCAGTCGCTAGGAGAACTTTAAAACTATATTGAAAGCGCAACGGATGTTGTTCGAAAAACAGTCTTTCGGCACTTTGTGCCACCGGCTGTTCGTAGCTGGAGGACGGTAAGGGTAGGCCCTCCTCGTCGAAGGGATATAAATGGGGGTGGTGTAAGCCCTCCTTCATCCTCCTCCTCGCAAAAGGGTCGTAACGTCAGCTGGTTCCTGAGTGAGTTGCGACGATCCTGGCGCAGGTCCTTCCCGTCGATTTCGCCGAAACTGGAAGGACGCGGCCCAAAGGAACCTTCGATAGAAGGGTGGTATCTCTCTCGTTCGCGCCAGCTGTTGCTATCCGAAAGCGTGGTTCTTCGTTTTATTCTCAAGTTCTCGCGACACCGTCTTCCGTCTTTGTCGTCTCGTTTCTCATGGTCGTTCGTCGGAACGTGATCAGGATCTATCGAAGGTTTGCGGTGGATGACGTAAGAGCGGTTGGATTTATTGATTCGCGGACGTAGCAGATGTTACACCTGTTTAGGAACTTTTGTTGGAAATACTTCGCCTGGAGAAATGTAATATAAATATAGGATATACCTTGGGATATGGATACGTATAACGTTGACTTTTAACAGTAAAAATGTTATACGAGACGGAAGAGAAATAACGGTGACGAGGATGTTTCAGGATACACCGGACTAAGGAGGACTACGAGAGGTACATGTTCATTTCACGAGAGTAGAACATCGGCCATGAGATACATCCTCTACTCGAAATACCCCCGGCAAGTTTGTAGGATCCCACCCTTTACGAGTAGAAGGACTCTCCTCGGAGACGGTGAACCGTCGCGCGTATCCAGAATACGAATTCTCCGTCGTACACGGCTGGCACGGGCAAATCCCGTACGACCTCGACGTTTACGCGACCACTTAAACCGAGACACGAGAGATCCGTTTCCAGCGTGCGCCCTCGAATCACGAGGAAGGTATTTTCCGTGTCGAGGTACCAGAAGAGAAGGAAGGGAGGGGCGGGGAGGGGGGAGGGGGGGGGGGGGGTAGGTAGATGGGAGAGGCCCTACCGCTGATCCATGGGATTCCAAAAGCACCGGCGACGCCTGTAATCATCTCGTTACAGCCGCATTGTGCGAACAGAAGCCGCATACTCCCGTAAAACCTGGTTCCCCATGTATACTCCCTCACTCTCCCATAACCCTACCTCCCTATACTATGTAGGTATATGTATATGTACACGGGAGTCTATCCCTCTCTGTTTCTCCTGCCCGAAGCACCGTCGATGATTACATGGGACGCAGATGAGACCACGGTGCGCCATAGAGTCCTAATCAGTTGGCGCATTGTGAGTCGCGAAATTACAGGAGACGTGGATGACGACGATGATGACGGTAACGACGATGCGCGCGATGCTGGAACACACCCATAATTAGTACCGACGCTGTCGTCCCTACGTCCTACGACAGATAGTTTCTCTAGACAGGTTTCGTAGTCTTTTATACAGAGTGGTTTATTCCGGATGCTGTTGTATGTACGTACGTTACGTACATGTACATGTACGTATGTAGATATACATACATACATAGATCCACGCTCGAGCGATCATGCTCGGGTGGGGCAGGTTACACGTCGTGGTTTTGCTTCGATTATCATGGATCTGAATGTCATCGCGGATCGATATGTAATTTATCACTGGGACGTCAAGTGAATCGGAAGGGACGACGAATGTATTTTATGACACCGATAGATTGTAAGATTTAATAGCGACGTCCTATCGATTTAGAGACTACACCAGTCAGGCTATAGCAATTTCAATGAGAATAGAAACAAAATGATAGAGATTCAAATATAAATAACTACTCAAAATCTCCTTCTTTTATCATCCCTCCAAAATAACTAAACTCCATCCAAAAATATCGAAATTCTCTAAAACGATCTATTATTCTATTAATTTCTTACTTCCACTTTCATATCATCCTTAAATCCATTCCTATCATCCCAAATTCAAGTCAATGTCCCAAAAAAAAAATCGTTCCAAGCCCCCCAATGAATTAGTACGAGTTCTCCATGGTGCATTTTCAGAAATCGACTAACGATTAACTACCTAATCCCTCTATCGAAGCCAGGTCTTAGGGGTCCGCGTGATCCGATTGAAATAAAAGAGTAGGTGCTCCCTGGATAACGTTCGAGTCTATCTCGTAACAATCGCTGGTAAACTCCATTCTTCCCGTAGATAGGGGGGGGGGGGAGGGGGAGAGGGTGGAACGATCTAAGGATGAAAGGAAGCGCGCTAGGTTGGCCGGAGCTTCCCGATCAACGGGGCCGGTGCGTAAGCCATGCTATTAAGGGCGGCAAGTGGGTGCATCTGTCTGGGCAAACCTGGGCTTAGTTCCAAAATCCAACTGCAAACAGAGATCCTGGTTACTCAGTGGCAGCTCTCCGCTGCTTTCTGCAACCTCCTGGCCGTACCGTACCGTACCGAAACTCCTTCCCTTCCTCTTTCCACATCGTATTCAGTTCCGAACAGTTCAAATGGTTTACCGTGCGAAGCTGATACGTCGGCCAGCTTGCGAATATTACCGTGAGTGCTGGCATGGGAAATAGACGGATGCATTTCTAGCTAACGATTCGGACCCGTTGCCGAACGAGAGAGAGAGAGAGAGTTAAAGGGATAACTGGATCCATGGATTGCGAATATGTTCCGGGGTCTCCTGTTGGAATGTATAGCCCGCGAAGATACGCGGTTTCCGATAGCGAGCTTAAGAACGACCAGATTCCACGATGGGTATGTGTAGTATATGTGTGTATTTTAGTGTGTGTGTGTGTGTTCTTTTAGGGGGTGGTGAAACGATTCGTTATTGAGGAGCGGCGAGTAACTTGCGTGCGATAAAATCGGGGCCATCGCCAACTGGCCGATATCGGACGCCGGAGTGCTGATAACAAGGATAGATCGTAAAGTAAGTGACTGAGCGATAATATTAAAGAGAATCTGAACGCGTGGTTTGATTCCTGATACTACCATTGAAATCTTTCCTACGGTAAGTAATCCGTGGAAATGTCCTCGTGGTCGTACCGTAAATAGAATTGGCACGTGTTATCGCGTTAACGTTTATCGTGGTTGCGTAGTAACTTTGAAATAAATGTTGTTGGAACACTGGTTAATTTGCGAAGGTGGCACTGGTGTATCGTGGAAACATGCAGAACACGTAAGTATACATAGAATAAATGCATAGGTGTGAAACTAATAAACTTTCCAGAGACTTAACGCGAAGTAGAATATCCGCACGAATGTTCTCGAACGACTAATTTTTCAGCCCCGTTTACAAGGAATCGATAGATATAAATTTATTTAGAGCGAAGGAAATGTTCGTCTCTTCGTAAAAAGTGTTTTCTACGCAGGTTCTAAATCATTTTCTATTGCAATAAAATACCGGCGTTAGTTCAAGTTAGAGCAACCCGAAGTTCGGGGGAAAGGAAACATTAAGCTCACGTGTTTCGATCTCTAAAGCGATTTTCTCCCCGCGATAGAGGAAGGGTCGAATGCAAAGATGTTATTCTTCTTCCTTAACTCATACATATTTCCTCCGGCAGACGTCCCCTTCGCGGTTCTACCACGAATTACAAATCACCTTGTACGATAATGTAAGGGGATTCCCCCTGTTCTTAGGAAATTCTAAGCCCCGCGGATCTCGAGTCAAGTATACAGCTGTTGAACAACGTTCCGAAACTTAAAATTACGAAATCCCCGCCGGAAGAAATCAGTAAGTCATAAATTTCCCGCCCCCGTGACAACTCGTCGCTATAACCTGTCCTATGGACGATAAAATTAATATCGAACTATTAACTCGGCAATCAGCAAAGATTTATTTATACAATCCATTATACTATAACATAGTGACACTCTAATTTGCAAACACCCCGAGAAAACGTACATCTAAATCATTTCTTTCCGGTAGAAATCATTACCATTCCTATTACGAAAGCGCTTCGAATCACAGGTCAAACAAATGCTTCCACAGCGATACTACAGTATCTTTGAGAATCGACAATCGAATCACCTGTGTATCACGTATCATTCCCGTAACGATATCTTTCCAGTCAGGCAGTTCCAAGACATTTTTATCGAGAGACACAATAGCAATATAGTAGCAGTAATTGGAGGATCTCTGCCCGTTCGAAATAGGTTTGTTAAAGTTCATCCGTAGCTACCGAGAGATCGTTCTTAAGACCACGGGGACGATAAGTCTAGGTGCTCCGAGATCTCGTAGATTCTGTCTTGTCGTCCCAACCACCTTCCCCACATTCCCCTCGTCCTTCTGCCCCTCGCCCGTATCGTGTCACCCCCCTACCCTCCCCCATTTCCCCTCCCCTCTCCACCCCACCACCAATCTCTACCGTTCGTTCTCCGCCCCCTCTCTGCCGCGAGTTTAATTAGGCCCCGCTTGGAGATATCGCGAGATCAGCAGCTCGTTAGCATGTTTTAATTGGCGGCTGTCAGTGAGATCCTTCCTTACGATAAGCGCCTCCTCTAACCAGTCTCCGGGGCCGGTGACAAGACTCTACATGTACCCGGGTACTACTTACTTGCGAGACATAGTGGACAAGGGGGAGCCAGGGAGCGGCGAAGGGTGGCAGAGGAGGTGAACTTAGAAAGGATCGAGTCGTACACGACTTTTTGTCGCTTAATTCCGTCGTAGAATGACGTCGACGACGACCGACCGACGACCGACGACGACGACGTCGGTGGAAGGGACCGGTCGCGAGCCTCGAAGAGATCCGCTTTCATACAGCTCTTGTGTGTTCATGGTGATGACCAACGTGGATAGAGACGTGACCGGCAGTGAGATTAACAAGGTGTCTCTCGGCCTCATTGCCAGTATTGATCCTCCGGGTCTTCACCGTGAACATGTACTTTTTAACGAGCTCGTTCGTAATGACGCTCCACGGTGAGTACACACGTGCCGAATGACGGAACTTTTTTCCCGAGTAGCGTGCCGGTCTTTATCTTCTCTTTCACGTCGCGGTCTTAGGAGTATCGCAATTTGCGAGATGTATGGTTTACATTTTTTTTCTTTTCTTTTTTCTTGTCTTTTTTGTTTTCGTTCCTTCTACGTTCTCGAGTTCGCGTTTAACAGTAGGTCAACTACTTACTTACCGTGGATATTATCGGAACGACGATCGAGAGACATGTATTTTTTTTTGTATACGAGAGGTACATCAGTTTTAGAGAGATAGAAGGAAAGTTGAAAATTTATCGCTAACGGTTCTCGAATCCCAACGATATAGAATTCAAAGTTTTCGATAGATATCAAAGTATATTCTGGTCCACCTCGTAATACACTCGATTATCACTACCAACGGATCTATAGTCATACGTCAAACAATTTCCAACCGTCGATCCTGTTTCTTCGTGGTCCGCGTTTATCAGTGTTCGACGTTACGCACGTTGCACGTATTCAAGATCGTCGCCGCGCGATATTTCCATCGGCAACGAATCCATTCCACTCGCGCCAGTGTCTCCCGGTTACAAACAACCACCCACGCACGTTTCTACCCCTGTGATTTCCCTTTTTTTTCTTTTTTTTTTTATTTTATCCTCCACCTCCTCCCACCCCCCTTTCCCCAACCTCGGGTTCGTTACGATCGATGTTTAATCGACGAGGCCGTTGATCCGTATAAATATGCATCCGCGCTTTCCGCTGTCCAAACGCTTTCAGGATCGTGATCGCATTCGTTCATGACAGGCCGGCAAGTTTCGCGGTGTTTCGCACGATCCACGGGCCTCGGTTCCCTGCGGCTCGGTGTGTATCCGGCCTTAAGCCCCGGTACGTGACGAGGAGTATTTGCGGACGCGTTACTACTCCGCGCGCGTGATCAGATTACGCGACGCGCGGATTTTACAATCCGAGAACGCACGACGATCGGCGTATGTGGAAGCGTTTACGAGGCCCATAATCGACTAATTAGCGATGCGCGTCGTTCGGATCCTTATCCGGCTCTGCGAGCATTTTTTCTTTTATTTTTTTTTTGTAGGTATGTCTCGTTTACTTATTTCTGTTCTCCAATTGCCTAAGTCCGCGTTATACGTTGTCACATGGCTTGTGAGCTGGCCTAGTCACGCTAATTGCCGGATACTGATAACGCGATGGAATTTATGAAACTTGTCGTTTTGTTTCAGTTCGTTTTCCCCTCTCCTTGTGTAGAAGTGGAATCGAGTTTAGTGGTAAGTTCACGTGATAAGTTTTTGAGTTCGTAGACTTTATTTTTAGATTGGTCGTTGAATATAGAATAAAGTTAAATTGATTTTCTAATTGATGATGATTCACGTGCAAAATATGTATATATAGACGGGGGTCCGATGGTTGGTGCGTTAACTAATGAACGATCGTTGATGTTTTATTAACTTTTTTTACGGCTGGCCTTTCTTATTGAAGGGAATCCACCGCGGGAACTGGTGAACGGAATAAGTGGATGCATGGAAAAAGTGATATTTATGCGATGTAATCACGGTAAGGTTTGCTTACTAACGAGCAGCAATGTAAAATATTTCTGCGTTAAGCCTCGGTGACCCAGTGCAGCCACCTTGCAAGCACACAGATGTTACGATGCATTTTCTCATGCATATTCTATCGCAGAATGGAAATGTCGCCTTAACTCGTACTAATTTTGTACGCTGTATGTCAGTATTACAATAAACATGTTCGTTGCACAAACGCACCTCATGCATATGCATTATCGTGTGCCCTCCCCCTTAATAAAATTCGAGCGACGGCTATCCCCCGTGCGATCGTTAAAACTACCTCGGGCACGCTCTGTCACATACAGCAGCCGGAACGTTTTTCACTAAGGTTATTCCTCTTTGTGGCCGTAAATAACATCAGCCGCCCGGTTAAATTTTCGTATCTCGGCTCCCGGACCATCGGAGACGAAATTCCCCGTTTCGTCCCGTAACTCCTGTTTACGAGAACGTGGAAACATTTTTAAGAAACTTCATTATAAACAACAAAGAAAAATGGAAAATAACGACACGGTACCGACACGTTGTAGAACGCTACAGTATCAAAGGTAGCGGGTATGTATGTACCCGTGTACTCGAGTGGATCACGAACAAAAGAGACGTCGAACGAAGAACCAAAGGGCTAAGGTCTCGAGTTGATGTACTCCCGGCAAGTAATTCTCGTCTTCGTCGGTCAAAGCGTTGCTACGCATTATATCTTCGGCAGATGTGCACGTCGGACGAGAGAAAGAAAAATGAAACAGAAAGAGAAAGCGAGAGAGTGGTACATAGAAGGGAACAGACGGAGAGGAGGAAAAAAAGGGCCCACTTCGTATGCAAATTCGACTCCGCCCTGAATAAAATATTAACCGACCAATCGAGCCTTATGGTGGGGGTAGAAGCACGCGAGCCTCCCTTCCTGGTCCTCGTCCTTTTTCTCGGCGAGCGTGGTTCCTTCTTTTTTTTTCTCCTTTCTTTCTTTCTTTTCATTACCTTTTGCGTAGGCATCGCCTCCATATGCGCATATTGAAATGTATGCACGCACACGCATCGCGAGCGGGTAGTAAAGTCGTCTCTTTCTTGTGCGAAACGACTCAACGCGCGAAGCTTTCTCCGTCTTTCGCCCTGACGTTCCCCGAGGTCTCTTTAAATCGAAGACCTCGTTATCTCACGGCGAACGGATTCTCGTTAGCGGAGCTTTAATTATAACCACTCCATGGCGTCCAGATAGCCGTCTCCTCTTTGCCGAGAGAAGGGATGCTAAAACGATGGGGAAAAAGAGCTTCGCGTAGGAACAAACCCGCTCGAGAGAGTTTCTAACAATTAACGACGTTATTACAATTTGTTTTTGACGCCCTCCGTCTGTTCACCTCCCCCCCTCTCTCCTCCTTTTACCCCTGTATTCCATCGAATCGCTCGCTATGACAAATGACCGGTTACGTTCTGAAGACAGAAAGATAGAGAGTGAAAGAGAGAAAGACAGAAAAATAGGGGGAAAAAAGCATTAATATTCTTGGTATCTTAACAAGAGAATCGTATAAATTCCACCGTCCTCTCTTTCGAATACGATTTATTTAACTACACAGTGTAAACGGATTCCCCGCACGGGACGGAAAACAGGGTGGAAATGAAACATTATCACAAATTTGATTTAAATCGCCTCGCAATTGAAACGTTTTGTAGCATTGTGTCAGCCGGCGTTATAAACACTCATATCCACTTCTCTATTAATCCTATTCGGTACACCTGCATTCCTCGGACAGGACGGCATCCACCCGCGCGACGCGTGCCCGTCACGGCGGTCCATTCTCCTCGTAAACGTTGAAAAACGATCAGCTTCAAAGTGTGTCCGCGTCGCGTGAAATTTAATTGCGTTCGAGTTGTCGCTCGACCGCCTCGCGTTTCCGCGGGATTCACCGGCGAAAGTGAAAAGGGGGGAGGGGGGAGGTGTAGTACACGTAGAACGGGATGGGGATAGGGATGCTGGCTGGCTGGCTCTGTACGACGGAAGAAGGGCTGACGGCGAACGACGACGTCACTGACGGAGACGGACGATGTTCCGCGAAATGCCGCGCTTTTCACCTTTGTCTGGCCGTGTACGACGATCCCTGCTTAGCCAGGCGCGAAATTACGTAGTTTCGCGCTTCGAACCTGGCAACGGTGGAAACGGAAGAGAAAGAGAAAGGGAGACAGAAAGAGAGAGAGAGAGAGAGAGAGAGAGAGAGAGATAGAGAGAGAGAGAGAGAAAGGAGACTCGTACAACCTCGAAGCTTCTGGTGTTCGGGAAACAAAACTCTAGCGGCGCGATTCTAACGAGCGACGTCACGAGCCGCGAACGAAACGTAGTTGTTCGATGTTCGAACAAAAAAGACAGTCTGTATAGAAACGGTAGCGAGGTCCTTTGTTAAGGGGGAGAGAGAGTATATTCCGTTCGGTGCGTCGTTATTTTGATTAATTATCAGGTGAGCACGTTTGTCGTTGCTATTCTCTTTCCACGTTGCCGCAGGTTCTTTTTTCGTCGCGGTTTCGCCGACTTTGATCGTTTCCTCAGGGTAGGGGGGGAGGGGAAAATGTTTCCTCCTATGATGTCGATTGGGTGTGTACGTGTCGCAATTAGCGGAAATTAGTAGGTCCGGAATGTTCGCGAGGGAACACTTTAATGTATGCGGTTGACTGGAATGATACCTGACCGGCGAACGAGTTTAAAACGACCGGGCGAAATCGTTCGGATTGTTGAACGCAAATGGAGCCACGGTTAATGACTGACGTCGAATGCCAATTAATTAGGTTTGATAAGTCAATCGATTTTCCGCGGGAACAAGTGGTTCTCGAGGTTCGTGGTTATTGGCCGTCATTGTATGTTAAGTGTGCGTGTGGGAGGCTTGGAGGAGTCTTGAAATGAAATGAATAACATGGTGCGTGCATAATTTCCCGCGTAATTAAATCGTCTCAATTTTAAACAGCCGGTAATTACAGCCTTCCCAAAGCATTACAATTCCCCCTCCCCCCTCCTTTCTTTTTCCACTTTAACATAGCACAAAGTCTAAACGCCATAGCGATTAAGTCTCCGACATATAATTTAAATACTGAGCGAGTTGAATTACACCGTATAATTTTACAACGCCTTAACTAATTAGGATGATTATCAATCTACGTCATCGGCGTGGAAACTGGTCGGAATGTGCGTGATTACCATCGCGGATAATCGAGGTCGGTCCGAATGAAAACGAAAATAGATTGCACGGTATTCTGGCCGCCCTTAAAAGAGAGTACTTTCCTAATCCGGTTCCTCTTCCCTCGATAAAAAAAAAAGAAAAAGGAAGAAGAGGGTGTAGCAAGAGAGTGCATCGAAATCGTTTTCGATGCCCCGGGGACCGATGACGAAGGCAAATTCCCGAAGAGATTCCCGTGGAACGAACCTAATTCTCCTGGGTTCTTCTACGTCCTATTGCGTAGTAAAACGGTAGTAACGGAAGGGGTGAATGAATATAAGAAGGGCCACCCTCCATACCTTCGCTATCCCCGATAACCTCGCGTCCGACGTTAATTTTCAATGAAACTCATCGGTAAATAGAAACGTGAAACGTATCGCGATAGACACTTGCCACAACATTTAGTTATACGTAATATCTGTTGATATTGCGAAAGGTGAACATAACTTTCAAAGAAAACGACGATACGAATTTACATATCATACAGATCTCCCGGAGAGTTGTGTTTCTTGCACCGAACATTTCCATGAGTCATAAATTACCCGGTGTTTTGATATCGTGTATGCATTACTACGATAAATATTTATAATAACCCGACGTTGAAATAAATATTTATGTCTACTCGATCATAACTATAAATATTTATCAACGCATCAAACAGACCTACGATACAACGTCAAACACTGTGCAACACGTAGAAAGAATACATTACAACCGAGTCATCGTGCTAGAACAGATAAAAATAAAATATAAAAAATTCTTTCAGATCATCCTCATCGTTTCATCCAACCACACTTCTCTAATTCCACCATAATACAACAACAACGTCACGCGAAACTTGTCGTACACTCGCGAAATGTCCCGTACATCCTTGCCAGTTTTCCCACGATTGATATTCAATTCCTACCGAATGCAAATGTTCGAACGTTTACCGAATATCAGCCCGTAATCTCCGGCGAGGAGAGATTACATTGTGGACACGCCCAACGGAATGGTAAACGATCCCCGCCGATCATGGATACTCGACGATTTTTCCTCCGGACGGCTGGTCGCGATTCTCGTGTCGCACGAGAGGAGAGGAGAGGAGAGGAGAGCCGATGCAACTATAGGAATTACCGTCGACGGCGGTGTAATAATATCCGTGGATCGTGTCTGGCCCCCTCGCCGACTCGCGCGGCCGATCGACTTTTATTTTTTTTTTTTATTTGCGCGATGCTCGTTAATGACGAAGTCACGCGACGCACGCGACCGCTCCGGTTTAAATAACTACCGATGGAAACGATCGAAGTGCGAGCATCCTTTGAGGAATTTATGCGGATACGTGGTTTTTCCGCCTCCGGCGAACGCGATCTCCGTTCGGTTGGCACATTGATTAATTAGAAACTGGATCGGGCTTAATGTAATCGCGATACCGGGGGATTTGTATTATTTTTTTTTATTTTGATTCTACCTCGTAATGGTCCTATTGAAATAAATTCATGGGCGTGTAAGAGATCTATGACCGTGGAACACGAGGCATTCGCGTGTGTTACACGGAGGATATTACACTCGACATGTATTAGTCACTATTTAATTCGATGTACTGTAATTGTGTTCACGGACGGGAACACGGACGATATTATGTTCCTTGAAATATTATTAACGTTCAGGCTGGCGTTGATTTTCTTGTGTTACGAATAAAAATAGATGAGAATCGTGCCGGTAAATCGAGATCTAAAAAGTTGCGGAGTCGAAGGCGGAAAAAGATTAATATACATGAAGGGGACGTCGTTTGCATGGCAATGACATTAGGAGAAGCGGGAACATGGAAACGTGTCGATTCAATATCCATCGTGTGCTTCCGATCGCTCGAGGACGGAATGCGAAAAAGATACCGGCGAGCAGGTGAAGGAGGAGGATTCCCCGAGGATTCGAGGGTAAACCTTGAGAGGGAGCCGGGTAAAAAGGTGGCTTATTTTGCAAACGGAAAGACGAAATCTGCGCGATTACATCGAGCCCGAAAAACGATTGTACGATCGCGAGTCGTAGTGGAGAAGGTTGAGAGAGACGATGTGGTCCGGTTGCGAGAGAGAGACAGTATTGAAAACCTATAAAACAGTGTAATTCGGTCGGAGCCGCAGTCCATTGCAGTTTAGCCGGAAACGCAATTTAAACAAATTGGTGGAGCGTCCATGGTAGCGTCTCTCCTCCTCTCCTCTCCTCTCCTCTCCTCCTCTCTTCGCCTCACCTAGCTACCATTTACAGTATCTCTGTCCGTTCAACTGTCTCCGTGTATATCTCTTTCTACCTTTAACCGCAGTTTCGACTAGCGACGCCGGGCGTCGAGCGAGGCGCCTTGCTCGATTAATCGAAATCGAAACGAGCAGTGCTACGCCGCCGTTCTAACGGACGTTTATCGCCCGTAGGGCAATAATTCGATTTTCGGTTACCGCCGGTTTTCCCGTCGCGCCGGTCGTTGTTCATCCGACACGACAAAACTGCGATCAGAACGGTTTATGGATTTTCACTTGGCGCGGAGCCACGCTGTGAGTCATGCTGATCGAATTAAAAACTCGGTGACGCTGCAATCCTATTTTTTTTTTTTTTTTTTGCGCCCGTGGACCCCGTCATAGCAGTTGTCGGAATTTCGAAAAAAAAACGTATACAAAATGTCTCGTAAAGCTGTACATACGAGCGGCGCCGTTAAAATTTAGGGCAATCCGGTGTAACATTGGAATTATACGCTTTTCATTATTCGACGCGTGAAACGAACGCTCTCTTTTCTCCCTTTCGATCTGTCCCCCTCTCCCTCTCCCTCGCGTGGTTTCCTCTCGCTTATACAGGATATTATATTTTTCGCGGGATTACCGGAGTTCTTTTTTTTTTATGAATATTATGTCGGTTTAAATGAATTTTTTATTACACGCGAGTGTCCGCGGGTGCGCGCGGAATTTTATAAAATGATTTGTCAAGCTTACGACGAAATTAAAACGCTGACGCGTCGTTGTCCGCTATTTTTTTTTCCAACGTTGTTGCGTATCTCTCGTCGAAAAATTTGTACGCGACGCGGAAAGATCGAAGTGGACAACACGTGTGCACCTCTACGTATCATTTTTTTCCAGCCTGTTTTCACGAAAGTGATATTCCTTTTTCGAAATACGCATTTATTTCTGATTAATAACTTCTGTCGGATTTCTGCGTTACCATCGAAACGTCTCGTGAACGAAAAAAAAAGGGGGTAGAAGAACCAGTTGGACCGATTTCTGGCCGGGACTGTACGACCACTGGGTGACAACGTAGTTTCCCATGTTTTATGGTCAGTTCCGTGCACCATGGTATCTGATTGCGTCATAAATCGAACGAGAAACGGGGCGAGGGTTGCAACGCGCGATACACGACCTACGAGATTTCGTTTTGCCGAAATTTAGCGGTCGTGTTCCGCCGTTTTTCCTCCCGACATTTTTCCCTCCCCGTGAAACGTCTATGAAAAGAATAATCCTTTTATAAATTACTCGGATTATGCTGTGTTATCCCTTGACTATCACGGTTCCGGTCTTCCCTTCAACCGAGATGCAAGATTATCGCGAGCGAAATAAAAGTATCGGGAAATTGAATCCACAAAAAGCATCGAAAATGCAAAGCTATGGGCCAAGTACAAGAGAATGATACATTGGAATAGGTTGCTCATTAACATAAACTGCATTTTACACAGGATTTGAAATCAATCAAACTTGCTCACATTTGATTGATTTCAAATCCTGTGTAAAATGCAGTTTATGTTAATGAGCAACCTATTCCAATGTAACATTCTCTTGTACTTGGCCCATAGCTTTGCATTTTCGATGCTTTTTGTGGATTCTTTCGTCATTTCCGCAAATTTTTAGATATCGACCTGAATCTTTCACTGTCTTATTGGGCTTCGAATTCCGCGTCCAACACGTCCCGGATCGTTTTAATATCTCAATCATTGTGGAAATGGCGAGCAAATTACGAAAATCGTGAAAAATCCTCAAATTCAGGCGGTTTTTTGAACGGCATTCGCTCAATTGTTGAGATAGCCGTCTGAAACTTGTACCATTGTTTTAGTTGGGAAATTCTACGCCAGAACAATGTATAATAGTTGTACTTTTCGAAAATTTCATTTTTCGCAAAAATCTGAAGGGGGTAGGTCAGGATTTTTTGCGATTTTCGTAAATCGCCTGCCATTTCTACAATTTTTTAGATATCGATCTGATTCTTTCTGCATCTTATTCGGCTTCGGATTCCGCGTCCAAAACGCCCAGGATCATTTTAATATCTCAAAAATTGTGGAAATGGCAAGCGATTTACGAAAATCGCAAAAAATCCTGACCTACCCCCTTCAGATTTTTGCGAAAAATCAAAATTTCGAAAAGTACAACTATTATACATAGATCTGGCGTAGAATTTCCCAACTAAAACAATGGTACCAGTTTCAGATCGCTATCACAAAAATTGAGCGAATGCCGACTAAAAAACTGGTTGAACTTGACGATCTTTCGCGATTTTCGTATTTCCTTTGTCATTTCCGCAAATTTTTTGATATCGACTTGATTCTTTCACTGTCTTATTCGGCATCGGATTCCGCTTCCAAAACGTCCCGGGTCATTTTGATATCTCAAAAATGCCGGAAACGACGAAGGAATTACGAATATCGCGAAAAATCGTCAAATTCAACCAGTTTTTTAGTCGGCATTCGCTCAATTTTTGAGATAGCCGTCTGAAACTTGTACCATTGTTTAAGTTAGGAAATTCTACGGTAGAACAACGTATAATAGTTGTACTTTTCGAAAATTTCATTTTTCGCAAAAATCTGAAGGGGGTAGGTCAGGATTTTTTGCGATTTTCGTAAATCGCCTGCCATTTCTACAATTTTTTAGATATCGATCTGATTCTTTCTGCATCTTATTCGGCTTCGGATTCCGCGTCCAAAACGCCCAGGATCATTTTAATATCTCAAAAATTGTGGAAATGGCAGGCGATTTATGAAAATCGCAAAAAATCCTGACCTACCCCCTTCAGATTTTTGCGAAAAATTAAATTTTCGAAAAGTACAACTATTATACATTGTTCTGGCGTAGAATTTCCTAACTAAAACAATGGTACCAGTTTCAGATCGCTATCTCAAAAATTGAGTGAATGCCGACCAAAAAACTGTCATAATTTGACGATTTTTCGCGATTTTCATACATCGCTCGCCATTCGCGCAATTTTCAAGATATAAAAATGATCGAATATGTTTCGAATACGCATTCTGACCCTTAATTTTACGAAGCTTGATGTCAAAAACGTAACGTAACCATAATTTCTAATTTAATATGTTAACAATCTGGATGTGTGTGAGAGGAAATTTCATATACTACACATATAAAATCTACGTAATCGGCAGAAAAATTATCTCGCATAGTATGAAACATATGTTAGGGTTTGACACCGGGCTGCGTGACAGGCTGAACATGGAGATGGAGATGGTGATGGAGATGGAGATGGAGAAGGAGGAGAGGAAGAAGACGACGTTTCTTACAAAAACCTCGAGTTTTTAGATCAAAATATCTCGCGATTGGCTTGATGGATCTTCTCGTAGTTAGGCTTAAATTACTCGGGTGGACGGCCCCTACAAGAATATCACCATAGTTATGGGGAAATATGCGGATTTAATGCCGTTTGAATACCCCGAAAACCTCGATCTAATTCTTCCGGAAAAGTGTAGTTCAGGTCTACCAGTCGGGAACTCTTGTACTTGGCCCGAGTCAAGACCTTAACTATTGATTAATATTTACACGGTAAGAAATACCATTATCATAGATAATACAGTGTAAATATTGATAGACCGTTTAAAAAATCTGGTTAATCTACGAAATACCAAGCCACTTTCTAGTTACTTTTCCACAAAATCAACGAAATCTTTACGAAAACACAAAAGTCGAAAATATTGAAATTAAACATCTTTCCACATTTACTCGCGGTAATTGTTTCAATATCCAGAATAACTTCGCGAACCAGAATGTTCCATAATGTTACCCGAAACAGACTGAACCGTACGTAAAAATATGTGAGAAATTTTGTAGGCTCAATAACGAAAGCCTGCCAAAATAGTTCGAAATGGAATGCACGCGGAAAACGCCAGCATTCCTCCGTTTCACCGTACCCACTTCTTTTTTTTTCACATTTTCCGCAGCTTTCCACTGTAATAAGATCACTTGCGCGCGGCGTGCCGTGCATCCAGAGGAAACGCGGCGCATGCATACAACTTCTGAGAAACTGTTGTGGCCGCGAGTGCGGCACGTGTACGCATAAGTGCACGCATTTGTCGTGCGGGCACAGCCTGATCGCGTGTATCCTCGCGAATCCGCATTCTTCTTCGGCCCATTTACCGAACATATTTTCATTACGAAGCCGAGGCGAGTGCTTTACCTCGCAGGTACAATACGAGCACCGAGAACGCTGCGTATGATATAGCCGCCTCATTTACGCCGGTCCCGTAAAAGATACAAATGAATGTCTGCGCAATTTAGCAAACCAGTAATGCAGACATCATAACCGCTACCGTTTATATTTATCGTAATTTCACCCTTAACGCAACGAATCATCCGGCATTCACGTTGTGATCTATTTCCAGACCGAACTCGATTTGTTTTTGCTTACGAAAAGAGAAAAAAAAGAAAGAGAGAGAGAGAGAGAGACAGAAAAAGGGTAGAACGCGAGGTAAAAAAAAATTATCGAAATTGTTCAACGAGTGGCGATTTAAAAACGTTCCCGTCGTTTCGGAGTCCTCGGGTTCCTTTAATAACCGATGTTTCTACGCTAGAGGCCCGGGTTTAAAATAGTCATGGGTATGAGAAGCATGTTAACTATACGGTGCTTTTACTTCATCGGAAGGTAACGCAGCCTCAACGGGTAACAGTTGTTCCATTAAAACGATTTGGTACTCGAGTACCTCGGTGAGTCAGCGGGTTTCGCCGGCTCTTTCGTTCTCGAGAGCCACTCCAGAGTCCCGCTCCGTGTAATTAATTCGCCGTGAAATGCTACATTAATTCGTAATGGGCCATGTGTCGTACATACCAGGTACCCCTATCCCCCCTATCTCCCCCCACCCCTACCACCCCCCTTACCGCCCCGCCATCCACGAACTCGTTTACAAGTGCGCTGGATATACAGCGCCTATTAATTGTTTTTCGGCTTACTCGAAATGCCTTGGATGCAACGGACCACCCCGTGCAACCCCCGAAATCGACCCCCACGGCTGCATCTGAAGTTGACACAGGTAATTTGGTAAGCATCAATCATTACCGCTCGTTATGCTTCGTATGCAAGTGTCGTTGAGAGATCTCGCCGGGGGAGTGTGTAAGCGATATGGTAACACAATGGATGGAGAAAACTTGTGGCAAGGGAGAATCGATAAAATAGTTAACGCGGTGGAATCTCGGTAACTTTCCGTTATGGCACGTCAACCGTGAACAAACACTTTTCGTATATGGTAAATTCATCGTCGACGATATCGCGCTGGGTATAGTTACTGGATTCTTGCGGGATTGTTATTTGGTAATTATGGTGTTATAAAAGATGTACAGGGTGTTTCATATACCATAGGACACACTTTGGTCGTGTAGATAGAGTTAGATAATATCGAAGAACGTATAACCAAGTATACGATTTCATTTTAATTATTTCTAAAATTGACTCCAAGGGTAATAAAACCTCCTGTATAATGATAATTGAGATATCAGTGACGTCTGGATTACCAAACCGACTAACCAGCCCGGAAACGGAGGTCGATGAAGGTGGAGTTCGGAAAGTTTCTCGAATACCGTGTACGCAGAGCGAACAGTGACATTGTCTCCGTCGTTTAATCACGTTTTTCACAGTTTCTCGAAAACCTTTTTACGTAGCCGGAGGGACCGAAACCGGGAACGAATAAACTTTGTTTCTTCTTCCGGGACAGATAGGGGATTTCGCGTGGGGCGGTGAAACAGAGACGGTGGAGATGGAAAAATTGGAGAAAGAGTGACGCGAAGCAGAGGGGAGTAATCGTCGTGGCGCGGGGTCTCGAACTTCGAGAACGAGAGACACGTTTCGTTGGTCTTCTTCCTCTTCTTTTTTTTTTTTTATTTTTCCACCGTAATTTTCCACAACCAAACCCCCGTGAAACTTTTACCACCGTGGTAGCGACACCGGCAGCACCGTCGATAGCGGTAATGGTCACAACCACCTAAAAAACCTCGGTTCTCGACGTGACGCGACACTTTTCAGCGTCTACCTTCTTGACGTGTCTGAGTAGCAGAGTTTTCCGCGACTTTCTTTCCGGTCCTCCTCTACCCCCACCCGTTTATTTTGATCCCCAGTTCCCACGGGATACCCGTCCGATCGGGAGTGCATACGTACCTACGGAGTACAATGTAACGAAAGAAGCACTTAGACGAACCGGTTACGACGCGGGTCGAAGGTCATCGGGAATTCTCTCTCTTACTTTCCTACAGACGTGAACGTTGGATAGACGGTCGGAGTAGGTCGAGCTGGTCCATCATTTGCCACGGGTTTATATACGAGTATTTATTGCACGGTTTGTTCGCGGAATAGGAAGATCGATTCTCCCGTTCAGACTGGAAATATCAATTTCGTGACGTTTATTAATCCTTAAATCGAACGGTGGTATTTAAAAGGCGGGCGCGCGTGCAACGTCGATTATTGCTAATAGCGTTCGTGACGGTTATCATTATTATCGTTTCATCGAGTTGTCGACGTTACCTGAAACACGAATGAATAAATACATAGATTTTCTTTGAATATTTTATTCTTTCCAGAGGGATATTCTACATGGAATGAAAATTCGCGTGAACTAAACGCGGAGAGTTAGAAGATGAAATATCGTTGCGAACTGAACGAATACAGTTCCTCGCGGAATTAGTCGCGCGGAATAGCGATGGGAATAATTACCGATTAAACGGCTGAGCCGGGTCGACGCCGCTGAACTTTCCGAATTCTGAATATCGCCGCGATTTCCGCGATTTACGAATCCCGCGCACCATTGTCTGGGGCCCCGCGAGTGAACGCGTGCGAAGCATACGCCCCGAGAAACTCGATCGACGTGGAAACGTCACCTCTCTCTCTTTCTCTCTCCCTCTCGCGCCGTTTCGCGAGAAACGTCGCCGACGAATTACTCGAAATTTTCGTCGGGACAGATTTCACGGTCTGCCTGAGACGTTCGAAAGTTTGGAGACACCGAAGCAGCAGAAGCGACGCACCGGTGGCTGCAAGGCGATAGAAGTGAGGAAGCAAGTGGAACAGAGAGAAAGAGAGAGAGAGAGAGAATGAGAGAGTGATAAAGGGAGACGAAGGGAAGGAAAGACTGAGGGAACGAGCTGAGATAAAGAGGGAAAAGGACCGAAACCGTGGGGGAAAGTTTCCCTTAATAACTATGCCGCGTAGCCTGGCAATCGAGGCGTGAACGCGAGATACGGATTAAAGGGGAGAACTTTGCTTCGGTCTTCCTACGAACAAATTCCGAAGGTTGTTTTTCGCCGTCCGTTAGGGGGAGGGGTGGGAGTGGGGGTGGGTTGAAAGGTGAGGGAAAAGGACAGTGGCCGAAGAGAACTTTATTACGGGAGCAGATATTTTTCGTCCGCTAACGACGTGGCTGAATGGAAAGTAATGTAGTACCTTGGATTCTCTCTGTAGAGAGAGAAAGAGAAAGAGAGAGAGAGAAAGAGAGGGTTACGAGAACTTTAACGGCTTCGCATTGGCGAAAAAGAAGATTGAAATTCATTGGATAAATAGAGAGCGTATCTGGAGAACCATTTGTAACGGGAAACATTGCCAATTCGAGAAGCATTGCGATGGAAATGCAATAAATCGTAGCGCGATTTTATTCGGTTATACGTGAACAATTGTAACGACACCGCTGTCACGGGTATGCATTATTCAGACATGAAAGGAACAACGATGATGATTATGTGAAAATAGTCAACAAAAGCGAGCTTACGGTATTATAATTAAATGTCAAAAAATGATAAAAAATGTTGAAAATTATTAATCGCACCATTGTACTGAAAACATAGAAATTTTCATAATCCACGTTCGAGCTACCGAATTTCAGTATATTCACTTATATTTTTAACACGATTACAATCTAAATGCAACGATACGGCGATAGGAAATTATCCGGTAATGAAAGTACGCATCTATTGTTACGGTCGAACATTATTGCCCGTATGGGATAATATCCCCTGGGGGACTCGATTATCGTACGGTTAAGCAAATTAGTCATTTAGGGGGTGGAGAAATCTCATTCGTGAGTCGCGAATCTAGACATAGCAACGATGTCCAGCGGTAAACTGGAAGAATTCGATTTTCCTCTAACCGAAATCATCCGATATCTCTCTGTAATCGAGCAAAACGTTTCGTTCAGGCAGCAGGCTGAGCTATCCAATCAGCAATGCAGCAACAAGCCAGTTACGGATAGCCGAGCGTAGCAATTACATACGTCGCGTTGCGGGCACAATGGAAATTCGCCAGACTGTTTGAAATTCGAATTACCACACGGGTATCTTGATGCAGGCGTTCCCGCCGTGCCGAATGCTATCGGGGTGTGCGCAGGCCGCGCAGGGGGGAGGAATGGTTTTGCTACCCTTGTTTTCGAAGTGCGATATACAGATAAATTTTTAATTTCCAATGGCGAAATGGTAAAAAGCCCGCGTTATCGTGTCTAACAGCGATATTTAACCGTTTTGTAAAACCGCGCTCGACCGTGGCGGCTGAATTGAAATCTTTCGTTCGGCACCGCGAATCCGATGATTCAATTATGAACAAAATCGAAACCGATCTTTAATCTACCGAGTGAATCTATAATTAAATTACCGAACCGTAATACCGATATTATGCTCATTTACGAAACGGGTATTGTTTATTATTAACGATACACGAATGCACGTACGTACGTGCATATATCAACATTTTTATATTGAATTTCCCGCCGTTAAATTTGTATTTACGCGAATCGTGATATCGATACAGTACTCCTAACGACCGCAGTAAAATCACGAGATAACGCGACGTTAGTACAGAAGCCAGACTTTACGCGCTCTAAAAAGCGTGGAAAGATGGCATAAAAGATGGTCGATAGTCCACCGGGATGGAACGTCATGTCGAAGATTACCTTAAACGAAAACCGATCCGCGAATGGAATACGTCTGTGCCGGCGTTTTTTTTTTACGAGGAGATTATAGTTTTTACGCGATCCAGACTCAGGATCTGTGCGAAACCGACGAAGGAAAATGGTGGTTCCCCTCCGGGCACCTCAACCCCCCTACCCCCTCCCTCAACCCCGACTCACCACTTGCACATCGACACTCTGTCGATTGGAGCTCATCAGCCGTTGCTGTAAAACGCGTATTGGTGTTATAAAAGTGAAATCGCTATGGGGGAGAGATTCCGACGACGAAGTTTCGATGCCGTGTTCCTGGCGCCAAGCCGGAAACTGCCCTGTTTATATCGGCAATTAACAAGTTGGCGTACGTTCGGTCGAGTCACCCCTCGTTTCGTGGCGTGCTAACGATCACGAGGGGTGTCCCTAGTTACGATTTACGAAATTTCGTAAAAGTCACCACCCCACCCCCGCGCTCCCCCCCCCCCCCTTGGCCACGATAATACAATGCCGTTTGGTTTTTCTGGTTTTGCCCCTTTTACGGCTGAAACAATAAAATTAACGAAATTCGTGGACGACGTTTTAATGAACGAGGGATCTAATTTATTGCTACGAAAGTACGGACAAGCACACCCTTCATTTTTACTGCGAATAAGTTAGACAGAGAGAAAGTAGGGGAAGGGGAGTGGGAGTGGGAGAGAATGATTAAACAGTAACGTAAGAGCTAGACATTTAAACGAGAGTAATTTAAACATAATACTATTCGACAGGGAAAATCTTGAGAGATTCTCCTCAGCAAATTTCGAACAAAACGACGCGCTCTTCTTACTTAATTGGAGTACCCCACTTTGTCTATTCCTCTTTTGATACATTCTTCAACCGGAGACTCTTCCATCGTCCACTCGTCCTTAAGATAATTAAACAGACATTGTTAATGGCCTAGTTAAAAGATCTCAGATTCAATACCGATCTCCCGAGGTGAGCAAAGGCAAAAAAATTCTTCTCCCAAAGCGAAGTTAACGTTGTTCGTCGTCGGAACGATTTCACGGTTGTCGTTGTGTTTGTTGCGGGGGCATAACGAAATCTCATTTCCCCGCGTGACGTGATTTCGATACGCGGTAGACTGGGACGCACTGCCAACCACCCTATCGAAAGGTCAATATTTGACGCGATGGCGGCCCTGTACTACAGGGGTGGTGGCCAGGATGTCGAAATAAAAAAAAAGGAACGAACGAACATCCTGAGATATTATCGGCCTCTGTACGACGTGTTTTTTTTCTTGGACCGGAAACTTTTCGGCTGACTCGCGAAAAACCATCTCCAGAGATGAGTAAGCGACGTTTTTCTGTCTCTCTCTCTCTCTCTCTCTCTCTCTCTCTCTCTCTCTCTCTCTCTCTTTCTATCTTTCTTTCAGACATAAAATAAAAAAAAAGAATGAATGATGTTCAAAAACGGACGAGAGAAAATTGCGAGGATAAAAGTCGACCGGGGGGAGAGAGAGAGAGCGGACGGGAACATAATTGCTCGGCGAGTCGTTCACGCGCGAACCTTTTTGATATGCCCACCAGTCCTGATTGCGAATGTGATTTTCCTGGAAAGTAGATTACTGGATTAAGTTCATTCCGGCTGAAGGTCCGGACGGAGCGAAGGATAACGCAGGACTCAACCGGTCGGCCGGCACTTTTGCTAATCGTGCCGACGACCCTCCTGCTTTTTGTCACTTCCAAGTCGTCGTCCGTGTAATCTCAAGTCCCGCTGCAAAGAATCGTACTAAATTGAACTTAATTACCACCCCGGGTTTTCCAGAATTTGAAAATAATGCGCACAGATTAAAGTTAATGGTTTCTGCGCGTTTCACGTGCTGTAGAATAACAAAGTTCACGGTATGTTACTAGATTTTTTAATTCCTAGATTTATCTACTCTGATCTCTTATAGGGGAGATAATTCCTATAGTTTTTATATATTAAGACACTTTAGTTTATAGTGAATTTGATGAGTTTTAGTTGCCATGTATGATATTCGAAAGATTTAACGGTATCAGGATATTTTTCCCGGTGCTTTGACAACGTCAAGTTGGCAATACGTCCCTTCATCGAGGACTAGGAAGTCGTCCTTCGATTTCCATGACAACGGATGCGAGCTTGAATGCACGTCGTTTAGGGGCGATCGACAGGCCTCTGGCCTCTCCATATTCAACGAGCGAAATTCCCGGCCTCTCCGTCACTACGACGATCTATCGTCGACTCCTTAACGTCGATCCCGTAGAACCCAGCGAGCACGGGGAACGGCTTTGTCGCGACGACAATGCCCTCCCTGGATTTCAAAGTTCGTTCCGACGTGCGTGCGAATTATTCTGGACGCCGGGAAGAAGAATATCCGCCCGGTTGTGATTCGATCGGGAAATTTGTCAGGAATTTAATAATGGATTTAAATGACTGACACCGATCGAAATCGTTTCGGTGAATAACGCTTCGAACGGGAACGTGGTTCTTGGTGTGTGTATGTGTTTTTAAAGAGAACCGGATATTAGATTTTATTATCTTCAATTTTATTGGAATGAATTATAATTATATCGAGCAATTAGTTAACTGACTTTCGTCAGCTTAAAATCGAGCTGAATAGTTAAAAAATCATAAAATTTTGATGATCTTGGACACTAAGCGATCCAGTATTAGAGCATCGATCCGAGATCCATAATTTCTCCCCAATGAACCGGATCACCTTGCGCGAATCGCTCACGTTCGCAGTCGGCAATCATTTTCGGAAATAGTTGGAAATTGGAAGAAGTGTTTTTTGCGGCAAGATTCGCCCGGGGATATAATTATAGTCACAGAACAGAAACGAAGCGTAGATGCTCCCTTGAGTAATTACACGACTTCCCGGATAACCTAACGAGTTTTATCCCTAAGGTAATAATCAAACTTTCATGACGAACGAAATTTCGAACGGAAAACGGGATCTCTAACCGAATCTACTGTAACTGCGTTCGTTATGAATATTCAATAAGTTATTTCTACCGGTACACACCTATATCCCATGATTTTATAAACCATACGATTATTCTCAAACATCTAGTTTCACGTAAAATAATTAATGTCCGTTACACAGTCATTTTTCCTCGTTGTATCCATTGATTCATTAAATAATCGCTCTTTAAATTTCACCCGACACTTACAACGTCTAATATATAATAGATTTATTATCGTCGTTAGCCGGTAAACTACAATCCTGTCATTGTGATGGAAGGTCTACGAACCAGGAAAGGGAACCTGGTACATCGGCGGTCCCCCAGCCACGCCATCGAGAGTGTATCCATTTAACTTAAGGATATTCTTGGACGTTACACCATAGAGACCAACGTGTTGTACGGGACGCGCGTGTACAACATGTAAAATGAAAACACATGCGATGCCCGATGTTATCGTCCCCTGGCGCCACGGCTCGAAAGTCTTCCCGGTTGGTCTTAACGGAAGTCCGCTCTGAGAAATTTAATCCAAACCACACGTTGTCTCAGAGACTCTTCTGTTTATTGGCACCCTGTGTGTGAAATCGTTTTCCCCGAGTTGAAACATACACCGGCGAGTGTTCTTTCGTTTCCACGTTTCCGCTTTAATTATCTTGTTAAGAACTGCTATAGATTTTAATTAATACCAGTCACTCCGGACTCACGCTCGGATATGTTAAACGGTTTGATTTATCCTCGCCAGTTTCCCTCCGAATCCTACCGTCGTTTCCCCGGTGAAACGCAATAAAACGTTATTAATACATTTCCAGGCATTATCTATCACGCTATAAAACACCTATATGGAATGAAATATCTATTAAAATATACGAACGATTTAATAACAGAATCGATTCTATTGCGCGACGTTTATACGTATAACGAATGGAATAACGTGTGTTTCCGGCAGGAATGGTAGAAATTTTCTCGTGTATTTTAACGGTAGTTCGTTGATATCGCAGGTGCCTCGGTAGTTCCTTCCGGTTCGCGGTGCGGGTAACGCGTAAGTGCAATGAATCTCCCGTCTTCCGTGAAACAAACGCGAGGTCCGGGGATCCGATTCAATGCGGCTCGTTAACGCGGCTCTTAATCACGTTCGTCTCGCGGACAATGAGCCCAATCGAGAGAAAAAGTGGTCGGTCGTGGCGGCAAATATAAATCTCGGGTGTCAGAAACAATGCGATGCGATATACGGGACGGAAAGAGGCGCAGGGTCGCCCACGCGACCGATCGTCGATACTCGTTCGAACCATTCTCTCTTCGTCTCTCTCTTTCTCTCTCTCTATCTCTCTCTCTTCCATCGGCCGCGATAGTTCTACTCGTTTTTTTTTTATTTTTTATTTTTTCGTGTGTGTACGTGTGTTTGTTGTTGTTGTTTTTTTTTGTTCCTTCTTCGTACCAAACCGGAAAGAGAGAAAAATTGCCGGTGATCAATTTTGGTATGCCGATAAAAAGCATGCGAGCGTACGTATAGCTTTTTTGCGATTTGACTCGCGAGAAAAATGTTACCTTCGAGCCGGTACTGATATATGCGCGATAAGAGAAAAATATTCCCGCTTTAACGTGGGAATGATGCATCGCCGCACCCTGTGTGTGTCTGTGTCTTACGTTGTACTACGGAGTTCTTTAGTTTTGTTTATGGACAGCCGCGTGCGCACGCGCGCGCGACGATTCGTTCAACGGATGTACCGACAATGAATGGAAATTTTGGTGTAATTTTGATTTATCTCGGTGTTATCGGTACCGCGTCGCGATATGATACGAGCGTGTAAGTTATCCGAAATACGAGTGTTACGTACAATACATACATACATATGTGCGCGAAATCGTGTACATAAACCGTTTTGTATCCACGAAGTTATAATAAATTGCTAACACAGTTAACCACCGTGGTATTACAACAATTAGCCACGCCGATGTAAACACGTAACGCTCAATTGCCACCTCAAACACCGCCGGAGTAACTACAATGGGCCGTGTACACACGTATCGTTCAATTAGAACTTAAACACAACCGTAAACTGGGCCACCGAGTGCACATATTGCCCGATAATAATCGTAAACCGTAACACCTCCACGAAACCTTCAACTACCACCGCCACCCTCCACCACCCCCGTCTAGCTTCGCCCCATTAACAAATCCATTCCCTCCCCCCTTTACGTCGAAGTGCAAGAAACTACGTTCGGCAAGTGACCAGAGACCGGAAATCCTGTCTCACGAAAGAGCCAACGGTTCAACGTAGGAGCATCGGATCGATAATCGATACAGCGAATCGTTGCCCCGTCGAATGCCCTCCGGCCGGAATTGAATTGTGAACCACCGATGTAATTGGCTCGAATCAAGCTACGTATTCCCCTCCGCCCCTTCCCCCTTCCACTTTGCGATCACAGAAGAGAGGAGAGAGGATGGATAAGGAGCGATTAAGACGAAGGACGCCACGGAAGCGAGGACGTACACTTACACGCACACACTCACACACACACACACACGCACACACTCATGCCAAACTGTATCTAGATCCTTCACCTATAAAGGAATCGGTTACGCGTGTTGAATGGTCGTTCGTGGAGGTGGATGGTAACAGAGGAGGAGGAGGAAGAGGGGAAGGGGCAACTCTTCTAGCAGGCCTGTGCACCGAGGAGACAGGAAGAATTTCATGCTCTACGAAGCAAGAGACTCTACCCGAGGGATTACCTCCAATTGATCCGACCCTGTTGCCTCCTTTCTCGCTCCTCCATAGATCCTCATACCTATCGCTTCGTCGTACCTTCATCCACCACTTTGCACGGATTCACCAGTCAGAGAGGAAAAGCCAGCGGACCTTAGAGGGTGAGTGGAGGGGGGGGAGGGTGAGGGTGAGGACCTGTACCCTCTCTGTTTCCTCTGTAGCCAGCTATCCAACCCCCCTCCCCCCATCCCTCCATCCCCCTTTCCTCACCCCCGCGTATCTGGCATTGTTCGCGCGAGAAACCAATAGCGGGAAATACATCGTTACGAAGCGACAGGAAGGAAGAAGTACTACGGGATGGTAACGACTTCGGCGTGCTCTTTGTAACGGGCTGCTCTTACAGAGGACTCCACGGGGGAGGGTATCCACGGAAGAGAGAACACGGGGGTATGCTCGATCACGCCTGATTTCGTTCTTTCCACGGCTTGGTTACGTTTTATTCCCGTTCGTCTTGAGGGGATATCGTGACACGACCCGGAGACTTCCCGTAGAGAGGCTGGGGAAGAGACACATCGTCCACGGGGATGGACGGATTTCGGTAGTCACAAAGCAAATGGGAACGCGCGATGCTTTGTGAATTTCATGAAAGTGGAAATTGCGACAATTGTTGTTTCGAGAAAATGTGAGAAATGGAGGAAAGTAGATTTCAAGTGATTTATATTTGGTATATCAAAATTTGACTTGTATCCTATTCTTTTTTATATAGATTTTTATATTGTTCAAAAGTCTCCAGGGTAGATTAACTTGATTTCCCCTGGTGTACGAGTCCGAAAATATTAATTTTACCGAAAACTAAAACTCCTTTAACGGAACCGTGCAAACATTTCACCAACCCCTATGTACGGGTTCTATTTCCTGGTCCTCCGGTCGGTCCTCTAAAACTCTCTCTCTCATCCGGTCGCGTTCTCCGACGATTTCTCGTGTCAATTAGAAGAAGTGACTCTCTCTCACGCCCGACGAAAACCCCTCGGGGTAAGAGGCGCACGTTGACAAAGTGACAATTACGCGGCACGCACGCACGAGTGGCACAAGCCACGGTTGGATAGGGGTGGTGTGTGGGGGTGGTGTCGCTGCCGAAAAGGGGGGCAAAACCACCCCGCCGCGTGTTTCGTAGTCACGTGCGGTCTCGTGTTACATTTTCATTCGGCTAATTGCCTTTTCATCGGATCCCTCGCGCCGCCGCCACGGTCTTCCTATAACCGAAAACCGCCCTGTCCCTTCGCCCTGTCTTTCTTCCTCTGCCCTTAAAGTCCCGATCGTTCTCTTTCTCTCTCTCTAACAGACGACAACGAGCTTCGAATCGCACGACCCGCGGGGATACTACGCGTCCCCGATCGTCGTCGAGGTTCAACGCAAATTGGAGGCTCCCCTTTGGCCTGAATGGTGTGGCGGTACTTACATCGGAAAGAGTGCTCTTTGCCGCGACGGAGAGAAAGGATTGATTTACAATGCCGAGGCTACGGGAAAACGTTTTGTCGTATTTCTGATGCTTGCTGCCGAGGATCTCGGGCGGAAGGGTCGTTTATCTCGAGTGGCTGTCAGGTGAAAAGTAAATAGTGATTGTCGAGGGTGAGAAACAATAGTTTTGTTTTTTCGTTGTTTGTTACTTTTCGTTGTTTAAACGGGGGATTTAATTGTATACGTTTTTAAGTAGGCCTCTTTGGGTTATTACAGTCTCGTTATTAGAGGTGAAGTTTAAAATGTTACAAAATTTCGATAATGTTGAAAATATTATTGGTAGGGCGATGTAGGTAGTGTAGTTGTATAAATATGGATATGGGAATGTCGAAGGGAAGTAGATTATTTTTTTTAGCACGAATATTTCGCTGCTAATTGCTTTATATTTTATGTAAATTATTAACGTTTTATTAAAGACCCCTCCGCTGAAAGTCTACCGAACGCAATTGCTTCCCGAGGAATTGTAATGGCGCTGCCCCTAGGGACATCGGCGTTCCGCGCAAATTGGAGGCGCTCCTTCTCGAGTAATGCTACAGCGCGATAATGAAGCCGTGAAATAGATATTGAAATAAACTAGTTTTATTCCCGGCCTCCGTTAAGCGATAAATCAGAAAATAAAAGTGCTATAAATTGCTCCCGATCGTCGCTACAAAAATACAACGATGCAAGTATAATAAAACCGTCTAAGAAATAGATATCGAAAATATAGATATATAGAATAGAATAATAACCAATTTTATCCCAACCCGGATAAATAATTCTCACGAAATATCAATCACTCTAACAGCCCGAAATAACGTAATAATTATACCATACAGTTTCCCCCGTTGGAAAAGACGAAATAATCTGCTGAATCGGATAATTAATCGATTCCCTTCAGTGTGAACGAGAAAAATAACCGTAAATAGACCGTTTCACCGGAAGACGTAAGAAAAACTCAGATATTCGTTCGCGGGAAGCACTCGAGGAGGCTTCATCTCTAATTCAGTTGGACCGTGGATGATCAAAGAACGGAAAAACATGCTTTCCGGGCCGGTTGGTATGGTTTCGGGCGATCGAGGCGCGGATACGAGTCGCAGACGGCGCAAAGAAGGATATTATCCACGAACGAGAAAGGATCGAGAAAAAGCGAAAACGCTGAAGATCAGAAGGGAAGGATCCAGCTCGAGATCACCTTTTCTCGAGAGTCATCGCGGTGGACGAGAAGTAGTCGGCCATTCATCGTTCCAGATTCGTCGTTCTCTACCTTTTTCGCTATCTGCTCGGGAACCGACTTTAGTCAACTTTCTTCTTTATTTCAAGTGGACTCGATTATCTTCTCATTTCGTGGAACGTTCTCGAGCATTAGGCCGGCTGGGTCAGTGCCAAGACAATTTCCAGTCGAAAGGTGGTTGCCGGATCCGCGGAATATAATAAATGCAATCTTAATTCTCGTTTCCTTTTACCCATCGACCAATCTCTCTCTCTCTCTCTCTCTCTCTCTCTTCTCTTTACCGTTTCTTAATCGAGAATTCAAGGAGGAAACTTAAAACGTCGATGGATAAAGTAAGTAACCGAACCGAAGCAAGTACATCGTTGGTGAATTTCCAAGAATTTTTATCGTCCCTACCATCCATGATCATGGATGGTATCCTCTTCTCCTTTTAATTTCAGTTCCTTATTCGTTTTTCTTTTTCTTTTTTGTTCTTTTATCGTCGTTCGACGTACACCGGTATCTCAATTTAACATCGACGGAGGACGCCCGCGAATATTGATACGGTTCTCCCGAGTCGCCGCACGTTTTAATTTACTATTATTACGAATACTTAAGGGATCATTGAGCCGGACTAATTCTTATTTCTTTCGCTCGCTTTCACACCGACCGACCGCTGGAAAAAACTTTTCCTAAAGCCAGCCGACGTTACGATTATCGGAATTAAATAAACCTTGTAATCGCTTATAACGCCGAATCGTTATCGTTCTATAATTAATACCCGGCCGGAGAACTCGCCCGTGTAAAATGCGTAAATTATAGGAGCAAAGGAAGAGTTAACGAACTGGTAGCGAAACGTTAGCAGGTGAAACGGTGCGCCCGGCAACGGGTAAAGTTAATTTCAGCTTAGCGTTATGACGACAACCGGTAGGTATATGTATCTAGTAGCCGGTGACCTTGGCCGGTGGTAGATCGGTGGGGAATAAAAAAAAACAAAAAAAAATGCCAAAATGATGTCGGCATAAAAAGTATTTAACGATCCAACGTTCGGCCTGGCACCGCCCTTGCCGCCGAAACACCGAAAGCTTGCACTCGATAATTTGTGGCTCGCGAACCACCGGCGTGGAACCAGCCTCGGTGTAATTACCAAGGTAAATAATGCTTCCCGGCATCCAATGGCGTAACTCCGTTCAGGAATAAATTCGACTCTATATACGTGCCCGGCATGTGGAATGTCGGTCTCCGTAGCCAGGGTTCCGCGTCCGCGGAACGAGGAAACGGAGAGATCGTTACGATAATCACGGATACGTTTTATTTCAGTCTTTTTTTCTCTCCTTGTTTTGTCCCGAAGATTTGTTTCCCGGGGAAATACATTTCCGCCTGTGTTTTCCAATGAACCGTGTAGAGACTGGAGAGGGAGTGGAGAGGGGGAGGGGGTGGTTAAAATATCGTTCAATATATCTCGCGTAAATACCTCAAAGTGTCCGGATGATTCGTTGCACCCGCGCATACCCGTTTATCTGTTCCCAAACATTTAATATATATCGAACGAATATTGTATTCGCAAAAATAAAAAACACACACACAGACACAACACACACTCGTCTATTTCACTCTGACACTTGAACATTGTTATTCCGACACGGTTAGCCGAGAGACTCTACACGAATCGTTTCATTCGATTCATTTTTCTCACACCGGATCCATCCGGTCGTTAACAGGTAATTAAGCACGCAGTCCGAGTTACACCGACTCGTCGACGGATAATCCGATTGTATCGGATTTTCACCAGGTAACTTTCCACCGACCACGCTAGCGAATTACCTTTACGGCGGCCCAGAGCGAAAGAAATCTTACCCCGGAGGCGGGGGGGGGGAGCTCATAATTTCCTCGTGCCGGTGCACCACGTCGGAAGACCCACGCGCGCAATTCGCGACTCCGTTTTTGCGTGCAATCTCAGGTAACACGAGACGGCGAGACGCGCCGCAAGATGCGAGGAAGTCTTATGAACTCACCTTAAGCTCGGCCGTACTCCTTCCCGGCTAACGAGCCACGAACGGAGAAACAGCTAGTCGGTAATTGGATCGGCCGATCGACTCCTTTATGCGCGGACTTCGTCCGGTCTTCGAAGAGAGCCGGTCTTCCTCAAAACCCACCACCGTGCACAGTACACCGTGCCAAGACGAAGCTGGGGGTCACGGTAACGTTATTAACCCGTAATCGAGCTCCGGGCAAACAATGAGGCGGTTTAGTCAAGCCGGTGTACTCTCTCGCGATCGTGCCCTCCGGGACCTCGAAGAACCCTCACTGTGGCCAAACTTCGCCACCCTTGATCAGAAGTTTCGCTCCCCCCCCCCCCAGCCGCGTTATGCAAACTCCCTTGTTTCCGATCTGTGAAACCGGCGTACTTCCAACGGCGGCCAATGTCTTTTTAACGTCGCGAGCTCTCTCTGACCGTCGGTGGGCCAACCGTTAAATTAAGTTATGGAACACGAAGATTTCGGTGGGGAACTGGTGTAGCAACGAAACGATCGGCTAATTAAGTTGGTTATGATTTTAACGTTTGAGGGATTTAAACGATGGAACGGTGTTTGATTGTATTGAAGGACGTTTATAAGTATTTTCTCGCGTGTATCTAGATAGTATACGTGTGATTTCTAATCTGGGAATGGTTGTGGTACGTGCGGAAGAGTGTAGAAAATTCCAAACGTGCGATTCTTGATAGTTAATTAAGCGGAAGCTTTGAAATGCCATGAGAGTGCCCAATGGAATCCAACGGTTCGTGGCGTTAGCAATAAAGAGGGGGATACAGAAATTACTGTAATGATCGATGTACCAAACTCTGCGAATGGAAGGGTAGACGTGAATTTATGGGAAAACTTTCGTCAGTCCCCTGAAACTTCGAGTAATAACGTTCCTATTGCCTATTACGGTGTAACAAGACTGAAGTCGAGAAGTAAAAATTAACGTCGTCGTGTAACACGTTAATTAATACTTAGCCTGAACATGGCAAGGGTGTCTGACTCGCTTTAATCGAATCTACGAAGCTTTGTAAAATCTGTGACATACCGTTAAATCTAAACGATCCGTGATAAACGTGACCAAGATGTTTCCTGAATTTCGATGAAAAAATATCTACTCGAAATACCGTGCTTGTAACCGAACACGGATTTTTCTCGTTACCGTAGACGCTCGGCATGAAATAACGAGATTTCGCTATTGACTTTGAACAGGGATCGACGCAGGAAGTGAACTCGTCGGGAACACCATGGAGGTACGGCAGTGATGAGCCCGTGCCGAAGGGATTTCCATAACTGAGTCGACCGGACGCAGAGTTGCCTTGTCGGCCGAGCTGTCGCTGCAACCGGTGCAAGCGTATTCGATTTTCACGGGTCACATCGCCGGAAACTTATTATTCTCCGACAGAAGAGACAGGGAGAAGTTATATAAAGGCGAAAAGAGCGACGAACGATCGTCAATGGAAAACAAAACCGTTCGCAGATCGAATGCACCTATTTGTGGGTAAAGCTAACTCGACGAGAAAGAAAGAAAGAGAGAGAGAGAGAGAGAAAGAAATTTTCGATTTCCAATAAACTTTTAAACTACCATTCAACCAATTATCTGTCATCTGTTATCTGTCCTATTATATTTATCGGTGTACTCGGTGAACATTTACGAAGATTTTTAATAAATATAATAGACAGTCATTAAGCGAAAGAATAAATTGGAATGTTATTAACATGTACAATAAGATTTGTCTATCGGCTTTCGTTTGTTAACGTAATGCCGTTGGTACTCGAGTATCGGAGATTCCGTACAATCGTTTATCTGACTGTTTGAGTATTCAATTGTTCGCGTTATCGGGTTCCCGTGCAAGTCCGTCGTACGTCCTATCCGGCCGGTATACTTATCTGTATCTCAATTTCCAATGAAAAAAATAAAAAATACTTGATGCCGTGCTTTCATCGGGAAACGTTTAAATCCTCTTTAATTACTTCAGCTTCCCTCCGTCAACTATGTCGGCACTATTGGAGATAACGATTTGAAAAGACGGCATTCTTGCCGCGGCGTTCCCCGATGGAAACGGTTTTCTGAACTTTCTTAGTCATTCCAACGTCCGTAGACGGTAGGTGGCCGTCGTATGTCCCATTGTCGAGGAAGAGATCACGATTTCGTGACTTCGTGAGCGCGGCTTCGTGAACGGTGGGCGTATCGATCGTTCGCTCTCGATGCCAATAAGATCCTTAGGTAAATCCTAAGCCGATGAGACGAAGTCGGAGATCAGCGAGCAAAGACCTAAAGGCTCCGAGGCAACGGGCTAATCCTAATTGAGTCGCCTTATATAAGTCCGACCAGTCACTCTTTCTCTACCTTCAATCTCATCCTTTCTCTCTTTCTCTCTTTCTTTGCCGATTCATCCCTTTCTATCCCATCATCTCGCTACAAGTTAAAAAAAAAATGAGAATGTATAGTTCCATTGGCGACGACTACGTTCTCGGATGGATTTTTGAAATTGATTTTCCCAGGTTCATCTGTACGGACGAACGATTCATGCCGCGGATCCAGAAAACGAACGAATCGTACGATCTGTAATAGCACCTGCTTATTCCTTGATGATCGATAGAGCTGGAACTTTCATTAAAATCGAATTCGTTGGACGTAGATATACGGTTTTATTTGCGCACCGTTCGTACTCGATTGTTCGTTCTTTCGAAACGATCGATGAAATTTGTATAATACAGGCCTTCGTGTCCGATCTGTTAAATGTTTTATGATATTCCAAGCGGGCTCTAACCGTTGTTTTTATCGAACGGCGTGTGTATTCTTATCGTCACCTAGTTCCCTCAGCCGTGAATCGGGACAGCTATTTGTCACGACCTCGTAGTAGTGTGTTTTACTTTTCACTCGTTCAAATCGAAATCCCCGGCACACCGAAGAAGACGTACTTACTCTCCAAGCACAAGTGCTTTTATTTTTCAACAACCGTTCAAGGGGACATCCGTGTGGATTGCCAACCGACTTAAATTCGATTCCCGGTCGTTTGATGTTCCCGTAACCGTTGGTAATGGGGCGCCAGGGTGATCCGGTAGTATCCCCCGTCAATGTTTCTCGAGAGACCAACGACGCCGACGACGGAATTTCAAGTCCAGGAGAAACATAGTGCTCACGACGGTGGGTGTGTGATCCTTTGATCCATTGTCTCGACGAAGGAGAGGAGAGGCGTCGGAGAGCCTCCGGGGAGCGTCGCCGTCGCGCCGGCAGAAAGGCGAATTCTAATTTGACGAATGAGAAAGTTTCAAGGAGAGCGATGCCTCGGAACTCCCTGGCTGCGGTGCGACAAAGGGCGTCAAAGACGGCGAGCAGTGCTATTACGATATGTAAAAAAAAAAAAAAAAAAAGAAATGCGATGCCGTTCATCTGAATCGGGGAGAAGTCTGTTCCCGTCGTGTTCAAAGAAAAGGATGAAAAGAAGAGAGATACTCCGCGGTCGGACCGGCAATGGACAAGGTACGAATTCAAAGGATTTTCTTGAAAAGTTGTTTCGAGCTTATGATGATCACGGTACAATCCGCAATCACGCAAGTTCGCTTTTCTTTTTCTCATTTTTTTTTCCGTTTTGTTTCGTCGTGCTCTCGAACATTTAAATGGTACGGATAAAGAACATTGGTTCCCGAAGTAAAACTCAAGCACAATGCCGTGGAAGATTTCAATCCCGGATTACTTACTGTTGCAACGAGTAATCAAGCTTCTTCGAAGTTACGAAGTTACTACCCTGACAGAAGTGAATCAGATTAAAAATATACCTGCTACGTCGATTAATCTTATCGGTCGATCGAAATATTCGTCTCATTAAAACACGAATAAGAACGAGAAGAAAAAACACACCTTCCCGTATAAACAATCGATATTTAACATTTTACATTCTACATTCCGTTAACCCGGAAGTCACTTCTGTCTCTCCACCCGGGTACACGACAAAGTTCCCTGAACATTAACAGATGTTATCCATTCACTCGAGACAGCAGATCAAGATAACCGTACGAATGCTCAGCGGCCGGATCACGGTGAACACGACGAAGACGAATTCCGATTTGACGTACATGAAACTTTCTGAACGGAACGGCTCGTGTCCAGGCGTTCCTAGTAGGAACTACAAAGTGAACGATAAAGAATGTCAAAAAGGACGACGTTAAATGGTGTGTATCAAACGAAAGAGGGGGACCATTACTTCCCAAAAAAAAACAAATAAAAAAAAACAAAGTTAAAGAAGAATGAACGACAATCGTTCTGAAGGACCCAAACAGGCGAACAGAACGGAGAAACGTTCGTGAACGTCGTTGCCGAACGACGAAGAAAACACGTCGACGAGAGGCGAGGCCGTAAGGCGGGGAAGAACACGAAAACTCGGTGCCTCGTAATTAATAACCGTTCGAGAGAGCGTGCAGAGGCGTGGGCGTCGCAAAGTGGCTGTCGTTAGTCGCCCGTTGGGACGGCGCCTTGCCGGCTGTGGACCAGAACCGTTCGCACTTCGTACTTCTCGCGCGCACCCTTTACGGCCGAGGGGCCCTCGAAAAGCCGATTTCGTAATATTTCACGATAATGAGAAAAATTCCAAGTAATTATCACCGGCCGTTCCGGGGATTCCCGACGCCGGAAAGTGGAACATTATTTCACGGGGGATAATCGCGCGTGATTTGCCGCGACACGTTCTGGACGGTTTAATTATTTCCAGGGGATGATTTTTTTGCTGATACCTGTGAGAAATTCTGGGTGATTATTTGAAATATTCGAGTTATTTGAAACACTGTTACGAGGCTGCGCTCATCCTCCTCTCTCACTCTTCTCTTTTTTTTATTTTTTTTTTTTTTTTGACGCCGATGAGATTGTTGGCGAAAAATGTGAATGATTTTACAGAACCGGCGGAAATATTCCCGCTGGAAATTTCCGTCGTCGACGTGTTCGGTTCTTCGATTTCTACGGAACCTAACTTTCATCCTGACAACCTCAATAAGATTTTTCCGCGCGGTAAAGACCGATAGAAAGAGACAGACGTTCTTCCTGCGACGATAGCGATGCCGGGGCTTCTAGATGGAAACGTCGCGCGACCTCGTCGTTCCGAAAAGCCACCGTTATAGAGGAACGATTCAATGTCCTGAAAATCGGAAGATCCGTAAGGACGTAAGCTGCTTCTTCTGGAACGAGATCAAAATCAAGGGGAACCTTGCTCCCGTTGCACAGATTTCATCCTTACTTTTATTTTTTTCTCTCTTTCTCTCTCTTTCTCTCTCTTTCTCCCCTCTTCCATCATTCCTCGGAATGTCCCAGCGACAGGATCGTAAATAATAGAGACACTTTCGTAACCACTGCACTCGCGCAGCGACGACACGCGATACGTTACCCCGGTTCCCGATATCTCGCGAATCTACAAATGCAAACGAGCGTCGACGCAAACCGGTACGTCGCGGAACGTCGTGGAACCGGTGGAAAATAAATTTCAACCTATCCACCGGGGTTCTAGTATTTCCGGGACTGCGAGATTCCACAGGAACAACCCCGGGTCGACTAACGAAATCTTCTTCCCGCGCGCACCGGAACGAGACACGATCGACGATCTCGCGTTCTCATCTCGCCAAAAAAAAAAAACAAGCACACAGTCGGAGGAGAAGAGGTGGTTCTCCTCGTGGCAAATTGAAAGAACCGTGGACGCGTAAGCGGCTTCCTCGGCAACGTGGCCGGAAGAAACCCGGGAGGAAAGCTGGACGGATTCCGACGTCGGGCAATTTCGCGCGATGCCCGGGTTAGATCGAAGGACGTTCGATCTGTAGATCTGATCGATACCAATCGGCAAGGGTATCGATGGTCGTCCGTCCGTAAAATTGATTCCGTTTCCCGAGCGTCTCCCGAGGGCTGATCGCGGGACGCAAAATCTCGTGGGAAACGAAAGGTGATTCCTTGCCTCTCTTCTTTCTACATTTTCGCATTCGGTTTTCTTACCTCCTTTTTTTCTGTCCATCCTTCGCCCTCTTATATTCTCTCCTCTACCCTTTTCCTTCTCTTTCCTTCTCTTTCTCTAACAGACCAACGTGGGACACACCGATGTTCCCTGTGTTTTATTTCTTCCTGTCCACCCCGGTTTCCACGACTCGATCTCTCTTTCTCTCTCTTTCTCTCTCTCTCTCTCTCTTTACGTTTGCTCGACTGCCCGGGTCTGTTGTTTGCTTTCCCGAAAGCAGCCCTGCCTTGCTCGTCAGCTCGATAAGATTTGTCCCTCGACCTCGAGTGTCCCTAGCACCGCAAACGCTCTACACGGAACGACCGTGTTCTCCCTCGGGTCCCGGCCCGAGTGCCATTTTATAAACGATAAGTCTTCCTCGCGAGATGACCGACTATTTGCTTTTCCCTGGCTACCTTTCCTTCCCACGTGGTCAACACCACGTCTTTAACCCCACGTTACTTGTTCCCGATGATCGTGAACGTGTGCGCTGCGAGAAATTGGCACGTTATCCTGGTAGATTTCCGCGGATTAATCGACGTTCCATTTAAATGAGAATAATATCGGCAATTAGAGGCTCGTAAAATTGAAGATTGGATATTCAAGGTGTATAATCGATGAGCTGGTATATTGAGACACTTCTCTTCGGGGCGCGCTTATAGAGTAGAATAATCGTAAAATAGAATTAAACGGGCGTAAAGACGGGAATGGCGAAGGGGACGACAGGTTCGACTGTTTCTTTCGTTTTTTTCTTGTTATTTTTTTTTCCTTCGCGACGGGAAGTTGGAGTAATGCGGAAAGTTTCGCAGTAGCTGCTGGCGTTAAATCGTATATCGACAGGCGTTATGGCGTTAAAAAGATCATGGATTACCATGAGCCGAAGATACGGACGGGGAGGGAGGGGGGAGGGGGGAGAAAAGCTCGTAGTGCATAAAGTAAACCAGTCGTAAAATAGATTTCGAGATATTCAAAGCGACGGTGCTTAAGAAGCGAAAAACGACGATGGCTATAAAACGGAGTTTCTTAATTTAAGACTAGTTTACAGGCTGCGTCGATAACGTGCCGGATCGCGCGCGATATTTTCTTTTTGTAATGCCAAGGATCAAATTCCCTGTAAGTACAGCCACGGCGTCGATCGTAAGTACATCGAATTGCTCGTATTTCAGGAATACGGTTCTTTAATGATATTTTATGTGCCCGTGAGTATCTACGCGGTATGGATCGATTCTAATTTGAGAAATAGGAACCGGAATTTGCGAGACTTGCGCGAACACGTATTTTCAATCGGCCACGTCGTATATTTCATTCACGGCCGCACCCTGCGCGATAGAATAAAGAAACATTATTTCATCCAATGATATTATCATAGTTTCACTCGATCATAGAAAAATTAGTGATTTAAATTACTAACGTTCTCGTAATTTCAACGGTGAAGGTTACACGCCTCTCACTCGAACGTTATAGTGTACTATAATTCGATCTTTAATTAAAAGTATCTTTTACAAACTGTTCTTTTTGAAACGAATAATTATTTATCTTCTACCGTTACTATTATCGTTGACCCGGTTCGCTTTATGTTGACGTTTCGGCTAATTAATTATCGCGACAATTTCAGTTATCACGATCGAATTGGCCAAGAACAACCGTGGCACATCGATCTTCTTTGAGTCGAGATACCAACCACCCTTTCAGCGGATACAGTCGTTCTGCATGGTCACCCTTGAGCAGATTCACGGCTGCGAAAAACGACGAGCGCACGTCGATCGTATCGCGGGGTTTCTCTTTCCCTCTCGTTTCTTTTTTTCCCTTCCGATTAGTATCCGCGGCGCGCTGCCACCAGAGGACTACGAACGTGACGTCGAAACGAGACAAAAGTGGCTCCGGCTCTTTCGAACGACCGCTTTCTCACGGCCCGCCGGAGTCTCTAGAATGATTCGGATTGAATGGTTCATTGATCAACGCGTTACAACACATTGCCGTCGCGATTGTATTTACAGTCGCAAATATCTTTGATTACCTAATAATTTCCATGTATCTAGATAAAGTAACATACCGTGCCTCGTGTACGGTGGATACGTGAAATATTATTTTTTCAAATTCCATCGCATCGTCGGCATATATGTATGTATGTATATAAAATCGGCTTTATTTTGCTATTTTTCGTCGAAAATGTAGAAATGCGATGTAACGGTGGTAACGCGATTCGGCGAAGTGCAGCTGCAGTTCTTTCGCCGTTTATCTCTAAACCGCGGAAAAACCGTCCTGAATAAACAGGGGCTAGTTTCGTTGGTTCGAATGCGGTCTGCCATGGAAATTAAAAAAAAAAAAAAAAAAACACAAAAAAAATAGATGAACGAAGAAGGAGGGGCGGTGCAGGCAGGTTTGCAAGCACTGCGAATAAAGTTTCGCCGAGGCTAATTCGATCGAAAAAATTCCGTGGGGGATTCCCTCTCTTCCGACGAGTGCCGCGCGTGAAACTTTTATTTTTCGTTTTCGTGCCGAGTTCGGACCCGGCCGGACGCTCGTCCATTTATATGATTAAATTCCACCTGATACGCTCCCGTTCCGTCAAAACTTTACAGACTACCTTGGAGAAAAAAGGATAGCTTTCGAGAGAGATTCGATAAAGACGGAAGAGACGGTTTCTTTAGCCATTTCTACGCGATATGTCGCTGTCGAGTTTCACCGTGCCGCGGAACGATGGCAATGTTATTAAATTGCTACTCGCTCGGCGTCTGTTATGCTTCATCGCTTGCGCGATGCACATTTCGAGGTATTCCTCTGTACGCTTTTCGTTCTCATCAAATGCATATCACGGTTCTCTCCGTACGATATCTGAGCGCCGAAAATTCATGCAATTTTTCGACTACGAAATTCTGCCAGACGCGGAATAAATATTCCTGTAACGTTGAATTTTCCCGTGTGTTCGACAACGTTGCGAGAAACGAGCCGGATTCTTTTGTACATACGTTACGAGTCGAGGGAAGAAGAAGAAGAGGAAGAGGAAGAGGAAGAGGAGGAGGAGGAAGAAGAAGAATTATTTGTCAGTTTATTTACACGTGGGTTGTGTTACAGGGATCTTCCGAACGAAGGAAGACAAATTCAAAGCGACGGCAAAAGTTTCATGGAACAACTTCGAAGATAGTTTCCTGATCCGCGGCGTGGTCACTATTTCCGAACGTAAAACTTTCGGTGTACATAACTCACCGACAAAAGTCACTTACCCGTGTATACCTCGATAAATATTGTATTTACACGGTTTTCCCGTCATATCTCAAACTTCCGCGACATAATCACAATACGGGAAAGAGTTACAAACTCGCGCATTCAGGCTGGCAATGATACTCGCCGAACTACGGCAATAGTTTCGTCGAAACAACTTACAAACTTGTTGAAACTCGCGTTGTACACTCATCGTTTGTGCTCTTAGATTTTGACGCCTGAAATAAGATAAACGGAGCAACACGAACAAACAATAAATTTACACAGACTATTATATAAATTATAATAACAGTAAAACATCATTTAGATTATTATTTCGAATAAATTTTAAGCATTTCACCCCCGAATTTACGAGGTGTTCAAGAACAAAAAAAAATCGCGTGTACATCGATTAGCTGGCGTCGCGATATCAAAGGTTATCCGTGCCTGAAATATAACACTCCAACGAAACGGGAACAAAGCGCAACAAGAAAGCACCTTTATCCAACGTCCGGCGCAAAACGCGGTCGAGGCTATATTTTCTTACGAGTGCACTCGCCTGTTGCGGTTCTCCCTGTGCGTTCGCATCGGTAACGAGCGACGTTATGGACAGAAGCTTCGTGAAACGGCTAGGTTTCGACGTAATTCACCCGGCAAGAGCCACTTTGCCATCGGCCGCGGTTCCAGTCTACCCGAAGGGGGCGTATATGAGAGAGACCAAGAAGAGAAACGAGTTGCGTGAAAGTACCATTGGGAGGGGGGTGGGGTGGGGAGGGTGAAAGCAGGAAAAGTGAGAGAAAGAGAGACAACGAGAGCGAAAATCCGGTGAAAAAAAAGGACAAACGATATCGAGGCTCATACGTCAGAACGATCGAATAATGGCGATGGCAGAGGGTCAGAATGAGTAAGGGGGGTAGGGGGTGAATATTCTTCCCACCCTCCTTTTAGCATATCGTTACTTCGGTACTCGAGTACGGCTGCGTTTAACGACCAACGGAACAGCGAACCCCTCGATCGTCCTCTTTCGTCCTGCGACACAAAAAAGCCAACACACGGACCACCGAGACGCAAAGAGTGCTCGCGACGTCTCAATTGACTCGGTAACGGCTGATTTATGGGCCGATTCACGGGTATCCGAGCCGCGAAACCGTCGTTGCAACGCGCGGGAAAGTGCGAGTGGAAGCTTCGGTCCGTTCGTTTTCTCCCATGGGAGGTCGGAATCTCGTTTGAGACACGTTCGCCGGGATCGCGTGAAACCTACGGTGTACCGGAAGTCTGGCCAGTAGGGATTTATTGACGGATCGTTCGTTCGAATGGTACTGGTCGAACGGTTCTCCGTTGTGTATGCGTTAATTAGTTGGATAATTGATAATAAAACTGTGGCGTTATATATTGTATATGTCTGTATAACCGTGGGATATACGTACATATGTATATGTATAGAATTAATTGCGTTTACGGATCGGTGAATGTTGGCTCGTTAATCAAACAGTTGACATTTTCAGGCCGGTTTTATAAAAAAAAAATAATAACAGGACAGGGATGAATACCATGTGTTTGTAGAGTAATGTCTATTTGCTCGTACCGACGGACCGCGAAATCAATTTGAAGGTTGGAAAGATGCCGGTCCGATATGAAAAACAATGATTTCGAACGCGAAAAAATAAATGGTAACCTCTCAACCCCTCTATTCTCTCTTCCTCCCTTCCTCTCTCACCCCCTCTCTCGTTCACTCTTTCTCTCTTTCAATTGTTTCCCCTCCAAAACGAGAGCGAAAGCATCGTACCGAAAAAACGGGAGAACGGACGAGGGTACGTTTAAAAAAAAGATTTTTTCCGCCGCCCTGGACAAATTTAACGGCGGCCGCGACGACGACGCCGCCGTCGCATCGGGAAAACCGTAGGTTTTTGTCGACGGTGTACCGCACACGGTCGCGTCTTCCGCGACGAATTACGGCCGAGCTTAGTTCAATATTGACCCGGGCAAACGTGTGGCGAATATTATTACACCATCTGCATAATTTCTGTATTCAGTCGGCGCTCCCTGAAACGCGTCTGTAATTACTTCGGTTGCCGTGAGGTCGTGGAGGACGAGGGTGCCGATGCGCGTGGCGACGTGGATACGCTTTCCGTGGAAACGCGGTGGAGTGCGTGTATACGTTATGTAAATGCTGTATACGGGGTAATTGGACGATCGTACGCGCGTCCGAAACGACGATTTTCTCGTCGACGTGCAGCTCTTACGGTAACCGCGGCTTACCGGAATCACGGAGAGCCAAGACCTCCGTTGGTGCTTAACCGATATCGCTGTGTCCTTGTTCGATTTTAACCCAACCACCTTTGCCTTTAATCTTCCCGCCAGCGCCCGCGACGCTTACTGATTTCGAAGCTTGCGGTGTTTACCGGGTGGAAATCTAGTTTACTACTTAGATGGGAAATCGAATTTCCTTGGCGTCAGTCGGCGAACGTTTCCATCGATAACCCGTTAACGTTCGACGAAATAAATAGAAGTATAAACAGTAACGATGGAACAAAGAACGAATATGTACGATCGGAGGGGATTTATATTTAATTGTAATTAATAATAATAATAATATGATAAATGTACCTTTGACGAGGGAGGAATGAAATTGAAAGTAGAATAGAACCGGTAATGCCGGATTTTGATTTTCTTTTCCATCGGAATAATTCGTTGGGCGGGTAAATCGTAGGATATTTAAAAAAGTCAATGGGTTTTATGTAAATTTGTAATAACCGGTAATTTAACGTGATTCCTCCGACTCATCCGGCATTCTCTCTGCGGTGTTAAAAAATTGTCCGTGTAGTCTTTTTTTCGGCAGTACCAAATTAACTCTCCATTCGTACATAACGGCTTCCTCTCTCACATGGAACGCGACATTGGATTTACGCGTCGAATACCGCGTTCTCAATGGGCGGAGGAACGTTCACCGTTACAATGGAGATCGTGAACATTTTAATTCATGAACCGATGAATTAATCATTACTTGCAAATGTACTCTGTCTGGAATCTCGATTAAGGCCTTGAGCTATTCTTGCCGTACTGCAGTTTGTCATATCTTTGCATGCTCCGGGACACCGATAATAAATTCGGTAGTGTAATTAAACGATAATTGCAAGTCATACTTATTAATCCTCCTAAATGAATATTTCTTCATTTTCATCAAAACCTACAGACAACCCAGAATTATTTCGATAAAAAAAACACATATACATCGATATAATTAAAACAACTGACTTCCTAATCAAATCACTATCTCCCAATTAAATCTCTATTAACGAAACCTTTATTAGTCCATCTCACGAACAATCCTAAATATTCGCGAAATTCATCCCGGTAACATTCACATTTATTCGCTCAAGATTTGAGTACCCGTCTAAAAAAAGAAACATACTCCCGATAGCGGCATTCTTCCCGCGACAAAAATACCATTCGTCGGGAATCTATCGGGGAATCCCAGCTAGCCGGTACGAGGACTTAATCGTCGAAGAGGTGGTTTCCGTCGGCGATCGGTCGCGACGCGGAAAGTACGCTGATTGTGAATCGAGCTGATTGCCCGAGTGCCGGCGGCGTTCAAACATCGTCCACAAAGGCGGTAATACCAGGGCCGTGGCTATGGCGCCCTCCCTAAAACGATTATCCACTCGACGAGCCCTCGCTCGAGGGGGGGAGGGTTAGCCGCCACGTAACGACGTATTGTGAGAGGACCTCCTCTCGTCGTGAAAACCCTGCGGGGACTTCCTACCTTCGACGCAGGAAAATCCTCCGAGAGTATCCTCTCGAGACTCCACCCACCCCACCCCACCCACCCCCCTTCCCGAATATCCTCTCCTTGACAATGTCACCCTTCCTCGAGGACCCGATCAACACCGAACATCGACGAGTTCCGCGTGGATCACGTGGATACGTTCCCTGTGTGTTCGTCTTTCTAGCTGTTGCGAACCGTAGATCCGTGGCGAGTGTGTTCTCGAGAGCTCGAAAAGTCGATTTCCGCGAAACACCGGCGCGCCAACACCGTGCACCGGGGGATTAATATTTGTTTCTCCCTGCTGATTCCTGCGGGCAACAATACGACGGGGATCGGATGAATACACGCTGGTTGGTCGTGGGACTGAGTGTACGTTGCGCTTTTGTACGGTCCTGGTGGAATAAAAGGAGATAAGTTTTGAAAGTTCTCCGTTGGTCCGCGGAACTGTTATTGGTAAATTCGTTGTAACGCGTTGTTTGGAATCATTCGCGTATGTGGGTATAGGAGAAATGGAGAGGAATTTAGCGGTGGACCGGTGGTAGATAAAAAGAAACAGTATAATTCTATGTACATGTGCATTGAGAGACCAGGATTCGATTCTCATGGTTGCCGGAGGACTAATATTTTGTTTCTACGTACCGATTCCTGGGGTTCATGGTACGGCAGTTCGGATGAATGGCGGCTCTCTGAGAGTCTCTTTCTTGTGCTTTTTTATTTGCGACTTTGCCTGTATTCAACGTAACAAGTTTCTAAGAGGAATAAAAACGTCGCGTTTCATCGGCTTCCAAGTTTAGCCGGCGGGGTAGTAGCAGTCGGTCGGTGTATAGAACTGTTGTAGAGACGTTGCATAATACAAATGTGTCATTGTATCCCTATAAATACGAATATCTGTCGTAAACGAACGAATTTGAAGCGGCACGAACGATGTACCACCGTTTCGTTTTTATAATTCGTTGGGAAAAAGAACGAAACGTTCGTTAACGGATTAAAAATGTTATTTCGCGAGACAACGTTGCGAAACGTGTTTTTCTTTTTTTTTCTTTCACTCTTTTGTGATACCAGGGTGACATTTTCTCGGACGACAACGTCCGATCCGAAAATACACGTACAGCTACATCAGGTATAATAGATGAAGAACGAGGTAATGGAATACTTGGTCATGCAAACGTACGTCTGAGCTCCACGGGAAAAATAACCCTCTTCAACCCCTTCGGGTGAATTTCACTTCCGTATTACGATTATATGTCCCCCCTATATTCCGCGTACGTGTATCGGCATATTCACATTTTAAAGTATCGGTCGTATCGAACTACCCTCGTAAAACCCCCGTGATCGGAAGTTACGAACGAAGCGCTAAGGAACCGTACCTTATGAAAGTCGTAATCGTTATTAAAACGAATAATATTATAAAATATTACAACTGTCTCCTACTATCATATATTTCACTTACATTTTAACACCTATTTTTATCTAAAAATCTCCATACATAAAGAAATCAGAGTTTAAACAATTGCACTATAAAACCACGAAAATATTTCCATGAAAATTAATATGGTTAAAGTTCAAATATATTAACAATAATCTATTTTATGAAAATTGATTACTCATTCGTTGTGTCGACGATTCCCGACGATTCCCAGTCATCGATCATCTCACGCGAATACGCAGTACATACCCATCGTCTATCGTCCCGCGTACAAGAACTTTCGCCATGAATAGCTGATGGCTAATAAGTATTTCGGTGTAACATTTCGTGGCCGAGCCGCGGAGCCCTCTTAGCGGCGGTTGAATTAATAATACTCGCCGACGTGTTTCCTAAACATGCGACACCGTCTCGAACGGAAGATACTGCCCTCCGTTTCCTCATCCCTCAGCAGCCCTCCGGTTTCCATCCACTTTCGTCACGGATATATAAGAGTGAGCACCAGGGGGGGGCGGGTTTTCTCGAGTTTGCGAAGACAACAGCTGCACGCTCGTTGAAATATTAAGGAGCTCTATATGAGAGCTAGATCCCGGGAACAACCCTTTAGGAACGCGATCGATCTGATAGCGAGGCACCATGGTTCCACAACCTTGTGATCGATAGATGGTCTATACGTATGTATGTACCTTGTAAGCGATTCGGTTGAAATTGATGCATAAGTGCGACCATAAGTGCAGTTACATAGAAGGACTGGCTTTCATGTTCTGTTCCTAAATTGTGAATAATATACCATAGGAATGATCAATTTTAGATGGTAATTCTATGTAAATGATATTAGAACACAAGATATAGGTGATACGTTATTAAATATTGGTTATTCATGGTTTTTTTTTGGTGGGAATAAGAATTAACGTAAGAATGACATCAACGATAGTCTCTCTAAAGGTAAACCGGTTACCTTAGATACATCGTTCTACATAAATCGATTAGCACACGGTGAACGAGTACAAGAAACTAAATTTGCGCAAGATATCCGTATCGATCGGCACGTTCGTATCTTCTATTCTATTTCCGTGCAAATTGCCCCATTCCACCTAGCAGGCATGATAAGCGGCCTGAAACTTGAATTGCAGCGAAGGCGCCGAGTTCGCGGAACAGTTTCGTAGAAACGGATAGGATTAGGAAAGTGGTTCGCATGATTGCACCCACATCATGGGAATTAAATAACAATTGGCTCTGACGCAAGAACCCGGGCAAGTAGAAATCCAGCCTCCGGCAAACCTTGGGTAGTTTCGCGGCGGCGTGTTTCAAGATATGAGTGAAATACGATTCAAATGATACTTTAACACCTCCGATTCGCAACGTTGGCACGCCTGACTTTGTAATCATCGCCACGAAAGGTAGGTAACCTTCCGCGGTAACGCGAGCTCTCGATTCTGTTTTTTTTTGTTGGTTTTTGTTGTTTTTGTTGTCGTTTTTCTTTTCTCGATCGTACAAAGCGGATTATCCACGTTTAATGACGAAGTTATTCCACGGATCGTTACGCATCGCACGGCTTGTCGTTTATGTTTACCGTCCGAGGATACAATTAATAGGCAGAGTTAAACGAGATCGTCGATACGTATTTAATGATGCAAAACGTAATTACGTAGTTTAAAACCGTTTGTTTACGCTCAATCATTCTCGTTTATCTCTTGACACACTGCTTTCATCATTTCGCCAACGATTTTATCTTCATCCCCCCGATAAAGTACACAAGAACCCCCCGGTTTTCTATTAATCATCATAACACGCGCGGAGAATCAAGATAATATCGAATAAATAAATCACGAAATATCCCTCGTCCCGCGATATGAATTCCATTCGCACACTTTACTCTTCGCGTTCGCTCTAATAACAATACGTACTCGAAGTCTGAAAATAATTTCATTTTCCAAACGTCACCATCATCCCTAACACTAAATTCACTTGACTTAAATATTTTTAAAATATCCCTCTTCAAATTACATATAAAAAAAGAGGAACAAATCATCCCAAATTAAATCGCGACAATTTTCTTTATTACCCACAAAGAATTATCAACCACAATTCAAACATCCAAATCTCAGTCCACCAATTATTACTAATTATACCATTTAATACCCGACAAGTTTATGATCCCCGTAAACTCGTGTGCGATAATCGAATCATCAAGCAAGATAGACACCCTCGGCAGGAGGGGGGAGGGAGGGAGGGGGGGTGGGACGATACGTATACACAAAGGGTGACATTTCGAAATCGCAAGACCGTTCTACCCCTACGATCCCCGTGCAGTCGGTGCCTCTCTACTTTCCAATAAGCGTCCGCGTTCGTACGCATCCTCGTCAGCCACGACCCAAGGCGCGTTAATAATTCCAGCTGCCGCTTATCTAGATTTAACATGATATATCACGTGCTATACACGGAACAAGCGCGCGGTAATTTATTCATACGCGTACTACAAGTTCCGCGGCGTACGGTACGTGGTTTGTGTATACATACATACATACATACGTACATATACATACATATATACCAACCCTACCCACGTGGACACGGTGATCCGAACCGACGAAGGAATCCATGTCTTTTTCTTTGGTCCCCGGTTGATTTGGCGCCGGGCAAGGATTTCTTTACCGTCCGTTGTAGCGGCGCGAAATTAGCGATCGCAATTAGTCGCGGCTGAAAAGAGGCTACGAAGCGTGGCTCGTCTGTGGGATCGTTGCCAACGGAATGCACCGTATTCCCTCCCGTTGTTTCCCACCGTCTACCTTCGGGCTAAGTAAGACAACGGGGTCGGCAGATTGTTTCTCCCCGTTCCTATTTACTATCTCACTCGTTGTCTGATTTTCTCTTTCCATTCTTTATCTATTTCTAATTCTTTCTCTCTTTCTTTCTCACTCTTCCTCTTACACACATATACACATAGGTACTGTCTGGTGTATCACAAGTACCAGACTCTTCGGTCCAGTTTCCATTTTCGCCTCCCGCCAGTAACGGAACGACCGCGTGGGCTTCTTCTTCTTCTTCCCGAGGGCGACATAAACCCCCGGACAAATTGCTACGTGTGTTTACGTTAAATCGCTTAAGCGAGCGCTGCATCTTCGACGAAGCTCGAAGGGATCGGCTCGTAAAGGCGAGAGATAACCATCTGCGCGGAGAGAGGGCCATCGGCATAAGTCAACCATCGACGTTGAACGAACCCCGGGCTTGTACATACGCGCACATACCCGGGGGTTCTATATCCTCCTGTACACACGTTTATCTGGATTAAGACCGTTCGACGGATCCAACGTCCCGTCGCCTTAATACGCGTTGAGGATCGCCTTAAACATTATTGGGAACGTGCGGCGAACTTCACTTCCCCCTCGAGGTACTCGTATATACACTTTGCGCACTCTGCTAATCCTTTCCACCGGGGGTGACATTAATTACCGGCAAGTGTCGGGAGGGTGCTTGCCAAGCCCGGGCTGCGTGTTATGGGATGCAGATTGCTCGAAATTGTCTACAGCCGTGTCTATACGTGCACCGTAATGCGGTAGCTCGCGTGGAAGAAGTGCCGGTGATAGGGTTATGCGGGTACTGATTGATCGATTCTTTACTGATAAGGGAATCGACGCGCGCTTTGCATACCGCTTTGATCCGGCCGTTGAGAATATTAATAGATCATTACTTACGTTCACCTTTGATACCATCGTAGGATATAACCTGAATGATTGACATTTCTGTGATAAGAAAAATAACGTTTCTCAAGTGTCTCGTATCGTGATAAAAGTATACCTGTTCTTGGACTACTACTATAAGTAGTACCTTTTGACGCTTGGTGAAAGGTGTGTGTTTCTTTTCTACTGTCTCTTTGACACTTCATAAAAGGAATGCCTTTTCCTAGCTGCCTGCAGTATTTTGGACAGTTTATGAAAAGAGTCTTTACCAACCAGTCTCTCAAACTACAGACATGTATTTCTCATAAGAATCATCTAAAACAACACACCTACATAACCGTACGAAAACATTATGGAATTCCACATTGAAAGTGAAACGCAAATACATATACATATGTAGAACGATATCGACAGTACCAGACGATAGTATCGAGTGATTAAAACGGAAACAAATCCCATGCACACGTCACGGTGTTACAACTTGCTCGAGACGGGGTATCGGTTTCTTAGACGTGTAACCAACCGATTCGGAAGCTCGTTTACCGTTACACCCTTCTTCCATGGATAAGGATACAAGCCCGCCACCGCGACGCCTCTAACCTCGTTCTTCGTGGTTGGATCCGATTTCACGTTCGAACGGATCGGCAGTGATCGACCGTCGGAAATCCCATACGTTCCCGCGAGGATCCTCTTCGACGCCGATTTCTTCCACGTAGACGGACGACATCGTGTGCAACCCGACCGGCGGCCGTTCAAATGATATTCATTCGATCCTCGCTAGACTCACCCGGCTGCGAGATGAAGAGCCGGTAACAATGACCTCCGGACGAACGCCCTCGACTTTTACATTCAACATGATCAAGGGCTGGAAGATTGGATCCTCGATTCAGGAGCGTGTCAAGGTTACGCCTTAATTTCAACCGTTATGCACACGATGAATGGATTGTAATTCGTAGTCTCCGGTGACCTGTTTCGGAAGTTCGTGTAATCTATTCGGACGAATCAATTCTACTAATCTCTGTTCACCCAATTAATCCTCTACTCCATTGAAACGTTATATCTTCTGATCGTACATCAATTATCATCGTAAAGTCACGTTATATTTCTTCTACAACTGAGATTGTACGTAATTCTATTAAGATCAGCGATGATGTCATCCCACTCGGATACCGAACACATAGAAATACAATGTAGACAATCGTGCGTGTCGCTGAGTGTACGAAAGAATGACGACGCGTTCCCCCTACGAGCTTCCTGTTCCGGAAAAGAGAATCGGCATTTGCGGAAGAAAGCGCAGCCTCCGGCACCAGAGAGCCGGCGAAGCACCACCACCACAGGCAGCACGACCATCACCACCACCGTCGCCGGCATCCTCGCCACCACCACCACCATCACCACCACCACCACCACCGCTGCCACTGCCACCCCCGACGACAAGGGGATGAAGAAGAGCGACGGCATCGAAGTGAGACGTATATATACGTATATATAGAGGTGCGCGCACGTCGGCAAGTTCAGTCGTCTACCGCGTGCCGACCCGCGAGCATCGTGTACCAACCCTCCACCACGAATCCCTAGTCACCTTCCGTTCCTATTTCCCATAGTACGGGGGACCGACCAGCCAGTCACGTGTCTCTCGCCCCCATTTGCACGCTCGAACGGAAGTGCAGCCAACCAAGTGCAACACCACCCTCGTCAGAATCTATCATGTAATTTCCGAAGACTAACTGGGGACTAATTAGCGAGCGTCCTTTTCGCAAATTTTCTATCTGTTTTTTTGTTTTTTATTATTTTCGTTTTATTAAAAAAAATATATATATATATAGAAAAGAAAGAACTGTGACGAAAGTATTTTTCTCGTAGGCATCGAAACGGACGCTATCTAATCTGAATGAAAATGAACAAATCACTTGGAGGTGATCTATGTATGGCTTACGACGAAGGATCTATTATCGATCATTCGATGGTACCGGGGGTGACGTCGATCTACGTTAGTCCGTGATCATTCCTATCCCGAAGTTCCAGTTACATTATTGGCGATACGTATTTTGGTGATGTTGCGTGGAATATTATTATCATTGGATAGTAATCACTGCAGAGCGTACGATGGTTGTTTAACGTGTCGATCATTCTCGATCCGGATTGAGAGATGCCAGGGTTTAAGTGAGATGTGAGCCGAAGATGGAGCTGAAGATCAGCATTCTGCTTTTGGCGCTTCTTCGCCTTGCCAGCACGCTTGAAAGTAAGAGTCACCCATTCACTCTCGATTGGCAACGTGTTCCTTTATAGAGAAAAAACCAAACAAAACAAAAAATCTAGTTCCGATCCTACATTACATATCGACGAACAAACAGAGAGAAAAACAACCTTAACATTCAAACGTCATGATCGAAGAGACGTTGCGGATAGTTCGTAATAATATGTTAGTCGTATTTAGTAAACAGTGCAACGGGAGATAAATTCGCGGTGGTAAATTTACGTGTTGCGCTTTATAAAAGCTCGAGTCTCGAAATCGTGACATGTTTTCTCGTAACCGTGACAGCGGGGTAATCATCGTTCCCCGGTGCTTGGTTTAGTACTTCGAGTCAAACAAGAGACGTAGTTGGCCGGTCGTGCAGGGTAATAAAGTTCCTCCGCGACTTAGGAGAGAGGGACGGCGTACACGAAGTGTAAAGACTAAGAGATCTCCTAAGTGAGCGGATCCCGCTGACTGATACACGACGTAAAATCCCGTACGCATCGTTAAGCCGGCTTTACCGTTTCCATCGTATCCAACTCGACGTCTAAATATACCGTGGCCAAGTTGCAGCCGTTCCGAACGGAGGTTTCACTTCGGCTAACGTCCAATTGCTGGACTAATGTCGTTTAGCTTGTTAACGCGGCTACGGCAATCGGGTGAACGCGTAATTTGATGATCTCGGGCGCAGCCACGGCCGAGCGATTTCATCGGGAAAACTAATAGCACGCATTTCGCTTAGAAGCTGCTGGAACTTGGGTAACTTTGTTAAATAGTACGCCTGGGTGTTTGATTATTAATTATTTTCCATAGGGAAGTTTAATAACCACGACATGGGACTAGATTTAGTTGAACAAATTTCCGAACGGCTAAACGCGGAATGATTTACATGAGAGATTTTATGCGATAAAGTAATTAAAGTGTAATTAAAATAGTCAGATTGTTAATTACGTTGTACCATAAAGTTCGACGTTATTCAATATACGGATAGAGTATGTACATACGTGGCTGACGGTTTTCATATATTATAATTGAGCTAGGACAACTACTTAGAAAAGTTCCGAGGATGAAGTAATTATTTCCTAATTAATCCTGCCGGGCATTAACTATATTACACCGTGAAATTATATGTTTCGGGTTCGCTGACGTGATACGTATCACGTTGTTCTGCATGGAAAGTTCTATAATTCATATTTTACCGGCGGGAATTTCACGTGACAAGTTAATCGAGTCGTAGCTGAAAGTATCACTCGGGGTGTTTAATTATTTTGATCGACACCACGATAAGTTTCTCAACCGGTATGAAAGAGCGTACGCTCACCCTTCGTTCGTAGATACGAAGGAGGAGGACGATGCCGAAGAGGACGACGAGGAGAATTATCCAGTCGATGACTACGACTACGGTGACTACGAAACCGCGACCATAACCAGCGATACCGATTTAATCGCCGGTGGTTCGTTGCCGATTTTTTTGGCGGAGCCGGTCGACACGTTTGTCGTGAAAGGGAAACCGGCGACTCTTCACTGCCGTGCCGCACATGCTCTTCAGGTACGAAATATCATTAAAAAAAGAAACGCGTTACCATTAAAAACTACTCCCATAACACATTTATCATTCAATTCCTCCACCGTCTCTCTATTACTTCAAGTAAAACAGTACATCCGTCGCTAGAGCCGTAAATTCTCTTTGTACCCGTATGAAACAATAAAAAATCCGCGAAAAGTGTCACAATCGGTAACAAAGACCAAGTGTCACTTTTCCCATCGCGGTAACTGTTCAACGGTGTAAAAAGCTTCGTTTCACACTTTCGCTGAAAGAAATCACTGTAATTTTCCTCTCGTGTCTTATTAAACACTCAGGTGCAATTAATATGGACCCGACCTCACCTCCCCCCCCCTCCCCTCCCCCCTTCACCACCCTTGTACATTGTTTTCACGAACCTACCGCGAATTACCGGCACTCCGCCGGTGGTTCTTATTTCCGGGACGGAATTTGCAGGTGTATTTTCGCTGCAACGGTGACCGGGCTGCGCGCTCCCAGCACCAGGATTTTGTCGACCCTCGTACCGGAACGAGGGTCGTCGAGGTCGAGTTGAACGTGACGAGGAACGAGGTCGAGGAGTACTTCGGTGGGAAGAGGTTCAAGTGCGAGTGCGTGGCATGGTCGGGACCAGGTCAGATTCGAGGGCAGCCCGCCACGGTTGAGGTCGCTTGTAAGTAGAGAACCCTCCAGTCTCTCCACTCCTATTTCTCTCTCGTTCCTCCCTCTCTTCTTGATCCTTTCTCCGTCGTTGCCTCGATTCAGCCGGATCCTGCGGGACAAAATGCTCCTTGCGATAAAGGCGTTCGGAGCACTTAACGTGGCGACGGGACAGCGAGCTAAGCGTCATAATTCCGTGGATTACGAACGATAAAGAACACTTTTACCTTCTCCCTGTACGTAGGATATAGGGAAAAATACGGGTAAAGAATATTTCTTTGTTATTCTATTTTGTTTTTTTTTTTTAGGATGTGTTTGTATATTTCTATGGTACGATGATTCTTTTGTGGGTAACTTTGGTTGGTCGTTTGAATTTGAAAAAAAAAGAAAAAAGTAGTTTCGGGATTGTAATTGGTAGAGATGAAACAATTTTGGAAGAGATTGGCCCAGTGGTATTGTATGTAATCGAGATTGTAGTACGTGTATGTGTGTGTGTGTGTCTTTGTTGATTGTTAGCACGCGCGTAGTTTCGACGATAAAATCGAAATCGAACGGTAGCTGTCAAACGGAGGAAATGCACGGGAGCAACTGGTACCTGGAATCGGTCATAAAACGTAACTTCATTAACCCGATTAGCGTGTTCCACCTCTCGAATAGGGGTTTTCGAGATACCCCGACGTGAAATTCACTCTCGTAAGCTTTGGTGTCGACGAGGGTCAGCCGATGCAACGAGAAAGGGATGGGCGGTTGTTTTCATCGGATATCTCCGTGACGCGTGTACGTACACCCAGCTGAAAATCTAATCGATATTCTATTGCAAATGAAACACCTGTGAATAGAGAAATACCAAAGTTTTTCTCTGTTTTCATTTTATTTTAGTTTGTTGTTTTCCAGTGAAAACAGATAACGAGGACGTATACGTATGTATGTATCTACCGCCAGAAAATTGACAGAAAACCACCGAGTATCGGTCGAATCGAAATAAAAATGTTCCACAGATGGTATCGATTCGAATGATACATTTTTTACCATATTTTTATTACACAGTCAACGTCGCGACGAAAAGTTCAATTTTTTTTTTGTTAACAGACGAAATACTTGAATCTTTTTTCACTAGTTTTCTATCGGGTCGGTTTCACTTTTTCAATTACCCGGATGTTTCCGTACCTTTGCACTTCCTGTCCGGTTGACGAAAAGGAATTCGATTGTTCTCGGATCATAGACGGCCGCGGTGTAATCCGATGGGCAGCGAAGTTGTTGCGCACTCGCAGGAAGCCGCGCGGTGAAAGAGCAATTTTCATTTAGACGTTTCGAGTCGCGCCGTGCCGCGCAAACACGCGTGGCAAACAGGATGCAGAATTAAATCGGTGTTTGCGTACAAACAGGAAACGGACGTGCTTTCGAAATTGAATACGTGATATCGATCGCGCGTTAGATTTTGTCGCGGGACCAGAAGTCGCGCGACGCCGGGGCGCAACGACCGCGAAATCCACTTCAGGAGAACCGGTGAGACGTGCGAATTAATCTCTCGGTAATTTCATTGCGTTATGGAGCAACGATTCGAAGGCAGAACCTGCTGGTTAATTTGAGAGGTACCAATCGTTGCCGTCACGTCAGAATATAAACGCCACGTACCTCTAAGTAAGTATGTACTTGCGAACGATGCCACCGAATAACACGCGGCGATCGCTCGAGCGCGAAGAAAATTAAATGTTGAAATATCTAATTGAGCCAGCGATCCGCTATACGTGTCACGTTAATACGATCATGTAAGTGACATTAATTAAACGTGATTATACAATATGACAGAAGCGAAGTCCGTAGACGGTAATCTGTGAAATGCATTTCACTTAAACCGGATTCGCGGCAAGTGTAATAACCTCGATCGGAATCGTTCGATATTCCAAATACGATTGTCATAAACTGTGTATATAAATAACTACTCTAAAACTTGTCACATGCATATAGATATAAATCGTTTCATTATTAATTTTTTTTTAATTCGACGTACTCACATCCACACGCGTGAAATTCGCTTCGTAATACGTACACACCACGTTATCGTGGTATAAAAATAGTCTAGACGGCTTATAGTGTATTCCATGAACGAGTTCCAATGCAAGAATGTAACAGTTGCGTCTGTATAACCGAACCACTGCTTACGCCCATCGCCGGCGATATGAATGCGCCTATTTTCCCCGGCATATCCATGGCACACCGAATAATACCATAGCCGGTGGCTCGCCGGACGAATAGCCACCCTCGTTGCCTCGCGGATCGTGCAAATCTTTTCTGTCATTTCTAGCAGCAACGTCGGTGAAGCACAGTATAGATGCAGCCATGAAAGCCCTCTTGCATTTATACACACGCCCTAATATCGCTGAGTGCCATACTGCGTCCGCTCTCTTTCTCTCTTCGTCTCGTCTTTCTCTCTCTCTCTCTCTCTGTCTCTCTTTTGCCACGCTCTGTTCTTTTCTGTCTCGTCGACCTCTCGTGGCTCGTGTTTCCGGCGAATATTAAAAAACCCCGGGGTGGGTTTCGATGCAGACCTGAAGAAGCACTTCCTGTCGCCGCCATACTCGTTGTCCGTCGAGGTCGGCAGGAATACGGAATTGCGGTGCACGCCGCCCCTGGGGGTACCGCAACCGAGAGTTTACTGGCTCAAGAACGGCTCACCCCTCGAAACGGTTACAACCTCGACACCTCCATCCGTGCCGGACACCATTCCGAACGATGTGTCCTCCGGTGGCAGCAGCTTCGTGCAAACCGCTGATGGACACTTAATCCTGGGGGAAGCCGAATTGAGACACCAAGGGAATTACTCTTGCGTTGCGGAGAACATTGCTGCGAGGAGGGTCAGTGAACCGGCCGTCCTAACCGTTTACGGTGAGATCTCTTGTCTATAGTCGTCGCACTGTACAAAATTGATATATTCGATTCACTTGCTGGTTGTAATTAGTAGACTGAAGATAATTTCAATGTAGGCAAAAATTTGAATTACGCAATGAAAGTATATACATATTTACATAGGTATCTATAGAGTACTAATCAGTAACATTTTATGTAATTTTGTCTTGATTTTTCTTTCTGTGGAATATCGTACTGGGAATTAATTGTACAATATAATCTCCGGATTATCACGGCGAAACGTCAGGATGACAATTTCATTTTCTACATCCCTATGATATCGCGATACACTTTGCTCCCGCTTTAATTTTCTCGCTGATATCCCTCCTGTTCTCGATCCATTCTCAGTGAACGGCGGGTGGTCCTCCTGGTCGGGATGGTCGGAGTGTAGTGCACGATGTGGCAGAGGTATACAAAAGAGAACACGGAGCTGCACAAATCCCGTGGCTATCAATGGCGGTCAAACCTGTCCAGGCCCGGCCACGCAGAGAGTAGAATGCAATCCTTCCTGTCCCGGTAAGTGGAACCCGGTGGTTTCGATTATAAAATCGCTAATTTAATGCCCAACGGGATCACGGAAATATGTATATATATGTAGACGAAATTGATAGCGACGCGATTAAAACGACACGGTCATGGGAATATCACGTAGCGAAATGACGTGCAGATGTAGCCATTCTTCAGGGTTACAGGCTAATCTGATATAACTGAGATTTAATCGGGATTTTCAACTTCACCCGTTGCTTTCAGCGGTCGATGGCAGATGGTCAACCTGGTCCTCGTGGTCCGCATGCGGTCCTGATTGTTCCAGGGTAAGGAGGAGATCCTGCAACGACCCCCCGGCGAGCAATGGTGGTCGTCCCTGTCAAGGCAAGGACGTCATCGTCGAGTCTTGTTCCACGGATCGATGTAATGGTGAGCTCCAGCTGTGTTTCTGTTTTTTATTGTTCGCCGCTGACTCGGCCAGCGGCGAACAATTTATTACGAGCGAACGGCTTCTCTCGGTCGTATCTGATTGTTATTCGCGGGATTCGCCGTGATGTGATTGCACTCGCGACGGATCGGTGATAAACAGGATAAAGATTTAAATTAATAATGACTCGCGGTAAGGTCTTCTATTTATTTGTAATGCTTACCGCAAATTATCGTTTCCGCGGCACGTCGCCGTTTTTGACGAAATAATTTTGTACTATTGGAATTCTTTAGATAGATTATTTAAATTGAGATGCTATACGAAATCTTGAGATATGACGATTCATTTTATGAAAATTAGAACTAAATTCCTGATAAAGATGATTTGTTTGTTACTTTTATAAAACGTAAACATTTACATCTTTTTCTATAGTGTATATCACTTTCCTTCCTTGCATTGTCTCAAGCAGCACTTGGACAAGACGGGCCACGTGTACTTAAGGAAGGTAAATGTACCCGAAACGTTTCACCCTAGACTAAGTTCTTTAAAAAAGAAAAAAACCAAAAAATCCACACACACACGAAATCCGTTTGTCTCGCAGCAACTAGAGCGATCGATCATAGAAATATATTGGCACTCTGGATCACACTCAGCCTCGCCGCAATAATTCTTGCCCTGACGACCATTTTCTTCGTCCGTTTAATGCGACGAAAAGAACGAATGGAGGCGTTGTACGGCGTGGCTAGGTTGGATTTTCGTCGGCCGGGAGATATTGCCAAGTCAGTCGTCTCGAAGAACGATCGGTCGGTCCTCTCTAACGATCGACGTCTCGAGCAAGTGATAGATGAATCTAACGCATCTAGATTGCCTAGGTAAACGAGCCCCGAAAGAATTAAAGCCCGATCAATCTTTGTCCATCCCTTCCATGAGAAACGTGTCTAACGATATGCAGATCCTGTTCCGAGCACCACTACGATGTTCCACAACTCTCGTTACCCTCAACGACAAGACCATCCCCGAGTTCATCCGTGACCAGGTCCTCCTGCAGGAACTCGCAGCGTGGGCGAGGCATGTCCGACAACGAGGAAGGTCGTTCATCCCGTAAGGAACGACTACGATCATCCGTGACATTGTCTCCGACCAAACAATCACCAGGATCTAATTTCTGACGTTCAGGTTCGACGTGCCAAGCGAATCTGGAGAGTACGAACGAGGACGACGACAACCAGGACGACGAAGACAGACTCGACGAGGACGATAAAACGTCAGAAGATTCCGGAGGTTTTATCGTGAGAGCATTGGTCGATGAACAAGGTGCTCTGCTGGTTGTTCCTGAAGTAGGGGTCTCCATGTCGGTACCAGAGGGAGCTATTCCTCGAGGTCGACGACACAGTCTTCATCTAGCTATTCTCGGTGAAGATTCATTAAGACCCAGATTACCACCAGGTTTAACCTTACTATCAGCTGTAGTCGCTTGTGGACCAACCGGAATCGACCTGGTGAAACCGGTGATCCTTCAGTTCGAACATTGCGCCGAGCTTCGTCCAGGAAACTGGGAACTTAGCCTCTGGTCCACCGATATCGACCTTGAAACACGCTCCACCAACTCCACTAATTCGTCGTCGAGCTCGAACGTCACACCGACTACGATGTGGCGTAAACTTCTAACGCTCGGCGGAGAACCGACTAATCTTCCCGGACAACCGTTCGCGCAATTAGATCATTCCGGTGTGTTTCTTGTGACCGAGACACCCAGTGCGTACGCGGTAGCCGGCGAGAACTCCGTGGTGGCACCTGGTCTGGCGGTGAAGCGTGTCTGCGTGGCGGCCTTTTTGTCGCGGGAACGTGACCACGTTAGATGTCATCTACTGGAGGATACAAAAGCGTCGTTCAAACTGGTCGGAGAACAGGTTAGTCCGGTGTTGAGATTTTTTTTTTTTTCTTTCCACGCATAATGTAGTATCATCTTTTGTACGGTTCTCATTGTGAAATGTTTAACTTTCACGAATGCAGTTCGCGGCCTCCATCGGAATCGTTTATTTTCCATGACAATAAAAGCGTTACTTTACGTGGCATTGTAAGCCGGGTTTTACTTGTTGAATAGGAACGTAGGTTGGGTGGTACTCGCATCGATCATGGGGTTCTCGGATTCCGTGCCGGCGGTGCCCCGCTTCGTATCGATCTGGAGGACAGGGAAAGTGGATTTGTCGAACGTCAGGAAGTACCGTACCGTCGTATTTGGTCATCCTCGAGGACTAGCATTAAGAGATCCTTCAGAATCGAGAAGACCGTCGGTGAACTCCGGCTGAGTTTCGAACTACGTGCCTGTCAGTGCGGTTTCGAGGAGCACCGGCTAGTGTTGAGGATCGATCTCGATCTAATGAAGAGAAGTAACTCGAATGGAAAACGAGCAGCGGGGAAAACGGAGTCCTCTGTGATTTTACGCGGGAAGAATTCTAACAGATCCACAGAGTCCGTTGTACCAAGACCGTTTAGGTATGATATAATTTATTTTCCTCGTTAAATATCACGTCAATTTTACTTGATTATAATATGATATATAATTGTTTTGCAGATTTTCAAAAACTTTGAGAAAACAACTCTGTCAATGTCTCGATCCACCTAGCGCACGAGGAAACGATTGGAGAATGTTAGCACAAAGATTACAAGTAGATCGGTAAGTGATTGTTTTATTGATAAAATCGTGAAAATAATTAATCGAGGGACGATTTAATTAATTGCGATGATTCTTTCAGATACGTTGATTATTTCGCGACAAAGGCAAGCCCGACGGAGCATATCTTAGATCTTTGGGAAGCCAGACACCGAGAGGCCACTGCGCTCGCGGATCTACTAAATCATTTAAGACTCATGGGACGCGTCGACGCAGCCAATGTCCTTGAGAGTCGTCTAGGTCCATGGATCTAAAGATCACCTGGAACCACTAGCACTGCCATCACGAAACTAAATGAAAATTATCACTATTCCCGATGTTTTGTAAATAGAACAAAAATATAACAGTATATCTGGAAGAATTGATGTAGAACTATATTGTATAGATCATGGACGTATTTGTACATAAATCTCGTTTATAGCAATCACACGTATTACTTATTCCACCACATCGTCACGTTCGTTTAATTTCCTTCGTTTCATCGAATTCTCTGGACACATATCCATTTTTAACACGCAATCGTCTAAGAATCGTAACAGACTCTCCCGGTTTGACGATTCGCACGGTCGACCGTAAAATCAGTTTTACATCCCTATTCACCGCGAGCTCAACCCCGACGCAGGGCTACAATGTCGTCGTGAAAGCCACGATTTTCCCAGATTCCCATAAAGACCCTCCGCAGCCACCTCATCTCGCATACGACACGAGACCCGTAACGTCAGGCATTATCTTCGAAACGTCGAGGTACCTCTCGACACCCGGTGTAGGTATATGTATACATACATACAATATATACACTCCTCCATGAAAATCCCGTAATCGTCGATATAAACCCCGCGAAGTCTTCGGCATGAAATTACAGCCGCAAAGAGGGCAGCGATACGAATGTAACCCCCTACCGAGGTTACGCATATTAATGCAAAGGGGTCGATGTAATAGGAAGATCGGAAGTTGCAAATGACATTCACGGCCGCATGTGGCCAATTTGCACCTGAATGCCGATCCTCCTGGTATCCGGCGTTCCTTGGAATGGAAAGGGTAGTCGAAGGGGGAGGGAGAGAGGAAGAGGAGGATGAGGAGGAGGAGGATAAGGGGGATGGTAACGGTGGTTACCGGTAGGAACCAGTTGCGAGTGCATTTAGACGGGCATTTAGGTTACCATTTGAACGTATCGTATCGTGGTGTAAGCATTTGGGGGAAGGCTTCTAGGTATCGCGTCCAAGAGCAAGGATGCGTAGGATGCTCGAAACAATGGGCATTATCCGGCTCAACATTGGAGGGAAGGGTCCATGGGATTTCGGGAGGGTTTGAGGAGGAGGTGGAGGTGGAGGAGGAGGTATAGGTATGCGAGTCCGGATGGCAGAACCAGCAGCCCTCATATAGGTATGTCCGCATCCCTTTACCTTCCCCTCCACCCCCTTCCTAACCCTCTCTCCACGTCGCTTTCTGTTTCAGTTCTCTTCCTCCCTCACGATCCTCTTCGTAGGGCTACAGGGAGGGGTTGGAAGGTGCAGGGCGGTAGCATTTAATCACAGGAGCCCGCTGGTGGTAATTCCGTCGGACAATGGCTGTTGACCTGCGTCGCTGGGGATGGCGTACCGGCGGCCACCCTTTAACGCTAATACCGTGAATACGTTCTATCTCTATCGCGCACACCGCCCGCCAACGGGCGTCCGTCCCTTTCCCACGTTTATATCGTCGAAAACTGTTGGCCACGATCGCGAAAGAGGGAGACCGGAATCAATCGTGTGAAGCGCCGTAACGCCTGAGCGTCGCTCACACCACTCGATCGACCTAGATTTCCGTACTCCGCTGTCAGGAATGAAATATCAACGGTAGGGCTGGATGATCAATTCGTTACTTCCTCCCTTTCTCTTTTTTTTTTGTTTTGTTTATTATTACCGTGGGAATAGTTAATTAAAACGTGACCGTTTAAATTAAAATAAACTTCTGATCTTTCTCCGTTAAAATAATATATTATTAATATACACCTGACTTTATATTTTCCAAATATTTTCAACAGTGAGTAATAACAATTGGCGAGGTCCTATTAAAATTAATTGAACCCTTTTCATGAAACGTAACGAGAGGTGTACGTAACGTGAGAGAGGGACCCGGAGTTTCTAAATCGAGCACGGCAACGTCGATAACGTAGTCGTAACGACTCGGTTATTGCCGCGTTACCGGTATCGTATATGCATAATCCACGTCAGAGTCGCATAAATTGCCGATCCAGAACCGTATTAATTTCCCGACTAATCGCGATTGGGATCTACAGGCAATTACGAGAAGGATTGGCCAATCAGATTGCGAGCGGCGCTTTGCCCGCTTCCGTTAACGCAGCGCGACCGCGCGCGTCGGGTCACGCACACGCAACTGTGCCGCGTTACCGCAACACGAAACGCCCCCTGACCCCCCCTTCACCCCTTCACCGACGATACGTACAAAACACCCGCACGTCACGTAGGGTAGGGTGCTTTATGAATTGGCCCGAGATATCGCGATCGAACGACGTGGAAATCGATCCCGTATGATGCCGAGTAGCCGTACATAGTCGTTAATTTTCTCTCGCCGAATCAAATTCTACGATCGGATCGGGACTGAAATGAAATAAACCATATCCGGTCACGTGTCTGTCGGTGGAGTTCAAAGTAAGGGGTTAAATAAGTTTTATTACGAGAGAAGTCATTCCTATTATTCAGCTATACGGGAATGTAATTAATTGAAGATTTTACAGGTTTATCCGTTTGGTTAACCTTGGAGAAAGTTACGTTTCACGTGAGATTTTGTATCAAGAGTTAAGGTCTTGACTCGGGCCAAGTACAAGAGTTCCCGACTGGTAGACCTGAACTACTCTTTTCCGGAAGAATTAGATCGAGGTCTTTGGGGTATTCAAACGGCATTAAATCGGCATATTTCCCCCAAACTATGGTGATATTCTTGTAGGGGACGTCCACCCGAGTAATTTAAGCCTAACTACGAGAAGATTCATCAAGCCAATCGCGAGATATTTTGATCTAAAAAGTCGAGGTTTTTGTAAGAAACGTCGTCTTCTTCCTCTCCTCCTTCTCCATCACCATCTCCATGTTCAGCCTGTCACGCAGCCCGGTGTCAAACCCTAACATATGTTTCATACCATGCGAGATAATTTTTCTGCCGATAACGTAGATTTTATATATGTAGTATATGAAATTTCCTCTCACACACATCCAGATTGTTAACATATTAAATTAGAAATGTTTGTTACGTTACGTTTTTGACATCAAGCTTCGTAAAATTAAGGTTCAGAATGCGCATTCGAAACATATTCGATCATTTTTATATCTTGAAAATTGCTCGAATGGCGAGCGATGTGTGAAAATCGCGAAAAATCGTCAAATTATGACAGTTTTTTGGTCGGCATTCGCTCAATTTTTGAGATAGCCGTCTGAAACTTGTACCATTGTTTTAGTTAGGAAATTCTACGACAGAACAATGTATAATAGTTGTACTTTTCGAAAATTTAATTTTTCGCAAAAATCTGAAGGGGGTAGGTCAGGATTTTTCGCGATTTTCGTAAATCGCCTGCCATTTCCACAATTTTTGAGCTATTAAAATGATCCTGGGCGTTTTGGACGCGGAATCCGAAGCCGAATAAGATGCAGAAAGAATCAGATCGATATCTAAAAAATTGTAGAAATGGCAGGCGATTTACGAAAATCGCAAAAAATCCTGACCTACCCCCTTCAGATTTTTGCGAAAAATGAAATTTTCGAAAAGTACAACTATTATATATTGATCTGGCGTAGAATTTCCCAACTAAAACAATGGTACAAGTTTCAGATCGCTATCACAAAAATTGAGCGAATGCCGACTAAAAAACTGGTTGAATTTGACGATTTTTCGCGATTTTCGTATTTCCTTTGTCATTTCCGCAACTTTTTTGATATCGACTTGATTCTTTCACTGTCTTATTCGGCATCGGATTCCGCTTCCAAAACGTCCCGGGTCATTTTGATATCTCAAAAATGCCGGAAATGACGAAGGAATTACGAATATCGCGAAAAATCGTCAAATTCAACCAGTTTTTTAGTCGGCATTCGCTCAATTTTTGAGATAGCCGTCTGAAACTTGTACCATTGTTTTAGTTGGGAAATTCTACGCCAGATCAATGTATAATAGTTGTACTTTTCGAAAATTTAATTTTTCGCGAAAATCTGAAGGGGGTAGGTCAGGATTTTTTGCGATTTTCGTAAATCTCTCGCTATTTTTACAATTTTTTAGATATCAAAATAATTCTTTCACTGTCTTATTCGGCTTCGGATTCCGCGTCCAAAACGCCCCGGATCGTTTTAATAGCTCAAAAATTGTGGAAATGGCGGGCGAATTACGAAAATCGCGAAAAATCCTGACCTACCCCCTTCAGATTTTTGCGAAAAATGAAATTTTCGAAAAGTACAACTATTATATATTGATCTGGCGTAGAATTTCCCAACTAAAACAATGGTACAAGTTTCAGACGGCTATCTCAAAAATTGAGCGAATGCCGTTCAAAAAAGCGCCTGATTTTGAGGATTTTTCACGATTTTCGTAATTTGCTCGCCATTTCCACAATGATTGAGATATTAAACGATCCGGGACGTGTTGGACGCGGAATTCGAAGCCCAATAAGACAGTGAAAGATTCAGGTCGATATCTAAAAATTTGCGGAAATGACGAAAGAATCCACAAAAAGCATCGAAAATGCAAAGCTATGGGCCAAGTACAAGAGAATGTTACATTGGAATAGGTTGCTCATTAACATAAACTGCATTTTACACAGGATTTGAAATCAATCAAATGTGAGCAAGTTTGATTGATTTCAAATCCTGTGTAAAATGCAGTTTATGTTAATGAGCAACCTATTCCAATGTAACATTCTCTTGTACTTGGCCCATAGCTTTGCATTTTCGATGCTTTTTGTGGATAGGTATTACTATAAGTAACTAACAGTTAATCTTAACTGTTAACAATATAAGAGTTGTGAAATTGTGTAAGTGAAATTGGCGTGCAACACCGTCGAACGGTGTTACATGCGTGTGACGTTAGGCACAGCCGTATATCGTCTTTCAAATAATTACTTTTCCGTCGAAAGGAAATAAAGGAGAATCTCGGGGATAAGGAGTGTAGCCGACCGTTTCAAGAGGGAAAAGTTACTGCTCGCCGTAATGAAAGAAAGATGGTAAAGGATGAGGAGGTAGTTGAGATCCTATCGAGAATGGTATTGGGCCCCTGTACTTGGGAATCGTACCGTAAATAAGGAAAACTAAATTCAGGGATGTCTATCTTATTTACGGAACGCCGTCCGTCGATTTAATTACAATTCCGCGCTATCAACGTTCACGATGACTAATTAATCGATACCTGGCAAAGATATCGGAAATAGTCGCGATCTAATCGATAGTATAAATAAAACGAACGTAACGAAACGGTATCGAGTTGACCGCGTGCGAGCACCCACGAAAAAAAAAAGAATTTTGCACCGGTTACAAAAATTCCACGAACGACGAGTGCTACTAAAGCGACGATGAAAGGAGGCGGAACACATTTTTTTTTAATTTTATTTCACCGGTGCTCGCCCGGATTTTTGTAGCACTACGGAAACAAAAAACGTGGCCGCATAGTTTCGAAACAATTTCGTCGTGGAATTCCACGACATCCGCCGCTAAAAGGCAGTAAATTTCGTGCGAATTTCGTACGGTGTACAGGTCGGTATGTGTACAGTCTTTGTAGAAACTATTCTAAAAAATCTTATACAAATACTAATACAACAATCAATAACAAATCAACGTTTACAAATGTCCATTTAAATCCTTCCATAAAATTTACTTTAACTTTCCATCTACCACAGAATTTACACACACACAAAACCATGATGCTCGTTCGACAGGGGTGGCTTTCTCGTAACTTAACATCACCGCAGAAACCCCATAAACCTTTCCGCGCCGAGTCTCCACCTCCGTGATATTCTCACAGTGCGTTTACAAATCGGGGCGTAGCTGTGTGTTACTTCTAGGTGACACAAGACCGACCGACGTAAATAGCGTCTGACGTACCGAAAACCCCCAAGGCAGCATCGGGGGGGACGCATTATTCCCGTTTCTGTATACATACACACATACCCAGTGGTAAAGTAACGAATTTGTAGCACCGTTTCCCGCGGTAGAAACAGTCCCATCGTTTTCGCGACGGTAAACGAGTATCAATGTCTTGATAGCCGGCTGTCACCGCACGTTCCTCCTTGGCATCGCCGTATCCACTTGGTATCTAGCAACGATGCATAATTTGCATGGGAACGCCCGGCTTTAATCCGCGAGGCTCCGCTGTCGGCGTTCGCTGAATTATGCCACCGGTCTAATTTGCATAACGCTCGCGCGGGGCCGCCTCGATAAATGACGATTCGCGGAAAATTGCCCTCTGCCCGCGCGCATACCCGGAATTAAATCCGCGGGCTTAATTAAGCGAAGTTTACAACGGTGACGAGAGTTAACCGTAATCTCGTCCCGTACGAGCACACACAGGTCCTCCTGTACCCGGGCACGGTGTCTTCGGATGCGAAACGTAATTTTCATGGAAACGCTCGGTGACTCTGTTCTGACGAATCACGACCGAGGCAGAATCGTCTCTTGGAACGAACAGTTGTAGGTTGAAGGTAACGTTGACGTTCATTTACGACGACTATAAAGATGACTCGGCGTGGTACTTGTATCCGTGATATTTTCTTTAATCGCTACTTTACGCGCAATTGCGGATATACGTAAAGGTGCAGAGTGTATTATCGCGAAGGGCATTAGGAATTGTTATCGTGGACTAAATGTTTACGAATGTGTCGTAACGTTGGTGGTAAGAGTGTAAAAAAAGTGTTTGACTGTTAACGAATTATCGGTAGGATTTATTAAAAATAAAACTCGGCAACGTATCCGATGTACAATCAATCTTTATACCTCGTTATTATCGAATCTTTCCCAACGATTTTACAGTGAAACTATATTACATCCTGACTACGAGTCACTTAATCACGTTCTAATCAATTACTACCTACGTTAAATAAAAAAATATGCAAGTTGTACCGTGCCTCGGGTGTTTCTTATACACCGCCTTCATGCATCGTAACGATGTTAAAAAAATACATCAAGTATACCATATACCCACCCTAATTATATTCCAAACGGTTATCAAACAACGGGTCCGGAACGTCGGGTCGTTTTAAACCATGACTCGAACGAAACAGCCGGGGCAGTTAACCCCGTGAACCGAGTCGTTCCCGTTGGCAAAAAAGAAAAAAGAAAAAAAAAATCACTTTATCGCGGTCATTAAACAAGTGCCCTTCCTACGTAAAGGCGTGCGATCCCGACGCACGATGACGTCAAAAATTGAATCGAACCCCGATGCCGGACCTGTCCTTACCGCGGAATAGTGTTGCAGTCATTAGACGGTAATCGTCGGTGTGGTTCGTTCGTTATTTTCTATCCTTTTTTCACCCTATGCTTTCCCTCCTTTTCACGTGGCAACATCGGTCGCGCGAATCCGCTATAAATCCTCGAGTACCCGATAGTTCGGAGCGCACCGTCAATGACGTACGATCGACGTGGCCCATAACTTAAGGCGGAATCAAAAGGCGATTACCTGCCTTCTACCTGCCCCACTCTAACGCGTCCGGGGGCTACCTCTCTCACCTCGTCCGTTTCCACTCGTCCCACCGAGCCGCCCCCACCAACGACGCACGGTGGTGCAATTTATCGTATTAACAAATTACCCTCTCACCTTCGCCTCTTAATGTATGCGCGAGCCGGGTGAAGGCACCGCGTGCGAGCCGCCCGCCATACCTACCTCTCCGCGACTTTCTCCTGGATCTATGCAGTCGCTTTGCCGGCTGACCTTTCGCGGGGATAGTTGATCTTTCGACGCCGGGAGCGAGCGACGGGGCATAGTCATCGATCGAGGAAATTTGTGACGCGGTTATCTGGAGTTTTGCGGAGTCAATTTTGTACACTCGTTTTTAGGATGTATGTAGGTACATTGTTAGGCGTGGAAATAAATATTTGTGGGATTTTGTAGGGGATTAGTAATTATATTTAAAGGGAGAGGTAAAAGGTAATTATTGAACTAGTTTTTGATTTATAAATTGTGAAATTGTCAAATAGCTTGGGATGAAGTTATTTCTATAGGTAATAATATTGTAGATTTAATTTTTCTATGAATATGAAAATATTTCAATATTTTACATGTATTTGGGGTATGATACGAGGTGGTCCTCCGGTTTTTATCGGTGTTTAAACAATAGAGATAAATTTATCGATAACCGTTACACGCTAGGCGAACGTGGTTATGAATATTGATTTTATCGTTGGATATAATTTTTCAATTCTTTTTGGTTTTTTTACCATAAATTCAGTATCAGACCGACCGTTAGAATCGGTGTTCTTTCTTTATCGTACGTGGATGCCATTAATGAATTTCTCCTTGACTTTCCGGCGAGTGCATATAGATCGCGGCGGTTTAAACTTTAAAGTTCCGTGCACGCGCATGCTAATTCGTTCAACCTCCGTTCCGCCGTCGTACCACGTTTTCCTGCTTTCTCGAACGACACGTCGAGATAAATATTTTTCCAACGAGGGTACGGTACAACGGGCCGGCGGTTGTAGGGGGCATTTACATTGTTTCATTGCATTGCTTTTTCATAATAATGTGATGTATGAAAGTATAAAACGAATAGCGTGCCGCGAGATAACGATAACGAGCACGGCGACAGAACGTTTTCACAGACACGCCAAGCGGAGTTTTCATACACGCTATAAATCGCTCGTCCGACATCAAAGGATCTTATTAACCAGGCCTGTGCTTCTGCGTTTCAACAATTCTAGAAAAAAAAAAATAAACTAAAATAAATAATTGTATTCGAGAGGGCGTATACGTATCAAGAGTTAAGGTCTTGACTTGGGCCAAGTACAAGAGTTCCCGACTGGTAGACCTGAACTACTCTTTTCCGGAAGAATTAGATCGAGGTTTTCGGGGTATTCAAACGGCATTAAATCCGCATATTTCTCCCAAACTATGGTGATATTCTTGTAGGTGACGTCCACCCGAGTAATTTAAGCCTAACTACGAGAAGATCCATCAAGCCAATCGCGAGATATTTTGATCTAAAAAGTCGAGGTTTTTGTAAGAAACGTCGTCTTCTTCCTCTCCTCCTTCTCCATCTCCTAGTTCAGCCTGTCACGCAGCCCGGTGTCAAACCCTAACATATGTTTCATACTATGCGAGATAATTTTTCTGCCGATAACGTAGATTTTATATATGTAGTATATGAAATTTCCTCTCACACACATCCAGATTGTTAACATATTAAATTAGAAATGATGGTTACGTTACGTTTTTGACATCAAGCTTCGTAAAATTAAGGGTCAGAATGCGTATTCGAAACATATTCGATCATTTTTATATCTTGAAAATTGCGCGAATGGCGAGCGATGTATGAAAATCGCGAAAAATCGTCAAATTATGGCAGTTTTTTGGTCGGCATTCGCTCAATTTTTGAGATAGCGATCTGAAACTGGTACCATTGTTTTAGTTAGGAAATTCTACGCCAGAACAATGTATAATAGTTGTACTTTTCGAAAATTTAATTTTTCGCAAAAATCTGAAGGGGGTAGGTCAGGATTTTTTGCGATTTTCGTAAATCGCCTGCCATTTCCACAATTTTTGAGCTATTAAAATGATCCTGGGCGTTTTGGACGCGGAATCCGAAGCCGAATAAGATGCAGAAAGAATCAGATCGATATCTAAAAAATTGTAGAAATGGCAGGCGATTTACAAAAATCGCAAAAAATCCTGACCTACCCCCTTCAGATTTTTGCGAAAAATTAAATTTTCGAAAAGTACAACTATTATACGTTGTTCTACCGTAGAATTTCCTAACTTAAACAATGGTACCAGTTTCAGATCGCTATCACAAAAATTGAGCGAATGCCGACTAAAAAACTGGTTGAACTTGACGATTTTTCGCGATATTCGTAATTCCTTCGTCGTTTCCGGCATTTTTGAGATATCAAAATGACCCGGGACGTTTTGGAAGCGGAATCCGATGCAGAATAAGACAGTGAAAGAATCAAGTCGATATCAACAAATTTGCGGAAATGACAAAGGAAATACGAAAATCGCGAAAAATCGTCAAGTTCAACCAGTTTTTTAGTCGGCATTCGCTCAATTTTTGTGATAGCGATCTGAAACTGGTACCATTGTTTTAGTTGGGAAATTCTACGCCAGATCTATGTATAATAGTTGTACTTTTCGAAATTTTGATTTTTCGCAAAAATCTGAAGGGGGTAGGTCAGGATTTTTTGCGATTTTCGTAAATCGCTTGCCATTTCTACAATTTTTGAGATATTAAAATGATTCTTTCACTGGCTTATTCGGCTTCGCATTCCGCGTTCAAAACGGCCCGGTTCATTTTAATATCTCAAAAATTGCGGAAATGGCAAGCGATTTACGAAAATCGCAAAAAATCCTGACCTACCCCCTTCAGATTTTTGCGAAAAATGAAATTTTCGAAAAGTACAACTATTATATGTTGATCTGCCGTAGAATTTCCCAACTAAAACAATGGTACAAGTTTCAGACGGCTATCTCAAAAATTGAGCGAATGCCGTTCAAAAAACCGCCTGAATTTGAGGATTTTTCACGATTTTCGTAATTTGCTCGCCATTTCCACAATGATTGAGATATTAAAACGATCCGGGACGTGTTGGACGCGGAATTCGAAGCCCAATAAGACAGTGAAAGATTCAGGTCGATATCTAAAAATTTGCGGAAATGACGAAAGAATCCACAAAAAGCATCGAAAATGCAAAGCTATGGGCCAAGTACAAGAGAATGTTACATTGGAATAGGTTGCTCATTAACATAAACTGCATTTTACACAGGATTTGAAATCAATCAAACTTGCTCACATTTGATTGATTTCAAATCCTGTGTAAAATGCAGTTTATGTTAATGAGCAACCTATTCCAATGTAACATTCTCTTGTACTTGGCCCATAGCTTTGCATTTTCGATGCTTTTTGTGGATATCCTTTTGTCCCGGGAACGGAAGCGTCGTAAGTTACACACCGGGAATGCGCGAGACAAATAGCTGAAGAAACTCGGTGATCTGATACTGACAGATGAAAGGAAAGGCAGAGGATCGAAAGAAATGGAGCACCGATTCTACCTTCCGGTATTGTATTGTCACGGACGCTGACAGTGAAGTACCGTCCATCGTGCCACGAAGATTAGTTTCGGTTGCTGAAGAATCGTGCGTCGTTCGCCACACGGAAACCTTACGCGGCTGACGCTGAAAGGCGAGGCAGGAGGCCTTGATGAAAATCGAATCGCGAGTCAAGCCCATTCGTAAACATCACGAACAATCCGACCGAGGACTCCGGTACATTCGTTGACGGATCACTCGAGCTTAAAATAAATCGAATACCCTGTAATCGAATCTTAGGAAAAATAGTGAAGGTAATCTAGACAATATTTCTGTAATATTCTAAAAAGGAAATATTAAAATAGAATACATTAAAGAACACTTTTCCGAATCGAGTGAAATGTACGGGGAGTTTTTTTCCAAATCACAAGACGCAGCACATTAATCAGAGAACTAATCATTTCGATTATGAAACAAGAGATTTTCCCGAAAAATAAATAAATTTTCCATTATTTTGCTCCCGACTGTTTCGACGCAGAATTTCACATAGAATACAAATATGTACCGCGTCTCCAGATCGATTACTTTAATCCGACATCCCGGAATCGAGTTCCGCGAGACGGTGAAATTCCAAAAATTGCATTCCTTATCGCGACAGTCACGAGCGATATTATGCAATCGAGTGCGCCCGTGGCGAACTTAAACGGGCGTACAGACTTCTTCGTGGCCGTGACGGGGGGGGGGGGTGGTGGTGGGCCTTAAGGGGGCCGCTATAAATACGACAATAAATCGCCACCATAAATCGCTGGCTTTGTTACCGCAACGGTATCGATATCGTTGTCGTCGTACTATCGGATCCAGGTTGAATCTGAACGACGACGACGACGACGACGACTACCACGACGAAGAGGAAAGAGACACCGAACGCAACCGGAAACGACAGAAAAACGAAGAACATGGTAAAAAGAGGGAGAGACGGGGAAAGCCTACACCCCCGCTACGTGTAGGACGATGGGACGCATGGGCGCGTTTCCATAAGAGGATGGAAAGGGAGGGTGCTCGATAACGCTCTTGTTACCTCGAACGCAGACACGTCGTGCCGCGTGTATCGAGGGCTCGAGAAGCCGGCCAGATCGAGCCGCTTGATCTTGTTGGTAGATAGGACGCGACCCGATCCCAGACCCCTTCGTGCACTCCACCTTCTCAAGATCGTCTGTCGGGGCCACCTCGTTGCCGATTGCCAGAACACTTGAAACGATCTCGATCTACCGAACGGATGATTTTTCTTATAATACCATCAAAAGATTCTTTCAGAATTATATGCTTCTTTTATTATAGATGTCTTTTTTTTCTCCTTATGGTCACGTCATTCTCAGTGAGAGTGCTGTCGTTGACGTATCGGTACATTAGAATCGAGGTAACATGTGATATCGATCTGGATATTTCTTGTACTTTCTCGTTCGTTTTTTTTTTGTAGTATGTATTCGGTAACTTTGTAGAGGTAATAAATTTGATTGAAAAACTAGAGGAAACATAGGTTGGATTAAGCGTGGAAGTAACGATGATACTCTTTTACGAGGTATATTCAGAGGCATGTTTAAATCCGACAAGAAATGGCTGGGGGTATGCTATCACAGATGCGTATTAACTACGATAACACATGGCGGATCGAGAGTGAACGGTGTGTGTCGTAGTGCACGGTTTGTCCGTGACTAAGCGCATTTCTTCAATGAAGCTCCGCTATCCCGCGGAAGTCCCGATTGTATTATCATTCTTGGCAGTCGGTGTGTATACATACACCCGGTGGTAGCCTGGCGCTATCGTATTTTTTCGTCTCGGTCAGATTTGCATGGCCGCGCGACCGTAAGCAAGACCTCTCACGATACCACGAATAGCTTAATCCCTCGAATACAAACGAGAAATTATACTCGCTCGCTGGGTGGAAATTTAATATTCAACGCTTCTTGTTTAGAAAACAGTATTTTGGTAACAGTTAAATTCATTTCCCTGCTGATTAATTTACCTGCGACGTTATACGGGATCGTTGTAACATGGTAGAAGAAGAAGAAGAAGAAGAAAAAAAAACACGAACAGATAAAGAAGAAAACACATGCCGTACGCGTATTTAATTGGATATTCATGGGGTTTTGCATATTCGCGTATGTATGTATATGTATGTATACGGCCACGGAGTTTCCTCAATGAAAGGGCATTATCATTCGTGGTACATTCTCTGCACTGTATCGCACGACAACGCTATCGTATTCTTTCGTCTCCCATAGATTTGCATGCTCGTACCACCGCCGCGTATAGACCTACGCCAGACTTTACGATATCGCTACCAATGGCTTAATCCGTTGAATACAAAACGATAAATCGTATCTTACCTTCGCGTCTCTCGCGTTAGTTTCGCGAACGTGAGATAATCCATCGAAAACTTTTTTCCCCCGGATTTTATCCTCGTCTAGAATTAATTATCCCATTCGTACTGCAATTAATCTACCTATACCTCTTTCCCTCACTCCCCGTCACCCCCCACCCACACCCAGCCCACGTTGAATTTCCCCCGTAAAAAGAGAAGTTAACCGCAGCTGCGACACAAAATTAAATCCGTCCTGCGAAGCGGAAAAAATTCACCCGCCGTTTTTTCAACCGTATCGCAAACACCGCGGCGTACATTTCCGAAACACCCGCCCCCGTATTATCATACGCGTTCGAACGTTCGAATAAAACAACCGTCAACGATTTCGTCACCGTCGACCAGGTGGTTGTTTCGTAGGCGTGTCATTTTCCAAACGTAAATTCGCAAGGGTCACGCGGCACAGAGTATACAAGTAGGAAAAATCAAAAGAAACGGAGAAGAATCATAGGCAGGTAGGTTGGTAGGTAGGTAGACATACCACGGTGGGGGCAAAAAGTCGAAAGAGCGGCCGCGTTTTATTTACGACGTTATTTCCGAGGAATTCACCGCGACGGTGCATGCCGCACGTCGCGCGGTGGCAATTTGGTCGCTCGGCCGTGTTACTCGCTCGCCGGGCCGATGTAAATGCAAATACAAATGCATTTAAACCGGCCCTCCTCCCCTCTCTCTCTCTTTCTCTCTCTCTCTCTCTCTCTCTCGCTCTCTCTCTTTTTCTCTCTCTTACTGTCCGTCGGTCGGTCTTTCTCTTTTCATCGTGAACGAGCTCTGCCTGCACGGAGCCGTAACCGTTAATCCGTACCGCAACTAACCGCGCTCAAATGTGTACACGGGGACACGTACACGAGGGTAGCCTTCAACGAGAGCCGTACTCTTCCGGGCTGACGCTGATGGTGCCTCTTCTTCTTCATTATACTAGGCGGCTCTGACTACGTAGTTAGCTTCCTTTTGGGTAAGCATGCCTCGAACGGTCCCGGCGTTTCCTACGGAACACGTTGAAGGGGTAGGGGTAGTTTGGTGGGGTAGTAGGAGACGGAGGGGGGGGTGGGGGTGGAGGTAAACTCGGCTAATTTCTTCTGTGCAGTTTGTCATTTTAATTAGGCATTTTAATGTCTCGTCCGCGGCAACCCGTGGACAAGTTGTTACTGGAAGTTCCACGGTCGGATACCTCGGTCTACGAGACATTGTTATTTATTTAATTCGAGCAAAACGAACAGCTACCACGGTGAATTTCTACTTTAACCGTGATTACATCGCTTCGTTTCACCCGGCGATTCGTCCAGTCAGGATATTAAGTAATAACCGAGTGGTGGTAGCCGTCAGAAACGTTCCGGTCACTTTGGCAAAATTCCTTTTCCCTTTCTTTCTCACTTTCTTTTTTTTCCGATCGTTTCTTTTCTTCTTCCTCAAAAGACATTTCGCGAACAGAGTTCTATTATGGGAAAGAAACTTTTTTTTTCACCCTCGTCGTAATCTGGCTGGTACCACACCGTAAGTCTCTCCCTCTCTCTCTTCTCTCACCTCAGTTCCGTTGAAAACGTTTCCCTCCCGTAACGCACATAAGAATCATAGCCGACGTGTCTGCCGTCGACAGGATAAAGAGGCGCTCCTACACGCACTTACGTCACGTCCTTCGATTTCGTGCCTCCCTTCCCCCCTCCGTGTCCTTTCCTCCTCCTCCTCCTCCTTCTTCTTCCTCTACTCCTCCCTTTCTCGCGCCATCCGGTGCGAGACCGTTCGCCGTCTTATCAGGAAGGAGGTTGCTCGAAGATAAGGCACGTCGGACGTGGTGCGCGCCCAGCAGCATAAATTGTTTCGAGGGCACTCGCCGATCTCGCGAGCGATTCGCGAACGGAACAAACGAGGCACCGGGTCTTCTGTATGCGCGCTATATGCACAATACCTACCATCCACGCCGCCCTACAGGATGATTCAAGATTGTTCCGGGTACGAAACGTGGGTCCGCATAGAACCCCCTCGGCTATGGTGATCGAAACGTTTTACTGTGAAATAGTGTAACAGTTGGTATTACTGCTTTTTATGCTTGCGTTAGGAGGACGTAGTTGAAACTTGTAGTTAAAGATTTTTGATATTTTTATCGTAGATAAATCGTGATTGAGAAAGTATTTCTATTTTTTTGGGTGGTAAAAAATGTGAATTTTTACTTTCAAAACGAGCTGAAATTCTTGAAGTTAAAGCGTCTTTGTAGTTTATACTAATAGTAAGATATCTGAAGTTTTCCGATACATTTGTGAACCAAACTGTACGTTTTATTGTACATACACCACCCTGTCTGCGAGCGTTGTTCGGTTCCTTTTGCCACCGTCGGGAAACAAATGTCTTCTCCTCAGCTTTCTCAGCGCTTTCCGTTCCCGCAGGAAGTGGCATCGTTCCCGCTACGTCTGAAACACTGTTCCCAAGGTGCGTCGCGTTCCCGTCGGAAACGGCTACGAATATTATTACACCGTTTCAGCGACGCAACATCGTTGATTTGGTCAGCTATTGCTGTCGATAGAAGCGTATTTTATGCCCGTCCCTTCGAACCGGCAAAATTTTATTCGGCTTTCATCGACACAGGTACAAACCGGAAAGAGGATGGGGGAGGGGGAGGGGGTGGATAGACAAGGGTGGCGAGGGCGGTTCGTTAGCCGATGCAATTTCAAACTTGCTGACTGGCCGCGAGTATGAATGGAGAGCCGATCAGGTATGGGGGAGGCTCGCGAAAACCCTCGTGGTTATTGCGTCCCATACTTCGTTTTCGTGTATAAAGCTCAGGAGCGGATTAGACCTTCGATTGACCCCTGAAACTTCTCCCGCTCGCTTGCAAACCTCCGCGTTTCTCGCCAAGTTTTCTTTCCGATGTTCGAGTGGTCCCCGAGTAAGTACCTTCCCTTTGAGGGTCTCTAATAACATCATTTACCACGGTTCTTTTTTTCTTCTTCTTGTACTTTCAAAGGGATGGAATTTTGATCCACTTGTTAAATCATAAGGAAATATATTTGGTAGGAATGAGATCTCTATTATGTAAAGCGGATGGGAATCGAAACGATGGAGAGTTTGATACTGTATAGAAATGAATAGCTCGCCATATTTATTTCTATAAAAAAGAAGCAATAATTTTGTAAATTCACGTCGGTTAGGGTTTGCGTACGGTAAACTCTCGTTTCGCAAACTCGCATTAATCCTGATCGCGATCAGGAATGAGATTAGGGTCGATCCTTGCCGAGGGTCAAACAATCGATAACTGGGATTGTGGGAGACGACCATCTTCGCATTTAGAATCCGACTGTAGGCGTGTAGGTAGGGCAAACAGTCCGGTGCTCGCAAACCACACGGAACACCCAATATACGGTAAATTGCCTCTGACAACTAGTTCCCTAACACCTGCTGTCGTACGGTAATTAAATTTCGTGTATTTATCATCCACGGTTACATTGGTTAACACTGAACACCCTGTTACAATCGTCAGAGTATTCTTTTTACCCTTTTTTTGTCTGCACTCGTTTTTATCCCCCTCTGATATATTCTTCCCACTTTCCCTTAGAATTACAAAATTCTATTTGTCAACGAAGTTTCTCTCTTTTATTCATTTAATATATTATACTATCATAGACTCTCTTCGTCCGTTCAAGCTGATTAAAACCAAACGACCACGGTCTCGTTGTATCGATAAAAAGACACCTTGGATCAGATTTATAGTTTTATTAATTAAACACCGTGAGCGTTCGTTTTAGCCTAACGAGCTTACCGCAATGGCCGTTTGCCTAACGACAATTTACCGTTTCCTACCAGGTTATCCTTAAAGTTACTTTACAGCCTTGTAGCCGGCAGACCAAGAAATGCTCGCAAAAAGACAGGGTGCCAGGAGTGTCTAAGAGAACGAGCTGGCGTGCCGCGGTGCGTTAAAAGCTGTCGTTACTCATAATTAGCGCCGAATCGCCGAGGCTTTTACACGGATGAAGGCCTTCTGAAACTGCGGATTCGTGACGGCTGGCTGTTAAAATAGTTGGCTGAGCAGGCACGGTATTACAACGACTTCCTAACCTCCGTCGACTGTGCAAGGGGCTGCGCGGCTGAAGAATAAAACCAAAAACGACGAAAAAAAAACACACACAAAAAGGATGAAGAGAAATAAAAAAAAATGAATAAGAAAAGAAACGCGAGTCTCGTTGCGGCATGAAGTTCGGTACGTGGGCGAAATTGTTTCCTGTAACGCTGCCGTAGTCGTGTCTTCCAGGCTCGACCAATCGATAATTGTATTTTTTTTCTCTTTTTTTTTCTCTTTTCAAACACGTTCCGGTCGTTAGCATGAAAATGCAAAGCGACCATACGGAAACTGTTTCTCTTATTGTAACGATTACATTTATCCCCCTATGGTTTCTCGGAATGAATGAAGACTTTTGAGTTACCGAACGACGGTGTTTATGATTATTAAGAACCGGTAGCCTAACCATCGGTACGTTTGGAAAATATTTTAATAAAAGATTCACCGTGTATGTATGGTACGTATGTACGTATTGAGACGTCGAAATCTCTTTGGCGTTCCGTGCTGCGTCTTATGGTATTTAAATCGCTACGGGTATAAACAGTTAGAGGAAGAGTTTCGTTGCGTGTTCCCGTCCTGAAATAAAGGAGCCTCGTAAAACGAGAGTTGTTTGTAAGGAGGAAGCTGCAACTAGAGTAATAATTTCTCAAAGTCGTCGTTATCATTTTGCGCCTCTCTTTGCCGCTTTACTTTACAAATGTAATGTAAATGAATGGAAATTAACCATTCCGGATCCGGCCGGCGTCTTTTTCTTGTAATTTTTCTCTGGTCTTCGGTATCACAAAGCCAACCACTTAGCGAACTGGTCCTTCCCTCGATGAATACATTCTTTATGTTTCTCTTTTTTTTTCTCTTCTTTTTTCGGCTAGAGAAATCCTCCCACAAATAACGAGGCACGCCCAGCCATTTGTGCAAGGGCGCACAAAGAAGGAAGGGCAGGGACACTGAATCGCTGTGTGTATACGCGAAAGAAAACAGAAATATCGCGGAATAAACGGGGGACGGTAACCGCGCGGATAAATTGGACATTCGGCATAAGAATCACGTTAACATGATTCGTCTTTTACTGCCCGTTACAATGAATCGTATTGTGTTGCGTTTCTTAAGAAAATATTCTCCTCAACGATACAAATGATTTTATAATTCAAGTGTCGTTTAATTAAAATAACGTTCGTTAGATAATAATTACAATCTATGTGGCACGGGATGACCATCGTCGAAATTCCTGTTACCATAGTAATTCGAACCCTTATCAGTGGGTTTCGTCGAAAATTTTGACAAAGGTTACCCGCGAAACAAAGAAGGCGATTTCTAAAGGCGCTTCGTTACCTCGACAACGACGTCAACTACCGTCGACATCCGCGAAAGACCGTAACAAAGGAGCCGACATCCACAAAGAGGAATATTATTCCTGCCGGGCGTAATCCTACGGGCGAGTGCGAATATTTATTACGCGGGCCACGGTTTTAAAGCGGCCGGCTAAAGTGAAAACAATGGCGGATTTTCTGCAAACTGACTAGCCGCGCGCGAATATGCGCGGACTGCGTTGATTTACAAGCGAACTCTTCCTCTCGTTTTGTCTTTCACCGGTGGCCACCCCGGCGCTTTCCGCGTCGCCGGAACGAATGACGCCGTCGAAACTGTTGCGTCGCGGGAAAATAAAAGCGGCCGGCCGCCTGATACATACTCGGCTAAACTTTTTCAATTGTGTAACAGGGTGTAACGAGCTTCCGTAATTAATCGCGGTAAACCGTCCTCCGGGCACCGTTGATGAATGAAACCTTGCGACTTCGTGTATGTATTTTGTGAAATTACACGTTATATTACGTGCAACGTAAAATAAAATCTTGTTAAACGTACCTTTGCAATGGTGGACGTTATATTTAAATAATATATACGATAGTATAATATTTAAAAACGTCGTGAAAGTTCCATCGGAGTAAACGGTGTATTTTATAATAAAAATGAGTAGAATGTTCCCCATTTTCATTTTACTTGGTACTTTCCGAAAAATAGATACCACGGTTACACTGGATTCACTTTCAAACGATCAAAATCAAATTGTTAAACACTATGAAACTTTCCACCGTGGATCTAAAAAAGAAAAAAAAGGAAACAAGAAAGAAATCCATCTCACTCGAGAAGTCATCTCGACAATTGCGCTCTTACCTTTCAAGATCCGCCTTGAAAGCTAAAATGTAAACTCCGAGGGAAACCGTATCGTTCCGCGGTTTTTTCGGGCGGTAGGTAAGCCTCGCGAATTCGCGATTGGTGGCTCCTCTACGGAACAATAAAATCCGTCTCGTGCGCGAAACAAAACGTCAAGGAAGTTGTCGTTACTCCTTTGTCGTCTGAAAGGAGCTCTTGATTCTCCCGGTAATGCGAAGTCTTCGTAAACGGCATAAACAGCAACCGCTGTTCCGCGCGGTGAGCCACCGCGCTTTCTGCTCTTTTACCCTTGTTTTAAAATATTTGGGCTTTATGAACGCGCCCGCGGGGTGCATAAATTATACGGTATTCCGTGCGACAGAGACCGCGAAGGAAGAGAAGCCTCCAGGAATATAATGTCCCGCCGGCTTTTTCCCTCGCCAGAAAACACCGCCGATAAAGCACACAAATTGCGAGTACAGTGAGGAAAGGAAGGGATGGTAGAAGGGAGGGATGGAGGGTGAGGGAAAGAACAGAACTTGTCCGATGAGTTCTGATGTCGCATCGAATATTCCCGCGAATACGTTCTCCCATCGCTGTCGATATCAAATGTTCCACTCGATGCTTTTTTTGCGAGGAACACGAATACGTAATGCGAGCACGTCGAAGGGACGGAAAAATTTCAGTTTCGTTGGCGAAGCGACAGATTTTAAGTGATATAGCATCAGACGGTAGAAATAAGTTCTTTCTGACGAGTCTTAATCGATTTATATTTATTTATTTGATCAATAATTCACTTTTTATATATATATCTTTTATACAATTACATTTTTTATCTTATCATCAAATAGTAAAGAACTTATTTCCACATCTGATATATTTATATTCAGCGAGACAAATTTAGACCACGAATATATGTATAACGTTCATGAATTATCGCGATAATTCAAGAATTATCCTTCGTACCATTAGTTTCCTGGAGCAAGGATATATATACAATTGTCGTCGGTATTGAAAACGACAGCGCGAAATCGTTTGAAAATGTCGTCGTCCGCGTAGAACGGGGAGTTTCTTCATACGTGAGAACGAGTGAAACGCATTTATCTTCGTTTCGGGTGAATCGAGTGCGAATAACCGAACACCGATAACCCTCGTGCACCTGGGACGCCGATCGACTTAGTTCCGACAAATCGGCAGGAATGGCGTCGGGCTTTCGATTGATCGAACGAAACATTCTTCCCTTCCGTCGGAATCCTCTCCGGGGAGTTGAGCGGCCCCTCTCTTGGCCTCCTGCGTTCCATTCACGGAGGCGCGAAAGTCGGAACTTTCCTCGGTCTCGTCGGTGGAAATTCTCTAGGTACCCAGGTGCAATCATTTGCACCGTAAACGTGGAATACGTTTTATGCGTCGCCGAGTTATACGGTCAGCTCTTATTGTCGGCTTTTCCCTACCCCCCGACAGTCGCTGGTGCGACTACTTGCTTGCAATAAACTTCCCGTGATCCTGCTAGACTCGCTAAAAGCAGTCTCCCGGCGTTAATTATTTTATGCGTGATGGCGGCGACGCGATGAAAATTGTTCGTACTCCTTGTGGAAGTACGTTGGTCGTCTATAATTAGACGGCCAAGACGGATATTGAACTATTAGGGGTAATCATGATTTTTAATAGCGTAATATCCGCCAAAGGTGTTTTCTTTTAAGTGATAATAAAACGGTTTTAAACGCTTAGGTTGGACGCGTGACACCTTTCTACTTAAGTAGTCGGTGACTGTTAGACGGACGGGAAACGAGTGTTTTAGTATTATAATTCGCTGGGGAATTTAATTACGAATGGTGTGAAACTTGCGGAAAGTAAGATTTTTGGTACTTTCTTAAAGAGAATACTAAAAGTGCGAAAGGAACAATTTTCACAATAGAATTTAATTTTGTGTATGACATTTCGAAAAATCAAGTTAGACCGTATCATTTCAGTCGATACCGTGTTACGCGTTTTATTCGAAAGAAATGCTGGTCCTTTAAACCATGAAAAGTGAAAATGAATATTTATAAGGCTTGAAGAAGCAATTCGACGAGGTTAAACCTCTTCGTCGGTCCCCAGTTCTATTTTACTTAATTGCGGTCTTTTTTTCGTGTCTCTCTGCCACCGAACATTCTTTGACGAGTCGGCCCAGAATTCGCGTCGTTTTATTTGAAGAAACGCGGTTCCTCTGTTGCCCCCTATCCCGAAGTTGCCAGCTCATGCCGCAGACACGGTTATGTCTCGGAGATATTTTAATTGTCGCCTCAAAGCAACGTTGGCCCTCGTGCTAAAATTCTTCGTCACCCGTTTGAAATATGAGAGAACCTGACGACTCGCTAATAACCTTCCTGGCAGGCCGCTAAAGTCGAATTTAAAGTTCGCCAACCTTAATTTTTCACCGTGTGTTTTTGCACTCGTTCTTACGCGATCTACGTTTAATCACCTCTTTCGGTAGACCTTACAGAGATAATTAAAATTAAAAAAAAGAAAATTGGGAAATGTAATTCAACGAATACCCGAATAACGAGCGCAACGGAATTACGAATTCCCTTCGAAAACTGTCCGAAAATTTCAGAATCGTATCAATAAATCATCGTCGCATCAAGTTTGGAATCGACGCCAGAAACGGTGGTCGATGTTATTCGAAGGGATGAGGTGTCACCGCACGACCGGTGACACCTAAATGTGACAGGGATTTCATTTCGCGATAGTCAGATTTTGATTTCCGAGTCCCAGGTGGCCGGGAGTCGCATTTTCCCCCGAAGACAGACGGAACAGTCACGTAGGAAATTTATGGGATCGACTACAAGAGACCGACTCCGTTGGGGGAGGGGGGAACGGGGTGAACGTAGTAAACGTAACTTACTAAAGAGTGTCGTTGAAGCTCGTTAACACGATCTTTCGACGGACTTAAATCACTCGTGTTCCCGAAGAATTGGGAAGAAACTTTCTAACGCTCCGAGATTAAATTGGATTTCCCCCATCCGTAACGCACTTATGAAAAGAAACGTAGAAGAAGAAGAAGAAGAAGAAGAGGAAGAAAAAGGAGAAGAACAAGAAGAAGATGAAGAAAACGCACGGACAAGTTTGAGGTGGCTTCATTTCCAAATACACGGTCGAAAGAAATTCTAAAGTAAGTGATGAAAGTCGTCCTACCGCAGGCATACTGAATAACAATGAGAAAGGATTTAGATGGTAATACTCACGCCGGTGTAAATATCCCCCGGAGAGTCGTAATAAATGTTTTCAACTTGAACCCCCTTTCGCGTTTACGTAAGCCGGCGGTACAACAAAGTACATTTACTTCCCGACCGAATTAATTGCACAGCCTAATTACCGTCGTAACATAATACCGTTTCACCCGTTTCTATCCTCAGACGTGAAACGAACGTTTAATAATGTACGACCATTTTAATTCATCCAATTCTATGTACTTTTTTATTCGACTCGATAATACCGAGTGGAAATCAACCTGACGAGTTCTCGATGCAGCTGCGTCAGTGAAAAATCATTTTCTATCGCGGTACGAACGTTTCCAGCCATTTGTCCGTGGTAGCACCTCGTCTTATAGACGGAAGTACTTTAATATCGCGTCTCCAAGCTACTTTGTATGCATGCCGCGGCATGATCCCGTTTTCTCGTCCTCTCTCTCTCGCTTTCTCTCTGTCTCTCTCTCTTTCACATACCCTCTCGTCCTCTCTCGCTTACTTTCTTATCCCACGCTGCTGGAGAGAAGTACACTTGGAACCAGATGAGCAGAGTTGCTCGCCGAAATAGCATCCGTACGTAACCCTGTAGAGACAGGATCATTCGGATCATGCTGTACGGTATTACAGGCGAGAAACCGAGAGGAGGAATCGTGGATATAAGTTTGGGAGGACTGCGACAACTACGGCCGTCGAAGATAATAGAAAACCTACGGTTCACGGGCAGCCACGGTGGAGAAGTTGAAATTGAAACTTGGGATGTGCTAGGTCGTGGGTGATCATTGTTGTTTATGTCTCTTAACACTTTCATTGTCGATGCACCGTTTGTATAGGGAATAAAGTTCAATGGTAAATGCATCGGTAATTTTCTTTCCTCGACTATGTTACTGGGAGCGTTTCGGCGAAACGTGCGTCTCGAGTGCGTAAAACTTGGTTTAGATTTGACACTTATTACGCGAGATTTGTTCCAGGCACTTGTCAAGCCGCGGATAATCGTGTGTCATGTTGTCACGAAATTTTAGTGTGTATAAATAAATGTTTACAATATTGCTGGAGAAGTCTCGCGTAGAAAATTTGTGTAATACGTATCCACAAAAAGCATCGAAAATGCAAAGCTATGGGCCAAGTACAAGAGAATGATACATTGGAATTGGTTGCTCATTAACATAAACTGCATTTTACATAGGATTTGAAATCAATCAAATGTGAGCAAGTTTGATTGATTTCAAATCCTGTGTAAAATGCAGTTTATGTTAATGAGCAACCTATTCCAATGTAACATTCTCTTGTACTTGGCCCATAGCTTTGCATTTTCGATGCTTTTTGTGGATTCTTTCGTCATTTCCGCAAATTTTTAGATATCGACCTGAATCTTTCACTGTCTTATTGGGCTTCGAATTCCGCGTCCAACACGTCCCGGATCGTTTTAATATCTCAATCATTGTGGAAATGGCGAGCAAATTACGAAAATCGTGAAAAATCCTCAAATTCAGGCGGTTTTTTGAACGGCATTCGCTCAATTGTTGAGATAGCCGTCTGAAACTTGTACCATTGTTTTAGTTAGGAAATTCTACGCCAGAACAATGTATAATAGTTGTACTTTTCGAAAATTTAATTTTTCGCAAAAATCTGAAGGGGGTAGGTCAGGATTTTTTGCGATTTTCGTAAATCGCTTGCCATTTCCGCAATTTTTGAGATATTAAAATGATCCGGGCCGTTTTGAACGCGGAATGCGAAGCCGAATAAGCCAGTGAAAGAATCATTTTAATATCTCAAAAATTGTGGAAATGGCAAGCGATTTACGAAAATCGCAAAAAATCCTGACCTACCCCCTTCAGATTTTTGCGAAAAATCAAAATTTCGAAAAGTACAATTATTATACATAGATCTGGCGTAGAATTTCCCAACTAAAACAATGGTACCAGTTTCAGATCACTATCACAAAAATTGAGCGAATGCCGACTAAAAAACTGGTTGAACTTGACGATTTTTCGCGATTTTCGTATTTCCTTTGTCATTTCCGCAAATTTTTTGATATCGACTTGATTCTTTCACTGTCTTATTCGGCATCGGATTCCGCTTCTAAAACGTGCCGGGTCATTTTGATATCTCAAAAATGCCGGAAACGACGAAGGAATTACGAATATCGCGAAAAATCGTCAAATTCAACCAGTTTTTTAGCCGGCATTCGCTCAATTTTTGAGATAGCCGTCTGAAACTTGTACCATTGTTTAAGTTAGGAAATTCTACGGTAGAACAACGTATAATAGTTGTACTTTTCGAAAATTTAATTTTTCGCAAAAATCTGAAGGGGGTAGGTCAGGATTTTTTGCGATTTTCGTAAATCGCCTGCCATTTCTACAATTTTTTAGATATCGATCTGATTCTTTCTGCATCTTATTCGGCTTCGGATTCCGCGTCCAAAACGCCCAGGATCATTTTAATAGCTCAAAAATTGTGGAAATGGCAGGCGATTTACGAAAATCGCAAAAAATCCTGACCTACCCCCTTCAGATTTTTGCGAAAAATTAAATTTTCGAAAAGTACAACTATTATACATTGTTCTGGCGTAGAATTTCCTAACTAAAACAATGGTACCAGTTTCAGATCGCTATCTCAAAAATTGAGCGAATGCCGGCTAAAAAACTGTCATAATTTGACGATTTTTCGCGATTTTCATACATCGCTCGCCATTCGCGCAATTTTCAAGATATAAAAATGATCGAATATGTTTCGAATACGCATTCTGACCCTTAATTTTACGAAGCTTGATGTCAAAAACGTAACGTAACAAACATTTCTAATTTAATATGTTAACAATCTGGATGTGTGTGAGAGGAAATTTCATATACTACATATATAAAATCTACGTTATCGGCAGAAAAATTATCTCGCATAGTATGAAACATATGTTAGGGTTTGACACCGAGCTGCGTGACAGGCTGAACATGGAGATGGAGATGGTGATGGAGATGGAGAAGGAGGAGAGGAAGAAGACGACGTTTCTTACAAAAACCTCGACTTTTTAGATCAAAATATCTCGCGATTGGCTTGATGGATCTTCTCGTAGTTAGGCTTAAATTACTCGGGTGGACGTCCCCTACAAGAATATCACCATAGTTTGGGGGAAATATGCGGATTTAATGCCGTTTGAATACCCCGAAAACCTCGATCTAATTCTTCCGGAAAAGAGTAGTTCAGGTCTACCAGTCGGGAACTCTTGTACTTGGCCCGAGTCAAGACCTTAACTCTTGATGAAGAAGAAGTTGGATTTGAAATAAAGAATACCTAGAGTTCGTTTTAAAAACGATGGACGTTTCGTAATCATTCGAAGAATGACTTACAACACGACGAAGGATTTCTCTTTGAACAGTCAATGAATAATGGAAGCTCGAAATAGATCGAATCAGACTACATCAAAGTGTTTGCATATTTTAATAAAAAATTCTACTGCGAGACACCACTAAATAATACAGCAAGCTCTGTCTCTCTTTCCGGAGGGGCGGGAAGCGTGGAAGTTGCATGGGTAAAGAGGATATAGTAAACTCTACTGTTATTGGCGCTCTAAGAGCAGGTGTTCGGAATGATTTCTCTGGAGACTGGGACAGTCCGCGAAAGTGACTTTTCCACTCCGGACGAGAAAATTCAACCCGGCCTGAGAAATCGGATGCAGAAAAATTAGTGGGCAATTCCAGAGATAAAGCGGGACACCGGATTATTAGAATTGCAGAAACCGTCGAAGACGTACTTTTACCTGTAAAGTTGCACCTGATATAAAATTAATCCAAGACAACTCTAATTAAAAATCAATTTTTTTTTCACCACTACCTAAGAAGTAACTATTACGTCATCTACATCCATCGTGTTCCCATTCTCCTGATTCATACGATGACTCGCTGACGGATTCAGCCTTCCGCTATGGATTTGTCAGAAAACCGAGGAAGGTGCACGTATTTCATATTTTAAAGTCCGGCAGAAATTTATGTAGGTCTGTAATAAAAAATATACAAGTTTTACACCTCGACGTGTTCCATGTAAGTCCGAACGGAACCGAAGATACGCGTAGGTAGGATTCCGAGCAGCGACATTATTGCCTGAACACGCGGACGATGTCATTTCGGACGATTCGTTTTCTCGTTCCCTCAACATGGCGGGTGGCGAAGGAGAAAGGAAAGACGTAGGTGGAAACACGAACTTCCAAAGGAAGCATCTCGCGTTCCCTTTCTCTCTCTCTCTCTCTCTCGCTCTCTGTCCCCCGGTATGTCCACCGTATAGACGAGGCCACGATCATAAATTCACAGCATGCGACCTCGGGGAACGTGTCTTCATAAAATCTTAGATCGAAGATTGCCCGCCGACGTCACGGTACTCTGCATGCGAAAAAAATAATTAGAGAGCCGGGCGTTCGTATGCGCGGCATGCCGGCAAGTATGCACATTGTTTCATATACATACATATAGTACATACGTGTAAGTTAAAAGGCGAAGATACCTTTTGATAATTTGATAAGTTCGAGTGATTTTTATTCGTTTCATCTGGACTTTTATAATTGATAATAACATGCAGATCTTTGAGAATGAAAAATGATTCTTTTTTTCCCTGGGGTTAATGATTTTATAATATTGTTCCTTCGAAAGAATTTTTCTCTCCAACGTGTACCGTAGTAAACTTTGAATGCACGCCCGCATGGCAGTGAGATACGAACACATGAGGGACCGTGATAATTTATTCACGTAACCGTAGGGTTACTTTGTCACGTAAAACGAAGGGAATTCGCATCCGTTTCAGCGCACTTTTAAAGGAATCTCATAAATTACCGAACTCACTTACGAATACGACGAACGTACCTTTATAGAAACTATTGTCACTATGCCTGGTGTTTTCTTCTAACTTTGTCTGTCATCCCTAAAGTATATTAATATCGGCAAAGCACGTTCGCGAGATTATCATTACATCGGCGCGTGAATAAACGCGACACGGGTTGCATAAAAATACACGCGTGCCTCCCGAGGACGCTGTATCAAAGGGACTGATTTTCTTTTCTTTTTTTTTTTTTCTTACGGTCAATTATTCCTCGCGTTTGATTTTAATTTTTCTCGCCACGCTTGGCAAACGTTTTCTAAACTTAGGACCGTTCGTGCATCCGCGCCACTCGGCGAAAGTGCGCTCGTATATCTCTCCCCGTTCAGGTGTCTTCCCGAGAGATATGTTTACTACCCTCGCGGTCCTCTTTTTCTCTCTTTCACGGTTTCGTCCGATGCCGATTGATCATCTCTCACACCACCCGCAATTTCACCTCGGAGAGCCGAGAGCCGCGCGTGCCTCACGGTATTTTTCACGCCCGCGAAATTGTTTTCGCACAGACACGTCCCCGCATACGCGATACCATAACGTACACGCTTTATCCGGTTATACACGGCGACTGACACGGCGGCGGGGGGACAAAAAAAAAACGAACAGAGAGAAAAAAAAGGATACAAAAAAATTCACGCGCAGGCGGATTATTTGAATCAACGCGGTGGAAAGTTTCAAGAATTATCTCGCGGACTCCGACAGACTATTCCGTGTAAATCTCTGGCTCTTGATAACCGTGAATGATGTCTCTATGGATTTCGCGATAATCGTGGGTGTCCATAAATGTTATCTCCTCCTTTTTTTATATGCGTTTTTATTTTCTATATTACTCCGTGATCGCGATACAACAGCATGTATCATATACAAGTATTATACTCGTACGAACTTTCTATTATCATGTGTGTGTGTGTGTGTGTGACAGGTAAATCGAACATCTTGTCAAAAGAGTTAAACGCGTCAATTCCATGAGAATTGAAAAGTGACTGACGATGATAATGAGCTGACGAACGACAACGGTGACCAACGGTGTCCACGTGTAGCATGAGAATGCACTTTACGAATCAAAGTCACCTCTCCGTCGCTAACCGCGGTGTCTCCATTCATCACGTCCTCCCGAAGTTCGGGCCGAACTCTTCTTCCTCGCATACTGATTAATGATCAGAAAGTCGTCCGCGTTGAAGCGATCGAAGCAATCTCTTCGTCCCGAAAGTTCCCCCGTCGAACGGCGTTGGCTGTTAATTCGCGAAATCCAGTCGACGTCTGTCTGCATGCCTTCCTCTTCCTCTTCTTCTTGTTCTTCTTCTTGTTCTTCTTCTTCTTCTTCTTTTTCAAGGAACCACGGGTGCTCCGCAGCTTCTTTCAATCAACGTCGATTAATCTCGATTTGGGCCCGTCTATCGTCTCTCCCTTTTTTTTTCTTTCTCTCTTTCTCTCTGTCCGTCTCTTTTTCCCCTCATCCCCAAATTTTTTTTCCGCGCGCGTGTACGGCAGACTTTCTTGGCTACAGGGCCGAAAGCGCATAATTATTCATCAGGGTCTTTGCCTAATTCTCGCTCGTTAATCACCGTCTTCGGGAGACACCGTGAATCCGCCGCTCGGTCAATGACTCGTACGAGATCGACGCTTTAAGCTTCTTTATTGAATCGGCGAACGTTCGGACCGTCGATACCGTTCCCGTCAACCGGCCACCGCCGGGTGTCGTTTTCTTTTCTACCTGCCGATCTAAATATAAATACGACCGGGGTAATGAAAACTGGGTAACAACATGCCTCGTTACGTCCCCGTATCATTGTCCCAAGGAAATAGATTACACACACACGTGTCTCATTAAGTATCGCCGGAATCTATTACTAGCAGACCTGCTTGAATTCTCGAGATTAATTTAGAAAGTAAATTAATCACATTAGACTCACCGCCTATAATTATCGCCGGTAATTGATATAGGAAACCGATGAAACCGGGCGGACCGGCTAATTAATGTAATTAATAATCACGAATCTTCGTTTACGTATATACATATTATACGTATATGCGTACACAGCGTGTGTAAATACAGGTCTTCGTACTTTATCGCGGCGATAAAGCAATAAAATTCAGCCGCGCGTGAGCTTCAAAACTTGAAACCCCGTTGGTCACAGAAAGTTATTGAAGCGTTCGACCAGCGCGAAAATCATTATCCACGTGTTTTTATTCTCGATAGTCAGCCGCGATACTCTCGACCGGGGCAGTTTCGATCCGGTTTCGTCCAACGATACGAATCTCCGCCCGTATTGCGAAGGGCTTTTACGTTGAAATGATCTGGTAGCACAGTCAGATAGAGGCCATAAATGAAGGTCCGTTCGTCGTAGATGAGAATCTGCCGTCATCCGCGAGTACGGAAGAAGATATCGGCCGTATACACGTTAACCGGCCGCGTCGTCGTTGTTTTTCTTTTTTTTTTTTCGTTACCGTCCAAATTAATGCCGCCTTCGTCGAACGAGGCTCTTTATCAGCAACGAACGTAAATCGTCGCCGAGGACTTCGAAGTCGGCGTTAATTATAACTGCGAACGATAAATAATCCCTCAGGGACACTGCGTTCCGTCGCATGCGTTTTAACAGTCGTATTTCGAGAGATAACTGGAAATAATCGAACGTGAACGTTTTGCTGATACTCGCCGGTGAATGAAGAATTCCGGTAAAGGTACACTTTTTCATTTTACCCCGATGGAAAAAGGTAGAATTTTGACAAAGTGTGCGTATGGAAACGTTGCCATTTCACGCTTCGTTTACTTTCACGTTATGTGATAGGTATATATTAGATAATTACTAGTTTATTAGTATCGGTTTCACTTGTTCGTTTCCACGATCGTTCTCTTTAATTAATCTACTTACGTGCGATAGACAGCGGAACCGATAATCAGTTTGCATACATACATATATCGGTTACGTAACGCGAGAGACATAGTGGATTCTAGTTAACTGTCAGCTGTACAACACAGGTCTCATTTCAGTAATAGTCCAATGGTATACAAAATTCCTCTTTTTTGCAAACTAGACAATTACTATAATATATGGAGACCGCGAAGATGAAATAACAACCGCCACCCGGAAAATGAAAACACTTTGAACCAACAATACAAGAGGAAATTCGACTTAAACTAAAATACCCAATGCAATCACAAGAATCCCTTCGATTCATTATGTATACCCAATAAAAATAATAATCATAATCCCCAGTCGACAACTATGACGTCTCACTGTAACCATAACAAAGTAACTATAGTAATTTACAAAGTAGATCGATCCCATCGAGATTCTAGCGTCCCGTTCCACAAATTCTCGTCGCCAGAGAAAAAGATACGTCGATCCTTCCGTAAGGGTGATCCCCCGGCGTCCCTTATCGATCAGTGGCTCATTCAAGCTGCATTACTCGTGCCCTCCGCAAGAACGTCTCGCCCCGCCGTTCTCTAATTCACTTCTCCACTTTTATTTCGGGCCTCCGTTAAACCGTCAGCCCGGAAACGTATTTGGCCCGGAGCTGCGTCGGTAATTGACGCCATTCGATCCGCTTACGTACCGATAGATCCACCCCCCCCCCCTTTCCCGGACGGTCAGGCTGTTTTTGCTGGTAATTACCCCGGCGGCGAAGTAAAAACCGGGGACTCGTTAGTTTTCATTCTCCTCGACGGGCTAATTAATTCTAAAACGTCCGCGCGGCCACGCTCGGACCGTGTAAAGAGAGATTTCGAGAAGCGGAATCTTTTAGGCGGTCCCCAATTAGACACGGATATGTAACCTCCCCCGGGTAAATTAACTCCGCGAGACTCGTGTCATGCGTGAGATTGATCGTGGTAACGGCGACGCGTGGAGACACACTCCGAGAAACGACGTCGGTGAGAATAGTTTTCTTGACGGGAGAATACCCGCGCGTGAAATATAGAATAACGCTTTGTGCGACGGACAGGAGAGAAATTGTACGTCGGCACAGAGGACCAAAAAAAAATATATAATATATAATGTTCCATCCGTGTGGTGCAACGTTAGAATAAAAATATATTATGGTTACTTACTCGTTCTGACCGTGTGATGAATTCGCGCGAATATCGTTTGTAATTTATTCTCAGAATTTTTGTGTTATTTTTATTCAATTTATATGCCACGTTAGAAAAATCGTGAGTCTGCAAAGACTCTCCGTATAATCTGGTAACGGTGAAACGTTTCCTATTATATCCGTATAAATTCACTATCGATTTGTCGACCAAGGTGATATCAATGGATGTAGCCCGTTTCGCCACCTCGTTTCCTTACGATATCCGTGAAAGAAGACGTTGCAAATTGCGATGGAAGGTATAACCATAACCGAACGTCGCGTACAATACGTGGAATTCCATTTCTTCCGTTCGCGATGCAGCCATTTAGATCCGCAGGAACACGGAGCCCGTAGAAGAGTACAAAAGGGCTGCGTCATGTTTGGATTCGCTAGTGTGTTCTCTCTGCAAAACAGACTCCATGGGAAGAGCGTAGTCGTGCGGACCCTGATTACATCATAAATCGAATCTCGGCCGACCGCGCGGAACCTCGGATTAAATGAAATTCCTATGCCATCTCGTATATCTTTCCGGTTTGCTACGGTGTTCGTTTCGGCAACGAGTATTACACCGATGTAACGTTTCCCGTTTGAAGTCGTTATTAACAAGGTATATCACGGTCGGTGTTATTAATCAAGTTCACGGTTAACCAGAACTGATTTTATTAATGTAAAGTTTCTATCCAATTAATGTTATTTAACCCTGTTAATTCTAATGTTCATTTCCCAATTGGAAATAGTTGTTTTATTTTATATTAAAAATTCAATATTGTAGAATAGTAATTTGTTTAAGTAATACAATATTTTCTTTGAGAAAAGTATTTGAATTTTTTGATATTTTATGGGCTTGAAGGGAGGAATTCCACGCTGCCTACGCTACTGTCTAGATTCATGCGCTGTTTCTGTTTCGGGTCACGATTGGAATCGCTATTCCTTTCGACGTCGCGCATTTCATGGTCCCACGTCGTTCGGTATTATTAGAAGGAAGAAGGATCTAGAGATAGAAAGTGAAAGATCGTACGGAGCGAGAAAGAAAATGAATGGAAACGCGTCTGCTACGTAGTCCGAGCGTGGGCGGGCAGCCGAAAGATCGACAAGATCGATAAGATCGTCGGACTGTGGTGACTGCTCGCGGTTGAATCGGCAATGCGATTCAATCGATTCGAACGATTGGAATCTTCGCCGGCGGAACATTTGGCGACCGGACTGAAATTTACTAAAAATTCAACCACTTCCTATTCACCCGTACCAAAACCATCTCCCGGGAAATTCTTTTCACTGGAAACTATAGTATAGGTGATCCCCCATCGCTTTGACTGAGGGAATTTCAATTTTATCGTCCGATGAGAATTAATATACCTTCAACATTAAAATAAAATGAAATCGACCGATCGATAGACGTGAAAGTGAAACTTATGTCGCGTAATAAATAATCTTTCTACCACAGGGATCTTATCGTGTCTTTTTTTTGCAAGGGGATAAAGATGGCGAATGTAGACGACGACGACATCGCGACTAAAGCTCCGGGAACCTGAACGAGTTCTCAAACGAAACGGAGCTGGTGGTACCGTGCCACAGAAGTATCTGGCTTTGGAAAGTTTTTAACGAGCTTTCTCGCTCGTCTTTTCCCCGAGACCGTGCCCGGTGTTTACTTTGCCGAGCGAAGTCCAGACGACGCTGGTACCCGTAGATGGGAAATCTTGCGGTGCACCGGTCGTTTGTTATTTGTCTTCGTGCCGTCGGGTCAACGGTGAAAAACCTACCGTCAAAACTAAATGAGCCGCGGCAGGAAGTGGCCACCCCCCCCCCCCTCTTGATCGCTTGTCTTCTTTGATACCTTGAGGCGATGTTAATTACATTCGGGAAATTGCGCCTCGAAGGTAATTAAAATGAAATAGGTTTCACTGTCGAACGACAAATCTCGAGCATTAAGGGTCTTGATGTTTCATTATCGACTCGTTACACCTTTCTTCCTCGTTTAGAGTTTTTATCGACGTATAATTCGAACTTCCGTGACGGGATTTGTTTATAGATTTCATTATTAATGAGCCGGTAGTTTGTCGAGCTGTCTATCGGTCTTAGGACGTGAAAACCTTGAAGTGGAATTAGTCGGACAATTTTTGCAATTACCCGATCTACTCGTACTTACTTACACGCCGGGGGAGAAAGTGTGTTTATAGTTTTCCGACTTCGATGTGTAAGTTTGCTCCAACAAGTAAACTGCTTTCCAGGAATCACGCCGAAAACTTTGCTCGTTATAAGAGTCTAAACGGATACGGCGGGATTGAGACACGATGTTAATCCTTTGACAATTCGGAATGAATGTTTGTCGAGCTAATTTCATGTAACTATATATACGCAATGAAGACATTTTTACGGTTTCTTGTACGTGTTCAATAAAAAAATATTTCAAATCCATACAAAAGTCAATATAAATCATTAGTGTACAAATTACACAAATTTCTGAACGTCGTTACAACGAACATTTTAATAACAATACGAAAATGATCCATATCCATAGATCGACATGATCAAATAACAAACGTGACGGAGTGTTAGTTACTTTCATAACATCGCGTCACAAGTCCCGGTTCCTTCGAGCAACGGTGCTTGATGGGAGAAGATGAAGCTGCAACGTTAATCCTTTGACAGTCCGCTAGAACGACTATTTGTCGTGCTAATGTCACGCGAGAGAGCAGCAACTGAACAAGAGAGAGGGTGGGTGGATGACAGGGGTGACCCTCACGCTAGTGTCCGACCCTTTGTTTGAGCTCTGTCAGGCGAGATACATTTTCCGTTTCGCGCCGAGGGTGCAAAACGATTGTTCGAACGCTAGAAGCCCGCACGTAAGAGCATCTCTCGACTGCACTTACGCACATAACCCACCCACCCCTCTTTCTCGTTTCTATTTCTTCCATCCTTCGGATTTATCCCTCAAAGAAATCGCCCGGACGTTGTAGAGATTATCCAGATCGAAGTCACGGAGTGGTTCCTCCTCCGATCGCGTCCCCATTACGTATTTTTTTTATTTCGTTTTCACCCGTACGCGTGATTCATAGCGCCCGCGTTATCGTACCACCGATACGCGTACCATCAAATTTTCAACCGTGAAAGAGACAAACGAGAGGAAAAACCCGATAATGGCGATAATTCCCAGGCGGCACGTGAACGGTATAAATTGTCAAAACAAATCAAGGTATCGGACGAGACGAAACGAAACGAAAGGAAGGAACGATAAACGAAAGGAACAAAAAGCAAAAACGACGCAAAAAAAAAAATAAAAGATTCGCATTCGCAACCGACGGAAACCGAAATCCTATTTTCTCTGGTAATTCTCCGGTAGCGAACGATCAAGCGGAAAACCGGCGGGTGCCACGCAACGTCGGCGATAACACCGCGAATCACGGGCACTTCATCGACACTTCGTCGAATACACCTGCACGGAGGCGGGAGGGGGAGGGGGTCTAGATCGGCATGCAGGTGTAATCCGTGCCGCTTAATCGTGGACCGAGTATGGTGAGAATCGGTTGTAGTGGGAATCGGTATTAGCACTCTCCGATTATGTAAAGCCCGAGCGATTATGGAGATCGAATTAAGCTCGTGGCGTGCGTTCGCGCACTCAACGAGGTTGACGCGTGAAGAGAGAGATTTTGGGAGAGAGAGAGGGCGGGGGAGAGAGGGTACTAGGAGAAGGGGTGGTTATAGGGGGTGTATGGAAGAGGGGATGGATCCGTGAGTGCTTGCGGTACTACCCGTCGCTGGAGGGGTAGCGGCGCGTTCGGGACACAAGGGGAAGGGGCATGCAATTCCCGTAAATTAAAGGACAATCGCGCCGAGGTCATCCCCATTGTTACTGGCTCTGCTTCCAACGGCACAACCGGACAATGCGCATCCAGTGAGTTTCACCCTCGTATTTCATGTAACTGCCAAACGCTCGTGGCTTCCGACCTGAAAGAGAAACGTAGACACGATGATGACAGAGAGGACGGATAGATGGATACATCGATAGAACGAAGAGGACGGACAAGCCGGCGGAGAGAAGGAGAATGAGAGAGTAAAGGGCGGACGTGGGTTTGGGTTAGGCCAAGCCCCGTGTTTTAAGCTCGTTACACTACGAGTAAATCGACAAGTTCTGGAACCAGCTTAACGTCACCACCTGCCACCTGCTGGGTCTTGCGTTTACACACCCCCCGCAGCAGCAAGTCGGTCCCGGAGTTAGACTAGATTTCCTTGGTTTACCTCGAAATCACGACGGTTTGCCTCGAGTTACAGGCACGCTTTGATCTTCGGCTTCGATAAGTCGCGAAAGGATCTTCCTCCGTGCCGATTGCTCGGGTAAACTTTCGACAAGTTTCCAGCCCCGGATTTCCGAAGTCGTTCACTTTCCAGTTACCGGATCGATCGGTAATATCTTAAAAGAAGTAAGTCCATTTAGATGGAGTTCTTCTTTCGTCTTCTTCCTCAAACAACGACGACATTTCCCTCCTGCGGGATTATTTCAATTGAATTCATTCGCGATCTTCAATTTCACTAGACTTATTTCCTCGTTCCCTTAGAATATACATATATATATATATATATATATATAATGTAGAAATAAAGAAATTATTGTAACCACGGAATACAATCGTTCGATCGTAATGAAAGACATTATCCTGTCCCAATTTGCACCTGGGTGAATTTTCACCCTCTTCCCTTAGCAAAGACACATTACGATTCACCCCGTACAATCGTACCCGGGACTTAACACGAGTAAATTCTCGTGTCCTATTAAAATCCGTCAAAGGCTTCGCGGGCAATTAAAGCCGTGCCGGGGCGGACGTGAAATAAATCAGGGATCAATAAATTAGCGGACGGTTAAAGCTCGGGGTCTGACGTTATCTTCACGGTGGCATCGCACCGTGGCAGCAGTCGGCACCGGGACAGAGGGGGGGGGGGGCGAAAAGGAAAGCGGAAGCTGGCCCCAATAAAACACTTGCCACCCGACGCTCTTACGTTTACGTCTGCGTTTGCGTTCGCTCCTCCGTTCGCCCGCTAATCTGCATTTTAAATGTCCGCGCACCCTTCCTATCCACCCGATAACGTTCTCCGACGAGTACCGCGCGGTGAAAATCACCGACGTTCCTCTCTGCCCGTTGCACCGGGTTTCTTCCAACCCCTTTTCGCCGGATGCACCACCGGATACTCGGCGAGTACGTTTTCGCGCCCACCACCGAAGATAAAAGTACCACGACCGCGACCCCGGACGAGCACCGGGCTCCCGGTTTTGCAACGTCGAGTGCCTGTCCGCCGCAGACCTCCGTTGAACCTGGTTGCCATTGTTCGCTACTCTTTTCGAGATTTCGAGGTATCCTCGAGATATTAATATCCTCGACCGTGGCCGAGCATTATTTTTCCCAGGCGACGTCCTCCTCGTATTTTCACCGTATATCGCACGTGTATTACCATTTCCTTCGGCCACCACCCTGCTTCTCCCGTGGATTGTTTCTATTCGCTATTATTTTTTTTTATCATCTCCCCTCTCGCGAGGGTGTTGTTACGAAAGTGTATTATATGAACAATGTGATAACCTTATCGTGAGAAAAAATACACGTTTTACACGTATGTAGAGATATTCTCCAAGAATGAACGGAATTTCAATGTAAATCGGAGGATCATAGATGTTGACGCGCGCAATCCGAATCTCGATACGTATCGACGTGTCACGTCGTAAGGAGACGGTATCGATTCAATGTTTCCACTTCCGTTCTACCGTGAAATTGACACGAGTATGTACGATCGGCACGTATGTACATACATAGACACATACCATACATACGTACGCGAGTCGAGGCATCATGGATCAACGGAAGTGAGACGTCGCGGATCCACTGACGACGTAAATCTCCATTGTCGGCCGTTCGAGCCGAAGAAATGCCCGATTTTACGGTCGCCTCGAACCGAATGGAACAAGAGTTACGACACAACGAATACATCGCGGATGGGGCGGCATCCTGCCCGGCGAAAGGGAAAGATGAGTCAGAGCCAGTCGGCTCGTTGGCTAAACGACCAAGGATCAGAGTGTCGCGCAAAAAGTTTCGCCCTATCTATACAGACATACATACATACATACATACATATAGGGTCGGGTCTACGCATCCAATGCGTGTGCATCTGGTCCGTGAACGCGAAGAGACATCGTTGAAAATACGGTGCGAAAGGATACCGTGTCACTTTTGTTTGCGACAAAGCGTCTACGTACTGAAAGGACCGGTAGTTCCCGGTGTCTGTTGCCTAAAACAGCACCCTTCCGCTTTCTGCTTGGCTTGCGTACGTGAAATTGGACGGCTTTTTGTATGTTTCTTCCACTGGGCTCACGATCAAACGCAAGCATCATTAAAAATATACATTATTTTTTTCACGTAATTATTAAAAAGAGAATACAACCTACTACGGTTCTTCTTGGGGAATAATGTAGAATAATTTCCGTTGTATTTCATGAATTTTTACGCGTAAAAAGTTTACGACAGTGTAAAACATATCGTATCTGGTATACTTTAGCTATTTTAGATATGCTAATGTGTACGCGGTGATAAAAACACCGGTCGTTTTATCGTCCCTGGAATTCGACATACTTTCCCGGTTACCCCCCCCCCCCCCCCGGTATCCTCGTGTATTATCCATAATTTGATGTCACGTTTAGTGCTCGCGAGCGTTGTCAACGTGTAAATAAAATGAAACATTTTTGTCGGTCTCGGGACCGTTCATATTTCGTGGCGTGTCTGTCTGGCAACGTTGGACGACCGGATGTCATCTCGGGAACGCAGACAAAATGCAGCTCGAGTGTCCTCGTGAGATCGTACTCGTCTACGACGCGATACGTGTCCGTGGTAAAAAGTTGCTCGCGAGAACGTTCCGGAAGAAACGGACAAGAAACAGCGGGATTGTCTCGATTCAAAGTGAATACAGAAGTCAAACGTACGACATGCTCGCCTTTGCCCCGGGGGTTGTAACCTTCCACTTTCCTTACGGTGAATTTACTCGACCCAGTTGTTATTGCGAGGAAAACAATAGGTTTTCGTGAGTGACTATCCGAGTTAGGAAAAATGGAAACAGTCACTCGGAAGGGTCCTTTTGTTTCTCGCGATGCGTAGCTTTTAAAGAGACGAGTCTGGACGAGAAAGGACCTCGTCTCGACAGGAAAAGTTCCTCCCGCTCTTTGTTGAAAACGATCCCAGGCTCTGGCATCGTTGAATCAGGGAGGGGAGGGGAGGGGATGCGAATAATTTGCGAAACTACAATATGGCAGGGAACGTTGGAAAATAGAGAAACATCTTAAGAGTTTCCGTGTCGCGGCGATGTCTCGGGCGAAGTGGAATCAAGACAACGGTTCGTACTTTTCAATCTTTCAGCCTCTCGGAAGATACGTTTCTCCATAAAGATTCTTCATCGCCAGACGTACCGTCAGACGTTTAGATTACAAGAGAAATGTTTGCCCCACGTACCCAAAGAATTTTCTCACCGACCCTGTATACTTACCATGTCAAATAGAAGAAGATCATCCCGGAACGTTTTACATCCTGCGCATGCTTTTGAAGTTTGTTCGTTTTTTTCTTTTTTTTAATAAAGCTCCATGAACTCGTTAAAGCCGAACGTCATATATATCCCGTGATTAATTATCCTTCAACTTTTCACGTCGTCACGAAGCCAAGGCAACGCGTACCCAGATCTGCGAATTCATTGGCACCCCCCTTCCGCCAATGAAGCTGCTGCGCCCTCAAAGGGGGAGATCGTGGACAAAGTTACGTTGACAGCGTTTCCAGAAGCGGAGGCGTCATCAGATAGAGATACGTCGGAACTCTGCGTTGGTTCTGTCTATCTGTCGTAGCCAGACAATGCGAGATCCGACGACAGACGTGGCCGAACCGCGCCCCTTTCATGTACCCACTGATTGATACCCTGGGTCGTGTCCGATGTGGGGGATGCAACGGTAATGTCGTCCTCGTTGGCAGCCCGGCACCGCCACATTATCAACGCCAACCCCGAGATATACCGATTAATAGAGTCCGCGGATGTCTCGCTGTCCGAAAATTTTCAGCGCGCAGTTTACACGGCCACCGGCTATGTAAACTCGTATGGACATCATTTAGTAAAACAAGCGCCACTCGTGCCCGTGTCACGAGGGTTTTGAACAATGTGAAATTTTCCCCAGTTGTGTTTTTTTCTATTTTTTTTTCCATTTTTATTCTTTTTTGACTAACATAAAACAGGGGGAATTGTTGGCAACTTTGGTTGGTTTAATACACGACGTAGATCGCAGAAAATCCGACACGTTGGAAATGTAAACGTTAATTGATGATTCGATTACGGAAAATTGATTAATTTTGTAATTACGCCACTTCGTTGATTCTCGATCGCGACGAATATTTCCAAATATTACCGAACGGTACTCACCGTGACCTCGTGCACGGGACGAACTGGGACTGTTATAAATATTTTCACGAGGGTTAACGACCGTTTAGACAAGTATAGAACAAGTATAGAACAGCATACATGTATATATACAAAATTGATTTCACTCGAAAAATAGTACAAAAAAGTAGACATCCATATCCAATTTATATAATGTGTCACAAGGTAAATGTACTTTTTTATTAACCCAAATCAAATTTCCTATATCCAAGACTCTAATGAGAGTCCAACGACTAATTGACTCGCAACGCTTTAACCATGAGTGACACCTGTACGCAACGATCAAGTCAACAACACTCGGTGGCACGTTTCGACGTCCAGAAACCACAAGATGACCCACGTCAGTCGTCGGTAACCGCATCCCATTGAAGTACGACGGACAGGTATGTTACGTACATACCTAGCTACGATCTATATACGGTACGGCGAACAATAGCCGTACAAGGTATGCAAGACGGTTTCAATACGGAGACAATCGCGCATGGTCTGCCAGAAACTCTTGATAAATGTCGTTCGCCATGTCGGGCAAAGGTGTTTCAAAGCATAGTCGAAGCTATAACAGGCGGATTCGCGGATACCGGGCGACGAGTTATCCGTCGCATCCGTCGGTTCTTGTTAGACCGATGTTCGTGAGTGACGATCAAAGGGGACATTCCACGGAGGCAAGAATCTGCGGAATTGCTTCCCGGACACGGTGACAAACCGAGCGTGACGATTCCGCGAGGAAATTAGCGGGTCGACGGCTACATCGTCGCTGTCGTCAACGTTGTTACCAACGGTATCCCGGGGGCAACGCTTTTGCCGTTGGGTTTAAGCATTCAGGATCCTCGTTGTGGCGCGCGTGTTTCGCCCAACGAGCGAAAGGCGAGCGATTTTTCTGCGTGTCGGCACAAAGGAATTAGGATTTCTTGGATTCCGGGAAATAAATAGACGTTTCGCCAGAGTCCCGGAATAGAACGTGTAAGTAATACGTCTTACGGGGTGGCAGGTGTTTCCAAGATACTCGTCGTTGATGGAATAGCCTTTGTTTTGAAGATATTCGAAATGAGAGACGTGGATAGCTTTGGTCGACATGTTGGATACGTGTTGGCAGAGTCGGTGTAACACAACGAATTGGATAGTCTGGAAGAATAATATTTAGAAGCATTTCAGGTTGTAAGTGAATATAAATCCGGTCGGATTTGTAGAAAGTAACTTACGAGTGATCGTGGGACCATTTAAAATTATTTACGGGGCTCCGTGCCAAGTAACCCCGAATATCGATACCACGTCGGAGTGCTTTCAATACTTCGCGTATGTGCTGCCGGTGATAAACCATTCCGTTAGTATCTTCGATCTTGCCGTCGTCAGCGTAGCCGTTCGCAGTTAAGTAAATCCTCGGCAGAACGTAGTCGTTGTTCAAACGATTTAAAAGTTTGCCGAGAGCCAACGGTGTACTCTGGTAGAATAAAACTGAATTAATCAGTAGAATGCAAATACCGGGGAAAACATAAAATCCGCATGGTTCGGTAATTTTTATTTTACTGGTAGTTTATATTATTAATTTTCACTTTTTTTTTACCTCTACCATGTTTACATTTGGACAATCGTCCGCGGGAATAATTTCCATATCAGCGTCGCAGTGGAAGCACACTTCATCTTCCATAGATATAGTCAACCCACGTACTCGTTTCGATGTGTGAACATTAACAACGAGAAAATCCGCTGCACCTTTAATTTCACTCACTTCCGTTGCCGTGAACCTCGGAAGTCGTGAGCGCGGGTATTCTTGAATCCGGCTCTTAAAACTTATACGATCTTTCATCATTGTCGGGTAATCACCGTTTCTTCCGAACAGTGGATTCGTGAACCAGCCGTTATACCAGTGAAAACCGCTTTCAACGCCGGTAACGTCGCTCCTCGTTTCCTGATCCTCCGGCTCGAACCATGTATAATTCAGAACAATTCCCACCTTTCCTACCATTTTTTTTTTCTTTATATAAGTACACCGTGACGTTGGAAACGTCAGTTTTATACCATCGCAAGATTAAACGGATACCTTTCTGTCTTGATCGAAATTCTCGTTCGTATAAATGATAGACTTTTGAATGAGCTAGGAGCACGTGATGCCCGCACAAGTAATCCGCAACTCCTGAGAAATTTTTATTTGGTATCATCGAGTCACCATAATTGTGCGTGCATAACGTGAAGGGATCTTCTATGGTGGTCCAATATTTAACCTGATTAAAATTGACAGATAAGAGGAATAGAAGATATTGTTAGAAACAATGAATTTATATTTACTTTGTCACCGAATATTGAGAATGCGATTCTAGCGTATGCCACGAACCATTCCACCATCATTGGATTCATCCAACCGCCCATTTGTCGCAAAAGGTTCGGTGTGTTTCGATCAAGTAGAGTCACCATGGGTGTAATATCGTTTTCAATCATTTCGTCAATTATTTCATCGATATGATCTACACTGTCCTCGTCGACGGGCCCAGCAAAACTATTTGGAAGAATCTTTGGCCAGCACAACGACATTTTGAACACCTTGGCCTAGAAAATAAATCCACTGAAACATTTGTAACATCTTCATTAAAAAAGAAAAAGAATTACGTGAAGACTTTTGGCGAGGGCAATTTCTTCTTCGAAATTGTCATAGAAATAACAAGGTGCATTTGCGTAGGTTTCACGTGGCGTTTGATAATCCTTATCTGTGACATCGCACACAAATTTGTCCTCGTCTATAAGAAATATTAAACGGATATTAATAAGTATGATGTCTCACATGAATACTAGTGAAAATATATTATCGCACTGTGTACAAATGACGGAATTGTTAAAAACACATTGTTTTGTGTTTCTATCATTTTTCTTTATTTATCGTTCCGACATTATCGCCGATACCTCTAGATTTGTTAGTCTAATTAGTTCTACAATTAAAAGCCGTATATTTTACCGTTCATGGTCCTCGAGTCCGTTGTCTGATAAGTCGTAACCATGCCAAATACGAATCTATCTGGAAATGAATCATGCGCGAGCATGTTCACCGCCCCGATTTCGGCATTCGGGAACTCGTATTGGAAGATTATTTCATTCACTCGCGGGAAATAGTTCTCGTACACGATGTCAATTAGAATTCTGATACCACATTCCATGAACCAGATGAAACTTTCGAAGTCTTCGAACACGAACATTTTCGTCCAGTTACTTCGCATGTAAAACGCCAACTAACGAACGAGCTAGTTCGGAGACATAAAAAGAAACGAGTATGTCTATGATAACTCCATTATCGCGTTAATAGTCCGTGACATTGTTTTACCTGCATGGAGGCCTCATGAAAAATTCATGGTGAAAACATTGATATCTATAGAGATTGGAAGGAAAAGTCGTTTGGAGAAAGTTACTTCATTCATTAGTTTTTAATCAAAATGAAATTCACCATCGCACACCAGTTTTGTTACATTTCATTTGGGATACATAGTCTTTAAGATGAATTGGGAACAAGTGATTGAAAAATAATATTCAAAATTCAAAATTCGCTGACGTTGGTTACAGTACAATTCATTATAAATTACAAAGGCTTGTTTTTAATGTGGGTGCCCAAGAACTTCAGTGTGTTGCTCAAGCTTCGTGTTTTATAAAATTCTGCGATTAATTTCGAAGACAACCTGGGAGTCCTCGTACGATTCGGGCTGCTGAAATCCACGCGAAAGAGACCGTACTTCGATCTAAAAAATGAACACGTACAATTTATATTTCACATTGAACCTTATTAATTAAACGGCACAAACAAGCGTCGGACTATCAAATCTCTTACGTGTATCCGTTTAACCACTCGAAGCTATCGATTAAACTCCGTACCAAGTACCCTCGAATGTTTATTCCCGCTTGCATCACTTGCAGCACACCGGAAAGATGTATATGAAGGTACTCGGCTTTACTCAAGTCCTCGATGTCGTCCGTATCGGCGTAGCCATTTTCCGTAATATAAATCTCCGGAAGATGATACTTCTTATTTAAATAACCCATGAGTTCCGCAAACGCCCATAAACTCAGCTAAATTGGATAGAAACGTGGTTAATATCGAACAAGAATAATTAAGCGTGCACGAAAATTTCCGTACTTTATCCCAATTTGGTTCCAAATAGAAATTCCCATCATCTTCAAAAGATACCCCGTCCGATTTGTTCCTCCCTCCGACCATCATTACTCCGTTATAATTAATTCCAAGAAAATCAGCGGATCCTTTTATCCGCCGAACCTGTTTCTCGGTGAAACACGGTAGGCGAGAAACAGAGTAACCTTGAACGGTGCTCTTTAGACCTATTTGGTGTTTCATGAACTTCGGATAGTCTCCTCCAGCCCCGAAAATTGGTTCCATCAGCCAACCGTTGTGCCATAGAAAGCTGTTTTCGGTTGCAAACAAATCGGCATCAGAGTCGCCATTTATTGGTTCGAACCATGTCAAACGATGAGCTATTCCAATTTTCCCTATATATTGATAATATACGAATGATTCTCAATGATATTACGTATATTAAAATAATTAGTTAAATTGGCATAATTTCTATTTAAGATTCTATTCACCTTTCTGACTTTTGTGAAATTCTCGACGGTACATGTGATATACCTTCGAATGAGCCAGGAGAGCGTGATGGCCGCAGTAATAATCTGCCGTTCCTGATTCGTTTACGGTTAATGCAATATCTCCTGCGTAAAGTGATGCGCATAAAGTGGCCGGTTCATTTATAGTGATCCAATATTTCACCTGGGAAATATCGAAAGGGACAGGTAATTTTTTGGAGAATTAATGGAGGCTGGATTAGTTCATTAACAGACGCCAGATGGAATTTATTAAAAGGAGAATTCGTAAGAAATTTGATCTCTGTAACTTACTCTGTCGCCGAAAGCAGTGAACGCGATTTTAGCGAAGTTTGTAAACCAATCGACGAACAAGGGATTAAGAAAACCACCCCATTTTTGTATACAATTCGGCAGATCCCCGGAAACTAATGTCACCATTGGTTTTATATTATTAGCTATCATTTCATTAATTATATCGTTGTAGTAATTTATCCCAGTTTTGTTAATATTTCCGCCGAATCCGTTTGGCAAAATTCTCGTCCATGCCAGAGAAATTTTAAATACCTTGGACTAAGAAACGGAGAAGATATTAATTAATTATGTTTATCAACGACTAATTAATTACTCACCCCGATACTTTTTGCAAGTTGTATGTCTTCTTTGTATTTGTGATAAAAATCAGCGGCAATGTTTGCGTTACTTCCATCTTTGATCAAATTTGGTTTCTCACGTATCAGATGATCCCAAACGGTGTCTCCTTTATTCAATCATGTCGAAATAGATTTTACACATTAAGCAGAAGGTTCTTAGTATAGAATTTCGTTAATTTTGTTAAAATGTACCGTTCGTATCCCACGTTCCTTCGGTTTGATACGCCGAGATCGATACGCCGAAAAGAAAAGCATTCGGAAAAGTGTCATTTTCAACGGCGTCAATCCATTTCTTCCGATTATTAAAATCATGTTTCCTCTTTTCCGATGACTGGTTCCGGGACTGAAGAGACAATCCGAATTCGATGGTAGTAACGATACATAATATACGAATAAAAGTCGACATGTGGCAGAACGGTGACATTAGAGCGCAGTACTGCGAGCCCTGTGCGAAACTATTTGAAAAAGTTGTGAAATTAAATTGGTATGTGTCAGAATTTGCAATTCAATGAGAGATAGTGGCGGTTCTCTGGTACTGTGAGACATTTGAATTTTCATAGATATGATTATGATCGTGTATAGTCTAATAACGTGACGTTGTATGTCGACAATTTCGTTTACATACAAAGTTGAACGCAAACACCGAAAGAATTTCCGAGGCGTAGTTTCTCCTTCCAATAACATTTACCATACGGAAGTGTCCCAACGAATGATAGAAAGAAATTTGAAAATGGGTTTCATAAATTTTTATGACGTCATTCTGGAAATAAATACACGTTGATAGGCGAGAAATATTTAATACCTTCCGTTCTGTTTCTCAGGATTCTGTTTATTACTGAGAATACAAGCGCATAAATATGCAAGTCCCAAGAGATGAAACAGATTATAACAGTAGCGGATCTTAGTTTACATTTTATTTACAGCAAGTGGAACGAGGAATAATTACAAAAGTAACTAGGAGAGTTTAAATACCCACGAAGGATTCCGCTCGCCGAAGGGATTTCGCCAGAAGATAAAAAAAAGCTTTACCCGTCGCAATTCAAGTATTTATTATTGCACAATAGAAATGAGAACAAATTACACAGCAGAGGAATGTACAGACATCATGCATTCGGAGTGCTGAGAGTATTGTAATTAATTAATCACGGGTGAATAATAAAACGGAATCTTCTGTGACTGTTGTGTTTAAAAATTCATCTATATCCGGTATGCTTCCTGTATTATAAATGTTCGTCAACAATCTGGATGACAATTTGGGTGTCCGCAGACGATCCTTGTTGTCGAAGTCGACATGAAATATACCATATTTGTTTCTAAAAATCCATAAAAGATATTTTCTAATGAGTTTCAATGAAATTCACTATGTTTTCAATTAAGATTGAACTTACAAGTAACCGTATTGCCAGTCAAAATGGTCGATCAAAGACCAAGCCAAATATCCTCGAATCAAAACACCACTTTGCATGGCTTTTAGCGTTTCAGAAATATGATGATGATAATGAATAACTCTATTTATATCTAAAATATCACCGCCATCGGCATAACCATTCTCGGTAATGAAGATTTCAGGCAACAGGTACTTTCCATCGAGGTGATTTAAAATTTTACGCAATGTCGCCGATGGATTCTGCAACGACGAGCGACATTAATTAATGTACATTTAATGCACGTATACGAACATTGTTGACCTGTACAGAGGAATAATTAAAAAATACTAAAATATTTTATAAATTTATTTACCTGCGGGGCATCTCTTTGATTTCCGCACGAGTCTTTCGATATTCCAGCATCGTTATCAAAGTTTATTTCATCCGTACTATCTTGAACAGAATGACAAACAATCTTTACATCGTGGCAATTTAACCCAAGAAAATCAGCGGAATTGCGGATTTTCGATACATCAAACATCGTGAAAACTGGTAGTCGAGAATATGGTAATCCTTGAAGTAAACTATTCAACACCACTTTATCTATCATCGCATCTGGGTAATCACCGGTTGGAGTGAAAAGTGGATGCAGAAACCAGTCATTGTACCATCGGTGTGCATTTTCGACTGCCATAACGTCTTCCATCGAAGTTACGTCGTTTGGTTCAAAGCACGAGTACTTATGGGTAACACCGACTTTACCTGTGAGTAAATAATATTTGAAACGTTATTACCCTTAAAAAAACATTTGTATAATCAAACGTCTTGTAAAATAATTTTCGAAGTAATTCTTATCGTCGCTGACCATCTTGCGATGCTCGAAATTCGTCATCGTATATTTCGTATGCATTTACATGAGCTAATAATACGTTATGTAAACACAAATAATCGGCCACACCGGGCTGATTTAATCCTGGTATTATACCGCCACCATAAGATTCTATACACATGTCTGTCGGTTCGTTTATGGTTACCCAATGTTTTACCTGAAAGGTGTTTAATATTTCAATAAAGCCTTTTCAATTTCCGCCGGCGATATTCATACCCTGTCGCCGAAAGCGGCAAAAGCGATTCTGGCATAAGCTGCAAATAGACTCGATATCATCGGGTTCGTCCATCCGCCTAGGTCTTGCAATGGTTTCGGTAAATCCCGCTGATGCAATACCACCATGGGCGTAATATTATTTGCAAGCATTTCGTTGATTGTATCATTGTAGTACCGAATACCGTTTTCATTTACGTAATTACTGTATCCGGTCGGCAGAATTCTCGACCAGGATAGTGAAATCTTGTACATTTTACTCTGCAATTAAATCGGAAGTAATCACAGCGAATGTAATTATAGTGATCATCATACTAACCCCGATACTTTTCGCCAGCTGAATATCCTGCTTGTATTTATGATACGAATCAGCTGAAACGTCGGCATTAGCTTTATCAGCGATTAGACTCGGTTCCCTGTGTGTCGCGTAATCCCATATGGATTCTCCTTTACCTGTTTTATAACATGAATATCATCGAGTAAAATCAAAAAGATATTTACCGTAATCCGGTATTTAATAAAGGACGCTCGAAACGAGCCGCTAAATTTAATGGAAATTTACGTGAACTCGCAAATTTACAATCAATGCTCGCTCGTATGTAAAATAGTAATTGAAATTTTCCGTGTCCCGCGCAGCGGCGGACACTTTAGAGGATCATTGAATGTAATCAATGGATCGTTCTCACCGCTGACATTCCAAGCACCCTCGATCTGGTATGCGGATGTTGCCACTCCAAATTTAAAATCTTCCGGGAATCTGTCCCTCGCGAGTGCGTTACTCCATTCGATTTGCATCGCCGGAAAATCGTATTCTATGGCGACGATGGTCTCCGGCTCCACGTTGGAAGTCAGCGAAATAATCGACGAATCCGGAGACAAGATGGAAAAAATATCCATCATTGACATGATCGTATTGATATTACCCATTAGATCCATGGTTGAAGTTCTTTCTACGCGTGTTACGAAACGGTTACTGTTTCTCCGGTGCAATAATAGCGGAGTTACTGCGTACGAAAGATAGTGACTCAATTACGATATTTTAAACACTCGAACGTCCTTACGATAAATAATTGAACTACTTTGCACGGCGAAAGATAACGGTGAAACGCTTTTATATATGGTGTACTTTTTCAACTCGTCTGTACACGCATGTATGCAATGTGTATTAACGTTTACACATCGAAACACGTACAATTTTGAAGAACATATATTTATTAATAAAAGTCCAGTACACAGTAGTACTTATGTAAAAAATAATACAACTGGCAAAGAGAATGAATTTCCCCTAGATTTTTCCAATTTTGTCAAATATAGTAACGAATTATCAAAAACCACAGGTTTAGATGCAAATGGTGAAACAATGCTTGTACTCTTTCAAAGGTTGCGCGAACCAACGGAGTGTTTTTTTCATATGTCGTCGTCGGAATTGCGAATTCTGTTTCTCTTTTTCCAAGAGTTCCTTGATAGCTTCCGGTTTTCCCAAACCAGTGTTGAACGACTTTTTCAATACCGACGACGTTAAGTACGGATGAATCTACAAAATATCAGAAAAAATACACGTTACGTCAAACAGAATATTCTTCTATCGTACACATTCATACAATGTCACCGTTTGCAATTATTTATTCGGTTTCGACGTTATATGTGGTTTTAGGTAAACTATTGGATCAAACGGATCGTTTCAAAAAGTTCTCGTTGGTTCTGGAATTTCAACTATTTATGTAGTCCCTTTCTACGCGGAAATTGTGGTATTACAACGAACACAGTAATACAGACTGCTGGCCATCTAACCATCTCGTAGCCCATACCCGTAGCTCATACATCACCATCTGAAGTATCCGGTATTATTCCCGTGTGCAGTGAGCACGCAATATCCTGGCCCACGACAACAAAGTAAATACCGTATACGTGAATGGTAGAGTAGAATAGAAATTTCGGCATTAAAATATATTCACAATCGACAATTCGACTTTAATTCACGTGCTCGCCATTGCTACGGTTTAGCGATACATTTACAATATATCAAGTTCGATAGCATCGATGGTATTCGCGAAATAAGTTCACTTTTTCTGGTTCTTATTTTCTATTATGTAACGTATTAATTTTACCGAGTATACTATTACAATGAAAAACTTACGCAATACTGGGCAGGACTCGGACTCAGCGTTTTTTCCTTGATTTCCCGCGGATAAGATATCACACCACCCTTTATATTTTCCGCGATGTCACCGGTGATATTGTAACGTGATACACCTAGAAAAAAAAATGTGATTGAATCAGCGGAAAGTTTCGCGGAATGATTTACCATGGGTTATCGTAAATAGTATACATACCGGGTACGTGAATATCGATTCCCGGCGGTATCTTTGGAAATCGATCGGAACGTGTACCGAAGGGCGTAGGTAATCGGCGACTGTGGAAATCGCATCTATCACGATTAGCCTTGAAAGCAGCTGAGGATTCGTAAGTACCGGGCTCCGGAAACCCTGTCTATAATAAACGTGAAACGATAAGAGGTTTTCGCATTAATCCATGGTACTTGAAAAGTCATTTAACCGTATTATTACATTAGCGTTAGATATTCTCGGATTTTTCTATACGGTGAGCAATTCTCGAGTTTGCACATTATAAATTCATTTCATTAGCTTATTTAATCCTATTCGACGGTGAAAACGTCGCCTGTTTCCTTCATAATCCGATCACTTAAATCGAGGCCGGTCTAAAAACGAAATACAAACGCCGGTACTTTTGCCGATCGAAATTTCGCATTAGAGAGGGATAGACACCAGCCAGGGATTGGCTCGAATTTCCGGCTCAGCGAGCCGGAAGTGATTTCTCTGGGCTACATCGGCCACGCGCCCGTACGTGGAAATGACCTGCAGAGTATGGCAGAACGTCATTTCCGGCGCTGCCGAGTTACGACGGCTCCCTACGTTATGTAAATACGACCTTCGAGAATCTCACCCCGTTACCTTCACCGTCGACGGAACGTATCAAGAACGTACACTTGAAAACCACATCGTCAATATACATACATCCATACCTTGATACAAGAAATAATCTTACATAAACAATATTTCACAATCAACCAATGTATCATAATATAAACCAAGTCTATCGTTTGTTTTTAATTGAAAAAGCTTTTCTCATCCTGAAATGAAAACTGATGGGACAAGGATATTGAAAGAGCAAGCAAGAAGGTTCGACCTTTTACTCAGCGAAAGGTGAACAGCGGCAATCTGAAAGGAGGCGTAGGTGAACATATCGAGCGTAACAAGAGCATGGGCAGGCTGTTCGGCTTCGACTGTCCTGGCCTATCCTATCTGTGGCTCCTGCATCGAATCCCGCTTCGACGGTCTCTCGATTAACGGCCAAATTGGATCCTGGTCCCGTACCGCCCCGGGTACAGATGCATCGCTTCGATCCGTTGCCATTAATTTCGTCTCGGGCTCTCCTGATTACCTTGCGCTCTCAGGATTACCTGGGTTTGCCGAGTCTACGGGTTCACGGGGATCCCCGAAAGAATCCACGGAGTCTGGTCTGGCCAGGGACTTATTGTGACTACTTGCTCGAACTTCCTACCGATCTCATTAAGGAAATTTGATGGACTCGTTTTGCCGGGATAATTAGCATTTTTAATTTGGTTTTCACCACGTGAGTGGGTTTGAAAACTTAATTAAGTTCTCACTTTGAAATTTTGTACTTATTGATTTATATAAAGAGTGAGCGTGTTTGTTCTTTTTTATTGTTTTTTGATTCTGAGGAATGTTGACGACGGTGTTTTTGTGTGATTAAACTATAGTGGTTGTGTGATTTGAAATGTGATTCGTAGTTATGTTTGAATCTCGTAAGAGTAGTGACATCTATACGTAACATGCATGTATCTGCATGAGTCGATGTTGGAATTCAAGTATGATCTCACAGACGAGAGATGGCATAGACTTTGCACCTTACGGGGGTTCGTGCCACGAAACTGAATTACCGACCCGTTGAACTTTCAGTGGATTTACAGCGCCGCCTTGAAGGAAGTTGGCCTTTTGAGCTATTCAAATGATTCGAGACGTTTTGGACGCGGAATTCGAAACCGAATAAGACAGTGAAAGATTGAGATCGACATCTAAAAATTTGCGGAAATGACGAAGGAATTACGAAACTTGCAAAAAATCGTCAAAATATGATAGTTTTTGGGTCGGCATTCGCTCAATTTTTGAGATAGCGATCTGAAACTGATACCATTGAACTGGGCAGGAAATTCTACGCCAGATTCATATATAATAGTTGTACTTTTCGAAAATTTAATTTTCCGCAAAAATCTGAAGGGGGTAGGTCAGGATTTTTTGCGATTTTCGTAAATCGTTCGCCATTTCCACAATTTTTGAGATATCAATCTGATTCTTTCTGCATCTTATTCGGCTTCGGATTCCGCGTTCAAAACGCCCTGGATCACTTTAATATCTCAAGAATTACGGAAATGGCGAGCGATTTACGAAAATCGCAAAAAATCCTGACCTACCCCCTTCAGATTTTTGCGAAAAATGAAATTTTCGAAAAGTACAACTATTATAGGTTGATCTGGCGTAGAATTTTCTAACTAAAACAATGGTACAAGTTTCAGGTCGCTATCTCAAAAATTGAGCGAATGCTGAACGAAAAACTGCTTAAATTTGACGATTTTTCGCGATTTTCGTAATTCTTCCGTCATTTCCACAATTTTTTAGATATCAAAATGATTCTTTCACTGACTTATTCGGTTTCGGATTCCGAGTCCAAAACGCCCTGGACCATGTTAATAGCTCAAAAATTACGGAAATGACGAAGGAATTACGAAAATCGCGAAAATTCGTCAATTTCAACCAGTTTTTCGCTTGCCATTTCCACAATTTTCAAGATAGCGACCTGAGACTGGTACCATTGACTTAGTTAGGAAATTCTACGGCAGATCAACCTATAATAGTTGTACTTTTCGAAAATTTAATTTTTCGCAAAAATCTGAAGGGGGTAGGTCAGGATTTTTTGCGATTTTCGTAAATCACTCGCCATTTCCACAATTTTTGAGATATCAATCTGATTCTTTCTGCATCTTATTCGGCTTCGGATTCCGCGTTCAAAACGCCCTGGATCACTTTAATATCTCAAGAATTACGGAAATGGCGAGCGATTTACGAAAATCGCAAAAAATCCTGACCTACCCCCTTCAGATTTTTGCGAAAAATGAAATTTTCGAAAAGTACAACTATTATAGGTTGATCTGGCGTAGAATTTCCTAACTAAAACAATGGTACAAGTTTCAGGTCGCTATCTCAAAAATTGAGCGAATGCTGAACGAAAAACTGCTTAAATTTGACGATTTTTCGCGATTTTCGTAATTCTTCCGTCATTTCCACAATTTTTTAGATATCAAAATGATTCTTTCACCGACTTATTCGGTTCCGGATTCCGAGTCCAAAACGCCCTGGACCATGTTAATAGCTCAAAAATTACGGAAATGACGAAGGAATTACGAAAATCGCGAAAATTCGTCAATTTCAACCAGTTTTTCGCTTGCCATTTCCACAATTTTCAAGATAGCGACCTGAGACTGGTACCATTGTTTTAGTTAGAAAATTCTACGCCAGATCAACCTATAATAGTTGTACTTTTCGAAAATTTAATTTTTCGCAAAAATCTGAAGGGGGTAGGTCAGGATTTTTTGCGATTTTCGTAAATCACTCGCCATTTCCACAATTTTTGAGATATCAATCTGATTCTTTCTGCATCTTATTCGGCTTCGGATTCCGCGTCCAAAACGCCCTGGATCACTTTAATAGCTCAAGAATTACGGAAATGGCGAGAGATTTACGAAAATCGCAAAAAATCCTGACCTACCCCCTTCAGATTTTTGCGAAAAATTAAATTTTCGAAAAGTACAACTATTATAGGTTGATCTGCCGTAGAATTTCCTAACTAAAACAATGGTACAAGTTTCAGGTCGCTATCTCAAAAATTGAGCAAATGCTGAACGAAAAACTGCTTAAATTTGACGATTTTTCGCGATTTTCGTAAATCACTCACCGTTTCCGTAATTTTTTAGCCATTAACATGATCGAGGACGTTTTAGGTGCGGAATTCGAAGCCGAATAAGACAGTGGATGATTCATATCGATATCTAAAAATTGTGGAAATTACAGTAGTTTTATAGCGCACTCTTCATGAAACGTGCAATTTGTCCGAAGTGAATTTTAAATTCAACAGTCCACGCGCGAACATAAATTTCAAGTCTTGACCGAAGAACGGGGATCGCTTACAAGTCGAAAATTAGCAGTAAAAGTAGAAAGATTTTCTAGACTTCTACGTTATTAACAAAAGAACGTGAATACGAGTATAAGGGAATACGCTAATACGCTATTACATCCGTCCGTATTTGAGGACCTAATGAACGTTTCCGCGAATACTTGCGATGGTAAAATTATAGTTGCATAATAACGTTCTCGGCATGCAAGAAATTACAAAGCAAAGTACTCCTTTTACAAAGAGATGCAAAAGTCACGTACCGACATGTCTGGGAATCTTTTCGTTCTTGACTTGAAAGCTGCATGGTAAACTTTACATTTTCGTGTTTCTTTCAGTTTCCCATAATCTTCAGCGCCTCTCCCCCCGTCTCTTTCACGTGTAAACACACGACCGATGTAACCAGGATCACTTGTTTTCTTATACCTGCACTTAAATCGTTTCGCGGACTCGTAGGCCACGTCTCCCATTTTGCAATAACGATAACCCGGGGCTGTGGGAAATGATGATTTTAAATTTCCTTGAAAATCGTCTCACTCTTCCAAAGCTAATCCTGTTTACCAATCCTTAGAGGGAACATCGAAAATATTTTACCTGGTCCCGTGTCATCGGATACTTTTTCAAATCGACCGGCACAGGCACCGAATGGTGCAGGGTAAATAGAAGCAAAACATTTTATGCGATCTTCTGGTGTATGTGCTCCGGGACCGGGTGTGTTGGAGTGGCTTTTATCTTCGAATCTCTAAAATAAATAAAAACCCTCGAGTTATAACGATAGATTGTATGTATAGCAAAAGGAAATACACCTTTGCAGTATGGCCAAAGGGTGGTGGTTCCAACGCATACGGATCGCATTTACAAGAGATCTTAAAATATTTATCAAACGTGCCCTTCGGTTTATAGGCATTTGGAGCTGGAAAGTCCTGAAATGGATAGAGGAAAACTATATATTATTTAATTCATACATAGAAATATTTCTCTTACGAATTTCTTCAATTACTTCACGTATCGTCGTTCTGTTTAACGCATCCAGGTAACGCAGCTGTTTGGAGGTTGCTCTTCTTTCCTCTCGTATTTTCTCGTCTCGTATTTGCGCTGGAGTTTTCCTTGTTTCATGCTCGTAATCTCCAGGCCCGGGAGTTAGAAACGGTTGCGTGTCGGATCTACCTGTCATTCTGCTCCAAAAATTTCCTTTATACCTCAGGGTATTGAAGTTTGTTTCCTAGAATTTCGAGCAGCCGGTAATAACATACATTATAGAATTATTATATGCTTTATTATATAACTTAACGTATTACGTAGGTATATAATAATATAGAGATATGGTACTTCTCGTGGAACATCGTAAAAGAAAGGCGGTTCGCATCTGTCAGGTGGAATTTTAACGAGAACTCCGTTTTCAATTTCGTAACCGTTTTCGTCGTGTTTGGTAGGAACAGATACACCGGAAGGTATAATTGAACGTGGTGGGCGAGCGAACCATAACTGAAATTATGGAGGAATATATTTCTGGGCTGTAAAAAATGTAGAGATCGTAGAATCTGGTAAGAATAGTCTACCTTTCCTGCTGGGCCCCTCCAAGTTCCAGGATGCGATCGTGGTTCGTGACATTTTCCAAATGATTTATCCCTTAGATCGTACTCGGTTGGTCCAGGTCCCTCACGGATGTCTCGTTTGAATCTAGCGTCCGTGAAATCTATGCTAACACCCCCCTAATGTTCGGATTATTATGATGAAACAAATCGTTTAAAATTCAATAATTAACCTTAATCGTCTTGAATACTTTCTGGTATATGTCTGTGTGATTCTGTAATATAATGAGAACCAGGACCTGGAAGCAATGCCGACTCTTTCGAGACAAGAAAAGATGTTCTCTTCGTTCCACTCAAAAATGGGTAGTTTCCTGAAAAGATGAATGAAAACTTAATTCTAAGTATGTAGAGTCACACTATACTGCGATACGTGTCCTAAGGGAATTCATTTAAACAATTTTTAAGTAGATTTACCAAGACTTTTTGAACACCGCGGTGAATCCAATATTTCGTACGTCCCTGGTCCGATGTCAGCAGGTGTCTGCGATATTAATTTAGGAAATCTTTCGGTCTTGTCGTATGCCATATTTCCAAATCTTGTTTACGCGAATGAGAGAAAGGAAACACCACGCTCACTGTAACCTAATAAATGAAATACACCTGACAGATGTTTAGAGGAGCACGCCTGTTAACAAAAAGAAAAAGACAATGGACAACCTGGTAGCATCGAAACGCTGTATAACTTGGAGAATCTTTTAGTAATCAACTATATAATGTTGCGTGCCAACGTATTAATTTAGCAGTCAACGTTTCATCCTTTCGTTCAGACAAAAATGATGCTTATGCAATAAAATATGCATTGCGGCGCGGCTCATGTCTTTCAAATGCAAGTTATGTCACAACGAAAGATATATATATGTATGCGATGATTCGGGCAAAAACTTTGCATACAGATGCGCATACCTATGGTGCATCCGGCAAAACCGAAACGATGTGCTTTCACTAATGAATCATTTCGGCGCAAATAATTATTTGTTTGTAATAATTGTAACGATGAAATATTCACACTCGAAGGTCGCTGTTTTCACTTCTTTAACCTACTTTTTTACAGTCTTCACCTTGCATAAATTTTCGTGAGGCCAGTTAATAATTTCTTTCTCGTTACGCGAAACCCATTAACGTATTAAGAGTACAGTAAGAGATCACCGTTCGTACCAAATTGAAAATGATATATATAGGAGCATGGAAATCGGGGCGATCTACAATTTACAATAATTCCGTCGATTTACGCGTGTCATCTTTTTATTGCGTCATTGAGAAAATCCGAGTATTACAGATTTGTCCATTAAGAGTTATCGGTTTACGAAACTTTTTACATATTTCCTACGAAATACGAAACTGTTCTTGACAATAAAATGTTTTGATTGAAAATGTCCGATTCCTATATCATATCAGCGTAATGTTTGAATTAGAAATGATCAATCGATATTCTCGCGATGGTATAATAGAATGATCTATAAATCCATCGTGTTTTAAGCGCTGAGTCATTTACTCGCTAGAGATCGCCACGTGTACCATTCTGGAAAACGTTTGGTCGATAATTCGAGATGTTTCCCTCTAGAAACGTGGTGTAGCAACGAAGTGCGCTGCCTTTTAACGTCAGTGAAAACGATCTAGCGTGACTTCTTTAAACGGTTGAAATACGTTATTTACAAAACTCTACGAACAATGACAAAGAATAATGAGGAGCAGTTCGATGGAATGTTACTGGCTATGGCCCAGCAACACGAAGGCGGTGTCCAAGATGTGAGTAACATTTCGTTGCCGGTTTAGGTTATATTGGACTGTTGAGAAGTATTAATTTTCCTGACTGTACGAGGAATAATCGATGATCTTTTTGGATTTCTAGTTGCTCGACACAATCTTCAGTTTCCTAGCACGAAAGACAGATTTTTATACCGGTGGAGGTGAAGGAGCTGCTCAAAAGGTAGGTTGTCGTTGTACCCTTGATTTTGTGATTTCTCAGCGAATGATTCAGTTATTTCTGTGTGGAACAAGGTTAATTGTACTCCACTTTTGGTGTTTTATAGCTTGTCACTAGCAAATTCAAAAAATATGAAGCCACTGCGGTTGCAAAGGCTGCCAGTGAAAAAGCAGAACGTGAAGAACAAGAAAGACGTCGTAAAGAAAGACTGGAAAAGAAAAAGAAGGAGGAGAAGGCAGAGGAGGTGAAGATGGAGGCAGATTCCAGAATTGTCGAATTAACTGACGAACAGGCTGTCAAGTTACAGGAAGAAATTGATAATAAAGTAGGTTCATGGAGTTCTAATGGCACTAAATGCATTAATCGTTAAGGAATGTTTACTTATATTTCACATTTGTATTGTACAGAAATTAGCAAAGGAAGAAATTGTAGCGCAGCCAGGTCCCAGTGGAGACAGTGCTGCTAGCGATAAGAAAGATGAAAACCTGGATGACGAAGAAGAAGATGAAAAGGAAAAGAACAAACTTAGACCGAACAGTGGAAATGGTGCTGACATGCCAAACTACAAATGGACTCAGACACTTCAGGAAGTAGAGGTAAGTAATAACAACATTTCAGCATATAACTTAATTTTTCTTAAATTTCTGCTTGTAACTCTTTTGGTTATACTATTATTGCCAAAGTATATAGGCACACTTATTACAAGTTGCTAATACACTCTAGATATTTATCATTTTGCTACAGAAAAATAATTGCATTTGTTATATTAAGAACAAATTGGATAGATCATTTTATTGAAGAAGGTATATTGTGGGGAGGGTAAATAAAACAACAGTATTTATGGTTTTCACAGTTTCTTGTTGAATCGACGATTAATTAATACGCAAGTAATATCACAGATGTGAAAAGCGATCGACGTGATCGCTTTTCATTGCTTTTTCATACTTTCCCCTGGAATGACACCCCGGTGGAATCCAGGTTTGATTAAGGCGTTTTGTTAGTAGAATTAAATTACGACCCCTAAATTAATATCCGCTATCTTACCCCCATTTCGTCGATTGCTTCGAACTGTCTATCAACGTTTGTTACTCGAAGAAATACTTGTCAGATACGAAATTTGATCAGATGACGATAGCACGACATTCTAACGTTACAACCATATCGTTGCTCTCCATATCGGTTCGGAATGAAATCGACGCGATTTACAATACAGAAATCGGTCGAGAACTCGGAGAGCCAGCTTAAATAGAAAAAAAAGGAAAAACACAATTCAACATCCATCCATCGTATCGTCGTCTCTTACAACTAGAAAAATCATGTTCATATTCGTCGGATCGTGAATTTCGTACGACGATTCGGAGGATTTCTTAGTCCTTCTATAAATACACGAGCGTCCCAACACGTAGGATCTCGTTGAGCCTTCATCCGCTCTGAATAAAATGACGCCCATTACACAAATGTAATTACTCAGTTTTCACGTACCACACATTAGACACGGTGCAATACAGCCTTAAAACTCTTGTCTCTCGTTCGAGAATGTCTTCTTACGGAGTCGTCCTAATGATCTAAAATCGCGAATATACATATACATTATAAATACGAATGAATCGGAATTAATCGTGACTGCAGACGGTCGTATTCGATCTCGCTCATCGTAGAAACGTTCTTCTCCCTATCCCGTGTCGCGCTCTCGTTCCCCCTATTCTTCTTCTTCTTCTTCTTTTTTTTCTTTCCGTTTCTCGTGAGTTTCCAGACGATCGTCCACGGTCACTCGGCCGCCAACTTGAAGCAGCTTCGGCCTAGTTGTACTTGTCACGAATCCTCACTGTAATCAGAGGTAAACACCACGCAGGCTAGTGGATGCTAGATTTAAGAAGATCTCGCGCGCGAGCGCTAGCTCGATGTCGAAACAACAACGCGAATAAAAGGATTAGGCAATAATATGGTATACCGTAGCGTGGGTTACTCACTTTCCATGTAAAGGATCCCGGCAAGCAGGCCGACCATGAATAGGAAGCTCATCGTGCAGACAAGCACCGTGAGCTGATTTCTCGCGCAGCAGGACTTCCTGTAGACGGTCGTAGGTCTACCGAGACCGTTCACAACGGTGAAATGAGTGCTGCTTGCAACCGAGGCGGTGTCCATCTGTTTTGGCGCCGTCACCGTAGGCGGATGAATGGCCGCTAGATTAGCCAAATTCGCGGCTGTCAGTAACAACGTACCCGATGCGGCACTCTACAACAGAAATATGACAGATTTATTAATTACATTATCGAAATCGGACTTTCAAATATGCCAAGTATATTAATCGTAAACATTTATATACGTTTATTATACTTGGATATTCTATCTGTGTACAGATATTTTCTTTCTCTTCTTTCTTTTTTATTTCTTTTTTTTTTGTTTTTGTATTCCTTATGACTTTCGTATTTATCCAAAAGAATAGTTACATGTGTACTGGCGGTGGATCCTTGCGAGGACGTAGATCCTCGCGATGGAGAGTTCGGGTGTAGATGATGAGCCCAGCTACCATTTTCACTGTCCCTCTCGCTACGTCCAACCAAGGACGGCCTTGGGATGTGCCAGGAAAGCGGGCTACCCGCTACCGCCGTCGTTGCCGCCGTCGTTGCCGCCGTCGTCTCGATCTGAAACCAACGTAAATCGACATGAAGCTTTGATTGCATAAGCGATAATGCCGCGCCGATTACACTTCTACCGTGCCCGCATGTCCTCCACCTGCAACCGCGTGTCGTTTATCTGTCGCCAGAAAACATTACTCTACATATAGTTACGGTATCTCCGTTTCATCTGTTCGACGAGCGCGACCGCGGCCAGATTGACCAATAAGCAGATTAAGTGCGCACTTAAAACGGTGCATTTTAAACGACTACGAAATTTAAGATCCTTGAGAGTTTCTGCTGGTTCGGGAATCGGGTTTCAATACGTTCTTAATTATACTCGATTCGAGGTGACAATCTAAACGAATGAGGGGTTGTTAGTTCTTCATTTTTCACCGAATCTCTCGCTCACACGTATCCACCATACTATTATATTACTCGTATTCCCGAAAACAAGCTAATTTATCCTTTGTAACGTTCACGAAAGTGTGTTGCAACGATCTTTCATTCTAAAGCATTGTTATTCATCTGCGGGTACCTATATCATGTTTCAATACCAATGTTTCAAAATACCAGCAGAGTTATACGTGCCAGATATTTAACGTACTGTCACAAAGGAGCTCCTTATCTATCAAATTGTACGTGAGTTTATCTCCTTGAAAATATCATTCTCTCCCACTTTTTCCGCAAAAGAAGATCGACGAGAATTTCTGCGCCTCCCAAAAGAGGCGAGGGGGTGTGGGGCGGCTCGATATTCCGGTTTGATCGTTGCACAACTTAGCGCTCTCGAATTCCGCCGGTAAGTTCGTAATCTTTGGCGTTGTTTTTTGCACGGTTGCCGTGTCGTTTGTTTTTCGTCATTTCCTTGCTTCGTAAAGCACGGTCCCCGTGAAGGTGCACGGCCACGATCGTGTGCGAACTTTTCAGGGCCAACCGAATCGCGAGCATTTCCGCGACTCCGACCACCGGCCCCGCAGTTGCTCGGTATACGCGGTATATACATGTCGATTACGCCAGTTAATTGGCAATTTTCGCACGTAAATCAAGTACATTTCGCACCGGTGGCCTACCTTCGCGGCTGGGCGCCGCCCAAGGTCCACGCTCGTCCAGTTCGCCGCGTTCTTTTTCGTCCCCGGTGTCGGTTTTTCAGGAGCACACTACGCCCCGCGTCGAAATATCGCCTCTAATGAAACGACATGCCCGAGCGCAAGATCGCTACCGCGATTTATGCGTCCTGTCAGATGTATCTGATCGAGAAAATAATGTGGAAGTAACCTTGCTGTTTTACTCGATCATTATCATTTTTCGTTAATCGAAAAATCTTCCGGGAGGTTGTTGTCACTGAGAGTAATTACTCTCGGAAAAGAAAAATCAAATGGGGGGATAAAAATCGATTGATCGATGTGCATGACTTTTCGCGATATTTGAATACAATAGGTGAAATATTCGCTGAATGTAGATCGTACGAGGAATCATTTGGTAATCGAGAATATCAAAGCGGAATAAGATATATCGCGACGTCTGGTAAATTGTATAAAGTATTGTGCAAGTTTTCTACTAGACAAAAGGGGGAAATACCGTTTAATAAATCCGTCAAAACTTTCGACGAAAGTTTCATAACAGATCTTCGATACCTGGTCAGTATGCGAAGTCAGTGGTGACAGGTATTCCTTGTCAAGCCGGTATCTCGAAAAATTCTCGCCGGTATAAGAGAGGCATGAGGAGGAAAAAAGAGAACCGTGACCGTAAGAACAAGACGGTGTAAGAAAGATAGGAAGCAGGAGAGAGAATGGCCGGAGCGACGCTTAAAGAGAGGCGTCGTTAGGAATTTTTGTGGAATCCAATACACTGGTCAACCTCGAAGCGCCGCACCTGTACCGGACCCACGTAACGCGACACTCCGAAACGGATTTTGAACCCGTACTTATTTCTTACCGGTCGTCACAGATATTTCGAATTATTTCTGGCCTTGTTCCTACTTGTTCTTCCTCTTTCCGCTCGTGGGCAAATAGAAAGGAGGGAAAGTAAAAAATGGCAATCAATTGCGACAACGATTGCTAGAACAAGTGATAGAGATAGATAACAACGTCTCCACCTTACGAACGTATCGTAACACATCCTGTCTATGATCAGGAAATATTACCTCACTACATTTATATATCTAACATATTGATTTCTCGGTATGACAACATATGAATATTTTTCTTATCTATCGTTGCCCTCGTTTTAATTACTGACTGTGAAATAAAATGTTTGTTACTCAATTTTTTTTTCCTTTTCATCGTTGAGTAAGATGTTAGATAGTCTTCTGTGATTATAGATGGTTAGGGGATATCGTTGTAGTCTCGTCTGCCGTTTCCGTGTTACGTAAAAATTTGTCTATAAGGAAGCCAGTGACTCGGTTGGAATTTAATGTGGCTTTAACGGGGCTCGTCGGCGTCACTCGTTAAGCAGCTGCATTAATGCGAATGCATGTCAGGTATCTTCCAGAAGCGGCAACTATTTGACGGGCTACGTCAGTCGACACCTAAGGGTATATTCTCTCGTTACCGATACTTCAGCTAATACAGTTTTACTTAGTTAACGCACCGCATCACCTCGTCGATGCATGGAACAGTAATGAGTACAAAAAGAGATATGTTACAAGGTAGCGATAACTGATTCCGTGGTCTAACCTTGTGCATCTTGAGACAGATTGATTTCATTTATGTAGCTACTTCGTGTTTCTGGAGCGTAAGAACGTTAATTCACGTTCTGAGAATGTTACTTGGAAATTTTGAAAACCGGCTGTTTATTCGTTTGATCATCACTGAATATATAACCGTGATGCACTGATTCATTTTTATGAAAATTATAAAAAAAAACTACACTCGTACTTCGAAGAACAATAATCGGTTTATTAAACAAGATTTCGAACTCCCGGGATTTCCGACGGTGATTAACAAAAAAGTATGGTGATAAAGAAGATCGAAAATAAGGACACGGAAAAAATATTTAACGGTTTATCGGAATACATTCGTAAAAATCACGGGATTTATTCGACGGAAGTATAATATTATACAGGAATTTCAATAAAACACACCTACGTAAACAACCTGAATCATTGAATTGCGCGAATAAATTCCATTTGTCTTTCGTTTAATCTCTATCTACCGCCTAACCCCTGTAATGTTAAGGTGGTATACACGATTACGGTACACGAAGGTTATAAAATATTACGTGACATTTAAATATCTCTTTCTACGGATGGGAAATTATGAAAATACCCGGATCCATTGCGCCTCGTTGATCTATGCGCGTATTTCACCACGTTTACGAACGAGATTGATCTTAAGTTCCGTTCGTCGTCATACACTTTTCCTCCAGATTTTCCATTCAAGGATAAATCAAACAGCGAACGAACGGTACGTTCCTCTACGAATCCGCTATGACGTTATCTCCGACTATTCAGATAATGTAACACCTTCATTACGTAGCTGTCAGGTAACAATCAAGAAGTCATTACACTAAAGTACCTTAAGGTGAATGCAATTAAAATTGCTCTATGAAATAAGGACGCGTAATTCACGTGTAAACGGATTCTATCGTGTCTCTCTCTCTCTTTTTTTTTAAGAGGATATATTAAAACATTGAACGAACCCCGTTACTATGTTATCAAAAACAATTTTACGATCACCGCAAACCTGCTATTTTCCATTAGATGTATCAGTGGAAAGTACATTTTAATAATATAGTAGCCGATCTTGCGAAAGAATAGTCTGTGCCGCGATCACCTTCGTGTGCCATCCTTTTATGACGATCATCCCAGTAGGTAAAGTTGCCTCATGGAAAACATAAATCTCAGACACCTTCGCGCGATCACCTATATATTTTGCAATGCACCGGAGATTACAGGATGAAGTGTTTACGGTCAGCCAAGGGAGGAATGTTTGGATTTACTTGTAATTTCTCGTAAAACTTCGTATTACCGATATATTCAGTGAGACCATCAGTCGAAGAACCATTTATAATCGATGCTCTACAGGTTTGCCACGAGTCCTTGAACGTTCGACTCGGTTTTATATACAGATATATATATATATACTATATATTTATCTACAGACTAGACGGAACACGGACAACGTTACGGGGCGATTATGAAACGATTCGCCGATTACAGGGAGGGCTTTTGACTCTGCGCGAAATTATTGCGGCGCCTCCTATCGCGTCTCGTGCCTCGCAAAGATGAGAACAGAGATATACCATATATGGATGTATCTCTCGAAAAAAAAACTCGTTCATACATGTGTTACACGGAGAAATGTTCATTGGATTAACACATTCACTGTCACGTTGATGGTCGTGATCGAAACCATGGCGCCAATCTACTTCGAGTTGCATAAATAATTTTGTCTCCTTTTTTTATCGTTCTTTCTTTCTTTTTTTTTAACAGGATCTATGTTCACGTGAACTTCAATTATCCGGGGTACATGACTCTTAGGTATATAATCAAGCGTAATGACATTATAATAGTTAGAAGTTGATGGTCATTCATAAAATTCATAAAATTCCGAATAAATGACTCGCATTACGGCAATTGCTCTCGTATATTTAACGTTCCCGGATCCAATTATTTTTTCTTTTCTATCCTATGCATCATGTACGCGGTCTCAGGAACTTCCGCTGCAACGTTACACGATAATGAAGGTTCTCTCTGTTTTTTCGAGGGCAATTCCCGCACGAAAAAGCGTGAAAAGTGTAACGCAAATTGGCTCTATCCGACCGTCCTTCTCACCTTCCTTCTTTCCGTACCTTGTAACTCGGATGGCCGGCCACGAGGTCGTTCTGATTGCCAATTAGTAGATACCAGGTCAATTTGCAGGAAAAAAAGGCCGTCAAAACGGCGGCGAAAGATTGCGCGATGAATCGAAATGAGATATATGTGTCGAGTCCTTATCGGTAATCATCCGTAATTATCGTGAACGCCTCTGTACTCGTTAAAGCTCGTGCGCGACGTTTAACGGTAATCGATTCGGAAATTTTTGCCCATAGGGTAAATTGATTCACCGATGAATTTCGTTACCCGTAAAGTTTGACTTTTTATATATTACCGCGGCATGACCGTACACGATCTTACGATCGTCTTCCTCTTGCAAAGTTTTTTTTTGGGGGTTGTCTCGTAAGGAATCTGTTTTCCGAATACGGTTTGTTGGCAGACAAACCAGGTACTTAGACGGTTAATAGCCAATTGCGTTAAGAAGATGAAAGTCCTTACATGTTACGCGAAGAGCCTATGAAAAACCATAACTGAAAAAGAAGATGCGCCCGACGAAGAGGAAGAAAGTTGTTTCCTGAAACGGTCGGTGAACGTCGATGTGTGTTGATTGCATACAAACTCTCGCCTTGTATGGGTTTCGAGAGTTTTCACCTGCCTGTCTTTCTCCGGCAAGTCACGTCACCGAATGAATATTCCTTATATCCATTTCTCGATGATGTTGCATGAATAACGTAAGGATTATGAGACTTCCTAATTTTACGGCATATTTTATTTTGCTACCGTATTACTTTCCCGCGGTGCACAGAATAAAACATAATAATGCCCGGTGAAATTGCCGTACGTTTTCATTCGTAACGTCTGTCTGTTCTCTTTACGGACATTCTATTTCATAATACCATTCGGAATTCCCCCCGGTAAAAAAAAAAAGCAGTTCTCTTTGTTTCCTTGACGTAGGCGTGATTTCATTCTGATTGAAAAAAAACGCATTAGGATTCATTTTAAATCGTCCCACAGGCAAATCGATAAAAATATTCTAACAAGTTCTTAGTTAATGAATAGCTGTAGTCTATTTACGGCGGGATTTTCCCAGCGAATCATAGAATTACTAGGCTGTCGGTAAATAAATATTAAACCTCTCGTTTCTCGCAGCATCGTGTAATTGAATTCCCTGTGCGCTGATGAATCGTTCACACTTTACGTGGTATATTATATATCAACGTTGTATCACCTGCTTGACTCACACACGAATTTTATTAGTCCCGACGATTTGCACGGTCGGTCATTCCTATACCGCGTTTCGTCTTTCTTTTTCAGACCGGCATACAATTCGGTCATTTATCTTCATTAGCTTCCGTTTGATCCTAAGGTATAGCCGGTGGCGATTTGTCAAACGTAAAGGAGGGAGTAGGAAAGAAAAATATAGCTCAGCTACTTTGTATCCGTTCTGAAAGTATCTTAAAATTTCCAGTTATTTTTGCACTTCCTGCATTTGTGTTTCGTTAACAATTTAATCTCGTGATTTATTTTCCTTTCGCCCACCGCCCCCAAGGAACTATCGATCATTAACGAAATGATTAATTAAGAGTGAAATTTTCAACGATTTTAAGTATTGATTTATACCATCGACTTATAATTTGTAACGGAATGACAAGCAGTACTTTGTAACTTTCATTTTCTATCTAACAAGGGGTTTGACGCATACCAGAAGATATGTAACACGAAATTCGACATGTACGCTCGCCTACTTCGACAGATCCCCATTCATGCCTTTAAACTTTCATCAACTGCTTTCTTTCCTTGCGTAAAAGCTGCCACGCCAACGGTCCCGAATACATCGAAACCAGTCGATATCATTGATTACGACAGGAGGCTTGCCAGTTTGATAAAAGACTTCCTGTTACCATCCTCGATAACGTTCCGCAAAGTATTATCATCGCTAATTTACCTCTATTGTACTCTCTTCAGCGAGAGTAGCTGCCAAATATCAATCGATCGAAGAACACTTCGCGAGCTCGGCACAATACATCGGTAAATTGCTCTCATCTGATAATTCATTTTTTTTTTGTATTATTCACACGTGCCTCGCCTTTCGCGAACGCCTCCACGAAGATCACGGCGAACGATAAAGTACGTTGGCCGTGCTCGATGGTCATCGATGCCGCTTCACGTTGTCGTCATCGACGTGAAATGTCACAAGCACATTCCATCGGATTCGATGGAACCTGTCCCGATCGGTTGATCGCGGTCCGGACCTTCTCTAGGTCGTTCGGGATACGCGCTTCTGTTACTCTACGGCGCTGATTTGCATTTACAACGTAAATAAAGAGTCCGCCAGAACGGCGCTCCATAATTGCGACATCGAATTACGGATTACGCCCGAGCTCGCGTGCCAAACGACGTAACCAAAGGATCACCATATATACATGTATACATATATATACCTACATACATGTGTATGTTTTATTTTCTACGTGATGGTGTTTCTTTTTCACGTCGTCGAAAGGATATGTCTAATAAAGCGTTGTCGAATTCCGGCTGTCGATCAGTTTTCCAAATCCGATCGACCGTGTCATAATCCATCAGAGTCCTTATGCAGATGACGTGCGCAAGGATATATATCGTAAATGTTTCACGCGGAGACCTTGTGTTATAAACTAGAATAAGAGTGATTGTTTGCTAGGGTAAAGGACAGACTTTTGGACGGTGTACTTTTAAAAGTGACCTAGAACGGGTGAACAGTTCATGATGTCAATATTGTTATTTATATCTTGGTTAGTAAAAGGATGTCCATTTATAGAGATGTATGGAGTTTGTTTTAACGAGATTAACATTGAACGTTCGTAAAGAGAGAGAGAGAGGTATTATTAATATTTCGTGTGAAACTCGTGAGATATGAGAAATATGTTGCTACACGGGACGAAAGTCTTTTCTATCGCGTTACCTAACGAAATGTTTCCTTAATAAACTTGTGAACCGTGTAAAAGCGAATTACATAATTACAACGTCGTCTGGCTGTGTCGGTTTAGCGTTTTCTGTGTCATCATTTAGTTAGTCATCGTTTTCGTCGGTTCCTCTGAATACGGAATTACCACCATAAAACTGTGTTTCACAAAGTAGTTACAACAGTTGCATAAATTATTTCATACTTTTTTTTCCACATAAATTCCGTTGTATAGAATAACTTATATTTCCGTATATGCGTACTCGTTTCTGCGGTTTGCGACGTTTGAAATGATTCGGCAATCACACCGGAATATTCCACTGACAGTCATGGATCGACGTGGCTTTCGACGATCGAGATCGACGGAGTCGGCTACGTTTTTACTTGCGGTCAGATTTTTTCTTATGCGTGTATGCACACGTCCCGCAGGATCTTAAAGAGCAATTGAAAAAGAAATTTTACTGCATCACTTTTTTTCATTTCGCGTGTTCTGTATCATTGTCAATGTTTTCCAGTCCCGTTGACACGCCGAATTAAAATACCTGTCTCGGAAACATCATCTAAATGATATCTCGCCCAGCGAAAAAGCATAACAATACAAAACATTGTCCCCCACGGTGTTCGTTTGGTTCTTCAGTAATTATAAAAAGTTATTTGTCTCGCCGACGAATTCCAGTTTCCAACGTATCCGCGAAAACGTAAAATCCCATTGCGTAAATCTTGTCTTCCAGCAGACGTTTTGGTGAAATAAATGTTAATCAGCGACAGCGGACACTCTTTCGAAAAATTATTGGGTCCGAACATAGACAATAAAAACACGCAGTCGCGAGACAAATAACGCGACCTTGGTTTGTTAGGAATTGGGAAACCGTATTTACCGTCTCACAAAATTTCGTTCCTCTTAACGGACCGGCGTTAATATACGTCAGGTTTTCCTGACTCGGACGTAACTCGCCATATGGTTGGCTGGAGAATCCGCAGATAATTTCGCCTCCGTTGTGATATACGTGGTTCGTATGGTCGAGCACCTCGTGGAAAGTGAAATCCTCGAGGCATCTCGGTAATATTACAGGTATCGCTATCGTGTTCCTCTTAAGGTCAACGACTGAAAATTGTTTTTGCACACTGATTAATTAGTAGCTTAATCTTCCAGGGCCAACCGATCTGACAACGTGGTTGATTGCTTTACTTCTTAGCCGGGGGACGACCTCGTCTTTATAATGCAAACTATTAATCGCTATTTGAATAGTATGATAAAGGACAGTTCGGCGAATTAACATTCGATAACTTAATGTGTTTATTGGTATTCGAAGGTTAGCAATATCGCTAATTTGAGTCCATGGCATATAAAGTAATTATATCGAATGACTTACGACGACCCACGTGACGTCTTAAAGAATATCCTTATTTATGAAGAATGCTTTTAGCTTTGGACTGTAAAAGTCTCACTTTTGTCCGTGTACGTTGGTATTGGTAACACACCGATGGAGTGGAACACGCTTCTAAATATTTCATTCTTTCATCTTATATTCCGTTCAAGTTTTAACGCGAAAGTTAAGTTAAGGTTTGATTTTCTTCGCCTCTTAGCAATTTTCCCCGCCGACTCCCAGGCGGTTTCTGATTCGAAAACGAAACGAGATTATACGTTGCATGACTAATTCGTCTGCAAACGACGCTCGTTTTACACGGTCATTCCACTCCCGGTTGGTATTTCAGCCCCGGTGTCCACCGGGAAATAATGATAATAACATGTAAAAGCGTAGAAACGAGTGGTGAAATAGTCGGCGCTCTAAATTGTAAATCTATGGGAAAGATCGTGCCGCGAGATTAAACGTATGTAGACAAAACTTTCGATGCCAAGATACCGCGTTGTCACGTGTATGATCGATAACAAAACCTTCTTGGATCGACTGACACAACCGTGGCCGTTCCTTTTACGCCAAACCTGCAGTCCGGTACTACAAGATGTATTCGCGAGATACGTGCAGAAACATATGTTGACACGTGATCGATATCTGCCCACCGACCCATATTTTATTCTCTTCGACACTTTAAACAAACGTGACCAAAACGGTACCAGACAACAAATTTTAGTATTATTTGTTCTTCTCTTATATTTGAATACTTCTTCGACAACTATCCCGTCAAGGGCGAGTCGTTGCAAATATATGGTTCGTAAATCATGAAAGTCGACCAGTTTTCACGGGAGAAGTTCATTGATCCGTCGACTCTTTGGAAATTTTGGAAAATCGAAATATCTCGCTTCGAATGAAACTTCGTACGTGGTCGTAAATTTCATCCGCGAGTAAAATTGATCGCGATGGTGTTACCATCCAGGTTGGTGGTATGCTTCCACACGTACGTTCAGAAAACTATCGGCGGCGAGGTTGTAAACGATAAAACGTCAAGAATTATGGAACACGCATGCAAAGTGAGTAACGGCTTGCAGGTGGCTGGTTTCCACCTTCTCGAGAACACCACCGAGAGTTCCTTGGGCTACACAAGCGCAGAGTTGTTCTCCTACGAGAAACTTGGTCTAGTTTTATCGCGTGTATGACGTACTACTTGTTCCGCTGTGTGACAGCTGATTTTTTCCTAATTTAATAACTTAGCATCCTCGTCCGTGAGATTGCGTTCAAAGTTTAGATCTCGCTGGAGGCGCACGAAAATCCGTGTAATTTCGTAAGAGAGTACTACTTGTTATCGTACGAAAATTGCCAACTAATTTCGTCGTGTTATTTAATATAGGCCTTATCCTTGTAGGTTGTTTTTACTTTCAGTTTAATTCTTTCGGTAATTACTCGGTTCAGTTCCTTCATCATATAGATCATTAAAGCGAGACATGTTAGGCAGGAGAGAAATTGAAACTCTCACCGTGAATACATTAAAACGGTCCACATATATCTAGAGGGTTCTTCAGGACGTTTCAGTAATAGCTGGGTGATTATATCAGACTTATATTACTGGGATTAGCCACTTGATTTAACATAAACGCGATACAGTTAACTTAATACAGTGATAAACTTGATTTGACAATATTAACGTAATTTATAATGAATACCGAGATATCCACGCGTACTATTTTCTATTTTTTCTACCAGCGATTGTCTGCGAGTATCTGGGAATAATATTGTCCTTCGTTTCCCAACTGGTAATCACACCGTAGAACCCAGTTTTCGCGTTACATAAACCGTAGATGGGTGTCAGGCTTATTAAGTATTCGCGGTGAGCGGTGTTACGGTATATACTCACATGTTGCCCGTGAACCTAAAGTATTCGATGCCTTTTACCAGAACACCTCGATTATTAAGATTGCACCGAGTTACGATTCGTTCTTCGTAATCAGCCGAGCATTGAACTTCTTCCGCATAAGTTTGCGGTTCGTGAGCTCGTGATATGCCGATGGCAAAGGTGATATTTATCAAATCTACGCGGAATCTAGGAAATCTAGAGAATGTATCGGTTACGATTAAATAACTCCCGGAAATCATCTACCAGTGAACGAACCTCCGGGTATTGGCGACGATAATAAAAACGAATTATTCGTTTCGTCATATTGTTGAACCAAATTATCGCACAAGAATGAGAAACGAGAGAGAATAGAAGAAAAGTGTAGTTCGAATAGTAATTCCATGATTTCTCGACAGCTACCAATTTCACCCGTTTATACTTCATTACCCAAAGTAAACGTTTCTTTGATCTCTATGATACATTTCCTGATCGATTAATTTTATTGGCAAAAATTCGTTTCTTATATATACCCTCTCGCGTTTCCCGCCAAATCGAGCGTTCATGTTCATCTCTTCCTAACAACAACCGTGAAAGTCTACCGGGTCCCCTTGCGTCTCGTAAGACGTGATTAAATCTTCCGAGCCGCAGATTCTAGCGGAGGATGAGAGTCTTCCCGGTGGCGGAAGGAACGAGGAATAGAAAGCCGACAGTGACAGAGAAAGATACGCGTTAGTTCCGCGATGCGGCCGTTTTACCGGCAGTTTCAACGTCTCCGAATAACTATCTGTTACAATAATTATTCGTCGGACAAAGTGTATGATTAGAATAGGTAGATTAGGTCTAATTATCTAAACTTACTCTAACGAAATCCTCGCGTCCATCGTTGGAAGCTTCCTCCACGTTGATACGGATTCCCGACATGCTACGGGGTGTCTTTTTTTCCTTCTTTGAAAACTTCACACTTCAAGGTGAAAACACTTCTCTTCGAGATCTTCGAAGTTCGATCTTCTAGGATCCCTATCCAGATCGCACCTAGGCGTCCTCTCGATCTCTCTCTCTCTCGATATCACCACTCCCGTTAAAAAAAAAGGCTGGTGATATCTTCAAGCGGTTTAATCCACGAATTCCACAAGAAACCTACTCTCTCGACCACCCCCGTAAAGAATCTTTCTTCGTTCGTGCTTCGTGCAATGACTATATAATCCCCACCAGTGTCTCTTTTTTTCTACTCGGTCCACCTGGATATAATACGATGCTACAAGTTTTTAATATCCTCGTGATAACAACAGTCCCAGGGAGGCGTGTCCTCGAGATCTTCGAGTCGCTGAGTTCGTTGCCCTTTCTCTCCCTTGTCCGAAGCTGAGAGCAGGACGAACGTTCTTCTCCCTCTGGATATGTGACACACGTGTCCGGACCGGTCTTTCTTTTTTTTTCGAATACTCGATCTACCCGGGTAGGGGATGCAAAAAATCGTGCACGAATTCACAGATAATAGGGTGGTGTCAATCGTGTAAAACCATATGTATGAAGGCGGTTTGTTCCGTTATGCGTATATCGTAATGTTATACCACCGGAGTACCGCACGCCGTATCGTGATCGTCTCTCTCGCACACACGCGACTAGAGCCGCCGCCGCATCTGGCCTTTGGACTGGCTGGCAGCACTCGACCAGATCGGTTTTATACCTTCGTATCTCCCACTCTGGAGACGAGGGAACGCGCTCACGGCACGCCGATCCTGCACGCGGGCAGCTCCACCACGGCCGAGAGGATCGATCTTTTCTTTCTTTTCTTTTCTTTTCTTTTCATTTTTTTTTTCGTTTCGTTTCGTTTCGTTTTTTTTTTTTTATTATTATTCCTCCTTCTTATCTTTTTCTTCCTCCCCGGACGGACGTACGTGTACGCGTTAGCTTTACCGGGAACACGCATACATATATACGTAGTCATTGTATGTACGACAGGGAGGTGGCGGGTTCTAGGCGCAAGGACGAACCGTTGGAATAAGGGAAAGGACCACCAGCTTCTCGTGCCCTAGCCGATCGTGTTGCCGGCCGGTTTTACTCCTTTTTCCGCAGACGACGAACAAGAGAAACGATCTTGACTTATCGCGTCTCCTCTCGTGTTTCTTTCACTCGCCGGATCTAAATCGAGGAAATGAGTCTGGCTTATCTTCGGACCCTTCTGTTACCGGGCACTCAGTGTCGGTATCGAGGAATTAACCGATCCTTACCGCGAGTTTGCGTTGTACTCGAAGTCTCGTTACTTCTGGGGGTTATTTTGTTTCTTTTTTTTTTCTTTTTATCGCTGCCCCGGTGAACAGTACGTCTTATCTTGAATTATTATTGGCAGGCGTACAGTTAATCTGCGGTATATGTCCGCGGGCGTTGATACGCTTTCTGTATATTGCTTTTAATGCGTGTACGTATGAATGTATAAGGTACAAATTATGGTTTATTGTCGTTTATCTCGGAAGCTCGATCCGGCGTATTTCCCGCGGGGATTTTTGTTTGTTTTTACCGGAGCGGAGGCAAATGGGATCTAGATCTACCTTGGCTTTTTCTTTTTTGTGCTATGAATACCGTTCGACGGTCCGTAAGGCCCGATTCTAATCTTAGGTTTTTACGTGGGTATCGAAATGACGTCGGGATCGACCACGGGGGAAGATCGAGTGTATTCTCCTGGTTGCAAACCTGTTCCTTCTTTCCGTGCAGGTATGCGTAGGTACAAAAGTGGGAGGACCCCTAAGTTGTGGTCGCGACTTTTGATTTTTGACTTGTTTTGCTTCCTCCGTCTTATTGGGGAAAAAAGGCAAAGGGTGGACATCCTGGTGCGTCATGTTTGTCTTATTTTTTGGATGGTTTCTTTGTTCCCGTTTATCCTTATTGAAGAACCATCGTGGATGATTATAAAATTAGAGACGACTCGGACAGTTTTCTTCGTTACGGAAACATTAGTAGAATTATATATAATGATGGTCAACTATTACCGTAATTTCGTAATTGCCGATGCAGCTACGTTGTATTCGCGTAGGAGGTAGATTCTTCTCCAGCTAATTCTGTGGGATTCGTATCACGATGATATTCCGTTACCACGGAATTCACCATCCACGATTATCTAGGTCGTTATAGAAATATTAAAAACGATCGCGATTAAGTTCGATTTGTTAACCGTATTGTAAACGCAACGTCTCAATACCACGAACAATGTAACAATCGCCTGTAACGAGCGTTTCGCGGAATATCGTTGGTAGAAACGTCATAAATTTCGGTGCAATTTAAATAATCGATGCACCTCTGCATCGCCGACGACGAAGAAGAAGAAGGCGAAAAAAAAAAAAACGCGAGAAAAAGAATTGCGTTACCGCGTGGCAAGATGCAATCATCTCGCCGCGTCATCCTGACTACCAAATTATCCGCAGGGGGAACCAACGAAATACACGTAATCAGAAGGAAATACTCTTTGCGCAATATTTGTCGATCCCCCTCCGACTAGTTCCGCAACCTTGAGATCTCCGCAGCCTCCGGCTGACTCGTCGTCGGCGAGCACCTGATCCACATAAACCCTCGAAACTTTAATCGTTTCTCGGAACCTTCTTTGACGTGTCCCGTTCTGCCTATAAGACATCGGGGTCCCTGAGTCACGCGATCGAGCACGCAAAACTGCTCGTTTATTCGTCGTTTCCACCGAGGACAATACGCGTACGCGCGTTAACCATGGGCGCGTGAATTAGATCGTTGTCCGTGTGTTTTCCCCCCCGATACGATTAAATATTCCGATCATGATGCCGGACGGTGCTCGCGATCTATTTCAACCAAGGACACGGACGCAGCTTCCTTCCTGTACCACCATTTGCAACACCGGTCGTTACGTGCTGGCTCCTCGAATCTACGAGGCCGCGATCTCGCGAAACGATCGAGATCGTTTCAAAGTTAAAACCCGTGTGTCCGTCTTACTCTCGAACGCGCGAGCCGCCCCACCTTATCCGACCTCCGGTTTACCCAAGGCAAAAAGTTACGTGTCTTCGACGAGAACCGATCTCTCACGTTCGCCCATCACGTATGTACGTATATTACCGCCCGCGAAATTCAACGTTCAAACAGAGCGTGGCGCGTGCCCTCCTCCGCGTTTCACATTCGCACCCGATTCCACTGGAACTGACCTTCCACCGGTTTTAATTGTAGATTTTTTTTTCATAACGAAAGGAAACACCGATACGACCATTGTTCATTCGGATTGTTAAGTAAGCCCGGATGCGAGACTGCGAATCGCAAGCGAACGGTAATCGGTTAATCGGTGAGAGAGACGTTGCTTAATTTGACATGGAAAGTGATGATGATTTCCTTTGATAAACAGAAGTTATTTTAGACTCGGTTTTTCGTGTTTTGTATACTAAGGAGACCTTTCAGGGTTTTCCTGGTATCTCATGGTGCAATGGTGGTATATTCGTCGGGAAAACATCAGTATTTTTTATGGAATTTTCCTGCGCGATTCATTGGGGAAACATTTGATACGCATTTTACGTTACGTGCGACGGAAAACAGTACGACTCCGTTGTTCTCGTGCCGATTGTAGAAGTCTTATTTAACGAGCAACCGGAGATTCCCACCGTCGTTCAAATAAATTGTGCGAAACACTGTATAATTCACCCGTGTCAACGGAGGAACGCACCGAGTGGGTAATTAAAGTTATTAGCCTTATTTCGCAATCTATAATTAATCATCGTGGGTGATACACGAGACCGCGATAATAATCGCATCATCATCTGCAAAAAAAAAAGAAATAAAAAATGAGTGCATCATTGCGTGCACTTTATGCGATCACTATTAACGACGGTCGCATCATATATATATATATTCTGATTTAAACGCGGTCGTAAGTAATTGCCACGAGATCGATCAATTTTAATGATCTTAATAAACCCTACAGCCATTTGAATTCCATCCGTTGGAAATCGACGGTAGCTAATTCGACTTCTCTTTCGGATTCCTTTTTTTTTCTCTTTCTTTTCGTTCACCTCTACCACCAGCCCACAGTTTTTAACCGGCGGCTCTATTCGACTCGTTTTGGCAAAGCAAGGTCATGCTTTCGACAGCTTCCTGATCCATGTCGCGCGCCTCCGAAGTGCGTACACGCGGTCCACGTGTGTGCGTAAAAGCGTACTCGAACGTACAGAGCGGTATTATATCGATCGTTTCCGATCGCGAGCAAGGTCAAAAGAGATTGGCTACTTCGATCTTCCTCTCTATATCTCTTTACGGTCCGTTCTCCGTCTTTTTTTCTCACATGCACCTTGATACGTCGTCCCCCGCTACCTTTCGTATTTCGACCGCCCACCATGCCTTTCAGAAATAATTGCACAGATTTTACCTGTTTCCTACCTGCAACTGCGCATTCGCGTTACATGTACGTCCACCATGTGTGTGTGTGTGTGTGTGTGTATGTGTAAACGGAGGAGACGCCCGGCGTCCTTTTCGGTATCTCGTAAACCGGTATAGAACGTTTTACAGTGATTCCCCGATGTACCGTAGTAATAGGAAACACATTCTAAAACGGTATATCTACGGTCGAAAGGTATATATTGTCGACGCTATAGAGAGGAGAGTCCCTTTATACGCTGTTGCTATGGGGATGGTGTTATTTTCAAAGTTCCCATGAATGTTGGTACGGAAAGTAGAAAAAAGAAGCACACACACACAACATTAGCGCGACACCATGCAGGAATATACATCGGTGCTAACAACTCGTGCTAAAAGCCCCCCGTCAAAGGGCACCATAAATGCGAAGCCGTGTAGCTTACGGTTCATCGTACTTTTGCATGTGTACGGTGCACGTGCAGCAACGATGGGATCGTCAGGGCACATCGGTGGCTCGTCGTAATGTCCTCGGTATATTTTCCACGGTGCTCAATGATGGTCCTTGCATACTACGATGTCCCGTATTAACGAAGAGATCGGCAATTTTCTTCGACACGTACGCGAATGCTGTGCTTTAATCGCTTATTGTTCATTCCATGGAAATTCCTTTAATAACGTTCATCGAGATTATGCAGATTCCCCCCGGTCTCGTCGATGGTACACGTTATAAAGTACGTAGCCAGTGGTTACCATGAATATTCAGTTTTCGATGGGTTCCGCGTGCCGAGAGTGTGAAGCATCAATCTTTATGGAAATGGGGGGGTCATGATCTGTTTACGAGCAGTTTCCGTTTGTCCAAAAAAAAAAGAAAAAAAATATACAAATCGAGATGGAAAACACAGGAGATTTATGGAATAATATGGGATACCATCTGCCGTTAGAACGAAGTAACCCGTTCGAAGATACAGTTGAACTTTAACGGCAAAGGTCCTCCAAGTTACAGTGGTAATAGCGTCATTACCGAAGAGTACTGTTCGGATGTACCTGTACCAGTATACAGATATACACGTATTCAAAAGTATTCAGGCAACGATGAAGCTATTATAGCTTGCGGAACTTTCCCTATCGTCGCAGCGAAGACAGCGAATGTCGAAATGTAACTGGGTGTAGTCACCACGGTATCGGGGGAAGGTGTGAAACCACGCCGATATTTCGACGGTAATATTATCTAATCGAAATCCATCGAGACGAGACGGTTAAGAAAAGAAATCGATCGAGTATTTAACGAAAATAAAATTGGAACGTTACAATCACATACATATACACACACATATATATCTTATAATATATGTCAGAAACAGAGTAGTTGCCCGATCGAAACGATTACGTTCGCCACGCGGATATCCGCATACTGATCTAGACGAATATTCAGATCATCGAACGTGAATAGTACCACCGTTGCCAGCGGTGGTACGTGAATGTCCCACACACACACACACACACATACTCGTCGAACACCTGTAACCGTGCCGTACCAATTACCAACACGTGAAACACTGAAAACCCGAATTGCCTGTGTTGAGTTTCACAAACACCTCCGCGTATCCTGGCTCGGTCCATGCGAACATAATCCACGATGGTATACACGGATATACATACATAGTGTATAGCCCTCTACTATATCGGTGCCGTGGAGGTTCGTGAATGGCTTCGTATGAGAAGCGGACTCTGTCTACGAACCCGGACACGGCTCCTTCGCTCTCCTGCATTACATTATTACAGTGGTACCGATCCGATCGAACCGTTTATCTCATCGACCCAGAACCGTAGATCCGTGCCCGTGAACCCCAGTAGAACGATACACAAGTAATGGCCGGCCATCATCGTGTTTGTCCGGTGCTTCGAATTTATTTCGAGACTTCTTCGTTCGTTGAACTCGCTCCGGTAGGTTTTCAACGACTCCTGGACGTAGGAACGCGATCAAACGGTACGATACCTGGATACGGTACGGCACACGAGGAAATCACGGTGGATAACTTTCCGGAAAACGAAACCGCGTAAGAATCAATTAAAAGAAACTCGTAATGAATTAATAAAAAATGTATCTATAGTGATTAGTGAAGATTTCATATATATAAGTAAAGATTTATATTGTGGCCGGTAGATATGATTAGAGAGCGTGCGATATTTATGTATAATGTATAACGTGAAAGTAATATTGTATAGATTAGAAGATATTTCTGTAGCCAGTTTGTTACTATCGTTTCGTCGATTTACGTGACGTAGCAATGCATTGCATACGCATTGTCATTAAACGGCTGATTAACGTTAGGTATCGCGGTGACACTGTACTATGCGCGATCACGTTGTCCGATAAACTGGATCGCTGTACTTGGGTACCTTTTTTTTCTTCTTTCACCAATGGACACACGCACGATCGCGACATTTCGTTTTTATCAGCTCGTATCGCGTCGCTGTAATTTCTCGCCGTTTGATTGGAGTATAACGCCCGCAGTGCACGCGAGTATGCAACCGCATCCGGGCTATGAATCAAATACGTTTAGCTGGTTGTTATTTTTTTTTTTCGCTTGCTCGTTTCAGGTATATACATACCGATGCCCGTTGCGACGTCGTTCTCGAATTTACGACTATCCCGTTTTACGGAACGCCAGCACGTTCACGGTAGAGGAGACACGTGCTTGTTGTATACGGATGCACGTGGAACAATTTGCAACTATTAGTATTCGTCTCGAGAGGAAAATCCCGGGAAGAAACATAGCGAATGATTCGAGGGAACTCATGTAAAATCATGCATCACGTTTCGCCGGTGTGACGTCGTATTCATGGGAAAATCGTTATCGTTGTCTTCTATCGGAATTATATTTCTATCTCGTTGTTAGTATTTGATGCATCGAACTTACGCAAACTTCCAGCGTCTTGGTAACACGTGTATCGCAACGATCGGTATCGGTTTTACTTGAATTTCATTCGACAGGTTTCGAATTTCGATTAGATATTCGATTCACTTGAAAATTCATCGAACTTCTGCAATATTTCGATCCGAAATCTTTTTAATCGTTTTTCGTAGCGTTTTTTTTGTTCACACTGTTGGCAATACTTACGCATACATTTGCGAGAGCGAAAGAATCGATTCGGTTGTGCAAGTCAAGGCGGAGAAAAGTTGGGACCGACGTGTCGTGGAACACGTGGACGATTCGTATCTTAGGTAAGTCAAAAAGAAAGTGGCCATCGGAAGGAGGCACGCCTTCGTAACGTCTGTGTACACGTGAGTTAACCTCGACGCTAACTTTTCACGTGCTTCGAGGAAGTTGTTGCACAATCGTCTGCAGACTCCGGTAGCCGCGGCTCTTCGACAGGTATCGGTATATCGATGTCTAGTAACCAAGGGGAAGAGAGAGAGGGAGAGGGAGAAAGAGAGAGAGAGAGAATGTGTGGGTAGAGATAGACAGTGAGAATACGGAACTAGAGTGCGAGATACAAAGCCTATTTCGTACTGGCATAGTAATCTGCTATAATTATAACGGAGCTAATTTAAGACCAATCAGACAGGAGAGTGTATCCGTAATAATTACACATTAACAATACTATAAAGTTACACGGGAACAACTTGTAGATGCAGTCAACGATTATACAGATATCGTAGAGATTGCATTGGAATGATATAATTCTTTTAATGAGGATTATACAAGAAATGTTAAAATGTAAAATACATAACAGTATCTACGGTGTGTGTGTGTGTATACAATGCATTTACGTATCATTGTATGGAAACGATAATAAGGTTCATTAGTATGACGTACGTACTTAACAATTAATTCCCGTCGCCGGTTCTGTTCTCATAATTCATCATTGTTGTCAACGATGCTGTTATCTCGCAAGATCGAGATGGTTTTTCAAAGGCGTACCAGTCAATTATGATAAATCCGCTCCGAGTGTACAACGGATAATAATTACCCCGGCTGGAAATGAACCGCGTAGTTAACAGAAGGGTAATACGTACAAGTAACGCCCGAGTTTACGACCCATATTCCATATCATAATTTCACCGGTCCTACCTTATAAATTACGACTCACGTGGCTGTAACTCATACCACGACCTTCGGTAGCAAATTATAATTACGGCCGCGTAGCGATTCGTGACTAACGACCCTCGGGGAGCGTAGTGCAATTAAGTTTTTCGGGCGCGAGCAACACCGTCGGGTTCGTCTCGAAATCGTTGTCGTACTAGGTGAAACACGCCCTCAGCTTCCTCGAGAACCCTTCCCCCGTGGACGATGATTAACGAGTTCTGCGCGTATATACGCGCGTGTCCCCGACGGTGTCCGGATAAGAGTCGGTCAGTATAAGCGAGAGAAAAATCCGTTTCGGTCTCGAAACGACGAAATTGCAGCTCGTAAGTCTTCCCGGACGTTTCTCGGCCATTCTTGGGACCTTAAGGTTGCGCATGAACCGCAATGACTGCGTCATTTCTATAAAGAAAGCCGCGCGCACGATCGACGGAACCGTCGAATATCCCGGGATGTCTACGTCGATGACGAATCAACGCTTCGCGTAATTGGACGGTCCTTGAAGGTGTTACACGGGGGGCTCGGAGATAAAGAGAGAGAGAGAAAGAGTGAGAGAGGAGAAAAAAATGCATACCGTACGTCACGTGGTAAAATGAAGTCTTCATACCGAGAACTGAGACAGGAAGAGATTCCGCCCGTTATTTAAATTGGAGAATTCTAAATAAATCCTGGTCAATTTGTTTCATGTGTAAAGTAATTGGTGTTCTTAATTTGTATATGTAGATTCTGTTAACTAGGATGTCATTATTTTTAACGTTGCTCGCGTTGAACTTTAAGCAAATGAAACGAGAGAGATATAGCAGCGAAGATTAAAGCAATTCCATAAATTTTCGTTGAACGTTTAATTCCAGTATTTTACGGCGCGTTGACGAAGTTCTCCCTGCGGTCTAAATATGGTCGATTTTCAAAGTACCTGAAACTACGATGGTACCTTTTAGTCAACGATCCGTAGTCAAGGTTGCTCATGGCCGAGATTGACCCAATCTGTCCAAGCCGAACTATCCGGTTCCTGGTTATAAATTTATGAGATATTCGGTACCGTTACGTCGAATTCTACGAGCAACCGACCATATAGTAGTATTGCTTCAAGGAATATAACGTAGCTCGCATTGATCTCTATTTTATTTTTATTTTTTTTTCCCCTTCATTTTTTGGAATTACTGACACAATCCACGAGGAATGTCGTTTTGTAAATTTACTTAAAAATAGCACTTCTGCATTGCAATTTGTTTGTCTTGTATTATGCAATCGCAATCCAGGCAAACCCGCTTGGTGTTTCATATGTAAAAATAGAAGTCATGCATTTCCGTATAGATAGACGAATAACAGAACGTATGAAATATACTTGCACGGTAAACCACGTTCGCGTATTATGTCAGAGTACCCATTACTTTTTTTTCGTTTTTTTTCACTGTAAATACATTTAATCGATTACGTCTTCCACTAGGAATATGCAAATCATGACGGAAGTTTATCATCCTTTGTCCCGTGTCATTGCACCGTGTCTTATTATTATAATGTTTTCCCGGAAGAATCTGCAGATTGTTATTCCTGCATACAAATTGGTCGGCCAAACATCGGTTTTTCTTCCGTGTGCGCGAGGCAATCGCGCGGGAAACTGCGGAACATCGTTCACACGACGCCTAATTCGCTTATGGTACACGCGATCTATACGATACGCTTGCTTTCATTTACCATACGTACGGGAATTAATAGCCAAGCCTACCAATTTACGTGCGGCAGAAACATTAATAACCCAATCAGCGTCTAAACGATGATGTACCTAGATCTCCGCGTAACCCGGCACAACTTCATCGCTACGTGTGTAACGCGTAACGTATACGTGTACGTACACGCGCACGTGCGCGCGATCGATCGATCATCAATATCAATATCGGACAAATAATAATAATTTCTGAAACTATCTATCGAAGCGACCGACGGTCGTCACGGCAAATTAGATTCCGTCGCGTCGTGAAAATTGAGTAACAGCGTGCGATGTCGCGTTGGCGCATCAATCACTTTGACACTAAAACGTTGTCCCACCTGTTGGATTCCACGCATAACCCGGTGTTGCTCGATAAAAACGTATTTTCCCACGTGACTGACTCATCGTCATCAACGCCTTACAAAGAGACACCTCCCGCCCACCCCTGCGCTTACCTCTTTCTCTCTCTCTCTCTCTCTCTCTCTCTCTCTCTCTCTCCCTCTCTCTTTCTCACACACATCAATGTGCGTGCATTCGTGCGTACGTGCAAATACGTCGATATAAATACCGATGTTCCATCTATGTACCTGACGTTACGCTACCCTAATGTGGCTACTTGCGGCACCCTTTATCTTATAACGTGCCCCTTAACGAACATTAAAAAAGGAGATGAAACCGGTGCTTATACGCACCTGGAAATAAATGCGATTGCGATGCGATTCTCATAACATAACCGCGGTTAACATCTGGGACGAGGTGCGATCGATTGCACCAGGTTCTCTAATTAGAGGATCTCCCGATACCTCGTTGTCGGGTTTTGCAAGCGTTTTCACCGCGATGCGTTTCGATCTCCGCGAATCGCGTAACACTTGGTCATCACTTATATGTATGTATGTATGTGTTCGCCTGTCGGCTAGTTTTCCTTTGTTGTCCGAAACTACGTCCCGAAGGTCTCACTTTGGAAGCTAGAAACGACGCTGGAAACGCAATCCAGCGTAACGTTGTATCGAAACGTAAATGAGGAAAATCGTACGGTCGCGTGGGCGATTGCATTTCTGTCGGTCGTGTGCCAAAGATCGAGAGAAAGGAAGTCGCCGTGCGATCTCCTTCGGTGTTGTAGATTCGTCGCGTGCTGCGAATTCCACGCACGTCACGGTGTTATAGTGTCGCGTAATATGCTGGAAACATATCCAAGAATTTCACAAATCAAGGAAAATCAGGTTCGATGGATTACATCGACTGTATCGAATGATAAAATTTCCTGGCACATAAATTCCACGTTCCACGAGTAAAAGTATTTCTACGGTCAATGAATCTATCAGAAATTAATACGTATTTTCACATCTGTCTAATAATTTCAACGATTCTAATTTATACGGAATGATTTTCCTGGATTTGAAACCTTGAAACGAATGCAATTCTTTAATGGCAGTCGTTCGCATGAGTAATACTGTAAACCGGGAGCATTGTCCCGAAAATGCGCATAATTCTTTACGTTCCGTTTCGCGACCCGCCGCGAAAGTTCTTTGACCCCCCCGAACTTGACGAAAAGAATTATCGTCGTTCGGCGGCAAGGCGAAATTCATACGCGTACCGTCGAGTTCTTATTTTCTGATTCGTTTTGTCGTGCGACTCTCCGAAAACGCGGGAGACGGTGGACAATACAAAGAGGGGACCCCTGCTATTCACCTGCGCAAGGTGAACGAGCACTTACGCGACGAGCGTGAAGCAATATAAAGCTGCTCATAGAAATCTTTCTCCTCCTTTCTTTCCTCTTTTTCTTTCTTTTTTCTCCCCCTTCGACACTGGTCAGAGTGTTTTTCTGCTCTGTTAAACACCGCGGTGACAAGTGTTTTTGCGAAACGCCAGTTTACCTCGCGAATAATAGAAGGAAGAGGACAATTGTCTCACATATGTAAATCCCTGTTGGTCGAGTGGTTTTCATTTAGTACGTCTCTTCATGTTTTATCGACACTCGAGTTTATATCCATGCAATTACTTATGCTATAAATATTTCGTTTCAACACCTCAGGCGTGGTTCCGATGGAATTGTGTGAGAAACACCACTCGATCGGTTTGTAAAGTGCGATTTCACGGTATGTATGTATTATATGTACACACGGGTGTCGATAGATCGGTGCAGTTCTCTTATCGCGGCCTGTTCTAAATGAGGTTAACATTTCCTTTCGACCGGCCAATCTTGTCCGACCGTTTTGCCGCGACCTTGATGCCCGGCACATTAAGTACAATTGTGAATCCGCGACCTTGTCAAGAATCGAATGTAGGTTCGGACATGGTACTCGTGAGATTAATGATTTTTTTCATCTTCCTTCCGCACGATTTTCAGGAAACACGGGTGAGAATGATATTGATGGTACCATTATTCCTGGAATACCAATCTCCGTAGAAGTATACGTTACAATTCTCCATTAACCTTAACGTTTGAAATTTCCATCCAGTGCCTGCACGAGTTGCAATCTCGGGATCCCCTATGGTATCGTTCTGATAACTCCGGAATATCTACACCGGACGAACAAGTAGATTTGATTGAACAAAGAAGCAATTTCGGAAATCATGAAAGTTCGTATGGTAATCAACGCGGTCCCGAATAATAAATCCTTCGGCAATAATAACGAAGCATTCTTGCCAGTCGTCGATCCCGGGCTTTATTGGCTATCAAAGAAATTTCTTTGGAACGATGACAAGGCCACCCTTCTGGTTATTCGCTTCTCCTCTTTTCGCCCGTAACCTTGAACCCCTCCGTCCATGTATTCCGGACCTGTTGGCTTCTCGAGTCTTCTTCTTCGTCCCGCCCGTCTTGTCCTCCCCGTACTTCAGCAACTCCCGCTGTCTCGGGACTACAAAAATGTCTAATTGCAACGCGGGTGCGTGCGACTGTCTACGAGACTTACCCGATGGGATCGCCTTTTTCTCTCTCTCTCACTCTCTTTCTCTCTCTCTACCTCTCTTTGATACACGCCTCCCTTCACGTGCGAGAAAAAGAAAGGGATACAGCTATAACAATTTATATGCGTGCCGCGTTTATATACGGATATACGAGCAAACCTGTCCGGTTAACGATAAGCCACGTATGTATATATCTGGCCCTTTTTTTCTTAGACGACCACACTCACCCTCCCGTGTATCTCTTTTATCCGGGCCCGGCCGGATATTCAGTAATGATTCGCCGTATGCAAGGTTACGCTTGAGCAGGTTCTTGTTCCCCTACTGAAACGTGGGAAGGTGAAATATCACTTAGGGGGTGTCCGGTGATTAATTACAAATTGCCCGTTGTCATGGTGGGTATCGAACGTTCGAAGGGACGTTTTGGAAAATTTGATAATCCGCTGATTTTAAATTATACGATCGGATGATGTATAAACGATAAAGAATGGTGTCTCGACGAATACGATACAATCAATTCTGGACGATAAAATCTATTTCTTTTTCACGTGGTGAATTTCAATTCATACGCCTGACAGATTCTAAATGAAGATCGCGGTTATTTATCGATACTCGAGGAATGTGGATAAATGGATCTTTCCAGAGTCATTATTTGTAACTACGAACGACCGCGTAAGATGTATGAAGTTTAAAGAAAAAAAAATAAGGAGAAGCAGAGAAAAAAGAAGAAACTTCACGTCGATCGATTTATCTCGATGAATCGCTCACCGTTTCTAAAGGCACGGTTTCGCGTTGATTTAATATATTACAGTGATCGATTAAACATGAGTAACTGAAATATATTGCCGTCGGATAAAACGGGACGTAAAAACACGTCTCGCACGATGTAATTTCATACGTGCGCATCGAAGCCGCCGTATTGTGCGAATCTTCCATGAATCTTGTCTTAGACGATGCAGTTTTTTTTCTCTCCCTCTCTCTCTCTCTCTCTCTCTCTCGAGTTTGAATCGCATTCTCATTTATTCAATGACGATCGATGTGTCACCCGAGGGATTTCACGATACAGTTTTACGTCCACTTTAGTCGTTCAGGCCGATTTATTATCTCGATAGACATACCGGTTACTCACCGGCTCTGTCCAGCCAACCCGGAACTCGCTATTATAATTATGTATTATTGTATTATCGTCGCGGAACCAAGTACACGTTTCGCGCATGTTTCTGTTATCTACGGTGCAAGCCTGGAAGGAAGATAAGGCGGTTAACGTGAATCCGCGCTGCCTACAAATCACGTTTATCTTCCAGTAAGGACACCGCATATGGAGTTAAAGGTGGTAGCTGAGTAACACGTTTGCTACATGCTCCTGGTGTCACTGCAACACTTCGTACAAGGAAACGCTTTCCTTAGATAATCTGTCTGGTCAAATAATTCCGCGCGATTTATATATATATATACGTATATATATTCGCGACAACCTTCCGCAAATTCGAGTTATACGTGTTCTACGACAGAAACGAGTTCCCTCGGTTTTGTGTATTTTTATTTTTCTTTATTATTCTCGCAGTAGAAGAACATTTTTGGGACGTTACGTAAAACGATTTCTATGATATTTCTCGGTGCTTACATAAATATATGTATGTATATGTCTAGCAGGAAGCATTCGCGAAATATCGAAGCACGCGAAACGCAGTCGCGATGTGGCGAGGTTTTATTACGATAGAAATTCTTATTACCGATGCCGATAAACCGCGAACTCGCGGAGTATCGAATAAGGAAGTATATTAACGAACAAGGTTGCCGTGATAGTTTCCAACGGTGTACTTAGAGAACTTTAACGAATACATACCACGTTTGCTACTTAGGAAGGTTTATTATCTCTTCGATGTGGAATGATACGGGAATGGAAGATCATTGTGTACAATGCCTCCTAATAAAGTCATACCTAACTATTGTAATAAATTTTCCTAGAAATTGATTTCCTACGTTGTATCGTGAAATCGCAACAATTCATATAACACAATTGAAAATGAACGATCGTTTGTCCCCTCCCCTAAACTGCGAACGTAATATTATCAGCCTCGTGGCAGTCTCCTTCGTATATTTCGTGACCGTGAGAGATCACGGTGAGTGTATTTTTTATTCGTTCTTTTTCTCGTTTTTACATACATGTATGCAACACATTCGCGCGCGAAATGGGAGTGAATATGTAATCATACGAACAGGTGCAATACGTGTCATTCTCTGTTCTCACATTTGTCCCTGCATTCCGGCTTTACGTTAATCGAACCGATTGAAACGAACGAGTTATAAGCCTCGTTTTAATACCATTTGTTACTACCTGGTTTCTCGTCAAGTTCCTTTGATACAAAACAGCACGCCGCTAAACACCACGGTTCTTTCGTGCTATGCGAACGAAGAGGGAAATATTTTTCTGTAATTTTCGTAAAACGTGAGTAGCGTAAGAACGTACAATTGTTAAGACTTTCTCCGGCAGCTGTTTAGTCTTTCATCGAAAGAAGTCATTGTTGATAATTCAATAGCCGCGCTCGCGGCTGAATGTGACATCATTCGCGAAGAAATCATATTTACATAATGCCGTCGGATTGTTCTCACCGGAACGATTCCATGGTTGAAATGAAAAAAGAGTTGATAACAACGTTGTTACGTAAAAGATACCCGTCGGTTTATTAGCTCGTTACGCGTCCCGTAGAATTTCTTGCGTATCTATGCCTCGCGGAATAGGTGAAAGCATGCCCGCGAGACTGAGATTTTCATCGATAATAAACACCAAGCAATTCATTAATATACACCACCATACGTATTCGTATACTTTATAATCAGTATTCTAAATATCAATTATATACATGTCGCGCACTTTATCACCGTCGTTTTGACGGATAACGAACACGCTTACGTTCGTGAGTTCGAAAGCTGCTGTAAAACGATGTCTGCGTGATACCAAGATTATTTTCTTTCGTATCTCTCATTCCCCATGGATCCGCCTTTACCTACGCCACGCTGGAGGATCTCGAAGGACACAAGGCCCCGCGATGACCATTGTAAATACCGGTCGTTGCACCTTGCGACTCGGGTGCTCCCCTTAAAAACAAAGTAAATCGTGCGACGCCGAAGGATTAACTTTATTGTATAACTTTCGCGTTGTTTTTGTTTCGCCAGCAGGAATACCGTGCGCGTGGACAAAAATAATATTATTCCAGTTTCTTTCGCGGTCTTATTTTCTCGCGGTGTACTTATTATTCAGAGCACCCCCGAGGAGACACTGATAAAGTGTTCCATTGAGGAACATTGTAATATACCATTGGAATAAGTTATCTTTTAGTTGATCGCTTTGAATTTATTTTACTCCATTTTAACTCAAAAAGTCGATAGCTATTATATTATTGACATGCTCAGTCCTCACGAAAACCATTCATATTTAAAAAATTCTTGAAAAGAGTCTCAGATGTACATAGTACTAATACTAATAGGGTATATTGCCGTTTGTATCGAAGTAAGCGAAAATTTCGCCGAAATGGAAAAACTGCTCGATCTTTGCCTTCTCTCGCGCATTTCACATCGGGACAAAATTATGCAAAACATCGTCCGTTACTTAACGTCACTTTCTAAGTACAGCTTAGATAATCGGGCGGGTATTAATTCGTTTGTGCCCGTAAGACCTCCGGCTACGAGACTTCTTTCTTCTGAGTGTTTCTTTCGATACCGTCGTATTCCATCCATTCTGGAATATTTCGAACGTTCCACTTTCACGGAAATCTGACCACCGGTTTCTTTCGCATCGAGATTGATTCTTAGATAGGAATGACGTCCAGAGACACGACGAACAAAGTAACTCGTCGTGAAAACGAGATATTCGGGCACGATTTCGTTAATTTTTGTGTGTGTGTTTTTTTTGTTTTGGTTTTCTTTACAACGATCAGAAGAAATATATTTATCACGGTAAAAAAAGAAACGAATGACCGAAAGTGAAACAAAATTGAACGCATCGATCCGTGTTAAATCACTATAACGGGGCGTATCTTTGACGGTAAACGTGATTAACGGCATCAATGTATGAATATTCCGGGGATATTTTACGTGTAACGCACTTTATGGGTTTCGCGACGCAGCCTTCGTGTTACAAAAATCTTATAAAAATTATTACATATATTTTTTAATTGAGAATCCACGTCCTGTACACTCGCGTATACGAAGTTACCCGCGGAGGAACGTTTTTAAGGAACGATATTGCACGTGTCGTAATAAACAGTGTACATAATCACATTTAATACGGTTAATGAAAAAGGATCCAGTCTCTTAAAGGCCCCCGTGCACTTTTGTAGAACGCGGGCGCCGAAAAAAGTGCAGTCGATCTCGAAAAACGAGAGCTCGAGTTATCGATTGCATAACCCGGGACATAAATAACTATGTACAATAAGCCGTGCAGAATTCATAGGCGTTTCTTTAGGCGACCTCAATCATGTTCCAAGCGATTTTCTTCCTCTTGTTTATCACTTTTTATGACAAGCTGTTCATCATCGATATCCATGTTAACAGCACCACCGCTGTTCTGAATTCTACCGGCCGACGAAGATGAAAAAATAATATATATACATATATGTATACACATGTATGTTGCGTTAAACAGGGGAAACCTACGTTAATTATCGCCTTCGGGTCGAAGCTTAACCGAACGAAGGGATCATAGAGTATCAATGAAAAAGTGTACAATGAATGCTGACGTAATGGCACGATGATGCAAAGCTGACGGAATTATAAAGAGTGTACAACAAAAACAATTTACCACCTACGTCCGTTTCAAACTGTCTAACATCGGTGCAACGATGGATTAATTTTCTATTTCCCTCTTCACGTTTTCACGTTTGACACTCCGTTCGACTCCCGCGTGTATCAGATCCGAAGGAACGATTATCAGTATTTTCACGTGGTTAATTGGCACCTTCAAGTGGAGCACCGTATAATCAACCGCCCGTAACGAAATACTGTTTCAACCTGAATTATCCCAGCTAATTAAACTACACCCCGGATAATCGAATTCTTCGGAATATAAAATGCTAAAACCACAACCTGGGAAAAAATAAAAAAAAGAAAGAGAGACATTTATCACCCTCTATCCTACATTCTATCAATTTCGATTCTATTTTACCACACCGTCGAACCGACGAGTCAAATTCCATCTCCTTACGTCGGCTAGCGTTCTGTGTTCGTGAAACGGACAATCGTGGCAACCGTTTCGAGTCTCGTTGCGACTGAATGCAATCGGTCGGGCCCCGACGTACATACATTCGATGCAAATCCGGTATCGGGCCCCGCGAAAGGCGGACCGCGTTATGAACGTCGTGCACATTCGATCGGACCAGTTCAGGCAAGTTTGAGGCCGAAGGCGAACCGCTCGACCCACGAAAAGCACGAGCACAACGACGAAAAGTGAAAGGAACAACGGTGGGGGGGAAACACTCCTATGGAAGCACCCCGACCTAGCATAACCGGTGAGCAATGTGTGAGACACATAATTCCCGAACGCGTTCGACACGCCGAAGTTCCTGTGTCCCATAATAACACCGATGTTCCTTGGAACGTTCCGGGGGAGAACGTTGAAAATCGACCCGGTGAAAGCTGAATTTTCGGGGAATAATAAAAAGTTGGGCGGAGGGATGACCTTGAGGTAGAAACAAGTCGAATGGGAACCTCGGGTTGAAAAGTGGTACCGCGTTTCATTTCTCTTTCCAGGAAACAATGACCTTCGATTATGACTGTGACCAACGTACGGGCGCATCATCGTCCGTAAATTCTTACGGTGTTGCGACAAAGAGCTAATCGTGACCTTGAAACAGTCGGCAAGAAACGATACTCTTATACACGTATGTATGTATGTATGTATGTATCTGCCCCATCATCCGTTCCGGTTACGAGGATCCTGGCTGACTAGAATTCACCGCAAAGCGGATTACGATTCCGTCGAAGTGACGGCCGTGACCTTGGAACCGTCGACGAACAGCCAGTTTGCTCTGGATTCCATAAAACAGCTGAAATGTATTTTATTGCGACGAGTTAAGAGCGGCTGGTTCACGAGTATACGTTTTTCGTGGGTCAACAACAAAGCGGGATCGGTATGGGATCTGCTAAAAACCATCCAATTTAGAGAGATTCGGGGAATCATTAGGAAAAATATTAATCGATAACCATTAGTGACGTCGGAATGTATGAAAAAGGAATAGAACAAGTATATTCGATTCATTTTGATCTCGATCGATTTCCACTGGATTTCGTAGAATATATTCTCCTCTTCTCATATAAAGATATCATCGGTGTATCTGTTTCATCAAGCGAATGGTATTATTAGCCGAAAAGGTGACGCGGCATTCTCTGGTATTCACTATCAAGAAAGTCAGAGTTACGATTTTATCCCGGTGGTCGTCGTTTAACGTTGTTTACAAACATTTGCATACCGGTATTCGTCAATCGATCACATTTCGACGACGAAGAAAGCCAGATTCTTTCGGGCTGTCCTTTGATCCTGCCATAGGAATGCCCGGGTCGTCGCGGCGTCGGCGTCGGCGTCGAGACGCGACAATCAACCCGTTACGTTGCGCGGAACGTCGGCCGCGTGGGTACAATAACTTTTTCCGCAATAACAGCTACGCCGTCGCGGCAAACGTTCTAACCACGTCCGGTTTTCGTGATTTCGGTGCTTCGAAGATCTCGGCGGTTGCGGTTAAAGCGGAAGAAAGTCTCGTCAGGGTAATGACGTTCCTTCGGCGCGACGACGGGGTAATTCATTTTCTAAACGTTTCCGTTCGCGAACGTTTTACCCGCGGTTTCGTAACGCGCGAACGATTCCACGGCGTCGAATCGGAGCTCGATTGCACAATTAATTAACGATCTCGCGAAATAATTCTCGATGTTCAGTGACGCGGAGAAAGACAGTGCCTATATGTATATATGGATAGGTGTGGATGTTCGAATGACTTTCGATGAAAATGTCGGAGCACCGGTTGAGGAGAAGAGAGACCCGTTACGACGAAGACCTTGCATCTTCCAGGACTTAAAATCATCAAGCATTCCGTGCTTTATTACGGAGTTGCGCCACGTTCTCGGTGATGCGATTCTTACGCAAATGACGGCGTAACGCCATGACAAATATCTGTCGGCTGGCGACAGGTGATGTTCGTCTAATGGTGTACGTGTCGGGCTAACTGTGCCGCTTATTGTTAGTAACTCGAAAAATGCGAAAATCGCGTTTAATCCTTATCTACCATCTTCAACTTTTTAAAAATTCGAATGGTACCAAATTTAGATTGTTATCTTACAAATTGAGCAAATGTCGAAACTGACCAAAAGACTGTTTTAATTCGATGTTTTTCAAATGTCATTTTTATAGTCTTAGAATAATCGATATGGGCCCGCGATATTCGTGTTCTGTTGAAAATTCCGCGTGGATATATCGCAGAAAAGACTAACCAAAATTTCATGCTGGATTCAATGAGATCTGAACAGTTGCATCCTGCTGCGTGGGATCTAAACGGTTAACGAGCAGGAGGACTTAATGGGGCAGAGACTTTGACGGTACAACCAAATGGTGATTTTTATGTACACGATAATCTGTCGCAATGTTTTAATGCGCGTCTATTATACACGCTGTAACCGTGTTAGAGACGTCGCACACTGAGTTATTATCCATCAATCGGGCGGAGATAAATAATGTATGTTTTTATCGAAAACGATTCACGGTCAATTGTGTGTGGATAGAACAAAATGATTTCGCCATTATGGTAGCAGGAAATTGAGGTTGATCTAACGTGAAACATTCAATTGAAAAATTGTAATGGGACTCACGACACTGTATATAAGTACTCCTCCAGAGAGAATGATAATTACGGTTGGAGGAATTGCAAACGTGAATCCTCGAGAGATTAAAAAAAAGAAAAAAATACAAGGACTCAGTTCACAACCTAATTATATGCAGCATACGTAACGCCCCTCGGCATTGTTATTGAAAGGACTATATTTCGAGATAATTATTTCGATGGACGTGTCTCGGGGATCATTAACTACCAGAAGGAAGCATAATAAATCAATAATTCCCGTCAATGATAAATTTCATAATCATAAAAGTTTTTACACCGTTATTTTTTCGCGTTAGCATTTCTGTTGTAACGCGTGTCGCGGTATCTTTGAATGTCAGGCATTATAGTCTTTTTATGCTTACGGAAGTAACCGGTGACAAGATGAAAAGAGCGACGCGATAGAAACTACGGTTTCTCTTTGAGCGGAGCAACGGTGACATTATGGATGGTGTTAGTGGCCCTACGTGAAGCCACGGCAAATTAGAAACGATGCTGATTACACGACAAAGCTCGTGTTTTATGGCCACTTAAGCGATAACGGAAAATCATTACCATCTAATTAAGCAACGGTGTCAAGCTGCAGTATGTCAGAAACAAGCCGATTTATTGGACCAGTAAATAGATAAACTACCGTGAGCATATTCAATCAGCTTGATATAAATCACATTATCGACATTCCATTCGAACCCTTACACACCTGACTGATAACCTTTCAGGATTTTAACAAGAATCTTTTATTAAAACACATGTAAAATCATTCGACACACCAAACTCGCTGTATTAACTGTCATACACGTTCTATAAACGATGATATACACTTATATTTTATTTGAAATATCAAAAATTTATAAACATCTTAAATTACCCCATTCAGACATTTAAGGGTTAACCCCGAGTATATAGTTTGAAACCTTGATTTACATTCACCTTCGTCGTCACGGTGGTATCTCGCGAAGGTAGAATTTTGCACGAATTTCTTCGCGTCCCGTCATAAATTCTCCTTTTGCAGTAACGATCGATTTTCCTTCTACATTTCGCGGACCGAATTATCCGTAGTTATCGTGTTCCAATGCCGCCGCCACCGCTGCCGCTGTACTTCAATACCACGCAAATGAGGATCGAGTACGGATGCAAACAGTCCCTAGAGTATCGTAAATATCGCGAGAGTGTACCACACCGTCAACGAAGGTCGTTGCGGTTTCGATGGAGGATGATTAGGTGCGTTAGACCGGCACATATAGGATGCGGTATACGGTAACACGGAAATGACGCTCCCTAGGACAAGTGAGAAGAAGACAAACAAAAAAAAATACACACACACTCGGCAGATAAAAGAAAAAGAAGCCGCTCGGAAGAGTTGCCTGACGTAATACAGCGACCGGGAACAAAAAAAAATAAAAAACCAAAAGAATCGTTGCCACGTGTTACGATGATCATTGCTCAAGTGGTCGACTTCTCTTCCTCGTGATCATTTTTCTTCCACCTACGACTCCGTGCCGGACAGCCGCTTCAATAGCTCGTCAAGAACACACGGAACCGTCCTCCGGTGTTCATTAATACGCACCTCGAGAGCCGGAGATTAAAGCACACACATCTAATGAATGAGGGAACGCATTATATTCGTGTCGCTGGTAAACTGATGGTCGCGTAATTGAATTATAAACGACGCGTTGCAAAATGATATTAAACAAAAACACGTGAAAAGAAAAATTACACCTATGTAGGTATAGTACTATGTCGTTGAACTCGCCGGTTGGGAATTCGCTACCGAAAGAACTTGAATCGTGATTATATTCGTCCGGGAGAGCGATTAAAGAATCAACGAGATTTACCCATGGACATTTTATATATTCTAGAATTTCTACCATTATAACGTGATCTCTAAACTTATTTTTAACAACCCGAGAGATATTGAATTTCCGTTACTAATTAATGCATATACCCTAAGTCCCTTTTATCGACCAGTTTCGCGTTGTATCTCTCCGTTAACTGTTCTTTTATTCCCCCTTAAAGGAATAGAATATCATAAAAGTGTATTCTCTGCTCTTTGTATATCAAAGTCGAGAATAGACACGTATGCATGTTTAATAATTCTTTACGTCTCATAGACGATATTACATTTGCGTTCAAAGACTTTGTCATTTCCTCGTACGTACTCCCAGGAAGACGATTCCCCGTGGGTGTGAGGACACTATAGACTCGCCCACGATCGCGGTAAATTGTTCTGCATCATCGAGGATATAGACTCGGCCACTCAGTTGCGCTCCTCGTATCGTCTGCGCCTCCTCCCTCGATAATTAATTCAGCTTTACCTCGGTCCGTGTCGGACCTTGGCATACAGACACTCTCCGGTCCGTAGGACGTCTATAAATTCCAGCTTACCCAGCCTCCGGAATGTCGATTTTTAGCGGTTACGAACGCGTGCAAGGGCAAGGCTTTTTTGCCCGGTATTCCCCTCTGCGTAGCCCGACGGAGGACGTCGTCGGATGCGTGCAAGAAAGAAACGACGGCATCCGTTTCGTTCGAGGCACTTGCCCGAGACAAAGGAAAACCAGCTCCGCCTCGAAAATCGCTCTTCTTCGACAGGTTCGAGGACGGAGGTGAACACACCTTCGTCAACGGTTTTAATGAAACGGGTATATAACGCATACAGCCGGCCGCACACCTTGGTGGAATGCTGTATTCGTGTAACAGGTGCGAGACAAAGGGTTGAAGGAGAATATACGGTGTTTGGGGAAATTGATTGGATAGAACTATTCAAACTTGTTTTGTTGAAATAGTATTTTAAAACGTAATAGATCTGCAAGGTGGAAATGAAAATTTAAACTATTCTATATAATAATTATAGGAACATTAATATTTTTATTTAAGATCCAAGAAATGTTACGCGTGGAAACAAGTTCTTCGCAACTTTTCGGAGAAATACTAATTTTATTTAAGTTTCCTATGAGTTCTATCCCCTTTCTTGGTAACGTATGACTCATTAAATTATCTGTTGATTAATTCGCAACAATTGAACTAAACGATCCAGTGAAATTCGTCCGAAAGAACTCATTTCTACGCCTAATTGATATGCACGTCGAAGAAAGGTAATTTCTAATGTAATTTATTAAGTTATCGTATACGCATGACCTTCAGATTGAAATACAATGGGAGCATAATAAATATACGATCGTATAATAATAGCGGACCTTGATACTTGATCTAGATCATGACATTCTCCGCGTTCCGGGAACTCGACAAGTATATGTCGAAGACAATCGAAACACATTTCGGATTCTTATCCCGCTGCGCGACACAGAACTGGTGTTACACAGAGAAGTTTGTGCGAACGTCGAAACCCGATATCGCGATCCGTACACGTATAAATTTATCCTTGATAAAAAAAAACCAACAAGGAGAAACTTGTTTCCACACGGTGCGGGAGGATCGTTTGCTAACATGTCCACTTACAGGCAAAGTACCAATCTTCTTCGTGAAGATTCTTTAATCGCGACACCGACCTTCCACGTTCTCGTTTAAACCGTGGTAATTTAAAACCGGAGCTATTTCCAGTTCGAGCTTGAATTTCTACGGCGAAACGTATGTACCATCGTGCTAATTAAAGCGATTCTATCACGGTTTCTGTGTATACAATTCCATGGTATTCGTATTGTTTATTAGCAACGCGTTACCGTGCCGGGACACACGGTGATGGACGAAATTATAATTTTAAATGGATCCCGGTTGATCCGTTAACACGCTGCGTAGGTGTAAGTTAAACAGGGTTCAGCTGAGAAATCGTTCTCCAGAAATAATTGACTCCGAGCGACACACGCGACCGGCTTTATTACCCCACGAACCAGGCACAATAATCGTAACACGAAGTTCGCTGAGTGCTCCTTGCCCTCAGGAGCGAGGACGTCACCTCGAAACGAGGTTAATCGTACGAAAGTGTCCGTAGAAGCAAAACCGTGCAATATTCGACAGGTCACCCACGGTAATGCTCGCATTCTTACGCGCAGCGTACTGTGTAAACGGTATTCTCGGTAATAACGTTGCAATAATACGTGATTATATCGTGATTCGTCTTACGCCATGCATGTAATTAAAAAAAGGTGGAAAAAAACTAAAAACAGACAAAAAAAAGAATTGGCAAGAAAGATTTATATGTATATAAACGAACATGTAGAACAGGCGGATATAGACGTACGAATGAAATTCAAAAACTTTGTTGATCGTTAAGCGGGTGACGTGACATTTCGTTTTGCGATTCGTTGGAATGCGAGACGCGAGATTTTGCATTTTTCCTCTCTTTCTCTCTCTCTCTTTCTCTTACATTTTTGTTTTTAACGAAAGAAACGTACGGACCGAACAGCTATAAATTAACTAGGATTTTTGGCGCCGATGGTTATTTTTGTTTATCCCGGGTAGGCGTCGTTGGTCTCTACATGCCCGGCGCATTCCATTCGGTGATGGAATAAATACGATACGCAAAGTGTATAATTTTAAACGCGACCGTGGGTCCTGACTTTTTATTGGGTATCGTGTTCCTTTTATTGCAAACGTCGGATTATACAACGTTGCATTGTGTTACATGCAAATGCAGTGCTTTTCAAGTTTCGCGTTATCCTGCCGTCATCGGACGCACTTGTAGCGAGTCTACCGGGTAACGCGATATCGGATATTTAAACAAATAAATAAAAAAATAAATAAATGAAAGAAATGAAATTCGCCAGGGATTTCTGTTTTGCAAAAACAAAACCCTCGTCAATGCCAGTCAGCGATCTCGTTAGTTCGATGTTATCACCTAATTTTTCTACCCAACTGCATCGCGGTAATAATATCCCCCCCCCCCCCAATGATTTTTGTTTATGCTCAGCTTACGTTACAAATTATGCGAACCGACACGCGAAAAAATGTTGTACAAAAATTTCCGAAAGGAGTGCACGAAGAAATAAACCGAGAACCCTCGTCAATGCCAATCAACTTATTGCAGGTAGTTTTGTTCGAACTTGCTACCTGTTTCTTACGTGATACTGTGCTGTAATCCCCATTTACATGGCGACCAAGCTGGTATCTGTCGGACAATGAACACGAAAGAACCGTGACATCAGCTACAGGTTTTCAAATAGTCTATTATTGTCTTCAAGAAAGAAAGAATTAAAATTCTCGAGGTGGATATACCCTTAACTTTCAACTTCTCTCATATAACTACAAACAAAACAACAAATTTCTTTTCAACTATACACATGTCCACTATTTTTCACATATAGTTAATTAATAACATTCCTCTTCAAAAAAAAAACACTCCCCTCGTTCAAACGATTCACACCTAACCTAACCTAATCTAATCCAAGTTCTAAAGTATCACCGCTAAAAAAATCTTTCACTATCAATTCTTACACCAATGGGAAAGTCGCAGCAGTGTTCCAAGACGTTCCCTGTCATCGTCCTCAGCCGGCACATGGAAAATCGCGTTACAACGTGGCATCCATGATAGAACAGAGACCAACCGGAGATAAAGGAGAAAGGGAAGACGAACGATCGGAGCAGGTGAGGTACGGGAACGTGAAATACCGTCGAAGGCTTCGTTGTTGCCCATCCCGGGATTACGTACCTTGGTCGTAGACCTTACTCGAGGCAAGCTCGTGCTCGCAGGTAGTTGCATAACGACGAGGCTTCTCGGTGGACGCTCATTGCCGCGCCGATTCACAATGCGTCGGGTTTCCTTCGCGCTTTATCCCACTTACCGCAACGAAAGGTTACCGGGAATGCGCGAGATAACCGCCGCAGACGTTATCCGACGCATCCTCTAGCGCCTGGTATTAAATAGACGGACCCGCGGATGCTGGGAACTTTGATTACTTGGCTAGATACGATTGACTTTGAACTTTGTAGATTCTTGGGAGCTTTGGGGGACTTTGTGGAATTTTGAGGGTGGGGATAAGTTTGTTTTTTTGTGAGGAAGTATTTTGTAAAGTGGAGAAATGAAAATGGAAAAGGAAATTTAATGTTTTAATTGGGAAGTCAAAATATCTCACGTAATATAATTAACAACAATTTCTTTCCGAATTTTTTGAAAATGCTCCGTCGATAATGGGTTCAAATGGTTAATATTCTATTGTGTTTAGGTTTTTCTATGGAACATTTTCGCATGCCCCGACACTCGTGGTATTGTTAGGTAATTGTGGGCATTAAAATTCAACGTGACACGCCGTAAAATCGGTTGTATTTTTTCCCGTTGCCGCATGAATTTACTCGACTATTACTGCCCACGGTGAATGCAATTTTCATCATGCCTGCCCTTTTAGAAAAGGTGCCCGATGGGAGGATCCAATGTGAAATACCTAGAGAAATACGATGGGTGGGACCAACGGTGAAATAGTCGAAGGAATAATACCTGCTGCCACGAGACGTCGTTGACGTGACTTCTTAACTCGCCAACAGCAGTTTAATCAGCGGTGACGTGGGATTATTATGACCTGGAGATTGTTCTCGCATTTCTTTGAACAATTGGATAGGGACCATAGACGTTCCATTGACAAAGCCGAACGTTAATGTATAACTAGCAATGGGACCCTGGTATACGTTTTTAGAATGAAAAAGAAAACTCATGGGGTAGTCATTTACACTGCGAAGAACGTTGAAAACCTGTCGCTGCACAACGGTTCGAGTATTTGCTCTTCAAGTCCGACGACGGAAAGGTCTCGTCGAGAACAGCTTGCACTTTATTGACACAATCATTGACACGACCCATTATAGTGTGGACGTTGAAAATGAATATAGGATCGTTGTAACGTTGAGCTATCAAACAATCTTACTATAGTACCTTTATGGAAATATAGACTAAAATCAGGCGACAAAATGAACGTATAAATAACACGACCAAAGTCGTGTTTGATAGTGACGTTGGATTACCGAGGATTACAAATGTATTCCATGAATCGAATTAAACGTGGCAAACTGCTGGAAGATACAGTCGCGGAGTTGTTCTCTCGTTCTTGCGAAATTTCAGTTTCCCGCGTGGTGCAACGTCCATGGACTATCCGCGAAGCATGCAGAGAAAGATAACAAAACCTGTCGCCATTAATTGCTCTGTTAGCCGTGCACACGTTACACTTTGTATGCGAAATTCATATTACCTTCCTGATTTGCATGCGGCGCTTTGTGCGTAACGCGACCTAATCTGTGTTCCGCGTGTGGGTAATAAGCGTCCAGTTACACAACGATTATTTTTACGATGGCTATTTAACGAACGAAATGTTCGCTCCGCGACTTCGTGCTCATTATAAAGACAAATTCCCCGTAATAAATGTTGTTTCACGCATACGGCAATAAAGCCGAGGTATTAATGAACGAATGCAAAGTATCTCATCAAATTATGCGTATCCAACAAACGATGATTCAGAATTGCATATAATATTAACCTCTGACACTCTGTACATTTTTTTCGTTATTATCATTCACGTTCTAAGACCGATAAATGTGAATTCTATTAAAATCGTGTCGCGAATAAACACATTTTCTGTCTTTCAAGGAATCTCTTTCCGAGTTTTTAGACGATCTACGTTGGAAGTTGATTACGGTTTCTGCAATCCCGAGATTTCATCACGGATGTTTCATACGTTACGCTACACTTTCATTGATAATATAAAAAAAGTCCTGTAAATAATTATCTCACAAAGATACAGTAGATAGTGTTACGCGGAACCCACGGGTCTCGCTTTGCAGATATACAGTAACACCATACAGAACGCCCTGTACAATGACCAACGACGCAACGTTTCATTACATACTTCTGCCTGTACCCGTTGTTCGTTAGACAGACACTGTAATCACGACACACGTTAACGAGTTTCAGCTGCGGTTACGTCGCCTTTTTGAAAACGCTCCTTAGGTGTTCCGTCGACCTCAACTCCCACCGGTTTCGACGAACGAGCTAGCACGCCCGTAACCACCCACGTTTGTTTGCCGCAAGCTGTGTATGTATGTGTGTGTGTGTGTGTGTGCGTTTGTTCTTTTTCTCCTCTGTCTGTCTATCTCTTACCAATGGTGTAACGAAACTGCATTTTGTTCGCCAATTATGGCACGTCGTAAACTCGGCCGAGGGACAACAGTAACTAATCGTCCGATAAATCTCATGGAAATGTTTACCTGAATGTACTTTCCTCACTTAGAGTGATTAGCGCGGTTAACCGTTTCGTCCGTGAATTACAGCTGCTTTCGTTGCGCGTCGAAATCGACGCACCGATTACCGTGTGTTTCACGTGTGTTACGTGGTCTTCATTAAGACGCTACCGAATCGTTACGTCGCTCTCGTTAAAGAGCCTCTCCTTCCGCCGTTGAAAACGAAATCGCTCATTTTTAGTTTTGTTAAAACGTCACTTACACAGCGAGAGTTTGAATGTCGGTGACCGATACGGGACGAAAGGATGAAAGACTTCCCGTTGCGGAATATCGATTTATCTTAAAATTCAGTTTGCAAAACGATCGGGACGGCCGCGTGAAAAATTTGCGAGTGCTGACAATGGCCTTCTGAAATCGTGAAACGTACCGATTGGCTTGTCCGCGGGTTCTAATCGATTTCACGATATCTCGGGAGGAAAAAGAAAGATGGAGGGAGACCGGTGACCGACATTAAAAGTCACCGAGTACAACGTGACTGGGTAATCTGGCCATGGCATCTCGCCAAATAAACGACTCTCAGCCGTGGCCGAGCACTGGAATCGTGACTTTTTATTATGCCACGGATTCGTACACTCGCCGACGTAGTCCTCGTCGAGGCACGAGGCTCGCTCTTGCCATCGGTCATCGAGGGTAAAAAGAGAGAAAAAAATATAAAAGAATCTTTACCGTGTTGCTCTAGTATGCCGCATCGAAACGTTTCGCGTCTCGCGGGTTCCATTTTTGAAAGACGAAGAGAATTGCGTCAGTTCCCGAAGTGCACGAATGCACGTTTGTATCTAATGATTAAGTGATTTTATTGCCTCATTAAGAAATAACAGAGATATTTATATGGCATGAAGTGGCATAAAATGATTGCTCAATGTAAGATGACGGAAAAAAAAGAGACTCGCGACGTCTCTGTGTATTGAAACACTGTCAATACGAGAATGTGATAAAAGAATGTTTATGGAAGCCGTAAATAACCGTATGTATATTTGTATAGAAATGTATATTACTAATACGATCATGTCTTCGAGCAACGTCCGTGGCAAATATGAGTTAATTTTCATAATTTTATCTTTGACGGGGGTAGCTCACCGACTCGTATTTCGCAAGTTATTTCGCTGGTTTCGTTTTCTTTCTTTTTTTCTTCTTCTTTTTACGAACACCGTCCCTGAAGTTTTCAAGTTATGACACGTGGGAAGAATCGAAAAGTTTGATTGTAAAACAGAGAACCGTGGTAGAAGCCGATCGAGAGTCACGGTGTATCGATGTCTCTTTATAAACGTGTGTATTGCGTTTTACCGCATTATGCAACTATCGGATCTGGAAGTAGGCTGACCGCACGAAAAGTCACTTGAATTGCACGTCGCTTTGTGGACGGCGGTCCATTGCATATCGTGGAAACATCGAAGTCACATTAAGACTTGCCCGGTACACGCCATTAACCGAATCTCGAAAGCCTTCGGCAGTTACGTAGAAAATTCGCGCAAATGACGACAGACAACTCGAAATCCTTCACACCTACATTTTAATCCGTCAACTATTTGCCGACACGAACGGTCCAATGACATTCTACATGGATACTCTTTATCGTCTGTCATATGTTTACCGTGTTAAAAGACGAGTTAGCACGTTATTGACTGTATAGATACCTCGAACGGATTACGATTCGCATCCTAATTGAATATTGTACTCGGAAATTAGAACAAAGTGTCGAACTTCGAAGGAATTTAATATGTAATCCGTATCGTATTATTGTGCGACGCGATTAAATTATTGGAAACACGTTTCGATGTGACACAATTCGTGTCGTTGGCGTGTATAAAAAAACACACACACACATAGGCACACACATTTTGTCCGTTATATCATACGTGGAAGAGATGAAAAATATTCTCCGACTCCACCTACCCGCTGTGCAAACTTATCAAGCGTTTACGTCACGCGTGCATAATGGTCCTGATTAGCATCGGAAATCACAAACGCGTTTAATTAAGCTGAAAACAATTCCATTCAGATTTAATATAAAGCGCGGGATACATCACGATACGTCGACAGTGGTTTCCTTGTAGACAGAGTCGTAGGTAAATTAGACGAATGTTGATTATATACATTCGAGATCATCGTTGGTCGCGTAATGACAGGCTGGATTTTTCTTTTTTTTTTTATTTCATTTGTTCGTAACAGTGATTCGGTTTCCTTCGCGATGACCGAGTCACGTCACGATGATAAATCGCCCTAACGAACCGTAGAAGTATTACGTGATTATTTTTCTATTATCGTACTTCTATTCAAGGGAAGTTATTAGCCTACCAAGATCCGCGCATGAAAGACACACGAGCGTGTCTCGGTAGCTCGTTCCACGAGTTGTTTAACTAGTCTGAAAAAGGAAGGGTGCCTGTTGATGCCAAGGCCAGATTCCATTTCTATTGCAATCTCTATTTAAAACAGTTGCTTTCGTTAATACTTTTGGTAGATGATTTACAACACGGTCTCTAAAGTAATAACGCAACAACGAATCGTAATAGGAATAATGACAATATTATTCGGAATAACTCGATGAGAAACCGAATATGGGTGAACAACAAGTATATTCAACGTGTACACTCATGAATTTGACATAAATTTTCGCAAGCGCCGTTTCCACCGTTATTTCGGTCGCCGGTCGTTATTCATCGGCGTTTCAAGATCATCTCTAAACCGTACGACAGTCGGACATTTACCAGAAAAGGGAATTCCTACGGCCGATGGCGGCGGGATTTTTTGAAAAAACATTCAATGTCCAATTCTTCTCGACCGATATCCCGCGGCGAATTGAAATGCTTGAACGGAGTTGTGGCAGTTACCAGAGTCAACGAAGCGTGCACATGACTTTTCCACAGTCACTTTCATAATACAAGCCACTTCCGAAAGTGAATTGACTTATCCGAAGTCGGGAGAAGGTTACGCATAATGCAACCTTACATATAATTTGATCGAGGTCTCGCACAACACTCGAGAATTACGATTTAAATTAAACGCCATTTAAATCGCTGTTACCCGATAGGACACCGAAAACATCGATTTCGTTTTCCATTCGACGTGTTGACGATCAATTTTTAATAGACTTCTTCGTAACATTCCTCTCCGAGAGAGTACGATTCTATAATTTCACGTAGATTCGTAAAATAAGACACACACATACATACAGATGTACTTGTCAGAGTCAGCTTTGTCGGTTTCACACGTATTGACAAGAATCCATGAAGAAAAAACAACACAATCTCAACGAGAAGTACTCGATGCTTTTATCCTAATTTTCATAAAAACTGGACATACAACGTTTGCATTCGCAGCCAGCAACATCCTGCGCGTGTTTCTACTACTTAAGTTTGGGTCATGGCTGCCTCGATGTTATCCCGACGACAGCAGCGTTCGGAGGCATGCGAACGCACGCTGTCCCATTGTTGATTTATTCCGATCGTTGATGAATCCAACCGTGACGAATTTAATTGCCCGACGTTTCCCTTACCGGCAATGCATCTTTGATTAGTATCTGATATTTCTCTCTCTCTCTCTCTCTCTCTCATCGCTCTCTGGCGAGGGAACGCCGGCGACGAGGCGAGCAAACGATTAACTCGCGAAAACTATTCGCAACAATTGCGCCTTTCGACGTAGCGACTTCTTATTCGTTGCGGCAACCTCTTGATAACTTGTACGACCACCACAATCAGTATCCCCTTACCAAACATAGCGCGGAGTTAGTGAAAATGTACGTTAATGGTCTGACTTTCACGCTAGGCCTATTAGCACTGTGTGTGTTGCTCCGAGGGATAATGATAGAACGTTGCCTGCACCGTGTTTAACAAAATGAAATTAATAAGGAAAAAAAAAGAAACGCATATTTCACCTGTCCTAACGATTGAGATTTCAATGTTTTGCAAGGCAATGATTTAGTAGGCTCGCACGCGAGAATGAAATTTCTTTTGTCGTACGGATACTTGTTCATCCGAGCCATGTTTTGTTCACTTGTAACATTTCCATATATTATACTGGTATTTCGAATGAATCGCGACACATTTAAATACGATCTGTTATCGGGTCGCGAATCGATTCGAGTATCAAGGAAAAGTGAAGTTTCGTTGCCACGTAACGATACGCGGCAATGTCAATCAACGCAGTGACGTTACGTGACTCGCATTGTTTCCGACTATGTAAGTGTCACGGACACACGTCGCGCTACGTCACTTCGACGAGTGATTGACCCAGCTGGTCGGTTGTGTATTGTCTCTATAAAGTTCGATGAGTCGAATTGTCAACCTGTTCGATGACCGTGAAGCGTAATACTTCAGGTTTAATATATACGGTGGATTTTTTCAAACAAATATACCAGTCACGTAAAACATATCTCATTACAAACTTGATTAAAGCCTATTATAAATAAGACTAATAATAGTAATGATTATTATAATAATAATAATAATATTAATAATAATACTCACCGACATTCCCACCGGTGTCGTCGAACGTACTCTCGATCGAACCTACACCTTTCCACGAACCTTCCACGAATCACCACGCGATCAAAAAAATATTTATACCTACACCTACCAGTTCCACTCTTCTCCGATACCGATCGATCACACAGAGTCCTTTTCAAAACGAATTAATCGCGTCGCCCCCGAAAAACCAGGGAATATCTGAACGCGTCGAACCGAGAAAGCCAAAGAAAGAAACCCAAAAAAAAAAAACAAACAATATTTCCTTGATGGACGGTAAGGTACACGGTGTTCACGGAGTACATATGCGGGATTCGCCTGTAATTCGAAGACTGGTCATCGCGGTGACGACGCCAGGGTATTCAAAGATCGAAACCGCGTCGCGTCGCCTCCCGCGGGGGATCGCTGGATCGGAGGCGCGTCCTGACAGTGGCCCAGGAGGGGCACCAGAGGAGAGACACCGTGAGGGAAAAAGGGGGGCCACGAAGAGGGGGATCCGAACCTGGCCCCCCCGCGAGCATTTTTCGAAGAGAGGGAGACGCCCGAACCCTCGACCTGGAAGGGGACCCCGATGTATACCCAGAAAGCGAAGAGGACACCAGACGAGTTATCAGTGAGAACTTAACCATTTGGGGAAACCGTAACAAAGAAATCTTGACAAATTAATTTCTATTAACCCTAAATCCCTATTCTAAAAAATATAGACTTTAAACAGAGGGTTGAATTAAGTTGACAGGCACATAAGAAGTGTCAGTGAGAAAATTATCGTTGAAATCTTAAAGAATAGACATGTGAATCTTTATATCTATATGTATAGTGGATTTTTATGTATATGTAAGGTTGATCTTATACCGAGGGTTCGATTTGGATAACGAAGATGTTGACGTTCACAATCGATTATGTCACATTTAAATGAATTCGAAAGACGGGACGATAAAGGGGGCACAAAATATTAGTCGTTTCACAGAGGGGGCAGAGGGGAGAACAAAGATGAGAGAAAATAAAAAGGAGTAGAAGCAAGAGTGAATCGGCGGGTAAGAAGCGCGCATTGTTGTGTGTCAGCGCACGATAGTTATGGACCCCCGGCAACCTTGTCCCAGTACCGTGCTCGTGCGCGCCCATCCGACGTGCTGAGCACGCCAGAAATATGAGTCCTGATAACGAGACACTCGAACAGCCAGCTGGAATCCCTCGAGAAAATCCTTCCGCGGCCGGTGATGCTGTGTTTTCGCGTCCGGAGGATGCGCGGGTGGTATGTGGGTCATGGATGCGACCGGGAATGAAAAGAAAACGAAAAAATATAAATAAATAACAACAACAAAAAAGAAGGATTCAGAAGTTTTTAATGCCCGGATTTTAATTTACATTACGAAAGGAAAATGAGACGGATAATGAGAGGGGTTGGCGCGTTTCGAAGTTATTGCATTTATCGATCGACTTGATCTTTTTTTTTCTCTTGTAAATTTCGGACTTTACCGTGTTCCTTGAGATTCGTGGAAATATATCTGTTTACGACCACATTACGGTAGGTGAAATACTTATTTGGGAATGGAATAATTCGTTGATCGTAGTATAGGATATAAGGGAAGGTTTTCTCCCGTGGGACAAGTGTAAGAGATGGGAGTGATCGTGATGGATCGTGATTATTACGAAGAAGACACGCAAAAAACGCGGCTTTTTTTTAATTCTTAAACGACATGAGACGAGCATGTAGGTCATGGACGAACGAAAAAATTGTTTTGTCGACCTAGACCAGTCGACGATGCCTCTGCCCTTTTGACGAAAGTCACGTGTACGTTACATTGACTACGGGATTTCGGTTTTCATTCGTGAAAGACGGAGCGTCATACCCGGGGTCCCCTCATTTGTCAGGGGGGCGGAGTTTAATAGAAGTTGATTTATCGCGCGGTTTATAACACGCGCAGGCGAAACCGCACGATTGTTTTCTGATAAATGTCTTTTCACCCGCGCGATTCGTGGCTACATAGTTCACCGCTCTTGTATTACCGCGAAACGTTAGACGCGATTGTACGGAAGTAATTCCGCGGATAATTTATGTAACGTAAAATTGAAACAACGGAGAGGTAAGTATTGTTAATCAAACGCTGTCGAAAATTTACTCGATCGGTTTGTATTCCGAACGTTCGACTCGAAAGTGCTTACAATGACAAGGAATGTTGTTCAGAGATTTTTTAACGAAAAATTTCTCCGTTTCTCAATGATCCGAAAAGGTTAGACGTTTCATGCGTCGATCGATTATCGGTGATGCATGGATCAAACTGGAATTAATATTCCACAGCTAGCCAACCTGCAATTCCAGGGTTTTACCGTCTCATTACTCTATGTCGCAAGACACCGTACGTAAATTACTCTAAGTACGTAAATTACTAAACGTCTCTTCACCGTACCGTCTGTTACCGTAATTGAACGAAAGTGTTATAGAGGGATTTCGCGCATCTGATGGAAGACGTTGCACTTTTCAAAAGGAATTAAATAATACCGTATACTTGAAGGGGAAAAAAAGAGAAACAATGACTTGAAATCGTTCTTCTAGAATTTTGTTTCGTACAAATCGTATTCAATGGTATGTAGGTCAGGGTCTGTTATTTCATGGTCGTGTCGTAGGAGCCCTTTGAACGCGGTATGATGTAAAATTCGTTTTTTTTTTTTATTAGTAATTACCTAATCTCGTTACATTTACGATTTAACAACCGTGTCCCTGCTCTTTATAATTCTAACGAAAGCAAGGTAAACTAGATACCGCTACAGCGTTTACTTCGTCGTGGGGGCAAAGTTTGTACGATGGAATTAATGTTGCAGAAAAGTATCGACCGTTAACTCAGTTTTTTCATTCAATGACAATTAACGTAAGTCTCCTTAATCGCTCCGCTATTAAAAAGATTACAAAAAGTGACCCAGCAACCTACAAAAATACATTTGATAGTGTACTTTCTACATCGCACAACGTAAGAAACGAACGAGAAAGAAAAAAAAAAAAACAACATCATCGTCGTATTATGCAAGACGCTGCGGTGTATCATAAAGTATACGTGAATCCCTCTACGCACGAATTAATATCAATTGCAGTCTGTAATTACCGTCTACGAAATCTCAATTACGGTATCCCGTGCGAGCCGGCCAGGTCGAACACACACCAACCGATCGTAAACAGAATTTCTGTCGGGCACGAGTCGGTCGGTCGATCGATCGATCGATCGATCGATCTCTCGTACCTTGCTATTATTCTGCAGAAAAGTTGGCAAACTCGACATAGCGATTGTGAACTCCGTACGGCTTGACGGGCCTTCGATCGTAATGCACCTTTTCTTAATCGGTGAACCGCGAAAATCCTCGAGGACATTTGCGAATCCATGCGACCTAACGATCGATCGAACGAGAATCAACGTTGATCGATTTCTGCTCGCAGCTATCCCCCGGTAATCACTTACTCGGTAGGGTAATGGAAATTTTCGACAGCACCTGACGTTAAGTATCGCACGACCGGCACGCACTTAACCGTTTGCGAATTGGCAAGCCTGTAGTTAAAACTGTGAAATTTCTTCGGCTTTTAGACGTGAAACCCATGGCTCGCGATTGGTTACACTTTAATGGCGCTCGGATTAAGACGTACGTTTTTTTCTGATATTCAAATATTCAATTTTACGAATCCATCGTTCGTGGAAGGTATACAAGTATACTGTACGAATACCTTGGGTGATTCTGTGACAGGATAAAACACAGGTGGTTTGCGAGGTGATACTAAAATACCGTGTGTGGTAGTTTCACGTGATTCTCTGTTTTGACAGTTCCAAAATAATTTTAAAAGTGTAACGCGAGATGCGAGTAACGTGTATCAATGTGAAATATTAAAAGTGTATCTTATATGTCATTTTCCCTGACGTTTGGCGTGGATCAAATGAGAATTCGAATAAACTGTCACGCAGAAATCACGTAAACGTGACATATTACCGGTCGCGAGGAATCAGCGTAGATTGGCAGTGCCCGAGGGGCGTGTTTTTTCTTTTCGCTCTGTACGCGCACCGGCCCGCTAATTGTTTTACACGAAATCGCCTGGAAACGAAGAAACTTCCCCCCTCTGGCATCACCTCTCCCCCACCGGTGATGTTTCGTAATATTTCGTAATATCAATTACGCGGTACCTGTCAAGCTGTATGCCCGCCGCGCCGTATATCGCGTTTACGCGAAAGAATTATTACTTAAGGTGTTTTAAATTATTTAAGGCTATATAATTTAATAAAGTTATGCCCGAGCAAAGGCCCGGCATCTCAGGGACGAAAGGAAATTCGTCTTGGCCCCGGGCAGCGTTAAAAAATGCCGCCCTTTAGGAGCCAGGAAATTATAGTCCGTCTACCTATCAGCCTCTTAACAAAGCTTTTAGCATGAAATTATTTTCACACATAACAGTCTCGACAGAAATACCGATGGTGTTCGTTTTAACCGAAGACTCTGTACCTCTTTCACAATACGTCGATCGATGCAATCGATATAATCCGGAGGAATGGAACGTATTATTATACTTAGCATAATACATTTCTAATGTTATTTACTTGTACGTAGGAAGAAATGCTTTTGTCTCGATCACCTTAACTACGAACAGCAACAATTATTTAACAATTCCATAAGCAAAACCTTGTCCCTACGGGAAGATCTGTCGTCGAAGTGAAAGTTACAAAGTTCATTGAACATTTAGATAATCGAAGATCTATCTTAATTATATTCTACCGGATCGTCGATGGAAAGGGTTGAGTAAGATGTATTTTTAGAATCGACGCATCCGTCGTTTCGCGAGTCGCTATGCACCTACTTGGAGAAAAGTATCGATCATCGATATCGGTTTTTACGCGGCGTCGAAATTCTAAATTAATCAGTTTCACAATACTTTTGGCGCCAGGTTTTCAGACGTCGCACGGTGGTCCAATTTTCTCAAGACCGCCCCCTCGTAAGCTTTTACAATGGGTTTCAATGACACGCCGGGTTCCATGCAAATTACTCGTGTCCCAACACCTCCGGCCGTGCTGTTAAATTACGTTCCGCCGTAAAATACAGGTGGCACGCGTGACAGTTTAGGCGTAACCCGGACGCCCACATTTTTCACCGCGCTATTCTATTTGTAACTTCTCGTTTTATGTAATTCAAAGACAGAGGATATATCCTGGGACACGTAACACACGCGCCACGTGAATTTTACGACGTTAATTCGCCTGATCCATTGTGTAATAACCGTCAGCTTTAATGCCCGAAATCGCCGGTAATATTCACGCCACTAATTAAAAAGTGCGCCTAAAAAACATAATTACTCTTCCCGGAGTAATGTGTCTGACTTAACGCCACCTTCGGGGATTCCGATTCCCTTACACACAGATATCTACACATACTACAATAGATGTTACCAGAACCTTCTGTATACTCGCGTAGAAATTCTAATACCCCCCTTTCAAAATTCCGATCGACTCACCTCGATGGATCTATGACACTTCGCGCGGTCACGATCTCGTCCACGGTGATTCACGAGTTCGTGATCGAAAACGATCGATCCGCGTCGCGACGCAGATTCGTTCCGCTCGCATCCGGCAGGACGCGTCGATTGGTATTTAGGCCTCGTGTTACGTAACCTTTTTCCAACGCGCGACCGCCAAAGTGCCCGTGGAAAAAACTATTCCAGGAGGCGCGGGGGCGGCAGTGAATCGTCGCGTTGACATTGGACTTACATTTTCCGTATGCGCCTCGCGTTCTACCTGGACAAACGACGAGGAAGGGGGAAGGGAGAGACAGACGTCCCTTCCGTCTCTCTCACGCACATTCTTCCAACGTTGCCCCGCTTCGGTCACGTATAGGTATACACGTCCGTCCATAAGTCATGGGACAATATTCAGATTAAGGATGAGCAAAATTTGGTAGGTGTTATTTGAATAAAACCTACGTGTATCGTATTCGATTTCGCATTTGGAATTTAACTGACTCGAGAGATCCGAACAGTGGAGATTATTGAGATTTTTTTTGAAAATTTCTGACATTTAGATATTTCCGAAATATTTAATGTCTGAACGTTTCTAGGCATTGAATTCAAGTATAATTGAACAAATGATATCTATGGAAAATCTCAGGTTTATACCGTATAATTCTCGAGTGTTAGATTCAGAGTGAAAAAATCGTTCGTCACGACTTGTGGACAGCGGTGTACGTATTTACTCCCGAAAGGTTCTGTACGCGTTAAAAACGAATGGTCGTATGTATTTACGTAGCTACTACGTGGTCGGGTACGCGTAGTACGGGCATCCGCCAGTTGCGAAATGCAGGAATTTAAAGGAGCATTCTCGGTAAGGTCGAGCTGCCCGGGGTCATCGTGGTAATTACCACGCAATTACGGGACACACGTGCTCCGACGACAATGTTCACCGGGTTGTGGGCCACGTATTTTGGGAATGGCGTTGTTTTTCACCGGTAGAATTCCGATCTGTAAAAATTACAAACACGTATATATCCGTGTCTATTCGAATCGAATGGAACAAGGGAATTCCGTGTGGTATATCATCGATCTGAAGGGGACGCGTTAGAAATAAAATTAATGGGGTAACATCGACCTTTAGGCGTACATTTATTATGCAAATATGCTGTCCCTCTGTCGCAGCAATTATACCGTCGATTGCGTATAAGAACAGACGCGATGGAGAAAAGTTGATCCATTTGTAATTTCGAACAACCTATCCGTCAGTTGTGAAACGTACGGAGAATTGTAAGGTCAACCACGAAGCTGGGGTCACCGCGATGACAGTCACGCAATTAAAACGTGCATTCCACGTTCAACGATATCGCAGACGATTCACCGCGCGTGGATTGTTTATTTTAACATTAAATTTCGTCGTCGTGACGTGTCCGCGATCGAATTTACCGGTAACGATTGTGCCGCGGGTAATTAAAGCACCGTGACTAATCAGCGGGAAAATTAAGCAAACTGGCACGAAATTTCCAATCGTTTAGAAATCGGTACAGGGTTATCTATTTCATAGCTTAATACAGTAACAGTAAGGTCGCGAAGAATCGCAAGGTCATCGGTGTAATTACCGACGCAATTAGACCGCGGATTCGATGGTTGCCGTTATTCCGCACTTTCGTCACGACCGTCGTGAATTTTGCAACGACGTTAATGCCCGGGTATGCCGTAAACGAAAATCACACGGGTGGAAAAATTCCCCCGTAGGTAAAACCGCGGCTTTTCGTGGAACGTAATAATAAATTTCGTACGGTAAAATTTCCGTCGTACATAATCGCTCTAATCGTTCTTATATAATCCCCCTTTTTCGCAACAACGACGGTCAATTGTACGAGCGTACGCGGTAAAATTCTTTAATACGACTTCGTTTATCAAGAGAAATGTAAAAAAAAAAAAGAGACAGAACACACTAACCAACCCATCGAATGATTCACGAAATAAAAACGATGCACACACTTCTTAGTTTCTCTTATGAAAACCAGGAAGATTTATAATAGCCCGAAAAAAATCTCATTTCTTTTTCATTTCGGTCACTTCTTGCACCTCACTTTCTACATACCTATATCCACGGTAAAAATAACATACTTCTGCCGAATCGAACGGTTTCTACCCACGTAATCCTTCTTTCTTTTTTTTCCCCCCCGTTCGTCCGAGCTTATCGCGATCACGCGTCGCGGATCATCGGGAACGTTTTTCCCGTTCGCGTAACTCTTTGGCGCGCGGAAGAGAGGTGACGTTGTCCAGGATTCATCGGCGTCGCGCACACTTTGCGGTGGTGTCACTTGGCGCGCATAGCCTTGTAACATATACGCAAATAACCCAATAAATCTCGGTATAGTCTGGCTGCTGGTGCTGTTGCTGCTGCTGCTGCTGCTCATCCTTCGAAATCCTTGACACCGACGACGATAGTGTCACCGGCACTTACATATCCTCGTGTACGAGAATAGTCGGTTCTAGTCTGAGTGACTAAAGACGAGAAAAGAAAGACGAAGAAAGAAAGACGATAGCGCATTGACGCGCGATAGTATTAGAAGAAGCGACCCGGATCAACCTCGCGTAATTTCCCAATAAGAGTTGGTCTTCAGAGACAAGTTGTTGCCGCGGTATATACATACATACATACATACATACATATACACTATCGTATGTCACTTCTACGACGTATCCTCGTTGGAGAGACGTTAATGATCCTTAGAGTTATTGACCGCCACGTGAGGCAAGATTTTACCGAGATTCTTCGTTTCTCGGATGTCCTTTGTGGGAGACCAGTTACATGGAAATAATTTCTTTGGCTAGCATCATCGCCGAGTGAATATTTCCCGATGAATTTTCTATTTAGGATACATTCCATGGGAGTGTTCGTGGGAACGGTTGACGGTGAGTCATACGTTGCAAAATTCGGTAAATTGTTCTACGTGTACCCGCAGAGATATTCCACGGGTGTATTTTATATTTTGTGGAGAAATTGCGAAAAAAAAATTGTGTTTTAACGTTACGTGCAAGCTTTGGCGCGGAATTTACAAGTCTCTATTCGTGGGACGAACAAAGAAATTGTAACGGTTTGTTGGGTAACATTCGACACTATGTGTGAAAGGTGTTCGGCGACCCAGATCAACGATCCTAATCCAACCGATTTACAATATCCCCCTCGCTAATCTCGCGAGCGTGATTTTGTAAGCCACGGATGATCGCTTAGTATTTCATTACGTGTTCACGTAAACACCGGGGAAACTTTACGGTAGCGTGTAATTTCGTTTGTAAATATGTACAATTCAATTTTTTTTCCTCGATCTGCTTTTTTGTTTTTCATTCCGGAACCGACGGGATTATAAACTTATGATCGCGTGGAAGCGATTCGTATCATCGTTAATATCGTATTACCCCCCCCCCCCCCCCTTCTCTCGGCCGCAGCGCGGTAGAAATAATCGCAGCGAAATTACATTGTAAGCCAGCCATTAATTGCACGAATTCCGAAGTTCGTACTTGTTGTACGAGGTCGCGTATCGTTTCCCAATCTCGGTACGACTCTCACCGAGTGAGTAGCCTGGCCACGTATCATCGTAAAGATATCCTTCGAAAGACGATGAATCCGATCGACACCCGGAGAGATCATTGAGAAGCCCTCGCGAGATCGCCTACCAAAGTGCATAATAATAATCATTGACCCGGATCAACGACGTTTCCCAATCTCTGTGTACTTCGATTACCAACAATTAACCCAGCTTTGCCACGGTGTGTGTGTGTGTTCCCGACGTTCGCAAGGAGACGAGATGTTCTTTCGTCTCGAAGTGTGTGAGTCAATTCTTTACAGCATACTGGAATCCCATCGATCGACGCTATATAATACACACACTCCGCCACCGTAAACCTTAACGAGGATGACGACGACCACGACGATGATGATGATGATGATGATAATGATTATGATGTCAATACCGGCAAGAAGGCTAAATAGCCGATACACACCACCGACGAGTCTCTGGCGTAACCATTCCCAGATGGATAAATGAGTAGCTGGTCATAACAACGCGTACGGAATAATAGAACATTTAAGGGAGAATTATCGTGGAACATGAAATTGCTTTTAAAGTATATCCGTACGAACTATCCGATTGAACCGTCCGGCGAGTGACGTGTGGCAATTTATTCGTTGTATCGATAGTTACGCAACGAAAGAAGTGTCATTGTCCCGATGTAGCGAGATAGTTAATACGCTTCATAACGAGCCGCAAATAGACACAGGCGGGATTCTCTATCTGTTAAGCGTAACTTCTTGTGAATCGAGTGGCGGATACATTCCAAACGTTCCTCGTGCCACGATCATCGTGGATATAAATGGTATACCCAATCAAAGAGAATTATTATGTATTTAATTACGACGCGTAATGCGTACGGACAATATTTCATGGTATAGCGGGAGCGTTCATAGTAACAACGTGATTAAGCCTATCTAAAAATTTATAGCGATCTCCGCAGTTTTTCCATGGGCATTCGTGTCAAGGAGCGAACATAAAAAATTGCGTCTAGGTACATACAATACATCTATACTATTCTAACATTTTGCATAATATACTTAGAGCTAATACTCACATACACCTCCGTTTTCGTACACACAAAACTTTTTTAATCGTCTCGTAATTAAATTCTTAAACAAACGTTTGATCTACCCTTCCATAATTATCTTCTATTATCTCCGTAAAGTAACAGAAGGTAACAACAGGCCTTCGTTGCACAGAAGCTATGCGTACCGTGTCAAAACTTACGTAAATCCCACAGATGGTTAATCACGCGGGCTTTCCATCTCGCGAGCCAGATTTTCGTGTTGTTTGCACCGGGTTCTGCACGCGGGTGGTCTTTTAACGAGGCACCCGCCGAGCAGAGCCGTTCTCCTCGATTCTAAGTGCCGATAACCCGCGAGCACACCCGGCTGCCCGCCGTTCCTATTCGCCGCCATACCACTTTGCGAGTCGTTTCGCCTATCGATTGCGAAACGGATCGCCACTCGGTGGTATCCTCCGCAGACACCACCACCACCACCACGAGCAACGTCGGCGACGGAAGTGCGGAAGTCGGACAAGGTTCCCGGAAAGAAATAAAACACTCGAACGGAAACACTCGATATTGTTTGAGCGATTTAATTGGCTCGGTAAATGGAGCAGGGAATTGTGCATGAATCCTAAGTGACCGAAGAAAATTGACGTCCCGTGTGATGAAATGTAATTTTTCGCATTTTCTGGTATCATTCTTTCCGTCGATTAAACTTCGTAAGTTAACCCTATGGGAATTGTGGAGTATACGTTTTCCAACGTTGGGTTTACCAGGTAAAAGTGGACATTTTTAGAAGAGGGTGTAAAGTACATCGTTTACCCTAATGGAAAATAAATGTCAAGCAAATGAAACTGATTTTCTTATATTTTCCAACAATTGTGCCATATTGTCTAAATTATGTTTATTTTCTGTACTCGGTCAAGTTTTACCAATCAAAGTAAAAGGAATTAGTGATGACAGTGGCAGGCAGAGAAGGAATTATTCTTCGCTAATGAACAATTCATCTAATTGCCAGTTTACCCTTAATCCCGGTGTTTTTATCGAACACCTCGAAGCATTTCTGCGCAGCTTCGTCCTGTTCCATCTCTCGATTTCACTTTTGGCGGCCGCGCCACCGATCGGCTTCTCCACCTCGCTCTCCTCGTCGCGGCTATTGCGCAAAATGCCTCGTTGTGCGCGGATTTCGCGCGTTCGCTTGTGCGCACCGCGAATCCCGCGTCCGCGCATGCGCGATCGCGCACGGGCGAACGCGTGCCCAATAAATGTATCGCGAGGAGAGACCGCTGGCACTGGCGTAATATACAAAAGAAAATGCCCCCCAGGTAATTGTCAATATCGCCTTATTTTTCGCCAGACGGTGAACACGTGTATCATTACGATTAATCATCGAACGCCGAATCCGCGGCTTGGTTACGCTGAAAATCTGCCCCCTTTTTTCAATTTTATCTTCTGTGTATCTGGATACTTCCAAAACGTGGGAAATTGCGTCGATCGAAGAATTTCAATCCGATGTTCGGTCATATAGATCCATTTGTCGTGATGACTCGACACTTTGATCTTTCAATCATGTATCCTTTGGATATAGCTATGAAACCGAACAGTTCGAAATTGTAGAAATTTCTCACGATTGGAAATATGAGATAATTTCGATACGATGAAATTGTACCGTGTAAATCATAATTTCTTCGAGTATCTTTCTCTCTCTTTCTTCTCTTTCTTTTTTCTTTTTGTTACGCCTAACAAGTGGGCCCATCGATGTAATCTCCGGCGAGTGGTAATCGCAACGAGAAAAAAAACGCACGTTTCGGCAATAATCGATAGTCAGTCGCGTACCACGCCTCTAAATGTACACCGCGTATGGACAAATTGCCAATAACTCGGTAACCATCCGCAGCCAAGTATGTCCACGTAAAATTACGTGAGATTACAACACCTGCGCTTTCTCGACCTGGTGCGGAGAGTCGGAACACATTTATTGTTCAAGTTTCGTTCTGCACGCTCGCACTCGTAGATTCGCGCCGGCTTTGTTCTCACCGACGACCGCTCTACCGAACTCATGCAAACCAACCCGATAGTCGATATAATAGATCTGTTGTAACTCCTGTGCTCCAGATAACCGCGTCACTTTTCAAGCAGAGAGATCCATCGGGAAACCTTCGCCAATCGTTTCAGAAACGTTGTTACCACCGGATAAGATTTATGACATGGCGATAGAAAAGGGTTTGACAAAAACATGGTTTTTCAATCAGTTTAATAGTTATTAATTAACAAAAATCTGATATTTCTCTTAGGAGACATTTTGTATTCTTTTCCTTAGTTCTACCACAATTGTCTCTCCATCCTCCATTCTTTCGTACACGACGGTGTCTTCTTTCCTATAATCCTGCAATTAGCATAATTCTCGAATAATCATACATATGTAAGAATCGCTGCTAACGATTTCAAAGAATCTCTCGGACAGAATCATAGGGGAAGAACTATGAAATTGAAACCTGTTTGAAAATCAATCCAAAATGAATTCCGTTTGCGCGCGGACAGGGAGGAATGGATACCGAGATGCGAATTACGACGATCGATGACAAATCATCATCGTAGTAGTACGACGTCGGGTGTATCCACGTCCGGTTATTTTTTCGACGGTCGTTACGCCACTGGGTCCGTGACGCCGATACGGGGCCCGTGCGGAGTGGGGGAAGGACCCACGAGGACGCGAAAAAAGTATGAAAGAGGGACGGGCGGAGAGGCAAGGCCGTTCTTTGACCCGAAACGTGGTCTGCTCGGCGCCAATTTTTTGGGAGGAACCGGTCTCGGGGCCCCCTGGAATTTTTACCGGCGAACCGCTACCACGATTTCGCCGAGAAAACCGAGGGCGATACGTCGATCCTACCAACACCTGCCCGCCGCTAATATATCGTTCGGTTATAAGGTTTCCATCGATTAACGTCAAACATCGAGCCGCATCCTCGTTACCTCAGGGATGAAATCAATGATTTTTTTATTACGAACAAGTAAGCATACTCGCTGACGACGACGGCGAGTTATCGATGACACGTTGATTATCTCATAATTTTCATTCATATTTTAATCACTTTATTTATGTACAGTCGTATTAAAATAAAAGTCTGTCGAGAAACATCTGGAAATATATCTAAATGATATTGCTAAATGAATATACGACTTCTTGATTACCTAATAATAATCATTTAGAAATCAATTAGAAGATTCTCAGTATCAATTAAATACCATCCCATAAAACGGGTATACTATAAAATACGTAAGAAAATCTATAATAAGCTTTCAACAAGTCTAGCAATGTTTCACCGTGTTCTATATGGGACATATGTAAATACCGGTCTAGTTATTATGAATTTCTATCGCGGCGTGTAAATCGGAGTTACATAAAGTGGTTTCCACGCCGGCTCGTTGCATCTCGGCTTCTAGGCCTCTCTTTAAGCCGGATACATAGGCGCACGCGTCGCGTTTCTATCTGGGCCTCGCATCTTTCTGCTCGTCTCTCCTCCTCTCTCTACCTCTCTCCTCTCTGTTTATCCTCGTTACGGCGTGCACGTGCTCACGTAGAAACGTGGCTCACCTGTGCACGTTGCACCTGTGTGTGCAGCAGGCGCTCGAATGCAGAAGCTCATCGATCTCTCGCCGTCCACCACCGTATTATACCTGTTCTTACCGCGACCGCGTTATTATCTATTCGCGAATATTGGGATACAGACGAGAAACGTTGTAACGGGGAAACACAAAGAACACTAGGGTTCCGCAACGATATTAATTGCCGGACGATTATCCGTAATCGCCCGATGATATCCGTATACAAAATCCGTTTGCACTTGTATGTAACGAGTCCTACTCGCTGTAGAACGTAATTCTACCTGTTTTTTTTTTCGTTCTTTTTCTTTTATTCCTCTCTTCTCCGTGTGGGTTCCGTTAAACGGTGAAATCGTCTCGTCGAGTACCCCCCGAATGATATCATCGTGAAAAATCACGTGTCGTTTGACTCACGGATAATTACCCGACGGTAATTGTAACGGTGTACGCGATTAACGTTGCTAGATCCGTGAAATTGCTGAAGAATGACACGTTGGAAAAACGTGATGCGGCTAAGCGGTGGGACAGAGAATGAGAGAGGGAAGGAGAGAGAAGAAAAAAAATCACGGTTTGCGTCGGGAATTCGTTATCATAAACGGTGATTACAAAGGATCGGCTTGTAATAAATGCAGATGTACGCACGAGCGCGTCCATCATTCAAGGAATTAAAGAGGCGTATTGAATGAAAACGGGATCTAACGATTCCGTCGATAACGGCGATTAACATTAACGACATTCGTTGTTTCCCCTTCTATTGTGCTTCGCCTTCTTCCTCGAATGAACTCTTGCTTCGCGGGATACATTATCATAGCTATGAATATTGAGAGAAGATTCATTCCATAGTCGATTATCGTCAGATGTCAAATGCACCGAGGGATAATAATTTTATAAATCGTAACAGCTGATTTAATATCGATATTAATACATCGTTATTATTATTCAGATCACAAATCGTTTTCCTTCTTTTTTTCTCCAATATTCTGATTCACTCGGTAAATATAATCAAATATCGTAGTAATATAGGAAATTATATTGTCTCTTATAGGTTGAATGTAATTTACAAAAGAGATTCGATTTACTGTTATCGTCGTCAAATGAAATCCCGTTATAGACTGGGAAACAATACGAATCGTGTATTCCCGTATTCCGCCGCGTAGGATTACGCTATTCCTTTTTATGGGTCCGCGTTGAGGTTTTTGTGTTACTATGCCAATGCCTTTGTTACATTCAAAAGGTTTCCATAGTACGGTACTCTTCTACACCGCGTAACTGCGATATGAATATTAAAATACCACCACCAGCCTTGGCACGACCTAATCGATGCGTGCGAATACACGGTATCCAAACATCGACTTAGAACACGTCAGAGGAAACTAGTATGCAGTGGTTATGTATTACGTTTAATTCGAAAACATACCGCAAATATATTTATTCCGAATTTATCCAGCACGATACTGGAACATTTGCTTAAGGTGTCTTAAGTACTATTTGCCTGTCAATTCGACTGTCCTTGGAGCCATAAGGAGACTCAATTTGTCTCGCTCAATCGCGGTCCGATTGCTGCTTATATAGCGATTCATTTTTTTTCCGCAGCCTTAATCAGCGTTAATCTAAACGACTGTGGAAATTCTGATGTTAAATTACTGTGGAATAAATCGCCTATTATCATCATGTTTTTCTGCGCGTTTATTTATCTCGGAATTGATGGGGGAAAAAATCGTGGAAATTGGATCTGATTTATCGAGTGGAATTTTTGTATACTTTATTTCACGTGTATATGGAGTTCTTTTTATACGTTCTTTTTTTAACAAATTTTAATCACAATTATACGATTCGTTTGAAACATATGTTTTTTCTTAATACCTTATCTTTTCTCACAAGTGTTTATAGAATAAAATGTTGTTATCGTTGGCAAGTATTAAACTTACTTGTAAAACCATTGTTTCCCAATGTTTTTTCTTACGCGATACGCATCCACCGTGTAATAAGAGCCAACGAACAAATTATGGCATAGAAGACCAAAAAGAGTGAAACAAAATTCATTTTAGAATGGTTTCAATGTTCGATAGAGATATAAGCGATAAAATCCTCGAATGTGTGTCGCCACAGAACTGTATTTCGTTTAATAGAGAAAATCATGGTGGTATTTTTAATGGGTAACGGTTAAAACGATAGAACCGCGAATCGTGCGAAAAATCACGCGTGTCCGTTCGCGTGAGTAACGAACGAGCTATTCGATTGCACAACGAATCCCGGTACCGGCGCCAATTCTTAGTTATCAAGGATTCCGACGAAGCGCCAAATAAATCGGTCCCCGATGATGAAGCCGGCGCTGCAACCTTCGAGTTCGGCCGTTGAACGACAAACGAGTGTCCATCGATGACACTCAACAATTCTTCGTCACTTCGTACATGATTTTGAGAAACTTGCGAAATTCTCTGGGACGCTTGATTTAAAAGAAAAATAATAATAATCATCATAATACAGAATCGAGACGGCAACTCACACTAGAGAAGTGTCTTATAAAAGAGCACGGTAATATATTAACATGAATTTAAAATACTCGTACGTTGATCTAACACGGCAGAAAAGAATTAACGAGGTACACGGTGGAAGAAGGTTCTCATATTTTGTCATTTTCGTTACTTTAATTACGCCTTTTGTTCTTTCAAATTCAAGGCCACGTTTTTAAACCCGTGGCAAACCACGGTCCTCATTACCCATGCGTATTGTCTGGTAATTGTTTTCACCAGATAAGGCATTTATTGTTTTTAAAACCCCATGATACCTGTCCTTGAATATTTTACTTACCGTTCTCAGATTGGTAAATCAGATTAGCGCGTGTCCCTCGTTACCGGCCCCGTAGACTTTGATTCTCCACCTAACAATAAAATTCGAACAATCCGACAATTTCACGGCAATGGCGTAATAAATTATCATCCTACCCCAATCCCCTGTTTCTGATAAATCCGTATATTCGGAGCAGATAATTTCTTCCTCCTCAATGACTTACGAGAACAGTCGAAGGTGACATTCTTTTCGCGAATAGGAATCTCAAAGCTGTTAATCCAACAGGTGACGATGATTCAAGTTCTGAAATATGTAAAAAGCGTAATATACCGACTTCCAGCGCGTAGAAGAAGGGATAATGTACTCTAAGGAGCGCCGATTGAAAATTGCAGGTCGGCGATTCGCCGCAGTACTCTGCAACTGATAACCATGAATAATGAAGCTCGCGTACCAGGCCGTCATTGCATACACGCAGACTTTTACATACGTACGTACATGTACGTACGTTCGTATGATCTCGACGCGTTTATACAGGTAGAAGGGACGTATGAATTTCGCAAGCTCCCGTAACTGCACGGGGCCTCGAAGTTAAGAATGGCGTCGATACGACTGGCTTAAATGTCTATTTTATGCGGGTGCCCCGTTGAAATCGCGACCGGTGGAATGTTCACCGGGGCAACGCAACACACCGCGGACAGCTGATATTAAACACGAGTAGGATGATGTTTATTCGGGTTCCCCCAGAAACTACTGTGCGTACGGTGTGACTCAACGAAATATTCTACCACCACGTGCGTGGCATTAAAAAACATAATTAATTACTTTGCTTGTTTAGATCGAAAAATATAATTAATATTCATGCCGTCGTATCACTTCCGAGGCTTTAGAAAATATTTACATGAAAATGGAGATACGGTCGTGATTTCGTCTACGGATAGACAAGTCCCGTAATCGTTCGATTAATAATTCTTTTAACTATAAATGAGACACGCGAATGGTAATAGTAGTCGTTCAGTAGAAATAAAAGAATTAACTTTTGCCAAAAAAAAAACATTCTTTTTCTTTGGTACGTATTGTCACAGTCTAGTTAACCATAGATCGGCATGGCGGATAATCTCGATGAAACGATAAACCGGCCGGTCGTCTTCACGTTCCTTGGCTCTTTGTCATTGCGTTATAATGATATTCCACTTTGTTAACGTCGGGCACAAAGTCGGTAGCCATGATCCGTTTCCACGCACCGGTGCACCCGGTACCGCGGCGGTGGAGTCGTCGTCGTCGTCGTCACGCTGGAAACCCAAGAACGTCTGACGCTGAGCGAGGAGGTGGATGATGATGATGATCCCCCCGGTTACGCTCCCATCAGCTACGGATCCTCCTTGTCTTCGTTTTTTTTTCTTCTTCTTCTTCGTCTTCGTCTTTTTCTTCTTCTTTTCCTTTTTTTCTCGTCGCTCCCTGATGTAAGCGATTACACGGTCTATTGCGACACATGCCGGACACGCTCGATGGATCATCTAGGATTTCGGAATTGTGCTTTTTAATTGTCTGCCGACTGGCAAACATGACGCGTCTGATATTCAAACATTTCAAACGTCTCGTACGGGTTGCGCAGGAATTTCTGCCGAGTTGAGAATCAGGACGATTGTGTTCATTTAAATTTCTCAGATCTCGGCAAGGTCTTACCGTGTTAAGTTCAGTGTACTGCTTACAGTAGATATCATTAACCTAATTAAATTTACGACCGTTGTTTATTTCAAATGATACAATTTTCGTAGGTTTTCAAATATAATAATTTGATCGTTTCATCAGTTCTGAGGATCTAAAAGAAAATATAAAATACCTTGAAAATGTGATTAACAATTCACGAATGTCCCCTTAAACGTTATAGAATCAAGCGGTGTGTTAAATTATGAAACATACATTAAATACGTATAATACTTTCGTTAGGCGATCACGTTGCCCAATATCGCTGATTTATTGCGACCGTTTCTAGGACCATGAGTCCAATATGGAAAGGATTTTGGCGCGAGTGCTTCTGTTTGTACGTTCACTCGTGACCGGTCCACTCTTGACCCTTTTAAACCGGCAGTGACCCAACGTCGAGATCTGATCCCACGATACCGTGCATCAATTAAAACGACCACTGACTCGCGGCTAACGAGTTATCCGAGGAATTCACGACCTTTGCCCGGCGTCGCCTTTTACGTCCTTACAATGAGATCTTTTAGCAGTAAATACCGTCGTCATCCCTTCTGCACCTTCTAAACCGACCGAAGGTCCACCCACAAGGTCAGCACGCGTCGTTTCCAAACTTGATCCCCGGGTCATCGAGGTCATCGGGAATCGGAGCACGATGATCTGCAATATGATTACAATCGCGGAGGGACTAAAAGGGTAATCGTGCGGAACAATGTCGATCTCTACTCTCCGCTTCGATCATTCCGCGCTATTATCACGAACGTCTCGTAGATTTCTGATGGATATTCGCCGGCGAAGAAACGATAAAGCAGGATCATGCTTAGTATTCAATTTATTAGCTCGTTGATATTTAAAGGAAGTCTTGGGAAATAGAAATTCATTGTAATATATCGATTCCAGCGATAGAAGTTCAATATCTGATTATAATAAACTTTAGATTAGGCTTTTAGAAGGTATTTATATGTTATCTTACTACAAATACTTCTGATTCTAAGTATCTTTGAAATTAGACCTTTAAAATCAATTTATACTACAAATTTTGAGATTTGACTGAAATTCGTCGAAACTTATTTCTATACAAATTCACAATTTCAAATAGAATACGGGGCAGCTAATCATAAGTCCTATTTATTTTTTGTTACAGATCAAGGTACCACTGAAAGTAAGCTTCTCCGCCAGGCCAAAAGACGTTTCCGTGTCGATCACGAAGAAACACCTGACGTGTGGCGTGAAGGGCCAACCGCCAATCATCGACGGCGACTTTCCAAGCGAGGTGAAACTCGAGGAATCCACATGGGTCATAGAAGATGGCAAAGTCCTGTTGATTAATCTGGAAAAGGTGAGTCGGCCACGCTTCCACGAGCACTGACCTTGCCGGAACGATGATTCTAACATCATCCGGTCGCAAACGGGGGATCCGTGATACGCGATTCGTACGAAACGAATTCGGTGGACTGACGTGACCCTGAACGTTCGAAACCCAGCGTGGAAAGTTCAATTTGCCGAAGGTCCGATGGAGTCTTCCGTGACCGTGTAACGAGAGAACATTTGCCGGGTCTAATTTAAGAAATCTTTTAATTCGATGAATTATATTGTTTGTTAGCACGATGGTTGCTATGGGCGGTTACATGGTGGTCGACAGTTCATGTTTTTTTAATAGCGACATAGATGGATGGTCATTGGTAATCGACTATCATCGAGCTTATTTGAAAAATTACGTTGATAATGTTAGATGACAGAAACGATATTGAACTATTAGATGTGTTTCATTTGAATAATAAAAAATTCGCTGACACTTAAAGTGTTGAGATAACGACATTCCTTGTTTTTTTTTTCTTTTTGCTAATTAAAATTCTTGTCAGTACAGTCGGCTCAGTAATGTATTCCACGAGTTATTGTTTGATATTCGGAAAAGTGGAGAGTGAACTGTGTGGCTAGTATTCCAGCAGCCTGCGGGCAGTTTCGTAGAAAGCGGAAAAATAATATCACCGTTGCTTTCTCAGGTGAACAAAATGCAATGGTGGGCACACGTCGTGACGTGCGATCCGGAAATCAGCACGAAGAAAGTGAACCCTGAACCCAGTAAGCTCTCGGATCTCGACGGTGAAACAAGGGGTCTCGTCGAGAAGATGATGTACGATCAGAGGCAAAAGGAACTCGGCCTACCGACCTCCGACGAACAAAAGAAACAAGATGTCATTAAAAAGTGCGAAACAAGTGCCAACAATTTCCCGGTAGTGGGTAAACATTCGTTAACTTGCTAATTAAATTTATTTTTTATATTTTCAGGTTCATGGAACAGCATCCCGAAATGGACTTCTCGAAATGCAAATTCAACTGAGTCACCAGGATGCGATAGAGAAAAATGTTCGACGGGTGTTAAATGACCTGAAATGATTATTAATAAGTCCGTGTTTGCGATCCAGTGAAATTTTTATCTCGTTACACGTCACTGTGCTGTTCCGACGTTCTTTTTTCTCTTCTGCACCTAAAAAGACGTACGCGTTCATTCTTCGGATTTAAACCTCCTTCTCTGTGTGAACACGGAGGAATAATAATCTATGGCCACGACAAAAGGTGGCACCACGTCCCGTATCATTTACCTTGGCCGTTACCGTGTCAGATGGAAGACTGCTAATTGCGAAACATTCATTTTTTTTTATTCTCACAGATACACACACGCTTGATTTCATTTCGCCGGTTCTGAACATTTCATTCTGACGTAGGTTGGGGAAACGGATGAGAAGAGCAGAGTCGAGTTGCACAAATGTACATCATTGATTTCCTTTTTTCACATTACGTTTCACATGATTGAATAAAGAATTTAAGGAAGAAGAATATAGCCATATTTTTTTGCGAACACTTCGAAGATGTACAGAGTATCGTATCTACGTACACCGTTTATGAAATAAAAATTCTATGGCGAACGATGCGCTCCGTGATATTCATTCCCAGTTACATATCCTTGTTTTGTATTACAGTAGAAAAAGGTTTACTTAATCGTATACAAAAAAAAAATGACGCATATTTATTTCTAGAGAACGTAGCGAATTACATATTCATTCGTCAAGTCGATAAAATTGAGTGATCGATAGTCGCTGTAAATTTCATGATTAACTTTCACGTGTTAAATAAAAAATGTTATGTATATCGATTCTTAACAAATAGCCGAGAAATACAAGTCACTGAGGTTTAATAGCACGTTATTAATTATAGGCGTTACCAGCGATGACCGTGAATTTCTGTTTACACCGTAAAAATCCTCGTAACAACTAAAGCACATAGGTGTCCATGATTCGCTAAGTAAACTCGTCGCTTTCCTTCATAACTCTGGTTATCCAGCGAACGTAATTTGCTAGTCGAGCATAAATCCCAAACTTTCCACGCTTTCCGCATCCCTCTCCGAAACTAGTGATACCGAAAATGGTCCACGGATGGTCCGATTTTCGTGGATCCCTGCAAAGCAATGGTCCACCGCTATCTCCCGCACACGAGTCCATCTTTCCTCGGCGATAACCCGCACAGAACATATTGTCGGTAATTCTATAGTCCACGTACACGTCCTTGCAAGTCTCGGCAGACACTATCGGAACCTAACGAAAAAAAAACATAAAGATAAAACTGTTCATCACGTATTTCAACTAATTTTTAATAATGTTAATATTCACATACTATAATTTCAACAACAAGAAAATGGAGTGAATTATTATAATTATCAGACTGTTACAGACTCTCCTAATCAAGATATAACTTTATTTCATTAAACTGTATGTTTATGGTAAAATATTAATACTCTTATGTTTTATTATTTAATAAAGTCTCTTTATAATCTGTTAACGCCACGTACCCGAGCTTCGTGGAGAACATCGGTACCAAAGTCATCGGTGACCCTAGACTTGCCCCAGCCGATGATCGTGCACAGCTGGTTGGCGGGAAGAGGTTGATTAGGGGCAGGCAGACAAGCGATTCCTCTCGACTGTGACGCGGTTAACGTAACCGGAAGACGTAGCAACGCCACATCGTTGTCAACCGTGTCGGCATCGTATTCAGGGTGTACCGTGACGGAGTCCACCTACGTAAAAAATAATCGAGCTGAAAATGACATCGATTTAATATCGATTTGAATATTTTCACGGTGAATACCCTCAGCTCTAATTCCGTGCCCTCTTTCACGGTCAGATCGTGCTCTCCTATACGAACGTAGAGACGTTTCCTGATACAATGAGCAGCGGTTAACACCCATCTAGGGGACACCAAGGTACCGCCGCAAAAAGCCTCCTGGGAATGGAAGTAGAAATTTTATAATCGAGCTTTTGCGGTGGGTAGAACGATTCGTGAATTTTTCAAGACTTACGTGAAATCTATTTAACACGGCAACTTGCCAGGGCCAACTTCCAGGGGTTGTTGGTCGACCACCGATAATCCTTGTGAAATAAGACAGTCGTGAATTCTTCTGAGTATTCGCCACTCCGCATTTCCAGGCGTTTGAATTCTTCTCCGGGACGAAACTGTCGACCGTGTTCGGGTTAAGTTCGAACTCGTCCAACACAAAATCTAGAAAACATTATTATAATTTGATATCCTCGATAAATAGAGATTATGAAATTTTTTTAATAATTACCATCACTGTCCTCCTCATGGCTTCCACGGATTTTCCGGTGAATCCATCTTTGGCAAAAGCTACCCTCCACGTAGCAGTAGGCACTCTCTCTAATTACATCTCGTCCGCAAATACCGGGCTTCCTGCACCACCTGTACGAATGAAAAAAAGAGTAAGATAACGCTTGTGTAAAATAATTAATCCACGTGGAAATGTTTGGTACACTATTACCGATAAGACACTGAATTTTATCAAAACCTGATATTCCGTCTCGACGTACTATAATGTCAAAGTTCATTTTCCGGTCAAATCGGCCGGCAATTATCTTACCTGTGACGCTGCGTGGTGCATAATCTCGTACAGGGTGACCACTTGCTCCATTTCCCATAGTGTCCCACGGGTTGATCCTTCGCATCCTTTCCCCTACGTTTCCCCTGCCTCGGCTCCGCCTCCTTCGGCAGCTGTGCACATAATTTTGCCTCGCGTTACGACACCGAGATCCTCTTACAAAATTCCCGTCGAATCTCACCTGCACCACGTGAAACTTCGTGTCCTTTCGTCGGTGTCCTCGGCGCTGTCGTTGCTTGCATCTCCTCCACCTCGCCTTCCTATTATGCTGGCAATTACGTTCCTCCTGTGAAAAATTCATTTTGTACGGAATACCGTGGCGATTTGGAAATTTCGTCGCAGGTGTTTACCCTAAGCACGGTGGTCCCGCATTTTCGTTTCAGTCGACACCTCCGGACGCGGTTCTGCGTGCAGTGACGATCGCACACCGACCACTCGCTCCAGTTTGTGAAGAACGACAATTTTGTGGATCCTTTAATACGAAAGATTTAATAAATTACCGTTGACATCATGGACTGAATGAAATATTACAGATAGAAAGTATTCGATTTGTAAATTCAATTTGATCGTTAAATATAAAATATGAAGCTTGTTGCAAATTCTAGTGTCATGTTAGTGACTGTCTTTCTGGAATGTTGTGTTATAGAAATTGTCGGAAATATTGCAGGCAATAAACATAGAAAAGAAAGTAAAATAAATAACAGTATATTCATTTAGTTTAGTTTAAGAGCAGCAACTTACTGTTCTTTGGTAAATGTTCGACGACAGAATCCTGATTGTTTATGCCTAGCCGGCCGGTGCTATTGTTGCCGTCAACGACGATGGTATCGTTACGAGCCTAAAGACAGTAAAAGTTGAACGCCATGAATAAACCGGGCGCGTAAATAACTTGTAATTACGACATACTCGGATTACTCGTGCCCGTATGAAAAACGGGATGTAAAATATCTTTTTCAGGTTGAAATTGAACAAGTTACCGAGACGTTAACAATCGCCATAACAAGTCGTGCTTTAAGGTCTCGCGTGGTACATACGAAGAAAACCAGTGTCGTCATAAAGCGTTTTGACCGTCACGTAGGCAGATCATTGCAAAAACGTCCTGTGATTAACAGATGCGAACCGAAGGACTGTTGATAGATATAACACAACGCATCCACATAGTCGTTGCATAAACTACAATTTATTCGCGAAGATATCGCATTCCATTGACTTTAAATAGACGACAATTTTCACGGAATTCGATAACATATACCAACAAAAATATCAATATACATATACATACATATTCTACCTGTCACTCTATTTCGACTACATCCATGCTACACATTTCAACTCGTTATCAGTCCCCCCCAATGTTCCACCGATACGATAAAGAGTCTTAACGATACATTTATAATGCTACAAACGAACTCACGTTTTTTCCCCCAAGCGAAGAAAAACCGAGCGAAGTTTAAGCTAAAGCTGTCGCAGCAAGAAACCCGGTATAATTGTGTCTACAGTGCAGGCGGTTTGCGTTTGTCGCGAAGAGGGACAGCCGCAAAAAACATCCCGACAATTACTCGTTCTTAAGCAAAGAGTTAATAGACCAGACCGTACGTACGTTCTCTAGCAAACCAGCTCGAATATCATCCGGCATGGTTTCAAGGCTGTAACGCCTAGAGCGCGCAGTGCGAAACTCAATTTGCCGTCTTGTAATCGTATCGCGACGTAACCAGTCGTCGTCGCTAATCGTGCGTTACACAATGTCGCCCTGTCAACGCACGTAGGCACGTGAAATTACCGTTGTCGTCGACGACGAACGTCTTTTAAACGGCAGAAACAATCGAGAGAGAATCGTGGCACGCGTTCGACCGATCCGAACTGGCAAAAATGGAACTGGCACGATCACACCCTCTTTTCAACTACCTACGTCCCTTATTATCCGAGACAATGGCGGCGAAACGAAACGAACGTTACCTAATCGAGGTCGAGACGTTGTCTTGGACAACGAGAAATCTAATACTGGATACACATATAAGGGACGATATATCGAGTGTCTTGCATTCGAAGTATGCTCCGTGCAGCCGATTGCTACAGGACGGATTTCATTTCCATTCCAGATGGACGGTAATCGTCACGGTAGGGTAGAGTTACACACATTCTTCGGGAATAGTAGTTTTGCAACGGATACAATTGTCGTGGATATATTTTTCTTCTTGGCTCGTTGCGGAGACCCGGATCTTTTTAGTGACTAATGAAATTGGTGAAACGTGATACCAAGGAATATTGGTATGTCTATATACAAATCTACTATGAGTTTAGAATTTTTTACGATTTTTTATAATGAAATGGACTATGTAATTCTAATATTGCGACAGCGTGATATTAGATGAAAAAAAAATGGAATTGTGATTTGAAAGTTGTAATTTAAAGTCACACGAGGCTATTCAGGGTTAAGTTTGATGTGGTAAATTTTAATAGTGATCCGATTACGTTAATTTGTAGAACATTCGTCAGGTTTAACGTCTCGTTGACGGTTTTTACGGGTTTTATTAAATTAGTTTGAAACCAGGTAATAATCGTTCCGCGTTTCGGTGAGTTTACGAGCCGGTTGTTATACTTGGTGGACGGGCAGGGTTTAGCGAAGCTGGTTGAAAAGTTCAGGGTTAACGATGTTCTCGTATTTCATTGTTAATTTCTTGTTATGAATGCACAAGAACAGGTTTCCGGTCAACTTCTTTTCCCCGCGTGCGGCACTCTACGTGCTCTAACGTACACGTCGGTGTTCCCGCGTTGTTTCGCGCATATTTACGCCGATTTCGTTGACATCAATTTTCCGCATTCCCATAATAAAATTCGTGAACGCGCGAAGACAAAAAAAAAATAACACAAAAAAAAATAGACAACGTCGCGCCGGCGGAACCGTTTACATCGCCGCCCGGTTGACATATCGCGTAATTGTTTCTGCGAATAAACGTCCGAATAAAACAACGAGAAAAAGCCAAGATATAAAAAGAAAATACAGAAGAAGAAGAAGAAGGCAAGGTGGAGGAGGTCTCAAAAGGGACAGTCGGAGGACAAGAGGAATTTGTATGCGCCGTGGTGAACATGGCCAAACTAGGCTGAAGCCTGCGGTACCTTACATCTCCCTGACGCTATCGCAAAAAGTGCGTGCCGCATAAAGGGAAAGCAATTCCGCGGGGTAAACTCGGGGAGAAGCTGTCGCCTTATTGCCAACGAGACTCCACCGAAAGGCGAAACCATTACACGAGACAATCGTCAAAGAAATATTTTTCAAACATCCCCAACCAAACCCCCTTTTCTTCAAGAAAAAAAAAAAGAAACAGTTATCATGATCAAAAATCGTGAAGCATAGATTCCCTGTTAGTAAATTCTATGAAAATAACGATGCAGGGATAGGAAGATGAAATGAATCTCCAAGAGAGAAAGAGATAGATATAGATTCAGAAAAAGAGTATTTCGCGAAGTAGCGACCATGCCGAAGAAGATGGATAAGGTTCCGAAGCAATGACATTCGTTTCGCGAGCTGACGCCCCGACTATACCGTAGATGGTAGCGTAGCCGGAGTGTCCAACGTCCGAAAATGGTCGGAGATTTCTTCGATGGTGGACTACCATGGATTTAATAGGGGGCTCCTCCTCCCCGTTTGCTCCCTCGTCGTGTAACCGATGGAACGCTCGCTATGGCGAGATCGCGGTCTGATTTATGTCCCCGTACACGCGATTGGAAGGCCAAGGTCCTCGTCCACCTACTATGGTCAGGATGACGTCCCGAACGTCACGGCGGCATTGCATAAATTCTGCTACGTATATAATCCGCGAGAAAATCGCGATTTACTCGCGCCTAGTCCGCGGATGTTACTTTTTTTGCAGTTATACTCGGAATGATTCACTACTTGGCTAAATTAGAATTTCCTTATCATTTTTGTTTTATTTTAATGTCTCCTAAATCAACTCGTAAGACCATACGGAAATATATAGTATGTATGTATGTATGTATACAGTGGAAACTTGTATCGTAGTCCGTAAATAGGATTATATCGTGGCAAACGATGCTCTTGGTTTATTATCATGACTATGTGTACCGAGAATTCTATGTATTCGTGAGATTCGCCGGTTTCGCGTAAGTGAATTAACTTCTTTGTCTAGTCTGGCTGTGTTTTAATCATAACGACACGGCTGAAAGTACACCGGAAGGTCGTTGTGACATTCCGCGACATTGCATAGGTCGTTTTACGCTTATCTCGCGTCGCGAAGATTCAGTTGAATAGCTTTCGTCATGCGAGGCTCGTTTCTTCCACGAAGGCGTTGTCGAGCATTTTTCTAAAAAGAATTCTTTACCCGGCCCGAACCACGCTCACGGATCAACGATACGCGACTGTTTTCGTTAACCAATTCCACAGTCGTTACCAACGTCGTTATATTTCTACCTGGAATCATCGACGCTTCGTAATAACACGTCCAAGGTAGAGAAACGCGAACGCGACTTCGTAACGGATTCTTCTAGTTCTTTCTTTCTCATATACGCATGTATTTTTTTGTTATTCATTTTACACAACTAGCGCGCTAACGCCGCGATTATTTCTAGCTGCGTTTCTTCAACGTGGTTTCCCCCCAAGGTTTACGAGCGTTCATAAATACCGGGTCGTGTTTAATTATCTTTGTAAACGCCGGTAGTGGTATGGACCAGCTTTGAAGGATCACAGGCTATTATGACAACGAACGAGAAGAAAGAATAAAAACAAAAATACAGACCCCCGTAGAGGGACGTTCGAATATTTACAAACAATCCTGTTAAAAATGATAAGTGAACTATTATACACCCACTGACGGTGAATTTTCTTCGTTTTCTTTAATTCCATCGTCGTGATCTATGAAGTCTAATATGTCACGCGTTGGATAATTTACCGGTGGCAGATACGGCAAGTAAGACACGACGAAATTTATTGCTAACGACAGTGCGACTGTCCTGCTTGTTTATTACATCTCCTATAAGTTCTACGGACATCTCTCGTAATATCTTAATGCCATGATGAGATCATCGTGTGATTTACTATCTCCCTTGTCCAATGAGCAGACCAACGTGCCCGTCCGCCCACTTTACCGGGATCACTTCTAATGAGACAACTCCGTGTACCATTATGCATCTTATCGTGCCTCTGTCACGCCTTTGTAAGCCGAATGATGAAGAAAATTGAATTTCGCGATGGGATCGTTGGCGAATTATCCATTATCGTTAGTCGACAATGTTACGGAACTTTCTACCGATGATTGCGAACGAGATTGTTTCATCGATGCCTGGAACGACGTTTCCCGATGAAACTTTTTTCTTTATCGAGAAACGACACGTTACTCGACACCGTTCGAAATTGACGGGTTGTTCATCGCGCTAGTCAAGTTCTCTCGGTGGTATTCGTTGGGTAAAAAGCAACGAGTGGGTCTAAATTCGTTGGCCCTTATGCAGGAACACGTTGTTAAGGATGTAAGTGCTATTAAATACGGTATGCGACTTTAATAGTTCCGTAGTAAATATTTGGCACGTGTGCGAGCCGTTAACGTTCTAAATATAACAATTATTACGTGTCCCATCCGAAAGAATTACCTTAACCTTCGACGAAACAATTAATCCGATTCCCAGCGTGGTACGCCGAGTGAAACTAACAAATCAACCGGTTGAATTATAATCGACACGGTGCTCGTCAGCATCGGAATCCTGGAATCACGGTCGACGTGGAAATCGGATGATAATTAATTCGTCGAACACAGCACGCGTTTCATCGATCTTTTCCCTTTGGTTTCTGCGATTTCGTTACAGTCCAATTCAGGAAACAAGTTAGCCTGTTCAACGTCGAATTTTCTATATCACTCTTTAATCATTCTTCCAATCATTAACTGTATTATTCCTACAACTTCAAATTTTCATATCCCTCTATTATTCTTCCATATTTTAAAAATATCTCAATGATAAATCCCAATGAAACCGTCTCATTGATAAAGAGATACCTAATCAAGCTTAATTCGAAAACAAGCCGACGTCGAAAACACGAACCATAAAACTAACCATTACAATCACCGGAACGAGGCACGCCAAGTAGTAGTCACCTGCCGCGCTTTTTTCTCCAACATTTATCACGCTATCCTTCTTCATCTTTCTTCTTCGACACTCTTCCTCCACGTATACGTCTCCAGCTTGCGTTTATGGTCGGGGTTATTTCCGGATCAGCGTCTCCGTCGTCGTACAGCCTCCTCGTGCACGCCGTGGTTGCCTTCTTCATTGTACTTCTTCGGCATCGCGGGTCGTTTGCTCCTGAGGATTCACGCCGCGAGATATATCCTCGCGGCTAACAGCAAATCTTCACCGTTTATTCGAGAAAACTTCGACCCCACGTGGAACGTTTATGGACGGTGGAAAGAGAAGTCGAAAGGCGACGGTTTACTTTAGACCCCGGCTTCCCAGCTGCCCCGTGTTGGCTTTTATCATGTGTTTGGTGAGCTTCGGCAGCTCGATGGTTCTCGTCTGTTCGTAATATTATAGTTTAGTAGCGTCGCTCGGGTCTGTTTCACGACTACGCGTACGGGTTTTATAGGAACTTTGTGCCTGATATATGTTTTTGATGTCCGAAGGGAACGTAGTAATTGAAACGTATGGAAATGTTTGACGTATGTGGACGTTTGTTGACAATTGACGTGAGTAAGTGCACTTGGTTAAAATAAATAGGTGTATGTATAATAGATTGTCGTATTCGATTTAAGATTCGTATATAGTCCAATTGATATTTCTTAACGAGTCGAATAAATTTATGGCGTGTCGTGGTACGTTCGTTGTTATGTGCCGAGTGTTTCAATTAACTGACAACCACTTATCCGTTCATTAGAAAGCGATTTGAATAATTCGATACACATACCGATGTTTGTTTCTTCATTGAATCTAAATCGTTCGATCGTGCCAACGTATCTCCGGTTGTATAAAAGTTTCACGTGTTTTCTAGCTGGGAAAGGTTGAATTTTAATAAATATAAAAATTACTCGGTTAATAGTGGTGAGATATTGGTAAAGACGGTCTTGAACACCGGTCGAGCGTGTCAAAAATTTTCCGTCTGGTAAACACGTTCGCGTGATTCGTTGGAATCGTTAAAACCACTGAGTGGAAAACGGGTTGTATTTAATAGACAATATTAATGAACGCAGTTCTTTGTACGCAGGCAAGTTATACCGGAATAACTTGTTCCGATAGGTTCCCAGTCTTTGCGCAACGATTGCTAAACCCAAAGTAGAGATACAATGTCACGTGCACCGATCCACACTGTATTTATATTTTCCTAAAGCCATTCAAAATTCATATTTGCATTCATACCTCACACAACGTATTACTCCGATAAACATCCATTCAAAAAACGTATAAAAAATTACGACTTTTTCCTCAAGTAATGTTCTAAATTCAATTTTGCAATTGTCAACAATTCCAAGACGTAGAACTTTCTGTGTTTCAGAACTTTCACAACACGGAAATCTCTTAGCACGAGAAGTTTCGAACCCCCCACGTCATAAGTTCCAAACTACAGGAATTTCAAATTCAATTTAAATACACTATCCAACGGTCATCCTTAACTTGAATTTGCAAGTACCCCGTAACTTATGAACGAACGTGTATATGGTAAGGTATACGGTAAATGGACGTTACCGTATCGCGCGATCGAGAAGGTAATTCGAATCATTAGCCGTGTGGTATCGCGTTCACGTAAGCTGGGATCAGATCTCCCTCCCCCCTCTCCCTCCCTCTCCCCGTCATCCCTCTATCGATCTCACGTCGAAGTATCGACTAGACATAGAATTCTAATCGGTCGATCCTCGTGTGGCTTTGCCGCCGTTTCTCCGCGTACGTCGACGAAACAATGGAGTCTTGGCATAGGACGTGGAAAAAAAACGTAGGAGAAGAAGAAGAAGAAGACGAAGAATATGTGGACGACTGGGTGAGGAAGGTGGACATCGGAGTTCGAACGAATGCGAATCGCGACGAGAGGAAAGCTACGTGATATCCCACAGTAGCGGAGCATTGCTCGTTGCTAATACAATTTGTATGTTAATCATATCGTCCCTTTGAATGCAGTGCAGACTTTAACTGAATGCTTAAGTAACAAGAAAAAGCGTTGTATTTTTGAATATTCAATATACATTCTACACCGTCATCGTTACATTATACATATTCAACGAAAGTTACGCATTTGCATTTGCCAAAAAAAAAAAAATAAGCAACATGTAACTTTCGCAGAGGTGATTTTAAAAGAAATTTCTTAAGAATTCTGATACCGAAAGGGTTAAAAGTATCCACGGGATTTTAATTGTAACGTGTAATATAAAGGTGGTTGTTTTTTGCGTTATTAATGTAAAAAAGAAAAAGAAATCGCGGGAGGTTGAGAGTGAAGTTTCAACGAACGTGAATCGTAAAGAGAAGAGACGGATGGAATCTCTCAGCGGTCGCAGGACGTTGCTGAAAAGAACTGTACGTTCTCTTCGGTCTCTTCTTCGTCCCGTTCGTCCTCTTCGTCCTCCCCGTCCGTACCCTCGTTTCTTTTCGCCGTGGCTGACGACAACTTTTTCTCCATCGCGAGGCTAACATACTTCCTGCCCGACAACGGGCTGAAATTCCACGCGATAGTCGTCACGATACGCAGCAAGAAGCTAATCGTGCTGCCTCCAGAGAGTGCCGAGTGATCCCGACGGTCCCGCGGGAGAAGGAATCTCCACGGGGTGCCAAAGAGAACGATCAGACTTTCCGAGTGATTTTTTTTTTGCGACGATGAAAATCACGTAATATCACAGCCTCCCCGTTTCCTAATAAAGTGGGACATTTCGAATCGACAATGTCATTCTGTAGCGACATTGAGTACCGACCGCGATAAAGAAATGAAAAAGAACCCGCGATCTTTTACCTAGTGACTTATAAACAAAAAAATGACACGTATTTACAACCCATTGTTGAACGAAGTTACAACGTGTCTCGCGGACATCGTTATACACAGAACGCGACTTTAATGCGGGTATTGTTAGACAAGTTTTATGTACACACTGCATAAAACTGAGATCAAAGTAATATTATAAAATGTATGTACATATACACGTGACTGTGATGAATTTATGTATATTTTTTGTTAATGTTGTGAGTATCTCTGTATGAAATGGTTCTTTCCTCATTTCTGAATTCTTCAATTTTCCAGCAAAACGTTGCATTAAACTTTAACAGTCCCTAACTCAAATACATTGAATATTTTGAAAATTTCTTCTGTTCCCTCAACATTACGTAGGACATATCAAAATGATCTTATAATCCCTGTCAAAGCCGCAAAAACTCCGAGCCCTTGACACCATACGCACAATACAGATATCGTCGGTAGGTTTTCGCGTTGAACCGGCAACATATTCAAATTGTCTCTTCTCATTCAGATGTTGTACTCGCATTGTCTCAATGCGGTCTTCCATGCGGCACCAAGTGGATAGCGGTAAATTATTCCGGCGATCTTGACATGCTAATAGAATAACAGAGAGTCCGAACATCGCTGAAGATCTTGTGACAGGAAGTTTCACCGCGGGGTGTCTAAAGGACGTGCACGACCGGGGTCAGGCTTGGTCGAGGCATTCGTACACGGGTAGAAAGTCACGGTGCGGATAGGTGATTGACACATCGTCTTTCTTTCCACGGGATTGTACTCACGACGATCGTCGAGAGGGAACTATTAATTAGAAAATAACCGTCGCGGACGGTTGCATCGGCCGTATGAAAAACGTTCCCCGCTTCGGGACGTCGGAAAAGACGGAGTCGGAAGACTGCTAAGCATTCTCCGGTGAATTTTTATTCTTTTTTTACCGCTCCCGTTGAAAGCAGCAGACGAGATCCTTGCGGAGAGTCTCTTTAGCCACCGCTCTATGTATTCCCTTCGCTGTGTATTACCGATACAATTATACGGCGCCATAAATATCGTATCTACCGTTAAAGAATCTCCTGGTGTACGGTTAATTATATGTATACACAGAATTATGTATCACAAGGAAATATCTGTGAGTTTCTATGTACTATCAGAGTGTCACCGAGTACATAGCTAAGTTATTCAAATCGGATAGAAAAAAAAACGGGTCTGTCTGTTCGATTACACGTTGTAAAGTAGAATTTACGAGGACGGTAGATATAATCGTACAAGTGGATAAAGAAAAAACATTGAATAAAATATCGATCGAACATCTACGGGGATGTCTACGGTAAACGGGTAGAGTGTATCTAAAGATTGAACCATAAATTGGTCGGTTAGTCCATGCTGTCAGATAAGAAGAGAATTCAGATAAATGCTTATCCTTTATCTGTCGCCTGGCTTCGTCGTTCACCACCCCGCCCTTTTCCCGTCGTCAACCCTTCTCATTTCAACCGACAGGAATTCACTATCGATTCTGCCGGCCGGTTGATCGCTCGCCAGAAACGGTCACGGCGTTCCCCCTGATAACCTGGTGAAACGATTCTGCGGATTTACGATTTAAGGAGGACGCTGATGCGATCCGTACACGGAAACATCACGTATCATCCGGACGGACGTGACGGTCTCCTCTGCCTAAATATAAACCCCCCGGGGCTGCTATAGTTCGCGCGCGGAGATTTTATCTGCTTATTGGTGCTCGACGGGAGTATGAAAAAAATACCCGATGCAATCGCCCCGGGTAAGTGAGAAGGCATCGCATGAGATTTTCATATTTCCGATGCCACGACGTTACGACACGCCGAGAGATTTAGTTCCACCGATGTAACCGTACTTTATCGTTCACATTCTCACGTGATGTTATTCAGATTTATCGGAATATGTGTTAGGATTTTTACATATACTATTTTTCAAAGTCTATTTGGTGGGAATAAATCGTATAGATGGAATACGAGAATGTATGATGGATGTCTTGAAATGATAAATTATAAATGTTGTTATAAACGTTTCTCTGAACGCGTTATTTGAAATGTTGATTTTTTTTAAAGGGACCGTGTATGCATCACGGTTACCAGACCTTGAAATATTATGATTGCCGGAATCTGAAGATAGCCACCAAATGAAATTATAGTAATTACCACAGCGTCTTAGCTAAAGCTGGATTTCTCCGCTTCGGTCGATAATTGTGTTAGTATTACTAGGTTCGTGCTGACACAATGGTTTATCGGCCTGTTCGGTACCCCGAGGCTTTCCGTGATCCTTAAACTACCAACTAAACACCATTCAACCAATTTTCCCGAGATGAATCGACACAAATTGTTCGGCATTTGCGGAAGAACATTATTTCACCGATGTAGGTAGAAGATCGTTCGTGCTTCTCTATCCGTTCCGACGTGAAATTGCCTACCACCCGTGTATCTGTATGTATTTACTCATCCTTGTGAAATTACATCGTTAGTCTATCGGATTTCGTACGCGTCGGGAATTAATTAAACCGTACCGTGTACTTAAATATCTTCTGTCGTAACAGTGCAACCTATCGTTCATTTTATCGGACCCGATACGTTACGAGATTAAAACGAATTCCATGTAAATTTATCAATATTCATCGTGTTTTTTTTTTCTCTCACGAGAATATTTAATCCGCGCTAATTGCGGGTTTTATATAGGGATTTTATATAGGGGCGGGGGGAAATAAAAAGGATCTGACAATGTTCTATGATGATACGCTATAAACGATACACGGTGGAGTGAGTTTGTCATTAACGTGATGCGTAAATATACGCTTTAGTTTTTCATTATGATCCATTTCGCTAACCGATACGGCGTTTTTTTCGCCGAATTTGGACATCGTACGCGAACTACCGGCGTATTCTTGAAATACCACTTTACGTTAAGTGCCCGCGACTTGTCCACATTTTTCGGGCACTACGCGGCCGTGCAATTAAGTAAACTCGTACGCGATAAATATCCGAAATTACAGTGCATTAGGTACGCACAAGGTGCTCGTAATATCCTGTGTTTTTCCAACTAAACGATTTTACGATCGACGGGATCGATCGGCCAAGAAAGTCCTTGCGTTTGGTAACCCGACACGAGGGCGGCAATACTATCGCTGCTCCGAATGCAAAATGCACCGAAACCATGAAAAGAACTGCCACCCGTAGCGCCTCGGCTAACGACGCCGTGGATTGCTCTCAATTTTCATAAAATCAAAGAAAAAAAATAGAAAGAATGATATATAACTTCCACCGACATATGCAAATTTTGCAATCTAATTAAACAAATTAACATGTGCTCCCTGTTGCAATATTATTATCTCGTTCCCGTGATTTCTCCGATATCTTGACGTACCGCGTGCATAAACTTCATATTTAATGAACGTTCAACAAAAACACACGCGTACGTTAAGAGAACCGTCAAAATCGTTCGATTATTTTCATAAAAAAAAATCACGTAAAAAGAAAAACAAGAAAAACACCCAAAAAATCCAATGAAACACACGCGTCGAAATGTTCGACTAATTGAAAGCTGTGAGTACTCGTCCCGTCCCGTTTTTCACCGGTATTGCGGTATCGAGTTCTACATTACACGTATATTACCCACCGCGTAAAACTCCAGTCACTCTCAAAAGCACGCGAGGTCTTAGAAAGTTCGTCGCCCCCGAACGGTACTTAACTCTTACACACTTTTGAACCCTATTACAATTCACACGCTTCTTTTCACCATGTTAAACACGAATAACACAATAAAAAAAACAAACAAACAAGAAAACAACCAAGTAAACGAGACGGAAGTAAAAAAGAAAAACAAAAAATGAAAAATGAAAAAAAAATACAATTTAATCTTTTTTACTCACCACAGTGTCTGCGTGGGCCGCGGAGCCGATCAGCAGAAGGAGAACGAGGATCCTGAGGATCGGGGGTGGCAGGGTGACGATCATGCCCGGCGAAACGATGGCTCCCAGTGGGGGCAGCCAGCGCAGACAGTCCGACGACGCCGAGGACGTGCCCGACGACGAAGCAGGCCGGTGCTCCTGTCGCGGATGCATCGCTTCATGATCGCGACGTGCCGCGTGATCGTTCCCTTCGTGTAGCCCCGTCGACGTACCACGACACGGTCGTCTTCTCACTTCTCTCTTTCCCCTGTCTTTTTCTGGTACCGTTTCTGTTTCGCTATTGCTGTCTCACTTTCTCTCTCGGACACCTTCTACTACCACCCTGTGTGGGTACCTCGGTAAAGAGAGGGAGAAGGAAGACGTGTCTATGTATGTGTGTGTGTATGTGTATGTGTATGTGTATGTATTTTCTACGTGCGTGAACTCGCGAGTGCGTGCGCGACGACGTCCCTAACGCAGCGCACACCGCGTCTCCTCCACGCGGGGTCTATAAATACGGGCGCGACTCCACGCGAAGAATTTCAAACAACCGCGCCGTAAAACACCATGAGTGGAAGAACTCGGTCTTGAGAGACAGAGAGAAAGAAGAGAATGAGAGAAAGAGAGTGAGAGAGTGAGAGAGTACGATGGAAAGGGGTGGGGAAGGGCTAAAGACTCTTCCCTCGATGAGGTTCGCGTATCATCCTTTCGTGGTTTTCTACCGCCGGGAGGGTCGTCGCAGAGAGGAATGAAGTTTCAGGACGACGCAACCGTGACGTAGACAGCCCCCGACTGAGATTCCGTGGTTTCTTCCTGATACTGAAATCATTCGTTTCTCGATGTAATCGCGATGTATGAAATTAAAGGAATATGTATATATGTATAGGTGGTGGGGAACGTCACATAGGTGTGGGATTACAGTAGGAGGAGGATTACGGGTGAAGAGGTGAACGTGTGGGTTATACGTATATAGGTGACGGAGCACGTTCCATGGTAAAAAAGATAACAGGATATTACAAGTCTCCACGCAAAGTAGCTGTTACTGGAGTATACGTTACACTACGATTATTTATGTAACCCCGCGAAAGTGGATACGATTCGCGAAGCTAAACATCGCGACCGTGTCTTTCTCGTTTTACCGGAATCGTAATACCTCCCCGTGTGTGTCACGTATATACATATATATGTATACGTATACGGTTTAATGGAAAGAATCGAAGCGTTAAATCGTCCCCCATTCGAAAGATGTCCCTTTCCCTCTCCTCTTCCCTCTAACTCCCATAGGAGTTAGGCTTCTTTAAATAACGCGTGTGTGTGTTTGTGTGTGTACCAAACCGAAATCTTACCCCGTGGATACTGCCCATCCTCCGACGTTCCAGAAGAATAAATAGCTCGAACTTTCGACTTGGAAGCACGGCGATTTATCAAGGTCGTCTCGCGGCGACACCCAACACGACGTCACGGATCTCGCGATAGCTCGTCCGCCCGTTTCTCGGCTCTCACGGCAAAGATATCCGCTATCTCCGCGATTCACCGTGACTCGCGCGGCCCGCGATGCGACAACAACAACAACAACAACAAATAACACCGGCGGCGTCCGTCACGCCGTAGATTTTTCCGCGATCCCGGAACCCAACGGGATTCTGCGAGAGTGGTCGATGGAAGAGGATGTCACCGTTGGAACGTCGAAGAATCCTCCCCTCGATTTCTAAGATTTCTCTGTACCCTGGGGGGTAAAGTTACTTTCGATCACGATACATGTAATTTCTCCAGGCGGTAAGATCGTTCGGTTGTAGGTACACAGAGACGCAGCGACGTGCCAACGGGTTGATATTTTTAGTTCTCTCGAGTTCCACCATCTGTCTTCGAGTTCGAAGTTCCTGGTCGTTTTCGACGTAAGACTACCGTCGAAACGACGACTCGTCCGTCCGTCGATGCTCTTTTTCACGCGAACGATACAGACGAATCGCTGGATGGTATTATACTCCTACCTTTGCTAGCTGTCTTCCACCGTACATCTTTATTTTAAGAACACCGTGGTAGATTAATCGTCGACCCTTTCCCTCCGTCGTCTTGTTAACACGTCTCCCGACTACATGTTCCTCGTCTGGCAATTCTATTTTCTGTCCATTGGATTCTTAACGTTGGCCAATAATTCACACTGTTCCTCGCGCACAATTGTCCACCCTTTGTCAAAGTTCTGTTCTAATCGTTCCAGGTGCTCGATTCATCTCGAACTTTCTCGTACGATAAAAAGTGTCATCGACGAATAGATTTATGTTTAAAAGTCTAATTTACGTGACAGTCATCGACGACGACTGGGTACCACGAAGCTCTCCTGCGATCTTCAAGTGGTCTTCCGACGACTCTCGTGCAGGAGCTTCTCGAGCACACGCACGTGGCTCCAGGCCGACTGACGAGATACACGCGCGAGGAAGTATCAACGGAGGCTGAGAGGAGTGGCTACCAAGCCAAGCGGAAGTGGAGGGTGATTCTGCGGGAGTTCTGGTGGTGGGGTACACTCTAATCGGGGGTACACTTGGTAGATGGACAACGTCGGACGACGAAGACACGCTCCGAGTGGATGATGTATATCCGAAAATGGACTTTCATCGGGATACATTTATCTCCAATAAGGAGAACGTCGGCAATCTGTCTGTTTTTGCGGAATGTCAACGATCAAAGGTAGATGGATCGGTTTTATCCGAATGAAACGGGATAGCCGACGTTTGGGATATTGTTACAATAACGTCGACGAGGTGTCGCGGTGCAGATTCGTCGATGTATATATAGGTCAATTCATTGCGCGTCGATTGTGAAATAACAATAAGAGATACGTGAGAAAAGTGGACGTGACGGTGTCGCCAGAAATAACTGAGATCGTTCGATGACGCGCTACGCGAAAGAGGAATTTTTAATTAAACTGCTTTATAAGTGAAGGATGTTGTTTGGTTAATGTGACGCGTGATGGTATAGTTGTGACAGTAACGATGAAACAAATCGACGGATTGTAAAATTGATTTATCTTCGATTCAAGGAGAATAACAACGCAAGGATACTATTGATGGATTCGATATTTCATTCGAACACGTAGCTAATGTCGCGGAATATCCTAGTACACAGTTTTCTCCGATACTTGAAACAATGTTTAAACAAAGATGTATAATTTGGAAATTTATTCGTTCGACCTCGAAATGAAGAAAGAGAAGACAGAGCGGGGTCGTTTGAAAGATTCGGTTAATGACACACAACGCTGTTCTCTACCGGAATATCTTTGCGGTCTGGCCACGCCCAACCCTCGAAGAAGATTACACAAAATTACCCGTTTTTTGGAAAAAAATGAACACGAAGTACACCTCTTAAGGCCGGTGATTTTATAGCAGAAATGAAGACCATTTTTTGACATAAGTGGCATTGGAGTCCAGAAGACGATCCACTTAAACATAAGATATTCCACGGTTACCTCCTTTAAATATTACAATTTCGATAATCGTTTTACCATTGAAAATCTACAATTTATCATAAATATCATTCAGCCACTTAAATCTCGATTCTCCAATCTCTTTATTCAATCGAAATTCACCGCTTCGTGTTTCTCTAACTGTACATTGCTCCCGATATACCTCCGCGAATGGTATTTTCTTATCGTTGCACGTGGTCGGCACTATTCAGCTTTATTGGCATACAGATGGAAGAACCTCGTGCTTGCGGAATTAATTCCCACGCGTACAACTACGCGGGACGAGATGGACGCGCGTCCCGATCGTAGTCCTGTGTCCTTTTAAGTTAAAGGGACGGCACGACGGTGAATGCCGCAGGAACCGAAGGGACATCGGTATAAATCAACGTCCGTTCTCTTAAGAGAAAGAGAGAACGAGTTAGGTAGACACCAAAGAGACGGTGGCCCGAAGACGGCCAAGTCGAGGCTCTCCCGGCTACTTATGCTAATGCCGGCAAATCAATTTATTTATATTTATTTATAGCATTCAAATGTTTCCCCGGGTCCGGGCTGCGACTCGTTCCGTCCACGGACCACCCGCAAAAGCGAATCGATCCCCGCTACAAGCTACGAGATCCATGGGGCCCGTATCGCCCTCCTTCAAGACTAATGCAGCAGCCCCGTCTTGTTGCCCGATACAACGAAACCTTTACGCGTCTCCGAAACGCGATTTAATGTCGCCGCTCGCGAACGCCCCGATGGGACACAATTCAAATATGCCTCGATTGTTCTTTTCCAGTACAGTTTATTACTTCATTGAAATCGTTTGCAAGCACCACACCGGGATTGATATAACGTGAGTTTGATACTTTTATTTTGAAAGAGAAACGGGAATCTTGTATCGATATTGAGTGACGGTAAATCTTTTTTGGGGTTCGAAAATTTCAGGGCTTATTGGGAGAAATTTTAGTAAAAAATACACACAGCATACTGGAGACTGATAACATAATCATATCTTGCTTGTATAAGGATGTTAGTCTTGTCACAGATAAAAATAACGCAGATTATTCTTATTTCAAACATCGTGAAAGTTTACGGTAGCGAAATGTTTGAAAATGGTGTTATCATGATTGCCTTATTATTTTAATCGGATATATTATGCATTATTTGTGTATTAATTACAATCTTCACGGAAGAAACCGTACGTAATGTTAGACGTATGTACACATGCTTTATGTACCTATACGCACGAACGATCAAATTGCGACCACATATCATCAAACATTATCTCGCATATCGGGCGCGGTCTTGATTCGGCAGGGTGTCACGTGACCCGAAGAAATCCGAATATCTACGACACATTCAGTAGCGTACAAAGAATGGTACCAGTCCTGCATTTCCCCGCGTTCTTTTCCATCCGATTAATTCTGTTATTAAACTATAGATAATACAGAAACCACACTTATGATTAATTTATTCTTCTAAAGTCACGTGTACGTTTATTTAACCAAATCTCATCGTTGTTGTAATATAAAGGGAAATTTTCGGAGACATGAATTCTACTTAACAATTTATTTCCGATATGCAGAATTGAATTGTTGCAATTATTTATTCAATTTGATGTTGAAAATGATAAAATTATGAGATTCGGTTCGTTAATTGGAAATGTTTGTATACATCGGTATGTCACCCCTGACCCGCAGCGGTCAGTACAGTGGCGTGGTCAGTCGTAGGCGTGGGCCGTCGGAACAATTAGGCGTTGTTTCTTACCGCGAGTTATTTTCTATTCTTTTAAAGTGATCTCCAATTCTTGGTGCAATGGCGCGCGAGATGAGTATCGGTGTTTTGCTGACAGTGTTGTTTTTCCTGTGTTGCATCCAACAAGGTAGCCCTTCGATCGTGAAATTGATCATCGATCCCCGCAATCTTAACCTTCAAATTACCTTTTAAAAATTTAAACGCTGGAAACTAGTTTTCTCGAGTTTAATTTTGTATGAATCCGTGTGATAGAAAATACTAAAGAATTGTAATCTCATTTTAAATTTGTTAAACTGTAATTGAAGGTTTAGTCAGACGGCATGAAGTAGTTATAGTTGCAGAACTAGTACTAAGTTTAGACAAAAGTATTAATTATAGCCATATGTTTTTTCAGGTTTCTCTATTAAGTGTTGGGTGTGCAGGTCGGATTCTGATCCTAAATGTGCAGATCCCTTTGATAACACTACCGTACCTATCACTGATTGTAAGCAAGAACCTGACCTGGAACATTTGCCTGGTGTAAGACCCACTATGTGCCGTAAGATTCGGCAAAAAGGTATGTTGAAGGAAATTGTAGTTGTTAATGTTATAAACATAATCTATTTTATTTAATTATTGTTCACAGTTAACGGTATGTGGAGATATTTCCGCAGCTGTGCTTACATGGGCGAACCAGGAATTGAAGGTGATGAACGGTTTTGCCTTATGAGAACTGGAACTTACAATATATTCATGGAATATTGTACTTGTAATAGCAAAGATGGGTGTAATTCGGCACCCAATAATCATGGAAGTATAATTGTTTCGATAATAGCAGCAGCGATTTCACTGAGATATGTACTTGCTTATACTTAAAAGAAAAACTGTAGCCAAAGATTACCGAAAGATCTGACCCACTGACAGTATAGACATAAACGTACATATATTTTTACGGTATAAAGATCTACTCGTACTTACTAATGAGATTTTTACGATCAGAACTTCAGGGAAGTAGTACGTTCCAATTCGCAAAGTGGATTGAGATTACGTGATGTTATCTGAAAATCTTTTTGTATTGTTCATTATTTTTTATAGATATACATGCCACTTTGTGCCTTAATAGAGAGACAACAAATAAGAGAATATTTGTATGACAGTTTTTTTGCACAATTGTACAATATTATAAAACTATCTGTATCTTTAGTAAAGCATGTCTTTATTAAAGTATCTTTAGTGAAGGTATTCTATTTTAAAGGTCGTCGATATTTTACAGATATATATTTTTATTGATATGAAAATATACACTCGTATCATACTTACTTTTCCGTTTTAGTCTTGCTTAGTACAAATTACGAACAATTTAACATCGACGTACTCAATTGATATTGAGATCAAACATGTTACAAATAAGACTGCTAATACCGTCCATTTTAAGATCGTGAATTTAGTATTAGTACTATGATTGTGGCATTCTTTTATATTTTTATATGTACATTCCGTAACTATTGTTAAATATCAATTGCCACAGGAATAAAAAGAAAAACATTTACGCGATGAATTTTAATTGGCTTTTATGAAGTATGGAAGGTATGTAACCCATGATGTGTTCAATCAAATTTACCATTTTCCACGCATCTTGTTACATATGTATAAAAGCAACAAACAATAAAGATATGAAAAACAACCCAACGTATAAATAACATAGCCTTTATATACATATAGTAGTGTGTTACATATAGAACATATCTTGCTTATACCGATATGTGCACGAATCAAGTCGTATATATATTTTTGGTGTACTTATAAAATTTTGAGTCTTGTATTCTTTGAATTAGAGTCTATGTGATAATAAAAACGCACGTACATATTACAAAGCTACAAATAACGCTTTACGAATGTTTGCTTCTGTCATCGAGTGATTTAGTCACTGTCACTTTTGGACATCCTACAGTATTACGAATTATTACAACTTCAATTACATAGAATATAAATAAAACATAGTTTTATAAAATACATGCACGTAAAAAATTATATCGTCCTTAAGCTAAAAGTAATACAAAATAGTTATATATCTTTACTGTACAACATACTCGTTCGGTCCTCAACCAAAAAATTATTCGAACGCGAATTCTGGCACAAAAAATTTCGTCTCCATCGATTATCGATCATACTCGCTCGCTAATAGCGAACTCTTATTTTTACAATGATATGTTGAATTCCATTTATGGCAATTATTCTTTTATCGATACGCATATTACATAAATTTGTCTTATCGTAGTGGACGGTTACATTAATCAGATTCACGGCAGAAATTTCGTGTTTTATCTGCCTCTGAATCGAGGACGGTTGAAATCGATACGTAAGCGGTATATACAAAATTCTTGTGAGCAAATCTATAAATATATAATGATATATCTTTACAACAGTTCTCGCGAACCGTAGGTTGAGCAGAAATTACTTCTACAAAAACATACTTGCAAATCATATCTCTTCCTTACCGAAGTTTTGTATCGTAAATATATTCTTTGGAACCGTAATATCGATCATGTTATAGAATATGTATACCATATGCATAGTTCGAACGGAATCAAACATGCAACGTGAATCGTGTAAAAATCAAAGTCAAGTAACTCGTTCAGGCTATTCAGCTATCGTCAGAATTTTCATTCAAAAGCCTGCCATTTCATTATCTGCTGTCCTGGTTTCGCTAGAGCTTGTTTCCACTGTTCACCATAGGTTCCCCCTACGTCAGGTCCGATTACAAAGTGACCAACCGTAGTTTTTTTCCCTAAAACAATAAACAATTGTTCAAGCAGAAATTCTCTATAATTTGAATGTGAACCACCACGAATCAGTTCCGACTTACCCATTTTATTCTTCGAGACGTATTTAATTACGAAGCTCACATCCTTGAGCGCTCCTTCGTACGGATTTTCCGCGATGACTCTTGCCATATCCGGTGGAAATTTCATGGACACAGACGGTGAGAAACGATCGCTCTTCCAAAAGTGTGTAACCCTGCCATTGTCAACGACTGACATCTTTATATACATTTGACCTTTAAGGGCTTCGTGCTCGTGCATCGTCTGCAATGAACATCTCAGACGATTCAGAGACAATACTAATCTATCACCACTTTCGTCTTTCTTATCACTCTTTTCTTGGCAGAGAGATAATTCCACTTGACCTTTCTTATTCTCCTTCTGTAACAATAACCGGATACACAATTATTATGTGACTGCTGCTTCAAGAATGAACTCACGAAGCTTTGCTTAAGAAGATAAGAGAGATACTTACTCTTTCTTCAGCACCTGAAATTCCACTAGCGATTGGTCTCAATGGTCTCCACATATCACCGGTGGACACATCATTCGCATGTTTTGCCTTCGGCGGCTTTATCCCCAAGTTTTTCGGATCTAGGGAAATCGTTGTCGCACCGACGGTGCGTCTTTTATCGTAAATCTTTCTCTCTGGTACAGCGGGTTCCGCAATCTTGTCGGATCCTTTGCCAAAGAATTGACTGAGTAGTTTATTCTTTGGCGGTTCTTGGCTCTCCGTAGAAGCCCCCTGTCCATCTTTCTTCTTGCCGCCTTTCTTCGGAGAGTCCTTCGTCACTGACGAACTCTTCTCCTTCTCAGCCTCTTTCTTGTCGGTGGCTATCAACGGTTTATCTTCGAGAACTGCGTACAGCGTCGCCACAATGAATCTGGACCCGTTGATCTCCTCCTCGACCACCTTTGTCTTCCCGAATTTATGTTTCGTTTCCTTCCGCAAAAGAAAGGTGAATTCTTCGTTCCATTGCGGCCAGGACTCGTTCTTCGTTGTTGTCTCGAACTTCTCCTTACCCGGTATCAGTTTTACCTGGAAACGGGTTACTTTCTTTACTAGTTATCGATCGACGTAGCCAGACGTTAAACCATGTAAATACGTTTCGCGTTTCACCGTAACGTGCCCAATAATTCCTCACTTAAGACGGTAAAATGATTATTTGTCATAGAAGAGATTTACAATTAATACATTCTATTAAAATCTCACAATAAGGAAACACAATATTAGTGTATTTTGGATCGGTGTACTTTATCGCGTATCGTGTGCAAACAAATAACGATATAAGTCACCGTCGCACGTGTCGGATTTGTGGCTGAGTACCTGCGAAGATTTGTAAGTCGATAAACGGTATAGTCGACGTCGAACCTTCACGAGGCGCTGATTCCGTCGTACATTACATTACGTAATGGCAAATAATAACCGGGAGATTGTAGAGATCGACTTAGTTTTACCATACCTTCACTACGTAACTGTTGACTCTGGTGAAGCCGAAATTCTGCGGCAAGTGTCTAGCGCCTATCACGGTCACGTGCAGGGCTTTCTCGTTAGGCGAATAAACGATTCTAATGCCCACTTCCGGTTCCAGATTTACAGTTCGATCCAACGGCGTCGACACAGTCTTCAGACTGTTGTCAATAAAATTCCTGATCTTCGCCAATGCCATGCTTAATTTTCCTCGTTTAGCAACCGCTTTCCCAACGTTTTATTTCAGCTTATCGATCACAAGCAATCATTCAGATAATAATCTTTCAACGATGATAGACCGGTAATGTTCTCTATAATCAGAATAAGAAAAAGATTCGTTAATTTGAAATGTCTGGCAGATGCAGGTATGCCTGTCTTCGAGGTAAACTATTAATATACATAAATCCTGTAATGCAAAGTGTGCTATAGTATGCACAGTGCATACAGTTTTAGCAAAGCAGTGTATTTTTGGCTGAAATATACAACTGTGAGATATAATATAATATTTCATAGGCTTTCAGTGCACTGTTCCACGTTTATTACACCGGGTTTTATCGAAGTTGAAAAACTTTATGGCATGACCGTTTTACTTTGGTAGTAGACTCTATATCGCATTAATAATTACTCTCGCATTCTCCATTCGTTCTAAAATTACCACGATACAGCTTTCTGTTTGTCACGACAGACAGATCGATATCGGCGTTATAAAGCAAACGGCGGATCAATATCGATGTTATAAACCAAATTGCGATAAGTATCAACGTCAGTCGACGGTAAACATTATAGGAAGTTCGATCATGAAACTCTGTAACCCAACGGAACGCTTTCTCTTAATGACCACCGCAAGCCTTTTATCTTAAACAACAGGTGATTATCAGCTGTTCTACCACAGCGACCGTGCCCATCTAGTGTTCGTTTCTTTCCGGACATGATAAACGTTGAAACGATACCTCGAGAAACTCGACAGACTTTCTCCGTCAACAAAAATAAGGACAACAAAAAATATATACACACTTAAGTCCCGACACCTTACGAACCATTATCCAACGATCGATTCCAGCAAGAATCTCTACGCTCTAAATGCGAACGTGAGGGGTCGATAGACGTCGACTGGAAACAGCACGTACCATAATCGCGGCGATTTGGGCCGGTCAACGGGTTGCGCCGTAGATCAAAGAGAATTGGCTTCCTGCGTCGGTTGGGCAGCTACTTATGGTACTATACTTGGCGAGCGGTTCACTGGGCGCGTCTACTTCTCGCATCTACTCGGGTTCGAACTTTCGAAGGATCCCGTCAAACGCTCGTCTCCATGACCACAACGGCGACGTAAACACCACGATAAACTTCTCCCGGGTGTTCCAGGTATATTTCACCGAGCGCACAGCAACGACGGAGGGACTTTTACGGGTTCGACCGGGATCGTCTCGCGCATCGTGAACGCTTCGCGGAGCAACGTCACCAGCCACTACTCGACCGAAATCTACTTGACGGCGAATTGCAAGCGTGCAACGAATTGAAGGTAATTACGCGTATCGTCGACAGTTGTTGCTTCGAACGACGCGCTGCCGTGGTATGCGGCCCGCGCTCTCGCGTGGGTTCCTTTATAAGAGGGCAACGCAACTGCAGGCCAGGGCTGGATTGTTGAATGGCGGTTTTCACAGGGGGAAGGGGGCACCGTTAGATATAACTGATTATTTTCGGAAATTTAAGAAAAGATTGGGTTAATTTTGAGGAAATTTGAAAGTAATACTGTCTACGTCACCTGAAGTTAATGTGAATTAATACTACGGGATTGAACTAAAAATATGATTCTTTTCGATATTGATTTTCCTGATTTTATATTAATTTTTAAATAGATGTTAGACTCTTGTAATTTTGTTTGTTTTATATATAATAGAGTAGGATGTGTTTTTTGAGTGTATTATGTTTCTAGTAACGTGTTTTAATGATTTATAATAATGTTCGAGTGATACGTGGCACTGGGTATAGCGAGTACGCTACTGCTGCAAAAACTGGCCAGTCCCACTACAGTCACTACTTGTGGACTTCATCGTGTAGTCGTTATAGACTGTACTCGTGTCCTGACGCCTGTTGCGCACACAAGGTCGCGCATTCATATTACGCATAGGTGTGTACACCTATATGGATGCTCCTATACGAAATGTGCGTGTGCGTAAATACGCCGCGGTGAATGAGACTGTGTTCTACAGGGCTGTGTATAGTCGGATGTCTCCCTGACCTTTAAGTAGGGGTACCTGATCTGATTAAAAATGAGAGACTAATTAAATACAATAAGTAATTGAGATATTATTGAAAGAAAAATACATCTTTGATTTTTACAATTAATCTAAATGTATTGTTCAGTTTATTAAAATTCTATTGTATTGGGTATCAATTATTACGTCGGAAGTAATTGTCGGGATCTATGAAAAAATCAGCGTTAACACAGATGCGCGCGATTAACGCGGCTTCGTGCGCAGCGGATTCTAATTGTAATGTGTAACAACAATATCGCCGGTGGAACAGAAAGGAATGCGGCGGTGCATCGCGTCGCATATGAAACAAATCGTGGAAGTTGCATTTGAATACGGTACAATAAATGCGTTGTGATTGATGGCGCATCATTCGCGATCTTCGCAGTATTATTATTGATCTTTTTCTGGCACATTTATCTGGCGTTCCCGTACATATCAAGTTTGCCAAATTTCTTATAAAATATATTAACCCATACGGTTACATCATTCTAATAGTGTTCGAAGTTAGTTCTTTTGAATAAATTATTCCATTCCGTGTTACAATGTTGTGGAATTCAAGATGTAAATACTTTCGTTACAAGTACACTAACAGCGTTGACTCGTGGTGTAAGAGATGTTTCTTTAAAAAAAGAATTCGGATGCTCACATTCGCGGAACTTGAAACGTAGTTTTAAGCACGCACGTTGATCGCTCTTCACGCATATCTAATTATATTGATCGCACGTGATGATATGCAAGGATACGTTTGACAGATTGATTGGCCTTCGTTATTGAGCAACTTACGACAATTGTCACGCTTAGAACTACAATTATTGTTCTTGAAACAAAGATGATACTCTAAGAACGTAACCAGATAAAATACAATCACACAATCCTCCTTTAAAGCCCCTCAAAAATTGCTTAATTAAAAGCATCGATAGTATAATAAAAATAAAACAATAAAATCAAGTGTGTCTATCAATTAAATAAATATAACAAAGTTTATATCTACTCGCAATTGAACTACACCCAGAGTATACGTATTTTATTTATTTTTTCAACGCGTGGCACGCATTTCTACCTCGATACAAAAACAAAAGAAAAACCAGGTGTAAATTCCGTTACGGAGAAATCGATTCCGAAAATCAATGAAACGTGGTAGTCCAGATTCCCACGTTGTCCTCAAAGGTCACACATCCTTGAACCACCGGTGTCAGTTTCTCCGCGACTGCGGTAGATGGCGGACCTTAGATTTCTCACCCCTGCCAACCCTCCGGGACGACCCACCCGGTTGTGAACAGCTGTTCAGCACCGCCATGGCGCACGCGACACCGCGACATCAAAAGCGTTCCCGATTTTACCGGGTCGAAAAGATTTTCACGCGTTCCGTGACGGTGCTTCTTATGGTGAATTTCCGCTCGTAGAAACGTCGCCGCCGGTAATGACGCGTGCCGCGGAAACGTGTTGTGCCGTGCCAAAGTGACATTCGAGAAGTGTTTTTTTTCCCCCCCCGACGTCCGACAGGATCACCGATTACGTTTTCGCGTCTGACAGGTACGTAACCTGATCACCTTTTACGATGAACGTACATCTACGTACGACAGACAACGTCTCTCTCGTGATTTGTTGCGCAATGATTTTCATATGACGCGTATTATGGAATTTGTCGATTCCTGTAAACACAACCGCGCCGGTACGTTGGTGTCAGTACATATTCGTGAATGTGTGCTTTGAGAATGACGTAATTAGAATTAACGTTCCGTAGCGGTTGCTCGCGTTGGATTTCGTGGATTAATTATGTGTTTTATTTTACCGGTTGACAGACCGACATCGTATACATTGTGATTTTAATTATCATGACGGTTTTCCGGTGAAATTCGTTATTATCTTCGAAAAATGTTTCGGAGCCGTTGAAAGTTTTCATTTAATGATGATCAACGGCAGGGTGAATGTCAATTGTTATATCACGTGTTACGTGTAATGCTCGTAATTCTTTTCACGGTTTTTATTATATTATACGAGAAATCTCATTACGTTGGTCATTAAATGAATAATTTATTCCACGGACACCTTATCTAACCCGTTATCAGAAATTGTACATTTTAGTCGTCAGGTGGCAGCACGTGTCCGTATGTTTGAATTAATAAATATATCATAATCAGTTTTAATTAATACATTTGACATACGTGATAGAAAAAAATGTCATTCATTCGAACAATTCAAAAATTTCGTGTTTCATAGCCCCATACATATTTTTCCCATAATCTAAACTTTGTTCCCAGCAAACCAATTGTAACGTGTTTATTCACAAAAGAAACTCGTTAGCCATTATAACATTTTTCATTCTTGCCCTTATTTAATTATAACAATGTCACACCGCAAATAGAGACCCGAGGGAAACATAAAACTATGTTCGGTTTGATGTTTTCGTTATACATATTTTCGCGTCGTTGGATGCTGTTCGTAAGAAAACGTTGTCGTAGAAATTATACGAACTATATTTCTTATCCCGACATGTTTCCACCTACTTTTCCCCGCCCACTCTGTTTTCTCATGGTTTATTTATTCGTTTTTCGAGTGCTCCGAAAAAAAACGAACTTTAACTCGCTGGTCGCAACGTAAGCTTTTCACATCCATTTTCTTCGTTTTGCCCTTTGCGATTTAATGAACGTCCCACCCGCCCCTTTCTTCCCCCTCACCCTTCCCCTCCCTACCTCACCCCTCCCCTCAGCCTCCTAGCTTCAGCGACAGCTCGCGTTCTTCGACGATGAATCTCCCGCGTTCACCTTATTATAAACTCTTTTGTGTAGTGCAATTTAAAAGTTTAGCCCGTTGCTCAGCGCGAAGCTGCGCGTATTAAGCCTCGAGTCTGAAACAGATACCTCGGAGGCCGGTTTGAAACTATCGACGAACTTTAAAGGATCGTTTTTCTTCCGATGGACGCCGGTGAAAAATGATTTAATTAGACGAACGTGGGCGAAACCGGCGAGTGTCGGCGGTAATAAGGAACTATCGGAACTGTTGAAACTTTATGTTTGCGCTGGTCGATTTGGTTAAACGCGAGTAGAGTGGTATATGTGTGTAGATATATGTAGTTGGCGCGTGAGAGATTGCAGATTTGGAACTTTAGTTTGCGGTGGATTTGTTCGGCGAGACGGTGAATCGTGTCATTTGCGATATCGTCTCTTTTTTTTTCTGATGACGATAGTGTACAGGTTAATAAACGGGTATAATATCCACGCATAGATATAGAAGTATAAATATACATCGATTAAAGTAAGAGAATCGTGGATATTAATGGTAGTATAAGTGAAAGAGCGAGTTATTGAAATTTCATAATCCTAATGTTCAATTTTGTTTGCGTCCGATGTAAGTGTAAGTACGTATACGTATACCTGGATTAAAAATGTAGATTCAGAACTAGTTTGCCATTCTCTGTATTTATTACTCACACGTAGTTCCAGTGTATTTAGTTCCTCTTTGAACCGTGTAGCCTTTTAAGTGCATCATTACCTATTCCCTTTTGTGTCGACCGGCTTTACGTGCAACCCGTATGCATCTCTTTTCCACTTTTGAACCACTCGCATTGGCAGTAGAAAATGAATTGCAAACTGTCCTCTACTCCCTGGCCGCGACTTCCTTGAATTGTTTTCTCATCTCGGTCGATATGAGTCGCGATTCCGTGTGCTCGTGGATGGTAGCTGAATTTTTTCTCTGAATCACCGGAAAAGGAAATAAATGCACGCCGATGGTAAATTATATTTAATGAGCTGCTACTGCTGCCGCTACGACCGCGAGTTTGATTAGAACGTCGGCTATTTGCATTCCCTTTCGTCGGTTTTAACGTCGTTCCGCGACTGTCAATATTCCTCCTACCTCTAAGTCTTCCTCGTTGTACGACACTTTGTCCCAGTTTCCCGGCGGTTCGATGAAAGAGAAAGAGCCCACGAGTTTCTGAATGTCGGTAATGAATATATGAATGAATAAATACATTGTCCCGCGCACTAGAATTCTAAACATTTAGCTTACTACTACGAAAGTTTCGATAAGAATGGGAATGATGATTAAATTACGAAATGAGATGTATAGCAATGTTTTTATGCTAGATATTATTATGTTTTACTTTTTTAAATTAGAATATTTTGATTATTCGTATTTATATTGCGGTCACAGTACATTTTATCTGGAAATTCTAATTCGAGATTCGAATTAGGCGTCGTGTTAGAAGTCTGATAGATGACAATAATAGCAAATAAACAATCGTTCATAATGAAGGACTGCCGATCAAACGTGTTACGATGGCTCATCAATCGTCCGGGGTAGTGTGCAGACAGAAATTTCATTTATCGAGAAAGTTTAAATCAAACCGCCATTACTCACAATGCCGCAACTGTGACCGAGCATTTCGATTCACCAAAAGGCAATTGAAATTCGTTTCGTCACTGGTTCTCCCGAATCGCCCTTTTTCCAATTTTATGATTTACTAACGGATATTTGAAAATTTTGCATGAGAACCGTGAACAAATAAAATTTTTTACACGGTTATGGTATTTTTAAAACCGTTTTTAATGAACGGCTGTGATTCCGCATTTTTTTCCCCATTCCACCGAATGTATAAACGAAAGATTTAAATCCGACGTTTTCGGAATTAGTAGCATTTCACTTCCTCAGTTTCTATTTAGGACGAAGATGCATTTTAAGTATATCAGTTCGCCCGAAATCCAGGGCACTTTGCTTCGCAACGTTCTCGAAGGTCCCAAATAAAATTGATTAGTCAGGATTATTCGTGCCGTCCAAAGGGAACGTTGATTGAGTCGACTGTGCCCTCAAATTCTGTTAGTGGCTCTGATTACATTCCTGAAATGGAAATAGGTAACGAGATTGCGACGGTTGAAAGTGACTTCGATTGCCGCGAGACAACATAATATATTATATCTAAGTACGTCATATTTCCAGCAATTACCAGTTAAACGTTACGTCTACTTTTACGAGCTTCTTAGACGTACAAGATTCGAAAGGACGACATTCGTGAAACTTTTCCAGGCGGAGAATCGTAGTCGCGTTGGATAAATGACGGACTTGTTTCCCTTTCTATTTGTAAAGTACCATTTGTGAAAGCTTCTGCCATGAACGAGTATCCCGTTTTCTGCTCTATCGTCGATGATTTATTCAATCGAACGCTTGTCGATATTTATCGTTCGGACCGCTCCCAGGGCACGAGACACTCGATGAGATAAATCATATTATCGTGGACAAGTAGTGGCCAGTACGTGGCAATCTGCGCCAATGCCAAAACGGCCGGGCGTATGAACATGGAAATCATATTAGACTAAAACCACATTGCTTAATGGACGCCATCTGCCTTAATCCCATTATCCACCACAATTCATCAGTAGCTCTTTTCCCATCGATATGATACTGTTTGGTAAACAGCACTTACTTATTGTTGCTGATCGTCCGATTTATGTCGTTCGTATTTCCACTTTACACCTTCGCTGATAATCAAATTACTCGATCTCGTATACATTTCAGAATTAATTTCAATATATTATATTATCACGGAATGCTGAAATATAACTGTATTAAACACGCGAATGGGAAGGCGCGCGATATTTTATCGTGAAAAGTGAAATAAAAAGGCGAACGATATAGCTCCGAAGATTGAGTCTGTTTATCTCCGGTAGAGACAGTACGACTGCAAACGATACCGCTGCACGCCGAAGAAAAATCGAATGCATTTTTACGGCGCCGTCAAAGACCCCCCGGCAGTGTGCAAGCATCGCTGGAGAATCGTATTGGAGCTTAACGCGAGATCTGCGTAGTCTATAGCAATATTGTTCATTTTCCGTTTCGAAATTGCTTTCTTGTAAAATCGGAAAAGTCGTTTCAGAACTGCTCGTAAATATCTAAGTAGATACAACGCTGAAAAGCATATAACAAATATTTTAATTGATACTAGAACTTTGTTGAATTTTCTACTTTTTCATCACGAAATTTTTTATATAAATGAAATACTACAATGATTCGACAGTAATCAAATCACTTTCTTCATAGAAGCACAATTTTTCATATAAACTTCTTTATTGTCCAGAATATTTATTTCATAAGTCACAACCATTGATTATTCCTACAAGTCGATCCATAATTTGTTCAGCACTTTAATCAAATAATACTTTCCAAATTACTTTGAAACATATTCATACATTGTGCAGCGGGTAATACCGTCTCCAGTGAACCGTGTACACTACAAGTGATGGAGCGAGGTGTACCAGGCAGGGAAACACGGCGTTAAACTTTTAACGCGATCCGAAGCAGTCCCCACGACTCCGGAGACGTAAGGAACTCGTGTCTCGAGTGGGTGCGAAAGTCGGGAAATCTCGTAATCCTGCCGAAGAGTTAAGACGGCGAAAGTCGACGTGTGCAAATCCTATCTGGACCGAATAGCCATTCGAGCGAACGGTAACGATTGAATGCACGTCATGCTCGATTATTTAAGCGCACTCTCGAGATTTCCCAGAGACAGGGAAAGACGATGGGACACGTACATAGATACGTATACGTATGCAGCGTATGTGTGTCTCTAGACCTATCCGGGGAAAACGTGAAAAAGAAACGTGTGTCGGGCGGTGTTCACTTTGCGAGCACCGACATCGATTTCATCCCACCGAGCATGAGTGATTTAAATTCCAAAGGCGTAGAACAAAACAGAGTTTCCTCGACTGTGAAATCGAGACAATATGAAAATCAACCTCTGCATTTATACGTTTCGTCACTGACCTTCCGCAGTTGAGTTATGTTGATATACTTATCAAGAATTAACGTTCGAGTGTGTCTTAATACGTGGAGAACACTTTTTTATATCTTTTTCATGCGGAATATTTGTTTTAACTTTCTCGTAGACACAAAGACGTTTCCCAGACTACTCGAAATCCGAGTCTTTGAATATATATTTCAGGGGAAATTCAAAAACTTCCACGTGTCGGTTGGTACGGTCTGGTAGGACTTGTCTGTGAGAACAATATCGATTCCACTCTGTCGAGCACGAGCGGCCGGGGCTTCGAACATTGGGAAGCTGCGAAGTTCTTTTTACGTTCACGTGCCGTAGAATCGACTCGAGAATATTAAAAACCGTCACGTTGATCGAAATCCTCTGACCCATGGCACGCATTCACCCGTCAAAACACACATCATCCAAAAGGGAAAAAAGTAGTTGCTCATCTTTTTATTGCCGAAAGTTCAGAGAAGTCACTAGGCCAGACGAAATAGGTCAAACGTCCCTACGAGTGTTATTATAATAGGCTTTCTTCTATTCGGAAACTGTTCACCGTGAAGATGATATAATTTTCAATTAATATTCTCTATTCATCCCGAATGGGTGACATTTCATCTAGAATTAACCTATTGCTCGTCGCTTCCATCGATTTCCATTAACTCGACGATCATTCTTCAGTATCCCAGACTTCACCCTTTGCGCTTCGAGTAGTGTTTCAATATTTCTTTCCGCTAACTCGATAACTATACACGTAACGCCACGACGAGTACCGTTCCAAGTGGATAGGGTTAAGGATACTCGAGCTGACACTCTTTTTAACACGAGCTGTCGAATACAACCGCGAAGAGTTTCGCGAAATAATTACGATTAATCGTAATTAAAACACCGCATCGGGACGGGATGGATAAATCATACGACGATGAAAGATCTCAGTATGCACGCCCGGAACGAACGGTTTCTCGCAGAACCGATGTATCATCTTTATAGCCCTGTTTCGGGTTTAGCTGAAAGAGGCCGACTACGTATGCGTGCATTAATGTACGCGATGGCCGATAACGACTTCCTGCAAAGGCATCTTCATGACCGGGCGCCCCCAGTGGCCGGAAGTGGCTCCGCGGACGATGCTTCCCGACATCCATCGAGATTCCTCTCCGACAACGTCGCCTTTAAAACAGTATATTAGACTGCCGGTTATAAATCAGACTGCCGGGGGTTGCCGGTCGGCGGTCGGTGGTAGTGCTTAGTAAAGTAAGACAGTATGCTACTGCAGACCGATCTACGTGTTACGTTACACACTACGTTGTACATACATGTATGTACATACGTGTGCACGAAGGTTTACGTTTGTAGGTAGAATGCCAGCAGGCCGAAGTCACGAGATTCTCCGGGTTCCCCCTGCTGCTAACAATATTGCTCTTCCCTGGCGCCAGGCCAACTTCTACCGGTTAGACAAGGAGAAAGAAATAGGGGTGGAAAGCGGAAAATCTCACGAGAGTGAGAGAGACAGGGCGAGAGAGGGTGAAGGAGAACGATAGAATATAGGTAAAGGCAAAGGGGGATTCCTATCTCCCCGGATAACCTCTGCGGTTGTACCTAGGCACCCTTTTAATCTGCATGTCAGCCTAGCCACTCTTTCGCGTCGCTTTTACCTACACGATGATGTTGCATCAAGCACCGAAACGTCGTCTTACCGTGCCTTACTAAGCACGGCTTGTCCTTCAATCTTCGTCTATCAATCGATGGATTTCATCGTATCCTAGTGTGCGTCGGTGTTGGTGATGATAAAGGGGAAAGATTAAGGGGTGGTTATCTTTTATCGACGAAGGATCAGCTTCGACGGTGGATCTGCTTTTAAGGAAATTCTGGGGTGAGGGGGTGAAGACAGGTTGACACGATAGACACTGTGCGTGGGTTTCTTCCCTGATCAAATTTTTATAAAGCGTTTTCGTTGTGCGAGGAGATCTAAAATTCATTGGCTATATTCGATACGATATTCGATATGTTGTATCTACGGTTCGAAAGTAACTTTTGGTTTAAGCGTTTCAATTTCATCGCGCTGTATTTGGAAATATTGTATATTATTATGTATCGCGATACATAACTCGCGATATAGACATTTGTCAGGCACTTTTGAAGATTTAAGTTTTCAATCCGAGCACGTGAAACGGAGATTTCGCGAAACGTCGAAGAACTATACATACATACATATAAGGGGGGATTCGAAGAGCATTCTCATGCTGTGGAAAATCCGCAATATGGTGCGGCTCCTAAAATAGACTTCCAAGTTATCTAGTTGGTTTACCCAGTCCCTCGATATTTTCGTGTAATAAAAGACTGAAACGGAGGAACTTTGAAAATAGACGATAATACCAGCCACCATGGGATTCCTGCTGTTTATTCCATCCACGGAGTCAAAATATCTTAAAGTACTTAGCATAAAATAGATCAGCTGCGTTATACGTAAACAACGTATTTTCGTACCGAACAAAACAATCGTTAGAATAACGATCACGTGTCCATACATCTGACAATACGTATCCCCATATTCCTTCTTGTCGTACCAGTACGTTTTTCCAACATACATACATATCTAAAACCGTGTTTGCATTGTGGTTCCACTCGCCACCATATACGAAACAGACTGACCTCGAAATGACCACAAGCCATTATATAACTGGCGTAACTCTAATGAACCCGCCAAATTCCGTCGCCGCAGTTGTTTTCCATTTATCGCGAGGAAAACGTAGGCGAGAGAAAGGGGGGAACGGTGCCGAACGATGAACGAGAGTTTATACAGACAGAGAGAGAGAGAGAGAGAGAGAGAGAGAAAGAGTGAATCACACATCCATATACACACATATACACAGAGAGAAAGTGCAAGAGGGTTCGACCGGTCAGTATCGTCATCCCCGTGGGTGGTTTTCCGGGTTAACCGATGCAGTACGAAGCAGTGGTGTGTCCTATTGTAACCAGCTTGAAAATCGCTCGAGTGTACCAGCGAGCAGACTGAACTAGCCTGACTGCGGTTGCTCATTGGACGTTATATGTATCTGGCGTATTATATAGAAATGCACTGACACATTCGTTCGACCCATACATACACACACATATGCCGTTCACGTGTGTCCATAGGTAGCAGTAGTGATTCTACGCCCCAGGAGAGTTAGGTGGGTGGGTATCGGTGTTAACGTCTCAGTGGACACGCCGTGGCGCTGTCCGCTCTAACCGATAACGTTGCCAACTCGTTAGAAATGAATGGCCGGCCGGGGGGTAGGTGCCGCAAGGGTCACAGACAATGGAACAGACTACCCCTTCCTGTCCCTTTTCCTCATTCTCGGCTTGGTACACGCGACTTTGTCCGAGGACTTCCTCCTCAATTACTTCGATACCCCGTAATTAATCTCGAGAGCGTAGAAGGTGCCAGCCAGACCCCACTGTAGGGTCCTTCGAAGGATAGGAAGGTAATGGGGGAAACGGGGAACAGTTGATTCGTGCTATTTAGAAGCGAAAAGTAGCTGGAAGTTGAAATCACGGGGATCGGATACCGCTGACCGATAAGAAGTATCGGATGTAATTATTGGCACGGTGACAGCTAGAAGATTAATGTAATATAATTTGAAAGTGATACTACTGTCTTAAGAAATCAGAAGAAAATGATTGAAAAGTGATCGGAACTAATCGTATTTTCGTGAATGAAGCATTGATAGATTTGAACGTAAAGAAGATTAATTCGTATCGCATTTTATATAATTTTTATAAATGATAAATGAATGTTTCTTCAATCTTGTTAATTCAAGATTAACATCGAATCATCGCCAGTTACTTTATAGGCAGACATAAAATGTTCTTGCCCCTTCCGTCGTTAAAACTTCGACATTAACAAATCGCGGAAACTCGATTATCAGTCGGTCGGTATCGCGACATTTTAATACGCGCGATTGTACTCGTTGCTGAGTATAAGATGAACGAGGTACTCTTATCGTTACCCCCACCGATAATGCTACTTTCAAGCGGATGCTCCGTCTACCGTGAGAGTAATCGTGTCACACGATCGTAAGAACTTTTGCCTCGACCGTAGATCACCGTAAACCACTGCACGTGACGCCTCGGAACTTTACAAAACTTCAGTTTCCCTTAAACTACACGGTATTAAACTCCGTCGGAGTCTAAAACAACGATAGCGCCGATCGATCGGCAGTCGACAAACAACGATGGCGACTGCATCGCCGGATGACTTTCGGATTCGGTTGGTCCGCACGGCCATAGATCGCTATCGATATTAGATCTCCCGCGACACGATTACCGGAGTGGTTCTTGCCAACTCGAAGTAAACGACCATCGCGGCGCTCGTTTCGACGGCGGTGGATAAACTCGGGATAAATCGCGGGTTAAACTAGCTGACCTCGTCGCGATTGTCAATATAATCTACTGCGTGGACGTTATGTACTTTCGGTCAACAGATTTCTTGGTATTATCGTGCTGTAACACACATTTTCCGTATAATTGAAAATTTATCGGTGAAACCCTGGAAATAATAACGATGTGATTTTTCTTTTAACTATGGACCCGCGTTTGTATATCTATATACTATACATATACATATACATACTCGATATTAATTATTACAAAGCAGACTATTTATTCGCGATAGATTTAATAGATTAGTAATTTTTGATACGGTTATTAATCTTCCTACGTAATTTATCAATCTTTGAATTTCGCCTGTTTAACTCACGGACCCGGGGAACACAAGCCCGAGACAATCTGTGGCAGTCGTTTTTCAGACGGAAACGATCGACGTCAGGGGAAGCAGACGTTCTGAATGCGTCATAAACTTTTGGGTCGGAGAGGACAAAATGATCCTCAGCTTTGCTCGGGAGCCTCGACGACGTGGCGGAAGGACGTTGTAAGCATTGTCGTCGCAGGTTTATGATGGATGGACGAAAGGAATTCCATGCCTTCGAGCCTGCCTCTTCGCCGCTTGATTCCAGGGGCGGAATGTTGCTCCTCCCTCCCCCCTTCCTCCCTTGCCCCTTAAAAAGAGGGGCCGCGGATAAACTCGAGTAATTTGTCACTTCGCCGCCAACTCCTTTACGACGCCGGGAGCACGCCCATCGGCGTCCGTGTAAAAAGCAAGTCGGTGTCTTGCCGCGGCTTTCCCTTCCCTCTCTGTTTTTCCCCCCTCGCATGTCGGGGATCACGAGATATGACATTCCATTCGCGGTACTAACGATGAAAAACCGAGTTCGCCTCGCAAAGAGATGTTCCTGGGCGATTTTACGGATTCGCCGCGTGTCGCTGGGAAAATAACTTGGAATTTTACGGGTTTTCTTTCGATGTCCGTTATTTTTTTTTTCTCTTTCGTTTTCTTTTCGTTAAAACTCCGTGAAATTGTTGGACGATTAAATTTGTGGTTGAGTCACGTCTCGTGGTTCGAGAATGAAAATGATATCCGCGGTATTTTTATTCCGTGCGGAGAAGAAAAAAACAAAACTGGAAGCGATATAATGCAGGGAGTTTGACAGGATCTATATCCCGAGTAAAATAATCTATCCTTTTCACGTAGGAAAGGGTTCCACGTCATCCTGTTACCCGGGAGCTAGTGGAATCAAGGCAGCCGATCGTTACTTTTCAAAATGTCGTCCACGATTCTATCGTCGATAACGAGAGGAGACTCGTTGCAATTTAGGGCTTTTCTTTCACCTCGCGCAGGAAATGCTGCAAAGGCTTCGAGGACCTGGAAGCCAGCGCTCACGTATGATCGTACGTGTATGGATCCCCAGGTAGAAGTGGAAATAAAACGTGCACACTAGGATCCAGATGCTTACCGTCATTTTTCTCCTCTGCCTTTTTTTTTATTTCTTTTTTTCTTCTCTATTTTTTTTCTTTTAGTCTTTCGATCTCTTCTTTCTATTATCGAGCATTCGCCCTTCACTTTTTCCGGAAGCTTTATGCACACAAGGGACGATATGGATACGCAGGGCAGAATAATAAAAGCAAAACGTTACGTAATTATAGATAAGCCAGTGTACACTTGTTTGCGGAAGATAATTAAGAGATTAAGCGTTGTGTTATTAAAGTATGATTTCTCGTTCATGAAACTTTAGGCTAAAACTTTCCAAGATCTCGTTCGCACTCCCTTTCTACGTTTCCCTCACCCCTGTTCTCTGTCACTCCTCTTTCGTATTCATGTTGCTTGTTTTTCAAGTTACCATTGTTTGCATAATTTCTCGGCTTAAATAGAGCGGACCAATTACAATGTTCGCAGGGATACTAATTCCGAATACAAGTATCTCCCGGCTGAAACTTTCTCAAATTGGAATAAACAAGTATCACTGCACCTATTCCCCTGAACTTTATCTAAACAGATATTAAGCATGTCCTGAATACCTGATACGTTTTGAAGATATTAATATTCATAAGTGTAATAGTATATACACCGTTGTCGAAACTGAATTTCTCTACATTGTGTACGTAACTTTTACATTTTTGAACAATCAGCCCTCCGCAAATGACTGCTCTTCTGTACGTTACGTTTCACATTTTCATTTATATAATGCTTCTCGGAAGTCGAAGGGTTAAACGAACTTTAGTAAACTCATGCGGATGACTTTTCCAGTGAAATGAGCCAGAAATTAGCGAACGTCAGAATTCATAAGTATAGGGTGCAGTGTCCGGTCGGGTCCTTTCTGACGATGCTAATTTATGGTAACACGTTTGGGTGAAAACAAGCCGAAGTAAGCATCGTAAAGGAAGGGTGGGTCAAAGTTTGTCCGGTTTGCGTCTCAAACAAACGTTGCAATTAAGTAGACATGGTCGTTCATATCTCCCTATGAGATCTGACTACGTGGACGCGTCAATCGGTTTGTGTACCTAATCGTGGTAACGAAAACTGTACGTGCCATGTGCATTACTTACCGAAGTTCAACATCGGAGATATCGATCTGATTCTTTCTGCATCTTATTCGGTTCCGAATTCCGCGTCCAAAATGTCTCGGATCATTTGAATAGCTTAAAAATTACGGAAATGACGAAGGAATTACGAAAATTGCGAAAATTCATCAATTTCGAGCAGTTTTTCGCTTGCCATTTCCACAATTTTCGAGATAGCGATCTGAAACTGGTACCGTTGTTTTAGTTAGGAAATTCTACGGCAGAACAACATATAATAGTTGTACTTTTCGAAAATTTAATTTTTCGCAAAAATCTGAAGGGGGTAGGTCAGGATTTTTTGCGATTTTCGTTTTTCCTCCGCCATTTCCACAATTTTTGAGATATCAATCTGATTCTTTCACTGTCTTATTCGGTTTCGGATTCCGCATCCAAAACGCCCTGGATCATTTTAGTATCTCAAGAATTACGGAAATGGCGAGCGTTTTACGAAAATCGCAAAAAATCCTGACCTACCCCCTTCAGATTTTTGCGAAAAATTAAATTTTTGAAAAGTACAACTATTATACATTGATCTGGCGTAGAATTTCCCAACTAAAACAATGGTACAAGTTTCAGACGGCTATCTCAAAAATTGAGCGAATGCCGAACGAAAAACTGCTTAAATTTGACGATTTTTCGCGATTTTCGTAATTCTTCCGTCATTTCCACAATTTTTTAGATATCATAATGATTCTTTCACTGACTTATTCGGTTTCGGATTCCGCGTCCAAAACGCCCTGGACCATGTTAATAGCTCAAAAATTACGGAAATGACGAAGGAATTATGAAAATCGCAAAAATTCGTCAATTTCGAGCAGTTTTTCGCTTGCCATTTCCACAATTTTCGAGATAGCGATCTGAAACTGATACCGTTGTTTTAGTTAGGAAATTCTACGGCAGAACAATGTATAATAGTTGTACTTTTCGAAAATTTAATTTTTCGCAAAAATCTGAAGGGGGTAGGTCAGGATTTTTTGCGATTTTCGTTTTTCCTCCGCCATTTCCACAATTTTTGAGATATCAATCTGATTCTTTCACTGTCTTATTCGGTTTCGGATTCCGCATCCAAAACGCCCTGGATCATTTTAGTATCTCAAGAATTACGGAAATGGCGAGCGTTTTACGAAAATCGCAAAAAATCCTGACCTACCCCCTTCAGATTTTTGCGAAAAATTAAATTTTTGAAAAGTACAACTATTATACATTGATCTGGCGTAGAATTTCCCAACTAAAACAATGGTACAAGTTTCAGACGGCTATCTCAAAAATTGAGCGAATGCCGAACGAAAAACTGCTTAAATTTGACGATTTTTCGCGATTTTCGTAATTCTTCCGTCATTTCCACAATTTTTTAGATATCATAATGATTCTTTCACTGACTTATTCGGTTTCGGATTCCGCGTCCAAAACGCCCTGGACCATGTTAATAGCTCAAAAATTACGGAAATGACGAAGGAATTACGAAAATCGCAAAAATTCGTCAATTTCGAGCAGTTTTTCGCTTGCCATTTCCACAATTTTCGAGATAGCGATCTGAAACTGATACCGTTGTTTTAGTTAGGAAATTCTACGGCAGAACAATGTATAATAGTTGTACTTTTCGAAAATTTAATTTTTCGCAAAAATCTGAAGGGGGTAGGTCAGGATTTTTTGCGATTTTCGTTTTTCCTCCGCCATTTCCACAATTTTTGAGATATCAATCTGATTCTTTCACTGTCTTATTCGGTTTCGGATTCCGCATCCAAAACGCCCTGGATCATTTTAGTATCTCAAGAATTACGGAAATGGCGAGCGTTTTACGAAAATCGCAAAAAATCCTGACCTACCCCCTTCAGATTTTTGCGAAAAATTAAATTTTTGAAAAGTACAACTATTATACATTGATCTGGCGTAGAATTTCCCAACTAAAACAATGGTACAAGTTTCAGACGGCTATCTCAAAAATTGAGTGAATGCCGAACGAAAAACTGCTTTAACTTGAACGTTTTTTGCGATTTTCATTATTGGCGCGCCATTTCTGTAATTTTCGAGCTATTAACCAGTCAAGTGTGTTATGAGCTAACTCATGAGTAGTGCAGTAATACTGAATCTTTGATTATTCCGATTAGAAATAGAATTGTTCATATTATACAATAAAGTCGTTTTTTTAACCCAATATTTTAGTAGCGACACTTATTCTGTGTTTGACGACTGTACCCGTCAACGCTTGATTATCGCAACACACACTGGTGTGCGCTCTGCACAGAGATCGCCACACTTAACTGGTTAATCACCGATTCCTTCTGTGTTCGTAACTGAAACAGCGGTTTCTCTTCGTTCCTAAGAATCGTCCTACTTCTCAGTGTTTTTCCACCCTCCTATTCTCACCCCACACTGTCTCAACTTGCCGCGTCTTGCACCAATTTATCTTCCGGGGACAAAAATAAGGAGCCCGTTGGATAGAGGACGGCTAGGAGAGAGTTAGGTGTGGAGTATGAGTGGGATTCGTTGCAGGTAACACGGTTGGTAGCCGTGGATGCAGGGCAACCCCCTCAGGATGGGTAGGACCATCGTTTGTCATCGCTGAATAATCGCGGAGGACTGGATGGGCGGCGATGGGGGTGCAAAAGGAGGTTGAATGTCGAGGGTGGTGATGGGCGGTGGTGGAAGGGGATTGAAGTCAGTGCGGTAGGGGCGTTTAAAAGTACAATGGAGACCATTTACCCTCGACTCTCTTGTAGCGGTCCGTTCACCCTCTCACCCCTCTCCCCCTCTCATCCCCCAAGTTCCTTCGCCGGGTCAGGAAAGTGCCTTGCAAGAGGTTGGAATTCACCTCATTGATGCAAGCATGCCTTCGTGTCTGTGAAGACTCAACTATTTCGCTGGAAACGGAAGGCGGTAGCGTCGTTCTTTTTAACGGAGGACATTTGATAACGTTGTACAGGATATAATAGAATTTCGTAAGAGTAATGATAACAACGGTGTATACCCGGCCACGGTAATGACGGTAATAAGCTTCTGAATGCGCCTTTTGAATATCGCTATGATTTACCATGTGATAATGCGTTCGTAGCATCTTTCGAGGTAATTTGTCACTGTCGGTGATCCACGTCGTGGATGGTAACGGCAGTTCAGCCTTCCCTCCCCCATCCCCATCCCCCCCCCCCCACCCATGGTAAACACCGTTACGCGTGAATTATCAACCCCACGTGTATTAATGTTAATAGGTTGATTTTATTATGTGCGTTTACATTTATGAGAAGTTTAGGGGATCCCTGGAAGTAGAGATATTTTTCGCTTTACACATTGAATGATAGTAAATATGGATTGTTCGTGTTCCGGGCACGTGTTGTAAACGTTGGAGAGTTCCGCGATGTGTTGTGTAAAACTGGTACGTGTATACGTATAGAATGTACGTATAGAATCTTCTTGCCCCGCCGTCGGTATTGGCACGAGTGTAAAGCCTGAACCCATGTATCGTGTTTCTCCGTAAATTGAGATTGATCGTTCTAACGTAGTTCGTTTTATAACACACAGCGTATTACGAGACGTTTCGTAGTTCGTTGATCAAATACCGCAGCGCTGACGTTCGTACGTTCGTTTTTACGTTACCATTAACACTTTCCACTAAGTTTCCTAATTCGATCTAACGAATCCGCTTGCAATACCTGTTTTTCTCTTTCGACGTTTACAACGCGGCTGAGTTCGTATAAAATGAAAACTACCGGGAGAAAATCGTAAAATGTTTGAAAGGTGGGTTTTTTTAGGATCGTTCGTTTTTCAATTTCCCTATATTCACACCGTTCTATACATATACATAACGACCGTTGGGCGTAGCACGCGCGAAGAGTGATTACTGATACGAGATTCTTCGCGGCATCAATAATCATTATGCCGCGCGGCAAGAAGACGACGGGCCATCCGTTCTAATTACTCAAGATGGGCTTGTACATCAACATTTGCGCACGAATCGCAAACGTCTCGGTTGCGGGATCGATGCAGCCCGTATATACATATATCTAACGGATCGGTCAGCTCGACAGTGACTCGAGTTATGCCTAATGCCTAAGTGATCCAATCTGTAATGCTAAATGCTATCTCTATGTGACTGCGGAGTATGACAGAAACTGATCGATGAACAGCATTCACATAATAGGGACAAGCTTGGCGCGATTCCGAATGCGAAATATGCGAAATATCATAATCACACGATACGGATCGGTATCTCTATTACAAACCAAAGCGTACTAATTTATTAATGATACTTTGATAACGTGATTGCGGGAACATTTCGTTGGATTCTATATAATCGTTGACGTATCTACGAATCATTATCGGAGGGATGGGAATCTATGAAACTACGGGTTGTTTTTTCCCTGCACCTTTTTAAGTATGGCAGTTTTTAATACATCGTCAGGGTTATAAACCCCATTTTAATCCGTCGCTTTAGTAGCAGACCCCTTTCTTTTCATCTTCCACGGTTCGTGGCTGAAACTGAAAAAGCTTTTCCGGCATTTAGAACGCGTACGTAAGAGGAGCGATTTACAAAGGAGAAAGAAAATGAAATGGGTGGGCTTACTATTTATAATGCTTAAGCGACAGTATTTGGGTTAACCTCGGATCGAGTGGTTGAGAAAAATTATGTCACAATGCACGCGTTTGCGGTGAAATTACATATCAAAGTTGCGACCGACTGTCAGCAAAATCCTAGGAAATTGACGCGTGTCATCATCAGCAACTGCTGACCGCCGAATATGATACCTGTATTTACCATTACACGATATTCCCATTACCGTAAGCATCGATCATGTATTAAACTGTAATTAATACAACTAGACTCGGTTATTGATTATCGGTGGAAAGGAAAGATTATCAGATTTCGTTATTTATTTTATCCCTCCGCGGACGTGTTGGTATGATTATTGGCTGGCTTGGTCTGATTTCCCGCAGCTTTTTCATGTCCAAGTAAATGATGGATGCGGTATTCACGATATTGAAAGTGTTCCGTACACAGACTACGTATACGTTTAATATAATGTCACAAAGATGCGAAATATTTCAGGTAATAGAGTTATAAACCGACTACCCTGTTTCGCCTCGTATTTTCGCTTTGATATCAGAAATCAAATTTTCTCACAAACAGCAACGAGTTATTTAAAAAACACTCCATTTATCTACGTACCTACGTACACATATGTCTCAAACGAAATCCACGATTCCCTGGAAAAGTGTATCCACGTTTCCCCTCCAATCGGCGCCCCGTGATCGTCACTCCTTACCAACAGAAATTACAATCGCGTGACTCCGTCCCGTTCATCCTGCGGGACACAATGAACCGACTTAGCTGAAAAATGGAGCCACATCGCATAGAATCGCCGTCGATAACCTCACACGTAACGTCGTTAGCAACGACGATGGTCACGTTATTTACGAGGGAGCGACGTGTCTCGAATCAATTGGAACGACGAGCCAAATCGCGTCGTCGTTCTCGGCCATTTGCGAGCGGCTGTTTCGGATCGAAGGTGAGGAGGGGGATAGGGGAAGAAGGGGATCGTTTCTTACGGGTTGTTAGCCCCGATCCTACGAGCCATTACCGACATTACGTTATCTCGACGCGGCACTGAATGTTATCGCTCGCCTTCTACTTCCCCCACCCGATGTCCGTGTCGTCGTCGAACGCCTCCCTGAGCTATTGCTCCACCGAAGATAATCTCGGTTGCATGACTGGAGGGTTGTCATAAACCAACCACCCCTTTCCCCCCCACCCCCCTCTCCCTCTCCCTCTCCCTCTTGCCACGCTCACGAAAGAGACGCCCCACGCACATTCACCCATCCGTCGTACCTGAATGCAAGCATGAAAAGGAAGAATCACGTGGCGTATCTACGAGAAGAGACGCACGAACACCGATGAAACTTTCCTCTCCCTGTAAATCCAACACACATGGGATAGTGTGTACGAACTCGTGACGGTGGTGGTTGATACTTTACCGGACCCCCTGGGCAGATGCAATCTGCTACGTTCACCCCCCCCCCTCCCTCCCCTGCACCCTTCGGGTGTTCTGCGCCACCATCACACCACCTTGAGTAAGACCGTTTTCGTGTCAATGGACGATGAATCCCATCTGTAGGCTTTATCTTGGCAACACGCCTGTTAGGTATAGGTAGTAGGTATATCTCGTACGTGTACTTTATGATTTACGCTACTTCGCATGTGCGGGTCTTTGGTTTAATCGAGATAGATCAATAGTTTTTTTTGTATCGATGCTCGGATGTGATTTATAGGTTATCATGGTCGAGGGTATGATTTTTTCGGTTGTTTTGGTGTTTTTGTAGATTACAGTCTCGAGAGGGATTTGAGTTTTTGTTTTCTGTCGGTGTCGTATGTTGTTGTTGATAAATCATAGGATAACGTAGTCGATTAATATCTATCGCAGGGTCGCCGCGAAGTAGAATTGTTAAATATGTATGTGTTTGAGAAACTTTTTACTTTTGCCGAGACACGTATATACGGGTATGGAAAAACCGTGCGACGATGTTGTGTTGTGTACACACACGTGGTATTTTTCGTTTTGCATGCCGTGATACTACACCGCTCTACAGTTTATGCAGAATCGTGCAATTTATTTGATACAGTATTACAGTCGTTCCGTGGAATACAGAACTCGCCCAGTGTTTCGATTTCGCGTCAGCTATTTTCAATATATTCTCGCCGGTAAACGAGAAATTTTCCAGACGCGTTGCCCGTAGTCAAATTCTAGAAGCAGCCCACATAGATCAAGACTTTTCATGGCCAATGGTTGCAAACGGCAGTGATATTTACCACACGCTAATATTGGTCTTTGCTATTGGCTGTTTGCTGGTAAATAGGACTTTTCTCCTACCAGTCGAATACTTGGTCGACATGGAAGCGCCAACGAAATTCAATGCGACCATTTCGCTTTTTCAAACGGCTGACTTAGTCAAGTGAACGCCTTCATTGCTTAAGTGCAGGGAAATGCGGGCACGCGAAAAGAAAAAGAAACAACGAGAAATCGATCGCTTGGAAATCGTTGGGGAATCATTTTAATAATACATTAATAAACGAACGTTCTTGTACCGACAATACACTTACACAACGTTGCGATATCATTTATGACGGTGTTTCTATACGACGGTCTCTCTGTTTTTATATTATACCTCCCACCAAAAGTGGGGGGGATGCTTTCGCGAAAGCATTAACGCGTCACCCTAACATTTACATCGATCTATAGAAAGGTATTAAAAATGCTCGAGCCATGTTGTTCGCTCGATTGCGCTCGCGTGACAGTTCCGCGGTGGGCTCTTTATATGCTTCTATAAAAAGAAAACTCGTTACGTAGAGCTTTTATATACATCGCAGGACATAAGCCATGGAGGCAACTCGGTCACGCGATATACGAATGAACCATCCACTCTCGTCGTGAATGTCTTTATCTAGCCTATTACCACAATGCTTCCTTACTGAGCGTTAAAAGCTGAGTAATTTTCTCCTTAATCCGGAAGACAATTGTCGGTTGTGAAGAGGATATGGAAATTAATCGTCGATGTAAAACGACATGATTAACGAGTGTCGCTTGGTGCCCAATCATCAATCATTCTTTCAGAATGTTGTGGTATACTGTACGTTTGCAGTAGTCATGCGACAGCGGTGGTCAGGCACGAACCTATCGTTTAAGTAGTTGCAGTTGATTTTAGTCGGACAGTTGTCACTCACTAGATGAAGGCTGGATAGAAAAAAAGGGCTGCGAGTGTCGTTTCAGTCGATTTTTTGTTTCTCCTTTAAATGAGATGTTGTGGAAATATGAAATATTTATAAAAAATTTATAAACCTACCTCGGAGAAGTATGAACCACGTAACAAGATTTTTTTACCGGGTATTCAGAATAAATCTCATTTTACTTGCGGAAAAACTGGTTTTGAAATTGTTACCGTTTGATAATTGCAACGTTTTTCATCTCTACTCATCCGATGTTTCTTAACGTTGTGAAATTTATTATTTTTTAAGTCGAAATATAAGTATTAACTTTTTTCTATAAAAAGACTAAATATTTTAATGGTATTTATCTATACTGAATTTGATATGAGTTTCGCTTCGAGGATCTGAATTCCCGGCTTTCCGTGGAATAACCGTAAAAGAGATAAATCGTCTTTCGGCATGGTTAGACGAGGGATGATTATAGCCGTACTCATAATAATTGGACGACGGTCATAGGGCGATTATTATCAAGCCGGAGCAGAGCAGCGGTCATGATGGAATAATCACGATGCCATTACAATCAGACAGCACAGGACAGTCGAGCTATAATTAGATGGCGATCATTGGGCAGTCACGATCGAACCGCAATCATGAGATGTACTCATAAGCTGGTATTTGTTCGCGTGTATTAAAAAAGAACAACAACGAATCCTGAATACATGGAAAAGAAGCCTTGACGGTGGTGTGTTTTAAATGATGTCTCCAATTTCAATCGAACAAACGTTCCATGGACACGAGAGCGACTCCAATGATTTCACGTTTCCCCTTGTTTTTTTTTATTAGAGCTTCGTTGGCTTAAATAAGCTCGACCCCCTGATAAGAATCTCAGGTGAAGTAAAATAAATTACATTCGTAATACCGAGTGGCCAACCCTATTACCTCGGTCTGCGAGCCACTTTCGCCATTGCGTCCACTTCTCTCTTCCCTGCCACCTTCCCATTCATTGGGCGGAAATAGCGGAAGCGGAACGAACCCGAAGGTTGAAACGACGAGATATTTTTTCTCAATTTCCTCTCTCCCTATGCCTTCTAAACCGGTCACGGATCTCTCTTAATTTTGCCAACATTCAGCGTCATTACGTTACTGATTTCGCGCAAACGTACAATTATGAATTATTCACGCGTTAATAATTATTTCTATTCCAATTAAATCCTTTGAATCGATATGTATACAATCTATGTGATAATCGACAAGGAAAATATTTCCCGATGTTTAGATAAACCCTGTCTGTCACGTTAATACATGATTTCCCATACCAAACTTTACATACGATTACGCTCGACTATTCTTGAATCATCGTCGTCGTCGTTGTAGTTTAACACGATGGTCGAAATCTGTCCCGAAGTACGCTATCTCACGATCTCCAGACAACGTACGTACGTACATACGTAGGACGTGAACGTCCGTAATGACAGTAATTATGATAGCGCGTTAAGCATCCTTACCCGACCAGGCTGTTTCCTCGTTACGACGACGCTCGCGTCGAGGTGTGTACACACAAACCGATGGTTAATGGACCGTGGCAATAAAGCGAGCGGTGTTACATCGATTACAACTCCGAAACGGAACTTTCCGCGATCCGGCAATAACTCTAAATATCGAGGTATCGACCCGTGCCCTCGTTTCTCCGGATTAGTTCGGCCCGCTTACCCGGTCGCGGTAAGTAACGTTCGTTTCGCGCCACCCGTTACACAGGACCCTCCATTCTCGAGGACACTTCTGTCCGCCTTCGTCCTCCTCTCTTTCTCACCCCACGCGTCGTTTTTTCGCTTTTGTTATTTTCCATCGTTTCGGTCGTTAAACCGGTATATAATTTACACGAAGTCCAACGGCCGGACTGTTCGCAACCCTGGGCTCTTCCGACCAGTTATTTTCGTGGTGGAAGTATCTCTTTCACCCTCTCTCTCTCTCTCTCTTTGTCGTTCTCTGTCTCTGTACTACGGTCGTAGCCAGGAGTAAGGAAAAATAAAAGTAAGTTTCTTAAGGACGATTAATCGTGATATACTGTACCTATTTAGAAACGTTTTTCCGATCGCCACGCAATTAGGACGTTTAAGTGAGCGTCCCGCATGACGCACTTCATGGGGTTACTTCCGTGACCGGCTGGTGTAACGGGATTTATTTAATTGCACCCCCGCAACCCGGAGCGAGACGTCGTAACGTTGTTTTTATTATCGCGGAAATTGTTCCGGCCGTGGTTTATTTCAATATTCGTGTTTTTCCTCGATTTTTTGTTGTCCCTGTTTTTTTTTTGTTGTAATTTTAACGAGACCACCTGCGCTAACGATAGAACGTGCATCCAATTACTTTCATACTTTGCACCGTGTAATTGTTAATTTCACGTGTTTTTTTGTCCTTAATTGAATGTTCGAGGGTACGTTTTGTACGGAATTTTATCGTCAACTACGATCTCTTTCGTTGAAATCCGGATGGATTTACGATATCGACCTTGACGAAATAATCAGTCCTGGTTTCTCTCGCGCGTCGCGGAATTGTACGTGTATCCTATTACAGAATTCGCCGCGCGATACTATCGGCCGTTATCTGGTGGAAATATCGCGGAACGTTTCTGAAAAGCGGTTTCACCTCCATACACAGGTTTGGTTACCTAAACGGTGTTCCGTTACATCGTGCTTTCATCGACCCTAATCTCACGCCTCGACCTTCTACCTTCTAACGCTAGGACAATACATTCATGCGCTTTGTGATTCAGCAACAAGTATTCACCGTTACGCCGCGGCGAATACGAGGAGGCGAATTTCCGTGAGAATCGTTGCGGATTGCGAGGCATAATAAAATAGACACAAATTGCCTGAGTGTGCATAGATGTTAGACGAAGTCGCGCAGTTGTTCGATACTCACGGAAACCGTTTTCGAGGGCGTGCAATATTAAGAGCCCACCCCTGTCGGTTCACCTCTCATCCCCTCTCTAACGTTGGAATTGAACACGTCGAATTCATGAGACAACTTTCGTCGAAGTTCGCAACGGCGAAGGACCCCTTCCCTCCCCCTCCCCCTACCTCTCTCCCTCTCCCACGAAGTTTCGGTGTTAAGCTTTGAAATTCGCAATTGGAAAACTGTCGTTCTCCGTTTCCCCCCTCTCTATCCTCAGCCCTCTCTTTTTCTACTATTTTTCCTTTCCCTTCCCCCCCTGGTAATATAATCTCCGGTTGCACGTTTCCACCGGTCTACTTAATTAAAATTATCAAGAACACATATACGTATATACATATACCCTATATTACCCGAAGATTACTTCGACCCGCACGATTGTTCCCGTACGCGGGGGAATTGGAAATTGAAAATTGGAGTATTTCACGATAGAACAAAAACACATCCCTTTGTCGTCGACAGCGCGTTCCGAAAAGAAAAAAAAATGTCATTCCGAAAAAGATATATGAAACGTTACCAAACAGCTCGACCGTAACGAATGGAGTTACAAAACAACAAGAGAAAAAAAAAAGAATGTTTTTATTTCGCTTTTCCTTATCATCGAACGTACAGGGTGGAACAGCCGGGGGTCCGGTCAGATCGATATCGGAATACTTTTGCGAGGCGAAGCCTGATAAAAATCGTCCGATACGGACCACGCCGGCCGGATTTATCCACCTTTCCAGAATCGGTGATAGGAACTTACCACTCTTTCGCCCGGGTCATAGATGAGATACGGGAGGGTTGAGGGTTACGAATAAAACGGAAGGAGGGTTGACGAATAGCTGCCCCGAAGGTAGGCGACCGTGAAGAGGAACTTCTACCTGCCACGAACTTGGAAATCCTTTTATTTGCTCCCTTCGTGACGGGACTAAACGTGCCTGTCGTGGGGTAGTTTTGAGGGTGCACAGGGATCGAAGAAGGGCTCCCTCTCTCTCCCCTCCCTCCCTCCCCTACCCCACCCCCGTTCACCCTCACCTTACGCGGTAGGATTCGAGTACGTTGGAATAGAGTCGAAGAGAGAGAGTATGGGGCAATAAGGGGTTGGAAATGAGGAGGATCGAGGAGGGGTAGTATCGCGGCGGCGTACCCGTGCTTTTCTTTTAACGAGCCGGTCGAGCAGCAAAGTTCTTTTTGCCGCTATTAACTTGGTCCCTCGCGGGGCCGCGGGGGAAAACGGGTTCATGTAAAATTCATCCGAGGTTACCACTGCCATTCCCAGGGGAGAGGGATGAAAGAAATGAAGTTTTATGAAATTTACCCTTTCGTCGTATCCCTCGCTGCTACACCGGGATATACGGGGTTACTCTTCTAATACCTTCCCTCATTCGTTTGTCTTTTCGACGACGGTTCATCACAACGTTATGGAACCTCATCGTGACATATGAGTTTTATGGGACGACTTTCATACAGCGGTTCCGTCTGTGACGCGTGTAATGAGAATATTTTTTCATGTTCGTCCCGACTGTATGTATATATGTATGTATTTTTTGTATTTTTTGTGTTACAGATTAAATGGCCTGAGTATTCAACGGTACCAGCGAAAAAACGGGCGTCGCGATGGGGTGAAAAGGTTAGTTATGCGTAATAAAATTTTTATTTCACGTATGCAACGGGATTTTGAATGTCTCCACTATAAAATTGTACGTCGTTGTAAAGCGTTGCATGTCGAAGATTGAAATACATATATGTGTATGGTAATTCGTCTATTACTCGACTACGAAAAGTATAGTAAACTTCGACATCGACAAATTTATACTCGCCGTATTTTAGTGTCGATGAAAAACTTTCGAATTACTTACCTACAATATTCTTCGATTTTTCCTCGCTGAATCCGCAGACCAACATAATGTCCTGTTTTTCGTTATCGTTTATAAGTCGCTCGTTTTTTGTTATCATCCTTCTCTACTTGATCGCAATAACACGTTGATCTTTATGGCTCCTTCACGCCGGACAGTTTCGCTTCCATCGGACGTCATGCTGTTTACAGATCTCTCGACCTAGCTGTATCTGGACACTCTTCCCATTCGCGAAACATATGGTATGAACGTCTGAAGTGCCGTGAAAGTAGGACCGTATTTTCCGCGTTACCTTTGCCAAAGGATTGAAGTAGAAGGGGTACAGTTATTGCTAGTAATTTAATGTTAGACCTGTGTGTACCCCCTCTGATTCTTTCTCGAGAAGGATAAGAGTTCGCGAGAGCGCAATAACGTCGGTGAAATGGCACTGAAACGGCAAAAACTTTCGTGTGAGATTGCCGGTGACATCGTCGTACAAATATACGGAGAGGGAGAGAGAGAGAGAGAGAGAAAGAGAGAGAGGGGGAGAGCATTGGTACAAAGGTAACGCTTATTATTTTTTGACGAGTCACAGATAGCATCTTATTGTTCTTGCTCTAACACTTTTCTTCCGTTTGACGATAAGACCTCTGTAAATATTCGTTGCTTGAAAATATGCGGATTGTAATAAAATACACCGCGTCGTAGACTTGGAACGAGCAGTTTCCGGTAGAAACGGAAATTAGTAAAAGTAGAGATATATTCGGACGATAAACTTTCACTCTTTTTGTTTTTAACAGCGGTAGTAGAGTATACGTGACACTACTCGGAAAAGTTCACGGGCAACAAGTGCCTTGTCCTTCCTTTATCACTCGTTCTTATCACATTTGCATAACACTCATAAACCATCTTTCCTGTGGATAGACAGCTAGTTTACACAAAGTGTCCTGTAATGATATTTCTACGCAAATTAAACCACAACCCACATGTGTCCCTACCTAAGCATTCCCCTCAACAATGCGTCGTTAGTCTTTGCATCGATGTAAAGTCGCGTTACATGTTCCCTTTCCCCATCAGCGAATCAAAACGGTGTGCTCGTTTCAACCAATTGCTTTCTCATCGCTCCGAGTGCAGCGATAAATGAACGCGCTCCCTTTTGTGAACATCTGGATCCATAATTACCTTTTGCTTAACGTGCATCGGTGGCAGCGATGATTACAGAATCCGTGACACGACGCGCATCTACCATTACCCCGGGATAGGGGTTGGATACCTGACGGAAACTTACCCTCCACCCTGTGCCGTGTCGCGCGAGAATATTTACCCGAGCAGTGTTCAGCGCTTTCCGCGCTAATAAACCGTTCCTCCTGCTACCGTCGCTAATTACTCGACGAACGAACCCTACAAACCCCGCCGCAGTCTCTACCCCCCTCCCCCCCCCGCTCTCTCTCTCTGTCTCCTCCTCTCACCACCCCTTCCTCACCCTATCCGTCGAAACACCGCCACGTCTCTCCTCGAATCTCACACCCCTTTGAGCTCGCAACTGCCTTACTTCTCTACCACCGACTCCGAAGATATTTCCGGCATTTCTCTCTTCGCTCTCGGGGATTCGCTGTTCTTGCCCCATTAATGGCTGGCTCGCTGTCTCTCGGTGATGGAGAACAAGCCCGATGATTTTCACGGTAATCAGTCGCCCGCTTTATTGTGCTGGGATAGGAGGATGGAGATGAGAGTTATATCGTACTATGTTTCAGGAATGCGTACCTTCTTTTTTTTTTGTATTATTTATCATGGAATTGGGGATTGTAAGTAAAAGGGAATTTAGCTTTTAGATGGGAGAATGATTTATGGAAATTACTTTGTGTTATTTATTCGGTAAATTAATGGGTGGAGAGAAAATTAAGTATTGCATGATTTTAACGTGAGATTTAAAATTGGCGATGATTAATCATTGACTAGCTGGGTATGACGGTTATAAAATGGGGTGGGGGGTGGGGGAGTGTGAAATGTTTAAAATCCGCAATCCCTTTTCATGTTATACCAACCTAATAAACGGAGTGGAAGTCGGTGAGAACTTTCGTTCGAACATAAGAAAGAGGGAATAGAGTTAGTGAGAGAAATAGAATTAGAGGGTACGAGTGGAAGACGTTAAACTCGAATAATTAAGGGTAGCGAGAGGTAGCGGGCACCTTTAATTCGGTACGTTGCGCTCGTTAATATTAAATTCAGTCGGCGGTGAAAGAGGAGAACCCGCCCGCTAATTTCCTTTCACGCTGAAGTTACGTATTATGAAGAAGTCGAACTTTCGAGATACCTCGCTGGGTTGTAAAGAAACTGAAACTATAAACTGCCTAACTAACGATGAAATTACTCGAGATTTATTAAAAAATTTCCTCGATCTCTACGGATCGGTCTCGAACGATCGTCTAAGAATGTGCCGCACAAAAAATCAAGAAAAAAAAGAGAGAAGAAGAATAAGAATATATACAGATCGGTGCAAGAAGAAAGAAGAACAAAGAAAAAGTATCCCTATCGCCAAGATTATTATTAACACCATCTTTCATCACGAGAATCCTATCGAAAATGATTCGTTAAGGACTATCCAACCCAAAAGTACAGTTACTCTCGAACGTTAGGGTGTCTGGGACGTCTTCTTTGCGACGAGCCAGTTGTTTCGGTCAGGATATCCGTGAACGGCGTCCTGCTTACGAGCGGAGACGTCAGTCTCGGATTCCCAGAGGGTTTAATTAAGAGGGCGTGTTGTCGGTGGCTCGTCGTTGATCAATAGCTCAAGGGGTGCCGTCTACCACAACTCTCTTTGTCTCTCTACGCCGACGTTCACCGTTTCCGTTCTCCCTCGCACACACACTCACACATACACACACACACACACACACACACACGTTCGCACGCTTCACTTATCGTCCCCCGGACAAATCTGTCTTTCTCTTTCTAAAGCGCGCTTCGATTTCTGCCGGGTTGGACACTAATACCCGGCCGAGCTCTTTGATGTCGTCGGCTGGAAGATGCTGTCATCGTGTCGTCATGGATACTCCCGGTACTTTACGAAAAGGAGCAGACCTCTTGTCCTCCTTTCCCTGAGAAATTAAGCGATCTTCCCTTACGTCGGCCGGGACACCGCGGAAAGAGCATTTGATGATAATGCGTATCACCGTGTAAAAGGAACCGCAAAAATGGCTTCACTACCTGGTACTGTGTGCGTGTCCGCAGTTACAACTACTAACGCTTCGCGTAGGTGTCTATTTTTGAATTACTTTCTTATGACTCGTTTCTTTTGGAATAGGACGATAGTTTAGATATAGTATGAAATCATGTTATAAATCAATACTCATTATATCGAACAAACTGTCACTCCGTCGCGACGGTCTCCTTTGTAACGGTGTTACACACCGAGAATAATAACAGCTTATGATCGAAACTCTATCACTTTTAGTTGTTAGCTTATATCAGAGCCGATGGTTGTTAAATACGATATCCTTGTCGCGTACGGTCTACTTGAGATTATGTTTTAATGGACTCGACAACAAACGAATATCCTCTTACATTCTCTTTATGAAACTTTACAAGGGGTGACAAGTAACTACTTAAACCCTTCGTGCTCTATTGTCCGCGTACTTTTCTCTGGCACACAATGCAACCTTATGGTCAACGGACTCTTCCCTTTCCCATCTCGATAATTTGTTAAAACAGATCTTTTTTTCATTCGTCTGAAGTCGAACTTCATAAACGACACGTAATATACATTCGTTCCAAAATTTCCCCTGACAATTCGACTTTCAAGGTTTGTCTTACGCACCGATAGACGCGAAACGTTCGCGCGGGACGAAGTTACGAGCAGCCGCCGAGCTCGCTGTTGTCAAATTAATCGGCGAACTCGTAACGGTGGCTCGGCTAAACGTGCGTCTCGTTGTGGAAACGTTCCCAGATTGTCCGCCACGAGCTGCCGATCGCAATGTTCTAAACCACTTAACCACGGATGGCGCGCCGCACGGCGGTTAGATGAGCATCGAAAACGCCCGACCCACCGCCGTAGCGAAACTCCCGGGAGCGCTACTAAATCCCGGGGACTTCCGGAATTCGCGGTATCAGCGTTCATCCCCGAATTCGGGATTAGCAGGCCGTGTGTGCGTGCGGGAAGAAGAAGGGAACGCGACGGCGCTTGTTTGTTTGTTACCGGAGTTAACGTTAATCCACGTGAAACGCGAATACCGCCCGGATAATTTCTGACTTGTTACGAAGGGGGTGGAGGGAGGAGAGGGGAGGGAGAGGAGGGAAGAGGCCAAAGCGATAGAACGTGGAATTAGATTAACTTGCGTTATAAATGCTGTACCGTTAGGTCTCGGTTCTACTCGGTAGATTTTGCACGCGAGAAACTCAAATTTGATGGACGCTCTTGAGCGGCACGAATATCCCGGAGAATTCGATAGAACGGGATTTGGAATTGGGTCGTTTGTTTAAAGATACTTCTCGATGGATTTTAGACAGAAGGATTTAGATTTTCAGATTCGTTGGGACTCGTACGGGAATAGTTTGAAGTTTCGTGTTTTTTCTGTGTTGTTCGATAAAAATGGGGAAGAGAAAATTAATCGTTTTTTTTTTCTTTTATCTAGTTGGTAAGAGCGTCAAATAAATTTTCTGATTTTTCTTTGGGAAATTTTTCTATCCTAACAACCGACAAAATCCCACCGTACTAAAGCGATTCTATTCGCCGCACGCCAACGTACCCTTTTCACTAAAATGCTCGGAATTTTTCGTACGCCGCAAGACAGCTTGTAAACGTTACACAGATTCCACAAGTGTAGACTGCCAACGATTTACGCGGAATCATAGCCTAATGAAAACATGAAAAAGAAGAAAGAGGTCGAATGAAAGAATAGATGAAATACCAAAGCTAGATTAAAAGAATAAACGTGAGAGAGGCAAAGAAACCTACACATACCCATACACATACAACAATAATATATAATACACATCTATATATACCTATATATATATAAAAAAAAAGACCGCAGGGAATAGAAACGAATGGAAACAAAGAGAACGCTAGCAACAGAGGGAGAGAAGATCTATCGAAATAACGTATACAGCCATAAATCGAAGGTGTGTTGCCGACGCAGCAACAGTGTTACCAACTACACACGGCAAAGGGGTGGAAATGGTAGTTCTATGTACGCAAATACACTCGCGTGCACGGTTCTGCACGTTCGTGTGCTTTTGAAAGGGTGGGGGTGGGGGAGGGGGTGGTTGGATGGAAGCGAACAGAAGATAGGGATATTAATCCACAAGTAACTCACCGCACAGTAAACCCCGTCGGGTTGTACCGGGTGTCCCGCTAAAACTGAGCACCGGGACCACTGATTTACGTTCGAAGTCGCCGCGAAGTTCCCGGAGCGAGGCACGAGTTTACCAGGCTTTTTGGCACGTCCGTGGCCCCTGACTAATTGCTAAGCTCCGACGTGGCGCCGCTAATTCGACGCTTATCAAGACTGGCACGTTTAAGGTAAGCCACGTGCACTTTCGGCGTAACGCCTTCGAGCCGCTCCGCGAGTCTTGTTATTAATAAGTACCCACTCGAGACGGAATATTACGCCACCCGGGAACACCTGCGAGTTAAGTGTTTTGTTTCAGATAATAATTATACGCCGGGTCGTAGGTAGTCGGTAGCTTCTTGCTTCCGTCTACGGGAAACTTTATTAATGACGCTTTCGGTAGGCTTTAAAACGATGTATCAATTGTTCGATATATTTTCCAACGGATAACGTGTAACACCTTGCGATGGAAGGATAATTTGTTATAGGGTTAGATACGTGGATTCTGTGTCGTTTTATAGGAACGCAAATATTCATGTACCTTAGCCAACGGGGCTAAAGTAATTCTAGTTTTGTAGGTAAAGAATGAAACTGTTTTAACGAAACGTTTGAAAATCATCGAGGCTTTTTTTTTTTCGAAATAGGACTAGCCTTTTGTGTAACGTGTATTATGGAGGGCGGTTGACACGAATCTCAAGATCTGTGTTCTATTTTACTGACCCATAACGTGAGATAAAGCAGCCCGATGTGCGGAAAGTTGCCGTGTGGTTTTCGAAAATTAGGACACGCGCGACGATGTTACATACATGTATTAAGAGAGGATGTACCCGTACTTCGCTCGGCGTGCGTTACCTATGTAGAGACGAACGTTACACGTTACATCAAACGTATGAAGTTGCATTCTCTGAAATTGACGGGGCGTAACCGTTCTGTGAAATATAGTCTCGCCGCCACGTAATACATACATACATACGTACAACGTGTAATACCTAACTCGTCGAAGTAAATGAATGATAAATAGAGTTCCGTGTTTCTGCATTAGCGGAAGATAAATCTCATTAGATAGAGAAATACGTGTCTGACAGATAGTACAATGGCTCGCAGACGGTTAACCAAGGAATTAATATCTTGGCAACGTCGCTTTTTGCTGGAATTGCCAAAGGGGATGGCAGAAGGGTCGTAGTTTTCCATTATTTTTTTTTCCCCTCCGGCACCTCGCACTCGCGAAAGCACGTGATAAATGAATTGGATGTAATCCGAATGCCCATTGTTTCGCTTTAACGAGGGTTCCAACGAATGCGTTATGTCGGGGGAACACGTGGAAGTGTCGACGACTTTAAACGAGATATTACGGCCTGTTAGAAACGTCTGCGTATGAACGGACGAATGGAATTCCCGACAAAGCAGCACGAATCTTCGCCGCTTTTACGTTTATTCATTTCATTCCCCGCGACTTCGGATCGATTCTTGATCGTGCATACGAAGCTGCCCGTGGAATTGAATGGTTCTACGTGAAATACGATTTATCCGTCCTTAGTCAATGGTGTATTTTGTTTTAAATCGAAGCACTACACTTTTATTCATCGGATGTTATTCTTTGACATCGCTGAATATCGTTATGTGTTTCATTTTACCTATTCTTATTGTGGCGGTGATTGTCGAAGGAATTGAAAGATATCTACTTGATTCGCTATGATATCCATCGTATGGTAATTACGAAATTGAAGGAGGAAAATGTGGATGAATGACACGTGGAATAGCGAAACGATAGCCGATAATAAATGAACATTTGTTTCTCGGATACGTGGCCGCCGTCACCGGCGTGCAATTTCGATGAGCACGCCAATTCGTATCGCGAAAGTTGTTTACGACCGCGCCGAAAAATACCGAAAAGCTCCGGGCTCGCTTTCGCAACGGGAATAAAATATTTTCGAGAGCGTGTGCGGCAAACCCAACCGGTATCCGCGATTTATTGGTTTTCCACGACTTTTGCAAAAATTTCGAACCGCCACGGTTGTCACGGTATTTTCTCGCCGACTTCCGTTTCAGCTCGACGAATTTACCGTCGGTCGAAGCGATTCGACGGACTTAAAAGAAAAAATTAAAATTCTCTCGATCGCATTGATATCGCGCGAACCAATTTATTCCGATTTTTTGTTTTTCACCTCTCCGCCACCGTGAAATTGCTTTTTCCAGATAGCGTTTACCCTTCGAACACGTTTTAAACTGTCTTCCGTGTGTTTACGTGATTTTCAATTAACCGGCCCACCGTCTCGTCTCAATCGCTTGGACCTAAGTCATAATAGCCGTGCGGTACTCGTACTTCCTGGAACCAATTGTTATCGCTAACTACCACGAGGGAAGATTTTATGGAGATCGACGACTTCCTGTGCCATCCACGATGGCCACCCTTTCATTAAGTGCACGATGCGCGGCTGTCATCAAGGTGAATCCATAAGGCAGCGATTTTCCACGAATGATTACACATTAACCAATATCCCGGTACCAGGTATGCGCTACGTCACGCGAATACGTTTCATTCGTTTGATCAATGAAGTTTTTTTTTTCGCGGCGAACAAAACCACCGTTGGAAAGCATACGGAAATACGCGTCGATTCGATGCGGGTTCGAATCTGAGGTTACACTTTTAACTTAAAATTCCCCCTTGAAAATATCCCGCGTTAAATTGACCGGAAATGTTCGTTCGGTCGTTCAATTCCGACGTTATAAATCGATGTTCAATTTTAGATTGATTGTCGTAGTATATAAATGGTACACCAGTTTGTTGCTTGTACAGCACAAAGAATGATTTTAAGAGGAGTGGGTGATCTAATAGCATCGTTAACGTCATTAAAGTTCTCTGATTGCTACCAATTCTGTGATCGGCTAACGTCATTACGGGACCCTAAAATTTCATTGGAACCCCTGCGGAGCTTCACCAGCGGCTATAAAGATTGCGCCTTAATTCTATTTTCTGCTCGAGAGTTTATCGAACAACGTCTATATTAACAACGACGACACTCTCCCCGAGAACACGTTCCTCTTCTTTTTGCATACTTTGTACCGCAAACTGTCTCATATCGTTATATCGTCTCGCATAATACTTTTTATACAATTTTCATCATTATCTCCAAGTAGTAATTCACCCTTTTCAACTCACAATTCTTTTCAACGTCATTACAATATTAATACTTCTTCAAAACTTCCACGATTGTTTATTCGGTCTCGTACTAGCTTGAAATTCTTCCAACCACTGCGAATTGAATTTCACGTCGGTGCTTAATCCCGGTCCTAAAACGTTCTTAGAAATCCGTTAAAAAGATTGGTGAGGCCGGCGAGGTAATTAAATGAAGGAAATTTTATGGCACCGTACCAAGACGTTTGTGGCCCACTGCCCCCGCCGAATTCACGGTCTTACAAGCTCCCTGACGATTACAGATGACGTCACCGGGCTGGGTACGACATTGTACGAGCACCCTTTGGTTCCTGCGAGGGGTCTCTGAAATACACCGTTGCTATTCATTCAACGCTCTTTCAGACCCTGCCGCACGTGTAGGGATAAGGGTGCTAGACTTTGATAGCGAGCTGTCTCACGCACAAAGCGTCTGAAAATTCTGTGAATGCGGCCGACATTGTCGGCGATACGTTATTCTTTGAGGTAGCAGCAGCAGCAGCAGCCAGGCTTCCGCGGAGGAGAATTTAGCGTGTACTTATACCGGGCGACGTTCTTTTGAAAAACCAACTTCGACGGCGCTGCTAATTCATTATTGAGCCAATCGATAACTTTGAAATTGATTGTCCCGGGGGAACATCGTGTTTCGGTAGCTTTTCATCACGCGATAAACGTGCGGATATAATAACAGGGTTGGGAACAGCTTATCTTTGTCGATGGCGAGTAGATATTATTAGGTGTAGAAATAAGGAAGTTTCTATTGGTTGGTATAATATAATTTATGTTTGATAATAGATACGAGTGTATTGCTAATGAGCCTGAATTTTATTTGATGCTGAAGACAGTCTTTTATTGGTATATATCTCGCGTTTCAATGTAATGTAATCTTCTTTACGACTTTCTCCAAGCCGATCAGTAAAGCTTTCGACGTTGAATTCGGTGCGATATCATGTTTTTTTCGCTCTTTTCTTTGCAATGAGAATATTATTGACGACAATACAAAGTGAACCAGAAAGATTGACGTGCACCGACTGACCACGAGATGTGCTAAACGTTGGATGCAATATCGAATTTGACTTGTTGATTTAATCCCGCAACCAGAAATTTTATGATTTTTGGAGCACCGAGTGTAATTGAGTTCGCCAGATGATGCTGTAATCCACACGATATCATTTGATGGAAATTGAAATGTCCCCATTTATCTGCGAACGTGTAAAATTGCGATGAATCACGTATTTATCAAGTTTCCTTTAAATTCCGTGAAAAATACCAGCGACAAACAGATTGAAAATTTTCAGATCTTCAACGTAAAACGCTAACAAGAAATTTAGTTTCAATTACTCTCGTTGCTGGTTAATCACGAAAACCACTGACAATAAGAATGAAAGACATGTTAATTTCATTGGCATTATATTATTTACACCGCAGTTTTATTTATGACGGTAGTAACGGCAAACGAGGTGGTATTGACCGTAAAATCTTAGCCAGCTGGTTACATTCTAAGCGGGTAAATGCCGCTTTTATTTCCCATCGGACGCTGCGGTTCGATGGTAATACATCATGCACGTAAGACTTTACTCGCGGGTTTCTTCGTACAATGTTATCAAGAGAATCGCTCTTCGACTTTTCCCATTTTCCCCGGGCAAAAGTTGTTCGCGCGTATACGTACGACACGGCCATCAATTTTAACCGCTATCTACGTAAACGTATTTTTATTTTCGCGAAACTACGTGTCAACAAAACGATATATAAATGGTTGTTGTTGTTGTTGCTGTTGCGGCGGTGCGAGCATCAATTGTGCAACAAACGTACACACCTTCGACACGCACCACCGAGAACGCAAATATTTTAAATTGCTGTCGCGGAATGCAAATAATATCGCGATGAGAAAAATATGAGAAAAAAGTACATCGCGAATGATACGATTTGACGGCGAAATAAATCGAACGATTTGGTAAGTTTTACGCGAAACTCGAGGTATTGTAAGTTTTCTAGACTGTCTCCTTAATACTTTCAGGAGTCTCCTCTTTTTATGTACGCTTGGGTCATTAACGTGTAATAACATACCGCTGTGTAAGTACCAGTTATGAAAATCAGAACGGCTGTAAAAAAGTTTCAATGAAAACAGCTCGTAATATTCGGTTGTCGCGCTCTCGTAAAACGTCTCGCGAAATATCGCCCGTAATCGCTTTCCAATAAAATATTCGATATCGACCAGATACGGGAACGTTCTCATTAAGTCGTCGAAAACGAGACAGTCGATTCGTTGGGTCCAACGATCAAGTAAGCAAGTCGCGGTTACACCAATCGCCATCGTTCTTCACCTTTTCGTTACGATGGACTTACCCTCTAATGTGCTATACCGATATCCGTCAATTATAACGCAGACATACTTAAATATCACTACGCAAAGAACGTAATTTTTAATTCCGAGTGACGGTACTATTAATTCTTTATTCAAATTACGGTCAATACAACGACACACTAAAATCACCGTCACTGCAAAACAAACATCAGTCATTCACGATAGTGCTCTTTAGGACACTATAAACGTCAAACGTTAGGTGATTCTAGTCACCGTTAGTACCGATAGCGTTTACAACCAACACTATTTGTACGATTCGTCTTATTTAACGCGCAACTAGCTCGCAGTTCGCTCGGCCAGACGAAGTTCGAACGGACGGCCACGGGGATGTTAAACCAAAGTCAAACTAACCCTACGCCTTCGTCCTGTCTGTAGTCGATCGGTTTTCTCGTTTCTCTCGCCATCAGCCTAAACGGAGTGCGGTTCGGCGGATAGTTAATTACTTAGGTAGGTAGCTGCCACGGAGATGGAGATTCTAAGAGGTTTCTGCGTTACACGAGATTGGTACTCGAGGGCACCGCAACTATCGTCCCTACACCCAAGAAGTAGTTACGCGCCGGAGAAATAACAGAGAGAGAGAGAGAGGGTGGGGGGAGGGGGTGAAAAAGCTCGCTCGAGGAAATGAAATCTATTCGAGTGGCCGTTCGATCGTTTCTTCCTTCCGTTGCATAGATTTCCGAAAGTCTTGCCTCTTTCTTACTACTTACTTTCTTACTTCGATATCCTCACTTGCACATCTACGCAAAAAGCACGGGAACTCCGGCAGCGCTTTGTGTTCCGTTGTTTGACTTGTGCTCTAACTACCCGCTCAGAATCAACCTTATATTTTACTTCGAAAGCGAGTGCCGGGCCCCTTCTTATATGATGGAGAACTATCGGAAAGTACTTGCACCCGGCGGCCCTTCCTATCGGTATCTTTGTCTCATCATCATCTTCTTCTTCTTCTTCTTCTTCTTGTTATATCTGTCCTTGTTGCTCTTCGGGGTAGAGAATCTCCCTTTCTCTTTCTTATCGGTGAATCTTCCGTTCGTTCGTTCCTCGTTTTATTCATCGCAGACGCTCGTGCCGTTCCACCGGCCTTTCTTCTTCTGTCCGAGCTTCAAATCTTCTATCTGAAAACTTTCAACCTGCCTAAGGTGATTTGCCGAGGGTTTCCTTCTACGTTTTCCACCCACCCGGTGTCTCTATCCCCGGTTGATCTAGGTATAATCGTTTCTACCTTCCGTCCGCGAACCTTCTCCTTGTAAGGTTTGCGTAGTTCGGTTTGCACAGGGTATATTCGCACCGTGGAACTACTTTCTTTCGTGATAACTCCTCACTTGCGGAAACAAACTGTTGTTTGTCGTTCCGGTTTCGTACGAGGAACTTTTGGAAGATTTTATAATTGGAAATTGTGTCGAGTGTTGGTATATTTGACGGTTCGTCGAAGGGGTGATCGGATTTTTAAAAAATTATCGAGAAACTAAATAAATCGAGGGAAATATTTTGATAATTTTTTAATCGACCGACAACATGTGGAACGTGTAATCGTGCAATTAGTTTTATCGAGTTAAATCCGGGCGCGTACCAATTAGTTAAAAAAAAAAGGAGAAAGGTGTGCATTTACTCCGCGGGATAATCAAAAGCGCCAATTAGAGATACGAATCTCGTCATAATGAATATTTCGATGAAATTGCTGAAAATGAATATTATTATTTGCTCGATAAGCGGAATCCGATAACTTTGTACACAAATTGCCCTGTTTACCCAGTTCCCGAATTAATTCAATAAACGAAAATCGAAGAAAGTTTTGTCGGATTGCTGGCGTCCTGTTGCCGAGTTTATCAGCGACCTGCATCGTTGCCATTCCTGATACTCTGTTGCATTTTAGATTGTCCCCGGATAGAATCGAAACCGGCGAAAGAAGGTGCGGCAGCAACCGTTTGCGTCGATTATACCGTCGTTCCCTGGAACAACGGTAGCTTTATTCCCGGAGATACTCCGCCATTCCAACGGGAGAATCTTGTCATTCCAAAAGGACGATTTCCACGTCAAACTTCGCTTGCACCGCGCGAGCCTCTTCCACCCTCTCTCTATCTGGAACACTTTCCTCCATCTAAACCAACTTCCAACGGTGCGAATTCCACATCGCGAGGTATCGGTGGGAAGGGGTTAAAGAACTTGGAGGGCGCGGTGAATCGATTAAATGGCATTCCGGACTACGAAACTTTTCTCTTCCGCCAACTTCTTTTGGAATTCATGGCTCACTCAGCATTCCGCTCGGATTATATCCAGACGGCAGGGATCGCTGCGATTTGTTCGTCGTGGTACGATATTGGTTATTCTTTTTAATGTTTTTTTTTACTCGCAGTTTTTTCTTACACAGTTTCAAGACATATTATTAAATTTGACCGTCCGATGGGAACGGGGATACTTTTGTAGAATCGTGTTTTCTTCTTTGAACAATACCAACGAATTCGTGATCATAATGGATATTTCGACGGTTGCCCGTAATGAATGTCATTGAATATTTGATAATCGGTGAATTTAATTGAATCGAATAGCTTGCACGTTTCACAAGATAATAATTAATGTATCGTTGCAATTAATAATATAACTTTCGAAATGTAAATTACAATAACCATTGTAGACCGTTTACCGGTGGGCAGACCGTGTAACGAGAGATCGTTTCATGTAAAATTAATTGTAAGATCGTCACTATGAAAATTAGAGATAATATCGGGATATAACAGAAAACTGATACGATCGTATCTGTGTGCGTAATTAGCAGAAACGAACGAGAGACACTCTGTATAATCGAACTTTTCGATAATGGCAGATATTAATTGCTGATAGTCAACGTTAATTACTACACGTGCGCTCACCCTTTCTTATCCTAACTACTCATTTTAAATTTATGTTTTTAATAACCTGCGTAAGCTCGATCGAAAATCGTGACAAAAAGCTGTCGCGTCTTTCCCCGGAATTATTCATCGATCAATCGTCTCACGGGGCCCGCAGAAAAAGACGGTCTCGTTTAAATCTCGATAGATAGTTAGCCTCATCTGGGTCCTTGATTTCTCTACGAGAAAGGGCCGGTATACGTGAGCGAGTACCGGTGGGAGTTTTCCTCAGGAATTCCACGGAGATCGGATATACGATGTAGCCGGACAAAAAGTCACCTACCCTCGTCGATGCTGATAGATTCCTGATGTGCTTCTGGGATAGGAGTTTTTGCGTCGTTCACTCGAAACCTCTCGCATCGAGACCGTCGGGACGGAAGAGATAAGAAGTCAATGTATAGCGGGATGAGCGACACGAAAATTATATTTAACTCGGATATATACATACATACATAGATATACCTACGTCCCGGGTTAGATGTACGAGTGAATGATATATTAATATCGTCTACGTGTCCGTGCTTAAAATCTCTCGCAAGATTTATATCCGTTCGAGAAATTTAATATTGAAAACCGGATTATTGTGACGTCAACGGACCATTCGCGGGCTACCTACCCGTAGGAATAACGTTCGATCGGAGTTTCAAATTAAACCGATGATTAATGTTAGATGTACGAGGTGAAATTATTTCTCGTCGGTTGTTAAGAACAACACGCGTTTCTCATCTTTCAGCTGACGCGACCTTGATGAACTAACCCTCGATTTTTCACGCAACAAAAAGTAACCGTACGAGGGATGCCCTCGCACGTATCTGCTATTCGATTAATGATCCTCACGTTACCGCGATAAAGCATATTTCTTTTCTCTTCCCTGCGGCATAGGTGGGATAATCTTCTTTCCGCCCGAGCAACCTCGAGTTTTTCTTTGTATCGACGAATTTAATCCTCACCTCTTGCCAACAAAAAAAAAAGAAGAAAAAAAATAAATCAAACTGATCATACACGTTCGAGCGTTTATTCTCCTGTTTCTAAGTCGCATCATAGTTCCGAGGCTGCTTACCTGCAAAGTAATTGAAGTGGTTTATTGATCGCGATGCAATGAGCAAGTATGGAGGTTTGGAACAGCTTAGAGTAAGAACTACAAAACCATCTTCAAGTGATCCCATAAAAGAGACTTAAGGCTCGAGTGGATCATTTCTGTGCATGAAGCACGTACTTGCTTGGGAGCCAAATTGGCTTAACTCTTCCGCTGCTGCCTTTCCCTACGGGTATACGAGGAAGCCGATATTCCGTACAATCTGCTTCAAAAGTACTCCCAAGTTTCCTATTGCGTTTTCAACAAACAAATTAGTCCGCTTACCGTATTACCGGCTTTGTCGAATTGTTAAGTATATTTATTTCCCGAACGACTAATTTATCGTGACGTAGAAACCTCGGCCACGATGAATCATTGATGCTCGAGTTGTACTATTCACGAATTACCATTAATTCTTACGTTCGATATATCTTTTTTTTTTATTAGACACTTTGCTAATTTATAGAAATGAATTTTTCATCGAGGGACGATTAAATAAATTAATAATTAAAAAGTGGCGTTGCATCGGCGACGGTGGGAAAAAGATTCGACTAAAAAGGTAATTAAAATATCCGCGGTGGTACTAAAAAGAACGAACGTTATTACAAGGAAGAGGGGGGGGGGGAGGAGGCTATCAAATAAGCAGTCGAGGTAATAAAGATACTATCATTTGCCAGCAATTTACATAGCGACGGATCTATCGAATAATCGAGTCTCACCTGAACTTTATTCGCCGTCGTCTTGCATCGTCGATTCTTAATTCGCGACGGGGTGCCATTGTCGCCATTTTCCTGGCGATTAACCCGCCGGTGGTCTTGCCGTCATACAAATTTCCTCGTCTCTGCGGCCTCGGCTATTTTTCTCGCCTAATGCACGCTCGCATTAGCGTCACGGAGTCGCTCTTTACGAGAGGGAAAATTATAATTTCCCCGGGAAAAGTCGTCGTTGAATTTACTACCCTGTGATACGTTCCCCCGTGCGCCCTACAGAAAAATTCCACGCTTCTCTTCTTTTTTATCTGCGTCTCCCCATTCCTTTCTCTTTCACTCTCTCCCGGTACTGTCTTTCTCTCTCTCTCTCTTTTTTTATCCTACCACCTTCAACCCCGTGGCTCGGTTCTTTTACCAACTTCTATGTTTTCGTTCCCTCGTACGCGTATGTATGTATATGTACGAGCGATAGTGGTGTGTACGTGGGCCACGATAAAACGTGAAAACGCCGAGGGGTGCGAAGACGGCGCGAAATTATTTTTCCATGTATACGCGGCCAACGATTCGTTTCGCCGTCGTTCGAGGGTATCGGTTAACCCCGTTGCGCCGTTGAAAATCATTTTACACGATACGATACGATCGGCGCAAAGAAGAAGAAAAAAACAGGGTAGGAGACGTAAAAGAAATTCGAACATGTCGTACGTAAAATAGAAAAAAAAATCAGGGATTATTACAAAACGACCGCGGCACGATGTTATTATTTAGTAAAGGCAATCAGCCGGGACAAATCGTTCGAACGTTCAACAGATTAAAATACTACGTTGCATTTGTTATATGTAATTACAATCTACTGTGTTCCCCTGCGTAAATATGCCCGCGTTATCCCCGTATAATTACCCGTTACCCGGTCACGTGAACCCTGGACGGTTACGCGGCGCGGGAAAATCGATAACATTAATTATTGGTAAATTACCGTCCGATGGATTTCTACCTCTACTTGAAATCACGGGGCCGTCTTCGTTCTCCACGGTCGTCCATCTAGTTAATTTCGGACCCGTATAAAATGTCACGTTTCCCCGCCTCCGGTGATTCAATTAAACCACGACAGGGCTTCGACATAATTTAACTTGTCCGGGGGCTTTTTGGTAAAGGGGAAACCGGGAAGTCGGGCTCGAGGGTATGTAAGCGAACGGTTTTAGGCGCCGCGACGGCTACCCGGCAAACCGCCGGCCGATATGTCCATTTTACAGGGGGCGTCGTAATTCGGCCACCGTCGCGGTATTATTGCCTAATGCGGATCATCGAGCTTTACCATGCTCGCATTACGGGTTCCTCCGTCGTCCCGCCCTCGATTTAGTGTCCTTCGAGTATAAATCATAAGCCTGGTTGGCGTTAAACCACGTACACACCGACCGACATACGTAGCAGCGTGTCGTTACCAGCCGCTTCGTGGGTATATCGCGACAGACATACGGGGAGTATCGTAATCGACCAATTAAATTAGACCCTGTCACATCGTTTATACGTCAACGTACGTCGCGACGCTCGTAATCGTTGCTTTACGAGTTTGGACAGCCACCGGTCCGTCGACGACGCGACGTGACGTACTACTTGAAAATTGCAACGTTGCTGATCATAAATTTATACTTCGATATTTGAACGATGTACGTATGTTACCGTGAAATATCGAATTTTTATATAAATTATTCGATATTTTTACGGGTGAATCATAGATTTTACTAGATTCGTTCGGTAAAAGTTTGACAATGCATAAATAATCGTTGTTTCGGAGTTTGTAATATTAATTGCCGGTAAATGACAGGATTTAAATGGTTGTCAAGATTTATCGAAATACGAGCCTTCACGGTAACACGTAGAACATCGAACGGAACGGTTTGCGTTAGATTGATAAGTGTTAGTTTTCCATGGTACATTACGGACGTGTGAGTGATGTGTGAGTAGTATTTCACCGGTGCAACTGTGCAAATGATTAACCTATTGTTAATAGTCACATGTGTACTTGCACGGGAGTAATTAATCAGACGTGTGTGTGTGTGTGTGTGTGCTGCAAAGGCAAGCGTCTGCTAAACCTCACGACGTGTTTACTTGGATCTCGAGATTGCGGTTACAAGTGAGCATGCTATTAAATACGTAACAACTGCGAGGAGGTGCGATGCGCGGCAAACAGGACTCGAGAACCGGAACCGGAATCAAAACTCGTGCGAAATCTCTCGCTCGCGAACTTCCCACGGATTTGTATAGCGTATCCATCCGGCGCACGCATACCATACACGCGTGGAAATGCGTGACGTTGATTCGTACGGCGAATTTTCCTACGTTACCCCTGGCAATTTGACTATTTCGTATATTTCGCCGCCGGCAGGTATACATATACGTAATATTAGATTAATAATTACTACGTTATATTATGTTTACAATTCATACTCGGCCGTTATTACTGTGTCGAATTGGAATATCATTTTATAGGATGTCGGATAACGTTTATGAAACGTATTATATTTTGTAGAAACAGTGGTAAAGTCATATGATTTAATGACAAATTTTCTATAATTTTCCTGTTAAATTATGATTTTTCTAACTTGTCTATATTGCGAGTTATGGAGTACAGAGTAAGTGGTAGTAGCGCTAGTGGTAAGAGTCGACGGTACGTCAGACATCGGAACGGAATTGTTGAAGCGTTAGGGTCTGTTATTACTATTTGTCTTTCTCGTTAATCCCCAGCCATGTTTATTCGTGGCTCAATATGGAGGACAGATCTATCGTACCGAGAGTTACAGTTAAACGTGGCTGAATGGTAGTTGATGCAGACCACTGTACGTCAATGGTTAAAGCTTCGTCAAACTAGCACGCGTCAATGCAGATGTTTGTGACTTTAATTACGTGCAATTATAAACTCGTATATTTTTGTGATACATAAATTTAGTCAAGCAAATTTGACTTGTTTAATGAGCGTGACGTATGGCCGTAGCTGGGTCAACGAATTAGTTTGGTCGATACACAGAAATCGATTTCGTGTATATTTGACGGATCGACGGCCTCGTTTAAATAATTAACAATTCAACGATAAGCACTCGGAATGCCAAACGGATTTCAACTTAAATATTTAGATGTATTGTCCGAAACGTAAATTCATTTAACAATGTTCTTTGTCTTTGATTCAAATTACTTTCATCGAATTATATTAATTATAGTATAACAATTTTTGGAAAATGATGAAAATTAATATCAGAAGGGTGCGTTGGGGAAGCGGAAAGTGTTAAATATTATTTAAATTTATCTTACAAAACAGGACGAACTGCACGGGAATAGAAAAGTTACAAATCAAACAATATTTTTAACCGTCCGTAAAATGAACGTCAAGACGTTTTAACTGTTAATTAAGACCGGCGGAAGCCTCGCTAATACGCTCAACCCATTTTTCTTTTCGTTCCTCTGTACTTTTAACCGCTTTCTTCTGAATCCCCCTTTCTGCATTTACAGCTTGAAGTAGAATAAGTATCTAATTACGTTACTTCTGTTCTACTTCACGGAAACAAGAATACTCCGTGCCTAAGGGTGATTGTTACCCCCCGCAGTAGAATGCGAACTTCGGTTTTCAGATTCTACGTTAACTCCCCGGTACCCTTTTATGTATCTTTTCATTTGCTAATTCACTCGTAAATTGTTACACCCGGTTAGACGCTTTTATCGTTCGGTTTGATTAAATTTACATTAATTACGTAAATTAAAATGACCGCGGCCGTTTTGCATGCGAAATTACAAAACCGAATACGGTGGTGAAAGGTTCAGGTTGATATCTAAAAAAAATTAGCGATTTACGGCAACCTGTGAAAATCCCTCACCCTTTGAGCAAGTTTTGAAATTTTAATAAACGAACGCACGAATCTCGTTCCATTTTTACTTCACTTTTCCACGTTTTAATTATCCCATTGCCATTGCTTAAATTCGACGAAACATATCATCGAGAATTATTATCAAAAGTCGTCAATGAAATGTAATCAGAAATGTAGCTCCCAATTTCTACTCTATACGCATGTAGCAGCAGATGAGAAAAAAAATGTCTCCGCAAAGAGACGTGTGTACACGACTACTTATATCTTTTGATGAAAGAATAATTTTGTCCTTTCTGCGCCTCGTTACAAAAGAAGGTAAAGAGAACTTTTGCCAGGCGCGAGTGTTGGCTGATCGCAAATTCCAGCTAATTCTGTGAGGATTGAAATTTAAACGTGCCTCTTTACCGTTCCTTATCTTCCAGCCAGACTGAACTAACTGTTACCGAGAAATGCCGAATTTGTTCCACGAAACACACTTTCATTGTTGCTGAGTTAATTGCACGGTACTTACGAGACGATGGGCAGGGAGAACCTCAAAAACTTAGTTTATTTCCACCTCGACGATTTTTACCTCACTATACTCGCCGTTTCTTTTCGCCCCTTTTTCCTGTGCATTCACGGTTCACGGAATGTTTTAAGATTCAAAGACGTCTTCTTCGAAACGTAGTTTACGGTTCATGCGACACCAAATATTTTACAACTTTCCGAGAAATATGGATACATACACCCACTTAATTCATACGTCTGACGATTAATTGACAAATACATGGAACATAAATTTGATATTACGCATTTAATTGCCTTTTGATACAAGGACAAGTAAATTCGTCCGCGAATATAACGTTGCAATTATGGAAATTATGGGAATTTTGTTTCATTCGCGCAAAATAATAACAAACTCATTTAATCATCGCCGTGCACCGCAGTGTGTTTCAAACTGGAATTACACTTTACCGTGTATCACCGGTTATTAATTACATCGGTAACCGGTCACAATGGATTTTCTTTGGCATAATATTCCCATGCGTTTGTAGGCAAACACGATAAAAAGCGCGGAGAGTTACGTCGTATAAATCTTCGCGGGAGAATCCGCGAGAATAAAAAGATATCCCTAGTCGATACATTTACGTCGCATTTCGCTCGTTTCGGGTGCCTTCCGGCGGAGCCATTAAAATTTAATATCGATACTTTATATTCCAATTTACGTCTTTTTTTTTCCTTCTATCTGTGTCAATGAAACTCCGCGGGGGAATCTGCGATGCCCATAAACAATTCTGTCGTTTTCCATCCTACTTCATGAACTCGTTGCACCACCACCACCTCCACCCCTCATCCCCCTCATCCCCCCTCCTCTCTGACAATTGAATTAGGTACTTTAAATGCAATCGAATCGAGTGCCGGCTGTGTCAAATATTCGTCACCAGGGCGTTCGGACGTCCGGATTACGCGCTTTGGAATAATAATGTCATCGAATTCGTGACTGAACAAACCGTTGCTCCTGCGCGTGCAATTTCCATGACAAAATTTCAAGCTTGTATTCGGCATTGATTGCCCAAAAGTACGCGATAATCGTTACTCTCTGTCGCGCATTATTTCACATGCCAGCTATGGAAAATTCTCATCATATTTTCGTATTCATTATCACCCCTCCCCCCTCCCGCACCTCCCCCACCTAGCTGGACAAATTTTTACTGTATTACATGCGTATATCAGATCCGTTCGTATTTTATATTTCGTCCGGTGGCAATTATTAAATCATTTTGTCGGACGTATTAGCTTTTACGTAGTATTCCATGCTAATTACAAAAGCTTCGGAAAATCATGGTGACATGCAGACAGCGGATCTGATATTTCCCCACAATGAAGGGAATTCAGTATTTTTCGGTGAAATTATAAAACCGACGTACACACGGTGTGTATTTTTTTTTTTTTAGTTTTGCAAATCCCGTATTTCGTTGATTGCCTTTTATATCTCCGTATGGAATAAATCAGAATAAATAAAAAAAAAATCGTCCTACTGTTTCGCATCTCATTAATAGCGTAATATCGAATTTCTGCGTTTTATACGCGATATAAAAACAAGCAGTGGAGGGGAAATTTGTTAAATTAAATCTTTCCAGCGTTCATTAACGGCCCGGGATAGAAAACACGTGTAAATAGTGATGATCACTCGGCCATATAGGTTCGTTTAGTTTCCGAATAATACACGAGTGCGTGTATCACGGAGCTCAAATCGACTCGTACGCGAGTAAGCTCGAAAGCACGTAACACGCGGCGCGTATTTCGAGAGCAAAATTCCGAGGGAAACGTGACAACAGCTTTTTTTGTGACAACGGATCCTATACTAGCAACAAACGGTTTACCGTGGACCGAACAAACGTTCGCTAACGACAAATAACGGATGACAGTGAATTCTAACTGAAGAACCGTTGGATATGCGAGTGACATATTTAAACGAGTTTCCCGCTTCAATCACGAACTATTCCTTTTTTTTTTGTTTTGTTATTCCTTTCTATAGGAGAACACAGCTGAATAAGTTTGCCGAACAAAAAGTTTGCGGAAGTTCGCGAACGCAATTCTAGTATGCCGACGTGGGTTTTTCTACAATTGTTTTTCATAAAACCTGATTGAAATTTTGATTCCCGTCGATAGATAATATAGTTTATAATTTCCGCGAAGTCGTCGGATCAAGCTGTTCGCGGCAAATTGTCGGTCTCGCCGTTGGAAACTCTTTCATTACTTTCAACTGTCTTCTACACGGATTGTAATCTACGACTTCGCCGGGTCACAGGCGGGGTGGTAAATTTAAAAAGTTGGTCACGCGGTAGTTACTCGCTCGATTTAATGAAATTCTCGTACTATGCATAGTGGCGCCTAGTAGTAAGTGGGTATATTACTGACGTAAACGAAGTGGCCATTAATAACGCGAAACGGCCGCCCGCGGTAGCTCATTATTTTTCTTTCCGTTTCTTTAATTAACGCCGGAGGTGAACAAATTTTCTGGAAAACCGTAGAACGATCATTTAGGCAGGGGTTTCGCGTTACCACCGTCAAGACAAACCACTTACTATTTCTCCGTAGATTTCATACGTTTCTTCCAGGTTTCTCTTCGCGTGATATAGCAATTTGATCCTCGTCGAGAAATTTCTCGTTTGCGCAATCAGTTAGACTCGGCGAGAAATCGGTCGCCGATACGAAGTGTGTATATTCACTTTTACAAAGTTGCATACCGGCGTAGAATTGAACCGATGCCAACTACACCGTGAAATCACGTCAGACACGGCAACAGGTAAAATACTAATGTGTTCGTTTCCATGGGAAATACCTGCGTCGAGTTACATCCCGTCCAAGGAGTACATTTTGTTCTCTCCTTTGTCGAGTCGCACGCGAGCGATGGGTCGCGTGTACCGTACGAACGAAGCGCGACAAATAATTCACGTATTATCTTGGCGAACGATCGGGAATTGCGAACGGCGGATATGGCATCGGTGAAAACCATTAAATTCGTAGAAGCGAAAATTAATTTCGCATTGTTCTCTCGGTAGTCGGACAGAAAGTGGGAGAAGGGAGGGGGAAGGGGGGACCCCCGGGCGAATATACTACGTGACAGCATCGAAACTAGTTTCGAAGCTGCTCTCCCTGTCTCCGATGCTTGCTGAACCCACGTTATCGCGGAATTCGAGATTTCCTATTTAATTTTCGTTTAATTATTATTATGGAGTGGATACGGTGGCGGCGGTGCCCGTTATCACAGTACGCTGGGCACAGCTAAAACGGGTTAAATTTCATCTCGAGGCAAAAACCAACAGAATTATGAACCACTTCTCGTATATCGGCCGCAGCGCTGCTGCTTAATTTATGCGTATGGTTTTCATTCATTTTCAACGACGCTGTGGCGTATTTTTAACGATACATTCGCCAGATTCTACCCGGGATCCCAAAGTTTCTCAAGTATCACGATAATCAAGAAAGTATAATCCACAATCTAACATCATCAACATTTCAATTAAAAAACCTATAAAAATAAATAATATTCTCTATCGTACCATAGAAAAACGACACCACCCTTACATCCGTACGTCGACCTCTCGAAATCGTTTCCCACTCATCCCAGTGATCCTCTTCCGTCGTCGCGGAGTCGTGACAGAATGTTGTCACGAGGTTTCGGGTATTTCTAACCGGGCAGTAGGTTGGTGGCGGCTGCCATTGTCCGCCTTGGTATCAAAGCCAGCCCCGGGTCCGCAGACCGCAGTGACTGCCGGCGACGCTGACGTCGACGACCCGGGCGGGCGTCGTCTGCTCCGTCGAGCGACGTACCGCGCAACGTAGTAGACGGTGTAACGCGCTGACGTTTACGCTGACGTAGGTAGGACATCCGAATAGTGTGTTTCACGGACATGCGAACGCCCGGTATCGTAGCCGACAATGTGCCCGTAGAATCTGAACGTGTACCGGTGGGTGCCAGGTTGAGCTCTGGGGGGGCCGCAGAAAACGAAAAGGGACTGTTATGCAGCTGTCAGCGCGTCGCAGGCGGCTCTTTCGCCTTACGGCAACGGCTGCTGAGTGGCTCCGGAGTGACAGAAGTCTTCCCCCGGTCTTCCTGGCCGCATTTGAATCGCAAATTCCACGTCGTCATTGTTGCCCCATCCAGAGCCACGAAACGGATACGCGCGGAATATCCAGCAGCGCGAGCTTGCCACTTGGATGGAAGCCTTGTTTCTAGCTGACTGTGACGCGAATTAAAACAGGTCTTCCGCTTGTCTTTTGTTCGTCGTTAATCTGTTGTTAGCCGTGGTTCCTTCTTTTTCAACGTTTGTACTTACTGTCGACGTGCTTCTACCGCGGAACGAATTGTATGTATACGGAATTCTGGTTGTCGGTGTGTTAATTCGATATATGGACCGTTTATTTATTTTATAGGTTTAATATATCTATCTATAGACATATATCTACTGATAATCAGAAATCTATATTGTATATAGGTTTAGGGTAATATAATCTATACATATGTGTATAAATCTAATATCTAAAGCTATACATATACACTACATATAGGTACCTACATATATGTATATTGTACATGTATAGGTTTAGGGTAATACGGGAGGAAAAAAGAATCGAAAGAATGAAATTGAAGTGGAGCGGATAATCGGGAATAATGTTTTCAGATTGACTGCGACGGTTCGGAAAGGCTCCGATGGTATCGTCAGGTTTTGCAATTAAACGAGGATCGATGGCTATAAAATCCTATGGAATTTCAATTTTGACCAGCACCTTTTTACGATCACGCCCACATGCACACGCGCGCTTACATTCCATATCCGGGTCCCAGGAATTGTTCGGGGCCGATTAAAACCCGGTGAATTATGAAAAATTAATATACCACTGTAGCGCTGGTTGCCACGGTGCTTATAATTTTCATGATTATACTCGACGTTGAACATATAACGTACGATAGTCCGGCTTTCCCCTCGACAAATCGACACGAAAATAACGCATCTGCGTATTAAGCTTTTCCCTCGATGGCTTTTCATATTCATCGCGACGTCGCGTCTGTCCACCATAGACGGATGTAGGATTTTCAGCACCCCTGGTAATTTCCATTTTTTTCCACCAAATCATATAATAATCGAAGAAAAAAATATAATCTAAATTTAAAGTATATCCTCTATCTATTAAAAATTAAGCGTATTTCTTCCTCTAATCTAAACGTAGCTTTTCAATTCCATTCTATAGAGTACCATGACACCAGGATCTCGCGTTACACTTTCAAGGATCATAGACGCCTCACCTTAGAGTACACTTAGAGATTCTTAGATAACGACGCTACGGGGTGCATTTAAAGATCCCCAGGTACCGTAGCTTGGAATTATGGCCGACGCTTCTTAAGCATGGCCAGCTTTAAACCACCTTCGGAGGCTTCTTAGGTTTCCTAATTTTGGAATCGGATTCAGAGGTTTCCGGGGTACATGCTACAGCTTTCGGCTACGTTCCAATTAGTCCGCGTAGAGATCCAAACCCTTACGTGAATGAATACCAGTCTATCCGTGTCGAAACGTTGAATCGACTGCCACCGGGAGAGACATTTGTACAGTCTAATGTATATCCGAATCAACATGTACACGCGTACAAACGCGGAACCATGAACGAGCTGGCTTTATCTCGTGTATGTACTAAGCCACCCCATCGTGGTGGTTCGTTATGACTAACGGTTTCGTTTCAACCATTCTCGCGAAGGGGGAACGTAGAATTTTTACGACGTTCAAACTATTTTTTCCCCCTCACTGCTTCTCTTTTCCGCGTTAACGGACGTTTGAAAAAGAAAAAAAAAACGGTGCGCAACGGAGCGTTATCCGTGAACGCGATTTCGACGACAGACGCCGGACCTCGGCACAGTTTTTTTTTTGTTCCAGTGAACACGGTCAAAAACGGTTTTCCAATTTTCAAGCTACCGGACAACTATCGATATATATCTGTCGTCGGTACGTTTATAAGTTCGAGTGTCTCGATGGAAAATTGCGAGTTCATCCCCGCGCAGTTCCCTCCCCCCTCCGAATTTGATATACCACGCGTTATAATTCGCGTTGGAATCCCGTAAAATGTGGCGTGAGTTGCGTGAGAATTTACCGGATGGAAAAAAATGTATTAACGCGGGGAATTCGGAGCAGCGCGAGAACAGGCGGACGGGAATTTTTTCATGCCGGTGCGTGTGTAATTCGTCGTGCATTATGAATATGAATTTCTGTAACGCGATGCGAACGTCGCCAGCTCGAAACCGCGAGTGCACTTTTTTTTTTTTAGCGCGGTGTGATTATCCGACGCGCGGCAAGGTATTTCGATAATTCCGATATATCGAACTCGAACGCGACAATATAAAGAAATTCGAAACTCGACGATGTAAATTTCGAATTACGAATCACTCGAAAAAGGTTTTGAATCAGAGATTGCGTGAATCGCGAACGTCCGACGGAACGTCGATGACGACGACGTCGAGGGTGTACTAATTAAAATTTACGCACACTTCAACGCATGCGACGAAAGTGTGTGATTTATTAGATTTCCCTTTCTCACCCTGCCGTGTTGTCCGGACTTCTGTTCGCGGTGACATTATTCATGATGTCACCAACCGGCATTGCCAGTCGATAATTCCGACACAGACGACTCACCTTCAATAACTTATATCCACGTGGATGTGATTTTGTTTATTATTCCTTTAGTCACGGTGTTCGACCTCCGCGTAGACAAATAACATTTAGTTGTTCGCTGACCGTATTCGAGGGAAGAATATAATTTGTGCGCCTAGTTTTTCTCGTCCGTTTCGCGTTTTAAACGCGTAGAAGAGTGCAATTGCACTAAAAAGCGGCGCACAACGATGAAAGAGACGACTCGCTGGTGCAGGTAAGGGAGAACTTTGTTTTTTAATTACTTTCATCGAATATCTCGCGCATCTCTCACCGTCTTCCCCCTCACGTCATCGTAGCGCGATTAATAATTAAATCACGTAGATATCAAAGAAATTTCGTGCGTTTTACCACTTTTGTGCATGGATGAGTTTGACACCAAGACTCACCTGTGGTATTAATTTCAAAATTAATTAAAACACAAAGAACAGAATAAAAAAATGATATCATGTGAAGGACATCGTTGTCCATGCGACCTCGTGGTTTCGCACGAAAATTCGAACATACGTATGTATAGTATACTACCTTGGACCCCATAAGCCCCGTGGCATTATCGAACATTTCGCCGGGTTCGAGAACCGAGCATGGGAACTCGATGAAAATGCGGAAGGAAATTTCCAGAAGGAAAATCTCCGGAGGGAAAAACCGGGGCTCTATCCTAGGAGGGTCTGGAACGGGAGTGAGAAGCCGGAAAGGAGGGGAAAAGAGAATTTGAATAATTCAATCGCGCCGGAGTCGGACGTAGGTTAAATAAAATAACGTGGCAAAATGTTGGAATAAAACCGACGAGGTCTACGACGCCCTCGGAAACGTTTTGGGAAGCCTACGTCGCGACGGTCGCCCGCTCGATCCAATTTTCTCGCTGTTGCTTTAGAAACCCCATCCTGCTTTTCACCCTCGGAGGGTTTGAAATCGTTCGCGAAACGTGACCCGCGTCGATTAGACGAGCATGTTTGTCGCTAACTATATTCCTCCTTGCGTAGCGAAACAATATGTTACAAAAAAAATTGTGAAAATTTGATTTTCATTTTAATTCCAGTAATAAATGCCGTATATTATATATGGTGAGAAGAAAAAATTCGTATTTAATATCGTTGATATTCTCGCAGTACGGAGCGAAACATATCACAATGAACGGTGCAAAATGTCTCCGTACAAAAAACAATCTCTGATAACCGTATGAATAGCCGCGCGATCGACGGAGGGACCTTCATATTTGATAGAGCGCATCGGTCTCGCCTAGAAAAAGTTTTTCTGAAAACATTTTTTAAAATTCCGTGCCGACACCGGGCGTAACGATCGCATGGTCCAATGTATGTACATACGTCTCATTGCATAAAAACACATGGCGTAGTCGGCGCGCGGGAACTTTTCGCGAGTATAAATGCGAGGATGTTACAATAAAACACGGTGAATTAATCCTGGTCGGGCTGAACGTTCCCGCGTAGTCGGCAGGAGGTACTTATTACCGGAGAAGCGGTAAAAGTAATGTAGCCAGTACTGAACAAAGTTTATTTTTCTTTTTTTTCTGTTTTTCTTTCTGTTCGACCCCCACTAGTAAATTGAATGCCGAGCACTACAGCGACAGAAAATTACAGCGGGAACTCTTTTTATTGGCGAAGGGGGGGTAGTGAACCCGGTGAATCGGAACCGACGTATACACATCAACGTCCGTCCAAAGGATTAGTTTACCGGCGTAGTTTTAGAACGAGAACGTAATCGTGACTCCCGGACCACCGCGACTAAATATCCGTCTAATGGCCGCCGGGGTTTTGGGCTACTTTTGCTTTTGAATACGAGCCAGACACGAAGTAGGCCGGGTATATAAACCCACTGCTCTTATGTCGTCTCCATGTAGTAAGGATCGTCCGAAATATTAACGTCACGTGTCGTCGGTGCTTTAATACGTCACGGTGAAACGAGCGGGAGAAACTTTCATGATTAAAACGTGCCCGTAAAATAACATTCTAAAGTATCTCGCAACTACTACTACTACCGTCGGTGGGAATAAATCGAGGAATAATTTTGAATCGATTAGATCTTTTTGTGTTTTTTTTTAACATTCATTTTTCTCTTCCTCTTTTCCTTCTTCTTACTTTTCGAATTTCTTTTTGTTTGTCGTCGTTTTTATTGTTCTTGTCATCGGTGTTGTTTTTAAGTTAAATACGCACGAATAAATATTCTGGGATACTTGCTCGTTACCGGCCGACAGAGCTGAATTCTCGACTCGTTCGGATATCCGGTTCTCGGTGTTCCAGTACCACGCATCGCGCGTTAAATATTTAGCATGGCAAATATTTGCTCGGTCAAATAAATTCGGTTCTTTCGCGCGGTGCTTGTATTGTACCGACAGAGATATGTATCGCCGCTTTTTCAATGTATACCATTCCGAGTGGAAGTCGGCACGGATATTCAAAACTGTCACTCAAATTTTAATTCTTACCAATCGGTGAGCGCCGTGCATGATGGTTGGATATGCATAGCCGTGTAAATTTTCGATCCGAGCACGCGTGTAACGAAATTCCAGCGTGCCTGCGAGAGCTAATTAAACATTTTTGATATTCGTGTTTAACATTAATTCTGACAATGGTAATACGATATTATGGATATAAATTTTCTGTCATCGACAGATCAAAGCTTTCGCGACTATACGCTACGAATTGACGGAAAATTCTCGTTCGACCTAGTTTATTAGTTCACATTATAAACTTGATAACATCGACAAGCGACTGTTCGCTTCGATTGAACTTCCGATGTAAAATATTCACAAAAATTAATCCAATATTTTGACGAACATTTTATAACTTGCGTTACATTAATCGAAGGTAACTTAATCACCGATGAATAGTTAAAATAAGCATTTCCTCCGTATAATATTTACCCGTGTATGACTTCATATAGAATTTTTCAAATAGCAAAGTCTCTGTATTTTCAGTTTCCCTTTATAAACGATATCATGTTACAAATATATCCCTAAAATCATTATTTTCCTTTAAACCTCCAATATTTGGAAGCAATTATAAAAAATAGTAAAACATTATTCTTCGCCGTAGAACCCATAGGGTCTCTGAAAGACTCCAATCAATCGAACAGAGATTAACTAGAATTACACACAAAGTACAGCAAAAGTCTAACACAAACGAAATTACACCCGACTCGAAGAAATATCATTCCGTTTCTCTATACCGTCGGAACCTCGCATCGATCGACATACTTGCGATACCCGGAAGTAACAATATCGGAATGCCATACGTGTGTGTTCTCCCGGGTAAAGAAGTGGGCTTGGAAACGAACGATTCTTTTTCGTAGCTTTGCTTCCTCGGTTCACCGGTATTTCGCCGTTCCTCGGCCAACAATGTGCCACCTAATTCACAAAGAAACCCCGCGAGGCTCTTCGTTAATCAAACAGAGCCCCTTTAGTGCGACGTACACGTGCACCGACACGTACACACATACACAAACATACAGAAACACGCATACGTACTAAGGGAGACACGTGTGTTACTACAGGCATAGATATACATGTATGTACGTATGTACATATGTACATATGTGGCTATACATACATATTATGTACATATGTACATACATACATAGAAACGGATGCGCGGTAGCGAATGAATTTCTACTACCGTCGTCCTACGAACAGAAAAAGACAGACATACCTAGACTACTAGTTTGCGTATGTCCATATACACGTATTCACATGTGACGGGGGCCCCATTATTCGAACGGATGAACGACACGCGTGTTCGGAGCCAGTCAACGTTAATTACTGCGGAATCGGTTTCGACCGGCTGCGAAAGGGAATGATTCATGGCCGGCGAAAAGGGCTTTGAGGGAAAGAGGAGTAGAAACGATGGAAGGGAGAGAAAACGGGCGTCGACCATGTAAACGACCCTAACCACCGAGGACTTTCCAACGAATTTCTTTTTGGCGAACGTTTTACTCGATAGCGAACCTCTCGTCTCATTTAGAACGATCCTTATTTAATTTCGTAACTAACGCTCCTAGGCAACTTTTGAGGGAGATATTCTCGGAGTTTAATTTATATGAGTCTTCTTTTTTTCTTTTTCCTTCTTTCTCTCTCTCTCTTTCTCATTTCTTTTTATACCGGTTACCACGTTCACGTTCCAGTTACTTTGAATTCTGAGTAAACTCACGATTCGCAGATTTCCATTTTGAAATAGAAAACAGGCAATGTTACATTATTCACCGGTCACTTTTAATCATCATCCATGAATCAATTCCTCTCACATTCGTTTTTTTTTTTATTTCCTAAGTATTCCGTCCCCGAATTCAATCTCGTTAAGCCGCTATCGATATCCGTCGCTTATTATCGTGTTCAACGTGCTTGGTGTCGTCTTTCAAGCGGTTTCCTAATTTCCGCGGACATCGATACGCTTCCGGCGCGCCGCGTTGCCTGTGTTCTTCGCGTCGCGTGTATAAAATATTTAAAACGGGGGGAACACACACGAAACGGGATAGGCAGCGATATAATCCGGGAGTGCAGAGGGCAACGCGGTCGCATCCGCGAGGTTGGTGAGGCCGCCGTGAATAAATAACGAGCACGGCGGTTTTATCTCGGCGGTTACATTCGGCCTTTAACATTTTCCAGTCGCATTAGCGCTTGCGGATGACAGTGCCGTAACAATGCGGCCGGTTTTCCGCGCGTCGTCGAGCGGAATGGCTGCCACCGCCATTGCCCGGCATCGTCGGGATGGACCCAGGGGTTTGCTGGAGTAAAGAGATCATCCACAGGGGGGAGAGGGAGAGGGAGAGAGAGAGAGAGAGAGATAGAGTACCAACGATTCACAACGATTTCGGTCATCGCACGAGGATATCCAATGTGATAAAAGACGAATAATATAGAAACGAGAGATAGTCAAGTAGAAGGGAAAACCCTGGGACATTCTTAAGCCGCGATAATAATTATGGTTCCGGCAATTAGAATAAATCGCGAGGCAGCTAATTGCCCTATTTATTTGCGGCTCGGAAATGCATGGCTCGTTGCCGCAGCCGCAGCTGCGACCACACTCCACAGCGAGGAATCATGCTTGTCGTCGTCCTGGTCGTCGTAGTCGTCGTTGTCGTTGTCGTTGTCTTCGTATTTCTCGTTTTAACCCGTTGGGTGCCTCGTTGCCGGTGAACCGCTGTTTTGTTTCCGTTTGTTTATTTCGTTCGGTTCGTTTGTGCGCCGTGTTTGCCCGTGAAACAAATCCGGACGGTCGGCTTATGGACGATGGAACGTTTAAATGCCGTTTCACGGCTGCACGGAAGTCAACGCCACGGAACGAGATGTTGCATTACGTATGTGTAACGCCGTCGAATGTAATTGTTCCTGTTATGCAACGCGTCACGGTGATGTTAGTTTTAACTCTATTGCCCGGCAAGTGTCACCGGCCGTTCCGCCGAGTTGTTTCTTCGTTTCAACGATCCCCTGGCAAGTTCACGTTGTTTAACGTGCGACTCTTCACGGCTGTGTATTATCGCGCTAGCTGTTTACGGACGTAGTCACTTCGTGGCCACTTGTAATATTTAACATTTGTCATAGATGCACACGTGTGTGTACAATACGTTGGCGGAAAGCAAAAACCGTGTAGAAGTCACGCTTTCGGGTGATAAAACGTAGGTCCGTATGTGTTATCGGTTCCGTTGTGGATGAATAATCGTAGCGATGGATGATATAAATGCCGAAGTAATTTCAAATAAGGTAATTATAACGTATTTAAATGTTGCCGCTGTAAAATCATTCAATAGGGCAATTTACATTGTATTTACTTGTCGCGCTTCGTCATTTCGTATTTGCCATTAATATTTCCAGCGAATATTTGATACGATTTTAAATAACACGGTTCAGAACGATGATTTTTTGGGAGTTAGGGGAAATATAATAAATTCGATTGCAGCCGGTGGATTTGAAATGTGACGCGGGCTTAAGATTGCGAATTATTACGGACATTCGGTATGAGATGTTCGCGTAAGATGTGTTTTATCGATCACATATTATTACGTCAGGTTTATTATACGCCCACGCTTATCTGTCTGATATATAAATGTGTTCTACGGATGGTCGACGTGTGGCACGCGTGAAAAACTTCGCAATCATAGGGGCGAAAGATATATTGGATGTCAGTTGCACCCGTCGCTGTTTTTTTTTCAATTCCCTCTCTTAATCTCCGTTTTGTGAATATCAAGCACTGAAATCTTTTTTTTTTGCATCTCATCCTCCGTTTTCATTGCAATTTCTAGCCCGCGTCGTCGCGCCGCTACGTAAAAAACTGTATCGACGATAAATGTGTCGATGGAGCACATAAACCACTTCATACCGCAACCGTATAATTCCTTTTCAATAACGTGGTATTCCTTCTGGTCTGCGACGATTTTTTACGCTTCAAATAATTTAACATCCCCTCCCCCCTCGCTGTTTCTCTCTCTCTCGTTTTAACCATCTATGCAGGAAATTACGTTTTCAAATAATTCCCGGGTCTCGTAGCGTATTAAGCTGAAATTGTATAAATTAAATGAAGCATCGAATCGGGATCACCGATAGTAAACACACATACATACATGTACATAGTATAGAAGAAACTTATCGGGACTAAATACTACATTACCGAATCTATTCGGAGCGCGGTTTTGTTGTTTGGAAATCACATTAGACTACGGAGGATTAATTCAACTTAAAACGAATGATAAACGCGTCCATGGAATATCGAAATTCAAGCTGTGCACCGCTCCGAGGCATTAGTTAAAATTTGTGGTTTAATAATACCATGTGACGCACACACCACCGGTATATGTCTTTTACTTTCTGCGGTTTGCGAGGCAGGTAAATGGTTTAGAAGGGTTACAGCAGTTAATGGTCAGCCTATATGCGCAACATTTCTAGTCCCGACCCTAACAGGTGGTAGTACAATTAAACCGCGTTACGGTTATGTCAGTTACGTTATTCTTGCGTGGCCGCTGCTCCACTTCGTTTCTCTGTCATATCCTTTACCGTCGTACGTACGTTTTTTTTCCAGTGGGTTTTCACGTTTTAAGCGACTAACATAAAGTGAAAAATGCCACGAATTGCCACGCGAAGGTTCTGAAGATTTTCTGGGAGGACAATCTAGACTTTCTAATTAAATGCTGGTTATATGACACCATTAGTTCCTTTTCAAACGACACGACGCATCGTAAAAGCACACTTCTTCCACGTATCCTGCGCTCCGTGACGACAATTAATTCTTTTATTATTTCAATCTCATTAACCTTCTTTCGAAATGATAAATAAATTTCAATGTTGAATAATGTAAATTCAACTATAAAAGTTATTGCGTTTCGATAGACTTTAAATAGGTCTAGTATCGAGTTAAGTATCGCTATAGCTTCGTAGCCGGAAATTATTTGTTAATGCCACGATATATTGAATTTGAAAAAAAAAATATAAAATAGAACGGTGCATGAATATATTCAGGAAATATTCTCGGTGTACGTGAAACCACGTATCGAGTCGAAGGAAATAAAGTGAGAGCGGTGAACACGTTTCGGGCACGACGATGTCATTTTCCCACACTGTCGCGAAACTCCGGCCAAACTGTCAGTCTTTCTGCCACTGCGGAGAATTATCGTGCGTGTTCGGTGGTCAACCGCATCCACCGCGATACTATACTAAAAGTCTGCCTGCCGTTACGACCCGGGCATAAAAAGGAACTTGCCAGACAGTTCGAAAGGCGTAAAACGGCGTCACTTGGCGCAACTGCGGTATGTGTGACATAGTGGAAAACTTTCGAAGTGTCTGGCTATATCCTGAATCTGAAATCCTGGAGGGTTAACGACGTTCCCTTTTACGAGGCCCCCGGGTTAAATCTACAAACAGAAAATTATTGTGATGGTACCGTTGGTCAAACTACTATACCATTGTATCGCTGGAAGTTCGTACGATTTGTCAAAAGTAATGCCGTACGATTTCGATTCGTTCGTGATTGTATACAGAGCTTCGTCTTTGTAGAATTTCATTCGGGTTAAAGATTATATTTTATGTTATACGTATACTTAACGTAACGAGTGTACTTCAATATTCTTTTTATACATTTTATTTTTACCGTTGTTCCCGTTATCAGTTTTAATTTGACGAAAAGATCGGAGAGCGGTTTTACCGGTACATCCAGGCTTCCGCCATTTCGATCTTTCACGACAATCGCGATTCTTCGCCAAGTTGGCCGGAAACGCCGCCGGCCATGGTCGTAGCACGACGTACATCAGAGGAATTCGCAAGAGAGGAAATTAGTTATCAGGGTGGTCATTACACCCGCAGGGTGGTTCGGATCGATGCTTCTCTTCCGTTCTTTGATAAAAAGAAAAAAAAAAGAGAAAATAAAAAAAATAGCAGGAGAAACGAGAGAAAACTGTATAGCGTAAAGAAAAGTGGGAAGAGGGAAAAGGAAAGAGAGAGAGAAAGAGAAAAAAAGTGGTCCTTGAACATCCTCTGTTCTGTTCTATGGGGACTTTCCAATTAAATTGCAAATTAAAACGCATATTTTATTCGAACGTCGGTGGTACCACGGGGATACCGCGACGGAAAGAAAAGTAGCGAGATAGACGATCGCGGTGTGGTAGGAATTAAGTTTGCTATTTCCGCGTGGTAACATCTTTTTTTTTTTCTTTCATCCCCTATTTCCATCCTATCCCTTTACGTACTTTCCGTGTCTCGTCGTGTCTCTTTCTCTTTCTTTTTTTTTTCTCTTCCATTCCTTCGTCGCCTCCGACTCGGGGAATCTACGCCTTACTGGCCGTAATCTTGTCAATGATTTCGCAAACTACGGCAAGCCGAGTCCAAATCAAATTTTCCCTCACGGTGCGGTAGGTCTGTCGCGATATACCGTTTCTAGACGGCGATTCTCAACCCTCGTCGCATCGTCGGGACTCCCCCTTGGTACCGCCTTCATCCCCCTTCCCCTACCCCGTTGGCCAGTCGGTGCCCTCCTTGAAACTCGGCAAACGTTTCTCCCGTTTCAACCCCGGTGAATCGTTCTTCACCCCTTCGTCTAGCCGCGTCGTTTCACTCATTATTTTGCACGAATGCCATTTCCTCGAGAAATCTTGTTCACGGCTGAAATAGCCCGGAAGAGTTGGAAATCTTCGTCGTTTTAACGGTAACCTCGTTTCACAGAACGGTTGTATTCGCAAACAATTTGTTGTACTTGTTGTAATACGATTGTATCGATGCATCATATTAAAGCGAGCGAAGGAAGATCTTTAAGAGGTAGAAATATTTTCTCCCAAGACGGTAGTAGTAGTTAGTGATTGAAGCATTACGGATGGTGCCGCAGGGAAACCTTCTCACCCGAACGACTAGAATCGTAAAGACATTGAATTACAAACCGAACGAACTCGATTCGGTAAAAAACTATCTTTCACACCGACCTACGACAATATCTCGTTACTACGAAAGTTGACCGTTCTTTTTCGGGGTCGTGCGAACCCCGAAAAGCCATTTTACGGAGAACATCCGGACAGAAATCTTTCTCGCCGCAAGATCCGAGGCGAAACTTTTCCTCGGGGCCACGAAAGAAAACTGGTGGCTGGCATGAAGAACACGCCGGATATGTCCGAGGGGTGTCCATTCTGCCGAAACTTTTCCACGATATCCGGAATAGGAACTGATTCCACGGGCCAAGAGGTCCCTCGTATTCTGCGAACTTTTCGAACCGACTGGTTTACCCGTAAGACGGATTTTTGTTTTCCATAGCGGTCTTACGGAAAAATGAATATATCCGTGGGCGGTTGCTGACTCTCCGAAAAACTGCGGAAAGCGACAGGTGTCGGGGAATCTCTAGTTCCGCGGAAACTTTCTGATTAAATTCGATTTTACTTGCCTCTGAAAATAACAATCCTAAGGATATTTCTATATCGCTATGCACGGGGAAACTTCCGGTAAGTTTCTTCTATTCGTGGAGCTACTGGTGTAGGTGATTTCTAAAAATGAAATTTATCGAGCCTCCCGCTGTTCGCGTTTGATTTTCGTAGCTGAGGACTTTTCTCTCGTTTGTGTGCGTTAGTAGAACGATAGAATGAATCTTAATAAAAGCCGGAAGTTATCGAGAGTCTACTACCTTCCGTGGATAGAGGTTGAATCATCGTACTCGTCAAAAGAGTTTAAGTAGATATCAGATTTAAAGCGCTTGAAACTTTTTAATAAAAAATTTTTAATGAAACACCGACGCATTTCGGGCTAACAAAAATATTCCCGTCGGACCAGACTTTCTTTAAATTTCCATAAAGACGCCCACCCGGGAAACTGATATCCCCCTCTGTCGGAGAGCCATGAGAAACCATAAAATTGCTTTAACCCATACGAAACAACATTTGGTAGACACGGCCGAGTCGCATATATAAATATCAAGAAAACGAATAAATCCTTGGTTGTATCCCATAAAATAGAGATCCATTTCCCGAAGCGGAAAGATATCCGCCGTTACGTTGCCCGCTGTCGCATTCCACCGCGGCATACATCCGCGAATCCGATTTTCCCCGCTCACGACAAGGTCAAAAAAAAAAAAAAAAAGAGATATAAGCATAAGGTAGACATGTCCCCGGGACCGCGGGGGTAGATCTTCGACAGTTATCCGGCGTCGAAACGACGGCAATCTTCCTTTCCCGTATTACGTGCTGCGTAGAAGAGTTCACCCCAAAAAGGAGGAACCGACCGACCGACGGTAGAGAGAGACACGGTGTGCAAAAATAGGAGGGAAAATGTTCGTCTTTCGTTCGCGAAAGAAGGAAAGCATAAAGTTTGTACCGATTCGACGAGGTGGAACGAGGTCTGGAGGAGATCTGGCTAGACCGTCTACCCTACCGTGGTTTTTCCACTTGAGCGTGCGGAGGAAAGAGTAAGGACGTGGTCGGAGGGATTTAAGCTCGCGGGCAAATCTTGAATACCCGAACAGTCGAATAAAAAGGGGTCCATCGGTATTTCCGCGGAGCCGGTGCGCTCGTCTGCGCGCAGGATATTCTCAAGTAGCAACGGTCCTCTCTCCGATTTTCTCGGTATCACGAAAAGGTAAACGCCGTGAAAGATGAGCCGACTACCGTGTACACGGGGCAATAACAATGGGAAAAAGAAGAACCGGTGGAAGGAATTTCTTTCCGTAGAACGGATATATATGTATATGTATATACCTATACCTTGGTAGAGAGAATATTTTAAGGTACGTTTTTATCGTGTTTATGACGCACGATTATTATTGGTGAGATTGTCCTGTGGAGATCTTTTTATCGTTGTTGTTACGATAAGAGCGGATTTTTTTTGTTTTTTTGCTTCTTCTTTTTGTGAATGTTTCATTGTCGGAGATAAAAACGAGTTTTGTAACCGTACGCGAGTACAATGGAAGTTAATAATCTGGTTAAATATAGTTCGGTAAGGTACGAGTGTAATAAAGTTAAAGCAAATGTGAGGAGGATCGATATTACGGGGACGATAATAGAATACTGACGTAATACGAGTGCATTTACGACGGCAAAGAAAACAGGGTCGTTTCTGTTTTTCTTTTTCTTTCTTTATTGTTCCCGCGGTTATTTCTTGACGAAAAAGTCGGCGAAATAAGGTCTAATTACGGTAGCTCGTTAAGGGAAACGCTAGTAAACAGAATCCACAAAAAGCATCGAAAATGCAAAGCTATGGGCCAAGTACAAGAGAATGTTACATTGGAATAGGTTGATCATTAACATAAACTGCATTTTACACAGGATTTGAAATCAATCAAACTTGCTCACATTTGATTGATTTCAAATCCTGTGTAAAATGCAGTTTATGTTAATGAGCAACCTATTCCAATGTAACATTCTCTTGTACTTGGCCCATAGCTTTGCATTTTCGATGCTTTTTGTGGATTCTTTCGTCATTTTCGCAAATTTTTAGATATCGACCTGAATTTTTCACTGTCTTATTGGGCTTCGAATTCCGCGTCCAACACGTCCCGGATCGTTTTAATATCTCAATCATTGTGGAAATGGCGAGCGATGTATGAAAATCGCGAAAAATCGTCAAATTATGACAGTTTTTTGGTCGGCATTCGCTCAATTTTTGAGATAGCGATCTGAAACTGGTACCATTGTTTTAGTTAGGAAATTCTACGCCAGAACAATGTATAATAGTTGTACTTTTCGAAAATTTAATTTTTCGCCAAAATCTGAAGGGGGTAGGTCAGGATTTTTTGCGATTTTCGTAAATCGCTCGCCATTTCTACAATTTTTTAGATATCAAAATAATTCTTTCACTGTCTTATTCGGCTTCGGATTCCGCGTCCAAAACGCCCCCGATCGTTTTAATAGCTCAAAAATTACGGAAATGGCAGGCGATTTACGAAAATCGCAAAAAATCCTGACCTACCCCCTTCAGATTTTTGCGAAAAATTAAATTTTCGAAAAGTACAACTATTATATGTTGATCTGGCGTAGAATTTCCTAACTAAAACAATGGTGCCAGTTTCAGATCGCTATCTCAAAAATTGAGCGAATGCCGACCAAAAAACTGGTTGAATTTGACGATTTTTCGCGATTTTCGTATTTCCTTTGTCATTTCCGCAAATTTTTTGATATCGACTTGATTCTTTCACTGTGTTATTCGGCATCGGATTCCGCTTCCAAAACGTCCCGGATAGTTTCAATAGCTCAAAAATTACGGAAATGACGAAGGAATTACGAATATCGCGAAAAATCGTCAAATTTAAGCAGTTTTTCGTTCGGCATTCGCACAATTTTTGTTATAGCGAACTGAAACTGGTACCATTGTTATAGTTAGGAAATTCTACGGCAGATCAATATATAATAGTTGTACTTTTCGAGAATTTCATTTTTCGCAAAAATCTGAAGGGGGTAGGTCAGGATTTTTTGCGATTTTCGTAAATCGCTTGCCATTTCCGCAATTTTTGAGATATTAAAATGATCCGGGGCGTTTTGGACGCGGAATCCGAAGTCGAATAAGCCAGTGAAAGAATCATTTTAATATCTCAAAAATTGTGGAAATGGCAAGCGATTTACGAAAATCGCAAAAAATCCTGACCTACCCCCTTCAGATTTTGGCGAAAAATGAAATTTTTGAAAAATACAACTATTATAGGTTGATCTGCCGTAGAACTTCCTAACTAAAACAACGGTACCAGTTTCAGATCGCTATCTCGAAAATTGTGGAAATGGCAAGCGAAAAACTGGTTGAAATTGACGAATTTTTGCGATTTTCGTAATTCCTTCGTCATTTCCGTAATTTTTGAGCTATTAACATGGTCCAGGGCGTTTTGGACGCGGAATCCGAAACCGAATAAGTCAGTGAAAGAATCATTTTGATATCTCAAAAATTGTGGAAATGACGGAAGAATTACGAAAATCGCGAAAAATCGTCAAATTTAAGCAGTTTTTCGTTCGGCATTCGCTCAATTTTTGAGATAGCCGTCTGAAACTTGTACCATTGTTTTAGTTAGGAAATTCTACGGCAGATCAATATATAATAGTTGTACTTTTCGAGAATTTCATTTTTCGCAAAAATCTGAAGGGGGTAGGTCAGGATTTTTTACGATTTTCGTAAATCGCTTGCCATTTCCGCAATTTTTGAGATATTAAAATGATTCGGGGCGTTTTGGACGCGGAATCCGAAGCCGAATAAGCCAGTGAAAGAATCATTTTAATATCTCAAAAATTGTGGAAATGGCAAGCGATTTACGAAAATCGCAAAAAATCCTGACCTACCCCCTTCAGATTTTTGCGAAAAATTAAATTTTCGAAAAGTACAACTATTATACTTTGTTCTGGCGTAGAATTTCCTAACTAAAACAATGGTACCAGTTTCAGATCGCTATCTCAAAAATTGAGGGAATGCCGACCAAAAAACTGTCATAATTTGACGATTTTTCGCGATTTTCATACATCGCTCGCCATTCGCGCAATTTTCAAGATATAAAAATGATCGAATATGTTTCGAATGCGCATTCTGAACCTTAATTTTACGAAGCTTGATGTCAAAAACGTAACGTAACAAACATTTCTAATTTAATATGTTAACAATCTGGATGTGTGTGAGAGGAAATTTCATATACTACATATATAAAATCTACGTTATCGGCAGAAAAATTATCTCGCATAGTATGAAACATATGTTAGGGTTTGACACCGGGCTGCGTGACAGGCTGAACATGGAGATGGAGATGGAGAAGGAGGAGAGGAAGAAGACGACGTTTCTTACAAAAACCTCGACTTTTTAGATCAAAATATCTCGCGATTGGCTTGATGGATCTTCTCGTAGTTAGGCTTAAATTACTCGGGTGGACGTCCCCTACAAGAATATCACCATAGTTTGGGGGAAATATGCGGATTTAATGCCGTTTGAATACCCCGAAAACCTCGATCTAATTCTTCCGGAAAAGAGTAGTTCAGGTCTACCAGTCGGGAACTCTTGTACTTGGCCCGAGTCAAGACCTTAACTTTTGATATAAGAATAATATATATATATATATATATATATATATTCGTGGATTCTTTTGCGCGCGGCGAAAAATTACACTTCTCGCGGCTTATGTTTTTCACCGTTGAAACGTACGTTAATAGAACGGCCAACGAAAGAAAGGTTTTTACTATCTTTAATTAGCACCTTGAAGTTCGTTCCTCGCTGGCAAGGTTATTAAACGTGGACACACTCTCTCTCTGTACGCGGTTAGAGACGCGCGTAGCGCAATCGCGAAAAGGACGGAATATTTATGAAAAATATTCAAAAGCAGAAGCAGCAGAATGAATAATTCCCCGGAGTGGAGGAGGCAGCCAGGCACTAACGCTTCTTGCTTCCTCCGTTGGCAACCGACGTCTAGGCGTTCCGATGCGCGGACACCAACAGAGAAACGTGCATGTATTTCAATACATTAACGCCGCGCGATACGAAACACGGTTATCCAGACCGGCTTATACTTATGCGCACCTCTTGCACCCTCAGTCATGTTTTTCATCAAGATTTTTCATTCTCAAATCTTTCCTCCTTCGTTCCGTATACAGTGCTTACACTGCTTGAGAATGTTTTTTTTTTATTTCTTTTTTATTAATCTATCTTTAGTGCGATTTTATTTCATTTCGAATTGAAATGTTTAAAGATACATTAAATATTTCTAAATAAATCTACGAATCCTTGATTTGAAAAAGAATATAAATTTCAATTTTCTAAGATTTCCTTGCCCCTGTAACTTACAATAGCAATAAGCTTGTTAGCAATAGAAAATTATATAAAGCACAATACCTGTTTTTAGATTCACAGGGCAATTCTCATATCTCAAGTGCGTACTCCGTTACATCGTACAAAACGACCGTAACAGATCGGTCGCTGTCATTGCAACGTTCCGTTGCCGAGTCATTAAACGCGTAATGAGCACTTGTTGCCTACGCAATTGACGTAGGCTAATTTACCCCGGGAGTTCGATGCACAGCATTGTTTCTCAGGGTAGGGTACGTTCGTTAACGAACGGCCGGACTGTTCGTCGACTAATGACAATTTATTACACGTGACTGCTCGTTACCGCCCGACTGAAATAAATGACGGAAAAATGGTGGGGGGAGGAAGACGAAGGGGGTAACTGGAAAGGAACGGCCCGGGATACGAGATCGCGGCGGTGAGATGATACGACAATTAATTGTCGCACACGTGTCGCCATTATTCTTCGAAGTGAAGAACGGAAAAGAGAAGAAACACACTCGCGGATTTCGAGTAGAGTGTAGGTGAAATGTTGGCGTTATTTATCGCAGAGATAAAAGACAAATCAGTAACAGTCGTTGTCGGCTACCGTAACCGGTATATGGTATGTATAATGTACATATATACAATACATACATACATATTATACGGTATATTGTGTCCGTATATACAATATGTATCATGTAAAAACCGAGCTACCGCCAGGTATTGGGTAGATCTACATCAGTAGGGATTAGTTTCGCCTGCGGGCCGGGATTAAAAATTATGCTTGGATTATAGGGGATATAAAGAGACTTTTGTCATCTCCTTTAATGAATCGACGGCCCACATTTCAGTGTTACTGTACCGTTCCACCGCGGTATGCGAGAAAAGCCTGTTATCCAGTCACGGTAAACCGGATTTCTCTGTTTATATTTTCGCGCGGATATGTCTCCTTTGTGCGCGATTCTCGCCGGACAAGCTATGAAAAATTGTCGTATTATATCTTATACGAGCGTCATACGTATCCTTGCTCAGCCCACAGATTTGTCTGTGTTCTGTGTTTCTGAAAGTAATACCCGGCGATATTCTCTGTAAAAGCTCCACTCGTTTACCCGTAATCGTGATAAAAGCTCCTATGAATACTGATCCGGAAATGCATCCTTTCCGAGTTACTTCTCTTCCTGAATTTTCCAAAACTCAACTGCAACGGAACGCTTGAGATTCAACAATACTTTTCGAGGATAAACGCCGCATTGGTTTTTCACGTAACACTCGCGATCGCGTTCGAATATTTTCTATACGTAAATGATTCACGAATTTCCTTTGGATCATTTCATAGAAATATATAATAAATTTCATGTTATATTTTACCGTGAGAGAAGTGGCGTAGTATCGATCGTCGTTAATGCTATATGAAAGTCTTAACCCTGCGTTTAATTAACCGTTAATACGCGCAGTGCGTAGCGGAATCGTTTTAGTTGGAATATCGTTCGCTTCGGAAATGTGGGATAAAACTTAATCGACCGTGCATTAACATTATCGAGTTAGTCGAAGGTAGTAGTATACCCTTCAAAGAGTTAAGTGACTTTGATGGTTACCTTCGGTCGGTCTATTAATTTCGCCGAAAGCACGGGCGAGGTATAACACTAGACTCTACATGCGGTAACCGGATTTCGTGTGTCACGTACCTGAAGTCAAAATTGGAGGGGTTATCGTGGTACCCTCTGCGATTCCAATTCTTGGAAATAAAATGGCAGAAACCATAATACTATTTAACTTTTCTAAGCTATTTGTCTTTTAGGAATTTTCACGCATGTTTGAAATTCATTCATAAGTTACACGTTGCCATAAGTACTAAGGACTTAGGATCCGTTTTTCGCGACATAAAAATTTTCTCAGAATGTGCTATATGTATACTTTTATACGTGGTTCATACCGAAAGCACTCGAGGATCCCGCAAACCGTGTACTCTGAAATATCAATAAATTCCACCATGAAAAGTTACGATGAGCGACGGTCAACGGCGAATCGTCAGGGTTTGTCAATCGGCGGCGTCAAAGATGGCGATAAAATAAATCTGAATTACTTTGCAACCCGCGTACGAAGTGTAAAACGAACGACAGATATCTCGAAGAATGGTGACGGCTGCTCGCTGATTTTACTGATGTCAAGAGAGTTTATGACGTTCGTTCGTCGGAGGGAACGCTTTACAGCGTGGGACTTTTCTAAATCGGAAAAGGAACACCGCGATCCTGAGACGCATCGTGAACTCCGCTCAGCCCTCTGTGAAGAAATATTTGAGAATGCATGGAATTTTTCGCTCTGCACAGGCACGCTTGCTATTGCTACGTACGTATCGAACTTTTCGATAGACTCGCAGGAAAAGCTTTTTAAATGCTATGAATAATTGCCGGGCAAATGAGCTTCGATACCTTTTCGCAACAATTTTGAATTCCACAGAAATCTATAATAAAAAAAAGGAATACTTAACGTTAAACAATCTTGATAATAAAATATATCGTCATTCTTTACATACATGCCACTCATCCGTCCGATAGTACTCAAAATTATTGGGAAAACTGAAGTCACATTGTACCTCGTGCTTGGTACATTCCACTGAAGTAGTGTAACCATGCGTATAGACAGACACGGCCAGCGATACACGTACACTTCCTACTAATGATAAAACTGATCCGCCTCCCCCCCGTCATCTTTTGAGTAACAGTAATCCCTTGAAAGCTTACAAGAACGTACTTGCAAAAGTAATGTTACCTTAATACAGAAAGTGTATAGGTACCTCGAAATCAAACAGAACCGAAAAAAGCCGACGGTCCACGTGTAGGAGCGCACGTATCATCCCTGATATTCTCAAAGCCGACCGATTCGCGAGCTCTGTGATTTCACGGTTCCCGAGTACGTTCTCCGCTACCGCGATGTCCCTTGATTCGCAAAGAAGAAACAGAACAACAACAACAACGAAAAAAAAATGGTTCATCGAACCGCGCACGATGTACACACGGCAGCAAGCAACAGCGACTGAAGGTAAAAAGAGAGAAAAAAAAGACCACCCTTCCCTCTAAAAAAAAAAAGGAAAAAAAAAGAAAAAAAAGATACTGCTTCCTCGCGTAGCCACCGGCCGACATTTTTGCTTTTTGGCCGTGTTCCCGGTGCGCTTTCACGGTTATTGTTCTCTCCACCCCCTTCCACCTCTGCCAGCCCTGTTATTATCGTCCTTACCTTCATCCGCCTGTTTCCTTCCGCGGTACCACGTGCCACGGAGCTGTATGTGGCACAGATTCCAACCCCACGGTATTCCCACTCCACTATACCTCACCACCACCACCACCACCACCACCTTTCCGCCACCTCGGTTCGCCTCCAGGATGGTTCCACTTTTAATCTGGCTCGAAAAATCACCATGCTTTTTTCCACGTCCATCAGCGAACCGACCTTTCTTTCTTTCGTTCCACCATACTTTCGTACAACGTACAGACGTTCTTGAGAATTTTCCACCCTTCGTCTATTTGGCCCCCGCGAAAGAGTCTTTGTCCTTTTTTTTTGTTTTTTTCGTTCTTCGTCCATCACGCGTTCTTTCAGGTTTCCCCCTTTGAAAACGCAACCACGTAGAAACACCGTGTAATTGCTCCGAATTTTTAGAGATTGCGGTAGATGTATCATTCGTTATGTAATACTCGATATTAGTCTTCTCGATGGGTTTCGCACGGTTTTAGAGGTGGTTCGTGGTTATCGAATATCAGATTTTGAAAATATTTCCGATATTGCGAGCGGTATCGTTCTCCTCGTAATTAGTCCGTTTTGAAATTCGTTGATTAATTAGTTTCCGTATTATTTTTCACAGGATTATTTTCATAATTTATGTGACCATCAGGCTGGAATATAATCGGGTAGACAGTATCGAACGGGAAATTTGATATTCCTCGCGAGCACACTTGCAGATGTAGGTGGTTAACGAAGTATTATACGATGTACATACAGACATACGTATCTACATATATATTTCATAGAAGATAATTAGTCAGGAATAGATAGGCACAAGAAGTTTGATAAAAACGAAAACTAATTCGAGTGGTTGTAATTTAACAATAATGAATGTAATTAAGGAACTGTCTGGAACTACTGTACGCGTGATGAATATTCATGACGATGACCTCGTTTAACATGCATACACACCTATCTGAATGTGTGTATTGTGTCGATGTAGAGAGAAACATTATGAACAGAGTTTCTTTAAGACGCACATCAAATATATTAGAAAGCTATTCAATATCCGGACCATCCGATTATATTTGTCCTTCGCTGGAAATCCTGACGAACTTTGGAAAGTTTCCCGGTGGAAAAGTTTGATTAGGCGAGGCCTTAAGTTTCCTTGGAAAGATTTACGCCGAGTTAAAATGCGCTTTCGTTCGAGTTTATTCGAATCTTTGGTAATCCTCTAATTCGATGAAATTTCCTGGCACGTTCTCAATGTGTCTGGTGACTCGTTTTCTTTTCGACAAGATGAACATTGTCGTATGTCCCTGTCGGAAGGCTTTCACGTTCCGTAAGACTTCGCGATGGGGGGAAACATAGTGGCAGAAATCTGGGTTAAACAGCTGTCAAGACGAATTCGTGGCAATAACGTCAATGAAAAATTGCAACCCGTTGATAAGCGAGGGTGTGTCTCGTTCGATCGTATGTCGAATATAAACTCGGAATCCGGTGTTATGTCCTTATGAAAATGCATTTCCACCAGATAAATTAATGCCAGTTAAAACGCTAATAAAGATTAACACCGAGTCTGCGTTGGTACCATAAAAAAAAATCGAAATCATCGTGCACTTCGGCGATCATCGATTTATACTGCGCTTTAAACTGCACCGTGAAATACGAGCGCGTTAATTATTATCACGTGAATTCGGAAAAATTCGCCGGATCCTATTAACAGGCAGCTTTCAATCCGCAATATACATATATATGTATATATATATATACACCTGTTAACAAATTGTACACATAATCAGGGTAACGTGGGTTAATATTTCCCCGCGGTGAAATTGTGACACCCTGCGTCGGAACAAAAGGAATATTAAAATTAGAAGATATACACTAGGCTCTACTTAACCGGAAGATGCCCGGCGCGATAGTAAAATTTCCATAATGCGATTAGGGAGGCGAAGTCGGGCGAATGTGCATACAATCAGAAGTTGGAGAGGCGAACGGAAGGGACATAGACACTGGCAGTGAGTGGGAGAGGAGTGGCAAAGAGATAGACAGAGAGAAATGGAGAGAGAGAAAAAGAGGGAGAAGGCAAAGTAATACAGAAAAGGAGAACGAACCTGCAATAAAGTATCTCATGCCCGACGTAAAGAGAGGCCGTAAAATGCAGCAACTGCCGCGGTACTAACGATATACGAGTTTAGTCTCTCTTTGCGTTTGTCTCTCTCCCTTACTCTCGATACTCTCTGCGATAGCCTTCGATTTCTGTGTAAGGCGTTATACCGATCGTAGGATTTCGATGAATTAAAAGTACCCGGTGATAGTGGATAAAACGTAGAAAGGTTCGCGTTCTTTATACGAATGGTAAATCCAATTTGCGTTCTGACATACATTTGTTTTACGCGGAATTTCGCGTTTACAAGACACGCTAATTACGGGACTTTACGTCACGCCGTTTGTATTATCCCGGTCGTCAATTTCGTAATGTTTGAAATATTATTTATCGCTGGAACGATAAAGTATGACAAATTACGGTAATCTTTCTCGTTGAATACGGAAAGGAACGAACGATAAGCTTTTGACAATGTTTCATTGTACGGTGTATAGATATACGTGTTACATACTTATGCATACGTGTATCTGTTTGTTTTTTGCTGGACGGTTTTCTATAATTTATTATTGAGACGTTGAAAATGTTCAAAACGAACACTTGCATGTGCGATTTTTGCGTGTGATTAAAATGAAAGATTTGAAATTGACAAGAATATTTTTTAAAATTATGTCACGTGTCAATTATGTTTTTTAACTCTTCGCTTTCTACCGCCAGCATATTTTGCTCGCATACCGTCCGATTTTTACGTACAAGGAACAGAAAAAATGGCTCTGCGTACATACGTAGGCGTTGAAAATCAAAATTTCCGTGACGTTGTGTACATTCGCGCAGATACGTAAAGATGTATATTCGAAAGGAAAATTTGCATTTGCACATACCGGTATTCTGCAAACCTTTTCTCCCTTCCCGCGGGAAGGTCGGGAACGAGGCGGTTAAGAGATCTCGGGGGTCGAATGCATCCCTCTCTAATTGCTGCGGCGTAATTAGCCGGGTACGCAACTACAAGGGAATAATTTATCACGGTTGTTATTAAGTCTGGACTGAACCGTTACGGGGAAAAACATGCAAATTTTTATAGTCGGAATTTCTGTTTTCCACCCTGTCGTTGATACGTGAAAGGAAGAAACGTAGTAACAATAATGAAAATCCAACGTCACTCGCTGGCGATTCGTAATTGAAAAACGATCGCGACACAGGAACACCAGAGGGCCGTCGACGGTCAACGTTAATAACCCCGACAAAACGGTGGTGGAGTTATTTTGAAAAGAAAGAAAAATAGAAGAAAATAACTAATTATTCACGAGGAAAATTGCGACCGATGGAAAAAGCAACCATCGACGGCTTTTTCATTTCCCTCGCCTCGATTTTCAGTACTGACCTATTACGTTGAAGGATCGACCTGGTAAAAGAAAGGAAGAGGAACGGGAATGGAAAGGTGGCACGATTTAAAAACGTTAAAAGACCCCGACGATGCGGGCGAAAATAAAATTAAACGAATGCCACCTAGAAAATAGAAATAGAACGAAGTGTCGCAACCAGGACGCGCATAAAAGGGAGAGGCGGAAGGGAGGTTTACCCCCCAGGGATGGTGGTATGTTCTGCCCACCCACCCCTCCCTCTACTTCCAGTCCCATTCCGTCTCTATTTATCGTTCGTTCCTGCTACTCCGCCATCGTTTCTCCTATATTTGCATTCTTCCGACCGTCTTCGACTGGACAGATGCACTTACTCGTCTGTTCAAATAGCCTCCAGACTCTTCTTAGTTTGCCAACTATTCCCAGTATCCACCGGATCGCGTAAATATTTATTTCAATTCGTATTATTTACCGTGAAAAAAAAAAGAGAATCGAAGAAAAAACTACGGTGGACCGAATAATTGCTCCGATATAGTATTGACATAAAAACGATTTAACGAGTAAAGTATTTCCCAACGAGCGAGAACGACATTTCTCGAAGATGATATAACGGATTCCTCAAGTAACAGAAAATTTTATGCGCCGTTCAATGCTCGCTTTACCCTAATAATGATTCTACAAGTCACCCGGTGACTTATCCGTTCGTAACTCTTCAGGTTTTCACTTGGCTGCGAATTTGAAAAATGTGGCGTATAAAATAGAACGGGCAAAACACCGGCAGGCATGCGAGGAAGAATAATGGGGGTCTGTCACAATACCCCACAAACCGTTGCCTCACTATCGATAGAAAAGCTCGTGCATATAAAGAATTCGGCTTCTTATTCGCTTCGATTTAAACCTCGCCGAATATTTGGAAATAGACAAATCATCGTACGGGAGATATATCGATTGGCGAACTTGTCCCTTTAAAGAATCTCTTTGAAATATCGAAATTTTCCGCTATACTCGCGGAAGAAGCTGAGTATACAGTGACAATCATACAAATAACGAGTATGCCGGTAACGAAAAAAAAACACACACACACAAAAAGAGGAAAGGAGTGGGGAAAAAAAACGTACGCAGCCAAATATAGGAAAAATTGAACGGAATAGTCCTCGTGCATCCGATCCATGGAAAAACCAATATAGGCGCGGTTGCGGTCGACTCCACCCCTTTCGATACGTGCTACCAAGTTTGCGTTCGTGAATGAAAATTTCCGCCTCGCCACGGTCCTCGCTACACAGCCCCAAAGTTTTTCACGATAATTTTCACAATGATTCCTGTTGACAAATCGACGAAAATAGCGTCTATTTTGTGCCATTTATTTGCGGATTCTGATGCACTCGCAAATGAAGTTATATATTCGTCTGCAAACATTTTCATCGACGAAATATCAACGATATTACAAAAACAACAAAACAACCATACATGATACTTTGGTGCGGTTTAATCATTTAATACCGTCGTTTCTTCGTGGTGATATACTATGTGTATATCGACTACCAATAAACGATTGTAAATAGAATATCTCATATATACATACATATAAGTCAATACAATTTCGATTACAACGTAAACGAATTGGTTTATGAAAAATATTTATTTCAATCTGACCGTTATTTATCGCTTTAACCGATATCTGTCTTTCGCGTTGCCGTTTAAATGGAAACTAAATTGAACAGTGAAATACGAAACAAGGGGAATTATCAACGGTGGAACGATGTGCAAATTTTACGAGGGGACGTTAATCCACTTTTTTTCATCGCTATAAGAAATTCCTCGTAATGATTCAACCGAAATTACCCTCGAACTTGGCGTAAGCGCGTCCAGACATATTTTTCCACCTATTTTCCTCCTCCGTAGGGGCTAACAGACGTCGCCCCTCGGATACATTTGCTCGGATTTCGCGTACAATTTTATCCGAGTTAATTTCCTTCGTGCCGCGGCTGTCGAGGAAAAGTCACCCGACTTCTTCCGGGAGAACGTAATAAAACGTAAAACCACTGAATGCGAAATGTGCTCCCGCGGAGTGTCGGCATGCCGCGTGGGTGTTTCGCCTACTTTTTCTTCGGTCGCTTCGTTTCCAATTTCGCTAACGGTTTTGTCCGTGACGAATCACAATATCGCAATTAAATTGCCGAACGTCTTATGATGATTGACGGCAAAATTTTCTTGCTGTCAGATGTCAGAGTTAACGAACCCTCTGGATCATCCCTGCTTGACAGTTACACGACGGGCAGAGAATAATAAATATTTGCAGAAACTTCGGATAATTCGAATGAAAGTATAAAAATAAAATCTATGTATATAAATATACAAAGGAAATTGATAATTGACCAAGTTTTTGACTCATTATTTTCTATTTTCCAATTTCGATGAAATTTTAGTCTGGTATTATAACGTAGTATTCACACGGTTAGTTGTTAACTAGCTTCGTAGAGAATATGTTGCGATTTACCAGAGTCCACCGGATCTTTCCCCGGAAGCACGGAAGTCTGAGGTTTGAGGTTGTGAAAAGGTCCGGATAGGTCGGAGCGGGTAAATCTATCCGGAAGATCCGGGTTAGGTCAGGGATCCAGGGAGCTGCTCGTCAAATATTCAATTATACTTTTACCATGATGAAGGCTAAATAGATAATGTAGAACTACTACATCCATCTCAGCGAATATTATTCATATCATTATCGTTGATTAGCAAGATTAACGTTATATATACTTTACCTAAATTGTTTTCTAAAATATTTGAAACCTGAACGACATCAATCAAAGATCACAGTAATTGTAACATTAACGCAGGACGTTGTCGATAACACTAGTAATAGAACTCTCAAAATATTGTCGTGAAAATAAGTTGAATAATTTCCGTCGAGCGATTCACCGTTATTGACATGTCCCGTTAAATACATCAACCAGCTTATTTTTCGATAAGCCAAATTTACCGACGGTTTTTCACGACAATTAGCGGTCGAGGATGAAATTCCTCGAAATAAAATTGCGAGCCCGGCTAACCCTGGCCGTTGGAATATTAATAGCAAGGATACGTCACACCGTTGCGGGTTCGTTCACCCGGGAATTAATTAACGAGACCGCGCAACGTAATGAAGACTCGACGAAGAAAGCCAGCGTAAATAGTGGAGCAATTAACGAAACGCTTATCTCCGGCGTAAGAAAAGAGACTGTAACGTAGTAGCCGTCGCATGCGTGCTTCTCCCAGGGAATCCTTGTCGTCTTCTCTCCTTTCCCACTTTCTCTCTCTCTCCCTCTCTCCTTCTCTCTTACTATTTCTTCTTCCGTTCTCCTAAACGCATCACGAGAAAATACCCCGTAAGTTTTCTACCTTCTCTTTCTCGCTCTTTCTCTCACGGTATCGCTTTCTCTCTCTCTCTCTTCATCTTTCTCGCGGCATCGTTTTCCGTTCCTTCTTCCACGACCTCCTTTTTCGCACACTCCCGTGCTGCAGCATCCCTTCACGCATCGTTGCGCGCCCCTTCAACCAAACCAACCCTCGGTTTTACGCAAAGATCGCAATCCACGCGTGTAACGAGCTTCCACCTTCTTCTTCACCGCGAGGAATCTTTCTAGACTCTTTTTCTCGAGTGTTACGGCGTCGGGACGCCCGGTATTGTGTTCCCGTGATCGAAGGGGGAGGGGAGGGGAAGGGAAGAGGAGAGACGTCTACCACCGTCTCGCGATTCCAACCGTTGCGAAAAATCGCACGACGCGCATCTAACCAGAAATCTCTGACGAAACGGCAACGACGGCGGAAAAGTGGATTGAATATCGCTAGGCGGATCGAAAATAAGACGACGGATTCGCGATGCGTTCGTTTGTGGCTCTGCTCGTAAGTTTCCTCTCCCTTCTCTTACACCCCTGGCACGGAAGTATGATTTACAGTGCTGGTAATTCTTCTGAAACGCTTTGCAAATTTTTCATTTCTTTCTTTTTTTTTTCTTCTTCCTCGTCCGTGAAATTTATTACGCTGTAACTTACGGGAAGTAACGCGCGGTAAAGATATTTGGCCGAGTGAAATATCGCCCTTACGTTTCACGCGTTTAAGAATCTTTTTTTGCTATTTTTTTTTTCACAGCTATTTTATTTTTCTTCTTTTAAATCTGTCATCCGAACAGAGTCAAGTGTCTTCCCCGCGTTCGATTCCGAATAAATACAAACCCGTCTTGAAATTCCACCGCCAAGTTATCGAAACGTATGCAGAAAAATCCATGCGGATAAATCACGGTTGCTATCGGATTTCTTTCTTCCCCCGCAACCCGTTCACCGTCCCCATATCTACCGACCCCCTTTGTTTTCGGGTTGGCGGAAAGTTTTTGAAAGTTACCGGCAATTTTACCCGGAGAAAAGATGCACCGGCGCCTTCACGCATATTGTATAGCGGCGCCGGTTCCTCATTCTCCGCCACGCGGCCCGGTTTCTTTGCCCCCGCGATCGTCCCGACCGTTCCACCCTTCTCGCGGCGGCCCCTTTTCAGGGGTTGCTGCCAAGTTCGACGTCGTGCCCGCCACAACAATGCACCGAAAAGTTCTATGAACTTCTGTTCCGAATACCCGCGCTTTCCTCCCCCTCCCCTCCCCCTCCCCTTCTCTCGCGACGAAGCTCTGTTCCGCGGGATTCCAAGCTTTTGGAGAGGGTCGAAAGAGATCGAGGGGGATGAAGAAAATGCTCTAAGTTAGCCGCGATCGACCCTCCCTACGTGTGTCCCGCGAATACGACATCGTAAATTGAGGACCGAACTTCCGTTCGTGCTGTTCATTCCTTTATCCCGTAGCGGGAAAACCCGTGGAAGTTAAATTAATTAGAGAAACCGTCCATTGTGGGGGGGAAGGGAAAACAGTTTGCCCTATTTTCGGGTGGAATTGTTTAGCTATAATAGGTTTTGCGATTGTACAATAAAATCGACGAGTATTTTACGTATTGAGTGTAGAAATAGAGTTCTTTTTGAATGTCAGCAGGTTAAAAGTTTTATTTAATAGTCGATATAAATTGTATAAATAAATTATATTATTATTGGAAAGAATTTATTACTATTATATTAAAGTTTCTAGCTACTGACAATAACCATCGAGTTTATTTTGATTGTACATGATATTTCCCAAGTTCCTAGGCAAATTGGTGCAAATGGCGGGCTACTAAATATTGACTGTAACGCTTAAAAGCAATGTAGATGTGCGGGGAATACGAAATGTGATACGTCAACCAAGGAATATTTCGAAATGGAAGTTCCATCGATGTCTACCTTCACCGACGTCGAGTGACGACTGTACGTACGTACACTTTCCTGCGGATTAATGCAGTCGAGTGCCCGACTGTTCGAATTGAATCTAAATATTTGGTACAGGGTATAGTCTCGCGTCGTACCGAAGGGTTCAGACTGTCCGAGTTGTGTTCTGTATCGGTAGAGAATTCTGGTTAGAGTGGACTGTAACTTTACAAGACAGATCGAATGCTTCGGAATGTGGTATACTTCAGAATGTGGTTTCGGTGAAGCCGGAATAATTGAACGTAAACGATAAAGTTGTTCCGTTAAAACAATGTCCCTTTTAGTATATCAATCTTACTTAATAATATTAACAATCTTATTTAATATTATTAACAATCGTATTTAATAAAATAAATCTTATTTAATAAAAGGTTACGTGCAACGTAATGGGAACAACATATGAGAATCTCATTAAACATAATTTCCTTTTTTCTCGGGGGAATCATTCCCCGATGTCACGGTGATTCGTTGACTCTGACTACCGGTTCCATCAATCAAAATTCGCATAATTCCCATTCGAGTGCATAAGAGCGAAACACTCCAGTGACATGTAATTTCGAATTGGGAAAGCGAATATATGGAGTTAATTTTAGATGACACATATCATCATGAGATTGGGTCACGCTTCCGTTACGTACGACGGAAACTCGGGAGCTGCAGCTGGGCGTGAATTGACCGTGAGTGATGCGTATGAAAAGTGATTATACGGTAACCTATAGTACGTCACTCTTTTAAACGAACCAAACTTTTCCTGAAAAATATCATTGTCCTTCGAGTAGATCTTAAAAATCCTTTACCGGGGTGTAAAACGAAATAAAACGAAGGGTCGTAATAGAAGTACCCCAGTTAACAAAAAATGTTCGATACAACGACTTGAGATCTGATTCACCGTAACACCGAAAAGGAAGGGTTCCGGTCGGTGAGGGCGGAAACAACCCTTTTTCGGATGAAAGCACCACCCTCCTTACGTGCTCCGTCGCTAGTGTAATGGGCAAAAAATTGTACTTCATGGAGGCGGTCTAATGAGATTTTGAATTATGTTGTAGTTACTCGGTAGAAGCATAACTCTCTCCTGTTCCCTTCTCCCTCCTCCCCCCCCCCTCTCCCCACTTTCGTCCGGGCGTTCTCTTGGTCTACCGATTCATCTGCATTCGCCCTCCTTTCCTCACCGTTCGCCGCAGACTCATGGTTATATGTGACTAGATTACCGTCGGGCGCCTTAAAGCTGCTTGGATTTCGTCGTGGATTCCCCTCTACACCATGGCGAAACCCCGGAAACGAAAGAATTCTAAGCCGAATTCTTCAGGACTTTCCACCTGCTCTCGTCGTACCTTTCTTTACCGCAACTTTCCTACAGGATTTTCCATTGCGTTGATACGCGGACGTATGTGCATACACACATGCATACTTACGTATATATATGAGTATATGTGTATGTATGTACGTATACCTGGTCGCGATACAATCCGGCGAAGACGTGCTGGAATCGAATTCGAAATTCTGCCTGACGCGGCAAGGAAGTGTAAGCAAAAGCGAGCCCAGTGACACGTGGGAAATCACGGTAACCAGTTCCATATATTCTTTCGGCGCGGTGATCACTCACGAATTCCTGGAATCCTTCTTTACCCGTGCATCCAGGTCACGCGACCCGATACGATTTCTGGGTCGCTAGAATTTCCCACGAGTAATCGAATCGCTGTCTACATAACGCGCTCTCGTGTTAACGATAATGGCTACCGATAGCTCGCAGATATATTGCCACGTTATATACCCGCACGATATTTCTTAGATGAAAGTCGACGAGCGCTGTAAAATTTATTAAAAATTACATCCGCTCATTTTCTTAATGTCACGTTCGCGTTACGGTGTTATTTCGCTGGTTGCTTAATATCGCGGCGGAGTTTAATGCTGGGTTTTGTAGAATTTTACCGAGATTTCGTTGACGGGATTTTTCTTAATTGATATATTTATCAGGTTATCGCGCTTGGAATAAAATCGAGTATTTACGTCGTTATAGTGAATCAAGTTTAGAAAAGTCGTATCTTTACGATAGCGGTGATTGAATATGAATTGTATTTGTCCATATAGAGGAGACGCGTACAATAAAACGACTACTCTTCTCTTTTTTATCGCCACCCCGGAAATGGATGTGCATACATGTTTCACGCTTCCTAAATAAAAGTGAGTAAAACCAAAAAAAAAAAAAGGAAAAATAAAAAATAAAAAGAATGAAAAATAAAATCGTAGCTTTCAATTTCCCTGGGATAAGCTACGATGCGTTTACTACGGTATCGATATTCCAGACATGTGAACGGAATTAAATTCCTTTTTGGAGAAATAAGGAATGTCTAGAATGGAAATCGACGTTCCGCCGAAGTGCTGTAAAAGTAGATAGGGTAATCCCGACGACACAGTGAAAATCAGGATAGTCACTTTCAATATATATTCCCTTAGTGTGCCGATCACTCACACATTCCACGGATCCCCCTCATCCCCTCCACCCTGCATGTGGGTCATGCCAGCCACTGGATTCTGGGTCGCCAGAATTTCCTACGAATAATCGAATATTGCCGCACGCGTAATGCGAAACGACAATGGGGGCCACTATTGCGTGCGTACATGTGCGCGCGCGCGCCTAATGACACCTTTGAAAACGAACGTTTTCGCTTGTAAAGCGAAAACCTTTACCGACAAAAACCTTTCTATTGAGCATTACCATCGGCGCCGTTAAAAAATTAAAAGCTGCTTTCCGCGAAAGTGCACCGACGGCTAAAAAAATAAAAATAAAAAAAGAATAAAAAACTACAAAATTTCACTATCACGAAAATCGCAGAATTTTTCACGGTAAAAAAAAAAACCTAAACAAAATAGATGACAACAAAAATCTCATGTTCCACCAAAACATTTAATCAAAATCTCCATAAATATCGACCAAACACCCTTGTATTTAATCGTAGTAATCGCAGAACCCAAAAAAAAGACATTTAACATTAAGTAATGATCACAGTTACAAAAAAGCTATCTATAAGAAATGTCATATCGTTGAAAGGTTGACTCGTTGTGGAAAGTAGGCGACGATTAGGCGTTCCCTCGGCTTCGTCCGCATTTCTATGCACATTGTCGCGCCCGGTCGACGCTGGTCGAGGGGAGAAGTTTCTCCGCAGTTGGCACGATGTACCATTATATACAAGCCAGAGCCAAGTGGGCTGAGAATTTAAGGTCGAATAAAGTTGCTAACCCTCTTATAGTGGGCCGAAACCACGTATCCTAAGGGATAGGCAACCGACGTTATGTCTTGCAAGGGGGGGGGGGGCATGCATACGATAACAGACACGCTCGTGCCGACCGTACGTACTCACTCGCACATCGAAACTACCATCGTTCGTACTACATACGTGGTACACAATTTTTGGCCCCAGTTTCCTACTCGTGTCTGCCGCGAATAATTTTCGGAAATCGTTGCGCCGCCGATTTTCTCTCCCCTCGGGCTACGTTTCGCCATTTCCCCTCTCTGTTCCCCTTGGCGGGCTTGGTACGTACGCCAACTACGGCTGGTTCCGCATGCAAAACCGCGAATATCGATGCCATGAATTTTCAGTCGACCTCTCCGAAGATCATTACGGCACGACCGACGTATATTTTGAATGAGAAACTCGGTGTTCGTCGAACGACGTGGCGGTTCGTTTGCGTTGAATGGTTTACTAGATATCGATCGTTGGTAGTGGTAATTTTTTCACGTTATATTTGTTTTTTTCTTTTATGTACTTGTTAAGCGTTCTCGGTACTATTATTATGATACGTGTTGATAGATATAAAGTATCCGGGTGTATCTTTGGAATTTTATGGTGATTTTTATTGTTTTCTTTTCGAATACACGATTGTTGTCGGGACGAACGTATTTCAGATGGAAAATACCATCGATTCCGAGGCCGGGGGTTGATGGAAATCCAATAAGGGAATCGAAATTTGGTACGCCGTTGGCACGTCCGTGGTTTTTAGTAGAGCGTGGCATATTGCGGTTGATTCACTTGGTAACGTAGAATATGAATCGTTTCCGCGATACCGCACGCTGGGATACCGGGTGGGTAGGTATCGAGTTTCCGCGACCGTGGAGAACTTTTCCCGCGGTTTTGCAATTTGAATAACGCCGTTCGAAAAACGCTGTTTGAGGAACGCGTGACGATGTAAGAACCGCAGACAAAAGAAACTGAATAATAGAACGTGACGGTAAAGCAGCGTGTAGAATGCATATCGGACGATAACAGCCGTCGCTGAAAGAAGCTTATCATTTTGAAAGTAAAACAGCGCACGCTGAATATTGAAGGGGATTTGAATCTCATTTGAATACATCAGCATGATTGGTAAATTATTTTCTCGTACGTAAAGTTTGTGTACACGACGAAGATACCCGGCTGCGACACACAACCCTCCCGCGTTTTGTATCATTCTTGTTAGCATGAGTGGTGCTTAGTGCCAAAAGCAAGTGCTTTCGAGACTCTCCACCGGTACCGTCTGCGTCATCGGCCTTACAAAGGAAGAAGTAACAGGTCGGAGCCATGCTCTCTCGCAGGCGATCCCTTTTACTAGCCACGTTTCCTTCGAGTGTACACCGATACACGAGATCGCTGGATTTATCCCGCTAATTGACGTAGGCTAATTACGCGTCTCACATAGAAAATCATTCCACCGAAGTAATCAAAAGATTTACAATCTCAGATTCTCGTTTAATGATTACATTAAACGAAATGGTTGAATTTATATTAGATTGAAAGAAAGTAGCTGTAGTTTATTCAAAAATTCGAATCCCCGTTGACTTGCAGCTACATTTTATATCTCCCCGGTGTTTCCATCGGTGGAACCCCTTTGGTTTCAGAAAACACATAAAAACCAGGTCGATGATAAATCAACTAGTGAAAGACTCCTCTAACAAAAGAAATATCATGTAACCAACATCCTAGCAGAAATAACGAATCACCGATCTAGGTGTGTATACCTTGCACAGGTATAACGTGTTAGCGTATTTTCGTGGTTCCTACCTTAAGAGATACGGGGAATCCCACGAGGATGTAGTTTGCAGCGAGTATGATTTTATTATTCATCGATTCCAGAAGCTGCAACGACGTCGGACGAGGGCGATATCCTCCCCCGGGGCCATTTAGCGGCACACAGCCCAGCAGAAGAGGATGAAGGTCGACGATGCCACCGTTCCGCAGCTCTATACGTACACGTACACCCCTGTAGACACACATTCAAGGCGGGCGAGCACGTAAGTTTAATATCTTCATGTAGTAAAGCGCACTAACGGCGGCACGAGAAGGAGGAAGGAAGCCAAGATTATTGCTTCAATATTGCCCCGATGTCAGGCGTCGTAGTTACGTCTACGTATCCTTTCTGAACCCATACCGATCCACCTTCTACCTACTACTACCCCCTACCCCTATTTCTTCGAGTAAGTCTGGTCCGCGCAACACCCTTCCCCGAACGTGTGTGAACCCTTCTCCACCCCCCCCCCCCTTTACACCGACGTATACCGACGTGTGTATGTGTACGTACGAACGTAGCACCGTTATTAAGCCATCTCTTACCAGTTATATCCCCGTAAGCTCTCCCCGCCCTTCCTCCCTTTACAGCTCGCTTCCGCCCTTTAGTCCGGTATAGGAATCGAAAGTCACGAGCTACGATTCGAAAACTCGCTCGATGCCGGGGCCATTGCACGGATGTGTATTTTCTACGAGCCCCGGGGGCTACCTCAACCTTGCGGAAGTTATGTGCCTGGCTGAAGGATTAGGGTGCTACGGTGGAAGATTGGACTTCATGCCGCCATGATTTCAACGTTTACGGAAGTTTCCGGGGGAAGTTTCTATGTGTACAGGCATGCCGTCTCTCGTTGATGTACAGATTCTTTTCTTTCTTTTTTTTTTGTTGTTCTTGTTTTCTCACTTTCCGCTTTACATCTCATCTTCGCGAATATCGCGAGCTTACCAGGGGTTATTCGTGTTTTCTCGGATTTTTATCGTGATCTTGAGAATATCACGGAAAGGCTTGTTCTTTTTCTTTACCGGGGGAATTTCTACGAGGAAAGGGAGGAGTACGAACAAATATTTATACGAATTGTTTCATCGTGTCTTTGTAGCGACGATATTTGATTTGCATGGAAACGGTGCACAGGAACACGTGTACGTCTCTACCATGCTGGAATCGTGAACGTTAGGTAGTCGCGATTGCAGGATATGAATTCGACTTCCATGTGGCAGCTCTTTGCGTTTGAAATATCTTCCGCGAAAAGGGGAGTGAAACTCGTCGGCGAGTTCGTGCGCATTTCACGTGAATTTGTCTCGTCCGACATCAAAATTCCGTTATGCGACTCGCATACACGTTCCACGGTATAATAAATGTATTGCTAGACTCCTGAAAATCAAACGTGTCATTCGCTTTCGGAATCCAGCGCGTCGCTTAACGCTTCGCGGAAATCGTTGTAACTCCGCGATGTTGTTCTGATAGAAAAACCACAACAATGACGCTTACGGTGCTATTCGCCCGGCATTGTTTCGCGATTTTCAAATCGCCGAGCGCAAACGAAAATATTGACCGAGGGTATCAAATTAGCGACTGGCAACCTCCAAAAAAGGCAAAAAAAAAAACACAGTAGAACGAACACAAGAGTCCCAACTCAAACACCAATCCCCGCTTACATGGACCCGTGCTCTCCATTACGGGACAAAGAAAATTCCGCAAAAAGAACGCGCTCGATTGGTGGCTCCCGCTCTTTTCGTGCCGTTCCAATCGATGGACGAACAGAAGAGCGGAGAGTGGGTGGTACCAGGGTGGTAAAGGAGATACGGTGCGGAGGGTGGTGGGGGAGGAGGGGGAGAGAGGGCAGATCAATCGTCGTTGCGGAAATGCGTTGATTTAGCAATCAGAGCAATGAGAAGTGGAAAAGAGATCGCGAATAGTGAACGAACGGTGATGGAAATATGGACGGGCAAGGTGGACGAGAAAGACGCAGGGATGAAATGGGTATGATGAAGAGGGAACGAAGAGCGAGAGAGCGAAGAGAAAAAGGTCCATGTGCCTCCAGTAATTACGGTCGGTACAGCGGAATCATTTGTTTGCGCATTGTTGCCGCAAAGCATTGTTGCGCAGCGAAACGTTCCACCACCATCGACCATCATCCCCCGTCCTTCCCCTCCCTCCCCCACCGTGGTACATTTCATTCCCTACTCTACCCTTCGACTCTCTACGGCCCTCGTACGGGTTCAAACGCATTGTACCTTTACGGGCCACCTCCACCTTCCATCGTACCACACAAACGCCCACACAGAGAGGGCAGCGTTGACTCCGCATACATACATACATACATACATAGATGTTATACATAGATACATGGATACGTACGTGCATACACATACACGCAGGGGTTTCACGTTTACACGTACGGGCACCCAGATTGCGGGCAATGTGTGCCGGCAAACGTTGCAACTTTGAAAATCCCATGGCAGGGACCCATGCAAACCGGACTGGTCAGTTTTCTCTAACGACAAATTAAGCGGGCGGAACGACGACTAACTAGCCTGAAACTGCATAGATGTACGTTCGCCGAAGTACGTGAAACCGGCATGAGTACGTGCGATGTGGAAAACATTGCGGAACCGTTTTAAACCCTAGTTCCCGCGGACGTTTTGGCGAACTTTTGTCATGTCCTTCCCGTTTTTTTTTTTTTTTTTTTTTTTTTTTTTTTTTTTTTTTTTTTTTTTTTGTTGACGGCTTTACCATGCCTTGATTACCGTAATATTATACCTGTACACCACACGGATTACAGAGAACGTACAACGTGGTACGTTGGTTTTTATAAATGATTAGAAAGTGTCTGAAAAGAAGGAAAAAGTAGAATTTTATATTAGCGTTATGATAAATGTATTATCGTTAGTTAATCGAGTTCGAAGGTAGAAATGGAATGAAAATTTATATTATCGTTACGTCCATTGGGGGAAATATGCCGATAGTACCAGGTTACTGTCTCTTCCATTATCGGTACGTCAAGTTCGACTTATAACGGCCATATTAATTATCGAAGATGTAACTACAGCCGTGTAACGACGATGCAATTTTTTTCACCGCCAGGATTCCGTGTGTGTCCGGCTGCCAGAAACTGCGAGTACCCACCGGTACCAAAAGTTCGTATATAGCATAACGTATATCGATCTCACGTCAAATATCCGATATCATCAAATATTTTATAATGGATATTCAATATTTACGATGGAGCACAAACGAATGCGGGATGCAAAGAGCGGGTCCGACCGGTACACACGCTACGTAAAGGTGAAAAGGCAATGGAGAAAAAATCATAGTGATAGGAGGCGGTGGTGGGGGGAGAGGCAGAAAATCGCTACTGGCATTCTGATCGAATATTCGATCGCGAATATGAATCTCGCTTAGAAGACGGGAATTTCCCGGGAGGAAGTAAAAGCTATCACGGTCCGAAAGTCCGGATTTTTTTTCGGCGATCGACAGCAACTGGACGACACATCGAAACGTGTTTCCCTCGTAGACGAATGTACACGTCCGTTCATGAGTTAAGAGACAATTGTAGTGTCGGATTAGGAGCGAGAGAAATTTCAACGCAATCAAACATATGATATTGAAAATGTCAAAAATTGATGTACATTCGAGAAAAACATGGATGAGAACTCACAATCTTATTTATTTAATGCAAAAGCATCGATTCTACCACAAAAAAACAGATCACTCGATACAAGAGACCATGGAATTTCTACGTGTTCCATGATTCGTGGACGGCGGTGTACACACATACATACATGTGTACACGCATACGCGCATTACCGTCAGTTAAATATTTCATATCTACGTCTATCTCGTTAGCGATCGACCACGGTCGACGGAAGTATGCGAATTCGAACGCATCGAAAACCGTGGTTGTACCGTAACGCACAGTAACATATATAGCTGGATGAAACCGATATGACCACAACCGAAATTCCTGCGAAATTAGCCAGCCGACCGAATAGCGGGTCAAAGATCCCAAAGGATGTAGGTATTACCCTAAAATCCAGAATGATTGAAGTACGCGCCGGCGGTGGCAAGACATAAGTCGGGCGAGGATGTAATAAGTAGAGGGTGGAATTTGCAAGCGAGATCTATATATATGTATATGTATACGTATGTATACTATGCCTCCGTTAACGCTCCCGTCGTCGCAATTTCAGTCGCGGTTACGAAGCGTGCAAAGGGAACGTCTACTAAATTTCATGGGAAAAATTTGCAGATCTAATAGCACGAGTAATTCCACAGTTTACACGGTTATAAAGTTTTAGCATTCTTTCTTTATCGATGGATGTAATATTCTATAACTCCTCTATAACTGGAATTTATTTTCACGGGGAAAAGTGATGTAAATTGAAACGAAAAAGTTTTAACGTTGAAAAATAGAAATTAACGATGGATTCCTAATTTTGAAAGATTTTTTTCCTGTGTAACTCAGACATTACAACGATGTTACATTAAACTAAGAATATATCGAGAAACCGGGGTGCGAGTTCGAAAGTCAGACAGGGCTATAGAGGGTCGAAGACACAATGCATAAAGTAATTGGAATTTGTTTTGTTTTTATCGACTTCCTCTGTAAACCCTTGGAAAGGAGAAACTTTTTACCAGTAGTTGTTACAAACATCCCACCTAGAATTCAATCAAGGTTAAGAGGGGATACATTGCGCGAGTGTTCTACTCAGATAAAAATCACGTAGATTCGACTACAGTGCTGGTACAAAATCTTCTACCGGTCTTTCTTTTACCATTTTGAGAAGACCTTTTCGTACAATCTCGAAACCGCTCTCCGCGTTCTAAGTGTACCATTAGCGGACGGTCATTTAATCCGAACAACTTGACTTTTTTGAGTTTTTTTTTCCTCCAGGAAAAGAACGGTCAAAAGGTATTACTTAAAAAAATTAACTCTCCTTTTTCGCAGTCCCTCCCGGCCAACGTTTTATTACTAATTAAGAAATCCGTAGTCGTAACTTCGCTACGCTCCATTGCCGCGTGATTGATAAAACTAGATCCAACAAATTGGATAGCGGATCGAGTTTATCCCGTTCAACTGGTTGTTTGCTATTAACTAGTGATACAAGATAAACAACCACCGTTCTTCTTTCTCCCCGATTCGTATCGCTCTCGACGTTCGAACCGTACGCAATCGCGATTTCCCGGGAAGTTCCGGGTTATGTGTGTACTATTAAATGAGTATTTATCGTTTGGAACGTCAGGTAAATCCGGTACACGGTTAGCGTACACGAGACTCCCGCGGATATGTGATTAAACTTCAAAGCGGCTCTTTGACAAGTTATTTACATGTAAGTCACATCCTAACCGTACGTATCCAATTTCGCGGAATAAATTCCACCGGGACGGAAAATTCCGAAAATTTTCCACAACGAGTTAAATCGACGATACCGGTTTTTCCAATTTTCTACCCAACAAATCGCTTGAATTTTCTAATACCATCCCCTCGTGTGTAACATCTTTATCAGATGAAGGGAAGGTTTTTCTAAAAATCTCCCTTGGATACGGCCCGAACATCCCCGTGCAAAGTCCAGTTTCTCTTAGCCGGTACCACGAAATCTCTCTTGCGATCTAAGTGCGCCATTACAGTACCGGAAGGACGTTTAATCTCCGTGGCTCAAGCGTTTCAGCGTTTCCTCCTGCTACGAAGAAGGTCCTGGTCCTTAAGGAGGATCTCGAAGGGATCTTCACCTGCATTTGGCACGATTTTCCTTCTCAACCGTAGTGTCGTACCCTGTCTCGCGATCCTTCCTGTTTCTGCCCTTCGCCATTCTATCCCGGATCCGGACACCTGTTTGCGAAAATAACTGCAAATCTGCGGATATTATATAACACCAAACCTATCGACAGTTTATACACGTATACCAATTTTTACTGAATGTGTCGTATGATTTTTTTAAATGAATGTCACAAGTCTAATTCAAAATGAACATTTGATCGATCGTGATAGATTTAATATTGATTCAGGTAAATGAAAGGGAACGTCACTATGTATTTGACGAGAGTAGTTTCCCAGCAAATTGCTTATGTTATATTTTATAAAACCATTTTATCCGTTGTCCGATTAACGTCAGCTTCCGAGCAGAATGGTACAATGGAAAAATCTTGAGGGCGTTTTAAAATGGCCGACTATCCTCGAACATTTATTAAGCGGCGGCCGCTTAAAAAACCATACAATTTGCAATGTCGTTGGTGGCAAGAAGGTGTTCGTGGAAAAGTAGAAAGGGACGTTGTGAAAAAGGCATTCGGGATGTCTCGCGATTAATCCGAAAAGTCCACGTGGGACGTGCAGAAAGGAGCATACTGAAACGTCTCTCCGTCTATTCTCATTCTACTTTTTCTTTCACCTTTTAGTCAAAGCTTCTCGTCGTCTCTTAAATCCACCTTTGAAGCGTCACGCTTGATATTACCGTGATACGTGTCAAAATGAAATAATGATTAATAGCGTCCGTCTCGCTCGCGGGAACGGAGACCGGCATCGATTTTCTTCGTTTCCCTCCACGCTGTTTTTTTCTCTATAGAATTAATATCCCCTGCATTACGCGAGAAAGGGACGACAGCTTAAAGATAACGTATCTTTACACGTGAATAAGGATTACTCGATTACGTGTGCATAAAAGTTCCCCGTCAACACATCGATTTCCCTCGTAGAAAATCCGTGAATTTTCTTGTGTTACGTAATAGTTTAAAAAAAGGCAATTTCTTAAATGAAACTGTTATTCCTGGGAAACTGGGTGTATTTACACGGGGAAATATTTCCAGCGAAGTGAAATGCGGTAATATTCCGGGTTGCAAGAGAAGAGTAGGGGGGGGGGGGGGGTTGGGTCTTATTTTTCTTCCGATCGATTCCGTCTTTGTTCAACTTTTCCGCAGCACCGTCGATTCTGTTTTTCATGCACGATTTCACGTCGCGAGACGGAGCCATTGTAAGTCCGGACAACCTGATAGCTCATTAGATTCCCGCGTACGATCGCAAGAAACGCTCGCTGGTAGAAGCTGCCTCGTCGAAAACTGTGACGCGGGGGAAACTACGAAGTCTATCCTTCATTCTCGTTTCAAATCAGCGAAGCTCGACGGATTCGTGTTTTGCGCCGATCCCGTTGCTTTTTATCCGACGGATCGAATGTTTCATTCAGTTCCAGTGAATGTCGATGAGCTTCCATCTCGCGTTCCGAGGCTTTTTTTCAACGGTTTTTTTTCTCTGCACACCGCGACGGTGAAATTTCGATCGTTCCGCTCCTGGCCGGTTTATACTTAATTCGTAGTCTCGCCGATGATTTATTTATCTCCTCGTTTAATTTCCGTGATCGTCGGCCGGATTATGTAGCAAACAGTTTAATCGATATCTATGTAAATTTCATTAGAGGAATAAAGAAAGTTCCCTATGCAGAGTCCCGGGAGGTTTAATAGCTTCTTTTACAAGCTACGGAAGCTGATAAGTCGTTCTCGTTAGAGCTGTTAATTAGTAACAAGATCGTAGCCGACGTTGCTCTTCGCGCTGCCACGGTACTTTACTGCCATTAAATCGACAATCAAGGCCTCGGCGACCGGGTCGATATCGGTCCCCATTAAAGAAACACAGGAAAACGGAAAAACTCTATTTTCCACTTAAGAGTTCTCTCTCTCTCCCTTTTTTTTATTCACACCTGTGGAGCAGACGGAGCGTGTCAAGTGTCTAACGACCACTGCCGGGATCTATGAAAAATTAACACGCCAACGCGTACACGTACCTCTATAATCCCATTTCACCTGAACAAAGAATAATTAAACACCGCGAACTATCCGCGATGTAATTGCCTTACACTAACCGAATCCTAGGCGAAAACGAAAGTGACGTCGATGAAACTTCGGTAAATTCATTGGCACCTGTTACACCAATCAAAGAGCGTGTGAGTGAAACAGGTCGAGAGAAAGATGGAAAGAGGAAAAGGATAGAGAGAGAGAGAGAGAGAGAGAGAGAGAGAGAGAAAGTCACGCCGCCACATCCTCGTGGTAAGGATTACATCCTGACAAGAGCAATCGAGAATTTTCGACAACTCCCGGCCAATTATCGGGAACGGTTTCCGCAGCTTCCTGGACGGGGAACTCCGGTTCATTTCCTGTCCTCACCTGCTTTGAAATCGGCCGCCCATCCCCCTGATTTACACCGGGCGTCACGACGGAAAGTTTCTCGTCGACGGTGAAAAGCAGGAACAATGTTACCGGATGCAGATGAGTCTCAATTCCCACCTACCCCGGAGGTCGACCCAACCTCTTCTTCGTGATCCCGGTGTGCTACCGGTCCAGCTGGAGTCTCTCTATTCTCGATCTCCGTGCCTCTCTGCATTTCCACCGTTCATATTCTCTCTCTTTCTCTCTCTCTCTCTCTCTCTCTGTCTCTGGCTGTGTCGACACTCATATCGTCTTTCATTTCCTCGTATCGTCGTTCGACTCTGCACTCTTGGAACATTCATTTCCACGTAGGTACACACTCTCGCTTTCTTTCCCTCCATGGTTTTCTTTTGTTTTCGCGCTTCTTCTCGTACATCGGTTCGCCTGTCGGTTATTGTTCGTGGAGGCTATACATCGCGAGTACTCATTTTCTTGAACACTCTCCCTTTTTTCTTTCTATCTCTCCGATGTTATCCTCTTCTTCATCTTCTTTTATTTTTTTTTATTTTCCTTCCTCTTTCTGTTTTTCGTTGTTTCTCTCTTGCTCGACCGTTCTTTCTCTTTCTGTTTGTCTCTGACTTTTCGGTATGGCCATTTTCTTGGATTTCCCGTTTGCGCTCTCCTTCACGTGAACCGCGAGGTTCTCTTTTTTTATTTTCGTAGTTTCTTGGGGCATCGTTCTAATTCCACGGCTATTTTTTATCCGACCTTTGCTTTCTTGCATAATATTTCTTCTGTTTCATTTACCGTCTCTATTTCGTTCTTGTTATCTCTCTCTACGGACGATAATGACTCGTTCAACCATTCTCTTCTTTTTCTTCTTTCTACAGGGAGTCTTTTACGTACCAATTATGATCCACAACCATGTAACGTCGACGCAAATTGTCTATTAGATGTTGACGTTACTTCCTTCCCATGTTTTAGAAAAATAGATATTTTATATCAGAAATGACATCAAATATTGAAATCATTTTCTATGACTTCGCCACTTTGGAAAAAATTTATTTCTGATACTTATTTACAATAAATAAAATATATTACTCTGCATTTTTGTCGTGCATTAGTCAAGGTAATTTGTGGGGAAAATACCCTGTTGATTGTGCGACACCCAGTATTCTCTTTACCCGTTTCCTTCGATCCTCCCACCTCTTTTTGCGCCTCCAATTCGTAAGTGTCGTTTTTTCGGCAAAGTTCGTTTTCCCTCTCGGCGTCCGCCGGCACCTACGAACACATTACGGAACTCTTTATCGTCGTCCGATGTCTGCCGGCCAGGTTAACCGTGGTTTATCGGTCGGCCTTCGATCGGTTAGGTGGAGCGGGGCAAAGCACGTCATCGTGGTCTGACCACGAAAGTCTTTGTTATAACTTTCCCTTTCGTCGCGGTTTCATCATTAGGAGAATCTGTTGCGGGAAGTTATCGTTGGTCATTGACTTTGCTGTTTAAGAATTCGGAACTTCTTCAGACTGCATTCTTGGTGATTGTCAACCTTGCCCTTGATTTATATGAAACTATATCCAAATGGAATCTAATCTAATGAAGGAATATTAAATACAATCGTGATTAAATAAGAACACAGAGTTATTTCAGATATAAAAATGTTGATGACTTATGAAATAATAACACTATTTATTTGATACCAATGATAAAATAGTGGATATAGAAAATATCACGTTATATTTTCTTGTATGATACATTCTAGTCATTGAACATCAAATTCTAATTAGTCCTGCAATTCACTTCGTTAATATACTCGATGAACCGTGGGGTAAGTGGTAAAATGTCATACTTGAAAATTCAGGCAGGTAGAAGCGGGGTTGAACAAAGCGGAATGATTAACGAGTTTTATGGCAACCACCAATTCCGCTAACAGTTTTCTGGGTGTGCAATTTGGCTCGACCGGTGAGCTGCATCGTCTAACTTTCTTCATATCCGGCAGTAATAGTACCTCATCTGCTAATGCGTTCATAATTTAATCCAAACCTATCCCCTCCCCCGTTTGCCTCGACGAGATGCCGTTCAGAACTGATTAATTCAATCAAAGTAACTCACCATAAACTACGACCATAATATCCATCGTGAGAATTTCGAAAAATCCCCCATGGTTTCAGACGTGTCTAAAATATTAGATGCGCTTTTCTTATATTTCCCGACCGTTCCACTCTGTGTAATGGTCGCGAGGAAGCGCGATCAGGATTCCCTGTGTAAATCCGACACTCGAAATGGAAAGAAAGCGTAAAGCGACCAGGAACAGCTTTTTCCCTTATTATTATTACGCTACGTACATCTCGTCCGTCATAAATCGGTGAAACGTGCATGTGACTTTATCCGCAGACGGGGAATTGTACATTCCATAAAATTTGAATGTGATAATCTCTGTTATATAGATATAGCCGACGTAAGAGTATTATCTGCTAAAATCTTTCTCGTATATTCATATACATATACAAGGTAGACATATCGTAGGAAATATATTTATCACGATTCATACGTCGAACTTCTATTTCACGAAATATCCGTAGCTAATAAATGCGATACGGATTTAAAGATATTTCCCGTGGAAATTGCAATTAGTTTCGATACGATTTTGGACGAGGAATCCAATCGATTCGATACAAACGTGCTTCGCAAGTTTTTTCAAAGTCCTTCGAAAGAGCTCGTTAACGTCTCGGACGATCATAACGAGCACATGTCCACTTCGACGGAGGTCCTTCTCGCCCCCTCATCCTTTCGCATCGACGGGAAGAGCCTTCGTTTCGTTCACGAAGACGTAGCGGAAACCTCGCCGACGGCGGAAATTCCCGATCGATTGGTTGAACGAGCTCGTAGAACGCGAAGGTTCCTTCGAAGCCCGTAAACGAGAATAGCTTAGTTCGTTGTCGGAATAGATTTAACGAAATCGCGGACAATTTGACCGAACCACATCGATCGACTCCGACGTTCTTCTATTCCCTTACGTATTGAAACGTTTAACTAAAATAACCATCGGACATCTAAGACATTCCGTCAGTGACAAATACAAACTTACTCGACGTTCATCGTCACCGTCTGCCGAAACTATATTTTAAAATTCAATATCGACGTACCTCCAATTTCCATAGAAACTATCCCCCGAATATATGTATATGTATAGATACACACAAAAATGAACCATCGAAAATATATCACACCCGTCTATAAAATCCTGACAAAAAAAAAGAACGAATATATACCTATTTATGGAACCATTTTCACTCGTATGTCTATCAAAAGGGCTGCTTATCGAGGTCCCGAATTTTCTGTCGCAACCACTTCAAGTGACCCCTCGCGAAAGAGATTTTGAAAGATCGTAACGATACCGGGTGACCAGTTTTCTCCTTTGCTCAGGGCAACCGTTCTCCTATCCGATCGTAAACCGACCGGTTCCGATTTATATATCTGGAGACGGACGATATAACAGCGGTGTATTACGTTACGAGAGTAACCCACTGTTAGTCTCCGGACGAGAATCGATCGTATCAGGGAGGGGAAACCGGCATGCAACGAGTTTACCGGTAGTTTCTAGTGGGTGTTCGTTCGTTTGAAACTACTCCGTCGGCGGTGGCTGGGTGATCCAACTTCTCGGATGCAGACCCGTGGGCGGTGGTTGCAGTATAAGTAATAGCTAAATTAACATCTTAGTGTATCCCAGGAGCGTCATCTGCTATCTACGGGTCGTTAGTGTAGCCGAGTCGTAAGATGTAAAGGGCCTGTTACACGCAAACCGTGCAAGGTTCACCACCGCTACCACACACACACACACACACTTAGTGTCGTGTGGCAAACGAACGTTATGAAAATGCGTCCCCCGCGATACAACGTTCACCCCCCTCCCCCTTTTTCGTCGTTCAACGTGTTCGTCCCCTGGTTTCGATGGCGTCGAGACCCTCCGAACCTGTTAAAACGAGCTCATTACCATATATCGTCGTATTTATGGGACACTCGAATTCACCGGACATGTTTATGCATTTGTCGGAAGGACTTCTGGTAGTGCGTTGGTGTAGGTCTTGGGGATCGTAGGTTTTTTAGGAGAGATGATTGTGTTAATGAATATTGGGTGTTGTTATTGTGTCACGGAAAATTGGAATTACGGCCGAGGGGAATGTGTCTCGATCGGGTTATGTCATCACGACGTCAAAAAAAATAGAGGTGTGGTCTAGCCCGGCCAATTTTTCGGATCATAAAATACAGGGGAATTTTAGATGGCGTGACAAAAATGGCGGCGAAATTCGCAAGTGCTTACGCGACAAAGTGGCAATGTCGCGTGAAGCTTTCTAGGCGGAACTTTGCCACGCTGGAAATGTTTGTCGTAAAAAGATATTTTGAAAAGTGTTTTATAACGATGTTGGTAATGGGTTAATAAAAGTCGGCGCGTTGATTCCGTGTATATCGATCAGCGAGTATTGTTCGAAGAGTTTTTATTTAACAAGAAACAAGAGAATGGTAATCGGATCGTTTCGACAAAGGAATAACCTTAAATTCGGCTACATTTTATTCTATTTGATTTTCGCGGCAATTTACGAATACCTCGATAATGATTCCTGCGATTCCACCGAAATACCTTTACGCACATTGCCTAGCACACACGTACATACGTATGCATAGCAAATTCTACGCGTCACAAACGATGGACACAGGGTTACGCGTGTGTGTACATACATACATAGAACTGTACATGACGGCTGCTTTCAAATGTGAAATACGAAGAGCAGATGGTTGGTGGAAAAGTAGGTCGTGCCATTTCACTGCAAATACACACCGGTTAGAATTAACTTAAAATACACGGGGCAATTATGTCTCGCGAATTTACAATGTACGCGATTTCGTTAAAGAGCGCGCTGCTTGAACCAGTTTTTTAAAGCATGGCAATAAAAAAAAATAGGAAGGAAAGAAAATCCTGGCCGTCCGTTCTCTTGGTAAATTCGCGGCGCGATGATATCGCGAGAAAATAATCGTATTCCGCGGGCGTAATTTCTTTCTTTCTGGTTTCACGGCTGATAGGACGGTCAATTAATGTAAAATGAGGCAGATAACGTTGATTATTGAATTATCCTAGTTTGTTCCTACCTTACTTTCCAATATTAGCTCGCCCGGGGCGTTTTGATCGATTTAACAAACTCGCCGTACTGTTCATCGATCGAATTATAAAGTGCGGTTAATGGAAAACCGAAGATCACACGACACCGAAAACTTCCGCCGGATCTGCGTGGCATCGATTGCAAAAGATTATTTCGAATTACGTAAGTTCCTGACTGACGTATCCCGTCGAGGAAAAAAGAAAACCCGCGCCGAAATACGATGCTAATTAATTCAAGAAATCTCACGGGAAAACTTTATCATACTTTTCGAATATACTCGGTGGCGAGACGAAGGCAGAAACTATACGTATAAAAGTGTACTATATTCATGAAAGCCCAGACGAAAGCTAAAATTGAATAAAAACGTGGATGCGAAAGGAATCACCAGCGATTTCGCGAAAAACATTCGCGGCGAAAGTTTCGCGCGTGCAAACACGCGATGAAAAGTTTTGTCGAAGTTCGTTTGGCAGTTTCAACGATGTGGGCTTAAAGAACCGTATACTCACGTGGTCAAGTTCGCGATCATTAATTAAGCGAGTACAATAGGCCACCGTCCCCCTTCCCCTTTCTTTCTCTCTCTCTCTCTCCATCGCTATGTTTGAATCGGCAGGCCGTTATTCACCGAGACGCCTAAATTAATTTAATAATCCCGCGATTTAATGCCACCCCCTGCCGTTTCCCGATCCGGCCACCATTTTCTATCACGTCGAGTTAGTGCCTTTGTGATTTTGAGACACGGGTATTGTACGGAATACGATTATCAATAAAGCTGGGATTCCAATTAATCAGTCCCGACCGGGCGTCGCGACGCTCTTTTCGAATTGCCCAGGCGATCTAAATACCCCGTAAAGACAAATAATCCGATTGTCCCGCTGGCCTCTCCGTACTTACATCATTACGGAGGGTCTGCAATACGAAAATTCATAATAAAAAGTCTATCGCGAGAAATATTACTTACTCGGAACAAAAGTTCGCCGAAGTTTTTTAATACTCTCGAAAATAAACGGCTGAGAGATCAGTCAATTTCAAACTTGATAGAAAAGTGATATTAATGTTTGACTTGAATTTTTTTTTCAGTGGGATAAATTTTCCTACCGTCGACATTGTGTGCTTTAGAACGATTACGTTCGACGGGAAAATACACGTTGGATACGTTCGAGTACCGAAATTAAGGTGAAATAAATTCCACGGAAACAGACCCGGTGAATCTGTTATTGACAGACATTACTTTGGTATTGATTCTACGCGATAGAAACGCGTCGACGTGGATCGCATAAAGAACGCCTCTATTACCGGTAGCATTTGATACGAACTAATCCACTAGGGTTCAAACAAACGCATTAATCGGGGAACACGGGAACGGTGTATTCGTAAGTAACCGTGCAGCATAAAGCTTATTAATCGGAACGCGTTCACAAATGAATACCGAAGATACACGGATACATATACGGTGTATGTATCCATATACATACGTAGGTGTGCGTGCTTGTTCATTATACTCGCGATTCCTTTTCTTCCCTTTCTACCATTCACCAAGCAAATACCAATTACGGACGCCCTTGTTACCAAGATAAAACATCAAAACGACTTTACGTCGTGATACTCCACGTTCGAATTTCCATGTAATTGGGAAAATTCCACGGATACGAACTCGGGCAGTCTAAATCAACGACGTGGGAAAGAATACTACTCTGTTAACTCGCGACTAAAACGTACACGTTCTCCGTTGTATAATACATACATAAGTACATACGAACAAGACCGAAGTGTCTTTGTACATATATCTTTCGCGTAATAATTTCTCACCTTTCTACGAGTACGAAACTTTTTATTTCCGTCTCTATTATTAAAATTTCCATATTGCCAGTGAAACAAAAGAAATTGTTTTCATATTCGGCCTTGTATCCTTGCATCTATGTATACACTTCGGCTATCGCGTATGAATTTTATATCATATTTCCCGCGGCTTCTCTTCCATCCCTTTCGCGATCTATTTAATAATCGAATCAATTTCTGTCTTTAGCGATTTCGCGGTAAAATCTGCGCACCAAGTAATGGACGCCGCGATATACATACATTGATATACATACGCGGCGGTGTATCACTATACAAAGGGCAATGCACCTTCGTGGAACGTTGACGTTCAACGACTTATCGATCCTGGCTTCCGTGTAAGTCCCTTGGTCGTTTAATAAAATACGAAGAAGGGGGCGGCAGGGGGGAGGGAGGGAGGGAGGGTTGCCTCGAACGATGCACCTTTATGTCCCTGGTCGCTCACGATCAACTGTGCTCATGTGCAACAGCGTATCGTATCAATCATTGCATAAAAACGCAAGGCGTGCGAGAGGTACTTTATTCATGGCGAGAAGATATCCGGTAGATCGTTCAAGAGGCAATTTCTAGCTCGGTGTACGGTGACATTTTACAGCAGCTTTTCATGATACCCATTCGTTTGTTTCCATAACGATTCGCCTTATCCGTGCGGACGAGACACCGGGGAAATTTTAGAATATTTTTATAAATTCTTAACTCCCACGTCAGACAGATACGGTCTTTATATTACACGGTATGTAATAACGTTATTCATATTTCGGTAGTATGTACATGCTTGATGTATGTATTTCATATAGGATTACACGTGGAAAGTTCTAATAAACTCATCGAATCACGGACGGTTGCGGTGGTGGGAGGGGGAAATGTTTGAATACCGGGTCGTTATGAAGCATGTCGAACATGGTGCATAAACATGCTCGGATACATAGTGGCTAAAATAGTTCAATCACATCGATTAGGACCACTGATTTCACAGCGTCGTCAACCCCCTTGGCCTCTTCGGTTCCAACTACGGATAAAGTTCATAGACACGCTATTCAGGATTCATGTAAGCTTATGAACCACCAGTTTCTCACGTGATTGCTCGCCAGAGAGGTACCGAACGTCCGAGGGGATCGACAGGGAGTCGATTATGCAGGGCGAATCAAACAACTGGGTCAAGTTGTACCTTCCACTATCGTTATCAGCATAGTCAAGTGGCTATGACGTAAATGACGTTACCGTAATAACGTCACTTCGTCAGCAGTAATTTTTATAAAATCCTGATCTGCTTGCACACGTTCAAATATTTACATAGACACTTTTATATGAAAAAGAAGCCCTGCGGTAAATATAATACTAAATTTTCGTCAAAATAATTTGAAATATAATATTTAATTTATGCGATTATTTTATTACGCGATATAATGTATGGATATAAATAATTCCGAGTTAATCACGGTGATACGTGGACACCCACGGAGAAATTTATCCTTATCACTTACAAAACTCTGCAAATTGAGAACAGGTAGACGCAGCGGGAGGATTGTTGCTAGATTAAATCGTAGCCGGTGGGCGACAGTTACACTCGGAAAGCCAAACAAGTAGGACAGAGCGAGACGACGGGGGGGATGAGGGGGAATACGGAAGGTATAGAAAGAGGGAAAAAAAGGTCAGATGGCGGACAGCAAAGCGGTCGCGGTTACGCCCGGAAATTGGCGAAACTTTGCGGAAGGTAAATTAGCGGCGGTAATAAAAAGCGGCTCGGTTCTCGCCGAATTTCCTCGTTCTTTTTTCCCCGACTCCCCCCTCCCCCTATTCGTTTCTCCTTCCCCTCGAATCCTGGCTTTATTACACGGCTCGAAAACCCGAACTGAAAGCTTCTCCCCCTTTCCTCTCTGTCTCTCTCTCGCTCTCCCGATGCACGACGGGCGTAAAGAGGGAGAAGCAGAGAAAACCGGATGAAATTATGAGAACGAGTTTCGCGTGGGTCCACAAGAACCTCGGCTTTTCTGATCCGTGGCAACGCGTGTTGAAAAACACCGGTACTCGTCGGCCAAAAACAATTTGGTTAATGCTTCTCCTCCTCCCCACCCCTTCATCCCTCCCCTTCTTTCTCGCTCCTCTTCTCTTTCTCTATCTCGACATCTCTCTCGGCATCTCTCTGTACTCTCCTAGTTCCTGTTGGTCCGATAAGACGACTGATACCTCGAGTGCGATCCGCCATTTCTCTACCGACACCTTCACACCGCCGCTTCCACGGCGAAAAAGGGGATGATCCCCTCGCGTAATCTCGCCGGATTTGCATTTAGAGGAGAACGTTTAGGCAAGACCGTAGGCTCAGTACCGTGTCTCGAACCGGTATCCTGACGATTTTTGTCTCTTATTCCACCGGAACCGGCGCGCGTCTCGCGAACGAAAACGTTTCATGAAAATTTCCCGCGTACCAGATGGATTGCGACTTTATGACGCCGTAACATCGAGCTTCTTCTTTTATCAACGTAAGATGTCTTTTATGGCTTATTGTGCCGGAATACATATATTCCGGCTTATTTTTCCCGGCGTTATTTTCCTCGCCGTTCGGGAATTTATGTCCCCCCCCCCCTCTCTCCCCCCGTGTGTTCGACAGAGCGTACGGTAATTTCGCGACGCTTCGATGTCTCCGTTGTTGCTCGCGTTTTGTTTGACACGTGGATCGTGATTCCCGGTATCCCCGTGGCACGGCGATGTTATTTTTAAAAAGCCCTACTATACCGTGCCCGATACCCGGTATCTATCTACTGCTTGCTAACGCGAACGAACGACAGAATTCGTACGCGCGGAATATCTATTACCGCGGCGACCACTTTGTTATGGAATGTCCGTCAAACACCGCGTTTGACAATCGGCTTCCGTCGGCTATCCGTTGGCACGATAAAGTACCCGCCCGCGTGACGCGTCGCCGTCGAGCACTAAATGTAATTAAAAATATCACCGGCCGCGGAGAGCTCATTTGAATATTCGCTAAATCGGCCGCGCCGGATATACGCTCGTTCAGCGTTCGATCGTCGAAACGTACCGCACGGAAATGACGTATCTCTAGTTTTTTATCCCACCGTGAAAACATAATAAACTAAGATATTTTTCATAATGTTCTATATATACATATACATTATAGTATACAATAAATACCGTGTGATACGCTACTCGAAATCCGTATCGCGTAATTTTAATTCCTCTACCAAATGAAAAGTAAACACCTATTAACCGTTAGGGGGAGGGGGAAAAATCAGTAAATTAGGATCACACCCGTTACCTCTGGAATCCATGGTAATTGCGTAATTTTTTGCAATTTAATCCGCGACGGAACGACTCCCGGGAACGATGCCGGTGGTCTAGCTTGACAAATAAACGAGCGTAAACAAAGAACGCTGCCCGTTATTGTGGCGGACTGCTGGGTACGCGGAACGAAATCGCGGCAGATCGCATCTAATTACGAGGCTGTCGATGCTTATACCCACGGGAAAATCGTTCTGGCTTGTACGTCTGCCCTGTTAAAAAGCACCGGTCGAAACTTTCCACCCTTCCCTCTCTGCCAACGTTCTCGTCCCGACGCACCACCATCCCCTCCCCCCCCCTTCTATCTGTCTCTCTCTCGTTCTCTCTCTCTCTCTCTCTCTTTTCCCCTGTATTTTCCGGGGAAATGCAAATTCCGGGTCACTGACATCGACTCGATTCGAGCGATATATCGCACCGACGACGTGGAAGGGAAGTGGATGTACGTGTGCGGAAAGATAGAAGGTATACCGAGAATATATTTCGAGCGAATTTTTCCATATCCTCCCTTGGGGTCTCGGATACTCAATGACGAGCCAGGAACTGTTGGAGACTCACCGGTATGACGGACGTACTTTTTACAAACCACACCGTTGGAGATTTTTGTTTAAATAAACTCACTGACGTTCAACTATTTTTCTATTATTTTCTATCCCAGGTTCTTTTCCCGAATAATTTTTGACATAATCAGTGTCTTTATTAGAGACGCATCTTAATTTCCCGGATGTATACGATGAAATTACAATATACAGAACGCAAAGTCGTAAAAAACTCGGCGATACGATGATCGTATCGCGCGTTCTGATTTTCATATATTCCTTCGGTCATAATGAAACTCGTTCCGGCCGCGTGATACGCCGTCGAACGAATCGTAACTCTATTTGCATTGACGCGACAGCTCGTACGTTATCGTTCCGAGCGTTGTCTATCCGAAATGATGCCTGTCCCGTCTGAGCGGACGGTTTATCGTCGAACGATCAATTCTCGAAAACGGCAGTCGAGCATCGTGGCCGAATGCGAAAGGGATTTCGCCAGTGGTGCCAACCCCCCCGCGCGATTCTGGCACAGGCTTCGGTGGTTTCCGGACAGGACGAGGAGAAGAGTGGCACGGAGGAATTCTTTCGGTTAACCGCAACGATAATTCCGAAATTGATCCACTTCGCGAAAGGGTTCCCATCTAATTCCGCCGGGCGTTTCGCGGTTACTCTGTTACGGCTGTCCGAGGTGCAAACCGGAAACGTAGAGGGTATTTCGCAACTTGGAAGGATACACAGACGTCTCACGTTCACCGCAGATTTATACGTGGCTTTGGCAAATATTTATCGGATTATTTATCGTGTCGTTTGGAACGTTCAACCGGGAAATCGTATTTCACGTGAAACTGGTTTCCTTTTGTTTTATATTTTTTTACACCGTGTGTTTATATTATCGTATTTTTAAATAATGTAAATAGATACTCAATTGAGAAGGATGTTTCATAGGAATTATATTGTAATCAAAGGAATATTTACGGATTTTTATCTCTCGTTTGGTAATTCAGTGGAAAGGTACTTCGATCAGATTCGATGTCACGGAACATTTTGTATTTTTCATCGTTGACAACTATAAAAGCTACCGGTACCTATACCCACCTATGATGGATTTGTACTGAAATTGGAGCTGCTGTGTCATTTGAGGGTTTCCGTGGTGTCGCGTTACGGGTTACTACCCTTTGATGCACGCGATGCGTGCCACAAACAAGGAGAAGTCTTATCGAGTTGTGGGAGGACGCCCGCCTCGTTTATCGCTATTGCGAGCCTCATTTTGATAATGCGAAACCATCGATGCTAGGATGTACCATTGGTATCCTATTACCATCATAAATGAGCTTCGTTTAAAATCCCTCCTGTCCCACCCCTTAAATCTTTCCCCGACATACACAGCCACGGACATTAATAAAACGACCGTTAAAAACCGTAGAAAAGCAAAAAAAAAAACAAACGTCACTCGACGTTAACGGGAATGTTGCAAAACGAATCCAGGTTTCGTAAAAAAGTATCCGTGATTTACAAGTTAAAACCAACCAGCCAAAAAGACGTGTGTACGGGATTGCCTGGAATTTCAGAACGTATTTCAACGGATGGAGAAAAACAGCCGGAAGCAGGAAGACGAGGAATATATACATATATATGTATATATATAAATCGTAGCATGTCCTTTGCGTGAAGCAAGTTTGATAAACCGAGTTGAGAAAAACTCGGGAGATTGATAAACTTGGTGCTGAATCGTAAGTATCGAGTGGCTCGGGAAAGAGGGTTCCCGAGGGAAGCAGTACTGTAACAGCTCTCTAAGAAAGAATAAGCCAAGGACAGGAACAGGAGGCGCGATTCCTGGCCTGGATCCTTTTCTTCCTTTCTCATCTTCCTTCGCACCGGCCGGCACAGGAAGCTTTTGTTTGACTTTCAAATGGACCAGCGGCTGCGTCGCGACTCCCGTGGAACCCTCCCTCCTCGAAGTTATTGCGATTTTCTTTGGGATAGTGACCCCCTTTTCGTTACTTCGAAAGGGACGCAAAATTCACGGTGAAACATACCGGAAGTGAAGCATCCACGAAAGAAGGTCGGATTCCGATTCGATAGCGATACTTGAGAAATACTTTTGTTACATTTACCTAACCTAAGTTCGATAAGTTCGAGGTGAACTTGAATGGATACGCAATCATAAAGATCGGAATAGTTTTAGTAACAGATCTTTTTCGATCATTGATAAGATATTGATTTCTTTTTTTCCTTTTTTATGCGAACATAGACAGGGACGTTTGAAAAGAGTTCGTTCAATATCCAAAGATTCTTCCGGCGGAGATATTTGGTGAATTATTTCAGGCATTCGGGTTCATTATAAACTTGCGCCCTATTTTATCTGGAGGCAACTCCCCGAGTCGATATCGCGGGTAATTAATCGTGGAACACGAAAATAAGAATAATGGAAAATAAGAAACCCGTGGCGAGCGGAATGTAAATGGAGGATTTATGTACGAGGTAAATGAAGGGTAGAAGTCGAGGTGGAGCGTCATTTACTCCCTTCTCAAACTTTGCCCTCCCTTTTGGACGACTTCGGTCTAAAGGGAAGCGACTCTGAGAGGACTTTCATCTTGCGGCCGATCCGCTAAGAGAAAAGTTCTTCGGATGAAGAAAAAAAAAGGAAAAAAAAAAAATTGGCGTGCCACGGAAGGAGAGTACCAGGGTAGTCTCTATCGTACTTTCCTCGAAGATTGTGCATCCCCTACGAGGAAACATACTTCTGCACCTAGGGAAAGGTCAATGCAATTTCCGTCGTCGCTTCTTAAATTTTCCCCGAGCGTAATTAACTCGACCGACTCGTTCAGATTAAAATTACTTTTCACGCTTAAAAGGAATTCCCTTCCTTACCGATTCCTTCACCCGGACGTGTTTGATATTCGTGTATGATCGATGATTATTAACGATCATTAATTAACACTGTTGTTCCCCTTATTTTGCGGAAGAAAGTTTACTTGATTTAAAGGGAATCACTTGACCGGTTTCCATCGGGTAACAATGCGCATACTTTTGCATCCGTGGAACGTTCTATTTTACGGGACGCGTAAAGAAGATTCTGCGAAATCCTATTAAAGTCTGTTCGACGAGAATCACGCGACACGAGAACCGTGTCTATAGATAAACACTCGACAAGATCGATGGTAGCAACGAACGACGACGAAGAAACATATGTGTATACCTCTCGCGATTACGGGTATGAAATTATTGACGTCGTAATACGAATCAAAGATTCTTATCGACGCGTCACGGCACCGAATTGAACTTCGCAATTTCATGCCACTTTCACCGGGAAAATATGAGAGAGGCTGCCGGTCGAGATTGTACGAACTGGGAGCATTCGCATTTACGGTGTAAATCATTTCGTCCGTTTCTGACGGCACACCGATGGCACTTGCAACGTGGCCATAAATGTCTCTGATACTGTTATAATGTACTCCCTTCTAAAATATCGCGCTCGACTGTATCACGTTGAAAATTTCATGAGAAATTAAATTCAGCCTCCATTGATATATGTATCACCCTGCCGTGCCGGACGAATAACACGACCAATTAAAGGAATAAAACGTTGGACGGTAGAGACAAATCTGACAAATTCCATCCGCCTGATATTTTATATAATAATAGCACGTGGTAACGTCGAATCCCGCCCAATTGATAAACGCCATTAGACAAGTGCCAGTAGTGGGCGAATTGCGCAATACCACGAAAGTATCGGAGAGCACGTGATACAGTCTCGGGATTGAAACCGGTACTAAACGATACCAATCGTTTATTTTCTGTCACACACAAATGCATATTGATTTCCTGACCGCGAGACCGTATAACCGTAGAATCGTTCTGTTTCGTTTCGCGTTACGTTCCTCCATTTGACGGGGGGAAATTTTTCTCCGGGCCGGCTGATCGACGTTGATTCGAAATTTTTTTTAACTATAAAATCCGCGCGAAAGGGTTAGCCATGCAAAATAGAAATGAATATTCGTCACTTTATCGTCGCCCGGCGTTTTATGTATTCCTCATCGAGTCGGAACGTTATAGGAAAATATATGTACACGTTTTATGCTCGTATCATTTCGCGAGCCGGGAATATATGTACATAAATTTCACAGCGACTCATTCGCTATTAGAAAATCTCTATGCGACGGTTTCCACGGTGTCGTTTCTCTTTTCACATTTTTCTCTCGTTTTATCCGCAACAGGATCCCAGTGGTCAACGGAGGGACAGCGCGGTCTCTATCCACTCTCTCTCCCATCCCCTTTTTCGCCTCTGCTTTTCCTCCCGGATCCCCGGGAAACGCGTCCCGTGACGACGCGACGGTTTCTTGCGTCCAGGAAAAACCGGAATTCGTTGCCGGGGACTTCTTGTCCCTTTCGCAGTGGGCGTCGACTGTGAAAAAAAGGGCTCCAAAAGTACTAAACTTTGACATCACCGTCCTGTAGCAAGCATTTAAAACTCACGTCGTTGCTGCCGTTGCATCAAACGATTTCCCGTTGTCGACATGTTCCCAGTTTCCGTATGAATTAAAGAATTTCCATCTTTAGATTGCTCCTCGTTTCCCATTGTAAAAATTGAGAGAACACCTGTTCTTCTTTGCAACGATTCTGTCGTGTTTGGATATTGGTTAAATAGAAAAGATTGTCCGGTATGTGGCGTGTACTATTTTTAATTAAATATCGATTAAGCGGGTGGTAAAGTATTCTGTTGATTTCGATTGGTCTATCAGTGGATGCTGCGTGCCAGAACGAGCGCTCTTTTTTCGTTGTTGTTTTCACGAGCCACATATTATGGGTCTATAGCTCACTTTTCGAAATTGTTCGTACGCTCAGTTATTCCGTATAGTTGTATTATCGTGTCCATTTCTGGTCGAGCTAGCTTTTCGACCGGTTGTTCATAGAAATATGTTCCGTATTTCAATTTCGTCGATTTCAATATCCGCGATGGGAAACGCGATTCGATTCCCGTAGAAATTCGAGCCTTTCGAATGCCCCCGAAAACGACCACCGATGCCACTACTTTTCGTGCTGGTTTTCGAACGACATTCGTAATCTCCAGTGACTCAGCGTGCTTTCGTCTTCGATGTTTCTTCCGCGGGGTACGCACGACGAGAATACGCAAAAGAGTTACGTATTCCGTACATACATACGTAGATACACGTACGAACGTTCGTATTTTCCCTCGTCACCTCCGAATCGACGACGGAAAAAGAACGTTCCATCGATCGCGACCACGAGGATTTCTATCCACGGGACAACGACGAATCTTTTTCGTTTCCTGTGTTTTTTTCTCATAGAAAAATCGAACCAGACTACATCTGGTCCTGCAACGATGTCGCCTCCGCACACGCGGAATCTGTTCGGGCCACGTGAAATCGTACGACGGGAAAAATGTATGTAGATGAATCGAGTACGAAATAATAAAAGCGACGGTAACATCGGGTAACACAGTCCCAATAGAGTTGATCGATATATTTGTAACTCAATTCATCTCCGATGTTTCTCTTGCTATGTATAACAGCCTCCTCCCCCTCTCCTTCTCTTTTTCTACATCTCCCGCGCGTTTGTTCCCTGGCTGGTGCGGTTAAAGCACATTTTGCCGATGATACCGACGTATTCGCCGTGCCGTGAAGAATCGAATCGATCGTTGCTCCACGGATACGACGCGCACGTACCGATCGACGACGATCTATGGTGATTCCGTTCTCACGGTGGATGCACCCGCGATGCACTTTTATCCTGTACCTCCGCGACTCCCACCTCGCACATCCCTTCTCCTCCCCCTTACCCCCCCTTCAGCGAGCAGGGGTCGGATCGATAGATATTATTTCCGGCCTGCACACGACACACGCTGAATCCACAATGCGCTTCCGCGTGTGCACCCACCCACCCGCCGCGACGCACCTCCCATAATAATGCGAACGCGTTTTGCGTGCGGGTTATACATGGATGAGTCCTCGTTTTTATTTTTTTTTTTTCGTCACACGGCTTAAACTACCCTTTAACGAATCAAACCGCGTCCTTTGAACGATCCGTTAGACGTTATATAGGTTGTAATTGAGGTGTTTGTGTTCGTGTTTTTTTTGGTTGTTTATGGAATCATTATTAGTGGATTGTATTTGTGGGAGAGATATATTATATATGTGTGTGCGTAGATATATTTTTCTATTTTCACTTCTTATTGGTTTATTAGTTGACGGTTATGGGACAGTCATTGTATTTCGTTTATGATAATCGAAATTCGATGAAATCGTTTTTGACGACGTGGGAACGTTGATAAACTGTTACACGTGTAGAGGATTGATATTAAATGTGACATTGTTCGTATGATAATTTTGATAAACTGGAGCACCGTTGCCGTGCGCGTTTCTATTAGTGCGCGAGTAATTATCCGGTGTGTGATTTCCCGGAAGGTGGATCGATTCGCGGGTATAACGAAAGTGGTGTTTTCGTGTATGTCGGGTATCGCAGTTGTCGCGCGGTTCCCCGGAAAATGGATTTAACTTAGTCTTAGACACTTTCGGGACAGCTTAATCTCGCGGCCGGAGTCGGCGGAGATTTGCGGTTCCCGTCTCCCATTTCGATTAGAAAAGTTTACAATGCGTCTGACAGAGCGGCGAATTGTTTATAGGTACACAGTGACACTGACACGCTTGAAATCGGTATTCGGCGTGTTTCCGTGGCAGCGCGATCGAACGGAGCCGTTCGACTAAAAAAATATTTCAACCACGGAACAACTGTTTCGGAAAACTCTCACACTTACTCGGCGCTTCGGTGAAACATTTACCTTGAATATATAGCCGATCGGGGAACATTCGAGTTTGTAGAATATCCACGAGACTCAAAATAACAAAAAAAAACGTCGAAACTATAGTGGAAGTACAGAGTATCCGTTTATAATTGTACCGGAAACAACATTGGCAACACAATAACGGGGCGTTGAATTTTACAACGTGTTCCGTGTTTCCAATACCCACGGCAAACATTTGGGAAGAAAATTGCGACTCGAAAATGTTACCCTCTCCCTCCCCCACCAAAAAAAAAAGAGAAGAAAGAATGAGCAATCGGTAAACAACTTCTCCGATAGAGTATTAGACACAATCAACCTCCGTGTCTAACCGAATCAATAAACTCGCTAACGAACAACACTTTTAATACCCTCTGCCAATATTGCCAAAGGTTGCTTATCTCTCTCCCCCCACGTTCGTAACGATTCCGGAGTGGCGAGTAAATCCGCGATCGTCGGCCATCGTCGCGGCTGGAAGCACTGGGTATCCCGTAAAAGAACGAAAAGCGTCGAAAAGTCCCGGCCGAAGCGTCATTACCGCAGACAAATTGGCGGACCGAGCCGGCTCGAAAACACTCATCAATTCTCGAAGGAGCTTCGTATAGCGTGGCTCTCATCGGCGGTGCCATCGGGAGCCATTAAGTTCGCCATAACAGCCGAAACGCGGTCCGCGATTTCCCTCCACCCCCCCGATAGGAACGCGAGGTAGAGGTGGAAACGGGTGTACCAAAGCGCTTAAATTTAATCGGCCTGGAAATTCGGGTGGTACGCGTTTTCGACGTGGGAATAGGCAGCGATACGAACGAACAGTGATAGAGAGAGAGAGAGAGAGCGGGGGAGGGGGAGGAACGTAAAATTTATTATCGCGTCAATTAGAAATTGATGGAACGCTGGACGATAATCGATTTAGGATCGAATCGGTCCGCCTCGAACGTGATCGGTTCTCGTTCGGTTTTCCCCGGGGTTCGTTTTCGTTTCGTTCTATAAACCGTGGTCAAAGGGACGAGAACGAGTCGAGTTTTCTTTCTACATATTCGTTTTTTTTTCGTTTTTTTGATTTCTTCTATATTCTTTGTTTTATACTTTTGATCCCGTTATCTTTAGCGTGTGACGACACCGTCACGGGTTTAATGAGAAATGTAACCGGTACGGTTGAGTTGTCGATAATTCGTCGGGATAAAACCATCGTCGGTTTGGAAATACATACCGATGGTGGTTGGACTCTCACTGGGAATGAAATTACCGCGGCTCTTTTGTGTACTCATCGGTAGGTACAACCGGGTAGGTTGTTTTTCCTTTCGTTTCTTTCTCTTTTTTTTTCTCTTCTTTTGTTTTTGTTGCCGCGCAACATTTCGCCGCTTTTTTAATAGCACTTCGGAAAAACTGCCGGTTTTCGCCGGAGCGACGGGCTTCGCGAGTCGTCGCGCAGAGAACGAACGAACGAACGAACGACGCGAGTCCTTTTGAAAACACCGGATTAACATCTGTAACGCGGTGTACACACCGTTGGGGAGAGGCGAGAACGAAAAGTCGAGTGGCGTTACGTGCCCGTGCCTAAATGGGTACTTGCATTCAAAAGGGGGTTACTCGACGACGGGGGCCGCGGAGTCGCTCGGAGTTTTCGTTTTCACCGCGACGATAATAAAGCAACAATGGGGGGAAAAACTTTGGTATTAAGACAGAAAAAATTGGAACGGACGAGTACGCGTTACGGAAACGTTCAAATTACTACGCGGTGAAATCATTGCCGTTCGGAGATTCCGAGGCGACGCGGCTATAAATGTAAGACGCCGAACGAACCACGTAATCTCTTTCTGGTCGGCGTAGAATATTCCCGTCAGACCAAAGAATTCTATCTCGTTATTTAAATTTCGAAATGAAATTTCATCGGGTTCACCCCCGCTACCTCCCCCTCCGCCAGTGCCCACCCGTTTAACCCCCGAGCTCTTTCTCTCCCTCTTAACCCAGACGGCCATATAACGTCGTTCTTCCGGCGGACGCTTCAATTCCGTTCAGCCTCCACATCCTATTATTTTCTGACACAAGGACCTGTTGACTTTAATTGCATATACGAGCGTCGGCCTGCTGGAATAATCCTGCCATCCCGACCGCGAATTCTCGTCTCCCGTCTCGCTGACTCGCAGAAGAAGTTGGCACTTCTTTCGTTGGAACGCTGGGAGGAATGGAGAGGAGGGGAAAGGGGACAGGGGAGGGTGGCACGAGGAGTGCTAGACACGGCACTGAATGAGCGCAAGAACGAATAATAAGGGGGAAAGACGATGTCGAGAAATCTCGGAGTCGATGGACCGACTTTACGACTTGCCCCGCGAGAGAGGGAGAGAGAGAGAGAGAAAGAGAAAGAGAAAGAGAGGGTTTAAGAAGAAAGAGTGAGGGTTAAGAATGACAGAAAGAGAGGGAGAAAGAGCCGAAAGTTCCCTGGCAGGACTCAAAGGCGTTCCTTTCCCGTTTTCTCCATTTTAAACTGTCGAGAAGCCGACTTCGCTTAGCCGGAGGCACCATACTAATTAGAAAACTTGCGAAGTCTCCCGAACCATGGGAACGATAGCGAGGAAGCAAATGGGATGGTACGTAAAAGGGAAATGGAGATATCGACGTTGTAGGAGCAGCAAGATTTCGATGCAAATATTTGCTTCCTCATAGTTGTGTTTCGTTTCGGTTGTGGATGGGATGATTAAAAAAAATATCTATATATACATATTATACACCGTTACTTTGTGGTAACTACTAGGGTAGATAAGAAACGAATAAAGAAAATCCGTCGTTCCGCTGTTTCGTATCAATAGCCACGGATGCCTTTATCAGAATCCGGCGAAACGATCGGAAAGTTTTTGGAAAATTACATTCCGGTACGTACCTAGATCGTGCTCGTTCGTCGAACCGATGGAATATTTTTAAAATCTAAACGCGGAACGTTACCGGGGCTCCGATATCGATAAGATAAGGCTGACCACCGAGCGAATTGCGGAATACGCTTTTCCAATTTCCGATAAAGAAAATCGACTAAGCTACGGGCCCGTATTCCCGGCCACACCGGGCGGCAGAGAAGTTATTCGCATTTATATTTCAAAGTTTCACTCGTTGGGCGAAGGAGGTGGAGGGGGGAGGGGAGGACAACGGTGGAGGAAAAAAAAATGTGAGCTCTCCATTTGAATGGCTCCGTGACGTTAGGTGGCGGCGGTATGGAAAATCCAAGTTGGTAAGGATAAAGGAAAATAACGTTAAGATGGAACCGAGAGGGTATCGGATAGGTGTACTTTGCAGTACAAAGAAATGTGTATCGACGGAAATAAAGCATCTCGCCTACCCGAGGGAAACGTATTCGCATTACTCACGCTCGAGGACTTGCTTTCACAAACCAAATGACGTTCTCCTTAAGATCCGCGCACGCTTATTTCGTTCAACGCGAACAAGGACAAAAGACACCTTTGACGATGGAAAAACGGTGGAAAAACACATGACAAATGATTTTCCATTTTCATATTACTACCAGTCGTTTTGCCCGTTTGTACTCTAGCTTCTAAAGTGACTGTTAGAGTAGAAAGTACAGTAGTTTTATACCCGTATAGAGGAGATGGTAAAAATGATACTAGAATTTGTTTATTATCCAGTAACGGATTCTCAGGATCGTGATACACATATTTCTGAATTATGAAAGATGTATCCCGTATCGAATATATAAAGACGTTTAACCGTTTGGTTCAGATTTTATGTCGAAGACTCTGTCTACATTTTATCGCTATGAACAATTGACGACACTACTTAGATTTCACCAATGTCAACGAGCTCTCTTCTTATTCACAAGTAACTCAGTTAAGACAAGCGTTATACGTTGTTCGAGATTTTTCGACAATGTTTTATCAATAACCCCCGGGATCCAAACGGTTAAATAACCGTTTTTCGCAAGCATCGGCATTTCTCTCAGAAACATTATTTCATGCACCATGCCTCGAAAGATTCTCGATGATGAAAATCGCGGATTCTATACCGGACCTCCATTTCCGTACGAAAGTCTTGTGCAATTTCAATCCCTTTTTTACGAGCGGAGAAACGGGGATTCTCTCGCTCCGCGCTTTTTTCCCCCGAAACCCCGTTTGCCTGGATTCCACCGAAAAAAAAGAAAGAAAGAGAAAAAAAAATGAAAACGGTAGCTCGATTTCTTTTCAGTTTATAAAGAGATAGACCTCCGCGGTTCTGAATCTCGATAGAATGTGCTTGTGCCCACTATCCTCTTTCCCTGGCCCTCCTCTTCAGTTCGGCCTCATTTCGCAGCCCGGCTTTTATCCGCGTATCATTAGTCGCCCGTACTTCATTACGAAAATTTCCCATTCCGTGTTCCCCCCGTTTCGCTCTCCCACTTTCTCTCTCTCTCTCTCCCTCTCTCTCTCTCTGTCTTTCTCTCTTTTATCCCTTACTCCTTCTGCCACTCCCGGCAGACTCGCGAAATTAATTTCAACCAATACATCACTTCCCGATACGTCTCATATAAAAGGGATGAACGTTGAATTATACGTCAGCGAAATTCATTGATGTTCACTTAGCGGTTCGACGTATCCTCGTTCAGCGTAGGGATGGGGTATAGAGATAGAGAATAATTTTCTTTTTTACTCTACGGAATGTAAAATTTAAGCGCGATCGATTCGAATCATTTTATTACCAATAAAAAAAAGAGTGAAGGAATAATCCGTCCGTCACGACGCGTTATACATGTATAATAGTTGTACTTTTCGAAAATTTAATTTTTCGCCAAAATCTGAAGGGGGTAGGTCCGGATTTGTTTGCGATTTTCGTAAATCGCTCACCATTTCCGTAATTTTTGAGATAGCGACCTGAGACTGGTACCATTGAATTTCTCGGTAAATTCTACCCCAGATCGATATCTATAATATACTTCTTATAGGAAGGATACTAGGTTCCTGAAAAAATAATTGGGCTTTTTACCATTTGGATATATCACTCCACCTTATAACTAATAATCATACAAAACGTTTTTTAATTTCATTACTAAGATATAATTTATCTCCATCTTACGTCTTCGAATCCAATGCGCGAGATCCTCAATTATTTTCCAAACGATCTAATTATCGTACCTCACCCAGAACAGGTGGATAATCCAGCCACCAATTATACGTGATCAGCTGTCGCCTATTATACGCTATATCGTGCGAACGTTAAGACGGGATAAATTTCCGCGGCACGTGTATCCAGTTCCAGCCCGGCGCAAATGTCCCGTGCGGCAGCCCGACGACTATTAGCGTAGTAAAAGCCAACGTGGCAATTAATAGTCGATATTACCCGCGCGAGCGTAATGGTCGGAGGATCGACGTAACAGAAGAGACTGCGAGGAGACACGGAACGTTAACTATGCGATCGGTATTTAACATTAACTATGCCCGACACCCGCACCCGCGCTCCCGGAAACTGCAACGCCGGATGTTCCCGCGTTCCCTCGCGCCACGATATTAAAAACGGGTTCCTCGAACGGGCTTTGGCTGAGTTTCAGGGAATAACGGGATATAGCGGCAGGAAGAAGCGGTATCACGCGCAAATTTATGAAACTATGCATATGTAATACGCAGTCGACGTAGGAATGGGTGAGAGAAAATGGTGGTGGGGGGGGACCAGGGTGAACGGGGGATGCAAAAGTCTGTGTACGTACAGAGGCGTAAAACGGGCCGGATTGCAGCGTGGAATCGCTTTTGTATCCGAGATGGAGGTCACTTTCTTTTTTTTTTTTTTTTATTCACGGTCCACGGATACACGCGTTCCGAATCTTCAAGCATAAGCGGACATGCAATTTTCTCGCCGAAAAAGGATGTAGACAGGGCCTACATCTTCTCTCCCACCCTCTATTCATCTACCCTCTGTTTTTCACGTGTCCTTGTTCTTCCCTCTCCACCCTAACTTCTCTCCGTTCTTCACCCCCTGGTTCCGTCGACCGGACTCTACGTAACCCGCCGCATTCCATTACGTTGGCACGCGAATCACGTCCAACGGCATGGAGAAGACTCCCAGGCAAAACTTGCCACACGGTCTGAGAGATTGCGTGGTATTCGGGGGACTAGTATGACGTAAGGGTGAACAGGGAGGATATTGGGTCCATGAAGTAGATACATACAAGGGTGGGGGGAGTGAGTGGTATCGTCAGCTCGATACCTGGTACGAAAGCTCTTGTTTCCGGTTTTCCGTGAAATTTTGTAATTAAAATCATTCCCCGATGAAGTGGTTGGCCACGTGCGACCCCGACCGGTCGGCGTTAATTCGTCGGTGGTGGTGGTGGTGGTGGTGGTGGTGCAGGGTCGGGACGGTAGACAGATAAATATTCATCCCACGTGCTTTCTAGAGGTCGAGGAGCCGTGACCCGTGTGCACTTTCTTGCCACGTGACCGGAAGTCGCGCCAGATTTTCGCTTGTTTCTCTTTTGATAATAAAGTGGTCTAGGGGGTGAAGTGAAATTCTACGTGAGTGTTGTACTGGTAGGTCGAAGTCACGAGGGTGATCAGACTGATATATGGTTAATTAGTTGTAAAGGTGAATTATTGCTACGGTGTAACGAGTGTTATCCGCGATAATTCTTGTTTAAACGTATTTAGCGTGTCGTTATAAAAATTCATTTATACAGGGGAAATCTTTTTTAATTATCGCGAAAGTATGGCTGCCGTAACGACGAATTAAAATAGCAGAGACGGAGGGGGGGAGGAAATGTGTTTCATAATTAACATGCAGCATATCGGCCCTATAAGTCTATTAAACTGCACGATTATAAAGTTTGCGTTAGATGCCGTTTAATTAATTACTTTCATGAGAAGCGGCGTTAAAGGTGCCCGGAATTAACTTGCCTGACTTAATGGCAGAGAATGAAATCTTAATAACAATGTACTCTGTGTACTGCACGAGGAATATCAACCCTTCTACACTCTGAATTTTTTTCTCTTCTTCTTCTAACCCTCGTTCAAGTCCCCGGGTGGCGTTTATTTTATGCAGAGATATTATAGCTGGTTACGAAGCACTTGGTAATCAACCGTTTTGTTGTCAAACATTTTGAACGAGACCACAGGTCGATTACATTTTCATTTTAAAGACTACCTACCGGTTGGTAGTTGAGACTCGTATTATTCCAACAGAAAGCAAACAGTAGAAAGGTTAACCACGATTTTATTTGTAACGGATGACAGTTTGCAACTGTCAAGAATATAATTGAGAACGAAACTCCGTTAGCTCTGTCTGAAAGTTGAAATGGGAACGTGATAGGAAGTATTATACAAGTTTTACATAATTTCTTATTAACTAGTTTACGGTCGGCTCGAATCACCGGTGATCCGAACATTGTTTGTCCCGACTGCCGCGGGGGATCTCGGAGTTAAATTGAACACGAGAAATCAATTTTCGCCGGGTACTTAGTTCGCCGGGGACTTCAAGAAGCGTAGCTATATAGAGGAGAATGACTTTCGATCGGAGGTAATTCGAATCAAACGGGGAACACGTTTCCTTCATTGAAGACACTTGACGTTGGAACTACCAATTCTTGTTGTTCCTCGTTGCTTTATTTTTTTCTTTTTTTAGAACAACCAAACAATACCAACAGTTATATATCTTCTCTCTATCTCTTTCACTTGTATTTTTTTTTTGTTGTATCATAGCCTCCGGTTTCTCGTGTCAGCGTATGCACATTTTTCCTTTTTAATCTCCAGAGTAATACACCACGGACGGAGGAGACCTAAGTACACGCAGGATGAAAGAAGATGTCGGAAACAAAGGGGTATTTAATATTCTCTTGATGAAAATTTAAGCTCAGCGGTACACCGATGCACGGAAGTCAGGTTCACTTGATCCTCGTACTCTGCACGTGACCATTCTTTAAGCTTTGAGCCTTCTCACGTCGAGGTGTCGGCAAAATGAAAGAGGCTTTTATTCTCGCGTTTCCGGTTCGAAGGAACTGGTCTGTCCTCTCGCCAACTTTACTCTCTCTCTCTCCCCATCCCCCCACCCCTCTCTCTCTCTCTCCTCACCCATATCCCCGTGAGCTTTCGCCGTGCTTTCTCCACTAGGAGGCTCACACGGGAACGGATCCTGAGTAAACTTCGCTGGAGGCACGGGTAAATTTCAGGGGTGGCTTTTGTGAGCATCCTGTGCCAAGAAGACGCTTCGTGTTCTCTACGCCGACGGATCAATTAGCAGGAAGAAGAAGGGACGATCCTACCCTTGAGGAGGGTCCCACCGGCGTACGACGACGACGACGTTACCGTGACGTTACTGCGGCAGTAGTCGTTACTTTTATCGTCCACTGAAGTCCGGAACACGGAAATCACCCCGGGATTACGAGGGAAAGGAGTTCCTACCGGTGTGACTTGAAATCGGGGAAAAATTTTTCCCCCGATGGCGACGGTAACACCAATCTCGTACAACCCGACGGTGATATTCTCGTATTACGCGTCGGAAAGTTTGCCGACGATACGGTAAAAGTCAATGAGACCTCTAACGACTTTATTCTCGCTGCTTTATTCGCGCGTGTAACAAACAGGCAATGAATCATTGTTTAAAAATACAAATTTTCATGAGTTTCTCGTTGTACCAGGAGTAGAAAAAAAAGTTATACGATTTTAACGTTGACTGAATTGTTATCTGTGCTTATCATACTATCTTCTATATAAGAATCTTTAAATTGTTCGTACCGATGGCGAATCGTGTCGAAGTGGAAAATGTAGAATTATCGAAGTTCGCCCGTAAAAATTTCCGTCCATTAATCTTCGAACGCTTGTTCTATCAGCTCCGTGTATTAGTACCGAAGTTTTCGAAGCATTACGCAATCCCCCGTTCGACCCGGTTCGTTAATATCTGTCGAGAAGTGACCCCCTACTATTGACATTGTCAGTTACTTCGATTGAATTACACCGGCGCAGCGCCGTGATTCTCCGCGAGCGATTTTGCGAGCGATTTTCCCAGTCGACGGGTCATCCACTCCATCAATAAACCCGTTGATCGAATCACAAGACGACCGCTTATTAATCGACCGTTATTATCGACGTAACACCCTGACGACGGTTTAGTTGTTTCCGAATCCCCAGTTGAATACATTCGGAAATTTATCACGCCAGTCCTTTCCCGATCTTCCTCCAGAAATCCGTCGTTGTAACCCTTTTAACGGGTCCGTCAGGGTTCCCCCCCCCTCTCCCCAGGGGATCATCAAGAAATTCCCCGACCGGTTATATTACCGTGGCAGAAGGGGGCGTGTCCCGGACGTCAGGGTGCTTTCGAAAAGAGCCGTGGCGCATAATTTCCTAGTTAGTCGCCTGCCTGCTGGCCGTTATAACCCACTCAGTGCAATAAACATTTGTAATTCGCGAGTACGAGTGGAAGCCAGTGGCGTGCTATACAGGTTGCACGGGGTTACCGTCGGCGAAGGTAGGAGAGGCAGGGGGGGGGGGGTGTATGTAGGGTGGAGGGTAGCCAGTGCTAAAAGCTCAGTGGAAAAAATATCAGTAAATCTCGCCGCCTTGTTCCGCCGACGTAGAAATTAACGACGCTTCTACTCTCGTTACTACCCCCGTCCCTTAAACGTTTTCTCTCGCCCCTTTTTACCATCCGCCATGCGCGATACCTAGACTTCACCCTCCCTCCCTCCCTCCCTCCTCCACTACCACCCCCTTTCTACATAGCAACGCACACTGATTTCGGAATATTACACGGCCGTCGTGTAACGCTATGTTCTATGTACGACCGTGCGTGTTTGAACTGTACACAAACACGGCTGGCACGGTGCGTGTACGTACTACGTCTACACGGCTAGTGTACATTAGTATAATACTCGTGATTACAATAGATTCGTTTATATGTATACGTACACCGACACGGTTGAAATCAACACCGATCCGCGGGTTCGCGTCGTTATCATTCACGCGTATCGCGCGTTACCGGATTACCGACTGACAATTATGTATTCGATCTCGATAATAATGGAAAAGCCTGAACGAAACAAGCCCCGAAGAATTTCCATCGCGTTCCCGACGCTGTTGTACCGAGTATCGCCGGCACAGATTTTGTTGTTATATTAAATAATTTTCATTCGCTACCGCGTTTCCCGTAACGATTGTTTACACCCAGCGTGGTTTACGCTGGCGTGCGCGCGTACGCGATGCAAATACACAGCCCCGGTATTCAGGTACACAAGTACACCTAGTACGCGACCGTGGACACGTATATATGCATAGTACGCCCTCGACGTACAACCTGCAGCTTTCTCAGGAGGACTTTACGCGTTGCACTCCACTTATAAGAGGCGAGGGAGGAGGAGAGGGTTGAGGAGAGGGTTGAGGAGAGGGGGAGGGGAGGGTGAGGTGAGGCGAAGGGGGAGCAATTACGAACATCTGCTCTCGAATCTACGTACACACGTAGGCAACGAGTTTCTGAGTGGCTTTCATAAGCTCGACTTTAATCCTTAAACGCGTCCTGACGCTCGTCAGTGCCGGTAATACCCGTTAACGTATATCCGGTACTCCCGCGATCGTTATAACGTCGACGGGGCAGGCGCTAACCTACGATTTCGATGCTTTTTGTTCATCAGACCGCCCGCCACCGCCGCCGCCTGCCCGCCCGACTTGTGTTCCAGACTGTAATACCACCGCCCTATCGTTCTCCTCGTAGCCGGCAGTTTTAAGCAAATTGCGATAAGCGGCTGTTACCCCGTGTTATGGAAATAACGACTAATATCGGCATGGTTATTGGTAGATAAAAGAAATCATATTTGAAATTTTTTCGAACGGAATGTGTCTGCCTGAGTTTTTACGATTAAATCTAATCGATGATGCGTCGTGTAAGATGTCTAATTGGACGAGACAATGACAGTTGTATGGTAATGGGTGTACAAAGTGATAGGAATTAGGGTAACGTCATGCCTGGGTCACGGGAGCTTGAATTTATCGTCATAAATTGTGTCCTGTTTTGGGCAACTAGATAGCATATTTCAGTGTACTTAACACAGGAGAAGTTATCCAAAATTCTCGTCGGAGAAACTTCACGCTTTGTACTGGGTACTCAAAGGATTTGATCCCCCTTGGGGTTAACATAACTCGCATAATAGTGTGCTCGGTGATTGAACGACGTCATTTCGTTAGGACAATTGCCTGAATAAGCACCTCGAACCGTTTAATGGAACCATTTGTATTCAAAATTGTGGAACTACGCCAAACATATAGCGAGAAATATTGCTCGTCATTCATTATAAATAGTAATTAATACTGAAACTATATTCCTGTCAAATTTCGATATTACTTTGTTTAAACGGTCATCCTTCTGATGTCTCATTAATCCATTGAATACATATACATAATATAGTCAATTATTTTTATTCCATTCGTTTTAAACTAAAAAGTATTTTTTTCCAAAGAAATATCTACACGATTTTCATATCTTACTATCGTTCGACAAATATACAAGCACGGAAGACCCGTGTTATTTACTGATACAATCTGTATATAATTTATAATCCACGATGAAATCTTGCACGCCGGTACCGTGCGCAACGTGTGTGTTCTTGTATTTAGTTCTAGATCATTGTCCCTCATATTGCGCGTATTATGCACAGAAAACGTCCGGCTTGTGGCTTCTTGCGTCCTCGCCAGTTTGCACATATAAACGTGGCTTTTGTCTCTCATAGTTGGCCGAGTGTACCGTGGAAATGGGCTTATTTCACGTCCGCGTGTATATACTGCTTCAGTTCACTAAATAAGCACCCACGACGAGCCTTATTCACGTATGCGACGGTCCGTACATATATGTATTTCTCACAACGGTTCAATTTACTATTTCGCAGAACAACGAGCCGTCTTTCCTGACAAATAGGATTTTCATATGTTTTGCATAATTTGTCGCGCACCGAATGCAACGTTGTTTCATAATAATATCGTGTACCAGCTTTCTTTATTACCGGACGAACAATTTTTCTATTATCTATCGAACGCGTACAATCATCTGTCATCGAAGAAATGTTATCATTTTTGCCATTGAGAAGAGAGAATAGAAAACTTAGGACGAACAACGATAAACAAAATAATTTTCAAATTTCAATAGATACAACTATTACTCTGTCTAATAGATTAACGAAATTTCACGAGAATACGAGAATTAAATCGATCGTCGAATCACTGCACCGACTAATCGTCAAAGTACGATATAAAACGATGCCACGCACGTCCGACTCGCGCATGAAATTCACCGATCGTGTAAATAATAATCGTTGTTAATTCCGTAGACACGTGTCCGTAGGATATAATAACCGATACACATTTGTATTCTTTACAACGTGAACACATCGTGTGTACGTTAATGTGAGGAATTAACTGGATAATTGTAACCGACTGACACCGGGACACGGGATGCAAAATTCATTTTACGTAGTACAGAGAAACATGATCCATGGATAATGTTAATTGCGACGTGAACATACCTGAAAATGACACTCGGTCGAAAAAAAAAAGGGAGACCGATCGAAGGTGAAAATAATGTCGAGTCGATATTGTAAAGAAAGTCGAGGTGGAGAAAAGGGGAAGGAGAAAGAGGAGGACATCCCCTTTGAAAACCGATAAACCGAAGGAGAAAACCGTCGCCTCACCGTCTGCAAACCTTGGTAACGCCATATCGTTCTTAACTCCTTTTCCTCTCTTTTACTCTCCTTCACCTTCGATCCTCTGCGCTCGGTCGTCGGTGAAGAAGGCGGCAGACCCTCACAGCAACGTCTATTTACCATAAAATAGAGTTTCCAGCTCTCTAGGCGGCCAAGGCTGCATTCGCAGCCCCGCCATTTATTTCTCCCCCTTCTTCTTCTTCTTATCGGTTCATTCGCGATACGTAGAGAAAATTCAAATCATCGTGGTGGAAGGTACCCGCCAGGACTGCGACCTTTTATATACGAAAATCGAACGAGTAGAACCGTCATGTTTCCGTTCTTTTATTACGCGTATTTTTTCCCTCTCCCCACTCTCTCACCCCCTCCCCAATAATGATCCGACATTGATCTATCTTCTACGGATCGAACGAATGCCAATAGGAAATCTAACGTTTAATCGACGTTCGTACATCACGATTCTTTTCAAGATCGTTTGATTTTTATGAGCAAACGTCGGGATTGTTCTTATAATAAATAATAGGATTGTTAGGTTAAATGTATCACCTACGTCGATTTACCAGTTCATAGAAAGCCACGGCATATATATATATATATCGTGTATCGATCTAGGATATAGACAATTTTCCTCCCGGACAATTTCTCACGAAATACCAAGTATCCGTTTCTTTACTGCTAGCCCTTTTTCAAATATCCGGATGAAATACAGCGTTGCCGCTGTTCGTTTCGCCCGTCTTTTAGATTGTTGTCACGTGAATCATCGTAAAGGACAGCCTTCGGTAAAGAATAAATCTCACTTTATAAGGGATGTTCTCCGGGCACGTACGAGGAGTTAGTGTCACTTTCATCGATTCCGGAGCACCATATACCCGCCGCGTACAAACTGAATCCTTTACCGTTCTTGCTTCGACTGGTCAGAAAACTTACCGGGGAAACTCGTGATATCGAAAGTTCCTGGGGGGCGGGGAGGGGAGGGGGCCGCCTACCGCCGACCGTATAACAAAGAAAATCTTTGAAACTTCATGGGCGAGATTTTCGACGATGTAGTTTTCTACGGGGGAATCGCAAACATCGCGGCAGACGGTGCTATTTCAGCGAAAGCTTACACGTCGATGCTACAATGAAACTTTTTCATACGTTACATCGGATATAGTCCGTACTTTCCCTCCGTTTACGTTACACCCCCTTAATATCGGTACCGTTGGAAATGAAATATCCCTCGTAACATGATCCTCGTCTGTCTTCCACACATTCGTGGATATGATATCGCATTAATAACATTCCGGTGTGCAAGGAACGTCGTTGTAATACCGTGTAATTGCACAGATAAAATTCCGATTGTTTGCCGTAATAAGAAGATGATAAAAAACAGAGAAAAAATTAAGTAAAAGGAAAAGAATGAGGGTGGAAAAAAAAGAATGTCATTGGTCCGCGTCGGTATTCCGGTGAAAGAGAGGAAAATGAAAGAGGAGAGGGGGGTGTGGATATCTTCCACGGCACGGACTTTAATTCTCACGAGGAACCTGTAATTCTTCGTGTAAGCACGTCGACGCAGAAGTCGACTAAACACGAACGGATCCCCAATATACGCGGTAGTAGTTGTACGTGAACTGGGACGCGACATTTCTTCTGACCGTTCCCGGGGCTTCGAAAATGGAAAAGAATATATTTAGTCACGTACCCACCCCGCGAGAGTGAGGGGAGGTTGGAGGGTTGAATGGTTCCGGGGTGGCAAACTCGCTACAAAATTCACGATCGAGTGCGAGAGCTGTTGTTTATACGGCCCGAAACACCAGACACGCTGAAATGGAGGAAAGTGTCTTGGCCTCCTATCAATGGATAAACAGCGATAGAACTATAGGAAACGGTTGCCGAATATCGTCTACGATAGTATACTCTTCGTACTGTTAAAGTACTGTGGGAAAGTGAAAATCGATACGATTTATATTTCTCTTTTTTTTTCCTTTTTATTGCATCGCTAGAAAATTAAAATGATTTTATAATCCGAATGTATTTCCATATTTTCAGAGAAAGTATGTTAAATGACGGATAGTGGATTTATTCGAGCGAATAAGAACAATGGTACTGATTCCCCGTGGCAAATCTGATTAATGTAATCTGGCGAATGTAAAATAGTTAAGCGTATCTTAATTTCAAATTTCACGTTTTAGTACGCGCCGATGAAATTCTAACGTTGCCGACTCCGTGCATTCGAGCCGTCATCTCGTGACAAATTTACATTACGGATTTCGACGAAGATGTATTCACCGTCCCGGGAAATAGATCCTGATTTCTTTCCAAGTAGATGACGGGGAACCTTTTAATATCTACACCGATGCTCTCTCTCCTTCTTTTTTTAACGGATTCAAGCAGTTTTCAGAAACCCGGATCACCGTTAATGATATTCGAGGGGTTACGTGATAATAGAGGGTGGATCTTTTAGACGCGGAAATAAGGACAGTTTGGTGAAAAAAGGGTCGAACCTTGACTAAACGGATATGGAATACATAGGGCATGGGTCGACGAAGAGTAAATCGAAGGTACGGTGAATCCTTGGCAAGCAGAAACCCTACCGAGGATATGCTAAAAGAACCTTTCAATCTACAGTTACCGGGGTTCACGTTTACGTTTTCCTCTTCAATCGATTACAGTTTAGTGGTTGGATATAGAAAGTAAATTTCTCGAATGATGTGAGAATACCTCGCCTCGCTTTATACGTACCATATATGTATATCCAGTCTTTTGTAAAAAAAAATTCAACTTCAAAGTGTGCGGAAATTTCATGGTAATTCGGTGGATGATATTTGAAAGATTTTATCGTGCGTTAATTCGACGACGGAAGTAGTACAGTGAACACGTTGATAACGCGGCGATAAAATAATCTCTGTGTAGACTTTTCCACATCTGTTTTGATATTCCATGAGACCGGGCGGTGACAAAAGCGTCGGGAATGGAAATTTAACATACTTTTCTTTTATGCAATGCAAAAACATCTGCGGCAAGAGCACGGAACGCGGATAAGCCAGCAGGTGTCAACTATCGGTGTTTGCATTGTATACAGTCGCGCGTACGTACGTACATACATATACATACATACGTACATACATACATATGTACGTTCGTTAAGGTACTCCAGATACTCTGCTTGCTTTGTACTTCGAATAGTAATAATGTTTCTAAACTGGTACAATTGCGTCAGAATAATACCTACCCGTTGTAACACCAAGAGCTTCCATTGGATGGTTGTACAGAATTCTAACTCGATTAATTTATTATCAACACCGCCTAAGAAAATACGGAATACGCGGATAATATTCTGGAAATGGATACGCTAAAATCGCTAGGGACTCGTTTAACATAAATTATTGATAAGTCTTCGATATTCGTATCGTTGAAAGTTTATCGCTGTCGTTCCGGAAACAGTTCCCAATCGCATTATACTTGAAATTGTGTTCCGCCATTACATAAAACAGAATCTCCACGTCAGTCGGAATCGACTCAGAACGAACTAACAGAACATGAGATTGCATTTACGTCCCTTCTATCAGAGTGTACGCGGGTTCGGCAGAAATTCAGGCAGAATTTCGATTGTGAGAGCGAAATAGTTTGAATGCGAGAAATGCTATTATATACGCGCGTACTGCCGCTAAATACTCAGGGATGCCGAGAGTAAAGTTGAATCGGAACCGTAAACAGAGCTAAGCTACTTACGAGTATAAATTCAACTGTATTACGCCCGGAACAAAGTAAAACAGTTTAGCCTTGAATACCTATCACTAAAGTTCGCGTAACGTGTACCGCCGTTATGAACTACACGCTACGTATAGTGATGACTTCAACGAAGAATACTATAACGATTAAACGAAGACGCTAGTGTTTTTTCTATCTTTCCATAAATCATCCTTTTACATTGTTTATAATAATCCTATATAACACGTATATATAATTCTATTTAATTATTTCAATCGTAAAGTAACAAGTGAAACGATAATAATTGAAAGCTCCCTGAGAAATAACGTATAAACAGAAAACACTGGAGTGCGAAATAAAAAGATAGAGGGAGAAGATGAAGAGATGGAAAAGAAACCATTCTAAATGACACACGTAATAGACAGATGGGAGCGTAACAATGATGTGTAGCGCTCAATCAACAATTAAAAGCGTACGTATGCGAATCCAGTAGAGGATGTTACTTATTCCCGCTTTCAGTCGGTCGCATCAGCCACTTTGATATCGGCAAAATGCCACTCTTTCCAGGAGCACCCGTACACGTTTGCACGAAACAACAGGAGTTACTGCGAGCGATTCAGTCGCCGAGCACGTATTGCCATCGGTTGTTTGTGGGAAGGGCGACGCGTGTATGCATCGGATGCATTGCGCGTTCACCCTTTCTTTTGGTCCCGTATTCCTCTCGCCAACTCTGCCACGGTACCTCCTTATTCCACTTTACCAATATTCTAACGGACCGGAAATGATTGATGTCCTCCCCTTGTAAAGCACCGTTTACATTGGTACCAATGGAAAACTAATTGTTTTAACAAATTTTTATTCCGGGAAAATAACAGCCAACGGACCATTAGACGGAATGTGATAATATTTAATTGAATTCATTTATTAACTTATAGTTATATGGATAAATATTATGATCTTTTATGTTATATGAAATATGTCGTTCAATTAGCTATGATTACCACTGTAACACGTATAGGTATATAAAATTGTGCGAATCTTGACAGCGTGTGAATCATGTTATTCGCGATGTTTCGTCTTCTTATTTCCGGTCTGTTTCCCTTTATCGGGGTACATCTTTCCGCTCGTCCTCGTCTTCACACGCTTTATCTCTCTCTCTCTCTCTCGTTCACACGGATTTTGCTTGAGCCTTCAAGCCACCGAACGATATAATAGTGATACTACCTATGTACCCGGTAACCGCTTTATCGAGTAGAAGTAAAGAAGAGAGAGAGAGTGAGAGAGGGAGGCGAGACGTGGAAGAAACATAATGTGGGTAAACGTGCGCGTAAGATCTGAAATGCCGCTGTGAATTAACTGGATGCGACTGCAACTGCACACCCACATCTTCCAAATTTAGCCGGGAAATCACCGCTGACAAGAGGACAGACTGTGACTGATCGAGCACGTTATAAAAACGGTCCATTGTGTTCCTTGGCAAAAAAGATCTCTTTAGGATTTACACACTTGTTATCTGATCTCGCTAAATTTAAAGATATTAGAATTTCGATGAAATATTTCAAAAAACTTAATAGAAATTCAACGTGTCTTTTATTTTCATTAATAAAAATAACGTTGATAACTGTTACGGTGAATGTAGAGATTCCGATCGCGAGCTTAAAAACGGTCATTTTACCGGCCTTAATGGGTTTAGTGTCAATAAAAAATGACACGATCCCCGGGCGGAAATTAATGAGAGAAATCATGACGCTGCTCCGGCTAAGGTTTCCGATTCATTTATGTAAATCGACGACGTATCTACGTGATGTGTAATCGAGCGGTGAACATAAATCATGGATTTTCCCATCAACATCGGAATTCTTTCGTGAAATGGTATTTCGCCGGGTGTCAATCGATAAGATGCCATTACCACGCGTCATCGAGTGTGACAATAATAATGTTAGTTATCGGACGAGGCTGTACTTACGGCTCGTGGCTTCTCGGCGGACGGTTTAGCACGGGTTGACCAGAAATTCGGCAAGTAAGTTATCGACTCCATAGATAATCGTGCCGGCGTAGCCTGCATACCAAAGAGCTCTCGACTTACCCCCCGGGTTACTGGACATTCCTTATCGTTCTCACGTCCGTTGCAAATTCTGACCCTGTGAGAAAGGAAAACCACCGATTGCCTGGTCAATTTGATTGTACGCCATGTCCGTATGATTACGTTAATCCGAACGGTTGAAGGTAAAAGAATCACGTCCCTAGATAAATTAAATTGCGTGAGATATTCGTTTAACTCTCGGTGATCATTTTTTATTTTTTTATAATATTTTATACCACGAGACGGATCTGCGTTATCGTTAAGAATTATAGGATCATTTACATAAATTTTAATGTATCTTACTCTTTGAGATACTTCTCTTTGATTCGTGAGAAAGAGATTGTATTTGTATAGGTAATGCGTATATCTTAGTGAATAGAAATATACGTTGGACAATCCTTTTGATAATTTATCACGAACCGAAATTCCTATGCAGGTGATGGCGACACCGATTTTTACGATCGCGTTTCATAAAGTCGGCACATCCGAAAGTATTCGACGAGTCAGCGGAATTACGCTATCGAATAGCGCTATCAAGGGTTAGACACATTCACGTATTCGCCTCGAAGCATCTCGGGAAATGTGTCTCGCGAAAATTCGACGGCTCGTTCTCCCGATAGATCGTCGAATCCATCGAGATATCGATTCACCTGGAGGGGTATCGAAGAGTTTTCGAGTTCGTTGCCCGCAGGGAACTTTCTGGAGAGCCTTTCGAAGTCTCAAGACTCGCGCGGATCGTCCAAAACGCGATGAAGAAGAAGCTTCGCTCGGGGCTCACACATTCCCTGCCAAAGATTTTTCCGTCGAACCAACGACGTCGTTTCCACCACCGAGTAGTTTCCCCGTACAGTTTTCCCGATTTTATTTGTCCGCGCGAGAAACCCTTTCGGAAAAATGATATTAGCCGGTTACGGTGCACTTGAAACGGAAAAATACGATTCCGTTCGTATGGATCGCCGACACGCGGACGTAATAATAATATTTTTCTACGTACGTACGTACATACATATTATATAGATCGCGAGCCGAAGACAATCCTAATTGCCAGAGAAGTTGGTACCGATGTTACAGATACGCGATTATGAGGGAAGACAAAGAGATTGCGAAGCAGCCTTGAGATGCTTTGTCCGCGGAGTCGCCATTCACCACATTCAGGGGCTCTCCACAATTCGTCTTCCCATTGGGAGCCATACTACTGTAATATTGAATAAAGGAAGAGGCACAAATGAGCCTTCCTGGTGAGAAAATAAACGCGTTTACCGCACCGATGGCGTATGAATGGCCGTCGATCTGCCAGCCGTTATTGAATTTTAAAACTCCGCGTTCGAAAGGAGAATATTATCGTATGAATTAGGAAATTTTCCACGTCACCGTAAAGTTTCACAGTCTTTTTTTTTCTTTCAATCGTTTTACGACTCCGCCGATTCGACGTGTGTTTGACTAAACGTGGTAACATAGGTTTCGCTGGTAAAATTCATCGACCGCGAAAAGTATAGCAATTAAATATATTGGCAATCGCGTGGGTATTCGCGGCACGATTCGAAATCGGCGGAACGTCCGAGAGAAATTACGACGACGCGGCACGTCGCGACGAACTCGCACGTTCAACGTTTATACGTCGGGCCGTGTCCGGATTAATTTAATGAACCGCGATGTTTGCACGCGTGTCTACGTGCGTTTAATGTCGATTCCGATAGCCGATGGGAAATTAGAAGAAGGAACAAAAAAAAAAAGTAAAACACAAGGAAGAAACTCGACATGGGAATGTCTGTATCACGAGTATCTTTTTAAAACGACACGCGTATAATGTACACACACCGACAGTATCCGTGTATAGAGATATACAAGTGATATAAATGTCTACCGTGCAACGATTATCAGATTTATCGTTTGTTCGCGAGCAAAATCATTCGAGCGCGTAATGTCACGGTGGACGAAGGTATTTAGACGAAGCGGGACGCGACGCAGCGTTGGGAAAATGAAATATTTGCCGGTACCGAGGTCGCCACCTCTCTACATCGATTTATAAAATATAAATATCCGATGGCACGGCCGATCGCACGTGCGTTGATTCAATGAATCATCCCGCAGACTTCGGCGTGGATTTTAATACCAAGCAATCGGGATTTATCTTTCGTGGATTTCGGACCGCGTATCACGCTTTTCGACCCCGCGATGCATCATCATTCGCCAGATAATGGCATTTTCACTCGGTTATCGAAACGCTGTTCTTTACTTTGAAGTTAAATAAAATGATACCACGTAGATGAAAGCTTGCGGTAGATGTAATTTCGAGATTATTATTATCGCACGGAGTGTGCACGGGTAGTTATGAAAACAGATGACTCTATCCTTAATGACTGTCATTACTCTTACCCCGCAGACCCTTTGCGTTCACCCTGACACGATAATGATCGTTAACACTTGATTTTTTACTCCATTAAATAAAAGTACGTTAATACTCCTTTCTCGAGTATACGTTTCATCGTATCAATATCGTGAATCGTCGTTCGATCGTTCATCCGATTCACGATTATTCGATCGGCGATCGTTGTTGTCCCCGGCCCGGGGTAAGCGGCGTTCCCAGAAAAACGTTCGTTTTTCCGCGAGTCAACACAATTTGCGTCTTACAAGCAATTCTATGAGTCGCCGGAAGGTTCGCTTTCTGGGAGATTGCATGCGACGATCGTGATGAGTTTGCTTTTCGTCGTAGACGACGGATATCACGGCCGGAGCCAACTGTTCGCGGGAGTAAACACGAGGCTCGCCCGTATAGTAGAAGGAGGGAGAACAGGGAATGACGGAAAACGATGAACCAGAGTGGGAAGAAGAGAACCACCGCCGCCGGAATAGAGTGGAAGTAGTACGTTTCATACGTGTACTCGTATTCGGACTCTGCAGACGACTGGCAGTTAACTTATCTAAATGTCTAAATGCAGTGTCGCTGGCTGGCTAGCCCGGCGTTAACTTTATCGAAACTCGTTTTAGCAAACTGCAACGAGCCGCGCTCCACGCCGTTACCCGGGCTCGCTAGAGCTGGGAATTGGACGAGAATTAGGCTGCGTTAATTTGGAGTTAGATTACGAAGCTCCGAGATGCTGCCGCACCACGTGCCGCGCTACCTTTTCCAACACCTAGACAGACAGAGAGAGAGAGAGAGAGAGAGAGAGAGACGCACAACCGTGTCGCCGGGAAACATTGTTGAACTTGTTGCCATCATTCTTGTTTCTGAAAACGATTAAGGTACGGAAAGGAAGAAGGAAAGACGGGACGACGGAGCGAACGGAGATTGATGAACCGCTTGCCTACGAGTTTCATAAAATCCTGGTGAAACATAAGCGGTGGTGCTCGTTATATTTCAATTACGTTCGATTGAAAAATAGTATATACGAGAACGAACGGGGGGGTTTTAGTTTCTATCGTCAATTATAGAAACGATTTCTGGGATACAAGGGTGCGGGGGGAGGAACGGAGATATTAATGAAAGATTTATCGTTAACGGAAGATCGTCTCGTTCGTTTTGTCGAAAAATAAAATTATAAGATAAAACTTATTGCGATTATTAACTGTGAAACGCGAGACAACAAGATCGGAGGACAATCGAGTACATTTGTTCGGTGTTTCAAGTGTATGTTCGCTAAGACAGTAATATACATTGTTACCAGTGGACAGTGTCCGCGCTGCTGCCAAAAACGGTAAAGTTACTGGCGGAGCGGTGAAACGCGAAAGGAAATAAAAAGATGAGAGCGTGAACAAGAAAAGTCCATTACGCCTTTTCTTGTTGCGTCTTTAAAAATAGCACGATCACCGCTCGAATCAACGATCCCTTGTTCAGCCCGAAAATAAGATAACCGTTTCTGCGTGACTATCCTTCAAATTTCTTTTGTAAAACAGACGGGAAAAACGCTTCGATCGTACAACGACATCTCGATTGTTCGTTCGTTAATGGATCGAACACTTCCACGTTGTTTCTTGTCCCGTCTGAGTGCAATTTGTAGAATGAACAGACGGCAATTAGGTGTAAAATATAACTGTCTGAACTTTATAGAATTCTCGGTGCTTCTCGCGGAGACATAACGTTATTTCTATAGCGCTCTTGGCCAGTGTTGGGTGTCAAAATTAAGAGTTCGTCGTGGTATCTCGTAAAAGAAACTTCGTCGGTTCCAGTTAGCGATGAAGCCTGAAAACTACCAGTTGAAATTAACGCGCCATTACGAAATGGCACTCGGCACACGGGACTCGTAGAATGTTACCAACTCGGTCTTCAGGAGCTCAATTACGGTGATGAATTACGTATACCCACTTCACTTCTCAGAGACAATGAATTCATCATCGTCGTAATTTCTTCGCAAGTACACCTACTAATGTCTATCATCCTTGTATCAAGAATTTTCAAAAGACCATTACCGTACGTAGTAATTTCTAAACCCTCTGAAGTGAAAGAGGATGAAAGAGGGATAGATAGAAAGAGAGAGGGAAAGAGAGAGATTCATGAATTACATTGAATGAAAAAAATTGCAGATTTCTTAAAGCGTACGATTTAATGAATTCTTCCCCAGAGGCTTACTTTCCGAGATCGGAGCAACTATCGATTCCTTTTTTTTTCATATAACAAAAAGTCTTTTTTTAAATATTAGTCGAGCACCGCAATAAAATTGAACCCCGAGATCGAAGTTTAGTATACGGTCCTTCCAGTCAGCAGTAAAAGGTGAATGCAACTGTCGATGTTCTTCACGCCCTCTCGATATTTCCGCGCGACTTTCGCCGAGCCTAATTGAAGCTGGCAGGCGAGTCCTTTTATTATGCTGAACAAAAGACGCGGGTGCCGAAGTCACAAAGCGCAGAACTCATTACGAGCAGCACCGGGTAGAGGCGCCAACACCAGCATCGCCGGTAGCAACACCAGCAAAGCTTGATGAGAAATTCCGGAATGGAAACGATCGACTCCACGGAAAAGTCCTCGTCCTCGAAACTAGGAGAAATAAAAGCGGAGCGAGAGTGTGCAAAGAGAAATGGAGAAAGAGTTTAGCGCTTCCCACGTAGACGATACCCAATATCCGCTTTGATGCGAGCCTCTCTCTCTCTCTCTCTCTCTCTCTCTGTGATCGCGGGGCCTGTATCGTTGTCACGGATGCATTGAATTTTGCGACAGAGAAGCTCCTCCACAGAATTTCGTAATATGCCGCGTGAAAATTTCAATGACCCACCCCCACCCCCCGCGCTGTGTCACCGTCATTGAAAAAACCAGATGCGTACAAGGTTTGCATTACCGGCGGACGGAAACTTTCGTAATACCGGAAAGGCGGCGAGTACCGAGAACCATGGAATACGGGGGAGGAGTAGTCCCCTACTTTTCGATTGGAAAAGAATAAAACTAATCGCGGAAACTCCTGATATGTTTCTATATGACACGATCGAAGTGTATATTCAAACTGGTGGAATTTATAGGTTCATGTACGATACGTGTAGAACAGACATTCCGATAGTTGGACTCGATGAAATTCTTCTAAAGCATCGATCAATGTATCGTTTGCAATGTTCTAGTTTCTGATATTAACGCTTGGCGTAGCAGGTGTATTAAACTTTTATTTTCGCTGAAATTTCAAACGTTTGAGCTCAAAGGCATCGAAAATCCGTGGTAAACCAGCGATGAAAGCACCGGTCACTACGACATCCGAGCCAATTTCGTTCCAGCTCAGATCATCGTGACTTTCGTACGAGCGCGTACCACGACCTAATTTCGCACGCTCCAAGAAAACGACCACTCGTGGCCAATTCCTCGAACGAGCGGTACTGCATCACTGGCCACGGTAATATCCTCTTTGAAATGTCATTCGATTATCCTCGTCGAACAAGAACGTACTTACCTACCTGTATCAAATTTGTTACCAATAAGAGAAGATACGAAGAATATGATATACAGTCTCCTATTAAATATTTCTTGTCGAATTAAATTTAATTTCCTTTAAAATGATCGAGGACGTTTTGGACGCGTAATTCGAAGTCGAATACGACAGTGAAGCATCATTTTGATATCTAAACAATTGCGGAAATGACGGAGAAATTACGAAAATCGCGAAAATGGGTCAAATTCAACCAGTTTTTTGGTCGGCATTCGGTCAATTTTTGAGATAGCGGTCTGAAACTTGTACCATTGTTTTAGTTAGGAAATTCTACGCCAGATCAATATATAATAGTTGTACTTTTCGAAAATTTTATTTTTCGCAAAAATCTGAAGGGGGTAGGTCAGGATTTTTTGCGATTTTCGTAAATCGGCCGTCATTTCCACAATTTTTGAGCTATTAAAGTGATCCAGGGCGTTTTGGATGCGGAATCCGAAGCCGAATAAGTTAGTGAAAGAATCATATCGATATCTAAAAAATTGTGGAAATACCGAACGAATTACGAAAATCGCAAAAAATCCTGACCTACCCCCTTCAGATTTTTGCGAAAAATTAAATTTTCGAAAAGTACAACTATTATACGTTGTTCTGGGGTAGAATTTCCTAACTAAAACAATGGTACCAGTTTCAGATCGCTATCTCAAAAATTGAGCGAATGCCGATAAAAAAACTGGTTGAATTTGACGAATTTTCGCGATTTTCGCAGTTTGCTCGTCATTTCCGCAATTTTTGAGATATTAACATTATCGAGGACGTTTTGGAAGCGGAATTCGAAGCCGAATACGACAGTGAAGAATCATTTTGATATCTAAACAATTGCGGAAATGACGGAGAAATTACGAAAATCGCGAAAATGGGTCAAATTCAACCAGTTTTTTGGTCGGCATTCGGTCAATTTTTGAGATAGCGGTCTGAAACTTGTACCATTGTTTTAGTTAGGAAATTCTACGCCAGATCAATATATAATAGTTGTACTTTTCGAAAATTTTATTTTTCGCAAAAATCTGAAGGGGGTAGGTCAGGATTTTTTGCGATTTTCGTAAATCGGCCGTCATTTCCACAATTTTTGAGCTATTAAAGTGATCCAGGGCGTTTTGGATGCGGAATCCGAAGCCGAATAAGTTAGTGAAAGAATCATATCGATATCTAAAAAATTGTGGAAATACTGAACGAATTACGAAAATCGCAAAAAATCCTGACCTACCCCCTTCAGATTTTTGCGAAAAATTAAATTTTCGAAAAGTACAACTATTATACGTTGTTCTGGGGTAGAATTTCCTAACTAAAACAATGGTACCAGTTTCAGATCGCTATCTCAAAAATTGAGCGAATGCCGATAAAAAAACTGGTTGAATTTGACGAATTTTCGCGATTTTCGCAGTTTGCTCGTCATTTCCGCAATTTTTGAGATATTAACATTATCGAGGACGTTTTGGAAGCGGAATTCGAAGCCGAATACGACAGTGAAGAATCATTTTGATATCTAAACAATTGCGGAAATGACGGAGAAATTACGAAAATCGCGAAAATGGGTCAAATTCAACCAGTTTTTTGGTCGGCATTCGGTCAATTTTTGAGATAGCGGTCTGAAACTTGTACCATTGTTTTAGTTAGGAAATTCTACCCCAGAAGAACGTATAATAGTTGTACTTTTCGAAAATTTCATTTTTCGCAAAAATCTGAAGGGGGTAGGTCAGGATTTTTTGCGATTTTCGTATATCGCTCGTCATTTCCGTAATTTTTTAGATATCAATCTGATTCTTTCTGCATCTTATTCGGCTTCGGATTCCGCGTCCAAAACGTCCAGGATCATTTAAATAGCTGAACAATTACGGAAATGACGAGCGATTTACGAAAATCGCAAAAAATCCTGATCTACCCCCTTCAGATTTTTGCGAAAAATTAAATTTTCGAAAAGTACAACTATTATACATTGTTCTGGCGTAGAATTTCCTAACTAAATCAGTGGTACCAGTTTCAGATCGCTATCTCAAAAATTGATCAAACGCCGATCAAAAAACTGTTATAATTTGACGATTTCTCGCGATATTCCTAAATCGCTCGCCATGTCCGTAACTTTTGTGCTATTATTCTTTTTTATAATTACCGTTATTATCATTATTATTATTCTGAGTGCCTCGTCGATAAAATATGCGAGATCGTCCATATATGGAAAACACAGTTTGATTGGCAGCGTGAAGATGTGGGGGTGAATAACGATCATTGAAACTCCGGCAACAAAAGCGACTACTTAAAATCTCGCTGTTAGACAATACAACCCTTGCAGTGATCTTAAATCCGGCGTACGAACGCCATTCTTTCGACCAGCGCCGTTTTGTTTACGAATGCCTCGGTTCTTCCTTCCAGCGGCGTCGCTCGCGAGGGTAGAGGGTGCCTACCCCCGAGGAACCGCACTTGAAACTCACACCAGTATGCTTCACCCCATAGCCGTGCATTATTTACGCCTCGCTCGGAGGTCGAGAGACCAGCGGCACGGGCACCAGATATACTACTTTCGGAACTTCGAGGAACTTCTGACGGAAACCACCACGGGCGCGGCAGAGCGGAAATTTATGGATTTTGTTTGGTACCTTCGTTCCACCTAGAGCCCGCGTTTTGATTTATGATCCGGGCCCATGGTGATATCAGAGACGAAACAACACTGAAAATGGTGGGACAGAGGGGGTAGGGAACGATCGTGTGCAATCGTTTTACCGATTTTATGGTGGTGCGTTTCGAATCCTTGCCGCCATGCTCACGCGTTCCACCCTGTCGATTCGCAATATCCCGCGTACGTGTATATGTATGTATAAGGAACCGCAAAAATGACTTCTCTGCTGGGTACGGGGTGTCCATTGGTAGCCATACCTAAACAGCTCTAATCGAGCAGACCTAACCAGACATAAACAGACGTATACCGCAAGAATGGCTCTAATGTAGAATTCGCTTTTTTATAATTTGATTCTTTCTCGTATGTTTGGTCTGGATTAGTTAGTTCTGGTTGGGTCTGATTATCGGCTAGCACCCCGTACCACGCAGTGATGACATTTTTGCGGTTTTTTGTATGTACGTAGATAGATATAATACATACATACGTACGTTCACTCGCGAGGGGTGATATGAAGAACGCTTCAGCATCTACTCGCAGTCAGGAGGACGATCGGAAGTCTGGAAGGGACGGAGAAAGAAGCTTACGATGCACCATCGACCACCGATGTGACACGGTGATGCATGAGAAATCCGTTTTATAATAGAAATCGTTAGTACGGGGAATCGGCGTAGTTGCTTGCGGGATCGGGTCTATGTGATTTTCTCGCGTGGAGAAAAATCTCACGTGTCAGTGTGAAATTTTATTCCATGCCAATATGAAAGATCACTTCAGATTTGAGTTACGGATTGGACCGGGATGGTTATATCTGTAATATGAAAATTATTCCACCGTGACAGCTATATTATTTACGTATCCGAGGATAATGTTAGAATTTCCTAATCAAAATGGAACGCGATCGGTGTACGGTTGAGCGTGAAATTTCGATTGTTTATTGATAATTTGAACTTGTCGGATCGTCACAGTGGAATCTTCGTTCGGTATTAGGATCGAGCATCACCATTAACGTGTATGATTTAGATTTATCGTCGACCCGTTACAAATGCATTTTGTATCCGATGACCCGATGAATCTAACAGCAATGTGACATTATCTTGCAACGCTGTTGATAACGATCGCATCATATATAGTCAGTTTATTTTGCCGATGATATTCAGCAACCGTCACAGAAGGACTTAATTAAATCGTATCCTAACTAACATAATCTGTCTCTGCCTCCCGATAACCGAATAGCGGCTGCCAGTTTCGGAAAGCAATGGAGATGCCAGACTGCGAGGTTAAGGTAATTAGTTAATGTAGCATTGCCAACGAACTCGCGATCGTCTGCGAGTGTACACGCGGACACATACATATATACATATACTATAAACGTGGGCGCCGCTCACCGCCGTTTCCACTTTCCTACCAACCCAGCACACCAGTTAATTTCCAACCGAGGCATCCGAGTTTGTTGATAAATCAGACGCTTCTGCACGTATGTATGTGCAGACCTATAAACATCCGCGCGACGGTACTTAATCGATCGTTGCTTAATGACTACGATACGTTTCGTCCGATACCAGACATCGCAAAGTAAATCGAAGAAGTATTCACTTACGTTCAAAAGTCAACTATAACTTATTTCTCATTTGTTTTTATCACCAGTATCATAACTCAGAAAGTAAAGTAATGGTTGTAGGTGTAATAGGTGTATAATGAATTTAATTGTTAATGTACGTTACAAAATTAATGTGACCGTTCCGGTTAATTGAATGGTGATGCATGAAATTTATTGCGTTTAGATTTATACTAATAAACGTGATGCATCGTGTCTATTCCATTGCTTTATTCTACTGTGAAACATGAAACCATGGATCAATATCACGAAGTGTTCGTCCATTCCTAGATGCTCCACGGCCCTTGTTTCACGTCAAAGGGCGCATTTAATTAGCACCTACTGTACCCTTCGATGTGTCAGGACCCACTATGCCTGTTTGATCACACATTTGGGGTATCCACAACAGGTGTGGAACATATCGGGTGCCAAGTTAATTGGAGGTATAAATTGATGCGCGGTCGATGGAACACGAAAGCTTTGGAATATAAATTCTGCTGTAAAAACCCATTCTTTTGAAATGAAAATTCTGACGGAACAATCGTAATCGGAGCACTTTACCTTTAATCCCTGAGTGCCTCGTTGTTTCACTCCGTTCTTTCGTACGGTGATTTATCACGTGCCACCGAGTTTGCGTTCGTACGAGTGAAAATTTGAAACGAAAGAAGAAAATTTCTTACATAAAGAGAAAAAGAAATTTGGCGGTTACAAGATTCAGTGGACATAAACTGTTTAACGTTTCGCCTCTGGCAGACGTCTTACAACGTGGGCACCGTAATATGCCGACTTTAAAGAGAAAAGACAAATAAGAAAACAAGATAGTTGTCTAGTGACAAAGGCGTCAGGGAGTATACATACATATATGTATGTAGTATTGTATATATGTATACGTATGTACGCGGGGTACGTAGACGATGCGATCAGACCGGTTTGACATTCCCCCAGAATACGTGGTTGAATTTCATTCTGCTACGTGACGTTTTCAGTTTCCGCCTATTGTACAACAGTCTCATATTAACAGAAAGAGGAGAGGTGTGCAATGACAATACCGTCTTATGCTCCGCCATGCGGTATATTCCTGCATTATTACTGTGAATCCGTGACAAACGTTCTTTCACATTGAACCGGCTAGCGTTCATATAAAATAGTTCGGTGGAAAATGTACTCATTTTTTTCCTTTTAACGAAGAAATACACGTGTTTGTTAATGCTATTTAATAATCCCTCCCTGATTTTCTATTCTCATCTTGATAATCGTTTCTATTTGCGCGATACGGTAAAAATAGGAAAGAGAACGTGAAAAGTTTTCATTTCCTCCGTCACAGTGAGAAAGGAGAAACGCGATTGTATCTTTGAGTACCGAGTAAAAAAGAATTTCATTTCCTCTCGTAAACCCCAGACAAGAAAAAGTATGATGTATGCTTGTGTGTACTAGAAACAAGTTTCTTTGAGCAGCCCTATATTTGTGTACAGGGTGGTTGGTTTCACATTCGACACAGATTCATGAAAAAGCAAGCTTGGTTTTGCTGAAAAGCAAAAATATATTTTTCCGTTTAAATGTTCTCATTTCGGTATTCAAAAAGAAAAGAGAATCATCTCATAAGATATTTAACCTCTTACCATGTATTAGATGATATAAAACAATTCTAATGTTGATTTTATCAATTCGACTTTCCCATTTTTTCCATTTTACATTTAGAAAAAAAGTATATTTAAACTTCATTCTACATGACAACGATTACAAGTCTAAACGGTTGAAAAACGTTATTAACTTTTATAACACGAACGACATGCGATTCCATTGAATATCACGAACGACACTGTAAACGAGACAAGTGGCAATATGATACGATACTAAAAATATTACACATCCACGTTACATTATATCTAAAACATTACACACACACCACCTGGAAATCGAGAAAAGAATGATTCTCCTCACGCTATAAACAACCCGAATTCATTTCAATTTTAATATCTTTCCTTCCCGACCGACCGAGTACGTACCAGCGACGACAACTCGATACGAGGAAATTCCAGAAAATAATTTGGAACCTCGGGGTCCATTATGTGCCGCCGTAACTCATATTCACCACATAATACGGTAAGATCAGGAGGGTGAGTTCGCAGCGGCGCTTGCACTTAGCATCTTACATACGTTTCTCTCCCTGTGAAACGTAAAAGACGAAGGATGCGAGGGTGGAAACGACGCTAGAAGGAGAAAGAGAGAGAGAGAGGAGAGGAGAGGTCGAGGTTTTAGCGAACATCTGCCAACCAGGCTGATTTCCAACCAACGATAAGACCTCGAAATGCAGCCGACCCGGACGGCTGGTATAACCGCGCCGGAATTCATTAGTTAACCCCGCACAGAGCGGCGAGCACCATTTCCAGAGTCTCGTTTCGCAGCGCGGCTCGCCTGTGTATACTGGGAATTGTATCGTTGAAGAATTCAACGAGACGAAGGAAAGCTACCTGCTTGAATGGAAGAGGGAAATGTTTTTTAAGGGCGGAGGGAGAGAACTCCGCCGACGTCTTGGGTGAAACTGCAAATCTGAGAAGTGCGCCGTGCCTCGTTGCGATACCAAACGCGTTTCTTCGTTTTTTTTTTACCCTCGTTTAGTGTACCCGATTGTTCGTATTCTTTACCAGCTGTTTGTACATACATACATACATACATACAGTGTTGAGAGTCCGGTGAAAGAAAATACGTAAATATAGTTCCTCTACATCCCGCGGACGTCTTAGAAAATGTTTGATTCGCATTGAATCTATGGTTCGTACAACAACGATAGACTTTTTCCTGACCAACCGTACTTCACAATATCACCGTTCTATCCTATAGTTAAAATACATTTAAAAAAAAAACATCGTTCCCCCCAAAACACGAGTAATGAAGAAAACTGCAGTGACACGTCGATGATAATCCACGATAATCATATACGTATCATCCTACTCAATTTCCAATATACATATACACATCAAACGATCGACCGACAGAAACTATGCGGAAGATACATGAAATCGATCCGCCTAGATCTCGATACATACTAACTTACATCCATACGTGTACACCGCATATCTCCCAGTATCTCTCACACTGCTTTCTTAACGAGACGATTTATCACCCATCTCTCGCGTACAAGTTTCCTCCGTATTCGCGGGGGCCGCAATCGGTTCGCTGCGAGTGCAAGAGCGTAGTACATCAATATGAGGATCGCGAGACGATGCGTTTGGGCGCGACCGCGTGCCAAGACCGACCGTCTGCGCATGCGTCGAATTCCCCGTTCCGCCTGTCTCTGTTTTCCCGACAGCGTTACACGTATACGTCCGTCTCTCTCCGACTCTCTTTCACTGCCTGCCGTCGGTAAATGGTGGGGATAGGTATCTCCGGTAGAAGTTTCCACAGGAGACGCAAGGGGTGGTAGTCTCTACGACGAAATAGTGGGGATTGTTGGTCGGTAGGGACGCGAGGAGAAACTTAGAGGTTATGGAGGGGTGGTGGTCCATTGGCAAGAGTGGGGGGAATGAGGGGGAGCCCCGCTGTCGGGCGATGCCACTCAACTGGATCCCCGCTCCGTCCTCGCGGCAGTCTGACGCCGGTCGCGCAGTCAGCATGGCTGGATTTTCTCGCAGTTTTTCGCCGGTTCTGCCGTGTTGAACGCGAGGAACGTTTGTCGATCGCCTTGAAACTCGTTGTTCCATGCTGGCCAGCGGTATCGTCGTCGGTGTTCATTTATACGTGTCCGTGTCCGTGTTGTCGTAGTGTTATATCCCGCGTAACGAAATATATCGTTGGACGGTTTCACCACGGACGGAGTGAAAGAGACGCCAGATGCTCGAACCTAACCTCCAAAGACAAAGACGAGACCGAGGCATTGCTCTCGGTGTTTTCGAGATCGCGCGCACGGCACGTAGCGTCCTGTGTTCACCAAGTTACACGTTGTTATTACGTTGAGAAAGAAGAAACGAACGTGCGGGGAAACGCGCGCTCGTCGCCTCGAGTTAATCGTCGTTCCTTGTTCACGGTTCTTACGTGATCGCGCGTAAAAAAGGAACGCGTGACAGGCCGTGTGATTTTGAATCCGAACGATGTGAAAGCGGAACGAGAGGTTAATCTACACGCGAAAAGGAAACGCTATTACTAAATGTCTTCGGGATGTTCGGTCTTGTTGTGAGTGATCGACGTGGAATCGGAGTGAAGTCTCGTGAATAAGAAGGAGAGAGAAAGAAAACGAAACAGACAGAGAGAGAGCGAGAGAGAGAAGAAGGAAGGTCACGAAGGGACCCAGCCTCTCTTTGGTCGACAACAAATCTTGACTGAAGACGGGCAGAATTTCTTGGAAACTCGCTTCATGGAAGGTTGACTCGTGTTTTCAGACTGGACCGTGCTGGACCTCTACGATTTTCCCGGATTTCTTCTTCTTCTTCTTCTTCTTCCTTCGTTTTCACGGTGAGTTCCACGTTTCACTTGGCGTGTATACGTGCTTTGAAATGTCGAGGAAAAACGTTCGTGTTCCGAGTGCTAAATCTCGCGGATCGTCGTCCGTTCGTCCATACATGCGGCCGTTTGCCCGTCGGCGTAATTCTTGACGAAAATAACAGCCATGTGTACTGCCGACCGGAGTGTAAACAAGCGCGGCCCTTTTAAACGCTCCTGATATCTCGCCCGGTTGTTGTCTGTCTGGCACGAATTTTCTTCTCTCGTCTCGTAAACCGAAATTCGTTAGAGTATCTGCAAATATGTGTACAGAGTCGAATATATACGACATTTCTTAGAACGTAACTGGCACACTCGAGACGGGAAAAAAGACGTTGAGATTGATATTTACTTAGACATTGAAGTTACTTCCGGGGGGAACGCGATATCAAACGATAACTTCGGTATTCTTAGTTTACGTAATGCCTTTTACTCGTTCGTTTGTGAGTGTGTTTTTTTCTCTCTCTATCTCTCTCTCTCGTATTTAATTTATTCTAATTATGACATTTTTATTTACCGTTCTGTTATGTAAACGCTTCGTATTTACGAGAGTCTATGTTAAATTTATGATGTCACGTGGAGTCGGGAGGGAGCCTGTAACAGGTTAATTACATCCCGATCGTCTCGTCGTCGTGTTATAAACTGAAAAGGCCGCGACTATGTGTGTGTGTGTATGCAATAACCGTGTCGCTTCCCGGAAGAATATTCAGCAAAAACTGACAATATTGTTTTGCCTCATGACGTATGCACGTGATTATCGCAAATTCCGTAGCTAGAATTTATCGCTCGAAGTACGAGGTGTTTCACGGTCATTCGGTAAAACAGTAGATTATAATGGGACAATCGTGTGCACCGGAGAATTTTAAATATTTAACGAGGGAATTTGATTTGATAATTAAGATTGTAATTACGAACGTGTAGTGGTCGAACGGGGTGAAAGCGTTTCATCTTCTATCGTGTTCTCTTTAGACAAGCCTTTCACGCTTGATGACGAATAAACCGGTGTTTCCTTGGCATTAAAGTCATCCTGTTAGTTTTCCACATGCAGATACATATATCACACGTAATTCCTGGCTGCATGATGTTTCCTTTAGTAATAACTTCAAAACACGCTTAAAATGTAGGACACGCAAATGCAGAGCGAAGAGATTAGAATACTGCTCGCATGTTATTGTATTACGAATGAGATAAAATTTATTCAGTGACAGTGGAATGTTATATAGCCTTCCTAACGTACATTGAATATTAGAATAGGAATCACGTATTTGCGTTAATAATATTATAGAACGATATCGATGTTTCCATCGTCATGTTGAAACTTCGTGAATAGAAATTAATAAATTAACATTTTCGTTGGAATGATTATTGTAGGCTGGGAATATCGTTGTTAATGATATTCGATGCGACTGATGTAATTGCACGTGATCGATGCAAATCGATATCCGCTTGTACGCGTATAAAAATCTATTTCTTGTAACATCTTCGTTGCAATATCTTAGTCAACGGATTCTTACACGGAGGAGATATAAAATTTTCTTCTTACATTCCTTATTACATTTTTTTACTGTTAGCACTTTTTAACAGTCCTTTTATCACGTCTTTACTCGTCAAAAGAATAGTTTTATAGCAGTAGACGTCCAGTATTTTACATAGCAGAATTCTTTGACCCGCAAATTGTAGAGTTTGTTACACGTTGTTGTCATATATTTTTAAAGTCTCTTTTATACCTCGTAAGACATCAACTACGGCGCCGGAACAACAATCTGAATGTGAAATTAGAATGATAATATTGCCCGTTTAAACTATGAAATATGGATTCCGGTATCTGGGAAAGTTTTTTCCCCGTAACGGACCCATTTTGTTCGTCACATAATTCCGAGGACACTCGCGAGAATATCAAACTTTCTGCATATCGAGTGTATTATACGCGGTGAGTTACGGCAACGCTAGGAAAAGTCGTACAAACGGGGAATATGTACGCAGACGTAGATTTTAATCAGCTTTGAGGTGTACGTTCCGTGTGTTAAAGTAGATTTCGTAATTTCGATACGCGAAAGACCTGAAAATGTCTTCGCCGATCGTAAGGTCGGCTTTAAACGACGCTCGCCTTTAATGCAACGCCGTACGAACCCTCGGCCGGATCTACACTGCGGGGATGTAGTAAAAATTCCACATCTGTGGGGTACTCCGGAGTGAGAGAGAGAGATAGAGAGAGGGATAGAGAGAAAGGACAGGTCAGAAAGAGAGAGTACTAATAGCAAGCAACACACAGGAGGAAACTTTAAGACGCCGTTTGAAGACGGGAAAAATGCAGAATAGGGCATTAAATCTATTTTCCTGGTTTCTCGGTACCGACATACTGTCGCATCGAAGATTCACTATGCCAGGAGACGGCAAACAGAGGGAAATTTTTCTAGGAAAAAGTAGCTGAACGTTGTTGGAAGATACAGCAAAAAAGTTGTTGAAATATTCGGCAATGTTTTTCATTCATTAATAGGTAGTGTATAGAGATTTAATACAATCCTATATTTTTTATCCATCTCGTTCATTTTTCTTTCATCCGCGTGTACTGTTTGCCTAGTATTTTTTATATCTGTTATTTGCTGTGTCTACCTACAGATGCATATAGATATTTACAAAAAAAAAAAGAAGAAGACTCCGTGTTAAAGTAGATGTAACATAAATTCCTGTAACACGTACGAATATGTCTGATTTCTGATAATAGAACGTCGGGAATCGATATGTTCGTGGAAAATGCTTATTTTACTTATCCCCGTTAACCAATAAGCACGTCCCAAACAGTGGAGGTATTCTTAATGCAATATTCATGCCAATGTTGCTATGAATTACGCCGCTGCGATAACGTTATCCCGTTGCGCGTTTATTCTGAATGGAATAGGCAAATAGATGCTCGAAATCGCGTCCACGGTAGCCGGAACTCGTTAAGCGGAAGTAGATCCTTTGGAATGAAGTTACGGACAATCGATCTTGGACTTTCGGATGGGCTCTGATCTTAATAATTGCATTCCATGATCGTTAAGTGTCGCCGTATTCGCCGAGTTTCTATCGCTATCGGCGAACTTGAGCGAATTTCGTTATCGATGCACCCTAAAGCGGGCTCCTTTATGGGAAATTATCCCTATTCACAAGAGACTTCGACGGGGTTCGCGTGCCATCTCTTCCGGCATGCTTCGAGTTCCCGTGAATTCCTGGAAGCGCCGATCTCTTTGCGAATTCGTAACATTTATCCCGTGGCGGTGTTAATCTGGTCGCGTCGTCGCACCTTTTCCTTTGGGAGAGGGGGAGGAGGGGGGGGGGAAGGTGAACACTCGAAAATTTTGTTTGGAAGAAAAACTCATTTTTTCCGTTAAGCAGCACGCGAGCCATTCTCGCGAGCGGAGTCTGCAGGATTCCTCGTTTCACGGTCATCTTCGAGGGAAACTTCGCTTCCGCGCGATGCGAAAAGTTTGAATGGTTTTCTTTACCGAGTTTTCTTCGGCGACATTTTATCCGCTACATGCAAATTTGCAGCATTTTCCGCGTCACGGTGTTTGCCGACTTCGCGAGATGCTCCGACCCGGGGCACAAGATTTTCTTCAGAGTAATGTACTTCTGTTTTTCTACCTGGTTAAACGTATTTTAAGACTGGTCGTGGATAATTGGAATGATTTTTAGACGTCGCTTAGAGAATTTATCGTTTATCTCATAGTTTTCTCCTTTTGTGTCTTACTACGATTCACTGTTTAAAGTTTGACTAGCGTCGCAACGTATACAGTGTGCTAATAACATAATGGGTATAATGATCTAAACAAGAATCGCGCGTTTGAATTTCTTGAGCTTCAAGTACTCCCCGAGCGTAGTTTCACAGTTGAAATAATCACGTTAATGAATGCGTACCTACCGCGTGACATGTCAAAGAAGATTCGAGAGTAGCTATTCCCTTTATTCAGCTGATGGTTTGCATAGTAGACGTTGCTTTGACGTCGCTCGTGGTACGCATTAATATTTGTTTTGCTCCAAGTATTTTTAAAACCTACGTATGCACACACACACATATACACATCTACATTCACACATCTAAGTATGTATATCGCGATCGGTTTCCTTATCTCGTTAAAAAAAAAGAAATACATAATCATCCGTTTAAATAATTTTCATAAAACGAAACTAATTTCTAGCTACAACCATCCGCATACATAATTAATTATTTCACTTAGCAACACTATCGTGATAATTTGCTCCCTATAAATTGATTTAAATAGCGTTAAAACGTTTCTACGATCGCTGAATTTCGCGATGCCTCCGATAACGGCGGACAGTTGAAGAAGAAGCAACCGGTTCACTGCAAATCTATTCGTCGCGTATCATTACGCCTTATTGGTCGTGATTAACACGTTGTATGACTACCTAATTGGCTTCGTGCCGCGTCCGGATCTATCCTCGTTTGCATACGCCGATTCGTTCGTTCGATCGAGCTGGATCCATCGATCCGACCGACGGTGGTGGACGACGAGTGGATATACCATCATCGCGTAGAGTTGTCTGCTGCACCGTTGCCCTGTGCGTGATAATTAAGCGTATTCTAATGCACTCGGTGTTAAAACGTCGACGTACCCCGCGGATAATGCTTCTGGCAGGCTGCCGGAGCTAGTACTCGTATAATTTCGTGATCGTCGATGTCAACGCCGTACACGTATTCGGACAAAGATTATTACGCCGGAGGACTCTTCTTGAATGTCGAGGGCACGCGGCGCCGTCTAATTGGCGTCGTTGCTTACGAAGTTCATGGTGCTCGCTTTACGACAATAATAATAATAATAATAACGATAATAATAATAAAGTGTCGGCGGGAAATTATTCGTGGAAACAGTGAAACGTACATTCGCAATTGTATTCGGAATTTTTAATTACTCCACACGAACCTCCAACTTTTTCACTCTATAATATTCTCCCCCGAAATATTGCCAGCGATAAAACGAAAATACTCCACGATTCAGGCTGATTATTTTATTTCTCCTGTGAAAGAATTCATCGACCTATTTCACGATTCTATACTTCGAAGTATTTACATCTCGCTATATGTATGTATTGTATGTAAGTACGTATGTATAAATATTTTGATCATCCTGTCCGTTTCGTTGTTACTCGCGATCCCTTCTCGCGAAAAACACGAAGGGACAACTCGATACGAGGGCGTGCGATGAAATATCGAGGTTTCTATCGCGTAAGGATTTGACCCTTTGAAATAACCATCCCGAGAGCGGGTTGATCGCCTCGATCGGGAAGTAAACGAGTTCCCGGGCGAGTGCTCGGTCCAGCAAAACGGAAAAAAGGGATGGAATGGGGGGAGCGAGAGGGGACACGAGAAGAAAGAACGGTACGTGTAGGGACGTAAGAGGAACGAAAGAAGAGGCTACAGGAGAAACACGAAGGTAGCACGCATACCTGGCATGCATCGACTACCTGCCCTGGGTTAACTCCATTGCCACGAGGCGTAATACGCTATCGGTTCTGTTGTATTCGTCGCCACGGGTCGTTGGCCTACGAAGGGCCGACATCTTAAATCGGGGAAACCGCTGAATAAACCCGTGAGATGCTCGTCCCTTTTCTCCTAGCTACAACCATTTTCTATACATTAAAACGTGGGAAAAGTTAGAGAAGTTTAAACGTGAAAATTATAACTTTGTATTTAACGAATAATTTTTCGAAGAAACTTTTCCATATTTTCCGCTTTTGTTAATTAATATAGTGGTGTATTAATATCGCGCACAGAGAATGTAGCAGTGTGAAATATTCACAAGTATTACGCAGTCTGTGGAAATGTCTAATTGTATTATTTATTCGTGGTTCTACCTAGTCGATAAATTCAAACATTCGTTCATTTTATCCCGACTCGGATGTTGGAAACTTTACCGAAAATAGATCTCAAGCCAATACCATGAATAGATGATGAGGCGGATAAAAAATTTCGTGAAAACGAACGGTAACGCGCGCGCGGAGAAATTTAGACGCGATATATTCACGCATCCAGTCGATGCCTTCCATATACCAGTCCGGAATTAACCTTTTGCTTCTCCTAACCGGATTGAAACGAGCCGGAATCCTCCACGGAAAACTCCACTTTAAGGATATTACCAGAAGCCGTAACGCGCAGACCGTTTCGACTGGCTTACTGGTTAAAGAGATAACTATATGTATACTTTAAATTCTTAAGCTTGAGATATATCCTTCCTCCCTGCCCCCGTGGTACGCGAAAATCGTTTGAGAACAGTCGAGCTTTCTTCTGGATTACAGCTCGTCCGAATCTAGAAGTCCGTTGATACATACACAGCAAACATATGTCGAGATAACACCATACTTATTTATAGATTGAATTGAAACCAGTGTATTGGAAACATGTTCATTTTCTTAAATTAAGTAATATAAGGTCCTATACGTGCATCGCCAACTATTCGTGGTGGTATGTATGTATGTATGTATGTGTGTGTAATGCAATCTGGTTGTTTCACTGTGAGCATGTCAAAAATTACACATTCACCCCGTATATTTCGCACTTACCGCGCTCGAGAATTTTCCACGGTGAGTCGTTGGCATCCACCCTCTAGTTCCTAGTTTGCCCTTTATTGAAATATATATCAAGAGTGCTCCGGTTACGTGGGAAAATGCTTTTCGAGGTTTATGCGTTGTTTAAACGGTGTTTTTAAACAACCGGGAATAGCGTAACACACGCGGATACGAGGCGAGAAGCGAAACACGGGGGGACGAGATGATCGGGGGATATTTTAATGTTGTTGACATTTTGGTACGTGCATATTGTCTGTTTTTCTCATTACACTGACGCGCCTGGTAGTCTCATATACATAAAGCGAATTTGAGGGAGAGAGAGAGAAACAATAGAATTGCACGAAGGGCCGTGCGCGTTATAAATCATTCCTATTGTGTAATTTAATTACGTTTTCGGTAATCGGCAGCTGCAATCGATTGCGCCCCAACCGAGTGTAATTTGCAAACCTAATCGCCTGTTGCGGTCTACGCGTAAGGCATAATACCAGTTTGTCAACCGTATTACTGTATTTGATAAAGTTCATATTAACGTGTCTATTAATGCGAATCACTCTGGAACGACAGTGCGCGCGTAAATTGATCGAAAGGGATCGATCTAGATCATTGTCTCTGTGTGTCTGTAGTTTAATTATACAACATAATTAGAAGTTAATACCCCCGGTGATCATGATGTTCAAAACGTTTCGGGTAATTAGACATAGCGCGTGGTATTGTAACATGTTTTGTTTAACGGAACATCAAGATAGGAGAATGATAGTATTAATCTGAAACCGAAAAGTAGAACAAAAGAGCGAGTTCTTTCCCGAGTAAATTCTCGTTCTCCTTGACCTCCAGCGATTTTCTCGTTCGTTCGCACGAATGCAATTTCTCACTTGTATCGCTGTTTCTCGTTTAACTTGAAGATTCTATTATCTCCGTAAGAATCGTGTTCGGGAGACACGGTAATGAGAAATCATTTACGGTATTACGAACGTTTTTGAATGGAAACGTCCGGCGAATATGTTAATTAGTTGAATGATTGCTCTTTTAACCACAAGTCGATACGTCATGCTTAAATTACCAATACCGAGGATTGATACATTGGAACGTAGCCAAAATGTATTAAATTGATGCGGCACTAGGTAAATCGTTCAGACCGATCAACCGTACCTAACAGGACACCAATGTAATCGTCTTAACTTCGATTTTCCAATTGGCCTTTCTCCCACGGACAATGGAACACAGTCTCCGAACGAAATACACGTTCCCCGAGGCCGGAATTTCTCCGCGAAACGTGTGCTTATCTATCCCTGAAACAATTAGTCGAATAAAATCCGCGAGTGGTTCGACTTTCCAATATTATCGATACTTACTTGCATATATTCTTTTGATATTAACTTTCAAACGAATCGAACGATTTCCACCGACCGATGTAACAACGGAACACCCGAGGCAAAAACGATAGGATGTTATTTATAATCGAGCAAAAAGATGTCAAACGAAATTGTATTTCATTCCGAAACAAAATACACGCGAAGAATCGATCAATCAACAAAGAATCCCGGAAAAATTGTATTTCAAAGAAATTACGTACCAATATCGTTATCCCACAATGAACTCCATAGAACAATTACTTTCTAGGAAATTTTCGATGATTCGAAATTCTAATTTTCTTGTTTAAATCAGTATCCTCCGATATCCCTGTGCTTCGTTCACAGTTCCCCCCCCCCATAGTTTTGCGAGTCACGGAACTAAAACGCGTTCACACTTCTCCGATCGAACAATCAGACATCTCGGATGTGCGTCACAATGGCGTCTATCACGGTTATAGGTCGCAAACGTCAGTGGCACATTAGACGAACGGTACACGGAAACGTTCGTAACATTTGCTTGCTCTCCGATCGGACTGCTCTGTTGCCGGCCACTGGCACAATATCCCCGAGACGTGCGTGTACACGTTGCGGTTCTGCTGTTCTGTGTACCCGCAGGATGACACTTGCAATTAAGTTGACTGCCTCGCTGCCCACGAATACATCACGCCCTCGAAACTCCAAAGTAATACGTTCGCCAGGGAACCGCCGTTAAAGGAGCGAAAGGGAGAGAGATGGTTGCTTGACACACATACACACTCACATGGTCGAGGGGGTGGGGTATCAACGTGGTTATTTTGAGAAGGAACCCCTTTGCCACGGGAAAATTAATCTTTGTCTTCACGTGTGTTCCTGTGGAATTTGGCACCTGTTATACTGGACTATTTTTTTGTTATCAATGATGATAGGTGTTGAAATATATTCTATAAAACGAATTTAAGTCGTTTGGTATGGCTAATCGTTGATAGGTAATCTAGGGATAATTTACTAATTTACTTTTCATATTTTTTTTGAGAAGAACTGATTTCTATACCTAGTATCAACTGATGTACCTACGTACATGAACTTTCTCCGTAATTCGACGCGATTATAATGTCATCCTGTTTCGAAGGCAAAACGTTCGGAAAGGTGAATCTATTAGTATCGTGGGAAGTAAAATATATCGATGTTATACAGAATTTTCCTACAAAGAGTAGAAATTTCATTTTTTCCACACATTATACATACTCCTCACGTGTTCCACGTAAAGGTTAAATCTAACAGGTGAAAGGTAATCGCATACAGCTTCGTTTTCCCGTGTAATCCGTTGACCGCTCTCGCGAGCAGAGAAGAAGCACCTCGTTTCCAGAAATCAAAAACCGTGTGGACGTGGTTGCCAGCCGGATATCCTTGGAAGTAGTGTACTTGTGAGAGATCGTAACTGTGTACAAAAAAAGAAGGATGCCCTATCAGGTCCTCTAATAGGGACAAAGAATAGACAGCGGTGGAGAAATAGGAGAGAAAAGAGGACTTTCTGGCAAGCTGCTCTATTTAAAAGCATTACGATGCTGACGGTTAGGTTACCGTCGTCGGCTGTCTACGGTTAAGTAACCGGTGATGTAACGATGCAATTCAACCTCTTTCTCCGTCCTCTTTGTTCCCGGGGTCGAAGAGAAAGAGCGCGACGGTGACGCGGGTGGAAGGGGAGGTGGTGCAGTCCATTGGACGAAACTGCCGAGGGAGCTGTTTCTAACGCATCGGTGCTGGTGCACCGAAGTAGTGCACAGCTGCAACGACAATGCGACAATCTGCACTCAACGACGTGAACCGTGCGAAGACATTCTCGTTACCCGATGTCTCTCTCTTTATCCAGTTTTGCCGATTGAATTTGCGGCCACTCTTGTCGGACACCGGGTCGTATACATCGCTTTCACAATGTTAAGGGTTAGTTGTAACGACCACTTAACTGCCCGTGAACCAATGGGGGAGAGGGAGAGTCAGAAATGGTGTACAGATTGACCTATCAATTTACGTTTCATTTGTACAAGCGCGTATTCTCGATTAAAAGAATTTTCGAAACACACAAGAACCGCGTGTGCCGTTTTTGTTTTTTTTTTGCGGTGTACTTCTAACGAGTTTGCTTTTCAATCAATTCGATTAAGTTTTGTAACGTTATTTTTGAAATGGCACGCGGTATTTTCCTTTTGGTCTCGTCGATACGAAACGGAGCACCGGCGTATTGTTCACGCTTGAATATCCGAGCAATCGTTGAATCGCTATTCCCGAGCTCGAATGAGCGGAATCAGAAGGACGTTCACGTTATCGGATTGATTTCAATTACTACCGACTATTCCGGCCGGATGGAATTGCGGATAATCTGCAATTTTATTGAAATAACTGACAACTTTTTTTTCCCCCCACTTTTTTTTTCCTCCTTTTTTTTTGTTATAGAATCAGTAGTAAATACGTACCGCGCGGGCTTGGTTAGTGGATATTCGTAGAGTTTTCCGCCGCATCCTGTCAGGATCGCTTCGTGCATTGACTTTAATCTACGCGGAAGCGTTGCAAAAGCCGACCCGCTTCAATTACCGTCTGTCGCGCCCACGTTGCAGGCTTAACCGATCCATGCGTATACAACCGGTCTACGGTTAGGCGAGCCACGTTGTAAATATAGTCATTAAGCCGATCTCCCACTCCGGCCTCGCCGCGAAAGCATTCGCGGTACATTTAATTCGATCCGAATAGCGCGACGTTGGTAGTACACGTGAAAAGCGATCACCACCGCCATAGTTTAAACCATCGATCTTTCGTTGTGCCTTCGCGGTTGATTGATTAACGGACTATTCATACCGTTTTAAGCTCTTATTTCTCACACGGATACGTGCGTACACGTTACTGGGCACATCCATCAAAGGGTTTCGTTTAAAGGAGAATATATATACATATACATATAAAAGCATTGATAAACCCATGTGCAATGTGTCGTCGCTACCAGAAATGTGAACGAATGATTTTGTTTTAGTTCCCGCGATGGTTTGATATAACATGTTATCAAAGATCTATGTTGGAGGTTGATCGTTTCGTCGTGAATCAATTTTTGTAACCATTTTGGGAACTAACGATTGGGAAGAGTGCAAGGAATGATTATTAAAGAATTTTACCGTACTCTTTATACCCCACGGATTATCGTCGTAAATTTTCTGCGTTACGACCCTGTCGTACGTTCTACGGGTAGAAAAATTTACCTTAAGGGTAGGACATTTATTTATTACTGACCCGTGATACGAGCGAACACAAGCTAGTTATCCTAATACCGCAGTAAATCCAGTGTAATAACGCTCGGCGTACTTACGTTGTGCGTTTCTCTGGCGTGCTAGACTTTTAGGTCGTATAAATATTACAGGTAACACACACACACACATATACACACACGCAACGTAATCATTCCTAAATTTACATCCCTACTCACGAAGTTGACATATGCGAGTAATAAATAATTATCTTCCATGTATACGTACGGAAACAAACGCACGACACGTGTATGCGTATCTCTCTTTCTCTTTCTCTTTCTGTTTCTCTTTCTCTTACACACATACTCTCTCTTTACCTCTCTCGAGGCTCGTAAATCGTTGGAATAAGGAGCGAAGTGTATAACAAGAGGAAGACATAACGAGGTTTGTCGGCGCAGATGTCGAAGTAAGTCTGACGAAGTTCCGAAGTAGGATGCACGGACAATAGTTCCGCAGCAGGAAATGCAAATAACATTGCGGGTTTGAGAACGGTTATCGGCCGTGTCAGCTTCATAATTCGGTGGAACTTTGACTCGAGGATCCTTTGACCGAGGATCTTGACGTAGCCTGGGGGTGGCAGAATGACGGTCGTACCTCACGGCTTTCATAGCGTGTCCCAAGTTTCAAGCAGCAACACCTTTGTACTACCTTCCTGGCAAATCTAATCCTTCCTAGCTGAGAAGTTTTAATTACGAGCGTAAGAGCCGGCGTATTCGTAAAGCGTATGTCACAGAAGGACTAGGAACTTTACGTACATACATACATACATATACATACGTATATACATACCACAACGTACTTTCCCGTCACGAATGGAAATTAGCATCCAAGACTTCTCGGGAAACCGTTAACTTGTTTACTAGAACAAATCGTCGAAATTCATACAATCACCCGTGGAAAAGTTTATTCAAGGTTACACGACGTGGGTCCGAGAAAATTTTAAAAAAAGTGGTAGAAATAGTGTTAACACGATACGTTAAAGGTGTTCTCTTTGTAACGTAAGGTAAGATGGTCGTTCCATCCTAGGATTCTTTTGGTAAATCTTTTGAAATACAATCGGTTGGTATTACTGAAGGGTGCGGAGTAAAGTCGAGAACACTTCTTGCCCGTTTAGTTTTTCTTTCCTCTACGTGTCAGTGGGTCGCGTTTCCATGCTCCTTTTATTTCCCCCGCAGCGAAACGGCACGTGACCTCTTTTCTCCTCGCGTACGTGTCACCGCCCGCGATTTCTGGCACGCGTCCAGCTCGATTAACGCGTAAGTCTTGAATTGATATCGGCGTCGTAGCAAACCCTCAAAGGGAACGATCGGCAAACGTGAAATCGTGATTTACGGTGGTCGCGCAAACGCCGACGGGAATAGGCTTAACGTTTACCGTACGACCGCTGTCGATACCTTGGCTTAACATACTCTGTCGCGTGTTAAATGCACGTACGATGATCCAATAACACCCCTGTGACGTTTAAAGTATCGTCAAACTCGATACATTAGTTTCTGTACCGATCTAGATTTATTTCAATAGAACGTACCAAATGGAAATTTTGGTAACCATCATTTTATAAGATAAAAAGTAAAATATTGTGTAACTATATAAAACTCGGTTTAGATCAAAATTTATATCAACCTTCAATGAAAAACAAAAGTCGTTGTAAGTATATCGATTCGATGGTAAATACATACCAGATAGGATTGGTAAGTCTATGTAATAAACCGTAGATCGGTCAGATTGATATATGTATAAATGAGACATCGGTACCAGCGCTGCTGTAATCCTACGAGGATAGAGTGAAGTCATGGGACGTGATTCACGCCCTATGACGTGATCGGATTAAACCTAACGGTCTCTAGTCTACAGTCGCTGCCAATATCGTTGTTTCATACGGTGGAGAAGTTATATTGTTGCTGGACTCAAAGTGTTATCAGCGAGTCTATGGACGTAGCCAATACCCTTGGCTTTCAGCAACCACGATGGTCATAAGGGGGATTCCTGTGTAGTATCGACAATGCGACCGAATTTCCCTTCCGGTTAAGGTAGGACGCGAGAAACTTCGGAACAACAGGGTTCTCGCTTTCGCGACGCGTTTAATATGCATTGAATATGATTAGCGACAAGATTGACGCGGAATCAATCACACGTAACGTTACAAGTGCTCGTGTTATGTTTAACAGCCCCGTCGAGCTGGGAATGGAAATTAGGTCGTCTTGTAAGTAGATTTCAAAGTCAAGGACGTAAGTAGATATTGTTTAGCTATTAGATAGAATACGTTTGATTGTGTATTTTGTAAATGATTCAAATAAGGAACGAGAAATTTGGTTGTGATCTCGGTAAATTTTGATTTATCGTATCGAATGAAACCGTGACAATTGCCGCGAAGCCTCGAGCAAATGTAACTAACGACATAACACGAGCGAACCGATTAATCTGCGCGTCACGTGTCGATACCAAACTCATAACGTTCATGCGCAAAAGGGATCAAAGCCGTTTAACATGATTTTCCTGCGTACCATGACTGTTTCATCAAACTTAACGTCAAGCATAATGACGCCTCGTTACACTAATTATTTTAGCATCGAGCCATGCCAATGTATTCATTGTTTTCATAGCTGGTACAATCGATTACCATCGACGTACGATACATTACACCTTCCGCTCGTGTTTCTCCTAATTGCATCGTGTTTCTCCCGAGGCAGTTTTACATTTTGTAATTAGCACTACGGTCCGGAATTAATTTATGTTACCGCGTGCCATTGTCGTCACACTTCGCTGATTTCGTCGATGTTAACGGTTTTCCCTCCCCTCTGTCCGTGAGTTTCACGATTAATACCCGGGAACTTTCATCGTAGCCGTCGAACATTCCCGCCAGACAACAGATTATCGGTCGGAGACATCGATTCCAACGGAATATCAGAGTTTTAATCGAAGACCGACGAGAATCGATCCTTCCGCGGAACACACATACACATACATATACATACGTACATCGTGCACGGTGCACACCATTAACGGTACTGCACTGAAGTACCGGTAAAGTGGTGGACGCTCGGCAGTCGTGTTAACGAGCCTTCGATAGCAGGCGACTCGACAGCTGTTAACGTGCAATTAAAACGACAGGACACACGACTAACGTAAAATTCGTGGCATCGATGAAATCCACGGATGTCGCATCGATATGCACTTGCGACTTGTGCATACGGCTGCATTGTTAATGCCGCGAGCTGTATGCCAGACACGCTGCCTAATTACGACTAATTAAAGCATTTGATTATCGGCGCGTGCTACGCACCGGCGACTCCGACGGTCCTGTTTCGGTGGAAAATGATAATTGTTCTCATCGCTCGAAGATGTGAATTATTTCGCGTACTCTCTGTGTATGTATTTGTTGACGAAAGATTCCGTGTTTTATTATTCGTTGAAATTCAAAGAGAAAAATGATAGATAATCTTATATCGGTCAGTTGTGTCTACTTTCGAAAGAAAAATTTCCTATCACCCGATACGTGTGTATAGTATGTATATACACACAAGGATTATCACGTAACTCTCAGTTTCTTCGGTCTACATTTACCGTTTTATCAAAATTATCACGATCACCTTAACCTATGGATCCTAGGAATCTTCCTAAGATCATTTTTCCAAAGTACACAGATCGATGGGTGATTTTCCGGATCTCACGATCGAGAAATCTTCTTCCACCGAGCTGTTCATTTCGCTCATCCCCTCTACTCTGACGTTTTTTCTTTATTATCCTCTCGGATCTTCTCTCCTCTCATCTCCGTCTTCTGTGCCACGGTTCTCGCTCTTTCTCATTTCCTCCTTTTCCCCTTTTTCATCGAGTGATTCCCCCCCACCTACGTCGGACTCTCCGATATTCCCCCTCGTTGGCATCGATCAGCCGGCACTTTATCACAGCGAAACGTGTGCGCCACATTTTATCGCCGAGGCACATTATGGCGATACGTCAGCGCGGTTTTGCCAGCATCAATTGCCATTCAAATCAACGCCGATCGTGTGCTAGACAGGGTGACTGTCGACGTCGACGACGACGACGACGACGACGTCGTCGTACGATGAAGGAGCATCAACGTGATCCAATCGACCCGCCAAGGTCACGGGGCAAAGTCGATCCCGCGTTTTCATTAACGCTAATGAGAGGAGGTCGATAGGTCAACGTCACTCCGTCGTCGTCGTCGTCGTCGTCGTCGTAGTCGTCGTCGTTACGTTACTTCTACCTGACTGGCCCGTTGACGCGTTTCGTACTACGTGACTCGTGAAACGAGAGTTTAATTAAGGAAGATTAGTTTTACAAAAGATAATTTAATGGTCCGGTTGGATGATTTTCCGTCGGTATGGACGGAGAATGATTCCCGTAATGGAGATGACTGATGATAAAATTGAAATAAAAATCCCCACGTTCTATTGAAAAGATATTTTTATTATATTCCATTATTTTTTTTGTAAAGGATAAAACGAAGGTATTCTCGCGATACCGAGTACAAATTTATCCTCTATTGTTCGCCGGGAATTATTTGTATCTTTCATTGTTGTTACTATTAGCAGAAAGTTCGGAACAATGAGAAATTGTTTCGCACTTTACAATTTATTGCAGTTATCATTCTCATTTTTTTTCCCTCCTTTTTCCTTCTGTGAATTCGCACGCGCGACCGTGCTGTGTCTGTGTGTGAGTTTTCTAATTTCTGTCGGACACGTAACGGCAGTCATGCATTATTCCAATTTAACAGCGCCGCGTTCGCAGAGGGAAACAGTGCAAATAAGAATGACAAAGGTAACGTGGCAAACGGTAACTGATTGTGTCAAGGGCGCCGCGAATGCATCGTTCGTCAGCAGTGCCTTGGAACTTCGAGGAATATGAAAGTCCTTTCGTCGCGGCGCATCATATTCCCGTAGAAAAAGGGACAATGGGGAAACGCGTCTTTTATTATAGTACCATGTCAAGGCTACTGGCTGCGCGTTTGTATCTCCGACGAAGCGAGAGAATGTTTTGTTTTCCCGTTGCACGTATACGAGAAAGAAGTCATTGTACCGAATATAATATATCTGGCGCATAGAGATCACGGACGTGTATGTAAATTATTCAACCTGCCCGCGTGAGTAGCTATCAACATCATAGACATAGCGAAAATTTCCTTTAAACCGTGGAATCCATTTTTGCCTCTTGCCACCGAGTTCCGGGTAACTGGTTAAAAAGAATCGTAAACGGAAAACGCTGAAAATCCCGTTCCGCGTGTACTTTTACAAGTGAACGTTCCAATGAGAGGAATAATAAAGAAAAAAAAGAGGAAATGGAAATAGCAAAACGCTCGTTTTCGAGATATTGTTGTTCGTCGCGTTCGGAATGCCGTAACAACTTTTATCGTTAATCAGACGGACTTAAATCATTTTAATGCGTACATTTGCATTTCGTATTTCATGGAATACATACGTATATAATGTGTATATAGTTCGCGTCGCGATTCGACGGGATTGAAACTAATTATCTTAATCGAAATTCACTCGTATACACGATTTTAATTCTGCCGACGTATTTAAAGTTTTATTTCGTATAAATGCATTTAAAATACCTGCGCTGACCAGTCGCGGCTCGTATCACGTTCGATTGTAATTACTATCTACCAAATGAATTTGTGCGATCCGTTCCCTAATGGGATTTTATTGAATTGGAACTTCCACGCCCGTTTCATTTTTTTACTGCTCTCTTTCTCTCTCTCCCTCTCTCTCACTCTCCTGTCTTTTTTTCTACCGTTTTTTCCCCCGTAACAACGGAAACGCGCAAATATTTACACGCCTCACTAAAATCGATGGGCGCAAATCGTGGTAACCGGCGTTTAATAATGCCGTTGAGAATACCCGTTGTAAAACGCGATGTCATAACGCGTGATATAATTACTAGCTTCTTCTGCAACCCGTACGCGATGTTACGAGCATTATGCGCGGCGATTGTAGAATCGCGCAAATAGAATTTCGAAATCAGTCGGTGTTTCGGTTAAAGCCCTTAATCGCCGGCGCAAATCACGCGCGTAATTGCCGGGCATTCGGACATCCGGCCGCATCAAAAATTAAAACTACGTCCGCGGTGTATTTTCCATCATTAAACCACGCTTGGATAATCATATACTTTGCCATTTATTACGCGACATACACGTAGTATAACGAACGGTCGGCCTTATTTTAATCCCCCGACAGACACCCATGGAGTGCGCGGAACTATTTTTGTTTCCCGTAGAACAATACCGAATAGAATTGGACCGTAGATCATCATTAAATATTCATCGCTAAACTCTGTACCGCGATCGTAATTATTTCACCATATGGTCGCGTGAATTACGTTTCGCCCGAAAATAAGTTTATCGCCGTACCGAACCGTATTAATGTTTCTCTGTAGCGAACTTTATTATTCTACGCTACGCTCACGATATACATATGTATGTATATGTATGTATACACAATACACGCGTGAGAATAATCGAATTTCGGCGAGTATCACGATTATTTAGGATTATCTCGCATTACGTATTTATGCCGATTGAATATTACATCGTTTGATATTTAAATACTTCTGAATTCTATGATGTAACGGTAATCCCACGCATTGCCACAGATTACTCGGGTTTCACTCGGCGGTTACGCAAAAACTTGGCGAAAAAGTCGACATATTGCACGCGTAGAGGGTGTCGGTTTAAAATACTTCCTGGAAATAATAGCGGGCTATCGTTACACTTCGTTCGAGGGGTAAAAAACATAATGTCATTGATACTCTTTTTCTATCGGACCAGATATCGATAGTACGACGAGCACCTATAGAATGTTTTGTCTCCTTTGTCGGCTTTTGTTAACTCGTAAGATTGCGGCGAGAACTCTCTGTCGAACTTCAAACTCGAACTTGCCAGTACGTACAAAAAGCTCTCCACGGCAAGTTGATAATTCTATCTCGAGACTGGATCAAACACTTCAAGTCGCGACGTTCACCGATCGCTCTACATTTCGTTCCGAAAACCGTAATACACGTCAATTACAACGTTTTCCCCCCTCGTTATTTCTCCGTACCGTAACGTTTCATTCTCTTTACGCAGATTCTCTACGAATCATTTTATTCAGAATCGACCCGCGTCGTGCACGTATGGTAATAACTGGTTATTAAAAAGAAAACACCTGGAGGCACGCGTATTAGAATACACGACCACATAGTTGCACGATTTCTCCTCTGTTGTACTTACTCTATATTTATTGCCTTTCGCTCTATATTTAGTCGCGCCATATTATCCCGGTACCGTGACACACCCGTCATATTATGGCTCTCTGTGTTACGAAAGATCGGCGAACAGTTCTCGGAACGTTGAATATAAGAATATAAAGACACCGCGATGCGTAGATTTAATTATTACCGCAACGACACCGCGGGATAAATATCTGTATTGAATAACAGATATTATACAACGAGTGTATAAATCAGTAAGGTCTAATGGTAATTCATTGGCGAGCGTTCATCGTTTCGTACAAATTGAACGGGAATTAGTATGTGTTGTGGGGGTTGATGAAAATTTTCATTCGATTTATACTCACGGCATTTAAAAGACGATGAATAATAACGATCCGAGTCATCGACCCACGGATCGATCACGTACTTCGACGATTATACATGGACGTACTTGCGTCTATGAGAGCCCAGCACCAGGATGCCCTTCGGTGAAATTAGCTGAACGACTCGGACGACCCGTGACTATAATAAACGAGCCTTTACGATCGACGTCTTCGACGTTTCCCGACGCTGGGCTTTGAATTTTTCACCGCGACTACTTTATGGATGGTGACTCGGTATAAAATTGTATCATTTTTAGATTCTGAGAGAAAGACAGTGTTTACAGCTATTCTATAATAATATAGAAATCTATATTATTCAATTTACTATTTAGATAAATTGTAAGTTCTGGGTAAAATTCTATTCAAACTTATTTTTATGTGATTTAATTCAAACTGAACACCCTGTACTACAAATGATGCATTACTGTGGCGCATTACTGCAGAAGCTAGGCGTCTTAATAAATGTATTATTCTGATCGAAGTTACGTGAGCATTGCTATTAAACTTTAATATCAGACGAACGTGATGTCATGGCATCGCGTGCGTTGCATAGTAGAATGTTATGTTAGATGAGAAATATAAAGTAAATAAAAGAAATCTCGGCGTGGCAGAAGCTATCGTGAATCCAGATTTAAACGAACCGAGTTTTCTGGGATTTTCTAGTAATTAGTACGTCTTGCACGTACGTTCGACCTGGACGTGAAATTAATTACCACGGACACGTGTAATGTGGTGTAAAGTGGGACGGATGCTTTTCTACACTTACTGAATCTATCGCGTGCACCTGTAAAGCAGCCTTTCGATCACGGTACGAAAATTAAAGGAGAATCTATACGTATACATGTACATACACACAGACACACATACACATATATCGCAGGTATTTGATCCAGTTAACACGGCGAATATATTGTAACCATTGGAACACGTGACGATGGAAACCTCTATATTTAATTTTCATTAATTTACATCCCTTTGGAAGAATCACGCTTGTTTCACCCGACAGTTTTTTTTATTCATTAATACACCGGAGGTACGTTGCGCAGACACTGGCCGGGAAACGAAGTCAGAAGTTAATTAATTAAAATGCACAAAGCGCAATTAAGTAATTAATTAAATTAATCATGCTGAAAACACGGGGGCACATGACGCCGCGGTGTCGGGCGGCACACTAGCTCGACCGTAATGAGAAAGTCAAACAAGAAATCAGTATAATCTAACCACCGCGACTACGTTACACATACATACACTTACGTTCAACAATGTCAACGGCTGTTTAACAAAATTTTACAACGTAACGTCGAGCGGTTACACTCGCGCCGCAGGAACTCGGGATAATTCGTTAACAAAAAAAAAGAAAAAAAAAACACGAGAGGAAGAGAAAGAAAAAGAAAAACTAATTCCGAAAGATTTCTCTCGGTGTAACCCGGGGAAAAACCGAGCCGGTATTATCCACGCCGGTATTCCGGTTTAATTTATCCAATCCATTCGTTCTCGCGGAGAAGTTCATTGCTAATGCATGCGGCCGCTTAATCCGCGAAAGTGGAAAGCTGTGCGGATGAGAACGACATTTTAAGCGACGACACCGCGGACGAGGTGCAGTAAATCCACGTCGGGGAAGTTCGAGGACAGCACACGGTTGGCTGGTGGTACACCGTGTGAACTTCGACCAAAGTGCTAGCTAGACGTTGTGAACAGAGAGCAAGAGAGAGAAAGGGAGTGACGTAGAAAGGTGGATGAATTTCTCCCGATAGTATGTACATATACGACGGTGAAAGAAATGTGTAGGAGGTGAGAAGGTGTCGGAGGAGGTTGTTGGGGTAACTATGGTCCAAGTAAGGCGAACTCGAATGGCAAACAGGGGAACTGTCCGTCATCCGAGAATCGAACTTTGGTCTACGACCTCGAATGGCTTCTAGGATCCCCTACAACGTCGATCCCTGTCTGTGTGTGTGTTTTTTTTTACGAGCTGGATTTGGATCGAATTGCACACCCCTCGTTTGGAGATACGTGAAGGTTGTGTATCGTTGCGTAGAGAGTATGTATAGGGAAAAAAAATGGGGAGAAATGTTACGTTGGGTTTAGAATCGATATTTTATTACTTTCCGCAATCGATTGTTTAATACGTTCTGTATAAACTTTCCTGATAATCCGACGGACTATGAGTTACGTGAAATTTAAATTCCACGCGTACGTTGATAAATTAATAATCAATACGATCGAAAGTGGCAGCGTATTAATTATTATTATCCGGATCGTTAAAACTGGAGAACCGATTCGATGAAAATTATACTTTAATTAATGACTCGAATGAAATTCTGTTATCGATGAATTTAGTCGAAGTGCGCGCGATCGCGTAGATACGTATATCCTTCTACGGTAAGAAATTTCATTACGGTGTAATATGATTAGAAGATTACATTAAATGTACCCGAATAAGTCTAGACATTTTTTGCATCTCTCGCATCGACGACCGCATCGTTACGGATTACTAATTCCTACAAGTGCGCAACGCGACAGACGTTAACGCCGAATTAACACGAAACGACGTACGACACCGAGAACCGAGGCGAGTTAACAGCGTTGCCGGCACGTCGATATGATCGCAATTTCAGCTTACAACCATAATTAACGCGTACTGCGCACCGGTACACCTGAGAGAGGTCTCCACTAAAATGTACTTTACCGGCCATTACCTGCGATAGATGCCGGCGGAGGGAACGACGTTTACCGTATAACGATAACATTGGCTTAAAAATGAAAAAAGAAAAAAGAAAAAAGAAAAACGAGAACATCGTTTATATTATCGTATCGTCGTTAATTCGATTGGTATTGCGACGAAGCTTAGCGCTATCAGGGGCTAGTTTCACTACTCGCGATATCGAACATTCGATAATCACAGACACGTGAAATAAGATGATAGACACGCGTACGGTGTGGCGATGAAATAATGACGGTGTTCCAGGTGTGTTCGTGCGCAACGAAGCGATCAGCGTCGTGCTAAACCGCGTATGCACGTAGTTAGGGTACCGCATACTCGACTTAATGATGACGTCAACGACATCTTTAAAGTACTTACCTGCCAGTACCGTCGTCTCTCTGTACGTATGTGTGTGTGTACTTTCCCAGCTGGTTATGAAACCGTAATTACAGATAGTACTCGCGGAGGAGAAAAAAAACTACTGGGAAGAGTTTAACGGTGTCGGGTGTAATAGTATTCTATACAATGTTCAACTTGATTACTATAATTTATCTTACTCTCTCCCCTCATTTTTTTTAGTGAACGACTTTCACCGCAAATCGTGGTAGAAAAATTCTCGATTAATTTCAACGTTGTCGATGAAAATTGTAATCTCGCCTGGATGTGTGAGAAATGGTTATCGAGTGTTATTTGGTTTTGTTTTTCGGTGTAGATACTCGTGAAACGATAATCCACAAAAAGCATCGAAAATGCAAAGCTATGGGCCAAGTACAATGTAACATTCTCTTGTACTTGGCCCATAGCTTTGCATTTTCGATGCTTTTTGTGGATTCTTTCGTCATTTCCGCAAATTTTTAGATATCGACCTGAATCTTTCACTGTCTTATTGGGCTTCGAATTCCGCGTCCAACACGTCCCGGATCGTTTTAATATCTCAATCATTGTGGAAATGGCGAGCAAATTACGAAAATCGTGAAAAATCCTCAAATTCAGGCGGTTTTTTGAACGGCATTCGCTCAATTTTTGAGATAGCCGTCTGAAATTTGTACCATTGTTATAGTTGGAAAATTCTACGCCAGATCAATGTATAATAGTTGTACTTTTCGAAAATTTAATTTTTCGCAAAAATCTGAAGGGGGTAGGTCAGGATTTTTTGCGATTTTCGTAAATCGCTCGCCATTTCTACAATTTTTTAGATATCAAAATAATTCTTGCACTGTCTTATTCGGCTTCGGATTCCGCGTCCAAAACGCCCCGGATCGTTTTAATAGCTCAAAAATTGTGGAAATGGCAGGCGATTTACGAAAATCGCAAAAAATCCTGACCTACCCCCTTCAGATTTTTGCGAAAAATTAAATTTTCGAAAAGTACAACTATTATACATTGTTCTGGCGTAGAATTTCCTAACTAAAACAATGGTACCAGTTTCAGATCGCTATCTCAAAAATTGAGCGAATGCCGACCAAAAAACTGTCATAATTTGACGATTTTTCGCGATTTTCATACATCGCTCGCCATTCGCGCAATTTTCAAGATATAAAAATGATCGAATATGTTTCGAATACGCATTCTGACCCTTAATTTTACGAAGCTTGATGTCAAAAACGTAACGTAACAAACATTTCTAATTTAATATGTTAACAATCTGGATGTGTGTGAGAGGAAATTTCATATACTACATATATAAAATCTACGTTATCGGCAGAAAAATTATCTCGCATAGTATGAAACATATGTTAGGGTTTGACACCGGGCTGCGTGACAGGCTGAACATGGAGATGGAGATGGAGATGGAGATGGAGAAGGAGGAGAGGAAGAAGACGACGTTTCTTACAAAAACCTCGACTTTTTAGATCAAAATATCTCGCGATGGGCTTGATGGATCTTCTCGTAATTAGGCTTAAATTACTCGGGTGGACGTCCCCTACAAGAATATCACCATAGTTTGGGGGAAATATGCGGATTTAATGCCGTTTGAATACCCCGAAAACCTCGATCTAATTCTTCCGGAAAAGAGTAGTTCAGGTCTACCAGTCGGGAACTCTTGTACTTGGCCCGAGTCAAGACCTTAACTCTTGATTTTAGTTAATCTGTATTATGAAAGTCACACTTCGTTGAACGTAACCAAGTATGTGTGCGGTCCTCGTTTTATTATTTCCATCTTTATACCACCGGCGTGGATTTATAAGCATGGAAAAGCTATTCGTTTTTACGACGTCCGCGGTTATTTACAATTCGTCCTCCGCGCGCTGGTTCTCTTTTCTTTCGAGAATGCAGCTCGTAGGACGGCCATCACGAATGGATTTTCATATTATTACTTTCCGGGGCTGGCTCCGGAAACCACTCGGGACGCGAGTTTATTTGCGCGGGGTTCAACTACAGCTTCACTTACCTCTTTTTCTTGTCTAGTAGGCATCTTGTTTTTCCTTTATTCTCTCTCTCTCTCTCTCTCTCTCTCTCTCTCTCTCTCTCTCTCTCTCTCTCTCTCTCTCTCTCTCTCTCTCTCTTTCCCTCACTCTCTTTTTTTTCGTTCGCCACGGCAATACCAATTGAAACGAACCGCACGCTGAACGTATAATGAATTTTTTTTTCCATGGCGGCACGTACTTTGACTGCTTTCAAACTTCTTGTCAACTCGACATTCTAAATTTTCATTACCGAAATTACGAAATAATTTCGAGGGTATCCTTTGAAGTAAAATTGCAACTTCATCGCAGAAACTACGAAATATTTGCAAAATTTCCGCCGCTAGATTCCTGGATGCCCTCCACTCGACGTCGCAAGAGTTCCTAAATAACTAGGGTCTTTATGAAATGGATTTTTGAAGTATCCGAACTGTTACTAGACTACCCCACTCCGATTCCTCATTTTTCACAATGTTCGTTCATCGTTCGAGATCCATTGAAACGAATCAAACCTTTGCCCTCCCGTGTTCTACAAATTTCCGCGAAAACATCCTACCCTAGTTTCCTATACAAGCGACAAGTGTACGTGTTATAAAAAATTACCGGAAAATTCACCCAGACGAAATCGTTAAAAAGTCGCGATTGCGTCACGCGATTTCCATATTTCACTCGACTTTTCGCTACATACTCGCCGCGTTCTTAACTTGCGTGTGTGGCACCCGCGTCGATAGTAGAACTTGTCACGGAGGCCACGCGACATCTCTCCGCGTTGTTTCAAGTATAAACCGCGTGCGCTAAAAGTACCGACGAAATTTGAATTACAACGCGACGCGTTCAATTTTGCACGACACCGCGTGTCGCACGTAAAGAGGCGTTACGGCGACGACCAATAAACGGCGTCGGCGTCTATCTGTCTTCTCCGTGTGTCCATCTGTCCGTCCATCGGTGTGCACCGGTGTCGAAATGACGGTGTCGGTGACAGATCAGGTCCTGTTGCGGCGGGCAAAAATATGGCGGTGAAATTCCGCGCGACCGCAAACGCGGCGCCGTCGAAATTGTGATGTAAACCTGTCCGCGTCCGCGTTTTCCGTTCGCCAGAGGAAAAACTAGTCGAACAAAGGCGTCGTTCGCGGCGCAAAACCGGTGCGCGAGGAACAGCGAAAAGGTTTCGTCAGAAAAGTTTCCCAATTTATAACATCGGTTTATTTAAATTATAATAAACGAGGGTGGGCCCGGGCATCGTTTCCCGTGCCTTTGTTTAGTTTTGATAATAACGGAGAAACATTTTTCCAGCGTGTACGGTAGGAAAAGTTTACGGTATGTTTTAAATACGGCGAGTTTTCGCCGGCAAGCTTTTAGCAGATGTATAAGAAAAATGTGTAAAGGATTAATTTGCAATCTTGGGGTTAAAACGTTATCCCGTGCGCGCGTTGCTTAGAAACAAATTTCAAAGCTGCGACTAGGTAAAAGAAAAAAAGGAAATGGGAAAAAGAAAATTGCTACCGTTCGCGTAAAGAGAAACTACGGTTTTGCTAACGGTACAATGGTGAAAGAAAAAAAAAACGTAACAAAAGCCAATAGCGCGGTTGAAAACAAAATTCTCTGTTCCATCGCGCTCGACTCGTCAGCCGGTTAATTGCATTTTAAGTCGCGGTAATATGTGCAGGTTCTGCTTCATTCGCAGATGTTAAAGTACAACTAGACCGTGACACCTCTAGCTTCGAGTAAACACCCGGTTGAATATCACTTTATTTGTTAATTCATCGTTTCCCTCACGTTTTGTTGCCGTACTACCGTGTACTACGTATACATGGAACCGTATTTGTTCGTACGGATACATTACCATTATCTCGTTCCTTCCATGCGAACTAGATTCCGTATATTCGTTCGTTGTTCATTATCTTTCATCGATAACAGATTGTTTAATTAATGCCAAATATGATATTCGCAATGCCCACCGATAGTGTGGTACGTTGAAACACACACGGATTTCGCGTTGAGTTCTCCGTTTCTTTGTCTGTCCGCCGCTATCGCTTTTGATTTGATAGGAAACTAGTTGTATCAGTGTTCGCCTGGTAAAGCCTTTGAAAATCCATATTCGCTATAGAGAATCATGAGTTATGGCATCGCTCGTGTGTGCAATTAGTACACCACGGTCGCAAAGGGTTTCGCGTATGCATAGGGTTGCCGGAACAATCATATTGCCCGAAAATTAACAAAATTATTAAGCAGAACGGACTTTGATAATTGCAAGACAATCCGGTTAATTTCACAAGCCTACTATTACCGCGAATAGCCTCTCTGATTAAGTTTTGAATACTTTAATTACCCGGAATTGCGTTGTCCGTAACTAACGTAGCCGCACGGCGCTGATTACTTCATGGTGTTAAAAATTAACGGCTAACTTTATTGGACAACTCCGTGCAATCACAGTTTGCAAATTAAACGTTACAAATCTTCCAAGACCCGAATACCAGAACATTCACGTCGACGATATCCTATACATGTATACATACATATATACATATAAAAATCCTCTACTTCTCTATCCCACCGAAACCAACACAATTTATTTATCTTTTTTTCCAAATTCTACCATAACGAATCGCTCGTTTACCTCGCGTTATTCTCGAAAATGTATAAATCAACCTTATAATAGGATATACGTTCTCCGGTCGACAGCTAGCCATTTTACAAAAATCCACTCGAAATCGTTCTTTACGCGATTCCCTGTGAAAACGACGAAACTTCCCCCGAGCTACGAGATACGTCGAGGCGGGGGGGCACCACCGACGCTAACACGTCAGTGTAAATAATCAAAGCGCGTCCGGCGAAACGGATTTTTACAGTTTCCGTGCGTACGCGTAAACCAATCCGTCTGACGGCAGCAAGAGCGACGGAAGAGACGTGTCGAGACTACGTTATATTATAGCTGTGGGATATGATAGCGCACACGCAGTCCGACGCAACAGGGGCGTAATAGCGTGTACCGGGAGAGGGTTGAGGGGGGTAGAGGGGCCCTGAGGGGGGACATTGGAGGCGTCCGTGTACTCTCGCGTTCCTCGGATTTAATTTCACGCTTCTATCGCGTATACAACCGCGGTCGGCCGTGTATGTGCACGAATATGCGAGAAACGAATTGCGCCGGAAAGCGAGAGACAACCGTGCGCATCGCAACGGTATAACGTGTCCGGGACAAACGTGTGCCGCCGGAGCTACCTACTACCTCGGAAACGCACCTGGGAAACGCGCCGGTATATGTATGTACGCGCCAGGTTATAATCCCGGGATCATCCCTTCGCTTGACATATGCGGTGGATGGAGGGAAAAAAAAAAAGCGTTGGATACATGATCGCCCGGAAACAAAAGCCGCGCCGCTTTCGATAAATACACCGTTACAAACGATTTACGCGGCGACCGTGTCGCGAATAACTGTGCACGTGAAAACGAAATTATATTTGCTCGGATTGTAAGGATGGAGAATTTTGTCGGGAACGAAGAATCGAATCTGGGCCTGTTTTTTTAGGTATGTGTAGGATGAGGGTGATTGAAATGTATTGATGGGTTTCATATTTAATATTTTAGTATGACGCAGGCTAGTGTCCTGGAAGGTAGAAGTTTATATGAAGTTTGATAATATTTTGATCATGGGGAAATATATGAGTAGAAAAGAAAAGTGATAAATGCTTACTCGACAGAAGTTCTCGGTCAAGGAATATCGAACGTTTCTCATCTCCGATAAATATTTCTCACATGGGAAATTCGTAGACCTTTAAAATAGCACACCGGGGAGAGGCTGCTGATTTTGAGGCTCTTTGTTTCGCGTCGGAATAAACGGGAAAACACCGTTCACCACGTGAGAAATAGCGGTGACGTTTGGCAATCGTCCTGGGACTTCTTTTTCGCATATCTATACTTTTGGGATCTAACTAAAAAAAAAAAAAGAAAAATCATCGTTCTTACCGGGAAATATGAAATATCAACGAAAGTTTCCACGAGACAAGGCTTGTAATCAACGGTCACACTCTCAGCTTGAACTGTTATAAAATCTAATTAAGTCACTGCTTGTATACCTGTGGACTCGTTCAGACTTCGCAGTTTATAACGAACCGTTTAAAAACATTGGGAAAAGTTTTGCGAATGAATGATTCGCGTTTCAAACAAAAATCTACACGTATACATATACACATACATGTACACACTCTCTCCGTCTATACATAAACGGGGATTGGGCCATTCGCTCTCGTTCGTGGCCACCAGACGCGACGGATAAAAGTTGAGCCTCCAGAATCCCGGGGTCTGCGTAGAATGCATTTGCCAGATTAAAACTCCATTGAAGTGCATCGAAATGTTTGTAAATATGCTTGTGGAGGGGGAAGGGGAGGGGGAGGGGGGACGAATAAACTCTGCTCGACCGAATGAAATTGGATCGGTTTTTCCGCGACTTTGTCTACCAAGTCGGACGAACGTTTTCGCCGAGGAATCTTCGGCGTGCGAACGGAAGAAAGATGGGTCCATTCGGTAGGAATAATCAGCGTGGGCTCGCGTAATCATTTCGTGCCGATCGAGTAGTCTCTCAGCGCAATCTAACTCGGTGCACCTACGTAGCTCCGCCCTTTAAATCCGCGCACGTGATGCATCCGACTAACGACCCACTCGGGGAGCCAAAACGTGTCTCTCGAATTAAGCACCGAGTAACCGTAGATTTGGAGGGGATCTGGAATTACCTGGGCGCGATGAATAATTCAGATAACGAAATATATTTGTCCGAAGAATTTTTGCCGGCGAACGTGAATGATGAGGGACACTAAATTTCCCATGACCGGTTTTATATCCGTGATTGTTTTCCTCACTTCTTTTCGGGAAGAATATTTTGATCGGATGAAATTCAGATTTTTCTTATGGTTTCTTTTTATTCTTGGATAATATTTGTTTTGCTTAACTTTGATCTCTCCGGGGAATATTGACTTTGAATTTTTCAAGAAAAGGATGTATTCCCATGCGAACTATCTATCTTGAGAAAATATATGCGATGATTTGTTACTCCCTGTGTAAAAAAACGATTTATTTGACTAAGGAAATTGAGATTAATTGTTAGATGTATATTAAGGAGCCCTGATGAAAGTTAAGGTTTATGCGAAGTACGCGAAACGTGCGTTGCATCCTTAGTGGAGCGACCTACGTTAGAGGAAGGCATAAAATTCATTAGATAGGCAACCATTCAAAACTAAGCGCTACGTGGAGTTCCTCGCCGTGAAAAGGAAGTAAGCTGCGCATTCGAGAATGTAACGTCGGTTCACAGACTTCCCCGACGTTTACTCTCTCTCATTTTTTTTTTAACCTGAAACGTCTGTCTTCGCCGAAAAAAAAAACGGGAGGAGGAGAATTCAATTGAAAAAATTAGTCTAGCGGAACGTGGCGCGATAAGTGTTAATTAAAGTGAAATGTAAGCGGCGAGAGTTGTATAACAGAAAAATTGTTTTTTTTTCTCTCTCTCCTCGCAACATGGCAACCACCACCACCACCACCACCCCGAGGGCGAAGTTCCTTTAATGCGGCAGAAGTGGAAACGGAATTAGTGGAATAATGCTTCGATCTCGGTTAACAGAGTAGAGATGGAAAATACGTCGGTATTACCGAAGTTCACCGACGGGTTCCTCGTTTAACGAGTCGGGCGGTCGTATAATTAAATTCCGCGTTCCTACTTTCCAGGTTTCCTGTTCCCCACCTTTCGCTAACAACTCTTTTTCCACCGATTGTCGCACTTATGCCACTTCCTATTCCCGAGGATCAAGTCGGGACCATGAAAGGTATCAATATCTCCCGGAAAAATGTTAGGTCAGCTCCCAACGGAGAACGGAGAGGTGAATGAAGGGTGATATTCTTCTTAGAGAACCTTTTCGGCATCGATCCTTTCCATTCCCTTTACCCTCACGCCCTTCTCCCTAGATCATTTTCAATTTATTTCCCTCGCTTTTTTTTTCTCTCTCTCTCTCTCTCTCCTTCTCTCTATTCTTCAACGGTACGTACACCCTACCTATCCTTTTCTTTTCGGAACTCGAAGAGTCTCGTTGGGACGCTGTAGATACGAATTCGTGGACAGCACAAAGGTTTGTATCGCTGTGGGGGTACGTCGGGGATGGAATGGGGAGGGGGTGGTTGATTAATGGACTTCTTGCTGCGACCGATGTACGACTGACGGGAAAAAAATTAGTGGGTGGGTGGCGTGGGTAAAATTGCAATGCCTTCGCGAGTGAGAGAGAGTACGATCGATTAATTGGAGTTTTCGAGCGTCGTGATCGCTCGCTCGTCGTTACCGTTGTTTAATCGTTTTTTGATGACGGTTTAGGGATGCCAAACTTGTTACGTGGTCGATCGATTCGTCGACTACGCTCTATTCTTGCTCGACTCTAGCGAGTTTCATAGAGCAGATGTATTAGGTGTAGAAAGTAGTAGTTTCCGATATTCTGAGTAAATAAAAATTGTATTTTACAAAAGTTTCGATAACTTTCCATTTCCAAAAGTCATCCATCCCCCGTAGTCACTTTAACCTAAAGTTATCGACACCCTACTATAATAAAATAAGATTAACCCGATTTCAAAAGAACCACCCAAATAGCTACGTAAATTATTTCTATCCATAGCTCAACGCGTGCTTCGCTTTGATTGTTACAGAACTGAAAGCCAAAGATCCAGCGACGTTGCACAAGGAAGATCGATAAAACGATAGAGGGAGATCCTAAAATCGTTTCGCCCGAGAAGCATCGTAGCTTTACATCGTCCCTAATTGACAGGCAGAAAGAGGGCCGACGAAGTAGCGACCGTCGGTGGAAAGAGGATATATCTACTCGAGAAGAACGGAAGCGAGAAGACCACGATCAGGAGAGAAAGAGAAAGAAAGAGAGAGAAAGAGAGAGAGAGTATGGGATAGGGAAAAAGCGCAACGTTCGAAATTTACGAGGAAACGGGTTTGCTTGCGCGTCGAGGAGTAAGGTGTGGTATCTTGGGGCAGTCGTGCACCATAATAAATGGTTCAGCCGTGAAACCAACTTACCGTGGAACGACACCGGAAGTAGGCAACGGATTTCCGAGACATCCGGAGAAAGATTCGCTCGCGAGTAAAACGAGTCGAAGATTCGGAGTCGAAACGAGAGCGATCGGCTGAGTGATCAGCGTTTACGACGCGACGTACTTAAATCTCTTCGCGATCGGTGTGGATCGCGATCGAGGGAATATCGCAATTTCCCGTTTCTTTTTTCCGTTTCATCGTTCTCGTTTTCCGTTTCCACCGAAAGGACGTGCTCGTTCTCACGTAATTTCGATATGCTTCGACACGCTCGGAATCGGCAAACAGCTCGGTTGTGTTTCATGTAAAAAGATAATGTCGGGGGATCGGGCGAAGCACGGCTAAGAGAAGCCCGATGGTGGATCTATAACAATTTGCCCAAATGGGTTAAAAACGATCACAATGGTCGGCGCGATTCCGTGCTGCTTGCAAAATGGTTATCGTGCTGCGTTCGTGGAAGCGCAACAAGTGGCGATCTGGTCCTTGTTCGTGAGTTATCATCGATGTTATCTAGCGGAGAGAGGAGAGAATTCGATCCAGGACCGATCGGTTTCGATCTAAGGATCGCGTTAGGTTAAAAGGATCATAAAGAGAGAGATATATATATATATATAACTATATCGGATACTCGAAAGGTTAAACTGTTTAACGGAAGTCGAAACGATTTGTTATCTTGCACGTGTTTCGACAAGGAGAACAAAAATTGGATTTCGTCAATCGTTTCGAAAAAAAAGAAGAATCCCCTCGACGCAAAGATTCGACTATCGTTCCCGATTGATCCCACCACGTAGCGAGAAATCTTCAAGCAAGAGAACAAACTACCCGAGAATCCAACTGATCCAATATTGTTACTCGATCTCGATCGGGAGTGTATTTAGCTAACAAAACGAAACGTCAAAGGAGCCACGGTTCGATTCGTCGCGCGAATCCTTGCCGACGAAAACATTGGGTCAAACGATCGAGTTTCAAGGAGTCGCAAGACTGCTCCTAATCTCTTTCGTTCGAACGGGATATTCGAGGAAAGGATCCGACTATGAGGAAAAGTCGATGCGTCAGAGAGAAACTTCCCAGGAATCATCGACGATTCTTGGCATTAATACGATTGGATTTCCCGGATGATCCGTTGTGCTTTTCCAGCAGCAGAGACTGAAAACGTATTAAAAGCTAATCTGCGAGACATCGGACGTCGTCAAATGAGACGATGGTGATGAAGATATCCGCGGTCGAGGCTGGCGTTCCTTTGTTAGGTGCCGTCGGTCCGCGCTGCGTCGTCAAGCAGGCGACGGTGAAACGATGCGTCGCGGCGCTACTTCTCGTCTCCGTCGCCAGTATATTCTACTACACCCATTACATCATCAGCAGTCCGCTGTCCAGGTAAGCTGATTCACCGTTAAATTTTTTTTTAAGACATTTTTGCCGCTAGTAGACAACCGATCTAATTGAAACGAGATACGAGAAGAATTTTTTTTTTTTTTTACAATTGCATCGATAACGCTATTGTTTCATCTTTGAACACGGCCACCGGGTGTGTCGTGTTTCGTCGTGTTTCGCATCGACATACGATTCCGTAACCTGATCTATTGCGAATTATATGTATACCACTCGCGTGACCTCGCGGTACCAGTACCCTGCGGGTTCGATTTGATTTGCGTGGCAATTAGTGCGTTAATATATAGACTGTATCTATTTCCGGGCAAACAATTAAGCGTTGTAATGTAATCACTCATGTCGCGGGTAATCGTGAACATTGCATGGGTGAGGGGGTGGGGGAGAATCTCGTTAAAAAGAGTGCAGTTAAAATGAAAATTATTAGAACAGAGGAATAGATAGAAAAGAAACAGAATATTCAAATATTTCGGGAGAGCTCGAATGACAAAGAGAATTTTTTAATTAAATCATTTTATGATTGACCACCATGCAGAAGCTGAATGGCTGAATCTATAAACGGGTACATTGGTTTTGCTCATTTGCACGTAAATTGCTTGTTTGCAGATTCACGTATAGATTGCATATGATTTTACCCTCGTCTTGTTCATCTTCCAAAGATAACGGGATATATTAGTAGATTTCACCGTACCTACTGGTGCACGTTTCAATTAAAATTCCACAGGTGCATGTTGCCGAATTTAATCGAACCCGCAGGTGCAATCGGGATACGATCGGAACGTATATATTTTCTCTATCAATAATTTCCCGTGTCAGAAAAAGTGGAGGGACGGTAGAAATTGCTTCTTTCTGCATTGACATTCCACAAAAATTTGTCTTCGTAACGTTTTGAAAATTTTATGCCTGTCGTGCCTATCAAATTTCATCTTTCTCATGGAATCCGATGACTCGACGTTTCTCTTTTTCGTTCGCTCGCGTAATGAACTCCACATTTCCGAACGTTTCCCCGGTGTCAGTGTCAACTCGATCCTAACGAAGTGCGCTGCAAAGTTCGCGAAACGCGAGCAAGAAAGTCCTATCAACGCAACTGCCGTGAGCAGAAACAGAGGATAATGATTTATTAAGCTGTCGGGAAATAGGAGGAGCCCGCTGCTCGCAGGGAAGAGGTGTTACGCGGCGGTACTTTTAATTAGTACGTATGTACTTAAGCAAGGCACACCGGGTCAATTAGAGCAACGGCTCCGTTGACCGGTCTGTAACAGTTTAAACTGCCTGATCGCGTGCGACTCGCTACACGATCGCGGAAACGTCTTCGTGAACTTTAAATCCCCGTGTATTAAGCCATTTGTATTTTACATAGGATTAATAAGCTTGCACTAGAAATTACCATAAAGCCAAAGGAACGATCGGACGCTCGTTATTTTTCCACTTCGTCATTTAATGAACGAAAAAAATCTTGTCGAAAGATTGCGAAACGTGAAGAACACGTGCACGAATCATTCCGCGTTTTCGAGTAAATGTGGTATAAGAATAATTTCAGCCGCGTAAAAAGCAAAATCGTTCGGAATATCAGCGTCCATTCATCTAACCCGTGATTTCGTGTCCGCGAGTAATAAAATTCGTTTTATCGTGCACGAAACAGCCTGTTCCCGGTACACGGAAAGTACATGCGTACCGAGATTTTCATTAATTAGCGAAACATAATCGGCACGGACGGCCACGCAAGTATGTTTGAATAATGTGAAAAAGAAAATTGCAACGAATCAAAGGGTTTCCGAGTCGTTGCATAAATATCAAATAAAATTATCCATCCGTCACACGGACAGGAATTTAAATAGACACTCGGTATATGAGTGTGTGTACGTGAACTCCGATATTTTCGAGGACCGATTTCCTCGAGGCGGTAAACCTCTCGGAGACGACGAAGACGGAACGGATGAACGTAGGTAGAGAAACTAACGTAAAGATGAATAGTTTGTGGACTCAGCAAATTGGCAGGTGCCTTCGGCCGGTATCCAGGACCCAATTTAAATCAGGATATACGACGGATAGAATACATATACATATACGTAGACACGTGCACGTACATATGACGGGCATATATTTCCGTAATGTAACCGTCCAATTCCAATTTTCTCGGATCCCCTGCCGACGCCACACGTATCGCGTAATAGTGGGTGCTCGGCGTGCTAGGAAGTAGGTCCACAGTTAATTAGAGAAGACGAATAACCCCGTGGACCGAACGGAGGCTTTCGTCTCGACTCGATATGGACCCCAATCTAGCTCCATTGGATAACCAGAAGTTACTACGCGAATGTCTCGTTGCCGACTGCGACCCCCGAGTATATGACGATCTCGCAATCTCGTATATTCGGGTAATTACGTTGTACCAAATTGTTGCCGGTAGTTGTATAGTTCCGCCGTTTCCTCCGAGACCGATATCTTAATCGAGAGGTAATACGTATACATATAACGTATGTGTAACTCGATGCTGAACGCGAAAGACTTCGGTTTCGGAACCAAATCCACACCTGGAACTGGTTTTTACACGGTTACATTCTTTTACACGATTCACTTTTGCAGGGAATATTTATTTGTCGCGTATTTCAAGAGTTAAGGTCTTGACTCGGGCCAAGTACAAGAGTTCCCGACTGGTAGACCTGAACTACTCTTTTCCGGAAGAATTAGATCGAAGTTTTCGGGGTATTCAAACGGCATTAAATCCGCATATTTTCCCCAAACTATGGTGATATTCTTGTAGGGGACGTCCACCCGAGTAATTTAAGCCTCACTACGAGAAGATCCATCAAGCCAATCGCGAGATATTTTGATCTAAAAAGTCGAGGTTTTTGTAAGAAACGTCGTCTTCTTCCTCTCCTCCTTCTCCATCGCCATCTCCATCACCATCTCCATGTTCAGCCTGTCACGCAGCCCGGTGTCAAACCCTAACATATGTTTCATACCATGCGAGATAATTTTTCTGCCGATAACGTAGATTTTATATATGTAGTATATGAAATTTCCTCTCACACACATCCAGATTGTTAACATATTAAATTAGAAATGTTTGTTACGTTACGTTTTTGACATCAAGCTTCGTAAAATTAAGGTTCAGAATGCGCATTCGAAACATATTCGATCATTTTTATATCTTGAAAATTGCGCGAATGGCGAGCGATGTATGAAAATCGCGAAAAATCGTCAAATTATGACAGTTTTTTGGTCGGCATTCGCTAAATTTTTGAGATAGCGATCTGAAACTGGTACCATTGTTTTAGTTAGGAAATTCTACGCCAGAACAATGTATAATAGTTGTACTTTTCGAAAATTTCATTTTTCGCAAAAATCTGAAGGGGGTAGGTCAGGATTTTTCGCGATTTTCGTAATTCGCCCGCCATTTCCACAATTTTTGAGCTATTAAAACGATCCGGGGCGTTTTGGACGCGGAATCCGAAGCCGAATAAGACAGTGAAAGAATTATTTTGATATCTAAAAAATTGTAGAAATGGCGAGACATTTACGAAAATCGCAAAAAATCCTGACCTACCCCCTTCAGATTTTGGCGAAAAATGAAATTTTTGAAAAATACAACTATTATAGGTTGATCTGCCGTAGAATTTCCTAACTAAAACAACGGTACCAGTTTCAGATCGCTATCTCGAAAATTGTGGAAATGGCAAGCGAAAAACTGGTTGAAATTGACGAATTTTTGCGATTTTCGTAATTCCTTCGTCATTTCCGTAATTTTTGAGCTATTAACATGGTCCAGGGCGTTTTGGACGCGGAATCCGAAACCGAATAAGTCAGTGAAAGAATCATTTTGATATCTAAAAAATTGTGGAAATGACGGAAAAATTACGAAAATCGCGAAAAATCGTCAAATTTAAGCAGTTTTTCGTTCGGCATTCGCTCAATTTTTGAAATAGCCGTCTGAAACTTGTACCATTGTTTTAGTTGGGAAATTCTACGCCAGATCAATGTATAATAGTTGTACTTTTCGAAAATTTAATTTTTCGCAAAAATCTGAAGGGGGTAGGTCAGGATTTTTTGCGATTTTCGTAAATCTCTCTCTATTTCTACAATTTTTTAGATATCAAAATAATTCTTTCACTGTCTTATTCGGCTTCGGATTCCGCGTCCAAAACGCCCCGGATCGTTTTAATAGCTCAAAAATTGTGGAAATGGCGGGCGAATTACTAAAATCGCGAAAAATCCTGACCTACCCCCTTCAGATTTTTGCGAAAAATGAAATTTTCGAAAAGTACAACTATTATATATTGATCTGGCGTAGAATTTCCCAACTAAAACAATGGTACAAGTTTCAGACGGCTATCTCAAAAATTGAGCGAATGCCGTTCAAAAAACCGCCTGAATTTGAGGATTTTTCACGATTTTCGTAATTTGCTCGCCATTTCCACAATGATTGAGATATTAAAACGATCCGGGACGTGTTGGACGCGGAATTCGAAGCCCAATAAGACAGTGAAAGATTCAGGTCGATATCTAAAAATTTGCGGAAATGACGAAAGAATCCGCAAAAAGCATCGAAAATGCAAAGCTATGGGCCAAGTACAAGAGAATGTTACTTTGGAATAGGTTGCTCATTAACATAAACTGCATTTTACACAGGATTTGAAATCTATCAAATGTGAGCAAGTTTGATGGATTTGAAATCCACATTTGATAGATTTCAAATCCTGTGTAAAATGCAGTTTATGTTAATGAGCAACCTATTCCAATGTAACATTCTCTTGTACTTGGCCCATAGCTTTGCATTTTCGATGCTTTTTGTGGATCTGACTTTTACACGGTGTATTTAACTGGTTTTCGTTACGATTGTTCGATGTTTTAACGCGTTTCATTTGAAAACAGTAGTTTTTTTTTATGCATATGTGTGTGTGTTTTTTGTACGCTTTGCCTTCGCTTTCGTGCGTTTATTGAATTTTCTGTGTTTTAAATTGCTTTTTCTATTGTGCACTTTAGCTTCACACAAGCTTGATACGTTTTTGCAGATCTATCGTTGCGTGACTTTTTTTTACCCAGGTGTGTACATACATACGTACCTCACGATTGTATCGGTAGATAATTGTCATTATTTCTGACTGATCAACCGATGAATAGTTTTTTTTTCCTCACAGGTGTACGAACTCGTGCGATAAAGTAATTCCGTCTCATTGAAGTGGTGCCGAATTATCGTCATTATCAATCAGGCTACGCAAGTTTATCGATCGGTATCTTAGAAACGCGACGATGTATGAACTTCACCTGATTTTGAATTAGTGCTACCCGTGTCTTTCCGTTAATTGACACGGTACCACTGAGCCGATATGAATCAATCTTAATAGATAACCTATGACCGTTCCACGACCGATTGTACGTTCGGAGTGAACCGTCGTCAATCACCGAACCTAATACCCCTGCATGGACATTGACATGTAATTTCACATCCACGTTGCCTCAAGATCGAATCCATCCGCATGCCTCTCTCACCTCTCACTCTCCAGTTAGTCGATGTGCTCGAAGTGTTACGTTTTGGAATTGAGATTCCGAATTTAGATCATGGGTATTTTTAGCCGTGTCACGTCGTCGGATTTAACATTATCAAATATCATCTCGCAAGGTATATACCATACACATGTACATACACACACATATAATATCGTCGAATAACGTTCACACAAAATTTACACCTCCGCACCTCCGTACTTATCGAGAACACGGAACGTGTCTTATCTTTATTTCTCACTTTACCTCGTGCAACCAACGGATAACCCGTTTTTCGACACGTGCCTTCGCTTTCATCGTGATTCATCCAGCAATTCATATCAATTCCCCTTTCTTAGTCACTCACGAGTGATCGTTAATTATAACCACAACAAAATGAGTATCTAATATAACGACGTTACTATACAAGATAATCCGTTCGACCACGTTTGTTGAAAACACTATAGCCTCGTCGGGGACTCGCTGTTCCATTTCTCCCGGACGCATCGATCCCGAAGGTGAAACCCGGATCGCTCACAGAGAATGGAAGGTGGTGGTGATCGGTTGTAACTCGCGGTGCGAACATGCCTCGCACCGTGGAGAGAGAGAAGTGCATTCTCGGTCGTGGGACGCGAAATGCGGCCGGATGTTTGTCGCACGCCCAATCAGCGGCAATTCAAGCTTCTCCGCTTGGTCGGCCTTACATCGGCGCTAAGCCCCCGGTCAACGGCCCACCACGTTGAAAACACCGGTTCTCATTCGCTCGTCGAAGTTCACCGACATCGGTCCCCGATTAGCGGCCAGGCGATTAGCAACTCCGCCGAATCTCGATAAACGTCTGTGTATTTGTGTGAAATACACCGATCGACTGGGGTTGAAATATTATCTTCGCACGTGTTATCGTTGGATCGTGATAAAATTTAGATTTTTTAGGGTGTTTGATAACGTTGGTTCTTCGTTGCTTCGGAATTCAGGCTGGATTAACCGGTAGACGGGAATAGGGGACTCGAAGATGGCAAGTGTTAAAAATATATGACGGGTTCCCCTAACCACTGGCATGCAAACGGCATCTTTGCCAGCGGACGAGATACCGTGAACTTAATTCTCGTGTTAGGTAGCACCGGGAGAAGGTGTTGGGATGCGCAGACTGCTTGTCCCTGTGTCGGTCCGAAGAGAGTATCTAAATCTTCGCACACCTGGCGTAGATATATTTCTAAATAGACCCACAACTCGGTCGACGTAGTTTAGAATGTCTGACTTTATTTTACGTGGACTTCTAACGATGTTTGAAATACTAAGAAAAACTGTGTAAAAAGATTCCTGATATTATGGAATAGAATATTATCCGGAAAATATTGAATTTAGAATAATAGATGTAATTTATTTCAAATAAGTATACATTTACTTTGAAATTGTGAGAAAGTATTTTTAGAAAAAGGGGGTTAGACTGGCGCTTATATTATTGGCAGCAATTCTCCACTCGTGGCGCTCTAACAAATAATGATAATAGTAAGTCCCAGCCGCAGACGCATGTCGTCGTCCCTTCCTTTCTACGAGCCACGCGCCTTTTGCATGACGCATCCTTGTATGACCGCCTTTGCGTTTTTGCTCCGATATTCGCCGAGGAAAGTCGACGGTTTACGCTCGCGGTATTCTCGTCCCGGTAATACACGCTCTAATGGATTGAAATTAGCGAGCGAGCTGACCACGTGAAGAGAAGCAACGTACAATCTCGGATAGAATTCGCGTAAATAGCGTTCCACGCGGAAACGCGATGAAATTCATTTGGAAATTCGCTGTTTTGGGGATTGTTGGAAAATTCGGCGGGAAAGTTTCGTACAGTTTCGAAATTCTGCAGGGATTCATAGTTATCGAGTGTTCCGTAACCGACGGGATTAATGTTCGAAAACCAAGGAGTGTATACGTCTCCGAATCGGAGTTTCTATAAAACGTAAATTTTTATTGAAATAGTGAAACGGGGGAGAAAAATGAAATCACGTTTCATGGATAGTAGATAGCGAATCGTTAATTTAACGATCCGCATTCCAACGTGGCGAATTAAAGCGGTGCCTGTCGCGATATCGGATTGAATAATTAAATAGCGAGAATCTTTACGAGACACTTGATATCGAAAATATCAGAAATCGAGCGGGCGCGTCCATGTATCTCTGTGATACATTATTCATCGCGGTTATGTTCACTGCTGGAAGTTTGATTATTCCGAGAATCCGTCTTATCAGTGTAATATCAAGTTGCGTAAACTTTCAGCATAAGTGTCGCCGGCGGGTAAACTTTGACAAACTTTTTAACTTCTCGAACATCGATCCGACGAACAAGTGTAATAATTAATATCACAACAGCAAATGGCGAGCGATTTACGAAAATCACAAAAAATTCTGACCTACCCCCTTCAGATTTTTTGCGAATCTTAACACATATTCGTACGATGGCCATGTGATGCGAGCACCGTTTAATCAATCTCATTTAATCCATCGATTAACGAAAGTAACGCAATCTTTTACGAATGACTCACCACTCTCGCCAATTGAAATCGATCAGATCCTCTCGCAATTAAGTGAACGAGATAATTAAGATTCCTGCCTCTCGACGGAGGAATCAAACGTTACGTTTCCCCGAAAGAACTGATTTGTCATTGCGTTATATGTACACACTCTGTTCGCACTGATATTCGCGAATAACATTCATGACAGTGTGGACATTTTCGCTAGTAGCGAATTCATTAGCGAACAGCGCAACGTTGTTCGCACAGCAGGCGGTTCATCAAAGGAACTGCGAATAGTCTGCGAACAGCTCGCAAAGTATTCGCGAATGATTGCGAGTGGTTTGGACTCGACGTTATCGACGATAGAAAATCGTTGGTACACTAAAAATAAGATAAAATGTTTGGAGAACGGAAAACAGTGACTTCCGGCTAAACATAATATTCGATGTTCCGTAATTTCCTAAGAATAGACGCTGCTTACATTTCCGTCGATGTAATATCCGTGAAAGGGTACACACAATCCCATCGCTTCCGTGTAAAGAATAATTTCAAAACCTGCTACATATATCGATATCAAAATTATTACACCGGACACGAATATATACGTTGCATCGAATTGCAACAACCGATAATAATGCGGATAATGAACAGAACACAGAAATGCACATTAGTAACAGCAAATTGGTAAATGCAGGTACATCTACCAATTTGATCAACATGTATTAAGCGTTACATTTGTTCCTGTAACGTGGTAATATCGTCGATACAGATGTCGAACACGGGTATCATAGATACAAAAATAAAGAACATTAGTTCCGAGTATGTACACACATCAGTTATTACAACAATACACGGTGGGAAAAAGGAATGGAAAATATTTGCAGGTGAAATTCGAAAAATATTTAATTACCGTCGCAAATTCTACAACACGGTATTCTGTATTCCGAGCAGATTGACCTCGGTTAAGATGCCGACCCTCGTCAAAATTACAAACGTTTAGCATTCTAGGGTCGAATTAGTAACACCGTCCCGTGAAACCACAAATTTCCGCAATTTCTTAAATTAGCCCTACTACTCATCAACTATTTCCTTCTCTCTCTCTCTCTCCTGATCTTCTATTCAGCTAAATAGAGCACTATCATCATAACGTATAAAATGAGACGAACAAAATGTTCCTCATTCCACAAGATCACGATAACGAATCAAAGATTAATTCATCCATTTCGTGTCCTCGAAACATACGTTTCCCGTATCCCGTTCGTTGTTCCATTAAATTAACGTACGTAGGTGGAGAGACTCGACGATTCAAGGCTTTCACGTTTCCTGCTCGGTGTCCACGTGATCACCGGCATTCCATCGGGCGTTTCGGAGACGGGGAATCGGGTCGTAATTACACCACGAAAATGAAATAAAAAAAAAAAAAAAAAAACGAAACAGAACGTGTCTGCGTACTTTAGCGTACGCAGCCTCCGGGGCCCCCCCGCGGTGCCCGGTTTTTATTCCCTTCCGGTGCGCGGTTTCTACCCGTGGTCGTGTAGGTACAACATACATACGTGCATCACACTCGAGTGGTGGAAAAGCAGGAAAGGCCGGGTGCGGCCTCATTAACGATGGCAACAGCCGAGCAAAAACTCGAGGAGCACTCGGCCAAGCACCGTCTGTCCGTTCGAAAGACGAAGTGGCTTCGTTGCGCCGGATTTAATCGGCGATCGTGAATATGCGCAGTGACAAAGAGCCAGTGAACCGACGGCCAAGAGTGTAGGAGAAGTGAGACCATGGAGAGGGGGGGAGGGGGTAGAAGGAGAAAAAGAAAAAAAAACCGCTCCGCAATTACGAGGAATTAAACGGAAAGCCATGAATCCCCGAGATCGAGCACACTAAGGATCAAGATCGGGATCACCGAAAAAAGGAACCGTCATCAACGATCCTTGGATAGGATGAGACGTAGGAAGTCAAAGTGAAAGATGATGTTCGATTAAGAAATGTTTGATAGTCATTGATTCTAAATGTAATTAGTTACGATGTCTTTTAATTGATTCGTCGTTTCACCACGTGTAATAAGTCTATCGTTGATTACGGTAGATAAAGAAGAGTTCTATATGATTTTCATCCCATATACTATTGTAATCTTACGTTACGAGGTAACAGTACGTATACATATATTATCGTGCAATACCACACGGATAATACTCTGATTCTAGTCCATTTACCCATTAAATAATAACACTAGTCACGTAACTATAACACGCGTCGTCATGCATTCTGGATTGGACCGTGAAACAATGTGGCATGCACATCGGGGCCATTAACATTGTCCTGTTGCTTTGGGGGGGGTGCGTGAGAAGCGACCCTAATTCTGTCAATCCTGAGGGCGTCCTCGGCACGGCCATAGAGCCGGCAATGTTAACTCGTAACTCTCATCGATTCCGGTGTAAATATACCCGGGGCATGTATACGACTGTGCAGGATTTCCGTTACGCTAGATATACCGCGTGTAACACGAATCGCCGAGGAACGACCATACAAAGGGAATGCGCTACGTGCGTATACTGGCCCTCGAAACACGAAATGCAGTTTCAGGGGAAGCAGATAACCCTCTCGAAGAATTAATAGCCCTACCACGTTATGAACGTACGACCCCCCGCGAGCGATAGAAGCAGAGCAACGTTAATGCTACTGGTAACGGGTGCCAGAGGTTAAATAAAAATATTACCCCCGGTGATATTAAGTTCTCGCGGAACTATTTTATTGTCCCATCGGGACGGCGAACTTCGACGTTCGTTCAGACGATAAAAAAAAAATGAAAGAAAGAACAATAATATAACAACCAACAAGAAGAACAACGAGAACGTCAAAGTGAATCGCGACTGGGTAGAATGGAATAAAGAAATATCGTAGTACAGAGGGAAACGTAACGTGGAAACGGTTTTTCTGCTTTTACAACTTCGATAATGCTTTCGCGTACGACGGGCAAAGTCTTTCAACTTTCGATCGATGAGACGTATATGTACGTTACATATACGTGCATACATGGTATGTACGTACATGTACGGCCTATGCTTACTAATAGGTGTTTTGCTTGGGATATACGATCGTACGAGATTATCAAATAGACAATTTGATTACATGCCAACTTGGTGTATAATCCTCGGCTTTCGATCGCGCTCACTCAGTTCTGCCAATACGACCGCACGACACGATGGCACGCGATACCGTCGACGGTCGACGTGTTCGCCAGACTTCGATGAATTACCCACGGTATGTAACAGACACGGTCAATTGTATGTATGTAGAATTCTCCGTCGCCATATCCTACGTATCGTTAGATCGTACAAAGCTTCATTCAAAACGTTTGTGATACGCGTCGTATCACAAACACGTAGAGCCGCCATCGAGCAGCTAGCGTATACAATTTGTATCCAAACCGGACGTTTCCAACCGCGACTTTGATGAATTAGCCACCGGACATTTCGCAAACTCGGTCAAAGTGGCCCGGGTCACTCTAAATCATTACGACATTAGGCGATACGGTTTACAACTTTGAATCTCGTTATATTTTCTAATTCGTAAACAAAAATCCGTAATTCTATTCTACAAAGTCAAAATTTCCCTATAAAGTGTAAACTCATTTATTTCCCCGCGATATTACGAAATTACTATCGGTAATTTCAGAATTCACGGGTGAATTTCAAGATTTTCCCCCGGGGAATTCCAGGGCTTTTACGGTAACATACATTTGACCTATGTCAAGAAGGAATGTTGAAATGGTACGAATACCTGGTCGCCGGGCAGACGAAGGGAAAGGAAAATGCAAGTCGGTCGATGGTGCGAATGCAACGCAGCGTGAAATGGGGAAAATCATCGAGTTACAAAGTGGAGGGTAGTTCGCTGTCTGCTAAGGTCTCTCAAGAGTCCCTCAAACGCCAGTAACGCTTTTCTAAGGTACAGTGGCAGTTACACTTTCTAAGGTCGTAACTTCCTATAACGTTTCATAGGCCGCTAAGGAATCCCTAAGGGTACGCACCGGGTATCGGGTGTCCCTGCATAGGGTTTAAAGGTGTCCCCCAGGTATCCCGACGCTTTTCTACTGTACAGCGAAATCCCCGCGCTTGGTAAACCTGTAACTTTGCGTAGTCCGGCGTTGGAGTTTCTGAGGGATAACCGCACTATAGTATCGGCACTCCCGCGGGATCTGGTGTCCTGTACGATGTATAATATACGTTGTATACATATATCGAAATACCCGGGCAGTAGTGAGATGGAATCCGGATAGAATTCTGGAGAATGTAAATAACGAGGGAGCGAATTAATTGATTCGGATGTATTAACCTCATTTAAGTGGGTAAGACGAGATGTTTCATTTTTCGTCGTGGTGTTTTAAAATGTAATCTGGGTTGCTCGTTACGTTTTACGCGGTTGTTACATTAATAGTGGGACGTGCTACATTTCTGTCCTGTGTCGTTCTACATTCCGTCAGGGAATATCGTGCAGCTAAAGAATTTTGTTTAAATTAGTGTTATTAATGAAACACATCCATAAACATTTGCTAAATATAGTAAAATATGACAGATGATTTCTGAAAAATTACTGTTGATACATTCAAATAACGTATCCCAATGAAATTATCGCCGGAAAATTATAAATCATCGATTGATACATTGTTAAATCTCTAACCCAAAGAAAATTGTTGATAACCAGCTGTTTTCATACAAAAGAAAGAAAAAGTCACGAAATTGTCGGCTCTCTGTGCCGTTACGCTATCATCCGACGTGCAATTCGTTCCAAGGGCGTGGTTCGGGTGGATTTCCATGTATTAAACAGCGGACGGGACACAAATCTCCCGGCGTGTCGTTGTTATTCTCCATATACTTGCGTGTCAGCCACCCTCGTAAAGTCTGCCTCACATCCTTGAGATCTTATACGCGGGTTAAATTCAACATGCGAGGCATCTGATATCTTACACGTTGAAGGCTAATACTGTTTATCGTACACACCCACACAGACACACATTCATACCGGGGGCGCGCGTAAATTTCGTACGCACATTCGTGAGATCCTTGATATTTCTCGTAATTAGTAATATACGTCTGTACGATTCTGAATACACGCGGATGGTTACACGGACGTGTGCGTTGTACTCGTCATATCTGATGCCGTTGTGACACCACCGTGTAATGTATACGTCCGTGTGCACGTGACAGGGACGCACACAGGCCAGACACCCGGCGTGCTAATAAGTAGTACGCGCCTCCGCGACTCTATAATGACATACGTAAATTAGTATATGCACGACGTCCCCGTGCGTATCTCCTATCTGATACCCGGCGTGCCAAGTAGTTCAAACTTGACCGAGTCTGTGGTATAGCATGTGTGTGTGTGTGTGGGTGGGTGGGTATGTGTCTGTGTATGTAGGTGGATGTTTGTGTGTCTGTACGTCGCAAGAACGACGAGTTCCGTACACGGGCCATCGAGGGGGCGAACGCTAATCACTTGTTTAATTATACACCACGTCAAAGAGAGTAAACCGAGATGCAACGACGTGGGGTTAACGAAAGGGTACCACCCTTGTAAGTTGTCCCCGGGTAGTTTGATGAAAGGGATGGGGTCTCGTATACGGAAACTGGTATAGGGAAAAAGATTACGATTAATCAGTATACCCTATATGAGAATTCGTTTTTATTAAGATATCATTTCTAATTGTAGTTAGATAGAAATCTCGTTTTAGCTACCCTCACGAGTAACGATATTTATATTCAATGATATCGTCGACAATGTATGTAACAATACTGACGTCGATGTCTCGGAAAACGCGTTTCTTTGCGTAGAAATACACGAAATCTACGATTCGTTGAACCCTATAGATACACATACATATATCTGGTAATAAATATCACGTACAATAGTAACGATGTATCCAGGGCTCCGAGGAGTTTCCTACGAAACCCTTTGAAATCCGAAATCGCCTGGCTTTTCGTCGTCGGGGTTTTCGTGATGAATCGGGGCCTTGGTAAAGAGTTTCCCAGGGTACATACATACCCGGTGTACCCGATAAAAAGCCGATCTTTGCACGCGAAGAATCGAAACGGACGAGTCAGCGATGGTACAAAAGGAGTGGCAGCGATATGTTTCGAATTGTACGGAGTTGATATACACCATTCCCAGGTATATGTGTGTACGTATGAGCAGGTGGGGGGTGGGTGGTGGTGGTGGTGGTGGTGGAAGGAAGCTAGTGGACGGACAGATGCCGCTGGTGACTCGAGTGCAGAATGGAAGCCAATAATTCTTTGTGCCCAAGTGGACCACTCCGCGCTGCCGTAGATAGCTGGTGCGTCTGTCCGCGTGTGTGTACCGTGATACGGACGCCCACACGCGTGTATTTATACACGTGGACGTGTGGGTTTACGTGCCCCGGAGACACGTGGGTGTGAGCTTCGCTCGCTCGCGCACATATATAAATTGCATCGTTTCCCTTGAACGGTTCATCATGGTTGACTGATCGCGTTCTATTGATTAGGATTCCAATTATTGGCCCGGGTCTAGCTGTGTGTGTGGGTGTGTGTGTGTGGGTGTGTGAGAGAGTGTCTTTTTATTTTTTTTTTTTACCTACCTCTTTTCAGCTCCCCTCGTGCGACAACTCTGGTGGGTACCTTTTATCTACGCGAACCCCCGGCGAAATCGTGAGGGATCCAAGTCGTTTCGTTTAATTCCGGATTCTTTTTCTACCGTTTGGTCAAGCGACCAGTTCTACGTAGAACGAGGATACGTTTTTCTTTCACCGGGTGACATTAATCTTCGTTACAGACCGCGCCGAAGTCGTATCGCAGTTCCACGGGATTCCTTTTAAATATTGCAAATCACATTTCCCTGAATTGACTATATATTCTATTTGAATGCATGAATTTTTGTGTATCACACGTATTTTGATTTTAAAAGTCTCGCGGGTAATATCGAAAAGCAACTCTTTACTATCGAAGTAAATGGACTAGCGAAGAAATGAAACAATGAACCCGATAATAGAACACGGTTGTAGAAAACCGCGTTGTAACAAATGCAAAAGTATTTCTTTATAAGCATGCCGCATGATACTTCCGCAGCCACGTTGGTACTTTAGCGATTCATGCCCCAATGCTAAGTGTACGACCGTTGAAGTACTTATCGATGTAAGCGCGACTGATGTGCAACACTGTTAAAGAGGCACTTTCACCGATAAGCCGTCCTTTTTCACAATTCCGAGTGCAACTTTGCATTATCGGCGCATTTTCCCCGAGCCACGTTTTATCAAACACACGCTTATTCTCCGCTATGGTAATTTTCCGTGTACGACAGCGAAACACCTATTCACACAGAGGCGGTAGATTAAAGAATATTTGTTACCTTCAACCATTGCGTATTTCACTGATACTTTGAACTTGTCATTCTTCTTATAGTCACGGATATTTTATTGCGAAACAACGTATATGATATTTTTCTTCGTGTAATTAGCGCTTGACACAGGTATTTTAGTATGTTATCGATTATAATATCGGAGAATGGAAATACCTAATAGCATTAAAATAGAACGAGCGATGGTAGCGTGTGCTCTCTTCCACAGCTGTCAGGTGCAGTATTGAATTTGCGTCGGCGATCAATTTGCCGACGCCGTGCGCGAGAGCTGATAATGACGATAATCGGAATAATAAAGCCGAAATCGAGCTGTACCAATCGCAACGACTCCCTTAATCCGGCGTTTAAAGGGCGGAGCGCTTTCAGTGTGTGAGATGTTGCCGTAAGCTTCTTTTCCGCGACGCTGCAAGCGGATTAACGTCGGAAAGAATTACCTGGCTGATCTTCGTGAAACCTTGCAGTACTGCGCGACGATGTCTATACATCGATGCGAGCATGAGTTCTCCCTTTTTTTTTCCACCTTCTTTTTTTTTTAACGAACGAGCAATGACAGTGACGTGTAATCTGCCGCCTGAACGTCGCGTAAATTCGAAAACCCCGTGAAATGAATTTTACCGGTTGACAAAAACAAATAATAAAAAGGCAGGGACGTATGTTTACCTCGTTTCGCCCGGTGCAATTTCGGACGGCGGAAAAAAAGCGCTCGACATCAACAAAAAAAAAAAACAACAAAACCAAACGAAACAAAAAAAAAGTGTCAAAGGTGAACAGCATCGAGAGCCCGCCGAATGAAGATTCGCGCGAATAAATCGTTACGGAATTGATACGAGCACCCGGCATGACAAATTGCGAGGACGAAAATCGTATACAATTACGAACGCCGCGAGAATAAATGGTGCACTTGACATACTGATACGGAGGAACGTCAAATTTCTAACGAGAAGATAACACTGTGTATCCCGCCAAGTTTGCAAATCGTCCTCATGAATAATCCGGTCGAACCGGCTGTCACGTCATTACACACCGTGCATTAGACGCAGATGAAGATTAAGGGGGGAAACGCGGCGCGGAATTTTGCTAGCCGAATTTGAGCAGCTGGTACGTCATTAGAGGCGTTTCTACCTAATTGTTTCGACGCCAAGCGTTTTCGATCTCTCTCTCTATCGCTCTCTCTCTCTCTCTCTCTCTCTCGCGCTATTTGATTCTCCATTCGTCTCTTTCAAACACGTATTCTCTCTCTCTCACTCAGTCACTCTCTCTGTCTATCTCTCTTTCTCGTGTCCTAATACTGGCTCATCGCGTCGACGTCTTCGAGACCCCAGAAATTGCTGGCGTTCCAACGTGGCGTACCCTTTGATGACGTATTAATTGCTTCGACTTTGATACATCTCCGTACAGACGCAATGTAATAACGTTTCTCTCGTTGAATTTCACTCCTCCTCCCCCCCCCTTTCCCCCACCCCCGTCCGCCTACCTTCGGCACGTCACACGCCCAACCCTCCGTTTCATGAATCCTGCAGGTGCCAAAGCCAGATTGAGTTGTAGCGGTTCCGACGGGTTCGATTAAATTTTACTTTGCGCGTAATTGCCGGCGAAAATGTTCACTCGACCTAAATATTTTTTCATCCGATCCCCGATTCTTCCGGCGGGTACGAAAACCGATGGAACCGATCGACGTGAAAATGTCTCCGTCGTCAAACTCGTGATACTACCACCCGTTGAATGTAAATTACGAACGAACTATATCTGTAAATAACGACACGACCCACTGTCTCTGATAGTGTGTGTATTCTCCCGCCGCAATTACACGCGCATTATAGCTGTTCCATTGAAATCAGAAATCGCCGGGCTTCATAGTACGCGCGGGTGCGCAATACCTTCGTGATGGTATCGCGGGAACTGAAATTTCAAGTCCGGTAGTAATTACGGCGTGGTTCTTTGCTGGGGCGAAGGAAAAAAAAATATGACTGGAAGAGAAAGAAAGAAAGAAAGAAAAAAAAAATTGCATTTCCACCAGAACGTGTGTGCGTGCACGCACGCCGATCGCTCGTGCGCATAATGCACACGTTTACACGCTCCCGCTAACAAACGAGTGGGAAACTCGTGAGCTCTCACATATTTCCACCCATTTTTTTTCTCTCTCTCTCTCTCACCGTCTCTCGTACCGTTCTTTCTCTTTGTTTCTCTCCTCTTTATTTGTCACGCATGCCTGGCTCGCGACCACATTTTCGGATCGATGGGTCGATACTGATAAAAACCTGCTCTTTAATTACCGACACGCGAATTAAATTGTCGGCGGGAGAGTAAAACCGCCACGGTGAAAATGATAACTGCCCGTTCGGCTTGGATCTCTCGTATGCGTGTACTCACACACACACACACACACGCGCGCACATACATACGCCATGACGCGCACGAAAACTATTGGTGCTTATCATGCTAGCGTGATATCTTTCACGGTATATATTGCTATTGTCGCAGACGTATACCGTTTCATGTGGATAAAAGTCACCATGCGATTATTGTAGCGTGAAATTATTTACATGAAATACAATTATTTGTAATTATCTGTGTGCACGGCGATACGACGCGCAGACGTACGGTTTCCTCGCGAACGACAAAACGTTCGTGGCCATCGTCGCTGTTTTAAATAATTAATGCCTTTGAAAAGCACAATCGATGCTCGTTGGGAACTCTGTGATGATATTCGATGGTGGGGAAGAGAGAACAAAAAAAAAAGGGGGAATACGAATAAAATACCCTTCCGTATCGGCGGGGTGTAACGAAATGAAAGCATTTTGCTGCAACGTTTATTTCGTCCAATTACATTTGGCAGCTGTACTGAAACTCACCACGTACCAGAGAGTGGATTCTCCGAGCTTGTTTATGGAGTTCCATATATCAGCCTTACGAGCACTTAACGGAAAGAAATGGCCGCAATCTTTTGTCTCTAATTCAGTCACTTAACCGTTAGTTACATCCAGTCGGAGACCCCGGCTCAGGTATATTGGGGATTTTATAAATCGACATTATTTAGACTAATACGTCGATAAGTACAGTCCGAAAGTAGCGAAGGATTAATTAGACTATCAGTGGGGATAGAAAAGTTTCCCACGTTGAAACGCGGATAAATTGAATTTAATTCGATTACATTCCGCGCTTCCGAGTCGCGGAAATTCGATATATTTTAACGGAACGAGTTTAATATATACCTTCTCGCACGGAATCGAGTACACATCGATCCCCGAATACCGAGTATAAAATATCTCGAGAAAATCTCGATGTATTTTCGCACTCGGACGCGTTCTCCCTTGACCGCGATCCACGAAAGTACGGATCTCATCGTAGAAACAGCGGTCTTCCTTTCGAACAGAAAAAAAAGTATATAAAAAACAAAGCAATACCGACGGTATAGAGAGAACTATAGAGTTCAATTCCCAATACCGTGTCACGGCAGACGAGATTTGCTGCACTGCCGTAAGCAACTCTCACAGTACCCCGGAGGGCAGCGTCGGAAGGCACCGCAGAAGAACGAACCCGAGAAAAAGATTCCGTGCGAAAGAATTGACCCGCAGGAAAGGAGAGAAGTCGAAAAAAAAGAATCGAGAAGAAAAAAAAAAGAGAGAAAACGGACAGGAGAAGATCGAAGCTGCCGCGACTTCCTGAAGAAGTAATTTCTGTCGCCTCGAAATCAGTTTCGCCGGACGTCCGTAAATTGCCGGAAGCCGACCCACCCCTGGTTGATGGGGTTCCACCTTCCGACCACCCTCACCACTCAGGGTGGTAGACCTGGACTCCCCTTGTCACCAGGGGTTGATCTTTTCTTCGAGCTTTTTTTTTCTCTCTCTCTCTACGACGATAGAAGCGTCCTTCGATAGCTCGGTTGATTTTCACCCTCCAGCCGTGCTAAAGGGAGAACAACCCCCCTTTCGTAACGTTTCTACGTCACGGTTCGGTAAACGTCAGGGTGGTGTCTGTAGAGGCGTCGGGAAATTCGTCGACACAATTTAGCCAAAGCGAAGGCACTCGGCGCCGCGACGCTCGCCGTCGTCGCTCGCTGATCGAGAAACGATCGGTTCGCGCGGTTTCTTCGCGCGAAATGTAAACGGCGACGAGAAAGAAACGCCACGGGAGCGTTAGGTTAGATCCGGGGTGGCAAAGAAAAATGAAAACCCGATTGACTCGGTGAGCGGCGACGGCGGACCGATCGATCGTAACGATCCGGTGAAATATTAATCCGGCGAACTCGAGCGCGCGAGTCTATCAATTTGTTCCCGGTCGATGGTGGTGATTGATCGCGGTAATGGGCAAGTAGAAACTGGTACATTATTACAAACGAAATCTCCTGAGTTATGTCTGCGTTTTTCCAGCCAGTCTGCAGTTTCACTGTCGCGTTTCTGATACGATATAACGCTGTGCTGGAGAAACTTGCGGGATTGATGACTTTCACGGTTTTACGGTGTGAAATATAAGTACATATAGGGTATTCTATATCAGTTAGAAAAAAATTCTTTTTTTTTTTAGTACAATAAATATATCTATACATATGTTGGACAATATCGAAATAGACGAGGTATTTTTTTGTCACGTGTGTTTATAGGATCGATCGTACCGCAGAGGAGTACGGCGTGACAATTCTATGGTCATTATCGATTAAGCCTGTGCAAATAGTCAAGTAATTTGACTATCCGTTCCGATGCCCTAATCCAATAACTCGGTCCACTCGTGTATACCAAAATGTATCGAACGCGGAGTTGGCAACTGAATTACTCAACGCTGCGCCGCTGGAATTGCTGGATAGAGCATTCATCCATTCGACAAAAGATCGAATTAACCGGTGTGCCCAAATTGCCGACTAGGTCGAATTACCACGTTATAGGGGGAGGAGGGGGGGGGGAGGATTGTATCAGACGGACTCATTTTCACTCGGGTTTCGGTTATCACCGCAAGTCAAACTCTGTAACGTTGCCTCTCTCTCTTCCCGTTATACCTTGACATTCCTAAATTCGAAAACACCCGTGCAAACGTATAGGACACTCAACGATGCTCTCTGTTCCGCCTAGTTGATCGCGAATTTCGGTATATTCGTGTGCGATTTCGGTATTGTAAGGGCGTCGGATGTATGTGCACGTCAACCGCAGTGGTTTCTACTAGCCATTTGCTCATGATGTACTGATGACGCGTTACGGTTTGCTATTGCAAACAGTTGTGCACGGTTGAAACACAAGTACGATTTACCAGTTACACGAATATCCATCTAATCGCCTATAGACAGACATTGCCGAAGTGAGATAGCGTCGGTGATATATGTACGGATTTCTTGAATGAAAGTACCGTTACGTAATGGAAAACAGTGGTCGTTAATGTACTACTTATCGGTAAGTAACGACAGTTTTACACGACAGCTCTACAACAGACTAACCAGCCTCCCCCCCCCCAATCCCCGACACTTGTTCGCGGTGTCTCTGCCTTGGTGCCATTAGAACGGCGGTTCCTACCTCTACGTGTTTCTCCCACCTGAGCCACCGCGAGATCGTTTAAAGTGGATTCGTGTGTGGCGAGCTTTAAGTCGCGAACGCACAGACGGCCAAGAAAACCCTAGGCGAGTTTTTATTGCACCTGGCGCCGCGGAACTCGCGTGCACCGGCAACATTTTCTGTGCTCGATTTTGCAGGGCAGACCGAACCACCAGCCGGCGTACGTTTCTGCCGAACAACTATCGACGAGAGATAAAAAAAAAGAGAGAGAGAAAAAAACAAAAAAAAAACAGGTGGAGAAGGAAAACGAAGGGTAGAGCGGGAACACGAACGAGTCTAACGAGAAAAAGAATACCGTGAGCACTCGACGGATCGTATCTACCGAACGGAAAGGGTATTCGCGGTATTCCTGGTAATTTCGTATAGGAATACTCGTACCGGAATTTTTTTTTTTTTACGTCTCGCGAAAAAAATAAAAGAAACTTTCATCGCCCGGAGCCCCGGGGCCAAAGCGATAGCTGTTAAAAGCGGTCTTTTGATCGCGATTTCTTTTTTTTCTTCTTCTTCTTCCTCCTTCTCCTCCTCTCTACTTTTCTTTTATTTTCTTTCCTCTTTTAACCGAGGAACGACGTAGACGTCCGGAATATATTTTCTCCCGTTGCATTTTCACGTTCCTCACGGTCAACTTACCGTCGTTTACTTCTTTCCCGACGGAAGTCCATCAGTCAGATTCAAGTTTTGCGCGTCGATTCACAGCTTTGATATTAAACGCGTACACACCACCACACGGTGTCGTATCCGCGGTATACGAGTCTGTATATGTGTATGTGTGTACATATGTATATATGTACTCGCGTATATCGCGTGGCTTTAAAAGTTGAACGGGATGAACGCAGACGCATAAGTATCACATTTCGTGACAGTAACAGTATATCTTCTCCCGAGGAGTTCATTCACCTTTTAGACTGTTTGCATTGGACTCTTTCAAATGTCGAAACGACATACATACCACCGACTACACGCCACATACGCCGATGCCTCGGTAAGAGTGTGTGGTACAGTCGTTTCGCGTATGGGACCCTCGTAAAGTGCATACGTTTCTGTGACAAACTCTTTTACTACGTTTTTACACTGCAAAATGCACCACTGTGCAATAAAACAACGTTGATATCCGTTTTGCCTATTATCATCATACTTTAACCATCCACTCTACATGTATTCCCGCCGTAAGAGACAACGTACAAACTTAAATACGCGGTGACATTATTCGGAACTAAATATTCCGTCGTTAAAGAAATAAAAAAAAAAGAATAAACTTTCTCTCGATAAAGTTCGACGCGTTTTAGAAAACTTGTTATCCGTTGTATCTGACTTTTAATAACAACAGTCGTAAAAAAGAAAAAAAAAACGAGAGAGAGAGAGAGAGAGAGAGGTGGAAAATAGAAAGTAACAGTGTCCACCGACATTCTGAACTGTCCGATGAGGTTGACGAACGGGGAAAACGAAGATTCGTTTGATTTCCACCAATTGACGCTCCGTAAAACGAGTAAGTACATGATACTCGGATTCCGCGAGACAGTATCGCAGTCTGCCAACGGCGCATCTGCCGACGGCTGCATCGTTCCATTGTAACGACATCTACTCAGGTTACTCCGGGTAAAACGTTCCGCGCGGAAAGTACCGATTAGGATTCATTAGCATCGCCATTCCAACCGAGAAATTCACGGATGGCTCTAACGAGAAAGTATGCACGCGGGAAAATACGCGCGGTGCACGGCCTTCCGTCGCTGCGACGACCAGTACATTCAACGTATCCTGAATGATTAATTGCCGTTAGGCGCCACGTGGGACGCGGGTAACTTTCATTCTCCGGATAAAATCCGGATCGAGTTATTTAAATAGACATGAAAGGATTTCGAAGCGGATGAAAATCCGCGCAACATGACGTACCATTTTAAACGAATTTCCGCGCGCACCGAGAGGATCCTTTTCACGGACGTTTCGGAATAAAATAATTTTTAAAATTCACTTAACAGTAACAGTGACTTCTTTTGACGGTATTAAAAAACCCGACGGAAATTTAATACATACGGTAAATGGCGTTTATCGTTTTATGTACCGTGTCTTTTTTTTCTCTTCTTCTTCTTCTTTTTCCTCGTCGTCCTTTTTTCCCCCCGTGTTTTTTCTCTCTTTTCGCGAGAGTCATGAAATTGAAGAAAATAATGGAGCCCGGGGTGCCTGTGTTATTTCCCTTTCAAATTCCATTAGACTCCCGCATCTTATTCACTCCGCAAACTCAGCGAAACAAGACTTCCGCGAGCGACTTACCCACCGCGTCCGTATATTCTTGATTTTCCAGCGAGTTTCTCAAAGAGAGTACATAAAATCGATGCGATTTCCACGATTGACGGGGGCTGGTGGGTTAGGTACGTCCACAAGTCAGAGAGTTTTCGTAGCCGCAGATGGAGATATAGATGGTGACGGGAACGAAATAGCTGTGTCGAATAGAAAAAGGAGGGGAAGGGGGACAGATCGTAGAAACGCTTTTGATGTAATTCGATTATCCGCACGAAAAGTGCGAGCCGGTGTTATACGAGGTGGTAATTCGAGGCGATCAACCCTCCCTTATGCCATGTTGGAAGCAATCCTCGGTGTAATTTAATCGGCTGTCGATAGGCGACAATGCCCAGCGTAATCTAAAATTGCTTTTCAAGGAGGGTTGCGCAGCCTTTCGAGGCGTTGATTAGCATCGCCTCGTGCTCGATGGTACCATTACGATTTTCCACTTCTTCGTCGAATTAATGAAAAAAGTCGCTTCCCCGGACTGGAAGAAATTATATAGAAAAAAAAAAATAACGATAGAGTAAAAAAAAGAACAACTCGGGCATACCGAGACGTAGAACTCGGAAGAAATGCTTTTGCTGCGAAATGGTAAGAAAGTTTGCCCCGATAGCGTCTCATTAAAATTCATCTCGAAAGTCTGTGTTTGCACGGAAATTCTTGATTCAACGTCTGACGAATCGCTTGTTATCGGTAATTATTGACGAAGGGTTGTAAAGTTAACAAGTGATCTTAGTGTAACGGCGGCAGGTAACTCTCGTCAGTGATTTACAAGACTGTGATGCAACCTCGATGCGGTACTTCTAGATCTACCGCCTTAAATAATCATACTATGGAGGTCGATGTTGTTAGCCAAAGTGTAGAATCCCTAGAACCTTTGAATAATTCGTGCTATCCATTAGAGCAGCATGGTTTCCTTAAGGTACATACGTATATGTATATGTAACCTTCTCTCATCTCGTGTATTGCTCTCAGCTATGTCAAAACAGTTTAACGAACCGGGAATAGATCATCCGGAATATCTAATCAGTCTCTAATTCGCCTCCGCTTCTCGTAATTTATTTATCATTGAATTATAAAAGTTGTATACACTCGAGAAGGTTTTTATCCAATTTTCTAACAACTTTTATTAACTTTTGAACGGTTTATTTAACACATTTTATATGAAAAAGTTAGCCTTTTTTTAGTCATAACACGTTACCTTTTCTTCTGTACGTTCATTGAATAAAGTATTATCGGATGCAGTTCCATACGTTAAATTACATTTTCTATTGTTTGCCTTAGTTGACCACAAGTTTTATACATTATGGTAAATCAATTGTTTCATAACTTTTCTCCACGATTTTTTTCACACGGTATACATCCGTCATACACAATAAAAAGTGTTCCACGTGAGCACGTGAAAACACTGTAAAATAATTCAACACCTGAAACATCGAAAATAATACTACAACAATTATAAATACTTACCCCCACGTCGTTCTATCAAATTCATTTTATTCCATTTCAAAGAAACTCCCGGAAAAATAGTTCATTTCATCCGGATGTCCAAATAATATCAAGAACGTCGGAAAACCGAGTGGCGGATCGTTCGAGCGATCGACTCGTCACGAGTAATCGTATCCCCCCTCCCCCTGATAGAGAGCAAACATCACCGGGTTTTCGAACATTTATTAAAACTCGCTCGTACATCGCGCACACGTGTTCCACTTAGCGAAACACACACACATACACGTACATACGTATGTATATCGTGTAGGAACATCGGGCTAGCAGCAAGTTGGCATTCGAAGTTCAAACACCGCGTAGGGAAAATGTTTCGTCGGGTATCAACGTGCCAGCGCATACTTAGACCGCGAGCGTTATCATAAATTTGTATTAAGGGTATCTACACGTCGCTACGCCTGTGGCCAATAGGGACGTGGAATTTGGGTCAGATGGCATCCTCTAATAAGCCCGCACGCTAATAGGCTTACTTCGGGCATGCAGCCACGCCGTGATGCACGATAGGATGATGTGTCGTATCTCTCGGACCAGATTACCAGCGTACTTGAAAGCTTATATGTGAACACGCACATGGATCTTACCGGATATGAAGCCAGCACGCTTTTACGGTCTTACCGTCTCCCTCTCCTTCTCTCTCTCTCTCTCTATCTTGCTCTCTCTCTTGTGTCTTTAATCAAGTTTAGGCTACCCCCGGATCGTTGCTTTTCAACACCAACACCGACGCCCATCGTTACCCGGCAACAGAACGTGTTCATTTATTATACACGATAAAATCTTTTGCCGTGGAGTTATCCTTTTTTTTCGGTAAGGTTTATTTATCAAACTTTTCTGATAACGGATAGTACGTTGTAACGAGAGGGAATAGTTTGAATAGTTGATACAATTTTTCATAAGTTTCGCATAGGTTCGGTGGATATATTAGTTCTTCTTCTACGTTGCTCGAAATATTTTCTTCGAAGTTTCCCTATAAACGTGGAACGTTACTCTCTTTCTCTCGTTTTTTTTTTTTTTTTTTGGTTCCCCTTTTTCCTCTCTCTCTATTTCGTTAAACCGGAGTTTCGGATCGCCCGGCACAATAGATCTAATTTGAATTTCATATACGTCGATTATGGATGTAGATCGCGCGCGCGCGGACTCGCGGGCGCGCGGCACTTTCGATTCTATTCGGCTTCCACGTGCGGAGGAAATTTTGACCCCGAACTAACGACTTTCAAACATTTCCGGCCGCATCGCGGCGGGATGGCAAAGGCGAACGGGATAAATGTACGCGATGCACGCGAGCCCACGGTTTGATAATTCATAGAGCAGACTATATGTACATGTCTCTCTCTCTTTCTCTCTTTCTCTCACTCTCCTGTCATGTTTCGACGGCTGGGAAATAACATTTGTATTTCCCGACAAACACATCGAACGCGGCGTACAGTGTTTTCGCATTAATGTAATCACGACGATGCGAAACGGTTACAAAACTGCGAGCATTATGCGGCATTACACCCGACGACGACCGACCGACCGACCGTTTTCGTTCGTACGTTGAAAACGGGGCGAACGAGCTGACGGAGCGAAAATTTTTGCCGCCGGGGGTTCGTTCCATCGAACAGCGTATGTACAGTAACGACGGTTTTCGGACGGCCGGGTGTATTTTTCGGGCTGAAATTTGACTCCCAAAACTCAGTCTTGCTATACGTGACCGGTAGCGTAAACACAAACGGCGATATATATATACGAATAAATTGCGAACCGAGTTATGTAAGCATCGCGGAAGCCGGATACATGAAAATTAATTACGCATTTTATTTCCGGCCCGAATACATACCCCGGTGTAACGTTCGCGTATCGCTAATTTGCGGAATTATGATTATTTGCGTAATACTTGACCGCTTCGATCTCTGGTTTTCGATAAACGTTCCGGGTAAATAACTATAATATTTTTATACCGAGTCAGCGACGAGTATTTCGGTAATCAATCATATTTCCCTCGATTTTGATCAACGGTTAGTAGTGATAGCAATTTTGATAGTAGCGATATTAATAATTTCATATAACCAACAGTTCTGTCCACGTTGAAGAAAATATTATATTACGCTTTCGTAACCGTGACAGAAGTAGGTTCTGGTTTATCGATCGATCACGGCCTGTCGCTGCTTTCGTGACAAAGAGTTTGATGCGAAATGGTTTATCAAGCACAGCCCCCGTGGTACGTAGTCGGCGACGCGCTAATTTGATGCACGCGCACGTAATGCATTGCGACACTGCACCTGTGCAGGTATGAACAACTTTTTAACGCTTATTTCCGTACGCTTGTTCCTTCAAAGTATAAAGTATACACACGAGTTATCTTACGGTCGTCGTCTACGCCAAAGACTGACGCGTTTGAAGAATATAAAGCGATTTAATAAAAAAAAAATGTTATCAACAGCCGTGATAAGCTGAATACATTACGTGCATTACATGCTTGACCCTATACATAGGCACACGAGTATGTCAGAGAAGCGTGAAGAGGGAGAGAGGTAGGGAGGGGAGAATGTTAATTCCACTTACGCAATAAGATGAAAAGAAGTACTTCGAAAACGTTAGCTGAAAGAACGCAATCTTCAAAAGGCCGTAGTTATGCAGTTTCAGCAAGGGCAATTCGAACGAGAGAATTCTCTTATCGTCTCGTAAAAGAGAATCAAAGAAGTCCTCTTGCCAGTTCTTTTAAGATACCGGATTATCAGTAATCTCACGGATGCTTTCGAATTTATATCGGAAAAAGCAATACGAAGCTTTGTACAACGCGGACACAGGGAGGGGGATGAAATGAAACGGATGAAAACCGCTTTCAGCCGCGGTGGTCGATTTTTTATATTCTTCTTTTTTTCCCCCCTTCCCTTTCCAAGAAATTCCTTTGCGTTTGACAGAATACTTCGTTAACGGACGAGCACGTTAGATATTTATTCGGCTTCCCGAGAGAATTTCTGTCGTCATATCTCGATTCTCTTCTGTTGCAGCTTGATTCATCGAGATACCAGGCCGGAACCTGCAATAAGATGTTCCACTCTGAGGGGAGCGACGAGACTGCCGTCGGCACCGGATCATCGGAGCGAGGCCCGCTTGAGGATAGATCCGAAGGTGTTGGTCTTCGTGGAAACCCTTTACTCGAGGCTGGGTCGAGAGATAGCCGAGCTACTCGTTTATAATCGAATCAAGTGAGTACAGATTGCCAGCACTACTTTACGCAATACGTAATCGATAACGGGGAGATAAATAAAAACATCTGCAACGACATGACGTAATCATTATGATTTACAAATTGTTCGTATTACATATTTCTTGCGGTGAAGGGAGATTTTATAACGAAACGTGGATAAGATGGAATTTAAATAGTATCTAGCGATCAATGTGGAAGTAAAACGAATCGAGTCGTAGAGGGTTGACGTTGTTAAATTTTAATAAAGTTCGTACAGTTCTGTAGATTAGGTTGAAATTAATAGTATCGAATAGTAACGCGTGGCACGAATAGTATATGCAGATGATCACGTTTCGCAGTCAATGCAAATTTTATGCGCCAGACGAGTTAGCTGGTTGAAATCATATTCCAAACTTTTCAGGTAACGGGATGCACCGAAAAAACTCGGTATCTCTGGAAATTTGCGAGGTATTGCATAATGATGTTAAGATTCCACGACGGAAATCTCTGGAACGATAAATAATTTCTTTTTTTTTATCATCCATTCAACACGAATTTTATTCGGTTGATTTCGAGTAAAGTAGGTTGGACGTAAGTAGCTTAATAAAGGGCCGCGTATTATTACATAGCGATAAACTGCCTAATAAATCATAATCGTGAACGTCGATTGTTATCGCGACGTATTCTCGAACTCGCTGATCGATCGTGACCCTCTTTTACGGGCACACTGACAAAATGCAAACAGCTAACTCGTTCGCCGTGGAAAAATGAAAGTGCCAAGCGGAGGCACTGAAATATCGCCTTTCTTTATTCGTGTATTTAGAGCGACCGCTCCATTTCCGTCTTTCCGAACAAATACCCGGTGACAAATTCGACTCTTCCGCATTGGTTCGTTAAAAATGAATGGTCGGAAACGATTCGGGCATACTCGGCTCGAACATCGTGAACTGTCACACGAATGCATTTTTAACCATCATCGAATCCCGTGGAAAATATTTTAGAGAAAGAAAAAAAACATAGGAACCTACACCTATCTCTCATTAATAGCTCTCCCGTTATAATTTGTTGAAAGTTCCATTGTAATCGCGCGGAAAGCCTGACAAAAGTTAACGAACGGAGGTGGTTTCACCTCGGACCGCGGAGGTTCGTTAGTACATATACATAATATTTGCCGAGAATTTCAAGACTCAATTCCTTGAGCCCTGCTGCAAGCCTCATTCACGCGAACTAATACCGTTGAGTATGTTAATTCATAAGCAGCCGCCACTAATTTAATATCCGATATAAGAGCCCGGCAAATGAAGACGTGCCAAATGAGAAAGACTTATACAATTTGCCGGCGGGAGGAGAGATGTAAATGCCGGCGACGAGTGCGCGGTTAAAATCCGCACGTCTAAGAAATTACATTATTCATGATATGCGCATTCGTTAGAACACACAGTCAAAAGCGGCGCGGAGGGAAAACGAGAGTATAAACGTTGCCGGGGATTAAGCGCGATGAAACCTTAATCCGGATACATCCGAACGTGATCTTAAGCCCGCGACTACACGTACACGACGACGTAGTTCGACCAGGATTCCTGGGTAATCAAACAATAATGACGAGTTAATACGATACCCGACGGTTGCGCAAACTTTACCATCTATTGGGAGTTCTGTGACACCGGGGGGAGGTCGAAGGTTGATACTTCGCCATCGGATTCCGGATGGCACATAGATACGAGTACCGATAGATGGATAGAGAAACTGGATGAAACGTCATAGGTGGATAAAGAGTGACAGCCAGTGTATGACAGAGAGCACGAAGGGTGCGTGTCTCTCCCTGTATATGTATACATAGATACATACATACATACATACATATATGGATCTAGAACGTGTGGTAGCGCGAGAAAGAAAAAGTACATACGTGTGTGTGTGTTCACGCGCACGTCTGTGCCTGTCATCCGATAATCGGAAAGCCAACCGGCACACCTGTACACGTCTACCGTCACGCACACAAAAGCCAGCCACCCCGACGGACTGCGCCCGCGGGCTTCTCGTTTGCTTTATCCGGTGCAATTTCATAATCGATAATCGTGGCTGAAGGGGGGCACGCCGGGACGCGCTGACCATTCGCCGGACAACATCCACCTGTGTGTTACATAACCACCGAGGTAAATTTTGTTTTCGGAGATTCCGATCCGACGCCGGAAAACGCGGCTCACGGTTCGCGCGAACGATACGGGATGCTTCCTTGGATTTATTATAGATCTCGGTGCAGGATAGATTTTTCTATCGTTCTACATACGCGCGATCCGATGATTTCGTTTCGTGAGTATACGTCGGTTTCCGGTGAGTTTGGAGAGATTCGGGAATGCCCAGGAAATATATTCCGAAAACGTTCGTAATTTATGAGCCGAGAGAGATGTATCATATACTGGGAGAAGATAGGGTGAATTATAATAGAAATAACTGAGGAACTATTGTTATTCTGTATTCGTCAATACGAATAGTGAAATCGTCACTGTGACACATACATACATACACGATTGTCACGGGGTTCATCAATATGTATCACGCAGATCTGAACGTTTCTTAAATTGAAAAAAAAAGGAAAAATTGTATCGAGTGACATCGATCGGTCATCCCTTTATCAGTTGTGTATTATTTGTTTCCTCCGGTTTTCGTTGCTATTTTTCACCATCCCTCCGTTCTAACGCAGTCTACGTCACGACGGTCGTTATTTGTGACATCGACACGAGCAGGGTGGTGGCTCGGGCAAAAGGGTAAACGTTCCACGGCACGTTCGCTAGGGTGGGAAACTCCGATCGACCCTATCTTCCGCGTATTTTTTTTTTCGCCGCACGCACGCCGGGGTTTCATCCGTTGACTTTTTCCCTCTTCGTCCCGTGTTCCCTTCAATTTTCTATCCCCCCTCCCCCACCCTGTGTCCCTCTTACAATCCACCGTATCTGGTCTGCTCGCGATATTTTTTTTCTCTCTTCTCTTTCTTCCTGTCACTGATATTCTCCGGTATCCCACGAGCCCGAAGGAAAAAAAAATATAAATGAACGGCGTCACCGTGATCCAGGGTGTCTGCCGGCACATACTCGCCCGTAGGCGGTGCGATTTCGCGCTGGACTTTCTTGCCCGCCGCGAACTGCATCGTACAACTCGTACGCCAGCTGCTGCTGCATTACTTACGAAACGGCGCCGTGATTTTGCATACGTGACAGACAGACAAACACACACACACACACACACAGACACACACGGGAAGGAGGGGCGGAGGGGAGGAGAGTAGGGGGCATTGAATTTTTTATCCGTTAGCGTTTCCACCACGCTACGGAATCACAATCCGACCCGTAGAGATGTGTCTGTATTTTATTCAAACGCCCGGCGACTTACCGTGTAAACACACGATTCTAGATCAGGGATAAAAGATCCATGACGTTTCTCTCCGTGTCCGACGTAGAATATTGCGTGATAACGGTCCGCGTCGTATATCAACGTCACGGAGGATTCGGTGGACGTGTATTAAAATGGTTCAACGACTCCGCCAGGCGACTGCGACGGATTTCGGTGATTTTTTGCCGTTTCGTTTGTCCGCCGACACAATTTCGATAACAACCCTTTAAACCCCCGTATCTCACATCGAGAAAAGCCGAAAGTCATTAGCGCGCTTCGTATGTACGTGTCACTTCTCCCCCGCTTCCCGTCGTTATTCTCTTCCCCCCCGATGCTGACCGTGGCCGGAGCCGCTTCATAAATACACGACATTTCATATAGTATACTGTCGGGGGCTCCGCCGTGACGTGTGTTCATGCGCGCCGTAACATGACGTACGAGCGACAGAAGCCGGACCTCGCGGATTTCCGTTCGAAATAAATATGTATCTGCCGGCGCTGGTTTCCGACGTGACGAAGTCCTAGCTTTAGAAAATGTATATACACACATATATATTTATATATATTTATATACATTTATATACAATATATGTATATACATTTTTGTTGTATCCCCCTCCGTTCTCCCTTGACACTGTGACCGAAGCGAGGTAGAGAGAAAGAGGGAAAGAGAGGGAGAGAGAATGTAGAGAGGGTGAAATTACGAAAGGGTGGTGGCGGGCGTGGACGAGCGGGAAAATATTGCTCCATTTTCCGGCTGGACTCTTGCCAGAGGATCGTCGAATAATGCCGGTCTGCGTTTCGTCGGATAATATTTACCAATAGAAAGAGTGTACCTCTGTAATCGTGGATTAAGGAGTTTAACGAAAATCGAACGAAACCACCGCGGGTTTTCGCGATTACCTTTCGCGATGAAAATTGCACTTTACACTTTGACTATCCGCGTTCGGTGCGCACGTTTCCATTTCGGGGCGAAGTTAACTCGGATGTTATTGAGCCCTTATTCTCAATATGTGTAATTCCAACTGTTTACTTATTCAATAACGGAGCCTCGGAAGTGGCCAGTTATTATTGAAGTTTCGAACCGCGATCGCAGCCGTGTGTTTTGCTATCTGATTGCAGGATCTAGAAATTGTCTGACGTTTAAATACACCGTAACCAAGGCATCTGCGGGCAACTGAACCGCTCCGGTTACCCCCCGTCTCGAGTTCAATCCCGAGTCTATCCGGTCTGATAACGAAACTGACGGAATTATAGAAAAGCCGTGATAGAACTGCTTGAAATGTGGTTGAATATATTTCCGACAACGTGTGATATTTTATTTCTCAAATCTTGTTTTATTATTGTACACGTGTAGAGTATGTTTCGATATTTTCCAGTATTAATTATAATTCATCTTATCAAAGATCGAGCTACAATGCCGGATAATTTACTAATTCGTAGCTTACTAGAAACGTGATGATAGTTATAGAAAATGACGATGAATGTTTGAATCATTAAGTAACTATTCTTTTTTAAACAAAACAGTTATTCTATGAAAAAAAAGTAGGAGAAAATCTTGTTTCTGCACCTAGCAATTAAGTATCTAGAGCAGCAGAGATAGCAACGGTAAGCGATGAAGTCAGAGACGCGTTCATCGATAAGTTAATCGGGATTGAAACAAATTCCGGGCTAATGTCGAGCGGGTTAGGGTCCACCCTTGCCAATTAGTGTTCGTATTTTAAACTAATACCAAACCGCCGGGGAAGCTAATGCTCTCAGTGGTTTTCGCCTAATTATCCCGACGAGCCAGCAATTAGTTCGAACAGCCGGAAAATCGGGACGCGGAACTGTTCGTTATTTTTACTCGGAACATATGTACATCTATACATACACACATACATATCTACATATATAAACACACACATATATTTATTTCCAAAGCAGAGGGCGTGTACCGTTCAACTTTTCCCGTTTTTTTCCTCGGCAACGCGAAAGAAGTCTGTCAGGAATTAATAATGCAAGGAAGCGTTGGAATTTAATCCGGATACGATGGAATTGGAAACAATTACGATGCGCTAAATACGAGGTAGGCGGATAGGGCCGCGGGAAAGAGTAGAAAATTCATCTGTTCCCGGGTAACAGCGCCGACGAGATTGATCGAACCCACTTGCCGAGGCTGAGCACCGTAATAATTATCGCCATGCTCAATTACGCCCGTGCCGAGCCATTCGTTCGTAAAATCCTTCATTTGCTCGTCCTCGCAATCAGGGCTGCTCCTCTGTTCTCGAATCTTCGAGGAATCGTTTGCTATACAAAGCGTATTATCGAAAAACCGTCGGGCACTTAAAACACTGTACGTTCGCGATCGGGCATCGTCATATTTTACAGTCGAGTACACCGCAGCTAGTTCATTAATTCCAGACTCGTTTCGTAAAGGAATTCTATAATTGCCGGTGCCTATTATTAACCAGACGTTCTATGAAACTAAACGATAGCTATATCACGGTTTCATTGTTCCCGTAGAAACCTTAATGAATGCTCCTAGTTGCATAATACAAAATTGGTTGAAAATACGTTTCACGTGGTTGGTCGGTTTGTTGTCGTGTAATCGATCAAGTGAAGAGTAAAGTGAATTAAGTATAATATACGTATGATTGTTTATAATTCCGAGCGTGCACGTGCTCTATCATAATCCGGTAAATTGCGTTGAAGCTTTCACAGTGCACCGGCAACATTTTACGTTAGCCGTCCATATTTCACATAATAAATGCATGAATCGTAATTACATACCTATCCGGCAAAACGTGATTTCCTGAATAAATGATAGCTCGTGTAATTCGTTCGAAATATTTACAATCGACCGAAGGACCGTAATAATTATCATAGCGTTCAATTATGTTCTCAACGTATGGCGGTTTTTATCCGCGTAGGTCGCCGCGGTATTCGCAGAATTCCCGCATTTTCCGCCATATTGGCTCCATTGTCGCCGCCTGTATATCACATGCTTCACTTTTTTTTTGCTCTTCTCACCTATAAAGTGTCGCCGTTACGCGGTTTCCACTTCGTCCTGAATTTCGCTGCGGGAAGATTTCCAACCGTCGCGGAAATCGTTTCGCGAATAAGACGGCTTAATTGTCTACGCGTTGCACGAAATTTACTTGCGGTTATCTCCTCCTTCCCACCCCCGCCCCCTTTTCCTCCCTAATACCGACTATCTTATCTACAGAAATCGTGCAATTAATACGTCTCAGGTGTACCTCGTTGTTCCCGTTCGGAGTACCGAAGATTCTACGAATTCGGGAATGCGGAAAACAGATAATTCCGAGTTTCGTTCGACGTAATCGCATTAACAAGTCTTCCGCGACGTTTCACACGACGTTTTTGTTCGCGTACAAATTGTCGTACTCACGTTCGTTCCACCGTAACGTTACAATTAAAACAAAAGCATAAGTATAAATACTACCAGACAGGTTATTACACTCGATTCATATTCACGAAGAATAATCCAATATATACAGTTCCCTCAAGATTGACGTGTCTAATGTTCCACACATACCTCGATCGTGCGAGACACGAAGAAAATACACAATAATCGGTGCGATTAAAAAATCCGATCAAAATTAGACTGTATTATCCCCTTGTTGGGCATGTAATCTCCATGGTATTCGCGGAAGATGGAAGGTGGTACCACCTTAAAGATTCCGCGGGCCCCCCATCCCCCGGTTTGATCATCCCAACGAATCAGCCCTTACGCGTTGATCGACCTCAAAGCCCATTTGCAACGAAGAGGAATCGAGAAGGCTCGCGAGAATCGAAAGGCAAGCGTGTAAAGGGGATCAAGGCTAAGGGAAGCACGAGAAATTCATAAAGCCGTTCTTAAGCCGGTATGGCGGAACGTCAGTCAGTGACCTTTTCGCAGCGAAACGATCCGGTCTTGGCCTCAAGAGGATTCTGCCAGGAGTTCGTTTGGTGGCAGACGACGGCTGTAGGCGAGAGTTCAAAGCTCCCTTCGGTTGGAACATCGACGTCGAATATTATCCTCTTTTTGCCCGGGCATCCCCCGGTGGAACCTCCTCTCCGACCTTACCACTTCCGAGTGGCCCCTCTTATCGACCCCCATTCAATAGTCTACCGGACTCCTCCTACGCCTACCTCCTCAAGGATCCACGACTCTTTGTCTTTGACTAAAGACCAGGGAGTTCCCGAGAGCGGAGATAACAGGAATTGTCTGCAACAACAATCGTGGAGAATATAAATCTTTCGGTGGGTCGATAACAACGTTATCGGGTTATTTTTAACCCTTGCCGGATGAGAGGATTGGTATTAACTTTTTGAACGTCGATCGGTGGTACATATGTGTGTGTGTGGGGGGGGGGGGGAAGGGATGTAGGTGTGTAGATATTTTGTGTGTTTTTTTTTGTTTGTTAGGTATACACTATTGGTATTGGTCGATACGTGTACGGGGAGATTAATCAGATACCACAAGGGTTAAAGCAGTAAAAATATTTCAAATTTAGTTTAACGGTAATACAGCTGGCTCTCGATTTATGCGGGGATTGCGTGCTCGAAAATGGCCACGTAAATCAAAAACCGGTAGATCGTTTACAGTTTTACTCCCTTCCCGAGCCCCGCCTCTCGAAAGCTTTTATAACATGTTCCCGTGTTTTTTTTCTGTATTTTTATTATGCAGACTTTATTTATTGGCGTAATAAAAATATTATCGTTATCCGGGGAAATGAACGTGCATTATTCATCCATGGACTTTCCAAGCAAAACGATAATATCGCACACGCTCGAGACGACACGAGATATTTTTTTCATCGAGATTCCAAATCGTGTTCGATCTTCGAAAACTTATCAATGAACAATATTAGTGTGTGTGTGTGTGTGTGTGTTTTTACGACACAAGTTCAACGTATTTCGGGAGCGGTGTCAAGTGAAAAAGGTCGAGCTTTTACCCGACGAAGAGATAACTTTTACCGAAGTTTCCACGAAGCTTCGTCCTTTCCACAACCTGGAAGAATAGTAAAAGCGGTGTCTTTGTGCGAGACGCGGGTCGCGCACTAAGAAACGAAGAGTCCGTCATTATTTCCACGAGGTGGAAAGGTTTACGACTGTCCATCAAGATCTCAAATTGCTCGGGGCGAACGCTCCCAACTTTCCGTGGAAACCAACTTTCGCGGGAATACGTAATTTCACTCCGTGGAACGCCGAGTCGTAAGCACGCGGCCGAACCTACCGTGACTCGGCTACTCTTCCTCCAGGATGCATATATCCCGACGTAGGGCAGTCGTAAGTTGGCAACGTTCGAGCGGAATTTCACGGCAATATCGTAGTTTTTCGGTGAACTGCGCCCCGCGCGGTAATTTCGTTAACGCATTGGCGTCGATGGGCAGATACAACTGCTAGGTTATTGACTTGGGTCCGAAGGACGTGAAAATACGTCATCGAGATTGTCAGATTACTGCTGTAGAGTGAATTTATTAATCACTATTAATGATATCTCTGTCTATGAAAAATGAGGCATCTCCTTATGAAATGTTAAGTTTTCTGATATGTAACTTTTAGAAGACTGCCAAATTTATATTTTTTAATACTAAGGTTGAAAACTTTTGGTGATTACGTGTCCATTTATTTGGTGAAAATGTAATTTACGAATTTCCTGTAAATTGATTTTAATATTATAGTGAAAAATTGAGAGTAGTTTGTTTTTCTATTGTAGAGCTATTGAGAGCAGACGACGAAATTTGCCTGTACCAGTTAGAGGGAAATATACATTCATTCTAACGACTATTCAGTCAATATTGGATGTTTCCTCTGGAAATAGGTGGAATAATCAAGACTAACTTACGTGTCTTGTTTTGGAAACGTAAATGTTTCACGTTTTGCCGGTTCTTCCCAGATGCTATTTGTTTCTCCCCCGTAGCATGCAAGCACCGGTTGTCATTTGATGGCTCGAAGTGGAAATTGCTTCGGTTACAATCAGTGTTCGTAAAGTCGTGCACCGAGAAGTTAGACTTCGCATGAACGTCCTTTCCTGTCGGGGAGAACTATACGTGTAAATTGCGCGTTTACGAATTGCAACGGACTCGGTGACCCGGTAACGTATCAGGAAACGTTTATCGGCGGATAGAGGTACGAAATTATATTTCCGCAGTTGGGCGTTTAAGCTGTCGGTGACTTTTAAGTATAATAAATCTGCCGTGACACGAGTTCCGTGAAACGTACGTACGTCGGGGATTACTTACACGATTTTCTCCGACTACTCGTGAAATTTCTAAAGAGCGACGAGTCAAGGTATTAACACACAGAGAGGCGGGATATTTTTCATTCAGAATGCGTCGTCGTGAATTTACTTTCGTGAAGTACCGGCGCGGGCCTTAATTCGAGGTAACACTAATTTAAGGGTGATATTTCAATTTGAAGGTGACACGTAGAAATTACTTTCGCCAGCGGAAATTAACTTTCATGCAAGTGGAACGTACTGTCGTAAGCGCAAATGAATTTGCTTCTTCTGAAACTTTCGTCTCCTACTTCTTCTTCATTCGCTGTACAGAGATCAAGCGGAACGTCAGCAGCATTTTCCAGAAATCAGCGTGATTATCATCTTATTCTTTCCGCGTGGAAATTTCCTCGGGAGAAAGAAAAATAGAGAAAATATTCGAAAATTGTCTCGGTGATACTGCTGACCGTACACGGGAAATTCGTCTCTGGCTCGGGATTTTATTTTTCAGGATTAAAAAGTTCGTCACTCTTTAAATATACTCTCTCTCTTCAAACTGACACTATCGAAGACTTAAATACCGACGCCAATTTTCCGCTCGTTAATACGTTCGTTAAATATCGCGATAACGAAACGCGCCAAAAGTCGTTGAATTTCCCAGCGAAAATTCCACGAACCGGTATTATAGCAGAGACCTAGAAAAAGTCTTGGTTCGTTTCAGATAAAAAAGAGAAAAAAAATGGAAAAAAAATAGAGAGAGAGAGAAAAAAAAGGGAGAACCGTCATTTGGAGCAGGCCTTTCCAGAGATTTTCCTCGAACCTTCAGTCCTTCTTTCTATCGGCAACTTCTATTCAGTTGCGAATGAATCCGGGCCCCCTCGTGCACGTCCTCCATCTAACCCTCTCTTGAAAAGGGCCAGGCGGATAGAGAACAGGATAATAAGGTCTACCTACGATCACATTCCGGAACAAGAGGGTAGTTTCAACCCTGACCATTCACCGGCACAAAGCCAGCTTCAAGCGTAATTATCCGCTATGTCCGACTACGCGTTACGTACGGCTAAGCGTTGTTCGCGCCGGTATTTTTCCTGCATTCCTATTTGGGGAACGGAAAAAATAACGTAGCCGTGGAAACGAGCGTTGAACGTTTCCGAAGACACGTCGCTCGTTTGACGTTTTTAAAACTCCGTGGAAAAAAGTTTCCGCATCGGAATTTTCGCCGTCGAGAACGGTTGAACATACATGTCTGTATGTATACGTATACCGTATGTACTTTTTGTCCTATTTCTTTTTTTAACAAACCTCGACTCGAAGCGCGAAAAATCTTGATATATGGAGCTACGCGGAAGTCCTTCGCGTTGGAATTTACGCGTTTGTGTCGTGAAAGTAAATTCTCGATGGTTGACAAGTTGATTAACGAATACAAAGGGAAAGGGAAATCGAATGTACCCAGGGAAAGAAATTTAGTTTTCTTTTTTTTTTTTATATATATAAAAATGTCAACGATTACTACCGGTATAAGATTTTTGGACGCCAACCAGAAGAATCTTAAATAATATCGTCGGTATTTAAATTATCTCCGCGAGCATGTTCACGGAAGTAATTCTGTGCTTTTCAAACGGCAGAAAGTTATCGAAACACGATGCTCTCGAATATGCTTACAATCTCGTACGTACCGACGACAAATCGTGTCGGGGCTCGTGCCAAGCCCGTGTTGGCAAACTCGCTACCCGAAAAGCTTCTGGTCACCGCACCCTGGCGATCTTACAAGGATTCCACTAGGAGAAAGGTAAAAGTACAAGGAAAGAATACTTGGAAAAAGACGGAAATCTCTCGCGAACCAATACACGTAGGAGACGGTCGACCCGACGACCCTCTCTTGGACTTTCTCGCGCAGGGTAAGTTTAGCTGGAAAACAGGACAACCCTTTGCCAGAGGTCACGGGTCTTCTAGATTCTCTTCGGATTCTCAGCTAGTCCTCCGGGGGTATATACATATATATATATATTCCTTTTTCTTCTTTCGAGATCCAAACTGTCCGGCTTCTTTTCTATCTCGCGCAGGCTTTTTCCTCGAGGATTGGCACTCTTTCTAACTTTGTTTCCCCATTGCGTTATCGTAACGTCGTCTGCCAGACAGCCACGCATACGAAGTATATCCGGTATCTAGCTGACTTGAAAATTTTTACGAAACTTGCCAGGTAACCCTTGTACGCTACGGTATAGAGAGCGTTCGGGATAGTAGATGGTGGATCGAGGGGGGGTAATGCTGCCTTTCTCTGGCGTTGACATGATTTATTCAGAAGGTAGACGCACATTCGGTGTCCCCCTCTCCCCCGTACAGATGCAAACACACCGGGCTACCGTCGGAGACGTGGTCAAATAGAAACAATCGCCGTGTATTGACAATAACGTTTCACGTTCGTAGATTGGGAACGGAAACATATTGCTCCGTACATTTGGGAAATATTAGAATACACACCTTTCATTGTTTACGTTTTATTCGTCCTATGTATACATATATTATATACATATATGTATGTATATGCATATATGTATGTATATGCATATATGTATATATTTATATACGATCGATAACATCACGTATTCGACGCGAACCGACAGTGTAACCAGATATAACATCTCGATCGTGTTTTTCCCGAGGAAATTGCCCGCGGAATTTATTTTCACACGTTCGCGATAAAGTCCGTAGGTTAGCCCAGGGTCGTAAGTAGCCTCATTTTCGTTCGCCGAATTTCACAGATATTTCCCGCGTGGAATTGCCCGCTTCCCTAAATATTATAGATACACAAATGTTCCGGAAGAGGTAGGATATCGCATACGAAATAGAGAAGTGGTGGGCGGAGCGGGATGAGCATCGTTCCCGAGGGAACTGGAATTTTCCTTCATGAATAATTCTCCGTGTCCCTTCGTGCATTCGTTTCCTTGAACGGGCGGAATGCGTTTCAGAAATCTAGCAGCGGGAGATCCTACTGTCCGCAGGTATACCAAAGCCAAGGCGTCGATCATCCATTTGGTTCCAGCGACGGCGTTACCGTCTCCTCATCGAAATTCGGTCTACGTAACCGTCCCTCGTGGCCTCCGTGGAAAAAAAAGAGGGTGCAAATGGCCTATAAGAGGGTTGATACACCTTAACGCGTTAAAACATCGACGCCCTTTTGTTTTTTTTTTTTGCGAACGAAGGATAAGCCGTAATACAGAGACACGGAAATTCTTCTTTGGTTTAACATTGAATCACCGCCACGGTGTTAAGCCCGGGACTACGATTGTCGGACGTGAAGAATATCACGGGATAAAAATACCCCGGTGAACCAGAGGGGCTATTTCCGTTGATTCGCTCGCTAGAAGCACACCGGTTTAAATTAATTCGAAAGTACTTGGCCGGTGTTTCCACTTATGAAAACACGAGTCTCGTTATGCCGAGACTTTTAATTCTTGATAAATCTTGCCCGTTGTAGACGGAGGAAGGAGGGGAGGGGGAAAAAAAATTGTAGCACTCGTCGAAAATGAATTTCGAAACATAATCCCCCGAGCGACAAAGCGCAAAATTTCTCGTTCCGCTGAGCTACAATAGCGGCGTTAAAAATGGCACGTAATACCCCGCGCTAACGGATATCCCAAAGGGAAAAATTTTAAGCGATCCCCGTTATTTCGACACTCGTCGAAATTTAATGCAATAATAAATTGAATACACCCGTCACGATCGTTTACGGTTAAAACACCGCTGGATCTTTTATACAGGAATTACTATAAAGATATTTAATCATGGAAAATTGATATTAACAATTCTTTCATCAAAACTTTTCAACCTAACGTACGTAGAAACCATCGCCGACCTCCGCATTTTCCCGCAGATATATATAGATCTTCAAAAAAAAATTAAAAAAAAAAGGAAAAAAAAAATCCGTCATGTCAGAATATTCTTGAATTAATTCCCCCGGCAAACAGTCTGGATATTCGTTAAAATAGAAAAAGAAAGGGCCGAATAAAAGGGATGAGGGCGACTAAAAACGAATAGATGGTACTCGATCGAAGATGCTTACCAATAATACACAGGCAGTCGGGCTCGTGACACGCCGTTGCAGCGCCGCGATTTTCCCTTTCACGGCGGAATGCAAATCGAACGTAGAGTGGGGAATTTAAAATCCGCACGGTGCTGTTGACGAACCTGCAAATTAGTGGAGGAACGTCGGTCGTCGTCGTCGGCGGCGCCAACACACCGGCACCCGTTGTCGGCGCGGAGTTAATGAGATTCGACGTAGATGAAAGGGCCTTGGACGAACGTGGAATTAATGGAATTGTCGGATCTCTACACGATGAGGCTCCATCGATTCCCCGCCGCCCTCTCGAAACGATGACCCGATTCCGTCGAACGTGTCGGCCGACAAATGCGGCCGCCGCCGCCGACGGTTTTCCTTCGTTATATTCGACGGTCAGTCGACGGCGGCGGATATATCGATCGATTACGCAACGCTTGGGACTTGTTCCCGGAGCGATCCGGGTAGCAGCATCGCGCTTGTACTCCCGCAACTGCAGGCCTCTACGTGATTTGCATCGTCGCCGATAAGCGTTGCACTAACCGATTGTGCACGTTGCAGAACGATAACGTTGATCGACACACCGACCATGAGAACCTTAGCCAATTAATGGAATCGACGGACTCCTACTGTGGCTGCTCGATAGGATTGCTGAACTGGGAAATACTCGATTTCTCTCTCTCTGTGTGTGTGTGTGGCTCTCTCTCTCTGTCTCTCTTCGTATATCTAGGTCTTTGATGCGGACCAAGCTTATCACAGCATCGAACCGATTGATCCTACTCGGGGTAACTGTTAAGACGGGGGAGAAAAAAAAATGAAAAATATCGAGTATCGCGTAGAAGGGTCGTTGAGATTTGTTATTTAAAACCGTGCCGAGAATGGAATTAGATAGTTTCACCGAGCTGTACACTCGACGATAATGTTAACCAAGTATTCCGATGTTTTCAACAAGACGGTCTTCTTGAGGATACTAGACATTCTAGTAGGTGAAACATCGAATAGTGCACTCGGAACGATTCTACTTCCGAGTGCTCCTCCTGAGAAAGTGCATACACGATGAAATTGTCTACGAAGAAGCTACTTGTTTTCCGTTGCATTATAAAACGAAGTATTTTACGTATTATCCTTGGGAGAGCTATTAGAGTCTGTTGTACGGTGAAAATCGTCGAAGTGTCTCGAGGCCTTCGAGTGAATTCGTATTATTTATAGCGGCGAGTCTTATTCGAAAGCAATTAATGAATTCGACAAAGTCTGAATGTATTCTACGACAGGTAGATTAATAGTATTGGAGAAGTTAATGAAATTGCCAAAGTTCGATGGTACGATTGTATCGTCAAGCAAGATGAAGCTTAATCGTCGAATCCTTAAAATGGATAAAGTTTCTTGCCGGAAGCGGCTCGTTATTATCGTCCATTAACCTTTCGAATGGGTACCGTTTATACGTCACAGTTGTACCTTACGATTATTATGCACTCGTAACATTTTTTTTTGAATGGGTGAGAAAAGATGAACAACGATGAAATAAATAATAAACATATAACGACAGAACACCGAAACGAACGATTTAATATTTGCAGTGGCAAATTTGCATAGACACTATGTACATACACGTGAAAGTAATATAATGCATAAATCAAACGGGGGGAAATTTACATCCTGTTTCGCGGAATATTAGTATCCAGAATTTTCGTCCCTCCCCCCTGATATTAATATCTTTATTTCAAATAAAATTTAATAAACGTGTATAAAGTCCATTTGATATAAATAAAACGTTATTTTCACCGTTAAACAGGATACCTAAATTTCCTCGTTTCCCGTACGTATGATCGATAAACGAAGGGCACAGTCTCGGGGCATTATAAAAATTCATCGTAAATCTGGTTTTCCCCGGTTGTACTCCGAAAATACGACTATCGATTAGCTGTCCCCGGTCATCGCTTCGAGCCATTTCCCGTAACGGTCTCGCAGCCAGTGTTACGTGATTTGCATCATCGTCGATAAACGTGCAGCCAGCCTCGGTATATATTGACAGGACGATAACGTCGAGCAAAGTGGAGAGACTTCGCACAGACCTTGGCCGATTAATGGCTGGACAAACTCCGAGGTATTGGCAAACTTAGAAGTCAGGCTGAATCGTCAAAGGTGGATGAGCCCCACGGCTGCGTGCTGATCGAGACCACCACGACGAAACTTTGCCGTTACGGGTCCCGATGCGTTATTGTTAGCGATTAAGTGAAAGCGTTCCATTTAGGGGACTCTGGAAGAGCTTTCGCCGGGATGTTATCCCAGCGGGACAAGAAAAATAGGACATCGGGAAAGCACGGTATAAAACGTGGAAGAAGGGGGGTGGAGTAATGCGAACGGGTATATGAGTCGAAGACCTGTTTCGGATCTGAGAAAAAGATATTTTCGGCATGTAAGTCGGCAAGGAAATATCGTGCGATGTTACTAAGAAAATCTGGAGACGCGATGGACAGAGTGGATGGGTACTATCTAGATTTCCCTTGCCGTAAAACGTGATACAAAAGAGCAAATATACACGTACACACACATACGCGTACCGGTGGAATTCGTTGGAATCTTGACAATGGGAATGCGAATGAAAACAGGTATTCCCTCTGCACTGCTTTTTCGTCGGACGTTTCCATTAGAATTACGAGCATGTGGGAATAATTAAAGATGATTATCTACGGTTCCGGAATTCTTTCCGTGTTTCACGGTGTTACACCCTGTTTGCTGGCCGGCCAGCCTACGAGTGCACGGTATTCTTTATAATTAATCTCTGAGAATTGGATCGTGATTTAAAATTATCCTGAAAGTTGGAAGAGAGGAAGGGAGTAGAGTGGAATGATAAAAGATTCTACCGGACTACTGATAAAATCGATTCCATATGAAAGCCCAATAACTTCGATATGGTAAATGAAATAGAATTTTATTATTATATTTCTGGAATACAGAATGCGACGGTATGATACATGAAAAGAATGATCTTTCACAGTGCAACTGACACGCAAATCATTATTATAATTAAACTGACAACATTTCCATCAATTTTTCCCGAGAATCGTTCATTATTAAAACATTGAAACACCAGAGATTCGAAAATATAAAACCCTTCTGGTACCATTAATAAATTTCAATCTGCACGATTCACAATTACTTACTAAATCCAAGTAATTTTTATTCCACGAACGCAGGGAGCGAATCCCCGATAATTTTCACCGCGAAACGTCTAATCAGCGAAACGAGGTCCGCCGTGATCGAGAAATGATCGGAAAATGATCGGCAGGTCCGCGCGCGTGAGCGATTTCATTCCCGGCCCGTCGGTCACCCTTTACGCTCCCGGGTATCGCACAATGGAATAAATATACGTATAGCCACTTCGCAGAGTTCGCGAAGACCTCGACAATACGCGAATGCGAATCCTCGTCCTTCAGTCCGTGCCGAGCACAATGGGTCGGCTGTGCCGGATCCTTTCGAATTAGATTCCAGCCCAATGAGATATATTCGAACGTGTGAGCGACTCGCCTGTGTATACGTGTATAATCCGACGTGGTTCAGGGTTTACCGAGGACCGAGAGAAAAGCGGCATTATGAAAATCAGACCTCACGCAGGCAGCGAGCGGTCGCGATGCTGAAATTTTCGGCGCAGTCCTCCCGTTGAAAGCAGCTTGTGCTCGAAAAACAAACATTAATATTCTGGAAATATTTACTATAGATCTCACCGTTATAAAATGTCGAAAGAGAGTGCCCTTAAGGTAGGAGATTCCCTTTTAGCCGGGTCAGAGAGTATCTTAAAACACATTCTTGCGAGAGTAAGACGTTTGGATTTCATACGTTGGAGTTTTAAAAGGGTCGAGGGTTTTTTTCACTTTTCCTTTTCCTTTTTTTTTTTTAGTTGTGAAGGTAACAAGGCTGGTAGACAGTATTTTCTTATTCTTCCAGTCATCTTCCCCGTATTCTTCTTCATTCCGCGGGATATCCTTCCTGTAAATCCTCTTGACGAAGACTTCCCTAGTTTGCCTCGTCTATTCGCTACCGCGAACGTCCTTCGTCGGCAGAAGGACACCGCCAGCCAAGATGATAAGTCCTTTTCTGAGTGCCAGGAGTAAATCGTGTTTGCTCACCGCGTCGTCTACGACTCTGCTTTCCTTAGAAGGGTGGCTCCGGGGTCGGTTTTTCTTCTTTCGTTTCAGCCCTACCCCTAAGTTCCCTTGGTTTCCGTTCCCCGTCGTTTCCTGCTTTCACAGTTTCGTCCAGGGAATGACAATTCCGCGAAGATATCGCGCCGCGAACGATGTAGTCGAGTTTACTTTTTTTTTTATTCTTTTTTTCTTTCATTTTACACGTTCTTCCCGCCGTTACCGTCTCCCGGATCTGCAAATATCACCGTTGTTAAAATACCGCGAATCATGCGACGGCTTCGTGAACGTTTTATCGATGTCGCGGAAATATCGGCAAGTACGGGGACGGTGCGATACACCTCATTTAAATATCAGACGGTCTCGCGTTAGTCCGTGCCAGTTCAAGGTACAGGGATTCATAGAAATTTCATACGCATGATGAGACTATCGACATACACGTCATCGAGTGGCAAAATCACGCCGTTGAATTTTTATTCGACCACGTCGTCCGTCGTCTATCGGGAATACGAAAGTTCGGGATATATACGGGTGAGATTATCGAATAAATTGTTCTTATTTCTGAAAACTTATTTCGTCGGGTGTCTGTGAAGTGTTAATAAGGGTGAAACTTCGTTAGCGAATCGAAAAGATCCTTAGGACTATCCTTAGGACTATATTAGACCATCGGATCGATCTACTTTCAGCTAAGGGGATTCAATTATTAATGCGATACCTCAAGTGAATATGCGACCGCAATAGAAACAGTCGACGTAACGAAGAATTATATTTATTCTGATTTAAACGTCTTCGTTCGTTCGTCTTCTTGTTTGTTCTTTTATTAATATTCCCTCGGGTTGGTTCTTCCTACCCTTTTAGGCTTTTATTTCATTCGGACCGAGGCAAAACGAGAGAATTGTGGATTCGATTAAGTCTAAGAGGGGCGAAAATACGACCGTAGCTTCGAATGAAAAATTCAGGAACTTCTGGGCATCGGCTAATTCAATATTTTGCAATGCTAACGGATCGAGGCTTCTACAAATCTTCAACGAAAACTCTGCGGCACGTGGGCTTAAAGATGCCGGCACTCCGGAGTTTTATTTTCCACGGCGAAAACTTTTCGACGTCGGTGAAACAATAGGGTTTCGTCATAATGCCTTCCAGAAACAACACGTGAAATCCCGGATCCTCGGGAATTTCTTCGACTACAAGTAGAGATCTAGCCGACTCACTTCTCCCACATTCGGAACACGAACATACGTAGATCCTCGAATCCGACGTTGGAAATCAAATTTCGTTACATCTTACTCGTGTAAAATATATCTCCGTTCGTGACAAGTCGAATATATTAATAACTCAATATTATAAAAGAACGAATAAAAAATGTTCATCTTGTTACATAAACACCAGAAAGATACGTCCGAGGGTTGCAGGTGAGGGTAATGAAAACGCGAAGGTATTTTCCGGCTGGCAGTTTCTCGTAAGTTAGAAATGCCAAATCAGAAAGGTTTCCGAAAATTATGAAGTTGTTTTCCCAGAGCGGCTCGGCAGCGGGGGGTTTTCAACCCCCGGGAAAGAGGGTGGCACACGTCGGGCCGAATTTACGAGCCGAGTACGACTTCTTTGGAACACGCCCCAGGGGTAAATTATTTCTCCTCCGGGGGCACCATTGCTTCCTGATGTTGCGTGGTACATACGAGACTGAAAGTCTCTGATAAACCCTCTCTTTCTCTCTCTCTCTCTCCCTCCCTTCATCTCTCTCTCTTTCTCTCTTATTCCCGTCTCTCGACCAGCACTATTCCGTAGACCGTAGAACGATACGTGGTAATTTTCCAACAGAAGTCGCACTCTCGAACGTCTGGTAATTCCGTCTCGTTAATTAAAATTAATACATCCGGACGGCGGAAGTTTTGTCGGGCGTCGCGTTAAATGTGAAAATAGATATCGCTGCATTAATTATATTTGATCGTCAGTAGCGAAACGCGTGTAGTATGTAGTACGTAGCTATACCGGGTACGGTTATACAATTTAATTCCGCTGTTGTACTTCGATGGTTAGTTACCGATGCATAATTCAATTCTAACGGACAAGAAGAATGATGGTGACGTTCCGTGGAATTCATTTTGCCCGTCCATGATTTCACGTTGAAATTATTTCGCCGTGGATTCGCCGGTCACGATAGTCCGTCGGACAGTAGAAAAAGAAAAAAGTTTACAATCCCGCGGTGAATTCTCGTGTATCGTTCGCGATACGTGCGAGAGTTTTCAGGTGAGAGACTGCGCGTTATCGTCGGGACGTAAAACACCACGTTTGTTATTTAGATTAATTTAACGATCCTAAGACATTGAAACCGGAATACTTGTGTCATCCGTTTTTAAACGATTCGTCACGATATTTTCATTTTCCCCCGATATATTACGACGCTTAATTAATAATTATATAACGCCGGAATTTCCAGCGGGCTTAATATAACTAGCGATCTCGCTCAAACTCGGCTGCCGGACCGTTAATGAGAAAGGGCTACGTAATTTTAACAAGGTACTGTTATCGATTTTGTCTAATCCTGGCAACCGTAGAATGTAACGTGAAATATATTAATGGGGTCCGCCCTGGAAAATGGAATTGTTAATAACGCCGGAAGAATAATACCGACTTGATATTAATATCACGTCGAATCCTCGTTGTAAATTATTTTTAATTTCACGTCGAACATTCCCGGTTTACGTTCTTTCTATGGCGGTTTTGCACCGTCTACGATTCTCCGCAAATATTATCATCTGCCGCACCGTCCATTGTGTTTCGAATGACCGATCGATACTTTCCGATCTCGTTTCTAGGATCCCTTCGCGGACACTTGCACGCATTTCAAGCATACGGTGGCAATTGGTGCACCCGGCCAATTGTTGGCCAAGAACAAAAGAGCCATGTCGAGGTTCGTTATGACAGTTCGTTAGCTCCGTAAATTGCTAACTCGCCGTTAATGGCCGGTTACCAATTATCGAATCGATTACTCTGGTAAATTATCCGGCATTCATTCATTAGTTAACTGCAATTTTCTGCAGCGACAACGCCGACGATTATAAACTGTTGATAGGTACGTGTCTCCTGCCAATCCGTTAATGCGAAAATATAGCGAATTTCCCGGGCGTGGTGTGAGTAGAAAACTATGTTACATTACTCCGCTCCGAACTTAACTACGAGCCTGTTAATTACCATATAGTGGCCTCCTACCACCGCTATACCGCGTCAGACTAGTATTTTGTACATTACTGTAATTAATCCTAGATCATCCAGTGTACATATACATATATTATGTATACATATATGTCCATAGAAAAAGAAAACAGAGAATTCGTAATTTAAATTAGTGAATCATCGATGCAAGTAACGCGGCAAGATTCACTGTTTCAATTAATCTTCGTTCAAGTAATTGATCATGCGAACGAGATTTATGCTGGCACAATTTTAATTCGTTCGTTGGATAGTTGGAATATTTTCCGCAGTATCTCGTTTACTCTCGATACCGACTTATTATTCCTGGGAAATGGAAGATACTTCCGTGGCGTATAATCGAATTCCAAATAAATGTGAAATTCCATGGGATTTCTTTACGACGGGACCGAATATGGGAGAAAACTATCGGGGACGATCGACGATCTTCGCTGGTTTATTCCGGCAATAAAATCATTTTATCGCGTATCAAGGATAGATACCGGCCGAGCCGTTTTGTTTTTAAAAACGTGCGCCGGAAATAACAATTCTGATAACCGTTTTTCCACGCGGCATGTGGACGTGTATCGGCACAGGTAACGCGTCGAGCCAGATTGCATTTAGGTTAATAAAAAGAAACAAGGGCTACAAGTAAACGAACCACTTTCACGTGAAACCAACAACAACAAAAATAAGAAAAAAAATATTCCCGCGAAATATAGAAGCACATTATACGTGTAATTGCTTTATTATTCTCGCAACGTTTTAGATCCCGTATAAATGGGATTTCGATAAAGGTGTTCTTGTTTTATCGTTTAACAATAACGGTGGACTCACTGTACCGCTTCCTTTATCGATATTCCATTTTTCTTATATTTATTACCGTCCTCGTTTTAAATATCCGATACACCAGGCGGATTGAAATTGTCAAAACATCCGTCGATACACCGAGCATCCGCGTTTCGCCGTGGCTACGTCTAAATATTTGCGGTGAAACATTTATACCTGTAAGGAAAGATGGAGGAGAAAAACAGATGAATAAGGATTCGGTGGTGGTTGGGAGAAAGAGGACATTTATTCCATTTCGGGGAGCACGTTAACTCTGGACGACGCTTACTTTATTGTATAATCCAGCGAAAAATAAAACCGTTCGACGGCAAAGATGAAGAAAGTTCGTGTCTTTTTCGAATCCGAAACCGAATAAGGCAGTGAAAGATTCAGGTCCATATCTAAAAATTTGCGAAAACGGTCAGAGAATTACGAAAATCGCGAAAATTCATCAATTTCAAGCAGTTTTTCGTTCGGCATTCGCTCAATTTTTGAGATAGCGATCTGAAACTGGTACCATTGATTTAGTTAGGAAATTCTACGCCAGAACAACGTATAATAGTTGTACTTTTCGAAAATTTCATTTTTCGCAAAAATCTGAAGGGGGTAGGTCAGGATTTTTTGCGATTTTCGTAAATCGCTTGCCATTTCCACAATTTCTTAGATACCAAAACGATTCTTCTCTGTCTTATTCGGCTTCGGATTCCGCGTCCAAAACGCCCTGAATCATTTTAATAGCTCAAAAATTACGAAAATGGCGAAGGAATTTCGAAAATCGCAAAAAATCCTGACCTACCCCCTTCAGATTTTTGCGAAAAATTAAATTTTCGAAAAGTACAACTATTATAGGTTGATCTGCCGTAGAATTTCCTAACTAAATCAATGGTACCAGTCTCAGGTCGCTATCTTGAAAATTGTGGAAATGGCAAGCGAAAAACTGGTTGAAATTGACGATTTTTCGCGATTTTCGTAATTCCTTCGTCATTTCCGTAATTTTTGAGCTATAAACATGGTCCAGGGCGTTTTGGACTCGGAATCCGAAACCGAATAAGTCAGTGAAAGAATCATTTTGATTTCTAAAAAATTGTGGAAATGACGGAAGAATTACGAAAATCGCGAAAAATCGTCAAATTTAAGCAGTTTTTCGTTCAGCATTCGCTCAATTTTTGAGATAGCGACCTGAAACTTGTACCATTGTTTTAGTTAGGAAATTCTACGACAGATCAACCTATAATAGTTGTACTTTTCGAAAATTTAATTTTTCGCAAAAATCTGAAGGGGGTAGGTCAGGATTTTTTGCGATTTTCGTAAATCGCTCGCCATTTCCGTAATTTTTTAGATATCGATCTGATTCTTTCTGCATCTTATTCGGCTTCGGATTCCGCGTCCAAAACGCCCTCGATCATGTTAATAGCTTAAAAATTACGGAAATGGCGAGCGATTTACGAAAATCGCAAAAAATCCTGACCTACCCCCTTCAGATTTTTGCGAAAAATCAAAATTTCGAAAAGTACAACTATTATATATTGATCTGGCGTAGAATTACCTAACTAAATCAATGGTACCCGTTTCAGATCGCTATCTCAAAAATTGAACGAATGCCGAACGAAAAACGGCTTGAAATTGATGAATTTTCGCGATTTTCGTAATTCTTTCGTCATTTCCATAATTTTTGTAATATTCAAATGATCCGAGACGTTTTAGACGCGGAATCCGAAGTCGAATAAGACACTGAAAGAATCAGATCGATATCTAAAAAATTATGAAAACCGCGGGTGTACAACATCGAGAGAATGTATATTAACGTTCGATTAATTGTGTTGTTACAGGTACAAAGTGGAAGTGGCCGGCAAATCTCTACCGGTATTGACGAATCTTGACAAGGGTCGTTACGGGGTTCTGATATTCGAGAACCTGAATAAGTACCTGCAGATGGACAAGTGGAATCGCGAATTGCTGGACAAATATTGCAGGGAATACTCCGTTGGAATCGTCGGTTTTGCGCCGCCCGGCGAAGAAAGCCTCGTCGGTGCACAGCTCAAGGGCTTTCCTCTGTTCATACACACTAATCTTAGGCTGAAGGTCAGTTCTACATTCACCATGAAATTATGTCGACGACTGTAATACCGTGAAAAGGTTTAATCTTCCGCGCGGCATAAAATGAGAACGTTCGATGTGAGTAGGTGGTAGCTTTTCTGGACCAAATGTATATGTATACCAACTGTGTTATAATCTTAGATATATTTTCGATTATTCGATAGAATGTGTTAACAAAAATGGTGCTACGATAATACTAATAGACGTTGTATCATTGCTGTTTCTAAATTATTTTGACAACATACTTAATTGGCCGGTATAAAAATGGACTTGTAACTGTGACACACGGTGTATCTATACATGTGTATGATGAAATACATGACGTAGTAATTTCCCCGGATAAAACAGTTTCGGATAAACCGTACAGATTTTATTAGCCTCGCGAAGACAAACATAAAATTTCTGTCGTAGCGTAACGTCGGATAACGTTTTGTACGAAGATTGTCGGCAAGATGAGCACCGATCGCAAGGAGAAAAAAAAATGACAGAGAAGAAAGAAAGACCTGAATTGGCAATCTCCGTTCTCGTGACGAAACGTCTGACTTTATGCCGTAGAAAAATTGCGATGGCAGCACGAAGCCTAGAAACAAAACCTCATAAAACGGGGTAATAAAAGCATCGACCCTAAAGCATTACGGTGGACTGCAATACGACAAATACTGCTAAGCTGTTCGCGGAAAAAGGCATTACTGCGACGAATAAATTTCCATATAACATAAAGTTTGCATATACCGGTGTCCCGTGTACGCCTGTAACATCAGTAGACTCGAATTTCTCTATTATTTTCTTCTTTTTTCTTGCGTCAGCAAACCAACAATTTTTTGTTTCGTTGGATACGGTAAATTCTCGCCAAGAATTCTTTCTGTGTTAATGAAAATTAAAAATAATAATACGGAAACTAATTTTTTCAACTCCAGCCGCCTTATTTGCCATTCGGTGAACGTAATAAGGGCAAAAAAAAGTGTAGGATCGAATGAACGGTGATAGAAAGCGATGGTCGACGTCGTCGACAGCATCGATGAACTTTTCTCGAAGCGACAAAATGAGATCGGTTCTTTTTTTCCCCGTAGGATGCTCAGTTGAATGCGGCGTCCCCTATTCTCCGATTAACCCGATCCGGGGAAACAGCCTGGGGACCACTTCCTGGCGGTGACTGGACCATTTTTCAGGCCAATCACAGCACCTACGAGCCGCTGGCTTGGGCGCATCGGGATAGTCTCGACTATCCGACCAACAAAAGTCCTCTGGCCACTGTCATTCAGGTGAGACAAGAAATTCATGAACTTTCATGTCATGTTTCCTTTTTTTTTTATCACGCTCGTTAGACCTCGGACAATAGCTTCCTGTATCATGGGAAAAATGGTAATTCTTATGGATTCTTTGGTTAATTGATTAATCATGGGAATGTATTAATTGATATTTAATAAATCAGATTCTGTTAGATAGGATATCGTAGACAAAAAGATGATGGTATAAGAATCCGATGATATAAATACCACTGGTGAAGAAATGTCTGACTCTAATTAGTAAATTAATTGACGTCGCTCGTGTTTATTACTTTGCTTATCACAGTTTCATAAGCTCTAGTAAATTCATCGGAATACCCGCTTTTATCGGGTTTCCCTAACATAATTGCGAGGAGTATTAATTAAGGCGTACAAAGCGTTCGCCATTTCAAGGAAAAGAACGCATCAGACATTTCCCGGTGAAATCCGTAGCCACCGTCGGGGTACTTTTGTTTCAAACGATATCTGTCCGTGGCGCACCGTGAGATATAACTAACACTTCTTTGCGGAACGATATATACCAGTTACTCTTACTCTCGATTTACGGCGGTTTAATGAAAAACGAGTTTTATTTAATTAAATCCCATCGCCCATTTCTCCCGGACTGGCTTCAGTATTATTTATTAAAGTCTCGCAAAAATTCTATCCCATTATGAGAGCATACTAAAACTCCATCTTCGTACCGTTAATTAATATCGTATTACGTTGTCTCTGATATCGAAGTCCCGGGTTACCTCCGTTCCTCCTTGCGGAAAACGCAACGTAAAACCGAAGAAAATAATTCGACGCGAATCTGATCGCTCGTCTATGTTCCAACGGACGATAACAACGTACGTATCCGCGGCTGAAGCGAGCGTAACGAAAGAGGCTAACGTAATTTCCGAACACAGAGTGCCGTCGTAGTTTGTTACACTCCGCGCCCTTTCAGCCGCGGCGGACCGAACCTCTCCGGTCCTTTGCCGTTCTTATTTTTTCCTGGGGAAAACACGCGGTACAGGAAAACGAAAACAAATGTGGAATTTCCGCGGCGCAACCCGTTTCATCGCGCGCAACTTGGAGGTACATCCGTAAACCACCGTTTGTAGCCATAGGTAAAACGATGGAAGGAAGGAAGGAAAGAGAAAGGGCGAAGGATCGAGGAAGACAAGAACTAGCATGAAAAGTGAAAGAAGAAAGAGAGACAGAGAGAGAGAGAGAGAGAAATTTGCGAAGTAGCGCTGAAAGTGGGAACGGAAAGTGAGAAAATGCAAAATGTGAGTGGGAAAACGTGAGATACCGAACAGACCTATGGAAAAAGGGTGCAGAGAGAGAGAAAGAGAGAGGGAGGAAAAGACACAAACGTAGAACCGGGGGGTAAGGGTGGTAGAAAACCGGTGAACGGCAACCGGGTAGGACTGGAAACAATTCGTAAAGCTGTTCCACGCGGCGTTTACATTCGTGTAGGAATTCGCGATTGCAAGATTCCACGGTAGTAAAGGCCGGTCCGGAAGGGAACACGCCGGATGAGAACACGAGGAGTGATCTATAGAATGCGAAAATGCAGACGCGAAGGAGACACCGAACGACAACGAATCGCGGCTGACGTACGGGGGAGGGGGGGTACAACATACACCATTGCTATGGCGAATAGCTGGCGAGGACAGGAAATATTCTCTAATATAACGAATAGCGTAGACGTGATATTGTCTCCATCGTGTTTCGTTATTCTCATAACTTCGCGATGAATCTCCCGTGATTTTTCTCCGGTCGTTTTTTTTCCCCCCGAATAAACCCAAGAACAAACGGGGGATGTTTTTGCATTTTTCGTTCGTAATTTGACAACGAGCATGAAAAACGTGGACGCGTTTGTACGAGTTTACCGAGAGTAAAGACATAAATATCTTGGTTTTTAAATATCGTTGTTAAATACCAGTAATTTCCATAATACACGGGGAAACGGAAAATTATTTATCGACCGTGGAAAAAGTACGGTAAAATTATGCGTTGGATGTGTACAATCCCATGCAATGTATACATATATATGTATATGTATGTACGTATGTATATAACACGGGCTAGTGCGTCGGTCGGGTTACAGTTTATCGATCACCAAATACACCGTATATCCATGTTGTATACATATATCGTCTATAGGCGGTATTTAATTTCGAAAAATACTTTATGATAGTGTATTATCGTTACTTCACAACTACGCCTTTCTAATAGCTCAATTTTCCACTTCGAACACGTCGACGCTTTCAGCCTGAAGTACTCGTTATAAAAGTTTCTTCTACGTTCAAGGAACTTTGCATTTTACTACTTCGCTAATGTCCCCTGTTTGTTCGTTCGGAAGTAACGGAAATTATTCGATATAATATCTATGCCGCTTGGTTCCCCTTTATAACGTCCGACGGACGTATCAATCGATCGTTAATCGTTCCTTCCGTGAATTTCTCCGTTTCGACCGTATCGATGATACATATTACCTGCGTAGGTACAACACCACGGCGAGACGTGTCGTGAAACAAAATAAATTGGTGGTTCAAACGGCAGCAAATGAAGCAACCTGTGTCCGGTGCTCATTAATTGAATGAACCTACGACTGATTGGCTCCAGATTTAATTACCTGGCTACCTGCGATCCGTGAATCTCCAGCCTACCGCCCGCGTCCGCGTAATGGCGTTATCAGCGAGATTATTATTGTTGTTTACTGCTAACAAGCTCGGTTCATGGTGGCTGTTAGGAAACGCGATGCCCCACCCAGCTGGGCCTTGAGAGTCCCTGGCAAACAACAATGCAATTGACAAATTACCTTATTATTCGGGATTATGATAAATCGTCGATAACTCGGCGAACAAGAATTAACACTTAATATACTGGATAATTTTATCGTCAAACGGTTAATGACCATTCGTTAAAAACATCAGGATCGTAATTATTTTAAAGTGATACTCGAGAAACGTCGATGAGAGACCTCCTCGTTCCGCGTACACATCACGGAAGTAAATACTCGAAGGTATCCTCTGCAATGGTCGATAATAAATTGAATATAAAAATATTCTCTCTAAATAAACTCTGTCTTCATTAATCGTATTTATACCGTCCCGACACTTGTTCAATTATCGACACTTGATTTATTTACAAAATTTCACATGGTATTACATTTCACCGTCAGATTTTCATTTCCACATTTCAGATCCCACTAAATAACTGTATCAACATTTTTTTTTATATCATTCGACAATGAAAAATAAAAAATATCCTCAGTCGTGTTACGAATTAATCGAGAAAAATTTATAGAATAAATTTACAATTGTCATGGTCAACATAGGGCATACCAGGATCCCCTTAATAAATGTTCAGACGAGAAAGAAAGAGTGATATCGTATATCTAAGCAACGCCAGCCATTCCTGCTGATAAGCCTAACATTTGTATTGGATTTACATTACACAGGATCACGGTAGATACGACGGGATTCAGCGAGTCCTTTTCGGCGGTGGACTGCGATTCTGGCTGCACAAACTGCTGCTTCTCGATTCGCTGTCCTACCTATCACACGGGCAATTGAGCTTAAGTCTAAATCGTATGATCCTGGTAGACGTTGACGACATATTCGTCGGGGAGAAGGGTACCAGGCTGAGGACGGACGACGTAATGGCGTTGCTCGCCACTCAGCAAAGGATCCAAGCCCTGGTGCCGGGATTTAAATTTAACTTGGGGTTTTCCGGAAAGTACTTCCATCACGGGACGGCCGAGGAGAATCTGGGGGACGATATGCTCCTGGAGAACGTCGACAGGTGCGTGCTATCGCGATCGAAAAAGATTTCCTGGGATAACAATTAACCCCTGGGGAATTGAAATTTTTGTAGAAATAGTTGAGAGAACTGCTAAATAATTAACAGCAATATTACCTCTACGGTTTATGAAGTAATAAATTACGTAGCTTTTAATTATTCAAAGTAAAATGGAACTCTGTTAATGAAATTTTGATACTAATTTGATTACATTCTTGGCAATGAGATATTTTCTTGAAACTTGGAATTTGTGAGCGAGTGAAATTTTTACGAAATATTCCGTGTAATACGAGGACAAATAGTTAAAATACTTTTTGCTTGGGGGGAATTAAGTATGTAGTTGGTTATACAATGAGAATGATTTACAGGTTCACGTGGTTTTCTCACATGTGGAATCATCAACAACCCCATCTTTACGAGAATGTGACACATCTACAGTTGGACATGGCACTGAACAAACAGTTCGCGAAAGACCACGGAATTCCGACCGGAAGTGGTTACAGCGTAAGTCCACATCACTCCGGCGTTTATCCGGTTCACGAAGGCCTTTACGAGGCATGGAAAAGGGTTTGGAACATCAAAGTCACCAGCACCGAAGAGTATCCGCATCTGAGGCCGGCCCGTTTGAGACGCGGTTTCATTCATCGTAACATAATGGTACGAGCGAGGCAATAAATATTCATCGTTGGCGTTGTTTTTGCGGAATTAACAAAGTCGTATCGTGAATTGATCTTGCATTCACTGCACTTCTAAACATTTGACACGTTTTGTTTTAACATTTGAAAAATATGTAATATAGAATGTAGAATGGTAGCCTGTTGATGTTGATAAAGATTACAATATTGTATAGTGTGGAAGTATTGCTGAGTTTTTAAAGTTGATGAGTAATTATTTATGGGTAGTGAATGATTTTGAAATAACCAGAACAAGAGCAGAGATATCAGCTCGTTGTAGATGCTCTGCTATAGAAATTTGTTGGATGATTGAATGCATTTAAATTATGTTCTTTTACATTGTTTACACTGATCATAAAGTCATGAATGCCTGTAATTCCATTAGTAAAACCATTTCGAGTAACCACTTACGCGAACCACCGGTATATTCAGTACGTCGTTTTGTTTCTCTTTCCCATTCACGGAATACATCCCAATAGACGTTCTTCGACTATGAAAACCGCTGGCCTTTGAAAACCAGGCGAAAGCATAAACGAATTCGCAATCCGACGATCAATCGATAATTGTGCAGTTTTACACTTTGTATGCCACCGGATTTCTATAGAAAGTTGTAGAGTTACGTTTCAAAAGAAAAGTGGGAACTGCGGACAAGTTTCGAAAACAAAAATCGATACTGCCTACAGATCGGTTCGACAGATTGTCACTCGATAAAACTCCCGACGAACAGCGATGTGAAACGTGGTTTCACTTTTTCTTTTTTCTTTTTTTTGTTGAAACATAAAAAGCGATATATTGATTCCGCACAGACTTATTCCCCCTCGTTATAATAAAGTTTTCTTTGTGTACAAGGTTTTACCAAGGCAAACGTGCGGCTTGTTTACGCATACGATTTTCATCGAAAGATACCCAGGTGGAAGGGATAAATTGGATGAATCGATACAAGGTGGCGAGCTTTTCCAGACAATTGTTTATAATCCCGTAAGTAATCCAATACAACGCTGTCACTTTACAAATATTCTGTACGTTATATCATTTTTTTTTCCTTTGCAGATTAATATTTTTATGACTCACATGTCGAATTATGGGAACGATCGTTTGGCACTGTACACTTTCGAGTCAGTGATTAAATTTATTCAATGTTGGACGAATCTGAGGCTGTCCAGCGCACCGCCACTTCAACTTGGCGAACGTTACTTTCAACTTTACCCAGAAGAATCCGATCCTGTGTGGGGCGTAAGTTCGGATTGAATTTGAAAATTATTACGTAGTTGAAAATTCTGTATGTTATAACATTGTTTTACATTTCAGAATCCCTGCGACGATCAAAGGCATCAAAAGATCTGGTCCAGAAATAAAACATGTGATCAACTGCCAAGGTTCTTAGTTATAGGTCCCCAGAAAACTGGTACCACAGCCCTGTATACTTTTCTTTCTATTCATCCTGCCATAAGTAGTAATTTACCGAGTCCTGACACGTTCGAGGAGATACAGTTTTTCAACGGGAAGAATTATTACAAAGGACTCGATTGGTAAATGAGAATTCGTCAATTACCAACGAATCGATCTACGAATAAATTTCTCTAATATTTTACATATTTTCTAGGTATATGAGTTTCTTCCCAGCGGCAAAAAACGAAAGTTCTCGCTACCTTTTCGAAAAGTCTGCCACCTACTTCGACGGCGAATTGGTTCCCCGTAGAGCACATGCGCTGTTGCCGAGAGCGAAGTTAATCACTATATTGCTTTCACCTGCCAGACGAGCTTATTCATGGTATCAACATACGAGAGTTCACGGAGACCCTGTAGCAAATAATTATTCCTTTCACTCTGTTATCACTGCGAGCGATACTGCCCCGAAACCCCTCCGCGATCTCAGAAATAGGTAGGTCGTAAGTGTGGATGTATTTATACAGTTGAATAACTTTCTGTTTGATATCATCACACGTCTGACCCGACTAATGAGCTGCTCAAAATTGCTGAATATTTTAATATAAATAATAACATTATCTTGCCGTAATAGCTATGCGAAATAGACGAACGTATAATAAATCTAAATTGCTAATGCGCATACATGGAATATTAATTCACGTAGACGGATAAGTATACGAAATATTAAAACTTGAATCTGTTACAGATGTTTAAATCCCGGTAAATATGCCCAACACCTAGAGAGGTGGCTCTCGTTCTATCCGCCACAACAATTGCACATCATAGACGGTGAACAGTTGCGCCAAAATCCTGTCGAGACATTGCACGAGTTACAAAGGTTTCTCAAGATAACACCGGCTTTTAATTATTCGTCACATTTAAGATACGATCCGAAGAAAGGATTCTTTTGCCAAGTTACGAACGAGGATCGTACGAAGTGTCTTGGTAAAAGTAAAGGCCGCCAGTATCCGCCAATGGAAGATAAATCGTACAAATTACTGCAGGTGCCTATGACCTTTCTGATTGAATCACGTCTCTTATATGTATATGATAATTATCACGAATGTTATTACGAATTCTTGTATTTCCAGAGATATTACTTGTCCCACAACACGGCTCTAGTAAAATTATTGAAACGACTTGGATCAAGAACTATCCCGCAATGGCTAAAGGAAGATCTCACCGACACGGTGATGACCTAGCAAACGTCGATCATGTGAAACGATACCGTTTCCCGACTTCTTATTTCGGCTGTGAACGAGATACACCGTTTACTAGCCGAAGACTTGTAAATTATTTGTACATTGAATACTCCACTGGACTCCATATCCTTGATGGAAGGACCATACTGGCCTATCCCAGTGGACTGGCCTAAAAAATCGGTGGGGAGCCTGAAAACTAGTCACTAAGCGGTTTCACGGTAACGCAGCCGTGATTGTCGATCGTTGTTAAGCCAATAGTACTATTATTAACGTTATATTATTATTATCATCGTTGTTGCGTCGTAGATGAAACGAATATTAGAGATACAGCTATTCGCTGGTGCCATCGTTTGTCAGTTAGGACTGGACGCCTTTCGTGCTAGACTTTATTATCAAGGTGGATCGAAAAATATTTCACAATTTATGCGTCCGTGTGTTGAATTACAAAACTCGATCTTGACTGTCGCGTTATGTTCGCGCGAACAGAGAGTCTATGTGGAAACGATTTTCAGTCCATGGGACGTTTTTTAAGAAGATTGAAACTTATTTTAATACATTGAAACAAGCGCAGTGTTTCCTTTCGTGAACTATCGTTGTTGGAATGGAATTTAATTAACGAGTATCATTAAGGCGGAAGCGTATCAGTCAAGATCAAACAGAGAGAACTAGTACTAAAGAAAATAATAAAAAGGTAACGGATGCTTTAATCATTAAGATTAGGAGCGACCAATTGTGGTATTTTGAAGAGAAAAGACAGTACTTCACTCCTACTAGAATGAGATCTGTCCAAATCGCGTTACAATGTTTGAAGAGATTTATTTCCCCCATACGATCGGTCGGGTGGGTTAATATGATCGAGCTTTCGTGCTCGTATCGACGATCCACCAATCGTTTTCCTGGTACTAATCGCAGGATCGTCCATGTGAGTGTAAGAATTTGGGACTTCGAGCTTTCCTCCCGCCCACTTACTTCTCGGAGACACAGTGTACATTAATTCTCGTTGTCTAAGCGTATTCGAAATCGATAATGATTCTATGTATATTTTGACAATACTATTCTTGGTACCGACGATGGAAAGGTCAATGAAAGGTGTGTGATCGCGTCCGTTTGTACATTTATGTATCGTACTATTTTGATGTGATCGTAGGTGTACCATAAATGACTTAAAGAACGACTAAATAATAAAAAAAGAACTAGGGAAACATCCGTACTTCAGATCACTCTTGTTAAACCGGTGATCTTTAGTACGAGGTCATGCCTGCCTATTTGCAATAATTACTATTATCATGTTTGCGACACGCGGATGTCTGGTTTAACGATAACGCTATGTTTTTGAAAGGAAAATTATATTGATTATCAGGACCGTCAAGTGATTTTTTGAAAACTCTAATACCTGATGTATTATACTTAGTCAATCGTGTAGACCACTAAACAAAATGGAAAGAAAGGATTACTGTGGATAAGGTTGTTATTCGCAAGAAAGATCTAATCAGGATGATCGTTTGTTTGATGCATATCATTTGCCGTGCATTATTTTTAAATAACTTTATTCGCGGAGTACGAACTACTTACCCTACAACATATTAAATCATGTACATTGTATCATTTGTTTTTTGAAAATTTTTAATCTTGATTTTATCTGTGTCATATTATTAACAAAACACACGTTGCTCGTTTTGGAACGATGTCTCGATCAAACACCTATTTTATTGTACCTTTCTCGAGCGAATACTCGCTTATAAAATTTAAGAGAATAATGCTCGATTTTAATATTGTATATAAATAATTAATTTATTCGTCGCTTAATTGCATCTGCAATGAGGCATGTACAAACTTTGTAATTATGTTCCAAAGCCATGAAATAATATTAGCGCAAAGGAGGACTTACGTAAGTGTAAAGCTTTTTATAAATGTAATCATTTTATTGCTTTTAAAAAGTAAACGAGTATATTCATCATTTCTCTCACAAATCAACGATGTAAATATTAGAATAATGTTTGGTCCAAAACGAGCAATCCCGAAATTATAACATTACTCACTCGGTAACTATGTATATCAAGCAATCATCATTAACACTATCACTCATCAAATCGTAATTGCGTTTAGTTATTATCTTATTAGCATTTTGTTACGTTTGTATAATTTTGTTTTCATTTTTATACTGCCGTTAAACTATGCCATTTGACGTTTAACGAATCATGTACAAAGTTTATTGTTAATATAATAATAGTTAACAATAACGATAATAACACTAAGCGATTGATCTGTTTCGTCGAATCGTGCCATTTTACCAGTGTTGTATATACAATTATATTATTGTACCAATCGCGGCGTCGGATCTTTAGAGTCAATATTATCAAATTTTGTTCGGTATGGCGGTAGCAACGATTGTCCGGTTTGCTGCCACCTGACAATAATAAATGACAAACCAGAATCGCAAAAAATCATAGTGAGAGTCATTATATCAGCATGAAAATTTAAAAGTGAAGCTAGTAATTAGCACTACTTCATCGCTGGTTCGCCTAAGCCGCTTTTCCTTGGAAATATTGGTTCCTGAAGAGAATTAGTATTAATGTAATACAAGGATTTTATAATTAAAAACTATTAATTCGTAGGTACAATTAACGCAATTAGAATTACTTTCAGGCGGTTGCTATAGAATTCTTTTCGTATCCAGTGAAAAATATTTTTTTATTAAAATATGATTAAGACTTAAATCTATCTACTATTATTTTGTCACGAAATTAGACATTAAATCGTGCTATTAACCAGCGATCAAATATTGCTAACAGATTTCTGCGTGTATATTTGCATTTCTGATTGTACCGTCAAGCGCGCAGAACATATTGAACGTTTTGTAGATGTTCTAACAGACTGTTGTGCAGATAAAAAGAGAAAAGCTGTCGTTGTATGAATAAACTGAAGCGCGTGTAGAATATGTGTACGACACTTTAATAGGACCTTTGATTATTTAACTTAAAATTACTCTATTGTAAAATACTGTAATAACTGTATGAATAGTCTGTAAGTTCTAATAAAAGAAATATTTAAAATCCTAACGATTACATATAATATTAATAATCTGATAATTATACATTCGCTTCAGATTCTCTACTTGTTTTACATTTAAATCGTTCTCTCCTGCTCTATATCATCGATTTCTTTCTGATACTTCCAAAAACGAGAACCCGGACGTTGTCCAGAAGTCGATACGGTCCCCGGTTGAAGATACATACTTTCGTTATCGGGAAAGAAAAGCCTCTGCAGATAAGACCTCGATGGTCCCCTCTCAATAGCCACGCTCGCCCTAAAATGATTTATATATTCCGATCTGTTTCGTAATAATCCCAGACATTGAAGGATAGCGAACGTAATCGTCATGGTGGACGCAATTAGACAGATAATCGTGATTAAGCAGATCAACTGCCAAGAAAAATTCTGTTGAACGGATACGGTGAATGTTTCTTCGTTGAAAGCGAGAAGGGGAGCCAAGCAACTCCCTAAAAATGCGCAAATCAAATGTGTGGCCACGACGTTGCAATAATCTTCGAGTGCGCTATGAAACACTAGTCTCGAGACTAGGAAAAATATTATGCTTCCGAGACATCCCAAAAGCATTGCTACTTGTGGCGAATAAATATCAGTTCCGGCTGAGACTATAACAAGCCCTGATACCGTAGCTTGAACACATCTCATTACTGTCCAATGATTGAACGCTTCTTTGGCGAAAATGAAATGTAAAGCCACGACCAATAGACAGCAAGAGGATCCCGCTAGCAAGTTATTCACGTAAACAGCTGACAGATCCCTCCCTGTGATGCTGGCTTTTTCTGTCTCAGTGTTCACCATGCTCAAACTCTAAATAAAACAGATGATATTTTAGTAATCAAGAAATATTTAATTATCTTTTAATAAAACATTAGATTTCTATGTTTTGACCAATTTACCTGAAGACCAACGAAAACTAGTAACTGACCCGCGAAAACGGTTCCCGACGAACCAGCAGCTAGACTGGCATCATCGATATCTCTTAATCTGAGTATTCTTCTTCCCAGCATCATACAGCCAATCAAAGCTGAAAGTCCACCGACAATATGAACGGTACTCGAACCGGCATAATCGCGAAACACAACATTTCTTCCACGTAGTACATGTTCCTTCATCCATCCATGAGGTGTCCACGTCCAGTGGATCAGAAGAGGTTGCACCAGTCCGGACAGAAGAAGTCCTATCACCAGGTAACCGATGGTATGTGTTCTGCCTACGATGCCGCAGGTGCAAATCGCCGAAGCTATTACCACCGCTGTCCAGCCAATCATGGCTTCATCCTTATCGACCTTATCGCCAATCCAGTGTCCATCGCCAATTACACCGCCCACATCGCCGGAATAGGCGACGATGAATCCAATCAAAATATAGACCGCGGTCACCCAGCATACGTCGATGATGTTTTGTAGTAGTATCAAATTGACATTATTTACTGGCACGCTACCAACTTGCACGAGAACGAATCCGACGCGCAAGAGAATGACGAGAATCGTACGTGCGAAATTTGTCCAGGAACGAAAGTGAGACAGAACTAATACAGTCTGGTTGTAGACGGGCTCGAAACGGGATTCGAATGCGTTGTAGAAAATCGTGTCGTCGAACTCGCTCGTATGGGACTCAGTCATTCCTTTCCGTGTGAAACGCAGTTTGATATGTGCTCAATAATCGAATAGGGAAATTACATTTATTCGTGAGGTTGGAAGAAACGTCAATGGGAAATTCAAACAAGAAAGGATCTACAAAGGTATTACTTCACTCTTACGACACTACTACCTTAGAAATTTCATAGAAGTCTTTTTATTTTCATAGAAAACAATGTAATAAATTTCTAACGAGACTTTTCCAAAAGTTGATTCTACACCTTAATTCTATTTAATTAAATTTGCATATTCCGTCGAGGAAGGTATGAAGAATCTTATATGAATTAAAACAACGTATTACATGTCTTTATTATTTACATAATCATTACCGAGATGTTCCTCAATCAAACATTATTTTAACATCAACAAAACTGTAACAATTCACCGAAAAAATGTCAAGAACTTCCATTGAGACGCGCGGCGTGGAATTCAAATATTGAATGCGTGCCGCGTCGATTATCCAGGCGCGCGGTGATTGGTCGCCGCTCGCCGGGCCAATGGGAAGCGGGGAGCGGCGGCGCGCATGTCACGTCATTGGCCGTCGCAAGGTCGGGGTCTCGGGCTCGAGCCGGCAAGCGATGCCGCCCGTCGAAGTAGGTAGTCGCTCGAAGGCGGCCGTTGTTCTCTCGGTTCTGGGTGTTTGTGACTCGTGAAAAAAAGTTCCAAAAGTGCTCCGTTTCCAACGGAGAAAGACTCGTAAAGGATGGCCGCGGTCTCCTGTCGTGCCCTGTACGTCGTACGCTGGTACGATTTCTCCCGCGTGCTCGGTGTCTCGACCACCCTGGCGACAACACAAAACTACCGGAACGTAAGTGTTACAGGATTTTCTGTGTGAATGAACGAAGAACCGCGAAGTTGTTTAACAGACGTGTGTCACGGAGTTGGAGACAAATTATAATCCGAAAGAAAACAGAGTGTATTTCGTTGAAGTGTTCATTCAGATTTTAAGCTGCCTTCTTGTGTTCCCCCCTCTCTCTTTCTCTGCATAGCGTGTATAATTCCTCCTTCTCTTTGGTACTTTGTCCCCTTCTTCCACTCGCGTGCCGAACGTGTACGGGGGGGAGTTTTCATCTGTGTGTTACCTTTCGTGACACGCAAGCAACAGGCTCACGAATAAATAAATCGTTGATTAACGGAACCGTCTTCTCGTTTTATTTTCGGGACAGCTGAAACAGCTACGCGAATTCGGCTTACGAACTTACACGTTATTTGCATACAAACACACACGTTTAACCGTGACACAACCAAACATGGATACCGTGGAGTGAATCGTGTTTTCTTCGTGTTCGTCTTTTTTTTAATTTTATTTTATCAGCCCTACCCGATGCGAGTGTTTTCATTTCCTTGCGTGCATACGGTTTAATCACGTACACACTTTCTCTGCATACACTCCGAATACCGTTTCAGTAGCAGGAAACGAGTGTGACACGCGTGAAATGTTTACGATTTTCGACGAATTTCCGTGATTAAGACCGCTCCGTTTCTGGGATAATATTTGTCGAGTTAGAAAGTCAACATTGGAAAAGATACGACAGCGTAATACGGGGAATTATCGTATCACATTGAAATTTTCCCGCTAATGTTTGTGAGATATTGTGTTACACCTACATAAGTACACATTATCAAGCTTTGGTTATACACATTGCATAAATCAGCCTGCGGTTATTAGATAACACCCGATTATTTACATATTTTGCCGCGGATCCGTACACGCGCTCTATTCTCGCGCGGAGTACGTCTGCAGTACGTCGACGATAATTAGTAGAACGAATACTAATTACTAGGAACGTGATAACGTCTTGCCAAATATTTTCACTTTTTGCTGCTTTTTTATCGTGCGCGTGAGCGACATACGGACACCGTTGAGATAGAATTATTAGAATTCCGACACGCAAATATGTATCATGTCGCCGGAACGTGTAATCTCAATTAATTTGTCATCGTTGGAGCTTCATTTACGTAATTTGATTCCTAATTTAGCATTCGCTACGTTGTCTCCGCTGTAACGATAAGGGAGAAAGCAATTCATCTTAGATTGTTTAGAATATAGAAAGGAACAGTAGGGATTCTTAACAACCTCGTTGAATTATGATTAATTGCATATCTCGTACAATTATCGGATCTTTAATACCGTTGTGATTAAGATAACGTTTGGAAGAAAGTCGAGTGACTTTCTCTCATTAATACGTAATCGGTTTTAGCCGTGTAAGTAATATTTCTAAGAGAATTATTCTTCGCTTGGTCGTTCACAATGGATCAAGATACATAATGTGCCGTGGGTGCGGAAAATAGCAACCCTCTCGAGGTGGCCTTTCATCCACGTGAAATTGAATTTAAATTACAAAATCCTATCCTTGACATAATTTTATGCCCAATCTATTAAAACGCGATTCGCTGCATAATTTATCACGGAAGGATAAATGCACTTTTCAGAAATAAAAGCAATGAATAATTGACTCGTTATTCAGATACGTTATAAACACACTGAAACATCCTTGTATGTATACATAATAAAATTGGTGAACCGTATGCCCCATTGTATATCTATAGAAATCATACAAATACAATATAGGTTAACAAATATTGTTATTTCTTGTACGCCATTTCGACGTTGCGTAAATTCACGAAATTTATGATGCGTGTAATACCGTTTCGGAGTATACACGAGAGGGACAATTCTACGATAACTTTTTACTCCATACGTTACCACTGTGTGATATCGGATCCGAGTATCTTTTGGCGGTTCGCCAGAATCCGCACGAACGATTGACGATAATTCGAGAATTCTCGGATCGCTTTCGTCGCAGGAACGAAGGTAGACTTTCGTTACACGGGCATCGATAACGAGATTGAACAGACGGAGACAGAGCTAAATGTCACGCGAGATAAATCTGGCGACCGACCTCCCATGGATCCGACATTTATAAATACACGAAAGTCCTCTCGAGCCTTCAATTGAAAATATGAAGCTCCCAGACATCCGCGTCCATTAGAAACTATCGCGAGAAGATCATGATAGTTGAAAAAGATGAGAAATATAGACTACGGATAATTTACAAATACCCATTAACTTCGCCTTTTTTTTGTTAAATATAATTGTACGATTGACTGAACGCTTCGATATTCCCAAAGGATCGTACTACGATTTAACGGTTCTTGATTGTCGAACCGGAAACAATAGGTTCTGACGGCTATCGGGAATAGTATGCAAATTGCAAAGTCAGTCGTGAATTGAAAGGGGTTGATCATGTCCGTGGGGTCAATTTTCCTTAAACGTCAGTAGCGTAGAATAATTAATGTACAACATTTCTCTTTGCAATCATTAAACATTACGGTTTATATATAAACTTCTGTGTGACCCAGTTTATTGCTTTACAACATAGTGGTGGCATATAGCGCAACGATGTACTTTAGTAGACAAGGACACAGATGAACCAGTACATCCTGATGACCCTTTCAAGGTCTTTAGAGATGAATTTGAACAAGGATTGCTCGTCTTCGGGGATAAATTGCGAATTAGTCTAGTTTCATTCGGAGACTGCAGTTACACTGTATGTACAATCTTCAAGACCTAATTCTATTTCACCCGACAACGTAGAATTTGCAAATATTCGCGACATATACATATGTGCGTGACCCATATCCATTAATTGTAAGTCAAGTATCAGATCAGAACCAAATTACATGGGCATTAGATGGGCGTAGACATATGGGGTACGTATTGTATGTATGTACGTCTGTCCATTAGCTATCCATGTTCCATAATTGATAATTAATATCACGCAACGGGCACGCGCGGGGATCATCGGTCGTCCATTGTAATTTCCTATTACAACGTCATCACAATTAATAAACCTTACTTTTGACACACAGTTAAATAACGCCGACAAGGTGTTCGGAGTGTTTTTAATCGATTAATTTGCCGAGATTTTATTCCATTTCGTACTCTCAGTGCGGTGTTTCATGAAATTGAAAATTATAACCTACGGCGTATTCGCGGTTCATTAAAATTTACCTGTTATTATACTAAACTATGCGTATCGTATTAACGCAAAAGAAAACATTGCAACAGTTTATGCTGCATGCTTTTACGTACACGTGTCTTACATAATACAGAGCGTCATACGATTAATCGCATTTGTCATCGGTAATTAACCGCAAACGGCAGGAGTAATGTAAATATCTTCTCGACTGAGATCCAGGAATTCGTGAACATGATTCATGAATGAGATTACTGTTGCCTGTCTGACTCTGGTGATTTAAATAGAACATAGTGGACGCATTTAAATCGACTAACAATGCGAGTACCACTCATTTCACATATTTCACGTACTTTCGAATTTAAATACATTCATGCTGCGATATAAGCAATATAAGCATTTGAAGAAGCTTTTACAGAAAAAGAGTTCGCGTAATCGGAAAAATGTCAAGTGGGGCGTGAAATTATCACAATATTTCGCAATGTGTATTCTGCTGGCAAAGTGAAACACATATGACGAAAGAATCCACAAAAAGCATCGAAAATGCAAAGCTATGGGCCAAGTACAAGAGAATGTTACATTGGAATAGGTTGCTCATTAACATAAACTGCATTTTACACAGGATTTGAGGATTTGTACTTGGCCCATAGCTTTGCATTTTTGATGCTTTTTGTGGATTCTTTCGTCATTTCCGCAAATTTTTAGATATCGACCTGAATCTTTCACTGTGTTATTGGGCTTCGAATTGCGCGTCCAACACGTCCCGGATCGTTTTAATATCTCAATCATTGTGGAAATGGCGAGCAAATTACGAAAATCGTGAAAAATCCTCAAATTCAGGCGGTTTTTTGAACGGCATTCGCTCAATTTTTGAGATAGCCGTCTGAAACTTGTACCATTGTTTTAGTTGGGAAATTCTACGGCAGATCAACATATAATAGTTGTGCTTTTCGAAAATTTCATTTTTGGCAAAAATCTGAAGGGGGTAGGTCAGGATTTTTTGCGATTTTCGTAAATCGCTCGCCATTTCTACAATTTTTTAGATATCAAAATAATTCTTGCACTGTCTTATTCGGCTTCGGATTCCGCGTCCAAAACGCCCCCGATCGTTTTAATAGCTCAAAAATTACGGAAATGGCAGGCGATTTACGAAAATCGCAAAAAATCCTGACCTACCCCCTTCAGATTTTGGCGAAAAATTAATTTTTCGAAAAGTACAACTATTATACATTGATCTGGCGTAGAATTTCCCAACTAAAACAATGGTACAAGTTTCAGACGGCTATCTCGAAAATTGAACGAATGCCGACTAAAAAACTGGTTGAACTTGACGATTTTTCGCGATTTTCGTATTTCCTTTGTCATTTCCGCAAATTTTTTGATATCGACTTGATTCTTTCACTGTCTTATTCGGCATCGGATTCCGCTTCCAAAACGCCCTGGATCATTTTGATATCTCAAAAATGCCGGAAATGACGAAGGAATTACAAATATCGCGAAAAATCGTCAAATTCAACCAGTTTTTTAATCGGCATTCGCTCAATTTTAGAGATAGCCGTCTGAAACTTGTACCATTGTTTTAGTTGGAAAATTCTACGCCAGATCAATGTATAATAGTTGTACTTTTCGAAAATTTAATTTTTCGCAAAAATCTGAAGGGGGTAGGTCAGGATTTTTTGCGATTTTCGTAAATCGCTCGCCATTTCTACAATTTTTTAGATATCAAAATAATTCTTTCACTGTCTTATTCGGCTTCGGATTCCGCGTCCAAAACGGCCCGGATCGTTTTAATAGCTCAAAAATTGTGGAAATACCAGGCGAATTACGAAAATCGCGAAAAATCCTGACCTACCCCCTTCAGATTTTTGCGAAAAATTAAATTTTCGAAAAGTACAACTATTATACATTGTTCTGGCGTAGAATTTCCTAACTAAAACAATGGTACCAGTTTCAGATCGCTATCTCAAAAATTGAGCGAATGCCGACCAAAAAACTGTCATAATTTGACGATTTTTCGCGATTTTCATATATCGCTCGCCATTCGCGCAATTTTCAAGACATAAAAATGATCGAATATGTTTCGAATGCGCATTCTGAACCTTAATTTTACGAAGCTTGATGTCAAAAACGTAACGTAACAAACATTTCTAATTTAATATGTTAGCAATCTGGATGTGTGTGAGAGGAAATTTCATATACTAACATATATAAAATCTACGTTATCAGCAGAAAAATTATCTCGCATGGTATGAAACATATGTTAGGGTTTGACACCGGGCTGCGTGACAGGCTGAACATGGAGATGGAGATGGAGAAGGAGGAGAGGAAGAAGACGACGTTTCTTACAAAAACCTCGACTTTTTAGATCAAAATATCTCGCGATTGGCTTGATGGATCATCTCGTAGTTAGGCTTAAATTACTCGGGTGGACGTCCCCTACAAGAATATCACCATAGTTTGGGGGAAATATGCGGATTTAATGCCGTTTGAATACCCCGAAAACCTCGATCAAATTCTTCCGGAAAAGAGTAGTTCAGGTCTACCAGTCGGGAACTCTTGTACTTGGCCCGAGTCAAGACCTTAACTCTTGATAAAGCTGTATGTAAACGTGTTACACATTTTTCCGCGTCCCTGTTCACGTATCCTTGACACAAATGTTAGGTTTACAATAAATTCGAATTTGATGCATTCCTCGAGATACAATTACGGGACTATGTGACTACAGGAGGCTGAGATACTTGTCTCGTCGGAGGAATTCTAAGTCCTGCCGCATCTGTGTTATGCGGCACGAGAATGATACATCTTACGCAAGTCTCCATCCGCGGAATTAAAGACCTTCGTTCCATTGATTAACCGTCTCATTCGTTTGCTATTTCATCGGTTTATCTGGGATTCGGCATCAATTGCATTAAACGGAAAATCATTCGCTAACAAACACTTGAAAAACGTATTCCACGAAAGTAACTTTAATCTTCGCGTGTTCAATAATAACAATTACTGCATAAAACACAGATTTACCGAGGAAAATTTTCAATCTTCTTAAATTCAATACCGTCCTAATTTTTCATTTGTCTTCCCGGTGCACTCTGAGAAATTGTTTCTTCGTTCAGACAACCGGGTAAAGTACGCTTGTAGGGATAGAACCGAGATTTTTTGTAATCCATCGATCCAACGTAGTAATTGTTTCGTTAGGATTAGAAAACAATATCGATCAGAGAAACTGTACAAAGTAAATTACCAGCCGGCGTTCGTGACGATTGCGTCGGTCAATAGTCTTATTGGTAACGAGTAGAATTTACATAAAATCGTTGACTCACTTGCACGACTGACGTTCACAGACGTGACGAGCATTTCGCATGCACGATGAGCATGTCACTGACTTAGAGCACGTAAACGAAGGTCAACAATAGACAGTTCCGTTTCCACGTTTGCATTTTCATATTTCCGAGACGAGAAACGGAAAATTTGTGTCCAACATTCAACGAGTCCCCCGGAAGCTTCTTTGAAACATACGTTTTCAACGCTAATCGTATTCTGTACAGAACTTTAACTTCGAGTATGTTAGAGGATGGTTTTTAACAGCGACGTATTAAAGTCACGTTTCGAACTTGATAATTCCAGATAAGTTCGGTTGAAACCGTGCTTAAATACTTTACAACGCTGGATACGAGGTCGAGTCGATTTTTAACGACCGTTTTTTTGTTGTATTAATTGCTCCGATAAATCTGGAAATAAAAGCTTTCACGACTGCGAGTGGGTAGATAAACTAAAACACGGTCGAATTGACGGAATTGTAATTGGCTCTCGAATCCGGTTAACTAACTTCTGTACGTGTAATATCACTTATCAAGTGAAAAACAATGTCAAGTATAGGTTTAAAAACAGGCGGAACAAGATTATCAATAATGAAACGAAGCTAGAGTGCCCTTCTAACTTTGCATGCGCAGACACACTTGTTTCTTAAGATGATAACAACGATGTTAGATAAATCATGTCCCACTTCCAGGAAGTAATTATCACCGTTATAAAACGAAAGTGTCTCGACTGGCAAGAATTCTCGGGGGAAAATTATATAAAAAAAAAATTACGAAAGTAACCTGCCACGTTGTTGTATTTCTCTAGGTTTTAATTACTCCCCTAACGTTTCGCATCTTTTTCCAGCGTAAACTCGTGTTGAATTAAGTTAATGAAACGCGATTTGCCACCTTAGGGGGAACATTAATGAATAGTAAATGATCTTTGATGCCGCATGAAGAGCATACTTGTGAACGTATTTAATTACACGCCGTTTGTTCTTGCCTCGAGATACTTCGGCTCGAGAAGTCTGACCCTATTCCCGTTGATAGTACGGAATTTACGGTGGTACAAATTACATGTCTTTCCGGCACCTCGTAGATATATACCACGTATGTATATATTTATCTTGACAATCGCTATTTTGGGTAGCGGGACACCGTATACCTGAATGCATCTCCTTCTTGAAGTTATTAAGACGTACTGTGTATGAAAAGTGAGTGGCTCGAACAACATAACACTTTTTAAGAAGCTTTATGTCTCACGATGTAAAGTGTCCTCCGTTGAAGATGAATAATTAAAAAAACATCTTCCAATTACTTCTCGTTTGCACAACTCCGGATTGCTGTCGCGCTTAAGATCGTATTAAAGAGAAATTAATGCTCGTTGCCCGTTCGTTTTCGTCATTAAGAGCTGCTTCGCGAAACGTATCTCGTTGAATTTTTCAAATTGAATTCGCATGCGCTTTTTACGATTTTCACCTTCCGCGTGTTCCCATATTCACTGCTCGTGGATGATTTGAAATATACTTGCAGCGAATTAACTAAATGCCGGTGTACCAAAGATGAAATTCTGCAGTATGAAATATGGTCGGGACGATAGTAAATGTGTCTAGGTTTTGGCAAGCATTTTATTGAAAAAGTTTGCCAACTAGGTCTTCCCGATCTTCGGTGCTTTACTGTTTAATACATATTGCACGGCCGGGAGATATATTTTAAAACTTATCAATGACTTTTCTTCGGGAATAAATGTTTATCGGAGGACACGAGCCGATTTCCCGATGAAGTTTAAATTATCATCAAAGACTCGTCGAGTTCGCGAGAACTTCTCTCGTTAAAGCATTTACGAAACGACGGTGGAAAGCAATCGCCGCGCAAATTATTGCATACATTTGTTTTAATTAGTAACTTCGTTTATAATAAAGTTTTATCGAAACACGAACCGCTTAATTCGCAATGCGCCGCGCTCTCGCCATCTATAAAACGTGAACTCATCCCTTAACACACACATCCACCAGAGTCCACAGTAATACCGACGTCAATCATTTCAGCAAACATTTCCTACGGCTGAAACGTTCCATCGTAAGTTAAAGATTAACGTTGGAATCCCAGTCCGTCACCTTCGTCGACGAACAAACGGTTCAAAGAGCAATCTCGCTGCTCAGACTTTCCCGTGAAAACAAACGGTAGGTGATTATAATCCTGTACTCTGAAAAAATCAGAACGTACATACATACACACATACATACATAATATACACAGACGATCTGGAAGGAGAATCAGATTCCTTGATTACACCGGGCGTTAATTATGTAAATCAAATATTTCGTGCTCGTTATACCGGTAGATAATTTAATTAAACAAAAAATATACACGTTATGGTAATTTTAGACGCGAGAGTAATTTCTACCGGCGTGTCATTATAATGTAACGCAAACAGTGAAACGAAGGGTCTCAAAGGAATTGAAATTCATATGTTGCGTCGTTGTATAATTGAAAATTTACTATTAAACCCACTGGATGACTCATGTTATTCAAATTTACGTAATACTCGACTTTCGACCGATATTTATCGCGAGGAAAGTAGAATAGCAGTTCGTATTGTTATGTTACGGGGTTGTACAAGGGGATCCAGACTGCGGAAGCTGCGGCAGGCGCCATGGGCATCGATCTGTTCCACTTCACCTTCCCTCAACCCGGAGGAACTCTATAACCAAGCATAGATGATTCCCATCGCTGCTGGACTTAAAAACTAACCAATTTGTATTTTTCTCTCGACGGGATTTACCTTGCGTTGTTTGCTTTCCAGCTTTCCACTCGTCCGCCATTTATTTGTACAGTTTTATCTGGCACGAATTTCTATTTCACACGGTATATAGAATCATCCGACGAGTATTTTCCACTATGACAAATATATTTAGAAATATCTTTACTATTCTTGGCGTCAAATATTTCTTATCTGAATGTATTCCAAACTTTGTTTTACCGTTTACACTTATAGTAAGTGTGTAGCTTTCCTTGAAATGTGTGTGCCAGTTGATTTGTCTCATGCACAATTCTGTTTATCGATTGGTCTAGTCGTAGGCTATCTTTTTAAATAAATAAATAATCCGCTGCTCCCGATCGGACATTTACCACCATCTCTGTACGAACGACGGAATCGTTCGTTCAAATAATTGCCTGCCAAGCAGAATCGGGAATTTTATCGCAACGACAAATGCCCCGCGGTACGTTACGACAACGTGTAGGCAATCCAAACGAACCAAGCAATTTGCCCCGGAGTCTGAGCCGGGAAAAGCGCATAAACCATGGAAAAGTTTCCACGCGAAATGACATTCGTCTGAAAGAAAATTATTGCCGGCCATGGAGTCCCGGCTTTAATGAAGGAAACTTCATCCAAGACACAGCCATGCTCGTTATGACAAGTTCCTTAACGAGGTCGAGTGAACTAGCTTGCTTGTAAACTGGAAGGGAAGCGATTTCACGCCAGATTATAGTTTTCCATCGATTGGGAATTTTATTCTCATATTTTTCAACGACCCGAGCTTTTATCTTTTAAATTTTTTAAAAGACTCCATTGGGACGTAATAATGTTACTAACTTGAAAATCCGATATGCATGCAAATTCACACTGCATCAATTTGAAATAACCAACAAGCAGAGAAACGTTAGAAGTAAAATAATTGTTTTGTCCACTCTAGTATCTTCGGTTGTAAAGTATAAACTTGCGCGACACATATTTCAAAAAGTTCTTGAAGGCTCCGGAGACGTTCGGAGTCTGATATAAGAATTTATGGGTCATCTCGACTGTACAAAACTTTGAGAATAGTTTCCATGAATATCCACGTGCATTATACTCACCGCATTAAAAAACGATTGAACATTTCCGCTGATGGTTCTCAGCTTTCGTATTTCCGACAATGCACCTCGAGATTCTCCGGGAAATTTATTTTATCGACGTTGCGCGAATGATTACCCGGCAAATTGGGCCTGTTCCATTATCTGCGCCCCGTATATTGCGGTACACGACGATCGTGAATTCCGGAGTTGGCCCGTCGTTGATGATAATAACGCAAGGCGGGTTGTGTACGTCGCAACTTGCTCAAAACTGCAACGTGGATCACGTAACTTTCGAAACACTCTCCGTGCGCCGACGGAAAGTTTAAATCGGGTATCGACAATCCTAAATGGTAGTATATCTATTGATTTTTGTTTTGTTTTATATTTATTAGACGCGGCGAGGATTGTAGTTTTAAATTTTCAGTGGAAGTGTTAAACGACACAGACCGATACCATAAATAAAACTATCCGCTGACTTCCGGGGTGAAATATATATGACACAGTATGCAATGTAAAAGCTTACAGTTCCAGAAAATATGCTTTACGGCCTTCCGCGCGTTTCTCATACGGTACACGTCCACTCAATACCGTTGGATACAGAAACATGGAAAAACGAGCGTAAAACCGCGATGGTCGGTTTTTATAGTGCATCTGTATTAACTTTCGGTTGAAATAACGGGCTCCGTAAAAAGAGGAATAAGTAAAAAGTACGTACTAGATTTTATGTATCGTGAAATTTTACTTTTTTTAAGCAGCTTCACGTCGACCATACAATTAGTATTAACCGGATAGTTTAGAAATTAAGTGGGTAAACGTGTTACGTTGAAGTATAGTACCGCGTTCTCAGAAAGTATCAGAAATATTCTTTTGTTCGTACGACCGTATTCAAACAAGTTTGTTCAATTTTACATGCAAAGCGGTTTGCTTTAGTAAAACCGTTCAATTTCCTCCGTCAGTTTTCAGGAGATGTAGAGGAAAAAAAATAGTTTAGATGATGGTTGCTCTGACCTAGTTTTATTGATCAGACATTTCCGATACAAACAACGTTTCAAACGAGGGAAACCTAGTGCGCGCATACATATAGCATGCCTATAGAAATAGTGAAACAATTATTCGAAATATCATCCCCGCAGTCGCGAATGGAAATTTTCAGTTCGTGAAATATGAATTATTAATAATTTGTATTATATAATCCGCCCTCTGATAACAAATCTAATGTTTCATTTCCTGGATTACGTTATACCTAGCACGGGTTATATGATCGAAATGTAATTTAACGAAAATAGGATCGAGTAATTCTACTCGACCGATCTACTTTTGCATTCGAAACGATACTTGACTTCGCGGAATCATGCAAAACGCCCCTTACATTGTTTCGTGGTGTTTGAACGTTTTTAGTCAAATAGCAAATTTATGTAAAATTCCTTGCGATTACTTCAAGTGAAATACGTCCCGTTTTACATATAATCGATAGTACCATTAAATTTCACGTTTATCCCATGAGTCGTTTGCACCACTCGGATCGCACGGTATTTCTGACAGAATTCCATTTTTCTTAGGATTATATTACAACTTACGTAATGACACGTTCAATTAGTTCGAAACACGTATCGTCATCAAGCCTCGACTACTTTACCGAGACAATAAACTAATACGTCTCAACCGCGATCCATTTCAAGTATGCACAAAGAGAAGCACGTTTCAAAGGTGAGTTAATCAATCGAGCAATGCGTCATGGGGCGGTATTTGCCATACGGATATAGGGCGGCTTTTAATTAGCATCCCAAGTCAATATTTTCCAGGGCGCAACGTTAAATCGGAATGAATTCGGTGGAAATAAACTTTCACGGAATATATATTCGAGTCATTCAACAGACTGTAAATTAGACAATTCGATGATGAATACTCCCATTCCATCTTCAGAAAATAGTAGAACTCAGGTAGAAACGTTCTGATTGATCGTATTAAAGTACACTGTTAGCGATCATTAATTGATTATTCTTCGTACACTTGACATAACACGGGACTGGTCATCAAAATCCTGTGTACACGCGAAATCCTCAGGCTTACGATTAGTATGCAACGCGGCAAAGTCCGTTCATTAAACGTAGACACATATCATTTCCTGGCATCTGTAGGGCATTGAAGCTACTTACTCGAATAGAATTATGCATGAGCCGATCATGAGGGTTATTGGATTTTAATCAAGATAAAAGTTCAGATTTATACTCGTTTCACCTATCCTCTTATTCTTCCATTGAAGTACACCACTCTTCGGTTCTCGCGGTCGACAATTTGTTGAAACTCGGGGTAGAGATAAGTATGACGTCTAACTGTTACCGGTGTTCCTTTTACCGCACTTTATCGTCGGTCAAGTATATTTCCTGTCAAGAGATACGCGAGAGAAATAGTAGAATTCTTGAAACATCGGACGGAAAAAGGAATTACGGTTTACTTAGATTGGATTCTTTTCCCCCCGATGAAATCTTGTACATCGACAGATACAGGGCATATAATCCCCTCTCGGCACTGTTTCTTTCGTTCATGGATATTTATTTTTAAACGGCTTCGACGGTCAGGAATGATTTCCGAGAGTTCTCGATAACATCGATAAATTCACTTGAACACGGTGTTTCTTCGTTATCTGCGAATGATGTACACGGCAATAGAATGTCCGGTGATCTCATCAGTTTCAATTATCGACGATTTTTCATCCTGCAGATATTTTTCTTCTCTTTGTCTTACACCGCGGATTAACTGCGAGAAAAATTCTTGCGCCGACTGGGAAAACTGTCGGGAAAGAAATTTATGGAAACGCGGAGGGCAAATTTAAATCTCCGACGGTTCTCTTTGACGTACGTATGTATTACCTCGTGGCGGAGTTTATGGAAAGAAATATGAAAGAAAATATTGGAAACGAGGCTCAATCGCAAGTCTATTGTAAGTGTCAATCACTGCCATGTGCAAACCTGATATCATAGTACACTGATAATGACGTGTAGTTGATATTCCGTCGACTTAATGGTAGCTCCGGTTTCAGTCGGACATTGCATACCCGTGGACAGAGGTATAGAAAAACAATGTATTTATAGTGTCACATTTCTCGTAATTCTTGTTGAAAAAGGATACGCCGAAGCTGCGGAAGTTTTATTAAGAATTCGGGATACGTCGTTGCGCGGATTTTTACATAATATCGAACAACGGGGATACGTACTCGGATAACTTTATCATTCCGCGGATATCAATATCGCGAGATGACATTTAAAGTTTCTTCGCGAATACTTGGCACGAATCGGATTTAGTCCGGGCAACGTAATTGAATCACCGTAGCCTTTTCCCTGCAAAAGAAACCGGACCCGGAACACGAACGAAAGTTCCTCGTATGTAAATTCTTCGAGGCTCGTCTTTGGAGGGTGTGTTTAAATATCATGGAAATTAATCAGCTCGATCGTCAAATGAAAACTTTCCAATTAATTATCGACAGCGGAAATTAATTACGAAAACTACTTTTCAAGAACGACAACTTTTCACGTCGACCTAGGAAAAAGTTTACTCGTGGGTGTAAGTACAGTCAAGAGCTATATTTTCGCTTAAAAATGTTTGTTAATACATATGTGACGAGTACTTGAGATGTCGGTTAATAATTAAGTGTCCCAAATAGATACATAAGTACCTAATTATAAAAGCTTTAAGGAAAACGAATTAGCAAAATTGCGACTACAAACATTCCAACTTTTTCTCTCACTCATCTCAGTTTCTAAAACCCGCTCTATTTTCACATTCACGTCGGTTTTATTTCTAGTACAACTTTATACGAGTATCCAACAGCTGCTGCTCTCTGCCTGCTTTAGCAAAGCATCTTACGGACCGCTTGAAAACATGCCGCAGTTCGTTTTGAGTATAAATAAATATTCGTATATTCCCACCATAACCCATAAGTTTATAAAACGATCTTCAATTAATTTCGAAGTACACTCGGTGCTCTTACGCTACGGGAATTATAATACAAAACACCGTTAAAAGCTTCGTCATGTAGAACGGTGAACCAGACCCAGCGACGTACTGATAAGCCAATTCAGTGTCATGTAACCATACGTGTATTAACCGCGCAGCTTTTCCGAACGTATTTCCTTTCGATAGCCGGGAATCCTCGGGGAGAGGTTCCAGTATGAAATTGAATTTGGTCGCGACGTGATCGTCATACGCCCACTGGTACACCGTATTCCTTTTCTAAGAGCGAGTAAAAGCAGAAAAGCCTCGAAGAGTTCGTAATAATCGTACACCGAGAGGAGAGGACCGCAAACGGATTCACTCGGGTGGAAGTTCAAAAGGGACGAGCATCGCTGAAGATCGTGATACGACAACGGGAACTTTGATTCCAAATGATCGGGAACACTCGAATCATTCGTGTTTAATGAAGCGATGAATTTTAAAGTTAACGTCGTCTCTCTAGCCCGAGGATGACTAAGAATTTCTGTTCACGTTAAAAGACTAATATCGTGAGTCGATGCAAGTATAATGCAGAATCAGAAAGAAACTTCGATGAATATAGTTGGAAAATATTAATATTAACGTACGAACTTTTAACACGTTGTAAACTCATCTACATGACAATATCCGCTGGAACAAATCTGGTTTTTCAGTTCTCGGTGTATCCGGGAATTAAGAGGGAAAAAATATACGCGTCGAATAATTTGAGGGAATTTTTTTATTACTTCATTTCCCTCGGTAATACCATATTTTTTATATAAATAATAAATGTTGGTGTGCTTCTGATAACGGGTACTTTAACGATCGATAAACATTGCTCAGCGAAAAATCAACATTTTTCACTCGGCGTACATATACGTACGTATGTAGAGGAGGTATCTGGATCAGCAGGTAAAGCGTAGTAATCAATGGAATGGGAATCGATAAATATCAAAGCCAAGGATCGTCGCACGCTATCTGCAAATCCAACGAAATTACATTAGGCTTTAGTACTCGCAGTTACTTAACGAAACGCGATAACCTGTGAAATAGTGCTCGTAAAGGGTGTCGAGGGCGGACAAAATGAAATTTCGTATTCTACAAAACCTTTCCCCAACATTCTCTTCGGATCATTGTTCACTACGTACTCGTACATATAACAACATAATACAAGTATACCAGGGTGTATAATAAAATTTGATGAAATTCCCATAAACATAGATCTTATAATTTATAAAATACATCTATCGATAAATTCGACGTGGAAACGACAGGATTATGAAAAAAATACACCCTATCTCGTTATCATACGTCACCAAAGACAACTCAAGTAAAAAAATGTTGAGGAGAACCCTTCGTGATAACAGATCATCTCGCCATTAGGAATACGTTCAACCCCTGCTCCCTCTATTATATTATTTTCTCGTTTAAGTCGGAAATCTTCCTGCTAGATTGCAGTCGGCATTTAATCAGGGCATTTCGCTGCCGTAAGGCGGTGCAGAAATTTATGCAGGAAACCGTGAGCAAGCGGGAATGGGAAAAAAAATGTGAGGCAGAAAATATCTACCGGGACGAAAATAACGCAAACAATTTTAACGCGCTGACATTAAATGTCCCGAATTCCTCAACCATCTTCCAAGCGATGTCTTGAACATTTTTCTTTTGAACCATTGCCAACAGTCATATACCTACGTCTAAACCTATCTCTCTTCCGAGAATTACCACCGTGTAAGAATAAATACACGGACGCACGGTTGCCTCTGTGAGACCTGGTGAAATTGCACGGTCTCCAGTCCCGTTCGTTTCTCAATAATGTTTAGCATTGTAGTCCACGGCCGGATACTACGAACCCATTCTATCTGCACGTCAAACTTGATCAAAGGGATAATTGGAAAAGCTTTGACTTCCGTATGCAGCTTATCGATTGACCTCGATAACGGTGAAATCTGTTTCTAGTTTTTATACCACCCCCGTAGTTTCCCAGACGTTTCCAGTAAGTACTCGTCCAAAGATGAATCAAGTTTAATTGTACGAGAAATCGAACGATTACGAAGAGTAATAAATTGTTTTTCCCCCCTTTTTCTGTTTAAAGTCAAACAATGTCGATCTGATTATTATCGATCTCATTGTTGTGATTGGTGGAGATTGTTATATCGGGTACGCAGCTACCAGAACGTTATAACGCTTAAGCTTTCCCGCAAATACCGCAACGTACAAGTATAGTAATTCAACCGATTAACGCGGATGAGAAAACACGTGTATACGCGTTTGGCTCGGAAATCGAATTGCACGGGTTGTTAAACTTGTTCAATGGCAGGTCGTCCGGTTTTCATTGAGCAATCGAATAATTATTCTGACGTGTAAGAAATTTCGATTGTGAACCATTATTTTACTTATTTGAGTACCTATCTAAACCACTACTTCCCGATTCATTTTCATGGTATTAAATACTAATCTTGTCTAATGATGTTCGCACGAAAGATATATGAATTACCTGTAATTAAATAAAACAAAACTCGATCACCAGATCAGGATCAAATCAATTGCAAAATGAAATACGTATCGAAATTGTTCTGTGTACTGAAGATAGTATACAGTGAACGAAAATAATAGCTGACGAGCAATCGTGTAACAATGGTGACATCGCTACAGGCACATATACGTTGTTTACTTGCCGGTAAACAACAAAGCTTTGTTTTGTTTTACACAGGAGCGTGATCAATTACTTGACTGACGATTAATCTCTCTGTTGAACCGGAAACGGGGTTTACTCGATTTTTCACCCCGAAGGACATACCATACCTATTTCTATTGTTGACAATTACACGTCTCGCGGAAATAACGGGAAAAACTGGGTCACCGATCGGTACACTCTTCTCCATTTTTTTTTGTTCACCGGGCTTTGTCAACTGAAAAACGAATCTTCGACGAGTCGAAAACTCTCGAGAATTCCCCACCTTTCTCTTTGACTGCTGAATAAAATTGCATCCCGATGCATTCCGAACTCAAGGGTGTCAAGAGAAATAACATTCTTTTCAAAAGAGAAATTCACGTACGCTTGAACGGCGCACCTTCCGCGAAGATCTTTTTCGATCAGAAACTAGGGAACATTTTTTTTAGCTACGCGAAACGATTGGGGGTAACATCGTTCTGCATATCATGCAGATATTCGGGCGAAACCGAATTCATGTGGCGAATGAACCTTTAATAATGCATGAGACAGAAAAAAAGTCACAGGCATACGATGAATATGTATGAATTGAATCGTAGTAAATCTGCATGAGTGTAGGTACGTAAAATATACTGAAAATCTAGAAGGCTTTCTTAAACAGTATGTGAATCTCGGTATAATTTCCGATGGGGTTTTCCATTATCAGATAGGTTCGTTACGACCTAATTAACGAATAACCGATGGAAAATATTGGCCAATCAGCGAACTCCGACAGAGTTCAGGAGACTACAGCAGAGTATTAATACTTCGTGCTAACGGGCCCCTCGATTTTGGTAGAGAACGAGCACTAACACAAGTATGACACGTGAGGTTGTCTGCTTCCATATGTGTGTACGTCAATAGTCCACTGTACCAATCATATTAATTGAAGAACGAAGTAATTTGCTGCACCACCATTTGCCCGTAGTGCACCTATTATTCGGTTACATATGTCGTAACGTTCATGTAACGTTACTGTGAGTTGTCAGCCGCAACATTAACGGATAATTTATGATAGAAATGTTAATAAGCTTTTCAAAAAAAAAATACCTGGGAATTAATTCATTAATTCTGTCGGGTGTTATTCCCGTAATTGTTTGATATCACATCAAGATTGCACGTGACTTAGTAGCTCACGCCTGTTAAGGGATTAACTTTTCATGGTATTAGGCTATAAACGTGTTTGTTATATCGGTGTACGTGATCTTCTTCAACGGGATCATTAGCCTTTGATTATTTATTCTAGCACAGTCGTGTCTGTGCAAAACTTTTCAAAGGCTCAAGTACCATTTTGGCGTGCGGCCAATCCCTGAAGTCTTTTGTACACAGACAAGTATTCATACAGGCTGTTTAAGAATCGTAATAGATCGAATGTGACGATTTTAAACTCGACCCACCGCCGCTAAATGAAACGCGGAATTCCAGCAACATTTTCCGCGACAAATCGTCCGGAACGAAAATAAATTTTTAACAAAAGTTCTTCCTCCTTTTTTTTGTTGTTGGTACTGTATTCTAATTACAGTACAAAAATCGGTTGCAATCCGCGAGATAAATTAACGATGAAAAATGGTCGAGTTTAAAATTATTTCCTATATCTCTGAATTTCCATATTCCCGGTAATTCGGCTGTCCATTTCAGCAATCCGATTGCCAGGTATTTTCCCTCTGATTAATCGAACGCCCGCTCTGTGTTCATAGCGCTCGTATTCGTATCGACTCGAAACACACCCTTACACATGTACCGTATGAAATCGAGTACAGGTCTATGTATATCTTGATCGCACATTCCGCGTGAACATACGTTAGTCCTGGCGTCGTTTAAACGATCGGAGAAGCTAGATTGCTTGATTCCACTGACGGGCAAATGACATTTTCTTCCGAGGAAAAGCAGGGTGAATCGTAATATTCTCTAACAAAATGAAGTCATCCCTCTCATTCTCTGAATTCTATTCTCCCTTTTTCTCTTGCATAGCGAAATCACAGGTTTTCTATTATTGCAAAAAGATACGGACTGCAGAACCCGGTAACGTAACTCTCGCACGTGTTGTAACATCTGCAAAGAAAAGTGGAACGGTAACAGGGGCAGAAAATATATTCCAAGACAATTTTAAAGTATTTACAGCCAGCCCGACGTGTGCCCTAACACGCGAATAGCAGATGTTATTCGGCAGGCTCCGAAAAGATACAAGAAATATCTCGTAGGAAAAGTTCTCGTGTCCCGGAAAGAACGGGTTTGATGTAAAACGCGCGGGAAAGCTTTCCAAATCGCCGGAAATCCTCGCGACTTAAAATTTCGTTCTCCGACGAATAAAAACAAGGGGAACGAAAACCGCCGGCAGCTAGCGATGAATCGTTGCTCGTCGCTACTTGATCCGTTGTAAACGGGAATTTTTGTTTGTGCGTACGAAGACGTGGTTAATAAAATTGGCAAATCCTCCGATCGGATTGGATCGCGGCGTAAATATCATTTGAGAAAACGCCGCAGTGGAATCGATCGCCCCGCGGCTTGTGACCCGGGATGAACGCACCGGGGCAAAGAGAAAGAGTCGCTTAGAACGAGGAAAATGGGGCAACACAATCGACAAACAGGACACGAAGCAGATACGGCTGTTTGGATAAGGGGACATCTTTGATAGAGGATAAATATGAACGTAGCGTTTTTTTGCTCCCCTCTCGGGTGGGTCACGGCTCGCGATAAAATGCGACAATCCTCCGGAATGTCAAGGTGTTACATTCGCGGAAATCGGAACGAATTCGAGGGATTTGGAAATATTGGAAACGCAGAGGTCCATGGCTTTTCTTTCGTACGTCTCGCTTGATCGAATTAAAATCTGCATATTCTCGTTTTTCTAAAGATCGATCTCCTGTGAAATGATAACATTATCAAAGGTGAACGAAGAAAATTCTTCGGGGAAATGTGTGCGAAAGATACTCAAACTATATGATATTTGCAGAAATTGTTGAACGGTACGTGTGTAAATGGTAGAATGAAGAATTATTAAAAACTTTAGTAGAATTTACACGGGAATTCTTTTAATTTAAGTAAATAGACGAGTGGATAAAGTACTTTTGATAACGGAGAAATATCATCGGACGAATTCATTTGCCTGGCAAACTCGACCGAAAAGAATCTTAAAAACCTTGCATACTCGTTCCAAAAGGACTTTATAACAAGATTGACCCACTTGCGCTTGTGTATGTATGAGGATGACCTAATTTGAAACGTTTTCTTGCGATGGCGGGAACATTTGTACGTTCCATTCCAACCCGTTCGTTAGCTCCTCGCGGGTTGGATATCTTTTTGAGTAGGCGCTGAAACTAGGAAAAGGATAATATTTATTATTTAGCTACCGGGAGCAGCGTTCCGGCGACACGGAAATTTGACGGAATGAAGATTCCATTATTACAAAACTTCTGTAGACGTTCGAAACTGTGTCACGGTGTTTTAAGGGCTCAGAGTTCCACGCCTGCGGCAAACTTTGACGCTATTATCCGGGAGAATCCTCACCGGTCACAAAAGAAGATTCACTTTGATTTATGACCGAGATCGGATCCAATCGGTTGAATAGGTCGTTGAAATCACTTCGATTGGACTTTCCTGTCTTAGGTACAGTGTACATATGTATATGTATACATATGTATATGTATACATATGTATATCTCTCCCTCAAATGACGTGAACTATTTTAAATGTACTGGAAAAATTTGTTCTTGACCTGTTTTATCTTTTATTTAAAGAGTCATATATTCGTTTCCCGATAAAAGACGGAGCGTCGATAAAACGTCTGGCGATGAAACTTGTAATTGAAATGAAATTTACCGTTTATCTGAATAGAGTTGTGCGTGTAACGAATTGTATACTTCTTCAATTTAAACGGTAGCGTTGGTATTTAAAGAACTTTTGTACAAATAAAAAGATCCTTAGAAAGATACGCAGTGCAGTGTCACTTGGGCATTACTTTCCCTGTGACGGTATAACGTATATTTCATCGCACATAAAATTACCATACCGGACAGTAGTAGTGGTTCGCGTGTGTGCGACACTGTATCGTCGTAAATACAGTTTCCACCCGGTGGAAGTTGAACTGAAATAAAATAAAGTCAAGCGACGAAACGGGAAAATCGCGGAAATTACGTGAATCCGAAAGCGGACGGAAAAGTTTTGCGTAGTCCTTCCGTTAACTTTCCGCCGGACGGATCGGCATAAAAAATGTATGACACAGTTCCAACGCCGTCATAAAACACTTGTTGTAACATTTGTCTTGTTTTCCCGATTCAAGCTGGCAGCAGTCGAATAATATTACTGCCAAGTGTCCTAGAGTGTATATGTATATATTCAACTTTGACCCGGCCCTGGCCAATCTTCCGTCGCAATCCGAAACCGACACACCCTTGAATCTTAAATACCCGTCTTACATCTAAGTTCTTACACGTAACGAACTAATCTATGCAACCCGAATTTGATTCCGGGGACTACTTTAACGCCGTCTTAATGCTGAAACAATATTACCGAGCACCCGGTGACCTTTATACAGACACGAAAATCTCTGTACGATGGAAACCCGATACAACCTGGTGCTGCAGGTCTACTAATGCAGAATTACCACGGGCAAACATAATAATAGTACTTTATAAAGAGATGTATAGCCGGCTGGTAACGGTATATAATAAATATACCCTGTTTACCAAATAATTTACCGCAGCACTGTACATACATATCGTAGAAACGGGTAAACATTACAGCCACGTTGTATACGCATGAAATCAACAAAGCAGAAAAACACATGGGAGTTTCTAACGAGACGTATCGGTTAATTATAGACAATGTAGCTTGAAACAACCCCAGGCAAATATCGATATGACTTTCAGGAAACATGGTGCAGAAGATGGTGGCACATCTCCCAGAGAAGTTTATCCTTGTCGACGAACAACTTTACGCCAAGTTTAAGTCCCATACTGGCGAAGGGGATAGAGGACTCGAAGACCGCATCAAAACAAACGAAATTGCCGAGGCCATTGAGGCGCCTAGCGGAAAAATCTCTGGTTCGTCAAGACACAGAAGTTTCCGGTAAGTCGTCTAATGGAACAAAAAATTGGCACGGTACCACCCGACGGCCAAACGGGAATTTTACGAATGCGTTTTATCGGTCTCCGTTATCACACGGCTGTTAGATTTTATTAAACTTTTTCAACAAAACGAGAAAAATTTCATAGCTTGACGTCATGTCAGTTTCGCGACACCGAGATTTAGAAACCGAGAAGACGAATATCGAACAATTCATCGATATTTGTGGCGACTGGGAAAATAAAAAAGAATACGATACGTAGATTGACGGAACGAATCGTAAATCTGTTTTTGTCAGGCGTCGTGTGTTTACTCTGATAGAAATTTTCAAAGATTGCTATCTTTCTCGCGTTATCCAGCATAGGAAGCTGTTGAATTAAATCGAGTTCTTAACAGCGCCGGGGAGTTCTGAAAAGCACATTTACCGAGGGTCTTTCAATAGAGTTCGCGCAAAGATCCTTTTAAGATTTCCGCTACGTGAACATAATAAGCCGAGAGATATACTTTTCATCGACCAGTTATTTATCAGATAATAAAGGGATTAAAAAGTGTATAGCCCGGTTACGTGTAGACATTTCGTGGTTGGATAGGGAAATTACACAAAAAAAACGTTTGATGTGTATATTAGATTTATTGAATATTTCCACTGATCATATACATATACATATACTCTTCGGTCGTTGCTAGGAAACCTCAAAATGAAAACTGTACAATCCCCCACGTAGATCACAAATGCGAAAGCATTCTCAAGCAAGGCGAAATAAAATTAGTTTCTAAAACTATGAGAAACGATACGATCGTCGGTGAAATTTTTCAGGAACATAAAGTTGGTTGAAAGAGAAAAAAAAATAGAAAGGAAGGCTAAGAGAACGAAGTGTTTCCTGATAACTTCAATTCGCTTGAGAATACACGAAAACTTTTTCCTCCACTATACTAACTAAAAGTGCTACTGAATCTATCGGATCTCCTTTGGCAATTTTCCCACACAATATCATAACAAACTAAATATATTACACAAGACTTCTCCCTTCGTTTACGAACTTTCCGACCGTTGATTCTGGTTCTCCGTCCCGTTCAGACTATCCTCCAGGACTTCGAACTCCTCGAACTCCATTTTACCAAAATCATCGCCGTTCTTCCAATTATTCTCATTTATTTGCCACCTGGACAATGCACTTCCCACGAATCTACTCGGATAGGTAGATTTCGCATCCTCCATATTTCCAAGTTTAAATTCAGCCTTGAAGTTTCGTCCGTCCTTGTTATCCTCCTTTTTTGGCTCCAAACCTATGACCACCGGTGGTTCCCTCTTCACTTCCGGGCTGACCCTTTCATCCTCCAGCTGCTGCTCCTTTTCCTGTTTCTCGATCGTCGTGATCTCGATGCTGGGTGTCTCGGCGATGGTGTACTGGCTGAGATCCGGTGCCCTGTCTCGATTCCGACACCTCGACTGACCCTCCACCAGCCTTCCGGTCAGCTCCAATCTGCTATCGCAAGAATTGCTCTTTACCAGACGAAATTTCACGTAGTCGTTCGTCCTGTCGATAAGTTTGCATCTGTTCCCAACGAACGGTGATATCAGAGGTCCGTTGCAAGTGTTGACCACCTTGCCGCCGTAGTAGGTCACCGAGGTGCCGTACTCCCTAATTTTCTTCAACACGTCCTGCGAGACGTAGTGACCAGGAACTCGCTCGTGGTTACCCTCGTCATCGTGACAGTCGAGTTCCTCGTCCTCGGACGAAGTACAGTGGGCACCGCTACCGGGATCAGTGTCAGGATAGTCACTGGACACCCCGGAACTCACGCTACCGGAGTCCCAGTTGTGGTGGTGATGGTGATGGTGATAACGGTTTATCTTGTTCTTCGAGGAAGTTGAATCACTGGGTGATGTATGACCGCTTCTGGCTTCGAACGACTGTGCCAGAATTCTTGTTTTCGAATCGCTTCGTGGACTATCCGGTTCATCTTTACCACCGGCGACGGATGTATTCGACGAGGCGGATTTCTCGAGGTTCTCGAAGAGTCTCGTCAGATCTTTCGCTCTACTGGAACACCTGGACCTACGATATTTGCAATATATAAAAATCTATCCGGGAGATAAATCATATCAGGGAGAGAAGAGGGAAACATGAAGGAGGCAAGTAATCAAAATTTTAATCAAACCATCTTATCTCACCTGGATCCCTCGTGCACTTTCTCGGATATCTCATCAAAATGACCGTCGTCGATGCTGGTCAGGTCTTTCATACTGACGCTCTTTCTATTTTTACAATCCCCCGGGAATTCTGCGTGCGATACGCTTTTCGGTTTTAACGTGTTCTCGAACATTCGTCGCACGTTTCTCACTGTATCGGGGTCCGGTAGCTCTTCGTCTATCAGTTCTCGGTTCACCCTTATGGGATGGTAGAAAAAGTGTTTCCTGATGCCGGATTGTTTCGGGCTTTTACCACCCGCCCCGTCCGCTTTCTCCGAGTTTCTCTCGTGTTTCTCGTTGTCCCCTTTTTTCTCGATCGCACCGGCTATTTTACACGTCGGTTCCGTCCTGACTTTTCCCACGGTGGATGCTTTTCGTTCGATGGTTTCCGCGCGAACTGGTTCGATGATAACGACGTTATTATCCAACAATAACTCTTGAAACGAATATTCCCGTAGATACTGCATAAGGCCCTCGTACGTCACATCCCCCCGGCCGCAATTATAGATATTTTTGCTGAACATGTTCGACTTAACGATCTTGTAACGAACGTGATCGAACTCCTGCTCGTCTTCCGGGCATTCTATGGAATCCACGCAGCTCTTGGATCTCGTTAAATTAGTATGGATTTTCTTATTCTCGTTCGTTCGCGGTGACGTTGGTTTCTCGATGCAATTGGACGTTTGATCGTCCTCGATACCGTCGTCGACGGATCGTCTCCTCGTATCGCTACCAGATTCCGAACCTAATCCAAGATCGGAACTCTCGGATCTCGCCTCGAAACCAAGGCTACCTTTCACCACGCTGCAAGCCTTGCCCAGGATGCTCGATGTCTCTTTCACGATTCTCTCGAATCTACCCTCGTGCTGTTTATTCCTCAGGGTTTCTTTGTGCACGGCTTTTTGCTCGAAAAAGTTTCTAGCATTCTCCACGTTCGCCTTTTCGTCGTTCTCTTCTCGAGTAACGTCCTAAAAAATAAAAAGTACAATGTAGATATACATAGAATAGGGGATAAATATATTTAAATCATTTCAGAATTTACCTCTACGTTCTTCGCTGGTGCTTCGTCAACGTCATCGATTTTCTTGCTTAAATTTGTCATATCGAAACGATCGTTTAATTCCTTCTCGGCGTCGATGTGATTCACTTCCCTCGGGGATTCCGCGATAACATCAATCTCAACCATAGACTGGCGGTGTCGCCTCTTCGTGACGTCATTATCGACGACCTTCAAGACCTGAGGTCTACGCGACATATCTTCCTGCTCCTCCGTGTCTGAGATCCAAATCGATTTGTAATCCTCCGCCTCCTCGATCTTCCGATCGGCCTCTTCCTCGCAGGGTGTCACCACAGCGACATCGGCCCTATATTTGTCTCTATCCGTCTCGGTTGACGGGGACGATCGCTGATCTACGAATTTCCCTGCGAAACAATCCGTCGAATTCCCGTCCCCGCGGAAACTTTCGCGAGATACCGGATATAATCTCCCGTTGGGTTCCGAAGGTGATAAATTCTCACTGGATTCCTCGAACGACTCGGATTCTTTGTAAACTACGCTCGCGGAGTCTTCGTGAAAATCGAGCGAGTTATTCCCCTCTTTCGTGGTGTTTTCCATACATTTCTCCTCGTCCGTTGCGTTGCTACTCGGTGAAGATTGTTCCTCGATACTCGGCGCCTCGCAATACTCCAGAGCTTTTAATCTATTCGCGCCGAGTATCCGTTCCTTCCTACGGATAAGATTATTATTCCTGGCGTCGTCCTCGTCGAACTCCAATCTTACGTTCGACAGCGGCAGAAGATTCAATACGTCGAAGTATTCCAATTCGTCGTCGTCCTCGAATAATATGCTGTCCAGGCTTCTGTGCTCCTTTCGTTTACGTTTCACCTGTCGCGTTAATCAGAAAATCTTATCGTGCACCGATTCCATTTGGAAAAAGAAAGAAAGAAAGAAACAGAAAAAGAGTACGAACGAAATAATAGTAACCAGTACATTACCTGTGTGTAAATACAATCGATGCTGCGATTCCCCTCGATGGGCCAATTGTCCTCGACGATGTCCACTAATCCGCTAACGGTGTCCAAAGCCTGAACGCTGCTGTAACGTCGCGGTGGATCCGGCCAATCAAGAATATTTAAACGATCGGGATCGCTTCGATTGGTCCGTGTGTAAGCCGATGAATCTGGAAGCGAGGCGAGTCCCGATGGAATCGAGTGAAGTCCACAGGCGGATCGTGAATGATAAGACTTCGCCTCGTTGAATCTTTCGTAAGAGTCCGAGAGGTGTTGCTGACTCTTCGATAGTCTGAAATACAGACGGCAATAAGATGCTCGGCCATTTGGAATAATCGGATTCAATGCCTCTTGAATCTTGAGTTATCAACATTGGAACTCCAATAAAGATGTAAAAGAAAAGAAATATATTAGGAGTTGAAAGAAAATTTCCTGATAAAGAAAATTACTAAAAAATTTGATGCCAAGTTTAATATAGTAAAATTCGTAATTATTTTTGCACCAAAGTAATAATATAAACGATGTTCGAAACGATGGCGTAGAAAATAATGATGTTTAGAACTTGTTTCCATTAAAATCGTGATATTCCAGAGGCTGGTGCAAGAGCAGTGAATTTCAAGCGCACGTTACCACCGACTGCGCTATTAGTGGCTTTAACATATCGAACTGGCCGCAGCGAACCGTAGAAGGATAATGGAAACAAGAAAGTTTCTCGAGCGATAGTTAAACTCCCCGTGACTTGATTTCTAACAGAAAATCTCACGGAACTTTACAATTCGGCGCCGCGAAGAGTGAATTCCGTACGAGGCATTCCTTCGCCATAGATAATTGTTAATTTGTCAACCCACGCGTATAACGTTACAACTATAGCGCCACGAATGGAATTTGTCGTCCTGTTCGTAGAAATTTAACGACCCGTCGTAATTGCTGTACCAACGGGCAATAAAGGCGGTTCTAATTAGATCGCCAATGTAACGCACTCGATTATTCCTTTAATTACACAAATTATTTCATTCGAATGATTCTATTAGCTAGCCGTCTGATAAACGGAAACGGGTGCGAGATACAGGAACCACGGATTCTATAATACAAAGTAAAAGTACGATTTTCTCATGTGAATATGTCTTATCTCAAGGATATATCCTTTAATTAACCAGCAACGCAACCGTATGAGTTCATCGTCGTTTTTCTAGAATTTTTTTCCTCACTTCTTTATCGTGACTCACCTGTCCTTCAATGAGTTTCGATCGATCAGTTTGGCCCTTGGTATCAGTTGATGCCTCCTGGGTATATCGAAGGTCGATTGTCCGAGTCTGAAGTGATGTGCCTCTCGATCTTGTCGAGATTCGTCCTCGGATATCACCGCAAGACTTCTTGTACGTTTCAAGAGCTTCCTGCGATCCTGTGTAGACTGCGCCGAATGAGACTCCTGTCGACTCCCTTCCCTGTAATTTTCATTACATTAACGTGCATACAGACGTGGCTCATTGTAGGAAGATGAATGGAAAACAATCAACGGCTACGAGATACGTGTACACGTCGTTATAATTATAAGCCAGCTTATGACGACGGATTGTCAGTACGTTGTTAAAGATAATCGAAAGGGGCAATGATACCAGGCGATTCGAGATATTAATAATTGAGAGAATCTATAATTAGGTTTATTGTAAGTGAATTATTAAATAAATGACGAAACTGGAAAAATGATATCGGAAAATGGGACGAGAGAATAGGTCCACTATGGAAAATCACGTTTAATTCTATTAAAAATGTAGATATAGATTTCTATAAATTTTTCATATTCCTTTGACATACTGAAATCGACCGTGAAAATGGGACCTATAATTAAACGGAATGTATGTAAAGTATTCTAGCGAAAAACTAAGACTTCGCAGATGAATAATTTAATTAGCGAGTTGTAAGTAATACGTAATTAAATTTGCGCAGTCAATTGTGCTCTGTTAACTTGACGTCTACTACGAACGAGGTAACAGGATTCCGGTGAGCTGTGAAATACACGACGAGAAATTAACGCGTTCGTTAACATACGTCGTTATCTACTCACTTACACGTCTACCGGACTTGTATTATTTTTATTTACAAGTCGTTTTCTTGCCATGTCATTCGCGAAAGAGAAAGAGGACAATGTTTATAGGCGAATTTTCTTTTGTAAAAGTCTCGGGTCGTAAGGCGGGTTATCAAATATTGCACTTTAGTGTTATGCACTCGGCGATGCTTTTACATCGTAAAGAAAGGCATTGTTTCCCTTCGCCGCGTGCTGCGAGATAGAACACGAGAATATTAAAAAAATCCCCGAGTCGAATTTCTACGTCTGTTGTTCCACGTTTAAAATGAAATGGAAATTTTCTTACGATCACTTCTGAACGCAACGTGAGTCTGATATCGAACAACCGTTGGTTTTTCTCGTGCTAATACAAGAGCAAATGTCGTTACCTTTGCACTCGCTACGTCGGCATTCAACACGTCGATATCATTCTTTAATAATGAAGATAACTATGTCGTACCTATATACGGAGCCCAGGGAAAAAGCAAATATCGCGAACTATGTAACGAGACGATTTTATCAAGTTTCTTCTGGAAAACCGTAACTCGATCGTTCGTCGGTAAAACCATTACGGTGATTACGATAGAATTTCGTCGCGTGTTTTTTTCCCCGTTTACAAACCGCACCGTCGTTGGAGTACGTCTTTAACGTTTTAATAGTAAGTCGGGCAGAGATTCTTCTTTCGTGCGGCTCTTTCGTGCAATTCACGCTTCGAACGCGTTTCGCATGAAAAGTCGAGTTAAAGCTCTCGTGCATATTTCACTTTACGTAATCTTCCGACGGGCGCTGTTCGACGAGAATAACGGACGAGTTGTTGAATAGTTCGTGGAAGATTCATATCGTTTTTAACCGTGAAGCATAAGAAAGGTTCGGTTATCCCCGATCGTCTATGTTTGTTGCAAGCGATACGCAGAAAGTTCTTCATCTCGTCGGTATTTAATTTCATTTGAATATCTTTTATGACGAATGAATGATGGAACGCGAATTTGAATGGAATTCCAAGACGGAGTTCTGGAATGTCTAAATTAGTCGCTCATTTATCCGATTTGCCTCTGTGTATGTATAGTGTACATACGTATTACACGTATACATGTGTTCCGACCTTTGACATACGCAGATATAGCCGGTGATCTATAGAAATTATGTATCGAGGGAGAAGTGTCTGGAGTGTCCCAGCTGTTGGAATCTAATAATAATTCTGATCGACCTAATCGACCGGATTACGGTATTTTTACGTCTCTGAATAGCCGCTAATGATAAACGTAGCTTGACATTCGAGACAGCGTGCAATTAACGCGTTTGTAAAGAGACAATCGAGCAGGTTTTTCAACTGCGACAACCGGTGACTGTGTGTCTCCCGCTGGAAAGTATCAATAACCGATAAATTATTATACTTTGCCGGATAACAGGGCAGATAATTATAATGAAGTCCACGGTGCGTTCGTGCACAATGCGAAACTGTAATCGTTGATGTGGTCACGCGAACGTTTACATGTGGGGTGTATCGTTGGTAACCACGCCTTTATGGATCTAATTCTCGCCGGACTACACCTGAAATTAGGTGATAAAATCCATGGAATATCTTTATATACGACCTATTAACACTGCTCGCGGAATCAGCAGTTGAGATACTATAGAAATTTTTAATGATCTCGTAAACCTGTGAAATGAATTAAAAAAAAAAGAAAAAGACAAAAAGATACGAGGTATCCCTATTGGCCGGTCGACGATTCAATAATAATTTTAGAACATTTCTAACGACGCTCGTTTCATACAACGATCTTGGATATCGCGAAAAAATTAACTTTCGACCGTAATTAGGCTAATCAACGGCGTGACAATGCAACTGGAATGACCGTCGCGAAATTTGTGTCAAGATTGCTCCGTGGTGAAACACACGAATTCGATGTTTACGGAGCGTGAATACAAACACGCGACGAATACTCCGTTCCCATGAAATATACATGTCGTGAACTTCTCGTTAGCGATCGTGTTTACAGTACGTCATTGTCGCACACGGTTTGCAGAAAATAGAATGCATCTGTCGTTCGTCGCTCGTACGAGGCTGTGTTTTTCCTGTCTTTCGTTCCCGCGGAACTTTTTTTTTATTTTTGTTCTCACAAAGTTTGCCGATAATATTTTCTCTTTTCTCCCGTACGAGTGTGCAAACCGTTAGTGTTCGAAAGCGCAAAACATCACCGGGACACTCTCGTTATATCTCGCACTTTGAATATCAATTGATGCTACACGTTTGGAAATCTTTGTTTGATAAAAAGTGCGTTTAGAAAACAGAGTATGGACTCTTCATTCTCTCAGGATATATATGTATATATATGTGTATATTTGTTTGCATTAATTTATAATCGATCGCAATTGTTCAAAGAACAATCTGCTTCTATAACCGATGAAATTTACGTAAATCGATAAACGAGTTCGGTTTCGCGATACTTTGACTATTAAATTGAGATTCGAGTACGTTATTGATAATATTACACTCGCGCAGTATTATTAGCATAGTCGTCTACGCGAACAAAGTCATCGATAGGTGAGATATTATGTTTTCAATTTTACGCTTTCCGATCGATACGTTTCAAGCTGACGGTCGTTAATCGGACGATATTACTCGATAGATCGATGTCTTAATTAGGAAGGGAAATATTTATCGATTTTCCGATCGCTTGGTAATAAACGTGTACTCGTTCCCGTGGCTTTTTCCGCTCGACCAGCCACCTGGTGGAAGAAAACGTGTCCTTTCGACCGAGTGCCCGTCTTAAGAACGCGAATCCTTGAAGTCAGGATGCAAATGGTTGTATCGTCATCTCATTGTGTTCGTCTGAGCACGGCGGAGCGTTACGTAAGATTATCGTCGAGTTATCTCGGCCACCTAACCGAGGTATTTTTCGACGCATGTAAACGCAGAGACGTCGAATCAAATTGCGTAGATTTTTTTTCGGAAAAAAAAGACGATCGTGATACTGACATAATTATGTATCTAGTTTTCTAGGTTTATTTTAAATATGATTAAAGTGCGAATTAGAAATGAATCCACGCATTTACTGGTCTGGGGGTCACCGGTGACCGGCAGTATCGAATTTATTTGAAACAATTGATAAATTTCAAATAATTTTAACTTTACAAAAACCAATTACTATTAAGGTATTGAAATTATAGTTAAATAGACAACGTGAACCATATTTTCAAAAGTCGATAGGTAGGCCACGAGTTAATCTCGCTTCTGCGGTAAATTAGTAGTATTAGTCTTATTAGCAGTTTCGCAAGGAAAACACCGTCGACTGCGGAATCGATCGCGTGCAAAAGGGCGTACGAATTGTGGCAAGCCGGCTTATCATAAAGCAAGTTACTCTAATTAACCATAAACTGTACAACGTAAGTCAAAGAATACACGATACCCGGTGTGTAGAAAATTTCACGAAGCCTTCCACGATCACGATTAACATCGTTCTATCATTAATCCTATATTCATCCTATTCGACCTAATTTTTTCTTCCCGCCACTCTAAATCATAATTAACCAAACCGCTTATGAAACCACCACGTGCAAACGATTCACGGAACATAGTTTGCAATGGTCTCATTGTAAACATCGGGACAATTTCTCACGCAACCGTCGCGCACGTATTATTAAACGTGTCTTACGACGAAACGATAACTACCGCGAGAAATCACGTTAACCAACTCAACCTATCGGCCGTAGTCAGCCGAGTTTTTGCGATACATTATTTACCGTATCGGCTATCAGAGCGGAGTTTAACGATCGAATAAAACCCATCGTTCATTATATGAATCACCGGTCGATAATTGTTGAGAGAGTCCATTATCGAAAGCTAAACCCGGCGATTGTTTCGATTACACGGCGTACGTACAATTGGTGCGACGACCGGCGTCGCGTAACTGTTCATCCTATAAAGGAGGGCCCGTAGAAGTATCGGAATTGATATCAGCTTCCTGTCGATCGTTGCACCCGCATGTACATCGATACATACATACGTACGTACTTTGCGAAGAAAAGACCACCGGATCTGTGCGAGTGGAGAAACGCGGCAAGAATATCCTATGACAGACGAAGGGGGTGGGAGAGGGGAGAGAACCGGAAGAAGTTCCACGGTCTGAACCGGAGTCCATGGCGAACATCCTACCGAGGGAAGCATTCGTTCCCGTCAAAGGTTCACGGGTCAAAGTACCGCGTTCACGTTAGAAAGTGTTCGAAACTCGAAATCGTTGTTGTTTTCAAAGCCACCTCTCTCTCTCTCTCTCTCTTTCTCTCTCAACGGTTTGTTGAATACAATTCCGTGGATCCGGTAACGGTCACGTTGCTTGCAATTTAATGTTGCTACAGCCGCACGGGTGGTTGAAGTTTGTCCCATTAACTTGTAAATTAGTGTTACGCAATTAGAGTCAGGAGTAGGGGGTGGTGGTGGTTCTCTGTTGACACGTGGTCTAACGTGTGAATTATAGAAACGTAGGATTATAGCTTCCGGGCTTGTAATTTTAGCGTGTCGTTAGTTTACAGAGAGATACGTTTCGGTTGTCCGACCTTGAATCGAGGAATCTTTAGGATTCTTTTTTTTGACCGCGTGATCCGATAGGGAGAGAGACAGTGAGACAGAGAGAGATAGAGAGAGAGAAACACATGAGTACGTTTGCTTTTGTACTGTTTAACGAGTACCGCTAACATAAGCTACCAGGAAAGTGCAAACCAACGATAATTGATTACCGCGAAGTTTCAACAGGTAAATTTGCACCGTCCAACTTGTAACGCCGATTGACGTCAGACTTGACTTACTTCGCGCGGATCTGTCTATTTTTTTTTTCTTATTCTGTTTCACCGAGCAAAGACATCCTGTCGACCTTCACTCGCCACGGTCTCTTTGAACGTAATGATAAAACATCGATTACGTAATTTCCTAGGGAATTGAATTTTATGAACTAAAATAAGAGACCGTGACTAACGATGATCATTTGGCACGTTTAAGACAAACCGCTTGCTGTGCCGCTAATGACGCATGTAGAATGCAATTTAACATAATACTTGTCCCGGTAAAACGAAGCTATTTCGATCGACGTGTTATCGGACATCCTATCAAATGTACCAGGTGTACCGGATACCTCATTATTTCCTATTTCCACGCATCTGTCGCACCCTGGCGAAATTATTTCAATTTCAACATACAATTCCCTATCTACCAAACCAGTCTGATAAATTTCAAAATATTCGTCAAAATATTCCTCGTCTTACCCGAGGAAAAAAGTAGACCGCGTTAAAACTCTCGGTAAGTTTCCCGGGACTCACTTGACCGGCACCAGGCGGAAATAAATCACTCGCGACAGCAGGAAGTGTTCTCGGTCACACGCTGGATCGGATCTAGAGCGATCACTGTGTTAAGTCTCCAGGATCCAGCTCTTAGGCGACTCCTCCGATTGCCCGCGATTTCTGACGGCTGACGCCGGCTTTTCACTTTCTCGTTCGCGCATCGACTGACGGATATCGTTGTACCTGCCCGGCCGATCGCCACTACTGTGTGTGCACCTGTTCCCCCTGGAACAACGTGTACCCGCGTGTGTCTCCGCTCGGATTGTCCATCCGTAGTGGGAGTAAAGGTGTAGGTACCATAGCCGGGTGACGTCACACATCTCGCGACGGTCGCGTGAATTTTTCACTTGAGAATCTCTCGAACGACCGTGAAAGGTTTGCACTTTTCGCATGGAACGAAGGAAAGATCTTATTCGTGGACCGTCCGGGATGCCGGTTTCTGGATTAATCGGATTAAACCTCGGCGGATTTCGAGCGACAGCATAATGGCAACGACGAAAGTGCTCGACGAAGTTTCCATTTCCGCGGCATTGCGATTCAATTACTCGGCGGTATTAATTCCGCGATACTCGTGTTGGAAATCTGGACGGACAGACGCGTAGGAAATGTCGGAACTTTTTCTCTTTGGTATAATAGTTTATTTCTGTTGAAAGTTTTTCCTTGTGTATATAGGTATATACGAGGAAAATATAAATTATATCTATATATATATAAATGTATATGTATCTACAGCGACGGTGGAATCACGTCTGGATAATATAAAAGAAAAAGTGGATGCAGTGTGTTACTCATCGTGCCATTCAAATCTCTTTTTAAACAAAATTTTTTATTAACCACTGATTTATATGTAATGTCAAACAAGACTCGTATAATGTTCGAATCAATCAACGTAACAGTTGCTTCATATTCGATGTTAATGCAATCTGAATATTAGTCATCATCGAGCGAAACGTTCCAAGAACATTTTTAAGGCTGCCGGGAAGAGAAAAAACACATATTCCGTCATAAAACAATGGTACACGGCAAACGTTATTATTCCGAGCAGCGACGATGACGTGTCAGGGTTGTCTGCACAATACTAAATGTCGAAGACCGCGATGATAGTCGAAGGACTTAGATATTATAATCGCAGTAGCCGAGGGTCAAATGCCAATGACCGTGTGCCATATTCGGCGAGAATTCAACAAGGACCTCATTATACACTTACAGGAAAATCGACAAACGTATATACGGGCGATGAATTATCGAACCCTGATGTAAACGTACATTGTCAGTTCAAAGCAGATCCTTTTGAAGACTATTCGAGACCTCTATCACGACTGTATTCAGTATTAATCAAACGACTATTCTGAAAGCTTAGACTACTGTGTAAAGTTCAAAGAATAAGAACACCTTCGACTAGAATATCAAAAAAGTTTCCAACGGGGATACACGTGTTACGTAAAGTACAAATACATCGTGAAGAAGTAATCCGTAGTAAAATTATACAATCTCATTTACATAACAAAGTGTATATAATAATACTGTATAGTCACGCGAGATAAATCAAGAATTTCGGTAATGGCATAAAATCTCTGTTCACGGTGAACAGTTCTCTATTAAATAATTCGAAGGGAATTTTGCGTTCTATGCACACGGAACTTCGCGAATTTTTTTGCGAGTTCGGGAACATGGAAAACCAGTGCAGGTTTGTGGTCTTTCGGTCTGTGGACAAGAATGCGGTGACCCCTGAACTTTTGCATAACGCGAAATTTTTCGCAGTGGGTATCGTTGGGCGAGCTGCGACGAAATCCTGGTGACTTACATACATTATCCTGCACGTTGAAGGTTCCTTTCGGGCTCGGTCCCGAGTCTCGTTCGCAGTGCGCACATTTCGCGTAGAATTATCCCCCACCGTGGGATTTCCAGAAGATTTAAAGTCACGACATTATGTCAAGGACGCCGCATGCCAGGCAGAACCAGTCTGTTTTATATCCGCCACGTGCAAAGAATCGAGTATGATTTTCCTTTTCCGTCGGTCCGGAACACTGTGAACTATCTCGAATTAGAAATCTGTTAGCTGTATTTTTTCTTTCCCTGTTTTTTCCTCTTTGTTTTTTTTTAAACACTCGGATTAATCGAACCGTGCCACGGGCGGTTGAAAACAGCCGGTTTTAATATATGGATCGATACGGATACCGGTTACGAAATTCGAGTAAAAAAGTGATATCTATAGCGTTGACAATATTAATACCGAACACCGTTTCGAACAATTTAAATCTCCGTTAAGCTTGCGCGACGGTATTCTATCGAATAGCTTTGAAAATTACGTTCAGAGTCTGAAGGGAATTTTGACAGAAATTTGCAGCGCGAGTGATTCTTAATAATACCTAACTTTAGTGCATGTTTAATCACACTTAAAGTCGTTGTTAATTACCGCATACTTCCGCTTGAAATCAAGCGATCCTTAGGAAGTATACTACGAACAAACGATCAAAGAGAAACTTTAACCGAACCCTTGCCAAATATTCATTTTCACGTAAATCGTGGCAATTAAAAAGTTTCCCGCCAAAAACGAAAAGTGAAGCAAACTTTCAGCGGATTTCTTCGAATTCATTTTCCTCGTCCAATGTCAAAAATCTAAATCAAGATCATAGATTCTTTCAAAAGTCCAGTGTCCGGTTCTCGACCCGTACCTACAGAGAATTTCGTTTTTCATTTCATGTGCAACGAGTCGCAAAAGCCAGCAGCAATGTCACGTGAAACCGCCGAGAAGAAAGTGACCGTGGTACTTGGCCTAGGTGCCACTTACACTCAGTCGGTTGGATATGCACGATACGACACTTTCTTAAGGGATCGGCCGGCTTCTGTTTCGCCTCTTTCCATTCGGTTCTCGTTTCAGACGGACACTTATTTCTCCCGCAAACACTTTTATTATCCACGCGCGAGGACCAAATGGAGTGGAAAAACTAAGCCCCTAAAGACTATCAAATGCTACCTTATCCACTCGAAAATCCCTAGGATAGTAGAAGCCACTATGGTGTCTTTATTTTATTCGCCACTTTAGCTTGCCAATTTGCTAAATTTCTTTCAACTCGTGTCTTCCGTTACATCGTGTGATTTGCACCATTAATATCCTGTACGCAAGAGAATGCGGATAAACGTACGTTAAATTCGAATTTGTTTCGATAATCAGATAACTAATAAGTGAATTTGTATATGATGAGATAGTTCAGGCAAAATTGCTCGCATGTTCCCTAACGACCCAGCATTCATCCACAGTTTCAGCGCGTATCGCACGCTTTCTCTGACGACTTAATGCAACGCTCGCGTTTTCGTATTTCTCTTAATCAAAGACGGGTCGAAAGAAGAAGGATAATTACGCGACTGTCAGCCCATTGACGGTCTGAACGGGCGTTCAAGTGAACAATGTCTGAAAGATTAATTAACTGTTTCATAAAGTGCGTTTCGTTGATTATATAACTGGTAATGAGTTCGAAACTATATCTTTCGATTGTCTATTGTCGCGATGTTATTTTTTAACGACGTTTCTCGCATGGAAATTACCTGATATAATAGTCACGTCACAGAAGATACATACACCAACAATATTTCGCCGATGTCTCTTCTCTTTATCGATGGAATTAAATATGAATAACCACGATCCGCCGTCGGAAATAGTTGCTATGCGACTGAGGAAGCAATGAAAATAAAAATCAAAAGACAATTCCGATCCCCCCTTGTTTCCTTTCCAGCCGATGAATCACTAGGTTGTCGAGGAAACCACTTTACCCCGTGCGAAACACAACACACGCGTGACACGCGTGAACCAGACAAACCTGTACTACCCTATCACCTGCCCGCGTTCGAGTCACCTGGGAACCAGGTGAATTCGTGATTCATTTCTGTCATAACAACGCGGGGGTGTAGAAATTCAAAAATTTCAATTTGTACAAAGTCGGAATGGTAACTTTATGATAATAGTTACTCATGAGATAATTTTTTTTTTAATTTCTATCTTTTCTTCGACAGATAAATTGTAATTAAAACAAATTTAATGTTCGAAAGGAAAAACATTTTTAGAATAAACATCATGCATCGTTTTCTATCCACCTGCGTTTTTCATCGTTCTTCCGGGACTTTCGTCATTCCGCGAGTAAGCGCTCAATTTTCTTTTTAATCTTCTCTCTTCACGAAATACCATGCGCAGAGAACGCGCGATAGCTCGACGAACGGAATCAATTAAGACTTCATTAACCGAAACGCAGTTACGGATTCCGCATGGTTGCCGATCCACGGTTTATCGCGGGAGAACACCAGAGAAATTGACTTCGTGAAAGCGAGAAGTAATCCGAGAAGTGCGTGTAATATAACCCCGGGGTCATTGACGCCTACGAAACATCGGAATCGATCGAAATCACTTTCGATGTGTATACTTCATTCGCGGGTGCAAGGAACGGACGGCGTGGTTGCGGTGCCAGTCGGGCACCGCAAGCTGGAAAATCTCGTTGTATTTAGTAATACTTAATTAGAGAGCAAGTACATACATACATAGGAACAACCACCGACAGCCACGGTGGTTTGAATAACATTCAGCCGCGAAAGTATCTATTATAAGGAAACTTTTTTAATTATGTATCCAACTGGTTGGAAGCGCACGATGGTAAAAGAAAAAATAAGAAGCTTACGCGAATAACGACTCTCGTGCTTCTTTAATACGAAATAAATGTCCCGGTCGTATAGTGTATACGAACGAATACATATTCGAGATACGATAAAAATTCTGAAAACATGCCGGACGATTCACATCCGATCGAGGAAACGTTCTTACCTAATGGGACATCAATTTTAATATTTCCACGCTTCGAGGATGGCTGCCTCTTTTTACGTAACACCCTATCCACGATAGGAAACAAAAAAAAAAGAACCGTAGTATACATCCGTGCGTGTAACAAATCTATTATTACGTAAACGAAAATCTGCTCGAGGTTAGCCACAAATTGATCCTAAGTCGAACGATCAACAAATGACAAACTCCGTAGATCGCACCTACGAACTATAGGAAATGAAGCAAGACTGGTTTATCGTCTCTTTGACGAGTGTTTTTTCTTTTTCGTCCGCAAAATAGGATGGAAAAAATCCACAGTTCCCAAGGCAGAAGATACTCGCGGGAATCGAGAAATCGAGAACGGAGTTTTGTTAAATAAAATGGAAAGTAGGGCTGGGTGATTCCTCGTTGCGTGATCTTTTTCCCCGGCTGCGGAAAGGTCAGGAAACCAGGCTACGAAACGACAGGAAGTTACACAATAGGGGACCACGTTCCTGTTCGCACAAAAGAATTTCATAGACGTCGATGATACCCCTAGGACAACCATCGACGTATCGATTAATAGTTACATATCGCACTACAGTGTCGGGACGTCTCGTAACACACTTTTACCAGTAGTTTTCATAGGGTTTTCGCGGTAAGAGCAGAAACTGTTATCCGTAAACTGTAGCCTACATAAAGAATAACGAGACGAGGAAAAGTTTTCCATTCTATCGACGGAATCGCGCACGCTTTCGTTACGAAATCGGATTTTTTTCTCCACATTTTTACGACAGAAATCTAACCGCGACACGAAATTCACCGCGTGATTACTCGCCGCTCGGATGTTAATCGTGAATAATCGTTTTTTCACGTGGACTTTTAGTTGCCGTCTATAATCACGACCACGATTACCACGGCGCTTTGATATTAACGTACGGTAATAATTTAACAGTCTATTCTTAAATCTTAATTCGGTTTTCTACAGTAAATGCCGTGTTCAACGGACTTTACACGCACACGATGACACCTACGACCTGTCGTGCACGTTACAAAAAAAAATAGATACGTACAATCCGTCGCGAGATAAACGTGACAAAATTAAACCATCCCCCCCCCCTCCCTCCTCCTCCTCCTGCGTTATCGTACCTGGTGCATTCCGGGCCGTCGACGAACTCCATCGTCACCTGGCAGTAAACGATTTTCACGGCGAACATCGCGAACGCACCCGGCTCCCTCACCGCGTCACTTTTACACTGACATTCATTCCCCGGCGGATTCGCGCGACGCGTTTTCGAAACAGAAATGACTTTCCAACCGAGCTGCCGCGAGTGAATTTCGATGTGCAACAGACACACTTATTGTCACGGCCCTTTGTCTCCTGTCCACGCACACCACGCAGCTGCGTGCATGCCGGTGAAAGAGAAAGAGAGAGAAAGAGAAAGAGGAGAGAGAGAGACATTCGTATGAAAAAACGGATATCCGGTGTTCCGCTACCCCGGTCTCTTCACTGGTCGTGCGGTTTGATTCTTGTTTTTTTTTCATTCTTTCAATCGCACTGTGCCACGTTGGGTACAGTATTAACTGCACTAATTAACTATGCGGCCTGCGTTACGTGTATATTAATTTTTCAATTAGGCTCGATCTTTCCGGAATGGTACGTATGTTCAGCTGGGTGTTTTTATGTAATTGCCACGCGATTGTATGTAGATGAGTGGATCGTTTGGAAATCAATTAATTTGATTGGAATTGCGAACAAAATGGGTCCCTCCCCTTCCCCCGTTTGGCAGGCGAGTACGATTTCTTGGTAATAGATTATTCATCAATTTCTAGCTCGATGAGATGCGCAGCTGGATCAAAAGCGGGATGGAAGTGCCTTAAACGGTAGCAATCTCATTAGTGATACTCCGGATACGGGGATAGGAAATTTCTCGAGTTTCTAGAAGTAGCTAATTAGCGGAACTGCGACACGCATATTATCCCCGAAGATTCCTCTGACGGCGAAAATACTACGCGAACAACGAGGCTGCAAATTCTTGCGAATTGTCGCATGCGAATTTCGAAATACTCCTAATTGGTCGTTTCGCTTGCGTAATTAGAAATCATGGGAAATCACGTGGATAATTACGTGAAAAATCAGGTGTCAATCGATATCTTTTTAATCAACGTTATGGAAATCTTAATCGTTCATTCGTGCGCCGCGAATGGAGGTGGAAATCGTTCCATTTTACAATAGACACCGCGTGAATTAATAATAGTCGGTGGAATAAAAAAAAAAGACACTGCCGTCTGAAAGCAGCGTTTAATCCTTGATTCTCCTGTGGAACCGTGGAATACAACACAAGGTCTCGACGAAGTCGCGTAATTAGACCACAACCGTGCTAATAAGCGTAGCCTGACCGTAGCGAAATTGTACTAATTAACTATTATTCATTATTAATCAGAGAACGACGTTATCTCATCAACGGGACCATCGGTCGGTTTTCGTATTAAAAACGCCGTACTTACGGTTTCTTCGATACCGGAAGATCGACGAAAGATATACATACGTATAATATCATACATATGTACATACACACCGAGATGTATATTTTCGCAGATCGTTGAACGATCCTGAATCACGAATCGCACGTTTTTCCATATAATTCATTTAACATTCCTTGGGTCCAAATAACGGACGATCTTTGCTCTAAATAATATAAAAGATTCTCGAGTGCAGATTAAAAGCATAATATCTTCTACGACCATCGCACGTAATTTCTGTTCCCATATTTATGCTTCGTGAAGTTACAAGCGATTTTTAGAGTTCATTACTAATCTGGGACACGCCGTGCTCTCTAAGTATCATGCAGTATAATTAGGGTACGGTTGCGTTGATTTTTTCTTTTTTTTTTTTAACACAATTCCGTGCGGTGAATAAAAAAATTTCTCTACTCACCGGTGGCATTTTTGCCGTTGCCGCTCCTGTACCCATAATGCCTCTCCAAGAGTATGAGTTCCACTTTGAACGCCGCCCATGATCGACCTGGTAATCGTGGAAAAAAAAAGGCTAATGACAATTTCATGTAGGAGCAAATACCGGGGACGCGATTAATGATTTTCCTGAAATTATTGGACATGTGTGTTACGCAAATTCGCGGAACAGTGTGTTTAACGTGTAAATTCACTGGAAACCGCAGGTTGTTAGTCGTTGTTTATTCGTACGGATTATTTATCTGTCCTCGAGTGAAAATTAATGGACACATTGTAACAACGAGTATAGGAAGTTGAATCGTTAAATCTAATACGTCCGATTTAAAGTTCCATTTATTTCACCGATTAAACCGTCCCGCCGGTTATAGAATTCCATTTCTGGCATAAATGGATAACAGTAAACCTAAATAAAATTATCATTCGGTCGGTGTATTTATTATTTGCGGTTCCCGTTACACGTACTGTTAGAAACATTCAATTTTTTTACGTTTCCCCGTTGTGAATCAATTTTTCTCGTTACTCGTATCGGATTTCTTTCTGTAATCAATTTGAAACAATCGCCCGCGGTGGAAAAAAAGGAAAAGAGTTCGATATTTTTTAGTTCACTCTTCCGTTCTAGGGGAAAAATGAATTTCAACGTGAAACGTCGGAAACGGATTTTTTATATAAAAAAAAAGGAAAGTTTCGCAGTAAAATAATGGACTAAACTTTTAGCGAACGCATTTGAGGCAATAAGTGAAATAATAACGGGGCGCGTGTATGTGTATTCTGGGCTGGATAAATGCATTTGCAATTCCATGTGCATACTACTTTGGATCGTGAAAGTAACAGAACCACCACACAGGTGGCGTTATGAACTGAATCCTTCTCGCAAGCAAAATCAATCTCGAAAAGATAGAAGAATCGGCGAGCGTCTGCTAAATGTATGTTTAGTTGAATCGAAGGTTGTTCCTACGTTCATTTTGTCCAGAAAGGGTCTTAACCACCGGTTTCGACCCAAGTAACAAAATCCAAAATGAAAACAGAAAAAACAAGACTCTCCCTTGTTTTATATGAGTTAATTATCACACTACTTTGTAAATGAACAACTGTATAATCCAGTCTACCACAAAAATCATCATCTTAGTTCCCTTGAATAATAATATGAATTTCCGTAGTTTCTACCATTCGTGGAGAGACCGACCTGGATCAAAATTAATTACCCAGATTTTATAATCCCGGCTCTGCAAACTCCCGTTCAAAAGCCTTTATTCAGAGAAAACTTTCTATGAAAACTTCTCGCGCCCTTTAATAGAACGCTGTCGTAAACGTATCCCGGTGAAACGGGGGAGAGTACGCGATATTCCGTGGTACCACAAAGTGGTCGGATATAAAATTCACCAGGTCTACAAAGCAAGCAGCCCCCACGGTACCCAATCGCTTTTCACCATCATCCCCCATCCCCCCCTCTCTCTGAACAGGGTCCCAAAGATATATCCATTATTCACGTACCCTTGGGGAGAACCCCCAACGATCAGTCGTCGTGCATCCTTGAAGACAGTGTCGCACGCGAACGGAAGATATTGTACCGATATCGATGGAAATACGGCAAAACCAAGCCACACAAGGTTGAAGCAGGCAAAGTGCTCTACATATACGTGTGTACACGAATTTTAACGAACTCGCGAAGGTGCACGTGCACACGTCACTTATTAATTGAACAGGATCCAGTGGTGGACTGGCGGCTCAGAAAACTTCATCACCGCGAACTTTTCACGCTGTTTGGAAGAAGGGAGGACGATACAACAACCTGGCGGAGGAGGTGGTGGTGGTAGCATCCTTACCACTTCCACCTTGTCTATTGTAGTGTGAATCTACCGACGTGAAGGTGCATCGCGATGTTCGTGGGGGGGCGGACTAATTGTCGGACGTTGCCGTGTTCGTTAAGGAGCAATTACTACGAACGGACCGAATTTCCTCGCCTTTCGATTCGACGCAGCGATCGGTGCACACTCAGTTGATCGTTGGCGAATACGTTTTTTTTTCACGATGTTATTGAATAATCGAAGGATCTCTCCGTCTCTCTTTCTTTCTGTCTTCCGCGACTGGGTAGTTTCCCTTTCGGGACGAGAACTCTCGATGACAAAGAGATCCTTGGTGGTTAATTAAGTAAGCACGGAGTGATATGGAACTTGGCGAACCGAACGGGAAATATTAATTGAATGCTAACGTATGTTGGGTTAGAAGATAATTGAGAGAACAGGAGAATTTATAAATTTAATAGAAAATTTAATAGAAAATTTTTGTGTTGGAAAAAGTATTTCGTTTTCTTTTTTTTATCGAAATCGTAGAAGGTACATAAACGTTATGAAACGGTCGATCGGCTGACCGGTTGTTGTTCGATTCCAGCGAGCATAATTCCTTCCGGTGTTTGCTTCACAGCACATATGTGTACACTTTTGAAAAACTTGCGCGCAACTCCTGGGTACTCGTGGACGATGCGAAAAGTTGAAACTACTGTACGGTGGTTGTCTATCGGGTACGCGAGGGAATAGAAAACCTGGAATTTGCGCGATCGCGCAGCGTTAAAATACCTGAAACGCCGTAGACGTTACGAAATTAGAGTTCGCGTCGGGCGAACGTTAATCGCGGCAACATAGTTGCCCCTTCGTGGTGAATCTGCCCTCGTTATGTTTTCCCCAAGGTGTTTTTAGATCCACCAATAACCAGATTTTCTCATCTTTCGCTGTAGCAATGTTTTCTTCCCTTTTATTAAATTGCAAACAATTCTACGCCTCGTAACAAGTATTTTCAAATTTTATTATTAAATATCCTCTCTATATAGTATTAAAATATAATAAATGTAATAGAATTTTTAATTGTTCATCATTCGATAGTCAAGAAGATTTTCTCCATCAGTGGATTAAAATCTGAGACACTCGCGGAGCTTCATATACGACCTTGATAAATGATAAATCATTAAATTGGGACAGTTTACATAATTAAGACACACAGGTCCCATGTACTCGCAGATGCATTTCCAACGATCGTTCCCGCAGGCGGATCAGCACTCGGTTCCGTTCTGCTTACAGCGGAAAGATCCCCATCGTCGTTTCATTCCGTTCTCCACACTCTAATACCTTTCCCATATCAACGGCTTCTAACGAGGTTAATACGATCCAGCTCTCGATTGCGCGATTATCACGCAAACGAATCCATGGAACGATACGCCTCGGTGTGGTCCCCCCCGGAGATCATTTCCCCGCTTGTGAAAAACGATTACAAGTGCACGTCGATTTTCCCGTGATAAGACTCGCCAAAGGACACCCTGATACTGGAATATTCTGTCCCGAAGTTAAACTCGATTAACACCGCGAAATCCTACGAGAAACCTAAATCCTTTGATCTAGGTGAAACGTTGCGGATTTGCATTTAAGACGGATTAATATTTGATCCGGATTTGGATAACACCGAAACTTGGTTCTTTAAATTGATTTGCGGATAATACAAAGAGTCCGGAATGCGAATTCCATGGGGTATTAATAACGTGATCCGAACAAGTGGAATTCATTTAACCACTTAACGTCTCGTTTATAGCGTTGTTTCATTAGATTGATACTATCCTACTCGTTATCGAATCTAGACGATCGTAGAAAATATGTTTGCAAAACGTATGGGGAATTTAACAGTTAAAAGAGAAACTAGATTCAATTCTTTCAAGTTTCCTTGTAGTCATTGAAAAGTAGATCGACAGTTTCAACGTCATTGAGAAATTTTACTCACGATCTCGCCGCGCATGCAAACAACAAGTTTATGCAAACTCATATTTGTTAATGCGCGTCTAGTGTACGATTAATATTTCGACGTGGTCTATATTCATACACATCCATGCAAGTATGTACTCGGAGTTTCACGTGTGTGTAAGATAGCACGTTTCATTTCAGCTGCAGATGTTACCGTGACATATCACCGAGGATTACCCAAGATCATGGTACCCTTGCCATCCAGAAAAGAACACTGCGTATTTACCTTGAAGCCCATCACACACACGGTGGGCGATTTCATTGAGATGCTGAAAACGGAAGATCGCGGTATCGATCGGGCATCATTGACAACCATCGGTGAGATTTCAGAAAACAAATTTTTGCGATCAAATTTTTATGAAAGAACCTAATTTTATTCAACTACCATTTACGGCCAGATACTTTCGTTAATTAAGTAATGTCATATTTTCCACCGATATGAAAATTAGCTTTGTGGAATTTGAGTAATGTTATAGTCTTCTTAGTGGACGAAATTTGTATAAATCCTTTTAGATATTACCTTATCTAAATGAATAGAATTGAATATATTTATTTATTGGAGTGAGGCATCTAAGAATACGATTTTTCCTGAATGATTTCAGATGGTGTCAGGATAGGTTCTAGTAATACAATAGAATCCTTGTTGGAGGAAGATTTCCGGTTATTAATAAACGACAACGAGTACCTCGTTCAACCGCCATTGCTGCATAAACAGACAGTGGTGGGTCATCATTCGAAAGTAATTGTTTAGAATAATTTTTCAATACTTCATTGTGAATGGTTGGTTATCATATGTAATAATATTGCCTTTCCTTCGATAGGAGTAATGGTATTTAATAAGTATCGTAGTATTGTAATTTTTAGGAGGACATGCAAAAACTGTCTGACGTCCAGATGCTGGTCGGGCAATTGTACGAAGCGTTGCATGTTCGAGAACATCACGCGGACTTGGAGAAGCAAGTGATAGCCGAGCTGGAAAATATCAGATTGGAACTGGAGCCTCTTGAACAGGTGAAAGATATTTAAAGAAAAAAAAACGAGAGGACAATTAGATATGTTAAAGGATAATTAATTAAAGTATTAATTAATTGACTGTTTCCTTTCTACGAGGGTGGATTGAAAACTTCACGGTCTAGCACAGAGGATTCGTAAGATTTTTTTTACTTTTCAAATTTCGACGCTTGGTTCATTTATATTGTAGTATCATGATCTTTGATCAGTATAATTTTTCAAAACAGAAATATTAAGATACTCTTTCTTTCTTAGACTGCGAAGTTTTTCAATGCACATCGATGTTACGATTTGTTTCTTATTATTTTCATAAAGCTAACGAGTAAGAAGTATCAAGCTGATAATTCGATGGTATCTAAATTACATGGTTGTATTAAGTAGAAACACATGGGCTTTCCTTCGCATTTAAACGCGATACACATACACATCGGAAGAATAATACAGACTCTCTTTTATTATACCCGTTTTCTCTTGGTCGAACGAATAAACATTTTATTTAATTATCACGCTCACAGGCGTTGTAATTAGCCCGATAATTTCGCGTTTCGAGCACAGACGAAAAGCATTAATGTTTTCGTAATCGGCTCTTATGTGCGCTTCGTTCGCTTTGTGTTTTCTTGTTATATAATATACACATGAAATTTTTACACTCTTCCGCCCTTTCCCTGTAAAAGATCGTATATATCCAACAAAAGGGGAAACAAAGTAACTGTAGAATGAATCACACCGATGCACCGTTTAATCCGACGGAAATTTGCATAGCCCCACAATTTTCATGATAGTGAAATAAATTGAATGATTGGTGTTCCACTTATTTAGTTCCAAAATAAATTGGATGTGAATGATTTTATTAATCATATCGCTGCGAATGTGTTGCGTGCATTTGCCAGATGATGCAATAAGTATACCCATTTTTTATTCTCGTAGAAAATACAAGAACTGGAAACTACTGCAGCGAGGAAGGCAAACATTTTTGTCTGGACGTGTCTAGTCATGATGTCGGTACAATTTGGAGGTCTCGCCAGATTAACCTGGTGGGAATACTCCTGGGATATAATGGAGCCAGTTACTTATTTCGTTACCTATGGCACAACAATGGCCTGGTTCATTTATTTCCTCTTAACGAAACAGGTTTGTTCGGTTTCCGTGTCGGAATTAGCCACGGTGACAGAGTTAAAGTAAAACAGTTACGTAACGAGTTTCATTTTTATATAGGAATATATGCTGCCGGACGTCCTGAACAGACGACATCTCATTGCACTTCATAAAAGAGCCAAACACGCCGGACTCGATTTGACCGTATATAACGCTCTGAAGGATCGTGCTTACGAATTAGAAACCACGTTAAAAATAATCCGTGGCCCTCTACACGAGCACAAAACTCAAATGGAGCGAAGGAAAAGGGAAAGGTCGAGTTCCACCAGTAGTTCGAGATCGTCCAGTTCATCCCCTAGTCCTAGTCCAGAGAGAACCATTCCTAAGAATGCAGCACCTACGGAGAAAGATACGCCGAAGAAAGAGACACTTCAGGACATGAAGTTTAGCTAAACTTGAATGACAAAGACGGCGTAGAACAAATGGAATTTATAGTCACTAAATTATGAAAGTTTCTTCTTCGGAGAAAAAAAATCTCGTTACGAAGATTGACGGAATTTTTTCAGACAAGAAGAACGACGCACTCAGGGTGGACGCTAATCGGAATTCGGAGTCGAAAGAAAACACTATAAATGAACACTGAAATCGAATGAGGGAACGAAACGAATAGCTTTCTGTTACATTAGAAATCTGCAAAGAAGATATTCGAATCCTCGACAGAGTCTTCCAAGTAGTACGACGATATTTCTCACCAACGACGATACGTGTATTGTAAATGTATTTGCCCGCTGCTCAATGTTGTTGACTGCTGTGCATTTGGAAGACGTCGACGAAAGAAATGTAAATAACGCAGTTTTCTACGGTACATTGACAACGTTTCATTTAACAGAATCGTGGATTGACAAAGTGAACGGAGTTTGAAACGAGGAGATTCCGAAATATCGTTTATTTGCAATATCGAGATATACACTTGCATACTTGCAGATCCTACGTATATATTTATGATAGGTTATCGTTTTAGTTGATATTTTTATTACCTCTTCTACAAACGTCTGCGCAAACACGACACGCTTAAGACAAATCGACGATTTGATTGTCAGCTCAAAACGTTTTATTTAAAAATCGACCATTTTCGGTTCTCGCGCATATATCATAACATTATTTTTTCTACCGAGGAATATTGACGATAATCGTTACTGTATATACAGTTTCTTTATTCATGAAATCAACGAAATGTTCTACTATCGTAATTAAGAGACATGGTACGATGTACTTAAATTTTATTTCAATTGACTACGTTTATGCACACTTGTCGTCAGTTTCAGCGAAGAAACGATATACTTGCTGAACAACGCTCACATTTAAATAATATTAGTTATGTTTTAATTTCGTTTTTACTTTTCACGTGAACCAGCATACTAAACGATTTCGCTTTTAAATATTTAACTACATTTAAGTGTTTCCCCCAAGATTTTAAACAAATCTAAGTATTTAATGCTTATTTCTCACTTAAAATACTATACGCTGAACAAACAAAACAAGCATCTAATCTCATTTTTCATAACAAAAACATTTTTATCACAATATTCGTAATGCTAATCGCTTGTTGAAGTCTCTCATTCCTATTGACTACTGGTGGCACAAAAGCTACGCGCTTCATACTCTTATGCTGCTATTACTTTAGCAACATTAAATTAAGCTATTACATGTGATTAACATTACTATTACTACTTGTATCACTTTAGAGTATCTTTCACGAAAGTATCTTACATAGGACTAAAATAGACTATTCCTAGGCTCTTTAAGGAACTTTTTCTCGCTTTCGTCAAATCCTTTATCCGTCCGCTCGAATAGATCGCCAGCCTATTGATACGACCTTCAAATCAATATTCAAGTTGCGGCCATGGATTCTACGTGGTTTACATTTAAAAAATCTCACAAAATTCACAGGCGCAAAATGTATACTACGAATTATTATGTTCCAATTGTAAGATAACGTGTTTGCTGCATAATTTCTAAAAAAAACAACAAGGCGATATTTTAACTTAACTTAAGAAACCAAAAGACTTTCGTATCGTGTTAGTTTTAGTATACACAGGCGTCATATTGTATTAAGTACACTTAAAAGATACTACACGTTATTTGTTCTTTATAAAATTATCCGTAAAAAATAGATTCATAGCAATTTCAGATAGCAATCGATGAAATAGACAAAGTACGTTCAAAAAATAGATCGGTAGTTTAATCGATTCACTAGTAATATATCGTACAAAAGTGTAGACGAAGTTTCGAAGCATTTCTTCTCGAGCACAGGAATTGACTATATATATATGCACGCTGCTTCGTTACATTAAATATTTTTCTCTTAAAAATCACTCTATCGAACACTAGAGCACTCTCCTCATTATTAAAGTAATCTAGTGCCAATCTTCGTCTCGCTGGTTCTTAATATTTCGCAAAAATTTGTCAGCGACTTGAGCAAGATCGTAAAACGAGTGATATAACGGGCGATATACAAAAAATAAAAAGAGAAAAATTAGGAAAAAGAAAAAAATGGGTGATAATGTATTATAATGTGGATGAAAGTATCGCTTCCCAAAAACGAATTTCGTATCCTCGCAGAGCTATTCCTTCTGAAATATTTTTTATGATCGTTAGGAAAGATTTCGTATACAAATTTTTGTACATATACAAAGATATATCATATACATAAATGTATGTACGTGTTGTTTTGCGAATATTCTTGTTGTGCCGTTTTTTCTGAGCTTACAAAGAAATGCCTAAGCCATCGATATTGAACGACTCCCTTCATTACTTAGTTACGGAGTCTTTAGTAATCCATTTTAATATACAAACGAACGCAATCATTAGCTAATCGAGTGAGCGAAACACATAAACTACTTCTTCCCAGTTTTAAGTGATACATCTTGACTCTTAAAATAATTGTGCATGAAATTGAGATCACGGTAAAAAAAAAAACACTTTAGATGCGTCTTCGACAATTTTTGTACATTAACTGCACATGAACTCGACTGTTCTAAGATAATAGGCGTTTTAATAATAATGTTCCTCCTTCAGTTTTCAGTCATGTTATCTAAACTAATTTTCACATGTATATATTACCCCGACGAATGCATAAGTGTTTATACAACCTGGAGTTGTGCTGTGATTTACGTCCATGTATCCAGTTATACGTGAAAATGATCTGAAATAAAGTGAAACGTGCGAAAAGACCATTATTGAGTTTTTATTACATTACGGCATTTTTTATTACGTTACGGTATTATTCTGTTAAGTTAATTAAAAATTTCGATTGGATATCGCTACGAAGTTTCGGAGATCGGGCGACCATGAAAATACTAGCAATAATGATCAGCAACAAGTAGGTCAATAATCGATCGCTGCAAATACGAAGCCCAGAAAAGCTTTATACTCTCGTCTCACTGTATGTAACTATTCTCCCGCCAAAACAAGAGAGATATCATTAAGCACACACAATATACGTAACACCAGTTTTTAGCGAATAGCCGGTAACGTTGGGGGTGACAGAAAAACGGTAAAGGAGCCGTATGACCTTTTTTTTCATGGCACATAATTTTTCCCGGAATGTCGTGTCTATCTTGTACATACCTCGCTATGTACTTATTTGTGTAGAAGTGACATTCATGTGTTATCGACTACCACGCGTGACAGCACTGACATCGTTTTATGCGTTGCTTCTTTCAGAGACGCTGACAAATTGCGACAGCTGTAACTTTGTAAAGTTTCATTATTCCGATAAAAACAAGATTCGTTTCATTTAAGATACACGGGAGATTGTACACGAGTGACTTAAAAATAAATTCAAAATGTTACTCCAATTAGAGATCGATTCGATATGAAATGAATCGACTTCTGACATCTGCTGACAAGTGATCAGCTGGTGACAGTACTGTGTAACCAGGGAAGCAGCGCAACCAGTGCCAGCAAGTGCCAACGGTAACGGTAACGTAGTGGTAGTCACAAAGAGCACAGACAGTGACGCACGTTTACAGAAGTGCCGAAAATCATGGGGCGAACTGTCTACGCAGAAGAACGGCTTCACGTTTACCTGACATCGTTAGCCAAGCAGGATGAGTACACGATAGGACTAATTTTGGGTCAGGTACGAAGTTTCTATGTTACAGTTTTTTCGTCACCTGTTTACCAGTACTGCACTTGCTTAACATATGTAAGGTTTTCTTAGTTAAGAATGCTTTCCAACTGCAGTCATCTCTTTCATAAGGAACAGAATAATGAATGATTTTGCGATACCTTGGTTCTGTAACGATTCGTAATTTAATTTTTGCGCTCGGATCGATTTATTTACCTAAGCAAAGGTTAGGAACGATTGTTCAGTTCGGAGTAATTAACGCATATCCTTTTTTTAAGTAATCAAGACGATTAACAGATTTTATATGATTAAGTAGCTTAATAATGGATTCGCAATTGTAGAGCACTGGACAAAAAGACTACATTGTACATTTAGCAAAAACACCACCACCGCTGGGTAAAAATGTTGTGGAAGAAACATTGATCAGCGCTGCTGCGAATGTTCAGCAGGATAATGCTGAAAGTTATCTGAAGTCTGTTAAAGACATACCTGAAAGTTGGGTCGCAGATCATGCTAAACATGTATGTTATTCTTCTCCTGTAATTCGAATCAAAGGACCGAAGGAATAATTTAAAACAATATGTGATTAAAAATGTTTTTCATAGATTACAAGAATGTTACCTGGAGGAATGCAGGTACTTGGAATATTTATTGTGGGTCCCGAAGATACCATAAGTAATAACAATAATGTACAAAAACTCAAATTAATTCTCAATGCAATCCATAAGCACCTTTCATGCAACAAATATCTTTGTGGAAATAACAATGAGGAGCACCTTATCTTAAGCTTAAATAGCCTCACAAAATCGTACGATTACACATGATAAACACTATTTTAAAATAATTTTAGCCATGTATAATTTGATCTGCAATACTTGTAGGTACATATGCAAATCTGTAGAAACCAACAAGACTGGAATGTTAAAGCCGGTCGAATGGAAGTTTCAAGCAAAAGCAACCAAATGGCATCAACTTGAAACTCTTGTAGACTTTGACAGATTATTTCTTATTCCTACAGACAAAGATCCAGAAACACTTAAGAAACAGCTGCAGGTAATTGGCATAGAGTTGAACCGTTTAACAGGACATATTTCTAGATTAAAGATACATACATCCTGTCTGTGTAGGATATTTTAAACACTGTATCAAACATTGTTGAATCGTGCCTCGTGGTTATTGAAGGAGAAATCAGATCTTCAGATGACACACTGGATGTAATTAGTAAAAATAAGAAAGATGAAAAAGGGTGTAAAAATAATGAGAAAAATACTAATGACAAATCAATACAAATTAGTCTATACATTCCCTGTGTAAGTACTCACCAATGAAATATCACTATTAATATAATACACCTGTAGAATAATTTGAGGTTCCATTCTCAAACAATAAGTTGTAATGTTTTAATATTGTCACATAACACGGTTTATTTTTTCAACTCTTAGGAACAAAAGAATTCCAGTATGGATGTTAGGATAACACCGTGTAGCGCAACAATACGTTTGGATGGTCAATTAGTAAGCAGGACATTCGTCCATCAAAAAGCAAATGTTGAAGAAGCAAGCATGGCAGTGAAACAAGACATAATCAGATCGCTCGCGAGTAGATTAGAAATGCATTGGGACAGTTTAATTGAAGAAGAAAATGGATCTCCGGAAGGTAACGATACGATAAACGATAAAATTGAAATTAATAAACTGCGACGGTCGTAGGTACCTATAATTTATCTTATTATGTTCGTAGAAGACATAACACTACATGAACCTCCAAGGAGAGTATTAATAGCATTACCAGAGAGTAAAGTAACACTATCAGATTATTTATTTCCTGGAGAAGGGTCACAAGAAGCTCTTTTATCATTGCAAGAACTTCTAGATTTAAAAGTCCAAGAAAGTAATGTTCAAAAGGATATTGAACATCAGGCAGGTCAGTACTTAAACTTACTTTTTCACACGAGCCAATTATCCAGTATACATGTCCCTAATATTTTCAATTCATTGCTCAATAGATCCTACAGATTTCTATTGCCAAAGTGAAATTGACGTGAAACCTGTTGATCTCGGCAAAGGTACATATGGAAGTCAGCAAGGTAGAATATACTTTACTGGTTTCCTTATCGGATTCTTAATTTTGATCATTGCTATTCTCATGCACCAACTGAACTAATATAACGTGAAATAATTAATACGAAGCCAGGACGCATTTGTATTTTACTGGTGTAAGTAATGGAAATAAGACTTTTACATTGTAAGAGATCATCACGATGCTGTATACACACAAAAAGTAGAAAACCAGATGTAAAGAAGAATTAAAATAATAACGTGGCAAGCTTTAACAGGATAATATATTTGTATACATTGGCGAGGCTCCTTAGGATCACATCGTTTGTAAATTATTGTGTAAAAGCTTTAAATTATTGACATATACATATATTATGAAATGTATCGATGTGTATTGACCATATTGTTAATCTAAGGAGATGAAATCCTACTGACCCTTTCATTTTTAAATGACGTGCTGTAATTAAATATTTTTATAAAAGGTACACGAATATTAAATGTAAAACAGATATTGAATAAATATACCTTTATCCGTTGAACATAACTCGGAACTTTTTCTGCTGTATTACACACAATATAATCATCAGCGTATATTCGAAGAATCTTTCAAAAAAAAGAGGTAAAATACAATTTGACTAGGATACTTTTAACTTGTAGTATATTATCTTATCATAGTAACATCTACACAATATATACATACAATATCATACACGCATATTATGTACAAAAAAGACAGTACTCTCAAAGTCAATATAATGGCAACCCTTATAAGATAACATGACAACTAACATTGTCGGTGTTCCAATAATTAATCATATAAGTAGTGTCTATTTCACGATTACTCCAAATTAAATAATGACATGCAACGTAGGTACACGAGTTATTTGTAAACCAGGCAGTGGTAATTCTATTTTTAAAGTCCTTAATACAATCGGCATTGCCTTAACAAATTCATCAATTGCTTGCAAAAAACTACGCTACTATATATGTAAATCTGTCTATTTACAAAATTTACTTTACACTGTACACGGCAAATTTAGTCAAAGGCGCAATGAAATCGAAACATCATGCTTCATATATCTTTCTTGCGATAAATAATTCGTAATAAAATCGAAAATGCCGGTCTCCTTATTTTCTTACAAACATTGTAATCTTTTCCATCGCATTCCGATCGGCATCAATTGTTTGTTAAATGCATACAAATACGGTCTAATAATATAATTTGTGCACACGTATCAACTATATATTCTCTATCTATTGTCAAAACAATGTTTAGCCACAACTTTAGTACACCTAATAAATAGCTCTGAGTGTATATGTAGTACTGAAATGAGCTGTGATGTTCATTCATCTATTATGCCATGTTACGGAAAATAAGAATTTGGAGTACACGTTTAAAAAACTGAATTCATAAGTTTTGCTTCAAGACAATATTAAGAAGTACATCTTCCTTACACCATATATCTTTTGTTTAATACAATATCAAGAGTAGTGTAGTACAGTAAATTACCACAAATATTCTGATATTCACGGGTTGTACATGTATCTACTACACTGCAAATAGTATATCCTTCTTTCACTAACTCAGTGAGATCAAGAAAGAGGGATTGTGATTGGCTGGAATGGAATTGATAAGGCTAAGTGTAGTAATAAATAGTGCAGATCATCAAATTTAGTTTGATTAATTTACACTAATATAAATTCTCCGTATCAACATAAAAATTCATAATTGTATAAATTTCTATTAATAATATATACATAGCTTTGACAAAAAGAAACATAAAAAAGGAAGGGGAAAAAAATGCGGAACTGCACTATTTATTGTAAAATGTCACCGACTTTAAAAATCTATAAATCTAACTAGATAAAAATATGAATTGAATTGAGTTATACTGCTCCCATTTTTATAAGTCCTGCTTGACTTCCTCTACCAACACTCGCGTCCTCCAATGAGTCTAAGTCTAAAGCAGACTCTATCATAGTCGTATCTTGTAACAGTCTAAGTCTAGATGCAGACAAAGGTGTTGTTACGGTTACCGAAGGTATCGAAGACGTATCCAGTGTGGACGAAACCACAACGCTCTGACGAGAAGGCAGCGGGGCAATTTCGTCGATATCAATTGGCGCTATATTAAGAGACGCTAGCGGTACCTCATTGCTAACGAGTTGGCTAACGCTGTTTGTGGTACTACCTAAAAACAAATTGTGCGACGCTGATTAATGCGACGTTACACACTGACTGACGGAAAACGAGACTTTCATACAAGTGCACAAAAGATATTAGAAACTGATATAACTGGCATTATACTTGAATAGCAAGCCGTTACACACGCTCTTTAGCAAGAGGAACTATATGACCATGATTCATTATTGCAAATGTGCAGCATTGGCTGTGTGTCTTTTTCTTCGTGTGTACCAAACAGAATGAAATTAATAGAACTGTGAGAAAAAAAAATAGAGTTCCCCACACTTATTGTTGCCTTGTCCATACACCTGCACGCTTACTAACTATCTAAACTACCTAAAATGTATTGAAAAGTAATTATTTGCTGGTAGACTGCCTCTTTATGTACAAACAGTTTAAAAATATTGTATATGTGATTTGGATCTTGTGTATGTATCCATTTATATTGTACATATAGATGTATGTATATATTTATATACAAATCGTTTTCTTACTCTGTACACATTATGGAAAACCAGCATATCTATCAAATCATTAATTAGTCACAAACCATAAGCCCTTACATTAATATACTTTTCCAAAATTAGTTCTGTCAAAAGTGTACAAAATAACACATCAAAAATGTAGTGTTTATTAACAGCTATTAATAATAAAAACCAAGTCATTCGTATATTAAAACATACACACAACGGCGATTGGAATATAAGAAATTGAACTTACCAAACGGTACGCTCTGAGCCCTCGATAACAGGACGTAATTTTAAACAACAGAGAAATACAATTTATTGAATGATGTAAAAATACTGCTAAATGGTAAAGAACTTAAACGTATATTATAAGAGATTAGAACCCCCGATCAGTATTACGCGATATAATTAGATTTATATATTTCAAATATTAAATCAAACATGTTATGGTTTGTCTATGGTTTACTAATTAGACCTAAACGTGAGTATAGTGAACAAGCGAAACATTCTATTGATACTAATATTCTCGAAAAGTATCGTTTATTACAAAGTAGTTAAGAGTGTAGATGAAATTATATTCAGTCCTCTTTTCAGTCAGATATATAGGATTATAATCAGGATATTCATACTTTCGTAAAAAAAATATTTATGTGCTTAATGCCAAATCGAACATTCGAAAAATAAATAATCTCTGTCAGTAACGATCAAATTCAACTTGCATTTACTTTATCCATCAAAATTTAAAATTCCTACCAGGAGAAAAACGTGAACAATTATTATAATAATTATTATTGTTAATATTAGTATTATTCATTTTCGTGTTATTTTGAATACTACTTATGTACATATTAAAAAGTCTGTATAATATAAGCCTCTTCTAACGATAGACAGATGGTATTGTAGAATCTATTCATGAATTTTAAATAGCTAATAAAATTTTCCTAGTACATAACACTATGGCCATTTATTCAACTGTTCCGAAGATGTGGGAAAAATTGTTGCTTAAAAAAATGCATGTGATATATAGAATGTTAAATGTCGTCGTTGTCACTCATCGAACTCATAATGAATCGTCGATTTAAAAGATCCTCCTCTGTGCTATCACTGGGACACAAGGAGTTTTCGGCATAGGATAAATTATTGGTCAATGGTCCTGAACCGAATCTATTAACTACGAGTCCTATTGCAGTCTGACCAATAATCGGTATACCCCCTGTCCCTAATATTCGCGTCGGTAGAATATTTTTTGACATTGGATACTTTATACCGTGATCGGTGCATCTCATGTTATTATATTTAAGAGTATGTTGCGATTGAGAGATTCGTAAAGGATCTTCCGAATAGCACTGCGGGAATTTTTGTAAATCGGTGTAAACATTCTTTTCATCGATCTTATATCGCAAAGGATCTTCGGAGTACCTCTGCGGATATTTCTGGAGATCAATTGGGTACTTTTGCTCAGTGACACACTGATCATATATTAAATTGTTATCAGAACATCTGTGATACTCTTCCCTACATCTGTGAGGATACTTATGAAAACTTTCCTCACACCTACACGGATATTTTTGAAAATCGGGGTTTCCCCTATCTGTATCATATTTGACATGTTTCACAGAATCCTGAGAGCAATGTTGCAAAGGATATCTCGGGACATACGAATCGTTAATGTATTGACGTGGATACTTTGGTAGATCCTCGGGGCAACGAGCAGAATGCCTTAAGAGGCTTAACTCACCGTTTATTGATTCGATTTGTGGCGAATGCTGTCCAGTAACTAGATTACTCATGGAACCCGTGAGATCTGTGGTTGGATTAGTTTGAACACTAGTACCATTTGACTGCAACAGAAAAAGGGAGTGATGTATAAAACAAGAAAGGTAATGACTTGTTATAACTATAGATAGTATAATTACCTGCGGTTGCACAATTTTCACAGTACCATATGTTTTATTATTAGTAATTACACTGTCATCACCAACTCTTTCTTGTTCTGCACGATACTCAGGTGTGACTATACCCCTCCGATCTAAAAATCAGTATTGTTTTATATTAAAAATAAAGAAATAAAATTAATATAACTATAAACATTAATTACCAATTAGGCTAGGTGGTGCTGGCCCACATAATACATAGAAACAATTTCCACAAATATTTCCTTGACTATAAGGGTTAAAACTTTCCTGGCCTATTTTACTGGAAAATGATCCCTTAATCTACAAGAATAATAGAAATTCCTTCTAAAGCTGCCAACAACTTTTAATATGATGTTGTGTACTAGACTTACATCTTCATTGGTTGTTTGATTACTAGTAGTTAAATATGTATGAAAACCAGCAAGGCCAAGAATACTCCAAACTGAGAAAAAACATACAACTCCCACAACAACACTCCCAGGAGATATCCTTACAGCTTCTAAAAATGGTCTATCGTCTCTTGTAACTATAAGAAATTCAATTCAAAGTTAGATATTTTGCATTTTCCAATTTGTTGTCTATATATACGATACTCACGCATTATTAGATGTGTAACAGCGCACGCAAATATAAAAACGCAAAGAAATGCTAGAGACACAATAAAGGCATAAAAATATCTATAATTTCTTCTACCCACGCAATTGCCAACCCATGGACAGTGGTGATCAAATCTCTCTGAAAATAATCAATTAATTATGGCTATATTATAATTACTTTGAATATCAATTTTAACAGTATAATATTAAAACATTTATTATAACAAAGAGTGATCAATGATTAACACAGAAGTACATACCAACACAATTGTCACATAAGCTACAATGTGAGGCTCTTGGTGGTCTAAATATTTTGCAAGTAAAACAATATTTTAATTTTACTGGCTGTCCTCTGACTAATACCTCTTTTGTTCTAGGTGGAGGTCTGTATGTTTTGGAATTACCATTGGATGGTATTTCTTTAACCAGCATGTAAAAAATACAAATTTTAGTATCACAAACATAATACTATAAAAAAAAGTAATTAAAACATATCTTTATATATGAATTTATCCAATAACTATTAAATTAAAACTGTCAACATTCAAGGACAGGTTTAACATTATTATCATGCTTTAAGTAATTGAAATGAGAACACTGCTAAAAGTAATATTATATAATTATTTTTTAAAAATGTGTTTATGCTTGTACCAATTTGTTTTTCAATATAAGCAGCCTCGTCAGGTGTTGCTCTTGGAATTACTCCAGGATCACTGAAGCTTGTTCTGAACAAGGCAGACATTACAAACACAAATAATAAGCCACCTATAACTGGTATAGCAGGTGTTATATGAACTGCTAAAAATGGACAGCTGAAACAGATATAACAAGGAATTTGAAGAAACAAATAATTGACGTTTTGAATACTAATGTTTGCCTTTAAAAAAGCTAAACCTCTGGAGTCTCTTACACAAAAACTACTATTTGATATGTTAAGAATAACAATCTTACTCAAAGGCAAAGAACAGTCCACTTGTTCCAGCAATTAGGCACACAGTCACATAGAATACTCCAGTCTGTGGTGCCATCATTACTCTGCCATCACAACAAAAACGATTTCTACCAGGGAAAAGTTCCCATTTTCGTGTAATGTGTGGCATTTTGATGAATTAATAAATCCCTTCTATGCACTGTTCATATGTCCAAGTATGTAATGTCCAACTTGTTGCAGATGATTTCGTGTGGTTGTACGATATATGTTTATTGTCACCATGTGAGAACTTGGATAACCATATATCATCTTGGCTACTCGTACTTTATCGTTAAACTGCAATGGATTCCATGTATTATCTAGAGTCTCGTAAACTCCTAATTTTACCAACCTATCGTACTGGTTTGTTGAATATATAAATCTATGTTACCAATACTTTAGACCTCTATTTACATTTTTAGCTGAAAAATGTAAACATCAACGTACCATACATCCGCAAATTGGCAGATATGATGTTCAACACTTCTACAGAACCTGTACTTTTTGTCAACTTAACCAAATTTCCTTGTTCACCGGAGACGTGTATTCACAATCGACAATACTCCGCATTCTCACGGGATCAACCCGAATCGCGTCTTTTAATCTGTTCGCTATAAACAGCCATGAACTCACGTTCGAGCCAGCATCGTCACTCTCTCGGAGGCCACCGACTCCAAGAGCACTCACTACAGGGTCATAGCTAAGGAATTAGGAACGAAAATTCATTTGTAAACTGGGTCAACCCGATCTGACACACGGACAACACTTGTACACTGTTGATACGATCTCTGGGACTGCGGCGTACATCACATTCTTGGAAGTCGTCGCATTATTTCAATTAATCGACCTTAGTTCGATGACAATAACGTATATATTTACGGGAAAGGATTGTTGCCCGTCGTGTTTGCTCAAGAATTATCTGTGGCTCCCTCTAACGGGGTATTTAGAAGCACCACGTGATCTTGTTGCCACGTGATCCGCCGGGAAAAGCTGATTTCAATTTAAGTATGAATTATTCTATCAAAAAATCGATAATCAAACGACATCGAATTTTACACGTTCACATATATCGAACACCTACTATACCAATAAATTGTTACTAGAGGTTGCCCAATGATGTGTGTGTTTCTTCCAGATTTGTCAGGAAACGAAAACTTAAACTAATTGCAAATGGAATAGGGATGCAACATATAGAAAAGTAATAATGTAAGATGTTAATGAGAAATATAAATACAAACGTTACGGTAAGAAAAATGATCCTGTTGTAATGGTACAGAAATAATTGTTCTTCAATCGTTTGGAAATGTAGAATTGATTATTTAACGGTAGGAGGGTGTGCAACTTATCGCCCTCATTGCAAAATGGGTCGTCGACGCAATGCAGTACATCGTCGCACACACCCACACATCCAACGAAATCTTGAAAATCGAAGAATCCCACTGTGAACGCCATCTTCGGGGTACGTGTGAGAACAGGGGAATTACGATCCTAAAATTCCTCTGACACTTATAAACTAACCTTATAATATTGCCCCATAGATCCATAGATCGGACGTCGAGGTTCTATGCATTATATTCAAAGAGATTTTGGCTCGAAGACTACTACATTTTATCCAATATACATGTACGACTGTAGTATCTAACAGTAAGTTTTATTTTACACATTACAAAACCTCTGATTTACATATAAATAAATAAATAAACATTTTTTTAAGCGATCCTTTAATTACCACTTGAAATAAATTTTGATTAATCCTATATTTTTCTTAGAAATGAAAAGAGGTAAAAAAACAACAATAGATCTCAATTAACAAAGACAAATTATCACATTTGACATCTACCACTCCAGCTCATTGTATATAGTATATTGTATATAAATATATACGTTGTGTACGTTTCGCGGTATCTTCATCTTTGTCTTTACATATCGCAAGATAATACGCAGTTTATAGTCAATTCGATAGACGAGGAAGCAGACAGACTATTTATCTTTACTGCCAAGGTATCCACGGAAAAAAAGGGAGCGGAATTCCTGAGCTAAGATTTACTATACAAAAAGAGTAAGGGACATATCAACAGGCATGGAGTCGGTGTCGGAAATCCGTGTACAATGCAAACGAGAGCCAACGACAACGATTCGTGTCCGTCGGTAGCCCGAAAGACCGTGAAGGGTCGCATTCAGTTTGTACGGATCGGTGTATATAAGTTAAGGTAGTAGCTGTCGAGGTACTCGGGGTAGGAGGATGAACGGAACAGAGAACACAGGACAAGGGTTAGGGGGCAGGGGTTGGGCAGCGTGAGGGGCAGGAGTTTAGAACAGGGGCGGGTGCGGTGGGGTGTACGGGTATGAATCGTGGAGCGGGCGGATGGACGGACGGACGCAAACGCTGAAATCAGCTCGGGCGATCGATGCGATAAATGGATGCGTGCGATTGGTAGCCGGGAAAATCGATGATGAACAGGGGGGCACCCTACCTAGCCGCGAAAGCGAGCACGGCTGCACCGCTGGAGAGGATGGAGCAAAGACCGAAATATCGATTTTTAGGCCCCTACGCGGCGGTTCGATGCTCATATCTGCCCCGTGTCCCGTATCCGCGCGAAGCGCCTTTCAAAACACCGACGACGCGTGCGAGACACACCGTACTGCTGGTCTCATCGAGGATTAAATACGTTCGATTAAAATACGTGAAGAATCTTCGCCGAGTGACGCGTACCGGAGTTTCTGGCCGATGTCGTCAGGTAACCACGCTGAAAGAGTTAGTTTCTACTGTGCGCCTGTACACCGTCCACTGTCGTCGCCGTCAGACTTCTTTTTTCCTCGACGTTCGTGCGACCGCCGATGGTATCATGCAACGGGACGAGATTCAGTGATCCTCAGTGCGAATAAACGATCCGAGATCGCTCGTTTCGGAGTGTGTCAACGGTGTTACTCGCTTCGGACAAAAGAATTTTTAACAATGTTGTGTACATGTCTGTCGTCGGGCGAACGTCAGGATTGAGATGAGGGTGTGAATCGGGGTGGCACAAAGAGTGCGTAATTATGATGTTAGATAATCGATTGCAATTTACATTCACTATTGCGAATATACAAATTATATGTATACATATATACACAGCATATATACATACATGTATATACATATATATGTATATGTATATATTTACGGACATTTCTCTCGTGATTATTTAACATATTACTTTTCTTAATCTGTGAATGAATGGTGAGAGAGAATACGCGAACATATACTCCTTTGATACTTTACTACAGAATAAAGTTCGATCGAAATAAAAAGAACGTAATCAAAGCATCCCCAATGATCACGCATTGTGCAAGAATTGGAAATCGTTAAGTGCTTCTCCCATGGGGTCACAAGCGATATAGTGATTACAATAAAAAGAATGATCTTTTTAAAATGATCTATAATTTGAACGCACAGAATATTATCTGCACGCGAATCAATTAGTATATGTAGTTTTACATTTTTTCGAACGTTTATGAAGTTTAGGCGATTTATTGTTTTACAGAACGATGTTCCTACCAGTTTTATTCAATAACTATAGAAATATAAGGAAGGCGCGGTGTGGCGCAACAGGCTTGACAATAGATACAAAAATATATACACAAGTACATTGTTCGTTCTTGGACAGTGATAAATAATTGTTCTTTTCAAACAATAATATAGAAAAAATGGCCATCGCTGCTTCGGAGAATTATCAACTGAAATGGCATAGCTATGGTGCGCATCTGCACAGCTCCGTCGCGACGTTACTTCACTCAGAATCCTTCGCAGATGTCTTACTAGCAACGTCCTGTGGCCGGCACGTGGCGGCTCATCGATTTGTCCTTGCCGCTTGCTCATCGTATCTCAGTCATATTTTTCAAACATGCCATTTCGGGGCGAACACGAATGCTCCTATAATTGTGGTACGTATACACCCCCCACCCTGTGAAAATCAATCGCCATTCATTGTTCTTATCGGATAATGTGTCCTACAACAAAATATTCTACTTCAGGTGTTACCGACAGAAATCGGATATCGTACATTGAAAATTTTGATCCAGTATATGTACAGTGGCGAGGCTACTGTGACGAATGATCAATTGGAGGGTGTACTGAAAGCTGGCGATATATTACGCGTACGCGGGCTGTGGAGATCAAACACTGGGAGTAAAAAAGAAAATATACAATCGAATAACCAGAAAGTCGAACGGGATAAACGGGATCAACCACCTTTAACCGGGCAAATTCAAAAAATTAAATTGGTACAGCCAACTGTGGAGAAAGTCGTTGAGAATGTACAACAAGCCACACCAACACAAAACAATGTTCAACCTCAGAAACCTACCTCAGAAAGAAAGAGCATCGAAAAAGCGGACGAAAAAGTCAATGAGCCGGAAGCCAAAAAAGTATTGGAGGAAAATAAAAATAACGAACAAAACAAAAACAAAGAAAATCAGGAGGCAAATGGAAAGAAAAGGAAAACCACTAATAGTGACGTAGAATCTAATAAATCTAAAAGCGAGGGTGGCGAGAACGTAAGATACTTAGTAATAAAGGATATTGTATTTAATTGAAATAGCGAAATATTTCATATTAATCTGAATATTTTACTTCTTTTAGACCGAATTAAATTTGGAGCTTTTAGTGAAAGACGAACCGATCGATTGGGAGGAAACTATCGATCCATCAGAATCATTAACGATAGACCATGAGATTGATATCAAACCAGTATGTAGTATTTTAAAAACACAATTTTGTATGCATTAATACAAGTTTTTCATAATAACATTTCCTTTTCAAGGAAATCGTACATAGTGCGGATGAAGATGGAGACATGGAAGAAGAGGAATATACGCCATTAACATGCGATATGTGTAGTCAGACATTTAACAGACCATCGGATTGGGTCAGACACATAGAATTCACACACGCTGATATGACTGAGAATCGAAGAAAAAAGCGGAAAGTAAGAGCACAAACATGTGCATTACATGCTGAATAGTAATGATACTAATTACAAAATAATTTTCGATAGGGTGACGTAGATGACGACAGTAAAGATTTCCCACCATTAAAATGTGACCTCTGTGGCAATATGTACTCAACGCCTCAAGAATGGGTGCGTCACATACAAACAGAACATACGGAAGAGCAGCTAGCATTGATGAACAATTCGGCACCCCCTAAGCCCAAAAGGGTTCACAGTCATCAAAAATTATGTAACATTTGTCAAAAAGAATTTCCAAGCCATGCCTCAATGGTAATTCACCAAAGAACGCATACAGGGGAGAAGCCTTTTCTTTGTTCCTATTGTAAAAAAGGCTTTAACGTAAAAAGTAATTTACTAAGGCATCTAAGGACATTGCATGACAAATATGTACATCCCAGCTTATACGGGAGTAACGGTAACAAGAATGCTTAAGCCCTTACAATTTTACAACACATACTTCTCTTTTGTTAATAACTCACTCACAAAGTAGAAGTCACGCGATATCTTGCGTACATTTAAAATCATTTCACAGACTGATGGAGTAATTACAATACCACATTGATACTGTTGCACAAGTACGAAAAATTTGTTCAAGGAATGAAACAACGTTAGCAATGGAGATACGCGTGATATCTTCTTTGACAATGAGCAGACATTGAAAGCTTAACAAGTTTTAACGGAAAGTAAAAGGTAACTTTCGTATTCTTCTCGAATTCAATAATTGTATGTATTAATAATACTTTCTCAATTTATTATCGGAAAGAATAAGGAATTATTTGTTTCGTATGAAATTTCGTATGGTTCTGTTTAAAACCGGAAGCAATATCAGGGCTTTAAAACCAAAGAGGCTGATTAATATTGCCAAAGTATCTTGTTTCGTTGCTACTTTAATTCGTTTCTTAAATGTAGGATGAAATATGAAATTTATTTATTTTAATTAAAAGTCTTGATTTAAGCATGTATGGATAAGGAATGATGATATACAGGTCTTCGCAGTACTTGCGTGTAAAATAATTCATAGTATAAATCAACATCTATTGATTAATATTTAATTATTTAGTAACTATACGAGATCCAAATTATGTAAGATTTAACTGTATACTTCTAGGCTATTCCATCCATGGTAGCCCTCTTATTCCCTCAGCTCGTAAGCTAATTATGTATTTTTATATTAAAGTAGCTTATACACAGATGGTATAAGAAATAAGATACTTAAAATAAGTAAAAATTTGAACTTCAATTAGGCTAGGATATAAGAATAACACATAATTCAAAATTTATCAAATGTTTTGGAAATATATTGAGTTCTTCTTACATATAAAAAATGCAATATTATCAAAATATTGTCACAGTTTATGAAACGGTAACAATATAAATCTTACAAGAATGACACCACTTTACCATGCTAATCATGATCGTGTCACTCTACTATGAACTTTAGTGTCAATTCCACGTTGCGCTAACACTGTGACGAGCCAAATGACTTTTAAATGTAAAATTTAAATATATTACCTCCAAAGAATTTTTACTTTGTATTAATCGTTCCATAATATTGAATACCTAAATATCCTTTTTTTTATACATACGGAATTAATATTCTATTTCAAATAAAATATGGGAAATGATAAATCTTTAGAAATAGCATAAATACCAGAACAAAGCTGTATCAATTAAAAACCGTATGAAACCAATCGATGCTATAATACATTGTACTGATGAAGTAATGGATTATTACTGATGTAATTCCAACAGGAATTTCCTTTTTAATTTTCCTCGTCATCATCGATTTTAGGTGCCAGATAATATCTGATATGACCAATATCTCCAATTTTATACTCACAAACTAAAGGAACATCATTAGACATTGATAATTGTACTTGCGCACATAGAGGACCAGCCTTTATGAAACAATTAAGATAACGACAAGAAAATGTCAGTTTTACTGGTTCTTGCATATTCACAATTACTGCTTCTTCTTCATTATCTGCATCTGCTGTTTGTGCTAACTTCACAGTTGCTAGAAAAAAGACATGATTAAGTTACAATGTTATTACGAGGAATACACATATTATTTAAATTGTATAATTATATCTCCATATTTTTCAGTAATACTGTGTAATTCAATGGATTTAATAACCATAGATACAATGACATATATATTTGGAACTTGAGAATGTCAACAGATAAGTACATAAACACACATTCGACCTTTCATTGTAATGTACAAGGACGGAAGAGTAAATACTCTCTAAGCAGACTCTACTTAATTTAGTCTAGTTGGAATTTCACTTTTGTGCTTGAAGAACGTGTACAGAAGAATGTTACAGAGACGGACTAAATTTTATACTGTTCAAGTAAGTGATATTCAATATATCCATTCCATCTATGTGTATCTGATATACAAAAAATAACATACCTTGTCCATAATCTCCAGACGCACTGAACTTTATACCTTCTTTAGAACATGCAAAGGTAATTGATTCTCCAAACTGACTTAAATCTCTACATATGCGAGAAAATTCTTGGGATGGCATTTTTACAATGCAGGAATACGTTGTGTCCTATGATAATGAATGAATTAGATATATTATGTATCTCTTATACAACATATATGTATAAATATACATGTGTATGTCCAAGAATCTTACAGGAATACCAAGGTGCTCTTGATCCATATTTATGAGTTTCATTTCATATTCTGCAAGTTTCTCTTTGTTTGGAGATTCAAATATGAATATAATATTTTCTGGATTATCCACAGCCCTCAGGGTTACTGTGTCTTCTCCACCAGCACATCGTAGAATTTTTGACATACTAAAAAGGGATTCCCTCATCATTAACAATTATTACCAAAACTTATAGTTCATATCGGTTTCTTAGAACAGTTCAACACAATGATGAACACACAGTTGTTGTTATACAAACAAAGATAACCATGGACATCTTAATTGGAAAGATGGCTTTTGTTCCATTGTTGGAAAACGGACAAAATGCGGGGAATATTTTCGTAATCTTACCATGCGATGCTCATTCCCATCGATAGATTTCTATCGCATCTGTATTTATCGAAACCGTCGCTTCTGAGATTTAACGAAACTAAAGAGACATGAGCATTGTCCATAGCCTGCACTTGGATACCGGAATCCGAACATTCAAAGATAGCTTCGGTTAAAAGGTCCTTTATTGCGTCCAACACCTTCTTCAATATCGCACTCTGTACCAAACGTGCCTCGAACATCTTTTTAGCGTGTTTCCGAATATAATCTTCGGTTAATTCGTGCGTAGATACTGATCGGCACAGCAAGTATACCACTGCTTGACAGACTTGTTAAGACCGGTAGTGTTACCCGCGCTTTCTTGCCGCCGGATTCGCAAGGAAGTAGAGGGCCCTTATGTTCACCGGAAACTGATCCGATCTAGCAATTTCGTAAGTTTGAAATTTCAAGCATGGAGCACCTTACCTTGTTCCTACCTTAATGCTAAAGCTCTTTTCTTCATATTTATTAAAAACGAGTATTGTTTTTGTAACAATTAAATCGAATCTACGAAATAGTAAAACACTTTCGATGTTTTAGAAATTATTTTTTATTTTACATAAAAAACAATGATATTTACGCGCAGCTTATATAAAAATCTTGTACTTAGAAAACTTTGATCTCGATCGATTGCGCATTGTCAATGTACGGAACGTAATATGAATCGGGAAGAACGAGGATTATGATTTCGATACGTTAAAATCCATTCATTCGATGTATCAAACACCTACTTTGGCATTAAACTCTACTTGAAAAGGAAGATACAAATATATTTAAAATATACAATTTTTAGTTTTTCTTGCAATGCATACTCGTAGTATATTATATGTTTCTGACCAGAACTATTAAACAAGAAGCGATTATACGATGGTACATAAATTCCTACGAATCGAAGTAGACGTAAACGAAGATAAAGAAAATAACAATTTTAATCATGCTTACAATTGCTTACAGGATCGAAATTTTTCACATTAGCGCATTTAAGCATGACATTGAAATTCACAGGATAAAAACATATAGGTACAAAATTGCTTAAATATGTCTCAAATACTAAATATCATACTTAAATACATGCAGTCTCACTTGTTACAGTTCATAACGACTATATTTACATATTATGTATGAAATTAAATTTTGTAAAAATTGAATACTAATTGTTATTGGAACAGTACATATTTTTTAACGGTATTAAAAACCAATATCACCAGTCATATTTTCCAACTCACTGAACATTTGATCCAAATGCTGCAATAAAAATACAGATAAATTAATTATTTTTAAAAATATTACAAATTTGTAAAGTCAATAATAGTACTTACATCAGACGGTTCATTATCTTTTGTAATTTCTTCTCGTTTATTATTAAATGGTAAACTACCATTCTCGTCAATGTCCTCTTCGTCGTCTTCTTCGAAATCATCATTATCGTCATTATCATCATCCTCCTCTGATTCTTCTTCTTCTTCTTCGTCGTCATCATCATCGTCATCATCATCGTCATCCACGTCTTCGTCTGATCGAATACTACATGACATATCCATCTCGTCGTAATCCTCTGGTTCTTCTTTGATTTCCGTAAGCATTATCGTTTCTGTAATTGGTTCTTGCTCGGTCGGACAAGAGGGCGGCGCTTCTAGTGCTGAAGGTATTTGAGGCGATTGGTCGGTCTATAAAAATATTCAATTTTAGATATTCTTACTCGCTGTAACTGTATTAGAACCATTTTATTAATTATCACTATATATAATAGTACCCATGGTTGCTGTTGCTGCTGTTGTATTGATTTTGCTGATGCAATCGAAGTTGATACAGGCGAAGGAGATGACTGTGAATTCGTATTTTGTTCTGGCACCTGCGACATTGTTTTATTCTGCATTTTGCTGGAAGTGTCTTGTAATCTATTTTCCACTACCACTTCGGGTTTTGAGTTCTTATTTGTATGATTAATTTTTTGTTCTTTTTTTACTTGTGAATTCACATTACTATTTGGTTCTTCTTTAACTTTCTTAACGTTGGGTTTAGGTTCACCAGGAAGACAAGTATTACCACGCTGCCTTCTAAATCTAACTATAATACTTCTGGTATCCCACATGAGATCATGTGCTTGTTTATAAGCAGATATAGATTCATCTGCACTATTGTACCTTATAAAAGCATAACTGTAATATAAAACAAAACATTGTTATACATTTTCAACTTACAATTATTTCATAAATTTTATAAATTATTCTTACCGAGTATTTCTCATTTTCTGCGCGTAGCCTACATCAACTCTAGCAGCTGTTGGAAATTTGCTTTTGACTTCATTCACATTAACTGATTCTGGTAAATTTCCTATATATAATGTATAAGGGTCAATTTCCTCAGGCATTGGATTATCTTCATCTCTTAATGACTTCCTTTCAACTTTCAAATGACCTACCCCAAAGGGTATTTTCTCCAATTCTTTTATGGCTTCATCAATATCAACACTCTCTGCCATTTGTATAAAGCAATACCTGGGACCACTAGGGCTTTGAAAATGTATATTTTGTATACCAGGATGAAATTCTCTAACAATATCTTTGTTTAAATCTGGATCCGGAAATTTAATTATTAAACTCTGAGCTTTCACAGTTTTATTGTACTCATTTTCTATCTTCAAAGCCCTTTCTGCATCATCTCGATTCCATGGCCGACTTGGATAACTTTGAGACATAGGCTTTCTTTGTTTATTCTTTTTTACAACGACTTCCTCCTAAAATATATATTGATATAATGTAATAATCCAATAGAAAAAACATTATTTTCCTTAACTTACCAAAACAATCTTAACATCCTGATCTCCTGTTTCTTCTCCATGCCTATTTGTTAAAATCCCGGGTGGGATAGAAGGTATAGGATGATTTGGAAGAGGGACAGACATATGATTCATGATAGCATCATTTGTTGACGTAGTATAATTATTTCTTTGCCATTCCAAGCCAAGACTACCAGTCAATGTTGCGCCAAAATAGGCTGTTTGATCAAAGTGGCCTTGTGACTGTCCAAACCGTGCAAGCCTTCTATTTTTACGATGAAAGTTACTTCTTTGAACGTACATATTGTTCCTATTGTGAGTAAATCTTTCACGTCGCATATAATTACCTCTTAGAGGCATTTCTCTTTGAAACGTGTTTGTTGTCATGTCACGTGGAGGTGGAGGTGGTAAAGGAGATGCTTGTGGTGTTATCCATTGCCAGGGTGCAGGAGGATGTGTCCATGCTTGAATTGATGTAACCTGAGAAGGTACTGGTCCAAATACATGGGGAGGTGGCGGAACACCACTAGGAGGTGGAGGCATAGGAGGTAACGGTGGTTGTCCTGGTAAAGGTTGTGTAACTGTTGAAGGTGATGAAGAAGCTGTAGTATAAGTTGGATAACATCCTTCGTATCCAAAATTGATACACTCTTGCTTAACAAAAGATCGTTTTGTCTCTCCATTTTCATCAATTATCTGAAAATGGAAAATCGTGAATTAAAACTGTGAAGACATGTTAAAGTGATATCTTTAGAATGTAGATGTAATTGAACTATATTACTTCAAGCCTATAAACATCGATTCACTATAACCGTAAAGAAAATACACAAAAATATTTTATGCAACTGCTGTCAAACTAACCTTCATCAGAAATATCACTAATCGAATAAGCGTAAGCTTACTTTCGTTATTAATGTAAAACTACGAAAAATTTAGAAATAGGTGTTTACCGAACGTTTCATAATGTAGATACAATTGTTGCTTGTCGTTAGCGGGAAATTACGTTCTCCAAGTTATAATGTAAATACATCATACCAGCAATGCAATGAGGGTAGCCAGTGTAACAAGCCGCTGTTAAGTACAATGCAAAACAGGGATGCCAACCCCTATTTTGATTTTTTCTCATACATAAACAATGGCTTTTGATCACAGTTTTGTTAAAATAATTCATTTCAACAATTGCCAGTATCCAGCCATGCGGACTCATCGCTGCATTTAGTGGTTTTTCCTGTTAATTGAATTTGTTCGTATATATTTATATCGTGTGCGGAGATATAGGTTTCATCGATCGAGTTTGAAGGAAACATGTTAATGACGACGACAATTTTGAAAGAATTATTTAACAATAACTAAGCAAAAGAGGCAATTGTTTCTTTTCCTCTACATATGTTTTTACATGTATGTATACGGATTGTTATGTGTGCATCTGCTCAACACAGATTTCGGAGAAAGCGCAGCAGTTATACGACATATAACTATAGATGTGAAGTACACCGCAAGCTGCAATTGCGATTTATGCATTCATAAATATGAATTCAAATTTCTAACAATTAGTACTATTCATAAACATTTACTTTTTTTATCCCAGAATTTGTATGATTTTATAATCCTTTCAATGGTGTAAATAATATGTGTGTATGCTATGATGATAATAATTCGGTAACCTCACAATGAGAAATATAAAAATGTTAAAGCATGCACACTATCAAGTGCATAAAAAATTTATTATGAAATTTATACAATAATGATATAAATTTTCGTTATGTTTTATGGATATTTGATAATAAACGAACATCAAACACGAAGGAAACAGTCGCATAAGTGAGACAAAGAAGAAGTAAAACAAAAGTAATTCGTGTCGTGATTACAGATAAAATGACATGTGTTATTTCAAAAAAATTCCAACTACCCCAAAACAATTTTGGTTTCGCTATTGGTAAGCAGAAAGGGTTAAAAACCATATATCCTTTGCTTCAATTTTACAACGACTTGTTCATTGATTGCCATTTTGCGTTATCTTCTTTGCTTTATCCATTTCATTTCTATATTACAATTCGCATCATTTCTTCTGCTGATCATACTGCTGAATTTCATCACGACCTCTTTCTGTTGCGCCGACGCAATTCACGTTTCTCCCTTAAGAAAAGAAAATTTCGAGTGAAAATTTTGCCGACAGATGACCCTGCTGCTAGTCTGAACAGTTCTGAACATTCTGAAGCGAACGTACCGTGCGTTTATTTTAGTGTGACATGGCTACAAGTAATACGGAAGAAGTTGAGGTATAATTTCAAACATTTCGAATAAGACGATAGATATTGGGGAAATAATTTCATCGGTTATATAAAATCGTTTCCGGCTCAAGTTGTGTAAAAAAAGATTGTACAGTTTTTTCTGGAACAGCGTGGTCGTTTCAAGACTATCCTTACCCCTCCCATCTGTTTCCGAGCATGGTGAAAACTGTCTAGCTAGCTTGAAAAGGGCATATTATATTACTTAAATAATATAATATGATACTAGCCGTACGTTATTACCCATATGTTCTAACAAAGTTCGTCGGACCCGTGTTGTAAATGAAATCAGTGCACGATTAATAAAAATTATTAGAAAGTCGTATACAGCATATAATATTTACAGGTTAAAAAAGACAGATATCTAGTAGGAAGTGTAATAAATCAAATGTTGAACATTTACAGGAAGTAGAACGGAAGGAGCAAGAAGTAATAAACTTCGATGAATTTCCACCGGAAGTTTTAATTAAGCATCCACTTCAACATACTTGGACCCTTTGGTATTATGAACAAGATAGAAATAAGACATGGGAGGAAAGTCAAAGAGAAATTACAAGCTTCGATACAGCAGAAGATTTTTGGAGGTAAGTAATACACGCTTATTTACATATATACATAATTAGAATTGTTAACTTATCTATTAATAAAATTTGTTTTTTAATTGATAGCTTATACAATCACATAAAAGCCGCATCAGAGTTAAGACATGGTTGTGACTATAGCATGTTTAAACAAGGAATCAGACCTATGTGGGAAGATGATGCAAATAAATGTGGAGGAAGGTGGCTGATAAATTTAGAAAAAAAACAACGGGCAACAGATTTAGATCATTTTTGGTTAGAAACACTTCTTTGTATGATTGGTGAAGCCTTCAATGGATATTCTGACGATGTTTGTGGGGCTGTAGTAAATGTAAGGACAAAAGGAGATAAAATTGGTGTGTGGACCGCTAATGCTAACAGTGAAGATAGTGTCATGGAAATTGGGTAAATGTTTCTGGTTTTATCTTTGAATATATTGCTTCTAATTAATTCTACTTATTCTTACTTCCCTTATATATTCTTTTTACAGGCGTAAATTAAGAGAAAGATTGAGGATTACATCAAAAGTGACTATAGGATACCAAGTGCATAAAGATACCATGGTCAAAGCAGGAAGTCAAACAAAAAATACCTATGTTGTGTAAAAACTGTTGATGTTATGTTACTATGTTGTCATTTCTCATTGAGAATAATCAACGAACATTAAACACAGATTAATGAGAGGAACAAACAAACATTACTAACATAATTGAAACCATCGATATAGATTACTGCAACAATCAATGCTGAGAAAAATTCATCGTATTTTTTTTAAATGTCCTCATTGTAGCTACATATTTTCCCAATGATAAATCATTGAGTGCGCATTAATAAATACGTACTGAACGAACCAGACGGATATTACATTAATATAAAAATTTACATTAATAAGTAGTTTAGAACAAAATTCTAGGAAAGATACGCGCAGGCTGCTGTATTTTTCACGGTCTATAGATCATACAATAACATACAATTGTTTGTTGTTCAAGTATATTTGTACAATTTAATTTACATATACTTTAGATGTGTCAATAATAAAGACTGCAAATACGTATAGTTAAAAAAACCTATATACTTAGGTTACCCCTTTCAAATGATAAAACAGTGATTTGATGAAGTACAGCATCCTGCCCCACTTTAAAATGGTATAGAAATATTAAATGATGTTCTCGCTACTGTTTAACAAACAATTATATTTAAGTTTTTCTTATAAATCTATTACAAATATACATTGCTCTTTATGCATTTTTTATCTTTTTATTCTGATGTGTGTTCAATTTGTATGTATAAAAGTACCTTACAAGTACTTTAGGATATCCTGCATTTTTTCATCCGTTATGTAGTCTTTTTTACTCTATTTTTGCATTATTAATTCTTCAACCAGTTCTTTAAGATCTCTGCGTCTTCCATTGTCCAAAGCACGCATAAGATTTAACTTCCAACTGTCTGTATTACATTCGAATATATAATACTTTAATGCCTGTAAAATACATAATCATATTGGTTCATCTTTTACAATACATTGTGAATAATACAGATTCCCATATAGATTGCATCTTACTTCGTAACTTTGTTCTTTTAGATCAAATGGATATTTATTTTGTATTGCATCAATTTGACATTCCAGGATGCCCAAATGTCTAGCAACATCTCTCCAGGAACGTCCAATCCTTTCACTAATTCGTGATAACACTTGAAAATAGAAAATAATACAGGGATCAATTTAAAAAAAACTAAAGTATAATAATTTTATACTCACCCATTTGTTTCAATATTATTTCCTTGTCCGTATTAGAACTAGTACTAGCAACGTGATTCTTGTCCGATGATGATTCGGGTATAGATGATTTTAGTACTGAACCTTCATTTAAATTAGGTAACATTGTATTAACACTATTTTTGGATTTACTCAAAGGTAGTGTGGAATTGGCTGCAGCAATGTATAAGAGACAAATAAATATTCATAGGTTTACTAAATACATACTTTTTAAGAAGCATAAATAGAGATTTAAATATTACATAATTAAGGATAAATTAACCCTTTGCACTACACTAATGATTTTACATTTTCTTTGTATTTTGTCCTCTGAGAGGGGACAGTCAAGTAGAATGAGATAATAATTGAAGTTGAGTATTTACTCACCAATTTCATCCTCATACGTATTATAAACTGGACAATACTGTTTGTCTTGAAGATAAACTTCATAATTCATTAACTTGTACCGAAGGTTTGGTTCGTTAAAGTACTTTTGGCATATATAAGAAAGAGGTTTTACATTGTCAAAACTGAGAATATCTCGTTTCTCTAACACTTTTAACAATGTCTTCAAGTCTTTAATGTGACTTAATTTGCGGTTTGAGCATATATACAGTTCATAATTAGCTTTAAGATCTATTAAAACTTTTTCATCCACATACTTATGTGCAAGAGATAACAGTTCATCACGTAAATGACTATATTTCATTTCTATTGCCATTGTATAACAGTATTAATGTGGGTGTTAGAGAGATTTGTAATTCCCCTTTCCAGAGTAAACACTCCTGAAAGCTATCTATATTCTGTACTAGACACCACCTGAAATTTCAAATAAATGATTTTAGTATTTTCATAAATTTGAAAATGATAAAAGATTGGATGTTATGTTGTAAAAAGTATGCTTACTTAATGAAATATATTAGACAAAGTTTCCTATATATTATTTTGTTACCAAATAAGTACGAAAATTAAAGAGGCTGTTGTCACGAAGCTGTCGCATGGATACACGACATTTTAATACTGAATATTATTACTGCCGTTATATTTATAATACCATTTTCTATTACAATTTAAACGAAAATTATTGCAAACCGTGTGATCAACAAGTTGCTCTTAAAATAATTAAAAACATTCAAGTCTGGCGTTGCGATTGACTCATCAGCTGTTTTTTATCTATAGATGGTAGAACACAGTTGTATAATAATCTTCAATAATATGAATAATAGCAATCGGTATTACGATACCAGAGATCATAATAGCCAGTAACCACAAATAATACGATTATAGACAATTCAAATATTATTATTATTTCATCTTGTATTAACGGTTCTAAATAGAAAAAATTTCTTTAATACATTGTCTTTCCTTTACTAATACGAATGCTATCTAGCAAGCTTCAATTTAAGCTTAAATCAGCTTAAATGTTTTGAAACTGTGAGGTAGTCTTTTTTACTGTCATAGATGTCCATGTTGGTACCAATTCAGTGAGATATTCAAGAAGTTGATACGTATTTTGTATTCTCTAGTAACAAGTGGCAGCACTAAACAGTTCACGTTGTATGTATAGTTATACCTTCCTACACTATCTTAAATATACTGTACCAGAGCTACACATTCATATGCATTTGATACTATTGACGCATGCCATAGATTCTCGCATTTATAACACGTGTGTATGAAGTTGTACAAGTATAAATTGGAAAACAATAGTAAACATGCATGATAGTGAGAAAGTACAATACTTAATCGTTGACACGAGTGCATTTATTAGAAATGCAGCTTTGCAGGTAACCTTTGTGCAAATTAAAATCAAAACTAATTAAACTACTTTTATTGTATACTTTTATAAATGATAGTACATGAATATCATTGTCTTTATATCAGCAAACTGTATTTTCCACTGATTTCTGTCTATGAATCAAGCTAATTTGCACTGTATTAATTAAAATATGTTTATTAGGATATTGGTGTCAACATTATAACGGAACAAGACGTAGTGAATGAAATCACTAACAAAAGGCAATTGAGAAGACTGGTTGTCTTACCATATGATTTATCCATTCAAAATGCATTTCCTGAGAATATTAAGTTTGGTAAGATTTTATATTTTATTTATCCAACGTATCATGATGTAATATTTATATGCATACAATGAGATTTTGTGTAACATTTATAGTTACGGAATTTGCTAAGAAGACGGGAGATTATACAAGTTTGTCTGCCACTGATATTAAAGTGATTGCTCTTACTTATCAGTATGAGAAAGAAAAAGTAGGAACAGACCATTTGAGAAGTACACCAGTAGTTACACAAACTGTGGATTCTAGTGTTCAACAGGCTGAAGATTTACTTAAACCTTTAGCTGGTTTTTATATGCCAGAGGAAAAAGTAGTTATATTTGTTTTAATATACCAAGATATTAATTTGTAATATTTACGTTATATTAAAAACTATTAACTTCTTTTATATAGCCAGGATTGGATAAAAAGAGTGAATGTACAGAATCATGTACAGAAAATACTGCCATAAAAGAGGTAGAACAGCACGAGGAAAATAATGCAACAGATAGTAAAGATGAGGAAAAGGAATCTGAATCATATTTCACTGAATCTTCTGGTGATTCTGAATCAGATTATGAAACTGCAGATTCTGACGTGGATCATAAGAAAACTGAAGATTTATCTGAGAAGTTTTCAAAGTTGACTTGTGAACCAACAGATTTTCTAATATTAGATAAAAATGATAGTGAACATAATGCAGATGACATTCTTGCTCCTGTCAAAGAAGTTGCATTTAATAATGAACAGAATGAAGATGACGAATATGAAAGTGATGAAATTGATAATTATGATTGTGATGAGGAAGAAGAAGAAAATGATGATGATGACGATGGATGGATTACACCCAGTAAGCCTTTTTAATTTCTTTTGTGTACATATGTAATATACAAAGAACCACAGCATAAATAAATACATAATATATTTCTTCATTATAACAGAAAATCTCAATGTTGTAAAAAAGGAAATCGATTCTGAATTGCTGGAGCAAAAACCTGCCACTGTAGCATGTTTAACAATGGACTTTGCAATGCAAAATGTTCTAAAACAGATTGGTTTAAACGTGGCTGCTCTGGATGGAAGAGTGATTAAACAAATGCGGACTTTCATCTTTCGATGTCACGCATGCTACAAAACAACTAGCATTATGACAAAAGTCTTTTGTCCCAGTTGTGGAAATAAGACGCTGAAGAAAGTTGCTGTATCATTAGATGGGGAGGGAAACCAACAAATCCATATCAATTTTCGAAGACCACTTTCGAAAAAGGGAAAGAGGGTAAGCTTTAACATTTTAGAATTTATATTCCTGCTTTAAATTCCCTATATTGCTATTTGTAAAATTTTCAGTTTTCGCTACCAATGCCGAAGGGAGGCAAACACGCAAATAATCCGATTCTATGCGAGGATCAACCCCTACCCGATCAAAGACCAACCAGGTTAGCCCGTACTAAAAACGATCCGATGCAAGATGATTATATTGCCGGATATTCGCCGTTCATTATGCGAGACGTGTATTCAAAATCGGCTATGATACGACCGGGTAGTGCAACTAAATATTGGATGAAAAAAAATCCGAATGAATCTAGAAGGAAACGAAAGTAATCCATATGCTTTATAGTTTATAGTTACAATAAAGTACGAGATTGTAAAGATAAGTGTATTTAGACTTTGTAAATTAAATATTTTGTATACATATATAGTAATGTGAATTTTTCTGTGACATCTAATTTTGTTCATCAAATACTTTCATTTTTGGTGAATAAATATTATTTACGAAAATGTGACAGATTTTGTTGTGATAATTAAAGCGTGTTATTAATTAGGAAGTAAAATTCAAAACTTTCCACAACAAAAGGAAATTTGCTCCGGGTGAGGATCGAACTCACGACCTTAAGATTATGAGACTTACGCGCTGCCTACTGCGCTACCGAAGCATGTACCACTTCGCAAATGGTTGGACATATTTCTCGTAAATGGGCGCACATAATTAAATATCGAACATGTTATGTTTTATATTAGAATTCTTTATCGCTAAATACTGCTTATTTGCGTTGAAATTTCTATTTGAAAGTGGTTCCACAATCTTTTTACAAGTACGATAGGGGGGCCCAACACAAATAGGAAAAGTAATCTGTTGCCTGTCAATCTGTTGCTTGCACTTGAAGAATTAAAATGCTTGCCCCGAAAAGGCCATCCACTCCAAATCGCAATCATATTTCTATCCAAAAGCTGTGTTACAAAAAAAATGATGTACCAGTTATAGTCGATTCTCATTATTTTAACCATTCTGTAAGCTCATGTGGAATTTTAAGTCCTGTAAATTTTGCTAAGGTTAGGTTCCGAGGAATCTTTACATAATTCGCAATTATTGTTGGCTTTACTCCAGATATCTTTGGTAATTCCTGACGCAGTCAAAATTCCGGATGAACTGCGGAATTGTATTTCAGAAGATAGTGATTATTACAGAGTTACGGGACTGAAGATAGACGATTTGATCGACGAAGAGTTCATCGAAGCATTTGTTAAAAAAGGTATAGAAATAAATAAAACATACACATGTAATTACTGAAGAAATGCTATAGGATAGTTATACCAAATTTTTCTTTCTATATTTTTTATCAAAAACGAAATGACATTAATTTATAATGACAAATAATCAAGTGTTTATGTATAAAAATTTAAACTATAGAGTATAGATTTCAATTTTTATCTCTACACCCTAAGTGGAAGTTTTTATGGATATGTGCCAGGCTTTTAATTTTCTTAGATACACTTTTGCCAATCTGCATGTTTTATAATACATCTACGATAAGAATTACGTCATGTGTTATAGTATCATGTTATATTTTCCTGTTTCGTTAATATTTTTTAGGAGAATTGAGTATCTTGGCAATAGAAAAAAAAATAGATGTGGATAATTCTATGTGTGTTACACCCACTGGACATTTGGTGATGTCCATATTAGGTGCAGATTATGAAAAACTTGGATGGTCAGGAAAAAATTCTGACTTTCGTGGTTCATATAAATATTGTTATGGTGAGTCCAAAGTAGAAGTGTTATAAAGAAGATCAGAATGCCTAAAAAACACAAAGTACCCACATTAATTGATCTTGCCCTTTGTTCTGTCGGGGAATTTGTAGCTACCTTTGGTAGAAGTATGATAAAATCAATTTGTGTCATCTCTAAGAGTAATACAGATGAGGGGCATTCAAAATTATATTCAACATTGCAATTAATAAAGTATCTACTGAGCTCTAGTGTACCTCAACATCTATATGACAGAATGTCTGTAGCTGTCTTAACAGCAATTGTTAACTTACTTAAAGAAACAAGAGATACGTATAATGATTTTGTCTTAACTACAGCCTTTCTATCAGAAATAACTATTGCACTTCATTTAACTGAAGTGGCCATTGATAGAAATTTGAAAGCAATAGAATTTTCTATCTGGCCTAAAATCATGCGACATGTTCTTTATAATAAATTACAGAACATGGTTGGACTTGAAACTTTAGATTTAGGCTCAGGTTCTGCTGGTTGGAGAACATCTGACATAGAGAAAATTATAATCAATGGTATAACAGCCATGCCAAATTTGGTATGCTTCATTTTATGTTTTGATTGTACAGACAATATTATAATAGCTCTATCCCAGAATTGCAATAAGTTGCAAAAACTGGATGTAACAGCATCTAGATCTGTAACAGATCGCAGTGTTGTACCATTACTCACATGCCAATATTTGAAACAAGTCAAACTATGTAGAACCTCTATGACTATAGCTGGCTATGCAGATCTTTTTAAAGAACATCTGTGTATAGAAGATATTGGCAGATGTGATGAGTTTGGATATGTGTTAGAGCATATTCATGAAAAAGAGAGTAATCTTGAAGTCCCTTTTCGTATAAAGATGTTTGAGAGTCGAAATTTTAATATGGAGCACTTGCATCTCTTAGTAGATATGTGTCCATATATCACAAGCCTTTGCTTGTTACGTGATGAAAGAGTCAATGATTTGACGATTCTAGCTACACTTAGCCATTTAAGAGAATTAAAGCTTTTGTCTTGCAATTTTTACTCTCATGGTGTTAAAACTCTGCTGGAAATTAAAGGTCCTACGATTATGAGTCTACATTTGGAACACGTAGAAGAAATGGATTTGAATGCACTTATTAGCATAAGTCAATATTGCCCAGACATAAGACATCTAGTTTTTTATAACTGTGAATTTATAGACCATGCACCAGTTTACTCCAGGAAACTTTTGGTTGCACCATTCAAAGTTTTAGAAAGAATTAAGTGCGTATCAGAATGCGCAAACATACATCTAGATTTTCTGCTTTCTCACTGTATAAATATTAAGTTCATTCAACTGGGCTCGTCAACCGGTATTGGCGATACAATAATGCAAAACATTCATTCAAAAAATCCAATGAGTAAGCTAGAAGAGCTCAAAATATTATACAGTCATGATTTATCAATGAAAATTGTACAACTGTTAATAAAGGATTGTGATAATTTACGACGTCTATCAGAACTAGAAAACTGGCAAGGAATAACATCCATGGAATTGGACTCTTTCAGAGAAGAACTGAAAGTTAATAATTTAAACTTGGATACCAGTCCAAGTTTGTCTTTTGTATGAGGCAAATTAAAATTTGTTTAATGTCAATTGTAACTTATTAGTAGATTTTTTAACATATTTATGAAATAAGAAACTGTGAAACAAAAATTATGGATATGTACATTTTCTCTGTTTGTAGTGATTAATGTAAAAGTAATAATAAGGTAACATATATCGTGACAGAGACTGTATTAGCTAATAACTAACATCCGTAAAACTATATTGTATACATGATTTTGTTCACATCCTTATTTTGCATTTTTAATTTATCGGTAACAATGGACCATGAAAAGTAATAACACAGGATTTGAAAGAATTTAAATTTTCTTCAAAAAGGGGGTCAAAAATAAAAAAAAAGGTGCCGAAGTTTAAGATTGCATTAAAAAATAATTTCAAGCATGTATTTGACGTGATAGTATCATGGAATCCACCAGGTAAATTAATATTTTTTTTCTATTTGATTTGTATCAGTCGGCTATTGTCACACAATTTGTTTACATTTTTAAGATGATCAGCTGTGCCCATCATCACTGGCAGCATGGTTTCATAAACGCGGATACAAGGTATCTGTTTGTCATCAAAAATATTCACAAAGAACAGAATACTCTCTAAAAGTCCCAACAATCGAAACACAAACTGACCATGAAGAGTTCTTTGAATGGCTTGGAGCTTTTAGCATCGCTGGAGATTTGTATGTTCGCATAGTACTTTTGTTTAAAGCGTGTATCATACCTATAAGTGAATTTCTTGCAGAAAAAACGGAAACGCCGATGATTTTGTGAATACATACACTTGCCCATCACCATCTATCGACATAGGCCAGATACACTATTTACAATGGACCGGTTTTTTCACGAGAAAGCAAATGATAAAAATATATAACGCGATGAATGAATACGTATTATCTCGAAACAATTTTGCATGGAGTAGTTTGCATGTACAAGGATTTTCAGACAGTCCTGTTAGTTGGAATTTAAAAGAACACGCATTCTTTGAGGAAGGGGACAATAGCTATACTATATTATTTACACCTGCTGCTGATATGATTATACGAAAAAGTTTGACACACAAGTTTAAATAACGTTAAATATAAAATAAAAATATATATTATAGGAAAGAGTTTAATTTACATTTATAAATGACCAAATTTCTCAATAGCATAGTTCCTTCGATATTTCTTACATAGCACAGTTATAAGTCTTTCTTACAGGAAGATAGATCAATTATATTTTGTAATTTACACGTCGTTTATTTGAATATAGAGAGAGTAATAAATGTGTGTAACATTGCCTTAGATCAATATTTGCAAGTCTTAAATAATCACGCCATAAACTACGTGTAACGTGCAATTAATAATTTAATTCAAAGCAAGCACGTACTATAATTTTATAAAATTCTTGAGTATAAAATATGTTTTATAAATAAATCCTGGTTATGGGGTTTCTAAATTCTTTGCTTTTTATATATTAGTATTCACTATATAAATTGTAGGATAAGCTCCACATTCGGATGTTATCGCATCCCTACAAGGTGTCCCAAATATGTTTCTGAGGATTGTTAGAGGCGATAGCTGACATAATTGTAATATAGGAAATTACCTTATTCACAGCCCTACGTTCATTCATGCCCAAATTAGTAAAGAAACCCAACGTCCAATCGGAGGATTTCATTGGGCCCGGTAGTGTGACAACTCCTACTGGTACAAGTTAATGTTGCAGTATTATCTCAGCTTTCATCCCCTAGAACCTTCACTGTTATGTTTCGGACACCGTGTATATTTTACTAAAATTGCACTCAATCATATATACTGCTGTAATATTGCGTGTAGTAAAATTACAAGTTGAACAAAAACGTTACATTAATCGTTATGTTAGTTACCTTGTAAAGTTACGAGACTAGAGATCAGTCTAATTTTAATGTTTACATATAAATTAACTTATAAAAAAACAAAATAAACTAAATACTTGAGTATGAGATCAAAATAACTTATAATATACATAATATTTTAAAGCTTTTTAAAATATTTTAAAGCTTTTTAAAATATTTCTTGCAGATAAATAAGTACATGATTCACGTAAGGATTGCCGTACCTTTCGATTTTACAATTCAGTATTAGGAAATACTTATTATGTAAAAATCGGGTAGTTGAAAGAATAAAATGAAAAAAGCTTGTTCTATACTTCCAATGAAACACATAAAATGCATTTATACTGTTAAACGTCGAAACAACGACTGTAACGTGAATCGTTATGTATATTTGTAAAGGTTTCTTGCGTAAAGGGAGCAGTATGCTTTTGTATTAGATACTAATCTTGATATTATAGCTAAGTTATGAACCTACATAACGTGGTTACCTTTCATATCAGTACATGCGAGTTGTCTGACTCAGCAAATTTAATTCTAGAATTGTAATAGAGATCTTCTATGCCGGAGCCAACAGACATACGTGACTTAGAACGTGCCATAAGTTCACCTATTTCATCAAGATCTTTATACCTGAAATGCATACAACAGTATGAACAAAAATATAAATTCCATATTTACGTAATTTCTGTTCATTGAGGTATACTAGTGTCTTTTTCACTTAAAAATAATAAAGTTACCTGCTAACCGGGCGACTTGGATTTTCAGATGATTCCGATGAGTTCTTCATTACTGAAAAGCCATCATCTGTACTGAATGATGCTATATTACCTGCAATAAAAGGAAACTGTTAAACCATAATTTTCAAAATAATATTATGTTAATAGTATGGGAAGAAACGTTTACCAGAAGGAAATAACATTGTGTGCTTTAAAAGATCACCGCTCATAAATGCTGAAAGACTATCATCTTCCTCTGGTAATAAATGATTGGTCGTATCGGTTGTGATAGATTCAACCATTTCTAGCCACTGCTGATTGTGCGATCTGAATTTTTCAACCTTTATACGAGCCGCCCAGTTTTTATCGCACATCTAAAATAGTATGGATAAATAAGTTTCTGCCACAATAAAAAATGAATGCTAATAAAAATATACTTACGGCGATAACATCTAAACATGCATCGCAAACTTTTCTGATCGCTGGATTCTTGTCATGCATCAAATCTATTAAATATCCAGGTGCCTCTGCAAATATAGTATATATTTCAGGAAATATAGTAGGTCTTAATTTATATGCAGATTGCATATTGCATAATTTAGCAAGAACATTAAATAAAGCAAAAATCTGATTATTACCATTACCGGTCTCGCGTATCAAATAATCCCTGGTCGAATCATGTTTAGAAATTTGATAAAAAACGTATATTATTTGTAAAACCATTTCGTCATCTTCTTGTTTGGCTGTAAAAAGATCGTATCGTAATGTCCACTGGTAGATTCACGTGTTTAATGTACTACACACCTTTAAGTAGCTCAATTAAGGAAAGTAGTATATCTGCTTTACACAGTAAACGGGCACAGTCTTCATCATACGCTGCGGTACCAAGAAATATAACAACTTCGAGGACTAGATCATCTGCTGCTTTACCTGTTAAAAATTACCGAGAAACTTAGAATCCGAAAAACAACATAAATTAAAAATTATTTTAGAGATACCGGAAACACAACGATAAACCAAACTCTGTACCTGGTACAAGATTATTACGTATCCATGGTATTAAATCACATCGATGAAGTATTTGTGAATAATCTAGGTCAGACAGTTCTAAATTGCCTAATACACCTATAATTTCCAAAACGAAGTCCTGGGAGTCAGACTGATTTAACGCCATAGCAAAATCACCTACAAACTCCTAATATAGATTTATAGAAATAAGATCTTTTCTTATTATATTTGAGCGATTCTTACATATAAAAAAGCAATTCCAATCATTTGTTTCTTACCACAAAACTGTCTTTAGTTGACTCATGCTGAGAAATGTTACGAATCATTTTCATAATTAGAGGGTCCTGGTTTCTGAATGCTTTCTTTATAAGACCTTGTAAGCGATTATTCTCTACCATAAGCTGTGCATTTTTACTGTGTATTGCTAAATTTATACCTAATGCTACTAATTCCATCTTTGGTTGTTCATCTTCGCAGTTTAAAATCATATTTATCACCTGAAAAGAGGTGTTGAAACTTATTCTGGAATTGTAAATAAATAATACATTGAATACTTACCATTTGAATACATTCAGTATTTGTAAACATAGATTTAACTTTATCATCCATACTAGCATGATATAATAATCCCAAAATTGTTGTTTTATTTTTTATGTCAGCTTGACCAAGTAGCTTAATCAATTTCGGTAACAATCCAACTCTGATCATTCTTGCTCTAAGTTTTGCATCGAAAGAAAGATTAAATAACAATTTGAGAGTACTTAGTATAAGGTCAGCATTATTACTTTGTAAAAGTCTTGGTATTTTCTCAATAATATTTCCTTCAGCCTAAAATCAGTGTAAATTAATATTATTTTATATTGAAGGTAAACAGTAGCTCTGTTGGTACTAAGCATACAAATTTTACCATCAGATCTTTGTTCTCACGAAATATCGACAATTTCTTTAAAAATGTTATCACAAGAATTAGGAGGTCGGTATTTGTTCTGTCCAACGTCTTAATAAGCATACCAATAACATTTTTTTTACGCATTTTTCTTTCGACTTCCATATTTTCAGCAATATTTAGTAACAAGTAAAACGCAACTGGAACGAAAAAGAGTGCAGTATATGAAAGAGATACATAAATCATGCAATTATTAAATTAATTCAAAATTATTAACCTCTTAATAATTGCTCTTGTTTCTTTGTTAAACTTTTGAATTTCTTACGACTTTTCTCAAGATCTTCTTTTAATTTTTTCATATCACTTTCTGTTATATTAATAGCTGTGTCAGTGAATCGTTTTTTGATTTCATAATCTAAAGGACCATCTGTAGTCCAAATATCATCAATAAGTTTTGTCTTTTTGTCTGAATTATCATTATTTCCACTTGGGAAAAAAGTTAAGCCAGTTGTGTTTTCAAAATGCCTTCTACGTTTTTCCATATCCTCTTTCCATTGGTCATATCGACGTAATTCGAAGTCTATTATGTCCATACACAAAGATCCAATCTAATAATAACAAATATCAAATAATTAATTGTGTATTTGAATTTCAAAGCTATATTTATAAATTCTACTTACTTTGTACTCAAGAACAATATTATGAAACTGACTGTATGTTGAAAAGCAGAAGAAAATATAAACAATATTTGTAGAGAGTTCTATACTACGTCTCCAGTCTTCCCTTAAGACCCTGGCTAAAGCACTCAACAATGATTCTGAAGAGGGAAAGTATCAATTATACTTAACACATATTAACCATAATCCCGTTAAATAACACAAGTAATATATCACTGAAAACAGTACAGTACCATTTTTTGTCAACTCAAATAGATTATCAGGCACTCTTGCTAATTGTAAAATTAACGATGACCCTTTGATTTTCCCAGGCATTTCCTCATATAACAACTCAATGTAGCTGTCAACATTACTAATAACAGCACGCTCCATTTCTCCGTTATCTGTAGCTACTGAGTTCGAGGAAGCAGGTCTTGAAGGTTGAGAATTAGTCTCACTACCTGTGAAAAAGAAGTTATAAATCATATTAAAACAGTATTAAACCTTATAGACATGCTGGTATTTGCATTTGAAATTACTTGCGCAACTATCATTCGTTTTACGATTTTGAAGATAATAAATTAGTTGCTCAACTTCACGAAGTTTGGACTCATGTATTAACGAACATTTTTCCACCACCTCTTCAGCTAAAAGAGATACATTTGTATCTGCATTCAAACTCTTCAATCGAATTATTTTTTGGCATTCCTGCAATGATATTTTAGTTTATAACTTTCCACAACTTTAACATATTCAAAAGACATATGATATATATATAAAGACAAAAACAATAATCAATTATGTGAATGACATCATTAATTAACTAAAAAATCTTACTTTACGATCTCCCAGCATAGGATCACCTAATTCACCTAAGATTAGAGCTTCGACATCATAATTCACCACTAATGCTTTTTCTGTTGGATGTACATCTAAAGTACCAGATCTTACTTTCCTAAATGATAATAAAACCAACATAGTGTCATGTTACACGTCAATGAAGAAAATACATGTTTGAAATAAGATTATCAAATGACAGTTCTGTGTATGTGACAATTCGAAATCCAATGTATATATATATTTTAACATCAATGACGTAAAATGTCTTACCTTTTTAAAAATTTCGCCTCATCCATTTTAATATTTTACTTAGAGCCGTCTGTTATACGTGTTGTACAGTCGTCTTGTCAATTTTTCAGTAATCACTTTATCTCCATGGAGAGAACATTCGGAAAACCACCGACTAGGGCACGTATGAGACACCCTTCGCCGTTCCAAATACTTATACTTTTTTTAGTTCGAAATAACGCCATCTTTAGTTGCTTACTGCATCAACTATTCAATTTCAAACTATTCCTTGCACCAAATATAAAATCTTATAGAAATAGATATTTTTTGAAATTTGGTCAAATTTTGAATGTAAATTGTACAATGCTGTAGATATATAGTAATAATAACCAACTTTAATGATATGTAGGCGTGCGGCAAATATACATAGCCTAATAATCCTTCTTTTTATACGTATATATACGTATGAAGTTTTACACGTTGTCTAATTATACTTCTTGGATAATGCATTCTAGGTAATTCAAATGACGAAATTTATCTTGTTATCTCGCCATGAAATGATCTTTGAGAAATATCGAATGCCTTCCCGATGTTAGTATGATTGAGCTAGCTTAGATTGGTTCAGCTCAGTTGAGCTCTATAAAATGATAAATTATCATAGATAACATTTGTTTACATTTTGTATCAGGAACGCGCGGTATAGAGTGGGGGTTGGTGGGAATATATAACACGTGCTTAGAGACATCGTTGTCGATAAATAATCTGTGAGCATTATTGTTAGGGAAATATTCAATAATTGCGTTCAACGAACTTATTCCTTTTGTTTATTCTATTAGTTTAAAAAACCTTGCTTTTCGAAACAATACATTGGCATTAAAATGTCTGTAAAAAGTATAATTATCGATTGTGATGCAGGCATAGATGATGCATTAGCACTAATAATATTGATTAGAGCACACAAACAAAAGAAAGTTCATATTAAGGCTATCACTTGTGTCAATGGAAACACAACTGTGGAAAACGTTGTTAAAAACGTATTTAGAACGTTGCATATTTGCAAGGCTACAGATGTGAGTTTCATTTAATTATATTTATAGTTGATTGTAAAAAATGTATGTTACCTATGTGTTTTTAATTTGATTCATAGATACCAGTATTTAAGGGAGCTTATGGTCCTTTGCTTTCTACAGAAAATGCTGATCTTGCAGCTAAAGAACAATATCATGGAAGTGATGGTTTTGGAGACGTATATTCTACCAAGGTGGATACAAGTAAATTACAGCCAGAACATGCTGCATATGCCTTGCATAGAATAACGTCTGAAGCCCCTGGTAATATACTGTCTTACAATATCAGAAATTCAATATTTCAATTATTGTTATTATTATAACCAGCCAATATTTTTTTTGTTAAATTAAGGTAAAGTAACCATTGTCTGTTTGGGACCTTTGACAAATATAGCGCTGAGTATAAAAATGTATCCTGAATTTATAAGTAATGTGAAAGAATTTTATGTAATGGGAGGAAATGCAACAGGTAATTGTTAATTTATTAATATTTATGAATAGGTGTTTCAGTTTGTTACGCTATCCAAATGAAGTTTTGTAATATTTATTATTAGCCCTAGGGAATATAACACCACAAGCAGAGTTTAACTTTTATACCGATCCAGAAAGTGTACATATAGTGCTTAACAGTAACAAAAAACCATTATGGCTGTTACCATGGGAAACATGCTTGAAATCTCGTATTTCACATGTATGTATTTGACATCCTATAATTTGCATGAAGTACTACGTGTATAATGTGATCTTACGATTTTCAGGAATGGCGAAAAGACGTTTTAGGTCAAATAGACAAACCTTGTGTGCGTCTTCTGAACGATATTGAGCATGGAAGACACTTGGCAGGGAAAAAGACATTTCCTAATTATATTGTGTGTGATGCAATTTTAGCTGGAATATTGTTAAACTCAGAAATCGCACAAGATGTAGTTTCATATCATGCGGATATAGAATTGAGTGGTAACAGAACAAGAGGTCAAGTTGTACTTGATCATTTGTTGTCCAACAAACCAAATATATCTTTAATTCAGGACTTTGATTCGGATACATTTAAAGAGCTTGTCATTTTTTCAGTTGACATGCCAGTAGATCAAAGTATATCGGATGCCTAATACTATTTAGTAAAATTAACGCTACATGAAAATTTACATATGTACACCTGTACATACATGTACAGTATAATTATATGTACATACTTTTATATCTCTGACATAGATTTCTTTATGTGTCATTATTTTATCCATAACAGGAATGTTTGTTTTTCTAATGATGTTGTCATAATGTATTGCTTTGCACACATTATATCAATAATATAGTACTATATTCTGTTATATGCACGTGTCAATTTATTTTATATGTACGTAATCTGAAATAATACCAATATTGATTTAATAAATACATTCTAACTGAAAATATAGATAACAATATATGAGTTCTATTTATTCTCTACAACATAAGAGGTTAGTACAAATTATACCTGTTTAAAATAACAAATTATTTTTCAGCTGAGTTTGGTGGATTTGTGTTGACTTTATTTTGACATTCCTTAAATTGTTTCCTTGCCTCTCTGTTTGATTTCAATAATTCAATTAACTCAGCTTGTATATCATCATTCTTTTGCTCAAGATTATCCAAAGCAGAATTTAGTTGATCTAATTGAGCATTTATTGCTTCAAATTCTGCAAACATAATAGAGTGCCTTAGAAATAGTGTACTATAAAAAATATCCTTAAGTATTATATCTCTTCATTAATATAAATTGGTTACAAAAATCTATTCAGAAGGATGGACATTAAAGTATTGAATAAGAAAAATATATGACACAGTATGTCGACAAATATTGTTTGTTTAAGAAAAATGTGTGGTTACCCGCTTCGTTAACGTTTTCGTCGTTCTCTTTTTCATCCCATTCATCTTCATCACCGTTTTGATGATTTTCCGTCGGCGTTACCGCGTTTTGAACCATGTTTTCATCTGCCATTTGCGTAGTGAACGTCAAGAGTATATAATCAGGTGATATGTGAGGGTGTGTCTTTAGGTCCTGTGTATAGTGAGACATACATACCGACTGCAATTCTTCGAAACATAGTTAATTCACGAGACTAGAAACTGACGTTTAATATCACTAGAAGTTACTAAAGTCAAAACAGCCTTTACTAAGAGTACTGTAAGATTTGTAATTACACAAAAAGTGTATTACAAATATAATTAGTTTCATCATCGCTATCAAAATAATGTGTACATTTAAGTATTACATACAACAAGGGTAAATAATACAACCTTATGAAGTAAAATAGGCGTATCACTTTTTTACATTCATATGTGTAACTGATATAAAATATTTTATTAGAATATTCCTACCACGGATAACCAAGATAATGTTTTATTACAAAATAAAAATCTGTGTCGCATAAAATTTCATAAATGTTATAAAATATTGCATAAAATATGTTTAAAGCCTTGACTGCATTCCACCAGCAATGACAATAGTTTCTCCTGTAACATAGGAGGAATCACTGCTTGCTAAAAAGGCAGCAACGCCACTAATATCATTGGGTTCACCAAATCTTCTCATAGGTATGACTGCCATAGCAGCATCTGCTGTAGCTTCCTGGTCATAAAGCTGTAGAATATACATAAGTACATGTCTTCAACTTTTAAACAGATACTATTAATAAATAAAAGTAAATACAAAATACATACTGCCTTTGAAAACTTGGTTTTTATAATACCAGGTGCTATGCAATTTACACGAATATCATCTACTGCAAGATCAACAGCAGCAATTCGACACAGTCCAAGTAGAGCTGTTTTACTAACAGAATATGCACCCAACAACTAAAATGTTAGTTTCAAATATACTAATATTTCAATAATTTGTAACATAAGTATACTATATATACAATAAAACTTAAATCAGAAAAAATTACATACACTGAATGGCGTGTACCCTGCTATTGAGGATACAATTATTATTGAAGCTGATTTACTCTTTCTCAAAAGTGGTAGAGATTCTTGCATTAACAGATAAGTAGATTTGACATTGATATCAAAAATTTTGTCCCATGATGATTCTGGAGTGTCTAATACTGTAGATACACTTGGATTTACAGCTGCATTAGATACAAGAATATCCAGACCACCAAATTCTGCTTCTGTCTGTAAGAATATATAAAATATATTTATGTTTTCAAAGTTGCATTAATAAAATATATGAGTATATTCATCATTAATATATTACTTTTTTAAAAAGATTCTTCCTGTCGTCTGCTTTTCCTACGTGACATATAATGCCAGAAACATTTAGGCCTTCAGACTTCAGTTCCTCCACTGCTTTTTTCACATTGGATTCTTTTCTACTGCTTATCATTACCTTAGCACCTTCTTGCGCTAATCGCTTTGCTATTGCAAAACCTATTCTGTAAATGTATAATGTGCTCATAGATAAATGTACATACATTAAAATTAATATATTATTTTTAGTTTCTTTCCCATAATAAGGAAAACATTATGTGTGTTACTGAAAATTACAATTTTATATACTCATGTAATATATGTATGTATAATAATAACCTATTTATCAGTTCAGTGTTTGAAATATTATCATACGAAAAACAAGATATATATATAACGTTTCACCTTACCCATCTGTAGATGCTGTAACTACAGCTACTTTTCCTTCTAACCGATTACATTGTACTGCTGATCCCGAATTTTGGCCGATTTTACGTACAGTTTGACTGATCGATGTCCGCAACATTTTGGCAGATTCTGGCGAGCGTACGAGAGGGTCCGCAGTATATTCAAATATGATTAATATTTTATAGCTTCAGAAATTATGTGTATTTCTTGAAGAGTAAAAATACAAATGTCCCAGACGTTATAAAAATATATGTACTTCAATCTCGCGATAACACTGATAACTTTGATAAAGACGTAATGATGACAGTGCAAGAGAATGAGATACTTTTTTTTAACCGTCTCATTTAAATGTAAATTCAATTATGTATAAGCACTATTTAATGTGTAAGAAAATGTACACACTTTATACATGTGAGAACAATGCTATAAGCAATGTTGTAAATGGAATATCTGGTAAATTAGAATAAAATAATACCATTCATGGAGAAGGAATGAAAAGGTTAAAGGTCCATCAATTGATTACAATGATAAATCTACATTTACTGCCACATAATATGAAATCATAATGTCTCTCAATACTTTTTGGTTTCTTTATAATATTTATTAAAAAAATTCTCACAAATTTTTTATACATAAACACTTTACACTCATAAATTAATAAACAAGTAAGAATTGTTTATGTCAATTCTCCACATGCTGTAATTACCACTTTTTGAGTTGGAGTGCCTGATTTTGTTCCACATTTTTCCATCTTTTTTAGTACATCTAAACCACTAAGCACATGTCCAAATACAACATGTTTTCCATCCAACCAGTCTGTACGTGATGTACATATAAAAAATTGTGAACCATTTGTATTTGTACCAGAATTTGCCATTGACAATGTACCAGGGCCTGTATGCTTTAGTTCAAAATTCTCATCATCAAATTTGTTTCCATAAATTGATTTACCACCTGTTCCATTATGATTTGTGAAGTCACCTCCTTGACACATCTATGGTTAAATATGTAAGGAATATTGTACCTACGTCCATTAGTTATTTTATCATTATTTAAGCCATATCAGAAAATCGTTGAACATTTTATTATATGAAAAAATTAAAGGATACAAAATCTGGGATGATTCTGTGGAATGTACTTCCTTGATATCCATATCCCTTTTCATGAGTGCAAAGGGCACGGAAGTTTTCAGCAGTTTTTGGTACAATATCAGCTCTTAACATCATAATAATTCTACCCAGTTCCTGCTTCCCAACACTGACATCAAAGTAAACCTGAGGGTTTTGTTTTCCCTTTTTAGGCACAACTGCATCATTTGATTTTGTATTATCATCACTTTTGAGAGTTTCGCCTGCATGCTCTTGTAACCATGTATCATCAGCCCATACTGGTTTCGATGAACCTTCCTTTATCTTTTGTGGTTTCGCAATGTTTACCCTTATTGTACGTCCAAACAATTCAGAGTCGTTCTGATTATCAATAAAGATAACATGTAACAAATCCAAGTATTAACATTATAAAAAGTTATGTTATTTTTATACAAAACCAAGAATTCAATTTAGATTAGATTACTGAAGTTAATTTATAATCTTTTCTGATATTTATCTTGTACAAATGGATGAAAGTTCAAAATCATTTATCATTTTGTCAAATGTTAATTATTTGTTTAACAATCATTATTACGTTAAAAAATAACTCACACAGACATTATATGTATGTGGTCTTACATATATACCATATTATCAATTGCTGCGGCTGCATCTTCTGCAGTTTCAAATTCAATAAAAGCAAAACCTCTGTGTTTCTCAGATTCATAATCTAAAGGAATTTGTACATCAACTATTTCACCAAACGGTATGAATGCTGCATGTAATACTTTTTCATCCACCTCTTCAGCTAGGCCTCCTAAAAGCGAATAACTCTAAATAATGTATAATACATGCAATTTAATGCAGTTATCGCTGTACAGGTTAACATAGGTTAAGAACTCTTTGGAAATTATCAATTTCGATTATAAAAGATTAATACGTGCCTACGTATATCGTCCGCTTAGTATTGGCACTCATAATGATCAAAATATTTGTATATTTGTTTGTTTCGTGAATATGATACTGCAAATAACAATTAAGCACGATAACAATTTTATTGACTGAAGGACGCCGCCGCGCCGGCAACGCACACTACTGTGTCGTGTATAAATACTGAACCATTTGTACAATATAAATCGTGTAATCAACGGTGAAATAGCGGCAAGTTATGTAAGGTCAATTTGCGTTGATTCTGATAGCATAAATTGATAACGTCACTTAAAAGTAACTATTGATATACGAATGCATTGTTAAATCGAATATACTGTCCTTAGTGAATCGTGTTTCTTTTGTCTTCAGAGGCAAGTGTCACAATGACAGTTCTCCAATATAAATGTCACATTTATTTTATTAAACATTTATGGACATTCGTGATTAGTTGTCTTTTGCTTTATTTACATTCAATCTGTGAATTGCATCATGTTCATATCAATTTTAAAAAGATTTCATTACAATTTTTTATAATGTTTTTAATTTGTTGTTACAGATTGTTTTCAATTTGAAACCTCACAATGCTGAGCAGAGTGAATTCATTGCAAAGGAGCACCTCGTTCTATGCTCCAATATCAACTCGGACAATACATCTTCTACGAGACCTGGCATACATTAATGGAAAATGGACAGGAACGAGCAACAATGAAACATTTTCAATTCATAATCCTGTTGATAAAAGTGTCATCACTAATGTTCCTGACATGGATGTCTGTGATACTCGTTCAGCAATCAATGCTGCATCTAAAGCTTTTGAATCGTTTCGTAGAACAACTGCAAAGGAGCGAAGTGATTTGCTAAGAAATTGGTATAATCTTATGGTAAAACATTCTGAGGACTTGGCAGTAATTTTGACAAAGGAAAATGGGAAGTCTCTTGCTGAATCCAGAGCAGAAATTAAATATGGAAATGCATTTATTGAGTGGTTTTCAGAAGAAGCTAGGCGTATTGATGGAGAAGTGTTGCAAGCCCCTTTACCTAATAGAGAATTGTTCCTGTTAAAACAACCAGTAGGAGTAGCTGCTTTAATTACACCTTGGAATTTTCCACATGCTATGATTACACGAAAAGCAGGGGCTGCTCTTGCTGCTGGATGCACATGTGTAATTAAACCATCTGAAGACACACCCTTAACTGCACTTGCATTGGCTGATCTTGCAGAGAAGGCAGGTTTCCCAGCTGGAATTTTCAATGTACTCACAACAAGCATAAAAAATTCTGCTGCTGTTGGTAAAGAGTTATGTGAGAATCCTGCAGTACGAGTTTTGTCATTTACTGGTTCCACTCCAGTGGGAAAGATTTTATACCGACAATGTGCTTCAACCATGAAACGGCTGAGTCTAGAATTAGGTGGAAATGCTCCTTACATTGTATTTAATACTGCTGATGTAGATATAGCAGTAACAAGTGCAATGGCAAGTAAATTCCGTAATACTGGCCAGACATGTGTTTCTGCAAACAGATTTTTTGTTGAGGCAGGTATCTTCGATAAATTTGTTGAAACATTTTTAAGGAGAATTAATCAGGAAATCAAAATGGGTGACGGTAGTAAAGAAGGAATTACACATGGACCACTTATCAAAGAAAGTCAGTTACAAATGGTACATGATTTAGTATGTGATGCTGTGAACAAAGGAGCTACAGTACATTGTGGTGGTAAACCATTACCAGAATTGGGACCATTATTTTATGCACCTACACTCATAACAGGGGCTACTAAAGATATGTTGATATATAACAAAGAAATTTTTGGCCCAGTAGCAGTAATTAATAAATTCACTAATGAAGATGAAGTTGTTCGAGAAGCTAATGATACACCTGTTGGATTAGCTGGATATTTCTTTTCACAAGATATATCACAAGTCTTTAGGGTTGCACGTAAACTGGAAGTTGGAATGGTTGGAGTGAACGAAGGGTTAATTTCATGTGCAGAAGCTGCTTTTGGAGGAGTAAAGGAATCAGGTTTAGGACGCGAAGGCTCGAGACATGGTATTGATGATTTTGTCGACATCAAATATGTATGTATCGGAAACGTCAGGCATTGAAAAATTTCGGTGAAGTGAAAATAATTAGATCATTTAAAGCATATTGAGATCTTTACATATCGAAAAATATTAACTCGAATTTGTTCCTATTTTATTTAAATTAGTACCTTAAATGTAGCCTATATTGTTTTAGGTATATAGTTAATCAATGTGTAGAGATTTAAAAACTTTCGTGAAAAGAGTTTGATTTGTTATATGAATTTTTTTTTGTTTTAGAAATATGTATGATAATATAACGTGTATATTCCTATATTGAAATCCGCTCATTGTGATTAAATGTCTTCCAATTTTTCTAAAATAGCGTATAAAATATACATTATACATATATACAATATGTATATGGAATACATGTATGTATGTATGAACAAGGAACCACAAAAAATGGCTTCTCTGCGGGGTGCGGGGTGTGCCTGGATAACCAGATCTAATATACTTAACCTAAACCTAACATACCTACCCAGACCCACCTAACCCGAACCTAAGCGGACCCCGTACTCTGCAGTAAACCCATTTTTGGTGTTCTTGTACATTCTTTAATATGCTTTTCTATATCCTTTATTTTTATCCTATATGATTAATTCTATTTTTGTAGTACATGTAATAATAGTGCATGGAATAAAAGAATTGACTTTTATGAGCAATTATCTATAATATTACTTTTACACTTTCCTTTGGTAATGATTAATAATGTTAATTATATATATGTAAACATGGTGAATCCATAGTCTTCCAAAATGTGCCATTTACAATAGAAATATACTAAATAGGATAGGTTGTTGCATAAATGTACAAGTATATTTTAGAAATAAAATTATATTCATACCATGTAATAGTAAATACATATACAGCAAAACATTACATACTTGTTTTCAATGACAGTATATTAACCACAATAAAACAGCAGTAAGAATGTCAGTAATTTCCAAGTCCATGTTTTTGAATATACCTTTCCCTAGCTTCCCTTATCATCTTGGCCTTTCTTTCCTGGAAAGAAGAAGTGCCGAAACTACTATTATCCTTGACTGTACTTGCTTGTGATCTATTTTGTGTTGCTGGTGGTATGCTGGCTGGTGGATTTGATTCTGGAGTATAAGTAACTATGCCATCCAGAATATTGGCAATTGTAATATCAACGTTGCGGGTTTTTACTGAAAACAGTATTTCACGATACAGTATGGCATATAGATTATAAATTACTTGCATAATTCAGTAAATCATAATGATAAATGATATTTTACTTACAAAGATCTCTGAGAATCACATTATGGGGGACCAATGGAAGCACTTCACTGACTTGTCGTACCATTCTTTGTATTTCAATGCTGTGTATGACTTGTGAGTTTGGCGAACTCCTTCTATTGAATCTTCTGTTTTGGGTTTTTTCCATGATGCAACGTTTTTCAAACTCTGCTTTGTCTGAAACTGTGTGAGAACTTGTCTTCAGACCAAGTGTATCGGCTATCTCTTTTTCCACTTCCCGTACCAGGACTTCATATTCTGCATTTCTCTTGATTTTCAGGTACTTGAGTGTGAAAATTGTGTAAGGAACGAACATGAACCAAAACAAATCAGTCCACCAGGTAGATCCTAATGAGGTGAGACGTACAGGAACAAATTCTGGTCTCCATGCTTTAATTGCAACTGGCTGAACAGACGTTTCTATGCTGAATGGCCATGAATTGAATTTCAATAGGGCAACACGACTATTGGTTGTACCAAATTCTGGCTGCAGCGTGATGTTGTAATTTGTAGTAGAAAGAAACTGCTTTATATTGACAATTAGAGCTTCTTTATTACTCATGTCCATCTCTTGTAGACCTAGTGCATTACTGAGAGCTGTGGGTAACTCCCAGACACTAGGAGTTAGTGCCTGTGTAGCTTTATACAGTGCAAAGTGATCCAAGATTGATACATTATTGGCTATTATGATTCTTGACTGTTTGTCCCTGACTTCACCATCGGGATGGATTTTGACCACAATGCCAAATGCAAAACTAAATCCATGACTTAAAAATACTTTAAGAGTATTGCAATCAGGTAACAATGATACAAGAATCCAAAGTTGTAAAGCAGCTAATAATCGTAACAATACAAGTATAAGACCCACTGGGGTGTATAGAAATAATGATATAAGACGCCAACCACTTGGAAACCTAGATAAAAAATATAATACAATATATTGATTTAATGATTGTTTAAACCATGATCCATACGTTTTACAAACATTAGCAATGTTCAGCAATTATATATAGGCATAACTAATATTTAACCTATACTTTATAATTATAGTAATCTTTAATAGTTAATACCTTCTGATAAAATGATATTACTGAATAAGATAATTATCATTAACAATACATATATTTATATCATACATAAATACTACTGAACGCATTGAATAGAAAAGTCAATTAATTTCACATCCTGTAAAACAATTGATGGTCCATCACTGATAATAAAATTTATGTAGATTTTAGTATCTACTAATGGGATAAACAGTTAGATCTACTTATGTGAATTTTATAATATTTAGTACCCTCCATATGCTGATGTAGTAAAATCTAGTACTCTATAAGGTACATGTATTTAATCAAAACATTTGCAGACCATTATTTATTGGTACTCATGCCCATATATTATTGCTACTTCAGTAAAATTACTTAAGTTTATTGTATTTTCAGATGGTTACTTTACCTGCTTTTATCAAATAAATCCTGAATATCAATTTGTGACATTTCTCACAACAAACATCTGTTATGTTGAAAAATTCGCTCTTGGCAATTGTATTTTACTAAAATAGTCAGAACTGCTTGTTGAGAAGTTACTTCGGCAATGACGCGACTAATGTCTGACCTTTTTTAACCTACTTTTCAATAACCTTCCAATTAATACGGATTTTCTTTTTCATCACTTTCTGCGATCAGCTGTTTTGACATTGAGGTACTAGGGATTTTCACTTTGAACTATAGTACCAAAATACAAAAATTATACAAATTCCTGTTACACCATTTTATAGCGTGCATTTTAATTTTTAATTCATTTATTGGCATTCCAGTGTTTCTGGATGTGCGAAGACTCTTCGTTGCAACATTGCCAAAGACAAGTAATACTAAATCCTTCCTTTTTATTTCGGAAATATTGAATGGACTAAACCCAATTGATATCCAATGACAATAGAAACCTGAATAATGTTTACGAAAAAGACATTTAAAAAGTATGAAGAATTCAAAATTTAGTAAAACTATAGGGTGGCATAACGATGTGAAATTTTATCCTAATTATTCTTTAGCATTTAATTGTATTTGCAACATTTTGAAATGTTACATAGCTACAAAAATATATTTATATTTTAAGATCGGTTCGTTCTATTTTTGATAGAATACAGCTCAAGTATATGTACATATATTCTTTATTGCGTTCTGCTTCGAAGTGCACTTAGCATTTGCAGTAATTTAATGCGTTAGCTATATCTAGATTAAATTAGTTTATAGATTGACATTGTGAAATTACTTTGTCAAACCAGCAGCAGGAAACCATAATGTGATCACGTGATTTGTCATTATTGTAATGGTCGGAGATCAGTGACCATCACTACCCTGCCACAAATGAAAGAACTTTTCTATTGTTTATAGTATATTGTATTGTCTGATTACTAATGTATAATTATACATTATAATATTTGATGGTGTATGGGAAATATGGTTAAATCTGAAGTCAATATCTTAACTTTGAATGCACCGCCAGAAGGTGTAAATCAGTGTAGAAGTGACAAGCATTTCCTTTTACTATATATTCACCGAACTGGCAATGCTGAATTCTCCGCGAGAACAGTTCTGCGGCATGCTTTCGTGACGTCATTCTCCCCAGTACTGCCAGTGAATAACGGATGCAGCCTTTCTGCTGCTACGGTCCAAACGTTAAGATTTTATTTGTACCAACATCGAATGTCATTATGTTGATTGTTTGTCAGTGGGATTATACCGATTTATCCGATTACATATCATTATTTGCATGTGAATCGAAAATATTTTACTCTAAATAGTGCATCATAATGTAACGTGCCCGACGTAGGAATCTTTACGAATGCAGAAACCTGTAAAAGAACATATGTAAAACGGATAGTCAATCGGTACAAGAATCACGATTAATGAATTTATGTTTGACTTGGTATTGTACTCGTGGGAAGTGAAAGTATTATGAGACAACCGTCTTTTAACATGATTTCGTAAGATGTGAACTGCTATGTTATGACAGCCATGCCAAAGTTAACAAGCTCTGAACGTGGGTGTTGTCTCCAGAGATGAGCGAATCATCAATACTAAGAAAACTATCGACGATATACCCTCGTGACACTACCCAGAATATATGATAAAGCATGAATGAGTACAAATTCGTGAGTACCACGTATGAGAAACTGATCTATGATTGGTTGGCTGTCACTAGAGATATATTTAATGTACTTCAAAGGTTAAGGGAGGAAGATCAATCATGAAGAGTCCTGTGTCTAATCATTTAAATGGGAATACCCATCATCCCATTTCATCACAGAATATATCTCCATGTATTATATCCCGTTATGGAAATGTGCCTAATAGTTATCAAGTATTAAAAGTATCTGGGCACGAGTCCAATTGCTATGTTGCAAATAATATAGTTCCAAAAATTGGCAAACAACAACTGGTATCGCTGAATGGAGATTCTGTATCGTGCAATAGTGTAAATATCACTGAAGCTCTCGCATGCGATGTAGCTACTGTACCAGCCATAAAAACAAAGGCAATGTGTGTCCATATTCGTGAAAATAAATGGTACGATGCTGGCAATGTAGTTTCCGTAGGTGTTGCAGGTACCAGTTTAAATCATGCATTGGAGAGCATGTCTTTGGCATATAATCCTTCTACAAAACAATTATATTCTGTGGAAGAAACAAATATATCTGATGACACACAACTTGAATGCAAATCTCAATACTTAGATTCTCCAAGCGGAGGTAAAGAACAATCTTTAAATACTGCTTCAAAAGTGGATTCAGACAAATATACAAGATTGGAAACAGGTAGTGCAAATAGCAGTCCTAGGAACAGTTTACCACGTTCTTGTAGCAGTACTGTGTCTTCCCTTAGTGAAGTATCACCCTCTGGAAGTTTTCTGGGTGCAGATGAACAACATATTGTGGAAAAGAATGAAAAGTCCAAACGTTGGGCAATAAATACTCTCTTTACAAAAAATGTTTTTTCATGGAGAAACAAAGATTCACAACAGTCTACACCAACCAGTAGTCCATCAAGAAACATAGATAAGGTAGGAGGAAGTTTGGCTTTGATTCAGCAACCAAGGCCAGCAAATCTACCAGCCAAAAATGCTGTAGAAGAAGAACGTCATCGTAAGCAATACAGTGCAATTCTAGAAGCTGCACGGAAACGGGAACTACGAGAAGAAAAAGAACGTAAACAATTAAGAGAATTACAACTCAAGGAAGAAGAAAGATTAGCAGAAGATTCTCATACATGGAATGTACATGTCCTCCCAAAATTTGAAAGTGTTAAAGACACAAAAAAAGTACGTGAACTATGGTGGCGCGGTCTTCCACCAAGTGTTCGTGGTAGAGTATGGAAACTCGCAATTTCAAATAGTTTAAACATAACACCACATCTCTACAATATTTGTTTGGATAGAGCAATGTCCAGTCCTATAAATGAAACATTAACTGCAATCAAATTAGATGTGTCTCGTACCTTTCCTACCTTATGTGTCTTTCAAGAAGGTGGACCATTATCTAATAGCCTCCAAGGTATTTTGGCAGCCTATGCAGTTTATAGACCAGATGTAGGTTACGTCCAAGGTATGAGTTTTGTGGGTGCTGTATTATCATTAAACATGGAACCTCCGGATGCCTTCACTTGCTTTGCTAATTTGCTAAATCATCCTTGTCACAGAGCTGCTTTTACTTTGGACCAAAAACAAATGAACATTTATTACAAGGTATACTCCAGTGCACTTGCGCATAAGCTGCCAAAAGTCTTTTCCCATTTTACGGTAGCTGGTCTCAGTCCAGATTTATATCTGTTAGATTGGTTATATACTATATATGCCAAAGCAATGCCTCTGGATGTTGCATGTAGAATCTGGGATGTATTTCTCAGAGATGGAGATGAGTTCCTTTTCAGAACAGCACTTGGTGTATTACATTTATATCAAGAAGAGTTATTAAAAATGGACTTTGTACATGGAGCACAATTTCTTACTAGATTACCAGAAAATTTGCAGGCGGAAGCTTTATTCAACAGTATTAGCCAAATGTCTACTACTGTTGGAACAACAACGTTCCAACAAATGTTGGTTCAGTTTTCTTCATTGTAATTTTGTAAATTATAATGAAGAATATAGAATGGTAGCCAGATAGAAAAAAGAATCTCAAATGCTATTTTTGTTATTGTGATCAACGAAAAATATTGTCTATGTGGACAAATTTACATATTATTTATATAGGTTTTAATTAAAAACAGAAATTTTTCATGGATTTCATATAATTTTAAAACATAATTTGTTATGATTCTCTATTCAAATTGAATTAAATTTTCGAAGTCTATCCTGATATAAATTTCGTTCAGAGAAGTATTATCAATGATTTTGTTTCTGAACAAATAGATAATACGTAGCAAAAATATTTGTTGATTACCTTCATACTAAGTTTCATTGTACCTACAACTACAACTGGAGAGATGTGATATCTGTTTAATATATTTAAGACACATAAAAGCAAGAGCTTCCCACAAAATTATGAAAAGTATATCTTAATAACTGAATTATGAGGTAAATAAAGCGTGCATAAATATTCTGCTACTAAATGGGAAAAGCCAAAAATAAAATTTTAAAACCTCGAATCTCAAACATACATTTAATATGTATACTCTATTTTCAAGTGAAACTATTGACATTACATAATTTTGAATCACTTTTATGAAATTCAAAGAAGAATATGGCATATTAATACATCTTTACATTTTTATTTATTAAGAAATTCAGTTGAATTAATTTTACAATTTTATTTATTATTTCTATGATATTAAGCACTTTTTTGTTGAACATATATCATGTTGAAGGAATGATCTGGATGACTGAACTAAGAAAAGGTCATTACCTTTGCTTTACAAAAGGAATACATTAAAAGCGTACTATGGAGATTTATGAATATTTTTTATATTGTTATTTGACTAACTTACAATTTATGTATATTTTATTTTCCATTTTTCCTTTAATTTTGTACATACATATTTGTGGATGCTCACTTGATAAAAAGGGTACTTCCCTCCAGAGATTGAAGTTATTTTTCTTGTAGTTGCTGCATATACTTGATGAGCATTGGTATATACACGAAAGTGTGCTACAGTGTATGATTTTGCACTATAACTTTAATACACTTCAAAATATCTTTCATATATGTATCAAATCTTTACTAACATATATGTCTTCAAGACCATAGTTAGACGTACACTGAGATAACTATATCGATCACATTATAAGAGGTAACTGTATCTTTTAGTTACAAAGATCATATTATTCATATATGATATTATAAATAAGCAGGATAAAATGATTAAGTGAATTATTTGATTTTAGTGATTGCATGTATATTATACATCTGTCAACTGTAAGTATACTGATTTATTATACTGCAGATCTTAAAATCTTATACATCTATGTGCCACAAAATATATCGTTCGGAAGGACATTAACAAATTCTAACTTGATCGTGGTATAGAAGCTGACTAGTGCAAGTGTAACATTACAAATAAGGATGCTATAGGAGAATAATAAGTGTAATAATGTATCTGAGAAAAGTCAGTAATGATATGTGTTATTCAAAATACAATATTCTCTAATCATTTGATAGTATTCAATGTTAAAAATATATTGTCATTTAATGATTATTGTTTTATGAGCTTCTATTCTATAGTTCGAAATAGGAATAAACAGTTTCATTTATATCACATGATACATTCGAAAGAATTTCATTGCATTGTTTACTCATAGTAAAAATGAGCTAAACTGCAAACAATGATTAAACCAAATTAGTTTCAAAATAAATTGTAAAACAGCATATGTTAAAGAACTACTTAAACATATACAAGTGATATAAAGATATATACAGTTTCTATCTGCCTGTGTATAACATCTTGAAAGCAAATCATAAAGCTATATTTATACATATTAGATATATTCCTCTATTAAATTCTACTTCATTGCTTCTATTACTCCACTTTACTGTCTTTTATCTATGAACAACCTTAACAAAAATAATATCAATCGGGTAAAAGCATTATCCCATTGTGCTGAAAACTAAATAAGCAGCAAATTAAAATATTTACATTGGTTTGTGGTAACACAACATCTTTGCATTAAGTTTTATTATTATTGAATATACATCACAAAAGTGGGCGTTATTTATTATTATGCTCTGCATATGCTTTCTTTATAAATATGCAAAAATTTATGATCCCGTCTTTTGAGTGGCCTTTGTAACGGAGATAGAATATATTCAAGATTTAGAAATCTATGATCTTTCTATGTAATTACTGAGCTTTATTACAAAAAAGATGATCTCAAAAGCATATTTTCTTACGATCTAGCAACAGTAAGCTTATTGTATGTGCTTGTTGCGTAGCACTCTGTTCAGTGACTTCAAGTTTTATTAGATCAGATAATTTTCGTCATTAGCGTATTCTACGAAACAGTCGTAAATTTGCAAATAATGTAATGCCTGTAGTATGAATAATACTATCACTAAATCGATTCATAAATTCCAATAATTAGTATTCCAGGATGATAGTTACAAGCACATCGCAATAGCTTTACATATACTATGGCTTGATGCTTTAAACTTCGCAAGCATATACGAAATAATAATTATCGATCACTATAATATTATATTCAAATATATTTCTTGGGCAGTACAAGAAAGATATAGTAAAAAAAAAGCAAAACTTGCAATACGTATAAACATATTAATCGTTGATATAGAAGTGTTACGAGGCTACATAATTATTGCAGTTTTCCGTTTCTGCTTGTTTAATAAGAAGCGATTACGTAGAACTATATTAGTTTCCCTCGATGAACATTTCTGAATGGAAACAAAAGTTTATAAAAATATATATTATTTTGCATACTTGCAGAAATTATATTTTACGATTGATGTGTGTCAATGTCACACAGTTACGATATATTTGCTAGAATATTTGTCTTTACAAAGAATAGTGGAAAATTAAGCGTAAAAATTGGAACCATTGGTGGGTCCGTGATATCCTAGTTTTTAATTGACAATACTCCCATTCCATCCACTATTCGCAACTACTCGACTACTTAGAGATCGCTAATGATACATTAATAGACACGTAATTGTAAATATAAGCATATATTTATGCTGGTAAAGAAACAAAGCACAAATGAACAATACATTTGAATGACTGTAATTATCTGAACAGGTCATTAATTAATATTAATTTGGAACTTATACGTGTGTGTATGTATACATTTACAAGATAACGCACATGGACTGTACGCTGTGGTGCACGTTAATCAAACACATCAACGACAGATTATGTTAACATTTTTATTGTTACTGAATAATTCGCTTTATGTGTCAAAACATCGAAATATTTAATGTTCATGATGTATACATAAAGTATTATACACTGACTTTCATAGTTATCCTGCTAAGAATTTAGTTATCCTTTAATTATTGAAAAAAAGAAAAGATTAATAAAACGTCCCTTTCTATACATAACGCAACTGCATAATATCGTTTAGTATCTCGGAACATTATTGTGTTAATCTCAGAAAAATAATATAAAACATGTTTCTTACAACAGTGTAGCAACAACGACGATATCGATACAGAATATTAATCGAAGTAATACTGGTAATATCATTCTGTATCTAAATAATTTTGTCCTCGTTGTAAAATGAACGTATAGACAAAATGTTTGAATCTGTGTAATTTCTACTTCTTTAAAAAATATCAGCATTGATATTAAATACATTACGATTTTATTCATCAAACATTTGATGACTATGTGCCAACCGTTTAATGGTTGTACTAATAATAATAAAGAATGAAAGGACTATTAACGAAGTGTCTCTCTCGGTATACAAATTTTGTGGTACGAACGAACGTGGTGTGTCCCTTTGATTTTCAGTTTTAACATAAATGTCGACCTCTGTTATTCATAGACTCTCGTCAGGTTTTCGCCTTACTAATTTAATACACTTTGTATAGTCCGATTGTAATTATAGGAATAATTGATTACATTAGCATTAATGTAAATTGTATGTATGTGTTACTTGTGTGTAAATCTGTATTGTAAGCTTGTATATGTATGTAATATATTAAGATACATGTAGGCGTACCTTCAATCCTAATGCAAGTAGAAAAGAACAAGGGAGGGAAAGCATATCTTTATAATCTGAAATATCAAATTTGTCTTGTTCTTCTAAAGAATAAGTAAAATGTCGTTAATATGTTTCTACTCAATGTCATACGAATGTTAACAGACTGTATTATAAATTAATCAAACAATATTACAGTATTACAGAAGATCTGAAACATACAGTTGAATTGAATCAATTAATTTTCTGATAATAATTTACCTTCAGTATCATACTATTTGGTACAAGTCGGGAATTAGATGTATGTACTAGAGAATGAAACGATTGCCAAAAATGATGGATTGGAAACAGATCATTGAAAGTTTGTACGAGGGATATCATTGTCGATATACCTACACGTATCTTACACGGTTTATTTCGTTCCTTAGCAAAACTGAGATTAGGATGCCTAACAAGTATACATATAATAGACCGGAATCTTCTGAGTGCAAAATTTTAATATATGTACTATGCACCAACAGTCATGCATGATCTACGTGACACTTCTGTGTTCCTTATCGTTAGTGCCTCTCGACAGAGGAACTCATTCTATATTTTTTACGCGTTTTATCGTGTACATTTACCTTAAGTGCAATATTGTAATATATATTTTTAAAAAAAATAACGATCCCAGTATTTATTTTGTCAAACGTACACATCGGCGAAGATGTAAAGTATACCTAGAGGTATTAGTGTGCTAAGGAATCTTTCACGAAATTTTTACAAGAAAGATTTTACATATTAAGAGATAACTGAGGAAACGAAAATTCCACAAATTAAATTGAAAACATTCATTTCGAAATTTCGTGAATAATTTCACTCGAAATTTTTCATACTCATATCTCTTCGAATATATTATACAATTTATTGTAATAAATATTACAGTAATATGAAGAATATTTTGTACATAATTACGTGCTTGCTTCCTAATTTAACGGTGAAATATAAAACTCAATAGTATTTACTGCAATGATATAATTACATTTTTTATATCATATAATGAATGACAATGAAATGATGTAAACGTGCGTATATGTTGTATTCTAAATGATGCCGGCGACATATCTCAATGGATCATTTTTGTTCGTATGTGAATAAAATTACATTCCACAAAATTAACTGTGTACTATTCATATAAATTGGAGACAAAATAAATAAAACTAAATTCATGAGTTCAAAGTTCCAGTTTTATAAGTTTCAGCTATTTGGTGAATATTCGACAGATGTTTAGGAAATCTTTCTCCTTTACGATTTTAATGATACTCTCATCATTTAAGCATAAGTTGAACCACAGACGAGGTATTGGATAGACCTATCACCTTACGGGGTTCAATGTTCACGAAACTGAATTACCGACGCGATCAAATTTCAGAGGATTTGCAGCGCCTCCTTGACGAAGGAGCAGAATTTTAGAACTAAAAGAGTATCGTTGGTTCCGAAACGGGCCCCGCACCCCAACCGCTTTTGTGAGGTTGTTACAAGCCCACATGTTGCGGACCAACTTCTAGAATCGGTACTCGGGGTCGAAAATGAATTTCGAGTATCGTGCGATGGACGGGAGCACATTAGTGGTACCTGTCGATTCGTTAGTGATGACAAAGGTATTACGAAAATCACGAAAAATCGTAAATCGCCTGCCATTTCCGTAATTTTTGAGCTATTAAAACGATCCGGGGCGTTTTGGACGCGGAATCCGAAACCGAATAAGTCAGTGAAAGAATCATTTTGATATCTAAAAAATTGTGGAAATGACGGAAGAATTACGAAAATCGCGAAAAATCGTCAAATTTAAGCAGTTTTTCGTTCAGCATTCGCTCAATTTTTGAGATAGCGACCTGAAACTTGTACCATTGTTTTAGTTAGAAAATTCTACGCCAGATCAACCTATAATAGTTGTACTTTTCGAAAATTTCATTTTTCGCAAAAATCTGAAGGCGGTAGGTCAGGATTTTTTGCGATTTTCGTAAATCTCTCGCCATTTCCGTAATTCTTGAGCTATTAAAGTGATCCAGGGCGTTTTGGACACGGAATCCGAAGCCGAATAAGATGCAGAAAGAATCAGATTGATATCTCAAAAATTGTGGAAATGGCGAGTGATTTACGAAAATCGCAAAAAATCCTGACCTACCCCCTTCAGATTTTTGCGAAAAATTAAATTTTCGAAAAGTACAACTATTATAGGTTGATCTGCCGTAGAATTTCCTAACTAAATCAATGGTACCAGTCTCAGGTCGCTATCTTGAAAATTGTGGAAATGGCAGGCGAAAAACTGGTTGAAATTGACGAATTTTCGCGATTTTCGTAATTCCTTCGTCATTTCCGTAATTTTTGAGCTATTAACATGGTCCAGGGCGTTTTGGACGCGGAATCCGAAACCGAATAAGTCAGTGAAAGAATCATTTTGATATCTAAAAAAATGTGGAAATGACGGAAGAATTACGAAAATCGCGAAAAATCGTCAAATTTAAGCAGTTTTTCGTTCAGCATTCGCTCAATTTTTGAGATAGCGACCTGAAACTTGTACCATTGTTTTAGTTAGAAAATTCTACGCCAGATCAACCTATAATAGTTGTACTTTTCGAAAATTTCATTTTTCGCAAAAATCTGAAGGGGGTAGGTCAGGATTTTTTGCGATATTCGTAAATCGCTTGCCATTTCCGTAATTTTTGAGCTATTAAAGTGATCCAGGGCGCTTTGGACGCGGAATCCGAAGCCGAATAAGATGCAGAAAGAATCAGATTGATATCTCAAAAATTGTGGAAATGGCGAGTGATTTACGAAAATCGCAAAAAATCCTGACCTACCCCCTTCAGATTTTTGCGAAAAATTAAATTTTCGAAAAGTACAACTATTATAGGTTGATCTGCCGTAGAATTTCCTAACTAAATCAATGGTACCAGTCTCAGGTCGCTATCTTGAAAATTGTGGAAATGGCAAGCGAAAAACTGGTTGAAATTGACGAATTTTCGCGATTTTCGTAATTCCTTCGTCATTTCCGTAATTTTTGAGCTATTAACATGGTCCAGGGCGTTTTGGACTCGGAATCCGAAACCGAATAAGTCAGTGAAAGAATCATTTTGATATCTAAAAAATTGTGGAAATGACGGAAGAATTACGAAAATCGCGAAAAATCGTCAAATTTAAGCAGTTTTTCGTTCAGCATTCGCTCAATTTTTGAGATAGCGACCTGAAACTTGTACCATTGTTTTAGTTAGAAAATTCTACGCCAGATCAACCTATAATAGTTGTACTTTTCGAAAATTTCATTTTTCGCAAAAATCTGAAGGGGGTAGGTCAGGATTTTTTGCGATTTTCGTAAATCTCTCGCCATTTCCGTAATTCTTGAGCTATTAAAGTGATCCGGGGCGTTTTGGACGCGGAATCCGAAACCGAATAAGTCAGTGAAAGAATCATTTTGATATCTAAAAAATTGTGGAAATGACGGAAGAATTACGAAAATCGCGAAAAATCGTCAAATTTAAGCAGTTTTTCGTTCAGCATTCGCTCAATTTTTGAGATAGCGACCTGAAACTTGTACCATTGTTTTAGTTAGAAAATTCTACGCCAGATCAACCTATAATAGTTGTACTTTTCGAAAATTTCATTTTTCGCAAAAATCTGAAGGGGGTAGGTCAGGATTTTTTGCGATTTTCGTAAATCTCTCGCCATTTCCGTAATTCTTGAGCTATTAAAGTGATCCAGGGCGCTTTGGACGCGGAATCCGAAGCCGAATAAGATGCAGAAAGAATCAGATTGATATCTCAAAAATTGTGGAAATGGCGAGTGATTTACGAAAATCGCAAAAAATCCTGACCTACCCCCTTCAGATTTTTGCGAAAAATTAAATTTTCGAAAAGTACAACTATTATAGGTTGATCTGCCGTAGAATTTCCTAACTAAATCAATGGTACCAGTCTCAGGTCGCTATCTTGAAAATTGTGGAAATGGCAAGCGAAAAACTGGTTGAAATTGACGAATTTTCGCGATTTTCGTAATTCCTTCGTCATTTCCGTAATTTTTGAGCTATTAACATGGTCCAGGGCGTTTTGGACTCGGAATCCGAAACCGAATAAGTCAGTGAAAGAATCATTTTGATATCTAAAAAATTGTGGAAATGACGGAAGAATTACGAAAATCGCGAAAAATCGTCAAATTTAAGCAGTTTTTCGTTCAGCATTCGCTCAATTTTTGAGATAGCGACCTGAAACTTGTACCATTGTTTTAGTTAGAAAATTCTACGCCAGATCAACCTATAATAGTTGTACTTTTCGAAAATTTCATTTTTCGCAAAAATCTGAAGGGGGTAGGTCAGGATTTTTTGCGATTTTCGTAAATCTCTCGCCATTTCCGTAATTCTTGAGCTATTAAAGTGATCCAGGGCGCTTTGGACGCGGAATCCGAAGCCGAATAAGATGCAGAAAGAATCAGATTGATATCTCAAAAATTGTGGAAATGGCGAGTGATTTACGAAAATCGCAAAAAATCCTGACCTACCCCCTTCAGATTTTTGCGAAAAATTAAATTTTCGAAAAGTACAACTATTATAGGTTGATCTGCCGTAGAATTTCCTAACTAAATCAATGGTACCAGTCTCAGGTCGCTATCTTGAAAATTGTGGAAATGGCAAGCGAAAAACTGGTTGAAATTGACGAATTTTCGCGATTTTCGTAATTCCTTCGTCATTTCCGTAATTTTTGAGCTATTAACATGGTCCAGGGCGTTTTGGACGCGGAATCCGAAACCGAATAAGTCAGTGAAAGAATCATTTTGATATCTAAAAAATTGTGGAAATGACGGAAGAATTACGAAAATCGCGAAAAATCGTCAAATTTAAGCAGTTTTTCGTTCAGCATTCGCTCAATTTTTGAGATAGCGACCTGAAACTTGTACCATTGTTTTAGTTAGAAAATTCTACGCCAGATCAACCTATAATAGTTGTACTTTTCGAAAATTTCATTTTTCGCAAAAATCTGAAGGGGGTAGGTCAGGATTTTTTGCGATTTTCGTAAATCTCTCGCCATTTCCGTAATTCTTGAGCTATTAAAGTGATCCAGGGCGTTTTGGACGCGGAATCCGAAGCCGAATAAGATGCAGAAAGAATCAGATTGATATCTCAAAAATTGTGGAAATGGCGAGTGATTTACGAAAATCGCAAAAAATCCTGACCTACCCCCTTCAGATTTTTGCGAAAAATTAAATTTTCGAAAAGTACAACTATTATAGGTTGATCTGCCGTAGAATTTCCTAACTAAATCAATGGTACAAGTTTCAGACCGCTATCTCAAAAATTGAGCGAATGCCGAACGAAAAACTGGTTGAATTTAGGTTTTTTCTGTCTGTAGTAAAAGCAAACACGAGATATACATACATATACTACTCGTAGCCAATTTGCTCGATACCATTTGCATCGAAGCGATACATTTCAATATAAACGACTATGGGTCATCGGACTTACAAAAAAATATTGATAAATTTCATTATCGATCGATGCAAATAATATCGATCCAGGTCTCACCACGTGGAGGTTGCTACTAATGGAGACCCACCCTATCCACGGCTCCCATCCTCCCTCCTTTAAACGATAACGAACATAATCTTTACTTTCAGAAGGAAAGTAAAGATATCACGCGACCGCGATCGCGAAGCTAATAACCACGATCTCAAAGATACGTCTATCAATGCGATCGTGGCCGAAATATTGAAACCAGTTTCAATATAACAAACACAAACCCATCACCATCAAACGCCAATTTCCCGCGAAACGCGAATAAAACAAATAACATAGACGAGAATGGAAATGTCGACCAAACCAGAAAAGCAACCTCATGGTAAGACTAACGCGGGTGACTCTAGACGTTTACCATAACTCGACGGTAAAACAATTTATACACTTACACGGTGGCTCGTACCACGGTCCTGAGAAGTACCCACGAACCGGGACTCCCGCCAAACCATGGTTAACCGATACGATGGGATAAACGTAAGGTCGATTTACAGGAAAGGGCCTCACGAAAGATCCGAACCAGGGACAAATCGAAGATGAAATATATCCGAAGATATAGATCATCAAGTCGAACTGTACACGGGTTAAGCCATATCAGGCTAATCGGTCCGGCCGCCACCGATAAGCCTGATACGTCCCATACCCCGCCAAATAGCAGTCCACCCGTGTACAGGTCCCCAGAACGAACTCGGGCTCACCTTTCAAGACAACCTTAGGCCACCCAAAGATACCGGCGGAACCATGATCCGACGAAAGCCACGCTCCATGAATATATCGCAGGACCGCGATTTAACCAGATAGCCGTGAGGCTATGTGGCCGACTACACCGTTTCTCGTGTTGTTTTAATGTAGGGGTATGACAAACGCCGCAAATTACGAGCAAGTGACTCTACTATTAAAATGAGTTTAAAAAAGTGAAGCTAAAAATTGAAAGCTGAAGCTAACTATTGAAAGTAAAAGTTGAAGCTACGAGTTGAAAGCAAAAGTTAAAAACTGAAACTATGTAATCGAAGGTAAAAATGTTTAATTGATAAGAAGCTAATAACGCGGAACGAGCAAAGAAGTCGCATTTTCTAGTCGGTCGACGACAAACGAAGTGAAATTGACGTATGATATCCCCTTAAACTAACGTTTTGACACTATAGTGACCAAAACGTCCCTTTTAGTCGCCTTTTACGACAGGCAGGGAATACCGTGGGTTTATTCTTTCCCCGACCCACAGGGGATCATGTTTTACATTTTTGTAATTAATTGGAATACTATAAGCTAGAAGTTACTTTGCGAGTTTACATAGAATCGAGAAAAATGCAAGTGCGGCGCAAAAAAGATTTCTCGCCATTTAACAAACCATTCAAGGTGAGTAAATGGCGATTTCTCTAAGTTAACGCGACTCTAAAAGCAAAGCTGGAAGAAGAATGATTAGCTCATTTTACTTATTGCAATTTTACCGTATCGCAATCTTGAGTCTATAATTAATAAAGGGAGAAAAGACTACTTGTCACGCGCGGTCAACATTGGTCTGTATGGAAAGAAACGGCCGAATTTACATAATTTTCGCAACACTAAATTTATTTACAATTTCCGTGGGTTTCGTCATAGAGAATAAGTGATCGCATGACTCTAAAATTCATTGAAAGAAAATACGCGATGCGCGCGCGAATATATTTTTCTTGGTCCACGTTCGAGAGTATTTCCGCAAAACTAATACACTAAATTACGAAAATTCCTCGCGAAAAACCGACGCGCAAAAATAATGTTTCGTAGTTCCACGACCGCTTTGACTGATAATACGCGAAAATGGAAATTAATTGCAAACGCGAAATGATCTTAAATAGATCCAATTTAGTTACGGCTGAAAAGAATTTCAAGATAAGACATCCTAATATAAAATGCAATTTATGCATAAAATTATGGCAATATTCCTTCTAACAAATGCTTGGTTCAATGATTGTTTTTAAATAGATTCGTACAAAGACGGCGATGTACGACGCGATTCGCGAGTCACTTAGCTGCTTTAACTTTTTGATTTTATATTAGATAATAAAATTCCTATATACGGCATTAGAAAACGTGTCTCCGAGACACACAAAGATAATGAATTTTAGATTATTAATAAATTCGCGGAACTAGAAATGCAGCCAGTGGTGACAAATATTACGACCGGCGCGGATGGCAGTGTGCAAACTTTGCACACTGAATCATACTCTACCCCTCTGCTTTTATCAAAAATTCAATTTCTCAAATTTGTAATAATCAAAAACTCGACTCTAGTAATGACAAAAATATATATTCTTAAAAATGAACTCTCAGAAAATATCTCAATAAGTAAAATCTTTAGGTTTCTTTAACAATAATAAATAAAAATGACTTAGATTGAAAATTTGTGAAAATAATTGAATAAGAAGAATGACTCGAAAGATTTAATGCAAGATTCTTTGAATAAAACTTGTGAAAATATTTTAATAAGAAGAATGACTCGAAAGCTTTAATGCAAGATTCTTTGAATAAAACTTGTGAAAATATTTTAATAAGAAAAATGACTCGAAACTTTAATGCAGACCGGGGCAGAGTCTTCACGGGGAGCTCTCCTCGACCCGCGGAACTAACTACTTCTAACTACTTCATTCTATCACACTCTACCCCTCTGCTTTTTTCAAAAATTTAATTTCTCAAATTTATAATAATAAAAAACTGGACTCTAACTCTTTAACAATAATGAACAAAAATAATAACTGAGTTTGAAAGGAATTTAATATCAAATTGTAATCAAAATTCTATTATCAAAACTTGTGAAAATAATTCAGTAAGAAAAATGACTCGAAAACTTTAATGCAAAGCTCTATTACTTGACACTTATGAAAATAATTTAATAAGAAAAATGACTCGAAAACTTTAATGCAGATCGGGGCAGAGTCTTCACGGGGAGCTCACCTCGACCCGTGGTACTAACTACTTCAAATTATTACAACTATAATTACTCTACAACTACTACGAGCATAGTGACTTAGTAGTAACGGAATGACCATCCATTCTGGAATTGAACACTCCAAAATGGATAGCCATTAGTTGCTGCCCTCTTCTAGACAGTTTGTCGGGCCTCTTCGGCATATAGCCTCTTCGGCGTAAAGCCTCTTCTTGCTTCAGGCCGGAGCCCAACCTGTATTCTGCAAGAACATTCGGAACCATAATATGGTATAACCCTAACACGCGCCTAACCAGACAAGAGAATGCGGCTAACACGTGTGGACAAGTTAACAGCTTATTCTCAGAAGAATGACAACTGCAGTCCGTGCAAACGGTTAGCCGCTAAGGACGAATGTTCAAGCAGAATTTACTTATTATTAAAAAAGAAAAGATTATTAGCCTGACTTTCAGGTACAGGATACCACTGGTTGCCTACAGTCGAAACAGTGGTACCTGCCCTGCCCTTCCTACTTAAAATTAAAGCACACACATTCCAGAGAATAAATTACCTGCCTACCTATTACCTATATTTAAAAAATGGCAAAAATCTCTCGCACACCAACACACTCTCTCCACGATTCTCAATCAAAGTCGGTGTTTCCCCCTACGGGAGACGTCCCGGGACGTCTCCAACACCGACTCAAACCCCACACATACATTCAGGTACGTACCTTTTTGCTGAAATCGACTCACAAGGTCAGCGATTATTGCGATTTATTTAGACTTTATTGAAAGGAATTTAATGAAAACTTGTAGACGTAAAATATAGAAATGAAAGTCTTGTAATTAATTCGTAGTTGAAATAATTACTACGTTCAAAAATAATGCTTCTGCATTTTGACTCTAATTGAAAAGTAAATGAATATAATAATCTGAGGTTCGAAATACAATCGAACTTAAATTGAATAATGTAAAATCGTAAAAATATGCAAGTTGAATTTAATCGCGATTTTGCAATAAAAACGATTGTTCAAAACCGACGCACAATCCACGAAATATTCAATAAATTTATCTCACACACACACTCACACGTGTGGATCGTACGTCGTGCACAATCGCTAACGTTTGTGAGCCGCCACATAATTATAATTCTTAAAACTATAAGCCACGTTCACCGCCATCACCCATTCGTGTAGCACCTGGGCACACGAATGAGTTCAAGCCAAATAGGGACATGAACGTGGCAACTACATACTAGGCTTGATGTGTGCTGAAAATCCTGAGCTATAAAATGATTATTGAAATAGATCTTCTAACGAGCTAGTAATCGTTACTTTGACTTTATAGAATTTACTTGAAAATATACTTTATAAAATGACTCGAATGTAATATCGAATAATAATTGAAAAAGTGAAAAAATTGCATCTCGTGCAAGAAAACTTTGAAAACTTTAAAAATATATGTATTGAAAACTTTAAAATATTGAAATTTATTTAAAAAAATATATATATGAAACTTGAATTTATAATTGAAAACCTTGGTGATTCCTTATTCAAAGTTATATTCTAAACAATGCAAATATGTTCAAAATTAGCCTTTGAAACCAGAATCTACCCATCGCGAATTGGTCTTCTTGGGCATTTCAAATACAAGAATTTAAAGGACTTTACAAGTTAAAGGAAATGCCGCTACTAAAAATATGCAAGTTCCGACTGAATTTAACTCGTATGATTTCGTCTTTTGTCAAAAATTCTGTGATTATATAAAATGAACGCGAACGCGAATGCTATTAAATGAAGATCGAGGGAATCGAACCTCCGAATTAATTATATAAAAATCGCCCGTGAAGCTAAGCCACAAGAAGACCCCTGCCTGAGCTAATTAAATATTCACAACAATGGGGTGTTACTACCCACGAATGTAAAGTATAAAATACTTTACACTCGCGGTCACTATGCTCGCAAACTCAAATAAAATACAACCAATACACTCGTGCCGCTTCGGACCTTTACGTCCTACGACATGATTGAGTGATCGGAGGAACCATAAGTTTTTTCACTCACCGGTCGTAGATTTCTTCTGCACCTTTGATTGTAGAGATGATACTACGACCGGCTCTGCAGTTGCGAAGTCATCTGTAACACAAAAATAGCAAAGTCTTTATAGTTTAACCGTCTATCATTCCTCAAATCGTTTGTATTTAGTTCTGACTCGAGTTCGCTATTTCAAAATGTAATTTCACTGTGGATTAGAAGTAAAAGTATAACATTTTGACGATATTTACCTGCTGCCTGATGCGACGGCGCCCGATGGAAATCCTTTCCGCAGCTGCTGCGTACCTCTACTTCATCGCGGCGAATAATTCAAAGAAAAAAAAAGAAAAATAAACAGACTACACTCCCGACCGAAATTATTTCCGGCGAACAAACTGACTCTACTCTCGCGATTCAAAGTATACAGGAATTTCGCGACCGAATATGTTACGTTGTAGCAGTCCATTTCAATTCTTTCGGCGGGTTTAAGCACGCGTATATCGAACAAACATAATTTCTAATTGCGCAACAACACTGATTCTATTTCGCGATATACTTTTTCGGATCAAGTGAATCTAAGACCGCATTGCACTCGGCCAGCTAAATCGTTGCGATGTCTTCTGTAACAGAAAAAGAGAAAAGTCTTTATAGTTTAACCGTCTATCATTCCTCACATCGTTCGTCTTTAATTCTCACTCGAATTCGATATTCCAAAATGTAATTTCATTGTTAATTAGAAGAATTAAAAGTAGATTTTGCTGATATTTACCTGCTGCCTGATGCGACGACGCCCGATGGAAATCCTTTCCACAGCTGCTGCGTACCGCTACTTCATCGCGGCGAGTAATTCAAAGAAAAAAAAATAAAAAAAAAAAGACTATATTCCCGACCGAAATAATGTCCGGCGAACAAACTGACTCTACTCTCGCGATTGGAAAAATTAAGAGAATTTCGCGACCGAATTTCATTTCTTTCGGCGGTTTTAATCACGCGAGTATCGAGCAATAATAATGCATTAATATCGCAACAACACTGACTCTATTTCGCGAAATACTTGTCTCGCAGAAAATGATTCTAAGACCGCATTGCGCGCGGTCACAAAAGCTGAAAATAAAATACATCGCGAACGCGTATACCGCGGAAAATACCGTAGATATTCGGTTAAAGTATTTTTCAATTTAATTACCAAGCATTGTTATTAGGAATATTGCCATTGTCCTACTTTGGTGTAAAATGAAATTGAGAACGCAATAGTCGACGCGAAAAGATGTATACTTTAATAAACCGGCGCGAAGTTTCGTAGAAATATTCTCAAACGTTTCGCAAGAAAAATATTTCTTATATCCGGTTCACGAAAAATAAACGGAACGATGACTCGATTCAATCTAACGTAACTCACGGAAAATATAAATTCCCGTTGTAGATGTACCGCGAACAATGTTAGTTTCGACCAATGTCAAGGGCGTTAACAAGTAGGCTTTGACCGCTGCGATGTTCATTGTGTTCTTGTTTACGTCTCAAGTAACCGGGCTTCTTTGTATAGTGGGTACCTGGAATTAGAAACCAAAACACGATAAGAATTAACAGTCACAAATTTATCCAAGTTCTAAGTACAAACAGCGAAATTCATAAGCAAAACTAATGAAATTGTGATAATATAGTAAGCAAGAATTAATAGAAATACAGAAGGTATTTTCCAAAAAGTTGAAAAATTATTTGTTTAAATCATACTGAGAAAAGTGGACTCGATTCATGATTTTAAATGTAATGTATTGAATGTGTATGGTATACACGTATACATGATAGGATATAGAATATAAATGAATTGAACAAAGATAAATGTTCTAAAACGATGTCACATACCTTGTAAACCACCCAGGAGCTCCTATGAGTATGTACGTCTTCACCCCCCGGCCGCTGAGCAGAGACTGATGCGTGTCCCGTGTCAAAGTCACGCCAGGTAAACTCGGGAGTCGGCCGGTCACGGTCGGTTGCACTCGTACATAGGTACCCGCCGGCGAATTTCTTCGATCTATTACGACATAATAAAATCTATGTTAATCTCGAGCGGATCGTTATTAAACCGTAGCATTTTCAGGATTTATTGCTAACAATTAAACAATTATATATTTTGTACAAATAAAGAAAACTTTTGACTATAACATCGTACAAATTCGAACTATATTTTATAACCTTGATATTAAATATTAAGTTGCAAATCGCGATTGCAAATATAATTTTTCTAAAATTTGAATATTTAATATATTTCTACTGCCTCTATTAATCAATCTCTATTAATTAATGCAATTGCAATCAATCGGTGTGTTACTCAGTACTAATAATGTATGAATAATAAATGAATTTTACTTCGGGAGGTTGACCGGAGCGTGTCATGAAGAGGTATTGACTCCAGGACGTTTTATCACAGACTAAAGGTTAATGGCGTACTTGGCAATGTTAGGTCGAGTGTATTTTGAAGTTTGGTTGTACTTGATCCGTGAAGCCTCAACAATAAAGATGGAAATAACAGGTTCAGTCTTGTCGGGGCGACCTCGAAAAAGTATAAAAGAGCAACTTACGTGTAGTCTCTTGATGTTCCTCTTTCTGACAACCACGCAGAATGTTCAAACTATTTAAGTAAATTTGCGATTTGTCTGCATAACTTTATACGATTTTTTGAATCTTTATTTTTCTGACGGGGGCGTTGCAAAACCATTACCACATACAAGGTATTGGATAGAGTCTAGACTCTAGAGCCCTCAAAGCCAGTGACATCGAAAAGCACGGGGATGAGTGGTCTATCCAATACCTCATCTGTGGAAGAGCGAAATCACGAAAAATCGTCAAATTCAACCAGTTTTTCGGACGGCATTCGCTCAATTTTACAGATAGCGACCTGAGACTGGTACCATTGTTTTAGTTGGGAAATTCTACGGCAGATCAACCTATAATAGTTGTACTTTTCGAAAATTTCATTTTTCGCAAAAATCTGAAGGGGGTAGGTCAGGATTTTTTGCGATATTCGTAAATCGCTTGCCATTTCCGTAATTTTTGAGCTATTAAAACGATCCGGTGCGTTTTGGACGCGGAATCCGAAGCCGAATAAGTCAGTGAAAGAATCATTTTGATATCTAAAAAATTGTAGAAATGGCGAGAGAATTACGAAAATCGCAAAAAATCCTGACCTACCCCCTTCAGATTTTTGCGAAAAATTAAATTTTTGAAAAATACAACTATTATAGGTTGATCTGCCGTAGAATTTCCTAACTAAATCAATGGTACCAGTCTCAGGTCGCTATCTCGAAAATTGTGGAAATGGCAAGCGAAAAACTGGTTGAAATTGACGAATTTTCGCGATTTTCGTAATTCCTTCGTCATTTCCGTAATTTTTGAGCTATTAACATGGTCCAGGGCGTTTTGGACGCGGAATCCGAAACCGAATAAGTCAGTGAAAGAATCATTTTGATATCTAAAAAAATGTGGAAATGACGGAAGAATTACGAAAATCGCGAAAAATCGTCAAATTTAAGCAGTTTTTCGTTCAGCATTCGCTCAATTTTTGAGATAGCGACCTGAAACTTGTACCATTGTTTTAGTTAGGAAATTCTACGGCAGATCAACCTATAATAGTTGTACTTTTCGAAAATTTCATTTTTCGCAAAAATCTGAAGGGGGTAGGTCAGGATTTTTTGCGATATTCGTAAATCGCTTGCCATTTCCGTAATTTTTGAGCTATTAAAACGATCCGGGGCGCTTTGGACGCGGAATCCGAAGCCGAATAAGTCAGTGAAAGAATCATTTTGATATCTAAAAAATTGTAGAAATGGCGAGAGAATTACGAAAATCGCAAAAAATCCTGACCTACCCCCTTCAGATTTTTGCGAAAAATTAAATTTTCGAAAAGTACAACTATTATACATTGATCTGGCGTAGAATTTCCCAACTAAAACAATGGTACAAGTTTCAGACGGCTATCTCAAAAATTGAGCGAATGCCGTTCAAAAAACCGCCTGAATTTGAGGATTTTTCATTTGATATTATATTAATAAGAAACAGCTCAGCAACATGTTAACTGTTGACGTAGACTGTATTATGTTTCACATTATCGGAAAAGATTTGAATTACTGGTACCAAATAGAATGATAATGGTTTTAAGAAAGTACAATTGTTTATAAGAAACAAAGAAAAATAGTGGAAAATGTCAATATTCATAACTTTTGTATATATTCCGAAAAACTGAATATTCTTCTCTATAAAACAACTTACTTTTGCTGTGACTTGCAGTTGTATACCTGTGAATTCACTATCCTTCTTTCGCAGTACAAAGGTCAATTATTAATACGCATAAACTATAACTTCTATATCGTATTCTTACTAATAATCGACGGACATTCTAGATTCGAACCGAAAATGGTAACGTAGCGAGTGACACTAAAATGGTAAGAGGGCTCTAGAGCCCTCCAAACCAGTGACATCGAAAAGCATGGGGATGATTGGTCTATCCAATACCTCGTCTGTGGTTGAACATTAACCAAAAATATCTATCCATCGTCTGTGCCGCGGTAATGAAATCATTCGAAATATGATTATGCATTTTCGTGAAGATGGCGCTGTAAAATTATTGAAACCTGATCGTATCGGCAATACAGTTCCCAACCACGGCTGCAATAAAGTGAAAGGCCTATAATACAGACGAGGTATTGAATCTTGCCATCTCTCGTCTGTGCCTATACCACCTCGTCTGTACCTATACTATACGTACAATACTCTTTCTCTTATATGTGTTTGGGAACATTAAATTCCGTTCGATGAACCACGGACCGACAATTTGTATTTTATCATATTCCAGGATTTCAATTAAACAGTTGTTGCAGTATAAATAATCTGGTTCTAGAGTTACAATGTTTTACGAATTATTCTTATATGACCGTATTTTCGTTATATGTATATACGGATTTGATTGTAACAATTGCACTTAATGTATGCATGTACATACATATATATACAACACTATAGAGCAGATCGATTTTTAATGGATATTGGAAATTTATTGCCAATAATTTCCTTTAATTGGAATAAGCAACTCTTGGTAACAAATATTTAAAACATATGTTATATAGCTATTCCAACGTAAGTAACTTGTTATGAGATCGACGAGTGCCTTGTTATGCCAATTACGGTTTAAACCCTTGTACAATGTGCAACGGTGTACGCGCGAGTAGCCACAACTACTAATGCTTGCTTCATGTAGGCGTCTTTCTTTCCCTTGTATTCTTAAAACTGTTCTCTACTGAACACAGTTCTCAAAATTAAAAATGTTTTGTTAGCTATGTAATCGAAGTTTCTCAATTTCTTCAACAATGTAGGAAATTTGAATCGACGATGAAATTATTGACGATAATGTGTGAGTTTTCAAATCCTCGCACATTTGTGTCATTAAATACAGCGATATATAAAACTGAATGAGAGGTTTTATATACAGCTTCTTTAGCAGTACGATCTTAAAGTGACTATTAAGAATCCCATCCCTCGGGCTAAAAAGAAAACGTCTTAGGAAGTTACAGAGCGGTGTCAATGAACTGTAATATCATTCCACTAAACTCTTCTATACAAACTTGTCAAGCGGGAAAATTGAATGATCCCATCGTCGGACTCCTAGCCACGTGTGTGATAATTTCTTTCCTCTTATAACATACGTCACATTAGTAATATTGAATATTTCCAGACTATTATATTAATAGACGTTCATATCACAGAAATGTCAGGTGTTAATTAAAAATATTCTTCAAATGTGGCATATGCTTACACGTTTCATATACCACGCGATATTTGTTCAATGTAATTACTGAAGCTATTTTTAGATCACAATTACAATACAGAAAAATCATTAGAATCTGTAATTTTATTGAGTATACACAATATCACGTTTTATTTGCGATTGCAACATCATATCTACATATATATAATATAACGGTATTAAAAAATGATGCATTTTTACTATCTTAGTGTCCCAATAAACAAAGGAATTATTAAAAAATTATTACCTTTTCACAGTTGATAATGACACTATATCTATTATATGATTTTACACATACAGGTATACTATACTCTTATGCTATTAGGCCATAGTATATCTTAATAGTGTTCGAAGTCTAAAATGCAGCAACCGCGATGATAATATTGTTAAATTTCCTTGGTGAAGGTACCCAGTGGTGGGACTCCTTGCGCGAATTTGGAAATGCAGTAACTTAAGGTCGTCGTACGCTGGATCGACACAGTCTGCTCTACTTCTGATACACAGAGGGAAGTGTATATACACGCTTGACATACATACATACAAGCACGCACGAAGCCGCTTGCCCAGATCAGTACCAGCGCGATACGAGCGCTGTCCGCTATGAATCCGCTGCTTGTCATTCCGTGGTTACACGTCAACCAACTATCACGTTCGGCGTATTTCTGTATGAGTGTCCGTGAATTTCCTTCGACAGGATAAATATAAAGTAGTTGTTTTTTAAACGTAGTTCTAGTCAGGGTATAATTACGCCGAAGTCACGTGGCACGATCAATTCGACGTGCGCTTTTCGTTCGGTGGTTCACATTGAGGGCTCGATCTTCCGACGAGCCTCGGATAATATCAGGGTTGCACGATTATTAAGGGTAGGATATTTTCATCCCTATTTCTTCGATTCCCATTGCATTTTACAAAGTACTCAGATCTGTGTGCGCCCGTGTGCATTCACCGAAGAAACTTCGCTATCGATCTCCACCGAACAGAACCACACGTAGTCATGTATCCGTTCTATTATGAATTGTGCAAGTGATTTGTGTCGTAGTGCAAACGACGAATTCAATTGTTGAAACGAATATTTAGATGAAATAAGTATGTATAAGTTTGCCAAAGAGCACGATTATCGTTTCTTCTTTTTATCGCTGATGATAGTATAGAAGCTATAATTTTGCAATTGCATGACGTGTTTATCAAGGAACTGAGCCGGTTAAATAACGCGGGAGGTTTGAGATTCACTCTGCTTTTTTCCGTTTTCCATTACGGTATTCAGATATTAGATGAAGGACAGATATTTCTTAAAACGGAATCAAATTGTCAGTGAGGCGATTTATATGTAACTTTTCCCCTGCGAATATTTGCTTCGACGTAACTCATTTTTCGTTTGCATTGTTGTTAGGTACATTAGTAAATTGAAATTCACCTAGATATTAGAACAATTACTTTTACGGTCGCTCCTTGAAAAAATCGATGAAACAGTGGCACTTTTCTAATTGGAAAGTAGGTTACTCGTAATTATGCATATTTGCTCGAAGATTGTAGAGTAAGAGAAGTTTGTGTAATGTAATTTTAGGAATATGACCATGACAATAGAAGTCGATCTAGATCTAGGTAATTACTGTAGCATCTTATAGCTTTATCGGATAAACTATTGAGATAAACTATTTTTTGTGATATAAATCTTATCAATACTGTACGGTAATACGCACGGGCCAACGTCCAAAAATATATGTTTATCCTGACGTATATTGTCATCATGGTACAAAGCTGGGGAGTTCTAAAAATTTGTCTGCCCAGCTTGCCAACTGACTCGTTCCAGCAAGCTACACAAAACGCTTCTCAAACACAATATTCTCAGAATAATATTAGAAATCTCTTCGCTTGACCTTCGCGTGACTGGGAATTGCCAAAGAACCTAATACACGAATAAGGACTAACGTGAATGTCTTTGTTCGTTTCGACAGGAAACCTCACTTCAAATTTATCGGATAATCCTAACGATCTTATTATTCGGATCATGAACTGTATGTTTCGTCTATTCGAAACCGTAGAACCGGACTAATAATCGATACATATTCTGCTCGTTCGTGGAAAGAAATTCGAAAGCCCAAGCATACATCGCTCTACTGCATGAACTTCGCATAAAATTGCACGGTGAAACACGTCATTGAGGGTATTGCCCATTGATTAACGATATTATATCAAAGAAACGTGAGTAACGAACGACGGAAGAAATGAAAGACACCGCCAGTAAGAAATACGAGAAACTTTTTGACGACACCGGCCTCAACATCGTCACGAATAAGGATCGTAGTGAGGAAAATGCAGTACTAGAAGAGGTAAGAACGATAATACCAAATACATAGATAAACCGAAAACGTATTATGTAGTAGCTGTTGAACAATACCGATCCTTCCGTAATTGTACTTCATTTATTGATAGACAACGGTTAAAGCATTTTGTTATCGTTGTATACACGTACCGTATTTCCCCACAAATTCAGGTGCTTGTTTTAGCTACTGACGAATAGACTTTTCAAAATTGTTAATAGAACTGTAAATGATATGCAAGTGAACGATAGTACAAAATACATAATTACAGGAAACCGAAGTAACATACATTTTCGAAATATATATATTTCCGCCTTTATATCTCTAATTAAATAAATAAAATACGGTGATATAACTTTATGACAAATTTTTTATACAAGAAGAAGAGTTATTTATGGATTACGCTATACACGTGCGCATACTCGATAATATATGATATTTAGAAATTAACAAGGCTGTTATAACAAGTTATGATAATATGTTCTGGGCAAATATATTGGTTACTTTAATTCTTATAAGGGTTAAAGTTCATTGAAAGCCGTAGGTTGTTTTCGAATGTTTCGGTATCGATCGAATACCTGCCCTGCCAGTAAAACTTGCCAGGGCCGCTGCTGTTACCTGTGCCTCTACGCGAAAAAATGAATTCCATTTACTTCTAAAGACAAATTTCTTAGTTAATGTCAAGTACCGCGTAATTATGATAAATATGTTTATCATCGATAAATCAACTAATATGATTTTTCTGGCTCAAACAAGGATTCGTAAAATAAATCAGACGTCAATTCAGATTTTGAAAATATAATTTGTATATAAAATGAATCGTGTAAATTTTATGATGCATATTTTTACAAGGGTATTGGTTGTGGCCATTTTTATCGGCTTTTTTCTGATATGCTGTAGTTTTTAGAGGGGTAGGTATAAACTGTTAGTGTAAGCGGCTAACAGTAAAGTGTAAAGGAATTGATCCAAGGTAATGAACACAATGCGTGACCTTGCGTCTTCTAAGAAACGCGGATCGATAATTGCTAGGACAAAAAATTGTATATTAGAATTTTTTTTAATTATTTGAAAGTTGAGGTTCAATGAAATGACTAATTGTAAGAAACTGACTAACCAGATATATGTAATTCGATTCTCTAAAAAATGTATGCTGTCATAAAAATACAAGTGTATCTCGCAACTATCGCAAATAAGATAGGTACCTTTTAAATTTCCGCATTATAAGTTATTAATATACTGAAAAAATTGTATATAATACATTTATCTGTATAAAGTTTATCACATAATGGCTATAACTATAACGGTTCCTTTTTCCTACAAAGTTTAAAATAAAAGTGTGTGTAACGGGATTTCTTATTCCATATGTTTTTGTATCTAAGATATTAAATTAGTTCTCTTTTATTAGTGCATCATATGTTTTTCGGTATTCGAATATCAAATCAGGGTTTAGTTGTAAACACGTGGTATCGAAAGTGCTGGAATGCTGTTCCAGACATCGATCGAATAATGGAATGATCTCACGTGTGCAAGAATGCGTGACAAGATATACATACATGTGTTTGCCTCAATGTTCTAAATGTGTTAAGTGTAACATCAGCTGAAAGGAGACACACATATGCTAAAGCGTACATGAACATTCACTTCACTGTCCAGTTAATTATTTACACTTAATATCACTTGCTCTCTCTATTTCCTTCATTCATTCGAACAAGTGTTTTTAATCTACAATATATTCGAAGGCCAAATATGTGTTTCAAGTTTGAAATACTGTATTACTTTTACACTTGAATTTACTTCAGTAAACCTAATATCGTATATCTATACTATTAGACATGTTAATCTTTGAGTGCCGTATACTTATTGTGATAGTATATGTATCTCTATTCTTGCACGATACGTATTCACGTGTTCTGGCATTTGACGTTGCATATATTTGTTCATTGTCATACACACACGCAGACACACACAGAACCACCCGCACCAGTTCGTGCATTTCCAAGCCAAGGCAGCTTCCGAATCATTGACATATTTTTCTGACATATTTTTTACCGTGTTTTGTGTCACGATCGATCTACAGTTTGTTAAAGTGTGTACATTCAGTTAGGAAGAATAATATATTAAATACAAGCTTGAATTTTTCACGAACACATGAATGCATTTGAACAAATCTTTTACTATGCAGACACCCACAGACTATTTTGAAATGCTTGACGTATGTCACGCGAAGGTATCAATTTTTAACGAGTTAAACTCACTATGTAACTATTAATTTTTAAGCATGTTTTGATGAAGATGAATTTAAAACTAAAATTTAGTATTTTCCGCGGACAATGATGTGCTGAGTGTATCATGAGACTTGACAAAAAATGTTTTAAAACGGAGGAAAGTTGGTGATTGAGGTTAGAAAATCATTTTTGTGTAACACGTGCTTCCAACAACAAAATCTATTTTCTAGTAATTTGACAAGAAAAACGTTTCAAACATCTCTTGTTGTTTAAGGGTAAAGATCGAACCCCAGAAATGTGGTTAACAACAGCTGAGGCAGGCAGCCTTGGAGCGGAGGAGGTGGCCGCAAGATTACATGTTGATATACGGACAGGTCTCTGGTGGCAAGAAGCAGACCACCGGAGACAATTGATTGGGTATAATGAATTTAGCGTTAAAGAAGAAGAACCAACATGGAAAAAATATATTGAACAGGTAGCTGACTTTGAAATGAAGAAATTAATATTATGGATGAAAGAAATATTACATGTAATTTATATTTTTTTGTCATTTTTTAGTTCAAAAATCCTTTGATTCTACTGCTTCTTGGTTCTGCTTTTGTTAGTATATGTATGAGACAATTTGATGATGCAGTCAGTATTACAGTGGTAAGTATTAGCAATTATTCTGATCGTGAATGCTTTAACTAAATATCCTTTAATCACACCAATATATATTCCATAGGCCATCATAATAGTGGTGACAGTTGCATTTGTACAAGAATATCGTTCTGAAAAATCTTTAGAAGAGTTAAACAAATTGGTACCACCAACTTGCCACTGGTAAATAGATTTGTATACTTTATTAGATATATCACTAACACAAATTTTGTACATGGTAACAAGTATTAGTTAAATATTGTAGTTGAATTTATTTAAATTAACATTTCCTTTAGAAGTATGGTCCTTGGAGGATATAATAACCCTTTGTATGGAGCATTCCTTTGCCCTGTTAGGGAAGAAGATAATATATCCAATTCCAAACAATAGATCAATAAGGTGAAATTTACTTTTCTGTAACATCCATTTGAAATGTCTTTGTTCCCCCAACAATTTGCAATGCAGTTTAGTATATCATGTTCCCTTAGAAGTATCATATTAATTTTTTAAGACCGATAATGGGTACAACAAACTGAAAACCATGAAGCTTCAGGCCATTATAATGCTAATATACTTCTTCCTTACACATAGTCAATTATATTCTGTTATAATACATAATATCAATATCTTTTTACAGCTTAAGAGAAGGTCGTTTAGAGACATTTCTTGCTCGTAATTTAGTTCCTGGTGATGTAGTTTATTTAAATATTGGAGATAGAGTACCTGCAGATATCAGGATATTTGAAGCAATAGATTTAGCAATTGATGAAAGCAGTTTTACTGGAGAAACTGAACCAGCACAAAAATCAACAGCTCCTCTACTTAAGGCTAATGGGATGACAACAAAAAAGAATATTGCATTTATGGGTACATTAGTGCGTTGTGGAAATGGCAAAGTAAGTTCTATATGACTTCTACCTAGAACTTCTCAGAGGAAAACGTATTCAATATATTCATATACAATACATCTATATCTTACAGGGAATTGTAGTGAATACAGGGGAAAAGAGTGAATTTGGGGAAGTCTTTTCTATGATGCAAGCTGAAGAGGCACCAAAGACACCACTTCAGAGAAGCATGGATATTTTGGGTACTCAGTTATCCTTCTATTCATTCTGTATTATTGGTATTATTATGCTTCTTGGCTGGATTCAAGGCAAAGCTCTTCTTGAAATGTTTACCATCAGTGTGAGTTTAGCCGTGGCAGCTATACCAGAAGGCTTGCCTATTGTTGTAACTGTAACTTTAGCTCTGGGTGTCATGAGGATGGCCAAAAGAAAGGCTATTGTGAAGAAGCTGCCAACTGTAGAGACACTCGGTAAATTCATAGATGACTAACGTACTAGTTATATACGTATATGATAATTGTTTAATCTACAATCAGTTATGAAAATAATGCATTGTCAATGTGTAGGTTGCGTTAACGTGATATGCTCTGATAAAACTGGTACTATCACAAAGAACGAGATGACCGCAACAATTCTTGTGACCTCGGAAGGATACATGGCTGATGTTACTGGTGCTGGTTACAATGATAATGGCGAAGTGCGAATACGGAAATGCGACAATTTTGATCTTGCAAGATCCGCTATCGGTAATTTGTTGGAAGTGGGGTGCGTCTGTAATAATGCCATAATACAGAATGAAACTCTACTCGGCCAACCAACGGAAGGTGCATTGATAGCAGTGGCCATGAAATATGGAATGTATGGTGTCAATGATAAATACTTACGACTGCAGGAATATCCATTTTCCTCCGAACAAAAAATGATGGCTGTGAAATGTACACCGAAATATGGAGAGGTACATTTTGTATATTATTGACAATATAGTCAATAATCAGTCAACGTTTTAATATTTTTTATTCTACATTTTAGAATAGGCAAGAAATATATTTTGTAAAAGGTGCTTTAGACAAGATCCTACCCCAATGTACTAAATATTCTGCCAATGGTCAAGTGTATTCTCTCAATCAGAAGAAAGACCAAGAATTTTTAACAGAGGCCTACGATATTGGGCAACAAGGATTGAGAGGTGCTGTTTGCTGATAATACTGCTGTACAATGTGTTTAGTATGTGTTTCTCTGTGTACTTATATTTCTATATGCTTTTAGTGATTGGATTGGCACGCGGTACATCATTGCAAGATCTAGTTTATGTTGGTCTTGTAGGCATATGTGATCCCCCTCGTCCGCACGTTCGTGAATCTATAACTACCCTTATGAACAGCGGTGTCAAAGTCAAAATGGTTACTGGCGATGCCAAAGAAACTGCTTCTGCCATAGGTACAATTGGAATGTTAACTTTAATATCATGTTATATGTTGTGTAACAGACTATACAGAACTAATCGTACCCTTTTTATTTGCTATTATAGCGAGTATGATCGGGTTGGACACACTTCATTCGAGATTAATATCCGGTGATGAAATTGATTTAATGTCTGAACATCAATTGGAGCAGTGTATTAATAATGTCAGTGTGTTCTATCGAGTTACACCCAAGCATAAATTGTGCATTGTGAAAGCTCTACAAAGGATAGGAAATATCGTCGGTATGACTGGCGATGGTGTAAATGACGGTGTTGCTTTAAAAAAAGCAGATATAGGTATAGCTATGGGTAAAAATGGAACCGACGTATGCAAAGAAGCAGCTGACATGATTCTAGTGGACGATGATTTTGCAACAATTATGTACACATCAATATTTTTTTAAATACCATTCATTTTTACTTTAAACAATTTTACTTCATGATTGTTCTTTCATTATTTCAGTGCTGCAATCGAAGAAGGCAAAGGAATTTTTCATAACATTCGTAATTTTGTAAGGTTTCAATTAAGCACTAGTATAGCTGCTCTCTCTTTAATTGCTCTGGCTACTTTGATGAGCATACCGAATCCGTTAAATGCGATGCAAATACTTTGGATTAATATTATCATGGATGGCCCACCAGCTCAAAGGTCTGTTAGAATTATAATCAACATAAGTAAATACCCAACAACAAATTGATTTTGAACAATATATAATAAAATACTATTAATATTTATTCCTATATAGTCTTGGCGTTGAACCAGTGGATAAAGATGTCTTAAAACAAAAACCAAGAAATACGAAAGAACCAATGATTACGCGATCTCTTATTATTAACGTCTTATTGTCTGCTACTATTATCATTCTTGGTACATTATGGGTATACAATCGGGAGGTACGATTTCATTTTATAAAATGGAGAATGTTTATCTGTGCTTATGTATGTATATTGATTCTTTAATTTTATTGTTATTAGATGACAACTGATGGTAATACAGCAAGAGACACAACCATGACATTCACGTGTTTCGTTTTCTTTGATATGTTTAATGCATTAAGTTGTAGATCACAGGTAAGACATCTGGAAATTGTATTATTCATACGAATATTATTGCGACTTCATATTATTTACGTATAATGCATATTTTTAGACAAAATCCATATTCACTATCGGGTTTTTGAGTAATAAAATGTTCCTGGTAGCTGTAACATTATCAGTCATAGGACAGATGCTGGTGATTTATTTTCCTCCGTTGCAAAGGGTCTTTCAGACCGAAGCTCTTACACTAAAGGGTATGTATTTGAAATGATATCCTTCGTTTATACAAATAATCTGTCACCTGGAATTCTTACGAAAGTGTTTGACTTCATTGATTTCAGATATTTTATTCCTCGCTGCATTGACGTCAAGCGTCTTTGTAATTAGTGAGCTAAAGAAATTCGTCGAAAGGCAACTTCACAAAAGACGAGCAGGTACACAATATTACAGCAAATCTGAGATGGACTTTGTATGACAGTTACAGTCTGCCGAAGATAAGGCGGACAAGGATCATGAGGAATAAGTACCCAAATATGGAATGGGTCGTAGCCATATGTTCGTTTCTCAACATTATCTCGCTATACACTCGACTATGCTCGCACATTTGTACTTTACGTGTGCACCTGTCACGGAGCGAACATCTTCGCACGATATGCGAATTAATCACGATTTACAATGACTGCGTTTTTTTACTATTTACAAATTTTCTTATTCTATTTCGTGAATCGTGCACGTAGACAAAAGAGAAATGGAAGTTTTGATCGGAATACGATAGCCAATTTTAGGTGGTAGAATAGCTCGTTTCACTTCTCGTCTTCATGGTAATTACGAGACACATAGATTATAGCCACGTTGTGCACATTCCACGCACCTTTGATAGAAATCAATTTTGATGACACTACTTGCAAACACGATGTATTTATTCGTAGTAATGTTCACATCGAGAAATCGTGATCATTCTTTTTAAGACGTATTCTAAATATCGTGGAGTTCGTACGACTAACGAAGTAATCGATTGCTCTATTGAAACGCATCTATTCACTCACTCTCGTCCATCTTTTTAGGCCACGGTATTATAAAACAGATTACCAAATGATAAGACATAGTCTGGTCTGAGAAACATACATTTATGACATAACTAAATATACAAATTGAATGCATTTAAGAATACAATTAATTATAATTGGAAAAATAAACGATCTTTTAATGTTCCTTAAATCTGCAAAGGAATGCGACTTGTTTCCGATGACAAGGAGTGGTAGTAATCAAACCTAGTATTAAGTGTAATGTTATAATAAAAGGTATAAAAATAATATTTATATGTATAAATACTACGAAAGTCCTTGTTATCGAAAGCGACCTCGTCATTACATGTTTCTGTGCATGTGTACATTGTACCCATTAATAACCACTTGTCCTTTGTTGCAATTGATTACATCACAATAATTATTCAGTATCATCTATATAAATCCATAATCAGTGTTCGTCTTTGTTAATGTATTCCTTCAAGGGCAGTGTAAGTTTTATATTGATATAGGTCTGGTCCTCCATACCCATAAAGCAATTTTCCTTTCCCGTTTTCATCGTAGTATGGATAACGATACTTTGGCCTATAAGTAAGTAGTTAATGATTAATACGTGTACGTAATTGAACTTGTTATTACTAAATTAAGATTTGATAGAATCACGAATAATAATTTCAAACATCTATAATAATAAAGTGCTGTTTCTAAAAGCCTTAATCGCTAATTTATTTAATATTTATGATACAGATAGATTTTCTTACCGTTCAAAGTATTGGAAATTCGGAGCTTTCGGTTGTGCTATTGTTGCAGAGCTTTCAGTAACTAGTCCAAGTAGAAACGAGGCAAATATCGTTGCAATGATCACCATGAAAAACTGGAAATGGGTCGATTAGTCATATTTTGAAAAAGTTGAATAGACACGTAAGGATTATATTTATCTGCATTAATTAATGTTTTTATGTTATACTTTTCATTATAAATAACCGACGTAAAAAGTGGGGTCTGCTTTTTTACAGCATACGCTTATCAGAAGTAGGTCATTTTACATTTCAAAGTATAGTTCTACCCGCTTTTATATTTCATCAATTTTCTGTTGTCTACGAATAATACGCAAGATATATGATATACAATAAATGTCAAGCTGATCGTATTTTTTGTATTTATCTCTATTTCAACTATGCTATTTTAAACGAATTATGTTAATTTTCTTACGGAAACATATCTTGCCATGATGATTGCTGTAGACGCTAAGGCACTCTCGATTTACTAACGAAAGTTTCGAAAGTTCTCTGCAGTACACTATAGTTGTGGATGTACAACTATATTTCCGGCACTGTTAAACCGTTTCGAAATTACTTGTTATAAAAAATAGATTAATTTCAATGAAAATAACACCACAATAGAAACCGATATTATGACTGATCTGTACGATCGCTCTGCTTCTATTTCTCTGATTCCACTTCGCACCTCATTCTAAAATCTGTGACCGTACTTCTTCATGTATATCCCCACTTCTTTCTTTCTCCGATACTATCAAGTGAAAGTCGGACGGACATATTGTACTTTGTACGTTATTGCACGTAGACACCTGGCCAACCGAGTCAACGGGATTACCTGGAAAACCTTGAAAATATCACTGATTTGCATCCCTCTGTTTGTCGAAATACATTGAAAGTGGATGACATAATTTCTGATGTTGCAACTCTTCAAGGTTGTTCAAACAAAAAAATTTCTTTCTGAAGCGATTATTTTTACTTATTCCCTATTTACACTACGTTTTTATCTATTCGTATAAACTACGCTTCTTTTACATTTTTGAAACTATATTTTATGCAATGTTTCTTTTACCGTTATTTTTTATAATGAACATTAATGGTACGGTTGCATTTGTGATGTCAGGAATAATAAACATGTATAGTCAATAGCACTTTATTTAAAATATACATATATCTCTATTTTATAAAAATTCCATGATATCAATGATGAGACTAACTGAATCATCAACATAACAATAAGTATCCTAATTTAGGTTTAGCTTTTCATTCAGTCTTTTTTACACTATTACTCCCCATGGACCTTTATATCCAATTCCCATTCCAAGTTTTGCTATAGCAATTTCCCCATAACGACCGTTTTCCTGCTCATATCTGACTCTCCTCTGTTTTCCAACTTCCGGGTCAAAGTCCCATATCGTTCTCTGCAATGATTAATTGAAAGGTCGTATTATTAAAAGCGATCAATTTAAGAGAAAAACTCACGATTGTGATACTTGCTTCGTGTATGACCGGCGCACCTGCTAGATTATTCTGAATTAGATCGTGAATTATTGTGAATATACCAGCGGGCTCGGCTGCTGACATAATCTTATAATTGGGAGATATTAGTAGAAGTATAACCAGAGCCACCTAGAATAATAATACCGAATTTAATCAGTGACATTGACATTGAATAAAAATTAGATCAAGTTATAGATAGTTTATCGAAATGGAGTAGGGATATGGTGTTAAATATTGTATATAATAAAGTATAATTTTCGCAGTCTAGCAGATAAGAACTGTATTAAAAAGGTTTTTAAAAATTATTCTTCAAGATCGTTCCACTCTAAATCCGTATATCTGATCCATGAAAAAAGTAATACCGCTCCTGTTATCGACGAAAATTGTTCTCTGGCAGATCTTAAGTTAAAGGCAGATCTTGAGTTAAAAACCCAGAATTTCCGTTCTCTAAATAGTTGCATTAGTCGTGAGGAAGTATTTGCATATTTTTTTCGAGACACTTTACCAGACCGGAATGACGGCATTACAACATCGCTGGACCAAGCATAGAGATATGAAAGGAGACTACCTTTAAAAACAATCTGAAGAAAAACTGTGAAGAAAAACTATTTAAAAAGCAATCTTAGATAAATCTGGTGATAGGCCGTGATGTTTTTAGTTCACCCTCGTATACTACCACAAAAAGTACGACAACAATTATCGTTTAAAAAAATTCAAAGAAAAATGTTGGAAAACTACGGTAAGCATTTATTAGTAGCTACCGCATTACGAGGAAAAGCCATGGTGCCTTTTTTGAGTTGACCGATGGAGGTACGTTGTCACTTTGACAATACCGAATACACTGATGGTACCAGGACGAGTGCGGAATAACAACTAACTCCACTCACCTCACTACCAAAGAGCCCAAGAAAGAAACTACCTCACGCCATGTCCCTGGCCTGGCGCAACTCTGCCAGTGAAAGTAAAAAGAGGCAAATCCGAATAATGACGCGCGAGTTGTTTAAAAAATTCCGGTGTGATTCGTTTGTTGAATGACAATTTACCCCTGGTAAATCGATCGTACGTTGATATGAAATTCGGTGCACGTCGCATTTCACCGGGTAGAAGGCATATAGGTAAGTCGACGGAATGATTGACATATTTCTTCCTATGTGTTCCTACTATGAGGATCGTAAAATAGAAATAAAAAAGAAATGCGCGCCAACAAGATACATTTGTTAGTGATCACATGTGTGGTAAGTGATCGAACGGTTCCGGTGAAATCAAGTGTATAACGAACTTTCTTAATATTTGTATTTTATTGTATACAGATGTGTGTGATCGTCGAATGTAACGGTACAAATTTATCCCGTGTAACGCGGACGCTTCCGTTTGATTTATTTCCTTCGAGATGGCAAGGAGCTTTACAGAACTTTTTGCCCGGTGGACGATTTTGGGAGTGGCCCCGAAGTAGTGCGATAAGCCTTTTAAGATTGGTTGCCTCTCCGGATACGAGGAAGACACTGACATTCAATTTTAGGCCGGACGACGGAATACGTGCCTCTTATGCATATCAACAGCGTTATGGATATCGAGGGCAATGGCTCATCGATTTACTTGGTGCTGGTTATGATCCTGATGGTCCGCATTATCAGCAACGTTTGCCAGTCTTCGTGTTGACTCCACCGCCACCCCCAACGTAGTTTTCTAATGTTTCACACAGTTGCAGAAAGAGTTTGTAGGTAGTGTATACAGGAGAGTAGTAGAAAGCATGAGGGGGAAATTCATAATAATGGACATAGTATAGTAATAGATTGTCATTTAGGGAAGATCCTATATTCCTGTATCCATTGCTGTAGTATGATCCTCAAATTGCCCACACTTTCACATAATCCACATGAAGTCCAGTGTCAGTATTTTGCCACGATGGCATCCATTTGTTTCTCGATGTATAAAATCTAAATAGAGCCTGCAACGGAAGGTTTAGCAATGTTACAACTAGAAGACATAAACATACTTAATTATTGGGCGCGATGATACCTTAGATGCAATGTTTCGCCAAGGTTTATCATAAGTTCCACTCAGAGACATGTCCGGAAATTCACCGTGTCCGCCAGCAGCTAGACCCAACGTAATATAGGACTGTGATAAAATAAAGAATTATTTATAATAATCGTTGAGAAACAAAATATCATTAAGTACGAAACTAATCACATCGCTTATTTTCTGTAACAATGATACCACTTCAAAGTATTATTGTTTTATAATTATTAGCACAGGAAAGACGATATTTTCTTTTCTGGGAAATCATAACTTTTCAATTATATCGTTGTTACAACCAATGAGTGATATCCAAAGACTATCCATTTACCGGGGCATCGAGCAAACTCGGTGTCGCTTGTGTTCCGTATTGCTGACCGTCAACTTTAGCAACCACTTGACTACGTCTCCATTCTAATTCATATACATGATAATCATCCGACCAAAGATTCTCAGATGATTTCGAAGGAAGGGTCATTCGATTACTTTGCTGAGCATCGCGACTGTGATTCAAAGTAACTGTTAATCCGCCGGCCGAAAGTAAATGTCCGCTTATGTCGAGTCCCTCGGGGGATCTAAGCGCGCCATTACCGAGTGAAAAACCGACTCGAAGTTCGCAGTGAGTCTCGGAATGTGCATCCGTATTTTCGTTTTCCAGTATCAGGACTGAAATTTAAGGATTAAAATTAAACAAATCAGTTGCAGTTTTATTGTGTCGAAGACTGAGTACGTAATCCATAGAACTTACGGGGATATAGCCAATCGCCGTGGGGCAATTTAGCACGAATTTCAATACGACCATAAAGAAAGTTAAACGATCCTTTAGTGTTTACACGTCCCGAAATGATCGGCGGCAGAATGTATGATCCAAATGCATCTCGTTGACAGGTTGGATATCCACTTGCGCCTGTACATCTGATAATAAATTGTTATATTTAAAATACAATAATAACCATTGCAGCGTTTGATGCTTATTTTTTAAAAGACATATATATGAGACGTTTATTTTTAAAATGGTGTAAATCTAATTGAAAAGCGGATTGATCAAAGTAGTCTATACATAAGAACTCACGGTTACGTATTTTATAATAAAATATTTCAAATCATAAAGAAGTGGATCTGCACGAATCTAAAAATATTATGGCTCATAAATGTATATTGCTGGATAACTGTATTCTTACTTATCTAAAGATAAGCTTCCATTTCGACTGAATCCTGGACCGTATTTATCGTCGGTGAAAACCGGTTTGATATGTAAACTACCGTCCTTCGTTTCAACGTTTTCGTTGCTGTTCTTGTACACGACGAACTCGTAATTCTACAAATTATATAGAATATTAATTTTTGCAAAGCCAATACCGTAAAGTGTACAAATCTAGGGAAGTCGTACTTACCGGTGCCTCGGAAAAGCGTTCCACGATTGACCATCGATCTGGCATAAGAGAGTCGAAAGTTTCTTCGAAGAGTAACTGACCGGGACAGGCAGTAAGCTCTTTTCCATCTTTATCTATTACTTTGGTATCTGAGAGCCTGTTACAGGTTCCGCTGTCGGTTGTATTCGTAGTTACGGGAGTTCCATCGTAATTGTAAAATTCTAAACAATTCGAAAGAACATCACAATGCTTTTCCTTCAATAGACAGAACGCGCCGAGGAATAATATTAAATGATTTCATATGAAAAACCAACCGGTGACGTCATGATGATGATCAAGTAAATTGTAACCAAGGCCATCATAAACTACGTGAATCCAATAATATATTTTATCGCCACGTTTAAGCCTGGTCGTTCGATCCTCGTACAACCACCGTCCATTTCGAGTTTTAATGATGTCTATAGCAATAGTGCCTGCCTCCAGAGAGAAGAATTCTTCATTAATCTTTACGTGGTACGCCACCAAGGATATTCCATCTTCATCTGTACGAAGCAAAAATTATTTTTATATTTCTCATATTATACGCTCGTTTCAGTTATATTTAAAGTTAATAAATACTCATATTCATAATGTCATTAAATTATGTATTAAGTATGTACATACATACACGGTAATCTATGCCTAATGTATGAGAACATAAAATTCCGTAAGTATACATACTTCAATGTTTATCAAGAACATATATTATAGACGACAATACGTCTGTTAGGAAAATTTCTAGCATCGTTTCATATTTTCCTCGTATAAGATTGGATATGAGTGGCCACGCGCGTACACCACGCGTGTACCAGGATAAATTATAGGTTTTGTAAAACTGTCTTTCAGTTCATTAAGATTATCAGTAGAAATGACGGAATTGCGATAAGAAGTCCGTGCGAAAAATGATAATTTTGTCTAGGGATAAGGTATACATATGCATAACAACAAGTGTATTTACGAATTCTCAATGATTACACGAATCGTTATAATTGATAATCTTCTATCTTTTTCTTGTATTTTTCTTTCGCAATCACGAATGCTATTCACTTTTATGTCAACCACATTTACTCCGTTTTCCTTATTGCACTTATCTCAATTACAGACGCTGTCGTTTATAGATATCAGGAAAAGTATCAGATTTATAAAAGTATCGCTACATATTGGACGAAAACATCGGTGAAATGCTCGCAAGCAAAATTGCACCAAGAACAATAAATTATTATTTTAAACTTATTTCCGGTACCTATAAAAAATCAGTCTATTTGTCTATGTTTCATGATCAGTTATCCACATAATCTGTGAGATAGAAAAGTTACATTTTGTATGAAAAAAAAAGAATTGGTCCCAGGGGGAGACTGACCGGTATTTTCTTCCTTTTCTCTATAACCACTTGTTTCTATTTAAACTTCACAGATTATATAGAAATTTGGCGGTAACAGAGAAATGGATAAATTATTTTCTTTGTCTTAAATTAAAGGAATAATAGATTTTAAAAAAATCACACTTACCCGGAATGTACATCCGTAATCCTTTCGGATAGAGCGGCTCCACTGTTGGTACCGGAGGAACATAAGCGTAACTTTGTCGAACAAGAACAAATACGGCAAACGTGAAAACCAAAAGCCATTTCGCGTGTCCCATCTTCTGAACCTTTTCCGTACGATGCTGTACTGAGAATCAAGCAACTTCTCTCAGCGTTCGAAACAGGTTTGGCCGTAAGATGGTGAACGTGCTTGTCAATTAAGACGCGGTATTTTTAATGCTTTGTAATTCGGAAGTCGTTTTATTTTTCTACGCTTTGTTCGCGGCAGCCGATGTTATTCGTAGATCGAAACGTTAGAGAGACTCATCGCGAAATGAATACACCTTTACGCAGCAAATAGCGGTGGTGCACTGATGGTTTATCCGGTAATACCGCTCTTCTTCGGTATTCCCGCAGCAAGTGGAATGTAGCTTCGATGTTTGCCGTTTACATTTTTCTGGATTTCGAGACATAGAGGTCGCGCAAATTTGATGATCATTAGTATAATTACATTTTCGCGCTTTTTTTTACTTATACAGTTCCGTTATAGACAGTGTTATATAATTTTTATGAAATCATCATGTAAAATATGTCAGGAAAGGTTTTTAATCGTTTGTAGATCTTTCACTGTAGTAATGAGTTCTATTGTAATAGGCAATTATGGCTAATGTGGCTGATTCTCGTACTCGCTATAAGTACTTATATACGACTTTCAACTATAATCGTTGTGATACTTTTGTGTACGTCATTAATGGAATGGACTTTCCCATGTTAACGATATTAAGAAATGACGAATGAGATTAATATAATCACTTGAATTCTTCTCCTTCTTTATTACATATGTATTTTATTAATTTTATAATTACATATCATAATTATCTTTTGTCGTAATGTTGTTTATTATATAAAATGAAATACAATGTATTAATAAATGTATGTACAACTATTAATTATATTCTAATAAAATGTAATGCATATAATGTTAAATACATTTCATTACGTCTAAAATGATTAATTGCAAATGTATGGCGATAATCAACCAAATAATATTAACCTTTGTTGTATAGGCCGCCCTGAGTGGGGTAATTAAGTTTATACACCTAGGGACTTTTTATCTATTTTGTACCCCGAATTAGTTGACCCATCGTCACCGGTCGCCATAACTTTAGAGATTCGACCAGTTTCGACGTCTTCGTGTCAGAGTTATCGCGTGACGAAGTGTCGTTTTTCGCGTATTTCGCGTTCAAACAGTCGCAGCTTCCCGCATATCCAGTCGTAAGTACTGTTTTTTTATCTTCTACTATACACGACATGCTTTCGTTCACGAAATCGTATTGTTTTCGTACGATACGCGAAAGAATACACGAGCCGTTCACAGTGACGCGACTCACTGCTCACTAAGACGTACGAGTTTTCGATATTCCTATAAGAAATCAATAAATGCTTTAGCGTATTTACCATGATATCATGAAGATGATATTAATGACTGTATCTATATGGAAGTACGATTCCATCTACTGGTCGTCAGGAAGCACAGCGATTGCGTAAAAGGATATGCCTTATAGAGCATGTACACTGCAACTGAATTGATATATTCCTATTTTTATCCAACAAGATTCGATACCATTTCATCTTTTCTAAGAAAAACCAGGAAAATTAAGTTCGAACTCGCTTTCTTGTGTTTAACATATTCTGTTTCAAACAGATTTAAGTACTTTATGTGGACCAGTTTGATTCTATCGTTCATTGACTGAGTCTTTTATTCTGATTCCGTTGTTTAAACAATGAATGTGAATTAGCACTGAAATCATCTACATAACTTATATACATGTTACAGCTAAGCCTTTTTACTTAACTGACATCGATAAGCGTTTTTAAAAACAATATGTTTTAACGGAATAGTGATATATATTTTATCAGTATGATTCTTGTAATATCTGTTATATACATTTCGCTATACCTCTACATGGTATACTGTTATGAAATAAATGATATTTATTAGGTGTTTTAAAGAATGACACACATTTATTTACAACTATTTTGTAGTCGTATACAAGTATATAGGACATACTTATGGTATATGCGTCATATGCTTCTTGGGCGGTATAGTTTTAAGCAAATTTGTTTTGCTTCCACAAACATTTTTAATATTCATCTGCTAGCCTCTGTAGGCGCACAAAATAGAAGTAATTTATCAACATTTATTTTCTTGCAAACAAATTGCATTTTTACTTAGAACATTTATTCTGTGTTTTGACCCTTTACTGCAGATTGATTTACACTATAGTTTATCTAAGAGCTATAGTGCAATTTCTTGGACTATTGGATTATTCAAACTATATCAATTTGTTAAATGATAAATCCACCGTATTTGTAAACAATAACATGATTATTATTTATATAATATTGTAAGCCTCTAATTCTTTCAGGCAAAGAAAATATATGAAGATCTGTTGAATATTAGAACTTTGTAACTTTGGAAAAAGATTTGTATATATTTTTATTTGCCATATACTAATTTTTTATTTAAAGTTACATATTAACAGTTCACTGATCTTTTCTATCTTTGTCTTAAAACAAGTGTAAAATACTTTGGTTTCATTGGTTTTTGTACAACTAATTGCAAAGAGAAAATATATTTTTTTCTTTAGTGCATATTGCTTCAATAGTATCTTCTTTACACTTTTTATAATATCACAGTGCATTTTAATAATTTATAGTGATAAATTATATGCGTTACTCATTTATGAAATTTTCGTATTTAAAAAATGAATATTATGATACACATTGCAGACACAAAGGCATGACTGTTAAAAAGTGTTAAGATATTAGTATTAAATGTAATTTTCAATACTGATTTATGACTACTATACTTACATCTTACTGCAGTTTTTTGTGGTGTATTCATTCAATTAAACATTGTTATTGTAATCCGAAATGATTTGAAAGAATCTTGCAATTTGTGATTGAATAATTGAATGGTTGATTAAACGTTATTCAAACTTTTTGTACATTGTACATCATGTTTACATGTGTACATGTATGTCTTCAACCATTATTTTTAAGATACTTAATATGAACTAGCATTGTACAAATAGTTCATACATTCTGACTAATTTGTATATTTGATTACATAAGTGATTCAACATTTTATATTATTATCAAAACTATTACATAATTATGTTACATACAATGAAAACATAGTTCTAAGCAAATTTTTATATTAATGTACCACATCTGATTTTTCCAAAAAGAGACCAATGTATGTAAACCACCCAAACAGTTTCACAATTGTTTTTTATAAGCTTGTTTGATCGTTTATGTTTTTGGAGTCTTTTATGGAATATATGAATGATGGTGGTACTATTGACATCAAGTATACAGTATAGCAGTATAATGTAACAAAAGGATAGATATACTATAAATTCTGTATACGGTAGTGGCAATTGTATAACAATTTTCTTTGAACACAAAATAGCGTCCAAACGGACTGCAGCCCTTAAAACAGTTTGGAATGCACTAGCAATCCATTTGCTAGAGTGAGAGAGGGTTTAAAATGCAAAATTGGAACCAATGGCAATTGTCAGCTGGTGCTGTTGCAACTTCAATGCCACAACCACCAGTTGGTTATGCTACACCCGGAGCAGACCCTATGGCTATGATGCAAGCTTATATGCAGTATTATAATCAGCCAGTAAGTATATTACAAGATTATTTTTTTGCAACATTTATTTTATAGTTATAAATCAAATTAAAATTTGGTTCCATTGAAACCTTTAATATGTCTATATTAACTTCTCAGTTAGAGTTAGCAATCTTTTGTTACTATGATGTGTTGAAATTCTAAACACTCGTTATAATAACTGAACACTTTTTGCCAGGCACCCACTGGATATACAGCGGAACAATGGGCTGCTGCACAACAGCAAAATTGGGCTCAATGGCAACAGTGGCAACAGCAATATCAACAATGGCAAGCACAATATGGAGAAAAGGTATAATTTGTGATGGTGTTAAATAAAATACATATTTTATTAAATGAACGTTTCGATATATCAATGATAATCTTTAATCAGCAGTTATTTATAATGTTAACAAACAAAGCTAGATTTTAATGAATAATTTGTATTCAGCTTCCAACATCTTGCACTCAAAATAGTTTAAATTCTATCTGTACAATTCAAGTTGTTTGAAATTTTGTGCATGATGGAGATTTCAATAATTCAGAAACAGAATTTGATTTTCATTTTTTTTATATGAAGCATGTTTGGATATATTTATGATGATGATTTCAATTTGTTCCAGTATCAAGAAACAATAAAACATATGTCAGCCCAGAGTGTAGGATTAGCGAATCAGGTGCCGCCATTACCCATTGTACAACCTCCACCACCTCTTCCAAAAGAGGACACAAAACCACCATTACCACCAAGCACAATTAACACGTATCAATTTACAAGCATACCTCCACCACATCAGAACAATCTTCCTCTATTTCCAGTTAAACAAAATGCAAATAGCACAATACAAACAAGCGTACAAACATGTCCTCCAAATCCTCCGTTACCATCCAGTCAGCCACCTTTACCACCCGAGAATAGTAGTAGCAAAGAAAATATTTTAACTGGAAAACGTAGCAGCAGTACTGTTAGTGAATCTAGTAGTGCTAAAAAGTTAAAAGTTGACGAGGAAGAATTAACTGAGGCAGAGAAAACATTCGACGCTCAGTTTAAGCAGTGGGAGGAACAGTTTAATAAGTGGAAACAGCAAAATGCTAATCATCCAGATAAGGTAGGTGATTTAATGTATTTTACTCTACATAAATAATATATAGTTTTTTGAGTGTAGTACTGAATTTAGATTACTCTACCTTTAATATCTGCAAAAAGTGATCCTCTTATTGTAGACTCAATATAAGCAATACGAAGCTAAATGGACATCTTGGCGTGAGAAACTTATCGAACGACGTGAACAAATGCGTAAGAAACGTGAACAACAAAAGCAGGCTGCAGCTAAAGTTGAAGCTGAAAAAAGCAAAACTCTGCCTGGCGATGATAAAATATTAAACATTTTATCAAACACAGAAAACCAAGGATTGATCAACAATCTGTTAGGCATTGGAAAAACCCTTGGTTTAACTGGGAAACAAAATGCTAGTGTACCTCCACCGCCACCGCCACCGCCAGCTACGCAAAGTTCAGCTTCCAGTGTTCAGACGACTGTAACACCATCACCGCAGATAACAACGCAACCATCGGCATCCCAATTGCCACCGATGCATATGATGTCTTCTACCGTAACTGCGACCCCTTGGAATACTCAACAATGGCCACCGCAATACAACGCTGGAATGAACATATCCAATTTTCCCGGTTTTCAGCCGTTGACTGGAGTACCCCCGCCACCGTTTGGTGTGCCACAGACTCAAATGCCACCCCCAAATTTTGCACAACCACCACCGAACTTCTCCAGCGGGACGCCTAATTTTTCTCAACCACCTCCGGGTTTCCCTAGTAATGATGGACGACAAAGCCATAACGCGAGACCGTTAACAAACATGCAAGGAAGGCCACCTTTTGGTTCCAATGATACATCTGTTTCAGATACGAATCTTTTAGGAAATGAACGTCAAGGGCAGTCTGGTCCTTTAAGTAATTTCGAACACGTTGGTCAGTCCAATAAGTATGGAACGAACGAACTTAATCGACAAAAGGATGGAGTACCGTCCGATCGTTTTGGTCCGGATAGTAAGAATTTATCAGGTCAGCAAGGAAATCAGTTTCAACCCAGTGATGCATATGGTTCACGAAATGAAAATTATAAATTAAATGATGATCGTGGACCCGAAGCAGACCAATTTAGGAGAGATAGGTCTTATCAGGATCACGGAAATAATCAGTTTAATCAACAGAAATTAAACTACAATAACGACAGGTTTACTTCAGGAAATGATCGGTTTGGGCAAGGGAATGATCATTGCGGCCCAACAGGAGATCGATTTGGACAAGGCAATGATCGTTTTGGACCAGGAGGGGATCGTTTCGGTCCTGGAAATAATCGATTTGGCCCGGGAAATGATCGATTTGGTTTAGGTAACGATCGGTTTGGACCTGGAAATGATCGATTTGGACCTGGAAATGACAGAATTGGACAAGGAAATGAATCTAATAATGATCGTTTTGGAGGAAATAACGATAGATTTGGTCCAAATAACGAGCACTTCGGTCCTGGAAATGATAGATATGGCAGAAACAATATGGATCGATTTAATCAAAAAGATGGAGCCGATAACAGACGTGATAGTTTCTCGAATAATTCTCGTGGTTTCAATAGAAACATGCACATTGAACCGCCTGATAAATTTGCCCCGGAATTGAAGAAACTTATGGAAAAGCGTAAAGCAGCTATGGATGTATTTAAACCAAGTTACCTTGATTCTGAAAAATGTAGTAGTGTTGGTTCGTTGAGTGAAAGTTTCAAAAGAATTACCGGCGATTCTCCGTTTATACCTAAGACCTCCACTGACTTTGGTGGTCCAAAGGGAAATAACAACTTTGGACCTCGCGGACCAATGCTTAATTTTGGACCTGGTAATTACAGAATGCCTGGCGATTTTAAACCTCATGGAGGTCCTGAGCTTGGACCGCGTGGACCCGTAGAATTTGGACCACCTAACAACGCCTTTAGTTCTAGTTCACAGGTACAAGAATTCGCAAGTGCGGAATCCAAATCTGACGCGATCAATCTTGGAAATATCCCAATTATGGATAAGGATATCGTACGAAAAGAAAACGAACCCGGTACTATGGGCAAAACGGAATTAACAGATTCAACTGTGAACGAACAAAATCTTGAACAGGACGCACCAATTGAACACACCGAAGACATTCCATTACTAGAAAAACCACCCTGGGTAGATGCTCAATTTCCTCAAGGCAATCTATTGGAAAAAGATAATAAGAGTGATAAGGAAAATGGAAATACTGCTAATATCGAATGCCCCGGAATCGCCGAACAGGATACTCAAAAGATCAGTAACGAACAAGGGGAAATGAAAAAGGATTTGCCAAATAGTGGTAAAGATGGTATGACTCAGAAATGCGACGCATTACCATTTATGGGTGAGAATGATCCAAAACCCGAAGATCTAAATATGGAACCCCCACCCGAGTTACCAAACTTAGGTCCGGTTTCCACAGAAGTTAACGAATCTAACGACACTGTGCAAAGAGTCAATGAACCTTTGAGATCGTTTCCAATGAATCAGGAATGTTTTGAGCCGACAGGTGGTTTCGATGCACCTGGCCCAAGAGGAATGCCATTTAGACCAAATGCACCATCCTTATTTGGCCTTAGAGGTCCTCACGAGGGAAGATTTGCTCCATTTGAACCCAGGGGACCAAATGCGTTTCCCTTGAATCCTCCTGGTCCAAATCCGCACCAGTTAGGACCTAGAGGTCCTAACAATGGGCAATTTGGATTGAGAGGTCCCAATGATGGACAGTTCGGTTCAAGAGGCCCTAATGCCGGACAGTTTGGCTCCAGAGGTCCCAATGATGCACAATTTGGTCCAAGGAGTTGTAACGATGGACAGTTTGGGCCTCAAGGACCTAACAATCGACAATTTCCTCCTTGCAGACCGAATGATACACAATTTGAAAATCGAGGCCCGGGTGAAGCACAATCTGGCTTTTCAGGGCCAAATGATAGATTCTTTGGTACTCGAAGATCAAATGATGCATTGTCTTATCAGAGAGGTCCCAATGATAACGCGTTTGGTCCACGGGGAGCAAACGACGGGCAATTTTCTAACAGAGGTTCAAAAGATGGACCTTTTACTCCCAGGGGTTTTAACGAACGCCAATTCGAATCTTCTAATGATAACTACTTCGGAGGTCAAAGTTCGAATGATAGATTCTTTGGACTACGAGGACCTATGGGTGGACCAAACGATGGTCTATTTGCATCTCGAAATCGATCTGAAGGACTGTTTAATAACCGACCACCCTTCGGAGGTAGGGGACTTGGAGATTTTGGACCCAGGGGACCGCTTGATAACAGCTCGTGTCCTAAAGCATCCAACGAGAAGCATTTGGAACGAAATGAACCTGGAGCTTCGGACTCACGTGGTGATCTAGGAGGTGATCACGACAATATGCTGATGGATAAAAATATGGATCAGAATCAATGCTTTGGTCCCGGTGACATGCAAAAACCTGGGTGGAGACACCCATATTCGAAAAATAACTTCGGCGACGTTGATCAAAGATCTGGTCGAGATCCTAATAAACCTGAAATTTTCAATCAGAGTGGATCCACTGATGCGGATCAGCGGGCATCATTATCTTTGAATAAGACTAACACATTACCTGACAAAAGATCAGAGAAGACAGACTCGTTACTGTCATCGGTGAGGGACTTTAAACCTGGATATAGCGAATCGTCATCAGGATCTGATTTCAACAAGTTTGGTACCCATAATCTGTTTATGAAACGATCGATGGATAATCGACAGTCTCAAGGAAGGGGTCCAATTGTCAAAGAGTTTTGTATAGAGAAACAATTCAATTATAATCATGGCGGGGCTGGGGTTGACAAGAAACTTGTTGAACATGTACCTGTTAAAGTAATCGATTATGCTCATGCCTCCCGCACAACGGTTCAAGATCATGTTACTCCCCTGCAGTGTTTCGATTATGGACATGGTAATTTAAAACCTGTGGTGCCAGACCGTGAAGCTTATCCATCAACAGATTTCAAGCATTGGGAAGAAAATGAGCAAAACTTGAGGGACTACACGGAGAAAATAAGAAGATACGAACATTATGCAGAAAAAAGAGATTACAGGCGGTCCGGAGATTACAATCAAAGAAGGGACAGCGAAGGATCGATGGATGACAGAAAATGGGAACGAGAAAGAAGAGACCGAGAACGAGACGACTATAAAGGAAAAGAGCGCAGAGAAGAGAAAATATTCGATCGTATGACTGATAAAGATCAAGAGAGCCGCTACAAAAGTGATAGAAATACTAATAAAGGTAATGAGCATTCAACTACAACAGTATACATATTGTGATCTGAATGTACACTTAATCACGTATCCATTTTGTTAATTTCAATTTTCTGTAACGTAAGCTTCTTCGAAATTAATGTATAATTTCTAACATTTCCGAGTTTTAAATTTTGTACGGATGTGTATAAAGATTATGTACGTATAATAAATAAACAATTGTCATCTTCTGTAAATATAGAAAGACCGCAGGAAAGGTGTGAAACTTCGCAAAAGGAATCGAAAAAAGACACTGACAAAGACGAAGACAGGTACAGTAACAAAGTACAGTTGATATAACGCAGAATGCTTGTTATTTAGCGATGTCTCTTTAACATAAGTTAAAATGAAATGTACCCATTAATACGTAGAAGGAATTTGTTTGAAAATATGACTTTCTTTAGATCGAAAGGAAATATAAACTGGCAGGACAGCTCAAACAAGAACATCATAGAGACAAAGCCCCCAGATCCCAGGTATGTTATATTGATTATCAAATACAACCGAAAACATTTCAATCTTCAAAAAAACGCTGTCGAATAAATATTTCCGCAACTTTTTGTGTTCTTGTACGAACTATGACATTGATATCCGTTTGTGAATTCAATGATACTTGGTATGAACATTGCGTTTTACATAAAGTATGGAGACTGTTTTATGCAAACTTTACACGTTTTTAAATCACTGCTGTGTACGAGATAAAGATATTCGAATGTCGTGCTTTTATTTGTTGTGTCAACAGCGCTGACACACGCCAAAGTATTTTTGGAAAACAATCTTTTTATTTATACCATTCTTCAATGAAGTACACATTCGTGGCTTTTCTCAATGCCACTGTACTTGACCAGCTCTGAACTGTTATTTTCCGACTGTGAAAGATTTGCTATTTGTATATGTATTCACATAATACAAGCAATCTATTTTAAAAACTTCCAAATACACTAAATGTGTATTATAAACTTACATACTATGGCATTTCTAGGTGATAGTTATAAGTATTAAAAAAATTTCGACACATTTCTATCATTTATGAATGATCGATGAATCGGTAATTACGGGGAACAAATGTGTAGACACATTATTTTTCAATGGATTCGTTGTACTCTGAAAGTTTTTAAAATTCAACATGTACCCTACATAAAATTGTTCAGAGATTGCATGAAATATAAGACAGTATAATGCAAACATGTTAATGTTTATTTCATACATGTTTGAATCATATATCGAAATCTTTCATGTAGTTTGATCTCTCCACTTTAATGTAGGTGAAACAGAATTTTATCACGGTGTACACATTTTTCAGGTTCTAATATTGTTCTTACAATGTTTGTACAATTTTCGCCGAAATTGCATATATTGCTTTTAATACGTAATACATCGTTGAAATTTGAGAAACTATTTAGGTACCGATAAGGTCTAAATACCTTGTGCAAAAGCTCGAATAATCCGAATCAATGCTGTTGTATATCTACAATCGTTTGTAATCTGGTTTATTCTTAATTTCCCTTATTTTTTCCTATACAAGAAGAAGCGCTACATTTTACCTCTATATATATACATATGTGAAATAATTACGCACAAGATTTACGTATCTCATGGTAAATATGCATTTCTTGTTACAGTGTTTCGGATAGTCAGCATAATGTTTTGGAACCGCCACCGAAAACTTTGGAGCTGGCAAAAACGCCAAACTGTACAATGGTCGACGATTTACTATGTCCACCAGGTCGTCAGAACAGACCACCAAAGATAGCGATCATTTTAAGAGGGCCACCAGGTAGTGGCAAATCATTTGTTGCAAAGCTCATTAAGGTAAATTATTAGTTAATAGAAGAAATAGTACAACAGATTTTGAGGAAATAGAAAAAGTATATCTGCGTTTTTTTATAGGACAAAGAGGTCGAACAAGGTGGGTCAGCACCCAGAATTTTGAGTCTCGATGACTATTTCCTTATCGAGAAGGAAATAGAATCCAAAGATGATAATGGAAAGAAAGTTGTAGTTAAGGTATAAGAAATATGTCTTTTCTGTTTATCGACTTCATGTCACAAGTTCGATTACTTGACATTAATGAACTTTGCAGGAAATGGTATATGAATATGAAGAAGCAATGGAACAAAGTTACGTGACATCACTCGTTAAAGCTTTTAAAAAGAACATTACGGATGGTTTCTTTAATTTCATAATACTAGACTGCATTAATGAAAAGATATCCGACTATGAAGAAATGTGGAGTTTCGCTAAAACCAAAGGCTTCAAAGTATGTATTTTCAAAGAAGAAAAACAGAAGCCTGGCAATCCTTTTTATTCTGTGACGAGTATATAAATTGTTGAATTATCTTTGTAGGTATACGTATGTGAAATGGAAATGGACTTGCAGATATGCTTAAAGAGGAACATTCATAATCGCACAGAGGAAGAAATCAATAGAATTATTGACTACTTTGAACCAACGCCAAGTTATCACCAAAAATTAGATGTTAATTCAATGTTGCAAGAACAAGCAATTGAAGAGGTATATTTTGCTTAGTAGTACTTCATAATTAGTTATGTTAGGTCATGTATAGTGATTTTTAAAACAGAAGTCTTTAAATTTACTTTTTTCCTAGGTACACATGGAAGATAGTGAAGAAACGGAAGAGAAAACTTCTCAAATAAATGAAGATAGTCAAGATAGTCAAGAAGATGCCCAAGATACAGCTGTAATTTCATTTATTTATAATTAGACTGTATTACGACAAGTTTTTAATCTTGGCTAAAGCAGTATAACAGCATGTGCATGAATTCCAAGCCGCTTTAAGCGATATAGCTTGATGTACTTTCACTACATTTATACGATTGTTGCGCTAAGACGTTGTTTGAGAGCATTCATCTGCTGTTGTACTGTTTGTAGATCCTCATTTATCTGGGAGACCATATATAAACCGTATAATAATTTTTAGGGAGTGAGTAAGTGGGAGCGCATGGAAGCGGAAGATAAATTAGGTTGGTAACTAATAACATGTACAATTCATACAATATATAACTCCCTCGTGGAATTTTTGTTCTATTCAATGTATTAACATATATGTTTATTTGTAACGTAGATCGACTAGATGGACTTGCGAGAAAAAAGAACGAAGGAAATGTACAAACCATGAAGGACTTCCTTCAAGTTCCTGACTATTATAATATGGAGGATACATCTGGTAAAAAACGCGTAAGTAGAGTTGCAGTGATTATTGAAAATTTTGACGTTGGTTAATAAATAAAACTATTTCATAAACATATTACGACGTTCGGTAGGTGAGGTGGGCAGATTTAGAAGAGCGCAAAGAGCAAGAAAAAATGCGTGCTGTGGGATTTGTCGTTGGGCACACAAACTGGGATCGTATGATGGATCCTACGAAAGGAGGGAGTGCCTTAACCCGCACAAAGTATATATGACACAATTTTATTCCTAGATCACATAGGCAATGATAGCTAACACATTTATCATTTGCCATTAGATTCTAGTCTATACGTTTGTATAGTTTTAAGTAGGTGTTGATGAATCTTATCAATGTTTGTAATGTTGAGAGGAAAATTGTATTATCTCAAAATACACGGATGCTATTTTTTGTATATTTTTTGTAAAAATAATGATAATTACTTATATGTGACGAAAAAACGATCGATCTGGATAATTTGACAAAAGGGTGACACGCAAAACTAAATAATAGTATTGAAGGAAAAACAGTAGTTTTGTTATTGTCATAAATGCATGTACAGTTCACTGTTACAGTACATTTTCTTATTTACTTCACAACATCACATTAATAACATTGCATGAAAGAAAATGTCATAAACACAGGGCGCTTATAGTTCTGTGTGCGGCTTTATATATTTTTATAATAGTATTTTATTTTTAATTTGCGATTGGAAGTTCGTTTCAAGAATAAGCTTATGTCAGAAATATGTTATATATATTTTTATTGTAAGTACATATAAGTATTTATCTATTACTTAAAACAAACTGGCGACTAGCGTAACAGAAAAGATCAATTAATTGCATTATTTTGATGAACTCAAAACAGAAAGATTACTTCTGTTGTAATTCATTTAGGTGTGCTATTATTAGTAATCTCTTAATTTGTAACATACGTTTATGAAGCTATAAAATTCATACATTTTCGTTTTATATACATTTATGCACTGTGTTCGAAACATTTATTTTCCTTTTCATTTATTTAGACAACAATACTGCTGACTTTTTCGAAATCATATATTACGAAGTTTAGAGAAAAGTATTACACATTTATGAATGGTATGAAAGTGATTAATTTTAATGCCTTATATAAATATTATTATTGCAGGTTTTTCTCTCTGTCGTAATGACTTACATTTGTATACATCTGCTATAACAAATAGAAGCGAAAAACCATCTTCTTCCATCACATCTTTAATTAAATGGCGATATACTATGCTAACACACCGATATTTAAATTCTGTTTAGTAGAATTTGTGTTAGATTATCTTAACGAATAAAATACCTTGTAATTATTGTATATAATATATTGCTAACAAATTGTTTTCCCTACGATTTTTTATCTTTAATTTATACAATTCGTGTAATAATAGATGCAAATCTGCGATGTATGAGATTAGTGTACACTGCCGTCAAGAAATTGTCTGTATAAAAATGAATTATGCATATTATACATGAAGAGAACGTAATCATTGTACGAATATAGTAACAAATAAATCCAAACTATTATAAAATGTTTTTTTAAATTAGAAACGTTCTCGTTCCTTTTCTTCGCATATGAAATCTTATGTTCGATTAAACGTTGTTATTGTATACATAGAGAAACTTGTATCATTTATAATTATTCTCTTTTGTTTACAGATACTTTATTATCATTTTTCTTACAGGTACTGTACAATTTAAATCCGCAAAATCTTTCTAACGCCGATAGTGTCGCTGCAATGCGAGCCAGTCTTAAAATATCATTGCGTGTGTTTTACTTTCTATCTTATATTTTCTACTTTAAGGTTTCCATCAGTATCTGACGTGTACAAAACTCAAACTGCACGGTCACGTGTAGGTTAGATCGCAATATTGTGTTAAACGTTTTTATTATTAAGAAATCGTGCAGTTATGCTCGACCTATTTACTATATTTAGTAAGGGTGGAATTGTGCTCTGGTGTTTCCAGAGCACATCCCAAATGTTCGCCCCTAGCGTGAATGCGCTAATACGAAGTGTCATATTGCAAGTAAGTGTTTTCGTTATGTTTCTTTATTTTGTCTGCATTAACGTTCAAGCATATGGGATATCAGTAAATTTACTATTCCGTCGAATGACTGTGAATTTAATTATATTAAGCACTAGTTGTCAAATATGTTCTGTATAAAATAACCTATTTCTCCGGTGTTTTCTGTTCATAACATGTGATACGATAATTTATTTCCTTTGTACAGGAACGTACAGGGAATCACAGTTTTGAATATGATTCTTTGCGGCTACAATATAAACTCGACAATGAGTTTGAGCTGGTGTTTGTGGTTGCATATCAGAAGATATTGCAGTTATCTTATGTAGACAAGTTTCTGAATGATATTCATCTAGAGTTTCGAGATAGATTCAAAAATGAACTGGAGAACTCCAAATGGTTTAATAACTTTGACTTTCAAAATAATTACGAGCATGTACTTGGCATGGCTGAACAATGGGCACAGACTCAGGCTAAGATACCTAAACAAATGCGTACATTCGATGAAAGTTTGAAATCAAAAAAGACTGTAGCGAGTATGATTGAAAGAAAGGATGACAAAGATAATAAAAAACAGGGTATGTAATGAGTATAATTTAATGGTGTAGTGGTACATAGCACTTATATTTATTTCAAGCACTGTACCTCTAATGAGCTTCTGATATTACGAATTAATTAATTTCTGCAGCTTATCTGTCTTTCCTTTCAATATTTTGATCTTTTTTAATTTTGGAAATTATTAATTCTTTTTGTATAATTCATAAATCTGGGTGGTGTAATTATTTGCAGTTATAAATTTCTAAAGCTGGTTATGGCTTCAAATGTAATTTTAGAATTGGTGTTTTCTGTTAATTTCGGATTATTGATATTTATAAGCTGCTGTGGAAATGTGTATGGGATTTAATATAGAATCACAAGCAATTTTCATTTAGGTAGTAATATGTCCTTTCCAATGTGGGTATCACTAACAGGAAATGGGGATCTTATTCTTCGCTTCTAGGTAAAAGGAAGAAAGGAGTTAATACTAATAAAGATGATCAAAGTAAGTGATTTTGGATTTCACACTCAATAGCTTGTGCGTATAATTCCACATACCTGCTACAAACTAACAATATTAACACTGATTGGACTTGTGGGAGTATTAAATTCTATTTACTGCAACTATTTTTTATCTTATAATATAAATTAATATTTAAAAGTGTTCCTTTTAAATGTAACTATATTAATTTATTTTATGTTTAATTGAGCTGCTTGTATCTTTATCATTATTAATATATGTTTCATACTGTAGTGAAAGTTCAAGAGATTCCGAAACAGGAACCATCAAATCATCACACAAATCATAATGGAGAAATAGATGAAGAAACTTTGATTGCCAATCGTATGAAACTGGCCCAGAAACTAAGTGGCCAGAAGAAGAAGGTTGATAAACAGTAAGTGCAATTCAAATTATTATTGAATGAATATAAATAAGACAAAAATAAATAGAATAACAATGTCACAGGAAAAGTCCTAAGCCTGAAAAGGCTGGGAAAAAACCTCGTGTTTGGGAATTAGGTGGGACCACCAAGGATCTTGCTATTTTAGAACGTACCAAAGACAAACCCGAGGAAAGTGGAGATTATGTGGGAGCTGATACAACAGTACATTTCTTATTCAATTTCACTCAATTACCTATATGATTATTAACTGTTCAAAGATATAGACGAAATTCTCTTTCAGTTAGTTGGTCAGATGAAAGGTGGTATTCGCGATCTAGAAGTTGAGAGCGAATCTGAAGATGACTCAGACGAAGAAGTGGAAAACGCCAAGCCGCAAGTGCAGAAGAAATCCAACAGCATGTTTTCAATGTTTAAAAGTTTGGTTGGTAATAAGTCTTTGAAACACGAGGACATGGCTTCGGTTTTGGATAAACTGAAGGATCATTTAATTTCGAAAAACGTAGCTGCCGATATTGCTCAAAAGTTATGCGATTCCATTGGTGTGAAGCTTGAGGGAAAGGTACTGGGTACGTTCGACAGCGTGGCCAATACTGTAAAGGCAACGCTTACGGATGCACTGGTACAAATACTGTCTCCGAAAAGACGAGTGGACATTCTGCGAGACGCTATGGAAGCTAAAAAGAATAATAGACCGTATGTTATGACATTCTGCGGTGTCAACGGAGTTGGGAAATCAACAAACTTGGCAAAAATTTGTTTCTGGTTAATAGAAAATAATTTCCGCGTGCTTATTGCTGCATGTGATACGTTCAGGTAATTCAAATTATGTTTCATAGCGCTCGGATACCTTCTAGATTATAACGTTCACAAAGTATTCTGAACTTCAAAATGATGTCGGACAGTCTTGTAATCGTTCTGATACGAAGATAATTTATGATTCAGAGCTGGCGCGGTCGAGCAGCTAAGAACTCATACACGTCATTTGAATGCTCTTCATCCTCCGGAGAAACATGGAAATCAGTCCATGGTGCAATTGTATGAGAAAGGCTATGGGAAAGACGCAGCTGGTATTGCCATGGAAGCAATTCGCTTTGCTAAAGATTCCAGGATTGACGTAGTTCTCGTTGATACTGCTGGTAGAATGCAAGATAACGAACCGTTGATGAGAGCCTTGGCTAAGTTGATAAAAGTAAACGAGCCGGATTTGGTACTGTTCGTCGGTGAAGCACTTGTTGGAAACGAAGCTGTTGATCAATTAGTAAAGTTTAATCAAGCACTAGCTGACCATAGTCAATCTGCCAATCCTCATATCATTGACGGCATCGTTTTAACTAAATTTGATACAATCGACGATAAGGTAATTAACAAGTCAGCATGTCTGATAATAATATGGAATTACTTAATACTGTATTATTCATATTCTTTATAGGTGGGAGCAGCTATTTCGATGACATATATTACAGGGCAACCTATTGTTTTCGTTGGAACGGGTCAGACCTATACAGATTTGAAGTCGTTGAACGCGAAAGCTGTAGTACATGCCCTGATGAAGTAAATATTACTTGCATTAATGAAATGTTTCATAAAATGATTCATTTCATTAATAAAATGATTCATCAACGATCATGAATATTCATGGATTGTTATCAATAAATTCAGGGAACGAATTACTATTATTATGTATAAAAATTTAGCAGGAATAATAATATACAATCATTGCAAAAAAATCAACTGTTTTTGACATTTTGACGGTGGATGAGTGCACTTCTCTCAATTACATTACAATTAATAGTCCGATAAAACTTATTCCGTATATTCTATAAATATTTGAAGGTTACAAATTATTTATTGTATGAATTTAAAGAGAATTTTCTAAGAAATAAAATTAATATAATTACAAACCGAGAAAAATTGGTACGTGTGTCGCACGTGTTATTCTTCCCTTTTTGAATGCAATACACACGACTTCATAATTAAGCGTCTAATTAATATGTGATCTTAAATGTGTTAGTATAAGCGTTTTTTCTTCCACAAAGTTATGATATCAAACAATTATCGCAGAAATAAATACACTTTTATATTATGACATTTGAAAAGTGGCAGGGGAAACATTTTTCACTTTGCACCTTTTCAGTTTCATTCGAAATACCTGTTGAATATACACACCGCCATTCAATGTTTCCCATATAAAGCATCCATTGTTACAATTCAATGTATTAAATTTATGAGTTTCAAACTTCTGTTAAAAGCGATGTTCCATAACCCGCAATCGTATGGATGCGATTCTAAAAAATACGCCGTGTAACGATAAAATTGTTTTATAAAAAATCACGCGGACTTTTTTAACAAGAATATACAGCTCGGTATTATGCACGTTTCACTCGTACATTTTGCTGTAAAATTCCGCGTTGGAGTATGCTAATGAAAAAAAGAAGAAAGTACGTGATTTATGTTTATGTACCGCTTCGAAAACATGATATTTTAGTTCCCGTAGAAGAAGAAAGATAAAAAGACACTCGAACTTTAGATATGGCCCATCGGTAACTGATCGCCACCGCGGCTGTTTCCTTCTTTGGACTTTGATTCGTGGGAAGATTCCTCTTCCAATTCCCAGTGGACCTCGTCGTCGAACTTTTGCTCCTCGGAGATCGACCCGCAGATCGACATGCGCATGATCAGCCCTATAAACGAATTATTTACAGTTTCTAATGTAGCGAGTAAAACCTTCAGTTGAATTTCCCATGATATTAGGCCGAGTGATTTCCAATTAGGGAATGTCAAAATTGTTTATCGAAAATACAGTTTCAACGCAATCGAATATAACTAAATATCGAATGGTTTTTACAGGACATTGTTACCGTAGATCCTCGATATTTGTGTGAACTGTCGTCATATTAGAAACACTTAACAGAGAGAATGATGTCATTCGCGAACACGATGCGTTGTCATTTTATCGTTTGTCAAATAAATAGATTTCCCTCATACGTATATCGTAGAATTTCATGGGACCGTCAAGCAAGATGTTTAAGATGTTACGGGGAAATATTGGGTTTTATACGAGACGCGTGTCTCCCCATCGATCTATCAAAGTGACTACCTGTTACTAATCCCGATACGATGGCAATTCCCATAGTGATCGCAAGTGCTAATAATTGATAGGCTGCCTGCTGCCCCGCTGTTCTGTCAAGTCCTGGTGATATAACGTAATCGTCTCTTATCTCGGCCACTTTCATCTCGGAGCTCGGGGCTCGCGCAGGGAATATCTAATAAGAAAGATCAGTTATCGCTAACAAGTTCCATTAAGATCGAGATTAATTATTTCAAACTTTGGATTTTTTACCAATTGCATTCTATAAAAATGCATGCTGTTTGCTTTTAACCCTCTATTAACCAATTGTACTTGCTTTCGAAAATGAAAAGCGAGAATTTGAATCATTATTCGATCTAACGATTGTTAATTCGCACTCTCGATTTTTTTTCAATAGATACAGATCGCTTTCCACGATCACCAGATCATCTTAAGCAATTCGCGGTTTTTTATCGAGCGTCGAAAGTTTCCCGCGGTGTCGTTCAGATTAATTAGAACCTCCCAACCAGTGACACACTTACCGTCGCATCTTTTACGAAGTTAATTACCCGAATAGTCGAGAGATTAAATCCCGTAATCGATGGGGGAACCGAGTTACGTACCTCGTACAGGGAATAATCGTAAGAGGCTTCCGTGGCCAAACCCGCCATAAGTGCGCCGAAAATACCACCCAGTACTCCGGGCATTCCATGTAGATTGTGAACACCGCATGTGTCGTGAATTCGAAGACGTTTCTGTATCATGGGCTGAAATAATTATCAAGATTTATCAAATGAACATCTCCATCCGAGCCTCCAGTGTAAGATATTAATATCTTTCTATTAAATCAAATTATTAGTTTGTATAGTGTGTAACATTCTAAGGGGAGAATAAAATTAATTGGATCGCCTTAATGATGATTTTTTAAATGTTTAACGTGTAGACGTAAAAAAGAAAATAATATAAAGTTTTAATGGAAAATACATATTTTGCATAATAGTGCGTAGTTGAAGTATCACTTATTAATTTTTGTTTCAATTGAAATTGGTGATTAAAGTTAACAATAAGAGTACATAACTGTTTCCCGAAGAAAAGTTGTTTGGATTGTAACTAGAGAGAGAGAGAGAGTTTCCGTCGTCTTCGACAAACGTCAACAGCTTCGTTAAATTTTACGTTTCTATTTTACTCCTTTACTTTATTTTACTGCTAGTCTGTTAGCGGAACGATGTTCCCAGTACGATTGTTCCAGAATCTATTTGCTTGGTCCGCAGAATCTTTTAACGATGTCACGAGTGCCCCTCGGAGAAAACCTTCGTAAAGTCAATTTTCTGCTGTATCGAAATGCCGTGCAAATTACTTCATTAGTATTGGCGACAGACCGTTCGCTTAATGGTGAATCTATGATTGATGCATTTAATCTGCATTTAATCTGTACATTCGCCGAAGTGAAAGTTTTCGGCTCGGGCGTAAGAAATATTAAAATCGGAATGACTAAAGTTCATCAGGAATATATAATCCCTCGGCCGAAGGTAAAGCTGTCTTGAGTGAATTATAAAGCGTTAAAAGAAGTTTCGATGCGATCTTCGCGGAAGTTAAGCAAAAGAAAAAAAGGTAAACTTTGTGTAATTTCTTTAAATGGATATTGGAAAACAGCAAATCTTCCCGTCTATTGATATAAAGCAGGAAAGTATTCGTGATCCTATTAAATTATTATACAGTAAACCAACGATCCGATTATTTAAACAATCTGTTATAAAACGTATACCACCATCCAAAGTCTCAGCGACGTAAATTTTTTTTCTCCAGAACCGATTGTCGCACGTACTACGTATTTACGAATTCTGAGCAAATCATTCGGAACAGGATAAAAGTTTACTCGGTCAAAGGATTTTCGGCGTGGGAGAATTAACGTGCGGCTTAGAAAGTTACGATCGATCTTCGTTAAACTTGGACGATTAAGGCGGCACGGTAGCTCTTTAAGGGAGTGCTAAAATGGGTATCAAGAGAGGCATTATACGGACCTGTGAACGAGACACTGTTCCGGTCGCGATCACCGATAAACTGAAAAATTGTAGGTTGTTCCCGTTGCATGTCACCGTGGGAGGATTATTCTAACGATTCGGAAAGCTACTTCCGAAATATTTATGCCAGCGTATTATCGATCCCCCGGAAAGTGGCGTCAACGAGATCATACGAAGGAATTGCCGAAGATTTGAAATTACAATCAAGATCTATCGTTGTTCCATTTGTTTTATCGCTTCGAATTGTGTATTATGAATCACTTTTAAATATATATTTCCATCTGTTACTCGATTGGTCGTTATTCAGGAAAGCAACAGATTTATTAATAATTTTTGTATTTAAAATAATTATTATTTTCATTAAAGTGCGCATCCGTACGGGCTCCGATGTTCACATAGAAATATTACGAATTTTTGTATCAGTTGATTTATGTAAACCGAAATTTAACGTCGAAATAAAATGTAAATAAACAAGTATATTTCCGTCTGCGTTGGGCGTTATTTCGAAAAATTTGTTATCAAGCATTATTGATTTAGACGTAAACCCAGGAATAACAGCTAATTAATTTATTCGTTCCCAAAAATTCACTATACCCATCACTTTTTCGAATATACATCCATACGGTTTTACATTACGTGAGATCGATCTGGGAACGTTGTAAAAATGATTATGCACGTTTGTCAGAATGCACTCGAAACGGTTGAACGTAAGACATGTACTACGTACTTAGAACGACGGCAGTAAATAATCGCGCAAGTACATGTACGCGCGTGATGCACGTGTCGGGAAGTCGCGTGATCCGCAACAGCTGAAATTTTTAGGTTTCTAAGGTGGTGAGGAAACTTCTCGTCGGTAAGTTCGTACACGTGGAATACAAATTTCGCTGAAAGTAGGTTCAACTGGTGAAACTCCGGGCGAAGTTTCGCCCGGGCGTTGGAACAATTATAAATTGCATGCAGATTAAATCTACGGGGCGTGTAATTAGTAAACATTAACCCTCTATAACGTTCGTGTAACTTTCAATTGGCACATTAAAATAAATGGCCATTTTTTTTTGTCAACCCTGACTTCGTTCGTTCACCATCACGTATCATTGTGATTTAAAAATTGCTTAATATATCAATTATTTCAATTCCCACGTCACAGTGATTATCGTTTTTTATAATACAATATTTACAAAATTGAAATTCACGTTATTCATAATTTCCATCATCACATTTCCACGTGGCGGTAAGGAATGAACTCAGTTATAAATGGGGTATGTCTACGGTTTCGTGTAAATTAATTCGTTAGTTCTACATGTTATGCAATTCCGTCAGGAAAAGAACAATTACCGTGAGATATTTGTATCCAAGAACGCTTAGCAAACCAGCGAAGGAGCCTACGGCCAAAGCACCGACCGGTTCACACATCATACCTGTGTTTGTTTGGAAAACATCATCAGGCTAGCTAAATAAGACGCTCAATTATACGTATACCGTACATTCATAATTAGTTAATTTGCGTGCCGTGTACCTGCCGCAGTACCAATGGCAACACCACCGGCCATCGTCGAGTTTTGTATGTGTACCATGTTGAATTTCCCGTCCTTCGACACCAGCGCGGAGGTCGCGAAAGCAATGACACAACTGGCAGAGATTGACAGAAGAGTGTTTATAATGGCCCTTTGCTGATCGTCACCTTCCAGGGCCGCGCTGTTAAAGGACGGCCAGTACAGCCACAGGAAAACAGTGCCTGTTAAACATAACAAGTGACAAGGCGTGCATATATCTCTTCCCGTGGAGTGTGTTACATGAATTTCCGATTCTAGACCGACGCCCGAGTAGAAGGGAACGTGACAACCACCGAAATAACGCTTGATGATCACACTGCGGTTTGTTGGAATATCAACTATGTAATATTTGATCCTTTTCTGCACTACGTTTGTGAGGAGCATATGTATTTATGGAGATGATTATTAACATTATTTTAACACTTGGAGTGTTTCATGGCAAAATATAATTGTAAAAAAAGAAGAAAATAAGAGTTAGAGAAAAGAGGTTGGAAGTGTAAGAAGAAATGAGTGGAACGTCCCAATCAACTTCCAAAAACTTGTTACGAACAGCCAAAGACGAGGGTGCAAATTACGAGAAGAACTTTTGGGACAATCTAATATAAGGATAAGTAACAAAAAATTAAGCCCGGTCTACTAGAGTCCGACGTAACGTTTGCGTCTGGAAATTGAAAGTGTGATCATGAAGTGTTTAATATAGTTTCTTACGAAATATAAAACAATGCCATTTTTTAATTATACAAAGTCGGAAAGAATCTATCTCCACACGTAATAAATCACAGTGAGCCGCGATGAATGAATATTATTCCATAAACTGACCGATCATCGCGAATATGTCGGAATTGTAGGATGGTCCCTCGAGGTGATGCTCCTTCGGCTTTTCTTTCATTCCGAAAACGAAGCTGACGGCCAAACCAAAGTACGCTCCAAATGTGTGAACGAACATGCTGTCACCGGCGTCGACGGCCTATGAAGTGCGAACAAAGTTTTCATTTCGACGCTTGCAGAAGGCACATCCTACCTGACTGTAAATCGATTTTCGTCAGAAAAGACAATGGCATCGCGTGAACTACCATCGAGTTTCGAGCAAATTTTTCCCTCGTCCGGTTACAATCTTTTTTTTTTTTCCGCCGACTATCGTACACTCTGTCGGTAGACAACTCCCGCGGATTGATAATTGTTCGTTTATTTCGCTTATTGTTAGCAAAATATTTCGTCGACCGTTTTGTAAGCTATTGTTCATAGACAGGAACGTGTCCTCTCGACGTCGTAAACGTGCCGTCGCATTTTACAAGCTCGCTTGAATCTCGCGAAATTTTCTCATGAAACTACGAGGCTTTTCAATATATTTTACTACGTGTGCATAAGTCGACAGTTTCGAACAGAAGTGCCGAAATCGAAGCGGAAAGTAAATAAATACCAATTATTGCGATTCAAGGGGAGAAAATAACGCGGTATAGAGAGAAAACAATGTCGATTAAAAAGCAATCGACATCATGTTGATAGTGGTAAATATTCACCGCTCTGTTAAATTTTCAATCGAAACATCGATTGTAATTTTTATCCACACCGAATGTTATCGGAAAGTTATAGCGTTAAAAGTCTTCGAAAAATATCAATCTTTTACCAATATATGAAGCAATACTATGAATGCCACATTACGGAATGAAAAATATTAAATTTCTATACATTTCTTGCTCTGACATATTTTAAACACAATACCCGTAATGGAATATTATTATTCCAAAGGATTCATTAAATAATTATATGGATCTATCCATATTTACAAACGCTCGATCCAATTCCACACATCACAGAAATATTTTACCGAATTCTCAAATTTTTCACGGAAAGTGCCCAAAAAAAGATGTTCGAACACTAAAATACCCTTTACCAGTTGATTGCAATTTACAAAATATCACTTGTATCCTATCTCGACGAAACACGTCAGGAAATTAACGTGTTTTACGTAATATCACGATAACGTTCGTCCCGATCGTACCGTAAGAATTGATATGAAAATTTCAAAGGTCCGAATATTTATGGCGGCCAGCGTGTGTCGCTTCGAGTGTAACGTGTGTCCTCGTTGAAAATCGAAGATGACACGCCGGGGTCGTGACCAGAACGCGGCCGGGTAAACTTACCATAAATATATGCTCTCCTATGTACTTGTTCACGGTGAACATGATCAGTTCAAAGATGCCCATGAACACGAGCTGTATGTAGGTCGTCTTACCGAGTAGGGCGCCCATGGATATCAATGGCGTGGCCACAGCAACGTCGGCGCTCAGAAGGCTGAAAGTCGCACGAGGTTGATCAATACGCACGTTATTAACCTGTGGATAGCAGTTGGTGGAAAGCAGACATCGACGTTCATAATATCTGCGGGAATTTATTGGCCGACGTGCAAATACACGAGATCTGCGGGTCGCAAAATCTCTTTTCATCGAACCCGTACGCGGCGTGCCTCTACCGTTCATTATTTTTTATTTTCCACCCTGGGAACACCCTAACTGCACAAATACCCTCTTTTTTATATTATTGACTAACGAATACATTGATGGAATTTTTATTCTTATACAGTATGTATCTATAATGAAAGTAGTTTTGACTTTGAGGTGTTTGTACTGTGTAAATAGTAAGGGGTTGATTTGAAAGAAAGAAATATTTAATTATTATATTCAAAGATGCAAATTTTTCAACAAAGATACACGTACAGGGATTTAACATGCGAACGTTAAAATTAAAATTTGTGCTCTTTAAAAAAACAGAAAATATAAGTCATCATGCTTCTCCCCGTAGATTTCTTCTGATATCGTTACGTTTTCTTTCCAAAATAGTAATACACAACTACACAGTGCGTACGTATTCACGTACGCGTTTACATTTACGGCTTATTAACAGCTTGTAAGGTTCAATCACAAAACTGCGAGCCAGGATCAGTATTCAGCGGTGCATTCACTTCGAATACATCCCGCGCCCGAGTGCATGAGAATAGCCCACGAGTTTTCAGCCAATCGGGACCTGATGTGTGTATTACTGCACCGTGGCCGTATGAATTTATTTGCTTCCGATATACGCCGGCTACGTTTCCGGAATACCATTTCTTTCACGTTCGTTCGCGGCGAATGCGTATTAAGTTCTCTCCCGCGTCTCGTGGTTCGCACGCCGCCGGTGATCAAACGCCCCCGCAAACATTTTCACACGCGCGTTCACGGAAGAATCGGTGTAGTAATTTTATCGACGTCCATATTACACGGCAATTACTTTTGATCATCACCGGCCCGCCGATTAATTGCCCCGTAAATTCGCCGGTCGGGACGGGTCGGAAAGTTTCGAACGACTCGGAAAATCTCAATGACACGTAGAACAATAAATAGTCCGGGGGGTAAGGGGAAACTACTTTTACTTTTATTACCGTTTCATTAATAGCGCTCTTTAACACACGTAGCGCTATGAAATCCTTTGGCGCCGCACGATCGCAAAGTCTGAGAAGGGGGCAGAGGGGGAGAGAGAGAGGGTGCTTCATACGGGGTGCATATCAAAACTTTCTGTGTTTTGTGTAACTCATCTAACTTTTCCGATTTTCATTTGAATTTATTATTTTTACAAAAATGAACCACCGCCCACGAAACTTTCGAAAATGTCCACCCCGGTAATCACGGTTTCATCGTCGATGTCACCTCGCAGCCACGAGGAATCTCTTGATTACAATATTTCTCATAGATAAATTCATTTTCTATTAAAAAAAAAAAATTCATAGATAATACCAACCTTTCCAGGGATAAATACGCCTTGCTGTCCTTTTTCATGTGCATCACACCCTCGCAGATCATCGCGACCTGGACGAGAACCGCCCCCATCAGGAAGGTCAATCCGATAGCGCTTTGTCCATAGCGTTTGAGAAAAGTCATCAGGAAGCCGAAGCCGATCCATATCATCACGTGGACATCTTGATACACTGAACCGTTTTAGTGTGGCCGGGAGGGGTGTGAGAGAAACAGAAACACCTTTTTGTAGCTGCATGCATGGTTTCGCGTGCGGTTAATGAGCGCGGCGGGTTGCTTGTTTGCTCGCCCGTTCATCCGGTGAGTGTTGTTAATCGCACGTTAATTGATCACCGCAATTACGCGGTTTAGCGTTGGGAAGAAGGGGAGAGGATTGGGGGTGGGGGGGACTTGGTAGATTGCTGACCGATTCGAAGATACCGTAAACTTCAGCGCAAGATCTACCCAATGTGGTTTCGTAGCGAATATACATGTACATATACATACATATCCGAATGATTCACACCGACACATTTGTTACCAACGGTGCCCGTTACGTGGTTCTTGGTGTAATACTTAAACGTGAGACGATTTAACAGGAATTGGATCGTTGGATTATCGTTCGTTGAAAGTGTGCAATGGGATGGTAGTTCACGTGTGTTAAAATGGTTACGTCGATCTATTTTCGATATTATTGTACCTGTTATAATTGTTCCATGTAGTGTCTGGATGCTTTGTACGAGTTTACAAAGATTACGCTTGAATACGCTTACGACGGTAAAGTGGATTAAAAGGAAGATACTATTCGCGTATAAAAGGTATTCGCGGATGTGTGTCGATGTAGACGTAGGTATGTACATACTACGTCTTGTGTCGCGATCTATCTTAAAACTGATAAAAATGCGAGTATCACCGGCGTCATCTATCATACGGTGTCACTGCGTGTATCTACTGTGATTCATACGCGGATAGAAAATAAGTAAAAGATCGCGGGTGCGCGCGCGCGCGCAACGCGAGATCAACATTTTTGTCGAGGGATTTTCTGCTGGGTCGCTTTAGAAATGAAAAGTACATTCGTCAATGACATTCCCGCCTGTATCCAGGCGCCTTTACGTACGACTTATTCTTATTCGCTGATTTACTTGGAAACTAGATACATCGAGGTGACTCGAAGAGGACGTTACCTCAAAGTGTTCTATTTATTTATGATAAGTATTGCCGGGACCCTGTCAACCGTACAATTTCTATGCGGATACACAGAGAGAAGGTGAAGTCGAGTCGCGATGTGAAACACGTCTGATAAGGACAACGATATCCGGATATTGGTATACGTATTTTTTTGTTGCGAGGATATAGAAATTTGTAACTCGAATTCGACGAGCGTGTTGACGATATTCAATCGACGATGAAAACGATATTAATTGCTTACTTTACGCTGTTTTGTATGCAGCTGGGGGACAACAATACATGGGACACTTGACATTTTGTTTCGAGTTTTTTTTTTTACAGTGTACTCTGATTCGAATTGTGATTTTTTGGCGACAATGGTCGGAACATTTCGCTTTTTCACGTAGTTCAGCGAATCGTTGAAATTCGTTCGTATTATCGAATTCGTAACGAAATTGGCAACGAGTTTGCAAAATATTGCAATTTCTATCTGTATGAAAGTATAATTAATATGACAATTAATATCATTCTAATCCTTGCGATCTGTAAAATCTTATCAAATTTTAAGTATCCTCGTATCGTTGCCCCTTTCCCAAACAATCTCCGAAGATGCAGTGATCAATTTAAATTCGGGTTTATTAATATTTTGCGTGGCGTCGTTGCGGTCTTACGTAACACGCGGAAGATCAGGAAGTTTCTACGTAGATGAACAATGATCGATGAGCCAGCTCCGATTCCGAATAGGTGGAAGTCAGTTTCCGTAACCGACGAGAGGGAGGGGAGGGAGGAGAGGTAAACTTTGCCGTAAACTGTGTTAAAAAAAAAGGAATAAAAACAATCTTCCGCCACACCATCCCGCTATACAATCCCTGTTCTACTTCGGGCTTGAAAATTATTCGGGACGCGTCGGGGTAATCTATTTATCACGTGAAGCATTGCTGTCTGTAACGTGGCCTCTACGCGAACAAGTAATAACGAAAGAATCGAGACCACGATTACATCAAAGCCTGTTTCTATATCGTGGCTTTTAAAAAGAAATTTCTGCGAAACTTGTGCTACATCAAAGTTAAATAAAATTTTCAGACGAGCCGAGCTTATGGTGAAATTATATTAGTATACTTCGAAAGCAAAGATAGTTCGCCCCGCGGCGGTTTAATCTACTTATCACCTCGGATAGGTAGTTAAGCCCGTGTAATTGTCTTTCGAAACTCAATCGTTTAGCACGAATTTCTCGAAGAACGGTATACGTGCTTGGGTAAAATATTTGGAAATATTCTGATAATTACGGGTCCACTTTTGATTCCTCATTTTCAGGGTGTAATTAAAGGAAATTGCAAACACAAACAATAATGGGAACGTTGTTACTTATTTCTCTAAACAGGGGGTAAATTTTCATATATATGTGACATTAATTAAATTAATTGACAAAACGTACGTGTGAAGTGATGCACAGCATTGTCTGCTATGATTCCTCATAAATGTACATACAATAGAATTGATAATAAAATGAAATAAACGTAGGAAGTTTCTATTAAAAAAAGATCGCGTTAAAAGGTTTACACATGATTTTTTATTTCGCATATGTATACGTATGCACAGTTATTGAGAAACTTCACGCGAGTGTTGACGGAAATTTCGCACGGTAAATATGGATTTTATTTTATGAGTAAACTGAAAAATGTTTTCCCAGTCAATAAAACGTTCGTCCGATAGACCCGTGCACTTTATTGTTATAAAACGTTCATTTCGTAGCAAAGCGATAAACATATCCCGTTCGCGTTTCGCGAAGGAAAATGCTCGTTATGCGAATCATTAAAAGAAAAAAACTCCAAAAGCTAACGTTAGCGCGCCTGTTTCGAAAATTTTTCACGGTTACTTCGATGCAGCTTCATATTTGAATTTTATATTTCCACTCAGACGGGAAATTTCGCCCGCGTCGCACGAAAAGCGATTTCCATAAGAAAACACATGTACTCTTTGCCTCTTGGATACCCGCGAAAATTTATAATCTTTGAAGAGCAAGAAGATTACCTTGCCAATTACGCTTCTACCCCGGGCCGGTTTTGTAATCTGCACAAAGTGTCACTTTGAAATTCAGATTCGTCGGTTAAAGTGTTGACCACGTGTTCATTCTATCCGGCCTGACGATTAAAATTTACAAAATACCTGCGAAGTGTAATACCATTCTTCGTTTTACATCCGCGCGTGCATAACAACGGACAGAAAACTTTTCGCATAGGTGTGTCCTTGCATAGACGATATTAAATGTACAAAACTTTCAGTTTACGAGCACTGGCGTTAATCACCCTTCACCACCGAATTAATTAACAGTCACACATACCTATTTGTATGTAAAATATACGATCCTGTGTACACGTGACTCTACCACCGTCCGAAAGGAAAATATCAACAAACCTGTAAAAACTTCGAACACGTGACAAAGAAACACACACACACACACACACCAAATTTTCCCTCGATCTCACCAACGATCAGATAATTTCACGTACGTTTCATCCCGGCGATATATCATCGTTTAAAGTATTGTTTCCCGCGGTGGAAAGTCGCGTTCCCGAAAATCCCGGGTCGCGCCCGGGTATAACGAGATTATCTCGCCAATTATAAGCAGAAAGCGGGCCAATTTTGTAATCGTCAAGGTAATCATAGCTGAAAGCACGCCCGCGGTGCAATACGATTTCACGTTATACAATGCCCGGGCATATCTCACAAAGAGGTTTCCGGTGTAGTCCCGCGACGTTAATATACGTACTTTATCCGACTCCATGGCAAAGTAAAGCTCTCCTACCGACGTCGTCTCTTTGCATCGTTATATAGGTACACGAGTTTCTCGGAATATTACACACGCGTCTCTCGTTATCTTTCAGAAACCTCCTCCTCCACCTCCAACTCCTTCTCCTCCTCTTCCACCTTCTTCTCTCTCTCTCGCTCTCTTCCTCTCTTACTTCGCTACCCCTTACAGGGGGATGAGATATCCGAGAGAGAGAGAAGCAGACAGATAAATAGATGAGAGAGAGAAAATGACAGAGAGTGAGAGAGAGAGAGAGAGATAGGGTGAGTCTACACGCGGAAGGTGGAGGAGTTGGGACCGAAGAAGACGAATAAGGAGAAAAAGAGGCACGCTGAAAAAGAGCGGCGAAGGAGGAAGGACTTACGTGTGTACGTGACTGGCAAAGAACTCGGTTTTCCATTTAGATGAGGCGCAGCGCTGTTCTCCCTGTTACCGGCGTCCGCCTCGGGGGCGTAATCGAACGTAGCCAAAAAACCACACAGGAGAAACCCTTCGATAAAGAGTAGCACGATCGCGTGCGATAGGTTGCCTTTCGTCATCTTCTCACTTTTTCGCTCGTCGATCGTGGGGTATTAGAATAGACTCGCGAAAATTAGCACGTTTGATACCCCCGGAGGGTAAAGTTTATCGAATAAATTTAAGGACACTCGATTATACTCGGGGTGTTTTATAGGTTTTAACGAGATAATGTTTTTTTTGTGTTTTTTTTTTAATAGGTGAGTGGAAATGTCGGAACGTCTGGTCGAAGACTTTTCGCGAGAGCGTTTTGTATAAAAAAAAAATCGCAGGATTTGTTTTTTGGTAAATCACTGTTTCATACGTGGACTATCGTAACAGAGCTGAACACGGGCTTTTTTTTCCGAATATTTCAGTCGGGAGCGCCGGAGATGGAGTGACTGATGCGACTCGATGTTATATCATCTCGAAACGTTACGAGCCGTGAAGCATTTCTCTCGAAAACGTTCATTAAAATCGGACGTACCTTTGAAACATCGGTCTGCTAGTTGATATAATATTTGACAGAAAGTTACCGGAAGATAAAGTATCAGCTATACGCGCGTTATCCGTTCCGTCCCCACGCTGTGTGGAAATTCACCGAACTTTTTAACAAGTTTCAACTCTACAGTCACCGGGAATCGAAAACATTTAGAACATTCCACGCTTTATCCACGGTAACCGTGAAAACTTTTGCGAAATCGTTCGAAAACAATTCGTAAAGAAGTTATAATTTTTTTTTCACCCGTCCGATTCACTGGAAATATAAAATGTCCACCGGCCACCTTATCGCGCGGTTAATTCTAAATCTCAAAAAAATACCGATAGAACGAAACTTCTAATCGTCACCGTTTACTGAAAACCGATCTCGCGTGAGTCGCGACAGTTCGATCCGAAATGCCGTGGTTGCGGATAAGTAACCAGCATCTGGAAGCATCCGGACCGGATGGGAGGCCTCTTTTGAATAACGCGATAAAGATCTGCGCGATCTCTTTAAAAAGCACGAGGTCAGAACGCCGGATTCGTTGGCCGTTTTCCTGTTGCTCGTCGCGGCGACGATTCTGTTGGCGCGTTGCGGATGAACGAAGTGTATTTCTTTTTTTTTTATTTCGGTTTTTTTTCCTGCCAGGAGGAAAAAAGAGCTATAATAAAATTGATTCCCGAACGGTAGATGCTATCCGGCCGAAGCCGAGAAAAACAGATTTGCCCCGGTTTTTTGCGGATAAACTGTTGCAACAAGGTCTGGCGTGCTTCCGTCCTGATCAGAAAAAAAACAAACAAAAATAATTGTTTAATCGAACCGATCGCGGTTGAAACGCCGCGAATGAAATGTCAACCGACGAATCGTTACTACGGAACACCGTGTTCGCGCGTAATTTCGAAAGTTTATGAGCCGCGCAATGAAACATTCCGTTTCGCGTATTACGCGGTCGTGTCTCTGTTTATTTCACATCTTCATTCATTGTCGCGTTTACCGTCCTCTTTGGATCTTCCTCTTTCTCCTCACTTTAATTTTTACAATTTGATTTCACACGATGAAATCCCGGGAAAGCTCTGTACAGTCTTGAGGACTCGTGAAATTCTAAATAGATTAATATACAGTGTATTTAAATATTATTGTCGAATGTAATATTCTTTTCCTCTCGATAAATTAGATTCTCTCTCTCTCTCTCTGTGTATAATGATTCAAAGGAGTAGCTGGAATTTGATATCGAGTGGCTGAATGTATTTTCGCAAGACCTTCCTTTTATTTTTTATTTTTCATAAATCTTGTTTCCCTCTTCGTACAAGGAGTCAAAGGAATAAGTAAGGAGTGCAGATTTCTTCGGGTGACAGGATGAAAAACATCCGGCAATATTGGAAATCGGGTTCGGATTTCGCGGGCCGTCGATGTGCAACGTCCGAAAGGACGAAGCTCGAGAAATGCGAGTTCATTTCTGCCGTCGCTTGCTAAGGTGTGTATCGCAAATCGTCCGTCGGGTAGTATAGTTATTTATCGTCGGGTCGTCGACGATTCGCTGACCTACGGTTAGTCGGCGTAGAAATTCAGGTAAAACTACGCGTAAAACCGTATGGAAAAACCATTCGACGTGAATGTCGGATGGAAACACGAGGCTTGTTGACGATATATCGAAACACGCGCGCGAAAACTCTCGTCACGAATTAGCGACGGGTCGTCGACAATTTTCCCACCCCTCTGTAATCCAATTCAGACGCGACTGTTGAAAAGTATTGCAACGGAATTCGTTGTCGTTCCGTTCAAAGCAATTGTCAACAGAGTTTTTTTTACCGTTTCGCCGTCATCAAGTAAACTTTCAGGCGGAAATATTCCGTGCGATGAAAATCAACCAATTCGATCGATTTAATCGCTTCGAGAATCCTAAAGACACATTTGGGAAATTTAATAATATTTCTTACCCTTCAACATTATACATATATACATAAATACATCCTATATAATAGAATAAAGAAAACTAAACGTTTCACTTATCAAACATTTCTCACCTTCCATTAAACCCGTATAAAAATCTTCGCGAGATCAAGAGTTAAGGTCTTGACTCGGGCCAAGTACAAGAGTTCCCGACTGGTAGACCTGAACTACTCTTTTCCGGAAGAATTAGATCGAGGTTTTCGGGGTATTCAAACGGCATTAAATCCGCATATTTCCCCCAAACTATGGTGATATTCTTGTAGGGGACGTCCACCCGAGTAATTTAAGCCTAACTACGAGAAGATCCATCAAGCCAATCGCGAGATATTTTGATCTAAAAAGTCGAGGTTTTTGTAAGAAACGTCGTCTTCTTCCTCTCCTCCTTCTCCATCTCCATCGCCATGTTCAGCCTGTCACGCAGCCCGGTGTCAAACCCTAACAAATGTTTCATACCATGCGAGATAATTTTTCTGCCGATAACGTAGATTTTATATATGTAGTATATGAAATTTCCTCTCACACACATCCAGATTGTTAACATATTAAATTAGAAATGTTTGTTACGTTACGTTTTTGACATCAAGCTTCGTAAAATTAAGGTTCAGAATGCGTATTCGAAACATATTCGATCATTTTTATATCTTGAAAATTGCGCGAATGGCGAGCGATGTATGAAAATCGCGAAAAATCGTCAAATTATGACAGTTTTTTGGTCGGCATTCGCTCAATTTTTGAGATAGCGATCTGAAACTGGTACCATTGTTTTAGTTAGGAAATTCTACGCCAGAACAATGTATAATAGTTGTACTTTTCGAAAATTTAATTTTTCGCAAAAATCTGAAGGGGGTAGGTCAGGATTTTTTGCGATTTTCGTAAATCGCCTGCCATTTCCACAATTTTTGAGCTATTAAAATGATCCTGGGCGTTTTGGACGCGGAATCCGAAGCCGAATAAGATACAGAAAGAATCAGATCGATATCTAAAAAATTGTAGAAATGGCAGGCGATTTACGAAAATCGCAAAAAATCCTGACCTACCCCCTTCAGATTTTTGCGAAAAATTAAATTTTCGAAAAGTACAACTATTATACGTTGTTCTACCGTAGAATTTCCTAACTTAAACAATGGTACAAGTTTCAGACGGCTATCTCAAAAATTGAGCGAATGCCGACTAAAAAACTGGTTGAATTTGACGATTTTTCGCGATATTCGTAATTCCTTCGTCGTTTCCGGCATTTTTGAGATATCAAAATGACCCGGGACGTTTTGGAAGCGGAATCCGATGCCGAATAAGACAGTGAAAGAATCAAGTCGATATCAAAAAATTTGCGGAAATGACAAAGGAAATACGAAAATCGCGAAAAATCGTCAAGTTCAATCAGTTTTTTAGTCGGCATTCGCTCAATTTTTGTGATAGCGATCTGAAACTGGTACCATTGTTTTAGTTGGGAAATTCTACGCCAGATCTATGTATAATAGTTGTACTTTTCGAAATTTTGATTTTTCGCAAAAATCTGAAGGGGGTAGGTCAGGATTTTTTGCGATTTTCGTAAATCGCCTGCCATTTCCACAATTTTTGAGCTATTAAAATGATCCTGGGCGTTTTGGACGCGGAATCCGAAGCCGAATAAGATGCAGAAAGAATCAGATCGATATCTAAAAAATTGTAGAAATGACAGGCGATTTACGAAAATCGCAAAAAATCCTGACCTGCCCCCTTCAGATTTTTGCGAAAAATTAAATTTTCGAAAAGTACAACTATTATACGTTGTTCTACCGTAGAATTTCCTAACTTAAACAATGGTACAAGTTTCAGACGGCTATCTCAAAAATTGAGCGAATGCCGACTAAAAAACTGGTTGAATTTGACGATTTTTCGCGATATTCGTAATTCCTTCGTCGTTTCCGGCATTTTTGAGATATCAAAATGACCCGGGACGTTTTGGAAGCGGAATCCGATGCCGAATAAGACAGTGAAAGAATCAAGTCGATATCAAAAAATTTGCGGAAATGACAAAGGAAATACGAAAATCGCGAAAAATCGTCAAGTTCAATCAGTTTTTTAGTCGGCATTCGCTCAATTTTTGTGATAGCGATCTGAAACTGGTACCATTGTTTTAGTTGGGAAATTCTACGCCAGATCTATGTATAATAGTTGTACTTTTCGAAATTTTGATTTTTCGCAAAAATCTGAAGGGGGTAGGTCAGGATTTTTTGCGATTTTCGTAAATCGCCTGCCATTTCCACAATTTTTGAGCTATTAAAATGATCCTGGGCGTTTTGGACGCGGAATCCGAAGCCGAATAAGATGCAGAAAGAATCAGATCGATATCTAAAAAATTGTAGAAATGGCAGGCGATTTACGAAAATCGCAAAAAATCCTGACCTACCCCCTTCAGATTTTTGCGAAAAATTAAATTTTCGAAAAGTACAACTATTATACGTTGTTCTACCGTAGAATTTCCTAACTTAAACAATGGTACAAGTTTCAGACGGCTATCTCAAAAATTGAGCGAATGCCGTCCGAAAAACTGCATTAAATTGATGAATTTTCGCGATTTTCGTATTTCCATCGTCATTTCCCTAATTTTTGAGCTACTCCAATGATCCGACGCGTTTTCGACACGGAATCGGAAGCCAAATAACACAGTGGAAGATTCAGGTCGATATCTAAAAATTTGCGGAAATGACGAAAGAATCCACAAAAAGCATCGAAAATGCAAGGCTATGGGCCAAGTACAAGAGAATGTTACATTGGAATAGGTTGCTCATTAACATAAACTGTATTTTACACAGGATTTGAAATCAATCAAATTACTCACATTTGATTGATTTCAAATCCTGTGTAAAATACAGTTTATGTTAATGAGCAACCTATTCCAATGTAACATTCTCTTGTACTTGGCCCATAGCTTTGCATTTTCGATGCTTTTTGTGGATTATGTATACGGGATAAATAAACCTGTGCACGACCAGTTTTGTTCGGTATACGCGTGTTCCGCTGTGTCCGCGGTGGTTAAAAAGTTACGAACCGTATTCGGTACATTTTTACGAGAGAGAATTCCGAAAGCACCTGTCGAGTTTTTCGGCGCAAGTTTTAACGTCATGCGTGTTACATGATCCGGTTGTTAAGCACTGCGGGCGAATACCTAAATTCACGTTTTACGCGTCCAGGGTCTGTAACGCGGACGCGAAGGAGCGCAACTCTTCGCTTCCGGAGAGTTCGCGTCGCCTCTGTTCTTCAACGGAATAATACCTGCGCAGAAATGCAGCCTGCACCGAGAGGGCTGTTAGCCCCCGAGATGTGCTTACATTTCGTCGGTGGGTTCGAACTAAACATCTACGATCGCGTTCGTACGAATTGCATCGCTTCGTGGAACGGCCGCGTTTTCGTGTATTCATGTGTATGTAAATACACACACGTACGCATTGTATATACACAGGGCATTGATCGCCTCGTTTCATTTGATTAAACTAGGAATCGATTCGCGAGTATCCTCTTTTTTTCTTTTTTTTTTTATTCGGCCCGCGAGATAATTTGATCCACGATCGGAAAATTTGGTCAGCAAAACGGGTAACTTGGGTAATCAAAGTGGATTTCCCGTGACGGATATAGAAATAAGTTTTTTTCTAATCGTATCGTTATGGTCATTAGTTATAGTTACGAGAGAAGCGAGAAGTCATAGAATATTTGAGCGAATATTTCAAAGATTAATTATATATAAGTCTTTTTTTAAATAAGATTTTCACTTTGTTAACAAGTCGGATAGAACTTACTTCTAGATCTAATGTTAGAGGAATTAATGCGTTTCACCAGGTTTTGAATAATAAATTCTTCGCTTTAGGGACTGCTGGCTCCACTGTTAATAATAACGATGTAAAGTCAGTTTTAATTTCATATTCCACGCGCAAGCTCAACGTGCTTCCGTATGTCCATGATGTTCCAGCGGAATTATTAATATTAGCCGTATAGTATTAGCTCGGCGTTATTCGAATTCTCGAAGCGACAAAGTGAACGTACAAACCGATTCGTGCGTGTTATTCGATGCTCGTTAGATAAATGTTTCGGGGGGGGGGGGGGGGGGGAATAAATTAAATTAAGAACGCGTTAGGAAAGCTGCCCGCACGATGTCGGTATTTCTTTTTTTTTCTCTAAACGGTGTATTTTGCGATAGCGTCGTTAGTTATAGTTTCGAATTCACGGCCGTGTAATAACCGACAGGCATAAATTGTTTACGTGGAAAACGGAGGAAACGTGGATAAAAGAGATCCGATAGCCGCGGATTGAATAAATGTGAATCGCAATATTTGAACGGAGCACAGTGGAAGTCGTAACTTTGCCATTTGCGTTCTCCGACCGCGGCAGCTCGGATTTCCCGACATTTTTTCATCTTATCTATGTTACTGTTACTTGTAATTGTTTCCCCGTGCGTGGTACTTCGTTTTTATTTCGAACAAAAAAAAAACCCCGCGGAATATATCCGCGGCGATTTACTTCCCCGCGGGACGAATATAAATACGAAATTAAGTAAATTGATTTACTCACTCGGATAAATTCGCAATGCATCCGATTCCGGCTCCTTGTCGTGGTGTTTGACATGGCCTCCTGGAAGTGTAATTATTCATTAGTCTCCCCCCCCTCTCTCGTACGTGTCGGATGAAAGTTTTATGATTCCGGTAAATCTTTGTTCGCCTCTCGTCGTCCTCTCCCGCGTGTACGTTAATATCTAAAATACATCGTTACACTGTACACGAACCAGAGATATTCGGACGTATTTTGAACCTTTCGTTAACTATGTAACTGGAATGGTGAATAATTCTCGAGTCGAAAATGAAACATCGAAACTCGTGGAATAAATACTTAGAGTGTTCGTTTCATTAAAAAAATCGTTATTACATTTAGTTCTTGTAACGTTGCGGACTTTTTTCTATTTGCGAACAAAAATTATACATAGTTCCGTTCCGGTAACAAATCCGCTTTGATAATAATTAAATGGAAAAAAGTAGAACCGCGCAAAGGAACGACTCAATGGCGATATCCACTTTAACGCTACAGCATCCGTGTGTACATACGTGTATATGTATGCACCGACATCGGAATGGAATTAAATTTAAAAATGCAACACGCATATTTGTAATGCTAAAATTGATACCACGCGGACCACACGGTATGTATTTAATCGCGACGGGGTTTCTATGTCCTCGTTGCGGACTACGTCACGACGTAATTAAAAGTACACGCGCGCGTGTATGCGTGTCCATGTATTGTACACTGACCCGTGTGATTTTTCAGCAAATTAGCGTTCGCTTCTGGACCATATGTTGTCAGGGTTCCCATTAGCACAATTAAGACGACTTGAACGCAGAAAAGCAGGCATACTTGCTGCTTTTGCCCCACCGCGGAGAACATTCCCTGGTAAGAAGAGAAGAATACACGTTAATTTCACTGGTATCATTTTCGTTTAGCCAACTCTATTGTTAATATTAAAATTCAACGAGAAAACTAGTACATGATGCATATTAGGATGATAAATTATGTACACAGCATACGATAACAGATGATAGAATTAAATGAATTTCTGTAATGTCGAAATTGAAACTAGAGACGTTGTTACGCGTATTCCGTTGTCTGTTACTATAGTTTTCATAAATGTGCAGTAATTAGTTTAGACTGATACTAGGCAGAGACGACAGTCGACAAGGTGCACGTGACTATCAGCATACAAGTAATAAACACCGAAATTTGCATGCAAGAATAAACGATAAGTTATACACTTGTTATTGTTAGTTGTTGTGCGTATATGTAAGAATATTGTGGGAAATCGGAAACCACGGAGTCTCGGGGAAATTAGCGCGAAACATTTTCGAATACGAATAAAGGTGGGAATGAAATCGAGGTATCGCGTAATTAAATCAGGGATCGAGTGAGCCGAAGTGCGCAGGTAAATTAAACGGACTCCAACTTGCTCGAAGTAGGATAAACTGAAACTTTATGGGGAAAATTTTTATTAAAACTGCGCCCATTTTTAACGAATTAATATTAACGATGTTTACCGATTTAACTTGAACTTTTTAATTACACCTCCGGCATATACAACTTAGCACGGCCAGGTGGGTACACATAATTTCATTATTAATTTCATATTTGCCCTCCGTGACTTGCGACGATATTTTCGATCTCATTATGCGCGTTGGTTAAATAATACGTTAATTAAACTGGCACGTGTTAGTCTTTTTTTGTTATTATTTTTTGTTAGAAATAAATACAAACGAATACCTTTCCCATTTTCGTATTAGATACTCTTATTTCCTTGACACAAAAATCTTCCCGTTGCCCTCACCGACGATCGATCATTTCACATACTCGCGCGCACACAAACACACCCACACACACACACACCTATCCACCGTGACGTTAGATTCTTATTGCTCCTTCGTTCCCTTTACGTTTTCGGAAAAGCTCACTGAATCTCTCTCACGTCGTTCGCTTCTTTCTGTCCGGTTGAAAATTCGCAACGCGACTCGATCGACGTTTTTTCGACGATAGTCGACGTCGCTACATCCGACGAAGGGTACTTTAATTCAACCGATGATAACGAACAGCAGCGCCGCTGATCTGCCGGACAACGATCGCAAGTAACGAATAATTGTTGTTGCCCGCTCAAGGGAACGGTAATTACTGTTACTTTCCGTCGCCGCGAAACGTTTCCACGGAGCTGAATAAGTAAGGAAGCGGTTCGGTTGTCGGATAATGGGAGCGTCTTTCCAACTCCCCGAAAAGGAACACGCAAATCAGCTGTTTGAATTGCTAAACGGCGCTCGCATGCCTATGTTTAAAGTGTCGCAAATTTCGTCAGTCAGTTTACCGACGAAATTTTCAACTCTTCGACTTTCCACCGTATCCCAACGTTTCGTATTTCGGGGATTTATATTAATAATTCCGTATAATTGTATAAATATCCCGAATTTCATTTTTTTTTATCTCATTCGCATAATTAGCGCAATACCATTTTATGTTAAATCGGATTATTTCGAATTTAATTAAGCGAGTAATATAGAGTCTATATTATTTTATCTTATAGATCGATTGGAGAATATATTTGAGCTTCGGCAACGATCGGGATCATTCGTCAGCCAGTCTTTTTCTACTACCGAAAAGTTTTCGTCGTATTTTTCCGCCGTAAAAACGTCGCCGTATTGTTTATCCTTTTATTCCGTACACGATCCAATTACATTGCGATTGCGCGTACGATCCTGATTGACCTCGTCGTCTAAATCACCCCAACGGATATACGCTATTCCCTTAATGCCGATGCGTTTGATGTTTGAATCGCTCGGAACTATCCGGGCACAAATACCGGTACGCGTAGCCCCCGTGTTTTTATCTACGGCTCAGAGAAAAATACCGGGCAATATAAAAGTGAAATATGAATCTTTCCGACCGGTCGATATAATACGTATAACATGGAATGTGCACAGATAGAAAAGAACAAAAAAAAATGATATTCAGGAGAAGATATTATCCTGTGTTTCATCGAATAACTCGAGTATCGGCGAGTGTTCTATTTCACGCGCCGTTTTCCAATGATTTCTCTACTAATTGTTTCATAAATATACATACATATATACTGTATAGTCATGACTTATCGTGTACGTGGACGAATAATGAAAGTTATTTCTACCATTGTGTTTAAATAATTTTGTATAGGTTGAAATTATAACCGTATCGTGCGAGAAGTCTAATTATTTAGTTACTGATAATTCAAAGATTTATTTATTTATTATTCAGACTATGTGTCACTATAATTCAGGTGGATTTTCCAATGGTTTTCCATTCCGATGACGATGAAGTATTACTAAAATTAGATACGCGATTTGTTGTTGTGCTATTCGCTGCTGTATCTATCGTTATCAGGGTCGTATCGATCGAGACTATTGCTCTCCGATTCGAACTGGAGTCGTGTCACGCGACTGTCAACTGAATGCAAGATGTTACATGTATAAGCTATAAGCCGCGGCGTAATCAATGATGTTTACCCGGCCGCTTACAATGGAAAATCAAAGGAAGTATAATAATGTCCGTGCATGTGACACTCGATTCCGAAATGAAATTGAATTATATACACATTGGAAAAGTAATCGTTTATCCTCCTTCCCCACTGTTATAAGCTGCAACTTCTTTTACGTAAAAAACACGAATTCAATGTAAGTATATGTATCCATACATATTACGTACGTACACTTGAAACCCGCGTGGCTGAAAAATATCCCCGTGAAATAGGTTTTCGATGGGTGCGGAAACAGATCACGATTGCAGCTAGTGCCGCGGATTATACGGAAACTACTTCCATAAATTATACGATTTATCTTAGAGAGCGAGAATTCTTTTTTGCGAATAACGATGAGCAGCCAGCACGAATAACCAACGAGTTGCCTCGCTCCTACGGATATATTCCCGTCTTCCCGCGACGCCGACGAAAATCAATTTCCCCGATTCAATATTGGTTCATCCCAATATTTTCTTGACCACGGCGAAAGATCGAATTTCCCTTTTATCGCGGCCTCGCGCGACGAGTAACCGACAATTATTAGATTTTCCTATTTTCGCCGGTTTCCCTGTACACGTCGATCCTCGTGCATATTGCACCACGTCGTTGAACGTCGCGATCCTGGAATATCGACGGGGATTCCCCTCTGTCACGTCCCGCGAGCGTAACGGAATTCTACTAATTATTGAAAAGAAACTGTAACCTACTTGTCTCGCGGAATTAAATTCGTCCGGGATATAGGGACAGTTAACCCCGTATAACGCTGTGTCAGCTGAAAATTACATGGAAAACGATTCTCATACCACTGAGAGTGGTCGATGTTAATAATAAACGTGTACAAATGAAAATTTAAGTAATAATTAAATATCCCACGAGTATATTCCTTATTATATAATCTTTATAAAAAAAAACAAATCAAACTGTGCGTTATAGAGGGTCGACTATTATCCCATATAAGATTATGCTCGTTTATCACTCAATACAATATTCTTCAGCTCCCAGGAAGCTATATATTTTACTTAATTATTTCTAATTAACAATCACAATGAAATCCTGCCTTCGTGGATTTCTCCCGACGAAATCTAAGAACCGTCACGGCCACCGTGGAAACGTTATTCGCGCGTTCGATACCGCGGACTGAGAGTCCCCGGGGTTTCGACAACCGGGTTTATATAAACTCAGATCGCCGGGAATTAGCAACAATTGGTCTTTTTACATAATTCTCGGCGGCGCGTCCTCGTGGTGTGTCGAAGAGGATGAACGTTTTCCAGAAATAGGCGAACCCGTTGCTCCCACGGGTCGACGGTGACCTGGACGGGTTGGGGGTAGGGGTGAGGGGGAGGGGGAGGGGATGTCATTTTCCACCGCGGATTTTTTAAAGCTGAAACACGAAACCTCTTGGCCGCCGGCAATTAGAGGGGCTAATTGAAAGTAGGACGGGAGGGAATGAGGATTTATTGTGCCTACTCTCCTTCTAAACGCTAATGACGCCCGCGAACGAGAGGAGAGACTACGGACGACAATGACGAGAAGGCCGAGAAGAGAACGGGAGATGTCGGATGAGCCGCGGGAAAGGGAGAGGGGAGATGAAAAAGTTGCGGCAGGCTTAAGACGGACAAGATGCCCCGGGCAAAATGGAATTTTTAACTTGCTCCTTGGGGAGGACCGTCTAATGTCCGACTATCGACGTTCGGGGTGGATTCTGGATTACGTTTTTTTACTTTTATCCCGTAGGATATCCTGCCCCGACGGACGAGGTTACTTGTTTTTATCGATTGTACAATTAATTTTCGTGGTTTCTTTCGCGAGAAATTAACAGCGGTTAACTTGTTAATAAGAATATCGTTGGATTAAGATGTATGGTACTGTGATTTACTAGTTGGAATTTTAGAAGTCTTGAATAATTGTTGTTAGATCTGATCAATTAATTGTTTTATCTGCATCAAATTTTGTTGAGAAATGATATTTTTGATGGAAAAAACCCAATCAATCAAATAGATTTTCGATCAAACCGTCAGAACGAAAATCATTTAGCTATATCGAAAATTGGCCGAGTTATTCAAACTTTTATTAACATATGTTGCCGCAATTTTTTATTCATATTTTCTCAATCAGCTGGAACAACTGTAAATGTTATGGAAACAACATTTAAATTGCAACTCGCGCAGTCTACTGCATCGCGAGTCGATGTAGAATATTTTTTTATTTATTTTGGATATCTCTGAAAATATCTCCGCCAAAGAGATATTTTTATATACTAAAAATGCTGTCACAACGTACATATATAAAAGGATGGACAGAAAAAAGGGTTTCACCAGCGTTTTATATTCTCGATTATTTAAAGGAATTGTTCACTCGTTATATAAAAAAATTTATTACGAATAAAAGGCAAAATATTTGTTTATATAATAATTTATATTTTTATATCAATATCGTGTTGTGTCACTAAACGTTAGGCCTTTTTCGATCTAACACAAATCTACCACCCGCAACAAGTGGAAAGCTAAGTACTTACTCGTAGTAAATATTTAACGAAACCGAGATGAATATATAACCATCTCGTATTTAAGTACCACTCTTATTTGTATAAGTTTCTGAATTCTGTTTAACTCTTTACAACTCAATTTTCTTTTCGCTCCCGGAAAAAGTTAGCTAACATTTAAATAACAAATATTGACCGTGAGACACGAATTATTATTAATTATTTTACTTTAAAAAAGCAACGCTCACCCGACGTTGGGAACAAGTGGGCAAACTTTTTGACAGCAACATTATTGTCTTAAAATTTGAATGCTACGAAGTGGTTTAATATAATTTCGAATTTACATGGTGTTGAAGATGATTAACACCCCTTCGTCGTCATTTATCAATATGAGAGGATAATTCGAAGAATTACCCACAAATCCAAATAAAACAAGTGGAATCAAGTGGTAACAGAACACTTTTGGCAATGGTGGTGGTAAATGAATTTACAAACTCTCTAATTAGGGAAATAAATTTCTCGTTAAATACGCATTTACTTAATTGACCAGAATGCGTCAGTTCGCGAACTCCCCTTCACTCTTTACGTTCACTTCGATCGAAACTTTCGCGATATTTATTTCGTTCGTATTTCAGGGTTAATAAAATATTTTCCAACGCGAGCCAAGTCCGAAAGTTTACGAACCACTCTTGTAACATTCATTATAATTGAATTTCTCTGGGGACACGATTCCGCTTCTCGATCTGCAATTTTATATGATATGCATTCCCATTACGCGTGGAATACTGTGACAGTGTTACGTAATTCATACACCCGAGTCTCAAAGATTCATAAGATTACGTAAGAATAAACTTTTATATAACTTGCTCGTATCCCGTAATGGGTAGATTTTATAAATCTTATTGTCTTTATCGTTATCCGTTGATTCGATACGACGACGGGTTTTAAAACTTTAGTTCCGATCGTCGATATCACGTTGTGAAAAAATTCAAGGAACAAAGTCTTTAAATTACGGATCGTAATAGGCTTTAAACGTACAACGACGCCGGCGTAAAATGGAATTTTTAATTTGACTCCGCGGTATAAACGCGTTACGCTAACGAGTCCACGTGTACGATCGAAATAAGAGTAGGTAAACAGATTTCTATGGCGGCGCGATAAAAACGGGCTTTAATATGGAAATTCATTGTATACTGTATTTATCGTTGTTATTTATATCGAATGTTTTAACGTGCATTACTTGCAACCTCTGTTGGCCCTTGTTAATCCTACCTGTCGGCGATATAAAGTGAATATTCAACGATGGAAAAGTTCTGAGTGTGTACTACACAGTTTCGCGAGAATAATTTTTCTTTAAAGTACAATCGAGAAGTGGGATAGAAGAGGGGCGTAAGTCTGAAAAGTGTGTTTCGTTGGAAAATGGATTTAAAGTTTTTCAAACAATGTGCCACGTTGTTAGATGTTTCTGTTGTACGTTTTCGCCCGCGTAAACGTTGAATTAAACCTAATCGTAAAGCGAAAGAATTATACGTTATCAAATCTTCGCTTGTAAAATATAATTTACGCGTGATATTCCAAACTTGTTCGACACTTGAAACGCTGAAAGTTATACGGTACGTAGAGCGGAATTCAGGAAATTATTGTCTCATACCGACTGGAAGGACTAATTAGTCCTAGGAATTAAATTTCCACTCGAAACACGCAGATGAACTTCATTTCATCTTATAGCTACCTACTTAATTAATTACCCAATGAAACATTTTAAAGCTATTAAAAATTGGGCATAATTCCAACTGTCTTGCGATTATAAAATTAATTCTTCTTAATATTTCATTTCCATACTCTATCCCGTGCATGAAATTTTATTCGACACATTTTACTCTCCGCTATGGTACTAAACTCTGCCGAGCCACAGATTTAAATAAATAACTATAGCTTTCAGAGTATTCGACTACGAATAATTCATTAAAACATCTGACCGTGAAGTTAGTCTATTACAATTTCATTTCCCATAATTGCAGTGTTAAAACACGTGGCAATTAATTCGTCGCGATCAATCGGTTAATTTCATTCATAATTTCATTTCGACGTTTATAAAATCCTGTCCCGTCACCCCTACCCCCGTCAATTATAAATAATACAAACCTACGACGCAGTTCCTACTAATCTGCGAAGTTCCACCTTATCTAGTTATAATTTCAAGTTCACTGCAACGTTACAGCAAAAGTTGTAGCCCCCGGACTAACTTAGTTTCTTATCGTTACCCGAGTTACGGGTGGCGAGTAACGTCGCTGTTAGCCGGAAACGTTCGCCACCGGTACCTTTTCGCGAATCGATAGAAAAAAAAAAAACGACATAACTCGATGGAAATCATCGCGAAATCGGCAGCCAATCGAACGTACGATTGGAGTCGCCCATCTCGTTTAACTGGCGATCATACGATACAATACAATAGCCGGGGCATTTTCCGGACAATTTAAATCGTTCTACCGTTGTTGAAAAATTTCACACGGCCCGCATTACAACATAACACTATTACTTTCACGAATACCGGCAATTACCGGGATGGTTATAAAATTTTATTGGCTTCGTTTCAACGCGCTCGATCGAGTCAAAATAACATGTAATCCCAAATGTACTTCCCCAGCTCGTTCATAAGCCCGTGAAAATATTTCTACCCTATACCTCCACCCACCTACTCATCCCCCCTTTTATCCACCCCCCTCGGTGGTTGTTCGACTTGGTCCACGGACAGAAATATTCGTTACATTTATAACGTACTTACGAAACGATATTTATCCGAAGCTTAAAAAACCGTGTCCCGTCGTCGGGAAATCCCGGTCGATGAAAGCCGCTGTCGAACCTTCGGGACGCCACGGCGGAAATTTATGCGCCGCTCGTGGAAGTTCCGCGCGTCCCGAATTCACGGTAAACTGCGCACACGGATTACGTATTAGTTGCCGCGGCGAAGCGTTAATTTCCTCGGGATAAAAAGGCGGGCGGCCGCTGCGAATTCCGTGGAATTAAAACTGTAATCGTGACGGGGCGGCCGGGATTTCTCGCGCGGTGATTTCCCTTTTCTCACTCCGGTTTTTTTTTTGGGTGGATTCTTTTTTTCCTTTTTTTTTTTTTACTATTTCCGCGTCTCTGAAAACTTGCTCGACGCGATGAAACCGGGACGAGCTTCCTGTCTTCGGGACGCGAGAAAACTGAACTCCGCGCGACCAGCGGCTCCGATGACGACAGATGACGGGCTATCGATTCGCGTATAGAATAGAAATCGATGAGAGGTAACGTGTACCGATACAATTAGGCGAACCTGTCGATTTCTAAGTAAACACGCTCTGGTCTCTTTGGACGCTCGTCTGGCCGTACGAATTGCATAATGGAGCGTAATCGATCTAAATGTAGTGTTTCGGGACGAGAGATTCGGTGCTCGCGTGTTGTCTAATGAATTAAATTAAATGATAATTGTGGATATAAATAAGCGGACGGGAAATGATAATTATTGATAATTGCTGAGATATTTTTATGTTCTATAGAAAGTATGTATACATATTGTATAGAGACTTGGATATTTAAATAAGAATTAAGTATTTACTTTGTAATAAGTTTAATATTTGATAGTACGTCGTGTGTAATGCAGTTAGGTAGATAAATTATCCATTTTACGATCCTTATTACCGGATGCTTTTTAATTAAACAAGAAATATAGAAAATTAGTATTGATTAATCTGTTGATTGATATTTAATATCTGCATGTATTAGGATAGAATTCCTTATTTCATGCGGTATGGTAAAAAGGGCATACACAGATATGTGGGTCAAGGACAAATTATCACGAACTCGTTGATATTTTCGTGCCTCTTTTTTCGACGATTTATTTCCGATTATTGTTAAATCTTACAAAAGAACATATAATACATATTACAGCTTGACAGTAAATTCATAAGTAGTTTATTAAATCTTAACTTATCGTAGCTCTTATTTCGTAGCTTAAATAATAGTTAGACGAAAGATTCTGTGTTCTCCTGAAAGAATGGTTATGCACACATGATAAACAGAGGGATAGGCGTAATCACAATTTTCGGTTGTCCGTAAAACAGTAATAACGACGCTAATGCAGAATATTAAAGGGGAAAGGAACGGTTCCTCGCTGTACGTACACAAGCATCGTCTCCGTATTTCACCGTTAAGTATGGTTCATTGAAAACGATTCACACACGTGGCAGAAAAATTAGAAATATCGACGTCTGCTGCGAAAAATTGGCTCGATACATTTAAGCTCTGACTACAAGAGCGGTAACACACGTAAATTACACTTTCGCATTTCGGACTTATTTATTCAGACTTTAATCGTATTCGTTTGCTTATTCGCTCTTAATCTCCGAGTTTAACAATTATTTATAAGTGCGATCAGGCGGACCATGAATCATGTACGAGGTTCCCTAATGACTAACACCGAACTTTCCTTATCTTTGGTACCTACGAGTTTAATATTTGTGGGATCTTGAATGGGTGTCGAGTGAGTGAGAGTTGTTACCTTAAACGCTACGTTTTATATCCTACGCTCGAGAATCATTGAAAATTTTCCGAAGGATCGTCCACTAGACGTCTGTGTTTGATCTGTTGAACGTGCTAACGGCACCAGAAAAATTCACGGAAACTTCGAAAGAACAGTTTCTAAAAGCCAGCGGCACCATCGGTGCCACGGCTCGGATGTGTTACGCTTAAGTATTAAATTTTCTTAGTCGTTAAAAATCGAACAAATAACGTGGTGCACCCGGTACCCGCAAGTATAATTTTTCTTTTTCTTCTCTCTCTCTTTTTATTATTATTATTATTATTATTATTATTATTCTTTATTTATACGCGCATGTCTCGATTGACAACAGACGTCGTTCCACAAAATGCCATTGTGCAAGACGTATGGATGACGAAGAACAATTGGATGTCGGCGACGATAACGACGAAAAAGACGACGGCGACGACGGCGATGACGACGACGACGACGACGACAATGATGATGATAATGACGATGAGAAGAATTACACACGCTAGATTATTATACACCATATAATATTTGTATATAGTGTAAATAGTATGTAGAATACAAAAGTTTCTTGCGTCAGCGATTATGCTTACTTAGGAATAGTGTAACTGTTTAGATTAACAGGCTCTCTATCGTTATCGTGTATAATGATTAATTACGTTTACTCTTAGCTAGACGAGCTTTTAACATCGACTTACCCCATCGTCTCCAGCCACGTCATTTTGCAGTCCGACCTTTCATATACTATATCACGATACTATGATAACGCATATACTATGACAAACAATTTCAACATTATCGATAATTTTTATTTACCATTTTTTCTGCGGGACAAACGGTATACTCCACGTTATCATCGTGTCATATTATTTAATTATCTCCGTTCGTTTTATTTCGTAATTTGCGGGAACATGTCACTGCACCATCGTGGCTAATACAATATCTCAGTGTGTAGGTAATTTCTTTTTTTTTCGATTTTCTTTTTATAGTTTTTGCGGATCAAGCGGCATAAGGAGAGTTACATAGAATAAGAAATAAAGGATACACACACACGCACACGTTTAGCGACCAAGAAAGGTTTTTCAGTCTCTTCTCTGTACCATTCTTTTCAATCCTTCGTACTTACACTCCGTAAAATTAGTCGAATATCTAATTATAAGAACACAAACGGAACGACTCGTAATATTTATATATATATTTATAATATGTATACTAACTTACAAGATTTTTGGTCATGAACCACCTTTCGCTTCAGTGCGAATCATTCTCGCGTATCACGATACGACCAAGTTGTAATAAAAGCGAACGAAAATCAACATACGCATGATCGCAGGTTTTTCCAAAATATCGCACGATTCCCGTTTAACAGAACGAAACAAGCCTTCTGTTCTCCACACGCGATCATTTCGAAACTCATTCCATCCACGGAGACTATCCCGTGGTTTTCCGAATACACCACACGTTACCATCATTGACTCGTAACGTGTCACAATCGATAATCGCTACCTGCCACCACCAGTTCTCTAATCATCATAAATAATAAGTTAAATCCTAAGGGATGGCACTAAGGACAAGCGAGAAAAAAAAGTACTTAACGAAAAAGAATGCTGTTCGGTATTTATAATACAAATAATCGAATACACTCGTATCTCGAGTCCCGTCGAAAGTTTATTCCCCTCGGAATCGATTCGGTGTATCCGCGAAATAAAAATATAGTATCCCGACAAAGAAAAAATAAAAAAAAGAAAAAAAGAATTCCTTGACTCTTACTAACTCTTTCCGAACATCTCTCACCATTTTCAGCTATACACTCAGAAAACGTTCTCGCGTCATGAATGTGACGGGTTGAGACCGTGACTCTTCGCGATTTTACTCTGGATTGTCTGACGTTTAATTAGCGGCCTAATTAAGGCGCGCGCTCACTCGCTCGCGCGATTCCTGGCGAAAGAGGCGCGACACAGATGAAAGGATGATAGACACACCGAGGGACGAAGACGGGAAAAGGGATGGATCTTAGTCTTTGGATCCGAGCGACGCTCAGGCGGCTTTGCTCGTCGACCACGTTAATTTATTCATTAGACGTGTGTCGTTCGGTTACGCGAAACTAGAGAAGCGAAGTGTTATCACGGCCGGGAGAACGCCGGGAGACGACTCACTGGGAACACGATCATCGTAGACGTCGAACAGGATAAATACACTTATGTCAGACACGACTGGGTTGGGCTAGAATTTCATACGGTTAATGATATTTTTTGATTTCGATGATCGATGGATCGTACATCGAGTGTAACGGGTAGAAATCTGTGGTTGTGAAGCAGAACAGTTTTTTTTTTTATTAATTAGGGTGTAGAATATGGGACACAAGCTTTTATTGGGGAAAACTGCATTGAAAGAAAGTTTTGACTTTTGTGTAGTACAGATTAAGTAGAGTATTATATGAAAGTTGTGTCAAACCAAGAAATTATTTCAAACAAGGAGAATTGTTTAAAATTTTAAATGACAATATCTTAAGGTGTGGAGGTGTGATTTATGTTCCTCTGCTCGACAACCATAGGAATTCTATAAAAATTACAAATTCATAGGTAGAATGCAAATTTTCTAATATTTTTAACCGACTTGAAATTAATGAAAGCTTTGTTGAAATCGAATGAATGGCTCTCGAGGTAATCGTCCAGGTACGTATCACAATCGCGCCGGGTAAAAGGTTGGAAACCCCTGACATAAGTATTCCTAAAATCTTCCTTTGAACATCAAGATTCAATTAGCGAAAGTTTCATCAAAATCGGTTCAGTGATTCCCGAATTAATCGCGAACATACAAACGTACCGGGCAAATACGGAATCTCGTTTTTTTTTGCAGTCGGTTAAAAATAAAAGTGGATCTTAAATTCGCATGAAAGATAATGCAATAGTTTCCGAAAATTGACTTCGACGTTGGAATTGTACAGGGTGTTCCAGAGAAACCCAAACGTAATCTACGTAACTCCGTTGTTTTTAATGACAAGTGTTTAAAACACAATTCTAACGATCGTGTTGGCACTACAATTAACGACAGAATTTCTAACAGTGTACTCTCGCAGAAAAAAATACACCTACGACTTTTAAAAACGAGAAAAATAGTCGAAAACAAAATTTGTCCTCTTTTTTTTCCAAACCAAGCAGAGTTTAAATGTTTCATATTATTAAAAATAAAATGATATTTAGATGTTTGCTGAGTACCGGGACACCCTGTATATCGAACTCACGATTACAATGGGCTTTCAATTATGTATCTAGGAAACGTGAGAATAATGAGTAAGGTTTCGTACGGAACAATTATTATAAATTATTTGATACGCGCTCGAATAAAAATGCATGGAAATCATAACCCAGCCCTTGTGTCGGGTATCCGTAATGTTTCTACTTGTGTATCTATGCATCGCGGATCCGTAGCCACATGCAATAACGCTATTACAACAACAGTTTATTATAATATTCAGTATTATATTATAATAATGTATTGTAATAAAATTACGTGATTAATGATAGATAATAATATCGTTATAGGTATTAAATATTACGTACGTATAACGATATCATTACGATTATAATGATGCGTGTAACGTTCCACTACAACGATAACATTATAATAAATTTGTACATGTACCGTATATTGTATAGTATGATATTACTGCCTCAAGGATATTGTGCGTTGTAAGAGCTTTTGCCGTCTTAACGGGAGGGATTCCATAAATTTCTCCGATGTAACGTGATCGACGAGAATCGGTTTACCGGAAAGCACCGGGAAAAACTGGTGCGTCTGCAAAGGGAATTGACTAAGCCCGATATGAATCGTCTCCCGGCTTCCTTTCTTTCGCCTTTAATCAGCCGTTTTGTCTTTTCGGCGAAGAGAACAGACAGATACGCGGCGAGAATTCATTTTCGCGCGATGCAGTCGAGAAACTTTTGTCAACGAGGATCGCATATACGATCAGTCCTCGTGATTTTCTAGATTTTTTTTTTTAATCGGGGTTTTTTTTTTCCGTTTCTTTACTACGTGGAAACGGGCGTATACGTAAACTGCGATGAAAATGTTGTTTCTGCTGTTTCTTGTAAAACTGTCGTTAATGAAACTCGATATGATTCTTTTTTCTCTACCGGAGATTTTCAAGCGTCGGAGAAAATACATTTCAAAAAGTTCGTACGTATAGGAAATACAAATCCGGTACAATACACCGTATAATAGACGTTTGATAAAAGTATATATAAGAAGAAACAAACGATTAGCAGCTAAAAACTTTCCATCGAAAAGTCGTGATCGCGTCGGCAATGTAAAATCGTTAAGAAAATTCGCTTGTTATCGCGATACGATAAGCGTTCATAGAAATCGACGAGCAATAACGACACGATACGGTATAAAAACGAATTAAAAAATCCCGCGGGTTATTCGTATCACGGGCATCGAGAGAAGTGTTGTCCCTCGCAAAAATCGATCTCCGTATATAAATTCATATCGACAGCTCGCGTTTCATATTCTCGAAGTGCATCGGACGATCGTAACTGCAATCCTAAATTCTCTTCGGCGTGCACGTATATCTCAGCGTACATATACGTATACATACACGTATACATATACCTCCATGGTTTACGTGGAAACGGTATAATACGTGTGTAAGAAATATCGTGACCGGATACAGTCTGCTCCGATCGTACCAATTCCAAGTTTCCGCGGGATGGATCATCGACGGAAGAAGGATCCATGAATCGCAAAACGGGGACCTCACCGAGCCCCGAAAACCGTTTCTCGTTAAACAGGAACCTTTCACAGCTGATCGCTGCCCACACGAACTATATATATAATTCACAGGTTCCGAAAGGAAAACTCACCTTGCCTCCGTTCTCGATGACACGAACAGACCTGTTTGTCAAACGACTTAACGTGTGCCCGTCCTTGCGGTACGGATTTAGTCAGGGTCGGTAACAACGAGGTCTACACTCGAACCTCGTGTCTATTCGGTGAATAAAGAACATCTGCCAGGTGGTTAATAATCATTCCATCTTAAAATGAAACGGACGAAGCTCGGGCGTGTCTCTCATTTCCCAATGATTTCTTTGACTCGTGGATGAGATAGTAGGGAAGGGACGGGGGACGGGAAGGGGGTGGGAGAGAAACGATGATTCCCCGTCGACGACGGGACCGTGACGTTCGCGAAGTGCGTCAAAATCGTTCGTTAGAGATTCTTCGTACATAGTCTTCCTTAATAATTCTCAAACTTAGGTGCACACGCGCTCGCAAGCAAGACTCTTACGTAATATATCCACACACACCCCCGCGCGAGATTATGTACGATTATGCACGCATTTCGGGATATTCGAGGGGGAAGCGTCGCGACGACAACGACGACGTCCCCCCCTCCCCCGGCTGTACCTCGTCTCCAGGTTGTCTAGTACACCCAAAACCGCTTCTACGTGAATAGCATCGACAGCACAAGGACAAGGGAATACACCAGGATGGACAGATCAAGGTGGATGGGATTCGCCGACGATAAGAACCAGATGGAGCCCGAGGAACCCACGGGAGCGTTCTCGTGGCGGCTGGATGGCTGCTCCGAGGCCATTAGATCTTCCCTGGAGGGCTCCGGACATGGAAGCTCTTCTAACTTCAGCTCGAACAGATTTTTTACGTAGTACAGCTTGCCTTCCACCATCTGCACCTGCAATCAGAGTTCACGGACACGTCCCGTTAATCGTGATAAACGATACGCGACGGAAGGAACGGAGGTCTATCGTTTTAAACGGATTCCCGTGTTATCTAACGTATTCGTCTGGATTACACTGTCCGGATAATGTTTCAGTTTTTTAAGTATACGATGAAAAGTTTGCTGTCAGGAAAACTGTATCAAGATTCAGATCAAATTTGATTTGGAAATGTTGAAGATGTCAAATGGTATAGGTCGAGGGTTAGTATTTTGTTCGTAGATTTATTTTAATAATATCTAGATAGATTGGTGAGGAATGGAAAAGTTTTTTCCCGATACTTGTGGAAGATTTTCAGATAAATTTCATTTCAAAGACCGCGAGTTTCTGTCGTAGAATTTTACGACGGGATTTAATTAGTCGTTATATTTAGTTTCAAAGATCACGAAATCGGACGGAACGATATTCCATGATTCGATGAATTACAAATTTTGCACGGTCAGATAAACAAGGTAAAATTATGTAATCGAAATAAAGGGTGGAAATACGACAATTTTCCGGGGGACAGATCAAGGAGAAATTGATCCGGACCGATATCGGAGATAGAAAAATATAAGAAGCAAACGTATATCTTACCTTCTGCTGGAAATCGGAATTCGAGGGGGAATCCTCGTATCCATCTTCGCTCTCGTACTCATCACCCAAGTAGGCATCATCGTCCTCGGTATTGGGTTCTCTCAAATTGTCAGCAAGGTACTCGTCTGCAACAATAAGAACCGGAGGGAAGTTGAATAAAATCTATAACAAGTATACTTACTCTCGAATATAATCTACTCGATTTCTCGTCCGGCAGCTGTTTATCGCTCGACGAGTAAGCACGGCAATATTAATTTAAAGGATACGGAAAAAAAAAATTTCACCCGAACGGGGAGAGGAATGTTTTCCATCTTGAATTTTTTAAGTATATAACCGAGTACCTTCAAGAGTCATTTAGCGTGAAAAGATGTAATTACAAGTACCGGCGGTAGGATAAAATTTCTAATTATCCGCATTACACGACGAAAGGGTGCTGCGTTTTAAGATGTCTCGCTTTACGATAATGAATTTAATTCTTTCAAATTGAGATAGTTGGAATTTCGAAATTAATAAAAACGTTGACGACTAACCGGAGCATGAGAGAGGGATGGGTGGGGAGGGGGGAGGGGGTGGATGAGCTACTGTTTAACCTGATCTAGGAAAGTGTAGATGACGGAGAGGCATTGAAAATTACTGACGTAATTACTGACGTAACTTTGATATAATTAAATCCCGTTTTATCTGGCTATCTTTACGGTCGATTTCCAGCGGGATCTTAATAATTTTGATATAAAGTTCTGGGTATCGTGTTGTAAATCGTCGGCGAGGACAGCCGGATAAAACGAGATTTAATTTGCGTTAATAGTAGCCGGGTTTATGATAAAAATTATATTATCTAATTCTCCATTGGGATCTCGATAATTTAATGCGATAAGAATAAGGAAAATATTCCACCTCGGTAATGTCAGGTATATTCAATTTTCCGTTGACATGTCATTTCCTCCGTTCGGTTTGCATATTCGATGCGAAACAGGAAGTCATCGTAAATGTATTGTTTTCGCGAGTTACAAAGATCGGGAAGAGGACGGTGTCTTCTTCGGGAATACTCTTTCGCAAGAATTGTCTGTATATTTTTTCCATTCTAAACAGGAAATATAACATTCTCCCTATGTCGAACCGAAGTTTGCGTCATTTACTTATTTCAAGTCGTTTCCGTCGACATATGGCTAAGCAAGTAGTTTTTTTTTGTACCATTTGTTTGTACGTTTCTATTGTAAAACTTTGAATAAATTTAAACAATCGACCATTTCATGGGGCATAAAAATTATAAACTCTATTCCAACCGCGAAATTTCGTGATACTGATGAAATGTCGTAAAATCAGTGGGCTTTAAATACGCGAATATACTGTATCCATCGTCTGTAATATATGCACATAATAGTAATGCAATCTGAATGGTACGTTAATTGTACATCGAATATCATATGCATACATATAATATCGTAATTCGGGCGAAAAATCGAACGAGAACTGTATTTGACGCACATACATACATATCATATAAATTATAGAAACAAAATCTAGGTATGATCAATATTACCAACCAGTAATGAGTTTTATCAAAACCATTCTGTTTTATTGATCGACATTGATATTGATTATAAAATTAATTAAAGAATTTGAATTGAATCCCTGCAAACTATAACCCAGACAAAAAACATCTACCATCATATTCACCCCCTCCATTTGTCTAATAATATTTTTTTTCTCCTTACATACCCTTTTATTTCCATTTTGCAACAAAGATACGGAAATACTTGTTGTGTGTTTTTTCGCGACCCGTTCTGTGGATGGTTAAAAGAAAACTATGGACACGTCTGTTGGAAAGCGTTCCTGAAAGGACGAAGTTAGCTCGCAGCTAAGTGACAAAGACACCAGGACTTCGGCATTAAAGGTTGCCCGGGAATTTCGTAACAATAGGCAAGAAAGTTCGGTCGCGGACAGGATGCAAACGGACAGCGCGCGACTGACGACGGGTGTGTAAGTAGAACTTACCTGGATTTCGTGCAATCTCGAGAGCCTCGTTCCATTCGAGGTTTTCGTTGTTGATCTTGAGCGTAGCATTATTGCTCTCCAGGAAGCAAGTAAGCTCCTCGAGGGCGTCCCTCAGTTTCAAGTTCTTTGTCTCATTTCTCAGGCCCCAGATCCATGCTAGTTTGCAGTCGCAGATCAGTTTGTTGCCTGGAACAAAATCAAGCAACATTTCGTTAGCTATTATAATTCGCACCTTTGTAATGTACGAATTAACATACGTTCTATGGAACTTTGTTCGTCTCGTTGTTAGCAAATCATTTGATATAATCTCTACATTCTGGATTGATATTTTATATTTTATATTGTAATAATGATTTGTAATACGAATTTGTTTGTTTAAAAAACAAACAGTAAGGTGACAGGTTGGAAAAATCCAAAAGGGTTAGTTATATATATTTTTCACGATTTTCCAACAATGACTGGGATCCGAATAGTGAAAAAAGGGATACACGTAATAAATGGGGAATACTTTTGAAGAATGTGTGTCGTCTACTGGTTTCAGATTTTTTTTTATGGATCTACGCGCGTCTAAATAGAGAATCTCCATTTTTCGCAGGGTACACACGATCCAACCCGGTATGAATATTTCGTATAAATCAGATTATGGGGATGCAGGACGAATAACGGGGATCATTTTTCCTGCAGGATCCCAAATGCGAGCTCGCCTTTGGTGTCACTGCGGATTATCGTCTCGTCGAAGCGTTGCCTTGTTAATCTTTAATCTATCGCTAACCTTGTTTGAGCCATGAAATTCGAGATTCCGTATAATCTTTCACAGAGGAGACAAACGTCTAACCTCCGTTCTGAATAAAATATCTGCTTATCCATCTTTTGTGATATTATCGACCGGCATGAAGATGACTTTATGCCGCGTACTCTCTTTCAACTTTGAAAAAGAAAAAAAAAATTGGTACGAGAGGAAAAGAAAGTAACGAAAGAAAATTAGGAAATTCTTTCGGTGCGTGTTTGTTATTTAAACGGTACCACTTGACACAAACAATTAAGAGGCAAAGTAAAACAAGGAAGATTTCACAAGTGAGAGAAGCAATAAAAACAACATTAACTAACGTAAGAGATTTTATTGTTACCGTAGTCTCGGGGAAACTTTCGTTTCCACTTTTCCTTTTTTTTTCCAAGACGGTCTGCAAAATTTACTACCCGTTAAAAGAGTGAGGTGTAAGTTCCCGGAGTCTACTGTTGAATTCACCTTTAATTGAAGCATCCCCCGAGCGACACAATCGAAGTGTCCGTACCAACGATGCTGCCGTGAAACGTGTACATTTTTAATCGATGGCTTCATCAAAAATACATATTAAGTTTCTCCCGCTTATTTCAATCGAAACTCAGTCATAATTTCTTGCATCCCACCGCTCCGTTCGATGATTGCATTACAAATTAATGAAATTCGTGAATAACAGAAAGCAATTAACACCGCGCGATCGGAGAATATTCGGAAATTCATAAACAAGAATTGTCGCGTTCTGGAAAGTGTCACGGTCCGATTATTCCCGTAAAATAATACCTTCACCCCAGGGAATACTATAATTACCATTATTCCCACGAAAATTTCTTTCGAGCAACACACTTTACCATTCGTCCCTCTAATAATACATCCCATTCACGTTTCCCAGCGTTTTACTAACGAACTACTACTGTATCCTTCTAATCGTCGCTTCCTATAAAGAAAAAAAAGTGTCCGGTTCCTTCGTTCGGAGGTGAATCTCTGCAGAGAGGCTTTTCCCACCAAGTTTCACCGTTTAAACGTCGTTAATTCAGCGCACCTATGTGCCAGTTCGCCAATCCGACCCGTGAAAAGTTTTCGGGGTATTCGCGATTGAATAATTCACGAACGACGCTGGTTTCCGCCGGTAGGAAAGTGGAACGGGATCGTGACTATTTTAATTAATTGTTTAATAATATATTCCGGGTGTAGGCTATATCCATGGACCTCTCTCCCTCTCTCTCTCTCATTCTCCGTGGCCCTTATATACCCGTCGTAGAACCGTTGTCCGGAATTCCGTCCCCGGCGACCCTCAGAAATTCATGCGATTGCGGTGTATAGTCGTACACACGATACACCCACGTATGTATGTACATATATACATACATACATAGATAGGAACACACGAAAGACGAGAGGCGTTCGGGCCGACGACCACCTCTGAATTTCCAGCGTTTTCTTTCGTGTCGGATGCTCTTTTCGTCTGCGACGCTGGACGGCGCACTTGCGGAATCCGATATCTTGCGTGGAATTTCGCGAATAAAGTTTGACCCGGACAGTTTTAACACCGGTATACATCCTTTGACCCGTTTTAATGAATTCTCTGCGGGTCCTCGTAAGTCGTCGGCACCGCGTGACTTCCGTTTTCATTTCCCATACCCCCCCCCCTCCAGGGTTGTTATCGCTTATTCGTTTTTCTATCATTTAGAAGAAGAGTTATTTCGAATGGATTGTTATTTTGAAAACGATATCGATCCCCGTTAATGAAACACAGCCACGAGGAATTCACAATTGAACGTCGTCGGACATTTAAACAAAGCGAAACGTGAATTTTTGATTACCGCGTATAAATCAATTCGCTGTATACATACATAGTATACAGCGGTAGAAATCCCTTCCGTATCTATAAATATATTATTGCGAATCATTCGGCTGATATTTTGTGTGATCGGGGCAGATGCGTCGTATGGATGTCTGCCGTTGTATAGATAAACAGGTTATAGGTACGTTGTAGGCCGAATCATCGAAGGCATTCGAACGGAATAAAATGGAAAATATCGAATATTAGCTGAATTCGAACGGTACGGTTCTCGATTTATCGGCCGTTTGATTCGCTCGTTTCTAAAGCGGTAAAACGGAATCAACGGAATTACAGATTTGGTTTGAAAACACGCAGATTTTAATATACCTACGTAAACGTTTATTTTACAAATGATTCCCGACGTAATAGTAGAACATAGTATGTATCCCGCGTTACGATTTATAAATATACAAACACACGTAACGACTGTCAAACATTTACAAAACTTCTCTCTATAATATACATACTACTTATTTTATGTAGCAACGAATGATAAACATTTTCGAGAATCACTTGATAAAATAAATAATCATTTACCTATTACCCGTCTGTTTAAGTACTCGCTGTTTAACGATCTCATTGAACACACTTCGTGCGACCGATCGTTCGGGGACCTCTCTACGGTGATACGGAGTACACGTGAGGTACTTTCGCGTGGACCGTATCTAATTTTCCGGAAAATGCCGCTCCGCCCTGGCGGTTCAATTAAAGCGGAACCAACGTATTGCCGTTCTCTTACGTCTGTCCCGTAGTAGAAAACGGGGAAAAAGGTAACGCCAGCGTAGACGAGACTCGTTCGTTCACGAAAATCATTGTCGTCGAAACGACGATTGTGAAGTGAAACCATTCGGTACATACTAGTTTACTTCGTTTTGATTCGACGAATGGCAGATTAACGGGACGACAACACCTAGCCGCTGCTGCGAATGTAATGGATACGACCGTGGTGATTGCCGCGTGGACAATGGCGCTTAGCAATTATTTTAAAGCGGCGCTTGAAACAATGAGAGGACTATATAACAACTTGCTCCGTATTCCAGTTTCAGAACTCGTAATAGCTCATAATAACGGCGGAGGCAGCGAGTAAAGATGAACCAAGACAAGCGTTTCCGCTGCTTCAATTCTGTATATAGGAGTCTAGTAATTTTTCATCACCGTTCGTAAGATAAAAAATAAAAAAAAAGGTTGGGTAGGTACGTGAACAATACCTATTCAAAATACGGCCGCTTTCATTCGGAGTAAGTTTTTGACAAATTTTATCTGCGAACTAGTAGACTGCGGAAAAACAATTTTGATATTACCGGGAGAGATGCTGTTTCGTTGGAAGAAATATTGTTAGGATTTGTATTGTGAGATAAGGTTTTTAATCAGCGTAAGCAAACTTTGATCTTTCCGTGGAATGACAAAAATCATTTCTCCACGACCAACGATGTCGAATGAAGAATTTTTCTAAAACTTCTTCCTTCCGTTTCCAGTTTAAAGGGGATGACTTGCTCTCGATATGTACAGTAGATCTTGAATAAACGCCCCCGGTATTCAGATACAACTTGTATGCATAAGCGACGTTAAATACATTTACATGTACAACAGTATTAACTAACAATAGCAAGTTCTTTTATTCTATCATTTCACTAAACATTCTGATCCATTCGTAGCAATGTTCTACCTTGAAAACTAACAAAGATTTCGACAAATTACTTCTGAGTCACTAATTCCTCCCTTTTCGACGAAACACTCGTCACGCTAATGATACTTTCTGCTAACAGAACGTAGTGTCGCGATGCAGAAACGAGAATCAAATATACAAAGCTCGACTTTTCTTGTTTCCGCCCGTGCGAAACGAAGCAAACGAGGCGAAACGAACTCTGATATAAACCAAGACGTTTGTGTTCTCGCGGAGTATCTGTATGTATCTGTCCGATATATACCTATACATACTTTCTACAACAAATATTTCAAGTTTACAGGCATCTGCTTACTTCATTTTCCAGGTTCAATGAGCAGCCTCTGTCTACGTATTTTCTCAATTTTGCAAATGAATCAAGCAGCGTCTCGCGAACGACGAAGGTCCTCTCTATATTATTTCGTTATTCTTTCAGGAACCCGCCCGGGCTTGTTCCAGGCGAGGCGGCCTTTCAATTTTCAGGAAGAGATCCCGGAGGACTCGTGGGACTCGACCGTGGCCGGGTCGGGGATATGAAAGATGTAAAGAAAACGACCGAGTGCTCCGTCACGGAATTTCGGGGGCCGGAACTGGGTGAAGCAATCAACGAGCGGTAATATCGTTAAAATACTTGAAGCGATCGATACGCAATCGGATTTTCAGATTAATATGAAAATCGGAGCAATAAAGCGACGCGCGCGATTTATCGGGTACCGATTGAATATCCCGATAAGTACTAATAAGGAATTTCGCGTGCCAATTGAAAACGAACGAGCGGGCATTTTAGATAAACTCGCGTCGACGGGGTTCGAGCGAATAAATAAAAAAAATATTAAATGTATTGAAAGTTTCGCGGACTATTTCGGTGTTTAGCATATATGCGCGTGTCGGAAAGTTGGAAATTTATCGACAGCGGCCGACGGGGTAGAAAAAAGTTCGGTAACTTCATTTTTTTCTTGTTCTCTTGTTTTTTTTTAACGGAAAAGCGCGGGAGTACTGAATATCTGCGAGTTATTGTAGACAACTCCGTAATTATCACGCTGTTGTACACGGACGTATAACTTCCGGATTTTGATAGTTACGGACAGCGGACGGGTTGCGAATATTGAAATCAAAATTGTTTATTTCATTCGGTAAATAATGGGATCTAAATGGTTGGACATTATCAAGCGAACGTGAAATGATATTATATATTATGTATTAATAAGTCCCTACATAATTAGACTAATAAACTTTAATCGACTGGAATCTTAGAATCGATGCCGCGAATAAAAAAATATCGCGATAAATTTTCTCGCTGCTATATTTTGTTGTGAATACTTAAACGTGAAAATAATCGGGACGTTTCTTTTGCCACGACGCGTATTTTTCTTTGCAACGATATAAGTAAGTAAGCCCATTGTTTCGTAAGAATCTATCGATAAATTTTGCTCCGCTTTTCAAGATTCCTTCTCCCCCGCTATTCGCAGAATCTTCAAGAAACTGGTTCGAGTTATTTCCAATCGTAGTAGGGATAGCAAGCCAAGAAAGATTTCGATACGAAAGATGTAGGATCAAAAGCAAAGACAAGCTGCACAGCTAGCATTTCCTTCTTTGAGTTGTCTCGAATGTTTTCTCTGCCTTTCTCCACCTTTTCATCCATTGCCAGGATAGAAAGTACGCCTGGCACCGGATCGTTTATTGTACCAGAGAAATCACTCGTCGGTTATTAAAGGATAGACCCGAAACGTACGATCCAATGAAAACTCCGAGATAATTTAATTATTCGCGCTCTGAAAACACGCTGACCGTATGAAAAATTGATCGATACAAATGCGCGATTGTTAACTGTATTATAAAGAGAATTGTTTTCGACGAAATTAATAAAACAGCCGTCGTGACGATCTATTCTACACAGAAATGGATGAATTAAATTACACGTATATTTCAAATGAACTATAGTTTGTCGATGATTTATTTGTAGAATCAACGAATTGAAAAACAATGATCAATATTAAAGAATTCCATTGTTCTAATATATTCCGTACAGTACCCTTAGAGGAGTATGTCGTCGATTCTCCTTAGCAATTCATCAGTTAATTAAGTCGAAATTCCAACTGCTGACATCAAATTCCATCGGATGCAATGTAATATTCCGGAATTCTGAATACATTCACATTTCCCTCTCGTTTCCCAGCATTTCGATTCTGGCTGTTTACAATCCCACGCTCGTTACCGTTCGAATTAATTCGAAAATCTAATGGACAATTCAACGTGACACGATATACTCCGATACCCGATATCTCGAAATTCTTCAATTCCTCGAAACACAGAAACACAGTGATCTCGCGATCCATGTATATGATATATACACATTGCATGTAGCTTTAACGATTTCCGTTTCACCTGCTTATGACCTAAAATCTATCCGGGACCGGTACTCATTCACCACTGTCGAACGTCTGAAGAGCATCCTACAAACCGTTTTCAATCAGTGATATCGTTCCGGGCAAAGAGATTCCCCGGCGTGAGAAGGATGCGCGATCAAAAGGAGAGAAAAGGAAACCGTCTACCATTTCCCTTTCCCTTCCCCCCCCCCCCCCCCCCCGACGTACTACATACATACTGCGAATGTTTTCTCGGTGCTCCATCCGTGTTTTCATCCGACCGCCACGGCGGAGGGCATATCGAGAACCGATCATCGATTGTATCGAGAGATGAAAGCGAATGAATAGTCCCTCCTTTCGACGTGGCGCCGTGGGAAGGACGTGTGCGTATGTGTGTGTAGGTTACTATATGTACACACACATTCATACATATATATACAGACCACTCGCGGGATGCTGCTCGTTGAAAAATTTCTGATATTCTCTCGGGGCGCGAGACTGCCGCATCGTCGTTTGTTGTTTCAGAAACGGCGTTACAGTGACGTATGTGGAACTTTGACGGCGACGGAGATTTCGTCGGGTCCGCGGAATTACGTGGCTGTACGTTTACCTTTGATTTTGTCGCCGCGATAACCTTTCGCGAGACTGAGAAAAAGCTTGGGAGGAAATACGAACGCGGTGAAATTGTTTTTAGCGAATGATTCGGTGATAAACTGAGTGTCTTGAACTATCGGTTGAGTTCGATGTTGGAGATTAATATAAGTGGAAGAGTATATGTCTAAATTGAACGGTGAAATCATTTTTTATAAGTCTGTGAAGAGTGGAAATTATTAAATATTGACTCGAGTCATTTTTGGGTCATCCAAAGTTCATTGGTTCATCTAATGTGGTGACGATCAATTATTAAAACACAGTTTAATGTCATAGATATTGTTGAGAAAGTTCCAAGATTAAAATTGCCGTCCAGCAAAAGGTGAAACATCAGAATAACGTTGTTTTAGTCATCGAATTCCTCCTCAAACATTAGAAATAACTTTCCCTCTATCTCCCACTTTAATAGATGTATAATCAATTAATCATATCCATACGTTCAATAGTGTCTACCAAAAATATTGAACTCCAAATAATTAACTAATCTACCATAAATTGATTCCCACATAAAATTCTGGAAAAATGTGTTCAAATTGAAATACCTTTTCTATCACACACGTTTCTATCATGGAGTCCCGGTAACATTTAAATAAACATTTTCCCTTCGTCGTTCTGTCTTTTGTCAGCCGTGCACCAGGTTTTCCGTAGTACACCGTGGTGTCATGGGAGTTGAGTAATGAGAGTTCTTGTCCGGTGACGTCCGGCTCGCCAAGAACAATTATTATTTTATAATATCTTAAGAAAAGTGGGCCGGTTTTACGTCACCGTTACCCACACCGCCGGCTTTCATTGTTTGGGGCGTTGCATGTTACAATTGAATTCGTGCTAAGTCACCGTTATTTCTACTTACGTGCGGCGGAATATTTCGACGAACACGGTTTATCCGAGATAATTAATTATCGCTTTCGCGGAAGGTTCTCTACGCCGCGGCGGTACAAACGCGGGTTTATTTTTCTGCGGATATTTCTTTTCCGCGCAAACGTTTGCGCACTTCGAACTTACAGCCGGGAATCCGTCGGTACAAAGCGGTACTTAAACAAATGTTGTTCTTTCCTTTGTTTCGCCACGACCCGCTGCGTGAAAATTGATTAAACGTTTGTTCTTCTATCACGTAATTGTGGAGCAACGATTTCCATGCTATAATTGCTCATCTTATGGTTGTGGAAGTGTGTGGTGGAAATCGTTGGAGTAAATATTGATGAATTTTTTCATATTGAAATCAAAGCGTGGTTGACGATATCGAGGTGGATGCGATTGTCATTCTTTTCGAATTTTTGGTTTTAAATCGCATAAACGGGAAGGTATTTCGGACAAATTCCGGCTGTTTTTATGCAGTCAGTATTCATTACAAATTCTCGGCGAATTTATTAATCGTTCGCGGAATGACAGAAATACTTTTTCACGGTGATAAAACAGAAAAAATCCGCATGGAAATATGTTAGGCGACCGAATTTTCGTGGCTCGATCAATAACATTGTTCGACACATAATAACCGTGCATCAAAAAAAGAGTGTTGGAATTGCATTTTTCTAAAATTACACCCACTTTAATATCCTGCAATTGCATAGAATTATTGTAATAATTGTTTCAATTAAATCTGACACTAGAAAGAATTATTATCAACTCAATCCTGCCTTAATCAAAAAATATCTATCAAAAAAAACTGAATCAAATAAATTACACATACTTATTACAATTGAAAAGCAGAAACAAGCTTGTTAAAGTTCAACAACATTCTCAAACACGATAAAACGTAAAACATTGAATATCCTCGGAACTAAAGTAAAGTAGACTATCGAACAAAAGCTGCCGGCGAAATAATACTCGTATAACAAACGCGGCGAAGTGTCATATGAAAAAAATGTTCTCCTTTCTATCAAGAATGTTATTCACCGCAAACGTTGTTCCCGACACCGTGAAATATTACGATCGAAAGACATTGTAATAAATAACCAGCGGTATTTCGTATGCATTGTGGTGGTTACCCAGAATTTCTTGACTCTACGTCGGCTGATAGCCCGACTCGATTTTACTATATTCCACGGGCTACTTTATATGATACAGGTCGGTTCGATCGTGTTCGCTATTTCCCACGAGGAGTCAACCACGCCATTTCATTATTGTTACGTTCCACTATATATATACACGTGGAATATGTTCGTCGTTGTAAAAGAACCACGATTATCATTGTTCCACGTCTTTTCATCAACGATATCTCTTTCTTAAATCGTTCGGATCTTGAGTTTAAGTAGTATAGATCGATAATAGGTCAGACGTCTACCGAATGACCGTCGTAACACGGTCATCGGGGTCGCACTGATTAGAAGTTTTCCTCGTGGAGTTTCTGATGCGTGAAACCGGCATTCATACGAGGGCCCCGTCGAGTCAAGGCGGGTCAAGTCAATTTTACATTTCCGTCCGGGGTTCCATTAGAATCTCAAAGCGCACGGATTACAACGCGCAGAAATATCAAGGCCTTGTGAACTTCAAAGCGCAGAAATATCAAGGCCTGACAATCTCAACACACAGGAATTTCACGGTACGGGAGGCTTCAAAGCGCGGAAATTTCAGCGCGCAGATGTTTTCAAGGCTGGGAATTTCAATACCAACGGGTATTATATTATATGATATTTTATTTCACGATCTTTAAACTATGGAAACGGGACGGATTAAATTCACCCAGCGTTCAAAAGACGGGGAAAACTTCGATCGATACGATCCGAAGTACATACTGGAATTTTGTTTTTCAAATAAATAAAACAATGACTAACGCGTCGATGCTCGTTTATTTAAACTGAATGTGTTAAAACTGTCGATATAATTGCAATCGACTCTTCGGACAATGGAATAAATGTTCCGAAGTGTTGCATTTGATATAATAAATATAACACGTGGAAAATAACAAAGTGTCAATATTAAAAATCTTTCTATTCTTTCGCATAATTTTTTTCTGCTCTTTTTAACTATTGTTCTTCATGTTCTCTAACCTACTCTCGAATCAGAAATGTTTTCTGCGAACGGAAGTATCTTGTACATACGTATCGAACACTCGATGTCAGAACGTTAAGCGGATTCAGCTTTATTAGACCACTCTCTTTCTCTCCCTCTGTCTCTCCCTCGTTTCTGTAGAGTGCCGCATTTTTCGCCGATTACCTTTGTTTGATAAAGGAGCGAAAATCAATGAACGTCGAATAGATTGCGCGGGGACGTTTTTTATGCGACTTCAAAAAAGAATAGCTTCCGTATTTGCCGGGTATGTTTGTATGCCGGCGATTATCTAGGGATTCGCCGACCCGATTTTGATGAAACTTTCGCTAAATGAATCTTCGTGTTCGGGGGAAGGTTTTGGGTAGACTCGTATCAGGGATTCTCAATTGTCTGCACGGTAAGGATTCTGTTGAGACTCACTGAAATGATTTTAATAATGGTTACTACTAATTTTATGTCGGTTAAAAATGGCAGAAAATTATTATTTTATCCGTAGATTTACTGATTTGCTTGTGTAAAACAATCGTCAATAGATGGATTAATAGTAGCACTAGAGAAGGTTTTTGATAATTTATGCTTTCGGTAAATAAATAATGGAGTAAGTCGAAAATATGCAGACGTTGACCCACATTTTAGGTAGAGAGAAGGTCTATTTAATCCTATATGGTAATATTCGTAAATTAATAATAATCAAGTGTGAATTTACTATTCAATAATTCAATTCGTAATTACAGTCTGTTCGATATCGATATTACCGAGCAAAGTTTGTATATTTAAAATAACTTCATCGTTTTTCTATTCCACCTACGTAATCTGTATCTATCAGAAATTAAAATTTTTAATTAACAGAAACAGTTATGTCGTTCTCATTATTTCACAAATTGTGAACAGGTGCAGATTGGCATTTGTTTGCAGATTCTTATCTTACTGTATCGTAATAGCTAAAAAAATTATTCATTCGACTGTCGTCAGATCTCGTTGAACTCTTCTTGAATTATAAATTCCTAATCCATCGGTTTAATTTTGGTCGAAATTTCCTTGTAGTTCCTAAGTATTACCAGAATATTTTCTCGCGATATGACGTCACAAACACATATCCAATACCACAGAATCTCGCTGCATCTACTATCATGCATTCCCGTTACTTTGGTCGATTTTTTATGCAGAAATCATCCGAGTCTTTCCCCTCACCAGCTGTCTAATCTCTCATACGTTCCCGTTACGTCAACCGATTTTTGATTCAGAATGAAAGGCTCTGTGCAACACTGTTGGACCGTGATCACCTACGTTCGCATATTTTCTCGATAAATTAGTCGTACTGTGATTAGGATGTTACGCTGTGATAGAGCATACGAAATTTCCCCGTGCAAAATATCTTACGTAATCATATTCTCCTAATACTCCAGTTGAATTTCAATCGAGAGTTCAACCCGAGAATATATGACCCGGAACTTCTTGGAACATTCTGTTATCCTGGTAATGGCAGCTGCTTTTCGCCGAAAATATTCAAGAATACACGAACAGGGTGACGGGAACATCTCCAGCTTCGTTTGAATGTGTTGTTCGCGCGCGCAAAGGAAGTTTGAAGTAGATTTTTGAATATTGCGCGGTATAATGAATGAGGCTTCAATGGAAAGTTAAACAATCGAGGCTGGCTATAAAAATGGGCTATTTTACATAGAATATTGCGGATGTTTGAAATATTTCGACAAACACGTGAAAATGTACTTGAAAGAGGCACGAAGTGTGTAATAACATTTGTTTCGTTGCTTTCCGGAAATGGATAGAATTTTAGTAACTAAAAAGCTTCCTGTCATATTTACTTTTTCGCACTTACCGATCGTTTTGTTTATCTACCTGAATGTAGATAAATATCGCGATGAATTTTCGCTAAAATGATAAAACTACCCGGCGGGCTGTCATGTTATTTTGCAACTCGAAGTTCAACATAGCAGGCGGAGTTTGTGAAACCCGTTCAGTGGCGGTGTTTTTTGATTTTGAAATCGGCATTGTGAAACTCGTTTACACTGATTAATTAGACTGTTCAATTAGAGCAAAACGGCGCGGTTGTTTTTAACTTTGATTTTTCGTTCTTTCAGTGAATAATGAAACACGGTGTTTCGAGTAGAAATAGCGTTTCGTTTGCCTAATCAAATTGAAACGACTAAAATTTGTCAAACGCCGGATTAATTTTGTGTGTCACTGTATAAACCGGTTCGATTATACATATTTATTAAAACATATTATAATTACTCGGGATTGATTATCGTTTACGAATTTAAAGCAGCACGTTTGCCCCGGTGAACAAAAGCTATCGGGGCCAATAAAATATCGTTTACAATTATTTATGTAAGACAGTAAATATAGGACGATATAATTCGGTCGATCTGAAAATTACGATCAGTTCGTTTTTTCCAGTTTGATTACTTTTTTTGCACGGAATGAGGGAAACATCACGAATGTCAAACACGAAACAGTGAAAGTTCGCAGCTAACAACACAAAAACGTATTATTTCCGAAATAACAAACATTTTTAATAAACGTTCGTTTCACGGCAGAAATGTTTAATATTTATCCACGTATTCGATACGCACATCAAGTAGAATTGAATAATTAAATTTCCCGTGCATCTGCTAATTTCAGTGGAAGCTATAAAAACGTTTTTCACGGATTTCCATATTTTCCGATCATCCGAAAATTCTCCGACATCGATCGATTGATTGCAATACAGGAAACATAGGCGTAACTTACGATCCAACGAAACAATAATTATTTTATCACTAACACGTGGACGTTGCTGAACGAAACATAATGGCAGTTTTCCGAACCGAACATAATTTTCGTTCGGATAATTACGATCATTGTCATATACCGTACCGTCCGATTCCACCTAAGTGGGATAATAGTTGATCACTTTTCGTTACCATCAATAACCCATAAATACCAGTGGTAGAGTAATTCAATTAACGATGTTTATTAAACTCCGCCAGGAAAGCCTATTTTTGCGAAATAATCGCGATGTCGGATAACGAGGGTTAATCGTGTCAACTTCGACAAAATGTTCATTAATTCTGGAATTAAAGTCTACCCACGCGACCGCACACGCCCTGCATATTTATCGGGGCGCCACTGTCACTTCTGTACATGTGTGCGTTCGTGCGTGTGCGTATGAGTGTGTTTTTTTTTACCTCGTTCACCGGATATCCTTTCCGAAACGATGTTTATGGTTATTGGATATCAAAAACATACGATATTTCCTGTTCCACCCTACGATTGTTCTTACCCCCTTTGTGTTGGGTATTTATCGAAATTTAATTAGTGAATTAATTACATTTCCTCAGAAAGCAAGAGACGTTCCACGTGCAACGTTAAACCCGAATGGTTTCGTTACTAATTTCTCTGTTAATCTGCTTCCGTAATTTACGGTTCCGCTTACGGTCGTACATCTACGTGTGTGTATGTATGTTTCATTTTCCTTTTAAATAATTGATTCCGTACCTTTTCGGTATACTTGGCTTTAAATAAATTACACGCCCGTTATTGATTCGCCCACGAATTGTCCATAGATTTATGTAGATACGTTTTTTATTGAGCGATCCTTATTGTATCCCGCCCACGTGATTATTTCGTGTCTGATTGTTCGGTAACATGAAGACATCGGAATTACGTGCCTTCAATTTCCATGAAATTGATTAATTATCGTAATCGAGTTAGTAAAACGCTACGTCCAGCAGGAATGTCGAATCTCTGATCACTATTACCACTTCCCGATGAAATAAAAAGTTCCAACTTGACATTCAGGTGGCAGAGAAACTTTGAACATTCAAAAAAATTCCCATCAGGAGAGAGAGAGCGTAAAATCGCAGAGTTTCGAGTCACTTTCGAAAATTTCGAAAATTCCACTTGCCGCAGAGGTGGATAGTTGAAATTCGTTGGGAACACAGACAAAGTCGACGCGCGCGGTGGAAAAATTGAAAAATTCATGCAAAAGGGATCCGTAAAAGTGGAAGCAACTCCGAAGGGTTTGAACAAAACGAAGGGCTATATTCCATAGTAGTTTGATAATCAAATTGTATTTATACCGGTGCGATGATTAATGCAGTCGGCGGTGCGATTAATATCGTAAAAATGAAAATGATAATTTCGTTCTTACATAATGAATTCGAAAATTTATTTCATACGTTAAACGCGGATCGCGTTGGGATTTATTTTTGACTATGAATATAAATGTAACGATTAAAATGTGCGCATTTCACACCGGTCATGTGAAACGGGACTGAATATTCATAGCGCTTGCATATCAATACATCTTCTTTAACGCGGTTCACATTTTCGTCATTTTCGACATCATCGATTTCCGTTAATTCGACGAAAAAGGAAAACGTTATCGGAGCAATGATGTTCGACGGAATTCATTTCGCGAAATACTACTTCGGTTCTTGAATCATTTAATTTCGCCCTTTGTACCTCACCCGCGTGCCGACAACGCGTAGAACGACTATACCAGCATTTTCAGTTTTATTCTCGATTTCTTCAAAAGAAATTAAAAGTATCATGAAGTCATCTCTTGCCAAGTAATCGTATAAACTTTGTCGTGACGTATAATATATTATTTAAATTCCATGACTTCTACTTTATTTGTATGGTAATAAAACTTAATTAAATATTCGTTGTCACGAAACTTCTCCTATCTTTCGAAAATGATATTTCTACGGAATAATACTGATTACAACCTACCCTTTGTAACAATCACAGTTCGTCAGATCATTTGCAGTTTGGATTTTCGATATGTTTATCACCCGAGTGCTGTAATTTTCCTAAAACACTTTGTAACAATTATTCCGTACAACGGAATAATCACAACTCCAACGATATCAGAATGCAATTAATTAAATAACGCGATGTATAGTGTCAAACATACCGTGGATACACACACGGTCGACAGCTAAAGATGATTAATAATTTACATTAAATTCATCACCCTAATAATTTTCTATCGATTTCACTTCATATTTTACCCTTCGCACTTTACTCTCACAACATCTCTTTCCAAATTCCATCTATACATCAATAAAAAAAAAACCTGAAACACCCTGTATACTCGAGCGAATCCAACAGATCAGCCACGGTGAGCTTTGTGAGCCTCTGAAAAGGACAATATCAAGATCTCGCCATTGAATCGCAAATCGCCCGTTAAATCGTGCCGCTTTCTACGGTATATACACACAAACGCGAGCTAAAAACTCGGCCGAATTCTGACGGTCCGCCACTAATTCTCAAATTAATCTCCGGCCGACCGTAGCATGGGCTGCAGTTTTACGCGGCGGCCGCTGCAACTTTCAATTCGTTATCGTCTCTCGTTTCGTTTGCCGGTGAATAGATCGAGGGCCGCACGCGAGTATTTATCGCGAACACGAAGCCGATAATGGAGAAACGGGGGTGTGTGTTGCAACCGGTACGTATAGGAATCGAAAAAAAAACCCACCCTCGTGGAAAACAAAAGGAGATTAAAAAAAAATGGAGGGAGAAAAAAAAAATAGGATGAGTCTGGTCTTCGCAGATGCTGACAGGATTCGGCACAGAATTCAATCGGGGTCCCCACTCTTCCCGTTTTCCTGTCTCTTTCACGGGTATTTCGCAACTTTCTCCCGTCGATTTTGCTATTTTCTCTCACTCGGTCTTTCTCTTTTGCTCTCTCTCTTGCTTTTTTTTTTTAATCGCGTTCCTTCGTTGTACCCGTTGATTTCTACGCGGTAACTGCGGTCCAACTAGCACTCGAACTTTCGGAAACGCCAATGCATACCACGAACGCCCGGGGTTTTCAATGAAGCCAGGAAAAAGCCGGGCACGTCGAATCGAATCGAATCGAATCGCAGCCACGTTTGATCGAACGCTCTCCCCGTGCGATTACGATATAAAAAATCGAAGATTCTATCCGCGGACGCGACCGTTCGACGCCGTTCTACGCAGGTAGGTACTTCATAGGTACCTTCGCCGGAAGTGAAATTACACGAACGACTCATCAGAGTTGTTAATTACGTTGTTGTTATTACCGGCGCACCGGAAGTGTAGTTTTTAGAGTTTTAATTTCGCGTGCAAACACACCGGTGCGTCTGGGAAAATGGAAATTAAAAATTGTCCCGGGGCGTCGGGAGATATTTCCCCGGCCGAGAGACATTATTTCGACGAGATGTATTATGAAAGCCGCTAGTAAGTATTCCTGCGGTACTGCTTATAACGACGAATCTTCCGTCCTATGATTCTAACGACTCCACCGAAAGGAGGGAGCAAAAGAAAAACACACACACAAAAAACGATGGTAGATCCGCGGTGAATCACTGGGATTGAAATTTTCTACGTAATTACGAGGACTTTATTTGAAACATGATCGGTAAATGTAAATGGGGAATATTAAAATACGTCGCACAATTTGCACAAACAAAAGTTTAATCCCTTCCGTGGTGGGGGGAGGGGAGGGGGAGAGAACAATTCCGTGTCGAGAAAAGGACGTACCTTCGCCGGGGTAAAATTCATAAATTATGATAAAATTCTAGCCGGAAAAATAATGTACAAACAAACTGCGTGTGTGCTTTTAGCCTGTACATTAAATTAATAATAAAATATAATTCCCGGCATCCGCATTGAGCGTATGATAATCAATATTACACTACAAATATATGGTAAGCACGAAATTCTAGCGGCTTAAAATGGTCGTGACCTTTTCCCCCCGGCCGTAAAATACTACCGGCGATATAATAAACCTGCGTAGAGGGAAAAAATATAATTTTACCGTATCATAAATTACGATGAATTTTAATGTTGAGAATTACCCGCGCTCTTTGCCCGCGTGCACGTTTCTAGTAATGTATAATTTTTCTCTTTTGAAAATAGTTCCCTCGCCGGCGTGTCGTAAATGCTGCATTCAATTTGATAGCAATCGATTCGACGATCCTGGACGAGATAGCAGCGATTATAAAATTTCTAACGGTGAAAATTACGTTTCCCGTGGAGTTTCTGTTCGCGGTGGATGCGCGAAATTTCATCGCGACGGCGCGCAGCGGAAATTTTACAACAAATGGCAAATGTGTTCCGCCCTTGCTACTGAAAATAATCCTTTATGTTTAACCCAGACCTTTTTTTTTACTGTGAAAGATATCCAACCGTGCCTGGCATACTCGTTTTTTATCGGGTGGCAAGACTCTTCGCCATGAGGTAGAATCTGAATAAAATATCTACACGAAATTTCACGTTTCACCCAAGTACACATGAATTAAATACCTTAGCAAAGTTTCATATCGTGGTATTTCCGATGAATTGAATTTTCCGGCGACAAAACTACAGGAACGAAAGAATCACAGAAATGGAAAGTTATCGAAGGTCTACCGTAATTTCATCTATTATTTAATCGATTTAATTAACGTACAATCCTGACCCTTTAACAACGTCGACAGACAAAACATCGAAATTAAAAGAGATTTTTTTACATTTTCAAATGACTCTTATTAGGTAAACGTTAGAACTCACCGGTAAGTTCAAATATTTCCCAAAATTCGACGACATTACACCAACGGTGTATACATATATCTACAATCGCTGAACGTGCAGCGATAAATTTGATCATTTCCACCAAGCTATATCCGTTTTTTGCGATTTCGAGCCCCAGCAACTGAGAGCCTAGATCAGCATTTTTCACCGCGCTATTGGCAAGCCACGTCTAAACACGTGGACCACGACATTCGCCGGTTACACACGCTATTTAAATCTTGTCAGCGACGCGATCGTAAGATCCTCCAGAGAAAGACAATACGCCGTCGATAGAATATTGGCAATATATCGGCGGGAAAAATTGAAATACGTGCCCCGTGTCTGAATACAAAAGCTCGCGCCAGCTCCGCGCGTTTCCCTTTGATCGCGGTATTGGTATCGAGATCAAATCGCTTTCTGATCGGCGATACTCTTGATCACACACACACACACACTCACTCGCCCCGGTGGCTCTAGTTTCTGGGGAGGGGGGAGGAGAGGGGAGGAAAAAAAAATTTTTTTCCAGATGGGCTTCCGCCTCCGTGAAAACGCGCGGCTGTCGCGATTCCGGGCAATTGCAGTTGTCGGTTGTGCCCGTATGAATGTCGTGAATTATTTAACAATTGCCATTTCCCCTCGGAAGACACGGAAAGGGGGAGGGGGAACGGAGGCGAGAAACAATATTGGCAGAAGGAAAATGCGATATCCGTATCGAATTTTAATCCGCTGGAATCCGGTGTGACGCGTGCGGAGAAATCCAGCTGCCGGGATCCTGGTGGACGAAATTTCCTCGTTGACGGGCCTCCTCCTCGATTATCTTTCTATTGTGTTACCCGTTACGTTACGGGAAGTTTCTTTTTCTTTTTTTTTTTTACGATCACCCTGGGTTTCGTGGTTAACTGCTGGATAACTGTTCGAGAAGGGGGAGATAATATAATCGATGTTTCGAGAGCTACGCTGGCAACGTACCCCGTATGCATCGCCGCGGATTTCGAGGGATAATGGTACAATATTTTCTTGTTTCGCGCAGATGTTTGATATCGCGAAATATATTGCCGCGAGAGAGAGAGAAAGAGAGGTAGAGAGGGAGAGAGAGATTTCTTTACGCGATCGCGATGCAACGTTACAAAAACGAAATGTGTGTTTTAAAGAGAAAACGCCGCCTGGAAGGAATGTTTACGTTTTCCCGTTGCATTAATATTTTTTTAAAATGTATTATGCAACGCGAGTCTTTTCGTTCTCGCGTCAGATGGATTTGTTAATGGGTAATTCTGTATGCCGGTTTATTGCAGGTGTAATATTCGTTTTTTTACATGTTCCGTCAGGAACGAACGAGTGGAAATTCAACTTGCTAATGAAAGGTTTTTTGTCGGGAATCTTAAGCCCTTATTTTTAAGGGACACAGACCCAGGCGGTGTACCGATAGATATTTTTTTGAAAATCATTATCCACAAAAGCATCGAAAATGCAAAGCTATGGGCCAAGTACAAGAGAATGTTACATTGGAATAGGTTGCTCATTAACATAAACTGTATTTTACACAGGATTTGAAATCAATCAAATGTGAGCAAGTTTGATTGATTTCAAATTCTGTGTAAAATGCAGTTTATGTTAATGAGCAACCTATTCCAATGTAACATTCTCTTGTACTTGGCCCATAGCTTTGCATTTTCGATGCTTTTTGTGGATTCTTTCGTCATTTCCGCAAATTTTTAGATATCGACCTGAATCTTTCACTGTCTTATTGGGCTTCGAATTCCGCGTCCAACACGTCCCGGATCGTTTTAATATCTCAATCATTGTGGAAATGGCGAGCAAATTACGAAAATCGTGAAAAATCCTCAAATCCAGGCGGTTTTTTGAACGGCATTCGCTCAATTTTTGAGATAGCCGTCTGAAACTTGTACCATTGTTTTAGTTGGGAAATTCTACGCCAGATCAATATATAATAGTCGTACTTTTCGAAAATTTAATTTTTCGCAAAAATCTGAAGGGGGTCAGGATTTTTTGCGATTTTCGTAAATCCATCGCCATTTCTACAATTTTTTAGATATCAAAATAATTCTTTCACTGTCTTATTCGGCTTCGGATTCCGCGTCCAAAATGCCCCGGATCGTTTTAATAGCTCAAAAATTACGGAAATGGCAGGCGATTTACGAAAATCGCGAAAAATCCTGACCTACCCCCTTCAGATTTTTGCGAAAAATTAAATATTCGAAAAGTACAACTATTATAGGTTGATCTGGCGTAGAATTTCCTAACTAAAACAATGGTACAAGTTTCGGGTCGCTATCTCAAAAATTGAGCGAATGCTGAACGAAAAACTGCTTAAATTTGACGATTTTTCGCGATTTTCGTAATTCTTCCGTCATTTCCACAATTTTTTAGATATCAAAATGATTCTTTCACTGACTTATTCGGTTTCGGATTCCGAGTCCAAAACGCCCTGGACCATGTTAATAGCTCAAAAATTACGGAAATGACGAAGGAATTACGAAAATCGCGAAAATTCGTCAATTTCAACCAGTTTTTCGCTTGCCATTTCCACAATTTTCAAGATAGCGACCTGAGACTGGTACCATTGATTTAGTTAGGAAATTCTACGGCAGATCAACCTATAATAGTTGTACTTTTCGAAAATTTAATTTTTCGCAAAAATCTGAAGGGGGTAGGTCAGGATTTTTTGCGATTTTCGTAAATCACTCGCCATTTCCACAATTTTTGAGATATCAATCTGATTCTTTCTGCATCTTATTCGGCTTCGGATTCCGCGTCCAAAACGCCCTGGATCACTTTAATAGCTCAAGAATTACGGAAATGGCAAGCGATTTACGAATATCGCAAAAAATCCTGACCTACCCCCTTCAGATTTTTGCGAAAAATTAAATTTTCGAAAAGTACAACTATTATACATTAATCTGGCGTAGAATTTCCCAACTAAAACAATGGTACCAGTTTCAGATCGCTATCACAAAAAGTGAGCGAATGCCGACTAAAAAACTGGTGGAATTTGACGATTTTTCGCGATTTTCATACATCGCTCGCCATTCGCGCAATTTTCAAGATATAAAAATGATCGAATATGTTTCGAATGCGCATTCTGAACCTTAATTTTACGAAGCTTGATGTCAAAAACGTAACGTAACAAACATTTCTAATTTAATATGTTAACAATCTGGATGTGTGTGAGAGGAAATTTCATATACTAACATATATAAAATCTACGTTATCGGCAGAAAAATTATCTCGCATGGTATGAAACATATGTTAGGGTTTGACACCGGGCTGCGTGACAGGCTGAACATGGAGATGGAGATGGAGATGGAGATGGAGATGGAGATGGAGATGGAGGAGAGGAAGAAGACGATGTTTCTTACAAAAACCTCGACTTTTTAGATCAAAATATCTCGCGATTGGCTTGATGGATCTTCTCGTAGTTAGGCTTAAATTACTCGGGTGGACGTCCCCTATAAGAATATCATCATAGTTTGGGGGAAATATGCGGATTTAATGCCGTTTGAATACCCCGAAAACCTCGATCTAATTCTTCCGGAAAAGAGTAGTTCAGGTCTACCAGTCGGGAACTCTTGTACTTGGCCCGAGTCAAGACCTTAACTCTTGATACATTAATGGAAGTACACAGGATCTCTCTGATTTCATCCTTTCAAATTTCGGAAACTTCTTTCCGTACACCGAAATGCTTTGTTGAAAAAAATGTTCGGAAAGTATGAAATATGAAATTTAGAGGGAAATTACCAAAAAATTCATAGAATAATAAATTTAATATTATGTCAGTTTCCCGGGAGTACAGTCGGACTGTGATTATTCTTTCAGATTTCATATTCCTGTTACATTTAAAAACACACCCAGCCACCCACACATGTATTCGTTCAACAAAGTTTTGAAACAATCCTATCTTTTTTTTTTCCTCGCGGAATGTGTGCCAGGAAAAAGCCCGGAACACGCTGTGTATATTCCACGCTCGTGAAAGAGCCTTTCGGAAGAAACGGAAAACTAAATGGAAGATTCGAGTTCAATCCGTCGACGGCGGCGATTGCGAGCCCGGTTTTTAATTAGTCAAATGTATTTTCAGAATGATGTTTCGCTGCTTTTTGCCCGGATATGGTGAGATATCGCCGGCCGCGGTGGATAGAGCGGCTAAGTTCCCGCGGAATTAATAATTGCCTTTTGATGAATTGCACACATTATACGTACCGTTACACGGTAAGAGTTTCAGTTTCGCGGCGCCGCGAGGACGGATTAATCTTGAGGGTAACGAGGATTTAACGGCGGCCAAAACTTTCGGAAGTTCAGCAAGTCTTCCGTGTCCGTGTGCGGCAAGTCGCAGCAGTCACGTGCTCGGTTCGTGGCTACGGGTCAAGACCCCGGTTTGCTTTTACGATTGTTTCATTCGTTGAAAAAAATATATATATCGCCTAGAGCTAACTTCCTGGAGGATTTTAGTTAATTACAATGGGAACCTCGTATATGTATACGTATAAAGGATCATTATTCGCTGTATCGTAGGGACGAATTGAAAAGCTGTCACATTTCCCGCAGAATTCATTCACTTGCCGGGCGACAAAGTAGATAATCGAAAACCGTTCCCCGATGAAAATTCGAATTACACTCGGTCGGACGGTAACGCGTAATTACGCGCTCTCCGTAAACCAGGTTAACATTAAAAAGACAACAAAAAAAAACGTAATTTCCGAAACACTAAACTTTCGCCACTTTGTTAACCGACGTCGTACAAACTGTACTCGATTTTCTATTACATCCAAACCTAGGGGGGGGGGGGGTGGGGTGGTTAACCTTTGACATTCGGATCGACGGAATTAAAACCTCGTTCACGGTTTTTCGCGGCTCGTATTGTAAATACGTACACTTGGGAAACAGTTTTACGGTAGCGTTATAGAAACAAATTTCCTACTCGGAACCGGTCAATGGGCGTTCAATAGCGTGGAAAACGTTGCCGGACGAGTGCAGTTTCCCCGTTAATACACCATCATGTTTTCCTACGAATAAAGGTATTGAATTCCATAAATGGACGTCACCGGGGCGAAATGAACACCCGGAATATAAACCGACGACACGACGGAATCACCGCAAACCACCGCGATCTGCCCTTGTCACACGGTGGTTAACAACCTCGGACCTGGGGGGGGCCTCTCCACCACGGTTCTTGTCTCTCCATCTCTTGTCATCCCGGTTCTTCGCGGAGCGAATGGATATCCTTCACGGGTGAATAACTTGTTATGGTAGGAGAAATAGAAGGCGGCGTTCACGTGTTTAGCACGCGTTATCGCGTACACGACATCCGACGCATTAACGCCTGACGTTTATCGCTGATCCTTTTCCTGGCGGATCGGATTTTATGCACCCCACGCTAACCACCCTCCTCCTCCTCCTCCTCCTCCTCTCCTCACCCCCTCTCCGCTTTCTGACGCCGGCGGCGAATCGCGGAATTATACGTACACCCCTGTTGCGTCTAGCGCGAAATACAAATGAAGTCGATTCTAATTGAAGAATCGAATTTCTAAACGGGTAACGAAACTCGTATCGCCAGGGATTAAATGATTAGAGAACGATTTGATTAACGGAGCTAATTTTATATAGTTAGAAAGATGATTATAGGAGGAATATTATGATTATCCACTTGTCGTTGTTTCCTTATCGAGCGAAAGATTCGAAGTTAGCGAATTCTTCGACTGAAGAATCACTTTTTGGGGGAGGGAATCTTTGTTATTACACCGAGATATTTTCTCACGGGATTCGATAGCGATTTCGGCGAGATATGAAAATCTAGGGGAAACGTCCCGGTAGGATTTCCAACGTCTCGGCGGAGAATAAATGAAGCCGGGGACGTGTGCTCTTTGTTGGCACGGTTCTTCTTCGTTCTCTCTCTCTCTCTCCGTTTTTTTTGTTCGTTTTTCGTTTTTTTTTTGGTTCCTGTCTTCTTTACGTCTCTCCATTTTCGTCGGGAGCACCAAGACCCGGCCGTCCGGGTTGACACTCTTTGGGCAGTGGGGTTCGATTTGCGTCAGGGTCAAAATAATACCTGCAGCAGCTGCAACAATGGGAGTTCGTGCGAGCAAGAAGCCTGTCTGGCTAAGTTATGGCCCGTCTGACAAAGTCGACGTGGAAAGCTCCGCGGAGAGTCTGCGAAAATACGGACACGACGCCATACGTCGCGGCCAATAAAACGTCACCACCGTTGCCTTATGCATTTTCAATTTTCCCCCGGATGTATTTTTAAACCCGACGAGGCCCGCGTCTACGTAGCTTACGTTACGTACATACATACATACATACATACGTACGTACGTATGGATCATCTGTGCGAACGACAGAATAACCGACCATAAGATTCGATTCGTTTTTCCCGACAGAGAGTAACGTCGATCCAATTTATCGTCTCATATTTCCCGATAAGATCTACGGGAAATATCAAGTTAAAACAATTCCAACCGGATGTACCCCGTCAACCAGACTTTCAATCTTCGCGGAATCGTTGAATTGTTCGCAAAAGGATTTACGTCACGATCGTTGAAAGTTACGCGATCGGCTAAAGATTTTGCTGGCGAAACAGGCCCGACGGATGGGGAATTTAAAAAATTATAAAATCGCGACGGAAGATCGCGAAACAACGTAAATTCTTGACACGGGTTTTACGGGGAGTCGCGAGAGCGGGCATCGTACGCCCGTGGAACGAAATTTACTGCAGATTACCTACCAAGGGGTTGTAGACGTTTTTTTTTTTGTACAAGAAGAGACCATATCCCTGCTTTCGTAAACTGCGAGCCAGCAAGTAAGAGTGGCCGCCAGAGAGAAAGAACGTTGTTATATACTACAGAATGTATGTATGTATGTATGTATGTATGTACGATATACGATACATACATACATATTGTACACATACCCAAACGAAACAAGGTACGTACAAACACACCAATACACATATAAACACACCGAATCTCGAAACAGGAAGGGGTGTTGCCGGCAGAGGAGCAGACTACCACGCCTCCGTCCCTAAAATTTCATCCCCTGAATGATTAAAACCTAATATAGGGACACGCCTACCTAGGGGGTGCCGGTTGAACCCTCGGTGATTCCGATGCCTCCTCCCTTTTCTATCTTTGTCTCTTTACCCCATCGTGTTTCTTCGAGTATTCACTTTCCCCGATCCTCTCACTTTCTCTCTCGTTTACTTTCCTCTCTCCGTGCGTATGCCCTTCACCACTTTCCCTTATTCCCTGTCTCTTTTCTACTTGTTTTCTATTTTTCGTTTTCTCTTATTCTCCGTTTATACCGTATCTCTGGTGTTTTCTCTCTTTACTTTACGCTCTCGATGGTGACGTTTCAACGTGGTTGTCTCTCTCGTACGTACCTCTCCCCCTTGTCCCCAGGAGGGTTGAGAGACACCCTCGCAGAAATCTGCGCCTGAATTTTCACGGTCACTGGCTCCAATTTCGCTCGGCGGTTTGGCCCCAACGAGACCACGAGGGCGGATGAGAAAAGGGCGGGGTGCGGAAACCCAGCCGACTGCGGGGGATGAGGGAAAGAGATGTCTTTATTATAGGATGGACCAAGCGGTGTGTAGCAGCAACAACCTCGGTGATACGTACAATTATACGACGGTAAAATTAGAAAGCTACGGCGTTTCCCTCCGTGATTATGCAGTAATTACGAACCACCGGGTGTACGCGGTGTCTCTCTCTCTCTCTCTCTCCCACTCGTAGAATCGATATTCTTAATGAGATATCCTCTCTGGCAAATTAGTAGATAATTCCGCGACAAAAATAAGTCACTAAAGTTTTAATAAACATCGCAGCTACGTACAAGTGGTTTATAATTACGAAGGTAGAGAGGGGAGGAACGTTGCCGGAGTTATACCCGCGGTGATATTTCACCGACCGATGAAAAGTTATTACACGGGGTACGTACGTACGTGGCGAGAGAGAAACAATTGGAGAAAATTTCACTACTCTAGAATTTTAGGTTTACGCTCGATATTTTCTCCGAATTATATTCGAACGAATGGAATTACTCTACGAATTGGAGTAGATGATTTAGTCACGGTAAAGAAAAAGGAAAGACATTTAAATTGAACGGTCGACCAAAGTGTTTTATTTTTTTCTTTGTTTTCCACTGGTTGCGAGAGGTGGATCGGAATATTTTTCGGCGCGTGTCGTGGCCGGCCGGTTCCCGTGATAATTAATCGGTATCATTAAGCTAATGAGTCGGCGGAACGTCGTGCGTTTTGGGCGACCACGCGATTCCTGAATTAAGGAGAAAGAACTCAAAGGGCAGGGGGGGGGGGGAGAAAATAAACGACTTTCCGACCGCGAGTGTAACGACGACGTTTTACGAGGTCGTCGAACGACACGTCGAACCGACGGGGATCCCGGGGATGCGACATCGACGCCGATATGCGAGACGACGCGAAACATCAGAGGGTTTTTCACCGGCTGCCAAGAAAATTGAGTTCTCAATTATTCAACGCGATGCATCCTGCAGTCTATATCCTTGAAAGAGCGGAACGTTCGTGCTGAGCGATAGCTGCTAGTGGTAGCGGGAAAGTGGTTTCCGCGTTTCTTTTCATGTCTTTTGTTTGCTGCTCTTTTACGGATATCCGTTGGCCGAGACTCGAGCTTCGAAGCGTTTTCGAAATGCCAGCTGATCGATTCGCATGTTTAAAAAGGAATGACTGCCGTTCGATTTCAAACGGACCGAAAACCATGGGACGTCCGACGATGAAACTGTATGTGTGTGTGTGTGTGTGTGTGTGTGTATGTACATGGGGGTGGGTATAATGTAGAATGTGTGTTCGTAAAATTCCTGTCGACGTGGACAAATAAAAAGAAGAAGAAAAAAAAAAAGAGAAAAAATAGAACGCTGTTTATACCGTTTGTATCCGGCACTTTCATTACGGATGATTATTTTGATAGTACAGGTTGGAGTGACGCCAATTTTATTAAAGTGCTAGTCACCCTAATGAGGGCGTGTCCGAAACAAAAAAGAGAGAGGGAAAAAAGTTGAGAAGTCGTAGAACTAGAGATAGTCGATTATCCCGTCGTGATTCCGACTTTTTGTTGGTTCAACAATCGCGCTTTTTCGCGATAACAATAAAAGTTTCCATTACATTCAAGTTGGTAAAATCGCGATGCTCGAGGTCCTCCCTTTCGCTCTCCTTCTTTCTCTACCTGTCTCTCTCTCTCCCTCTCTCTCTCTCTCTCTCTCTCTCTCTCTCTCTCTTTCACTCTCTCACACACTCTCTTTGTGTGCGATTGGCTACTTTGAATTTAGAAACGTTATTTGAATTCATGAAATCGTTCGTATTGCGAGAACGAAAGGACGGAACGGTTTCTGCAGTTTCTTCGAAGGTACGCTTTTGGGATTTTATTCGGTTTCATTGTCGGCAATTGATAATTTCTCTTCTGCCGTTTCGCCATTAATGTGACAAAGGTAGTCGGATAATTCAGCGGAACGAGGATATTCATTTTCCGCGCTAGACAGGAAATTTGTATTATCGTTAATGGTACTCGTCTATGATAAAATCGATATCAGTATTGCACAAAAAAAAAATGTATATATATATATCTATATGTATACATATATATACTTTATCGTGAAATTTTCGCTACATTCTCTTTTAGCTGGGAAAACTGGAAGTCCGAAAAAAATCGCGTAAATTTGCGGTGGCTCTGGATTGGAAAACGTAATTTAAATTCATGAAATTGTTCGTCCCACCGCGGTACGAAAAAGCTCTTTTTATTTTTCACCGGAGAAAGTGGCGTTCGCGTTTTCTTCGCTATCTCTCGTTCGGCATTTCATTAAGTCTCATTAACGTGACAAATTTAGTCACTTTTCGATGAACACATACTATACTCGTACATATACCTCCTCTGACGCTAGTGTATGGGCGAATAAATTAAACTAGTTTCGACCAATAATATTCTTCTCGTAATGGTGACAAGCAACGCCGTTAATCAAATGAAACTGGTAATGGAATAACCATGGAACAATACAATTCACGTTGCATTTTCGGCTGGCAAAATAGCGATCGTACGAAGCAGGCAGAACAAAAAAAATGTTGCCACGTTTGCCACTACTTCTCGATTGGGACACGCAATTTGAATTCGTGAAATTGTTCGTCACGTGACGAACGAGAACGGACAGCCGTCCGCATTTGCGTTGACATTCTCCGTTTAGAATTTCATTCAGATTCATCCCGGCTAGTCGCCATTTCACTTTGAAAAGATATGTGACGAGCTTGGCCGATTATCTCGTCACACGAGGGTGATTTTCCATCTGATGGGTTCATCCAGAAATAACGTTTTTACTGGCTCAATTTTATTCCCCACGCTGAAGGGAGAGCGGATTCCGATACAACGGAAAATAATTTTCCGCCAACTTCTGCGACATATTTCCCTTTCGAGGTAACAACGAAACGGAAAATATTTCCTCGAACTTTTTTCCTTTTTCACGTACCATTACAAGTTGTTGGGCGTAGAAATAAGTTTTTGAGGGAGTTTATATTTGCGACACAGATATTATGTATAATACATAGATATAATGAAAATTAATGCACTTGCTAATTAAAAATTCTTTCGTAATTGAAACAAAATAGAAGAAAGATTAGAATTTCAATGATGAGTCGAACCGAAGTATTCTTCGAATGTCACGTGAAAAGGAATATCACAACGGGAAGTAGCAAACAATATCTATTTTATCGAGGAACTAAAATTGCACGGTGGAAACTCTGTTTGCGCACAAGTATTTACCGACATGATTTTATAAACGATATAAATCGTTCGACGATTATACGATTGCCGAGCGAACCGACGAAATTTTAGAGAACAAACAGTGCATAACCGATTCCGGCAATAATAGTTTGAATTACCAACCCTCCCCCAATGTGGTTCTATTTCTGAAGGAGTTCAATTATCGATTATGATTCATTATCGAATAAATATGTAACCATAATTGTTGTTCGAATTAACAAACCGATTAAAATCGTAATAATTAATACACCCCCGTTCCCGGATTATTTTCGAAGGTAAATGATCCTAGTGGGTAGTAAATTTGCAAAATTAATCATACCTCATGAAATTACATTTTTTTTTTCTCTAATCCCCTCGGTGTGCATTTTCGAACATTTTCCATTCGGGCGCAAGTTTACGCCTCGAATTTCGAACAAAACGGAAAGTTGGATCCTACGCGGATTTCATCCCACAAAGGCGATTGCTGGGAACTTTCCGGAATTTCCGGTAACTCGTAATTTTACATTTGCACCGATTATACAATCGGGGAACGTGCTCTCGCCTGCGAACGCTATCGCCGTGGCCTTCTCGTCATTCGTCGAACGGGGGAAAAAAAATCCCAGCGTGGCAGCGAAATTTCGCAACGGTATGGTAGTTTAAAAAAAATCGCCCACGCCAACGGTGGACTCGACCGTGAACGATGATTTTTCGCGGTTTTAAATCTCCAAGGCAAATCTCGCGGCTGATTTCAAATGGGAAAGACAAATTTCACCTGTACCAACGACACGAGATATCGTCCCGCGCCAGGTGATCGTTCCGGCAATTACTATCCTTATCATAACCCGCTTGCACTTGGTCTTTGAAGTTTCAAAGGCGAGAGATGGAATTTCACCCGACGCTCGGCCCGTTTAACTTTCGAACTAGGCGGCGACTTCGTAATATCGTCTACCACGTTTTATTTCCCGTCGTCTTTTGCCCCACTTTCCTTCGTAGTTTCTATGTTTCTTTCCTCCGCCTCTCGCAAATACCCACTCACACTGTCAACCCTGAGTTTTGCAAATGTCATTGGGTCTTAGAACTTCGTTCGCGCCCCTGACTTCCGTCGTCGATGTGACCGTGCTGGTAATTTCTGTCAGAACGATGTCCCGCGACCGATTCCGCGATTTCTTATAACGAGGGGAAAAAAAAGAAGAAACTTGATAAACGTGAGAGAGCATTCGCGAACGAACGTAACGCGATTTTTTAACGCGATAAGAATTTTCACGGTGGAATTCGGTGGCTTAGAATGAAAGATAAGGGAAAACAAGAAGTGATAAAAAAAAATTGTATCGCGGTGTAGAGAACGAAAGAAAAGACTACAAAACGTGGTGCGCGTTGTTAACCGTATCTACGGGACTACTTGTTACATTCAGGAGAATGTAATATTCTCCGTTGGTAGATGAATTATATAATCCGGAATGGCAAACGAATGCGAGTGGAAGAAGAAACTTGTATATCGGTGTTATACGGAGAACACATATCGGTACCGTAGTAGAAATTTCGAAACATACATTTGATACCGCGGCTAAACACCGAAAAGCAAATAACGTTGGTTTTATGTTTTCCATTATTTAGTTACATATATTATAAGCTATAGAAAAGCCGGTCGTTTTATCATATTACTTAGGTACTTTCATTTCTTCCTGTTACATGATCGTAATTCAATCCTTACTAACGAACATTCATGTAAAAATCATTTCCTTTCATATTATACAGAAACCTTTCTATCCTTTTTTTTAAAAAGAAAAATGTCCGCGTACAATAAGCTATTGTAATAAAAGTTCATTCGTAATTTTGTTTTCTTCTCAGCGAACCCTTCCTTTTTCCGGATTCGAGCATCGTGAGATCCTCGCAACACACACCTTTCATCCGGCTCGTTTTCAGTTAACAAAGAAAAAGGATGAAAATCGATGCCAGCAACGAACCGCGTTAAAAGTTTGCGCACGACGAGCAACACGGGCTCCTCTGCAAACAAAGGAAAACAGGAGGACGGATACGGAAAAGAGCAAACAATTCGATTCTCGCCAATCAGCATATAGTTAAACAAAAACGAGGTTGTAGCATATACATATACCGCCAGCAGCCGTCGACGGAGGTGTCGGTATTCGAATTCATGCCACCTCGTAGCCGCTTTCCCGATTACGATGGGACAATTTGCTCCGCATACATACACGCCGGGTCGGGAAATCAGTTGTGATTAAAATTAGTCGCTAAAACAACTGTTTGACCGGCGTAACGTGTCCGGTCGTACTCCGCTTCCGCTTTCGTAGCGATTCACGCTAGTGGAACAACTCGACGTTTAATCGGACCGCAAATTATAACCGGTTGCTTCGATATTCACGTGTCGATTAATTTTTATTGTTCACTCGGCGCGAACAAGTCGCGCCGAAATGAGGAAATCTGATGGTTCGTCGAACGATTTTTGGCAAATTTTTTTTAATGGATTTTTTAATCTTATGGATTTTGTAGGTATTGTATTAAACGTCGAGACTTATGTTGCGCTATTAATTTCTGTAATGGATATTAGTAGGCCACAATGTATCAAATTATGGAAATGTAGCTCGTAAGAAGATATTAATTGGATGTATAATTAATACACGGGACTATTACGCGAGACATTCCTGTAAATAATACGTTTTTCGTGATGCCTGATAATGATCGTTTGATAATTAGTTAGTGATTATTACCGGCGACGTGACTACATATCTATAAATGATGGTTCTCGTTAACCTAATAACACTGACAAAGTGTATCTCCTCTAAATATTAACAAACATATGAAATATAAAAAGTTGTTATACTTCCAAAAAAAATCACGTGAAAATCGAACGAGATGTTTCGTGATATTTAAAACAAACTTATTTCCTTAACTCTATTTGTCCGAAAGTAACAGGAGTGATTCAATTATTTCATTTAGGTGTCATGTACCTATTCTATATTATTTATTCGACAAGTTCCATATTACGTTTCTAATAAAAGAGTACAATGGACGGTTTAACAAGTGTATCTTATTTTATGATCCCAGCTCGTGATCGTTATCTGAAATGACCGGTGATTTTCAACGTCCAAGGATAATAATAGCGTGCTTCCCCTGCTTCGCTAATGAGCTTTCCGATATAGTTATTATTGGTGACAATGCTATTATGGTATCTTCAACGGAAATCTTAACTAAAGCAAGTAAAGGGGAACGTGTTTAAAGTTTATATTGTTCCGGTATCGGTTTCCAATAAATGCGTACGTGTCGTTTCTAAAATTGCACCGATGGTGGACTTAACTAACGTTACAGACACACACATACAATGAAACAACATAGATTCGCACGGACGTATAAATAGTTAAATAGATCCTTTTGCGATTAAATAAATAATGCATACTTAATCTAAAGTTAATTATGTATCGGCAAACGTTTCAAATCAAACATTTACAGAATCCTAATTAATTATTACATAATTACATTATTAATCAATATGTATAGAATTATTTAAATACGTGTTTATCCGGAGAATGAATAAAGAACTAAAAATGTTACGACTTGGTTGTTGAAATATGTCTGAAGAAAATAATTAATTCGCCAACCATGAAAATCATATTCCCATATACATCCACGGTTTATTAATTAGCCGATATTTCTCCAAGCAATTATACTCTAATATCCACCCCCGATATCACGTAATACCAGCACGTTATATCGTACCACGGCAATGACCGTTTCCGAAGAACAACGTCCGTTGATTTTTCGCAAAGCCGATGGTCTCGCGGTAACAACGTACGCGTGGAACGGCGTACCGGCCGTTAATGAGCTCGTCGTTGATATAATTATCTCGATAATAGATTAACTAACAGGAATAACGGAAGGTGGTAGGTGGGTCCCTACCTACCTACCGGTCTTCACGCATCGATCCGTTTCCTATTAACGAACCAACGCAGCACCCGTGAACCCTGCGTAGCCGATTCAAAGGTGAAGGGACGCCGAGCGTCGTTGTCGGCGTCGTATACACAGAGAGCGTCGTCGGTCGTTTGAGTGGCGGAAGTAGGAGGCCAGGCAACGGAAGGGGTGCCGAAGGAATTATTAGCAATCGAGGTGAATTTAGCTCGGCGGGGAACGTCTACCGCGGAACGGAATTTATTCCTAGTCAGGGCAATCGGCGCCTCCGCTGATAAATGTTTGTCGAGGTGCGACATTAGGTCCCGCCACGAAATTGCGTTTCCACCGAGGAAGTGAAAGCGGGAGGAGGGGGGGGAGGGTTCGAGGAGGAGTATCCTGGATCCCGGTTGACTGTAGTTATCACGTGGAAAAAGAACCTCTTGAAGTTATCCAGTTCCTTTTTCCCCTGCCTAACCTTCTTTCCCTCCATTTGTCCTTCTTCGTCGTGTCCCCTCTACCCCTATCCTTAGAGTTTTATTCCTTCCAACCCTTCGTACCTAACACACTCGCTAGGTATTCTGGGCCACGTATCAACCCATGCGAACAGTGTCACTCGTCTAATACGTTATTCACCCCGTTGCCTAAAAGTCTAAAAGCCAAACCCAGTTACCGTGCTCAATCCCCGTGTGTTTTATTTCACCCTGTTCTCTCCTTTCCTTCCCCGACCACCCACCCTCTTTCTCCTTCTCCCATCGTCTTCCCTAACTCTTCCACCGGGGTAGGTTGCCCCCTCTCTCTCTCTCTCTCTCTCTGTCTTTCTCTCTCTTTTCCGCGACTATCGTTCTCCACCACGGCGTTGCTCGACTTATCTGTTTCGTGTATACACGCGACGTGCTTCGCCGGGGACGCGCGTTTGCGAAATAAAAGGGAAATTTATAGGGGGAGTTCGGTTTCCGTATTCACGGAATCCGTATTGCGGAAGTATTAAGAGAGCGCCCACCGAAAGAGATAGATGCTTATAGATTTTCCATTTATATGGAAACAGAGATTCTGCTTAGGTATCGGTTCCTTACGAACGTTTAATGGCTCGCTGCTTACGTTAAGTTCGGAGAACAAAAAAAAAATATATGGTATCGCACTTGCGGATTTATCGACGGACTTTCGAGCATGTCTTCGCGATGCATATAAAGTGTTCATCCGTTTCTTTATAACCTTGGGAATTATTATTAAATCCGTTTCTCATTTTTACCACGTCACTTGACGAAGAGTCGATTTTCAAAATAATATTACATAACATAGAATGTAAATTTCCGTTGAAACCGATGAATCAGGGCGACTAGCAGGTGGTTCTCGTCAAACCCGCGCGAAACCGACCACATCGTGCACACTTTCAACAAAACCGGTCAAACTAAATCTAAGCACAGCTCTCTACTCTATGACGCTTCTCCCTTTTAGGTTCACCTTTACCTATCCGACAACGGGGACAAAAGGACAGTAAAAAAAAAAAATTCAAAAAACACCGTGCAGACGTGAAAACGAACGGCGGAGCGGTCGGTGTTATCCGTGAAAATTGTTTTCATCGACATTCGTCAAACCTAGTCCGCGAAACCCTGGGCTGCCTACCGGTGAAAGCTTAACAATCAAAGCGATACACACACACCCACATGTCTATATCTACATGTATACGTGTATTCGACAGAACGGTTCTTTTTCGACGTTCATCGATACGATGTTCCGTCGTTCGCGGATACGAATCGCGGTCGCTGCTATTCCGCATCGTCGGCAGAACGAAGTAGATGCGTTTCAATCTTCCGAATCTGGCTTTGTTTATAGAAGACGAGCCACTGAACTCGGCCAATTTCGCGGCACAAAGGGATTCTCCGAATCGGCTGACGAAGGCCGCACCACCACCACCACCACCACCACCACCACCACCACCACCGGTGGCTGCTGACTTCCGACGCAACCGGGATACATCGGCATCTTCTGCCCCCCGGCGATTTCCGGATCTCTCTTCGATATTCTGATTTGCATTTTCGGGGTTATCTCCCCGAGACGTACTTCCCAAGACGGGAATCCTGCTCCGCTACGAAACGGAATCCGACGTTCCTCCGATACCTAATACGAAACTTCCTGTATCGAACCGCTACTTCGATAGAACCTCGCGGAGTTTACCCTGTGGTTGCCACCAACCAACCAACCAACCAACCAACCCCCTTCGTTGTAACTTCGATGCGTCGTTTTTGCGATTTACGTACGGTGGATTTTCTGCGTGAATTATGCCGGCGTCTATTTTCGCCTAAATTGCATCGCGACACTTTGTTAATTCGAAGTGTTTTCGGAGGAACGTGAAAGGGAGTCGAATAAGGAAAGAGAATTACGATATATGGGGTAGCAGTTAAGTAGATATGAATATTTGTGTTGGAGGGAGTAAAATTGGAAAAGTTAACGTATATTCTTGGAAATTGTTGTTTAGTATCGAATCTCTTGGAAAGTTTATAAAGTACAATGGGTTTGGTGTGATTCATCGACGAAATGCAATATTGGTGTTTTTTGTATTTTGTTTTTACGTGAAAGTCATTTTCAATTCTGTTTTTCGTTCCGGGTATGATACTGCGTGAATTTAATGTTCGCTGGATAATTGATACACTCCTCGAATTACGATGTTATAATACGGGAATAATAGAAGGAATATATGTGTATATGTTTCGTATCCTCGTATTTAATTCATAGAAATTTTATCCCCCTTTGTCAGTATCACGACGGTCTGCCTGTTTATTAAAACTTTAAAAACTTTCCGAACAAAAACGTAAGAACAAGGTAGAGGCGTGTTTGTTAGAGAATTATCCGGAAAACTGACTGAAAGAAGCAAGTGACGCAAACTTGTATTTTCCTTTGAAAAACTTTGATTTTCTATTTAGCGAAGAAAAAGATTCATCATTTCTTCCCTCTATAAAAATAAAATTAATTTATCTATCGAACTATCATCTCAAATACAAAAAAGAGTAATCGAATGTTTATATTGTATGATATGACCAATCATTGAATTATTCGATAGTCACAATAAGAACACACGGAACAGTCTGAGAAACAATAATATTCTCCTCACATTTATTAAGAAGAAACAATACCGAGGAAAACAAAGTCTACGTACGTACATCGACGTTATTGCGACCCGAGCCCGACGAAAGAAGTCCAAATAAAAATGCACATTTTATTAACATCGTAAAACATTTACCCGGTGTTCGACTCGTTACCTGTATACCTACATTTCGCGTTACATTTCGCCGCTTGGTTATTTATATAGCCGGCAATTTACCCGATCAGTACGACAACTCGCAGTCCAATAACTCGAAGGTTCACGATTCCATTCCCGTTTCATCCGGAGAAACGTTCTGGCATATCGTTCACGTGACACCGCGTCGAAACGATCTCTCCCGTACGTCGTCACTTTGATGTTTACGTTCCATCTGCGATGAAAACGATGCTTTAATCGCGAAGTTACGCGGCCCATTGGTGCCCCAAGGTGCAATGTTCAACATTTCATCTGTACCTACGTCGTTCCCGCGTTTGGCTTTAAGCGTATCGAAAGAGCCGCGGCTTCTTGATATTCAATGTATGTGCTGGCGGAAACGACGGAGAAATGGTATTTCATAACCGACGTTGAATCACCGTCGAGATGTGTAAACCCTGACGAAACACCAGCTATCTTGCGTCGTTTAGATTTAATCGCATAAACCTTTTATTCATTATATCGGAGGAAAATTATATAAAATGTCACAGATAGGGAGAAACTTTTGCTTTTTCTTCCTGAATCACAAGTATTTTTTTCAATCTTCCGTAACAATTAAAATCGACCATTAAAAAGAGATTATAATTTGGTATGCACGATGATTTTTTGATCTATCGATCAATATGTGATATTTGAATACTTTCAGTATCATTGTTATCTTTTCGCAAACAGACGAGAATCCTCTCAGAAAACACGAACGCCCACGAGTGGAAATAAATCGCACTGCGTACGTTTGTATGGTATTCAATTAATTCTACAATGTTTAAAATTGATGATAATCGTATCGAACGAGGTGTTCGAAATATGTATAGTAACTCCCGGATCATTACTCTTGCTAAATGGTTAGAGGAGAATGATTCAAAAGGAATGCCGGGAGTATCGAAGGAGTTTCCCGTCAGGCGGTCTATATTTTCGTGAAGCAGTAACCACTTTTTCCTCGAGCATACGTACGTTACTACCCCCCGGCACATCCTCCGACGTTTTTACCAGTCACGCTGCGCCATAAGTTATTGTTAGAGATGCACACCCTTCCATTGTATCCTCGTAGATATCGGTCGGGAATTCTTCTCCGTGCAATGAATTTTTCCGCATAACCATCATTCTTTTCTCGCTCTCGATCTGGTCCGGCATTTTACCTGAACCACCCCTCACCCCTAAACCAACTTTGTAGGAAACTGTATTTTTTTCCCTTAGTTTCCTATAACTTCGGTCGCGCGGCAATTATGTAAAGTGTCTTCATTACGACCGTTTGAATTATCGCCAGAGGGTGGGAGGGGGTTGGTTCATTTTCAGAAGATCAACCGTTTTGTGGTTTCGCCCTAACGTCCGACGTCAAGTTGAAATAAACATCTCGCTAGCGAGACCGAGCTCCACCCAGCAAATGAACGAAAACAGCGGCTAGGGGGGGAACAAAAGAAAACCGCGGAAAACTGTGAAATAAACTCTTCTAGTCGGCCTTAAGTTATTCCGAGCCTGAAGGGGTTGAACGCACCCTGTGAGTCCCCTATTTCCCGGAAGTGTTACGCTCGAGCTGTGTATTGTACGACCGTCGGAATCCCTTTCGCGGCTTTTTCTTTGGTCGCCACTGCCTGTAATTCAGGTCGCTTTTCCTCTCGGCATGGAGCTAATGAATGGTTTTTCATGAGACGAGTTTCTTCAATTATACAAAGTGTCCTATTTAATGTTATCGCGTAAAACGTCTCGTTTGCGCGAGTCTCTAAAGTGGAGTGCTCCGATTGACTTGCTGGGTTAAAAAAAAAGGTAGAAAAAAAGTAAGAAAAAAACATCGTGTTACTTCGGTGTGTTTTTCTTTTTTTGCGCGCGCGTTCCGAGATGACGTCTACTTGTTATGTAAAAGGGGGAAATGTGTTGCTTGACATTAATTCGTGTTTGAGTAGGGTACGGAAGATTCTAGGTACGGGGATGAAAGAGGAATAAGGTATATATGTTTGTTTTCTTGTTTTTTTTTTTTGGGAAAAAATACGTAAAAGCATCCGATGGATTATTAAAAACGAAAGCTGATTTCGTTTGCCTCCGACTCGCTGCCTTTTCTAGAATGAAACAGAATATTTGGTGGATGTACGTACACACATACCCCCACACATATACACATGTACGTACGTATGTCCGATCGAACAATTTTGATCCACGCGTTCGTACGAAAAAGCATGTGCTTCGGATAGTAATCTGTTTATTTTCCCGAAACGCGCGTGGGATTTAAATGTCTAACAGGCGCATTGCAGAAAGCAAACGCCGCGGCACTCGCTCGCCCTCTTTTTTTTCGAGGGAAAAATAACGAAAAAAAAACGTACGGATAGGGAAAAAGGGAGTGACACGGGAAGCGCGAACGCGAAATAATATAAAAAAAAGTCGACTGAACAAAATTTGATGGCTGCTTCTCGCTCAGTGAAACGTGATATTACGAACGAATTAAAATCGATGGTGTTTGTTCAGATATGTCGAAAGGAAAATATTTGAAATACACTGAAAGATACCGGCGAATTTATTAACACCGCGCGTATACGATCAGAAAATAACGTTGTGGAGAAATTTACCCTGTTATTATCAAAATTACCAGATATAAGTGACGTAACTCTGACTTGTGAGAAAGATTTTCAAACAATCTGTCTTCGCTACACGCGAACCATTTAATTACACAATATAATTAATAATACACTTCAATTAATTAACTCGAACATATCTTCGTTCGTTCGAAATATGTTTCTAACAATCCTCCGGCCTAATCGGTGTCACTTTTGCTTTCCTCCCGGCATAAAAACCGTCTGCGGAAAATTGCCGAAACTTCCGGATCGCAGTGTCGTAAAAAAGAAAGTTACGCGTATAATAGTTTTTCACGCTCCGTGAATGGGCAACGTTCCATAAAAATCGGTGCACGATGCCCTTTGAAATGTGCCTGGTGCCGTCTCGACAGCTCTCTATTCGAGAGGTCTTGATGTAACGACCTGTATATACATATATACATCTATATCCGTCATGAACTTTCCGCGAATATTCAATTTCACGCTGATTCGTTAATAAAATTCGGATCGGCGTGTATAAAACGTACTCACAACCGGGCAACCGGATAACTCGTCGTTTTACCGGGATTTGTTTATATACGCTCTATTCGAGCCGCTAAGTTTCTATGTACGTTATCACGTTTCAACGCGAAGTTTAATATTTAGTTACCCGGCGGTTTTTGCGACCGGCTTTTCATTTCAAAAGCCAGGCTCCAGCCTTCCCCGCGCCCGGGAGCGACGGGAATCGTTTTCGTTTTCGAACAAACAGAATTCAAACGTTACTTACCCCCCCCCCCCCTCCACCGCAAGAAGTTAAACACCATCGATCAGAGAAAAGCAGCAAAAGGTAAAAGGTAAAGGCGGAACAGATTTCTGCCGCTGACGTGGCCAAGCTCGTTTTCTGCTTTGAACTCCTTTATCTTACAAATTACGCAGTTAACGACGGGCTATCCCTTCGTTTTTCTTGTAACATCGTCGGATCAGCACTCTCGGCTTTACGTTTTTCGCGGCAACAAATCGACGGCCTTCCGAACTTCTTAAACCGCGCTAGCACTGTGCAAACCAAAAAGGGTGGGGGAGGGGAGGGGGGAGGGGAGGGGGGAGGGGTGATCCTCCTAGACGTGCTACAAAGTTATTCTCTTTCCTTTAAGGGCGAAGGGAACGGTAGGGGAAGGTGGGGGCGGGGGGTTGGAATCGCACGAGCAAGGTTGTAACAGAAGTACGGCTTACCGGAACCACCGTAGCCCGGCGTCGTGTTTTTCTCGTGCTTCCGTTGCCGTTGGCACTCTCCTATATTTTTCGAGTCACGCGCACTTATAATTCACGTCTCTTATTCCGTTATCGTAATGAAGCTCGTTAGTGAAAGAAGTTCTTTAAATGATTTAATCGCGGCTGTTAGTTCCTTTAAATTGCCGTTACACGATGCCGCGAATTAACATTTAAGAGAGTCCGGGGCTTGTTGAATCATTCCTCGAAACGTTTGTGAAATTAATTAAGTATGTATGTTTGGGATAATTTGTGTGTGGAACACAACGTATGGAAAATTGATAAATACTTTTGTTTTGCTATTGCTTCGTACATAGATTGAAGTCTAAGAAACTCTGGTTCTAACTTTTTATTGTAGGCATTGTTTTAATAAACAATATACCTGGAATAATTCGTGCAAGCAATATTACACAACCGCGGAATAACAGCACGACTCTCTCGTAATCGGATTTATCAAAGTGTATCCGATAGCAATGACGATCGAAGTAATATCAAAAGCAAAAGGCAATGCATCGATACGATAGGAGAAAATTCACTAAGCTTAATGGATTGTTATGAAATCAGGCAATAAATATTGATTTTCATTCTTGAATAATTCATCCTTGTCGCAATTCGTCTCGAGACGATTTCCACCGTTTTCATTCTCCTTCGTGATACAACGGGTCGATATAAAGTACGACGGGGGGAAAGGGGGGAGGGAACTTTGAAATTTCCATCAAGCCATTGCACTTCAAAGAAACCAAAATAATCCAACGGAACGCAAGTGTTATTCTTTGTAAGCCCGGAAGCTCATACATACCGGGTGCTTTTCAAAACCCACCCACGGGATCTTTCCAAGTATTTTTCGGGTCGCACGGTCAAGCGTAAACTTTAACGTCATATTCTTGTTACCCCCGTGGTCTTTCTTCCCGTATCCCTGTTTCTCCACGTTTCCCTGGCCGTTTTCTCGCCGACCAAAGAGGGGGAGGGGGACACGGTTTTCGCGCCGGCTAATTTGCTGTTTCTCAAATGGATTCCAAGAAATCTCGGACCTCCGCCCAACCCCTCGAACGCGTTTCGCTTTATCACGGCAGTCTTTGCCAGCCTTTCGCTGTCTCGACCCGTTTCGTTTCGTTTCGTTTCCCACTTGGCCCCCTTTGCCGACGCACCACCGCCCGATCGATGCCCCCGGCACATTCCTACTGGAAACGTCACGACGGCCTGTTTTATGCTAATGACAGTAAAATACAGTGCCTGTGACCATCGCCCGCGGAATCGCACGACCGACGAGAGATATGGCGGTGGAAACGTTGGCGATTGTCGTAAGATCGTTGGCGCCTTTTATCTGAATTTTTTTACCGCAATTTTTCTGCAAGTTAAATGGTGGTGGACGATTTTATTATTTGTACAATTTACGGTCGTTGTTTCGCCAGGGTAAATTAATCGATGAATTTTTCATTATTTATCAAATAACATTATTTTTAATTATGATAGGACTCGATATTAGTTCTCATTGGAAAATTGTATCGAGAAATATATTGTACGGCCAGGTAATTATCTTCCTATTTATGAATGGATATTTGTAGATGTTCATATCGAGCAGCGATTGAAGCAACGATGATATCGGTAAGTTGTCAATTATATTATTTTAAGCGAAACTTCGCCCCCTCCCCTTGGATTTTTAAATAAAACCTTCGTCTTATCATTCATTTCGTGACAGTCGCTTCACAAGTTTCGCAGTTCTATGAAAGTAATTTATACCAGGACAAGAATATCTTTCAAAACAGTATCGGATAAAGATACCAGATCCTTGCGAAGTTCCTCGTATCAGCGAAAATAGACTGGTGATCGATTCGTCTTTTCTGAAAGTGTCAGGTGGAAGTGCTGCAGCTGGTCCTTGTCTTCTCTTTGTGTCGTGTTTTCTTACAGGGAAAGAGAAGAGTCCGCCAATCCCCTTTGCGCATTTCCTTTCGCGACACGGCCAGGTTGCAATTTCCGCCTTAAGTTCTAGTAAGCTTTATTCGTTTTTGCCCCTTGCTTTGCATAATTTACGATCGTCTCCGTATAAAAGTCACTCATTGACAGCAATGAAATGAACGAGATGAAATATTGTTCAACGATATCCACCTGCTACGGAACAGTTTGTACACACGTTATTTAATGTTACTTTTATTATTATACTTATATTATTTTAATGTTATTTTTATATTAAATTTATATTATTTTAATATTATTTTTGTATTATATTTATATTATTTTATATTACATTGCAATGATTAACATTTTACGTTTCATTTCTCAAAAAATCGTCAAACGAAATGAATATAATTTTTAGTAACCCACGTAGGACAATTTTTATTAATAATATATTCTCCTATCGTTACATTTTTACAGCCTCAAAATTACTCCGCGAATATGTTTCTGGTTAAGTAAATTTTCTCGAGAAAGCAAGTACGGTGACTAAAGTTTGCGTTGCCTGGTGTATTTAACGTCACCTAAGCTGCTCCACGGTCAATATTCTTTCTAGTTAATGTATCCATGCTCGTTACATGCTATTATCCGTAAAGTACCGTGCTTTGCCGGCGCGGTCGTAACTCGAGGAATTGTCGTCGCCTTACTTACACTTTGTTACTCACGTGTGACGCGAAGACGGCGACAACGTTTCCACGTAGAGAACTTTATACGTTCGCGTTCGCGACTTTCGGTCAAAGATCGAGACTACGTATTCGAATTAACATTATCCGATGAGTTCGTATTTCTGGGACTACATTTAAATTAATACCTCCGTGGACTGCGGAACGTGGATTTAATCTTTACACACTGTCACATCGAGGAATATTAATCCGAACGCATTAAAAACTGTACGAATAAAAAGATCTGCCTTTTCAATTTCCCGCTGAATTTTCGACTACATTAACTCGACGTAATATCGTGTAATACAGAAATAATCCGCTTATACGCGGACGCCGAATGTTTCAAGCAATTGCGTGTATTTTTTTTAGATAGTCGCCCCCTAATACAATTTCACATAACAGCGTTACTCGTGCAGAATGTACTCGTAGATTCAAGAGTAGGAACAATGCAAACATTTTAATCCCTTTAAAACGGATGGTAACCAAAGATAATTAGCAAAAATTCAAGCTTCATTAAAAACTCATAAAACTAATTTCATCCATCGTGCCATACCTCAATTTCACATTTTAATCAAATTCAATCATTACCGTAGGTATTTTATATTATCGTTTCTTTTTCCAGGTGAAATTTTTCAATTTTACCTTTCATTATCCAGATAAAAAAATTCGAAATATTCGAATAAAAAGGGAAAACGTCATCCTCGATCCTTAAACGTTCTTACACGTTTGGTCTCGCGAATGAACTCGTCTGGATGTGTACTTTAAGCGTAATCACCCGAGAGGATAATATTCAACGCGCGAGCGTTCGTTTATCGAGTAAACAATGAGTTTAGCTACATTGTCACGTTGAAAATACTCTCGCGAGGCGGTTGGTCGACGTCTTGCCGCTCCGTTTTATGCTAATGGCGGTAAAGTACGGTGCATTAACCGAGTGACCATCGCTCGAGGAATCGTGGGTGGAACGCTTATATTTATTCATATGTAAATGTACGAGAAGCTAATGGTATTTACTCGCGCGGTTAATTGGCACGGCCTTAAACGCACGGTGACGAATTACTCCTGAAAATACATCGCGTCGTACGTTTTAGTTTCGTTGTCGGCGCCATTGTTACGTTGCTTTCTGTTTTTTTTTCTTTTTTTTCTGTCACCCTTGTGACAACGATCGTTTCGCTCGCCCCTTCCGTTTCGTAGGAACGATACACATTTTCGTATGCAAACGCGTTCGAACATACCTTTTTAACAAAACAATGAAACTCTGTGTTATTTTATAGGTGAACGGAGGAAAAATGAATAATTTAATTTACGAAAATAACATCCATTTTGTAAAATGGTCAGTTTATATAAAATATATATGGATGAGCCGATGTTTTATAATATTTCACGATATTTTATTTTACTCGATAATGACGGATTACGATCGAATCATTTTCGTTCATGGTACGAATTAAAATATTTATTCTGGTTCGTCTTCCCTCCGCGTTAAAATTGCGTCGACACTTTTATTCCGGAATACATATATGTATACGTATCGTCGTTTTTCAGTCGAACTGATCAAATTTTATCGCGAAAACGCGCTACGATCGTTTAATAATCCTCGAGGATTCGGTCTTTATCCGTTGGTTCGCGGGTCCGGTGGAAGAGGAGGAAGCGGGAAGGGGGCGGGGTAATTCATAAATGTCCATAAAATGAAATCACATTGTTTCGCATTTTCCATGTTTCTACTTTGACACGTTCGTATTCGCGCTCGCCGCGTTATCACTTAAATTATCTCGCAGTTCGTAAAGCGTACACTAATTAATCCGACAATACCGACGAGCGAGCGAGAGAGAAATAAAATTCAACCATCATTCCGCAACCCGTCGCCGGCTATTTTGAATAAGAAAATTATGCGAGATCCCGTAAATTCCTAACGAGTCGCACGCATAACGGGCGACGCAAACGCACGAAAAAAAAAAAAACGCAAAAAAGAACAAAAAAATATATGACCCGTCCTCGCGCTAATAGCCGACAGCGGTCTTCGGTCCGTGTATTATTTACATTGGTAATGCGATTATAATTCGCACTACGTATCTCGCGTCCGCGGTGATAAAATCGGGCGTCGCGTCCCCGTGATTTTAAATTTTCATGCGGCTAACCCGGGGCCCCGTCGACAATCTGTCTAATTGCATTGCCCTCGATGGTCCGGTTTTCCCTCTTGTTTAGCGAGGATCAACGGCGTTCGTTAATTAATTAATCCCGGCAGCCGTTTTTTTTCTCCCCTCCACCCCCCTCCCTTCCCCCTCCCCCAGTCGAAAATGCAGCACGTACACGTGCGTGAAACAGAGGAGGGTCCGTATGTATGCAAACGGGCCGAATAAAAGCACTGGGGGTCGCCGGTCTACAGGGTGTCTCGGACGATAGAACACATATGCACACGCGAACACAGACAGAGTAACAACAAGTAGTCTTTGGTCGAGATATGACGATTTTCGTCGAAGAAGTGCGCGCGGTCGGTGATTATTAAATTTTGTGAATTATTCATGGTCAATGTTGAATGCGCACGCGACGATCTGAAAGCTTTCCGTTGCGGTTTTTGGTGCATGACGAGAGACAGTATACGTTTTCCAGCGAATTGCGTAATAGCATTGCACTTTGTCACGCAATGAGTTCACGTTTACGACGATGTTGGATCTAAGTTAATAAAAAAGATCCGGGAGATCATGAGAAATTATTGGTTTTTTATTTAAGTAATCACGTGGTGCAGAGTGAAAGACACAGTTTTGTACGTGTGAACGTGTACACGATTAATTAAGTGAGAAAATCAGGAGAAGAAAAAATCTGCACCGTTTAATATTGTTTTGGCTCGCAAGTTCTCTCTAACAGGATTCTATTGTAGGCCTTATTTTACATTTCCCCGACATTTCATGGCGATTGGGCCCCTATTGTGAGACATGGCAGTGTTTGCGCCCTAGGAGATCTCCCGCTGCTAAAACGAGGAAGTTAAATAGTCTGAAACCTTCGTCGAGGATTGTGTTATACGCCGGAGAAAAAAAATACGCGAAGTAATGAATGTATTGGTTCCTAAGTTGTAAGGTATGAATGGCGACAGGAGCGTTATGGGGGTAATTAAGAAACACAGCTTTGAATCACATAATTGGATTCTATGGTTGGATTGTACCAAAAAAATGTCAAACCGGTCAGTGAATCATCACCTAAACGAAAAAAAATGATTAAGTTACTTTTGATAATTGTTTAATTTATATATCTCAGGCTTCTCATAATGATCCCCCCAAAAAACATGTTTCTCGAGTTATCACGTGTATTTCTTCGCAAACTAATTCCCACAGTATAGCAAGACTACGGATTCCCAGAGACTATAGTTCTCGCGCGGGATTGTTTGTCATTACCCGGTGTAATACCTTACAAAGCACTTCGTACACTCCGAGGCACAGTGTTTTCCCCGAAACTACAGCGATTCCCGGGCCAGAAGAACCGTCGACGCTGACAAAACGTCTTGGTCGATTCGCGGGAATCCCAAGTTTTCTTTTCTCTATCGGCAACGTGAAAATGATCGATGACGAAAGTACAAAGGCCACAGGAGCGAGTTGACAATTTATGTGTTTGTCCCGTGTAGTCGACCGCGCTATTCGTTTTCGTGTATCGCACGCGTCATTGGCAATGATAAAAGCGCTTTCTCTGGCTCAGTTCGAAGTACACCGTTTGCGAACCCGCTGTTTGTATGTATGTACGTCTACGTGTACACGTAAACCGAAGCCTGGAAAAAGGATCTGTTTGGATTTGTTAAATAGCTCGCGGTAACTCGTGTTATTATTCTCTCGTCTCGTGTGTACCCATGCGTCATTGCAGACTCAAGTATTTCCACCCCCCCCCGTATTACATTTCGATCCTGACAAGTATGTATGTATGTGTATCCGTGAGCATCGGGACATACTAAGCATGGGAAACCGTAAGTTAGTATACAATGTTTTACTTGAATATTATGAAGCATTGAACGTTCGTTGAATAAAGTATATTTACAGAGAAATCGATAAAAAGACAAACAACAACAAGTAGAAAAATTGTAGGAAATCCACGACTAATTAAAACGCCCAGTATCACGGGTACAGTATTACGATACGATTTCGAAACCGTTTTTCATGTACGTCTCATCAAATGAAATATGATTCTTTTTAAGCGAACGAAATGCTGTTTGTTTTTTTTTGTGTTTTTTAAGCGTAATACTCAAACAGGGGATAGGTTTCCCGATGGATCGGGTTGTTAATGAAAAAAAAAAACACGTGGTTTGCTTTTTGGACGAATCAAGGGGAGGATTTTCCAAGAAATTTGAGATTCCTGCTTGGTAACAGTATCCGTTCAACGTGTACATATGCAAACGGAGAGAGCAAGAAAGCGGCTGAAAGTATGATATTTCATATATTTGTCAATTTAATAAAGTGCTTTTAATGGATTACAACGAGGGCGCAGACGCCGTCGAGTGTAATCGCCGTGAATCATCTCGACAAACTTCTACTGGAGAAAAGTAAGAGATAGGTCGATTGCCCTGGGAGCAGTCATCGTCCTGGTACATTACACACATACCTATGTATGTCTATGTAGTTACGTACATACACACACATACATATATACACGTTGCGGGGTACCGTATGCATGGAATTTCTGCGATATTGGCACACGGCATTTCCGCGATGGTTTTGAACTCCGAAGCTGACTCGTTTTGACACGTTTCATTAAAATTACACGCTAGGCGGTAACGTAACGTTGGTGAGCTGACACGGTGAAAAAAAAATAACACGAAAAAAAAAGAACAGGCGGGAAAGAAAAACACGCGGTATACGTATCAGGACGAATGATCCGGCACAATACGGTATGGCAAAACGATGAAAATTAAAATTTCATGCAACGCTGCCGCGCCTTTCTATCAAAACTGTTTTCTCGCGATCTTTTTTTTTTTTTTTTTGGTTTGTTTGCCTTCTGTCAAATACCATTGTGAAGCGTTCTGCTTTTAATTATGCTGCATTGCATGTTGCATGAGTATACGGACAATACATCGGGTTACCGTTGGATATTTACGGGACTTTATGCCGCACGGCTTTACACGGTACATCAATATTTTTTACAACCTCCAACGTACCGTACGCACGCCAATTGCTAGATTCGACAATTCCTAGTACAATCGACAACAATTCGTTGAACATTTAAAACATGAATCGTTTGTTAAATACCCGCACACATATATACCCGGTACTTGAAACACAATTGTAACTATATAGAGCGTTAACTTTTGACGAATACCCGGGAAAACGATGGGTTTTATTTAATTCGAGACAATAGTTATTTTAATTTACTTTTAGATCCGATTAAAAAAGTTTAACAACAAATAACCGTCTACAATCTATCGGTATCTCGTGAACCGTTTTATTAAATCTTTTTTTGTTTTTTTTTTCTTTTTTCCCTTAATCCATTGGGGTTTTCTACACGGTCTAGTGAGAATATAACGGAATCGATAACTACCATAATATTGGTCCTTTCGAGGATAGTCATCCGAACCATCTGATAATACCGTGCAAACAAACCTCAGCAGTTTCAGCCTCGGCGGAAGATACCCCGACACGCATCAGGGATAAGTGCACTTTCGAAAACACTGCCGAATCAGTAGGTTTTCGGTGAAACCCGACGCGCGGAGAACAAACCGCACAAAGTTCCCTCAGGATATAAACGATTTCTAACTGTCTCTGTCTCCCTCTGCTGCTACTACTACTACTCCTCTTTTCACCTTTCTCTTCCGCTCTGTTATCCGAGAGGGTCGGGAAATTTTCAAACAGCGCGAAACCAAGCCCGCAGGAGATTCAGGGTCGACCACCCGCGGAGCAAAACGAGAAATCAAAAAGAAACATTAAAAAAAAAAAGAAGAAAGAGAAAAAAAAAACGAGAACTCCGAACAGTCCTCTTCGTTATTAGCGAACCGCTGTGTACCATCGTGGTGGGGAGTCGAAATATAATTAAAGGTTTGCCCGGTGCCCGGCCTAAGGGATGTTTTGGTTCCATTATATCATGGTGTAGCCCTTTGCTCAGGGGCGTACGGTAGTACACGAGGGTGGCCCTCGAAAACTCGTAGGCACTCTACAATTACGTTACCCTTACCGGCTATAAATTTCGATGCATACATATTCAAACCATAGCTTCATACGGTATAGTACATTATATATATATGTATATGTATACATACGTATACTGTATAATAACGTCTCTTCCTCCCTTTCTATTCGTGACTGTTAGTTTCTCCTTTCTTACCGATGCTTTCCTTCTCCCCTCCGTTTTCGTTATCACCTACAAAACGTCATCCACATTCGTATTTCCCTGACTCTGTCTGTCTGTCTGTCTTTGTTCGTCTCTCATCCCTTATTTATGAAATAAGCATGGAATTATTACCCTGCGGGTATTCGACGCGTGTATTGTATGTACGTATGTACGTGATACCACGCGAAATCCCGCGGCTTTTCGAGAACGTTCGCTCGAGGCTTGGCTCGATTTATATCCATCCATTCCCTATGGTGTATGTAAATACGTAAGTGAAGGAAAGTTAAAAGGTTGCTTCCTCCTATGCTGTTTTCTTTTTTTTCTTTTTTATTTTCCTTTGCCCTTCGATGGCACTCTCTCACGCGCTCTCTCTCTCTCTCATCCTTAGTCCCTTTTCCACGTGCTTTCAGCCGAATTACATACATTCTCGTTTGTGGCTCGCGGCTGTTTAACAAACGTGTCGAAAATAATTTCACCCCGAGACACGGGTCCGTTCGTGCGCAGGTGAACGACGGTGCGCGTTTTCCGCCGACTCACCCGCGTTAATTACTTAAAATTAATTTCATTCTTGCGCGGCGCGCGCTTGGTTCTTTTTATCGTTGCGTTTTCCCTTCTCTCCCCCTCGTTGTCCGTAATCGTGCGTATCGAGCGAAACTTTGGTCTTGGTTGCGTTTCATAACGATCCTTTTTTTTTTGCCCCTCTTCCTTTCTCTTTCTGTTTCTCCCTCTCTCACTCTCTATCTCTCTCTCTCTCTTTCCCTCTCTCTCGCTCATTCTCTCACCCCGACGTACTACTACTCCGGATGCGTTTGAACTTTGCATCGTCGGGCTTTTGAACGGTAGGTGTAAAATAAATTGCATGAAAATACGGGGAGGGAGGAGGGGAGAAAGGGTGAAAAAGGGTGGAAGGTCGACGAGTCCGATGCGCAAGTGCGGATTTAAAACTTTGTAAACTTTCCGCAGTCCGTTCCGCGCGATGAGTAAAATATATGACTAATTTAACTTCCATGACCCCTTTTTCCCACCCTCCCCCTCCGCCTACGTAGACGTATACGTAATTACGCGTTTCACGTAATCCCTTCGTACTTTTACGATTTTTCACCACCAGTTGGGGATCTTGGAAACACGACCGAGAAACCGCGGGCAAAAGTATTTTGATTAGTATACATGGGGACTCGTGGGGGATCTTCCTAATTTATCTCACCCAGGTAAGGGGGAATAAGCGTGGGTTAACACTCTCGTATCAACGAGTTTGTTTCTCGAAGGATGAAGAAGTAACGTCGGAGGGGTGAGAGAGAGAGAGAGAACGAGGGAATGCGATAATTCATGTTAATTAGTCGCAATTAACTCCGTAGCGACGGGTCACTCCTTTTCAATGTACCACTATGTGAACACCAATGACCCTCCTTCTAACCAACGGTGTTATAATAACAACGTTGCCGCGAAGTCATTAGAATTTTTAGGTCATCGCGGCTCGCGTGTTCGCAACGAGCCCGAAAGCATTATGCAAAAGGACGAGTAATATCGGAAGAAAATAATTGCATACGTGCGTGCGTTAGATATTTTTACGGCGTGCCGCGGTATTGTTGGCCAGAACAAAAGTGTACCGTGATCGTTTCTCGCCGTGAACGACTGAAAAATAATGTCGAGGGAGCAGCAAACGATCGCTCCGTATTCCAAGTCGACTTAATTGTTCCGACGGAAGGTGCGATTTTTTTTTTTTTTTTATATTCTCTCTCGGCGTCGCGTTTTCAGTTTACCAAATGTTAAGTCGGATGGAATAACAATTGTCGGTAAATAATATTACGGGTTAATTTCGAGACGAGATTTTTTCTTTTGTTTAATATCACGTTTTTTTTGTGATACTAGATGAAAATGATTTTAAAGCTATTATTGATAATGTCATGTGTACAGATCGGCTCTTCTCTCGTGGCAATCTTATTCGAACGCTATAGTTTGCTTCTGTCAAAGTGAGGAAAGAAATACTGGCCGCTCGATATCGAGCGAGAGAAATAATACCAAAGGGAATTGTAAGATTCCGGAGGATTTGATTGTCAGGCAAATTTACATCGCTCGTGGTACAACAAATGATATTATTTATGGAGATCTGCTACTGAAAAACATATTTTTCCCAATTTGCGCGAGTCCGCTTATTTTCCTTCTTGTTTGCGCTTTAAATTCGATTGAAACACAGATAGGTACTTCGTGAAAAAATAGCAATGTTCTACATACAGGTACTATATCATATATGATAAAAGTGTCCCTCTTTTAACCTAATTTAACCAACCTCGTAAACAGTTACAATACTCGATACAAAGTAATTGACCAAACAATTCCCTCGGCAATCTTATCAATGACATAGAAAAGTTAAATTGCTATAATTACCCCAACAATCCTACAATGAAAAACATTGCATTACCACTCCCTCCAGCTTTAACTCTCCAAATTACTTTAACTTTCCCCTGTAACCAACAAAATGATCAACAAATTTTCACCCCATTGAATTCCTCTATAAAGGCCACCGAAGGACCCAAGTATTTTCTATAAAATCAGGGGAAACCGTGATTTTCTTCGCAGCAGTATACCCTCGAACGGTCCCGTCGGTCGGAACAGTTTCGAAAGTCGGGGAAGCCAACCGACAGACTCGAAAGATCAGCGAACGTACCGGGTGTTCGAGTACCGGAGTCAACAAGCCCGCGTGGAAACTACGCTGCTTTTCTTTCCCTATGTCGGACCCACCAATGGTTCCGGTATAACATGGCCAAACAAAAACATCGTTGTCGTGTTTGTCCGCTTAATGGCGGTCGCAGTGTACCCTGTGCATCAACCTCGTCCCGACGAAAAGACGTCACGTATGCGGCTCGTCGCCGGTGGAATTGCGAAAAATGATGGCGCATGGGGTGCCGCGAGGGAGATAAATACTGGGAAACGAGCGTGGAACAGGGATCCAGGCGGTCGATCAACGAATAAAAGAGTCGCGAATAAAGAACGGGAGAAGAGAGTGGAAAAAAAAAGAGAAAGTGAGAGTTTGGACAGCTAACGTCCTGACCCCCGTAATAACTAACACCATAGAGGGGTGTGGGTAGATAGATCATTATGTGAAGTGGAAATGTGATTTATGCGCATTCCATATGCCGGTACTGGATTGTGTGTGTGTGTGTGTGTGTGTGTGTGATTCCGCACGGCGTATGAAACGAGAGTTTAATTAAACCCGCCGCGCGTCCTACTTCTTATTATATAGATTCCTGGGAAATTAATTTCTATCGGATACGTATTAAATGTGATTTCGCTATTTCATTAATTAGAGAGTTCTATGGCTGTTACCGAATTTCACGGGCGGATATCTAGGCGCACGTGCGCGTGGGTGTTCCGGGAAAGATTAAAATCATAGGGACTCTTTTCACAAGCTTAGTTACTAATGATCACGAAACATGTTGCGTTGTTGTATTAATTACACTAATTAAATCATCGGACGGAAATTCATTGTACGAGTGCGACCGTATTAATCACGTAACCACGCCAGATTTGAAATCGATATATTATGTATTCATAACTTTTCGCATTAGAAATCAAAGTTACTTATATTTCTATCGAACGAAACAAATAAACAAACGAACAAAAAAATAAAGGACACGTTAAATGATCGACGTTTTTCGCGACTCCTAACGAACGACGATAAAAGACACTGTCGCACTTATGGAGATACGGAGTGCCCCCTTTGTAAGTGTTCTGACCCCTAACCTCGCGGGGGGTCATTATATCAAGCACCGGTTTGATTTACGCGCATTAATAAACGTTTACGCGTTGCTACCAGCAGTCTACTTGTGTTTCCACGGCCCTTCCTTCGGCACAAAGGGGCGGACGAATCGAAAGTCGGGGCTGTTGCCGCGGTCGGAGGGGTTAACGGCGCAACCCCGCAAAGACGAATGGAACGATCAAATTGAATTCCGGCGAGACACCTATCGCACACCCTGGGAGGACTTCTTCGGCTTCCCGCTCGACGAGATTTCGCAGATTCACCTGCGCATACTCCGCTAACGATACGACACACTCGGTTCAACCACGCTAATCCTTTCAGTCATTCGAAAATTACTGGGGACTTTCTGGTAATCTGCATTCTACAAGTCCAAACGGTGAAACACTGGAAAGGGATACAATTTAAACTAAATCTATTAAGATACGAGATACTGGTTTAACTCTAATTTGCGGGGAAAAGGAAGGAATGAACGTGGTATGTTGGAATTGTAATTTAAATTAACAAAAATTGCTAAATATTTTAAAAAATGGGAGTAGTTTCTGGGTGACAATGTGATACTCGTTAAGGTTTAGGATACCTTAATATATTAATAATTTATATTTAGTGTCAATGGGTGAAACCGCGAAATGTGGGTTGCTTTTGAAATCGCGCGATAAGTTTTCCAGTAACAAGATAAATTGTTAAGTGTCGAGGTACTGTATCATTCTATTGAAAATTCATGAGAAGTGAACGAGTGATAAGTCGAATACAATTCGCGCGTATATATCATTTAAAGCTTAGTGATTCACGTTTCGCAAAATTTCCATGAATTCTATTTACCCGGTACTTTTTAGTTTTCTACCGTGTAACTCTGAGATACGGTTCCTGCATTCCGTATTCTCTTCGGCTTCCTTTTTTTCCCCCTTTACGGCTGTCATCCGGCGAATTTATGGCACTTGGTAAAATATAAATAAACGTTAAATAAACCGCGTTTTATCGCGTATTTGTCCATGCGAGAGAAAGAACTCATTTATGCATATAACCCCAACAGTCGGAGTATAATTTATTAACGACAAAGTTTAAGGATATTTTTATCGCCACTTATTGTCAAGATTCAGGGCATGTATCACGTGGTCTACGACGCTGTATAATTAAAGAAGTGTGTAAGGTACACGCAACCGAGGGCCCCCGCTCGTGTAATTGTCCGTAAAAGAATGCCTATAGCTTCATCCGATAGAAACGCCAGATAACTTAATTAAGTAAGCGTTTTTTGTATTTCACGTTTACATATTCTTTCACTCATATTTTTCTGAAACGCCACCTTCCTGACTTTCGAGTCCTAATATCTCGCACAAATATATAAAAAAGAAATCAGAAGTTAATCATTGAAATATTCACCGTCGTCTTTTATGAATTATCTTCAGTTTTCTGATAACTTACGAATTAATAAACCATATCCGTAGAACGACAGAAATTCGTTGGATAGAACTTATATTTCCACGCTGGGCAGATACACCGATAACAAAATACTCAAAGAAGTCAGATTTCCAAATGTGGTTAAACCGACGACGTCGCGATGGAACAGAATTTTTGAAGAGGACGACGGATTGCACGGTAATCTTGCGACAGGAAGACGCTCGGGACGGTCAAATAAAATCCCAGCATCCTATTTCCAGACTTTTCTACCTGCGAAGTCCCTCCCGTCCCTTCCTACCGCGTAATCGAATTCAATTCGCATAAGCGCGACATGCCGGTTTTGTCACTCCCCTCGAATAACACGGCCGCATTGAATTAGGAAAATTCGCGGAAAACGCAACCCGTACAACCGGGCGAGAACCGCGGCGAAAGTACAATATACAGAATGCATAATGCAGTGTCGCGGCTTCCGGTGGAATAAGATTCCGGAGAACAGAAGCGGGTCCCTGGGTTGTTTTGCTCGTTGCGCCACGTGTGCGAGCGAAACGAAAGGCATCGATCGCGATTTACGCGATCTCCCTCCGCAAACGTGGAAACGGAGAACCGTACACAAAGGATAAAGATGTCGACAGCGTGGCCCTCGGGTCGAAATTTCAAGGAAATGAACTCGAAGAGTCGGGACGAGACGGGAATACGTGAAAACAATACGATCAATGACGATAAATTCGAAAATGAATTTGAGAGAAATTGATTTAAAGTCTCTAGAAATGTTTCTTTCGTAAATATTTGTGTATTATATATAAAAATATTTTGTTTGCTAATGTAACATATTATTCCAGTTATTATAAAACATAAATAAAAACATGAAAGGATAAACGTAAAAACATATCCCTCTACCTGTTGTGCATCAATCACACAGTCGATTTGAAATAAACAAGAAATCTCCAAAATAAAATCTCGCTTCCGTATCTTTCTTCTGCATCACATTTACGTGTGTCGTTCGAAAGTGATACCCGTTCGAACGATCGAATTTCCCCGCGTGATTCCTCGTTCATTGTTCGACGATCGACACGTATACATCAAGAGTTACGGTCTTGACTCGGGCCAAGTACAAGGACCGGCGCGGATTCTGACCGATTAACCCATAGCATCCTATGGGTTAACCGGTCAGAATCCGCGCCGGTCCGTGTACAAGAGTTCCCGACTGGTAGACCTGAACTACTCTTTTCCGGAAGAATTAGATCGAGGTTTTCGGGGTATTCAAACGGCATTAAATCCGCATACTTCCCCCAAACTATGGTGATATTCTTGTAGGGGACGTCCACCCGAGTAATTTAAGCCTAACTACGAGAAGATCCATCAAGCCAATCGCGAGATATTTTGATCTAAAAAGTCGAGGTTTTTGTAAGAAACGTCGTCTTCTTCCTCTCCTCCTTCTCCATCTCCATCTCCATGTTCAGCCTGTCACGCAGCCCGGTGTCAAACCCTAACATATGTTTCATACCATGCTAGATAATTTTTCTGCCGATAACGTAGATTTTATATAATATGTTAGTATATGAAATTTCCTCTCACACACATCCAGATTGTTAACATATTAAATTAGAAATGTTTGTTACGTTACGTTTTTGACATCAAGCTTCGTAAAATTAAGGTTCAGAATGCGCATTCGAAACATATTCGATCATTTTTATATCTTGAAAATTGCGCGAATAGCAAGCGATGTATGAAAATCGCGAAAAATCGTCAAATTCAACCAGTTTTTTAGTCGGCATTCGCTCACTTTTTGTGATAGCGATCTGAAACTGGTACCATTGTTTTAGTTGGGAAATTCTACGCCAGATCAACATATAATACTTGTACTTTTCGAAAATTTAATTTTTCGCAAAAATCTGAAGGGGGTAGGTCAGGATTTTTTGCGATTTTCGTAATTTGCCTGCCATTTCCACAATTCTTTAGATATCATAATGATTCTTTCGCTGTCTTATTCGGCTTCGGATTCCGCGTCCAAAACGCCCAGAATCATGTTAATAGCTAAAAAATTACGGAAATGGCAAGCGATTTACGAAAATCGCAAAAAATCCTGACCTACCCCCTTCAGATTTTCGCGAAAAATTAAATTTTCGAAAAGTACAACTATTATACGTTGATCTGCCGTAGAATTTCCTAACTAAAACAATGGTATAAGTTTCAGGTCGCTATCTGTAAAATTGAGCGAATGCCGTCCGAAAAACTGCATTAAATTGATGAATTTTCGCGATTTTCGTATTTCCATCGTCATTTCCCTAATTTTTGAGCTACTCCAATGATCCGACGCGTTTTCGACACGGAATCGGAAGCCGAATAACACAGTGAAAGATTCAGGTCGATATCTAAAAATTTGCGGAAATGACGAGGGAATTACGAATATCGCGAAAAATCGACAAATTTAAGCAGTTTTTCGTTTGGTACTCGCTCAATTTTTGAGATAGCGACCTGAGACTGGTACCATTGTTTTAGTTGGGAAATTCTACGCCAGATCAATGTATAATAGTTGTACTTTTCGAAAATTTAATTTTTCGCAAAAATCTGAAGGGGGTAGGTCAGGATTTTTTGCGATTTTCGTAATTCGCCTGGTATTTCCACAATTTTTGAGCTATTAAAACGATCCGGGGCGTTTTGGACGCGGAATCCGAAGCCGAATAAGACAGTGAAAGAATTATTTTGATATCTAAAAAATTGTAGAAATGGCGATGGATTTACGAAAATCGCAAAAAATCCTGACCTACCCCCTTCAGATTTTTGCGAAAAATGAAATTTTCGAAAAGTACGACTATTATATATTGATCTGGCGTAGAATTTCCTAACTAAAACAATGGTATAAGTTTCAGGTCGCTATCTGTAAAATTGAGCGAATGCCGTCCGAAAAACTGCATTAAATTGATGAATTTTCGCGATTTTCGTATTTCCATCGTCATTTCCCTAATTTTTGAGCTACTCCAATGATCCGACGCGTTTTCGACACGGAATCGGAAGCCGAATAACACAGTGAAAGATTCAGGTCGATATCTAAAAATTTGCGGAAATGACGAGGGAATTACGAATATCGCGAAAAATCGACAAATTTAAGCAGTTTTTCGTTTGGTACTCGCTCAATTTTTGAGATAGCGACCTGAGACTGGTACCATTGTTTTAGTTGGGAAATTCTACGCCAGATCAATGTATAATAGTTGTACTTTTCGAAAATTTAATTTTTCGCAAAAATCTGAAGGGGGTAGGTCAGGATTTTTTGCGATTTTCGTAATTCGCCTGGTATTTCCACAATTTTTGAGCTATTAAAACGATCCGGGGCGTTTTGGACGCGGAATCCGAAGCCGAATAAGACAGTGAAAGAATTATTTTGATATCTAAAAAATTGTAGAAATGGCGATGGATTTACGAAAATCGCAAAAAATCCTGACCTACCCCCTTCAGATTTTTGCGAAAAATGAAATTTTCGAAAAGTACGACTATTATATATTGATCTGGCGTAGAATTTCCCAACTAAAACAATGGTACAAGTTTCAGACGGCTATCTCAAAAATTGAGCGAATGCCGTTCAAAAAACCGCCTGAATTTGAGGATTTTTCACGATTTTCGTAATTTGCTCGCCATTTCCACAATGATTGAGATATTAAAACGATCCGGGACGTGTTGGACGCGGAATTCGAAGCCCAATAAGACAGTGAAAGATTCAGGTCGATATCTAAAAATTTGCGGAAATGACGAAAGAATCCACAAAAAGCATCGAAAATGCAAAGCTATGGGCCAAGTACAAGAGAATGTTACATTGGAATAGGTTGCTCATTAACATAAACTGCATTTTACACAGGATTTGAAATCAATCAAACTTGCTCACATTTGTATAGATCTCGTCGATCTATCGAACTTCTTCCCGTCACCCCGTCTGACGTTCGGCTGTCGCGCGACGGCTGTTGCGAACAATTCCATTTGGAAAACTACACACTCGGTATTACGATTTGGACAGGTCGACGACACCCGGGTTCCCGCTCAGTTCGACTCGAGATCGAGGTCGACGTAATAATGGGTGCCGCGATCCAGCTGCCAGAAATGCCTCAGGAAGAAGAGCGTGTTTAGCGAATTCCGTTTGTCGGCCAAGAATCCCGCTAACAAGGCGCGCGGAGCGGCCGCATTGTTCCTTTTTCGCGTACCAAGGGGCCAAATAAATCGGCGATAAATCAGGACCCGGTTCCTGCCGGAAGTACCGTCGCGCCGAGGCATCCCGGTGAAACTGAATAAAAATCTACGCTTCCGAGGCGAGTTTTCTTGCGACAGAGACTTCCGTCGGCGACGCCTTGTCTAGTCGATAAAACGTGATCAGTGATTTATCTTTATCCGCCGTTAAATCGTGTACCTCGTAGTAAGGTCCTGCGGGGGCTTCGGTAAATGGAATAGAACGGTCGGGAATACTCACTTTTTCTTTTTTCTTTTTTTTTTCGAACGTTTAAGGGTAACTACTGGAAAACGCGCGGGGACCGGCCCGTATCTGCTGAACGTTTTGGGAAAAATATTGTCTGTATAAAGATTATGGAAAATTCATGTGATTTTTCTTATCGCTTTGACGTTGACCATCCTGGTAGTGGTTCTCGTTCGATGAGAAGGTAAGTTAGAACTGTTCCGGGGAACGCCAATGACAACGCGATCGGAAATTGAAGACAGTGCTCAAAGGATACTGGGAGTAGTAAGACAAATATCACTTACTAGATTACAGTAAAGTTTCATTAAGTCTCGTGTATAGAAATACTGATAAAATTCGATATGTGAGTTTGATCGGTTTTACGAGAGACACCGCTGTAGAACAGTAATAATGGCATCCTTTTGAAGGACAACGAACGACTAACTTAGCGGACAAACATGTCAGTTAAACTTTGCGTTCACCACCAGAGGTCATGTAGAAACTGAACAAAAATAGTAGAAACTCTAGTCGGGTTGTATGTACCTTGTAATACCACGATGGTTTTATCGTTCTTTTCACGATTATGAAGATATTACTGTATTAAATCTTGTTACGTACGTAACGATCGTTTAACGAGTACCAAAGAATTTTTAAATTGTACCGATAACTTTAATAGAGTACAATTAAAAAATTTGTATAACAACCGGCAGGAATATTCTTTGGATATCAAAAATTCTTCTTGGTAGTTGGAGATCGACAAAAGAATAATTGAATACTTTATATTCCGATGTATTTCAGCCTCAGTTACAATCGTCGCGACGGTTACAAGAACTTTATTTCGAGTTTCATTTCAGACGAATAAAGAGACGAGGAACAATGAGGAACGATGAGAAACGAGATTGTAACGGTTCTACGGAAAATATATCGAGGCACGATTTTCACCATTCACGTTGAAAATCGTCGCTACGCGAAGCGGAGAAATTCTTTTCACAAGTTACCTACACCGTTCACGTGACTCTCCACAACGTTCGACAGTTAATTCTTCTCTATCCGTACATTCCCTTTTTTTTTACAAGAAACTCGTGTAAACTATGTAGACTACGAATAAAAACATTTCTGATTTCGTTCTCCGTTCCTCTGTCATTCCTCCAACTATCAAATTGTTTTATTCCACAAAGAAAAAAATCTTATTCACTTAACACGATACAGAATCACGAGACATATAAAAAATGAATATCAACACATAAAATCCCAACACACAACGTATTGTGTGAAAGATACACAAATACCAACGCCCTCAAACTTCCCTTAAAAACGTTAATTCGTCCCACCCTCTATTTAACTGTAATAATTCACTTGCACCCGATTTCCCGTAACACGGTAAGCGTTTCGCGAACCGGCAAGCACGTATTAAGCCGAACGTAACGTAACCATAGCCATTCGAGCCCTAAACATCTACCCGAAATGAGCTTACCCCGTTCTATGGCGGAATCAAACAAACATAAAGCACTCGGCGGATCGACAATCCTCGATGAGCCATTCGATAAATTCACGAAGCCTTTCTCACCATACATTACGTGTATCCCCCGCGTGCCGTACTTGCGGGATACCCGCCTCCAGGATCTACATAGGCGTAGGTACATCTGTGGTTGGTCCGGGGGACCAGATTCTCGATGAAGGAACACGGACAAACCCTACGTCGTTCGACCTGGGTCGACCCCAACTTTCCCACCGTTAGAGAAGGCAACGTTTTGGCAATTAACTGGACCTTTCTATCCACCTCTATACATACATACATAGATACATAGATAGATATAGCCAGGTCTCGAGATCCCTGACCACCCCTTTTGCCCGTAGACGACGTATCACTTTCCGACCCTCGCGGTGGAACGGCTATTTACACAAGAATAACGCGCTTTATGGGATTACGTCAAAACATCGGCGTGGAATCGCTACCCCGATAAAGCGAGGACAACAATACACGAAAATAGAGAAGAAAAACAGCATAGAAAGGATAGGTAGAGGGATGGATAGGGGGCGAATATAGCGGGGCCCAGGACGAAAGGGTGCAACGTCGATCTCGTAGCTAACCTAACCCCCCTAGCGAATGCAAAATCAACGAACTATTGTATTCACCGGGGGATTCTGCGTTCTTTCGCAGTACCTACCGGGTGTGCACGAGGCCCTCAGGGCTGTGTCGAGCATCCTACTATGCCCCGAGTACCACGATTTCCGTCTACTAATTGGAAACCGGGGTTCAACGAGACAAGTAATCAAACGTTGCGATTTAAGGCCTCGTCTGGTATGTATTAATGACGATTGGTGCTCGTTTATCGAAGGTCATTTAGATATAGTTTCTTTTTTTTTTGTTTTCTTTTATTCGTTAGCGTGTAGTTCTTTGTTTTGGATTCCTTTTGTTAACGGGTTTAAAGGAAAAGAGTTCGGCGTACAGTTATAAATGATAGAGAACAATATTCCTTTTTTGTTGTTGTTTTTTTTTTGTTTCCATCGTGTACCAGTCGGTTTGATGGATGTTTTTCGAACGAATCGACTCGTACATCATTTGCATCTGATGCACGTCTCGAGGCCGACATCGGTGATAACTGATCATGACAGGCTAAATCCCGGAACAAACAGATTCCCATATCAACTGTTTTGTCCGTCAGTTTGATTTCGGAAAAAAAGAATTATTGGCTGAATTACATGAAAAATATTCGTGAAATATATCGCGGAGGGATAATCATTTCGTTATGTTCGCGGTTATAATACGTTTCGCGGTGCGACGTACTCGTCTCGACAGCCAATCGAAATAAAAACCGCGGGTCTCGCTTTTATTTATCATTTAATTAAACCGGTAAAACAGTAATCGTATCGTATCGTTCAACGATGACAACACGCGTCTACATAATATGTTGTAGTACAATTCAAGTATAGATCAGAATACCGTGAGTACAAAAAAAAAAGAAACATTCGAACTACGCGTCGGATTACAAGTTTCACCCGCGAATTAATAAATTCACTCCGCGTCCTATCTATTAATTTCCACCGTGTCTTGAGCACTTCACCGGAAGTCTGGCACGCGCACGGGGCCTCGTAAAAACGCAGTCGACCGTAATATCGGCGACATGATAATTTCTCGTACGTCTACCAAGAATTCCTCGGGGTTTTAATGCAGAAACTGACAAAAAGTAAAACGGAAGCGAATGAAACAGACAGCGTAGCACGAGGAGAGAGAGAGAGAGAGAGACAGAGGTGAAGATCTATAGCGAATAAGAAAAGAGAGGAGGAGCAAGAAAAAAAAAGAAAAGAACAGAGAAACGAACGAAAGAAGGACAAGGAGATACTCATCGAAATTCAAACAGGCTCGTATTCGAGTATCGCACCGGGTCGATCGATATTCCCTTGGTAATGTTGGCTATCTATGGGTACAGGGTGGCTACCGAGGGGGAGGGTGCCACCCAATTTTTCTACAGGACTGAGCATCGACTGGAGCGTCAAACCGGAGGCCGAATCGTGCCGCGAATAAATTAGGCGCCGGTTTTAAAGCGATTAGGAAGGTCAGATTCTAATCCGGGAAAACGAGCGGGTCGGACCTGGCAGATGGGTTTTCTCTCTCTCTCTCTCTCTCTCTCTCTCCCTTTATCTTTCTCTCTTCATCTCTTCTCTAACGCTCACCGTGATACCAAGCACACCCGGGTTGATGTCCGGGTGCGTCTCTCTTTCCTCGTCATTGTTACCCTCTCGTGGAGATCCGAATGCGCACGGGGTGACGATCCTAATGAGGTTACCCGCACGAGGTCGGTCCAGATACGTGGCCCGGCAAAGTGGATAAAAGTGGCTTTCGCAGAATACCAAAGCGGACCGTTTTCGAATACGTTTGAAACAGCGAGGGATAGAACGTAACAAAAAAAAACAACAAAAAAAGGGAAAAAAGGAGAGAGAGAGAGAGAAAAAAAGGCGGAATACAAACAACACGGGTGTATACAGCGAAACGTTCGCTCATATGAGAAATGTCCAGTGCCGTTCCCCCGGACTGATCCACTCCATTTGTTAAAAAATAAAAACAGAAAGTTGAAAACGGATGCCTATTGTTTCGCGGCCAGGCACGATCGTACATTGATATAAATCCAATCATCGCTATAAATCCTATCTCTTTAAAATTCAACGGGTATATACCAGAAACTACTCGACCGCTGGATTTTAAAGGGGACTTAACCGCGGCACTGTTTCGAGTTTCAATTAAACGTTCCGAGGTGTTAAACGCGAATTATTTCATCCACCCGCGATGACTTTTTTGCAGTTTTTTATTCGGATGGGGAAGGGGGTGAACGATACATACATACATACATATACATATGCAGGGGTATTTCGCTATCAGTCGATACGATTGATGAACTTGAAGCTTGTAATTAATAGATTTGTCGACAGTTTGAAAAACCCGTTCGGATAATAAAGCTCTTTGTAAATACTCCAAATTATAAACTACACGTTCGCATGTATGTACATATGCATGTATTTCGTTCGCGTATGTCTATATCTCTCTTGAATCAGATTATTTTTGTGTTATTGTTTGCATACTACAAGCTAAAATAACAATAGACTGATTTTCGTGTATTTCCGTGATTTTCAGGCGTTACATGTTTTCGACAGAAATAAATAATATAAAATAAAAAAAATCACACGCTACAGACTTGATTAATTTTAAGCAGACTCGGAATCATCGATTTTACACGAATTTACGAAAAATCATCGTACAAAATCATCACGAACGTTAATCGAATCCGCGTCGCGTCGTTATGGAAAGTTCGTCGAAACATTTTCACGTATTATTCGTTGTCGTAAACCGGAAGAACTTCACTTTCGAAATATCAAATCATGCTTCTCCGTTGGGAGAAAAAAAAATCATTCTGCATGCGCAACGGCGAGCGTATAATATCTGACAGCTGGTCGCGTATCTCTATGACGTGGTCGGTTCCATTTATTAAAAAGCTATTTCTACTGTTTTATGGGGCCCCGTACGACACCGTATCGAGATTTATAGCCATCATCGAAACGCACGGATATTGCGCCACTATAGCCGTTGCACGGCAGAAACATTATCGGATATTATCGAACTTTTTCACCCGATAGGTACGTTCGTTTCTTAATCGCGAAACGAATTCTCACTTAATTCGGAATTAAGTCGAGAATTCGACGCCACCGCAATTACCGTCTGATGTTTCGCCGTTCGCCGCACGTTTCGCCGGTACAATTACTTAATCGTCTCACGTAATGCCAGCCAGTTTTATTTCCTAATTATCGCTATTTACATGAAACAAAAATTCCGCCACCGCGGGAAAAATTGTACTTCGTTTCCGCAATTTGAAATTCAAATGTTTATCGGAAGTATAATAATCTCTAGTTGTTATCAGTGTCGGTGATTTTATTGAAATCGTTGGTGGTGGTGGTGGTGGTCCTAATATTTTGTTTTTTTGAGTAAAAAGTGTTATCGTTGTTATCTTTTCGGGTTCGTTGTTTCCTAATGCGAACAACGGTTTATCAAGGTGGAGTAAAAATAAATATATACATATATTTTTTCGTACCACTTGTAATCCGTGTATTACACGCCACAGCAAAATAAAAGAAAGTCGTGCCACTTACCGGCGGTTTTTAAAACGAAATTTCTGTAATAAGAACATCGCGCCGCGCATTCAGAGCACGCTCTTTAACGCGAGATTTCGACGCTTATTAAATCCACACCGTGTCTTCGTCGGCGGAGTTTTACGCAATTCCTTTTTGCCTTTGGAAAACCGCTGAATGCGTTCTATGAATTTAATAGCAGGAAAAATTAAAGAAGAGCTCGGAAGATCTCTTTCATCGACGGTAAATACGTTTCCAATAAGAGTCCGTGTTTTTTACGTAAAATAACGACGCAAAATCTAGTCGAAATAAAATTTGAAAAAAAAAACACTGCCATTTCCGGAGACGAAAAGCGTAGCATTGAGTAAATCCGTAAAAAAAAACGATCGTTAAACGTCCATATATTCACAGTTTTTCCTATTTCAAGGTAAACGCGAATGCCCATCGCTTCCTGTGTACGCACTCACACGTTCTGAAATTTTAATTCCCCTCGTCTGATAGGAAGTGCCATAATACCAGAAACGTTGAATCCGAACGCGCAGGTTACTTCCTACCGAATATCCAAACAGACTGATTCAAGAAATTTCACTCGTTTTAATGTACCCATTCGTAGCTCACCTTAAAACTTTGAAAATTAGTTTTTATTTTGGCAAAAATCGGAAACAAGTTATTTCTACACCTAGTAATTAAAATTTGAACCAAATATCCCACCTAAAAACAGTTACAGACTCATTACAACACATACTCATCTAACCTTTTCATAGTAAATTCATAAATATCCAATTTTCACAGTTATTCATCTAAAAATTTCAATCCCCACATAAATCCTTTTGCACACATTAAAAAATCCATCAAGCGTACTCATTGTTCACCCCACATGTAATTTTTTTCATTTCCCCTAAAATTCTCACGTAACGTAAATGTCTTAACGCGACGAATATGGCAAAAAATTAAAAAAAAAAATAAAACCGTCACCCTATAGATTCTATCCCGCGTACCTGGCAGAATGGGCGTCCGCCCGTGTCTCCGTATGACGTAATCCGTTCCATTTATTAAAAGGCGATCCCCATTGTTTTACGGGAGTCGCGCCGCGGTACAATACGTCTCGATGCGAGCCACATGGCGTCGTCGATCGGCTTATACGCGCCCGTTTCATACGTACGTATGTATGTACATACATATGTCTGTATGCATGTCTGTCTGTATGTATGTATGTACGGCCGACATATGCATGTACCAGGATCTCGTGGGAAATATCTCTCATTCTCTGTTTCCGTTAACGCGCGCGTGGGGGTTGGAAGGGGTGGAGGGCTCGAATGTCGATTTGCAGCTAGCTGCGCCCGTAAAGCAGGATCGAGCGAGAATTCCGAGTTTTTTGACGAAAAACAATGTAGAGAAAGGGACACACCCGATCAGAAGGGGGTTGGCGAAGGCCCTCCCCCCCCCCCTTCCGAACAACCGAACAACCGGTACAGACACAGCCTCCACCAACACTCTCCACGGGACGCCGTAAATCCTACGGCAGCCGTAAACATTAATAATTGAAATGGGAAAACTGCAGCGGCTCGTGTCCGAAAAATCGAAGGAAACCGTTGCTATACGTACGGATAGTTTCAGACGGATTGCTTTAAACGCTCGTTTTGTCAAACACGTGCGAAGGGATGAATTAGATATAAGGGATTGGCTGGATCCTTTGTAATCGTATATAAAAAAAAGAGAGATAGAGAGAAAAGAGGATAGCGTAAAATGTAAATAACTGATGTGGGAATTGTACGTGTTATCGATGGAATAATATATGAATCGTCGAATGTTTGTTCGGCGAATGGAAATGAGAATGAGACTTTCACGCGATTTATGTCAAGAAAATTTGTCGTTGTATTTAGGAAGAATTAAAGCTTCCGTGCGTAAACGATGAAAAGTTACAGTAAAATTTCGCTGGTATTTTCTCGCCAAGTACGCCGAGTTTCCAGGTGGAAAATCCAGTCTAACTGTAAATAATAGCGCATATGCCACACGGTTTGCCGGAAGCCTGCCGCTGTTACTGCTACTTCATTAAACATAAAACTGCACTTGGTGTCGCGGAGTGCCGCGATAAACAAAGAAAAAGAATGAATGTTTCATCGCGGTCCGCGGATCTTTGAATGGGTCTTCTTCGGCGAATCTTTGAAAAACTCGTTTACATTCGGTGCATTCAACACATACACACACTTCTTTATGGTGACTGATAATACGGAGTTCCTATCGTCCGTATAAAAGATCATTGAGAGTGGATAACTGTTTATTTTTTATGACATCGCTGGAGTCGTAAATTTTCTTGCTGTTGGAAACATTAATAATTCGGTTACAGTGAGACTCGCAAAAAAAAGAAAACAAAAGAAAAAAACGGGGAAAAAAGCAGCATTTGTGTTCGCTTATACATATTCCATTTGCAGATTGTTGTACGAGATTCATTTCGGAATTTCACCCTCGAACCGGGGATGTAAAAAAAAAAAGGAACAGCTGAATAAATAGTAGAACAATGGACTACGCAAAGTATTCTTAGCGTTTCGTAATTTCGAGTGTATTTTCATATTTAATACACTCTTTTTTTTGTTATTATTTTAATATTCGGTAGGCTGTGGGTTCTGATTACGGCCGTGTCGACTGGTACTTTACTCTTTTCAACGGAAAGTTTTACCTTAAACTTCGAAAGGCCGAAAGTTTCAGCAACGCTGCCGGAGCAACGGCGTATCTTGTAATAGAGGCTACTATATTTCGGTATAAATAGTGCTCGAGGTACAAGAGCATTACGCGTTAATTATGTTACGTAATAACTTGAATATGTTTTTCTAACGTTAAATGATATTTTTCACTACTTCGTAGGAAATACTGTTAAACGGGAATGTGTACCTACCCGTGTCCTCTTTTTCTCTTTCCACTGAAAACTAGTTACACCTCTTTTTTTTTGTTTTAACGTTGAACAAGCTACATGCGTAAATTCCGCTTTACAATTAGCAAGAAATTAAATTACTGACGTTTTAAACACGCCCGATTTTTTTTCAACTCCCTTTAACGTGCAGTTTTAACTAAAGTCAAACGAATCCGGTCAAAAATGGATTATAAAATAAGATTATAAATTTATCGTACAATTATTTTCCACCCACACCGCCGTGTATAGTATTCTTTTTTATTCGATACCGAATGGCATTCATATCGATTTCTTTTTTTCTCTTTTATTTTTCCTTTTTTTGTTTTACGTTACATCTGCGCGTAATTTTTGAACCGCATTGGTGCCGCGGTCGTTAACTTAAATAACGACATTTTCCGTTTTATAAGTCGAGACAGGTCGGCAATAACAAAGCGGTTTTTGGGGCAAAAGCAACGCTTTACCGTCCGGTCCGGGTGAAAATTTTTACGAGACACTTTGGATACATAAATCCCGTCGAAATGGATGTAAAGTTATTTCTCGTGTTCGATTTTCTAGGTGATACAATTGCGTTTTTACCACATGCGACCCGCCGCGCAACGGTCGCAAGCTCGTTTCTGTCAAAAAACGGCCTTCCGTTTTATCCCTTTATCGACCGGTGTATTTCCGTATTTTCTCGATCGTTTCCCTGTCCGTATACCGCAAGTGTATAAACGAATTAGATACCCTTCTTGCATCCGTTGGCAACGAAATATCGTTCAAACCCTCGGGCATCTAGGAGAAATGAAACATTTTCCAGTTTCCACCCCCGCGCGCATCAGGAGTTTCATATTACGCGGAAACCTCGATTCTCTTTTTTTTTCCTGCACAAGAATCAAAAAGAATTCAATTTGCATGAGAAAGAATCTCTTCTACTCAAACCGGTTTTACGCGGCCTCGTAAAAGAAGTAAAAAAAAAAAGAGAGAAAAGAAAAAAAAAATGAGAAAAGAGTTAACCGCACGTTCTTGGGAGCATAAAATTACGCAAAATTACGTATGTTCCGGAAGTTGTCGCGGAATTTTTTTTGTCAGCTCGTGCCTGCCGCGCAGTTTTCGTAAATATTAATGCACAATTTTTTTTTCCCTTCAACCGCACATTTCTCCCGAGCCCCGAACGTATAATTATTCGCAAAAATTTCTCCGTCTCGCACGGTTTCCTTTCACCGGCGACACACGAATTCCTATTTTTGCCACTCGTAAAACGTTCCATCGTAAAACCAAGAATTTTCATGTCCTCCACCTTCGCCGAGTAAAATCGACTATGCTTATCAAAGCGTTATCAGCGGATACATTGAATCATGTGTGGTTTATGGTAAAATATATACCTTCACCACGGAAAAGATCATAAAAATTCCAACATTTTTTATTTTTAAATTATTGTCAATCAATCGCATCGTGAAAATACTTTAAATCAATACGCAACGATAATTATCTAAATAATAATCTTTCTCACCCTAATTCACATTACAAATGTACATCTTCGATAGAGGATCTTTTCACAGTATTGTAATGTAAGTCGATAGTATAGTCGAGTGATTTCAGAAAGAGCAGCGGATGCGATCGGCTTGAGACTTTCGAGCCTCTCGCGTCTTATGCAAATTTCACATTAAGACGCTCGGTAAACAGCGCGACGGTGGTGGTCATGGTCTCGTTAAATTTATTTTCATCCTGCTCAGTCGAGCGTTAATTAAGCTCTGAAAGCACGGCAAATATAGTGGCTGTGAGCTGTTCGCCCCGGAGGAGGCAGCCCCGTCAGTACGGTGGGGCGAGAATGAAAGGAGACGGGGCGGATCGGGTTTATTAGGGGTTCCATATTTATCTATGTACGAAATCTCGTCCATCGAATTGCCGATTCCATGAATGCTTAAAACACAATCAGCGGTAGTTTGTTATCACAATGCTTTACAATGGGAGTGGAAATGAAAACAGAGGAAACGGAAAATTCCGTATCGTTCACCAATTTTTCACTTTGTTCTCAAATACCTGTATATTAGAAAATTATAATTCTACGGGAGGAATTTTTAAAAAATCATAAATAATGAATACCCATTATTTCTCTATAAAATTCTTGTGGAATAAAAATATATATCTACTTTATATATCACCTCGTGAAATTCCAACGACAACCATAAAAAAAAAACAACTTCCAAAAACCTACATTCAGTGGTAAGATCTATGTTATCGTGCTAGCAGTTTTTTCTTGTTTTACGTATAAAACTTATTTACGTCATCTATGTGGGACCGTTTAGAAAGAAGCGAAAATTCTCGGTGAAATCCTCGATCTTCTCTCTCTCGGTTCCGTTATTCCGTTCTTCCAGACTCACAGTTCGGCGGTTGTATAGATTCGGTCCATTCCATCCGTTTGCAGAGGACGGCGCGGGATCCTCTTCATCCAGAAATAATATCCAGCAAATAAAAGCCGAAAGCTCGGGGTAAAGTTTGCAGGCGGTGCTTCGACTTTTTCACGACGCCGGCCACGACAAATCTCTCTCTCGTTGACACTTCGAATACAGAGGTATACATACCTGCGCGGATATAAATCATTCATCGGCACACCCCGCCGAGAACCCGGGGATCAAAAAGCTTCTGTTTGTCCCGAAACGGCTGATAAGCCGTGCCATTTACACTGCGCGACAAAAACCCGGCCAGCCGGCGGCGGGTTCATTTATTTTTTAAACATCCGTACGCCCGTTGGCGAAATTAACGCTGACGCGGTTATTCGCGTTGATTTCGAACGGCTGCGTTAAACTCCGGAGGGAAGCGGCGTGAAAAATTTACGCGCGATCCCGGCCGCGAAAGTCCCGTAACATTCCTCTAAATTACACGGGATCGAATGACTTCGATCGCACTCCCGAGATTCCCGGAAAAATAGATATGTATATATATATATATATCTCTTTGCATAACGGCACAGGGTGGGAGATAAATTGCGCACTTTGTTCGAGTTTGCCTTGCGATTTCATTAATACTGTTATACAAACGGCTTCATAACTTTTCCGAGAAGACTACTGAAGTATCGCCGTTTCTTCTTCGGTTTCTAATTCACCGCGAAATATCGCTTCCTTTCGATATACGGGGTATGTTTTGGAGACACTGAGATTTATTCGGTCGGGGAGTAATGGAAATTATGATTGACTCGTGTTAATATAAATCTTCTTATTATCACCCAAGTGGAAAAGAAACTAATATCATTTTATATCATTAACAAACGAAAAAGATACGCGAAAACCATTGAAAAACTCTTAGCGATCTTTCTAACGGACACCCGGTAGACAATAATTCCACGGATAACTCCAACAAGTTTAAATTGATCCTTATCAAATAAAAGAAATATTTTTTCCCGTCGAATGCTTATCCAGCCGAGACCACTCGTATTCCAATCGCGACTTAATAACGGATTCAAGAATTAATCACCGCGGCCGAATTGTTTTTTCCACCGATATCGTTGATAAATCAAATCGCGTTGTCTCGGCCGTGCCGCGCGCGTTATTCGCATAACATTTTCGCCGCGATTCATTTAAATAAAGAATGCGGTCGCGGAGAACCAATCAGGCTGGAACGAATGAAGGATGGAGCCACTCCAGCGTCGCGACGCCGCCGCCGCCGCGTCATTTCCATCGGTGAACGCACACAAGTCTCGTCCTTCCTCGTCGGCAAATGCATTATCAACAGGACACCGTGTACGTGTGTACGCCACACAGACACAGTCACAGTCACACTACGGTCTGTTGACGAGACCAACGCGCGGCTCGAGAATAATATCGCGAAATAAAGGCCGAAGGTAAAAATTTCCGTACGCTTAAATCTGTCCTTTTTTTTCCTCTTTCTCTCCTCCCATCGACGTTTTTCCGATTCTGCAAGGGAAATCGGTTCGCTCGATGACGCGGCTCATTGTATTCAATCGTAAATCATTTGACCAACCAGCGGCTATCGAGTACGCGAATCGAAACGCGTATGTATATGTATGTAGGAAGCTGCCGAAAAATGGCCGATAAAGCAGCGGTCTGTTGAACGACATCGTTCGATGATACTTTGCATGTCCGATGGATCGTCAAAAATGACGGCTAATGAGACAGACGTTTCGATCGTTGATGTACGTATACCAGCTATGGGATTAATTGCACATCGTCGTTCTATTTGCGCGATCCATCACTCGATCGTCGATTACTGCTCGGTTTCCCTGTGTTTCTTTAGATTTTTTTTCTCATTTTTTTATATTCAAGTTATCATTGTTGAAAAGGTGGTTGACGTCGTGTCCTTGTAATGATCGATGGTGGGAATGATGACGGGTAATGATGAGCGATGGAAAGTTGTTAATGCATAAAACTAGTTGCTTAGAGAAATTTGTATGAATGATGACACTATCGTTAGTATGGTTTAATAACAATTATACAATATTTAACGGAATATGAAATTTTCATGCGAGATAATAATGAACCTGGAAAGTTTTAGTGTGTAGAATCTAGATTATGTAACACCGCGATATAAGTCTTAAAAGAGCAGTTACTACGTTCTCTTTTTTTTTTGTTCTCCTCTGCAATCGCCTAGGAAACCAACTTTCCGGCAAACTCAATAGATATTGTAAGTAGTTTACTTTGTTTAGAATTAACTACACAGGATTACGCCGGGCATAGCAACCTCGTAAAAGGTTCCCCGAAGTATCTTTTAATTAAAAGTCCGCCAAATTAAACCACAGTTGGCCGTAGCCTGTTGTAGCGGTGAAAAAAAACGGACTGTTGTCCCGTAAATCATTTCTGTTCATTATACGGTCCACTTATTTTTGCTGATGTTTATTTATTAACGAATTCCAAGGCACTCTGTTATTTCTTCGTCTGTGTATCACTAACACACGCGTCGAATTTACATTCGTTCGAGAAACGTTTCACGCGATTTTAGCGAACTACAATGTTTCTAACCCTCGCGACCAATGATACATTCGAATTTCGAAGCTTCTGTTTAACGATTTACTTTGCGTTCGCTAGTTTGACAGACTATCGATCAAACCCGTCCGAAATGGCCGATTTAACCGATTAGTGGCCACAAATGCATCCGCGCTTACACACTTACACCGCGTTTGTTCGTTGCGGCAGCTAATTAAACGTATGATTAACCGTCCAACTTTAGCGGAAAATATAACCAGGCTTAGCTCCCGGCTGCATAAATAAAACGAAAAAACACGCCCGTTGGCCCCATCCGCGACCGATTATTGGCAGCAGCGACCCAACAAGAGCGGGCACTTGGATAGCACTTCCACCCAGGAAGTCCCGTGTTACACCGCTGCAGTTTTATGTATTTTCTTTTATACCCCTTACCCCCCATTAACGTGATTTATGGCACTCACAGTGATTTCGAGCTGCCGCGAAAAGTTAAAAAGAAAGGTAAATCAGCGGACAGATGCGACGACGAATCGTCGAAAAAGGGAACGGAGGAAAAATGAAGTGAAATTCCATGCAATCGAACCGCGTAATCATTAAAATCGTCAATATTTAAAAGAGAATACGCACACTATATCCATTAGAATATATTATACCTACTTTACAATTTATCAGACAGAATTATCCAAAAAAAAGAAATTTTATTTAAATGTTTCTTTTCTCACGACTACACCCGTCATTTCCCAACTCGTCAAGGTAAAGTTCACATCCATAACCGTCGTTTTGCCGGAACGTCAACGACGTCTCGTCGGTTTGACGGCATTTGCCGGAATGTGTTGAGGAGAGAAAATTTTTTTTTTTTCGAGACCACGATGGAACATGGTTTCATAGGCCATGGTATCCGTTCCCGTCTACGGTAAGAGCACCAATATTTTAGGCTGCCCCGCCTATAATGACTCACCTCTTACATATCGCTCGGTACGTTAAGCATACGCTTAAGCGCTGTGCGAAAAGTCCCCGGGGGCAAAAGAGCACTTTCCTGGAGCGCAGCGAATTAAGTGCTGCCGATCCTCTAAAGTAACTGCTCAACTGAAGCGCCGCTCTTCTAGGAGAACCACTTTCGCACTGTGTGTTTTCGAGTGGCGTCACGCTTACACGGGTTTTCCCTTTTATTCGCATTGCGCAAACTCTTACGTTTGGGACTCGCCGACTTCGACTGCCGATTCCATTTTCTTTTGATTGGATTCTGAATTTTCTTATCGTCACCCACACCCTCGACGACAATTGCGTTGAATCGCTTGCAACATGGCAATTTCCAGGATTATTTTACCGTGTATCCATTGGCAGGTAGTATTAAATTCAAAGTATATCAGTGAATTATAAATAATATCCGTTTTAAATAGTGTAATAACTCAGGTTATTAGAAACGGAAGCCCGTGTATTATTGTACGAAGTTTCAAGTGGTTTCCACGGTAATGACTAAATGAGTTTCACAGTGAAGGATTACGGTATTAATTCATACGTCTCGGTAGAGATTTGTTGCTTTCGTACGGACGATTAAAGTAAATTATCAAATTATAAAGTACCCCGGAAACCCTGGTATTCTATGCCAGATCTGTGTAACAGTGGTCTGCGTGCGGCAGGTTGTGTATTTAACAAAAAAATTTCAAAATAAGAAAAACAACGAGTAAAAAAAAACCGATGCATCTAGACGAACCACGAGGATTAATTGCTAATTATTTTACCAGGCACGCCATACTTCTCGTAATACGGGCCACTCGGGCCACGAAGATGCAGGATGATTAATACACAGCTCGGTTGTACGGATTGCAATAACTCACAATTAGGACATATTTGAAAATTTCACCGAGACGAAAAGTTGCGGGGAAGTTTAAGCGATCCACGAAGATTCCGAGTGATAAATTAGACCGACTTCGAAAGCTGCAATAACGGTTTAAGGGAAACGAATATTTCCACCGTCTTGTTGTACGTACATGCAGGGAAGGTGAAAATGTTTTCAGACTTTCCAGGAAGTCGCGAAAGATCACTCGAGCGTAGTTTTATCGCGTGTAAAATTGGAAAATTCGCGTTGATCGAACTCGTTGGGAAATCGCAGTGAATCGCGATCGTCTGGTAATTACGTTCATTTGAAATTCCGCAATTATTTTTTCGCTTCATACCGTGGAAGGAACGTACGAGAGACTCGTTCGTGGTATATAACTTTTCGACGAAAAAAATTGTCGACTCGATCAAGTGCAGTTTTTTTTTTCACTCCGTGAAATCGGCCCTTTAAGGGAGCATTACCCTTCGCCGACTGAACACTCGCGAAATCTGATTTTGCTTTAAGACTCGATAGTGAACACTTTCAAACGTTTCTCAGGGACTTTGGGATTTCCCCCCCCGAAAAATCGGAAAAATTTACCGCGTTCAATTACACTTACTTAAACGACGGGTTAGCGATGCGCGAGCAACGATCCAACGGAAGTTAGAAAATCAATTACCCGGATTGTAATAACACGTCCGCGTTAGAATCGACGCGGTCTGTCGTCGGTGACGGCGCGGTTCGCCCCGAGAATGCATTAATTCGCGGGGAAAAAAAAATAAAGTGTCATTCCGAATAAAAAATAATAAATTCTTCGTCAAATATCCTATAACGGTTTCCATCCCACGGTGCTATCGCGATTTCACCGGTGGATCGTAAACTAAATTTTTATACGACAGCGGTAAAAACGAAAAATTCATAATCCACTTAAAAAAAAAAAAAGAGAGAACACCATTCACGCTTCCGACTCTACCCTCGTCTCTCTTTTTTTCCTACTACGTCACACAATATTTATGATAATCTTCTCTTTAAAAAAAGAAACAAAAAATTACAATCCAGGTAAATCGTCAGATACTTACGTCCAAAACGATATGGCATTTTATTCTTTCACAATTATTTATTTATTACGGACGAGATACGTTTCTAACGGGATCCGCGGAATTTATGTGAAGAAAAATTATAGACTCGACCGGGCGAGCTCTCTTTACTGCGTTCAATCACACTTCACGTATGTGGTCGCAATAAAATCTGACTTTATGTTGGATGGGGATCAAAACCGTTTCACGCCTGGATTCGAACGTGGGTACGGTGGTTCATTTCGTTCGTCGCACGGTGCCCCATGCCGGTGCTATTACGAGTGTCGCGGTGGTGAACGAGCGTCTACTCTTGCATCCCCCTCGGTCATGAAATCTACTATAAAGACCTCTTTCCATCTTTCTCGCTCAGCTTCTCTCTCCCCTTCTCATTTACTCCATGCCGGTCTGTCTCTTTCTCTCTCTCTCTCTCTCTCTTTTTCACTCTTCCTCTCTCTCTCTCCTGCGTGTTCTTTTTTTTCTATTTTTCTTTTTTCTATGTACTCGTATACATAGGATTACCCGGGGTACCGTGAGTCTAACCCATAAAGGGAAAAAATATTAAATTACCCAGAGGGCCGAGTAAAGCCGTCTGTCGCTAGTACAGGTTAATTTTATTTCTCAATTTTTCAATTTTTACAAAGCCTCGTGGATAAGATATTATAATTCCCTCCCGACGACGGAGGAAATAGAAATACTATCCACTTCGAAGGGGATACTACCACCACCAGAGATGGTTTTCGGTTTGTCGCTAATTCCGTTACTTTTGCTTCGAAGAAGCTCGTTTCGATGGTCTTGATGTAATCTTTTTTTTTGCCGGACGCCGGTTTTAACGGTTCCTGGGGAGGGCGCGAAGTTCGACGTTTCGAAATAAGGTACAGCGTGAATATGGAAACGGCAGGAAACTAGAAAAAATATTGTTTCAAGGGCTATTTATTCTATCCTGATTTAATTCCCCGAGCATCCCCGTAGCCCGGTTATCTCCGTTACCGTTCGATCTTTCATTTCCGATTCGTTTCCAACCGGTCACGGTGGCAAGCAAGGTCTAACCGTTTTGAGTGTGTGGCTCGTTTCAACCCCTCGTGAAATAAACCAGCAAAGCTTTCTCTCGCTCGTGGAATTACCTTAACTTCGCAAGGCTAATGGCGGAGACAGATATATCGGATTAACTGAGACATTATCTACCTTCGTGGAAGTTCTTTCGTGCGTATCGCGATTTCATTTCTCCGTAGTCCAAAGTCCGATTGTATCATGACCGTTATTAACCATGGCTATATCTATCGTCGAAAGTTATGCGGAATAGAGAACGAATAGAGAGACCAGCGGTGGGGTCAATGAAAACGGATTACAGCGGAATTAAATGTCATCGAGAAAGTGTTTCATCGGAGTGAGAATGATTCTATTCGTTGCTGGTGAAATTTGTCTGATATCAAGCGAAATATTTCTCTGCCACGGCTAACGCATTAAGAAAATGTCTGACCTATCTAACAATAACAATATTTTTCAAGAAGTTTCTCACATCCCCCACCGTTTGTCCCCAAGTTTCCTCATTTTTTTTTTCGCCCCGCCTTGCCAACAAAGTGCCGTTCACAATGGATCGCGTGAGCTTTGAAAACGTTAACCCCGCGACATCGCACAAAAATTCGTCTATTGTCAGAGATCTTTGTAGCTTCCTCTTCCCCTTCATTGTGTTAGTCTTTCGAGAATCTTCTGTGTTAAGGATCACCGTACCGCGAATACGCTTTCGTTATAACTTGCTTATCAAACCATTTCGGTGGTTTCTACGGGCCCTGGGTTGAAATTGACATCTATAAAATTGATACAGGTTCGCTATGGTGTGCTTCGCTTATAATTAGCGTCGCTTCGTTATAGTGCTCTACTGGCTGCTCTCGCTAACGCAGGAAACGTTTCCCATCGTATTAGTCACGTGTTTCAAATACCTAATGTAGTTAATTAAATAAATGTAAATGTTATTAACTTTCGAAATTTTACGAAACAGGTTCCGTTTCATTCGTATTACACCGAACACCATGACACGTGTCACATCTTACAAAATCATAAAATACGCGTTCTCCATTAGACCAATGACACATAATATCAACACATTAAATCCCTAATTATTTACACCCAACACACTTTACCAGAAAAAATACATCCTTCCCGTCCCGTTCCATTTTCTAGTTCCGTCTCCAAGAAAAATATACATTTCCACAAAACATCCGTAGTCAATTCGTTACCATCTAACCTCCCTTCGAAACTAAAGTCGAATCTATTTCGGGTAGTTCATCCAACACACGTTCCCCCACTCCAACCGGGTTTGATTTCGTCAACCGGTTTTTTTTTTAACAAATCCACCATCAAACACGTACGACAAAGTTTCCATCGGTTTCATTCAGTCAACTACGTCCACGATCCTCTGTGTAACTTCGCGAGACTTTTTCCCCAGAGACAAGGTGACACGTAAAGCTTCGATTCGCGACATAATGACGAGCCGCGTATAAAACAGGGGAGCTTGTTAATGCGCGGTGTCTTCCTTCCTCTTCATCCCTTTCGCTGTCCCGCCTTCGTCCGTCGTCTTCCGTCAACGTCTCCTCGACGGGCCCTCGTGTTCTCGAGTGCACGCTGCGCACTCAGCTGTGCACGGCCCTTAACGACCAAGCCAACGTACACACAGAGAGAGAGAGAGAGAGAGAGAGAGAGAGCACGCACGTGTTTCTTCAGCGTAGGCAACGACGTGTACCCCCGGTGCCTGACTTGGCTCGTGCAACGCCGCCGACGAAGAGAAGGTTCGGCTAACAAGAAGCCTCGTAACCCGCACGTGACCCTTTCCCCACCGGAAACCGCGCGTTCACCGTTGCGAGAGTGACGTTGGTGTCTCGAGAGCGGCGAAACGAATCGAGAGAAATCCACGGACGACCCGGGTGACGGCACTTTGATCCGCGAATCGCGAAACCCGGGCCCACTCGAACATTCGGCGATGAGAATTCGACGCCGGCGTTACGAAGGGGAAGGTGAAATGTGATGGGTGTGTGTGAGAAAATGTCACGGAAGTGATTTTTTGTTTGATTGTATGGGAAGTCGAGGGATAACGAGGAAACGAGAGTTTCGGATTTAAGAAAATGTAGAAACAAAGTGGTGTTAAATTTGAAACCTTGGGTGGAGGTGTAAATGTGAGAATTTGAATTGATCTTCGTTGCAAATTGTGTTCATTTTTGGTTAAAATGGAATGATAGTAATTTATGACGAAAGAAATGAAAGTTAAGTGACAATTACCTAAAATTGAAGAGTGGAGCGAAATTTGTTTGTGTAGAAATGTATATTTGCTGACCGTTCTGGGTTTACTAATTACCTTATTAAAAATTGTTTTGTATTTAACTGAGAAGTGACACATTTCACTTTTGGCTGACGTACCATTTACCCCTTCCCCTTCCACGGTACGGTACAAAAGTGAATTGTTATGAATATATTATTTCCACGTGATGCGCGGCTCGCAAGTAAAAAAAGGTAGCCACCTCGTTACTATTTATTTCTATATGAAAGCGATACCAACGTCTTTTTTTAAATTTTACCGGGAAATCTAATTTTCTCACGAAATCGAATACAACTTTGCCGTTACTTTTGCTTCGTTCCAGCTGTCAGTCGGAATAATCCTCTAACAAACATATTTTTATATCCTCTTTTGCTATTTTTTGCAGCAAAGGTTTCGAAAGTTCGCAGAATTAATTATCCCGACCAAAGTACAATTTACAATTTGCATTCTGCACCAAGGGACAGGCCTTTGTTAAAGAAATATAATTATCTATTCAGAAAAATTTACATAATTCAACAACAACAACAATGAATCGGACATATGCTGCATTTCATATAGGAACAAGATATAGAAATGTCAAATATTCCCCGTACATGACGAATTGCATCGAACTATTTTATTTTACAAAGTTTCTGACAGATCAATCATTGAACAAAGAATTTAGGAGGGGCCACGTATTATACCCCGGTCCCCCGTTTCAACACTGAATTCACCTGTATGATAGATGATAGAATATGGATCCTAAGATATAGGGCGTGATGTTAAATATATTACGATACCATGAATTTTAAATCGAATTGGAAGTCGGGGACGTGATTTATTCCCGCGTGATTTTTTTTTACGCGCTACTTTTGGAAGAATAAGTGAAAGAGTGATAAATAAATCTGCTGCAAAATGAAATAAACGACTTTCGTTCAGAACGTTTATTAAGATTTTAAAGGATACGATTTCCCACCAGGTAATTAGTTAGAATTGGATGAATCTTGATTCTAATTGATTGATATCAAGAAGAATCAGATAGCGGTTACGGTAATTTTTGTCGATATCTCGGAATGAATAATTCATACCCGGATCGATTGAAAATTATAAGTTGGAAAGCAGATCGGACTCCATAGATAATTGCGGAAAAATTGTTTGCCTGCCATAGAAACGTGGGCATCGATCGATGTGAAATTCGTACGTACTTTTTTTTTTTAGGGCAAACGGAACGGAACGCGATTCTCGGTAACGTTACGAAAGTCACGCGGATATTAAACATTTACACGGTAGTTTCGTAATTAGCACGTTACAGATTACGCGGTGAGTTTGTAATTGTTGACTGGGACATACGACACTTGTTACGACGATCTGTTAAGTGTGCGAAGCACCGTAGTTTCGTGTAATAAGGTATTACGCCGAGAGTTATAGTTTAAGACGTGCGTTACAACTTCGGTGTAACTTACGTGCAATTTGTATGCATCAAGTTGCTGTACGTGATTCAGATTAATCGGATATTAGCGGTTACGTGATTTGTCGATGGACGAGCGGTGTCGAAACAATATAATATTGATCAATCAAGTGGCATTAACCAACTACCGAGCATTAATAATACGTGGAAATTGTTTAAAATCTATCCTCGCGGCCTACATCTCGTTTTTATTTGTTACCTCGGCTATTCTACAAGATTCATAGCATCCATATTCTAACCGTAAATTAAGCGTGGCTTTTAGGAGTCAGTTATAAAGTAAACTTGAGATTGGATGCAATTTCTCCATGTGTGTACCTCTCTATATAAATACGTGTCTAGAGAGTTAAAAAAAAAAAAACGAGTTAAAAGGAATACGCGTGCGGTGTATGTACCATACATACATACGGTATACATACATATACGTAGGAGAACGATGACTTTGATGCACTGTCTAAATTTTTATCCCCTTTGAGACCGACCTTTTCGCTATTAAACAAATGCTCGAGTGTCGCTTGAAAGCTTCGTTTCACCACGGATATTTAAAAACATCCTGATTATCACGTCCACATGCAAACTACCGTACTCCAAACGCAAAGTATCAACTGGGAAAATACTTGTGGCGCATTCGAACGATCAATCTGCATTTAAGACGAGCGTATCAGAAGATTCGAAGTTTTTAATACCGCGCATTCAATATTGCAAAGTTCTCCGACAAAGGAAATATGACCTTGCGAATGCGAAATCCGCGGGCGCATAATGTCGACTCTGAAATGTTGTCGAAGTTTAACGCGATGTATCGGCAATATTTTTCAACAAACATCGACGGCACAAAGGCAAGAAAAAAAAAGAAAAGCAAATTGTGAAACCGAGACTAAAGTGTAACAAAAGCTTCAAAGAAATCGTAAATCAAATACGCCCATTCTTTCGACGTTTCCACCGTGAATGGTCTATAAAACGTATTTAAGACTCGTGGATTTTTCAGCAAACTGAAAGCTAGCCGGCTTTCTCGTTCCGGTGTCCCGGAATATTATGAACTAAGATGGCCGGGTGGATGGTGAAATAAGTAAATATATAATGAAAAGGACTGGCGCACCGAAAAGTTTGCCGAAGCATAAAAACTTGAGGATATTTGATCAACGTCGATTCACTGTCTCCCCGTGAAATCAAGTATTCCGCTAATCCTCCAGACACCGTTTAATTATCCATATAATTATAATAGCAACTAACCGTGTATCGTGATATCGCGTCGAATATTCGATGTCCATAATATTCCTTTTGCTTTTCGTTACTTCCTACCGTTCCTACGCGAAAGCTTAAAACACGTCCGGTGACTAATTACTATAATATTGGAAATAAATTAGTCCATCAATTCTCGATTCAGACATATCCGCTGCGCGAGTTTATGCACGGTAAACGCAAATTAATGATAGCCATCGCGAAGCGGTAACAAAAATTCTCCGAAAAATTTCAATTATTTTTATTCATTAGTAACCGTTATATATATAATAGCTACTCAAATTAGCGAGACACTTTACAAAATGAAATTACCCTCCTCCCGAAAACGTACAGAAACTTCCCTCTATCACGTTCAAATACCCGGCACGCATTTTATCTCCGAGATTATCTCCGCGTTCACTTCGTTTCTCTCGAATACACTACACACACACACACACATACACACACACTCGTTGAATGTTCTTCCCCGCTAAACGTGGACTATCATTTTCCGCCACAATTACGAATTAACGTCGCGCGAAGGTGCGAATGTTGCCAGCGATACGAGTGGTTCACCGATCACCGGGGGAATAATGATAAAATCGAGGAAAACGGCCGGCTTGTTGGTTTTATTAATCGTCGACGTAAGCGTGGCATCTGGTCGGGAGGGCGTTCTGATATATCGCGTAGCGGCAACGATGCGGTAATAAATTTTCGGCAATTACTCTTGCAGGTATGTCGGTGCACGATGCATCTCTCAGGTCTTCTCCGGTGGTGGTTTCCGGTTTGCGAGGGGGAGGAGGGGGAGAGGATCGAGGGGAAGGGTTTAAAGCCGATCGTATTTGCACGAGAGCGTCGTCCCGTCGATTCAGTTTTCTATTACACCGAGCTGCTTAAAAAGAGCAGCGCGATCCTCGTTACGATTTATGAGCGAGAAACACGAGAGATCTATTATGGATCAATAAAATGACTCGCGCGTTCGCGTCCCACTGATAGAGACGTGGGGGATGTGTACGAGGTTCTTGAACTCGATGCAACGGCAGCTGAGAAACCCGGAGATAGAGGGAGAAGAAAAAGGAACACGGGTATAAGGGTGTGAAAGAGAGAGAGAGAGAGAGAGAGAGAAAGAGAGAGATGAAGAGCGAGAGAGAGAACGACGGGACATACTTCGAAGACGCGTTTCATTTAGCGGCACGTAGCAAGGAACGCGGAGAAGCATGTCGATCAATAAGAAGATTACTCGTCGATGCATTGCTTGCATCGGCCTTTCCGGAATCTTATTTCTCTTCTCTCCCTTTCTCTCTCTCTCCCTATCTCTCATTGGCAAAACAATGTTTTAGCTTTTAGCCTGTGATATAGCGAGAACGTTTGTACGAGGACACATCGTCAGAGGAAAGTGATGGAAAAAGAATCCGTGAACGTTTCTGTGAATGTTTTAAGGTAGCGAGATGAAGAATGTAACAGTGAGAAAAGGTATCACTTTTAGAGCAATGACCTCCTCGTCTTTTAAAGGTTCTTACCCTTTTCATCAGTCGCTTTTAGATGTCCGTTCGATATTGCAAATTTTGCTGTTTTGCGAAATTGTCTGCTACTATTTAAAAAACTTTAGGCGAGGAACGTATTGGATTTCAAATTGAGCAATCAATTTGATTTGTCAGCAAATATGTGACCAATTTTTTGATAGTGATTAGAAGCGTCCATTCTATATACAGTTTTTTATAAATAGGACTATTGCATTGGAAATGTTAAAAACTATACATTCTGAGAGTACTGGTTATGCTTACGATAAATAATTTAGTACATGTTAGAAGTTTCAAAATACCCTTGTAGTTTTCACGATCTGTTAGTACGCTTTTGAAGTTATTCAAGATGCCGCATTCAGTGAACTGACTGTTGTATCCACTCCTCTATTGTTACCGGTACTTTACAGGTAGCGCATATGCTTTGCTGCAGTTTATTTATTACGTGGCTGTATGTACACTCCCGCACAAAAATCCCGGGATTCTTTGGTAGCGAACTCGAGGATATGGAGTTTCGACGAAACGGTTCTTGAAAGTATGAAATAACGTCGAAAGACTTCAATGAACCCGAATGAATAAAAATGAGACAGAAATGAATTCTAATTTCAAGTTTTTGGTTGTGAATAAGAGTCCCCAGACTATTAAGTGGGAGTACAAGTGTGGAAATAAATTATTTGGGACGAATTTCAGTTGTTGCTATATTCATTTGTTGCAAGATAATCTATCAATGATAGAATTGATTAGAGTCATAGGAAACAACGATAAAACTTTCAATGATCAATTTCTCACATCTTTTTTTAAATAAAATTACTATTTTGCCAAAAAGTCCTAAAGAATTTATTCCTTTTTCTACAAAATGTTTTCAGAAAAACCGGCGAACCCGCTGATTAAATATTGTTCATCCCACTATCCTACGTCCGCGATCAGCTGAGTGTACGTAAATCGGGGACCGGAAGTAGCCGATCTGCAGTGTTGCTAATTTAAAAAGAATAAAGACTTCGCCGGCCCGGGATCGATATTTCGTGTAAAGGGTTATCATCACTTCGTTGCACGAGCGTTTTTGTCTCGGCACGTTCACTGTGCCATGAATGAACCGCGCCGCGAGGATATAAACGAAGAAAACACAGGCTCGTTTTCTTCGCGGATTACTCAATGGATTATAAATAGACGTCACGCAGCGGAAACGGCACTGGGAACGATTAAGGCTCGTCAGTTTTTCTTTACGTGACGATAATGTAACGGGCGTTCTTGCGCGACGACCGCATTATACACCGAGATGTAAATCTGCCGCTACAATGGCGTACTGAATTATTTGCCGCAGGAGAATTCACACCACCTGCTCCGTTCTCCGTTGGTCATTTGCCAGCGTAGATTCTGCATAAATGAAAAGAGTTTCTCCGCTCTGTTTCGCACGAGGTTAAAATCGATTATCGATTTAATGACCGGAGAAAAATTCCCGCGGAATCATGGACGTAGAAAAAGCGGATAGAATGAAATTTCTACGGGTAGTTTGTGTGTGTCTGTTTTTTTTTTCCTCTATAGAACATTACAAAGGTGAGATTCGATAGAAACGATCCATCCATTATAATTGAGATCAATTTCTAACTTTAAGAAGCAAGAGTGTTCTTTTCTACAAGAAATCAGTTAAGAATAATGTTCTTTTTACTCGCATAATTATAAAAGCATTCTAGTAAAGTGCTTTTAAGATAAAATCCATTTACTACAAGAACACTATAAACACCTCATCTACGCAAAGACTTTTAATATAATTTTTCTCAAAGAAGCGTATCGTACGATACTCGTGATTTTTCACAGTTCAAGTGTAACACAGACACGGGGATCGATAAATCGCTAATGAGTAAAGTCCATCGTTTTGCGGATTAATGGTCATACATTTTTCAACGCACGTTCGTTGCCTCGTATGCCACGGCACACTCGCACACACACACACGGTTCGCGTACGTGTGGATTATAAATCACTGGAACGACGAACCAACACATATGTCACGTAAGATTTTTACAACTTCATTCTTCCACTTTTATCCCTCGGCATGAATAGCACGCCGCGATACTTTTGTAACGATAAAAATACCGGGAACGATGCAAAACAGACCGTTGGCTGCCGTGAATTTAGACATAAATTCCGATCGACCGTTAGATGTAATATCTTCTGACATTAAGGAACAATATCGAGTTTAAATATTGGAACATTTGCGTACCACCTGTGGCGCACATATTCAAGTATGTATTTCCTATAATCGGATGCTTCGCGATATCCGATACCCAAGTTTTCCCTCCGTGCCGGAAAATAGGGTTTATAATAACGTTCGCCGCACCTGGAAGTGCACGGACCCGGTAGAGGGTATGTCTATGGAAAACTTGGTTAATTCATAATAATTAAAACGACACACGTGAAACTCATGAATTGCCGATACACGTGCACGGTGAAATTCATTCGAATTCCGAGTAATTTACTTACTAATGGTGTGGCCTCGCTAACGGCGGGAAATTTAATGAAAATCGTAACTCCGTACCTCGGAGAGGAGGCAGAGATAATACGCGAAGATTTGCGTAACAATTCGTTAATTCGTGCAAACAAAGGAGGTAAAAGCTTTGTGTTTCTTGTACCGAATCGTTAAACCAGAGAAACGAATTGTTATAAAACTCGAGTAATATTATAAATATTAGTCGTACCATTGTGATTTTGAAATAATAATACAATCTTGTCGTTTTATACATCTATGTTATTAAAAATATTCACCAAGCAGAAACGAATTTACACGTAATTTTTAATCGAATCGAAATATGTAAATATCCATTTGTAAGATCGGTGTACTATGCAACCGATCATAATTGAAATATTTTATGTATCATTCGGTAAACACTGTCCTTGTGTGCATAATATGTCGATATTCAAATACATATCGTCGAATACCACGTCGGCGTGTCTATACGTGACACCAGGAAAAAAAATATATTGTCCGTATGAGGATGACTATTGATGGACCGAAGGTACTGACAATAGATATTGTCAACAACCGCGTCATTATATATGTATTATCAATAGATATCGATCGCGTACGGGCACAATTGCGCCGAACACAATTGAATTATTCAAGAGCCCAGACGATATTCAGTCTGAAAAAGGCTTTCGCTTCATTTTCCTTTTTTTTTTTGCTTACCGCTCAATTAAGGCCATTTCGTCGATTACATTTTTTTCTTGCGTTCGGTAATAACACCTGTCTCTTCGTCGCCTGGAAATCCCATATCGCCTGGTCATTTAATCCGTGGCAAAAAAAAAACCCGCGCGAAACAAACGTACGTAGCGAAAGCGTAACTCGGAGAATCGATGTGCCGACGTTATCTCGTTATCGGACTTTTCTTCGGTTTTCATCCGTTCCATGGATGTTCCTCTATCTCCCGACAAGCATACCCGCGGCTAATAAGGTCGAGTGTTTGGCGGTGGGCAGCGTAAGTGAAGGAATTGATAAATTGATGGGTATAAGTACGAGTGGGTGGGAGAAGGAATGTAGGAGAGAGGAAAACCCCGTTACATATATGTATGTATGTGTCTAACCTGCCGATGACAGGGATCCTCAAAGCAAATCCATTGTCTGCGATATGACGTAATATAACGCTTACCAGACGATGTGGAAAAAGTTTCGCTACTGCGCGGAGTTATACAAATATTAATTCGTCAATTTAATTAGTGAATAACGGTTTACGATTGATACAATGGAAAAGGATAATATCGATCCGTCGCGGGGAATGTATATGTATATATAGCACATAAATATACAAGGAGATTTTTAATTAAACGATACTGATTAATTATGAAACGCCTTAAAACGTAACGTCTGGCCGCGCGAAAGTAATTGATATTAAAAATGTAAATTGATGGTAATCAAGATTGATTTTCACGTTGGAATACAAGCGGGAGTCAGTGATTAAAAATAAATTTATACCGGTTACATTTGACGGTCTAAAAGGTATCTGGGTTCCTTGATACAATTATCATCGCTGTCGCGCAGCGTAAAACACCATCCCTGGCATCCGAAAAACGTAACCCCCCTCTAATTAACGAAACGTTAATTTATTATAACACACGCCTACGCGAAGATATTTCAAGTATCCCGCGTAAACGCGCGTGCAATTAAATTCAAATTTATCAACGCCGCTATCTCGCCTGTATTATCAAAATCGCAGGAGTCGAGCCCACATCAGCAACATTTAAAACAGTGCCGCTGAATATCATTGTATTCGAAATTATTACCACTATCAGGATTATCATTATCAAGATACCGCTAGCGTTCAATAACGTTACACCAGCCATTATTACCATTATCATGACCGTTATTGCTATCGTTACTCCCTACGTAACATCCGTATATCGACGTTATACGGAACACTCCTGGGGTCGACAACCTATCCCCGAAAATCTTTTCGGGTAAGTTATGATTCGTCAAGACGTCGCGTGTCCATCAGTTTCCTTATTAAATGCGAGAACGCGCGAGCGTGTAATCGGGCCAAAGGGTGCAGCAAAATTTCAGAAAATTTCTTGCTGGAAATTGTCGGAACGGTCTGGCGCGAAGTTGATCAACTTTTTGACGAGCGAGCCACCCCTTTCCCCATCGCCTCTCCCCTTTCCGACAACAGGGGTGCTGCACTCATCTGATTCCATTAGCCCCGTACAGGACGAAGGAAACAGTCGTCGACGTAACAACTTTTACGGAGGAGTCGCAACAATCGTTTCGCCGGCGCGTCTCGGCGCCCGGCGTTGTTACTCTTGATTGTCGGGCTCGGCCGACTGGCAGCAAACCCGGGGAGTTTCGAGAAGTTCGACGAACGACACAGGAAGGACTGATTCGCAGCGCGACACTGTTGTAACGCAGTGCTTCTCAAAAGACAGATGTCGTCGACCGGAGGGGGAGGGGGGCAAATGTGAAGTAATTCCGGTATAGAGGAGAGAGAGAGAGAGAGAGAGATACCGGTGGTGATAGGTATGTATTCAGGCATGGGGAATCTGAACTTCGTAACGTTATGCAAACGACCCTGGCAGGTTGTCAGAGGGGAACAGGACCGGGTGAATTTTTTTTCCATGATCAATTTTTTCGATGCAAAAAATATATCCGGGTCATTTCTCTGTCGTGACGATGAATACGTTGGTAGATTATAATTATAGGAAATAACGGTGAATTAATATCGTGATAGATAAGGGACTGACTTGATTAGAATTTAAGTTGGAAATAGGATAGTGAATAGACACATCGATATGATATTTGAGGGCTTCATGGAGTTAATTTTGGAATTTTAACGTCCTTAAGATAAATTTGACAGAGTCCACTTTTGATTCGGGGATCGGATATTTTTGTAGACATCGATTTATGAATGAATTTCATTGGAATTACGTAGTAGGATTAAATTTAGCGTTGAGAGTTAAATTCGGGTTCCTAATATTCACACGTTAGAACGGGTCGAGTTATGAAATGGTACAACACGCCAATTGCGATAAGAAATATTATAAACAGTCCTAACGGCACGTATAGTACTTCACGAAGAATTGTGGAAAAAAGCAAGGGGGATCAAGAACTCCGATATACGGCATAATATATTATTTTTTTCGCATTCGTATAATCGCAGATAAAGTTAAAAGTAGGTGGAGATTATCAGGATAAGAGGAAAAGAGCAGTGCGTGAGCATCGCGAGCCGAGGGGTTATTCCATCCCTTAAACGGCCGCAAAATTGGCACGCAGCGCGTTTAACGAGCGAAATTAAAGATTTCGTGGCACGATAACATCGTCTGATCCCTCACTTGAGAGCAATTACCGACCGCGTAAATTGAGCGAAAAGATTTAAGATATTCACGGGGATGCTGCTTGCAATGATCGTTACGAAATTGCACGAAAATTATCTGTTTAGTCAGCCGTAAAAAGTTTTTTCCTTAGATAACGAAAATTCTTTCTACTACATACTTTAACTTGAAATAAATTGCAATAAACAAATTCATCGTTTAATTTATCATCGATTGCCCTCTTATCAACAATCCAGAAACAACCAATATTAATCAACCTATCAAATAAACATATCGAATCATTCTGTACTCACCGTTCATGTAGAAATGACTGGAGCTGTTGTACAAGTTGGTCACGATCGGCTTGATGTTGTCGAAAGTCACGGTCTTCAGCATGTTGTCCCTGAGGTCGAGGAAATAAATACCAGGAGCGCCGGCCAAGAAATCGGCCTCCAGCACCACCAGTTTGTTTTCGGTAAGTCGGAGTTTCATCAGATGCCTCATACCGTCCAGCGCTCTGTCGCTGATGTACGCGATTCTGTTCTGATCCAGTTCCAGCTCCCTCAGCATGGGCATCTCGATGAAGGTACGGTCACCGATCATCGCGATCAGATTGTTATGAAGGTCTAATCTGATCAAACTGCGGAGACCGTGAAAACTGTCGGGGGTGATCACTTTGATCTGATTGTCGAAAAGCTCAAGCTCCTGGAGAGAGGTCAAGTGCTTGAAAGCTTTGTCGTGGAGGATGCTGATGTTGTTGTGGTTCAGGTACAGGATTCTCAGCACTGGCAGGTTGACGAAGGTGTCCCTGCGAATGGAATATGATGGTAATATAGTCGTAGTCTAGGGAGAGAGGGGTGGGGAAGGAGGAGGAGGGGGAGAAGGCCGATGTCAGCTGCGTCGACCGAAGCTACATGAGAAACACTGAGGAAGCTTCATCGAAGAAATTCCGGAGGGAGGAAGCAGAGAGTGAGCTTTATGACCGTGTTAATGGTACCTAGGAAGTTCAATGTACTTGTACGCCAAATTGAATCGCTTAGAATTTGAATCTTGTTAGTCACCCGGGAAACTTAGTCGTCGAAACGATCTTACGGGAGGGACGTGTATGTACATGGGATTTTTAATTAAACTTCCATGAATATTCGAAGCAATTCCGTTGTACGGTGGATTTTTAAATATATCTTAGCGAATGCTTGGTAATAATTTCATTCGGTAAATATTTACTGTCTCGTGTACTAAATTTTATTGAGACGTTAACAATGTGACATAACTTTAAGTGTGTTTCAGTAGAATAATGGGATACTATAGTTTTATCCATTATTCTTAAAGTATTCTCGATATAAAATTTTCGTCGGATTTTTATAGCCGGACATTCGGACAGCGAACGCGTACGAAATTGAATACGTACGGTGTGTGTGCGTGTGTGTGTGTGTGGGTGTGTCTGTCGAATATGTACACGGTGGATATTCTTATGGGACTGCGGCGTCCGCGTTTCTCATTGCGTGACTAAATTCATATCGAACGTCAGCGATCTCGGCGTTTATTTATAGTGTCGGACCGACGACCGGCACAATGTCGAGATTGCGTTTCGCGCAATCAAAATCATACAATCGGGTGCGACACCGGCCAGGTATCGCGATAAGGAGCTTTCAAGCCTGAAAACGCGACTCCCGTACCGAAGAACCGGCGTCACACGGTTACGTCGATAATGCATTGCGTATGCACATCCACGGGGCACGGTAGATATTATGGAAAGTACGACAAATAAGATACGGAAACGCGATACGGTACTCCACGAGCACGGAAGTAGTTCTCATTTGAAACATCAGCCGTCCCGAAATTATTTTCACGTACACGTATGTACGTACGTACATATCAAAGGGGTGACGCTAACCTTTCTGGATGTACACAGGGGAAATATATTTATTTACAATGAAAAAGTCACGGCCGCGCACGCGTAATCCGCCCTCTGGCATGCAAATACCGTGATACGTGTAAAAAACACACACACACACAGTAATTATCCGAAATAATTCTGTCCGTTAGTAGAAACGATAATAGTATTTTTCGTTCGCGTGTACGCGACAAGAGGGAAAATAAATTTTAGGCGGTTTTGGTGCAGGGAACGGCGTTAAAAAGACAGTAAAAAATATATAATGGCAATGGCAATAACTATGAACTAATAAAGCCATTCGCGAAAATTTATGTCAACGTGCACCACCGGCTACCTAAATATTTAGCTCTGCTAGCAGAGGCGTTTATTAGATTATTCGAGCAACTTGGTATTATTGACTATTTCGCTCTGATATCGCTACACGTTGTAAATTCCACGGCCGTGTTCAACTCGCGAAATTTCTTGGTAATTTATCTCCAAGTATTCCTCGTAAAACGCTGTTCCGCTGGCGTCCCATGCGAGGCTAACACATTCTCGGCTCACTAATACTTGGGCGAACTTGGCAATAGGATGTAATTGAACGAGTCATTCGGAATTACAAGGGTTTTTAGAAGAGCGTTCTTATCGTTTCAGGAATATCAAAGGATACCCCCGCGCGTACGCTACATAGGCACGATAAACTTGAGAAAGTCATTTCACGTCTGTTAAACACTAACTTCCCGAGTAATTCTGCGACTGTGTTAGGGAGTGACGTTACGGCAAAAGTATTCGCGTGTAATTAATCGTGAAATATTTAGACGTCGCGGTAGAAGAAATAAAATTTAAATAATTCTATATCGAGCAACTAAACGCGGTGAATGGAAAAACAGGGAAATATTATCGCAAATTTCCCTACCGAAATGTTATTTGTCCATATCGAGAAACTTGTACCGCTTTGTTTCCAAAGAACTCATATCGCGGATTCCAATATCACCGATATGGGAAAATCGAACGCAAATTTGCTCTACACTCGTCGAAGGTATAAATCAAAATTGGCAGTGAAATTGTTAAGCAAACACGATGAGAAATATCAGATACACATCCTCGTCCATTTATATTCAATTACGGGAACGTGTCAATAACGCTATAAAATGAGGAAAAATCGTGGAAGAAAGTACATTTTTCCAACGGTACTCCAATTAACGTAACATTCAATATGTAAACTTTGGTCCCGGCGATATTTAAAAATCCCTCGCACGTCGGAATTACATCGATTCGTTGAAACATATATTTTTTTTTTCTAAAATAACGTACTTGTTAATCTCGGTGATCCGGTTCTCAGACAGGTTGATAATCGACAGGTTCTTCATGTTCTCGAAAGCGTGCATCCTCAATGTCACTATATTGTTTCTGCTGAGATTAATCTCCGATATACTTGAGAGATTCGAGAACGCGTATTCGACCAGTTCGTCGATCTTTGCGTATTGGAAGGTCACGGTTTGAAGGTTCTTCAGCTGTCTCAACACCTGAGTGGGAATGTACTCGAGGCTGAATGCCATTTGCACGCGGAATATCAGTTTCTGTACAGAGGTCATCAAGCTGAAATAATTCCACGTTGGATCGTTAAGCTCGAACGAGTTCAACACCAAACATTGCGCGTCGGTCGCGTTTCTAACGTCTCTTTCGTTGCAATAGCAATAAATCGGCGCTTGCTGTCCCTCGATGTCGCAGAGGTTCACCTCCTTCGTTTCCTTCGCTACCTTTTTCTTCCCGCGGGATTTCGTGGACGCTGCCGCGCTCGTGGAGAATAGCAAGGTCAGCAGGAATACCACAAGTAGGAACAGGACTCTCCGTAATTGCCTCATACTGGCTCTGTAACAAAAACATTTTCTACTTAGGGTGGCGATATTAAAACACGGTAGCGATGTCTTAACATAGTAATACCAAATTGATTAGTTCCTCGATGGAAAAAGTGAAGAAAATTAACTATTAATTATCTACATTAGTGTAAACCTTTAAATTGTGTTATTTCCATGATTTTTAGGAAATACAGGTAATCTTATTAACTTTTGAAGGAAATCATTCGTTACTCAACGTTCGTACATCGTTACGTCGGTGTATGGGGAACGGTATAAAAATTCTACAACACAATTCGGCGTGGGAAATAATACGAACGATCAGTAATATAACACGAGTATCACCGTCATCGACGCATAAAGTCGACAGACTATCCTCGTAAAATACAAATAAAATCCAATGTACAACTGATATCACCTAGTAGTCGAGGCCGGGGGGGGGGGGGGAGAGGTAAGCTTGTTATTATAACCGGATGTTCAGGTGCAACGGTATCTGAATATCCGGAGGCACCTCGACCTTATCGAACCTTCCAAGCAACAACCTCGGTGTTCCTTTACGATATTCCTTAGATCGTTTCTTCTTGTATACATACTCGAAGAACGATGCCAGAGAGTGAATCAGGCTATGCTTCATCGGCCCAGAAAAATCCTTCCGCTGCGCGGAAAAAGGGGAAGCAACAGAAGAGGAAAAAAAAAAGAGAAGAGAAGAAGGAAACCGACCACCACGAAGAGGTGTAAAGGCTGTGAAAAAGGTAAACGAAAGGCGACGGAGGACGACGACGACGGACGACGAAGGTAGGCTCGGGTACTCGCGTGTATCACACCCTCACACAGGTACACTTGCATGCACAGGTACGTAGGTGTGGGACGCAACGGTTTTCACCTGGCTCACTTTTTTCCGCAAAACGAAGACGAACCGAAAAGGGACACCGGCGTCGGAGTCTCGCGGAGTCCCTTTGAAAAATTATCCGGCCAAGTGGAAGATTGCATAATATCACCTACACCGGGGCCGTGTTGTTCTGCTGTCCTGTTTGCTTTTATTTTTCAACTCCGACCAAAGGGTGTGTGCTATCCCACGTGCACGCGTGTGTGTGTACGCGTGTCAACGTGTTTCCACAGTCCGTTTTTCTCGGGGCTTTTGCGGCAGGTCTGTCAGACTACGACTACGACGACGACGACGGTACCTTGCATTACGAGACGGGAAAAAGTTCACGGCTGCACGCCATTTCTTTTCTTATAAGGGTATAGAAGGCTGTTTCATTACGCTCATAGAGAGCGTGCATAAAATTCATATCGCATTAGACATTCATCTACGAAACATCAGGCTTCTCAACGGAATAATGCTTTCGCATTACCGTCAAGAATTATGGTTTTTGATGGCACACCGGTTCCACGGATGGGGGGGCGGGGCTGGGGGAGGATTATTCAGTAGTTCGAATCAAAGGGAGACGGAAAGGCTAAAAGCCGGCATTTAAATGGCACTGTGAGACGAACACAAATTTATGTGTCGTACACATACACACACACACTTATTCGTACTTATGTACGAATTCTCGTAAGACAGAGGATTTTAGTACTCGCTCGTACACGTTCTAGTTTGATTGTAGGTAATTAAAAGATGTATTAATCAGTCGTTAGGCTTTTATTACAGAAACGATCGAGACCCTTTCATTTTCGTAATTGGTCGAAACTTTATGATGTAGTTCGTACATAGAGCTACCGGCGAACAGAGTCATCAAGACGAAACATTTTTTCACGATCTCGTGAAGTTGGTCTGGTTGTTTGCCGTAAGGCGCGGCGAATTTATAGCACACGTACACGGTCTACTTATTACGGTGTATTTTTTTTTTTTTACGACGGAAAGAAACGACGCTTCCTCTCTCTTGGTGCATTTTTTATAATTGAAAATTCGTGTCGGACGCCCGCGGCTGACCGTCGCTGCGGACTTTCGCGAGAGCGATAAAAAAAAAATAGAAAAAAAAAACGCGGCGTCGGTGCACCGTCATACGTTATACAAGGCGGTCCATTAAGCACAATCGTCAGCCAGTTAAATTTTTTCGCGCGATGTTGCATGTGTATCGGAATCGCGCGAAGTCGCGAAGCTGTTAGAGGGAAAAACGCGTTCGTTGCTGATCGAATCGAAACGTGATCTATATCTTTTCGCTTAAAATGGAACGCTATAAAATCGCTATGAAACAATAACCTTTTTCATTTTATACACTCGGAATTGAAATTAACTTACTGTGTCGTATAAGAGACTTTTTTACGACTTCGCCTGTTGTAACGTTACACAAGTTCGCCGTAATGAAAGTTATTTAAAAAATTTCTGATTGCATCTTTAATCGTATATTAAATTCTCTCGGGTTACCGCGTTATATTTAAGACGGCCGTTACGGAAATTATAATATAGATTGCAAGTACATTAACCGCGGAAAAAGAACCGTGATTTTATCAACGTCGCTTTTAATTAGATATCAGAAATAATTCACGTATTTTACCAGAATTGTTGGGTTGCCTGTGAAAATTTTATTTTATAAAAGATTTGGCAAGATCTAAGGTCGTACATACTTAGCACGGAAGGCACAAAGATTAAACTGCTCGTACATTGTTATTTTTCATAACGTTTATGAGCTCCATCGATGTTCGCGATCTGAATTCTGAAAAGCTTTTGTAAGGCCGCAACAATGGCGGAAGACGTTGTCGTTCAATCTTGAAAATGAAACCGCATTATTATTTCGCCGCGCTGTCAATGATAACATTTCTCTGGGGAACCTCCTCGCTTCCTGTTCACGATACTTGAATTTTAACATGAAATAAAACTAACTACTGGAGTCGTATTTAATGAGCCGATCGAACGAGAGATCCTCAAGTAAAGTGTACCGTACCGTACTTTCGGTTTTACGTGAAGAACACAGTAGTCGTCGTATTTCCAATTAAATATAGTTTTTCTAAAACTATTAAACAGCTGAGTATTAAATAGTATTTTACTTAATATGGAAATAGCATTCTTTATATCTGTATCATCGATCAACGCGCTTGAAATCGAAATAACGACGTGGGACGTCGCGATCGAATTCCCGATGTCATAAAAACTGGGTAATAAAAACGCGACATCGAAAACAGGAACTTTTCCTATCTCACCATTTACGCGAAGGTACCTTTTACCTTGAAAATCACACGGGCAGAATATCTCGAAATTTAGTTACCAGATACGGTATGTATACATACATACATACGTACGTAGTGCATACATACGTTGACACACACGGTAAGTGAGTTAGAAAAATATTGAAGCTTTACAAGTCAAATATCAAAAATACCGGGCTGAACGCATAAAAAAACACACACACACAGAAAAACAAGATCGAATAAAAATTGCAAGTGTTGTTTCGCTGTCACGTAACGGTAACGTCGCGCGACAGTAGCGGTTATTTGATCGCGGGAACCCCGATGAAAATAACATTCCGCAAACCGTTCCATCCGCGAATTTAATGCCCGAGTATAGGTTAAACAGGGTGACACGCGCGTAGTTAAGGTATTCCGTGCCATGTGCCGTTTCGAATATCGGAGTCAATAGAGACGTATCGCGATACATATACTCGCATAGCACACGTGTCCGATCGAAATTTCGTTACAAAGCGGCGAGATATCCCGCCGGCAGAATAATACACTCTGGAATCTGTGCCCAGAGAAAACGGTACGTTTCCGTGGAATTTCGCGACGCCTATAAAATGCATAGCCGGTTCAATTTTTCATCGGGCAATTCAACGTCTGATTACCATCGCGCGTCCAACGTGCGAAATCACGGTCCGTTCGAAATAGAACAGCACTTTCGTATTATCAATCCGCGGGGTTGAAAGATACGGGCTGGTGCGCTCGGAAAAATCCTTGATTTCCGGATCATTCCGGTGAAGTATCGTCGGCGCGGACCCAGCGTTTGCTCGATTAGAAGGAACACAGTAAGCACCGGGAGATCCCGAAGGAAGTCGCTCCTCTCTCTCTCTCTCTCTCTCTCTTCGTGAACGGCACTCAGGCAAGAAACAAAACCGACGATTTATCGCTATCATTCGCGGGAAACGGAGAAAAGAGGAGAAAGGAGACAATTCCGTTGGGCGGCTCCAGACGGTAGGCGGAGTAACATCAAGGACCGGGAATTGTAGACGGGCTTACCGCAGAAATTCGGACTGTTTTACGGAGCATCGATGGAGATCCTGTTTTCATGATACGCACAGGTATACCTTTGAGAAAGGCATTTTTTTTATTTTCCAGAATCAGCGTAAATATAGGTATAGAGATATGTTGGGTAGAAAAGTTTTAAATACTCTCCCCCTCTAATAGTTAATAGTAATAATATATGATTAGATATTTTATTGCAACTAATAGTAATATTTCCATCTTCAATAGCTTAATGTCATTCCCCAGTGATATACGATCCGACGCAGGGTGTGTGTTTATCGTGAAATCATAAAACTCGCGAAAACGTTCCGATTTACGAGGCAGCCGGATCAAAACATTAAGAAACACTTTGCCGTCTATTTTCTTCCTCTCTTTATCTCCCGCGATTTCAAACGGCGGCCGCCCCCTTTCTTCCCCGTCGTAATCCATCGTTTCTCCGCACCGTGGAAAATATATCCATAATACAAAAGCCACTTTACGCCGCGGCACGTGATATCGATTCATCGATCGAACATAGGGTGTATATGTACCTCGAAGCGTCGGCCCGTCGCAAGAGAATAGATCTTTCGCGAATATATCCGTGAGACGCGTGTCCCGCGATCGAAGGATTTCCACTCAGGTAGCTCGGAAAGCGATGTCGAACGGAAGACGAATTTTCTTCTTGCTTCCGGTTGCTCCTCAAGCTCGCACTTTATATCATATCACCGTATACTTTATACCGTGGATACCTACACGTGTGCGCGCCAACGAAACCTTTGAAGCGACGTTTCCGCGATGAACGCTCGTTACGCGTGCAAATCCTTTGTACCAGTAGATTAATCTTCTCGACTGAGACATTCCTCTCGTCGTGTAACCGCGACAAAAAAAAATGTTCAATGATTTTTCAACGTTCGAACAGTTCGACTCGGGGTTATCGTATAATAATTTATAGCAATCAATACGTTTGCCCGTTAGACGAAAAAAGTGAGCGCACGCAATCACACGATGAACATTCATACTTCAAAGACATATCACAGAAGCAATATTTTCGGTTATCAACGAAATAGTTAGACATGCTTTATCAGTAAATCAATATCGCTGGAGGGGTACCGTATCACGTACTATATGAATATGCATGAATCGATAGAAAGAGAAAGAGAGAGAGAGAGAGAAAAAGAGACGGACTGGAAGGGTGAAGTCACGGGTCGAGCGAAAGCGAAACTGATAACGATAGAACACGGGAGAAAGACAGAGAGGATGAATAGAGACGATAGAGGTAGAAGGTAAAACACAGAGGCATCGCGATAGAAAGGAGGCCTCGTCACTCGGACGACCCGGCGAAAGTTTTAAATGAAATTCCTTGAAAATAACCCGAATGCGTTCATCCCTCTACGACTATGTACCGGGTGTCGTCCTGCAAGCCGATTCCCCGATACATATATACATATACATGAATATATATATATGTATATGTATGTGTGTATGCATATATACGTATATACTCGGCAATCGTCCAACACAGGGATTCCTGCAAGTACCGCGCGGAGTTCCATGAGAAGCGTTTACTTCGCTTCGGTACCTTGAAACGACAAAATGGTGTCTGTGGAATGTTAAAGCAACGCAGTCCCCGATGTAGATAGCGAGCGGAGAGAACGTTCTCCCGTGCTCTTCGATATTATGTATTCTTTTTTTTCCCCCTGCTTTTTTTTTTATTATCAGAACTCGTGCCGCATCGAATTTTTCCTTACGACCCTTATCTGCGTACGTTCCATTTCCATTCGCGATGTTGTCCATCGACGTTTAGAAATATCGTAAGCACGTTACGTACGTTTACAATGGAACGACGAGGTGAACGGGGGGTGTTAACCCCACGTCGCGGGGTTCTTAGATGCACCCCGCACAACGGGTCGGATTATTTATCGATCGTCTAACGTAATTAAATAGAATCCACGCGAATGCAATCGCGCCTCACGTAAGTCACATTGACGGCACACGGAAACATGGTTCGTGAGATCGATGGCCCCTCGGTAAATAGAAAACGCAGCGTTCGGCAAACGCTTGAAGAAAACTTGCACGTTCAAACCGGCAGATATATATGTATACATATATATATATATATACCTATATATACGCCGTTTTCCGACGAGAATGGGAAATCGGCAGCAAGACAGGACGAAATCGGCTAGTAGCCGGGGGATCCTTCGGTATTCGACGACTGCCTCGTTTCCGAATCGGAGTGGGGACGTAGACGATCCTCCAATAAGTCTCCTTAATTAGAATCTTATCAGAATGTGAGCCAGAAGCAGTCTCGCATAGGCTACCGGGTGTCCCAGAAACATCTTCCCCCTTCCCCTCCTCCTTCCCTCGCCAATCTCTATATCCGTCTCCTACGGTGTCTCTTCCTGTCTCACAAACACCGACGCGGCACACATTCACGCTCGAGGCGATCTCATAATTAATCATGTGAACCGTAATCCGGCCGCTTAAGTTATTACCAGGGCAGCTTTAAACTGGCGCGATAAAACGAATTGCCGGTAACGTAAACTCTCCCCACCCCGGTAAACCAGGACCGCAAGAAACGTTGTATTTTTCATGATCGTTAGACGCGAACTACCATACATTCGTGTGGGTATTAAACGTTGATATAGTTGTACCGCGGAACATCCGTCTAATAACCTAACGTTTATACATGTATACATATACGTATATGTATATGTATATATCGTTTATTATGATTTTCATTATACGATCGTTCGTGCAACGAATACCCACCGGCGCCGACAGATTTTTTCTCCTAACGAAACGATCGACTGCGGTCACGTGCTTATCACGAGGCAAAATGAAAAAACGTAAGGTTGAAAAGATCAACGGCTAAATATCATGCCGCGACGTACGATGAAAATCACGGACGACACGTTCGTTCTTTAATACCGCGAACAAAAAACACGATTCTATTCTCTAATAAAAAAGAAAACTTCGTCATAACCAACGACGGAAAAAACGCGTCACAGGCGGAATGCACGATATCGTCCTTATAAAATATCAACAATTACCAATCCCCCGGGGGGAGGGGGAGGAGGGGGTGGCGAGGTGAGAAAACTTTCGTTGTCTACTGTCCACGTAGCGTCCACGTGACGCTTCGCGCGCATCCTCGGAAAATCAGAAAAGTTTCCCAGAGTGGGATGAACCGCAAGATATCACGGACCGCACCAGATTCCCGATAGCGTTTGCCTTTATCTTTTAAGTTACTGGCGAACTTTTACAGTAACAAAGTAGCGCACGATTCTCCGAGGTATCTCTTCCGTGGCATCCAGTCATCTCGGCACACCACCCCCGGTGGCTTCCTCTTTCACACCGCTCGTCGGACTCGAGTGCACCGGTGTATCCGGTGCATCCAGAGAGTGAGAGCACTCGACTCGCCGTAGGAAAGTGGAGGGTAAGAAAAGCGCATAATCCTCCGTTAATTATAGATTTCTGACTTGAACACGGCCTTCTGTATGAGCGTCGAGATGCCGTGGCTGAGTGGCTCTAGTTAAGATACACGTACCATTCACGTCAGAGTATGTATGCCGTTAATCGGATTCCTAGAAAGTGCACTACGTAACTTCTCATCTGTGAGACATATTATAAGTTGGGGAAGATTAATGTTTTAGATTCGGTTAATTTCTACGTACATATCGTGTGCCTGATAAAATATAAAACTATCTGTTAGGAAGTTAATTATTATTGATTCGTTATTATTGGTATGGATTTCTTCATGTAACAGGAACGATAAATTATGAAAGTGTCCTATCGTAAGTGAATTGTTATTGATTCTTTGTCGTCAGTCCGATAATATCTTGTACCGAAGATTTCTAGTTCTCGCCAAGTAACGGTTTGATAGAAAGTTTTCCTGGTACTGATTCGTGTTTACTTTTATTTTCGTTTCGAGGAGATACAGAAAGTTTCTCCCATCGTTCCGAAGGGTCCGTGATATGAAGTAACGATTTTAAGTGTAACTAACGTGACCCGAATATGAAACATCACGATACACGGTAAGAAGCGCAATGCCGTAGGTAGACTTGTTAGTGAACGATGTATGAATGTCTGCGTGTACGTACGTCAAAGCCCGTCGGCGTATGTAAAAAAAAATACTAGCGCATCGTAGCTTGATATTCTCCGAAAAAAAAGAAAAAATACGTCCGAATAAAATGTACACGAGTAAACGTTTCACGGGTAGAATAACGACGGAAAATAATACAGGCGTCACGTATGAAAATTTGTTGTTGTTTTGCGAAACCGGAGAACCGTGATGTAAATCGGATTATTTCGCTTGTTTCTTTGAAAAAGTACCGCCACCTTACTTTTATATGCAGGTACATACATACTAGTACGTCGTACTTCCTTTACGATTTCAACTCGACGTCAGGTGAATTCTTTCCATCCGCCCTTTACTACAAGATAACGTCATTTTTACCGTTTTTTTTTTCTTTCATCCTGGCATATTTACTTTCTATCCCGCTTTCCGTTCGCCAAATAAATAGGAAAATGTTGTTGCACCGCTATATAACTACTCGAACAAATATTTGCGAGGTAACAATAGAAATAATGATGTTTATCCCGTGTTACGTAAGATACAAGTACATATCACGATATATGATAAAGCTTAGTTGGTATATTAGTAATAATATTAGAGTAGTCTGTGTATTATTCCCTTAATGTTTGCAACATCTCGCATGGGCACTATCGGAATCGTATGACCACCGTAACATTTAACGGAGACTCGATAAATATCGTGCGAATCGTAACGCAATCCGATACATTGGCAGCAATAGGTACAGTGAAAAGGGCGGAATAGCGCGAAGGGCGGAAGGGTGGTCGGGGATCACGAAAATTGCATAATACCGAGCGTTAATTGTAGTTACTTCAGCGGACGGTGTTACACACGTGCATCGGATTCTGATGCACCCGCAAAATGCCTCGAATAGAAAATACGGTTAGGTATACGTATAGCTAACAGGCAGGAAGGATGATGGGAAATAGTTGAAGTAGTTGCCGCCGCACCGACAAGAATTTATTACGGACTGCATTTTGGGAAACCACCGGACTATAATGAAAGTGAAATTATTTTTCCCATTGTTCTTGGGACGTTCCATTATACCGGTTAACTTTGTAATTTATCCGAATACCGTGGAAATCGTTGATTAAGAAACCAAGTTTCAGAATCACGACTCTGTAGAAGGTCAGAGAATGAATGTGAAACAGCGGCACACCGGGGCGAGCTGTAGAATTACCGAGCTTGTTATTTTAAGAAATTTGCATAATCCCTCGTGAAATACATTTATTACAACGGTACGTTTCACCGTCTAGCACTATATCTAGCCGTAAAACTCAAGGAACGTGTATGCTTTAGCTTTTTACGATTTCATTTCATCAAGACGATACGATTAACGTCTTACTTCCCTTGTCACTTGTTTCAACGTACTTGACAATTTTTTCACACAATTTATCACACAATTTTCCATCTCGATAAATAATTAAATAAGAAATCAATTTCGTTTAATATCGAATATTGAGAATATCAATGGAAACGAATAATTAATATTATCAATTATCATTACAAATTATACGAGAAAGAAAGAAATGATTAGAAAGAGAGGGAAAAAAGAAAAAACACCTACGTCAAGGAAGCATTAGTAGTTGTGGCTAGCCGCACGCACATCGTATCCCGCAGTGAAGCCATTTTTGCGGTTCCTTGTACAACACGGATCAGCGTTAACATATATGATATGTTGTGTGCACCGTGAACAAGGTCACCCAGGAATATCACAGCAGGATTAATTCGGGGAGAATTACAGGGCGACAGGAAATGTCAGAAATATCTCCAGACATAGAACGTTCCAGTTGCTCGAATCTCAAATATCATTTCCCGCCACGAAATTAAACGTGCCATTTCCAAATAGTACATAACCGTATCCACTGGAAATACTCGAAATACGCGATACTTGAGATCACTTATTTAAATATACACATATGTATTAATAGTAGCGGTTATTTCATCGTTAAGAAATTCCATGGAATATTCGATAGGGATAAAAATTCATAGAAAAAAATGGGTAACAACGTTACAATATTTTCATAACATCTGTGAACTATTTCCAAAGAGAAAAATAGTATATTTATATTTATACGGTAGAGTTTGCAAGTTCAACATTATTTCAGTAATATCGTTAATTCCCTTGAACGTCAGAAACTGAAGTAGATAATCCTTGGCGTAGAGAACTATAAGTACATGCCTTGTAATAGTCATAGTTATCTGGCTTAGGATCGACATAAAATTCACAGTAGTTTCGGATTCGGCTATTCGCAGCCGTGGCGTATATTATCTCGAACGGTGGAAATACGGCTTGATATTCCGTAGACGTATTTACGATTGAGAACGGCGCTGCTAGTTTATCCGTTGTATAAGAGAACAGGTCGTTGTTGTCGTTACTTTATGAAATCGCAGAATTATAGCGCGCGCAGCTTTTATATCGCGTATTTGCCTAAAAGGGTTCTGTCATTTTATATTTATATTCCGCGATCCATTATTCGCGGAGTTCGAGCGCATCCGGTGTGCCTACGAACTATGCATGTATGTATGTAGATTGGATCGTCAGAGAGATAGATGTACATAAACCTCGAATTGTACACGTGCATACCCGCGATAATTATAAGCTTTTAAAGACAACGTTCGATATAAGCCGATGATTCGTCGATATCGCGTGGAAAAAAAACGTGTAAATGTCACACCTTTTATTTCTGTCCAGATCGTACCACACAGTCATGAATTATTGGCGATATCGCGATGATATTCATGAAAGAGACTCCCATTCAATCAGTTTATATATATATATTTACGATATAATTAAAATCTCGAAATAAAATTACATTAATAAATCTAATTAAACCAAAAATATTCCTACTATTACATACAATCTCGTGACGTTTATATTTTTCGATCTAATAATTCCAAGATATAATATTCAAGTTCACAACTATTCGCTGAGATATTTAGTTACTAATACCCTCAATTTCTGTGTACATGTTACGTACTACGTCCCGTTCGTCTCGTCACCTTCGTGCCTGTATTGGTATAAGTATAATGAAGCTCGATTCGGCAGACCTAATGATACTACAGGTGTATGTACGTGTGTACCGCACAATCGATAATCATCCTCGGTACACGGTTCCATATTCTAACACGCTATTATAGTATTATCTTAGAGAAAGGGGTACATTCTAACATATCTCGAGCGATTCCAATCCGCCCAATATATTCGACTTCCCCCGGCGCGTCTAATTCTGCATCGATCCGATTGCATCCCGATCCGATCCATCTGGCCTCCTTCGGGCGAGTCTCGAGTTCCCGTTACTGGAACCGGTCTAAATAACCTAATACTAACGCATCCCGATCCATCTCGACCCATCCCGTCGCATCAACCAACGAGACTGATAACATTGTAACTATCATGGTTTCTCGAAACATGCATCGATGTTTGCGAGTTCCGTTTGGAATTAATCAAATCGATATAAAATATGTAAGAAGAAAATTCTGATTGATTTGTCTGATCTTTGACTTGATACGGGTTCGCATACTTTTCAAGATATTCAAATAACACGATCCGCGAGGGTGCGTGTCAATATTAACGTACCGTGGCAGTGATTCTACAGGACGTAATTAAACATCGTGGATCGTTTTTCAGGATAAAATTATAGGGTATCTATATTTTTAAAAATATTATCGGAGGAAGATCAATGTTTGCTCAGAAATATGAATGTTGTGATTAGTACCGTTATATGAAATTGATAGAGACAAGCGATGCGGAATAAAAATATATATAATTCCATGGAGTACCGAGATCAATCGTATCGGGCGCAGATGAATTAAAGTGTGTCTCTCTCTCTCTCTCTCTACCTCAAAACGTTATCTGTTTCCTGTGTCTTCCGTGGCAAAACAGGATCAAAGTCATAAAACAGAATCCAATCCTGTTCAAGTAAATTTATACAGCTCAACTTGCGGGTGCAACGTCAAACAGCGGGAAACTTTCGTACCTAATATCAATATTAAACTTACGGGGGTCGGGTCGTTAACGGGTGAGCACGATTTTATTTTTTACTCGGGGAATGTTTCACCGGCGCCGTGCGATTTCTTTTGCATATATGTTCTTGCCGGGACAGTAGGCAAACTACCACGCATTACCACGTAAATTGTACCGTCTTCTGGTCCCATTAACATGCATCCCGGGTATTAGTTTCATTGCAAAAACTAACAAACTGCGTCGCTCCTGTCCAGGTGTGGAAGATGCATTGAAATTGCCGCACGTGCATTCGCAAATTTCCCTACACGAGCTCGCTGTCCCCCCGAAATAACCGTTGCGACAACGAAATTCGAACGTCGCGGTACAATTTGACATTTTTATTCACTTCCGAGTGATATCAATACGTCCACGCGATGACACGTGTACGATGATTATGTTATTCAAAGTTTGACACTCGTCGGGTTAAATGATCGCTCGCAGTCGCGTGTATAAGTATAAGTCAACGTACATTTTCAAAAATTCCGTCAATCGACTGTTTCATTACGTCCGATGGGAATTCGGTAATTTTTTATCCGACGAGTACAGGAAAACCGGTCTTAGGAGTATTCCTCTCGGATTCGGATATCCACGTCTCGCACATAAAAATATCTCGCAAGTCGAAAAGTGTCATCTCCCGTTCGCCAGTCAATTTAACCGATCCGTCTGGCGTCATAGTGAAAAAGTACATTTAACTCGAATATACGAGTAATCGATTTAAAAACCACCGACGTGTTCTTTTTGTGTTTCATTGTTCGTTCCCAGAAACCTGTATAATATTTTCAATAACTGTCGGCGCAATTCATAATTACTCATTTACACAACGGCGAGACGGAAATCAACCTTACTCCAATTTCTCTCACGCGTAAATCCCCTTCCCCCCCCCTTTCCCTTCCCTTCTCTCTAATTAACCAGCACGAAGGAGATTCATAAATGCGGGAACGTGTATGCTCAAGTAACAGGGTATCGAAATACACTCGTATGTCTCGTTAATAATGAACGCGAAGAGGAAACTCCGCGAAGTGGAGGCACATGTCGAGACAATATTGCGTAGACTGTTGTTATTTTGTGGGTGCATCGATTATCTAGCCTTCATAATTATACATGCATAGCGCGACATCGGTGAAACTTCGTGGCATTCACCGTCTAAGTGAATCGCCGTACGCTTGATCCGAGTTTTCCCGCACTTTATTTATGAATATACATAAATTTCAATGATAAATTCGCCGCCGAGATATTCGTAGAACATCTAATTATACACCGCGCCTTATCGTATGTTTCGTACATTTCGCGCGGGCTAATTGTGATTAACATTTGCATAATTGGTGTCCCTTGGAAAATATGCGTTTACTTTTTAAACTGCGTAACTGAATTCTCCTCTAGTGGAATTTTCGAGTTGCTACTTTCGAACGGCTAGTCGAATCGATCGCGGGATAATATATATTTTTTTTTCTTTTCGACACAGGGAAATTTTTTTAGTGCTCGATTATTACAACGATAAAAGCGTATTGAAATAAAGGGGGAGAAGAGTAATTCGTATTTATATTCGTTGGTGGAAGGCGAGTGAATTCAAAGATATCGAAAATTACGTTAATGGTGCTAGCACGATGATCATCTTAACAGGAGGATATGTTCAAATATAATCTTACTATCATATTATTTCCATAATAGCGTAGTAAGATTATCTGCCATAATACTAAAACGTACAATAAGTAAGTGATGTACCTGTTTATGAAATGGATTCTAAGATTTGCATATTGCTCGACTATGGAGATTACACGTTTAATTCGTATCTCGTGTACACGTGTGTTTTCACGTAGAAATTTGCATCAGCAAAAACGAGGGAAAACTACAAATTCCTTTCTGATTAGTGTACAAGAAAATTATCAAGAAATAATGAAAACTAAACATTCGTACATTGATATACAATGTGTTCCTCCGTGTCTAGATAATTATGCAGCTCCAATTATACCAATCAAAATTTCTAAAATATCACACATTCCTCATCCGTGTTAAACAATCCATCAATTAATCGGAAAATCACCTTATCTTACTGTTCCGTAATCCGATTTCCGTTTTGTGTGCAGAAGAAACGACACTGATTAGTTAATCTACCGTGCGGTGGTGAGGTTTGAACGGTCGAGCGTCAGAACTTCTCAAAAAGTCAACGTGGTTAGCTTCCACGGGGCTCAGTGGTGCTCTGTTTCATTATTCATTGTGAGGCTTCCGCGCGGTATGCTTGAAAGCAGCGGCAAACGCGGAAAATGCACGTAGTATGAAATGCACAGCATTCGACCGGGTTTCCGGTAATACCAATAGGCGTGCACATTCGTACCCTTAATCGCTGCTACAAAGTGCGGATTTCAATCGAGAGAAGGTACACTGATGCTGCGCTGGTCTCTTAATTGGTCCTGATCGATCCAACCCTGGTACTAATTAGTAACGACGAGTTGTTAACGAGGTTCCTACTGTTGACTAGGAACACGAGCACCGGCTGAGGTGCAAGAGTAATCGAAGTGAGGAAACTGACGTGAAAAGGAAGATTACCGAAAAGGGAGAGGAAAAAAAAGAATCGACTTTTGTCGCCCCACTTTTATCAAGCGATTAATTAAAGGGAATAATTGTTTTTTTTTCCTACCTTCGCCATTTTGGACTATCGATAATGAATCTACGTTGTGTTCACGAACTATTACCGTCGATTAATGTTTCAGGAGTGTCTTGTAGAGATATACAGGGTGGGACAAATAAAGTGTTACATCAAGAGTTAAGGTCTTGACTCGGGCCAAGTACAAGAGTTCCCGACTGGTAGATCTGAACTACTCTTTTCCGGAAGAATTAGATCGAGGTTTTCGGGGTATTCAAACGGCATTAAATCCGCATATTTCCCCCAAACTATGGTGATATTCTTGTAGGGGACGTCCACCCGAGTAATTTAAGCCTAACTACGAGAAGATCCATCAAGCCAATCGCGAGATATTTTGATCTAAAAAGTCGAGGTTTTTGTAAGAAACGTCGTCTTCTTCCTCTTCTCCTTCTCCATCTCCATCTCCATGTTCAGCCTGTCACGCAGCCCGGTGTCAAACCCTAACATATGTTTCATACCATGCGAGATAATTTTTCTGCCGTTAACGTAGATTTTATATATGTTAGTATATGAAATTTCCTCTCACACACATCCAGATTGTTAACATATTAAATTAGAAATGTTTGTTACGTTACGTTTTTGACATCAAGCTTCGTAAAATTAAGGTTCAGAATGCGCATTCGAAACATATTCGATCATTTTTATATCTTGAAAATTGCGCGAATGGCGAGCGATGTATGAAAATCGCGAAAAATCGTCAAATTCAACTAGTTTTTTAGTCGGCATTCGCTCACTTTTTGTGATAGCGATCTGAAACTGGTACCATTGTTTTAGTTGGGAAATTCTACGCCAGATCAATGTATAATAGTTGTACTTTTCGAAAATTTAATTTTTCGCAAAAATCTGAAGGGGGTAGGTCAGGATTTTTTGCGATTTTCGTAAATCGCCTGCCATTTCCACAATTTTTAAGCTATTAAAATGATCCTGGGCGTTTTGGACGCGGAATCCGAAGCCGAATAAGATGCAGAAAGAATCAGATCGATATCTAAAAAATTGTAGAAATGGCAGGCGATTTACGAAAATCGCAAAAAATCCTGACCTACCCCCTTCAGATTTTTGCGAAAAATTAAATTTTCGAAAAGTACAACTATTATACGTTGTTCTACCGTAGAATTTCCTAACTTAAACAATGGTACAAGTTTCAGACGGCTATCTCAAAAATTGAGCGAATGCCGTCCGAAAAACTGCATTAAATTGATGAATTTTCGCGATTTTCGTATTTCCATCGTCATTTCCCTAATTTTTGAGCTACTCCAATGATCCGACGCGTTTTCGACACGGAATCGGAAGCCGAATAACACAGTGAAAGATTCAAGTCGATATCGAAAAATTTGCGGAAATGACGAGGGAATTACGAATATCGCGAAAAATCGACAAATTTAAGCAGTTTTTCGTTTGGTACTCGCTCAATTTTTGAGATAGCGACCTGAGACTGGTACCATTGTTTTAGTTGGGAAATTCTACGCCAGATCAATGTATAATAGTTGTACTTTTCGAAAATTTAATTTTTCGCAAAAATCTTAAGGGGGTAGGTCAGGATTTTTCGCGATTTTCGTAATTCGCCTGGTATTTCCACAATTTTTGAGCTATTAAAATGATCCTGGGCGTTTTGGACGCGGAATCCGAAGCCGAATAAGATGCAGAAAGAATCAGATCGATATCTAAAAAATTGTAGAAATGGCAGGCGATTTACGAAAATCGCAAAAAATCCTGACCTACCCCCTTCAGATTTTTGCGAAAAATGAAATTTTCGAAAAGTACGACTATTATATATTGATCTGGCGTAGAATTTCCCAACTAAAACAATGGTACAAGTTTCAGACGGCTATCTCAAAAATTGAGCGAATGCCGTTCAAAAAACCGCCTGAATTTGAGGATTTTTCACGATTTTCGTAATTTGCTCGCCATTTCCACAATGATTGAGATATTAAAACGATCCGGGACGTGTTGGACGCGGAATTCGAAGCCCAATAAGACAGTGAAAGATTCAGGTCGATATCTAAAAATTTGCGGAAATGACGAAAGAATCCACAAAAAGCATCGAAAATGCAAAGCTATGGGCCAAGTACAAGAGAATGTTACATTGGAATAGGTTGCTCATTAACATAAACTGCATTTTACACAGGATTTGAAATCAATCAAACTTGCTCACATTTGATTGATTTCAAATCCTGTGTAAAATACAGTTTATGTTAATGAGCAACCTATTCCAATGTAACATTCTCTTGTACTTGGCCCATAGCTTTGCATTTTCGATGCTTTTTGTGGATACTATTTTCGTGAAACGACAGAAGACATTGGTTTGAATATTTGATAATAAATAAGACAAGGGGACTGTGTATTCGAAGGGAAGATCAGAAATTTGATGGGAAACTCCCCCTATTTTTTTTTATAGAAGGATCTACACGAATGATTTCTCTTTTAAATTTATTCTGTCGTGCCCTGTAGAATTTAGTAAAGTGGTGAACCGAATCCGTTCGACCAGGAAATCAATTATAGCCAAATTACTGATAACATAATTTCTGTTCGTATGAGCATTTTTGGCGAGTAATTAATACAGGCAATTTTTCTTCGCACTATCTAATACACAAATCGGTGTATAATGCACCATACAGATTCCGAGTTTCGATTAAACGACAGACACGCAACAAGGTAAACGGCGAAGTTTGTTTTGCATGTAGCGTTTCCACGATAAAACGAAACAATGCAAATTTTCATGTCACTCAACCGTCAGTGGGTTTCGCAGGGGGAATCATCGTTCCCACAATGGATCGTCACCAGGGTGTTAGAATATTTCGCGCTGAGCGTAATGTTTAAACATTGTTCCGCGAAAATGTCTCTGGTGGCTCGACTTTAATTGCCCCGTCTAATTAATGACGGTAAGCTATTATCAGTCATCACGATCGTCGTTGCGATAAATCGTGGCAACTGTTTGTTGGTGTTCCGTGCCTGTGAATGTAATCGGCCACTTCAATTACCCAAGCGATACGAGATGAAAAACCCAGGAGAGCCGGCCCTCTGCTCATTACCGAAGCGGAGAATTAATTATCCGTTAGAACATGAACCGATTAGCCGGCGGGCTTAATGTATAAAAGTAACTTTAATATGTCGTTCGATTTCAACTTTTCCAAAATAATCCTGAATTGTATAGGGACGGGATACTAATTAAAAGCAGCCGCGGGATGATACGTGCAACGTGGTGTATCGAAATTTCGGACGATGACGATATAATACGTCTCGACGACAATTTTCCTATATTTTTGTGAAATTATTACAAAGTTAACGAGACAAACGTTTCCGACGAGGATAACGAGGGAATTTTTCCGTACGCGTCGACTTAATCGACGATAATCGTTCCGGTTCGTTGTTGGTATTATAATTAATTAAAGACTTTCAATTATTCCGACCAGATACCGGGGTTCGTTTCGCTGTACGCTCGATAGTGATCACGGTTTTCCTTTTACGAAGCCACAATGCGGCTGTGCGACGGCTGCTAAAGCGGCGCTTATTTTCTCTTTCGCCGGAAATAAACGTAATGTGTAATAAGAAGCTTTTCTCCCGCACCGTACGGATCACACGTCGTACATTTTTCCACGTTGACCAACAGTAGCGTGGCTACTCGGGGACACACGACGATTCTTTTATCCTTTTTCTAATTAATATTCACTCACGAAACGATAAACATTCCCCGTTTGACTTTACGGAACCGCGAATGTATTAAAATCGTAATACATATCGAGAATCCTATCGGTTTCCCTTCTACGGATCGAAGGATATAAATACATACAGTATTTACATTTCGCGATGAATATTTTCCATTTAATTAACAGTCCACTAATTTACGGCGCGCAAACACCGTATAAAAGTTACGATTATTCAAATAGTAACCGATGAATCGCTTAAAATACATACACCGATATCACGGTATCCGGATTCAAGGTTGTAAAATAAAAAAAAAAAAACACAAAAAACATGGATCGTTTCCAGAAGGGCCCCATGAAAAATTTAATTAATCCCCGCTAGCCCCCCAGGCTTCCAGGACAGTCTGGAACATCCCATAAAGGAGAACAAGAAACACACTACGGTTCATCGGGCGCAAAAACGTCTGCGCAAAGACTATTGTATGAAATAGTACGTGTCGGGTGCAGCCCGGGCACGTAAGAGGCTCTCAACTTTCGACAGATATTTATAGAGATATTTTTGCCCCTTTCGCACGGGAAATCGGGGAAACGCAGATCGGTTCGCAAAAATATTGCTGGGTTTAACGCGAGCGTGCCAAACTAACCAACCGGCCGTACGAGTAAAGAACTTGCGACGGAATGATCGACATTGAAATTAAGAAAAATCCTGGTAATTCGCGGTAGTCACGGCTGAAAATAGACGTGACTCGTTCGAGAAACCGGCGAATACCGCACGATTCGGCAGGCCGTCGTCGTTTCCCGTGGACGTTCGTCAGCCCTGACGATAATTGCTGTCAAGTAAAAGGGGCGCAATGTTAAACTATATCTCGTCGAAACAACCGCAATTAAGGTCGAGCGCCCATGCGTCAAGTTGCCCGATGCCCTCACCAGAGGTTTAATGGTTCGCATTACACAGGTTACATGATCACGTAAAACATTCTGGCGAGGTTACATCATGATCCGGATAAACTCTTAGCCTGCGTGTTTTTATTTTCTAGATAATTTCTGACAAATTGTGCATTCGCGAGAAACATGTTACGCTTACGTATATCTAATAAGATATTAATACGATATTATATGTATGTATATGTATAGGTGAAGTAGTAAGCTTAAAGTGTTGTATTTGTCGTATGATAGGAAGCCTCTTAAATAGGGTTCTTTAAAAGCTTCTTGCAATAATATTCGAAATTTATCTGTCGCCGAGAATCACGCTGGCGTGAGTGGAACACATGTTACGCGGATTAAGAAGTAAAGAATTTATATTACGCGCGGCGGTGTCCGCCGCGTTTCAAATGAATCATCATTTTCTCGAAACTCCCGCCGGAGACGGTTTCGTTTATTAACTTGGAAAGTTCGTCGAAAATTTTCAAGAAAATAATAACTCCGTCATATCTAAGTTCCCCGGCTCCCTTAAGATTTACCCCATCGATTTCTCTCTTGATCCGAATTAACCGGACTTTCGAACAATTACAGTTTTCTTCCGGATGATACGTGAAGTAGAATAAAGTAAAAATAATACAAAAAGAAATAACCCGAACGATACCATTATCACGGGAAATTAACCGTAACGTGAAACAAAAAATTACAGAGTCCAGAAAAATGTGAATTTAATCATCCGATGAGACCGATGACGAAGACAACGAGACAAGCATGATTCCTCGCAAACTATTTCGAAGATTGTGCGAGGATCTTAAAAGTTCTGTATTTTAGTTGCGGCTTGAAAACGAGTTACACGTGAGCCGACTTTCGTGAACCAGTTGTAATTCGCAGAACGTTCTCGCTCTCTCATTCTTGGCACTTACTTACCCTATTTTCCCCTACTTAGTCACTCACTCGCTCTCCCTATGTATTTCTCTCTCTCTCTCTGTCGCTCAGTCCTCTTTTATTTAATTCCCTTCCTGAAATACACCGTAAATGGTTTCCTTTCGAATATCTTGTCTCTCCTCGCGTCTAATCTTTTCTAAGCTTTTTACATACGTACAAATTTGCGTAAGTACTTCGTAAAGTGTCCGGGTAATTAGGACGATTGCGCAACTTAAATCGAGAAGAGTTTGTTGACTTATTTGATTTTCTTCTCGCCTATTTACTTGCCCCGGTGTCTTGCTCGTTTATTTCTCACCGTATATAATATTTTTTTCCCGTCGTACAGCTGCTACAACGTGTAACAAATTTTCCTCCCGTGTAATCTCTTTTCCTTATCTGAAAAATAAGGAATATTTCCTCGGGAAGTACTCCCTTTTATTATTTACCGTCTTTTAATTTCGTTTCCTTTGATCGCTTCAATTTTCACAAATTACCTTTCTTATATTAATATGATTCCTCTATCTTTCTCCAGCCGTAAAACTTCCCGACGTTCCGGGACGTTTACGCGAAGATAAAACTAAGATTTCCCAGTGAATTTTCCAAGGATTTCATCGATGAATTTTCATCGCGTCGCAGTTCCCGTATTTGCACACTTCGTGTTCCTGCATTTATTTATAATATTTCTTCGTAGAATCTACATTTCTTTCGCTCGTCGAACGACTCTCGGAAAAAATACTTTTCATTTCCATCGCTCGCACTTCCGGCACGAAACATACAAGTACAATGCGAAAGTAACCTATGTCCAAGGTACAATAAGATTCTACACGCGATCACAAGCGTGATTTAAGAACGTTCTCGCAAAATCGGAACATTCGCGAGAAGACATGTATTTTTTCGCGATTTTCCTTCCTCTTTTCGTTCGACGTAACAAAAGATCTCGCCCGAACAGTAAACGTGTGAACGGTCTTTTAGAGTTGTGATTCCTGCGGCGTTCATCCACTCTCGTTATTTATTTCTTTCCGTTTTCTGGGTCCGCCACTCGCTGCCCCCACGTTTCGCCTTTGTGGTAAATTATTGTCGTCCTCGTACTACTTCCGTGCGCCACCCATCGTTTTCTCAAGACAAAGATGCCGCATTCGGCGTACGTGGCCGCGTTTCGCCACCGTAAAAGAGAGATAAAGAAGCTCACCGGTCGTTAATCCAAATTTTAGAAGGGTACTCGCTTATCTCGTGTATGAAATCGAGTGTACATAATATTTCCCGGAGTACCCGGATAATATGCGGTAACGAGACTAATTGTTTCGACGTTTCACATTTTCATAATTCGTCGACACTGTTTCTAATTTTAACAATTCGGAAAAATGATTTTTTTTCGTATGTGTGCGCGTCTATACGTTGACCGAATCGTATCAATTGTATTTTAATGAACACCGAACGGTAACCACGTGTCTATTTACACGATTACATATTTACATTATACGACGTACAATGAAATGTCTGCGAGTGAAATCGATTCGATCACCGGGCGGCTGGATCGCCGAATAATTGGTAATAATTTCGCTCAGCACACGCTATTAACGCGGACCGACGTAACGGCATCGGGGATTACGATTTCAGTGATCGCGGGGTATGCACGTAGATCGTTCGGGGGTCGGATTTCCATGGAAACTCGCGGACGCGTCGTTTTCTGAATCAGCGCGCGGAAATAGAAGTCATTTTAATATTTTAGCGGTGTCTCCATGAAACCTCGGCTAAGAGAGGACTAAAGTTGGACGCGGGTCAAACGAGGGCTCTCGAAGTCTAATGTAGAAGTTTTACAGAGAGGTCAGAGAGATAGAGTGAGAGAAAAAGAGAGAGAGAGCGAGAGAGAGGGAGGGTGGCGGAGGGAGAGAAAGAACGGCAACAAAAGCGGAAGAGGCACTTCGCTTTACTCCGGCGTCGAGTTCGCCACAAGATAAATCTTGAAGAGACACACCGTAGCACAATGTGAGTCAACGTCGTTCTACATTAGAGAAAAGATGACGGAGTGACGAGAGGAACGAGGAAAAACCCCATACCCGGTGTACAAGCACAAAGAATGATAAGCAAACGCGTATAAACAAATATGCTACTACTTTCAAACCGGAGGGGAAGTTCGGTAGGAAAAGTTTTTCTTGCTTCTCTGCTGCTTTCAAACTTCCTTTCCGCTCGAACGGGTCGACGAAGAGTATCAATAAACCAAGACACATACTTCCGGAGAGGAAATGGAATATTATTTACAATTCGAGTGTGATATTTACGATAGGAGAGTATCACCGACTTGGAATCTTGTTATTGAAAATGATTATTAATAGTATACGCGTTTGCATTTCCCAAAAATTCGTTTACTTATGCGAACGACCGTACATATTTTAACACGTTTACGGAACAGGAGCTGAAATAAGAGTTCGAATGGTCGAACATAGACGTACTACTAGTACAACGGTGAGAATATAAAAGTGGTTTTTTGGATTGTCTATAGCGTTCCGGATAACGGAGCTTTCTGTCGAAGTAATTTCGACCAGCGGGGAGTATTAAACTTTCACATTTGTCACAAAAACGGTCGTAGTAAAATTTCTACACGGTAGTACTAATCCGAACTACGTGAATAATAGCGAGTGATAATTCAAGTATAGACTCGTGGGAATGACAGCTCAGTCAGAGTGAAAATTCGTATTCCCTGTAGAAAGTGAAAAATAGAAAACGATCGCGTACGTTTCAACCTAATTAAAATCGTATAACCTTACACATATTCACCCTCGACTAAATTAACTACAATAACGATACAAAACTCGTCCATTCGTACTTTCGTCCTATCCGATCTTAAAGAAAGAAAAATCAACTCGCCATCAATTACCACGTTTCTCGGCGACATAGTAAAAAAAAACTCCAAAATTGCGAGGAACAACGAGACCAAGACAGAAGAGTGGAAATCATTCAACACGAACTTACTCGCGCGGAATACACGTATATCCAGGTCGCAAAAGGAGCTGGCTCCGATTTGTCAAAGTTCCTTCTTTCGCCGGTATCTGGAAAAAGGGAATTCGAAAGCGACGGGAAGGTGGAAAAGAGAAGAAAGAAAGAAAAAAAAAAAGGAGTGAATCCTGTAAAAAAGTTATTCGGACCGGAAAACGCATATGCGCGCGACAGAGCAAGCGAACCGGCATCCTGATCTGCCTTATTCCGTTTTCTTCCGCCATTTCGTCGATTCGCGCCTTCTTCTTGGCTCGCCATTAATTTCTCAAGCACGTTCCTCCGGCCCACCTCCATCCTTTTTATATTTTGACCTCCTTCCTCCGGCAACCGGTGCGGAAAGTTCGTGTCCCGCAAACGAGTTTCGAGCCAATACGAAGAGGGGTTTGCCGTACAAACGTGCGGAACGATCTCCTCTTTTTTTTCTTCTTCTTCTTCTTCTTCTCCTCCACCCTCTCTCAACCTCCTCCTCCTCCTCCTCCTCCTCCTCCGTCGTTACACGGTCTTCGTCTATTCGTACTATTAAAGCAACTTCATAACCGCCTTCCCCGTTTTCTTCGCTATCTACCGGGGCGAAAATTTTCGGTACGACTCCCTGCCGTTCTCCTCGGATACGATTTAATTGAATACTGGGCGCGGAAACTAGTTCACCTAGGCGTCAGTTACGAATCTGGGAAATTTTAATTATTCGAGAAGATCAAAAGTTTAATGCGATGGGGGTAAATGGATGTTTGATTGTTGCTAATGGAATAAAAGATTGGAAATAGTCGAGAGTTGATCGAAATACAAACGGGGCCAATGACGCACGAATAGGGAGAGATTTAAATGCAAAGCTGTGCAAGTGGCGTTTCGCTAAACGTCGTGGCTGTCGGTGAAATGCAATGCAGATATAGACGGGAAACTTGGTGGCAAAGACGTGTAAGCGAATTTCAAGTAGCTTTGTTATTCAACTATCGGAATTCCCTGGTATTGTACACCGAAATTGTATCTCGGAATTGACCCGGACAGATATTATAGTGTTCTATAAAATGATCATAGTTATTATACCGGAGCGAGATTGATTTACGTGGGAAAATAATTATCAGCGTGAAATTGATATAATTATTATCCCCCGTGAAACTAAGTCACACGTGAACAGAGCTGACCGAATTTCCATCGAATCGATATTACAACTATTTATCTCACCGAGGTATGACATTTTATTACTCGGCTCTCGCATCATAAATCTTTCGCGTGTCCCGCCGCGAAACTTTCGTGGGACGCATTTGTAGAAAATTCATTTGAAATTCATTTTGGTTAAGGAGGCGAGCCGAACTCCGCGAAGAAGTAACCTTCGGAAGTGCTCGAGTTTTAAAACTCCTCTTCAGAACTGGCCCGATTTAATTACGTCGGAGCGTAGCCACGCTTCAGAGGGAAATATTCGTAAAATAAAAAGAAAGAAAAAAGACGAAAAAAAAAATGAAAAAACCCCACCGTAGAACCGCGCTCCGGTCGAATTGTATTTAATTCATCGATGAGTCTTTCTTCGTTTTCCACTGTGGACGTGGAATTAATAACGCCCTTCGAGCCCGATACCTTTTTGCGATGTTTCAAAGCGCCCGTCCAATGGTAATCCGTGATCCAACTTCAGTTTCATATTCGCAGGACGAGCTCGCGGCGGATAGAAATGAATCATTAAGCCCCGGCAAGGCGATTCATCAAGGTATTCCTCTGTAAAGCCGTAACGACGCGGAACCGATACACCACGTATGCGTTACGTGGAAAACTTTTAACGAGTATTTCGGACTAAACAAATCCTACGATTATTCTTATTTCTTTCGTGCCTCGATACTCTGCGGCTTTTTCACCGTTTCCCATGTACATATTCCGTGACTTCTATCGAACACTCCCCCTCTTCCCTCAACCCGTCCACCCTTATCGAAATTAACGACACGTATCGTATTTTTCATTTCGGAAAATCACGGGCATTATTTACATACAGTGACGTGGCCAGTTCGACGAAATGAAATACGAGCACTCTTTTAGGATTAATATTTCAGCGAAAGTTGAACAATTCATTTCTCTGACGCGACTCCTATTAAACCGTTGACACCCAGAAACGAGAGTGCTAAAATGAAGATTAATGATGTATACCTCTTTAGATTAATACTTTCCTACTTAATTAAAAATACCTCGTTAAACAGCTTTTTGCGAGAAGATCTACCTGTGTATAATTTGATCACCGCCACAGAATCAACAAACATATACAAAATAATAACACACTATTTATTTTATAAATCACATACCTCTGAAATCGTGTTTAAACAAAATAACATACCCTGCTACTTTTCCATCAAAACAAGCCTCGGTCCCGTTTGAAAAAGAAGTTAGCTAACCAAAGTAACATCGTCCTGTTCATATTTGCAAAACTACGATATTAAATCCAGCGGAAATTGCTTCGATAACGCATGTATATAATACAAAACACGTTCCTACATTGTTGTACCACAACCACGACAAATTTTCCCGAATGTCCTCGAAATCATTCCATAACTCAACGCCCCCAATCGTATCACGTAACACGATCACTTTCATCGGACGTTATAAAAACTGGTCAGAACTACGGGATCGCGCTAGTCGGTATAATAGTTCGAATTGAATCGAACCGACAAACTGTTCGAGGGCCGACGATGAAACTAGAACCACTGCTCATCCGGCTGTAGATCGTTTCATCGATTTGCGTGGATTAACATAAACCGATTCGCTAGATGATGGTGCACGATCAATCCGTTAGGTCAGCGAAGTGTGCGTCGACCGATCATCGAGGCTTAATTATATCTATGATGGTCCCTGATATAATCGACGTACCGAAGGCGTACGGCTACGCGTTCGTGTGCTTGTATACGCACTTCTACGCGTATGTAGAATACACACCCATATACGCACACATACACACACACATGCACCTCGAATGACACGTTCGCAATACCGTAGGTGTCTACCTCGCCGAACGAAAATTTTCAATTAAACCGCAGATCCCGACCGCATTACGATCCCACACTAAAAGTGCGTGAACTGACTGAATATGTATATGTATAATATAGGTGTCCATGTGTGGGTTCTTCCTTTTACAGGGCTCGCTGTCATTGGTGTCATGCGGTTAGTGGGTTAACCGATTGATAGTTAAGCGATTGTCACATAATCGTATCGTGCAATTGTTCTGGTTGATTACTATTACGCGCTGTTTAGAGCTTATCCGGTTTCGGTTAGTCGCACTTGCGCATTTCGCTTAAGTTATAAGATCCCGATCGATTTAGAGGGATGGAAGGGGGAGACAGGGGTGGGTAATCCTAGTTCGCCACGTTCGTTTTGTTATCTATGTTAATTTCCATCGACTGAGTTATCGAATTACCAGCGAAACAGAACCGTACGTATCACTTGCGAGAAGTGAGGAACGTTTCCGCGGCGATAATCGGCTTACAACAGTGTACGATGGGAATGATACGCGTAATCTCATATCGCGAATTAGATTCGGAAGTTTTAATGAGGTTCTAACGAGCATCGAAAGACCGTCATCGAGCAACCGAGTCTATTGAATCGACGAGAATTTGAAAGTATTCTCACCGCGAGTCCCTCCCCCGTTGGATTTCAACGGATTCTTGTAAAAATCCTCGCGCTATTTACGACGAGGACTAAAGCCGACGTTACAACGTGTTGCGAGCAAACGAATTCGCGCAGTTTCGCGAAACTTTTATGCCCGCCGTGGTGTCTAAACAATTTCCATTCACCCCCACCCGCGTACCGAAAAATTTTCCGCAAAACTAAAACAGAGAGCAAATAAAAACTTAAACATCGCCGGGACAATTAAATAGTTTCCAACGACGAGTTTCATAATACGATAAAGCAGAAGCGTAACAGAGAACAAAAAAAAATAAGGTAACGCGAGGGGGGTTCGGTAAGCGTACTTCGCGTTCAAAACTTTCGATAAAAAAAAAAAATGAAGAAGAGTAGAAGAGAGATCAAAATAAACAAAATAAAATTTTTAAAAAACACGATAAACGAGCGTCAAACTGTTCGATAAGATCGAAAAGTTCCGCTTTAGGCTGCGAGACGTGGAGCTACGCTCGACAGTGATCCCGGGTGCCGCGAGGAAGCATGCATGACGTCTAAATCATACGTCACAGCCTGGAAATACGCATATCAGGAAACGTAAACTTCATTCCCGGTAATGCTTCCGGCGGTTCGAGTTCACCCCCCCGAAGCCCGATGCAACGGGAACCACGCGTGTATACATACATAGTGTGCTATACATACGTGGAGGACCGTGCTGATACTGTACACGAAAACCGGTTCTAGATCGCGGTTAACTCGCGCATGTTTACGGTTCGCCTGTACGGAATATACATATATTTGATATAGAAGGGTTGAAATGTGAGACCGAATCACCCGGGGATGGAAGCCGGTCCCCCCCCCCCCCCCCCTCCCGACGGAATGGACCACAGTTTCGTTGAAACGACGGCAAAGCTTGGGCCCGCGGTATTTACTGGCCGATGCCCGAATTTAACGGGTGATTTCCCAAGGTTCGTTCGGTATAACTCAAAGCCCGGAACGGAGAGTCAAAGTTTCACGTTTAAGTGGAGATAAAGACACCGAGCGGAAATGCCGCTTTTAGTCAACCCGGACGGATCGTGGTTACGGGATCTGCGCTGCAGCGAAATAAATGTCGACGTTAGAGAGACTCATGGGGAGGGAGAGATTTCGCAATTTCATTGATTATGGGGATGCCTTCGGTAGTTGGGTTATAAATCTTTGGGTTTCGGGTGAAGGTATATTTATGTGATAGCTGCATTGTATCGAGAAAATGAATTATCTATGTATCGTCTCATAAATTAAAATTTTTTAATTACTGTACCGCTTTATCAGGATTATTTTATAGCTATCTACGAACGACGTTATCGATACAATGGAAAAGGTAAAATAAAAAATTACTTTTCACTGTTAAAGTCCAAAAACAATGATCCATGTTCAATGAATCCTTACGCAATATCCCGACATTCATGTCACTCGGTGAAATTTAATTCACAAATAAAACCCCGTAATGTCCCCAAGTATCTCGTTGAGTTAATATCGCGTTTCTCGGTATATTTGATGAAAAGCGTGCACGCGATACTTTATAGTTCACGCGACGCGTTTTCGCGGCACGTTAACGACGTCATTGAAACGGAAGGCGAAACACGACATAGCTGTTCCGATACGCAGGTCGAAACATGGATTCCCCGACGGGCTCGAATTGGGCCGGTAGAAAAACATTTTCACTCTCGTTACGTTTCACCGTGAAAATTAGATTGAAGTGTTCGTACGAGAGTATGGAACGGGTTCACGAACGCGTTATATTAGGTGTAGAACTATATGAATATTTTATCTTGAATGTTGCTGTATTCGTACATTTTTAAGTAATTGTTTCATAAGGTAAATAGAATGTTAATTATTTAATCTGCACTTATGTACACGAGTTACCTTTGCAATTCTAAACGTGGATTTTCATCCGTTCTCCATAATCAAGTAGGAGATTTTAATTATACTTTGACTAATTCAAAGTACAACAATATTATGCTGTTGAAAAATGCTTCGACTGTAACCACTTTTGTTATATGATGAAAATAATTAAACAAAATGTAACTAGCAAAATAATTCTACTTCCCCACCTGGCTTTCAATTAGAGTTTAAATAACGCCGTGACATTTGCAGAGTGAAAAGTTGAAACATCAATAATTATTTTTATTTAAATAAACGTTTTATAGTAAAAACTGATGACTCGGCTACACTGTTGCTCAATGGACAATTGTCAATCCCAAAGGCAATCCGTAAACAGCCGGTAGATTCATTACTAAGGGCATCTCACGTGAAATCACTTCTATTCCCAATATAATTGCAAATTGTTGGAACGGGTGTATACATTAACTGTAACTGCTATTCAATGTGAGCAATGATCAATTACCCTCTGTCACCGGACGGTTGACGGTCTCCGTTTAATGGAGGAACGACAGTACCACGATAAACTAACATCCGAAACTAAATTGCAATAGCGCGACAGTCTCCCCAACTCCGTTGGTATAATAACTTTTGTTCGCAATGAATTCGTAATCTTTTCCGTCTGCTGCTTTTTCTCCGCCCGCGAAAATGAAACATTAACGCCGAGACGTCGAAAAGTCGAGAAGTTTGACATGACATTTTTAACAGCACGAAAAGCAAAACCGTCCGAAGTCGTTATAAAACATTACAATGTTTCAGAATAAGCGTGAAATCCGATTTTACGTGAAGTACATAGTCTACTATCGCACTTCGACAAGTAATATCTTTTAAAGACTCGATGATAAATGTTTCTGACCTATTTCACTTTCATATTTAATCGTTACCGTTATATTTCCTTTTTCGATAATAAAAGAAAATTTCATGATACACCGATAAATATTTTATTGAGAACCATACTCTATTAAACGATGAAAAAAAAGTGTATTATTACCACTTGGCTAAATACTGTATCCATCTTTATCTGTGTACGTATAAATCGTTGATCGGTTTTCTCGTTAAAATGTCATTAATAGAGCTGAATTTTTGATAAATTTCATCTTTCATTATTTCTTTTTTCCATCTATCCGTTTGTATATCGTATTTATCTCGCCCCGACTGACCGACCGTAGCAATATATATTTATTACAATATCGATTTCCTTTCTTACCACAACGGTATTCATCTCTACTGCAGCGTGAGGAAACAGAGTACGTAGTGGATGGTTCAATAACGTATGTTATTGAGGACCCACTCGTGCGTTACCCTCCATTAAATGCGCATGAAGAACGTTCCCAGGACTCTGATGATGCGCCACGCATATCTTGCACTCTTGAACTTTACGAGGAGATAACTCATAATTGAGTTACCTCAATAATAGGTTACGCTCAAGCCCGGTGCAATCGGTTTCACCGCCAGAATCGATTTCGTGCTCGATGCGACTGCTACGACCATAAAACTCCCGTTCTACGCCGGGGAAAGATTACTCTTATAACTTACGTCAGTCGAATTCTGAGCGTCGTTAATTCACCGAACTTATAACACTTATAATTATCTCTATGTCCTTCGACACGTCTCCCTCGCACAAATCCCACGCAGACCTAACCGTCGATAATTTCATTTCAATTCCATTTTATTAAAATCTCATTAAAAAAAAATATCTTCCCTCGTTTTAAATCACACTTTAGAATTCTCTATAATATGATATCCTTGATATTAATAACACACTGTTAGTAATAATCATATCCATCATAAAACTTTGCGCCTACTTTTGTTTCCCATTTCCTTTGAATATTCAGTATTTCGAAATCGATGTGGAGAAAGGTAAAGGGAGGGGTGGTTTGTTTCGGAAACTTTTCGATCGAATCTTCCCTTAATTCATGCGTGTATTGTGTAGCAGGGTAACGTCCATTAAGCATTGTTTCGTATTGTATATACAAGAGTTATACGAGCTGACCCTGGGGCTTGTCGTTGAATGCGCTTACCGAACGTAGATCACAAATAGGTAGTGGAATGATATAGCTACTAGGACGCGCACGTAGTCTGGAGATAGGAGGAGGGTTAGTCGTGCCAAATACGTGCTCGAATCGATCCTTTATCTCGTGGCTGGTTAGCAGCGTAGGCACCGGGAAGAGTTAAAAGCCAAAGGCGAGTCAAAGTGCAGGTCAATTCTCCGACAGTTCGACGAGTAGTATATGCAGAATCTCCGAACGTCGGCGAAAGCCGGTAGTAGTCGGGTTTCTCAAACGAATTTCCGTATTGCTGGTTCACAGGTTCGACCGCCACGTGAGAAACGCCCGTACAATTTAATCGAAAGTTCCCGATACGTGAGCGGAATCATCTCACCTGTTAAATTTCCGTCGATTTCATAGTTCGATAAATAATTGCATTGACGGAACCTGTTTCCCGAACGGTCGGTGGAATTAAATCGGGGATGAAATTTTTTACGAATTCTATTCGTACTGTTGGTATAGTGTTTATAAAGAAACTTGGAGCGTTGGATAAGTAAGTAAATGGTTTTGATAATATGGACCCGGGGAGGTTGGTAATGGATCGTAGAGTATCAGCTGGTTTTATGGAACGAAAACGGACGGTGATACGTTTTTCTCCTTTTTAATTGCGGACGTCTGCTGCTACGAACTTTTAATGAAGTTTCGTTTTAATTTAGTTAATACGATGTTTTCCACGTTATCTTTCGGTTACTCGTGATAGAGTTCCAAAGATATTTTAATATTATCGTAAACTTTATTATCTCGTTTCGCTCATTGATAACATTGAAAAATTTCTTGGTTATCATTAATATTTTTACTGTATTCGCAATTAGACCAGACACTTCCGGTTCTGGTGCAACGGCGGTATCTTCACCGGCGGCAAACTAGCGCGGAAAGTGCGCATGAAAATTTACAACAATTAGAAAAGTAAATACTTCTCAGTTACCGTAACACAGCCGTACAAACTATTGTACACAGAAGTTACTTCCGAAGTGAGCGAGCGAGCGTCTCGTCTACACGGACGTAGCGAGTGCGATTGTGTGTACGTCCCGATTGCATTTACCGTTAAACGTAGAAGTAGATAAGCCATTTTGGAACAAATTAATCAACACTATCATAGCCGAAGCCACCAACCGAGTTAAGCTTTAACGTAACTTTCCTATCTGATTAAAGTAACTAGCACAGAGTTGGCAAAACTGTCTGTGAAAAGTGGAATATCATTAACAATACATTCGTTCGTCCCTGCATCGTTTGCAGAAACTATCACTGTCAAAACTACCAAATACATAATTAAACGTTCTGTCACGAACTACACCGGTAGCTGGCTGTTTAGACGCGAAACGTTTAACTACGTGCTCGGGGAGGCAGCACAAGATATCGTTGAAACCATTTTCGAAGGAATTAATGAACATTTCTACGCGGCACGGCAAAAGCCACGCACACGTACACGTATTGTACGTACGTATGTACGTAGTAACACACACGTTTTACGTAGAACTTCCTGACAGAACGCAGTTCCGACAACGACCAACGCCGCCACGCGTCATCGTAGAAAATTTTCCACATAGATAATAGAGAACGAGGTTGACTGAAGTCCCTCACGGGGTTCTGGGCGCATCGTTCGTTTATGCTAACCGCGGCAACGATTCCGAGCTTCATCGTGTATACGGTGTGTCTCCATATAAACCGTCGGCACACAATTCCCTTTCTGCAAGCAGACCCGCAAAAGAGAAAACAAAAAGAGCCGCCGGCTAACGTGACTACTTGGAAAACCACTGTATAACTGCGGGGCTTCTTGAGATTATGCCTAGACATGATCCCATATAGATCGTCGGTCTAGTATATGCAAATCCTTGTGGCAAACTGCTCGACATTTGCATAAGCTTACAGATAAGGACGCGTTAGAAGTATGCCTTTCCTTCGGATTCGTTTCCACGCTACTTTCGCTTCCTCGCAAGGACGAAGAAATCGATCTCGTTCCACGGTGAACCATAATAGTCAGTCCCTCCCCCTCCCCCTCAATGGGGGGGGGGGGGGCGTTTTCTTCTGTTTTGTCTTTTTGTTTTGTTAGTTTTGTTTGTTACACATCTTTTCTCGTTCCTGTTTTCACTGCACATCCACCGCAAGAGGAAAGTACTGGTTGGGTTAGGGAAAAAAATATAGAGGAGCCACTTATCGATAATAGTATGTGTTGGGAGTGGTGCCCTGTAAGAAGAGCTCATTTATCGGAAGGGTAAAATAGGGTGGAGTTGAGTATAACCTCCTATTGGAACATCGAGTTTGCCTTTCTCAGATATCGAACATTAAAATGCTCTATGGAAAAGAACGTGGAACGAGAATGGCGTGGCTTTTGTGGGTCAAGATAATTGTATTGTCGTTTGCAAAATAAATGATTCATAAGCATCGACCGTCCTACGGGGAGCAATTATTTCGATCGAATATAACATGGCTTTCGATGGAAATGTTTTCCGTGGGATTCTCTATGGTCGAGCCACTCTTAATTATAGTCGGAGGAGGCGAGCGTTACTCATTTCAGAAAGTGCGTGGTTTCGCTTATATGCAACGAATATAGTCGGGGAGTAAGTGACGGTCGATCGACGGCTCGTTCACAAACGGGTAAGTCGGAATAGAAACGTTCACGCGTGAATTTTAGGGTTCGTATTCAAAGCGTGCTATTATCGCTAACAGCACCCCTTTTATTCTTCACCCTTTCGACTGCCCGTGCGTCTATACAAATTCGGAAATCCGCGGGCGAGTTTGAAAATCAACAGGAAGAGTCTCCCACCTCCTCTCACTATTTCATATAAAATTCACGCAACATCGACGTACACTTACTTTTACGAATTAATTCAATTATTACGGATATCGTTTATTTTTTGACAAGCATCCGTACGTGACGGAATTTCATCGATTCGTAATACAATCGTGATGTCCGTTCGATATACATATATACCTCGATAGGAAATCAAAAGCAAGGACAATTTTCACTGAAAATTCCGGGTCGAGTACTACATCATGGTCCTGTTGCTGTATCTTCGAGCAATGAGAGCTAGACCTTCGGCACCTTTGCCACCGATCGCTGATATACGAGCAGGAAAAAGAGTTCGCAACTCTCTCCGGGACTCTCGGTAGGTGTTCGTTTCGGCGGTCACGAAGAAAGGCGAATAAATCGATTTCGTGGCCTCGGCGCGGCTTCTTTTCCACTTTACGAGGCGAATAAAAAAGACGAGCTGTAAAACCCCGCCTTCTCTTTTCCTTCCTTACCCGTGAATTACCGAATCTCTTATCGATGATAACGCGTATATTGGAAAATTCACGTCCTTCCGGAAGGCGCGCCATTTTTGTCGTAACGGAAGAAGAAGAAAGGGAAGGTAACCAGATTTCTTCGTGGAAAGGATCCCCCATATTTTCAGTTGAACTTCCAAAGACGGAAATTGGCTGTGCAGACGTTCCCGCGTATCAAGTTGCCGCTGCAAAAATTTCATTTCTGACTCTCTCACATTTTTACATAACGTTAAAATTCCCACGTTTCTGCAACGAGTTGTTCGCGAATGTTCATGGAAAAAAAACTAAATTAATAATTTCTGTCTTCGCTAAATGCAATTTAAACTGACTCGGTTCCGTTGAGATTTTACTGTCACCACTCATCCTGAGTGGGGGAAGGTGAGACAGCTTTTCTTTTTTTACCGGGAAATGAAACACCTGCGTACTGTAATATGGAAAATTTTCATAGCCCTCGAACCTTTTCATTAGGATCACACGAACTCTCACTTATACAATACAAAACCAGAAGCATGTGAAAACGTTTGCATGAAAATCCTTTTGCGACTCCGTTCGTGAATATCACGGTAATCAAGCATGGCGGCCGGTGTTATCACGTCGTACCTACTCTACCAGAAATCTTGCGCCGATAAACGTGAATCCGGCGAGCGAACTGCTTAGCTATCTTAACGTTTCCACCGGTTCCCGGGGATTCTTGATCTGTTAATGCGAATTATCCTTCACGCTCACGTGACGTCAATTTCAATACAACCACGCTATTTATACACGCGGTATGTAGTACCCCGTGACCGGCTCTCTCGCGTTTTAGCCGTAAACCCAGTTTTAGCGTCGTTCCATTCAAGCTGCTATACCGCGTCGGCTTTAATCGGCCCGCCGCATTTGCAAGAACGTTAACCACCGCCTCTCCTGTGACTTTAAGTGCTCACGGAACGTACGTGATCCCGTGAGAAGCTGCGACGACGCCACGTGAAACTCGCACGCTTCGCCGAGTCACCGATTGCTGGGAAAATCGTTAAAAACATGTTTTCACGGTACATTGTGTACGTATTATATGTACGTACCGAGAGTGCGTTTGTATTACGTGTTACCGGGGTATTTTACATAAAATCAGAATAACAACAACTTCTGTTCCAGGTGAGGAGAGTTCGATATTCCTGATGTTTAAAATCTTGCAACATTTTACTTTTTAATATATATATGTATATACATATATATCTACGGGAATAAGGGATTCCTTGGTTCGACGATCACGCACTGTAAGAATAAACGAGTGTTACATACTTTTACACGGGAAACGGTATATGTATACTGACGTACATACATACACCGGGCGTTATCCGACTGGCTGTCAAGGGTGAAAACGTAGAAATCTCTTTCTATTTCTTCATCCCCGAAATGCACCTGACCCTCCGTTTAGCGCGCCGCTGCGCCGGAATGTTTGTTTGCATCGGCGATTAACGTTCCGCGGAATATATTTTCTCTCGCGGCACAGTGAAAACGTGGCGAGAAAAAGTCTAACGTCAGTCTAGTTTTTTCGAAACTCGAGGCTCGCAGACAGGCGGACTCCTTCGGCTTTTATTTCTTTCGGTATGCACAAACCTCGCGTTACATTTACATCCGTGCCATGGTATACACGTACAAACACACGATATAACTTGGTATATGTGTCCGTACGTGTGTGTGTAACGTACAAACAAGTAGGCGCCTTTTGTTTTCCACTGCGGAGGGAAAATTACGGGGGTGGCAGAGGCCCGTTGGCTTGTTTTCGCTTAGCCGTGTATAACGGCGACAGTAGGTCGCGGCAGAAGGCGGCCATGGTGGTGCATTTAATTTTGCGCATTTAATTTCCAACGTGGATACATCGCAGGATGCGTCGTCAAGAAGCGGCAGGAAGGAAGAGGGAGAACATTAATGTACACTAAACCCGTGGCCGGGTTTAACGTCGGCTTTCACAACAGGCTACTACACGCGGCCTTTTCCTGAATGAAGACGACGGTACCGAAGAACCGGAAACATGACGGGGGAGTCTCTCCGGTTACCCCTCGACAAATAAGGATCCCGGGGAAAAATCATTGCGAGAGTGATAATCCTACTGGCGTGGAAAATTAGAATCGGTAGAAAAAGAAAATAGACTCTACGTATAAATTCCGCTTTAATATAAACTCGACAGGGTTCGCGGAATTACTGGAACCGTGCATTCAATTTTATATTTTTGCGTTTTTGTTTTTTTTGGTTGGATGGAATTAATATTCTCGGACGGCGGAAGAAATATTTTAAATATCATTTTAATTTCAAATTACACGAATACCTGGTACGAACGACTTCACAGTTTTTTTCCCCGAAGAAAGCGTTATTAACAAGAAGGCTTGGTATGTGTGATTTAATTTCAGACGAGCGACATTTCGCGTCCATGCACGAGGTGTGCCAATTAAGGAGGGAATCTGCGAATTGCACCGTGTTGAATACTACGCTGCCAAAGAGGGAAACGGATATACGTATACGCGAGAGCTGGGATACGTAGAGGCGAAGAACGAAAAAGAGAGAGAAAGAGAGGGAGAGTAATAAGGATGACAGAGTGGCAACCATGAAGATTTCCCACCGTCGCGGAATATATCGCGAGAACAGAACACACTTAAAGGGAAAAACCTAACGACCACCATCGGTAGATACACCTTCGCGATGCTAATTAGAGATTAGTCTCCAACAATTTGGTTTTCAAGTCGAACTCGCCTTAATCCCGGATAACTTTCACCTTAATCTTTGTACAAATTTAAACCGTCGATTTAAAACGTTCGGCATAATCTGCGGATTAATGTTTTAGCATGATTCAGGGAAAGGTCGAATATCGACAAACTGAAAGAAAAAAAAATACACAAGAAACATCCACAACAAAACTGAATTTATAAAACATCGTACTCAACGCAAAAAGAGAACGCACCGAAAAAGTCGGTGAAAGAAGCTACGGAAACAGAAACGAATGAAATGAAATATCCATTACGCTTAATTCCAACGTTCCTCGTTCACTTACGTTGAAATCTTTGTCATCGTTTCCCGAACGTGCCGGAGGAACCGTGAGAGATGGCCGTGTTCCCCGCAGAAAACGTTCCGCGGCACACGACTGACAGGAAATTTAACTTTGAAACCCCCGTCTGACGAAACGTTTCCACCTTTTCCGCAGAGTACTCGACGTCGATCTAAGATCTCGTTATAAAAAGGTAGCAGCGAGGGGCACCCTCCACGTTCGTATATCCCCCGTTGGAAAACCCGAAGAGGAAGGAAGAAGGAAATCACGCACACCGGTGTGTTCGCGATTTACGAACGGTTTATCGCGCGCCACGAGGAACCGAGAGCACGATAGCACACCTGTATTTACGTATAGGTACACCTGCAAACGTACACGCGTCCAATGAGAGTACACTCGGGCTCTATAGTAATTTAGTGACAAACAAGTTTCCCCCCAAAGTGTATTGCGCGCTTCTCGTCGACGCTAAATAGCTGGTTGCCACTTTCTCGTATATCTTCTGCTCTCGTCGTAGCTATCACGACGGGGAGAAACTCTCGTTCGAAGGCTCAATTTGTGCTTTCGACTTGTACTTGCATAAATCCGGAAGCACGGGGCGGGTGTCGTGTCACGAATAAATACGTCGGGCCCTTTGATGTTACGCGCGACGATTTCAATCTTCTGAATAAAGGTCCGACAAACGAGCCGACACAGCGAGAACCCGGCCAGTGTAATGGACATCGTTGTGTGATGTAATTTATATTACACGATATAATAGCCACTTCCTTATTCCGCGAACGAGTTCCGTGAAATCAAAGAAATTCTACCGTTCGGCTTTAGTTCTACCATTAAAACTCTTAGGTCATCCGAATGGTTTGTGGAGAATAAAGTGTCTTCTTTTTCGGTTTTTTCTTTCTTTTTTTTTCTCTTTTAATTTGAAACCTAGCAGATTCTGTAAGAAACTCGATTAGTCTCCGAGTGGAAAAAAGTCAACGAAGAAAATGGTCGTTCTACGTATAATGAATTGAAACGAAATTCGCAATAATGAAATTTGACGTTGACTTTTATTTTGGAAATCTCTACGAACATTTTTTAAATAATCCATAGCTAGAAGACATGAGAGTTATCGCGAATGAACATATTCCGTTGTAACGTGAAAAATTCCAAAGTACCGAAAAAGAACGATACAAAAAAGTTTCACGTGTGACAACAGAGAGTGTAAAGTGTACATTTAGTTAACGTATTACGTTTTTTCGTGCACGTTAATTCGAAGCATCTCGCAGTGCGCTAACGATGCCGGGTAATGTCGCAAAACCTACGTAAACCTGTAAATATTCCTTACAGTAACAAGATGTAACAACATGATCTACGATAATGTTGACCATCGCGTCCGTACAACGATAAAACCGGCGAATTACTAAGTTTACAATTTAATAGCCCGCTGTGATTATGCAACGTCGTTAAAACAGAATTTCACGAGCGTAATTATCAGCTAACCATTTCATTGTTAATCGTGCGAGAGCGCGATTCAGAAGAGGAAGCGACTATTTCTGGTTAGTCGTTAAATATGTTTACTAATGATTCCGTTCCGCGGAATCGCATATTCGCGTTGACACAATTTAAAATAGATCCGTACCGCGATTTATCGTTGCCCAATATAATATTCCCGAAACGCCAACAATCGAGCTTTAAACGATTCAATTATTCCTAACCGAAAACCACGTAACGCGATATCAGAAATGAACTTAAAATCTATACAAACCGTCTCGAAAGAGTAAATGTAAATAAAAAATCTCCGTGATTGAACGTTATACGGGTTGATTAATTTCAATTATATCTCATTTTTCAAATGATATCTCAGCATGTAACGTGAGAACCGAAGTTACCCGGTGCAGTATGATTTGTACGTACCTAAATATGTACCGAAAATTTGTTTACATCCAATTCCACCGATCGGTAAACAAAGTACAGTATTTTAATACACCCGGCGAATAAATAATTAAATCAATATAACCCAGCATATTTATCAATAAATTATATGTTGTTGGCGTTCATCGTTAGCCGATTACCGTAAATTGTAAAGTTTGCGTTTGCATCGCGTGAATTTTGTCGGGAATCAAACAACACGCTGACAGAAACGTTGTAACATATATGGTATAAATAATAAGGTACTCAAATATCGAGATATCTATATTCAAAACGTACCGTGCAAAATAAATGATAAGATGAATGCCTGAGAGGGGGTTTTTCGCGCGAATACGTTTCGTACAAACAAACATTCGATATCCCGTGGATAACAAAATCTCGCGAGATTTTCCATTTCAAGCATATATACATATATACCTTCAGGGGCGTTGATCTCCTGGTGAACGAGAAAAATAAATAATCCTAATTGCGGGTGAATCGCTTCGCCGTGATGAGAAAACGGAAAATAAAAGCGATGAAAACGAGACGGTCTGCGCTTCGAGACAATAGCCGTCTGCTGCTCTGTTCCTACTTTTTTCATCACTTCCTGTTTTCCTTTTTTCCACCAGAAATACCGCGATGATAATTTGACTAATTATTCATTCACGGAGCCGCGAACAAAGTAGCATTTTGCCACTATATTTTGTCGATATTTAATCAGATTTCCATAGCTACGGTAATTATGCAACACAGATTTTGCCGCATTGAAAACCCGTGTTGGTCGATTAATTCGTTTCGTAATGAAAGAAAGTCTACCGAGTCAATCGACACGTCACTCCCATTACCTGGCGATTTAACTAAATCTAATTAATTACGGGAGTTTACTTTTCGTCTCTCGAAAATTGTCTCTCTAACGTTTATAAGAGAAACTTCCAATATTCTTCTTTGCAAAAGATTTCCTTGTGTGCATTAAACTCCAGTTTCTATTTATCTATACTATACATTTAGCCGCTCTGCCATTTCTTTAAAACGATCCGGCACTTCAATTATTCTTTTGAATGCTTCAACCGCGTTCATCGGTTTCCACCGTGCCGCTGTGTCTGTGCGATAATTCTTAACGCCATAACCGGAGGCTTAATTAAATTAAATTCCATTAAAAAGGACCGGCCGTATCAAAAAATTAACTGGACGTTTTAATTAAACCTAAGCGTATCTCTCTCTCCTTAGCTATCAGATACGATGCCTCGGATAACACGTAAGTCATTAACGAGATGACATCTTAAATTTCTTCGAATTCTGTTTGTCATGTGCGTCACCATTTTCTCCATGTCAAATGTGTATATGTATAAGATCATCGTCGTATCAATGCATGTTAAACCGTATTAATGTATGCGGGCGTGTCGGTGCAGTGAAAAACGTTTGCCCTAACCTCGGTGTCAAAAGATACCACCACGGGAACCCCTCGACTCGAACGTCTCTATTACGTAAGCAACGAAGGGGGGTTAAGTGTACGGTTAACCATGGTGACCCATGGGGCCATGGGTTTACCCTCATTGGTAACAGTTAAAGCATGAAGAAAGAAGAAAAAAAAGTAAAGCAGGTTTCAATCGTGACACGACTGGGTTCTTCAAAAGACTATCGTTGCGGGTAGGGGTGAAAGAGCGTCACCGTGAATAAAATTCCTGCGGGTGTGGTGGTAAACGTTTTACGTAGTCGTTACACGCGGCTTTACCGGTACATATCCCCCGGGCGAAGTTCAGTCACGTAAACTTTACGGTAATTAATACTCTATGGACAGTTCGGTATATCGAATGACGGTGATCTGCGAATTGCGTGAACGGTCACGTAGAATGTGAAGAATTTTTACCGTAGGAAATAGAACGGTTCAACGGTCTTCCGAATCGTAGGGTCGTTTCACTGGGAATTTTAAACGATAACATTATCTTCTAATTCGAAATCCAATTAACCGTATAGGTACGTACTGTACCTGCGACAGTCCAGAGGTGGAGTCCGGTGATTCAAAGTCGTCATTGCCAGAAATTGTTTTTAATTAAAAGCTGCTCTAGGAAAGAAGTTTTTTCTACGTATCCGTTCTCTTTGTCCCCCCCCCCCCCCCCACCCACGGGTCCTGTCTTTTTCTCATTCGCTTCAATTAGATTTCTTGATAACGTGAGTGGTGCATGTCCGCGGAACACGCGTGCGTGTGACATGCATTTCGAGCGGGTTTAATTAAAACCAGAACGACCCCCTTTCTTTAATTAGACCCCGAATTACACCGCGGTATGTTATACGTAGGGCCACATCACTTTTCATCGCTTCTTTTGTTTATCTTTGAGCAAATCCCCGTTAAACGTTCGTTTACCGCAGAAATTATACCGACGGGATTCTGAGAATTTCCAGGAAAGAAATGAAAGAATAAGGAAGAAATTATTTATCCATTGCGACATCGAGTATGATTAATTAAAGAAAGCTATTAAAACACGTTGTTTTTATTTTCGGTGAAGACCGAAGCTCCCCTTAAACCTTTCCCCATTAACTTTTTCACGAGAGTTTTACTTGGTGAATCGCGTCCCCAGAGGGATCAACTAAAATCAGCTTACAACTTGGACAAAGTTATTGTACTTACTTTGAACAGCATACTTCCCGCGCTTAAGCCATGTGCAAATAATTGATCGACTAATGGTTTCGCGATTAATGTACGTTAAATAGTATTGCGGTGGAAAAGCGAATGAAATATTTTACAATAGCATTTAAAAACGAATAAAACGTTATTACAATTTTAACTGGCAAACCGTAACAGCTGCGAATAACGGAGAAAAATTTACGAAAGCCAACAACAAACTCGAAGTGCAATCGGAAGCAATTAAAAAAGAAATTTTGTTTTTCAACAAATTTTACCTACGATCGTTCGTATAGATTTCAACGTAAACAAAAATGAATCAACCACGGTGTATCTCCGACCCTTAGGCTAATTGTGTTAACTGCGACTATCTCATCAACAGTTTGCCGCCGCCACCGCTGCCGTCGGGAAGACGATTTTGTAACGTCGTCCTTGTGTTGCTTTTGCAATTAGCAAGGATGCCTATGTCCTAGCGCTTAACAATCTCGCAAGTTTCTTGTCCTGGAGGAACCTGTGGAGGCAGCTTACAGTTTACGTGGTGGCTTTGTTCCCACTTCGGAGCACTTACGACTTCGTAAAACTGTCGGATCTTATCGAAGAGCACCTTGGGAAACTGGGAAGCTGCGCTCGATGATATTCAAGAGGATCAATCTCGCAACCCTCGCGGCTCGTTTTCTCCATGTGGCGGATTAAAATCGACGTCGCGGCGACGCCGACGACGCTTGCGTCACTGTGCACGCGACGGCAGGCGAACGTTTACGTACTCGCATGCGAGGAGAATGATGTTTACCCTCTAATCCGAAAGTCAACGGTTGAATTGCCGCAACCAATAGCTCGAGCGTCTTCCGCGAAGCTTGCGGTATTAATGTATTGTAAGTTAAATTGATAACGACATAACAAACGTGTACCGACAGGGGGCGTCATACACGTAACCGTGTATCGTTACATGTAACGTAGACTTTAGCAAAATCCGCTGACAGAATCGAATGTATGAATGTATGTATGCACGTGCGTGGAGATGGTATTATACGATAGTGGATTTTTTTTGTCATGCTTAAATGAAACATAGGAACGGCGTGTGGCATGGTATCGATATGAAATCCCTAAAAATCAGTGGAATGAAAAATTTATATACAGAAAATATCATCGGGGAATGACAGGTGCAATCAAAACGACCGTAAAAACACTGCGTGAAATAACCTGTCATTTAATGTATAAAGGGAAAAATATTTCGATCTGTCAGATACCGTATCTTGATTTACCGACCATTTTTTTTGTTTGTTTGTTTGTTCGTTTGTTTATCATCGAAAGTAGCATCGATTCAGCGGCTTTCGCGTTTAGGCGGCTCGTTCTTCTTTTAGTCGGAACATTATCGCTGGTCAAGCCGCAATTAGAGAACCTGCTTGGCGAAGTAGTTTTTCACAGATTGCGGAATTACGGAGCCTCGAAAATTCCATCGGGAAGAGGAACGGTGGTAAAAGGAAGGGGGGAGGGGGAAGACTCGCGCATCTTGGCACGGGTTCCCATGAACGGCTTATTACTCCACCTTCCCCGAAATTACATGCTGCTAATTATAATTGCAGCCCCCTGCACATTTTCATAAACCGTGATTAAGGAATTAACGACGAAAACCGTAACGATATCTTCACACTGTTCCCCTCGCGAAATGTTCGCACTTTATTTCACTTTGCACACACGCAAACACACACGCGCGCGTACGTATATGTATAGTGTTCCAACAAACATCAAACCGTAGGAAATTTTCATCTAACCCGCGGACACGCGACTGGTATTTAAACGTCAAACAATCGGTGGAACGAAAAACGACCAATGCTACGACCATCGTGTGAAAACACAAGCCCTTCGAAATTTATGTACAGCTTGTAGATGTTTTCTTGAAGTACAAATCAAACAAACGAGCAAACACGTTGAAAAAAAAATTTTCGAAAACAGATGGTGCAACCGTGTAACGAACACGTAGACCTCACAAATATTTGGCTACAACGTATCGATGACTAACACCCGCAATCCTGTTGGGAAAGCAATCCAAAACGATCAGCATGAACGAGAAACAGAAAAAGACCGAGGTTCGAGTAAACTGCAAGCGTATTATAGTTCGTCGCAAATGACTGAGCGTCTTAGTCAGTCGTCAAAGCGGAATTATTCATAACCATGTCAATTACAATAATTGTATCAAGCTGGGCATTTCCATACCACGCACCAAACGAGGGAACGGGACTGCTTCGTCGTCGACGACTGTCGCCTTGTACTTGTCTCGTAGACGCGGCGCAGGATACGGTGTCCGGATGTGAGAACAGTAAGGGCACGAAATTGTATAAACAAAGAGAAAGACAGAGACAGATATAGAAGAGAACAATCAGGTGCAAAGGAGACAACGAGAGTATACTGCGATACGTGTATATCTAGGCAAACCGTGGCTGACACAAGGGGGTTGCCGAATTAAACAAGGCCCTAAGGGCCCTTTCTAATTTACGCACCGAAGTAACCCCGAATCCTCTCCCTATACCGTTCATTTTCTCGCTGCGTTTAAGCAAGAATTACCTCTTCCTTGTCTGTATATAGGATCCTCGTCGACGAGGATTTCCGCGGGAAAACCGCTTACGGTTAAAGCCCTCAGCCGGATCGACTTTCCCCGGGTGGAATAATCAAATTGTTTACCCATTGATGATTATCGTTCTCAATTCCCTTTGTATCGATTCGTAGGGAAAGAATGTTCGTATTCGTTCGCCTGTTATATGCGTATATTTCGATACGAAAGGCGACAGGAAACTTCTCAGGGGGGGTAAGATAAAGTGAATTTTGTTGGCGGTTAAGTCACGGCGGATCGGCTTACATCGGGGGAACAATGCACGCTGCTATTTATCATGGTAAGAGGAGACATTATCGGGATTACATCTAATTATTCGACGTTCCAGATTGGGAAGGATGTTCCTGGGAGACAAGGATTAACGCGCATTGAATGCTCTCTGTTCCTGACATGATATAGTGATAGAACTTACGTGAATTTCACCCGCAGAATATTAGAATATATTGAACTCTATTAACTCCGTAATTGTACACCGGATACGCTTTCTGGTAACTTTAAGAAACTTTTCGTGATGGATATTACGATCGTGTTAACCTAGATTGTTGCTACTTGTTTAGTCGCGGAGAAGGAATAGTGTCGTTTATTATATGGCAAGCCGTCGGTCAATTATTTACCTTTTTTTATATTTGTAAAAACTACTTTCTGCTATGTTCATAAACGCACCCCGGAAATTCCCTTTTCGAAAATTAACGGGGAGACGAGTAATGTACACTTTTTCAAATAATTATGTACACCACCGAGTCTATATTCATCGATATCAAAGTTACAGATGTTTAGAATCCGACAAAATTAATACCAGAAACTAATATAACGAACTGTATGAATGGCGTTGAAATATTCGCATAACTAGTAGTCACACGGGTATACGAATTTGATACGCCAGACGAGATAACCCGTCGAAAAAGCTAACCGCACGGGAATATCTCATCGTGTCCCGTTAATAGGTTAATACTAACATTAACAAGGTTCGTCGAGATTACATGTGAAAATCTGCACAAAAGGGAATGAAGAATTTCATTCGGATGCCGCAATTGCATAACCGATTTGTATTACCGAACCACTGCTATCTAACGATGCCCTTCATCAAAAGTTCCCCAGCAGTAAGAAGATTATTGCTCTCTGAATTACTAAAAGGCGATAGAGGAAACTGGAAACTCTGCCGCGGACATCTCTCGAGTATGAAATGCACAATTTCCGTTCTTCCGGTGCACGTAGCTTATCTTTCGGCTGCAGTAGCACGTGACTTTCGATGTTAAACGCGATCTGTGGCAGCCCTGGCCCTGTAACCCGTCGACGATAACGGTTCGCGGAACAAACACGGCGATATAAATTTATATTAGCCCTGTTTATATGTTTTTTCCGATGTCATCTCTTCTACCTCAAATCCCGAGTATGTATTATACTACTACTACTACCACTTCTATGCCAAGCCGGATTTCGAGACACGCGCTCCGGATTACGCGATCCTGTTTATTTCTCCCTATATTTTATTTCTACTTGTCTTCTTCTTTTTCATGTACCGACGACAGTAGCAAATGTTACAAATTGTACGAAGTAGATTTTTCCACTGGATTCCAGTGAATCGAAACTATGTCTAATAAAACTGAATCTCATCACGTGCGAAAATTGTCAACCTGGAAACAGTCCAAATACTATTCCCATAAATGTTCTGATTAACTTGTAACCTAATACTTCGAGTGTTCGTTGGCATTGCTCGAGTCGTTAGTAGCAATTTGTTACGTTCGAATTAATACTGAGATGTATTATAGAATGGGTATTTCTTTTTAAAACGTCAGAATTTACCTTTGACCGGTATCACTGTGCATATCATTGTAGCCATTGATAACAGTGGCTGAATGTAGGTTAACAGTCGAGTTAATTTCCTGACGTAGATAGCCCGCGCAGATACGTCGGTGCCGCATTTGTATTCCGTTTTAGTTATTGCATGAGGAAATTCGAGGGCCGACTGACTATGCGTGTCGCGCGTACCCGATATTCTGGTAACGTTTAATGATTGACTGTCACAGGAACATTTCGATGCAGCAAATCGATGTCAAGAATCTACGTGGAATCAGAAAATGATGTTACACGCACACGTCGGGAGAAACAACTTGCGTTTTAGTCGAGTAATTATTCATTTTTCTAGTAAATTCGTAATCACGAATCACCAGCAACGACGTAAGGGATGTCGAGAGATTGAAAAGCGTGACATAAAAAAAATCGAGGGCGAGTGCCATGGAAAGGGACGCCGCAGGAACGAGATCGTCACATTCTACCACTCGCACACGTAAATATACACACATATATGTATACACATACGTGATATTGCGTGCGGACTTTATAATGGCTATACAGAATTGCAAATGTTCTCTCTGTAGCTTTGTTAGGTATTTCTTTCGCCTGCTTCTTTACCTGACTTCTCTTTACCCCTTTATGTCCGATGGAAGGGTCGGTTCCCTTTTCTTTATTTATTTCAAATCTGCCGGCATCCCTTCGTTTGTTCGGCACTTGTACGGGGAGAAGGTGCGCGTTTGCCGTGACTGTTTCGTCGGCTGACCTGTTCCACGGTCTCTCGCTGAAATTAATATACGCGGATATCCTTCTTTTTATTGACAAAGGCATACAAAAAAGATCTGCTGAATGAAAGTTTACGCGTTTCAAAAGGGTCTGTTTAAACGAACACACTCGCCGGCAAAGTCTTTTGTAGCAAAAATATGATCATGTGAAAAACACGTAATTTAGTGAAAAGAATACTTAATCATAACTGAATTCGTTGTGCAAACTTGTAACGTAATTATACAACAATTCCTTTCGACTCTAACTGTCCAGTGAAAACTATTCATTCGTTTCCTAACAAGACGAGAAATCTGCCTGTACAGATAAGTCTGGACGAAATATTTATTGCGCATTTATGGAATATTCATGTGACTCCGACAGTTTGAATACCTCATGGAAATTTCCCAGATAGTCGATTACCGAAGTAATTCCCAATGGTCACGACTCCCATTGGACACGGTCGAAGTTAGTAGCGCTAATTAGCATAACAATTACTCAATTAATTAACTATATGTACAGCCACTGTCAATACAATCGATCAGCGCTTACAATCGATCTACGATACGCCTAATTTAACGAAAATCACCCTTATTATCAAGACTGTTGAAATTCTTCGAAATACCTAATCTTATTTATAACGATCTATTAACTAATAGTATATGCAATTCCTATCATTCTATGACTTGTCAATTCTTATCTAACTATTTCATCGTTCGGCCCGAGCAATTTTCACTGCAAATATCACTGGGAATCTGATACACCGGGGCTTACAAGCATTCAGGCAAAAGGGCTGTCAGGATCCTAACTATCTACGTTTCGTATAAAGGGACGTTGACGTTTCACGGCAGATGCACACCAGAAACGCGTTCGTCGACCCGCATTTCTTGTTGCTCGTCCAACCTAATCCCGAGACAATAACGTTTGTATTCACACTTCAGATTTAGCTTCGAGTAAAACTATCTGAACTTGATTCCTCGGCTCGCAGTTAAATCTTGTTTGTCCTTACAAGTTCCCTGGCTATCCAACATCTGGAGGAGACATCAAAATATCTGGGCTAAATTATCAAATGTCTCACATCAACGAATACAACGACGTACGAGACACCGTGAGTAACATTGGACAGAGTGTACTTTATTTTCAAAATACAATGGGACAGGATGGTGTCTGATTCGGTTAATTGTCATGCAAATTAATCCATCCACTCGGACGAGCTTAATCTAACACAAAGAAGCAATGAAGATGCAACAATGGCATTGGATGCGTCCATTTCAGGACGATATCGATGTTTCCACGACAGCGGTGGGACGCTCGGTTATACACAAGCTGACCGCAATTCCTGCGTGTGATTGGTCGAACGCAGTATTGAGACAATAAGTATGTACGACAGGTGTCCTTTAGGTGTGGAACGTGATCCTAGCCGGAAGATATACGTGTCTCAAGGGGATCCAGAATCGATAACCCGCCAATGCACCAGGTATTGTAACCGGGTGCGTCCTTAGTCTTTTGGACGACAGCTTGTAGCAGAAGATTGAACGAGCACTTTGGCTTTTATTGTCCGCGGAACAAGGAAGTTCGAACGAGCGGGGGATCCATCTGGAAACGACCCCCTAGTTATAAGAAGCGATAATATAATAGAATTTGAAAAAGGAGAGAGGAGGAATAAAAAAAAAAAACCCGTCGGAAATGGAATAACGGCGATCGAGATCGAGTGGCTGGGCGCGTCGTTTCCCGTTGGAAAACTTGAGCAGATATTAATCTCTGACGTCTTTGTTCGAGGTTCAGTTCGGTGTTCCGGCGTTCTCTAGTTCCCGTCGCTAGAACCGATGCACTCGGATCGATTTTTCATTTTCAGACCGACCGACCGACCGACAGACAGACCGACCGAACGTTCGCCGGCGAACCGTAACCGAATTATCGCGACACAGGTAAGCCATTTCGTATAACGTTGTCCAAGAGTAGTATTGTTTGACATTAGCGTAATGCACGATGTAATGCGCGGTGTAATACGTGACTGAGTGTGAATTATACGACGACAAAGGGACCTGCCGGAACGTACGCGGGAATTCGAAATGGCACTTGCATCTCGCGTGATTTATAACCGCGCTCCGGCTAGGCGACTGTTAGAGCACTTTGGTGTTAACCGACGAGATTGAATTGACAATATATATGGGGAGAGGAAGTCTGCGCGGGAAGCTAAAGAGATAAACAAAGGCGCGAGTCGAACCCGGGTTGCCGCGGATCCCGTGGAAATAATGCGCCCAGACTGATTTATTGAATTAACCACGACGGTTAATGCGACTCCGGGCCTCGAAGGCGTACGTGAAACGGATAGCTGATATAATTAAAAGTGTACCTTGGAACAGGTGAACGAGGCAGCTTGATCTTCCTACAAAATTTTTTATGGCTTCGTTTTAACCACCCCGTTCCCGGTAAATTGAATGTCGATTACAGTTAACGCTGCAGATTCCCTGGGAAATTTTGTTACCCATAAACCAAAACCCACTGTCCAACGAATAAAATATGAAATTTCTTTAGAAGATTATAATTCTAAACTCATACTCGCTATACGATTTTCTCGTGAAATCTGACGAACGTAGAACGTAGGCTTGAAGAAAGTAAATTTTATACGAAGATGAGAGGAAACTATCGGAGTAATAGGGGAAAAATGTAATAAGAACGTACGCGATATGAACAAGAGTAGACGGTAAAGAAAGTATTGACATTCTATGGGTTTTCTTTTCTACAAAGAATATGTCTTGAAAATTGGGCGAAATGTATGAGATTCTTCTAAAATGTTCGGAAACAATGCGACTGGATTTGATGAAATTTTGCAACGCGAACGCGAAAAGGACCTCCGGCTTGCTGAAATGCCGTGTGGATATTTAATTTACACACGCAAATTACACGGGATACATGTTGTAAGTGCCCGGCACGTTATTATGCAGTATTTAACGGTCAGCCGTTTATTCATGCGCAGCTACGAGGGAAGTAATGCACCGTGTGTAGTACATATTCAAATTTTAGGAATTCCGTATGAGTATCGTAAGCAACTGTTTTCACGATTTACGTGGCACAGACGATGCCTAACCGCGGCCGTGCGGTTCGCGTATTCCAAAGTCGGTGTACGTGTTAACGGAATGACAAATGAAAACACTTAACTCGGAACGATAAATTTCTGTAAAACTGCCACGCTGGGATTCTGAACAAAAAAAGATAAAAAAAAAACACGTTAACATTTGGTAAAAGATGTTTCACTTTTAACCATTCGAACGTTACGGAAGAAATAACGTGTGTAAAGGTATTATTATAGTTCGGCACCTATTTCGTAGAATTATTTCAACGAATGGTATCGAATGGGAGTGAATAGAAAGATTCGCGGAACATCGATGTGAAATCGACACAGAATTGGTAGATATATCGACAACGAATGGACGTTTCAGAGCATGAAATTGAACGAGTCTTTAAAATTTTAATATCGACTAGACCCTTATGGGAAATTGGAAACACGCGAGCGCAGTGTTACCACGGAAGGGTAGCATCAGATGTTAGAAGAATTATTTGATTCATGTCCCGTCACACGAATACGGTGCCGGTGAATAGAAAATGTAAATGCGAAATATCAAATCGAGAAAAATCTATACCCATGTATACTACGTTCCGTTCGAATAATCTTGCAGTAAATACATACATATACGTGAATTTTCGTTGGCAATTTACAGAATTATTTCATTTTCACGAGAGTCGTTATACGTAATCGTAAATACGATCGTACGTGAAATTACGTTCACCGAGGTTTATATAGAAGCATCGTCGTCATTAGTCTATCATAATATTATTATCGGACCGTTTTGTACGAGATGTCATGTTATCGTCAAACGAATGATATATTAAATTTTCCGGTTTTATGATGACAATAAAAACAGGAAATAGTCGTTGACCAGGAACGAGCCGGGCAGAACAATCAACAAAATACGGCAGCAGATTTAGCGATGATTTCGGGATCGAAACGATCTACAGCCACCGCTATCTGTACATGCGCTGGGCGTTAGGTCAGGCGTTAACGCATTCTCTCTCGCCATTTAGCGCAATTTAGTACTTTATAGCGATTCGTTCGACGTACATGCTCACACGTGGCAATCGAACGCTGCCACGCGGTTCCGGAATGAATGATCAAAGCGAACTGAATCGCGGCCGCCGCGTTTATTTATCCCGCACTGTACACACTCGCGGTCATTATTCCCGTGTGGGTTTCGGGTTGTTCCATTTCCCGCCGCGACACAGCGCTTTTCAAAAATCTCAAACGGGTAACACGCAGTAGACGAATTGCGAAAAATCCAGAGTGAAACACGTGAAATTCGTTCTCACCGTTCCGGGCTGCGTGACGAATAAATCGGGAATCACAGGTGAAACCGTCAAATATTGTCAATATTGTCCTACCGTCAGTACGTCGATACGGTTTAATGCCTGGTATTACAGAAATTTAAAAAAAAAATATATGATCTCGTCACTATAACGATAATCCTTTGTTTATAAACATTTTATACCTGGCAACGTACTACGGGTAGAATATACATATCGTTCTTCGTATCACCTTAACAAATAAAACCTGAATGTTTTCGAAACCCTCCGTACCATGGTCACCCCCCTTGTATTTATTCTCCGCGGACAATTCCATTTACCTACCAACGTACAGAGAATCGCAATCGAAATAATCGCGTGCTAATGAGTACTACGGTGCATACGTAAGTATACGGCGGCGCAGTCGAATGAAAATTAGAAAGTACGAAGTTTATCGAAGTACAGGAATAATAATGGGGTTGATTCACCGCGGCGGGAACGGTGCAACGCGGCGCGAAAGGGACAACAAAACCGTGAAAGAACGGGGAATAAGGGGTGAAAAACGAGGAGAGAGAGAGAGAACAGACCAAGGCGCAAAGTAACCGAGAGAAATGCGTGATAAAAGCTGTAATATGCGTCGAATCGATGACCGTATCTCACCCTCGTTCGTTCGAGGGTGAAAGAAGAACGAGAACAAGAAAGAGAAAACGTTGAAAAGTGTTATCAGCGACGTGGTACGCGACCATTCACTCGACCAAAGGTCATACGAGGTTTGTTTTTTTTTCTTTATAATCGAGCAACGCGCGTCCGCGCCCCGTCCCGAGTGGTAATGGCATTAATTATGCAGGTAATTAACATTCGAGCACCCCACGCAGATATCATTTTACAGCGTCTCCCCCTTTTACCATCAATCTAAACGCGTCAGCCGGCCGGCACGATGTCGTGGCTCGACATGGATCTCGTCGAAGTGTATATTGAGCTACTACTTCGGCTTGTGTACACTCGCCCGCCGGTACTACTCTATGTGTAATGCCAGCCACGTGTGCGCCGCGCTATCGCTAATGTATACCAACGAATTTAATTCTTTCATCGAACGGAAGGGAGAGACGGGGGAGCAAAACCGGCAGCGAACCAGCTGATTCTCACCCTCGCCGGTTTTGCATACAACGCTGGAAGTGAATCTAAGGTAAACATACTCTCGGAAGATTTCCGATTTTGTACCCCTCCCCCCTACTCCACCCCCTGGCCGAGCGCGGCAAGGTGCATAAAATTAACATTGCATTATCATAAGATACTTTCATTATACTAAATTCGTTTGCCCGCGGCTAAAATCGATTACTGCGAACACGAGGTGGCTATTTTAGCCTGTATTAGTGTGTCTCGGTAATGTAGAAAATTGCTAGCGAACGAGAGAGACTGTTACGTGTTTTCACACCCGAGATACGGTGTCTTTTATCGTTGCACCTGCCAGATCGGATAAGAAATCGATTTCAGATCGAATCGAAATGATCGACTCGAACGGAGTAAAAATAATAAAGTCCCTTCGACAACGTCGACTTCTCGCTTGTTTACATGAATTTTAGAATTTTAATACTCCACTTGTTGACAAATATGGCATATTTCCTCTGTTTTCGTTCGTGCCGCGAATTCTTTTTCCAATTTAGATTCACTCATTGACGATACGATACGGTAACCCGGTTTTGCGGGAATTGTCGACTGTGACAATACGAAGCGGTCGAAAAACAGCGTGAAAAATATTTGGCTGTTCTGCGATATCGCGACCAGCGACAAAGGGGCGAATTAATCGACGAATCGGCATAAGCCCTCGCGGTAACGGAGGATTATTACGTCATTCCGCCAAGTTCCGAATTCGCCGGTAAGCACTAGACCAACCAACGATCTGCCGTAGTCGCGTCGCACTGGCACGTTTCGCGGTAACGCCTGCCCGACTAACTCGGCGGCCAGGTGAATATTCATGAGACGATCTCTGCGGCTTAAAGCACAGTTCACATGGCATATTGTTGCTTGCCGTAGAAATGCCGACCAATTTTGAGGCTCTCCGTACCGGCAGCGCGATATCTGCCCGATAAGATCGTCCACGCGACCAAAGAAAATTGTCAACAAACACCCTAATCCCGCCGCGGGTAACGGGGGTGTTGCACACCGGTTACGGGGAATTCACCGAAAGAAAATGTATGGAAACAGAGATGCCGCATACAAAGCGAGCGTTAACTAAATAGTAGCGCTACTTTCCATCCACTTTAACCGACGTGCCGCACCCGAGAATGCACGAATAGAAACATGATTATGTACGTAGAACAATTATGCGAGCTGTTTGTTCCGAAAGTGGCGTAAGTAGATTTTATTTTCGTTCGGTGCGCGGTGTAAGGCAGTTAAAATATTATTTTTCTTCGCGTTACCGCTGCTAATGGATTAGTGTAACGGGTGGAAAATAAAGTAGCAAAGCTGCAGACCTTTCTTGATGCTATCTAATTTCTATAGATTTTACTACAAAGACACCCAAAGAAATAATCTCAACAAACAAATACATCGAACGTGAAAATCCCAATTAGATGCGTCACCCCGTATTTAATTAAAATAAGAAAATCTCTTTATTTCCCAGCTATATCTCTCACCGACTCAGTTTCTTGAGAAATTGGACTTACATCGCTTTGAAAATAAGCCAATTTCGTTGAAGTGGTAGGAAATTTCACGTAAAACGTTAACGTATCGGACTTCGCAATTTGGTAGGTGAAGCCTTGCCGGTCGTCGTCGCCGTCGGTGCTCACACCTAGGGCGAGCGACGGCATTCCTGGCGTCGCGGTCTTTTGTAGCAGCCCCGGAGAAAAGCCGGAGGTAAAGAAATATTTCCTTGGATAACGAGCCAACGGACGGGGCATTGTCGTTGGCCGAACGAGAGCGTGTACAAAGCGTAGACAACGCTGCGCGGCGTTTCCAGCAGTAGTCGGTGGAAATACCGCAGGGAAAAGTTGAGATCGGTATAACGAAGTGAGGTGAACCTTCGACCGACAACACACAAACCGGCGACGAGCATCTTCGTATGTGAACGTGTACCCTATTGTCCGATGCGCACAGCCACATACCACCGTTAGGTAGTGGGCTCTTCGTGGCGTATTTAATTTCGCGAGTGCTCCTTCGGGGGCGAAACACGAGGGCCGACGAAACTTGGTACAATCAATTAGTCGACTCGTCGCGAAAGTGCCGGACTCGTATAACGACTATTTACATCCGCAAGATGCACCCGCAGACTCTCAAGAATACTTGATAGGTAAATGTGTATGTATATGTATGTATGTAGGTATGTATGGACGACGAACCGGAAAAATGCCTTCACTGCGGGTTACTGGATGTGGTTGGGTTAGGTTCGGGTTAGGTTCGGGTTAGATGTGGTTACCATCGAACACCCCGTATCCCACAACGAAGGCATTTTTGCGGTTCCTTGTACGTACGTATCTTCCCAAGTCTTTAATACGTGGATATTCGATGGAACTCTGTACGAGTATGCGAGAACAGTAACAATGGCGAGAGCAATACCTTTGGTAGCACTTTTGATGCTATCGTCACCCATTGCGACAGAATAGAGGGCCGAATTGAAGCTCCGTTCCGTACGGTTACGGTGATTAAAGTTATCGATGACAATGTGACGGAGACTTGGGGAACTGACGACTAATTACATCGTTATACCACGGCATTGTGTATTCGAACGGTGTGTTGGTAGTTTCACAGTGGTCGGAATTCGAATTTCATAAAGGTACATTATCAAGAGTTAAGGTCTTGACTCGGGCCAAGTACAAGAGTTCCCGACTGGTAGACCTGAACTACTCTTTTCCGGAAGAATTAGATCGAGGTTTTCGGGGTATTCAAACGGCATTAAATCCGCATATTTCCCCCAAACTATGGTGATATTCTTGTAGGGGACGTCCACCCGAGTAATTTAAGCCTAACTACGAGAAGATCCATCAAGCCAATCGCGAGATATTTTGATCTAAAAAGTCGAGGTTTTTGTAAGAAACGTCGTCTTCTTCCTCTCCTCCTTCTCCATCTCCATCACCATCTCCATCTCCATCTCCATCTCCATGTTCAGCCTGTCACGCAGCCCGGTGTCAAACCCTAACATATGTTTCATACCATGCGAGATAATTTTTCTGCCGTTAACGTAGATTTTATATACGTTAGTATATGAAATTTCCTCTCACACACATCCAGATTGTTAACATATTAAATTAGAAATGTTTGTTACGTTACGTTTTTGACATCAAGCTTCGTAAAATTAAGGTTCAGAATGCGCATTCGAAACATATTCGATCATTTTTATATCTTGAAAATTGCGCGAATGGCGAGCGATGTATGAAAATCGCGAAAAATCGTCAAATTCAACCAGTTTTTTAGTCGGCATTCGCTCACTTTTTGTGATAGCGATCTGAAACTGGTACCATTGTTTTAGTTGGGAAATTCTACGGCAGATCAACATATAATACTTGTACTTATCGAAAATTTAATTTTTCGCAAAAATCTGAAGGGGGTAGGTCAGGATTTTTTGCGATTTTCGTAATTCGCCTGGTATTTCCACAATTTTTGAGCTATTAAAACGATCCGGGGCGTTTTGGACGCGGAATCCGAAGCCGAATAAGACAGTGAAAGAATTATTTTGATATCTAAAAAATTGTAGAAATGGCGATGGATTTACGAAAATCGCAAAAAATCCTGACCTACCCCCTTCAGATTTTTGCGAAAAATGAAATTTTCGAAAAGTACGACTATTATATATTGATCTGGCGTAGAATTTCCCAACTAAAACAATGGTACAAGTTTCAGGTCGCTATCTCAAAAATTGAGCGAATGCTGAACGAAAAACTGCTTAAATTTGACGATTTTTCGCGATTTTCGTAATTCTTCCGTCATTTCCACAATTTTTTAGATATCAAAATAATTCTTTCACTGTCTTATTCGGCTTCGGATTCCGAGTCCAAAACGCCCTGGACCATGTTAATAGCTCAAAAATTACGGAAATGACGAAGGAATTACGAAAATCGCTAAAATTCGTCAATTTCAACCAGTTTTTCGCTTGCCATTTCTACAATTTTCAAGATAGCGACCTGAGACTGGTACCATTGATTTAGTTAGGAAATTCTACGGCAGATCAACCTATAATAGTTGTACTTTTCGAAAATTTCATTTTTCGCAAAAATCTGAAGGGGGTAGGTCAGGATTTTTTGCGATTTTCGTAAATCACTCGCCATTTCCACAATTTTTGAGATATCAATCTGATTCTTTCTGCATCTTATTCGGCTTCGGATTCCGCGTCCAAAACGCCCTGGATCACTTTAGTAGCTCAAGAATTACGGAAATGGCGAGAGATTTACGAAAATCGCAAAAAATCCTGACCTACCCCCTTCAGATTTTTGCGAAAAATGAAATTTTCGAAAAGTACAACTATTATAGGTTGATCTGCCGTAGAATTTCCTAACTAAATCAATGGTACCAGTCGCAGGTCGCTATCTTGAAAATTGTAGAAATGGCAAGCGAAAAACTGGTTAAAATTGACGAATTTTCGCGATTTTCGTAATTCCTTCGTCATTTCCGTAATTTTTGAGCTATTAACATGGTCCAGGGCGTTTTGGACTCGGAATCCGAAACCGAATAAGTCAGTGAAAGAATCATTTTGATATCTAAAAAATTGTGGAAATGACGGAAGAATTACGAAAATCGCGAAAAATCGTCAAATTTAAGCAGTTTTTCGTTCAGCATTCGCTCAATTTTTGAGATAGCGACCTGAAACTGGTACCATTGATTTAGTTAGGAAATTCTACGGCAGATCAACCTATAATAGTTGTACTTTTCGAAAATTTCATTTTTCGCAAAAATCTGAAGGGGGTAGGTCAGGATTTTTTGCGATTTTCGTAATTCTCTCGCCATTTCTACAATTTTTTAGATATCAAAATAATTCTTTCACTGTCTTATTCGGCTTCGGATTCCGCGTCCAAAACGCCCCGGATCGTTTTAATAGCTCAAAAATTGTGGAAATACCAGGCGAATTACGAAAATCGCAAAAAATCCTGACCTACCCCCTTCAGATTTTTGCGAAAAATTAAATTTTCGATAAGTACAAGTATTATATGTTGATCTGGCGTAGAATTTCCCAACTAAAACAATGGTACAAGTTTCAGACGGCTATCTCAAAAATTGAGCGAATGCCGTTCAAAAAACCGCCTGAATTTGAGGATTTTTCACGATTTTCGTAATTTGCTCGCCATTTCCACAATGATTGAGATATTAAAACGATCCGGGACGTGTTGGACGCGGAATTCGAAGCCCAATAAGACAGTAAAAGGTTCAGGTCGATATCTAAAAATTTGCGGAAATGCAAATTGCAAACTTGCTCACATTTGATTGATTTCAAATCCTGTGTAACATACAGTTTATGTTAATAAGCAACCTATTCCAATGTAACATTCTCTTGTACTTGGCCCATAGCTTTGCATTTTCGATGCTTTTTGTGGATTCCATATTCAAACGCCGACTATAGTGTCGGCGATAGTTTGATAAAAGAATATATAGGTATATATAGAGAAACTGGATAATATCTTAAATGTGCCTTTGCAAAATACACAATTTATATATACATCTGTATTTTGATGCGCATATTGTAGCTCCGCGAAGGAACTAGGAATTTGCAGGTACGGTAATAAACCACCGCTAATTACTCTAGTTAGCAACTGGAACGTTACATTCAGTTAAAGCGTCGTGTTCACTCGCTGAATAAGTGAAAATACGGTTTCCGCTTAATAGCTACTCAATTTTCAAATAATTATTGTTACCGCCATGAAACTTTACTTACTCCGCTAAAGCTCAGCCGGGTGATTAAAGTCAACGTGATTTCGTGTGACGAGATTTTAATACGTGCCATTACAACTTCTTAATTCCGCGGTTCTCGATGTCGACGAACTTTACGTTAATTCCTTTCCAACAACGAATAAATAGTAATAATCATCAATAATACCATGATAAACTTTCGAATACCAGTTTCATCGTTAACGATGGGGGAGTAACTTTTTGCTAATCGCTGATATCCATCGCACATTTCGAACGTGTCGGACTTTACTTCTCATAAGGCGGTAATTTCTCGAAGATTATTGCCGATACCAGCGACACGGGCTTACAGTCTTATATCAGTGTTATTTTTCCGACAGGTTTCGTAACTGCGATCCCGTAGGATGACACATCCTTTATAACTTATCGAGCTTTGGCACGTATCTGTTGATCGTATCGTCGTGCTTGATCCGTGTCTCGTATCAGTCCTCCGATTATATTTTACAGTGGAAAACCGTTAAACGGCCAACGTTTCGTTTCTCGTGTCATAATGCAATAACTGTGCTACACCTCAGACCCACGGGCTAGAATAATTTTACTTAAGTAGATTACATGCTATGCTGGTTTTCCAAGTACCCCGTTAAACTGAAACACCAAGACGTTTCTAGGTATACGTACTCTTTTCTAAATTGCACGTGCAATTAAATTATTCTTCTTAACGCCCTTACAAAGATACTTTTCTTCGAAATTAATTAGATTCGAAAGTTTTCAGCCGTCAACGAGAACAAAAAGGAAGGAATATTGTAACTTTCCTGCGAGCTTATTGGATCGATTGTTTGCGAACAAATTTCCTTCGATTTTATAGAATTTATGAATAATTGGATCGCCTAGCAATTTTTTCATCGATAAACCTTGCTTTTGGTAAATGTCAGAAACACGAACAAAACAGTTACCGCTTTTTTTTCCAGTTCCCTGACAGTTTTGTGGTTTATCAAGCCAACTTTTTTCACCGAAATCCCGGCGGTGGTCCCTAGATAAATCGATGAAAGTTTTTCCTCCGCCTTTATTTCTGCTCGTTTAACCTCGAATCTTAAAAGTGATTCCCATAATTCAATCCACCAGGTGTTGAAGTAACTTCGCCCGGATTTTTTGGTGAAAATAAAAATTTGATTCGAAAATAGATATAAAATATTAATCATCGAAACGTTCCCCATGATATTCTACGATTTTTCGCTACATTTCTGATAACTCGTGAATCATTAAATTCAACGTAGATTATCTCGCAACAAATGAACACGGCGATCGAGCGAAATTCGTTTCGAAAGGACTTATTTCCACACTTAACACATTGTGTCCATTAATAGATTTCACTTCCGCCGTAACGATGCTTTCTTATCTATCCGACATAATTCTCGCAATTTCGTTTTTCCCGTTTCCCTCGATTCACTACGTGCTGAACTGCTGATATCGCGATTTCCGCGTATCGCATCTTAAATAACGAATTCGACGTCCCGTTCTTGTAGCCCCGTTGCCCGACGGATATCGATGATATCCGCTCTACAAACACCAAGTGACGGGCATAGATTCTACGCGCTATCTGCGCGTAAAACCCTGTGTAGTTCGAAATTCGTGCTGTTCGTGACTCCGGTATGTCGAATATTAATGCTGCTCGCAAACGGACTCATTGATCACCCGGTATACATGGTCCCGCGACGAGAGCCAGAGGGATACGAGTTTCGAGATTATTTCTAGCATGATTTCGGAGTGTACCGATTTGATCGAGAACGATATCCCCGCGGGTGTCCAACTCCGAATTCCCGTTCGATTTCGTATCAGAACATACATATACACGATTACATCGTAGGGGACCCGGGCATGGAAACCGTTGACGTTAATTAAACAAATTTGATTGGTTTGAGATGAGAGGACTTTTTATTTACATTCAAATAAAACTCTGCTACGATTTATCCTCCGTTTGCGCGGGTACATCAAACGTACGGTAGAAAATATATATATATATAGATATTTTTTTTTACACCGGTATAAAACTGTTACCGCGTCACGTATCTTGCATACAAACTTTTAACAAAACAAACAGAGTCCCCCTCTCTCTCCCCAGTCATATAATAAATTTAATTGTACGAACATCGTGTTTTCTAATTAATTCAAGTAATTGAAATTGTATACCGTTTATAAATTCGATTGCTTATTAGTCTATTAATTTGATCGTTATATATTATATTATCGTTAAATCTATCGTTACCTCTATTAAAGCCCAATTGTCCAATTGCCCAGATTTTAAACGCAATCCATGCGTATCATATGAATTAAAATCGCTTACCTGGAACAAAAAAAAATACATATATATAGATATACCGTATATGTATGTGTATAATTAGAATGTGGTACATCGCGGGCACATTTGTGTCCATTGCACGCGCAACCGTTATACGTACCCACTATGTATAGGATCTTTAACGCAGCCAATAAATGTAACCCCGGTTATCGATTACAATCGAATGGAGCAAATCCAAAGAGGACGTGGGCAGCTGTTTGCGCCAATTCGCAGGTTTCGCGGACAGTAACCGTACGCTTCGATAAAACGCGGGTAAGTGTATTCCCATCGTAATTCGAGCCGGTCTTACGTTCAAAATTGACGATCGATTGTCACGCGATAGGAATCGTTGGAAATTCCATCCAGGCGTTGGCGCGCACAGTCCGCCGACGATACCGAGGATTCATGTTAAAAGTATCGGTTTCGTGAGAGAATAAAAAAACGCAACGAGTTTTGCGACGCCGTAACATCGGCCCCCCCGACGATCGTCGGCATCTCTCGAAACGTTTCGGTGCTGATGTAGCCACCTGGGCTCTAAAACTTCGACGATCGTGATTTCTTTTAAGAGCAGCCGTCGAGAAGAATTAAAATGAGACGACGAGCTCGGACGTTCGACGAGCTCGGACGTTCGACGATTGTTATCCGGCGTTTAATCGTCACGTAAATCGAGTATGAAAGATCGCGCGATCATTACGCGAAGAAGACGATTGTTATAAGTGTGGAATAAAAGTCACGCCGACCGGTGAGATTTTCTATGGAAATTTTCTATTCCATCGGCGATGGAAAGTCGAAGTAGAAGGATAAAAAAAAAGTATATACCTATGTATATGTATAGAGGGAACAGAGAACAAACACGGACGTGGATTATTCGCAAAGAAAATTGTTTTCGAATCTAGATAGAAGAATGGCGAATGTAGCATTCATATCCTTCGATTCACGTGGACCCCCCACTGGTTGATATCAAATTGGCCATCTCAGCGACGCGGGAGCTTTGATCGTATCGCAAGAAAACACATCGGGGCCCGATTTAGTGCGGTGTATATCATGCGCGAGGATCATCGAAGGAAGTAGAAAATCATTCCGCATGAGAACCCGTCCGCCGAAAGTGCACAGCCCTCCCCTTGGCATCGGTGAAAACATCAAAGGACCTGCCACTTCTTGCGAGCAAAAGAGAAAGGACGAGCTAGAGCGAGTTCATATAATTTGCTTTTCGCTTCGACGGATTTCAATAGTATCGGAAATCTAGGTATCTCCACCCCTCTCCCCATCTCTTCCACTCTCTCTTTCTCTCTCTTTCTCTCACTGACGTCTGCTGGCGGTAATGGCGTGGATCCACAAAGGCACGAAATTAGTTTCGAACGAGATTCGATTCTCCGCGAAACGACGGGGAAAAAGACGCGTGGAGAACCAAATGGAAGAACCGGCGGAAGCCAGCTGTACCCGCCACCCTCCCCTCCATCCCACCGTTTCCTCGGTTATGCCCCCCCCCCCCCACTATTTACCAAAACTGGCATTCAAGGTGATCAGGGATGATGGAATAGGAGAAATGAAGTTATACGAATTGACGTTAAAGAGAAGCAATCTTAACTTCCTGGTAACGGAATCAAATCATTCGTTTCATGGCGGAGCATTTCGAGAAACTGTTATACCGTGCGTACGTATTGGTGGAAATATTCGCAGCATTCGATTTAGAATTAGAAAAACCTCTCACAACGAATATACGTACACATACATGTAGAGAGTGAGAGAGAACATGTACGCATACATGCGATGTATGTTCGTGTATGCGTAATTTAATATCCACATTATAGGTAACGTCTGAAGCTGATCACATCTAGATATGTTCAGGGAACATAGTGAAATCCGAGAACAATAATCTTATATCTTTCTTCCAATAAAATCGCTATAAAATTGCGATTTTATCAGTCGCATCATGACGATGCCTTCGTATCAGGGTTCTCCTCTAACATTTATATTCCATGAATTTTAATTGAGTCCTTCGAGCCGGTTAATGTTATAAAAATTATGGACAGGAATAATCGAATGAATTTTTGATGAAATATTTTCCAATGCAAATCTGTTGGACGATAGATGATCGACTGGTCAGCGATTGATCACCAAGTGGCCACCACGGGGTATGCCTTAAGGTCGGGTTGGGAATTATGCACGTGCGCGCAGGAATTACCAGCTCAGGTCGGGGACATAACCCAATATTTATACAATTAAGTCGATGGCTGCGAGTCAGAGTGGGGTGCCGAAATTTCGTTAGGCCAATCGGAGCGTGAAACCGTTAGTGGCTTTACCCTCCGTCAAAATGGCCCCCACTACTGAATCAAACATGGCGCGCCGACGTCTGGCTAATTTTTGTGAAAATTACGCGAAGTCCCGACCCACCACCCTCGTTTCCATTTGAAAGATCTACAACGTAGTCAGAGGGGTTGAACGCCATTTTGTGTGAATTAATTGAAAGACTGCTCAATACTAACGACTTGCCTGTCTGATACTTTTATATTTCGTTTTCACTATTTATTTCTTAATGTGAATCATTCAAGTTTATGCACAAAACATACGTGGCTTTTCATTGAGATAAATAGATACGAGTGAAATCTAATTCAGTTTTGCACGTGAATGTCAGGTCACTTTTCGCCGATTCTAAAATCGTTCGCATAATTCTACGAGTTGTTGTAAACTGCCTCAGTTTGTCTCTGATTTGACTCTACGCTTTGGTCGTTATTCGTATGTATACGGTGGTATAAAATTTTGTTGTTTGGCAAGTAATCAAAACTGATAGAAAACACAACAGCGGTAGTAAAATAGAAATAGTAACGGCGAGCAACTGTGCTCACGCGTTATTTTGAATACGCGAAATATACGCCCGGCGTTGTTTCGCGATACTGACATGGAAACGCGGGTCATCGCTGACACCTGTTTCTGCAAGTAAATCACAGGACAGGTGTTGGACACTCGCGTCTCTTTTATAAACGAAGGGTGAGTGGGACAGAGTGGTGACGAAAGTGGTGGTTTTGAATAGAGCCGCAACTCCACCCACCTGTTCCACCGGTCAACAAACTCGCCCTATTATTCCAAAGTCCTTTTGTATAGGATTTGAGTACAAATTAAATGCATCGCGAGTTTTCAATCCAAAAGTGCAATCGCTTTCGTATTTACACAAACACCTCAAAATTTCACGGGAACATAAAATAAAATTAGAAAAAAAACGAGCTATCATTTTAAACACCGTTTCGATCGATGAAAATTCATCGTTATTATTTTATTTCACCGACAGATACTAGATACTATTAATATCAAAAGCGATACGAGTGGTGCGAGCAGAAATTAACATTTTGCCCCGTAAACTTTGGTCCTATGGCTTCGATTTATCCTTTGAGGTTGGTTCTATAGTTTCCGTGCGCAAAACGGTTGCTGTAATTTCAAACTTTAAGCCTTCCCCCATCAACAGTGACCAAAGTCGATAAAGACGGCCGGTGCAACGAGTCTGCAAATAGTCATTCACCTGCGTCCCTACTTCACGACCATTATTCATACACTGTTGCACGCTGGCATCCATGGTCCCCCTACCCCCTACCCCCTCTACCCCTTTCCACCCCTTTCTATGGCGAGCTTCTCTCATTTTGCACGCACTTTGTATGCCCGTGCGTCTTAATGGATTCCAGAGCGCGTACGAGTGTTTACCTATCGAGCATAATTGCTCTCCACACGATGCACCCCATAGGCACTTCTCATCGGGGGTTGTTATTCCTGCCGGCTTTGGTAAACGAATAATTTTTACCGTGAAAAAATATCGGTATCCGATAAATAAAACTTGTCGTGTTTTCCCGACAGACTTAAGTACGCAAAGCACGACGAGTGGGCGTATCGCTCTTTTAATCCTCGAGAAAACATTACTCATTAGCCGAAGATCAACTCTCCTCGGTCGAGATTAAATCTTCCCCGTTTTTGTACATACGGTATGATAAATATATACATATGTTTATACATATACATATATAGTTTTAACGGGGGAACGTAATTGCGACGGTTGCCGTTCGTTTTGTAACACTCGTGGATCGTGAAGCGGAAAATGTTAATATCGAGCACGTCACGTTATTCATATTTTTTTTTTATTTTACGAACAACCGGACGACATATTAAAACATGCGAGGGGCGGTACTTTGTTTATTCCCCGCGGGGAATCTCTCTTCGTTAAGTAAAACTTGTTCCTTGTAAGAGATTAACTTCTACGTGTAACTTTCAGTAACTGGAGAAATTCTCGATGCTTTCCATACGGGATACGTCGGAAATTTATGTGTGTTTCCGTGTTACGGCAGAGTGAGTAACAGAATTAAAATTTCACGGATTAACTCACGCGGCATAATTTATATCCCGGATTGTTCGCGACGCATCAAATACAATAAATTAAAGTAAATGAAAAATACATCGCTGGAAAAGAAATTCGTCCAACCTGTGAGTGATTTGTCGTGTATTTAATTCTTATGATTCTTTACAAATATGTGATTAAGTTAAATAAAAACGTCATCTCGGAGTGTCGAAGAACCCTTCAACTTCCGGAGGGCGGGAATTCAATGCGCCGAGAAACAATTCCGGCGGAACAAACTAGAACATCGTGCATACTACCGATAAGGACGAGACTTTCTATTCCATCTTCGAATGAGTAGACGTAGCCATCAATTTTTGCTTGTTGTTTTTGCCTGCATCTGGAGAGCATCCAATCTTGAATCTCTCGAATATCAATTGTGCCATCCCCTCTACCTCTCTACTTTCATCACTGAGCCATACCATCTGGCCCCTTTTAATAGCACTTTAAACAAGAACGATTGTTTGTTCTTGGACATTCATCACTTCTGATATGCTTACGATTTAATTATCACGATCGAACGACGAACATGATCTTCAAAACTCTTTTATCTAACATTTCTTCGTTAATCACAACCCTGATAAAGAATGTTCTCGGAAAAAAAAGATCACAGAAAACACCGGTCAATATTCCAATTGTACAATATTCCATTGAACATATATCTTCGAAATAAAATGTTTATTTCCATCCCAAATAGACCACGAACAACTTATTTCTAAGTCTAGTCACTCTTTCGTATTACATAACAGCGAAGCATGAGAAACACTTTGGCAATATGCTTAAGATCTCGAGAGCTCGCAGACGCACCTAAAACACCGTGGAGAATGCATCGAAGAATTTGTTGATGAACATCTAAGAGCACGCGAATCACTTTGTGGAGTCGTACGAGTCTCGTCATCGCGCGTTATTTCGTTAGCAAAACTATGCCGCCAAAAATATATATTACTACACACGTGGCCTTCGCTATTTCCCGAAGACTTCATCATAAGGCGCATACATAGACGGAGAATTGCTCGCGTGCCCTCCATTGTTCGGGGTAAGTTGTTTCAGTATACATATACGTACATACATACATACATACGTGGCGGTCTTTGCCGGTGCCGCTTCTTCTGGAACATTGTGCCACGACTCCGCAGACGACGCGGGTTTACACACGGCGTTAAGCCTCTTTAAGCTCGGCTAAGTGTTTGTCCGGCTGGCATAACGTACCGGATATCTTGGCAACTGCTTACGGGCATAAATTCACGTTAAAACGAGCGCGAGGGAAAATAATCCCGCGCAGAAGGCGTTTTTTTTTTTTATTATTTTGTTTCTCGTCCGACCCCGCGGGCTGCCAGGTGTTTCGCGTTTACCACGGGAAACACATGGATCTTCCCCTGTTTATCCATTGAACCGCGCTCGATATCCATCGGATAACGATTCGACGGTGCGTCGAACCGCAGCGAAGTTTAATTTCAGTTCGGATTAACGTTGCGAGATCTTCCGCAGATCTTTGTGCATCCGTCAAAGCGGAGGAATTTCCGTGTGCTTTGAAAGCTATTATTAGAAGACGAGCGTACAGTGTTGGCCTTCCAATCGAAAGCTCGATCGCTGGTCGATGCTTTATCGAGGTAAGGATCGAGTAAGATGTAAAAAGGCAATATCTTTAGAGGTAGACTGTAAATTTTCTGCTATAACTATATATACACTGTTCGTAATCGATTGTGAACAGAAATAGCGTGAAAAAGTGAATAATAATCTGCAGATCGTAGAATTTCAGATATACGATACACGGACAATGACATTCGCTGATTTGTTGTAAAATATGAGTACAACAGTCGTTTAATAAAATACTCGCGGAATATTCTGGCCTGATTAATAACTCTTAAACGTATTTCGTCACAATATTTGTACATGTACAATTGCACGCGGATAAATTAGTAACCGTTACCGCGGCAAATATGCGAACCGTGTGACAAATGAATCGTCGTATAAACTCGCTGTTATTCTGCGGAACGAAAGCTTATATTTGCTTCTCGTGCTCGCGTATGTCTGGCTGTCACGTTTATTAATCGTTACCCGATCGTTGTGCAACAAAAATTTGTTACTCGACGAAAACGTTATTATCACGTATAGGCAACAATTTATCGGATGAAACCGGGGGTGGGGGAGGGAGGGGGGGACAGAGCGTAGAAACGTATCAATTACACGACAATTTGCATGGACAATGAAATTCAAGTAGAACTTTCATAATTCAAAAGGTGGTAGATACACCGTGAACTTCTCTATGCATGCTCGCAACTTTCCATTATTCGTTGCGGACTTATAGCGATCAAAGTAAAAAATATGCTCTATATCCAGACGTCGTGAAAAATTCAATTATTCCTAAGGCGGTTACGAATGCGCTCAGTGAAACGGTACACACCGCGACATGAGTTTGAAATTAAAAGCTCCGCAGTCCCGCGCGCATAATTACCGCAAAAACGGAAGTGACTTTTCCATCGGTCGGAACTTAGGACGAAGATCGATCGCGAGCGTGGATGTAATCGGTGGCAGAAAACGAGCGAATTCATCGCGACTCCGTGGCAAGGTCAATTCAGAATTGCACGTAGTTACATACATACATACATTCATACATACGTACACAGACGGCGAGGTAGACGGTATTTAGCAGGGAATTGAATGTTCGCGTTTAAAACGGCATGCGACGCACTCGTTGGCGAACTAGCGGTTTAACCGTTGTAAAGAATGAATCAGAAGCAATATGTACTTGAAAAAGAAAATATGTTCAGAACACGTTTCATCTGAGAAATGGATCACTCGTTAGCCTTTTATCTCGTGAAAGAAGATATTCGTTGAACTAGATAAAAAGTAAGATGCTATGTATAATATTAGAACAATTTGCATGCTGAAAGAGTTTCGAAAGAAAGTTTATAAATGAAATCTCATTTACACGATAAATTTCTGATGACACTACGGTTGACAGGCTAACATGTTAATCAACTCCTGTGTCGCGATTCAGTATCTAATTGCACGGGTATTAAAAGTTCTCCGAGCGGGCGATAGTCTTGCGTATACCATTCAAGCGTTAATTCACGGTATTAACGGAAGCAGTTGCAGATTCTTTTGCGAAGTAAAAGCATCATTAAACTTCCCTAACAATGGTCCTTAAGACGTTAAAAGTATTGCAAGCAGAAAAAAAATGGCAAAGAATACCTGTGCTCGCAAAGTTAATTATCCCTCGTTTGTGTATTACTTTCACTGTGATTTTATGCAAAAAGACACCGCCGCGGCCGCGATGACACTATTGTTACGCAAAGAACGTATTATATCATATCATAATTAAGTGATTATAAAACCCGCGGCCCGGTTCTCACTCCGGAAGCACGTAATTAACATATTTCTACAACGACTTTAATTACCTCGTACCGTGGCGTCTAGCGAACAATAAGAACGGAATTGAAATTTGCGGTCTTGCTCATCGTGTAATTAATTCGCGATTAATCCACCGATTCTGCCGAGCTAAGTGCTGCTCTCATAGACTGTGATTAATCACCTCCCGTGCTCGTCATATATTTTCCATAGATATATATACGCGACGGAGCAATGGTAATATCACGCCAATAAAAAGTCAGACATATATATATATAATCCCACGCGAACTCTTATTCTCTTTATTTTTACGAACATTTATTCGCGTTATGTCCTACGCTTCCTAACGGATAATAGAGATTTGCCACGATCCCTTCTGCGAGAATTCGCTTGTGTTTCGTCGAGCACGCGTCTAATCGTCACGCTGGGAAATTACAGCGAATTTCCCGGCCGGTCGTAATTTACGCCGGTGGAGTACACGACATTCCAACCCTTTATGGCGCGTACCATCCATTGAATGTCAAATGAGAAAGGGTCACTAACCCAGAAACGATCCCGATCGTTCACTCTTATCCGAACAACGTATTGGCATGTCTGGCAAAAAAAAACAAAAATTATTCGGTCATATGAAAAATCTTACTTTTACAAAATGACTCGTCGAGTGGCAACATCATTTAGCTGATACGTTCTATGGACGTTTAAAAGCAGAAAGCAATTTATTTTCTCGTTCTGTTTGACATTCGCGTTAATCTGTAAACTGACAACAGTCGAGGTATATGCACGATCGAAATGATAGACATATATATATATTTCGTGTGACTGTGTACAACAATTTCAATCTATATATCGGTCAGATTCGTTTACAGTTTGCTTACCGTAAACGCGTTTCCAATAACGTAGAAATTAATAGAAATCGATACGGTGCCTAACTAAAGCTGCTCTAGAATCCGCGACTCATTAACCTCTTTCTACTCCGTTCAACTTTTTTCAATTGGCTCCCTTTTTTTTTGTTGATTGAAAAAGAAACCCGAGAAAAAAAATATTAGCCTGGGCTTTGCGTTCGATCCACGGCTGCCTTTCTTCCATGCTTCTATATAAAAGTGTTTTCCGCGAAGTCCATCAAGCCTCGTCCCACCGGGCGCGGGCATGGAAACAACTCGTCGTTACGCAATAAATCACCGACGTACAACAACTGTCACCGTAATTACGTTCCAGCTAATTACGAATCGTGCACGAACCAGCAACTCTCCTTTTGCATCCGCGATCCGGCAGAAGCGCTTTTCAAACCGACGATGAATCGCCGGCACGACACGAACTTTTCGAAATTCACGTTGCTCCGAGCACCGACCGTTTTCTGATGAGAAACACGGAGAACAGAAATCGGTGTAAAAAGCGCTTTCGAGTAGTGCCGGAAGCTCAATAGTGTACCAACCAAGTCTGCCGGCGGAGAGGAGGACGAACTACATCGTGCAACGCGACGGGAGCAGGCATTTTTCCTGTCTTTCCCACCAAACAACACGTCGACTAGATATATCCCGAATTTTCCCGCAATAACCGGCGAAATCCAACAGATACGAGATACGCATCTCTACTTCTCGATATTTCAATCATTTCTGATTATCCATCCGCCCATGAATCGCAGGGATATTATTAGAAAAACAAAACGTACGAATCAAATTTACACGTATCGCCGTTAGGTAATTAAATATAAAATTGATGGTCGAATGCTCTTCTATGTTCAGCAAGGAATGATTCCATCGGAATACAGAGAAGTTGCTTGTGTTATAACGACTTTATTCTTGTATTCAGCGATCCTAAAAGGAAGTTCGGCGGAAAGTTTTGGTATTTGACTTTTATTTATTTAAAAAAAGGGGAGGGGGGGGGGCGAGAAAGAGTGAGGGAAAGAGAGACATCGTTATATTTTACGGGAGAACAACGCTACGTTTTTTTTATTGAATTTAAAAGTACCGTCGAGACACCACTGGAACAAACTTTCTAACTTTTACCAGACCAGCACCGAAACTTTTATTACCGTTGCACGTTGATTATGACGGCTCTACGTGAACGAGGCAGAAGCTGTCCGGGATATGCAAGTTTTTCCGGTTAATTTTATTGTTTGCCGCCGTTCGGTTTGTTGACTGCGGATAATATCGATCGAGGCATCCCATATTCCCGTATCATGAAAGAGGAAAGGCAAACTTTAGCCCGGATGCACGGAAATTCAGGGAGTTTCAAGCGTGCACCCCTCCCCCCCCCCTCCTCCCCACCCCCTGTAAATCCGTCATTCTTCACGCGCGGGTGAATCCGCAGAAAAATTTCAATCTTTACGTAAATTCAGCCGCACTTACGCGGCAAGATTCCACGGTTCGACGACTGGAACCATCTAGTATGAAAAACGTCGTAATATTTGAACAAAGTCTACGGTGAGGTATGACAAACCGACGGAGGTTCAATGTGCCGTACTTGGTAAGATAAAAATACACTCTTTATAACTTAGATAAATTATACCTCTTTTTCTTTTTTTCTCCGCCTCTTTGGAAATCAACGGAAATTCGGGTAAATAGATAAGTCAAGTTTAGATGTATACGTGTCAACGATAAATAAATCTGCCGAAAGATATCAAAACTCCGTAACGAATCGTGAAATAAACAGTTAAGCATAGACCACGTTTTTTCCATTGGGTTTACGTATTTGTTCGCGAGTTACGAATACGAGACATATTTTATATTCAGCCGTTCTTCGGCGAGCAGTCTGTACGAATTACGATGTTGAAATTTTATTTAACTTTCTTCATTTTTACGTGGAAAAATCGTTTCCGGAGAATCTTCCAGGCTACTTAGAGTTGGCGGTGCAGAGGCCGATTTATGGTCGGGTAACTCCACTTTCGAGTGAAATTTCTCTACAAGCACGGACGTCTCGTTGCAGTTGATCGAGAAAAACGAAGATTTTCGCCGTACTGCACGGTGAAATGAAAATATGCTACCCGGGCTCCAACAGTCGAGGTATTCTTTTTTCCTTCGGTACGGTCTCTCTTTTTTTTTATACCCTTTTTTTCAGGGAGACGGAGGTCCGTAGAAATTTCGGGAATTCACGTGACCGTTGAGAATATGTCGGTCGATATATTGTTCGTCGAATGGAGATGTCCAGCTTGCGTGGCACAATTTTATGGAATATAAACGTAGCAACGTTGAATAAGAATTGCGATCACACACACGAGTAAAACTCCAACAACACGACACAATTCTCGACCCAGAAACCTCCACTGTTATTCTCATAGCTAAAACATACATTTTATAAGATTTTCTGGCGAAGGAAAATTCTCTTTCTTTTTAAATCAGATTAGAGAAATTAAACGTCTGTAGTGAGATATATAATAAATTTTGTGTGCGTACGAATTATTTAATTTTCCTACGATTTTATGTCTAACGTTTAAATACTAGCTATTCTTCGGACAGAGAATTCTTTCGGAAATGTAATATTATTGTGTGTGTACATACAAGCAACGTGAAAACTTCACGCCGTAAATTCCCTCATCGATTTATTTCACGTTTCACGGACAAGAGGTGAAATATTTTGAAATTTGCGGCACCCTAAACTCGCTATAGTCGATTTACTGCAAACAGTTACTTTCTTTGGAAAAGTTTTTGTAAAATCCCAATTTATTCGGGATACGTGGGGCTCGATAGCGTGAAGAGGCACGAAAAACATCAGAATTTTCGATTTGTGCTAACGTGACATGATTTTCTCTATCGTAAACCAATTTATATACGACGTAACTGCATGTAACGATGAGAGACAGACTTACTAAATTCAAAATGTTATATTCCGCGAAGAACAAAATGCTACAGTATCGCTGTGTACTCCTATGGCACGGGAATAAAAATTTATCGATGTTTCTTCAAGTTTTTTTCCAAATATATTGTTGAATTTATATGCAGTATCGGTTCAGCAAATATCTATAGAGACACTGAGTTTTTTATTGTGCGATATTTTCGCATGATGCTATTGAAGTTTATCCGCTTTAACAAAGAACAATCGTTTCGGTATGCGCCATGGTTATTTATAAAGAGTTGCCCCTTTTCCTCTGGAAGTTTAAACACGAGTACACTTTTGTGTGTAATCAATTTTTTCGTAGGAATATCGTGAATCTTTACGAGACACCGCGCTATAGTGCGAATCACTCGATAGAAGAGCATCCTAAACGGGACGGAGATAAAAATTGTTTATGAAAAACAAACTGGAGAGAAATTTGGAATATCGCGATTCCGTTCCGAATCTACAAATTAACACCGTTATCCTAGATTTTCCTCGAATTTTCCACGAATTTTCTACTTTTACTTAAAATATCAGATGCACGACTTTCGGTTTATGCTTTGTCAAATAAATGCGCCGAGTTTCCACGGTAAGTATCTCTAAAATACCAATCTCGTAATATCATGAAACTGATCCATACTTACGAAGGATCAGAGGCGATACTGTCATAAATCATGCCCGATAAAACAAGACTCACTCAGCAAATATCGCAAGTTTCGCTAACGTATTGATTATTCCCTATCTTAACCCACCTTCCGTCAAATTTCATAACTTGAAAATATTTCCAAGTATCGTCGTCACCCATCTTCCGCTGTACTAAAAACAGAGGTAAGAGAAATCTCGTGGAAATGTATTCGCGACATTACGTCGTATCCTACGTGAAATAATCTTTAAACAGGAAGTTTTCCCATCGTTTCTATCCCCGAAAATTCTTTTTTTTTCCATCGCATGAGAATCGCTCCGCGTCTATTCTTCGTATTTCCAAGTTTACGTGGATCTTCAAGCGAGTACTTACCGATTTACGGTCCGGCGAATAGAATTGTCCGGCTCGTTGGAAGGTTTCCACGAGACGCGACCACCGTAATATCTCGCAGCATGCTCTTTCATCGCGGATAAAGAAGAAGAAATCTTCGACGCGTCACGGACAGTATTAAGGTCATAGTGTGTCCTTAGTCTGGCTGTAATTTCCTCATAAAAGCCGGACGCTCTTGGACTGGGTACATCACTTTATGGACCGTTGAACGTCTGTCGGAAACCGGTTCGTGTTACCTACGCACGCCGGAGGCCTCCTGAACCTTTGACCTCAAAGAGTGTACTTGCGTGTACGCAACACAACGTCCAATCAGTGGTATCGCCTATACCTCGTTGGCCCGATGAAGATATCGTGGTACGCAGATTGAGGTTCGAACCAGATTGCAATTAGATGATTGTAACGGGAGTTTGTAAGATTCGGTGGTACACGATAACACGCGGGTCATATTATGTATTCCTTTGCTTTGGTTTCTAATGTCTTATTCAATGGTGTTTTGTGCAAGATACTATTTTAATTGATCTTTTTTCTATTGTAAATAAAAAGAGACTCGATCGAACATTGGTAAGAACAATGATAGCATACACTTTTGTATCGATTAATTAATTTCTCTGTCATTCGAATCGTCTATTGTGTCGTTTAAATTAACTCTCATTCAGACGTTCGTCAGATTGCTTCTGCATGTGCTATTTGGAATATTGCCTCGAACGAAGACGCAACCGTTGTCGCATCGCTGGAAATTGTGTTTCTTTAGTTTTATTTCCGATCCGATCACGGAGTCGGAAGCAACCGATTGAAATAATATGAGAATCAATTCCACCAGCTCCTATCTCTTCAATGTCTAGATGGTCTGGGCTTCGTAAATTGAAAATCAATTTAGCCGGTGCTGATTTTATTCGTCCCTTCTCGTTTCTTTTTCTTCTTTTTTTTTGCTTTCATCGGCATTACCGTTGCCTATATCTGCTTTCTGTTAACCGTTCCACGCGGATGTTTCGGTAAATACTTTTAATGACACGTACGTAACGAAATGCATAATACATACTTCCGCCCGGACACGTCGGAATGCGGGTTATTTAACTCGATTCGTCAAGTAAACAGCGCATCGATTGGCGGGAATTAAATTTAAACAACACGTGACAACGGAATACCGGATCTTCGGCTTTAAGCTGTAGACACAGACGCTACATTACATTATCTGTAATTATCATCCCCGTCGTGTTCACTTCAACGAGAGTTTCTTGAGATCAACGGTTTTCCAGTGTGTCTCAGTTCGAGTTAATCGTGGTCCAATCTAATTAGTCACATGACGGCGACACCGCATAACCAGAATGCGGCTCGTCGTGCCACGAAATGGTGGTATTTGCCTGTATGACCGCAGCATGCACAAAGCAAATACCATGCATTGATAAACGGAAATTTTTAATAAACTTTCCGCTGCGGGAAAAAAAAATTTTGATGGGTTTTCTAATACATTCGTATTTTCCTAGCGAAAATTTTCATTTCAACTATATGTGTGTTCTGATAAAAATACACGACTCGACGTATATACTCGGATGCAAAAGGAAAATATATACCTGTGGAAGTACACAGTATTTTTATCAAGTAATTCGAACGAGCTTAAGTTCCACGTGTAGTGGTTCTTCTTGTATATTGTAAACAGAGCCATTTTCATTATCACGATTCAACGTGAAGCCGGGTACGATGTGCTTTTGCACATTCGATCTCGTATTTCCTCGATACTTATGTCTGTTTCCCCCGATTGAATCTGATAGAAACGCAGATCCATTGAAAGGAAATACTTTTTAACGAGTCCTCCGTCCACGTAGAGACACGTAGAACACATTTCTCGTCTAAATACACAGACAGTCGCGACGTGACATCTTAATGAGATTCCAGATGGTCGATAGAAAATAAATGTTTAGATCTGCGCCCCGGCTAAATCAACGGCGATAAATGTCACCGAAGGTAGGATGTCATTGCCATGCCGCCAGAACGAAGGAATTTAATTATGTACTCTCTACGCAAACAACGTTAAATGGTCAAACGATTTAGCTGCTAATTAAATGCATGCAATCTAGATTCCACGAATATTATCGAAATCCATCAACAATCACCGACAAACTATCAATCAATTTAAATTCAACAACAAACCAACAAAATTCCCAAATCATATCCTAACATCATTTTTAAAATTCTCAAAATTATACCACTCTAACCGTGATCCATACCATATGTAACCAAGCTTATTCGGATCAACCCTACGAGTTCCATTGCCCGTTTCATCAAACACCTGACATCGATAATACCGAAACACACCGGGCACCCGGTAGATGCACAATTTCGCGCAATCCCGTCCGGCAATTCATCAGGATTAATCCTGCGTTGATACTTCGGCGCCAGAGTCGGTGCACCGCGGTCGCCGGGAGGACGGCGACGCCGGTGTCGGCGTATGGGCGCCGCGTTATTACGTGCCGACGTCGACGACGCTGCTCGTCTAGCTCGTACGTGCGCGCCGTGAATCCAAAACGGCCAGTAAGCCGGTCTCTCCTCGGTGCCGTGGAGGTGGAGCTTCCTGCAGACCCCGGAATCAATGTTTTTGCATAATTCAACCGTAATGCCTGCTCTGTCCCGTACGTATCTAGCTCTCTCAGGTGTCCCCCCTCTCTCTCTCTCTCTTTCTTTCTATCTCTCTCTCTCTTTCCGTTCTGTTGGCGCAACGGAACACGAGACGAGCTGGTGAAGCCTAGGCGCCGTCAAACATTAATGCACCTTTTTCCTCGTGAGACACACCGCATCCTTTTGCCGTGCACCCTTCGGCGTCTTGTCTGATCTTTCTCGCGCGGCAGCCAGATAAGATAAGAATCCCCCGTTTCAGTTCTCTTTTCTTCGCGGAGATGACTCCTGGCCTTTATTCGCACATTTTTAGGTCTCGTTACCCGCGCCATGTACTCTCTATACGTTGCGAGTGATGGTGATTGTGTTCTAGTTCTTTTTTTTTTCTGGTGTTTTTGGGGTAACGATGTTAGTCCGATTAATGGAATTAATCTCATTGTTTTGGATAACGTAGGATGTGATAGACGAGATGGAAAATGATTGGATAATTTTGAGAAAATATATTATAATTTTTCTCTTGTGAAATGATGTTTGTGGGCATCGCTGAAGTTTTATTATCGTAGGTTTTGTCCCTTCTTGAAAATTGTTTTATTCCCCGTGTTGAACAACCTGTGCAAGTGGTATTAAAGTTTCATAATTGGGGTTCGTTTCTTTTGGCTTCACCCAAGTATTAAAAGATTCATGACTCTGTTCCCCTACGTACCGCCCCGACGCCGACACGACTGTCATCGCTCTCAACGGTAGGAAACAACATTCAGGGCGATCACGCAAATGATCGACAACGATCGCCCTTTCTTTCCATACATACTTACCGTGCCACTTTAATGTTTAAATTTACTTGGATAGAGAAAAACGGTGTAATTCACGTAATTATATTTTCTTTCCTTCAAATAGCCGGCAAAAAAGTCCGCCACGTTTACCTTCTCCAGCGGTAAATTCCAAGAAATTCTCGAAATTCAATAATAATCTTGTATTTTGAACCACCTACGATAAATATGATTACTTTCGGGGACAAAAAATAATTTTCGTGACTATAAGGTTATTGGTAAGTGAGTACTCCATTTTTTTGTCAAATTTACACTTCTTTTTTAGTTGGACTAATTTCTATTTTCATTCAAAAGGAGAAGTATCCGAAAATTTGTATGAATTGAGGCCATTTTACCAATGAATTGTTACGAATTTATGGTCTCGTCTAATCGAAGTATGCCCCCCTCTCCCTCTTCAGAATAATCGATATTTATTAGGTATTCAAATATTGTTATCAGATATAAAAGCTCTTTCAATGGAATTCAATTGGAAATTCATTTATCTCCCACTTTCCGTCGTGGTAATCTATTATTTGAACATGAAAGAACACATTTCCTTGAAATAGAGTACGCAACTATTTTCGATGATAAAACAGCTGTCATTTTCCTGATCACGCGACCGCAATTGAACGTTAGATCTCGAAAACTTTCGTATTTTTTACTAGCCACAATCGTCTCCTATGTTCGCTTTTTTCTCCGTCAAAAGGAAAAGTTTTTGAATTGGCGCCATACTAGCCGCGGAAAGTTTTCTACGCACACTTTATCGTTCTACAGTTTTCACTGTCTACATGTAATACTTTTCGGCTGACTCCACAGTCACGTGGTGGTTTCTCACCGTAATTCTACGATTTTCGCTGGTATTTCCGAGAAAAATAACGGTTTGCTACCTAACGACAAATTCCAATTTGTATAACCGTTAATAAAATTGTTTATTTCTATTTTTCAAATGTACTCCGCGATTACACGAAATCGTCCTCGGGCTTAATTTTTAATTACCTGAACTTTGCATAATTAAACGGTAAAGCACGCTATTTAAATATCTAACGAAAAAAAATTTTGAATTCAAACTTTTTTCCCTCGCTGTATCTACGATATTTCCGGTTCTCCGCTTGTAAAATATGGAAATTACGGTTCCCCATTAAACTGATTAATGTAATTATTGCATTACGGCATTTCGATTAATTGCGAGCAGTTCGGTGCTTCAAAAACTAGAAATATCATCATGTAACCCGTTACGTAAGCACCCTCCACAAATAGAGTGTATATCGAGCAAATATATTTCACCTACACGTGAACCTTTCCAAGGATCGAACAGGCACGCCTTCTTTCCAGCCACCGTTGGTGGATATCGATGACTACCGATCTTTCGACATGTTGTCGATGAGTCGAGTTAATTAAATGTAATTACGATCCATTTTCCGGCGGACCACCCGACGTTAACGAAAATTGGCTTCCCAAGGCGAGGCAGCCGCTTCTCCGTCTTCGTTACTCTTGATACGTGTCAGTCGTCCCCACCCGGTATTTCCCGTTATTTTTACTTGACATTTTTCCATCCATCAAGAAATATTTTTTAGCTGCGAACCTTCTTCGTCCGTAGGTTTTTCGTTCTTTCGATTCACCTCGAAATAACGATTACCCGGTTTCCGACAATATTTCGTTCGAATTACACGCCTCGTTATCGATGCTGATCACTATTTTCCGTAATTGGATTAACTGTAAATGGAAATTCATTTTTTATCAAATTTCTCCCTGAACCTTACGAAATATGAAAAATCTGTTATCTGAATTTTTGTCTGGAAAAAGAAAGCCAGCTAGAAGGTAATTACCACTCAGCTCTTAAATAGAAGTTCTTAGATTCTTAATGTAGATCGAGTCAACGTAGAACGAACTTTTTTGCATCTGGAGCGGTAAATCCCTACCGCATTCCGCAAAGGATAATATTTCATAAACAATGAAGGAAGTGCAAAGGAATATTTGATAAGACCGCACGGCAGTTAATTACTACTTCAGAGATAGCTGTGGTGCCGTGCATCTAACGCATATACGTATATAGTATATATATATGACAACAATTTTCACGAACCTCAACTAATCCACTTTATCCCATCTCTGAATAACCCAGTTCGAGGTAATTAAGTCGTTATGGCCGTAATAACGAATAAATAACGTCGTCCAGTCGTCTTTCACCGTTACGTCGACGTCGTCGTTATTAACGGGATGTTTATCAATAGTCGCCAATGAATCGCGAAATTTCTGTAAAAGGAAGACCGTCGTGGTCCTAGGCGAGCTTCCTCTTTAAATCAAAATTTAAATCGACGATTACCTAGCGTGTATTGCGGTAACAAACAGCGAAGGGTTAAACCAGCATCAATTAATTCATTGGTCCTATTTATACTGATCGACGAACGATGCACCGAGAGCACCGGGGAAAACAGGGACAGAGATAGAACGAGACGGTGGGGTAAAGGTCTGATTAAACGAGTGTCCGGAAATTAAATCCTTCGGACTCGATCCCGTTAAATCATTCTTTTACGATTCACGAATTAGGGCCGGTCAATATTTACTAAGTAAACGTGATTTTATACCTAAAACGTGTAATGATTCGGGATTATGTTAGGGTCGTGAGTAATGCTGAATAATTTCTCCACTCATCAATTAGTTCCATGTTTGATAGTGTGCAACGTGAAAGGAAAGTCACGTCATCCCGTACGTTAATCCAGAAATTTCATTTTTCACGTGACTCTTACAAATTGCATTATGGAGATGTATCGCAGAGTAGCTCAGTTGTTAAAGTTAAAAGATTTAAAATATACGAGTATTAAAAATATGTGATATTGACATTGGAATGAAAAATGTTTAAATTATTTCATTCTCCTGACAAAATTCCATTTCTATTATTCAATTAAAATGATCAAGGACATTTTTAAAAGATCGCGAAAATTACGAGTAAAAACGAAGTCTCATCCTTCAAAAATCGTTAAAACGAATTTATTGTCCAGCACCTCGTGAATGATAGGAAATTAACTGTACCTATTTAATACGACGCAGTTTCCACTTCGTAAGTCCGATTTACATCAATTCCGTCACTAAAAGCGGAATCGTTCGAGAGGGTCCCTTGCGGTCGCCGAAGTGCATTGGAATCTGCTCTTAACTATGAGAGAAACATCACGGATTCCGATCGCCATCTCTACTTAAGATCCGAGACGACCATCGCTGCCGATTTGATTACAAGCAACCGAGTTGAAATGGTTTTCGATAATGCCACTCGGCCGCTCGCAGCTCGTCCAAAAGCAACGCGAATCGATCCGCGGCGAAATAAATGCGCGAGATAAACGAACTTCGAGGAATACCAAATTCGGAAATTAATATTTAATCCGCTTAGCTGCTCGACGAAACTGATACCTCGATCCCGTCCGTCCGAGTCAGTACACCGTTCTCGATCGAATCGATTTCCCACGGAATCGACGCGGATGATAGGGAGAGGGGGAGAAAAAACGAGAGAACAAAAAAAAATAGGAAAAAAGACAGGATGCCGGGCACAGCCACCGTCCATGTTTTGGAATTTCACGCGGCGAGAGTTGGTTCGCGGGAATTCGGAACTGTTGTCCCAAAGGGAAACCAGGCAAACCAATGCCAGAATAATGAATCCCGGTTAACACAAATGAAGCAAAATAGGAACGCAAACGGTGATGACGACACATTTTGCAAAGGGCTCTGCATTTCCGAACGACGTAACCGGGAGAGAAAAAAAATAAACAAAAGTCCTACCAATCTACAATTTTAATACCAATTCTCGCGAGAGTACACTCGGTATTTATGACGTAACGTTCTATTCGTTGTCGTTTAAAACAAAAACTCAGTGTAGTTGCCTCGCGTGTGTATGAACGATGAAGCATGCATAATGACGCTAATAATTAAAGAAATGAGAATCGTTCCGTTAACAAGGAGAAACTCGTGATAGCGGGCGGGGGGGGGGGGGGCAAATACGATTCCTTCAATAACGGATTGGCATAATTCCAGTACTCAATGTAATGAGGTTTCGATTTGATGACACTCACAATAGATATCGGTGAAACAGGAGCCCGTAAACAGGTAGCGTTATTCACTGCTTGCACGCAGACGAATATGCACGTGTGTATCATAGATTATGAGAGACAGAAACAGTCATGTGAAGGATTTCCTGACGCGCCAGCAGGAATTGCGAGCTGCAAGTTTCCAATATTTTCGAAATACCTGGCCACCGGGCGGTGCACTCAATTTGATTCCGCGATTACAGGGAATATTACCTCGAATTTCCGGAATTCCACGAAAAGACGTATTTGTGTAAAAAGCTATCGCGCGACGCCAGTTATTCCCATACAGGCGAGTTACGACTACGCGATCGGTATTATGCGCACACATACATACATGTATGTACACGCGTACCCGGCATGATTTAATGTGTTCGAAACACGATGGTTTTTAATTTACGAATTCACACGTCGCGTCCCGGCGACTCGTTACACCGGTTACGCACTGTACTTTACGTAATTAACTCGGCGCCGCAGGGATTTTTATAGGACGGTTTTATAAATAATGATTTTCTATTTATCGGAAATTCCGTCGATGTAATATGAAAAAATTTATGATTTTTTCGGATTTTAGATACTTTCCGTTACATCGATCGTATTTTCTAAATGTAGGCCAAATTTCAAGTCATTGTCATATCTAAATGTTGGTTAGCAAATTTATACACATTCTATCGAAATCGAGGAAATCGATTCCGTCTGCGCTAATTATAGCAATACAAGACTTACGACAAGTTAGCAACCAATACCGCGGGGCTATGCGTCGATTACATTGCAATTGCATTTGCACTATCGAGAAAATACATCGTCGACTGTGCCCGCATTAATAATAGGGTAGAGAAATAATTGAGACGTTAATTTGCACAGATTATTTCGTTGATTAAACTGTTCCAGGGAACTTTTTTGCACACTACGTGGAGATTTATTCTACCAATAGTCGAACTCGATTTCTAATCACCGTCAAATTACTGCCCGTTTTATGAAAGTAGTTGCGATAGTAATTATAAGATAATGACATTTTTGTAGCGCACACTTTCATCGTACGAACGATTTACTGGATACTGAATTATGGAACAAATTGATTATCTGCGAGAAAGTGATCCATTTAGCGGAATTCAATTTTCTGGTGCAAATACATCTTTTAATACCTGCCGGGGCAACTTGTCAAACTGCTCTTATCATTTGTATTTCAATCCTGAGTCAAACTCTAGACGTTTCGTACGCAGGTAAGGCCTATAATGACCAACCGCGGCACTAATTACATCGTGTTCGATATCAGTTATCACGTTAGATATCGCCATTCGTAATTACTAGCACTGATTCGTATACTAGATATTATTCGAGCAATTTGTATTGCGTAACTAGCCAATAAACATTAATTACTGCTGTCATTCATTAGTGGCATAGTACAACCGAATATACGAGAGGGGATGTTACGTTGAGTTTGTTATCAGCTTGTAATTATCATTTTTCACACTATCCACATAGATATACATACATATACACTTATACCATGCAACGCGATTTATATCTGTAATTATGACATACACATCGTTATTAGATACCTCAATGTTGCTTTTGTCAAATAGACGTGGTTTTCTGCGTGATCCGTAGTGCGGCAGAAAATTATTACATTAAATTCCGAAATCGATCAACTATTTAATTAGTCAGTTAATTATAATTTCACCAGTCGTACGTGTCCCGTCGTTAGAGTTGCCAAACATAATTGACAGTTTTCTAAGTCCAAAATGATATTACTAATTTATATTACGTTCGAGTAAATTCTGTCGTTTAATTGCATCCCCGTATATGCTTAATAAAATGGCGAACTTTAAATTACGAAATTTAATCGCAAATGAACGATGTAGTTTCCGCTGAGTAATTAAGTTTGCCGCGCTGTGAGGCTCGCGTTACAAAAGGCAGACACCGTATTTTAATCGGTAATGGACGGAAAAGGAATTATGGCTTCATTGTCCTTTCGGTTTACTCTCGCCGTGTACGATAATCCTTCTGTTTGTCACATATACGTAACACGCCACAAGGGGTACACGCATGTACTACGTCACGCACCTAGCTGAGCGATGTATCATCCCGTGGAATTAATTAGCACGACCCAGGAATAATTCGTTAAAGGTGGAGAAACACCCTGCGGTTTTTCCTCGGCGACAATGGCCAACAAAATATCTACGTCAATATAGAACCGTAACGAAGGTTCGTTGAGTTTGTCATGCATTTGCCGTCAAACACAAACTTCGACTTACGCGGTTTCATGCGTTTAATTATGTATCGACGGAACTTGAAGTGCGCTGACTTTCTCGCTGGCGTATTCGCGGGAAATACATTGCGAATGTATATTATCCAACTGTCGGGATACGGTAATTAACTTCCTATTTAGCTTGACGCTCAAGAACGCATTACACGGTTGATCATTTATTTAGATTTGGTGTTATTACTAAGGGTTGTTTTAATAGACAGACTATGTAATATTTCTACCATAATCGCGAAAAGCATAAACCTATCACGATCTATCGTTTAAAATGATATATTTAAATGTGACTACCGAACACATTTATCTATTTAACCGTTTATCCATTTTTCATAACGCCTTTAGCCACGCGAAAGTGTACGTTCGACGAAAAAATCGACTGCCTCCTGAATTTTTCACGTCGTTTTAACGGCCGGTCGATGGAATATCAATGACCTTCAAGTGGCCTTTCTAAATGCGAAACTGAAGCACAAGCGAACGCATTTTCGAGTGCCGCTGGACGACCTTTAAGGGCCCTCGCCCAATTTTCAATGTACTCATGGATGGTACAGATTCGAATACCAAGAACGGAGAACGATGGGAAAAATATTCAAACAGATACTTCAAAAAATCCGAATTTTCTGCGAATCAATCATACGCGTATTATTTTCATACCCTAAATCATTTAAATGACGAATAAGTTGTAGACACACCACTCTAATATAAGCTGCAAACACATTACTCTAATTCAAACAGAGGCTTAAAAGGTAAATAAATTAATCGTTGAATAAATTAAAGAGAAAATGAAGTGTAAAATGTACATATAATGTAACAATAAGTTAGGGGGTGCTATTATGCGAAGCAAAGCATGGAACACTATAGAATTGCTTGTTCCATAATACTGTATACGTATAGAACTGTATTCTACTGCAGCGTGCTCTTACATAACGTGCAATTACCTGGAAGTATGTAAATACCTTTAAATACGTGAATACCGTTGAATATATGACGACTCCATATTTAAACCGTTCTAAATTCTCTTATCACGCGATATACAACTTTACAGTGATGTGATTGCAGACCGCCTTTTCGCGGATAGAAGACGGAACAGTAAAAATAACAGGGGTGAATGAAATACGTAAATCCGAATATACATATAGTGTACCGTTTCATATTGACACGACTATGGAACTACGTGTCAAGTTACAGAAATATGGGAACGTTAGCAAAAATAGAATAACGCTGGGTGGAAACTCTATGGACGGTGACAGAATGTGACGTACCCTCTATAATTCATTGTAACTTTTTATCCGGAAGTAGGAAATCAATTTCCTAGTAAGAAACTATGTCGAGTGGAACTTTGTATCGACCTTTCCTTGCATTTACTGCAATTAATTGAATTACGGTAACGCTAAGACGTTTCAACGATCTTTTTCCTTTGAACCACTGTAATCTTTAGAGGTAACGATTCCATGAAGTCACATGCAAATTACATTCACGTTTCGTAGAGAAAAAACCGTCCTATCGGAACTGGTAAATTTGTAAATATGTTTCGCTAGAAGCGTTGCTTGATCGATCGACCATAAAATCACGTTTGCGCGTATCAACTCTTTTAAACCTTCACACCTGAATATCCCGGTAAATTTATCACTACCAAACATTCAGACTCTATACGCAAATATCGAGAAATACTAGCCATTAATCTTCCGTTGGTAATAAATCGTTGCTCGTTACATGGCCTGGCACAAATGTCGATTACAATTATAATGGCATTACGAGAACTGGTCAAATATTTCATCTTTACGCGGATTAATTGGTTCGTTTAATGCTTTATCTTTCATTAGGGCCGACGAGCCCGAGTGAAACACAGATTTGGAATTTATTCGGCGTTCCATCTGGCGAATAAATAGATTTCGCTCTAGAATCCGCCGGTGAACCAGATCGGGCCTAGTTGGTCGGTGGAAGAGGATAACCATCATTGCACTATCGCCAAGTCCTATGTCTTCATTCTCGTTTTAAACGTATGTATGTAATCCGGTGCTCCCATTTGCATTGGGATACGAGCAGCGGTCATTACTCTTCTTGACAATTTACTGCTGTTAATCACGCCGAGATTTTCATCAGTTTGTAATTTCTAACTCGACACGCTGTTTTCGGGCCATTATCGATTTTCCACATTTCACTAATACCCGGACAATATCAGATGAAATGCCATTAATACGTCGCACAACTCCCGATTCGATTACGCAAACGTGTACGTATATTTCATAAGTGAAAAACCCTAGAAAAAAAGGGCTAATGCTGAGTGATTCGTCAAACGGTCATGCATAACAAACAGAAAAAAACAATTATTTATCCCTGCGAAATAATTATTTCGCTATTCCCGTAAAAGTAAAGTGCCATTCGATGCAACTATAAAACACAACGAAAGAAACGGTTAACGTTAGTAGCAATCACATCGGTTCGGAATTCGCAGGGAACACCGAGAGGATGGCCCATTTCACGGGTTTTAAACACCCCGTCTAGAAGAAGAAAAAAAAGTCCAGGAGATCTGATTCCTCCCACTAGCCTTCTGCTGATTTCCTGGATGGAGAAGCATTTCGGCCAGGAATCGTGGCGGATGTGCTCGATACTCTCTTTTCTCTTCTCCTATCCTTTTCACGTTGTGTCTGTTTCTCTCTTCCCTTTGTCGTTTTCGACCACCCACCCCCTTCTCACGCTCTCCCCCTTCCCGACCCCTGTCTCTCCTACTTTCCCACCTCTATATTGCGGGAAAACTAGTCGACTGTTGCTATATCACGAAAGTGACGTAAGCACGGAAAACGAAAAGGTACGTGAGGGAGGGGGGGGGGGGGGTGCTGCAGAAACCCCTGGATATAGTACTGGAGGGCTTGGTGAACTCTTCAAAGGGCGATTTGTCGACAGTCAACATGACAAAGACATTAGTCGGTACTGAATTTCCCTTTCCCTCTAGCAAAACCAGTGGCACCCTCTTTCCGCGGCCCATTAAGGAAAAAGGGGGTGGAACGAACTGCATCGGCACAGATCTGGAGGGGATCTAACCGTCTCGCAAAATTTCTACTAAGTGATCTCAAAGGATGTCACGTTAGGACAAATTGATTTTCTTTCTTTTTTTTTTCTGCGACGACCCTTGACTACTGCAAAACATTACCTTCCACCCCTACTTCTCTTTTTCCTTTGTGCTAATACGCCGGAACGTCGACCGATACGATCTGCCGGATATAGCGTACGTGATAATTTAAAAAGCATTAAGAACAACGTATAACCATGACAGAGATAGTTAACAGAAGTTATATAACTCGTTTCGCCGAATGCGGTGCAACACGAATGCCAGGAATTCCTAATACTACTGCGCTAGAACTCAAGAATTTCTAATTTCTCTGTTGCACGACATCTACGGCGGAACACGACAGGCCCGTCAACGAAACTCATAGACAGATACATCACGGTATTAACTGAACTACGTCGTCGACGACGGGTGTACATTTATAATTACGTTCCGAAATGTTGTTACCCTTTAAACGCGTAATATTCATACGGGTATGAAAATGAATTTAAACGACGTTATACGTTATTATATGCGATGGTCCATCTAAAACGTTCGTATTATCCGATCGGAATAAATTAAAAACAAATTAATCTTTTCTCACTATTACACAGGTATTCGTTGAACGTACCGCGATAACGTTCAACGTTCCACAATCATTCCGTTTTCCCGCGCGTGGAACACGCATCCCTTCAGCTTCCAATCCTCCCTTAGCCAGAATCTCCTCCCTCCGCCCAACATCACGTCGAGCTAATTCCTCTAGCCTAGGGCTAGGATTCCAGGACGTACCCTCTCCCTCTCCCGCTCCCTCCCTCTTGAGAACAGGCACTTCCTTTCTGCATCGCGAATGGTACACGTGCGGGTGTCAGCCGCGTGCGTAAGTACGGACGAGGGTGGAAAGGGGGGGGGGGGAAGGGATTGAGCCCTGCAGGTACGGTGGGGCGTTTCGATTTCATGAGATGGAAAAGAGGGAGGGGCGAAAAGGTCCGTAAAAACGCTCTCGTGTATCGTACGGGGGGATGAAAGTAAATCCGTGGTAACTGTGACTTATGCGAGAGACGAAATTATTTTGCGATTTGAATAAATTGTTACGGTCAGTTTCTCGAATCATCGAGATTTGTTTCCGATGGTGACTAATAGGATGAAATGTAGCGTGATCAACGAAGAAAATTGTGGTAGTTGATAAGAGGATATTTTGCACTCGAGTAGAGGAGAACGTATGCCATATACATTAGCGGGGTATTTAGCATACTTATTACAAAATGTCAGTTTAAAGTTGTCTATTTACGAGGAAGGGAACGTTGATTGCCGAAAGATACGTTTAAGTATCTACGAGAGGCGTGCTAACAATGCATACAAAATGAACATCGTGTGACGTTATCATTTGTTTATGTAGATCGCCCGTCTTACGCGGGGAGCGACGTAAAGTGCGCAATGTAATGCATACTTTTATCCGACGTTATACTATAATACTCGACGGGTATTTAAAGTAGTCGTGGTGCACTTTGGGGATCTTTAAGCGATCTCGCAGCGTGTAGATAGCATGTTATACGATGGCATCGGTAAGCTTTCAACGGTGTTGGTTAGTAATCCCGTGACACGTGGAAGTGTTTTCAGCGCCATTAACATATTACACTATTATTGACCCATTACTATATTTTTACCATAACGGCGGCGGGAAAATCGACTTCCTATAACGTATCATTAATTCACGAGGCATAATGGAAAATTAGAGGAACATATTGGCCAATATAATAGTGATTTTATGTTAATTTCCGAGAGCACGGGGCATTATGTAACAGAGTCTCGCAATACGGGATTGAATAAAGTTACTTTTATGGTCAACGTAATAATTACCTTTACGATACTTTATTAAGTAAACTGATTGCACTCCGGAATATTTGCCTCGCATTTCAATATTACGCGATAACCGAGCTGTTATTTGATTCGCATGTAACGGAATTTCGTCGTCGCATATTATTAAACGAATGTGGGGAACACTCGACGACGCCCGAACATTACGTCCCATTATGGGATAATATTCGAAGTGTTACTTATTACGTGAACGTATACGAATATGCAAATTTCGTTTTCAAACTTCTTCGGAAGATATAATTCATTCCACATAGACGGTGCTCGAACACCATCAAAGTTACCCCGTACCCCGGTGGAATTTCATCTTTGAAGTATAGATACGTATACGAAAGCCATTCCTGACGGAACTTTAAAACCTATTGCATCCGAATATACATTTTCGCGACGAACTTAACTCATCTACTGTATTTCCCGTTCGTCCGTATACGAGAGTAATCTTAATTAGCTTCTGTACTCTATCAACGTATATGTATTAACGCGTCACTAATACATTCATCTACACACCTAAACCTGTGAAATTCTGAAATATTGAACCAGGCAATTCATTTTCTCCAATATTTCCTTTGTCGCTGGATCATTGAACAACAAAAAAAACAGAGCATAAGAATTCTGTAAAGGCTCGATCGGATTCCCAGCGTGACCGACGAGAAAATACGTTCCTTCGGAGGGAATTCTAACGCGGTAACCGTTCGTTTCATCAAAAACGAATTCCCGATATCGGGACCAGCCCGATTTTTGCCTCAAAATCTCCCGTGCCATACTGTGAATGTGGCGCACGGTATGTAATTGCACGACGGAGCAGTGTTCGATCTTCAGAGGCACAGAATCGCCGCACGAGACGGAAAGTCCAGGGGAGAAGGAGGCACAGAGAAACGCTTACTGAGAAATTCGAAGATGATGGCGGTCACTTCGATTCCTTGGTGTGCCGGGAGGCCCGCAGGCTCTCTAACCCACACAAATAGGTTCAAACATCCGTAATCTTTCTGCTCTTTCTTCGGTTCCCGTGCGCCCCATCGCCGTTCCACGTCCACGGTCTTTCAGCAGAAATTCCCAATAACCCCGAAGCGAGAGTTGGCGAGCTTACTACGAGTGATCGAAGCGTTTCGAGAGAAAAGTTTTTCAGAGCGAGCCGAAGGGGGACGAAGAGAAGGGGGGGGGGGGTTGTGGGAGGGGGTGGGGGGAGGAATGGTTCAGATCGTCGGCGAGCGATTCGCGAAGAGACAAACATTTCCAATCAACGAACGAGCCTGGAAAGGCGAGTGTAGAAAGCGGTCTGCCGCAGTTTTTCTAGTGTGTTCCCGTTCAGAAAAATCACGGCCTGCAACGGGGGAGGGGTGGGGAGGGGAGGGGAGGGGGACAAGCGAGAGGTTAGACGTCGATTTTTCGTCAGTCGATTTTTATCGAGTTACAAAAGGAGGAATTAGTGCGGACCCGTGCCGCGAAAGCTTAGAAATTAGATTTCCTCGAACGCCAGATGTTTCGCCTGCCACTACTCTCCTTTTTCTTGATTGCGTCTGCTTTTCCTCTGTGTCGCCGACCGGGAAACAATAACGAAAGTGAATCGATGAACGGAATCGAGGTTCGACCAATTTTGCTATGTATGCCTTTTTTCTCTCTTTCTCTCTCTCTCTCTCCCTCTCCCTCATTCTCTCTAGCTGTCTCGCTCTTGAAAATGGCATATTTCGAATACTACTGTAGGAAAATGTTCACCGGAGATATTCCTCTTTTCAGATATGCTTGTAAAGTTATAGGTTTGAAACATATCGGCAATGTAAGAGGGAGCAAATTAAATTTCTTTCGTTATGAGACCACGCACATATTGTATGGATGTAGTAGTATGTAGGTATATGTAGGTATATGCAACTTGCAAGTACGTTTCTATTTAAGTGTCTTTGAGAGTGGACCAATATTGGGACATTAGAATTTAATATATTACTCACCTAATATTTAGCACTTCTTCAGAACCCGCTGGAGTAATAGACGTTCAATCTTGACTCGGTCTATCGATGGCTTAAGTGAAAGTAGCGATTTCCTAGAAATAAAAGAATAACGGTATGTTTCAATAATCGCTAAAGTTCAGAAAATTAGAAGTAAAGAACTTTAAATTCTTTTTAATTTTGTAATCCAAACTTTACGTCATTTCGCAATTATCAACTGTTCTAGAAGTGCCATTAAAAATATACAAACTATATATTAGTTTCAAAAGTGTTACGTAACAGAAATTTCTCTTGTCCAATGTTTATCGATATTCTCTCAAAAGAAACATCACTCTTTCCTTTACCGAATCAGATATTAATTTCGCGCTGATTTCACTGAACACACCAAACTATTAATTGGCACAACAGGAGAAATGGTAATTCAGTTTGTTATTCGGTATAAGGTTCCGAAACTATTCCGTTATTATTGCGCGGTACGAGAATATCGGTTTGCCCGGAATATCAAATTATGACTATGAATATTAATTACATAGTAAATTGTGTCATTTATAACCACGGCGGTCTTTCCTGATCCACGCAAATACTTTCGCGCACACTGGAATCCGATGAATATTCCCAACAAAGTGATATCGGTTTTCACAACAACCACCACCGACAGACAGAATTATTAATACACATAATATACTTTCTATTACGCCTAAAATTACTTGGGAAATTGTTATATTGTTAAATTCTGTTGCCGCGGAAGTGGACAATATTTCACGGCGTTATACGACTCTTCGATGTACCGGACGTTAAATACCCATTCGATATACTTAAGTCGATTTAGGAAGGGATTGGAAAATCGGCCAGCGTTACGTCATTGGTCGGTAATAATGTCGTGGAAAACCCTAGAGGCGATCTAATAAATCGAGAATCCACTTTGGCCATGGTGAAGAGAGTAGTACTATCTCGAAGGTGTTCGCGCGTGTGTACAGACTTATATGTATATGTATGTACACCTCTGTATGTACCTACACGTACGTGCGAATACTCGTCACCAAGACGTATTCGTGTGTACGTCCTTACAAATGCCTCCAGTCACACGTAAATACTTGTCCACCTCGGACGGCGACAGTAAAGAGCGCTTAACAGCATTCCAATAAATAACTTTTATGCGAGTCGGGGCTACGTCGTTTCTGCCAAGATTTAGGATGCCGGAGTTTACGTAACCTCGAGACAGTTCGTCATGCTGCCATGAGTTTCCTAATTTCTATTTCCGCTTCCCACGATGACGTCAGGATTTGTCACCCCTCATACCATAAAATTCGTTATATCCTGCTCGCCATTTGCCAGAGTGACTTCTAGCGATAATGATCACAGTTTCCCAGTGTTTCCGGCAACCAGATGATTAACCTTCTACTTTAATTATTGTTATCCCCTCTATCTGACCAAATGTTTATCCGTTACAACGAATTATAAATTTAACCTCCCTTTTCTACCCTAAATCGATTCGTTTACCCAAACTTCCACGTTCTTAGTTTTCCTATTTTACTATATTTTATAATTTCTATAAAATACGATCCGGTACGTAGAGATGTATAATGGAGACAGTATAATAAGTCCCGTCACATCGAAGTCGTCAATCTCTACTCGATTCACATCTTGTTAGGTCGTTAATGGCTGGGGTACGGTTAGCCATGGAGCCTCGATTCCCGTACCCCCTAAGTCCATTGTGCGACGGTGCGTGTTCACGATACGCGAGTGAATTTCGGCAGAATTTCAGAAAAACCCGTCACGCACGACCAAATAACGGATGGAAGGGAAACTGGGTGAGTCGCAACACCGAGCAGACTGCAAACGATCCGTTACCTGGCAAGAGTCGGCTCGAAAAGATATACAGACATCCCAGTTTGAGATCGGGTCAAGCCATCTCTCGTCGATCGATAAATCTTTAACGGTGACTTACGAGGGTTTCCCTTCCACGTGAGCTTTCCACGGGTCCTTTTCCTTGATTCACACTTGAATCGAATCGACCGACTCGAGAAGTTACAAGCTGCGAAGTCAGACATACGAAGATATTGTTTTGCAGAAAGGAAAATGTCATGACTCACGGTCACTTTTTGACGGATCTCGTGTATTCTGTCACATCTTTCCTTTTATACGGAAACTTTCTTCCCTCCGGTGTTACGTTATTAATTTTAACGATCATTAAAGAGACATCGTGACGATCGCGCAGCGAGTCGTCTTTGATACGCGTGAAACAAGCTGAGGTTCTATCGATGAATTCGCACGGTGCCAGATTATAGAAGGGGGAAATGGAAACGACATAATTACATTTCCTCAATCGCATTAAAATAATATCGTTGCTGAAGGAGTGCAACAATCCTTGCCTTGTAAAATGGCCGTCTAATAAAAGTGAGAAACTTGAGATCTCTCTTCGTTAGCATAAAAGGTACATCAAAGGGAGGGCTTCAATTAAATCTATTCCGGAATAAGCGACACCGTGGAATCGTATTAGGAAAGTCAGAGTGCTAACAAAAAGGCATCGCTGCGTAATGTTGCCAAATTTCTCTTCGTTAATTGCTGCGCACGGTTTCGCAAACTTCGGGCGTCGCGACACGTGCCAAAACTCTTTTCGAGCCTTTCCACGTTTTTTTCTCTCTCTCTCTCTCTCTCTCTTCTTCCTCTTCTTCTTCCGATCTATTGATTTTGGCACTTACTATCGCGACACCCCCAGACGGACCGCCGTAGTCGCGTGTTCGATAATAATCCCTCTCCCTTACCCCCTTTTGCCCGAGTTCTTTCGGGACCTCTTAATGGAGATGCAATTATACGCAGCCACCAGAACACTCGAGGATGCACTTGTATACCTAGTCTAGTGTACACGTGTATTTCTTGTCTGTGTAGACACGTGCGTGCGTGCTCCTGTGGAGAGTCCTGTAATTATTCATCGAAGTACGATCGAGCCGAGATACTCGAGAATTAAAGGGGTCGATGGTACCCGTTCGATAGTAATAACGATTATTCGTGGTCCTTTGACGATAGATGCGATTCCATACTATGATAAACAAAGACATCGCGCACATACATAATTAATGAAATCATTTCGCCACTTCCCCGGTCGGTCTGTTTGAACACCGCGTTCCATTGTCGTGTCCATTAGTATGACGTTTAAATGTTACCATTTAGGATGATACCATTTCAGAAGGGGAACGAGTTTTCAACTTTGTATATGTCACCGCTAATAAGACACGTTAAACGAGTACAAATTAGAAATCGTTACGATTATACATTGTTTAATTAACACAAATATATACAATCTCGTTCGAAATACAAATTCCGGTACGAAAATGTATTAATTAAACGTATGAAAATAATTCGAACAAATAGCCAATGCTGTAATATAGCTACATCGTATAATAAATATTTTCTTTTGCGTACCGACTCGTAAATAAATTTTACAGCGAAAGAATAATGCCAGTCGGTAAATCAAGGACCGTTCCGCGTTTTGCATGAATCTTTACCCGCTTCGGGGTAACTAACGGGCCGAATCGGTCGAGATCTATCGAGGGAAGACCTTCGCGAGCCTTAACACCCGCGGGAGGCGTAGAATTTTGAGCGAGCTCTTAAATTTACTCGGCACCTCGCGGATAAGGCTGGGTTATCGAGTTATCGAGTTACGCCGGGGAATATAAGGCTTACAACGGGGCGGTCTTGAGGGCGGCAGTTTCGACGAAGTTTCCGGATGCGGGAGAAAGGGAGGGGGGGGGGGCAGTATTGTGGATGATTCACCCCTTGGTGGAAAACGTAAGTAGTAGTGAAAAATAGAGGGAAGTGGAAAAAAGAAGGTGAAGACAAAGTTCGGGGGGGAATAATATTTTCCAAACTGGCCATATTGCATTGTATGTGATTCATTGTATCGAACGATGACGCATCGTTGCATAATAAATGAACGATAATTAGAGGAGTATTTGATTCGATTTAAAGGAAAAGACATATTTGAAAGATTAAAAGAAATTAGGGATAAAGACGCTGTATCTCTGGTAGAGATTCATAAATGTAATTGAGTAACCTGCTATGGGTGCAATAATATTAATTGCGAGAGTTGAATGACATAGTAAAGTATAAAATCTTACCCTTTTAATTAATAGAAGTTAAACTTCAAGTTCCTCCGCCCACTTCTCAATACAGGAGGATTATGAGATTAAGAAACTGTCTTACTTCGGTTATACAGAGCTTGCTTAAGTAATAATTAGCTTATAATTGAACCAGTTCCACAGTTACATGCAACGCACGTATACGTATATACGCATATATACTTTCCATTGTAATATACTAACGTTCTTAGAAGTGATAAATTCAGCTAAAGCCGGATTTGTCACCCTTATCAATGTCGAGGGTAATTTTCCAGTCTTTATAGTTAATTAGTCCGTCTCGGAATCCCTTTGGAAACGCCTAATTCGATTTCAGAATATTAGTAAACTTCATGGAAAATGATGGTTTGCTTTAATAAGTTCCCAATTCAAGTTCGTCTAAATCAATAATCAAGTGATAATAAAGAATTTACAGTTTATTAATTCCCTCGGTCAAAAGTAATAGGATATATCTTCCATGGCACTTCACATGTCACGTGTCGCGCGTATCTTATTAATTATCCAGTTGGATTAAGACCCGAGCGGTTTTCATTTTATCCCGCTTGTCCGAGCAGCTGATATAGCGCAATAAATCAACGTTTCGTTGTTTTAACGTATCAAACACGCCTTTCAGTCAGTCTCGATAACAATCTTTATACCGGAACATTATGAGGCTACCGCGGGAATGAGTCATAAAATTTCATCGGAAAATTTCACTGGGAGATCTAGCATAATAAACACCTACCCCGCTTTGTCTCTATTTCATTTTCCGTAACGTCATTCCTGTATACGAGTCATAATAAAATGAACATTTGCACGGTGTTATGTATGTATGTATATCGAACGCGGAGATAAAACGATACGAAAGTAAATCACGAGGGACCTAATGACAGAAATATATCGTCTGTATCGCATGACAATTTGTAAAACAATTTATGAAACCATTGTGCGTATAATAAATTAAATCGTAATTTTATCTCTCGTAACACGTGTGTGTCATTATCGGGACGGCTGTATCCATCTGATCTCATTACGATCGACTGAATTCTCCACCCTCGACGAGCATTCACTCATACTAAACAGTTTCTGTCTCGTTCCCTACTTGGCTGGACCGATATAGAGTTCTTAGGCACGCCCCGACCTACCACCAACTATTCGAACGAACCTCGACAAGTGCTTGACCGACCTCGACACTCAAAGAATCAATCCTTCCAACTGGTCTCGCCTAACTCATGATCGACACGAGTTTTCCACGTACCCGCCCCCTACTGGATACTCGTACTCAATCGAGTAAACCTCGATAAATTTCTTTTTTTTTTTGCTCAGCCATGACCCGCGGTGACACACCCAGAAACGTCACGAATTCATCCGAGCACTTCCTATTAGTCCATAACTCATGAACTCATTTTCACGGTACATTTCGAGTAGTCACGAGACTGTTTAAAAGACCGGATAAATTCGAGGGTGACCCAGAGCCACGACCTTTTGTGACTCATCGCGAAATCGTCGTCAGTCGACCTCGATAAAAGTGTGTTCTTTTATTTTTTTATTCTGCTGTCAGAGCATTTCCGACCGTTTTAACTCCACTTTGGAATACCTGTATCCACTTGGTGTCAAATAGTCGTCGAGCGTGTCGATGTAATCAAAAGTGAACTATGGGTCCAAGGTGGACAGAGGGTTTGAAATGGGTTCGAAACGAAAAGAGGATTTCCCGTACGGATAAGTATACCTATATTCGTCGAAAGAGGTCGGGTTAAGTCTGCGACAGCTGTAGAACACGGTAACGAGTCGCGAAGGTTTTAGGTGAGTCTAAACCTGTTGAAGGTCTAGCCTTGTCGAGAATAGTTAGGGAAAGTTATGATGAATCCTGATTGACCAGAGGGGAACGAAGCGAAGCGTACTAAACTTTGATGATTTACAAATGATTATAATCCTCCAAACACTCTACAAACATAATATTCTACAGGATATTCAATTAAATCCTCGTAACATACCTAGATTCTCACTTCTATACTACAATATCATCACGGTACCACGAAATTTCTCTCGGTTTTCTTCGGTGTACGAAAAAATGTCACCTATGTCGTGAACAAAAAAAAAAAAAAGAAAAAAAGAAACCCGGGGGTTAGTCAACGCGGAGGTTGTGAAAATGTTGCATACATCACTTCACACCTCAGCACTTCATATATCTCTGTTCCGTTAGGGAGAAAAAAAGCAACCGAAATCCAGCCGAATGTGACTCCCTCCGGGTTTTCTCCCTTCTTTACCGCGTGTAACGGATGGTGCGAGCGTGGTGCGTAATAAAATCGAAATTTGTCTGTGCCGTCCCGAAGGCGGGGGTAGTAGTACTACATAGACAGAGAAAGGGGGAAAACGCGCCGGTGCAACGGCGTAGGGTGCTGCTACTGCTACTCCTGCTGCTGCTGCTACCGAACCAGTCTCGGCTTTGTCCGAGAGCAAGTCGCATGTCGACCATGCCGTCTGCGACTATACTTCATAGCCTTGCGTCGCATGCAAGTTTAATCTTCTGGAAGTAACGCAAATGCAGTATCCACATAGTACCGGGTTAGCCTGTGGCGGTTCCCCTGAATAATGCATTTATGTATGTGTCCGCGGATATGCGCTAGCGCGAATCCCTCGCGAGGATACGGTCACCTAGGTCTCACCCCCTGTTCGAGTTGGCTACACGGGAGAGGGGGGCCCACGATGTGGCCCACTTCGAGGCTTCGATGACCGCCCGTTAGGTTCCCCCTCCTCGTTCCACGAATATGACCTCTATTTGCGTTACGATTACGACCCTTTCAATTTCTCCCAGAAGATTAGACGACTTCGATGGCATTTTTATTTTCCACTCGAGTGGCAAAGGTCGACCGTTGCGGGTAAATAGCTCTATCGGTGACATTCCAGGAATTGAATGTTGTTATGTTCTTTACGTGAGTTATAGAATGCAGAAATGGGGATTAATGGTAGTTTTAATGTAGGGAGGAGGTATTGTTTTAGTAAAATTGACGTATGAAATTTTAGTTTAAGTTTCTTTACCGGGGATCATCTGCGTTTTCAAACTCCTATGTCTCGAGGATCCTTTTCGAAATGAAATTTCTTTATTAGAAAGTTCATCGTATTAAAATTTCGAGCACCTGAGAACGTATTAATTTTCTATGTGATGAGGTAACCGCGTTTTGGTAATTGTCGGCGACGAAATTTGCGGCTATTGGAAATTTCGGTATATTACGAGTTCCAGTTGCCGGAAATCTTACGTGTTGTAATATCGAGACAATTTCACATACTGAACGATATTATTACGTCAAATTGTTACATGCATAGGAATAGAAAAGTTACATTTTTCACAAGAAGAGTTTGCGTTAAAAATCGCAGATTTATGGACGTAACATGCAACCGCCAGTTTCAGCTTTATCTTGAAAAAATCCCTCTTCTCATGTAACTATCGCATCGGTTTGTATCCCATGACTTGTGGACGGCAGTGTATCCATGTACCAACTACATACCTACACGTATTTTCTGTCTGGTCAATGAAATATGTGCTTGTCGAAAACGGGACGGTTCTTTTTCGTATTGTAGTTTTCCATATTTCAGGAAAATACGTAAGACAGAAGAATTATGAGAAATACACTGTCCTTCACGTAGAGAATTTAAGTGGAATCCGTTAAAGTACCTTCGTGCGTAGATGCACTATATCCCTTAAGTACACAGTACTTACAACCTGTTAGACTTTTCAAAGAAGATTAGTTTAGGTTTTTTCTCATTTTTGTTTTTAATATCTGTCTGAATGCAGACTATGCAGTAGACATCCTGTATACTTTGCGCTTATATCTCTCATCAACATGCACACTACACGATGTGGGTCACTTCAAGAGTTCGACGACCATTCGTTTTCGTAACGAACACGTACCATTTCCTGATTATTCATGAAAGCAGCAGTAGCCCGATGTTGTTTGATAACTTACATTTTCGCTAATCTGATAGACGATATACATATGTATATACAATATATATATAGAAATTTTCATCCTAGTGATTATTAAATTATGAATAATCTAACTCCAATAATGAAAATTACATTAATAATTAAAACGAATACATTAACAATAAAGTATACCTATGTTACATACCATAGTAATGTAATTGAGATGAAGTGTCTATGTATACATATGTATAGTATATGTATATGTATCTATACCTATATACAAATACGGATCACTTCGAGGGAGTTTCACGACTAATAAATCGTGCATAATTCACCCTTCTTACTTACATAGTCTGCATTGCGCCGATACTTTTGAATAATGCAACCTGCGCCGAATAGGGGACATGATATAGCATGCGCTTAAATACTCGGCAGTTTGTACTTCTGACAGCAGAGTCTGCAACGCGGAGGGAATTGATTTGCCACGCTTTACAGCGATTTATTCCACTCCGATGTAGTTTACAGACTTAACATGGTTAACGAGGATTAAGACGTAGAGAAACCGTGAGAACTCGAACCCGTAGAAATTCACTCTTCGGGTACGTGTAACCCCGTGATGTTTAATTACACGTGAGTACCGGCGTCAAATCTTTTGACGACCCGGTTCGACAATTTATCAAGTAACGTTCAACGATGCGAGAGAAAAACCGGGCGCATTAATCTGATCTTCAATGAAGTGTTCGCGGTAAACCAAAGTTTTATGGGTCCACCCGGTAGATCAATTTTACCGAAGCGTACATGTCGCATGCAAATACCCGGCAAACTCTACGGTCAGCGATATCCAAAGTTTATCCATATACCAGAAACTTCGATTCGTTCTCATGAGCATCTTCAAAAGTCGAGTTCCAGCACGGTATCTTACGACAGTCTTAGTTTCAAGCGTGGAACGTGATGTACTCGTTCATCCCACCCATCCCTTCAACTGCGAGTTTTTTTTTTTTTTTTTTATGGATAAACAGCAGTAAGAGTTTCGCCGACTTGTGTCGAAGAACGGAGATTTCGGGGGTGGAAGTGTACAAATTAAAGTTTCACGAACTCAAGTTTCAAGATCGAGATAAACCTGAAATTCCATCGGATCCATAGGAATAGGATACCGGCTTACCGTTCGGACCCACGAAATTTGGTGCTTCCGTTGCGATCGATTTGTAAACCTGGTAGCTCCACCGGTATCAGACCACTCTACAGAATTACTAGTCCAGCTACATCAGATTATACGCCGAATTCCGCAACTTATGCTCGAAATTAGATTTATAAGACTGAACACAGTTTCGTAACTCTGTGTTCCCGAGTCCTAATAAGTAGAGTGCCTATAGTTTATGTGCTCATCTATTTTACCATGTGATATTTGCTCGATGAGATATATGGATCATATTATGTAATCGTAAGACTATTCATACAACTTTTTCATTTCACTGCGAATTTTCCCACCATTCTAAAAGCATTACTTTTACCAAAGTGCAACGTTATATCGCACATACATTTTGCCGGCTTATCGATTAAAGCTGAAGCACTGTACGGTATGGTAAAATTGAAAAGTTGAAGTAATGCAAATCGTTGCATTAAAATTCATCCTCCACCTAATCTCCATCATTATAAGATCTTCAGGAGTTATCGGGGAAACTTATAAGAGCCGAGACTCACGATATCGTTTATTATCAACGAATCTTTAAATCGCTAATGCCTCGCGTTTATGAATTATAAAAACTTCTACGTCGTTACGATTACACGAGACATCTAAATACTGTATTAATACGCTGACTTATTCAGATTTTTTAATTCACGAATTAATATTCACATGTCGTGCATTTATTTTACATTAAAATTTCAGGACGTCGTTCGGAGAAAAATGTTGTATTTTTTCCGTAATAAAATATACTCGAAATTATAGTAGTATCCTGCGTTTTACATTGAAAGAGTGGTACGCTCGAGTATTTATAATGGCAATCGCGTGCTTGGGATAAAATCGTTTCGCAATATTGAAATGCGAACTAATGTGCATGACAAAAATAATATCTCTCCCGACTATCTGGATGCTTGTTTGATGCTATTACATCCATCTACATTCCCCCCCTTTCCATTGTCATACTAGATACAGTCGCGCAAATAAATTTCATTACACGTAATTATACCGAGGGATAAGATGAGATAGAAAGAACGTGTAAAACGACGATTAATCAATTATCAATTACGTAAATGATTTCAGTTTAATTTTGTTATTGGTGTAGCTTATAAATCAATCATAAATAGACAATTAAATTCTGAAATTAATTTATGAAATATGACAACATTGGGTGAATACAACATATGAGACTTTAATTAGTACGTCATATACGGTGGCCGCGTTATCAAACAGATTTGATTACATGAATTTCGACGTCAGAATCAACCAAACGACGGTTTAAACCGGCCACTTCATTCATTTGCACTCTAACGAGGGATCGAAAACGTTCGTATTGTCAGTATCGGTATCTGTTTCGGGAAGAATTACCCCGAATTGATATAATACTCACTCAATCGTCGTATCATTGATCTCACTCTCTGATAAGGATTAATTGAATCTCGATGAAAAATCGTGCAACTAGTTTTGACGTCGGAAATACCTGAATATACCGATCCACAAAAAGCATCGAAAATGCAAAGCTATGGGCCAAGTACAAGAGAATGTTACATTGGCATAGGTTGCTCATTAACATAAACTGTATTTTAATAAACTGTAAAATGCAGTTTATGTTAATGAGCAACCTATTCCAATGTAACATTCTCTTGTACTTGGCCCATAGCTTTGCATTTTCGATGCTTTTTGTGGATTCTTTCGTCATTTCCGCAAATTTTTAGATATCGACCTGAATCTTTCACTGTCTTATTGGGCTTCGAATTCCGCGTCCAACACGTCCCGGATCGTTTTAATATCTCAATCATTGTGGAAATGGCGAGCAAATTACAAAAATCGTGAAAAATCCTCAAATTCAGGCGGTTTTTTGAACGGCATTCGCTCAATTTTTGAGATAGCCGTCTGAAACTTATACCATTGTTTTAGTTAGGAAATTCTACGGCAGATCAACGTATAATAGTTGTACTTTTCGAAAATTTAATTTTTCGCGAAAATCTGAAGGGGGTAGGTCAGGATTTTTTGCGATTTTCGTAAATCGCTCGCCATTTCCGTAATTTTTGAGCTATTAAAATGATCCTGGGCGTTTTGGACGCGGAATCCGAAGCCGAATAAGACAGTGAAAGAATCATTTTGATAGCTCAAAAATTACGGAAATGACGAGCGATTTACGAAAATCGCAAAAAATCCTGACCTACCCCCTTCAGATTTTTGCGAAAAAAAAAATTTTCGAAAAGTACAACTATTATAGGTTGATCTGGCGTAGAATTTTCTAACTAAAACAATGGTACAAGTCTCAGGTCGCTATCTCAAAAATTGAGCGAATGCCGAACGAAAAACTGTCATAATTTGACGATTTTTCGCGATTATCGTAATTCCTTCGTCATTTCCGCAAATCTTGAGATATCGACCTGAATCTTTCACTGTCTTATTCGGTTTCGAATTCCGCGTCCAAAACGTCTGGGATCATTCGAATAGCGAAAAAATTACGGAAATGGCAAAAGAATTACGAAAATCGCGAAAAATTATGAATTTTAACCAGTTTTTTGATTGGCATTCGCTCAATTTTTGAGATAGCGGTCTGAAACTGGTACCATTGTTTTAGTTAGGAAATTCTACGATAGAACAATGTATAATAGTTGTACTTTTCGAAAATTTAATTTTTCGCGAAAATCTGAAGGGGGTAGGTCAGGATTTTTTGCGATTTTCGTAAATCGCTTGCCATTTCCGTAATTTTTTAGCGATTAACATGATTCTGGGCGTTTTGGACGCGGAATCTGAAGCCGAATAAGACAGCGAAAGAATCATTATGATATCTAAAGAATTGTGGAAATGGCAGGCAAATTACGAAAATCGCAAAAAATCCTGACCTACCCCCTTCAGATTTTTGCGAAAAATTAAATTTTCGAAAAGTACAACTATTATACATTGATCTGGCGTAGAATTTCCCAACTAAAACAATGGTACCAGTTTCAGATCGCTATCACAAAAAGTGAGCGAATGCCGACTAAAAAACTGGTTGAATTTGACGATTTTTCGCGATTTTCATACATCGTTCGCCATTCGCGCAATTTTCAAGATATAAAAATGATCGAATATGTTTCGAATGCGCATTCTGAACCTTAATTTTACGAAGCTTGATGTCAAAAACATAACGTAACAAACATTTCTAATTTAATATGTTAACAATCTGGATGTGTGTGAGAGGAAATTTCATATACTACATATATAAAATCTACGTTATCGGCAGAAAAATTATCTCGCATGGTATGAAACATATGTTAGGGTTTGACACCGGGCTGCGTGACAGGCTGAACATGGAGATGGAGAAGGAGGAGAGGAAGAAGACGACGTTTCTTACAAAAACCTCGACTTTTTAGATCAAAATATCTCGCGATTGGCTTGATGGATCTTCTCGTAGTTAGGCTTAAATTACTCGGGTGGACGTCCCCTACAAGAATATCACCATAGTTTGGGGGAAATATGCGGATTTAATGCCGTTTGAATACCCCGAAAACCTCGATCTAATTCTTCCGGAAAAGAGTAGTTCAGGTCTACCAGTCGGGAACTCTTGTACTTGGCCCGAGTCAAGGCCTTAACTCTTGATACGTTTCATATGGTCAGCATGGTTTCAAACTAACCACGAAGTTCAAACTTCTAGGATATGATAGTTTCATAAATTTTCGCGTGTATTTCAAATTCTAATCGCACGTACAAGTTCGTTCTTTTGTACATCATTGATGATAGAAATGTTGGTGGTCCGTGGCTAAGCTTACGGACCGATTTCCAACCACTCTAAAGGATTACCAGATCAGCCCCTTACGAGATTACCAAAAACCATGTTTTCGACTGTATGATACGATCCCCCCCCCCCCACGCATTTCTGCATAATAGCGAGCCGATACGTACCACTCGAAAAAGATTATTACATACACACGCGAAAGTAATATCCAACCGACAGAATTTCCTTGGTCGCAGAATTATTGAGCGTTCTAGAGTGGCTGCTGATATATTTTTCATACCGTTCCCCGTTGATTCGCAATGATAAAACACGACGTACGGATGAATATAAATGGATAGACGATACTTACAGAAGGATGCCACGGATCGACGCGAAATACCCTTGAATACGGGCAGGATGCTTTTCCACGCAAAATTTCCGTACACTTAAATGTGTCTCATAAAAGAGCAGGTGCGCAGAATATAAGCAGGATAAAGAATATTACATGGGGATGGGTTAAAAGAAAAAAAAATGGAAAGAAAAGCGCGCGCGGAGGACAAAGTGTCTTAGTGAAAAATAAATGTTCAATTGCGAGGCGTGTTTTACGCGTGTACATCAGGCACGACGGGTCTATTTGTAATACGACGAAATGAAAAATTCGCCGAATTATAATTTCGCCGTCACTTATACGTTTCGCGTGATAATTTTTGTAAACAGAATTTTCAATTTAACAACGGTAAATCTAACTGCTCGCCAGCTCTACTTAGAGCGCGGGCACTTTCTCGCGAATATACGCTTATGTATCAAACTTCTGGATCCGTTACAACGAAAACAAAGCGACACCGTTTCGCAGAAAAGCTCGGGTTAATGTATGTGCTTTTGTTTCCCGAAACTTATTACTCGCATAAAAGGTGCGCTACAAGTTGTAGTAGAACTCTTTTAAAAATCCGCTACACGGCGCAGAAAAGTCTGCCGCCGGCCCCCAGTTGGAAAACCGATCGGAGTTTGAAAAACAATTTCAACGAAAGCTTGTATAATTCGATTCAACGGCCAGATGAGAATGCTTTGTTGTCCCGCGACAGCGGAGGAATAAGACTCCCGATGAAAACAAGACATGCGAGAGCCACCAGTTCGTTGGTATTCGTGGATCCATGCGTCGCGAGAGTCTGGCGCGGAAGAAACGCGACATGGAATTGGAAATACGAGAAAACAGAAATTCGAGATATTCCATCCTGAGTGGCCGACAACTCTTTCGGCGCGGAACAGAGAGAAAGATTACCGTTGTACTATCGCTACGGAAAATCCGATTCGGTTTATAGATCGTATAACTTGCGGTTAGAACACAATTTTTCCATATTTTCATATTTCCCATTTCGACCGTTGTATCTCTGGTTAAATATATTGTAAACGATTCTTAAAAGTGACAATAATTTTCTCTTTGTGCGTTTCAATTCTATTTCCAATGGAAACATATGTATAAATTTAATTATACCGTGCCAGCTAAATGCAACATTGCCCGCTCAACCCACGACGAATGGGCAACAAAGGTAAGTGTTTCCAGTTCTACGACCAACCTTTTTAAAGTATTTTATAACAAAACGAGTTACACGTTTATATGTATTGTTTCGCGTGGTTCTTTTCAACGAATTTTCTGCGACTTTAGTGTAACGGAATTTAGTTGGTGGTTTGTATTTCGGGTACAAGTTGCCCCGTCATCTGGGAACAAGCTTTATCTTAATTCGAGCATCTCCTCTTCAAGAAGACTGGGTCATGTAGAACCGGAGCATCCTCTTTCGACGATCGCCCGTCTGCAAACCAAAATCGAAACCTAATCCACGAACAACCCCTCCATACGCCTCGAACTTTGCATACGCGAAAATTGCAACTCACACGAGTGTTCGGAAAGGCAACGCCGCAGAATTTGTAATACCCTAGACCGTATAATTACAAAGTGTTCTTACGAAGGTGGAGTTTTCGTTGCGCGATAAATTTTATTAATAGTTTCAAGCTCCTTTATTGCGTCGTTCGCAAAGCTACATATAATTTCATACTTAATACATGCATATATGTATATATCAATATGAAACCGCGTACTACTGTCAAAGTAATCGCACGAGAATCTAACACCGCGTAGGAGAAAAATTTTTAAAATCGCCCCGGAGAATAACGTGCAAGGACACGTATGTACGTATATCGCATTTGTAACCGCATGCTATATACTCGTTTTAAACTCATCAACCCTTTCAACATTCGAGCGAATAAAAAAAAAAGAAGAGAGAAGCGACCAGTGACGAAGAAATATGTCCGCCGTGGCGCATGAATTTCGAAAACGAGCCCCGGCAACGAGGTCAGATGGTACGTTACGTACGTATATACATACATACATACATACATAGCTGCGTTTCAACGATAACGAACCAGCGGTAATGCCATTAGGCGTTTTCACGGTGGCTCTTCTTCTCCGGTGGTCCTCGAAAATCCCTAAAACGACTTTTGAGAGTTCCAGCTACCTACTCGGGACGGGGATCGATCGACCGAGAATAGCTGGAGAGGAAACGAAAGAAAACTTAATAGAATAAAGAAAAAAAAAAGTGAAAGGGGAGGAGGGATAGAAAAAGATTCCTCGACCACGAGAGAAAGGTGCCAGGAAGGAGGACACGGTTCGTAGGGTGGTCGTATTCAAATTGAATCAACGAAGGAGTGCTTCCCTTAATTAGCACGGAATTGAATTAATGCGTCGATCGCGCTCGTGTAGCATAGGAGAGACCTCAATGGCGCTCGAATTAAACATTCATTCGACCGAAATGGGACTTATGTACTAGAGGACGTACGGTGTCTAGCTCAATGAACCGACAGAAAAAAAAGAGACGGGAAAAATTCGAGAGAGAAAAGACCGAGACAGACAGACAGAACGTACCCCGTAACTGTGTTACAAAAGTCAAGTGCGACCGAACACTCGTGGCCCACTGGACAAAACCATTGTTGCGCCAACACAGATGTCGAGAAGAACTGAGGCCCATATGGTCAATGTTACCGTACGGATTCGCTTTTTAAAGTGTCATCACCGACTATCGGATAAACCACTAACTATTTTCTGATTTTTATACGGATTTAAACAATTGATTCGTTTAAACTGTTTCGTATCTTTAGTTCTATAATACTTTCCCTTTAACGCTTTTTTTCTCGATTAAAATTCACACGTAAATATCACGGTCGCGTTAAATTAATCGACATCTAGAAAAACAGGTATAAATATATTAGCTTTATCGTATCGTTGCGATCGTACCTGCTGGTTCTGAAATAGCGTTAAAAAAGGCGTTGCCTTATACTATACATCTTTTCACTCGCGAACAATGAGCGCACTTTCCACGAGTTCGCCTGCCCGGCGAACTTCTTCCAAGGATTTTCGCCGGGAGGAACAAAAAGATAGGATAATCACCGAAATGCAAAAAGGAAATGTACCATAGGGTACGTGTACCACCAAGAAGCGGTGTAGATAAAAAAAAACTGGGGAAGGGTGAAAGAAAGGGTTAACTCCCTAGCCTTTGAGACACAGTATAATCCTAGCCCATGTTAGAGCCGCACTGATACTACTATAAAAGTGTCCGGGGATTACATCCGCGACAAAGGGTTCGAGAACTTCAGATCCTCCGATGGAATAGCGCTGAAGGGAAAGATGGAGAAGAGATTTCATCGAGAGAAGTTCTGTCCGTCGTTGATAACAATCTACGAAGACTGTAGTGTTTTTTCTGGAGGAAACAACCTCATTAATGAACTTTCCCGGAACGGAGCAAAACGACTTAAGAACAATGCTAGTGGTATCAAAGAGTAATACAATTAGTACGGCATTGACACGCAAGTTATACCTTTAATTAATTCTACCTGATCATAAAGATAGCGTATTGATCTAACCGCCTTTATTACGTCAACCCTATGTTACAATGATTACCCATTCAATCTAAATTCATCTTGTTGAAAGTAGTCTCAATGAAATAAATGTTAAAGTTCAAACGGGTTTCTATATATTGCATAGATTTGTTAGAAGTTAGAAGAAAGATTAGAAGTTAACCGTATAGCTTCTAATTTGTACAATTTTAGAGATAACAATACAGCATCCCCCCGTTTTACGTCTGACGTTTCTCGTGAACAGTCAATCAGGGGAAATAATTTATGATAATGAGTTCCGTCTGTCAGTCAGCGGAAATAATTTATGATAATGAGTTAAAACTTGGTATTCGCTGATATAGTGCAAGTTTTACGCGAAACGGATAGTTCCGCAAGTAGGCAAATTTCCGAGTGCGGGAAATTCAGCTATCCAGGACGGTCTTGTCGAGTCGAAACTTTATGGCAGTCGGACATGGAAACAGTGACACCAGCATATACGTACACATATATCATTAGTACAACACGTGCGAATCTCTGACTTGTATACTAACTCTCAATCATACCGCGTAGCACGTAGTACGTATATTTTTTTAAATAAAAATTTACGATATATTACGATGTTATCAAAATTTTAAAATATCCCGTCTATCTTTATAATCCAACGATACCTGACGTTGCTACCGTACATGTCAAAACATTTCTATTAAATCATCATAAATGTACTATACATATATTTCTGGTTAATAAAAGAACTCGCAGTCACGTAGACGTAGCTGTGACAATTTATCGAAAAAGAAAATACTACTACTATAGTACCATGCAACATTAGTTTCCAAACGATTAGCAGACGCTATATGTGCATCCAGTGCAATGTAATATGAATGATCGAATCATGCAATCGACCGGATAGGGAGTAAGTTATGCAGTCTACGCAAGGATCATGATTGACCAATTTCCCACTGAATTATATTCCACGCACACCAGTTTCTCTGATGTATCCTTGGAAATGAATAAACGAACCTCTATCTTCGACTAAAAAATTATACCTGTCGTGTACATGGTAAAATGGACTTATGAATAAAAGATATAGAGAATATACAGTCGATAATGTATGAATGTATGTACATACGTATATACGTGTAGGTGTGAAATATAGATGTAAACGTATTTCAATATAATTGACGTTGAAGCTAACGGAAGTTCACTTGTTGAAGACACATAACGCAGGACTATGAGCTTTAGTGAGAAATCTTAATCTTAACCGAGCACGACATACACCTGTCCGGAGAAAATTTTACGAGCACTAGGACAGCAATGGAATGTAAATTTCCCCAAAGACAGACAAGATTTACGATCTGGAATATGTACACTGAGCCGTGCATCTACCTGTCCGCGCGAGCGGACGCAAAAGGATGTTTGCCGAAATTTCGACTGAAAGCAGGTGCAGCGAAAGCCAGGTAAATCTTTCGTCTTAACTTTCCATGCCGGTCATAACTAAACAGAGTTTTTGAAGGGCTACTTTGAAATTCCTCGATTCCCGCGTCAGGTATCTGCGCGCCTCTACTTTGCGCTCATAAACTCGTGGAAATTATTGAAAACGATTTTCGACGGGGCTGAAGGGCTTTAAATCGAAACTCCTCTGCCATTTCGTACACTCGATTTAAAAGTCTGAGAACTTCTGGAATGTGAGGTAGCACGCGATCAAAGCACATCGTATGTATGTATGTACGTATGTATATGCATACATATACATACTCAAAACCGAGGAGCATACAGCGAAAATTTACCAAGAAAATAGTAACTTTCGACCACTTAGGATTCCTGTATAATGAAAAATCTTCTACGAATGTGTACTTTGGTAGATACTACGTAGGTAACTGACCCTTGGAATTAACGGATCACTGATGAGTAACAGGAGAAACCTTTGATATGAAGGAATATAAATATAAAGAGCTATCTAAAAGATTTTTTTCTCCGGTTATAATACCAGTACCGAAGTTTCATGAGTAAGGAATATGAATTCGTATAAAAGAAAGTACTGTTCTATGTAAAATCAAAGTTTGCCGGTAAATGGTAGCCAGTCGGCCAGAAAATTTCAGGTAAGAATTGCGCAGGTAGCAGGATTAAGAATAAAAGAACGCTATTGACGGTCTAAAATCCACCCGAAATGGCTAACGGCAGATAAATCGAAGGATTTTCAGCAAGACGAGGCAGACTCAAAGGGCGTAGAGATTAAGAAAAATAAAAAATGTATAGAATTACAGTTAAAAAGAAGTTTCCAAGCTATTGTAAACTGAGACACCTAAAAGTGCATCCAAAATGTTCTAGTAAAGTAACAGAAATAATTCGACAATTCTAAACCAAAGCATACATCCTTTTCTCATCCAATAGATAGTGCAACATATTTATAATAAAAAATATTAAAAAATGAAAACGTTAAAATATAGAAAATATGAAGCTAACAAAAATATTTTAATATCGACAAAGCTGACTTTCTGCCAATATTCGAATCTTAAAAAAGAAACTACAAGTTTCTGAGACTTGCGGGAAAATAAGTTTAACAATTGAAGACTAAAAAACAGAAAGAAAAGCGCGACAAAAAAAAGTGTTACACTGTTATTACGCCACGCTTCTCGATCGTAGCTTGCCATGTAGTTTACTTCACCGTCGACGATAAACCGTGAAGAATGAAACGATCAATGAAAAATGAAGAATGAGAAAATCTGCGAGATAAGTCCGATTAATACACGTCGGCTCCCAGTATCGACTACTAAGGACTCTCTGTCCATTTCAAGCTCCCTCGTCGCGCGTTCTCCCGCTCTCTTTTCAACCACCCCGTCCACCCTTCGACCTTCTTGTCCTATGAATCACCGTTTAAAGCGTCGCGTGTGCAAGCGTCGAAATCATTTTTCACGTCGTCAGTTGATTGATACAAACGCGATCTAACCGTGGCGAAAATGCCAGTTCCAGAAAACGGAGCGTCGCTGAAGGGAACGAAACGGGCGAAAAAGAAAGTAAAGGCAGGCAGGAAGAGAGAAAGAAAGGAGAGAAGGAAGGAAAGAGAGAGAGAGAAGAACGACGTGTCCAGCTGGTTTTTACGCCTCGTTCTTTTCCACGACGGTCGACGGTGCAAGATCCCCACAATGAAAATGTCACGACTCCGACATCGGCGACAAGCCGGACCTAATTAAGACGCTGAATTCGTTCTCGATGCTAATCACCGCGACTACGAGCGCGGTGTATATTTTAAACGTTGATTAAACGCTTCATTGTTACACGCTTCCACTGTGCGGTGTTTAAAAAAGATTAGGAAACGTCAAAGTCGTAGAATAACCGTAGAAAGGAATCGCTACGATTCAGTCTATTCATTCGGCATTGTACCTGGGTAACGTTTAATCGAGGACAATGAATCGCTCTTTTTACTCTACAGCTTTGTACTTATTTCTTATTTAATAACTTTTCTCCCATTAAATAATACCACGTAATTCTTTTTTTTTTGTTTCTACACGTTATTCATATTATAATACGTAAAGAGTGAAAAGTTCTTCTGAATAGTTTACATTTCTTTTGAATCGCAACGTTTAATTTTAAACGAAAGCTCCTCTCACACATACCAACGTTTAATGAGTTATTCGACGCTGATTCAGACGCAAGAAAATTTTAATCAGTTATGCATCGCAGAAATGCTTCGAGATGTTTGTTACGTGTATCTTTTAATTAAATTGTTTGTACGGTGTATCTAAGATAAATGAGAAATCTGTAAGGAATCATAGTAATATAATTAAATAGGAATTAGTAAAGAGGTATAAACAGTCTTCAAGAAGTACGAAACAAGAGAAATTGTGATAAGAAAACACACCAAAGGAAAACGTTTAAATGGTACGCAATGCAGACGAAAGAAACATACATCTTTAAAATCGCGGAAATCCTATAAATGTTTGCAGTTATCAACATAGCCATTATTCAACGTCATCGATCATAACCGATACCCATAATTACAATTTCATTTTCAATTAGTTTCTTGGTTATAAAAACCGCTCGTAACTACACATTTCGAAGTATTTCAATATTTGGAGAACGATTTATTTATTAGAATACGAGTTTTCCGACTACCGGCGGGTATAATTGTAGATGTAACGATAACCGAATCTGTGTGAAACATTTGCAATCTCCGTATTCCGAATTGACAAAGTATAGTAAGGTACGAAATATATCATGTAAGTTATAACAACATTAATTAAAAATTAATAAACGTAACGAACAATGAATTCCATATATCTAGACAAATTTGCGCGCAAGAAATATTTAAAATACCATTCATAAGTCCTGTTCATTATTAATGCTCGGTAACGTTTCGCTCATAAATTCACCAACTGACAACCGTTAAACTGTTTCAGGATATTTGTCGATGCCGATTATTCCATTTTATGGCGCCGGCACTTTGCCATGGGATTAATTCGCCGATGTATCCGTCAGTCATGAAAACAACAACCGTGCACAACGTGTTCCGTACCGAATGTATCCAGTTCAATGAATTTAGTCGCACGTATTCACCGAAACCAAAACGAATAAGAGATCGGTTGTTTTGTCGTACGAGGAGAATAATAGTTTTTTGAAATTATATTATTTTAACGTCAAAAAACCATATACGATTCTAGAAAACACTCGGTAATGTTTTGTATCAGATTCAGTTTCATGAAACTCTATTTTCTAATGTACTCCGACATTTAAAACAAAATGATTACAACAGCATACATATAGCTGTCTGTCTACAATGTATGAAACACTCTGTGTACTACTACAAAAGAAAAACCATAGAATGCTTTACATCATACTGTACGAGGAAGTAAAACAATAGTCCGTCGTTTGTCTGGTTACGAAATCAAATAATTTGCTAATTCATTCGGATACAATGCCGTCAGCGGAAAAGGTATTAAACTTCAATTTGCAGTTACGCGACACAAAAGTCAACCAAAAAACCGTATGCATAGGTATATTCCATTTTCCTGCCAGTTATTTCACTGAATAATCAAATAGTTCGCTGTCTGCGAAAGGATGTTTTAACACGTTAAAAATGATGCTCTTTTATGTCTCCACCTACATGTGTTTAAACTTAGTGTGCTGCAGCATGCTTTTACGTATAAAATGAATAATTTATCCAGAACAATGCAATCACAATATGTACATACGTATACATAAATGTGGAATTGCTTGTATAAAAAAATCACTGATACAACATGCATTCAACAAACACTGTTACACAATGTACGAATACCATAATGCATATTACCGCCCGAAAAAAAAAACGTACGTGGCTTTGGGACACGGGCACATTGCAAATGTCATTGTTAGAAGCAGAACAGTACCGGGAAAATAATCCGTAACTTATAGTCGGGACCACGGTGAATTGGTTTTTTTTATAAACAAAAAACGTGTACGCGTATTTTAACATATTGGCGGCCACATTCACGTGTCCAATATTCCGAACAACATCAAACATTAATTTGTAAAAGTAAAAGTGCTACCTGAAAATAACGAATGGTTTGCGGAAAGCTTAATAAACACACCCGGGTAAAGCAGTTGCGTTACGGTTTTTAATAATGTTTCCGAACTCCGGTGGAAACAGAACGGGACAAATATTTTCATGGACGGGTCCCGGTGTATTTGATTTCACGCAGTAGGAGATCGTAATTATGAGAAAAAGCTCCGGCAACTTCCTTCATTCGGTTCTATTATGAAATTTCATTTCGGTGTTCACCGTTACGTATTCCCGTAGGAGTACGTAATTAAAAAAAGAAAAAAAAAGATAGAGAGAGGGAGAGAGAGAGGAAAAAAAGAAAGAAGAAGAAGGAGATCGCAACGCGTAAAGTTCTCTTTCCAATCTGCTTTCTTTCTGGCTCAATTTTAGCCCGATTACTACACGTCGTATCAGTAGAATCGAGCCAGCAGTCATGGAAGATATCGCCCTCGTTAGGGAATAAGGGCTCCCGTTATAGAGCACACAAATAAACGTGCACACTCATGCCCCAACAATTTCAAACGTCGACCATCGAATCGTTTTTAAAGATGGGGTTGATATGAAAGGGGGCACTAAGACTTTCAGGCTTTTATTAGAGGAATGATGCGGATCATAATTTACTACCGGCATATATTTCAGAACTTGAACGAATAAATTCCGTTGATGGTATATTGACAAGATATTACACTTTTAACGGGCGTAACTTCTATTTAAATATTGCATCGCGATAGCTATACGTCGTCGTAAACATTTAATCCGACTTGATCAAAATTGTAAAATTCCACGAGAGGGATAAGAAACCGTAGCGTAATAAACTACACCGATGGTACTGGTATGTATAACGCGAACACGGGGCTGTAATAAAACATTGCCTAACAATACGTCGCATCCCGCTGAAAGGATTTTCTACCCTAAAGTGGCTGTTGAAATCGCGTTAGGGTGCGAAAATACGCGACTGGAAAGCACGTCATTCGAAAAGCTACTCATACGTCCTACGTTTTTCTCCTCCTTGTCTCCTACTAATTCCTCCCTTCGTATACATTCGTTCATCCATTATATATCTACAGATACAGAGAGAGAAAGAGAGAGGGAGAGAGAGACGTGATCCTAATACAATCTGACATAGCAGTATGTGAGAAACTCTTTTATGAAGAGGCAGAGATCGAAGAATGACCATAAAAGAGAATATAAGAGCAAAAGGAAATATGTATGTGGGCGAAGCGGGATCAATGGGTAAACGGTAAAACGTAATCCACTCGATACACAGGCGACATCAAATTGTGGAAGAGGAGATCAAGCTATCGAATAAAGATGAAAATAATTACTGCGATATCGTCGGAACGGGAAAATACGATAAAAAATAACATAAAAGTTCGCGTAAACCAACAAATGTTCCTTAAAACAATCGACATTTTGACATTTGCAAATACATCTTGAAATAACCCTGAGTATATATTGCCGTGATGAATTTAAAACGAATTGACATTATAACGCTTTATAAATAGCAACATTCCCGATTTTAGAATCTTGCTGCAGACATAGATTACGTCATATATCACCGAGTTCTCCGGCCTCGCTCGCGCATTTTATTCGTTTTACGAGCTGCTCGTTCAATTTGCATGCAATTATATAAAGACATATAAATACTAGGGAACTAACATTGTATATGATTTAGAACTGACCTAACTCAGACCTAACCTAATTTAACAAAATCTAACCAGACCCAACCCACACCTAACATACCTAACACGGACCTAACCAGACACCTACGTGAAACAAACATTAGAAATCTGGCGAACCCCGCAGTGTAGCCATTTTGGCGGTTCCTTGTTTATACATACATACACGTATGCATTAACAATTGTATACAAAGAAAGAAACTAGACAAATGTGCAAATCCAAATGGGAGCCGTGTATAATTGAATCCTCAAAAACTCGCGCGATGTCCATCAACCGTGTCGAACGCTAAAATACCATTCATAATCGCGCATGTAAAATAGCATATAAATCGTCGCACGCCCAACGAGGCTTAAAACCGTTGTCTGTCATTGTCATATCAAAGACCCGTGAGAAAGTGCATAGAGAAGGAAAAAAGGGGTTTCACGATGACGTAATGTGCATATAAACGATGGGTAAAGCAGCATTCTTTTTACGGTACGTATTTGCCAAGCATTTAAAGACTTTTCGTCCGAAATATTGATATATTACCGAGATACGTATATATATTTCATTCCCGTCAGGCATGGATTAGATATAGCTTATGTACATTTGCACATGAAAGACCGTTCACTATCGTGAGATTAATAAAATACTTCTAATGGGATGACCGATAGTAGAACAAGTACCGAAATAAATATTTTTGTCATAGTACTTTCTTTCTTTATCATTATTTATACTATGCATAATGCATTAAATTTCCCCTATGTTCCATAAAACACAACGCGCGAGATTTAAAAGATACTTAATTTGTCGTGGCGTTATTTAAAAAAAAACACGCACGACAACAACACACATTTCCGCGATAGAGCACGCTCCGTTAAATTTTACTTTTAATGTGTTTCAAAAATCTTTTCGGTTAACATCAAACAATTGAATTAATATTTCCATAGAATACGTTCAGATGTCTTTACATTCGACTATCGGTACAGAGAAATTTAACCAGCAATTTCGTTGCTACCCTTTGCCCTTAAATATATCTACTCAAACAAGATACGAACAAAGTTGGCAAATATGTATATGTATAGCAGTACTATTATAAGCGCTGACGTGCGATTACTTCACCAAGATATTTCCCTTTAAAGGCAAATTGTATCGTGCATATTTCTGGCATTATTATTATACGTATTGATGCAGTCCCTCTAGTTATTCAATTATGAAACGAAACGTATGATCACTTTATAAATGAGGCTAGCGATATTCCGCCATCCGATTTCGTGGTCAAACGTATATTAGTTAATATTACGATGGGATTAACGCATGAACCGATATTAGATGACACGATTCATATCCAATTGACAATGGCAACTAGCCTTACACTGAAACCGGTCGTGGCTTAATGAAAACGGTATTGTTACGATTTCCAAATAAATCGCAGCGTTGGTGGCCGCCGGTTAGTGCTTTCGCTATAGCGTCGAAATGCGAATCAATTCGAATGGTAATTTAGTGCCGGTGCCTGCACGGATTATATCGGTCGGATAGCATTTCGGATTCCTACCGAATGTAAACGATTATGTGCATATTCGCGGATATGTGTCGTATGTGGATTGTCTACTACGGCACGCGTGAGACCCTATTTACACCCTTCTCGATCTATCCCTCTCTCTCTTTCTCTCTTTTGTTTTTACATTACTCACCGGTTGCAACTCGACTAAAACCGCCGAAAAGTTTCGCGATCTGTTACATTAAATCCTGCCGCTTTTCGTTGCATTGTGAATAGTTAATAGTAAGTACGCACCCTCGAACTCCGGTTGAAACTTCCCGGAAACTTTTCGTCACTAAAACAATTTGGCTGGTGTAAGGTAACGACTGAATAAAGCCAAACTGAGATCTCGACGACGCTGTGTCGTGGGCATTGCCGTAATACCTTTCACACCCCGATCGTTTGATAACGTAATCGTTTATATTAATCCTTTTTAACGGGCGCGTGTGTACGTGTAGGAGTAGAGTTAACGACGGATACGTGACTTTCACGACCGGACTAGCTTGTTACGCCAACGATACACGTAAATTCAGTGATTTCAAACAACGATAGCGTTCCAGATACGCGATTCTTTCGCGAGTTAAGGCGTTGATAATTAAAATGCATACATGCGATTCATTGCGGATGAAAAAGTTACGGAGACGAAACTTACGCTAGAAAATGTTTTTGTTTCACTCTGGGAGAGGGAGTTATTTGTTTACATTCTCCCGTGCGCTACGACCACGTTTCCGAGAATCCACGGACCAAAAAAAGTACGTTGCACCGGAGTATGATAAATGAGTCAACCGCATTTTATAAGAGTAAAACATTATGCGACCTAACGTTGAATTTGTTACTGACGTCCATTTTCTTCAAAAATTAACTGTAACATTCGTTTAGTGAACACGCTCTGTGATTGGCTAATGAATCCCCGGTAATGCCGGACGTAATTTAAGCGATACTTTCTAACCCAACGTACGATCTATCACACCATCGATAAGGGACGAAACTTTGCAAAAACTTTGTTGGAAAATGCAACGGAAAACTAGGTCACCGTGTGTCATTACACATCACTGAGCGAAATCACAAGAAAATAACATCGATTCCGTCGACGTAACTGTGCACTATCCATGTCATCTTTCTTTTGTATTATACTGTCGCGAAGGAAGGTTAAAACCGGAAAAAGTGTGAGAAACTTACCCCGTTCTCGATCGTAAAGTCCACACTGAGGGATCACAATCGGCACAACTCGATCGTAGATTCGCTGAAGTCTTTGAGAGTTCACGAAACGTAGTTCATGACCGCAAACCGAAAACGATGTGCGTTCGTTCGCATCTAAAATGCAACTTGAACCGTAGCCCGCGCTTTGGTGACTGCCAAGGAGTCAGAGTGGGGAGCCTCTTCCCCTCACGATAACGTTTCCGGCGAATCGACACCAGGTGGCGGTATAGTCCTGACAGGAATTTGCCGGGCTAGATGTCAAGGTCGTTCTCTACCATAACAATACCCAATCGATATGCATACGATGAAGTAAACAATTTTATCAGCAGGTGGATATGGAATATCACCTGTACAATTAGCAGATGAGATAGCACATTTGTGATTTTAAATTTAGTTGTTACATTTCTAATCCAATTTCCCTGGAACGATCGCGAAACCGTATACGTTCCGGTGTGTACACGTAAAAATGTTACGAATGTGCTCTTTCGATGAAATTTCTGGCAGTTCAATTAGAAAAGATCGATGAATACAGTTAGTTTCAAAACTCTTACGTAGAAGTTTTGAATTCTGCAGAAAATCATGGTAAAGTGTTGGATAATAGGGTTATTATTGCTGGAATGCAATGCCATGTCTGTTTACTGAAAAATCGCAGAGGAGATACAGGCATATCTTGTCTGTAGAAAAATGTACATGAGTGTCCGTACGCATTGTAGAGGGTGCTAATATGTATGGATTTATGACAAAACAAAATATAAATTACGAATTAACTAGTGGCTGGTTTTTAACGGAGTACGACATTCTACTTTGAAAACGTATAAGAAAATGTAAATAAATATAATACAAGATTCAGTTATAACAAATAATATATCTTAGTTGCACGTATGCCAATGATCAGTGTCCAATTTTGTATAATCCAATGTAAAATGATAAAATGTAATACTTTGAAAAAAGTACTAGCAGCGCAGATGAAAACTGAATATATTCCGTTTGTATCAAAACGTTGGTATCGATAGTCTAATCGAATTGATAGAAATGGCTGTGTGGTTTTAAATCTGCCGCCTGTTTTCTAGATACGAGCCATCGTCACCGGATGGCGCGACATGGCGCGATCGGTGCGCCATTCCACTTGCTGTCGGATCGTTCGTGTGGTAAGGGGCAGGGCGGGGTGTTGCTGACGTCACATTCGGCAATGTTCGCCGACACTCGAGTGGCCCGATCTCGCCCGAACGGGTCAATGTCTGAGGAGGCTTCGAAAAATTCGTAGCTGGTGTGGTGTTCCCGTGCTAGGCCAGGAAGAGAAGTCGTCGTTGATCGTCGAGTATCGTTTGATTTTTCCGCGTAAATCAAGCTTGCGACCTTAGACCCTTCCCGCCATTAGGTGCGAGGCGTCGTTTGGTCGTACAGTGGTTTTACGGTCGTCGTAAGCAGAGGTGGGCAACGACGGCGACGACGACCTCCCCTCGAGCGACGTCGACACGGACGACAACAGAACGACAACGACGACGACGACGAAGAAAACGTCCACGTCGGCGTCATCACGGCGTTCGCCGGTTTCCTTGAGTAGTTTTAGCGCCCATCACGGCAAAATGTTGTGCACAAGCCTGGCAAGCCGACGACGACGGGCCTGAGAAGTCGAGAAGCGCGAGGAAGAGTGACGAGCAGTGACGAGATTCGAAGTGTATCAAGAGAGATAGAAAGATTGAGAAAGAGCGGTAGTGGAGGAGGTGAGGCGGTAGCGCTCCCCGCACCCTCCAAAAGCACGATCGCCCGAGTGAGCGAAGGCTGAAGAGAAAAAGACAGAGGACAAGAGGGAGAGGAAGAAAGAGAAAGCAAGAAAGATAGAAAGAGATATAGTCACTGACTACGCCGCTAGGCCGAAAAAGAGAAGCCAAGTGCAGAGAGTCGAGAAAGAAAACTGTAGAGCGCGAGTGGTGGTTCGGCAGGCAGGAAAGGTGGTGTAAGAAAAAATCGACGGCCGTCAAATTCGTGTCGTGGAAATTAGAATCTTTATAATTGACGTCGTTGCCGCTCCCGTGGAAGCCAAAGGCTCGGTGACGTGCATAGGTCGGTAGTGACGAAGAAACCCGAGCCGACAGCCGGATCGTCGTGGAGTTGCGCTATATAGGAAGGCTACCAAGTGCGGCGGTGTGCCTCCACTGGTGAGCGAGTACGAGCCGTTCCAAAAACGTTGACTACCGCCTCCCCTCACGGTAGAGTCCACCGCATACCCCGCGCCCTCGTCAGGTTATTAGGTAGTAGAACCGCGCTTCTCGCTCCGTGATACTCCCTGACAGTGGCAACCGATAGGAAAAAATTGTTGAAAATCGTGTCAATCGAAGTTCAACGCCACCGGCGTTGAATCGTGGCCGCCGGTGGACAACACTGGAACGAGAAGAAAATCGTGTGAAACGTCGCAGTGGAAAATCTGTCGCGCGAAGGTATTTGTGCGAACAGAGTGTAACCCGGTGCGCGCCGTTCCGTCAAGACGAACGTCGATCGCGAGAGTCGCTACCATCGCCACCGCCACCGTCGTCGCGCGAGTGAGCATACTCGAGAGTGTTGTCGACAGTGTGAACATTTTTTCATCCGTCTTATTTCCTTCCACGTTTCTCCTTTTCTACTTCGCTCCACTGGTTAATCCTCTACAATTCTCGCGCAGTTTCCTCTTTCTCGATCTCGCGCGCGCTCTGCTTGCTCGCTGTTCTTCCCTCCCTCCTAACCTCCCTATACCCTCCCGCCCTTCCTTCCTCTCTTTCTCACTCTCACTCTATCTCTATCTATATCTATATATCTCTATCTTTCTCTGTCGTTCTCTCGCCCTCTCTCTCTCTCTCTCTTTCTCTCCCTTCATCCGTCGATCGAGCGCGGCCGTGGCGTAATATAGAAGAACGAAACCGTGCGGACGTGCATGCGTGCGTGCGATGTGATTATCGTTCGTGCTGTCATTGATGTCCGAGGTGGTGTCGACGACGAGGACGACGACGACGCGCTGCTCGGTATCTTCACGTGAGGCGTTCGCGAAGAGGAGGAGGAGGAAGTGGCACGGCCGGCCGAGGCGGCGGCCAGCGGAAGCAGAGGCGGCGTACTCCAGACCTCAGTGCCAGGTGGAGGTGGAGGAGCCGGTCAAGAAGGTATCAGGATGAGCGGCCGACCGAGGACCACCTCCTTCGCCGAGGGCAACAAGCTGCCCACGAATCCGCCCCTGGGTGGCATAAAGATCAGCAGTGAGTACCGTAGGACGTGCCTTAACCTCTAGCATGGCTTTTGCTCGGACTCTCGGCCTTCTCCCCTCCACATTTTCTCTCTTCCCGTACCCTTGCTTCTCTCTTTCTCTCTCTATCTCTATCCCTGTCTCTCCTTCGAGTCTCCCTCCCAGGAATCCCCCTCCTTCTTCTCGACACCCCTCTTGCCGCGCTCTTTCTCTTACCGCCGCGCTCGTTCGCCTGTCCGTCTCCGAATGCAGAGCCGTGCGTCTGCGTGCGAGTGCCTGGGTTAACTCTTGGGAAGGCGATGGAGCGGGTGCCCGACGAAGAGGGTAGGGGGGATAGTTCCTTTTACCCGATGCTGCTTAGATCCATCTTCGTAATTCTTTATTTTCGCGGCTTCTGCTGAATCCGATGTTTACGCCGTACGAACCTTCTTCGTCCGTGTGTTTCCCACTCGAGGTGAGCCCATACTTCGACGCCGTGAAAAACGCGTTGCGACCCGGGAGAATCGTCGCGGACAGGGCAAAATTTGTTTTCACCGTCACTTCCCGATTATCTTTCTTGCGGGTTTTTCTCAAATACTAAGCTGTAGCGCCTAGTGATTTTCGCGTAACGAAATATAAATGACGGTTGTGACAACTGGAATCCCAATAGGAGATAGAATTCTTGATGGTAAACGTTGTATTCAGCCGGTACCGCTACAAAACGTAATTATTTTAACACGTCAGATACCCTGTTCCCATAGTTTATCCCCATTTTGCATGAATAAACTAGATTAGAAAGTTATCAAGTACAAATTGACATTTGATAGATTATCCTAACCTAAATTTAGCTCTAGCATGTTGAATTACTCATAGGGGTTGCATGATCATGAGTTCTATGTGTAAGTGCTATATAAATATTTTATGAAAATCACAGATAATGTCCATAAATTGGTAATAGATAACGTAATGTCATGACTTTTGAAACTGTAATGCAATACGACATCTTCAATGTCAGTTTTTAAGCATTATTAGATTTCGATGCTACTGAGTTACCAAATTTCACTTGAATCGGGTAAAGCAACTGAATTTTGACATTCTTCTTTTTAACATTGTGTTAAAAGCAATAGATCACATTGATTTAGTTATTGGTTCATATTCATATTGTATCCTATGGTACATAATACAATAGGTCCAAGAAAATTGCCATTGCTTCATGGAAATCATTGGTCAAGATAGATGGTGAAAAATAAAGAATGTATTGTGAATGGAACTATGGACCACGTATGATGTTTTCCCATCAACTGTGATTAAGCGAAACTCAAGACTTCTTGTCAGTTCATTTATAAAAGGATGTTACGAGTTAAACCAGGTAGATATGTAAAACACAAGCTTTCAAAATGTTCCTTTATGATCATTAAAGCATACAATCAGATCTGAAAGTTAATTTTATATTCCAACACTACGCGAAATGAGTAAAAAACATAGAACAATGTCTTCTTGCAAACTTTCCCCTTTTAATACTTAATGTTATCAAATATTTATTTATCACACCATATTTGCAAAAGTAACTGAATAAAGTTAAGTACATAGTGGGTTTTAAAACAGATTATAGCAGTGCCTGATAATGTAACGTTACTCATAGGCAAATGTGTGTTCAGGTCAAGTTTCTTTGTCCCTTGAATGTAAAGATCAAATTTCTTGGCTTCATTGTTAAGTGGAATCATGTTTTGCCACGTTTAGAAAAATGATTTCTCATGAGCAGATATCCTTCCGAAATTATCAATTAGTTATGTTGAATTTTTGTGTGTGTGTGTATATACATACATGCATACTTAAATTTTCTCGTGAGTACGTATTTTCTACAAAAAAAATGCGTTAGAAATTCCAAAGCCGTATTGGCGGGTAATAATTTTCAACGAGGGTATCATCTGCTTGAAATTCGGGATACGCCCTTCCAATCCCGTCCAAAATTTCAGGTATACCTTCTTTCCTTGAAGCATAATAAAAGGATCTAGGTTTCTGGAGGGAAAAGGAAAATAGAGACACATGTATCTCCATGCTGCCAACTTTCAAAAAATATAGAAATCTATCGTTCGTATTCGGCTTCTTCGCATTAAAGACGCAATATCGTATTAGATTGAGTATTTATTTACTTTCATACCTACGTACACGTCTGTGTGTTTAATAGTCATCTGGTACTACAAGTTTTATTTGCCTGGGAAGTAATTTAAATCTATTTCAACTGTATTTTAACGGTTAAAAATCGTCTGTTTTATTCATGCTTATCATGCCACAGTCGACAATTGTGATTCTTAAACGAGCATTCGCTATATCATGATCGAGAAGCTCTAAATAAAGAGCCTTCATTTAGGTTCGTGTCAATCGCCATCGTAACGTTGATATTGAATGGCCATGCAGCGAATGCACAAAAGTATATCCTATATACATCGCATTTTTGGCGTGTGTTTAATTTGCGTACGTGCTAACATAACTAATAGCACATGTACGAACTGTGTTCGCAGTCATACGATATGGTAATCGAACGTCAACGTAATTTCGACATTTAAAAGTATACTCGAACATAAATCCATTATTTTTAGGGAAAGCATATGAGATTGAACCTAAGGGAGTTATGTGCAACCTTGGGTGCAGCCGGTAACTTGTTATCTAATCGATTTACATAATTACATAAATGAATCATATACAATTCAAATACAAACCGATTACAGTTGAGTATTAACAATTTTTTTTATAGTTCCGGTTACGCATCAGCAGTATCGATTATACAATGATACCGCTCCTTTACCTTTCGGTCGACTTGAGCGTTAGATGCTTGAATTACCGTTACGAGTGACATCTCACAGTTACTCGGGTTTTTAAACTTCCCCTACGACAGAGTTTAAATGTCTTTTTCTGTATATCGAAGATACTATTCAAATTTTATAGCATTCTAGTGATAGAGTTTGATACTGTCCTATGGGATAGTCCGTCGTAGTTCCGACCTCATCAATTATTCCTCTGCCTTTTTCTTGCTTACAAATTCCACGTGAATAAAACATTTCCCATACGTGCTGGGAAATATCGACCGAAGTGAGTAGACGCGGTTGAAATAATTCTCTGGAACCGACCAGGATCTTTACTTTTCTCGTATTTCTTTAAGACGTGTATACGTTCGTCAGATATCTCCCTTATATTTTGTGAACCTGTAATAACAACGGTAAAATTCGGAATTGCCACGGTTTCTGTGCCGTTCATTACTTCAGGCACCGGGGTTACTGTTATACATGTTTTCTGAAAAGATGAAAACATCTCGCCACGTAGCCATATCATCGAATAATAACTGGCAACGTGTGGCCGGAGTTTGATGACGACACACTGACAACACCACAGTCTCGGGGATTTTGAAAATTTTATACCCTTCGGCAGGGCTGCGAGCGCATCAACTCGAAATGATCGCATGACACATTCATGGTAGCACAGTACGCTCGCTTAGTAAAGTAGGTCAATATCCTGCCGTCACGTTGACGTGCGTCGTTGGGATCGACGAACAAAAGCGAAATAAAATAAAAATTTTCAACCGAATCCACCCAAGTAGGTGATGTCGCCACGCTGTCACCGATAACAGCCTGTTCTCCTGGCTTAATGAAAATTTCAAATTAGCCACGACCGCTAGTGCTCTTCCGTGATGTCGTTGCACGCGTATTGGAAGTACTTTCATTGACAGCGTGTTAATCGAATGCTATTTTCAGAATGCTACATACACATAGGAGATCACGTATATACCGGAAGATGAAAATATATTATACAACTAAAAATATAACAAAGTGCAGCAGGGTTCGAATAAATTTCTGATCGTTAAATATTTTAAACTGTGCGGTAGAAAATAGTTGAATTAAACAATTTGACAGATAAATTATGGGTGAATAAAACTTGGAGAAATTTCAGTTGGGCTAATACAGTATACATTTAATATTGATACATTTTTCACTGCTTTCTCGTAAAATGTTTGTATTAAACCATGATGGTTGTTTACGCTGTAAAAGGGTCGATCACGTTACCGGCTCACGTGTTACAAAGTGGGTCAGTAAGCCCCTATAATATTAAATTCCTTGTGGCGTAGGTGGCACGCAAATTTTTACAATTGGTCTTTTTCATTTGATTCTCTCCGATTACAATTCGTCACCAATCATTTCGTTTGCTTCCAAAATCGTTGCATGGGTGGAACATTCTGGTGTTCGAGTCTGATATAGAAAAATCGATCGATGTCGAATAAATTATAGGCTACAGAACTGTCACATAGATTTTACTGTCCGGAGAACCCAGTTGCAAAATGCAAAATATTCCAGAACGATCAGTAAACCGGATGAACGATAATTTCCCGATAACTTCGTATATCGCAGACGTTATTCGACAAGAATAACGGATCATGGCGATCGATCGGATTTATAAATAATCGCACGTGATAGCCGATGAAGTAATTACGTATCGATATCTCGCGGTTGCCAGGCAGAGCGGAGACAACGGTAGTGTCGTTCCTCTTCGCCCGTCAAGGATCGATTATCCTTACGGTGGGGTTGTTCTGACCCGAATTAAGTTCATCCTAAATAACTTCAAGCGTGATCGTTTTACATATTCGTGCAATCCAGACTGAATATTTTCAGTTCCTAAATTTCGATCATTATACGATTATGTATACATATACTAATATCACAGAGTGATACATTACAAATGATACGAATGAACTTGAAATAATTTTTTCTACAATATAGTTCAATTTTTTAAAATAAACTTTGCTATTCTCAGATATTACGTGTATGAATAAAAATCAGCTGTCTAATTAGTTGTTAGATCATAATGTTGATTATTAAGAATGAACTGAACACTGTTTAGTGTTATGCTGGTGATTTTCTTGAGTCGAAGGGCATCTCTAAAAATCTGCATCACCTACATCTTTGATACAGCTGCAGCATATTCAGTGCCAACTCATTCCTTACAGTGAATAGGTGAATTTTTCAATTTTGTGTTCCGCATGTGAATACGATGACAGTGTAAAAGTCACTTAAATTTATTGTATAACAGTCGGGTTTTACTAAAATACGTGCGCGGTTCGCCGGCATACGTGAGTAGCACTTGTAAAATAAGGAAAATCGTATTGCCGTTGATGTGATTATTATCCGAACTAGAAGTTTTAATCTACTTGATAACAGGAAGTGATCATTACAACGCGTAGTGCTTCCATTAGCTTAATTCTAGTTTTTTATTTTTAATTAGCCGTTTCTTGTTACTCTGCACGAGTGTTAATATTTCTACACAATTAATTTATTAGACGAAAACATTTCGGAATGACAAAATCGATGAATCTTCTTCGTTAAAATTAGGCATATTGCGTGGAATTCACGTACAAACGTTGGCTAGTAGGTGGAGACATCGTGATTGTGTTTACTCCGACTTGAACGTCACGATACGATCTTCGAACTTTTAGGAAAATTCTTAGTATATCGGGTGTGATAAGCAGTGTTCTTTGTGACCGAACGCCAATGGTATTCTTTTGTCAATTATACGCAGTACCGTACACATATAGAACACGTGAACGATTTAAATTCTTCGTGTAAATACGTACACTGATACAAGAACAATCGGGTCTACTATCTTTCAGCAAATAAACATTAAAAAGTAACGTAATAAAACCATCCGTCTACTGCTACCGTTACAAAGTTCTAGCCTCATTATGGTTTTACGTATGTAATCTTTTAATATAGTATTTCTCGTAGAATATCCTTCTATACATTTTTCTTTAAATAGCGTCGAGATAGTATAACATCCCGTCTATAAATTCTGTATTTTTAAAGTATCAATGCTGCGCCACAGACGTTATTATAAACGGTTATATTTATTAAACATTTTTCACGAGACAATCGCCATTTAAAACATACGTCGCAACAAATTACATATTATTAACGTTATCCTTATCATCTGGACTTATCTCTATCGTACATGAGTATTTTATTTTGCACGATTTACGTGCCACGATATAAGTATCATTTTGGCGAAAGCTTCGCGCTTATGTTGACTCTGTTTCTGATTAATTTCGGAACTACTTCGGGAACATTTGTAACGCTTCGTTGCATTGGTCAGTTTTGAGCGTAAGCCAGCACATTGTTTACGCAATTACGTGCGTAACTACGGGCGTAAAGAACGAGGAGAGTTCAAAGTGTCGTATAACCGCGGAATTTGTCGTCACTTTGGTTCGTTAGGAGGAGCGACGGTGGTATTTTTCTCCATCTCTTTTTCTTTCTCCCACTTCCGCCGACTGTCACGTTGTGTGTTATCGATCGAAGCACTTTTATAATATTCCTCAATCTCGGAACTTGCCGTGTTTTCTGCAATCGTATATCAAAAACTTTACCGTTTCCGTAATCATTACAGAGTCGGTCGGTCTATATTTTCGTTGGAATGTTCATTATTAACAATACTTTTTTTATTGCTTCACTTTTATTAACTAGCCTTTTTGCTACATGTTACATTTTCGTGTATCGGGCACCATATTATTTAGTATACATTTTTTACGTTTCGTCCATATGTGAAATATGAGAGACAAGCGTAATGAACGGTTACATTATACATATGTATACTCCTAGATAATACAAGCGAAACTGCAGCACGCGTATTGATTTCAGTTCGAACCATCTTCCGAGTAAACAAGCATGCCACGATAAACACGTTAAATACCTGTTTATATTAATTAGTAATTTCCGAATAATATAGCTATTGAAATGTAAGAGTTCACATTCGAAACCTTGATTCCACTATTTATGAAAGAAATCTTACATGCAACCGACGCATGCAGAATAAACCGTTTTTATCTACCGCGATACGAACACCAGTTGCGTTATATAATTAACTTTTATGTATCATTGAAACTGCACTCGATAAATTAATTAACATATTATACGTAATTATTCTACTAGATCGTGACGGTGGGACTATAGCTATCGGTGAAAGATGTTTATCGCGTGAATAAAGATAGATTTTCCATTCCCTGTGAAAATTTCGATAGAAGCCAAACGTTGGAACGTATATTGAATTTGAAACAAGTGTAATCACCACGGGTACGATGTACAAAGTTTATACGAAACGTTCGATGGCAAAGAAAGAAGGAACGTATGCCCAGAATTTGAAGGATAATGGACGCAAATCAACCGCGTATTTTCGGAAATTAATAATGCGAATTCTGGTAGCAGGCCAAGCCTAGGGCGGATTACGCCTTGTTTTTCTCGTCTCAAGGTCAGCACCGACGTTGCGTTAAGAGAGCCGACGAGAGACACCTCGTTAACCCTCCGTGTCCCGCCTCTTTCTTCTTCTCCTGACACACTTTGTCACTGACTTTTCCACGAACGTAGCTGTACTTCAGGAGCTCCCTGGAAAGATGCCCCCCTCGACGTATACGAGACTGAAAACTGTCTCTGACCCCGGAAGAACTGGCGGTGCAAGTAAAAAAGTAGACAAAGACAAAGGATGACCAGGAATGATAATGGCTCTCCCAGATAAAGACCTGTTTGTGAGCGTAACACTGCGTAGGGCTTGTATGTAGGTACGTGTAAGTTGGGCGGCTATTCTTTTGACATACGCTCCCAAAGTGTTGACTCGAGGAAAGTTTTCACGTATTGTTTTGAAGCGATATAGTGGATTAGCTTTTACAGGGTGATTGTACGGTTCTTTTTGATTATCGGAACGCCCAGATCCGATATCGATTTATCCTTCGGAGAACGGGCGAATAACTTTCATTTCCTCTCTTTAAATCAATTTAGTTCGATCGAATTACTGAGTTACTCTGTTAAAACTTCATTCGCGTTGTTCTTAACGACCCGTGTAGTGAAAACGGTATCTTTTCGTTTTTAAATGGTGTCTTGGTAATTAAAATATCAATTTTCGATATACCTTGAGAATTATAATACAATAGTCTTTTTAGATAAACGATAGTGGACGCATAGGAATCTTTCCAAGCTGAACACTCGACACATCTCCATGTCAGTTAATATGCTAGCGTTCAAATAGTGCTATATGTATCCATATATTCCAATGGTATTATCAGCAGATATTGATCAGACAGTACTTTGGTATTCAGTGACCACATCATTGTAGATACTTCGTCTTTCCATATTCCCCGCTAAAACCGTTTCATTTAAAGAGCTTGTAATTATTTATTGGCTCCAACATCGATTTATGTCCTTGATTAAATCCACCAGAACCGAAAATTTCGAAGCATCATCTACATAAAATACATCCTCTAATTATAGTATCAGCAGATGGAATATATTAATAGTTAGACGTTTTTTGTATATTTTGTATCGATTGACAGTAGTTTGAAGTGCAAAGTACGAAAAAGCAGGAAATTTGTGGCTTGTTGTCTATGTGATTGATTTACTTACAAAAATTAATGTTCGATTAAATAATGTTTTTGACCTCTCTATTGCTACTACCCAGAAGAGGGTAGCCCCAAATGGAACATGTTCTTTTAAATGGTATTGATCACACCAGCGACTCTTTTATAGCAGCTATGGAATTGGCCGACAGCAAATGTGAGTTTTGGTACTTAAAAGTTTCAGTAGGAGTATGCACATGGCTTATAATTTTGTCCATCCGTCAATGAAATACATATCGTAACTATATGCCGACCCAATGATATATGTGACTCTTATAAATACACGAATGGTATTCTTCAAATAATTTTCCTCTATCTAAACTAACAAAACTGTAAACCAATTTATCGTTTCTTCTTCCTGGATTAGAGTACATATTCTGAATAACAGAAACACTCCTTTACTCTGTAATTGGTTCATCTAGAGAAAATAATGTTAGAGATATGATGGTGTGCGAATTTATAAGAGTTGCCGTGGCTAGTGTGCAACCGTAGCAGCAATTATCCCCGGAGACCGCGCCTAACTGTAGATCCATCGTTGCCGCTAAAAATCGCCCATATGAACTAGGCCTTAGTGAAACTCGACGAACCGCAGAATCAGATTTTACCAAGTAACGGATGTTGTTGTGGCATCAGCTGTAACTATTGTACGCGTATGTTCTAGTTCTATTTGCCAGGTAGCAAGCTGTAGACCTTGACTGTGAGTCTGACAAGGTTAAAGTTGAGCGAACTATTGGAGTATTCACACCGAGAAAGCTCTCGGTGTGCAATTAGAAGCTCTCCCGACCGCGTTTAGTTCGACGTCGACCGAGGAGGTACGCGCGGTTGCCAATTTGAAATTCTATTTAAACTCTTTAATCAAGATCGATGTGTTCCCGGGTTGCAATTTTTCCGTACCATGGACTAAATAACGGTCGCACCTAAGAAGGAGCGTTTGATCGGTTCTCCCCTGGTATGGTTTTGCGCCTACGGTGGAATTTTCTTAAACGACGTGCCACCGAAAGCGGCGGCGCCACTTCTCTGCATTAGGTGGCGCCCTCAGTTCAACTAACTGCGCGAGTCTCTCGGTCAGTAAAGCAGAACATGCGAACGCATTCGCGAGCGACACGACCCAGGTTCTGGTCTCGTCGCACTCCGGTCGTTTCAACTTCCGCGAAAACTTGCATGTTTCGTGGGTAATCGATAATGCGAGATACTTTGTCGTCTTCACGTAACGTGACATTTTAACATGGTACATTTCGATGCCCCGCTGATTATTGTCACGATAGAATTTTTAATTAAACTGGAGACGGATGATTATGAAATACGTAATGTGTAAAGTCATTATTGAAATTACTGTTTAAATTACTTTTTAAAATAGTAGTTATACGGAATATGGAAATGTGCGGGTTGTTGTTAAATTCTTGGAAAAGAACAGATTTTCAGTATTTCAATAGTATGATTTTACTCTGTACCAGAGTTCGTAAATGGTTAAAGTGAAAAATGGTACTACTTGCTGTTACCAGGGCGATCTTACAACTGTCACAAATAAACTAGCAGATTATACATTCCTGTTCGTGGAAGAATTTTTCCAAATCAATACGATCGATCCATTCCTTCGGGGTGATTATAAATTTCTATATTTTAATATCCTCCCCGAGTTTCCCCGTTGGATTCGGTGATCTTCAGGAATTCCCTCTATTTTAAGGAGACCGCCAGGATTGTGGCGTACATGTATCCAGATGTTAAGCACGTGTCGCCAAAGATTATAAGTAGGGTCAGAAAATAGAATGATACGTATAAGAAGTTCCTTCGTGTATCAGACCGATGATAGACGTTTTCGTCGTTTCGCCGTCGTGAATTCTAAGTAAAGTCCCGCGTTATTGGATTCATGGTTTCAACGCCTGCGATCTGACCGAGAATCTGACCGTAGTTATTTGTACGAACATCTGGTCCACGCTTCATTGATCTGTCATCGTCGACAAGGAATCAGCTGTTCATGTTCTGCTTCCCAATGCCCCGCGGTTCACTCTCATTCTATTGGACACGCTGACAAAGGTGTCCTTGATAGTTATACACTCGCGGACAAAAGTTTAGAAACAAATTCTACGGATCCACACGTTCTTCAGGAATCACCGGAATGCAGTTCTAGTCGGTTAGAATTAAACTTTATTGATTTTGAACGGTGAAATATGGAATAATACATAATAGAATGTGTGAAAGTACTTTTTGATTTGGGGATGATTTAATATAGTCGGGTTTTAATTTCTTTAGTATCAAAATGTATATCCTGAATTAGAAAATCATGTTTACTAAGATTGATGCATCTCTGTAGATTACGTTCGAAGTTTTGTCGGTTAGTGTATGTCTACCCTTTCCTCATTCATACAACATTCTGAACCCCGTTAACCCGATCTACGTCAGAACTATTATCCACCATAATTTATTATCCCTGAATGATTTCAAATTAAACTCGTCTTCGACCTTGCTCTTATCGATTTTAGTAAATAGCAAACTCTTATCCGGTATAATCTGGTAATGTATCTATGTATCCGTGTATCTATATATCCTATTTGTGAGCCGTGTTTCATTATCAATTTTCGTAACAGTTCGCTAGAAAGCTCCTTCACCGTCGTCACCGTACTTTTATTTTTCCTATCGGAACCAGTCCGCTGTCCCGAAAGCAAAGTCACTTATCAGACATGAGGCAAGCAGCGTTATCGTATTTTCGATACCGGCAATTGATATTTTGCAAGTCGCTCATTGAAAATTCACGGATGCGTAATTCATTGTTCGGCGGATCGGTGAATTTTCACTGGAAACAACGCCGCAGCGAAACGCATCGTACGACAGCTTATTCGGCGAAGAAGACACGATCGGTTGACACGTGAGCATGTCCGTACACGTGACATCGTCCAGTGACGTCGTCGATCGTACGTTGAGATTTCGCTCGACAGTTTTTCGTCGTCTACGTGACGGACCGCGGAACGTCGTACCTACCGTGCTTCTGGTAATCCTTGGAATCCTTATATGTGGTGTCCTGACATAACGAACAATCCGGGGTTAAAACTCACCTTTCTGGGTGAAAGAGCAACAGAGGAAACGAGAAAGATATCTAGAGGAGGAAAGGGACAAAGGGAGGAGAGAGAGAAATGTTTTCAACGCGGTTAGTAGGTACATGTTCTGTTCGTCTGGTGACCGGTCGATACTCAGTCCTCATTGGCCGATGCAATTGGATTCTGGGATTCTCATCGACTTTTATATTTCGAATGCAAATTCGACAGCATATAAACTGGACTTTCTCGTCGTCGACTTGAAAATCACTTTGAATCGCGACGACTTAATCCGGGCGAATCCGTGAATTCATGCATAGTCATGTTTCAAGTGAACTTTCGTTAAGCAGTCGTAATTCTAATTTCGTGGGTAGTATCCGTGGATTTTAGTAGCGATAACAATTTATAGGTGAAACTTCCTGGTGTTTGGTAGTAATACGATCAATCGTGTCCTCGATGCCCGTCTAAATGCACAGACCCTTTATGAAAAGTTTATCCTATGAATAGAGGGCGAAAATTACGCTCTTCTTTTATGTTTCTCAATTACGTGATATCGATATTATCGTAGGTGTACTCGAGTGAATGTACTCGTCTGGAGATGTCTAGACGCTTTTTAACGCGCGTTCAATTCAGCCAAGAAACGGACTAAAAGCGTGATTCTGGATACAGGTCGGTCAGATTAGACATGAAACTAACGAATCAAGAGTTAAGGTCTTGACTCGGGCCAAGTACAAGAGTTCCCGACTGGTAGACCTGAACTACTCTTTTCCGGAAGAATTAGATCGAGGTTTTCGGGGTATTCAAACGGCATTAAATCCGCATATTTCCCCCAAACTATGGTGATATTCTTGTAGGGGACGTCCACCCGAGTAATTTAAGCCTAACTACGAGAAGATCCATCAAGCCAATCGCGAGATATTTTGATCTAAAAAGTCGAGGTTTTTGTAAGAAACGTCGTCTTCTTCCTCTCCTCCTTCTCCATCTCCATGTTCAGCCTGTCACGCAGCCCGGTGTCAAACCCTAACATATGTTTCATACTATGCGAGATAATTTTTCTGCCGATAACGTAGATTTTATATATGTAGTATATGAAATTTCCTCTCACACACATCCAGATTGTTAACATATTAAATTAGAAATGTTTGTTACGTTACGTTTTTGACATCAAGCTTCGTAAAATTAAGGGTCAGAATGCGTATTCGAAACATATTCGATCATTTTTATATCTTGAAAATTGCGCGAATGGCGAGCGATGTATGAAAATCGCGAAAAATCGTCAAATTATGACAGTTTTTTGGTCGGCATTCGCTGAATTTTTGAGATAGCGATCTGAAACTGGTACCATTGTTTTAGTTAGGAAATTCTACGCCAGAACAATGTATAATAGTTGTACTTTTCGAAAATTTAATTTTTCGCAAAAATCTGAAGGGGGTAGGTCAGGATTTTTTGCAATTTTTGTAAATCGCCTGCCATTTCCACAATTTTTGAGCTATTAAAATGATCCTGGGCGTTTTGGACGCGGAATCCGAAGCCGAATAAGATGCAGAAAGAATCAGATCGATATCTAAAAAATTGTAGAAATGGCAAGCGATTTACGAAAATCGCGAAAAATCCTGACCTACCCCCTTCAGATTTTTGCGAAAAATTAAATTTTCGAAAAGTACAACTATTATACGTTGTTCTACCGTAGAATTTCCTAACTTAAACAATGGTACAAGTTTCAGACGGCTATCTCAAAAATTGAGCGAATGCCAACTAAAAAACTGGTTGAATTTGACGATTTTTCGCGATATTGGTGATTCCTTCGTCGTTTCCGGCATGTTTGAGATATCAAAATGACCCGGGACGTATTGGAAGCGGAATCCGATGCCGAATAAGACAGTGAAAGAATCAAGTCGATATCAAAAAATTTGCGGAAATGACAAAGGAAATACGAAAATCGCGAAAAAGCGTCAAATTCAAGCAGTTTTTTGGTCGGCATTCGCTCAATTTTTGAGATAGCGATCTGAGACTTGTACCATTGTTTAAGTTAGGAAATTCTACGGCAGATCAATGTATAATAGTTGTACTTTTCGAAAATTTAATTTTTCGCAAAAATCTGAAGGGGGTAGGTCAGGATTTTTCGCGATTTTCGTAAATCGCTTGCCATTTCCACAATTTTTGAGATATTAAAATGATTCTTTCACTGGCTTATTCGGCTTCGCATTCCGCGTTCAAAACGGCCCGGATCATTTTAATATCTCAAAAATTGCGGAAATGGCAAGCGATTTACGAAAATCGCAAAAAATCCTGACCTACCCCCTTCAGATTTTTGCGAAAAATGAAATTTTCGAAAAGTACAACTATTATATGTTGATCTGCCGTAGAATTTCCCAACTAAAGCAATGGTACAAGTTTCAGACGGCTATCTCAACAATTGAGCGAATGCCGTTCAAAAAACCGCCTGAATTTGAGGATTTTTCACGATTTTCGTAATTTGCTCGCCATTTCCACAATGATTGAGATATTAAAACGATCCGGGACGTGTTGGACGCGGAATTCGAAGCCCAATAAGACAGTGAAAGATTCAGGTCGATATCTAAAAATTTGCGGAAATGACGAAAGAATCCACAAAAAGCATCGAAAATGCAAAGCTATGGGCCAAGTACAAGAGAATGTTACATTGGAATAGGTTGCTCATTAACATAAACTGCATTTTACAGAGTCAAACTTGCTCACATTTGATTGATTTCAAATCCTGTGTAAAATGCAGTTTATGTTAATGAGCAACCAATTCCAATGTATCATTCTCTTGTACTTGGCCCAGAGCTTTGCATTTTCGATGCTTTTTGTGGATTAATTGTACGGGGGAAGTCACGCGGTCATTGATCTGTGTAGAAAGAAAAGCGATGTCATTTCGTATAAAGATTGAGAATTGAGTTCATTTCGTCAGATATTAGTACTTCCACTTTGCTATCGTATAAAAATCATTAGATTTTGTTCATTAAATAGGAGAATTCAATTCCGTCGTTATTCACAACGAGTGGCAGTCATTATTTACTGTATACCGCTTCTAATGAATCTCAAAACTTGAGGCAATTCATCTCGAAAATTGGCGGAATAATTGAGACACGTATCGTCGTCGATTAAGCGCGAGAATTATTGCTAGAAAAACACAGCGATCGACGAATTCGTCGCGGGACACCATTATTAATGTATTTTGTTTATTGCCATGTGTAAATTGCGAAATAAACGAATTGTCTTCGAGCGTTAATTCCACGTCGCGTGGTCATGTAACGTGCGAAGTAGTGATTGTGTTCGTTTGGTTTACGTGCTAACGCATGACTCGTGGTACCGCATTATGGCAATTAACATATCCCATTGTCCGACGAATGATCAGAGAGTCGCGAGATAGCGATCTCTGCTGTTGACTGTTCAAACTGAAGGTTCTTCCTTGTGCAGCCGTTCGATCAATACAATTTTCGATCGTCGGTAAAGCAGACGTATTTGAATTATTTATCCTTATTTACTTAGACGCTTATCGATGTAGTGAGTATAGAAATTTCAGTGAAATTATTTTATATTTCATTTACGAATTGCGTGTCTTTATCGAATTACATTTGTTTGAGAAACGGATAAAGGTTGGTACGAAATGTGAAAAACAAATTTTACTCGAATATCATGATTGATATTTTCATATTTTCTCCTCTCACAACAATGATCGAGTGGGTACAGTCTGATAATTCGGAAGCAGTCTCCGAGTCGGAGATAAATATAAAACTGAAAAATTACTTTTTTGAATGAACGAATTTTTAAATAGATTCTGTGAGAGACACTGATTATAATACTTGTGTCACTTCTGTTTTTTTCTGTTGAACAAAATTTTAACGTGCATTTATCTATGGTATAAATCCGTTATCAGATTTTGATTGGCAATTTTTCGTGACCATGCAAAACACTATGCGGTTGCGAGAGGAACACGAGTTATTTTTGCGTCCATAGCCGCGGGGAAAACAACTGGTTCGTTCTATTAATAGTTATGGCGTTATCACCATTTTTGCCAGCTTTCTGCCAGACAGCACAACGATCAAAAGAAAGAATAAATCATAGAACGCTCGATTAAAATCCAATCCATTTTATCGGCTCGTAGTTATTGAAATACCTGGGTATTTAAAACGAAATAAAAGCTTCCGCGTTTTTGTATGCCACATAAATAATCCATTTTTCGTTTACACGTACCTGTGCCCGTTTCAGCAAGTGCTTCCGATAGTCATCAATTTTATTCGAACCTTTTTATCGTTCAATACAAACGACTCAAATGCAGATAACAAATCGATCTGTCGAAATTCCTACTGTAATACATATTTCGTATGCCATTTTTTTCCATACTAAAATTCTATTGAACAAAGGCAGCTGAATTTCGCTTGATACGATAAACTACTTATTTATCGTTATTTCATTGTTACAGTAAGTAATTATTATCGATGTGAAATAAATTACTTTCGGTAGTACCATGCAGATTTGCGTATCAAATGTTTGCAGTTCGCTTCGGTATGCATTAACATAACGATACACCGCAGACTGTTTGAGTCAACGTAAATACTATAAAATGCTTTTATTAACTTTGTATTTATCTTACACCGGTCTTACGTTCGTTGGCAATAGCAATTCCCTGATATTTATATCTCCCGATGTCTGAAAAAAGATGCAGTATCCCTGGTGACGATTTTGCGTTGGCCAGTGATCAAAAACATCTAAATGCAACGACGTCACTGCTGACGTTGTCCGTTCAGGTCAATTAATAATTCTTCCCAACAGTGACGACACTGCCCGAGGATACTCTTCTTTTGCCAATTCGCTGATCATATGTATATACATTCGACTACGCGTTACGTACAAGCGCATTGCAGGAGTTTAAACGTTTAAGAAATACTTCATCTTTTAAATTTATTTTCTGAAAAGATGACTACCTGTTGGCATATGATGTTTTATAGGTTTCATGTGTGCGTTACCCCCTATCGCTTGTGACTAGTCCCATGAAAATCCATCGTTTCCAGATCGTGACCTTCCCTTGTTAGATAAGGTGAACGGCATTCGATATGATATTTTTATTGCGAAAGCTATATTTATGCGACTTCAGATTATTTTTTACGTCGCGCAGACGTTTACTTTGAAATCTTTTATTTTACGTACTGTTATAGGTGTCCTTGTATACACGCAGAAGTTCATCATTCATAAGTTACAATAACTATAGTATTTGTTTTCCTCTAAAAAGAACAAATAAATTTTTTAAACAGTGTTTTCCATATAATTTCACTTTATGTTTTTATATCAATGAATCATTCCGTCGCATATAGAGCTATTCATTTAGAAACTATCTTAGCAGGTGTGGATTAAATAAAATACTATCGCAGACTTCACGAATGATTAATGATCCGGGGTTAACATTTGATGCATTGTTTTGTAAACTATTTTCTAAATAGATCAGCATAGCCGTCGTGCTAGAAAATTTGAACTTTGTTCCAACGTAAGACGGTCGATTTATCAGAATCGTCCGGAGATTAGGATTGATCTAGAAAAATTGTCTTCTGACGATTGTGGCGCGCAACCTCGATGATCTCAACTATCTGTCAATCGGGATCGATTCCGTTGATCCAGATTTTCACGTAACGACGTCTTCGTGATAATCAATAAGATTAAAAGCGTCGATTAAGTTTTTATCTATTTACTGATAAAGGTATAAGGACAAACCGTTGTCTCCTTTTGAAGAACTTCAATCACCCGACATATAAATTCCTAGCGAACATGTTTATCAATCTTGAAAATTCACGATCCAAATGATTCGAACGTGGGCGTATAATCAATGTTAAGCGTTCATTGACGTCAGCGCAAGAATATCCAAAAAAGCGTTTCTGTAAACTCGAAAGTCGTTGGTTTTTAGGTGAAAAAAATAACGCGACAGACAACTTCCAGTCAAAGATCAAAGGAAACTGGTCCGCGGTTAGGTACTTGCTCTCAAGTCATCACATCGGTTGAAGTACCTGCTGGTCGAAATACAAATATCTCGTCTGAGAAGTAATGCACCCAAATATCCTCGTTTCCAAGGAAAAAAAATAAACATTTTGTCGTGTCATGATGAATACACTGTCGTACCACTTCCAGGTAAAGATCAGAGAAAATAGGTTGCGAAGTCTCTTGTTCCCAGAGTGTTTGGTACAATGAAGTTCGATCGTGCTTTGTGCAATTTCTAGAAGATCCGATCTCGCCTTGTCTTCTGGACCGGGAAGGCTGCCAAATTGCTTTTTAGAATCGTGATACACGACCGGGGGGTGAAGTTATTCTTTCATCGAGCGAAGCAGGTAAATGCACGAGAAGCAGTGTTTTCAGAACACGGTCGTCAATTAAGCGGACGAATTTTCTAAAAAAACCAACAGTTCCGCGAGTCGTTCCAACGGTTCTACGATCCATGAAGTCACTCGAGTTTGCGGAAATTCTTTCCGCGTCACGGAGCATTTATTTATATTTTTTTATCATGCTACATGATGAATGACTGGAATTACGTATCCGTGATCGAAGTGCGAACGTATCTTCATTTTCCAAGAATCTCCAGGATCGTGGACGATAATCAACGATTATTTTCTAATTCGTTTCTTTATCCCTGTTGTAAAAACGTGATACGTACATACCGCGAGACATTTCAATTTCTTACGTGTAAACGATGTATTTCGTTGCTTCGACACATACATGCGTATGATAATTACTCATCGATAACCACTTTCTACGACTTATCGTGCATACTTGAGCGTTCCAGAGAAAGACGTGTTACGAAAGTCACTGTAGTCACGTACAGGGAACATCGGACATCTCGTTGTTATACCTTACGTCAAGGTAACTTCCGTTGACGCGAGTTTCCGTTTACTGCTACCAAAAACATCCGCGAATTATTATGGCGAACGTCCTTTGGTGTTGGAATGTAGGCTGTCCATGTATGTGTGTATGTGTCAGTTGAATGACATTCCATTACCCTGATTTAACACTAGGTTTACGGGACCCGTCAATTTGACGGATTTCAAACTTTGAAATGAAACACGCAATTAACCATAGCATTAATCTTAACTATTTTGCATCGTAAATTTATAATTTCATTTAAAGAGTTTATACGCACAATTATTATTTTCCTAAGCTTTATAAATTTTGAAAATTATACCTTGTATACCTATTTCTACGGAACCCGTCAATTTGACGGGTTAGCTGATTGCGTCAACAATCCTTATTATTTGCTTCGCTTGTAAAATTATACCTCCAATAGCAAATATAAGACTGAAAGAAAGGTCTAAGACCCCCCCCCCCAACTTATAATCTCAATAGCGCTTCGATAACGAATTGTGTAGCCCGGGTGTCAAATCCTCGCGTTATTCGAAACTCAAAGCGTGCAGCAGACTAAATGTCGTATCGAAAATAATAACGTAATAACTTAATAAAAAATTTGACTTATTAGTATTTTATTTTTACGCGAAGCCTTATATCGTTAAACTCAGATTTAGTTTAAATAAATTGATTTTTTAAAAATAAATACGTATTTTCATCCACCCGTCAATTTGACGGATGCTCGTAGAGATAGGTATATAAGAAACGCCCGTAAACCTAGTGTTAATGAATATTTCACTCTGTACGTGTTTGCATTCGTCTCTATATACGGTCGTTTATCCGATGACATCGCAGCATCAAAAAATCATTTGTTTATTATATAGTTATCTGTACCGCGGTCAAAAAAAAATAATGCTCGAACTGCTTTCGTCAAAAATTTATAATGACGCACAGAGATAATGAGTATTCGTGTCGTGTAATTACATTCCACGTCATTCAAATCTCTGTATTAAATTCGAGAAAGTTCCAGACAGGAAGAATGTTTCTACAGGATGCGATGTGGTTGTGGCGAGCCACGCTCAGTCCTGACCCTGAGAGTCCAAGTTATTGATTATACAGAAACACCGTAATTTCGCTTTACTTTTGCCCGTAATACCCTATTATTAGGCACGTATCTATGAGATATTAAAGAAACGAGTAGCATTCGATAATGGAATCACTGTGGAAATCTGACTTCCGATACAACTCGTATGAGAGAATTAGAATTTTCACCTGGCAATGTTTATAAATCCAATCAGTTTTTGTCGAAAAGTAGGCCTTCATCATACTTTAATGAAACATAGATTTTTTTTTTTAATTCACAAGTTTATAAGAGTCTGCCTCGATCGACCTTTACACCTTTAGAAATCTCTTACGGAAGAGGAAAAATAACTTTTTGCTTGTTTTTATACGTGAACATTATTACAGACTCATTAAGACCTGTTCGACTTTATAAGGATTACGTTCTGCACACCACTTTGTTCGTAAACGTTCATTACCAATTGCTAATTGGAGCATAAGGACTCTTTGTGTGAAAGATAGATCAGCCTTTATATTAACGTCCTTTTGTTGACTTCCTTAAGTTAAAAAAAATAAAATAAACATTATCGATCCGTAACTTACGTCCTACTCGGGAACATTTTATTAGAACAATGTCACAGTACTTCATGGTTCATCCTATTTTCGTCTCCATTCTCTTCGTACACTAATTTCAAACGGCGATTAATTATTGCGACTACCCTTTGAAACACTTATCTACCACTCACTATGCCTCTTTCTTGTTCCTTCGAAGAGACCTGGAAGTCAGCCAGCATCATACCGACCTGCACCCGATGACGACATTATCTCAAATCTAGATTAGTGTGAACGAACTCGTCTCTGCCCTGTTTCGTTCCACGTAAAATGTATCTGATTTTCCGTTACTCGAAACGCGTTTACGACCAACCATCGTACAAGTGTCTTAACACGCTAAACACTGTTCAAGTTTCAAAAGTGTCACTTACAGAGTATTATCAATTTTTTTTAAAAAACGTCGTACCCATTTTTTGTTGGAACTTTCGACGCTACGGAAATTACAGCGTTGGTATCTCATGTCAGCGAAATCTGGATCTCTTTTATAAAAATCATCTCGAACTTGAAGTGTGCTATACGTACACCGCTCGAGATACGACTGATAAGAAAACTTTTGGGGGTCCAGTAATTACACCGTCCGAGCGTGAAACGTGATTTCCCAATTAGAATTCAGAACAGCTCGGTTGGCTGTTTTTAAATAATTTTTGAAAATCGCGCGTTCATGCACAGATCAAAAGTTGACTTATCTACCGATAATATGTGTGTTTTGTTGCGTGGATGCGCTCGAGGCACGACGTTTCCTAAAAATCGTCGTGCGTGCGTGTGCATTTCGAAATTGAGAGAAAAAGGGGAACAGATAAATCATCGTTAAACGTTCTTGCGTCAGATCATTTTCTACATCCTCGTCGGTCGAAGTGTATCAGTACAACAAGAATAACTGTTCGATGTACGACCAATCTATTTATACGGTCGATCAGCTGCGCGGTCTGGTCATAACTCAATTGCGTGTTTTTTTTTTACGATCGCTCGATACCTTACGCATGTACATACATTTTTACACATTCTCATCTACGAATGGTATTTCCACAGTTCTGGGAAACAGTGGTCCGGTGTAAACATTAGAACAACATTCCTAAAACTTGGGAAATATCCCTAGAACTATACGAGCATTGACTCATGAAAAAATGTTTAGTTTGATTTCCAAAAAGTTCAGCATTAATTACCTGTTAGAGTTCCAATTTGAGGAATTTGAAACAAGTGGTGTCGAGTCATTGTTGGATGACTAAGCTCTAAATAGCTTAATTTTGTTTTGCAATTGAGTTTTTGCACGTGTTGTTTATAAAAATGGTTCAATATCGGTGTACGTACTTTGCAGGGGAATTTAAAGGTCCCTTTGTACGCGAATTACACAGGTAATGGATCGTGTAATAACAAATGTAAATAGTGCGAGTACTTTGATGTTATCTTATAAATAGATCGCTTTGGAGAATTGGAGGAAAAGATCTATTACCGTGTCCATTGCTGTAGGTTAACTGGCATAGGGTATAGGTCGGCAGTCTTCAAAGGGATTGTTTCGAGTTCAATTCGTCATATCCGCGTGTAGAATGCAACGATTTCATTAGACGCAACGTCCGTTGATATTCAAATCAAGTATTGAAGGATGATCGTTCATTACTCACACAGCGTCTGGATATTCTTTTTAGTGTCGATAGAAGTTTCGTAGAATTGATCCGTCATTGTGACGATTAATTCCAAATAAATTTCAGCCGCGTTAGAACCTTTAACGTTGATAAATTAACTGATTGACGACTGGGAGATTATCTGCTGCAGTGTACAATCTGTCGCAAAATTGATCGATCGACATTTACGATCCTACAAAAATAAGGTATTTTATTACGAAACCTTTTCTAATATACAAAGTTTTGTCATTGTTCTAATTTCGAGAGAGTAATTAATAGAATTCGTATTTTAAAATTTTATATAAATTCTCACATGAAAATTCACATTATATTTGAAATCGATCGTTTTATATGGAACATGTGAAACGTTAGTAGTCTTGAATCGTAGTATCCGCGGTGCATTTTCGCGGTGATCATTAAAACTTGATATTTACGATCCGAACAAGCGGAGCTTTATCATATTTCTGATCCTGCACGTGCCATAGGCATTGTAGGCTGACTACCTATTTCCATGGTTCATCGATTCGCTTTTTCTTTCGTGTCATATATAGGTGTGGGCTTAATCAACAGGATAGTCCACTTTATTTATCACAGAAATAACACGTGAGCCCATCGGTTATGCAATGGACCACCGGTGTACGGTATTTCAATATCGAAAAGCCATCCACTTAAAAGATACTGTATCAACAGAGCGTATCAACGTTCCTGGAAAAACACCGTAAGAATATCGGCCGCAAAAGACCGTACAATAAGAAAAGGGTATATTCCGGGATCGTTTTTCCTCGCGTTATTTACTTTTTTACTTGCCGGAATTTTTTCAATTTCAAAACACCCCGTAAGGCATCGGTTACCGTTGTGAAACCGTGTTTACCATATTACGTGCATCTTTAATATTTTTTCGAATACGTCACTGTATTTGCGGGATCGCATATACGTCTCACGTGTACCGTGCGTTTGTGTAGCGTGGCAAGACTGTTATCTCCTTATAGCAGCTAAATATAGAGAGTCCTCTAACCAGCGTTCAAACACGAGCGATATTGATGCTGCCGCCTCGCAGAAACTTCATGGACTTTTCAGTACCGAGTTACGAATACGCGTCCCGACGATATTCAATTGGCTTTTCAAGAAATTTCGTCGGCCGTATTTTCGAAATTAATTGAACCCGACTTTTGAACCGGCCCGCGAATTAACCGTTCAAGCGCGACCGATACCACTTTCGGTTTCAATCCTACGCTACAGAAGTTTCTCTGTACTTGTATTTCCTCCGTATACCAGTTGTTAATTATCTAGCTCGCCGAGGAATTGATACGTTATGAATATGTAATTAGATTACGTTTGATCGCACTGGTACTTCGTATGAAAGATGAGACGACAGGAGGAATAATAAATAATCGTCAATTAATATTATCGAGTCGCACGAGCGACTTTAATCCGTCGCAGGTCGAAAAGTTATCAATATTTTGGTGTGCATCGTCAAAAATTTCACCGGACTTTCTTTTTTTTTTTTTAAACACAAACGATATTCCAATTCCACCGTTATTCTTCTATCAATAAAATATCTCATTTAAATCTCCCCAAGTCCGTAAATACATCAAACGAAATATTTCTCTTATTCTCGACACCTTCACCCGAACGAATAATTGATACCACCCGAGATTAGAGTGTCGTCAAACATCCTCGTGGATGTCGCCTTCTCTGGCAAGGTCTCCGCAACGGAAATCGTAACATTTACCTGTTTCCACAGTGTGTCCCACGTCACTCACGCGATATAGCGTAAACCGTCGCAAATAGTCCCCGGCATAAATAATCCCGCCATTTTGCGCAAAGCGTGGTTACAGTCTGTCGTGTTATCGATAATTGAAATGTCATTCACCATTGCCCAAAAGATTCCCCGACCAAAAGGGATGAAAGTCAGGGTCTAACGACTCCGCGATGATCATTCACTCTTGCCGCCCGGTACCCGCGGCTCTCCCCTTCTCCCTTCATCCCCCTTCTGTCCCCCCTACCCCCCACCCCTCTCCTCGGAATCTGATTCTTCCGCGGGTAATGGCGATTGGCGGCGCGTTCGGCTTAGTCGCGTGCCGAGACGCCGCAGAACAGGAACGTCTCCTCTCTCTCTGTCTCTCTGGGTACCTGCGTGAACCGAGTCGGCGTCGGGACGCACAGCACCGAAAAGACAATACATATACATACCCGGAGAACGCGTGTATAACTAATCTTGCCGCGCGAGGCTTTCGAGCAACGGAGTTTCACGTTCGCGTGTTTTCGGGACGTAAGCGTAGCCCGGGATCAATCCGGCTGGCGTTTTCTCCGCAACCTCGAAACTCAGTCGACGGAAGTCAGTCACGCGATTATCGTTTCGTACGACCGCGTGGAACGATTTTCGGGGTTTATTATACGTGATCATACACATAGATACGTGCCTACCTGTGTGTATAGAATCACGGCGTGCGATAACCGTTCGCACGGTCCAGCGAAAAATAATGCAGGGACGATGATGTCTGGGTTGTAGCCGGTTTTTTTTTTCTTCTCCGGATTCTGGTTTCTTTCTCGTACGAGGAGAAACAGGATCGCGTAGAGCGGAGATTGTCCGCCGTTGTGTTTCTATCGTATAATGACGCCCGTTCACGGACCGCTCGTACCTCTCGCGCGACCTACTCGTGACAAAGAACCGGTGTGACCGAGAAATGAACAATGGTTACCGGTGGTGGTTGCCCGCGTGATCTTCGAGACTGGTGTATAATCGAAATCTAACGTAAAACTCAACGAACCTCCCCTCCCCGGCTGTGTCGGAGTAATTAGTGATTCATGGTACGTTGGAGATTCGTGTTGAGGAACGATCGATGTACGGACATGACAATAAAGTGTGTCATTGACGTGTTTCCGTGTGTGCTGTGTTGTACGAGCGTACCCTAAGACTGTTTGATAATACTTCCGAAGAAAAACAGAGCAATTTGTACATGAGTGTTTAGGTGAATTTGTGAAGCTTACAGTTAGTTCGTATTCATTCCTTCGAATACAGACGATAATTGTTGGCGTTCGTTTAATTGTAGTAATAATTAATTGTATAGTTTAATTTGAAACATTCTGCGTGTTGAAATTTACCGCGAAAAGTATTATATACGTTTAAATGGAAAGGACAAGTACAAGTGATAATAGTTTCTTATACGTGTGATATATTTATTATCTACGATCATGGCACCTTCCACGACACTCGATTGGTCCGAACCCTGTCAGCATTGGCGTTATCCGAAATTCTGCCCGCCCGGGCAGAAGCACGAGAGGGCGAAAAGTGCTATGGAACTGAGCAGTAAGGAGGCCAACACGGCGTACAAAAAATTCTGCAAGTTTTTGCGTCGACTAGGCAACAGGAAACGTAAGTGGCCTCGCGTTGCATCGAGGATAGAGTATTATCTCGTACGACGATAACTGACATTTAGGGCAATAGTTTATTTTAATCTGACACGTTAACGCGTGATATTCTCAATGGGGTTCAGGTGGGACTATGAAATATCTTAACATTATATAAATAAGTGTTTATAAAAGAGTGCCAAGTATAGGGACAACAATTTTATCGTTGTGTTCTTCGTTCGATTTAATATCATTTTAATATTTTGTTCGGTAGAACATGAAAACACGTGGGGCTATGATCCGAAAGTTCCTTCAGTTTCATAATAGCCCGTTTCGATTCAGCTTGAATTGCTTTTAATCGTTATATTTCCATTGTTACGTCGAAGTTTCCCGCAAGTTGGTAATATGAAAACCAAAAAAAAAAAAAAAATCGGCACGGACGTAACACACGACCCAGTGACATTTAACCCTTGTTGTTCGTATTTATTTTTATTGCGCATATCGACCCACGCAAATTTATTTTTCTATACGTCACTTATACCATACGTCACCTTGAGGCGGAATAAAAAATAAGAGCCTAAGGTAACGAAGAGGTTTGATCCAAGTCACAACTTTATTTCATAGTTGCGATCAATCCCACTGTAGCGGACTACATAGGAGTAGCCCTTGTTTGAAAATTATTTTTCTCGAATACGGATAAGAATGCTCTAGGCTCGAACTGAACGTCACGAGAAGATTGTGCTCTATAAACTCCTCCTCTACCGCTAGAATATCGATGCACAACTATGGAACAAGATGCACACTTTAAACCCATTTTCCGGCTGAACAAGAGTCACGTAAAATAATTTCCTTTGTCGTCTACCGCATTATACACCTGACTATATAAATCGTGTCTAAAAATACGTGAAATCTCGTGCACGCTCGAAACGATCGAGGTGAAAAATAAAATTTATTTTCCTTTGAACCAAGTGAGAGATTCGTTAATGCAGACGGCAAACATGGTTAAAAAAAAAGAAGGAAGAAGAAACGAGGTAGAGAGAGAGAGAGAGAGAAAAAAAAATGTCAGCAGACTCGTGGTGACGCGACAAACCGAAGATAGAAGCGCAAACCATTAATGCAAGCAACAAATTATCTTTGACGTATCCCTTTTCGTGGATATTCGTGACGTTGAACAAGAACGAGCTTCTTCCATAGTGTGCGAAACACTGTTTCCTTTTTAACGGCGTGTATACATACATATGTATAACGCTACCTGCGAAATGTCAGCCGACGTAGGTAGAAACCGATGAAAAGGTCGAGATCCTTTGATGCGAGTCTAACGCGGTAAAGGGAGTTTGCTACGTGCATCTAGATCCTCTCCTCGCCTTGCTGCACTTTTTGTCGAATGCTGGATTTAGCAGGTTCGCGAGCGTCGGTCGGGTTTGAACCGAGTCTCGACGATGCTTTTGCCAGAGATCGCCGCTGCTTGACCCACTTTTGATTTTCATACAGCCAGCCGTCCCTAAGGATCTACTCGACGAGAAACCGGGAGGGGAATGTTAACGAGTATCACGCTTCGTTTGACAGTGTGCTACGTTAAGAAAGAAAACGCTCTATTCTTTGCCGGTCGCGTTGTTGGTTCTTTTTTTTTTCGCTCTCTCCCTCGAGAACTGTGTAATTGCTTGCTCTCAGTTACCAGAAGTTTTCAGACGTTATTGCTAGAAATCGTGTTAAACGTCGACGAGCATTTTAACGTTGTAACTTGGGACGGGTAACTTCAATTGCGATTATCGATGAATTATTTTCTTTTATTTTAAGTGGTTTATTTATTGATAAAACGGATTACCTTTTTCAATGGTTTCGTTCCAAGATACAGAGTTCAGGATAAATATTGCAAGGTTCAAGATAATTGTTTAATCATCGTGTGTCGTGTCGAAGACTACGAAGAAATCTCGAACGCCTGGATTACAATGAAATGTTTTTCTGTATATTGATACTGATTATATATCAAATAATTCAAGTGCCTTACGTCGATTATTTCGTAGCGGGGTCTAGTAGCTTTATTTCTGGAATCTATCGCAGACATACGAAGTGCGACCAGTTCGACCGTTACGTTCACGCGATACCGCAAGGAATCAGAAATCGTACGGATGGGAAAATCATATTTTCAAAATATCGATTGATATAGCACCGCGAGAAAATGTTCTCGAAATGTCAGGAAATGAAACATGGTCCACGTGGCATCTTTTCGTCGGCTGTGTTCGTACCACGACTCCCGATCATTCATCTTACGATGGTAAACAACCGTTGACACTCGAACACGAAGTTCTTGCTCTATCCGGCTAGATTCATAAATTATTAGATATATCGTTCGCAAGTTTAGATTCCGATCGTAGGTTGCACGGATGGATTATTAAAGGTGTAAAATATACGGTGCAAGGTTATTTTAAGCCTTCTACGGTTCAATGAGAAAACCGGTCTGTAGTGCGGAGCTCTTATTATACATCATAACTTATCAAGGTTATACCTCTTCCACTATTAACTACATTCTGGCAGCCAGCAATAGAATTTCACGCGTCTAAGAATATATCTATCCTAAGCAGTTTTACTATTCTTCTATCGAAGTAAACAATTATCATGGACTGGCTATCTCACGTACAGTTACTCATAAATTAACCATGAGGTAGTGGGAGTCACATGTATGTCTAAATATATATACAGTTAACCTTGTTCATTCACTTCTAAAGACCATACGGTAATTACAATATAAAGGCTATTTAAAGTATATTTAAAAAAACACGAGATATTGAAAAATCGCAAATAAAACTATATGAGTCTTGAACAGTTCAGTTTCACTATTTTCACGCTTTGTTATCTCGAGGAATGTTCAGTGTGAGCATTTGTGGGACTCTGGTCCCCTGTGGGAGGACCAGGCTGCGGTTTGCTGAGCAGACCCATTCAAAGACTCACCTAAAACACTCGTTGCTTGATAACTATACCGTGCGGACGTGTCCTCCCCCGCACGAGGACGTTATGTTCACCGACGGTTAAATAAAGTATACACATTCATACGTGACATATATGTGTAGACATAGTTGGTCAAAACAACTTAATTCGGACTTATAGTCATCCAACGATGCAGGGCAAGCGTAACCGATACTTTTCAACCTATTTACTGAGTTTCCATAGTATCTACACGCAGAGGAAATAGAAAAACAGTTTACCTATAATTATCTCCACGGCGAACATCGTCCTAATGAAATGCAAGTCGCCGTGAAACGAATAATATCTCATTTGCCGCGGGAGTGGCCTTAAGAAATTCCGATCGTCGTATTTACACCGTTGAGAAATATCTAACGTAACTCTAACGACACGGTGAAATACTCGCTTGTGGTACGCGTAAACATCAACATATCGTATAAAAGCCCGCGCCTGTTAGGAGAAACGATTTCGTTATAGTTCAAAGTTGCTTTTACCCGAAACTTGGGAAGAAAAACAAACCCAGAAACGAAACTATTTTGAATCTTCGCTAGCAGGGTTCTTGGGTCTTATGTAAAAATAGTAGTGACTAATTCAACCTGTTGCTGAAGGATATTATTTATTACGTCGAGTGGTTAATTTTGCAAAATCTTTTGAATCTATTCATCGTTTGTCAAAACATTCCCAATGTATTTGTCTAGTTTTTCTAATATATTACTAATTATGGAATTATTAAAGTGGCACATGCTTTTACTACTTTGTGTACGTATATAGTGTTTACGCTATTTTTCTGCTATATTATTATTATTTTTCTTAACAAATGGCACTGGTAATCCTTACGCTTACGAGACAGTAGCAGCACCTATCCAAATTTCATTCTGTTACTTTCGCTGTACTGTAGCGTTGTGGTTTTCGATTGTTTCTATGGGTGGTGCGATGTACAATGCAGGCAAGGATGGCAGCAAGGTGACGACAGTGGTGGCTACCCCTGGTGCTGGTCCAGATCGCCCCCAAGAAGTCGCCTACACGGATACGAGAGTGATTGGCAATGGCAGCTTCGGCGTTGTGTATCAGGCGAAACTCTGTGATTCCGGAGAAATGGTTGCCATCAAGAAGGTTCTCCAGGACAAGCGATTTAAGGTGAGAATCGAGAACGACTTATCTTACGGCTGGCAAAAAGTCAAAATGAATAATCAGGATAGATAAATGTGAATTCCTTTATCACGTTTATCGATCAAATTTTTGTACGTTTATCTTTTATCAAATTTTTTTTTTAGTTAGAATTATTGGACTTAGCTATCTGTGTCTGGGGATTGATAATCTGGTGATTTTTAATCTATCCATTACACTTTGATAACATTAGATAGCGATACAGGAATCGTGACTGAGAGAAAACAAATGTAAAATCACAAAGAGCAAATACTGCTGAATTGTATCCGACTAACACTAATATGTTAAGCATATTTATTCAGCGTTTTTATTGTTTCATTTACAGAACAGAGAATTACAAATCATGCGGCGCCTTGAGCATTGGAACATCGTGAAATTAAAATATTTCTTCTACTCTAGTGGTGATAAGGTAATTACTCGACTTTAGATTTGACTTTTCATTATCTAAGAAATTGACGAAATTTTCAAAGATCCGAAGATGTAATTCATTACACGTTCAGTTTAGCTGAAGACAATGTCGTCTTGTTTTTTTTCAAAATTAGAGGTATTGATGTATTTCTAAATATTGATTTAAATATCGTTATGCAAGTCGTCCTCTTCCTCCTCCCACCCCGTCTTTTTGTTTAAATATAGGCGATACGTTCTTCTCTTACACCCTTAACGAAATATAATTTCGGACAATTAATACCACCTAAGTGAATTTTACGGCGATTGTTAGTTTAATGCATGCGACATTGTTATGTTATTTTGTAGAACATCTTAAACGCAACTAATCCAGTTTTTCATGTGGACGTAAGTTGGAGCGTACCCAGTAGTTTGAAAGTCCTTTTGATGAGATTTAGGCAACTCTGCTTATACACGGAAGTGAATGACTGATGACACGTGTTATTTGAAAGATCGTGGACTCGTTCCCTAAAACATTAAACATAATTCTGAATCTAGTAGCTAACGCAGCTTCGCTAGTTCTAGAAAAATGGTCTTGTATTATTGTGTGTCTGTAATTCAAAGGTACCGACTCACATAGTGCTAATCAGCTACATCTACTTTCATAGCAGAAATACGAAAGAGACCAGAAAGGAACAAATTTTTGCTTCACTACGGTGTGCCTTTGAGACGACACACTTACACGAAGATTTATATGGGTCATTTAGTAACGATTGCTTTTACAAATTCTTTTTTAGAAGGACGAGGTTTATCTCAATCTAGTCCTGGAATACATACCGGAAACTGCGTACAAAGTTGCTCGACATTATAGCAAAAGCAAGCAAACGATACCGATCAGTTTCATCAAGGTAAGCGAAAAAAAACGAGTAGTCTACTATCAATTTGCATAGTTTGGTTATGCACAATATGTGTAAATACTAAAATGTTATTTTTAGTAACATGTAGTAAGCGTCGTCAGTTCGCAGATTAAGTAAAGATGATGTGTCTTCGTTCTTAATTACGTATATGTTTTAAATAAAAGGATAATGATAAACTTTATTTTTCCAGCTGTACATGTATCAACTGTTTCGTTCACTGGCATACATCCACTCCCTGGGAATTTGTCACAGGGACATCAAACCACAGAATTTACTCTTGGACCCAGAAACTGGAGTTTTAAAACTCTGTGATTTCGGGTCGGCCAAGCATTTGGTCAAAGGAGAACCTAACGTGTCTTACATTTGCAGTCGTTATTATCGCGCGCCCGAGCTCATTTTTGGTGCTATTGACTACACTACAAAAATTGGTAAGGTTTCTGCGTAATTTCCTTATCAGTTCCTGAAATTATCGTTATCGTGTTACTCAAACTTTTTCTCTTATATAACGACTAAATTCTAACGTTTTCTACAGACGTATGGAGTGCAGGTTGCGTCTTGGCAGAACTTCTGCTTGGTCAACCAATATTCCCTGGCGACAGTGGTGTAGATCAACTTGTCGAAATCATTAAAGTTCTCGGTACACCGACACGTGATCAGATACGTGAGATGAATCCCAATTATACCGAATTCAAATTTCCACAGATTAAATCTCATCCCTGGCAAAAGGTAGTGTTATTATGGAATTTGTATATTAATACAATGTGAACGTAACATTAGGCTTCTTCTTCCACTATCCAATGTATTCTTCCGATTTTTAACCTGGTCTCGTTTCATTCTCATTTCATCGTTTCCGTGACCAAGATCGGTCGCGAATGTTTAAACAATAAATGATATGCGAGAGAAAGAAAAGATGGGGTGAAAATGAACGGTGTAAACTTTTTGCCGTAACCTTTGCATGAAACGTGAAATGTTCAGGGTAAGGTACTGTGCAGTCTCACATTCCTCGAACTACGGTTTTGCTACACCTGTCGCTATATCATTCATCAACACATATGTACTCGTGGTTACAGTTTATGCTTCAACGAATGAGTGGATTAAAGTGTTCCACGGAGCACCAAAAGATTAGAGTAAGTGGTACCTGTTGAAACAAGTTCTTACATATGGCTGGCAATCGTTCCTCTACTTTATCCCGTTGTACTAACCAAGATAACCGAAAATTTTCAGCATCTCTGAACGGTTACAGGATATGTGCCATTATCGCTAATTGATTCGTCCGACGGAGGATAGCGAACCAAAAAGAAACTTTCATTTCACTTCACATCGCAATTCATTCGACATTCTTCATTCCGAATTCATGTTACAATCCATATTCTCGCCGTATTACTTAACGTTACTAACGACAATTGTATACGATACATGATATGTTGTGGTTACTCAAACTTTTGACAATATCACTTACTCTAATGCTCTGGTGGTATTTGAAACTTGTATTTTCCATTATCCAAAAGTATGTAAATTTATATTGAATTTATTTAATTGGTTGTTTACATGTACGAGTGAAAGGTTGTTTAAGAGATGGCAATCTGTTATACACTGTTATATCGTTTATGTTTTATTTTGTGTGTTGGAGTACCCCTGGTACACATACCCTGGTATAGTATAATGCCTACTATACTTATTGATTGCAGAATGAATACATAGTCTTAGAAGATTGTGTTACCTTGTCTAAATATGGTTATTTCACGAATTAATAATTTACGAGTTATCGACCTACTGCCAGATTCGATCAATGAAATTCTTACGAAGCTGATTACCTTTTCATTGAAATAATTTTTACAGTTAAAAAGTTTCATCACTATCACTAATATTTGATTCATATAATGTACATGTCGTTGCATTTTTATCGCTTTCTCATAGGATTTCAAACGATCTGTGTGGTTATGCGATCCGCTAAATATTTTGATAAATATACTGTATAGTAATAATAATAATAAAACAAGACTATGAAAAAAAGACAACGAAACGTAGATTTGGAAAAATGAAGATGCAATAATGAATTTGAAATGATTTCAGGTATTCAGGGCACGTACACCTCCGGAAGCAACGGATCTCGTTGCCCTGCTGCTCGAATATACACCATCGTTACGAATGACACCACTGCAAGCGTGTGCTCATTCGTTCTTCAACGAGTTGCGAGAACAAGGCACTCGATTACCGAACGGACGGGAGCTTCCGCCACTATTCGATTTTACCGAGCACGAGCTCAGAATCCAGCCTGCCTTGAATTCGATCCTAATACCGAAATACATGCAGTCTTCGGACAATCCTGGAGGCCAATCGGAAGCTACGAATGCTGCCGCGGGGGCTAGCGGTAACTCTAGTGATAATAACGTCAACACCAATACACCCTCCACTACACAGAATACAGACCCCAGCCAATCGAATATGGCTTAAGCTGCTTTATTTTTTAATGTTATAAACTGAGAATTCACGTTAGCACTAGCCTTGCGGTGGCAAAAATCTGACCTTCTGAGGAGGATGTCCCCGTTGTAAATTGAACTCAATGCAATGGCGATACAGAGTGGTCTTTGAGCTTTGTTCGCTTAAAACAAGATTCTCCCTAAATTTGGGTTAGCGGACACGACTCAGTGGCGTGCAAATGCTTAATGCCACCTTATTGCCAAGTTGAATTCAGTGTATATATAGGAACTGGCCCATAACCTCTTTAAATGATAATTGCTAAAAAGCGACTCTAGTTGAAAATGTGTAATCTAATGTCTAGTAGCGCGTTAACGTCGCTTGCGTCGTCATTTTATTAAATCACTGCGAAATCAGCTTGATGGGTGCCCGATGAAAAATCGAAGAAAGATTTCACCACACTCTCGGCTCGCAAGACGTTTCACTCGCCAGGACTGAAAAACTTGCGTTTCCACCGTGCGTATTAATGAATGATTACATATATATGTATAGATATACATATATATATATATATATACTGGTCCGTGTTTCATTCCGGGTGAAATAACCTGTAGGTGGAACACAGTGTAGAAATATTTTTTATTGTGTTCAAATTCTAACAGACAATGTCACTATTTATCATCTATGAAATTCCACACAACAGAAACACGTAACAGATATTTCACGCAGAGAGCCTCGGCTGAGAATATAAACAGCCAAGAATGAGTATTTTGCGTGCACAATCGATTTATCGTAGGATTAACTCCACGATGCGAGACATGCTGTATACATCAGCACGACTAAAGAGAAGTTTAAGATTAATAAATCGACGGAAGTTTCTATTGCCGAGACATGACAGCGGGAAGACAGCCATATTCGTGCTTATCAGTCATGCCTCGACGACCCGAATCGCTACCCTCTATTACTACTATTATTACTAGTACTATTCTTACAAATATTACAATTATTACATCTTTCGCAACCTTTTCTAGACTCGGGTTTCCAAATTATTCACCCTACGCGACGAACTTCTAAATCACTTAGTGGAGCGATTTATTTTTAAGCCAATATCCATGAATGCAATTGTTCGGCAATATTTCAGACAAACGTGTTTCCACGTGAGATAATTTAACGTTGAATCAGAATCCAGGCCCCATTCTTTGTTTTTTTTTTTTTGCGCATCATTACATACTGTTGTACGTCCGAAGAACCAGTCTCATGCGGGGCTTCAAATTTTCGTATACTTCCGTGTACGGCTTCGCTTGTGTATAAACCAAGGTTTTTTTCTCTGCGAAACTTGGACCTTTAAGTTAAAAATGTATATCAAGGTGTACGAACGTCTGTACATTAGTCGACAACCCTGTGCAGCTGGACCTTCGGGACATGTCGCGTGTGACAACCCACCATACACCTACATATCATTGCGTCGCAAGAAATAGAAGAAAAGCTGCCGATAACAAAGTCTAACCAATTCAGTTCCTTTTTTAGGGAAAGGACGAACGTTTAAAGAAAAAAAAATAAACGGAGAGGAAGAGCGAGAGAGCGAGAGAGCAAGCGAGCGAGAGAGAGGGAGAGAGAGAAAGAGAGAGTGAGAAAGGAAGAGTGAGTGGAAGAGAAAGAAAGGAAAGCAAGAGAGTGAGAGATCTTAGCATTCGTTTTAGAGTTTAATGAATGTTGATAATATAAATTAAGTTTTTAACGATTAACCACTTTAGTGATATGTATTTCATTATTAGGAAGTATCAAAATTATTACTTTCTTTTTCCTTCGATCTAAAAGAGTATAATATTACAGTCTTGGTATTCCGAGTATCCTCACACTCTGGCAACAAGGATGTAGTTCTGTTTTTATATTGCAAACAAGAGTTATCGATTACGGAAAGACACAGTACTTTTTTCGGCATTTTTCCTGGCTCCGGTTAAATACGTTATTTATTTGAAAATGTTTTCCACTACCGAATAACGGATCACTATACATATTTGAGAACATCAGGCAAGCTGTTCGACAACGCTTAGAGAAGCTCGATGGATATAAGTGTATAGTTTGACTTGTGATCAAAAAAATATTCGTATAGATTTAAATTATTTATGTATCCGTGCAGAATATATAAAACAGCTGGCTTGATGTATCCATTATCTCTATCGGTCAATACCATAAACGACATCTACACATTAGGGAGCGATTGGTGGAGAAATGCGAACATTCTATTACATAGCGCTTCTTTCGAATTTCAGGCCGACCGAAACGCTAAATTCAAAGACAAAGAAGAGGTCCCGAATCTAGCTGTGAAAAAAAAAGTTTATTACATACGAAGTTTGAATCATACGGCTTGAATATAGATTGTTGGTTATTTATCGTAATTATTATTAATAAATAAATTCATCGATTTAGTTTGATTTAATATCTCTTTCATCTTATCTTAATGTAAAACTCTCTTTTGATATTTCAAACGGAGGCGTAGTGACTGTAACTGATTCTGCAATTCTGTAAATTCAAGGTGCTTGAAAATTCTTAAGCAGGTCGAGACATAAGACAGGCCAAATCTCTGTATAGTCGCAGTTAAGATAATTAATGAGACATAACTTATAGCCAAAAAGAAAGGGAAACGATGCATCGTCCTATCGACGGAATCAAATACACGATCACTGGCAGGGGTCACGAATTAATCGCACGCTAGTTACAGTGAATTGATTCCACTTCTTAATTTGTTTCTATTCTTCCAAAGCTTGGACGCTATTCGACCACGATCACATACCTACGGATATGATAAACAATGTGGGGAAGAGCCCGTGTAAAATACTGAAAGTCTATATATATAAATACTTATATATATAAATATATATATATAAATACATACGTATATATAACTAAATTACATATATATATATATATGCAGATTAATTTTAATAACAGTGAATAATAATAAATAACATTGCTGCTGTTGTAAAGGAAGAAAAGGAAAAGTGATTAGAGAAAAAAATTTACTCCTAAAACACTATACTCGTCGTTCTGCCTGACATTCATCACCGTTACCATTGCAACCACCAGTTCTCTTTTACCCTACATCATTCGCACTCTTTCGAAGCATCTAGTGAATAAAATGTAATAATTGTGTAAAGAAAGATTAATAAACTAATTTAATATGTATATATATGCATATATGTATGCGTGTGTGTGCATATGTATATACGTGAAATTAAGAGTATTTACTCATGCTACACTAATTAAGCGAGATTACAAAGCTTTTTATTAGTTAGTTAAAACAAAAGGAATCGTATCTTAGCGAAAGTTGAAAATAAATTCTCCATTGAACGATCTGAGATATAGGAAAGAAAAAAAGTAATTGATGTACGTCACTGAAGTTCGTAGTATATTTCTTACGGATCCGCATACATACATATGTCGTAGACGTCGATAAATCGTAACAGGTCGCAGATAAAGAACTTGAAACCACAAAGAAGATTGCTGCGTCAACGTATCCGGAATGAATGGAGAGGTTTGTCGCAGCTACCTAACGGTAATTTTTGCCCAGTAGCTATTCTTTCCACGATTCCACGATTCAACAGTCGTTTCATGCGTCGATTGGACGGAAAACCCCCCAGTTGGATTATTCTGGATCGTATTTCGAACGATGTGACGGAAAACTGTATATCTGATTCACACGATTATGGTTCAACACATGCCCGAAGAAACGAGTTCCCGAGTTATGATGCTGTACGACGTCGTTACTCTTGTCTAAAAATAATTTTAGAATTATTTCGTATAGTTGTAATTTCTCTCTCACGTTGGAACGTATAGTACGATAGTTACATGCGGCGTGTATCTTTAAATTTTAAGGGTAACATATTTAATACGAAATTCGTCGCTACAACCTCAAAACAAGAGAAAAACGAACTTATCGTCACTTCCGATTAATTCCATTAATGAAATTCACATTTTTCAACGCATCGCATTGGTTTATCTGTATTGCGTAAACTGAATAAACGAGAATCTAACGTAATAAAATTTCGTATTAAAACAATGCTTCGACGCTATACAGGTGTAACGTATCGCTATTTCTTGTATTCTTAACTAAACTGATTTTTTGTAACGCTTCGTGTATCCGGACTATTTTTATCTTAATTAAGAAGAATTGCAAGCAATGTTGTCAGGATAATACTATCCGATACCATTGTATCTTATGAAAATTCAAAGATTTCGGAATATCTGGTACTAGCCACATATTTGTTGTATCGAAAGTTTTTTAAATTTGTCTTAAACGAGATCTTGCCTTGTTCGAAAAAAAATATAAAACGTTGAGTTGTCTCTCGATGAACAGTTTCAATTTTCCCGTAACGTTTCCACGGTAGCGAACCGTGCAGAAATTTGTGAAGTAAAGTAAGAAGTAACTAAAGGTATTCTAGTTTTCGTAATGGACTTTTCTTGTTTACGCAATCGACGTTCATTCAGTGATAGGTGTCAAACGTAAACGTCGATTTTTATACACACATTTTCCTCGTTTCTACGAACAAGTAATCTACTATCGAACTAATAAGGCGCTACGATTTTGATACACACATCTTCGCGGTTTTTCTCGACCTCGCGACAACAACACATTACACCTGACGAATCGGTTCAGTTATAGGATAGCATAGTGCAATATCACATTTTTGTTTCTGTGATAATAATCGTGATGCAGGAGAGAACGTGAAAGAAAGAAAGAAAGCGAGCGAGAGAGATGGAGTGCAAATGCTTTAATTTTGTGACGCGACGCTTGAATATTTCACATTAAACTACGATAGGCATACTTTTAGATACTACCAAATCCTGGTCCGTCGTGTGAAAACTACTCGTAAATAAGTCGCGCTTATATTTTTAACTCGAAGGTAGTGTTAAGGCTTAATCTACTCGCGCATCACCTTACGACTTCGTTGTCTAGAGCGTCAGATAACTGAATTAAAAGTTATCCGAGTAAACAAATGAGAACAAATGAATGCTCTGCTTTTGTGCTGTTTAGCGTGTATACGTTTTCGAACATCCGGACGAAAATGTAGTTAGATATAAGAAGATACAGAAGGAAGGAGGCGCTATTGGAAACTGATTAAGCGAGAAGTCTTTTTCGAGATTTTTAGAGGAGAATTTTAGATAGGGGCGTGCGACGCAACAAGAAATAATTTACAAACAACTTTTATACGCTTTTCACTTTTGCACCACTAGCGATTCTGTCCGTAACATCTTGTCACGTCATGTTTACACGTTATCTCTGCATAAGGTAAGAAGTTAAGTCGACGAGTGGCACAGAGTAACTTGTAACATCAAAGACGACCAATCTTTTAAACTCTCCTGCTATTTTCATAAGACATATATATTACGTAACGAATTAACCCGATACGAACGATCAAAGATAGGTGGCGAATAAGGTCAGAGCATTTTTTTTTCTTGTATGGGACGTAAAAACAAAAAGGGTGATGTAATCATAAACCGTAATTCGAAAGCTTCGGAACCTACATGACTCGCGAAACTTTAACGTCCGCGATAATTAATTCATCGTACAATCTATGTTACACAATTTGTTTTTCTTCGGATCGTTTTCATTCCGTAAAACGAACAATTATTAGTAGTAGTTTTTCGGTTCTGTACTTTACACGTACGGCTTAATTATTATACCAGTGACACGTTATTTAGGGAATCGCTAGGACATCCTCTTCAGAAGTATTCTTCGCATAAATATTTTTACAAAAGTGAAAATGTAGTTGTTCCCTTGCATTATTGTCATGTTCTCTGAATTTCTTGATGAGATTCGATTGGAATTCATTTCGATCAAACCGTGTACCTAAAGATATAATATCATGTCACCACTCTATGCACGGAAAGTGACATTTCCCACTAAATTCGACGACGCCTTTCTAAACGAACACCATAATTAAATACGTATATTATGGAATTCTACAAGATTTGGGACCTGCTGTTCGATCCTTTGACAAAAATCGCTGAATATTTTCCACGCGATTCTCCCGATACATTGAAAAGTAAACCTTGAACAATATTTAGCACTTGAATACTACACGATTCTCTTCCCCCGAATAATACCGTCTATTAGACATTTCCTTTTCTCGGTTCAGAGACGAAACAAAACAGAGTAAAACAAAGCGAAACCAGGAGCAGTATGCTAAATGCGGAAACGAGGGACGAGATTGACGCAGAGGAATCAAAGCAACAGAAAGAAGAGGAAGAAGCGAAAGAGGAAAACGGAAACGCGGAAAAGGAGAACGAAGAAGAACGGGTGGTGGTTGATTAGGGCAACCTTATTCAGTCGTACTACGAAGAAAAAAAAATTATAATAATAACGTAATTATAATGATGAAAACACACATCACCGTCTACGGAGTGAGTCCTTAATGTTACTCATGAATGTACGATACTAGGGAAAAATTGTTTAATATACATAGCAACACGTAAAAAAAAATATTTACTATGCAGTTAAATAAAGAAAAAAAAAGATTAAAACAAGTATACACAAAAATGAATAGTGCTAGTTACTATCGTGATACATGCCTACGAAATAATGCGCTAACTTAAAAGAAACAGAGTGAATCGGTGAGAATAGAGCGTATGAAAGTTTCCCGCGTGTCCGTATGCGAATGCTCTTGTGTGAGAAAAGAAGAATGCCTGTATACGTGTGCGCATCGCGACGTTCAAGGAAAGAGTGTGTTTTCGGAACTGTTGGCGGCAGCTAGAGAGAAAGAGACAAATCTGTAGCATGTACATACATATATATGTATGTAATATATTAAATACAAAGCGCATATATTTGAATATGTATATGTATGTATAGGTAATTACATGACGACACTATGCGATATAAAAAAAAAAGGGTAGTAAACTCTTATTACAACTGCTATGTTTACGATTATCACGATTATTATAATTAATGATGTTCTACAAATATAAATAACTATAAATACTTATCGTTCTTAACGTTCGTTTCGCTCCGTTTTCTTCTCGAATGTTTTTAGTTTTACACGATCACATAGTCGATATGATACCTGTAGAATATTAATGGATGTGTTTAAGCGAGAATTGACCGCCTCCGTTAACCGAGGCTTTATATAATACTATTATTATTGTACATTTTGTGGTTTATTTAACAATAAAACATTAACAATAATGTTGACGAAGATGCATTTTAATTCACTCGATGACAGATACAACATGTTTATCGTATAATTGGCTTTGCTGTAATACACAAAAGGACGAAAACTGGTTAGTACAGATATCGCTGCAATTAATAATAAGTAGACCCGAGTGAAGAAACGTACAAATATATTTTTATTTTTCATCGTATAAAGTGTAAACATTGAAGTAATGGTCTCATATCTTTTTTGTTTTACACGCATCCAAGTCTATCTTTTGTCGTGCGAATAAACGTAAGGAGGTACTTCATGCGGTAGAGATATACAGTTCTACACACAAGGACGATTATAATCGGTCATCAGCCGAGGAGAACCTTTCTTATCATCGCGCCGCTGACGATTTCATCACCGTCGCGGGATCCGATGCATTTGCTGCTACAGAGATACTGCATCAGAGGTAGGCGATATTTGCCACAGAAATCAACGAATTTCACGTGCTCCACTCTGTTGTTGAAGAAGACACCTAGAGAAGATAATTGTATTAAGCTCCGTACACTGGGTAGATGTAAAATCAATGTCATTAGCTTAACACTATTAGACATTGAACTTTGAAGAGAATGAACCATCCGCTGACCTTTACACTTTGGATTTACGCAACGGTGTCCACTGTTTAGATATTTCACCAGGTTTCTTGGAATACTTTCCTCGTCGTATTGGATGTCGTTTGTTTTAATTACTCTAGCTGCAACTTCTAACAGGGATGGAGGATCGTGCGTCATGTCTGATACAAATCTCACGACCAGTGGATTGTCTCGAAGTGATAACTGAAAAGAAAAGTGTAAATATAAAGAGGATTTCTTCGTTTATAACTTTACTTTGAATATTATTAACTGAAGCAAAGACCAACCTCGGTTAAACACCTTAGAGTGATAATTTCTGTTGGCAGGGTTCTTAATCCATTTTTATGAAGGAGTAACGATTTTAAGTTTGTCAGGTTCGCTATAGAACTGGGTAAACTTTCTAACATATTGTCGCAAAGCACTAGAGCTTGAAGAGACTTGAGTTGACCTAACGTTGACGGTACTTCCGTTAGTCTGTTACTTCCCATAGCTAGTACTTGCAATCTACGATAGATAAAGTGCAATCTCGATAAGTTAGAATTTCTTCAAACATTAAATTCCATAGGGAATTAAACATATCGTGTATACTTCTCTGTTAACCAAATGTAACATGCCAGGATATATAAATTATCGTTAAAAATATCATAAAGTACCTTTGTAATTTCCAAATATCCTTGCTAATTTCATTAATATAATTGCCGCCCAGATATAAGTACTTAAGATCGGCGAGCTGTACAATCTGCTCAGGGAAATCCGTCAGTCTATTTCCACTCAAATTTAACTCGCGTAGTCCTGAAAGTTTTTCGAAACTCTTCGGCAACGAGTCATTCGATAGATTATTGTGTTTCGCTATTAAACAGGACAAAGGACAATCTCCAAGGAAGTCTGGCAATCGAGTGAGACCACAGTTCGATATATCCAATGAATTCAGATTGGTAAATCGGACGACGCTCGGTGGAATGCTGCTGAGACGGTTTTGGTGAAGCAACAAGGTGTCCACGTGTTCCGGACATTTTGCGCTGATGAAATGATCTTCGAGCACTTGAGGATCGAGCATCAGGTAAGACAGGTCTAGTGTCTTCGTATTAGAATCCGAGTCACTGGAGTCCGACGTGTAATTCTCCATTGAGGGACTGAGGGAAAACTGTTACTTTAAGTAAGTTCGTTTGCGCGGTCGACAAACGAAAGTTTAATCACGCTAACTATTACTATACTCCAAAATTACATGGCTAGTTAAATGAACCGTTTATAAAAAGTACGGCGTAAATCTGGCGAAATGTACTACGAATGATGTCTATGTATAGGTGTCACAAAGAAGAAATCTACGTAGCATGCAATTCTACAAATTCGTGAATAACAAAGATACCACTCAGTTTCATAGTGTTATTCTCATATACGATAATTGAATGATATAACACAAGGATATTCAGACTTAATTCTATTTATTTGTCCTCTACATAACACCGATTCTTAGTATCCACTTTCATAAATAGCAATTAACAAGTGGGGATAAATACTTGCACCTAATTCATAACGAATTACGTAAATGTCAAGACTAGAACACGTACGTACTAACAAACAAGTTCACTCTTTCAACAAAAGACAAACTGTAAAACGCGTCGCAAGTCGTTCCAGCAAAAGTCGGCGAAGCATAGTAGAGAATATTATTCCGTTATCATGAGTAAATTCATGACATGCATACTTTTGCATTCGTTATCGCGGCTCTTACGCATCGGTTATCGTGAGACTTCCGTCAGTTTTCGCAGATGAGAGGAAAGATACGACGCGATTAATTATAATCCGCTCGGATACTTTAATTTCCGTGAATGAAACGTTTCCCGTGATATACTGCCATATTTTATTCTACACAAGTTTCCGCGTACTTGTTGCTCTGTATACATATATAAAAGAATAAATCACGATCGGAGGTGTTTCACCGTAAGTTCATCGACTTACCTCGATATTGTTCTACTCTTCGTTTCTTGTAAAACGTTCACCGCGGTTCGCCTCGGTTGTCCACACTTTGCGTGCGGTCGCAGTCAATACCGTACGCCGTTTGCAGCTTACAAAAACACCGCACGCTCACACGCGAACCACGGGAAAACTGGAACGCATGATACAGGCCGTCGAGATGTACGGACCCGCGATTCGAGACTGAACGATATCTGGTTTTATCAGTAGCCTTTATATGTAAGACGGTTCATCGGCGCTTGTCATCGTTGCGCGCGAGGCTGCCGGCAGTGCCGTTGCAATACACGGGCGACGTGTGTCAGGAAAATTTCAGTGCAACGACTCCTGATGACGGGAACGTTGACCGTACTGCCAATATCGTCGAGAATTCTAACCGATTGACGATTTGCGATACCAAAGAGATTTACAGACCCGTCGGACGATCCTGAACACGCCGTTACTAACTTTTCCATTTTCGATGATTATCCGAGAAAGATCGGACTGGAAACTGGAATATCTCGTTATTCTTCGATATATGTACAATTACAGAGAAGGGGTTTCATGCGCTTCGTTAAAGCGAAATTAAACGATGAACCTGTGATTATTGTAAAATGATTATTTCAATATTATCGAACGTTATCTTGAGAAACTTTGAAATAACTCGAATACATTTTTATGACGACGCTGTTAGTGTTTAGTTTGATATCTATCGGTGCAAAGATATGTATGGTAGATGTTTGCATATGCAATGGGAAACTGGAAGGATAAAATTATTGAAATCTGTACAGAGATGTAAATGTCATGCTGAATCATGCGTGAGCATCAAGAGTTAAGGTCTTGACTCGGGCCAAGTACAAGAGTTACCGACTGGTAGACCTGAACTACTCTTTTCCGGTTATTTTTTCGTACAATGTTACTTCCATTGGATTTGTGACGTAGTGACGTAGACCTTGTATTATCTTTGAATCCTTTGAACTATCCGTGTACGTATACAAGAATTCGTTGCACTTCGTAAACCTTAATTGTATGAGTATGCACTTAAATAAATATTAATTCTCAAAGAACCGTGGAAAGTATTGACAAAATAGACATATTGTATTAGTGAAGTAATATTCTTCGACAATTTTTAATTATCATATACAGAATATTCGAGAGACTACGGTTTAGAATGATATAAGGTTAGGAATGATATCCATTTTAAAATCTTTCACTATATGTCAATAAAGAATGAGTTGTTGTTTTTTTCTATGTTTTACGTTATTTACATTTGTTTTAATAGGAAAAGAATTCGACCTTATGAAAATGGCAATCTTAAAGCAATTATCAAATCTTTGCCGGCAACAAATGCGGTTATATACAGCAGTGCACGCAACACGAACTTATAAAATAAATCGAGTCGTATCATTGAATAAGGAGGAATATGAGCAGATTGCAAACAACGTTGAATTAAAAGCAGATGAGTGGAAAAATATTCGCAATGCTTTACTGAAATCACAACGTATTACGCCACATGTAGTTAATTCACTAATCATGCATATGTGTCAAACAGCAAAAAATCCTGACGCTGGAATATCTTATTATAAATTTTTACAAGATAATAATTATGAAATTCATACAGCAGTTGTTTTAAGATATTTGAAAATGTATATACTGAAAAACGATCCGGTGCTAACAAAGGCAGAGGAAATGGATATTATACGTTGTTGCAAAGATATTAAGAGTATGAGTGAATGTTTACCAGACGAGTTGAGTGAAACATATATTAGAGCTTTGTCGTTAACAAGTCAGTGGAGGAAAGCACTCCAGCATTACCGAACTTTTAAATCAAAATGGGAGATCAACAATGCGAATATGTACTCCAGTTTAATCGGTGCTGCATTTCGTAGCGGAGATGCAAGATGTGGATGGGATTTGTTAAATGAGACATTGTCATTACCGTTATGTAAATACCTAATGTCACACATTGATTATCTAAATTACTGTAAAAGAGATAAGACGCAGTTTAACACAAATATAGAAAAAATATTTAGCTTTTGGAAAAAATCGAATACCATAGTGCAAGAAGTTGTTATAGACGAATATATCAAAGTATGCAACCAATTCGGCTGGACAGCAACACTTACTGACATTGTAAAGTAAATCATGGTTATAAATATGCATATACCGTTACTTTAACATATTCTTAAGGTCTCCATTTTTAACATGGTTTCTATTTTGCAGCAACAAATGTACTCAGTGTTCTCAAAAGTTGGATGAACATATAATGTCTGCTAAAAATTTCCAAACTCTGGCAGATGCTTTAATGAACAAAGTTATTATTAGTGGAGATGTGTATTATAATAGTACACCTGAAGAAGTGGAAAGATTTAAACTCTTTATTGAACAGACAAAACCGTATGATATTGTCATTGATGGATTAAATTTAATGTATATAAGAGGACAAGGAAAAGGAGCTATTGGCGATGTAAGAAATTTTTTATTAAAATTGAAGCCTATTAATCACACATTTTATTATACTACTCTAATAATTACAAATAGTGACACTAATAGTACATGCAATTATTTATTAGATATTTAAATCGTTAATTCATAAAGTACAATAGTATGCTAATGGACTACCACTTTTTTAGTTACCCAGGATTGTTGAACATTTTGCAAGACAACAAAAAAAAATCCTTATTCTTGCACGAGAATACAAGCGCAAGCAGCGCAATTTCATGCATTTGAAGCGATGTGCTACAATTTTTACAGTAGATGATACGTAAGTTTATTGAATCTTTGTTTGACAATTGTATGAACATATAAAAAACTTCCAACTTTCAGATCTGCTGATGATGCATTTGTGTTATATGCAACACTAGCAAGTGGACCAAATGCCAAATTTGTGTCTTTAGATCGTATGCGCCAACACAAATTTCAATTGGAAAATGAATATCTACGAGACCTGTTTAAACAATGGCAGATGACGCATCAGTATATTGTAAGTACAGATGGAGAAGTGACCCCAGTATCGCCGACAAACGTAATTCCACAGAAACATAATAATTATTGGCATATACCTTACACAAAACAACGAATGTTTCCATTGAAGCAGACATACGAATGTTATAAAGAGTGGGCTTGTTTCAAAATAAATAGAGAAAACTAGAAAGAATTATTCTTTTTTCACTTGTTATTCACTCCTGTCTTTAATATAAATGTGTGAACATATATGGCTGGGAATATATTTGTTTTCTTTGACATAAGTTGGTATATCTATATTTGTCATAGATTTTTAACATATAATTTTAATATAATAAAAATTGCGAAAATGTCGGGCAAATTACGAAAGTTGCGGAAAACCTGACCTGCCCCCTACAGATTTTTACGAAATTTCTTTGTTCGCAATATGCATAATATTTGAATGCCTATATTAGGATATCCATATTTAGACATTCTTTTTTTCGAGGAGGATAACATTATTAATCTGCATAAATTAGAAGTATTTACACCTCCTTACAACCACATACATATTCACTCATGTTCCTAGATTCAAACCAAAAATGGTAATGCTGGGAGTGACTCTAAAATCGTAAGATGGTTCTAGAGCCCTAAAAACCGGCGGCATCTAAATTCATAGGCTCTGACCAGAAATAGGATTCTATCTCCCGTCTATGGCATAGGTGTGATACGTCTATCCTATCTCTCGTCTGTGCCTATAGTTGAAGACATTACCTCGAATGTTGGATATAGTACACTCAAGTCCCATAAGGTGACACTAGCGGTACGAAGTGCGCTTTGTGAATCATGATATAACTTGTACCATACGTTCCAGTTTTCGTTCTTTAAGCAACAGGTGTGTAAAGTGTCAAATTTTTTCGTGCAGTTTTATTACTCGTGTGTACATAGTATGCGTTCGGTAACAATGTCATATAAACTTCTCGTGAATTATTGTTTTCCCTCTCAACGCGTTTGCGATACTTGACACTTGTGCTCAAAAACCGTTGTATCTTTGAACGTGGAAGAGTTCGCACGGATCAACACAAGAGTGAGACAACCTGTGAGAGAGGTAAGTTCTTCTTGTCAATTGTATACCACTTTAACTGTGAAAGCACGAAACAACGAATCTTTCAAAATGTCGTTCTATGTGATATAAATCATCAAATGTAAGAAACTATATAGGTTATGCTTAGCCAAGTGTCAATTACTGACACGTGCATGAATCACAATGGAAGAACATTGCTTCTTTTGTAAGGAAAAACGTCAATAATAGTTGTAGATGGTGAAAGACATGCACAATTTTCCTGTTAAACGGCTAAAGATATCGCTACATTTCAATATATACGCAGTGTTGCGTGATGAGTCAATAAATCATTCTTTCTAGAGCGTTATCGTTGGTCAAGAATCTGTGTCTCGTATTTTGAGTCGTGAGTACACGATTTATGTGACATTCGAAATTCCGGTTCGTCATTTGGTATCATCGATTGGCAGCAATACGCTGTGAAAGTCCATAGCTTTCATCACTTGAATTCTAAATATATGACCTGCGTGTGGTGTTAACACTGTGTTTTTATTGATACACATACATATGCAAAGAAGAATAGTGTATAAGATGTGTTTGCGAACTGGAATTTTAACGAAAAGTAATATGATTTGAAAAATTCATAATGACACAAAGAATTTAAACGAAATTCAAAATGGAGGCGGAAGCGGAAGCGTGTAAATATTTTCTTCATTCGCTTGTCGATCGTAAATACTACGATGTCATGTGTCATTCAATGGCTTATTGTTCGTATCACAGAATTTCTTGTTTATACGTTGAGTAACATTCATCTTTAGGGGGACGCGAACTTATCGAGAAATGAGTCAGTTTTCCTGTAATAGTTTTCCAAATCCATTTTCTATATGCGTTTCACATGTACCCATACGTATGTAAATATCGAACAATTTTTTGTGGCCATAGTTTTTATAACTCTCACAATTAGCACTTTTTGTTTGTATTTTCTTCTCTCGAATTTGATCAGAATAACATGCGAAAACGGGTAAAATGTTTTAAGCATCAAAGAAGACACTCATACCGTAATTTAAATTTTAACTAACTTCTTATTAACATCGTATTATCTGTTTTAACATAATTTATTTGTTGCCTAACAGTCCTGGTATGCAATGGAACAGGCTTCCTTTGTTGCATCGAGAAGTTAGAACGTAGTACACACACGTATCTGCGTATACACAAGCAACGACCTTCATGCAGTGCATTACTAGTCCATGACTTCTTGCAGTTTAACACGTGTATGAAATTTAAACACAAACAGGGAAAACGTTGCACTTGGTTTTAAGGGTCTAATAGATCTAGCAATTAATCGCGACACTTACTTTCTACAATCAATCTATTGATATTCATTCATAAAGCTAATGTTTAAGAGAAGGAAAATTGATGAACCCGACAATTGTAGTTAAAATTCGAATATTCTTTATGTAAATAATAAATGCGATTTTTTGCTATTTTCAAACATATTTTCATGATATATAAGTCGGAAAATTGTGTGGAAACGAATTACTGCGTCTGCGGACAACGTTTATAGCAACGTATTGCTGCAATATTTCGCGAACTGTACAGTGCAGGGATTTATCGCTCGGAGAGTTTTTTTTACGACATGAAATCATTAACTTCCCCGTTAAGCTTTAGGTATTTTTTAAATTTCGTATATAAATAACTCGCTGGTCTCATTGAGTATTTCTCCGTGTAAATACGTAATTTTCTCGAAATAGAATACATTTCTAGTTTTCTGTGCGACACTGTTGCAACAGCATCTGCTCACGATGATATTGAATGAATCGTAATTAGTAACATTAGTAATCTCATGCTTTAACATTGCAAAAGTGAATGGCCTGGCAGTTACGTTCAGAAGAAACCCGTTTCTACACGTGGGTGTCGAAAAAAAATTAGAACCTACGCAAGTTTCACGCATTTGGCGCGTTTAAACGATCGAACGTCTCTTAGCTTCCACGTTATGTCTGGTCGGAGTGTGGGGGAAAACGTAGACATAGTGCACCGGGGCCGTCTATCCATTAAGAATCCTCTGCATGAGAAACAGAACTATGAAATATTTGTTGTGTACACGTTGAAACGTAAATATCAAAATAATGCTTGGTTATTTTTATCATACGATCATTTCAAATTGCTTAGAAACGCATAAAATAGTCATTTATTATAAGAAATAAAGTAAAAAAGGTCGAATAGGAAAATCCGGTAGAAAGGTCTTTCATGTCAGATAAAGTCACTGACAGTGAGAAAAAGAAGAGAGGTCAACACCAGTAGGCATTTACCTGGATAAGATAAATCCTATCCAATCTACCTGAGTCGTTGACATTCATTCCGTTGAGTGTTTCTTTCTTATCATCTACGGTGCATATATTTAAAGATAACAAATTTCACGTCATAATTGCACCATTGTCGTTTGGATTTCGAATTCGTTTCTTAGCTACCACCAGTCTAAATCTAGATATTATTACTAACGGTTTGTAACTCAATCTAATTGCTTTTGTTAGTATAAAACGGTCGAAATTCTATATACGTTCGTGTCGAATAAAAAGTACGTAGACATCTGAAGTGGCGAGACTGTAGAATCCCCTGATATCGTTGGATTCACGTTATACCACGTGAGATATGTTAGAATAATCCCCGTTCATATGCGTTCCAATTATTTCTACCTTTTTTCGCACACGTTCTAGTTTTTTTTTTAACCTCGGCTTGCATGAATAATACGTAAAGCTATCCGTATCAATTTCCATTCTTCCATTTCGTTTAAACTCCACGCACTTGCGAAACTTGCGCCCGCGTTTCGTTAACGAAGTGTGGCAAAACCGGGCGGAGGGTGAACATATAATAGCAGGGTATCGTAAAACGATAAAACGCAGTAATAAAAGTAAGTGGCTCCTCGGTGTATATTGCGGCTTTAAACGCCGTTTCGAAGGATTGCCTACCAATGTACTACATGGTTTATGCATCAACTGACTGCATAGGTATACACAGGTAGACGTCAATCATGATACGTATTTCGATGATTACATGCAAATTTTTTAAACATCAAATTATGTATTGATTACTTCATTTCACTTTTTGTCGCACCGGGTATTTGTGCATATACGTTTAAGCACTTTGCTGTTGCTGGTCTTTTGTACTAATAGTGGTCCGAATAGGGAGAACTTTGGATTGTTCATTTTTAAGTGTTTAGTACTTGCTTCTCTTTTAGGTGTAAATTGAACGTATCATAACTTTTAATATCATATTATCAATTTGAGTAGATTTCCATTTCTTTATTGTAATAAACTTTTGATTATCAGTAAAGGACCTTCTCTCTTTATATTCATCAAGCCGTGTTCAAAATACAAACAGTAGGAATCTTTATCGTTTGTACGCGGCGCAGTTCCGACTAGACGATGAGTTTCCTCCTATCTCACAATCACTTTGTATGGGGTGTACGCCTATGGTGGTCCACGCGCCTAAAATCGATTCAGAGAGACACAGACAGGGCATGGACCTTCATTCCTAAGGTAGATTCATCGTAACTCTTCAACACACACACACGATACGTGTATGTGTTCCAATACGAATCTTCGTGGCGAGCAGGAATTGTTCTGTTTTCTTAATTTTATTCTTTACAGTGTACAAGTAGTATTTCAGAATAACTATATTAAAAGCATAAAGAACAAGTTATTACGAGATATAAATAAACAAAACAATGTTTACGAGTAGGGTGACTACGGTATATTGACATGCTAATCAAGTTTTTCTTTAATTTCCTCGAACTTGGGAGAAAAAGTTTCAACGCGCATCTTTAGAAGGAGAAGTGTCGTATAATGCTGACACTTGGTTATGCTATAAAGGATAACGAGCAAACGCTACGAACAGAAGAAAGCATCGCCCGGTTTGCCAAAATATCCACGGTGCTTTTAAGAGCAGAGCTGCACCATATCAAGCGCTCTCTTAATTTTACGATCGGTCGTAATCGTAGTACGGGCAAATTATTATGGGGGAAATTTTGCGCCGGGAAGCGGTCGAGTGCCGTCTGAATTTTGAAAATGATCTCGGGGCTCGTCGGGTACGGTGTCTTTATGGGAGTTAGGTTTATTAGCTGCCGTTTTCACACCAAACTTGGCCCACCACAGTTCCCATCTAAGCGTCCGTCTCTGTTTGTGCTCGCAGTATACATGTATATATGTATATCTGTGTAGTACGTGTGTAGGCGCATCATCGGGATGAAGCCTAGAGGTGTATGCATTCGTTTGTCGCTGCGATATACACGGTGACCTGTTATTCGTAATTACAGTACCGAAAATATATCTATTAAAAACCCCGAAAACTATACGCACTGCGCACGAAAATGTTCATGAGACTATAAAAAATTATTAACAAGTATTATTTATTTGTCGAATTTATGCTTGAAACTAATTGTAAGAATATATTACATTCGCTGTAATTCCTTAACGTATGTACATACATAGTAGATCGAATGATTTGGTTGATAACCACTGTCAGAACTGTTGATTCTGCGAACACAGATCAAAATCGTTCTTATTTTCAGTTCATTATACTGCAGAAACTTCTATCGTACCTCATTTCTATGAAGCAAGGCAAATAATATCGCGTGACACCTGGTGCACCCTGTACATCATCTGGGTATGCACGGGAGCATCGTGTACACACGTGCATACGGGACTGTACGTAATATATGCATAATGTATGGGGTTCGTGTGTGCACGCAAAATACCTCTGTTGCGGACCGCTCTATATATCACATAACGCGTGTACTCGCGACTACGTTCCGCCACTGTGCTCGATGCATCACACGTTCCGTGAATAAGTATGTGTACGTAAGCGTACACACGACTGTCTGGCCAGTGCGTCGAATATATCAAGCCACCCTGTATATGCTCAAACCGGACCGAATCGTAATTGGAAGAATCCTAGTGTCCACGAAACTCCTATCTCAGGGGACTGTATGAATTTCAAATCTAGTAATGTCAGTTTGAGGAAATAGAAAATGGCATTTTTTCCAGTATTTTTGTCTGCATTTTAAGATAATAATACTTGAACACAAAATTTTCAAAGATAAACTTTAGGAAATTTTCGGAGCAAAGTGTTATAATTGTATTTTTAACAAAGTTCAGATGTTGTAATGTTGAATTCAAATGTAAGTGATGTACTCTGGTCAAGTAGAAGTGTGGGAATAGTAAGTTCAAGAATTTTGAGCTATAAATTTGTGGTAGGGTGTAACCATACCAGGATTTCAAAGATTGCTCGTATTTCTATAGGAAATTCATACATGTGACATTAGAGAGATACATCGTAATAATTTATGAGTCACATTTTGTGGAATTGGAATTGTAGTCCTAGAAATCGATGATACGTCTGTCTGTCGTAATAAAGATACTATGTATAGCCCTGGGGCGGTAGTTCGGGAATTATTTGGTGCCGGTGCTATCATGCACGTTCATCGACGTTGTAAGCACCTTAGCAGGAGAACCTTTCGTTTGATCGTCCCATAAGTTACGAGCTTCGTGTTGGAATTCGAGCGATGCTAATTTCATCGTAGAATTCTGGAATTCCGTCCACGGCCCGGTCTTCGCAGTTATCATCTGGACCCGTTGTGGCTAAAGACTATAACGCCGGTTATATTAACCGCACTTGGAAAACTTTCGACTTGATCTCTTGTTTGGAATGCGAGTGTTTCGACTAACTAACCGGACCTTATCCTCTTAAATTATTGAAATTATTGAACTTCATTGACGTTGAAACCATTCGTTTTAGATAATTATTTTCTATCTAAGAATGGAGTTACGTTTATTAATTGTTCGCTTAATATAGGAGAAATCTAATAAAGGTAGAAGCAATATAAGTATCGGTGAGCGATTTGATTGTTCGTTGCAAGCAAACCTGATAATAGAACTAACCGTTCTATACAAGGTATTCTTCTGGGTACCACTATAGACCGACGTACTTGTAATACGTATTTGTAGAGTGTATATGGTTAGAAGCCTTTATAGAGCCAGACAACTCGATTGAATTATAGTAACAGAGTTATCCGTCACTTGGAGCGACGCAAACTAAGGGCTAAACACTAAGTCTCACCGGGATCTAAACTGATTTTCAGCTTATTTGAGTGAAAGGGAACGTGTCTTAAGTAAGATTGATCGAAATAGAGAGTTATTTTACCTAGCATCATCTTGCTTCCGCTTTATAAACTTACATCATATTTTTCTATTCCCAGTTGAGCACTCTGCTGGGTAGTTTCAGGAAAAATATTTTTTCATGTTAGACTAATTCGATTAAAATCTCACCGGTTTTACTTCGTTGTATATATGTATGTATTTATGAAATGAATATATATTGGAATAAAATATGTTTCAAATTCCGAATCAATTCGAAACCTTCATATTGTTTGAGATTAAAAGATAATGTTGGGATTATAATCAATTACATAAACGAGTTTAATTTCCCTTGCTCACATTATTATTGCAATATTATTTAACAGAGTATATTTGTTACATATCTTTGTTAATCCTTTATTCGGCATTATTATTGAATCCTCCCGGGTGCATGTGAGGATGCGGCATCACGCATTTCATGAACTTATCTGCCACGGCCCATTCCTCTTCCTCGTTTTCAACTAAAATGTTCGAAAATGCTTAGTAGCAATCAAAGTGGTAAATATAAAGAACTGGTTTCTGTACTCTTTACCCACCAGTTTGAGCGCATTCCTCAGCTTTTTTGCACATCATATCTTTCATAGCTTGTGTCAAATGCTCCCGTGCGTTTAAACTCTCGCACGCGCCTGTGACACTGATTTTTTTATCGACCATCTGGAATCACGTATTCAAATTCTGTCGATACTGTTTACACAACTATCGAAGATGTTTGTTGTCGAAGACAATATGTGAAATAATATGGATTAAGTTTTACATACCACTCCATCACGTCGCATTCGGCATGCCGCAAAAGCCCCACGTTTTTGTGCTGCGTCATCGTCCTGGCTTTCAAACAGTTTCCGCAAATCATCTAACAAAGAAATGTTTAGTGGAAAAATGTAGAAAATGTTAGAACACAGATTATGGGAAGTATTGAATATGGGTAGGTTAATGGTGTCGAAGTAGCAATTGGTTTGTTTAGTTATACGGTATAAATTTTGTGAAAACTGGTGGATTTATTGTTGCTTTTGTTACACTGTCATATTTGTTCACATACCAATTGATGATAGCCCTACTTCTTCCAAACACAACTTTTCTCCTTCGCTATCCTTCATGCCAAAAGGACCCGCGCAAACCATCTGAAATGAAAGCAATATACATATGTATAGAATATGTAGATAATAAACAATGAATATGTAGATGTAGTGAAGTGCAAAATTTGTATACTGATTTCAGTGAAAAATTATTACAAAAATCACCGTGTAATATGTCAAAACACATACTCACCGTAAAACCTACAAACGCCAGGTGGCAGAACAAAACCACAGTCAACTTCATGTTGTTTGAGCGACACGATTTAATAATCACTTGAATTAAAAGAATTCCACGCAGATTTTGGGTATAAGTTAATTTGGACTTAAATTCACGTCGAATGGAGTCTATCGGAAAAATTTTCCAACTGATGGAATTTGTGTTTCTACCTGGTATTTATATCCGCAATCGCGTGGTTGTACAATGAAGGAGGGAATTATTATATTTGTTGCGCTGTGTATGAGCACGCAGAATATTCGATCAAGATAATAGAATTTACGTAACGCGCCGCAATTGTTCGGCAACTTTATGTCGTTTTAAAAGACAAAATGCGAGATGTGTTGCATTTACAGGAAATTGGTGCACGTGTTGATTATGATTTATTTCATTCGTAGTACCGAATAAATCGCGTCCCTTATACAACTTAATCTTGGAACCGCAACTATGAATTAGATTAATCAAACGTAAAGATACACATAAGTACGTATGAATTAGATAATTATGAAGAATCAGGACAAAAAGGGAGGGACTAAATATAGAAGATAAGAAAGTATTAAAAATTACATTAGTAATCCTCATTGGTAAACTAAACAATGAAAATTAATAACATAGAAGGTGACTACTTAACACATAAATGTCAGTTTTATATAATTTTCTGCTAACAATTGCCTTTTGTTGCAATTTCCTTCCGTCAAGGAATTACATGAATCATATTTTATAATGTTTACTGCAAGTCTAACGTTAAACGGGGGTACACTTATGCCCCCGTACTCCGTTGCAAACGGAATTCCCCTGCATTAAATCTCGTGACAATGATGCCACATATTTTGCTCAGTAGCTTAGATTGTGTGTAGGTAGATATAATTATCAGGCAAATTATAAAAACTTCTATGAAAAGGTGCAGAAAGTTGCTGAGTTCATGTAATACAAGTTTGATGACGTAAGGTCCGAACAAAAACATTGAATTTGCAGTTTTTGGCAGAAATGATTATTGTACAATGTGGTACATATGTCAAATAAGAATGTAAAACTCGTTAATTTTTGTCAAAATTGTATAACAATAATTACTTAACAAGCTTTACACTGTTTTTAATAATAGGACGTGACAGGTTGTCGTTTCTTTTTATCATGTACGTTTATTGCAACTCGCATATTACAGAAAAATAAACTTATAGCATAGGGAAACGCTAACGGTTGAACTTCTTAAGATTTCTTTATCATGCACTTAACAAATTCTAGCCCCACGTCGCATTCGTCAGAGATGTCTTTCACTGAAATGGAAAAAAATGCAATTTCATTAATTTATCCTAGAATTCGTGCTTCGCGAAGGTAAATATTTTCATAAGAATAATACGTGGCGGAGAGTGTTTTAAACATGCATTACAGTTAATTGCCCTTACCATTATCGTTACACCGATTCGCACGTAAGTGGAATTTGAGGCGCATTTCTTCTGGCATATGATCCTCTTTGTCTATGAGTTCATGTACTTTGTTCATTTGCATCTTTGAACCTACCATCTAAAAATGTTTATCATTATTAAAAATCAATATTACGAAGCCAACAAACTTTACGAAAGTATACATTCTATGTATACTATGAAGACAAAGTTACATAGGAAATCATAAAATATGTATGTATAGAAACTGTAGGAAACATTCAGTGAACAGTTTTTTTTAAAAATAAGAAAGTTAGACAAATATGAAACAACAGTTCAGAGTGAATGCAACGGAAAATAAAAACTGTGTCAGCATTTTTTCCTGTCTTTTTGAAAACGCAATTGCGCCAGTTTGTGGTGTGATCGACGGTTTCATTGGTACATAGTTACACATTTTCTTACCGTGCCCTGTATTTGAGCGCAACAGGTTAGTGCGCAGGTAGCCTTCCTTACGCCACTTGGATCAACTGGTTCGTCCATCCTATTGTTTAATACTTTTCGCAGTAGGTCGAAACTCTCTGAATATCAGAAATCAAATGCAATTATCCTTTCCCCATTTGACTGGTCCCGAAACCAGCAATGATTACGTTTTTTCTCTATGGCTAATTATCACTCACCGGCCGTTGTTTGCATTTTATTGACACATTTTGCCGCTTGTTCTATTGTTATCTCAAATGCTTGGGCCAAACCCTCGATAATCTCGCCATCGTCTATCGTCCAAACGGTTGTCTGAAATGCGAAATACATATATTGTTTCTCGCAAATGTGAATAATTTTATCCCATCTTCCTCACGAGTGTACAAGACACGTATAGCGGTGTTTGCGTGCGATTAACAAAATTCATTATTTTTGCGCGAATTTGATATTCTTGAACACTCGTTAATTAGTCTCTTGAGCATAATTAATCTTTTAACGAGTCTTTCCGATTGAAATTCCGATGTTTCTTCGATTTGCGTACTTACGAAGAAAGCACAAGTGAAGATGAAAAGGACGGCGAGTTTCATGATTTCGGCTCTCGTTTTTCAATTTTCACGACTGGATACACTACGTTTTCCCTTAATGAACTGCTATCGTGTTCGCGTTTCACTGCATTTATATCCGTGCACATTATGAAAGTCAGAGGTTAAAGATACGAGATTATCTAACTAGCGATACACAGTACTAAGCGTAAATACAACAGATGTATTAGTATTCTTTATCTATTACAGGAATTATCGTATTATGCAAATTAAATCATAGAATGTTGTCAGGAATTATTAGGAAATGATAAATTTTCCAAGAGACAACGACGTACGAGCTGTCGGAAAAGTGAGTTAATTTTAGAAATATTTCGAACTTTCATCCTGCACATTTTGTTTTATACGAATGTAATTATTTCATATTGTAAGCATAGGAACGGGAGTAATTATCGGTTTCGTTTGCGAGGCAAGCATTTTAAGATGATCAATTTATTCTACTGTTTGGTTACAAGTGCATTAAAAATCCGAAGTACATGTTCAACTTTATAACATTCTTCGTTCGGTGCATCGTTTCTCTTCAGATTATCACTTCAGGGAACAGTTGATTGTTGATAAACTGCAATTTTATTCGTCGCTGATCTGAAGACATCCTACGAATGCAAGTGCACCTATACATGCGTCATTTGCTTTACTCGCTGTAACACACAAAACATACATGTAGAATATCAAGTACGTTACCGTCGTAATTCTGCAAACCGCATTTTATTTAGCGTCACTTCGCCGAACAAATTGTTTCTTCTATTTAAAGAAAAACACTTTCAGGAATAGCATTTATCGGTACATATGCTTTTATTTTTGTTTTCCATTGCGCTCTTGTTTAATAAACAAGAAATACTCTCCTATTTACAGAATCATTATAGATTCGTGTGCAATTCGATATTGATGATACATTTAATCGTAGATATACGCATCTAATAATGAAGAATTTCACTCACCTTTGTCACTGCAGGATTTCAATTTATCGTCGTTTATATCAGTCACGTTCATTCTGTCCAACACTTTGTGTACTTCTGCCAAGTCTATTTCGCCATTTTTCATCTGGAATCATTGAAAACTTTATGTAGTATTATGTCTATTATGCCAACAATTATTAACGTTACGTACAAAATTTTATGGTATACTGTCTATCGTGGATGTGAAATAATCTAATCCTTCTAAACTCACCATTCCGCTCTTCTCATTGATGCATGCCATGAAACAACCGTAATTTTTAAGTAATTCTTCCTCGTTGGCAATTTCTTCGCTGTGCAACGTGGAAAGACGTTCCAAGTCCTCTGTAAATGGTGAACAATACAATTAAATCAAATTATAACGTTTTTTTTTTAGTTTTATAAAGTCTATCAGAACTGCGTATGCATATAACAGCGTATTTATCGTTGTATACATATAATTACGCTTCGAAATGTTATTTTCTTTTCTGCAATTCTCAATATCTGCTTTTTCCATGTTCATAATCTCTGCAGTTTCATCTAAATGATCCGCCAAGATTATTATCTGAAACAATGGTTACCGGTTATACACTAAAATTCCTTTTTCCTTTAACTGAAATAAGTTTGACAACACTTTTTTTCGTAGAGATGGTGAACAAATAATTTTACGCAATTTCGGAAAAGCTGTAAATTCGTATAAAACTCGTACTCACAATCCCAGCGAAAACACAAGCCAAAGTCACAAGAACCTTCATCCTTTTGAAAATCGCGTCGGACAACTACGATCGATACCAACAGAACTGCAATTCAATTCACAATCGTCGAGGTTTCTCTCGAACACAGCGCGAACTGTTACTGATGCTGTTGGTCTCCGGATTTATATCTGGTTCATCCATAGAATTGGATATAATTGAGTTATGTCATGATCATGTGCACCGGAAACAGAACAGGCTTGACAAACGTATCAGATTTGCATAAGTTTCGATGTTGTTGCGCGATGTTATCATGCCGATATATTGTTCGGCGTGTTTGAATTAAAGCATGAATGAAATTAGTCAGTTGCTCGTTTGCGTGAAATATACTGTCCGGAAAAAAGACGATAACTATACACTTATAATGGCCATCGAAATCAGTGAATGAATAATGATTGTTATCGATGTATCTCTGACTCTTATACTGCAAGTCAATGATTTTCATTTAGACATTACTGTGAATTTGAAAAAAATTTTTTTTACGATATTCTAAAGAGTTTAGATCAAGCGACTCACCGTTTGAGTGCAATACCCTAGGGATTATGTACATACGTGCAAAGTATGTACATACATGCGTACATCATTACGTTAAACGTAAATATTCTCTGTGAAAAATAAAAGTTTATTCAGGATGCGGTTCCAACAGGAAATAATATACGAAAACAAATGTGTTTTCAAATAGATCATCTGATAGTGGTAATTAAATACAATGCCGCAAAATTCATTTTTTCCTCGTTTGTTTAATAGATATTATCGATCTTCCTGTTTTTAAGAACAGCGTTAATCAATTGTTACATCGACGTCGAACTAGGCTAGTCGCGTTCCGGGCTCTCTATGAAATTTCCACAAATTTTTCCGCCGGTTCGATACTCTACTCTTTTTAACATTCAGCGTGTTCTTCTGCAGTTCCTTCGGAAATGTACCGTGCCGTCTGTAATCGCTCGCAAAGCTAACCATTTGCAAAAGTGCCTCCCCTTTCTTCTTTGTCCTCCGTAGGATCGTTCGTAACTTTATTCCATGGTACATACGAGGTAACTTGGACCATTACCGGGTACATTATACCGCCTTACAACGTGAGTCGCTTACCCAAATGCGATCTCTGTTACTCTCTGCTATATACGTATGTATGTATGTATGTATGTATGTACGTGCGAGTGTATACCGGGTGCCGTTGAAATATAGAGTCGTTTCGCTCCCTGGTGTATGTACTCGTATGTATGTATGTACGTGTATACGTACTTTATGTGCATGTGCCGCGAGTGCAGCTTAATAATTCATAAAGCGTTAAGGTCGGCTTGTTTATTCATAGGTCGGTGACGATGTCTGCATAAGTGCCGATACCACTGGATCCTAGTCTCGTTAATTTCGTTCCTATTAATCGAATACGTACGTAGGGGTATCTGCGGGAGATTATACGGGCTTTGAAGTATTTTTCTGTGACGCCTTTTGCGCGAAAGAACGGAATCGGAGTTCATTCGTTGAAGGTAGAAATATCTGTAGCACAAGTGTAGATATGGACATGTAAGCGCGGTTAGGTTTTTGGAACATCCTGGGCAAGTTTGACGGCGTTTTAGAAGATACAAGTGTATTATTACAAGTATTTTTTCAATGCTTTGATAAAAATGAGATTTTTTGTTGCTCTGGGAAACTGTGTATCTAAGTTTCTTGGATATTTCTGGCTACTATGAGTTCTTGAAGGGCATAAAAACTGTGAAGGCAATTAACGTGGTTTTTCCTTTATTATTATTGTTACAACTATTTCTACAGATTTTCAGGATGTATTTATTTCTGATACATCATTCCGTTTAAACCCTTCTAACAGGTGTCTGTTACACAATTTTGTTTTTTGAGACGTCGTTGGACTAAGAAAAGAATTTTTGTATATAACAGTCGGCATAATTTAGACCAATCAAGCACTCGTTAGTTTCGCTGTTAACTGCAACGAGAAACGGAAAATTGTTATTTTATGACACATCGAATGATTTGTAACAATGTTGCTTACCAGGTTCGATACATTCATTGGCAATATTCTTCAGTCTCTCTATTTCTGCCGCATCACCAGCATGTACCGTTTCTATCATCTTGTAGATCGGGCCTACTTCTATTTTAAGATCTTTCAGCTAGTAAGGATAAGTAAATAATTAATGATGTGCGATTAAAATCAATTGTTCTAGCTCGGATTAAACAAATTGTAAAAAATTATTCGATTATATTGTTTCATTGTATTATCAAAAATATGGACTACTTTTAATACTTATTCAGAAACTTTTGATCAAATTAAAGTTGTAGTAGTAACGTGAAATATGTTATTTGATATAAAGTTACTAACGGCGTCCATTCGTTTCATTACGCATGCTCTCAGGCAACCCAACTGTGTCATGTCCGCATGCAGTGATACTTTTTGTACATTTCTTATTTCCTCTGAAAAATATGCGAAGAAATATGTGTATCTCAAATAGTTAATGCAAAATATTTCTGTAATATTTTTGATTTAATAATATATTTCACAGGTATGTTGATCGCTGTTAAATTGGCATAGTTAATGAAATATTATAGTATTTCGTAATACGATACTATTTATCACACTGTTACCCGACTGTATTTCTTAAAATACGTGCTGCTAAATAAAAGACATCAATTTAATTAATCTTTAATCAAATAAATCCGGATACGATACCAAATATTAGAAAAGAAACGAAAGAATAACAATATGTTTACCCGCAGAAAAATGAAATTTAAAAAACATTTGGCTAACAACTCACTCGAATTCGCTATAACTGGTCAACAAACTGTCAATATGATTACACTCACCGTCTGTTAATCCAAGTTCTTTATTGCATGGCACTATTTCTGGCATTAAGTACTCCAGATACTTTTCTATGATATTCTCGTTCTGCTCGGCACGAACGATCGTCTAAAAATTACACGATCGAATGTTTTTGAAATCATGCGGACAATATTACTTGTATTCGCTTTATAAAACAATTGTTAACGATGGATTCTTATAAAACTATACATACTGTATTATCATGGTGCCGTAGATGTAACAATAATAACGAACAGGGATAACCCAGTCTTTTCGTTTATGTGCAGATAAAATTTCATATGTACCCAAGTCAATATCGTAAAAGTATATCGTTTGGAGGAAACCTTGTTCGGTATGGGAAATGGTGAGTGTAATTCGACTGTAGATCGTACTCACCGTAGCAGCCAATAAACACGAAAGAATCAGAACGTTCATAACTGCGTTCATGGTTAGATGTTCGTAGGAGAAACTTGTTCATACAGACAGTTCTATGGAATTGCGAATTGCTTCAGCGACTGATCTCAGATTTCTTAACACGATATTTATATTCAATGCCTTCTATGCATAGTGAACAATACCAGGTGTTAAACCCGGACAGGGAACAGCAGGATACGAGATAATAGCCTGATTTCCCAGATTTATGTAAGATGTTTTAAGTACACCCTAAAACATCGTCATTACGGGCAAAGTATGACTTGGCCGTGTCAGGTTCAACAGGGAAACTGATTGTTGATGAGTAATGTTTACCGAGATAATAGGACCGAAGAAGAGCATGTACTTGAATAACAGTGGTTTTCTGACGGCTGTGGCATTCGCGGTATAGATCGTATGGTAATTTACCATTGGTCGTACGTGTTACCCGTGGGGATCAAAAACAGATCGGTTGATAAAACTATACTCTACTTGTCAAATTTTTCGCGACGAATTTCAACTTCCGTTTATTCACTGTTCATTGAGACGTAGAATTAATATAATACATATTATCAAGGCGTAAGTAGTACTTTACGAACAGAAGTTAGTGAGACCATTAAAAAATGCAACAGGTAATGAACAATCGATTCGGTATCGGCGTGTTAAATTTAGATATTGTAACATTAGTCAAGATTAGTTAATGTTAAAGAAGAGGAGTCTTGAAGAGCAGAGTAAACCCAGGTATTACAACCAATTGCGTCGCTGACATCGAGGAGACTGATTTTTTTTTAAGAAATTACAGTGATTAGATCCAAAATTAGCTTATTTTATCTGGAGCATATCTCACCACCCTTCCTGCGAGTTGTAGAGAAAGTACTAGAGTTTTTTAGACGTTTTCAATGGCTTGAACGCATCTGTCTTTTGTCGACAATTTCGTGTTTGTCAATCGGAAAGTAGTGATTAAGTCAAGAGGATACGGTAGATCATGAAAATTGCCTGTGGAAGATAGGCGTTACGAGTACGTCCGAGACATGCAATTGTGTTTTTGGAAAAGAGTAAATAATTCCCAAGTGGGGATATATGAGTGTCTGGAATCAGTCAAACAACAATCGTTGCATTTCAACATTCTTTTGGTATTTTTACATCACGCATACGTTTATACAGATTTTATTTTAGGGAATTTTTATAATTTCATAAAGCAATCTGCTGTCCTTGGTTCGTTCGCGGTTTTCGTCTAAAAGAAAGTTCTTTCACTTGTTGGGAGTCCACTTTACGCTTCTTTTATTTTTCCTGGTACGCACTCTCCCATAGCGGCACCATACGCACACTCCTCAGTTATCCCTTTTCCTGAAACTGATAAACGACGATAAAAAATACTATTCCACGTTGGTATTATTCTATCGGAAAATGCAAATTTACCTTCGCCGTGGCACTCTACAATCGAACTTACGACTTTTTTCTTCATGGCTTCATCTTTCCACTTTCCGCTCATATACGCCTCCACATTCTCTTCACTTAGATCCAGAGTCCCTTCTTTGAACTAATATTCGTATGATAACAAATGTGTTAAATATTTGTCAATATGATATATACTTAAGTATGTATTTCATTCGAGATGAATAAAATTACTATTTTATTGTATGACATACGTATAAATGATGATATAGCGACAATTTTGGATTCTTAGATTTTCGGATATACAAGATGAACAAACCAGTTTATCTAATGATTAATGCGGTACTGTATATAGAATTTACTTACCATATGCAGTTTCTTCATCACGCACGCGTAGAGACAACCCATTTTTTCGTGATCTTTACCTTCTTTCATGTCCTCTTTATGGGACATTAATAATTTAGTTGTAAGTACGAATACTCGGTATTGATTCATGGGTCAATATACCAAAACTTACCTGGATTAATGTTCAGTTCTCTCATACATTCTTCCATTTCCGGCTTTGACATTTCCTTCATTTCTGCCAAAATGTCATCGGCATACGCAACAGCCTGGTAATAATATTGAAACATTAGTCTATTGTTATTAGTCTATTAGTCTAAAACGCAGACATATCAACGGATAACCGCTGACTCTAAGAATAAGTAACAATGTATAGGAAAGCATGCAATTCATTTTAAGGGATGTTTGGAACTTTCAGGCAATGAATTGCTTTGGGCAACATGCAGAGGTGGACATTTGTCTTGCGCCACTGTTTCTTTCCGTAGTTTTCAAAACTAAATGTACATACAATGCTATTGCTTTTTTCAGCAGACATACAAGACAGGAAATCATGCTTTATGACAAGTTTCACGATAATCCAACAAATAGGAAAGATTGATGATTTTCAATGACCGTAGTTTTGCTTTACCCGTGAATCTTTCAACTTTGACTTTTCTAAGGATGACCGATATTTTCTATTATATCTCTAGTGATATGAATGTCAATATTGTAAAATTGTATAATGTTATTAAATATATCGTATTAGGGTACACAAGGATGCTGGCGCTGTTTGTTTAAAGTATCTTAAATTATTGACGAACTTATTATGACTTACCGCGACCAGAAGAAAGCAAACGCACACTACCAGAGTCTTCATGTTGAAATCTTAGAAAATTTATCACTTTGGGAGGGTAACTTCTTCGATCGAAGATTCTCTTCTCTGACTGATGTTTTTCATTGTCTCACCCGTATATTTATACAGGACGATTTGTATACGTGTCGAACAGTATCAGGTGCAAGATCCAAATAGCAGGATGAGAGATAATTGGTCGACTTATCTGATTTACGTAACTGTGTTAATTACTACTTGATATGTAATTCTCGGTAAACAGTTTTTGCTTCAGATATATTATAAAAAAATAGCCCTCGTCAATTCTCATAGTTAAATCGTTAATTGAAGATCGTTACATCTAATTAGATAGTTCGCGTGAATACGGCTCAACGTAATATTTATCAATATTAATAATAATATACTTACATACAAGTATATAAGTATATATATATATACTTATATACTTATATATATAATGATTATATTTATATAAATATAAAATATATATATAAATATATATATATATATTTATTTTTATTGGAGGGCAAAAATGAATTGCCATAGCAACGTATACCTAATTGTTAGACAAAAATACAATCCTATGTATTATTATAAAGTCTAATTCACTAGTGTATCAGAATTGCATTTACATTCATTATGCAGGCGAATGAGAGGTCGTGCACGTCAAATGAAACATCTTCGACCTTGTTGCTGCCATTAGATTGATTCATTAACTTTGATAAAACCTCCGCTAATGACACTGCGGCATCCAAGAAAACCATATCTTTAGTTCCTATCGCGTTGGTCTTTTTATTCGGTCTTTACATTACCAAGTTCATGCCACATGAATTCTTATTGATGTAATATGTATTATATTGTGTGTGAAACTTAATTCATACTATAATATATTCATATTTCACCATATCTTACGGAAATCTACAAAGTATTAGAAGCCTAATATTAAGGCATGTACAACATCAAATAATTCTATTTAAAATAAACAAATCATTAATAGTGAACACGTATACGTGGCAGGTGTGAATATTTTTAATTACATGCTTTATATTCTCAGAAAATTATCGACCTCGGTTGCATCACAGAAAAATGATTCAGTCGTCGACTGAAAATGGTTGGCCTCGGTTACATCACGGAAAAATTATTTAGTCTCCCAGTTATGCTTCGTCTCGAAAGTTATTGTTCGAAGGCTATTTTATAAAATCGACACGTTTCCCTGTGAAAAGATAACAAGTCGACTGAAAAATTCTATTCCCAGGCGGGTTTGCGGAAAATTGAGAGATTAATTCATGCAATGTGTTTGCGGTGGAAAGAGAAAACGATACGAGCCTCGCGTTTTCTTCGCTACTGTATCTGCGATTCAGAGTCATTTTCAAAGTGGCATTTGCGCGTAGCTGACCGATATCTGCGGTGCTCTTGATAGCACGTGAACTTTTCATGCTCTCACAAACGGATAAAATCGGTGAATATAAGAGAAGTAACAATCAATAAGAGTAAAAACACTGTGTTTCGATTAATATTCTTTTGTGACGTATTTATTGAATTCTTGTATACGTGGCTCGTTGATTAATCGATACTTTCATCGGTGGTGTATCGTCATATATAAATCGCAACAAAAAAAAATGATTGAGATAACAAAATTTGCTTTATAGTATATATTTATTACTACACATTTCTTAAATACACATCCTTTCGTAAACAACACTCGTTCAATAAAACATATTGCTCTCTTCGTGTATATTTTGATGCTGTATCATTATTTTTTTCCCGTTAAAGTGAACGTTATCGATTGATATTCAGGTCAGAATTTCACGTGACTCGTGCTAATAAATAAATGGAGGTGAAATAGTTGGTCATCGAAAGTTGGGTATAGTTGTATTTAATTTTCTTAAACTCTTCTGCAGTGTCGTTTGGTTTTTGAATTTTTACAAAGTAAGTCAGACGTCCTTCGCCGATGTCGATTCGCTAGTGACCGATGGTTTCTATATCTTGAATTATTTTCTGAGTACGTTGATTGCGAGGTCTTCACGGAAGCAGGTACATCTACAATACAATTAAGTGAATGTATCGTTCAATTAGCCTACTACCTAAAAATGAACGGTGATATGGTATGAAATAAATATAAGTATGGGTGGAAAACTGTTACATCGGTCGTGCGGCATTCAGTTTACTTTGACGAACGAGCTGTCCAGTGTGATTCTTATCTTTATGGTGAAGTAATTCAAATGACAAAGTTGAAAATGATTTTCTCGAAAAGATAGCTCGTGAAGTTCGAGACTTCTATTCGTTACGCATCGTATGTGGTATCGAATAATTTTGTTTAAAAGTATTACAGTTTCTTGCGAACAAATTGTTTTTGATGTTCACCTCTCTATCCGTCTCGTAGAAACACTTGCAGAATATCCACCCTGCCTCGCATCCACTGGCCGCTAAAGCTGAAAGTAAATTTCAATATTTTATTGTGTGAACATTTTTTCTCAATACTTTTTAAGCGCGGTCGTCCCAGTGGACTTTATCAATTCCGCGGAGTAGAAAAGTTAACGTTACTAATATTCTAGATTCTAGTGAATAAAAGAGGATTATATTTGATAATTTTTTTTTAAATTTGTACCAGGCGCAGTGCACGCATCAATCGTGACTATCATACGCTCGGCGTCCGGTTCGAACAGCATTAGTTCAATTTGCCTGCGCATCACATCAGGTCGAAATTTATTGTCTTTCACCTGAAACATACAAGGGGTTCTATTAGGGTTTGACTATATCGAGTCAGTAAATTCGCCATAAGCAAAATTGAGGACTTCTTCATGTAAAGGAGAAGTAAAAATTTAAGATAAATTGAAAGAACGACACATTACACTTTTACGAAATTTCACGATTTCCACCGCGGAAACTCTGATCATTTGACATCGAACAGCGTGTTACACGCGGTTATCTTAATAAAATACGGATACAAATCGTTACATGTAATTACAGGTTTCTAATGATTACAATAAAAAGATGCTGTTTCACGATTCTAGTTATATCTAATAGATCCGTTACGTAAGATCACATCATCGTCGTATGAACTATGTACAAGGGGGGTCTGGAACTTACAATTGTTAGATAATATGTAGTTTTTTTTTATGAAAGACTACGATACTACCTACAAGACTATTATCCACTTTGAAAAAATGACGATGACTACTCTTATTCTTATAGTATCAGTTTTTGGCGTAGTTTTCTCTATGCCGTATATAAAAGAATTTATTTTCGAATATGGTATACATCGTATCGAACGATTACGAGTCCTACAGTAAAGGTACTTACAACTTTTGCCATGGTTAGTACACAGTTTACGAAACACTTATATTTTTCATCGTCTGGATAGGGACCTTGGAGAGCCGTCGCCACGAGATCTGTGCACAGGTACATAGATACGATATTTCACAAAACAAGATTTTCTTACAACTCAAATTTGTCGTACACACAAAGGTACAGATGTGACATCAAAGATCTACTATATTATTTATTAAAATAAGTAATATAATACGGTACGTTATACGATACCTGGCGATGCACCTGATTTCTTTATGCAGACGTTCTTCACACCTTGCATCGCTTTTCTTGCGTCGGCGATCGACATTTTTTTCTGCGGGTACGAAAAATCATTTTTACGTTTATCCGTGTCTCGTTTCGATATATCAGCGGATAACAAATGTATAACGACTCACACCCTCGACGTGTTCGAACGTCGCCATGGCCAACAGGAATCCCGCGATGAGAAAAGCGTTCGCGTAGCTCATGTTTCGCCCAAACTACTGTTTTCGCGTAACAAGTTTACGTGTTCCCAATAATGACAGTGGGACGAAAATTTCGCGGACCTCGAGTAAAGAGCCGTGTTTGGAATACCTTCGAAAAATCGAATGTTCGACGAACATCCGACTTCTTTTATATCGAAAGAAGCAAGTAGAAGGAGAACACACAATTTTTGCATCTTAGGTGACATAGGTGACCGGTAGATACGAAATTACCGGGCAATTATATATGCGCGGAACGGTCAGCTTTGGTTAGAATGCAGGTCAATAACAACAGACGAAAATTGCAGATGGTTACGTAATACTAGTGACACTATTATCGTATTTCAACTATACTGACAAATAATTAAATGATTATTTATAGTGACAAATTATTAAATAATTAGATCTTAATGATTTATGGGGAAGAATGGTAAAAAGAAAGAGTGAAAATTAATAACCTCTGGTTCTATTTTTAAAATATCGTTTTATTCCTTGCATCGATAGTTGTACTTTACTAACTAGTTGCATTTGTGCTCTTTTAGCATAGTGAGTTTCTTGTGACCACTGTTTACGGAACGGTTTTCTGTATCGTCATATAGTGCGCGTCACTTAACAGATTGAAGTAGGAATTTGATAAAATTTTGTTTAACCGCCCATGATAATTTTGTTCATTCTGAACTGCTGTTCGCCTGAATCTTCGCACGACCGACTTCTCGGTCAGTGTAGTAACGTAGTTCATTCAGTCAGTATTGCTCGTTAGGGAAAGAAAAATATTTCTGGATCAAATTCGTAATTACACTTGACGTACGAGTATGTCAACGTACACGGGTCATCGCCGACAGCTACAGACAAGACGTAAAATTAAATATAATGATCAGTGACTGATTTCTCGAATATAATTTGATGATAATGCAAACAAGGGAGAATGATATATTCGAAGATAAATAAATAAATTGTAGGCACCTTACCTTTCGGTACACACGCTCGTATGCCAGCTTTTACTCGATCTTGTCTTTCAGCTGGCATCATCGCTTCTACTTGTTTTATCATCATGTTCATATCGATGGCTCCATTTTTAAACTTGAACAATATACACGCGAGTCATTGTACGTGATAGTTTGTTTCATTAGTTTTTGGATGAGATAATGTTTAAGTAGATTTAATAATTATTAGGAAAATAAGGTTGTTTGTAATCTTACCGTTCGTACTACTTTCATAACGCAGTTTGTGTAGCATTTTAGATCTGGATCGTCGGGAAATTCTCCCCTTCTGAGGCCTTCGGCCAATGCTGGGTTACCAACATTCAATTCAGAGTTATTAGCATCATCGATCATGATAATATTTAAATTAAAGAAAGTGTTCGAATTGTATTGAGAAGTATGGTGAGTTGGGTAATTGCGGGCAGCGAATACCTAATTGTAGCGCGTTTGCAGAAATGATAATATTGTATTATTTTCTTTTGCATATAACCCGGCACAACTTTTAAAGAATAGCAAGAATACAAATTCTAAATTGTCTGTGAAATTGTTGCGGTTTACATTTTTTCTTATTTATTTCATATTATGCAAACCATAAAGTGAGAAGTTCTCTGAATGCTTCCGAGAACAATAGGCTTGGTTAATGTACCATTTCCTTCTATACTACGTTTACTGTCATTACGTGACTAGTATTTTCCAGAAAATGCGCATTTTTCTTTGAAATTCTCGTATATATTGAGTAAACAATACATATTTCTTTATACATCAATTTATCGTTGTGTCCACAATAACCTTTCACAATTATCATTAACTTAAAGATTTATTTAAAGAATATATTATAAGTACGCAGAAAGTTTCATCTATGGGATATGTAGTTCGAAAGTGTTTATTAATATCATACCTGGATCTACGCCGGTTTTTGTAATACAGTTATTGCGAACACCGTTTGCTGCTTTCATCATTTGCTCGAGTGACATCGCCTACCATTTGAGAATCGAATCCGTCAATTACATGCATAGAGATAATTGAATGTAACTTAAGACACTTACACTGTCCACCGGTTTAAGTGCGACAAGTCCGAATAGAATTACACAGAGGAACTGTGCGCCGCGCATTTTTCGTTTATGTGTTCTATTTTCTACAAAAAGTATATCTATATGACCAGTTCGCTTGTTTTTTACGAACGGTCGACTGAAAGTTTTCTTCTAAAGTTTCGTCTTATAAGCACTCCGTGTTTCTAAGTAAAATGTGTGCCCGTGGATTAGCAATTCCCATTTCAGGTCTTAACAAACTTTAACTCTATGACATTTGTATCTGTTATAGCGCTAATTCGTGATTTTACTGGTTGATGACAAGTTCCATGATTTTATGTAACGAATGTAATATCGGGATTGGGTTCGGACTCTATAATTTAATTTTTCCATGATCGCTGTACATCCTACGACAGATTTTGAATTCCAGGTTTTTAGAATGACGAAGCGTTTTCAATTCTCTTCTGTTTGGCAACTCTTGGGGTCAGTGTGTTCAGAATTTCAAACATGAAGTTTGGTATACGTGCACTTTAAACAAGCTTCCTTGATTAAGAAGTAACACCATAGTTAATGATGTTCTCCCTGAACCAGACAGGTTCAGATCCTCCTTCCACTAATAGCATTCCCCACGTTGGTACCAGTGATCTTTGACCTCGCAGAGCATCTTCGAATTCCGTTAAATATAATAACGAGAATTTGAAGAGACACAGCAGGGGTACGTCTACGATGTCATCGATAATGATTGATGGTTTGGTGATTTGTGGTGTATATACTCGAACCATCGAATGTCTACTGGGTGGGCATTTTCGATGAAACTTTACTCTTTAATATCTCCATAATTAATGCAAGTAAAATAAATATATATACATATAATTTTCAGCTTACAAGATATCCAATATAATTAATACATCGAATCAAGTTAGCCTTCCAATTGCTACGCTTCAGTAATTGATATAGCAACGGGATAGTCTGCCGTTACTCACTTGTACAGTCTTTGTCATACAGATTCCACGGACAAAAGTCATTTTCGTTCGTGAAATCCAGTGCCCGAGGTGTCCTGGGATCCCCGAGTCGGGTGGTTTATACGCTATAACTCCGTGGAGCAAGTTTGAGATGTTTGTCCGCTTTGTCTCGCCCTCGGTCGGTCCACTTGGACCCTTCGGCACCAGGAGACTCACGTTAATGTCGAACCCTTGTATCTCGAGAGACACCCTTACAACAGGACCATCTGCCCAGAAACCACCTTCTGCACCCCTATCGAGCCCTTCGCCATCGAGCGGCCATTAGTCCGAGGGGCCACTCTCCGGCAGGTCGATAATTACATTTTTTTCCCTTTCCCTCTGCCACGGCATCACTTTTCCACGATTAATTTCCACCTGATCGTTTCGTTCTCGAACGTACCTCGGCAAAGATCCACCGAGATCACTCGTGGATGTCTTTCTTCTTTTTTTTTTTCTTCCTTGCCCTTTTGTATCATTTCCCTTAGAATCATCGGCGTTCCAAGGGACGAGATAATCCGAGGGACAAAATCGCGTCGCAATGTGTCCGCGGGTGTCCCCGGATTTTTTATGTCCCGCCGATGGCGGATTCTCACGGTGAAAGTTCGCGTTATCGTTTCGCCAGGCGTTATTTTCGGATAAGTACGGGGACGCGGGCGAAAGAAGGTCAGTATTACGTAAGTCTGGTTCGCCCGCGGGATTTAGTGCGATGAGTGTGAAAATGTTTAAAATGGAAATTGTCATGTTCGTCGAGGTAGAAATACCTAACAATAGTTCGTATTTACCGTAAAGCGTGTGTCATCGTAGTAAAAGTATTTTATTCAACAGGTATTCGATAACAATCAACAGATTGCGTTCTATTTTTATCTTTAAATCGTTGTCTTTTCAATGTGTCATCTATGCTGATTTTTTTTCTTACATTGTTGTGAAAATCTTGTGTACATATGTACATCGCTGTCACACGGTACAAGTTCTACGGAACTCGCAGTGCAATAACAAGGAAAAAAAATAAACAGGAAACAATTCCACCGGAATAACTATCTTCGGTCACAGATTCTCCTCGTTCGTTTACGTGCACACGGTGGAGGAGCCAATTTAATTTTAATGGGATGATAATTTCGCGGAATCGGCGTTGCCTAGGCATGCGAAATCGCGGAAGAAAAACTTCAAATACGAAAGGGAATTGTAGACATGGATATTGCATAATGCAGCGTGAAGGGCCACGCAGGAGAAAGAAGCGGTAAAAGAATGTACCATGAGAATAACGTGACCCGTGTGATGACGACGCCCGCCCTAATTAAACGCCTTTAATTAGCTATAATAAGCCAGCCTCGCGTTTTATAGGAAGATATAGTTACGTAATTAGTTTTCTCAATAGAGTACTTATCATTTACGAATATTTAAATGGATATTTATTACCGAGATAGTATATCTACATAAATTATTTATTTTTCCATTATTCAAACGATCGGAAGTTCCTCCAACGAAACGAAACTAATAATCGGTCTAGCGCTTTCATAGAGTTACAATAAAACATTACTATTTGTTTTTTAAACAAATGAAATATAATGGATAAACGGAAAGTATCAATGCAATTTTTGGAATCCGGGATTATGTGTAAAAAGCTTTGGAAGATCATAATAAACTAATCGTGTGCCCGTCACAATTAAAGGGCATCCTTTGTGATGCTAATTAGCTTTCAATTAAACTCGGAGACTCGACCCGTCGGCTGAATTAGCTTTCAGTGAACGCTGATTCGGGGAACTTACTTTCTGCGGGAAATTTCAAGCAAATTGCGGCACAAGCTTTTAGTCCGTCACCCTTGCTACACTTCGACGCACCTCCACAAGTCTTTCTCTTACCGCCCTGTGTAAAAAAAAAAAATCTCGTCGTTTCGCTTCTCCTTCCTAATCAAAGTAGCCTCTTGAGCCCGCGTCTTTTGTCAATTCGACTGCAGTCGTGCCCTTTGACGGCTGCTTTCTGCCGGCATTAAAGAAAGTCGAATCATTTGTTTGTATCGCTGACTTTAAACACTGATTTAAAATTTAATAAATATACTTGTTTTTAATTTTTTTAAGAATCACGTGGAAATTCATCTAAATACATAAACACATTTCTATCTGAATTTGAATCTTCTTAAAAAAGAAATAATGAAAGGAATTTCTTTTTATAAATCCCTCTCGATTCAAAAGAGTACTTATTTATTGTATCAACGAATGCGTGGGACGGGTGCAAAAATCGATGTGTAACTTCACGGGTATTGATACGGTTGACACGTATGTATTATTATCCTTTTATGAATATTCCTTTAAATCATTTCACGCATATACATCAACCTTTTAATTGAGACGCGTAACGAGATTACGCCGCACTTGCGGGGTGTTTTCAATATCGGTTTGTTAGCGTACAAACCTTTTTCGAGAGGAGGACAAAAATGGCCGGGTCACGAGATATCATGTGCGTGCTTCACGCTCTTCCGGCATAAAACCGGCACGATGTGACTCACAAACTCGTTTTCACTCTATCACGGACTGAACGCTTAATCTACCGATTCGAGATATCGCGTTAGTCGAAAGAGAGAGAAAAAAAAAGGGAACAAGTCGTATTACCAGTCCTTGCTCCTTACGAATCGGTCCTATCGTTCGCTGACAACAGTGATTATGCCTACACGCTGATTTCGAGTAGCCAGTTTATTGCTTACACGAGTCGTTTCTGTTAGCGGAATTCTTTCCGCGACGATACGTGATATCTATTTCATCTCGACATTGATTCCACGCTATTAATATGTAGATTAACGCGTTACGTCGCGTAGCGGTATTCACATTTTCGGTTGGGTTGAAATTATTCTGAGAAATGACATTTTTTTGTGGGTTGTATCACTATTCGATCGAATCTTTGAATTATTCGTGTCATTATTGAAAAAATTATATTTTTAAAATGAGAATTTGTGCGACTGCAACGTTTCCGAAGGAATTGCACTCTCTGAGAAATTGGCAATGTTTCCTCACGAGCCGGAAGTGACGAAAAAATGATTTTAACGCGTATCACCATCTGTTTTTACAACTCCTTCGGCATACATACATACGTACATATACATACATAGTTAGATACATACCGTATCCGTTTCCTGAGCTCCGAAGCCGTACGTTCATTTGGCGGTAAATAAACTAAAACCATAGTGCTCCTTAAAATAATCTCCGGCGTGAAATTACATTTCAGTGTTCTCCGATTTTACGCGTTTATTAGCAATCGTATATTTTTTCATTAAATAAACCTTCCGTATAAATCGTCAATGGGCTATATCTGGTTCGATCTAAAAATATCGATCCTATATTTCGGAAACGCTCGATAGGTAAACATGTTTCCGGAATGGCATACATTCGCAGGTTCTGCACTCCTCGTTGTTGTCAAATGTTTAACGTAATAAACGCTGCAATTAAATGTGAAATTACCTACTCTCCCAGGTAATACGACGTAATAGAGTGAGATTATGTAATGCAAATGTTCCTACTTTCAATGGGATTGTCGGTTATTGGGTAGACAATGTTGGTATTAGATTGCATTGCAGATTCGCCGTGTGCATATTACGAACAATTAATGACGTTCAACTCGAGCAGAGGGGATCCAAAGGGGGAAGAACAAAGGTGGCCCGTAATGAATCGTGACACTCGGCAATTACTGCGTCGCTTCGTTTTTTGATTTAATTGGCATCGAACACCGGCGTAACAAAGTTATGTGCATACATATACACGGGCCGGCTTTCATCTTCGCGGATTAAAAGAGTCACTTGTCGAAAACAATTTTCGAAGCGGGGAAACAGTGTCGAAATAACTCCCACTGTCGAGATGAATAAGCAGCGGAAATATTAGCCCTAATTTTGGATAACCTGCATTCGAATTTACTCTCAAAGGAACATGAAACATTTAACAATAAATATATATCTAACTTTCCAGATTAGAATAAATTTCCTTTATTTTATTAAAAAATCTTCTTATCGCATCTAAATGAATAATTATGGCTCCTCATTTATTTCTTTATTTGTATTAAATTCTACGCGGGAACGTACGTTGGTGTATCTAGTTGATTAATATCAATTATTGGCCCGTTTACTCGATCTTTGATTTCGCAATGTTCAACCTGGGCGAAAGGTACAGCAATATAAAGTTCTTCTTAGAACAAGGCCATTGTACGGTCCACGTACTTGTTCGCAAGCAATACTTAGAAGGTAAGAGCAGTTTTCAACATCCTGCTTAGTTGTATAGTCCTTGACAATGCCTGGCAAGTCGCACTAACAATAAACGAAATGTGGAAAACCCGTCTCACGAGGAAAGACAAGTATGACCTGAGCAAGTGAAATACCCTACGGCAATTCATTTGTTCCACAACCACTCATAAAGTAGTATCGTAGGAATATGATTAGTATCGGGTAATTTGAAAACGTACTTTTAATCCTGAATTTGAAAATGATAATACAATATTAGGAAGACTCGTAATAAATATTTCGCTTGATTAGCTAAACTTCGAGAAAATTACCGACTTTCCACAGATGCTATCCGCGTGCATAATTTATGTCATAACAATCGGAGTAGCTGTACTCTTCCTCCCGCGAGTAGCGTACTAAATATCATGTACACTGTCTTATCACCCGAACGGATCGTGTTTGGAATTTTTCACGTAAATTTTCAGACAATATAAATACGTACGGCCGAGCCCAGCGTTAATTGTTTTAATTACCTATAAATAACCTTGCGAACCGGAAGAAGAGGGATGGTAAAAGCTAACGGTGGTTATGCTTATAATTATTTCGTGCCTTCACACTTAATTGCCGATATATTTTCACCGTCAACACAACGTTAGCCGCTCGTGTGTACATACATACGGGTATCGAGCAATTTAAATGGACCGCGTAAACAGGAACTCTAATAAAATTTTTCCACTCGTTACCCAAGGATTATCATTTTATGCAGAAAATGCGAACGTCCTAACGACGCCCATGAATAAGAATAATAATAATCATGTATTCGTGTGAAAGTATACCATAATTCACCACGTAAGCGACAATGCGATACAAGTAACTCCCTTTTGGTCTAGCCCATCGTTTGTGAAATCCATTATTATAGTTATGAGAACTCTGTAGTTATTTTCCACGAGCAAACGAGCCTGAATTGCTTCTTAATCGAGCGATCGATTGGATTTATTCCCGGTAATTTATCACATTTCGCAACACCGCACGGGTATTTCCTTCGTATGCGTGTTTAGACGTTGCATGGAGAATATCTTCTCTTCTTCCATTCGGCGCCCCCGCTACCACCGCAGGCCCGTTTATTAATAAACAGGTCGAACTCCTTTCTTTTTTTAACAGAGACATATGCGTCGGAACGTACGGAACATACACTCCGGTGTATTTTGATTGCATGATTCAGCGGTAAACGCAACCACGCGCCCCCTGGCATCTTCCCTTCGTCGTATTTTTAATGCGCATACATAATTATCTGCATTGAATTTTCTAAAGACGCTGCGATAGAATGTATACCTTCCACGTGCACGGAATTACTATCATGACGAGCGATTTAATATTATGAAACAGGATGTCGGAGTGCAAAGACCGTTTCTATTAGGATCTTGCTGTCGTGGTTTTATATATACATACATACATATAGACATTTGTTGCAAAAGTATCGCTACGCACGCTATCGATCCTCCAAGTCTCACATTCAATCCGAAAACACATATATTTCCTATGAATCGAAGTGTAACTACATAACAAGCTTGCGTGAGAATTATAAATTAGTTACGGAGTATCTAAACAAATTCCATATAAAACTATACGTACACTTCTACCAATATCATTTTCAAATCTTTAACCTTTCCACACACACATACACTGTTCCGTTTTTACCACATTCACGCTCGTTGATGGAAGTTGCAAATCGGTGGAAGTACGTACAAATTATCGCTGTTTACACTCGAGTGTACAATACACACGGAGCCCGTGAAAGTCGTTGGCTGGCCTTAGGGTACCGTTGTTAGTGCTGGTAGCAACGCCGGTTGTGCTGGCTGTGCCGTTGGTGGTAGTAGTAGTAGTGGTAGTGGCGGTGGTGGTGGTGGTGGTGGTGACGAAGAGGAGGTTGATGGTGATGATGATGTTAATGCTGCAACCAGTGGTGCTCGAGTCTTCCTCTGGTCGTTGTTCTCTTCCGCGCCGCTACACAAAACTCCATCGAGATTCGATCGTTCGTGACATAATTCTCCCGGTTTCAATCGACGCTCGTCGTTGACTTGTGAATCATCCGGTTGGAAATGACTTGTAGAAATCAATCGGGATGTCGACGCGCGACGCGAATCATCAACCTGTGTAACAACGTAAAAGTCAAGGAAACGAATTGGTCCCGGGGATTCTCTTTGTAAATAAGACTTTTTTTTTTCCTTTGTATATTTCGATACGGTGTAAGTGAATGATTTTGGAGAACAAGGACGTTCGCGAGTTAGTTCAGTGTTTCAGTGTTCGTTGTCGCGTAACGTTGGTCGATCGGTGGTTGTCCGAAAAGTGTCTCGTAAGAAAAAGTCGACGTAATTTTCCTGTCCTCTCCCCGGAGAACGGAATCGCCACGTGAACAAACTGAAACTGAATTTAAAAGTGTGTGTCCTCCCCTCGTCTGCGTTCTTTGTGCTTCCGCTGACACGTGGCCGGCTCAAAGGATTACAGTTTTGCCCGGCGGAAATTTCTATAATTCATCGAACTACTTCACACGTGGGTAAAGCCTTCTTCTTCTTTCAGACGCTCATGTTTATGCACGACACGTGCGCCGCTGGCTATTAGATAATTAATGTGCGCTAACTCCTTTCCTTGTATTTTTTTTCAGCGACGTTTGTGTGATAGTATTTATAATTCTCGTTACGTTAGAAGTTATACTAAGTTCAGTGGAATTTTGACAGTATGTGTGACGTTTAGTCGGTTTATTGTTTTAGAAATTTGAAGAAAAATTAATTTTAATTTTTCAAATCGAGAGATATACGATTTAGACATTTTCTTTTCGAATAATTTTTGTTTATTGGTAGTATCTGGATTAAAGCGTAGAATCTAGCAGGAAATTTGCGAGACTTTCGAGTGTCTGGTCACACGCATGATGATTCATCGTTACTTTTCGTCGGTCCCCATAATTTAAGGTGTTGCACGCCTTTTTTGCCTTGAACCACGAAGGGAACGATTCATTCAGCGAACAGGAACTACGGTTGCTGCTTGTATGGAATGCACCGCCTTAGACACTGAACTTAACGAGCTCTCGAGGACCTTTTGAAAATTCTTTCACGAATTCGTGAATACTCGAATTTAAAACTTGATTCTATACATTCCGACGCGGCCTATTTGTGTCGTAGGTTGAATACAGTTATACTTATTGTAATTTCATCGTTCTCGATGTTTGATTCATCGAGTTGATACGGTACGCGGAATAATAATAAGTTATTTCGATTTCTAGGGCGACCAATTAATCCCGCCGACAAACGTCGTAATGGATACTTAAATTGCTGTGGGAGTACATTTTTAAATTGCCATCGTTACAGTTCGCGTGCTAACCTCTCTACAAATAGTTGCTTACTTTACCCGACGTCGCTATCATTCTCTCTTCCTAGTTACTCCGTTTCCTCCATCTTTCAGCTTCCCTCTTGTGCTGTTCGTTTCCTTCGCACGTTATTAGAGGCACTATATTGCCTCAATTTAGGCGCTTTGTTGTCGTGTCTCGTTTCGTTAACAGTACCTACACCATCGCACACATTCTTCATCAAAACTCCATGATACATCACGATCATACCATAAACTATAAACGTATTCCAAGATACAGAACAATCTTTGATAGATTTCATTTTCTCGCGAAAAAAGACTGTCATGAAATTCTTATAGAAAAATTTTAGTGGAATCGTTTGATAAACAAATAGATCCTAGAAGAGTGTCCAATATCAAAGTCTATTTGATCGTGGTAGGAGGTCGCACGAGTACACGAACACTCGATGCAAATTTATTCCATGAATCTACGACAGAGAACACCATAAAGGGTGTTCTCGTGCGAATCCACGGATCGGTGAATTCTCTATTAGAGTGTGGCATAATATTTATTGCCCTCGAGTATCCGACTGGATACTCTCGCGTGGGCGGATAATAGAAGTCTTTGGTGGACTCGGTTGGATTAAAGGCGCATGCACACCGCGACACGCTCCTGAGAGAGAAGTGGTCGAGACGCGTGTCAAGGTTCGTTGCCATTGGGAACCATAGGGGTATGCGGGCCAAACTGTTGAGCCAATTTAGAATAATTTCATCCGGATCGTACATCGTAATTCTGCCGTACAGCTTCTCGACTTGTCGCTACAAGAAGCGCTTCGCAAGGGACGATGTTCACAATCTTACGTGATGGTGAAACAGTCACGTGTAATCTTCCCTTACAGAATATTTCAGGTAACTTTTTTGCCCGATATACTTACACGTTTGCAGTACACTTAGGGTAATTTATTTTTCGGAAGTTGTACTTGGAAAGTGAAACATGAATTTTGATAGGCGGAGGGAGAGAGTTGGATGTTTTTACGATATCGACGATGGTGAGGTAGGATTCGAAGGATTCTAATAATTTTGAAAGTTGTTGCGTCATACTGGTATGATATAACCCTGGTGTGATAAACAGATAGACTTTTAGGGGATCGTGGCTGCCATTAGAAGTAAGATTCCTCGTGGTACTTTAGCGTAAGAGAGTGTTCTCGGGGCGATGGCAAATAGGGTTTCGTATTTTCGTTCCTGGGAACAAAGTCGTGTTACGATCGTGAACGCTTGACAGGGAAATTATACGATGACGTATACACCCACGTTCATTTCTATCGAGTTTCTTTTCTTCGAGGGAGTCGAACGATCCACCATTTTCATTCGGGATGATCGACTAGGCAGATAAATAGGAAAAATTGTATTCTTTGCCGCGAGAATTATTAACGCATTTAAATTTACTTTTCATTCCTAGAGATTATATCAATTACGTAACCGTGTTGGAGTATTTTAAATAGTATTATACCGTTGATTGTAAACCTTCGAAATATGCTCGTTTTAATGAAACCGGGTGCAAGTGACATAGCGGAAAACGTCGAAAGTAAATCGGACTTTCAACTGGAAATTCAGCAGCCCCTTCTTTCACATTCGACTTCATTCTTCCAACAAAGCTGCAGACGATGGAACTGTCGATCAATCCTTCGTCGTAGACGTAATCTCGACATTTTTGCCTCGTTAGAACTTCAGGGAGGCCTTGAGTAGGGTGGTTTTCTCACAGAGGGGTTGCTTGAAGGGACTCGATGAGAATTCGAACCGATCTCGTAGGCATACCTTTCCAATGAAACTTGTGCACGGGTCACCGTGTGTTTAACAATGCGTTTAATTCGAGTTGATTCAAAAGATGGAAAAGATCCACAGGTTACCTACAAATATATATGTACATATGTATATTTATGTATGTATGTATGTACCTAGGTTCGTTCGTATTATAGATTTTAATAAGACGGTGAAAATACCACTATTTTACAATACAGAAAAATAGTAGAGACGGTTATAGTTCCATGTTGCAAAATTTATGTTCGACGTAGTTTACCTTTATCTACATATATGTACAGCTACCCTCTATTCCTTCTTTACCGAGCTTCTTCGACCTCTAAATTCAATTCACCGCCTACCGTAGATCGAATATTAGGGGAACTTGCTCCGGCGAAGGCGAATTCTTGCGCGAAAATCTGCCAACAATGTGGCAAATTATGCGTGCGATACACAGTGCACGCGTATTACAAAGCAACGAGAGCTTTCAGAGCAAATATAATTAAGAGCATATTAAATTCGAGGAACGATCTTCGTCTTCCGGCGATCTTTCGCAGTTAATCTCCGTGTGGTGGTATAAACGTTGAACCGAGGTTCTTAATGAACTGCTAATAACTTGGAATTTAAGATTCTCATCATGATCGTTCCATTGTTTTACGAAAAATGAAATCGTTATATTCTTTCATGAGAAAGGAACAGCGTATAAGAATAAGTTCTCGACATATACAGATAAATACGTCAATAATTTTCTCTGTTCGAAGTAATAGCTCGTTGTATTATTATTAATTGATCCAGGCCGTGGAAACTTGATTACGTACATTACGAAACGTAGCCGTGGTATCACGCAGAACCATAAAATCCGCGCCTGGGGAACTGTCCTGTCTCGTAATATCAATCTGTGACCCTATTTTTGATTCACCCGGTATACCCCGGGGGCGTTCGCTCACGTTGAACACGAATTTACGACGGACGTCACATCGAAAATTCATAATGCCCGTTCGAAATTTTCGACGAACAATACAACGAAGTTTCGCGGCTTTAATCAAGCCATCGACATTCATGACCCGCCTTGACCCCATGGGGGCGAAACAGTCGTCGTGCCGGCGTAGGGACATAAAATAACATTCGCTACATAAAAGTCAGAAGATGCTTTACGTTGCCCGCGAGTTTGTTTTATTTAATTACACGTTTGTAGCTGGTCGTGTCTGAAGCGAAATGTTTAAACGTTCTTTAATTTTCGGTGTATTATCGAATTTACACTCGGAATGGTGCTTTAAAAACGAGATAAATTATATTATTAGCAAGTACTTGTCAAATGATATTATCAATCTGAAATTGTTAAGTATTTGTGTATATAATTATTTAATAGATTTGTCATTTTGTAATTGCGGTGTCGATGAAGCAAAAGTAACAAGTATTTTTAGTATTATTTTCGAAATTTTTATTAAGCGGGGTGTTTGCGTAAATATTGATTTTTATATCTATAGCACATGTTCCCATGAAACAGTTTAACATGGTAGTGCCAGCGGCCATTGCTCTGATTGGTCACGATTAAAATCGACTTGCGAAATCATCTGAACGGTCTTTGGTGATGACATCAGACAGTCATAAGAGATCCTACGTCCGATGCATTCGCTCGGTCAGTAACGCTACACCAACGTACTTTATGCGAAATGCAAGTGAGAAAATTCCCTAGAATAATCTCAACAAGGTGATTCAGTTTTCCCGTATTAATTGCTGTAGCTTCATTTCGATAAGGGGAATTTATTTCCTCCAGCTTCGACAGTTTCTTCGAAAAGATGGGTCAGAAATTCTCGTAGATAACAGGAAACCGCTGTGTCATGTCTACTTCCTCTTATCCTGCGAAACACCCACTCCGAAAGTAGAATTTCAGCAAATTGGACGATATCGTGTCAACAGATAATTACGTCGATCGCCACAGCAAAGACTCTAACCAATATCGAAAGGTTAATAATTAATCGTGACGTAATATTATAACGTTGTAATTTTATACGCTTAATGACAGGAATTTAATAAACTTTGCAATATCTCTGATTCAAGCTTAATACATTAATACGTTATGAAAATAATTCGCGAATTTAAATGGCCAGGTGAGGAAAGTAGAATTTGCACTCGAATTTATTGAAAAAAAAAATATATATATGTACAATTCATACCCGCTATTCCCACTCGATTTCTCTTTGCACGTCCAGCGAGAGAAATTATTGTCTTAAGGCGTATGGGAACCTTCACTAAATAACGTTTGCCGCGCAATTTCTCGCGGTGTCTTTCACACCATATTCATCGAGTAATCCATGCTCATAAATCCGAAGATCCTGAAACAAGTTTCGAAGTCTGTGCAATTTAACGGCGATGCTGTAAGCCGATGCTTTAGTAGAGCTTACGAATTAAATCCCCCCCGGGCAGAACGTGTACGAGATCGATGAAATATTGCGCCAAATTACTGCCAAAATCGACGGCTGGAAATTTGAGCGCGGCATTGTCGGCGCGATTAATTCATTAAGAGAATCGATCGTGACATTGGCATTGGCCGAACAGACTCGGAAATATGAACGGTCGATGCGTGTTGTTATTCGAAGAAAAAAAAAATGATAAATAATAAGAAAATGCTATTGATCTTGCTGTACATGGTAGAATTGAATGCCGAATGACATTATTGTATTGGATGTATGGAGGGAATAATCATTTTTCTTTACCTAACGCAATTCACTGATATTCGTATAAGACTCGTCCTTGTAGCTGTTTTCTCATCTTGCCATATTGCGAAAGCCAGTTCAATTTTTGTGAGATCTCTTACTGCTAGGTCACGGCATTGACAACTCCCACGGCACAATTTCAAGCTTTTTGATAAATAAGAGATACACGTTTTATTCGTTCGCACGGAATTTCTTATTTCGAGTTCCCTTCGAAATATGGATCTGAATTTTTCAAAAGGGGGAAAAGAAAATGAATATATCTGGTAAATGAATATACAACAAATATATCTATGGGCAATACATGTATTTCATAGTTCAATTTAAAGCATATTACAATATACATATGTAAATAGAAAATATCATTTTCATTCGAATGAAATACAAGAAACTTTTTCATCCTTTTCGAGCAAATACTTAGAAACGATTCTATTTTTGTTGCAGACATAACTCTATGCCATGTGACAACATTTGGAGTGTCTGTCTTCACGGTCAGTGACACAGTTTGCCTTCGTGCTCGTCAAATGGAGATTAACTAGTGTCCCACGGGTAGCTTTAATTAATTATCACTTTCGTGCTGCGAGGCGTTAGAGCTCGGTAATTAATATGACAAGAAGATGACGTCACTGATACAGAGAGACTTCGGGTCTCCGAGAAAGAGAGAATCCACCGGCAGCAATGCGTCCAGCTATTTACTGGTGAGTAACGACAAATTAGTTTTTGTATAATCACATTATACTTTAAGAGAGTACAGTAAATTCGGGATAATTGTCCGTTCGAGAATAACGCGAAAAACGCACGTCTTTATCCCCACCACCGGGGGGGTTCCCCCCTGGAACCAGTCAAGCGATTAATGTAACACGCAGCGGCATCCTTTGACGAGCTGCGATATGCTCCCAAACAAATAATAGCAATAAAACTTTTGCACTTTTAATTATTATGTCGCGAAAATTTGATTAACATATCGACGAGATTGTTTCGATTACAACGATACCAAACACGATATAATTTCGATAATATTTACATAACTAATAAGCGTTTCTATGGGTATGTATTACGAGTGGACCCGGGTGGATGCGGCTCGTCCTTAACAGAATATTTTCCTTCTAACGGTTTACAAACCCCCTATTGAATAGTCTAACTATGGGAGAGAATTGTTCTCGATAGACGCACGCCAAAAGCAGAGCGAACTTGAATTTCGCACGTCAAAATAGCGGCTCATTCTTGAAAACCACACTTTTCTCGACGATTTCGAGTGGCGGTCTTACAAAGGCCGATGCAAGAATAACAAAGCGAGACTGTGAGATCCCAGATAAGCCTCGTGTATCGGTGTGTTACACACTAATGCAACGATGAAACTTTTTCATTTTTGGATTTTTTTTTTCTGAAAATTTTACTAACATATTCGTGAGGCTCTTCTGATTAAAATGATACCAAACACAATAACATTTCTATAACATTACCCATTTATTAAAATAATCCTGACAAATTATAAATAATCCAAACTATGCCGTATTTGGTATCATTTTCATCAGAAGAAGCTCACCGACTCATTAAAAACATTTTCATTAAAAAAAATCCAAAAATGAAAAAGTTTCATCGTTGCATTAGTAATAGTGACTCACCGACACGCAGGGATTTAACTTTTATTATCTACCTCGAACTCGGTCCCCCCTTACTATCGGTCGCCGAACGTGTTTATATTCGTCGCTATCTTAGTATAACATAGCGAACGCCACGTAAAAAAGTAGCTACCTTAAACCTGCAAAACGCAAGGCGCCGGACCCGAGTTTGGAACATTATTCAAGAATCTACTGTACCCAACTTTAAAGTTTCTCTTGGTCGAAAGTTATATGTACTTTACCATGTTTTAACAAAGTACAGTAACTAATAATTTGTAACTAATAATTTAAATCAAACCAAATATGTAACTTTAAAGGCTCTTGTTCGAACACATAGTAAATTCGTGTCTACACGAAACTATAATAAAGTACAGACACTCTCGATAGAAGATAACTTTTGTTCATGTCACAGTGACCTAAAGCTAAAACCATATATTCTAAATATCGCCATCCTTTGGTTAATATTTCAAAAATTGCGGAAATTCAGAACAATCCGGGATCATTTTAATGACTACCTAAGATTTCTATTCGTATCTCCACATCAGGGACACATTGTGCGAGCCGTTCTTATATCTCCGTTACATCTCGTAATCTAACGTGGTCGAGCTTCCTGAAAAAAACTTCGACCGCTTTTATAAGTCTCGTTATCGCTGTCCAAATAACTTCTGATACGGGGACCCAGCGTAACCCTTACATCTTATCAGGAGGATGTCCATGGTCACGCGAACTCGTCCTAGCGAACGTTGTTTCTAACTGCCTGGTGTGTCGCACGGTATACAACAATAATCGCTATTTACGAGCAGGAATTCAGAAAAACCGGCAGAAGTGGCAGGCAAACTGTATTCGACGAATATGTGGCAAGGTAACCACGTGTCCTTACACGAAGGGCACCCATAACGGTGTCCTTTACTGCGACGAAGGAAATTGTGCGGCGCGAAGGGTGAGAGAGAAGGAAGTGCCGCCATTTGTCAGAAAGGACGGGAGGGGAGGAAAATTTTCGAGGAACACCCGGGGAAAAGTTTCTTTTTTCACCCTTAGTTCGTGAATCCACCCTACCTATTCGTATTATTATCGCCACCTTCACTTTGATTATCCACGCGTGTGCTGCGTGCTCTTTGTGTCGGCTTTCTTTTCTTCTTTTTTTTCCTGTTATCTGCTATCGTTGCTTCCATCCGTGGGGTAGTCACGACGAATCGGTGGGATACTCGTATCTGGTTTATAAATTCATTTGTTATCGATATCAGGTAGATTGAGAAAACTTGAGAGATTATAAATATTTAAATTCAAAAGATTGTTTTCCGACGGATCATTTTAAATTCCTTTCTGAATTCTTCGGACGTTTCCGTTAGTGAATAAAGTCACCGGTTTGCTCGGTTAATAATAGCTTTATATAACAAACGTGTTTTTTTTAGATTGCATTTAATCGCAGGCCGAGTGCTGTCATCTCTTGGCAACTTGCATCACTATAACGTGCAATTTATATAATACCACGTGCACATTAAATATGATTTGATAAAACCGAGCATTTTGTTAAATTGCAACGGACGAGAATGTTTTGAAATGCTACTCTAATATTTCTACCAATTATGGATGGAATTTCCACGTAACCCCGGTGTCTTTTTTTTAATTTCATAAATACTCCCCGGTTAGCGCGACAGGAATTTTATAAACGATGAGATATATATTTCGAGGCAAGGAAATCGAAAGGTATGCAAAGGGGCAAAAAGTGAAGTATCGCCGTGGCCGGAGGGTCGACAGGAGAAATGCGTAGTCTGCGGAATCCTGTTTAATGCAAATTTTGTCATGCACCGGAGCGATATCTCGCTGTTGTAGAATTAATGTTCGCGATGTTTCCTTTTCATTTCCGGCCGCGTCACAGCGTGGCGCGCGGGGGATGATTTTCAAAATGTGATGGATCGTCTAAATTCCTCCCCTACTGCGAAACGATCCTTTGTTTTGAGATATCTTGAATCTGGGATGCCGAGAGCACCATTCGACTGCCCGTAAATCTCATTTGAGAATGTCTTTCAATAAACATTTCGCATCTGTTTTTGAAAAATGAAAATTTATGGGAATTACACTATTTTCCAACGTAACATCATTCTTTTATCTATAATCGATTGAAATATAATTTCATTATTAAATGTTAGTGTTACACTTGATTTTCTAGGAACAAAATAACGAAATTTAGATGATTCGCAGATGAGGAGGCATTTCGAATTCCGTGTGTCTGGCGGAAATTACGTTTAAGAAGGGACTTAAAAAATCATGCGTCTCGACGCGCATCCTAGACATGTCGCTGTGAGGAATAGACGTTTCGTGACCACTTTTGAATATTCAGCCAACCATTAACTCGCATGGCTTACGTGTTTTACCGGGGACAGAGGACCATCTGTTCTTATCCACGTGCCAAGTTAAAGCGTTTTTAAGCTGCGAGGGTTGTAATGGTTCCATAAGGATGAAGGACGCGAGGGATGGACTTCGTGCTCTTGCATAATCGTCTAGACAGCTCGGTTCATTCAAATTTCAGTTAATTGCAGTCGCTGACAAATGGAACGCAATTCCGCAGCCATTAACATTTCCCGCTGTCGGTATAATTATCAGTCGTTAAATATCTGTCCTCCTGTGATCGGGAAAATCAGAAATTTTCTAACGACGACGAAGGAAATAATTATTCTTCGGGATTCAATTTACATCGCTGTTATTAAGAAAAATATATTATCTCGAAATAGCTTGCACGGTGTCACCGCGAATGATCGATACGATTATATTTAATGAACGAAAAGGATCAAGTAGAATCTATATGTTGAATAATTGATTGTTGCCTAGACATACGGTGGAAATTGGATTAATTAAATGTGTGGTGAATGTTGCTTCTTTAAACCACACGGGGCAATTATTTCTCACGGAGAATGATTGACGATCGATTAACGGAAGGTGTATCGGCAATCGATTGGCTTTCACACCTAGAAAGATCAGAAGACAGGACTCTCGAGACATTTGCATACCGGTCGATCCTCGCAGATGCAACGGAAGCCGCTTTCGTCCTTCGGCTCATATTTTTCACTCCGTTACCCATCTACCCCGTGTCTCTCAAATATTCATGTATTCCTTATCCGAACAATTGAATGCAAATTGACCGTAAAATTTAACGCTCGTTTTAAAAATAACTTTAATTCGACAAATTCATCTGGATTTCTGTAGTCAAACGTTAAGTAAATTTATTCTCAATGAACGTAATTGTACTTTTACCCGAATTTTTGTCTGAGAATGGAAAAGTGAACAAAATTTTCTCGCGAATGAAATTTTCTTGAAACCCCCGGTACACATCAATTACGCTACTTCGGAGGCCATCAGGTACGCCATGTCCGTGTCTCGAAAGTTTCTTGGGAGAGTGAACTGTCGATACAGTTTCGATCCAGACTGAGTTTACTTTGTCAGCGGGCATCTTGAAACCGACGACTATTAGCAGAACTTCGCGCCTTTGATACATAAACCTGACGTATTTCCTCCCGACGACGCAAGCCCGGTCAATGAAGTGACAGGTGAACGCGTTCTTCATATTTCATCTTTCCAGATAACCTTGTCTAATCTTAAGATTAATGGTTCTTCCTGTTATTGATATTCCGTCCGGGTTACATTCGTCGAAAAAAGAAATAAAAATATATCGTGTAACCAGAAATGAAACAACGCCGCTTACGACACATTGAGATAATCGAAAATCGCGAAAAATCGACAAATTAAGCAGTTTTTCGATTGGTATTCGCTCAATTTTTGAGATAGCGGTCTGAAACTGGTACCATTGTTTTAGTTAGGAAATTCTACGGCAGATCAATATATAATAGTTGTACTTTTCGAAAATTTAATTTTTCGCAAAAATCTGAAGGGGGTAGGTCAGGATTTTTTGCGATTTTCGTAAATCGCTCGCCATTTCCGTAATTTTTTAGCTATTAAAACGATCCTGGGCGTTTTGGACGCGGAATCCGAAGCCGAATAAGCCAGTGAAAGAATCATTTTGATATCTCAAAAATTGTGGAAATAGCGAGCAATTTACGAAAATCGCAAAAAATCCTGACCTACCCCCTTCAGATTTTTGCGAAAAATAAAATTTTCGAAAAGTACAACTATTATATATTGATCTGGCGTAGAATTCCCTAACTAAAACAATGGTACTAGTTTCAGATCGCTATCTCAAAAATTGAGCAAATGCCGAACGAAAAACTGCTTAAATTTGACGATTTTTCGCGATTTTCGTAATTTCTTCGTCATTTCTGCAATATGGTAGATATCAAAATGATTCTTTCACTGTCTTATTCGGCTTCGATTTCCGCTTCCAAAACGTCCTCGATCATTTGAATATCTCAAAAATTGCGGAAATGACGACCAAATTGCGAAAATCGCGAAAATTCATTAATTTAAAGCAGTTTTTCGTTCGGCATTCACTCAATTGTTGAGATAGCGACCTGAGACTGGTACCATTGTTTTAGTTAGGAAATTCTACGGCAGATCAATATATAATAGTTGTACTTTTCGAAAATTTAATTTTTCGCAAAAATCTGAAGGGGGTAGGTCAGGATTTTTTGCAATTTTCGTAAATCGCTTGCCATTTCCACAATTTTTTAGATATCCATCTGATTCTTTCACTGTCTTATTCGGCTTCCGATTCCGCGTCCAAAACGTCCAGGATCATTTTAATAGCTCAAAAATTACGAAAATGGCGAAGGATTTACGAAAATTGCAAAAAATCCTGACCTACCCCCTTCAGATTTTTGCGAAAAATTAAATTTTCGAAAAGTACAACTACTATATATGGATCTGCCGTAGAATTTTCTAACTAAATCAATGGTACAAGTTTCAGATCGCTATCTCAAAAATTGAGCAAATGCGGACCAAAAAACTGGTCGAATTTGACGATTTTTCGCGATTTTCGTAATTTCCTCGTCATTTCCACTATTTTTGAGATAGTAACATGATCGAGGACGTTTTGGAAGCGGAATTCGAAGCCAAATAAGACAGTAAAAGATTCAGGTCGATATCTAAACATTTACGGAAATGACGAGCAAATTACGAAAATTGCGAAAATTCGTCAAATTATGACAGTTTTTTGGTCCGCATTTGCTCAATTTTTGAGATACCGATCTGAAACTTGTACCATTGTTTTAGTTAGGAAATTCTACGGCAGATCAATGTATAATAGTTGTACTTTTCGAAAATTTAATTTTTTGCAAAAATCTGAAGGGGGTAGGTCAGGATTTTTTGCGATTTTCGTAAATCGCTCGCCATTTCCGTAATTTTTGAGCTATTTTAATGATCCGGGACGTTTTGGACGCGGAATCCGAAGCCGAATAAGCCCGTGAAAGAATCATTTTGATATCTCAAAAATTGTGGAAATGGAGAGCGATTTACGAAAATCGCAAAAAATCCTGACCTACCCCCTTCAGATTTTTGCAAAAAATAAAATTTTCGAAAAGTACAACTATTATATATGGATCTGCCGTAGAATTTCCTAACTAAAACAATGGTACCAGTTTCAGATCGCTATCTCAAAAATTGATTGAATGCCGAACGAAAAACTGCTTAAATTTTACGATTTTTTGTGATTTTCGCAATTCTTTCGTCATTTCCATAATTTTTTAGATATCGACCTGAATCTTTCACTGTCCTATTCGGCTTCGGATTACGCGTCGAAAACATCCTCGATAATTTTTAAATGATTACCCGTATTTCCCAAGGAGACGAGTAATACATTATCCACCGTCCGTCCATCTAACTTCGTTCGATAATGGAAATAACTGGCATTGAACCTTTGAAGCGAATAAACGCCGATCGTTTCGCCGTGGTCCATCCGCGTGGAAAAAAAAATAGAAAAACTCGAACGAGCGAGAGGAACGCGCGTCTATAAATCTTTCGTTCAATCAAGTTAAAACGATGCTAAATTATTTGGAAGGGTGCCGCGGTGCTAAAAGTCGAAACCTCGAAAATCTACGATACGATCTCGCAGCCAGCCGTTCACCGGGATTATATTTTTCGGTAGCAGGCCGTGGAAATGTCGTGGTCGAGCTCCTTTAAGTCCGCGACGACTTAAAGGGGATGAATTAGCCATGAGGATGGTCACAGTCCGAAGACAAGTCTTGCATTGCGAAATCGCGGTGAGGCGAAAGGACCCAGGTAAATTGCATGCAAACCCCGGACACGTCTCGTTGTTCCCTGTTAGTTGCAAAACGATCGGGTCTAGTTCGCGTTGTCACAAGAAAAGCCAACGCTTATGAATTATGCATCGTTCACCCTACGGCGAGGTCGATCTTATACGTTAGAGAGTTTCGTAACTAAGTGTACCGTGTATGCACACTTCCAGGTGTCGTGATCCACCTAGAAAATAATCACAGTCTGGGTATTATTCGCGGGATGGGCGTGTGCGCATCGTGGATATACGACCGAATCGGTTTATACTTATATGTATTATCGTAAGAATCTATAAATTATGCACTGGAGAAGTGAAAAGTACGACGGGACGTTACGTTAGAAATTGATGCCGTACTTTCTAAGGCGACCCGTCGATGTTGCACCTGTCGACACCGATTACTTATCGAAAGATCATTCTACTTTCTACACGTGGTATGGAAGGTCGAAGGTATACGTCGGTACATCGGTCGCGTGTTTTTCCCGTTTCCACGGAAAATCGTGCTCAAAAACGTTACTATCAAAGTTTTACGATCCAACGTAGACGACGACGAGGTTGTGGTGTACCGTACACCTTGTATGCATTTTTTAACATATTCCTGCTTGCATCCAGTTAGGAGAACGTTGTCTCGCGGTATCCAACGATTTTCTTCGCGAACGTATAACGTGTAATATATTTTCGAAAGAACGTAAAGTGGTGCCAAATGATTTTTGTTTGGATTAGATGTTGCTATGGCAATCCAACGGTCGGTCGGTGGCACGTTCGTATCGATTCCCAACTACAAGTACGGCGTAACCTGGCTGCACATTCATGTTAAAGTTCAGTTCACTCACCTGCGTCGGTTGTAAGAAACGACCGGGTTACACGACTCCGTATCGCGCGTTATATTTCGCGTATGTGTGACGAAATCGAGTGTGTCGGACTCAGAGAAATCCGACGTGGAGAACGACTGTGAGAAATGTCGTTGCACGACGTGCAACGATAAATGCAAATTTTCAGACAAAGTGCACCACCGGTCCTTCTTTGGTATTCACCTATCGATCATCCATCGCCTCTATCGATTTTTCTCGGAACGCTAACGACAACAATTTTCATATTTATACACGAGATGTTTATGCATCCTTCTCAGAACGGTATACAAGTGCTGGACTTCCAGCGTGTAAAGTTCAATTCAGTCGCGTGCGTCATTCTCGTGGAATCATGCATTTCTGCATCCTGTCCGTTGCCATTTTGCCAACCATTGTGTGATCGTGTGTGTACGCGTGTGTTTAAGAAAACCCGCTAAAGTTTCAATAGGAAAATTTACCCGACATTTTTAACGGTGAATTTTTTCGAAATCGTTTCGCAAGTGCGTTTCGTTCTCCGTTCCACCGACAGACTGGATATTCATTTTTACCTGACCGTCCGATATCACGTGTAATCTGTCCGGCGATTCGATGGTATCGGTGGGTGTGTAAATATGTGCAGCGAATCGAACACAGCCGTGTGAATAATTAAACCGTGCGCGAAAAACATGCCAATTTGTCGGCGAGAGAAGTGATTATTTGAAATGTAACGTCAATTAACGGGACGCGAACGTTCGAAAACAAATGTACGCGGTGTGAAGTATATCGCTGTTGTGATTACAAACCGAACCATATGAGTTTGCATCCATGTGATTTAGTCAAATAAATAAATAAATCCAAAAAGAAGTATTTGGACTTTCGCGTTACATACTCGAAGGTAAATGAAACAACGTTGTAACCGATATATTCCTGCTTTTATGTCACTTCCACTTGGACGTGAACAATTTTATAGATTTCCACTATACGTGACCGGAGTGACTGCACTTATCTGCGGACCCTTTTCCCATATCGGTATCTTGTTTTATACACACTGACAGCCGCATAAAGATATGTGTATACGGACGCTCTCCTTGTCTTATCATTTTCGATGGCATGTGCTCACAACTATATACATATACGTGTACGCGGCGGTAAATAAATGGTGAGCACGGAACACTCTTCCGATCGTGTACAGCTGTCGTTGTACACCGTATGCGCCGATAGTTTTGGCTCGCAGGTGGATACGAACATTATATTCGGCGTCCAGGAACCACAACTGACGTTTCTTTCATGCGAAAAGATAATATCGATGTATGTGTATACCACTGGATGAAAGAAAAACATTACCCAAATTTTGTATCCATTCTATTTATCATTCTTCATTTTACTAGGAACACATTTTTCATTACTAGAGCAACGATAGACAAATACTTGATATTATCATAAAAACAGTATCTTTATTAAAATTCTATAATAATAAGTAGTACTAACAATAATACTCATCTCCAGCAAAGTATCATCTGTCCTACCATTGACACGCAGATACGTATACATATACGTGTATCGCACACGTTTTATTCCCACTTTAATATTCTTCGTGAGGCTTCCTCCAGGACTCACTCGCACATGCCGCACTTCCTTCCACCGTGCTCCTATTAAACGAATTCTTACAACGACAGTGGACACTCGGCTTTTGCGAGAGACGCACGTCGCAAACCGGACGCGTGTTCGACGTTTATTTGTCCGCGACGGTGTTCGTGTTGCCAGTCGCGTCTAGTACTACACTACACACATACATACGTATCATCAATTCGTGTGCGTAGTTGGTGCATGCCCGGGCATTATGTGCGTGTATCGTCCATTACGATAACGAGTTGCCGGCAGCGGAGTCCGTTTAATTGTCGTTTGTGGTGCCTAATCGTTGTCACCGCCACCCCACCGTCGTCGCGAGTCGTATAAACATAAAGTGGTGAAAACAACGACGCCGCGTGGACGACGTGTGTGTTCGCACGGTGTGTAAATGGACGGTGATACAGGTGCAGCATCCATCTTCGATTATCATAGTTATGCGGTAGCCCTCGTTTCTACCGTTCACGTTCGCGTCTTGTCGACGGATTTCAATTTAAACTTGCAACACTTGTTATTATTGTATTTGGACAGATAAATATTTTAGAAAATAGAGGAAGATTCTAGTGTAAAACAAAATTACGAAATGTAAGCAAATGAATTTGTTTGTATGTATTACAATTATATCTCAATCTCTACAGTGATATTCTAGATATATGTATATGATATGTTAGTTGTGTTGTTAATTCACACTATAGTTAACATGGAATTAATTGGCTACATCTTCTGTTATGTACATATAAATCTTCCTTCCTAGTGGTTGGAGGAAATCACTGGGGACCCTTTTCTGACAGATATCGTGGGTATCGTATGTCCTTTGTCTATCGGGGGCACCCCGTGCGTCCGTCACACACTGTGCAGCATATTCTGAAGTAAAATATGAGAGGATCTATATGGGTTGCGTTATGCAAGCTAACAGACCATTGGATGGGACGTTAGGCATATATTGTCGGCTATCTCAAATAGCGATCTGAATGACTCTGTTCTCCTTTGCCCAGTTCCACATACACGGTCCGCATGTAATCTTCATATATAAGTTTAATATAGTTCTATTCCAACCGAAGATTTATCAGGACTTCCTGTAATCGAATTCTCGAATCTCGTCGGGGCGATTTAAAACGCTTGTAAAGTATTCACGTCGCTTAATGTTTCTCTATTATTCCCACATAACCGTATCCCTAGATCTCACGACCGGAGACACCCAGAATTTTTTTTAATTCTCGCCCACCGATTGTTACGCCGATTGAGATCCATGGAAATCGACGTCGAACACGAAGCGAGGTTGATAAAAAGAAAATATTGTCCCTTCCGTCGGATGTAATAAGAAGTGGCAAATACGAGGTGGAGTTTCATGTTGGAAAATTAAATGAAACGGTTCCCCGTGGTTATCCGTTAAAATAAAAAAAAACAAACAAACACACACACACACACACACACACATACAAGAAAAATGAGATTCAACCGTGCTTGCCGTTGGAATGATCCGCGGTGTACGTTCTTTCGACGTACGTTTTCCCGAACGCGGATAGATTTAATTAAACAAAGGACGGAATTGAATTAAACGTAGCCATGTCGTACAACGTGTTGCGTGCTCGCTCACTTCGCCTCGTAACAGTAGCAGCAGAAACGACAGCGACGAGTGCTGATTGGATCTAATCCGTTTAATTCGGGGAATGAGTTTCACTGGACCATTTTAATTCGAGCGCGCTGCCGTCGTGTCGCGTTTGCTCTTCGAGTGCTCTTCTTAAACTTCGACCTCGAGAGTGCTCCGAGCGGGATTCCCCCCTCTGTGAACGGACTTTCGCATTCGCAGTTTAATAATCGGAGGGAGATTCTTAAGAGCCTTACTACAATACAGTTATTAGAATTCCTGGGATTTCGCTCCCTCGTACGTACGCACGACCACCGCGCTCCGCGTGAACGTCTCGGGCGCGAGCTTTAATCGATAATAAAAGTATCGATGATCTCACCGTGGAATTAATTTAAACGCTGGTAATTAAGAGATTACGCGGACACTTATTGCACGAGCGAATAGAGTGCTAGTGGGGAGCGTGGTGAAGTCAGAATGTAACCTGGGTTACGCCGGTTTTTTTTATTAATTTCTTTTTTAAATTTAGTACTATATTCTTCAAGATAATCCATATTTGGAATATTAATCACAATTATATTGCAGGCTAGGAATACATACGATAGAAGCGTTTGTTAAGAAATCGGTTGTACGAGAAACTATAATTTCATTCTTTTTGAAGCACGCATTCCTAATTTTTATACTTATTTCATTACACTTTTCAATTGTCGAGTGGAGGAGATTGGGCTGTTAATAATAGTAGTTTTCGTTGATGTGCTCCTACGAAAGCCATTAAAAGTGTCGCCATGAAAAGGAAGTGGGACTGTTTGACCCGACTCTTTTCAAGGTAAAGATAAACCGGGGTTTTTCATTTCTCCGCGACCCTGGCCGAGTTGTTGTTTTTCGCTGGCGACTTTCTGAATCCTATGAAAAATGCAGAAACCATTTTCACGTCCCTCCGTCCCTGACCAACATTGCCATTCAAATTCCAGATTCTCCTTTTGCATTCCAAATTCGGCAATCTTCATTTATGATAGCGTTCCTGTCCCACCGCTGAATAGCTGTTTTCCCGTGTTACTAATGATGAATCATCAAACAGCAAAGGTCCTTCCCATTTCACTGTGTATGCGTACTTATTTATTTTTTTATCTTTGTTGAATTTGTTTCACGACTTCGAACGACTCTAGTTTCACCGTGTTTCATTTGCACGTTTTTTTTTCCTATCTTTCGAAAGGCACGTAATTAAATTCCGTCGACGTTGATATCGTCACCGTAGACTTTTTATTACCCGTCGATCATTCCTACGGATTCGTTCGCCTTTTCTGCTACCTCAGATCGGTAAAAGGTTTCTTGGTTGCGAATCCATCTCGCCCTTTTCTGCTGGTTTTGCGAATCCATCGATTTCCATCGGCTTTGTGAGCAAAGGTTCGACAGCCGGAATATCTAACCGGCTAGCCATTCTATGGGGTTCCATGCTTCGCTGCTCACATGACTCACACCAAATATACATGAGGATATGTGCAACGATTGTATACCGTCAAATATGTGCATACCGAAAGTATACGTATTACATTGAATATTGCTTACGCGTAGGCAAAAAAATTCTGAGATTATCGGTATTAAAATGATCGTATCTACACATATCTGCAAAACACACACTATCAACACATTCATACGTATGAATTACTTAAAAAAAACAGAGTAATTAAACGTAATCTTACATGTTCCTAAACGAGACATTAACTTGACTAACTTTCGAAATCTTCAACATTATTATTTATATTTAATTCTATTTCTTTTTTATATATAAAAAATGTGCTACATGTCTTTTTGTACATATTTTTCGACCGTATCTTGTACGTAAGTTTGTCCGGAGAACCTCAATTCCAAAAATATCGCGTCACATCCTATTACCTGTCGATCGAGCTTCCCCCGGGAGGGTGGGTATGAAAATTTCGGAAACAGACTGAGGTTTCGTGGAAGGGGTGACGTACCCGTGTTACAACGGGATTCGATACTCGTATCGACAGATTGCGGTTCGTCCCGCAGTGGCGTGCGAGGGCTCGAAACCGGCAGAGTGAATCGCAATTACATTTTCACGATGACCCTTTAAGGTCGCGCTCGCTCTAGGAAACCCCGGGATGGCTTTGCCGGTATTTAAATTGCGCTCGAAATTGTGCGTTACATCGCGCCGTATCGCATTATTGCTCGTGTAAGTGTGCACTTACCAACACACACATGTATACATATACATATACAGGTATATGGGATTTCGCGTAGGGAGGATGAAGTAAATATTGAGACTCGATATAATTTAGTTCGGTTTCTGTTGCGTTCCGGTATCGCCGATATTAAGGCTCGAGCATTTCCCGTTTCGTTTTAAAGAGTATTGATTTTACCCCTTTTACACCGGCGAGAACGCGCGGCGAATAATTCTCCCCCCACCGTGGATCATTTATTATGGTTTGAAGGGTTTTCTTTCTTCGCAAGCAGCTTTCCCTTGGGTATTTTCACGTTGAAGTTTCTATCGATGGGTTCAATGACTCAAAAGTGGCATTTGGTCAAATACATAGATGCATTATTAGTTTTTTATAATTTATTCTTTTATTACAAAATTAATCGGTATGGAGTTCTTCGAAATTTTTTATGTTACATATTACATCTTGTATTGCAAAAATTGTATCTATACATCATTAGTTAAAACATGTGCCTGGACGTGGGGTTCGAATATGGAATTATTTAGATTCCGAAGATACTTGTTTCTCATCTTAACCGTTCGATTTGAATAACCGGGTAATAAAGTTTTTAGATATTCTGTTTGCCTGGATATCAGAGTAACCGTTTCTGAATGCTACGGATACTCGGACGGCTTTGAGAATCGGGGATGGAAATATCTCGAATACGAATGTTCAAAATTGTTACAAGTATCCGCGTTCAAATCATTGCTGAGTATCTATTTATTTCTTACGAGTGTTTTTTTTGTAACTAAGTTGAATAATTATTGTTTTCTCATCTCGTACATGCCACGTATGTACATACGTAAGTGTACTTGCACGTGAGTATGAGTTGCAACGAATAAATGTGCGTCAGCTTGCTTATTATGTTGCTGTCCGATATAGGAACGACGAGAATGACCCACGTCGTTACGGTTTAGAGGCACGTACCCACTTCACTACCCTTTGAATGATCGCAACTCCCATTCATCGTTCGGTACTCTAGGTCTAATTACAATTGGTTATTGTATAATCCGCATTAACATCAGCATAAAGGCTAAAACAGAATTCGAATAAATAATGGCGAGCGAAAATAAGTTTCGCTTTCGTAAACTGGAAGATTGATGGACGTAAGGACCTTAAAAAATGGTGTCTACGGGGGTGGGGGAAGGACGACCCTTGAACCGCGAAATCTTTATTCCATAAAATAATCGTTAGCGAAATAATGGAATAAGTTTGTATAAATACGATCGCGCTTATTACATGGCTGTTCACCCGAACCGAGTAAATGTTATTTACATATGTAGATACTACGTAGATACTACTGTTTTAAATAGAACTTGTTTAGAAGGTGAGGCAATATTTCAGAATGCTTTGAGCGATTGGTACTGTTCATAATACGATACATTACCGGATAATTACACATTTGCAAGTACTGATGTAATGCCATTTAATTGCCTCCGAGCAGGAATACATTTTCCTACGTAGAATATTGAACTGGTATGATACCAGGAGTGGGGGATCACACAAGGCATTTTTTAATCTTTTAATCGTTCTTTCGGTACTTTTCAAATTTCCATCTATATAAAATTGATATCTAAATTAAAATATTAGTTCTCCAACAATTTTACATCTTTCTCTATACCCACCGTAACCCATTACGCAAGTTACGTTACTTCCGTCATACCTGTTAAAGGATAAAACACTCGACATTGAATTTTACAAAAAAAACGCTGTATTAACAAAAACAATGTACACTGCAATTGGTGACAATTCCATGATTCCACGTGACGTGCAGGCCCAAGCAGACGAATCAAATAAGTAGCTACAAAGTGTTTGTCACAGGATCTTCAATTTTATTTCCCCGTATGATCAAATCGTAGGAATCCACTTTGTACCAGGCGAAATAAAATCCCGATGGAGCCCGTCCTTCGGGCTTCTTACGGTATGCATCTTTTGTTTCGCGTGGCGTTATTGCGCGCGGAGCGTGTGTGTGTGCACACGCATTACGCGTACGCACACCGACACACCCCGATCGTCGTCGTCGTCGTGTTGCGCGGCGAAACTTTATCGGATGTCTTCTCCACGTTCAATATTGACTCTGCGAAAGTGCCCCCGGATGGAAACCTTCTAATTTTCCGGACTCCGATTCCATGATGCAATGCAAATACAGGAGGCATCTCTCCTCCGCACGAAACAAACGGATATAACCTACTACATCGTGTTCGTACACAGACACACGTGTAAATCGTTCCTCGTTAACGACGATTTTCCGCGTCGCGATGCAACCGGTCGGGTAAATGTTAATACTAATAATTACATAATCGAACTGTAAGTCCATGCGTCCGAAGTGACAAATATTTACGAGATTTATAAAAGGATAGGATCGATCATTTTGTTCGTTTAGAGAAAATAATGAATTCTCCCGGGTTTGGTAATCTTTTTATACTGCGGTACTTCGTGGATATGTATACATTTAATAAGGAATAATGAAATTACAGGAGACGGTCAGTAGTATCGAGATATACTAATTTTATGAGTTCATTATGACAGCGTTCCGCTAATGGCGGAATGGAATTTCGATGCCGATAGAAATTGAATTTAGACCGCGCATTCCCGCGCGGTTGTAATCTAATTCTAATTAAGCGCGTAACAGAAACTACTACAGCGGGGTATCCAGTGTGTATTTAAAATTCAACGGTACCGTTCCCCGGGTTCCCTGGAAATAGATTTCGTAATTAAGTCATTAATTCGATGTATCGTAGAGGATACTTGTTAATATCAGTCTCATTAACATTCTTCTAACGTTGCTATCCCGCGTACATAGTCGCGATGAAACAGATTTTCCAGTTTCACGGTTTCCACGCGGCTCATTACCGCGCCGAAATATTCCGTGTCGAGGCACGCGTATGTATTCATTAAATAGTGAAACGTGATTGATGCACCGCTGCGAAACGAAGTCTGCCTCAGTGGCCCTAACCCCTTTTGCTTCTCTTTCAGCTGCTTAATTCCCTGGCGACCGATTTGGACTGCATGCTGAGCGAGCTCTGCACGACCCCGGATTCCTTCGAACGGTGAGCACTTTTTCCTTCTTCCCTTCTTTCTCGTTGTCCTCCTCGGCTCAGGAGCGCGATCATTCGGGATGATCGATTTCGATCGAGCTCGATCCGATACCTTTCGGCGAAACTGTGCGTGAAATTTGATTGAAAAAGGAATCGCACTTGAAACGAGAAACATTAGCGTGAAATCAAATCGCTTGTTAATTAACAGCATTTTATTAATCTATCTTAGTGGAACTTACGTTTTCGTTGGATAATTGATTCGTATATGTTGCACGCTTTTTAATGTTCACGTGAAAACTGAAACTTGGACTGTTTGGAATTTAGATATTTTGTAGTGATAATTAGCCGAAGATCGGCACCAACGATTAATACAAGTATTAATAACGAGTTTAATTCCTTTTTCATTTAAAATTGGTTACAAAAATTCATCGGTGCCGCTGAAAATTCGTTTCAGCAATTTACGGCGCGAATTTCGCGTGCGTGTTCATATTTATACATTAATTGGAGATACTCTCGTAAACGTCGTACGCGACGCCATTCACTCTATCTTGCGAACGTAATTATTCGACTTCATAGAGGTGCTAAATAATTTGAAACTGTTCCAAGCGTGGGAAAAAAAATGTTCGTTGAAATACAAACGGTGACAACGTCCCCGTTAACTACCACGTTCGCGTGACCACGGGTAAATCATGAATTCTCGTAATTTATGATGGAAATCTTCCCGACGCCTAGTGGGCGCGTGCACGCGGAATAATTTCCATACCGTAAGGCCTTCCCCGTGATCTATGGGAGATTTCGCCTACAATATTCACCGTGCTATATGGGACACCATATAACAAGTTTTATGTTGGATTAAATTACGTCCGAATTCGTGATTTTCTATACGGTAAAGTTTTTTCAACCGGATTTACTCAGAATTAATGACTGAGACGAACGAAATTACGTTATTGATGTTAAAATACTTTTTTAAAACACTTCAACCATTATTCTGTTATACTACGAATACCCGTGCCACGGATTGAAATGTTTGAAACTTAACGAGAAAATACGCCGTGTCAAAAATATACATTATCGGTGACACATACCCGAGCTACTATTTATAGGACAAAATAGGCGACTGCTTGTATGTACATACATCACGGGATTAAATCTGAAGATTCAATACCTCGTTCGTATTGTATTCACTGCCGGAAGATGTACGACATTTTGCTGAAAGGAGCGCAGATTTCAATGGAAAACGAGGGGAGGGATAACATTTGCTCCGCGACGGGTTTTGCGAACACTGTTTAATTGTCAAGTGGGTCTCTCTGATTAATAACTTTAAATTAAACGCCATGGGATCGCGGTATATCTTCTTAATTAACGTAAAATAATTAAGCTAATGTTTTGATACGCGACAATCTCCGTTTTATTAATTAGAAGCGCACACTACAACATTTAGTTTCCAGTCAACGAGTCACCGATTCATCGAATTTCTTTGCCGGGGCGGGTTTTTATATTGTTAGATTATCCAACGAGAGGCAAAAAGAACTTGCTCATTATGCCGTAAAATTCCGACAAGGCCGCAGAAGCTTCGCCGCGCGGCGATACTTCGTCTAGAAACAAGAAACGGCAGGGCAGCTGGCAGACTAAAGCGATTACGCATAATATTATGCCGCTAATCCGTAGCATGTGTCTCGAATTGGGTCATTTGTTCATGGGAACGATAATTTCGCACGTATTTATTGTTCCTCGCCCGATCGTTATGTCCTGCGTATAAAGTGTACCTCCTCGTCGGCATAGCTCGCCTTAGATTTACGACGCTAACGAGATTTAGTATCGCCGTTAACATTCACGTCCGACACGTCCTGGAAAATTCGCGATACGGAACCGTTTTCACCTGCACTTCGTGGAACTATTGGTTTAACGATTCACGCTGTGATTCGTAATCCGCTACTGGAAACCGGAGCAATGATTGTTACCACTTCGAATTAACCTCGTGGTAGATCTCGCGATGTTTTAAATGGTTCCCGGTGATGGTGGATCTTAATTTTATCCGGGTACCGAGCAAAAGTCAGGGAGGAGAGGAGGGGAGGGGGGGTTATTCATAGAAAAGTTTTATAATCTATCAAGATACGCATCCGCAGTTTCCCCCTTTTCTTCGATTCGTCCGTAGTTCCGTGGGCACTTCCCCAAATTGTGCGCGGACCGCGATAAATCGTCGGTAGCGACGTTCATTCGCGTTGTTCTTAACAAGGACGGAGCCGCGAAGAGACGATAATCGATAGAGAAGGGAAACCTCGTTGTATTACCCCTCGCCGGGAAATCACGGAGGACGTTTAATGTCCGCTCGCGTTTGTCTGAAAAGTTCTGAAACGGCGGCCAGACGAATTCCATAAACAAAAATATCGAACGCGGCGTGACAAGCAGAAGACGAGGGAATTTCCATGGGGAGAGACTACTGTTCAATGGGAACTTGCAAAGTACAATACATATAGCGTTTCGTACAACTGCGTGGAGACGGTTAGTTAAAAGTTTGAGACAACGTTTGATCATCCCTCTTTTTCATAACGGGAAGAAAAATAGTTGATTATAAAAAGATGAAATAATCGTGGTACGTGTAATTTGAATAAGATTTATTTCCACGGAATAAAAATAGTTGATGACGACACAAAGCGACGAAGAGAAAGGGAGAGAAAGAGAGAAAAGAGACGAATATTTCCGGGACTGCCGGGAAGCTGAGGGGAAAGGGAGAAACCGGAGTCAGACTTGATATCCGTAGTGGCGTGATGGGAAAAAATGGAAATTTCATTCGCGTCAACAGCACACGATATATGTATACGCGCTTCTGAAAGCGTAACTCGACTCGTACACGTCGTTATCGGGCTGCGAGGTTTTCTGTATCGAGTTCATTCTCTTTTTACGTCGTTTTTCACGTGTGTCCCGTTAAATTGGAGTTGGACGCGCGGACCCCGAAGTACGCGAGAATTTTCCTCGGAACTGAATAAAAAATAATTTGTGCGCGTTTGGGAATTCCGCGGCGGGAACTCGCGAGCGTGTATTATATTTCCGTGAGTTTTGCATCTGCGCGTGTGCATCCATTTCATGTACAGAGTATTCATTTGATCGTAATAAAACTCACGTGTGTAGGGAGTACTTGGAAATATTACACCGATGCAGTTCATTCAATTTTACCGTAAACCGTGTTTCCGCAGCATTTAATACTCTGTGGATTTTATTCTGTCTTAATTAGAAATTCAATATGCCGTGATAAATTATGGAGGTTCGTATAAATAATAGCTGCTTCCATTTTTATGCTTTCTCATTTTATTGTGATTTCTGTAACTCCGCATAAAATTATACTCAATTCTTATTCCAGAGTAGAATGCTCAACTTGGAAGGCTGCGTTGATTGGTTTAAGTGAAAATATGTTTTTTTTTCGTAGAACGAGTACCTTTAAAATTCGTATATCCGTTGAAGTATAGTCGAACGAAAGAAAGTAATTAGCAAGGTCGAGGAGAACTCGAAATACTTGGATATTTCGATCTGTGATTTTCTACGTCCCGGCCAGATTTTCTCTTCAGTCCCACGCCACTGTCACTTACAGCCCCTAACACGACGTAGTCCCGCAGGGGTGGGAGCCTGGAATTGAAATGAAATTCCGTCCCTACGCCGCAGCCCCGCGGTTGAATTATTATCGGTCGGTAATCTCGCTAAAAAGTTCGCTCGCACTGAAATATCGCCATTCTTTTCGTTCCTCGTGCACGGTCCAAGGTTTCCGGTTTTCACTTTCACCGTGCTATCTCCACCAACAACATTAATAATCAGTCCGATATAATTGATGCGGTACACACCAATTTTCTCGGGCGTGCAATTAATCGTATGCCGCTAGCCATCGTCGATAATGAATTGTCTGTATTACCTCCTCCTCCTCCTCCTCCCATTAAACGCGAATGAAACTCCATGTTGCAAATTTAAATTACGCTGCGACACACGATATTTTAAATAAAAACACCGCGCATTATTTTCGTATCAATTTTAACACGTGGGCAGCTATCGTGTCATTTTCTTTCTTTAACGACGGCTATTCGATTAAACTTTATGACGCCTTTCAATTGCATCGAGAATTATTACTCCGCTCTAACCGCTTTACGTTTCCTTTCTTTTTTTTTGCGGTTATATCACGCCTGACAAACCGATCCGGCGGCCAGAAGACAGATACGCCGACGGTAAACACGCTTTTTATATATCGCCAAGAAAATGTCGGGTTTTTGTCGAATTCCCTTAACGATTCCATCTGGTCTAACGCGAATCTAATGTCGACCGAGGTATCCGTGGGATCTCGTAAGGAGAAACGTTATGTCCTTTTTTTTTTTTTCTTGCCACCCGAAACACCATAGGCTCACCCCCGTCTGCAGCCACGGCACTGGCCGCTCGTATTAAAACCGGATTTACTACGCTTTCGAAATCCTCGCTGAGTGGAGTGCCGTTTAATGGCCGAAAGCTCGTGAAATATTCGTGGATCACGTTCATTCGAGAAATATGTGCTGTTAATAATATACGCGGCAGACTCGTACAAAAAAGAGATTTTCTGATAGGGGGTGCAGAGTATCGGGCCATGAAAATGTCATTATTATTCATGTAAGCTTGTCTGAGATGTACCCACCGATGCTTTCCCACTGTCTTACCCTATAACCGTACTTCTTCTTTTTTTTTGTATATATTATTTAACTAAAATCAATGAACACTTTAAACGTATTAGAATCGAACACGTTCGCATTTAATGATCTCGAAGTCGATGAATTTTCATCTGGCAGCGGTTAAACGTCTACAAATCATCGAACAGTTTGCCGTCACCGTAAACACTACCCTCTCGTGCAGTGAATTCAGTAACGTGACCTTAATGATCGCCTTCGGTGCAGTCATCGATCCTGAATTCGTCTAGGCACCAATTTATCATTGCTACCGCACAAAACTCTTTTTTCCCTCCCCCTCTGCCTCCCCCCTATCGATCTCGTTAATTCAACGTTTCTCGCTGGGATACGAGTTGTCTACATAATCATTAAGATAATCATCCGTGTCGGCCACCATGGTCGAGGGCATCGTAATCGATGTAGACCATAAATTGGATACGCGGGGGTTCCCCCAGGCTACTACGTGCTCCACGCAGATTCCGCCGACTCTCTTCTCCCGGGGTGTCCCTTCGATCACACTTACGATCGATAACGATCGCGTTCGATCTTGTTAATTGGCCATAGTGTCATTAATTATCGTACACAGGGCAGGAAAGTGTCGGGTGTTCTTACCACCATGGTATTTTTAGAATTCACATCGGGACTTATCTATTCGTAGATTAGTGGCAAATGTGATCAGTATGTTCAGTTGAACACGCAAATTACGAAAATCGCGAAAAATCGTCAAATTTAAGCAGTTTTTCGTTCGGCATTTGCTCAATTTTTGAGATAGCGATCTGAAACTGGTACCATTGTTTTAGTTAGGAAATTCTACGCCAGATCAATATATAATAGTTGTACTTTTCGAAAATTTTATTTTTTGCAAAAATCTGAAGGGGGTAGGTCAGGATTTTTTGCAATTTTCGTAAATCCTTCGCCATTTTCGTAATTTTTGAGCTATTAAAATGATCCTGGACGTTTTGGACGCGGAATCGGAAGCCGAATAAGACAGTGAAAGAATCAGATGGATATCTAAAAAATTGTGGAAATGGCAAGCGATTTACGAAAATTGCAAAAAATCCTGACCTACCCCCTTCAGATTTTTGCGAAAAATTAAATTTTCGAAAAGTACAACTATTATATATTGATCTGCCGTAGAATTTCCTAACTAAAACAATGGTACCAGTCTCAGGTCGCTATCTCAAAAATTGAGTGAATGCCGAACGAAAAACTGCTTTAAATTAATGAATTTTCGCGATTTTCGCAATTTGGTCGTCATTTCCGCAATTTTTGAGATATTCAAATGATCGAGGACGTTTTGGAAGCGGAAATCGAAGCCGAATAAGACAGTGAAAGAATCATTTTGATATCTACCATATTGCAGAAATGACGAAGAAATTACGAAAATCGCGAAAAATTGGCAAATTATGACAGTTTTTTGCTCGGCATTCGCTCAATTTTTGAGATAGCGACCTGAGACTGGCCCCATTGATTTAGTTAGGAAATTCTACGGCAGATCAATATATAATAGTTGTACTTTTCGAAAATTTAATTTTTCGCAAAAATCTGAAGGGGGTAGGTCAGGATTTTTTGCAATTTTCGTAAATCGCTTGCCATTTCCACAATTTTTTAGATATCCATCTGATTCTTTCACTGTCTTATTCGGCTTCCGATTCCGCGTCCAAAACGTCCAGGATCATTTTAATAGCTCAAAAATTACGAAAATGGCGAAGGATTTACGAAAATTGCAAAAAATCCTGACCTACCCCCTTCAGATTTTTGCGAAAAATTAAATTTTCGAAAAGTACAACTATTATATATTGATCTGGCGTAGAATTTTCTAACTAAAACAATGGTACAAGTTTCAGATCGCTATCTCCAAAATTGAGCAAACGCCGATGAAAAAACTGTTCTAATTTAACGATTTTTCACGATTTTTTCTCGATCATTTTAAAGTAGCATCTTTTGGCGTCCGGTTCGCGTGACTCACAGACTCCGCGATTTTCCCATCACCAGCGGAAGAGATTCGCGCTGTATAGTCGAATATCTGCCGATCGCAGAATTCGCAGTCAGACGCGGAACGAAGTACCGATCGAATTATCGGGAAACTCGATATAGCAGAGGAGCACCGCGGGGATTCCCCAGGGTTGGTTTCTCCGGCTGCCACCGGATATCCCCCTGATTTCTGACGACTAACGCGACTCTGATGTTTGCGAGGGGACGCGAGCGTGCACGAGTACGCACCCCTTATCCGACCGCCCCATATCGTTAGCTATAGACAAAGGGTGTGTCGCCGAAATACGTGCCCCCAGGCGCCGCTAATTCTGCCGATAATAGATTTCACCCGTGCTCGTCGACCATTGCGAGATTCTTCTCCCGGGGCTGACCTTCGCTTTTCTTCGGGATCCCCCTTTTCGAGATGCGTCCGTGCTTTATGCTCGAAACAAGTTTATTCGGGGATGCTTGACACTGATATACATCGGACGAGTCCGAATGTACGACGTGCTGTTTCTAAATGAAACACTGTGGATTTAAGATACACTGCGGGTAGAAGTTGTAGGACGATTTTTTTACGGTTGATTTTGGTATGTTGTTGGAGGAATTTGGAAATATGAATACCACATGAATGGAAATGATAAATAGTATAAGAATACAGTGAGAGAAAGACTTTAGAAATTGTTACCTACTGGTTTTAAATGAAACTTGAAATCAATGCAATTGGTATTAAAAGAGTAGATGAATCATTAATAACACAGTGCCCTGTGTTGTTTTCATACATACTTCCTCAATCGCAGATCGTAAAACACTCTGATTCGAAAAAATCCTTAATTGGACCTGCAACTATGGCGCTCGGTGTACAGTCTCATTTTGTCGTTTTACGTCGCACGATAAACTTTGATTGGGGACGTATTTTCCGTACGACTGGGGAACGGTTAAGTAGCGGAAATAGATAACCGACGTTTATTAGAACAGGACAAGTGGTCTTATCAGGATTGCGGTCTTGCAAGCGGTTTCTCGAACTGTCGAACCGAAGGAAGTTTACCGTGGTTTTACAGTCGCGCGGCGGAAAGTCGTAAAAAAAGAATCTCACGGAGGAAACGAGACGGCCACGAATGTCATTCTATTCCGGTAAAATTGTAGCCGAAACATCGAACCGTCGATATTCGACAAATACACGAGCTGCCTTCGGTTTTGTATCATTCGAATTGACATTTGCCAAACAAGGAAATTACATGACGTGTAATATAGCGTCTGGTGCTCCGATGCCAGCAGAAATCTGACAATTAGCTCATTTCCGGGCACGTCAACGCCAGGTGTTGCGTCATTTTACGCATGAATCGTATGTATGTATGTATGTACGTACGTACAAAGACGTCAGATGTTGCGAATACATGAATACCCCATCGCGATAGAATAGATACGGATCGGAATATGACACTATTGTAACATTACACCATTGAAAATTATCGTAACATATAATTTACCGTTGTACAGGTATAATGATGTTCGACCGAAATGATTAAATTCAACAGAAATTACAATATCGCAAACATATCGAACGTCATATGGTAACAACGAAATACGTATGATTTTATGAACTTCGTTTTACCTCGAATGAAATCGTTCGCAACGTTAAACACATCCGCTAATGCGTGTCGTAATACGTTTCATAGCGTTCACCATAGACGTTTATGTCACGGTGTTTATTGCTTCGCGGTATAATAAAATCCGACGACGACGGTCGATATACAAAACATATTGATACGCGATAAATCGCACGTGTTCCGAAGCAGAACTTGCGAACGACCGGGATCCTATGCTCGTTCAAGGTCTTCTTTACCGTGCTTCTAAAACTGTCAGCCGCAGACCCCCATGGTTCTCCCATAAATTTCACGGGGACGATCCCCGGGTCGAAGATTTCGCAAGATGAATACTCCTAGGCGTGGTTATACGCGCAAATAGATATAGACGACACATACGAGAGCGACCCTGGTTTAGCTTATTTCCTACGTTCTCTATATACATATGTATATGTATCCATGTACATGTACGTATAGTACGCGTGCTTCGCAAACTCTTCACCGTGATGTAACGTAGACATTACTCGAGTAAATCTCCGACGAGAGGCGCGTTACGTGCCGAGGATTCCCGGTACGAGCGAATTACCGAGGATTAACTGGGAGTGTAATTTTACCGAATTTATTAAGCTCATACTCGGTCCTGCTAATGATGAACTCGTTCAACGAACGAGCCGTCATAAGTGGAAATGGAAGATCTCATGCGATGGGAACGCGGAACATTTTTTTTTTCTTTTTATTTACTACAATTAATTCGTTCGATATTATTTTCACATTTTCCGTTATTCAAATATTTCACATGAAAATAATACGTGGTGATAATAATGAATATCGAGAGGTTAAAGAAACCTTGTTTAACATTGTTTTCATACGGTTTCTATGGCAGAGCAAATGAATCGGGTTTTCTAGTGAAGAGTCAACGGACTATATTTGCATGCATATCGATCATCCGCACGTCGGGGTCAATGAAGTATTAATATCTAAGCAAATTCAAACGGATTCTTTTTCCCGGAGGGGGTGGTTGAGGTAACGAAGCGCGAAGATTAATGGACCGTTCTTCACAGATAAATGACAAAAAGTGTTGCTCGGGATATTAACAGGATTCTGAGAGGCATCTGTGCAAATTATCGCAGTCGTATCGGTGCAATTCTAACGAGAATCACTTTCGAGAGTTAGCCTGCATTAATGGACATGGAATGGATCGTCTGGCGCCATAAATTCCTCTTCCCCTTTCGGTGTTGGGGCTACCTGCCCTCCGTCCGCCCGGTTTTAACCGTATTCGCGAGAAGATCCGGGATTTCGGACCAGATTTCGTTGCTGAATTCAAATATATTCGGCTATCTGTCAAATCCCACAGTAATTTCAGCCTTTTCACCGATTATGGTAATCGACTGTCAAACCTGATGGACGTACTTCATAATATTTTCGGATTATTATCGTATCAAACGAAATCAGAGTGTGGTGTATTTTTTTTCTGTCAGTCGAATCAAGTTTATAAAGTGTTCTCTCTCTCTCTATCTCTCGAAGTATCAGACTAATTCTGTAATGATTCGAATAAAGTTGATTCGCGAAATTATAGCGCCGTCAATTCAAGTACGATCTAGTAAGAACTGGTTAACGTGACCGTGTATGTGTACAGACTTGCGAAATTATGTGTGAACCGGGAAAGAAACACATACATGATACGTATACATGATAGACTTGCGAATTTTTTTGTCAGGGTTAATTAAATAGAATTATAAACTGAAATAAGGTTGAAATTATTCGCACACTAGGAATACGCAAAAATTACCCCATCCAAAAAGATGACTCGGCAAAAGATTCCTATGCCTTTCATATTCCACGAAGCTTGTCCCCGTTTGCTTTAATTTCTACAGAAAGAAAGTTTCATCTTTCGCTCGTATCGCGAATCCTTTGATACACATTTTTAATACCGCCATTGTACTATATCCGCAGCACTCCGCACAACGTGAACGTACGAAATGAAACGTTCGCGAACAATACGATCGCTCACCGTAGACTCGGAGTATTTCAAATTGTTGTTTGAAAAATCCTTTGCAAACGTTTTTGCCAAACAAATAGCAGATACATCGAACAATCGTACATATAGTTCCACATTTCCACAGTGGATCCCAGAAATAGGCGAATGACATCCGGTAGTATCCACCAGAGGGGGAAAAGTAACCGGTACGATTACAGTTTGTCAGTTCGACAGGCAGTTTCTTTGAAACTTTGAACACGATTAGCGGAATACCTGGATGAACTAATCCGAAGGGTCGATCTCATCTCCTGGGTCTTTACTTTCTTACATTTCGCCTTCGATCGGCCTTCGCCAATTTTCTTTTCCCTTTCTTCCTTCGGCGAGGTGGGTGCCAGGACGATTCTTGCCTCTCCAATCTAACCGAGCGGGACTTTTATGGCGCGGGGACACGCATCGCGAAATAAAATGCTCGCGTGCGCGAAAAATTCCACGACGTTCTCGCCGGCGGTCCTTTCTTCTCTTTTAACGGCACGGAAGGATGGAACGAAAAAAAAAATAAATGAGAAGAAGGGAAAGTGCAGGCCGGGGTCACGATTGCGGGCGTAAAAGATGAGTTATCGGCGTTATCGTTCTGCTCGAATTCTCACACGACCCCTTTTGCGGGTCGAATGCGAAGGGGAAGCGCGGGACCAACTGCGATTAAATATAATCAGGTTGGCTCATTGTCGTAAGGATTTCTCGATGGTTAACCCCGGAGTGGTTTCCCCCCAGGTGAAATCCGTCGGGATTTTACGCTTCCGTTTTACGCGTAATCTCGAATATTTTTTTGTTCGTTAATCAAGTTTTTAATATTTCTATTAATTTTCGAATAAGGTTAAATTGAATGGTTTTCGTAGTAAGAAATTATATTGAGAATTTGCATGGTAGGAATGAATATGTGTTTTCGGTGATTTCTGTGTTTTGGCATTTCGTATTCCTGGGATTCGAACGGACGGAAAATTCAAAGGAAAAAAAAGTGTCTCTGGTATTTTCCGATAGTTTTACTTTCGGTGAATAGACTCCTTGACAAACCAAGTCTCTTGTGTAGGACACTTCTAAATGTTTCAGAAGCAGTCTACCTTTTTCCCTTCTTTACTTTCCCGCGGCTATCTTTCTTTCTTCTGATTTACTCGTTCTGCTTCTCGTTTGCTCTCGTTCTTCTCGCGTATACAAAACTGAAACGGAACGATGCCGTGGAGAGCAGCAACTCAATCGATACTGGTCCACCCTTGAATTATGCACGCCGGCTTGGCCAGCAGGAAACGAACCATTTTCCTTTAAGGTCCCTCCACACGAAACCCCTATAAACTTATTTTGTTAAACTTTCACAAAGAGAGCATCGAATTCGGCGAGATAAAAGTTGACGAAATCTAGCAAACTTTCCGTATTTGATTATTCAAACTTATACAATTCGTACATTCGTTTACTTTGACTCATTATAAATACAGAGGATTTTTGCATAAAATATTACAAATTATATACATAGTAGAAATTGAAAAACACACAACGCTCTATTGTTATACTTTCATGTATTTGTTTTCCATTGCGAGAATATCTATAGAAATAGATAGAAAAAGAATTCCATGACAAAAGGAAAAACAGCGAGGTTTTTTCATTTCTTTCTCCAAGCACGTATTACCAAGCCAGTTGTTGCGATGGTTCCACGGTCCCGGTTGTTCCAATATTCCACATGCATGTCTTGGTGCAATTGCCGGGAGCGCACGGTAACTGCATATAACGATTAACAAATATCCACGAAACGTCATTGGCCTCTCATATCGTATATCCGCGTGTCACGGCACGAATTGCCGGGGTCCGACGGTGAATATTGTTCATCTGTTTGCGAGCAGACTGCAAAGTGGCTTCCCGGCGAAATGCGCGATTACTTGTTCCGTCGTCACGTCGGAACCAGCCGTTATTTCGGAGTCCATCTCTCTCGCAACAGGTGCACGGCTGCAGACGACAACGAATCGAATTGCGAGTGTAATCGCGCACATGCGTGAATGTATTTGCGCTCACCGTTTCCAGAATGTCAAACTTGTCGTGGACAAGGGTATGGGAATTATTGGATCGCTCGTGTGTATGTATGTGTTGGTGTATCTGATAGCGGAAAGTTCTCGTGATTCCGCGGGCATAGATTTCAAAGAGTCAAACGTTTTGTGGACTATCGATTAAACGGTATATTTTGCAATTTCTAAGAAAAAATTCGCCTTAGAGCTGCAAATTAATTGAAAGGAATCATAAAATGGTACAGTTTCCTGTTTAGTTTCATTTTGGTAATAGATGAAAAGGTTTTTGGACAAATTTTTTTTTGTCTGTTTTAAAATGATTCACGGAGCATGTAGTACGTATACCGATGTCACAGATTTCAGAGTTTTAAACGCGTCGTGATATATTGAATAGAGATGCCTCGTAGCAGGCGAGAAATTAAATTCACCGAAAGTAAATCGAGTTTACTCGCACCCTGGGACCAAAGGATCTAACGAACCAAAAAATCACGTTGCTACGCGTCCACCAAGAAGGGCTCATCGAGTAGGTAAGGAGGCCCCTTCGGTAGTAGGTTGGTACACGAACATTTAAATGGAAATCCCTAATTTGAATATCTAACAGAAGGAAAGTACTGATTCGGACGGCCGAAACGGCCGGAATCTGGCTTCACTTTTATATTCGGACCGCGATACTTGAAATTTCCACTTGTAACCCCTTCAAACGCGGCTGTGCATTTTAACGCGCTGTCATTTTTACTTGGACCCTCGACGCGGAAGCCTCCTTAACGTCCTTTAATTAGATTTTCAAATTAACGCCGATCACTTGGTGAAACTATATAGTTCTTCGTAACTTTTGATGTATGTACGCAAGTATCCAAAGTGTGGAAATTCAGACCGAGTCGAGCATGTGAATTATTGATACGTGTGCGAATAGTTAAGTTAGTTGAGTGTCGAAATGATTTTTAGAATTAAGTTGGAATGACATCAGGAAATGAGTATTACATAGAATGATTTGGTAATTTTATTCAAATTTGTTATTATGGATACTTTTGACCAATTACCGAATCAGCTAACTGTAATTAAGTATCACATTAATCATCGCCCTTTTCGTTCGAAGCTCCCCAAAATGTCTGAATTGATATCGGAACGTTCGGATGAACGCTGACAAATTTGCCAATTTATTTTCGCATTTGAAACGGCGAAATCTCGACCCTTGCCAGCGTTGCCCATTGAAAAAGGGCCGTATTTTCTTGTCGGTTTAAAACGGGGCGATTTTTTTCCACCGTTACCCATCTCCAACCCCGGTGTCGAAATTTTGGGGATGGCATCAGGTGTTCCGGCAACGAGAGGCGATTCCAGCGCAAATTACGGAATTACGAATTAGAATCGAATGCCTACTGATCGACGTCTACGCGATAACGAAGTCATTCACTACGACGGCTCTGGACATGTCGCTCGATTGCTGTGCACGAGACGATAGTCAGCAAAAAAAAAACTGTGATTGCTAAATCGATAGTCAAGTAGAAAACCGGTAGAAGTACTTCCGATACCTAAGACTCAAATAAAACATAAAAACAATTGCAATTAAATACATATATCTATATAAAATTAGAAAATCACAACAAAATGATACTGTTAAACGTTGAAAACATCAGGGTGATAAAAAATTATGCAAATATCAGCGTTGCCCTAATAAACGAACCGCAACTTGATCAGATGATTCGACCGTAAACGACCAACTCTATGATCATTTTGTTACATATTCATACCCCGGCCATGTTTTCGAGCGGCAAATTACGACTGCAATTTATTTTGTAAATTAAACGAGAAAATTAACGAACCCGTCCGCGGGCTGAACACACGAACACCGGCTGGAATCGATAATAAAACCGTACACCGAGTGTGTTCGCCGAACTGTCGCTTCCATCTGCGTAGCACTGATCGTCGGCTCGAGACTAATCGGCCGAAACGCCTCGTTTGCAACGAATTTCGCATCTCTGTGATATTAATTACACGGCTGCATACAGTCTCTATACGGTCTCGTCACCCACACGCTCTCAGAACTGTAGATGACAGATTTGACGCGACGTTCGATTAAGCCGCCGATTAAAATGAAAACGCGGCTGAATAAGAATAGCTGATCCGGATGGACTCCTCGCGAGCAGATATATCCGCGTGAAAAAAAAAATTAAAAACGATGGAATGTAAGCATTTTTCCAGATCACGGTCTGTTGGACTTGAGCATGTAGTCCGTTTCTATTTACACGTAATTTACTTGCTTCGTAATCCAGTAGATTAACATAGAGAATAATTTAGACTTCCCGTGAAATTGCTTGATATATAGGTTACATAATTTTGATAAAAACATATGATATTTCATTTTTTTAATGATAAATGAATATCAAGAAATTGTTCGCGACATCTCGCGAGGAATAATCGTATCGACTATTCACATATCGTTGCGAATGAAATCGGAGGTAATCGTGCGGAAAGAAAGAAAGAAATGGGAACAGCTGGTGCTACACCGCGAACAGTTAACACCGTTTCTCGTCACACTGATTCACATCCATGATTTCCATTGCAAAAGTTGACGCTCATCTCCTACCCGCGTTGATATTCATCCCGGTTAATTATCGCGCGCTCGTTCGCGGTAATTGCGGGATGATTAACACGGCAGTAGCACGTTTATCCGTGTCGATGTTAATTGTCGCGGCTTTCTAGCCGGGAAAGTAAGGAACTATTTTTATTTCCTTTTTTTTTCAACCACCGTTGTTCGAAACTTCTGTTCGGGATCGGAAAATACGACTGTGGGAGTAGCAGCATCCGATCCGCGTAAAAGCTTTTTGCGTCCGTCCGCGCACAGTTTTATCGTCGATAATTGCGAAGAAAGCTCAATGAGACGCATTCAGCCGGATTTCTAAAAAAAAAAAAAAAAGACCCAGCAAGACAATGGCCGCCTCGAACCCGGGAGGGTCAAACTTTTTTCCGCATTGTTCCCGCGAATTGTGCGAACTTTCGGTTTGTTTCGCATGGCAGAAAGAGGGAATTTCATCCGCTTTTGATGGAAATGTCGCTCGGCGAGCATTCACTCGAGACGCGATCGTCAGTGCCGGCGCATTCGTGCGCGAGTACGCCCGCTCGTGCATTCACGCAGCATGCAAACGAATACTAATTTGCGCGGTAACCACGATAACGGGATCCTCCGTGGACGGAGGACCTATTTTTGGCGCCCGGCTTCCCGTCGACAGCGGAACGAAAAATAATTTCGGGGAATCAGTCGTGAATGACTCACTGGCCACCGGGAGATATCGATATTTTAATCGACATTCTAAATAGATCTCTTTCTAATTGACAAAAGAAAAAAAGGTACACGGAAAATAAGAGCGTATTTTATTTGTTTCATTTAGGAAATGAATACTAAAAAAGTTATAATAGTATGACGGTTTCATTTGGTACGTAAACAAACGTCGTTATTCCCCAAAGAAAACCGTGTAATTCTGTTTCCCGTGATGAAAGGAGACTTCGAGTGGTACCGCGAGATTAAACAAATCTTCTTCATGAGAAACCTTTTCTTTCGTACGAACGATAAACCACGGGCGTAGAATGAAAGAGAGAAAGAAAGAAAGAAAGAAAGAAAGCGAAGGTCGGATAAGAGTTTCAGCCGCGAATCAGAATGGAATATCAAGTTAAATGGGGAAATCAGTGGTCTGCAAGAGCGAGCACGTCAGGGTCTACGAAGGGGGTGGTGTCGAGGGGGGAGGGGGGTGACGATGGAGGGAAAGAAAGCGAGAGGGGAAAAGAGGGGTGGGTATCGTTCTGAAAGCCGAATATGAGCCGCGGATTGGAAGGAATTCGCTTTTCGTCGTGGCTCGATGCTTTTTATTATCTCTCGCCTCTCCCTTCCCCCGTGAACCTCCCTTCCCCCCTCGACTGGCAGTTTTAAGCCCGGCGAAAAAAATTGTCCAGTGTCGACGACCCTGCTAATTGCCCCGAGGAAAGGATTAATCGTGGTTTGCGGTGTAGCCCGGTGCAATTTAAACCGCGGCAAAACAAACAGTTTGCGGCGCCTGACGTCTCGCGTAGATGTATTTTTTTTTACATTTTTTTTTGGAGCACTTTTTGTCACGTGAAATGGCGACGCGATGACGAAACCTTCAAACGAGCAATGAAACGAGGAGTCGCGAATAATTTATCGTTCGCAACGCTGGTATTATTATTACACCGTTCGTCCGGAGTAAACTCTTTTCAACGAGATGCAAATACTATTAACCGTTGAATCTCACTCTTCACTCTGACGGAAATTGAACGGTCCCAGAGAACGGGTAGTAAATATAATAATATTCATCGCGCTACGATGGTTAACGAATATTACGCAATTTCGCGTGTTTGTTTGTTACTCGACGAGCGAAGACTTTTACTTTTTCCTCGCTTCTGCGTATGTCCGACGGTAAGTTAAGTCGGAAAGTTAATGGGTGGGCCGCGTTTCAATCTCTCCACGGTGAATAATTGAGTAAGTTGCCGAGCGAGCGATAAATCGTGCTTCTGTTACGACTCATTTTTTATCATCGCCCATGCAACTTTTTACGAGATCGTCGAAAAAGTTGAAGCCGTGTCGGATAATCGACTTGATATAAGTACATATACCCCGTGACTGACGATATTCGTGTAATGGACTTAACGTAACGAAGCTTGTAATTAACAGACAGGCAATCGTATTAAATACAAAGACACGCTTGGAAAAAAAAAATGACGTTGAAACCATCCGCCACCGGTGAAAGCTAATTACCTACGATCAAATCATTAACTCTCTATAATACTCATATTTAAAAATAAAATAGAAATATACCTTTTATCAAAAATCACCAAAGTTTAACAATCGATATTTCATCGTCCCGACGTTCAAAGTTCCCAAATATGATTTCCGATTACAGGTCCGTTTCCCTGTCTCTTAGTACCTAGTGAATCCCTTCCCCCCTCTGTTCCCGGTAACGTCCTTTTGGCCGTGTTCCAGCGGTGTCCGTCGTGTTCCGTCTGTTCGCGTGCGCGTCTCGTTCTCGCTACCACCCTACCCCGCAATTTGCAAATTATAGTCTATTTCTGTTTTTGTCTAATGTTAGACGCTGAGTGGCTCTCTCGGCCGTCCGAGTGCACTGTACCCGCGGCATTGTCCGTGGTGCCGGTCGATCGTGCGAAACACCCCGCGGACCGTTAGTTTCTCGTTAATTCCGGCCGATTAATTCGCCGTTGCCATGTTCGGAGTTCGCCGCGGTGTTTCTGGAATCGCGCGTCGTCTCCGGAATACTTGTGTCCCCTCGACGCCGCTCCGTAGACGTGGTGAAAACGCGACGGTCGACCTGGTGCTACGCTCGACCTCGTAGAGGCCTCGTTCCGCGGTGTTCCTGGTGATCGTGCGACGGCAAAGATGGTCCTGAAGGAAACCATGCTGGTGATCTGCGACGTGATCATCGGACTCGTCGACTCCAGGAGGAAAAGGTGAATTTACTTTCATCCCAGAGTGTCTTGGTTAATTAACGCGTTGAATGTCACGCGAATTTTCTATGAATTTCCTATAGTGTCACCATAGATTCATAACATTACGATGTGTATACTTTGAGTGTATATTTTATGTATTAAGAACTATTTTTAGATGTTTAATATCGTGTAACTATGGTGGCATTGAAAAATGTGTAAGTTATTAAATCTATTATAATTATAATTTTCTACTGATCACTAGAACTTGCCCCGCCGGTCACCGGTACCCCCCATGGCATTCAACGTGTTAAACGATAGTCATAGGTGTTTACATACGCGTGATTAACACGTTAAGGTATCGTAGCCTCGAAGATGCGCCGATGATACGGTGAACGCTGCGCTATTAGAGAAGCGTGTCGAGTTTCCGTGTGGCGCTAAACGCGTTAAAACTATGCTGCGCGTTCACACGATACGGTTCGATCTTCCAGTCGATCGGCGGAAGATGATCGTGTCGTCATCGTGATAAATAGAATCCTCTCTTCGCTTCCTGTGCCGCGTTACTCGTGTTCGTGTGTTCGAGCAGATTGAACGGAAAGTAATGCAACATGGTTTTTATAGACATGGGTAGTTATCAGGTTTACGAGTATGATGAACAATTAACATAATACATAGTTGATCATCCCTTGTGATTCACTCACGTGAGTCATATGCACATTATATTATACTTGTTAATGGAAATTAAACGTGAGCGAACAAGTGTTGTACACGACTTATGATGAAAAAGTTGTGACGTTCTATTTTTGTTTGTTTCGAAAGTCACGTGTCTACTTCCGGTATCACGGTCACATTTAAAAATGATCGAGGTTGCTCGTGGTATAGGAACCATACGCCGGTGCGACTGCGAATTAAGTATGACCATTAAAATCACTCGGAAAGTTCCGTTAGCTTACAACACGCCCGGGTCGGTCGTCCGCACTCGCTCGTTCGCACGCATCCGTTTAACGGTGCATAAAATGTCTGTAAACGTGCAATTTCTAATTATTATAGCTCACCTGTGTTGCACGCGGTGCGAAGTTTTCTAGAATGGGCACGAGGAAATAGGTGTTTCCTCGAGAAACTGACTGGAAAAAATGATTTATAGAACAATATACGTAGGTTGCTTTCGTTGAAAATAAATTTATTCGAGATATATCTGGTTTCCGGTCATTTAACGATTCTATACATATAGCGCCGGGTTAGCAGGTGGATTTACCTGATTTCGATAATAATATTCTTGCACGGTAATGTTTTTTTTTACACTCAGTGGATTCATTAGCGAATGTCATTCGGTATCGTAATTCAAGATTCGATTTCACATCGGTCTTTCATCCTCCGTTTTACCTCTCTAATTCCTAGCGAAAATAGCTTTCACACCTGCTGGAGAGAGTACCTGGTGATTACGTGGCACGATGTTATGCGCGATCGAGATCAAGCACGGCCGTAGATCGTTCGGCTCGTTGTTAATTCACGTCTTACACACTTTCGCGTTCACGCTTCATCGGCGTCGCGTTTTAAATGATTTTATTATGTGTATCAATATATGTAACACCGCGTAAATTGCACGCACGCTGTCGTTGCGTAATGATAGGCGGCAAACATATGTATGCACGTGAACTTTCAAGCTCTTCGATTATCCCAGATTTCATTTCCGCTTGAAATTACGCGTTAAATAAACGAAATGCAAATTCGCGCCAATCGCGTGGTAGAATTTAATTATAACCGGTTCTCGTATCGTTGCCGAAGCCGGAAACTATTTGTTTTCAAATTTAAATCGATATTACATTTGCGGTTTGATTTTAAAATCCACGTTGATGGAAAGTTCTTTTTAATTATATTTGTCACATTTTTTCCTTGATGAATTCAGTCGCAAATCATGTGAGAGTTAATGATTTTACACAGTATCTATCTTCCGATACAGACGTTATGTGGCGTGATGACAAAGCTCTTCAAAGGCGTTTCAAAAAACGCGAGGCCAGCGTCTATCGTTGCAAACTCGCAAAGTGCATAGAAAATCAGTGTAAACAACATACGCTGATCTCGCCACTATCTCATCGGCTTGACCGTGTTATATGCATACATATGATCTGCATACATTTCCGATCTTTCGTTCACGTGGCCCTTCTTCCCTCGTGGTAAATATTTCGCAGGAAGTGTGCTGTCGCTTCTAAAACTCGAGAAGTTGACATATATCGGTCGGTGTTACATCCTATACCATTCTTCGAGAGAAATTGGAAAGTATTGAAGAAATAGATTGGCAAATCATTCGACATCTTTATATTATAAATAATACCATACAATGAAAAATACCAAAATTCACAATTCCAATATTTTCTCCACATTCCAAAAAAAAAATAAATTTTGCAGCCAAATAAAAACAAAATTAAAATCCAATTGGATTACTCCTAAATATTACGTCACATTGAACCAATTTGCAAATAGTCTCCAAGAAAGGGTCGCACTCGACCCAACAGAAAGACGGAAACACTTTCATCGTGCAAAATCGTTCCCACCTCGATGGCCCATGGTTCCGTTATTGTGACAGCTCGTGCTCCACGGTTAATGCACTTTCTAGAATGATCCGCGGGGGAGATGGTGGTGGTCCACGAGGTGCTGGCCCGCTTTCCGTTCGTCTTTCTCGCTCGATTTACACCATTTACAAAAGCGCGCACTTTAGGGCCGCGTGGCTTTTGGCGCGCGCCCGAGAAAATCGATTTTACGTTTCACAATGCGAGAGGGTTGCCGGCGACTGCCGCTCGACAGAAGGGTTCTTCCTTCCTGCTCACTCCCGTAACCACCACCATCACCACCACCACTACTTCTCTTTTTTTTTTCTTCTTCTTCCTTTTTATTTCATACTTCGCTTTCCTGTCTAACCACCACCTCCAGCCAGAGGTTCACTCGAGCTATGAAGTGCGTGTCTTTGTCACCGGTCACAATAGCACCGACGGGGTGCGCCCCGGGGGTTGCACACCCCTGGACCTCTACGTTTAAACCGCGCGGTCCGCCCCGATGTGCAGATGTACGGCTGCTGATACCCGTTATCAGACCGGCCTGATAACAGCGCCGTGCAAACCGACGATGCGAAAGGGGTGAGTCGCCGTTCGAATCGATCGAGACTATTCAATCACAACATACATACTGTGTACGCAACACCGGCTGATAATGAACAGAGGAAAGACAGGATCGGTCGGACGTTGAATCGGTGACACGATAAATCGACGAGATTCGAACGCACTATACACCCCTGTCTGTCGTGGGATATTTGAAAACAGAGAGACTGAAAGTATGAAAGGTATAATATACCGGGATGTTGAAAACGTACGTACGTACGTCACACACAGAGAGAAATTTTAATCAGACTTCTACCGTGAGCCGGAAACTGAGCGATGTCCCGTACCGAAAAAGGGGTTGAAATCTCTGTCTTTTTTTTCCTCTCCCTTTTTTCTGTCTTTCTTTTTTCTTTTTTTTTTTTAATGCAGGGAGCTTTTACGGGTTTGTCTTCGTGGCGCAGGGGCGACAATGCTTTCGCCGTGACTGGTGTCATTGTCCCGACGTTATGAAGTGAAAAATGGAAGATAACGATTCTCGCGGCTTCCTCCCGTTGACTGTCTCTTTCTTACCGGGCGATAACGTTTCTGGCCTCTGCATTCCCTTCATATTTTCGCCCTTAATCCCTGCCCGTGGATGCCGTTTCCTTCGAGGAATCCGTGGCGGAAGGGTGGCCCGGCCTCGTAGTCGTATATTCGAAGGGTGACATTTTTTTTTTCTATATTAAGGCAACCCTATTTCCACGGGACGAAAAAAAAAATCGTCACGCGGAAAGAGACGAACCGAGAGGTCGGAAACTGTTTTACAGCGTTCAAAAGGGGGGTGGGAGAGGGGGAGGGGAGGGTTGGGGGGGTTAGAAAGCGTTCGCCTTCCCGGTGGATTATCGAATGCGAGAGGTGCCATCCTGAAGTTGCATGAATCTTGCACGAGGTGCGACGACGAAGAAGAAAAGAAGAAAAAAAATAGAAGAAGTAAAGGTGGCGCTTACGCGTCGATTTATGGAGATTGTATATCATGCCCCGAAGGTAGATAATCCGTTGTGTTCCAGGACGAGCGTACACATAGTATCCGCACTTGAAACTTTCCCAGGAGGATTCTGATGAGAAAGGCGCTGAATATCTTGACGTCGTTGTAATACTATTACTCGTACGCGCACACGCCTACGTTGTAAATAATTCAGTGCGTGCGACTGCCAGTCTGTCTTCACATAAAACTCTGTTCGATCTTTCACCGTTGGGGACAGGGACAATGAAATTCGAGTGAAATTCGATTTAGTTACAAATAGAACGTTAATGTACCGTGTAAAATTGATAGTAATTTTAATTGATATTTCCGCAAGAATATCAAGCTTTTCTTATTCGATCTTAATCGATCGATTCGTTTGTGTTCATACTCGAAGGCACGTCATACTCAAAGAGGTTTTACAGTTACCGAAGCGGAAATCTGTATTTTAAAAGAGAAAAAAGAAATTGTTACGGACGACCTCGTGATTCTATTACTCGATCGTGATAGGTTAAAAGGGCGTAGCAGAGTTGTCAGTTTTATACGGGCGATAAAAGACGTAAATATCACAGCCAATGACGTCTCTTTGCGGTTAGTACAGTCGATGGGTTCCATTTACGCCGCTCGTAAAATTAATTGTCCGTTCTCTCCGTTCTCTATCCCTCTGCGCCAGTCTTTGCCCCATTCACCTCGGAAGAGCTTTCATTAGCTAATCGTTTAAAACGACGAAGAAACCCCGGTCCGCGATTCCTACGGCCGGGTGGAAGGTAGTTGGGACTTTAAACTCGGGAGCAATTAACTTTTAACGTCATTTTCGCTCGATATTTCGAAACTGTATTTCATTTTCAACGGGAAACCGTCGGATTGTATGGTTTCAATATGAATCGTAGGGAAATCGTGTTCGTTGAACTTTTCCATCGAAAGAATCTCGACGGATAATTAATTCTCCTCCATCCCTCTCCCCTCTTCCTTCTTTTCTTCTATTCTCTTTGAAGAAATCTTAATAATTTGTCGTTGCAAACGAAGCGTTTCGATTTAGCTTGATCTAACATCGACAGTCCGGAGTAATTTAATTTTCCGCGGTGCCGTACAGAGGAGTTCCGCTTTGATTCGAATCTGCTAGTCCTTACAGGCTCAAAGAGCTCACTCATATTAACTCATTAAGGGCTAATGAGCTTGAAGTGATTTTCTTACTACGTGCCGGCGCACCGGCTATGTATTTCAATTTTCCGGTGCCAAGGCGAACGCCGCCGGAGAGCACTTTAATTATTATGTGTAGAAATGATACTTTTTTCCGACGAATTTTTGTCGTTCGTCGTCGTTCGTTCGTTGCGACGCAGTCTAACGGTAATTTACTGATTCATAACTTTCCGGAAAGATGACCAAGAGTTACTGAAATTACAATATAATATATAAAGTAGATTGTTCAATTTTCAACAATTGTCAATTTCAATTTCATTTCATCAATTGTCGAACAGAATAAATTATCGGTTATGTTTCACAGACACATCTGAATATCCTGTATAACTTGTTATATTCAAACAATTCTGTGAAGCAGGTTCGAGCAGACGTCGAATCTTCTGTTTCGGTAGTCAGTTTGTATATTAGGTGCTTAATTACCACGTACAAATTGGCATTTCCATGCTAATTGACTGAAATCCCGTTTGCATCATCGAAACCACTACAAAGAGAGAGAGAGAGTAAGAGGGAGACAGTCAGCTTTGGTAATAAGAGATCGCACGATTAATCTCTCCTTTTTTTTTTTATTTTCGCGCATCCAAAAGCCCTGTGATTACTTCCCCACGCCACGAGCATTATAATGCTCGATCTACCCTCCATAAATTCGATGGGACCGTCTACGCGATTCCACGGCATGCCATTATGAGCAAAACCTTTTTTTTTCCCTACGCTTCTCGTGGTTTCAACGTGCGCGAGAGCAAAACAGCGGTGGGACGGGATGGGAAAAAAATCAAGAGGAAAAGCGGTAGAGTCCACGTTTATTGCGTAGTTCGGGATCGAGCCCTCGAAGAGCATTAAACCACTCGTACGAAATTCTCGTATAAACAACCAGGAGAGAGAGAGGAAGGGAGAGTAAAAAAAAAAGAAGAAAAAAACGTGGAAACGCGTGCCTCCGAGTGCCGGAAGGTATTTAAAACGGTGTTGAGCGTAAAACTCGCGGACGAGAATTAAAAAAGGTGAACACGGAAAATTTGTACACGATCGAATAGATGGCTATCCTGTTTCACTATCGTGACGAATGATATTGTTTCGTAAAAACCATAGGTTAATTATAAGCTTCCGATTTAATTGCATTCCATCGAGGTAAAGTAAAAGTGACACTCGCCGATGAGAAGAGTGATCCCCGCTGATATCGCATGGGCGTGGAACCTCTAATTGCTTTCCCGGGACGATTAGCGAACAAAGAAGGCATAGTGGGACGGTTATTTGTGGAAGCCGACCAACTGGCCGAGAGGTTACACTCGACCTTCACTCTCCCGGCAGCAGAACTCGGAGAACGGCTCCCGGTTTCTTGCGAAGGTTGCACCTTCCATCTCGTCTTCTTCTTCGTCGTCGTCCTCTTCGTATTCGTCCCCTACCAGCGATTTTTCTCCGGGATCCTGTTTCGCACAGCAATGCCGCGTCGAGGAAAACACAATCGACTGTATCGATGATACTTTCTATTTCTCGACGAGAAACGTGCTATTCTGGTTGCTTCGCGACGTCTCGTGTTTGGTAATTAATATTAATCAACTGGAGACTGATAGTTACGTGAACGATGTAGAAGTTGCATCAGGGGTGTATCTGTTGGTAGTAAATTATATATATCGTAACTTGTTGAATTATACTTCGAATATGATAAGGAGATCGTAGGAGGAAAGAAGAAAATGATTTTTAAGTTATTCCGACGTTAAATCACTTTACTTTTTGTACTCTACGGTGATATTAATTTAATTGTACAATAATCGAAAGTGCATGTCATCTTTGAAATATAAAAGAGGAGATCTTCTTGCGCGATTTTAATAATGCCTCTATGAAAGCGTTTCGCGACGGTTTGACTGGCAGTCCTTCGTTTTTCTACTTCCTGTCCCCCGGATGTCGATAGAGCAACCCGAGGCTCTTCACTTCACCGGAGAACGGCTGCTGCTTTTGAATCAGATCTCACATCCTGCCCGGGCATCTTCTTCTTCCACCAATAAGCGAATTCCCTCCGCCGAAGGGGAAATCCAATTAGGAGGAAAACCTTGAATAAACGCTGTGCCTCGTTTATGAATGTTCGCATAACGGCCGTGAACCGCGATTGATAAGGTAGACGTATACTCGAAGCGACAGATACCTTGTGAATACCAAATCATTTGTGTGTATGCGAGATCGGACCTTCGAGTGATCCAACTCCCTGAAGAGAAGTCGTGGGTTTTTATAAAAATGTTTTTGCTACATCATTCAGAACGAAAATTCTTTCCGAAGGAATGTTCTAAATTGTTCGCAGGATTTTTAGTTTTATTAAATACTTTAATTTTAAGTTTTACTTTAGGGAAAAGATCAAATTATTATAAAAAAAATGTATAACGTTAACTAAGAATTCCATAGTGGTTTAATTAATTAATTAGTGAATATTCGTATAGTACGTTCTTTATCTTTATTTCGAAGCGAGGAACGATAGCCTTCCAGGAACAAAAGTTTGAGGGAAAATTCATTAGATTAGGACACGATCATAAATCGTCGAATGAATCCTTTGGGTATTCAATTTGACTCATTTTTAATTCACTTAATAACCTCTCAGCACTTTCTGCCTTAAAGTAAATTAATGAGATTCATCGACCGTCCCCCCGAAATGTACTTATATACTTTTTAATTTCATTTTAACGACTCGCGGAATCGGGGCAAATTAATCTTTAGTGGTCCAGCGTTCTCGCCCGTCGAGCCTATTAAATCTGTCTCGAACTGACGATGAATCATTCTGTGAACGAAATCGAGACAGCTAACGCGTACTTTTATGGAACCGCGGATTCGACGAAATATCGACGTGACGAATATTCAGAGACTCCCGCGTGATTTTTTTTTTGTTCACCGTGGTGTACGAGGTCGATTATTCAAGTGTACGTGGAAGCGAACGTTGTCGCGGAGGCGTGACAGAATTCAATATAAAAAAGAGCGACAGAGATAACACACGGCGGAAAGAGGAACGAAGAAAGACCCGTTTGCATAAACGTATTAATCTTCGAGTTATTTTCGTGCGTGATACGTTTCGTTTGTCGTGTAGGCAATCGAGAATATACCTACGCAGGTACATACCTGCCGGTACGTACCTGTTCGGGAACCGTCGTGACCTGGACCAACTTGTTCCCTGTCCGTGTGGTAGTGAAAAAGATAATTGTTTGCCTTACGATTTTCTTTTGTGTATAAATTCACGTGTCACTCAATCTCATCGGAATGTATCTCGTTTCTTTTTAGTATTCATATATTATCATATTTCTCGTTAGATAGATTTTCTATAAATTTTATGAAGATTGAACTTTGTATCACTAAACCAGACAAAGTATGAAAGAATAATCATAAGACTTTTTCATTATTTTAATATCGATTTTGATGAAAAATTTGAAAGTTATCGTAGATTTTCGATAAATATTTTTAAAGAATGACTGTATAGAATTCGTGTAATTCTTCTCCCTTTTCCCAAGTAACAATAAAACGTGTCCTAGCACGTTCCTATCCGCTTGTAGCAAGCATCGGAGAGAAGATCCAGTGAAAATCCCATTAAAATTCTCGGGACACGGGTCGAAGACGCGTTCGCTTGAATTAGTCCCATTAACGAATCACGCGCCATCGGATACCGGTATTCACCGCTATCGACACATTTTCCGGGATTACCGGCTAATGTTCGTGGCATTATGCGGGCTGCGATGGGCGACAGCGTTGCGCTCGCAACTATGAAAATGCAGCACCGTGAAACGTTCGCACCGCACGCGGCTCATTCAGCCGGAAATTCGCGGGTGCAATAATCTCGCGTCTGCATTTCATCGCATTCCGTCGTTGCCGTTGGCAACTAACGGCAGCACAGTTTCCTGGGCCGCATGCTACGAACAGATACGCGTATTAGTATGGATACACGAGACGCCAGGCACTGTGAAACGTATAGAATTGTGTCAGGCAGCGATTCACCGGATTCTCGCCAACGTTCCTCGTTCCCCCCCGTGTGTCATTTGATTGTTTATTTTTTTTATTTGTCGCCGGCTAGTGAATAACGAGGAATTTCAGTCATTTTTATGGAATGTTTTTCCATATTTTTTGATAAATTGATGAATTTTCGGATTTTTAGAGAGGGTCCTCACGGTGGTGTGTGTCGAGTTTTTTGTGGGTTCGTTTGAATATTTTATTCGAATTTATGCGGTTGTTCGTTTTTGGTTAGAAACGTTTATTTAGATTTCCACTTTACTTCGGCCGAAATATTTGTCTGCATGGCAAACAAGCACGCGGAAAATCCACAGTCCTGGCTGTGCAACGTTTCTCTTTTTTGGAAATGAGATTCCTTCTATTTCCGACCTACCGAAATTATCGATCTCGACGAGTTGCAGGACTAGTTGACTCGTTGTTCGCTGTTTTTGCGCCGAAATATGGACGGTACGATTACACGTTGACTGAAATACACTTTGCAGACAACAGAATTTTATGTTGCAGTTTCGAAACTTTCTCCGACTTTGCTACTTTTTCCTCGTCGGCTCGAACTGATCTATAATTATATTTCGTTATTATACTTTGCAATTCTATTTTACCGCGAAAAAGAATTACATTTTCTGCACCGAAGTGCTTTTCAGCGAAATTCCGTCGATCACTGGAAACATTAATTTTCTTTCGTCACATCCATCGATCGTTAGTTCGTACTATAATTACATTTACAACTATTCACGGATTCAAAGCCATACCTTGTCCCCCATTTTTTATCTCCGTTCGCGAAATAACGTTCCACTCGCTGCGCCGTGAAATATATTTATCGCTGCTGCGTTTTGAGACTTCGTTTCAACAACAATCGCAGAAAAATGTCTTTTTTCCGGGGCGTTTCCAACCGTGAAATTAACAGCATTAAAATGCCAGATATTAATCATACACTTTTCTCTCTCGCGGTGCGTAGCTGGTATGTAAACTTTAATACCGAGAAATTGAACCTGACTTACCTAAGAGGCTTACAATAAATTACGCATATTACGCACTGCTCATCGTGCCGTTGGAATGTTAACGAGCGGTAAGCCGAGCATGCGTGACTTTTGGCGTAGCTTCTGATAAGTTCCTCCTAATCTATAATTCCAAAACTATTTCAAAGTCATGTTACACCGGGGTTCCGTGGACCGGGGAAAATTACCCGTGATTATTACACGCATACTTACAATTATACCACTGAACGTGATACAGGTATCGATCGAGTTCTAGACGCTTCTTTGTCTCGTCATACATCGCCGAACGGGATACTAAACCAACCGATAGGAAACATAGTAAACGTTGTTGCAATTTGTCGATCGATCGTTTATAACGTTCACGCTTCCTGCTTGTAAGCGTTGCAACTTAAACGTATATAATTTGAAAATAATTACAAATTCCCAACCCTATTAGAAACTTATCTTTAGAAAAACGTTAATTTAAACCAACATGAAATCCAACCTACATACAAACATTCCATCGAACGTCTATATAAATTCACTAAAAACTATATAAAACCATAGAATCTTCCCGTGATTAATCCAAAGAACAATCCCTACCTCGCGATAGTGTACGTATATACATATAATACAAAAACAAAGAAATCTCAACAAGAGTCCCAAGTCCGTTCGGTTTAACGCACAGAATGGTACCCGAGGTTGTCACGTTTAATACGACACAGATAGAGACTACAACCTCCCCTAACGATACGCGTCTCACGAAATCGTCACCCCCACCGATACACCTCGGACACGTTGTTAGGTAGGCGTTCACGTTTCCCTACCTACATACATACATACATACACACATGTACCCGGGTGACTTTGGTGTGCGCACTCGCGAGTGCAGTTCTCCGAGCGCACACAGTTTCCTCGACTGTTCACCGAAAGAACCCGGGACCGACATCGACACACACCCACACCCATACACATATGTACACGTACACACTCCCATACACACATGTACACGTACACACTCCCATACACACATAATATATACGTACACACACCTATACACACAGCCATACATACAGCCGTACACACAGCCATACAAAACAGCTATACACGTACACACATACGTAAACACGAAAGAACCTTCGGTCGTCGGTGTGTAGAGGCGCACCACGACTCCGTCACTCTCGAAACTCCGGCAGGATCGGGCACGATATATCCAGCGTGGAGTATAGGCGGCGCATAAGGTGCCCATGCAGCTAAAGTCTACGGTGCAGGCGCGGCTATAGTGTTTAAAACTAACGTGGAGCCAGTCCATTCGCGACCGCCAGCCAGGCAAGACATTCGAATCTCTTTGTCTGGCTCGTGTGCATCTATAAATAATCTTTGCCGATCGAGGCGCGCTTCGACGAGCACTTGGAAACAAGTCGAACCTGGCTGGCCACGTCCGTTAAGGATTTTCGGGATCGACGAAAGGGTCCGCGAAGTGTCGATCGATGGACCCCACTAGAGAGAACCCTCTCGACCTGGGTCAAGGTCAATACGATCTTTCGATATCTCTCGACGATCTATCTTTCTATCGGAAGCTTTGATCGTTAAGGATGATCTATTTCACGTGGATACATAGATAAACAGGATTGTTTAGTGTTTTTCCGCTGACAACGGAGAGAAGATCGAGGATCATCTTTACGTGGGTAGTACTCGAGAGTGTGTGTATGTGATATATATCATCTGGATTTAGATAGTGAATTTTATTATATAAAGAGAGATCGTTCTATTCAGACCGTGTGAAGGATAATATATAGCGATGACTCTCGGTTAATCGAAAGTGATACGAATCGTTTTCTTTTCCTTTCGGCGAGGGAGCTCCGCGAAGTGCGAAACGTAGACGATACGAAGTGCAGATAAAACACACGGTAATTCGCCGAGCGAGAACGAAACCTAACGTTCAACCGAGATCTCGTGCTCGCGATAAGGTGGATCAACGGCTGCCCGTTGTTGATCGTTGTCTACGCGGGATATATAAATCCCGGGCGATCCCGTGCGTGTGGTACGGTGATGTTTCGTTTGATCCGGGGCAAACGGTGCTAGGATCGTTGTTCCGGTGTTCGTCGGTACGTTTGCGAGGGCCTACGTTGTCCGACGAGCGTCCCGAACGTGTTCGAAACAGCTCGAAAGTTGCCGCGGATGACCCAGACTCGAGAGCGATCGAGCATGAAATCAATTCGAGGCAGAGAGACGTAAAGGAGAGCCAGTCGAGTGGTTATCCGCCTCGAGAGAATACGGATCGATCGATCGCTTCGCGAACCGTTCCACCACGCAACGATAGATCCTCGAGCATCATCCTTCTCCCTCTCTGTCCCTCTCTTTCTCTTTCTCTTTCTCTTGGGTTTTATAATAAAAATAAAACATTCAGATTCGAATATTTCCAACGGTGCATCTCTATCCGGGTTTCCTGGAGCATCGTTCGTAATTCATGGTACGTTCTCATAATTCTTCGAGGATCGATAACACGTATTCTAGTACTCGTGATTGAACTTACCGGAGCCCCGATCGAGAGAGTCATCTTTTCTTTCTTCACGACGGGAAGATAGTCGTGGATGATATGCAGGGTCATCTCGAAGGTCTTCTCCAAGAAAGTCGTTAGATATATATATATTGTCCGTTGCGAGTTTAAACGTTGTTCACAGTCGAACGATATAATATTGCTCGGGTTTTTTTTTCGAAGATATCGATCGAATTGGAAGAAATCTCGTCGATAACGATGACGATTCCTTTTCAGCAACGTTTATCAGTGTATTCCTCGTACGTGTAACGTTTACCAGAAAGAACGTCATCGATAAACTTGCCACGGTCCGCGGTTAAACAAGGAACGTGATTATTTATCGTTTTATGCGTGCCGTCCTTCGTTGACACCGATTAAGCACGCCGCAGAGGAATGTTCATTGGAGAGATCACTTCCGACCGAGCTGCCAGACGTGCACGACGTACACGTTGATAGTAGACATACGCTGCATCGAGCAATCGACGCCACTTAGCGTAGTTAGTAGTCGTTACCACCTGCCAGTGTCAATGACACAAGATCGATTCGTTCGTCGGCTATTTAAATTCTGGGACAATCTTGACTGTTGAATCTGTGCGTTAAATGGACCGGTGAAGAGGTTGATTAAAACTGAGTCATATCGTATGGTTTGTAACAAGTGCCAACGTTAACGTGTGCTGTTTAAAAAAAAAAAACTGTGTAAAATAATACCACTCGATAATGTTGAACATGATATCCGTTTAACCGCGTAATTAATCGATGATTAAACGGTATAAAATTTCTCGTTATCCGTTGAAACTGTCCCACGATAATTACGCGAACGTGCCGAAGATTTGTTCGTAGTTGAAACGAGATAAATGAGAATAAATCACTGTGCGTCCTCGAGACAAGTTACATTCCGCTATAGATATATTCTTCTTCTGTGGATACATATAGCCTTAAGAACAGCCGTCTGAAGGATTCACTGACCCCACCGAAAGTATCATCAAGATCGGGTAAACGTAAACTGCCGTGACGTCAACGACGGGACCGCAATATCGGTCTCGTGCAACGGCCACGTTCGATGATCCTACGTGAAACACGTAATAATAGAACGAACGACCGAACACGACTGGGGGGGAAACCGTTTCCGAGTGTTTCAACTTTCCCGCGGAGACGTTGATACTTTTCTCCACGGGGTTAGTAATCACTTCACCTGGCGCTATCGCTCAATGACGTCGTTCGTTTCGATGCAGCTCGTAGAAAACCTTGACTCCGAACGTGAACTCGCCTAAAACGAGACCCGGGAACAACCCGACCGACAGTGCCACGTATTTCCACGTACTTTATCACCTAATAGAAATTACGATTATCACCAACGAAAAAAGACTCTTTCTAAATAATACCCTCTATTTCCCCGTAACCATAGTGATCCAAAAAAACATTCTTAACAGAGATTATTTTTTTTATATCATCGATTACAGTCTATTTTTATAAGATTTTCCTCTACTATCTCCTGGTATGTTATCAATCAGATCCTAAAAGGTGAATTTAATGACTCGGTCTCTGATCACAGTCAAGATCACAGACGCTGAGCAGCGACACCCGATGACGTCAGGACACCCATCGAATAAAATATCTTCCATCGGTGTTCGGCGAAAGTGTGACCGTCCGATCGCCGGTACAGGCGTCGCGTAACAGGAGAAGACGACGTCGAACACGGCGCAGGACGCTCCTATGCGCCCTGTAAATATGTGTCCTAAATATAACTGGAAGAATTTTCGCGGCATCCACGCGACCGTTGCCTCGCGGCCCGTCCGTTTCACCGCCGGTTTTGCTCGATTTTCGTAAGGCGCTTGCCTCGATTTATGCGAAACGAGTGTAAGCCGACGCGCGGCGTCCCCGACGCTCGGATCGGACGGCGAGCGTCGTCATCATTGGCCTGCGGACTTTAAGTTTACGCGGTCGTCGCTGTGAATCACGCGAAACTCTCATCTCGAGCGAACCTTCGACGGGCTGAGGAGAATCTATGGGAATTTTCTGTTCGTTCGATAAGTGACTTTTAAGAGAGGAAAGATGCTGATCACGAAGTACACCACGATCCTGTTGCAGTCGACCAATCAGCATATCATCAGGTAACGGGTTCATTGAATGATTTATTGGAATTTTTAATATTTTAGGAGATATGATGATAATAGTCTTTTTTTTTTGTAAAATATGTTTGTAAAGTTTAGTGGGAATGGATGGTGAACTATTTTTATAGTTCTTTTTATATCAGCGGAAAGATATATTTTGAAAGGTGTGTGAATCATTTTTCTGGGTAAAAAAAAAAATAAGACTCGACCACATGCCGTAGATATAATAATAATACGGTGATTACCGAGAGTGAAGATGATTCATGACGTTAATTCGTGCGGAGTTATGATACATGGGGAAGCGTCCCTTTATCAGGGTCTGTCTATCTTGTCATCGTAAACCTAAATTTATCTTACCCCTTTTCCATTTCTCTCTTTTCTTCGTTCGGGCTATTCGTCTGGTTTCTCCGCCGTTAGAAAACCGCCGCGGCGTCAACTGACAATTACCGCTCATAATTAATAAGAACTTTTAATGATACGACCGTTCTAATTGGGAGGTGGATTTAATTTCGACGATTAATTTCGTGGATAATCGAGTTCACTCGGAAAAAGGAAAGACGAATGGAGAGGGGTGGTGCGGAGGGGTTGAATAGGGCGAGTTGTCGATTCTTGCCGAGCAGTCGCGGGGTTTCTTCGAATTCACCGGAGATTTAGTATTCAGAAATCGTTCGATGCATATTTAAGCCTCGAATTGAAGTCGCGCCGGAGGCCCGTTCCCATTTAGGGGATTATTAAATTCGCCGAAGGACAATCTCCACGGAGGTGCGACGAGTTAGGGAAGTAAAGGGAAAAGGTCTGCCGTTGAGTCTGAGGGCCGAGATTCTGCCAGACGATCGTCTTTCGAGACCGCGTGGCACTCGCGACTACGAATAAATTCGCGTCGTTTTCTGGGAGGATCCAGTTGTCTCGCTGCGCGGCACCTTTTGTAGTCGCGATAATTACAGAGAAGATGGAAATCAAATACAAAGTGTGAAGTAATTATATGGTTCGTGAAATACTCGTCTCCTGTTAACCATAGGGTTGATACGATATTAAAATCACGGTTATCTTTTTGAGTATCACACCTTAAATTGCTTTTGATATCTATTTCGATTATTGTTATAATTAATTATTAGAGTAATTAATCGACCAAGACAATAGACGAGGACGTTTTCGAGAATTTTCATTTACAAATGTTAATAATAATAGATTTTCAAATCGGCTTATAGGTAGAATATTACAGAAATAAAAGGTTTAAATTGAGAAGAATTGTGAGTAGCTCTTCTGTCTCGTCTTCTTCCTACGATGCAGACTGTATTATTCGTGGGATTTCGGTGCACCTTTGTCGCGTAACTTATTAAAGCACACTCCTCGCTCTTCATATTGTATGAAGTGTCAATATGACGTTGTAACTTACGTCCGTCGTCTTTTCATAACTTTTCCCTTGGAAAACCGTGGAAATCTCAGTCCAATGTACGGTAAAAAAAATATCAAACTCCCAACATACGAAAAACTACAATAATTTCACGTGGAAATCCAGAAAGCATTATTCTTCATGCCACTTAATTCACTTATAATTCATCTAATACCACTTTCCTCGATCATCGATTCCCAACGACGAACCTTTAACGATCTCATTTTCCCTCCCCCGAGAGACACGTCGATACAATCGACCATTATCCAGCATCCCCTTAATAAGGACCCTACGATCTTACGGAACGCACATATCCGCCCACGTGTCCGCGTAACCACAAGGACGCGATATATATTTCGCGGAGAAAGCGTCGGTGTAAATCTTTTTTTTCTTCCATCGTTTCTTCCCGTAGCAGGTATAGGCTGGACAAGGCCACTAATGAAAGCGAAAAGGAATTTATCGACGATATAAATTGTCCCCAACGTCGGACATCCGGCGGCGGGGTGCTTAGCGATCGATCGCAGGGCACAACTTGCTCCAGAGAATTTCTTCGGTGGCTCCGATATTTCGTTCGCTCGGTATAGGAAACCGTCCAGCGGGATAAGGGATCGTTGAGAAAGAAAGAAAAAAAAAAGAAGAAGGAAAGAAGAAAAAAAAATGAATCGTGCCCTTTATTGGTTTTTCTACCCCGAGACCCTGGGTATCGGGGTGTGTGGGGGGGAGGGGTTCCGCGATTCTCTCTCGTGGGCGGAGAACCCGATACTCCGGTTTAATTAGGCGCCGGGCTATCCCGGATCAGAAGTGCCTATGGGCAATGCACGCAATGGTGAATCCTGTTCGTAACACGGCTCTTCGGGTACCACTGTGGATCGACACACGTATGTACATACATACATACGTACCGGGTTGCGCTTACGTACACCGAACGGCCCAGGGTATATCTTTGCCCGCGCCATAACGAGCCCTCGTTAGACCCTCCGAACGTTCGGATCGGACGTTCTATTTGGTACTGACAAACGAGCATTCTCGCGGCTGTTCTTCGTCGGTTGCGGTTTCGTGAATGCGATTACCGAATGCACCCGCTCCGCACGGTTTATCTGTGTTAGTTTCCGTGGGGTAAGTGTCTTTTTTCGCGAGAAAATTTTACGGTTGGCCTCGTGGAGTTACTTTTATCTTTCTATTTGTTTTTACTGGGTTTGTAAATGTGTAGGTTATTCGGAAATTACACTTGGTTTTAATGATAGTTATATTGAGAAGTGTGTTTTATTATTTCGAATTTGTCTGCACTCGTTGAAAATACCTGTTGGTACTCGTGTATTCTAAAGTATTGTAATTCCGTTGTAGGGTGTAAGTGAAACGACCTCCACTAAGCAGCTTTGTATTTATCTCAAACGTTTTTACTGTGCATTTTAAATCTATCGTTGTGGTAATGTTACTAGGTATTATCACCTACTAAAATTATTATAGAAAAGTGTTATATGACAGATACGAAATCCTGTCGATGTGGGATATCAATTTCTGTAACGTTACTTATTCGATAAACACTCTCGTGAAATTCCTGTTACTTTTCCAACGTCGCGGTGTTATGATCGTTAATCCCTCGGTGGTCAGTTTTATTATCTCCGAGCACCTGCTGAACGGAGTAACGCGTTTTACCGACAACGCGGATCTATTTCAGTGAGAAACTGGTTCATCCGTGTCGTCCTGTCGTCCTGTCGTCCTTGCAGCGTCACGTCGCGGAGTAGGGTCAAGTTCGATTCCTTCGAAAGGTACATTAACCCTTTGCCGATGGAATTTATTGGCCGGTAATACCACGTGATCGAGCTACACCGAGGTTTAATCAAAGCTTAATTGAATTACGTCGACAGGATTGGTTTATCGATTGTTCCCTGTCTCGACCGGTATCATCGTGTTAATTTTCTTTTCATACGAATATTATTACATTTATACTAACCAACTAATATCCTTTCATCTAATATCGGAAGTACGCTATCCTCGAAATTATTGACACTATAGGAAATTAATAACAATTATAATTAAATTTCATTTAATAATTTCGTGGAGATATTACACGATGTTATGTCGATCGGTTAAAATTATCTCGACGCACATATGTACACGTGTCCATGGAATACCTTGACGAAAAAAAGTGTATTGTCCATAAGAATACAGAAGCGCAACAAAGAACACGGCACGCTACTTAAAATAAGATCGTGAGAAGAGCATCCCGTTCGCTTGAAGTTCCTCCACCTACGGAACGTTCCGAGAAAAGAAGTTGGTCGAAAATGAAGAATATGCTAATGCCGCGTGTCGTTGAATGTACGAGCGTCGTAAAAGGAAGACAGGATCTTTCTTGCCGGCCAGTCGGAGAAAAGTATCTCCCTGGCTGCCCGGACTTTTTCTTCCTGTTGGAAACAGGTTGCGGATCAGGCCCTGATGGAACCCTACACGAGGCTGCTTTGAAAGAATCGCTTGCACCAGCTACGTTTGTACCATAGAACAGCGCTTCTCAAATACTCTAATGTCAAATACTCTGAAACTTCACCTATAAACAGAAGAACTTTCGCTGTGTGATATTTAAAACAAAATCAAAGATCAAATAAAAGTATTAATTTCGACATAGATAAAAGTATTTGCATCGGTAATTTTATATGATTGTGATTAGCTTGAATCTAAAATAGTTCCTAGTAATCAGTAATATCTGAGATTCAAATAGAAAATTTCTGTCGTGACATTCGTGACTACGGTTGCGATGGTAGAAAGCTCAGAAAACGTAGACAATCGAGTATAATTGTAATCCGATGCGATTATAATCGATTGTAAGTGTAATTGACCGCACGAGTAGTTCGGGGTCTGATTGATAACCGATCGCGGTGTGACCCACGCGATATTAGTATACCGAATCCGGTTTTCGTGCTTGAGTATTAGAGAATATATCCGGATGTTGTCGACTCTTGTCGTGAACAGTCGCGACACAAGTGGAATCGAGTTGTCAGGATATATTTGGGGATCGTTCTGTATAAAAATAGAAAGGACACGTTATATCGAGATACTTCATATTGGAATTTCAAGAATACATATATCCGAAATACTCGATGTCCGGAGAATTTGAGAAACGCTGTACAGAGTACTCGTTTGCCCTACGATCCCTTCCGTTGATTTAACTCCGCGACAGAGGGTTATGTCATTCAAAAGAGGCCCCGCCTGCATCGTCGTTGATGAACAATCGAACAGAACGTTCTTTGTCCTCGTGGAATCTAGATCCTGGAGTTGAGACGTGCCCGTATAATACGAGAGTGATTACGTAGAAAAAAGTAAAGAGACGGCTAGATGTACCACGGCGAAGTCCGACCGATGTCTATGGTTGAAATTTAACAGCACTTTCGAAAGTGAATAGACCGGCATAAAGATAAATCGAAGGTAGAAACGTCGTAGTCATCAGAAAATTAAAAGATCGAAGTTTGTGTTGGTTCGTATTATTGTTCCTCGAAGTAAATACGTGTGAGTTGATATAATAGTGTGACTCTTGGTTTAATACTCTTATTGAAATATAGCACTTTTGTTCATTGCAACCTTCGTCGCTATGGATACGGATATGTAAAGTAGCGTGTATTTGTGTATGTACTGTCCATCGAGTGTTTTTTTTTTATTTGTGAAGGCAACGTAATACTACATTTTACGGTGTAAAAATAGCCACGTGTCACACAAATAAAAGGATTTGGAAGAAAAGAAACTTTTCTGGTTTCCTGTAAAATTTATAAGACTTATGTTAAGACTTTTTACCTCAGAATCACGGATATATATTTCCAGGAAAGTTTCCTGCAAATGTTCCGTGATAACGGAAGCAACTGGTGTGTTTTTTTCTTTTTTGGAGGTAATAATAAATTCTATAGGATTATTAAAGTTGGCAGGAAAATTGCAGGGAAAGATATTGCATACGAGGGAAATTGAATTTCGCGAGTTGAAAATTCTAAATCTCCGAATAAACTCGTTCCTAATGTCGTCGACTTTCGTCCGTGTCTCGTGTTTCTGCGAACGACGACGGAGGGGGATGAGAGACAGCACCCTCATCGTTTCCACCGATTCTAGAACGACCGGGTGGAACTTTTATATTGCCGCAAATTGCTTGAGGCCAGTCGCGAACCGCTTCTGGTGTACGCCGATGGTTACTTTTTAATTAAAAGTTTCGCCTTTAAAGTGCTCCGACCAGACGTCCCTTGCGTGAATTTGATGTTACTGCTAGGCAGAAGGACGAATCGCATTGAAACGCTTATGTACGGATCCACCGGTGTATCTGCGTCGCGCGATTTGTTTGCGAAACGAACTCTAAGGGGACAATTAAGCGGAAAACAATTTCCAACGAAGACTGTTTGCGAATGGAAACGTTGAAACTTTAAATTGTTCAAGATAAGAATTTACATTTTTAATTCTTACCGGGTCAAAACAGAATGTCCGATTGTTTAACAACAATTTTCTTAGTTAATTGGACACTTTCGTTTCTTTTTTTTTTCCTTTTTTTTGGGGGTGAAAAAGCAATGACACATAATACGAAAGCAGAAACGTGACGAAGGGCGTATAAACCACGCGAAACAATGAAGAAGACGAACCGACGAGAGGCTAGTAGTTAAGTAAAATAATATTTAATTAATTCATTAAATAGCCGAGATGCGCCCTCGTTTTCATGATCTTCACCGGGGATTCCTGGCGTGTATTTTCAACGGTGCTTGCAGCCTCACAGACAGCTACCCTGCGAAAGATACGTCCCTAGGGTACCCAAGTCAGACACGGGCAAGAGCTCGGTATTAAGCCCACGGGATAAGACCTGGCACTTCACTTTGTACGCTCACTAATTAAATTATTCCGAAAACGCAGCACGCTGCCTGCGACCTACGCTTAGAACGCCCACGCACACGCACGACACGCTCGCGAGATGTGTTGGAGAATATTTAGCCGAGCACTTTCCGTGAGAAAAGGAAAATCGTGTCGTTGGATATAAACGTGTTCGCTCGCAATGTTCCGTTAGTTGAAACGCGATACGCGGATAGTATATCCTATTCCTTTCTCTGATTGGAAAACTGTACGCGTAATTTGAACGGGTAATTAATTAGCCACGTCAGATTTATACTTGGTGTGTATTATCAAGTGGTTGGGATGATTTGTTGAATTTTTATTTTTTGTAGAAAGTGTTTTTTTAGTATCAGTGTGATATATTAGTACATAGACAAACTGATATTAAATAAGAACTTTTTCTACGGGTACTGGAAAATAAGCGGATTATGGATCGCGTTTTTCGGGGGAACGGCGAAAGAAAAAAGCAGATGTCTCCATTTTTTCAATAGGGGAAAAGATTTTCTGATTCAAAAAGCAATCAGGAAAGACCAAAGACGGGGCGTGACTACGTACGTGACGTGATTTCTGGAAACGGGATTTTTTTTTCCTTCCTTTCTCGTTTCGCCTCTCCCGTTTCGCCGGCAAAGAGGGAAAGAAAACCACCACCAGCACCACCACCGACAGACTTTGACAGAGACGAAGCTTGAGATATGACGGATAACGGAGACGCAGGGATGGAAAATGGTTGCCCTGGCAGACAACAAATTGTTCGGCAGATACGAAGTGATATGATACCGCCAGACGAAGTCATCTACCTCGTGAAACAGCCGCGGCCAATTGTCGCGTTCGACAAATACCACGTAGAACAAAAAAAAAACGAGCTGATATTTGTCACGAATCCCCAAGACAGATCGACGCGCGATAATACGATAACGAACTTTCTATTCGTGATGAACAAATCAATTTTGAAAAAATAATATTTAATACGAGGTGATAAAATGGAGCACATTGCAATTCTGCGCCGTTTATATGTGTAGGTTTTGCTTAAAAAGATTGTAATTCGTGGAAGTAAGTATTCAACTGATGCAGTTTATATGTCCAACAATATAATAAGAACGAAGTGTCCACATTTTCTCGAAACGGACAGTCCACGCGAATAACCAGCCCGTTGTTTTCTATTCGACTCAATTATATTCGCAGAGAAAGTAAGGTGGAATATCGTGTCGTCTTTAAAACACTGGTTACACCGAGTGAATTCCTGGTACTTAGATACGCAAAGCATGCGATTGTATCACGTCAGCATCTCATATTGCGGTAGAAACTAGAAACCACGCTGGTGTTAGATCTTAATACGTTTTCTCCCGGGGCGCTCGAAAGAACGCGAATTATGCACACCGTTGTTACAATTAGAAAGCGAAAGCAACAGCATCTCGTTTCCTTTGCCGATCCGTCGTCTTTTTTTTTTTTTTTTTTTTTTTTTAAATTCAATTAACCTCACAAAACTACGAGAGAGATTCCCTTCGTCGACGAAAAAAACCTTCGTGAAACTCAACTTGCATAATAAACGTGGCTACCCGCGTTGCCGAAAATGTTTCAAAAACCACACTCGATAAACTATTTTGCATATCCCGTCATTTCTAACGGGCCGCGTAACCCCGCCGTAGGTGATTACTCAAGAGCGACTCGGCCCCGGTGCGTTTATAATTCTCCCCCGAACCCTTTATATTCGTCCCCTCGGGGACTATCACGCGCTGCCGAGCGAAAAAGGGGGGAAAAGTTGCAACTGGTAAAACCTACGGCGACAGGGCGGTTTTTCCGCGATCTCTTCGTCCTCCCCCCACCGAGTCTGAATTTTCACGACACCGTAGAAGCCGCTAGATTTTTTATCTCCGGTTGGGTAAAGAATATACGACGTCGGACTTTTGGTGCTGGCGTAATCCGTGAAATATATATATATATGTATTACATATATATGTATATACGTATGTACTCTCGGTAAAGTCGTGCGGACGATGAACAACCTAGGAGTATTTTTTTTTCTCCTTCCATCCGTACCGTGAAAATTCTTCGGAAAGTTTCCCCGAAAAAAGTTCCCCGTCGACGGTTTTCCTCCGGTGCACCTGAGCTCTCGCGGACTTGTTCATAATTTTCGTGGAAGGGAACGCACGATTCCACGAACCGTTTATGACGGGAAGCCGGGGCGATGTACTTTTTGTTTGCTTTTTCTGATATTCAATGTTTGAAGAGTTCACGGCGAGGGTGAACGACGCTACGTTGTCCACACTGGTCTCTCTCCCTCTCTCTCTCTTTCTCTCTCTCTCTCTCTCTCTCTCTCTCTCTCTCTGTGTTACAACGTTGTACATACGTACCTGAGATTGATTTCACGATCGCGACGTTAATATTACACGGTTATTATCGCGGTACAAATTACCTCGATTAACAGGGCATCTCTTAACGAGTACTACACAGCCTATTTATCGTGGCAGGTTTTTACTCACGGCAACCGGCAATCTTTTCCCGAGAGTGTACGTAATAAGTTCAAAGAAACGCTGTAAAACCGAGCACTCGCTCTCCGAGGAGAAAAATGGAAAATGTATTAATTGGAGCATAAACAGGTGCACCTACTGTACCTATGTTTCTCCATTTCTGTATATCAGACAATAGAACTCACCCAGTTCCTTTGATTAAAGAAAAATACTTGAACCATTCACTTCCCTCGGTAAAAATTTCAACGACCCGAAAGAATGGACCTACATAGATATTCCCGAGTTCCCTTGGTACAGGGCGCACTGGATTAGAAGGGTGGCTGTAAAAGGGCACGCACGGCGATGGTAAAAAAAAGCAAAAGAAAAGCAAAAGAAAGGTGGCGGAAGAGATTTGTGGCGAGTTGCGAGGATTTTACGGCCGCGAAGAAACACCGTGCTCGCGCTTTCATCTCGCTTTCCGTTTCGTACGGTGCGTTGTGTCTCCGTCGCGAAACGAAACGACGAGAAAAAGCGATCGCGTCGAAAGAAAGAGAAGAGACAAACTCGAATAGACCGAGAGATAGACGTAGTCGACGCAAGAACGACGTCCTAGGGCTTAAGAGAAACTTCGATCGTTTCCAGAAGAAAAAGCTTTATTGCCGGTTCGGTTAGAAGCTATTCGTCTGTACAGGGTGTATCAAGAATCGCAAGTGACTCGGTTACAATAGATTATTTGAAGAAATGAATCGTTTTTAGACTTAAGTAACTCGGTGTAAACAGACTTTTCGAATATCTCAAGCGAAATTCATTTTAGAAATTATTCTCTACGTGGGATTACAAAATAATTTGAAATAATTAAAGACAAATGAAAGTATACTATGGAAATAATAATTCGTACCGTTGTATATACGTATGTAACATACATATATCAACTCTTAATGACCGACAGGTTGTTTGTTACGTTTTATATAAGAAAATAGAGTTCACCCAGGTTTCTCGAAATTTAATTACACACACCTGTGCAATCCCGTCGCATCTAAGATCTTCAATTATGAATGCTCGAAGGCTCGCAGAGAGGTATTCGACTTTCGCTCGACCGAAACATTCCTGTCCGCGTAAGTTGCAGGGAGATTAAGTAGCACGGTGTCTGATTGCCGATACACCCTGTATGTGTCAGTCTTATTTTACACCGTCGCCTGATTGCACCTACCTCCACGTTTCCCATGGCGGTATAGCTCCTTTTCCACGACGTTACAGCACCCGATGTTCCTTCGGCGCGATACACTCTCTGTGTCGTGCCATTAAAGAGAAAATATACCGGCGCCACGAGATAATCAGTGCGTGTCGACACTGCTACCGGATAAATAATGTATCGACGCGCACCCCGACACGATTTTCAGACCTTCCGATACGGAAAATTGCTCGGAACGGAGTTTCCGACAGCTGGAAAGTACTCGTGTCTATGTATGTATACGTATGTAGAGATGTAGTACGTGTGTATGTATCTACGTATGTTGCACCGTTCTGGAAAGCTACGGAAAACGACAGCGTTTTCAGACGCTCAGAAGCAATTTCGAGCGACACACGGATGAGAGTGAAAATATAGTCTTGACAATGTGAACTATTAGGGGGATCTAGGGTTGAACGGGGTACGCTCGTACGAAAGGGTGGTACTAAATTCTGTGCCTGATGCAGCACCCCTCCGGACACTATAAAGTAGAATAACTTTAATGCAACTTGGTGGAGAATAAATAAAGAAGGATTTTTAGAGAGAATTAAGTACAAATGAATTTTTTTGTTAAGTATTTCATATTTTATTGTAGCATCGTATTTTTCGTTCTTTGTTAACATGTAAAATTTATTGGATCCTATCGGAAATGTTGGAATGTTCGTTTTTGTTTATTCAAAGCAAACATTGATATAGGATTGTTGATTTCGTTCGTGGTGATTGTTGTCGCGATTTGATTCTCACAATGCGAATAATCGTAGAGGAGGATACACCTTTTACGATTGTTTACGAGTCGAAGGCATTGACCTAATTGGCGAGGAGAATAGTGTTGCTCGTCAACTGTAACCGTCCTGTTCATTCACTCGTTTATACAGGGTGTCCCAGTTCCCAGGACGTTCGTCACACCTTTGGATAGCTCAGGTAATTCTAAGATACGGATCATTAGTTTCAGCGTCCCATCACAATCCGTGGCCGAGTTATTAACGAAAAACGACAGCCAATCAGAGGGCTCCGTTTGGCGCGGCAGCGCGACAGTTCCTACTGGTACAAGTTAATGTCTTGTAGTAGCGGGAGTGTTTATGCGGCCGCGTCAACGGAGCCCTTGAAAGGGATACAGACCGAGCACTAACACACTTCCACGAAAAATGTATCGATGAGTCTGTCACTGGGTCACCGAAAAAAGGTCTAATTTATGACATTACCTCTTGCGCGTACCCTATGGAATTTCACCGCTGGCACACCATCGGTTTACGCCGCAAACTTTACAGAACACCGCACAATAAATTCACATTAAAAAAAAAGACCGTTGCCTGATAATTTTCACCTTAGATTTGATTAGATTATTATAAAGAATGTATGCACTCGTACACTTGTTCCATTTGTTCAGCGAAAGGAATAGATTCTTCATCACCGAGAAAGTTTGATTATTAATCGATTACCAATACATCCGAAATTACGCGAACTTCACTCCGGGGTGACTTTTTCGTCTTTGCACTTCCAACGTTTTTGATTTTCTACACAAATACGTTTCCTTCGTAATGATAGATTTCTTCGTAGTGACTCGTAGAACTGTTCAGTTCGGCAGAAAAAATGATTCTGTATTTCTCGGGGTCGTCTTCGTGTATCGGAACGTCCCGTTCCCCTCTTTGCTTTCATTTCGCCCTTTGGCGTACTAAGGATAGTGGGAGGTACGGACGGAATGGATGTTTCAAAAATTTCCACAATCGCTACATTTGGCGTCCAGGTTTTCCATGTCGAATCGCTGCATGTGTTGTCGAGAAGACCAGAGCTCGTCACTTGAATTCTTAACAGCGCTTGCATTGTTACGTTTCGGGTTTCAGCAGCCTCTTACAGGAATGTGTTGGAGCGATACCAGACCGTTTCCTCGACATTTTTATAACAGGAAACGTACGGTCGCGGCAGCAATACGCTTTCTACGGGATATTATTAACTATCGATATTATTAACTTACCGAATACGCTTTTTTTAGGTCCACGCGTACATTCAACGTGGGGACATCAAACAGATCGATTAAATTATCGGCTCCTTTCAGAACTACTCATACTTTCAACGTAGATTGACATTGTGGTCTTTTTCTGTGGACATCTGTTTACTGTTACTATTCTTTCGGTAACAGACGTCTCTCCTTCGCTTCATCTATTCTTCGGAAAACGTATTTGTGTGGAAAATGGAAAAGGTTGGAAGTGCAAAGACGAAAAAGTCACCACGAAATGGAGTCCGCGTAATTTCGGATGTATTGTTAATCGATTAATAATCAAACTTTCTCGTGGGTGAAGAATCTATCTCTTTCGCTGGACAAATGGAACAAGTGTGCGAAAGCATACATTCTTTATAATAATTTAATCAAATCTAAGGTGAAAATTATCAGGCAACGGTCATTCTTTTCAATGTGAATTTATTGTGCAGTGTTCTGTAAAGTTTGCAGGGTAAACCGGTGGAGTGCGAGCGATGCTAGTCCGTAGGATGTGCGCAAGAGGTAAAGTCATAAATTAGACCTTTTTTCGGTGACGCCGGCAAGTAAAGTGACCCAGTGACATAGACTCATCGATACATTTTTCGTGCTAGTGTGTTAGTACTCGGTCTGTATCCCTTTCAAGAGGCCCGTTGACGCGGCGGCATAAACACTCCCGCAACTACAAGACATTAACTTGTAACAGTAGGAACTGTCGCGCTGCCGCGCCAAACGGAGCCCTCTGATTGGCTGTCGTTTTTCGTTAATAACTCGGCCACGGATTGTGATGGGACGCTGAAACTAATGATCCGTATCTTAGAATTACCTGAGCTATCCAAAGGTGTAACGAACGTCCTGGGAACTGGGACACCCTGTATAAACGAGATCGTGGGTCTATCGTGCTCGGTGGTCGTAGAAAATCTAGCATGAAGTTGGGACGATCGTTGTGCCAGACAGTTAACCTTCAGGAATTCTCGGATACTTTATGAAACGTATTATATCTCTCGAGAAATAGCGAGCAAAGTTATTTGGCTTCGATCGGAAAAGTGTATCGTCGTGGTTTATGGTGCTTGTTTAATACAACCCGGAGTTATGATTATAACGAGAAATATGCCTAGTAAGACGATTCACGATACAGCAAAACATTTGTATATTTTCATTTCTGCAAATTCTTTCGATTTACGAATGTAAACATCGAATCGCAATCATATATTTTCATATTTTTTTGATAAATGATCATTGAACTTCCAGAAAAAGCCGCGTTTATCTTATTAATATCAGAAGATAACAGTGGTCAAACCAATAGTGAGACTTTAAAATAAAATAAAAGATATATTTATTTCAAACTTTGTATAAAAACATATTTGAGGTACATATTTGAGATTATCGATACAAAATTCCTCATATCTCCAAAACTACTTTAAATTTCGACTCTCAACTTTTAGCCTATATCTTTCCACGACATACTTTCAATCCCCCCCTTAAACACCATATCAACAGCTACCTCCCAAAATCCCATAGATCATTCTCCCACATATTGACACCACCCCTGAACCTTCACCCTAAAATCAAAAACGAAATAAACTCAAATACAAATATATCCCCCCAAACTCGAAACGCTTGCCAAACGTTCTAAACCCGATTACATAATCCCGCGACGAAACCACCAAGGCGATGCTCTCCGTAGCCACACCTCGTCGCGGGTAAACGTATCGGACGCATCAGCGGGTCGGAGCGTCGGATCACGATCCACGGGGAGGAAGATCCTTCCTGCATCCCGTGGACCGGTTCCCAGTCTGCGAAGCCTCGGGACGATGACGAGCGACGGGGCCGCGGACGGTGGCGATCGGGAATCTAGAATGAAATAGCGTGGGGCCCGGTGGTGCGCCTGCGCCTATTTCTCATGGGCTGCCCCCCTCCCCCGGCAATAGCGAAGCGGTGCCGGTCGGCAGGAGGCTCCTCTCGTGGTGGCCGGCAGTCGCGTCCCTGTACGCGTTTACGTGTCGTCGCGACGCCTGCCAGTGCGTCGCCGACGGGCGTCACGGCGCGCATCGTCGTCGGCTACGTTCGAATTCACGACGAAATCGTGCGTGTTACGTTCCCGTGCCTGAAGGTTTTGTGTTTTGTCGTATAATATCTCGACTTGGACTGACTACTTGATTTTTTTTTAATTTTCTTTTTTTTATCGTGATAACTGTTTGGGTAATTTGATTAGGAGGGTTGACAGTGACGATTTTTATTTTGAAATTTGTTTATCGATTACTTATTGCAACGTGAAGGAGATTACAAAGGATATTTATTCTGTTGTTGAGAATATATTATACAGGTTTGGAGTATGGAGGTTTATCGCTTGCGACTTCCGTGGATCGGTTATGTTTGAGTGTGTGTGTGTGTATGTGTGTTAGAGGTGTGTGTGGGTGTTTTTTTTTCTGTTGTTTTTTGGTTTAAAAGGACGATAGGTTGTAACGTTGGTCGATTTGATCTTTGAATTATTGTATGCGAGTGAAAGATACCAGCGGGGCCAATATTCGTTGTTATCTGATTCGCGGTCTAACAATGGCTATCGATAAGCACCCTTAGTGATACACGCAATCGTGTGCAACCGGCAGTGATAACGGTATCGTTTCATCACTCGCGTGTCTTCGAATTTTCCGTAGATTCTTTCTTCCCTTTTATTTCTTTAACTCGTTCACCATGCAATATCAAATCTACGTGTCACAATATTTTCTAATTTTTATCTATCATTATTATTCCTGACTAAAGTGAACATTTAGTAACTAACATTCCCTCTCTCTAATGAAACAACTAGAATTGTTTAATCCATCGACATAAAATCTACAAAAAAAAGAAAAAAAAAGATTTCCAGTATCGTTCGATTCCGTTGCACAGAACCTGGCCGCCGTCCAATTTCCCCTAACAGCCACGCTAATCTCCGGATTATGCATTATACACGTAAGAAGAAAGTTCTTGATTCGCGTTCCGTGCATCACATTCTCACGAACGATTTAGATAGAAAGTTCGCTCGTACGATTCGCCACGGTACCGTTTTGCAATTTAATGTAATTCCACTGGCGACACGGACTTCCCGTTCGCGAGCAGTGTGTTTCTTTGTCGACTCGTTCGCCGACCACGTCGCGGTGAATCGTTTGATGAAATAATAAAAAAAAAAATACAATAAAAAAAGTTGAAGTCCCGCATTCCCGCGATGCCATTCGTAAGTGTATCGGTCGCGTTTCGGTTCACCGATTTAATCGGTGACGTCGCTGGTCCGGTTGCATTCGCCTGCATACGTCACACGTCACTTACGATATCACTGTAGTGATAACGATAAAGTCGCTTCTCGATCTCGTCGTGGGTGGTGCAACGAAACGAGATTCTTATTGTTCGTCGGAGAATATGCGGTTCGGGATCAATGCTCGTAAGATTTGTTCGGATCCGCGGTTAATTGGACGATCGCGAATCGACTCTCGGGAGTGCAGTGTGCGTAAACAGTGTCGTGGTTTTTTTTTTCAGCGATAGGCGAGTAACACGTTTTCTTTAATTCCTCCCTGCATCGATTTATCGTAATTCCACCACACATCGTTTTGTCTTCCATCGTAATTGTCGTATCAGCGAGGAAAAATTGATTGATTTAATTGCGACAGTGACAGATATATCTACGGTTTATTTGCTGTTATTTGACGAGTAAATAACAGTGGAAAGTATTACGTATCTGGATCATTTCGAGTGAAAACTGTTTGCCGCCCGTCCAACTGTGATCGATAACGCTAAACCTATCGGCAGTTTATACAGACACCTATATTTCTAGAACGAAACGTTCGAACGACCGGTCTTTAAATAAAAGGTAGAACGTTCACAATTGATTACAGGTGATAGTACATTCACCGCCGTAGTAATCTGAATGATTTTCAAATGGAAATAAATACAATATATTCTTCCTAATTAACGTACGTAACATAGAATAAATACCCTATAGTAAAAATCTGAAAACTGTCATTTCATTGATCATCCATGGGTTTAGCGTTATTTCAGTTGTGTGAAACTATTTTTAAGGCCGATCTCGCGGAAATCGCAAGCGATTCTGATTCCGCAACATAACGTGCAAATTCCTTCTGGAACGTCCTCGAAAAATCGTGTCGTGAACCACCACGTGCCACGATCGAGATAAATCACGAAATTCGTCCACGCAAAAACCGTCCGTGACGAAAAAATGTTCTCGGGTCACATCGACGGAGAAAACCTACTAATACGAATATAATACTTCGAAGGAGGAGGGTGAGACGTAGATGCTTCGGATTACGCTTTCTCGACCACACGATTTCAGATAGGATCGATTTTTAATGTGTCAAGAGGTGCAACTAGGTCGCGTCCTTTTTTTTTTCTTCATCGATGATATTAATTCAGGGACACGTTCGAGGGCCTTAGAAAATACTACAGCGAACTCGACAACGTTACCTTTATCACGCGGCGTGACGTTGGAAAATTTTCCCCCGTGAGAGAGGTTACACGTTTCGTGAAAATGGCGCCTTAGAAATTCTTCGAAACGGATGAAATTTATCTTGACGAGTGATAGATTCGATGAAATACATCTGGTTGATGCGTACACTTTCACACAATTATCGGAAATTACGGTAACCCTTAACTGGTATCGTTGACTAACTTCTGAGTCATTTTTATCTACAGATAAACAATATGATATTCCAAGGCTACCCATATAAATACATTCCGTGTTAACTATTAAAAGAACACTTAATTAAATATTCTAATTGAAAAGTATCAAACGAGAAAAAAAACACTTTCGTGTCTGAAACGATCAAGAAAGTACTACGAAGGTAGTAAAAAGTTTCTCCATCAGTTAAGGGTGGAAATGATGTTATTAATAGCAGTTTATCTCAATTACTTAATTGCCGAAGCGATTCAGATCTATGACACGGTTGAAACGTTTAAACGAATGGCTCTCGGAAGCCGTTTCGCGAATTCCACGGAACGGCTGCTTGGTTCTTGAACGTCACCATCCTAAAGCATGGCAAACGACGTCGTTGACAGTGACAAATACCAGGCTCGTGGCCATTTTTCGCCACCACGTATTCTTATTGCTCGCTGAGATAAATAAACTCGCGAAATGGAAAGTACGCCGTCCGGAATTGTTATCCTTGATGTTCCGTCTCGATCACGGTGTCGTCTAGCGGATTCGTTAGACTTAATCAAATTATCGGAACGGCCAATCGCATCGTCCCACAGGAAATTGCGGCAGCGTGAAGGTCGATAGTGTCGCGAGCCTGGCGTTGGTCACCGCAAAGAATCGACCGTTCGTATTGCGAAATCGGGAGAGAACCCGTCTACGATCGAGAGAGAAGATGAAAAAAAACCATCCACGCGACATTTGAAACGAATCTCTGCGCTAGTACTTGATTAGAAGAAATGTCCTCGTTACGATATTATACTTACGTTATATTACGTTTCATTCGACGACCTTGCCCGCGATATTTTTCACACCGAGATCGCTTTATGTATTACATTTATTATACGTATATCCCTTTAGACGTCACTTATTATATTACATTTTCACGAGGAGCCGAAGGGACTCTCTCTCTCTCTCTTGTTACTTCGTATCGTGCATACAAGTACAGGAACGCGACACACAGCCAGTGGGAAACTCGACGATAAGATACGATAGTGAAATAGTAAACGACGAAATTATGCCGCGAGAGAATCACGTTTATTCAACGCAGAAAATACGTTGACACGCTCGTATTTTTAGACCCTGTAATAAGAACGACGGGAGAGGAAATGAGAAAGAATAATATAACCGATGACTTACACGCTCGTTTTTCCCGATACCGTGAAAGTTTGCCAAAAAAAAATGCCCGTCGCTCCAATTTCACGCGATATATGCAGATCATATAGTATTTTATCACGTAATCCGCGAGACATTATGCAACATAAATGCAAGTTTAGTAGAAAACCTTCGCCGTAAACTCGCGCGAAAGAGAGAGGGACCGAGCGTCCGTGCCATTCGATTTTATACCTGGTTTATTTTACGAGGATTTAACGTTTAATCCCGGTTAATGTGCGGAGATCAGACTTCCTAGTGCGCGGTCCTTCGATCAAGGAAACGATCGTCGTTCTTTTTTTCCCCGTGTACCCTGGGACTCTCGATATAGCACCGTGATTAGACCGAATCTGGGAGTGTCCCGGAATTCTATGTACCTTCTAATGTCCGCCTAATCTCTCCGCGAGAAAATGATCTGCTGGTCAAAAGACGTCGTGGGCGTTTACAACTACAAAGCTTGCCTACGTTCGTTGCCTTTCGACTCGATGCTCGTGTTATTTCGCGTCTAGACGAATACACACTGCGAAATTTCTTATCGCGGATAATTGGAAAGCAGTTTTGCCGTAATTGAGGAACACGATGGAGTAAGGGTGCAAGTCTAACAAGTGTGTGTTTTGTGAAAAATTGAATCAAAGATGTGAGATATTGCGTTGTTTAATATTTATCGAATTTATTCATGTAATTTAAATCCAAATTGTTTGATCACAAATGTTTTAATTTCTATCATATCTATTAATTAACGTTATTAAAAGATATATAAATTAATTAATAACATAGGTACGCCCTTGTTCCATCGCAATTTTTAATTATTCCACAGTACACACATTTACATGTACCTGCCTCAAGACACCTTTACAACTACGCAAAGTATTCGCGTTACATTTACCGATATAACGTTTCCATAGCGGCGGCTTGAAAATTTTATCATTCTTTATTTCGATCCTCGACGGATCGAGCGTTCGTTAATTTGCCCGTGCGGGCGTAATTTAAAAGTCGTTTCCCCGAGGCCCCCGAGTTTCTGTACACTTATACATACGGCTCATTCCATACGAAATCGATCACTTTTCGGAGCGACATCTCAGAACATTTTCAAAATCACTGATGTTATAGCCCTTGGCGTGCCAAATACGGACCTGTCTTTGTTTTTTCGAAATTTTGAAAATTGACAAAGTTACAGCTGTTCAAAGTTTGGCATTTCTTGAAAAATCGAGAAAACTCTACTTTTTCAAAAATTTATATCTCGGCAACGGTAAAGCGTAGCAACAAATTTTTTTTTTCATTTTCACCGGAAAGGACCAAATTTTTCAATAAAAAATACAATTTGCATGACTATCGATGTTAACTAATATTTCCAATCAGTTCTTTTAAACAATTATGCATAACTTCTGGCGTTCGCGTTTTAAAAATCTGAAAAAATTCAGGCGTATACCTTGAACCTTCCTCTTCAAGTAACCGCAAGCAAAATGACGGACGTTGGAATGACAACTCTGTAAACAATCGCGAAAGTTGAAAATGTAGCCGTTTGACGCGTTCCGCCGTGCAGTTGCCGGCACGCCATACCCCCACTCCTACCGCACTGCTGCTACGTACTTACTGAGCGCCGCTCAGCGACACAATCAACACAAAGAAAAGTTGTGTGCCGGTTAGTTAAAAAATCTGAAAAAAATTAAATAAGCAGCTTAGACTGTCCCCTTTCAGAATGTGCTACGAAAAAGAGGGACAGTCTAATAGTTGACGAATAATAATTAGTCAAAGTGGACCGTAGTAGTTTACTATGGTACCTCTCGTTTAAAAATCTTAAAAAAATTAAATAAGCAGCTTGGACTGTCCCCTTTCAGAATGTGCTACGAAAAAGAGGGACAGTCTAATAGTTGTCGAATAATAATTAGTCAAAGTGAACCGTAGTAGGCGGCACACGGTACATCGCTTACCAGTGCTACCTTTATTATCGGACTTAGTTTATCGATGGTACCTCTCGTTTAAAAATCTGGAAAAAATTAAATAAGCAGCTTAGACTGTCCCCTTTCAGAATGTGCTACGAAAAAGACGGACAGTCTAATAGTTGACGAATAATAATTAATCAAAGTGATCCGTAGTAGGCGGCACACGGTTTGACTAATTATTATTCGTCAACTATTAGACTGTCCCTCTTTTTCGTAGCACATTCTGAAAGGGGTCAGTCTATGCTGCTTATTTATTTTTTTTCAGATTTTTTAACTAACCGGCACACAACTTTTCTTTGTGGTGATTGTGTTGCTGAGCGGCGCTCAGTAAGTACGTAGCAGCAGTGCGGTAGGAGTGGGGGTATGGCGTGCCGGCAACTGCACGGCGGAACGCGTCAAACGGCTACATTTTCAACTTTCGCGATTGTTTACAGAGTCGCTATTCCAACGTCCGTCATTTTGCTTGCGGTTACTTGAAGAGGAAGGTTCAAGGTATACGCCTGAATTTTTTCAGATTTTTAAAACGCGAACGCCAGAAGTTATGCACAATTGTTTAAAAGAACTGATTGGAAATATTAGTTAACATCGATAGTCATGCAAATTGTATTTTTTATTGAAAAATTTGGTCCTTTCCGGTGAAAATGAAAAAAAAAATTTGTTGCTACGCTTTACCGTTGCCGAGATATAAATTTTTGAAAAAGTAGAGTTTTCTCGATTTTTCAAGAAATGCCAAACTTTGAACAGCTGTAACTTTGTCAATTTTCAAAATTTCGAAAAAACAAAGACAGGTCCGTATTTGGCACGCCAAGGGCTATAACATCAGTGATTTTGAAAATGTTCTGAGATGTCGCTCCGAAAAGTGATCGATTTCGTATGGAATGAGCCATACATATATCTGCATTCATCGTTGAGCCACGTTCGGGTCACCGCGTCTTTTCGTCGCCGGGATTCATTTCCACACGGCGTTGCACAATTTGCAGAAACTCGGATCGCTCTTCCAACCACCGCGACGCATCGGAGCGATCGTAATTCCGGCCAATGATTTCTCAAGCGTCGTCGAGCGACGCTGTGCGTCGTTTTATTTGGATCGCGGCGGTTTCCACGAGTTTTTCGACCGCGATGCGTTCGCAACCACATTGATGTATGTGTATGTGTATGTGTGTGTGCGTGTGTGGTTTGTGAGCACCAAAGCAAGAGACACGTTACACGAGTAAAATAGTATAACAAGCAAGGCCGAAGCTTCTGTTGAATGAACTCGATGATCCGCGACGATTTATCAGTGCCAGCGAGACAAGACAGGGGTAGCATCAGGAAAAATTATCGGTGTCCAAACGACACCGAACTTTCGGCCCCTTTTTTTTATCGATAAGTCTTGGAGAAAGGGCAACGTGTTTTATTAACTGCCGATCGAGCTGGCTGACGTAACGTTTGGGAAAGAACATTAGTCATTTTATATTTGTGTGTATCTATACATAGTAACGGAGAGAATATTTTATAATATAAAATATTTATAAATCTATGGATTAAATATTCGATGTTTAATATTATAGTTTAGTTAGTCATTTCGATTTGGAAAATTTATAAATTATAATATGAAATTGTCGTTCCGATTGGACGTATCGGAGGTCAGATTTTGATTATTAATTAGTTGATAGATTCGACAACAGGGCGAGTGTATCGATCGACAGGGTGTCAGTGTCCTTATGAAAGGATATGTAAAACATGATCGTATTTAATATTAATTCTATAGTTCGAGCGGAGTGCACTTGTACACGCTCCAATTAATTCAGTCATCGATCGTAATTAAGCTGTTGACACTGACGCGTTGTTTCGTGGGCGATCCACTGTAAACCACAGCTGTTAAAAGGTTAAAACGCTCCCCCTCGCGGTGCTTATTTATCACGCGATCGTCCGTAGTAATCCTCGATTATTACTATGACTCTTCTTTTTCAATAACAAAAGTATCTTCAACTATACATTTCCCTCCTCAAAGTGAGATTCGTGATTTATTCAAACAAAAATCCATTTATTTTCCAATTCTACATATATTCCATTATTTTACGTTTTATTTTTCCCACGTCAAACACTATATTCGTTGAAAAATTCCCAATTAACTAATCCACAGACTTTTTAATTAAAATTTCCCGATAATCGTCACTTCGTATCACGTAGCTCCGTTCCATTGAAAAAATTAAAGTCCAGGTATCCACCGTGAAAAAACGCAGGTCCACGCCTTTAACGGTGGCACGTGTGTTTCGTAATGGAAAAGAAAGTTATGGTCGAAAAATGTCGGAAAAAGGTATCGAGCCAGAAGCCTTGAGAGTCGAAGCAAATAGCATCGACGACCCGTGACCCAAAGTAGTGTGGTTTTCGTTCGTTTCCTTCTCCATTCTCCTAACCGTTTTTCGTCCAGCCAGGCAATATCACAGACGTTTCTCAAATCATGCGCTCTTTTTTTTTTACCGACGATATCGGTAATAACACACGTTCCATGACCGTCCGGTCCCTTCCGTGTCCTGGTTCTTTTTCTTTTTTTATGTCTGACCGTTCCCAGGACCTTGATCATAGAGGTCCGTTGTGTCCTCGCTATATTTGGAGACGGTAGAATCTCGTTTTTTTTTCTCGTTTTTTTTTGCCCCGGGTATCATCCGTAGAAAAATAGACTCTAATGGGTCTCCGGGTTCCCTTAAATTTAAACAGCCGCCAGATGGACTTGATTAAATTTTTTTGTTTTTTATTTTAAAATGTCCCTGGCGTAATATAACGAAGTATTTAAGAGTATCCGAGAAACGAGGGAAACGTTCGCGAAGAGAATCCGAATTATTCTGATATTTCTTACGCGGAGACCGTTTGAATTTTTTAATCGTGTCGAGTAATTCTGTTAGTATAGCTCGTAGCGATAATATAGCGTGTTTATGAGAGTGAACGAAATAGTGGTGACATCTGGTTAGGAATTTAACCTTGCGGGTAATGTATTCTTCCACGTTCCCCGTGTATTAGACTTTCATGAATTCTCACAATCTCCCAGAACTTTGTTTGTCTCGCCCGGTGAAAATTTCCGAAGTTTCAATGGGCGTGTTTGTTCGCTCTCGATGAATATCGAGAAACCAGTATATTTTCTGCGTTTAGCTCGGCGTGATTTCAATTCGAGCCCACCCGCCCGCGGGTGTACCCGGAGTTTTCTGCCAGTCTGCAGGAAAATTCGCGAGGAAATTCGATAAAACCATTAAAGCAACGGGTTCTTGAAAATAGACGGATGAAATTCGCGTGAATCCGCTCTCGTCGGAGTAACGCATACATACATTGTAGAAGCACTTATTTTTATTAAAATGTATCAACGCACCACTATTTCACGCCGTTTTCCATAGCGTCGCGAAACATAGTTTGTCATCGGGAGATTTGCAGGTCTACGAAAGAGAAACGCTGGCAATAAATTATCGCGCCGTTAAGTCATTTACGACGCGGCGATAATTCTCTTGGCTCATACCGTAACACTTCGGTTTCACTTGAAAAAACACCACGTCCCAATACACACATACATAATTATAAGTATCATCGAGTACAATCTTCGCGATTGCAACAATATAACTATATCCATCACGAATGATAATATTAATGTAGATTTTCCTCTCCACGGAGCCGATCCGTAACCGTAGAAATCATTTTAGTCTTGATTTCATTTTACAAATTACGTATCCGTTATCCAACCCCGTTACGTTAGAGGAACATCGAGAAAGCTGTAAAATCCGAAGCATCGACGTCGACTTTATCACAGAGATCCTTCATAATTATCAATTTCCATAGATTTCATTATAATCCATTTGGATAAAAAACCGAGTTCGAGAGAGTGAGAAGCTCGAGTGTCCACGCGAAGTGTGAAATGTGTCGACGTTCATCTCGACCGGACTGAGTTCGTCAACATTCAACGTAATATAAGACAATATATTAACGCGTGCATCGACTGGATCACAATAATAATGCTACCACCGATCATAAACAACATCAACAGCGACATACTGACGTTGTACACGAACCCCGGAAATGGCAGAACCGTGGCGACTCGCGCAGCGAGAGGTCGTTACGCGGAAATCGGCGTTAAGAGGTAAACTTTTCGCATAAAATTGTCGTTAAGACCTGCTCCTCCCCTCCCCCCCCCCTTTCCCATTCTCGTCGTCGTAGCGAGTTGTGCAACTTACGGCCGCGAAACCGCATGTTAATTATTAATCGATGTCGTTGCACTCCGCCTCGGTCCACATTTGTTGCAGTTGCCATTCTCTGCACCTGCGCTTATTGATCCCGTCGCGTCGAACCACCATGGGACGATGGCGAACGCGGAAATGAAAATTCCCTGGTATTTCTATGCAATAAGACGAACATACACATACCGTGTGGGTTGTGCCTGATATTTTTCCACCGCCCGTGAAATATATGCTACAAAGCTTTTTCCTACGTACGGTCTTTTTCCTTTTTTTCTTTTTTTTCTTCGGGTTTGTTTTAGCACAACGTGTTTGTTCGTGTACATACGTATGTATGTGCATATATGTACGTGTCTTTTTACGGATGAACAAGAACAAAGAGAACATACCCGCGATTCATTTCGCTGAGAATTAATAGTGGTACGGATTGTGTTCATTTATCGCGGGAAAAATTTCAATGGTTTTTAATTGATGCTTGACTCCACGAACGTTTTATTCTTCAATGGGGAAACGGAACGATGTGTAATTTATCTTCCAACGAAGATATAAGAATACGTTCGATGAACGGTCGTTGTTATTCAGTGAAATAATATTACAACGACGTTTCATTGAGGAACGATTAATCCTTTATATGTATGTATTGCGCCAGTGATTGAGATTACGGGGTTTGATCATGACCCGTTAACTGACACGGTAAAGGAAGAAGGACACAGCGGGGATGACGATCTTGCATGTCGGCTGCAGGGAAATCGATTTTAATCAGCGGTTAATATGAAATATGATAGCAAAGTGGCCGACCGCGCGAAGCCCTTCGTTTTATTCTTATGTAAGCCTCTTACCCCATAATCCGCTTAGGTCCCTGCGAATAGACCGCGGATGAGATTCATTATTTCTTTTTTTTTGGCAGAAACGCCCTTCGGTTCCGCGACGATCCTTCGCTGTAATAAGGTCCTCGTAAAGTATAACGCGCACTCCAATTATGCTCGTCTTTATAACTGGAGTCAAAATAAAGGCATGGTGTTCTATTGAAACATTAAGCGTTGAATCCTATTCAGCGATTAATGTTATGAACTTTTGTTTATAAAGGGCAAACTTATCGAGTTTCTTTTACACAGATATTCTTTATGTCAATCACTTTTAACTTGACAGTCTTATATTTATTCTTTTCGTTTTTTAGCTACTAAAATATATACGGGCATTTGTTCCACATACACATACATACACATATCACGTTTTTCAGCAGCAAATGTAGCATTAAATAGAATACGCGATAAAACGTAAAGTACCGATGAAAATACGGGAGGAGTTGAATCGACGAAGGGCGAACGAAAGTAACGAATTTTTCGAGTGAAATTTTTAACCTGGGGTCCGGAGAAGGCCGTTGTCACGTGGGACGGGTGTGACGAGCCGTCGGAACGTTGAAGTACCTCAATTAATTAATTCAGCCCGGTTGCTCCAAAACGATCGAGTTCACAAGTCGGCCGCTGTTTTTCCGAAAGAAAAAGCACGAAAAACGGTAACGAACGGTGTGCATGCGCACGTTCATATATCAAAGACGCCTCGAATAGCTGAAAAAAGGGCTGGTTAAATTCCACTTACGGCCCTTTCATTCTTTGCCCACGCACACGCTTTTTTTACGAGAATCCTTTGACACGCGCTGCCGAAAACTCGATGCGCCATGTATTCGCTTATATGTGTGTATCTATGTATGTATGTACGTATGTACGTTTATTTACATTCACACAATTCCCTGAAACTCGTTGTCAAGCCGGTAAATCGTTATCAACGTAAATTATAGATCGTTAATGTAAAAACGTTTTAATTGTGTGAAGAATTATTATTCAAATTTCACGAACGAAAAAGTGAACCGTGCGAAATATGAAAATTTTCTCCTCTCCATAGTACTTATACCGTCGAGTGACAAGTGTTCGAGAATTTATTCGTGGATAAGACCGAACGTCTTCCTGTTCCGTACACGTTGTACAGTTATCGTAATGCGTGTAGATACCCGTATCTTGTCACATTCACACTGAAACGATAGAATTTTCGGGAAAACAATTCTTCATATAACTGTACCATCCAAAAATCTAAACGTTTCGGAATAATTTCTCAGATGTTCGATAGATTTCCAGGGCAAAGTTTCATTTTCTCGTGACAAACAAAAATTTCACAGAAACAGTACGCGAGGCTTACACGTGTAATACACGTAATAACACTGATACTCGATCAAGGGAATAATACGCGTCTCGAAAAGGGCCACGTTAATGCCACTTGTGACCCTATCGAGTTGACAGCGACCAGTCGAGTGGTGTGCACGCACCCTAATGCCCCCCTTCGACGCGTGTGTACGTGCACGAGAAGCGTTTGACACGTGAACGTGAATGTGGGCGCACGTGCACCCCTTCCGCACGGGAAGAACTCACTTGGAAAATCAAATTTAACCACCGCCGAACGAAGACAGACACCGGAGAACGTTCTGTTTCTCATATATTTCATAATCGGTGATATTTCCCATACAAATACGCACAAATCCGTGCATCACAGACTACGGTTTAACATTCCGAATCCTACGAACACCAACAACCACCGAAGATTTCATTTTACACTGTCGAATTGACCAGTTAAGTGTGTGTTGACGATTATATCCGTCATGGAGATGTGGCAGAATTTTGTGTCATGACGATTATATCTGTCATGCGTAAAATTTTGTTACAAGACAGTGAAAGATTCAGGTCGATATCTCAAAAATTGTGAAAATGCCGAGGGAATTACGAAAATCGCAAAAAATCGTCAAATTTAAGCAGTTTTTCGTTCAGCATTCGCTCAATTTTTGAGATAGCGACCTGAAACTTGTACCATTGTTTTAGTTAGGAAATTCTACGGCAGATCAACATATAATAGTTGTACTTTTCAAAATTTTGATTTTTCGCAAAAATCTGAAGGGGGTAGGTCAGGATTTTTTGCGATTTTCGTAAATTGCTCGTCAATTTCGCAATTCTTTAGATATTGATCTGATTCTTTCACTGGCTTATTCGGCTTCGGATTCCGCGTCCAAAACGCCCAGGATCGTTTTAATATCTCAAAAATTGTGGAAATGGCGAGCGATTTACGAAAATCGCAAAAAATCCTGACCTACCCCCTTCAGATTTTTGCGAAAAATAAAATTTTCGAAAAGTACAACTATTATACGTTGTTCTGGCGTAGAATTTCCTAACTAAAACAATGGTACAAGTTTCAGGTCGCTATCTCAAAAATTGAGCGAATGCTGAACGAAAAACTGCTTAAATTTGACGATTTTTCGCGATTTTCGTAATTCTTCCGTCATTTCCACATTTTTTTAGATATCAAAATGATTCTTTCACTGACTTATTCGGTTTCGGATTCCGCGTGCAAAACGCCCTGGACCATGTTAATAGCTCAAAAATTACGGAAATGACGGAAGAATTACGAAAATCGCGAAAAATCGTCAAATTTAAGCAGTTTTTCGTTCAGCATTCGCTCAATTTTTGAGATAGCGACCTGAAACTTGTACCATTGTTTTAGTTAGGAAATTCTACGGCAGATCAACCTATAATAGTTGTACTTTTCGAAAATTTCATTTTTCGCAAAAATCTGAAGGGGGTAGGTCAGGATTTTTTGCGATTCTCGTAAATCGCTCGCCATTTCCACAATTTTTGAGATATTAAAACGATCCTAGGCGTTTTGGACGCGGAATCCGAAGCCGAATAAGCCAGTGAAAGAATCAGATCGATATCTCAAAAATTGTGAAAATGCCGAGGGAATTACGAAAATCGCAAAAAATCCTGACCTACCCCCTTCAGATTTTTGCGAAAAATTAAATTTTCGAAAAGTACAACAATTATATATTGATCTGGCGTAGAATTTCCTAACTAAAACAATGGTACCAGTTTCAGATCGCTATCTCAAAAATTGAGCAAATGCTGAACGAAAAACTGCTTCAATTTGAAGGTTTTTCGCCGCAGTTGTGAACGGCAGTTCGAATTCCGCGCGGGATCGTAATTCACTTCTCGTCGATCGCGTGGGTTCTAATGTTTTTTCACCACGTAATTCGCAATACGTCGTGCGCACTCCGTTGACCCGAGCCGAACGCAATCGCGGTAATTCGCACGTGAACCTGCGTGCATGTAGCACGTGCGTGTTTCCGCTTCGATCGAGGAGTAGGCGGCGTTTTTCGGAATCGATTGTACCGATGAGCGATGCTTTGAAAAGCTCGACGGAACAATAAAAAAAACACACACACAAACGCACACGTAGGAACACTATTGGAAAGTAAAGGGGAGATGAAAACAAAGAGACCCACTTTACCCGTTGATTTGCCAGATTGTTCGGATATCGAAACACCCCCCCGTAAATCTCCGTTCTTGAACGTACATTACGTTTCATTTATTTTTCACATTAATTCTCGACAAACCGTGAACTCTCGACGTATTGTATTTTCGCAACGTCACAGTGGTGGTAGGACAACCGTCGCACTTTTACTACCATTCTACATCGATAAATATGAAATATTAACGCGCAAGTGATTTATACCGTTCGCATCGAGACTCTGTATCGAGTCACCGGAAAAATTCGTAACGTCTATAGATTTTGTTTATTTTTTTTTATTTATAAAACCTCTCAACTTTTCCAGACACTCTATTTACTATCAAATTGAATAAGTCACGATACTCCAAATGTGAAAAGATTCCCAGTTCCATATTTAACGACTCCAAAAAACTTTTCGACTAACCCAACAGATAAAAGATTTTCCCTAAAAGTCACTAAAATACAGAGGGAAAAACGTGATCAGGTAAACATTCGTCTAATGTTTCCTTATTTATCCTCAAACACGGTGTTCCCCGTCCCGGTGGAAATTTCCGATATCTCGGATATTACCGTCCCCCAAAAGAAAGCCCGTCGTTCGTTCCAGTTCCGGCGGAACGTCTCAAGGTTTGTCCAGCAACGTCGGACACGGTCGCGCGAGTAAATCACTAGGAAATCGGGGAAACCATGCGAAACACGATACACCACTTTCGGTCTAATGTTACGAGACACGAGACCGCGGCGATCGTTTAATCCTGCGGTGGCGATCACGAACGGTACCGTTGGCTTTCCTTTTTATTTTCCACGGCCTGGTAATCGCCGGCGGGAAATCGTGACGTCGCACGCCGGCAAAGAAAATGAAACACGAGACCCAAGGCTAGGGGGAAAAGATCCGAGGGTGGAAATCCGAGGGATTGATATTATTCGGTGTGTCGCGATGAAAGCATGACTACGATCCGAGGATTGATTTGACGACTATTAAATTACGTTAGACAGAAATTGGCAATTATCGGGTAATAACCGCGGTATTAAATCCCAATTACAGAGCGATCGAGAGAAATGTGAGAAAGTACGCTTATGAATTCATTTATCGCATCGACACACTGAAACTGGAGGCTTTCTCCTTTCATCAGGAGTAACGTTGTAATTTCTGCGTGTGTGTGTTTGTGTATATCTAGGAATTATCGAGTGAAAGAAATTCATCGATTATTTGTCAAGTTTTATGATTAGCTATGTATGTATCAAAGTCATACAAATTTTACTGGATTTTTTAAATACCATCTTATTAACGTAAGATATTATAGTTTCTTGTGTTAAAATGAAATTTATAAAATTAGTGTCGAATAGGGTGACAATTTATAAAAATTCCGATAACTTTTCCGGAAGATACCAAACATGATTATCAAAGTAATTCAGACTTGTTTCCTTTTCCGCGTCTTCCTCAATCAACTTAAACATTAGTTTCCACGTTCTAATCCGATTTCCCGTCACACAACTATCGATCGGGCGAAACTACGTTCTCTCTCGATTAGCAGCGAATTATTTTATTCCTTCGATCGGATTTAAACTTCCCCCGGAAGACGGGAAATTTTCGTGCAAATGCCGGAAGGATAATAATATCAATGCAGTATTATAGTCCCCGGCTCCTCTCTCTCTCTCTCTCTCTCTCGAGGATGTCTCTCGGCTCCATCGACTCGGAGGAGAAACCCATTTCCACGGTGGAAATCGAGTCTGAGTCATGGGAGCTCCGTCACCGACGAAATCCTCCGGGGGAGTAAAATATCCAAGTTTCCTTTTGCCGCGGATATCGACTGGTCGGCAGACGAGTCCTTTGAAACCGCGTGGAATCCATCGAATCCGTGGAACCGAATCCCGGCGACTCGTCAAAGCCGGATGAGACGCCATTATGGCTTTGCTTTGACAGTGAGAGGGTCAAGTACAAAGCGACATTTGTCATCGAATACAAGCTCCTTCGCTTCTATTAATTTCAACCTATATGTATGTATGTATCTCCTATCTGTTCGCTGTTCTCTCATCTTTGTCTTGAGATAAAGAGACATGATTACTTGAACCGCCGAGGGTTAATTAACGATCACGATCCGTATCAAGGAATAGATTTGTCCTCGTTTTTATCGAAGTGTTTTGTAACCCGAATACAGGAATCTTGATTTAATAATTCATAAATGGATATGTGTGTCGTTACGTGGATTATAAAGAATCATCGGGTTTCGTTAAGGGAAGAAAATGATTGCTCGGATGTGTCAACGCCGAAACTGCCAAGGATGATACTATACAATGAATCTAAATGTAAATGACCCAGTTGCCTGAATTCCTGGGTCATTTAAAAGCGTTCGGACAAACGAACGTGAAGACAAAATAATAAAGTGTAACTGTACGACAAAGTATCGAATATCTTTGTCTCGTCACATCATTTCTTGCATATATTATTGTTCCCTATAATTTTACGAATTACCTCGAATGACAATTACAAAAATCTTACAGAAATATCTGTCCACCATGGTATATTCCATGGGAGTGTAGCAGGAATTTCATGTTGAAGGAAAATACCGAATAATACTTGGCGAAAGTAAAAATAAATTTCTCCCTTATCCGATCGTCTAGAAGGGACGATGTTCCGTGTGACAAATAGAAAGGTCTAGTTGGACCGAGCTCATTTCCAATCGATCACGAGCGTTATCCCGGGGCCCGCCATTAAATTCTGTTTCTCCACAACGCCGGGAGGATAATGACATCGTCGCGCTCCTTTTGCTCCTGTTTCGTCGCGTTCCATACAGGAAGCTATTTCTGGGATAGAAATCCGATCGCCGAATACAGAAACGCGAGAAGCCATTTCTTCCAGGGAAAATCGAATCTCGGCGAATCGATCGGGAGACAACGTGGCGCGAAATTCGTTATTCCGAACGATTGGTAGTGAAAATTGACGCGTACACGTTAGAAAATATTTTTTTTTAAAGTGGTGAACCCTAGCGACGAAGAGAACACTTGGCGAACAATTCGTCGGCAGAATTATCCGGATTTCTGTGAAACCGGAAATTGAACGTAATGCCAATTTCGGCGAACCAACATACGGATTCTCTTTGGAATGTTTTACGCGGAAGCCCAATAAACAGGATGACGTCAGCCGCACTGAAAGGGGCTAACGATTCGCCTTTGATCATTGACCACTCGGTACTCCCGCAACGACATACCCTTTAATTGCAATATTTCATCATCGGCCGTCGTTTCTCGAGTAATTTATAAAATGGTATATCAAACGTTATTCGAAAATAAACCTCGTAGTCTCTATCGAACCGTTCGCGTCGTCTCTCATCCCCTTTGACTCTTTATTACCACCGACAAAAAAAAAATAACAAAACCCTCTTCGTTCCACTACCTAGAAAATCCCTTCGTATTTGTCCCTGCGATATAGCTAGTTCGTTCGCGATGTAAAAAGAGAAGAAAAAAAATAAATAAAAATCATAAATTTCGGTAAGATTAACTTTCGAGTCTCTTAATTCCCCAAGCTTCGCCGGTGGTTTTCGGAGGAGGACGATGTAACGGGTGACGTCATTGTGACACAGGTACAGAGAACCGAAACAGACCATGGAGGTACTTAGTGACTGAAGTGTCGCGTGTTACATCGAGTAACCTAACCTCGCTCCGTTGCTCCCACCGTGTAACCCAAGAGGCGCTCTTTGGCTTCGGTTTCATTCCACGAGAAACCGGATAGGCTGGTACATGGGAGTCACCGACGCACTTTGGGCACCTTAAACATATACCCTTTCCTTCTGCATCGTCTTCTTCTTCCGCCCTTGCTTCCTTCGTTCATTCAGTTTCTCTCTCTTCCTCTCTTTCGTTATTTCTTCTTATCATTTAATTTCATCGTTTCCATCTTCATTTTATATTTGGCTTGCGCTACTTTTGTTTACCATGCCCGTTTCGATATTTTGTTGTACCGTACATTACGTTTATTGTTGTTTTCATTTTGTTCTCTACATTTTGGTTTTCATTTGTATTTTTATTTTAGTGTATTATTATTTTATTTATATTATTTTACCTATCACTCGTCCTCCTTATAGAGGCCATCCCTAGGACGCGAAAAAATATAATTATCTTTCTCTCTCTCTCTCTTTCTCTGTTTCTCTGTTTCCTCGTCCCTTTCCTTCTGTAGTTCGTTGCCGAATCGCGACTGTGATATCCGACGAAGTTTATTTCTTCCGGGAGGAACTCCGAGTCGAATTTGATGGGAAAAAGTAGCCTCCCGTTTGGCCGAACTTGCCACCGTAATCTTGGGGGACGTTTCGTTCTTGTCCGGGTAATAAAGACCGCGGGGACCGTTGTACTCGTGCGCGGTATATCGTGGGAAATATTACCGTTGCTGCTTGTTTTTATCACGCGCGGGATAGGAAGTGTAGGAAATTAGGAAAGTGTTCCACTCGGATTTTAGACGTTTGGCGAAGAAATCAAGGCGGAACGAGGATGCTGACGATTAGAGAGAGACAAAAAAAACTGGAAGAATGAGAGAAAATAAAGAGTGTTATAAATTACTTTGGTAATATTCTTTCATATTTTGGAAATGTGATACTATGAAGAAAGGAAAGTAAATTATTTATAAATTTATATATACATATAATAATTTTTATGTGTTTTTATGTAATTTCATCTGTCCCCAAGCAACTTTTTCAAACGTCTGAGAAATTTCGTGAGGAGTGACGGGAAAAGTAAGTTCCCGTCTAAAGGGTTAGAAGAAAAACTGTTTGCGGCGTGGTTGTACATCACGCCTGTAAAGAGATGCATAAATGACACGCAGACAGTACTGTTCTAACGTGGCAAGACGGAACACGACATTTGTTCCACTCACTGGGTTTTTCATACCTGCGGCCCCTGATGCGAATGAATTGTTTCCGCGGTGGAAATATTACGCAGTTAATATTTCACGGCCGAATTTACCGGATGAAACGGTAACTCGTTCGCACCGTAGCGTTCTTTGCCGGATGAACTGCACTTGCAGGAAATAAGAAAATTCTTCCCAATATACGTTACGCTGTCTAATAATGAATTTATATCTAAATATCCATGAATTAAACAAAGATAAACACGAAGGAAAGACAAGTCGTAAGCTCAACTTTGATTACTATTTGTTAATAGAAATTGACCTCCGTCGATTACGTCATAGGTAATATCCTCGGAAAGTATATTAACAGCAAAATGGATGATCGATGTCGAACAGGAAAACCACTATAATCCCTAGTTTTGGTCTTCCAATAAGTTTCGTTATGACGTATGAGAGGTGTCAGTGTATTCGTGAGCGTAAAGTAGTCCGAAGAAAAGGAAGTTCCAGGGAAAGTTTCGATTAGGCGAACTTCTTAACCGAGTTATCGCCGGCGTGGAAATCACGTGGCTCATCTGTGGAGATTAAATCGACCGGAAGTCTCGTCCTCCTTCCGTTAGAGCAGAACCGGATATTGGCGGAAGCCGTTCCTCCGGTCACGAAGACAATTAATTTCCCTCGTAAAGCTGGCAAGAACAAAACGCGATCGCACGCAGCACGGATATCGATGAGAAAGGGGATCCGATTTGTCAAGCGGTTGAAAAAGTATATTGGTATCGATATCACCCCGAATTGCGATATCGATTTATAGACAAGATAACTTTCCCGTGCCGGAGACGAATTTCTGATCGCAAAAACACGTGACCGAACGATTTCGCAGAATTTATTTCGCGCGTGTATCACACCTAACCGACGTAATTAAGCAATCACGTAGATTCTTAATTAGCTGTCGGATCGAGCGATTAATGTGAAAAGCGATTACGGTGGACGAGTTTAAAAATTATTTAATTCCCCGTGAATTGCATATCCGATGATAAATAGATTAATTATCGTGACATAATTAGCCACATGGCACATCAACTTTCCAATAACGAGTCTAAGGAAACAGAAGAAACTTAGCGTTTAATCGCGCTGACTCACGAGAAGCGGTTTTACACTTGCGACGACGGGGAGAAAAGAGGATTAGAAAAGTTGTCGATTACGATGATCGCTGACCGGAAAAGTACACGCTTGACGTGTGTGTATGTATCTATATATGTGTGTTTCGTTGGATATATTTTCTCTTACCGATCCATCGCAGCGAAACATGTAAATCGTGTAAGATTTATAGTATCACGTTCAATTAAAAAGAAAAACATGCATATTTTCTACACGCTTTCCGAATAATTTCCTCTTTTTATTTTGTAATAAAGTACGCCAACGCTGTACACTAACGCCATCGATATAATCGACGTTAACAAGCACGGAAAATTCATAAACGATCGTAAGCGTCACGCAATTTCTGCTATCGTAACATTCTAATTTCTAAATTATAACAGCAACGGTACATTTCTACCCACGATTCTTTATTATCGAACTTTCTCTCGTGATTTCTCCCCATTATTCACATTGATATCGTAGTTGTCGTTATTAGAAACAAAAAATTAACTTTGTACAAGTACAACATTTTCCTGCAACGTTGCACAACTGTCGTTCCATTCCAAAAGCAGCAATATCGAAAGAAATTAAAAATCAATCAACGATAAATATCTATTCAGAATATAACTTGATTAAATATAAATGTCGTATGAATAAATTGAATAAATTCGTGTTAAAAAATAAGTAAACGATAAAACACATCTTTGGGTCTGTTTTATATATTTCTACGACTGGAATATCGTTTCCTGAGTTATAAAAAATAGTGCACGAGTTATTAGGCTGATTTCCAAACTCAACGACTCACATCGTTGTATATTCTTCGTGTGCTCCGACGCAGGGTAATATCTGTTGTTGAAATAACATATGTATTAACGATGTTTAACCACTTCCTTCAACCAGTGCGGATATCCATATCATTTGCGCAAAGTGGGCATAACTTGGTGCATTAAAGGCGCCTTACACTTGGTGCGTTGCAAAGCTGCCCATTCATCCTCGTAATTAGAGCATCTATGGTATTAAAGATAATACGGATATCCTTACTGCCTCTGCAATTCCCAGGGTATCGATAACAACCGTGTAATAGGTCTGAACAGTGGTTCTTCGGATGATTGACAGGAGCGTATAAAAAACACAGACACCCAACCTAACTCAAGGAACAAGAAAAAGTAAAAAAAGGATTGCAAAACAGGGAATTTTGTATAATTTCACACACTTACAAAGTCAGTTCTTTGTAATTACTGTTATGACTTTGAATCTCCTTCGCTCGCGCAGAGGTCAAGCTTTTTTATCGTTTTTTTTTTCAAATTTTTTTCCCCCAAAGATCATTCTTGGTTGTCCGCGTGCAAAGTTGACTCGATAAGGGAGAACCGCGTCACCGTAAATTTTACGCGCGACTACAACTGGCGGCATTCCAATTGTAACGAGGCAAGTAGACGTCTGGAATTGCTTTCGGGATACGTTCGCTCTTTGAATACGAAACCAGATTGCGATTCCTATATTTGACTAGGCGAATCCGGCTAGATACCGTATCCTCCCCCCCTCTCCCTCCCCCTCCACCGAATCGCATCCGAGTAGCAACCGTTCCAAGTGTATACCAGTGATTTATTCCCCGCGATTGATACTTACAATCTGTTACGCCTCCTTTCCGCAGAGAACGAATTAAAGCCGTCGATACCCTCGCTGATTAGTGCTCACCCCTCGCGGTACTTCGCTAGAAAAATCGATTGAATTTTCCCCACGATTCATTCATCCGAGCTCTCAAACAATTTTAAACAACGCACAGAATAAATTTATTGAACGTAAAGAAAATCGATTCGATCGATTTTACGAATTTTTCTGCTAACAAAGAATAAGAAAGAACTGTAGAATATTTCCCATAGAACCGTGATTATGTTCATCTGGAATACTAACGTATCACGCTGCGCACAATAGGAGGTACATATGTATACATAATAACGTACGAAGGGCGGGGATTCTGTTATAAATGATAAAATTCTGAAAAGCTTTTTCACCCGCGAATCGTTCTTGTGAGCGACAGTTAAAGGGTCGAAGATCGCTGAAGCTTGCCAAAGAGAGGCACAAAGGAACGCGATGGGAATCTGGTGTCATTCGCTGTTAAAGGGGTCATGTTCGAGAAAATATGATTGCGGCGAAACGCTGAAAGACACTTTCATCGAAAAGGGGGCAAAAGAATCGGGGGGGATGATTTTGACGTGGTATTCGCTGTTTCTTTTTGACGGCGATGTTATTCGTCTGCCTCGTCGCGAAGACGTCTCGTCGTCTACCTTTGATAGCTTTGATCGTTTGCGACGGTATAAGAGAGAACCTTGATTCTCTTTGAGATTCCGTGCTTCTTTATTCCTCAGACAGGAACTTTAGCCCGACGGTATCGACGAATGGCGATTCAAAGGGCTACGAGTTCATTTTGTTACATAATAATCGTAATAATCATAATAATCGTCGGTTTTGATTTTCATTTGCATTTATTCAGCGTGGAATTGTTGGAAATGTAATTTGTGAATTATGTAGGAGATTGTAGTAATAGTTAATCAGAGTTCTGTGATAGTATTGTATCGTAGAGTACACAGGATGGTTTACGTTGTGTGCGTTGAAATATTTTGTTTTAAATAATTAACGTCTTCAGACCGTCTTTATTGTGCCTGCGATGAATAAACGCGCTAATTTACCGCAACTTTTCCGCTGTCTGGTCTCGCAAAACTTTTCCTCGTTTGCGTAACAGAAGATGAAAGAAAGAAAGGAGTTTCTTTTTGATCCCGGGAATTTCTTTGAACTTTTCCAGCCGGAAAATTTCTCCCGAGACTCCGTCTCGGAAGCAGCTTCTTCAGTGGCCCCTTTATTTATATGAAACAGCGTTTCTCTGGCATTTTTTTTAACCCCTTAACTTCATTATTTTCACTGAAATTCATTTTTGTTAATTGATAAAACGACACCGCATCGTTCTCATTTCTTTCTTTTGATAACCTGTCATTTATTTTATCAATTAATTCACTCAGAATTCGATACAACGTGCCCGTTTAATTAAATATAGTGTCAAATGAAATTTCTTCTCCCGGTAAACTTGCGACGTTAAATTTCCACGAGTCGAAAACTTGGGGCATTGTTGCGAGATGAAAGAAACGAGGGAAACGGTTTCCTCTGACCCTTTCTGCGTCGCCATTTCGAAACAATAGCCCGCAGTGCAACGTGCCCTGATTTTTCGAACAATGCAACCTGCACCCGACGAACTTTAACATTGCGCAGACTTTAATTATTCAACGGATTTACCCGAGGAATTGAATAGTCGTACGCGTATACTTTAATACAAGTGTTTTCGTAGCTCTCGTCCCATAATACCAAGTAAATTATTCGTCTTTTTTTTAAAAGCAAGTATAGAACTCCACATTTTCTTTTTTAGATTACTAACTTATTATTGCTACATCGTAGCGAAGAAAGTGAAGAAAAAGAAAGTAAGGGAGAAGGATTTGCTTCATCCCTCAAGTTTCTTTAAAGCTACTCCCGCCGGATTCTTGACAAGAATACGAATCACCTTCGGGAATATAAGCGCGGTATGTGCAAACAATCGAAGGAACATTTCGGACCCGGAATAGTCGATGTATCTCTCGTACCTTCCCGTAGAAATAGACATTCATTTTTAAAAACGTTCCTCTCTACCACGTTGAAAGGAGTCTCTTCGATAACGGCAACATCGATATTCCTCCACCGCGCAGGAAACGTTGGAAAGACCGTTTAATCTCGAGATATCTACAAAAGAACGCAGATCATCCTTCCTCGATCCATTCCGCAGCTTCACGAGTGCGAGATAAATATGTAAATACCATCAGCGTGGCATTCTTCGCGGCAAAAAGAATGAAACGAGATTCTCCAACCCCTCGAGGTACATTCGCGTATGACGTTAATTTCAGACTACGAGACTCGCAGACGAAAGAATGTGAAATAAAGAAGAAAAAAAAGAAACGAGGAACAGTTTCTTCCGACACCCCCGACGGAGTTCCTTTGAGTCCCGTCGGGGAGTTTGCTCCTTTGAGGAGGCGTCATCTCCGAGGAGCGACTCCAGTCTACAGAGAGACTCTCTCTCTCTCTTTTTCTCTTTCTCTCTCTCTATCTTTCCTACCCCTCCAGGAAAACGCATCCCCCGTGCAGGTCGGCGATGCACAGGCCGGTCGTTAATACGTAAAAATGCCTTTTGCCCTTACGAACAGCCACCCGCTGGACCACGTGTTGAGAACCTCCCAGTCGTCATGGCAACCCCCATCTGATCTCACAGACGACGTACACCATCGTCGCCGCGGATCAGGAACGTAACTTTCGCGTCGCCGGCCCTTTGTTACGTTCGACCGATGCCGCATTTGAATTTTGTCCCGACACAACCCGTTGCACTTGTCGCGCGACTACCTCGCGACAATGAGCTTTCCAAAGGATTACGACTGTTTCACTGGTTGAGTTTTTCAGGATCTTTTCGAACGCCGACGATGAAGTGGGGACCTCGAGGAGGGTAGTTTCGGTCGCGCGAAGAACCGCGAAGAACGAACGAATTAGGTTAACGAGTCACAGGCTAATAAAGGGAGATATTTTTATAGATCGTGTTTTACGGGACGGTGGATTTAATGAACCATGTAACCGTGAAATAACAGTTCACGTTTGATAGAATGCATTTAACTGTGTAATATAGCGTGGCAATTACAGGGGATGTAATGGGGATTTCGGAAGTGTGCGCGGAGCGTTAAAACGTGATTTGTAATTCACTGGAAATATTAAAGTGTCGCGATCTATGAATATTTTCCGCCGTTGAAACGTTTTGAAATGCACTCGCGTAATTTTGCAACGCGTCACGAATATAATGAAATCGATAAGCCCCGAGGCCCGGGTATCGCACCGTCTAAACTTCAACCAGTCAATTAATTTGCGGGACAAAATTAGTCAATGACATCCGGCGGAATATTGTTGCGGAAAATCGATACGTCGCGACGTGGCAAATCGTCCCGCGTGCCGGCACATTTGCAAAGGAAAAAATGTACGCGTGGTTAAAAATTGATGCGGGTGAAAACGAAAGGATATTTCAGAATTTGCAAATATAAGTTTTATGCTTCCGTGTGTGATCACACGCTTTAAACGGTGATGGTTGCCATTATTGAGGGGCATTGTTTGAAACGATTATTAAATTTGTATATTCATTTGAAATACCATTGTAGATGTGTGAGTATAGGTAAAATATCGATGGTCCATTGATTTCGGTGACTTTTTTCAAATATATTTCATACATATGAACTTTCGTTATTATGTATATTAGGAATAGAAATAACTTTCCGACACTTTGACAAATTAAAATACACACCACCGTTTTCTATCTCCCTTCGACCCTTTTCCTTTGAATCTCCAACCAACGACTCATCGTCCGATTATCTCACAACTAATGAACCCAGCAACCTACCCGAAAATCATTGCAAAAACCTTACCCCTACACCCACTACTCTCAACAATAATTCTCAAATATCACATTTCACATTTCACATTTAACGAAAGTACAAAGCTCTCCTATCAACGTGTCATTATTCCCAACAAATAGCGAACAGTCTCAGAACCGAGTACCGCTTACACATTAATTTATAGCCCAAATTTCCTCATCGTCCTTTGTCCCCGCGGATTTAATTTTCAAGCGGAACCAAAGCGGTACGTATCGCGTACGGCCCTGAGAGTGTCGCGGCGCAAACACAAGTGCAGTGCCGTACACGCGAGGTCCGAGACAGAAGGTCCGACTGTCAAATGCAGAGGACAATACGTTTTGTACGCCGTTGTACCGGGAGTCCGGCAGCCACGGACTTTACATATGTCAACGCCCCTCCATCTGATATTCACCCGCAGACCCTGCGACAAAGTTTGCTCGAAATAATACGCTTCGGAACTTCGTCGTCCTCTGCGGCCGGCACGGAAACGACGCTATGTGTACCCTGGACGCGTAACTACGCCAATTATTCGACCGGTTGATGAATTTTCTAGGCGACGACGACATTGGAGGACTAACTGAATAAAAAAAATGAAGTTTTCAAAAGTGAATAGAAAGCACACATTGCTTTTTAAAGTTAAGAGTGTTTGACGACTATATCCGTCGTACGAAGATTATGGTACTCTTTGATATTTATATCGTAATATAGGTGAAAACCAAGATATATTCGCAAATTTTAATATGATTAGAATGTTTAGAGGACAATGTATATAATTTTAAGATGAGATTCGTGTATTCATAATTTCCTAACGTTATTATTTGATTCTCGGGACACATAGCTGCATAATCTGCAAAAATGTCGTCGCACTTAACTGATTAAGATTCTTTTTAAATAACAAATTTATGACAACGGAAAAAATTGAGTTAGTCGATTTGTGCCCTGAACGGCTCATTTAGTATCTCGGTTTGCTTCGTCGGACTTCCGGGATGGCGACGTCTGGAGAACAATTTTCGTCGCGAAGACGTCGGGTACCCAAAATCAATTCGAGATTCAGATATGTACCAAGGGAGGAGGAAAAGAAAAAAAAATCAAATAAAAGAGTCGAATGTCGAGCTCGTGTCCGTTCGATTGCGAGAGATTCGGGCGGCAAGTATGCTCGTAAAAGCGGTCATTAAAGAACTTTCGGGGAGCAAATGAGTCTCTAATGAGACCATTAGTTACACAGACCTTTATCCGATGCGCTTCGAACTGCTTTTACACGAGTACGGATTATCCGATAGGCGAGTAATTAGTGTGTACATGGCGTGTTATTAACGTGACTTTCGCGCTTTAATATAACAGAAAATTACACCTGCGCATCGGTATCGATCGCAGGTTATCATTTATACTTTGATCCTTTCATATTTAACGCTGTACTCTCGATTAATATTCATATTTAATTCAAAATTTTAAATATTCCCATAAAAATTGTGTAAATCATTCCAAAAGATATGCATGTCATTAAAATTTAAATGTGTGTTATTTCTATTATTATTTAGACTAATATTTCATATTAATTATGGAAGTTCTCATCATATGATTTTCTCTGGAACCACTTGAGGGACATTGTGGCCAGGGTTCGGGTCTGTTTCAAAAGCATTATTGTTCGTTTACACAGAAGGTGCTCCATGGCATGGCGAATTTATCGGCAAATTTCTAAGCGATTACCTGTACAAGTGTGCTTGTACGTTCGCCGTAGGTAACGAGAGAGTCTGCGGCTGCTTTACAATGCCGAATCGGGCGGTCGGGGGGCACTTTTGTTTGGCTCTTCTTCCTAGACGACCTTCCCCGAACGATTCAAACCAATTCCGGGTACACCAGGGCGTAGGGGCTTTCGAGGTAAATTAAACGGAAAATTCGGAATTCCCATTGGAAGATAACGCGGCGTACGAAACAAGGGAGCCGAAGGTACAAACGAAAACGCGATTTAACGAATCAATTTGCCGAACACGTGTGCGCGAAATTTTTCGACCACGGGATCGGTAACAACGCACACCATTGAAAGAAATGGGAATTTCTGGAATATCATTACGTTCGAAAGAATTCGTAGCGTCAAAAGAATCTAGTTTTTCACTGGAAATCTAGACATTTCTGCGAGAATTCCATTTACTTTCAAACTGGCGAAAGATTCTCAACTAAAATTCTCATTCTAGATATCATTTATTGATATACATTTTAAGGGAATGAAATAACGTTGGGTAAAGAATTCTTTTCAGTTAAATAACTTTGAAAACAACCTGTTCACTCGTCATGGCAGACTTTCCAAATCCTCCGGGAATCCGTTAGTTCTAATGATAATAATAACGCTGCTGTGAATAATAGGGAGTGCATGATTTCGTGTACCGTAGACCGTCACATTTTCCGACTGCGGTTGCACGACCCAGTTTTCTATGCGTACTGTTAATTGACCGTGTCGTAGCACGGCATTTTTCTGTAATCTCAAATAATATTGCGCAACCGCTGTTCGCAATTCGTGCTTCAGAAAACCACGCTGGAAAACTACGGTCTCGACGATGTGCTCGTGTCTAACACGTCCCAGTTCACTCGGATCGTCGTGAAACAATTTTTTCACGTTTCATCGACCCCATTATCATACTTCTTGACCACCTATACACATATACTTCCGTGTTGCTGGAAACGCGTATATTTCCACGTCGAGTTTTCCGTCCCCGAAATATTACGAAACCCATGCCCCTTTACGATGTAATTTACATCGTAACTATGCGATCAGCTAACCAACATTCAGACCAGTTACGAGGCAACACGGTGCTCGAGTTACTTTGCCCACCAGACTTACATCGTCGATAGATCGCGAAAGCACGTATTGCTTTTGCTCGAACCGGTGCATCGAGATGCATTTATCGAGTCGGGTCGAGTGGGTGGCGGCGGAACTCGCGTGGGAAAAGCACAATATATTATTTGCGCAAGAAGGCGTCTGTAAATCGTATTTACACGATTGCAGCCTGGGACGGGTGTGGATGGAAATGAAATTTCATTAACCACGGAAAAATATCAGCGACTTTATATCGCGGTCCACGAGACGTGGGTCACACGCTAATAAAATAATATAATATTCGAATTGCAGTATGAATATCTTCTCCTAATTGTCCATCCCATTTCGTTCCATCAAGATACTTTTATGATACGTTAATCATTCGGGTAGAAATAACAGTAATAAACGTATTAAGAACACACGGTATTCACCGTGTAAAATCAAGATTATGATTTTGATATGGTCCCCCAGTTTTTGTTAAAGTTCACAGAGGTACTCGACGCGATGCACCTCGTGCACGCAAATCTGTTTTTTTTTTTTCGTAACACACCGACCGGGAGACCTTTAAATACGAATTATCGCGGAATCGCGTGAGAAAGACCGGGTTATTTGTGCAACGACGTGTTCATGCGAATTCGACTTTAATGACAGCACAACGGGCAGGGAAAAGGAGGCTAATTAACGAGACGAAAGTAAACGGAAAGTCGTTGATTTTCTCGTTGCAGGAGCGATGTCTTCCTGGAACCGTATCTGCAGCAGCACGGAACCGTTCAGGTTGTCAGCTCGCCGAGCACGCCACCGCCAAACCCGCTTCAACATCACCAACTTACGCAGCTACATCATGTACAGGTGAGGCGAACGATTAGCTTTTTTTTTTATCGTAACAAACCTAGCCGACGACGTTAATTATCATTACCAGGTTTATTGACCACGTTTCAGATTGGTTCATTCTGTGAAATTTTAACTGATTCATTTACATTCACCATGTAGGTACGTGTGAATAAATGAATGGGTTGAAAACGTGGATCAATCTGTGTGTTATACAGTGTCGCAGGGATTGTTTGATTTAATAACGAGAACGTGGATGATTTATAAATATTTTTTTAATATAATTACTTGAATAGTTGAAATGGAATTTGATATTATGTAGGGGGAAATGAGGAATGATTTTATTATTAATTTACACATTATACACGTTATTCCATCTAAAAATAATTTTCTAATTTAAAAATTATAGACAGTACTTATTCGCCCCTTTTTTTAATATACCCAAAGCCCCTAAACGTTAGAGTACACGTCTAAACTTTACACTCCGAGGTATGATCTTACGCGAGAGGATTGCCACATAATATTTTATATTTCGCAGCTAGGACATCGATAAAATCTTTACGACTTCCGAAGTAGTTCGGATCGCGTAAGTTCGTCTCCTCGCGGAACTCGGTAACCCCCTGCCGTACGATTCCAACGTTTTACCGTTCGATCGTCGTAAAAATCGGTCCGGTTGCGTTACCCGCGATCCAGGATGATCTCGATCGTATAACTTTTTCATCCCGGGCCGTTTCCACGCGGTCGGACGAGCTCGACGACGAGCGGGTGGCTCGAGGGGGTGGATTTGCGGAAGGGTTTGCCGCGTGCGGGCGTTTCGAGTGTAATTTAATTTGAAATGCAGACTGACACACAACGGCATTTCGGGCTAAAGGGATTAAACGCGGACGTGCGATGCGTGCCGAGCGCCCTTGCAGCTAATTGCAAATCCCTTAATTGCTCATCATGAAAAGTTTTCCATGGCCGCGATGAGTCCCGGGCATCGGGACTCTTCGTTTCCGTGTTTCTTCTTCCCGTTAATTGATTCCCAGTCGGATGGATAGCGAGTTATAGTGTGTACCGAGGGTAATGGATGGATAAAGTGTCTGCTGACCTTTGATTGGTCGTTTGATAAATTCTGACAGGTTTGGAAAATTTTTTGAGAAACTTGGTTGAAAAGATTTTCAGGACGATGTTTGTAAATGTTATATTTGTTTTGATTATTGTTCGCATATGTTGAATTAAATTGTACAAGGTAGAAAGTACATTGATTAATAAGTCATTTTTCTTTTGTTAAAAAACTTTCCATCGATCGTTTACGAGATGTTAGTCCATCACGCTCTTCGATTACCAGATCAAAGTGTCGATAATTGTAAGCTAATTTACGATCCAAATCTCACGTTGTTCTTCCGTAGAAATATGCTACGCGAATTGTTGAATTTCTTCTGCGTGTAGTTCATAGGATGGGAACAATTATATAGAAATTTAATTGAAATTTGATCGTAGATTAGTCTACGAGGCATAACGTGCAATTAGCGTGAACAACGCGGACCGATTATTTGTTCGAGTGGAAAGACCGTTCTTACAATAGAATAAATCTTGAAATAAAAAAGAAAAATAAAGTCGTGGATGAAAGTAAAATATTTGCATATTAAGCGATTCCTCTCGTTATCGACTAATAGTCAGTTGCTCGGTTGTCAGATTTCAAGACTTGTTGACGGCAAATTGAGTAAAAACTCGCGCAACAAGGGGCAACTGGCTTCGCGTTCGAAGAACGCTTCTAACGAAGGCAATTTTAAAACTGTTTCGCGAACACTCGGAAAATGAAGCTAACTTTCCCGACCCTCGACGCTCGGATGGGAAGACCTCTTGTCAGGAAAGTTACGTCGACGATGTCGTATAGAAAGATTGTTTAAAAGGCACTCGTTTCATTCATCGACCGCTAAAACTTTGTTTATTCTTAAGCACGAATTAATCACCGTGCAGTATTTAAATATCAAACTTATACTCCAACGAAATAATCCGCGAACGTGGCGAATACACGGAACGACCGAAAAACCGAAATAAATCAAATAGAGTGCCAATTAGAGGTCCCCCTTTCACTCTCCTTCGTCAATTTAAATAATCCTACGATCCCCTAAATACCATTGAAAAAAAAGGTATAAAAAAGGGTCGTGCCACCCACGGATTTCATCGGATTCGTTCTTGACGTCGCCATGCAGAACCTGACGAATCGCAGAGGAGAACAAAAAAAAAGTGTGCGAAAAGACTACCGGTGATTGAAAAAAGACCAACGGATCGATCACAATCGATCAAATCGCCGCGTCGGACGACAAAACGGAACATCGCGACGAATGAAACGAATTCATCCCGAGATACGTTGTTTTTTTTTTTTTAAATCTCCGGCTTCTGGCACGTGGATCCATCTCGTAATTCGTACACGATTACCCGTGCGAAAGCTTTCAACGCTATTGTTAGCCAGGATAAAGGATGGAAAATTGTGAAAAAAAAACGCGCGGAGAGTTAGAAAGGCGGGGAAAAAAGGGGGGAATAAAAAGTACGGAGATAAAAAGTCAATGGAACGATTAACCGACGACTAAATAAATCGCGGGTGGGCATCGGCTGCAAATTGAGATAACCGGTGAACCCATTCGCGGGTCCCTACACGCCGGAATAATGCGGCATTAGAGTGTATTGTAGGACGACCAAGGGAGGATTTACACCCTCAGAATTGCGGCTTAAGGGACGACTCGTCGGAGATTTCCATATTCGTAACGATGCTTGCACCTGCAAATCGCGATTTCGCCCACTTATTCTCCATTGAACGACCAAATTGGATACAGCGGATACGCGGAGATTAGTTCTGCGAGAGGACGTGTCAGGGTCGAGATAAAAATTTTTATTACAAATAATCGTGAGAGGACCGAAGGAGAGTCAATCGAAACGATTTTCGTAACTCGTTTCTGTAAATGAACACGATGCAAATAGGGAAGAAATCTACTTTAATCGATCTAGGAGGTAGTCCATATCGATTTACTATTTATATCTGTTATGCAATTTATAGTGTCCACTCATAAATCTTAGAAACGCAAGGTGCAAAGTAAAATAAAGTGTGCTTCAAACACAGAAGTGATAGTAGTGTATGTATATAGTTTAAAAAATTCAAAATTAATACAGAGTAGGCCATTCTTTGCAATAATGCCACATTTTTTTTATATAACCTAACCCAGACCTAACCCAACGAAATAGATAAAAGATTTCCAGCGTTCTCGGGTAAAAAAGAAATTCCCGGTGCTTTTATTTCAATCACAGTATATCGTTATTACACGTTTGAATATTCGCACGTAGTCGAAGTAATAACGGTGAGATCGTAAAAGAAAACGGGTTTCCCCCGGAAAAGCAGAGGGTGGTCGGCGCACCTGGCGACGCAATTTTACGCTTATAAGTGAAAACTCACCGTCGTGATCGCGATCATTTGCGTTTTATTGGGCCGAAGGCTTCGTAGAACCGTGGAACTTCTTCCGCCCGTGGACATGATCGCGGAATTTGTAGCGTTATAATGATATTACCATTTCTATGAATATTATGCCGGTGATCGTGCAGAAAAACTCGAAATATCGCGTGACGATGCATCAATCGTTACACCGGCGGGGCCTGCTGTCTGAAATCGTTTTCATCGAGTGATTCAGCGGAAATCTTGCAAGTTCACTTGCGATTAATAAGCAGTCCCGCGGTTATCTTCATCGCGATGTTGATGTATTTATTTGTAACATCCTCTGTCCGTCGAGTGCTCGCGCACAGTGGAAATAAAACTAACAAAAATTGAAAATGTGCATACTTTAACAAACCCTGTCATTTCAATCTATCACATTCTTTATATAGTGTAGCGCATTACTCAATTCTACAACTAAACTTATTATCTATAAATCTTACATCAAATCCACTAATCAAAGATTTTTATTTTTACCGTGCAATATTTACGACAGAAATATATTCTCGAATGACCTACACACACAAGCAGAATATCAAGTGTTCATATATTAAATAAAAGTAACACAACAAATACAAGATAATTCATGTTATATTTATCATTCGATCCGTCAACTAAGAGGAATCGAAATCCAATGATAAAAAGTTCGTCGTTTCAATAGCTAACGAAATAATTTTGCGGATTTTCAGAGCGAGGAGTCGCTTTCCTCGGAAGGGTCGGCCACCTCGGGTGGATCTTCTGGCTCGACGGAAGATTCTGGCAGCGAGGTCGCCTGTGACATCACTCTGATCGAGAGGCTCATACGATCTCATCCGATCTGGTTCCTTCCCGGCATTCAAAGGGCCGGCGCTTTCCACTTGTTGCAAGGCAAAGAGGAAGGGGTGAGTGCACTTAAGCGAATCGATTAGGCGTAAGAAAATTGCAACCCGCTCGCTCTACGGTCCACCGAACACGCTTTTACGTTCGACCAGGAAGTTTTCCGCGGAAGAACACGGTGCTCTCAGACGAGCGGAAAAGGGGTCTCGATAAAACGTCTTGTTGCGGAAAATCTTCAAGTACTTTGATTAATCTCATTGCCACGGGGAAATCCGGTTCTCCGATAAAAGGAATTTTACTTGGAGTTACTTTAAAAGTACAGGTTGTGCACTCGAAGTGGATTTGCAAATGATTTTCGCGTACAGTTTTGCGTAATTAATCGTTTGAGTATGGGGGGAGGTCAGCGATCCCAGCAGAGTTGATAAGTTTAAACGTCGATTGAATGTATATTTATAAATATTTTATTTGTGCTTTTAACATGTAAATTGTGAGACTTATTAATTGACTCTGGTAAGAATTTTACTTTATATTTTTCCCCCCGTATTTAAAGGATGAATACAAATTATTTAAGATAATTCCCAACATTTCTCGCGTTTCATATTTCAATGTGAATTTTCCTATTCAGTTCATCGGCTATTCTTCCACGAAATAACTCGCGATTTTTTATACTTGCCGAACAATTCCGCGGTAATTACGAGAGAAGAGATATCGAAGTACCTAATCGTTGGCGATCCAACAAACGGGGGACGCGATTGTGGAAATTCTCGGTGACATTCGTCACGAACAAAAGTACAATAACCGAGAATTTTCCAGCCGCACGGTATACCTTTAATAATTATAATTGCGACGTTTACAACCATAGACAGATATTATCGTCCTCGTTACGAGGTGAATGCAACAACACTCGAAACAATTGCTGGCGGGTAATAAATAACTGTCCGTAGTCTCTTGAGTCGACTCGTCCTAGGGAAGAAGAAGAAGAAGAAGAAGCATCTTCGTGAATCGAGACTGCGAAACAAAGACTATGAAATATTACCGCTTTTCTTCTACACGCGACCGTGGATTTTCATTTCAAAGCCTTTTTCCGCGGCTTTGATCAAAAACTGATATCCCGTCGTACATATTTCCCATTCACGATCGTCCAATTGTAATACAACATTGAATGCCGTTTCATTATCGTGTCGCGAGAACAAACCGTCGAAACAAGGAAGATACTTATCTGTTCTTATCGTCGAGGCTTGAAACAGGAACGTTTTTCCTTCGCAATTACAACGGCGAATGAAATTCCGTCGAGTCGACGACCTCGCGCAGACGTCGATAAGAGAAATTTCCCGGTGTACGTTGAACGGTTGAACGAAATAATGAAATTCTGGAATATGACGTACGTGATTTGCAATTAGTATTCTCGTTACGCTACGATATCGTCGTTCCTCTTCTCTCTCTATCTCTCTCTTGTCGGATTAAACAGACCCAGATATCTCGCGATGTACCGGCTATTTGGCAAGCTGCACGATGTACAAGCTTAATATGCACTAAATGTAAATGGTAGACGCGATGCCCCATCGAAATACGACGGCTTAAACTTCTGGCTGGTTTCCAAACCGCGAGCTCACTGAAAATTCGTATAACAAGTGGCATTGTTAGCATACCGCGTCTAAAAGTCCCTGGCCCCTCCGCTTGGGTGGTTTTATAACACTCAAATATTTTTCTCAACGTGACGGCCGACAGTCTCATTAATCCTGCTGTCGAGAATGACCGATAGAAATTTAGTACTTACAACATATATTTAATCAATATAGGTAAACGTTATATAATACAAATCACGAAATAATCTAGAATCCAAAACTATCAACATAATATACTATACTATAGTCTATAAAAAGAATTTTAATAAACTCAGAGAATCTATATAACATAGAGTAACTTTGTTACTATGTTGAGTTATTTTTTCAATCGAGAAATGAGACAAAGTTTGAAAGATCTAATTATAATACAGTCTCTACAACGAGAGATTCGATTAATTTTATGTCCATTCCAAAAAAAAGACTCTAAATCGTTTCTAGAACGGTTTCCGTCGTTCGCAAAAACCATTCACAGTTACTTCACCGTCTCACTCGTCCCGATACAGCCGCGTGTATTCACTTGTTCGTACGTATTACCGTTCATTTTTGCACTCCGACGTCTGGTATTGTTTCCGCGGAAGTTATATCTGCGTTTTTCCCGAAGCGTGGCACCGTTTTCTCTTATCATACGCTCGCATCGGGTACACGGCGAACAATTGCACCGACCAACACCGGCAGGTCTTATCTAATGCGTCGACGGCAAAGTAGCGAGAAGAATGGAAGCCGGGGCAACTGCTCCCAGATGGAAAACCATGTCAATGCCTGACGCGTTCGTAATCGCCGTGAAAGCGACCGAACTGCGGGGAATTATCGTACGAGAATTATTTGCATGCGAATTCTCTCGCGTAAGGTACATACATACATGCGGTGGACATGTCGCGTGTATATGTGATGGTGTAGGAGGTGTGCGTGTGAAGGGAATCCCGTCATTGTGACGGGGACGCTGGACCCCCAGGGAAATTAATAGGGCGGTTACCATAATTACCGATACATCTTCGGGTATAACGTTAGATGCGTCTACTCGTAAGTAGCCTACTCGAATATCACGTGCGTGAAATAATCGTGGTAACTACTGTGTTAACACGTTTACACATTTTAATGAGACATCGATTCGCGTGAGGGTGGATTATCGACTTTCATAATTACGAGACGGTCTCGTTTAGAGAGTATTTGAGATTATTATGAAACTAAAATCGATTTGTCTAGGACTTATTACCATTTCGGTAATAGAATCTTTTTTAACAAAGTGATGTCTTTAGAAATTTATCCCATATTATCATCATTTCAAAGAGAAATAGTTACAGATTTTTGATAATTATCCCCGCGTTAAACTCACGTCGAACAAGCTTTTTCTAACCCCGCTAACACGTCGACGTAAAAAAGTCGTCGGGGACGAAGAATCCAGTCGAGTCCGAGAAATCACGATGTCCGCTTCTTCGGCGGACACACTCCGAACAAAAAAAAAAGTGTCTCGTGCCAAGGATACTTTCAGGGGTAAACAGTTCTTTTTTTCCATCCAACAAATAAGGAGAAACTCGGTGGAAACAGAGAAGGGGTGGGGGGGGGGGATGGAAAAGGAGGACTGTAATCAGCAGGGGAATGACTGCGAACGAGCCTTGGCATTGTGGCAGCATTGTTTCCCCGGGTGGCTCATTGTTTTCCAGCTTTGTTAATCATCCCGGTTCGTTCTGCTGTCCCAAACCCCCGCGTTGCTGCAGCAGCCGTTTCATCCCCGTCGCATCAGCGAGCACGGACGAATGGCAGCGGCGAATTGCACGGGCCGAAAAACAATGCCGTTCGCAATTACTTCTCCATAGACACGCGACAGTTCCCTCACCGTTGTCGAAACGCCACCGGTGATTGTGCGAAACCCCCGAGTGTTAACCCCATAACCCCTCGGAGGCGCGCAACTTATTCGTCGTCGAGATGATAATGCTATTGTTTGACGATAATCGACGGAGGACGTTCGTCGTTTGACGGGTCGAGGGTCATGGGGGTCACCGGTGACCGGCGGTCAACTTGGTGGTGGTACCGTGGACTCCAGCAGTGGGTGGATGATAATTTTTAGTGATCGAAAGAAAATGATAATTATATTAAATATCTATGTATACATTTCTCGATACTACTATCATTAGTACAATGGTGTGATGAAATTAATGTGATGTTGCACGTACTTAAAATACATTAAAAGTATACACATTGTGATATTGCGAATCTATGGTGGTACTATAGACAGTCTATGGAAAAATTCGAATGGAATTCAACGTGTTAAAGGAACACGTGATGAGGAAAGTCTTCCCTTTCAGTGCGTCAAGTTATTCGCGTTAGTTTTCCTTTTTCTCCGTTTCACGGAAGATTCTAAACGAATCTGGACGGCGCGATGAAAAGTCTTTGACCCGAAAAAACGAGATTTCTGCCGCGGCGATGGAGAGAGGGGGAGATAGAGGGGCAGAATTTCGCGGACGAGAGACGAGCCCGCGGTCGCAAAGTGGAACATAAAGAACGCCGGCCTTTTCCTGCCTTTCTTTCGTCGCTCTTCGTATTTTCTTTTTTTTTTCTTTTTTTTTTGCCCCTCTCGGAGCATTCTCCGCGCTTTCGAGTGTCGGCTGCGAGTGAAGTGGCGTATAGCATCGTCCGCGATGCTCGTAATATGGATTTCAGAGAGAGAATTCGGATGCCCGTTGCTGTTGTGTAATACGCCGCGAGTGCTGTAGTTTTTCTATGACACTCGGAGCCGTTTCTGTTTGTTAACGAGTCTTATTCGCCTCCTCAAAGAGCGTGTTTGGATTCCAGACGTGGAGATCGCGGAATGTTTTGACTTGTGAACGTTTAAAAGGGATTACTGGAATAATTTGATACCATTGGTGATGTGCGTATGTATTTTAACTCGTGATGTTTTGAAAATATTTTTTGGCTCAAGTGATAGTACTCGTGGAGAATGGTTATATTTGTTTTGGCTTGGAAATGAAAGGCAGGATTGTGTGTGTATTTTTTTGTGCATTTAATTTTTTTGTAAAATCAAATTGGTGATATCAAATCGGTGCCCAGATTCGATAGATTAGTCGTCTATATGTAGTTGGTGTATAGTCACACCAAAAGTAATACGTATTTTTTCCCCAAAAATGGTAATAAAGAAGTGACAAGTCTTTCGCGGAACAAAGAAAGAAAATTAGAAAATTTTGTAAAATTACCGAGTCCTTTCTTCGGTGCACTATACTTATACCGCTTGGGGACAATGTAATTTGAAAAACTCATTACACTTAATCGGCTGTGGCCTTATCATTTGTACTCCATCTGCGACATAACTGCACAGTGTCGGGCGAGACGCAGTCTCCGTGAAAGCCGTCCCTGAGTGCATAAGATAAAAAAAAAAAATGTACTTACATAGCCGCCCGGTAAAGCGAACACGTAGTTTTGCTTAACACCGTGTCTCCAGAAAGTCCGCGTCTCTACTTTCCGCTTCCTTTAGTTCCGTTTGAAAGAATGGCAACGTGCCAGATCGCACGCGAATGTATTTACTTTTGTATTTTCGGTACAACGGGGCGGCGGAGTTCGGTCACTTTTTTTTTATTTTTCCAATTTTCCACCGTTAACACGGCGCCGATCGATAAAGGTACACCGAATTTATTTAAAACTTTTAACACCCGAGCGCCGATACCATCGGCTTCTGCAAACTTGCCAGAAATATGAGTTTTTCGATATTTCGCGAGTGGTTTGGTAAAAACTATATTTTTTTAATTTTCATTCATCGAAGGAGACTCTACATATATTTGTACATCCATAAATACACTTACAAACACAATTCCCTTATTTTTCAATTTATTTTTCTAAATCTGTCAGAGATTCATATTACAACTTTATAATTTATAATCATAATAAGTGTAATAAAAAGTAATTAAAAATCGAATGCGTAATTTAGATTCCCTTTATCGTATGTCACCCGTGAATGACACATATTTGCATAAACATCCTCCGCCAGCCAGCAGGGAGCTTGTTCGGTAACCGGAAACGGTTTGTTTTCCGTTTCAGAACTTCGTCGTACGACAGTCGAGTCAAAGCGACACGATGGCCCTCTCCGTAAGGTTGCCACCCGGGAAGGGACCGTACATCGAGCACTACCTGATCCAAGCCAACAAGGGGAAGTTGAGCTTGGAAACGAGCGAGAACAGGTTCGACAACATCCCCTCGTTGATCGCCCACTATTCTCAGTGTTGGTGAGTAGCTTTTCTTTTGACTTCACCTTCTCCATTCGAATATCATTAACCACCTTGCACGTGGATTACGAGCTATATTTTATACGATAAAATAAGAAACTATCTTCTATAAAATACCACCTCGCACCTTTAACAACAAATTGATTTATTTTCGAAATATATTGGTTCCAAGAACCTAGCTTAATATGTCACCAATCGAATACTTTGATTTTGTAAAAAATAGGGTATCGTTGTTCGTGTTCCTTCTCGCGAGATATATTCGTACAATCGAAGATTACATAATTTATCGACGTTGTACAGGGTTTAACGTGTATAATCTGATACGAAAGCAGTTTACGTAACGGGGAATCCGCGTGGTATAAAGTTGAAGGGATAACGAATAGTGGCCGTCTGGTGGTTCATTTTGGCAAAGTGTGTTTCATTGGAAGTAACGAGTATTCCGAGTCGGGGGACCAGATGCTTCTGGTAACAAGTCGTAAAACAGTAGATATAGCTATCGCGAAACGAGGCAACCACCACCGGCGGGAATCGACCTACGCGACATTAATTCGCTTTGATTTACTTGTTTTTCTTTGGCAAGCAGTGACGAATTGCCAGTCCAATTGACACTGCCAAGGGCGATGCGGGACGCCAAGAATAGACAGCAGCTCTCGTCGCTGGCGCTACTGGGTCAAGAATTTTGGAGATACCCGATGGCGAACCCGAAACCGCCGGAGAGCAGCAGCAGCAACACCTCCAGCTTGAGTAGTTTCCGTGGAGGTGCGTCTGTCATACTTGTAGAATCGATTTATTGAGGGTTAAAGAAACTGGGATTATTTTATTTTGATCGTGAAAGGATCTTCTGGATTTCCATGTTATTTATTTTTGTATTATTTTGGTCTTTCTTAAGCATACGACGATTTATGTAAATTTATTAGTATCACGCTGTGATTATTTTAAATAGCGTTTGAGATACATATTGATACTTTCGATATGTATAATTAATTTAATTGCTGACTAATGAATGTTTTCAGGAAATAATAACCATAACAATAACAACAACAACAACGTTCACACACCAACGACGGAGAGCATAGTGCTGAATCTTGCACCGATATCATCGCATGATACACGTAAGAAACTGTTTACCTTTTTCGAGGCTCTAAAGATCGTGGAAAAATTAAATCTTCATTCTTAACAAAGTGTTAAGTATTACGGTTAATTCCATTAGTAAACTTTTTTAAAGTTCTCAAATTCTCAGGGAACCGAGCGTAGACTTTACGAAGTTGGACCGTAGTACCCGAGATTTTCACGTGTACGAAAATAATTCCCTCAACGCCTCTTTATTTTTGTTTCCAGGAAGCTCGTCACCGACGAACGTCGTCGCGACGTCGACGTTCGCGTCATCTCTGCCGCGTCAACCGAGGCCGACGCCGCCGAATACCTTAAACCTGACAACTTTCAACGAGCCGCTAGACGTGAAAAAAGACCGTCACGAGAAAATATCACCGAACGAGAAGCTCTCGCACAAGTTGATCTCACCGAACCTGGTGCAAAGCGTTCGCTGCCCGTCTCCGGTCGTTCATAACGTGGAGAACAATGTTTTAAGTCCCGTTCAAGACACGAAAACCGGTATCGAAGCTAGAAGCATAGAAACACCGAAATCGACGATCGTCGAGTTGTCCAGAAGCAGATTCTCATCCGTCAGCACGTCGACGTCGAACTTTCACCAGAACATCTCGAACTTCAATAATCTCGCCTGCATGAACTCGCCGGTCTTGCCGGAGATCAGGAACATCATCACGGAGAATCATAACACTGGGCAGATAGTGAAAACTCCGCCACCGCCGCCACCCAGATGGGCGAAGCCGGGGATCAGTCAGAGTCAGAGCAATTTCACGGTGACGACTACGGTCACGTTCAATGTGAATCAGACGAGCGACGTCGGTAGTTCACAGGTAAAGTAGAAACTCAGATTAATTTCATAGTGATAATCACGTCGGATGATATGGAAGTGAATGTATTTTCCTTGACTGATTTAACGAGGGATTTTAGGAAAGGTCTTGAGAACTATAAATATTCATAATTGAATGTTATATTTCATATTTGTGGGACGTGTAATTGTGAAGTAGAAAGTAACTTAAATTTCGGAATGTCAGGTAAATAAATAGATTTATTTCCCTACCGCAGGAAATGTTTTCAAAGTTTGTTTCGCAACTATTTGACCCTTTGTAACGCAGTGTAACTTTGAACTTATTTAAAACATCTAACAAACGAGGATGTACTCTGGATAATATTACGTTTATTTATCCTTCTTTGACGCTATAATTAAATTTCATGAACGAAACGTGACCAAACGATTCAGAAGATTTATTTATTAAGATACGTCGATTCTAAAGATTTATTTTCAATACACTTCGATCGTCTATTAATCATCTTTTTTTCATCTCGTCACAGCAGAACACTCCGTCGGATCCAAATACATCCCTGCTGAGTCCACAGAGCGCTACCTCCAACAAATCGTTAACATCGAACTTCTCCATCAAGTCGCCTCTGTCGCCGACGACGCCGGTGCTGTCGCCGATGTCGAAGCTAGTCACCAACGTCGGCGCCAAGACGCCGAACGTCCTGTCGCCGGCGACGCCATCCAGCACCAGCAAGTCGAAACGTCGTCGGGACCGAGAGGCCCGCAAGAACTCGCAGCATTATCAGGAGTCCGACATCCTGGAGTCGTATTATCGCAGCTCGCCGGGCGACAAGGTGTCCGACTACGAGGACATATGGAACACGACCGACCAATCGAACCAGTCGACCTGGTCGCCGAACGACAAACAGGCGCGAAACGACACTCCTGGAAATCCCCAGGAACGTCTGAGAAACTCGAACGACCGGCTGATGGTACAGGAGAGGATCGCGAATCCCGCGGAGAGGAACTTCAACGACCGATTGGCCAGCAACGAGCAACTCCTGGTGAGAAACGAGAGAATGATAGTGAGAAACGACAAATCGATGGGCAACGAAAAGCTCAGCTACAAGGAGATAACGAGCCCGGAGTTCAGCAGCTTCAAACCCGTTCAGGAAATCAAGGGTACCGATCACGCTAATGGATCGCCCGAGGAGTCTGGAATGGGAAGAAGACCCGATCTGCTGTCCAGAGTTTGTAAGGGTTCTTTACGAATGAAATTCTTTACGTTATTACCGTAGAACCACGTTAATCCCGGACCCCATTAAACCGGATTTCACTTAATCCGGACGACGAACCGCGATGAAACGTATCCGACTCTCGAACGTTCTCGTCATTATCAACCATTTGATAGGGAACATTCTATTTTTGTATCGATCGGTTTCGTCGTTTACAACGAAACGTTTGGAAGGACATTTTTTTATAATGGTAAGATTAAAAAATAATGGACATTAATTCAGATTAACGTGGTTCTACCTTACTGTTTGTTAACTTTATATATATTATATCCTGAAGTTCTTTATTCATTTTCTTTTTCTCTCGTATTTTTATGTTCACAATTATCTACGTTCTAAACTGGAGCAACGTTCTTTTTAATTGAAACAGGCAGCGCGAACTCGTTGAACAGTCCATGCACCGTGACACCTCCCAGAAACAAGTTGGGATTAATGCTAGCGAAGTCGGAGAGTAACAGCCCGTTGACGCCGGAATCCAAGCAGGGTAGTCCCTTTTACGCGGAACCGGCCGACGCAATCGCTCAAAATGTCGCGATAATACCCAGGAGACGACCAAGGAACAACCCGGCAACGAACAAGTATCGACACAGCGAACCCGGTTGGCTACAAACGCCCATTGGCAACAATGCTAACCAGCTTCATCCGATCGACTGGGAGGAGTCGGAGGAAACGGAGGATAAAACACCGCTCATATCGTCCTCCGTGGACAATCTGGCAAAGCGATTAAGCACCAAAGAGGTGAAAAAGATACCGCGTGCCAAGCCTGTGCAACCACCAAAGATCAGAACGAAAGTCTTCAACGATACGTCTTGGGCCGTGGATTCCAGTTGGGAATTTATCGGTTAGCTCTCGTTCATTTAGTTCTATTTTTATCTGTCCCCCCTAAGTCTCATGCTGGTAGATATTTCACATTAAAGTATCTTCTTTATTTCATTGAAGCAATCAGTGTTTTTTATTAAGTATCATCTTTGAGTTCAATCGCAAAGTAATGAAGTATATTTATTTATTATATTTATTTTTATTTATTATATTTATTTAAAGAAATGCTCATTTATTTGAGAATATAATCACGCGGTTTATCAGCACGGTATGTAAATAAAGGATATATTTTTCATTTGTTCAGGGAACGAAGGAGAGGATTGCGAACCGGACTACGACTGTGATGCGGATTACGACGGCGATAACGTCGCCAGAAAGTTTCCGGGAGAGGAGTGCGACAGGGATATTGTCGGGAACACTTTGACCGTTCAGAGTATCATTCTGCAACGGTGCGTCGCAAGTTCGAATCGATAAAAATGCCTCTTACGATACAGACTTGATTCGATGAAATTATTGCTAGAATAAATAAATAGTTGATCGATAAACCAGGACACTTTCGATCGATTCTTGATGTAATTCGATGTTTCTCATGATTTTACAGGTACCCAGAGTTGTTGAAACCACCGGATACATCGGAGTCGTTGTATAGCGACAGGAACTCCTCGTATGATAACGTTGAGAAGAGAAACGAGAGGGAAGACACCCCGGAATCTAGAAAAGATCAGCCGTATGATCCTTCCGAGTGGGAGACGATGCTGGACACGGACGAGAGTGACGTTGAAAGAATCAAAAGGAACAAGAGCTTTAAAGAACGTCTGGATCCTCTGCTGTGTAAGTTTCTCTCAGAATTGAAATACTTTCTTTAATCTCTAATAATCGCTTTGATGAAAATAACACACCCTATCGCTTACATATATTTTCTCGAATTGAGAAGTCACATAGAAAAATAAAAATATATTAGAAAATCTATAAAAAGGAGTAATAGACTTAGAGGAGAGAAAGATTTTTCAATTTCAACCACGTTATGTAGTACACATCGTGTAATTACTATTTTATTTTACTGAGACGTTGATAAACGTTCAGAGTCTTATATAATACTAAAAAAAAGAACTAAGTGAACGGAGAAAAAAGAAAGAATAAACGCGTCGAATCGATGACCTCCTTTTTTCAAGTAGATTAAAACGGAATATCATATTTTCACCCTGTTCTTTTATTATTCTCACGAGTTTGCCTGTGTCTCGAGTAGAACGTTTTTACTCTTTGTTATTACTTCGTCCGGATGTATACACGCGGTTTATTTATATTCGTACACGCGTACTTTAAAAAATGGTACAAACGCAAGTGTAAAATCATCTTGTATCGATGAAACTTTTTAAGTTTTAACGAACAACGTTTTAACGAACGTGTTGCACAACAGCTGGCTTATGCAATAAAACCCGAGACTGCATAATATCGTTGCCCTCGGTAAACAATAGATACGGCGGAAAATTATACATCTGATACGACATGCAAATTGCGAGCCGCGAATCTGTGAGATATTATTTCATTCTCGTCTCTTTGTCTCCCACCACGATGCTTTCAGGAAGGAAAACAAACTAACGCGATGCTTTTACCGTGATATATATATTTTATAAATCAGATGAAAAATATCAAAATTCCAATTCGCGGGTCAAAGTATCCGTTCGAACGGCTCTAATCGCGATCGTAATTCATTGTTATTTTACAATACCGTTGAAGATAAGGTAAATTCTTATCGATATTATTGCACAGGTATTTCCTACGATTATTTTGAAATATTTCCCCGGGGTTTCGTGTAATCCAGATTCGAATGTGGCACTAGATTCCGTCCTCCACGGCTGACAAGTGCAATCGCGTGTCGGATGATTCATTTAATTCCGTCGCCTAAAGAATAGAAATACTGTAAGTGCATTGCCACACGCGGCAGAACCGTATCAGAAGCTGCTGCTGCTGCAGAAGGTCAAGCGGGACCGTACACGCGCGATTGTTATTCAATTTGCATGTGTATACGTACGATGATCGAAAAGAAAGCAATTGCGCTACGAACGACGGACGCGTCAGACGGAAAATATTCGTTTGCGAACGAGGAGAACAAAAAGCACCCGACTAGTGCCGTGACGTTGATTGACCTCGTTCACAGAGAAAGACCGATTTATAAACAATAAATGAGGCTGGAGGAATATGCGCCGATAGCGGTCACGGTTCCCCCGTTCCGATTTTGTCGATTATTTTAGTGTCCAGACTGGGAAATGTCGGAGTGAACATTTAATAATGACGAATCTTCTAGCTGTTGTTTATCTACATATGTTATCTGTAAGAGGAATTCTTTGTTGGGTACGAAAGGAATTAGCGTTTTTAATTTATAATTATTTTATTATAAAAGAAATGCACTCGTGTGAGTAATTGGAAATATCAAGCTTTATAGATAACTATTATTGTTCTATATATCATAAACAAAGTCAAAATTTTAAAAAATTAAATATTTATATATAGGTATATAATTTCAAAGTTGCATAATATTACAGAGGGTTAATTTGTAATGTCAAGTATGCAGTAAAATATCCGCCCATATCACGAGTTCTACACACCTGTGTAATAATTAAATCGCATGAAATACTTCAGAATGTGGGTGCACCTGTTGCGAAAATTGTCTGCACAGTTTCAGCAATATTTCATTCGCCTGAAGTTTCTGGCATGCTATTAGAGGTATGTAATAAACGAGCACGAGGTGGGGAAAAAAATGTTACCTGCCTGAAGAAAGTTCAATTGTAACGTAGCAGGTGCACGCTTCTCAGAATTACACGGAAACACGTAGAATTTTCGTTCCGTGAACCCACTATAGATTCTCGTTACCTAGGTTTCTTTAGAAAATGCAAGAGTTTTCCCGTAGAATATTTCCCACAGTGGAAACCTCGTGAATGTAGAAATGGAAGATTGAATTTCTTTACCCTGCGTCACGATTTTGCAATAGAAATTGCAAACAACTATTCTGACGATAGCGAGTGATATAGTATTCGTAGAAAATAGGGGAAACAGTCGGGCTTCTTACAAATTACGTTCTAACGTAGCGTAAACCGCGGAAGTGATTTTATTATCTCAGGATATATGTGTATCTGTACGGTTATCGCACTCTCAAAATAATTTCTACAGAGACTTTGTCAGCTACTACGTTTCAATTATTACGGTTCGTACATCCTTGTTCTTGTTTCTTCGCTATGAAATCATCTGTCGAATCTAGTACACACTGTCGTTCGATCATCGATCGTTAGACACATCTGTAATAATGATCGCGAAAGTTCCTATGCGTATATTTAAATAATTTAACGAATACATTGGTAATATAATAAATTTTGTGTATTTATAAAAATTAATGAGGGTAATGTCATGGAAACACTCCTTTGTCTTTTGTAAAAATTTATACAATTTTATTAATTAAAATATTACACACGTGTACGCGAATTTTTAACATTTTTCGCAGACAGGTGTAGGAAAGAGTTTTCAGGTGACGGGAGTATTAATTGCGTCAGCAGCAGTCAGAAAAGTTTGCTACTATTAATAACAGGTTTTAATTAAAATTCCTCTGTTCGCATTAATCACCGTGCAATCGCGTTTTGTGTCAAAATTCAGGCTGTTTACGTTTCCACGTATTATCGAGAGCATCGTATCACGTGCCGACATAAACAATGTGTTGCACGAATTACGCCGTATTGTACAACAAGTGCAATAACACGACGTATGAAATTCTTTTTTCTCCCAATTCCGCAAATAAGATACGCATCGAATTCTCCGTCAATCGTTCCCCTCGAACGATAGAAATCTGTTATTCCGTTAGTTGAACGAATCGACGACAATAACCGTACACGTTCCTCACTTCATTCTCATAATCGACGATAATTAATAATTACAACGAGGCAATAGAACCATGATTCACTTCATATATATCTTCGTGTCTCCTTATTTCATCGCGGATAGATTATATATGAATACAAACATATTTCTATATAGGGGACGGACAAAGAAATGCAACCGAAAGACAAGTATTTTTTTCTTTTCACGTATAGACAATTCGTCAAATGTGTCGGAACGAAATAATTCCCAAACAAATATTTGATTTAGATTCGGGTTATCATTCTCGCCGCCCATGGAGGACAGATATTTTGCGTAAACATCGTTGTATTCTCTGTCGTACTCGAAATCGCCACGTTCCCGGGAAATCCATTCATAAACTGTACTTTGAAGTTGGATTTTCGAAGGCGAGTTGTAGCAGACGATTCGCCGTTCGGACAAACAGTCTCTCGGATGCGACGCGTGTAAATAGAAATGCTCCATCTGTTTCGACGGAATTAAATGACAATGGGCTTTCAAACTGTAGACACATGCGAATGAAAGCCCGCCCGGATGCGCCTCGTAATCCATAGATCTCTGATAAAACGATCAATCTTAATCTTATATGTCAACTGGGTACATTCGTTATGATCTAAATTGATTTTAAAGTGAAGTAAGTTGGCATAGATTGCTAATGACGTGTTAATTACAGTTATTAGGCAACGAATAAGGATAATTTCACGATGCCAGAGATATTATAATTTCGGTGATGCAAGTATAAATCCGTGGAAAGACAATATCGATAATGAAAGTTGACTGTAGAGTGAAACGCCTGAATGAAAAACCCAGCGTTCTCTTTGTAACAGGCTACAATCTTAAGTTCAACGATTTTAATCTTACTCGAGCGACGACATTTACGGTTCACAGTTTGTTCACGTGCACAGACAAGCGATATATCGGGTTTTACGTGCTCGAGATATCCTGTACACGTTTTACAGTGCCGTGTATCAGATTATTTCTATATCTGGCAACGATGCTCGGACAATCCCGTGTGGCAAACAATTACATACTTGGTTCACTATACCTTCTATCTGTCTCTAAAAATCGGGGATCGTTATCAAAGAATTTTTAACATCGCGGTTGATGGATCAAAGTGTACTGCTAAATTTACAATATGATTGTACGCACATTCTCGATTAAAGTAACATATTTTTATCTGATCGCGTGAAAAGAAAAATAATTGCAGAAATATCCGCGTAAATAACGATGGGATAAAAACAAATAACGATATCGTAACAATAAATACGTGATCGTTGTAAAATAATAGCTACGACGGTGGGTACGGTGTTAAATTCGATTGGACGTCGGGAAACAAGTCGCAGAGAAACTTCCCCCGAGTCTTCCGGGACAGGATAAACCACGTGCGGACCGTCTGCGAATACATAATACCTTCTGGACCGTCTGCCAAGTTTCCAAGATCTACCGGCGATGTCCGGATTGATACAATCGCTTTGTTTGCTGTCATGTTTTCCCGTCGCTTTAAACGTCTGTGACATTCTCCAAGGGGATATCAAACAGTCGCGAATAATAATTTTGTTGTTGCTCGTGAACGTGATAAAACAGAAATTGAAAACGATTAACAATTCTGGAATCTCCGTCGAATATCTTGAAATTTGTTTAATTGTACAAAATCAAGTCTAAAAATCGACATTTCACAATATTAAAATATAACTATTGGATTTTAATATTCTAGAATTTTGTTGCTCCACCATTGATAGAATTTACATAATCTTATGAATAAAAACAATGCTCATCTTGACGTTAGAAATAACATCAAAAGTTTCATATCGTTTTAAACGATTGAAAGTGTACTTCAGAAATTTATATCTTTCTTCTCCCATAGAAATACTAGTAACAAAAAACATGGTACTCAACCGCGAGCTTTTTTACACATCAATTCGCGGTGATAGATACGACGAACCAAGTGTGCAAAGTATAAGACGCTCGATTATCAGTTTGAGTACCTACGGTTCCTTCCTCCCCTACCTCTTTGCAAACGTTTGCACCCCAGAGACCGGTCGACGTAATTTCCACCCTGTTGCCGCGTGCTCGAGAGGACGCGACCCGGGAAACTTTCACCTTAGGCTGGCCACAGACCAAGGTACCATATGCGGGAAACTTACTACGAGCACAAACATGTTACTACGAGCAACAGCAACGTGCGATTTTCACCCTGACTATCTTCCGAATTTTTAAAGAAACACACCTGGTACATAGAAAGTTGATACAGATCATATCCAGTGATCCTGTAACAACTAAAAATATTTAAATTTTCTGGAATCAAAACTTAGTTAAATTTCACTTCAAAAAAATATCTATTGATAATGCATAAACATAGTATTTTGTCATTTATAAGTGTTAAGAATTCCAAACCATCATCGAACTCTTTATTACTCCCTCTTATTAACTTATTTTCAAATAAACACATATATAAAAACTATATCTTGAAACTTTAAAAATAACAAATTTCAAATAAAGTATTATTTAATTGTATACAATAAGTTAAGTTAATTTAATTACATTATAGGACAATATACCGTGTACCAAGTTCTTCGTCAAATTAACAAATTCATATTACAGCTAACAAATTCGTAATCTAAAATATTTAATGAAATCTTAATTAAATCTCCCGTTCCAAATCCAGGGTGATACAATTTCACCCTTCATCAGGCTATACAACCCGGGTGGGCATATCATTGTTAGATGCAAACCCGCAGCACGCGTGTAACAAGTGCGACGTACACGTGCCGGCGTTTGTGTGCAGGCCGCCTAAGATTCGCCAGGATTATCGGTATTTGTCCGACCGCGAAGGATGCCCCTCCTTCGGCGGCGGATTCTAAAGTACAAGAGCGATAGAGCGTGCCCGCAGAGCGGTACCGTCTTCCCCGGTTACCTTTGCCGATGCCAGTGTCGATCAGTAGCTCGTCGGTTGTGTGTCAAACCCACGGTGTTGGAGATCGGTTGCCACGCGTTCGAACTTTGTCAACTCGACGAAACGGAAGCTTCGAATTCGAATCCGTCGATCGGACGATTATTCGTTCGAAAAAGAACTTTTTACTCGGTGAACGTAAACGAAATCGAGTGGTGATATTTGATTTTTTTTACACGGATTTAATCCGTGAGAAAATTTTAGTTGAAGAGTCTTTCTAAATGGGATCTTAAGGATAGATACATTATTGAAGAATGTAACTGAGGAAACTGTTCGAATAAAGTGTTTCGTTTGACCAGATAACGTATCGAATGTGGCAGTTCCAGTTGGATCGCGATCGGGGAAACTTGGAGTTTCGTCCACGCGGATCTTTCTGGTGTAGAATTCACCGATGTAACTGTGTCGCGTTATCGGAGGATCTTCATAGATTTTCCTGCTGGATCAACAACGGTTCTTGGCATCTACTCGAGGCTGTATACGCGGGAATAGAATCGATTTCCTGTTTCGAGATACCGTCGAATAATTTCTTATCCCCGTGAACATTGTTCTCGATTAATCGTGAGGAACGATTAAAATTATACGGTGTTTCCTTTCGTCGCAAGTGGTCGCTCGTTGATTATTAACGGAATCTCATTAAAAAAAAAGAGCAGCAGGTACTGCGGTGATCGATGGCCTCCAGCTAATGGTATTACGCGTTGCAACTTTATCATTGGAATTACTGCGGGGTTGACTTCACGCGATCCATCGATCATACACGACCACACGCAAGTTATATCACGTTGCCGAGTGTGTTGCCCTGTAATTTCATCGCGCGACGTTCGCCAACCGGACGGAGGAACTTTTCGTAAAATTAATTGGAATCTACTAGAAGCAGCGTATCGACGATAGGATCTATCGATCTTATCTACCGTTTCCGAATTACGTAACGATAATTACAACTTGAAAAGATACTCTGATTGCTATCAGCAACAGGAGCACGGGGTGGCAAGAATTTTTGCGTAGAAAAAAAAATTTGATATATCTATTCGTACGATTCCACGGTCAGAAAGATAACGAGTCGTTCAACCTTGACGGTGATCGAAGACCGTCTGGAACCGCGGTCGGGTCAGCATCAATGATAAATCGATCGTATTCGACGGACTTATATTGATAAAATTCTCAGCTGAGAATCCTTGGTTGAGTGCTACTTATGGAGATGATCTCGTTGGCGTGCGTTTGATACGATGATTGTCACCCGGAGATAATAAATAATTGTATTTTCCATCTAACGAGGGAAAATGTAATGGTCTGCGTGGACCCCACTGAACCGCGGATATCGGTATCTGTTTAAACAACCGTGGAACACAGGGAATTCGAGGAGGAAGATTAGGAATTGTCTGTTCGAGTTGATCGCAAGTGTTTTGCGATTTCGTATTGATATCTTTTGCGAACGAGATTGCAGGAACTATCGTTTGCCGAAGTACTCGTGCACTTAAGATAGAGACACTCTAATCCAGAATAGAAATCTCGAATCGACTACGGTTACGTAAAAAAGATTGTTACTGTAACTTGATGCAAGTTAAATCCGAATTGTTGGGCGAACTCTCAGGATAATCGAGATCCATCGATCCCTTCGAAGGATGTTGTTTTAAACGATATTCCAAAGGAACTTCAGACAGGATCTGTGTCTATGTCATAAACAGTATTAAAACAAAGCACTGAATTAGTTTGTAAGTAAACGACGAGACAGCAGTTTCATCTTTGACTCTGAAGATCACGAAACACTCGATCAAGATGATTAATTGCTCGGTAGAAATTAGTGGTGAAAAAAAGACTTTCACCGTGAAAACGCGGGGTATTTTCCGGAAAATCGGCAGATGGTTCCGATGTCTTTGCAAGAAACTTCAGAACAGCGTGGAGGTTTTTAAACGTAAGCAACGATTATGAACAATATCGCAATTTTTGTCTTATCAAATAGTTTTAATGGAAATGACATCTCTCGAATCCGCTATTTATAAAAGCATTATTAAAGTTATTCTAAAAATCGGATCAATCCAGGAAAACTTAGTTATCGCCATCCTCGAGGGCACGTGTAATGACAAGCACTATTTACAATGTTCTTAACATAGTTTAATTATTTTTCAAATGTCATGCCAATAGTGATGTGACGTTGATAAGATAATATCTTCGATTCTTTTTCTACGTAACTAGAATTTTTTTCATAAATATTGCACCATATCTTGTAACATCCTTACCTTAGAAGCTTTTGTTCAAACCAACCATAAAGTAAAACAAATAAATTTCTTTTCATACTTTACTATAAAAATCAATAACTAACATTATTATTAATAGATTGATAAGATTAATTACAGGTCATTCTATATTTCCATTTTACCCAGTTACAAAGCAACCCCTTGAAAAAAATCAAACAAAAAAACCCCAAGAAATACTACGACACCAAGTTTATAATTCTTTATTTCATTTTCCAGCTCCGCCACGATTGCAAGCCCTCAGGAATCGCGACAACAGCGGTACAGGTTCCACCATAAGGTCCTACGCCCTTCAGCTGGCTGCCGACAAGACGACCACCTTCTCTCAGAACATCGACAATTTCATTCAATGCACGAAAGAGGGAAAAGAAGCGAGTCCGCACGTCGTCATGAGAAACATGCGACAATTCATGTCGGGCATGAAGAACTATCTCGTGAAACACGGGGAACGAGAGTTTGAGAAAGAAGTGGAGAAAGAACGGTTGAAACTTAAGGCGAACGAGTTTCTTAATTTGGACGCGATCCTGGAGGGTGTGATGATGGGCCTGGTCGTGAGACCGCTCAGGGAACACGTTTACAGATTGTTTGTGGAACATTACGCCACCACTGGTTCCTTGCAAACCCTCGTAGAGAGCATTCAGCACGCCCAAGGGAAACACATCCAGGACCTCGGTGTTCGAGTTAGTATCCGTTTACAATAATTTTCGGGCCACGTGCCAAGTATTGAAACGACACGATTATTGTTATGTGCCATAGGAGACGTTACGCTAAATTTAAATCAGCATATAAATATGGATAATATTGAAAACTGTCTATGTCGAGTGTAACTTTGGAGTTAGGGACTTTATTTATTAGGGAGTGGTTCATAGTTTTAAAGAATCAAGTGTTTATCATTGATTTTGAAGCATTGGTAATTGTACTACAAAAATGGTCTACATTAAAGAGTCTTTTTTATAATGAAATCTGAATAAGTAGAAATTCAAGTAATAGTTTATACTACTCCATAGAAAATAAAGTGGTTTATAGAGGGTTAATGTATTAAGTATCGTTGCAATTGAGTTTATACTAATAGAAAGTCTCTTCTTGTACAGCCAAAGATAATTCCCCCATCCGATTCGAGCCTGGAGAGGATTTTGAAGTACATCGACCGGTTACAAAAAGCGGACTCGCCCCTGGACAAATTGGAAAATCTGCTGGCAGCTATTTCGGCGATCTTCAATTCCGTAAGTTGCCGCTGTAATTTCTACATTTTACGACACTCTTTGTCGGCGACGGGGATTTCCTTAGTCTCTGTTACCTTCCAGGTAAAGCACGCCAACTCCGGCAGACACGTGACCGTCGGTGCGGACGATCTTCTACCCCTACTCGTTTGGGTTCTGGTTCGCGGTAAGGTCGTAGACGCCGAGGTAGAAGCTGAGTACATGTGGGGCCTCCTCCATCCGTCCCTTCTTACGGGAGAGGGGGGATATTACCTGACAACGCTCTCCAGCGCGGTTCACGTTTTGAAGACCTTCAAGTCCAGCCAGGGAACGATGTCCACTTTAAATGTTAGTGAAGGATCTACTGATCATTTTAAAGCGCAGCAAACTTTGTGCAGCACTTTGTACTGAAACTATTGGGCATATTTTATATCTATAATTTAAAACATCAGTATTTGTTGACAAATAAAAACCAAAGAATAAGATATACGTGTTATATAAATATTCATATTGTGTACCATCTCACAGAATGTTACATCGCAGGCAACAGTGTGTTGAAGTTGATGGGCAACTTAGAAACAGACATTTTATTTTATATACATTTAAATTGTATGTCAATGTACAAATTTAATGATAATATTTCCGTTACAGGGATGCGGAACGCCGGATTGTTCGTCTGTACTACGAATCTTAGTTCCAGACGAATTACATGGATCTTTAAACACGAGAACTCTTCCGGTGCGACCTAATATGAACACCAGAGAGATTTGCCGAATTCTTGCACACAAAATTAGGTGCACGAACCCACAGGATTATGGCTTGTTCAAATTGGTCCAAGGAGAAGGTACTTATACCAGTTTAATTACTATATAATCCTGAATATTTTCTGGCGAACTACATGTAGATGGAATATTTAAATTTGCATTAATTTGCTATTTACAGAAACCCTGCTCGGAGACCATGAATGCCCTCAAGAGCTCTCTCACTGCCTTTTCGCATATAAACGAATCGACGCCAAGATAGCCTGGCCAAAGACCAGTTCTTAATAGGTCTTAGTCGTTTCAGGATTATTTAGAATGACAGTTTCGGTTTTTAATGTGGACAAATCCAACGATTTCGTAACTCCTCGATCTTAATCCCTAGTTTCGTTGTTGAATATTTCCCTTCAATCTCATTCTTCTCCACGTATCCAGACTCATTTACAACATTTACGGTCATTTAGAGGTATTACTTGATTTATCACGTATGGAGTTCGAAAACAATCTCAAGCACGAATCATGATTATTAATTGTTAGGACTTTAACACTGCCAGTTATTGACAGCTTTCGAATGTATTCTGACAAAAACATTCTGAGATATCGTCGATGTTAATTAAAAAAAAGAAGAAGAAAAAAGAAAAGAAAACACGATTAAAATTTTAATTTAATCGGAGAAAATCCACGTACTTAAAAGCGACCAAAGCTTAATCAAAAGAAGCTAGATGTTTAACGTATTTATCTTCATCTTCGTTCCTATTGGTGACTCGTCAAATAATCGTATAAAATCGCGCGAGAATTATACTAGAACAATATTATTACATATCCAAACGATCGGAAGTCCTTATCTACCTTATCGTCACTTTTTTTTGGTCGCTTTTCTTTTCTATCTCCCAAAATCAAAAACCTAGCCTGCTGTTTCAAACGAAGCAAACGATAAACGGCGGCAATGTTTCCCAATTGGTTAGTGGACTTTAGTACATGATACGATTACAATATTAACATTCAGTCGGATTTAATTTACTGTCAAGCAGGTGCTAGGTCCGATCGAGTCAGCTGGATGCAACGTACCTTGCTCTATGCGATTAAATTTTATTGTTGTCGTTACTATTAGCGAGAAACGGTGAACAATGTTTCACCGAAAAGAAAAATATTCCCGCACGCACGTGTTCTACTTCGCAATTGGTATATACAATGTATTTAAAAGAAAATCGTATATTACTCAGTATTCAATATTTCGTAAACGTCTACAATAACGAAGCTACTAAGGAAGTTTTGTTGAACGAGCAGAATAGGATTCGAATCGAGAGAGCCGCGATAAAGGTAATCGATCTTCTATAGAGAATACAAAACGTGCTCGTTTATCCGCGAAACCGTAGTGTTTCGCTATAGACGCACCTTTCCCGCAACGAAAGCGATTATTAATTAATTCGAGAAATAATCGTAGATGTTCTCCGTACTCGAAGCCAATTTTGCAAAGAACCACTATACGTTTTCTATAATCGTAGGAGACTTCTTGATACAAATATTAGACTAGAGCACGAAAGACTAGTTTAGACTCTATTTTAAGTACTTTTTACGAGACGTGGCGAATTACTAGATAAGCAACCTGTACTTTAGACAAATTTCGTATATTTATTGGAAGTTGTATACATATTTTAATATCTATCGGACGTTTCTTTACGCGTGTTACTTCAGTTTCGGATCTGCTAGGCTGATTTGAGTACCAATTTAAAGGCTGTGGAATAATCTCAGTACGACCGAAAGTGTATTACTGTGGAAACGCAATATTTAAATAAAACGAACGAATCTTATAGGATATTATAAATATGTAGGTGAACGATGTTCGCAACATTCGGATGAAGATTTACATAAAAAAAAAGGAAATGGAACGAAAAGAAATATTTTACTACTTGAAGTTCGTACAAATCAGCCTTGCATTATTGTCTTACGATAGTACTCGGTATATGTAATATTAGCAATTTATAAATGTACATTTCTTATCGTACCTAATTTATTAAAAGCGTTTTTAATACCTGTATATCGTAATTATCCATTGCATAAACGTGCTTTCGATCCTTCTCTAATTAATATGATTAACTATAACGTTAATGCTTCTAATATGCTAGTCAAGCCGATACAAATCAGAAGTTTGTAAAAGTACGTTTAAGTGTAATTTCGTGATAGTTTTATCTGTTCAAAGGTATATCATTGATTATCATTACTCTCATCATTATTATTATTACTATTGTAACGTGTAACTCTATGCTCAATAAAGACTTTTCTATAATTCGAACAGTCGATAGAACAGTATAATCGATATGACTCGTTAATAACTTTATAGTAAAGTTTCAATATACTGCTAGTTTTCACGCTACTACAAAACAAAGTAGAACTAGTTTAACTATATTATAAAATCGATGAAAAAATAAGGTTTCTTTCCCAATAGATAATAAAATGTCATTTTTGTCCGAACAGTGCTTGAAATCGATATTTATAGAACATCACGGTCCTTTAATTATCTCATTACCATAAGAGCGCGCATTTGTGCCGTCTGGCTATTAAGATGACAATCAACTTAACAGGAACAGACCGTCGTTGGTTATTTATAGTTACAATTTGAATATTATTAATAAACTGGACAGTCTTATCAGCTTATCCTCTTTACAAGCTCTCGGCAACGTTTTTGATAACGATTTTTACAGAACGAACAAAGTCGTGAATCGTATAATAACACCGTTGAGTTATAGTGTGAACACTAACCCTCTGTGATGAACATAGATAATTTAACCCTCATTTTCTAAAGTTTAGAATCTAAACTTTATCTAAATGGTCTGTCTCGCCATCGTCGTCTCTCTTTTACAATTGAGTCTCTGAAAGCAAAAGAAAGTGTCTACCCATTCTTACGGAAATGAAACTGTCGTTTGTTAATGGATATACCTGCGCTGATGGAATACAACCTTTTTCGATACTACCTAAGACTAAGTTCACGGAACGACTGCGCAAAAATCGTACCTCAATAAACGGTTGTTACGCATTGTGGTGGGTATACCTGAAGTACTTTTCTTTGTCCTGCGATCCTGCCATTACGTATTCGGACTTCGAAGGTTGAACTCAAGGAGCGGAAAGCCCGCTAAAAGTATACTTTCATTCGATCGCTATTCGAATTGCATGAATTTTGAACAACTGCATATAATACTTTGTTATCTTTGTTTAATTTGTTCTTTTCCTTAAGTATTTTGCTATCTACAATCATAGACGAGGGATAGGATAGAGTCTATCTGATAGACCTTGCACTTAATGGGAGTGAACTGATGGGACCCAAGATCTGAATTACCGACGCGTTAAAATTTCAGTAGATTCAATTTCGAGAACTAACAAGAATGAATCGAAGCACAGACGAGAAATAGATATTTCCACAGACGAAACATTCTATATCTCGTTTATTATATTTCCTATTGGCACAGACGAGGTATTGAATAGAGTCTATTCAATATATGGCAATAGATGGCATAGACTCTATGCCATCTCTCGTCTGTGCTATTTGTAGTTTTTGATTTCAACAATGTTACTAGTAGTTACCTACTGAGATTCGCCACTTCACCGCCATTAGTAACTGAGGTAGGAAACTGTAGAAAGTTTGGTTCTCTCCGGATGACGTATTTAAAACGCCCTATTGGCATTCGATGCAATAAAAATGATCAAACAACAATTACAAGTGGAAATATTTATTATAAATCAAAACTTACATATTATTAAATAACAGTACTTGCACCTGAGAGCTACAATACCCCAAAAGCTTTGCTATTAATATAGTAAAGCAACAAACAGCTACTCTCAATGGTGAGTTGACATTAATCTTATCTTAAATTATTATATCACATCGTTCATTCTGCGGATATAAAATAGTTTGACCATATAAAATATACGTTCATCTGAAACCCTATTACGCGATAAGTAAAAGAAAAAAAATCAATAAAATTCGACGAATAGTAAAAAATTTATTAGCCTCAAGTAAAGAAAGTCCGTGGTATTTATTAAAACCGTAATGTAATAGAGCATTTAAAAATTTTAAATTTAAAACAACATAGTAAATATACATCTTATACATATGTATTACGTATAAATTAAATGTTACCAATAAACAAAGTACAATTTTTAATAATGAAATAATAGAAAGTAAAACGGGGAATATATTACGATACTGCGTATGAAACAACGGTCTTTAATTCGTTTGTACATAATATCTATTTCAAATTTCTACTTAAAACCTCGATTCTGGATCACCAAAATCGTTTTCTGAACACGCCAACTCATACCGGAAAGAAGCTGATTTTATTAATGGACTTTATCTGACCTAAGAGAGAATGATATATTTCCGAAATAATTTCGGAATATAATTCTAGGCCTTCAAGCTCCCAGGCGCAGAATATGCGTGTATCATAAATGCATGATTTAGGATAATGACAGCACCCATGAAAATGAAAAAAAAACGTGTATTATACGGTGAAAAATACGAATAAAGAGACAAAACAAAGTTCTATCGATAGACGCAGGACTAAACGATTTTGTGGCAATCAGAAAATCTCGAATAAAAATCCCGCTCCGACTCATACATAGAAATTGCACAAAATAAAAGTGAATAGTTTCCATTATAATTAAAAACAATATTCCATCATACACAAAAACACATTCAAGGTATGATGCTGAATCTTTTGAACTAGGCCAGTCCAAAGTAATTATGCTAAATATTTCTCCTCAGTGCTGATATTTTGAATGGAGTATGTTCTATGATATTAAGGAACGGCAACCTTTTTTTAAATAATTACAGGGACCTTGTCGTTGAATGATACTGTATGGACGACCGATGATTTTTTGATATTTTGAAAATCTTAAGTCTACGTACATGTGGACTCGACTAATTCAAACGATTATTCTGTTTCGCTGTAACTGTCCACCGATTAAACAATTTCAGACTTGATAAATAGTTTGCATTCACAGCCGGTTATAACGATCTTGGATTAAAAGCATGTGCTATACCGCGGTACGAATGTGATCGATATATAAAAAAGAAACAAACGTTCTTGTTTTACTTTCTAATCAAAATAGTACGCGGAATATTGTGGTGACAAACACTGCTTTTGAAATAATTTATAATAAACATACTGGAAACTTTTCGACTAATCGCGATACTATAATACATGTCCATGCTTGTACTAGTACTTTCCTTCGATAAATTGAACATAGAAATAAATTAAATATTGCGAATATATAAGTATATATAAGTACTTAGGTTTACGATTATAGATGTTACAGTGAAATCAACGTCGCTGGCAGATTGGGTTTTTCTACGACTATATGTATGTCTCATATCCCGTTACTCGTTCAAAACATGATTCAGATAGAAAAGGAAACCGAAACTAAAGAATCCCTCGTTTCATTCTAGCATATACACTTGCTAGTATTTTAATAATGATGATGGTATGTATACTCGCGTTATTCTATCGTGCACAGTGTAAGAATACATTTAATGCTAAGCGACATACAAACATTCCCTAAGGTAATGTATCGTTTGATATTCGACCAAATCTAGCTTATGGAATGATTATACATTGTCACATGTAGATCGTGTATGTACACACCCGTTCATATAAGTCATGGCACACACGCAAATTCGGATTAAGGACGATTGAAACTTATGATGATTTGAATAAAACTGCTCTTTGCTGTATTCAATTTAGATTTCAAATTCCTACAGCTTGAAATTTTTGGCGGCCATAAATTTCTGCGTTTTGGACCTTGTGGCGCCCATAAATTTCTGAATCATCGAACTTTTGACACTCGAAACTTTCCACGCGTTCGATCTTCTCTACGCTTGAAAATTTCAAGTATCGAATGATGCGCGGGAGAAACATAAATAGAAAATCGCAGTTTTATTTAAATGTGACTCAAGTATCAGTTTCACCATAAAAGAAATGTTGTTAAGCTGCCATTGAATGTGTACGTGTCTCATGACTTGTCGAAGGCGGCGTATATTTAACGAAAAGATATGTAAATATGTATAGACTATTCGAGATGTATGCAAGTGACACGTCTGAAACTGTTAATCACTCTGTATGATGCAAAGTTTGAATACATCGCGGTATTTAGGTCAATACATTTTCAAATTTCTGTCTCGTTTACGTTATGCGAAATAATGAAAACGCAAATATACATGCAGTTCGCTTGGATTTTGATTAGGATATATATTCGAAGCAGAATAGACCAATTCGCCTTGCAACTCCTATTCCAATTGTCAGTCGCTAGTACAAAGCTGTTATGTCCGAATCAAATGAGCAACGTGAGTACTTCAAATAGTGCGCCTTATTGAAAGCAGTTGGAATGTGCTGTATACGTTAAACGATCCAACATAACGGACGTCAGTCAATTGTTTTAACGAAACAATGCAGAGTCCTTTTCATCCAATATCATCGTTTCACGTATAGTTTCGATATTTCTTACATAGTATCCTTTATTGCGCACGAACGAAATACTTCTTGTCCTGAAACAGAAGGAGAAATCTTTCTAAAGCAGCCTCTCAAACAATGTAATACGACCTCGTGTCTTTAATTTACTTCTCGAATGAAAGAGTGATGCAACACACGAATAAGGATAAAAGAAGTCGAGATAATTGATCTGTAATACTATAAAACCAAAGTGAGAGGACTAAATTCATATATAATACACAATTTACAAATATTCCATTAAAGACACAAGATCACTCGAAATTTATGTATATATTATAGCTGGAAAAAGCACACGATATTAAACAGGCTAATTGATGTATACTGGTGTAATGGCAAGCAAGAACTATGTAAAAAGTCAACATAACACGAATAAGATCCATTACTGCTTACAAAGGTAGATTTCTATATACAAGCAAAAGGTTAAATTATCCCATGCTAACTACACTTCGTATTAATAGCAGTAATCAATCAGTCATTATTGCTAAACATGGTAATAATTTAATATGGTCCGTATTTACTAAATATATTTTGAAAAAAAATGGTCCGCACTCCGACATCTAAGAAAAAAAGGAAATAAAGAGCAAGTCATACAATGGTAGCCAGTTTTGGTACGTAATCGGAAAATGGTAAATATTTTACAAATCTACGAATACGCACCTGCCACTGAAAATTTGATATTTGTCCGATCGTTGTCCAGACGAAATGTACTCCGATGTCATCTGTACCTAAGCCCCGGCCCGCAGTACTCAAATCAAAGCGAAACAAAACGACAACGCAGATTTCCAGAAAAAAACGATTTAACAGTGGTGGTTAAACACAAATGCGTGCGAGGAAAATTAATGCAAAAATTGTTATATAGTGATACACATTCTGTTTTACACAAAGAAAACATTTTTCTACGCGACCAAATTACAAAAACACAGTCACAAAATATATGAGAATTCGATTCGAATCACTGAAAGAAGATAAAACGCAGAATATCCTGTACAACTTTCCTATACGCAAAATGTTCGGTACACCGCTCCATCGTTACAAAGTAGTGAGTAATTGTCTAATAACTAGAGAAGTATTCGGTTAGAAAATAATTTATTCGTTCCATTATTCAAATCTCAAGGCACTACTTATATATTAGATGTCAGTTTGTAATTACTGGTTTAATGTCAAACATTACCATGTATTTAATAATATAACAATTTTATTTGATCTAAATAGGAGTTCGAAGTATCGTTTATAACGCATAAGAATTGTATGATGTTTGAAACTGGATATAAGGTGCCTCGAATAACAAACATTTAACAAATGTACCATTCTACGTACGCTCTTGAGATCTTTGTAAAAATACGATCCAAACGTATCTTCAGCTTCATTTGTCACACAAATAACGATCGTAAGAAAAATAAATAGTGTCGATTGCACAAATAATATTCGATCCTTAGAAATACATTAATACTCTGAAAACGAAATGATAATTGTAAAATCAATTTCGAGACACCCCACATCGTAAAATAGGACACAATCAATGTAACCCTAAGCCAGATAAAACTTTAAGAATGTAAAATAATGATATTACAAAGACAGAATAATTATTACAAACTTTTGATGACATGTACAATGTCAGTCACCACGAGCATTGAGAAAACTGTATGTATATCAAATTAAAATCAGAACAGACTGTATGAAAATACCGTAAAACATCTGTTACAGAGAATAATGTATTTTCTTCACTTGTTGGCAACCTGTTTATCATTAACAGTGTGTATTAATCCTCTCTACACATCAACTGTTACTTTTAAATATCACCTTTGCAAATCTATACTGAACTATATAGTTAAGCAAAGCTGCTGCTAGGATTGGCTATTTTCATTCGTGTGCGTACTTTCACAGTGTTTTGGCTTAAGAAAACTGTTAGAATAAAATTTAACATTTACTTTCAAACTCGCCGAGTATCAAAGTTTCATTGATACTTTCATTGTTTCTTCTCTTAGCCAATAGTAACACGTGAAACGATTGACTGTAATTTCATTTATGAAAATTATTATCTCTGGAAGCATAATTTATTCTAATCGCTTTCTATATGGCTGTGTATAGTACAAGCGTAAAAAGTTTCAATAGTCATACTCATTACAGATAAATAATGCAAAGTGAAGAAAAAAATGCTCCGTATTAAGCACCTCCATATCGCATTGTCAATCTCTTAAAAATATCAAATACAAATATCTCCGACTTTTCATTTAAAAAATTAACCAAAGGACATTATTATCACAGCTTACAAGTGGAAGTAATTTATAAGGCTGTACTTTTCTACGCAGTACTCTCCTGAAACGTTAATGGAAACTGCAACGAACGTGATTGAAGTAAGTGTAATGTAGTAAAGAATGTGCAAAAAATGGTGTGCTGTCGTCACTCAAATGATTTATCAGTTCATTTGTGTTGTGACGTGGAAGTTTGGAAGCTGGCATTATCATTGATTTTATTAGTGATATCTGGCTGCAAAAATAGTTTCAAATGCCCAAAATTGCAAGGCCCACTCCTAAGACCAGCTATACATTCCTATAAATGCTCGCAGTTAGGAGAAAATACTAAAGATATTTCGCATGGTCGTAATATTCCTCAGCATTTGGGTTACACCATCATGAATTTACGACAGATACCTAATGTAATGTTCTTTTTATCGTCGTATTTCAAATATGCACTCGTTCTAAGAGTACCTTCAGCGACGTACTGAAAATCTTTATGTAACCGGACATAATTGAACGAGAGGCAATACTACAGACGAAAAATATCCTACGTGGAAGAGTGAATCCCGAAAGCTTGAAAGATCTTGTTTTTAAAACCGGGTTTGTTAGGACTAGCGTCGTGGTGGCCAGACTGTCCTTCATGTAGCGCCCTTTGTACCAACGGCAGCGAGCCCTGTGATTGTGTGTTGTATCGCCAATTCGTCAGAACGGGCCGGATAACGAAAAAAGAACAAAAAGAAAGAAGAAAAGGATAGTAGACGACTAATCGTGTGCTACGACATGCAGTGCGACTAATATTTATTGTTATTTCTGACACAACTTACCTCGTCGTGTTGTTCGTGCTCGCTGTTCGCTAAACTGGATCGAGAGCCACGTCTCGTCGATCCTTTTTCATCTCCTAAAATCAGGGCGACTTTTCCTTGTTTCACGAACTCCAGTGTCAGCTTCAAAGAATAAGATAATGTAATAAAAAATCATTCTAATTACATAAATAATAGAATGTCAAATGCTTGTATTATCTACCACTAAAAAATATAAGACATTGCAATCTAATTTACTTATTACTTACAAAAGGGAAGCACAAACGTATTTCATTTCATTTTATCACTTATATACATGTACTACAAATCTACTGTGACTGAAAAACAAACGGAATAGTCATTATGCTTACTTCTCTCCGTGACCTCATAGCACAATCTTCCAAAGTTTCTGCTGCCTCATATTTTCCTTGTCTTCGATACAGTGCACCAAGATTTTTAAGAGTTGTGGTAACTGTAGGCGAATCTACTTTAGCAGCTTTGTGCCAGCCTCCATATTCTCCGTATGGAGCATTCTCTTTATTTCTATGTTTATTTTCCTCTCTTTCTTCTGCAACCTGAAATCAATATGTTTCCTTGGTTTATACGAAAAAGTAATGAACTGACAAAACCAAATGAATAAAGTGGATGTGTTTGTACCTGCCAAATTGGTTTATTATCACCGGCAATAGCACCAAATTCCTTTTCATGTGCTCTAGTTAGGACTTGTTTGTACAGAACTTCTGCATCTTTATACTTTCCCTGTTTTAAATAGCAAGACGCAAGATTATTTTTCGTTTTTGCAACATTGGGATCATCTGGTCCAAGTTTAGCTTCATAAATTTCAAGTGCCCTTTGGTAATAACGTTCAACTTCTTCGTATTTGCCTTGATTCTGGCACAGTAATGCTAAATTGTTCAATTGTTTTGCAACATCTGGGTGATCACCTCCAAGTACTTTCTCACGAATATCAAGAGCTCGTTTACACAGTGGTTCCGCTTCTTTGTATTTGCCTCGTTTTCCGTACAGTACTGCTAAATTATTTAATGTAGCTGCTACTGCAGGGTGATTTTCGCCAAGTGTCTTTTCACGAATGGCTAAAGCATCATTTAAGAGATTAGCCGCTTCCTTGTATTTGTTTTGATCTCTGTATACTAAAGCAAGGATGTTTAACATTGTGGCAACATCAGGATGATCATGACCAGAGGTTTTCTCCAAATCCTCTAATGCCTGTCTACAAAGAGGTACAGCTACTTCATAGCGTCCTTGACTTGCATACTGTATAACCAGATTGTGCAGCGTACGTAAACGCGCAGGTATTTCATATCCAGCATTAACTTGTTGTGCAAATTGTGAGGGTGGTGTTGGCGATATCGCTGTAATGTAAAGGCCAAACTTTGCAAAAAATTGATCTTCGTCAGTAAGTTAAGTCTGTGTGAATGTAAATCTTTACTGTAACATCAATTAATATAAAAAAAACTATTTATCTTTTTACATTGATGTACAAAGATAAACCAAAGTAAATAGTTCCAGTAAAATCCTAATGTGTCTTCCATTCGCACAAACCTAATAGGACAAATTCAAGCACCAGTGATACTTGAAAATAGAAGTAAAAGGTTAACATACACTTACTATTTCGGTCGTCAGCATCATCATCAGGGAAAAGATCAACCACAGGATCATCTTTTGGTCTGTCTTTAGCATTTTCATGATCAACAGGAGGATCTGGATCATATTGTTTCATACTAGCCATAAACTCCCAATGCTTTTTCTCTTCTTCTAGTTGTGCTACCTAATAGCATTGAAAGTTGATATACTCTTCTTCTAATATACTTTTACTTTTACAACTTTAAAACAAATTACTTACTGCTTGATCACTTGCTTGAAGTTTCTGTTGCGTTCCAGCTAACTCATCCCTTAACCAAGCATTTTCTTGACACAGCCTTCTAACCTGCGTTCTAAGTTTTTGTTTCTCAGCCTCAACCATTTGTAAGTGGCTAGCAAGTGCCATCATAACTTGAGCCTCTTCAAGGCCCAGTTCTATCATTTCGATATTTCTTGATAGCAGGCTTGCCTTATCCCTTGCGGCTGGTGCATCTTGAGACTGCAACCCCTGTAAAAGACCTCCGTGTTCTACACGGAGGGCTTCTAAACCCTGGGCCACAGTCCGGGCACCAACCACAATTTCTTCCTGCGTCATGGCCGTCATTCTACCAATGGTTTCTATTTTTTTGCTACAAATAAAAAGAAAAGAATATATAAAAATGAAAACTTAAACATAAAAAGTATATAAAACCTACATATTATCTGACAAAATATCAAATGTATATAATGATATACAATATTTTTAATAAATACTATAATGAAATTTTATTTTATATTACGAAACGTAACGAAAACAGAGCGCTATATAATATTATATAAAAATCTTATGTTAAATATCTAATTATTGCATTTTGGATTAACGATACGCGATACATTTGCGCAATGACATTTACGATCGCAATCAAGGTAAAGCACGCAAAAAATGTAAAAATAGAGGTAAATGGTATTTGGAACGACTTGCTTTACACGTCAATAATTAACCGCAATCAAAAATAGGCATCGTGAAGTATTTCAGTCGGTGCAAGCAGAACGTATCCGGCATTCGCACGTAAAGAGAAGGACGTTCCCCATTCGAATGCAGATGGAACTCCATATTTACGAAAAATCTGTATGCGATACGGTCGGCATCATTTAGTCAGTAGAGACAACTATTGTCGCGATGTGTCTAGAAATCGCTAAAACCAATTATACTCAAATTAATCTGAACAGAAACTTACCCCATGTCAGGGCCACGTTAAACCCACAGAAATCAATGGCTCAATACTTCCGCGCAAGCGCAACTACCAGGGCGCTTCTTTCTTATGCGACAGAATCTACGTATATAGATATACAGTACGACGAGAAATTTTGAGAGAAAAAAGATAGATCCGCGACGTAACTTGTAATCGATAAGAATGCCCAGAAACGCGACCATGAAAAGACAGAAAAATTATTGACGCTACCAGGCGAGGTCAGGTTTTCAGGGTTCCACACCTGTAAACCTTGACCTCGTGCAATCGTCCTTCCAAACATGCCTTGACCTCGCGATTCTGTCTGGAATGTCATCGTTTAACGACTGAGCACGAAGGAGAAAGGTTTCGTGTCTGATATTAAGGAATTATAATGTTACACATTCATTTTCCATAGTAGAGTTTTCCATCCGAAAATGTACCAATACTCTTATGCAAATACGAATGTATAAGTCCAGGTGTTACGCAGAAATTGACTTCATGGAGGAGTCAATAAGGAAGTACGTAAAAGGGGTATGAAAATCTGACAGACTGGTGCATCGATTTTTCGCAGAAACTGCATAGTGAAATATCTGCGGCGAAAGTGCTCACAGCTGACAGAATGCACGAACGCATGCAACGAAATTTCATGCTACATAATTCTTTTAACGGCGCTGTAATACGCGTTCCATTTTATTAAAAGACCTGCTCGCATTTCCTATGCATGCAGTTGTCAGCAATTAATCATTCAAACAATCATTAATTTGATGGTTTACTGGGGACAGAAAATGGAGGAAATAATCGTATGCTCAAAGAAAATGCATAATGTATTATTATGCTAATGAAAGAATACGATGATAAAGAAAGAAAAAGTTGTGATGGAATATAATGAGAATTCGTAAGTAGGAAATCTACTCACATTCTATAAGCGTTCAGCGTTTTTGACATATCTGTTCTACCCATCGGTAATGCTGGATTCTGTGAAACCTACCTATTTTGTAAAAAAAATTTGACTTTCTACTATATCGATCTGTCTGCCGTTCTCCTGTATGCAGTCGCGAACGTATTGTCACTATCAGTCAGTCGAATGCGTCGTAAAAAAGTCATCTATGCCGTCGCGTTCGTACAAAAATATAATCTGTATATACACTAAGTTCGTATCCCGTATAATACGATCTCTACGGGGGGTACCTTGCAGAGTCACGTTTAATTCTTTACTGAGGGGTTACGTTTGGCTTCGCACCCTCTGCACAAAGAGGGTGGAAGATTGCGCATGCGCCTGACATTCATAGGTGCTTCTGTGCAGCACGAAATATGTGCATGGTCACCGAGGGCCAGTAGGTACTATACGATGGAATGAATGATGGGTTTCTGCATAAAAAAGTAACGCGTTTATCCGTTACCCCAGTCGTACGGAAATAAGCGTTAGTCGGTCACTAGGAATAACCTGAGGGTGCGTAAGGGTGCGATGAATGAAACACTTGAAAGGGTGACACTTGCGTCTATGACACTTAACGGACTAACTTTCCCTAAACAAGAAAACTCACTTTGTTACGTAGTATATCAGTAGGTGTAGAAGTATTTGAAACTTTAAAACGTAAAGTTTTTCAATTCGGAAGATATAATTAGATCAACATTATTGTTCTTTCCGGAAAACTAATATAGTATATACAACTACAGCTTTTTGATTACAACTTATGGAATCTCTCGTAGGAAAAAATGCACATAGACTGTTTTCGCAATCTTTTGCTACGAGGGGTCTAGTGACTGGTATCCGATGACTCACGCCATGACGACAGAACATTGGAAGTAATATGCCATGTGCGCTCACTCGTAGATCGGTATACATACAACGCACACAGTATATAAAATAGCTTTCTCAAATTTAATTCGGCAAATTTCTCGATGAAGAGAGCGCAACGATGCTAATCAACATAAGAGAATGATCGCGATTAAATGTTATTTTATGCAAAATCGCGGGATAAGTATGTGAAATAGATACAGTAATGTTAAAAATGATTTGTAAAGAAACTGTGTCTCTCCAATGAGTAACCGGTACTCTTTGTTATAACATTTGACATTGTCAAAGTCATTAATTAAAAAATATATTCGCAATATTTATGTAACTAAACGATTTCACAACGATAACCATTCCTGAAGAGACGTGCGTAATTTTTCGAATAAAAGAATCACACCAATATGAAGAAATGGGATAATAATTACCTGAATATGTACCATTTAAAAGTAAAAGTAGCATTTTTCTAAAAGAGAGTTATAGAAATTATAGTACTGCCTGACTGAACGTATTTATAAAACGTCGTAAATAGCATTGATTCTTCAGAGCAGCAATGAAAATATGTTTGAAATGAAAGAGAAGCGTTACCTTATTTTAACTTTCGCCAATTATAGTATGAATACGAGGCAAAGATAGAAATGCATTTAGAAAACTTCAAAGTTGCATAAACCGGTCGGTATCTCTGTTTATGGAAAAACGGTATCGTATTTTCGCACATAAAGGGGTCAACGACAGCCTGGACAGATGCCGTGAATTTTTTAGCCTGTAAGATGGTGTGACAGCACGAAACAATGAAGTTCTAAATTTGTGAGAGGTACCGGTAGAAACACTGATTAAGATTAGTATCGTGTGACCAGCTCATACGCGTCTCGAGTTTCATTTCGGTACATGGATCATCAGAACAGTTAATAAAACTGTGAAATATTATTTAGAAACTTTATAACATAAAGCATTTGCAAATCACAGTAAAAAAAAATGAAAATTGACGAACGGTAATTACATTTTACACAAATGTATTTTCGTAATTCCGAAGAGGTTATGTACACATATCACGAATTATTCAGAACGTCATAAATCAATTGATTGAAACTTTTATCCTATACTTTCGAGAACAATTACGAAATGGGTTTATCAATTTCCAGTTTCTAATGCCAAATCAATATATCATCGTTGTTTTAAATAAGAAGAAACGCTAGCAAGGGATGGAACGTCCATTTAATCCTTCGCTTATCTTTCACTACGTAATTAATCACCGCTTATCTGTCTATATTTATGTAACGTTTTATAATAAATAATAATGAAAATCTAATACTCTGAAAGGGGTTTCTTTGTAATCAAAATTTTGCGTCTTTAACGGTTTCGTTGTAAACGTGACCGAGAGCGTCCCTTTCTAAATGCAATAATTATTATCGCCAGAATCGTCATGGTCTCTGGTTTTCTGTCATGGTTCCACGGAACCTCACGGAAATGAATTAAAACGATTTACTTCCGGCTACACCTGCCTGTCAAAGGCGTGGCGGTTTAAAGTTCAATAAATAAATTGTTGCAACCGATAACTAGTCTAGGAAAACAATTAGAAGCTAACCAACTTACTCGTAAGAACGGTCCATGCAGGAATCCTTCTTTCTTCAGTGTACCATCCCACCTTTCCGAAGAAACACACGATTTCCCGATGCGAATATTCGACTCGAATCTTTTACAGAGCTTTCCTGAAATAGTGAAGTATTTCTCGAGTTCAGGATGTTTGATATTCTGTCATCGGTTCCGCGATTCGAACGAACAATATACTGCCAGCGGTAACGTCGACAAGAATATTTCGCCCGCTGGCCACTGACGTAAACTTATCGTAACGGTATCCTTGAAACGCGGTACAATAATTACCAAATTCTCATCCAAGAGTCGTCTAAGACGGTGCTGGAATACGCGAGAAAAGAATCATGGAAATTTGTCTCGGTACGATTCGTAGAACGATGACAGACTAAGATGGCGAGAATCGTGGAAGTTAATAGGAGAACGACAATCACATATTTCACGTCTCTGGTCCAAAGCAAATGAGCACTAAAAGTAACTACCACTTCCGTGATAATGCGTATTTCCACTGAATTGTGCACGGGTTGAGAAAATATGTTTCCAAATGGAAACAAATCGATGGGAAGTCTTAAGATTGTAACACTGCCGTCAGCCGATCGTAAAAACGCGACTAGAGCGACTGGAGCGACTCTATGCGATCGCAGCGCCAGTAACCGGAATCTGGTGAAACTTAAGTCAGTTTCCACAAAGCGACGATTGTCCTTCAATTTCATTATTACAAGAAGCAATTGGTCCAGATCCTTGATTACCTGTGTAAATAAATTAGTCCATTTCGAAAGTAAATACATGTCCTTTTTAATATTCAGTAGATACTGACATTTTTTGTTCCTTTCAAACGTCTAACAAATTAAGGAATAAAATATGATTTAGAAAAAATTATACGACAAATTGTAGGTTTTATACGAAGAACTAGATGTAAATATCATTGCGATAAACCATATTTATTTGAATTATTATTATTTGAATAGTAAATAGATACAATAGAGAACGCTTTTAGCAGGCCAACTTCCCAGTAACGGTGGAGAACTATGAATATCTTTTTTTTTCTAAACGAGACGCATATCCAGATATATAAGCGCATGAATTGTTTAAAAATCTTTGAATAATTAGGAATAATGATATAGGTAATTGGTAATCATCTTCTTAAAAACAATTAAAAGTATTACCATACAGATAAATGTTGCTAAACTTGGAAACAGTTAAAATTTCCATGCATGTAATAGCATTGTAATCGCTCCTTGGCCTAAAGTAACAAAATGCTATGTATAATCAGAGATTGCATTGCGACTCTTTGTATCGTAGGGGAAATAATTATTGTTAGTCATTATTTCTCGGACATAGTTTTCTTTTTCATTTCCGTTATCATGTCCGACTACTGAGCATGTTTTATCTTTAAATGGCATCGATATCAAAATCATCTTCATCATCGGAGTCATTTGCAACAGGCTTCTGAACAGGTGGGGGCTGTTGTTGTTGCTTAAGCGATTGTTTGGCTCTATCATCATACTCAATCTACGAAAAAGTAAGAGACATTACATTTTATATTCACATCGCCTAATTATTTGCTAGTACTCTAAGATTGTCTTATGTGAAACGACATGTTTACCTCTAAGTCATCATCTTCGTCATCGGACTCGGATTCTTCTTCTTCTGCTTCTTTTAGCCAAGTTAAGAATGGCGCAGCTTTATCGTGAATTTCTTGAGATAAATCTTTTGATACGTATTTCTTACTGACTTTGCTTGACCATTCAAATAAAGCCTTTTCTTCCAGAATATCAGCATCATAAAAGAGCTAAAAGTAATATTATTCAATTAATTCCTGTATATACGTATGGTAATCATTGTTAAATAATTTCCTCGCCTGATCTTACCTTTAAGATACCAGGTACTTTTGGCATCAAAGCATCTTTATGCAGGGCTATCACTTGTTCGATTCCTCTAATTAAATATTTTTGTGCTTTAATGTCATCATGAGTAAAACGAAGCAGAAGTACTCGATACTTTTTGGCTTGAGCAGCAATAGAATGATCGAACAATAATTCGGCCAAAATCAACGGGGCCTTAGTCTTAATTTCCAGACGTTCAGCCTCTGCCACCAGTTCTTTATGGTTATCCAATTGCCCAGCGTCGCGACGACATTTTACTAATTTATAAAACATGTCCATTCTCTCTTTTTCAGTCTTTTCGAGATCATCGCTGATGGTCATCCCCTTTGCGCCATCCGTTAAATCTTGGAGACGAGCTCTAACTGCTTCCTCGGATACATCGACTGCCCAATTATCATAATCTCCATCGTCATCCGCAATCTTTTGAGGAGCCTCCACCACGATGTCAGTAGTACTAGTATCGTTTTCCGGAGAACCAGAACGATCACCATTAGCAGTAGTAGTAGTAGTGGTAGTAGTGTCACCATTTGCGCGTTTCGAACGCTTTCCGCGTTTTCCTTCGGTAAGAGAACTGCCTTGAACCGCTGGGTTTAAACTTGGTGGATTCTTCAGAATGTAAGTGTTTAACTTGTGATTGCTTTCCAATAAACCATGGTAACCGCAAGCTTTGCATCCCTGCGAAATAGTTCCCTTTTTCGCACTGACGATCAGTTCGGTTTCGGGATTATCACACGCTGGGCACAAAACGTATTTTCGAATGAATCCATCAAGTAGATCCTGTAATTTAGTAGCATCGTGGGAACCATTGACGATAAATCTTTCGTTTTTGAAATCGAATTGAGTTTGTGCACCAAGTTCGCAGCCAAAATACTTTGTCGGATAAGTAGCCGGTCTTCCTATAGCTTTAGCAACGTCAACCATATTCACAATAACGGTTTTTATGCCATTGCCTTTACCCTCGACTTTGGCTTGAATTCGGGGCATTTTATAGCGGTAAAATGCATCGCTGACATTACGGTTAACGTTAACACTCCCCATGGTGATAAATATTTCCGCCTTTTGCTCCTTGCAAGCTTAATGTCTCCGCCGAATGATAACAACTTCTGACGAGACGTCGTTGTGAATGCGTTGGTGAATCGTATTGAGAATGACGCTCAAGCAGCGTTTTATACGTGCGCTTTTGATCCTCTGCCTGTTTCTTCTAGTTCAGGTAGGTAACGTCTTCGTCCGCGTCCTTCTAGTTCTACTTTCCACGTTTCCCAGCGGCAGTTTGATTGCTGTGGAGCGACGTTGCCAGGCAATGGCTACCCGATGGTAGCTCGTAACGTGTCGAGTCAGGGTGATTTTCGGTGTCCGCGGTATGGTATGCCGCTCTACCCGCTGACGTCAGTCACGTTTCTCTGAACGGCTGTAGCTTCCGATGCCTATTACTGTAAAAATCAAATACTTAGTTCTCGATATAAGATCACGATGTATCATTGTAAGAAGTTCGAATGATACGAACCTGGAAAATTTTGAGGTCCTGTGCTTAGGCAGGACCAGATGATTTAGAAATCGTTGGGTGGTATCTTGATGCAGATATTGCCTCGGTTTGGTGGGCAGAGGGGGGTAGTCTTCAATGATCATACACGCTGCCTGTCCGTTGCTTGTGCCCCTAAGAAAGCCTGGGTACCAGGTTGGTGTGGTTAATTCACAATTTGCTCGTAATAAACGGTTGTACCGAGCAAAGGAGATGATGTTGCCGTTTATAAATCGCTTGGACAATGTCCTACTACCGCCGCCTTTGCTGTACACCGATCCTTTCCCTCTGGATGATATCCTGGATGTTTCTGTAAAAATAAAAACTATAATTACTTTTCACCCTCGTCACTTATGTAGACGCGCTAAAAATATCCCGTTGGTTTTCAATATAATCTTTCTGTCTATTATACGCAATTACTTTTTACTAGCAATCACAGGTACATGATTTTATTCTGTGATTGGAAAAAAATATATTATTTAATTAAATAATATTCTCTCAGTGGCGATTTATGATCAACGAACAAACCTATACTCAGCTTTCCAGATCATCGCAAACTTGAACGACCAGATCTTTTAAAAACATCACGGGTTACTCTATTTTGAAATAAGGAAGGAAGCAGACTTTTGGTCAGCTTTTCTGTCCATTCGCATAAAAGCGATGATTCGAGAAAGTCCAAATACGTGTTTAGTCAGCTCTATTAAGCGAAGGCCTGCTAAAAGTGCTCACGGAGTAGACCATCGGAGATGATTTTTACCAGCGTTTTTCTACATAATCATACGGTTCGACCATTTGTCCGCTGTTCGCCTTTTTCGTTGGTATTAATTGTTCTTAAATTTTGGTGAGGTACAGTTATATGTTTCCAGTGTGCAATTCATTTATCTCGGCTATTAACGATCATCTAGACGATGTTTGGATAGAATGGACCATACCAAGATCATGATAGCGAAAATCACACGTGAACGTGCTTGGTTAGAAAATGCTCTAAACTGTCGAATAAAGCAGCAGTCATGGAGCCACGAAGATTCTTACTGAACGTCATTATCCTAAAATAGAACAAATGAATCTGTGACAAATGACGGTAAGAATACCGCATCGAACCGCCCCATCCTTGAATCCTTGAATTAGTCTCGCATTCTCCAAAGTTTAAACATCAACCTATTTTAAATATCGTTGCACAAATATGTAAAATTTGAGTATATAATTTTTATTCAATTTATTACGAACTGGGGAGTCACTAATATATGTGACAAAATGAAGATTTAGATTAATGTTCATAGACCGTGTATGTCATTAAACATGAAGGTGTATGCTATTCAAACACAAACTGAAATACTACTAATTAATCCAGACAATTTTCCTATCGCATAATCCGATCAAACATATATTCTAAAGTGACTAATTACGTACATATGTACTATATCTACACAGCACGTAGACTTTTATATCATTCCATGTTTTCTCATATTTCCCATACGACCACAGTTTTTCGGAAACAATCTGAACACGAACGTTTATAGAAGTTTCGTTACCGTAAACTTTCTATTATTACGGTAGCATCGTGTTAGCTGTTAAGATTATAAAAGACATCCGACTCGTGTCTTCTGTATGTTGTCTTTTATGATCGTTTACTGGGACACGAACGCTTAGAACCGAAAAACAAGAAGCCGACGAAAAACAATTGTTGTGGTCGCGGACTATCCGCACCTAGGCACACTAATTCCCGACACGAAGCCAGACAGGCTTTGCGACGCTCTGAACACACTTCCGGTTACGTACGTTGAATGTAAAGCGCAAACAGAAAAGTGATATCTCTGTCGGTGAATCTTCTGATGCCATTGTACGTACTAGCAAGCACCGACGACGTTCGCGAATAGCGTAAAAGTCAGGAAATGCCGATATTTTTTTAACGCAGCAGATAATCCGGTCTTCAATGAAAAAGAAAGTGGCATCTTTATATCTTACGTTTCCTGGAAAATTATGTATACATAAATATTTATAACATTGCTGATATCCGTATTCGAAATGAGTCAACGTGTTGGATTGCGAAATAAAACATCTCGGTTAAATCATTTTATAAATTTCCGAAGACAGCGCCAGACATTTACTACCACTATTAGACGAATAATTATTATAATCAAATATGTAGTTAAATATATTTTGTACGGATTGTATCGAACTGGGCGCGGTTGCATTGGTTTCGACAGGTCGATGTAATCCTATTATGTAAAAACAGAGCATAATCTGGCTTCGAACAATACGGTGACATAATATTCACCTCGTGTCACTATAGGTGAACCGTGTAAATTCAACTAGTGATCAAGAGCATTACACTACGTCTTTAAACGAAGGATAAACGGTTTCAATAATTATAAAAGGATTAAAGACATAATATTTGGTTTAAATTTTAGCTAACAGTAGTAGATAACATGTAAAAATTATATAAGAGTGATACGTATCAAACGATCGTATGACCAACTCTAATTACGAGTATGTAATCAGAGCACAATGCCCGTCCATAATTTCATCTGCATTAATCATGCACCGGTATAAATCCTATAATTATGTATCAATACGGTAACAAGTACTAAAGACTCTTTTTCCATCATTTACGTAAATTATTATTCCGTAGAGTGTAAAATTTTGTATGCCAATAAAAGGTTATCTTCAAAACATTCCTTATACAGTTATTATTTAGCGGACGATGAATCAATCGTGTAGCACAAGAACGAGGAAATATACTCTTTATCACAGGCAAACAATCGCGAAGTTTTCCAGCAAGCTACACGTTTTCTAGCACGTATGACGAAGAACTATAACGCGAAACCAACACATGTGCGTAAACAAAGAACAATGAATTTTTTACCCCATAAAGAATACCCTACGAGCATATTACGTTTATCCGCTTTCTCGACCTGCACCGCTTCAGAAATTATTTATTCCCCCGGCTTATCACCCAGCCAAGCAAAAGCCTCCGATCGACTCGATACAGTAAAAGTGTTTGTGGCGGCTGAAGGGCTTTTTCCGTTTTCATACATTTTTCTTCGCGTACAAACAACGGTATTGGAAAATAATTACCGCAGAAATCTCAAGAAACAGAACACTGAAGACACCGAGGCAACGAACTGGAGTGACATAATTTTTCTTTAAAAATACCAGGATCATCGAACGTTTCGTATAATTTGTGCGACGATTGCATAAACGCCGGATATACGAAAATAAGCAAGTTTGCCATATAACTGAAGTATCTGTCGAATAAATTATAGAAAACTGGAAACGCTCATGCGGTGTTATATCAAAATTTCTCACCGTTTCGAATATAACTTGCCAGATGCTTGGGTATTTTAATTAAAGTATCGGAAGCGGTGCATATGGTCGTATTGTGCCGTACCGTGGTGCATAAAGAGGCCACGTCAATGTACGTTACCGCATATACTGCTAGCGTAAAGCGAAAGGTGGAAAAAAAATAACAGCCATAGGGAGAAGAAATAAAATCCACGGAAACCCATAATTCACACTGTTCTAAATCACCTTCGAAAAAAACCTGATAGCACACGGACACATGAACATACGGATGAGTAGTATGTATCTCAATCCCTTCGTGCCGCAACCATGTGTCAGCTTACGAGCAATCTTTACCACGGAGTCCCCATTCTCTAATTTTTCACACTACCAACTAGAGGAACTCTTAACCAGATTATCAGAAACTAACATCCACGAGGTGTCCACTGAGATACGGTATCACGTTACGACTTCCCAATGCAGAGGAGGCCCAGAAGAGATTCCACGATCCAGGAACCGTATTACTATCCTAACCCGAGGAAAGTCCTATCGATTGCCAATAAGAGGAAAGAGAACTGGCAAAGCGTGCACCGGCCAACAATCTATTACCTGCTCGGTACAGACGCATAAGTCGTGATTTGCGACCGTGGCTGCTGCTGGCTTGCTGCTGCTGCTGCTCTCGTAGTCGTGGTATTCGACCAGTAGAGTTTACCCCCTACGTCCTCCTCGTAACTCTTCTTAACAGATAGAGAGAAGAAGAACAAGGAAGAGAAGAATCAGCGGTTCCTCTCGATACACAAAATAATACTGGTTGTTCTTTCTCGTATGCGTGGATAACGTGGTGATTACACGTCACAACGTTTTTGCGGACGATGTCTGGGAGACGATTGCTCTGTGCCGGCTACCGTAACTGGTGTCGTCGTCGTCGTATGTGCTCGCGGCTTTCGGAACCCGGATCGGCCTACCCTACGGCTCTCTCCGGTGGACGCGCAGGCGTTCTCGGGACGGGGACACGCCGTATATTGATCGAAGCGTGCCCCGATCCGGCCGCACTAAACCACGATACGACGTGGAACCTCTACTACGGGAGCGTGCAGCAGGAGAGCCTTTGAGCAAGGTCAGATTTCCACGATCCTCGACCACGAGGGCCGATGCACCGGTTCACCCTCTCGTGCACGATGTCATTTCCCTTCATCTTACTGGTGCATTGGTCTCTGTTCGTTGCTACGACGAATATAGGTACTTGCATCAGTTTCGGGATCATTTTTTTTTTATTTATCGGCAAGCAGTATAGTATTTTTCTGTATGTATACGTTGGTTGATATATTGAGTGATCATATTTTTCTGAATATTTTTAATTTGTTGCGTATTTTTATAAGGGATACTTGTCGGTTGGGTGTTATTGGTGAGTTGTGAATTTTGAGAATATACATAGAATGACAAGGTGTATATGGGTAATAATGATAAGAATCGATTCACTTGGAAATGCGAGCAGGTGTCGAGCAAGGTCAGATCTATTACACTTTTCCATAATACCTAAGAAATGTGATACATAAGAAAGATCTGATATGATAGCTAAATACCTCCTATGGAACGGCATGCTTATGTACATGCTTCTTGCTGCATAACATATATGTATATGCATTTTGTTCAGAATATTTATAATTAAACGATTTAATATCATTTAACATACATGTAATTTAGAGAGTACAAGGGCAATTGATTACTTATTCTTGTTGGGAACAACACCTAACAAATTTACATTACTAACAATGTAAGATGCAATCTTTTCCCACGCAGTATTTCACTTTTTAATTTGTATAAATACACGAATGTAATAGAAGCACACCCTATTATTTCGATTTTCTTTTTGTATCAATGTTTATGAGATTCCAATTCATATCATAATGCCAATTTTTATCGAATGAGCCCCATTTATGATATCAGTTTACAAAGGGTAATAGTGTCGAATACAATAACACCCCCACATCCCTACTGTCCATCATACACCTAAACTTGATACGATATCGTACGCATACCCCTTTGTGGTTATACATTTGAGAACTGTTATTATCAACGGTAAGTTATGTGTTGGAATAGTTGCATAAATCCATAAAACATTTTACGGTCATAATCAATCTTTTATGACACACAGATACATCTCAGGCAAGGTTAAATCTGCCGCGGTACATCGCGATATAGTAAACGAAATATCGTGTGTGAGACAGATCTAATGCAATATTCGGTCACGCGACGTGACATGCAAATACACATGCAACCGCGACTACTCACGCGTGCGAAAAAACTTACTCCGCAGAATTAAAATTTACTATCTGGTGTTACGTTGCAATTCTATAAATGCACGGTTCAGTTAAAACCATTAAACTTTTTCCTGATCTACGAGGAAAAAGAATGAATCCAAAGAACGCGATTACATAGACACGTTATTCCGTCAAAGTAATCAGAACTTTGTTTAAAAATTTAAACAGTTCGATTTTCGTAATCGTGGATGAAGGAAAGAAGAAGATAGTTAACGCGAAAGGTGTAGCGATCGATTAAGAACACTTTTGAATATCAGTGGATATAACGTCCGCGACGATACATAGTTCTATGCTAATCTCGTCGCTCGCACGAAACTTCCGGAGTACAATATAGAGTTTGAACTGTTTTTATGCAATATACATATGTTCCTTAGAGGGCAAGGCCAGACTTTCGATTTTTTTTATAAGTGCGGCAGACAAAATTCCTCGAACGAAAAGTCGTGCTATGCGGGAAATATCGTTTTGAAAATTTGTCTTATAATTTCAATTATAATGCTTTTCTTCGAGTAATTCCTGTACACTCAAGTGTCTGGTATTGATATCATGCACGAGTCGGTTGAACAAAGTTTACTAGCACCCAACTAATCTTCTGACTACCCGCCATTTGTTCCGCAAATATTAAATATGTATACGTCTTGCATGAACCATGTGTATAAGAATAATCAGGAATGCTTTTATATTTCAATGCGTGGTACGATTCTAGTATTATCTCTCCTATTTCCTATGGAACATAAATGGAAAATTATACTTAAATTCACGGATCGTTAGCAACGTTAAAGGTTTGACTATGATGAAAATATCAATCTTCCTTCGCTATTTTCTCGAGATACTTCTGTCAGTTTATTTTGTCGGAGAATTGTGCAGGAAGTCATGGTCAAGTACAGAGAGAAACAGACCTGAGGCAAGGACGAGTATTCCATGAGTTTACACAACTTCATTTTAGAGGTACGTGACATTTGTGTAAACTAATATAATACTGCAAAATGAATTATATTATTTAACCTGAAGGCAATTACTGCAACGCTGTTTACTTTCTAGCAGTTCGAGTCGTGAATCTAATCGTTATTAATTACACATAGAAAAAGGAGAACTGTGATAAACTTAGCTAGATAAGGGTCAAGCATATGGTACATACAACTGTTCGGTTGAAAACGTGTTGAGTAAGACTCGTGAGTTTTAAAACGTGTGAATCAAGTCGATACTAACATTTATTTCAAGGCTATGAAATTAAATGCTCAAGATTTTCCAAATAGCCATTTTTATCGCGTAAACTACCTGTCAAATGACGAGTACTATTATCGAAAGAGACACTTTACTAATACACCAATCCGAATTAACTATAATAAGGTGACGACTAAAAGAAATAGATTACCATAATAATCGATAAGTATTCGTCTACAGGATACCGGATCGATTACTTTGGTAATGCTACGCGCGAGAACAATATAAATTCGAGTCGCAAGAAAGCAGTACGGGCTGCAAACGATTAATAATGCTTGGGGATCGTGTTGCATGTGCACTCGAGAAACATGCTTCTCAGAAACGACGTGGAGAACGATGCCAGGGGATAATTGACCGCAGCCAATGTAGAAGAATTTTTCAAGTATACTTTCTCGAACATTGTGGATCGAATAACCAATAACAATTTCTAAAGCATGGATCACTCCAGTATTTGTATTAAAAAAAAAGGCAAATATCCTGTCAACCACTGAATTGTATCTTTCTTTCATAAACGCTTTAAATTAATATTAATTTATCGTAATTTAAGATAACTATTTGACAACGGTGTCATTCAACGCAGTATAATTACTTATCTACCTACCAATTCACAATAAATATTTTCAACGGAGTAAAACTCGTTGATATTGCCATTCATGAGCCTGACACACTTACTTTGAAAAGGTCCGCAGCGAATTCAGAGAAAGTAACCACATAGTTAGCGAGATTATTTTCCAAATTGAATCGGTAAAACCTGTTCGATATGAATTGAAAGTAAAAACACACATGAGACCTGCTCATCTTTTTGCGGTATCATTCTACCTATATACTTGATCCTTGACCAACGTGCAGATGAACTTCGTTGGAATTTATGAATGAATACGATACATGATTGAATGCAAAGTAGATAGCACAGCATGATTGTATAATTTATTTGCACAAACAGTTCTCTGACATATGACACTTCTAAAATCCAGCTCTCATTTGATGAAATTCTGTTAAAAATATCTGTGTCCGTTATAATTACTTATAAAATGGTATATTTGCGTGATAGACACGGAAAATAATATAAATCTACCGCGAAACATGATGCGCAATAAACGATTCATCGCAGAAAGATTTCGTCTCGTTTTAATTGGGGAAATAACCCTTCAAGAGAACCACCTTTGTAGTCTCAACATCGAATTTGAGAGCCACTGGAAACTGATTAAGAGGTATTATTTTGCATCGCTATCTAACAGCTATGCATACTTAAGGGTCAAACCAGGCCATCTTGAGCTGCAGATAAATGAAAAAAATAATGCTAGTACGTACGAAGGGAGTGAAAGGTCGGTTTATGGTAGGCTATTCGTCGAATGGTTCCGAAACCAGATGTTTCGATATGAATAATCAAACAAATTAAGTTGTAAGTAGGTGTAAAAAAATTTGCACATCACATTATTTAGAATAATTTACAGACATGAAGTTTCACTCGACGTCGATTGCAGATAGCTAGCGCTTAAAAATCTCACGCTCCTAACACATGTAACAGAAATAGTGTTTTCTGTTTCGGCCGTAGATGATAACGACAGTATCACACGCTGTTTCCACGATTTGTAAATATCTCAACGAGTGCGGCAGAAAACAGAAAACTTCTTGTCAGATTACATAGTTTGATTCAGATAAAATGAATTTTTAAAAAGTCATATCGCGATCGATATGTATCGATGACCAACAAGTATTTACAGCGATTTCAAGGCGATCATATCGTTTGTCAGATTATTTTTCATAATATTTATGTGAATGATAATCCATTGGAAAAATTTGCTGCTTCTAATGAGTTTGTTAAAAGTAGCAATAGTAAAAAATGTAACATAAGATTAGAAAAGGTTAAAATATGTTCTGCCACTCCCTCCGTGTCCTAACTCGAACAGATTAGATAAAATATTGTTTGAGGCATGAAACTCTAAAATATATGATACGCGAAAGTAAACATCTGATGGAAATACGTCTTCACGCATAAGACGTAGATTATACGTTGCGCCTAAAGTTGGATATAATTTTGAAAATGGCAGTTATAAAAGTAACATATAAATAGCATTTTTAAGTAATTGGCAAGAATGATTTTCTCCGGCAATATACTGTACTTTTTTGTGCTAGGCTTAATCGCGACACGTGTACAAAGTGCAAACGTGCTGTGACTCATAACAGGATGGAATGGTCACTTCCCGTCGGTATAAAATTGAATTTAACATACAACTGAAAAAAGAATATAATCGATCCTAATTAGATACGATGGATAGAAGTTGATAAACTGCCAAGAATTTGTGCGTGTACGTAAGCCTTTCTTCGGTCAGTCACAACGTTCCATTCTTTTTAATGAGCTATCGACTTACTATGTATTTATATAATTATATCTCACGTAATGTCGTTGAATTTTACGTGCAATATAAAAATCAATCTTAAAATTATATATAAAGTCCGAAATTTCTCCGGCAGTTAGCTACAGTAGTCACATCATTTTACAAGCTTCTTCAAAAATTTGTTACGAAAGAAATTTACGCCCTCGTTCTTTTAACCTCAAAAGCGAAGTATTAATTCGCCGTGAATATAATTAAACGTATTTCTCTAATCTTGCGAATTTTTCGAATGACAGATCAGCCATTACGGTGTACAATAATATAGAAAATAGTTAGTAACGACCCGTTAACATTGCGGAAATAGAAACAGCAAGAAAAGAGAGAGAGAGAGAGAGACAGAAACGAGAACGCACGTACGATGAAAGAAGAACGCAATGATAGAAGAGAAGGAGAAACACTCATTTCCGTAGAAACGAGCCGCTCTCGGATCGCGCACGTTCTCGTGTCCAAAATGGCTGGTCGCTAAAATTAGCGTTGGAAAGCAACGTGAGGATATAAGTTAGGACTTCATCGTCGGTACTATTACATTACTTAAACTCACCTTGACGTCGAAGAAAAGTCATATAAAATGGTATCGCCCTGCTGGACGGCCGCCTTCAAGCGTAAAAATTGAACGGGTGTTCGTAGGAGTATCGAGACAGATGGATCGCCCTGTCGGGTGCACCCCAGTGTCTCGTTTTACGTCTGTTTGCGATATCGCCTACGAAAGTCGATGGAGAAACGTTGAAGCGAGTCGACGTGATCGTGTTGACGCTTCTGCTTCCTCAACGTTTTGTTCGCTCAATGACAAGCACTCCTATCGTTGAATTATTATCTGCTCAGCAATTCCTCGGCTTTCCGTATCGTGCGTAACTTTTTCGTCAGAGACGTACACTCGAAACGTTCCGGCTTACGAGACGGCTACTGCCTGAATACAACTGCGAACGCTCGCCGATGCCAGGGCCGTAAACGTGACTCGCAACTCCCCGTGATAATAGGCGACGTACTTAGATACGTACCTTACCTTCCTTTCGCGAATGTTCGTTTTTTCGTTGTGTCACGTAAACCGCTGTATCACCGGCAGTGACGTATATAAGCTTCGAGGTACCATTCTGCTTAACTTTTAGAGGATTGTTATTGGAGGATTTTTATTCAAGAACGTGGTTCCGTCGGTTAAACGACTTTATAACAAATTTGATTTGATAACGAAACACTTAACAAAATAATGTTTTCCATTGTATAAAGGAAGTACTTTGTTTTGTACGAAACATTATAAAGAAAGATTATTTCAGCTTCCAATGCAGTTTAATAATAATATTAAAGAAATACATGGAATAAATAAATCGGAATTTAAAATTTACATGTTTTTATAGCTGTTGCTTATCCCTTTTGATATTTTGTTAATAAATCTGTGCTCTAAATAGAAGTTAGCCTAAAAGAGTACGTAAGATTATTCTGGTCATTTTTGTTTTACACAAATTTTCAATTGTACGGTTTCGAATGATCACCGCTTAAATCAAATATACAACTTTTTAATAATAATTTATTTTTATAAAGTCACAAATTTCGAAAATTATAAATATATATATTTTTATAGGCATTTCTGATGCAATGCATAGCTTTATTCACATAGTTCCAACTGATTCCAACAGCATTGCGCAAAACGTATGTAATCAGTAACCTAACCTCTCTGTCAGTGTAAAAAGTAACTGCGCACGTGATGTCTATTACAGTTCTTTTCTCATATATATGTAGCGGCTTTTACTAAATTAATATACGTCCAAGTATTATCAGCGTATTTTATAACAAGTGTTAACACGAATAAACTTCGATTAATGTTATTACAATATTATTTATAATCGAAGCTAAGTACGTATCTTATCACTTGTACCTAGAATAGAAAGCTGTAAAAAACTTTACTTATTTTGCTTTATTAAGTAGACTTTTTGTACAATAGGCCGTAGGAAAAATGACTTCTCCATATACGTGTATAACATGCCGTGTTGCGTTTCGGGATTTGGAAGTACAAAGGCAACATTACAAATCTGATTGGCATAGATACAACTTAAAAAGGAAAGTAGCTGAACTACCTCCTGTCACTGTAGAGGAATTTCAAAAGAGAGTTATAGCACAGCGGAATAAAAATGATAAGGAGAAAGAAGAAGAAAATGTGAACTGCAAGATATGCAGAAAAACCTTTAATACACAGAATCAGTATGAAAACCACATGTTGTCTAAAAAGCATAAGGAGAAATCTTCTAAACATACTAGTAACCAGACGGACACATCACATGAAAGTTCAAATGATGCTATGAGTTCATCAGTTGATCCATTAACTAAAAAGACTAATATTGAAGGAAGTTCTAGCAGTAGTAATAGCAAGCGATCTACACAAGACATGGAAGTGGATTCTGATATTGAATCTGTAGATTCTGACGAATGGATTGAAGATACAGAAAATCCAGCGAAAAACAATGATTGTCTGTTTTGCAATCATCATAGTAGATCTTTGGTTCGCAATTTAAAGCATATGACTATTGCACACTCATTCTTTATACCTGATCCTGAATATTGTACAGATATTAAAAGTTTACTTATATATCTCGGAGAAAAAATCTTTGCTGGCTATATGTGTATTTGGTGTAACAGTTCTGGTAAGTAAACTTGTACCCATATTTCTAATAATACACTTTACTTTAACTATATTGCTTTGGTTTCACTTATTAGGGAAAGCATTTCAAAGTGCTGATGCTGCTAGGGCACATATGGTTGATAAAGGACATTGTAAAATGTTACATGAAGGAGATGCACTAGCAGAGTATGCAGAGTTTTATGACTATTCATCCAGTTATCCTGATGCTGAATGCGGTGATCCAGATGCTGAAGTTGAAATACCAGAGTTAGATGACTCTGATTATCAGCTTGTATTACCATCTGGAAGTATCATTGGTCATCGATCTTTGATGAGATATTATAAACAAAGCTTAAATCCAAATAGAGTAGTTGCAGTATCAAAGAGTGAGAAATTACGTAAAGTTCTGTCACAGTACAGAGCCCTTGGATGGACAGAAACACAAAAGGAAGCCGTCATAAGGAAGGCCAGAGATATTAAATACATGCAAAGAATACAAGCAAAATACTCTACACAATTACAATTCAAAGCAAACAAACTTCAACGATATTTCAGACCACAAGTCGAGTTCTAGATCTCACAATTATGTATTTAAATCTTGTTGTAAGACTGCATTCCTTTTTAAATTATGCAACTTTTATGGAGAATGTATTGTTAAACACGTCTATTGTGTTGTATATTTATACATTGATTGCAGGAATAAAGTTAAAATTATTATTTAATTAAATGTAAAATTCTGTTGCCCAATCACATATCATGTATATTTTAGAGATTATTAAAATATTTAAAGTCTATTGGGAAGGTAAGACAGTAAGACGGAGTCATTATAAACTGTATTATTTATTTGGCGGATATTTTACAAAATAACTTGTAATATATTTTTGTAACATGCGATACCAACAAAAATATCGTCTCTTGAGATTTGTAATTTATACTCGTGTGGACCCATTGTCTAGTAATTCCTGTAACCATGAGCTAAATCACTGTTTTCGGTAAATTTGTATGCACGGATTACGAAATAATCCATATCCTGCGCTCCTCTGATGGCTGCAAAAAGATTTATAGACAATTGTAAGGATCGGGCGTTGTGCTCATTACTATCGTACATAATATGAAATACTCTAGGTTTACCATCAGCAAACTGCAGGCTATCCAGAACCGCCAACAAATGTCAAACTATAACATTTGACATGCACTTTCATTTTCCATCAAACTATTGCTTTCTGTACTATGCATACTGGTCTTTTGTAATATACGAGAATGTTATTAACTTTCCATATATCGTTTCTCCGCCACATAAATCGGTGTAGCTGGTTTCATAATTTTGTATTCTGCAGTAGCAGAATACGGGACATAAATTCCAATAGTTAATGAACACAACAAACATATTTTCATTCTCGCTATAGCCAAATTAATTTTTCTTTGTATTTAACAACGAGATTTCGTTCAGAACACACACAAGGGGCAGTAACCGATATTTCGGACTGTTTACACGTTTTTAGAGAAACGTTCGGTCCGCCCTGTTTAGATACAATTACTTTATAAATGCGTCATCAAGACAAACATACATTAGAGAGCTGTTATTGTCACACAACGATACACATAGTTTATCTACTGCTCTTTCGTAATTTTTTTCTGCTTATTGAATGTTTCTCGATTAACATCGATTTCATTTTAATTCAATATCTTCACCATTAGCTTTAAAGACTCGTGGGGAGGAGCCGGTCTGATTGATTCATCAAGATCCGAATACAGAATTTCTGCTTCCACCAGAAAACCGTGCTTCAAGCACACTTTCTGCGAAAACATGCCTGTTGCGTCGGCTTTAAAAACCTGTAAATACATAGCCTTTTGAACATCTACGCGGATACATTGCATTTTTACGTCGTTTATTCATACTTCATATAAAGGACTCCATGCAAAAGCACTTTTCAGGAAAGTAATGAGTGCATTGTAATTACATCTCGGTAAATGAAAATCACCCCATGCATATTAATTGACGAACATGCTGAAACAAAAATAATATGTGAACTTCTTCCGGCAATCACATTTTTCACAACGAATTTTGCTGTAAACGTATACACATAAACATCATGATTTCCGAATGTTTCTTTATCACGAGTGTTTACCAAAATTATATGTTTAATTATTATACGAATACATTTATCATTTACATTTGTGACATTGGTTCGATTAATCTTTTATCCTACTTAAAGGGGAGAGACAGAAAGCTCAAAATAAAATTAGAACATGGGATTGGACATACATCGCGCTTAAATAGTATACACGTACATGTAGTTACATATTAAGCATTTTCGAACATATCGTATTATTACAAGTTTCGTTCCTGAAATTTAATTTCTTCTCGAAATTACCTTAAAGCCAGCATTCCTTGCAGTTTCGATGCTATCTGCCATTAAAATGTTTGCCAAACCCTTCCCGCGATAATTCTCATCTACACTCAGAATTCGACATTCAAATAATTCATCGACATTATATTTTGTAAACAAATCAATTTTTTCGTTAACTTTGTAAAGAAGTCCAAAAATTGTTTTGAACTTCTCGTCGTCCAGTTCGGACAGTCGCTTTTCAGCTTCTTCTCGTTCTCCTTTCTTCAAGATACCATTTAAAGCCATACCTGCTATCTAATACAATGATTCTCATAGTCAACAGCGCACTTGACCTCCAAAGTATACGTATTACAAGAAAACATTCAATAATGGAAAAAAAATACAATAATCCCGGAAATCATTAAGTTTCATCAAGGACTATCGAGTAAAAGGTCAATTGTACAATGTAAATAATACCCTTTTCTCTTAATTTCGCTTACCTTCCCATTTTCATCTACCAGCATCCTTGAGTATCCCTGCTTCAACGTGAGTAGGCAATGTCTCTCGAGTTCGTATTGGGATTCCCCTTTCTCGCAAAGTCCTACCGCGTGGTTGAGCGGTTCGTCGGAGAAGAAATTCCATTTCAAGTGGTCGATCGCTTCATCAAAGCGATTTTCCGGGACCTGCACGACAGTTAAATGATCGGACGACATCTTTGGGGTGGACACGGCACGAATTTTCCGCGCACTGAAAGGATTTTCTACTCGCGCATCACCCTTAGTAGGGAGGGTTGACTCATATGGGAAAAGGTCCATATATTGATTGACCCAGTTCAGAGAAATTTACTGGTCACTATGGTTTTGCATCTTTTTTATTTCGGATTGGTATATAAGTTACCACCAAAGAATATATGTCATATTTACAAGCTAATAATTTGATTCAATGCTGTAACAATACTGATAAAAAATACATAAATAAATGTTTTGTTTTAAGGATGTCAAGGAAAATATCATGAAAACGGGTTAAAATGAGCATAAACATGAAAATAAGTATATATATATGTACACGTTTATTACTCGTAAATCTTTACTAAAGTACTTGATCATATAACCTTCCGTAACATCGCGACCACCGCAAAATTGCAGTAGATAATGTACAGTACCCTTATTAACATAGTAACAGTAAGAATACTTGGAATATGTTTACATAATAGCAGCTTCAACAGATACCGAGCCAGTGATATGTGGTCACCAAAAAAAAAACATTAACATTTTTCAATTACCATGCAGTAATAGTAAAACAAGGCTTATTATATGGGAGCAAGGTAATTAAAGAATGTCACTAATACCGAGAAGACCAATACTATCATCTAATAGTTTACATGAATTTGCCCCATGAGTTTAGCAAAAAATATTTTGTATATTCATTTCCAATTAATATTGTCTGAATGATTTTTTTGAATGGGCTAAAGTTTTATATTTCATTATAATTCACTGGATTCGCTCTTTTCTGCACATTCGCTCAGATTCAGAACATACGTTTTAATACTTCTGCATGTGGAAACAAGCTGTTTACAATTTTTAGAACAGGAGATCCTCATCACCCTCATCAAGCATATTTGCAGCTTCCAAATCTTTTCCAGCAGCTTTCATTTCTGCCCTACGTGCATCAGCCTGAAATTTGATAAAAGTAATAGGAAACAGTATGAATTATAACATTGCATAAATTTTTTAACATTAACTAAAACTATACCTTGGCTTTGATTTGTTTCTTCTTATCTTGAATTTTCTTTAATCGATAAAATTCTTCTCTTTCCAGTTCATCCAATTCAGAAATAATGTAAGCAAGAGTTCTTTCGATTCTTGGAATGATTACATGTTCAATAGCATTTACACGACGGTTTGTAATTTTAATAACCTCATCTAAAGTGACAAAACTTGTTTGCAGCGATGCCAATTCTACCAGCAACTTAACTGCTCTTTGATAGTTTTTCTTCAATTTAGCCAATTGTTGTCCACCCCTAGCCAATCCAGCAAGCTCATATGTATCCGTACCATCTTGATAGGATTCAAAGACTGGAAGATTAACACCAGCAACATTATCTTTCTTAGAACGTATTTTAATTTGTGCTTTTGTGACATTCTGAAGAACTACTTGATTGAAGTCGCCAGTTGCAAATTTTGCTTCGGCGAGTGAGAAAGCAGCCTCTTTCATCACTTCCCCCATAAGGGTTTTCGTCTAAAAAAACAATATACAACCATTTAAGTAACATACAATATAATACAAAAAACATAAATAACTATGTAAATAAAGTATCAGTCCATACCTCAATGATTTTGCCCAAAATCATCCTGAAGCGCATCTGCAATGCATCAGCTTTTTTCTTCAATAAGCCATGACCTTTTGTTGCACCTTGCAAACGGGATTTCATTAACATTTGTGCTCTGAAAGAACATATAGAAATCTTAAATTTAAAACTTGACACAATCAAATTTTGACAAGTCGATGTAAAAGTTGGAAAATGTATTAGCAACACATATTCCAGGAATCGTATGTGTGCAATTTGCGAAAATGTTGAAAAATATTACTGAAATCCTCAAAACACAGTGAGATAGGGTTACACCCATTTTATGACGGGTATCACAGGCTTCATATAACTCAATGAAAAGTCACAAAATATATCAAACAAATGAAAGTTAGGGTGAAGTTTTCATTGAACGCAGTTTAGACAGTTTATAACAAAATACTTACCCCCGAGAGGGGAAAATTGCAAGTTTATCTTTTCCAGACATAGTTGTAGGTGCAATCAAGCAGACAGGAATGAGATTGATCAGCTGACACGCGGGACCGGAAATTTTAGAATGGGAGTAACTTAGCTCGTAATGGCGCGCAATTTTAAAAATGACAGAACTATTTTTAGTACTTTTATTTCATTATTCACTTCAGTTTCTTTATGTATTTCAATTATATTTACTTCAAATTTTAAATAATCTTGATATCTAAAAATTGTAACCAGATTTCATGTACATCAAAATGAATAATGATTCAGGTTACTAAAGTTACACTATAGGTATCATTCTTTCGTATGTATATTGAAATTATCTTCATAAACTACATAAAATAAAGGAGCAACGACGATCCTTGTAATATACATGACCCAAACGTTCGTATCATCCTCCAATTTTTAGGCTTACATAAATTACTAATTTTCTAAGTTTACCAAAACTAGTACGAATGTCGAATAAAATTCTAAATGCCGTCATCAACTAAAATTTCTTATTCCTTCGCGGAAATGAAAGCATCTTTTATCGACTGTTTAACAAGAGAAGATCGTTGTTTCCTGGTACGAGACAACAAATCAAGCAACATTTTCAGAATAGACGTACGTGCTGTCAATCCCCATAGCACACGAAGAAGTTGCTGGCAACCTGGAGTTATAAGAAACGCTTGCGAAGAAGTCCTTGCGAGAATGAATATTGCTCGTTTTCATATGCAGGTTTACGATCTCTTTAAACTTAGTAGAAAAAATGTTGTTCCATTTACGAAAAATTGTTTCTACAGATACCTTTGTCTTTGGTTTTCAGTGAACTGTCTATTTCTTGACGCTAAAACAATGTTTCACACACCGGATATTTCAAAAGATTTCATTTTGAATAAGGCAGTTCGTGATGCGACCAATATTTTATTAAGGCCATACATGCCTGATTCTCCTTGCATATCTGGTAATATTTGTGAAGGAGGATATAACTTGATGAATCACATTATTAGACAATTCGAGGTACCAAATCTACAACAATTTCTAATGCAAATGACAACAATTGCATGGGACTTCTTAAATGTTTTAAGTATATGTCAAACTAATATAGGAAGACATCATACAGAAGAAAACATTTAAACTAATGAAAATTTTTGTACAACTATACTATATTAAGAAACAGACTGATAGATTTGAATAGGATTAAGTAACATCCTCTACTTTTATACTGCAGCTTCTATTGCTTATGTGAATTGACAGCCTGAATTATAGACAAAACAATTATGTAACATTGATATAATTCATATAAATATATTTACTAATAGTATACAAAAATACTTTGTACAATACTTCAATATAAATGTAGTTGTCCAGGGTTTAAAACTTGTCGTACATTCATGTTTATTCTAGCATCAGAAATGTATATTTTTGCCTTGTTCCAGTCATCATAGTTCCATATACAATTTTGTTCTTCATGTGGTTCCACATTGTCCCATGTAGAAATAGTTGCTGGTAAAATTTTTGGGACACCATGGTACCTCAAGCGAGAACTTTTGGACATTACTATTACATCACCACTTCTTAAGAATAAAGGAGTAACTGGATCATCTTGTGTAAGACCCCCAATTAAGAATATTGCTGTTTGTCCAAAACTTATGGAAAATAGTGGTGCTTCAATATTAATTTCAGAATGATCTGTATGTCCTGCTAAGGTAGATTTCATTCCATAGTAGTTAATAATTGCTGCTTCTGCTTGAAATTGCGTAAAACCTAAAGTCCTGGATAGGACTGAAGTTAAAGCTGATAACTCAGTAGGAATTTGTGTTTTAGATTTCTCTGAATACAATTTTGTATCCCAATCATGATGATATCCTAATGTTGCCCATCGTAATTTTGGTAACAATTGGTTAGCCCTCTTTAAATCTCTGCAGTCTCTACAATTAATACAATGATATAATGTTACTTATGTCCACTCTTTATTAACTATTGTATGTTTCTGAGACAATTCTTACCCAAAGCAAGCATCCCACCAGGTTTCATTGTTATTCAAAACATTATGAGCATCTAAATTTAGTTTACTTGGATCCTTTGAGTAATCTTTCAAGCATTTTATTATCCAGTATCGTTGTCCGCTAGCAGTGAATGGATTTTTTATGAATATGAGGCCTAATACAAAATACAAAGGGCGTAATAACATCATGTTGTTTACATACTGTTCATATTCCTACCTGGAATGTCCACAAGTTCATAAATTTTCCAGTCTTTCACAGGTTTCAATCCCAAGTCTTGGTCACATTGTTCATTCAAACAGTGCCCTTTAAATTCGATAACCTAAAAAGTCGATTCTTTAGTTATCGAATACTTGAATTTAATACAGTGAAACATACTTTGTTGCAATCAGGATCGTTTAAATCGATTACATTCTTCAAATCAGGAGGTGGATTCCGACTTTTGAAATATTTAAAACTATCTCTAAACATTCTTTCGAACTATGGGTATCGCCATGTCTGTTCATTTACTAATATCCTTATCGATAGAGGTCGCCAGAGTGTCTGCCGCTTAGATTCATGTAATTTGAAAGTAGATTTTAACATAAGATTTCTACACGAGGTAGGACTTAAATGCTTTAGATGTTTCAATAAGAATGTCATTTTCACTCGGTTAAGAATATGGAATAACTGAAAGTATTGATGTACATGTTGCGAATACCTTAAGTATGGGTTCCTCTTGAAGTGTCTTATAAAATCGTTTTATGAAAAAATTAAGTAATTAGCATAAGTGTGCGAACAAACATGAATTCGCGATCTAATATGTGACTAAGAATAGAGAAATGTACTCTGACGATCCGACACGTAAATGACTTGTTCATTACTATTATTCGACTTACTTTGCATATCTTCATCATCGCGAGGACTAACACCGAGATTCGTATCGGAAAAGCATGAGTTTCAATCTTTTTTTTTCTTCTCATACGAAACCGTCGTGTACGCACACGGTAATGCACTGTGACTAATTTTAGACTGTAATTTTCGCATAATAGCATTGCCGGGAAATCGTATGATTTCATAGAACCGAAGAGAGGCACGCCGCCCGACTTCAAGGCTTTTCGAAAGCTTCGAGTAAATTAATAGCGCGCTAAGCCGCGCACCGCGCTAATAATCGTTTATTACCATCGCTTCTATTCTCCATAAATCTCGCCCACCTACTTGAATCTCGATTAATTGTTCACCTGTGCCTGCGACAATACCAGACGAACCTTGCTCCATTTAATCTGGATATCGAAACGCAAGCGCTACGTCGTGCATAAATCGTTGCTACCCTACTGTGAATATTTCTTAATCTCTCCTGTATCTTTTACCAATACAAAATATACATCAATTTGTCAAACTATATAAATCGCCTTAAATAAAAATTCTTATACCAACAAAATTTTAAATCCGAATACATGAAAACTCTTGTCGAAAGAGTATTTAAATTTTATTCGTCTACATATTCACCGGTAGATAAAAAGTGAAATCTCTATAGTTGTAGGGTTTGAGTGATCAACGATGGTGGGGAGCGAAAGGGACAGAAAGTATCGACATAGGTACTCGGTCGAGGCGCAACACGCGGCTCGAATACCGGCACAATAAGGGAGCGCGTATTCTCTGACAGTTTCATGTCAACAAATGTCGTGCCCGCGAGTCGCACCCAGCCGTATGCCTGGCCTGCACTAGCAGTCCGCGCCGTATTCGCGAGATCGACCAATCGGATCGCCCGATCACGCCACCTACAGCCAATCGCGTCCGTTCCCGGTGACGGCAGTCGCTAAAAATAACCCGTATATATCTAGGCCGGTCGCGACCGCGAATTATCCACAGTCGTGCGCCGGCAGCCGACGGAGAAGGACGGTGTGGGGCGTTTCGGAATACTCTGTGTTGTCGTTCGCACTGAAAAGGTAGGACTCGCACACGTACCGAAAACAACCGTCTTCTCTGCACGTGATAAAGCTCTTTGTAGGTCGCGTCGAGTACGGCTATTCTTGTAATATAGTTCGAGGGTGCAATAACGTGTATCGAGGCTGTTGGGTGGGATTTTATTAGAGTCCGTACGGAGATTAGATTGTCAAGCGGTTTTTTTTTTAACGCGGGTGGCTTTCTATTGTACGGTTAACGACGGTAATTCGCGTATGTTTATGAATGTTTTTTCTCGTTACCGTTCCTTTTTATTCAGGGAAAGTATTACGATTCCTTATTCGGATATTATCGACCCTCGAGGCATTTTAACTTTCTGTAGTTTCGTTTTCATATGGTTTTTTTGTGCCGGTGTGGTTTCACGTCAATTTTATGATTAATGAGTCTCGCGTCTACATCCGAAAGATTTATTATTGTCGAAACATCGCCGAAAGTCGTTTTTTTGAATCGCGAAACAGGTGTCCAGGTTTATCAAGTAATCATTTCTATCATCGAACGTGCACCTATAGCAAGATCGAGTTTGCAAGTTGTCAAGGTCGCACGAATACCAAGTGAAACTTTATTACGAACATGTTGCATTATTGTGGCCGAAGTCGGGAGATGAATACGTTAAACGCGGTGTACCTAACATATCGCATATTACGTTTTGCTGCGGACACAATTGCTTTTCAATTTCCACGTTTTTTTCCGTCTGTGTTAACGCGCAACGCTTTAAAAAAAAAAACTGTCATCAAGCGGTGTAATAATATTCGTGTACTCCGTGCGTTCAGCAAGACGACCAGCACGTACGAAGAAAATTCTAACAGAAAACTTATGCGTCGGGCTCCTATGAATATGTACAATAGTATCTATCGGTCTGTGAAGTTGACTATCTATTAACTTTGCTCGTGCGATACAAGTTGACACAGGCGCGCTAAAATCATCGGTGTGAGACTCAAATTTGAAATTAACCCAGTATTCGTTATGTATACATATAATGGGGTACGATAAGAACGTAATATTTAATAATTCCACGGTCCGAAAAAAAATGCTAGGTTACAAGTGTCAGGGAGTTGTGACACCTGCGGATACGGTACTTAGAGAAGTGCACAATTAGTGTCACGGAGAACATCTGGTAGTGGGGAACCTTAAATATAGCAAAACAGAACATTGGCAACATTGTCACGAAAGTAGTGAGGACTATACGTACAGCACCTTCGCGGTACCAATGTTTTTGATTGCACAATAGTTTGCTTAAACTAAACATTTGTTTGAAACTTCTTATCTACGAGTGTTTAAAATATTCCCTGGTAAACTTTGCATACGATGCATCGTCACGGAACAAGTTTGTTTCTCGAAGTGATCAATATGAATAATTTTGTCTTTTCTCTAGGAATATTTTAGTAAATCCACTTATCTAACGTTAAAAATGTATCGTATCGTGTTAACGTAAAATCGAATAGAAATGTAAAATATGTGCATGAATGACATGTACGTGCAAATATACAATTTCTATTAACTTCAAAGCGATTCGTTAGATCGCGTTACAGTGTCCAATTACAAAGGAATGAACTGTCGCGGAAAATTTGCAAAATGGCAGTCGCCGTAGAGATTCCGCTTTGCTGATCGAGAAAGTAATTCACCCGCGTAAATCCAACCAGATATATCCATACATATACACGCGCCGAACTATTGAATCTTAAATGTTTACTTTCATTTGTCAACTTCCTCTACGGCTGATAACCATTATACAACAATAATCTTATCTTTGCGTTCACTATGCAAACGAGACAACCTCCCCAAGGTGCAATCTGTTCAGCGGAATTAACACTGTAACATTGAACACTATATGTATGTATACTTTGACGGTGTAGCATACAATTTTCACAAAGATAAATTTCACCCGTTTAGAAAAAGATGTTCTCGGATATAAATCATTTATTTTTTAACTATCTACGTTTAATCCATTGATCGAAATCTTCGATCTTCGATATTATTTGATGCCTGCAACAGCAACTTTGTGATTTCAATAAGCGACAATGGTTTGTCTGCCATCAACTAGACGAGTTGAATTAAAATTAAAATCTCTTTCTGCCGTTGAGACGGTTTTCAATAATTGTCGTTCTAGGTTGCTCTGTCGTAGATATTCTTCGCTCCTTTACGACCGTGACCTTACTGACATTTAATTCTTAGATCGTCGACGGCTTCGAAACTCGCCCATACAGGATCTGCACGTGTGTCAGATGGAGTGCACATTTCCATAACGCCGAAGGTCGGCAAATATTGCAATAGACAAAAACATTTCTTTTTCGGACGTTGTTTATCTCGCACTGTTACAACCCGTTGCTATTCCACCTCGAACTTGCTTCTCGCCTTCGCGCTATTTCTCCCTTTTATCGCGTTCGTTCATCATTGAAATCATCCTCCGCGGGATTGTCTTTTTTCTTTCCTTTTTTTTTGTTCTCGCGCGCCGAAAGCAGCAAGTTGTAATTAAATTTTCTGCGGACGAATAGAAGAAAAATTAACGGATAAACTTGACAGCTGATTTATTAACGGCGAGTGCGCAAGTCACCTTCTTACAGCTGATTACAAAGTCGAGAGATGATATAACTGGATTTACAAGTCGTCACGGGGAAAGAGTGAGAGGAATGAAAGGTGGACGGATAAAGTGAGAGGGGCGGGAGAGAGAGAGAGAGAGTAAGAGAGAGATAGATAGAGCCCATTATTGTTCAAGGGCGTCAATGTACCGATTGAATTTAAAATGCTAATGTGCATCGCAGAGAAATGGCAGTGTGTTTAGGAAAGGTAGAAAAGATTTATCTTTTACATACACATAAAGAATCAAATTATTAATAAGTAATATGTGAACATTGATAGGAATTAATGTAATTCCCTGTCGCGAGAGATTTATTAGCACTGCAGTCGAATCGCAATCTTATCTTATGCAAACAGCATTTTCGTGTTGCGAACAATATTGAATAGACCGGTACGCTACCCTGATTTTATTATTCGGCATACTTTTTCAAGTTGACGACCTTCTTCTTTTTTCTTCGCCAGACGCAATGTCCATTTTTGATTCATAAATTTTGATCGCAGTCGTGCACAATGAATTATCCACTGGTTATAATTAACAATGTAAACAATGACGGTCGAAAAATTGTAGGTGTTCGAGTCCGTACGCGTCACAGTTGTAACTTTTCCTCTCTACATCGCGTTCCCGATGAAAATCGTAAAGTTCTCAAAACCGACGCCTGTTAAATCGATTATTATGGTCGTCGCGTCGTAGAAAACGCAGAACTCATCGCTGTAATTGATAATAGATACCGTTCCAGAAGTCATGCGTAAATTATGTCAGCGCTCGTATGCACGCATACGCAGCGGGTAATCAGAAGTAGCGAAACCATGTAATAGATACACGATTAACGTAACGAAATTGGTCTTAATTTAATATCTTATCGAATACCAGTGTGTCGGCGATGTATTATAATTCTACATATATGTATTCTTATCTGCGTGCAATCGTGGCATTATACATATCGTGAAATGAAAACCGAAATGTATCCGTTAACGGAGATGCAGTTTCTACTGTTTCTCTTTTTTTCTTTTTTTTTTTATTGTAATCCGAATGCAACATGCCGGTACACTCGGTGTAAGCAGCATCTTTACCGAAGAAACGTGTTCCGCGATTTTCGAATATCGGCGTGGAAAGTGTGAGAGAACCGAAACGATCATACGTGCTTACCTGCAAGTTGCGCGTCTCTTCGTTAATGGTACAAGTTTCACGAAGAACTTACATTGCAGCGCGGTATGGTTAACGATGTACAATATTCAACTCGTAATTTATCGCGGACAAGTAGCAACAAATCTGTGTCACTTTAGAGATCAAAGCGGGAGTTGGAGTGTACTAAGGCTGACGACCAAGATACGCGTAGGAATGTTTCGTAAAATTACTTTTCTAACACCAGTAGAATGATGACACGGAACGATTGTAAATAACGCCGCCATGGGTATGTAATATCGCTCGTAATATACCGGCATAATAAAATTATAAACTGTCTTACGAAACAGCGAATTCGTTGCTGAAGAAATCTAGTTCCCGATATTACAGAATGTATATTCACAGATTTCGCGGTAACGCTACCCTAAATCTCGAAAATTTATTTTAAAATTAACCGCGTGGGGTTGTAACTTCTAATTAATTTCGTAATAACCGTGACATCTTTATTATGGTATTATTCCGTTCATATCCACGCATTGCCTGGCATAAGATTGTATTATAAGGATCTGCCTATCGATAATTTAATTTAGTTATTCAATAATACAATATACTTTAATCCACGCCACTGTATTTCATTCTTAATCGTACAATTCCCACGCAGTTTCGAACTTTTAATTTTAAATGAAAAAAAATTCTTCGGTAGTTTCCTTATTTGCCACCGTGTGTTTCTATTTTATCTCTGTTATTTATCGTATCTCCTCTCGTGGAATCGATGGTATATCGAAATTGCACGACAGGCATAGGATTTCTGCCAACAGTGCGTATACGTACCGTGTTCTCTTATACGCATTATGTAATCCCGTTTTACTCGCGCACAAAGAGGGACACTTTACAGCGGCTGTGTGTGTGCGCAGGATTTCAAAGGCGCTATCGCACGTGCTCAGCGATCCTAAAGTTTCGTGTTGGCTCGTTTACGGGTACATCGGGCTCCCATAGAATTTCTCTGCAATTTCGGTCCCCCCGCGAGATACACGCGAAGCCGTAATTCTGCGATGAATTGTCTTCCACCCCGAGGGTTTATTCGCCGATGAAATTACACGCCGCGTCTGATGCATTCTCGCTGGAATTTTATATTATAGTAATTACACCGCTGTTTATGCTCGAGTATTTTTCTACCGATTAAAGGTATTCCGATAAAATTAAGTGCATTGTAGTGAACCGTATGGATTTAAATAGAATTTCTTTTTTTGTTTTTTTTTTTTTGGCATTTTTAATTTGTTAGGTTCTGTAATACACTGGTTTTCTTCATGGTAGGGCTCGCGAGTATTTCAAGCGTAACGAAGTAATTGCTATGCAAATGGTAACACATGATATCCAATCTGATAACTGCGTGTATATCTTTATCTCACGGTAATGTGGAGTTTCGTTTCATATTATAACTTTCTGTTGCTTCGGAATCAAATGTTCTTCCGATGGAGAAAGACGGTAAAATATTTGATAACAAGTTGTCCGTAACGCGGGTAAATTGTTCCTCGTGTTTCTTCAGGGGAATCGCGCAATTATCCGTTGCAGAATAATTTGTCAACCGACTCGTTAACATTATTATTTGAATATACATATAACGATGGTTTACACGGCACTTCCGTTTCCCATGACTCTCTGTCAAGGTTTATATGTATCTTTGAATCTTTCGCGGAGTCCTTGTCCTCCTCGGAAACCGGAGTTATTAATCGTTATTCTGCGAACTTTTCTTCAGCGCTGTGGCACAATGCTTCGAGCTATTCATTGCTCTCCTCCACTCATCGACTGTAACTTTTCTAGCAATTAGTTTTATCTCAAAGTCGATCACCGCCGCGAACCTTCGCACATTCTTGATACTCTTACGGATTCCCCAATACAAGCAGAATTTAACGACACACAGGAATTACGTCGTTTGTTTGTATCGATCAAATGTTTTTTCAATTGTCCTTTTTTCTGCGGCAAATGAATTTTTGGTGTGGCCGCACTTATTCACGTTCGTTACATACATATTGTTCCGTTGTACTCACGTGCAATACGTTGAGAAAAGAACGCACCGTTGTTACGAAATACATACTATCGAGTCTCACAAGTGACACATAGGAAAATCTCGCGAAGAATTATTGCGCGCAACCGATTTTCTGCCATTTACAAGTGAATACATAGTAGAATCTGCGAAAGGATTCGTTCCGTCGTATACTATTTTAATAAATGGCATAAAGAGATATTGTTCATTGTTTGCATTTACACTGGTAACGGTTTTTGCAAGTAATCGTAGAGACATTACGGAAAAATATGGAATAATCGTAAATCTCTATTATTTGTTAGTTTATCGTACTCCATACGGTCCGTTGGGAATTCCACAAAACTCCGTATTCTCGCCGGTTGAATATCTGCATCATTTCTCGGGACACGAATTTGCGCCCGTATGTCGGGAATAACTCTCCAAGAAAGGAACACCATGCGGGTTCGGGAGGCATCAATCTCCATTAATTGTTCCGTCGGTTTCGTCTCCTTTCCTAACTGTTTCTTCGAAAGAACGTAGAATCGCCGGAGTTCGTTTCAAACCGCCGGAATCGCTGAGAAAGTTTTTTCAAATTTTCTATAGAATATAATCTATTGAATATACGCTTTTTTTATAGAATTTAGATCTCACAGTTGTTTTATATCGTACTCGAGATGTAACGCATATAGTAATTATTCAAAAAGACGCGTGTCTACATATTTCTTTTGACATCGGAACTCGTACGATTAACTTCTTAGTTAATCATTTGATAACACACGTAAGAGTGTTGTAACGACTGTAAGTTCGTGACGTGATTCAAATTGATTCGCTTGTTATACGTGAAGAAGTTGCGTGTCGATAAAGCATCGACTTCGCGTAAGAATTTCGATGTCATTCGTACCCATAATTTCTCACAAGATAACATTCGTAATCGGAAACGAGTGTCGACAAATCGTTGATATCTCCTGTCGAAGAAACTTCCATGGAATATATACAGGGTGTAACGAAATACACCCTTTCATTCTTTCAGTACTACAGTCAACAACTACATTTATTTCCCGAGCTTTGATCTCTCCCTGAAATATTAAAATTAAAATCCATTCCCTATGACTTACCAATTTAAATATTCAATTACTTAACAAATTTTTCAAAAAAAGACGTATCTCGACAGGGACTAAAGTTTACTTCTTTTTTTCATTTTTCTACAAAAAAGGGTTCCCGACATTTTGTTACACCCTGTACACGCGTAATCGATCTACCGTGTTCGTGATCGTGTTAATACACTCTAACGCCATCAGAAATATTTACGGGCGTGCGTGCACGCACAATGTGACGCCGTAGCGTAAACTCGTTTCGGCGATTTCCTCTTTTTCCCTCCTGTTCGTGGCGGCCTGCAGCACAACCGTCGCGACGGTCATAGACAAAGCGCGCGCACATACACAAACATTCCGCGTATGTAAATGCGCACGTATCGGCGAGCGTGTGGTCACATTGCGAGCGGACAGGAAGCATAAATTTTGTTACGAACGCCAAACATAGTGCGAGAGGACCGTGCGTAGGTTCGTTCAGTATTTCCAGTAATGAATTTCAAGTCGCGACTGAATTTTAGTTGGCTTTTTATTCCGGAATCCAAAGAGATTTTTTTTTGTTTTTTTTTTTTTTTTTTATCCGAAACGCGTGGTATCATCGTTGTCGTTGCACGATCCACGAGTATCACATTGTAAATGCTGAAATAATCCAGTTCGTTCTATTTGTTTTTTTTTTTCAATTTCGATTCTCTTCGTTTTGCCGTCGAACTCTAATCATGCGTATAATTTCTAGTTCTCGCATTAGCATAAGTTTCTTTTACCCCGCGAAACGTGTGTACTTCACGGTGAAACGCGAACGGCACTGTAATTCAATGTAAAACCGCATACATTTACCCTAATGAGGGTTTTTCAAACGGACTATTAAAACTTTTAATATACATAAGAGGGCGACTAATAGTTCGTAAAAGTAAAATGCGGTTAGCCGGTAGGGAACGCGGTGCCGTCATGCTCCGGGGCACCGGTAAAGTAATTTGCCGTAATTAAAGTTGTATAATTGGGACAGATAGCGCCCGTAATGCTTCTCCCGCCTCTTCTCTCGTGTGACCTTTGTTTCTTTTTGATTCTCACTCGGCGATGGCGTGAAAATAATTTTGTTCCACTCTTCGATAACACTCTCTTTTTTTTCGATTTACGAATAATTGTCTACGCTAATTACACGTCGATTGGTTTCACGATAAAAACAAGATTCTTCCTTTTTTTCTCTCTTTTTAAATGTATTTTTGAAAGAGTCTATTGGATATAAATTTCCCGTAGCGTGAAATTTGTGCGTTTTTTTTTTCTTTTAGAAAGTGATTTCAGGATAACTAGGACTTTGTATTGGTGAATATACGTATACTGTAATTCAAGGCATTGGCCTCTCGAACTCTTTTCTCTGGTAACGACCTCTCACCTCTATCGTACGTCTTCTGGTCGTTGAAATCTCTCCTTGGATAGCATATATTGTTCTCCAACAGGTTCGTGCTTTATCACCTTTTCCTTCTGCGTATTTTTTACGATGGCCTTGCTGCTCGTTTCTCTTTTCTTTTCTTCTCTATCGCCCTTCCGTTCGTTCTTTCGCTTTCTTTCCCGCGTACACGGTTGGCTATGATTTTTCTCGCCTCGTGATTTCTAATACCGTCGTCGTCGTGGTCGTTCATCGTTAAAATATCTCGGATATGTTTACGGAGAAAAGACATAACTTTCCGAGATTATTCTCGGATAAATCTCTATTGAAATTTATTATTACAACCCACTCGTACGTGATCTAGACGGCTACTCTATTGTATCTGGCTTCTAAACCGAACCCCTATGTTTCTAGGGGAAATATTCGAAGGACGAGTATTATCATGAATAACATACATAACTGTATGATTATTCCTCTACACCCATTTATTGTTATATCTCGATCGTCGATCGATACTTTGAACCGCCACGCTGTCGTCGATTTCGTCGTCGTTTTCCTTTCCTTCTGTAAACGAGAAGAATAAGCCAACGGTATCTTTCTTGCCATCTCTTCTCCGGTCGTGATTTTACGTTTCCCCTAAATCGATGCTCGTAAAAACCTGCCCGATCGCGAGTTTTACGGGATTTTCATGGGATTCCGATACAAGGGACCTGCTTCTTCCTCTCTACTTGTATGTACACGCGTATACGCGCCCCTCCCTCTTGTTTGTATGTATAATATCTATATGTATGCATGCATGTATACATATATGTATGTATGTATGTATGTACCTACGTTGCAGAGACGACAGCCGTAGGAATTAGGCCGCCCACGCTTATGTCGACGACCGTACCGAAAAAGCACGATAAAAGCTTTCTGGCCAGATGGGCACCGGTTGCGTAAGCTCTCTTACTCTCTCGGTACGATGCCCCTCTCTCTCTCTCTTTCTCCTCTGTGCTCTGTCGCTCTGATCTCCTTCTATCGTGAAACTCTCGTCACGCGTCGCGGGATTTAGGGTGAGAATCGTGGCACATGCTCGAAAGGAAAAGAGTCGCTCGGAGGATCGGAGAAAGATTAATTGCCCAGACGCTTCTGTATGTACGATACATACATACATTCGTATATGTATATGTATACATGTATACATATATACATATACATACGTATCCGCGAAAGACGATAGCGTTCGCAGTGATTTTTTTTTTTTCGAAGCGACGCGCTTCCCGCGCCGTTCGAAAAGAGGGCACCTTCGATATCGCCTTTGTTATTTACGACCTGCGCCCAACCGACTGTGTTACGAGGTACATACATACGTACTTACTTTGATGTATGTACATACGGTACGTTGGTAACTGCGCATCGGCACCAACGTTTCCGGAGTGAAATACGCTGGATGGGAAAAAGGTCCGCGTGGAAATTTGCGCGCCGCTCGAAAAGGAACGCGGAGAATGGTCGGAGAATGAAAATCGACAGTTTGTTTGGAACTTTATTAACAGATTGAAATGTTTAGAAGAGCTGAGAAACTTGATATCTAATTGAGATAGAAAATGGAAATCGTGTTCAACGTACGAGTTACTCTGTTGTATTGTATGTTATTAAAATGTGGAAATAATAAAACTGTCTGATATCATAAATTACTTTTGTCATGATTGTGATTGTGAATAATTAGAGATTTCTCACTTTTCAAATATTTTCCGTCCCCTTTTTTGGAGTTTCACGCTATCCTACGCAGTCTCTTTTAGCCCCACTGCACGTGTATGCGTAACCCGAATGTACTTGTGCCAATGGAATTCGAGGAACGACTACATAAATTTTTATTACACGTTCTATAGAACAACACTTACTCCTATTATTGCATACCGATAGCATTCTTCGACAGAAATACATAAATTTGTTGATGTTTCAAAATCATCGAGATTAATACCACGTGATGTATTTCTTCAAAGATGAACGTCGTCGGAATTCTCATCCAGCTTAGAATCGATTTAAATATAAATATACAAGGCGTGGCACGTATAGGAAACTAACATTCGAAAAAAAAATTGCTTCGGATTATCAATGATTTATATCAGTGGCCATTCCGTGTTCCAAGTCTAAAAATGTCTTATCAACTTTCAGTGGACACTCCATTCCTCTCAGTTCTGTAAAAAATTACTTTTAACCTGAAATCCTTTGAGACCGAACGACTACTCGTGTCCAATTCACTATCTGTTTATAAAACGCGACGAAACCCCCTAGTTCCTATCCAATGTAGAAATATCTTTAGCGTCGACGGGCTTTTCGGAAGTTTTAAACGGTCGTGTCTGTTGACAGAGGTAAAGCTACCCCCGCTGTCAACAATCTCGAAACAAGTCGAGCTCCGGCTCGTTTGTCGGTGTGGAGTTACCTTTAACGTGGGCAACTAATAGAAACCTGTACAGATTATGAAGGCGATCGACGACAGCCAGTTTGAATCGCAAATCATAGAATTGTAAAGCGATACCAGTCGCACCAGTTACAAAATTTGCCGCGATTCGTTAAATGTAAAATTACGATCGTGTATCGCGATTTTTTTGCTTCTCTTTTTGAATACGACCCGTTAATAGGTTTCACACCTCTGCCAAACTGTTTTAAAGACTAATATAATTCTCGTCGCCCGACTATGGTACAAGGAAAAAAAAAAGTTCATCGAACTCCGTTGGATAGTTTCAAGAACGCGAAGCTACACGGCTTTCATAAAGCAGTTCAGTAATATGATTTCTTTTCCATGTAGTGTAGGTGGAAAGTTCGCATACTCGGCATACCGCATGAAAGAGCCGCTCTTCTCCTCTAATCGGCGAGATAGAAATTTCATAACAGATGTACCGAATGTGCGAAAGATAATACACGTATTTAGAGTTTCCGTCTTGACGCTCGCACTGGGCGACAAAAATATTCGGGCTAGTATGTAGATCTAGAAATAAATTCTACCCGATTTTGTTGGCAAAATAGAAATTTTAACTTAATCGTCACCCTCGTTTCTTCTATCTTTTTCCTACTTCTCTCATGAGTTACGAGTCAGTAAATTATCGATAGATTAACTCGCAAGTAAACGAACGTAACGAACGACTGAAGCTCGTGGGAACGAATTTCTTTCAACACCTACCATACATATAGTTCTACGATTCACGATTGATATCGCACGATGATTATCATGGATCGTCTCCATCGACATCCCTCGAAATGAACAAAACTTTTGTTAGCTCGAATGTCAACGCTCCTTCCAATGGCCAACAAAGGTTCCTCTTATAGGGGCGACCAACCAGTCCTCGAGACCTCGTTTCTATCTGGCGATAAATACGATAAAGTTTCCGCTGGCAGAGCGTATCGATCGCGCAAGGAGAAACGAAATCCCGATACATAACAGAACAACAATATGTATATTCTACCGGCCGACCCTACGAATCGGAAGTGCGCTTATTATTAGTCGGCCACTCTACGAATAGCCTCGGTGCACCTTGACGCAAAATAAACCGCGCGGCATTTATAATTTTCTAAAGCGGCACCACGGTTGCTCGTTCACCGTCGTACGGCGAAGATCAATCGTCGATTCTCTCCTTCAAGAGAGTTAGCGTAGAACGTTGGCTAATTAACTGTATCGCTGGCTTGATATCTCGGACGAGACATTAATGTTTAACAGTGACTGTATACACATACGTTTCTATACGCCACGTGCGATGGAAAAATTGTATCGCTGTGCTGTGTAACGTCAGTTGCGAGTATATATGTATATACATAGATTGAAGATTTTTTGTGATGGTAACTGTTAATGGAGTTAAACGAGTATTGGAGTGGTTATCGGAATTCTTTGACGGTACTCGTAGTTTCTCTACATGAGACAATTTGGCACTCGAGTTCGTAGAGGCACATAATTCGGTCTAATGATAATTTGTAGATAATACTGTTTTGACGTGACGACAGAGTGTAACCGATAAGGATCGGAATTAAAGATGATTTTGCCGTAGCGTTACGTACTTATAGTAGTGAACATAAAATTTTATATACCGCTGCATTGGTTCTATATTTGTATTAAAGAATGGAAATAATTTTTGGTATATTTCTTTCGAAATCTTCCGGAGTGAAGTACAGTGAACGAAAAAGTTTCCGTTTAATTTTAAATATACGTTATAAATATATTAACACTTTGGCACCGCGACGTCGGCGTTCGATACAATTGAAATATTTATCTCGAAAAATCTTTCTACGAACGATTACCCGAATACCATGGCGTCCGAACCATACATCAAAATCAAACGGTTTCTATTTATAAGTTTAACGGCGTGCAGCGGCGACGGCTTCGATCGGACACCTGTTCTCATTCAAACAAACTCGATTCTTCGATTATTATTTCAATCTGTTGCATTACCCCCGCGCTTTTACATAACCGATTGATTATGCATTCGGGATTAAATTCCTACATTGTTTCGCGAAATTTATTTGTCGATCGTGCAAAGGAATTGTTAAATACCGCGAGTTTGCGGTACAATCACTGTTAACATGATTATTAATGTTTCGTCGAAACCTTGCGAACAAATTTGGTTGTACGTATCGATGAATAAACCGCGAAATTGTGCGAAACGAGTTTCTTAGTTGAAACGAGTAATCAGAATGATAGATCTCTAGACGAGTTTCAGATATTTCGTGAAAATTTACCAATTTATATCGTCTTCGCGTCTATTTCCGTAGCTCAATTTTGAACTCTAAATGCTTCTTGCTTCTTCCTCCTCTTCCGCCTCGTGTCCCCGATTTACTAGTTTCCTTCGTCATCGTCGTCTCTATCCACGTCTTTTACGCGTCGAAATAAACGTGTCTATGTAAGTGAGAAAATAGTGCAATATTAATTACGTAAGGAAATACATTCTTCCTACGATAAATTTTCACCACATCGTCGTGATGGAACATCAATTCGAGTAACTGGGTCATACCAGAAATCGTACAGTTCTTCGAAATACATATGTACGATAAACACACTCGCAAATGAAATACGTTTACCGTAGGAACGATTCAAAATATATGCACAAGTAAAATAGTACAAACGTTACATACACATACTAAATCATTTTTTACATCCATCATTCCACGTATTAAATTTAAAAACAAGTTTTTTCCAACGAATTTCAATCGTTACCTCTATATATTTGTTCCTAAATTACCAGAAAAATAATGAAAAATCATAGAGAAAACAACGAATACATTAATGATCAACTTTTCATATAATTTTTCAAATAAAATTGATATTCCTTCAAAAGTTCGAAAACTTCTAATTTTTCCACCGATTAAATTTGCTCGCTCTCGGCGTCGTTTCGAAGACGTCTCTATGGGGGAGCGCCTACGAGGCATCTTCCACTGTAGCATATAGGTCAGTGGGTATGCCTTTAGCAGAGGAGGACCCTTTGTCGCCCGCGGTTCGACGTGTGCGTGCGTGCGTGCGGGCCCCGAAAGATCCGGCCCGAGGAAGTCGATTCTTTTTTTTTTTTTTGTTGCTCGTAAGTGTAACCAGCCCACGAGAAAAAGAAGAAAGGAAGATCAGAGAAGTAGGAGGCGGAGGTGGAGAAGGAGGAACTATGGAAGGCTAAGAGAAGGTGGAGGAGGAGGAGGAGGAAGAGGAGAAGATGTAGAAGGAGGAGGAGGAGAAGGAGGAGGAGGAGTTGCAAGGGCATTAGGCTCCGAATACGGAACGATAAAATTCTTACGAAACGCGGCTCTCACGCATGAGCTTATACGGCCGCACACTCGTACGTTATAAACGAATACTCGAATGAAACGAGAAGGAGAGAGGTCCTCAAGGAGGTTGGGCAACTCTGCAACTACCGGAGGAGGCCCGAGGACTTTGGTAAAAATCCAACGGTCGAAAACAAAACCGTCACGAAAGTTCTTCGCCTAGCTGGCTGGAGGACAACGCGAGAAACGTACGGTTTCTTTTTTTTTTTCTCGAGAGACAGAGAGAGAGAGAGAGAGAGAAAGAGAGAGAGACGCCGGACGCGTTTTCTACGCTCGTCAAAAATGATTTTTTGACAGGAATTGACAACCTTTTAGTCTTGCGGCTCGCCCACCCGCGGCGAACTCGTTTACGACGAATTTTTCCGCGCACGCATCTCGACCTCATATTTGACCGCCACTGCTTCGTTATTTTTACGATCTTCATTCATTGATCTGCATTACATAAGGCTCGGTAAGCGAACGGTTATTAGGAGGTGGTGGATGCTTTTAGTCGGGCCAATTCAGAGGGACTGGTGTACGAAAAGGTCGATCGGTGTAGGGCCGGTTTCTTCTAGACAGGTACAACTATCGAATAGTAGAATTTCAAATCGACTCTCGGAATAGAAGAGACGAGAGTTAAAGGTGGGTTAGTATCGAATTTCGTTGAGCTGTTCTATCGTTATTATAAATTTAGATCGTGTAATGTAAGGAGAATCGTATAGGTACAGAGGATGATAATTATAAATTATTATATATATGTATGATAATGATGATATTGTAAATCATGCTCGATACGTCGTCCGTGATATCGTAGATTAAAATTATTGGAGTACGCGATATAATTCTGGTGTAACGCTTTCACTGAACCGTTACGTGCGTACCTTTGAATTAATCTTCGATAATCGACGTACACTCGGCACATTTCGCAGCATCGATAATGATTTCTCACTTCCGGTTTCGTTATCGTCAGAATGCGGATGTTTTTGGAAATATATGTATTTTTCTACAGATGCCATATGATACGTAGCGTCTAATTAACGTGATTTATTTTCGAGTTTCTTTCTCGAGAAAAGGAAAAACAGTTTCAAACTAAAACAGATACGATACTTTTATTTGAACACCGCTGCTTTACCTGTTTTCTTAAAAAATATGTATTTGCATAAACAACCGCGGTCTAGCAATCGCTATCCCGCGATTCGGTTCGAATTCATTTTTATTCTCGCATCGATCCGAGCTCGATAGCGAGTTTCAAGGTCGTATCAATAAACTTCTCGTTCCCCGGAAAGAAGAATCTCCAACAGGGAGAATAAAACGATCCGATGTAACGACATACCGTCAAACAAAAAACCATTGTTCTTTTACCACTCGTAATTTCCGACGATCGTGAAATCCTGTTCGCGGTGTTAATTGTGCGAACAAAATTTTCGACCCGTCACTTTTCCGTGACATCGGTCAAAAGACATTAGCCTAATATTTACGCGTGACACACGTGAACGCGGTTCAAATTCAAATGATAACAATTTACGTAATATCATTCCTAGAATGACCATACGTACCAAGGGGGAAATCAACGCATACTTAATTGCTAGCGCTACTTTTAAACTAATCGCGTGGAAATACATCATTCCACGAAAACCGCAATCAAGGATGTTGCTCTATCAACACAGTCTCCGAAATTCCCCGAGCGGTGTAGATTAGACCGTATCCACAAACTTACCGGGACTCCGGTTGCGTTCGTACGGGCATAAATAATATTCCCCGCGATCGTCGCGGCAGATGTTACAACAATCTTACAATAACACGCTACGGCAAGGCGTCGTTTCTCTCTACATAGAACCGAAACTTACTCATCGCGCTTACATCAATGTAATGAGACATTCCAAATGAGCCATAGAAATTGTTCGGAAATTGACTCACTTTGTCCGATTAAATCGATTCACGCAAAGGGTGTTATTTTTATAATTGATCGTTTTTTGTTTTGTTTACTAATTGTTACAGGTTAAATGGTAATAACCGATCATGTACAACCTCAACGTGAATGTGAATCCTAGTCCAACGGCTGCCGCGGGTCTTCTCGGTGTCGCGGCGGCCGAGGTCACTCCAAGGACACCGGAAATCGTCAACTCCCTGATCGCTATGACCAATCCCTTCGAGGGTTACACCAACGAGAGGAGCAGGGACCGCACTGATTCGACCAGCAGCGGCGAGCCAAGCCCACCGAGTGTTCAGCACACCTGTAGTCAGCTCATTAAAGAAGGTATTTGTTATAATCGTACGTGAATCTTGATATCAATATTGTATGATCCATGGATGGATCTGTCGAACGTGTCTATCTTGAAACTTTCAACGTTCACGATACGAATGCGGAAATTGTATCGGAACAGTTTTTTTTTTATTATTATTGGCGAAAGCTTAATCGAGTTTTTACGAAACCGTCACACATTAATCATTTGCGAATTTTAGAAACCGTTCGGTTGATTATTCAATTTGTATATTTCACCTAAACAAACTCATTACGAGAGATACGCTCTTCCTCTTTGTCGTCCTTGACATCTACGTGCGCCGTATTCTTCTTTGTCTCTCAACGCGACGCGTCTCGGATGCCGCATTAAATTGCAAATCGTTACGTATCGAATGTGAGAAACGGAAGTGTTTTATTTTTAAGAACCGATTTTCGACGGGTCATTTAATTCTCCGCCTTTTTTTTTCTTTTCTTTTACACGCTTCCCCAAATGTTACATAACGTAGAATCGGTACGAGATTCTACCACGGTTGCGTAATTTATTTGTTATGCAATATATGTTGCATAGAGAAACCCGGGGGAAGGATCTTCGCGTGAAGTATATTATTCCGTGTTTGTTTTTTTCTCTCTTTCTTTTTAAGGGTGATATATTGGAAATCTTACAGGGTTGAAATTGACGCTGCAAACAAAGAGGCGGGCCAACAACAGCGGCGACGAGCACAAGAAAAAGACGAAAAAGGAGGACGGCAGTGCGGACGACGAGGAGGAGGACGAGCTGAGCAACAATAACAACCGCGGTGGAGTAAGAAACCCTCACATACTGTTCTCGTTAAAACGATAAAGCAGTCGTGATGTCGAGCGATTGCGCTGTAAGTCGGCGTTTCATCGATTTCAAGGGTTCTCTATTCCGAGCGCTCCTTGATTTCAGGACGGATACACTGTTCTTTTGCGATTCTTTCTCTCCTTGACTGCCGTGGTCGAACGTCCTCTGCATTAAATATCAGAATAGAACGAAAAAGAACGAGAAAGACGCGTAGCATGAAAATAAACTTGAAAAATCCAAACTCGAGACGTTCCGTAAGCTATATGTAGAATATCCGAGAAATAAGAAATTTTCCTGGTTTCGGAATTTAAGCTAAAACGAATAGAAACTAACGTAACCACGGTTGTTCTCTTAATCTTCCTATATCATTTAACACAAATAAAAAAGAAATCATTAATCGTGTCTAATAAATATTATAATCCACTCGCGATCTTATCGCTTCTTAAGTATCGTATCTATGGCAGTTGAAGAAGTCACAAAAGTTTTTGAAATTCATACGGTTGCCTAAAAAGCGGATCCTCTTCATGGTGTCTTTTTTTTCCAATCTTTTCAGCTGACACCCGAGGACGAGGAGAGGCGTCGAAGGCGGCGCGAGCGCAACAAAATCGCCGCGACAAAGTGCCGGCTGAAGAAGCGCGAGAAGACGGTGATCCTGGTGCAAGAGTCCGAGATCCTCGAGACGCAGAACCATGACCTGAAGTCGCAGATCCAGGAGCTGGAGACGCAGAGGCGCAGGCTGGTGGACATGCTGAATCTCCACGGGCCCACCTGCCTGAAGCAGGGCGGCCCCGACAACTCCTATCAGCCGTTCACCGAGCACCTGCATCTGCCCAGTTACCAGGAGAACTTCGTTCAACCACCGCCGGCCCTCAATCAGCCGCAGAATTGCGTGGCGGATTATCCGGTGAAGGTCGAGGACTACGAGGGTGACTTCTACCGGCAGGAGAGCCCTTACGTGCCGACCACCGATTCCGGTTGCACGGTTTAGTAGCATGAAGATTTATTTTTAAATAATCGAGTCCCTGCCGCGCGTCATTTCGCGGAGAAAATTATTCCGAGGAGATTCGGACTCACCGGTTGGGAGGAGGGGGAGAGATGTACATACAGGAGGATTAGAGAAGAACAACAGAATACCGTTGGTATCCAGAGGAGACATCCGAAGCACCAAACGATGAAGGACTGTATGCATTCCACAATGATACTTGAAGAACAGGAACATCGATGTTTTATACTTGTGTTAAGAATGTTCATCCGTCGAAGATTTTGTCGCGGAGGCTTACGGTGCGAATATCGTTGTCGTCGATCTCTAACACCGCATCCGGTAAGCCGGACTTCCTGGATCTTTTCTCTGTTAATCGCAAGTCCGTAGATCGTAAGTTGATTATTATACCAGTGCGAACAATGATCACCTTTCGTTTTTTCCTTCTCGATTATACATAATTTCGTTTTTTCTTCTTTCCTTTTCTATCGTTCTTTCTCTGTCTCTCTCCTTTTCTCTCTCTCTTTCTTTCTTTCTTACTCTATCTCTCTGTTTCTCTCTCTAACTTCTTTTTTTTTAACATGTCTGTTATACTCGAAACGTTCGACGTAGAACGCTTGAACACATTCCTTCGTAATAACTGTACCGTGCATTCTTAAAGGCTTATTAGTGTAATCGATATACATATGTAAGGTAGGAGCGGGCGATCTTTACAATGCTCGATCATTCGTTTTGATTCGTTTCAATGCCTCTTCTTCTTTTTCTCGGAGATTTTTAATTTAGACGAGTATGATAATGAAAGATCGGTATCGTTTAATTGGAAGATTAAAAATTGTTTTTACCACGTGTCTTCGGTTAAATTGAAATTACAATACAATTCATTTTTATCGGAGATCTTTCCGAAGTGCTTATTGTCTGAACGAAATGAATAGAGAATCGAGCATGGCAGAGGTGCTTCGCCGTTTAAAGCGAGAATCGAGAGACTTTTGTAAATCGCGTCGGATTAGTATCGTTTATTTTTTATGTGACCATTTCTCGATTCGTCAGTGAGAAAGTATCTTGTAACCCAGTGTGTAAGTCTACTGATATCGATTATTAAGTATCGTCGATACGCGTTCAAAGGATACTTATAATTATACGAATAATGAATGATATTTAATATTATATATACATATATTTTATACAGATACATGTTATATATTTACATAGGCAGACAGACGGATAAATTAATTAATGAACACTTAATTTACATAACGATTAAATGTTTCATTGACGACAGGAGACATATGTGCCTAACGACATACCTCAATTTGTGGGTAGTTACCCTCCCTCAGTGCGTTTGCGGTAATAGAAATGTATTCGAATCAGATGACTATTATTTCGAGCATAAGATTTATTTAAATTTTATTCGCTAAATTACGCAGGGCGTACATCGAGTTAGAACGAGATGCGGGGTAATGCCAAAGAACTGTCGAAAAACGACGGTCGGAGTTGTAAAAAAAAATTAGGTTTTATATCGCTTTATATTTACACGAACAAGAGATAGTTACTGATACGGTTCGGCAAACGCACTTTGGGCTACGCTTAAGCGTTCTCGCAATTTACAAAAGCTAGTTTGATCCTGTGCAGAATGCTACGATTAATAATGAAACGCTTGAAGTTCACGGAGTAAATGCTTTTCGTTTTCGGAGTGTTTCTGCCAGTTAATCCAAATGATACAGAAGAGAAGATTTATCTTACACTTCTTCATTCAATAGAAGTGAGACGAAGTCTTCCTCTTACTTTTTATCTCTTTCACAGTATGCGGTTTACGAGATTAAACATCCGCGGAAATAAATATCTGTACAATAAGAATCTATTTAAATAAGCAGGACGAATGTCATATAACAGTTACATATGTGTGGTGCTACAGACATATTTGCTTTTTATATAAATTTTATTAAGTTGCCTGAAGAGAGTATTTAATAGTTTAATACACATGTTAAATATAAACATCATGTTACATAAAAGAAAATGCAAAATACTGTATATGTTTATGTAAACAACATTTTTGTATTATTGGGGTTTTAAGAAAACGAACAAAACAGAACGCGGCGAGGATACAGCGCGTTTATTGCTGTTGAAACGCTGTAATACATATTTTGGCACCTGATGCTTAAGCTATACGAACGCGATTACTGGAGACGCTAATTGTTCAATGGATTTCTCATGCACATCGTGCAGACTGTTTAGAAGTATTGCATTTTTTAATGAAAAATCTTCAGATCATGCTTCTAACATTCACTCCTCAAGAGATACACTGAAATAATCAAAATCTAGTTTTTCAAAACACAAAGTATATTTTAATAATCAAGTGCAATTACATTTACTATTCAATAAATACTGCCATAAGACCCCAAATTCTGTGTGGCTTATAGTCCTATAAGGGTTCATTGTTTCATTAGCAATGTATATCAAGAAATCTTTTTAGAAGATAAGTGCAGAGAAACTTCAACTATGAAGTAGCAAAGAAGCCAACAAGGTTTCTATTCATTAAAATGAAGTCACATCATTATCTTTTATTACTGAGTACCTGCCCATAGGTCCCCATGCGACAGCTATTTTTCCTTACAAAGAGCACTATTAACATATCAACGTAAACTTGAAAAATGGCTGACAAAATTGTATCGTTGTAACCTAAGGGAAAATTTTATTCTTTAAATAAAAGTGCTTTCAATATTAACATCTAATTGTTATATTTATACTGATCATATAACTCTTATCCAATTGGGCTTTTAATAGGCCTTTCGAACAAACAACGATAATGTATATTATATATTTATTTTATTATAAAATTCATTATTAACATTATACACACACATCTCACTTATCTCAATCACAATCAATTCAAGACACAATACATAATTTCATATTATAAATAAAGATACGTAAAAGGTGAGGATGAGAGAAAGTAAACTTATAGCCTTAATTGTACCTATACGATGTGGATTTATGAGCCCCTGTAATATACAAATACATGTGTAAAGACAATTGATCGAATTGAATTAAAAATTTCATTCGCACAATAAGTAGGTTTACTTACACAATGATGTTGTTAATTGGAATATGGATTAATTTAACAAAGAATCCTATGAAGCCCATTATACAAAATCCAATTGCTGTGGCAATAGCGATCTTTTGGAATTCTGTAGGAAATCGTACAGTTGTTATTAGTAATATAGAAAGTAATCATTACAAATATTCTCTGGAAAATATCCTTACCTTTTCTATCAGGTTTTGTGCATCTTTTGACAAGACGGATGCTGTCTTTAGCGAACTGACGTCCGGGTTCTGTGAGTTTCTTCACTTGATCCATGGTAATGGAAAATCTAAAATTGAAATGATCGTAAGTTAAAATTTGCACTTGGTCCTAATATACCTATACTTTACTTATATTATTAGATCGTCATTTAGAACCGATATAAAAGCACATGCGGGCGGTGCGCAAATTCGTTAATATTACTCTACATATGTTCACGTAGTTAGAACGAGTTACAGTAAATATTTTATCCGGTGTATCGTCGCGTATTTGACACAAAACGTAAATACAAATTCCTGTTTCGGCGACAATTATTGGTAATATATTTAAGGTTATAACAGAAATTAATAGTTTGAACTAGCGTAAACATTAATTACATTTATGTGAAAAACAGACAATCTAAGAAAACACTGTACTCACGTTGCGTGCAATAGGAGAACACTTCACGAAGTGTTGTTTGACGTACAAAAAGTTGCACTCGTAAGAATTTGAGGCGCTACGTGGACACCGTGCTGTAAAAACGTCACTTCCTGAAAGTTGACGTTGGAATGGAAGCGTTGTAGCGGGAATATTGTGGGAGTTTGAATTCGTGTCGAGCAACATTCTGACAAGTTTACAGTCAACTTAGAAATCGCAACTATTTTCCTAATATTTCATCGTATTGTTAACTTTAAATATCTTTAACTAACATTGTGATAAATAGTAATTACTCAGAAAATTGTGCTCTTATTAAAATTGACTAATATTATTTTAAAGACTTATGCATTGGAAGAATTGCGTTCGTCAATTTCAAAAAATTATTTAGAACTTTAAAACAACCGGCATTCCTTATTCGAGAACGATATTAAACGAAAAAATAGCCAATTCTCTTTAACTCTAAATCAGTAGAGACCAGTAAGTATGCGTCATACTCCCTATAAAGCATAGAATATAATTCTATAGAAGTCAGTGGTGACTATTTAGTTAATGATAGTCCGATAAAGTTGGTGTATGCGTAATGCATAGGATATTTTACAACTGTCTTGTCACTTCTAGTTCCTTATGATTTAATTAGATTGACCTCCAAATAAAACAAGCTATAAATTCACTATCCTCAAACATTCGATGACCAATTAAGAAAAAAATGATTAAAATGTCTAAGCTTGTCTGCCATTACACGAGTGAAAATTATGTTAATACTTAAAGAAAGACAATTGACCTCTAAACAATAGCTACTTTTCCCAAAACATCTTTTATGAACTCCAAACAATCTGTATAACCTAAACTTTGATTTCCGAATTTTCGTCGGTAATATCATAGTGTTACCGCCAGGTACTTCTTATTGGTCGTACTGGTTCTGTCTTATCAATTATTCTTTGACAGTTGACTAACCTGTCAGCTGTCAGACAGGTACAGATAGCGATTAGACTTTGATCTAAGGAAGTAAATATGATTTAGGGTTCACATGGAATAATACAGCTAAAATATACGCATACAGATTGAAATATTGTGGAACTTTGTTATTGTCTCATCAGGAAAACATGGGGAACAGATCAAGTCTACTCTTGCGCGAGGAAGAAATTGCGCAAATTCAAGAAGCCACGGGATGTAAGTTTATTACCACGACGTATTTTATATGAAATGTATACACACCCATTTTTTCTTTATCCAATTGGAGGCGTGTGACAAGTAGCTGATAGTTGTACGAAGTTCAATTATTTTGTTTACGTTCTTGAAATTTATAAAAAATACAAAGAGACACTTCTATTACTTCAGATTAATATATTTTACAATATTAAGTAATTATTATAACAGTAACGCATTTAAAGTATTAAAATGATTGTTTAAATTTGTTATTATATAGGAGAATCGTAAAATTGACTAATAATTATCTTAAATTTGTTATAGTTACACCAAATCAGATAGAACGCTTGTATAGTCGCTTTACAAGTCTTGATCGTGGGGATTGCGGTACACTTAGTAGAGAGGATTTTCTCCGAATACCAGAGTTGGCAATAAATCCTCTTGGCGATAGGATTGTAAATGCTTTCTTTGAAGAAAGTGGCAATGACAGAGTCAATTTTTTGCAGTTCATGCAAGTCTTAGCTCATTTTAGGCCTATTAAAAAGAACAGTCCTAATAGGCTAAATAACAGGCAAGAAAAATTGAGATGTACGTTACATAACAATCCTTTAACTACATGAGAATATGAATATGACTCATGTTATAAATATTATGATGATTTATATTTTCAGTTGCCTTTAAAATGTATGACTTGGATAATGATGACTTAATATCAAAGGATGAACTTCTAGCTATATTACATATGATGGTTGGAGCTAATATTAGGTAATGAAATTAATGATTTAATACCTTAAAAATAAATGATTTTGTGTTTATTTAATCTTATTATCTTTGTACAGCGAAGAGCAGCTAACTAGCATTGCTGAGCGAACTATAATGGAAGCTGATGAAAATGGGGATGGCATGATATCATTTGAGGAATTTTGCAAAGCATTAGAACGAACAGATGTAGAACAAAAAATGTCCATAAGGTTCCTTAGTTAATTTAATTTATAATCTTTTATAATAATGCACAATTTGACAATACATTGGAAAGATGTGTATTATAAACTCCTGTTGTATTTAATATTTAATGTAATAAGTGGCTTTTTCTGATACATCCTTACTTATTTTATGTAGAACAAAAAATTGTATAGTACTTAATATTTCTATTGAAATACTGGATAGCAATGTAATGAAATTGTTGTTTCGTTTAGAAACCCATCAAAGTAGGAAGTATTTTAATTAATAAAAGGTTGATACATATATAATGTTTTTATAATTTACACTACATAAATGTTCTATAATCATTACAGGTTTTGTGATAACCTACTGTTTACAATATTTAATATAAGCTTATTACAGTGTTTATTGTATTAATGATCTTCCAAAAACTGATCGAATACCTTTATTACACACAAGCAGTATCATTGAGAAATAAGTTACACCAGTGTGGTATTAATGACATAACTGAAATCCTGAATAAGAGTATGTCTGAAATATGCATTACATTAATACAAATACTACGTACTTCATTTGTACACAAGTCATACATTGACTCTGGAAAGAAGAGATGGTAAGGAATCATTCAATCAATATTATCTTTCTTTGCAATCGCGGAATTTGTATTTATAAAATTCATTTCTCTGCATTTAATTTATTATTACTTCATTGCAATTCTCGCAGACTCATCATAAGGCCTGAAGCTTTAAATTTTGCATATATAAAGTGACGAAAATCCATTCCCATATATAATGCAATTTAAGCCGTAGATGACACTGCTAATTTCTTCAAATGGTCCATAAATATTTGCAGACTGACATCGTCAGTCAAAACGGGTGCTCCGCTCTCCTAAATAAATAAAACATAGATTAGAGAAAATAAATTATAATTGTTGAAACAAAAAAAGCAGGTAAATATCTAACCCTGAACCGGCCCTTAAATACATAACAAAGAAAAAACAATTAATCATATTTTATAAATGTCCATATTCCCAACAAAATAAATGACTGTCCAAGCACCGTCGAGTTGTCATAAACACACTGTATATAAATGTTAAAAGGTGTTGTACTTGTATGCTTGCTTGATAATAAGATAAATTTATGTTAGATATAACGAAGTACATATACATAAAACTATTTCCCTTTCACAGTCCCGAAAAATTGTTAACAGTTGATATCTGTTTCTATACAAATGCCGATTGGTATAATAATTTCTTACTAAAGTAGAAGTAAACATCGGTTTTAGAACATTTTAATAGATATCAACTGTTCGAATTATAAAATTGTTCCACATAGTTCCATTACCAAAGCAATAAAAGCAAGTGTAAAAAAAAAATAAGTGAATTAACAAATGAATGAAAAACACACCCCACTGGGCATCGGCATCCCCTGGTTTGCAGGATCATGGCGACATAAAAAAATATTAGTTACGTACGATTGAATGATAAAAGATTATGATTCGATATAAAAAAATTGTAGTCTCAACTAAATGATTCGAATCGCTGTAAATGGAATATGTTTATCGAAACAAATATTAAATAGGAAAAAATTCATTTTTACTTACCGCGCCGTAGGCGTACATATTATTGTGAGTTTGACTTGGATTTACTTTGCTTAACAAAAACCTCGCTTGCGAACCACCCTGTTCAGTATCGATGTACCTAGGTGCAGGGAATCTACCACTCAAAATTTCCGCAGCATCATCAACAGGTGCAGCCAACAATTGTCGGAAATTTTCGTATTCTGGTAGATCCTGATATTTTAACTGACGCCATTGGGCAATTGTCTGCAAAGAATTATGGTTGTAATGATGTGTTTCATTATGGTTTACTAAAATATAAGTTAAAATAAGTACCTCTCCATGAAAGATGAGTATTTGGAAGAATGTGTCCATTAATAGTATTCTGTCAGGTTGAATGGACGAAGTATCTAATAAAACTGGTTCTGGTGGACCATTGAATCCATAACTGTACAAAATTGGCTGTACCATTATCAAGGAATTTGTTAAATCTTCGCGCATAAGCATGTGCCTGTAAATTAAACGTAAAAGTTTAATTAATGAGCACATACGAAAATTATTCAAATTAGTAGTATTTCGTTAGACACATTTACCTGTAAAAGCTAGTTTCATCAGGGGAATTATTGAATACTTGTAGAAACTGTGATCTACGCAAATGGTACATGAATTGGGGATACAGAGAGAAGTTTTCAGCAAGTCTAAAGCTGTCTGAATTATCTTTTCCGTATTCTCCGAATTTCTGACACTATAGAATACACGTTTAAAGTATTAATAATATATCTCAGTTTTTTTTAATATACACTACTGTAGTTGTAGAAAATACTAACTAATCTAATAAGCATTCGATCGACCCATCGTAAGACATCTGGACCATCATCACTTTCGGCTCTAAACACAGCCAGACGTGACATCAAAACAGCAGCTGCTTCTTGGTCAAATCCAGCGCTGATGTGATGTAATGATGTGGATGCATCTGCCCAGCTATAATCATCGACGTTATAATTAATAAGGAATGTAGTAACAATATTAACCCAATAAAAGTTTGAGTACGTACTTCCTTGCAATCGTGGTCACCCTAATTCTTCGTTGACCACTGCTGTGTTGATACTGTGTGATAAACTGAATACAACCTCTTCCACCTTGTGGAATAGGTGCAGTATGTTGATTTACAACTTCGAAAAATAATGCTGTAGTTGTAGATGGTGTAAGCGAACAGAATTTCCATTGGCATGTACCACCTAGTCCTACTTCCTGCTCTCCCACACTTGATCCTTTAACTCCCAAAGAAACACAAGGACCAATCGCTCCCGATACTTTAATTTCCCTAGATGTCTTAACTTCTAGCGTCGCGTTAAATGCCATCTTCAAGTCACCCTTACTATCCTTAGTAAATACACGTTGGAACGTTTGTTTAAACAATGAGGAATTAAATGAATCTCCCATAACCATATGACCACCAGTTGAATTGCAACACTGTCTCATTTCTAATAACCCAGTTTGGTCGAGAGCGCATGAATAAATATCGATTATATGTCCATTCGTTGCAGCACGTGAAGCAAGGGCATCATAATGTTTAGTTGCTTTTTTCATATGCTTAGCATTATCTTTCTGAATATCATGATGGGACCTAATAGGCTGTCTTAAGTCATCGGTTACAACCTGACCAGGTCCTTGAGAACATGGTCCACCAACAAACAACATTATTCTGAAAATATAATTGTATTTGTAATGATATTTATAAATGCTTCAATAGCATGATAATAATTACCTAGCTCCTGTATTAGCATAACTAGCTTCTAAAAGACCAGTAGCAACAGCTAATGCAACACCAGTTGACCGCAGTGGACGTTTTCCTGGGCCAACTGGCCATGGATCTCTTTGCAATTCTCCTAGAAGATCTGTTAAACTCATATCACACTTATGTACAGGCTGCAAAAAGCGATTGGCTGGTGGTAATGGTTGTCCACCAGGTACTCTCTGCTGATTCGGATTTTGGCCTGGAACTGCTCGTCCTATACCTGTTGTCAAATGAAAATCTAATGAATGTTGTCTTATACTGTTCTAATGAATAAACTGGAATTGTTGTATTAAATTTATCAAATAAGACATACCCAACATATCTTGAACTTGTTTTGGTTGCAAATCCTTAGTACCACGGAATACATAACTTTTACTGCATCCCTCACAACCTAATTCATGAACTTGGACCATTCTTCCAAATGTAATAAGACCAATTAAAGCATTGGGTGGTAGTAAAGACAATGACATTTGAAGAGAATCTTTCAGAGATCCAAGTTCTTCATCATCCATGCATGTGTCCACAACGAGTAAGAAAATGGGTGGCAAACATTGCACTCTCTAAATAATAAATATAAATTTATGTAACTATTGACATTATAATAATTATGTAAATGTTTTGTTTAGTTTTCTTGGTAAATGTTATCCAAAAACACATACCATTATTGTGTATTCAATTGTGGAGAACATTGGAATGAGTTCTGCTGGCTGATGCTGCTCTGAAATAGCAGCATATTGAGGAGGAAACTGCAAATACAAATACATTAATTTAGCATGTACAAAACGAAGGTGATCAGGTAAATGTATTTCCACAAATTTAATAATGATATTCTTACAGGATTCCTCTGGAAACACAGATTGCACACCCATAACTTAGCACGGTAATCCACTTGACACAATGGATTCAAAATTGCTCTACAAGTAGTTCTGGTACATAAAACAGGATCATATTGTATCGGTGGAAGATCAGGTCGTTCTTTAATTGGCTGATAAAGTGTTCCTAGCGGTACAACAAGTCTGGTGGCATCAACACGTGATGAGGGCCAAACGTTCCAAGTGAAACGTACACCATCACGGTCTTCATTCTGCTGAATGAAGTCCTCGTAAGTGGTCATACTGCTACAACAGCAAAAGCAAGTATTGGAACATATATCGACGATATTATATAAATATATATATCTTACATACAGCCTAAGTGTATGGTAACAGTACAAATAATAATTAAAGGTTAAACGTACATGCGTCGATTATGAATGGATTAAAATAAACACACGATTACGCGTCCGAATCGGTATTAAATGCACTTTCTTATCAAGATCTCATAACTACAACATTTTTTACAGGCGAATTGAAGCGGTACGATTCCACATCAGGCACATACAACTCGTGCCGTCATTGAAGCCACGTCACTTGGAAGTTTGGAGCAGTTTGGAAGAAATAGTACGGCGCATGCGTAACGCGTCATGTTAATGTCACAAGCAATATTTAAATCGGAATTAATCTACAAATAGAAGGCATAAGAGACACGTTCTTTTTTAATGGTCGTATATTGTGTTGAGCATACTGACATTATAGTGCTTATGTTATATTATAAATCTATTATCGTTATGTCACTGGATTCTCACCTTGAAAAGGCTTCGTTATAAGAATCGACAGGAATCAAACTGCGCCGGCTTAATTGAAACGTTTCTTTTAGTTGTAGAAGCGTCATAAAATAGTAACATTGAACAAATTCTATATTTACGAAATTTATTTTTAAAGTATATGAAAATCATGTGTGGACGTGAATTACGAAAGATTTGAAAAAGTGTTTGAATGATACATCATATGTAAATACAATTTTTAAAAAAGTACATTAAGCATAATGCAATATAAAACATCCAATACGACTTGTTAGAATATGTATGCGTGACATTAAAACGACTGACTATTTCTCTGTACGTTTTTGACAATAATGTAAAATGAGAGTTAGAAAGTGTCATATAAGCAATGGTGAAAAGTAGTCATACTTCTCGTTTAGAGAATGGTAGGGATTCATTCAACCAATCAGCCGCTAAATGATAACGAGTGGTCTTGAATTGCTTGAATAGAGTTCTAGCTTTGCGTGTACACCGTATTTACTATTACTGCTCCGATGCAGCAGTGTGTGTTACTAGTGCGAACTTGTGCGTACTGAAATCCAGCATTCTAGTTTATGCATGGTAGTTTAAAAATCTTTAAATAATCTCAATGTCACATATGTTACGAGTCTTAATGTGTGATTAACCTCTGACACGGTGTAAATCGTCCATAAAAATGGATAAAAGGTAAGGGGCGACAGTTTATGCGAATCATTTATTTTGTGGTTATACGCCAACTAAACAAAACAAACTTTTTAGGTTGGATACATCGAGGTCAGGGTATCGCGAAGATATCTCCAATCATTCTAAGAAGACCAAGAAACGATATAACAAACGGAATAATGTATTTGGTTCCTGGATGAACAATGTCCAGAACAGTCAAAACAGTGAAGTAGTACCAGGCATGGAGTATCAGCAATTATTGTGGCAAACTAGTATGCCACAGAATTTCCCAAATAATGGTCAACGTCTATTTACAACAGCATCTGACCCAAGTGTGTGTGGTTATACACCGATGCCAATGACATACACCATGGAACCTGTTTCAATGCCACCAATGTACAGGTTATATCAACCAATCCCATTATCTGTTCATGGGAGACCCAGGCGACATTATAATCAAAATCATCCAATGAATCTCGGCCTTAATGCAAATTCTATGGCAAATGGTTATACAAGTTTACAAGAAAATGGATCTGAGTCACCTGTACCAATAAATTACCAAAATGGAGATTACGCGAGTTTGCCACCCACAGCTAATAAAAACAATGGGATGAATGGAGATGAACTTAATTCGGAACATCGAAGATATTCTGACCCTGGCCTTGGATCTGCAGAAACACCGGTTCATACTCAAAGCGAAGACTCTGATAGTGTTGATAGTAGCAGTTCAATTACAACAATTGGTCGTGGGAATAAACTTGTTTTGTCCCTTATTGAACAGGTTTGTATTTCAATGGAAACTGTTAATGATTCTAAAAGTATTAAGATATTCCAAAAATGGATTTCGAGTGTATGTATGTTAATATTAGTATCACTAATTATTAACTAATTTTGTTTACAGATGACAGAACTGAAAAAGAGTAACAGCCAGTTATTTAAAGAATTAAGTGAGACCAAGTCTGAATTAGAAACTATAAAAGTGAAATTGGTTCAGTGTAAACACAGTTCCTCTTCGGATTATCAGCCAGGAATGTTATCAGGTAAATATTTGTAAAATCTATCACATTAAATATAGTAACGACTTTTTTACTAATACTATGCTGTATTTTTATGATTCATTGAAGATCTCATTCGAGAAATTAGAGAAGCAAATAAAGCATGTGAAGAAGGACTAGTTGCAAAGGTGAAATCAATAGTGGAAGAAAAACTTAGCCAAAGATCATCAGAACTGGATAAATTGAATGTATGTATTCAACTCTATATAGAACTTTTCTTCATTTTATTATTTCTATGTAATTAGAAAATTTATAATTATTTGCAAATTTGTATGAATAGTATATCTCTCATGATAATTAAGAATAACATAATAGATACACTGCAGTAGTTTTGAGAACAAAATATGTGTCATGATGAAAGATAAAGAATTGAAATGATTTAGTGACTAAATTTTAGTCCTTTATTATCTCTTTTATGGGGCTAAATCTCTAAACACAATCATCTGCTTGTGAGTCATATTGAATCCTGCATTGAAAACATTGACTCATGTTTACCCTCTACATTTTCATCTATTTTCGTTGGCCCAAACATCGTGAACTGTAAATCACTTATTTACAATTATTATCAGCAAGAACCATGAGGTATATTTACGCCAAATACAGTGAATAACGAACTGCAATATCAAAATTTTATGATTCAGTGAATTATTAGAAAATTGAGCGTATACTAGCACACATCTATGAGGATGGTATACATACAAATTTTTAAACAAATATTACACAAGTTACTAAATTTTCATTTATTTCTCTTACCACTGCACGGTTTCCGCTGGAGCACTGTACCACGGATATCTAAATTCGTAGTAACGTTTGATACGAATAGTACGGCAAAGTGAGAAAATTTTTTGTAATTTATCGCAATAACATGCTCTTTTATAAATTTTCACTCACAATTGATTATTTTCATCTTCTTACGATTCACGACTATTTCAAATATAAAAATTTAATAAAATATTCCACCATTATGAAGCTTCAGTTTTCAATGAACTTGTATTTCAAGTTTCGTTATTCACTGTATATAATAAGCTACAAAGTATCTCGTTGAATTTGTCGTATCGATTGTTCGTTTCATTTAAAGAAACGGGAAGTCGTAACACAGACGATTTCGATTCGACCGAGCCGAAAAATGTGGGAACAGAAAACAAAGTGGATAGACGTTTTCCAGCTCTCTCTCTCTCATCTTTCGTTCGGCGTTTCTTCTTGCAGCAGGGTACGGAACTGTCGGCTCCGACCGCCGCTTTCGGCACTCGGTCTTCCATGACATGGTCATGGACATATTGTTTGTCTAGCGTTCGTACGTTCTGTTTGATTAGGACGGCCAGGTGATCTCGGTACCCCTCTCTCACCTTTCTTCACAATTTTCCACTTCCGATTATCGTCTGCGCGCGAATTTTCGTCGATCAGTTCCATCAAATACTCCTCGAGTTCCTCTCGAGTATACATATCCCTTCTAAATGTATTTATAACGAGCGACTGGAGTATTTATCATTTGAATTAAACAATTTCTCATTTTGATCGAACGCGTGCGTTCTACAATCATTATTTATATTTGTAGTTAAGAATACATAACTTTATATACAAATAATTAAATTTGACAGACATAACTGACACAACTCTAACAATTCGTCGGTTTAGAAAAAAAAAATCGATAGAACGCGACCGTGGGTGACGATTAATTGGTTAAATTCCATTTATCGATCTCGATCTCGTTTAAATTGACTTTATTCGGTAATTGGGTGACTACGGTGACTCCGTCGGGTTAGGAGACGCTACGGTAGTTGATAAAATCGGATGATACCGGAGAACCTAATGTAGACGTAATACGAAATATCCGTGACGCGGTAAAAATGATTAGGTTTCACATGAGGGTGGCACCTACGAGGCAGAGTGTTTCAGGAATAGTTGTGGAAGAGGGGTGAAGAAGGGTGAAGGATGGAGCACTTAGCGGTTGTCAGGGCCTCTCCCTTGGCCTCCTTCCTTTCCCTCTTTCTCCTGTCTTCTCGGGTTTCAACCATCCATTAGCCTCATCATCCGAAGCGATGGCCGTCCGCGCCATGTTGCCTCCGCATTGCCAATCTCGTAATTGAACCTCCGGGACCTTCCACTTTCGTGCATGTAAATTTCCCTCCTCGCAACAGCCATTGAATTCTCTCTGCCTCTTGATGATATATTTCGTCACGCATCGGGAAATCGGGTACGATGGAAAATTGATGTTTTTTCGCGCATCGTATACCGCGCGGCACATCACCAGTGAAAATTGAACTTACATTGGTGGAAAGTGAGGCGGGATTTATTTATACGTAGTACAAATTTGTTTTGCGTAAATATGCGGCAGACTGGCGAAATAATTGAATGTTACTTCGAAAATTGCCAAGATATTGATAACGTATGCAAAAGGGAGAATTTCTGTTTGTATTGTGTTAATTAGTGCCCGCTTGCTTTAGTAATCTACTGGAAAACGTTGTAGTTTAGTCAATGTTTGAAATTTCCGGTAACGTTTTCATTTACACTTTGTGTAACAATATGGTATATGTACATGTGTGTATACGATATTTTGTTGAAAAATATTGTTCGAGAAATTGTTGAGACTCGGAATCACATTAAATGGAATTCTATGGTTAAATAGTCTTAATTATATATCGTAAAACAGATCGTAGCTATGTAATTATGGAACTGTAATTTGTTTGATTTCTTTTAAAACATGTCGTTTCTCGGCACCTTATCTAGAGGAGATATTGTTGTCCATCTTATCTGTTATCTTTATCCTCATTTTCTCCCGTCGGAAGAGAACCAGGAACTAGTTTGAGCCGACTATTTAGTATTCTTTTAGGATTTAAAATTTAGGTCATGGCGACCCATGCATCGAATTTTTCGGGTTTCACATTAACATTCACGGTACAAATTTATTTTTTCCAGAATCAGATACTGAAATTAACGAAGGAGAAAGAAGAAGGCGACAGGCGCATCGCAAAATTGGAGGAGGAAGTGACCACATTAAAATTGAACGCAACGTGAGTATTCATTAATGCTTCTATTTTCCAATTTTGTCGCGATACATTGCATTTCTCGTGTTTTTTTTATTAAATGTATATATTTATTTCTCCTTTCTTTTTATTTGTAATATTCAGCATACACAACGGATTAATTATTATAATGCTCGTGCAATGTTATTGCGTATTATTGTTACATCGGTATGATCAAACACAAATATCATTTGTCTCAATTCAAAAATTCCTATTACAAATGTTATTATGCGAACGATTTTACGGTCAACGACCACGGTTATAAATTAAATACGATCAATGAATCTAACAATCATTGGATTAAAATTTAATTATTTTAATTTTTAATCGCCGACTTCCTGGAAACGTCTGTGACGTATATGGCAAATAACGTATCGCGTTCCGGAAGAGAATTATTATTCGTAATTAACTATGCTTATTGAAAATACTGTTTTGAGTCGCTTTTTGAATACGCTTTCGGGTTTGTCGCTTTTGCATTCATTACTACCTTTATGTACGATATAAATCATCGAGAAACTTAACACCTTCGCAGCTGGGAAATTTATTACTTCTTTATTATGCTCGTAGGTACTTATTATTTCAAATTGATGAAGATTTACCGATTACCAACATAAACGGGGTTAAGAATCCATTACATGAGTTTTTAAAAGAATAGGTAGAATATTCCTATTTCATATGACAATTATTTCTAGTCCAGACACTTTGAACTCGAGCTACAGTTCATTTCAAATTTTCCACCTTCGCCACTGAAAATATGCAGTCAATTTTATTTGATTCTCAGGTAAAAACTCAATTTGATCAATTCAAACCTTAAACTATCCAAAAAAAAAAAAACATCCCACTACGTCAGCGATGAGCAACTACACCTAAATTTCGGACCCTAACAAAGTTAGCCACTGCGAACGTGTTAAGAAGTAACCGGGGGAAAAAAAAGCAAAAACGCCCTTGGTTGGAGACGTTAGATTCACGTCGGCAAGATTGCAGTGTATAAAAACGAAACCTTGTATTGGCACTAGCAACGAAGGTCGCGAGATCGCAGCCTTCGAGGAGGAGACGTTGGCCCTGCGACGGGAGCTCCAGGAGGCGCGGGCGTCGAAGACCCTCGCCGAGAATCATCTGGCAAAGTGCGTAAACGCGGTAGCGAGATCTGTCACGCCTGTATCTTTTGAAACGCCCTGTATAACCAGCACCCCCGTGCGTACCGCTATTTCCGACGCATGTAGCCTGATCCCAGTCGTGAATCCCCCGGCTCCCCATAATTTCACCTCTATTCTACGTTCCCGATCCGCGGAGGTGGCTCATCATTTCGTCCCCGAAACAGCGAATCTTTATCGAAACCCGATTGATTGTAGTCCGATGTCCGTCGAGTCACGCGAGGACCACCCGTGGCCTATGGAGGAGACCAGCAGTCGCACGGACGCGTCTTCGATAAAGTTCATTAGCGCCGTTGCATGCGCCAACGATATACACGACGACTGTGGGAACGATGATGGCTCGGACGCGACCGCCGACGACACGTTGTCCCTGTTATCGATGGAAGGAGTCTCGCAGAAGGACGATAGAAGTCACGTGAACAACGGGAATACCGAGTACGATGAGAATTTCGCGGTAGCGAAACGTGACAACGTTATGGAATCTATCGACAACGCGATGTCTGACGATTCGAACGTGGGGAACGATAGTAAGAATATTTACACGAATATTTTCCCCAAGATCGGTAATGAAATTACAACAACAGGATCTATAGACAAATCGGATAATAAGTCGACGATATCGGTGAACGTTAACGAGATGAAACAGTCAATGAAAAATGAGATCGATAAGAAGAACAACAGCCCGATGAATTATAAACACGAGGACGAGGGTCAGCGTGTCGATCATCGTAATCAGAAAGGGAATACGAAAAAGTCACGCCGGAAGAAAGGTGGTAGCACGGCTATCAAACGATCGTACAGCGAGACCGACAAATCTGCGAAGATTAACGACGGAGGATCAACGAACAATAACACGTCGAAAGACAACACCCGGAGAACGGTGAGCGAGGACGAAGATTGTCTCGATGACGATCAAACGAGCCGAGCCATCACCGAGATCCCGGAAGTGACCGTAGTCGGTGGTGGCTCTTTCGTGCCGAAAGATCTCTGCTCGACGGGAATCCTGACCTCCAGAGTCCTGACAGCACCTTCACGCGCCACCTACACCACCGCCTATATTTAGGTTACGTACGCGCGGGGCCCCAGAACAAAAATGCAAACCACTCGTCGCCATATCGCAAAGGGGGCTTCAAGGGCTTGCTAGAGGCTACTACTATGTACATGTCAAATAGCACGTAGGTCTATCATTCACTCCTCGAGCATGCTTTTCGTACACCGCTGTCCAGGAGTCATGGAACACGGACGGATTCTTAAGTCACATGAAAACACTGATTTTTCAGCGACGATGTTCGATATTTGAGATTTTTCAAGCGTCAGGGGTGCCGGTGTGTAGAAATTTTCACGCACAAAACGATCCACGAGGCACGGAAATTTTGGATTTTAATTGAATATAGTAAACTGTAGTTTTGTTCAAATTGTAATTGATTCGATAAATTCGAGTCACCCATGATTTGAATTTGCAAGTGTCCCGTGACTTATGGACGCACGTGTAGAATCCTTTTTGAACTCCTGGAACGCTCTGAATCCGTTCCGATTGTCGATGAAATTTTCCTCTCTCCTCGGTAACTCCCGTCCACGTTGGAAAGTGGGAGAAGAGTTCGTAATTCTGAAGTTGTTTTTTCTAATCACTCTTTAATCTCTTAACAGTAATGATTACCGTAATACTGCACAAGAATCTCTCTTATTCTCGTTTGAGATTAGTTTCTGGACTCTTCTTTAACTTATATTGTATTATACAGTTTAAGAATAGTGATTAACGAAAATCTAGTATTATGTGTGTATGTGTGTGTGTGCGTGTGAAGGGGATATTTTGAATTAGGATGTTTTCGTTTATCGTTGGCATGGCTTCGCAGCTTATACAGCATGATCATATTCTGCTTCCTTTTACACAATCTATGTATATATATGTTCTTAAAATTAATTGACTTGTATTAGGTTATAATACTTTCCCCCTCTATTTAATAGTCTTTTTTCTTTTCATCGAAATAATATTGAACCCTTTAACTGGAGCAATTCTCTATAGTATACTTAATTAAAATACCAGTTTGAGAGTTCCATAGAGCGATTACGTTTTATAATTCCATCTTTTTTTTCGAATTTTAGTTGTAGAAAGATTTAATCCAGAATTGGAAATGTCTTTAACAAACATTCCGTTAGCATCGTGACTTTCTCGAAGGAAAACTTTCCTTATTAGATCGTCGGGACTGATTTAATTAAAAACGATATCAAAGAAATTTATACGACTGATTAGTGATACGTTTGTAATATTTTATTGTAAAAAAAATGTATCTTTAGCGAACTGACTTTATTTTATATAAATGAAATTTAATCATCGAGAGCTTTCGAAAATAATTACGAAACATACGGGATATTTGTCCGCATTATATTGTACTAAAATTTACTTTTTTCAATCGATAAGTTTATACACGACAATTTAATAAACGATCAAATATTATATTAATTTAATGCTTTCGAACTGCTATGTGTCTACGTATCGCAGGCAAATTGATGTGATATCATTTTTCAATTTGAAATCCAAACAATTTAGAAATTCATCATTTAAATAATTGTTAATTGCTTGTTCGGGAACGATTTAAAAAGAATTTCGAATCAAAGAACGATAAATCAAACTAAATACTATAATACGTTAGTTTCGAACAATCCGAATTGTTCACCCCCGTTCTCGGCGATCTATCGAATTTTCCCTATATATAATTTTATTTATTTATTTTTGTTTAGTACGCCCCCCTCCCCGCTCTTTTCCACCTTTTACCCTCTGTAGAAACTCCGCTATGAGGCAGGAATCGAAACGCCTCGTATTCTTTCTGTTTTCTAGCTGGAAGCATGGCTTTGCGCTCGAACTTTTGCTTTTCCCGCTTCTAAAGAGAGTATTACAGAGTTTTCTTTGGGCCGATTAGTGGTGGAAGATCGGTCTGTCCGAACGAATGTAACGTGAAACGAAACGTGATTTGTCAGACTGGAGAAGCTGGAGGGCATACTTCGTAAAAAGATGATCGATGCCACGGATGAGGAAACCGTTGACAACTTGCGTGGCCTCGTTACCACTGGCCCTAATCACTCTGCTGGCCTAATCAAGGTCGATTGTACTGGCAGTTCTTCGTCTTCGTCCGAAGAAGAAGAAGAAGAAGAAGAGGAAGAAGAGGAGGACGAAGAAGACCAGGACGAGGGCGACGATGTCGACGGCGATAGAAAAAAATTATTTAAAGACAAGATTTCCTTTAATTCGAACGATTCGAAAACTGCAAGCGTGATTGAGAATAGTATCAATCTCAGCGGGCCAGTAACCGATCTTTAAGGCCCTCTCTGTACTCTTTAGTGCACCGAATTTTATCGGTTATGCTCGTTACAAGATTTTCTTGTTTTTTTTTTTCATTTTTTATCAACTATGCGATGTGTTACGAAGTTATTCCATCCTAGATAACGTTATGACTTTACCTGTGATCGTTCAGTCGTCCGGATATTTTTACGAATGGTGGTTCCTGAACTGTTTGTGTTGCTCTACGATCGCGTTTCGTCGGTCTGTTAAATGATTTCGTCCAATTGAAATGATGTCTAAGATATATTTTAGTGTGTCTGTTAACTTTCGTATGATCCACGACGGGTCGATAGGAGTGTGATACATGATACAATGTATAACGGTGTCGAATGGTTGGGTACGTAAATTATATTTCGCAGTAATTATCATTCGTTAGGAAAGGGAATGAAATGTATGTAGATCGATACGTTTGCGTGTCCTCGCCGAGGACTTGTTAGTGATGCTCGTGTCTGCGAGGTTCGTTTATGTAATCGGGTTATTGTGTTAATCTTACATTTACTGATTGCGGTTAATTCGATGCTGTACAGGATGCATGTATATATATATATAACATTTATTTCTTCTTGTTCTTCTCTCTTCTTCTTCGTTTATGTTATTTTTTTTTGCCCTATTTTGTAAAACGTACGTATGCTTGCACTTTCGATGTTACGACGTTCTCAGTATGCACTACTACAAGCAATAATATTTAGCTTAGGCTGTGGTTACGCGAAACGACAATACATGTATCGGAAAGGAGTTTCAGCGTTGCGTAAAAATGGTACGGTCGATACATTTGAAATTTGTAACAAAGGTGAACACGTTCGAGAAAGTCGGATACCATAGCATAATTAATGATCCTATACACAGCATCGGTGTTTTATATTCTCGTGTCATTTCTTGGATCATTACATTTTGAATTTCTGTAAATTTTCTTTTTTGTAAATTCGTCATAAATTACTTTATTATCCTTCGTGTACATTCTATTTCATCGTTTTACTCAATTTATTTATTGATAGGAATATACGAGTATTACTTTATAGGTATAGATAAGAGAGCACCTATTTATATTCACAATAAGTATAGTAAAATCACAAAGATGTCGAAACTATATGCATAACGAATAAATCACCCGATTTTGCCACCTGAAATATCCTTCTTGCGATATAATATACCTGATGTTTTATATGTATATGCAACTCATATGATTTCAAAGAGCACGAGAAATAGATAAAGTGAATTTTATCAATTATCTCGTGGATCATTTGAAATTATATAAAATGCATATGCTTGCACAGTGTATTCTGTCGCATGGAAAAAAGGAAATATTTCAAGTGATAATGTTAGGTGACCCACCCTGCATGCATGTCCACTCCGCAATTTCAAATATTCTCTTTCGCGGAGGAAAAGAAATTAAATTTACTCGTTATACCGACTTCTGGAGTATCGAAACACTGTAAGTTGTTTGCAACATGAAAACTATAACATTGAAGGAAAGACCTATGTACTTACAATGCCGGCAACTCTTCCTACTTTTAATTCGTTAAAAATAAAGATACCAACAGGGTTTTAACGTATTAGACACATAATATTAATTACCGAACACGTGCGTGGTTGCACCTGCTTTTATACAGATAACTTGGTAGTTTTTTCGGTGTTTTATGATTCACACTGAACTCCAAAACAACAGCGATCTGATATTCATAAAATTATATTACTATACTTATGTTGTATCTCTTTTCAATTTTTTTAGGAAGTGTCTCCCATTTGACGTTTATTTATGTCCAATAGAAATTGATGTTAATATTTTCAAATATTAGAGTAGAATCATGGGAAAACGCGTTTCATATTCGGTGAATTTAAAATCTTACGTGTGAATGTCCGTATTTTCTTCAAATGTGATATTGCGTTTCGTCGTAAAAAATCCCGCGAGCCTTGTGAAATTTTATTTTTGATATTTTCTATACGAAATTAAATGGATTTCGCGCACGTAGTGGTATATCAAATTGCCAAACGTAATTTGTAAACGTTCGTCTGTGATATAACAGATCCGCGAGAAAAATGATGAAATTTACAAACATCAATGATTAATTAAAATTCCTCTCACATCTTCGGTTCCTTCTATCTCGGCAGCTTGGCATGAATATGATATAATTCGTTTGACTATAAGTCAAATTTCACGTGAATGCATCTATATTTTTCCGCACGTTTTTACTAACAAATTTAACAGTACAAAAGTTTATTTTTTTTAAATAAACGACATCGCTTGAAATCCAATAAAAGTGAACGGACCTGTCTTAATATTTTCAACGATATGCCATAGCTCGTAATGAATTAGCCGTAATATTTTGCTTGATTCTATTTTCATATCGTAGATAGATTAACACATTGTTGAGTATTTTTTACGATTTTTGTAGGACAATTCAATTTTCATAGATCTCGTGAGGAATGTTCACGATTAAAACTAACTATAATCGAGGCTTTAATTCGTGTCGATATATATTTTCAGACAGGATAAAACCTAACACACACATTCACAATGAACTATAAGTTAGTTTCGATGCCTAATATCGATATTATCTGGGAATAATTGTTAATTTATTGTTGCCACACTGATTTTATCCTTTCATTGTCCCTGTTAGTATTGTTTAGAGGGTAAATGTAATTCTGTTTACGCCAATAGTCTAATCGTAAGTAGCACTTTGTGAAATTATATTTTTTCTTCACTCGACGTTAACTCAATCATGATTTTCTACGTTTCGAAATAGACAGAGAAGAGAAGATCTATTAAGCGTATAAGATTTATAAAAGATCGTGTAATTTTCAGTAGCCTTTCATATAGCGTATATCTATTTTCGTATAAAAAACTATTTGAACTCGAGCGAAATATGAAGATACCTGAAGTGTTTCGTAGTAACAGGATACTCGATGATAATGTCATTCAAATCGAATATTATCCTGTCATTCCACGACGAGAAAAAAAAACGAGTTAGTATTACATAATCTTTGTAACCCAACACTTTGCAATACTATAACGAGTGTACGTTTTTAACATTATCAAGTTACGAAAACACATACCGATACTTTATTATAAAAAATCCGCGAATTGTATAAAAAAAAGAAAGAGGAACAGAATAACGAGATATGTATGCGTATTAATCCTCGACTGGTAAGGATATTTCTTACAAATATAATTAATAGATAATAGTATCATTAATGTAATTAGTACGTTTAATATTTAATACGAGACTTAATTTCGACTAGGATATCATTATCTGACATATTAATCCGACGTTAATTAATACCGAATGTTTATTCGAATACCGGTAATAATATTGTTTATATCAATTAATATGAGCAAAGAGAGATACAGCCAAAGTATAGTTATTAAATAGTTCTTACCATTGGAGGATTACTGCGAGCGGAATTAAACGATAGAAACCTGCGTAGGGTAATAATTGCAACATGTTTATTCGTATACAATTATATTTAATACGGTACTTACACATAATCAAACTATACTACGGATTTAACGCAATAATCACCTAAATCATAACTGTGTAACGTATAGTTTACATTATTCGACGCACTGTGTATACCGTTCTAGGTAATCTCAAAGTGCCATTAAAATCGTACGTAATGCTCAGGTTGTCCTTATATTTTCTACATCTGTGTATTCAACGATATCACGAACAAGGTATGAAGTAGCGGCAGTTGAAACGCCATGCTAAAAGTGTCCTTTGTACTTCAAATATTTTATTACATACCGTATAGTCGTATCTAACTTAGAATTAACGTTCTCACTGGTGTAACAATTTACAATTCCCAGCAATCACTGTACATTTCATATTCCATCGAATGTTAAGAACCGTGTTCCGACATTACATATAGACACTGTAGTTACTATAGTCCACGAGATACATAATATAGTTTCGAAATAGAATAGCGGACCTTTTTAAACGGTTTAGTCTTTTAAACGTAAGCGTACTGTGCATATACCACATGTAAACGTATATTCTTGAGACTTTAATAAAATTCAATATAAAAAAAAAGAATGTCATATTCCTTCTGGATTTATAATTTTCGCTTCATTTTTATGAATACTCTATTTATTCCCTATTTCATTTACCTTAAACACATATTACTTTGATTTTACTTAATTATTTTCTACTTACCTAACCAGACCAATGTTCCTCGTTCGAGTGAGATGCAAAAGACCTTGAAAGAAGATTCGCCTCGTGCAAAAGTGTCGCTCACAGATATATACCAACGACGACAAAATTTATTAGGCGGAATAAATTAATTCCTCCGCGTACAGTTTCTGCAACACTTTCGTACCGAATATTCCGTTCGTGGTACTTGATTAACTCCGACACGTTCCCTCATTTTCACAGTGGCTTCGACGGCTAAAGGGAATGTTTTTCTACTCTTGCTTCTCACTTGTGTACAGGGTACATCGAGTGTTGTGATTAGCGGAACGCGAAAGATGTTATTCTTGTGTATGGATGTTTGCCTTAACTGTACAGCCTCCCACGAAGATCGTCTGAAACAGTAAAAGGCTCGGCGTATGGGTAGAGTTTGATAGTGCGATGATAGCAAAACATTAGGTGGTTCATGGTAGAAATCGAAATCGCAATGAAAGCACGCGTTACATCGACCACATTACTCTGTTTTCGCTATTTTCTGGCTCATCTGTTTTCTCCATGTTTTATCTAATTTCACCAAAACTTGTAAATACGAAAATATTTGGAAAGATTTGTCCTAATTTTTCAACACAATCAGTCTTCATTTATAACAATAATTACGTTTTATTACAAATTATTGATTAACACGTTTCAAAAGAATTCAACAGAAATAGTTAAATAATTTAAAAATAAAAAAGCGAGGGAGTTACAATTAATCTCATTCTATGGTTTTTCGTATCCGCGAAATTAAACGCTATCAGTTTATACGGCATCGCTGTTAAAGCTTCCCGAAGTACGAACTTCGAGCAACAGCTGGAAAAACAAGCCCCCCGACACTTTTATTACGCCCGATAGATGTGTTACGTCACACCGCGCTCATTTTATTGTTGGATCCGGAAAAAAGTGGTGAATATCGTTGCGTTTTCCTTTCCCTTTTCTCGTACAGCCTGACGATTGGAATTCTTTGAGGTTCCGCATGGGTTTTGTGCCGAAAGCGCCGCTATCGTAAATCGATTATCGTTTTATGGCGGGATTTTAGTTTCCCGTTCGCACGTCCCCCCTACTTCTCCACGTTGTTCTCGCCGTATCTCTCCCTTAAAGCATTAGCCCTTATACCTGATGCAGGTACTTATTCGTTTTTATTATGGTACACTCGGAGATTTCCTCGAGACTATGAAACCTATCTTCCATCCAATATCCATCCCACTCCCCGATTTTCGTAATACCGCGATAATCTGCACTTACATGTTTGAAAATTATGGTGTACCGGCCATGTGTTCACGTTTTCTCTCTAATCCGAGACTGTTTTCGTGTTACGACGACTGGCTCGTTAATATCTCTTTGTAACCACGTAAAGACCCACACGGGCGTAGGTCGTTTCGGAAAACCGTTCCGTGATACATAAAACAAACGAAAAAGATAGAGACACGGTGCAACAGAGAGAGAGAGAGAGAGATTGGACAAAGTTTCTAATCTACCAGGATTCTCTGATAATTCGTAACATAAGCAAAGTCCGTTTTACCATGAACTTAACGAGTCTTATTGTTAGAAAAACCATAACGAAACTAACACTACCTCAAATTCAATGTTAACGTTCGTATTAATATTGTCATCGATTTTCACCAAGCTTGAATTATAACCGTAATGATCGTAATTGACAGCTATGGTCGGTACTCTTGTTTCTATATACTGTAATTCCGCGTTCCGCCCACTTCCGGTAGTAGTAACGTTGCCGGAGTGGAGTGACCGCGATCGATATTCCGCGGTGCGGTGCTCGTGGGAGTGCGGCTCCACGGATAATTGAAACCCGTCGCGAAATCGTGCGAGTCATCGTGAACGACGGCGGACGAGTGAGCAGGGTGATATTATTAAAATTGACTGGAATCGTGATGGGGAAGGTGGCGCGCGGTCGAGAAATCGCTGCCAATTCGAGGCGTTTGATCGGCGGACTCATCCACCACCTGCCATCTTTCAACGTTTTCATCGATCGCGCGTCCCCCGTCGCCTTCCACCGTAATTTCCTCGACAGTGTTCCCTTTAGAAATTAAATACAGATACGGAAAACCGTGAGGATCTGTTTAACACGTTGACGATCATATGTTTTTGTATGGTGTGCTTCATGGGGTTGCTATAAGATTTTTATTGTTTTCACTTAGGGATAAAATATAAAATATTATGTTGTAATGTAAATTTTTAAGTGTTAAGGTCAAGATCTATTGATGTGTTCGAAATATTTAAAGTTGGGTTAAATAAGATGAATGTTATAGATGACTTGGAGGGAAAAATTGAAAATTGGTAATTTAATTATAGGAATTGTGTAAATACTTTTTTTGCAAACATAGATGTGATTAGGAAAATTGAATGTAGGAAGAAATGTTTGATTAACAGTTTAACGATAGAATAAATCACGAATAGAAAAAAATGTGTCAGCTCGCATTTCTTTCTCAAATAATTTGTATTTGATAAAGAAAAATGGTGCGTTTGGATACATACTTAAAGAACATATAGATCCGGAGGAACGACGAAAGTCAAAAGTTTTTCAGTTGGCCTGATGGCCTGCTTACAACTTTTACCTTTCGCAACGTTTGCACGGAAACGATGAAACGGAAATTTAACGAAAGATCGGCAGCCAGGGGCTGAGGGTGCAGCGCTCTTGTTTGTACAATCGATTTCTCACATACTGCTTTTATAGGTATGTACCGAGAGACAGTCCTTTCTAGTCACAAAATACCGAAAATCTTCTCGGCTTATTCCTGAAAGAAAAAAGTTTATTGTATGTTATGTACACACGTTTAATAAAATTATACGTCATCATTTCTACATCTATTTTTTATATGATCGTATTTTGCATTGTATCTACCGCCTGGTTTTTTGTCTACTATTTAAAAATTCAGGTGAAAATGTATAAATCTAAAACCCCTGATTTTTGTTTAAAATCATAACGGTAGCCATAATTAAATTACTTAAAAAATTCATTTGAAAATGTATTTTAATAATAACGCTACCGTATATGACATATACTATATGTCATACTTGATGACCTATTCTCATACTCTGTATCATTACCCGATCTCTTCGGTTTAATTAGAACTTCGAAAACTTTCCTTCCAATATTCTACACAATATTCTCATTTATCTCTCTATGAGAACACGAATCTACGTCCGATATCGCGTAACACGTAACATTTAACGTGCGATCGCTTTCCTTAAACGAGACAAAGTTTCTCCGTTCCTCTGTATAATTTACATCCTAATAAGAACCGTCAACACAATTATACATATTTGCATTATGCATCAGTCAAAACAGGACGAACGTACTAACATATTAACTCCGCGTAAAAAATCCCCAAGAAAAATGGAACGAGGCAAACTCGAAACGGATCTACGGATAGATCCTCGGTATCTGCACGTACAGATCCATCGAGTCATTCGATTTCTCTTGAGGAAAGCAGACACGCGATGACGAACACGTAGAAAATTTCCGTCGAGTGAGTAATGTATTCCCAGCCCGTAGTACTTTGGCATTAAACAAGATAACTCTGCTTGCTCGCGCGACCATTGCAACGAGGTGCAGACTAGGATCTCTGGTCCTAGTTCCTTCTGACTAATCAGCGCCTGGTCTTGTAAACAACATCGTAAAGGAAGTGACCGAATCTCGGCAGGTTGAACTACCGGTGAAACCTTTGGTCTCTTGAGTCACTTACGATTTACGACCTCCTTTATTTTCGCAGGTTCGACAGCTCGGAAATTATATGCTCAGCGAACCTGAACTTTGCGTCACAACATTGTGTTACACGTTTGTTTTCCTGATTCTCTCATCGAGTGAATCATTAGAGGATGAACTGAAATTTATGCGATTAGATAGAAAAATAGATTTTGTTATCGTCGATCGATAGGTTTAGTATGAATGAAACTAGTTGGGAAAATTGTAATGTCCCGGATGTGAATGGGCAGGTATCTTGTTAAAAAGTTTACAGAAACGATCTCGAGATCTGATATCGTTTCAAGATTTTAAGCCTGCCGTTGCACTCGATACTGCAATTGTATTTTATTGATCCCGTGACCGAGTCGGTTATTATTTGTAAATATTTACCGATTTACCGCGATGACAAATAAAAAAAAAAAAAAACGTACACGACGATCGAAGATTGCGGCGGCCGCGCAAGCTTTACTTACGATTTTAGTATTTATTCCCGAACACATTTCGACGGTAGTATATCTACATTGTTTGCCGGCGTATCCCCCGTATCGCTGAAGTTCCCGCGGCTTCGTACGAACGTTACGTACCTTTCAAAATAACGACACGTCTGAAACTTTGCAAACGCGACAATTTCGAAAGGCTGTGTCAACTTACAGAAGGAAAAAATAGCGATACCGGCCGTAATTTCGAAACAATTCGATAACAACCAAGATAAACGCCGTAGATAAAGTCACGCTCCTTCGTTTAACACTATTCGTTTCGGTGTTCCAACGAAACATTCGTGAAATTCGAATTTCGATGAAATTTCGCGCGTAGAATTGACAAAAAAAAAAACTGTCTCGCTAATTCCGCGATGGATTTCGGAATCGTGGCCATGGCCGATAGCGGCAATCTTTTCGACCGTTCGGGAATGGAACGTGCGACGAGTCTATTATTTTTGCTTTCGTCGAATCGTCGGGGGGGTTCACGGCGTAGTTTTCACGGGAGAGATAGGCCGCCCGGGCGATTCGGGGGTCGCAAATCTGGGAAAACCCAACCGTGGCACGCACAGCACGTGACTCCTCCGAAAGCTCCGTCTGCGCGACGTCGGGGACGATAAAGCACACACGGTATATCGTTTTTTAAGTGACTCAATTTCGTCTCCTTTCTGCATCCACTTACCCCTCGGTAATTTCGTCAGAGATAATCGACCAATGAGCTGAAACCCTCGAATCATCTGCATCGGAATATGAGTCCCGTCTTTCTGATACGTCACACGTGACTTATTTTCTTTTTAATATTTAAAATTGTGGAGTTTTTCTACAGTTGTCGCATCGTACTTAAAATTTACGATTGCAGGGTGGTTTGTTTATGTATAATCAAATTTCTGATTTATTTTTCATTCATTTGAACTCTTCGCGGACCCGATTACGAATATTACATAATATTCTTCACAATTTCTAAAGATGCAATCATGGAGTGATTTAAGAAATTTTTAATTTCTTATAAGTTGCACTATTTGATTGATCAAAAAAACTTGGAAATCATGTGTATGTAGTTCTAGATCGTAAGTTTGTTTAACGGGACGATATTAAAAATGATTTCTACGGAGGCTGGGGTTTCCCCTAGGACGGAAAATTGGTTTTGCCCCGATTATATCGGTACTTAATACGGTTGACACGTTCTGTTCGCTCTGCTCTCGCGCAAATGTTGTGACAGCGATTTACGAAGTCAAAGGGTACGATTTGCACGGACTTAACACCGGTCGGTTGTGTTAGCTCTCGTTTTGACCGCATCTGGTTCAGTTTGCGGGCCCAGGCACGAGGTGCTGTCGTTCCAGGAGACGATAAAATCTACGAATTCGTGGTTATTCCATCTTCCCCGTGCCGTTCGATCGTTTCCACAATATTTCAGGTAAAATTTCCCCTTATCCTATCACTCTCTCTCCTTACCTTCACCGATTAGACGAACAATTTTAGTTCACGTCTTTTCTGAAGTGTGTCAAATCAATTTGGGACGATCACCTACAAAGGTGTCGACTATTAAAACGATAATACGTAGAACTCTATGGGACATAGACACTATGTTTAGTAGGTTAATAACTTTTCTTGTATTCCACGGGTCCTTCTTTCCCCGCCTTATTATAATAGTGTTGACAAAACGAATTCGCATCGTCGCACGAGAGTAATCTCTCATCCTCGAGCGGCTCGTTGTAAAATGTAATTTATGCCGTAGCACGCGAGTTTCCCGCGGAATATTATTTATGCGTTTCGCATATGCGGCCCGGTGCTGATTTTTTCTTTCTTTCTTTTTTTTTGCTCGCTCAAACGTTTTCTGCCGCACGTCTCTCAGTGCGACTGTTTTCGAACGTGACCCGAGGCCGGATGCACCTGATTTCCCGGGGCGGCTTCTTCGATCTATAACGAAACATTGACTTCTTGACGGGCCACGGTTTGTTGTTCGTAAAGCCTTGAAACAACAAACCCCTTGGCACCGAGCTACAGGAACGAACCTCCGTAATCGCGTGACAGGTATTTAGGTTGCCCCGCGCGTCCTCGTCGACGGCTTCGAGATATTTTTCTAGGCCACCCTGATATACCTAGCACGGATTTTGAAAGGACCGCTCGAGAAACGCGGTCATGAAGTGATACGACAGGACCCGAGGTGCTACGGTTCGAAAAGATTTTTCCCGTTTCGTTCCTTTTTTATCCCATCGCGAAGTGCTATAGGTTAGTTCGTAAGTAGGGTCACTTGTCAGTGATTTCACGCGTTGTTAGGGGATTGTTAGAGGAAACAGATTATGGTGCGCGAAAATTATTTTTTTTTCGTAATACGATTAGAAATCAATTCGAACGACTCTAATAATTTATTTGTTTAATTCTATTCGGGATTGTTTTTCGAATGAAAATGAAAATGTTGTCAGCGATTAAATATGATTTTGGAATTTGATAATAGTTTATTGTTGGATGCTGTATAAGGTGTACGTTGTTCAGTTGAAAGGGGGAGAGAAGGGAAAAAAGGGTGATATACCGCCCCTTGTGTGCCGACAAGTTATCAACGGCGTTAATAATAGGAAAAACAGGAGAGGACCACCCACGTGGTCCAGGTAGAATCCTTCAGAAGCTCGGGGTTCCCCGTTCGTTCGTCTACACTCATGTCACCCCCTACGTCTCCTTATAAAAATGACAAAACACTTTTATCGAGTCGGTGGTCCTTGGCTCACGCCTTTCGGTGCTTCAAAGAAAGTCAAATAAGCTCTGTCTCGTCACCGAAGCCTGATAAAAAAAACACGCGCATTATTTTCGTAACGAAAAATCCACAAGTGAAACTCGCGCCAAAACGAAAACGTCGTTTCAAAGTTTCGTCCGTCGATTGAAAAACTAAAATTCTAAAATCGAAATAGAATGGATATAAATATTTGTTAAATCTATCACAAAATAATTTATCAAAGTAATTCACGATCACGCGATTGTTGTTCTTTTTTTTTCAATTAATCACAACTTGACTGTGAAACAGAAACTCCTCATTACAGAACGATTCACTTTCACACGATCGACGTTTAATTCCCCCCCGTCGAGAGGATAAACACCCGAGTTAAAAACTGCCAAAAAAAAGGGGGGGGGGAGAATTAAAAGATTACCGCGAAAGGAGCAACGAAGACGAACGATACGTGTGAATATCCTCATTGACGAGCAGTCGAAAGAATCGATCGCAGCCACGATACGCGTAATCTAGGGCAAATAGCAAATCGTTATTTAATCGTAGATTAAGGATCGAGACTAATCGAAACAAACAGCTCTCGATTGCGTACTTGTATTCCAAGGGGATCGAGGAGGGAGTGATTTGTTGTAACGAAGAACGGTACGCTTGGCACAATGTAGCCACTTGTTTACAGGGACAATATTTTCATTCCGCAAACAATTGGTGGCTCGATAAAGACCCGCTGTACAGGTGGGTGCTCGGATCTAACGTTGTAACGTGCCGCTCGTTCGTGAATACCTCTATATATGTGTTTACGAATCTCTCGAGTAAAGTATTAGCCGACTCTAAACGCTTGAATCATCGAGTTGTATGCCTTCGATTCGTCGACCCGTCACGAGTGCCGCGATATTTCATTTTTTTTCCTGCTTCCGCCGCGAATCGCTACAGAATCGACTGGCGAAACAGATCTATCTTTCGTCGTGTATCCCGATGGATCGACACATTTTGTTGTTCGTTTGATATACCGCTTGTATGTATATGCATATACATACACACATATATATCAGTGTTCGTGTGTCGGATTGGGATATGTATTTGAAATTTGGATGAAAAATGTCGGAAATCGAATCAGAACGTGTCTACCACTTGGGATTGTCTCGAATTTCATATAACAATGTAATATAATCGATAGTCTTTGTTTTAAAACATTCCTCGGTCGCGTTTCCATTTATACGTACACGTATTGGCTACTTGTTACGACGACACAGTGCATGTGTGTACCAGTATGAATAGGAATCACAATATTCGACTATTGTTCCTGTTGTCCCGCGGATAAATTGAGTTTTTAATTATACCAGATTCCTATTGTGTTCTACACAAAAAAAAAATGGGCAGGGCGTAGCAAACGTGAAAACTCGTACACGCAACCTCGTTTGAATTTATATTTATGATTCTACAGAATCGATGAAAACATTGATCGACTAAGATGAAACCCCTATTTTCGATAGGATCGCCTTTGTATTCCCCCAAAACAATACAAATACTATATTTCTACCATAACAAAAAAAATCTTACATACATTAACCCTTCATCCACGAGACACAAATTATTTTTAAAAATCACTCTGTTAAATGAATTATTAACCCTTAGCGCTCCGCGCGTTTCTCGAGTACTGCCTACCAGCAACTCCGGCACATTTTTAGAGCAAAGCGCCTGAGATAAAGGATGTCTTATTTTGAGCGGAAAAGATTACACGTTCATGTGAATGCATTTGTTTTTGTATATTTTATAAATATGCATTTTCCAATTGTAAATATAAGATAAATTTTAAATTTTGTAGTTCACCATGGTGTGATATCTATGAAAACAATCTCCCATGTGCATTCTGGGTTTACTACTCGTATAATTACCATTCTTCGTTTCTTTGGAATAATAATTTCACTACCGCTACTTGAAGTGTCAGAATCATTACCAACATTGTATTCCGCAATATCTTGTAACACTTCAAAATCAAACACATCGTCCGTATCACTCACTTCTAAATTCTCATTATAGTACTTTTGATTCTCCATGTTTCTAGGTATACAAATAGGCAAAAAATGTTTTAATTGTAATGCAACAGACACTAACAACGTTTTCAATACGAATAACAATTGCCAACGCCAACAAAAGCATCGCATTTTCAGCGTAATCATGTCAAAAACATTGGGCTCCGCAGCTGAGCCTTCGGATCTGTGGAACAAATAATGGATGGCTCCGTCGCGGAGTCAACGGAGCGCTAAGGGTTAATTTCATATCTCCAACGTGTCTGATTAAAAAGAAAATAAATAATTCCAGGACTATTCTACAAGTAGAATCCGACTTGCTTCAACGCTCCGACGCAATTTCCATTGTATTAAGATTTTCCCCATAATTTATGAATGGCTCGCGACTGATACACTCAGACACCATAGATTAACGATGCGGGGACGTCTGATCCGCTGTCCACGAGTCGACGTCGTTTTCACCGGACAATGGGTGTCGGAGGGCGGGCAATAAAAAAGCGAAGGAAAACCCACCCCGAGCATTCGGCCGCATTTAAGGACGGGCAATGAGAAAAGAAACAATGGTGGTAGGCGATGTATCCCGCCGAGATAATCCTGCGGTGTTTACGATCGAGCAACCGCAAGAACGACAACAAACGATGGTCGCATTCGGGGTCGGAGTCCACTCTATGGCCTCTGCGGATAATAAGCGGTGTTGGAGTGACTGTAAATGGAGATTTGCTGGTTGCCGAACGATCCGATACCGCGGAGTGGCGTCTAACGGAGCGACGGGCCCCGACGCCACGTGTGTTGGGCCCCGTTTCGGAGTAACGAAACGTGAGGATCTGTCTGTCCCATCCGTGAAATCGTTTGAGAATATTAGACAAGAAATAATTTTATGAATTTTTTTTTATTAGATTTAGGGATGATGGTAGGACATATTGTACAAGTTGTTATGTAACATGTTATTAGGATTAAAAGTGCTTTTATACTTAGAACTAGGTACAGTTGTTAACTGTTTTCCATAGTGATAATTCCATAGTGATTATGTAGGTATAGTTTGATAGGAAGTTTCATTATTGTTTTAGAAATATGTCTATTAATTATTTTCTATGATATTGTTTTATGTAATTAAATGATCGTGCAGAGATTAAAAAACAATCGGTCTTAATTGTACGTGTATGTATTTCTTATTCGTATATGTAGTGCATACACCAATAACCCGGGGATATTTCGTTTTATTTTATTCATTAATACGTTTATTCTTTGATCGGAAGCCCGGCATTCGAAAGGTTCGCTACACCTCGGGAATTTAATTTGATCGTTCAGAATTGCTATTTATATTTCTTTTCGCTCCGGGCGATCGTATCATCTTTTTTTTAGCAGGCTTTCGTTTAATCCCATTGGCAGATATTCAGAAGAGGTTTATCACGGTAGGGAGAGCTATTAGCCCGTCGGTCATTGGACAAGATACAAGGGACGGCAGACAGTCAATCGATAAAATGGCGGGTTCGTTCATGATCATCGACCGTGTGTTTCTTTTTTCTCCGCCGACGAACAAAGATTATTGCATTTCAATGACGAAATATTGTTTATCTCATCGTTTACATTTTACATCTCTGCGTTTTAATGGACAGATGTTTATTACGGAGATTATTAAAATATATATAATCATATACAACATGAGACTAAGTTAATTATAAATTATACACAGCCGTCGAGACAGCTTTTTATGAAACCTCATAATTTCACATTTCCGGTTTATTTTATACGGTACACTTTCTTAGAATACTAAAAAAATAAGTGGGTTGACTAAAGTAACTATACTCCAATCATTCACACAGAAAACTACAGGATGATTCATATATGCGTCATTGCAGCTGATAAACGAACTTTTTGCATTCGGTCGCCGCACGTTTGATAACAACCAGTCGCATCGGGTTGAAAAAAAACAAAACACCGAAACGTGTTAATTCGTCGAACGTGAATTTAAATAATTGACCGCGAGGTCGGCGCGCACTTTCTATCGGAAGTACAAAAGAAATCGCGATAAAAGCCGCGCCGGGTAAAACGGACTTGAAATAATTTCGCCTCGTGGGCTCTCTTTTAATTAAGTGAACGCGTACCATGAACAAGCTGCGAATCGTCCGGCGATTTTGATGGATACATGGCTTTCGAGATTACCGACTCTTAATCCAACGGTAGACGGTGGAAACTCCCATGCCCGTATGCATTTCGCGAACATGTTTGCCAAGCGTATTACTCGCGGGCGCGCGGCTTAATAAAGTTAAAAATGCACTTTGCGGAGAATCGCTCGCACAATAATGATAATCCACCTCCCCACCCCATCCTCCCCCTCCCTCCCCCATTCGCAAGGAAATTACGTCCGAATTTATTAAATGGCCGACGACCGGCGATTAGCCTCCGTTTTTAAACTATGTTTAATCGTTCCCGATTGATTTTTCGTTTACCGACGCGATAAATCATGGAAAAGTTCACCGTTTGTTTGTATGTATACATTCGTATTTATCCGTTTCACAAACCCATTTAACATACTCCTATGCAGGCCCATCGAAACGAAGAACGTGAAATAATTGGGGGAATTGACATAAGGATATAATGTATGTCGGTCAATATGCCAATTATTATTTCATACAAGTTTACCGATAAATAATGCCGACGGTTATTCGCGAACTATGTAACGTGTCATTCGCGTTCCCATCGTAACGGGAATTGTATTGTGCTAGTGTATTATTGGCGAAATTATGAATAGTTACGTACGTGTGCTTTGTCTATATATAATGTAAGGGTCTATTAAGCCCGGTTGAATCGCAGATTTTCTTTTTAGCAAGGTGGTAATGCATTCGATGCGAAATCCGTGTTGCCAGACGCCGTCGCAGGCGAATCGAACGCAACCGTGCCGACGCGTCGCGACGCTTTCGAACGCGTTCCTTTTTCACGTAAACTGGTTACAATTTTTGTAATATGGATTACGATAATGTAATTCTTCAAATATAGCCATTTTTCGGTTACCGGAACGTTTGATTAATTAACAGATTAATTGTGAGATTTAAATAATGAGAACATGATTCCACAGTTGGACACATAGTTTCATGCTTAATTGTGTGTTTAATAAATTGGAATGTCTACAGAGAAAGTATGGATTAATCTAATGATATAAAATATGAAATATCTTTATTTTGAATCAGCACGGTTACGTAGAAGAATAGAACAATTTTTAAAGTCGTACCTTGAACCGGACGATTTATTACATTTTGCGCATCGAATCGAAATTTTATTCGGGCCACTTTGTTTGTCCGAATCTCTGCAAAACAAACGCAAAGGTCTTTTCTTCCGAAGAGGGCTGATTTCTAATTTCTTTTGCTTGTTCATTATGCGACGGACCGGCTACCTGTGCCGTGCGCATTGTGACAACTTGTCCGGAGCACAATGGCGTGGCAAATTGACGGTAGAAATTTATGGATGGCCTACCGAAATAATTAAAAACATATTATTGCGATAGGTAAACCGTTGCGCAACCGACCTGCGTCTAGGAAGACACCCACGACGGGATAAACAAAAATATTTGTCGATCAGAATTTACCCGCAGCTATGCGAAACACGTGATTTTTCACTCGACACGAGAGTTTTTCTACCACGGTTTTCCAATTACGTATGCAAATGGGCCAAGCGAATTTGCAACAAACGCTGCGACAGAATTTGTTGTTGCCCTAGTGTGCGTCAAATATTGGCACAGTGGCGAACTGTCTTTTGTTACAATTACTTCCGGTGAGTAGTATCGAACGATGAAAAAATGAGAACAAAGCTGAGAAGAGTAAAATAAAAAAATAAAGAATAATTTTGTCTGATTGTACCGTTGGTTCTCAATACGGTAGGCGGAGATTATGTTCAACACGTTCAAGCAGCATTTATGAAGAGATTATATTTGGCGGTATTTTCGAAGGCAAAGAGTATTTAGAGCGCAAGCAAGCGACAATGAGTGCGTGTTACAATGATATGTCAAAGGAAATGTAAATACAGAAAATTTATGTTGCCGAAACTAGACTGCGCATGATAAGCCAGTAATCAACTGATAAGCGAGCCATTTTTCGGCTACCAAAAAGCGGTTGGTGATTGTTGCTTTACAAATATGAGTTCTTTACAAATCGGCGAACGTCAAGTAACTGTATTGCGTTGCAAACGGTTAACTGTATTCGTCGGACGTTGTAATTATGAAAATTAAAGAGAGACACGTCGGAACGACGGTGATCGACGGCGGCCGACGTCATTGGAACTCGTGCGATGGAACCGGGTTAAATAACACAATTATTCCCGAAAATTTCATCCCTTTTTATTACGCACGTTTAATATTCATGAACCTTTAACGGTTAATTATTCTCTGCAATAAATCAGTAATCGTTGTTGATCTGTCCGTATGCAGTTTGCCGCGTGCGAAAATTTATACGTCGAAAAAAACGCAACGCGGAGAAACATCGTTGGGTCGAAATCAACCGGAACGGATAAATAATTCGAAAATTCTAATTGAAATCGATCGTGCGCGCAACTATCCTGGAAATATTCACACGAGGAGAAAGGTTAATCAGAGTAATAGCATTCTGTGACAAACTTCCAAATATCGTTGAATTCACCGCACGGAAAAAACGACACCAAATTTATATTCTAGAAAAAAAGGTATACGAAATATATTCCTCCCCAAAAAAAGTACACTTCATCACACAGTTCCAGTAATAAGTAACAAATTTCCGATTCCAAGTTTCCAATACCGATAAATTTCCGTAATAATCGAAAATCGACGGCATAACTGCGAAAACTTTAAGTCGACGAGAGATCATGTCGTGAAATCTAGACCGAACTTCATCGCTCGATAGCTCAGCGCGAGTGTAACATTCAGCAAGTGCATACTTTGATAAATTACATCTACACGTACTTTTTCTGGTGTCGCCGCTCCAGAAACGGTTCCCATCTCCGCGGTTCTTGCGTCTTCTCAACTTTCACCGTCGGGCACCAATCGTTAACCACCTTCCGCGAGTCATATCACCGATACTAAGCACAACGAATATTATTTCCCTTAAAAGTTTTACCGCCGGCGAATCTGAACGAAACCGCGACCAAGTTTAATCGTAAACGTATCTGCAGCTAAACTCTCCCTCTCTCTCTTTCTCTCTCTGTGTACGACGGAAAAAAGTTTATTATCCGAATCGGAATAACGAAAAGCGTGAAAGTAGAAGGAATGTGGAAAACCGGGTAGTAATCGAGCGAACCTCGAGGCGGTCAGTGGTACGAGCAGATCGGAGAAAGAGATCGACAAGAGAGAAAGAGAGAAGGAAAGAGAGAGAGAGAGATTGTATATATAAGTATATGTATATATATATAACGTGTGTGTGTGTGTGTGAGTGTGTGTATGTATATATATAATACATATATATATAGAGAGAGAGAGAAAAAAAAGGAGAAGATAAAAAGAAGAATGAAATAGAAGAAAAAGGCGAAGAAGAAGAAGAGCGAAGTTTCGCGCGACGTGTGACGCGCGATAGGTGTCAAATGCGTGGCAGACAGTTGACATGACATGGAGAGAGCCGAGGCGAGGCGAGCCGACGCTACCGTCGGGACGTCGGCCGACGTCGTTGTCGAGGTCGGGCGTCCTACGAAATTGCGCAAGCGGTTTGATGATTTCTCGTACTCGTGCGCGTCGCCGTTGCGCACTCGACTCGTTTCCCGAGCGATAGGGTGGGGGTAAAAGCGGCCGTTCACATTATCGCGCGACCGATTCACACGATACGAAGGGGGCGGTCGGTAACGCCGTGTCCTGTCGTCGGTTGGCCGTGCGGAGACGGTGGTGGGGATAGAGCGCGTTGGATTGGCCGGGCGAGAAAAACCGGGCGCGGCGGTTGTCGCGGAGAGTGGGAAGTGTTTGAACAAGATCGGGAGACTCAAGAGTAGCGGACTACACTCGCTAACCGGCCTCCATCCACACGGCACACAGAGAGAGAGACTGGTGAATGAGGGAGAGTGGAGGTGAGGTGGCTCAAACAGGCCCCGCTCAAATAACCGACCGCGCGATACGACCGCTGGTGTGTGTCCTACTCGTCTCCGCATGAGAGCAGCCCGCGCCGCGCCATTCCTAGTTATAGTCGTTGTGTTATTGGGACAACAATTACCCCCTATCTCGCGGCACCCGCGCGCGCCAAGTCATCGAGTGCTCGTGCCTCCTCGCGGACACACGTATCGTTCGCCAAAAAGAGGATACCCCGAGTGGTGGTTCCTTACGGTAATCTATTTACCATTGAACCGTATCTGCTGTTCGGAATAATATCGTATATATATACATATATACGTGTATACGTGTATGTATAAATAATTTTTGTTGTAAACTTAAATGTTCGTTCTTACGTCGAGCCCTCGAGGAAATTTGTGGAAGGGTTTATAAAACTCAGTGTGTACGACTTTGTGAATTTATCCGGACTCTGTGAATTTATACTGTGAAAATTCTTGTTTCTTTCGCGAAAGAAAGAAAAAGAGTAAAAACACGGATCGAGATATAGAGACGGAGAGAAGACTCTTGGATTCGGGAACGAAGAAGACAGTGAATATAAACGGACGTGTGTAATCGTAAATCCTTCTCTCGACGATCGAGATCTTGTGGATAACGCGGGAAATTAAAAGTAACCGACAAACAAACGGGAAGAAAAACAAAGTGAACGAGGAGTGCCGATAGGTGTATAATTCCCATCTACTGGGAGAAGATTAAGAGAGCATCGCATTACCAGCAGCCGTGGTACCGCGGTTTTCATGATTCCCGTTTGACGTCTAGACAGCAGCCCACCCCGGCACCGGTGAGCTCTATGACCATGCTCCAGTCGCAAAAGCTGTACGGGGATGCTGGTGCCATGACCAGCGCCGCGATGTCCACCATGGGCAGCATGGCGCCGACGTACAGCTCGATAAATTCGGTCGGATGCATGTCGATGGGCATGTCCATGGGAGTTGGAGTCGGGCCCAGTTGTAGTCCCCAGGGCGCCGGTGGTTTCAACATGAGCACCATGAGTTCCGCCATGGGGATGGCGTCCATGGGTGGCGGTGGTATGACGAGCTACGGTACCGGCTCTATGGGTAGCAGTGGTGCTTGTATGAGTATGGGTGTCGGCAGCTATGGTCCCCTTACACCAGGAGGTGGTGCCGGTGTTACCAGAGATCCACTTTCGTTAACGGAACCGGATTCACCGAATTCCGCGTTGCAACGTGCCCGTACGGATAAATCTTACCGTCGGAGTTACACCCACGCGAAACCACCATACTCGTACATCAGTTTGATCACCATGGCCATTCAAAACGCTCCTACGAAGATGTTGACACTCTCCGAGATCTATCAGTTTATTATGGATCTATTCCCGTTTTATCGGCAGAATCAGCAAAGATGGCAGAACTCGATCAGGCATTCTCTCAGTTTCAACGATTGTTTCGTCAAAGTTCCGCGAACGCCCGACAAACCCGGGAAAGGTTCCTTCTGGTCCCTTCATCCCGAAAGCGGTAACATGTTCGAGAACGGTTGTTATCTACGTCGACAGAAGAGGTTCAAAGACGAGAAGAAAGAGTTGTCCCGGCAGAACAACAAGCATCAACAGCATCAACAACATCACAACATCACAACACCGGGTTCCGCGCCAGTAGGCGGAGCCGCCGCCGGTCACAGCAGCCCGACGTCGCACGATCTGGCCCACGCAGGTAAGAAGACGCCGTCGTCACTTCACCACGGTCCCCAGCAGCAGGACGACAAGGATCTCCACTCGTTGGTATCTTCGCATCATCATCATCACACGGCGGCTTTGCACCAGCATCACGCCGCCCTGAAAAGCGACACCACCGATATCGGTGGTCTCCTAGGGTCCGACCTAGGTGCCGCTCACGACGAACTTACCGCCATGGTCAGTCGGAGCCTTCATCCTCATCTATTGTCCGATCCAGCGGCTCTTCATCACGGCATGACCGGTAGTTTGAAACAAGAACCACCGTATACCGCGGCAAGTCATCCGTTCAGCATCACCAGGTTACTACCCGGGGCGACTGCCGGTACGTCACCCGGTGCCCAAGATACCAAACCACCAGAGATGAAAATGTACGAACAGATCCATCAGAGTTACAATTTCGGCTCACCCCATCATCCCCATGCTCACACGGCCCCGGGTGGCGGTCATCATCATCACAACGGTATGCACGCTGGCTCGAATACCGGCGGTCCTATGCACAACATGACCAATCATCACCATCAAGAGTATTATCAAAGCCCGTTGTATCATCATGCGACCAGCGTGGCGAGTAGCAGCGCGCCACCACCACCATCCGTCGCCACCGCGGCACCAGGATTGTGACACCACGCTACACACCCCTACGCCTTAGCCTGAGTCGCTGCTGCCGCGGCCTATACCGCGACCGCTGCTGGAACCGCAGCCGCGACCACTTCGTCGGCGACGAGTAACGTTGCTCTTCCCCCTCGTCATTCCTCGTCCGATCGTCAGCCGTCGTCCTCCATGTCCACGACGTCATCCTCATCCTCGTCGTCCTCTTTGATCCCCACGTCGCAACTGCCTACATCAATTTCCTCATCCGCGTCGCCAAGACCATCCGGTCACGAACAGCATCGTCGTCGGCGACGATCCGGTGAGAACGACCACGACGTCAACGTGACATGTTGGCCCGTTGTTAACGACGACGACTACGACGAGGAGGAGGACGACGACGACGAGGACGATATCGTGTGAAAAGAAATGCCGGGAACGACGTTGGACTCCTGGAGGTACGGTTGTCGATGCATGGGCTCGCGGGTTCTTTTTTCTCGGTTTTTTTTTCGTTCCGTTCGCGGAGAAAATTAGAGTTTCCCACGTTGCGTCGACGTATCGCTCGACGGAGAGAGATAGAAGCAGATATTCTTCGATTGTTTCTTCGTGTATGTGTTTCTATTTTTTCGGTTTCGATTCGATGATTTATACTCGAACGACGTGGGGTAGTTTTTCGAGAGACGACGTTTTTTTTTCGTCCGTCGGTGTCGAAGACTCGCGGCGAGACAAACATTTGACGCGGGGAATTGTTATCGTTAACCGGTGCTCGTAATTGCAATCGTTTCACGGCGTTGCTTTAGTTTTCCGATGTTATACAACTGCCCAACGATAAGATACCTTTTTGGATATCTATTACTATCGAAGGTTATGGTATCGAATTTAGTGTCTCCCGTTATCATCTACCTATTCGCGATTGTCACCATACAACGAATAATAACTTTCATATTTTGAATAATGAATTCAATTTCTTTATATCTTTGATTCTTCGAACAATTTCTACAGTCTACAATAACGACGGGGAAAAAAATCTATATAAAATCGTGAATTTTTTTCCAGTCTAACTTACGGTTATCCAATTGTTCATGCACACTGTGTAACATTCGAAGGAAAGTACAGAAACGTCATTCGTGTACGCGTTCAAGTCCGTGAGTCATAGTTACGCGAACATCCGATGATAATAATCAGTGAAAAAGTTGAACTTTTTAAAATCGTACCGTTCGCGCGAGCACCGATTAATCAGAGTTCGCCAGTGTTTCTCTGCAATTCCTCGCCAACGGTTCGTCGCAGCTTACTCGCCACGATTTCCTCGAAACGCATAAGTTTTCTGTGATACGCGACAACGATACGAGCGATTCTGTTGCGCGCGGCAACGTACCCCGGAGGCCCCGTCATTTTAATTCTTATTTATAATAAGGTCGTCGTTGTCGAAGAAGCCGAATGGAGGCCACGATCGCTTAATTAATCTTCTCTGCAATATACGAGTGCAATTTCCTTTCTCGCTGGAAGGAAGTTGGGAAAGAGAGAGGTGGAAAAGTTCGAGACCACGAGCTTGGAAGTACGATCGTGTCGTTGAATCATTTTTTTATTTGTATTTTTTCCCTAGGATTCTTGGATCCACGTGAAATTCGATTGTTATATTAATTGGCTGGTGTAGATCGAGTATTTTTACGGTTATTATCGATACTTTTTATATCGTCGAGTTTGATATTGTACCGTCGGGATTTGAGCGTTGATTTTTTTTTTGTTCTTTTTTATTGATGATTCTATGTCGGTTCCGCGATAATGATTTTAATAATGTGTATTCGAAGGTTTCGAATGAAACTAGTTTAAATTGATATCACGTTATAGATCACGATACCGATACTATAAAGTGGTGGCAAAACTCTCTTTGTTCGGAATTTATCGTTCCTTCGATGACACATGCCTGTTTCGCTGGTCGTTGATCTCTATTCCTACGTTCTCTTGATGTCACTTATCGCGGCGCAATTATACTCGCATTTATTTGCGTATCGTTTACATCGTGGATGTTCGTTAATTCGACAATTAGCTTTATCGCGCGACTCGAGATCTCGCCGATAAGTGAACACCGTCTGGAGCGACGGGAGTTTCAAGGCGCGTGATCGCACTTCGCGTTGGCCTAGAGATTCTTTTCCTTATTTTTTTTGTATATCTTCACAATTTTCACGCATAATCTTAGGAAACCGATCGATAGAGTCTTGAAAAGATCTCCAGCCAATTTCGCGTGGATTTTTACCGTTTTCATCGATGTTTCCTTTTAACTATACAAACATTTTATAAATTGGGAATAATTTTTTCTATCGAATGATAATTCGATGACGATTCAACGATTCGTTGGTGCTTCGAGGCTCGCGGTGTAATCGAGAAAGTCCTGTCGAAAGAAAAAAAAAGTGATTCGAAACCTGCAAAAGCGTAGAAGCGGTGCCAGCCGAGACGGCAGCGGTATCGGCAGGGAGCGAAAAATGTGATAATCCGTGAAAATAAGTATAAATTAATGAACGTAGGCTTGCAAAGACGCCTATATTCCAGCGTAGGAGGTGTGCATTCATATGTACACTACACAAACACATACACACACATACACATACACACTATACACGAATTATATATATATACATATTATACATACACAGATACACTGAAAATCATGGAAAAAAATTTTGTTGAAAGCGTCGCGCAGGACACGTCCAGTGTTTTTGTATGATACCTGTAGATAGCCGCACAACATAACGCGTATGATGTACAATACTATATGTTAAAGAGAGGTATATATGATTATATATAGATATATATATAAATAAATGGAGTCTTTAACGATACATTATGTTAGGCATATACATATTATATATAGAGAGAAAAAAAACGAAAAGAGAGAACGAGAGACGTCGTGGAGCCATTGTAACCGCGTATTTCAAAAGCATCTTAATTAGCTGTTAGTACGCGGTCGCGTAATTAGCCTCGTTATTGGTTCACACCACGTATAATTCGCCGAATACAATTCTGCCACGTTCTTCGTCGTTAAAACCGGAAGAGAGCAGCTTCTTTTTTATCCGTTGTTATTCACCCCGTGATCATTCGTCGTCGTCGTCGTCTTCGTCATCTTAGCCGCAAATTCGAACGATGCTTTTGAGATACGCGCCTTCTTATACAAAAGATAAATGAAGAAGAAAAAAAAAATGATGAAAACAAAAAAAATAACACACATTCTGTAAATAGAGACCAGCGCATCGCGAAAGATCACTAATTATATTGTAATTATCATCGTTATTGTCGCCGCTACGATTCTATTTGTCGTCGAATTCATTCTAGGTTTCTTTCACGCTCCGTTTCGTCCTTGTTTTCACACTTCCTGTCCGCGGACGGAAGCGCAGCTACAGAGGAGTGATGAGAAAATCCTTTGCGAAAAGGAGGGATCTCGATGTGGAGAGAGAGAGAGAGAGAGAGAGAGAGAGAGAGAAAGAGAGAGAGAGAGCGCGCGAAATTAAAATCTCGAAATTACGAAATCTCATATTTACGCTTTCATTGTTCCTGCCGCCATTTCTCCGCTTTCATGACTGTTCCTCTAGCGGATTCGTGATTCTTGTCTTAACTCGGATACTTTTTCAGCGTCATTTCGATTCTATGAACGGGATAATACAAAAAAGAAAAAAAACATTGTGTAAAACCGGCCATGAAGTTTTTCATCGTCATTCGTCTAGTTCGAAGTGATCAGTCGTTCGTGGTTAAATGCATACATGCGCGGAAAACGAGTGGAAAAAGACTATATCGTCATTGTGGAGAAACGACGAATAACGAGGATGTAAATGTTTCAATAAATCCACGTATTTCTACGAAAAATTATGCGACCATTGTCTTCTTTCTACGAGAATTAACCTTTCTTCTTCAGAGCTCATCGTATCCTTTCATCCTTCACCTATCATTCCCAGTTCTCTATCTATTAAACCCGTGAATAAAATATCTATGTATTTCGTACGTATTCTCTCGCGTCGTGATGTCGATGATAATATTTGTATATATCTATAGACAGATATACATGTAGTCAAAGTTTTCGAAATTCAGATATCTTTACGGTAGAAACACCGCGATCCTCCGAATGATACTATTTACCGTGAAATCTTGCAAACATTTCAAAGATTCGATTTTTAAACGTCACAAATTCATTCTTATTGCGCTTGGATTAATTTAAAGAAGCAAAAGAAATCGCGAGATCGGGCTACGTAACGTAATCAACCGATTTTTAGATACGATAATACATAACATACGTGTAACGTTCCATTCGGATAAGTGGACAGATTAAAAGTAAGATAATGTCGGAGCACGTGTATGAACGAAATTTCACACAGGTATTCGTGGAAATAAAAAGAAGAAACGAATTTTTGTTGCCCCGGCGTGAACGTGATCGCACGTGGGTCACGTACATATATGTATACGTATACGGACATACATACATACATACGTACGAAACCCGTGAATCGATATCAATCGCGCCGGGAGACAGAATGCTCACATTTTATTACGCAAACGTAGCGGATGTCTATATAATAATATTTAACTTCCATCCGGGTACATTTGTACGAGCACTCGAGGCGGCGCTCATTGACTTTAAGCTTTTTATTGGACGAGCGCGATCAAGTGTCTTGTGTAAATGTCCTAATCTGTGTATGCAATCGATACGTACTCATTAATACGGATTTACTTTGTAACTGTGAAGATGATCGCGTCGGCGACATCTGCGCGAGGAAAGAAAAAAATTTACCCGCTCGCCCACGTCCGTTCGGGGACAATTATAAAAAAGAAAAAAATAATTGTTTCACGAGCGAGTGATACCGATCTTAGGAACGCGACTCTCCGTTCCTTCGAGACGTAATACCTGTAATTAACCAACGGATTAATTTTAATGCTACGCGATGGATTAAAATACCGCTATACCGATAATAATGTGCACCACGTGAATTTCTTTCAATTCGTTCCGACGATTATTAGCGGACGCGGAGTTTTTAAATATTCCCTCCCCTTATTACGTGTCAGCGATTTCGGTGTATTCTAACACTACAAGACCGGTCGTTGCGACACTTCTCGATATACCTATGTATTTTCCCGGGCTATTGATTTTCTTTTAGCACATACTGCCGACCGAATTTACGGCCGCATTGCTTTTATTATCTTATCTACCCCTTTTACGTCAGGTATTAAAAGTTCTAATTATACCTATCTTACTTTTATTGATCTTAAATTGACCCTTTAGCCAAACATTACGCCGCTACGAACTAATTTTAATAATGTATTGGACTAGTCTTAACTACATCGTACGTTTGTCATGATGTAAACGAAGATTTTTGACAAATAGATTCGAAGGCTCTGGTAATAATAATAATAATAATAATAATAATAATAATAATAATAACGCGTTGGGGGTATTTGTAATTTTTCATATTACACAGTTGAAACAACCAACGCTATATTATCGGGGCGCCCTTAAATCACACGGTATATCTGAATATATTAGTAATAATTATTAAATCCATAACGGCAGACGTAACACTTGTAAATATCATGGAAGTCGATGCGAAGATAAACGAGAAAGTTTCGCGCATATTCTACAATGTATCCGCTGAAAAACGCGTTTCTGTACTTTCGAGTCACAAACACTAACAAATCGTGCAGTATCCACAGCCGGATAAAATAGTGTTCGAAAAAGCAAACAGTACATATTTCAAGAAACGTTATTTCTCCCAGCCGATTTTCATACACTGCAGGCAATATCATTCCAATATTTCTATTTCACTGCGCCATATTAATATACCTAATCTACACACAATCAGGACGAGTATTTACTCATTGGCTACCGCTAGCATTGAATTACGTTCCTTTTATTATTTTTTTTTATAATGTACAGCTGGTTCGTCGCTGACGTATAATTACGTCTATTATGTTTGCAGGCACGCAGATAACGGAAAAGTAACATCTTTACGATTCTAGCAGCTACCTAACAATCAATTAACATCAAACCAGTCGTATCGAACGTTTGAACGTAGTAAAACTAATATTGAACCTGACAATCTAATCGAGTAAAATATGAAAATTATCATTTCCTCCTCAATACATACACACATACACAAAAAATGATATTTCTTATTTTCACCCAATAAAAATTTCTTTAGAACCACCAAAAAAATTACAACCGTACTTTGATTAACAATTATCAAATACTCAATGGTTTTCAAAAATCTACAAAACCCAATCAAATTTCGTTTCAAGATTCCTCTTGGTCCCCGGTGGAAGGTCACGTTTCGCAGGGTGGCATTTTGAGCGATTGATCCCGGTACATATTCAGACGGCCCCGAAAAGACGGATACCCGGGCACGCTTCCACCTCGTTCACGGGCACCATAACGAGTCTTAGTTAACGGGTGGACAATCGAGGTGCAATCTCCCGCGGATTATTCGGCATGATACACAGGCAGATATACATCGAGAGGTACTACAAACCTGTGTATCTCGCCAATATTTGACTAAATCATGAACAATGTTTGATTGTACACACCCGCGCGCCCGCGCGCAGAGATACGTACACGGGTAGGTGTGTGTGTGTGTGCGCGCGCACACTTATTTGTGTGTATACGTGTGTATGTGTGTATGTGTGAAGCTAAGCTCGTCGCGTACGTTCGATATAGGCTCGTCAGCCTGGAATAAAGGGGGTAGAAGGTGTGCGTGTGTGTGCGCGCGGAACGTGGAGGACGAAAGAGGGAAAGCACGAAGGAAACGTGTATGTATGTATGTATGTATGTATGTATGTATGTATGTATGTATGTATGTATATGTACGTACGTACGTAGAAGTAATGGTAGACGGAAAACGAAAGAGGGAGACACTTAGAAAGATCAGGGAAAAGTATTATTAGCAGATAAGGGGGACCGGGTAAAAAGACATGTAAATAATAAACAAGCAACAAGGAATATCGTCGCATGGAAATCTGAAGGCAACGTGAAGAAGCACAACGAAGAAATAATACAAAAAGAAAATGAAAGAAAAAACGTAGAGACAAACCCGCGAGAGAAAGGGATAGGATCTGAAACAGTAGAGAGTATTATAAGAGCGATAGTATAGCGGAGGGAAAAAAAATCCGAGTAAAAGAAAGGGGTACGGGAGAAACGTGAAAGTGAACGAGATGGAAATTGGTAGTGGGGGGAGAGGGGAGGGGAGGTATAACGTGAGATAAAACGAGACAGCTGTACCGTTTCGACTAGATAGTAAGAGACAGACTCATAGATATGGATAGAGAATGAGAAACAGAGAGGGGAAGAGAAGAGAGAGGGCTAAGTGGTGGGGGGTGAGTGAAACCAAAAATTGGGAGTGGGGCGTGGAGTGGGCTGTCGTGAGGAGCTTGTGAGGAGGGAGGGGAGGGGGGTGGACGCCGAGCGATATCGACGGAGAGGAAATTGGAGCGGTGTGTGTGCGTGCGTGTTCGTCTCTCTCTCTTCCTTTATCTCTCTTCTCTCTCCCCCTCTCTCTCTCTCTCTCCACGTCGCCGCGTATTCCGCTGGAAACTCGCGCGAGAGCTCCTGGAAAGGAGGATACCAAGAGCTCCGGGTTTCTACCCCCCACAAAGAAGTTGATGCGCCATCGACAGGCTAGTTTTATCATTTGCATGTTGCGGTTGTGAGATACTCCGTGCAATATTATGTATCGATAAGGATGAATCGACTGGATTTATTTATAGTCTTTGGATACAAGTTGAATTTGAAGGGACTGCGGGGGAGCACGGGTTTCCGAGCGGAAGTAATTGGTTTAATTTTAATGATAAATGAAATGTGATGGTATTTGGATGATAATACGGATCCGGTTTGAAAAACACACATATACGTATAATACAATGAGTCTGGGTTTAAATGCGGGCTAAATTGTGGAAAGTAGGAAAATAAAATGAATTACCATTACCGTTTGAAGTTATATCTTTATTTTAACAATGTTTTTGGAGTTTTTAAACATTTTATTTATAAAGTCCCGTATTCATGGTACGAGCGTCTATCGTGGTTTCATTAAATCGGGTCGTGTTCCCAGCGAAGTTCCGCGTGACTTTTTATTACTCATTATTCGATTAATCATAATTCCTCAGGGATTATTTATAAGTGTAATAATATTTGCGAGTCAATTATCCACATCGTCACGTTAACGTCTCTTTAATTCGTTGCCAGTCGTGAGAAGTCGATTTCGATAATTATAATCTCATCTCATGAGTATTAGTGCGTTACAGCGACGCGGGGTGGGTTAATTGCAAAACTGCCGGAAGGATCGTATTTTCGAAAATTCTGTAAGAAAATCAATACCCTATTTCGTGCTCCGCGTCAATGCGTGGCTGCATTGCGTCGTTTGTATGCAGATATTTGCACGGCTGTACATATTCACGCGGTGTTAGTTGGGCTAATTTGCAGCTTCGTTAATTTATGGTTGCGCAAGCGTGAATTTCGCGTTGCCGGCAAAGGCGAGCCATAGAGTCAAGGTTCGTGCGGAATCAGTGACAAGATGTCTAATCGTAGAAGCAACCATGTATCTCTCTCATCGCGTAGATACACCGTAACGTGTATCGACTATTAGAAACGTACGCGATATATGTATGTATGTATGTATGTATTTGTCGTCTAACGTTTCGTTGATCTTGGCAAACATCGATATTTCTACGTTTCACGCGTTTCCGTTTTTGCTTCGGCGATGCACTTGATTGGAACAAAAACGCGGTCTGTTTTCTCTTTTTTTTTTTGCGAACGGAACTACGGTTGTTATTTGGACGAACACACAAAGTGGTCCGTAAGGTATGCCGTTTGAACGTGTATTGTTTGTACGATTCAGTAGTTTTTTACCGTTATGTATATGTTTGTTGATTGTTGTTTCGCGATGGGGCGAAAAATTCTTGGTAAAAGGAAAACGTACGCGAGATATGTATCTGGGAAAGTTCAATAACTAACGAGCAATTAAATAATATCTGATAAGAGCGGCATACTTAATACAGGCTCTTAAGGATAACGTTCCAATCTCGTATCTTTTCTTTTCCTTTTTTACGCGAAACAGATTCTCGTTAGATGACGCGCCAGGAATCGCTTATCGTTTCTGCATAATTCCGTTATCGACGTAATTCCCGTGACGTAAGGTTTGTTTCTTGTATTAATACCGATTCGCGTCTTTAACCGAATGATAGTAACGAACGATTATGCTTGTAAACAAACTGAGATAAACATTCCGCGTACATCATTGATCGTACCTACTTTTTTATTTTATCTGCAATTTTTGTTTCAACTGTTTCCTGCTAAATGACCGCGTAAAAAATCCTATATATCTTTTTTCCACTTCCTATAAAAACCTGGGGGAAACATTTTTTGCCGGGGATAACGAGCTTTTTGATAATAAAAAGGTTTATTCTTCGTACACGAAAAAGTATGATCTGCTTGCCTCGTACTTTGAATTTAATTTTAATGGACTGTAATTGCTTTATGGAAATACGATATAATTTGCTCCACGGTAAACATGATAAAAACTGCAAACAATTTTGATACATTTTATCCATTCCGCGATACGTGTACATAATTTTCAATTTAATTTTATAACTAAATCGTAAATGCGTGCAATTATAGCGTTATTGCACCCCGTATTTGTTTATCCTTATTATATTTGGTACTTTAATTAGGAAATTTTGTAGGTATAAAGATGTCAATAATTGTTAGCCGGATTCGCAAACACGAAGATTAATAAATTACGAAAGACGCACACACGTGTTTATACTGTATAAAAATTTTAATATTTCGCGGTTCGGCGAAATTTTATGTCCTCCTGTTTATGGAATATCATATAACATTCATTTTAATTAACGTTATCCCAAATAACTAACATTGTGGCAGATAAAATAAATATTTTACGGTAATGTGCTACTTTCAATTAGCTAAACTTCCTAATTTCCTATTGTTCTTCTTTTAATCTGGAAATTTTAAACCTGCATACATTAATAACGAACGCGTGCACAAAATGATTTTCATAATATCCTGATTTTAATACAACCAGATTTAATAAGAATTGTTTTTACCTCTTTTTTACCGTAATATATTTTTCTACCAATGTTTAAACGATGAAATTTGCGCGTCGAGAATTATTAGCGATCGGTTACTCGCGGGAATGTCTATTTTAGTATCACCGAGTCGTCGGATTATCGTTCCGTTGTAACAGTAATTGTTGACAGCTTATAATTAACTCGACTGCAGAATAGAGTGACGTAGAGTGCTAGTTCAACGCCAGTTAACGTCGCCTCCCGTTAACGTAAGTGTCAGTTATACATATATGTATATTACATTCCTGGGTTAACTGATTATGCTCGTTACATTAGTACAATTAACATCTTCTTGACAAATATTTTCCTTTCTTTCGAAATAATTATACTCATAATTAATTCCGATGATTTCAACGTTTCCCTATATTTGATCCTAATTACATGGAATAACATAATAAAACGTGATTATTTTTCCTTCCCTTCGATCTCGTGGCCGATATTTCTTTGCAATAAGTATTACGTAAGATACAAAAACACACAAAGATCGACGTGTGGGCACGTAGGACGGTCGGTTAAGGGAATTAAACCGACGTCGTAATTTTCGTTCCGTTTCCTCGCGGTAATACCATCGCGAATCGACTCCTCCACGGTTTCTCGTCTGGCGATAATTTGTTCTTCTAGAACGATTAATCCATCGGCGTAATTTCGCTCGGGCGATGAACGCCGGTGCCGGCGGATTCGACGAAAGACAAAGTCTGTCCGCGGTTTGCACTTTGCACGTGACCGCTGAATTCGTACAGGCACGGAATCGCCGAAGCCCAAGCACCAGGACCCCGGTTTACTTAGGTGCGGCCGAGAAATTGAAATTTTCGTAAACGGATTAGGGATCGGTCGCACGACAAACTCCTTGTTAATTAGAATGTAATCCTGGTCTTAATGGGACGTTCACTAATAAAATCAACGAGAGGACGTTACGTACCGTTCGAATTTACTGTACACGTGTTCACTCGTTCTTCAAATATCTTCCCAATTTTCTTCGTATCGAACGAGGCTCCCCCCCCCCTCGGATGTACGAAATAGAGAGAGAGACAAAAATGAAAAGATGTCACCTGTCAGCAATCTTTAAGTAGTGTCTATGATATCCCGGAATCACCTAGTTTACAAGCTATAAACAACAGCGGAATATAGAAACTTTATGAACACTGTATATCTGTACATATAATCTGATTGTTTCTCAAATCCAATGAAACAAATGTTAATACTAAAAGTCTACCTTAATCAATGATTCCCGGTATTACGAGAAGCTCGGTATTACAGCGTGTAATTACAAAGAAATATATTAACACTTTATAAAACATGTATCCTCCTCGGACATTGTTCTCCGACGGAATCTTGCACACGTGTGCATTGTTCGTGGTATTCTTTACGCTCGGGAAATAAAGGCGGACAACTTCGTCGGCAGAGAAAAAAAAAAGAAGAAAAAAAAAGAAAAATTGCACATACGCGCACGATGGCTCGGAACGAGAACCCGTTCTCCGAGGCGCCACGTTGTACTTTCTACCTGGAATTCATTTCCAGGAGAGGCTCGGGGAACGCGAACGTATAACCCCTGTCTCATGGGGTATTTTAATATTTCATAGACTGGTAACTCCTCTCGCCATTCCGCCGAAACGACTTCAGTCGATCTTTAGCAGCTCCGTGTATCCGGGACTTCCTCGTTCTTGCCCGGGTATCGCTATGAATACTGGCAAAAGAAGGACGGAAAAGATAGAGAGAGACAGTGAGAGAGAGAGAGAGAGAGAGAGAGAGAGAGAGAGAGAGAGAGAGACACAATGGTTCCGTTTTCGTACCTGAAACGATCCCCACGGCATAGGACATTCATTCATGAATTTCGACGTAATACGCCGGATAACACAATGGCCAGCGTGAAAACCGAAAGTATAACGTCACGACGGACATTTATATTTCATTCGCACGTTAAAGTCAAGACCTTCCGCGAGGAACTCTCACGACCGATTTCATTATGACAGCTGATTATAATCCACGCTGCTAGGAGTATTAACCTTTTACCGTCAGACAGAGTCTTTTCCTGGTACAATTGACGGGGGATGAAATATGTACCCCTGGATACCGAGATTCCCGTAAGTCGACCCTGGATCGTTGTAATTTATGAACGATGTTGGGATCTATTAGTCGCGATTAATTGAGGGAAGATCTTTTTTGGGTTTTTGTGTTTTTGGAGTTATTTTTGATGTTTTATTGGAATTTGGGAGATGCTCGATTGGAATAGGGAATAAGATTATTTTGGTAGGAACATGTCGAATGATTAATCATTATTTTTGAGAGTTTCTTATCGGTTGACTTTTTAAGTTTGAAGAAGACCGTGTGCTATCGAGACAGTTACCTCGAACTGTTTCCCATCCCTTCTCAATCACAGATTCCACAGTGTCTTACTGAAATATTCAACGAATATGCTCTGGTTTCTCACTGTGCGAACTTAACAATCGCAACGATTTTGATTTATCGTATTAGTACCATCTGACAGTGTCTTATTGTTAGTACGTCAAATCAAAGCTTAAATAATCAGTACGTTTCATTTAAATTACCCTTAATCGCGAAAAAACGAAGAAAATCAAAGCAAAAAACAAACCATCTAAGTCACTTTCAAAAAACTCCTCGGTTCTGCAAGATCATTTCTACCCAATCCCAAAGCTTCATTACCAATTATCACTCTTTCCCTTCCCAATATCTATACATACTACTAACTATACCACCAAAGCTCCCTCAGAAACCGTATCACCGGTGCCTTACCCCCGATTCTCTAGCGATCGTCGATTCCCCGGTAGCCCAGTGAAAAATATTCGACGGCGTTCTTCGGCGTCGCTTTCGGGACGCCCGGCGTCGGTCACCACCGCGACTATCTCCTCTTTCTCGGTCGTCTTTCCCTCGCGATTTTCCTTCTTCCCTCCGTTACCCGTTTCACCGGGCCGACGAGGGGAAAGGTGGGACCCGGGGGGTGGGGACAGGATCCGGTTGATGGGGTGGGGGACGGGGGTGCTGTTGCCGGCGGTGGTTGCAGCTCGGCCGACGAGGAAAGCGTTGCCATCGCTACGCCGGGGTATCAGCTTGCCTTCTGGTTGGCCCAAGCGAACGCGGCCCACGAGACTTCGCGGGGTGGCAAAGGACGCTTGCCCGAGGTATTGACGCGCCTTCGGTGAAGAGAGACCGACGCCCGGCGTCCGGAGAGGGACGTCGCGCGCCAGACAGAGAGAAAACGACGAACACGGGGAAACGACGGACGAAGAGGATACGGGACGAAGAGAGAGAGAGAGAGAGAGAGAAAGAGAAAGAGAACGGTGGAGGGAGAGAGCACGATGACAACGCGTGAAGAAGAGAGAGGTGGAAGACCGACGACGGAGAGAGGGAGTGAGAGAGAGAGAGAGAGTGGGAGGAGAAGAGGATAGGGTGAAAATTGGAAAGAGAAAGAGAGTGAGATTGGAAGAAAGAGGGAGTAGGATATACGGAGAGAGAGAGAGAGGGAGAGCTAGAGCAAGAGATACGAGAGGACAAGGGAGAGGATTAGCGAGTGGGAGAGCACCAGGAGGGACCCAGAACGCAGGCTCGTTCAACATGGCCGACAGTTCGTACCCCCCACGCTGATAAACGCGCTTACATTCACTGATAGCCGCTCCCACACACGTCAGCAATCACGTCGTCGTCGTCTCTCCCTCTCTGTCCCTTTCTCGTTTCCGTCTATCCTCTGTTCACCTTTCTTGTTTCCTTGCACGTTTCTTTCCGACTACGCGCCAGTTTTCTCCTCTCGGAGTGTCTCTTCTTTGAACTCGCATCGCCGTCCGTCTTTTCTATTCGCTTTTTTTCTTTCTCTCTCTCTTTTTCTCTTTCTTTCTTTCTTTCTTTCTCTCTGTATTTTTTTGAGCCAGCATCGGAAACGACCAGACGGATTTTGATAAACGAAATAACGTGTGCATGTTAGCCGACTATCGGCGGTGTACGTGCAACGAGTAGTTGTTCGCGGAAATCACGAGAGGATTTACGATGTCTGATTAGCAAGCTTTTGTACGTTGTTGGGTTGATTCTTTTCGGGGGTTATGATTTTAGGAATACCCTTAGGTAATGGCGTTACTAGAAAGTGACCCCACGTGTCGTCGATAATGAAAAGACGTTTCCAAAGTGTTCGATATCATTTTCATGGAAATATAGAACAGTTTGAAAATTAATTAATATTCTAAGTATAGGTCATTTTAACGCGATACTATTATCGGTTTTTACAGAGGTGATATATTTTCCGCCGTGCTTAATACCTAGGTGGTATTTTCTTATTGAGATATAACACGCATTACGTTCAGAGAAATCACGAGGCAACATTTGTAGCGTACTTTACAACGTTCGAAACGATTGTGCTAGTTAACACGTTTAACGCTTTCGCTCTATTAGCGCCAATCGCTACGATAATGGCATCGCGTTGGAAATGACGAGAGTTTTTACAGTCGTCGACACTGAAAATATTTACAAGGCCGCTTCTTCCACGAATCCCGATACGCGGCTCGTTGCAAAAAAGTTACATCTCCTCCATGTCTGGATTTAAATCTGCATATTAAAAACATGATAACCATCGTCAAAACGAGCATCAATATTTTCCATTCCCATAAAGAAATTAGCTTCATCGTAGTAAAACAATTGCACAATGAATTTTTAATGGTCCGCAACACAAACTCTGCGAACAATAAATAAAATTTAATGGTAATCGACAGATACGTTTTCGCGTAATGTACCCGTCATTTCAATTATCTCTGCTTTACAATACCGATCTCCAAAAGTCTTTAAAAAAATCCAACTTTCCTAGGTTAAATATTTTTCTAATCTTTCTTATAATCTTCCGTTCAAAATATTTATACCTTTTTACCGGGTCACGTATTTAGCTTATTAATAAAAGATACTAAAAATACTGAAAGTATGCTAATATCCACGGTATACGTTGTGTACTATCCAGTATCACCGCCGTTTTATTTTCACCAAAGTATCTTTGTCGATGTACACAGCCGATAAATCGCGTCGAGGGGATGCTGCACCCCGAATGCCGGCATGCAGTAACCCTAGTTTTATAAATACACGAAAATCCTTTCGCAGCATAATGCGGGCGCACCGCGGTACTCGCGACCGGTCATTAAAACCATTTTAATGGCGTCGCTTTTCCAATGTCTGCAGCCGTCGTGTTCGCGCTGTTATTTTCCGCGCATCTTCAAGCCCGATTGTTATTCGTTGGGCGATTTATTTTACCGCCCTGTCTGTTGTTCTTTATTTATTTCCGAGCGGAAAACAGATTTCCCGTTGATGACGACTTTCACCGTGTTGCCGTTTTCACTGAACTCTGACATTTATTTCTCCGGTTGGCGACAGATAAACCGTAGATGACGATTTTACGCGATTATCGAATTTACAATTCGTTACTTTAACACTAGATTTACGGACCGAGCCAGTTTGACTCATTCAAAATTTCATTACTATATATATATAAAACTTTAATATTATTTTCGAAATACATACATTGGTTTTTAGTTAAGTAATGAAACATATATAATGTTAATTTACAGTTAGTAAATTATATTAGTATATTAGTAAAGTACACTTCAGTAAAAGTAGGTATATAATCAACATCCGTAAATCTAATGTTAATATACAATTTTCAATTTTGTTTCTCTTATATTTCTATTCGTAAAGTATCAAATAAATATTATAATTTCTATTTACGTTTCATCATAATATTTCTTAGTTTTCCTATTTATTTGCTATTCTGTCAAAATGATTACGGTGTACAAAATACGCCCGGTACATTTGTCAACGGACGTTACGTAACGAACAAACATATTTTTACGTACGAGTCGAAACGTCAAAACGCTACGTATCGCTATCTATAATAATCTTTTCCGAATAAATTCATTCGGTCGACGCTCCGAGATAATAATGTTTGCCGGCAGATTTGCCGAAGCGCATCAAGTGCAGTACGCGACTAATACACATACAATGAACTCCGTTGTTACGGCGGCGTGATGCGCGCCCGGTGTATAATTCCTCGCGGAAGACAGATTAATTTTAAATCCAATTCCTTTCTGGCGTGTACGTCGATAAATACAGGTTAAGCAGGCCTTAATTCGCCGGGCGTAAAGAATGAAAGAAAAAAAAAAGAATGTTCACGAGGGGTGAAATCAGGTGTGACGGATCAAAGGCAACCGCACATGTTCATTCTCGCAACAACCCCTACGTGTCGATGTGTTCGGTTACCCTGCCCAATTCTAAACGGTGCACCGGTGCTTAATTATACGCTATTATCCGTAATAGGATTAAACAGGGCGATAGGCCGATCGTCGATTGTTTTAAACGAATCCTTTGTCACACTTCCGCCGACACGTTTGACACCCCCGTAAACAAAGCATTTCTAATTTTCGTTAAACGAGTACTAGATGTTATCGTATGTCTACATATACGTATGTACATCGCTATTCAAAAGTCACGGGGTATGTTGCTGGTTCGATGGTTATACGAAAATAGCGATTTTTTGTTTTTGTTTCTGGGGTACAAGTGACACATATGGGTTATATAAATAAAACCATGGATTTCCAGGGTTTTACAGATTTCCAGGGAACTTTCAGAGCTGCCGAAATTTCGGTGCAGAGACATTTTGTTTGGGTGTGAAAATATTTCATGCTGTAAATTGTGTGTCAGGGTAAACAGCGGTATTATTCAAAATCAGAATTACTTGGTAAATTTGAGGGGAAATGAATCTAAATTTGCAAGTGTCCCATTGCTAATGCGGAATCTCGTAGCGGGATAACGCGTTTCATCGAGTTTCACATCGTTTGTCAATACCGAGGAACGTTTACTTAAACGCTTTTAGAGAAACGGGTCGCATTATGGCGCTTTGTCATACATAATCGAATTCATTTTACCGAAATTTGTAAAGCGGTCGCTTTGTGCACTCGATTTCAACTCGTTTGCAACGTTTTCTAGTCGACCTACAGGCAAATTCAATTTCACCGTTCCCACCGTTGTAACGCAGTACCTGAAATCAAAATTTACGTATCGGTCATTTGATGTCAAATCATGAAAGCCCGCATTCCTTATTCCCCGTATTTGAATAACGTTACAGAAGTTTTTTTAATCTGTCAATTGTACATATTATACATTCAAATACTTTAAACTTTGATTATTCTATTTAATATAATTTAGTATTATTGTACTTTATGGATGTTAATATCGAATTGTCTAAGACAATGTCTAAGACACTGTAGTTCGACGTGGATTCTCGAAGGAAGTACTAAATCGATCGTGTTTGGCTGGTACTTACCACGATACTCCGAAATGATCATCGGCATAGTGATTGCTGACCGTGGTCATCCCCCAGAGATCTATCGTAAATCCACGGGCAGTTCTGCCAGGCACGTCACGGATACAATTATCATTTATGAACAATAGTAATGTAATTACATCAACGTAATTTATTCTTTTATTGAACAATGATCCATACCTTATACACATAGGAACTAACTATAATTATTATACCAACGATTGTTAACTCGCCGTGGAAATATTGCAAGATCTCTTGTAAACATTTATATGACAAATTACAAGAGAGATAGTGTAAAAATAAAAAAAAACTATGGTATTCTAAAGGTTTACTAGTTTTTTTTAAACAACAAATAATTTTCAATAATAATTTACGGAAGGGATAACGCGAGACTAGAAATTGTCTAATTATTAGTTCAATTACATTAATTCGCGCGGTACTACGAGGGTTCAGAAAATCTTCAGCAATGTTTACGTAGTTCCTTGTGCGTCTAAAGGACGATCGATCGCAATTTGGCAGTTAACGTGATTGGGCCGAGTAACCATTTCCGTAATTGTAGTGGACCACGGTCATCTCTTGATCATTGTCTCGTAAATCCACACTCTGTTCTATCTGGCACGTTGCGCATAGAACGATCGAATGTGAACACAGGCGCGTTCCCCAAATTGTTTGCATCATTCCAACATTTGGCTGCTCTTTTGGAAAATATGGCGCGCCGTGAGAGCCACGCGAACGTCGATTCTTCGGTGAAATATTTTTTTTTTTACCCCATGCATATGTATCACGTTCGAAAATAAGGGGTAGGACGGATAACAAACAGACAAAAAAAAATGTCGGTTACAGTGGTCCCTGTAATTAAACTGCAATGAGTTGCGCGAATAGTTTTTTATGTCTACGTTTTTCAAAGATTATTTCCCCGTTGAAAATTTCATCTCGACGAATGTTGTTCACTTTCCGGCAAGTAACCGCCCGTACTTTTTCTCTTTACATAAGAATCTCTTTGGAATTCTAATTGGCTAATGCTTTAGTCTTTTAGCTGCACACAATTTCAATATGAAATTTTCGCTCGAACGAAAAACAACAGAAAAAAAAAATAAAACAGAATTTCCCTCGAGGATACAATTCCGTATTAAATTCCGGCGTTCCTGAAACACCGGTGCCGCCGGTCATAACGTAATTTGCATCGTTTTAATTAAGTTTTTGCCGAACTTCCGATGACTGTCCTGTAACTATGAACGAAGATACCAACTACGACCCCCCCGATATTTTGGTATAATGAGTGAAAATCCGTCGACATTCCATTAAGGAAATTAACAAAAATACAACATCGATTCCGCATCGGTAAACGATACGATCTATCGCGTCTATCCACTTTGGAAAATTAATACGTCAATTTCTAGACGCGCAGCTTATCGTAGCTTCGTCGTCGTCGTCGTCGTCGTACGAAGTGAAGCAATGTAGAACGAGTAGAAGGTGGATAGCACAACGTTACCCCTCACTGCTGTATTTACTATCGGGGAAAGCCGTCGGCGGACCAGTGACGGGGGTGGACATCGTATAATTAATCACCGCTCATCCATCACCTGCCTCTGACGTGCTGGTCACTTCTTAGATAATAGATTCTGCTACGTACAACGACACACTTGAATAGACGTGTCTTTGCACTGATAACAACTCTTACGCCTGTGCTACGGACGAGGTTCTTGAATGTCATTTTTTTTGCATCCTTGACAGACGAAATTAGCGAAATTACCGTGTTTCGAAATAATATTTTGTTTACTATTGCTAATAAATTTATTATTATTTAGTGTCTTTCATTTAAATAAAGGAATCTTTAAAAAGACTTAATTGTGTCAAATGTATTTGGGGAAGATGGTTTATGAATGTAGATAAATATTTTATGGGGAAGGGAGATATTTGTATAATCATTGAGGGATCCTTAAATGCTGATATGTAATCATCCTTATACCTTTCAGCATAGCTGTTGATTATATGAGAAAAGTCTACATATTACCGGCGTGCCGGGGGAAAATGGATGTTTATAAATAACGATTAATCAAAAGTTGTATTTAATAATTATCGTGCGTGAAATTATGCGATTCGTGTCCGCTGTCGAATTTGTGGGGGAGCATCAACGTTCGTATAAAATGACTCGATTTTACTTCATTCAGTAATTTATGTACATAAAGCAAATACTATCTACATTTTGGTCGGGTTAAAATAATCCCGATGCAAAAGTTCCAATGATTATTTAGAGTGAAACGCTCGGGTACGATTTGGAAATCACCGTGGAACTGAAATCAGCGGAACAATCGTTAAAAACATCACTGTTTACATTTAATAACGATTTCCGAACGAATATTCCTGGTTTTTAATCTCGCTCGTTAACGGTAATTATTCCTAATCAATAGCGTTTGAAGAGTTTCCATACATTCTGTTTTAATTCATCGTTTTATAATTGATCATTCTTCATGCATGGGGTTGCGCAGAATTTTTGCGATTTCATGTATACACACACACACACACTCGCTACGGGCAAAAGTGGCTTCGATCGGAAACGATTACGGCTCGATTGTCATTTTTACGTACACCAATCAGGAATGTCCAGTCAAACGTGTTTCTTATATTTTGTTATCGCTGTACTCCGACGAAATTTCGATTAAAAAATGAATACTCTCGATCATACATTCCTATCTACAATATTTTACAATCAAATATCAAATCGAAACCATTCGACAAATTTTATCTTCTCGTCTACGACATCTATAAAAATTCACGTCAAAGACCTTAAATACAGTAAACTTTCGTTAACATCGTAAACAATGTGACTTTTCACGATAATTCTTTGCAGTTCATGAAAAGTGAAAGAAATACCGTCGCACCCTTTCGCCTCGGGAAACAAATAACGAGATCATTGCTCGCCCGGAAAAATTGTGCCGTATGTATAATATACGAGTTCAACAAACAGGGGGCGATCACAGTGATTCGGTGGATTCTGTGCGTTCGCTCTACTAAATGCTGCTATATTCCTACTAATTCCCCGGACAATCCCCTGGGATCCCCCTTTACACGTACCCCCTTCCTCTTTTCTCGTCTCATCCGTGATAAACTCCGGGCGCCGTATGCGCCTTGTCCGCAACTGCGTTGTCGTCTCCGTTTCACTGACAGCCGAAGGATTTGCAAGTAAATGTATTCAGTGTCGTGACAGCTCGGTGTCAACGATTGACAGCTGTATCTAGGACGGCTAATAAACTGTCAATGAACGTTGTGTTTATTTGGACTCATGGTTTACTGAAACTTTATAGTTTTATATGTATATCAAATGATAGGGTGAAATAGTCACAAATGTTTTCATTCAGGTTTGTTTCAGGTTATGAATTGAATAAGGAATATAATAATTATATTCCTTATTCAATTATTGTACCTGATATTTAGAAGGTACATTTATAAATACGGGAAGAACGATTATTTCTTTTTAAACACAAACATTCCTACTGTTAATCGTACGTTAAACCCAAACAATGAACGGACATCGGCGTTGCGAAATTAAATGTTACAGGAGAATGCGTAAATTCGTATTTTCCATCTGAATAAACGCGTAGAAAACAAAGAGGAGTTTATGGGACGATGTTTATTGTACAAAACATTACGTATTTACGAAAATATATATTTGCAAACAACCAAATAAAAGCTCGTTTATTAATTTTGTTTAACGACAGCTCTCGCAGTGACTTTCATTTTACGCGGTCGATAATAAACTGTAGAAAATTATGAAAATTAAAAACATCCGAAAAAAAAAATTTTTTAAACAACTAAAGAGATAAAGTTATCGATATCACAAAATATCCCGTCGATTTCATCGCTGTCTACGATCGATCTTCCCGTTGCATATCGATTAGTCGTCCACGCACGAGAGACGACCTGGGGGTGTAAGTGCGTAGCTCGAGGGGTGCAGCCGCAACGCGTATAGTTAGCATTTCATGGGGTGTTTTATTGACGGGTGTCGCGCCGCCGGCGTGTCCGTAGGGGTTGCTTGCTCCTCGGTGTTAAACGGTACGATCTTGAGCCGGATCCCCATTGAACACCCTCGCCGCAGTTGCCCCGAATCTGTTGCAACCCCGTTTCGACAGATTTCCCTGATGCGACAAACAGGTCTATTAAATGCTACGATCGTTCTATTGTTATTCTAATGCGGTCGTGATTATTGCTCTTTTTCTTTGTCGTTTATTAATTGTTCCGAGCGTTTTCTTATTAATATAATAATTAAGGTATGGAGTGTCGATATTGAATTATTATTTTGTTAATAACTATGGAAGTTAAGTTGTGTTGGTAGTTTTGTTGAGGGGGGAGGGTTAATTTTATGGGAATGTTAGTTGGGAATTGTTAGTGTTAACTGTAGAAAGAACTTGTATTTATGTATGTATTGGGTGTAAGGGATGGGTGACGATGAAACTGTTAAATGAGCAAGGCTCATAGGTTTAAAGCCTGGTTCATTCTATGAGATACAATGGTATATAGGACGGAAGGGTTCGAATTTATTCTGATTCGTGCCACGTGACATGATTCCTGTAAGTCTTTGCAATTATATGCGATAGTAGTGAACGTCGTCATATTAACATCGGGTAGAAACTCTGATCAAATAACCGTGTCTCGAAAAAGCACTGTAAGTTGGCAATCTTCTTTGAAAAAGTGAAGTGCTCGAATGAGAAATGTTATTTTTATTTAATTTTCTGTTGACATGTCATTTCCAACGTTGGCAAATACACCTACGTGGAAATGTTCAAACCCCAAAAATATCAAAAGATGGAAAGTTTTGGAACGCAGAAACATCAAATTGCAACATTTTCCTTCGCAGAATTGTTTCACTGCCAGAATCATCTAAAATTTCCACCCATTGCAATATCAAACCTGTATCGAACACAGTAAAACCATAATTTTATAATGGAATGAAGAAGTATTCCATGATTTATAGATAGACGTAGAAAAATAAAGAAAAACATTACAATTTCGCATAAAACGTTGTTTTAAAATATATCCATTCGCCAAGCTGTAATTTTCAAATAATCTTAAAACTAGCAGCTACGGAAAGAGTTCGTCTCGGAATTTTTTCGCGAAATAGTCGCAGCGTACGTCTTGCAACGATATGAGGCCGAGTTCGCGTGACGATAGCGTCTATTTGCACAGCGATAAATTGACTTGTACCTGGCGCCCGTCTCTCCTTAGCCATCCCGTCATCTTGGGCTGTGTCTGTGCCAGAAATAATGCGTTCATTGTTTTCCATTCGAGGAACAGCCTCGAGACGGTGTCCCTGGAGGGTAGAGAATCATCGTGCAAGAACTCGTGGTATAATTTCAAGCGATATTAAGAACAAAAAAAGAAAAATTGATAATAAAACCGACTTCACAGTGTTTTCGCTAAAATCTACGTTAACCTTGACGTTAATTCACGTCTATTTAGATTTCTGTAACCAATTCTAATATCGTAGATTCTTCTATCTTAATAATTTAATTATAATTCTACATAAATAATATTCTACTAATAATATTTTACTAATAATATTCTACTAATAATATTCTGCTAATAATATTCTACTAATAATTTTATATAATTCTACTTAACAAACACAAATCTAAAATAACAACTACACTCGTTTACATGAACGCGAAACAAATTGATCGTTGTATTCGCAACGAAAACGCGTAACAGAGGTTGAGATCACGGTTTAGGTAGATGCTGCTTAAGCCGGGGAGATTTTCAATTGGGAAAGTACACACAATAAAATGCCTCCAACATCTCCGCGATGAGGAGGCTATAATACACACAATATTACTCAATGATAATATTTTAACGTGGGAAGTTATAAAAGGCGTCGCGCAATTTCCCCGGGCTCTTTGTGAAAGCCGCGGCAGTTTTTCAGGTAAACGGTAAAGGCTTCGAAGCACGGATGTGTTCCAAGACCCGGCGTGCCTCAGGTACGTGAGTACCTTAAAGAACGTCGAAACGGGCACGATCCAATGTTTGACCCTCATTGCTGGACAAACAGCGGCACGCTCAGGATTTCGTTGGAACGGCCCGATATAAGCGCTGCTTCTCAAGTGGGGCCCTGCTTCTATCAACTCGCCGACTTTCTCGACTATTCCTTCGTTTTTATTTTTTTTTCCTCGAACGAACTCGAAACGCATCCACCGTGGTCCCCGAAAATTTCAACTTTCCAGAAGGATTTTAACGAGAAGGTCTGACTGACTTCAAAATTGATCATTTTTATGTTTGAATTAATTAATTTGTGTATTAATTTTTGATATTAGAATGATAGGAGGATATATGTATGTTTTTGTGAAATATTTCAATCGGAGAGAAAAACATGGGATCGATCTTTCGATCGTATTCACGTAGATGTATATATATGTATAGGTGTGTATACAAAAATATGTGCTTTTACCGAATGTTTTGCCGAGATACCCGGAATATTTTTCCCGGAAAGTTACGCGACTGATACCCGTCGGTGGAATGGAAGTCGGTAACATCATCGTCGTGGAGAGGAGGAGAGGGAGAGTGAGAGAGACAGCTCTCTTTCTCTCGCGGGAAGATCGATCGGCCGATTTGTCGAGAGACATGGAGTTCCGGCACGCTTCCTTTGTTTTACGTAATTTCCGCGCCAATATTAGCACGCTGCGTTCCGCCAGCGTGTCCCGCTCTCGACTCGACTTCGTGTATTGGTTTGTGTGTTCTTCGCAAACAAACCAATCAATACCAATGCCTTAACTCCTACTAACCCTATAGATTTTCCATTTTAAAGCGCGCGCTCGCGCGCGACAGAAAAAAAAGAGCCATCCTCGACGCCGATCCGTCGTTGTTCGCGGTGAAGAAAATTCTTTGGCGTCGCGACGCCTCGTTTCCCACGAATTCGAAATTCCCACAATTGTTCCCCATTACTCTCTTAATGATCTTTCCCATCCATTGGTAACAGATTATCACGCGTTCTCACGCGTCGACAATCGCAAAATTGCCGAAAAAAAACACACAGATCCCCGAACCTGGGGAAACGGGTTAACGATTTACCCTGGTGTCGACAACTCTATCCGGCAACTCAAAAAACACTGAATTCGCTCGTTACAGCGGCGAATTAATATATTCCGGTTTGAATTGCACTCCGCGTTCGCGAGCAGACGATTACATCCAGGTCAGTGTCCGCTTACTAGATCCTGGATCTCCTCTCACCCTATCTCTCTCTTTCTATTTTTCTCTCTCTCTTCTCTCTTTCAAGCACGACTTTAAAATGGCGGCGTGTCCTTTCTCGGTTCGCTGAACGTCTCGTCCGGTTGATTACAGCGAGATAGACGCGGTGAACGAGCGAGAAACGATGGAAGAGAACTCTTTTTCTCTCTCAAAGAGAAAAACAGAGAGAGAGAGAGCGCAACGATAGGATAAAGAGGAAAGAGAAAGGAGAGGGGAGGGGGGGGGGAGGGATGATAGCGGCAACAACGACGTCGGCTACGACGATAACGATGTCCACGAGGAAAACGATAGAGGGTGGCAACCGCTCGGAGGGTGACGGTAACTCGAAGAGGTGGGAGGACTCGAGTGGACGGGGTTACACGAAGAACGTAAGCGAGGAGAGAAAGAGAGACGAGAAGGGGTGAAAAGGGAACCACCCACGGAGCCGACAAAGTCCGACAAAGGCTTCGCCACTTGTCCGATCTCTTGGATCTACGCAAATAGACGCCCACGAAGCCGGCTTTTAACGTTCTCCGTCCCGTTTCTCTTACTCCTTTTTTCTCTCTCTCCGCTCCGACGGGTAGTTCTTTCTCTCTTCCTTTCTCTCTCTCTCTCTCTCTTTTAGTCTTTATCTTTATCTTTCTCTTTTACTCCCCGTTTCCACGCTCGCGGCCGATACACCTGTCTCAGCTCCCTTCAAACCTGCGAATCGTCGAGTTTAACTTCATCGATTACCGCTGCGATGGAATTTATGATTCGGATACCTGCGTATTGTCTTTGTTTTCCTTTATTTCGTCTTTCTAGGGTAGATTTTTGTTTGTTACTCGTTTTAAAAGGTTTGATAAGATTTTTCGGTAGTACTTTTGGAGTATAGTTCGTCTCCATTCCAAGTTTTGTTGGTAAATACCATTTTTAAAAATCCATCGAAACATTTCATCAAGAATATAAGTATATAATAATAAAATAATTTGTTTCTTAGCCATAAAACGCCCAGTGATTAATAAAATCATATTTAATTTCCCAACGTTTCGATTCGTTACAAACGTAAATGAAAACGGGTGCATTGTCACGTAATCGTTCCTTTAATTACGCAATACGCGGAATTTCCGCGTGATCCCAGTGTCGCGTAAAAGCGGAAAGAAACGGGGGGCGGTGATATTTACCCGCAAACATTTGTATGTACGTAGCCGGCAAAGCGTCGTCGTATTATTGTCTGTACTTACTTTCGCCGGGAATCGATGACATTCGGTCGAGACTTTTCCCGCCTATTGACGATGCCCACGGATTCCATAAGTAAGGGTAGCTCTATTCGCGTCGATCGCGGCGTTGGCACTCCTGATTCCAGAGCATATTTAGAGAGGCCTCGGTTTTATTTGTTGGCTTTAAAAACATCTCAGCAGTGGGGACCCGCATTATTTCCCGACAACTATTGATATTTCCCCTCGGTCATCGTGGCAATATTAACCAAGCAACCACACGACACTTTGCGGTATCGATCCGTACTAAAAATCGAATCAATTTTAATCCTTTCGAAGGACTTTTTCCCATATATATTTTTTTTTAAATAATAATATCCTAGATTAGGTACTATTTATTATTTAAAATATTCGTATCGACGATCATCCTAGAGAGAGAGAGAGATAGAGATCAAATGAAGTCTAATCTCACCACTGATTATTCCTACACGTTTGAATATCTACACGAAAAAGTCTTTATCGTCGGAAATATTCTTAGGGTGAAGTATTTTCCTAAAAGTCGATCGTGTCTTCTCGTCGCGTTCGTTCGTTTCTCGCTGCACCGTCGTCGCTTATAAACAGGCATCGAGTATTTACCCGGGAATACAAAATTTAGTCGCGGGCTACAAATTCGACGCCGAACGTCGTTGGGAGGCGAACGACGTGCCCGCGACGCCACCCGACGCCTCCATCCTCGACTGCGCTGACGTTCCAGGGCGAAAATCACGTTTCCGGAACGGCGAGTAGACGCGTTCGACGATTTCCGAATATTTTCCCCCGGAAATTCTCACCTCGCTTCCTGGATTCACCGGGCTTCCGTTGGTTTTTACATATCAACGCGCCCCCTTTCTCTGCCCGCTCCGCAACGTCGAATACGTGCCCTTGATTCCCGCACATTTCTGCGACAGACAATCGAACGTGTTTTTACTTCAATTTTCTTTACACAGAAAACCATTTAAAAGAATTACAGGGCTGCAGGGAAAATTAGAACGAAATATATTAGGAATTACTTTGCTTCCCCATGTTAATTGGATTTACTCATTTTTTTTCGTTAATTACAGAAAATTTCGAATACTCAATTGTAATGGTGGATCAAGAGTTAAGGTCTTGACTCGGGCCAAGTACAAGAGTTCCCGACTGGTAGACCTGAACTACTCTTTTCCGGAAGAATTAGATCGAGGCCTTTGGGGTATTCAAACGGCATTAAATCGGCATATTTCCCCCAAACTATGGTGATATTCTTGTAGGGGACGTCCACTCGAGTAATTTAAGCCTAACTACGACAAGATTCATCAAGCCAATCGCGAGATATTTTGATCTAAAAAGTCGAGGTTTTTGTAAGAAACGTCGTCTTCTTCCTCTCCTCCTTCTCCATCTCCATCTCCATGTTCATCCTGTCACGCAGCCCGGTGTCAAACCCTAACATATGTTTCATACCATGCGAGATAATTTTTCTGCCGATATCGTAGATTTTATATATGTAGTATATGAAATTTCCTCTCACACACATCCAGATTGTTAACATATTAAATTAGAAATGTTTGTTACGTTACGTTTTTGACATCAAGCTTCGTAAAATTAAGGTTCAGAATGCGCATTCGAAACATATTCGATCATTTTTATATCTTGAAAATTGCGCGAATGGCGAGCGATGTATGAAAATCGCGAAAAATCGTCAAATTCAACCAGTTTTTTAGTCGGCATTCGCTCAATTTTTGTGATAGCGATCTGAAACTGGTACCATTGTTTTAGTTGGGAAATTCTACGCCAGATCAATGTATAATAGTTGTACTTTTCGAAAATTTCATTTTTCGCAAAAATTTGAAGGGGGTAGGTCAGGATTTTTTGCGATTTTCGTAAATCGCTTGCCATTTCCACAATTTTTCAGCTATTAAAACGATCCGGGGCGTTTTGGACGCGGAATCCGAAGCCGAATAAGACAGTGAAAGAATTATTTTGATATCTAAAAAATTGGGGAAATGGCAAGCGATTTACGAAAACCGCAAAAAATCCTGACCTACCCCCTTCAGATTTTTGCGAAAAATGAAATTTTCGAAAAGTACAACTATTATACATTGATCTGGCGTAGAATTTCCCAACTAAAACAATGGTACAAGTTTCAGACGGCTATCTCAAAAATTGAGCGAATGCCGAACGAAAAACTGCTTAAATTTGACGATTTTTCGCGATTTTCGTAATTCTTCCGTCATTTCCACAATTTTTTAGATATCAAAATGATTCTTGCACTGACTTATTCGGTTTCGGATTCCGCGTCCAAAACGCCCTGGACCATGTTAATAGCTCAAAAAATTACGGAAATGACGAAGGAATTACGAAAATCGCAAAAATTCGTCAATTTCAACCAGTTTTTCGCTTGCCATTTCCACAATTTTCGAGATAGCGATCTGAAACTGGTACCATTGTTTTAGTTAGGAAATTCTACGGCAGATCAACCTATAATAGTTGTATTTTTCAAAAATTTCATTTTTCGCCAAAATCTGAAGGGGGTAGGTCAGGATTTTTTGCGATTTTCGTAAATCGCTTGCCATTTCCACAATTTTTGAGATATTAAAATGATTCTTTCACTGGCTTATTCGGCTTCGGATTCCGCGTCCAAAACGCCCCGGATCATTTTAATATCTCAAAAATTGCGGAAATGGCAAGCGATTTACGAAAATGGCAAAAAATCCTGACCTACCCCCTTCAGATTTTTGCGAAAAATGAAATTCTCGAAAAGTACAACTATTATATATTGATCTGCCGTAGAATTTCCTAACTAAAACAATGGTACCAGTTTCAGTACGCTATAACAAAAATTGTGCGAATGCCGAACGAAAAACTGCTTAAATTTGACGATTTTTCGCGATATTCGTAATTCCTTCGTCATTTCCATAATTTTTGAGCTATTGAAACTATCCGGGACGTTTTGGAAGCGGAATCCGATGCCGAATAACACAGTGAAAGAATCAAGTCGATATCAAAAAATTTGCGGAAATGACAAAGGAAATACGAAAATCGCGAAAAATCGTCAAATTCAACCAGTTTTTTGGTCGGCATTCGCTCAATTTTTGAGATAGCGATCTGAAACTGGCACCATTGTTTTAGTTAGGAAATTCTACGCCAGATCAACATATAATAGTTGTACTTTTCGAAAATTTAATTTTTCGCAAAAATCTGAAGGGGGTAGGTCAGGATTTTTTGCGATTTTCGTAAATCGCCTGCCATTTCCGTAATTTTTGAGCTATTAAAACGATCGGGGGCGTTTTGCACGCGGAATCCGAAGCCGAATAAGACAGTGAAAGAATTATTTTGATATCTAAAAAATTGTAGAAATGGCGAGCGATTTACGAAAATCGCAAAAAATCCTGACCTACCCTCTTCAGATTTTGGCGAAAAATTAAATTTTCGAAAAGTACAACTATTATATGTTGATCTGCTGTAGAATTTCCCAACTAAAACAATGGTACAAGTTTCAGACGGCTATCTCAAAAATTGAGCGAATGCCATTCAAAAAACCGCCTGAATTTGATGATTTTTCACGATTTTCGTAATTTGCTCGCCATTTCCACAATGATTGAGATATTAAAACGATCCGGGACGTGTTGGACGCGGAATTCGAAGCCCAATAAGACAGTGAAAGATTCAGGTCGATATCTAAAAATTTGCGGAAATGACGAAAGAATCCACAAAAAGCATCGAAAATGCAAAGCTATGGGCCAAGTACAAGAGAATGTTACATTGGAATAGGTTGCTCATTAACATAAACTGCATTTTACACAGGATTTGAAATCAATCAAATGTGAGCAAGTTTGATTGATTTCAAATCCTGTGTAAAATGCAGTTTATGTTAATGAGCAACCTATTCCAATGTAACATTCTCTTGTACTTGGCCCATAGCTTTGCATTTTCGATGCTTTTTGTGGATTAAAGTTTCTTTAAATATCTTAGTTATCCACTATTACAGGTATGTATGTATCATTCTTATTTGGGTAGTCCATGTTTCGGGTGCATACATACATTATAAGTGAAATCATAACAGTTTCACGCTCGCCTCTATTACACCCAATGGGAATAGAGTAATTCACACGCGGTCCGATCTAAAAATATGATCGTACCACGCTGCAGTCACGTAAGTGTATCATTATCGCAATGTAATGTAGGTCGGGCGCAAACAAAACATCTTTTTTATCGATTAATTATCGATGAAAAGTATTCGCGGTATCTCGAATGATTACCCTCCCCGTAGTCATGCTCGTTTCCCCGTCGACCCGTGGATATGACTTCGCTCGATCGTAAGGTGTCTTCGTAATTTTTATCTAAAGGGGGTCGAGGACCCATTATCGCCCACCGGTGGAAATGCGTGTAAATACGGGAGCGTATCGCCGCGTTTTTCTTCTTAACTATCCCGTCTAGTAAGATAGAATTATTTTCAAGTCGCGTCGTCGGCGAAGTGATCGTGACACGACGAACAAAAAAAGAAAAAATAAAAAGAAAAAAAAATGAAAAAAAAATACGCACTGTGTAAACTACAGGTAAACGGCTGGATAAGCGGAGCGACAACGATCGCGGAAATTTTCTACGCCGATCTTCTCGCGTCCCGAATCGATTTTTCCCGCCGGCTAATAAATGTTTCAACTTCTTCGTAATCCTTCCTAATTGTAGGAGCATCTATCGATCGGTGGCTCGGTAGTTAACGTGTTCGGTATGTATTCCGAGCGTTACACCGAAAAGCATATTCATGCTAACGACGGGCAAACAAACCGTGCGTGTCGATTCTTACCGCGTGGCTTGGGTAGTTGTACACATAATATCCGTGTGTATCTGTTTTTTATTCATAGAACCGAATAGCACTTGCCAGGCAACCTCGCCGTTGAAAATTCTGTGCCGGGCTGTCGATTGTTTCAAGGACTCGCGGTAGAGGAGTTTATTTTAAAATATGCCTTTAGTTACGGTTGTTTAGGGCCGTTTTCGGTAAAATTGAAAGAAAAACACTCATGGATGATATTTAGTGTAAATTGGATAAGTATTTTGAATGTTGAAAGCATGTTACATGAGATTTAGAGTAGCATGTATAATTTATACTTATAGGGTACCCTCGATAACATTCCGCCATGGTACGTTTCCCAAAGTACGTTTTTATCCCGTCAAGCAAACAACCCGATAGCAGGGAATCTCGATAAGTTTCCATTTCCAGGAATTCTTCGTCGGTATAATCCTTGTGTCCGAAAGTTATCGAGAGTTTGTACCACGGAGAGAAGAGTCTAAACTCGAATATTAGTAGAATTATTAAAATATCCATTAAATACAATAACGTAGAATAATTAAACCCGTTTTTTTTCTTTCATATTTTTCTCCGTTCGTTAAATTCTATTCAACCTAAAACCCGTCGCGTTCAAAACGAGCCTAACGGAAGGTGTAAGGGTGTTCTCAGTCAGTTTTTAGGGTTAATAAGCGCGCAATATGTAGACGCAGAGGCGGGGTGTTGCTAATTAGTCGTGCAGCAGGTCGCGCAAAATTTGCGAGAGAAATCTGAATGAACGTGCCTCGAATCGTGCTACGCGGTTAATACAAATGTGTATTACCGAGCAAATAAATAAATATTTGGTCATGAGCGGAGCAACTCAAATATGTTCAAGCAATGTCAGCAGCATCTCTGCCGTTTCTCTCTTTCCACCTTCTCTCTGTTCCTCTGCCAGCTTTCTATACACACGTATGTATACATCCATACATACATACATAGATACACCCACGTACGTAGTCGACCTACGTACACACACACACGTAACTACCAGCTATACGTACAGGGAAAGGAAACGTAGAGACGCACACCAACACACACACACACACACACACATAGAAATCCTATTCATTGGTCTCGCTTTCGGGAGGTTTGATTCTCCTTTTCTCTCCTCGTCCCTTTTGCCAACGTTCTCCCTCGTTCAACTTCGCCCCGTCTCCCTTTCGCCCTACCATCTACCTTCCTATACCAAAACCAACTCCACCCTGTCTCTTTCCATTTCCGTGTCCGTATACGCGGCCATGTGTATCCACCATTATACCGTCGTTATACGCACGCGGATACACACTCTCGTATATCCGTATCCACGTAGGACGGCGGGCGATAGTATTCGGGTACAATATGTACTCAGTCTACCCCACGGTTGACTCTTGGTATTTGATTCTTGAATCATTTTGTGTACGAGAGGAGCGGTTAATCGTAGGTTAAATATTTTGGCCAATCGAAGCGCGCCAGTTTCACGACGCGCGCGCGACCCGACGCTCTCCACCCGTTGGCGTCGCGACGCCGATCTGCCAATAATCGGCGTGCCGATCGGGACGCCCCGGGCGACGTTAAAGCGACGTCAATCGCCGCCACTGTGTCCCGATTGTTTCGCGAAATGCGATTTTCTTAATGGAAGACCGGGTGATTAATTCATTAAATCGTTGTACGATGTACAACGTGATTTTATAGATTTTTCATTGAGATCGTAGGAATTTTCTGAAAGATCGAGATCGTGAATGTCTGGGACATTATTTTTTTTTGGGATTGTTTGAAACGGGATTTCGAGGGCTTATTGGTGTCTGGTTACTGGTATCTGTGGTTTTATCTGTAGTAATTGCGTTATGAAAATCATATACATCTGCTGGTAATTACGAGAGTGGCTTATCTGAGAACATTGAATTTATCATTTAATTTTTGTTACATCGATAAATGTAACGTGTTTTCGTGTTACGAAAAATATATGACTTAAGCCACTTTCATAATCGCCGGCGCAGATAAACGAACGGTGTTTCCTTTATTTTTTTTTTAAATTTCTGCCTCGTAAACGATTGTGCGAAATGACTGTTTTAATTAATAAATTTCTTTGAAATTACAAGAAATATCCTAAGCGACGCAAAGATGACAGTAACTTGATAGAATATTAGAAAATAATTTACAATGAAAAAATACCAGATCTAATTGTGGAATCGCGTAAAGCGCGTAATACGATTTCAAGGTTCGTTGAAAATTTTTATCTGAAGTCGACGACACGGTAGAATTGAAAAGCATGGCACCGCGGCTGACGAAATGACGAAATGAAATTTATTAGCCGCCATTGGATGACGAGCACCAATTACTGGGACATCGAACACTTGTGTAAACCAGTCGAAGTCGTAGTGTTGACACGCGATTCCGACACGCGGCGTCGAACCATCGTCGAATTCGAATTCGAAGGCGTCGCCGTCGATTGTTTAAACAGTTCCGATGTAACATTACGTTTCGTTCTACTTTCCCTCGGTCAATGAAGCCCAAAAAATGTCACGTAAAATTCAAACAGAGAGAGTCCCCGTTACATCGTTTCAAAATCCCATTCTGAACCTCCAAACCCCTCAAAAAAACTGTTCTAAATGAAAAAAATGTAAAAAATGAAAAAATCCGCGTAAATAATTATTGTTCACGTTATTGTTCGATACGAACACAGGTATTTATTTAATTTGTCATGTCTATATCATCGGGAACGCACCTTGGATAGAAGTCAGATTGAACGAAACGTGGAACTGATATACAGTGAAATCAAAATCGAATTAAACCGATGGTCGATGGGTCCCGGAGAAATTGTAATAAAAACCGTACGTGTCCCTGGGTTTTTTTACATACACATATACCTGAGCTACGTGCATTCGTTACTAAACGTACCAGCCTTACTGACGATATCTATCCAATCTCCAGGTTCATATCCCACCCCATAAATACATTGGCTGATAACGCGGACTACGTTCTGCTGCCGACGATAAGATACACGGCGAGAAGAAACATTCGTGAGACTCGCAGGTAAAATTGTTCCACGCTCGGCCGACGAAATATTACGCACAACGTAATACGGATTTTTAGACTTCGAACCGGAAACGATGAAGACCGTGCGAAGAAATTTCGTCGATGGGTAATAATTTGAAGAATGTATTGTTATTTAGGATCATCCACGTGTTCAGGATTCAATTTCACCTTTCCGCATTGATTTTAATTATTACCTTTTCGAACGCTTTATACAGAGGGCCCCGATGCGATTAACACGATCGAATATCTGTTCTATCAGTTACAGCTGCTTTTTTTCACAGCCGATTTCTCGAATTTTATCGTTTCTGATATTACAGCCCAGTAACGATACTTGGTGTCTTTTTTCTATGTGAATTCCAAGATATTTCATTCGGTTCGATTAGCTCTAAATAGATTTATAAAGACTGAAAATATTATTTTAAACGTGTTCTAATTATTCTATCTATCTGGATATCTACGGAGATAATGAATAATAATTGTACTTTTCTCGATTCTTGATTCGCGTGAATTCAAAGACTAATTATTCCCGGTGAGAAATTATATTTCGATATCGTCGTAAATTCAATGAAATCCTCGAACACCCGGTATGCAGTTTATCGTTTAGGATACTTCGAAGTCGCTATAATCGGATCCATGGAATATTCAGTATTAAACGAGTAATTTCACGAGCGCGCGTTTTTACGGCTACCGCAAAAGATCTCGAGGAACAATGACGCACTAGCGCGTGACTGTAATTAAGTTCCTCGTGATTAATAGTGGGCACCAGCCTTATTCTTCACTGGCTGCATTAATTTACAACTCTGTTTAAGGCCTGTCCGTAAGGAGCTCTCAACCGCCATAATTTTATGTTGAGAAATGTTGTATTTACATACTTGATAAAGTGTACTTTTGCTGGATATCGGTATTTCGTGTCGTATTTCTTGCCGACCGACGAATCCAAGGGCGGCTAAGATTGGTAAAGATTTATTGCAACTTCCACGAACATTATATACATATAGGGTGATTTTGTTATATATATTTATATATCGTATATATAATTTTGTAAATAAGTCGTTAATTCGTTGGCTCAATCATCCTTTTTCAAAGTGTCACGTCTATACATGGTAAAAAATTCATTTAAAACAATGCAGTAAATAAGAAATGTTAGTAATCACTTCTGTTACTTTCAAATCTAATATTAAGGATGTGGCTCCATAGTGATTGATAACAGAACAGATTTAATTGATATTTCTTCGATATTCATTTACTCAATTAATCGTGGAATCTGATAATCGATGTATCTTCCTGTTTTTCCCAGTTTCGTTTAAAGTGAGGAATAATAGGATATTAAGAAGTAAATTGGTGCGAATCGATTCTCATTAAATAATCGAGGAAAAGAAGAATGGCGAGGGGCAAGGTGGGCGTAAAGGGGTGCCTAATAGGAAGAAACCTGAGCAGACAGGAGTGAGAGGTAGCCGGGGGTGTCTTCTTCGTTAATTTAAGAATTTGCCTCGTTAGTCAAATCACGTCCACCTCGTTGCTTCTGCAGCAGTTGATACAATTAATTAAGCAGTCCGTAGGTGTTGCTGGGCGAACTTGGTGAAATTCGATTAGAAGCGGAGGGGAGAAACTTCTTTCTCACGGACATCGTTTGTTCCGGATATCGATGCCGATTAATTAACAGGTCGATTAGCCGACGCATTCTTAAATTATTCCAGATTCACCCCAACGATTTTTGTACATCATGAAATTCCCAAATTTGCGACACATAAACTGTCTTGTTCATTGTTACATTTTCGAGTGTTCACTTGGATATTTGTACAAGTGGATTGTAAACTTTTTTTGTTCATTATATAGCAAGAAATTGATTAAAATTGAAGTATATATATTAAAGTACAAAGTATTAAACACATTGATGAGAATTCTTCGGACGGATATTATTTTGTAAGAAGGATTCTTCCATCTATTTTTATGTTTTTGCTGGTGAATATAGAGTCACGCTAGATTATTAACTTAAAAGCATTGCGGAGGATACCTACATCCGTGGAATTTCAGTGAAATGTAAATCTTAGTGAATCATTCAAACGCGAACGTTCCGCGACAGCCTCCTTCTGCGCGAGCGGTGCTAATACTTCTTGCCGTGCAATTTTTCCGAGAAAAATACTTATCTCCCGGGTAGGTACTTACGTTATCTTCGTATGCGAGCGAAACGAGTCAATATATAAAGTCCTCGAGTTGCTCTTCATCGCACGGAAAAAATGTCTGCGAGAAAACGAATTCGTTTAACGTTAATTCATTAATGTTCGATTAGGCGAATTACTATGCCAAATTTGATGAAATTGTCGACTAATCTTTCGCGTGGTACAATCGAATCTTTAATAACTGTCTTAGCAAATAATAATTATGTTAGACAAACGATTTTTGTTCGAGGTTAGATACATTCGTTTTCTCAAGGACTCTGTATAGTAATTAATTATATATCCGCGTATAGAAATTAAAAATAACTGTACTAATCAGACTTCACAGTATTCTATTATATAATTTCTATATTTCCCGTTGCCTTTGATTTTCCGCGACCGTATCGTCAGTTCCCAAAAAGAAAGAAAGAAAAAAAAACACACACACAAACGAGACCCATTGAAAACGAACCGAGTTCGAAGATGTCCAAAGTAGATCGTCTCGAACGTTTTCCTTTCCGAGATCTCTCGTTACCTGCGGCCCTTACAGGAAGTTCGACGGATGGCAACACAGCGAAAGCGGAGAGTGTAACCGCGAGATGTAAAGGGCAGGTAATTACACGGGTTCACGATCGATTCCTCGGGTGGGTAATGAATTTTTTACGACGTACCGCCGAAGAAGATCCGTCCAATCGTTCATCCGCGGTCGATGAGGCCCGTGTCCGATCGGCCAATGCATCGGACTGAATTGAAACGACGCACGTGAACTCTCGACACGCTCTTCGCACGCTATTCGCTCCTATTCGCTGACAGAAGAATGCGTATCGTGATCCTCCGCCGGTCGAGATTATAATTTATTAATTTAACGCATCCTGGTGTCGGCGCAGGGTGGACGCGACTGTTGCTTAACGGTCTTGCTTTACGATCGTGACTGATCGATGATCTAGGATTTTTACTCTTTTTCTATGTTACGTAGACTCGAACTTTTAATCACACTTGTTCGCATAGTGACGAGAAATTTTTCGGATGAATTTTACGATAGAATTTATACACTGGGTATTGTTGATATGATTAACGATGTTAATTTTGATTAATTAGGTGTAGTTGTTTATTTATAGATTAAGTGTCTTGAAGAATTCTTTGTGTTAAGTATAATCACTGTACTTGTTGATCGTTGCTTCAGGAGATGCGCGCGAATGTAGTTAGAAAGATAGAGTCTGTATTTAATACTTACTTAAGGGGGTTTACAAGTTGTTAGATCGACTATGAAACGATCCAAGCTGGACCAAGATCTACAGCATCTGCTCGAGACAATGCTTCGGATCGTTCCGTTAACGGGAAAAGGCAAATAAGATCGTGTTCGAACTGTCTTTAACCTTTTGCACTTCAACGGTGAATCTCAATCACCACGTTAATGTTCAGATAAACAGACACCAATGAGAATTATAGATCTTCAATATCGTGAAGTGCAAAGGATTAACTAAGTCCGATTAGAGTCATGATTAACGAGTTGTTCTAATCAGAGGAACAGTGGTGAACAACTACCAGGAATTTCTTTTTGCTTCTCTGTTCTAGTTCACTTGCATCTTCCAACCTTCTCATTTCTTGGCTCCGTTGTTGACGGCTCGACGAACGCATATTAGAACAGACTGATAGCTCGATAAGGTCCAATCGATAATCGCCGCTCCGTTCGTCGGCAGGTTGACTGGCTGGTTGGCTGGATCGATGGTCGAGAATGTACACGTCCGTCCATAAGTCATGGGACTACTATTCGGACCTTCGGATCATGTGAGATTCAAATTTGGAAAATAATTAAATATGAGTCGAACGACTGATTTTTTAATTTAATTTAGATTCAAAATTCTGATCGGATATTTTATTGTCTAAAAATATCTGGACTTTGATATTATTAACACCCAAATATTTCAACACCTTGGATCTTTCATCCCTCATACATTGATTCCCATAGAAATTCTGCACCCTCTAACTTTTACCACCCATGAGTTTCCACGTGTTCCATTTAAATATTGATAAAAATTCACGAAAGACCACTAATGAAGGATAACAATTTCCTTCACCCATACCCCAACAGAAATGTCATATTTACCCTAAAAAAGAAAAACTTTCTCCCACCAAGTGACCAACGAATCCGTACGCGTCTCATGATTCGTGAACGACGGTGTACATACATATATATACACACACACTTCTAAATTTCTATATACACATATACATATCGTTCTCGCACGTATACACACAGTATACGTAAGATATCGTTGTCGTAGGTTCTCCACGTTCTCTCTTTCCCACACTTGGACAGGTATATAGGGCCGGTCTTCGCGTAAGGGCGAACAAGAGCGAACGACGAAGGGGGTTGTAGGTAGTAGGTACGTAGGTAGGTGGTATAGATTGGGCAAACAGCGCGTTTATAGCGCAGAAGGGACTCATCTGAATTTCCTCGACACGAGGCGATCGCGGCAGCTCTCAAGAGCGCCGGGGTTCTCGATTATCGAGTGTGCCGGCCGTGCGATCGATTCGCTCGGCTTCGAGGATCGTTTTCGCACCGGCTTCGAAAAGAACGAGTTCCCCTTTTCGCGGTGACTCGCGGGGATTTAATGCCGTCGATGGATTATGGCGGCCGTCAGAAACCTAACTTTCAAGAGGAGCACCGATTTTCGAGGACGAGCTGTTGCGTCGTCGCTTTTGCCGATAAATCGATTCGACTATTTTTTACGTGGATGTGTGTTTATGTGTGGGTGTGTGTACACCGTTAGTTCGGGCTCACGGTTACTATATATCGCGACGGGGAAATGTTAATTGGCGTGATAATAAGGCACGGGTAATCTGTAACCAAAGCACGCGACAAGCACGATACCGTCGAATGAACCGGGAACATATGTTGTACGACATGTGTTTGTAATCTGCACCGTTCGGTTTTGCTACTCGTTACGCGGGCTCGTGAATTTCGGTGACTTTGCGACCCGATTTTTGTCGTTTGATACGCGAATCTGATGGAAATGTGCTAAAGATTATGGAAGTGGCATTAACTCATAGATTTCTCATGTAAGTTTTAGGTAGAATGTAGGTATACACCTTTTATTTAGTCCACTTTCATAATTACTCGCACAAATATATGTAAGAAACAATTCTATAGTCATAAAGAATTTAGAGTCTCTATACCTTTTTAATAATATTCATTTAATTACCACAATGATATCAACACAATAATCCCTCCAAAAAGTGCAAATATGTCACTAATCGATTCCCCAGTGCCCACGACCGAGTTATTCTTTTCCAACACATACAAAGTTAATAAAATCTAACAAGTACTTGTAAGTTTGATTAGTCATTCAATGACATCCGATCAACGTCAATCATTTCCCCCGTTCCAGCACCTATTTTTCAGCACGCAAATCAACAAGACCGACTTTCAAACGGCTGCCTCAAAAAATTGCACACGATTTTTCCTTTCCGCGGAAGAAGTCGAGGCGATTCACGACACGCTGCCGGCACGAAGCAAAGCATATGGCAGTTTTCTATCTGCCGTGTCAGGCTTACGTGGGTGTAGCGTGGCGTCCGTTTTTACGAGGCGACGATCTGCACGAAAGCTCCGTCACGTAGACAGGTATCGGTGCACGAATCCCGCCTGCGAGTCACGCTGGATTATTTAACCCCGAGGAGAGCATATGTTGGCACCCCTTCACCTCGGCCCGACCTAACAACGGGTTATCGCAATTAACCCAGGCCGAAATCAAGCCGGTGATAATGATCGCGTATAAAAAACCGTTTTATACGTCTGCCACGGGTTACGTTCTACTTGTTACGTATTTCGTATTATTATACACTTGTCGTATTTCCGGTGGTCTTTTAATTAGTGTGACTGTATAGGATGGGGAAAAATGAGGAGGATCGTGAAGTTGAATATCTTTTTCAATGATGTACTTAGTGTATGTACGATGATGATTGTGAGAATTTGAAATTATAGTTTTTTATCAAAAAAGTATAGTTCCACTTTTTGGTTGTTCGTTATGTATCAAAATAGATCGTAATTGTCTCGTGGTTAGACGAGTTTTATAATTACTTTTAGAGTATTTTATTTTTCTGTTCCGTGTTTCTATTTCAATTAATTGTATATTTACCTAGTCGGATTTTGGTATCGTAGCTTATCAGCCGAATATTTCGGGAACGGTTGAACGTGTGGTTTTGCGGCACCTGTTCGACGTATCTAATATCGAAGGTAATTAACGATAGTTAAATAGAAGTAACAGTAATATTTGATAGTACCGATAAAACAAGCAATATGCCGGAGTAAACCTACCCACGGTTTCCCGTTCAATTTCTCGAATAAAATTCATTTGTTTGACAGTAATTTTAATTACCACCATATATGTATATCTCTCACCATAGTAATCCGGTGATACTTCAGTGCGTCTCGAGGATGCCAATTTGTCTCCCGTCTTACGGTAACAGGATATTGTTATTTGACGAGGCACCTGGTGTTCTCGCGTTATCCTTGCGGACTGGGTTAAGTGCGAGGGAAAAGCGGAGGGTAGGTTGCTTGCGCGAAGTTGACTTTTTCAGTCTCAGTGTCAACGCCCCCCGGTTGTTTCATTCCGTAATCTCCCTAATTCGTTGTAACACAGTGTCGATTAAATAACAGAATCTTCTTTTATTTCCCCGCGGAAAGACTACAAAAAAAAAGTGATGTAATCATCGTCTATAAAATTCATCCGTACTTCAAATCCAATAAAATATCCAATCCCGTTTACATTTCAACGAATTAAACATCATCATCCTCGTACCATGAAGTAATTAACAGAGATATGAAATTTCGATGTAATATCGATATTATTCCTTTCCTTTTCATTCTTTAATTTCCTCTTTTAATTCTATGCGGCACAAAAAAAAATCAGTTCTCCGGTCCTCGATATTATTATCGCCGGGCTACCTGTAAGTCGATTCGAGCCGATAAGAACGTGTGTGCATCTCTACCTAAATGTCCCGCTTTTGTAAACGGACTTCCCTCGTGCGGAAGGGCAGAAAATCCCGTAGCCCGGTCGAGGTGCACGCAAGTTTCAGTGCTTTCAAGCAGTTATGGAGGGCGCATGCCTGCATATTTCATGAGCAAACAGACTTCAACCCCCGTGGCATGCGCTGCAACCGCCCGTACCCTTCCGCAAAGCCCCACGTCGCGCCCTGCGCCCTTCTCCGTCGCCCTTCACGGTAAGACTAGCCGTGGTTCGAGGAGTCTGGGCCAGCTTCAAAAAGATTTCGCCTGCACGGAAAGCACGCGAAACAGCGAATTATTAACGAACTCCCGACGGTCAACGTATCGTTCGGGCAACTTGTTTAAGTTAATTTGTGTTTACGCTCGCTAATGTTTCCGCAAGGGTGACGATTTACACGGAGCCTCGGCGAGATTGAGTTTTGAGTAGTCGTTGAATTTCGTTCGGTCGCTGTCTCAAAGAAGAACTTTCTTTTCCCGGGGAGATGAAAGTTCCACGTTAAGCGCCGGCGAAGCGAGTGGATGTGAATTATTTGTGATAATTTTGCATTTGTATGATCTTGAATGTAAGAAATTATTAGGTAATATAGTATTTATGGAGATCTTAAATGGTAATGAGTTTAATATATCGTGAAACGTAATATCATTTTGTCAAGAGTGATTGGTTGTAAATGAGAAATATAGATTGGTATTGGTTTTTTTTTGTAGATTCAGATTTGTTTTCCAATCTTGTTTGCATGTCTGTCTTCGACAAATCTTTACTTTCGGACTTCGAGTCGAGTTCGCGTATTTTTTTTTCTGGTAAAAAAAGAACGGAGAAACGTTGGTACGTATATGAGACGCGATAAATGTGTTCTACGGTATTATCGGACATTTGCTGATCGAATCCCGATGACAATATGTATTCTATCGTCGGTGAAAACATCTGAAGGTAAATAACATAGCTGTTCCTCGCGGCTACCGTGGAAGATTCCCCTGCGTTGTCGGTAATTATTTTTAATCCAAATACGTTACTCTATTTATCTCGGATACATTTCACGTATCCCTGTATAAACAAAAAATTAACGTCGTCCATTCACCGATCGTCGACCGCGTGGAAAAATATCAGTATGACTTTAAAGGACGGCTGAAAACTCGAAAATAAATTAATGAAAGTTGATTTCGAAGTTATCGCTATATCGATGATATATGGACACTTCTATCGCCGATATAATTACAGCGCAATGATGTACGCATAATAACGGTACACTCGAGTATCAACTTTATTTCTGCCATTAAAACCAGTCCGCCGATCTCTCGAGATTTAATTATTCTCTATCACCGAGCGCGATTCAATATTTCGGTGTATCGATACTAACGGATATAGCCATATTTTTATATCACATCCACCTATCCTATTTATAAAATAAACGACGGCGTATAATCATATTTTCGTACAAATGATTTTCGATTCTCTATATTTGTTTTTGCACATTTTGTGGCGTTTCGCGGTTTCGGTGTCATTCTCTTCAACAAAGACACCGAAAAAAAATTAAAACAATAGATATAACTACGCTCTAACAAATAGATATATAATTGTCACAAAACCCACTCTATTAGATTCATATTTCATTTAAGACATATTAAAATATATCCTACAATAGATAAATAAAAATAATTCAAGCTAGAAATAGATAGGTAAAATAAAGTCGGCGAAATGAATTCAAACTATACAAGTACAATTCCCTTACCTGGTACACCGATTAATTGAAAATCTCTACGTCCCCTCCAACAACACTTTCTCTAAGTGGGCGGAGGGTGCGGGGCGGAATTAATTTCAATTAGATTATCGCGAGCGGAGAAACAAAATCACGGCGTTGCGTCTCGCCCTGGTAACAATGCCGTATCACTGCTCTCTCGGCTCTCGAGCCGCAACAATGCGAACAATGACCGAGAGCCCGTGGTCACGTGGCACGCTCCTGGTTAATATCGGCGCGATAAAGGAGCCGGCGATGTTTTACAAACAGCTCCGTGCCACGTGTACCCACCCCCTGTCAAAACATTCCGAATGCGCGTATGGGTAACGGTGCCCGTTTATGGGGTAACCTGCGTGGCCCTTGCAGCCCTTCCCATCGTCCCTCTACCCGTTTCTACTCCCATGCTGGACCAACGTTTGGTACCAGCTCTCTTCTTTTCCTTTACGCACGAGTTGCTATGTTTCAGCGAGCAACGCAATTGCGTGTGTAAATGCAAATGCGAATTCGTAGAGCGCCATGGACGACAGGGAATTAGTTTTTTAATTAATTTTAATTTTAAGAAAGTGATGGACTCTTTTGAGGGATGTGGCTTGTTTTGCTGTTTTTAGTAAATGTGATGTTGTGTATAATTAGCAATTTAATAGATAGTAATTTATGTTTCTCAATTGAATTAACGCGAATAACGTTGAAATCTACAACGTTGACTACAGAATTTTATATTAGTTTAAAAAATAGTATAGGTAGTACCTATATTTTAGGACTAGTATCTACTTAAATTAACAACGTCCTTACTAACCGAGAACCGCGATAACTCTAATTGCAACAAAGTCTAATGTTTTCCTAAACGAACATTCTTGGAAATCTTCTCGGCACTGAATTCTGCTGAGGGAACGGAATTTTCATATTCTCTCTCGGAAAACAACGGTTCCCTTACGTGGTTCCCGGAAACCTATCCAGAAGTGAAATTAGATGTAAACGCGGTAGTTTGCCGTATCCCACGAAGAACGCGCACGAGCAGAAAGCATGGGAAATTATGGGAGGACGGTATATATTCGTGGGGGGTTGCGTCCATCGCCGGAGGGAATTGGCTCGACGTCGATGGACCTCGAAGTATCATCGAAAGATAGTTTACATCGGGTAGTGCCGCTTCGCGATTAACTTCTCTGGCGTTTCAAAGGCGATTGCTTTTTAAACAGCGAGCCCGCGTGTCCGTGGGAAAATGCGGTTACTCGAATCACCGAGAGGATTAGACGGAACGATCGACTGATAAATCTGTAGGGTACTTACTACGTACTCGACTTACATTTGCGGCACTCGAGAAACCCACGTTTAATAGTCCCGCTTAATTTCGTGGATTTTATTACCGTAGGAGATTGCGGATAAGACACGCTGGGAGAACAAAGTAAATCGGGGAAAGAGAAAAATGAGAATTCTTAGAAATTGTAGGATATTTACTGGAATAATGTTCTGTATAGAGGAAAATACATTTAAGAAAGTCTTTGAAAGTGTTAGATATAGATATAGGATTCTTTTCTTCATATCAAAAAGATATGAAACTTATTTTAAATTAATTTTCACTAATTTTCTGGTAATTTATGGATCGATATATTATTCGTAGATTATCTCGTTATTCTACGTGTGATACGTTACAACATTCCACGGGAATTTATGTACTTCGAGACATATCCGAGGAATCTTTCTTTCATCGTTATCAACATTCTAATTATCGTTGATTAGTAAGTCTGGGATCGAACGGTCAATGGACCGTGTGTCACGTGTGTTCAGATTATCTCGGTTGCGCAGTAATTTTTAACACCTCCTATTAAAACTTAATCCCGCGACGATTTCGCCACCGACAGACTCGAAACGAACCGTTGTAATTTATTTTACTTCGACTTGATTATAATGCCTCGAACGCGATCGTAGTTGACAGAACAAACAGGTGACGTTGCAGCGATCGTAAGACTAGTAAACATATATGCTGCCTCACCGCAACGCGTTACCAAGCAAACATGCAACGTCAAAATGCATTAGCCGATTCTGATAATTCCGATTTACGATGCGCTTATGGCCGCTAATTGTCTGATTTATCGGCGATGCCGTGCTAATGCGATTAACATGCGTTACCGGGATTCGTTATCGCAATAGCTTCACTTCAAATTTGCGAACCGGCCTCCGCAATCATCGTCAATGCTGATAATGGCGACGTCGAATTTCGCCCCCCCCCCTCCTCCGCGGATGCAATAACCGAACGTTACGCGAAACCGAAATCTTACATAATATACATGTTACGTCGTTACGAAAATATATAATAATCGATACGTTCTCCGTATTCACGTTTGTTTTTAGACCCGTTGCTATTATTGTTTTCCAAGGGCAATTGTGCGAACGGAGATGCAAAGAATTATTACAATATGTTACATCGAAAGGAATGATTACGGTTAAGTAACGATAATGTAAGAGAGAAATGAAAATTAAATAAAATTAGCCGGTTATATCAATAATTTAGCGATACTTGTTTAACCGTTTCAGGTATAGTTCAATATTTACCTCCGAATTGATATATCTTTACATTTGAAACATATAAAATAAATCATAAACCTGAATGTCTGTTTCTTTTATTCCTTATCGCTTTGGCATCTTACTTTAGTTTTTTATGTTTATGTACGTATGGATGTATGTACAACATACATACGTGTGTATATAGATATATTTTTGCGCAATAGTTTCACGTGTTTCCGTAGCTGATAGACAAACGAACATGCCAACATTTATCGTTGTATACACCGTATTTACTTGTGCTTCCAGCATGATTTCGCCTATCTATTCCTGTTTACTCAAAATATTGTTACCATTTATTTAGCAATCTTCACTCAACGATTCGAATAATAAAGATTACGCTGCATTATTCCTAGTGATTTACCGGCATTTGCGCGGTAAATATTCTTTTAATATTTAAAGATCCTCTCGTGTAACCATTTCGTGCAAATACTCCACCGAGAGTAAATATGTACAAAATATACATCGACAGAATGTATAAATACGAGGACTATACACTTTCAGAAATAAATATCTGCCAAATACTATAATACAGATTCTCATACCTCAAACATTTAGATATCTTCTCCTTCTGGCACGTTCAGGAATCACATAAATTAAATCTCCAATCATTCTTTTATTCGTAAACATCGAGTATGCCAACAAAATATATGTATATGTATATATATATACACATTCGCCAAATCAATTAATAAAACAAACGAAAAGTCTCTTCGGCATACCGCAGAAGTTTATTCACCTACTGAACCATAAGTGTTCTTATACGAAAGGGTGAACGACTTAACCAAGAATTAACCCTTTCCAGACAAATACCACCAAATAACCCGTAATATACTTCTACTTATTATATCATATATCAAATCTATGTCTGGAAGAAATATTTTCCTATTTCTCCCTATAATCACATATTTTTCCATTTCCTATCAATCCTAATCTTCTACAAACGCTTTGACTTCACCTATTCCCCTATTAACACACCATCAAACATTTCCTTATTCCCATAATCTCAAATATTATAATTCCCAACCACAATCAGTAAAACTTGCGCGAAAATCCCACATCACCCCCAAACACCTAAAATTCCCCATAAAGTATTTTCGCCCACCAGGTAAGTGTTCCATAAAAAAAATACTTCTCGTTGGTAAAAGGTTAAGGGTCGAACCAGCGATACGGAGAATAGCCAATCAGCGGGTCAAAGTCCCAAAAACCACCGAGTACCATCGGGGCCAGCAGATCTTGCCCCGGATCTCGACGGAGCCGTGGGGGTCGCGTGTCCTTTTTCAAGTGGAGCCTGGTTGAAGAAGGATGGAGTGGAGGTGCAACGGGGTTGTTCGGGGCTAAGCAGTTACACGGCACCCAGCTGTGGCCCCATGGTGTCTGGTGTTGCGTACGGGGCTTACCACGGGGGTGGTTTGACGTGTGCTTACCCCACGCTGCGCGCTTACCACCTGTTCTTCGCCCTATCCGTCCTGGAAAGGGGATTTGCTGGTTCGTTTGATTACGTAATACGCGCCCGCCGCGAGATACGACGACGGAAATGATCCCGTCAATCGTGCGAACCGTGACCATCGCGTGGAAATCATTTAACCCTGTATTTTTTCTCCATTTGCGAATGATACTTGATATTTGTGCACATAGTTATGAAAGTGGTCTAAGTCAATTTTTTTAAAATTTTGGATATTACTTTTTTTAAAGGTTTTGAAACCTTTGTTAACAAATTATCAAGATTTTAATTTTTTTTTTTGAAATATTGACTTAGACCATTTTCATAATTATGGGCACATTGGGAGGATCTTGTTGTAAAACATGAAATTTTTAATGTCTTTTTGAAGGATTAATTTTAATGAATGTAGAAGGTGTATTTATTGGGGATTATTACGTTATATTGAGATATATTTGAAGTATGTGTATAAATTATTAAATGGAAAAATATATAGTAGATTCGCTGCTAAAGAGATGTAATGGTGGGTGTAATCGAAATTATTTTTAACGTTTATACTGTTTAGAGAGAAATCAAATTATTTTGGGGTGTTTGTTTGGTAACGAAAATAAAATGGAAAATTAGGTTTTCATTGCGTACGAATTCAAATAAATGTATGATATGATATTGCGAATGCGAATTATGTCCGCCAAGTGAAGTTCAATTAATAGAGTTGTGGGAAATACGATTAACTTCTCAAGTCGATAGGGGAGATTACGTTGGCACGTTGAAAATGTGTTTGATTGTTGAAAAGGTTCGGTTTGTTAGTTAATCTTTTACGTTACAATGCGATACGAGAGAATTGTTTAACGCGTGACTTTTATTATCGCCTATTGAGATATCAAATCCCGTTTTTAGTTACACGAGTGTAGGTCGGCGGAGTATTACAAATAATGTATGCGGGTAATTTTTTTTTTTCCGGCAAACAAACTATTATATGCACGTTAATTTGGAAGTTAGTTTACTGCGATGTATGAAAGCCTCGCATGCGTATGGTCGCGTCAACGGTTATTTAATAGCAGGCTGCAAATATTTGTGTTTTTGTTAAAAATGAGGAATAAAAGTTATTTTAAAAGAAATTTTACGCTTTTAACCGCGCGTTCTGTATTTTTTTATTGCGTTTTATTTATCACGTAATGAAATTATCATTTTATTCCGTATACATTCGATAATTGAGCTCGATTTGATGGAACAATATACGTATTGCTTTTGAAATATTTTAGTATTCTCTTCGCACACGCACACGTACACACGCACATGGGAAATACGGTAAAAATGACAGAAATGAATTTTACTTTTACCGATCGCGTTATCGATAATTTATACCTGAACGTTCAATGCTGCAGACAATGGTGGTTGGATTAAAATAAAATTAAATTCACCTTCGCATGGCGTTTGATCAGATCTGACCTTACCTTGCGATATATCGAATTACCGGTCATCATGGAATATTGCCTCTCAACCAATTACCTGTTTATCGATATTCTTGGTGTTCCCGAGAGCGATCGATTCCGGCGCCCCACCTTTGTGTGCATTTGATATTCGGAATGTGAACACTTTGCCAATTGAGCACTAATTAACTTGGTTCAATTAACTAACTTTTTCGCTTACCGGAATTCGCTGGACTTTGCAAACAATTAACGCACGAAAAGAATGCCTTTTGGAATCGAACGAAAAGTTGTATGTTAATTTTCGGCAAATTCTGGGCAACGTATTCACCGATGATTAGAAAAAACGGACAGGTGTAATAACGAAATTATCCGACCGACTGGCAATATTGTAACAATAACGGGTCATTTAGTTTCAATAGGTGCCTTTTCAAGTACGTTTCAAACACAACATCGATTTACAGCGTATATGTAAACTATTAATATGACATCGATGCATAGTGTGGAATAGTGGTGCAAAGTTGTTTTAGTGTTCCCTGTTCCATACGATATTATGTCGAATTACCACGTTGTTCTTTACTTAATAGTGAACCATAATGTGTACGTTCAATATTTAATGTCAAATACTTTCATACCGTATTTAGTGCTTCTCTGCAAAAGCTGCAATAAAATTTCTTGATAATATTCTACGGTATCGAATAAACAGAATTATGTAGTTATCATTTACATTGATCATCTTTCGCGGACATCCTATAACACTAAACCAACCAACAATTTGAATACACCTATATTTTACCAAATTATAACTGCTCACAAATAATAATAAACTACCCACTGGAAATAATAAACAAAACAATTATCAAACATCAACGACATCCCCTATTTCCTTCATTTTAATTAACCACCCCAACTTGAACCCTATAATTTCAATTCCAAAATTTCTCCCCTCTCTAGTACATTTTCCATAAAATTTCACCATGGTGATCATGAAAACCGACTAATAATTGACTCTTTCACTTTCGCACGCATCTCAAAAGCACGTTCGTCCCTGTCGTCCATAAAATCAATTATTCTAATGCGCAAACTGGTAAAACTGGATTTCTCGTTGGCCGTTCACGATCCACCGGGATGGTCGCCGAGGACGTCGGTGCTCAAAGTCGACGCTCCGGGTAGCGTCACCGTCTCGACGTCGGCTTCAGCCTCCGCGTGTCCCGCGCCATCTTTCGCGACGTCGGGGGACATTGTATTCCCGTTCGGTGGAATTTTTCGTCACGGCGACACCTCGATCAATATTTGCGCAGCCGGGAGTGGAGACCACGTCACTCGACCTTCCGCGGCCATATGCGAACACGGTTGCATACGTCGCCGATTCCACACGCGTGTTCGAACGCACCTTTGCGTGCCACCCTGGAGAATGCACGTCGGACAGTTCTCCCGTCGACGTTGACCCGGTGGACGGGATGTTTCGTCGTCGGAAGATCGAGGGGATCGATGAGGAGATCGAGGGGATCGAGGAGGAAATCGATGGCACACGGTAAAGTTGCGGAAAATGTGGAATTTGAATGATTTCAGGGTTTTTTTTTGGTTTCGGCACGGAAAGGGTGCTGGTTTTCGTTGACATCGTGAAAGTATATTTAACCGATTTGCACGTTAAGATGTGTTACCGATAGGAAGTACCATGCTATCTGGCCCCAATCAATAATAAATATCCATGATGAGGAACACGGTTTGAGAAATGTCCTTGAAGAGGATCCAAAATTAGGAACGAAACGTAGGATTATTAATTTTTTGATTTATTACTGTTTTCCTCTTCGTGAAGGGGTGAGTACTTTTAAAATTTAGTTTAATTACATTTTAGTTTTGTGGTTTTTGATCGCTTAAAAAGGTCAAGTATACTAATTTTGTTTTAATTGTGAAAGTATTTTTGATTTTTATGTAGAGTGTGAAGTCGGTTTTAGGAATAATGTGAATTACTTGGAATATTGAGATATATGTATGATATTATATAAATGGTTGGTGGGAATATTAAAAAAAAAAGTAGGTAATTGAAATATTGTTCTGTTTCGTTGATTTTGTACGATGAAGTCAGGTATGTAACGCGTATCGTTTAACACGTTGTTTTATCGACAACGGTAGCTTGGAATGATGTTTTATTTTTCCATTGTGGGCCCGACACCCGGCGAATTACTTGGGTATTTACATAAAATTAAATGATACAACGCTGCGTTGAGAATCGGCCACCGTGCCGATTACCGATCGAATTGCGCTTTATAAACCTGCGTGAATAAGCCATTGAGTTATCGTATGTCTCAAATGAAATCTAAATAAACAATTAAATCTATATATTTCTTAAAAACACCTAAAAAAAATCCCTTGCTCCAAAATCATCTCAATCACATTCACCTAATCAATTCACCAAACATTTCAACATCCTATATACTCCAAAATTATGTAATAAAATTAAACAATCTTAAAATAACCTTCTACATACCTCGAGAGATTAAACAAATCTAAAAATAACCAAGCCACGTTTATTTCCATGGAATTAATATCAAAGCCCACAGATTCTCGTCGGGAGCAGAGAACTTTTCGATTGTAAAAGATAAAAGTGAGGTCCGTGGTGCGAAGAACGTCGGAATGTTCCAGGAACTGTTTCGTCGGGGCGGCACGAAATCCCAGAAGTCGATTTTCTCGCTCCGGGTACGAAAGTAAAGGAAGAAATAGATCGCGGGCTAACCAGAACGAGCGGTCGCGTTATTTGCCGTACGAGTTACTTCCACGTTACCGGCGGCCAATGGGAGGACGGTGCGCCGATCGACGACGCTAGGCATCGGTCCTCGTCCACGCTAAACGCTCGTAATGAGTGATTATCTTGGTTAGCCTGGTTAACACGTGGTACCAAGGTAGCGGCAAGTGTGCACCGCTTATTTGTTTTCCATGACACGTGCCCGGGCACGAACACCTCGCACTTACGCAATTGCGTGTACAGCCTAATCCTAGCTAACGGAAATTTTGATCTTCGGATCTGCGACGTGTCGATCGATAGAAAATTTAAGAACGCTCGTTCAACTGGAGGGAAACGACTCTGTTTTGTTTTACTCGAAGGATTAATTGTCTAGTATATACAGTGTCATGAAAAATTAAATATATAAATTTTTAAGATCATTTGGATCTCAATATTGTAATGGTTTTACTATGGAATATCCAGTTAAATTCAATGGAGTTACAAATTATTGTCATTCAGTCACTGTGGAGACTAATTATTAATTAAATATACTTTAAATATTTAAAATGAAGTATCTATCATGCTATCGATACAGTGGTTGTTTGATTTTTCATTGTTCCCGGCTGATTTATTCAATGCTAAGACACGCTGGAAGATATTTACCGCGACGGCACTAAGTTTCTAACTGTGATTATTATCATGAAGCCATATTAACGGTATGTTTGCATCCAACAGTGGCGGTCTGGTCTGTTGGTACGAACAACTCGCCAAATTGTCACGAACACGTCAGAACGTCAAACATCATTGTAACAGCTGCACTAGTCTTCTTCTCCGGCAAACAGCACTATTGTCCTGCGGACGTTATTGCCGCTACACGTTTGTTCAGATCAAAGCGAGCGTTCGAACGATGCTTCAAATTGTCGTTAAGACAGGCCGCGGCAAATATTGTTGTTACGCGGTTAATTACAATTGTTCCAGACACGAAACTTAATAAAACCACGCGAACGAGGAAACCTAGATAACGTATATTAATACTCCATTTTCCATAACCTGCGACACTTTTCTTTACACACTAGAATTTACATTTTACATTTATCCAATCGTAGAATAATCTTAGTATAAAATATTATAAATAATTACCAAATATTCAGAGCTAGAAGAACATAGTAGTAAATATGTAAAAATCTCGAGGTGTTTTCAAATCTAAATAATTCAGTCCAGAAACTTGCTTTTCCAATTCTACAGTACCATTCACAACATGGTCTAACCAATATACGTATAAATAAGTGTGAGAAATATGAAAGAGTAAGTATTTATACTCCTCTACGTAAACAGTGTGTCAAACGTTATTGGGGGCACTTTTCCAGTAAATCTTCGCCACGGCAGATAAGGGGCTACTTTATATAGATATAGCCAACAAACGATTCCAGAATTTGTTTAAAACGTATGTACTCGTGTAGCCGTGTGACGACGTTACCGTACGCCGGGATTGAGGTAGGTCCCGGTCGAGCCGAAAACGACACGCTACTTAATTCCGCCAGCGTTGTTGTCATTTTGATGAAGAGATTTGTCGAAATCGTGCGAAACACAATATAACTTCGATGTAACGTGTAACGCGGGGGAACTTCCAGGACCTGGGCGGTGTTTGAACGACAAATATTTTGTCATCAAACTTCTGTCGCGCGGAATGAACGTGTCTATATGTGCAGGGCTAATACAAAGCGTTTTGCGGGCATTTGCTAAAATCAGGTTACGCGCACAACCCCCCGTCGGAAACGCGATCTTGATCTTCTGCAGGAAATGCATACGGACAACGGTGACCGACAGATGACCGACTGTTCCCCGTCAATGGGAATTCGTAGTATTTTTTTTTCAATTTTTTTCTTTTTATATTCTTTCCCGGAACGACTTTCGTCTCTTCCTCGAGGATATCACACGATAATGAATAATCCAAACAAGACTTGAGCGCGAGACGTATTTGGAAAGCAGAAAGTCGTTCGTAGTGTGTCGGTTTGTTTGAACAGAAATCTGAAAATAATCAGGGATCGTTTAAGTTTTATGATAGATACGTGTATACGTCGGTAATCATGGGGAAGAGGGGAATCATACTTAAACTAACCTCGTCTAATTATGTATCATCACGATGATTGAATGAAAGTGTCACTTTCTTTTCGCTTTGATATTTAAACATTTAAATGTTCAACTTGACGATAGGTTTAATATTTGTTTTAGAATCGAGTATCGCGGGTAAAGTAGCGAGTTTTTTTGTCGAACGTTAAGTGATTCGATCTTTTTATTTTTCGAATGATATCGTACGCAAGTCACGATCTCTTTGCGGAAACGTTTGAGTGTTTCGGCAAAAAAGATCCGGTGAACAGTGTTCACTCGAAATGTTTGATTTCAGGCATTGCATTAGAATAATACCGGGAACAAATGATCCGAGATTTTCTGATAAAACACGCTTCGCGCGTTTCTTCCCGCGAGTGTGTACGGAATTACGCGTCCTTGGTGGAGTTTCTGTTAATGCATCGATACACGTTATATAAGCAAATGTGTGCCGACAACGCGGAATTTTGTCCGTGGGTTGAGAATGTTAAGTAACAGAACGAGTCGCCGGCTACTTGAACGATGTCGAAGCAAAAGGAGGCGACAAACGTGGACTTTCGTGAATTCGACGACGTGAAAACGGTATATTTTTTAAGTATCTTTTATCTTTACCGTAATGGCAAATACACTTATTTATAATAATTTCATTTAGACTTATATATAAAGAAAAATCTATAATAATTCCCACAGAATAATTGAGAAAGTCTGTGGAATCATAATAAAGTTATTTTCGTTAACAGATATGTACTCACAAAGAATCCATTCGGTTTACATTGAACGTTCTAACGAATTCGCTGGCATGCAAATAATTGTATGTTGATTATCCGCAAATTACACGGAGCAGAGCATACGTATGTCAAAGTGTATGCTCTGTCAGCAAAGACGCAAGTGTCTATATAAGTTAAATTTTCAAGTGTCAGCTCTGTTAACACCGCTTCGTTTTGTGTACATTATTTGATCGTTAGCGGTGAAGTAAAAGAAAATTATAATATCGTTGCAACTACGAAACAACGGTAACGATGCATATGTCTTCTAACATATGTATATCCGTTCGTCAAACTGTCCGATCGAAAGCTCGTGAATTTATCCGTACACATCAACGTACGTACGATAGATCGCAAATATGCGTGTTACGTCCATTAAAATTCTCGCATATTTCACAGCCCTCGAAGTCAAGCACGAATAATATCCGTCAAACCTATTCCTTCCCCCCGCCAACAACGATCTCGTACCACATTTCAACGTACAACAATTGACCGCGGAAAATAATAAAAATACTATTTCCCCGATGAAATCATTTTACCGATGAAAGAAATATCTCTTTTTTTTTCTTTTTAAACCGTTCGGTGTCTTTCTTACCGAGGACACGAAACGTCCGTTGATCGTTGGCCATTCGGTCATCGTGTTTTTTGCGTCTACGGTTACGAAAGGAGGTGCCGACATTAATATTTCATTAATATTTCTCGAGGATTCCTGGAAAACCGAGGATAGAGCTGCGCTTTATTAATGCGAGCCGTACGGAGGCGTCGATGTTTTCGAGCGAGCGAACGACGTAGAGGACGGGACGATCCGGTTAGTCGATGGATCGGACGAAGACGGAATTTCTCGTCTCATCTCCGGAGACTGGTCGGGCCGGTGGTAGTTAATTAAGTGCTAACAAGCAGAGAACCACCTCGCGTAGTCCGGCTCGTCCGAGTAAAATCGTACGACGTCTCTCTAGCGAGGAATCGCCGGGGACACGCCGAAGCCGTTCACGGGTTTATAATTATGTATATTATTTCGATCGTCGACGATCGACCGTCACGAGACTCGCTAAACGGCTATATGACGGTATACTAATGGTGTTTTCATTCCATGCGGAAACATCGACGGTGTTCGCGAAACATTATAATAAAATAATATTTCCTCGAAATCTCGTTTCACGTATAGATTCATTGGGTTCCGTTGTAACAATATGTTAATTCTATAGTCTTTGCGACGATACGATAAAAGTGTATAGTGGTAATAGGTACATTACTTATATTCTCGATAATTAAACGGGGAATGATAGACCTTATGTGGATCGTGTATTTGCACAAGACTCGTAAAGGGTTGCGTAATCTCAAGGGTGTATTTTAAGGTGACCGTACTCCGGACACATTTTCATACTTGTGAAACCGCGATACGTGTGAAACGACACGATCCTCGAACGGGTCACGTGAACACCCTGACCACGAGATATCGAGTGTCCGCGGTAGGATCTAAGTATGTCTCCGTTCGTTTGAAATATTTTCCATTTTTTGTTCACCTTTTTTTTCTCGCGTAATTTCCCTCCACCCCTCCCATCACCCCGTTTGCATCCGTTTCCTTTCGTTCTTTCACGGTTCATCCCCTTTTCCCTTTCTTTTGCTTTCTGTCGTTAACGGGATCCGAAGACTGAAAGGAACATAGTCGCTGGAAGCGGGAGAGAGGGAGAGAGAGAGAAAGAGAGAGAGAGGAGGAGAGGGAGACGGAAAGAGGGCAAGCGGAGGAAAAGCGAGCGAAAAGAGGCAAATTAAAATTCATGAACGCTTCGAGCAGCGTCGAATTAAAATTCATGGCGGAATTATCGCTGGCTCCTCGAAAACAAAGGAACGGAACGAGTTAGGAACCCACTCACGAAGTCGCGCGTCGGAAGTCATCGTCGACGAAAGTTCCGCGAAGACAACGCTAATATACCGGTGGACCGGCGACTTTTCGAACGCGTTTCACACGTGTTTAAAGCTAGGCCCGTTTAACCCTGTAACACAGTTTTAACCAAGTTGGTTTTTCCGTCCTCTTTGAAAAATATCTACTTGGACTTTGTATGTCGCAAAGAGTAAGCTACAAACTGTATACTCGTGAAGTACAGAGTACATACATAGATCAAGTACGTGTGGCTGTTATAATATAGAATTAAATTGCAACAAAATGACTGCTCCATTTTTTTAATTTTATGTTTTTTCCTTTTCGTAACTGCCCTGAGGTAACGAATGTGTATAAAACAATATAATAGCGATTCGCTCGACACTCGATCTTATCATCCAAATTAAAAAACTGGTTATCATTCGCGGTCACCCTATCACTCCCCGAATCACGGTGGCACCATAAAAACAACCAACGGGTATCCCCGTGGAAAGGAAAGAAAACCATGGAAAGCGTATTCCCCCGAAAACAATCTGGCTGATTGTTTCGGGAACATGTGAGGAAGAGGTAGGGGTGGTTCCAGGGGGAGGAGAAGAGGTACACGTTCGGCCGGGCTGATCTTTGCGAATAGGGGGATGAAGTTCCGTACAAGTGCCCCCAGGGGGTGCGCGGTGGTTTCACCGGGTCCCGGACGCAGAACCGAGAGACTCGTACGCGATATATTCGACGAGCAAATCAGAGCCGGTAATCCTGAGCGACAGGGAGGCTTAGCACCCCTCCTGGAAATGGTACCGGCGAGGGTGGCCGAGGAGAGAGGGCTCCCCGTTAAATGCACACCGTGCTCTCCCTCGTCCGTAGATCTCGGTATTGTGCTCGCTCGTACGAACGATTATAGACGCACGCTGCCACGGAACACCCCCGGCCAGCGATCCTTGGCATCGGTAACCCCGTTGCGATCAAGGGTCACGAATAATGCCGGTTAAACGCTACATATTGCTCGGTTTGTACGGAATTTACTTGGGGATTTGAATAACGATGTGTCGCCTGCCTACTAGCCCGACGTATGTATGTATGTATGTATGTATGTATGTATGTGTGTACCAATATCTTATGGGGTTCACGGTGTTAGATGCATGTTAATTGAGTTAGAGGGAAGTATTTTTATGGAATATCGATATACATAGTGGATTGTATAAGTCTTTGTGGATTTGTTGGGAAAAATGAATGTTTGGTGAAAAAAGAAGGGATTGTTAATCGTTGGAATATATTTACTGTACGTAGTTATGTGTGACGTTTCGATAAAGTGTGTGTGTGTGTATTTTTTGGGGGGGTAGTTCATGAATTAAGTAAATTATCCGTAGATTCTGTAGCAACAAGTGAACGTAGAGAGCGAAATGGTATCCGTCGGGAAGAAACTTATTTCTACGCCTAATATTTGCGAACGTTAACGGTCGGTCGAATGGAAAAACGGTGGTACGAAGTTATAATATAACGCACGGTTAATCGTGCGGAGAGACGCGGGCGATAATGCACCGTTAAAAACAAGCTCGTATTTCGCATGTTTATAACTTGTTTTTAGCCGATAAACATTTTCGCGAAATACATCGGCGGAGAGTCGAAACGCGGGACTGGCCCGAATTATTGCGGTCAACACGGATAAAATTGTTTAATTAACGGGAACGGTCTCTCTCGCGATTTCGCACGCACGTGGAATTATTCATGCGGATGTTATAAAATTATTATACGGTTTAACGTGCGATTTCCCTTACGTCTACGAAGTGTACGCTAAAATAACAACAACGGAAAAAATAAATCCTCCGAAATGTTCGTTTCTCATATCGCCCCCACCGACACTATAACATTTAAAAAAAAAAAAGACAAAGAAACACAACAAATTTTGAAAAAAAAAATTCGCAGAGAAAAATGTATCAATAGACCACTCGAGTTTTGATGTAAAACCGCAGCTTGGCGTGACACCGAATTACTTGTAGGACACTCGAGACACTCTGTACGGTATAACAGTTCCTGTATATATGTATGTATGTATGTATGTACGTACAACGAGCGCGTGTTGTGCGTGACCGAAAGTGCGTGGAGAACGAAAGGAACCAGGATCCCCACGTGGCTGGTCGAGGACACTCGATGTCACCGCTACAGCGACGTCGCCTCGCACCGTCTCTCGATCGTTCGAAACATTTCGAGAAACGTCGCACACAAACGAGTGGATCGTTCTTTTTGTATTATTCGTAGGACAATGTTGTTTCGTTTCCCCCCTGGACAATTTTGACAAATATATCTATACGTATAAACGTCATCCTAATTTCACAAGAAAACGTATCGGGATCAGGAATTACACTTTGTATACGTTGCATATATAAAGAATGTAATTCACGTTATTCCTTGGACATCATTGATATTTGTGTTTAAAATGATGAAAGTGATCTAAATTAAAATATTAAAGAAAACTGAGTTTATCCGTTGTTTTACGTCATATTATTTTACATTACATAAATTCAACCTTAATTTCTCTTTTTTAGATTTTCACATTGACCACTTTCGTAATCATCTAGACACGTCTATTTGACAACACACCGAAATATCCCGACTGTCATCGATGCACAGCCCGAGGCCTGGGCGTGGTCTGGCTCCGGCCTGCAACAGTGGCAACCACTTAACAGCCGCACCGGCACAAATATCAAAGCCGAAAGTGCTCGTGAATTATTGGAAAACTGCTAGTGACAATCTAAAGAGCAAGGACGAGGAATAAAAAAGGGAGGAGGGAGAGGGGTGGGAACAGAGGGTGAGCGGACACCGAGGTGAAATAAGAGGAAGAGAGTCTAAGAGAAGGGGGCAGGGGGAGGGGGGGAGATAGCAAACCTGGAGACAAGACTTCAAAAGTCTGAGGCAAGCATACCCCGGAAAACTTTTCCGGAGAGTCTCGAGGGTAGAGTTTCAGTCGCATTAGACTGGTAAATTCCGAATCTACCCCTCTTTTCGCATCCTTTGCGAACCTTCTCTCCCGAACAGAATTCACCGTTACCTTCTCTCAAGACTTTCCAACCGGCTACCCGTTTTCCTCTCCCCGTTCCCCGTGTCCCTCTCTCCACTTCCTATTCCGCGAATCTCTTCCGCACCCCCGTTGCCTCCCCCCACCCCCATACCCTTCTTTCATCCCTCTCACTTCCCTTTCGTGGCTCAAAGAGCTCGGTTCTTCGAGACTTCGAAGAGCAATATAACAAGAGAGACTAACCAAGGGCAGAGCAGCGAGGAAAGGGAAGGAGTTTTATTAATTTCGAAAGTTCCCAAACTGATAATTAGATCCCCGTGGACTCGGGCGTACGGCCGCCAAAGACGAAGGAACTTAATTTCTGGGTCGGCTGCCGGAGCAACGAAACCGGCTTTACGGTTAATTTTCTTTAATGTCGCTCCTCTACCGACAAACGGAATGATTTTGTTGCTGCCTTAGTGGATATAGTTATTATTATCGTATCGGGTATTTTACACGATTTCGAAATAGAAACATGAAATACATAGGTGTGTGTAGTCATATGTGTATGTGGTATTCGCGTCGCTTTACCAAGGTAAACATCAATTTCCCTGATTCGTACGTTTCTGATATAGTATTGTATAATCGATTTGTACTATTTGTAACGCATTAAATAACGTTTCCAAACAAAGGGAAGGTTTTATTAATCATCGATTCCGATAAATCGATTCGTCGATCCGTATACCGTCGGACAGCAAGGAATTTCTGATATTTCTATTCCTTTTTTTTTTCTTTCCTTTTTATTTTTTATTTTTCACCCAACGCTGTATGTATGTATGTATGATCGGCGCGTTCGGAAAGGCAGATGCATTCATCGGCGGAAATTACATCTTCCAGCGAGTATCACGCGCAACCCCCGTTCCCCGTCGATTTTTTTTGATTTCGTGAAAGCTATCGGCTTCCCCGGGCTTCGGTTATCTACTTTTTTTCCGCAGTCCCCATCGGTGCGGTCGTGTTTCACGGCGACAGAATAATGCGTCTATGATCGTTGCGGCACTGAATGAAGCGACACAATATTTGAACCGAGCGGCCATCCCCGAGCGCGACTGCTACCCCTAGTTTCCTCCACCTCCACCACCACCTCCACCTCTACCTCCTCCACCTCTACCTCCTCCACCTCTACCTCCACCTCCTCCACCAACGCTCCTCCATTGCTAGACAAATATACTCCGAGTCAACATTCGCAATACCGAATACAGCTACGTTCTGTCTGATTGTGTTCTCTGGCAGAGAGGGTAGGAGAAAAAGAAAGGGAAAGAGAAAGAGGGAGGAAAAGAGAGAAAGGGAGTCCATTGGCCGGCTCTCTTTGTGTACGTATGTATGTACATACATACAGCATTATTCTTGTCCACGCGTCGGCGGCTCGCTTAGCGCAATATGCGACACCTTTTCCGACGAGAATATATGTACATATGCATATCTATGTATGTATGGATGGATGTATGTACGTGTCGATTGAGAAACTACGACGCCACGGGGATACCATGATTAACAACAGGTTTCTCTTCATCGACGGCTTATTTAGGATTTTGTTAAAAATTCGGTAGAATTTGTGGGATGTAGTACCATTTTCAGTCTTTTGATAATGCTCGAGAATTTTCAGGGATGAATGTTGGAATTTAATATTGATCATCTTAAGAGTCAATTAATTTGTACGTGTAATTACGGTATTGTTTTAAGAATTTCTTTCACAGGTTGAAAGTAGAGTTTCTAATAGAAATTTCAAGGATTCGAGAAAAGTTAATATGTTTTTGTGTGTCGCGAACATTCGCAGAATAGCTTTTACAAATGATTGTGGTATCTTAAGGTAATTGTTAGAAATTCTCGCGAGCTTTCCGACGACTTCGTATTTAAAAACGAGATTGCAACCGGTTTCACGGAAATTGTGTTATTTAACTATCATTAAATAAAAGCGGTATAAAAATGTTCAATAAAAGCAGAGAAGGTAGGCGATATCATTTCGCGAATCAATAAAGTGTGTTTGATTCGACCAAACTGCCTGTCATCGCATATCTATTTCAAACATCAACCGAGTGCATTAGTATCATTTATCCTGATAATTATACCACTGATTATCGCTTCGTTTTCCGGTAAATATTTATTCGTTTCCCAGCGTGGTATGTTTTCCAACAAAAGCCGAAAATTCGAGATCTTACCGAAACGTAAGTAATTGTACCCAATTACCGACAACTCGTAATACAATGTAAACAGACACAACTGCTGTTCTTAAGTCACAGAACCTACCGATCCGAATACCATCTTAAAAGAATCATGTATTTCACGAAAAAATACCTCGTCTAGAGTATCACTTTTAAATAAAAACACGATTATCCATCCAAGTTCATTCTCCATCACAAATTCCGCCAAAATTCGAATCTAAATCGAATACATCGATGGTCCCTTTTCTTTTTATCAAAATTTCACCGTAACATCAGGTCTTCCTTAACACTTCCAATTATCCATATCAGAAAATCATACTTTTCTACAGATCGATAGAAACTGCCACCCAGGTCACCCGTGACCCCCACAGTATTCCACGTGTCACCAAAAATTTACGTGTCCCCGTTACAGAAGAAAACTGTCAATGTCCAGCGTATTAAGACTGCATTAATCGATACAGCTTAGCGTATGAAAAGATTGCCAAATACCAAGCTAAGTACCCCGGGGGCCTTATCGGTTGAAAGGCGTGAATCGCGGAAGATCCGCGAAATGTACATACATAAGCGAGACTCGAATTAAGCCGTACAGATAGACGCAACTCCGTTGCTTCGATTCTCGGCCACGTAATCCCCGCGTTAGGAAGTTCGGGAGACGCGAGGAGTGCCGAGGATTACATACCGCTACGCAAACCCATAACAGCCGTATATACATACATGCATACATACATACATAGGTATGTATTATATGTATATGTAGAGGCTTCTATTATAAGGTACTACGATTCAACGTAAGCGTATACGTATCTACTTAAACAGCACGATGTAACACATAGTCCCGGGCAAGGATGAAAGGCGGAGCCAGCCGTAGCCAACCAGCAGCCAGGATTTCCATTTTAGCTCCTCTCGCAGGACTAACAGCCCAGCTACTCCTCGTAAAAGTCCTGCAGCTACCATAAATCCATCACGGGTGCTTGCGCATTATGTCAGGAGCCGTTTTCAATTGCACCCGTGGAATTTTATCGCGGCGGAATTCTCGCACGCGGAATTCGGATATCGGCACCGAAAAAACTATCCGCGGAATCGGGTAACGCTCGTGTCCCGGATGAATATTCATCGTACGTGTAAAATTCGTGGGATTTTTTTCGTTTTTTTTTTCTTTTTTACGTCGGACAAATTTTCGACCGGCGTTTACTCGAACCGTTCATGGATCCGGCCCGCCCTATGGGTCTGGGTTTTAATTGATATCGATGGAAATCTTATTTAGGGCTGTGGTACATTGCGCGACGTAATCGCAGGCCTGTTTTTTAACGACAGATTTTAGTATGTCGTTAATGGGATTAGAAAGCATTCACATCGTGCGAATTAGAATGTCAAAAACTATAGGAATTTGTGATTAGTTTTGTTGTATAGTTCAGATATGAAAGAAATGACGAGTAAAAACGTATAAAAAAGAATCCACTTTGGAAATCGTTGATTATTTCCTTGAAAAAACTATTTTAATGGCTAAATTTTACGTTCTAAATTCCGTGGTATCATTTTGACAAACTTTTTTGACATGAAAATCGACTGTCAAAAATGGTCCAATATTTTAAGATCTTTCTAGAAATATCCACCGGAGTAACGGGAAAAGAAACTCGACTTGGGACGATGTTCTCACTGTTTCTCCCTGTTTCTTCGGGGTTTCCACAATTATGTAGCATTCGGAGGCAATATCGTGAATTTACGCTCGACGAAGCGTCTTACCCTGTCTTCGCTCTCCGACCCCACTGTATTCCGTCCGTATCTACTTCTTCCTCCAATGGTTTGCCGTCTTCCGTCGATGGTTCGACTCTGAAACGCGTGCTCCCGCGTCCCACGGGATTTCCTCCATATTCCATGTGAATCCAGGAGGAAACGGACGCTTACGTTGCTTCAGATTTGTTTGAACTCCTATTTCCGTCGTTCCCGACAGTTATTATTTATGAACCATCTTGAACGCGACCCTATAAAACTCGTCTTCCATGAATACCAACTCCGAGCACAGTTCCACGTTATTTTTCATTTTTTTTTTTCAACAACCATCATCCACTTAAAATCTCCAAGAAAAAACTATCATCTCAAAAATCTTTCCCAATATTTCCCAGACATATCACCAATAAATAATTATTCTAAAAATCCTAATTTTCATAAAATCACGCCCAGATATAAACGAGGAGGGACCACAGAAACGAACGGTAAAATACCAAGCGGTTGCGCGATAATCGAGCCCCCAAAACACGCGGAAATCGCGGGGATCAATCGAGTGGGCAACAACGTACCTTTCATTAAATCATAGAGACGCACACGGCGTCGGCTGGCGTCCGCTACGGCACAACTCCGACGCCGGCAATATATGTCGGCCAATGAATAGGCCGTGTTTGCATAGGTCCCGAGGTGCAGCGAGAACGCGCGTCGAGGGATGCGATGAGAGAACGCTGGCGATGGGGTAGAACTCGAAACGTCGAAACAAGCGTAAGAGAGAAAGAAAAGAGTGCTCCTATGTACACTCAGCTGTCGGCCTGTTTTTACGGCCGTTCGAACCCTCCCCGGGCAGCGTGCTGACATCGCGGGCCTCGCTGCCTCCTCTCCAGTCGATTTGCGTCTCCGACCGACGCTCTTTGGGACCGATAGCTTTTGGGCCCGGTGCGCAACGAGCGACGCGAGAACAGAAACGCGATACCGGCGGCCATTGGAGAAATGTACGCTGTTTTTTTTTGTTTCGTGTCTACTTGTCGAGATGATGGGCACCGAGACGCTAGTGGGCCCAATGGGCCTTACGGGATTGGGATTCGAGAATCGAAGGTACTTGGTGAGAGGAGGAAAGGTAAACGTGATATTTGGTATAGTTAGTCGTTTGATAGATTGATTACTTATTTTGAGGGATCATAAGGTGTTTGTTAGAAGTTGATAGATGCTGTAATTTGAAGTCAGTTTTTGGAACGTTTTTAAAGTTTTATCAAAGACTTATGTTTAGTATGTAAATAGGAATTGAACTAGATTTATGTGAATAATGATCGTAGGGAATTTGTAGGGTTTAAAACTTTTGATGACGGGAAATTTCCGTGTCCTGAAACTTTGGGTATCTAGAAATTTCCATGCACTCGAACGTTAGGTGGGAAGTTTTAAATATCGAACGTGTCTCGCGGAAAGAAAAATTGAATAATCACAATTTTATTATGTCAAGTGTCAAATTGATCGTTAAACAAATGAGATTCTTCGTAAGAGAATTAAACTCGCGGACTTTCCGTGAAACTTCCCGAGTTTTTCCGGTATTCAGCTGCGATATTACAGTTCAGTGTTGCCACGCGGTAACGGTCTTGTTATTATATTCCACGTGCAGCGCCATCGACATGTCGAGATTGCGTATGCATAATTTAATGGAAGGTTGGTCACTCGATTGATCGCCGTGCGGCAGCGGTGACGTAGTTTCCAACCCTCGATCGTCCGTCGCCACCGCATCAAAATTATTCTAAATGTTTCCCCCGCGACCGCGAATATTTCGAAATTTAAACGATCTCGTTACTTTATCGAATAAAAACCACAAAAGAAGAAAAAAAAAAGGACATTTCACTCTACCGGAAGCTTTCGTTTTATCAAATGAAGACGAAAAGCCGACTAAAAAGAAGAGGATAGACCAAAGACGTAAATAAAACAGATTCGGGATGCGAATACAGGAAAAAGCGGTGAAGAAGAATGCGAGTCAGAGCTTTTCGAGGGAATAGAAATAAAAAAAGAAAAGAAATGAAAAAAAAAAGTAGGTGTGGCGAGGGAGTTTCCGTTGAAAGCACAACGATAATACTTCGCGTGCTTCTACGAACGCTTCCAGCGGGATAAAACCCCGCTTTCGGGAGGAGTGAGAACTCGACGAGAGGGTAGCGGGAAAACGGTGGGGTGGGGAGGGGGGTGGCGCCGGTTTTGATGGGTGAAGGGGAACGGCTATAGCTTGTAAGTGAATTTTATTGCGCGATTATATTGAATCCCTCGGAGCCACCAGCTACTGTCAAACCCCACCCTCACTTTTTCTTCCCCTTGGAGAAATGGTTCCACGCGGTGCTCAAACGTCCGGCACGTTAATTCGAAAATCGTCTCGATTACTTCCTGGTTTTTACTATCTATCTTGTATTTTTTAATTATTTTCAAATTTATCTCTCGATGTGTCCGTTTAATATCCGTACTCGTATTACGTAACGAATGCAACCAAGATGGATTTAAGAAGCTCGATTAATTTCTGTTGAACGGTTCGCGAGTATGTAATCTTTAGCATAAACATGGAAATAATAAATAGATTGTGAATAAAGATTTACTTGTGTAGATTCTAACGATGTGATAACAATTGTACTTGAATATGAGAATACTCCGTGGATTATTTGGAACTCGATAAATAAAGAGAATTGTAAAATTCAAAAACTTGGAGTGTGTGCGTCGGTACTCGAGACGTTTCAAATATTGTGGTCTTAATCAGCATTATATTTTGCAAACACACGATTCGAGTAGAATATTGGTAGGGAATTCGGGATCTGTTCTATCTCCATGATTCTAGATCCATAGTGAGCACCACTTTTGAATCTCGAGGGTTGCACGGTAGTTACCGCCGGCGGATACCAAATCGAAGCGCTTGCCCACAGGGATGTTTGCACGTTGGATCACGACCTCCATGGCAAAATTCACCATAGCAAAACCTTGCTATTCCCACCGCCACGAGTTCTTGCCGGTGGACGGGGGTTTCTGCTACTCTGTATCGCGGTATTTCGGAGTCTTTGTATATTTCTTTTTCGATATTTCATCGATCGATAGTGTCTCAAAAACATATTAATGTGTGTCTCATCTCTTATGAAGAAATTAATCATCGTATCTCGCGTATAATTTCATTGGCAGGATACTGTGAATCGTAAATAATTTTATGATATTACGATCTGAAGTGATTATACGGTGATTATTCGAAGTGAGAAGAGTATCGACGATGAATGATTTATTAATACGATTATACAGGGTGGAAATTGGTTTGCGCGACTTGTGTAGCGTTAATATTTAGAAATCATTTATTAGCTTGCCTACACGGTACCCGGGAAGCTGTTGATTTTTTAAGTGCCGCATTATAAAGCGCGAGGAGAACGAAATTAAACTCTGATTAATTCAAATATTTTAACACTCAGGTTTTCTGTCGTAATATCATTTTCTCGGTATCCGAATACCGTTCCCAGGCGCAGCTGGCAACACCGAACACATACATACATGTATGTACAGTCGCGCTTTATGTATAAGCCCGCTTTGCAAAGACCTAATTTATCACCAGGTAATTAAACGAAATTTCAATTAAATTTCAATGAAAAATAACGCCGCACGTACGAATGGCAATCATTAACGTTCGATCTTATTTTCCATAAACCGCCCCAATTCGGAAAAACAAACAGTCGCGAAACAATATTTCCCGAGTAAAATTTCATTCGTAAATGCATCGGGGTCTAATGATATTGTTTCACTCCGGAAATGACGAAAACCCGTTACTTCTTCCCGGAAAAAGAAATCACAGTTACGTAAAATACATTCCCGAGGGCTAATAATTACTTCTCGCCCTTATTCTCCTTAAACGGAGCGCAACAGAAAAAATAGTTAATACCTATTACATTCAAATGTACATTGTACCCGCAGTAACGAAGGACCGAAGAAAAGATAATTGAGGAATTAATTCAACTCGACCATCTTTTTTCCCCTTGCCGGCATCTCGGGGGAGAGAATCCGCCGGCTGCTCTTTGAAGAAGGGCCAATAAGATCGACCAAGGAACCTCTTTCCCTTGTCCTCCGGGATAGGGCGAGTACTCGGCTAAACTAAACTATCGGATCTTTTTGCAAATGGTAGTTTCATCCGCGTAGCCCAAGTTTGGACAGGTAATTTCGTTTGCAACGTGCCCGTTTGCATTCTAACTGCTTCTACACCTTTCGGTAGAAATTTGCTATTTGATTTGATAGAAATAACCAGGGCTGATCGTAGGGCTGTCTTTAAAGGACCTTTCCACCCTTCGGGGCCAATGTTGACGTTGAAATAGAATTCTATTTGAAATGTACTTATTACACAGGGAAAACTTGATATAATATTATATATTTCAATCCCTCAATCCACACACAATATTTTTAAAAAAATATAAAATTAAACGATAGTTGTTCGAACAAAATCAATACTTTCTAATCAATCAAAAGTATAAGTTACTATTAAAAAATTACACAAATCCTCCCATATATTTTTACACAAAACAGACTGTAAAATCCAGTTTTAAAATTGAGATACCGTCTCGATTGTAATTCCAAAGTTAGCCAGATAGTTCTACGCCGTTACGTACGACACACGGATCACCCGGGAGGGGTTGCGGCGGGTATGATTTCGTATGATTTTTAATAAACACCGATCAGACAGCCAGATGTACCGGTTGGTACTTGACTTGCCGTTCGAAGAGCACTCGTTCGGCTTACCGGCGGTACTCGATGCACAAAACTGACGGATGGACAGGCCCTACTGCATCGAACATATTACGTCCGGAGTGCGCGGAACAAAGCTACGCCATTGTTTCGTGCCGTCAATAATCCACTTGCCCTGACTTCGAGGACCGACCGGGAACGCTGGGGCCGGCACAATTGGAAAAAGCACGGAGGAAACTGGGAAACCAATGCCCCACGGGGTCCATCCTACGTACCGAAGAAAAGAGAAGACGGGCTTGACGAAAATTTCGGGTCAATCTCCTTCGAAGATATTAACGCTGATATGACGTAATCGTTTCATAAAAATGGAATCATAGTCTTTTTCTAGAATACAATTCAAAATTCCCTCGATAAGTAAAGTACTTATCCAGACTTTCAACGTTACCGTATTATAAACTAAACCTACACCGTTTTACAAAATACATTGATAATATCTCGTGTATAAGAGTTCTTCGTAAATATCGGTCATCTTGGACGATGTTACAGGAAGAGTGAGAAAAAATAAAATACAAATAAAAAAGAAGGGGGTAAATTAATTTATCGTTCGCGCTCAGAAACGTACGATTTACCGGATGGTAAGTAAATATCATGCTCGGTGCGCTCGCGGTTAGATATCGGGCAGACCAAGGAAGGACTCTAAGCGCCGGCAATCGAATGATTAAAGGCGGCTTCGCCTGGTTGCTCCGGATAGGGCGAAATTCCCGACGGAAATCAGAGTCGCCGGCCATCCAGTCGGATTCCCTCTTTCTAAGCACCGACCATTTCATCCCGCGTTCCCCCCTCTCCCCCTCTCCCCCTCTCCCCCTTCCTTTCCCGATTCCCTGTCCTCCCTGTGCCCTCCTTCGGGGGAACTATCCTCAAAGCCGCCCAGTCACCCGTTCCCGACTCCTTCTAAACCCTCCAGCATCCGCATCCCTCTTGGTAAACATCGACCAGCTCCGAGGACCGGAACAGAATTCTAGAGATATGCCCAAGATGAAGAACATCGCTGGATACTGATACTTACACGTATACATGTATGTATACATGTATGTATGTATATACGGATGGAAATCTGGTCTTTGGGTAAATCGATACCGACGAGGTAAATCAGAAGCCAAAAGGGGGTTTGGTCTCGCTGTTCATGCAATTTTTGTATATTTTTTTACAATGATACGGTAGAGATTAAGTTGTGGGGGTGATAGTTTTTTTGGGGGATGATAAGTGAAGGGTGATTGATAAGAAGAAAAGGGAAATGATTTGATAGAGTGAAGTATTCGACTAATTTCGGGGACGAGGTAAATCATGTTTCTGATACAATGACTAAATCCCGGATTACCTGATACAGATAAGGAATATTGCTAAAATGTACATAAACGTACTTATACAATAGGAATAGAAATGCGAGCGCATGTTGGTGTGCGAATAAATCAGAATTCAATGAAGATATTCGACGATAAATTAATCCTTCGCCGTTCGCGGCAGATGAATCGTTAAAATAAAATAGTACCGGCGAGCGTGTGTGTGTGTGTGTGTGTAATTGTAACGAGGGCGAATATAGTCACGTATACATATATTTACATTAACGTAACGAATGTTGCCGACGAAATTCCGATCGATAACAAGACCCGTGTCGTTGGATGTCATTGGATTTTGGCTGTCCCATGCGTAATTTCAACAAATTTCACGGTGAATTCACCTGTAAATGAGTAACAAGTACAACGACGGAAATGGTGCGTAGGTCGATTCTGGTTTACGACCTACTGAGGACCGAGCAACCGCAGGACGGTTTTTCCCAGAAGGAAATAGTCCAACACATTAGCAACAAGCATGACATCGTACCTGGCAAAGGGCTTCGTCGGCAAATAGCCGTTGCACTTCGTCGCGGACTCGATTTCGGGATTCTCGCTAAGACGAAGAATAAATTCAGGTACCGTTTACATAGGAAACTACGACGAGTCGCGAAAATATTCGGACCTGGTCGTATCTGATTCGATTATGACGTGAAAGACGATTCCTATGAATTAAAACATGCACCTCGATTCAACGACGAAAATGGAATTGGTTTACATCGTAATTAGTTAGAGAATAAAATATAAATTCATTGTGAATTTTAGTTTTTCGTTGGTAGTTGTGTGATTATCGTCGATTTCATTTTGGAAATAGATTCGATCCAGTTTACTCGAGAAACACGAGTTTAAATACGAACACGGCGAAAAGAACGACGCTAGTACAGAAGAAAATCAAGTCGAAAAAACCGTCGAAAGGCAAACGAAAATCATCGAACCGAAGTAAGAATGAAAGACGACCGGTACCACGACCAAGATTACCTAAACCACCCTCTTGGAATCCGAAGAGAAGAAATCTCACCGAAGAACCCGTAACGAAGGTTAAAAAACATTCCTAAAAGTATCTGCGTAAGGTTCGCGTTATTCGAATACAATGATAACGATCTTATTAGTCTATTTAAACCAGCGTATCTTTTGTAAAATGTATTTGTAGTTGAATCTGTATCTCGCGCAGGAAATATACAATCTTTTTGCTCCAGTTCACGTTTCAATGTTCGACAAAATCATCGAGAGAGAGAGAGAGAGAGAGAGAGAGAGAGAGAGAGAGAGAGAGATGTTCAAGCGTGAAAACTCGAAACGACGAGGAACAAAAAAAAAACTATCGATACGTACATCGAAATCTTTTTTCCCATGAAATCCACCTTCCGTTACCAGAACCCGGATCCTGTTAGGCGAAACTGGATCAAACGATGCGCTCGATTTTCAAATTCGTAATCTGCCGGGATCATCCGAATAGGTGCATCTTGGGAACATCCGAAGGTCCCGTTGACCGTTCGTCGATTAGACACGCGTACTACGAAAGCCCACACTTTCAAAGGATGGGCCTGACCGACGATTTTTCCAAGCCAGTTTCCACCGCACTGGCGATTCCGTTCTCGAACAGTCACATTTTCGAATTTGCGCAACGTCGGGCCGGATACACCGTGAAAACCAACGTGAATCCGCGTGACCAATCGTCTCGGGAGAAATAATCCAGGACATCCGACACCTGTTATCGTAGTAGAAACGATTAGGATGTACCTTGCGTTCGGATTCCCACGTTGGTACTCCGTCGAACGTATTTTAATCACTAAGTAATTAAAACTTGAAATTAAAAATCAGGATCGACTTATTCTCAGTATCTCAATAGCTTCATTCATAGGGTTAATTTAATACTAGATTTACGGACCGAGCCAATTTGACTCATTCAAAATTTGATTATTATATGTATATAAAACTTAATATTATTTTCGAAATACATACGTTGGTTTTTAGTTTAGTAATGAAACATATGTAAATGTTAATTTACACTTAGTAAATTATATTAGTATATTAGTAAAGTACACTTCAGTAAATGTAGGTATATAATCAACATCCGTAAATCTAATGTTAATTGTATCATAAACTTTACGTATAGGTAAGAAAACAAGGAAGTTTTCATCTTATTTCCAATAGTTTAACGACACGGTAGAAATCCGTTGAAATTATTGATGGTTCGTCGAACTTGTGGAATACAATTATAGGCACCGTACTCGTCGTAGTTTCGTTGATAAATATTTCAAGCCCGTATCGCGTTGTTAATCGTCATTGCATTGTTGACTTACGACAATGAGCAGATATATCGCACCGGTATAGCCAGTACCTGGTCTTTTGTCCGTAAATTACGCGTTGCCTAATACAATAGCGGCGAAGTTACGCACGGACTTTCCCTGCTTTGGGGTTTGACGTCTAGAATCGACGAAGGGCGGCAAAGTTGCCCTGTAAAATTACCAACGACCACCATATGCCCGATCACCCGAAACGACCAATTAGCGACGGACTAATCACACGGTTCGGACGCAATCATGGATATTGACAGGCATAAAACCAGGTGTCGTTGATTCTCCGATTCCCCGGATGCCCCGACATTGTCAATCGTGTTGACAAGTTAGGGGAATCCTAATAACTTGGAAATGACTTCGGAAATAGTGTAATTTAAAAATAATCACATAATTATCGTAATGGGATAATATTTATCACTTTAAAGAACGTTATAATTTGTAACAAATATACATTTTCCAATTAGTATTTAAAAATTATTATATTGAACTGTCACCTATATTCAAAGTGTGAAAACTGTAACTTTTATTTAAAGACACATCGGTAGAAATATGTGTGTATAAATTATCAGTAGTTTTAGCGTTAATAACAAGTGCTCTATGACACTTAAAGGGTTAACATAAAAACATGACTAATTCACCATTTTCAGTTCTCCTTTAAAACACGCTATCTTCGCCGACAGTCATTCAAATAACGCCGGAGACGATCAGGCCGACGCTATTGTCTGCCGGAAACGTAGAAATATTCGAATTAGCAAGTGTGCCATGAATACATTCAACCGGGCGAACGAAAAGGGGGAAAAGTCTGGTTCAAGAATGTATCTTTTTTTTCCCCATTCACACGGATCGCCATGAATTTTATTGTCCGGCAATCAGGCGTCATTTAGGTGACTCTTTCTCTCGCTCGTCACGCGAGACCTCCTGCGTAGGAATCTTTGTTCGCCGGTTCTTTTTTTTTTCTTTCTTTCTTTCTTTTTTCTCTCTTCGAGACCTCTCGTCGAGGCCGGATAAGGGTAATTTTTAAATGGGCGTCGCAACCGTCGGGACGCGTGCCGCAGGTGTTTTCGATTTGTACGAGATACGAACGATTTTTCATCGGAGCAGACGTGTGTCGTACCTCTCGACACGTGTCGCCTCACGAGACCAAAGAGGATCCATTTCCGGTACAACAATGAGTCCTTCACACGGAACAACAATTTACGTTATCTAACCTCGACGAGTGAACCGTCGGCACGATCGCGATAGACACTACATTTTTTTTTTATTTTTTAAACGTTCGTGTACTCCGCTCTCCATTCTGTCAAACGACACGAGAAAGAATTTTTAATAAACACGTACGAACAACAATATCGCCTACTTTTCTCGTTGTATTCGAATACCTCGTGCTACATTGTCGCGTTTAGTTTTGATGCGGAATAATAAATATTGTAGAAATCAAGAGAATTTCTAAACAGCTGTTTCTTGTTGCGAAAAACACCCGGAAACAAAAGGATACTTACGGAGAGGTCGACGATCGTTCGGACCGATAATCGTTCCGTTAAAATTGTTTTATATGTATACGTGTCATCGTGGGTCATCCGAGGGCTAAGTATATGTTTAAGGGTTGCACAACAAAGACCGGCCTCACGTCGTCTCGTGTCGAACTAATTAGGCGGTTTATTGTTATGGAGGCCGGTCGTTCTATTGGCGTCAAACGTGATATATTACAGGGTAGACGGTCTCTCGTCTCCGGACTTATGGCCGTACGCCACGCTTCCAGTTTTAATTGGCTCTCGTTAACGTGAATAAATGTTGCTTTTCGAAGCCCACGATATATCCCGACGGTCCGCCGGGTTTGACCGAGTTTGAAGAGCAATTTTAGGAAAACTGCGGATTTATTTCCCTAATTCTATTGTAACGGGGAAACGGCGGATTTTTAATTCTCGTGTATTCAAACGTTTCCATAGCGTTAATGATGCAGCCAAAATGAAAATGGTTTTAACGAAACTGGCTGTAAAAAATATTGCTGCACGTTTTATCGGTATCTGCGATAAATATGAGATTTAGTTTGAATTTTTATTGGTTGTAACCGTTGTTAAAAGTGAGGTTGTTAATTATGTGATAGTGAGAGCTGGGGTTGATGAAAATTTGAAATATCTGTATCAGCTGAAAGTCGGGTGTACCAGAACTTTATAACATATAATGTTATTTAATAAAAGTCGTTCTCTCAAAAGATCTCAACTTGTCTTATCAAAATTTCACATTTTCCTTTTACTTGCACCCCTTCAGGAGGACCCTCCGATCAATAGGATTAAACATTACATCCTGATTATTTTCCCAAAAACATAATTCATCTTTTACAACAACAAAATTCCACGATACATACATTTCCAAGCAAACTCTGTCCTAAACTTTGAAATCCATCTTTCTCAAGCAACACATTTCCCACTTTTCTCCCTATTTCGTCGCACCCCGAGTTACTTTCACATGCATACATTCGCCCATGTACAAAGATCATTACTAAAACTCTACCTATCTGTTCCTTTATGATCATTTTGTGTACCAACTAAGTATGTACATTAATTTGCCTGCTTTCGAGAGCCGGGGTTCGATTACCTCACTGAAAAGAGGACGTCGTCTACTATGCTGAGCGGCGAAAGAGAAAAAAAGGACAACGTGGAAAATATGTGTAACCCACATCGTCTCGCACACTTTCCCTTAGCGGCGTATAAAGCGTTCTCTTGATGGGCGGGGCAAACGTGTAGAAAGTACATACTCCTGTGGCGTGGAACACGCCTATGTTCGAAAACAGAGCTTTATCGAGTTTGCGATCTCCCAACATCCCGAACGAGGGTCGTACTTCAGGAATGACTCGCTTTGGTGCTACGCCACTGCCCATTACGGACAGTCCGGGGGCAGTTTTCGTCACCTCGTCGTCTCTGCATCTAATTGAACTTTCCACCGTCGATTGCACACTCGCGAGAACTATTTACAATACTACTCGCGGTTAAATATTGTACAATGTTCATTTTTTACGACGGTATAACAAAATTAAGCCGTCTCTAGGAATATTTTTATTTTCATACTTAATACACATTCTCTTTAAATATCTATTCACTTGTCAAAGAGAATGGATTAGAAAAATATATTGCTTGATAATGTTTCTTTTATGATGTGAACATTTGTAGGAAAAAAATGGTACTATTTTGAGTATTTTCTTTTTGTGTAATTATTCCAAGTATGAAAAGCCTGTGAACGAGAATTCACGGAAATCGTGTGACCACTCGAGACGGCCAGTTCCACGTTGCCTCTGGAGGGTGTTAAAATTCCGTCATTACAATGTTAAATGGATAGCGTGAACTCGGTAACAACGCGTTTCTTGTGGCACGCAATGTCTGACATCTGGGCCGGCGTTATCTTCGTGTTATCATTTTTGAGATTAGCCTTAGTAGTCGCACGTTTGCTTTCTCTGTGTACTCTGGGTGTATCGCCGTCCTGCCACACCAAACTTCGTTCCTTCTATGCACCTTTAAGCTGTATTCATAAAAAAAAAGAAAAAAAAATTCTCGCCCCGGGTTGGTAGAACGTTTGAACAATTCTTCTTAAAACCGAACTTCATGTATTACAACATTCTTGTATAATTTGGGAAAAAAGAATTTTTTCTCGGAGTTTTTCTGTGAATACATTTTCGCTTATTGGTGTTTTATAGTGAACGACGAAACACAAAATTGAGTGTGAGAAAAGCTTAATGGGAAAAAAAGGACGTTTCAGAATGCACTGACTGAGACGGAGACTGAAGAAGACTATCTTAGTAAATTTTCCGGTACTGAGAGTGCGATAGCGTCCCAACCTGAACAAACATTAACACCTATGGAGACTTACAGTTGCGATTAACCAATTGAGGGGGGTATTTGTCCGTGAGAATTTTTCCTACAGTTCTTTTCTTAACCATGACCGACTTTATGGTTGCAAGAATTTCATGGATGAAACAATACGAGCGTTGATATTATTGAATATCAACGATACCGTGGAATTTGATATGACTTGTAGGTCAATTAATGTTGTGATATGTTAATTATAAGTCTTTAAACACTATAGTGTCACGTATAAATCTTTTCCAAATATTTATCCTGCTCTTTAATTTCATAGTTGTAGTATGTAACCATTAAAATATCCTTCTTTTTTCATTTTAGAAAGTTCTAATTAAAATGTCTACCACATTCTAAACGGAAGACTTCTCGCAATATATTTTATCACCGTGATATCACGTTTGCAAACGAACGAAATGGCACACGGTGGAATTTCGGTAACGTGGCTTCAAAGTTTAAAAGATATAATACTCACTTTTGAATTTTTTCCCTGAATTTAAGCATCACTTGACTCACACGTAAATGTTTACACGATGATATGTGCGGCCCGCAAAAATTCGCCGGGCGAGCATCGTTTCAACGTTTAGTCGAAAATACGAATTGGTCATTCGCTGACAGATTTTTAACATGTAATGTTTAGTTTGTCATTTTTACGTTTTATGAAGTAAATATTAGAACGCGTTTGTTGGCAGTGCCGGACGAATATCGAGCGATTCGCGAACGAGACGATCGCGTTCGAGGTTCGCTGTTTAAAAACCGGCCGACACAAAACGCAACGAAAAAAACTCCCGGCGACCATTGTTGGGCAATCGCCTGTAAAAATATCGCTCCTCGATGCTCGCCGATTCAAAAGATATAAGCTCCGGGGCCACTGCCACTTATTATTCTCGAGGGCACTTGCCACCACAATACTCGCCCCCGAGTATTGCAACCTGTTCCGCAGATCTTTTCATACGGAATTACTCGCGATTCGCGTAAGCCACGATGAGTCAAACGAATATCCAACAATATCGAATATCGGAAAACATCAAAGTAAACCTAGAACCTTTACCTAAGAAATTATATCACTAAAAATAAAAAAATATACTAAATTTAACATTCTACTACTTTTCAATCTTAAATCATCTTCTCTTAAACATATTGTAACAACAATCTAGAAGAAAGTTAATCCATACTTCACCCTCGCAAAGATTTACACCCTCCATCTATCTAAAAATATAAGAAAATATGAAATATCGCGGGAATTATTGAAATGTACCAACAGTGTTCGCAGAATTTCGCGAAACAAATGCCGACGGACGGAGTGTAACGGAATCGGCAAAGGTGACGGCAACCGGACAGCGTCTCATGTTCGCGTTATTGGTAGAAGGGGTGAAACGAAGAGCGGCGTCGTGTGAAGGGAGAGACAGCGTCGAGGGAAAGAGAGGCTGGTAGAAGTGAGAGAATGCACAGCGGGGGAGGGAGGGAGGGAGGGTGGTAGGGAGGGAGGAGGGGGTGCCCGAGATGACAAGGAAGTGTAGAGAAAGAGAAAGAGAGACACGGATCAAGGATAGTCTTTGCCAAATACCAATATTTGCGACCGCCCTGTTGGTACCTCTGCTCGACTCGACCTGACCCGACTTAACTCAACCGATCCGGCCGCAACTCAACTCAACTCCCTCTGCCAACCCCTCGTTCTCCGAGGCTATCCGGCAGATCGCGGCCTCCACGAGGTTATACCGCGACAGAAAAAAAAAAAAAAGAAAAAGAAAAATTGTTCCATCCACCCGCGGTTATTACACCAGCCCGGGTTGGTTATTCTCGTAAAGAATCTTGAAGCCGGTTCGACCGCAAACAAATTTGCGATTAATCGACGGTAACGATTGTTGTGTATACGGGAGAAATATTTATATTCTCTTTACATTTTAATGCGAGTGTTTACCCGGTAAAATAACGGTCTCGTTTGTAAACTAACCGATGGACAGGTTTTAATTTAATTTTATTTTTATTTTTTTTTTGTACGAAACGGTATTAAGCGCTGTTTATTCATGCAAATTGTTAATGCGAAAGAAAATATTCATTACAATAATTGCGTCGATTGCTTCGAGTGTACACACATCCGACGTATCGATAACTAAATAATAATACATACCGTGGCTTACGAGTACCGTCGTTATGAACGAAGTACCTTATTATTATGTCACCGTGACTAATGAACCGTTAATCTTTAGCCCGTGTGTATGTTTCTCTGCTCTTCCATTTAACACCCGACGTTCCCTTTTTTTTTTTGGTTTTTCCTTTCATCCCCCGTCGCGTCATACGCAACGTATCCACGGTCTGAAACCTCCATTTACCACGTTCGGTCTCTTTGTTTCATCCGTGTGTCTTCTCGTTCGTCGTTCACCCTTTTATCCCGGTGTCACGGTGGAAAATTATCGTTGATGCCCGTTGCGACAACCCAGATTGATTTCGGCCGTATGCGGATCGTAACGTAGCCCGATTGGCTTTTTGCCCGAGGTCCGACGACCAAGGGTCGAAGGCAACGAGGCAAAGAGAGAGAGAGAAAGAGAGAATAGTAGTAGTAGTAGTAGTAGTGGTCGTACTAGTATTAGTAATAGTAGTGACGCTAGTTATATTACGCGGTGTGTCGCGACTGTCGGTTGGTGTCGGTGGTATAGACCCCGTGAGCGGGTCGCGTCCAATGCAATAAATAATAATTAGGCGCTAATTAGCGGCGGCCATGTTGGCCGCCGGCAGTTGTCGGGGGGCGGAAAGCAATGGTAGAGGAGGTGGCCGTGGAGGGCGGTTTAATCACGTCACACACCGATGTACTACATTGCCGAACGTACGGTACTCTACGCTTATATACGTCTCGAACATATACATATATATACACATATATGTACACGTACATAGGCAATTTATCTATGTGAGGTTTCGAAACGTTGAGCACGCGCGCGCGCATATACACACCCATATACACACACACACACGCACGTACACTCACTAGCTAACTTGCTCGCTCGCTCGCTCGTTCGCTCGCTCGCTTGTCCCGGACATGTTGACGATGTAGGGGCTAGCCGGTGCGGTCGTACGATAATACAACGAGCACGAGGGGGTGGACGACGGAACCAGCAAGGGGGGTGGAGGTGGGGGGAGAGGTGGTTGGTGGACGGTGGTTGCTGGATGCTGGATCCTGGATGGTGGATGCTGCCCGTAGGGTGGCGGTGAGTGCACGAGTAGCGCGAGGTGGTCGATTTCACGCGGTCGATCGCTGGACCCGCAGCTCCACCCCCGTATGCTCGCGCTTTTGCTCATTCGACTAAAACTACTTTGAGTTTGATAGTCCCAACTCCGTTCGTGTATCCTTTGACGAACCGAAGAAATTCCCCCCCCCCCCTCTCTGTTACTTTCAACGAGCACCTCTATCTCTCTCTCTCTCTCTCTCTCTCTCTCTGCTTTTACATCCGGAGACTTCCTGGCACCCAGAGTAAATTGCGGGTGATCGTTGCGTGTAAACTGGTCTTTCAAAGGTTTTCTTGCATGGAAAACACACCAGTGAGGTAGATTTTCTCGTTTGATAACGGAACGAATGTAAGTTTAGTTGATGGATCGTTTGATTTAAACGATTGGATAGAGTAAGGGTGTTCGAAAGATGGAATTAAATAAATGTTCATCGTTTTTGCTTTTCTTTTTTTTTTTGTTGTTGTTTTGTCTTTGTCTATCGTCGGGCGGGATTATCAGTTCCAGTGAAATAGCTTGTGTTTCTGTTGGCGACAAAGTCTCCTTTGAGCGTGCCTTAAAGGGCTCGTTAAATCAGCACGGACATTCTCGCCTTTTACCTGCAAATTTTGTGGAACTCCCGTCACCCGAGTTTCCTCAAATATTGAAATTGGCTGCGGTTCCTGATGCGCGTCGCATTCTTCGCAGGGAAACTCCGTGGATTCACGTGGAAAGACGAACAGGCGGCTTTCGTTCGACCTCGTTTACTCACGGTTCGTGTTGTACCCGTAAAATGACTTGACAAGACCGAAATAGGGGAACAATTTCCTTCAAAGTGGAAAAATACCACGGCAATTTCACGTCGTTAATTTTTCTAAGTCACTAATCGGAACGATCGAACGATCGAAAGATTTCTCGACGATTATTTACTATTTCCCTATACTTTTGCTAGTCGCACGATCAATCCCACGGTTTTAAACGAAATCTCCGCTATTTATACACGCACGTACGGCAGCGTCGCGGTGAATTCGGCATTTCGAAAGCAGACGCAATTCCAGCGATAAACGTTTTAAAATGGCGAATTTCCCGCTGTTGTTGGTCGAAATTCATTAAAAGCGCGCTGGTAATGGGGCAACGATGACGTTGTCGGTGGGCTAGCACGAAATGCGGGCAAACGGGTTGGTGAAGTCGGGAGAGAGGACACGAGAGAATCCACCTCGGGGAAGAGAGAGACAGGTGGGCAGAGAGAGAGAGAGAGAGAGAGAGAGAACGAGAAATGGAGAGAGAGAGAGAGAGAGAGAGAGAGAGATGGTGTGGGTGGCTGCGGCTCGTGTATCGTAATTCTGTCGCATTACCATTTAGATTAGTTAGATTTGCAGGTAAACAGGACGCGGGTGATCACAAAACACAAACATACGCGCACCGTCGGTTGACATTTTAATTTCATCGCGATAATTACTTTCAAACGGATGGCTTTTTAAGTAGATTAAAATATTCCTGTGCCGCGAACACGTCCGCATTCGTATAATTAATGCATTTTCAGAATGCAGAGGCGAGAGAGGAACGAGGATACCGACGCCGGGCGCATCACGCTCGACGCTTCAGTTTTAATGGTCGGTCCGTTCGTGCACACGAGTAATTTTAACTCGATTTTAACCCGTACCCATATATACAGTATATATACATATATGTATTATGGTACACGGATTCTGTTTTATAAATTATTATAATCGTCGCGGTATGGACGAGCCTCTCGCTTTCGCTACGTCGAAACGTTTCGTTGTTTGCGCGTTAAAATCAAAAATTGCCTAAAATATCACCGATTTCCCGTTACACTTCGATCCTTTAAACAGCGTTGCTACAAATAATAAAAGCGAAGTCCGTAGCATTTCAATTAGTAGAATGTCTACGAATCCATCGTGGATTGTAGAACGATAAAAGTGTTTGTACATACATACATACATGCATGTATAGCATACATAAGAAGAAACGTTGAGTTACACATTACGCCCTCTGTTTTCAAAGTACGCGCAGCAATTACCCGTGTATTCAATTGCGTCTGGTAATCAGAGTGCAAAAACCTGTCGCGATTCTTTTGTTTTATTAGCCGTGTTTGATCTGCAATGATGAAAATAATGGACGTTGAAAAAAGGGACACCAAGAAGGAAAAAGAGGGGGAGGGGGGGTTTGCACGGACGAGCACACACGGACCGATCAAGTGGGAGCACAGTAGTGATTGAATAAACAAGTCTGTTTACTGGGAAATGTAATACTTGACTCATATTTTCAGTCAGCTTTTCAACCAATTCCGCGTAAATCTACATAGAGAGACGGTCGATCCGTTGTTTGTGACGACTATCCTATGTACGATCCCGGATTTACAAATCCAGATAATATCTCGGCAAACGACAACGTTTAAATAAAGTCTAACATTAGTTATAAGTCGCGAGTGCATGAATAACACGATGATTATTATTCCTGGATCGACTACTCTCACCAATTCATTAACAAGAATTCCCATGCCGACCGAATACATATTTACGTGTTAGAAAAAAAAGCTTACTACTACATACATATACACACGTGTACTACATTGATCCAGTTACAACGATACCTACACATACACTACATAACGTAGTACAACGTAGAATCCTTTTTACGTGAAATCACTGTATAAATCTGTCATTAATACTAAAATACTGTACAGATCCCAATTCAAATTCTATAATCCTTCATATTTATCACAGAATCGACGCTCTCGTTTTTTCATTCTTAATACACATACAACATAAATTTCCCTTAGTACAAGGAACTGCGGACGAGGATCGATTTAAAGGCAAATGCAATGGGAGTACAATAAATTGACGTCGTTTGCTCTGCGGGGCTGGTACAGAGGGAGGTTGGTGGTGGTGGTGGTGGGGGTGGGGGTAGTTTAAAGCTAGTTTCTCTCTGGGGACAGGGTGGAGGATGGGTGAAAGAGGTATCGCGACAGACGGGCTGCAGCTCGTGTAAACAATGGCTCTACTTCCTTCGGGAAGGTTAGGCGTAGGTGGACTCGAACGTGTACGTCGCACGCGTGTGTGCGTGAGGTGCTTATTGGGTCCGCTGGGGGCTGCTGCGGAGCGGAGAAACAACCCTCTGACCAAACATGGCAACATCAATCAGCACCAGTCACTCGAGCGTCGATCATTGGCGCCAACATTGCGATATTGCCTGCATTTACATCCGACCAGAAAAAACGTAATGCTGGACCACGACGTGGATGGGCCAGTTACCAATGGACCATTCGATCGGGTCTTTTCAAAGCTATCGATCGTAACTGTTTCGGTAACTTTCTTTTACGTCGTTGAATGATTCGAGTTATAGGAATGATAAGAGATCGTCTGCCAAAGACATTTGCATCTTGTAGTACCACGTTGCGGGGAAATTTTCATCGTCGCGGATATGTATCGTATGTTAGATAGGATGAGTTAATTAAGTGTAACGCAATATCGGGACATATTACAAAATCACTCCGGAGATGTAATTTTTTAACAATTTTTTTTAAATGATTGTGTATCTTGATAGGTTGGTAGGTTCGCGATTTTGAAAGAGTTTATTTATTGTTTTTAATTTCATTTCCACTTATGGTAAAATGTTTTTGTACAGAGCACCATGTCGTTCGCTTGTCTTTTCGTTGTATTTTCTGCAAGCAGAACGGTACAGCGAAGTAAAAATTAAGATGCATCCTTCAGGCCGAAGGAAAACAATATCGAGTGTTTGCACCAGTCGTGAAATAACTGCGCGGAAGCCCCGCTTTGCATAGCATTAGTACCTATATTATTGTAAGCCGACGTACATAATTCTCACCCCTAACAGGCACCCTAACAATTTCACGCACACCCCTGTTCCGTGGATCCGGTCGAATTAGTTTAACATCGTTACGGCCTTTATCGGATATTTACTTGATATCGTAATTATAAAACTTGTGCAATTCAAACATTGGAATCGTATCGAAGATTCGCGAAGCTTCATAACCTTTCAAAACCAAACACACGTCCACCGCGGTGAATCTGCAATATCGTTACGGTACATCGTAATAATACGTCGAAAATGAGAAACAAAAAACCCTATCGTGCCCCGTGTCTGATTCGAATTAATTTCCGCTTTTTCATTGAATTTTGCCCTAACTTTTATTACCCCATCGTACGAAACGGAACGAGAACAAAACGTCTATAATTATACGCCGATGTGGAGATTGGATGGAAAAAAAAACACACGTTGCACCGCCGCAACGAGACTTATGGAATGTATTAATTAACAACCATTCACCCCTCCCCCACCCCCTCCCTCTTATACTCACCCCCCATTGATACGAAGCAATCAGCTGAGCTTTCGACCCCGTTCGCTATGATGACGTACATAGATGAGGATGGTAGTGGTGATCCACTGTTGTCACAGTGACTCAGTATTTGGACAGGAACCCCGTGGCCCGGCCAATGAACGATTCAACTTTCGCCAAGGAACGTTCTGTTTTTCTCGTTATCGACACAGTGCGGCCATAAGTTTCAGTGATATTCGTTCACCTCGCGAGAAATCTGATTGGTGGTCGTTACACGTGTAAAACCCGCGAAATTAACGAGTCATTTTTTATTTAGGGACCGAGGGTTGCTTAAAATTTTGTCGCGATCTTATATTCATTCGTGTGTATTTCAATTTTGAAAAATGTCGGTAGAACAAACAGTCGATGTTTATTAGACGAACGATCTACCTGGTGCGGTAAGTTTGTCAACTTGGCGAAAGAAAACGCGGCAAGTATCAGCGTGATTCATTACACCGTAAGTAACTTTTATGTTTGCATGCCCCGACGACGAACAAATTTATTCGCCAATAAATATTTTAGTTACGTCGTAGATTAACGCTTGCGTTGACGTTTATACACTTTATTTATCGAACCGCTTTATTTACAGTTCATGAAATCCGATGTTAGAGCGCGAACGATTTTGACGGGGTTTTTTTATTTTTTTATGTTGACGGAGGATATAATTTTTTAATAGTGATACGTTCGATTGCGAAATGTATTTAAATAGATATTCGTATATTGGTGTGCGGCAATATCTACGCCAGAGTTATTTAAGAAAATGGAAAATCTATACAATTACACAAATTTTGAATATAAACATGACACTATCAATTTTAGAAAATATATCTGAGATTAATTGTAAATAGGGTTTATCAATTGTAATACGCGTTGAAAAAGTGACGATAGATTTCAGAAAAGTAATTAAGATAGTAACGCGGGTCTGTCGCTGTCTTTTTGGCGGAAATGTTATTTAACAAATAAACGCTGTTGCGTTCGTTGGTAGAATCGTAACCGGTAAACTCATAGATTCAATGTTTCACGGGGTAAACAGCAATTGAATGTGGAAAGCAAGCGGAAGAAAAAGTATTCGATCGGGAGCCGACCGTTTACGTGCCCGCGGAACAATTTCAAAAACGACATTACATAATCATTAAGAAGATCAAGCGCAAAAAGTGTGCAAATTTACATTTCAAACTTTACTTTCCGCTTGATGTTTTATACGTTTCACGTACGTATGTACCTACACTTTTGTTCCTATTATTATGGCTTTCCCAGCAAGAAAAATAACGGCGCGATAGCGCGCGGTCGACGCATGAAAAATTTTTCGTCGCAAAGTAATTCCCCCGAAAGCCCGCGATCGACCGGCGCGAATTGAAATTTTCCACCGTGGTGTTCGGTATTCGCCTGACAATACCATTCGTATTAACCGTAGGAAGTGACTGCATCGAATTTGAATAATATGCAGATTATATTGTTGGGACGTTATGTCATTTAGCAGGTAAAAGGCTGAATTAGTTTCACCGGATTTTATCACAATAAAATACTTTCATCCTATACCTGCCATTCGGAAGAACATTCTTCTGCATTCGAAAAATTATACCGAAATATAGGAAATAATACCAACCAAATAAATAATCGGTATCTAACGAACTAAACTAGAAAAACGTATCGTTTTATTAGGCAAAAACTTCCTCAATATGTGTAAAATTAATGAAATCAACAATTACATAAACACAATCGTACGGAAACTTCCAATTCCTCAATATCTATTACATATTCGTTAGAATAAAATTTATATCACCCACATTCACCCCAACCAACACTGTTTCAAAATTCCCTTCGCTCTCTCACAAAATTCCCAACTTACAAGATTAACGATTTCCACGTTTCTCCCCATATTCACCATCCGAACCGTTGCAACCGAATTCCACCGCAAGCGGAAAGCGCAAAAGTGCGTCTCTCCCCCATCTACCTTACGCGTTACGTAAGACAAAAGTTCGAATCCGGAATGGAGCGAACGAGACGCCCGGTTGGATGGCGGTGGCATCTTACACGTTGTCACGTTGGCAGGTATGGGTATCCATCCCATTTGCAACTAGTCGCATTATTGTTAGCCCTAGGTATGTACCATACCGCGCGGGTACACACGACGGTTGTGTACACACGTATCTCTGGCCCAGGTAGGTACTACGTACGAAGCTACCTCATCCTCCGAGAGATACATGAAGCCCCCATACCCCCCCCCCCTATCTCTCTCCGTCCATCCGTCGTCGTGTGTGTACATACATACATACACGGAGTCGTGTACACCGCGACACAACGACGAGGGAATATAAGGATCCCAGATGTATGTATGTACGTACGTATGCGTCGTCTCGTAGACATGTATACGTGTAGTATATATAAGTACACGTATATATATGTACATGTATATATGTACATGCGGGATCGTATGTATCTGTGAGCGGGTGTACCAACGAGGGGGTGGTGTAATATAGAGAGCGGCTAAAGGCGGACGTAATTTCCTGCCCGCCTGACAACGCTACAGACATGTTTGCGAACTCAACACACACAACCTACTTAGAGCCTACATGTGTCCCTACGACAATGCACCGACACACACACACACACAAACACGGCCACCGCCGTATTCCCCGCAGGTATACGTATACATAGACGATGCTTTGTGTACGTGGGGGAACGAACACCCGCGCGCGCATTCCTGATGCGGCCTGCAACGTCTACACCACCGCCTGGGGGGACTTTGATCGGAATACAGAGAGGATGACCCAATCGGTGAACGGGAAGGATATCTCCACGATATAAGTCGATACTTTGATCGACTATGAGGCATCCTTACCCGAACGGAATGACCTCTGTGTCTATCGTCATCGGGTGGGTGGTGATAGCTGGATAAGGACGGTATTGTGCGCAACTACTTCTTAAAGTCCCCTGCAACCCAATTTTCATGTCCCCGTATCGATCGTGGGATAGATAATACGATGTCGCGGGAATTTCTGGGTACAAATGGATCAGTCTATGAAACAATACGGTAGATAGAGGTGAGACACTATGTGAGAACAGTATTGGTGGTATTATGGAATGGATCATTAAGAATAATTATTATTCGAGCTAAAACCTAATAAAATAATAACACCTCTCTCATTCTTGTACCGTGTTACACTAGTTTTCACCAGCGTGGTATACAAATCCATCTAGTTCCATAATTGTTTCATTATTATACGACACCGGTACACAGTGGCGAACGAACAATATCAAACTCCCAAAAAATAGCTAGACCTATACATATATATCTACATAAATTCAAAGTCACAAAGCTTTCGAGAGGGTCAAGTGCAATTTGCATACGAACGACCAAATCCAGAGTACTCGCGGAGTACGTAGTTCGCAAACGATACATAAGTATTATAGTGCGCGACATTATTCGTCGACGGTTTCTCCGACCAAACGTGAAGTTTCACCGTTTCCGCCCGACGGACGCTGACGTCCATTAAGTTCTCGCCGGCTTTTTTATTGAAAGCTCCGATACTATCGTCGGATACCGCTGAATCGTTCGAGCACTCGCGCGGACTCGCGCTGCCTCGTCCAAACATTTCGGACAGCCTAAGGAAACACATTTGCCTGCGGGCAAACATACCGACTGAGCTGAGGTAAAGCGAAGCGAGGCGAGGCGAGGTGAAAACGTCTTGGCGCAGCCTCGAGGCAAAGTGGAACGCAGAATGTGTCTGGGATTGTTTGCACTGCAGGACAATATTCCGAGTCTTTTGAAGGACGAGCCGAGAAGAGCGGTGTTATTTCGTCTCTCTTGCCTATCCTGTCCCGCTCGGCTTCTTTTATAGCTCCTTTCCGACACGTACTCTCCGCTTTTGCCTCTGTCTTTCTCTTTCTCTCTCTCTCTCTCTCATCGTTCGATTCCCGTTTTCACAATTTCCAGCGGGACTCTATTTTTTTGGTTGTCTGATTTTTCTTCCAACAAACGTTCGAAACAGAAGAACCTTATGGGAAGACAGTGATCGGATGGATAGGCTTTCGTTGAATTTCAATTTAGAAAACGAAACTTTTTGGGTACATCTTTGGATTTGGGAATCTTAAACTAAATATAAAGATAAAATGATTCCGATTCGTGAAATTCCGTTGACGAGAAACTAGCGCGCAAACGAACATCCCCGAATACAAGTGAGACACTCTATAAAAGAGGGCGTGTGGATACGTTGTTATAGTTTCACGTATTACGTATGTATATGTATGTATACGTATATACATGTGGTAGCATCGTAAGGCTCAGTTAAAGGCGTGATCCGGAAGACAAACAAAAATGGTCCGTCCTCTTCTTGCCCCCCTTTTCTTTTTCTATTGAAAATTCACCACAGGCAAAAGTACGTCGGTACTTGGACCCTTTCGTCGGTGTCGCCCCATCGTGAATCAAGCCACCAGCGATTCTCTTCCCTTCTTTCTTTCCGGCGGCCCTTTCTATCATCCCTCTTCTTTCGCCAATAGGGACGCTCGCCCGCCCTTGCGCCTAGTCGCCCCGGGTTATGAGATTTTATGAGAGCCAAAGCGGTTTACGCACGTAGGATTTCCTTCGATCTCTTTTCACCACGTCCCCGTCGTTGGACGACGGCGTATATCGGACAATTGTAAAATTCGAAAACAGCGGGGAACGTTGTTTTTTTTTCACTCTATTTCTACTTCTCTTTATCCGTGGTTCTGTTCTACACGTACGAGTCGAGGTATGATAGGAAAAGTTGTTTGAGTCTCGATAACGAAGCGGAAACATATCAAGAGTTAAGGTCTTGACTTGGGCCAAGTACAAGAGTTCCCGACTGGTAGACCTGAACTACTCTTTTCCGGAAGAATTAGATCGAGGTTTTCGGGGTATTCAAACGGCATTAAATCCGCATATTTCCCCCAAACTACAGTGATATTCTTGTAGGGGACGTCCACCCGAGTAATTTAAGCCAAACTACGAGAAGATCCATCAAGCCAATCGCGAGATATTTTGATCTAAAACGTCGAGGTTTTTGTAAGAAACGTCGTCTTCTTCCTCTCCTCCTTCTCCATCACCATCTCCATCTCCATCTCCATGTTCAGCCTGTCACGCAGCCCGATGTCAAACCCTAACATATGTTTCATACCATGCGAGATAATTTTTCTGCCGATAACGTAGATTTTATATATGTAGTATATGAAATATCCTCTCACACACATCCAGATTGTTAACATATTAAATTAGAAATGTTTGTTACGTTACGTTTTTGACATCAAGCTTCGTAAAATTAAGGTTCAGAATGCGCATTCGAAACATATTCGATCATTTTTATATATTGAAAATTGCGCGAATGGCGAGCGATGTATGAAAATCGCGAAAAATCGTCAAATTATGACAGTTTTTTGGTCGGCATTCGCTCAATTTTTGAGATAGCGAACTGAAACTGGTACCATTGTTTTAGTTAGGAAATTCTACGCCAGAACAATGTATAATAGTTGTACTTTTCGAAAATTTAATTTTTTGCAAAAATCTGAAGGGGGTAGGTCAGGATTTTTTGCGATTTTCGTAAATCGCTCGCCATTTCCGTAATTTTTGAGCTATTAAAATGATCCTGGGCGTTTTGGACGCGGAATCCGAAGCCGAATAAGACAGTGAAAGAATCATTTTGATAGCTCAAAAATTACGCAAATGACGAGCGATTTACGAAAATCGCAAAAAATCCTGACCTACCCCCTTCAGATTTTTGCAAAAAATTAAATTTTCGAAAAGTACAACTATTATACATTGTTCTATCGTAGAATTTCCTAACTAAAACAATGGTACAAGTCTCAGGTCGCTATCTCAAAAATTGAGCGAATGCCGAACGAAAAACTGTCATAATTTGACGATTTTTCGCGATTTTCGTAATTCCTTCGTCATTTCCGCAAATCTTGAGATATCGACCTGAATCTTTCACTGTCTTATTCGGTTTCGAATTCCGCGTCCAAAACGTCTGGGATCATTCGAATAGCGCAAAAATTACGGAAATGGCAAAAGAATTACGAAAATCGCGAAAAATTATGAATTTTAACCAGTTTTTTGATTGGCATTCGCTCAATTTTTGAGATAGCGGTCTGAAACTGGTACCATTGTTTTAGTTAGGAAATTCTACGATAGAACAATGTATAATAGTTGTACTTTTCGAAAATTTAATTTTTTGCAAAAATCTGAAGGGGGTAGGTCAGGATTTTTTGCGATTTTCGTAAATTGCCTGCCATTTCCGTAATTTTTGAGCTATTAAAATGATCCTGGGCGTTTTGGACGCGGAATCCGAAGCCGAATAAGACAGTGAAAGAATCATTTTGATAGCTCAAAAATTACGCAAATGACGAGCGATTTACGAAAATCGCAAAAAATCCTGACCTACCCCCTTCAGATTTTTGCGAAAAAAAAAATTTTCGAAAAGTACAACTATTATATGTTGATCTGGCGTAGAATTTCCTAACTAAAACAATGGTACAAGTCTTAGGTCGCTATCTCAAAAATTGAGCGAATGCCGAACGAAAAACTGTCATAACTTGACGATTTTTCGCGATTTTCGTAATTCCTTCGTCATTTCCGCAAATCTTGAGATATCGACCTGAATCTTTCACTGTCTTATTCGGTTTCGAATTCCGCGTCCAAAACGTCTGGGATCATTCGAATAGCGCAAAAATTACGGAAATGGCAAAAGAATTACGAAAATCGCGAAAAATTATGAATTTTAACCAGTTTTTTGATTGGCATTCGCTCAATTTTTGAGATAGCGGTCTGAAACTGGTACCATTGTTTTAGTTAGGAAATTCTACGATAGAACAATGTATAATAGTTGTACTTTTCGAAAATTTAATTTTTTGCAAAAATCTGAAGGGGGTAGGTCAGGATTTTTCGCGATTTTCGTAAATTGCCTGCCATTTCCGTAATTTTTAAGCTATTAACATGATTCTGGGCGTTTTGGACGCGCAATCCGATGCCGAATAAGACAGCGGAAGAATCATTATGATATCTAAACAATTGTGGAAATGGCGGGCAAATTACGAAAATCGCAAAAAATCCTGACCTACCCCCTTCAGATTTTTGCGAAAAATTAAATTTTCGAAAAGTACATCTATTATATGTTGATCTGCCGTAGAATTTCCCAACTAAAACAATGGTACAAGTTTCAGACGGCTATCTCAAAAATTGAGCGAATGCCGTTCAAAAAACCGCCTGAATTTAAGGATTTTTCACGATTTTCGTAATTTGCTCGCCATTTCCACAATGACTGAGATATTAAAACGATCCGAGACGTGTTGGACGCGGAATTCGAAGCCCAATAAGACAGTGAAAGATTCAGGTCGATATCTAAAAATTTGCGGAAATGACGAAAGAATCCACAAAAAGCATCGAAAATGCAAAGCTATGGGCCAAGTACAAGAGAATGTCACATTGGAATCGGTTGCTCATTAACATAAACTGCATTTTACACAGGATTTGAAATCAATCAAATGTGAGCAAGTTTGATTGATTTCAAATCCTGTGTAAAATGCAGTTTATGTTAATGAGCAACCTATTCCAATGTAACATTCTCTTGCACTTGGCCCATAGCTTTGCATTTTCGATGCTTTTTGTGGTATGGTTTTACAGGAAGTTTTTCCAAGGAAATCAACCAACCCCTTTTACTTTGCCGACTGTAATCGAGGCGGAGAAAGAAAAAAAATTGTTTCCGTGGCCTTTTCAGCGCGGTAGAACTAAGTTCGGCATGTAGAAAACGCGCTTTGAGCAGACACGAACAGAAATTTTAGTCATTACTTCGTATTCCGCGAGCAAATACAGACGGGAACCGCAGGTGAAATACGGGATGCACCCGAATACTCGGAACAAAGTGCTAAATCTTCATATTCGACTTTTACTGTAATTTTCCTGGTAATGCCCGTTTTCTACGAATCACGTCGTTTTCACTTACAAGCACATCTCGTCTATTACGTATGCAAACTCTCTTTCATATTTTTAAGCGACGGACGGACAAACAACGGTTTCCCATTTTCTTCGAATAAAAAACGGTGCGGATCGTTTGGATCATTGGAAATATTAAAATCGGCAAAGTATATTCGTGGTAAAGGATTGCTTTTAACGTTGGAATCGTGATACTTTGTTTTTTTATGATTATGAGGAGATCCGGTGTATCCGGAAGTGTTCATAAATCTGAAATCTCGGTTAAGAATCTAACAAACGATCGACACAAACATGCTGGCATACCGTATTGACTCTCGTGCCCAATAAATGCCGCGACGACAAATGGTTTAAGAGTTCCGAGGCTCTCCAGATCTTCGGGACCTCCAAAACCAATGTAACTTTCAAGACTTTCAAGAACAGTGGATCGAAATGTTCGCGGTGAATCGAACTTTTAGAATGATCACGATAATGGAAAAAGAATGTCTCAGAGGCATTCCATATAAAATTAAACTTCCGGAACGATCACATTATGTAATTTCATACTGCGTGGATTTGAATATAAAAAAAACTATTTAGCGACAGCCAGAATAGGATAATTTTTACAATAACGAGAGATTAATTATATCTCTCCAGGGATATTAACCAAACGATTAACAGAAAAATAATCCCAAATGGGTATTACACAGACTATTTAATTCATTGCTACGCGTTCAACGGTATGGAAATTTACCAGAACGTTCGTCGCGGAAATTGGGTCCAAGGTAATCACGTATCTTGATACCGTTTCATGGAAATTCATACAAGATCACGAACGATTCCCGTAGGATGTACACATTACGACACTGAATGATAGTCTCACATGGAAGAGAGAAAGAAAGAAAAAGAGAGAGACAACCCGGCCAGGAAAAGCGGAGAGAATTGAAAGAGGATAAAATAAAGGAGAGTATTTTTTTTTTCTCGTTACATTTCTTTCCCTGCTCCTTCGTTACCACGAGACGACGGCTAGAACGGACCCAGGTTCTCTCATCCTCTCTCGTGGATGTTATGTGGGTCGTTCCATCTCATCTCGCTTCGTTCCCTTCTCTTCTTTCCCTTCTCTTCTCTTCCGTTCCGTTCCGTTTCGTTCCAGGCTGGCTTGCGAGCCCAACTTGCGTCAATATTTGACTCAAACACGTTAAAACAATACCCAGGCCCCGGAGTAGAGAGTCGTTTCAACGTGCTTCCCAGAATTTTATCTCGCGTCAGAAAACGCCTAACGACTTCCCGCCACGGAGAATTTCGGGGTTGTGGAGGGAGTTTGCGAAGACCCGGAGAGAAAGGGGACGTCAATGAGAGATCGCATAAACCTTGCCGTTCTCGTTATCTTTCTTCGCCATTTCATTCTTTTTTCCATCCAACGGTTCTCTCTTCTTCCTCCCTCTCTGCACCACCCAGTTGCTCTTGTTTTCGTCCTTTTAATTTGTTCTATTTTATCCTTTCGTTTTATTACACTCGACGAAATGCCACGCGCCGTTTGTTCTCGATGGTTCCGGGTCGTTAAGAGTCTTTTTATTACCATTTAAGTGGTCTTTCCGAGACAAACTTGTGTAACCGAATACAACAATGATTTCCACGGATTAACGTGCACGGTGACAAGGTGTTCGTCGTTCCACAAAGTATGTATGTAACATACATACATACATACAATACATCTTTGAAATATTTTCAATTTTCGATGGTAGTATGTCCACGCGTCCATTTGACGAGTATTCTAATCACGTGTTCGCGTGTCTTTCGCAGTTGGAATATTCGAGGATCGTTAATCGGGACAGGCAACATTTCACGAAGCACTCGAGGGTGGAAGTTTCTGAATCGGGCTCGAAGGGCTCGTCGGTCCAGCGTCGTCCATTGTGACGCCGAGAAAAGATACGACCGGCGATGAACGGCACCGGTCAATTCTTATGGAGGTATTTCTTGGCCATTGCATGGCATTTAGACAGAGTTTACCGGAGCGTTTCACTGCCTGAATGGCCCGTGTAACGCATTGCAAACATTTTACCGTTGGCGGCACGTAGCAAACAGGGATAGAGGGGGACAATTCTGACTGGTAGGACATTGTGCCTAATGTTTGGACATGTGTTCCGCTCCGGTCACGCCTTTTGTTATCATATTCTATGCATGTTTGTCCGCTTAAAATGTTGTTTTAGTGCTTGCGCCACGACGCAGTGATCCCTCCGCCCTTTTGCACCTACTGACACGCGCATCCTCCTCCCGTCGAATGGAAATCTTTCGCCATCATCTACTTCTTATTATTATTGTTGCGCGAGAAACTTGTCGCCGAGATTTTATTTTTCTCATGAATAGATTTCGGAAGGAAAAACACAACTTATAGGACCCGCCCGTCATCGACAATGCGACAATACAAAAGCCTCTCGTTTACTTTTAATCCATGAAATAGTATATTTTATTGCAACGTAGAAGTTCGAAAGCACAAAGGTACTAAAAATAACGAGTGGGCACTGGTAAGATGAGAAATATAGAAATATTGTTAGGTGAAAATCGGTGAACGGAAAATGGTGCGATAAAAAATAAAACGTCGATCGACTAATAGGAAATGAATTTTTCCAGACTCATCTATTTTCCAACATCATTGGATCCCTAAGCCGTTAAAGGTACATACCATACATCATTCGGCAGTGTATGTATCCCTTCACGTTCCACGCCCCAACGATATACGAATGACATTATATAAGTAATCAGAGGCAGGGACGGTACACTTTCAATAGGTACCCTGTTTCCTGGGGGCGGTTAGGGCGGCGTAGCTGCATTCATTGATACCTGAGAAATAGACAACCCCGACAAATTGGCTGGGAAAGACTCTATGTATAGATTGACTCTGCAGAAATTTCTAAATACCCTGTTACGTGCCAAATTAATTTCAATACGAAATAAAGACTTTTCTAAAATCCCCATAATAGATCACTGAATTCAGAAATGAAAACTGTTTGGTTTTCACTGTAGCATTTACCAAACTCATCCTATTACAATATGATTCTTTATATAAATTAAATTAATACATCACATTTGTGATAGTATTTTATTGAAAATAGTAGATATTTTATTATAAAATACTTGGTTAATTGATCGCAATGCGTTTCCGTCGCGAGCGTTATATCCAACTTGAAATACTGTTTCATTGATCTATGATCGTCGACAAATGAATGTATAATGGGAGAAGTTGGGGTACGGACGTACAATGAGAGGAACCAGCCTATCTTCGACCGGAATTCGTAGGGCACGGTGAATAGGAAAAGGGCTCGAGTCCAGAGCAGCAAACGTCCGGTGAAATTCAAGAGGCAAAGGCGACAGAAACGGAAACCGTAATGGTTAAAGACCGGACAAAAGTCAAAACGTCCGGATCCGGGGCAGCATTGTGCTCCGCAGAATCGCCGTGAAATTCTTGTTGTGCCTTTTTCGTGAATTTCTTTTCACGTACCTTTCAATGGACCGGCACCCGTACGCCTTCTCGCAGGGCCAAGTCGTTTGGTAGTTTTTCGCGGGGCAGAATGAGAACCGGGCGGAAAGTAGCATTTGATGAGGGGCGGAGTGTTACGTCAGTTTTCTGCTGAATCAATGATCGATTGTGAGAAAGCACGCGGAGGAACCTGTCGAAAGAACGATCCACGTCGATGTTGAAAAATACTGTAAGGTACCGCGATACATTTCAATATCTGTGTACCAAAAGATTTTTGGCAACGATGTTCCCCGTAGAAAACAGTATTGTTCCATTAAAACTGAAGCTATTGATAATTTATATAATAAATGAAAATAATTTTCATCTAGTAATAACTAAAATGTATTTCTTTCACTGTTATTAATGAAATCTACTTTCTTAATATAGTGTAATTAATCAGAAATTGAAAAATGATCATTGGAGCTTTCTTTGATAGGTTCAACGTTAATGCGAAGTATACACGAAATAATTTGTCCCACCTGGAGAAATATGTTTAGAGTCAGGTACGGTTAAAGTGCGAAATCAAGGTAGCAGGATGTCGATGTGATCGATGAGATAGCCGCGAGTTCACGGATGGACCGTGGTTTTCTAATCCTATCGTGAAACGTATCTCGGTCTTAAGTTCGTTTGTACGTTTACGTGTATCGAAACCATTGGAAGGTTTCACCCTAAAGTTTTCGGCGGTGCCCGAAAGGGAAGGAAAGGGACCGCCTGCCTGGAAGCATGGATTGGATTGGATCGGCTTAACGTTGATTTAAGCCAATCAGCAAACAGCCAGTCACCAGTTCCGAACCTCAACATTGATCTCGTTAGCTCTTTACAAGTTCAATGTTGCGTTCCACGCATTGCCCGAGAAAACCCGTCATTCATTCAATTCGCACACTTTACCGCATCTTTGTATCTCCTACTTTCTCACCGTGTTTCCTTCATGCGAGCATCCTGTTACCGAATTTTTTTTTTCTTTCTAATAACCATCTTTCATCGATTCGACATGAATATCAACGGGTTCGCGGTATGATTAATAAAAAAAAGAATATCTTACTCATCGATTTATTATCGTTCGATCGATTAGTAACGATACACCGTTTACATCCTACACTACCCGGTAACATTTTGTCGAATGATGTAACGCACATTAAAAGGATACGGACAGGTATTCGAGTAGCCGCGAGCAATACCATGATTCGAACGAATCCCTGCGCGCGAGATAACGATATGGCTAAACACACTTCCATAAAGTCACACACATCGTACACGGAGTTCATACAGCGCTGTAGAACGAGGTGGATGTTAGTATTTTAAGCCTATTTAAGTGTGTTTGTCGTATAATATTGACATCGTGCACACAAGCAAAGATAGCACGCGTACACCCTGCACACACGCATACCCCCTTTCTCTGTCGCTCTTAAACGCTTACACGGTGAATTCCCTATCCCTCCGTGTCCCTCTCGCTCTCTCCCTCTTTCTCTTTCTCTCTCTCTCTCTCTCTCTCCTCGTGTCTCTCCCTCTTTTTCCCGACGTTCGTGGGATAGTTGTACGTGCACGAAAGAAGACACACGCACAAATGAGAAAAGGAGCCAAGGGGACCGGCGAATGGGCGAGTGAATCAAATCGCGGTGTGTATGCTCGGCAAACGACGCTCCGCGTCGCGACGCCTTCCTTTACCCGCGCGCGGGTGGAGAATGTAAAAATTTCACCGTGAATTTGTTAACTCTTCGACACGATTTCGTGCCCAACCCCCCTTCTCCGACGTTCCGCGATCGATATTCCATTGAATTCCGTTACGAAGTAACTGTTAAAAAACTTGTTTTATCCGTGTATGCATTGAATTGAAGTTTTGATTAAAAAACCTCTAAATGATTAAATCCGAAATTTCATTTACGCGCACACATTTTTTTCGTTTCGATATAAATATTGTGGTAAAAAGAAAGAATGAAATAATAGGTGTAGAAACAATACTCTTTTCGATGAATTTCAATTGCTTGCTGTTTTCATTTGTTCCCATATAAACTATCCATAATAAAAATGTTTAAATCACATAGAAAACAACGTCAAACACTCCAATGGTCAACCTCCCGTATGTTTTTTAAAACAGACAAACAAAAGTTTTCATTTTCTCAAAAAATAGGCAAAATCTTATTTCTACACTTAACTTAATCAAAACGATACATGTTCTACATCCATTAAAGTGATCGTCGCAGACGTATCGGCGAAATAATTCCGAGAATCGCGGTAACAGACATCCGGGATACCGTGAACGTTAACGGAAACCGTGAATGGTGCCCTTTTAATCCAAGGCGAGATCAAGAAGATTTCGCTTCTCGAGGGAGGAGCACAGCCGTGCTGGCAAACGGTAGCCAAAAGGCTGTCAACGACACCAGTAATCTCCTGGTAATCGTGACAAATTACGGACCAAGTTATGGGCTACGGTGTGTGCCGTTAGTGCGATCCTATGGTCCGGAGAATGAATGGGGGGGACCAAGTGCCAGGTGGGGCGTGCCCACCCCATACTGCGAGGCAAACAATTATGTAACACCGTAGAACATACCACCGGCGCAGCGGGGCTTCTATCGGTGGCACGAGAGTCACACACCGATTGTGATCACCTCCACGTGTATTTGAACGTGCAACATATTTCACAATTATTTATTGTGAACATAGGAAAATTCGATATATATTTGGGGCATTAATTTTTATCGTTATTGGGGGTTTACCATACAGGGGAACATTATTTTTTCGTTTATATTGTTTAATAATGAAAATAGTTCTATCATTGTAAACTATAGTGACTATAGAATTGGATTATGCATTTTTTGGAATGAATTTTTTAAAAATTGGAAGTACGTGGATAATTTGTATTTAGGATTAAGTAATGGGAGTACAGTGAGTTCTTTTTTTTTTATCGTTTTCCTACAGATTTGATCTGTTTGATATTATTCTGAGGACAACATGATTATTTGGTAATAAAATAAAGATGAATGAGATGGTTAATAAAGATTCGCTTGGATAAAATATTGCCCAATTCCGTGCGACCGCTGTCTCGCTCTAGTTTGACGTTTCAGAAAGCAGTTATACGCGGAGATGAGAGTGATGGTTAGAAACTACCGTGTCACTCCGATGTTTAGGTAAGATATTTGGCCTCGCAAATATTTGGAGATTGTCTACAGCCTCTAACCACTGCGCACCACTCCATCGACTCTTACATTTAATTAATGACGTATACTAACGTTCAAGGTGTTGATGCACCTTAACGAAATCGCTGCTTTCAAGATTTTCATTTACATTCTTTGAACATAGCCGTCTCGCGGACAACATTATTAATATAACGTAACGTTAGCATGCGTCGCCTTTCAAATTACTCTACGTCGACCTATGATGTATTCGGTTAACTTTATATTCTAATTTGCCTCGATATTCTTCGTGTATTTCTTTGAAATAAATCGTGATCCCATAAGTAATCATGTTCGCTTACTATCAATTTTCTAGAGCATCTGATTTCTAATGGGAAAGTGATAGAAGTTTGTAAACCTCTATAAAATGTTAAATTCCCGTTTCACTGGCGTCGCGACGTCCAAAAATCCTAGTTCAAAGGTACAATGGACTCTGTCGCAAAAAGCGACCGATGGATGTACGTATCGTAAAAATGTTTTACGGTTTTTCGTGCGAACCACACGTGGTCGTAAACCACAATCCCTTCCTAATATCCCGCAGGGTCGTCGCCGTCCTTAGAAGAAACCGCAAGTACTTTCCAATAATGTGGTCGACCATTAACCAGTTGTTAGGGCTGTACGGTTTACCCTTGCCCATATTCATGGTCACACACGGTGTATTATCGTAGATTATCGTGTATGATATCGCACTGACCGAAATAGATTTAATAGACGATTAAAACCTGTAACTCAAACACAGGGCGAAAAACAAACGGGGGACTCGATATGCGAACGCGTTGTCCCTTCTGGAATTTTCGAAATGAAATTCAAAATATGCTAGTTCACGGATACGTGTTTTTTGGCCCCCCGAAAAGATATGCGAATCGGATGCGATAGGGAATTTGGAATTAAACCTGAATTTGAAATAAAGATACAACCGCGAGGGTAAATACGTAGGGACACGTAAGCATGGCTCAATCCGATAATTAAATCTCGTATTACCGGAACGATTAAACTGACTGTTTATATTAAATTTTAGCATATCAAAAATGTATAAACACGTTACAACGAAGTTTGTCGAAAAAATATGATCCCAGAGATGCGTCTGCGTTAATGTGAATATAACAGAATTCCAGATAATTTTATATTCGCCAAAATGCGTGTCGCAAAAAAGAAACATCATTACCTATAAATACCAATGAAACCAATAATCATCAACTATTCACTCTCACCTCATCATACAGCCTCCGACAATAAAAATCCTCTCCCACCCACCATACGCTTAAATTATCCCCGTAACGTCGCAAAAAAAATGAAAACCTCCTAAACTCGCGGCGAGCCAACGAAAGAATGAAAAAACCCGCCACCCTGTACATCGCGGGGGTGCACGTAGGCACTACAACACGGTTCGCGCAATGTAAATCGAAACCACCAGCGGCGGTACCGTTTCATTTTAGTTTTTCGCCGCCATTTCCGGCGGCATGAAACATACGAAACGAGCGAGCGAGCGACGGGAGGGGGGAGGGAGGGGGAGGGGGGTGGCAAACACGATCGCAGGCTGAAAGTAAACGCGACACTTTGATCACGGTCCAAAGCGGAAGTGGCGCGTGTATTAAGCTTCCGCGCAGGGACATGTGCAGGGACAGGGTGCGGCCACGGGTCACGTGTGTTCGCGGATATCGCGTGGGTCACCCGGTATCTGGCTGGTTATAATGTATGGCCTAGTCAGGTTCGGCACGGTCCAGTAGGGGGGTTGGTTGACAAATCATTAACTATGCATCGAGCCGGCCTGCAAATACTCGTTACTAGTGCTTCTCCGTAGCCCACCCTCGGCCTCGATCCTCACCCACCCCCTTTCCACCTTCCCCCTCCCCCCTCCTCCTCCCAGTTCACCCCCATCCCTCTCTGCCCATACCTACGGCCCTATCTCTGTACCCCCTGTCCTCTCCTCCTCTTCACCGCTTTACTCGCTCCTTGCTGTCCTCCTCCCTCGCGAACCGACAAACGCGGTACCATCAACGTACCTTCTGTCAATAGCCCGACCTAGCTATACCTAAATCCATCGGTAATCATTATGCAGCGTTATAACATCGACGGGGACGACCTACAACCGTTATCCCCTGGGCCCGCCACCTACGTAGCTGGACAACGACGATCTTGTTTGGAAAATGTACGGTGGTCACTTTTGGACACGGTTCGAAAGGCTTTTCTTTTTTTCGTTTCTTATAAGGGAATGAAGATTTTTATAAGGGAATGAAGAAATGGTTGTGACATAGTCTGCGTTCGACGAGGAATGGTTGGAGGATTTTTAGTTTTCTTGAAATGTGTATCGATGATGATTGAAAAGAATGATTATAGATAATGAGGAAGTCTGGTTCCATTAGGCAATACGTAAAATTGTGTCGATTCCCCTTTTTTTTTGTTCTTCGTCACGGGTATACGTGGTCAAACAACGACAACAAAAAAACACGCGAAAAGGACAAACAGAAAAACAAGAATGCGCATAGAAAAAACCGATAAATTTTATTATACATACATGCGTATAGGCGGAGTGCAAACACGGTACTATTCAAACGTTAAAATCTTGAATTCATCGACGTATCATCGTTAGCATTAAAAAAAAACAAAAAAAAACAAAAAAAAACGAAAAAAGAAAAATCCTTCCGCACGGACACGCGACTGAGATTAATCGCGTCTGCGAGTTCCGCCGCCCACCGCCGGCAGCCTTTCATCTCGCTAATAATTGGCTACAATTTACTCGCCGAAAACACAATCGGCCCCGACCTCGTAAAAAACACGTTAAAAACAAACCGTTTGCCTGTTTGGCAGCGATCGGCTCTGCTCGAGTAGGAATGGGATAAACACAAGTACCGTAGTAGGGGGGTATGAAGGGGATGGTGGAGGGAGGGGGGGAGGAGGGGTGCTGGATTGCACCGAATCAGAGGGTTGATGAGAGAAAACGTGTAAACGGGACAGATAACAACGGACAAAGAGAGCTATACGGAACAACAACAACAAAAAATCCCACGAAAAATAGAAGATGATATACATATATACATACATACATACATACATATATCGAACAACAGAGAAAGAGAACGAAGACAGATAGAGAACGGAAGAGAACGGGGTGAGGAGTCTCTCAGTGGGCGCGAGAGAGGGGGATGAGAACAAAGAGGGAGACGAAATAGGGGCGGTGGATGGCTGATGCGGTTTGGAGCCGCTTGTACACGAGAATTTGTTATCTGTTATGTGGCGCGCGAGTGGATTGCTGAGAACAGAAAAGAGAAGAGAGAAGAGTGTGACGGAGAATGACGAGGGGGGTGGGGTACGGGGTTCGGGAAGGGGAGAGAGACAGGGGAGAGAGAGAATGAAAGAGAGAACGGAGAGGAAAGGAAAGACCATCCGTGAGACCGCGACGAAGGGAGAAAAGGGTAAAGAGGGGAGAGACGGGGGGAGAAGGGCGAAAGGGCAGAGCGGAGGGGATTCGAGAAAGAGGAGGACGACCAGACGGAGGTTAGGGTCGGTACCAGCATGATGGGCGAGAGGGCTGAAGAGACGAGGCCGAAGAGCCACGGAGGGTGAGCGAATTCGCAGCATTAAACATGGTGGACTCGCGCATTGGTTGCGCAGTAGCTGGGCGTTACGGGCCGCACCATCGACCAGCGGACTATACGCGCTACTGTATACCAACCATCCTGCGGCATGTTCTCTTTCTCTCTCTCTCTCTCTCTCTTTGCTCTCCTCTCCCTGTCTGTCTCTCGGGTGCTCGCTCTCCTCCCACCCCCAGTCGCTTCTTCTCCCGTACCCAACCTGTTCTTGTTGTTTCTTACGTTGTTGCTTGAAAACTACCCTGCCATGAATGTTGGGGGGTGGATGGGGAAGGGAGAAGGGCATGATTGTGCGAAGAAGCTGAAATTGCTTTCGTGAATTCGGCGGCGTTCTTTGATAATGAAAACATCCGGCTAGAATGAAAGATAAGGACAGAGAGAGAGAGAGAGAGTGTGTGTGTGTGTGTGTCGAGCGATACGGCTATCCTACGGGAAGTCGGATCGTGGTTGATGTTGATAGAGTTTTCATAGGACGAGGTACCGTGTCGCAGATGAAAAGTCGGCTTTTTGTTTCGTTCAAAGGACTAAGAAGGACGTTGTTATGGTCGACGGGTGATTTGTCGCGAGCACAGTGTGAGGGATTAGAAGGAAAACAGCATTCGTTGGGGTTTAGTAAGGGTTGAAAGGTACCTAGAAGCACACCTGAACTTGTACCATACAGTAGTTAAATTCGCAACGTGACACACTCTGCGTAGAGAATCTCAACTTACACGCGAATAACGAGATATCGAACAAAAAAAATCCTCACCGATGATTTTCACGGACGACGCGAGAATCCGACGAATTAATTTTACCCCAACATCCGACAAGCACCGACATAGTGTTGAAAAGAGTCGGAAATTTTACAGTTAAGATTTTTCGCGAGAGAGAAAAAATGCTCGAGGGACTACGGAAGAAGCTTGATACTCTCTTGCAGGTGTGCGGCGAGGGGGGTAACGCCGGTCTGTAGAAAAGAGGATGCGCGAGTATAATAAAGGGTAAACACATCCCCTACCGCGAAAGGTCCTTTGCGATTTCGTGAGATTTTCAGTTAATTTTCTGGTTCCTCTTATGGACCACTCCATCAAGCAGCCCTCCCCCTTCCAGCATCCTGGGCTATCTCTCGTCCACCATTCGGATTCTCGGGCAAGCCCTTCCCTTTTCGTAAGAGTTTTCAACCCTTCCAACGAGGCAGCCTGGTATAATATTCAATTACATAGCTGCAAGTAAAGTCAAACAAACCCACGGGGCTGCAAATCTCTCTCTCTCTCTCTCTTCTCTTGCTCTCTATCTCTCTCTCTCTCGCTCTCTCGCTCTCTCGCTCTATTTCTCTCTCTTTCTCTCTCTCTCGCCTCTTCCAGGGTTGGTCGAGACTACGGGGGTGGGAGGGTGTATACACCAACCTCGTGTATATACGTTGCGTTACTCCACGTTACTTTACCGTACCGTTCGTGCAGTTTGCAGAGACGCCTAGCCATGGTAACGAAGAGAGTGCAAATTCTTGTTTGGAAAAGACGAGACTATAGCCTTCCGCTATTCACCCCTCCAAGTCATTCCAAAAGAACCATGATGCCTGGTATATGTATACGTTTTATGAATTTAACCCCGGTGCTGGTAACCGTTCTGGGACACACTGTATTAGAGCCACGTTCCGACGCTGCTGGAGAATAAATTTGCCGACGATTGAATTCCGACGGATTTATCATTTTTCTGCTCAATCGTGATTACAGTGACGACGACGAACGATTAACGGTAATTAGCCGGTGAATAGATGTAGCGGATTTTTGGAGAATGTTTTTTTTTTATTATCAGGGTGGAAATGTGACGGTGACGGTAGTAGTTTGTCGGCGAATTATTGACATTTTCCCGAGCAACTGATCGTTAGTTTACCAGAATGCGAAAGAGAAACGAAAATGTTGTTGTAGATCATGATTTTCATTGGATTTTTTCTTCATTTAAAGTGTCTGGCATCTGGGTCGCTACAGTTTCCAAGAAAAACATGTAGATTTATTCGTAAGAAAAGATCGGCAAATACGAGTTTGCATAAGCAAAGTGAAAGGTGTTCAATTATACGTCTAAGAGCCTGAATTTGAATCGAACACTCTTTTTCAAAAAATTGATAGAAAAAGTTTCTAATTCTGAACGTAACTAGTATTACGATTCAAGTAGCTGTATCTGAAAAACGAGTTACACTCGCGAAACTTAACATGCGTGTAAAACACACGCGTGTATTGATCATCCTATTACTTGATGCCCTTAAAGTGACTTCTCTGGCGCCATCTGTAGAGATTTCCCGGAATGTACAAATATCTAAGAGAGCTCCAGCGTTCACCCAACATTTGTACCGAGACTCACACCCTTGCGTTCGGCGAATCAAACATATTTAAATTTATGCGCAACGCGATTATTTTTCGTCCAAGAAAAAGCTACGTTCTCGAAATACCCGATATCACACAAAACCGTTCGCGGGCTATTGAAAATAGAAAAGTAACTTTAACGCTATAAAAAAAAATCGAAATTTCATTATCAGCGTGTTCCTTTTTTAAGTTAGATGAATTAAAGAAAGTCCTACCTTTTGCTTAGTTTTTCACAGGGCAAAAGGTCAAATAATTCTAACGACGATGTTTCCACTATCTTTCTCCATTCAAACAAATTTCGTGCAACTTGGGTTTTTAATTTCTTGGAAATCGCACCTATCCCACAGAGTTAAGTAACATTAATAATCGTCACCATCATTACGTAACCCTACCTTTGAAACAATAGTAACAACCCCCGGGCGCCCCTTTACAGAAACATGACTTTGCGTGTCCGACTCATTAAAATGTCAGTATCATAGAATACCGGTGTTACCGCGTAGAAAGGGCTCGACGTACAGTTTATGGGAATTATCGACAATGATGCGCAGACAATAAAGCGAAGTCTACCGGAAACGCTCCCATAATACCCCACACGCTTGCCCGTGAACAAACCCCTACGATTCACGCTCGCAACTACCCCTTGACGGACAATTGACGAGTCCAACGAATTAAATATGAATAAGCGGAGCGCCGTGCGACCAACTGATTCTCATGGCTCGGCTGTCTATTACTAGACACATTATATCGCACTTGTGGGATCGATTAACCGGGGATCGACTCGATAAAATCGGGATCCTTGTAAGTATGTTTGTTTGCGTATTACGGGTGGAACAAGTGGTGTTTTAATATATTACTAAAATAGAGATGTTAATAGACAATAGATATGGAAATATTTCTCGGTAGTATTCTGATAAGATACGAATCGATACATTATTTAACAGTAGTTGAACGTGACAATCGATTGAAGTTCATCGGAAAGAAGCGATCTCTATACTGAATTATTAATGACATTCTTAAACTTTCGTTTAAACGTAGCTCGGTGTTTAATGATTGACTGAATAACTGTTGGAAATTGTAATTGCGCATAATAGCCCTCGTTTATCTTGGTGTTCGTAATATATACACGGATAATACGGATGTGTAACACGATAAAATTTGATTCCGACGAAATTGGAATGCAATCGAATCAACGGACATGAAAGTTAACGAATTAATGGCCATTTTTTCGGCCCGCTATTCACCCCGGGTATTCAAATATTCAATTACATCTGAAAAACCGGGAATCACATTGGAATGGTCGATTAGCTGTCTTGAGATTACAGCGGGAGTAACCGGAATAAAGGTTGTGTCTCCTTGCTTTCTTCCTTCCTTTCTTCGACGACGGGGGAACTCCCGACGGCGGCTCTCAGGAACACGGCTAGCCACGCTTAATTCCAGCTAATTAATAAACTTTTACCATCTCCGTGTTTGTACCCATTCCCGCTACCCTTCAAACCCTCTTCCAGGGAGCGTTCGAATTCATCTCCTAACCAGTTCGTCTCAAAGGGTGGCTTTACTGTTCGTTCACTCGCGGCCCCTCCTACCGTCCTCCTCTCTTTCTCTCTCTCTCTCTCTCTCTCTTCCTCTCTCTTAACTTTACCCTTCCGAGAGCGAGTTTAACCGGCTTCAAAGACAGCGTACAATCATCCGCCTTCCGCTATACCAAGTTCAAAGACCGGATTTTCCGTCGTTTCCCTCGTTCCCGGCTTCCTTTTTTTTTACTTCTTTTCTTTTCTCTTTTTTTTTCCTCCCGCGAACGGAACACCACGGTATCTCGGAACCGAGCGCGTTTACGAAAGAATACCTAGCTTCCATATTTATGAGGAGTATAACCGAAGAAATTATTGATTATCGATTTGAAATAAGCATTAACCCTGCACGGTTTTGTGTTCGCGGTACTTGGACTATAAATAAAAGAAAAGAAAACCTTACACTGTATCTTACAACGAAAAACGCTTCACCCTAATATTTCACAAATTTCTATGAATTTCAAAGATGACAAAAGACCCTCAACCACGAATAAAACGAAATTTAAAAAAAAACTGTTCAACGATGATCGGACGAAACCCTCACCCAAACCGACATAGTTTCCGATATTGTAATTATTAGTTTCCTGGGGGTAGAGGGAACAAAAAAAAATAATTTCGGACAGTATTGGCTTGCCAGATCCAATGGGGCTCGGTCGTAAAGTCGCGCGCCGTGTTATTTGTACCAAGCGAGTGCACTTGCCGTGTGTGTAAATCACGTCTCTGAAGTCAGGTTTATTAGCGACGCGGCGACTGGCAATGTTTGCTCGGCAATAGAACGACAAGGAAAGATGGGGAGGAGGTGGTGGCTGGAGGTGGCGGAGACACCGGCTCAAAGATCTCTTGCTGAAAATACTTGCGCGCACCGCCCTGTAATAACTGTCGCATTGTGTGTCGGCCGAAATTATGCCCCAATAAAGGTTTTACGGGGCCGCCCGACTAGAAGATAATATAACGTACCGACTCTTGTTTTCTTAATTACGTCGTGGACCAACAGAACACCGTAATAATGCTCTTCGATCTCTGTACGCGACACGGAAAAATCTTCGCAACACCGCTTGCACCGGCGGACGGACTTTGATCGAACAATTTTTGAATATTCAAATTAAACTCTTTTGAAATAGCAGCTCGATTTTTGGTTGTTTTTTTTTTCGTCGTTCTCTCTCTCTTTTTTTTATTTCCGCGAAACACGTTTTCCGACTGTGTTATCGGCTTTTGTCTACTACCATCGAATCTATTGAAACGAATATATAGTATTCTCCTTTTAAAATATCTGCAAAACAATAGTTCAATAAATATCGAACAAACAACATCCATGAAGTGCTAAAATAAATTTTTATAAATATTTCTTTTTGGTCCGCGGTATATTTTATTTTAACCGCACATTATTTTGAGTTTATATAATTATTATTTATAATGATAAAATATAATGATAAAAATATCTTTTAATATCCATACTACGTCGAAAAAGTAAATTTGGATGGTCAGCAAGATTTTATTAGTTTTTAATGAGATCGTTAGTTATTCGAACATCGTGGTCGTTACACGTGCTCGGAGGTTCGCGATGTCCATCGTGTCCGGCTTCCGGTCACGTGGCAATTTTTCGGAAATAGAGGGTCAAATAAGAGGCTTGCCCTCGTTTATCAGAGGGCCGCGTGGCAACGACGTGTAATTACGCGTCACCTTACGTTACACGTTACTTGCATTACATTTGCCTCGTATGTGCAAACACGTCCCCGGGACATTAATTAGAGCCCCTCACAAAGAATTTATTTGGCTCTTCGTGTCGCACATAAAACACTTACGACGGAATCTTTCAACTTTCCCACGGAAAGGGAGATTCGTCCACCGTTCGTTTCATTTACTCCGGTCAAATATAATTTCGTCGTGCGACCGGTGTCGTTTTTTACCGTAATATAATTCGATAGCAAAAAAAAAAAGAAAGAAAAAAAAAGAAATAACGGAAGAACGTGTCCGTAACCCCATCGTACTAACATTCTATTCCTATATGTTTCCGCGCGTTTCATTTCGAAACGCGAGTTACGCGACGTTCATCATTTTCCTAATTTATCTCGTTTAATCTCGACAGTTGTCCGTAATAATTCAAAACTTCATTTTCCGTTCGCCGCGAATGGTCGCGGGGTACATTTTCCATCCGGGCAACCTCATTCCCGTGACGTACGAATATGTTTTATGTATATGTATACGTACCTACATACATACATGTATACGTTATAAGTCTCGTATCTTTACCACCGCCTCGAAAATTTCCGCGGTGGAATTTTTTAACGCTGTCCGTTACCAGTCCGATGCATTATTCAATCCTCATTCCGAAAATTGCGATAATTAGCCGGAACACTTTCGCGGGAGCCAAGAGTGACCGAGTAAGAATGTTTAAACTGAACACGGGGAGTGAAAAGTGAAGAGGCACTTGGTTGCTCGACGGTGTCGCTTTAAATCGACACACGGATACCTACATATATCTAACGAACAACTAGGTATATTTGCCAGACATAAACGGAATGGCGCGGAGTACCATGGGGTTGCGGCCGGATATCTATGCTACGCGACTACCCTGTAATAATAGGCACTCGCTCAAATATTTCCCAGTTAAATATTTGATCTCGTTTTTATACCATTTATTAAAAGCCACAAGTGAAACGCGCGCGCACGCGCCCCAACCGAAATCCACCGCCGCCGCCGCTGCTGAATCGTTCGCCGGCTGACGACGTGCATACGAATCTCCAGATAAACCGGGACCTATTTAGAATTTAGATTAGCCACGCGACCTGGACGTTCGGATGTACTTGGCCCGGTTCTCGTTACGAGGATCTTGCCCGGGTGACTGGGTTTTCTGGGTAGAAAAAAATGCCCGATAGATACTAGACAATGAATGTATGTGTCATAGTTTGATTTGGATAAAGTATGACGAGATACCGTATGTCTAGTTTCAAGGTGAAAGGGCGAAACAAATCGGACTATGTTATGTTGGAATCTATTTTTTACTGAATTTTGACAACGTTATTTAGGATATAAGATCACTTTTCATTCTCGATTTTTAGTATGTTATTAAAGGGAATTGAAAAAAGTTTTTTTTTCCATGTGTTTACGGAGGTGTCTAATTTTCCATGTACGACATCGGTCTGTAATAGATTGTTCGAGTGTTTAGATAATCACGCGAGTTGTACAAGAACCATCAGGCATTTCGAGTCTATCTAAATTAAGATAGTGCTCTACAATCAACAAGTAGATAAGTGTCACGGTAGTCGGTCGATACACCGACTTATTTGGTCAATAAATATAGTATTAGCTCGTAGTAAGTCGTAACGTAACATGGATTTCGATTATGTTTGATTTTTTCAACTGAAATAAGAAACGGTAGCCAACTGGCTTCTTGTCGATCGCAGCTACGTATATTTGCATAGTATCACAATTAAATACCTACACATACAAACCGTAGATTACCTACAGCAGAAATATATCAATCCGATCACTCAAACCTTCACCTCATAAAATTTGTTTACCCTACCTAATAATATAAATATTTCCACCCAACAACCTCTATCAACTTATCACAATTTCCTTGCTTTTAATCCAGCATGCTACTTCGACCTCTCGCATACACCCACGGTTGTATCTTATGTGTACCATCCGCGATAAGGACTCGGGAAATCCTGCGAATCCAACTCGATCTCATCCGTGCCACCCCCGTGTGTGTTTCTTCTATGTACATACATACATACACGCACACATACATAGAAGAGCGGGTATGAGAAAACCGCGAGGCCAACCAACCATCCGTTCTCCTTTCGTCTTTTTCAAAGCGCCGCGGAGTGATTCCTCGATAAGTGACCTCGGCGTATTACCTAGATTACCATCGACGATGGTAACTCCCTGGCATCCAGGCTCGACGGTCGGAGTTGGTCAATATATTCGTGGTAGCGAGGAAAGGGGGGTGGGTGAGAGGGCTCGCAAGGGGCTGCAGGGTGTACGGAACGATCGCAACGGAGGAAGCAGGGAGCAGGAAGTGGTGTAGGAGGTAAAGGAGGAGAAACAGGAGAGAGATGGGTTGTACGATCGAGGGGGAGTGGCGCAAACATTTGCCTGCCGCCCGGTAAATTAAAAGCACACAGAGAGGAGAGAATAGAAACGAGAGGAGAGTGAGTAAGTGAATGAACGAACGAGTGAGGGACGGGATCGTAGGTGGCCATCGCTTTCTCTTCTACCTTTTTTTTTTCCTTTCTACCCCCGTTCCGTCGTCACCTACGTCCGACCGATCCCGAAAGATCGGTAACGTTTTATCAAACCTGCACCGTCGTTACACCGTGTGCCACCTGTGCGTTACAAACAGTCGAATCGCGTGGAGATATTCTTGCAACGTGTACGGTTACATGGTTGATAAATGTTTTTTTCTTTTTTTTCTCGTCGGTGGCAATTACGCGGATGCGGTTGGTTTTGTATTTGTAATTGGAAATCTTTAATTAAAGTATGAATGGGAATTTTATACGAGTCCACGGTTGAATGTTTGAAATACAAAAATACGCCGCGTGTTTAGTTTTCTGGATAGAAAAGATTTTTCTTTTTTTTTTGGAGGGTTTTTTTTTTATTGTTTACCGGAGCCCGCCGTGGAAATTGCGGCAAAACGCTTTCGAAAACAAAAACCGCAACAAACAGCGGCGCGGAAAAAATGACTTTTTAATTCGCCGTTTCGTTACACGTAAACGTGATAAACAATGCCCCTTACAATTTCAACGACCTCTGTAATTGGGGAAGTCGATCGTTCCGCGGAGTTATTTGATCGAACAAAGCCACATAAAGGATTCATGGACCTGTTCGCGGCACAATAAGATATTTCGGTATCGTTCTTCGTACGTTCACAGCTGTTTCTAACTTCTTTGAGTCGTATTCATTGAGGAGTATGACGTAATAAATACGTACGCCTTGAGATAAAACAAATATAAAGTTTTCCGATCAATATCTCTTTCGTCACACTTACAATAAAATCCCAAAATCCCCCACTCATTCGTTACGAGACTGCGATGATGGAAAATTCTTCGAGACGGAAAGTTATCGAGAGCTACCACTACTGATACATCACTATTCGGACTGTCAGTTTTCCTATTCGTGTGCTTTGCGTTGTCGCGTGTTTGTCGTATCAGACCGCACGGTAAGCAAAATCAAATTAGTGTCACACAGCACGTGCGACCAGTAACTTAACAAAGCGGAAAGTTACCGAGAACTATCCACCTACATATAAAACTGCTAGTTCCTCGCAAGAAAGAGTAATAGATTAGTGTACACCCTAATTGGTTCCGCTCGTTACACCAAGCTTCCGATATGTCTTTGGATATCTGGTTTCCCGCGAGGTATGTTAACAAAGTGAATTATTCAGAGTACTGATTGTACTCCGATTTTGCTAATATCACACCATTCATCGGTACGTGCTTATACTCCAACGATCTTACTATATCTAACACTATTAGTGAACATCAGATAAATATCCTAGAGTCCAGTAGAATACTATAAAACGTGTGTCAATGATTTGATAATTATACAGGTGTCCCTATGCTTGTTAAAACAGTTCCATAAATATCTCATCGATATAAATGATCATCTTTGCTTCCACCTAACAAGGTAAGAGTACATAGGCGTGTGAAAATCAAGTTTTCAGGTCTTATCGCGCGTCATTGCCTCCCCCGGCTTCGTTTTGTCTCTCAATCGGTCCCTTTTATGATTCGTTTGGCTCCCTTCGCGACTCACCCAACCCCTCCCCCCGCCTCTCGTCCACCCGTCAAACGTTCGCTTGGATATGCATGTCGTTTGCGGCGAAGGGATGGTACGGGATGGTAGTGCGAGCCTCTCTGTGTTGACAGGTAAATATTTGTCGCGGCATACACCACCACCGTCAACCACCGTCAACCGCCGTCAACCGCTTCTGCCGCCGTCTCCACGTTCGCGTTCTCCGAACAGCGGGGCTCGTCCTCCTCTAACCACCTCTGGCAACGCCACCAGCACTTCCTTTTCCTCGTTTTCACGCGAACACCGCGAAGGGACGTGGTATCGGTGACTCATTGAAAAAAAATGGAGAAAAAAAAATTCGGCGAGTCGTAACGAGATCGTTGAGATACATTTTATGGATCGTTCTTGGAGATTCGACAGTTTATAGGATATAGGTTGTCCTTTATAGGATAGGGTGAGCACGAGTGATTAGTATACCGGGGTTCGTTTGATCTTTCGATACTGCAACGGAAATCTGAATTGCAAATTGTACTGGGAGATTTTGGGTAAAAAATCGCCCCGCGAGAATTTTGCTGCGTCGTAGATCACGATAGAACTAGAATCGAGGGAATGACGATAGTTCGCGTGAAAATGAATATGATAATAAGATCATTCGTTAATATTAATTTAATCTACGTACGTAAAGTGTCTGTAATCATAGTATACGTATTAAGTACATCGGAGTCACTTATGCGATTATCATCATCGTTATTTCAACAAGACTGTTTGATAAGAGGGTAAGCATTAAAACAAGGGTTGCTTAGACGAGGGTCGGTACACCCTGTTAAGTACGCGTAATAAATACATCAGCAATTATATTTGCCGGTGAATTATCGTGGACTTTCAACATTCGCAAAGAAAAAAATGATTTTTCACAAAGATACAGATTTATCCACCAATTTCTGGCGTTAATTAGAAATCCTATGGATTTGACAATAGAAGTTGAGTAGTAGATAGCATCCCCTGTCATCGTATGGGCAACGAGAAACCAGGATACGCTCTAAACCGGGAAAAAGGAATCAGAGTGAGTGGAACGGAATGCAATTGAGTCTTTGTTGCGCTTTTACCTGGAAGCCGACTAGGCCCGGCAGTGTCTGCTCGTGTTTGTCCCGCGCAAACTTTGTTTTTACAAATAGAACCACATGTTCCTCCGTTCACCCTCTAACCCACTACCCATTCTCTTTTGCCCCCCACCTTCTCGTATCCTCCATGCCACAACGTTTCCTCGTTCTCTCTCTTTTACTTTTACACTTGCCTTTTCACTCTTCTTCTAAATCCACACCCCTGCGCATACACGCGACAGGTGGTAAACTATAACAAAAAGGCAACTTCATTCAAACGGTTTGCGTTGAATTCGCTTTGCACTTTGGATTTCTTCGTGAAGATATATACCTCGCGTCTCTCGTGTCACCCTTTCGGGGGGGGGGGTGTATTTCGAATTGTCTTTGGAAAAGATAGAACGTGGTATCCCCAAGTGGAACATTGAATATGTTTTGGATTAATAATAATTATCAGGTCAACTCCGATGTGTTGGAGATGAGATAGTTAGTGTATGTTAATTTGAAATATATGTATATTAAAGAATATTTGCTGAATCAAGTGAAATGAAATTGTTTTGATAATCAAAAGTTATGTGTCTTCGAAGTAGGCTTTCAATAAAGTGGTGTTGAAGATCGATTCGAAAAGATAATAAAAGAATAGTTTCGCAGCGAAAGCATCGTGCTTGACGGTGAGAAACTGTAGAAGAAATCAGCGTAAGTTACACATCTGGAAAGTGACTGTGACAGAGTGCAGCTGCTTCGGAAACTATGTATGTACCAATATTTAGAGATGCGTGTTGCTGCAACAGTTATTGAATATGTAACCGCATACTAATTATGATTTCGAATGCTACGTATGTATTACTACAAAATATGCATCATAGTATTTTCAATTGCTGTGTCGTTAAATATTTGTGTCGAATGCAATATTAACTAACCAAATATAAATGACCTATATATTAAACATACATTATATCTATAAATTAACGATAAGTCAGCATATTTTATTGACAAACCAAAAGCAAAGCTATCAACGGATGAACGTACGCTTCCACGTAGAAATAGAAAAAGTCACAGATTCGTAACATTCGAATTAAGTCGAATTAATACACGATCAAAATCTCGCGAACAATGTTCTACACCGTAATAGAGGAGATTCGAAACCACGTATTTTCCACATGAACGTTAAATCAGGTTTTCAAGGGGTTACCGTGACTCTGTGAACGGCTTTCTGTTCGAAACAGAAGGGACTGTGAATTTGGCCGAACCACGAAAGTTGTACCACCTGATTCGAGAGAAGGTAGGAGATGTATACTAATTGAAGGGCCGGTTAGAAGCAACACGGTAGCGAGTCTCCTGATTAACACCTTCGTCGGACCACACACAGTCTTAGTTTCAAGAATTTCAGATTCTATTTTTATATACTAAGTAAGAGAGATGAATCCGATACACGTGTGTACACAGAATAACGATATGCCGTTTCCTCGGCACACAATCAAAAAACTCAACCTATCGCCACTTTGTAATCGCAATTGTTCGTTTTTAACACCGTTTTACCCCTGCAAATTAATTTCAATAATATTATCGATCTAAGGTAGAAAGTAATTTTCTATGTTCAAAAGACTTACGGAAACAAATACGATACAGAGTCGTTGTTGACGTCGTTTAAATACTTGGAAAGTTTATAATATTTTCTATACGATCAGCGATATCCCGGTGAAAATACATTGCTATTCGAGTCAACAGGAATGCCAAAAACGTTTGAAATTTGTTCAGGGAACCTGCGAGCTACGTAAAAGTGCTGGAGGGCTCTGCGAAAACATCAACAGGAGAAGGAGGATAGGAAAAAAGCGACTACTTTCGGAAGTTCATGAAAGTTCGTTTACACAACTCTTTCCCGTACTGTGATGCATTATGCTCTCGAGACGGACTGACCTGAAATCTTCGGCCTCTGCCGCTCTTCACGAAGGAAGAGCACCGCGACTCGTCATTCCGGTGTACTTTCTACGGATTTGTCTGATATACTATGTGTCCCGAAAATACTAAATATACCCGTTACTCCTATCTACTGGGGGGAGGGGGTGAAGTTTTCTACTCGAGTCTACAGTTTTAACCGTATACGATTTACCCGAAGGCAATTCCTCGTCACGGTATGGACACGAACTTAAGTTAATATCGAAGTTCGAAATGATATGATCCTTATACAATAAAAATGACGAACGCCAATCTTATCCCAATTCCACTCGAATCGACTATTCAATTCTCTCAATCCGGAATACATACTTTCTAACGTAACAGTCACCTCGAATAAGCTACTCGCAACGAAGAAAGATCAAAATCTCGTCGTTATGTAAATAAATAAAAACAAAACTTCCCTCCCAAACAAAATATTGCCACGGAGTACCGTACCTAACTTTATCATTGTATAGCCCGCGGTATAGTCACTCTTATACATAGTGTCAGGGTATGTTTATGCGCGCGCGAATCCATGAGAAATAAATAAAAATAACACAAAAAGAGGATAATACAAAAATGATTCGCGATTGTATGCAACGTACGAGACGTAATATATTTCAGCGGCGTACCACGCAGACTCGTTCGACGGATAGAAAATACGCGTCTCATACCCGGTGTCATTTTCTACCCGGTATGCTGTCCGACCGACTACTTCGTCCGATGGAGTACTTCGTCCGCGCGCGACTCCTAAGGGTACTCGAGGCCAAGTTGAGAGAGACCCCTCTACATGGGTGGTCCATTCTTCTTACGCATGCATTATATAAGTTCAGTAAAGTTCACACTAAGGATACCGGGCCAGGAGCTGTCCAGAAGCTATCCGATGGAATTCGATAATTATATCCTGAACTATTCTCCCACGCTACTGTCGTTTAAATGTCACGCAACGGCGTATAGTGTAGAGAGTTTTCTTTTTTTTTTTATTTTTATATTACACGGATGAGCGTGCGTTATGGTGATATGGAACATTGACAAGGTATTCCTGGACGAGAAAATTATATACATCGGGATGCAACAATGACTGTTCGCTTGTGGTAGTAGAATGTTTATTATCGGTTTGTGTATGTGGTAAAGACGATTTGAGATATGATGGTATCTTGGTGAAATTATGATAGCGGAGTGCTAAGGTCTTTTATGATGAAATTAGAATGAAAGTGTTTACTTTGAAGGGTCTTACAGACCGGTGCATCATCTGGGATTAGGTCCTGAATTCTTAAACGAGTAGTTTATATCCGATTTTGATGAACTAGGGATCTTTTTAAAGATAAAGAACGAACGGACATGTATTCCATATTGGTATTGTAATTTTGAAAATAACAAGTACTAATGAGAAAAAGTATCCACCCTTGATAAAGCGGATTGTTAGCGAATCCTAAATGCATATGCAGTGCAAGTAGACCAATCTTTCGGTTAAAAGGGATATAAGGGATATCCTTCACCACCTTTAAGGGGCAGCAAAGGGCAATATGCTCGATTCATCATAGCGTGTCCTACTCCGTTCCCAAGCGCACGGTATACATGGACTCTATAAGATGTGGAATACAACAGGAGTGGAGAAACGTTGCCTGTATTCTGCAGATAAGAACGGACCCTATATTCTCGTAACAACGGCACCACCCTTCCATACGATCAGATTCTTTCCAGGCTCAATTACGTAACAGATATTTGCGTGGTCACGGGACGATTACAATCCCTTAGGAGAATTCAGCTTAGGAATGAAATAAATAAAGATAAACCGACTATGCGTTGCGATGCAATTACCGTGCTAATATGTAAACACATTAACATATTGCCAGCCACAGTGGGGTAACAACAGAAAACTTTGAGGTGCAACTTCAAATTAGTATGCCACTAGGTTCACGACCTATTTTCAATTGTGTTTAAACAGTGGTATAAGAAATACCGTCAAATTGTACAGTTTTATCAATGCAACGAATTTTATAAAACGAAAGTTAAACTGTGTAACTCTCCGTTTAACAAAAATATATGCAACATTTACTGTTATAGACGTACACGTTAATAATATGCAGACGAATCAATCGAATGTGTGAAAGGCTGGTGAAAACGTTGAACATTTCTAACAGTGACACAGCATGTGGCAATGCAGTTATATTTAGTGTTAGAAAATGTTACATACGTTCGACGTTAAATACGTGAGAAATTTATCTATCCTAGCTATCAGAAAGCAAACTGTAAAATGTTTAATTACATACGCAAATGTATTGAGCAAAATATAAAAATTTGTCGCTGCTTTCATTTTTTATTGTATGATATGAGGTAAATGTATTATATGAGACTTCGATATCATTTCCTTGCTCATATTAACCACCTCGTTGCAAATAACTTGCTATGCAACCTCGTGGTAACATTTGGTAGCTTTCAATCAATGACATATGCCTTTCACGATGTATTAAATAAAAAGAAATAAATAAAAATCGGGCAATTAGAGATGTCTTTTCATGTCGTCAGTTCCTAGATCTCTATTGCAATTTAACAATATCTTGCCTACGGCTTTAGATTGTTCAATTACCATTTTAGAGTCACTCCCTACGTTACTGTACTCGGTAAGGATCTAGGATGAATTTAGGCGCAGACGGGATATTGGACAGAAAACTGAATTACCGACACGTTCGGTATGTCGACGTGCAAGGAATTGACATCATCGATACTTTATCAATAAAGTAGGTGACTATGTGTCGGTTTTTTCAAAAAGCCCGCCAACACCTTTATGAATTGACTATTGCGATTATTAACACTAAAGCTACCGAGACCGGTCAAATGACCGGTTTCAAACTTTTTATTAAAATGCCTGCATGCAGCATTATAGCTTTCAACCTTAATTTCTTTAATCAACATATGGATCATATAGCTCTTTATGCCAAATTAACTATTACGTGAAATTAATTATAAAGGTTATCATTTTTACGGATTCGATAAGAATATGTACATAAACTGTATTACATGTGACAAATGAGATATATGTATGTTCTGTATGTTCAGATCTACAAGTTTCTGCGAAGAGCAGACTTACCTTATGAATGGACTGCTGGGCTACAGCACTGCGGACGAGATGTAGTTGAAAATTGAAAGTTGTAGTAAAACACAAGTTATATACCTATTTTAACCCACTCTTCCTATTCGTAATGCTGATTTTGAAAATCAGTGAAAAATCACAACTCCGTTCCACCTCCTATGACGTCAAGTATTCTGGTTGCAGTCACAATTTTTGCCAAATTTGAGAAAACATTCAATTTTTCGGAATTTTAAACGTTACTACTAGAAGAAGATGATAACATAGGAGATGGTACGATATTTCTGCTGTGATATAAATCTCTTAAAAACCACTTAATATTTTAAAAAGTTGCACTACACGAATTCTCGTACTTTATACTTGGCACGAAATAACGGTCTACTAATTCGAGAATTCGATTCGATATATCGCAATGAAACGTGTTATTGCGATACTGGTTACTTTCTGGTTACAGTAGCGATAACTTCGTATGTCGAGAGTTAGAGGTTGAAAACAGTTTGCACGTTAGCGATGTCGACTACGGCAAAAACTGTTTTCGCATTGTGTTGTACGGTGTCAGGCGGCATAGTGGCTTACGTGCATTACAAGCAAGAATACGATAGGTACTTAAATAATTTTTGACCCGGGATTAGGTTATGTATGTAGCGTCCACGAGTAGAGTACCGCGGACAAATGTACCGCATCGTGTAACACGGATTAAACATCGACTAACTGAATAACGCGGTAACAACGGTCGTCTTCTAAATTCAGTGAACATAGAAATATAAACTATTGTTGCAATACATGTATCCGAAAAATATAGTACGCTACATATACTTTCGTCCGGATATTAATTCACCGTCACACGATGCAAATTTGCATGCAAGACCACGTTTGAAAAGCAATTCTTTTCCGCCATTCTTTCAGGGAACAACTTCACTTAGGTGTAATTCGTGATATCGAACGGCAGCAGCGCCGAAAAGCAGAGAATTTACACATGTTGAACCAACAAAGAGAGTTGACTAAAAAATTGCGGGAACAAGAAAATAGTGAAAGAGAACTAGTTAACGCTAATTAACGCTCGCTCTTCCTGTAACATTCGAGCGTCGTCTAGTCTTCATACAAATAGGATATAAGAAATTGAAAATAGGAGCAGGAAGTTTGGGCTACATCTACCGCGGTAGTGTTATTGTTTACTACATCTGTTGTGCTGTTACTTCATTGTCCGTTTTATTCGCCGTTCAGCGTGACTTAATATACAAACAAAAGTTAAAAGTCACGGGCTCCATGAATATCATGGCTACTGATGAGCCAACAGATCAACCAGGTAAGTGTTGTGATTTATACATTATATAAAGACACTTGTTTCATTAAATTAACATAGTTTCAAATGGTTTACGATTGCACATGCTGAATTAACAAAGATATTATTGTTTAGTACATTATAAATCCTATCTACAGATTTGACGTGTGTAGAAGAGAGTCTTATGAGTTTCGAAAAGCTGGATCGTGCATCGCCAGACCTATGGCCTGAACAAAGTGAGTCCATTATGTAGTATTATATAGTTTGCTTTGTATTAATCTGATAATCTGTCATATATGTTAGCGAATGTTGAAGTTCCAGGTGTTAATGAGTTTGTTGCTCAGAATTCACCACAAGCTGAACCATCCTCTTGGGCAGCAGGCCTTACACCAGATGATATTAATCAATTACATCGTAAGTGAATAATTGCAGGTTGCCTTTGTATGATATTAAAGCCTGTATTGCAATTTCATTACAGAATTAGGGAATTTAACAGTGACCGGTCTTATATCGGAAGTAAAGAAATTACACGACATGGCTTATCAGTTGGGATTAGAAGAAGCAAAAGAGATGACACGTGGAAAATATTTGAACATTTTTAAGCACAAATAACATTATTAAAAATTGAAAAATTATATGTAAGTTATTGAATTTCATATATGTGCCTTAGTGAGTGCACACATGCAATGTATTAACTGAATATTGAATTAACAGTTTTCTAGAATCCACTGTGCATATCTTTGCACATCAATGAAGGCAGATGGGTAATTCATACGCGAATCACAGCTGGAACCGTACGATAAAATTCCTACCTAAGGATATGTAAAATATGGTGGTTACTACTTTGTACATGAAATGTAAATCAATTGAATTTTCTTGTAAATATATAAATAGTTATTAACTTACTAGATAATATGTGTCACTATATTTAACCAGCAGCGGACTTCCACTATATCCCGAACAGGGAATATCATCTCCTATCACACACAATTCGACTGATAATCCCTGATTGTAGTATTGTGAACATTGTTGTAAGGATAGAACTTTCATTTTCAAAGCTTGTTGTCTTACTGTATTCACTGAAATAAGAATAGGAGGAATAGACAATATTCGTATATCGGAATATTCGTTTTTCTTATATAAATATACATCCAATTTATACCTCTGTCACGGGCCAGTTTACCCCATCCAACAAGGACACAATTGTTCCCTACGTTAACATATTTATCTTTTGGCAGAATGCATATTGGTTGAACAGTTACTAAATGGAGTAAAACATCAAAAAGTATATATTACATTTCAGTAAATGGTTACTTCGATACGAGTTCTTTATTAAAACTTTCAATCACCTGAAAATAGTATAGGTGTCTCTAAATGTAGGAGTGCTACGTTATTTGCGAAATTCTCGGGTTTGTAGTATGGGTGTTTTATAACGCACGATATGTTGTAGCGCTGTGTTCTATGGCCACAAAATAAAGAATTGCAATCCGGGTCTGTTTGCATATCGAACTCGCCGACGAGAATGGAATTCCTTGTAAAATATAAAACCCAATTATCGTCTCGTTCTAAAGACTTAGTAGAATCACAATTCATACGTACAATTTATAACTCTCGGACGTTGCGAGGGCACAACTTGCAGTCGTTAGTACGGTTTGATCGTTTAATATTACACCGTTGCAAGAATACTTTGTTTCTCCCGTGACACCTATGGTAAAGTACATAATGAGACTATAGCGTCACCGTAAAAGTGCACTTTATAACTTGTATTGTATATGTAAGCACAGGATTACTTATAAAACCAATCCTTGCAACGAAAGGATACGATCCTACAGTTTCTATGTTGCTTCGAACAAGACTCTTTCCGCATTGACGTAACGAGCTGGGATTTGGAAAACTAACACTATGTTGTTCGGTATACATCGGATCCACAGAATTTCCATCGGCATCGCAGCAAACCTTTGCTTTTATCCCATCGTAGCCACAGATAGCTTGGCGAAATCTGTATTCATACGCAGGTATAGAAACTATCATTATTAATCGCGGCTAATTGAAGACTGGAAAATTATTTTCTTCTAATGAGAGCATGACGTTTTGAGGAGTTCATTCGCCTACCTATGAATCGGCAGTAGATTTTGCTCCATTAAATTTGAAATACTCGGACAGTACTCGATGAAAGTACATTTTTTATCACTCGCACAGAACGGCGCATTGAAATGCGTTTCACTTCCGAAATGCGTCAGTTGTCCGCGAATTTGCACGGTGAAAACGGTGCATACGAACGTTAACAAAAGGAACATTTTCCTCTGATCCACTAACACCGCTTAAAACTTGCATTGAACTGATGTCCCAGTTAGAATCCTGCCTCGCGACAATATGATCTGCCATAGATAATTTTGTTTCGGTTACCTTGGCTCTAGCATTATTCGTTCTTCCGCCGGAACTCTCATTGTCACGCAAAAAGTAAACACCATTAATTTGCAAATACTTGCACAGAATGTATTTCTACGCAGCTTTTTCAAGTCTATGATATCAGTCGTTGTCTATCTCCTATTGCTAGTCTACAAAAAGATACTTTTTTTTCTTGTAAAACGTATTTATTATGTGTACCTTACAAAACACACTTTACTGTGTATAAGTACAAAAATAGAAAGAATCCATAGCGAATATTGTTTCAGCAGCTTCCGGCGTGAGAAGTGAGAACTGATTTTTTGCCAGGAACAATATTTCTTCAGAATCGAATTAACATTCTATGGGAGACAAACGAAGTCACACCTAAAATGATACAGATATACGAGTATGTAACTCCAAAGTTACACAACGTCATAGAGTGCATCGAGAATTAATAATTTATTGTAAAAGTCTCGATTACACGGAACTAAACCCAGCAGTTCGTGTGTCTTTTTTCATTAGCTTGAATGGCGGCTTCGACGATTCCGCTACTCCTTATAAAATCAACAGCCACGATATTGGCGGAGTATTGCCAAATAGTGCTGTACCAGTTTGTCACGTTGATATTAACGCTATACGCCATGTCACGAAGACTGCCTAATCGATTCAGAATTACGTCCAGCGTATTCGGTGTTAATTCAGCCATCGCTGATCTCGGCGTGACTCTATTGATCCTGTATTAAATACAATTGAATGTCTTAGATACCATAAAGGTTCCAGTTGATACACCAATACTATACAAATCTGTTACCCGCTATTTTTTTCAACTTTGTTCAAATAGTTGTACAAGTCTTGCAGATTCCGGACATCTCCCCATTGATGTACCACCGACGGCCACACGCTCGAGTGTTGAGCAACAATTTTTGCATTATCATACCCGATTATCAATCTCTGTCCCGAGGACCAAATATCGTTCATCGTGCTAATCCATCCGTAAATATTCGGCAGGAAATAACCCTCGAATTCCTTTTCCAGGTACGATACCAGTTCCTCGTGTGCAGATGAGTTTCTGCTGAAACCTACGAAAAACATACCACTCAATCACGATATCTACCGATAGATTAGTATCGCGAAGAAATGACAAAGAATTACCAACGGGAAATCTATGTATGTCGAATATTACGATCTCTTCGGTATTGTCGAGGAACGTTTTCACCTGATCTATAACAGTTTTCAAGGGTACCGACCGATAAATTCCATGATTCGCCCACCAAACTTCACTCGACAAAGGATAACGGCCTATCCTTATGTCCAGGAACCGTGCCCCATGTATAAGTTGACTCAGGATATCGATATCCTGGAATTTTATCAATCATTTATATCACTGTAAATTCTTTTGTGATACGTATAACAGGAAACCGTATGTTTACCTGTGTTACGGCATGCCTTTCAATTAAGTTCTCTGTGCTAGGTCTGTTATTCACACTATACGCCGCGGAATTATGCGTCCCAGGCAAAAACGCTCTACTCATTCTCATTGGTCCTAAGATATTTCTCCTCTCGGACATCCAAGTCGGCTGTGTTCGCAGGCAGTTCGTTTCTTGTATAACATTGTCCCTCAGCCAGGCAACGTGATACTCTGAGAAATGAGAAAGCGTGGCATAAAATCATATTATTGTAATCGCTACTATCGCGTTACGTACTCAGACATTGTTTCGCGAACGTCAGATTCGAACTTGGTATAAAGTCTGCCTGAATCCCAGTATTCTCTATGCCACTCGAATCGCTAAGCGTGATGGTATAGATCGGTTGTACATTCGCCGCAGGTTTTTCCGCGTAGAGCGCAATTGTATCACCCACTTGAAAACTCACGTGGTTCCAATATATCTCGATTTCATGGATCCTTGATCGCGTGATTATCGGCGAAATAAGTATACCGATACGAGATTGCCCTATGATATTGAAACAAAGACGTCGTGTGTTAATCAACATACTTTACATTGGCAGACGTCGATTTATAAAACTACTGGTTATGAACATCGATTAAAATTTTAATAGAAAAAACTTACAGTGTTCCGGAGATGAGATACAAAGCCTCGACGTTGGAGTACAGTCAATCGTCAATAACACTGAGATGAATGTTAATACTGTTATATACCAACCCATGATTCTCTTATAATACAGAGAAAAAAAAAGTAGAACGTAGTACAAGTTGTAATATATTACGACAACATTACTTTTCTTATACCGTCTCGTTATCTACTTCGATCTGAAACAGTGATTGTTTTAAATATGCTTAACAATGATCAACTTCACACATGTCCTTCTAGATGTTACAATATTTTAATTTCGATTATGGCGAGATAAGGTCCACCATTGGATTTCCAATCTCGGTTCCCAATCATTCAATACAGCTATTGTTGCTCTTTTGTTTCAATAAACATGACGAAAGAGTCGTAGCTCGCATGCTAATTAAAATCTGTTGCCGTGGATTGTATTAATACGTACCTGTCTCGAAACGATATCATCTATCTTGCCGCGTTGTGCGGTTTGCGTGCGCTATTATCCGTCGACAAACGTGTACTGATTGACAACGCGCAGTACAGATATCATTCAAAATCGCAATGCTACGCTTCGCGAATTTCGAAATACAAAATCGCTGGCCTTCCGGACGTAGATAAAATTACGCAAAACGTTCACGTGTACACGGACACGCGGTCGGACGAAAATTTGGCAGATAGAGTTTCCCACGTGGCGGTAAAATGTAAAAAGAAGTTTTTTCATACGTCGTTGCCACTGTTCGTTGCGATAGAATCGTCAGAAAATCATATACGATAAATCGAAACGATTCAATCAGCTGCACGAGGTATCTGATCCCGGGGAACTAATTGAAACGTTGACAATTTTCCACGCACGAGAGTAATGGGAAATTGAAAGGAATCGTGAAGCAGCACGTGGATTATATAACGGATAAATACGATGTAATCTTACCGCAAAATCTTCGCGTTTTGGAAACAAACGTTAAATCTGTGAATGGTAACGCCGGGATTCCCAATGCCCATCGAACTTTCGATTAACCGTTCTCCCAATAATCGGTCAGCAGCGAAGTAGGATAAACAGAGAAGGGATTAGACGGCGAATGGGTGAAACAGAACGAGAAAGACAAACAGGAATGCGTATTTCAACGTTTTTGAACCTGTCACGCGATGCGTGAAACTATATGTATGCAGCGCGGTTTTGCACCGACAGTACTTTCGTTATCCTGAAACAAAACTGTTAAACACACCTGTCAATACATTTCCACCTTGAAGTGTCATATGACACGTGCGTTTTATTTCAGCTAATCTACCTGCAATTTGGAAAATATCCGTCATGCGTGACCGATGATAAATTTTATTCTTTATTGCCGTAGAGAAGGCTATTACTGTTCATGGACGTTTATATTTGCTCCCAATGGTCTTCTGGAAAGAATCTTCTTTATGTGTGTCAGTGTTTCGCAAACTTTAGCCACGAGGAAATATTTAAGAAGTATCGATCTTAAACACACGCATAATCTGAGCATCTGATTTTCAAATATCTCCGAACTTGTCACAACAATTTAAAACAATTCCCAGTTGATATTAAGTTTGATAATTTTTCACGGAACACTTATTCACTTGAAAATATTGTTTGAAAAACGGTGCGGTAATCAATAAAAGTGAAAAAACTGTAGTTTACATAATTACAGGTGGGTTTTGTTCGTCAAGCTCCGCTAAGTTATGAATGAGCTAACTGTAAAAAACGTAAATAATGTTACTCAGATTTAATTGCGAATGCTTTTTGCGTTCCGAAAATAATGGGAACTCCGTGAAACCGACAACGATTACATACTAATTGCCTAATCACTATCCCGCTGTTGTAGCAGCAACGAAAAAGTCAAATCGCGACTATCAAACCGTAGCACGTTTTACAATACTCGAGCGATCGCGATCCGCGTCTTATAAGAAGTCAATCTTATCGTTTATACCGCTATTTTTACAACGATCTTACTTCCCGTGAAGTATATGTACGTCAAACGTAATTGCGAATTAGACGGCCTTCACTCCGCAACGAATAAACGTACTGATTAATCATACTAAATCGCGAATTGAAGCCTTATACGCACCGCAAATCAGGAAAAAGGAAAACCGAGCGAACTTAGAGCACTTGCATTGCCCTTGATTTGTGGGAATAAATACGTAAACCGAATAATATAATTTGTATTCAAACAGTAACTACCTGAAACGAGGCAAGTGGATTCCTGAAGGTAAATCAGACTGTTGAATGTTTTTAGAGCTGGTAAATTCTATGATTTCTAATATTACATCAGTTTATGGTAACATTATAAAATAACATACTTTAAAAGAATTGTAACTGTTCCACCTTTAAAATATCATTGCGATAGGGAAATTCGATTGAAAGGAACGTAGAGGAGGATGCGAATCGTAATCATAAAACTGAGATCATGGGTTTTAGAGTTATCATCCTTTATTACAAAACTGAGAAAAAAAAACTTTGCGAGAGTAACAAACTTTTGGCTTATGTGACTAGTTGTAATACTCAGCGGCAATAGTAAATTAGTGCAATGTATGTATGTACATTTGTGTAATTCGGTGCGGTGAATTCAGTGAAGGCAGAGATGAGGGATCGAAGAAACAAAACGTGATGTCAAGTAACGTGACATTTGAGATCGCAGGAATACAAAACCGGAAATACATAAATTCGATGAGCGATGAAATCTGAATGGAAAGCTTGAAATCCACCTATAATTAATTAAGCGATGAACTTCGTGGACGTTGAAATTGAATTCGATGGATATGTTCGATATCCAATATACTATTAATTCGTTTACATGTAAACAGTCGCACGTATTATTGTTGTAAGAACATAAAATAAAAAGAACAAAAATTCTCGCGTGAATAAAACTCTTCAGTGTCCCTGTCTCTTCTCAACTCCGCCGATTCTTCGAATAGTATACTAATTACTACGACGTATCTTACAGAATGTTAATGTGTTACACGTGCGTGTGCAATATCGCCGTGAAAAGGATCGGCTAGTGAAGATTTTCATTACCAACACTCTCGTACTTTCGTTTTCCACGCATTCACAATTATCATATGTCGAAATACTTATGTTCACACATACGCTTTTTAGTCAGGGTAAATGATAACTTATGGGTTAGAGATAAAGTCGTACCACCGTCATCTTCTGATTTATTCGCGGGTTGGTCACGCGTTCAAAAAGATCGATCTCTTTTTCGCGTTTTGCTTGAAAAAATAAAATATCGTTTTACTGCACAATTGATGAATTTACTGTTCGTGTTATCACACAAAGAAACGTTTCTCTTCGCTGCCCATCGAATTTTATTTTCCCATGAGAGTGTTATTATATTAAATACATAGCTGTGTTATAGATAAAAATTGCGAATACTTCTACTATCCAGTACCGTGATGTATCTCAAACCGGTAGATATGTTGTGTACGCTTGTCAAAGTCACCGAAACAGACGAATTGTTCTTTATATTATTATAATATTCATCGAATAATAATTACCGATGGGCAATGCAATTCCGGCGACAGATATTTGGAACGGACAACGGTGGTTGACTGTACATAAATACTAAACTAATTTACTATTCATAGTCTCTGTCTTGGAAGACACGGTATGGCAGGATTTTTTTTGATTAGGAATAACGTTTCTTAGGGGAAGGTATGAATTTTGGTTAACCTTTGTGTTTTCCGATCTCGGCTATGCGTTCCTGGACGTAGTAACATGTTTTACGCGAAAAGAATATCCCTGAGCACAAAAACCTCACCGATTATCCGTCATTTTTTCAACTTCGCATAGACGACGTTTTTCAATATCAATTGAAATGTATGTGTACGGTTTGAAATAAATAAGTGTGTTTTTTTCGTCTCCTAGCAAAGTTCTGACGGATAATCGGCCAACACATAGTTAGTAGCATAATAGGAAATGTAGCGAAAAACCAGTAAGTTCACTTACAAGGATAAATATCATCCACCCATTCGGGACAATGAATAGTTTACATGCGGGATGTGCTCGAGGATAATGTCTTTAACGAACTAATTAATACTTCAGTGAAAAGTACTCGGTTCTTTATGTTTTTTTTTTTAAATAAGTATGATGCCTTACGCGTGACTCGACCAATATCCCAAATGAGTATTAATGAAAATGGATGTTGTGAAGTGAAAACACCAAGCATTCGTACACGCTGAAATCTTAGAAATTAATGCAAAAAAAAATGTGCGACTAAAAACGCTTTGCGATGCATGAGTCTATGAGATTCCTTTTTTCTTGCATAACATAGTTATTCGCCGACTTCAAGCAAAGAAAACGAAAGTCGTGTTTCCCGAACGATGGTTTCGTAAAACTACATTTTTCTTGATTTTTCATTGCTTAAAGCGTTCGCGTATAATGTTCCAGAGTCATATGTATCATTTTCTGAAATGTCACACCACAACTCTTGTTCCGCGTTCTTAATATTTAAAAGAAAAAAAAACGATCTTGTATTCAAGGAATACGTGGATATAATTAATTACAAATAGAGTCCGATGAAAGTTTAAAGAAACTTAAGTTACTCAACAATTGAATAAACGTATCGAATAATAATTAAGGACCCGCGAATACCCGTACTTCGACTGTACATGATTCTAACACATCGGAATCATTAATTACGCGTTATACATAACGTTATAATGAGTGACGTGAATATGATACATAAGTTTCTTATTAATACTTAGGGTAACGATCATATAAAATATAAGATTATGTGTCTCAAGTATCTGTACATTAAGAATTTAAACTTCAAGTTTTATAAATTATTTAGACGATTGTGTGCGAGTCGAAAAAGAGAACTTTCATTGTGGATGCGATCAAAGTGTGCTCTTTTCAACTCGAAATTAACGCTAACACTTTCTTTATGAATTATTTGCCGCGAGTAACTATTTTAGTGCCAACATTTCTTACCTATGTTTCGGTAATTTTGCGTAATCCAGGAAATTCTTGCTTAGTGTCATTTCGCATGTTTAGTAATAAATAAAATAATGCAAAGGAAATATAATGTCATCGTAATTTTGCGTTATCTTTGAATTTCGTCCGAATAACTTCGTTTCTCGATATTGCATTCTTTAAAATGTCATTTCTTCATCGTTCGCGTTCGAAAGAAAAATTCTGTACGATACCTGGATTACACAACATTTCGTGAAACATATGCGACAATTATAAATAATCGTGTCCACGGACGTATTGAAAGTATTTTACTTATACATTATAAAACACCCTAGAGCCGCAAAAATATAAATCGTACTTAACAATTGCAAATTCGTGTCAGAGGTCGTTAAATCGCCAAATCCATTGAACGGAAAAAAAATAGACGAAACGAAGTAATATATACCTAATTTTAAAACTAAGTCTTCAGTGTCAGTCCATTGAAATTCTGCTGCACGTATCATCACGCGTCGTTGTGCATATAAGCACCCCCTCCCCCCCTTATATAATTAGTACCGTAACTAGAACGATTACCGATGGAATTGACTTGTACCAAACTATGTAATGTAAATTTCTCCTTAACAATCAATTAACATGCCTAAGCACCGTTTCCAGAAGAGAACATTACAGAAACATTTAAATACATGTACAATGAAAAATACTGTCGTAGCTGATGTGAATATAATTAGGGCGATGACGATGAAGTGAATGATACGATCAAAATTTAAAAAAAAAAGTAATAATTTCAACAAAATCATTAACATCGCGCGAGGAATGAAATTGGACAAACTGTAATGATGTTATTTAGTAACGAATAACCTGGTCAGTTCGTTTTTTTGCTTTTTTCTTTTTTTAAATAAATAATTACCAATTAACATCAACTTAACGCAAACTTTACCGGGATAGGGCATATTGAGCTTATACTAGACTAATCAACGAGTTTAATTACTTACGCAACTAAGGTGCTGTACAAGTGACGCGTAGCTAAATGACTACGTTTGACAGTTGCAGACATTGCGAATTTTCAATAAATATTAATTACGTTATAGTTTACAGTAATATCCTACGAAACAAAATAGTAGAGGGATTAGAATTTCTCCAAGTAGTTACTCGACGATGTAATAATTTAAAGTTGGTTACGTGCCATTATAAATTCTACGGAATATATACACGATGATTAATACATATATTAGTGTATCATGATTGGACCACTTAATGTTTATGATTAACGAACGAATTGTATACATAGATTTATGTATATATATATATATTTATATACGCTGTTAATTCTTATGAGGTTTAAATTAAAGGTTTAATGACTTAGTGATCGAGGAAATGCCTTCTAGTTACGGCACTGTGAATATATTAAACTAAAACTTTCCGTTCGCGCGCGCCTCGTCGTGAAAATACATACTTTCCGGTTTATTTTATTTTTTAATGTACAAGAAACGCATGTGAATTGATTTCCTGCCTTCAGGCACTAGGTGACAACAATAAATACTAATCGATTACCCAGGTAAAACGTACGTTTCTGTCGCTCATTTTTCTATTTGTCCGACATCTTGCTTTCTGTATATTTAATAATTATTTATCTAATATCGACGAGCTATCGTATCTCTCTCTCTTTCCCCTCCCTTTTCCGTACCATATTATTATTTGTATTACCATTTTAAAAAAGTTTACGTTCACCGTCTGAGCTTTTGTATTTACACAATTTATCCTATTATTGCAACAATCAAAAATATTATTATTCTTTTTTTTCCAAGCTCTTACGGCAGATATTTTAATGCCCATTAGAATATTTTGTTTTAAAAATAACTGATTTTAAAAGTGTTTCTTTCTTATTCTGTGTACTTTTGCACGCTCAATTTCGCTTTTATATCTTACTTACAATTGTTAGACGTTCGTAGATACGGGACATTTAAAAAGTTTAGTCGTTTATCGTCTCGGTTCAAGTATCCTAATTATTAACACTTATTAATGCTTCAGATATTGTATATTGGTAAACTGCAACATTGGATCGCCGTCGTCCAATTTAAATTTATGTAATATTGGTCTATTCTCCAATGCCGATATTTAATTATTATTTTCTTTTGCAATTCTGGGCAAACAGTTTTTCAATACCATTTCACCTGGGTATGCATCGTCTCGTTATTAATAATTACTAACATTATTAATTATACAATATATGTACAGTGTGTGCGATAGTAAACATTCCAAGGACTTCTTCAAACATTTTTTATAATACACGATGTCACTTATTGGAGATTGCAGAACGTTTTAGAAATATCGTATATGTCATTAGACTATGATTATACGTTAAAGGATTACGTAAAATAATGCTCTCAAGACGAGCTCTTAGATTTTTCTTCACTCACAAATTTGTGCGTTACCATATTATTAAAGTCGCTTATTGAACGAAGAGAGTGAGTTAAATGATTTCGCTAAGGTAGCAGTATCTCCATCCACGTGATGCAATCAAGCATTTATTTCATCTACCATAAATTTCTTATTTTAATCGAACTCTCTAAACGGAGATTACTTAATAACGCTCTGCAATTCCCGATAACTCAAGACGTATAAATTTGTACCCCAACAATTTGGAGATTAATAATTCACTCACTCTGACACTGTGTCGGAAGATCGAATATTCTCATACAAAAGAACGAGATTACTTTCTTGTATAATCGTACCGTCTTAGAATACTTGATACCTATTTAATAGAATCAGAATTGAAATATTACTCTTCCGTTCGTAAAGCATACCTTAACCCTCTTGCCGGATCACATTTACATATTAGTGATAACTATGTAGAACGTACAAATATTTACGATATCTCAAGTTGATTATACACGTTTTCATTGCTCGCGAGTACTGATTATTATTAAACAAGGAGATGAAATGTCTTCGAAAGATGTGTTAAGTATTGGTTCAGGTGAAGCAATTTTCATGCAGGATAGCTGGCAAATAAATATTAAAGAAATACAAAGACACAGGTTTACATGCGAGTATACACATGTATGTGTGTGTCGGTTATTTCAATAAGTTTGTTTTAATTTCAATAAGTTTTCGATAACTTATTGTTTTCGTAAGTAAATAAAAAATGTAAATTTCAGTCGAATTAAATGTTTACTTCTAATCAGACGGTTCGAGGATTAAATCCCGTGTTCGTTTGCAGAAGAATAAGACTTGTTCTGAAAACGAAATCCAAGAATGCTTCGAAAGAAAGGTTTTATCGTTTGGTAAAAAGGTTTCAGGTAATTCACGTGGATTTTGCCGGAGATCGATAAAACCTACCTTAAACTTTTGTCGTCTCGTTATCGTATTCCTAATTATTCCTTCAGGTCGATTGATCGATAATAAATACGGCCACCGAAAATACTTATCCAAATATTATTAAAATAAAATAGAGTTATTTCTGTTTTCTTAGATTCCCTTTGCTTATACGTTACTGCTTATTTACACTTATTGCTAAAAATTTGTTGGCATGCTTATTGCAAGTTTACCTACAAGATACCTGCACGAGGGAAACTGTGACTGTATGCGCGCTAAAAGAAGGTTCGTTCTTGAAAAATTCTCGTATGAAATGTTGCGCGTGTATTCTACTCGGTTTTTAGGATCTATTAAGACTTCCGCTAATGCTAGATATATTATGTACAAACTTCGAGGTCACGCCTCGTGCAAAGGGTATGCATGTAACAAGGAACTCTGGTATATGGATTCTTCCTCCAATCGTGTAAATTAACCCTTACCTCTCCTGTATTCATCTTTTTTTTTAAATATACTTAGCCAGACATTTCGGCTTGAGTCTATTGTTAAAGAAACGATATTTTGATAACCTTCACTGTGATACGATTATCGTTATATTAGACAGGACAAGTACTGACGAAGCGATTATCGTCTGAAAAGCTGTTCACGATTTGCGTTGTGTGTCAGTCGTAGAAAGAGAATGATGGACAGAATATTGTTAGATATGAATATGATTTTCGATTAGAACATGACTCAGTAAGGCGGAGGGTATTCAATTCGAGAGGTGAAGGTTAACAGCAATCGTTCCTCTAAAGCAATACTCTTTGAATCGAGTTCCACGTTAGAGTAACGATTGACAAACTTGTACTTACGATTCATAGAGGTTTTCAATGCAACGTTCTCTGTTCTTTGTAGAATGCTGTACGATTAAAATCTTTGTCCTTCGATATTTTATACTGTTTCCTAAGTTCTTAAAGTGTATTTTGAAATTTTGTTGAAATTTAAGAAGGATTCATAATTTTTTACTGAATAAAGTCCATACAAGTGCATTAAATGAAAGGTTTTCCCATAAATATCGGGAGACAAAGAGTTCACCATATTCTGCTATTCACTATAGTAGCAAGTGGTTCTATAATTACATAACTTCATATAATTAATCAGTTCTTTGTATAATATGAGGCTATAGTTAACGAACTGGGTGGCTGTCGAGCTAGTAATGTCTGAGAAATCGCTACTCTAAAAAGTATACCGCGCAAAAGGATGATAAGAAAGTAACCCTTTCAAGGAATGAAACAGTTCGTAAACTTGCATGGCGAAGGAGCTAAAAGCTTTTGGTTGCGCTTCAGGAAACGTTCTACGCGTGTGCCTGGAGAATCTGACGTGTCCAGGTACTTTTGGTTAGGTAAAAATGTTAATATGCTCCCGTACGATCTAATTATTCAATGACTTGGTTTTCGCTGAGTACAACGTACGCTCAGATACGACAGTGAATATTGTTAAATCGCTCTCGTCACCATCAAGATCCGATTTACCAACGAGTAACGATCGACGAGTATTCCCATATTTTTAACCATCAACTTGATAACGAACAGGCATCGAGAGATGCAAACATGATACACCTTAGCAATGAATTAGAAGAATTTATAATGTTTTTATTTCATTTGGTATCATTTTAGCATTTCTTTCACGTTTAATATTAAATATACGCCTGCCTGTTGCTGTCGTATTCTAGCAGGCAAAGTGAAAGAGACGGCAAACGTTATAAAGACTGCCAAGGCATTACCGATAGTAATCATATCGTTATCTCCCAAAAGTACCAACTATCGTCTATCGCACTCGTTGGACCACTCGTAACATTGCCCTGAGTATCGTTTGTACATTATATCTACAAATCTTTCGGTAGATTTTGTGGCTGAAGATTTTCAGAGAAGTTTAGTCGAAGGAACTAACTATGCTGACTAATCTCATCGATCGAGGGGTACGTCCTCCGTATTATTTACATTACCGAAATGTTGGAAACCGTTCTTGAAGATCCGTCCTCTGCTGGTGCCGGCCTTCGTCTGATCGAGAAGCGTCACGTTGTCCTCGAACTCCTTCACCCACCTTGCCGTCTCGTTGCCCCAATGGAACCTGATGGGCGCCGCGTGATGATAAGGTTTCTTAATACCTGAGTTACGACTCTCCACACCCTCCGCGGAGTGGTAGAATGATTTCTCGCAGAAATCTTGGCCCAGGAATGGTTCCAACTCAGTCACGATCTCCATGAACGTTGGTCGATCGTTGGGTCGCCATTTGAAACACTTTTCCATTATGTTATGGAGCTTTTCAGGACAACTACGTGGTATGTTAAGAGTACCCTTGTGTAAAACGTGACTGAAGACTTCTTCGTTCGAGAAACCTTGATAAGGAATTTCGGCGAGTGTTATAATCTCGTAGAGTACAACGCCGAACGACCAAACATCTGAGTCTGACGTGAATACTCCGTCAGAGAGATTTTCCGGTGCCATCCATCTGATTGGAAGTAGTCCTTTCTTTCTGATCTTGTAGTAATCAGTCTCATAAATGTCTCTCGCCATTCCGAAGTCGCCGATTTTACAAACTAAATCCTTCGACACCATGCAGTTCCTTGCAGCCAGGTCGCGATGCACGTATTTCTTTGATTCTAAATAAGCCATTCCATCAGCGATCTCCGCGGCCATTCGCATCATTCGACATGCGTCTGGTACAAAATGCGTGTCACGAATTCCACGCAAGTATGTTCTTAAATCACCGTTTTCCATAAGCTCCATGATAACGAACGGTGGATTTTCTATAGACACTACTCCCAGTAATCTGATAATATGATGATTGGAAAAATTTTTCATAACCGAGGCTTCGTTCAAGAATTCGTTTTTCTCCCTTTGACTGGCTGTCTTTGATATCGTTTTTATAGCCACCGGTGTAGTTTTATCGAAATAACCGCGATACACCATACCGAAGTTCCCTAAACCAAGTTCCTCGAGAATCTCCACGCTTTCCCTTGGTACTTCCCATTCATCGATAATATACTTTGTTTCAATGTAATCTGGATTTACACTAGCTATTAGTCTCTCCTGTTTCTTTTTCATCTGATGATTTCTGTAGAATAAATAGAGCACGACTAATAACACGGACAGTATACCCATAGTGATTAGTAGTATTGCGAAAATTGGATTGCTATCAGATAAACCTATAGAAAAATAGACTACATCCGAAAAAGCACCGTCTCCAGCCAACGACGTAGAGCGAATCCTTAGGCTGTATTTTCCTCGGCTCAGGTTCTTAAGAAAGAAATTATTGAACTTCTCTTTGTGTCCCGTGTGTGGTATGCACTCTTTAATCTTTTTCGCGTCTTTTACGTCTAGGTTCGTATATTCTATGGTATACGACACTGTAAGCGCATTTGGATCCTTTACCAAATCCCACGAGACTTCTACTATAGTATTATTGGTAACGTGAACTTTCACGTTATCGACGACGTCTGCGTCAATCCGTTTCTTCGTTCTGGTACTCGTATACTGTATGGATGAACACATATGCGAGTCGTCCACTTTAACGCCGCAAGCAGCTATTGTAATAATATATCGCATATAATGGCGCAAGTCTTTAAGGACGAACGAATAGTTTTGACCGCTGACACTATAGGTGAGCGTTCGATCGCTTATATGACTTTCGCCAATGTTAGAAAGATCAGTCTTAGACGTTTCTTTTTCCTCCGCTTGGGAGGAGGATAAATTATTAGCCAAATCGTAAAACTTATTATCCATAGAATTGTATCCGTTGAAGACACAATAATCCTTCCATCCAGGCGATATGTAACTAATAGTTGTATTCTTGTGGCAAAAGATCTCAAATTTCTTCGACGCAACGACCTGTGTATAAGTAGTCTTTGAACAACACGAAATGTTGTTTATAACCGGCGTTTTAACCGTGACTTCCTTCGATACCTCTTTGTTCTCGCTTTCTTTTTCTAAGGTATAGTTGCAGTAATTCCGCGACAAAAGTAGATCTTCTTTCTCGTGCGTGATCGTACTAGAGATCATATAGTAGCCTATAGGCCCATTAGGATATACCGGTGGGTCCCATTTCACTAATATTTCCGTATCGCTTACAGGAATCGAAACGACATTCATTGGTGGTGATGGTATTGCACTTCTCGTTCTGAAGAAGATTATTTCTGACTGACCGACCGGACTCGCGAAGAAGTTTTTGTTTCTGGCAATGAATGTCTTCACATAAGCCGCATACATCGTGTACGGCTTCAGATTGCTGATGTTTTTTGAGACCGTGGGACCGAACGTTGGAATATCAACGTCGAGTATTTGCCAGGTATTGTTGCCACAGGCGTTTGCCTCGTAGCTGATATTTCTATTTTCCGTTTCAATGTAATTCAAAAGATAGCTGAGCAGTTGTTGGCCTTCGGGTGGTTTATAGCTATCCCAGACTAAATCGGCGAAATCCGCGCCGGTTTCCTTCACGGTGATATTTATGTTGACTATATTACAAGCAACTTTCTCACCGTTCGATTCCGGCTGCACCTCGAGATCCGTGAAATTTAAAATGTTTACCATTCTGCCGAACTCCTCGATCTTTGAAAGGCAAAGCTTCGGATTGTAATGAAAAAACAATCTGCCGTTCAAGATTTTGATTTTCTGTGTGGGTGGAAAGAGACTGGAGAGATTTGGATTATCGAAAACGGCTAAACTAGCGTTGTTTATATCCAACTTTTCTCCCTTTATAACTTTCAGTCTTTTGAAGAAACTTAGTGATGTTATCGGAAAAGAATGTCTGATTTTCACGAATCCGGTGATTTCTTCTATCAAACCAAACGCATCGCTGAGTTCGTTCATTATATTCGGATTTCCATTTCTGATTTGGAACTCCAGAGTACCTTTCACCACCGTTACCCCTCGGAAACTTTGAGCATCCGAAATGTGACGTATAAGAGCACCATAACCAACTCTCCGACAATGATTCTCACAAACTCGACACGTGACTACCTGTGACATACAAATGCATACTTGTTACATTGCTGTCTGAAAGTCTGATACGAAATGCAAACGATAAACGTTTAATGCATCACGAATAAATCGTTTTGTCGGATGTACTTCACAATTAACACATTTACAGCCGCTGATGTAACATTGCGTCATTCTAAGATATATAGCTCATTGTCGCTGACGTAATATTATGTCATTTCAGATCTAATAGCCACTCAATAGTACACGAATTTCGGCTAAATCAATAAAATGTTTGTTACACAAACAGTTTTACTGGACGCAGTAGAATTGGTGGCTGTGAAAGTGTTAATTTGTCCAAAGTCAGTCTACGTACGTTATTCTCATCTAGTGCACTCTCATATCCGTCAGGACACTGTATGAGACAGGATCCATTAAATGGTCGCCAGCCTTTTCCATTGTCTAATATAGACACTCGTCGAGAGCGATTCATTTTCAAACATTCCTCTTTTGAGATGCATCGCCTCGAAAGATAAGCATATCTGCAACGAGATCATTTTATTCATAATTGATACGTTCCAATGAAATGAGAATAATTTTCACGTGTTTTATACTACTACTCACAAATGACTAGGACAATTTTCCACACATTTCCCGTCGTGTCGGTAATGTTTGCAGACGTAGCACTCGCTTTCTGAAGGACCGGAACACTCTCCGAGACATTGCTGATGACACTTTGGTTTCTCCATTCTTTGACAGTGCTGTGCAGTCCAGCAAAAACCATTGGAACAATGAGAACATCCTACAACGTAAAAAGAAAATTCAATACATTTGTAAAGGTATTTTCTCCAGCCATATTTACGATTCAGCATCGTTGAGAACTTATTCATTGAAAACTGTTAGTGTTTCCATGCAAACTATAGGTATATGTGCCAGACAATTTACGTAAATGCAATTTAATGACACCGTCTGTTTCGCTAAACGCCCTCAGAACATTCAGTGAAATCCAGGTGTTATTATCTTTTTCGCAGAAAAATGTGCTGTTTGAAGGGCTAAGTATACGTTTCTTGTATTTAACAAAAGTGCATGCGACGTGTCATAAATAAATTAAAAAGAAAGGAAGTGAATGGAAACACAATGGTGATACTAACTGCAACCGAATAGTAACAAAGAATGTGAAAAGAATTTTTTCAGAGAAAAGCGTTATTCAGGTTGAACAATAATAATAAAATGAATGCCTTACGGATGCTTAATTAGTTTCTATATCAGTATAAAAAAACCTTAAATTTATAAAATATTTGTATAAAATTCAAAATAAATTAATTATAATAAAAATGAAGTATGAATCAGCACCTATCACACATCTACACCTATTATGTATAACTTTTAATAACAAAAATGTATAACATAATCAATGTAATACGATTAGCCAGAATCTGGTTGTTATAGCATATATCTTAGCGTATTTATAATTTAGTACATTACGGAAAAAAAAGTCTGTACCCGGGCAAGAAGCTTCCACTCCATTATCTTTGATGACATTCTCTCCCACTGACACGATAAGGTCCCAATTCACAGTATTGGTGTAGCACAAAGCGGGATTCTTTTCGATACGCACACTACCTCTGGAGATTTCAGTCAGCTTCTTCAAACCGATCTGTGAAAAAAATTTTCGTCGTCCATTAGACGGCCACATTTACAGTCAAAGGTCGAACGGCTGGTTAATTCGATTGACTAATTAACGTCACTTGACCCATCGGTTAACTGGCTACGCCGAACAAATTGGAACGAAGCTCCGAACCGACCGTCTTGATTTGCCGTGGGAATGACCAGGGAAATTAACGTTTCGTGACGTAAATCGATCGGAGAATATTTACCGGAGAATTTGTCACGAACAGAATTTACATTACTTTGTTTTTCAAATGTGATCCTTTGCACTCGTATATTGAAACACAATGAGCAACAACAAACATTTTACGCCAGGGTATTGAGATAAACCGATATATAAAGGATAAAGTAATATTATCGATCGATTATCGAGATCTAACAAATCGTAATTAGAAGAACAATAAAATTCATTAGAATTAAAAAAAGAAACATAAAGTAATATTAAATATGTGTCTCACCTCCTGTAAACTTTGCATTTCGTACAGCATCAGCGCGTAATCGGTGAGAAGAATGTTTCCTCGTATCACTTCGAGGTTCGGAAAAAGATTGCTAAGACTTTTGAGGCTTTTCACACGGTACAATAGAAGATACCCAGTGATTTCTCTTAATTCCGGAAACTGCATGTTTTGAAAGTCTGTCTCCGTATTGTTCTCCATTAAGACGATTTGCAAAAAACCTTCTATCACACGGCAGTATCTGATTGTAGGGAGAGATGTAGCATTGTTCCGAATGTCGATACTTCGGCAAATACCGTCGCCGATTGTAATATTTTTAACTGGTCGTCCTTTCTCCCGTATGGCGTCGGTCGATTTCGTACTCGGTGCAGGCAGATTTGATAGCTGACTATTCTGCTGATTCAACTTTGTGTTGGATTCCATCGATCTGTGGCAGAAAGTTGTACACATTTTCAAAGATTTGTAGAAAAAGACTAGGAAACACAGTACTTTAAAAAAGCGAAATCCTATTTTCAATTACACTGAACGTGACCCTCTTTAGAAAGAATAAATGTTTCATTTGCTTTGAATATAATGGTATCTCTTTACACATATATTATAAAGTGTGTATAGAAAACAGTGCTACAAGCGAAAAAGATACGATTCCTCTCAAAAATATAGATCGAAAACGTAGAATGTAATTGCTTTCAATTTTAACTATAAAACTACATATTTCTATAAAATATTACTTCGCATTACATAGTCCCAAGAAAAAACTTCGTTCTACATCCTCGACTTACGTTTCCACAAGGAATCACATCCGTACCGCTTGTACCACGATTTCCGATACATCATTATACGTGTACAAATTGTAGATACATGATATATACCTGGAGGCATCAATCGCCCTGTTGGTTCTATAAGAGGCGAACCGATCGTAAAATTCCGAGTTATTGGAGGTGCTTCTCAAGTCTTGTCCGTGGTAAAATTCTTCCGTAATGCTTTCATCTCTAATCCTTTCCGTATAACTGGGCTGGTATTTACCCTTAGCGGATTTGTCCTTGTGATACGGTGTTGTCTTGGACCATCTAGTTTGCTGGCTGTGCGCCAGTCCCGCCGCAACGTAAAGAAATACGATCAGCAGCAACCACTTCGTCCTCATCTTCTTGTCTCATCGACACTGTCCTATTGACGAGGCTATCGTCAAACCTTCCTAAATTACCCCACCCTCCTTTTCTTCCACCTCCGCACACACTTCTCCCGATTAATCGGTCCGATCGATCGTCCTTCGAGCTACCGGAGTGTGTGTTCGAACTAGAAACTATGAACTACGAACAGGTCGCTCATGAACTCTCTCTCCTTTGATCTCAACGAGACGTTTCCCTCTCGTCGAAGATCTATCGATCCTCCCGCCGGTTTCTTACGGCACGTAGAGACGAGATTACGAAACGTGAATACTTTCGGTATGTTATTCTCATTTGGCCCGAGGAATAAAGATCGGTGACTTCAGGATGAAAAATTTTAAATAATTTTCTTTCTCCTTTCATTCGGGATAAAAAGGGGACGCGTCAACTTAGTAATCTGCTCTTTGACCCCGTTGGAAATCCTTATTCCCCTTTCATAGCTTGAGATTCCGGGGAAGCTGGAGACACTGCGAACTAAGAGAAGTTCGATCGCTTTGAGTAGCTACTCTTTGACACGTCGAGCAGTCTGAAGTTCTTTCTCTACTACTCTCTCTCTCTCTCTCTCTCTCTTTCTTTCTCGAGGAAAAAAACCCTTCGAGATGTTAAAACGAGACAGAGTGCCGATGGACAAATCTCTTTGTACCCATAGAACTCGTCCTTTCGGAAACCACGAAGACTCGACAGGCGTTTGATAAGGGACTCCGTCCACCAGATCTTGCTGCAACGGTTGCAGCCGGAAGAACACTTTACACATGTAAACCAACTTTTCTTTGTAATCCAGAGCTCTTCGTCGAATGATTTCGCCAGAGAGCGGATATCAAACTTCCCGATGAAAATCCGATCACGTCGCGTCCTTATTCGGAGGAACTTTTAGGTGAATAAGAAGAACTTCCCGGGCTTCATAGTTCCGCTGTTGTAACGTGCTCATCTGCAATCAATCCGAGAGTTTCCTTCGTTATGGAAATGTTAAACAAATTTCTCACGGAGTTCAAACACGTAGGTTCGTCGGTAATCACCATAATCGCCAGAGGCGTGGAACTAATAGCCCACTTAACTCATTTTATACCGATATATCCCGTTTATAAAACAACCAACTTTATTCTTATGTCAATGAAAAGGGTAATATTAATCCGAGTTTTCAAATACCAATCGATATCGTCCGATTTTTAGGAAATCTTTCAATCTACTTTATCGTATTTAATTAACGTATTTTTTTCTACGAAGAGATTAATGTCTTCGGTAGGAATATAATCGACAAGGTCCACTGCGTAAAAAATTACTAATAAAATTGGTTTACACTTAATGCGTGAACGGCAATTTTCCATTCCCCCGGACTAATTGCGCCGTTTACCAGCTGACATCACGATATGCAAACCACGCTGCGCGAATATCTCCCTTAATTTACTTTATATTTAGATAGCGATCGCAGGAAGCTTCTGCCTACCAATTAAAGACCAGAGACATGTTCGGAAACGACATAAAGATTACACCGTATTGTCGATATGCCAAATGGTAACCATTGCCATAACTTCCGAGACAGGTTTAAATATAATCGTACAAAGGTAATTAATGAATATGATTTTTTTTTTATAGATCCCCTATCAATGTTCTTAATTAACACACCCGTCTATGCTCTGCATTATTATCGTGTTAATCGATCTAAATTAATCCGTCAGTTAAAAAAACGACAGGACTTTATATTTATATTACAAAAGAAGAAGCGTGTGTTGGCGAGCGCAACGTTTGAGAACCACTGAGTCGATTGGAAAAATCCTTTCATTTTTTCAAAGGTCCCAACATTTTGTACGTAACGTTATTGCGCTACGACAAAAGAGGGATAAAGTGAACGAAAAATGTAAGGAATGTAAACGTGTCCGTGACGCGCGACGTACACGAACGGCAGCTGCGCTGGAACGGGTGCAAGGTGTGAGTGGGCCATCGCTGAGACAATGTAAAACCGTGATATCCACACGCGCGAAGTCGTGGGTATAAGGTAGTTTTATATATAAGAAGTAAAAATAGTATTTGTACGTGCTATAGCGCGAATAAACAAATTTTCAGCGAGAAACAAAGATATACACTTGTTTCAATAAAATATTGCCGTAAATAATTAATGTTTGATTCGAATTTTATTACTTTTTTGAAATGATATCTACGGAATTGGTATATTAGAGTAACAATTATCGTGCCAGAATATACATATATTCGACTATAATTAATATACAATATGAAAATAAACCAAACAAATTGCGGCGATCCGTAAAATTGGTAATTTATTGGATCGAATAAAACATGGAAGGTGATCGTATATTCCCATATTTTCCGGTTAGTCGCATTAACTTCTCCATCATTCTGCCCACTGAAATTCATCAATTATCTTCGGAATGTTCGTTTATTGAGTGATAATAGAGGAAATGAAACGACATATATTGGAAGCCAAAGAGACACTTAATAATAACCATTATATTTTACCGTCCACTTTAACAGCTTCATTTAATTATTTACCAGAAATACGGAAAAGGCATGGTGCTTAATCAATTATACTTTTAATATAGAGTTATATTACACCGATAAACAGAATGAAATATTTCCATTGATTTGCAGTTTATTGTATTATACTCGCGTAGCATTCCTGCTGAAGTTCCTGCTCCCTTTCAGGGCTAACGGAATTATGAATATATTTGAATATAATTGATATTAACAAATGTCAATAATTAATAATTCCCCGGTTTAATAATAGGAGTTTGATATCCACTTTATTAATGACACAAAAATCAATACTTCGAAAGTTCAATCCACTTGCTAACTTCAGCAAAATAACCTGATTCTCGACTCAAGAAATATTCCTGTTCTAATTGGATTATGTCTGTATCTTTACTATGTTATATCACTTTACATGCGTGGTATGTATTTCTCGGACCGAATTAAGCAACCATAAACGACATTCCAACCAACGGAGTTATTCTAAAGGTCGGTCGAAACTGGCGCAACAGGTCATTCTCGATTTTCTGAAATTTCTTGAAACAAACATTTTAAGGTACGATTTTTTGTCTACGTTTCACTGCTTGCGCCAAGTAAATATACCACTCTGTTGTACAGGTGGTCCCAAAGGGGGATGAAGTAAAATATCCTTTTACCAGTCAAATAGATTAACCGAATTTGATTTTCAGGTAAAATCCTTGAATATGGTGAATTTATTGTTAACTTATACCCAGACGTTAATGTTTGTTATTTTCACGTAACATAAATTGCGTATAGTCATTGAAAGAACAATTGCGCTATAAAGGGCTTTGTGATAAGTCTAATTAAAAAAATATCATTGTTCCGTCCTTAATGGATTACCAATCTCGTACATATACATTTCCAGCGTCGTCTAGACAAGCGCGCGCGTAGTGCAGCGTAACGTTTCAGATAAGCAAATTCTCTGTACGTTCGATTAAATCTCTAATCAATTCTCGTTCCCGTTGTTTACGTTGGCCGGCCGCAAAGTGGTAGTTTCGCGTAGGAAAAAGGTTTCGGAATGAAAACGGCCGAGTTGCCCCGATTCCGCCCATTCATAATTTCAAGCGATAACGATAACAAGCTGATAAGTAGGAGGACAGCCTCGTGCCTGGGATCTTCGTTCCTTATCGTTTAAAGCAGTCGTGAAATTCGAGCCGGCGCTTGTTAAACTTGTACGCAGGAAAAGCCTACTTACCGCGGACACGTTTTCGTAAATAAAGGCCCATCTATTTCTTTCGAGAAGATTTTACACACGCCGGTGTTCCGACCCGCGAGAGGCAAAATAAGGAAACCGAGACGCGATCGTAAATTGGAACGAGGAAAAAAAAAATACATACTGTACGAGGATCCGCGGAGTGTCGTCGTAAATCCGGAATTATACGGACAATTATTGTGCGTCTCACCGACTGGAGAGCTGATTTAAACGTGCGTTAAATATGTAAGACAGAGCTGGAGTATGTAATAAAAATAACATCGTGTTTTTCATGCCGAAATTCTGGCAAATCATGTGCTACAGGATTGATGTACACCGAGTCCGGGCGACGTTAGACGTCAATTATGTTGCCCGAAGGAAATCTATTATATCCCATAAAGAATTCAACTTTTCATACCGATCGAATATCTTAATACAAAATCCCACGTGATTGGTGGATTATCACTGAAATTTATATGCATTAATACATAAAAAAAAAAAACATACATAATACGATCCATTGCCTGGAGCGTACTCTTGCCTGTTCTTTATAGAAGTATGCCGCCGTTCGCGGCGAGTTATACGCAAGTGCAGTGTCGTAATTGTAATTACCATACCGCATAGCTGCATTTCCAAGTGGAAGACACGAACGGTCCTCTATTGTATGATTCATACTACGCAATTGAATTCCATGCTCCATTAAACATCTTCCTAAGTCGGCGAAAATTTTCGGATATCCGATTTCTCGCGTCTCGTGTGCATCGCGATTCGAAAACGAGCGGGTGGGGAAAAAAATAACGAACGAGCGAGAATATTATTCCGTTTGTGACGTAGCGGTACCGAAACGTCGCGAGGTCTCGAACACGTGACGAAACACCCTGGTGCGGGTAGTACCCGAGGCATCGTTTTCTCACGTAACACATTTCCGGTCTGCTATTGACACGACGATAAAAAATATTTACAGGTAGGTCGGTTCCGTGACGCGGCACCGATGTGGCACCGATTTTGCCATTCGACAACTTTCCATTGTTGCTCGTAGCAAGGATACGCGGGCTTAGCGGCTAGGCGAAGAAACGTATGAAAGAACGTCAACAGCTGACTCACGAACAAAGCGTTATGTTAAGCGAACCATAATTAGATGGATACGATTCCATGGCCTCGAACCGAAACTTTCCACTTTTCAAACGGTCGAGCGTCCTTCGAGACACCGTTTTCCAACTTCTATAATCAAGTTCCCGGGAATCGATTTCCACCGGGACGAGTGTGATTTTCAATTTTTTATTCGAATATGAATTACAGCTGTCGGGAACAGTCCATTCCGTTCTCCGTAATTCAATTCTTTCCTCGCTTTTAAATTTCAATTTACCACAACTTTATCGCGGGAAACGTTCGCTTGTGAGGAAAGAAGGAAAATTTTCGAAATGTTTCATCGCAACGACGAACCGTGATAAATAACGACGTGAGACTTGAAAAATATAGAGATAATATCGAAGTCGCATGGTTTTATTGAGTGTGAAAATAATGGTCACACTGCTATAAAACGCAAGTATCCGAACACCACGAATGTAACAGCGTATACGTAACAGAAATGGTTATCTCGTTACGATATAATTAATTTAGCCGTAATTACGTCTTAGCGCGATTACGTAATATACTATCAGAACCAATAATGTTGTTTATACAGAATATTACGCGCGAAAAGAAACTGCATCGGCCGAACAGAAACGTTTTTTTTTTTTATTTTAAAGCAAATCCAGGCATATTAGTTCCATGGTATCGATAACAAAAACGAGCAAATCGATCGGTTCGTTTGAAAGTTGGATATTTGCATTTTTCACGCACGTGTCGCGTCGAATTAATTCCGCTCTCCCTTAACCCTTTGGGAATATCAAATAAGACTTGTGACGCAAACGATTGACACTGTTGACCGCTGACGCAATGATGCAATTTTTGGGCTTGTCATTTGTCACATAATAACGCCGGTGATATAATTACCTAGATATCGTTCAAATGCAAACATTTATCATAACGTACATTCTACGCGCGGCAATTGCATTCTCGACAAAACAGAACCTTGAAAATTTATTTAAAAAACATTATTCAGTTCTCGTAAATATTATTTGAAATGATTACAGAAATTTCCTACTATTCCTCGAATTATCACAATAAATAACATTTGGTGTACCACGCAATTTCGATTACAACGAACGTACTACATACGTAGATAACCCATACCGTGTAAAGTACAGCAAGTTCGTTGTAGACACTTCCATATAAACATTTTGAGTATGCGGTGCATCTACATAACCGGAATGCTGATTTGAATGATCATCCATCGCACAATAGGTAGCCAGTTAAATGTTCGCACGAGGGGTTAACGACTTTGAAAATTGTCCATGGATGGTCCAGCGAGACATCGACACAGACATCGTCGGTCAGAAATACATACATACATATCGAGGATCGAGAATTCATAAATAAAGACAATCGATTTGTCGTCTATCTACGGTAAAAGCGATTCACACATAGAAGAAATTCGAGGCTAGTTAAATTTCTGCGCGTATCGATCGACGATCTATTTCAGGCTTCAGGGACGCGGGTGTACGATCGAGAGCAACCGTGAGAAAATATTTCCAGGAAGCCCTAAGACGTTGTAACTGCTGCCCACACGGCAGAGTTTTGCATTCGAAATTACGCCCGGAGACCGCCGCGCCGGTATTTACGTTTATCGTCGACCGACCACACGGCCGAAAACAAACGGTACGATAGCATAAACAAGAATGTAGGCCCGGAGACGGCGCTGCGATCCGTGTCATAAGAATTGGAGCGATTCGAATTAGATTGGCGGCTCTCCCGCGACGTCTTGCGACGCCCTGCGTCGGTGCAACTCGCGATAATTACGAACCTAGCATTTTTTCGGTTATTTTGCATATTCCGATATCACGACATTTTAACCGTTGGAAAAATTCAATGTGTACATCGATATCAGTCTTACCGATAAGGATAGAGAAAACTTCTATTTTTGTTTTTCTCTTAACGGCGATTCAAGCGAAACGTCAGAATCGCGTGCTATTTCTTTTTTTTTGTTACGTACTACGTCGACGTTGTGATAATTATCAAAGCAATGCGGGAGTATTTCGTTGGCAACGTGACACGATTACTTGACGAACATAAATCATACAAAGATAACGTTTGCATGAAATTTAGATCGCAACCAAAACACTTTTGTATAATATGACGTTCCGTATATTCGATATAGTATGGGTATTAGTACGGTGTCTGTTGACAGTCATAAGCGTTGTGTTTTTCATAAATCGATACGGCGAGTTACATAAACGTTACAACCTGCTATTAGAACATTCATTAAGAGCGCCTCCGCAGTTACCGTCTAGGTGGCCTTATTATTTTACATTCGTTATCACTGAGAATCGTTTTACACAAGACACCCTTAAGGGAACCGGATACTCCTTATTTTGATCCTGTGAAGTTTCAAATTTTTCGGTGCGGTTTTCTGAAATATCATCTTTATTTTTCTAACCAGACTTTAGTTTTTCTATTTAAGTATCTTTCTACGATTATTCCAAGATTATTCAACTAAATATATTTTAATTTCTAGATGTTTACCGATGAAGTACAAATACAATACGCATGAATGCAACATAAGTTTTAAATGATTCCTATAAAGATTCAGGTATTGCAAACATACCATCATGGTTTTGTTGCAACGTTCAGAATGAAATAGTGCGCGAACGTAATATTCCCTCTTATTTGCTTATTTACGTTCAACGACCGTTTTAACATATTCTACATCATTATCATATGCCGATTAAGAACCGTGAGGCGAGTCACGACATTTAAATAAAGGGGAACAAATAAAGATACGTCGGTTCTCGCGGGTGTTCGTAATTCATATTTTTAGTTGAAACTTGATTACGGTTTTAATGGAGATAACGCGAAACGATCGAGCAGTCACGGCAAAAAAGTCAATAGCAACGCGCTTTTTTGTATGTTTACAGTGTGAAATACCCGGCGGCAACCTTTCTCGAAAAGCGACGCGATGTTTGCTAAACAGACATGTCACCTATTTTATCCGGATTACGTAACTTTTCGCTTCCTCTTTCCCCGGGATTTCGGTCTTGTATTTTACAATTGTTGAGATTTCGCATAAACGATACAGCGATATGCAAACCGATCGCACTAACACTGTTATGTCTGTCTTTTCGTCGTTGTAAAATCGTGGGACCCAATACGAAACATTATAAACGTTATCTTTTAATTGATTTCGGAAGGATGCCGACTTTCATAGTTCCATTCCAGTTATTATAATTCATCTCATGGGGAAATAAAGATTCTCTTTTATGGCAAGTATAATTGTTTTTGCGATCTTTACGATCCATCTCTGGTATATTATGTTCGTTAAAATAGATAAAAAAAGTTCCATCTGACCGTTTTATGCGCGATACGTTTTTATAGACACACGGATGTTGTTATTTAGTATATTTCTGTTTGACAAAGTATGCCAGCGCATGTTAAATCATATTTCTTCAGCACTTGTGGCTGTAGAAGATTTCACGCGGGAAAAGTTGAAGCGTCAAGGAGATCGGCTACTAGAGTAGTCAAAGTTTTCAAAATTTTCAGATTTTACTCCGTAGAATAGCTTGCATGGTGTTTTTTATAAATTTGTATTATTCCATTCCGTAAACCATAAATTCTAGTTACATCTCGTATAAACCAATTTTACTTCAACAAATAAGCTCATTCTAACAAGTCGTAAAATATAAAAATTACAACTTTCAACAACGAGATCCGAAAATTAATAAATTGAACAATGGAATTGTTATTAAGTGGGTACAAACCACAATCACGAGATACAATTGAACGTTGAACGTACAAACGAACACAATAAAAATGTATAAACAACGAGCAATATCGGACGAGAATACGCGTGGAAAATCATATCTTTTTTTCTCTGTCGTGTTCGTCGACGAAAACATTTGACAAAACTGGGTCTTGCTCGCGTTCCGCGCAACATCCGTGTGTCGTGGTATACATTCGAATCACTTTTAGAATGTACTCGTAGTTTTGTGCGTAAATACTTACGTGCCTGGTAGATACGTGTGTATGCCTCCGACAAGCGTGTGTTCGATCTGTGATGTCGCGTCGATAACACAATCACTACTGGAACACCACAGTCGTGTCCCACATTACTCGATCATGTCGATAGTCCAAAAATCACTGCGTAAATAAAACAAGAACACTGAACATAGTAAACCGATCAAACGTGTATTTGATTAAAACACCAGACACAACATCGCACACACATACACATACACACAATCGCGCGCTGGCTCCCACCCTTTCGCCCATCATTTAATAGCAATGTTTTTACGATTCCTATAGAATTTTTGGTAAACCCTTTTTTTCTATATACAATTAAATTCTATCAAAAATGACCACGTGAATAAAACAAAAACACCGAAAATTATAAATCGACATAAACACCTTGAGTCTATCGTTCGATCGTAATTTTTTCAAAGTACCCGAAGAACATCGTAAACCTTTCTTTCCCTAAACAATTAGGTTCTATCGGTTACGATGTACGTATACATACAGCAAACAAAGGATTAATCGTGGATAGTGATTTCGCGTGTTTGCGAGATACGGCACATTGCGCAATATCTAACATGGACTCGTGTGTCGCAAAAAGCACACGATTACGTAGAAAGGGAGTACTCGGCGAAGGTTAAATCGCCGAGATATTCCGCCTATATCCGGACCACGCGCCGGAGGTTTACTTTATCCTACCTTCAAACAGGTTGTCGAGAGCACGCACTTCGCAACGAAATCAAATTATTTCGGAGGCATGCTTTCCCGTCCCGATTGCGACTCGTTACGATATTTCATTGTCGAATCGCGTATGGTTGAACGTAGATATATTCTTTTACGTCGCGTATTACCAACGTTTGTACGATTTTTAATTAAAAAAAAAAAAAAAGAAAAAATCGAAACATAACGAAAAAACTATTGGAAAGAAGCACAATCAGGGCACTGTATTGAGATATCCGTATGCGCTTCGCGTTCATACGATGCAAACACACACAGTTTCCCGGGTGTTGGTAAACACACGCGAATCGCGTCGATCGTACGAACGAACACAAGCCCGGAATTCCGAGATTTCTAAATAGTCTAGGCGTAAGTGCTTCTTAAACGAAGGAGAGAGAGAGAGCGAGAGAGAGAAAAAGTACCGGTCGCGAATACGCGAAAACATATAGGTTAACCGAGCGTAAATTTCATACGACTTCGCGTAATTGCAAAACTCACTCGATAAGAACGTGTCATAATATTATCAGTGACAGAGGAAGACGTGAAGAGCGTGATAGATACGATGCCTGAGAGAGGAGGGACCGACGAACGCCAAACGAACGGATATATATCTATAGTATTCGAATAGAAATAAAACGGTACGTGACATTTCTATATTAAAAAGGCAGAAAAAGGGGGAACACACCGGAGGAAGCGAGAGAGTCAGACATAGTATAAACCTGGGCGGAAGGGAATGAGAGAGAAAGGGCAAACATAGAATAGAAAGAGGGAAAACGAACGCCAGACAGTGAGAACAAGAAAGATAGCGAGAGAGTGAGAGAGCCGGCCGTGTCCCGTATTGCGTAGTAAGCGCTTGAATGGATTACGTCACGCGCCAGAGGCAGCAAGAGGGTAAAAGCGCCGCAACAGACGTCGTTCCTGGAAGGGCGCTTGTTTGTTGCATCGTCGCGGTGTTTTGCATCAAGGACTTCGGCCCCGGTCTTGGCCGTTTATTTTCCGGTCAACAACGGTGGTCTGCCCTTGCGAGGCGAAGACGAAGAAGAAGACGAAGAAGAAGCACGCACTACCGCCACCATGTGAAACTGTACACGCTCGTATGCGCAGCATCGTTTACCGTTTGCGCGTATACGTGTGACAGGATGCGTCTTTTTTCCATCGTTTCTCGTGCACCTTCGTCGCCGTGCCGAGGGAACGGAACGAAACGATCGATCGATCGCCAAGATACAGAAATTCTCGGGAGATAGCACACAGCCCCATTATCAGGGTAGAAAAGTTCATTAACTACAGAGACACCCCCTCCCGCGTCGTTCCCCACGTGTTTTCACGATCAAACAAGAGTCAGTCCGTCTTGTCTTGGCGTCTTTATTTTACCATCTTCCCTCTTGCTTTCTCTCTGTTTCTTTCCCTTGTGTTCTATCTTTTTCTCTCTTACCGTACGCTCTTTCTCTCTTTCTCACACTCGCACTCTCACTCACTCGCTCTTGTACCACATACATAGACACATAACACACAAACGCATTCTCACTTCACACTGTCGTCTCGAGTGTCCCTCTCGTCTCGTCTGGCCTACCAAGGATTCCTCGGTTGCTTCTTTCCTTCCTGTCTTCTTTCTTTCTTTCCCTCCTTCCTTCCTTCCTTCCTTCCTTCCTTTTCACCTTCCTTCCCGCCCCCTTGGTTCCTCAGTGTTCTTTTTTTTCACGTGAAAGCTCGTTGTGGGTCACATCGAAAAACTGGCACTGTTATCCACGTGGGTAAACGTGTCCTTTCAAAACACTACGGTTTTCACCATGACTGTACATTCCACCGCGCATAGCGTATTACTCTAGCGCTCGCGTGTAGTCCGTGGCCGTATTTCTCCTTAACGTGGGCTCGTTTAGCGATAAATTAACGTGCGAGAGGTTCGCGAGACCGTTTCAGAGGCGCGTCACTGGAACGGGCACCGACATCCCGACATCCCGACGAACGAATCAGCTGGTACTGATCGGATCATGATCAAGCGCTGACTTCGGCACGGGTCACGGACGTAGAAGCGTTGTGGAAACGTGCGGGGCCTCGTGTGTTTGCACGGGAATGGGAATCCGACGTACACGCCGCCGTCCGTGCGGAGCCCTTAACTAACGCCAGGGCCGTATCCGTCCATGGTCGGTGCCGACCTACCACGGGCCACGGCGCAGTAGCGGCATCTAATAACCGACAACGGTCGCGAACAGGATTAAGACGACCCTGATTAAAGATGCGGACAGGACCGAATGGTGGCGGCTTGGTTGATTTTCTTTGGCTAATTTTGTTCTTCAGATATTTACAGTGTGTCCTTGTTTCAAGTGATTTAATGTTTTTGGAAATGCTCGTTTTGATGTAAGTACGATTTGGACTAGATATTATACTTATTACGCGTCAATTTTGGGACGATCTTTCCATTCGTCTGTCGCGATTCATATTTTTGTTCAAAGTTTTTTTTTATAAATTGTGTATATGAATAATGTTTATAGAATATTTTTTGTTCCTTGATACGGTCTCTGGAATTATACTTTCAACATTTGGCGGGTAAAAATTGGGACACCCTGTATGTTCTACGTTTTACGGGAATGATAATCGGGTATTTTTCCATTATACTGCGTATTTTCGTACTTTGGGATTTTGTTGGACCCATCACAATGGAATCCTTTCTTTCACCGTTCGAAACAAATCTCTGTAATGGAAGGACAAACCGAAAAAGGGCCCGAAAAGTTTCCGTTCTCATGGGACAATGGAATCGTTCAGGTGTATACGTAGCTTCAAAGATTTACGTACTTAATACTAACGAACTCCTTAGCATTTGGATTATTTTTACAAAAATCACATACATCACGTTCGTTACATCTGCTTCCTATTTCAAAGGCAGATTATATTACAAACTCTATTCAGGCTTTGTTGTACCTGTCGGCATTTCTAGACATTAAGTCTGTCACCGTTTGTGAATGTTTAATGAGTGAGTCACTTCAATTCTAAAACCGTTAAAACAACTTTACCTCGTTAAGCGTGATTTCTGTGGACCAAGAGATTCGGGAAAGTTCTATCTTTGAAAGGATTAAATTAAACTATAATAATTAAGGTGTATATCCCTCGCGTCATATTTCTCAGGGTGGTTGTTTTAACCCCTATTGTTATGGTCTCGTTAGGGTTTAGTAGCCCAAGGAAGTTGAAGATATTCCATCCGGGGATTCAAATTCTTAAGCTATGGGTTCCGAGGAAGTTTGCACCGCTACTAACTGGCCGTAGTACAGTGTTAGTAATCGTTATTTAATTAGACAGCAGGCGACTATTGCGTCTCAAACTCTGTTCAACGTACTATTTTAAGACCGAAGTGGAATGCACGTAAAAATCTCATAATTTCGTCAACATATTCGTGTCAAATTATTCATACATTACGTCACTTTGTATTCACAATAATAACACTAAAAATATGTGTATTTCTATTTGTCATGAGAACGGGAACAAACGTTCAACTTCTATATTTGTTTGTTATAGAATTGCGATTGATAAATACTATGTTTGTAATATAATATCTGAACAGTGTTAACAATATCGTGTATTATGCTGGGAAAACTTTTTGATGAAATTCAGTAGGATCGATATAACTAAAATGTAACGTTAGAAAATGAAGGTCGAAATGATATTTTCTTAATACGGCACTGTGTGCACTCTTAGTCTTCCTTCTTTCCGAAGACTTCTCGTCTTACTCCTTTGGTTTCTCCTGTTTCTGTGTGTGAACGAACAGCTTTCATCTTTCCCCTGCCAAAGTGTTACAATATCACCGGCCAATCACCGTAGTTACCTATTACCTATGAACCTCATCAGTGCATTCATTTTCGTACTAGGGCACGGGGCTGGTTTTGACGTCCCGTAAGATATTCTAGAATATCCGCGGAATTGCGAGAGTACCGTTAAGGTTTGGTAAGACGATACTTTTTATTCGTTATGGCGAGTCAGGATCATAAATCGTGCTGTCTTAATAAATTTATTATTTCCACATGTTTCTGCGAATCCATATTGGGAGCAGAAACGATGCTCTCGTAGGATTTGTACATCCGATGTACTGGATGTAGCATTTTATCGACTTTTCAAATCTGTTGTATGCATCGCTGTTAAATTCTCCATCGCAGCTGTGTTCTACTTTATCGACAAGTGTTGAAACGTTATTGCGTGTCAATAACGAAGAATTTGCAGGTGGATAGATAACAAAATAGGTAGCGTCGGTAGATTATATCACCACAGACGAGAGATAGACATATTATCACTCCCATGCTTTTCTAAGTCGCTCTAAGTTGCGGAAATGACGAAGGAATTACGAATATCGCGAAAAATCGTCAAATTCAACCAGTTTTTTAGTCGGCATTCGCTCAATTTTTGAGATAGCCGTCTGAAACTTGTACCATTGTTTTAGTTGGGAAATTCTACGCCAGATCAATGTATAATAGTCGTACTTTTCGAAAATTTCATTTTTCGCAAAAATCTGAAGGGGGTAGGTCAGGATTTTTTGCGATTTTCGTAAAACGCTCGTCATTTCCGTAATTTTTGAGCTATCAAAATGATTCTTTCACTGTCTTATTCGGCTTCGGATTCCGCGTCCAAAACGCCCAGGATCATTTTAATAGCTCAAAAATTACGGAAATGGCGAGCGATTTACGAAAATCGCAAAAAATCCTGACCTACCCCCTTCAGATTTTTGCAAAAAATTAAATTTTCGAAAAGTACAACTATTATACATTGTTCTATCGTAGAATTTCCTAACTAAAACAATGGTACAAGTCTCAGGTCGCTATCTCAAAAATTGAGCGAATGCCGAACGAAAAACTGTCATAATTTGACGATTTTTCGCGATTTTCGTAATTCCTTCGTCATTTCCGCAAATCTTGAGATATCGACCTGAATCTTTCACTGTCTTATTCGGTTTCGAATTCCGCGTCCAAAACGTCTGGGATCATTCGAATAGCGCAAAAATTACGGAAATGGCAAAAGAATTACGAAAATCGCGAAAATTCATTAATTTAAAGCAGTTTTTCGTTCGGCGTTCACTCAATTTTTGAGATAGCGACCTGAGACTGGTACGATTGTTTTAGTTAGGAAATTCTACGATAGAACAATGTATAATAGTTGTACTTTTCGAAAATTTAATTTTTCGCAAAAATCTGAAGGGGGTAGGTCAGGATTTTTTGCGATTTTCGTAAATCGCTCGCCATTTCCGTAATTTTTGAGCTATTAAAATGATCCTAGGCGTTTTGGACGCGGAATCCGAAGCCGAATAAGACAGTGAAAGAATCATTTTAATAGCTCAAAAATTACGGAAATGGCGAGCGATTTACGAAAATCGCAAAAAATCCTGACCTACCCCCTTCAGATTTTTGCAAAAAATTAAATTTTCGAAAAGTACAACTATTATACATTGTTCTATCGTAGAATTTCCTAACTAAAACAATGGTACCAGTTTCAGACCGCTATCTCAAAAATTGACCGAATGCCAATCAAAAAACTGGTTAAAATTCATAATTTTTCGCGATTTTCGTAATTCTTTTGCCATTTCCGTAATTTTTGCGCTATTCGAATGATCCCAGACGTTTTGGACGCGGAATTCGAAACCGAATAAGACAGTGAAAGATTCAGGTCGATATCTCAAGATTTGCGGAAATGACGAGGGAATTACGAAAATCGCGAAAAATCGTCAAATTATGACAGTTTTTCGTTCGGCATTCGCTCAATTTTTGAGATAGCGACCTGAGACTTGTACCATTGTTTTAGTTAGGAAATTCTACGATAGAACAATGTATAATAGTTGTACTTTTCGAAAATTTAATTTTTTGCAAAAATCTGAAGGGGGTAGGTCAGGATTTTTTGCGATTTTCGTAAATCGCTCGCCATTTCCGTAATTTTTGAGCTATTAAAATGATCCTAGGCGTTTTGGACGCGGAATCCGAAGCCGAATAAGACAGTGAAAGAATCATTTTGATAGCTCAAAAATTACGGAAATGACGAGCGATTTACGAAAATCGCAAAAAATCCTGACCTACCCCCTTCAGATTTTTGCGAAAAATGAAATTTTCGAAAAGTACGACTATTATACATTGATCTGGCGTAGAATTTCCCAACTAAAACAATGGTACAAGTTTCAGACGGCTATCTCAAAAATTGAGCGAATGCCGTTCAAAAAACCGCCTGAATTTGAGGATTTTTCACGATTTTCGTAATTTGCTCGCCATTTCCACAATGATTGAGATATTAAAACGATCCGGGACGTGTTGGACGCGGAATTCGAAGCCCAATAAGACAGTGAAAGATTCAGGTCGATATCTAAAAATTTGCGGAAATGACGAAAGAATCCACAAAAAGCATCGAAAATGCAAAGCTATGGGCCAAGTACAAGAGAATGTTACATTGGAATAGGTTGCTCATTAATATAAACTGCATTTTACACAGGATTTGAAATCAATCAAATCTGAGCAAGTTTGATTGATTTCAAATCCTGTGTCAAATGCAGTTTATGTTAATGAGCAACCTATTCCAATGTAACATTCTCTTGTACTTGGCCCATAGCTTTGCATTTTCGATGCTTTTTGTGGATTCGTATTTCTGGAGGTGTTAGAGAAAATTCGGTATTTAATACGATATTTGAATCATCCATAATTCTCTCATTTTTAATATGTTTCCTGAAAAGACAGTGCGTTAAGTACTTCTATAAATTATTACATCTTTTCTTATTGAATATAAAAAATGTTAAGGGTCGCTCTTAATCCAAATGGATTTTCATTAACATTAAGACTTAATTAGTAAGTGTCATTGTACTCTAAATATTATACTTATGTGCGTATCATTCATTCTAAACTTATTAAACGTAAAACACTAAGAAACATAATAAATACATAATGTACTTAGAAAATTCGTAGAGAACGCTGTGACATTAACACAGATCAGTCTATTTTCTTTTGAAGAGCAACTCTCTTGGACATCGTCCTCCAGCATAACTTTTTCAGGCCATACATAATTAATATTATCGTTAACATATAAAAGAATACCACATCGATGGAGTAATAGTGAATAACGCCCATATGCCTAAAAATAAATGGAATTCGTTAATCAATTGAAACAGTAGTCACCGACACTTATTGATGTAAAAACAGATCGGCCAATCTACTCATTGAAAAATTCCAGAAAAGTAAGCATACCTGGTTGAGCTTTTCAAATGTTCAGCTCCTTTGTGCTTGGCAACGTGCTCCACCCACCACGTGGCTAATTTTCTTGGATTAACTGGAAGTTCTCGTAACAACGAGCTTCTCTCCTTAGCTGCCTCCCGATACGAATTATTATGTACAGCAGCTACCTTGAGAATACCTTCGCGAAAGTCTCCGATAGTTATTCTGGCTAAATCCATTACAAAGGCGTATCCCAGTTTTTCTGTAAAACGGAAAAAAAAGTTCCATAATTTCGATTGCCTGCGAGTCAATAATTTATTTAATAAATTAAGAAGAAACTATAGAATATTGCAATCCGGTATATACCAGCTTGAGCTGCGTTTCCGTCGTGATCACAAAAAACAGGCAAAATAAGCGTCGGGGCGGCGTGATACACGGCTTCGTGGAGGGAAAGAAGACCGCCATGGGAAACGAAAGCCCGAAGCTTCGGGTGTCCAAGAAGGTCTTGCTGTGGCCACCAAGCAGCTGTCCTGACATTGGATGGCAGATCTTTGATTTTTCCACCTTCCCACTTCCACACAACGTTGTACGGCAGCGTGGCAAAGGCTGTCACAAATATTTGTCGAAGAGCCTCTGGCATCCCCGAGGCGCGAACCGACGAACCCATGGACACGAAAATGAAACCTACGATCACATTTCAGTTACCAATACCGTCGGTTCTTTTACAAAAGGCGATATTGAATCTGAACGGAAGTAGTGGTGAAAGAGTTGGAACAGCGATTTCATTGAGATTGTACGATCTTTGTTTCATGTTGTTATAAAAGATCTTATAAAATTGATCACACTCCAACGATGTGTGTATATTACGAAGTTATTTCATTTCTTTCGGAAATAAGAAGAAATTTCTTTGTTTAGTTAATTATTTTGCTGGATCCATTAACTGTTGAAGTTCAAGTTTAGTGAGATGATGAATAATTTCTTTTTTCTTTTAAAGTTGTCAGGTTAACATTTTGTGAATGGTGAGAAAGACTCGTTTCATATTCATTTCGACGTCAACGAACTCTATTTAACGTCGCATATCAGAAAGCTAAATATCAGCACGTTCCAGAATTCATGGTATTACAAAACCTTGACGGATTATGAATTTGTATTTCCGATACGACGTACTACTAAAAAATGAGGATCAATGTCCGAAAATTGCTTAACTCACCGCGTCGTAAAAACGTTTCCATGTCAGGACTGAGATGAGTCGCCGGTTTACAATGAAGACACGCGACATTCACAACATTCGCCAAGTAAGGAACGGAATCCGCCACACTGTAATGACTGTTTTGCAACGTCAGTGGTATTTCCGAAGTCAGGTCTCTCACGTCTGGTAGATGATTTCCTAAAGGGCAACAATTACGGACAAATTCGACGATTACACCATTCGGTATCATTTCTATCTCATTATAAATATATAATTTGTCATTATACGCTAATTAAAACGTAGAGTAATTGGATTCATATTTTCCGTGGGAATTCTACGTAGTAGCTGCGCAAAATTTGCCACAGTTCGGTCAAAGGGTTTAGACCCAATTATCACAAAGTGTCAAAGGAACGAAATTAGGAAGGTGAGTTTCATATTTTATGGAAGCCTCTATTTTTCGCAGGGCCCGAGAGAGTAACTTTGCGAAATGTCGACCGTGTTAGTCGAAGAGTTTAAAGTGAACCCTTTGAGTGCCAAAAGAGCGTGTTGGCTAAAGTAACCACCGTTAACGTTACACGTTTGTTGGTTTGCACAATTGTAATATCAACGTTATAATATCGTTTATTCAATATTAATATTTAAAAAATTAATGATTTTTTTCAATGTTCCGTGCGTCTTTTTCAAAGTCACAAGGAAATGTAATCAGGGGCAAAGAGCGAGAGGACCATGTGTTATGGTTGTCCATGTTTTCCGCATGGTTCTAAAGAGTCGCTACATATGCAAAATTTGTTCCAGATCTGTCAAAGCTTGCGTACGGAACGTACAAGTAGATTCCGTTTTATATAATATATTTATATATACAGACAGTAACTCACCCACGTATTTTCGAAGAATCGGTTGAACATAGCCCGTCACCATGAACCAATGCATAAGTCTCAGAGTTATAAGACAAGCGGCGTTTAAAACTCTTTGCAAAAAGTTCATGTCCTGCGTTAGCGGTTTCCCGAAATAAGGCGTAACGGACCATGGAGACGGATTTCCTTGTCGTCCTATCGAACCGCTATACAGAGCAACCTGCATCAGAATATTGATGTTCTTCAATTCCATTGTCCAACGAATATAATCTAAAAAAACTTGATAAAACAATCGATTTTGTCGTGTCTCTAATACTCATTACCGCGCAGGCTTTCATGAAACAAGTGCATATGTATATTATTCATCGATCAGTTATTTTCGATGCAACGATATGAAGTATAATACCGATAGAAATATAACAATTTTAATTACATTTTCACATTTAATAATAACAAAAAAATATTAAGGATAACAAATTTATTCTAAGTGAAGTAGAAAACAACAGTTACCGTGTTCAACATTATCGTCGGCACATTTTCACCGTACAGAATACCGAGTAAACACTCGGGATACGCGCCATCCACAACGGCAACGTCCCAAGCTGCCCCAGGATGTCCTTCTGGTTTCCTTAACCCGGAGACCGAGACTTCATCTCGTAGTAACGCCTCGCAAGCTTGCCAGCCGTAGCGCATCGCGTCCCACGGGGAAACTGGCAGCTCGTCTCGAAACCTTGCACCTACCAAGTCCCATTCTGCCGTGTAATTTCCGACGTAAGCCTACCGATAATAAACCTATACTACCATCATATTTCACATGCTACGTAGAAAATTAAGCGTGTTGAGATCGATGAGTGAACTGCGGATTTTACTGCAATTTACGGCGACTCGCAGAAATATTTCGACAATATTTTAACAAGAAAAAGTGAAATAAGTTATTTTAAGTTATTTGAAGAAATGAATTTGTTTCTCTGATGGGTGGTTTAGGTACAGAGAAATTAGTTCGTAAAGAATAAGTAGTTTCTAAATATTGCTGATCATCGGACGACTCTTGAAACGTGTCGATAGAAAATATACGGGAAACAAATGTTTGATTTAGACGATGTTTGTCATTTGACGTCCATGGAGAACGCATATCTGCATAAAATCTACAATCCATCGATCACTTATTCAAACACATATTCTATCGAGTACCAATACACTTGAAAGATCAATTATAAATTATAATTTTGAATACATATCTAAAAATTCTTGCCAATTACTCGCTTCCCGTAATGATTTCCCGATAATATCAATGTGTTGCAACTACTCGACTTTTACTTTTCGTAAATATTGGCGAACCCGAAAAATTGTAAATCACCTCGAGGACAGGTGGCACGAGTTCCTGAAGGCCGTTGTTCGCAGCCGGTCCGGAAAATGCGCTCAGGAGGGTCACGTTGTGACCCCGTGACTTCAGGCTCGTACCAAGGGCAACGAAGGGCACGGTATGTGACTTCGTGCCACCCATCGTTGCCAATAAAATGTTGTACCCCATGGAAAAGTCACAGATCATCGATAACATCAGAATAAAGGTGATTCGTTTGATTAGGTTCGACATTTTTCTTTCAGGTTTCACACTTCTCACTATTTTACAAATCTTTACGTTTGATTCCGTCTTAAGGTGGCATATCAAAATTCGCCGGCGGTTTGATAGAAACGATCGTGCTGGTACTTTCTACGTGTATCTTTCAGCGTTGAATTACCTATCATCGTCGATGTCGATTGATTTTTCCTGTCCCCCTTTGATTCGACAGATTCTTTGATATGTAGCTTCGTTTAACTGTTTTTCTTACGGTCTTGTCAATTGTAGAGCATCACGGAAACACTGCCCGACAAGTTTCGAGTAAGTGTCACTCTTCGTCTACGTTTCGTCAACTGCGTTGCTAGCTCGTGTGGTTTAAATAGTCATTGAAAACACGATGGCTCCGGGAAGAAGATGTGCCATTGTTATTCTAATTATCTTCAAAGCGGTGACCATTAATGCTCGAACCACCGTGATGAATCGCGCAATTTCACCGTATTCTTCTCGGCGATGAGAAAAATATTCCTTTGAACTTCCAACCACGTGTCAGCGGTGTTTCGAAAAGTCAGCCGCTACGTTATGATTCATTCGTGCTCCGTGCAAGGGCGGTCACGTTTTACCATCGACACTCTTTATTCCACTTTCGACTTCCTGAACCTTGGGAAAGGAAAATTGGTTTATAATCCTCGTGTATTCCCTTCAATAAATTCGATCTGCTTGTAGACTCAATCAAACTATATCCAAGAATCCCTTTGTCAGTACTATCCAAATGTCTTTTCACTCCACTACTAAATTCACTATCTGCGATTGATGAATGTTGATATAGACAACAAAATGACCTAGTAGTTTCTAAATGTATCAATTGAATTCCTGTCGCGATGTGTGTATCACCGTGGTGGATATTAATCAGCCTCTTGAACTGGGAAGTAATTTCTGCAACTGGCCGGGGAAATAACGAGTCGGAAATTACGTTCACGTAGACCGGTGAAATCTCAGTAAACGGTGCATCAGAATTTCCCACCACGACCTTTATCCCTTCACGTTTCCTGGCACGTATACACGGGACCAACCTTCGATGATATTCAAGTCTTACTCAGGACTTTCACTAATAATGCGAGTCTCAAGTGCGCCGATCGTCCGACCTGACAATACGATCTCTCGAGATCAGAAGCCTGATCCCGTTTCTTTTCTCGTTCCCACTCACCATTTCACGGATCTCTTCCTTAACCGAAAAAAGGATCTTGATCACGCGATTTCACTGTATTTTACGATTGCCTCTCTCGCGACCGTTACCACCGCGCGTTTTCAACGTTTTTGACTCGCTTGGAAACTGTTACGACGATCCAATGACAATAAAACTAATCGCACTAACACCGACGACTTTTCCGGAGAAACAAAAAAACTGTTTAATGATACGGTGTTAAAGGGGATAGATTAAGGAGTCTGTAATCATTATTTCGGACGTTACAATCAAATTGCAGAAGATCTTTAAAGAAAACGTTCTTCAGCCGGTGAGTTCTGATTTTCGAAACAATTATGTTACTCGTACGATCGAAGACACTCGTAGAGACTTCTGTAAAACTTGATTTACTTCACTTTTCTTACAAACTTAATTACTTTTCCTGTCCGTCAACTGATTCTTCTTTTCCCATGCACTTGTTACTTGTTATTACGTTTATCGGCACTTGATAAGAGCGACAGGTATAGATTTGTTTATTAAACCATTCGGAAGTGTTTCTTTTTGCAATCCCGAACCGATTAGGTACGTTTGCATTTATCCACCTTGACGTTCCCGCTCGTGCATGTTTAATCAGACAATTCCTTCCTGCATTCGCGATTGAATCCTTTGGACGCGACCTGGGTCACTAAAAATTGGCGCGTTTCGCCCGGACAGAAGATCGTCCCTTTTGCCGATCGATTTTCGCGAATCGCGGACCTTGAAGATGAACGCGCACTAGCGTATGAAGCTCGGGTATCAGCGAGCGTGAAAGTTTGACTGGCCAACGGCAGCTTTAATGATCAGCTGTGCTCGAGAGAGAGAGAGTTTTGCCTCCCACCATTAAACTTCTTGTTCTTTAACAGTCTCCTTTGCGAAGACGTTTCGTGGTCTTCTAATGGAAAAGGCGACCTGGGTACGTGCGATTGTCCAATGCGAACAGTGATGCAAAAGAGATACTTCCTATGCCGAAGACGTTTGACGTTAAACTGTATTTACGTTGGCCCGGCATCACATCGATTATCGATGGAATAACCGTTATGGCGTTAACATTCGATGCCTATTTATAACCAACTGTTTTATTAGTCTCACCCTAATGAGTGGTCGTTATTGGTAATTAGCTATTGCGACTAACACTCGGGTTTACAATTATTCAATTACGCCGGATTGAGGCCGGTGATTTCTTAATGCTCGCGGTAATTATTACTTCTGTGTGTATGCTAATTTAAGCAGTTATAATAATCGTCGCCGGTCGAGACAATCTGTTTATGTTTTTTGTTTTTATTAGTACGGGAGAAGAATTTATATGGCTATGAACGAAGATATGGTAATTTTACTGTTTAATAGTTCCGGAGGTTCAATTATTGTTATGTTGTTATTGAGACGAATGGTTTTACAATCGATTCATTTTATGTATTTATGCAGCTCCGTAAATCATCGTGGAATGTAATTGAAAAACGCGGATCGCCTTTCTCAATTCTTTTTTCTATGTATTATTACTTCAGTACAAGCCGGTAATTTTTAATGTCATTTTCCAGTTATTATCACGTTTTCATCACACTTAAGCGGATATACATACATAAATAGCTGTACACTTTAACGTCGATAAACCGTATATCTTTTATCACATGATATTCTTACAATTGTCATTCTCAGAACAATATTCGATTCGGCAATCAAGGCACACCGTTAATTAAGTACATTATTCACGTGCGAGAGTTTATTTTTAATAATTACATATATACAACACTGATACATTAAAAATCAATACCATACTCCGCATAATTATACTATAATCCTAAATTACATTCCTCATCTCGAACTCCAATCACACGCTGAAAACACTTTTTGTGAAACGGAACGAGATGGAGAATCAGGGCAAATTTCACTGGTTCAATTATTAGTTCCGTTAGATCAATGATTATTGGAATACTCGCTGTGTCTAAATGTAGCTGTATACACTTTCATGGCAAATTACATTGTTTTTCTGCGGCATTCAACGCCCAATCAATCCCATCTTTTCATATTTTCTTTTCCATTTCAGACTATTATACGGTTCATCTAAATTTCGACGATTCGGGAGAAAGTACAGAAACATGATAGGTAAGAAGTCAATAGAAAATATGTAATATACGTATTCGAAATTTGTCCAGTATTTAAATAATTACGCGTTCACCGGTATAATGATTATCGAGTACAATCGGCATATCGTACAGTGGTTTCTAATATTCTCGCTAGACTGCATTTTATCTCGATGGTCTTTTTCGCGGTTCGCTTCGCCGAACGTGAAGGGGTTTCAATACGGTCTAATAAAGCTTTTTCACGAGCCGTTAAATCAGTAAATTACACTTGTACCGAAATGCCCGGTTTTCAACGAACTTACTAAGGTAAATATCCGCATTTGAGAAGCATAATCGTCGTCGCCCGGCAGAAGAAAGATATTTCGTTCTTTCTCCCCGTACCTTTTCTTCTCTTCGGCAGTCACCCGATCGATCATTCGACCGTGTCTTCCCGAGAAACCGTTACGATTCACTTGCCGAAATACTTCCGTTAGGTTCTCCATTCATCGAGCCCGTTAACTCCTTTCTGCGACACTAATCTGTTTTTCGCAAGTGAATTACCCCGATTTCTGTTAATCTGCATTTCTCCCTGGTTTCTCCTTAATGCTATTTTACTTTTTGAGGTACGGTTAAAAGTGTCCCACCTTTTTAATACGAAACGTTTTTATCCATTCTATCTAACATAAATTTCTTATTAATTAAAGTAAATCTAGTTTATAAAATGTAATAAGAGTCAAATTTCTGAGTAACACGGGTTACTATCTTTTTCTTTCTGGTAAAAATATTGATTTCTATTTTAGTGTTCGATAGGTAATACACTTTGGACACACGTATTGATGGTTGATCGTGTCAGTATCGATGTTCACGGAAAACTTGAGAAAATTCTTCGATAAAAAGAGTGAAATTGATTTCTTCCGGGAATACTGATAAAGAATGAAGAAGGGTAACATTGAAAATGTGACGATCAAAATGGTGGCATGATTTTTCAATCCCAGCGGGAGAATTTTTATAAAGTTCACTTTTCGTTCGGAGACGGACAATGCCGGCAAATCAGTAGCCAAGGATAGTGCGCCTTTCATCGAGGCAACTTTCTAAAATATTCCTTTCTTTGAAGTTACACCATAAGTTTTGTGAGAGCGCATTCAAACGCTTCGAGAAATTTTATCGTGCAACGATTATCCGTTTTTATTGTCATCGTCGAAGGGTACTATTTTAGAACGAAGACACTTGCAGCGTGTTCGCGAGATACGAAACGAAATATGGAAAGATTAACATAGTAGAAAGCCAGGAAATTTTATCGTTCATCGTATGTATTTCGAGAAGCAAGGTTTAACACAAGTGTGATAACGCTATCTTTATTCGTTTTCTCAAATATAATTTCGATTGACTTTTTATGGGGAAATAATTTGATGATCGACTCAGTGAAAGTTCGCGCTAAAATCCCGGATGATCAAATGCTCGTGTGAATGTACAGATTTGCACGTGCATTGTAATAAAATGTATTTTATATATCTTGTGATTCGAACTGACGGTAAAAAGTAAAACACTTTCTTTCGAAGAATTGATTTTTATTTAATCTACTTTACAGATTCTCCATTCTTACGTTTACCTTTCATCGCCTTTCGAATCTCAGTGTTTTTACATCAAACTGGGTACAACAGACTGTTACTTCGTGTTTCGCGTTTCGCATTTCGCACGACACGTTTTGGTGAACGGTGTGTTCGACATTTTCGCGAATTTTTCTTTTTATGGTATCGGTTTCGTAATACTTCATGGGGGAAAGAAACTCGAATATAAAACGAAATTAAGATTTCCTGCGATTTCGTGGTATTTCCGGGAGGTTCGTTTATTTCGTACAGATATGCATATGTTTCTGACGTCATGATTTTTTAAAGAAACTTGTATGCACCACCATCAACACGCGGAGTCATAAGAAATGTCGTCATTCGGCAATATTTCACAGTCATTTTTTAACAATCACTTGGGCTTTGTACAATACTGTTGGATTGCAAACACACTTTGCCCTCTTCGTCATTGTCAATATTTGAAGTACACACAATATCTCACAACCTTTTGAAAACTATACGAGACGTTTAAGTATAAATAAATTAGGGACGTATTAATTTATTAATTAAACAGCAAGGAATTTCTAGTAATTCAATAAACAATGACACATTTCACGTGCTTCAGTTTTGCGAAATAACGTGAGATAAGAACTGCTCAGGATCCGACTGTGCGCAATCGTTTTTTATTCTGGAATTTTGGACATCATCTACATTCAACTCTCGTTTCACGTTACAGCGGCGAAATGCAATCGCCGCGATGCGTTCGTTTCTGGCACGCGACATAGAACGCACGTAAATACCGCAAAAGTTTCGTAAAATATGTTTCGCAGGTATTCGCAACGCCGCCACGAGGCGGTTATTATTCCGAAGAGACTTTCAAAATCGATTTAATGATAGTATTTCTCATTTTGAGAAATCTTCTAACATGATCGTATGTTGTCATGCACAATCTCAGTTCAGCGAGAAAAATTCTAATTCTTGACCAATGACTAGGTCAGTCAGTACACTTTCTAAGTAATAAAACGCACGGGTTCTCAAAACACACTGATTTATTTTCCATTAAATTTATCATTGAAATGCACGAACGTAGATTTAGACAGCGGGAAACAATTGAAATCTGTCAGCCGGGTGAAATAAACAGACGGCAAGTAATTTCACTTATTTACGTCTTACAATTTACGTTTCTCGTTGTATATGTATGCGCGGCGCGTTGTTTAAGTGTCGGGCATCATTCTCGATTGTCCCCGATAAAAAATTACAGTCACGGTACGTCATTGTGGCAACCGAACTGAAAAGATACGATGACCTATTTCTAAATCTTAAAAGCCGTACTTACTTACTGCGGCTGCCTTAATTTTCAATCTCTGTCATATTTCAATCCTTGATCGATCCGAAAGTCACAGATAAAACACTTAGTAATACCTGAGATGATTATCATAACGAAATCATTCTACTCGAACCGGAATAACACAGCGATCAGAGAGTCGAATTAAATGATCTTATCCGTGTCAACGGAAGTACCACGTGATTAATGCAGGTAATTGGAAACTGTGTTACGCAACTGGTTCGTCTACAGGTAATGTTGCCGCGCACAACTATAACACCCTAAAGCTTTGATAACCATGGTGACGTTAACCTGTAAATTTTCTTCGCGATTTCACTTTCCCTGCCGTGGCATAATCGCGCGTGTTAAGAATCGTAATCTCGATTCGACCGAGTCGTCTCTCGTAATGACGCCATAGACGGAGTCGTAAAACCAGGGAAATAGAGAGAACATTAATCCAACGAGTCTTATTCTGGCACCGCGTAATACGATAGAAATTTTGCAGCTAAGTAATAGAACTTTTTTGTCTCGAGATATTTCACCGTCTCGTGTTTGTGTGTGTATTAGTGTGGGTGTGTACGTATGTACACCTTTCACGATGCCACCGCGATTCATGATACGTGATCGTCATCGGGTTGACATTACATATTCTTCTGTCAGGAAAGTTCTGCGTTCTACTTGTTACGGTTTGTCGGAGAAATATTCGGATTGCAAGAGAGAATTTTCGAGAACGTTTATTTTCTTAAAAATTGTTGTTGAAGAATTTAAAAGATACAACGACATATGGGTGAAACGCATTTACGTCACTGGCTGTTTTCAATTTGAAATAGGTCAAAAGGCTGTAGGTGTTACGGTAGGTGCAATCTCTTTTTATAGAGAGGCTGTGTTGAATTAAATACGATTACTTATACGACCGTTATGTAAGTTTCAGACATTAACCCTTTGCACTCGAGATTTCACATTTTCCTCGAACGTTCCCCCTTCTTAGGGGACAGTCGAGTGTTATGGATTAATATATGTAAACTTTTGAAAGAATAATTTAATTTAATCTCGTTGTTAATCGGTAGGGGATATTTAATATAACGAATTTTTGGTGGATGCCAATTTCTATGGAAATTGTTACTCAAAACTTTATAAACTCAAAAAAGGGTGAATTTTTCAAAAAAGCAAGGAATCTATTATTTATTCAATTAATAAATGCAACTCTTCCCCGAGGTAATTCTTTCTCGCCAACCCAAAATACATCTACTGTGCACGTTCTACGTTTTATTTACACTTGCGTCACTTCAAACTCTTCAAAGTTTTATTTTCCTGTAATAGTTTGTTTGATGAATGATATATTAAACCTCTTTCGCTTCTTGTGGACGGTTTGAAATGTTCATTTCCTACACGCAGGTATCAATTTCTTCAATTTCTATTCCTGCGAGTAAATAGTGCAGGATATAGACACTTAACTAATTTTCCGCAAACTATTAAATATTCTAATATCCAAATGAAATTAATAATACCCTAATTAAATTTGCATATTTATGTTCCACACCTTCCCTATCGCTATCCGTAATCAAAGAACGAATATTGTTCCGTAGATCCTTAAAGAACTACCCGATACTCACGTTGTTTCCCACGATTCCAGAAATTCATAAAAAAATCCTCCCGATTTCTAAAGTGTGAACAAAATAACTCCACCAGCGATATTTTCCCATCAAGGTAAGAAATGTCCCGCGGTTACCCCGTCGCCGCGGTGGATTTCACGTGGATATCGAAAGATCAACGAACTAAACCGCGCTGTAAAACTCGCACGAGGAAAACTCGATCTTAAGTACATCTCGCTGGAACACCGTGGAATTCTCGGGAATCACATGGAGGCTAGCGTGGAACGCGCGTCACGCTCTTTTCCGCTTGTCACGCTCGCGTGCTTTCCGTTCTCGCTCGCTCCTTCACGAAAGAAGCGAGCAGGTTAATTAACCCGAGGCGAAATCTCGCGGTCTCGCGGTAGCCGGCGTATCGTCAAAAACAAGTCAAGCCTACACCCTTTCTCTCTTGACACCGCGAGCCCAATGATTACCCAAGCTTTTAAAGCCTCTCGCGTCGAGCATTCGGAAAGTGCTAAAATCATTTTACCGGTATCATCAAACACACGCACACGTGTCCTCGCTTATCAATCGCGGCAACGTTTGTCCTCCCGACTTCATTTCCACGTAAACGACACGAACCGCGGACACGTATCGGTAAGATGAAAATTAACAATGAACGTGTATGTGAAAGAAAAAGAGAAAGAGAGAGAGAAAAAGGGAGGCTCTAATGGTAGAAAGGTGTGAAAACGGACAATAGAGTCAAGGTTGGAAATACGACGTATGCCATTCAACAGACACGAAACCATATTGTATATTGTACTTCTTTTTTTCGAAGGTTTCTACAGAGAAATTTAAGTACCGACTGTTTTGTAATTCTCGAGTACACTCGCACCTTGTAATAACAAGGTGGTATTCCCGTTCGTCTTCTTTTACCTCGGACAAAATCCCTTTTAGGATTTTCAAGCATCGATCTCACTTTTGTTGTTCCTGTCTATTCAGAACGGTCAGAGCTGTGGTTTGACTTTCAGGTGGCATCGGTCCCGTACTACGGATGTTAAACATTTTTTTCAATGATCGGGGAAACTGTGTATTCAGACCAGCGTATATTATCGGATTATAGCAGATCGATGATTTCGCGAGTAGCGCCGGAAGCACGGCGATCGACGGGGACGGTTTCATCTGCAACAAAAGTTACCGGGATCTCGAACACAAACGTACAGCTTGATCCGTGCCGTTTATTTTCTTTTCATTAGAACTTTTAACAAGCTTCTCTCTTACTCACGTTGAAATATTGAGCTGCGAGCGCCAAAGCGGCGTACGGCGACCACGCAACCAGGAATGCCGTTATCATTAACGCCACCATTTTCGTCACTTTTCCTTCCCGTCTTCCACGCGAACCTGGATTATGAAATAAAGAAATTGCGGGTGTTAACATTAACAACCGACGGAAATTGACTACTTATTTTTCCGTTTTTGAGTGAAAATAGGCACAGAGATTTTTCTGGTATTTTGTTACGCTACAAAATAAGTCTCAGAGTATAAAGTTACATAAAGTGATTAATTAAGGAGGTGTGATAAAATTACCGGCTCTTTTCTGCACTTTTTTCAACGTCAATAGAATCGCCACGTAACTACCGACGATTATTATGACGGGAACAACGAGACCGAAGGTGAAGAGAAATCCAATGTAACTCTCGCTTTTAGTTTCGGGATCGTGAACTTCCCAGGACACGCTGCAGGACACGTTTCCTGCTTCAGGACCGTAGCTACCCCAGCCGAAGAGGGGCGGTATGGAAAGACACAGAGCATAGATCCACACGAAGGTAGCTAGTAGGACGGCGTGTCTGTTGAAAAGATCAGATATTAATTAAAAGAAAGCCGATGAAATTTCCATAATGAAACTATCGTCATTTTCCAGAAAAATCATAATAAAATAGAATAATTTGATTAATATAACGGGATTATGGTATCAGATTTCTTTTCACTGTATCGAAGAAATCCCCCTGTACGTTTTCAGACGACAAAGAAAAGATTAGTTATATCCTTACGTCAGACGGAAGAGAGGGTTACCGTTATTAATCCAGAATTAATTACGAATGCGTAGGCTGCAGCACGACATTCTTACGATGACAATATAATGCCTTAATCTTAAACAGAACGATATTCTCGAAACGGTCTTCTGCTTGATATATATTTCAAGTGTACAGAGAAGGCCAAGAAATATGAAAATATCATTTGTCAAGGAAGATTGAAGGAAATTAGTCCTTCGAGTGATTTTGTATATCTGTATCTCTTTGGATACGGAAACAAGATAAAGTGTATATAAGAAAAAAGATATTTGTGGAGTAGAAGGTCTGTCAGATCGTCCACTTTCGAAATGCCTACGTCGAAGCAAGATTTAACATGTGATTCAGACGTGAGAGTAATAATAAAGAAAAAAAAAGTCGTTAATTCTATTTGTCTTACCGTATGGATATGGCTTTCATTGGACGAGTGACCAATAACCACCTCTCGACAGCCATTACAGTTAAATTGCCGATACTTGCAAATCCCAAGGTAGACATGAACCATGCGTACCTCAAAATTCATGAAAACTGTTAATTGAGTTAAACACTTAGCACGATACGTTTGCATTTTATTTCGACGGAAACAGGGTTACACATACGCGAGTTAAATAAAAATTCTCCTTAAACGAATTTATTATTATCATCGATTAAAAAGTTAGCCGTTTCGAACGGCCGACATTTATTCGCTGATTAGATTACTCGATCCGTGGGTTAATTGAGTTTGCTACTATGTACTCTGAAATTTGGAAATGGCATTTGCCTCTAGCCAGTCGGAGAAACGTTTTTGGTTACGATCTAACTCTTGTAAATTAGTTGCCAACCTATTTCATATTTGCTTATCGTGATAATGAATCTCGAGGGGGTAAATTTGTATCGAGTTATAGTCCGCTTCAAGCGATTTCCTCGAAATATCGAAAAATATCATTTTTATACACTCTTGAACTTTCGTTCAAACGAGTTGAATTTCTGGCAAAAATTTCGTCTCTCTGTTTTCTATTACACTATACTCTATCTATGCGCTACGATTACGTGTATTGAATATTTAGAAGTTACTGCGTGAAATTCGCAATCGATGCAGATATTTTCACTGTGTTTAATGGTTGATTTTCTACGCGGAATTCAGTAACTGCGAGTAATCTTGGAAAAATTGATACGTCGATCGCTGTAGCACGGAGAGACAATTCTCGTGGGAAATCAAACTGTATATTTCGAAACAAAAAGCTGAAAATGGACTGGAACATAAGCACGGGCACGATTAAATGGAAATGAAAATTTTCTTTCATAGATCTTACGAACAGTGTCCCAAATCTTGGGGGACACGACTGTCATAAAACATTGCTGTTTATAATTACCAGCCTAACTTGCACGACCGGAAACTGAGTTTAAACAATCGATAATGGTTAAAGTCATCTTATTTTGACAGTTCACAGGTTGGACGTGATTATAATGATGATCGCGCTCAATCGTCTCTACGATTTCCGTTTCGGTAATTAGGTCTAATGAACCACATCTTTACCAATACGACCATTTCCACGAATAATTACACTATCCGCACTAATGAGCTTTGCTGTGCTGATTTGAGTTTTCATTAACAAGGCAACATCACTGTTGCAGAATAATAAATTGATATATGTATGTATATACATATATACCTCAAGTGTCGACTCAAATTTAGCCTTGTTATGAACATTCTATAATTCGTGTATAGATGAAATCACTGTAATTATACTATCAAGATTTTAACAACGTGCTGTGTCTATGTTTATCGGAGAAGTTAAGACCATAAGTAAACCAACCAGTAAATAAACGAAACTCTTGGGGAAATCAGCTCCACGTAATTTGATTTAATAAATAATATGATTTACCAGAGACACATTTTGTAGCTCCAATACCATCCACCGGTGATCGCTGAAGTCATGGCGACAGGATTCCCAAGAATTGACACTAAAAAGTCACCGATCTAAAAGGAATAACGGAATATTCAATTTATTCGACAATACTGTCGATGTTATACAACGCTGAATATGCTATACCTCAGTATAATCTTTATTACATATTAATTACGTTTCGATGGGTAATTCGCGGACGTTTCGTATTCAATTAATTTATTTGCGATAAATATTGCACGATGGAAATGTGATTTTCTCCTACTTTCATTAACGTGACGTGATCATCGAGTCAATAAGATGCGAGAAAATGTCACGAGTCAAACATTTCATTGGAAAACGTGTTTGAAATATAAAATAAAGAATGCTTGAATCAAGTGTTTGCTACTTTTGTTATTCTTATACAAATGGTGTACTCGAACGTGAGGATGTGCTTTTATGATCGATAATACATATCGAAGGGGCACACTGAATGACTATATCATTTCGGGTATGTAGTTTTTCAAAAAGTTGCTCCTATTTCCACTTGAAGGATGAGTATCCAGAACATACGTTTACTTTTTTTTGTTGTTTAATTTGTTCAATTAGAACACTTTTCAGAGTGGATGTTATAAATTTTTGTTTCGTTGCAAGATTTTCTAAGGAATACCCGTGGACTTGTATTTTTTTAAATAACTTTGAACCTTCACGGTAATATCAGGAAAATATTTCGTTCAATAATCCATCAGTTGGAAGATATTAAAAAATACTCTTATATTTCACTTTCAAATAACTATATTTCGTATAGGGATGGATTACGAATTCACTGTTATTGGAATATTTTTCTGTTTCTTTCATGTATAAAATCGATCCTAAAAGGACGTCCCGGATGTTCAAATATGTCTAAAATTAAATACTTAGCATATTTGCCCGTCGTACTTTTTACCCATCATGGTTTCTGAGACAATTTGTAAAAGTGGGAAACTACGAGAAACGTTTATTGAAAATACGTTAAGTAACCACTTTGAGGAGTCGTATTAAACGCGACTCTTAGAGAGATTCGTTTCTTACGTATTGCGAGAATACTTTTACTATTTATTATGAAAATAATCACCGCGTTTTCATCGAAAATGTGCAATCTTTCTGGACTGGAAAATGGCAGACGAATTTAGTGAATCATAAATGGTTCAAACAGAAACGCATACGCCTATTAAAGATTTCAAAGGGAGAATGTGAAGCAATTAGATTTAAAACAAATTCCGGTATTTCCAAATTTTCATTTCATTCCAGATTTAAATTGAAAACGTTTCATATGTTCCCTTAATACTGTAATATTCTATGGAGCATTGAATGAAAACATTACACAGCATGTATAGGCCGATTCTTTCGCTCCCTTTCTTTTCCAGTTTTAATAATTCTTCCGCGTGACCTCGTTAAACTGAAAAAACAAAAACTGATTCATATTGCTGAGAGGAATTATTTTACTAGATTTTTCCAGCGATCTCTATAATTTTCCACCGAGAATTTAATAAACAGTACAACGGAAGTACAAACGAATTCTAGTGGAACTGTAGAAAAAACCGTGTCACATTTTCCGCGTATAATTTCTTTTTTCAAGTGTCGCTTAAACAGTCAAAAGAAATTATGTAATAGTAATTGGAAAAGATGTTTAAAAAATTTTAAATCATACATTATAATCGAAATTCTCCTGAGAAGAATGCTTAATTAAATTTCGTCGAAGAACTATGTCGATCGTATGAAAAAACGAAAAACATCAAAAAATGCTATAAGGGAAATTCACTTTTGTCACACAAACAAAAGTTCTTCCGTCTGCATTCTTCGCTGAAATCCTGAAGTATGTACTCCGGATTCTCTGAGGATAAAGGATACTTTCCGAATTATGTCACCCGCTTTCATCGAACTTCAAACTATCAAGCAATCTCACGCGTTTCACAATCTACAAATCGATGTGCATTCTTGCTTACAGTTTGATGCAAATATTAGAGAAGTTCGAACGCTCTTCATTTGAATAACAATTAATGCATGCATGCGATAATACGTAATAACATATTATACAAATAATTTAATACATTTTTTAAGCATTTTTTTGCAATTAAACTGATATATTTTTAAACTTGATCATAGGTTAACTGACAACATCTAATAATACAATACTCAATTGTGGTACGTACTCGAATTTATCTGAATCTCGCTGTACATCATCATTCTATAAAAAACATTATCGTACTTCTCGCGTGAATGATCATGAGTTAAAAACACGTGCACGTGTCTTTCGCAGATTCACGGAATAACACGCAAAGTAAATAATTTGTTTTTCTTTCCTGTTTCATACGCGTTGAAAGGGTTTACTTAGAAAACGCATCGTGACTCATAAATTATACATACTAAAATTTAATAACCCACAGTTTACAAGCTGCAATTGCAAAGTTTTATGACCGTCAGTTTATGTATCGCTATTACTACACGCATGTTTAAAGAAGTCTGTGCCAATCTTCACAATTTTCTGAATCAGCGGTTTTCAACATTTCGTATCGGCATACAAAACAGAATAATATTTTTCACTTGTATTAACGAACAAATATCTAATGACAGATTGTAAATCGCTCCACTTAATAATGTTATTCGCCACATTACACTTCGGTGAAAAGAATGTGTGAAAAGTCATTGAAAATGAAACACCAAGGAAAAATATTGATACTCACAACAAGATTGAGAAGAATCACGTTAATAGGTGACAAGAGAGTCTGAGCATCCTTAACGATCATGACTGCCACCAACAAATTCAGGGTGAAACCGAAGAAACCGATCAAACCGAGGACGATGGCCGCGCTAATATAAACCGCAGGACTTATTTCATCGCCGACGACATCGTTCGCGGCTATGGTACTACGATTCAAAGACATCCTTCAGCACCGATTCAATTTCCTGCGGGATTCCTGTCCAGGATACTTGAAGAACCGTAAAAGAAAGTGACACGTGTTGCGTCGAAATACTGCGTTCGCACTTTTCCCTTTACGCGTGTCCCTATAAGCGGCGGTACTTCTCTGGCAGAAGATGGAAAGGCTGATCTGGATGCGTCAATCAAATCCAATGACGATATTTCAAACTGTACCTACCCTTATATAAAGCCCGGCTGAAACTACCCTCTCCTCCCCGGGTCCACAGACTTTCTACCACTCGCGACTGCTGGATACAACCAACCCTCTCGATGTGAAAAACCAGCATGCGCGAAATCAGGCGCATCGCCGTGAATCGTCGTCTGTTTCATTACATGCCTGTATCCTTTCGCTGTGGGATAGTTTCTTTAGAGAACAGCATGATTAGAATAACGAGCGACACGATGTATAATAGATTATAGATCTTATGATACATAAGAGATACAACTACATATATCGATAATAATTGGAGGATACTAGTAACGTGCAGTATGACTTTTATATTTTAGGAAGGGATTATTCAATTTTAGGGATAAAATAATATTGCATAGACAGTGAGTAATATTCAGTAGGTATGTGTGAATATTCAATCGTAGAATTCTAATCCTCGAGTCTTCCATGTAATTTTTGTTATAAGGATCCTAATTATGGTAATTGCACCGCGAAAACGGACGCGATAAGACAAGTATTTCTCATTGTTAGAATATGTTGGAACAATTGAATTTGGTAACAAAGGTTCGATTTGGTTTGCCAAAACAATTGTTTAAACATAATTGAATATCAACTTTCCGGTTTTTCGATATAATTATATTGATAACACTGATATCCAAGTCCAAGAGTTAATAACTGCCAGTTACCGTTCTCGTACGATCTGCACAGAGAGTAAAGCAAAAGATAATGCCTAAGGATAATTGGATTATACTCTCCGAAAGTAGACACAGTACACCAACTTTGAGAGATTTACTCAGTGTCCGATGAACGTAGATCAACTTAGAAATTTCTATTAGCTTCCGCTTCTAACGAAGTCGGTAAACTATGATTTATGATCTTGAAAATTGTATACGGCTTGATACCACAGTGCTATAAGATGTTTCAAAAGTAAGAAATTTCTACTGTCATAGGACATATCTACGTCATGGCATTGGTATCAACACAGTTAAATCAAATTATAATATAAAACAAATTGTATGTCATGTAATTTGGTTGCTAAAAATGCGTTTATAATGGAATTATTAACTCGTGTTATACCAAATAACAATTAAACATTGTCACATTTGCCTTACTAATAGGACATTCTGTAACGTTTAAGCACCATTAATAGGAAAAAGGGGTCATACTCATTAATATTGGATTAGTACAGGAGAAGACTTTTAGAGTTTCTACGCAAACGAAAGGGATAACGCGGCCGGAGGAAGGGGGTGCACATGAAACGAAACGGATAAAAGTGAGGACTTTTATTTGCAGATTAAAAAGTTGCGTCACGATCGTTATTGTAAAAATGGATACATGAAGGTACGCCTGTAACTTTTAACAGGTAACGTATTTCTCAGATAAAGAAGGCTGAGATTATAAATAAAAATTCATATATTGTCATTTTAGAAACAATAGGTTGCGGTTTTTATTCAGATGTTTCATTGATATTTCATAGCAACGAGTTCCGTTATATTTAAATTATAACTTACAATATAAAATGTGTTTTTGTGGCTATTAAATCGATTTACATATCTTCAGTGTCACTGTCTGAATCTTCTGCCATTGCCTGTCGTGCTTTTGTTTCAGCTTCTGCTTTTACTTCAGCTGGCACGCGTTCGTGCCTTCCATTTGTATGCTTACCCACCCAGCTCATTTCAAGCTCAAATTGTTTGTCTTTTAGTTCATCATGAACAAGATAGATAATACGAGCTCCTTCTTTTACCAATTCATTGCAGGTCATTTCTGACAATTTCAACTTTTCAATTTCTGTCTTTGCAGACTGTTTTGCTTTACCTGTTGCATAAGATTTTAAAGTAAATTCTAAAATCTGTTAGCTATATTATAGCAAGTAACATGAATATAAATTTATACTTACCAACCGCACACCCGTAGTATCCATAGGATACACCTGAGGGATCAATCATGTACATGGCTGGGCCATCTTCTTCATAGGCACCAAAAATTACAGAACAACCATACGGTCTCACCGCAGAGTACAAAGTATAGGCGTGCATGTACATAGATACTCTATCATTCAAATACTTCAAAGGAATACGGACACCATACTGGGATCGATAACTTGATGCTTCATTTCTTGCAATGTCCGCAATCTGTCTTGCATCGGATATTAAACCAGACACTGCCATACCAACATGCTCGTCTATGTTGAATATTCTTTTATTTGTACCAGGTTCGTAAAGCTTTGATGTAACTAATTTCTCAATAGCAAATACGACGCCATCTTTTCCTCGTAATCCAATGACTGTCCTATAAAATAAAATGTTTGATTTAAAACCTTGAAGGACACTAATGACCCAAATTGAAATACTAATCATAAACTGCACCATTTTCAGTTAAAAGTCGTGTTGCACAAGTAAGTGGTGAGTTCGATAAATATTATTAAACAATTTGTCTAGAAGTGATCACTATATAAAATTTGTCGAATACTCACCCTCCATTTTCGACAGCTTTCTGTGCATATTCTACTTGAAAAACACGTCCGTCTGGCGAAAATTGAGACGCAGACAAGTCGTACTGAAATCAACACACTGAGGTTAGGTTCCGACATTACCTTTGTTCTGCGATCCTTTCGCATTCTTTTACAATTGAATAATGAAAAATTTACCCCTGTGCCGATGGAGCTCATTTTTCAACCGTCTTCTCAAAAAATACTACGGTACTTTTAATAGGAATAAATTGTTTATACGCGTATTCGGCGTGAATAGGCGAAAATCAAAACTTGATCGTCAGCGCCAGACAGCGCCGTTTGGCGTCGTACTTGTCGAACTCACTGTTCTCAGAAAAGGTTAGGTTAGGAAACCGAATTCTGAAACTGACATCTTGCGACGATGAATAAAAGTGTTTCAAAAGTTCAAGGGTTACACGCGTGTTCACGGATTATTTTACCGCGTTCAAGTTTCATTAAACTGTAAGAAATTCAATTGAGCTTCATTATTAGTAATCATAAGACTACGAAGGACGATATGTGGGCTTATATTTAAATTGACGAGGTAAAAATGAGCTGCGTGAATTCACAAGGTAAGTGAAGTATTCATTCATAATGGCACCTAATTTCCTAGCCTATTCAAGTGCGAAGAGAATGACACACGTTTCTTTTTTATTCAATTTTTTAATATCGTCAAATATAACTGAAAGGTATTCAAAACAATGGGAAATATACAAAACAACAATCACATTACGATTCACTGATCAATCGTTTTCTTCATTTATGAACTTGTTGATGTTCTCTTTTTTACAACTGTATTCCGGTGGGCAGCCATTTGAAACGCCATACTCGATAGCCTTTCGAAACTCTGCGACTGTTTTTTCATACTTTCGTTCTATCGGTGCAGTTCTACAAAACATTATAGTTATTGAATCTCATTTCTTATCAAATTTTAATCGCGAGTATGTATACAAGCGTTTAAGAGAAAAATGCTCACTGAGGTAACAATTTCATTGTTTCCAAAATCATTTCTGCAGCCCCGAGATATTCTTTCGCTACGTGCGGTTCTTCACACGCGGCTCTATACAGACAGGTGTCTCCGATTAAATATCCCAGCGCTAACGCAATTTCACCCTCCGATACCATATTTTCTATGAAAAAGTATCATTATTGAATCATATGAAAATGAATTACATTTTACATGTTAATTAATATCAATGTTAATATTACCATCTTCTAATCCGCGTCCCCGGGATCCCTGTTGACCCAAGTATCCCGCGCCAAACACTACGGCTTTTAATACTAACAGAAGTAGAAGGTTCGACAGGTTCAGATTGAGCACCTGTTAGAAAAATATAAACGTTATCATATTACAAATGCACTATCTATTGAGTTTGCGAGAAACTAATGTTACTTACCTGAGTACTGCTGGTGGATCTTTGAACAAGTTCTTTTGCAATTTCGGACAGCATGGAACCACTATACTTTTTATTCGTCTCTTTATGGAAATCATGATTATCCGCATTGCGAGCGAACACTCCGCAAATCATTAAACCGACGAGCAGTAGTGATCTTATATTTGGTATCATTGCGCCGCGATTAGATGTGTGAACAAAATCTTTAAGCGTGCTTCGAATCACGATGTGAATTTCCGTTTAAATGACAAAGTTCATTTTATAAATATTCTTTGGAATGACTCTATTTTTCCACTTTACATGGATAGAATATGGTTTCTTAGAGAGAACAATAGCAAATCCAGGAACAAAAGTCAGGTGGACGTTAGAATTCGAAGTAACGATTGAACCACCGGGGACAGTCATTTTTATAAGGCCGAGTTATGCTTTCCCAGCAAACCGTGAAGCCGCTCGTTTTATCCATGTGCATCTAACCGAAGGTGACTAGTGTCTCCTTATTTTCTCCATTGTGACGGTACACCACGCAATTGTTAATAACGTCTATTAGATACTCTCCAACGCTTTGTTATACAGCCCTGCACGAACTTTCCTTCTTTGACGTTGACGGAAATAAGCGGTGAAAGCTGTTTAGGAACTTTTACTTTATACACGAATCAAGGCGATATTCGGAACCCGACAAAAACAATTGAATCCTTTTAATGCATAGTACATGCATTTATAATACTTATATGTATGCATATTAGGTGTAAGAAAATACTTTGATGAACAATCTTTGACTGTTCACTACAAGTGATTATAACACGCAATTAGTAGACAGCGGATGCTTATGTAAACTTGTGTTTGCACAGTCCGTGCAATCTTTGAAAATTCTCCTTTATTAGAATTTTCATTTACCGTATATCGTATATCTAGTCTTTTCAGGTGTGAATCTCTTTCGAATTCTAATTGGCTATTCGTAATGAATATCCATGAACATTTGTTGATTACAGACATTAGGCATTGAAGGGTGAATAATAAATTCCATCGAACTAGATAAGTTGTTACATAGTTTCCATTGTTCGTAAGAAAAATATGCGACATGTCTATAGTCGGTAATTGATAGTTTACAGACCATATGTTCAAATATTCATTGATCAAGTGCGCTTGCATGTTCACCACTCGTCCACAAGGAGTAGCTTATAAATGAGCTTGAACCTGTTCAAATATGCACCCAACGTTCTTAGAAAAGAAGGATCCCCTATGATCGAAGTAAAAAATATGAAGAAAATGATATCTTTGAGTTTTTGTACCATAGTCGTTGCATATTACATACATAAACCACCTATGTTATGGAAGTTCATCAATATTTCCTACTTTTACTTTGCCGTCTAACTTTTGATCCCATCGCCTTGTACTTCTCCTATCTTGACCATATAATTTTATCCTTATACAATTTTCATATTATATTATCTTTCTCTCCCATATAGCAGCTATGTTTATACTTTACGTAATACAAATGAGTGCAACATATTTTCTATTACGAATATTTATCATGTATAATTTGTGGTAGATCCGGAAACCCTTTATTTTCGTTCCTTTCGAAACTAAATATTATGTCGGCTATAAAGTATCAACATCTTTATTATTCGTTTTATGGTACATTACATAACCAAATGAGAGAAACAGGATGCCACGTATAATGAACCGCGAGAAAATTTAGAAGCTTCTTTGATTATGTGCTTTTAATTTACAATTACACACTATCTCGGTATGAGTTTAGAACTTTTACTTGAAATTTCAATTTATCGTCGCATACAGAACGGAAATATAACCCATGGCTGTTTTTAAAACCTGAAATAAATACGAAACTTGTGCATCCACGCGAAAGTATGATGCAGATGATTTATGAAAATTAGTTTCATCCTTTTGAATTTTATTCTTGCATTAAACAACTGAGAATTTGACGTTGTACCGTCACGCCGTTCCTTAAACAATTTGTCGTTTCTGTTGTGCTCGTTAATGCGCACCGCAACAAGTGCAGCGATGTAATATAATTGTTATACTTACTTACCTGACTGTAGAGTTCCAGAGAGAAGGTGCAAAATCTGCCCGCCGTAATTTGGAATGGTAATTTCGCGCGGCGCATAATGATGATGAGCAACCTCGCTTCTGCAGGTGCAAAATTATACCATTCACACTCGTAAGCTGCTAGACCTATTTCGGTACTCTGAAAATTACGAAATTGAATTACTCGTTGAAGTACTGCAAACGTTAGTTAACAATCATAGGTATATTGTTGAATCTTGGTAGATTGCAGTGGGGAAAGTAGTTTTCCGAGTAATAATTACTGTACGTAGCATTACGATCCGCCTCTCGATAACTAGAGCTTCAAAGTTCTCGTGATCGTAATCGAGAGCAATGCAAATACGTGTAATATTACAGGATAGAATGATTATAAAATTTACGAGTGTTACAGTATTAATATTGCTTCATTTCCTTGCTTTGAGTGCAGGCCATTGTACAATATACTATGTCACGGTAGAACCACAGTGTGTTGTAAGTTCTTTTTCAATTAGTGGTGCAGTTGCCTTTATCCGACACCCCATTATCGACCCATTATCATCTCAGTATCTTCTTCTAGCATCTCTTGTCCAATTTCTTAAATTGTGTCTTTCTCTCTGTGACTTCGACGATGTTTGACACGAAAAGAAGTCTTGTAATATATATCGATATATTGCAATATTCCATATTATTAAAAAGTACGGTCAGGTAAAATTAATATTATTTAATTATATGCACAAAATGAAGTTGACGTCCCACCTCAACGAAAAGTTTCTCTCCAACATAACAATACAGGAATAATTGCAACAGGACGTAGACGATGTAAATGAACAGGAATATAAATTGAAAAATCAAAATGTCATTCAGTTCCTCGTTGATCGACTAAAAATTAAATCATGTTATGGCGGTGTCAATGAAAAATTCTTTCTGGTTTCTTCGTTGTTTATATTTTTTTTATTCGTTTTCTCTATGAAGAACACTTTTCTCACCATGATGGCTTGGAAGCATTGAAAACACAGTTGGATAGTGCAACCGAGCATCTGTATTAGAAGCATCATGTTGAAACACTCTTCTATCGTTTCCGCGAACCTTTGAATAATGCAATACGAAAATTCAATTTTACAGTCCTACCATCAACGGATATTCGCGATGTTAAATCACTTTTAACACCAAACTCACCGACATTTATAATATATTTTTATCTAACCGAGCAAATGACCGATCTTTAGATAAAAGTTTCATTTTAATCAACGAAAATAATATTGTATGGACAATTTTAACTTTTAATAACACGAAGTTTAAAAATGGTCATTCGATGAATCGTGGTAGGTTTAGTGTTACTAAGTGTTTCACTACCTGCTAAGGTACTCGTGCTTCTGTACAATGTTTCTTAACTTTATGCGAAACTCTTTTCCATTCTGCACATGGAGGTTTCTTAACTCGTGCTTCAAATTCGAAAGTTGTCCGCAAACGTGAAGAATCAGCATCGCCACAAAAGTGTCCACTGCTGTGTACGACGTGGCGGCATACGTAGCAGCCACGAATTGCCCAAAAAATGTTATCTCACGATTGGGAGAGACGTTGACATCGTAGGGAAAATAAGCGCGAAAAAAATATCGGTTCTCGCTGTGTCGCATTGCGATGAGTCGCATAGCGAGATAAGTGAAGACCACAAGTTGAACAATCACAGTACTCCTTATTGATATCTGTCTGGCCTTTTTCGCGGTATTCAACATTATTTCGCGACTGGTCTTTTTCGTCGTCGTCCTCCAATCGTTGGACATGTAGACCATGAGGCGGGTTAATGCTTTAAAGACAAAGACATAACCCTACGTCATTTTTCCCAGTTAAAGCAACGAGAATATAGTAATGTATTCTGTAATGCAATAATTACATTTCCCATTCAACCAGAATATTGTTGTTTTCAAAAGTGATATCGTAATTGAAATGTTCCCCATCGATAAATTTTCCACGACTAAATCGAAATCACTCCAAATGTATCTGAGATTGATCGTTTGCGGGACACACACGAAAGAAACCATTAAGAGGATCGGAATCAATGCTTTGTAGCTTGATATTTCGTTCCACTTCCTTTCCTTCGGCCAAGTTCCCATGAATCTCATAGTGTAATAGTTCCAGCCATAGACGTACAATAAATCTATCATGTGTTTAAATATTATACTAAAAATATGTTCTTAAGCAAAACTTCTACATCAGTCTCGTGAAATCACAAACCACTCGCGAAAATAATACACAGAGGAATACATTTGTGTACTTAATATTAATTAATGATGTATTCAACGTTATTTAGTGGCAGCCAAATTAATGGTAAATTAAATACATACCCCGACGAACATCCAACGAGGCCATTGCGAGAGCCTCTTTTCAGGAACTGAGGAATCTAGTATATTATTCAAAACACACCCCGACATTTTCTCTGGCGCATGCTCTTTTGTTACATCCCCAAGGGATGCACATTTACGTAAAATACATTCATATCAATATTTTAAGCGTCTGGACACTTAAAAGCCTGTTTTAACTTCCCATTTTTCGAATACCATATCTGCAATTTTAAAGATATCGACCTGAATCTTTCATCGCCCTATTCGGCTTCAAAGTTTGCATCCAAAACGTCCTCGATCATTTCTATATCTCAACAATTATGAAAAAGGCATTTAAATTAAGAAAATTGCGAAAAAACCTAATCCACTTTCAGATTTTTACGAAAAATTGAAGAATCACAAAAATAAATTATTATACATGGTTTTGGTACAAGATTCAGGTCGATATCTCTAAAGTTATAGATAAGACATTAGAAAAACATGAAATTAAAACAATTTTTCCGTCGTCACTTGCAGTGTTTCTCAGTCATCGATACACCATTTAGTTCCAGAAATCATCATCTTCGGGAAGGAGGCGCTGTGAACTACTGAAATTTGAACGCGTCGGTTATTCAGTTCCCGGGCAGGGACATATAAGTGCAGGTCTATTTTATCCCTCGTTTGTGGCAATAGATTGCAGCGCCTCTATTACCAAAATAATTATTTTTCGAACGATCAAACGTCCGTTACTTGAAAGTTTAAACGTAGCCATTAGTGCAATGGCGGGTGGTCGTGAAAGGAAGAAACCGCGAAATTATCCGTAAGTTGCATTTTTACACTATTTCGAGGTTTTACGTACAACCTGTATCTGCCCGATTAGCTTGTATCCTTTATTCTCTTCATATTTGTTGTAGTATAGCGGATCAAGTACGAGCGGGCTTTGATACACACGACCTGACATTGTCAAGAGCAACGGTGACCATTAGTCCGTGATAAGTCGTCCTAGAGTCAACACGTCTTCGTAACACACTCCGATCAACTCTTAGACGTATGTTTCCCTTGATTTCAGTATTTCCTAGCATATATTCAATCATTTGCATCACAATTTATTCAATATTACGACATTATTGATAGTGTATAACATACTGTTCGATTACAATTTGTTACGATAAAAATTTGTAACAATAGCGTTCTTACAACCGGTAATTTTCTTCAGTCTGATTAATAGAAATAGTCTAAATATTTAAAATTATGCAAATAATTGTGCCAACTATTACTAATGTCGCGTAGAAAAGCATTTACTTAGTTCGCAACTGTACTACAGTCAGAAAAAGAGCGAAATTCAACCAGTTTTTTTATCGGCGTTTGCTCAATTTTCGAGATAGCGAACTGAGGCTGGTACCATTCAATTTCTCAGGAAATTCTACGCCAGATCAACATATAATAGTTGTACTTTTCGAAAATTTAATTTTTCGCAAAAATCTGAAGGGGGTAGGTCAGGATTTTTTGCGATTTTCGTAAATCGCTCGTCATTTCCGTAATTTTTGAGCTATCAAAATGATTCTTTCACTGTCTTATTCGGGTTCGGATTCCGCGTCCAAAACGCCCAGGATCATTTTAATAGCTCAAAAATTACGGAAATGGCGAGCGATTTACGAAAATCGCAAAAAATCCTGACCTACCCCCTTCAGATTTTTGCAAAAAATTAAATTTTCGAAAAGTACAACTATTATACATTGTTCTATCGTAGAATTTCCTAACTAAAACAATGGTACCAGTTTCAGACCGCTATCTCAAAAATTGAGCGAATGCCAATCAAAAAACTGGTTAAAATTCATAATTTTTCGCGATTTTCGTAATTCTTTTGCCATTTCCGTAATTTTTGCGCTATTCGAATGATCCCAGACGTTTTGGACGCGGAATTCGAAACCGAATAAGACAGTGAAAGATTCAGGTCGATATCTCAAGATTTGCGGAAATGACGAAGGAATTACGAAAATCGCGAAAAATCGTCAAATTATGACAGTTTTTCGTTCGGCATTCGCTCAATTTTTGAGATAGCGACCTGAGACTTGTACCATTGTTTTAGTTAGGAAATTCTACGATAGAACAATGTATAATAGTTGTACTTTTCGAAAATTTAATTTTTCGCAAAAATCTGAAGGGGGTAGGTCAGGATTTTTTGCGATTTTCGTAAATCGCTCGTCATTTCCGTAATTTTTGAGCTATTAAAATGATTCTTTCACTGTCTTATTCGGCTTCGGATTCCGCGTCCAAAACGCCCCGGATCATTTTAATAGCTCAAAAATTACGGAAATGGCGAGCGATTTACGAAAATCGCAAAAAAATCCTGACCTACCCCCTTCAGATTTTTGCAAAAAATTAAATTTTCGAAAAGTACAACTATTGTACATTGTTCTATCGTAGAATTTCCTAACTAAAACAATGGTACCAGTTTCAGACCGCTATCTCAAAAATTGAGCGAATGCCAATCAAAAAACTGGTTAAAATTCATAATTTTTCGCGATTTTCGTAATTCTTTTGCCATTTCCGTAATTTTTACGCTATTCGAATGATCCCAGACGTTTTGGACGCGGAATTCGAAACCGAATAAGACAGTGAAAGATTCAGGTCGATATCTCAAGATTTGCGGAAATGACGAAGGAATTACGAAAATCGCGAAAAATCGTCAAATTATGACAGTTTTTCGTTCGGCATTCGCTCAATTTTTGAGATAGCGACCTGAGACTTGTACCATTGTTTTAGTTAGGAAATTCTACGATAGAACAATGTATAATAGTTGTACTTTTCGAAAATTTTTTTTTCCGCAAAAATCTGAAGGGGGTAGGTCAGGATTTTTTGCGATTTTCGTAAATCGCTCGTCATTTCCGTAATTTTTGAGCTATCAAAATGATTCTTTCACTGTCTTATTCGGCTTCGGATTCCGCGTCCAAAACGCCTAGGATCATTTTAATAGCTCAAATATTACGGAAATGACGAGCGATTTACGAAAATCGCAAAAAATCCTGACCTACCCCCTTCAGATTTTTGCGAAAAATTAAATTTTCGAAAAGTACAACTATTATATGTTGATCTGGCGTAGAATTTCCTAACTAAAACAATCGTACCAGTCTCAGGTCGCTATCTCAAAAATAGAGCAAATGGCAATCAGAAAACTGTTTTAAAATTATGTTTTTCGATTGCCACTTTCACACTTTTAAAATAATCGATCCATGACGCCGATATCCATATTCTTTGTGAAATTTCGAATATATAATTCTACAGCTTATTTTTCGATTTGTACTTTATACTTTGAAAATATTGGAATTAAATTTTCACTATTTTATTTGTCAATTAATTTCATATTATCATGCGAACAAATTGTAAATTCGGCTAAAACACTCTTAATAGTTGCACATAATAGTCCAATGTGATTGTTTGTGGTCGCAAGAGAGAAAAATATTGAAAAATTATCCATAAGTGTCTCTCTTATACTTTTTCCAGGTCGCCCGTACTGTCTGTACCTGCCCGAATAACCAGTACCTCTATTCCTGACGTAATTGTTACGCTTGAGCGCTTCAAGGACTACCGAACTCCGATACACTCGGCGTGACTTTGTCAAGTGCAAGGAGAGTCATTAGTCTACAATCGGACATCCTGGAGTCAACACGTCTTCCCAACGGGTCCCGATCACCTTCGGCAGGTATGTTTCACTTTACTTGAGTATTTCCGATTATGTACAGATCATTTACAGTACAATCCATTCACTACATGCACATTATTAACATCGAGTAACGTACGGTTATAATTCTAGAAAGAAAATTAGTTAACATAGTAGTCTTAATGATATTCGACAACCATTTAAGAACAAAGTTGGCAAAAATTTTCTTCATTTTTATTAATTTCCTACCATAATTTCCAACTAAAGTTCTTACATTCATTCCGGTAAATCTTATTCGAACTTGTGTGTGATTGTAGTAATAATTTCTTTTTTCTTCGTGCAAGATCTTGAAAATTTGTTTAATTATTAACCACAAATAATAAATAATTTCGGTTCTATTTGCGAAAAGTCTTCTATATTTTAATACTCACCAACCGCGATTTGCAATTCGATGTTTGATAGTCACTCTAATAATTTTTCGTTCGAACTTGTGCGTGATTGTAGTAATAATGTCTTCTTTCTTTATTCAAAATCTCGAAAATTGATAATTATTATTCATAGAATATAAAATAATTACGAATCTACCAAGGTCGTAAACATTTCTTAAATGTTAGTCACAAAATATGAGATAATTACGGTTCTATTAAGCCCGGTTCCAGTTTCGTACCTGTTACCTATTATTTTATTAGAAATGAAATAAAATCCGCGATGAGTACGTTTAAACTTGTGTTATGTGACCTGACCGTGAAATTCCTGCGTACACATGGTTTGACTTTGACAAGTACAGCCGGTACCCATCAGTCGCCGATAAGTTGTTGAACTGTTAAGACGTGTTCTAGCGAGCTCCCCACTGCTCTCGCGGGTACATTACCTTACTTTCAATCTTTTCGTTTGCCTATTTCATTTCACGCATACTTTCCGCACACTTTCCGCACACTTTCCGCACACTTTCCGCACACTTTCCGCACACTTTCCGCACACTTTCCGCACACTTTCCGCACACTTTCCGCACACTTTCCGCACACTTTCCGCATACTTTCCGCATACTTTCCGCACAGTTTTCGCACAGTTTTCGCATACATTCCGCACACTTTCCGCACATATTTTGCACAGTTTTCGCATACATTCCGCACACTCTTCGCACACTCTTCGCACACTCTTCGCACACTCTTCGCACACTTTTCGCACACTTTTCGCACACTTTTCGCACACTTTTCGCACACTTTTCGCACACTTTTCGCACACTTTTCGCACACTTTTCGCACACTTTTCGCACACTTTTCGCATACCTTCCGCACCCGTTGGCATACATTCCACACACTTTCCGCATAAATTCTATTACATGGCGACAGTCGGGCGGTACTTCTAATCGTATTTCTATTTCTGATTTCAGATCCGACAACGCAAGGAGAAGGCCAGTTCGCACCGGAATTTTTGCTGGAGATGGCCCTTCGACGAAGATTATAAGTATAAAACCTACTTGTCACCGCACTTGTTAAACAAAAAGAATCTACATGTTTTATTTGACGACTATCGCGTTGACTGATCATTATAAATTCACCATTATAACTTTAATTTCATTTTACATCATAGTAGAAGAATGGCAATATTCCTAATAACAATGCTTGGAATCTAAAAAGAAAATTACTTTAAACCGAATTTTGTTATATTCTACGCGGAATATTGGACGTACGCGTCCGCCTTGTATATTATTTTCAGCTTTTGTGGCCGCGCGCAATGCGGTCTTCGAGTCACTTGCTCCGGGAAAAAGTATTTCGCGAAATAGAGTCAGTGTTGTTTCGATATTAATAAATAATTATTCTTTCTCGATACCCGCGTGTTTAAACCCGCTCGATAACATAAAATTCGGTCGCGGAATTCTTTGATTTCTTGAATTTTCTAATCGCGAGAGTAGAGTCAGTTTGTTCGCCGGACATTATTTCGGTCGGGAATATAGTCTATTTTTTTTCTTTTTTTTCTTTGAATTACTCGCCGCGATAAAGTAGAGGCACGCAGCAGCTGCGGAGAGGATCTCCATCGGGCGTCGTCGCATCAGGCAGCAGGTAAATATCGTCATAATTTTGTACTTTTACTTCTAATCCACAGTGAAATTACATTTTGGAATATCGAATTCGAGTCAGAATTAAAGACGAACGATTTAAGGAATGATGGACGGTTAAACTATAAAGACTTTTCTCTTTTTCTGTTACAGATGACATCGTAACTACGTAGTTGGCCGAGTGCAATGCGGCCTTAGAGTCACTTGCTCCGAAAAAGTATATCGCGAAATAGAATCAGTGTTGTTGCGCTATTAGAAGTTATGCTTGTTCGATATACGCGTGCTTAAAACCGCCGAAATAATTGAAATGGACTGGTACAACGTAACATATTCGGTCGCGAAATTCCTGTATACTTTGATTCGCGAGAGTAGAGTCAGTTTGTTCGCCGGAAATTATTTCGGTCGGGAGTGTAGTCTCTTTATTTTTCTTTTTTTTTTCTTTAATCGTTCGCCGCGATATATTAGAGGTACGCAGCAGCTGCGGAGCGGACCTCCATCGGGCGTCGTCGCATCCCGCAGCAGGTAAATATCGTTAAAATTGTATTCTTCTTTCAATTTCTCAAATTAAAGTTTTGATTTTGTTAAACTCAAGTCGAGTAAAATTGTAAAATGAAAACACGTAGAATGAAATACAGTTGTATTGTAAAGAATCTCTTCTTGTTATGTTGCAGAGGTCATCAGCTGATATACCGGTCGTAGTATCATCTCTACAATGAAAGGTGCAGAAGAAATCTACGACCGGTGAGTCAAAAAGTTTACGGTTCCTCTGATCACTCAATCATGTCGTAGGACGTAAAGGTCCGAAGCGGCACGAGTGATTAGTTGTATTTTATTTGCAAATTGTAGCGAGCATAGTGACCGCGAGTGTAAAGTATTTTATACTTTACACTTGTGGGTAGTAACATACCATTTTTATTGTGTGAATATTTAATTAGCTCAGGCAGGGGTCTTCTTGTGGTTTAGCTTCACGTGCGCTTATTTATCGTAATTACATTAGAAGTTTGATACCCTTGAACTTCATTTTATTAAATTCGCGGCCGCGAAAATTAGTTTTGCATAATCGAGATGTATTTTAGAGAAAACGCGAGTAGAGTATATTTAATTTTTTCAAGTTTCAAATCGAGTCATACGTAGTTGATACGAATTAAATTCAGTTTGAACTTTTATACTTTTCATAATTAGATTTTCAATAACTTAGAATAATCCATCAATTTGAATTGATGTATTTTAAATGCCCAAGAAGACCAATTCGCGGATGGTCGATTCTGGTTTCAAAGTATTATTTTGAACATATTTACCACTGTTTCGAATACCTACTTTGAATAAGGAATCAACCAAGGGTTTCAATTTTCAATTCAAACTTTCATATATATTTTTCCAATATTTTAATTTTCAAAAGTTTTCAATATATATATTTAAAGTTTTTACATTTTTCATTAGATAAAGTTAACACTTTTCTTTTTTTTAAATCAAAGTTTTATTTGAGTCATTTGATAAAGTATATTTTCAAGTAATTGTTATAAAGAGAATTAAATGAAGAATTAGCTCGTTAGAAGATCTAGTTTGATAATCATATTCTAGCTCAGGATTTTCAGCACACATCAAGACTTAGTATATAATTACCACGTTCATGTTCTTATTTTGCTTGAACTCATTCGTGGGCCCAGGTGCACACGGATGGGTGATGGCCGTGAACGTGGTATAGTTTTTAATTAGTATAAGATTGTGGCGACTCACAAGCGTTAGCGATTGTGCACGGCGTATGTTCCACACGTGTGTGAGTGAGTGTGATGATAAATATTCCGTGGAACGTGCGTCGATCGCGGACTATCTTTTCCTTGCAAATTCGCGATTAATTTCACACCGAACTGTTTTAATTTTCTCGCGGTCTTTAGACAATTTGATTTAATTGATATCCAATTCGAGTCAAAATGCAAAAGCATTATCAATAAGTGTAGTAATTGTTAAACCTAACGATTACTACACTTTTTCTATTTTCACATTTTACCTCTATAACTTTTCATTAAATACATTCTAGTTGTTTAAATTCTAACATAGCGTAAATAAATCGCAATAATCGCTAGCCTTGTGAGTCGATTTCAGCAAACAAGGTACGTACCTGAATGTATGTGTGGGGTTTGAGTCGGTGTTGGAGACGTCCCGGGACGTCTCCCGTAGGGGGAAACACCGACTTTGATTGAGAACCGTGGAGCGAGTGTGTTGGTGTGCCTGAGATTTTTGCCATTTTTTTAAATATAGGGAATAGGTAGGCAGGTAACATTTTCTGGTGTGTGTGTGCTTTAATTTTAAGTAGGAAGGGCCAGGGCAGGTATCACTGTTTAGCCTGTAGGTTACCAGTGATATCCTGCATCTGGAAATCAGGATAATAATTTTTTCTTTTTTTTAATATTAAGTACATTCTGCTTGAACATTCGTCTTCTTTTCTGGCTAACACGTTTGCACTGACTGCAGTTTGATTCTTCTGAGAATAAGCTGTTTGTCTATACGTGTTAGCCTCAGTATTTGTCGATGTTAGGCGCGTGTTAGGGTTTTATATGTTGGTTCCGAATGTTCGAGCAGAATTAGGTTGGGTTTTCCACCCGAAGAACGAAGAAACTTCACATCGACAACGCTTGAAGATGAAGAGGCTATATGCCGAAGAGGCCCGACAAACTGTCTCGAAGAGGGCAACTACTAATGGCTGTCCATTTTGGAATGTCAGATTTTGACACTTCCGGAATGGATGGTCATTCCGTTACTACTTAGTCACTATGCTCGCTAGTTGTAGTATTTGTAGTAGTAGAAATTTAAAGTAGTTAGTTCCACGGGTCGAGGTGAGCTCCCCGTGAAGACTCTGCCCCGATCTGCAATAATAAAGATTTCGAGTCATTTTTCTATATTAAATTATTTTAACAAGTTTTATTAGTAGAATTTTGCATTAAAGTTTTCGAGTCAATTTTCATATTCGATTATGTTCACAAGATTGGACAGTAGAATTTTTATTGCAATTTTATATTAAATTCTTTTTAAACTTAAAGTCAATTTTCAAATTTTCTGAGAGTTCCTTTTCAAGAATTCATAGTCTTGTCACTGCTAGAGTCCAGTTTTTGATTATTATAAATTTGAGATATTGAATTTTTGAAATAAGCAGAGGGGTAGAGTACGATACAGTGTGCAGATAGAAGAAATTTGCACACTTGCCATCCGCGCCGGGTCGTTAATATTTGTCACCTCTGGCTGCACTTTAGCTTCGCGAAATTTATTGATAATTTGAAATAGATTATTCGAAAGTGTCTCAACTGAGACACACTTTTTATATTCGTCCTAAAAGCTTGCTATTATACAATTCTTTTAAATTAAATTCACGATTCTGTCTCAAAGAGAGACCCGCGTTCTTTTTACACTATAACATACATATATATTTCAATTAAATATCCGAAAGAAATGTCACCGGGAGACACGCGATTTTATTTTTTTAACGTAAAATCATCGAAAAATGTAAAGCAGCCAAGTGACTCGCGAATTGCGTCGTACATCGCCGACTTTGTACGATGCCATTTAAAAGAAAAATAGAAACAAGCATTTGTTAGAAGGAATATTGCCATGATTTCATTTATACATTGCATTTTCTATTAGAATGTGTTATTTTCTACAATATTGTACGACGTTGTGTAACATTATCGTTTCGCCTACGAGTAACTTTTGATCTCCTCAAGATCATTCCGCGTTTACGATCGTTTTCCATTTTCGTGTATTAGAATGCGATCAGTCAACGCGATTATAGTATAGTAAAACATTATTTTTCGCGCGCGTAACGCGTACTTATAATCATTTAAACTCGGGCGTACCTTTTCTATACCGATCGATGTTAATCACGCGTGACAAGTCGGTTTTGCCACCTGTTTAATTAAATTTACTTTCAGAATAGAATTAAATTTAGTACTATAACTTTGTAGTGTTGCGTAAACTTAGAGAAATCGCCATTTAGCCCCCAGTGCGTTAAATGGAGTGAAATATTGAAGTTATTTTCGCGTCGCGTTTTCATTTAACTGCATCCTGTGTTATCTCACAGATTACCTTCCTGATCGCACTATTCTGAATAATTAGAAAATATAAAATACATTCCCCTGTGGGTGGGGGACAGAATACACCCACGGTATTCCCTGCCTGTCGTACGAGGCGACTAAAAGGGACGTTTTGGCCACTATAGTGTCAAAACGTTAGTTTAAGGGGATATCACACGTCAATTCCAATCCGTTTGCCGTCGACCATCGAGAAAACGCGACTTGTTTGCTCGTACCGCGCTGTTAGATTCATTTTTAACTTAAACTTACACTTTCTATACTTATCACCTATTTTTACATTCAATTTTTAATATCAGTTTCTTAGCTTCAGTTTTATAGTATTAGTTCCATAGCTTCAATTTTTTTATTTTCACTTTTCAACTTTAATTTTTCACTTGTTCATGTAGAGTCATTTGTTCGTTATTTGCTACGTTCGTCATATCTATGCGTCAAAACAACACGAGAAACGGTGTAGTCGGCCTTGTAGCCTCACGGCTACTCGGTTAAGCCGCGATCTCGCGATATATTCATGGAGCGTGGCTTTCTGTCGTTCCATGGTTCCGTCGGTACTTTGGGTGGCCTAGGGTTGTCTTGAAAGGTGAGCCCGAGTTCGTTCTGGGGACCTGTACATGGGTGGACTGCTATTTGGCGGGGTATGGGACGTATCAGGCTTATCGGTGGCGGCCGGACCGATTAGCCTGATATGGCTTAACCCGTGTACAGTTCGATTTGATGATCTATATCTTCGGATATATTTCATCTTCGATTTGTCCCTGGTTCGGATCTTTCGCGTAGGCCCTTTCCTGTAAATCGACCCTACGCTTATCCCTTCGTATCGATTAACCATGGTTCGGCCGGAAGTCCCGTGAAGTGGGTACTTCTCGAGACCGTGGTACGAGCCACCGTGTAAGTGTGTAAATTGTTTTGCCGTCGAGCTATGGCGAATGTTTAGAGTCACCCGCGTTAGTATAATTTACCGAGTTGCTTTTCTCGTTGAGTCGACATTTAGATTCTTTTTCTTATTTTCTTTTATTTCTTTTGGGGGTTTTAAGGTGTTGGTTTTTATTTTTTTTTTATCGCGAGGAGTTGGCGTGTGATGGTGGTGGTTTAGTTTAAGAAATATTGAAACGTTTCAATATTTTCGTCGTGGTCTCATTGACAGACGTGTCTTTGGTACCACGATACTTAGCTCCGCGTCGCGGTCGCGTGATATTTTCATTCTCCATCTGAGAATGAAAATTTTGATCTCGTATCGTTTAATGGAGGGAGGACGGGTGCCGTGGATAGGGTGGGTCTCCAGTAGTAGCAACCTCCACGTGGTGAGACCTGGATCGATATTATTTGCATTGATCGATACTGAAATTTATTAATATTTTTCGGAAAATCCGATGACCGATAGTCGTGTACATATATTGGAATGTGTCGCTTCGATGCAAATAGTATCGAGCAAATTGGCTACGAATAGAATATACATAACCCACCCTTCCTCGCCTCCATTAAAATTAGAATAAATAACACGAAATTCATCCAGTTTTTTGGCCGGCATTCGCTCAATTTTTGAGATAGCAATCTGAAACTGGTACCATTGTTTTAGTTAGGAAATTCTACGCCAGATCAACATATAATAGTTGTACTTTTCGAAAATTTAATTTTTCGCAAAAATCTGAAGGGGGTAGGTCAGGATTTTTTGTGATTTTCGTAAATTGCTCGTCATTTCCGTAATTTTTGAGCTATCAAAATGATTCTTTCACTGGCTTATTCGGCTTCGGATTCCGCGTCCAAAACGCCTAGGATCATTTTAATAGCTCAAATATTACGGAAATGACGAGCGATTTACGAAAATCGCAAAAAATCCTGACCTACCCCCTTCAGATTTTTGCGAAAAATTAAATTTTCGAAAAGTACAACTATTATACATTGTTCTATCGTAGAATTTCCTAACTAAAACAATGGTACCAGTTTCAGACCGCTATCTCAAAAATTGAGCGAATGCCAATCAAAAAACTGGTTAAAATTCATAATTTTTCGCGATTTTCGTAATTCTTTTGCCATTTCCGTAATTTTTGCGCTATTCGAATGATCCCAGACGTTTTGGACGCGGAATTCGAAACCGAATACGACAGTGAAAGATTCAGGTCGATATCTCAAGATTTGCGGAAATGACGAAGGAATTACGAAAATCGCGAAAAATCGTCAAATTATGACAGTTTTTCGTTCGGCATTCGCTCAATTTTTGAGATAGCGACCTGAGACTTGTACCATTGTTTTAGTTAGGAAATTCTACGCCAGATCAACATATAATAGTTGTACTTTTCGAAAATTTTTTTTTTCGCAAAAATCTGAAGGGGGTAGGTCAGGATTTTTTGCGATTTTCGTAAATCGCTCGTCATTTCCGTAATTTTTGAGCTATCAAAATGATTCTTTCACTGTCTTATTCGGCTTCGGATTCCGCGTCCAAAACGCCCAGGATCATTTTAATAGCTCAAAAATTACGGAAATGGCAAGCGATTTACGAAAATCGCAAAAAATCCTGACCTACCCCCTTCAGATTTTTGCAAAAAATTAAATTTTCGAAAAGTACAACTATTATACATTGTTCTATCGTAGAATTTCCTAACTAAAACAATGGTTCCAGTTTCAGACCGCTATCTCAAAAATTGAGCGAATGCCAATCAAAAAACTGTTTTAAAATCATGTTTTTGGAAATGAGATCGTAGAAGCCTTTAGAAATTTCGCGTTCATGGTCAGCAGAAGATTCATTCGTACTATTTGACCATTTTTATATTTCACACTTACATGTATGTACAATACAAACATTAACAAGTACGTAGATTGTTTCCAATGCCTTATAACTTGATTTTCCGATTCAATTTCAGTCTTACGCCATTGTTCGATGACATCCCTCGATTCATCGTAAAGGCATTTCTCTGACGATATGAATATAACATTCACGTAGTGAATCGCATGCTAATACTGTAAACAGCTAACAATTTACGAGACAAAAATCGTAGTAGCAAAGGTCTTATCATTCGTCATCCCCAGTCATTGCGAGTAACACTGATAAATATCCTGCGGCTGTTTTTAACACCTGAAACAAAAGGCGCGTTTTAAGAAATTGTTTTTAAGAATCTATTTTTTTATTGCTTCGTAGCTATGTCGAAGATTTCTTCTTTAACTCACAGAGTTAAATAACTCGAGTGAAAAGGGAGCAAATTTTCCAGCGGTTATTGTAAATGATACTCTTGAACGACGCAGTATAAGTATGAACGAAAGTGCTTTCTTTGGCGGTAAATCATACCAATTACATTCGTATGCGGAGTCCGCGACACCCAAACTCTGAAACGTTAATATTTTAGTCACTAAATCAAATGCAGAATGTTCAACGTTAATATGTTTAGAATTGAGTCTTTTTCGAGGTATTAACTGTAAGGGAAGTTCTCGTACGGTATAAAGTCCATTAAGTAATCAACTCACTTCGCCAAGAAGTCTTTCCCCCACGTAACAATAAATAAAGAGATGCAGCATCGTGTATATTACGTGAATTACAAAGAATATTAGGCCAATTAACGGCAAATCTGCTTCTTCTTGATCTACAGACTATGAAAACATAATTGAAACTAGTATTGAAATACCTTAAACATTTTGGTAAAATAATTCAATTGCACAAATTATTAACAATCCGTTAAGCTCTACTATTCATTTAGACGTACAGTTATCATACGATATCCAGTGAGACAAAACATCGCTGTGCTGATCACTGTTTGTATAAGTAGCGTAAGATTGAAGCAATCCTCAACGATCACAGCAAACCTTGAAACAATTCGGATGTAAACGTTTTTCAGATAAAACTTTCATATTTTTAATCGATATTTCCAATTAAAAGCAAACCTATATAGCTCGTTGTGTCTGTGTACGATGAAACCGATTCTTTCTTGAAACTGCAAAAAATTATTTTTCTTCGTATTCTCAACCAAATTCTCCAAGGCCAGTCTCAGAACTGCCAGTTGACCAACTAGATGTAAAACAAGTACGGCGAGGAAAGTATCGAAACAGGAATAACATATCGCAGTGAGCACAGTTCCCATAAATTGTCCCAACCATGTGATTTGATAATTAGGACTTTTCTTCGTATCGTATGGGAACATGGCGGGATGCAGAAGTCCGCCTAAATCTGCTTCCGAAGTGTTCTGTGCGTTACTCCAAACTTGAAGGGATATAAACGCCGTGAGCATGATGTATGTCAGGGTGGAACAGACTATGGATATCCTGCGACTCAGTTTCGCGGTTGATAACATCGTCTGTTTTTCAGGTTCTGGAATCGGTCGGGACCAGTCCTCCAATATTTGACCAACCAAGAACGTCAAGGCTATGAAAAGAATTGTGGTAGTACAATACTAAATTGTATTTTTGAAGCTGTAGGGTACAGAAAATATTTGAAAAATCTTTTTTCTTAGTTTTCGATATACATATATTCTTTGAGGTTTCTTTTTTCAGATGTTCCGTTATGCAAGTATGTAGTTCTACTGTATGTGCATATGTAACTTTTTTATTTTTTAAATTATTACTCGATTCTATTCACAGTAAACCTACATGAAAATGATTTTTTTCGAACATTGTTACTCTAATCCTGTACACATAAATTTAAAATCATTTTATCATAAAAAAACGGGCCCCGATTTGGCAATACTTTAAAAAATGTTAAATTCCAAAATGAGAATAGTACACAGTGATAAATAAATAAAGACTGGGACAATGTAGATGTTCAGGCATGCAGCTTCAGACTTCATAAAAAAATATAAATCAAATTCAAGCCTACCTTTCCCATGGTAGCGTAAAACAATTTGTTTGATCAGTGCAAATGCGATCGGCACGTTGATCGACAAGTTCTCGATCACTTCGTCAATGCTGGTAGACTGTAGCACCAGTTTTGCTGTCTGTGGCGCACAAATGAACATGAACGTCACAATCGTCGATATCCAAAATATGAGCGCTGATATTACACGCGTGGTCATTGACATTTTTCTCGGTTCTGGCCAAACACCGAGAACTGATAAATTGAAACGATTCCATCCCATGGCAAATTCCATCTTTGTACGAAGTCACAAAATTTATGGAAAACTAATTTTTAGTTAGCTTATTAACATTCATAGAGGAGTCTTAAATACCTTGTGTTAAGTAATGACAAACTGTTTTATATGTTGAATGAATTTTTCTCACTATGAATACTGCACATTTCATGAAAAATTTAGACCATGATCTATTAGTAAACCTAGTTCTCTTCGTAAGTATCCTATAAATAATACGCGTGGAGATAAATCTTCCAAAGTATGACTAGATTATTAAAAAATGTAATAACATACAGATTTTCGTGAAAATCTCTGATCAAGTCTTACACATAGAACACGTCGTTATAATAACTTTTTTTATATGCTATCACAATGTAGATCTTTCAACAACTGATCGTCCTTATTGCGCACAACCCGTTCTCGAATGGATCTCTTATTACGCATTCTAGCACAACGTAAAAATGATTTCCAGACAAAAGTTTTAATCGGTGCAACCCAAAGTTCGTAGGATTAAGGAAGCCCTATAATTTGAACTCTTTTCTTGAAATTCGCAAGAACCACATGTTCAGACTCTATAACACTTGCAATAAGTGCTCCATTAAGCCTCCGTGTTCCCTACGAAATTATTTATTCACAAAACTTCGGTAAAGAAGCGAAGCACTGCGATCAGTTCGCAGATGTTGTCTTACCACGAAATTTCTCGTCGATACTTTTAGCGCACAATGAATTGATAATACACTTTGAATTCTATTCTTCGGCATTGTCTCCGCTCTTTCTACTTGGTAGTTTGACTAGTACTGAGCTTCCGTGATAGCATGCGAGTGTGTTCATATTTCATTTCTATCGATTATAGCTTAAGTGCTGTATAATTGCTGCAGAGAATTGCTGGGACCAGTTCAGTGAATTGTGCCGATGTAAGATACTTCTAGTGCAATCAATGCAAATTGAACTTCAACCGTGTTGATTGTGTTTGGAGTTGGAAAATGAGTTGCAAGTGCTAATGAAAATAAGATAAATAATCTTATGGGCGTATAGGCAATTACTCCACATATTGCAAGTCTACGTTTCATATTTTTTTACGTGCGATAGCTCCTAATAAAGGTCGGAAATTTTCAACACAGTACGAAAGAATTTTAATCGTAAATACTGCACGTTATTATTTCTTCTAGTTAACGTATACAATCTAAAAGACTCAAATTTCCATCCAATAGATCTACTCGGTACCAGTTGCCACCGTTAATAGAACCGACAGGTAACCCATGGCTGTTCTTATGACCTGAAACAAATTCATTCATCTTTTGAATATTGTTCAATGTTCAATATCATTCAAACCCAGTGGATTCAAGGAAATCTTTCAAAAAGTACAATCAAGAAAGTGGACTTTTTACTATAGTATTTATTTGAATTCATTTAACATTGTATTTTTTGCAGGCCTATACTTTTACTGATATACTATTTTAGCGAAATCTTTCCCACAGCAACAATACTCACTGTACTGAACAGTTCCATAGAAAAGGTGCCAAATTTCCCTGCTGTTAAACGGAGCGGGCTGAGAGACCTGTGCATGATAAGAATCAAACATTTTGCCTCCTTAGCTGGAGCGTTGTACCACTTCGCCGAGTACGCAGCATTGCCCATCGCTGCACTCTGCAACATATCGCCGTCTTTCTTATCTCATTTATCACCACACCTTTGTTTCGATCGTTTTTCAAAATTCTGAAGACATATATTTATGACATCTGTATTAGAAAGCTTTATATGTGTAAGTGTTGGTCTTACCTCTACAAGGAGCACTTCACCTACATAGCAATAGAGGTAAATATGCACGCAGATGAATGCGACGAAAATAATAAAAAAGAACACTTGCAAGGTGGTTGGTTTGCCGTCGACTTGCATCAGTATCTGCACAGGTGGAAATTTTATAGAAAATCAAATTGATCTTATTTCGGCAAAACGAGAATTCTTCGAACATATGAAAAAGTCTCGAATATAAATTATCAGATTCATATTGATTCTAATTTCATAATGTCAAAAACGATTAGTTTTTGAATTAATTGCTGGGTTGCTTACTTTGTAGCCTAGGAACCCTTGAAAGCAAATTAGAACGGTGCAAAACACAATCTGAATGAGAAAGAGTACGTTGTACGAGTCCTCGATGACTGTACCAAACCTTTATTAACCAGAAACATGAATACTTATGAATTGGTTGACTAATATTAAAAATCAATGATACAAACTTTTCTAAAGTTTCATTATCGCTTAATGCGATTTTTTGAAAATAAAAACTTGCAATAGCATGCTTAGAATTATTGTTATAAGTAGCAATTCATTCAACATACTTATTATTCGATTTCTATTAAAATTGTCACGATAATAACATAACATATTTATCAGTAAATAATAAGGATATCTCGAAAAATAAAAAGATTTGAATATGCGCAATCGAATCTATAACTTTTTGTAAATAATACCAGTGCAAATACGTGCCAAGTGCTAAGAAATTAATTAAAGCCAGATAAAACAGTGGAAGGTCGTTAACCAGATCAGAATCTCGTGTTTCTTTACGATCCTCGCCAGCTCTTTCTGGAACTCTTTCGGCTTTTCGTGGCTGTTTTCGTCGTTCACCAAGTTCTCCAGGCTTCTCCTTAAATTGTAAAATTGGCCGCATATGTGAAAGATTAGCATGGAAACGAAACTGTCGGTGGCCGTGTAAGAGACTGTCGCGCTATAGGCGGCTATAATTTGTAGGATACACGTGATCTCGAAATACGGACTTTCCCGAATGTCGAATGGATAATACGCTGGATACAATGCAAAGCGATCCTTAGCTGTCCGTTCCTTATCTTGACCCATTATCGTGACCAGTCGTAGAGTGATATACACCGTCACCATACTCTCAGTTAACACCGTGCACCAAATCGAGACGTTTCTCGTGATTTTCGCGTAGGACAGCATGGTAGACCTTTCCTCTTCGCTCTTCGGAGCCTTCCAATCGTCGTAGAAGGACTTTAGGAGTAACCCAAGCGCTACAAGTAGTTAGTGTTACGATGCTTACATATTTATCAATGATTTTATCTGAGGGTTTATGGGAAAAAATTTCTGTTTGACGGTGTTTGAATTACTTGACTACGTTACTAAATTTCATGCTAAATAGAAATATTGTTCACGTTTATATTTGTGCTGACAGACTCGACATATACTGTAAAAAGATCGTGTAAATCCTCGGTAAAAAATCGAGAGATCGGTGCACTGGATAAAAGTTACGAAGAATTAAGATATATTCCTTCCCCTAGTGTTTTGTGAGGTTTACAAAAACGAGAACAATCGAGAAACACATGAAATCTTCTGTGACAGAGTCCCATGTTTCAGAGTTTGATAATTTCATACCTTTTCGATGGTACCATGTACAGCATATTTTTATGAATGCGTTCGTACCCGGAATATTCGCTAGCGACAAATTCTCCGTCATCAGATCAATATTTCCCCGCAGTAGATATAAATTTATCCATTGCGGAAGGACTACGCATAGCATAAACACTCCAGGTATGATAAACTTGTATTGCGGTAAACCACCCTTCAGCAGCGCTTTGTCCGGCCAGATGCCGATAAGTTGCATATTAAACTTGTTCCATCCGATTGCTAGTTTTAAATCTACGTGGGAAAGAAACGATAAACACAGCTATTAAAATCAATCCCATAAAGTCGATTACGCTTGAAATTTTTCTTTTTAATTTCACGTGTCCAGCGGTATTTTCACAACAATCAATCTTCACACTTGTCACAATCACGTTAAACACTTCGGAATCGAGAACTTAATGACGCGGAATAAAAAGCACGATACTAGAAAAATTGTAACGCGATCGCAAAATGCGGTACCTTGTTCGATTTCCATTGATACTTTAGCATCGCAAACTACATCATGAAACGACTGACGCGAAATTTCCTCGCTTTCTTCGTACGGTCTCATGGAAAGACGCATGCTCGTTGGGGAGAGTTCGAAGACCACCACCCCCCGTAAAAGAAACTGTAAAGTCAAACTGAAGGGGAGCCCAACAATCATAGTTTCCCCCCTAGAATGCTGAATAAATTGTTTTTAATCGATTCCGTTGGACGTAATGCCTGCATCTCCTCCCTTACTATTCAATGTCTTTTTGCATAGTAATTTCTTGATGTTTGCGAGCGATACGATAATAGGAAACATAAAAATTCATAGCTGTAGTATTGTTAAGAAGTAGCAGGACTTTGTTAATAGAGCAAGAACATTTTTGAGAATTACGTTCGTTGTGTAATAATTGGAATAATTTAGAGACAATTTGATATCATACAAAATATTGTTTATTCGTTTACTTACAAATATTTGTATTGTTCGACGTTTTAGAAATCTTACCGTTTTCCCGAAAATATTATATATTTGTTCCATGTATATGTCTATACATGGATAAAATATAACGTGGCAAAATAAATATTTTTCTCCGCGCCAATTCTTCTCAATATCATTTGATCCTTTCTGATCTCTTGCAATGAATTGCTTTTATTTTTTCAAGCTCAGAAAGGGTCAAAACATCGGTTAACGTGTTGACTCCGGTGATTAAGCAAAAAGAAGATTCAGGGGAAATTAAAACTTGATCTAAGCTATACTTTCACAATTAAAACTTGGGAAATAGAATAGTTTTCTAAGTTATAATTAAGTCAAGTTTGAGTTGCCCGTGACGTGAAAAATCATTTAAGCAATAAATCATCTTTCATCAATCTCACCGTTTTGCTTTTCGAACATTATCTCTAGTTTCTTAAATTAACAATATAAGTGCATATTAAATAGGTTCGCCGGAATGGCTGATATGTACAGTTTTGGCTTGAGACCAGACAAGTCTCTCTCTTTTTTTTTTTTTTTGAAAAAATTCTCTTGGAATTTTCCTCTTCTACTACGCTGTCGTACTCGTTCAACTTTCACTAACGCGTCACGCGGTTTCTTTTCCGTTCGGTAAACCGCCGGATTAAAAAAAAAGTGGGAAAATTTGTGAAAAGCCATGAATCGCAACGATAGAACGGTGCAATAAGTTAAATGAATGTGTGTAGCGAATGAAATCAAAGCTTTCACCAATCTTGTTATTTCAGATTGAGTCCTGTTTTTCTGTTCTTTTTTTTATGAAATCCGCGGGCGAGAATCTCGATAACCGAAGGCACTCCTTTAAAAGAAGACATTTCCTGGCTTAGCCTGGGAACACTGAAAGTTGGAACAATCGTGCCTCCTGACGGCGTCCATGACCTCTTCGAAATGACTGGATACTTGAACAGCTGCTCCAGGCTGGATTCTGAAAAGATATGGAAACGTGAAGTCGATTAATGGGCAATAGAAATTCTTTAGAAAGCTCGAGAGCATTCAAGAAACCCAATGGATGAATTATCGATACAACACGTAGAGTATAATTGACTGCTAATAGAAAGAGTTGATATGCTGTTAATTAACAAATTCTGTCATTGGATGTCGCCATTAATTTCTCCCTGAAATCATGACTCCATCACATCGTAAAGAATGTGACATTTTTATATGGTCAATTAAAAAATATCGATAATATATTGTTATAGGATCTTTTAAAAAATTGTTTGAGCAAGTAACAAGCTATTAATCGAAGATTTTAAATTATAGGCAAATTTAGGTTTATGCGGTATAATTTATTTCAGTGCGATGTCTATTATAACATGAGACTATTTAATATTTATGCGAATTGTAACTGTCCCACTGTCGATTTCAGTTTTCTAACATCTTATTGAACGAGTTCTGAGGGCATACAAATTGCTTCTCTACAGACCGGGTGACCGAGCGACAAGAAAATCGAAGAGTCTGCTTGCCCCGAACGGAACACCATAGCGAGAAACAGATAACTTTCTTCCAGCTTTCGCCGACGACGTCCTACTGAGTGATTCGACTTTTACCTCTTAGCACAGTTTCACTCTGTGCACACGCTGCGCCCGCTCCGGTATGGCACAGGCCACGTGCGAGTTAGGAAAAGTCGGAACCAGTGATTAACGCATTCGTAGCCGCGGACGTGGTTCAATTTTCATCGTTTTCTGTTCTAATTTTTTTTATCTAAATTGTTTCTGGCTACCTGTGGCGTACTAACATGTTTTCTTGAAATTTATACTTAGTATCCAGTATTGCCGGTAGGTTTTTCTATATTTTAAATTGAAGTTCATCAAAATTACTACGTACTTTAAAAGTTATTAGTCATTAGTTTGAAGAAATTTCATTCTCAAATAGTTGCATCAAATAAACTTTAATCATTTCCCAACGTTCTGCATACTTCGCGTAGTTACCATTTAGTTTTTATCACACGTTTCTCGCGGCGAACAAAAGCGAAACGTTGGTATTCGATTCCGAATATAGACAGCTACATAACGTGATGCTAACGAGAGTAGGATTACATCACTGTAGAATTCAAAATCTTCCGGCTATTTTGTAACCCTCGAGAAAATAGTGCACGATAGTTTTTCTTTTCACAGACGGAAAAACCTGATTTTTCTCAACTAACACTCGTTCTATTACAAACATCGATGGTATTAGAATTAAATGGTACTTACAGTCCCAACAGGGCAGCCATTTTCTTCTCCATAAGTACCGCAGCATCCGGTCCCCTTTGAATCATAGTGTCGCAAAATATCCTCTTCGCACAAGGTGTGTTCGTCCAATCAGCGTTTACGTGAGCCACTTCCACCACTTCGGCGTTCTCTAGGTTCTGAAAAGCGTCATCGAGTTCCTGGTCGCTCTCTATACTCCTTCTTCTCCTCTCCGATCGTCCATCAATCGAATTCCGCGAAGATGCTTCACCGATAATGTCTTCCACGATCCTTGCCACACTCTCCAGTTCACCCTGGTCGGAGACTTCCGTTTTTACATCACTCTTCAAGTTCGCAGACATTGAACCATCCTCGACGATCAGAATAGCGTCGTTCCCACTATTATCTATTTCAACGGGTTTCTCAGTCTTTTTCCTTGGAATCAGAAGCTCGGTCACGTCGATGTTCCCCTCGCGAGTTGGCAAATCGATTTCGACGATCTCGCTCATGGAATCTGCTCCTTTCCGTTGAAGACGTTTGTTCCTGACGAGACTCTTCAACTCCCTCTCTGCCTTGAAGATGTCCAAATAATCCAGGCTACGTTTCCTCCTTGTACTCGTTTGAACGTAATTCTTCTCATCGATCACCCCGGCTGATTCTCTGTTCTCCAGGGTTTCTGCGTTGGGATCCTCTTCGAGGATGACGAAAACTCCGTCATCGTTCTCAGTCATTCTCGCAGGGTCATTGTAATTATTATTCACATTCTCATTCCTCGGAATGTTCTCCAGAACGTAGACAGTATCCATGGGATTCATCTTTTTCATTTCTTCCGCCTGTCTCATGTCCTGAAATTGTTCTAAAATCGGTTCGGCAGCTTCCAACGCACGCTGGTGCTCCAGGTCGACGTTGTTCCCGTTGTTCGATCGTTTCAGCACGTCCACGTCCAGGTACCTGCCAACAGCCACGGCACCGATCCCAAGGGCTGCACCGGATGCCACGAGTCCTAGAGCGGGGATTAAAATACTGCTACCGGAAGCCACGGTGCCGATTTTATCCTGTGCTTCCTTACCCTTTGATAAACCGAGATTCTGTGATATTTTGTGAGTTGCCTCGACGAGAGGATCGATCACAGGCCTGGTGAACTGCGACACTTTCTCCACGCCGTTCGAGAATTGATTCTTCAGATTCTCGGAGATTTTCACCCAGAATGGAGCGTCGCTCGGTCTCTTCAATCCGTAGAAATGTTGATTCGGATAATAATTTTTCGTATTGTAACTATCGACGATGTTTTTGTCGTTCAACACGTATTTCTTTTTCTGTCGTTGTTCCGTGAACGAGTGTTGATTTTCTGGGAAATTATCTGGTCGTCTCTTCTCATTTTTCACGATCTTCGCTGGTTGAACTCCTAGTTCTGGATGAGCATATTGGAGGACAGGTGCTCTGGCGCCTGGTTTCAATGCCACAGGTGCAATCTTTTGACTTTCTGGAGTGTACAACTGAGATGTCGGGTACGTCGCGATGCCATCCGGATGCAGCATTCTTTTGTGCATGCTTGCACGGTAATTGTCGTTCCTCGGTTCGTACACTTCCGCCTTGAGAGCCTCGTTCTTGTAATTCTTCGGATCCCACTCGAAGAATACGTTTCTGCTGTTCTCGTTGTACTCCCTGCCGTATCTGTCAAATAAAGTCACGCGAGTTACAAATTTTCAGGTTTAATTAATAATTAATAAATACGTATCGTTCACCATATTAACGTGTTGTTACATTCACTGTAACACGGTAAATCTCTCCTTTGACTCTTACCTTCGATTCACATTTTTAAAGAACCTCTCGAACCTCTGCCTCTCTGAATTTTCTGACGGATAAAAATTTGTTGCTGTCTCCGAACCAACCGCAGATTGTCCATCGTGTACCAATTTATTGTTAATCACACGAGCATTCCGCCAAGTTTGAATTTTATCCATTGGCTCGTCCGGCACTCTCTGCCCATGGATCACCGGGGTGCCATCGCGATCGAGGGACATCGGCGATCGTTTCGGATTGGCTTTCACATTTATTTCCGAACGAACGATCACTTCCGGTGGTACATTCTTCGCATCTCTGTTCTTGGAGAGATTTGCACCGATGTTCGTCCTTGATGAACGAATCTGATGAGGCAGGAACGCGAAACGAGTATCTTTCTCTTCCCCTTGATCGTTCAACTCCAGGTTCCTCTGCGATCGATCCTGGAAGTTTCGTATTGTGAGAAGACCACTGTGCTGGAAAGTTGGATTGCTGAACCGAGCGTAATTCGTTCTCTCTTCCGTGGTCGTCTCGAAATCCGATTGTAATGGCTTCCAACTGTGATACTCTTCCGTTGTTGTTGTGTCTAATTCCAAAGCTCTTCCGTCCGTGTCTAGCGGCCTCCAGTTTCCGTAATCGATCTTCGTTTCACCGAGCAGTCGATCTTTGTCCGATGATACAACTTTTTCATTTTCGGTTACGTTTATCAGTTTCTCTGAGACCTTCTTCGTCTCAGAGTCCGAGAGTTCGACTCTAAGTCGTTCTATCTGTGCTTCTTCCAGTTTTCTAATGTCTTCTTTCTTCTGGTCTTCGTTGTTTTTTGTTCCAGTTTCCTCGTTTTTGTTCTCGATATCCGGATTTCGATTTCCATCGGGTGGACTCGGTGGGTCGTTAATTTTCGACTCGTTCAAGGACGCGGATTTTTCTCGTCTCTTGACGATCAATGTCGCCAGGCTTCCTTCGTTCGTTCGCACTTTCAATTCTTCTGTCTCTCCTGGGAGACTTCTGGACACTTTCAGCATAGTTCTGGCATAGCTCGGTTTCGGCACTTCAGCGTTGCTTGTGCCGATAACGATGCTGATTAAAAGTAGAAGGAACGTTACCTGAAATTAATTAACCATAACCCATCATCAGTTTGGCGATTTTAAGTGATTTTTCGGATGGGAGATCTGTTTCCGTGGAGTGTGATGAAATTTGGACGATGCAATGTATAATGTACTTAATTATGCTGTAGTGGATGAAGTCGTGCACGTTGATTTATACTTTGACCGATTTTCTGACAAAATAGAAATGCTGTGTTAAAAAAGATATAAAAAGTAGATTATTGAAATATATTCATCGTGATTTTCTACAACTTTCTATCATTCTTTTGGCGAGCTATGAATCGGTTGAAAATTGTAATATTCTAAATCCAATAGTTATTAAATGCCAATTATTTAAAACCACGCAAGTAATAGACTCATAAACAGCAAAACCTAGCGTAAGGATAATATAATCGACATCATCGAAAGATTTACCAGACGGACTACTAACTTGAATTTGCCGGCAAGAAAAAGTCGGTACTCGTTTACGCACGATTGCATATGCATATATTTTAATGTTCACATTTCCCATTGAACATCGACAGCCGTCCGGCATAAGAAATTAGTCCGAAAAGGTTTTCGAAAGTCGGTCTTACGTTTCGCGGTGCGCTGACGAATCGCACGTTTCTATGCAGTTCTTCCGTTTGCCGGTCTTCGTTAACGAGTAACACGTAACGTTATCACCGTATCGTAAGATTCTAAATCAGAACTCCGTGTAATTAGACGAACGAATACGAACGGAAGCCAGTCAGAACGTTTTCGATCGGCACACTTCGGAAGACGCAAACTCGCAGTGTTTTATCAAAAATGCTGTTATTTATGTAACATACTATTATATGTATACACCTGTGCAACATTCTTTAAAGGAAATGATGCCGGAAGTTACGAGTTTCTCGTTCGTAAGAAATTCTAAAGAAATGTAAATCAACCGAAGTTTCTATTTTCGTCACTGTTTTCACGGGGGAAACTGTTACGTGCATAGAAAACATATATTTTTTTCATATGAAAGAATTGTTCATGGTAAAACTTTGGAGAATCTATCACACGGTGATCTTGCCAGTCGAGATTCGTAATGATAAATCGTCTCAAAAAATCAATGCGTCATAACGGTAGAATCGAAAGACTCGTCTCGACGCTAATCGCCGCGGCTCGGTGAGAGAAATTTAATAGCTCGCAGAAATTGCCGACATTCTTTCCCGAGATTAGAAAATAGCGATGCAGTAACCGACGAACGGGATACTTTCTATTATTAAAATGATAATTATTTACAATTGAAATAACACGACGTCGTACACGGTTTGCATAAATAATATTGCTACATATTCGAGCCTCCTCTCTTTTCACGCATACGTGTTTCAGTATCGTCTATCGTATCAACACTCAGAAAAGAAACGTAACACATTTTTTCTATAGAGAAAGAAGTTTTTTTTAAAGAAAGAAGTTTTCATGCAATTCAATTATATTGCAAACAGAAGAACGATATAGTGATCCGAAAGTACTAAAACGATTTGACGTACACTTTGATTAATACCACTCAAATATCAACCATAAAGAAAGCTACGATAAAAGATGATCTAATTTCTCTCCAAAAACATAATGGTATCCCTATTGAATTACTTTTGAGTAGTACACTCTGAACGATGGTAGTCCGGTAATAATCAGAAAGAGAAGAAACATGAGAAAGGTGATCCAACTCCTCCGGCAATAAGAACCGAACGATGATAATCGTTTCTAATGAGCCGACTGTCGAAACGGATAAAACGAGCCGAATGAAAATAAAACGAAAAACGAGACGCGGAACGAGCACGCTCCATCGGCAAGTGAAATGGAACGACATGCTTTCCCCGAGCACGTTTTGCGCGAAATACGCGCGTGTTAACTCGTCTACGGGTATCGTGCGTCACATACACGCACCGGCAACGAGACGATCCACTTTTTCCATTCTAGTGACTTTCGATCAGCGATCCCCGACTAGTGATGCCCGTCGAGAAATTCTAGTCTCGCAGAAAACGCCGGGATTGTTGACCTTAACGCGTCTGCGACCTCTTAGAAAAATCTTGGAATATTTTTCTCGCATTTTCTCGCTGAATAGAGAAACGTTGTAAAGATTCCTCTGTACCCGTACGAACGGAGGCATTGGAATTAACGATCGAGATATCAATTGCAAAATGACTTTGTGTTTTTAGAGCTTGGTAGAAGAAGAACCGAGACTGTTCATTAATATTAAAGAAGTGAAACGCATCTTTCACTGTGTACCGTACCGGTTGAATAATTCGATGATGAAGAGAGAAGAATATCTAACGACGCGCAGATAATGATCTTTTTAATAAACAGAGCTGGTGTTTAAAAATTTCCGCAATGTCCATGATTCCGAAATCCACGCGGTATAATGATGATTTACGCTTTGATGAATCGTCGGATTATTGATCGAAACTGTTCGTTATAGATTCGTTAATGAACTGTGAAATCATGAAATCGGGCACGTAATTATAAATCGATGGTTTTATGAGAACATGAATATCGTTACGATAGATCGACTAATGAACGGTACGCGATTAACGTGTACGTTCGCAGGAAGTGCACGATCCACGCGGACTACAGTGGCCCCGATCCATGTCACACTGCGTTTCCGCTCCAGAAAATCCGCGAACCGACGTTAATTCTCCGTCAATTAAGTCGATCTATTTTTTTTTCCCTCCCCCCTCGTTCGCGTTATACACATTCGTACCCGTTCATCCGAAACGCGTGTGTGATCGGATCGCGAAACCTTCGTACGTTTCGTCTTTTAATTCGCACCCCTTCGGGACTTATAGCACTCAAATCACGTACAAATCGGAGATATTAATCGGAACTGAAAATACAAATCATGCATGAAATATACATGTCGAACGAAGACTCGTTCAAACTTCATTCAACCTAGCAAACAAGTACTTTTAATCGATTGCTACAATGATAAATCGATAAATAAATAAAAAAAAGACAGTGCATTTGATCGATGAAAATTTTACGAGTATGACAAATGGAACGTGCGAGTGATCGATAAAAACGCGGCAAATACCTGAAACTTCTTCATGGTCCTCCGTCTCTGTCCAATGATCCTTTTCAAAAATTTTTCGTACTCTTTTTCCCCGTTGAAATGTTTCCGCGGTGTGGGGTAGTCGATCTGTCGAAAAATCACGGCAATTTTGTGTGTGTGTTTTTTTTTCTCTCTTATCTCTCTCTCAAAACCGCATGATACTACGGACGAGTTCTACGAATCGTCGAGCGGTGTGATCGGAAGAAAAAAAAAAGGAAAAGAAAAGACGAGAGGAGGCCCTGCTCCTACGCACCTGTTGACTCCCGGAATATCTTCGCGAGACTGACGAAGGCGCTCAGTCGGCGGCTCCTCGTGTCTCCGACGAAGGACCGCGACTTCTCTCCGACCTACTTCTCGCGTTCGCCTTCGCCTTCTTCCGTCGCGACGTCCAGCGTCTCCGATTCATCGGAATACCAACCGGATTCTCGGTGATCGCTGGAAACCACCCTGCCACGGATCGTTCGATTGCTCCGAGGAGATTATTTCGGATTTTTAAACCTCGCTGAATTACGGAAAGTTATGGAGAATAAGTGCCCTGTTAGGTAATTGGTATATGGATAATTATTTAATCGATACGTGAGAAATTAATATATAACGTACGGTTCATGGTAGGTACGTTTCATGGGCGAAATTTTTAACGTAGCGATTTTTTGGAAAGTTTTTATGATACGGCAAGAATGATAGGGTGATAAAGCCTATACTTTTGGGATGAAAAGTAGAATTTTAATGAATTTTTTTTATGTAATTTCTGTCTAAATTGATTTAAGAATTTTATGGTTCAGGATACCGGTTATGCGCTTTTTTATACTTTCTATATTATAATTATTTGATATCTGAGCTTGGAGTAAGTTTTATTAAACTGCTTTTCTATGTATACATTCGTTGATTGTGGAAAACTTAATTTTTGTCCGGTAATGAAACTGATTTCGCTGTGAAACTCATTATCACAGGAATAAAAGTGTAATGAATATGATTTTTGAGAACGTTGCTCTCGGAATTGAATTACACGGTACCGATTCCGTACTCAAGAAATATAATAGAATTATGAATGTATTCGTCCAACCTGCCGTCTAAGTGACCGAGATGTCGCTAATTGGTCTAGAATTTAATCACCGCTCGATCGCTAGTCGTCACAGTCTCGTTACGGGGTATTAAAACAATGAATTCCATAACAAATCGTTCCAGATCACAAACGAGCTAAGATTAATCATCAAATCCGACCCACATTTGTGTTCTCATGTCGTTACAAAAAAAAAACAATAATTGTAACTCACACACGTCTCGCGTGACTGTAACAATTCCAATTTTCCGTACAAACATATGATCGTCGTCATTCGGCGCGATTCGATAGCCAATGAGGTCATCGTAAATGGATCGATTCCGTCGATTTGCCAGAAAATCATTGATTTTTAATTACACGGAAATCAAAGCGCCATAAAGTGTTTGGTATTCGTTGCGAAACGACAGAGATCCGCGAAACTTTGAGACAAGGGGCCCGGTTTTCAAGTTCACGAACAGACTGACCCATGGGGCCAGGCCGGAAGAAACGTTCCTATGGTGTTGCCGGCAGCGGGTTCAGAGACCTGCCAGTGAAAGTCCATCGGCTCGACGACAACGACGACAACGATGCACACCTGTGTAACGTCCTGCTCTTAAATCTTTCAACTTGTGTTACATCTGTGACTTTGATTATTTCTTCTCGGGGTATCATTATATTTTTGATGTTATTTACAGACGGTATACTAAATGGATCTCAATATTATATTTCGAATAATTAGATAGTGTTTTTTTTATATTATTAAATTAAATTTAGAATTGTTTATATATGTATATTATAGAATTTAAGGTATTCGAAGACATTTTTTTATTTTAATTTAATAATTCTGATTTTATAGTGAAAGTAAACTGGCATCGAATTGTTATTAATGTTATTCTGGAAAACCAGCAGTGATATTCGTCGATAAAAGTGTCGTTAAGAAATTCCCTGAGAAAAAGAAAGTGGCTGGGTGATCGTTTACTCTGCTCACTGACTCCCAGCGACCTTCCCCGACCTTCTCTTTGGTCTAAATTCGGTCGGAGTAACAGGTTCCCTATATTTACGGAAATGGCACTGAGGATTCTTAGCGATATTTTCGAAAGAAAACGCGTGAACTTTCGCTGCTCAAGGCCGGCAGAGGATCCGTGAAAGAAAGCATTTGCGCAACGTGCTTGACACGTGAACCCACGCAACCTTTCGGTGAAAAGTTGTAAAACTTTTCGGTGGTAGAAACTACCTTTCGATTTCTCAGGTTCGAACGATCGTAGCCGGACTGGCGGCACGTAATATGGATCAGTAGGTAAGTGTGACTCGTAGTAGTCTGTACACACAGACTGTACACACATTCGCGATCGTCTGTAACACAAGAGATATTTCTGGATTCAAATCGAAAGTGAGTCAAATTTAGTAAGGAAAGATTTCAATGAAAATTCCGAAGCTTTGAGGAGTTGTGTGATTTAGAAAATTTTCAGAAAGGACATTTTTACCGGGTTTTATTTTCAAGTGGTAAAAAGTTTCAGATGTTTAGTGGTGTTTAGGGAAACATGAATGAGGAATCATAATTTTATATATGTGGTACTCGTGTGAAGACTAGGGAGGCGGGGCGCGGTAAAATGTGCGAGAAAATAAATATTAACTATACAAATAGAAATTTAATAACTGTTCTCTCTCGTTTAATTTACGCGAAACAGTTTACCGGTGATAGTACTTTCAGTCGTAAAATATCGTCGGTAGGTCGTTCAAGAGCGACCTTAACGTTAGAATTCATTGCTTAGACACGCTTTGACGACTATGCAAATGATATTACCGAATTTGGTAAGCTTTAGACAGCATCTGGCCGCGTGACAAACTCTTCTTCTATCTGCGGAAAAATCAGCATACAACTTTCGACCATAATAACTTTCATTTTTCTAAAATGGTACTAATTACCATAACCACCGTTCATTACCATAATAATGTATGTACAACAAGACAGGAATGATTAGCCGACTATTATTTGACAGGAAATTTGTTAACACACTCGTTCCATGATTTTAATTGCAATATAATTGTAACTCGCCGATTGTAATTATACCGCGACACGGACAATATTAAATATTCCGTCGGTGGATCAACGGCCTTCGAAACTCGACCTCACGAAATTCATCGACGAATTACGAATTATGAACGCGTACGCGCGTCCCATTGTGTCCGATACGATGCACGAAGGTCTCGACGTTTTCCAATATCGTTCGACGTCTGTTGTACACTCGTTTTCCTTGACATACCTGGAAGACGAGCCCACGCGTCTTCATAGCAAACGACCCACGGCTAAAAGTATGTATTGTATATGTATGTATGTACAATTACCTGTTAGGTCTCGTGAAAAATTTCGACTACGACGCAATAGCGACGTACAACCTGATTGCCATAAAAAGGGATGCTAGATTAACCCTTTAACAAGGGTGCCGCGTTTAGTCCCAATTGGTCCCGAGAGTCAGTCCCATTTTTTCAATTTTAGAGTTTCATTTTAGATTGTTTGTTCGAGCCAATATCGTTGCTATGCAATACGCAACGGTGTACGTACTCGTAATTATATGAATATAGTGAGAATGTGAGTGTATTATCAATTTATTCGGCGTACATATATGTCTTTCGTACATATTAATTGGTTGTTAATAATGTAGCAAATATTCAACGGGATATCGATGTGAAGTATTCTATACGCTTTTTAAAAGAGAAAATATGAGTATTACAATCTTTCGATATACAATATATTTTCTATTTTAGGTCAGTCTATTCTAAACATCTCCTGCAAGTTTGGTGAAAATCTGTTTACTCATTTTCATGGAATCCGACAACAAACCAGTAAACAGCAAATGAATCTTTGTTGGGAAAGCTGATCGGAGTAGCTGTTTCTTTTAACGAGGATTTCGCCAATCAAGTACCACTGCTGCCGATAAAGTTGATAATCGCAAACACGTATTAGATACGTTATCCTTGTTCTACTGCCAGTGTCCAGACAGGACAGGTTCAAGTGTAAAAGCGTGAAAGTTCGCAGCAAAGGCAAGTCAGCGACGAAGATGTAATTATTCGTGGCTACCACGCGGTTTAATTGTCATCACGCGATTTCTCCGGGGAGCAATTTTTTTTTCTCCACCTTGTATGTACACTTGTAAATAGAATCGTGAGTATAATAGATATTAATTGGCGGCAACCGAAAGGCTCGGTGGGAGGAAACTAATTTTCGTAACACATTAGAATTTTATTTAGGTTATTGTCATGAAGTATCATACGGTATTTGGAACAGTTTCAACGTGAATATACTTTCATCTATTTAGATCTCTTAATAATTCAAACTAACGTTGGATAGTTTAATTCTCATCATTTATCGTACACAATTATTTGTTTAAAGTTATATTACCTTTTTGTAATGTTCTTTACTCGGGAAAGTGTGGTTTAACGGTGTGTAATATAGTTTTAATCTTCGTTTGAAGTGCTGGTAAAGTTAAAATTACATTGAAATCTATATATTTATGTTTCTTAAACGTTTAAAGTAACATTAGTCGTTCGATATGACGTGATGGAGGGTTATATCGTGTCCCAGAAACGATAATCATAAGTTTTCCATGATCGCGGATCAAGTGCGAACGTTTCCCGTTGTTTTACAACGCAGCGGGCACGTATAAAACCACACCGTTGAACGGTCTTTTGCCATTTCGTCGACACAGTTCCGCGGACGTAAAAACGTTCGCGTATCTTGTAAAACATCTGTCGCGATGACCGGAAACCCCGGCTATTCTTCCGTTTTACGAGCGATTTCGTTGCTCAACTGTGCCTGAAACGACGACTCGCTTCTCGCAGAAGTAGAACCGCCGGCAAAAAGTGGCTCACTTTCGTTGCAAATACAAACGCGCCCGTCGTGGAACCCGCATAATACAAGAAAGCATTATACAAGTATAGACAAGGACGAGAACTAATCCGGTGGCACGTCGTTAAACGGAAAGTATGTTTATTAGAAAAATAAGACAAATTTCCGGAGAGAAGAGTTAACCGTGATTAGATCGGGTAGCCTTTTAACTTTCTTTTTGATATCTTATCAAAGCAAGTTTTTCGACGTACACACACACACACCTCTGCGTGTGTCACGTTGAAACTGTTCTACGCTACATTGACACATTTTCCCATGGTAATTATACGACTGAAATAACCGTCGGACAGTTTCAACATTTTTTTTCTCCCCTGTAGGAGTATAGTGGATTCCTTGCGAAATAGCAAAACTGTGAAACGAGATTGTGAATTTAGGTTAATCGATGGATCAAAAGATTTGGCTGCATTCGAAAATTTTTAATGGGATAATATTAATCGATTCTGCCACATCGTAAGACTGGTACGATAATCAACGCTGACTCCGGGCTTTCTTGCATTCCTGAAGTGAAAATGGTGAAGTGACTTCTTTGCGGCCCGAAATCCGATTCCCGTCTGGTATTTTTTCTCCCCGTACCCTTTCTCACTTCCGCTAATCGGCCTCGTTTAATGGAGGTTTCAATTATGAATCATATAAATTAGACAAATTGTAATATTAACAAATAGGGGTCCATGGGTTTGAGACAACGATTGTAGTCCTTTACACCAAGGATTTATTATTAATCAACTACATGTCAAATTAATTCATTACTTAAATATTATCCAAACGTTTCAAACGTTTATCGCTTTTCGATCTATTATATTATTTTATACATTTTTAATCTCTAGCAACTGCACCCTTTTTCCTTGGAAATTTCAATCCTACTACCTAATAATTGAAAATTCACAAAATCCTGTTCGAATTCTATACGAATTCGACTACATGTCCGAATGAATTACGCACCGCGGGTTAAAACGTGCAAAGTTTCAAATCCGGCCATCGTGCTCTCCACGAGGAGCTTAATTAAATAAATAATCGAGTGAATCAAACGCGGTCCACGTACGAATTCGATCGAACCGTTCAAGATCTCAGCGTATTGGCACCCGACTGACACGGATAACGTTATCTTTATTATCCGCGAAGTTCGTACTTTCTAAGCGAGACGATATCGCTGAAATTGATGGTTCACGAATAGGAGAAAGAGAGAAAGAGAGAAAGAGAGAGAGAGAGATGAACAGTTTTCGTCCCACGGGTGCATCGATATCTCGTCCGGCTTTGCCGATACGCAACGGGTGTTCGAAATGTACGTGAAAGCTCGTTGCACTCGCCGATAACCCGTATCTCATCGCGTGGACATAAATTCTTAGGTCGTGCTGGCATAGAATAGCACCGACCTACTTCTACCCGGTGACTACTTTCACTTGCGGCGAGCAACGTGGGTCAGAGGAACTCCCAAATAAGAACCCCTCCCTCTCCCGGACCTTCGTTGCCCTTTTTCACTTTTTTTTTTACCTTTCATCATTTTCACAGGAACTTTCACGCCTCCGACATCAGGCCCGTACGAACGTGTTCTCGGTCCCCCGACCGTGATCAAGTCATAATGGAATTTTTATTACCGAATGATAATTTGCAGAAATTCATTTATCATCTTCCTCATTTTCTTTTGGGTTTTTTATTGCGGTACGATCTTTTAGTCTTTTAGGGAACAGATATTTAGCGGAAATATTTGAAATGACGAAGAAGTTAAAGAAGTTAGTACACATAGACAAATCAGGGTCCATTTGGAAAGAAACACTCGCACGATTCAGATGCGGGCTCAGTTTGCCTGCATGAGTTGCCACTGATTAGTGAACTGAGTGGTTTTTCCCAAACTGTTGCATTCTGTACAATAGAGAATACTTTGATATATGTATAAGCTTTGCCAGGATTCACATAGGTGAATATTTGTCTTTGCTTCAATTTTTTTGGCGGTACATATGTATACCACATTCTCCTTTACGCTTTCAAAAATTAATTTGACTATCAAAGTGCCGACTCTTGCATTACTTTGGATTTAGGGAAAAAGTTTCTATTCGGGGACGAAAGAGTTAAGTTCATTCGTAACAGATTGAACATGAGATAGTCGGTTTCTTTGTCTTTTTCTTCTATTAATGAGTCCGTTTCTGCACTTATTGTCGGAAGAATTTTCACGTGAAATTCCGCGTGCTTCGGGGTCAATGGTTTTTTTGTCGGTTTCTTTCTCGCCGCCCAAGAACAATCGAACGTTGTTTTCTAATTTCCGAGGTGACAGGATAATTTTTCGCCATTTTCACGCTGCGGTTGATTTTACAGGAACGTTCATGGTTCGGCGGGTGCGTGGGTTGGACAGCTTCGACCTCGCCCAATTAAGAATCTCGCCTTTTCCTGCCACCCACGAACAATAGAATTTTAATTGTTACCTACTGATGTAACAGTGACCCGATCGCGAGAGACATTACCGTTAAATTGTATCTTTGCCCGTTGAATAGCCGCAAATAATCCGCTCGCAATCTTGTTTCTTGGCTGCTTCGAAAATTTCCTGCAGTCCGTTTTCTTTCGCTGTTTTTTCCGACGTTCTAATGACAGAAATTAGGTAAAATGTAAATATTATTACCCTCGTTATTTACATTATCACGTAGACATCCAATGAAATCTGGTACGTTAATCTCACCACGATTTCATTTGTATTTAAAGAATGTGATCACGAGAGCATGTGTGTCAGATACCTTGCGACAAAATTCCACATAATGTTTTGCAATAAGTTCGATTCAGCCTTCTGTCCGGCAGATATTAATTCGCAGAGTGTTTTTTCCTCGCAATCGTACGAAGACACATCTCTTAGTTGGGCCTGTTTGTGTTCCACGGGCAGGTCGGCGACCCGCAATTTCGAAAGAACGATATTCGGCTCGCTACAAGAATTCGTCCTTCATTAAAATGCGGAAAGGGATATTTTTGGATTGGAAGGCAAAGAGGAGGTGCTCACGTCGTGTTGTTGATCTTCACAACGTTGGGTGTCAAAGTTGCCAAAAGCAAACCGAGGGGCAGAAACGCGCCGATTAAGTGTAGAATCTTTTTCCACGGAGAGATTCTGTAAACAAATATCTTTGATGTATCGTACTTGATAAAACTCTGTTTTCATCGTTGGAAGAGTATAAAAATTGATAAAAATGAAAATAGAATGGAGATTCTATTGAAAATCACATGTCTTGTAGAGTTTGATTTTGGATTACAAGAAATAGTCTAGTGATCCTATAGTACAAATTATTTATATCCTGATTACAGTACCATTATATAGAATTTTTATTTGAAAACTGGATTTATACCATTTATCGTACAAAAAGCTACTTATTATGACAATTTCTCTTTCAGAAAGATGAAACGAAATATTCCAATCTTACCTTTGCCTCGCAGGGTAAGCCGCAAGGGAATGCGCGTTGTCGACGAATTCTATCTCGTGATATCCAATAGGTGGCTGGTAATACGAATAAGGAAACTTCCGCGTCCTCGTAAACGACGATTCCTGGACGTAAACGACGCTTTTATCAGGTTTCTTTAACGCCTCGAAATCGTGTAAAACCGGCTGGTAATTAGGCTGGTAATTAAAATTCTTATAGTCGTAGTAACCATTAAAACTCGGTTGCCTTACATTCTGAAATCCCATGGGAAGCACAAGCTCGTGGTTCTGCGTGTCGCCCTGAAATTTCGTCGGTTTGCGAAATGTCGAGGGCACTTCGTGATTATAAGTAGGTTTCTCTAAATCATCGAAATGAAATTGATTCATTAACTCATATTGAGATCCAGCGTTCTCCACGCTTGGCTCAGCAAACAACGATGGATACTTGAAAACATTCTCGTATGGAATCTTTGGAACGTCCACCGCATCGTCTTGAAACTTAACATAACCATTCTGCGTGATTCCCTGTTTCCCATCTTGATTCTCAATTTCAGGAACACCCTCGAAAATGTTTTGATGAAAATTTTCTCGTCGATCACCCTGAACAGGTGGCGCAACGTGCTGCGCTGTAATCTTGTGGCTTTGATATTGCCCGCCGTAGGTGTCAGGATTGATGCTATTGTTAAATTTCACGTGATACACAGTGTTGAAAGGATTCGTTCTGATCCTCGGTTCCGTTATCTCACCAAGAAGGATACTAGGTTTGAATACCGACTTATCATGCTTGTCAGTCGACGTGTCATTCGTTGAAACGATCGATTTTATCGTGTCGTTCGTGGTGGTTTGATTAAAAAAAATTTGAATCTCACTCGTGTCTTCTTTCAGTGGTTTCTCGATAATTTTTTTACTTTCTTCTCGACTCTCGTCGTTTTCGTTGTTCTTCGCTGTCACCGTGGTACCAAGAGCGACGAGGAAAATCAGTGTTAACTTTCCTGCGGAATGTCGACAACGCGGGTTTCTTAGGCTCATCGTCAAAGGGGAGAACTCTTCGGAGTGGTCGGACGAAGAAATGTTATTTCCATTGCGATGCGGCCGCAACTAAACCGTTTCTTTCGATGCCGGGCGCCTTTAACGTGCACGACTCGCCGCTGGCATAGGTGTGTTTTCTAAAAAGCGTGAACGAGAAGGCAATTTCGTCTGTTAATCGCCATTCTCACTCCAATTACCGTTGACAAAGTAACCGCTTCCACGACGTTTAGTTCGGGCAAACATTTTTTGCCGCGCCATAGTGTGCGTCCTGACAGTAGTGCGCGCCCGCAAAGCGGTGAAAAATCGCTGAAATGTCACGAAACCTTCAATTTCGTGTCACTGATATACTTCAACGTTTTCATTTCGGATGATAATTACCGTGTCGTTACACAATTACTTTGTTTTCTGTGCACTGGACTTCCTAAGAAGCCCGAGGAATTTTTTATTGTAATGTTACACTGGGAAACAAGTTGAAACAACATTTTTCACAAATTTTACGCAGTCTTTTGAAACTACTACATGCTTTAGATTACAAAAAAAACAATTTAATTAAATGTAAATATATAAATTAATATTATAACAGGAGTATCAGTAGTTCCTCTAAAAAAAAAATAGTGGAGTTTGTTCGTCATACTAAACGCTAGTCATCTAATAACATATGTATGTCATAGAGTTACAGGTATCGTAAGTTCATGACGAAAGTTACTCAAGTCATTTATCTATGATCTAGCGTGCTGGCGTTTATCCAGTTTTCTTCGTGCAAATTGACCTCAGCCTGAAATAAGGTCAGACTCTCGCCGCTCGCTGATAAAACTCGCCTTAGAAAGTCTTTTCACCCCTTCCGCTCTTTGCTCGTGTTCCGTGTAGCTATTTTTCTACGCCGTTCTTACCCGTCGAACAATGCATTTAACAACTCACAAACAAACACCTGTTAATCGTAACGATCGATCGGTGGTTTAATACGTCCAATTACCCGATCGGTAAGTAGGTAACTATTTCCGTCCAGGTTTGCATCCTTGATCGGATAACAGAATGTAACGTGGAAAGTAAATCGTTGAATTTCCTACAATGATTAAATAAGTAGCCGCTCCTGTTGACAAGCGCATCGTTTTTATTTTTTCTCAATTCATGTCACCGTGAAGATTGTCCCAGAATCGACCGAGAAATCTCATTGAAACGATGTTGTACTTACGTACGTACGTACGTACGTAACGTGAACACATATGCACGCTCTCGCGAATAAAGATTTCAATTACACATCTTTTCATGACTACGCGCACCAGACAGTCGTACCGACACATCTCTGACAGTAAAAACGTTTAATTATTCTCGTGAAAACTTTCCTTGGAAACTGGTCGTCGGTGCGTGAAGATCATCCGACATCTAGGCTATCTCCTTTAGCAATTGTCCTTTCTTCCTTATCTCTCTATCCACTTTCATTTCGACGTCCAACAAGATTCCTGTGTAATTCGATAATATAAGATTTCATTGCTCCACGATTCTCAATTAGAATTATCCATCTATCTATACATATACATATACATATATGTAGACGTGCGTATCTATTTCAATTCATCTATCACGAGTCTAATTCTTGATTACTAAAACATATTCGACAGAAATATCTTCTATATATATTTTAATAATTTGTTGATTTCGCTAGGAAATTGTTTCTAGGAAAGAAACGCGGTGACACGTGATGATACTTGTCACCGAAAAACTTTCGTATCACGTTTCAGTATTCTCCGTGACTTTGTACATATGTATTGTATATGTGTGCGTCGCAACAAAGTGTACCACGGTATCATCACTCGCATTTCAAGCGTCCCGTTCGAATAGTACCTACGCGGCATAGTACAAATCGACGTCGTGAGAACACCGCGTTTCCCTGTTTAGCCAGCCGACAATGAAAGTAGACGTTCCCTGCAACCGGGGCCGCGTCGTTTCGTTCTTTTTGATCCGCGTCGTGGACGTCGTTTTCGCGGTTATCTACGCCACGGATGACCCAATTCCGGTTTCGAGTAGGCCACCCGACCGCACTGTGCGACCGGAATCGGAAGAGAAAAATTCTCCCCTTGTGCATATAAAACGGAAGTCGTTCCACTGACGGAATACTTGGGTCTTTCCGTACCGACTGAAATATTCCTTAACATATTTGTAAATATTCGGTTCTGTTAGATTCACTGAGTTTTCTTCGTTAGGTCTCGGATTATCTTGATTCTTTATAAGTGTGATTCCACGTAAATACGTACGAATATAAAATTTATTGAGGAAGTTGTAATCAATTATTAGATTGACAACGATTTCCTTTCGGAAGAGAAGAATAACGTTCGGTTTCTGGGTCGAGGATACAAAAATTAGCAAGGATCGGTGAAAATCCGGCAGAGGGATCGGAAGTTGCTCGTAAAACGGAAACGTTAGCTGCGTTTCACTCGTAGACGAGCAAGAATTCCGTGATGCTGCAAAAAATGCTGGAGGTTTCTGGGCCGCGAAAGCGCAAAAATCACGAAACGGTCGATTCCCTGTTGGTTCTACCTATCCCGTGGCACCTACGTCGAACAAGGTCAAATCGATGATTTATCGACCATGAAAATCGACCTTCTTTGTCTTTTCCGTTTCTTCCCGGAGCGTCCTTAATCGACGGAGGAATTCAACGTCTCAAGACCCAAATTTCTATTCACCTGCCAAGAACAATGGTGTTCCTCACTACAACCAGTTGGGAAGAAAGAAAATTGCTTCGTTAGAACTTCTGCAATAGGATTATTAATTAAAAATGCGACGTTTTCTCAAAAAGACATTTTTTTGCTCGCGTTCAAGATTTATTAAGAAGATTACGTCTTTACCGACGACAGTGTAAAGAAGAAATTTGAAAAACAGGGCTTTCGTATTCTACGTAATTTTTCAAGGAACATAGAAGTTGTGTAATTTGAATATAAATTAAAACGTAAGGAACTACAAATTGGTACCGACAAATGACCCTTTAAATGATAATCAGAAGAGGCTACGTGAAAACGAGTCGCTGATTGTCTACAGTGTAATTAGTGCGTGACGAATGTCTGTCTCCCTCTTTGCTTTTTCAACTTGGCCCGTATCTTCCAGAATATCTACGGATCTTGACATTAAGAGAACTAAGGACAACCATATTTCAAGTTCTTTTTATAAATATTCGTATAGAACATACCTTAACTTTGTATTTTTATGCAACATTCTGCCATGTTCCACACATAGTTATTAATTCCATTACATAAGAAGCTAACCACAATATAAGTACACACATAAATATAAACGTTTACGATGGAACAATTCTCCGTGCTTCTTTAATTTTAAAAGTACAAAATCATTAAGATTCATTTGTTTTAGATTTCCTGTCCTACTCAAATTCATACTCTGATTTTGTTGGATATTATATTAATTTCAACTCGACTACGGTCTAAACATTATTATAATCGCCAACAACGCCCGTCTATTATCTCAATTTATCAAATATATGCATAAATATACCCAACACCCGTTTACAGTTCCAGGGTCGATCTCTCGCGTAAAACGATACTCAAAAATTCCGCGTAAATCGCGAAAACCTCGCGATTCCTCTTCGTCAAATGGTCCCCGGGGTGTCCGTTCCCGCAGCGATTATCAGCCGCGAACGAAGAAAGAAAGAAAGAAAGAGAAAGAACAAGATCCTTACAGAGGAAGGAGAAAAGGAGAACCGTCGTCTTCCGACGGTGTCCGTTCTCCAGGTTACCAAGTGCGACGAGCGTCGACACGGTATGCCACGTTGGTCCGAGAGAGATGTAAAATGGACCAAGTACCCACGAAGTGGGGACCTGGATTAAAAGCAAACGAGGGCAACGTCTCGGCGACAGAGCCATCTCGGACCTTGAAGAGTCGAGGTCGCGCAGTACGCCACTGTTCCTTCATAGTTTTCCCACTGTTTGTTCTAACGGGTTGATTTTCTAACGGGGTTTTTGCAGTTCGGAGCAGCAAACTGAGGCGGTCCTCCTTGTTCATGTAATTAAAAGTCGGCGCCGGGCCGAACGGAAGTCGGACTTCTAAATCGACACGGTCAGTGCAACGGTGTGACTTGCGACTATTCTTCTTTTTTCTTTCACCTGTTTCATTTAAAGATCATTCCGAGTGATACCTGTTGCCCTGGAATGATTCACAAACGGGTGGATTTTTGTAATAATTGTTTGATAACCAAAGGACACTTGGTTCTTTGATAGACACGTTTGATATATATATATATTATTCAAAATTCTATGATTCTATCGTTGTGCCGAACATTGATTAAATACGAGATCAAAAGGAATATCACTGTAACAGTAATTTCTTTTGTTATGAATAGAATAACAAAAAAAAATTATATATATTCGTTCTGTAATCACAGTAGCAAAGTTTCAAGTACAAAATCGCAAGTAGTAAGTGCAAATAGTACCCATCGTATTTGTATATTTCAGATGACGCCGAAGGGAGCGATTTGCTTGCTCCTGGTGATCCTGACCCTGGAGGGTTCGGTGTGCAGCACAAGGTACTTCGTGAAAATGAAGACGAACGCGTCCGAGTTGTTCAAGACGAAAGGCGACAACCAGAGGGTATTTTGAAATTCTCAATCACTATGGACTCCGAGTGGAATATATACTGAAACAAGGATTCTGTGTTTTAGCAGGAGGACGAAAGGATGATCAAGGACCTTGGTTCCCAGCAGGACAGAAGAAACTCCTTCGAGACGTCCACCTTCAATCCGGATGTGTTGAACAAGTTCCTCGAGGAGTACGCTAATCAGATTAAGAGCACCACGGAGAAGAACCCCAGGTATCCTTTCAGGATCATAAAGCCCACAACGGAACCACTTGCTCTCGAGATAAACGATCAAACGACTCAGACAACCACTACGAGTCAGGAAGAGACGAGTAAATTCCAAGAAGAGATTATGAATACCACTTCCAGTGAAGAAGGGGTAAGAATTATAATCTGTTAATTTAATTCTCTATAGTACAGTATTCGTATATATAGTTTGTTTAATTTTTATGAAAATTTATCATTGAGGGTTTTTGAGGCAATAAACTAAATAGATTGTTTTCAAATTATTGTATATTTTTAATTTATGTTTTCTGTCTCGGAAGTAGAGCAAAAATTGGGTAAGCAGTTGAAATTTTGTATGGTTTATAGTTAAGCGAGGCTCTGAACGACACCTTGAAGAGGAACAAGTACTACGGAGCTAATTCGTACGACGACAGAAACGGCTGGGTTACACTCGAAGCGATCCCATGGTCGAAAAGTAAAATTTCCAAGTGGCAGTCCAGTTCCAGCACGCAACGTCCATGGCCGGAAATGAAACCATGGGATAAGCCGAGTATCGCGAAACCATGGGCCTCTGATTACTCCGTTCGGCCCATTTATGACAGCAACAAGCCGTGGTAAATCTATCCGTCATTTTATTCTTAAATACTTTTCCCATTGTTTTAACACTTGTTCTATCATCTTGGACGCTGACCCATATTCGAAACTGTGTGAAACTGTATAAAAACTGTAGAAAACATTCATTTCCGAAAGATTTAAATGACCGTAATTAAGATTTTATCTGATAACCCGCCTGTATCGATAGAAATTATTCTACATTGAAAAATATAAGACACACTGACACACGCGTAGTTATTGTGTGCGATGGCGATAATGTCACCACTAGTCGTGACTAATTAATCTTGACTTCTATCTCAAGGATCACCATTAATCCAAAGATTCTAATCAAACCGAAAAAAAACGTGTCATCCAATTTATACGTCGTTCATTTCTTCTATACGATAAACATAAAGCAATAAATCCTAAGCAAATTATTAATGAGAACTAATGTATCAGGTACGACAAGCCAAAGCCGAATTGGCCAGAAAGTAACAACGAGAAACCATGGCAGAAACCAACATCCCGACCGTCTTATTATCCTGACAAACACGAGGACCCGGTTTCAAGTCAAACTCAAAAATGGCCACCGGAGAGACCATCCTGGAACAAATATTCCGATGCTCATCGACCCACCAGCGATATAATCACCGACGATCGACCCGCGAATTTCCCAAACAACAACTGGAACAGGCCTCAGCCTCAAAAACCATCTTATCAATTTGCTGACAGATATCCCGATAAGAGTCAACCAGAGGAAGGTGGAAACGATTGGCACGATTTTCCTTCGAGATACGAGATGAACGATCGACTTCGACCTAGCACCGAGAGACCGGGTTTCTCTCATTATCAATACGTTAATAATCATCCACCGAATTATCCCGGAAACGGTGACGGACAATGGGTTCTTTTATCAACGAATAGAGGTTACTCGAAATCTAGGCAAAGATCGATGAGGATCGACACGGTAAATCCGCAGGTGAACGGAACGAAGGTGGTCAATGGTAAAAGAGAAGAAAAAGATCCAACGGTTGCAGTAATGACTTCAAAAAGACAGGTTAGGCTAGATGATCAAAGAAGTTGTTCGCGATCAGTTTTCTTTCATGTGGATCGTTTGAAAAACAAGGATGTTTTATCGGGTAAATAATAGTTGCTCTAGTTTCATGAAACTGTTTGGAATTCCCCCTGATCTTAGAGTTCTTGTTAAAAGAATAGAAAACAAGTAACATCGTTTGATTTAGTTTACGTATAAACGAATCGATTCGATTTTGATGAAATATTTTTTCGCTTTCATCGAAATTAATGGTTACACAACGTGCGACGTATGGATTACGTAATCGAAAAGAGGATGATTACATGAATCATTTACTGGCACACGGTCGACCGTGGGATAATCCTAAATTCCATTGAATCGAAGGTCGCGATGAAAAATCAAACTCTGTTTATCGGGAAACCGGTTCCAAACACTTTCTGTTACAACGGGCAAACTAATGATCGTGGCACGATTTACAGCGAGATTTTAATTACCGACATCTCGTTTGCCCGATACCACTTTTCGCGTTCCAAATGAAAGGATGACGTAACGCGAACGCGATTGGAGCTTCCGGCACCCGGTGCAGCCGCTTTATGAAATATCGTTTACCTAGGTCAGATTGACGGTGTTGCCGTCGATCAACGGAACGAACACCACCACGTCGCACGGAGGTTTGCTGGAGGTGGAGAGGACCTTCAAAAGCGTCGATCAGAGCAGGAAGGAATACGAACTGGAGAGACAAACGACGGAGCCGACGATCCTCAGGAAAAGACCCATCAGAAACACGTTGTCGGCGCAACCTTCTAGCTCTGCCATTTTGGCAGCCGTGGGCGCAGGTTAGTCATTAATTAAAACACATAATCAGCAAGTATCTATTGATTCTCGAACATTTACAACGATGGTGATTTTTAGAGTGGATAGTAGTTAATAAAAAAGACTGTAGTTATTAATGATGGAAATGATGTGTTATTATTTCATTTTTTTTTCAGGGATGTTACCAGCAACCATGGCAATGATGATACCAATGATTCTTGGCCGTCGAAAGCGAGACGTGACGATACCAAAATTTGATTCTATTAATTATCACGACAGAGTCTCAAATCTTCATGATTTACTGAGTAGATATGAAAGAAGGAGAACGAGACAACGATCCTGAACTTAAATCTGTGTTTTTTTAATTATTAAGTAAGAATTTTGTATCACCGTTGCCTTATGGAACAGGCTAAACTTATGGTAAAATTTTGACGATTCCAATATCAAGTTATTCAACGTTGAAATCTGAGTAAACAAAATATTGGAAACTTAGTTCGTAAAAAACGATTTAGTGACGTTGTAACTCCGTGCAGCCTAATGGTTCACCGTTAAAACTGTTCTGTTGAATATGTGTTACACTGTTACATAGCATGTATTATTATGTATTAATTATTTAATTAGTCTGAATTTTGTAGCATTTATATGCATAATAATTGCGGCACAACTACGTAGCAAGTAAAAAAATCAAGACGTCATTTGAAGAAACAAGACAAAGAAGTCGAGGAAGGATTTAATCACCGTCTTTGAGAGAATACTTTTTTTAAATTATTCTTTTTTATGAAATTGTAGTTGCTGCTTGAAAACACTTGTTACGAGAAGAATGCGAGACACGTTTTTAACTTTCATGATATATTTACATCACACATATCAGGGTATTACATAGATGTATGTTTTCTTTATTTATTTATTTATATATTTATTTATTTATAATATATTTTACAATATTTCGCCTTATATTTTACCGTTCACTCGAATACCTAATGAAAGTATAAGTAACCAAACAGAATTCTATCGAAATGGAATTGTTAATTCGCAATAATATTAGAACCTTTCGTAAAAAGAAAATCTTTCAAAACCTACCCCCTTTTTTAATTGTTTTCGAAAACCTGGTTTTGAAAAAGTATTCCTGGAATGCATTTTAACGCGGACGTCGCATTGAAACGCATTCCACGCGTGAAAGCCTACAACCTAACGTTTATTTTAAAGCTTAATATCTCGTTGTTCGTTTGTCGTCAATATCAAATTTCTTTTTTTTTCTATTTTAGCAAAGATACCTGACCGGTGTCAGTCGGTAGCTTTAAGTTTCGGGATAAAAAATAACCGACTACCCAAAAATACAGTACCTCAAAGTGAGATATATCCAATCGACTAATATCAAAATAGGTGCAAAGGACACTTTTTCCCAGCAAATCGAACTTCTACCTCCTAGTGACGTCGACGGATTCTTTTCTTTTTCGTAAGATGCAATAACGAGCATATTACAGTTTTTTTTTGTCATACGCATATAAAGTGTAAGTAATCAATTTCCATTGTGAACGAATTTCTACCACGTCAGACAAAAGATTATATTTCCACACCAATTCACATGAATAAACAAACTTTAAGTGTCAGACAAAAATATGAATTTGTTTAAATATTTCGCTATCAAAGTCTCGTTACACTCAAAGTTCACACTTAAAACTTGTTTATTCGTGAAGCACAGCGTGTGACTATCAACCAATGAACAGACACGGAAGAAATTGATTCAACCTGCTAAAAATCATCCCAATAAAAATTCATTTCTCATTTCAGTCTATCGTTCCCCATCGTCAGAGGAAATCATCGTTCTCTCATTCATCTCCATTGATTCTCTTCTGCACGTGTCCAAGATATCTAGCGAAACCCTCGCTGGCATGTTTCAGCAACGTCAGACCAAGTCTGAATTTAATTTCGGCTACCTTCTTAACGAAGCTGAAAAGATTGAAATTATTTTCCTCGGCAGGTGCTTTCGTCGTCAAATCTATCCATTCCACGTTACTCTCTTCAGTGCTCTTCGGACTCGACGTTGTGCTGCTTCCAGAATCTTCGGCAGAACCTTCAGAGGAAGCCGAAGACTCGCTCGAAGAGTCCAAGGACTCCGAAGAGTCCTTCGTTGCCGAAGAAGTAGACTCCTGCGTAGTTTCCGAATTCACCGAACTAGTCGAACTCTCCACTATTGGTGTTTTCATGGTAGACTCTTTCAAACGAGTTCTTTCTTCTTCAATTTTTTTCCTCCTCTGCGCTTCAAGGTCCTCCACCTCATTGTCTTCCCTTCGTTTCTTCGGTTTCTCCGGTTCTCCACCCGGAAGAGCTGCGTCGATTATATCCAGAATTTCGTTGCTCAAGTCTTCCTCTTTCTCTTCCTCTTCCAGTTCTCTTTTCGACGGAATCACTTGAATCACCGAGTCCCTTTTCTTTCTTAACTTCAAGCTTCCGGATATCGATCGTTTGACCTTCAACGATCTGGGCCCGTGTTCAACTGCGACCGCGGTAGGATTAATCTCGATCTCGTCGTAACCTTCTTCGGGTCTCGAAGTCTGACCTCCCTGATGATAGTTTTGACCACTGGTCAACGCACTAGCTTGGAAATTATAATTCTGTCCCATGTCGCGATCGAATTGCGTCTGACCGCTCTCCGTGGGTTCGTAATTTCCGGCGGTGATTTTCCCGGAAGTAGACAATCCTTGATTCTTATCACCATAAGATGGATACTCCTTCGGCACGTTTCCAACGACAAATTGACGATCCGCCGAGTTGGTCTCTTGACCAATCGTATAATCGGGATGTTTCGATCTGTCGTAGTAATTGGGTGTCGTCTGCGTTTCCGGATAACGATAGTTCGTATTCCGATACTTCAACCCTGAAGCAGTGTTCTCCGGTCGATACATCGGTGACGGGGACGAGTATCGTTGATCCGTTTTCCTGGTTGTCTGGGAGTCGTACGATCCATCGTAATGTTGATAACGATAGTAATTATTATCGAAATCTTTTGTACCTTGATATTTACCGTCGTCACCAGTCATACCTTGAAGAACTTTGGCTAGAACTTCTTCCTCGCTCTGCCCATAATTTCCACCGTATTCTTCAAGGTTGTATTTATACTTCGGCTCCACTTCGTAGTTCCTTCTGCTAATTGTTCCTCCGAATGGATATAGGAAATAAGACGCTAATCCTAGTCCAAGTCCTACCAGTGACATCATCCCAAAACTAGGCATCACCTCACGACTTAAGAAATTGTAAATTTGGGTGCTAATCGGTTTCTGAGGTGTCTTCTTCTTCGTTTTCGTCGAGTTCGTCGCTATTTTTGTCTCTGGTGCGATCTTTGATTCTTGAATCCCGATATCCGGGGTAATTAGTAATTCCGTTATCGGTTCCATCTCTGTCGTGGAACTCGGTAAAGTTATCGTGGAAACTGTGGTAGTTGACGTCGAAGGAGTCGTTGGTTTTCGTCGACGTACTTTGTTCTTCTTCCTCTTCGAATTGTGCCTAGGTCTCTTCGTCGTTGACGTTGTCGTCGACGATGTCGTTGACGTTAAAATCTCCGTGGATGTCTCCACGTTGATCTTCGTCAATTCCGGGTTAAAGTCAAACTTCAAATCTATCTTTGAATTTCCAAGGTCATCGGTGTCTTTCTCTATTTCTTCCACCTTGTTGTTCTTATCATTTTTCTCCGTCTTCAACAATTGCGCGCTTACTTTGACGGGTTCCAGTTCCATCGTTGTTACCTCGTCCAACGGTTTCTTCAGTTGAACCTTCAGCACGTTGTTCACCTTTGTTCCAACTGGTTTCGGTTTCACTGATGTTTCCGGGAGATCTGTACTAGATAATAAACTTGGTTTATTCGTTGTTGAAAGATTCGTATCGGAGGTCGAAGATGACACCGGGGAAGCCGTGATCGTCTTCTGGGTGTCCATCAAGATGGACGCTTTTATCTTCGTCACGAACATTGGTTTCTCGGTGGTCTCCACCTTAGGCTTAGTCGTCGTTATCATTTGTATCGGTTTGAACGTCACTTTCTCGATCTTTGCCGTCGACGCGTTCTCGTTTCTCACGATATCCGGCTTTATCGTCGTTCTTCTCGTCGACGGTTTCAATCTTGTCTGTTGATTCGGTCTGGTAGTCTTCAAGGTCGACGTTTTTGGTAACACAGTGATTTTCGAGGTGGTGATCTTCGGCTTCGGGGTGGTTCTCACCACCTGGATCTTTTTCGTAGTGCCAACCGAGGTTACAGTTCCTTTACTTTCCGAATGATTCTCACTACTCTGAGATACCTTCAACGTTGTGGTTTGTACGAATCCTGGTTTTTCTGTCTTTTCCGGTTTCCCGTCGGGTGTCGTTCTTTTCGTAGTCGCGACTACGGGTTTCTTCGTGGTCGTATTCACTTCTTCTGGCATCGTCGTGGCTGCAACGGTAGAAGTTAATTTCTCGATCACTTTTTCCGTCGTTTCCACTCGTTCCATGGCTTTTACCGGTTTTGCCGTCACTCGAACTTCCGTTTCTACTGGCAGCTTAGTCTTCTTGTTGGTGTCGGTGGTTTTTACCGTGGTGGACGGCGGATTTAAAAGGATCCAGGTGGAAATTCCTCCGGTGGTGGTCGGTTGATTTTTATACGCTGTAATTAATCTGGTCGAGCTCATTTCCTTCTCGAGTTCTTCCTCGGTGATGGCCATTGCCTGACCAGGGTGACTGTTCTCGAAATAGCCGAACTTCGAGTTCATCGGCCTACCGAACCCGATACCCATAGACTCCAAATTGCTTATCTCCGAGTTGACTTCTTTCGCCAGGGACGAGTCGCTCTGCTCCACCTTCTTTTGGACCACCGGTCGAGTTTTACCAGCATCCTTGTCGACGGTCTTCGACGTCTCTTCGGGATTCGTCACGTTCAGCAGCTGCGTGGCGACCGTTCGTAGCGATTGATCGATATAGTGCAGATCCTTCAGGTGACGTCGCGTGTCATTGGCCTGAACGCTGAAAGGAAATATTTCAATCAGTTTCTGAACGAGATCGTTTTATTGGGGCGAAATATGTACAGCGTGTTTCAAAAGTATCTGGAATTTCAACGAAGTTGGATAAATTGTAGAAAATTGTCTGTTAATTATGTTTAACAGGAATGGATGAAAATGTCATTGACAATACACCGTTACTTATGGAACACGCTGTATTTAGAAGTTTATATAACCATATAGAATTACGTCAGTCCACACTGTTTTCCACAGTAATTATTTCATGATTACTTTCTACGTACATCAATTTGTCCTTACCTTTCTTTAATTACAGCTGCAAGGTAATTAAAAGAGAAGATATTTGAGATATGTATTATTATTTTAATTGGATACTTGAAACAGAAAACCTGACATAAGGATGGGAAACAGGAGAACCAGGAATCTATAGTGATAATAGTACCGATAACAATCAATTGCGTAATTAATTTGAATCCTCTAAACTACTGTAGATGGTTGTACAGAAAGAAAGACAAGATGTTCCGTTTTCAGTTGTTTATTCAAATTACAATTCACTGGCACAAATATTAATGCCCTGCAACGATATAAAATTAAGTCACTGTAAAGCATTTCAAACAGAACAATTACGAAACTTTTCAGCTCGAAGTTCGTGTACGTTCAACTTCAATACTGTTTGCCTACTATACACTATACATAGACTAATTTACCAAACGAGAATGTGTTATTGTCTAGAATTAAATAAAATTCGCGTCGTACGAAATATTCTTCGTCCTTCACCATAAAATCAAGTTTACCATTCTTACGATCGATTATTAAATTAGAAATATAAATTACTACGAAATCTATTCATAAATAATGAAAGCAATTTAAATAATATATAGTTTATACAATAAATTACTCTGTAAAGTATTTACAATTTAAATTACTCAACAAACTACTCTGTAAAAAAAATATCTACATTTTCTACGATGGAAAGCCGAAGCCTCGGTGCTCCAATCAATTTCATTTAATGATATTTTTCTTAGAAAAGAAATTTTAATTTCTTAGTCAAAAACATACTTAAAATTTCTAAAATTGAACAGAGGAACATTCGGTGATCTGACTCAAACTAATTCTTTTCATCCCCTGTATTTATCCCCATAGCTTTTCAAGATTCCCCGTACCTTCCATCGAGTACCAAAATCACCTAATACAACAAAAAATCTACCAGCAAAAGGTCAATTCATCTCTTTCTCTTCTTTCTTTTGCTCTTCCATTCGTTTAACCTCCCATACTTGTACACAGATTGCCTGACTATCTCTTCGATACTCGGTGTGAACCTAATCGTGACCTTGTCAGAGGCTCGCCCAAAGTCGAACGCGTTAGGAAACGCCCAGGGGAAGACGAAAGCTGCGACACCGAGGACCCCAGCAGCGAGGGCTGCGAACGGGGCAGCTGCAAGGCTGAAGAATCCATAATTCAACGGATTCAAAAACGTGAAATACGTGAAAACGGAAGCGATCGATTCCATCACACTAGCTGGTGACAAATCAAAATCATCATCGTCATCGTCATCATCATCATCATCATGGTGATGAGTATTTGAGCTAGAAGCAACGGGGGTCAATTCCTGGCTCGGACTTCCTGAAGAAAGGGGTGAAGAAATACCCTGAAGACCCCCGGAACCCGGGAAATTTGGTAGACCAGGTGATTGTAACGAACTAGAAACAATAGCGTCATTTGCCTGGCCCATAACTGGCCCAGGATTAGACACGGAAGTATCACTTTGATCTATTACAGGTTGATCGAGGACTTCTGAAACTGGCTCGTTACTCTCCACACCTGCCGGAGGATCTTCGATCGATCCTTGTGGATCATTCACCCCGTTAGATCCCTCCGATAAAGATCCAGAAGGATCTTCTTCTTCCAATGGAAACGCACTTTGTGGCACCTCGTTATCACCCAACGAACCTGATGGATCATCCTGAGGATCGTCCTGAGGATCAAAACCTAAAATACTGATCTCAGTACCCTGGAAAACTTGCGAACTGGACACTCCAGAGGAAACCTCGTAAGTCTGTTGCGTCACCTCTTCAGGGTCTCTCTGGACTGTCTGCGACCAAGGCCCATAACTGGGGCCATAAACTTCGACAGGAACTGACTGATAGTTGGAAGTCGACTGTAAGTCTTGAACGTCATTACCGTATTTGTCTTTGTAATTCTGATCTCCTGTCGACTGAGTTTGCGGGGACGAGGTCGAGGGTTTGAATACATTCGTGTTGAACACGTGGGAGTTTATAATGATATTCAAATCTGTGCAACCCTCCTTACTTTGAATGGTATTATTCACTCTTGTGTAGGAATTAATCAGAATCGTCGGACAACTATCATCATAAGTCACCACTGGCAATTGGAGTCCTTGAGTGTTGGGTTCTTTCGATTCCTGCTCAAGGGATGTGAAAGATATATGAACATTGGGAACCTGAAACGATCCCGTGGGAGAGGGGGATGAAGCAGAAGTCCCCGAGGGTGATGACGAAATGGGATAGGAAACCGATGATGGAAATGATTCGGTTGAAAACGAAGATGACTGACTCGGTGCATTTGGTTCGATGACTTCGGGAACTTGAAGTTCGACGTTCGCAACGACAGGTTTTTTGAAATTTCCATGTAAAACGTGAACCACGGTGTTGTGAGTAACCTGGGTGAGTGGATTGTGGGAAGTGTTCCTTTTCAGAGCTGCATTTTCTAACCATTGGGGAATCGTCGATGTTTCAACCGTGTGACTCGGAATCGATGAAACCGTTTGATATTCCGGAAAAGAGTCAGTATTCGAAATTTCGAGATTGTTCGCTGGCAACGGTTCATTAGGCTCTAAGTTCTGATAGGCTGGATCGAAAACAACACTGATAGGAACACCGGCTTGTTCGTTGTCGACGAAGTGACTCTGATTCGCCGTGAAAGCCGGCACTTTCATCCAATGAACGATTTCATGTAAACTAGAGTCCTTCGAAGGAACGCGAGAATTGACGTTTGAATTTTTTATTGAACTTGGCCTTTTGCGAACATCGTCTAATTTCGTATCCTGACTCACGTCGTCCTGGAAGGAGGTGTACTTCTCGTAATTGTATAGATCCTCGATATCCTGAACAGCCTCGTTCGGCCAGTTTTTTAATTCCGTGCTTTTAACGGTCGCTTTTGTCTGTCCGACGTAAATCTGATTCGATGGAATTTTGTTTTCGGCCCGCAAGGGTCGAATACTCGAAGAATAACGGAATTTCGTTCTATTTGAATTCTGACTCGAATTCCAGGGACGATTAGATTGATTCAGATTTTGTTTGAAAATAGTGTTCAAATTCGATCGGATATTGCTGACCTTGTTATTTTTACTTTCGACGATCGGTAAGTTAAAAGCGACGTTTCGATGATCGCTCAGCATACCGGTGATCGTTTTTATCGCCTCCACCTGGTCGAATCGCGCGGGAATGTTATTTTTCGAATTTTTTTTGAAATCACTAGGAAACCCAGGGTTTCGTTCCGAGAACATCGAATTCTGGTTCAAGGTCGGTCCCGTGGACGTTGAATTATTCAAATTATTTACCGCCGTCCTTCTCGACGGTTTACCGCGAACGTTGTTGGAATTTCTTAAGGAACCACCTGCCATGAAATTCATTCTCCTCGTTGAGTTTCTAACCTGCGGAATTCTCGACGGCGGAACCCGATTTTCCGCGCGCTTTACGCTCGAATTCCTCTCCGATTTCCTTAAACGAGAAATCGCGGTGTCGCCGCTGGAATTCGCAGAGACTCTCGTTTCTCTCGACAGCGGACTTTTCGAGTACGAGTGAAATATATATCTGGATCCCGGATTATCGATTTTGCTCGAAGAAGAACTCTGTATCCTTCCGGACACTTTGTCATTAAATATCAAGTCTCTTCTGTGTCCCACGGATTTGCTATCAGGTTTATCTGAACTTCTTGAAACGTCGCTTTTAATGGATTCGATTGTTGAATTTGATTTTCTAAATGCTACATCGCCCCAGAACCTCCCTACTTTGGAATAACGAACGTCTATTGCTTTCGGTTTCTTCGACCCGTCGAAACCGAAACTTACCTCGTCGTTAGGTTTGTTGAAAGAATTGATTCTGTCGTGATAATGATTAGTATAGGGTATTCTATTATTTCCGGAATTCCGCGTATACCTGCTATCTTCTCGAACATCGTTCGCGGTGCTTGCTGACTGAACGGGTTTCCATCCCTCGTCGTTCGTCTTCAACTCCGATTGCGCTGATTCGTCTGTGAAAGAAAAACATGTTTTTATCGATCTGTGAGTGAAGTAATCTTACTTTCGATTCGGTCATTTTTCAAGTTTTAAACTCAACTTGAAATTTGTCGCTGTGTACATGACCGTTGAATATGAATTATTTAATTTTCAAAAAGTTCTATCGAAAAAAATGTATACATACAAATTTAAATCAGAATTTACACAATGATTCGGTTTTTCCCGATCCGATTGAAACATTCAATTTTTCTTACATAAGTCACATTTTAATGATACATTATTCGGAACGGAGAAGATACCGAAACCCAAATCGTAAGTTATCGAACAAGTGATTACGACGATAATTACTAGACTGAGAGGAAACTTCGTAAGAGTGATGAAAAAACTTTCTCGTTGTGAAACTACTTTAGTAAGACCGAATGGAGAACTGTACAGGATGCGTGAACGTACTACATACAAATCTGTAATTGTTCATTTAGGAAATCGCGATTCTATACATTATGTTCCCTTTATTTCCACAAACAGAAATTTCGAATCCTGTTTTCCCCGAAATGTCATTCGGGAAACATGCAAACTCCGAATAATCTACCATTGTTAAAAAAAATATGGACGCACTATAAAGAAAATCGTAATTAAAATGATAAACATATCGCCAAACGTCATACTATAAATCGTACAATTACAAAGTCATTCGAAATCGAAACAGTGCGATTGTATTTAGCGACGAATTGCAATCCGAAAGACGTCACCATGTAAAGCAAGCACGTACACCTCTATTGTATGATAAAATCATTTATGCCTGGTGTAACCGCTGAGATAATATATTCGCATATTATTTCCATTAAGCAAATCACAAAAAAAAACGATGTATGAAATTAGGGACGAGGCATTCCTTGGCATCGCGCACCCTTCATTTAAATTCTATATTGTTTTTCTCACGCCATCAACGGACGTCATCGAAACACATGAAAAACATTTGATTCACCGTCATTTCGTGTCCAGTTATTTCTAATAACATATCTATCGGTGCAACATTGTGCTTTTCTTATTACAATGATTTCTATACTTCACCGTGTATACTCGAATATTTGCCATTTAAATAACAGTGCGGCGTCGCGTTTGATCAGAGACCGACGCCGGCGTCGATCGGGCGAATCCCGGTGAAACTTTCGCGGAAGAAGATAACGTCGACGTTAACTGATTTGCAATTGGATAAATACAGTTCATTCGCGACGATCATTATACGGCCGGGGTATTCATTTCCTCGAAATAGACCGCCCCTTCCTTTTCGTTCGTGCGGGTTTAACGATTCCGACGTTCAATCCCGCCAAGTCGCTTCCTTAACGATATTTTCCTTCGATCGGTCATTTCCTCGAACGTTCCGCAAGAATCACTTTTATTCGCGCGCAACAAACGTTCGCGAATCTTACCATTTTTTTGTGGTCTCGCGTCTCCCGATCCTGCGAGCAGTAGGACCACAACAATTTTTAACAGTTCCATCCGCATTTTTCCACTGTAACAAAAAATATAACGACGTTTAATTACAACGTGTTTAATTAACTAAAGAATCAAAGGGAAAATGATAGTTAATTGTTTTTGTCGATATTATAATGATTAGAAAACTTGGATAGGGTGTTTCTGTGAGGAAAAAAAGTGCGATATTGTAGAGTCAAGTTTAAAAATCTGGGAACACGTTTATAGAGACCTCGACCTAGTGATCCGAACCTGAACTCGATCGAGGATTTAGATCGTTCATCTCGTCGCACGAGAATGGAATATCTACGAGAGTCGTCAGCAGGAACTCGTTTTCTTCTTGCAAAAACGATTTCGCCGCTCTTGAATGGGAATGAAATTTACAATTCGCGTGATCACACTGAATGAACGAGCGTCGAGAACGAATAGCAATTTTCGGGTTTGTGTAATTTATCAATCCTAACGACGATCCCCGGGAACGAGAGATTTTGTTATTTTTATCACAAATGACGAGTCGTGGAACGAACAATCTCGTAAATTTTGGAACATTGACGCAATCGTCATCGCGGGTGGCGTTGATTGTTTACGCTGGCAACACGTTGCGAATCCTTTATCATCGATCCGCGTACCAAGGTCTCGATCGAGGCGATCGTTCGTATTCAATTCTCATGTCCCGATCGTTTTAGTCTGCAACGTCGGCCGCATGCAAATGGACAAATTTTACAGACGCTCTTTGTAACGCGGAACACCGGGAACACATTAAATGGCTCTGTTAAAATCGAATTTTCGTGAAAAGAAATAATTATCAATAATAAACAAGACAAGATGAATAGGTAACACAATATTAAAACGTGAATTAGAAAATAACATTGAAAATGTCCCGAAATCATCTGGGTATTTCGCTGAAATTTGGTAGATTTTTAAAAAAGTGCTTAATTATATGATCACTTTTTCATTTCTATAGATAACAATGTGTTCCATCTAAAGTTTCAATTTTGAAATAAGATTTGACCTCGTTTAATATGTTCTTTTGTGATAGAAATAAACCAGGGATACCAATTATATCATTCCTTAAAAACCTGCGAAATTTCATCGAAATACGCAGTTCGTTTTAGGTCATTCTGCGTGTTAATCGGTGAACGGACGGGGTAATGTTCGAAATACCGTAGACGCACTTTTACGTTTGTCAAACGACTCGAAATTGATCGGGGTTATCATCGCCGGGCCCGTCGTTCGGTTGCGTCGTAAAACGTTTCCAGGTAACTTTTTTACCGTTGCATTTTTTCGTTCATATTTGTGTCCAGTAACGGTACCGGTCATCGGTCTTCTTAGGCCTTCTTTTGCATGTAGTACGTACCGTGTGCATCTCGTACTACGAACGTGAGCGGACGAGGAGCATGACAGAACACATCGTACATTGTTTAATTCAACGTCCAGCTATTTATTTTTTCTCTTCTATCACCGGTCGTACCGTTAGCCATTTGAATGAGCCTGAAATCACGGTGCTGCTTGAGCAACCGTTTACCGTACGTGGCATCTCCATATTTCACTCGAAGAACCATTTTTCTCGCGAAGGATCATTAATATTATCGTTGTTGATCCGAACCTCTCGTTTTATCCTACGGTTTGTGTGTGTGTGTGTGTGTGTGTGTGTGTAAGAGTTATATTTTTAAAAATGTCTGTCTTCCTCTTTCTGTTCGAATCATTTATGTGGGAGATGAATATGTATATTATTTTTATTAGTTTTTTAATGGATCAAAATAGGTAGTGTTTTGTAATCATTTGTTATTAATTTCCAATAGGACACGGGACGTGAAAAAATTATCAAGATAGAAGGAAGAATTCTATAGCAATTACTTCCAGGAGAGAAAATACGTTTCAACGAGGCGGGACCTTTATCATTTCCATCGATGTGAACGGAGAACTATTTTCGTTTAGTCTATTTGCATTTCTCCTCGGCAAAAGCATGGCGAGTTATCTATCGTAACAACATTACTTCCACCTTAAACTAAACACACCTAAAGGTGAACACTCTAATACAAATGATACAAACGAGAATAGGAAAATTAATCTTACCTGAGCTTCAAACGTCACTATGGAAACGCATTTAAATCACTAAAAACCGCGATACCGGGGCACTTCGAAACTATGGAAACATTCAAACGACCAGACAATTCAACTCATGCATATGCGACTCGATTGAACAAAAATATATTAAAAAAAATATATATATATAAATAAAAACTAAATCACCGAAAAAAACACAGGGTAACGAACCCTCGGAGAACGAAAGCTACTTCTACAGTTTTCCAACGAATTGTATACAAATTTCAAACTACTCAACCGACCAGGAAACGTTTAAACGAACTACAAGAGAATCTACGAGGAACCGAACAGAATCGCGACTGTCGTCGAGGTAGACGATCTTTCGACAATGGTACACGGCTGACTGACTTCTCGACGAGAAGGTTGGAGAAGGTTGGCGGGCGACCGCGTGCACGCACCTCCGCACGAGGTAATCTATGAAGGTGGAGAGGCGCCCCATGCACGAGCCTTTGGGAACCCGTTACTTCGCTGGCTACGAGATCTGCTCGGGTTGAATAACCTTCGTACGCGTACCAGCCGAGTTGTACCTACAAAGTGTATGCTAAGTATCCTCATGGCTACTATCATACCGAACCTGAGAAAGAACTGGGTGAATCTGAACAGCTGGACAGGACTGTCGTTCAATCGAATTTCACGAAAGTTGTGTGCTTTTCTGATTGAAATGCAATTATAGATTGGAAAGATGACAACCTGTTAGGAATACTTTGGTAGTGATGAGATTTTGGATTGTTCTCCACTTTCTTTGATTGTAATAGTAGAAGTCTTTGAGATTTTGAGATTTTTTTATTGAAATACTTATTGTAGATGGGACAATGGAAAGTGTCTATACTGTAGGGGATAGAATTATATTTCTTTATCTAATACAATTATTTTTTGTGTCAGTTAGTTTCTATGTGAGTTAAATTAGTGATTGTAATTGACAGAAACATTGGAGGATGAGATAATTGATTTAGATAAATGAGAATTATTGTGAAAATACTAATGAAGTGGTGCGTGTAATATTGAAAGTGGAAGCGACGTGAAAAAGATGTAAATATATTATGTAGACTTCTGAAACGTTCCTGACAAGTGTCATCTATCTATCTCTCTGTTCCTGAATGATCGAAGCTACGCTGAATGTCCCCATGACTCTAATGCGATTCCAGTAGAGAAATATACGAATCGAAACCTTATCGTGACAGAAGGTAGTGTGCCGGAACAGTTGTAATTTAATGGTGTTGAATAACCAGCAGCAATTTTGTTTCCTCAAGTGTATTAGAAAATATATATCGCGTATCTTTACGGACGTCCAGGACCATCATGCTTGGAGAATGTAAATGTGTCGATAATGGGACAAGGATTGATAAATCTGGTTGTAATTTCAATTATGCATATTGACACTTAATTAAACGTCATTATATCGAAACTACGAGGCAACTTTAGGAACGAGGACGTGGGTTATTAAATCAAATAACTGGAGAATTCTATTTATACGAGAAACGAGTTGTTTCAGTGCTTCAGATGAAATGATTTGAAAATGATCAGCACCGTTTTCTGAAACTATCCGGAAACTCTGACAATCACGAAAAATGGATACTGAAACTTTCACGAGGTAACACACTCTGAAATTTATGGAAAATTATTATTCTTCTTTTATATCTAAAAGTTATGGTGTAACCAATAAGAAAATATAAATTTACATTGAATAATGTCTACTTCCTCCTTTACGTTTCACACCGAAGAAAATGTCCGACGTTAATCTTCTCAAGTGCTGTATTTACCTGATTTTATTAGAACTTAATCTGGAATTCCACTGAACACTTTCCACAGCTACAATTCGTAGGAAGAACCAGAAATGCCGGAGTAATTTAGATATTTTTAACCAATTCGACGTTCCTTGCAGCTTTAGAACCATTTCAGATTTATAAATACTTTTTCTGCATATTTATCAATATCTCCGATAAAATTGTATAATACCCTCTTTGGCGAATCTGAATAGAAAAATATTATTGTTCATACGATTATTCGTCATTTCTCGAGAAAAAAGCCAAATGTCAGACAAATTTTTGAGGAAATCGCTACCTGGGTTCGCGGATATTAACAAAGGCAAAGAAAAATATTTGTCTTATGTTATGAAAAATAGAACCGTTCACGAGTAGGTCAGGATTCGACGCATGGAATGTACCAGAATCATCGTAGAATGACGTAGCATCCTGGGGAACGGATACCACGCCGCCGAAGAGCACTCAATATCCGATTACCCCGTACTGTAAAACGGGTTCTTCTTTCCCGCAATGTATTATTCTATCTCCGTCTTACATTTACCACCGCAATCATTACATACACGATGAATACATCATTCACCATTCGAACGATTCACTGTGCGTTCGAAAATCGCAGAAAATATCAAACGACCGGTTCAACGCGCGGATTAAAAATTTTCCATTTAATTCGAACCTGTCTGTAATTACCGGAAGAATCATTAATATCCGGTATGCGGTTCGCCGCGAAGTAGTTTGCGGGCAAAGAATTAAATTGAAGCCCGAGTCGATGTAAAAAGAAAATTAAGTGTCTCGTTGGAATGATCACATTACTCGTCTCACGTCAGTAAAAGTATTGCGGGCTGCTTAGTCCTGTTTTTTTTTCTTGTTTCTTTTTTTTTTTTACCAGGGATCCGTGATGACCACAACTCGACGAGTGGATCACGATTCTCGGATACCATAGAAGCCACCATAGAACCGGTTCGAGGGTACGCTTCCACCTGATGGTAATTCACGAACACGTAGACCGACTATACGAAGTTCAGCTAGTTCTGGTGCGTGCCAGTGATCCACTTGCGTCTTAATCTCGAGCAATCAGACAACGACGCCCCTGGCCGCGCGATGTTAAACGAGATAAGTTCCTGCTTCCGATTCGCGGAAGAAAACAATTATTCGGCCCAGGTATTTCGAATGAAATTATCCACGATCAAAGAAAAAAAAATGAGTCGGCGTTTTATCGACGGACTGATCATTCGTGAATCGTTCGAAATAAATTTTATTTCCAATATCGTCGTTATTTCAACCGTTCACAGGTCTAATCGATTAACTCCACGATTTGAATTATTTCAAATATAAATATCAAGATAGTTATCTAATTGAGACATAAGTTGTTAATATCTAAAATTAATTTTCTTTAATTATTAGACTTAATAACACAAAACGATAGATACGTCTCTGATATGACATCCATAAATTTCCACAAATCACAGAATCGTGAATATCAGTAATTTAATCGAAGCGAGAAATCACCCTATAATTCCAAAAGCAAATAGTATCTGACCGATCTAGGGATCTGATAATTCGATAACGAGACGATGAGTATGATCGAAATGTGATGGAAACGACATGGTATCGGTGTTATCGGACCGCGACGAGATCGTAATCCGCTTGTCACTCGATTCCCTCGCAGTCTTCGTTTCTGCGAGGAGGTGGACGCGGACTTCCGGTGCAGACGTAGGGGTGAAAAAAGGCGACTCGCCCGAGCCACCTCCCGGAAGGTACATAATAGAAGAACGTGCTTACCGTCCCAGAATCGTGGGCAGCGGTGGTTCTATGTAGGACATAGCGGCACTTCTTGTGGCCTTAGCTATCTTTGCCGCTTGCTGCCAAAGCAGTCCTATCGTCGTGACTGTCACCAGACCATTTCGATGCTGATGCGTGCCTGACGGCGGAAAACGTGCAATTAGTTAGGCCAACTTTAGAACGGGGAGAACGATGATAAACTTTCAGCCGTCGAAAACATCGAACCGAACGGTGGCTGGTCGTTTGTTATCGAATTTGGAAAATCGTGATACACTTGGAATTTTAGAACTAAATGTGATAGGAATTTCATTAATTATATTAGGATTTGGAGATGACTAAGGTGTATCGTGATTGGTTTAGATTTGACATTTCTGGAGATTGAAACATCTCGCGTTTGGGAAATTTTTGAGTTTTGTAATTTAAGAATCTTGAAAATTTATACGGGATGAAATTGAAGGGCTATTTAGAGAAAAATATGTAATTAATATTTGACATTTTTGACGAGACAAAAGCTTTCCTGTTTTCCTATCTCTTCTAACACTTAATCGGTATGCTTTAATTAAAATGTACAGCACCTTCTATGCATGAAAGGAAATATGAAATATTGAAACGTGACAGGATTATAATCATGCAAGAACTCCGTGTGAACTCGAGAGAATCAGCTACTTGCTGATTGGATATGATTATTATTTCGCAAACTCCGTAGATCACCGTTGTAATTGCCAATAAAGTGTCTCACTTCACATTTATTATGTGTAATACGCCATTAAATGGAAATATCATAAAGCGCTGTAACGAGGCACGTGGAAAAACAAACGACATTTATATATTCATATGCTACCGGAATGTAGATCATCGACGAGGACTCGCGATGATCTATGATCGAACGGTTTTCACCATAAGTTTCGGTCAATTAATTCCATCGTCACGATAACGATAGTAAATTACTGAGAAACGTTATGTGCGCCTGTTCGCGCATCTTCGTTATTACAGTGGGACGTTAATATAGGGTTGCACCAGCTGTGGAAAGTAATAAAAACATGCTTACACTATATCGTCTCGAATCGAGATTTCTGGAACACTGTTCCGAAGCTAAGAATCATTTTTTTTCCCGTTCGCATATAAATATTCAGATCAACACTGTTCCGTGTTGAATATGGATCATAAAATTCCCTGTAATTTCCGTAAGTTTCAGTGATTCTCGTAGATTACGAATAATTGTCAAATCACATCAATCATACTTTGCGTAAAATATCGGTCGATTCGTATTTACTCACGGGTGTAGAGATTCGTATGATAAAACAACACTGTGCGTATATTACAATGAAAATTTACGCGTATCTGCGGAACCATGACAGAGCGATTCGTAAGATGATAAAATTTCTCGGACGCCCGTTTGCGATCATTAGACGTCGTAGGATTTTACGAGCGGACAATTTCGCAATTCGCCAGGCCTACGGACGTTTGCCGTAGATCATAAATTATTGAAACTGGTCGAAGATAGGCGCGTATCGTTCAACGGGAGCACTTCCTGGCAAGCACCGTTACCGATCTAAACGATAATGATAAGCGACGATCCAGTCAACGAACAGTTGATTTCGTAAATGTGTAGTTTGCATACCGACATATTTTCTGCGGAAGAATTTTCCTGCTCAGCTTCCTGCGACACGACGCGCAAAAACAATGCGATGGATCCCGTAATTTACAATTAATTGATTGGAATGCAATGCTAATGAAAAGATCGACAAAGATATAGAAGCTACGGAGGAATTTATCACTTATAACTGTATATACAGAGTGAGTCACTTGATATTAAAACCTACGAAAATTTGACAAAAAAAATAAATATTTGTTTGATGTGTAAAATATATATTACGATACAAAAGTATTTTGACATTCAACACATGACACATAGTTGAGGTTGTCTCTATATCAATTATAAACCAATAAAATAAATTAAAAACCAATAAAAAATCACCGAATTATCTCCAAAACTGCGACCTTCAAACATAAACATTTTCCGACGCGATATTTGTTCCATTGAAACAAAAATATTGTTTCTTTTCATCTTGTCCATCGTCTTTCATCTTTCATTTTCAATGTTAAGTGACTCACCATATATACTTATGAGCATGCCGTGTTGAGTCTACCGTGTCACGTATGTATGTATGTATGTACCTATTTAATTAAACGTCTGGCGTACTCCGTAATCTGTTATCACAGCGTGACGTCATACAACAAGGATCCTCCACGTGGATAACGAAAGTTAGGGGGAGGGGCGAAAACCAGCGACAGTGAAGAACGCCGGAAGGGAAGGGTGACACTGACTTTCAGAAAGGACACTAATTGCTCCGATCACGGTAACCGAACGGTTAACACGCGTCCATACAGGAAACACTACCACAAGTGCAAACCACCGCGACATTTCGCTGGGAAAAGAGGTGTTGGAACGTGAGCACGTATAGCTGAATCTATTTGTTTAATTGTATACCAGTTGTACGTTGCAAGCGCGAGTATACAGGTCCCTAGAAAAGTTCGTGTTTCGACGAGTGTTCTAATTAATTTGAAATTATCAACTGGTAAAATCATCAAAGTGAAGTTTTTTCTGTTACGAGTAGATTTTAGAATACCATGGGATCCGATTAATGGAAATTCAGGGTATCGAATTAGTATAATTTGTTCATTACGAAGTTAACAAAGTTCAGTGACAGGTGTTAATTGATAGTAATATAATAAACAATGACGCGGTGACAAATGAAAGACTTTTTTAAACGAGCGACAAATTCATTAGACACAGCGTAGTAAGAATATAAAAAAAATGTGATAACCTTTATACGAGTTAAGTGAAACGATGAATATGCAAAGCTGAAACTACTGAAGTGCTCGGTGTTTCTCGCGAAAGTACGTGTTAATTGCCCTTTCATTAATTGCACTGCGTGTTTGAAGAAAAAAAATGTTTGTAAACATAACGCGTAACGTAGAAACCATTCACCGGCCATTTCCTCCATGAAATTCTGATTACCTCAGTTGTACTCGCAATAACGGACACCGGAATCGCAATGCGCCAACATGATTCGATATGCCTCTTTACCGCCCCGTTACGAACACTGGTATGCCTGTTTCGCAAGTTCGACGTATAGGAATGTTGTCGACGATGAAAATAATTCTTTGGATAATTGACGTCCCGGGCAACAGGGGGCTCGTCCGTTGCTACTGTTCGGATTATTAATTTAACCACCGTTGATCATTATTACCCGGCATACACTAATTAATCGAGTGATGTACCGTAAAGTGGTTAATTTGATCGTCACGCGTTACAGGCTTCAAAAATAATTATAATACAACTATCGTTATACATATTTAACGGCACGGTACTTTTTCAAATATAATTAATTGAAAAATACCATAGAAATCTATGTTCTATATTAAATTAGAAATTTAATAAACCCTGTATCCGTCATTTAGAGATCATTGATTGCTTTTTAACTCGACGCCTAACAGTTTCTACGAGAAATCGATTTGCAGCTGCAAAGAGATATTATATTGATATGAATTGAAATGATCTATAAATATCCAAACGAAATGACTCTAAAAGACAATTTCCTCCGCGAAACTTCTTCTTCGAAACTACTCAGATTATTGAAAGCAAATTAGGTATTTCGCTATTCGGGATTTAGTGAGACACTGAATATATTTTCTTCGATACAACTTAATAAACATGCAAAAGCATTGAATTGCAGTTTCTAACACGGTCGTGCTAGCAATCGTAACTCACCCTTCGAATCGCCCTACATTGATTCTCGATAGTTTCTTCTTCCTCCTAGTTTCGCTATCCAGTCGCTGCGAAGAGAATCCGGATCGGCCTTGTTTCTCTATATGTATCCCAGTTCCTTTCCCGTTTCGATGCGATCCAGGCTGATCGTTTGGACACGATCGAACGATAATGTCTCGATTATTATCTTCGATCGTCTATGCGGCCGATGGTTGTACGTGGCAAACGTACGATCTGTCGGATCAGAATTGTGAGAGGGAATATCGTAATTATTAGACCGCGGATGTTTATGCAAAAATATCTTTTTTTGCTATAAAAGAAGCGCAATGACGTGCAGATATTTTTTATATCTGGCAAAGGGTTTAATATTGGATGTAAACAGATTTGAATAATGAAATAATTGTATATAACGTTTCAGTATAGAGTAGTTTTTATTGAAACAAATTATTATCTGTATTTTTGAATCAAAATTTATTTACTCCTATGATAACGTGTGAAAATCAATTTTATTCATGGTATAGTGAATATGTTTAGACTTCTGGATCTCATTTCGCATAGAAAAACAGTTGTGCAAATTTTACTTTCTGCAAGTCCACATTAGATTAGTTTGTTTTTCAAATGATTCGAATGAGACTTCTTTCGCCTTGGCATAGATACAAATAGCAGGAGTGTCGGTTACGGTAAGAGCATGAAAGATTCGGTAAGAATCAGTTATGGTAATAATGTGATTAACAGTATTGTTATTAATTTGGAAATCAAATTAGTGTTGCACGTGGCTGTTCAGGAAGTATCGAGCCATAACCGGTTCGTCGAAATTCGCTTTCTTCCGAACGCCAATTTATGCACACACCCGGGGGGGAAAGTTATTACCCAATTAGTGTCGAATTGATGTATTATCGTCCCATCATCTATGTGGGAGGGCTCATTCTTTAGCATCGCCTTGAACTTCCGTGTAATTAATTTGTTTTCACCTCTCGCGGAATCTAACAGTTTTCACGTAAATTCGTATAATTTCTTTAATCACCGGCAAATAATTTGCACTCCATATCGAATTTTCCATCGAATACCTTATTCGACCAAACAATAGAGCAGTTATAATTATTTCTACATTTTTCCCCTCTTTTTTTTATCACGAAACAATTTCTACCAACAACATACGTTTAAAAATAATATACTATTAATTACCTTTGAAAATTCCTGGAAAATTTCCTGCAAGTTGTACTCTTTCCGATGAAAAGAAAACAGCCGTCGAACAGCTACCAGCGAATGACTTAAGCTCCGTCTTCCGAGATGACGATGATTTATGACGTACAGCCTCGTTAAACGTAGTTTACACTATCCTGCTCGTAACTTACGTACGTACATCGAAAGAAATAAAAGTTTCATTTCCCCGGCAATGGTTCTGTACGTATACTTCACCGAGACTTATGAACAACGAATATATATATTCTCATTTGTCCGGCATATGTCTTCCGTACTACTTCGAACGATCCGACAAATTTACGAGTGGTATATCAACATTATTTTCATCCGCCAACGGCGGTGTTCGTTCCCGTTCCGATATCATAGAAGTCCGATTAACGATCACGTCGGTGTAATCCTGTTATCGATAACTATGCGATACATTAGACCGTTGAATTATGCTTCCTGTTACTCGCGCGTAGACAATCTTCCCCGTTTTGCTTTCACCGCAAATCTTTTTGCCTTCGTCGATTTTATTCCCGCTCTTTCCCTCGTCTTCGTCGTTGTTTTCAATCTTCTTCCACTTCGATCTCATTGACTTTTTGCCGGTCGATCACCGGTTCTATCCGATAATTGCACGTCCACCGAACGTTCGAAGATTGCCGCCGTTGTCGAGAGAAGATAAGTCTTCCGACGTAAACAATATTTCGCGGAGTTATTAAAACGTCAATGTAGGCCGACGTCTTTAAAGACAATAGACTGCAAAAATGATTGCATTCGGCCGTTTGCACGTTTTTGCACTCGAACTGATTGGAAAATCTATTTCAGATGGTCTAACACAATCCTAGCTTAGTTCAGTTTTCCATAGGATCTGGATCAGAGTGGAAATCAATAAATTATTCATTGGATTATGAACTCCGTGTTTTCTTTTTTGTTATTTTAGCCATCCTCAAAGTTCATCGTTGATAACATCGACACTTTTAAATCGTTATTGCACTTCATTTTTGATTATCTACAATTTCATTGGCTCTTCCCTAGAGATGGATTTATCTTTTCGTATTATATTTCGTAATACAGGTCTCCTTTTTAATTCTCCTCTCTGTCTTTTATCTATCAAAAAGTACAAAGTTTAATAAGACACTAATGTATCATCTTCTCAACCCGTCGCTCTTCCATCGAGGATTTTCTACAGATACAATTGTCTCGTGTAATTAATCCCATCAACCCCTTTGTTCTCCACTTACATCCTTTCTTTCTTCGACGATACCTTCAACAAACGAAATATCCTTCTCACTCTTCCTTTCCAACTCTCTCCTCACGCGTCATTAAAAATCAAATCGATATTAAACGATGTCCCTCGTTAACGTTTTCCATCAGTCGACCTTGAAGTGTGCCAAGTGTTCCACCGAACGAATCCCCGCGAAATATCAAAATAAATCCCTCGTCGATAATTTCGATATCCTTCTCTCCCATGGATCTATAACGATCGCGCCGTAGTTTCGATCGAAAGGCGACCATCGATCCTTCTCCCGTTAGTTGGTCCCACTGTTAACGATTTCACTCTGTTTTTAGGGATCCTTGATGGGAGACTGTGCTCCCATTAAATCCCTTCTGAGTCAGCCTCGTGAATGTCGAAATTACACTGAGGCTGGATGGTGTTGTGCCGCCCCCGATGTAGCGTCTCCTTACCACGTCGGCGTCGAGCTTATTTAATAGTGGGGACTACCACGGATATCCCTTCTTTCGCTTGGGAGGCAGTCCAGACTCTCTTCGTGTCCTTGCTCCTCGCGATTGTGATCCTACTCGTGGATAGCAGAAAACTTCTTCCTACTATACTGGCCGTTCATTCTTTCACCTTCTCGTTTCCCTGCAGCCTTTCCTCGCGTTCCCACGATTCTCTTGTTTAACTGGTAACACCGTTCTCGCGAACGTACTACAATATCTTCCCTCCCGGTAGGCTTCACGAAAGTGGAAATTCGTGTCGGTGAAAAAAAAAAAAGAATCCTACCTGCGAACTCACGCCACCACCACCACCACCACCACCGACCTGGCTTGTCAATAGACACGGGTATTTAATTATCGTACGGACAAGCCCACCCCGTTGTACCGTAATTACCTGGCATTCTTATTTAACAGAGAGAACACCACGATTTCCTTTTAACTATTTTATCCAGTGGTGGTATACGGTTAGGTCGGAATGCGAGGTAGCGTGTGCGTGTAATTAGAAACTTCAATTTGTCGTGCGATTAAAAGTTCGTCGGGATAATGAAGGCAGTGAAAGCAGTCACGTTGAACGATGCAAGGTGTTGCGACCAAACAGATATACATATACATATACATACATACGTACTTAAGGAAAGCGGGAGAAGGATAGTATTGTCCACGGATCCACGTGCTAATACGATAACGATGTAATGTGATAATTACATCCTCGTAACAACCCGATTCGCTATAAGTGGATTTACAAATTGTTACCACCGAACGGTCTATTGTTTTCCATTCAAGCATGTTTATAACGTGTTTCCTTTAAAGTGGACAGTTTGGAGTTAGGTTATTTGGAGTGGTCAGTCGTTCGACGTCTACGGTATCGGTGATTTCTCCAACGGGATTCCAGTTCGCAGGCTCATCGACGCGTTAACATTGCATCAAGGGATTATTCATATTTCTCGGCACGCATTAATTGTGAATACCGGCACGGGGAAAAGTTCGCTACCGGAATAAACTTGCCGCATTTCGAGTTACAGTTACGATTTCGAAATGAATTCCACGGATGTATCGTATAACTCATCGTCAAGTCGTTTTATACGATGATTAGAATAAAACCAGATTTTTTAATGTTTTTTGTGAGACTTTATCGAGGGTTATTCATTGATAATCAACGGGACGACGGATTAATGAACGGATCGGATCGTTATTCATCAGATCGCTCGATCGTTAGCACGTAAGCGGTTGATTGCCGATAATAATTCTAATTTCATAGAGGTATTTTTGTTAAATAATGGTCATTGGAAATTTGATCATTGTTCGTAGTTAAGTGTAAATGAAATTGTGATGTTTCAATACGATTTATTTTAGCACGTAAACATGTAATACGAACAAAATTGACACAAACAAATCTGATGCGTGTTCCGATCGCACGTGTATCAGAAACGACTTTTGATATATTAATTTCATCCACTGATTACTATTATCAGAATCGTAACAATGCGTGACTATCGTGTACGATCATCTTGTCAAGAATACTAAACGCCGGCAATTACGGTGAAAAAGTGCATGTAACTATTCAAGAATTTTATTTCGAATATCCATCGCTTTAACTCTGTATCATTCGTTGTAACTATGACATTACATGCTTACATATCGATCTATTTACATTACATGCTTTATCGTTGTCCGTCTAAAACATAATTCGGACAATAAGCGGAAAATTTTATTTGAATTTCAAATTCCAAAGCGAGTAAGTATTACTAGGTACGAAGTTTTATTAACATTCACAAGTCAGATCATTTAATACCCAATAATGTCGAAAGGTGATTAATAATAAAACCAGTGTAAATACACGCAACACTGTTATCCCGCTGAACGAACGCCATTACGTTTAGAAACTACAAGGTTTAAAGTATAATACATACTCGGACGAGTTATCGAAGCACGGTGGCGTTCGTGTTGAGCGGCTATTTATTCTTTTCTTCGCAGAATTTCAAAGTACGATGAGCGGATCGTACGCATACGCTATGCTCGTAATTAGGGAAACAATTATTATTACGGTACATCTGCACGTGCGTTGCTCGATTCTATACCATATAAAGCTATGTATGTATGTATATGTATATGTGTACGTCGTCGGGAGCCGTGACGACGCATCGAACCTGACGTAAACGCGGATTCCTCTAACGATCGTATCGTTCCAACGACTACAAAGTCTGCACCGTAATAAAATAATTATTAATTTCGTGGTCACCAAACCACGACCGATTGCGCGTACGAATCCTGGAACAGTAGGACGACCAGAACACGTTGAATATCCGACGGATGATGAAAAACAAAGCCCGCATGAAATATTAGACGTTTATGGACGGGTATTTTTAATTGAAAAATGTCTTATTGTTGAAATTGGAGGCTGGAGACATAATAGAGGTGCGAAGAAAATTGAAGAAAGTTATAACACAATGGAATTTCGGAATGTCAGATGTTATTAGAAATGATTCTGTTTTAGAGCGATTATTAAATAAATGAAGTATAGGGAATTCAATAAATCATTTCAACTAGAAAATGGAGCGAAAACGTTTCGTTTATATGGATTTAAATTGTTGTAAAGACATTTTAAAGCAGTAAATTATTAAAAAATAAATGACTGTAAATCGGAATAAGGAAATTGGATGTCGTATTTCCGATACGGAGGTGTAACTGTCAATCTGTTGGCAATTTAGCCGGTAATAAACAGGTTATTCTGAATTCCGTAGTAATTTCACTGCGAATAACGGAGTTATTGTTCATTCCATAGACACCTGTCGCGGAGATATTACCGCGAGATGATGCTAGAATATGCGCGAAAGCTTGGATGAGGTTTAGAATTAGGTTCGAAATTACCAACAATTAAGTTATTAATTTCATAACCGCTCGCGCTTGAACAACCATTAAGAGTAGCTTTCTAATAATTAAGTTATTAATTTTATAGAAGCTTCGCTTGTGATTCGTACGAAAGTGTAGGTTCGCTGTTACTATTAACGGTACCATTGTCAATTTCATGTATCTGGTTCTGTGAATGTTTCGCGAGTTACAGGTAGAAATTGCAAACGAAATTCATTCTAAACTTCGTCGCGAGTCCGCTATTATCGGTAATTGAATTATTGTTAAATTTGTGAATATCGAACCGTGAGAAAACGTGCGAGACACTTTCGAGATTAGCCACTACGAAAATCGGAATTAACTTGGTCTGTGATTTGCGGTAGCTGTATACTTACTAGTAACTAAATTGTTATTAAATTTCGCAGAAACATAGCGAAATTTCATTATGTGGGATATTTGTTCAATGTACAGTACTTTACGTCGTATACATTTCTCCTGATATCAGTATGATTTGAAATACTATATAGTGGATACATACATAATACAGTTAATCGTCGTACGATGCGTAGAGTGAAAAGTTCCGACTGGCTAATGATTTATTAATGTCATAGGAACTGAGAGTTTCTAATTACACGTGATTTCAAATCTATATGTAATTATTTCATACGTTGTAAGGAAACACGATTGTAAAAAATATCTTATTTTTATTCCATCCGCCTAACACTCAACAGACGCGGATTCTACTTGCATTCTCCAGCTCCAGGTATAAAACGACGAATATATTATGCGCAACGCGACGTCCATATACGCATTAAAATACGTAATGCCAACTATGGAGTTCATCGTATACCGTTCTTCTTATTTTTAATGAAATAACGGTGTTGAAAACCTCAAATTATCTCGGAGAAGTTTAACGGAAGTCCTTAGTGTCCCGGGAGACTCATTGTGAATCGGCCAAATGGCACTCTTGTTGTTCCACTTTTTGGCAATTGAACAGAACACTTCCGGCGGAAAAGTCACGCTCGAAACTTCCATTACAATTTCATCAAAAATTTCGGGTGCTATCAGCGTGACGCGCTAAAAATGTCAAGAAAAAAGAAGAGAAATATCGCGAGTACCGATTTCCGCCCTGTTTCTAGAATCACGATGTAGGGAAAAAATGATGAGGTGCTCTGCGCTAAAAATTTATGATTTACGAAGTATTTATTATGGTGACATAATTAATTATTTTGCAGAATCTATGTTCCATCTAGGAAATAGGAAATGCTCGACAATATTTCCTGAGATGCGTTAATCAATGTGAATTATACATAATTCATTTACCTGAAAACAAGATTTTATAGGGAAATCATGAGTAAAAATTAAATGTCTACCGTATATACAATTGCGTATAAAATGTGTGACCATCATATTCTCTCAAGTATCCACTCCGCAGTCTTATATAGAAGTTCTACGTAATAGAACGGAATAAAATGTTCTTAGAAATCGAAATACCATCGTCAGACCTATATACGCGTGCGTATATACGATAGCTGTTTTTTTCATAAAACACGGGCAGGATTCTCTGTGCCTTAACTTCATTTATTTACACGCAAATATATTATATATATTTATATATTATGTATATATCACTGTCATATTGCTATAACCCTTGAGATTTACACGTACAAGCTACATTCTTCTAATAGTCGCTCTCGCTAAAACGGATAAAAATTAGTCCATCGTTCTTTTTCCTCGTGACACACAATGATACCTCGTTAACAAAGGGAGACGGGTTAATCACTATTCGTAAACAATTTTAATCCCAGAGCGTTTAAACTATACTGACGTTCATTAAAATAGTGTTAACGACTTCGCATGTCAACGACGTTTCCTTTTTTTTTTTTAATGGAAATGCGCCGAAATGTATAGAGAAACGTATTTATTACTTGTTTCAAGTTTATAAACTTGAAATACTTAGGTAGTTACTTTTGTTCCTTTGTTTTACATTTTGGCAGTTACTGCTGAACACGTATTTTTTGCAATTTTGTTGAGTATGTATTCCATGTTACTAGAAAAGAGAACGAGAAGAAAACATGAGATTTAGATATGTGTATTATATCTAACGTGAATCTCATGCAGCTCAGCAAAGCTCAATAAATTTTAATAGTTCTTACGTACAACCTGAAAACCCAGGAATTACGAATTGTTATACGAAAAAGAAATGTAGACATTTAATAAAAATGATATATTACACTAAAAGCACGATATGCTTCGATACCTGAAATTTAATTATTTGGTATTTAAAAGTGTGTACTCTGCTAATCGAATCTACAAATTTATTTGCATAATGAGTATTCCGAATGTAATTCGACTTAGGAACTGTAGCGAAATCCATGAAATTTTTAGAGAAGAATACATGTGTAACATGACATTTGAGTTCACGTTGTAAAAATGTACAATACTGCTCCAGGATTAAATTGATTCCAATGGAAATCGATAAACCCAGTTAACCCTCCATAACACTATATAACTTTAAAGTTATTTTCATACATTTATCATTTTTAAGGGTGATTTCGTTTGCCTGTAATTATTGAATTAAAATACTATCATTTTCCTAATTCATTCGCCAAAGTGTCCCCTTTTGTAATAAAACATTTCGAAAGAGACATGTAACTAACAACCTGTATCTTCTGATTAGCGTGGAAACTAAACGATCATGTTATAGAGGGTTAAAGGCGATGCAGCGAAAACAGACACCGGTAATACTGCTTAAACATTTCCTTTTCATAATCCGTCATTTTTAGAGCACTCGTCTGTTGCCTTCGTCTTGGAGAGTAAAATTTATAATCTTAATTTAAAAATGCAAATTACAACCCTTCGATCACGTGTTGAAGTCAAGTCTACAATAGTAGAACGAAAACAAACAAAAAGTGTATAACAGATTCAAAATTTTTTAAAATTTCTTACAGTTTGTTCCTTAGCGTTTCAGTCGAAAAGTTGTTATTTGTTAGTTGTTGTAGAATTTATGAATTATTAGTCTTCGATTGAACGGAATAAAGACTCGATTATAAACTGCCTTATTGAATTACAGTTATCACTTATGTCTAAGGACATTCGATCAAGAGTGGATTTATATATAAAAAGGACAGTGGGCTGAATAACTGGAAATTTAATTTATTAAATTTTAACTCTATTGATATTAAAAGTACGAAATCATACACGTTCAATCGCTTTACGTTTATTCTATAAATTTATGAAAAAATCCCAGTACATGAGCAACACTGTCCATTCATTCTTCGGAACGGTTCAAATATCTTGCTTTACTAACCAAATAATAAAACGTGAGCGACTCGAAATGTACAAATCCGCGCGAACAATGTAAAAGTAAAATACACAAAAAAAAAGTTAAAAAATACATTCATCTATCCTCTCAATATTTTTAACGGCACATATATGTATGCAAAATATTAGTAATATCCTTATCCAATTTTCAAACTACAATGATTATAATATCCAATTCAGACCAAATAAATGATAAAATCTCATGATTTCATTTTCTTATAAAATCGTGATGAAACGCTTTCCGACAGATAACGTGTACTTTACCACTTTTATATTGAAACAACAAAACTAATCGACGAACTTTTATCTCTAGCATAAACATCCTCACTTATCCTGTGAATATAAATAAGCTCCTTATATAATGTAAAATGATTTAATTTAATCCAAAAGATCGAGCATATCCATTTATATATGTGGCATCCAACTCCTGTGATTGAAAAATAAAAACTTTACGAAACACAGTAATCGGTCTCCACTCTCTTAAAAGGATTTACTTGATCATAGATAATGTAGCTTAAACATCATTTATGTAAAAGAAATTCATTCCAATTGCAACAAATGTTTGTAGAATATAAAAAATTCTCTCACGATTACATATGATACAAATCCGTAATAAAGTCGTGTATGGCATCTCGGAAAGCTTAAAAGTTTTGCGATTCATACAAAATATTTACTATGTACAGATTGTTCTTTCTTTCTACCCTCGTCCGATTTCGATATCTACGGGTATCAAACACTTTTATCTTAGCGGCCGGCCGATGCAATGTGAACAGCATTTGTAAAATTAATGTCCGTATACTATCTCGAACGATATTAATGTCCGGTGTTTCGTGATATACATATATAATTAGATCTCTACAACATAGCGTACGAATTGATGTACAAAGCTTTCATGTAAGTGCTCTGAGCAGCCCATCTATCAATCTGTACTTACTACAATTAGTGAAGTATGTCAGTCTTGAGCCACTTTCATAAAAGCTTCTCACTTTTATGATAAAGTTTTATCTATACTCGAAATTATCGTATATCAATAGTGTCTTGGCACATTTGTCCTAACATGTAAATATCGTTAATATTTATATATTTATATATACGTATATGTGTGTAATGTGTTTGTTTCCTGTGTACGCCTATGTGTATATGTGTATATCTGTGTAATATCTATGTTTACGCTATTACCAATGGCTCATCATCAGAAAAGCCTCGAATCACAGGGCTGTCTTCCTCTTCTGTGAACAAAAAAAAAGAACGTATATCTTGTTAAATGACTGTATGATTTACACATTTATATTAATAACTAAACATTTTCCAGATTGCAACTCACCCAATCCATCTGTAGTGCCCGGAAAAGTTGCTTGTCCACGTCTCGTATCATAATGACTGTTAGCAAACTGTGTAAAGCTATTGGAGAGCCTTCTATGCCGTATAACGAAGTACGCCAATGCAGTTCCCAAAGCCACGATGAGTAAGCAAATAGGTATTGCAAATGATAAGATACTCGATGCATTCATCGAAACCGGTAACGATACTTCTGGAATACATAATAAATCAGCCATCATGTATTTTGTAGATTCTTGAAAATACTTTCGGTAATTGTTCGTTTAACTACTCGAAACGTACCTGCAAGATATTTGCTACTAAAGATCTCGCTCAATGGACTTTTATATCCATCTTCGGTGACCAATCGGACGGCAAAAGTGTAGATCACACCGGGTTTAGCATCCTTATACGTGTACGGTGGTTGCTCAACTTTGTAAATCTTGGCGATTGATTCGTTCATTGTTCGGGACCCTTCTGCTACTAAAACCTCGTAATGGTATTTCAAAGTTTTAAGGCTCTCAGGCCAATCGTGTTCTTGCCAGAAAACTACGTAATCTGTATTCTCATGCAAGACTTTCAGTTGATGCGGTGGCAAGATCGGTGGTGCCGTGTAAAGAATTGGCTGACTAGGTATAGCGTTTTCAACGTCGGTCGCTATAACAATTTTATATTTTCCACCGTATTTTATTGAATTGAACGTATGCTTTATTATTGTTTCATTCGTCGGTGGTAAGGTGACAACGAAATATTTATTAAGTGTCAATTCCGTTACACTGATCTGTAATAAATATAAAGATTTTCAGTTTATTCAATGGGAGTTCCCCATCTCTGTTAATTTGAGTGCTGACTAATCATGCGATTTAATAAAGGAAACTTACTGTATACTTGATTGGTTCGTCGATCGACGGACAACTCGCACTCCAAGAAATGATTATACTGTCATGTTTATCGGATGATGTTACCCTCAACTTCTTCGGTGCGGCGCGTTTATTAAAATGCGTAAATACCGTGACCGGATGACTCAATGGACCTGCTCCATATTCACCGTTAACTCCAACCGCAAACATATACAATTCGCAAGCTTCCAGATCCTTTATCGTTGTCGATAGATTACTCGTAAGTAATTTGTATTCTGAGAAACACCACAATCATACTGTTATTAATGGGAACTATAAGGAAATATATAATGATGATGACATTTCATTTTATACAAAATTACCTTTAAAGAAATCGAAGATGTTGATGGCATAATGAACGGCATATTCCCATTTAAGTTTCATGGTACTCTTTGGTGGATCCCAACTAAGTTTAACCGTAGTTCCGTGCGGTTTAACAAGTTGAGCAACAAGTTTCGTTATGGATGGTAAGACGGTACCATTTGTGGTAGCAGATATCATGGCGACTTTTCCAACATACGATTTTTTCATTGCTTCGACTTCGAATGTATATTTGGTTCCTGGAGCTAATTTGGTAACTTCTATATGATTGTCCATCGTGGGTATGGTCTCTAAAGCAGGATATGGGACAGAAGCTCTCGGGGTAACATGATATCCGTCAACGTCTTTAATCTTTTTCCAAGACAATGTGACGGAATGATTCGTCGTCGCGAGAACCTTGAGATCTTCGATATCGTCTATATTAGCAGAACCATCAAAGGTCAGTGTAACCATGTTGGAAGATGCCGACTCGTGTTCCCGATTCATAGCCACCACCCAGAAAGTATAATTTTTTCCTGCCTCGAAAGCCATGTCGATAATCGCTGAAGTCTTTTGCCTGGTGAATCGCATTGGGGGTATTGGCGGTGCGACAAAGCCCACATATTGTGTGATAGGACCATTCGGACGCAAGGGTGCCCGCCAAGAAACTTCTACGCGTGTTCCATTCTTCTGTACGACCGTAACATTCCAAGGCTCCGAAGGAACGCCTTCTCCAGTCATAACGATCAAATATTTCGCAGGTGGGAAAACAGTGTTTTGACCCTTCAGTCTAACGTGAACCGTCAAATTGTACGGTGTGTACGGTTGAAGATCATTGAATTGATATTCCATGTCTTCTATCCATTCACTGGCGTTTGTCCACTTAGCACCCACTTCTACGCGCGCTATAGATGGTAGGAATTCGAAAGTAACGTTCGTCGGTATCGGCATCCACCAAAATAGGAAGAGACTAGTAGCGTTCACTGATCGTTCATCAACTCCCATCACGAGTACTTGGTAAACACGGGAATTATTTTTCTCGCAATTACTCTCATCGAATCCATCGAAACAATCTTGGTTGCCATCACAATACGAAGCCAGAGGGAAACAGCGAGTTTCGTCACAGGGGAAAAGACCAGCATAGCAGGATGGAGTCGCAGCAGGACTTGGATGTTGATCGTACGGACATCCTAATTCATCACTACCATCAGGACACTCTAACACACCATTACAAATGTTTCTTATAGAAACACAGGTACCGTCCATTCGACACATAAACTGATTCTCCCCACAACTAACTTGAGTTCCTTCACAACGTAATTCATCCTCCCCGGTTGGACAATCTTTTAACCCATCGCACACCCAAGCATCCCCGATACATTCGCCATTATAACACTGGAATTGATGTTCTCCACAAATCCTGGGCTGTTTGGTAGTGGGAACAACACTTGATTCATCGAGTGTATCATCGTTTCCACAGCCCATTTCATCGGAATCGTCACCACAATCATCTACGCTGTCACATTTCCACCAGTAGGGAACACATTTCTTGTTGTTACACATGAACATCCAATCGTGACAGGAATTTCTTGGTAAGATTGGAGCTAATGGTACCATAGTTGTAATTGTGCAATTAACTTCGTCCGAACCATCTGCGCAATCTCGATCACCATCGCAAACCCAGGATTTGTAAATACACTGATTCTTTCCTTGGGTAGAATTACAAGTAAACTGCCAACTCTCGCAAACCATATTACTACAATCTGCTTCGTCCATGCCGTCGGAGCAATCTCGTTCGCCATCGCATCTCCAAAACCCTGGTAGACACATGTGATCGGATTTACATAAAACTCTGTCTGACCTACAAGTACTCGGTGGTGAACTTTTCATGCAATTTTTCTCATCCGATCCATCCCGACAATCGTCTTCACCGTCGCATTCCCATCTATGCGAAATACATCTACCGTTATCGCATTTAAATTGTGCAGCCGTGCATTTAGAATAAGTACAATTCATTTCGTCTTTTCCATCAGCGCAATCGCGATCAAGATCGCAGACCCAGTATTTCGGAATACATTTATTATCGTCACACTCGAAGTTGTTAGGGCTGCACGTAGGTTTGTTGCAATGAATCTCGTCTGAGTTATCGCCACAATCATTTTCGCCGTCGCATTTCCAAAATGCAGGGATACAAACATCATTCTGACAAGCAAACTGATTTGTAAAACAGGTACTCGCTATTCGCGGGCATGTAGAGTTTGCGAACGGTTCGATCCCACCTGGACACATACATTTACCTTCGGTCATTATCATTCCATCCGGGCAAAGACAAACATGGCTATCGAGAGGTGCTCCGACACAAATGTGCGAGCAAGTGTTGTTCGCACAATCGTTTGTGCCGACCTGAATGCTGTGGGCGAATACTTTCAAATCCATTAATCCAGGTAGTTGACCGATAATCGGAGTTATACCTAGACCATGATCCTTGTCTGCAACGAATATCATAGACTGTTTCCAATCGTCCCAATACATATTATCTTTAAATACAGCAACGGCAAAAGGATGCGATACTCGTTCGTTCTTTGAGATAACTTTCTTGAATTTTTTCCCATCAAAATCACTGGATCCAATGTAATCTTGTCTAGCGTCCACCCAGTAAATACGTTCGGCTATGTGATCTATCGTTATACCGTTTGGCCATTCGACAATTGGTTCAACGAACAATCGCTTTACATCTGTACCATCAAGATTAGCCCTCGAAACTGAAGCGTTACCTGGTGCCCAATCAGTCCAGAACATGTATCCGTTCATTGGATGAACAGCTATACCTCTAGGTTTTTGCAAATTATTAGAACCTAAAATTGTTCTTCGCATTCTTCCCATAGTAGATATATCTGTTCTGATGACTTGAATTCTCATTTTAACACCATCCACGAAATACAGGAGATTCGATACCCAATCCAACGCCATTCCCTCGATGGAACTTAAATCAGTTTCGACTAATATCTCAGGATAACTTACACCGTTCTTATAGCACTGCCGACCGATCGTGTCATTTACTATGTCTGCCCAATATAAGCAATTGTTTTTCATATCAAACTCCACAGCAATTACATTTTTCAAATCGTGTACAGGTAGCGTTTCTAGGCTATCATTTTCCATCAAATCGATTCGAGATATATGCTCCCGTTGGGCAACTAATAAAAATAACGGTTGTTCTTCCATCGGGCAAGGGATCTCGTCCGGTTCGAAATTTCTGGCCAAACCACCAACACACTCGTCGTCAGATATCTTCACATATCCCTTAGTTCGATTATAAAATTGTCCAGGCTTGCATGTACTCGGTATAGCGTATGGGTCGAAAAGTTCGGATCTGTTACGAACGCAATGGTACGGGTTTCCAACTCGCGTGAATCCAAAGTCACATTGGTAATCATTGAAGTCACATGGACATATATCTAATTTTATTGGTCGATCATAATCAGCACCGGTATAACAATTAGCTCGTGCCGCTCTTCTCTGATAAGTTTCCTTCCGACCTAGTATACAGGACATGACTGGTTGTTCGGAACTTGTTGGAGACCAGAACTTGAAGTCATCTTCTGTACAATCTCTCTCAAATACATTTCGGAGATCGACCTTGAGTATCAACCATTGATGTAGTCCGCTATCTGAGCCAAACATCGTGAATACCGTTGTATTTTCGCCAGGTTCCGTCATCAGTCCGTATACTCGCAACATTTTCTCATTAAATTCGTACGTTTGCCATGTTTCGCCTTCGTCAACGGAGTAAGATAAATCTCTAGTTTCACCCCGTGATTTAAAATATTTAACAGCCACCAATAGCCCACCGTGATCTCCCATGTTAAAGAAGTAATAATCTTTAAGAACTTGTTTCCATGTGAGACCCGCGTCTCTAGACACGTAAAGAGCCGGATGACCTTTAAGATTTGGTCCTATGACACCTGTAGCCATAATAATGCCAGGAGCGGATTTGGAACTCATGATTGTCACTGATCTTGTTACGGGATACAACTGGCTGAAACGCTGACTCAAATGTAATGAACAATCCTTGGTACAGTGGATGTAAAAACCTTCGGGGTTTGTTGTAGGTGGCTTTATGGGGTTCCAGGTTGCACCGTGATCAAATGTTATTACCGACGCTAAATGTTCAAGTCCAATTGAACCGGATTTTGGTGTTCCTATAACTTTTGAGGCTATATAAATACCCCGGAGCCCTTCAACTTTATATAAATCTGCGAACGCTTCGTCAGCTGCATCACTTAAAAAAAAATTGTAACACTCCATCAGCATATTAATAAACAAAAATGATATAACATTCTAAAAACTAAGAAGGTATACGTTATACTGAATGTTTACTCATTATTACATCACAGACTTACTTCAACCAACTGTCTTTCCATGTGCTGTTAGGGAAGAATGTTAGAATTCCTTCTAGAGACAATATAAACGTTGCTTTGTTTTCATCAATAACTTCTGATATATACAGATTGACCTGAGTTTCACTGTGAGCGACTGCAACGAAAACTCTATTGTAAGAAACATCTACAATGTAATATTTTTTTCCTTCTAGCTCTGTGTTAAACTCTGCCTTATTAAAGCGATGATTCTTGTAGGATACATAAAGATCTAAACTGTCTGGTGTTGATCCATTCTGTGCAAAAAAAGAAAATTAATGGAAACTCCAATAGACTACACATGTATAAAAAAAAAAACAATTGATGAACATAAAAAATTCTGTACCTTTGTAGCAAACATATAATCGCCTTTAATTTGAAAATCTTGCACATGGGTGATTATTAGATCTTCAAACGGATGTAGCATATTTAGTGAATACTTTGGTGAAAATAGTTCTACTTCACCAACGGAATTAAATCCAGGTGATTCTATACGTTCAATCAATAGGCTAGTGTTAGTATACCAGAACAATGCTTTCACATAAAGAGTAACCTGCTTCCATGTGAATCCCATATTCAAAGACATCCATAACTGGATTAACATTAAAGATAGTAATGTAGATTGAAGTTATAGTGAAACAATTTTAAAATATATTACTTATAAATTAAATAGCTTACAGTGCGCATCGGATCAGACTTATCCAGAGCCAAAAGAAATCTCGGATCATTTTCACGAAAGAAGATTTCGCTTGGTTGAAACTGTAGTGTCTTTCTTAGAATAGTTTTTCCATTGTCGTACGTAACAAAGAGTAAGTTATTTGTACTGTCCACAAAGACACACTACAACAAAACAACTGCTCTATAAAACATCCCTAACAGTTTATAATATAGAAAATACAATTAAACTCACATATTCAAAAAACTTTGGATGATTAGTAAATTTATCCAGAGTTGCATATGGAGCATCAGGTTTAGATGAAATTCTAAATTCTTCAGTCTTGTTCTCAAATGTATCACCATAATCATAACTTATATACACTGCACTTGGATTGCTTGGTGCAGTAACTTTTCCTCCTTGTAGTCGCACCACAGGTGTACTGTCTCTTGCTAGACATATTATTACATTAGATCCTTCTCCAACCCAATGAACCATCAATTGTGGATGGGAATCATTCAAAGCGTTAATCTGTAAGTACAAACCCAGAAAATATCAGTCAATTGCTTTACATATGTTATATATTTTGCAATAATACATACAGCTTTTGTGATATAACCCTTTGCACTCAAGTACTGACTGTCACTTGTCACTTGGTTAAATACAGCAACTCGAATGGGGACTGAGAAGCAAAAATTTCATAAATTTTATAACAAAAATGCCTCTAGTTCCTACTTTCCTACAGCAAAAGTCTTTTTAAGTGCAAAGGGTTAATTAGCATTGTATACTTTTATATTTAAAGGTACAACACGTTATAATGGTTTAGCAAATATGTTTTGAGTGCCATTTTATGGTAAATGATGTACATGTAAATGATGACTCACTCGTACAGGTAAACTTTACTGTATGTGCATAAGAAAGATTTCTCTACAGTTTTGCATGTTTCTGAAAAACTTGATATGTATATAATATGGAATATTAGTATGTGTAATGCTATCAGACTATCAAATAAGATTCAACCATGTCTAATCACACAGATATTGCAATTTTCATGACAAACAAGCAGATTGTGGGCAAGAAGAATGAGAGAACTTTATCAATCAAGACAAGATATAATATATTTTTAATTTTTAAATACGAAAGTGGCAATTTGTCAAATAAAATACAAAATTGTACTTTTGTTCACTAAGTATTACATCACAAAATACAAGAATCTCAATAAATACCTAAATATGCATATGAACTTAGAATGATTCATATTATATAACTCATCATTATACCTGATAAGTGCATTTGCTTTGCAATCTACAGTAATTATGTGGTAAATTTAAACTATGATTTTTGTTATGTTAAATGTACTCAAGGTCTGTTTCTTTTCCTCCAGGATTAAAAAAAGAACTCAAGGACTCATATAGTGATTGCATCACATCCAAAAAAAGTGAAAGTAAATCGCTACGTCCAAACTGTTTAATACCACTATTATTGCATAACTATAAAATTAATTTAAGAGATACACCTAAAGTGTAACAATTCTATCATAATAAATAAAATTACCAGAAGAAAAATAAGTGCATCGAATACTTAAATGAAATCAAATGTGTTGTCATAGCTGAGTAATACTTTAGTCACAATTTTTTCAGTTTATTTTATCATTTAAATGGCTGACACATAGCATTTCTTTGTTATCACTAGTACATGTAAGAATTTCTACATATTCATGGACAATGTTGTATCACTGACTAATATGCATACCACAGAATACGTTATCACAATCGTGTGGAAATGATATTACCTATCGATATACATTGTTGAACAAAGAATCAAACACTTGTGCTTTATATAAGTATTTACTTTACTGTCAACATACAGTATTAAAACAAAGGAAATACGTACACAACGTTGAAAGAAATTTAATCAATATTGATAACATCAATGGATTGATATACATATACACCACAACATAGGAGAAGATAATACTCCAATAATAATCGAGACGATTATTCAGTGTATCAGCGACGTACATATTTACAAATAAACGAAAACATACATGCGGTTGGAAACGTTTTGATTCGTTGGATTATTTTAAATTTTCTGTGACTTCATGCAGTGGCTGTATCAAGTAACTGTAACTGGGTAAGTCATTTTAAAATGCTAGTAATCAATGAGTGCTTTATTTAAGGCATATCCATCATTTATTAACAACCCCGTGAAAAATAAAACCGAAGATACAGGGCGGTTACTGACCTCTGCATGTCAATAACAGAACGACTATGACGCTACAACGTTTCGTCAAGATTGATTAAATTTAATCCGGAAGGGACATAATACGACAATTGCGCTCTCCGTTCGTTGATAGATAAAGGCTGCGCTACACGCCGGGCTTTATTAACTGTCGCGTAACATTCTAAAACTGCCCTATCGGTGTACACTTAGTCCCGGAGACCATCGAAAAATAATGCGATATATTCGCGTAATGAGTTAATGGCATTTTCGCAAATTAGAAAGAATGAGAAGGATCGAGCTTATTGCAAAATAAAAAGGGGATTCACATACCTTGGTTGTGATGTTTGGATTGTTATTTGGATGTTCCGGAGCATCCCTACGCGTACGGGATGACGTTTCACTGGCATCGTTTAAATTTTCAGGTCTATTGATGATTATCGGCTGTCTGTATTTCAGTGAACTGTCATCTTCTCTGATGTGTAACGTAGTTGCTTTATCACCAAACCTCTGCCCGTTATTAGAATCAGTTAGTAATGTTAAATAAAAAATAAGCGCGAAGTAATAGAAGGCCGAAGTCATCCGGCCGGCCATCTTGCTTAGACTGACTTTCTTTAATGATCATGTACACATATATATACATATATATATATATGTATAGATATGTGTCAGTGTATGTAGAAACATATACACGCATGTGTTTTGCGTAGAAGGCACGAATTAAGCCACTTGTATGAGTGAATCTGCAATTTAATGGGAACTAGTGCGCATGCTCCTGTCGTTACGTATGTATTCGACTTAAAGTGTGTTCTGAAATTGAATCGAACGTTAATCAAACGTATTATAATACAATAATAAATATATGATTTTTAACACTTTCGTCGTAAAGAAGTGAAAAACTATGTTACAAGTATGAATATAAGTACGACATATTAAATCATAGAAATATGCTTATCTACCAATGTTTTACGTTAAATGTTACGGTTATGTCGATAGTCAGTATTTCTACTGTAGCATGCATTTAGAACATGTCACAAGTGCAATGAAATAAGACGCTAAAATTCGAATCACAATTTCCACTACAACGAAGATTATTAAACAAAGTTATATATAATTCACTGCAATACTCAATATAGATTACTTTATGCGTGTCTATAAACTTTAAATTTAGCAATTAAATAATAGAATATTCAGGAATGTTTAGCATATATAATAGAAGATTCGAATGATGACAAAATACTGGATGTACGTCTGGTGCAAAATACATCAACCATAAAAACTATATTGCATTACGATCACCGATATTCGAAGTAACGAAATAAGAATCTTCCAGATAAAATTGGTGTACGCCATTATGGGAGCACTTCTAATGGCGGCTTTCAAATGTAATAATAAATGTCCATTAGATAATAGCTTTCATTTCCGGTGACATCAGCGTCGCATCAATTCTGCGTATTATGCTGAAGTCTATTCTGCACCCAGAAAACGCAAAATCTAAGCGATGAATAAAATATCAATGTATTCTCACCAAATATAACACAACAGTTTGCAATGGTGCAGCTATTTTTTTCTAGATTTACCGATTATAAATTGTCATTAGCTGATGAAATGCATTCATTGCTATACAGAACTAACAAAAACTTTAATAAAATACAACATAAAAATTACAGAGTACGTATACTAGAATAAAACATGAGCCTTAACGTATTAAGAAACTTTCTACTTGGAAACGAATATCTTATTCATAAATAAAGTTCTGAAAAATAAAACTATGTGAAAAGTAATATATCTCTTTCATATTTAATGCTTCACTGTTAATGTAAAACTTAATTTTAACAAAAAATTGTTATAAAGATCCTTACCCTAAATGTTTGTAATACCACAGTATATCGATGTCGGTGTCGGGTTACTGGGAATTATCTACAACGTTTTCAGGATCCAGGAAGGCTATTTTAGACCACAAAGTCCAATAGTTTTACAATTATTATATATTATCTATTATCATAATTTTTATTTCTTATAATTTACTGTTCTTCAATTATTTTGTATTTATATTTATATATATTTATATATAAAACACATAGCTATGAAATATCAAGTTGTGTGTGTAGTTAGCAATGCGACTCTGATACTTAAAAAAGACTTACTAAATGCACAGGCATGAAATTATAAAAGCGAGTGTCATCGTCATTTTGATTAAGCTGTTACCATTTTACCATGGGAACATTGCGTACCGGTTGTATATACAAATCTGTAAAGCTGATAATAAGATAGTAAAAACACGACTGTTTCGAATGTATTTTCGACATGTGCTAATCAAAGTTTTCGTTAGATTTCAGAACTATCGCAGTAAGAAGTGCATTCCACAATGCGGTATAAGGCAGATCAATTTAGTTGAGTCGCATTGAAATGGACAAGAAAATGAAATAGACGATATCTCCTTAAAAACCATCATTAATCTTCACTAAAAAGTTTTAAGTGCGGTCCTTTTCAAACTCCACAAATGATACACTTACATTCTAAAAAAAAACAAGATGAACATGATAAATATTAAAAAAAATTAACAATCGCGAAATTAATAATAGCCCGCGTGTTGCGATGCGAATGTCGATTTAGAATCAAGCAAGACGCTAGTCCGAAATCGCTGTCATTTCATTGGATCCGCCTATTAGATATACTCACTTGATAAAAATCGTATCGCATGCACGAATCTAAAGAATTAAATATTCATCTGTTTAATTCTGTAGAATTATGATATTTGGGATCATATAAGAGGAAACTCTTTAATTATTACAGTGTTTTTTTTCTTCATTATAATTCTTCAATGCGTTTTCCCTTAGGGCGCAGCATATTTAACAATTTGTTAAAAGCTAATTTATATATCATGTCCCAAGTTAGTGTGCTTCTTAAAATATATGGCAGTCATCGAAACGCAAACGAATCGTTTGCGGAAAACGCGAACTCAATAAACAGAAGTGCAAGGGGAAAGGATGTAGGAACGCAAATAAAAATATTGGGTTCTATTTTCGAATGGAATCATGCTTAATCTATCAACATTCGTTTCGTGAGTCCGATAGAATTTATGCGATGTTAGTATTATTTATATATATATATATATAAATATATATATGTATGCGTAGAATAACGAGCCATATTTTTACGAATCAAAACAGCATATACTCGAGTCGATAAAATGTGCAAAATATATCAACAAAAAAGACTTGTGTCGTATAAACAGACTCGATTAATAACTGTAAATAGAGTCGTCGTCTTAATTTATTATAAAATAATATTAGACGTAAAGTAATATTAGGATAAATAATAAATTTAAAACAATATCATTTAAATATTACAATTTAAAGATAATATTATTTTACGTCGTAAAACAAATCGTAAAATGATCGTGCGGCAATGAGCTGATCGATAATATGCATAGTAAATTTCTTTTAATCTGCGACGAGCGTGCGATTGATATCCATGTGGGTTAATTTGATCACGCTAACATGGGACATCGAGTGTCACTTTCTCAACTAGCAATATTGCAAAGTGTCCAAAAATTCCTTGAAGAACGAAACGCGATTAGACTTTGAATAGCCTACATACGTGAAATGTTAACGTATAACTGTTAAATATTTAATCCGTGGTTGATATTTCGAGATGTAGGCATTTTAAAGACTTGTTTAAAGTTGTCCTTCAATTCATTTCATAACACCATGGCCATGTCTTCTAATTTTTATATTAGCGTTGCTTTAACCACGTAGAGCGACGAAACATTTCTTTTTAAACGTGTGTGTTGTGCTGGCGCATACGAGCGGCTTATACCGAACTTCACTGCTCCAGTTTAGCTGAAAATTTGCAAACAAATCAAACGTTAAATTAAAATATTAACGCACTGCGGTCTGTATATGAACATTTTTTTATCGTACGTAAATGGCAAATTTTATTCATGACATAAATACGTAAATGATCAAATGAAATAAATAATTCTTTTTATCCGAAGGTGATTCTAGCTTTTACGTTTTTGTAAGTCGTACAACAGATCCAAGGGATTAATATATTTCAATTTTCTAAGAAAAGTAACTGAACAAGGACTTTTATCCTATATGTAAACTGATCTCTTTTCTAGAAGATGGTTATATCATACTTATTCGTTCTTTCCATTTTCATAAACGGGAAAAGATATAAAAATAACACCTATGACCTCTGTACCTATACATATATACTTTGTTCATATTTAAACAAAGCTATGGCTCCATATTTCTAGTACATATAAAAATAAAACATTTTACGTTTCTATACCTTTACTGCTAAATATTACTGAACTATCTCTCAATGTCAGACGATCATACGTATTCTACAACAAAAATCTGCATGATTAATTTCAGTGAAAATAGGCATGAGTCAGCTCCGTCGTCTAGGAGCTGCTCGCTTGGGTATCGTGTGTATATACAATTTACCTCCTAGATCAACGTAAAAAATGCTGAGTTCTACAAATGAAGATCTCTGAAAGTTTTTTGACAGCAAAGAAGCATGGATGATACATGATAATGTAATGAATAAGCAATGATACCAAATAGCCACAATATAATCGAACAATGATACATAAAATCTTGAATATCTACATAATACACACTAGTAGGCGAACAAAAGAAACGTTTCATATGGAAGCAAATTAAAAATGCGAAAAAGAAGCACCTATTGGATTGAGCTCTTGATAATGTGATGTTAAATTAGTTGTGTTTCATATATTAATCATGTAAATTTCACGAACTGTCTTACGATCATTATAGAATTTAGATGAAAATCTATCAATTCGGCGATTGAAAACGTTGTGCCGCTAAAACGTAATATTTTGTAAAGTTCATAGTCACACATCGTTACACGTTAGCGATTTGTTCATATATTAAAGCTAATCTGTCAACTAATATAGAAATTTAAATGTATTCTCTCTGTTCTGAATCCTACTGTGTAATAGTCTATTATCAATCTATATCAATTTTCCTTTTTTAGGTATTGATAAAACTTAAATATTTTCAGATAGTTTCGAAAATGTTTTAATACAACAAAGGTTAGAAATATGCATCGTAATGACTTGGTAGAATGATTCATTTTCGATGAGTAACGACGTGTAACTTTAATTAACGACTCGATAGTTTCGCGAGAACTGATGAGACTCCCACCGCGCATATGAAACACAGTAAGCACTGCACATACAAGTCCTCTGTGTCGGAGAACTTTGTAACCATTCCGCATTCACAATTGGAAGAACATTCCTCTTGTATCTTTTCAAAAGCTAATCATAATGAAAACGAAAAAAAGGAACATAAGGAAAAATAACTGGAACGATGATCAATTAATCGTGCAATAGTACGACGGTAATGATCTAGGATTGTTGTGCGACTCACCGCATCTCTAAATGTTGTTCCAATTGTGTACTGTTTTCTTATGTTCATTGGTTTCACTTTCTACTTTTTGGCTTTTCTAAAAGATGATAAATGCGATATGATCGAATGAATGGATATCTGCCAGCGCAATCATGACGGAATGACTGGGAAGACCTCGAATCTTTCAACATTTCATTTCTGCGCTCCAAGGTGATCACTTCCCACTCGTATAACAATGATCATTGTATATACAAACACTTAAAAGATCCGTTAATACCTACATCTTCAATATAAATGCATTTCGATAGATTAACTAATCTCTCAGAGATACGAACGATTATAAACTATCCACAATGAACAACTTTTTAAGTAAACGAAACAGAAATCATTAGTTGCAGATAATGTATGACTTTCGGATAGCAGACGGTATTTTGTATACAAGATTTTAGCACATCTGTAAATGTTATTTCATAAATCGTTAATACAGCTGTTAGACAGATCAATGAGATGAAATGATTAGAAAAACGATGATAACGTGCGGAAAGGATATATACAATTCAGATAGAAGAACTTTTGTCAACTTTACATGAAACTTGAAGTCGATTCGAAAAAAACTGATGATGAAAGGATGGAGAAAGCGCGTGGTGAAGTTGCTGAACTTTTTTGTTTAACTTTCATGGATCTAATTATTTTACATATACGTGATATGTTCCCATTACGCGATAACATACATGAAGATTCCGAGCGTCGGAAACTTCGAACGAAACTCACTTTTTCTTGAGAGTGAAGAAACTACGCCGCTTGGTCTCGGCTTGCGTAGGCGCGGGCAAAGTATGCGCCCTGGACGTACTTGCACCTGATGTACCCTGTGCTGATTGATTTAATACGGATACCCACTCATTCATTTCAGCATCGTCTTTGGCCTGGAACAGGAAGTCGGATCCGCTTTGCGACCTACAATATTAAGGAAATTATTTCAATTTGTCATCCAGAACAATAACACGTGTAAGATACAAATCTGGGTTCAGTCTGATTAACTCACTTCACTCGGAAGACATGTTTCTTCTTAGTGTAATCGTTTGCTACGGTAATAGTCGCGCCTCTTAAATCGAAGGGAGCTTCTCCTTTATACGGCTGATCAGGCGCAGCTTTATATGCTTTTTGATCCGTATATACAAACAAACTTTGTCCACGAACAACCATGTACACCTTGTGCCAGGACCGATTGGACGCCTTCTTCGTCGTACTTTCCCATTCGTGTTTACGCTGTAACACGCCTTCGAATTCGTCGTCGCTGGGACTTCGTTGTTCTGAAAATGAAATGTAATTTAAAACAACTGCGCCGAAAACCAACGGTGAAAAAACAGTTATAATTAATAGATTATATAAGAAAAAGAACCTTCTACTTTACAACTAATATCAGTTTCCTTTGTTCGTGTGTAATATGAAAGCTGTAAAACATGTCGTAAGAGAAAATTATCATTATACATATTGCTTAAAGAGTACATTATCCGACCAGATGAAGACCTAAGACTTAAAGAGTTTACGGTTACTAAAACATGTTAGATCATTCTAGATGCAATTTAAATACCCCAAACATACAATCGTTCACATTACAGCACCATTCACAAAACAGATGCTCGTATTTAGTAGGATGCAATATAAACCTGATTGTTATTGTTAAAAATCCCACATTCCGAATATATTCTTAAGGGTAAGGTATCCCAGGTAACGCTGAAAATGTAAAAAAAAAAACACTCACAGTGCTGTGATCGTACATAATTAGTTATAATTTCTGTAAGATAAAAAAACTTGGCAATACACCAGCTGCACCTACATATAGAAACGCTAGAATATAGAATGTTGTTAACTTAAACATACGTTCCCTTATATTATTCTTAATTTTATAAACGCTATATAATATTTATGATCGTATAACAAATGTATCTTAATGTTGGAATAAATGTGAGCACAACGACATTATATGTGAAGGAGTGTATAACGTGTGGAGGAAATTTCGTGGGATAAAGGTGTTGCGAAAACAATGAATAAAGGTAAGGTGGTTGATGTAACAATGATTGCTTACCGGAAATACTGTGCTCATCATCACTCACGCCACTGCGATCTAAACTCGGTGACTTGGCAGACTTTTTCCAGCGGAAGCTTCGGAATGGCGACTTGCTGCGACTGCGTTCCTTACGTCTTAGAGTACCAGACTCTGAACCGCTTCCACCTTTTGGAGCTTTTAACGATACACGCAACATACACGACATTATTAACTTACTTACTCTGTACTTCGAGAACCTAGTTTCGCAGAATTGATCGGACGTAAGATACGGATTTTCTTTTTAAAAATACTCAAATATGTTTACTCGGTTTCCTGCGAAATTTATCCACGTTTATACATTCGTTTTCTAAGTACTCATGCAACATGCTCATGCAAGAATTCGTTTCTTTCAAGCCTCTATCTTCTACTTATTTCGAGTCTATTGCTATTTTATTTAGAAAGAAAGAAAGGGAGATTCATTGTGTATAATACAAAATATTACACCGTCATCTCTCTATAACGCCATATGTCTACAATTTTTATATTGGACTTCGTTTGTTTACCATTGTGTCGTTGTGATTTGAAAGTTTTCTTATTTTTTATGTTGAATTGTGTTGTTGTTTTTGTATCATAATAATGTGGCTACAAATGCAAGTAACGGGTTCTATCCCACGATCAATGTGGCAACAAAGACATTGAGTTATAGAGGCTTAAAATATTAAATACAGATACTAATTATGCTACAAGTGAATATTCGCAATCTTTTGAGAATTACTCTTACAAAAATTTCGTCTAAAACGATAAAAATTGATGAGTGACGCGTGAAAATCATTCATAATCAAATCTGTTCCCCGTTTTCTTGAAATATCGATCACACGCTATGCTATGTTTTAATTACAAGAATAATTCAGAGTTCGTGCAAGTCGATTAAACATGGATCAATGATTTCGTACTTCATCATAAGTAATACATGAATGTGTAAAAATCGGCTATTGTGATAAAGCTTTTGTTTTGAAAACCAGCGACAATATTCAGGTAGATACGTATCTAATAAAACGTAGCAAAATTTAGTATTTTATCAAAAAATAATTTCGGTCGACTGTGGCACAACTTTGGGACACGATGTCTAGTCACGGAACCTTGTGTTGCGGCGAGGAGACAAAAAAAGCGTATCAGCCACAAAATCACATAGTACCGTCGTTATTACAACCTGCACCATTTTGGTCAGGAACTGCAATAGTCGATTTAAAATTTCAAGATTTATCGCTCGACGATTTCAAAGAAAAATACTTGGTATTGCTTTTCTATCCATACGATTTTACTTTCATTTGTCCGACAGAATTAATACAATTCAGCGAACGTATCGAGGAATTTCAAAATATAGGTATACATTTTAAATAATATTAGATCCATAAATTCTTTATGTTTACAAACACTTGCTAAAACTTTCATGTATTCTTACACGTTATTTGCATCGTTCAAAAGGTTGCGAAGTTGTGGCCATTTCCACAGATTCCAAATATTCGCACTTGGCGTGGATCATTACTCCAAGAAAACAGGGCGGTCTCGGTGAGATGAAGATTCCAGTATTATCGGACAAAAATCATGAAATATCTCGAACTTATGGTGTACTCGATGAAAAGCAAGGAATATCATTAAAAGCTCTGTTTATCATCGACCAAAAACAATTAATACGTCATGTCACACTGAACGAAATCGCTTTATCTCGTTCTGTGGATGAAGTATTAAGAGTACTGCAAGCCTGTCAATTTATAGATAAATTCGGTGATACATGTCCCATCGGACCAAAAGAAACACCGTCCTCGTTGGAGGAACCGAACTACTTCAGTACTAATGTTTATACTAATATTTAATGTTTGATACGTAATGAAAATAAATCAATCTTCTATTCTCTACAGCAATTATTATACTAAAAGTTAAGAAAAAATGATATTCATTCACCTGCCTTTACGTGGCAAATAATACAATTGGTCTACTTGATCGTCGGTAGACACAAAGGTAACAGATAACAACAAAGTCTTGCTTTAGACCGTAAATTACGATGAATGTATGGCAAGATATAAATGAAATGACTTGTCGTTCTTTATATTGTTTAATATGTTTCTGCGAATGATGAATAAACTCGTGTTTTTGAGGTACACTTACTTGTCGGTGTGGACAGACCGAACGGTTGAGATTTCGCAGATGTAGGTGTAGTAGGTGGAATTCCTTCTCCTGGCATTGATAGACGTGCAGGTTTCTGAGCATGCACTATACCACACCAATTACAATATCATGCTGTGTTTTACTTATAATTGGAATAATAACTATAGTAATAATTATAATATAAAAATTACTCGTGTATGGTCTATGAATGAGGAACATGATTTATAACAATGAATTAGAAAAGACAGAAGCCATTGTATGTTAATTGGAAAATGTATAAACTCATAGGAGGAAAGTAACAAAATGTTTTGGAACATTTAGTTAAAACTCGAAGAATTTTTCACTCGAAGTTGAACACATAAGCTTTCAGCATTAGAAACAGAAACGCATAAATGCGTAAGCGAAAAGAAACAAGCAAAGTATCGACGTTTACGAAAACGAAACACACATCGTGATTACAAGCTTAGCTTACCTTTCAACAAGAAAACATATTGTCTCCGACAGGTATTAAAATGATAATTAAAAAAAAGGCGAAAGTTTTGCACCGCTCAATTTGTACCTACCGCTTTAACGAAGATTAGCTGTGTATGATCATTTAAATGACGAAATTAAATGATGACAGAAATATATGAATTAATTAGTATGTTTTGTGATGTATTGGCATTTTAGTTTAATAGTCCTTCGCATCAGACATGTGAATTTCGTACGCATAATTTTCGATATTTAATAATTACATTTAAGAAATGCATGATGGCAATCAGTTTGCAATAAATAGCCAAAGATATAATCCGAGGTAGAACGACTCCGTCACCTATTAGAAAGAGTTAATGAAAGCAAATATACATCAATAGCTGCATTTGCGGCGAGAAGTGGTAGCAGCGCTACGAATATGCTGAAAGTGTTAAAAGTCTTTGTGAATTTTACAACTTAGTTCTTACTGTACCAATTAAACATTGTTTCATCTCAATTGAACATCATCTATTACTAATAACAAGTGCACTGTGTTATGCAGCTGGAATTGTACATTATGATTATTAATAATTCTAAAATAGTACAGTAAGCTCTAATGTTAACGTGAATGAAGGAAAAGGAAGCCTATTATAAAACGCTGTCTTGGATACATGACGATCTTATTGTCCACCACCAGTATAAAATATCAATGATAGGATTTACAGTTAACGTTTAACCTACTTGACATATAGAAAATCAGAGTCTTGCGCATGAAAAGAGGACTGTGAAAACATCAAAGTAATTGATTTGCATCATGTATATACGGTTTTTAATACTAGAACTTAAGACAATCGACCGACCTTCTTTATAATTCTATTTTATCATTGCAAGTATCATGAATACTGACATACTAATATGAATACTATGAATAAAGAGTGAGTCTAATTTTTTTTTTGAAAACTCTGAGGTTATTCTGTAATGTCATATGCAGGTATTGAGTACATCGGCATAATTACAAATGGTAAAATATAATACAGAATGTCTCTAAGCATCCCCACAATCGGGTGTCATTTTCCAGCAGCAATGGAAAATCATTAGTTCAACTGTTGAAACGTTAAAGTCCAGTGAATCACGAAGAGTGACTCAGCAATTAACAGCAATTCGCCAACGATTCAAAAATTTTCGTTTGATACCAGAAGATGAAGAGACAGTGAGGACATGCATCGTCATTCTTTGGAGGGATGTACTAATGATCTCGCATCGCTATTGGAAACCCATACCGGATCACGAGGATGTTAAAGGTCACTCTGTACATATTAATTTATAATAATTTCCTAAGATCCTGCTGGAATTTGTTCAATCTTTTGCACTCAAACCGAACTAGGTAGAGGAGTAAAAGTCTGGTATTACATAGATTAAAATTTGACAAACGACAAGTTGAGTGCGAAAGGTTACCATTTGTTTCACGAAACACTCACCTTCTTTGGGCTTGTCTTGAGGCTGTGGTGTACGTGTAGAAGCCTTGCGATGTGCCACTGTGCATTCCGTGCCGCATTTTAGGGTGCATTTAGGAAGGATCGAAAAAATCGGGACAAACGGAGTTTTATATGGGACGGAATCAGTTTCGGCATTAGGTTGGAGAAGAGGCAAAAATAAACGTGCTGTTAGCAATTTCATGCTATTCCAAACAAACCGTATTCGTAATACCAGCTGCCTAAGAGTTAAGTGTATAAGATACGTACAAAGCAAAACCGTATAATTCGTTCTATTAGTAGTACGACATAAAAAAAAAGAGAAAAACATTCTTCATATTCGGTTTTGTAGTTCAATCAATCGCTTCAATGATCAACATTCCTAAATTATCACCATTATCATAATTAACAAGAAACAACTCGTAACGAAAGATCGTTCCAGCAAAAGCTTCCGAAAAGACCCTTTCCTTAGTACGAGAAGTATATCTGTACCGGACAGGATATTGTTAATGTGAAAATTAAATTCTTCCAATGCCTTACAGTAACACATCAAACTTTTTGATGCGGTAAATACTACTTTTGTCAATTTTTAAAAATATATATGTAGCTAATGAAAGAAATATATTTAACTTACCATGTGATTCAGCTTCACCAGCGGAACGATCTCCGCTAGGTACTCCTTCAGCTTCAGCTCTGTAAGAAAGAAATATTCCTTTAGTTGATCGTACATGTAGCTTGAAATAAAACTCAAATTTAGATGCAATTTGTCATACAAAATCATCGAAAAAAATGACCAGGGTTTAAAATGTTAATTAATTGCCGTCTCTTTAAAATCTTTGGAACTTCTCAGTATTATCTGAATAAGCCACGAAATGAGCAACGTTTGTTACTTTACAGGTGTGCAACTGATATTCAGTTTACTATTGATTTCTGCTTTCAACATAATCCGTACCGTTAAACTATATAATTTGCAAGGTAACAACACGACTCGGTATGCTCCTATTGAATGACTTGAACACGACATAATATAAAAAAACATTGAACGTCTGACTGCACTTCTAACGTGCAACTAAACTGTAGTAGCAGCAAGTTTTTTAACATAAACTTTGAGAGCTTTTAATTACTGCGATACAAAACATATTCTATTACGTCTCGTTTAAATCGAAATATTTAGTACTGAATTCCAGGCCAGCTTCTTCGATATCCCTGCATTATGTAGAAAGTTAAACGTATTAGTACTTAAAGGATTGAGTCTGGATGAATTCGTGATCTGTGAGAATTCTAAAATCCAGTGCCATTAAGAATTTGTTACTGGCTGAAAGTTTCAAAAAGTAACACATGAGAGCATTTGAAATAAATGAAATTTCGGTGTGATAAAAGTATGAAATAAATCAATTGAAAAAAATTAATGAATTCAGCTGAATCTCCTATACCTTTCACTGGGTGGTTCGTCTGGACTAGTAACTGGTGTTGCTTTCGCCAATCGTGCTGCTTCAGCAGCTGCCGCTTCTTCTTTCTTGCGTCTTTCTTCTTCTTCTCGTTCCTGCTCTCTCCTCTTCAGTTCTTTCAACTCAAACTGTAACAGATTCATTTTCGTTAATTATGTGAAGTTCCAAAAAAGAACCTAAAAAGGACAAATCATTTCACTCGGTTGTATCAATTAATACATAATGATAAGAATCAATTTAAATACCTGATCACTGTTATTTACATATCAACCATTTGGTATACATATCTAGAAACTAACCGTGGTGAGTCGATGCAAGGCACTAAACCTTTCCTCCTGTGCAGCTGCCGATTTTTCGAATGCCTCGTGTTTCTTAATCAGGTTTTCAACTTCATCGATTGTATGCTGTAATACCATAATAATATTCAAAATTAAAGGTCAGTATATTTCACATCACGATAACTGAAATATAGAATTGACGATGTTTAATTTAAGAAGCCGATAATGATTATCAGAAAAAAAGGAAAATTAAAATAAGCAAAGTACTAGATGCTATGCCACTTACGCCAAGTTCCTGGCTCATAAGATATGGTTCTTGGGCGATTAACCATGCTTCAGCAACAGCTGCGTCTCTTGCGAATTGGTAGACTTCCAAAACTGTAATAAAATGCTCAATAAAAATATGAAAATTTTATATATCGATACAAAGCATGTATCGAAATATCGTCGTTTACTTACTGAGCTGCAAATTCTCCCAACGTTCCTCCCACCGATGTAACAATGCGTTTCTATGATCAGTAAGAGCTGCTAATTTTTCTTTGATCTGGGAACTGGCATAATGATTTCTAGCTAACAAGTCTTTTCCAAGATTAATACAAGCCATTAAATTATCCTCTCTAGCGTCTATCTCAGCTTTCAAGCTTTGATGATTATTCATCAGTAGCTCAACACCAGCTACGTCACGGGGCTTCTCGGAAGTATTCATCTGACGTACGACATCGTCCATCCAAATCATCAAGGTTCTAACCATATTGAAGAATCGGAAAAGATCACCGGTATCTTCCAGTTTCGTTCGTCTTCCTTCGCAAAGCGACTGAAGATTGTTCCAAGCTGCCACGACTTCGCCTTCGCGATTTGTAATTTCTCTAGCCTTATCACCGGCATAACTGGCTTGTAATTTTGACGATTCGTCCTGGATCTGTGTCACCTGACTCTGCAAGGTGGACAAGTCTTGAATGAAATTCCCGTGCTTTCGTTGGAGAGCCGACACTGATCCCGCGTCGCGTCCAAGCTCGTCGGACATGGCGTTCTGTTTCTCCAAGATTCTTCCGAGTACATCTTTGCAATCGTGGAAGAATTTGTGTAGCTCTCGGCTGGCTTGCAGCATCTGCGTACGAGTTTCGATCAGTTCGAGCAAATCCTGCCAAGCCTCGTTCAAACCGTCCTTCCATTCTGCAATTGTCGCAGCGTCCGAGTGTTCGGTTGCGATCAACGAATCGGCTATTCCGTTCACAGCCGCTACTCGTTCCGAGCCTATCGCTTCTGTGTCGCGAGCGAACTCCTTGAATCTTTCCCATAACAAAGTAACATGATCGTAATCCTGACCTAACTCATGGCTACCGGCAACTACCTCTCTTTCTGCGATCCATTGTTCCAAATCGTGGACCTCGCGATTCAGCATGAACAGCTGAAGTGCTTCGTCCAACTTGGCGCGTCGTTCACCGGCAAGATCTTTCAATCCGGCATACAATTTGTCTACTTGCGATTGCTTTACGGCGATTTGATCGGCGAGAGGATGTTGATCGTTAATAAGCTGCCTGGAAGTCTCTCCAAGTTGACGGATCGTCTCTGCGTAATCTTCAACGGCATGCTCCAGGGACTCGTGTTTCTTCATAAGATTCTGGGCAGATATTTCGTCTTTGCCGCGATCTTCCACCATCATGTATAATTCTTGCTCGCTCATCCATGATTCCGCTTCGGTTGCGTCGAAGAAGTATTGCTGTGCTTTCTCGTTCTGAAGAAGATGTTTGTTTCTATCGTCAACAGCGTCCTTCAATTCTTTCCACTTCTCTGTTAACTCGGATATAAGTTTCGTAAATTCTGAACTATCCTCGTGACCCTCGTCGATCAGTTTCTGACCGTTGTTGCACACCAAGTTGATCCTAGGTTCGTGATTTTCGATCTCCGTTCGCAGAGATTGATTCTTCTTTTTCAACATGTGAACATTGAACAACGAGTTTCCGTACTCCGTGCTGGTAGCCTGTGGCATCTTCTCGGCGATCCATAATTTTTCGTCCTCCACGTCTCGCCTGAATTGGAAGGCTTCCTTCTTCTTTTCGAGGTGTCGTTGACGATCAATCAAAGGTGCTTTAAGCTGAGCGAATCTCTGAGCGACCTTTTCTTTCTTACACTTGATTTCTTCCATTTTATCCTCAGGCACCGTACGTTGAAGATGATCCGCTTGTTTATCGAGTTCGGTGACTTGTCGTGCCTTCACCGTCATTTGAGTCTCGATCATTTGCTGCTTCTGCATCAAGATATTCACGGATGCCAAATCCGAACCGGTGTCCGTACTCTCGATTTGTTTCTCCAATTCGTTCATCCAGGAATCGATGTCGTCGCACGTCTGGTGTATCAGAACTTCGCGATTCGCGTCGAACAATCGTTCGCCCTTGTCGTGCGTCGTTGTTTCAAGTTCCTCGAATTGATCGGCCAACTCGGCTACCTTCGGTTTGATGATCTCGGCCAGATCTGGTTTCTGTTGGATCAATTCCTCCGCGGCTTGCTGCAATTGCTGCAAACGATCCTTGTTGCTCGCGATTTCCGCCTCGAATGCTTGGTGACGCGTCCATTTACTATGAACCGTTTTTGCGCTTCTGTACGTTTCGTCCTGAGCGGTGATATGTTTCTCTTGCACCCATTCGCCAAGTTCTTCGCAATCCTGAAGGAACATCTGCAGCTGCAATTGATCCTTCAGTTTCTCCATGCACTGATTGGCTTTCTCACGATTAACACGGCGACGTTCGTTGATGTTCTCAGCCTTCTTCTTGACTTTGTCAGCGGCGAAGTGTCCTTCGTCGACAAGTCTACCGGCGAATTGTACGACAGAGTTGATCTTTTCGTCGTTTGCATCCATCGTCGTCATAAAGGCCTCGTGTCGTTTAATCATATGCTCAGCTTGCTCGAAGTTAGCTGGTGTTTCATCTTTAGCGAGAATGTGCTCTTGCTGCGACAAAAGTACCTCTGCTTGACGAGCATCGCGATCGAAAACTTGAAGATTAAGCGAGTTGGACAACAAAAGCTGTCGATTGACCCACATCTGGTGCAATTCCTCCCAGCCCATTTTCAGTGCATTCAATCTCTCTCTCAGGAACATGTACTGCGTATCACCATCACCGGCTTCGCTGGTCAATCTCTCTCCGTATTCCATCATCTTTTGATAATCCTCGGTATAATTGTCAATTTCTTCCTTAATGTTCTGATGTTGAGTTAATAATTTCTCAGCATCAGCCAAACTGGTTGGCGTATCCTCGCTTGCAACATCGGTTTGAGTCTTGGTCAACCAGGCCTGGAAGTGATCAAGATCACGCAAGAATCTATGAAGATCACCTGCCTCTTCCAACTTAGCGTCGCGTTCCTTCAGCATGTGTGTCAATTGCTCCCAGATCGAGTGAATCTGCGAAATCCTGTCTCGAATAACTTCCGCTTCTTCCGGATGTTCTTGTTGAATAATAGACGCTTCTTTCTCCAAAGCGTCCAATTTTGCTTGTATGGCAGCTAAATCGCGTTCCATTCCACTCAGTCTGCGCTGCAAAGTCATCACACCGGTGAGATCCATCTCTAAGCTGTCGGTTTGTTGGAGAATACGTCTCTTGTCCTCGATCCATGATACGGTCTCGCGGCATTCTATGTGGAAGGTCTGCACGCCGTGGGCAGAATTCAATTCTTCGCGTTTTCCCTCGGCCTTTTCGCGAAGTTCCGCCCATTTTTGGTTCAGTTCGTTCTGACGCGCAACTATCTGTTCGGAGTTCGGATGTTCGACGTGTAACAGCTGTCTCGCTAACTGATTTACGACAGCGACACGCGACGCATTCGCGTTCATCTCCTTCTCGAAACCGTTATATCTGTGCTTCATGATCTCGACGTCTTCGATATCCTTGGCGGGTACCATGGTATCCAACATTCTGTTCTTCTCACCGATCCATTGTTCAACTCCGTCCGACTCGCTGAACAGCTTGTACAACGAGAGCGCGTCCAATAATCGTTGCTTACGCAGTTTCGCTAATTCCATGAGTTCCTTGTATCTTGAATCAATGGAAGCTAATCTTTCTAAAACTTCAGGCGACTTAGCATCTTGTTCGCCGAGAGTGGATGCTTGTTGATGAAGCTGATCGATCGTAGTGGCATAGTTTTTAAGCTCGTCGGTAACGTCTTTGTGCTTCTTCAGCAACGATTGAACATTCGCTTCATCTCTGCCAACGTCTTCCGATGAAACGAGTCGTAGAGTATCGAGCATCCAAATATCGATATCGTCCGCGTCCGCAAATAGCTGATGGTAATCCACCGCTTCCTCCAAGCGTTTCCTTCTGAAAGCTGCCAGATCCAGAAGATGATTCCACATTCCCAGAATTTCCTGAAGTCTTTCCTGGATACGATCGGAACCGAAGTGCTGTTGACGCACTAATTCATCTCCAACCGCGGCTACGGACATTAGTTGCGGTTCGTGGGATTGTATTTCGTTCTCCAAAGCTTTGTGCTTTGAAAGCAACAAGTTTATCGTCGTTAAGTCGTGACCGATATCGCCTGTTGATACTATCTGTTCTTTCTCCTTTATCCAATTCTCCTCGTCGGCCATATCCCAATAGAATTGCCAGAGTTTGCGAGACTCTTCGAGTCTTGCACGACGTTCAACCGCCAGACGTACCAATTCTGCGTATGCGTCTTCGAGTTGTTGCACGCGTTCGACGATAATAGTTGGATCGCACGGACGATAACCCTCGCCGTTCTCCAAAAATCGTTGGCTCTGTTGAACGACAGCTTTCACCCTTTCACCAAGCACATTGATATCTGCTTCGACCAGGGAGTGTTTCTGTAACAGATCCTCGACTCCCATCAAATGCTTTCCATAGTCGTCCGTCAATAATCGCATCTTTATCTCTTCCATACTATCAAGGATGTATAACATTTCCTGGAAGTTCTGTTGCAATTGCAACGAGAGTTCCAGCCTCAATCTTCTGGCGCTAAGTAATTCTAGAAGATAGTTCCATAGTCTGAGAACGTTGTCTTTGCGAGCATTAATACGTTCGATATCATGATAATTTTCTGCCTCGAGTTCCTGTGAGACAGCCATAACTGCTTGTACACGTTCTTCATAAGCGAATATGTCTGTTTCAATGGCTTCGTGCTTCTTAGCCGCGGCCTCAACGGCAGCGAGATCGAAACCGAAATTATCCTGAGATACAAGCCGTTGATTTTCTGATAGCCACGTTTCTCGCATACTAGCTTTTCGGTTGAATCTCGCCGCTAATTGTTCTAGTTTCTCTTGACGAATCAGTTCCTCGCGTAAAGCTAATTCACGTTCGTGTTCGGCTTTCTCCAGTCTCTCCCAGGCTTTGTTTATATCCGATATCATTTTCCCTTCTTTCGGTGTATAAGGCTTTTGGTTATTGGCGCGCATCTTTGATTGCAACGTGAACAGCAACACTTCTAAGTTACCTTTCTCAACGAATTTCGGTGGTTTTTCCACGGTACGGTAATTCGAGAACTGAGAAAGCTGAGATTGAACACCGACCAAAGAGTTAGCAAACCTACGATCACCCAGAGCTTCTATGGTGCCCTCGATCCAACGTAGCAAATCGCTGGTCAGACTTTCGTATTCGTGTATCATGCGATCATTATCCATTGCAATACCAACGACTTTTCCGATTCTTTTGCCTTGTACAGTTTCCTGCTTCATTTTCGAGAAGTAATGATAGTATGTTACTACGTAGGTGATGATGGATTTTTCGTCCGGATGGTCGACAAATATATCTTCGGCATCGAGAAGCTTCGTAAGACCAAGTTTATCCTCCGCGACGTTGAAGGCGTTATTTAAATTGTATATCGCGTTGGATTTCGAAAGTTTTTCGAATTGTATCAAATCTGGCCGATGCTTGTGAATAATCGCATTGAAGGCCAATCCGTCGCGCCATGACGTGGTGAAGTTTCTTACATTTACGTTGTGGTATCCCGCGGTTTTCATCTGACACCAAAGAAGCAGCGCATCTTTTGCGGATTTTGTTTCTTGATTGTCGGTTTCCTCGATCGTGATATCTTGAATTTGAAATCGTAGAATGATGGTCCAGATCAGACCCAAACTCAGGCGTGGGTTACCATCGACTATATCATGGGATCCCATGTTTTCGAGGTGGACTCTCTGCTCCCGCAAGAACTGCAGAGCTTTGTCGACGTTTTCTAAACAATGAATTCGCATTTTTCCTTTCGTTGGTCTTGGTAAACGCTCTCCAGACAAAATTTCCAAAAGTTTTATCAGCATTTTTCCATCTCGAAGGTCGACGTACAGATCGCCGATTCGACATGAACACCGTACTAAATGGGAATTGACCCATTTCTGGAAAGTCTTCTTTTGCACTAATTCACGTTCACCTGGTTTGGAGGAAATAATACATAATTAAACTTGTGTATCATTTACAATAATTTTATAGAATTAGTAAAACATACAACCAGAACGTTTTAAGCTTATAATTCAATATAGTCATATGATATTTTCGTTACAGAAACATTAAATAAGACTTCTCGTATGTCTTCAAGTATATGTAATTCTTAACTAACATTGATATTATTACCTCTCAGGCCAATGACAATTTTATCGTAATCCATATTTTCAACTGGTGATACCGTTTCACTACTCTTTTAAATATAACACTTTTCACACATATCCTGCATATTACATTATTTAAAATTGTACTAAGAGAACCTATCAAAACGTGCTTTCGCGACAACTTGTTAGCAACTACTAGAGTTCTTATTTAAAGTATATAGACTTGAAGTGTGGACTTATCAAACTCATAATATCTTTATCAAAGGATGTGGCAGTAGAAATCCAACCATCCTATTTCCTAAATAATTTACGAAACATCGACATCCGTCCAAATAGTTTCAGAATTAATTCCTTACAATTAATTGTAGGGAAACACTAATAAAATAATTAATCGCAGAAAATAAAATCTTGAATATGGTATTTGCAAAAGGGGGAAGCGGGTATAAACAAATGAGATCAAGTGATGTACCTGCTAACGCCTTAATTCGTGAACGTTCGAAAAGTCTCGAACTCGAGTTTCCCCCGTCGTATTCGTACTCATCGACAATCTCTTGTTGTAGCGTGGGGTCCCAACCCCCGCGCACCACCGAGATGTCGGTCGTCATTTTGTCAATCGGACCAACAACTCACTTCTGTCTTACCCTTCGAAAGGGCGCTCCTGAAACAGAATTACGTAATCTTATAATATTCTTGCAAACTAGTTCTATTGCTGTCACGCGAAAAAAATTTAAATTCCCGCGAGACCAAAGCTCTTGTTGAAAATTAAAAATGATAAGTTTGAGGAAGTATAACATTTTCAGAAATTTCGTAACTAATTTCCGAGAGTGATTAAATACCTAATAGTTTCGTCTTCCATAAGGATTTTTTTGTAAGATGTACCAATTTAAAGTGCAAAGTTTAATAGATTCGAAAGAAACCCGACAGAAACGTATAAAGTATATTTCAACCGATTATTTCGTTCTCGGTTCGCGCAATCTTTATGTCGATAAGAATTGCAGGGTAATCTTATCTGCCCTCTTATGTACCTCGTTAACCTAACGTGTACAATAATCAAGCACAGATAACAATTTTGAATCAACTAACATTTTGCACACCAAGTTTTCAGATTAATATCGTACAAAAGTGCAAATTTTCAAGTGCACACGTATACATATACATCGTGATCGTGAAAGAATTTCCAGAATAATACGCATGTGTTATTCAAGGAACTATGGATAAATATAGACTGATTTTCATGCAGTAGCGTAACCATGAACTTTTTCCCTCGGAGCGCCGAGTCTATCATTGCGAATAAAAAATTTGAAAATTACAAGTTAGAACGATGAGTTTAATAAATGCATTGTAAAGACAATTATTTTACTCGCTTGATAAACACAATAATTAAACAATTTTAAAGAAATTTTCTATCAGTGACCTTTTATCTTATTACTGTTATACGATTTATGTGTGTGTGTGTTTTTTTAAATGATACAATAATTTTATAGCGTCTGATGTTGGTTGTAAATTAATAATTAAATCGTCTATTACTTCAAAAGTAGGATATAAATGTTAGGTCACAGCGGTACTTTGTTTCAAGCATATAATTCAACGTAGAAAGAGGTTAATACCAGTCGCATAATAAGTACATTCATAATGGCACCATTGTCGATTACACCTAAAACTTGTTTTCCGGGCGTACGTTTAGTAACGAGTAACGTTACGTGTGTATACTAGATGTGTAGGAGTTCCTTGACGTACCGCTTGCGCGATTACATCATGCGAATGATGTCACACGTGCGAAATATGCACCGATGGTGCCGCATCGGTGACCAAAGAAATGAACGATTCTACCGTGAATGTTTCTCGTGACTGACGCAACATGCCAGTTACGAAATTTATAAAATTCTCACATAAGAATGAACACGAGATGTGGAAATAAGTATCGACATATTTCAATTAAAGCTCATGAATTCAATATTAATGTTGACGAAATAAACATTCAATGTAGAACATTTTCTATAAATATCTAAATAAACCCGTTTTTTTATTTGATATTTCTTCCTTTAATGTTTGCTTTCTAATTTCTATTTACAATTGTCTCAGTACATATTGTCACACCCAATACAATTGTAAGATTGCTAAACAAGTCTTTCAAGAGAAATGTTTAACCGATACATCCTTCGGTTATTTATTAACGTCATTAAATTACAATCCAGAGAAGATGCTACAGTTTCTACGAGATCCTGTTAACGGATACGTTGTCCGACCAGACGAATGTACAGGTAACACAGCATGTCTTCGGTGTATTCGCGCGGGCAGTCGTGCAAAAACTCAAGGAAAACCACGTAAGTGGATATGGGTGTCGCTCTTTGACGGTGACATTTCACTATATCTATACGAGGATGAAAGGGAATAATCCAGTGAAGTTTAACCGCTGCGGATGCCGTAAGACGACATCGATACCCACCAGTCAAAAATAATTCTGGATATGTACACCTGCGTTCAACTAAAAAGTCGTGATATCAATACTTGGTCACGTTATTTAACCTTTATATCACAGGCAAAGTACAACCTAGCTAGAAATTGCAATAGCATTGTCGAAAGTATTTAACATTTATATAGACAATGATGAACATGTTCATCAATTTATATATAATTCGTAAAATAAAAAGCGTGCATATACCGTGACGAATTTTAATCTATGATTATATTCATCCAATACATACTACAAACTACTTTCGTTCTGACAAATGTTATTACAATGTACGCGACGTGAAATACATTGAAACATCCTTGAAGCTCGTATCTATCTAATGAATCGGAAGAGAAACGTGTGTACTACAATGTAAGAAAAATTCGGAAATTCTTCAAACTCAATGGACTTGTACTATTAATGGATCTGATAAATGCATAAAAGTAAGGTAATGAATGCAGGAATGAATGACATTCTTAAGTGTCTGGTAGACACTTAGGGTAAATTAAGAGCAATTACGCAAGTATCGTCATACTTAATAGGGCCTGGTAAAAGGTAGGGGTGGGGGGAGGAGAGAGAGAGAGAGAAAGAGAGCGGGAGTATAAAAGCGGGAGCCTTTGTACTGAGTGGGCGGAGTGAAATGAATCACAAAGTGAATGACACGATAATCTGGGAAGGTTAAGTTTACTAGCTGTAGTCTATGGTTTGCCAATTTGATACCGAATGACTAAAAAGTCGTATACTATTTCTACGCTTTGTGATATATTCTTCTATAATTCATCCGACGGCCATTGGTACACCCCTGAATAATACGAAATAATTTGTAGAATATCGATAATGAAAAATATGGGACGAAACGAACCAAAGATCAACGATCGATTTTATCATCAGTCTTTCTTTTTACTCCTTACCAGGAAACTGTTAACGGATATCAATGTAATCAGAGCAAGCTGTAATAATGATTCATTGCGAAAGTAACAAATTTTATTTAATTATTTCAAATATAAAATAAATTACGTCGGGGAATTTAGTTGCTGTACATTGTCACACGGAAATACGAATGAAAGATGCAAAATGGCAAACAAGAAGCTCTTTGTCCTTGGAGACGAGAACAGTCAGTTTCTATCTGCGCTGTGCATCTTTTCAATCCTTGTATACCCTTCATGGTCTGCTTTCCATGCACTTTGATTCACAACGAAACGATCGTGTAACCGAATCTGCGTTTCTCAAGTGTCATATTTCTTACTAAGCTTATCCACTCGCTCCCGACCGGGCCAACCGAAATTCCACTATAATGTGTCCACCGAGTCGAATGTCCACTATAATCAACAGGCTTCCATACTAAACTCGTTCTTACCTATCGAAATTGGTCCATCAATAATATAACTGAGAAACAAAACAGAAACGCAGGGGGAAAAACATTGCGCTGAAGAAATTAGTTCTTGAAAAATTCCTAATAAAAAATCGAACCAAAAAAAATTGATTTAACTTATTAAACATGTCGTTTCACACGATTACACTTACGATACAACCCCTTATTACATTAAAGACCTAGTCAACATATTTGCAAATGGTTCGACAACAGATTGACTGAAACTGAAAAAACCAGCCAAAATATTCGAAGAGTACGTGACATAAAACTAACAAGACTCCAGTAAACAAGTGATTTTTTAAATTGGCACGCAGACTGTACCGTTAATTTGCCGTTTAATCGGTTTTCTGTGCACGTTAACTCGCACTTGAAACGGCTCATGTGTATACCTGGTTCGTTTCGTACAAAAGAGCCCGCTATATAGACCCGGCACCGCAACGGCTGAAGGTAAGATGAACCCAGCACGTACACAGTGTCACGCTATTGATTTTCCACCGGAGTCACCGTGGCGCCAATGTTCACGATATCACACATATATATATATATCCTTTTCCACACTTGCATAAAATGCGGGAGGTACGATCAAAAAAGCGTTCTTTATGGTATTTTACGTGTTACGTGAAAATTTCCGTTCTTTTGGAGAGAAAAACGTCGATTACTTTAAATAGCCTAGGCAAATGAGTGCAACACCTGTAGTTATATAAAATTAGTATCAGTTACCGTAAATGCGGTTTTATTTTATTTATACAAAGTGTCTTTATTGTAAGAATAAGAATATCTTTGTAAGATTTTTCATTGAAAAGTAACGGAATTTTTATATGATAGAAGACATTATTGTAGGATTCTGTGAAATTTTCAGAATACAATGTACCACGAGGTAGTGAAAGGATAGGCATCGAGATTGTAATTAAAATGCAGGGAGACCGACCTAATTTTCAGCGTCAGTAATCGAAACTGTTCCACCGGTCACAATAGGAGTTCAACGCATTCGGAACGAGGTTCACTGAGCAATGAGGTTAAGAGCAGAACTAGATAATATATTTTCTCTAATATCGAACAAACAAACTGGCGACACGTTGAAACACTTCCTGTCATTCACGCAATTGTTAAGTGTAATGAAGTAGTTCATTAAAAAAAAATCGTAATTCATTACAGGCGTCCGTAATATGCAATACAACATCAACATTTAAATGATCCATTGTTTAAGTAATTCTATACAATAATATAAATGTTACTTTTTAAATAATAATGTAATTCTGTAAATGATATTGTTTGTTTTAATTGCGAATCACAGCCTGCTCGTTCCCATTTATAAATTACATTTAAAATTCTTTGGCAGATCGCGACTTTCTATTTATTGAGGATGTCTCGACGTGTAGTAAAGGGTCAAAACCCCGCGACTTGAAGGGATTCAGAAAATCAGATTCAATATACGACAAGTCTCGCGCGTGACATTTTAGTCCTCGTTTAAGTCGGCAACACGGTCATTTATTCAGGTAATATGGTCCCTATTATAACCGAACAGAAGTAAACATTCGATTCCTGCGCGTAATCGATAAAAATAGATTTCAATCACTCGTGCTACGGGTAAATTAGATAAAACGTACAGTTTAAACTGTATTTCTACATACAGTACAGATTAAACTATTTACCAGTAACGTTCGGTCATCGATAAAGGGCGTTTCAGTGATCATTATCTCGAGTACATATATTTTAAAAAAAGAATCTCCCGCGTACACGTATCACACTGATTGGTTATATAATAACTAGGTTAATTGACATCACTTTTATTCCCTTTACGTCAAGGACAAACGAATAAACATACGAAAACATCAACTTGAATTTAAAAGAGATCGTATTTGAAAGTTCTTCAATCCGCGAGAAAATATTTTTCGATATTCGAAAGCAAAATGTAACAAATGTATGTACGTACTTACGTACCTATACGACATTTAAAAAAGAACAAAAAAAAAAGCGACAAGTGGACCATGCTCGTACCATAAAAGAGAATATAATTGTTTGAATGAACTGTGTACAAAGCAAACCGATACTACCACTGTATACAAAGAAACAACCTTCAGGTTAAACGCGGGCAATAACGCCGGTAGGGGGTATGGAAGAGCGCTACTTTGTACGTAGAGTACACGCTTAGTTGCTGCTGTACGAAACTACGTCACGTCCGCATTTGCGTTAATCTGCTGTCGGCCGACTTGGTTACCTCCGCCATTTACTTGGACAGCGCTTCTGTTCGCTTAATTCCGACATGCCATTGGTCGTTGCCAACGAACAATCAACTTTCGGATTCAGCCAATTTTATCGCGCTTCACTTTATCCCGATAATAGGTTCTCATAATATAAACATGCTGTCAGCTAATCGCGATTCCATATCCCATTCCGGAACTACATAATCCGCAGACGTATGATGTTGCATTCGAAAATAACCAAACGTACAACAATTAGTTTCGTGCCAATTATTATTTTACGAATTTTCTCATCTATCGGAGACACGTCTTTTAACGAGGAACGTAATAGTACGTGTATAACGAAGTTTTTTCAAGCATACAAATCAGTCCGAGTGTGTTTCAAGTGTTTTTATAACGAAAGAATAGAAAACTCTGACAACGTTACAGATTCCGTACCAATTACGATGTTACGAACCCATATCAAACATCAAAATTAAATTACACTACCAATGTCATACAATTTACAAACATGATAACTCATTGTGTATGTGAGATGTTAATACAAACGGATTGCGTACTTAAAAATTTGTCTTGCGGTAAAGTTGCACGATGAATTAACATAGAAATTAAATGCAAAAAAAAATGCAAGAATGACGAGATACTTTGGATATTCAACGAGAGTAGTTCAATGTCCATATATGTTCCTGTAATAGATATCATGCCGTAAATACCTTTCCCCGCGGTACATAAGAAGTACGGAGACGATAAACAGAGCAGAAATATTAAAAATGTTCGATGAACATACTTACAAAAGAATGTCACAATATTCACTATTAATACAGTAATATATTATATAATAAATAATATTCTTAATTATCGCCAGACGATTTAAACAGAACTGTGTCTGTACTTAATTTTAAACAGAATAAGATAAAATAATTTTGTTAACAGAACTATTTAGACAAATAAAATGAAGTGGGGGTAGACTATTCATAAAAACAATATGATAATTAACGTATAATTAACCCATAAAATATTTGATTTCTTAACATTCATGTTTGACGTATACAAATATTCGTGTACCATATTCTCTAAATACAACAATAAAGGATAAGAGTGAAAAGTACTTCCGGAAGAAGGGCGGAAATGGCTTTGATCACGAATTTTTATAACTATATCTCATCTTCTTTTCCTCGCTCAATCAATCTATTTTAAGGGATGAGGGAAATGTTCGTAAATATATGCACTGAATTTCTTGGTAGTCGAAGCTTATATTATTACGCTTGCGACTTGCCTTCCGCATTTTACGTGCGTATCCACATTTATATCCTGTTATATTTACTATGACTAAGCGCATTCTGTGTATTCTTGAACATCATTCTTATACGTGTCACAAACTCGGCGAAAATGTATTCGTGATTACATATAACAAATAGATACGATTACCTGAACGCTAACTGCATTTTTATCGATCATTGCTACTTGTTACGCAATATTCCAAATCGTGCGCTAGGCCTGTGCGATAATTAAAACTCCAAATATCTTTAAAGAACACATTCCAGAAGATACGGTCAATCAAATACTAATTTATTAATATATGCCAAAGGCGTGCACACGCCCAAGACGCGCCACGGTGACGTAACTGTAAACACAACACCACAGGGAATTGATTAAACTACGTCCGCGAAAAAAAGGGAAAATCTGTTGATTGTTTATCGAGATTTAATAGCAAAAAGAAGATTAACAAAATAAAGGCCTTCTTTTATTAGTTATCATATAATAATTCTAATAATTTTATCAAGCCGCTTAAGCGAAATATCACCGCTATCAAGAGTACACTTTTCGTTATCAAAATATCTTTAAAAAAAAAATATGTACAATGTAAAGTGGAAATGATCGAACGCATGTATTTTTTATAATGAGTCATCACCGAATTCGCAGTCGTGACGAAATCAATCCCAAAACAAGCAGCTAGTGTATAACAACCGTAATTCATTAGAGAACAAACCGTACAATGATATACAGCTCGACAAATAATACGATGGTTAGATCATTAGTATTTCTGCGCACGACCGGCAAAATGGATATTAATTAAAAGAACTCTAACGGTGTTTATTCTATTAGTGCTGTAATATAATGGAGGACAAATAGTTGCTGTTCGTAAATAATTGTTACGTTAACAACCGTTGTTCGTTTTATACTTAGCTAATCGGAACATGTCCTTTTTAAAAACGTCAAAATCTATGCGCGTATCTTTCAAATACGCGAGAATGTCTGACATATTCTCAAAAGCAGTATTAAACGCTTATTTTTATGATATTATCAGGATGAACGATAATACCTATCATTTGTAGAAGGTCGGGTTATTTTTTATGTCGCTACGCCTAAGAAGATGTTCATACATGTGAATCAGGTAATAAATTTAGAAAGCAAAAAAAATAAACACGTAGTCATGTACGATGATTCTCCTGCTTCGCTAAGGACCGTACATCTCGTATCCTTATATCGTACTTCCGTAGTAATATTTTTATAAATAGACATAGGAGTTGCAGTTTAACACGGTAAAAATATATCAAACCGACAGCAAGGTAAAAGGAAATGTTTAAATGCATGCGAAACTTTACACGATATTGCTGCTACTATTTGAATAAACAGCATTAAAGTACAATGTCTGACAGATTTCCAGTGGAAACTAGAATTAGGTCACCGACAGAGATAGGGCGTCTTGACAGGTGAACAAAACCATTCAGGGGACACCATGTACCGGAAATTAAAGCCATACGAATGGGTAAATACTACAGAGAAATGTTCGGATTTAAATCGTCGTAACGAAAACCGACCGAAAATATACAATGCTAATCCCATAATTCCCATAACGAATTACACAAGGAATTACGACCGAACGTATCGGCAGGGTAAAGCGAAAAATTGGAGTTTAGTCGATCGTACAGTGGATAGGTTCGCCAACATAATCGATGCCGCACTCAGTGAGGCAATTGTTAACGAAAATGATATCGATAAATGACGAATTGTTTGTCACACTGTCGAAACAAGAACATACCTTGAACGCTGTCAATGATACGAGAACGAACGTAACGAACGGTGATTTAAGTAGAGAGAAATCGGGGAAGCTAAGGCGGCACACGCCATTTTTATCTGGAAAGTCTTACCCGTCACGAGACAGCGGATTATAAAATTCGATCACTTTTGCGTTTTCGAAATGAAACTACCGCATATCATGGACTTACCTTCTCGTAAGGGTACCCTGCGACACCGTTTTATCCCAGAACTCGCATAAAAACCTGCCGAAGTACACCAAAAACCACCGATAACGATCCACACAAACCCATCCACACACTCGACCGGCGCGCAACTGACTAAGCGCAGACAGCGACGACCTACGCCAGCGTAGCTAGTCCCATCCGTGGCCCACCAATAGAAAACACGCGTAATATTACAAACATCTGCAACAAACGATCTATAGGCCCGAATTTAATATTAACTCTGAACAACTATATTATTTATATTTCATTTTCCCTTCAATATATCATATCGACGTGTCTACAATATGAAATGGAAAAGGGTTACTCAAATGTATTTTTAATTGATAATGTCATTGGTATCTACAAACGAAATTTAAACACATTATACAAAAGAACAGATAATTAAGGATTACTCAGTTAATAAATTTTTTAAATAAATAATATTATCATTATTATCAAACGGCGTTTTTTATTCTAATAGTTTGGAAATACATAAATATATTCTGTATTCGAAATAACATAAATGCATCGATACATTATTAAATACTATTACTCATTTTTAATAGAATTACATTCGAACTTATTCTTTTCAATCCTGAAAGACAGAGATCTTTACCCTGACATTAGCCATAAAACAATCATTACCACATAACTTTATATGTTGGTAAAAACTGAATAAACAATTCAAGTATTCTAGCTCGTGTAAAAACAGGGTTGTTGCATAATTATAATAAACTGGCATTGCAGAATAATTTATTTTTATTGTACAAAGATCGTTTGAAAAGTAAAAACGTAATCACTCGCGGCTAAATTCGCATCCGTGCTATACTCTACTCTTATAGCGGCCGGCGTAGGAATACAAGATCGCTCATGACATCACCAGTCCCGTTTACCCATATTCTGGACCGGGCACGCCCCATCCTCTGTTAGTTATTATTACGAATATTTTTATTTTAAAAAGTACCATGCTTCACCACCAAAGATGATTCTGTGCATCTTCAAAAAAGCGCCAAAATATAATCTGATATGAGAATTTAGACAATCATGTGCGAGTTGATTAATTTATATAGTTTTTAATTCAAATATAACTACTATTAAACGATTGTTACTTAATTACTTGCCACGATATGGCAAAGAAATATTTCTTAAGCTATTTGAAAAAAGAAAAAGAAAAAGGAAATTTATTTTTTAACTAGTTTAATGAAACCAAATTTTAAATTTTGTTCAACTTTAATTCAATATTTAACAAAACTCAATATATCTGCAATATTAGCTTTATATACTTTTACTCTTATTTTGTTTGGTTTGATACAAGATTAAGAGGAAATAAGAAATAACTTTGACAGTGGGCTAATGAAAAATTACTACATTTATATACATATTGTAAAGAAAAAGACATCACAGTGTACATTTTACATAATTGAATATTCGTATATTTAAACTCTATTTTGTTTATCATTTACGATCTTGACAAGAATAGTGTACAATGTCCCCGTTTGGATACCTCGCAAATGCACTGAAAAATTAGATTAATTCTCACATTAATTTATATTATACACATTAATTCCAAACTTTGAGATTAACTGAATAATGTTATGTATACAAGATACAGACCTTTGATTACCAAATCTTTTTTTACATACTGGACATATATTGAATTCTGTCATGAGAACACTTTGTGATTCATAATGCATTCGTTGCTCCTGTACTTGTAAATGCTCGGCATAAAGTAAACCTTTTAAAACTTGTATTCTTCGTCTAGCATGCAACTTCTCCCGCAATCTGATTTCCAAAAAGTATTGCATTTTACTCATATAAACTTTATCTGGCATAACTTCTAAAACCTTTAATGGATTTATTTTTGATGCATGATTCTCAAGTACGTTAAACGCCATTTCCATATTTGGCTCAACTGCTCGCATATTGTCTAGAATAAAAGCAACGAACATTACTTTACATGTAGAGTAATTCGATATTTCTAAGTGAAAGTTACACAAACACACCCATAAATGTACCAGTCTTCAATTCCTCTACTATATGAGGATTAACTAACTGCTCTATAAGAATTACATAAACATCTTCTGCCCCATCAGATTGTTTTTGTTTATCTGCATTTTCTTGGCCTGGGAGAATTACAAAAACAATTATATTATTTTCGAAATGAAACTTTTGTACAGATAGGTCTCACTTACTTTTGTACCTTGTATATACATTGTTACAATATTCTATTGCACGTGGAACATCATTAAGAAGATTAACGTATATCGATATGACCTGTTGATGCTTTCCGAGTCGTCCTAAAATAATCACTCGTTCTTCGTATAAATCATCGATTGGAAAACTAACTAATAATGTTTCAGGAGTGTAGTGTGCGGATTTCTCCAGAAACTGTTGCAATTTTTGTCTAATATGTTGTAGTGTTTCTTTCTCAGCTGGTGTTGCATTCGGGCTCATGGCTGCTAAACATTTCTCTTTATATTGATGTATTAAAACATTGTGATACAATGGATTAGTATCTAGCCAAACGTGTACCACATGTTCTAAATATGTTATAACTAAATCTTTGTGACAACGGAGAAGGTAGTCAAGTACTTTTGGTCTTGGCAACTTTTCAACTTCCTGTAATTAAGAAATGCATTCTAATGAAGTTGGTACAAAACTTATTATCTGTGCACCATATACAGTAAGCAATTGCAATCCACCTGTATATCATCCATAAAAATTCGAAGTCCTTGTTCTGGATCTTCATTTAAAACCCAACCAGCAAATTTCAAAATTAAATCCATATGATCTTTACCAAGATGCTGTAAATACTGTATTGTTCTTCCGGTACCCTTGAGACTAGAATCGTTTTCTTTCGAATGTTTCTCTAGAAGTTCTAATGCTTTTTTGTGTTGTCCTTTAGTTTGGTATAGTATGATTAATTCAGGGTATTTCTGATGCGTTAATAACGTTTTCTCAGCTTCTGCCAAATGACAATGATTTAACCTAAGTAATGGCGCAACCAATGCATCAGTGGTCTGAAAATAACATAATAATCATTTAGAACTCGTCGAATACTAATTATTTTATTTATCCAAAAATTATAAATTACCACCTGCAAATAACATTTTAATAGTGTCGTGTCTATAATTTTCAAGAGTTGTTCAGTAGCCACTGCAGTCATACTTTTTTCTCCTTCAATTGCATTTTTGTCTTTGCCATTATCTTTCGATTTTTTATCGTCATTATCTTTATCTTTCGATTTTTTGTCGTCATTATCTTTATCTTTCAATTTTGTATCACGCATTAACTTGTGCCTAACTTCGGTAAGGAATACTATCAGCGCACGTAAGCCTTTTTCTAAATCATGATCTTGTAATTTAGGCAAACTTGGTGTTGATTCACTGAGTTCCGAAGTATTAGACGATGGTGTAACCAGATCAGGAAACAACCTGATTACTTCATACGGATCAGTCCCTAATTTAAAAAATAAATCCATTGCTTCTTCAAATCTTTTATTATAAAACAGATGGTGAGCATATAACACTTGAATTTTATAAATTTTCTTGCTTTTTTCTTCTTCAGTTGTGTCTGACAAACTCTGAAATGATATATATAATGTAAGGCGACATCAAGGAATGTGAATTATTTGATGAGTAAAAATAATGAAGAAATAATCTATTACATACGGTTAATTTTAATGCTAATTGAAATTGATTTTGCTCGAGCAATGTGTGAATTTGAAGTGTTACATCTACTGCTCTGACACACCAAACGTTACTAATTGAAGCTACAAAAACTTTTCCTTGCTTGCATCTATATATAAGTCGTGCTTTATTCAACTCTTTTATTGTTTGAATATGGATACAACCCTCTAAGGTATAAACTTCTAATTTATCATGTACAATTCCAAGTAAGTAGGGGTCATCCCATGCTGAAAGAAATCATCTGAAATTAGACTATCTGACAACTGGAAAAAAATATCATTTTCAAATTATTAATTATATACAATAAAACAGTATTTACCTATTGCAATTGGTGTATCAGACCATTTGACAGGATTATTTTGAATTAATTCTCCGTTTGTATCCATAATAAATGATTGAGAATCTTTTCCCAAAACAAAGGAATTATTTGATAATTTGGTAACACTTGGCTCAGGAGATTTTCCAGTTGGAAACAGTTCTTTAGGTTTTCCATTCAAATCCATAATTGTGTATGACAGACCACGAAAGCCCAATATTAACGAGTCTCCACACCTTTATTTAAGTAAATAATAATTCTCAAATTAAAAAATCTCTCACATTGGGAAGAACTGAATATATGGCTCTCACCATGACAATTCACGTGGTATGTCTGGTACAGTCAATTCAAAAGGTTTAAATTCTTCAAACGTCTTATTTTTCAAAGAATACAATTGTAGCTTACGTTTAACAGCAACACATAAATGTACTACTGTATTTTTTTCATCAGTTGAAGGCTGAGTTGTAATAATGTTTAAGGTAAACAATGTGGCACCACGTGTCTTTTGTAACTGACTGATTTGTTGAAAATTTGGAGAATTTAAATCATGTACACATACTATGTTATCTGCAAGAATGAGAAATTAATAAATGAAATTTTTGGAATTAGACTCAGGGGGAAATAAGTTCAAAATATATACCTGTTAAAAGGATCAATAGATTATATTCTGGAATAACATCAATCTGAGTGATCCGCTTTTTATTAAAATTTTTGCTATGACGTAGCAGCTCCAATTTATGATAGTCGTTTGATATGAAAGGAACATTATACATAAGGAGATGACCCTCTCTTGTTCCAATTAAAAAATTATCATCTAAAACATTGTATTTATAGATAGGTAATTTAAAATAAATTCATTTAATAATATGTCACAGAATGTAATAAGATCTTCTATATGCTAGAAGTAATGATCATTGGATAACAATAAAACTAATTTCAAATTCGTATAAACAATTCAATAAGACTTATACTATTTAATGTTAAATCATTTTTGTATTAAAACAGTAAAATCATGGAATGCAATTTTCGAAGATATTTCAAATAACAACGTGTAGAAATGAATTAAACGAAATATATTAAACATTAATATAAAGGTTATGTCTCTGACATACCATACGCAGCCATCGACTCTATTTGAACAGAAATATTTAATATCGAGTATGCTTCATATGCGCTGTGCATTGTGACGTTTTAATTACGTGTTACGTTGATTATTATTTCACGACAAACTTTCAAAGTGTCAAATTAACTTCCTTCAGCATCAATAACCATATAAATTACAGCTGTCATTCAAGTAAATTGAAGTTGTTTGACAACCAGTGCTGACAATCACTGGACGCAACACTAACAATCACTAACAATAGTTTTTTTGGTCTTCCTTACCACTGCTCACCACTGCTCGACAGAAACTTTTTGAGAATACAATATCGAATGTATTTTAACCTAAAGAAAGTAAATCTGAAAATAAAGCCTGATACCATAATTTTATATAAGATAATGATTCGAATAGTTAGTTTTTTTCTTGGAACTTAATTGCTTATATTTATTTTGCTAAGTTTTTAACTTTAGTTGGACGCGGGCACATTTGAGTGCTTAGTTGTATTAGATCGGCCCAATCTCTCGCTGTGCCTGTGTTCAATTTTCATAAACGATCACTTTGCGTGAAACAGATATTTATATTTCTGCAGATAATTATCATTTAACGCTTTTTTCCTTATTTTTATTTTTATTACATGTATGTATATCTACACTGTCAATTACGGTATTTAGACGTACAGATATAAAATATGCTCACATAAGCTGTATTAGAATTCATATACTACATGCTAAATGTTATACAGTTTTATAAAAAATATGTATATACATCTGTGGGATTAACGAAATGTATAAATTATGTAGGATATGTGGAAATTTATGTTTAGAATGAGAAATCGATCGTATGGTAACTAGATTGAAATTTGTGTAAATACATAAAATTTATTCATTTTCACTGATTTCAGCCTTACCCACGTGATTACGTTGAATTACATCAGATTACATTTCATTATAGGTGAAGTAACGTTTTCCCGATTTTCTGTTGTACCTTATCTTTCGTGTTTTTGCGTGTTATGGAAAGAACTGTTAAATTAATATTTTGTAGAAATGTCTAACTCACTTGTACGTAAAGGACTTGAATTATTAGGTTACGAAAAATCATCAAAACAAGGTTAGTATTTGAATACTAAAAATTACAATGCAATGATCACAAATATTCGAATATTTTTTGCATTTTGCAGAGAAAAGAAAGAGAAAGCATATTAAGTACGAAGGTACTTTAGATCTAATTCCTCAGAAGCATAGAATTATATCTCAGCGCAACAACACAGGTATGGATTAACTCAACTATATCAAAAAGTATTGTACAATATTCATCACAAAATAATGATATATGTATGATTAGATCTTACAACTGCACTTGGACGTACAAATAAAGTTAGTGTCTATGAAACACAAAAACGATTAGCAGAAGAGAAGGATCCTACAGACAAAAACGTACAGAGGCTTTTATTACTCAGCAGTAACCGTATTGACTCATACACAGCAGATAAGGTATAAAATATTTTACACAATTTAAACTATCTTACAAATGGGTATTTATTAATATCTTGGGTTTTAGTTACTGGATCGTGCAACAAAGAAGCGATATATTGCAAAGAAAGAAAAGGTTCAGGAACCTCAAACTTCAGCATTTACCGAAGAAGACTTTAAAAAGTTTGAACAAGAATACGTGGATTCATAAATTATAGTAAACCAATGTAGTTTTGCAAGATAGTTTGAAAAAATACTATCTATCCAAACTAACACAACAATTTTGAAGTACCACATTTAGGTATTGAACATGTAAATATATAAGGTTTCTAAGTTTATTTTGGTTTAAGAAGCACTTTTCATATTATTTTGTACAAATCAAATATTTTATTTGAGAAGCACAGTAACATTAAAATAGAACACATGAATACATAAATTTTGTTCCATCAATTTTATAAATCAAATGTTGACATAATGTTTAATAGTGATCGTGAAAAAGGTAAAATAATATTGATTGTAACATTTATTTTGTTTCTTTATTATACCATGTGGGTAATTGGTTTACCTTTCATTGATGATGATAGATTACGTTCCCTTTTTTGCTCTCATGAATATGCTTTGATGATACCTGCACTATCTGGCTTATGTTTTATTGGTGGATTAGTATTATTCACGTATTATCATGTAAAGCCATATCTTTTTCACGATAAAATAAATAAGATCAATTAATAAATTTTAGTAAATTTATAAATTTTTCATTGCAACCTTGTTATAAACGAAATAATTTTACTTACATAATGTAGTATTTGAATGAAGATTTAATAGAAAATATTGTGTTCCATACTTTCTTAAACGAATGAGTAATTCTTTTATCCTTGATCAAATAGCTGGAAGATTGAATGTGAATTACATAACACCATTGCATCACATATACAGTTATATCAGTAACTGATGAATATTACATCTTTTAGTTTGCCTTTATCTACGATACGACTAAGGCTTTACTATCTGTAAGTGTAAAATGTCTACAAAGAAGTGGTTTGTACTTGGTATATCCGGAACAACCTGTAGTGGAAAAACTTCATTGGCTAAGCGAATTCACAAAGAATTGAAAGATTCTGTTCTAATCTGTCAAGATGATTATTTTTTATCAGTGGATGATCAACGACACACTGCAATTCCTGATTTAAATCATTTTAATTGGGAAATAATAACCGCCCTGGATATGGAAAAAATGTGTTCAGACATTTTAAAACTGATTGAATCTTCAACTGAAAATAGCTGTAAAGAAGCGAATGGCAAACGAGTATTAATATTAGATGGCTTCCTTCTTTTCAAATGCAAATTTATTTCAAATTTATGTGATCAAAAATATTTCTTAACATTAACTAAAGAACAATGTTGGGAACGAAGGAAGGACAGAACATACAATCCACCAGACCCTCCTGGTTACTTCGAAAAAGTTGTATGGCCAGAGTATCTAAGAAATCAGATGCTGTTGATGAATGACAAAGATTTATACACAACAATAACATTTGTTGATGGATCAAAAAGTAAAGAGGAAATATTTCAAATGGTATTTGCAGAAATAAAAAGATTGGCATCTTAAAAACGTACTTCTTTCATCCATACACATAAAAAACGCTTAAAACTTAAAAATAAATATACGCCACAAATTGGATTTGAATATTTATCTACCATTCAATGAAGATGGAGTGATGTTACAAACATGAATTACAAAAACAAATATTTGCAATACACCTTTTCCTACTAAAAAGTGCAGAATATTAAAAGGATATAAAGTAAAGGAATTTTGCTATGATCATTTAGCAAAATTATTCTTTTCCTAATGTCTTTGTTAACAAAGTTGTAGTTATGTATCTATTCTCAGTATTAAACTTCTGATACAAACAAATTACTCTGTGTTTTAGTGTAAAAAGCGTATTTCACTTACCTGGCACAATTGTGCTTTGAGCGTTTAATTTTTTCATAAATCAAGAATGAAATTTGTATCTATGAATTTCATTTCTGTGATCAATATATACATGTATACAAACGTAAATGCTATTTTTCCATAATGAATTTGATGTTACAAAAATTGTTTGAAAATGCCCATATACGAATCGATGTAGGTTTCTTAAGATAAACTTATATTCCTTTTTTTAAGTTCGAAACACGGTAACATTTAACTATATGTTATAATGATGTAATTATACCATGTACAGTTACTTGTTTTCGTTTTATTTATAAAGCCTGTTTCAGATGCTAATTACTTACAAAATAATTTTAGTTCACGTTTCATTTCTATATCTTATTCTCTAAAGAAGTTACGATTTAATGTATAAGACATAGAAAATAAAATATATGCGGCTTGGTATCTGTGTCATACAACCTATTGTGATTGACAACTTATCAGTTAGTGTTGAATGATACTGTATAGTCAAAATTTACTAAAAAATTTACGATAAATGCTATACTTTTAACATTTATAAACATGTTTTTTCATTTTAATGCTACTTTCTGAAATTGAACTTGACAATTTAATACAATAATGACTGTGATGTTTAGTGTTTTGTAAAAAATAGAGTGTATCAGCTAAGTCTTTTAAATGTCGCCTTCATCCAAAACAGGCTAGTACATGTTTGAGTCTTGGGTTTTAACAAGATTTTTTCATTCATTTTCTCTTTTTTAATAAAGATAACGCACAACGACGTGTATATGTTACATAGAATAGGTGTTATGCTTAGGTTGACCTTGCATATTTGTTACATTTGTTGGTGCAGGTCCAGCTGTTTGATCATCTTGATCGCTTTGACCGCAAGCTTTTCGAACATATTGTCGTGTCAGGACAACTTCCTCTTCCATTTCTAGTACTTGTTTATCTAATTTCATGCACGTTGCCATTTCTTTTTCCAATTTAGCCAACATTTCTGGTGAGTTGTATTTCTCGGGGTCATCATGAAATATCACCATACCATCTTTTTGATTGATGGTTGCAAAAATTTCTCCATCTTCAATCTATAATTGCAAACATATATTGTCAAATAATTAACTTTAATAATTTACTCTTACAAATCTATTTAAATGATAAATGTATATACCATGTTTAAAATATATTTCTCTGCATCAGCAGGTCCTGATAATTGAACTCTACTCGCAACATCACTTAAGCTAAGCGTCAAAAAAGTCTTTGTCAGCCTTTGTATATTCTTTTTGTACAAATAGCTGAGCACTTGTTTCACGAGACCCATATTATGATCTCTTGTAAAAAGCGGTTGATACTTTGTAATAATATTCTGTACTTCATCACAACTGTTCATCAAATATGCAGAGGCCAATTCTTGATATTGTTGACATAATGATTTCATGTACCTATTGACCACCTGACTTGTGTACCTAGGTAAGTTCAACACTTTTCCATGCAATATTAGAGAGACAAGAATGTATTTCTTATAAGCCTCTAACATAATGTAGCTGACTGCCATTGCAGGTGTTGTTACACACACTTCGAAAAAGTACAATGCTCGATCATAATTCTTTAGTGCTGTGTATATCATACCGCCATAATAGTAATAGAGTAAAAAGTACTTGGAATCAAATTGCCCGCCTTCCTCACTAATACCAGTAACATCAATATCAAGAAATTCGAGTGATGGTTTGAAACACTTAGACAAAAGACATAATTGGCAGAGATCAGCATGTATTGAAGTTAGTTGGCTATCAAAAAGTTGAATTTTACGTATTGCACGACGTAGCAATTCAATACCACATAGAGGCATTTGTAGTTGAACTAATACTTGAGTAGATAGGTGGCATAATTCTGCATCTACAACAGGCCAATTACCAATTACAATGTAGTCATTATAACTTTTTTTATTGCAAAGTAGAAAAAAAAGCACTTACATGTTACAGGAGCAAATCTAACTTGGTCTCCATTACAACCAATGATGAATTCTTCCATCTGATTAAATAATGGTTTGTATGCATCAAAATTGTTTGCACCAGTAGGGTTAGGCAGTGAAAATTTCACGCATAGTACTGCCAATATACCTAAAGAGTGTTGTCGGAGATCTAATGTTTCCAGAACATTATCTAAATGCTGTCCATTCTTCATCAAAACATCAGTGCTTTTGTTTATTATGTCACATAGCTCTCGAAAATTACCTACAAATTTATATATTTATATAATATTATTTAATGTTATAATAATAATTCTAATTAGAATAAATGATCCACAGAACCCTTATTAATACAATTTATACCCTCCTTTATAAATAACGGACATCTTATTAACATACGAAAACATTTACATAGTATTACAAAGAGAAGAGTTGATAGTCATATTTAGGATATGGTAATTGATACACCTGATAAAGAAATCAAGTGCAAATACGATTTGAATGGAATCATAGAAGACGGTAGTTTAATTTTTAATGTAATAAAAATTGGAAATACAATATTTTATTTCTAACGATGGTGTAACATTTTTAGTGCGAATGAATAACATCTCAACAAAGAATGTTCCACGATTATCATTTGAGGTTATATTATAGAGTATAGGAAGGACCGATCATCTGTCGTACCTTGTTTCGAAAGCGTCCGCACATTATTTACAAACTGCTCCAATGCCGACGCCATTACTGCGAGTGCTTCCTTCTCATCACCACCTTTGATCGGTGGTGAACCGTATTTACAGAAATTATTTTCGCGAACAAGCGATTACCCAAGATGACGTTTTGAAACAGGCGACCGGAACGCTCTGAAGCATGTCACGATACGCGTCGGGCTGCGCGAACACCCCTGTTACACGTTGCGATCAACGTATCATTTGAATAAAAATACCCTTCATCGAATTATAGAAGTAATTCATTTTCTTCCTTTGATCGAATGTTCAATTTTACATTCATGATCAATTATATCGATAAATTTCGATACAATTCCTTTATACTACTTATCATTACTTTGTCATTCATCTGTTGTCGATATTTACTTAATTATTGTACAGGTATATTATCGTTATAATGAGTAAAATACAAGATGTATACAACTTAACGAGAAATGTGTTTTAATATTCCCCTTTGTATCGTAAAATTACGGTAGCATACTAACGTTGATATCAATCCCATTAATCTTACCCTCCCGTTTGTTACTACCTCGGTTGATGGTCGCTAGGAAACAAAACATTCCAAACAACTCCACAATGTAGCATTTGACTTTGCATTGTAAACACCTTGCTATTTAATTTATTCTTTAGTCATGTCGAGCGCGATCTACGATGAATACTGGAAAGACGCGCAAAACGCGTTAGAAGAAGTTGTTCAAATAGATACAACTTTGCAAAATGCAAAGCCGCAAAAGGATCGGGATAAGGCGCACAGTGCGGTTTCGGAGTTATATGTAAAATACATTTTGATTTGTAACAAGTTAGAAGAATGTTACGATCAAGTAATACAACCGCAAAAACGGATATTACTCAAGCAATTATTAGACGCGTGTTTGGGAAGAATATTAGAACTAAAACACGAATTGGTCGAATTAGATCTTTCGGAGTATAGTTATTACGATGATATTCTAATCAAATTAGGCTTCACCCCCCAAGAAGCTGAAATTCAAGTACCGAGATACTTCAGGCGAGAACGTCTCAATGAGATTGAAGGAAGACTAAAGTTTATAGAAAATACGCTCAGAAATGTAGGAGCCCTTGACGAAGTAATTGAACCTAGAAAGATGACAGAATCCGAAGCTATTAGGCTTATTCAGGTATTAATAATTTCTGGGAAAATTACACTATATGTATATGAGTTATAAAATAACACAAACCGCCTGATAAATTGTTCTGAAATATGTAAATTACAATAGGCTCACGAACGTGCAAGACAGGGTCGACTACGGTTTCAGTTTATGAAGGAAATTCGTCAGATGAAAGAAAGATCAACGATTAAAGCGGAATCTGAGGAAGAAGACGAATCAAGCGCAAAAGCCGCCGCGATGAAGATTCAAAAAGTTTGGAGAGGATACATTACCAGGCGTAGAATTCGAAAAAGACGGCTCGAGGAGATGCAGCTAATTGGTAGGGTATATTTGTGCAAAACAAACAATCAAACGCGTGGAATTATTCGGAGACACGTTTTTCTTAGGAATGCTTCAACCTAGTCAGAAAGTGACGGAAAATGCTAGACAGATTGAAAGGATTAAACGAGACAGATATGAGAAACAAACGAAATATCAGCAGTATTATCAAGACTTGTTAATCGAATCAAAGGAAAGAATTCGAAATGAAAAAAGTGCTATAATGGAAGAAAATATACGAAGTGAAATTCGTAATTGGATCAATAGCTATTTTCAGCAGACGGGAAAAATTCCTGACTTGCCATCTGCTGAAAGTGGTGGATCGCGAATTATATTTAGTAGACAGGTATAATTTACGTTATACCTATATTGTAGTTTAAAATAGGCAACAAAGATTATTTTTCACTCAGGGAACTGAAAGCACTATAAGTAAATCTACAGCTGTATCGTCCAAAGAATCCAAAAAATCAAGAAAGTCAAAATCGAAGAAGGATAGTGAAACCGAACAGTCGGAAGAAGAAACCGAACCGGGTTTCAAGTCTATTCCGTCAAACTTCTTATCAGGATTGGTACATGCAATTCAGAAATATCAGGAAGTATGGAAAAATAAAAGTGAACCGATCAATGCCCCTCAATTACCGTACGAAGATATGATAGAAGCTGAAAAAATGAAAGAAGTTGAAAACGAAGTTAGAATGACTGTGGATCAAGCTCTCAGAGGTAGATAATATCTTAGATTCGAAATATTTACCATAATTATAAAATTATTATTCAAATTATATTCGTCTGCAGATTATATACTATTCGTACTACTGTTACTCTTTAACTAGGCGACATAGAAGCACTCCAAGCAGCATTAGACAGAGATAAAGGGTTTAAAGGTAAACGCGCGAAAAAGCCGCAGAAACGCATTCGTCGTAGTGGAAAAAAGAATAAAAAAAGGAAAGAAAAGGATTTAACTCCTGATAGAACAATAGAATCGCTGTTCGAAGAACTGCTCACGCAAGGTATTATTAAACTTCATCGCGAAATTCCGCTTAGAGATTTTAAAGGAGAAAAATCGTTCGCCAATTACGATTTACGCAACAGAGAAAAGGATCCTTTGCCAACACTAGGTAAAATATTTTGAACCTAATTATACGATATTGATCCATGTATATTATATTCATCGATGTCTCTTAATTAAAAGGGGACATTAGACAACTTATTGCGGAATATTGCATCCTACCATTGGGTAACAGCACATTGAGAGAACTCACCCCTCTTGTCAGATCAGTACTGATAGCTGGACCACATGGTAGTGGCAAGAAAATGTTAGTTAACGCAATTTGCACGGAACTTGGAGCTACTTTGTTTGATATTACTCCAGCAAATATTGCCGGAAAATATCCTGGGAAGTCAGGATTAATTATGCTTGTTCATTTAATATCTAAGGTATATAAGATTTTAGATATACATACATACATACATGCAACTCTCAGAACATACGCCAGCATGATGTTGCGGTACAGGAAAGAGAATTACATAGTTGCCCATAGTTTTTTTTTTGTGGCGAATATAAATCCGCAAGCATAAGTATTCTATCACGCCAGGTTTTTAAAAAAAAAATGTGGTTGAAGTGGTTCATGAGGCCAATGTGCTAGATTCTTTAAAAAAGATTAAAAGTAGTTTTGTAGTAACAACTTTTTCTATTTCGGAATAATTTTTGAAAGAAAGAATTTATCGTCTATGAAGTTTCGGAAATGCTTTTGAACGCGTTTTCAGGGTATTTCTACCCGGATTTCGTAAAAAGTTAATTATTGCAGCTTGCGTATTCGCCTTCAGAGGTCGCAAGACTGTGGGAAACTAGTGCTCTTTTCTAGACTGCAGGAAAAAGTCAAATTATGCAGGCACTTGCAACTTATATTTGGATTTGTGTAACACTTTTGTATCGCACAACGTTACACATCGAGCAATAGTATATTTATCATAAGGTATCACGATTATTACAACCATCCGTGATATTCATTGATGGGGCCGAAAAACCGTTCGTAAAGAAAGTACCGAAAACTGATAAAACTGATCCTAAACGTTTGAAGAAAGATTTACCCAAGTTGGTAAAATCAATTACAAATGAAGACAGAGTAATATTGATTGGAACTTCAAGTTCTCCATGGGACGGAGATCAGAAGCTTTTGTATCAAACATATGACAAAGTCATATACATCCCTAGACCAGATTATGGTACTATGTCTCTTATATGGAGAGATTTATTGTACAGAGTAAGATCATGATAAGTTATCGATCAACTAATCAGCAGTTTCTTAACAAGCAACTATTAACTGACCATTTTTATTTTTCCCGTTTTCCTCTCTTTCCACGCGTTCATAGTATTCTGGAATCAATCGACAGTTCGATATATCTGCTATGAATAAAGTATGTGACGGCTTCACTGTTGGAACTGTGTTAGCCTCAATTAATGAGGTATTGTAGAGCACATCCGATATGGTCATTTACATTTTTTTTTTTTATTTTAAACTTAAGGTTCTCCAGTTTCCTTCTGTCTATGTTAACAAATATTAAAACATAGGTGATGACCACGAAGCGTATGGTGCAATTGAGGATGCATCCTTTAACACATGGTGAATTAGTAAATGCGTTAAGTTCAAAGGATCCCGTGTATCGCGAAGAGGATGATGCATTTTTAGGTATGTTAATGTCCCAATGCATAATATTATCATATTGACGTCAGTGCGCATTCTGTATAATGTCTCCGTTTTACGTTGCAGCCTGGTTCTCAAAGACACCTACGTGTCGTAAAAAGCAGCGAGTACTTGAATTGGAACTTCAAAAATTAGAAGAGGCAAATGAAACACAAAAGAGGAAGGGGAAAAAGTAGAGTATTATAACAAGGTCAATTCTACTATACGATAATTCTATCATTATCAATAATACGTATTCCTCCCTTACATATTTAGTTTATGTTTATATTTTCATACATATATGTGCATTATGTATTCACTTGTATTCGATTCTTTATAGGTTCATGTAAGGTTTTAAACAGCAGTAATTTTATTTGGAAACACGAAAACAAGTAGTTACAAATAAATACAAATAAAAAAAGATTGATAATCACCTTCATATTAGTAACGTGAATGTCGCACGTCAGACAAAATTTTAGTGTGAAAGAATAATCTCTGTGCTAATGTCTTTTTCGTAACACAGTTTGATATGTAAATTACTAGTCAGTAGTTGTGTGTATGCTTGTACCATTACGCATATAAATTTTTGTAAAGTCGCATTATAAATAACAAGCTAAAGCGATTGGCGTAAGTAAATGTAAACATAGTATGACCACCATTTGTTCAAGTTCAAAGTTCCGTGAATTGGAAAAGTTAAGTTTTTTCTGAACAGAAAAAATGTGCATCCAGATTATGCGCATAAAACCGGAGAAAGATAATTGTGTAACTTTAATTATCTACATTCCTAAAAACAGGAAGTATCAGCAATATTATTAAAAAACTTTTTCTTATAAATTCCGATACATTTTTTATACGAAGATAATGGACGAGACACAATAGACTAGATCATGAAAAACCAGCATAAGAAGCACATGTATCGTAAAAATGCATCAATTAACCGTATTACTCTCAGCAATAGTCAGCAGAATTTTTGATAATACGACACTGATAACACATCGAACTCGTAAGTCAATCGATTTCGTAAAAATTTTGTTGTTTCTCCATTCTTATACAATAATATATAGCTAATTTAATTTTGCATAACAGGTTATCAAGTGTAAAGGAACATTTCATTTCGAAAGAAAATGAGTGATAAGAGTACCTCTTTAGTAACATAAATATCAGTTATGGTTACTCCAGCTCTAATTCGGATCATCGTCGTTCATAAAGCTCTCTTCGAGAGAGATAAGCAGGATGCTTCGGTTGGCTTTGGGTGTGACACAAAAGTCTTGTTAAGTCTAAACTTACACAGGTTATACATTTCTTTCTTTAGTTCATGTGAACCTGACTACACGTGGTGACCGGATGAGTAGAATAGGGACAGCAAACAAATTCTTAAGATATTATCGGGCAAAGTAAAGATATACATTTTTCACGTATGAACAAAAATATATTATCATGCGATCACTGTAAAATATGTTATAACCATAGATTGCACGTTATACAGATTTCTTCTAATTAAAGAAATTCTGTTATTTATCTACATAATTGAAAAAATAAATTAATTATGTTCCGCTAATTAGCGCATTTTGTTCGTATAGACAATACACCATTATAAATAATATGTTTAAAATAAACTAAGATATCTTTAAAACGATATTTCAATTCATTTACCGCAGACGTTAAATACGACCTATGGACTATTGTAAGAATAAGTTGCATCAGAAAAATAAAATAATATTGCAGTAACAAGATACTGTAATGGACCGATAATTACGAATACCATTAGACATGTACCACTATGTCGAAATAATCGGAAATTTCATTAAAATATATTTACCAAAAAGATCAAAATTATTTTGAAGTTTAAAATGAATACTCTATTTAAAACATATCCTCCAACGTAGTTAATTATAATTAATAAAGCGTATTGATCTTTGTACAAACAATGAAATGTATAAAATCGATCTAATAAGGATCGTCGCTGTGTTACACGTCATTATACGTTGGCGCTGCGTTCCACTCATCCACGTTAGACTATACCGTTATTCGCATGTATGTGGTTTCGCATTTAGAGGTACGATTTGGCATGACCGGATTATTAAAAATGGACCTCGTTCAATCGAAATTTACAAAAATTTTAATACTCAGTTCCGTACGTTACACTCAGCCTCGATCACCGTTTGCAATCTCACAATCCTTTAGAAAACTGGGTATTATGTTACCGCACAGGGGTATCGATTCCTCGAATGGATTTGTTACTATAGCGTCCAAGAGCTGTAGGGTGGTCTGTTATCAGAACCGATAACATTGCCACTATGCAAAAAAAAAAGATAATTATTAACATGTGACAGCTGCATGTACAAGAGTCGATCTGTACGTACTTGTAATCCCGCGCGAATTGTCATGCAAGCAAAAAACAGTATGTACGATTTAGTAGGAAAACGGAATATTCGTGACAGAGCCGACAACGTTGGTCCATTGCGCATGCGCGACGAAAACTCAAGCTCCTATTGGACGACACCACATGGTCTGATGTCAGACCACAGGGTCTGTCCAATTCAATAATAACGAGATGCTCACGAGCTAGACGCTAGCCAGTTCCCTACGACGTGCCCGTGACACTTGTGCGGGTTACCGACGTTAAGAAATTGCACGTCGCCGCTAAAGTCACTGAACAGAAGGATTATCCTTCCGCTTCTTTTATTAATATCATATATTACCCTATCACCTTCTTCACGACGATTACGCGGCAGTTTAACAAGAGCCGCTATACACTCACCACGCCAAATCGAATTGAACTGTGTACAATCATTTGATGAGATAAAACGCGGGTGAAAAAGGGAGAGTGCAGTTTTCAACGTTTCTCAGGATTGTATCCACGAGTGAGGTGAGTTATATAGGTCTATTTATTCTTGTGTCATTAAAGTATTTTCTGTTTTATGCTGTGATATTGAATATCGGTTTTCACGAGGTACATTCACGTTGTTACTAATGGCTAGAAATTTCGTGAATATTTATTATTTATGATTTGAAATGATACAGAGATGCATTTATTCTGTAAACGTTGAGTGTACATATTTGTTCCAATGCGAAAATTTTACCAGAAATTTAATACCTACCGACGAAATTTGCGATTCACATCGTGCATGTGTTCGATCAACCGTTATCCTAGCGCGTAGGGTGTAGTTACAGCAAACAGAAAGGACATAACTTGTTCGGTTTGTGAGTTAGCACGAATGGCGTATTTGTATACAAGCTGTGCCCATAATGGAATAAGTACATGAACTATCACTGTCTGGTAAATATATAAAAACAGGTGGTTCGAATTTGTCGGACATTTCGCCACATTAAACCGTTCAAGTTTGCATAAACGACAAACGGATTTGCTTTAAATAGCATTTAACGTTTTTATGACCAATTCTTTTAACATTCGGTTAAAATTCTTTCAATATTTAATACTAACTTTGCAAAGTCAATCGAACGGAATTCAGTATTTGTATTTCATACGTTAAATCTCAGGCAACGTACACCGTAAATATGATGCCATTTATCGCGGTCGAGTTGTTCCGTGGGAAACTATTTCCTGTGTAAAGCCAATATTAGTTCTGCGTGTTCCTAGTACTTCGGTTTCGATAAAAAAAAAAATCTATAAATTACAATTGTCACGCATCACTCTTTCTACGTACCCTAATCTATGATAAACTTTGAATTTTAATCTTAACATCATGCCATTACTACGTACAAATAATATTTGTTATACATATAGCGGGTAACATTACATTTACATATCCATCGTAGGAATAAACAAATTTTATGTATCTAACAACAATACAAACCCTATTTTCTGGTGTTTTTTTTTGTGAGTATTCCGATAACCGATACGTATTATTGAAATCTATTAACGTCCAAGTTTATAAGGAAATTTTCACGTGTCTGAACGTGCAAATGTTTGTTTTACCGCTATATACTTTTGTGCGATACTTTACATATCCATTATGCATACAATTTTAAGTAACATGCTTGTGAAATGGAATATATCGTCGCTCGCATGTCCCCAGCGCGAGCCATGCGTGTCGCGTCTAACCTCGTACCACCCTCGGTCGGACTCGCACAGTCTTTATACTACTGCATCATATGTAGAGGAATATTTTCGCCACTCGGTGTATGTTATATGTGGTTTATTTACGCTGCGTCGCAAGAAACGTGACTACCACGAATTATCGATTGGCTGCGCACATTTAATACACCTCTAACGCAGAATTATCCAATATTTTAATAGTTAAATCCCGTTATCACAATGGAGGTATAGATTATAGGTATCTTATTTTTGTTACATATTATTATTTCTATGCATCTAATTAAATTATTAATAATTTTTAGCCGGTATTTAATCTTTACAATGTGAAAATACGTAAAGATTGCCAGCGGAATTTTATTAACAATTTTTAGGGTGCTATAAAGTTTGTATTATGTGTTATTAAATGGAATACAGTTTTATCATTTTCCAATATATTTATCAAGTATGTATACATATATATAGTTAGCTATATGGCATATAAGGTGCGTTAGATAACGTTAATCGTCGATGTGTAAGAGACCTGCAACGTCGAATGAAAAATGCAGGGTCACTCCTTAAATACGTCTGTCCATATAGTTTTGTAACAGGGTTTTCGCACGGGGTTCAACATTTTTGGTATTGATCTCATGAATCGCATTCATTCTGAATATTGGCTGCCGTTTTTATGTTCCGGGAAATTAATTTCGGTTATGTCTCTGAAATATGTAAGTAAACCTGGTACTTTTCCTTATTTACGCTGCACGGTTATTGGCGATTTTCTAAATCTCTTCAGAAAGGTAGAGGAAAAAGATCAATTGTATAACTTGTTCATCGATGACGTTAAGAATACATTATAGGGTGTCCTAAAACGATAAGCACAAGTTCATTCTTCAGTTTACTTCAATTATATTTCACAGCGAACGGATTATTATTTTTCGAATTCCTGTTGTTTCCTCAGTACAGTTTAGATTTTCAATTAAAAAAATGCGATGATGATTTGATTAGTTTTATTTGAGACGAGATTATCAGAAAAGAAGAACTGCTTTCTTTTATACATACAAACTTCGTTAGTTCTTCTTTGAAAGTCAAGTATATTCAGTATGTATTATAGAGTAATTAAAATATTTATCAGACTTTTATTGTAGATAATAAAAACACTTGTAAAGAACAAATCTTTAACTTGGCTTAAGGAACTTAATCATTTTTCTGGACAATGAACATTGTGTTATTTTTGTACCATAAATAAGACAATTAAGTATACTTAATTTCCCCATTTTCCCTGTCTTATCTAAATTTGAACGATCAGGGACATCAGCTGCATTTTAGTACTACTTACGCTTCCAATTTAGTTTATCTAATTAGATACTTCTTGTTTTTATCTAAGTATGTGAGTTAAACACTCCTGAAGGCGAAATAATGATAACACAACCCATTAGGACAAATTACACGAAATATCGTTTTAAAGTAATTCAATGTAATACTTTAGTAATAATTGGAATAAGGAGAAGTTTGTCCGCTAATTAAGTTTATTAAATATTAAATATAATAAATTATTACAGTTATTAATTGCATACATTTCACTGCGTCGGTTACAATCGTCTATTTTATCGATAGATGTGTCAAACTGTTAACATCAAAGATACGATATTTTCCGAGTAAGAGAAAATTGTTTGCTTATTTGATTATAAAATCTATGTGATTTTACGTTCTACATTCTTTGTTTCCTTACGTAATAGATAGTCGCACTTCTCGTATGTGTCATCCGAGTATTGTGCTTAGTGTGAAATAATATCGAGCGGGATATCAGAATATTACATAAAGTAATGCAGCAAATATTAAATCATGTATACATCTTCAAATCTATGATAACATGTCTTTACTGAACTGATGTATCTATTTGAAGAAAGGAGAGCAATTAATCATACGTAATTAATCGAGCGTATGAAATAATTATAATTCTTGACATGTATAACACGAAAAGAGCGACCTTTGCTTCGGTACGTTCGACGTTCACAATACAAAGGTTAAATGCGTAGGCTACGAATTAAGGATATTATAAATTCCAATGTGTTAAATATTTTCTTAATGATGGTAATGTCAATTGAACAAGATTAAACTTAACGAATTATTCACGGATTTGTAAATAAGAAGCGCTGATAATTAATGACTGAATAAGTAATTGGTACGATGTTTGTGTAACAAGTATTTAAGTGGCCAAATGATCTACATGCTTTGCATCAACCATTATCAGCTATAATCACCTGGTTTCACATTATGCAATATAAGTCTGTAAAATCCCACCATTGCATTTTAATCTAATAATATGTAAAGATGTAGATTTTATATATTAGATAAAATGGAAATATATATTCAACTATGTGATAAAAGCTAATAGTTAGCTGACATCGAGAATAATATATTTATAGCATTTCGCTTGAATGAAACAATTGGTGTTAAAATTAACACCCATTAAATTAATGAATATAATAACACCTTGTCTTATACTTGCCGTCTTTTTCATTTATTGTTCCTTTAATAATATAGACATTTATTCGAAGCGAAAATTTATTCATATCTTCAATAATCTATATTGTAGTATTTCACCAGGATAAAGGATACGTAACAGTATTTGCTTGACGAATTAAGTATCATCCGCGATAAACTTTCGCGTATCCTCAAGGCTAGTATTATTTACCTCGGTACCACAGTCGCTAGCATGTAATTCGTAGAATAATTATTTCTTGACATTGGAAGTTGTCTTCTAAGGCTAGCGCTTGCCATGCAAAATATTTTTGAGTAGCAATGGCCGTTACGTTAGGAAAACGAAACGGTAATAGCAGTAGAATACATTATTAAGTCTGATGATCGCCGATATGTATAAGTATTTTTCGATTTCGATTTCGATGCATTGGTAACAATGAAGAAAACGCTACCGAAATGAACAGAGGTTAGCACTACTTAATGAAATTCTCACGTGACGTCTATCACGAAGTTTGTTTACCTAATCGTGTGTAAAGTGTATTACATATTTCATGCAGTTTTCACTACACGAGCGAACGACAACTATCAAGAAATACGAGCACAAAGTATTCGATTACAGCTAGTCATTAACGTATTACTCGAATGATACGGTGAATATTATTTTAGTTGAAATCTCTGCGTATACCACGGTTGCCACGAAATGTTACATCAGTACTTCTCAATTTACACAAACATATTGTTTGTGATGTTCAACTTTACAGCTTTCGCATGTCGTAAAGATGAAAGAAAAAGAAAAAAACGTCTTTAAGCCACGTCAATTTATGAACATACGCTTGATGGTTCATTGTTTAAACAAATGTTGTAATAACTGCGTAGACATTTTTTGAATTGAATGTATCGTCTTTAAACTGTTAAGAAAAAAATCATACTTAATGTGATTTCCGAGTACGATAATGTATGCAAGCTCGTGGACTTCCGTGATGCAATCGTAAATATTTTTTCTTACCTTCATCGGTCTCACCCCGATCGCGCTGGTTTTGATTCAATCGGAACGTCGGATAGGTCGATATCGACAGATCATACGATTTATCAGTAATCTATGTCAATAAATGTTAATCATGAGGTCACTGTTACGATTTTTTTATCGTACATTAACGTAATGTTCCATTCGAGGTCGGAGCTGCAAGCACGTTTTGACCGTAATGATATTGCGATGAACGAATTTAGTAATAGCGTGGACGCATGAAACAAAGGAATAATATTCGTATCGGATATTCAACTTCCTTAAGCAAATTCGAAGTTCATGGAGCACGCCGATTGACTTTCCGGATTATACTTTTAAATTTTAATCACCAATGATGCATCGCCAATGACGATTTCTGTCAAATGGTATGCAATTACATACATCGGATTATCTGTCAATGAATGTAAATTTGTTGTCACGTATGTATTACTTAAATTAATAAATCTTCTGAATCGCGTTTAAAATGTTAATGTATTATGTGAAAATGGAATGATATAATATGTTGGACATGCATATGTATTCAGATCTATTAGAAATGGAACATGTGCGAGCAAAATTAAAAAAGTCTTTTGGATGTTCTAGAATGGGGTTCGATTTATATTTCTCGCCGAAGAAAACGAAACAGATTCAGAGCAAAAAGACTCATTGTGAAAGAACTCACTAACCTGACAATTTCTTATTTTTACACGAATTCATCAACTGTACCTTTGTTACTCATAGTGACACTAATTACATATATATACTTACATGTTTTGTAGATTCAACACGCGGTGAAATTTCCACTATCCGGCAATTTTATAAGTTTCCTTGTCATTCGCCGTACTTCAAATCTTTAGACATTTTATCTTTCATAATGTTCATTATGTAAACTTTATATGCAAAACATGATTGATACCTCCCCGAAAAATTGTAGGAGACATCAAGTATTCTAATTTGCGTAAATACAAAATAAATTCGTCTCGCATATTCATGAATTTGTAAGAAACATTGAAAAAAACATTTATGTAATACAAAATAAACATTCTTGTATCTAATAATAATTGAAATTCGAGGTGAACGTGTTATTCGGCATTTTTGTAAAATTTAAGTTGTGACATCCAATACTGTTATGACTAAAAAAAAACTAGTTTCACCTGTATTCTCTTATAGAACATAAAAATACATGTAGGGGAAATGAACGGCGCGTGCAACATAGGCAGGCGGAATAAATGTTCATTTTCTTAAGCTCTCAATTATTATAATTGGAATAGTTACGTTAAATAATCGTTTTTTGTCAAGCTCTTGTTCGTTCCACCAAGAAATGAGTGCGCATATCGGTGCAAACAATCATGTCAAAATTGATTTATCTTCAAGTGAATCCAATTGAGATTACTCAATTAAGCATACACCGAGTGCAGATACATAGTTACTGCGGTGATTTAATACAATTACCAGACCGTCGTTGGTAGTATAACAATAAAATTCTCGTGTATAACGTGATTAAAGAAATTACGTATTTGCATATTATACAAAACTAATAAATTGTGAAATACATACGTGAAACCTACGATCGGAATTAGTTATTCCTCAACCAAGTTGTGCTACACCCGTGAATTGTTTCAATTATTGTTGTGGTTGAAAGTAAATGTGAAGCTAATATAAAAAATACGTTCTCTTTATGTTTTCAGCCTATTGTCCACTAGGCTTTCGCGTCTGATAAGTTCTGTCAGAGAGGTCGGTCAAGAGTTTGAAAAAGTGATCGACTTAGAACGTATATAAAAATGCCTGCCCAATTCGACAGCGTTAACAGCCCAATCGTACGAGAACCTGCCACTATCAACGGTTCTCCTTACACACTCGACGATGACATTGTTATTACCGGTATCTCAGGTAATTATCGATTTCCGTATTGTATTCTTATCAGTATGACTTATTTTAATATCTGTAACCAATATATTTTCAGGTCGTTTCCCTGAGTCAAATAATATCGAGGAATTTAAAAAGAATTTAATGGAGGGTGTAGATATGGTTACGGATGATGAACGTCGTTGGACTTCCGGTCTTTACGGTTTACCGAAGCGGTCTGGCAAATTAAAAGATCTAAAATCATTCGATGCCACCTTTTTCGGCGTGCATGCCAAACAAGCTCGTGTGATGGATCCACAACTTCGAATATTACTGGAAGTAACTCACGAAGCCATAGTAGACGCTGGTTTTAATCCAGCTGACATAAGGGGATCTAAAACTGGCGTATATATCGGCGTTTCGTCTTCAGAATCTGATGAATTTTGGACGAAAGATCCAGATCAAGTTAATGGTTGGTAAACAATTTCCTCGTGGTTAAAACATTATCAGCGAGTCGTATAAATATTCAGACACCATGGTACTTGTGCAATCATTCCTTGACATGTCAATTATTGTAATAACGTTGCGAAGAAATCACTTTTTGCGAATTCGTTCACTTCGTAATGGATGAATTTGCAGAAAAATTATTCCAAGGATACCATAGGTTTGAATATTTATGAAATATTACATTTTAATGTACATATAATGTATATACTTTTAGGTTACGGATTAACTGGATGTTGTCGAGCTATGTTTCCAAACCGAATTTCCTACACATTCGATTTCAACGGTCCAAGTTACGCAGTGGACACAGCGTGTTCCTCGTCTCTTTATGCGATGCATCAAGCAATTGCTGCAATACGCAGGGGAGAATGCGACGCAGCTATCGTCGGTGGTGCTAATCTACTCTTGAAGCCTACCAGTTCTCTTCAATTTCACAGATTAAACATGTTAGCCCAGGACGGTTGCTGTAGAGCATTCGATGCCGATGGAAAGGGTTATGTCAGATCAGAGGCAGTATCCGTAATTTTCTTACAAAAATCGAAAAATGCGCGCAGAGTTTACGCCACTGTTTTACACTCGAAAACTAACACCGATGGCAATAAAATTCAAGGGATCACGTTTCCCAGTGGTGACATGCAAAATAAGCTAATGCGTGAAATGTACATGGAATCGGGTATAAATCCAGCGGATGTAACTTACGTTGAGGCACACGGTACTGGTACCAAGGTCGGTGATCCGCAAGAAATTAACTCAATCGCCAAGATATTCTGCAAAGATAGAAAAACACCGCTTCTTCTTGGTTCTGTTAAATCCAACATGGGACATTCAGAACCGGCGAGTGGATTATGCTCTATTGTAAAGCTACTTATCGCTATGGAGTCCGGCTTCATTCCGGGGAATTTACATTTTCAAAATCCAAATCAAGATATACCGTCACTACATGACGGTAGCATAAAAGTTGTAGACAAAACTATGCCGTGGAAAGGCGGTATCGTAGCTGTTAATTCATTCGGCTTTGGTGGAGCGAACGCGCATATTATTCTTCGCAGTAATCCGAAACCGAAATTATCACCGGTTTTAGATAATGAAGTGCCCAAGATTATTGCTGTTTCAGGACGTACTGAAGACGGCGTTAATGTACTACTAAACAAAGCCAAAGAATGTGAAAATGATGATGAATTCTTTTCACTGATGCATGATATACACTTAAATAATATACCAGGTCATCGGTACCGAGGATATTACGTATTAGGAAGGACAAATATTCAAGAAGTCGAAGAGTACAATGCAGACAAACGTCCCATTTGGTATGTGTTCTCTGGAATGGGAACTCAATGGGCAGGAATGGGTCGACAACTATTTTCCATTGAAACTTTCCAACGAACTATACGACGTTGCGCCGATGCGTTGAACCCTGTCGGTATCGATTTAATAAATCTTATTATGAATGGAACTGCTGAAACATACGAAAATGTGATGCATTGTTTCATAGCAATCGCAGCCATTCAAGTTGGTTTCGTTGATGTATTATCGCTTCTTGGTATAGAGCCCGATGGTATTATTGGGCATTCTGTCGGAGAATTAGGTTGTGCTTATGCCGATGGTACCTTCACGCCAGAACAAACTGTTCTAGCTGCTTACTGGAGAGGCAAGTCGATTTTGGAATCGAAATTGAAACGTGGAAGTATGGCCGCTATAGGCATGAGTTGGGAGGAAGCTATAAAGCGATGCCCTTCCGATATCTTTCCTGCTTGTAATAACGCAGCTGATTCTGTGTCTATTTCCGGTCCACCCGACTCGATGGACAAATTTGTAGAGGAGCTTAAAGCAGAAGGTATTTTCGCAAAAGTGGTGAATAGCTCTGGCGTTGCATTCCACAGCAAGTACATGGCCTCGGCGGGTCCAAGATTGCGTACCGTACTTGAAAAAATCATACCGAACCCGAAACAACGATCATCCAAATGGATTTCTACCTCGATACCCGAATCGGCTTGGAACACACCATTGGCGCAACTCAGCTCTGCCGCATATCATGTAAACAATTTGTTGTCGCCAGTACTGTTTCAAGAAGCACTCACTCGTATTCCCAACAATGCAATTGTAATTGAGATTGCCCCGCATTGTTTATTACAAGCTATTTTACGCAGATCATTGCCACCAACTATTACTAATGTCAGTTTGCATAAGAAAGATCACGCAGACAATTTAGGATACTTCCTATCTAATATGGGAAAATTGTACATAGCTGGAGCTCAACCTAAATTTGCCAAATTATATGCCCCTGTAAATTATCCTGTGGGTCGTGGCACTCCAATGATAAACTCTCTTGTTAAATGGGACTATTCTACCGAGTGGAGTGTGGCTAACTTTTGTGCAGCAGATAGTTCTCGAGAGTCCGTTGTCGAAGTTGATCTATCGAAAGACATAGATGCTTACTTGGCTGGGCATACAATCGACGGTAGAATCCTCTTCCCAGCTACTGGTTATCTAGTAATTGTATGGAAAGTCTTTGCGAAGATACATTCAACCGATTACGAAAAATTACCGGTAATTTTTGAGAACGTGCAATTCCAACGAGCCACTATCATGCCGAAGGAAGGGACGGTGAAATTTTTGATCAACATATTTATGGGAACTGGCGAATTTGAAATCTGCGAAAACGGTTCGCTCGCTGTGAAAGGAAAAATATCTGTACCGGAAAATACCGAGAAGATGTTGTTAAATTTGCCTACCCAAGTTGTTCAACCAGAATCTGATTTGTTGGAGTTGAATAAAAATGATATCTATAAGGAACTGAGATTACGAGGATATGACTATAGTGGAGTATTCCAAGGAATTAAGTCCAGCGATAATCACGGTGTTTCCGGTAAACTTCAGTGGACTAACTGGATTGCATTCATGGACACCATGCTTCAATTTGCAATACTTGGAAAGGATAGCCGAGCGTTGTATATACCAACACGATTACAATATGCTGCTATAAATCCCACTGTTCACATGCAGCTGCTTAGCAATTTATCGGAAGATGATGGTCTTTCAGTCAATTCGTACAAAAATATCGATATCATTAAATCAGGCGGTATTGAAATAAGGAAACTGAAAGCTTCTTTGGCTCCAAGGAGGCAACAGAATCAACCTGCTCCAAAGCTCGACAAATATACGTTTGTACCTTACGAGAATCCACAGGCGATCGTAGAAGATCCAGACAAATGCAAATTATATGCGCTTTCCGTTTTATTACAAGTTGCATGTGAGAATCTGAGAGGATTAAAGGTCAAAGCAGTCGAAGTAGCCGGAGAACGGTCCGCAGATGCTCTTCTCGCTTCCACTGTGTTGGATATTCTTCATCTTGAACCCTTAGTTACGGTAAGTGTCATTTTTTTCTAAAAAAACATTTGATAATAATGATTGTAGTAGAAATTTCGTATTTATTTACTAGTAATAAAAATTGTACATTTTTATAGGTCGATATGCAAGTAGCTACTACTACTCCCGATATCTATGCCGGCAGTCTAGAGCCGATACAAGTTCAAGCTGTAAAGCGTGATGTAACAAATACACCCGCTGGTCAAGAATTACATCTTGTGATCGCAGCTGATGTGTTTACCAATAAATCATCGAGTATATTGCAAAATTTGGCGCTTGGATTACAACCCGGAGGATTTGCGATCTTGGAAGAGACTGATCAGATCGACCTTGACATGTTAAATGACTCAGATCTGGTATATGTGGGAAAACAAGTTGCGCCCGGAAAAACTTACATACTTTTGAAAAAGAAAGTAAAGAAATCAGGACCAATTATTATACAAATTACGGAAAAAAATTTCTCCTGGCTCGAGGGTGTCAAAGCAGCTCTGAAAAACAGCGTGTCAGAGAAACAAGAAGTTCTTCTTGTAAGTCAGGGCGAAGAACTGCTCGGTAAGTTTCACGTTTGATTATACTTACTCGGCCTTTCTGAATATCTGGATAATATTTTTCTTTACGGAAACATTTGTTTAGGCATGGTCGGCTTTATGCTCTGTCTCCGACTTGAAGAGGGTGGATCAAACGCACGTTATGTATTCATTCAAGACAAAAATGCGCCCAAGTTCAGTTTAAATAATGAGTTTTACTCTGATCAATTGAATAAACAATTAATGGCAAATATTCTGAAAAATGGACATTGGGGCAGTTACCGTCACTTACGATTAGATCAACAAGACGGAGCATCGTCTCTTCATGTCGAGCACGCATACATTAACGCACTATACAGGGGCGATTTAAGTAGCTTGCGATGGATCGAAAGCCCATTGAGCTATCATCAATCAGAAAAGTCTAAGAACTCTGAATTGTATAGTGTATACTACGCGCCATTAAACTTTAGGTAAAATCCAATGACATTACAAAATTTCGAACTATTTCGATGCCATTGTACATTCAAAATACTAATTGTTGTATGTATTTATTATAAATAGGGATGTTATGTTGGCAACTGGAAAACTACCACCAGATGCTCTTCCTGGAAATTTGGCTAATCAGGATTGTATACTGGGCCTTGAATTTGCGGGTCGCGATACGAAAGGCCGACGAGTTATGGCAATGGTACCAGCACGTGGGTTATCAACTACCGTTCTAGCTGATCCAGGATTCTCGTGGGAAGTACCCGATAAGTGGACTCTGGAGGAAGCATCAACAATTCCAGTCGCTTATGCAACTAGTTACTATGCTCTTTGCGTCCGAGGTGGTTTAAGACCAGGAGACACAGTTCTGATTCATGCCGGCACTGGCGGTGTTGGACAAGCAAGTATTTCTATAGCTTTACACGCTGGATGTAAAGTGTTCACCACTGTAGGAACGCCAGAGAAGCGAGAGTTCCTGAAGAAGAAGTTTCCTCAGTTGACCGATAGGAATATTGGGAACTCTCGAGACACCAGTTTCGAACAATTGGTTCTCACAGAAACTAATGGTCGCGGCGTGGATATAGTGCTCAATTCATTAGCCGAAGAAAAATTACAAGCTAGCATAAGGTGTCTTGCTGAAGGTGGTCGATTCCTTGAGATCGGAAAGTTTGATCTTTCGAATGACGCACCGTTGGGAATGTCGATGTTCTTGAAGAATACATCCTTCCACGGTATTCTTTTGGATGCCATTTGTGAAGTAAACGGTCCCGAGAGAAAAGAAGTAGTTAGACTTGTCGAGGAAGGTATAAAGAACGGTGCAGTTCGGCCTCTTCCTGCGACTGTCTTCTCCGAACAACAAATTGAACAAGCCTTTAGATACATGGCTACAGGAAAACATATTGGCAAAGTAGTACTAAAAATCCGAGAGGAAGAAGAGCAAAAAGTGATTCAAGCATCACCGAAAATAGTTGCAGCAAACCCACGCACATACATGAATCCAGAAAAATCGTACATATTAGTTGGTGGACTTGGTGGATTTGGTTTAGAACTTGCGAATTGGATGATCACTCGCGGCGCGCAGTTTTTAGTGCTTACATCACGATCGGGAGTACGCACTGGTTTTCAAGCATTGTGTATCCGTCGTTGGCGTGAAATGGGCGTGAACATTACAATTTCAACGAGAGATTCAACAACATTATCTGGAGCCGAACAGCTTATTAAGGAAACTAATAAAATCGCCCCCGTTGGCGGTATATTTAATCTGGCAGTTGTGCTACGGGATGGTTTGATTGAAAATCTTCAAGAAAGCGATTTCGTAACATCAACCTTACCTAAGGTCAACGCGACTAAGAATCTAGATGCAGTGTCTAGAAAATTCTGTCCTGCATTGGATTATTTTGTTGTTTTTTCATCTGTATCGTGTGGAAAGGGTAACCTAGGTCAAACAAATTATGGTCTTGCAAACTCTGCTATGGAAAGAATAGTGGAACAAAGACAAGCTAATGGTTTACCTGGTCTTGCTATACAATGGGGAGCTATTGGAGACGTTGGTTTAATTTTAGGTAAAATATATTTTATAATTTGAAATTTATACTGTTCACAACTTATACATTTATATAAATATATATTACTGTTATACTCCGATTTTGATTTCAGACGGACTCGGTGATAATGACACAGAAGTAGGCGGTACTTTGCCGCAACGTATGTCTAGTTGTCTCACAGTAATGGATATATTCCTTCAACAGCCGCATCCAGTTTTGTCTTCCATCGTTTTAGCAGAGAAGTCTAAATCCTCAGCAGGTGGAAATAAAATCGACCTTGTACTCGCGGTTGCTAACATATTGGGTATCAAGAAATTGGAAACTATCAATCGTAGTATTAGTTTAGCTGATCTTGGAATGGACTCCTTAATGGGAACTGAAATCAAACAAACCCTGGAAAGAAATTACGACCTAATATTGTCGGCACAAGAAATTCGTGTTCTGACTTTCGAAAAATTAAATGAATTCAGTATTAACTCTTCTGAAGGAAAGAAAGAAACGTCTGATGATTCATACAAAATTACAAAAGAATTCCTATTCCAATGTCACGGTACAGAAATTGTACCTAAAGAATCTCTAGTGAAACTAGAAAGTAAAAAATCAAACGGACCACCATTATTCTTAGTACACGCTATAGAAGGAACAATATCCTCTCTTAAAACCTTGGCTAGTGAATTAGAAAGACCTGTTTGGGGCCTGCAATGTATCCCAGATGTACCATTGGGTTCGATATCAGATTTAGCAAGGTATTACGTGAAGGCAATAAAAAATGTTCAGAAAAAAGGACCGTATCACATAATGGGTTATTCCTTCGGAGCTTGCGTTGCATTTGAAATGGCTCTACAATTAGAAAACGAGGGAAATAAAGTGATTCTAACATTACTTGACGGCTCACCGGATTACGTACAATTACACACGACGGAGATTGGAAAACAAGCTAGTCAGAAGAGTAGTGACGCGGAATCAGATGCATGCAGAAAATGTTTGGCATATTTCGTTAGGCAGTTTAATTCAGACATCAATTTCGTCAAGGTAATTTACACATATGTAGATCTGCATCTATATTAATATTTCTGCAAGGCATACCATATACACACATTTCCTTTTCAGGCATATGACCTTCTGAAAACCACATCAACCGAAGAAGAAACATTAAACAAAATGGTAGAATTAATTGACAATAAACAATTCAAACCTGAAGACTTAAAGATTGCTGGTTTATTATTCTTCAAGAAGCTGCTGGCAGCTAAACTCTACAAACCGAGTAACAAATATAACGGTGACATTCTCCTTCTTAAAGCCAAAGACAACTTTGTTCATTTGGAAAAGGATTATGGTTTATCAAACGTAAGCCTCATCTTTTCAACATTTTATTTAATAGCATTTATTCGACTATATATTAAATAATACCTTGATTTTTTGTGCAGATTTGCAGTAAAGATGTGCAAATTAAAGAGTTGGTTGGAAATCATAGAAGCATTTTGGCAGGTGACAGTGCGAAGGACATTGCAAATATGTTACGATTGTAAAAATGCCCCGTTGGGCCTAAAAATGTAACAAAATTATCGAGCAACAATTTTCTGCGATACGTATACCAATATCTAGTATATACATATACAGCGTTACATGTCAACGCCCTGTAAGATATCACCTTATATCAACGTCAGCAGAAATTAACATCTAGTGCGATTTCCAACATAGTTTTTTAAAAGTTCCTTTTGTACAAATATTTCTTCCTTCAAGTGTTCTCATAAACTTCATTCATATCATTTGTTTCATTAACTTATATAACAAATTTACATTCCACAATAATGGTTATCTTGAGTTTAAAACATTCAATACGTGCCAAGATAACAGCACAGATTTAGTTTGTATTTGTTATTTGCTATTCATTTCAGGAGATACAAATGGTTATTAGTGTTATTATTTAACTGGAAGACTTAAGAGTAGATGTGCATAGTATGTTTCAAAGTAAAATATTTTAGAGTGCTATAAGCCTTTGCAATGGTTTCTAGTGGACAAGTTACCATTGTTTAGTCGTATAGCAATATATATTTATTTTGTTATTTTAATTTGTTATTTCTTATGTTTCTTCCATGGTTGAAGGTCATTTAAGGTTTACATTTGTTGAATCGCATCATTCTAGGAACATTTTTCAATTATAAATAAGATATGGCTATTGTATTATTACAAAGATTATGCACAGGAGACAGACGTGCAAAATTATTTTAGATCATTTAAGTAGATCTGTTCGTTATATATAAAAAACGAAATAATGTTTGAGAAATAATTAATCGTTTCTAAACTTGGTTTTATACCTTTTTTTATAATTGTATTTTTGAATAATAATAACAGAAAAAACATTCCTATGAGAAGTATCAGTATATATTCTATGTATACTTATACGCCTACACGGCATATTGCACATAACATACTTAATGCTTTCTCAAAAGCAAACATTTGTACTGTTTTCATTAGAAATGAAAAATAGGATTGTTATACATGAAAGGTGTACATGCTTATATTTATTATAATTACTACTGTACACAGTCGATAGTATGCACAGTGCTTGTTACAGTTTATATAATTTCTTGTATTACACAAATGAGCAAATAAAATATGCAAACCAATTGTACAGATATTTATTAGACCACAACTTCTTTAGTTAATTCAACACATTTATTACACAATACAATTATAACACTAACAAGTCTAAGAACTATAATTATTCTAATACTGAAGTTGAATACCAATAAACGTGAGGAAGTATTTTACTTTACAAAATGACCAACACTTTCATGTTCTGATTAGCCAACATTAATTAATTAATTAAAAGTCAATAATATCCTACGTATTAATGTTAAAGAAATGCATTTTTCATTCATAGAATGAAATTATTTTTTCTGCTTTGTGCGGCTATTGAAGCTTGGATCGGAAATAGCAGCATTTGGATCACATGTGAAAGACACGGTTAATGCATAACGAATTCCAGACTTCACTTTTTCAACTGCATGTAAATTTTCACTACCTGATGTAAACATAGATACTCTACCTGCAAAATATTAAAAAAAATCAGAGTATTTTTCATTTTTGCTGCACAGATTATAGTAATGTTCCTTATAATTGTGTTATTTACCTTTACGAGGTTCAATTGTTGTATTTACATTATCCTTATCAATAAAGTGAAACCGACCTCCCTCAAAATCTCTTCCAAAATCGTTTAAATAAAGCAATGAAGTGTAATGGAATGATTTGTATGTTTCCTGTAAGAAGTATTGTATTCACAATTTTTGTTAATAATGGTTTAATATTACAAGTTGAAATGGTCACCTTATCAACGTGAGGATGCCAGTATTCATCATGTATCGTTTTTGCAGAGGCATTAGTCATTTTTGAAAAAAAAGTAGGTTTTGTTAAAAAAATTTTATCCATGTTTACTCCAAAATGATGTGCCACAGCATGCTGTATTTTAGTTTTTACTACTCTGTAAATATAGAGAAGCATATCACAATGAAATTCAAAGTATGTTCTTTCGATATAGGACTAAAAAATATGTTCATGTACTTGTATATTGCAAAATCTGCACTGTTGAATATCTTTTTTGCTTCCATTAATGTGTAAATATCAATAAAGCCCTGGCCTTTACTCAGGGCACCAGAATGAAGATCGAGAATACTTGCACCACCATCAGAACCCCCTAAATTTAAACCATTCACTGCAATTTGTAATAAGATATCTGTTTCAGTCGCAGAGACTAATTTATCCGTAACCACCCTGCCACATTTTTCTGGCACACATTGAGGGTAGTGGCTAATCTCTGCTTTATAATCATCTGAGCATTCTACATGTTGAGTTCGACTCAAAAGAATTTCTTTCTGTTTTGCAAAATAAACTTCTTTACCATTCCTGCTATTATACCAAACTATGAAAAGTACTCCAATTATTAGAGCACATCGTGACCACACTCTTTGATGGGGAAATGTCACGTTAGGACCAAACTTTCTGTAAAATTCATAAGAACAAGATTTTCAAAACAATTGCATTATAATAAACAAATTGTAAATTAAACTAAAAACTTATATATAATAACAAACAAGTCCTAAAACTAATATACAATTGCCTACGTATATAAAGAAATAAACATAAGTATAGATAACTATACATATTTTACATAAATTGGTTCATAAAGTTAACCTATAAAATAAAACAACAATCTTAAATATTAATTTATAGTAAAAATTGTCGTAAAAAATATAATCACCTATAATTCGCAACATGATGCGATAAACGATATCAACATAGTTAAACCAAATGCTAAATTTAAATAATAAATCTATGTTACATACGGTTTCACGTTTTTATTTGAATTTTCCTTCGTATTCTCCTCGGATTTCTCTGCCTTCTGAACAGTCTTTTCTTTCTTCGCTTCCTTCGATTTCGTTTGTTTTACCTCCTGTGACATTTTCTACAGTACAGCTGTGTTATCACTCGTTCGGCGTTCATAAACGTCAGTTATCAGAACGAACACTTGTCAGTGGATGCACGTGGCATACGGATCGCACACTTCTCTGTGACTCCACGGTATACAGAACGAGACCGGTGCAATTGGGCCGGTATACATATTATGTATGCACAATTACTTGTTTCCTTAAGGGTAGAAAGAGCCGTAAGTGAGAAAATGAAATGGTACAAGATCAACATTGTTACGACTTCATTAGATATCCGGCTATTGAAAAAGTATCTATGAACAATAAAGTTCCAACAACATTTCTTTTAATAGAAATCAAAATACACACATATGCATTTTTTCCTGTACGCCTAATAGATACTACATATGTTAATAACTGCCCCTTTATTAATCAGCAGGAACATAGATAACAGCGGAAGCGTATGTATTTCTCGTATGAAATATTGACATATAGTTTCTATAAATATGCAAGGACAAGGGATGCGCTCTGTCCTCTACCTAACGCGTTATCAGAAAATATCATTGACGCATTTCGAGATGTTTCCGCTTTAAGTCGTATAAAATAATTCCGGAAAACAATTCCTCTACATTTCACCAGTCGGGTGTATTCAATTTGTTCCTTTGTTATTGACTAGAATGATACGCGTGTTGATTTTGTAAGTAGTAATATGCAAATGAGTCTTACTTTGATTTAAATATAATTCATATTATTTAACTAAGTTCCATCACAACGGTATTATAATCCTACTAAATGTGACGATTACCATTAACTTTATAATACATATTTAATAGAACGTCCCTTGGCGCTATTATCAGCGCCCTTTCCGTATCAGCCTTTGATGTAGCCGATTATCCGCACAGCTTGGCGAGTTTGTTCCGATTAAATAAACAAAATGCGATTGAAACGAAAAAGGAACGTGCATTATGCGAAAGTGACGAGTGTAAATTCATCGGTACGTGAGAATGACTATCAGAGTTGCGCTATGACATCTTAACGCAGACAATTTACACGTTACATGTATATTTAAATGAACAATTATGAACGAAATTTTTCTTTACAAAGCAAAAGTGTACAAGGAGAGTATGGATGACACTGTAGACCCGTGCGATGATTTTTATGAATATGCATGTGGAAACTGGGCAAAAAACAATCCTATACCCGAGGGTGAAGAACAGTGGAGTTTGTGGAAGATGGTAAAAAATAAAGTTTCCGACCAAGTTCAAGGTCTGTAATATCTTATCCAAAACAATCGTAACAGAACTTATTGTTTATGTAATTACATCAAATTATACATTACAATAACATCTGGGTATAGTAGGCATTAATTCTAATACAGATTAAACGTTTCGCATTTACAGAATTAATAAGCAAAGATCAAAAACCAGACGACATATTCGCTGTAAAAATGGCCAAGCAATGGTATAAAAGTTGTATGGATACAGGTGTGTTTTTAGTATTGTATTTATTAATAAATAATACGTAAAAATGAAGTCAGCTTCGTAATATTACCAATGCTTTACAGACCGAATGGATAAGACAGGTCTGGATTCGTTAATAAACAGTTTATGGCGACACGGGGGTTGGCCTTTAATAATGGAAGATGGTGAGTGGGATGATCGTGTCCACACATGGCAAAAGGTAGACGATCATTTTGCTCGTTTAACGGGGATAAACGCTCTTCATAGCTTACGTGTTCTATCGTATACCTGGGAGGACGAGAACGAAATAGCAATATTTGTAAGTTCGCAAGTCAGACGCAGCATCCCACAATTGTTAAAGTTTAGTCCTTATCTGTAACTGGTATCATTTCACGTTTCAGTTCTTACCTCCGGATGTACCAACCCACATTTATGCACATTGGCCAATTAATGTCAACGATGACAACAACGAGAACGAAGAAATTTCTGAAAATGAAGGTGACGAGGATATCGAACCTGATGAGGACGACGAGCAAGACGAACTTCAAGAAAATACGTCAATGAGAAGAAAATTGAAGACAAAGGTGACTCACACTAAAAAAGAGAAGAATCATAAGAGTAGAGCGAATAAACATGGCACGATGAACAAAAGAGTAGGAATATTGAAACGTAATTCTAAAGACTTTGAAATTAACACCGAGGGACCGACAGAGGGTGACAGTGCGGATGATGAAAACGACGGTGAAATCAATGATCGAAATGAGAATCCCGAAGAAGATAAAAATGAAGATGGCCACGACAATGAGGACATGGACGATGATAATAATCCTGTCGGAGAAAAGTATGAACGAGTATTCAAGGATGTTGTGAAATTTATTGCATTAGCACTTGCTAAAGCAAGAGGTGTAGAAATATCCGAAGAAAAGTTCAATAAAGATGTCGACAATTTATGGAAATTGCAAAAGAAATTGGTGGTGGTAATCACAGTTCTTTGAATATAGTCGCTTAAAGTAATATTCAACCATTTGGTTGAATATCTATTAAGAAACCCAATCCGTCCAAAGTGAAAATTTACATGCAACTATCGTTTGCTGCAGATAATACCGAGAGCAGAAGAAAACAATATGACACTCGGAGCTTTCCAAGAAGAATATGATTCATTGGAACCTACAAGTGGTAATGGCAAGGTAGGATATAATGGCAAGTGACGAAATAAAAAATAATAATAAAATACCTTACAGGTAAACTGGGTTAATAAAATACAAAAATTATTCGCCCAAGCGAATACGGAAGTTGATGACAGTTTAGAAGTATACGTGACTAACAACTATTTTAGCAAATTGAAATCTATACTTGCTAAAACATCGAGCGAAACTGTCGGTATGTTGAGTGTGTTTAGAATATCGGTTGTTTGGTCTTGGGTTGTAAAAATGTTCATGTTGCGTTTTTACAGTCAATTATGTGCATTGGAACTTTATCCTACATATGTTGAAAGCTACGTCTAAGGACTTGAGAAACCTGTATTATGGGGGGAAGGAACATAGCAGTAATTACAATAGCAGGTAATTTAGAATAATGTGGCTGCTGTACTCGAGTCAATAGCATTTCTACTCAAGGATATAAAATATAACTAATCGTTTTGACCGCGATAATTATAAATTTTAAAAAAGTTATTTACTACTGGTATCGATATTCTAATTGTTCACAGATCGAAAGAGTGCATTGGAGAAGCCGGAATTAGTAAGATTATAAGTTACGAATACGCAAGAATTTACTTCCCAGATAAAATTGCGCAAACGGTAAAAGCTTTATATTTTATTAATAATTCTATAATTTTAAACGAGTAAGATGTTTCACTGATTGTTATCAAGGTATGCAATTAGTTTGACCATTGCTTGTAGGCTAAGGATATGATTGACGATATTCAGAAGGAAGTTGAACATCAGATGAAAGCATCGACGTGGATGGACGATGACACAAAAGAATTTGTTTTGGATAAGTTAGTGCATATGAAGTCACTAGTTGGTTATCCAAACTGGTATAGAAACAATACAATTATAAAACACTATTTTCGAGGGGTAAATCAAAAGATAATAATTTGTTTTATTCCATATCCCAGTATTTCTATTTGTTTCCTACTGAATGTAGTAATTATTTGTAATTTTAAACAGCAAAGTAAAGTGTTGATTCTTCTATTACAGCTCACAGTAAGCCCGTCATATTACGAGAACATCCTAAGTTACATGAGATTTAAAAAGTGGAGGGAACTGCGCCAGCTGACCGAAACAAATGATAAACATTTGTAAATATTACGTGCATGCATATACATCTCTATAACATAAACAACTATTATATGACAGATTATTAGGTAAAATTGTTTTACAGGGACGATCTAAATCCCCTTATGTTGAATGCCTTCTACGATGCAGATGAAAATAACATAGGCACGTGCAACTTCATAAAAAATTATGCTATGTAAATGCAATATGGTACAGACTTGTTCACAAAATATATTCATACTGAAATCTTTTTTCTACAGCCATTACTGCGGCAGATTTTCAGCATCCGCTCTTCGCTTTCAATCGTCCGTGGTGAGTAAAGCATATTTGTTTAGATCACCTTGCATTTCGTCGAGTGTGAACAAAAATAATATTGAATAATACATTCACTGTTAGGTATATTAACTTCGCTATTATTGGGCTGATCATGGCTCATGAAGTAAACCATGGATTTGATAATAATGGTAAGTTATCGAAGATCGCAGCTCATCATTTGAATTAATATACATGAGAATAAATTTACGATTTCAGGTCGTCATTACGACATGACTGGTACACCGATGGATTGGTTGCCCGCGATGGCAAAAGCCTATGACAAAAGATCATACTGTTTCGTCGAACAATATAATAATTATAAACTTGGACAAGCGAAGAATATCACAATTGAGGTATATGTATATATATTTCCAAAATTTAGGAAAGATTTTAAATCTTTTGAAAATTACAGAAATGTCATTAAACTGATATAATAAATAACTCCTACATATTTATATCAACAGTATCAGGTTCGTCCTTTATGAATAGCAATCATTTTGTAGTGAATTAACATTCGCATTGCAGGATTATGGGAACCGAACGGCGGGTGAGAATATCGCTGATACAATGGGTTTACACACTGTGTTCAGAGCCTATCAACGAAGAGAAAGAGAATGCCAGAGACCCGATCCCGCATTACCAGGATTGGAGAACTTTACTAACGACCAACTGTTCTTCTTATCGGTGGGAAATGTAAGTGGATCTCTCAACATCCAAATTAGTAATTAATGATTTAACTTTTCATATTGATAATCGAAATTAAATGTGTAAATAATATTGAATCGAATTAATGATTTCACTACTATCTACAGATGTGGTGTCAAAACGCAAATGAAGCTGAACTTGTGAAAAGAGCAAAGTTCGACCCTCATAGCATACCCCGGTTACGAGTGATTGGTCCTCTGTCGAATTCTGAAGATTTTGCTAAAGCTTACAACTGTCCAGTTGGAAGCCCCATGAATCCCGAGAAGAAGTGCAATATATGGGTGTGAAAATATTACAGAAATGACGTGATATTGGTTTAGAAATGTTGTTCTAAAATTAAATGTAACTTATGATAATTTTGTCACGTGTTAAAAAGATATTCTAAATATCATGTTAAACAAACAAGTGATTGAAGTTTATGTAATACACATTAATAAATGTAAACAGGTATTCCCCCCCACATTTCTGTTGACCGACTCCAATCCCACGATGGTAATGCATACTTGGACAGAAAAGAGTGTGTTCTTTAGCGAAGAAGAGTTAATTTTATTTTATGATAATAACGAGATGGTCAGTGCAGACGTGTGTGCGTGACGTTCCATGCTTCGCCCGTGAAATCATCGTGTTCCGTTATCATAAATAATGGATATATGTATGTAAATCTAATACATATGTATATACATGGAAAATCTGTATCTGGAATTGCGCGCGGATAGAAGTTCAGGGCCAAATCACTGGCTAGATACATATAACACGTGAAAATCTTTGTATAATTTTCCATTTTAATTTCCCCTAATAACAAAAGAAATTAATACCCACGAGACACCGGGACAGGACGATCTCATTCCCATGTTCATTCTAATTTGCCTAATTGGTTATACATTCGACCTCCTTGACTTGTGAGCCGTCCTCGACTCACTGGATATCGACGTTCTTAACATGACCCCCGGCTAATTTTGCAAATTCATTACCCGATTTTTTTTCAAAAAAATGTACTCTACATACATATCCGATTTTCTGTACCTTTGCCATCAAAAACGTGTATTTTGTCTCGCTGAACACGAATTTGCTAGCGCAAGCTGATGACAATGGTATCAATTTTATCAATCTTGTTAAAAAAATGTCGTTTTATTCTAGGACATTTTCTTGAAAATAAAAGTTCAAAGAACACGTCTGAAATCTGAAATTTTTCAGTAATAGCACATTTAGAAGTCGAGAAAGTCGAATTTCCCGTAAATATGAATTTATTATGTTATATAAAATGTGTACTTTACTCAGGGCAAGATTGGGTTCCAAGGAAAACTGGATGTAAGTATTGTTAATAACAAATTCAGTTTAATTTTACAACGGCATTTTTATATGAGAACAATACATTGCATATAGTAATCAATATTTTAAATTGGACGTACAAGGAACCGCAAAAACGCCTTCGCTCCTACTGCGGTATGCATGGGTAGCCAGATCTAATGTACTACTTGACCAGAGTTACCTAACCCGACTCCAGCCCGACCCTAACCCGACCCTAACCCTGACCTAACCCGAACCTGTTCCCCGGAGTGAAGCCATTTTTAGGTTCCCCGTACATTCGGTATTACATTTTATAACCAATATTTTCACTCCCATATATTACACTTCTTTTCGCGATTCATCGGACTTCCAGCTGGACAGTTGAAGGCTTTAGCAAAATCTTCCGAATTTGATAGCGGACCGATCACTCTCAGCTTGGCTGGGCTATGTGAGTCATACTTCAGACGCATGATAGTCATACTTTCATCCGCGTTTTGACACCACATCTATAAATAGTATACATATGTATATTAATAGTATACATATATTAATTTGAAGAATTGTTATTCTCTATGTATTCTAATTTGAATGTCGTATGGTCTACTTACATTTGCCACGGATAGGAAGAACAGTTGGTCGTTAGTGAAATCCTCCAACCCTGGTAACGAGGGATCGGGTTGTTGACATTCTCTTTCCCTTCGTCGGTAGGCTCTAAGCACTGTGTGTAACGCCATCGTATCCGCAATATTTTCACCTGATGTTCGATTCCCTAAATCCTGCAATTTGAATGTGAATTTATGTTACAAAACGATGACTATTAATTAGGGATGAATCTGCTACTCTTAGTGCAGATTAAACTTAGTTCTTGTTTTCTTCGATATAGGAGGTTTTTATATGTATACCTCGATCGTGATATTATCTTTTAGGGGTCCAAGTTCATAGTTATTATATTGATCAACGAAACAATATGCTCTTTTATTATACGCTTTTGCCATCGCGGGCAGCCAATCTATGGGCAAACCCATCTTATCGTAACGGTGACCTGAAATCAATTTATTCTTTCCGTATTTCAATTCAAATGAGAAATAGTGATCTTCGATTGCTTACCGTAAGTATCGAATGCATGGTTTATCTCGTGGGCCATGACGTATCCGATAATAGCGAAATTAATGTACCTGAGTAAATATAATATATTGTTTCAAGTATATAATTTTGTTAATACTGGTTTATTTACAACTAGTTTAAATAACTTATTCTTTCTGATGTGATAAACAATCCTTCACTCACCATGGTCGATTCAAAGCAAAAAGAGGGTGTTGGAAATCTGCCGCACTGACAGCTGTGGGAGAAGGTTAGAATTATTGTACATGACATTATTCTGTATAAATATAAACGTGTGAAAAGCCCGTATGTAATAACATAATTTACAACAGAATGAAATGTATGAAAATTAAAAAAGTATGTAGATACCTATGGAATTTTCATCTGGATTGAAGAAGGCATTCACCATAAGAGGATCCACTTCATCCCTGTAACACAAATTTGGGATAATCTGTGATATAATCATTTTAAACATACATATAGAATATTCAAAGTTCATGAGATAGATATAATTACATAGAATCGAGCTCCATGTTAGTTAACTGTTGTAGTTCCTTCCACTTTCGGAATCTCATATAACTTAGAGTATTCTCGTAATAAGATGGTCCAACAGTGAGCTACAGCAGAAAATTATCGATATCGTGTATAATATTACGGTATAGATTTTCCGTGAATGAAATCAATACACTGGAGGGTGGAATGAAACGAATGATCTATTTTGACTTACCCCTTGAAAATGGTATTTCACAGCAGTAGTGTTTTTATACCATTCTGGATAACCAATCCTTAATTTCATGTACACTAATTTATCTAAAATAGATTGTCTAGTTTCCTCGTCCATCCATGTTGATGCTTCAATTTGAAGTTCAACCTCCTTTTGAATATCGTCAATCATATCCATAGCCTACAACAATATCCAAAATCATTTCAATATATATATATTTGGAGGAGTAATTAGCCTTTTTGGAAATTTTTGAAAAATATGTGACAACTTTAAAAATCATACAACGTGTCCTCTCTAATATCGCCGTCTGACTACAAAATTAAGAGTGAAGTATAATATTTTTACCGTTTGCGCAAGTTTATCTGGGAAATAATGTCTTGCGTACTCGTAACTCATTACATTACTTAGTTCGACTTCTTGAATGCACTGTTGCGATCTGTAAACATTGCCAATATTCGTGTCAATAATCAGCACCATTTTAAATTTTGCACAATGTGTGATTTACAACAAAGTATAGTTACTCTCAAGTACAACAACCGCATCTACGTTAATAGCAATTTACGTTACCTTAATTCACGATCATTATGTGTATCATTCGCCTTGTGATACAAGTGTCTCAAGTTCTGTGGCGCAGCTTTCAACATATGTACAATAAAGTTCCAGTGCACGTAATTTACTATTAGAAAACAAATTGTATATATTTGGATTAGGCGCAGGACTAAATGAATGACACTTGATGGACACAGGACTTACCGATAGTTTCACTTGGTGTTTCATCGAGTAAAGACCTCAAGCCTTTGAAATACTTGATATACACGGTTACCTCTAAATCAGCATCAATATCACTGCCCGCTTGGGCAAATAATTTTTGTATTTTATTAACCCAATTTACCTGTGAAGTTTTTCGTTAGTTTTTGTAATCGACTAGTGTCCTCGGAATTTCTCCTAGAAAATTTGTACTATCCATTACCTTCCCGTTACTGGTAGTAGGTTCTTCCGTATCATAGTCTCTTTGAAAATCATCCAGTGTCTGATCGACCGTAAACCATGAATCCGATAGCTACAGGAAATGATAGTAATTACTGTTTACACTTCCTAAATATGTACTAGAGCAAACAGTGTAGGTGTTTTCAATTTTGTATATGTCATTTTAAAAAATTACCATTTGCAGGAAAGTCTTAAATGTTTTTGTGTTCAGCAAAGTGTATTGCAACGTACCGTTTAACAATGAACAATATTTACCTTCTCCAATTTTTTTTGAAATTTCAATAAATCGTCGGCACCTTTGTTGATCTTCTCTTCGGATATCTCTACGCCTCTTGCTTCGGCCAATGCGGACGCAATAGTTCTCACAGCATTCTTGTATGCTCGTTTATACTCCTCGTCAACATCGTCGCTATCTTCATTCCCGTTATCATCATTTTCGTTACTCTCTTTATTAGTATCCTCCTCCGCATCTTCATTTTCATCGTCAGCATCGTCATCTTCGCTACTTTCTGCATCCTCATTTTTATCGTCACCCTCATCATCTTCGCTACTTTCTGATTCCTCATTTTTATTGTCACCCTCATCAGCTTCTCTACTTTCTGCAGATTCTTCGGCGTCATTACTTGACGCTTTTTCTGTATGCTTTAATACTGTTACCCTTCTCTTCATCGAGTCATGTTTATAGTTCTGCGGATGTATAATATGTTTGTTATTATGAATTTTCAATTTCTTTGCTCCCCTCTTGATCCTTTTCTTCGTCTTGTGTTCCTCAGATCGTTTCCTACTTGTTTTACTCTTATGACCCTTTTCTTTTTTGTGGGTCACCTTTGTCTTCAGTTTTCTCTTCTCCTGAAGACCGCCCTGATCGTCCTCATCGTTTTCATCTTTATCCTCCTCATCATCGTCGGTATCTTTGCCACGTTTATTATTGGAACTGACTTTTACCTCCTCACTTCCCGTCTCGTGACTGATTTCTCCACTCTTGTTGTTTTCGTCACTGGAATCGCCGTGTTTAACAGGTTCAGCAGGCTTCAAGTGTTCAAAAGCTGTGTCCGGTAGATGCGGAGTGTCCACCTGAATTGTGAAATAATGATAGTATAATAGATAGATAGTCAGTTTTAAGGTTCGTAGAAAATTCCATCTGACGCTGAAACTTACAAACACCAGTGGTACTGTATCGTTGTCCCAGCCAACGACCCGAACTCTTGCATCATGAAAAGCGTTTAACCCCGTTAAACGCGCATAATGATCATCAACCTTTTGCCATGTGTGTACACGATCATCCCATTCACCATCTTCCATTATCAGAGGCCAACCCCCGTGTCTCCATAAACTGTTCAGTATCGACTCCAACCCTGTTTTATCAATTCGGTCTGCAAAGTATGGTTGTCGTTTAGACAGTGCATCAATCATTGAATCAGCTACGCAGTAAATAGGTATAGATCGAATACGATTTTGTTACATGTCTAACGTACTTACCTAAATCCATACAACTTTTGTACCACTTTTTAGCCATTTTCACGGCGATCATGTCGTCGTGTTTGGTTTCTTTCTCTATTAATTCTGTAAATCATAAATATTGATTTTGTAATTACTATTCAAATATGTTAATTAATCGTACTTGAGACATATAACGCAAACCTTTAACTTGTTTCGATACTTTAGTTTCTACCATCATCCATAGATTCCACATTTTTTGGCCGTCGGGTATAGGATTATTTTTCATCCAATTTCCACATGCATATTCATAGAAATCATCGCACGGGTCTACAGTGTCGTCCATACTCTCCTTGTATACTTTTGCTGTATAAACAAAAATTGCATTCATAATTTCCATTTAAATGTATATTAAGCACCTATAATATTTAGAATAATTCGGATAGTACGTAAATTGTTTTCCTTAAGTGTTATAAAACAACTCGTGTAAGTTTTTTTCACTTACCAATAAATTTGCACTCCTCGCTTTCGCACAACGTACGTTCCTTTTTCGACGCGACAGCATTTCTCTTATTTAATCCGAATAAACGCGCCAAATTATGCTGGTTACCGGCATTTTCGAAGTCTGTTATCGAGATTGCACTAATAATGGTGCCAAGGGACACTCTGTGGAACACGTTATAAAATTCAATGAAAACATTAAATTTTGTTGGATTAGACATAATGCTGCGATAAAACTTGGATAATTACGTTTTGTCATCAATATAAATGACGCTATCATATTACATTAACACGCTTAAAATAAAATAAACATATTCCTACTTACAAAATGAACACACGTATCATTATTATTATGGTATTTCACTGTTCTGTATTCAATTGATTGCCGTTGTTGTAACTTGACTTCCCGCTTGGGAAATGTGTCTGAAATGGCTTCTGGAATTAATTTATATTACTATAAAACGGATGCACCATGAAATGCGTTATCGATATGTTTTGATAATACATTCTATTGGTGCCGAATGCAACGATATACATATACCCGGATGCAGGAAACGGTGCATCCCTTGTCCTTGCCTATTTATAAAATCAGGGTTTCAATCTTTCAATCTTTCTTTAGCGAAACAACAATACAAATCGAACGAACAGGACTCCATCAATCGCTCACAAAAACTATGATTAACACTCGTACGGAGGGAACTGATGTATTCGTTCCATGGAAACTGATTTATGTGTATACATTTAGCTTTACTACTAGAACACTTTTTTTACTCTCTACACTACGCCTTTGCGAGTGTACGAAAAAGATTTTATATGCGTGTCACAATTGATATTATTTATTTGTGTCAAAGAGATACAGCACAAAATGTTGAATAGTAGGATGCATAGGGTGCGCAAATAGTGCGCTGTCCGGAAATTGATCTCAGATTTGACACGTATTTCGCTGACCGAGTGATCGAAAAGGCAACAGCAGTCCAAAGCTTAAAATTTGCCATTTCATGAGTATATTACAGACACTTATAAGAATAGATTGTCATAACTGAAATTGATTACATATACTATCGATAGCATATAATTTTCTAATTGAAAATTTTTCAATGGAACTTTTGCGTGGATCAGGACTAGGATGGAATAGGAATTTCAATACTTCTAATATAGTATTCAGAATATCAACTTTATGTGTATACGGTAAGATTAGGTAAGAAACAAGAGATTTTTCAAATTCAAACAAGTTTAATTTGTCACTGAGATTTTTATATGAGAACAATACATTGCATATAGTAATCGGTATTAAAAATTGTATGGAAGGTTTGGTATCGATTTATTTGACGAGTCCCATTATTTCCATATATTACACTTTTCTTCGGGATTCATAGGGCTTCCAGCTGGACAGTTGAAGGCTTTAGCAAAGTCTTCGGAATTTGATATCGGACCAATGACTCTTAACCGTGGTGTGCTATGTACGTCCCATTTTGCTATTTGTAACGTTTTCTTTTCATCCACCTTTGTACACCACAACTGTAAATAGTTATATAATCATGAGTTTCATCCTATTTATTTTGTCCTATCAACGAAGTACATTTATTATGCGAAAGCAATTAGATCTATTGTACATATTTAAGTAAATGCCACTTATAACGTATTCTAATATGAATAACGTAAGATTCACTCACATTTGCCAACGATATGAAGAACAGTTGGTCGTTACTGAATTTCTCCAACCCTGGTAATGCGGGATCGGGTTTTTGGCATTCTCTTTCTCTCCTTCGATAGGCTCTGAATACAGCGTGTAAACCCATTGTGTCCGCGATATTCTCACCCGTCGTTTGATTCCCATAATTCTACAATTTCAATGGTAATTAAATCCAAATATTAACTTTAATCAAAAGAAGTATTTGATGTTCAACTCCTGTCGATATATCTCTTATGGTACTCTCAGTACTGATTAAACATAAAATTAATTTCGCCTCTGATTTATGGGGTATTTGAAACATAATTTTCTTATATTTTAGTAATGTTTATAGTAATTAACATCCATATTAAAAGTTGGAAACATGTTTCTACCTCGATGGTAATATTCTGTGCTTCTCCGAATTTATAATTATTATATTGGTCGACGAAGCACTGTGCCCTTTTATTATATGCTCTCGCCATCGCGGGTAACCATTCCAGAGGTTTACCCTTTTTGTCGAATAGGCGTCCTGAAATTAATGCATTCGATCTTGTATTTTAATTCCAAAGAAAAATAGTTATTTTTAGTAACTTACCGTCGTTGTCGAATCCGTGGTTTACTTCGTGACCCATGACGAGTCCAATAATACCGAAATTGACATACCTGATAATTAATATAATGATCTAAGTTTGCCTATGATAGTTTTGAAAATTACTAATGAAGTTACCATTAAACGTACAAGATTATGTTACATATTGATTACGTGAATACTACGTTTTTGGAAATGACGACTGATAAGCTTCAAAATAATTCTACAAAAATTAGAGGCAATAAAATATATTCGTAGTTTGTTCCAGCACTTACTATTATGCAATTGAATGTAAACTAAGCGGAAGTCCTTTACTCACCATGGCCGATTGAAGGCGAAGAATGGAGTCTGAAAATCTACCGCAGTGACAGCTGCAATAAAAAATTCCTGTATGATTACATTTTATTTACATTACTTACATATTCGTGATATTATTCTATTTAAGTACGAACTAACAATACACAGATACAACAAATAAAGTATACATGAAAGTATCAACTTTTTATAAGTAGTACACTCTAAAACGAACCTATGTAATTTTCTGTTGGACTGAAAAAGGCATTCAACATAAGAGGATCCATGTCTTCCCTGTAAAACATCATAATCTCTTATGTAACAATTTTAATCGTACATATAGAACACAGAGAGGTCTCGAGTTAAGCACGAATTGTTATAATAATAAAATCTTATTTTTATTCTAAAAGTTTCTAAAATAAAAAATATTGAAGAACCAATTAAATTTATTAAAAAAATAATTAAAATTAAATATTAATATGCTTGTACTTACATATCCTGGATATCCTGTTCTACGGCGTATCGTAGTTCCTTCCACTTTCGGAATCTCATGAAATTTAGAACATTCTCGTAATACGATGGACCGAGAGTGAGCTTCAAGAGAAATTTAATGATATACGTATAATCTTTCGATATAACTGTTGAAGGACTAATGTACTCAAAGTAAAAATTAATATATATAGAAGGACTGAAGAGGAAGAATGATACTTGTTTAACGTACCCCTTGGAAATAAAGTTTAACAGCAGTAGTGTTCTTATACCAGTCTGGATAACCAACCATTGAATCCATATACACTAATTTATCTAAAATATATTGCCTAGTTTCCTCGTCCATCCATTTCGACTCCTTGATTTGATGTTCAACTTCCTTTTGAATGTCGTCGATCATATCTTTAGCCTGTGACAGTGATTAACTTAATTTCATATATTGTGAACAATCGATGAATAATTGTTTACATTCTCGCGTATAAATTTTCAAGGAATATAGTGACGTGGTAGCTGTACGATGGAACTAAGAGTATGCATATTTTGAATAGGAATTAATCTAAACAGATATCTTGAGGCTTGAGTACACCGATGCACTATTAGGTGCGGCATGAAATATTTTACTTCTTCATTAAAATTATAAAATGTAGCATGCCTACTGTTGCGTATGACTACAGAATACTTAATAAAGTATACAATTTTTACCGTTTGTGCAACTTTTTCTGGGAAATATTGTTTTGCGTACTCATAACTTATAATCCTACTAATTACGACTTCTTGAATGCACTCGTTTGATCTGTAAACAATCACAATATTGATATCAATAGTAAATAACTGTTACAAAAATATATATATATATACATATTTAAATTACCTGAGATCTTCATCACTGTCAGATTTAGCTCCCCCGTAATGCAGGTATCTGAAGTCCTTTGAAGTAGCTTTCAACATATGGACGATAAAATTCCAGTGCACGTAATTTACTGTAGAAAAAGAACATCAACTGTTTTAATAGCCTGCATTAAACGAATGACACTTTAAGTACATAGAACTTACCGATAGTTTCACTTGGTGTTTCATCAAGTAAAGATGTCAAGTTGCTAACATACTGAATACCCACAACAAATGTTAAAGAATCGTCAATTTCCGTGCCCGCCTGGTCAAATAATTTCTTCATTTTACCGATCCAGTCCACCTGCGTAATAATTCATTATTTCTTGTGCTCAAATCAGTTTCTCGGAAATTTCTACTGTATAATCTAAAATATCTGTTACCTTGCCGTTCCTAGTAGTTGGCTCGAACGATTCATATGCCTCTTGGAAAGTACTAAGTGTCATATTCTCTAGATCTCCAGATCTCATTATCTGTAGAAAATTATAGAATTTGTACTTACGAAATATTGAATTTCATTTTGTAAGTTGTCAAACAAGTGTTTTATAGAAGTACATATGCTTGAGTAGTGATGCTGAGCGTCGGTTGAATGTTTTAATTTACCAATTCGTGCCAGTGGGAATAGACTTTTGTTAAAATATTTGTAGAAAACTCGAAAGTGATACCTACAATAAACCGTCATTACCTCCATCAGTTTGTTTTGGAATTCCACTAAATCGTCCACGCCTTTATTGATCCTTTCCTCGGATATCTCTACTCCTCTAGCTTTGACGAGTGTCTTCGCAATATATTTCATAGCTTCCTTGTACGTATCGTCAAATTGGGACTCCTCACTCGAATCATCATCACTGTTGTCGCTATCTTCTTTCGTATCTTCTTCAGAATCCTCATCGTCGTTATCATCTTCATTTTCATCTTCTTTGGCATCCTCATCACCGTCGCCATCTTCATTATCATCGTCTACGGAATCCTCATTTCCGTCATTGTCTTCATCGTCATCCTCGCTGTTACTTTCCGCAGGTTCTTCCCTGTTATTTCTAAAATGCTTTGATTTATGTTTCAATATTTCTATTGTCTTCTTCATCGTATTCCGCACGTGGTTCTGCTTGTGCTTCATGTACTTGTTTTTATGAACTCTCGCTTCCATTGTTCGCCTCTTGATCCTTTTCTTCATCTTGTTCTTATCGGTCCGTTTCGCACTCGCTTTACTCTTGTGATTCTTGTCTTTTTTACTGTGAATCACCTTTGTCTTCAGCTTTCTTTTCGTTAACGTTTTTTCTTCAAGTGCCTCTTCGTCATCCTCGTCGTCTTCATCTTTATTCTCCGCATCATTTTCTGTGGTTTTACCGACTTTGCCTTTGGAACCGATCTCTATCTCTCGACTTCCCGTCTCATGACTGACTTCTCCACTCTCGTTGTTTTCGTCGCTGGAATCGCCGTGTTTCCGTGGTGGAGTAGTCATCAAGTGCCGATATGTCATGTATGGTATATGTGGAGTATCAAACTAAATCGTAAAGCAATGACAACGGTAAGACATTAATAGTTGACTTTATCATATGTAGAAACCTGCATCTAACACAAAAACTTACAAGCACTATTGTCCCGCCTTCCGGAAGCCAGTACATCATTCCTGCTTGTACATCATGGAAAGCGTTCAATCCTGTTAGACGAGCATAGTGATCGTCAACATTTTGCCATGTGTATACGCGATCATCCCATTCGCCATCTTCCATTATCAAGGGCCAACCCCCGTATCTCCATAAACTGTTTATCAATGACTCTAATCCTGTTTCGTCTATACGCTCTGTAAAATACAGTTAATAATTTAAGATAGGATTTAATTCGTATCTTTAAACTAAATTACGTTTATAACTTCAATATTTACGTAGTATGAAACTATAAATAAAATGTAAGATGCATACCTATGTCCATGCAACTCTTGTACCATTTTTTGGCCATTTTCACAGCGAATAAGTCGTCATGTTTCGTTTCTTTCTGTATTAATTCTGAAAATTCACAATACTGAATCAGTGTTGCAATTAGCACTAGGATATAGTAAGACTTGTTTAAGTCACGAATTTAATAGATACAGCTATAGTGAAGGTGTATATCATATAGGAAACCATCCTAGTAAATGTTGCAAGGAACATAATACAAACCTTTAATTTGTTTGGTAACCGTACTTTGTACCAGAGACCACGAATCCCATTCCACTTCACCCTCTGGTATAGGATTATTTTTCTCCCAATTTCCGCACGCGTATTCATAAAAATCCTCGCACGGGTCTACAGTTTCGTCCATACTGTCCTTCAACACTTTAGCTATATAAATAAAAATTACATTGTTAATTTATTCTTTATTTTCGTATACCCGAAATATCTATAACGAGTCGGAAAATCCAGGTAATATGTAAAAGGTTTATGTTAAACGTGAAAATGCATTCCTTAATAATACTTTATCCCCTACCAATATATTTGCATTCCTCGGTTTCACATATTGTACGTTCGTTTTTCGTCTCCACAGCGTCCCTCTTATTCAATCCGAATAAATTGATAAGGCTGCGGGGGTAATCTGGGACATTGAGATCCGATAACGAAAATGCACTGATAATAGTGCCAAGAGACACTCTGTCGAAAAGGTTTAAAATTAATTGATATCGTTACATTTAATTCGATTTAACATAATGCTGTAGTAGACCTTGCTTAACTAGGTTGTATCCACAATATTAATGTCATTATTATACTACATTGATAGATTTTAAATAAAATAAGCATATTACTACTTACAATATCAACACACGAATCATTTTGATTAAAGTGTTTAACTGTCCGTTATTAAACTAATTATTGTGCCGCAGTAACGTGCCTTCCCACTTGGGAAATGTGAATCAATTGTCTTCCGGAATGATTTTATATTGTTTTATAGCGGAAAGTCCCTGAAACGCGTTAATGATATTCTTTGATAACATATTAGAATGATAAGATCCGCAATAGTAAATAAGCGGATACAGGAAAGAGCGCATCCCTTGTCCTTGCCTATTTATAGAAAAATTGTTTTACTGTTTTATTCGGCAATTATAAAATACATTTATTTTACATTTTATCTCTGAGCATCACACTTATAAATGAATACACAGTAAGCTTTTTGCATTCTTTGATTTTCGACTTCTAGATTAGTAAAATCCAAAACTTTAAGGCTTTACTTAGCAAGAAAAGGAATTCCAATCAATGTAATAGAAACCTACTTTGACTTACAGTGTCGTAATCGTCATTTTACTATCCTTTATTCCTCACTGTTCTTTCCCTGAGGGATGATAATATCATAAACCTCCAGATACTACAATATAACACAGACCACCTATAAGAGTAGACCGGACATGCTGGTCAAATTCTGGTGTCACGAAAAGGACGTAATAATGATATTCTATTCCTTTTAGCGGGAGAAAAAATGATATACAAGCATGAATTCAAAATACTCTTATTCTTCGATTGCTAACAATGGCGAGCAAAACACGAAAATCGCGAAAAATGGTCAAATTCAACCAGTTTTTTGGTCGGCATTCGCTCAATTTTTGAGATAGCGATCTGAAACTGGTACCATTGTTTTAGTTAGGAAATTCTACGCCAGAACAATGTATAATAGTTGTACTTTTCGAAAATTTAATTTTTCGCAAAAATCTGAAGGGGGTAGGTCAGGATTTTTTGCGATTTTCGTAAATCGCCTGCCATTTCCACAATTTTTGAGCTATTAAAATGATCCTGGGCGTTTTGGACGCGGAATCCGAAGCCGAATAAGATGCAGAAAGAATCAGATCGATATCTAAAAAATTGTAGAAATGGCAGGCGATTTACGAAAATCGCAAAAAATCCTGACCTACCCCCTTCAGATTTTTGCGAAAAATTAAATTTTCGAAAAGTACAACTATTATATGTTGATCTGGCGTAGAATTTCCTAACTAAAACAATGGTACCAGTCTCAGGTCGCTATCTTTAAAATTGAGCGAATGCCGACCAAAAAACTGTCAGAATTTGGCCATTTTTCGCGATTTTCGTAATTCTTTCGTCATTTCCGTAAATTGTTAGATATCGACCTGAATCTTTCGCTGTCATATTCGGCTTTGGATTCCGTTTCCAAAACGTCCCGGGTTATTATGATATCTCAAAAATTGCGGAAATGACGGAGGATTTACGAAAATCGCGAAAAATGGTCAAATTTAAGCAGTTTTTCGTTCGGCATTTGCTCAATTTTAAAGATAGCGGTCTGAAACTTGTACCATTGTTTTAGTTAGGAAATTCTACGCCAGATCAATGTATAATAGTTGTACTTTTCGAAAATTTAATTTTTCGCAAAAATCTGAAGGGGGTAGGTCAGGATTTTTTGCGATTTTCGTAAATCGATTGCCATTTCCGTAATTTTTGAGCTATGAAAATGATTCTTCGCTGTCTTATTCGGCTTCGGATTCCGCGTCCAAAACATCCAGGATCATTTAAATATCTCAAAAATTACGAAAATGACGAGCGATTTACGAAAATCGCAAAAAATCCTGACCTACCCCCTTCAGATTTTTGCGAAAAATTAAATTTTCGAAAAGTACAACTATTATACATTGTTCTGGCGTAGAATTTCCTAACTAAAACAATGGTACAAGTTTCAGACCGCTATCTCAAAAATTGAGCGAATGCCGACCAAAAAACTGGTTGAATTTGACCATTTTTCGCGATTTTCGTAATTCATTCGTCATTTCTGCAAATTTTTATATATCGACCTGAATCTTTCACGGTCTTATTCGGCTTCCGATTCCGCGTTCAAAGCGTTCCGGATCGTTTTGATATCTCAAAAATACGTAAATCGCGAAAAATCTTTAAATTAAAGCCGTTTTCTTATTCGGAACATAAGTTCTAAAGCTCTTTCATACTACGAACACACGTTCATCTCAGATTCGAACCGAAAATGGTAACGTTGAGAGTGACACTAAAATGGTAAGAGGTCTCTACATCCCTGAAAACCGGCAACACCAGGTATTTCCGATCGAAATCCTACTGCGTATCTTTGATACACAATAAATGACTGTATTTAAATAATAGTACACACAACCAATGACATTCCACACTTGAAATTACATTTAAAGGCGTGAAAAGTGACGCAACAAGTAGTTGCACTGCATGGCAATGCATATAAACAGAATGTAATCAACTCTATCATCGACACCACACGGATTCATCCCTAATGAATCTGATTTTCATATTAGAAGCTCGAATTCTCAGTGAGTCGTAATTGATTTACATTTATCATTAAATTTCTCTAATATCATTCTTGTCGATAATCGAATTCTTCTGCGTGTTCTTATTTATTAAAAAGTTAATTGATACGTATATCGATTATTGTATCTTTTGATAGCGAGCAAGGTGTCGCCACTCAACATTGGAAAGGAAAACGAACACAGGGTTGGTCTTTGAACAACCTTCGCTGGGGGTTCGAGTTTGAGTTAGTATTCGTATCCATGACTACGGCAAAGCATGGACGCTCGATTAACAGTTTGCAAGTGACAGTTGCGCAGGAAGGTAATCAAGTACGTGGAATTCTAGTGAACTACGTATTTTTCTATCGTAAGTACTGTAGAGTAAATCGTACATGTTTACGGTGTAGTTAGCACAAAAAAAAATAGAACGATTTCTACAAGAGCTTGTTGGTACGAGAACTCGTCGAATCTAGAGGTATAACCTTTGCTGGAGTCATATATTTATTCCGCGGTCAGCATTACTTCATTTTGTTACGTTCTGAGTCATGGATTGAAAGGGACAGGTGTTCTTCAGATTCCCCAATTTCGCTATGACAACCTTGTTTTTATTTGAAAGGCAATTCGGTTCTACTTTTAGATTCGTTTCTCACGCATTACATGGTTAGTTCATATGGAAAATATGTGCGTAGAAATAATTGTATCTCCGTGAAACGATCAGTGAAAGTATATTTATTCATTCACTTTAATATGTGAAACATTATCAGTTCTTCTTTAGGTAACGAATCGTTTTCTTATTCCATAATCTGAAAATCTGCACGCACGCGATGACGTACGAGTCTGCTATAGTCATACTAAACTTACCATAAGTATACCATAGCTTTGAAAATGATCTATAATATTTACACGGTTTTCCATTTTTATAAATACCATTTCTGTCTGATCCTTACAATATTCACGTATTACGTACATACATATACATTTATCCGCAATAGTGTACGTATACTTAAAAGTATCCTTCGGCATCTTAAATTATGAATTCTCTACATCGACTAAAATTCATACGTATGTCTCAGCGTTAAGGAGTACGTATTTCTTTATTGGGCGAATTGCTAGACTTCAGAAAATCTATATCCTCGCATGTCTAACTCGCACGTAGATTGTTCGCATGCAAACATAAGAAAATGCTAATCTTAGCCTGTACTTGGTGTACGGGCAGTGTCCCAGATTGCGGTTCCGCTTATTATACACGTCCTACAAAGTCCGATTTGTTAACCCTCGCTAGACGTAACTGGGTTATCGTATTACTGGCCAAAAGTAACGTAAATGCGTTGTTTCACGTTGGAAAGTAGCAAGGACGATAATTATCGAATAAGTTCGTATGGTACTGTTGCACAAGAAAATCTAACGCTTACTCGACACGTTTCTATTCGACTCGATAATTGAGGTGCTTTGAATCGAATTTTTCAAGAAAATTTTTCCCACTACGAGTACGTACACGTCTTCTCGTATTTTGCCACGAATCCGTTCATAAACTACCTGTTTTGCGGTAATCACAAAATCACCGTATCATAAATCTGTTAAAACCTGTTTTTATTTCAATACATACATAGCTTTACAGGAAACTATCAAAGTTTACCAAGTATAAGTTTATTATTTCTCTTGGATACTTTCGTAGAATGTTTAGCAGTAAATTTTCAGATAATATAAATCGTAAGTTGCTCGTAAATAAATGAGAGTCATTGTTCCAAACAAACTAGAATTTCGTTATCACAATGCTTATCATCGAATGTTGGCACCCGCATATTATTTTGCGTTATACTAAATACGGGACTATATACCCCGAGAATAATAGAATTTCCGATAATCCGAAATAGAAATTTTAACATGTGCACAGGGAAAATGTAGCTGTTCCTTATCGCTGTTCCAGCTGTAACAAAAGATAAATGTCAGTCGATTTCTCTAATGCATGACTGAAACGTTTACTGCTTAGAGAGAAATTGTTTCTTTTATGACACTCGTACATGTAGACATATCGTTTTACTGTACTCTAAGGAACGTTCTTTTAGAAGGGTTATAATTTACTTTGATATACCGATTAGATTAAACATGCGACTATACTTTTTCCTTATAGTTGAATATCTTTTATCGTTCTGCCTCGGACATTCGTGAAAATTAATAATACGCAAATTACACCCTGGTACGGGAATCATAATCAGAATAATCGACTTGCAATCTGGCGCACTTTTTAGCTATGAGATAAGACTATTTTCAAAGCAGTATATAACAACTTTGATTCATTGCTCAATCGTAGAAATCACCATAATTAAATCTCTCGCAGATTCACTATCAGTCTGTAAATAATGCAACGAAGAAATTAATAAAACAATCGAATAAATTTTTCAAACGCTTTCGTGACTTAAAAATCACTCTGAACATGATGTGTAGTAGTATAGTAGACAAAAGAAAATGGTTATTGAGTATCCAGATTCTATGTTACAGTCAGTGCGTGCATGAATCAATTTTACATGATCACATCGATCAATTTCGTTCACTAGTGTAACATACCCATGTATGTATTGCGGTATAGTTACGCTGTAACGTAACATATTTTTATGGCGCAAGTCATTTGTTATCGAATCGTAGCGCGAACATGATAAATAGACTTACGTAAAATAACCAATGTCATTCAATGTCCCTTCACTGTCAGATCGATAAGAACAAATGTAAAGACGACTTTACATCAATTGACAGTTAAGTTGTCGCAGGGTATACGAAATGTTACACAAAGTGAATTCCTCGCTAGATATCAGCTGGAATCATTCGCAATATTGACTTCGCACTATTTAAATGTTTAATGAAAGTACAATGACGGACAATCGTTCAGTCACTATACGCGATCGCATTTCAGATAGCAGTATGATACGCAAGCACGGTGTTACTATACCGAACCAACTGAATAAAGAATTTTAAACGTCCTCGATCGTCTGGGTACCAATGACAAAAATGAATCGGTATATAACCCTGAATCAATTGGGCGACGGAACGTTTGGTTCCGTCGTTCTTGGAGAACGGATTGACACCGGAGAAAAAGTAGCTATTAAAAGGATGAAAAGGAAATACTATTCTTGGGAGGAAGCTATGAACTTACGCGAAGTAAAAGTAAAGATTTTGTCTCATTTCCCTGTTTTCCATATCTTACGTATAATATCCGGTGCGATTAAACAAGAATTATTTTCATTATAGTCATTGAAAAAACTTAGCCATGCGAACGTCGTCAAATTGAAAGAAGTAATTCGAGAGAACGACGTGCTGTATTTCGTATTCGAGTATATGAAAGAAAATCTTTATCAATTAATGAAGGACAGGTATGATTATTAACGTACTATATCGTACGCTATACACACAGATATGTACTTACACATTATGCGTATACATTAGAATTACGAATCACTTGCAGATGTAAATTTTGAGTTTCTCATTCTACAGGGACAAACTTTTTCCCGAACCAGTAATTAGAAATATGGTGTATCAAGTGTTACAAGGATTAGCGTTTATGCATAAGCATGGATTCTTTCATCGTGACATGAAGCCCGAAAATTTGTTATGTATGGGTCCGGAGTTAGTGAAGATCGCCGATTTTGGATTGGCCAGAGAAATACGATCACGACCCCCTTACACGGATTACGTATCAACCAGATGGTAATTCATAATTATTATTTTGACCACGGGTGGCATGATATTTTTCGACACAATTTATTCGATCTTTCACGACTAAGTAATTCTCATAATTTGCATAATATTGTTTGAAATTAGATATCAAGTTTTTTCGTCTAAGTCCATAGATAAACGGTAAAACTATTGACTATAATAAATCGAGTCCGTACACCGTAGGTATAGAGCGCCGGAAGTTTTGCTCCACTCAACAACATATAACAGTCCAATTGACATTTGGGCTGTAGGCTGTATCATGGCCGAACTATATACATTTCGGCCATTGTTTCCTGGGAAAAGTGAGATCGACGAGATTTTTAAAATATGCTCCGTGATGGGAACACCGGACAAGGACGACTGGCCCGAGGGTTATCAATTAGCCGCGGCCATGAATTTCAAATTTCCAAATTTCACCCGCACATCGTTGAGCGTCTTAATACCGAACGCTAGCCAAGAGGCTGTTGTACTGATGGACGACATGTTACAATGGAATCCTATAAAAAGGCCGACGGCACAGCAGTCCTTAAGGTATGTATCGTATTGACAATAATTTTAATCATCAGAGTATCACTGTTGGATATACTTCTTGTAAATCAATTTTATTATGCAAATTATTGATCGTTCGAGGATTGCTCGATACCATGGTCCACTAGATATTAAAAAAACTGACCGTTGGTCCCGAGTAGTAGTTAGTAAAAAAACAGTTACAGTGGTGTATGTGTAATATACATACGTGATAATGCATTTATAATTTTTAATATATTTTTGTCTAGGTATCCATACTTTCAAGTAGGTGGTCCTCGTGTAATTAATAGTAAAAAGATTGGTGTTGCGTCTCAGCGAGAGCTTGTCATCAATAAAATAAACCTTCCGCCCCCCGCTCCGAAGCAATACAACTATTCACAACAGGATATTGTAAATAGTTTAATTCAAGCCAGGTAAAGTACAGACTCGCCAGTTGATATTGTTTACATTTACCGTGCAATACAGCACTTCGTTTCTATGAGAAAAACCTAAAACGCAGACGCATGCTATCGTGCACTATTTGAATAAGCTGTAGTTCTACCATTGCAGAGCGCAAGAAAAAATAGCACAAACGCAACAGCAACCTGTTCTACCTTTGTTGAACCATAACAATCGTCTGCGCGACAGCAATCCATCGAAATGGGACGAAGACGATTTCGCCGATCTTTTGGGGTAGGTGGAATAAATCTCACAATCAGATCTACCTGCGTTACCTGTTGTCGAGATAATCTTAATAATCCTTGATTACTTACCTTCAGAAGCAAAATCGTCGCCGAGAATACGAGTGCGAAACTTGTCCCGGATCGAGTGTACAAAGAAAACCGTGCCAATTGGAACTCCAACTATTCCGCGGAGAATTTGAAACAAGGCAACGGAAACTGGTCTTTGCCTGCCTGGGATGAACCAGCGACGAGGAATTGGAATCAATCCCAAGTCAATCTGAAGAATCCACGGAAAGTTTCGGCGAAACAGCACTACCTCAGTGTGGCTCGGTACGTCGCAGGCCAGAGCACAAATTTACCGTCCAGGTATCGAAAGTTCCGAAATCTTCTCGAGCGAGTCCTGAAGTCGTATTTGCTGCTAATTGTGGGATACACCCTGGCATGCTATGTCGTCAAGACCAACGAATTTCACAGATATTCCACGCGCTTGATTCACCTCTTTAATCAAACGATTAACGATCGTTTTTACGATACAAAAACGCAACATCCTAATGATCTCTTGGCGTTCGAGTACATGGAGATGTTATACGGTATTACGCGATCTCAAATCTTTCGTATGGAGATTCCGTTATCGGACGTGCTTCATTTGAAAAGTTTATTGAACATTGTCTACGATGTAATTTGTTTAATTTTTAATACTTTCTTATTTATCTGCAGTGCCATACACGCGAAATATTTATCGATAATCGTTATGGTAATTTTGAAACATTCGATGACAGTTTTACAAATTTTATACGTCTACACGTTTGTATCGCCAACGAACTTTATCGCAGAGGTTTTCCAAGTTTTCCAAAGTATGCTCTAGCAATTGAATCACTATAATCAAATATTCTTCCACGTTTACAGTACAAAAGCTATTCTACTTACTGCAATTATTTTCTAGGAATTTGTACTACAATACGATTATTTCGGCTTTATTTTAAAAATTTATATTTTCTTTTCTGAATAATCACAATTAGTTTGTTTCCATTGCCGTTTCGTTTTTACGTCTCCAAAATTATCTTATATAGTTGGAATTTTGCCTTTATTTTTGATCCTTCACTTTTACTCGCAACCATAGTAATTCGGAATGTGGATGTCGGCTTACAAATGTGACTCTTACGTTACGAATTCTTTGTAAAATCCATGATTTGCAATAAAATAATTCCAACTGCCTTCGATACAAATGTTGCATTGGTTATTTCGTGTTTAATATTATTTTTCGCTTACTTTTTTAAGAAATGGCGACACCGATTCGAACCGATCCAGGTTAATGCGAAACTTGGTCGGACAACCAACGACAGAAAAGTATAACGAGTTCACTGACTCCTTTTGGGCACCAGGCGATTCAATCGAGAATCAAACGAAGCAGTATTATCTAGCGCGAAATCGTTATATCGCCGAACAGACTCTGAGATTGCCTTATCCCAGTGTTTATGGTACACAGAATATTAGTGAGTATCGTATGTTAACCTCAATTATCAATTAAGTAATGTACCTACCTTATAATTATTAAACATAATTGGTGAAGGGATGTGCATTCATTTCACAGAAAGCGCGAGCAAAGGGGCACATCAACCAAACTTATTCGGACCTGTATTGAATACAAAAGGTAGCGGGTATATCCACGGCCGTACAGATTGGGCAGCTAAATATTTGACTAAATAATGACTGTGTTGACGAACCACTTACTGATGACGTTTATACCATATCAACGCATTGTTTTCATTGAGGCAAACCTCAACTGTGATAGTATGGTTTTAATTATTTTCTTATCCTGAAAAAAAGAAAGTACATACATAACATGTCGCGGTTGTTAGAATCGAATTGACGAAAGTTATACGATACTTTTGAGAGTATAAACATTTTTATCAACGATTAGTTTTTGAATCGACTACATGATTATACTCTTGAAATAGCTATCTCATCGTCGAAAATACGTACATTGTATTATCGAAGACAGCCAACAGTGTGAACAAAAGAGAGAGAACGAAAAAACCTATTTCTTTTAATCCTATTAACAAATCGACAGTTAACTGATGAATCAAGAAACGGATTACTAACGCCCTTGATCGGACGTAAATGAAATTACCATAGCATGGAAGTATTTAGATTATACGTGGTAATACGTAAGATATTAATAGAGTTACATTTTTTAATGGAATCATTTACTTTCTGTAATAATTATCGTGGGGAGTAGTAAAAACTGAAGGTAATGGTTCGAAACATAATGTTTGGTCCACAAACGGTATAATAGTTGGATAAGTAATATATTATATTATATATATATTTATTGTTTGTACATATCAATTAATGGCGATACAGAGTAACTTCTGATATACGAGAGATGTCATTGAAATTGGCTGTCAATATTGACTATAATCGCCCTACTTTTCACATCGACGTAAGGTTTTCTGTTTGAATATCAGTATTCAGAAAATTACTCCGTGTCGCGTCTGATACAGTGTTCAAAGGTAGGACGTTACGATGGAAAATATAATATAAAACAAAATGACTTTTCACAGTATTTTCTTCACACAATCCTCAAAAAGCATTCTCGTATTATGCGTTCGTTACAGAATCGTATGCCACACTCGTACTATTCTCTAATTAACATTAATTGTTATGCCTCACAAATCAGTATCTTTAAGACACTCGGGTCTCGAAATGGGCTTCCTCCAGGGAATCATTTTCACGTAATTATTATGGAAATTAGTATGACATTGTTTTATGATATGAGTCGTACAGAATGAAAAATGTTTTACTAGCAGATAATACATAGCTGTAATATTACTCTTCTTCTCTATGACGTAAGTACAATAGTAATATTGAATTTTTCGCAAAAATATTTCGGAAAGGAACATATGGTAAAAGGATGTTTAAAAATTATATCTTCGGTTTTTCGCCCTTAAAAATTTGTACAAACCACGTAACTTGTTTCTAACTCTTCAATCACCCTTTAAACTTCCTCGAAGACTTAAGTACTTTTAATAAAGATATGTGAAAATGTGACGTCTAATGGACTGAGTACCATCTTACGTACTCTAACTAACAAGTTTAGTCCGTCTCATAGGGAGGTATTTTTATAACGCATTCAGAAACGTATCGACAATTCAATCGTTCTGATTTTCATAAAGCTGTTATATAATTGTCCACCACATATGACAAACTATGATACGATCAAGCTCGATATTACTAATCCATGTAATTTGAAACGATGCTTGCATGTATGTATGTATGTATGTATGTATGCATGTATGTATGTATGCATGTATAGACGAAAATCCATGCGATTTTTCTCGAGTGCTTTATCTAAATGATTTCTAAGCTTGCTTTAAATATACGAAATATATTTGTAAGCAGTTTGGATGAATGATATATTGGCGAATATTGCAAATGTACATTTATCCATTAAGGTAATACGATGTTAGATTTTAAATAATTTGTCGGAATGCTTGGAAAAATGCTTCCGAATTATCTACTGCATACACACGGTCCTGCAGATGAATCCACATGACTCGTGAACTTCGATGAGTTCTGCTCTATGATTTGATTTGAAAAAGTTGCAAACCTACTGTTCAGTCGTATAGTTAACTTCCATAGCGACGTGTCCATATTGATCTTGATACACCTATCGCAGATTTCACCGATATAAAGAGTCAATATTTGATTATGGTCTCCCACACAAACTGGGATACGTTTTTAGTCAAGTAACATGTATAAAGCTAAACACTCAAAACGAACTTTAAAGAAATACGTCATCTTTTACAAGGGAAACGCACTCTAGATATGCGTATTTTTCATTTTGCGTATCAATTATTTTACGCAGAAATATAACAATTCGATACAGAATATAGTTGCGCAATAACTTTACCGTGTAAATTTCCTAATTCTCAACCATCGATCTAACAATTCTAATACACGTCAGAACTACCAGGAAAGACTATCCTGTTTTAATTTAATAAACTCGATTCCTGCATTCTATACAAGTCATTCCAGGCAGCTCTAAAAGAATGATAAATATTTAATTTTCAATCAAGAGATTTACCGCGTGTAAACAATATTATTTTAAGAAATATTCCGTTAATATTCCTTCAATAATGAAATATTCCTTTATCTATGCAGAACATGCAATGTGTCCCACGACATACCTGGCATCCGGCATGGCTTATCGTCAATGAAAATGCAACTCATAGACAAATCACAATAAGTTTCCACACTATTTATAAGTTAGTAATACTAACTTACAATGATTAACTAAGTTTGTCCTTGAAAGCAGTATGTAATGAGTTCTCTCTGCTACACACCTAAGACAGTCAATGCAATATCGCCAATTTCCCTGCCAGACTTTTTAAAATTATTTATCTCTCTTTTTCATTAAAAGTTAAATCGAACGTTGATCGATACATTCATTGTTACCTATGAATTGACTAATACCAATTAAAATTGTTAACTATGTCGGAACAAACGCTGCAACCTATAAATAGCCAACGTTTACGTCAATGGCTTGTAGACATTATTGGGATTTCAATTTTCGTCCGCTACAGAAATAGTAATTCATCATACGCTACGGGTCTGGTTAGGAGCTGACATTTCATTGTCGATAATTCATGTCAAATTGCGTATCTTACCTGTACAGCCAAGTTTTCTTACTTATAACAATGGAATCCGAAAACCGATTTGCACTAAAATTAGTCACATCGACATAAAAGGCACAATATTTTTTGAGGAAACCCAAAGTTCACTAATCAGTTTAAAATATGTTTAGCAGATTTGTATGTTTTATATAATTTTTAATATTTTCATTAAACAAATATCTTTGTATTATTCAAAGGAACCCTTGGTTAAATGGAATTGAGATCTGACTTTAATGTCCTGCAGCATTCCCCCCTTCTACGTTACTGTTTCTGTTTGTTTTCTTTTACCTTCAGGAATACATTGATTACGTGGAGCTGTAATGATGATGATTCGGAGTATCTATTTAATTCACTTCTGCGTGTGTGTTCAATCTGGCGATGTTTTTCAACTTACATCGACTTTTAATTAGTTTCAATTTCGAAAAATTATTTAAATTCGGTAACGTTTTATGTAAGAATCATAAAAATATCATTGCACGTACAAATACAATACAATACTAAAAACAATTTGATATTTAAAATATTTAAAAATAAAGCATACAAAAAGATCATCGGATATTTCGTAAAAATCATACATCACGAGTTGTTACGAGACCGCTTAACTCGAGTATGTACCACGTACATACATATTCAAATTCCCGATCCTTAACCTGTTATGTATGTATAAGGTTTCGGTGAAATCGATATTTTCTAACAGTATACAATCGCTTAACCGCAAAACACCAGATTCAACACAGCACACAAACGTGCGCGTTCTAGTGTTGCAAAATTGAATTGCTTGCCGAAATAGTAGCATTAGCAAACACCTTCGGCAACGAAGTTGTAGATGCATCTATGATACCAGTAGTCAAAGTACTGACAGTAGTATTAGAAACCAAAGTAGACGTCAGGAAAGTAGTCAAAATGGCTGTAGTAGTTTTTAGTTTCGGTATTGTTGTGACCTTTTCAATGGTGGGCAAAGTGGAAGACACAGCGCTTATTAAGATACTCGAAGTGACGTTAGTGAAGGGTGTTGCCGTTGGTTTTAATGGTTTAGGACAGACATCGTTGACTTGCACCGGTGGTCCAAGGCAAGCATCCATCATATATGCTAACAATGAACCAATTGTCAGACCAGTTGTATATGATAACGTCATAATATTTCCTGAAAATGAAAACCATTGTAGTAGAACAGAAATGATGTTTCCTATACATATATTTCTTAAGTATACATATTCATATGAACATACCTGCAAGTTCACGATGTTCTTCTGGTACTTTACTAGGTGCCTGAATCATTGGTATTGAACCAACAATACCATTAGTAAGGCCAAGTAACCAGGCAAATAACAATGGATACGCTTCACCGGAGAGGATTGGAGCACCTCTCGGTATCGCGCAAAGTAAAAATAAAGGAATCAATATAACTCGGGCACTTGAGAAATACAACAACTGAGTACGTTTCCATTCATAGGGTATCAATGCAAATACCTGAAACATCAAGTATTAACACTTTAACGACGGATATCCTTTGGGAACGCCGATTGGCTGCTTTTGCGACATCAAAATCCTTTTAATATACCCATAAATTTTCATATGAATATCTCGCTTAATTTAATAACTATAATAATTAAAGACGGCGATCAAACTCTTTTCTTAAATTTTCAAAAACGTACCCGGTGACAAGTCATAGAAAAAATATTACGAATACCTTGCCAAGTAAATCAGACCCGTTAAATGCAGTCATCAGGATCACTGGCATCCATGATTTCAATTTACATGATATTATTTCTGACATAATACCAGGATATAAGCAAAGAGTGACGAAGTATGCTACTCCGATGCTAGCCATATACGGAAATATCAATTTCGCCACTTCAAGTCTTGCAAGTAAACCCCCTGAAAGAATTCTTGTATTTTTTATCGTACATCTGCTGTCGTTATTAAATACCTAATTAAAAACCTAATATACAACATAATTTTAAGTAAAGTTAGACTAATTGAATTAATTTAGATGTTATTTGTACTATACATAGTATGTTTACTTTTGATTCCAGACCATGGTTTGCTAGTTTGCGTGCTATATGTTCCTCTCATAACAACTACATCTTCAACTTTGTAGGTAGGACCAGCGCTACTTGGCGGATTTCCTGACGGCGCACTTGGTTCATAAACGGGATTGCTAAATGAAAATGCAGAGTATTGGCCTGTTCCTAAAAATATTCCTGTTTAGTTACTCATACTTTTAATTAAATCAATTTAATGAACATTGCAAAAAATACGATAACTAATTTGAAATTTATCGTTCTAGTGTTTAAGTATTACCATTTAAATCGGTGCTTCCACTTGCAGACTCATTTCCTAAAGGACTGGTCTGAATCTTTAGAACTCCATACTGACCTTTTGATGGATCACCGACCTGATCTAGCGGATCCATCTATTTAAAAGAAAATTATTCAGAGCCATAACACATTTTTCAACACTTTATTAAATATAATAAAAGTGATTCCATACCAAACCGACATCTTCCGTCGGTTCCAACGTAATGCGATTTCGTTCCTGACATAAAGTTATGTAAAATTGCACGAAATCAGTCTTTCGTACTACTTGATGTAAAACAAAACACATTAAAATTGTCATATTTGACATAATAAAGAACATCGATGTATTGCCACGCTCATCGTCAAGTAGCGACTTTGATAGTATTCGATTAATAGATACCCAAAATCCAGCTGCACCTGTATAAAAAATAGCAACTTTATCTTCTAGTTCTTACATAATAGTATACTTTTTTAATGTATTAGTATTTACTTTCTCCTGTCATTACTGCTTGAGTGTATCGACTGGGAAGCATAGACGTGTACCCATAAAAGCTTGACTGTTGAACTGAAATTTGCATGTCATTAATAATAACAATATTAATCACCGATATATCGTATGTTGAAAATTTATTTTATACCTGTGCATCCGAGGGATACTACTGCAACAGCAATTAAATTGATCGTATAAGACGTTGCTACAGCGAAAAGTTCCCACCATATCTCACAGATTAAAACAAAATTTAGTGTGACAAAGGAAACCAAATACCCTAAAATTTCCAATAAATTAATTATGACAAATAAATTGTATAGTACGTACTAATAAACATTTGAATGCAATCCAATGTCTTACCGAATGTTATTCGCGTATTTAGAGATAATGTTTCAACTAAAATATTATTTGCAAAGACTGCAAAAAAGGCCATAGTAATGTAGACAACTGACATATCAAATATCACTGTAGTTCCAGGATATCTTGCTTGAAAATAATCAACTGCTATGATAAAACTGCAAAAAGTAAATAACAACATTATAGCATCTTGTTTGATATTTATTATTTCCTAAATCGTACAACTAAACACTAAACGACACGTTAACCAAATATATCATTTAATATCTACAAAACATGGACAAAATTTAAATTCAACAATTCGAAAACATAAAATTCTAGTCACAAGTATTTCGCTTCGAAGAATAATAAATAATTAGTATCTGTGTCTAAAAACATCACCGTGTCCGTGTCAACAAAATACAATAAATACTATTTTTTTTTTAAATGGTACGTAAAAAAAAATACGTTTACATAACAGACATAAATTCACCGACATAGTCGGCTTAACACTAATCCAGCATTACAGGTGACGACAGTCTGAGGCTAACCATGCAGGAATTAATATGCTAACGCGATTGATAGCTCTTATTTCAATTTGCAGAAAAAAACATAAATTACAGGAGCAATGGTCTTTAACATTGATTCGTCGACACACGGGGAAAGATAGTGTCTTATTGCAACGTGACCTGTTGTAGGGCAAGAGGAATCCTATACCGCCAAGAATAAGAGCCATGTAGATAAAGTTTCCTTTGTCGACCGGCGGTGAGAGATGGGTAAATCCATTAGAGAATTTAAAATCATTCATGCCTCTTGCCTTGCCTAACTGTACGTAACCCCGACTCAAATTCTCATCCATGTCGGCGGTATAATTGGACAAGGCAATGAAGAGGAACGGGGGTGCGGTGTCCTTTTTTTATGAATCCATATTTACACAAGAGGTGTTGTCGTCGCGTTGAAATTAAACTATCGTCGCACAGTACACTTCCTGCTAATTGGTAAATTGCACCTGATCACCACCTTATTTATTTCCCTACGCGTAGTACGATTGTGTTTCTCGTACATTTGAGCGCATGCTTTGAAAATTGCCGCATTGATTTCTGCGCGCGCATTCATAGTGCGAGCCACGCTTTACCGCGAAATCCGATTACGGATAAAGTATGTGATTATTTGTTGGAAAACGAATACAAGCACTAGCGCTATGTGGGTTGAAAGTTGGTGGTACTATGAGGCAGATTGTTTAGTATTAATTGAAGTTACTCGCATTATAAACGATAATTAAACAGAAACGTATAGTGTTATGATTTTTACAATATCAATATTTTAATGAGTTATCGCTGTTTGTGCTCGTTGCACTCTCCCGTGGTTAATTTAGGAAGCTGCTGCAAGTATGGTCGATAAAAACAGTTAGATGTATTGCCGACATAAGTTGAATACAGAGATACAGACGAGACGCAGGACCAGACAGAACTTATCCCTCGTGACAGAGGCAGGATCACGATAAGGTACGATGTGAAAGGTGGTTGAGCAGTGGTTGAGGATTATTTAACAGACGAGATATTAGCACATACAGCACAGATGATGTATCAGAGTAAACAGTAGCTAATTTGGTTCTTCGAAAAGGACGGTGGGCTTACACACTTGGTTATCTAACTAACTGAAAGAAAATGTTCAAAGAATGGACTCTTCTTACTTTTTATAATTTTTCCTTCTCAAGGAACCAAATAAGTGGGAAATCTGAAAAATCTCATCTACTACCTCTGAGCCTATTTAGATGATACATCATGTGCAATATATAACATAAGGAAAGATAATTTAAATATAACCTTTTTTATTATTCTATAATCTTTAAGTTTTTAGAGTAAGTTCAGATATTTATATAAACTCTTTAATCTAGTCAATCATAACATTAATATAAAGTGGAAAACCCTTTTCTGAATGCCCATTTTTCCTTAATACAAAATACAATTCGTTGAAATACAAATGTCTATCATTAGTTTCTATGGCTTTAAATATTTATTCAACTGCAACCTCTTTTTATATGATGCTAAAAACCTTCTTATAGGAGCATCAATGTTCCTTTCAACCAGTTTTATGAACAATCTTATATCTTTCTTTAATTCACTGTGCAATAACTCATAATACAGAGTATCTTGTCCTTTGGAAACAAAGCATTGAGCTGTACCGCCATAAGCCTCATCTGTATATCCTGATGATATATGCTCCGGAAGAAATTGTAATGTTATCAGTGCAGCATTTATTATTTCTATGTTCATATCGCCTATCGGACCAGGCATGCACTCTTTATACTTTTTCACCAAATTATATGCATTTCCCAGAAAGTATGAACCTTCCTTAAGAGTTATCCAAGGAGAAGGGTTCTTCTCTGACCCACATGATTCTGACATTCCCCGCAGCTTCGGAAGATACATGTCAGAAAATTCAAGATGCAACTCTGCAGCATGTTGGAGCTTTTTTAATTGATCGAAACTAAATTCAGGGGTAGAGTATGATTGGATTTCGTTTGGGTTCTTTAACATTTTTAACAGTTCCCTTGCAATATTTTTGTGATGATTGAATATTGCAACCTGCAGTAATGTATTTCCTTCATTATTGCGAGTATTTGTTATAGCTGCAAATTCGTCAGGTTGAACTGATCTCAGCTTAGCAATTACTTCAATGTTACCATCTTTTACATTGTCAAATAGCTCTACAATTAATTTTAGTAGTATACTTATATTTTGATCTTTACAAAGATCCAGAGGGGTTTTACGTTCATTATTTTGTATATTATAGGTTGCACCATGTTTCAATAAAGATTTTAGGATATCCATGAACCCATGTGTAGCTGCAACGTGCAATGCTGCAGTACCTTCACCAGTTGTTTGGACATTAATAAAATCAATTAATTTACTATGTTTTACATGTTGAAGCAAAGTTTCAACAATTTCTCTGTGACCTTTTAAAATAGCTATGTGTAATGGGGTATTTCCCCTATTGGTGACCTGAGTAGCATCAGCTCCACTTGTTAACAACATCTTTATAATACCTACATTACCAATATTAACAGCATAATGTAAAACAGTTCTCCCATCTCTATTTTTTGCATGAATATCTGCCCCTTCTTTGATATAATTTTCAACTTCTGAACAACTCTTATCAGCTATAGCTTTAAATAACTTTTCTAGAAGAATAGACTGCCACTTCTCTGTAATTGATTCTAAAAATCTTCTTACAGGAGCATCAATGTTCCTTTCAACCAGTTTTATGAACAATCTTACATCTTTCCTTAATTCACTATGTAATAACTCATAATACAGAGTATCTTGTCCTTTGGAAACAAAGCATTGAGCTGTGCCGCCATAAGCCTCATCTGTATATCCTGATGATATATGCTCCGGAAGAAATTGTAATGTTATCAGTGCAGCATTTATTATTTCCATGTTCATATCGCCTATTGGTCCTGGCATGCACTCTTTATATTTTTTCACCAAACCATATGCATTTCCCAGAAAGTATGAACCTTCCTTAAGGGTTTTCCAAGCAGAAGGGTTCTTCTCTGACTCATATGATTCTGACATTCCCCGCAGCATCGGAAGATACAAGTCAGAAAACTTAAGATGCAACTCTGCAGCATATTTAAGCTCTTTTAATTGATCCAAAGTGCACTCATCGGTAGAGTATGATTCGATTTTATCTGCCATTTTTTAAATCTCTAATGATTCACTTGCAATTCGTTTATAATAAAAAAGATAGTAATGGATTGCCTTGAAAATTAGGAGTGTCCCACCGAAATATTTGTCCCAGAAACTATAAATATTTTAACTTTTAGAAAAATTCAGAAGTGTTTCGCATTTCAATGTTGTATGTACGTTACGCGTCAAAATCTGACTGCATATTATGTTTGCAGAGGGCACGATTACATTATCATTGCATCATGTAAACCACATACAAGAAATAGGATCGTATCTCTCGTCCGTGATCCAACGATTACAGAATTATCATCTGTTGCATCAGTAGTTTCCGTTAGTTGATGTTCAACGATTCCTGTTTATTTCAATTTTATTTTTAACCTGACAGAAATGAATTATTAGAAAGAGAGGACCTAAAAATCACCTATATGAAGCAAGCATTAGTAGTTGTTACTACCCGCGCGTACCCCATACCCCGCAGTGAAGGTATTTTTACGGTTCCCTGCAAGTACTGAAGTAAGTACATGCACACAGAATATACATATACCTCGTTCGTACTAGTAATACGCATTTTCGCAAAAGCCGATAACGTTGGTCACTACACGAAAATGATAAAAGGATACTCTAGGCAACTCTAGAATCTCTTTTAAACAATCTAAAATTGGCCGGATTCTTCTCGTGTTTACTTTTGTATATTGTTCTACTACTATTTACTTTTGACCATGTCAAAAATCATCCTAATACATCATAAGAAATATGTATAGGTTTGCCGCTACTTCCCATACAATTCGCGGATAAGTGTGCGCATGCGTACTGCGTCATACTTATCACTTATGAATCAGCTGATGAAAAAAGACGGTTGCCGAAAGTTCCAACAGTATTCGAGTACAACTTAGAAAATATGTCGTTAAATACAGCACACGCAAACGGCGGTGTTCTTATACACTCTGGAGAATGGTAAGTTTGAAAAAACAAATTTGTAATTTTGCACGTAATAACGGTATATTTCGAATATCGTCGATCATGACATTTCTACAACGTAGTACTGTCGTGGCCTTAAAGCAACTTCCTTATTATCAACGATCTTCAGATAACACCGATAATACTTAGAAAACATTCGGACGTTTCTTTTTTTAGTGCTTGTGCAAATTTTCAGAATTTTATGTTTGTATGAACTGAGGGATTTAGATTTATTTATTAAGTTAATAATAAGCAATATTAGGCAAAATTGTGAAAATATTGATGGTGTAAATTTTCATCTGTTTAGCATACTACTATTTTGTGACAATGTCACAATGGAATTTCATGGACAAGAGCAAGCAGAATTTGTTGGTACCAAACATGGTCGATTGTACCTGACAACACACAGAATGATTTTCAATGCAAAAGATCGGAAGGAGAAGATGCAGTCCTTTAGTTTTCCATTTGTTACTTTATGCGATGTTGCGTTGGAACAACCAATGTTTGGTGCGAATTACATCAAAGGAAAATGTCGTGCTCAACCAAATGGCAATTGGATTGGAGAATGCAAATTTAAATTACATTTTAAGAGTGGTGGTGCAATAGAATTTGGTCAAGCTATGCTAAGAGCAGCTTCTATGGGTAAATAAATTCAATTATTCTATTTATATTTTAATATAATATTTTATTTTGTTTGAAACACTTTATTATGTTGTTACTTAGAAACCATTTTAGTTAACTTTCAAATGTTCTAGATTTACTTATCCTTTATTTGTAAAACAATGATGGGTTTGTATTTGTTCTTAGCTCAACGTAATGGTCCACCATCTGATGCTCCACCACCATATCAACCACCATCTTCAAATTGGTATGCAGCACCACCACCTGCTTATCAAGCTGCACCAACAGGCTATTATGGTTGGATGCCTCCGACTAATGTATTTCCAGATATGCCACCAGGTTTAATGCTCTTTCCTTTAATTCCAATAAGGATCATTCACAGCTGAATTGCATATACGTTATTTAGTACATGTGAGCTTTATCAGTATTTCATAGCCTTCCATTATCTTGTTTCATATATAGCAAACAGCGTTTATATGACGGATATGCCACCACCTTATCCTGGTATAAATGCGCCTTATCAAGGATATGCAAGCGGTGCACCGCAACAAGGCGCATGGGGTGGTGCTGGGCAGCAACAAGGTTGGACTGCACCTCAGCAAAATGGAGCTCTCGGATGGGCAAACCCTAATTACAATGGTCAACCAATGTTTCAAGCAGGTGCGTATTCAAGCTATGGACACCCAGGTTACAATAATCAACCACAAAATCCTCCACCATATTCCCAATACCCTCCCAATACTCAAGGTGGTAACTATGCACAATACCCTCCCAATACCCAAGCTGGTAACTATGCACAATCTGGACCTTATCAACCTCAAAATCCTTATAATCCGTATGCACAGAATTATTAATTATGTTTGAAAATGTAATAATACGTACGTTTTATACACTTTCTGTAAAATTGTACAACTTGAAAGTTAATGTCTCAGAAATGATAAGAAAATTTTAGAAAAATAATTTTTGTTTTTTGTGTACTCAGTGCTGTAATACATGAAATATTGTGTATATTCCATGAGGTTATTCAGTGATTAGTAGTGAAGAATTACACTTCCATAAAAATATATACATATATATATATATATATATATATATATATATATATATATATATATACATATATATATACATATGTATTGTGTATGTGTGCACGTGTTTTTATTATTATACACACGTGTAAAATGATTTATGCTTTATAACATACACAGAATAACGAAATTTGAAATAGTAGCAAATATTTTTTATTAATCAAATGTATTTATAAATAATCAAAATTCTTATCTGATATGATACATTGTATTTTCATGTTATCTCTGAAATTACTACAGCTTTATACATATAATCAATACAGGGCAATATTAAAAATTAGTTGAATATTACTTGCTGTTTTTATTTAATCCTTCCAATAAAAACTTTTGCTATATTGCAGAATTATATTATATATTATGCGATAATAGAAATTCGCATCATACAGTGTATTTTAACACGTCTGGTAAACTTGAAAGTTTTGAATATTATGCAATCTTGTTGCATAACACTCCTTTGACTGACCTGAAGTAAGGTTTACTTTCACTGTGCTCAGTTATTATCTCATACTTGTTGCAGATAGTTCAAGAATATGTGGAGTGATACTATAAGAATTTAATCAATGTTTTGATCTGTTGACTAGTATTTATAAAACTCAAACAGTACAAGCAATTATAAAATCTCACATTTTATTAATAGTACAAACAAAAGTATATTCTAAAAACACTTGATAAATAGTGTAGCTAAAGTGTTTCATACCAGTTTATTCATAAACACAGTACTTCTTCTGAAATATAATTAAATTCGATCAATTGCTTAATTTGGACTGTGTATTATTGCAAGTAAATCTTGTTATAGAAACTTTTGTTAAAATTGACATATTTAACTTTCTCTTGGTTCAGAGTTAAATCATTCCTGTGTATTTACAATGCTACTATTATAGAAATGTCAACATAAAACAATTCTGATAGAATTACTCTAGAAAAATAAAGCATAATATACTGAAATAATTGAATAAAAGTATATTTCGATTATATCAAAAAATGCCAGATCAAAATAAATTAAACACCCCAAATATTCATACTTGTATGTATTTCTATATAACATTACATATGTAATCTTTAGAATGTTTCGATTTTATCAATTTATCTTTTTTCCTGTTTTTGCAGATGCTAAGGCAGCAGAGGCTGCACAGAGCGCGTATTATGACCCAAATAGGCCACAATGTGCCTATGTTCCACCACCTGCATATTATGTAAGTAATAATATTTACTAATGAAATTTATTTAGAAATGTAATACTTCATAAATTATGATTTGATTTCTACTTCCGTGTATTGTTAAAAAAGTGTTAAATATACCTTATAATTTTGACTTAGGAAAGTCCACCAAGTTTCCAACAGGCGACAGAAAAGAAGGACCAGTGAAAATGTATTCACAATTCTTAAAAACGGTGGAGTTACAACAACATTATTGACGCCTGCTTAGTGTTTTTACGTAACATTCGCATACTGCATAGTAACAAATACATGCATTCCACTTTTAGGCGATGCTGTAATGTGACCTTGATGTGCACATTTTAGTAAACAATATTTCTATCTTTCCTCTATGCTGTTTTCTGAATTTAAGAATGGTCAATCGATAAATTCTTACGACTGCATCACGACTTTACATGTAACACTATGTAATACAGTTATGCTTTAACGTATACAAGTATTTGCGATTATTGTTGTCTATATTGTATACATGGTCTATAAAAAATTCTATTGTTGTGTTTCATGCAATATGATAAAAATTATATTAATGCAAAATAAAATTTAATACATACGAATGTGAGAAGGAGTTGTGTAGAGGTACGTTATATCTGTATTCTTGTAATATTTTATTGAGAATTACAGAAAATATGCAGTATTTATATGTGTATATATATCAACAATGCAATCGAATATAAAATAAACAGTTGGCAATGATAAATTTTACATTATATTTATACAAAACTTAATTATTAAAATGTATTTAAATATACACGTTTCGGAATTGGAACAAAATTGATATTTTCCATTTCCAAAAGAAATGATTCATACGTACATTCAACTATAGATATGTACATATCAAATATTTGTATAAAAAATAATCTTGCACATATAACAACTTATTGTACAAAAGCACAAAGTATCTGTGCATAAGTGTTCTAATATATGATATCCAAGAATCTGTATGTCTTTTTTCGACTAGTTTCTATGGCAAAATGATACATACAATAATTTATATGTATTCCGAATTATAAAATAATTTAATTATATTTATAATGATTCACTGAAGGACTTAGAAAATTCCAAATTTGTAGTTGTACGTCCTCTTTCTCTTAGAATATATTTTAATACATAACTTTTCATATGACTGGCACCTAGGGTTATCGTATTCGGTAAAGTCTTTACATTGATAAGGAATTCTTAAATGCAGATTCTTAATAGCACTTGTTCCATTAATTTTTAAATATTTTTCTAATATATTTCACTAACACAATATTCTTATAAGGCAGGCAAGACAGTTTTTACAATTTCTCATAAAACAGTATAAAATTCTAACTGGATAGAAAATTATCTATACAGTCTATAAAATGATACAAGTACAATTGTATTGTAAGTAAAATTTTTCCAAATCTAACCATACTCAGAAGTGACTGTCAAACTAAAGTTTCCATCTTTAACATAAGTGCCATGATACCAAATTCTCGTATCTAGCAGAACAATATCACCAGCATCAACAGAAAAATTAAAATGTTTACAGACATTATCACATTCCGGCGTTGGAGCAACATTCCAAGTTTTACTGCCTAGAATTTGTCCTTGCCACATGAGACGTGAGATGTAATCCAACTAAGAAAAAAAAAGTAATAAAACAAAGTATTATAAAATCAGTTTTGCAACAATTATTTGTGGCTATTAATAATATTGTTGTATGTACATACATGCATAATAGCACCTTCTTCATACCCAAAAAAAACATAGTTGGTATAAGGAACTTCTGCATCTTCTGGCAAGAAGTGAGGTACATTGTAATATTTTTTCATTATGTCCAAAATTTGAATGTGACAGTTTTTCCAGCCAACGTACCAAGGTTCTGTGCCCTTCTGAAGCATGGCTCTTTCTTTGCTCATTGCAAAAACATCACGCAAACTAGTAAAATTACTTTTAAAATGTAAGAATTGGCAATCGTCTACAGATTCATAAGCACCATCAATACGTTCATATAAATCTCTGAAAAACTCCCAACTGAATACTTTGGAAGCTGGCCAGTGATTTGCAGCATTTTTTATCACCATAGGCCGAGAAGAATATGCATACTTTTTAAACTCTTCTTTCGTTAAATTTGGCAGAATTAATGCTGTGTCAATACCTCGACAATAATTGCAATTTGATATTGGTCTGGTAAATTCCCATATAAAATAGTTGTTTGGTATTAAGCATCGTGTTCCTCGAATACTTTTAATTACATCAATATGTAAATATCTTAAAAATATTACAAAAAGAACTGGAGCAAAGAAGACAAAAAGTACTTTTTTGCAACATATGTTATGGAGAATTAAATTTCTTTTATTCTTTGTATTGTTTGTAATACAAGCAGATTGAAGATCTGATATCGATGCACCCTGTTCCAGAAAGCTTTCAGTTAATGCTAGAAATGCCTGTTGTATATTTTCTAAAATATTCTCACTCTCTTCCATTACTAGTGGATACAGGGAAATAAATCAAGATATCTTGCAGCAGCTTTAAATAACTATTGATGTGTGCTGCTTTATGAATATTCGTAATATTAATTAATATCAGTAATATACGGCTGATATTATTTATTTGCACTTGATCATCGTATTTATGTCCTCTACATAATTAGTGGGTGTTTAGCATTTACTTTCACATCTAGCCTTTTCTTCTTCACTTATTGGACGAACAAAACATTATTTCATGATTATAAAATTGTTTATTGAATATTGTGTAATTACATATTCATGTCAGCAACAATTAATGTGCATGTTTTTCGGTATTGTCAGTTATTGTGATTTCGCGTCCGCAAAAAAATAGACGCATTTGAATAAAAGTTAGTTGAAAGTATGAACGATAGCAACAAGAAATTCACAGGTGGTACGTAGTCATATGTTTTTCTCCGTTGGTTTTGTACACACTGATTCTTGCACACACCACTGTGTTCGACCTTGAGCCACTTATTTCACCAAGTGTTAGTGACACTATTGATTACATGCAATTACAGGACAGATATTTGGTCCCCGACATTCCCCGATTGGTGGAGAGTGCATACTGTTCTGTATATTTTCTTAAAATGATTCTTGAATAAAACGATAAAGTGAATGGGAGACTGAGAGCTGTTGCAGGCTCTATTAGTAATTTAATACCTTAATAAGGCGTTTCCTGTAGTCTCATACTAAGAAATGTGGCCATGCTACAAACTTCTTGGAAGTGAAACCTGACACCTAACATAAGGCACACACTTTGTACTGTTTAGAATTAAAATACATCGGAATTTCATGTTACTGCCATCAAAAACTATTTTTAAATTAGGTTTATTATAGGAACGTGGTTTATAAAAAAGAACAAAAATAGAAAAGTCTTAAAGTTATTTATTTTATCAAATCACACAACATAATGTACAATTCTTCATTTAAAAAGACCATTAAAATTGATGTCTGATCTGCAAATAGTCGGTAAATTCATGTAAACGTTACGATAGATTTTGATTTGTCGTTCTTTCATAATTCTGTGTTGTACATATTACAAAGTATAAAACTTAATTTACAGAAGTTATAATACTAAGTAAGCTATGTAATATTTTTATTATTCCTTCTTTTTTACTTGCTTTCGCTCACTGAGACCCGATCCGTATAGGTTCCAACATAGCAGAGATTTGAATTGATTGTTTTCTGTTCAATTCATTTTTACATCTAGGCCAATGTTAAAATATGCGAATATATTTCATTGTTCAATTTGGCGTCAAATTCGTTGTTAATTTCATAATTAAGACAGTATCGTTACATTGTTTTATATCGTTATCTGTCTGTTATGTCTTCTTTCCTGCATTGTTTTACGTGGTAGTGACATGGCTTGTTGTAGCTTAGATGACACAACACAAGTCATAATTCTTTATCACTCAATTAAAAGAAATATAATTCGGAATAAAATAATTTTTTCAACGAGTAACATTTGAAGTAGCGTTATGGACATTAAAAATAATTCTTATAATATCTCATAGATATAATATAAATTTAAAGAAATTGCCTGAGTACGTATCAGTATAGTAGAAGTTTAATTATTGCATTGCAATTTATTCGTTAGTACTTTTCAATATAATAATAGTAATAATAATAATAATAATAATAATAATAATAATAATAATAATAATAGTAATAATAATAATGACATATATTTCTCGACGAACTTCAAAAGACTGTTTGTAAATGCAACATCATAACTTCTTTCTTCATTTCCTCCTATAAACGTAATTTTACAAAAATTTCACTTTCAATCTAAATGTCGAGAAGTCCCGATTTAAGTAAATAAAATTAGTAAAAGTTTTTTAACAGTTCATTTAAGCTATAACTTGTATTAAGGAGACACAGTGCTTCTTACTGCAAGTGTTTATAGTTGTTAGAAAAATTAATATTTGTAAATCTTATGCATTGATATAATTCAGGAAAAATGAAATTGCAAGTACAATATTATTCCAGTAGGCTAAAACCCGTCGAAGTTTAAATCACAAATGTTAACTACACAATCAAGTTAAAAATTCTCTTTTTAACTTTCATGTGGTAATTTTACATAATAGTCGTTTTCGTTTTAAACAAAATTAAATACTCCTTAAGTAAAAAACGTTCTCAATAGAATATTTTTATTAGGACTCCTCAATTATAATGCAACGCAAAATAAGTTATTACTTACTGTTAAAAATGTGTGACTAGCACAGTCGTGTTTGTGTCAATGTTTACACCTGATTATGCTTTGCTTTCAAAGAGACAGAAATTTCCATCAGCAATTGATCAGAAGTAGCACCACTTGCCAAGAATAGCATCTTTTATAGCCGATATGTATTGCGCAGGAACCCAATATATCCAGTACCTTGATGCTTCAGTTGTGCCTAATTGTATTGCCTAATGATTTTATAAAACATTTAAATTTTGGGAAAATGAATAAAGAATCAAAGTATTGGGAATTGTAGTATTTGAATGAATACACAAACCATAATGTGATACTCGGGGTGATCGTGTATTGGCTCACTGTGAACACCTTTTATAGAGTTCATAGGTATTTTATCTGTTCTTTCCTTTGTGCCAATCCATAGTTGATCTTGCTCCAATTTGAATGTTAATCTAACTTTACCACCAGATTTATTTAACATTCCAGCCAAGGGAAATTCAGGTAAAGGCTCCTATATAACGAATTCAATTTAATTTCTGTAAACTGTATTATTAAAGACCGTGAACTATTAAAGAATCAGGAAATAGATCATTACATATATAAGCAAGTTACATAATCATACCTTGCTATCTAATATACCAGGCATGACATCTTCAGGGATACCTTTGTCTAACACTTTTCTATGCATTTTTTGTCTTGACAAGGGCTCTTTACTAGCAGAGGAAGCAGCTTCATCAGAGAGTTCCTGTTTCGTTGGAATTGAGACTGCTAATATATCATCTAACTTCGATCCTACTACCATCACTTTGGCACCTTAAAGACATCCGAAAATTTATAAAAATTCAACCATGAAAGCAAACTAGCATTATGAGAATTACCTTTTGTAACACCCAAACTTCTAAGTGTTTGGTCATCTTTGGCTAATCCTTTAATCATTACTTTTTGCATGGCTTGAGGCACGTTAATGATATTTTGAAGATGTGCTTTTAATTCAGCAACAGTGCCATCAAGTTTAAAATTTATATTAATTCTTTGTTTGTTATAAATTACTTTGAAGTCTATATTCTCTTGAGGTGGATCTTCCGAGGTAGTTGCAACGTTCTCTTCTGATTGTGTATCAATAATTTCATGTTTTGTTGTAGGTGCTTTTGTTTCTTCCAACAAATTTTCATTTGAATTTGTTGCTGATATTATTTCAGAGCAAGGCGTAGAGTTACAACAATTGTCATTAGTTTCACCCTTTGCAGTATCTGCAAAATTAAAATCAAAAATAATTGAAGTACATATAAAACACCATAAAAATACATAATAAGATATTAATAAAATTATCTTATGCATTCTGTGACACTATGAGAGTCTTAAGAACATTAAGTGGATAAATATCTGATTAATGACTAAATTAAACAACGAAAGGGCAGATTCTATGAACACATTAGAGAAAGGAGGGTTATGTTATAAACAATGCGTATTTAGAATAACATTGACATTTACGGATGTGATCATCAAAATTTATACATTAGACTAGGAACAGAGAGATTTAGAATCACATATGTTAAATTATTTAACGAAAGTAACAATTGTTTTTAAAGAATTAATCTGACATACAGTTGCAATTTGTAATGTTTCCATTTAAAACAATTTACAAAATATATTGTAGTTAGATTTTAAGTAATTAAAAATTTGCATGACAAATACTAATGAAAGTTATTTATTCGAATAACAATAACAAAAGCATGGAAAATTGCAAAGATTCTAAACGTACCCACGTACTCCATGATGAACTGTATTTCGTTGACCAATCAAACTAATGCAGGATGCATTGCATCTCCTGCTATTCGTATTTGTAGTGATCCTTGGAATGACTTTCAAATTTTCAAATATGTTCTAGAAATATAAGTAAGACCTATCTTTTTATACATATTTCTTAAAACAAAGCGAATCAAGGGAAATCAGATTTAAATTTAATATCATATTATTTTGATTTTTCGTAACATTCACTAAAAGAAGCGTACAGAGATACAGTATAAACGAAAATTTTTAAAAATTTGAGAATTTGGTTAATAATTTATGACAAAATTGTGTACATCTTCATAACTATGAACGCAAATCATATATTTTATTCTCACTTTTAATTATCCGTAAATAATGGCAATCCTTAACTGAGTGAAATAAACATAAATTGATAAGACGATTTACGATGGATATTGCACTAAATAATCAACATATAAAATATATAAGTAATCATTTATTTGTTCGAGCATAGTATTAGTTTTTAATACGGATAGATAAATAGAATGTTCAGATATTTAAAAGAAAGGCGCTTACAAACAAGGCATAATAAAATTAATCTTGTAAATATCACAATGTATTTCAAACTCTCAGTTTCGGTAAGTTACATCAAAAGGCAGATACATACAGTTCTATAAACGAGATGATAAACGGGTAAAGTATTTACATTTGCCGCCGCAGACACTGATAAAGAATAATTGGTCGACATAGGTTAAAAGTAGTGACACAAGGGTGCGTCTTAGTCGCAGGCAGCTAAGCGCCGCAGATTTCGCGCGGGGCGGGTGTTGTCATTGTATTTTCACGTGACAAAAGTGAGTTTCTGTGGGAAAATTAATAAAGAATCCGGTGAAAATGCCGCCGAAGAAGCGGGAAAAAGAATTGGAAGCGCAGAAGGGACCTCGAATGGATCAAATACAGGCGGACCATGAGCTATTCCTACAAGCCTTCGAAAGTGAGTACCTACGTTACCCTTCTTCTCTTCTTTACGCTTACACGATCCTACTTATATCGACGTACAGACATGCAATTTTTGTTCCTCGTTTCTCAGTGTGCTCTTGTCGTGAACATTCTTCATGAATTTTGAAAATGATCTCACATAACCCCATTTATCGAGAACCTACTGAGCGCCGAAGCGCGCGTCGGTTCACTTCGTTCCCTCCTTTACGCCAATCCGCATGGACACCTGTCACTGTTTCACTATGCTCCAACGTAGTCTTAATTTAAACCCAACAGATCCTTTGAGTGGAAAATGCAATATCAAAAGTCTGACAATAATCAGGCAGTAATCCGATTATACCAGTTGAGGAAATGAATCTCTACCAATCCAAATTTAAGCAATTTTCACGGTGTCACGTATCACTTTCGAATTATTATACATATCAATTATAATTGTAATATACGAAGGGCACATTTTCACGATGTAAACTATTATAGATGTGATACATCATACGGTGCTAGCTAATATGTGTTTTAGCAGAAATCCATTTGTTTTGTTTGTATCGTTAGCTTTATTTATACAAAAATCAAATTCTGGGAGTTAGTTGTTTAGATTAAAATCTGTTTTTTCGATAAAATATCACATTGCTATGGTATGCACAACTAGAATGAAGCAATTGAATAGTTCCAATATTCTTATGAAAGTCTTGTCTAACTTATTGAGAGCAACAGGATCAAATACGTTCCGAATCGTTCCGTTTTCGATCTGACGATACCATTTAAAGGTTAAGTTAAACTAAGATTAAGATTGTTCTATATCGGCCGTTATTACATTAAAGAATGAGAGTAGAATGATTTTACTTTAAAACATCAATCAAAAAAAATTAACAATGAAAACATTGCAGTGAGAGAAAACTTTAATTTCACATTAAAAATCAAATGGGATCAGAGAGGTTTAACCTGCGCAAAGTCGTAACAAAAATTGGTGCAGGCGTCTCGTAACAACACGAGAAAAACCGAATCATCATATCCCATTGAGACCTGAAAGGATCATGCATCCTGTTCTTAGTGTTTAGTTCTTAAACAGCTGTATGAATGCTTTTACTTGTGAGATATACATCAACCTCTGAGCCATCTATAGTCGCTGGCTTAAACTATTTTCCTCCATTAAATTAAATAATGTATAATAATTTTGAATACAGAGATATTTATAATACTTTTTTAAACAATTGAAATTCTTGTTCTATATTGTTAATTTGTATTTAACAATGTATTTCCATTAATTTTCAGAACCAACACAGATATATCGGTTTCTACGCACGAGAAACCAGATTTCAGTGAGTAAAAAGCAAATTGACTTATATTATTAGTTTGTTACTTATACTTTAAGAATTATTGTTTATTATCCACTGCCCTCAAAGTATTAACTGGACTGTGTATTGAATACATAGTATAACTATAAAGCACAATGCAAAGTGTTTATAGTTACAAGGATATTAATTAATAAATCATACAATATAAAGTATGTTTTTTTATAATTCTTATTTTTTTCTATAATGGAATGTTATATTTCTTTACGTTATGGTTGAATGGATAACGTATATTGTAGTGATGTGTATGTGACCATTTGTATAATATATTGTATTCGAATGAATATAAGTGTGAGATAGGTATTTTAACTTTTTTATATTTGCTTTTGGTGCCTTGTAACGGTAGGTAGAAACATTACTATTTCTATAGTACAATTTTTACTTTAATATTAATGGGTACATAAATTATATGTCACTTTGTCAGAATGGTTGATTTTACAAATCATTACTAAAAACCAAAATTTTCTGTTGATATACTTTTTTTCTCATAGTGCAATGTATCTGTATTACTTTTAGAGACACTTATTTAAATTATAATATGAAATATGTGAAGTTGACACCCTATGTAATTTTCTTCTAGCCAATATTTCTATATAGAAACTTAACTTACATGAGACAACGTATGTCCAGAAGCCATAAGTCTCGACGAGGATTTAAAATTGACATGATGTTGGAGAAGTTAATGTCCAAAAATAACCAAGAACAAAATCCTGGTGTTCGTGGATACATGACTCTAACTTTTTTAGGCTTTTATGATAAAAAGGGTAAAATTGAATGTCTTATCACAATTATTTGATAGTGGTATAGAGGAGTGATTTTTAACGAGTATACCACTGCAGGGATTTTTTCACACATGCTAAATATATATTTTGTTGTAAATCAGTGAAACAGAATTTTGTCAGAACAACAAAAAATAAAACACATTCTTTGGTGTGTTACAGAATTTTAGTAATTAGATTTCTGTGCTGTGGGATAAAATCATTGAAAATTGCTGGTATAGAGTATTGAAGATAAAAATAGTTATTGTTATTATTTTCTGTTCTTATAATATTATTTGGTAACTGGGATATACTATTGCAGTTGAAGCCCCACAAGACCCTGTGAAAGTTGAAACATTGTTATTGAAAATCTGTCATAAGAAACGGAAAGATGTGAGTTCTCCGATTATGCAGGTAAGTATAATATGCTAAGTCTGGAAATTAGCTAATTCTACAGGGTTGCCCAAAACTTTTTCTCTAATTTATTTTCTTGGTAATGTGTAAATGATATATCTACTAAGTGTCCTTTATCATTTTACTCAAAAAGTCAATCAAATCTTGAATGGAATCTTTTGCGAATTTACTTAACTGAATTTTGAGTCACCTTGTACAGTTGGCAAATGAAATAATACATTTTTAATGATATACTCTGATGTTTCTCTTAATTCAGGTTTCTGTTGGTACAAGTGAAGTTCCAATTAATCCTTGTGAAAATCAACCTCCACCAAAAGCACCCACTATTTCCATACCTAATGAATCTTTTAGTTTAAACAATGGTCATGTAGCAAAGACTTACATGCTTTTGCTTAGAGTTTATTGCATGTCCAATTCTGGCTGCCTTATACATAACTGTGATTTAGAAGGTTGGTAAAACTTATATACAGTAGTAACAAAATAAATGGGCAAAGATACTTTCTGCTTGGATTCTTATGATTCTTTTCTTCCAGAACCGGCTCAGAAACGTCGTAAGTCCTCCACAGGCTCAATTAAAGCTGGAGGAGAGGAAGTGAAATTGTATGGCTCTGAACTCATAGTGTATGATAAACACAATCGGTGCTTGTTAACGGACGGCGATTATGAATTAGGTTTGCAAGAAGTACAAACCAACGTTCGATCTAGCCCAAAAAAACACAGCTCTTGGGAGTCTGTACCTGACATCAAGGAATGTGGCCCATTTGAAGTATTTAGTAAAGGCCCAACGTTAAAATTTAGACTTAGTTGGACGACTGAACCAAGTAATGGTTTAGTGGATAGACCTACCCCGATACATCCAATACCAAATGGTGATAACAAAGAAAATAGATCAGGAAATAGTAAGTTATATATTAATTAAACGATCAGTGTTGTGGGAAACATATTGAAATTTTATATATTTTTTAGCTGGTCTTGAACGTTCTTCCGCCAATAATAATAACAACAATAATAATACCAATAACAATAATACAACACTGCCAACACCTAGTCCTCTGAACCCTTCAAGAATGACAGCGTCCAGTGAGAAAACAGACACTCCCGCGGGTACACAACAAATAGTTTATCAATTCTTGTATAATAATAATAGTCGTCAACAGACTGAGGCATGCGAAGATCTGCATTGTCCTTGGTGCTCATTAGACTGTGGAAAGCTTTACTCGCTTTTGAAGCATTTGAAACTGTGTCACTCCCGATTTACATTTACTTATGTGGTAAGGGCACTTGAAGTACCTGGACATACTATCTACATTTATTATATATTAACATTGCAACCATGTTATTCATTTATTTTTATAGCCAATTCCTCAAGGTGCCCGCATAGATGTAGCAATAAACGAATGCTATGACGGTTCATATGCAGGTAGTCCTCATGAATTAATTTCACAACCGACTAGTGTAGCATTTTCAAGGACAGGGCCAACTAGACGCACAAGTGTAACAAATATTTTAGTGTGTCGTCCAAAAAGAACCAAACCTAGCCTTTCAGAGTTCCTAGAACTTGATGAAAATGAATTTGAAAACCAAAGACCTTACATTACTGGACATAACAGGTGAGAAATCAAAATGATAAAATCGTTGCAAATGGCATTTGTCCTAACTAAATGAAAAATTAATTACTTTGAAATGTTTCCAGGCTATATCATCATACAGTCACATGTTTACCAATATACCCGAAAGAAATGGACATCGACTCAGAAGGAGAGAACGATCCGAAATGGCTACAGACAAAGACGATGATGATGATCGATGATTTCACGGATGTTAATGAAGGAGAAAAAGAGCTAATGAAAATGTGGAATTTACATGTCATGAAACATGGCTATGTAGGAGACTGCCAGATTCCACTAGCTTGCCAAATGTTCTTAGAGACTAAGGGAAAAGAACTACTTATGAAAAATTTATATCGTAATTTTGTTTTGCATATGTGCAGCCTGTTCGATTTTGGTCTAATTAGTCCTGTGATTTTATATCAGACTATTCAGAAACTGCAAGAGATTATGAAAGAAGGTGGTGAAGATGGTGATGTTCGAAAGGTTTTACAAAAGTCCCATGAAGCTCAAGTTGAGAAGTGGGTCACTTCAGGTTTTCACGCATCCTCAGATGCTGGAAAACCAAGTAATACAAGCACTAAAGTAAATTTTAATAACGACGGGTCTAATTCAAATGCTAGGCGAAAAACTACGTTGCCACTAGGTTCACCAAATTCACAAAACGTTAAAACAAGCGTATCTATGCACAATAATGTTAGTAAGCATGCTAGTATGATGACTACATCATCAAATAAGACTGTTGGTCACAATAGTACAATTCAAAATTCTGTTAATAAGAACTCTACCACGTTTGGATCTATACAAAGTAGTACTAGTAAAACGACTACTACTGTTTGCGTAACAAATACTGCAAGTAAAACTTCTACGACAATTGCAATGTCTAATGGAGTGTCTAACCAAAACGAGACTGGGCAAAAACAATCCATTGACATACCTACTAGGCGTAAAAGTACAAATTCGATAGTTCTGGTTTCCGAGAACACAACACCTTTGCGCCGAAAATCAATGGCCAGTGAAAGTGCAAGCACGGAATACCACAGAAGAAAGCTGGTTTTGGATACAATACCAAATACTGGTATTACTAACCAAAAACCATCTCAGAACGGAACTAGCTATTAGTAGCAAACAGTCATGCATGTGTTTTTATGCAAATTGTACGTTTTTGTACAGTATTTGTTGCAAATAATATAATTGCGATTAGAATGATTCATACTACTACAACTAATATACTTGATAATCATTGTTCTAGCTACTAGATCAATTTTTCCTTAAATTAAAAATTTCATTGTAAAAAGACACAAACGAGAACAGTAACAGATATTCGAGTAAATGTAATGTGAATAATTGAAGAGCTTTTTACACAAATAACAAATGTCTAAAAAAATGCGCAGTTAATGCACAACAATAATCAGTCGTCAACTAGAAACTCGTTTCTTTTTTATTGCACATTGATTGTTTTTCTTAAAAACGCTTTCAATTTATCTCCAACTAAAATTTTATTTAAAATGATTGAACATCAAAAATTAATTGTCTCGCAGCATGTATGTTAATTATTTTCGGGAGATATGTATAACTGAAGACCTTGTTTTATAAACATATAGTATCTATATTGATTTTTCTTGGTCTAGTCAATGAAACTTTTTATGTTCTCACTTTTCTGACGTTCATACTTACCGTAGTTTTTTATGAGAAATACACCCTTTGCCTGACATACTTATAATTTTTATCAATCGTGAAATGTAATATTCTAACAACAAAATTAGATTTACTTTGTCACAAATTTCATGAAAGTAAGAATCTTCAGAGAGGACGACGTCAAAATAAATTTTAAAAAATATCATAAGAATTTATACACAGTTGCTGATGGAATGCAACTGGCAATCATTCGATGAATTTTTGTACATTCACTATTAGGGATAATGATACATTATTCTTTTATATGGTAAAATAGTCGTATCCTCTGCATATTGTTAATTTAAATTATCTTATAGATTAGCAAATACATTTAAGGATATCTGAAGTCCAAATTACTGATAAAGCTCTTAATGTAGAAGGTGGGACCTTGATACAGAAACTTCAGATGTATATCTTGTAAACTCAATTTAATACATCGAGGCTGTAAAGTATAATTTTTATTCCCAGAAACAAGGAATAAATTGTTAGAGCGAAAAGTGCCTTTACCAAACCAGAGAATCTGAATATGAGAGTGACGGTTGCCAATTTGTAACTTATACACTGAGTGTTTTCTGCTCATTTCTGTGTTGTATTTAGCAAAACTTATGGTCGATTGTCGCTCTCTCAGATGAGCTCGTGGGGGAAACGTAGTATATCACAATAAACTTATTATCTTGCGTGTAACATATTCAAACTTTACTGCCGATGGTCGTTCGAAGAAACGCTTACATTCCCTTTGCGTAGTGCGTGAGTTTTCTTTATGACATAGTTAGGCGAATTTTTTAATCCCTTTCGTGCCCCTAGTAAATATTGACATTTAAGGAATTTCGTTCTCTTCGAGCGACTTCAATCACTGTCCATTAATATTATTGCCTATACTAGGTTGTAAATAGAAAAATACAATAAACACGTGGACACGACATCTCTGATACACCTCCTTTCGTCTGAAATTTTAACAGTCACATTCTTCAGTTTTTTTAGCAAAATATAGCAATATTTTGCAAGCAATGTTGCTTTGTGATATATCACATTGACAAATGAAACTCTTGTAGTATTTCTAATGTATTCCATTAACAAATAATGACTGATTATACTTTCCATTAATCGTATTTTATGCATGTTTGGGTTCTTAATTGTTGCATGTTTTTTGGGAGTAAACTAAGCAATGAAATCAGTAGGAAAGTCTACATTCGATGACCATAAACAAATCTCAGTTTTTCTTTATTACCTAGTATATACATTTTACATTTGATAATTTATATGCAATTATGATCCATAGTATGTACATATGTACAAGGGGAATAGTATAGTCAAATGTCAAACACTTGTATGCTACAATGGTCTAATGATCTTTCAGTTTTCTTGAAGTTTTCATTTTTCTTCTACAACTACCTTCCTTGGCCATAGAAAACAACTAAGAATACACTAGGCCATTAATACAAAAGACTGGACAGTTAATACTATGATAATATCTCAAATAGTTAGGCTACTTGTTACAATAATACTGATTAATGAAGCTAACAAATACTGCCTGACATTGTATTGTAGTTGTACTATGTTTTGTAAATGTGTGTTTTCTGTCAACCAATGTATTATGTTTGCTGATGTTCTCCATCTTTTCAGTTTATATTCTTGTATTAACATGTGTTTGTAGAATATGGTTTATTTTGTATCTTCATAAGTATCATTTGTTTTACCCTGTCGTATTTAAAATATCTTGGGAAATCTATTGGAATATAAGCAATTTCACAATTCAGATTTTGCTTTTCAATGCATTGTAAAAATTCTTCATACATTGGGGCAGTGGTATCCATGTCAGCTACAGTGAAAACATATCTTTTCTCCAAAGCAATATAAACAACCTTCTGGATCTTGGAATTTAAAAGTTTCACCAACGTACAAACAAATCCCTCTGTTATTGTGGCATCGTAGATTACTGTTCACATAATATACTGTTATAACTGGACATGTTACTTTTAACATTATTCTGTAACGTAATATCTTACCATCTGCAGCTAGAATAACCGTTGCTGCATCCATTCTTTTTGTATAAAACGTAGGCCACTCCAAATTTAAAAAATCTAATTCTTTTATATAAATTTTAGATTTAACATAAGCACTGTTCCTCATAAAATTTCTTTGTATCAATTTTAGTATTCCTCCCACATCAACATCTAGAAAGTAGACAATAAAATAATATTTTGCAAAAGCCACAATATTAATTACTATTACCTGTGCAAATAACTTCCTCAGCCAGAAAGCCTGCAACTATGCTGGTCAAACCAACACCAGAACCTAATTCTAGAACTGTTTTCCCTTTAAATAAGTCAGGATTAGATAGAATATAATCTGCTAGTAATAGCGCACCCCGCCAAATCTGTAATCCAACATGTTGCAGTTCTGTAGAAACAAGATGCTCTGAAAATTATTTATGCATTAATTTTACGAAAATAATGGAAATAGAAAGTCATAAATTCTTTCATACCTATTAATAATCTCCCTTCCTTTTCTCTATCTATGTCTAAGTCTTCATCTTCATCACATGGCAAAATACTGTTAGTAAATTTAGGCTTAATCATATATGATGGACACTTGAAAAGAAAACTGGACACTACAGCTAAAAATAAATTATAAATATTGGTATATATTACCCATATGTTGATACTGAAAAGTAGTAAACTTACTGTCTTTTTTAAGTCGTACTGAGGAATTTTCATTTTCCGTAAATATCTCTGATGTTATTTTATACGATGTCATCTTCACAGGTACAAATGGATTGTTGCAAGAAAGTTTGCTAATTGATAATTTTAAGATATTCTTTCCGCTGTTTTAGAACATGTAATGAGTCTTCCTTGTCTCATTGTCATATCTAAATTAAATATTTAAGGGAAAAGATAATAATTGTATTTTGTTAGTTTACACAAATTATTTTAATACCATTTCAATGTCATAACAGTTTTGTTATCTATTAATAGTAAGTAGGTAAGCTTGGTTGATTACATGAAAATATTTACTGATTATATATAGCTAGTTTAATGGAAAAATTAAAGATTACACGAAATTATGCTTGTTAAAGTACAATTACAATCCATTCAGAATAGTTGCATCTGAAATTATGATTATACTTTACATTAAACGAAATGATCGACTGTCCGCACGCAGCTAAACAACAATTTATCCGATCAGTTTTATTAGGGAATTTATGCTTAGTGTACTTATATAACACATCATTGTATATTCATATTCCAATTATTGTCTCTGTACACAGATTTTAAAGGTACCTATCAGTACTTTAACGGCGAACAGAGTAATTTGTGAACATTTTTCGACGATTCAGAAATTTTACCAAAGAAACTATATAATTCTTTGCATTTATTTAATCTTTTTTCTTAAACATAGTCTTACTTGAATATTTAATAATTGCATATTATATTGCTGTACCATTATTTGAAATATCTGAAATTAAATATTTACAAATGGCGTTTTAACCGGAAAAGATGGAGTTATTCAAATGTATAAGTGCATTTAACAAAACTATTAAGATGATTTGAAAATGAGCTAATTAAGATATATAATTTAAACTATAGATTGAAATTTGTCGTATTCCATCCGTATTAGTGTTTCATTGTTTGCAGTCTAATAATAATAATGTTATTAATGTTATCGTATGTAATTCTAATGAGTTTCCGTAATACAATTTAATAATAAATAATAAATACTATTATAATGTTTATTTTATACAAATACACCCAACCCGCAATTTATTGTGCGTCTATTTTTTATTATACTTTCTCCATATAAACTTTTGACCATTAATGTAAATTCAAAGTATTATTATTTATTTGGCATTCCCATCAATTTTCAATATGTACCTACGTTAACACTGGATATACGCTATAGAGAAATACTTGAACATATCCTCCCAATCAAACAAGGGATGCGTATATGAATACGATTATGTAAACATAATTTTTTATTAAAAACAATATATTTTAGAACTATATATTTTTCCACACTTATGTTAGTGGCCGTTATCTCAACTGGATTCCATGCCATATTTAAAATAGTACAAGGTCAGTATTGTCGTTTAATGAAAATTAAACGATTCATACGTAAGATCTAAAGTCTCATAATATATTTCTTTACTTTAACGTTCGAACAGATATTTTCCGTCAGAGATTTTGGTCCACTAAAATATGTTTAATGTTTTCGCTCTAGCCATAAATTGTTGATGGCCCCGTTATCATCAGAAGACACAATGTGACGGATTGAACGTAATGATATCCTGACCCTTGCAACATGAACGGAAGGTAATCTTAAAGTTGACATACCACCAGATTCTTGGATATTACGTTAGCCAATCAGCAGCTCCCACGATGAATACGGTGCCACGCGTTAACCACGATCTACTGACTGTATAGTCCAGTATAGTCCTCTGCATCATTGTGTCGACGGTTCACTTTGTTCGTGTTCCTCAACGACAGTGTCTGGTGTGTCTTCATTCTTAATACCATCGGGGACCGGTTCACCAAGGTTCACAGTTTACGATCCATTCGGCAAGTCCTTCCTATGTATGGTGGCATAACTCGTTGAGCAACAAGCATCTTTAACTGGACATTCATCAGCAAACATGAGGCTGCCTACGTTAACGCTTTTAGCGGCGTTTTGCTTTGCCGCTGCTCTTGCGAAAATCGAAACCGAAGACGAGGTCTTAGTGCTCACAAAAGATAACATTGAAGAAGCGATCGAGCAAAATGAGTACATGTTGGTCGAATTTTGTAAGTAACGTTTCATTCCGTTATATTCATGGGAACCCGTTATTCTCTCTCCTGTTGCTTCCGCATCCTAAATATCTGTTGCCGCTTTCCTGTGTACGTAGTTTCGGAGCATCTTTAAGCTCGATCCAGATGCTCGATTCTTACACGTCATCACTTAGAAGCCGGTCCTTAAAACATTTTGATAACAGAATTTGTTATCAATACTTGAATATATGTGACGAAATGCAAATTGTATTTTGCGTACAGTATTTCTCTTCTTAATTATACCATTTCTGCTTCGATTTCTACAAATACTTTTAAATTATATACTTCATGCAACATGTGACTTCGCCTATTTTCCGATTACCATAATTGGTTACTAATTTTATGGAAACACTTGAAGCAATGTATTGATTTCAATACATAAGTGGATAAATTAATTACACTTTACATGATTTTCGCCGGTTCGATAACGAAATATAATTATATTTCCTTGACAAGAATGTATTCAGTTTTTTTTACATATGGTCAAGTAGATAACGGAATTGTCCAAAACTTCTTTTTCTTCTGGTCCATAACCATATGGAGTGAATAAATTTATATGTATGCAAATTTAATCACTTCTTCTGTCTACCAATTTAGATGCTCCGTGGTGCGGACATTGCAAGGCATTGGCACCTGAATATGCTAAAGCAGCAAAGAAATTGCAAGAAACTGGTTCTAATGTGAAACTGGCCAAAGTTGATGCAACTGTGGAGACAGTATTAGCTGAAAACCACAGTATCCAAGGATATCCCACTCTTAAATTTTACCGTAAAGGCTCTGTCATTGAATATAGCGGTGGCCGTAAGGCTGATGATATTATCGACTGGCTGATGAGGAAGACTGGTCCAGCTGCTAAAGATTTGCCAACAGTGGAAGAGGCTAAATCCTTCATTGACTCACATAATGTTGCAATTGTTGGATTTTTCAAGGTACTGCATCATTTTTTATATTTTACTTAAAATGGTACATGATTCGTTTGTTCTTAGTAACCTTTTTCTTTCCCTTTTCTGATAAATGTGTTGAGATAAATAATTTATTTTAGTATGCTATATAATGGCAAATGTAATTTAGTTTTTTTTAATATCAGAGTGTAGGTAAGATCGAAACAATTCTAACAAGTTTTATTAAACTGAAGAGGCAACAGAAGAAATTAATAAGAATGAGGAATTTAATAGCTTTATTTTATGTTTTTATGATGTAAAGATTCTTTAAATCAAGATAAATATAATGAATGATAGTAATAATTAGTAATAAATTTGCAATGAAAACATAATGTCATATGATTTCTGTTTCTTTCTTAGGATGTGGAATCTGACAAAGCCAAAGTATTCATGGAAGTTGGTACTGTTCTTGATCAACATGTATTTGGTATTAGTAGTAGTGATGAAGTTTTCAGTGAATATGGTGTGGAAGATGGAACAGTTATACTGTTCAAGAAGGTATGGACTTATAAAATTTGTTGTATTCTGTAGTTTGATGTTACTGAGGTCTATTTTGCTGGTGTTAAAATGGTTAATGTTTATGTATTTTAGTTTGATGAAGGTAAAAACCAATTCGATGAGGAATTCGAATTTAAAAAGTTGCAAAACTTTGTCACTGTATATGCACTACCTACAGTTGTTGATTTCAACCAAGAAACAGCACAAACTATCTTTAGTGGAGATATTAAAAGTCATCTTCTTGTCTTCCTCAGTAAAGAAGCTGGTCATTTTGAGAAATATGTAGATATAATTAAGGAACCAGCAAAGAAATTCCGTGGAGAGGTATAAATCATAAATTCAGTATCTAAATAAAGTTATAATCATTAAAAATATCAGGGTATTATATAAATTGCCATTTTAGGTACTGTTTGTTACACTTAACGCAGACGAAAAAGATCACGAACGTATTTTGGAATTCTTCGGTATGAAGAAAGACGTAGTGCCTTCTATGCGTCTCATCAAGTTTGAAAAAGACATAGCAAAGTACAAACCAGAGAAATCAGAAATTACTAGCGAGACTGTGTTAGAGTTTGTTACTGACTTTGTTGAGGGCAAACTGAAGAGACATTGGCTCACTCAAGATTTACCTGAAGATTGGGACAAGACACCTGTTAAGGTTCTTGTTGGTACTAACTTCCATGAAGTTGCTTATGACAAGGAAAAGGACGTTTTAGTTGAATTTTATGCTCCTTGGTGTGGACATTGCCAACATTTGGCTCCTATTTATGAAGCAGTACGTTGGATTAAGCTATTCTTTAGTTTGAACCAGGATATAATGTTTTAGAATTACGTATATGTAAACCAATCGTAACGCTTTCAGCTTGGAGAGAAATTCAAGGACAGAGAAGATTTGGTTATCGCAAAAATGGATGCTACTGCTAACGAATTAGAAGACGTGAGAGTTGTTAATTTCCCAACTATCTTACTTTACAAGAAGAAAACTAATGATGTAAGTTGCATATACCTACTTAGTATCAAGAAATAAGTAGTCATTATTCTTGACTAAAATTAATAATTTTTGCAATCTTAGGCTGTTGAATACAATGGAGAGAGAACACTTGAGGAGCTTGCCAAGTTTGTTGAATCTGGTGGTGTTTATGATCAAGCTGCGGATGAGGTATGTATATGTATATACATTTTTTTCATATATTGTGGAACCTATTCTTATATTTAAGCTGTTTCGGTAATGTATTCATTGTAAAATTGAAAATGTATATGTTTTTCAGGCTCAAGAGGAAGATGAAGATGACGATGTGCCAAGAAAGGATGAATTGTAAAAGATAAATAACTATGGAGTAAAGCCAATAATTCCTTTTTTCTATTTTCTGCATTGAGTCAAACTCCATAGCTCAGTTTAAACGATATTAATTTATAGAAGAATTCCTAACTACTCACTTTAACTTTGATACTTTCAGATTTAAGTTTATGATCCGATTTTTTAAAACTGTACAATTAATTTGTAAGGATTTATTTGGAGTTTTACATAGGGCCATTTTGAAATAAGTAGTTGCAATATGGTTCACATAATGTGGCTACGGTGCAAACTCCAGATGACTGTGTGTCTGATGTGATAAATTGCAGAGAAATTCATAAAACCATTTATTCTACACGTCTTAGGTTTAAAATATATTTTACATATATATTTAATATCTGCTATTGTAAATGATCTATAAAAAGATAATCCAAGGGCAAAGCAAGTGCGCCATTCGTATCGTTCGTACTTTTTGTTTTTTTATTGCAAGATTTCGCCCTTTGAAAACTGCAACATTTACGTACATATATCTTTATCTCGTGATGTCTATGTATGACAGCGTAACATTCGAAAAAATCATTAAGCTAAGATTCCCTCAAAGCCGCGAATCGCATTTTATTTTTATAAGAAAATTTTGTTTTTAATTATATCATATGTCGATATATGGACACTCATACGAGCAATTACATGAGAAGCTTTTGTCCATATGCTGAACTAAAGATATCAACCGATGACTCTACATAAGCTTATGGTTCATAAATACATTTCCATTTAAAGCATTTAAAGCTATCAGTAAGTATGATTATGTTATAAATACTATGGTAGGCAGCAATTTTAATGTTTTCCTGGTTTTAACTGACTGAAAATTCTAGGAAACTAGCGGTGAAACATCAGTTGTCAAAAAAGAGGAAAATAACATATATCTTTAAGTCTTTATTATATATTATTATTAATATATAAACATATTATTCTATAAATATTCACTTATTTTATTCCATAAACAAATTCCAGATAACCATAACGTAAATCATTTGTCACAAAAATGGTGGCAAATAATTGATGTTTGCGTGTGTGAAAAAAAATGATGGAATTATCAATACAAATGATAAATGTGATACACGTAGTTTAAAAAACGTGGTTATCTCCAGTTAATACTTTGAGTGGCACATAATATTCTTGTTAATTTATGCGAGCACTTATCGATATCTTTTATGAGTTGTCTTTTAGTGATTTTATAATTTTTTATTAGAAACAGGAATTAACTGACAGAACGGAACAAAACTTTGGTCTATCGTCACTGAATGAATTTTTATATCAAACACTGGCATTTACAGAAGAGACAAAAAATGTATTGAGATCTGATTGTGATGAAGCTACGTTTTGTTTAAAACCATGGCGTGTGGAAACTATTGTTAAAAGAGAATTCAATGAAATTGATTGTACTTGTTCCAAAGTAAGGAAATCATTTTTTATTTTCTACCAATTCTGTTTCCAAGAAATTATAGTAACATCATTTTTAATTGCTTAGGCAACGTGTGAAACTGAAGTTAAAGACATTGCTGCAGGAATAAGTAGGGCATTGCTACAAACGCAGCTATTGCGTGAAAAATTATCGCTTAACGTAATAAAAGAAAAGAAAATAGCGAGGCAGCCTAGCGTAACTGATATATACAATCCTGGACACGTACTAACTAATAAACATGCACCTAAGAATGTAACATATTTACATAAAAATAATGAACTGTTAGTATCAAGTTCGGGCAATAAAGAAAAGAGTGATGCAACAGCTTCGGACACTGATAACAAGTTGCATTCATTGCCCGATGTTAAAAGGAATATTAATGCAAAATTAGAAGTAAACGGAAAAAACAGTGATAAAAAATTACAAGCCAATATCGCGAGAAAGAGTTCAAGCAAAAATACTGGCGGAATGCGATGCGTTAATAAGAATATAATCAAATCTACAGATAAAGCAATGAAACAAAAAAACTTTCTCACGATAAACAAATTAAATATCAAAAACACAAAACAAATGGACAAATATAAAAATACCAATGATAAACTAAAAATGAATTCGAAATTTACTACTTCTGGAATGGAGGTAAAATCGAGAAACATTATTATACTCAACTAGTGTTTTGTTCGTATACATTGATCTGTTCAAACATTGATCTTATATATAAAGATTCTGTAATACTCATTGAAAGCATCTTATCTATACGAAAGTTGTAGAAATAGTATACACAGTTGTACACAGGTGTACAAATATTTGAATAGGCGATGAAGCAGGGAATAGCTATAAAACACGTACTATCTTTGGATTTTCGTATAAAATTTATTGACGTACAATTAAATTATGATATTGCTGATATTGCTACACGCTACAATCTTAGTTTTTGTTTTAATGATTATAATAATTCCCTTTATGTAGGAGAAGCCAATTAAATTTGACAAAAGGTCTTCGGCAGCATCGACCAGTGAATTGAAAAGGTTGATACAAAAAGTATCATTAGAATCAAATACATGTACATCATCTTCCGACACCGAAAAAGCAAATTGCCCGGTACACGGGAATGTATCTTCAGAAAATCTTGTTGAACATAGTTTTGTAACTATGGATGTAGTAGAAAGTCTTGATAAATTTAGTATACCCGCTGGAATAATTAAATCATTAAAAGCTTACCACACATATCTGAAATCAGAGTTTTCAGATGAGTCTAGTGCGACTGGAAAACGACAAAAGATGGTTAATAAATTTTTAACGGAATTTGATGAAATGGTAAGGAATTTGTACAAAATACTAAAAAAATATTCTGTACAAATTAACTTCATTATATTGCAGAATAAAAGAACGCAAAAGTGTTTGGTACGAGAAATACCTGTTTTAACAAGTTTCATATCCTTATTTCATAACTCTTTTTCTGGAGATACAATACTTACATCTATAAACAGTATTAAACAGACATATGATGAATTAAATGCAATGATGCAGACATATGATATGCAGGAGATTGGTATTTCGCTAATTGAAAGATCAAGTGTACAAAATAGAGAATTGACCAGTACTTCCAAGATAAAAGGATGGATGTCAAATGGCATTTGGAATTACTTCTATATTAAAAATTTTGAAGGTACAATTACAATTTTTGTTTTTTTTTGTTCATATAATACATTTTTATTTTATCTTGTTTTTAGGAATGTCAGGAACACATTGTATACGCTATATGAACAAGAATCAGTTATTATTGTTCTTTGAACTAATAGAACAATTACAACAAACACAGTATTTCAAAGATATAATTTATATTATTCTGGAAAATCTAATTCCCCATATGAAGATATGTTTTGACCCAGAAAATTTGGAATGCATAAAAGCATACAAAATGATTCATATTATCTGTCAAGGCTTAAACCCAAAAATACCAGTTTTAGTAAGAACTGATGAGTGATAATTTGGAAATCAATATTAAGGAAAAGTCTCTGTGCTAAAGCAGATCTTATTGTTATTCATGTTACTATGGTAACTAAGAAATAATGTTACATCTCCACATTCGTCATACTGCACTTTGTGCAACAGAAACTTAGTGCTATTAATTATACATGTTGTAGTGTTTAGAATATGATGAACTAAATATCCATAATTTCAGTATTTCTATATTATAAGTCACATCAATTATCATAGTGATCTCTTTGAAATATATTTTTCTACACTAAGTTCTCTTGGTAACATATATTTTAAATAAAGTGTTTTGCAAGACATTATTAACAATCTGTGTACTGTTTTATAAAAATCTAATAACAGTTCATATATAAATTCATTTTTATAAGACAAATATGGATGTGCAATACACGTATACAAAAAGGCGACTACATTTTGGGAGATACTGTAACTTTTCAGACTGTAAAAAGATAGAAATAGACATGAAGCCACATGCAGGATTGCTGAATAGTTATGTTAGAGTAGATCCCGTGACACATGGAACCCAGTGTGGCAAAGTATATTCTGTTCATGAGGTATTAATTTATTTTGATGCATACAAATTATAATTGACTTATTCATATGGAAATAAATTATATAGGTGAACACAAATACTGCAACATTTAAAGATAGTGGACTGTATCATTTTGAAGGTGGCTGGCCTAAGGATATAAATATGAAGGACATCGAACAGACAGTAAGGTATAAGCGTAAAATGGAGAAGGATGAATTGTATATTCATACAATGCTACAATTGTTGCCCGTAATTATACTTTATCCAATGTTTAATACTTATACTTGTTCTAATATATATTGAGTAATATTCTGTGTTTATGCAAAGCCAATGGAGCATTACATACTGCAAAACAATGCATGTAACATTTACGAACAATACTTCAGTGATATGGAACCAATACCATTAGTGCAAAGAGCATATTCTCGTACAGTTAATGTATATCGTGATACTTTACCAATAAGGAGACAAATAACTCATCTTTCGTGGTCGCCGGATCAAGGAAATCGATTTGCAGCCAGTTACTGTAATACAGATTTTAAAAAGGCAACCAATAACAGTCTTGCATCATATATTTGGGATGTTGGTATGGTTCATTAAAAACCTAGAATATCTATTGCTGAGATGAATAAACAAATGTGTGTCTTGAATTTTCAGAAAATCCTAATATTCCCTTTGTTACGCTGAAATCATTCTGTCCAATTCTAACATTAGAATATAATTCAAAGGATAGCAATATATTGGTAGGTGGATTAATGTCAGGACAAGTAGGTTGTTGGGATATCAGAAAAGGATCAGAACCAATTGAGACGAGTTCAGTGGAGTCTAGTCATAGAGATCCATGCGACAATGTTTTGTGGATAAATTCTAAAACTGGCACAGAATTTTTTAGTGCTTCGAAAGATGGGCAGGTACATTAAAATATTGCATACATCAAGTGTCTTTTCACACTGAAATAGAAAACTCTAATATACCTAATATGTTTCTTTATACTAAAAAGCACTAATTGTAGATAATGTGGTGGGATACTAGAAAATTGCAAATACCCACAGAAACTTTGGTAATAGATTTATGTAAGCCAGATGACCAAAATATAGATAAAGCAATTGGAATTTCAGCCCTACAATTTGAACCATCTATGGGAACACGTTTTATGTGTGGCTTGGAAAATGGTAATGCTTAACTTTAGATTTATGTTTTGATTTTGTAATATATTCATACAACATTTATTCATAAACATATTTAGGTATGGTAATCTCTGGAAATCGTAAAGGAAAAACACCGGGTGAAAAGATTGCAACTAGATTTAAAGTACAGTATGGATCTGTTATAAGCCTGGAAAGAAATCCAACATTCCTCAAAAACTTTTTAACTGTTGGTGATTGGACAACTAGGATATGGTCTGAAGATTGTAGAGAATCTTGCATAATGTGGACACCGTAAGAAAATATATATACACATATGTTACCGTGAAAGATTGAAATTAGAAAATGTCAATATTCTCCGGTCAATGTCGACACATATTAAAAACGTCGGTGTGGAACCGAATATTTATATTCTTACACATTTGACCATCGTCGTTGTACATTTCTATTTTTATTTATCATTCACCAACAGTGCATACTGTATGATATTTTCCAGTGTAACATCCAATATTCAATATTTTAGGGGTCATAGAGATTTCTTAATGGGTGGTGCATGGAGTACAACCAGGTTTTCGGTATTCTTTTTAATAAAAATGGATGGAACTTTGGATGTATGGGATTTACTTATTCAACAAGATTCTCCTGTTCTAAGTGTGAAGGTATGTTATATTCAACACTGTAATATAATTGTTTAGATGTTAAAAATCATTATTATTAGGTGTGTGATGAAACTTTAACATGTGTGAGACCACATGAACAAGGACAACTGGCTGCAGTTGCTAACAAAAAGGGAACAACGTTTCTACTTGAATTTTCAGAACCTTTAACAGTTAATCAGAAAAATGACAAACTTTTATTTACAGCGGTGAGTTATGTTAGTCTGCATTAATGAGAGAATTTCACTAATAGATGCTTGCTAAGTCATGTTACTGAAAATGTTAGCTTCTTGATCGAGAAACGCGGCGGGAGAAAGTGATAGAAGCTAAAAATAGAGAAGTCCGGTTAAAAATGAAATCTCTGCGAAATAATAACATTGAAGTTGAGTGTACAAATGGTAGCATGAAAATTGATGAGAAAGACGATTCTAAGCAACTTAACTCTGAAGGAAATAATGCATTGATTATACAGTGTGAACAAGATTATGAAAATGCTATTGAAATGGTAATGATATAGAAAATAATTACGTATTTATACATATAAACTTTTGAAAACTATTATTACATTTTTATATTCTAATCTAATTGTTGTTAAATTTAAACATTGATTATGTTTTCTAGGAAATTGTAAGACAATCTGAGACATATGATGGGGAAATAAATAATAATCATTTACAAAATGGAACTGTGAATTAAAGTAGTACTCTCTGATGAACAGTAATGACTTCTATAACATACACATGTACTTATTCTATGCATATGTATTTTGCAGTTTATTATTTTACTATGTGCGATTTAATTCACACTCAATTTTATTTTAATTATTTACTATTAAATTCAATGATATATATGACTGAGAAAATATTCTTTAGATTGCGATGAAAAAGAAATAAAGTAAACAAGTGTTCATGTTGCTATGATGCAAGTGCCTAAATACACAAAAGGAAAACAAGTTCATGCTTCATTATATCGATCGACCAGCATTTGCATCGTGATAACGTCGACTAAAATTTTATACCTACCCTAGAGTAAACTTTAACACCTGTCAGGCATAAGCCGTTAACATCGATGTTACATTTCATTGCCGGGTGTTTCACGCGTTCTAATTTTAATAGTAACCTTAATGAAAAAAATATTTTGTTTGCCGGTAAACGATCGTTTCGGTAACAATCGATAAATTGACTTTATTGAGATGGTAAAACACATGAGAATTGCGAGTGCGTAATTAAAAATGTTCCTCAGGACGAGGATCATAAGTCTGCAGATAAATGCAGTGACTGGATCGAAAGAAATTTCGATAGATTTTAAATGACGTTCCACAAATTCACGAATAATCAAATTTTATTGATCGACGTATCAATCGCAGCAATTACAGAAATGACAGACGAGTAGCTACATAACCTATAATAATTTCATTCAAACCATATAATTGAAAGAATAACCAAAAATGATCCAAGTCCAAAACAAGGGTAGGCATAAGAAGATATAGGATTGACTTGTGTTATCGCACTGGTATTCGCACAACGATTCAGAGGAAGAGAGAAGCACTTGATTGATTTTTTTTAATAAACACCCTGTTTTTTAAATGTACGTTTTTTTTTACTTCACCACACACTTCCACGTAGAGTAGTAGCACTTATATAAATTTTCCAAAATTTGCCAAATGCAACTATTAAGAAACATGTATGCTTATTAATGAAACATGTCTTTAATAAAATGTCAGTTATTAAAATTTAATGTTATTAAAATTTACGCATGTATGTGAAGTACTATACGTATATCTGAACAAAATTTTATATTTCTCTTATGATATGAAATAAGTTAATGGTATATCGATAATCCTACTTGTGCATACAGGAGATTACAACTCGGAAATTATTAAACAAGCCTCGTATTACTAACCGGAACAGAGTATATCGTAAACGAATTTGAAGAAATTCGTTAAAATCATGAGAAAGTCTCTACCACCGCAAAGCTCCAATTGGAATTCCGACATCAACGAGGACTTGACGAATTTGGGATCACAATCTACCTCGATGAGGAAATCAAAGGAAAAGAAGAAACAACAGGGTGGTAGGAATTCACAGTTGTTTGAAATTAATAATACGGAAATGAGTTTGAGAAATATCGACATTGCTGATACATCTGAGAAAGCGGTCCCAACAAATCGTAGAAATAGGAAAAAGGAGTCAGAGATGTCTTCTGATGGAATTCGTAAGAAAACGCTAAGAAAATTGGCAAATGTAACATCGATTGATTTAGGAGAATCTACAGATATTATGTCGGAGTCAAAATCAATGGACGTCGTCGTGGACATTCATCGAGAATGCAAAGAGTATCGGGGTGAAAATACGGAGAATATTAAAACACTGGATGAGGGAGTGACAGACAAGAGTTTACATCATTCCGAAAGTTTCAAAGTATTTTCAAAAAGGAGCGTTCTCGACGACAAAACAAGCGAAAGAACAGAAGTGAATTTAAATAAAACTCAAAGACAGAAAAACATGCACAAGGATATAGAAATTACAGACTCGTTAGATTTAATCGAGGAATTTCAAGAATCTCCAAATATAAAAGCAACAAGCAACAAAATTGTTCAATCTGCCACGACGAGGAAGTCATTGAAAGGAAATGTTGTTCAATCTCCCGTCAAAGGTAAATCACATATTAGAAGACAATGGGACTTGCCAGAAAATATTAATCAGACGGAAGAGTGTAAAAAGCCACCCAGAAAACGTTGGTCCAAAGACACTACGGTGATTCGTTTACCCGAAACTAGAAGTGTATCCTCGACGTCTTCATCGATAGAGAATGTATCTTCACTGGCTCAAGATTCGGCAAAAAAACCCGTACCAACGCTACGAACATCCGTAAAGAAAGAGTCGTTCTTCAGTTACGACAATGCTGCTTTTGTTTCCGAAAACGAGGAAATACTTCGGATAGAGACCGACCATAGACGAGAAAGCACAAGAATAGAAATGAGAAAAATCACGGATCAAATTGAAGATGCCGAATTGTCCTCCTTAAGCAATCATACTCTTCTCGATTCTGCGAACGAGAAGGAAGTTCAACGAAGAACACTCATTACGGTGGATAAGTCGAGGGAGTTTAAAGAATCGAGTGCTCGCAGCTTTGGAAAACGTAGAAAAAGTAGGATACTGAGCATCGAAAACTCTGAAGATTCGGACAGCAATACGGTATTGTCGAGGGACAGAGTTACTCGCAGATCGAGCAATAAGGACAAAAATCAGGAAGAATTAAATAATTCGAGTATGTCACAAAGTTTGGAAGAGATTACTAAACAATCGAATGGTGAAACGTCCGACGAGGAGTCAATTGGAACTAGTCGCTTTGAGACAGACAAAAACAATAAAAAGACAAAGAGGCGACAAAATTCTATTCGAGACACCTTATCAACAAACGAGGACGATGATGTGGACGAAGATCGTTTGACAAGTACCCACTTTGACGATGATTTACAAAAACAAGCTAGTGGAAAATTAAAGAAATCAACATTACAGGTGGATCAGGATCAACAGAGACGAAAGAAGGAAAAGAAGAGATGTCGTCGTAAAAGTGAGGCAAGTTCTCCCGTGCGTTCTCAGCAATCAAACGTTGAGAAAGATGTAAAGAAAAAGAAAAAGAAGAAACAGAGAAACGAAAGGGAGAAGGAAATTAAATATATTTCTATAACGATTCATAGGGCTGATATGTTAGAAATCGATTACGTAACGAAGCATCCTATGGTGAAGGTTCATATTGTCGAGATTGAGAGCGGTAAATACTTGAAGAGCGTGGATGAGAATTCAGCAAGTACATATTTGCAACCTGTGATATCGGGAAAATTTGACTTCAGAGAACACAGATCGATGATACCAGTGTGGGAAGAAGAACTCATCTTCGAATATGATTTCGATACAATTCTAAAAACTGAAGGGGAACGTATTGTGATCTTTTTCGAAATCATCGATCTTTTAAGCTTTTCCGAAGCCAGCTTCAATTACGATAAGTTTGGCAAGTTTTCCATTTTGCACCACATGTAAAGTATTTGACGAAATGAACGTAGTATAATTTTGCGGATGTCTCGTATAGGTAACGAAGGTTGTTGGTACAAAGTCGCTTGGGCCTTTCTTAAACCTGTTGGAAAAAATAATACATTGCACACTGATAAAAGAGTCAGATTACAACTATACAGGCCGCAAAGAAATTCAAAAAGGTTTCAAAATCATAAATGCGAAGTAAGTTATTTTTAATTACGATTCATGTGTCTACAATCTTACGTAAACCAATTTAATGAAATTGTATTCATCGTGAATGATTTATTAGTGGCCAAAAGCCTCTTTTTTCTCGCGCAGCAGCTCAGTTTGTGAAGTTTATAAATCCGAATGTTTTATTAGGTATACGCATGGTGGAAGTCAAACATTAGAACAAAATATCCGAGTAGTTTATTTGTAACTGTAACATCCACTGATCCGCCGAAATTGGAGCCTGTATTTTATCAGCAATTATCTTTATACGATTTGTCTGATACACGTAACGAACCGCAAAAAGAATCGACACATAAATCAGACACTATAAACCTCCCGAAATGGACGCGTTTAGCAGCGCAATCTTGTAAAATACCAAACGAAAATTTCTTCGAGACTGAGATCAGCGAAAACGGATCGTTTTTCGTAGCTTTTAGCAATGGTGGCAAACATTTGGCTTGTGTTCTCTCCGAAGAATACGATTATCCTATTGTCGTATACGAGGTGAATTGAAATGTCGTTTAGGAAGCATTATAAATTCAAAGGTGAAAAATAAAGAAAAACAAAATGTTTTTAGGTTGAAGCAAAGAAAATTCATGTAAGATTTACGGGACACAAGACCTTCGTCTATTCTCTCAATTGGTCAAGTAGCGACGATTACTTGCTTTCCGTATCGTCGGATCAAACAGCTCGCATTTGGGATGTTCGAAATCAAATTGTACAATATATCGAAGTAAGTATAATTAATTCAAACTCGTAAGAAAAATGAGAAATCGAATCGAAAGTTTATAAGTGATCGCACACTTTCACCTTAAATTTAAATCTAAACAAGAGAGAGTTAAATCAGTAGAAATTAAAGAATTAAATTGATTATTTGCTGTTATAGATGATGCCACATCCTTCCTACGTATATTCTGGTAAATTTGATCCCAGTAATGAATCAATCGTGGCAACTGGATGTTACGATAAAGTGTCACGGATATGGATAAAGGACAAGAAATCGAAGAATCGTGATCTAAGCCAAGAATTAGAAGGCCACGAAGGTTTTGTGAATTCTATATGCTTTCAAAAGGACGGAAATTTGTTAACCGCCGACAGTGTTGGAATAATAATTATATGGTTCGTTAAGAAAAACCGACGGCTTCCATCTAAAAAGGAGTGGCATATATCGAGAAAAATAAAAGTCAGAGAAATTGAAGGCGTAATTATTAATACGATTGTTTTACATCCTCTGGAATCGAGGCTTCTTGTCCATTCGAGGAATAATGGACTACGATTATTGGACCTTGCGACGGGTGTTGTTTTACAAAAGTACGCGGAATTAACTAATCAAAGGTACGGATTCTCTTGTAAAGTATATACAATTTACTTCGATTTTTCTTTCATCCGAAAAATCCTGTTTATTTTCTTATGTTTTAATGTTTTTTAGGATACAATCGACGGCTTGTATCTCTCCTTGTGGTGGTCTTATTCTTTGTGGTGGGGAAGACTCTTCATTAAACATTTGGAGCTTAGAAACTGGAAAATATCTCGCTAAATATACGATCGATCGAAATTTTAGGGCGGTGACCTGCGTAGATTACCACCCGTACAATCATATGCTAGTTTTTTCAACTTTTGGGAGCCCTGCTCCAGTGAGAGTGTTAAAATTTAACAAAGATGCTACCGGAGAGAACATAGGACTGAGAATGATGGAAATGTCTGAAAACCGAGTACACAATAATGTTAGCATGAGTCTCTTAAATACGACTTTAACATCTAGAAAAAATTCACGAGGAAATAACAAACGGACTCCCGAGCAACTGTTAAAGGACAAAAATCAGTCTGTTCAAAGTTTTCGGTCTTTCTCTTGTGAATTGATGGCGGATAAAACTCCCGTAGGAAAAGATGAAAGGCATGGTAACACGAAATTTAAATTTCAAAGATTGAATGAAAGTGAACAAACATTAAAAAATAGGAGTACTAGTCGTCTGTACAATATCATCGAAAAAATTGATAGAATTCTGTCTAATACGTCGAGATCTTCTGACGATCTAGAATCCGGACAAATGTCTACATTTGTGCAGGAAAGAACTAGAATCGATAATTTAGAATCAAATGATAAAGAGGGATTGGTCGAAGAGAAAAGAAAGTCGCGAAAGTCAAAGGCATCGATATATTCGAGCATTGAAGATCATTCGAGTTCATACTTTGGGTCCAGCACGACGAGTAGTAACAAAAATCAAGTACTGGAACTGAAAACGATACAAGACATAGGGATATACGATCCGAAGACGAAAAAGAGGTCGAAAAGCGCGAAAGAATTGAAAACTACTAGAATCGTCGAAGATGAATTATCGAAAACATTTTCTGACAGTGCAGCGAATTCGAGAAAGTTTCAGGTTTACGACGAGATTATGAAAACGATGGACCAAAAGCATATGGAATCCAGTTTCATAAATCAAATGAAAGGAGATGGCCCGCAATGTGTGAATATTTCTAATGCTGTTTGCCTGGAGAGTGATCATTCTAGCTCACCAGGCAGTACTGGAACGTACGTTGTGGAAAAAGCGGATGTTGAGAGAAATAAAGACAGACATGTAGGAAAAGTTTCCGGAGATGAAGCCTCAGTTTATCTCGATAAAAGTAACGAGTTGGACCTGAGAAAACGATCCGACAGTGAGGGATCAGTGCTTAGCAACGTAACATTTACTGTCGAAAATGAGATTCCTGTGCCTAAACCAAGAAGAAAAAGAAATGTTACTTAAAAGAATTTTATTGAGCTCGTAAAAATACAAATGCAGTAGAGAAGCATGTTATTTACAATTAAACTGACTGAATTTCAAATAAATATATATCTATAAGTTATTTAGGTTAAACCCTGTCTGCTAAATAATATTGCGTTTGATCTTTGATTCGTATTTTTATAATATTCAGTTATTCTTTTCAAAAATTAAGACCCTATTTACGTCGAAATAAATTATGTGCCATTACGTGTTCCAAGATACTAATACATTTATTTTGCATTTGTTTATTTATTTGCAAAAATGCAAATCTCTTTATCAGTTCAGCAGAAATGTCCAAAATTTGCATACGAAAAAAGTAGAAGAAGAAACTTCAACTTCATGTAGCCCCATTTTCACGATACCCGTTTTAAAATTTAGAGTCTACCTAAATTTCATTCATAAAATTATTTAGAAGAGTCAACCCAGAAATCCATTATATTATTACATAGTTATTAAATATGACAACAATCACTGCATAGTAAGGAAGCGTTCAAGTAATTCATACCTTTTCTTGAGATTCCTAATTCATAACCTTTTCGAAGAAACTTCACACCTCATTTCAATCAAACTACATTATTATTCATTTATAACGACGCATATAAATGTTGAGGTAAATGTTTTAATATACGCGTGAAGCTGTTTACATAATGGATGACGCAAAACATCTTTGAAACACTTTGAGAAGAAAAATAAAAAGTTACTTTTTTTGATCGATTAAGTAATTAAATCCATTAGGATGTATTCTACATATGTAATAATAACTTCATTTTTATTTCAGAAATGGGATATTTCTTTCGGAACATAGCTACATTTATGGTAAAAATTATCGTTCTTCCTTTTCTGTATTTGATATACATATATGCACTTTTCTTGGTGAGCATGATTGATATATCGCTTACGCTTTATCTTTTCGTTATTTCCAAAATAATTGGCAGTAATCCGATAAGTATCGAAGAACGGGGAACAGTTCAAGAAAGGGTATGCAACCTCATAATAAATGAAAACTAAACTGAGTCTAGAATGAACAATTCGTTTACACCTACATTCGTTACATATAATTTTTAAAAAATAACACTCGGACAAAATTCCTGGTAAAATGGGCAGTATTTTGACGCGTTTGGCTACGATCGGCGTTACAATAATTTTTCTTCCGTTTTTGCTAATTTGTTACGTGTATATTCTTTTTATCACCATTGTTTTTAAAATCGTATATTCCTTTTATATTTTACTACTAATGTTGTTGAATGGTATACCAGACAGTGCAATTGTCGATTAACTTTATGTAAGTTACGAATTATTCTTAAACAAGAATTTAATATTTTATATTCCAATTCTAAAAAATGTCTTTTAACTGACGCGCTTTCTTTCAGGATATTAATGAGGTTACATCGAATGCGGAGACTCAAGAATTTTTCGAACCATCAACGAGACATATTTAAAAGATAATATTGATACACATATTTACAATTACAAGCGGCTTGTAACCACGTGGAAATTATATGCACAATCATAACCGCGTTCAACGCAAAAGTAAATAATAATTAAATATTATACATTTGCTATAATGTAAAATTCAATTTTCGTTTCTTATAAGTATTGCTTTCCATCGATTGTTTAACTTACCGAAATTTTAAATTCAGGTTATTCTGATTCAATATTTCATACGGAACTTTATGAATGATAACCAACACGACATTTAATAACACACTTTCACTTCTAGTACTTTCATTTTTAAAATGATTTACTCACAAATCTCGTAGAAACGGAGACTTTTTAGAATAGTTTCTTAAGACGCAGAACTTTTCAACAAATTTCAATAGTTTATATGCAAACACTCTCGATTCGGTACCATTTATTCGAGTAATAATCGCACGCATACTTCAAGCCGTTCTAAGAATGTACTCGATTATGGCTTTTTCCCGGGCTCCTATCTGTAGGCTACCGCTGCATACGTATGTCCTTACGTAGAACGTAAGGGTAGCGGCCACCACGTAGTGCAGAACTTAACTGCTCGGTACAGTTCGGCAGTGGCCGGTGCGCCGAAATCGTGCCGCGTTGTAGAACGAAAACATGGTAGAGATATATCGGAATTTAACGTGTGTGTGACGATTTAACATCGAAAAGTGTTTATCACTATAATTATGTGGAAGTAAATTGTCCGTTTTCGAACTCCTGGATTTTAAGGTTAAAGGAAGTCGGCTTTTTCATATCTTACCGCACTCGTTGCTACAATGGTTTCACTAACGAAACTTACGTTTATCGCGGCTTTTTATGGTGAGTATGAACGGAGTTCAGTGGTTTGAAACCGCTTCTAATGCACTTTTGTGGAAGTCATTCTAATATGAAATGTATCTCCACGCATAACCTTAAATTCTACCGATCGATAATTCACAACTCTGTTAACGTTTGACTAATTTGATTTTAGACATTAAAACTTATAAGAAACATTTTAATAACTTTACATTCGCCATTAAAATGTCCAACTAATACTGCAGTACGTCTAAATGAATTATTTTTTTGGAATTTAAAGATTTAGTTTTATCTCACGTCAATATTCTAGTGGATTATCGCTATATGTATATAAGTTTTAATAATTTCACGATGCATAAATTCGTAACTCTTCATTTCAGCATTTCACTATTTTATATGGCCTCTAAAAAATTGTACTTAAAACTTTGCCATGCTATAGATGTATGGATATGTCAACATTTATTTTTATCTGTATCAATGGTATGTTTATGTACTTGCATTTTCTGTCATTGAAGTAAAATAAAGTTTTTTCAGCAATGTTCGTGCAAACAGCAGCATCACGTGTTCTTGAATTAAGTGACAGATTTTTGGATATTCACAAAGATGGGCAATGGCTAGTGATGGTATGATGCACTAAGAATTATGAATATATATTTCATGTTTGTTTAGAAAATTTAAAAGTTTGTCTTTTATAGATGTACGCACCATGGTGTGCACATTGCAAAAGATTAGAGCCAATTTGGGCTCATGTTGCTCAACATTTACATGAAACATCCATAAGAGTAGGACGCATCGACTGTACAAGATTTACAAGTGTAGCTCATTCATTTAAAATTAAAGGATTTCCAACTATCTTGTTGTAAGTAATAATTAGAATTACAATACCCTTATATAGAGAATATAGAGAATATATTATATTTTGAATACAGTCTAAAGGGTGATCAGGAATTTGTATATCATGGAGACAGAACAAGAGAAGAAATTGTGAAATTTGCGTTACGAGTAAGTGGCCCACCTGTGCAAGAAATTACAAGAACTCAAAGTTTTGACACAATTAAAAAAGAGCGCGACTTATACTTTTTATATGTTGGAGACAGATCTGGACCATTATGGGTAAAACAGGAATTCCATTGTATTTTTAGTAAATGAATAAGAATCTTAATTGACAGGATATCTCCTTCTACAGGAACTTTATCACAAGACTGCAGATGTGTTCCAACCACATGCATTTTTCTATCAATCACATCCACATGTTGTTGACAAACATGCACCAGTGGCAAATACCCCAGCATTATTTGTTTATAAAGAAAGTTCACACTATAATTTTACTGGTAAGATTTAAGAAGATCAGATAAATAAAATTAGTTCCAGTAATTAATATAGTAGTTTTAGGATAACTTACACTTTTATTTCATAATCTATTTAGGTTCTGATTCAAAAGACATGGAAAAATTAAATATCACATTGTATAAGTGGGTAAATGCAGAACGCTTTCCTACATTTCCAAAAGTGACAAGAGGAAATATAAACCAATTGTTTCTAACGAATAAAAATCTAGTGTTGGCAGTATTGGAAGAGAATCAACTGGAAGAAGTATCTCCAGACATGATAGAGTTTAAAGATATGGTAGAATCTGTAATAAAAAGCAAAAGAGAAAAGTACCATGAGTAAGTTATGCTGTAAAGTCATTTAATTTTATAATTATATCCTGTCCCTTCAGATTAATAATAAACATTTTTTTTAGCCATTTCCAATTTGGTTGGATAGCTAGTCCTGATCTAGTCAATAGTATAGCAATGATGGTTGTACCATTGCCAAGTTTAATTGTTATTAATACAACAACAAATCACCATCACATTCCAGAGGATGAAACGGAGAATCTAACTCCTCACGTGATAGAATTGTTCCTAGAGCAAATTCGTAACGAAAGTGCTCCGGTACATTAAAGATCACAGACTGGGTATATGGTAGCATGTGGAAACAATAGATCTTTCTGTGTTGAAAATTAAAAGCATTAGATTTTGCAAATAATATTTATGTATGATACGAAACCCCATATAAACTCTACTGTATACCTCGTCTGTGAAAAGTGTACAATGTACACTGTAAATTAAATACTACGTTGTTAAACGTAGTGTACAAAAGTTAGTTATGTGAATAATGTGAATATAAATTTTCAGCGATATGGTGGAAACAGTTGGCTAGTACGTATTTATAGATCTTGGTTTGAACTGAAATCAACTCTTCTTGCAATGTGGATGGGTAATCCCATCTTAACAATGGTGTTATTCGGATTGCCAGCGGGATTCTTGTCGCTCATATGTTATGGTATTTGTTGTCCTGATATTTTAGATGCTGATGAAGACGAAGAAGGTAAATATTTCTCTCAAATATTTGTGGCATCTACTCATATTTCTAAAGATTGATTTTCTAACGCATACTATTTTTCCAGAGCATTCAGGAGCAAATCACATGAAAAAAGACTAAAAATAAGGAAATTAATTTATATTAAATAATTTTACTGGAGATTCTGAGTGATACAATGTATATAACTGCTTATTTAATGTCATAGAATCTCTAACTTCATTTAGATAAAATTTATCAAATCGGTCTTCAACAATCGTTTTCTTTTTGCTAATATTGAATTTATGTAAGGACGTGATAAACCCGAATATATCGGGTTTTAATAATTATTTTCATCGTGGATACGTTTAAAGTTTAAACTTTAAACAACTTGTAATGGTGTGTTGAATGATAATGAAACTGGTTTATCTGAATGGATTGTACACAAGACAATACAAAACGTAAAATTAAGCGAGTGATTTCAATCTCGTAAAAAAAATTTGTCTTGTATTTTAGCTTTAAGTAGATGAAATATAAAATGTTCTGAACATTTCTATAAGGAATATAAATGTCAGAATACATTTTGTGGAATGCATTTTAAATTCAGAGGGTATGTTTATTTGTATGAGTACTGTGAAAAATATGTGACATTATCGTAAGAAATACATGAATTATTACATAAATATTTTTACTTTTTCTTTAGGACAAAATACTAAACTTGTGTTTGGCGTATTTTGAATGTGTATTTATCTACATTTAATAAAGAGAACAGTGATCCTTCACTACGCTTTAATATTTTCAATTATAAACAAAATATACCGCATTACATAAGTAAATACATTTACATGCATTTACATTTTAAAACATATGCCCAAAAACGGTGGATTATAAAGTTCAAATTGCAAGATGTATTTATTTAATGCAATAAATTAGATTTATCTCAATTTTTATTTCAATATTACATAAAAAATAAAAGCATACAACTAATTAAGCATACAGTTGTGTATTGTAACCCGAATTCGAAAATTGCAGCAAAATATGAATAAATTGTCACTGCATAGAGAATTGATCATGTATGTAAGTGTTTGAGGGCGCTATAAGTCATCATTATCAGAATCCATTGCTGCTCTTCGTCTGTCAAACTGAAACAATTATTTTATTATTACTTCTAATGTTTTCTTGGAAAAAAACTTGAAAGAATAACTCTGTTTTACTAACTTTAACCACAGTTCTTCGTTGTGTTTTTTGGTTTACACTTTCAAGTAAGCTAATGAGTTCCTTTTCTCCAAGTTTACCTGGAAGTTGACCTCGTTGCGCCATACTTAAAAGCATTTCTTCTACCATCTTACCCTTCTCAGGTTTCCCAAGGGAAAGAGTATTTACTATAAAAAGAACACACTGTAATCTTATGTAGCCATATTTATGTAAACCCTGAAAATATTAATATTCTTACATCTAGCTCTAGCTGATTGATCCAGTACTTGACTAAGAATGGAATTCCTCATCTCTTCCCTTTGTTGCATTTTTTCTTCCATAGCTTGTTTACTTTCTGCATTGCCACCCTATATATGTAATAATTTAACACTCATTACAAACGCTGATACAATGCTATTACTAGTGCGGTATAAAAAGAAATGATGTGCATTACTTTTATGTTATCTTAATGTATGACCAACTAGATAAATTAACACAAATTGTAGAATGGAATTCAGTTTATAGTAACTTTATGGAAAATTTGTCGAGCCTCCTATTATGGTAATTGAATAACGTTCCTATATAATTTGTGAATATTAAATGTGACATTCCGTATGAAGTTAACCATGTATGTGGTAGACATAGTAATATCATGATACTGTTAATTTACCTTATATTGCGCCTGCAATTGTGCGAGACGTTGCTGTCGTATTCTCTCAAGTTCTGGGTCTGCCATTTTTAATACCGCTAAACTCTCAGAGCAAGATCTTAATGATACTTTTATCAAGTTTAATGTCCTTTCGGCTGTATATGTCGTGCTGCTATCAGCATCAGTGACCACAGTTCCTAATAAAGTCTCCCTACGAGGAACATGAACATAGTCGAATGGAATCGAATATAGAAGCATCGAGTTTAATCGAGATTTTCAAGAACTACCGCGTTGTTCGGATGTGTCAAAATTCAAAGTACGGAAATCAGCTATGGCTCATGTATCAAACCGATCATTTATGGGTAAAATCCCCGATTTCTTTAAAAAGTACGTACAATGACTCGTATAAATACGCGTAAACGATTCTTACCATATGATTTCTCTGCATTGTGTTTAAGTAGAAAGGCAACGAATATTTCTGACAATTAGAATGAGAACCTTAACCTGCCAGAACAGAATGAACTTATTTTTTCTATGGTTAGATCGGATATAAAAACCAAATTTTTAAAATATCGCGCGTCTGGATATTTGACCAAGTCATTGTCTATTGTAATCTGGTACGAGTCGATCGTAACCTAAACTTCTTATTTAATCTCCAAAATGGTAAAAGTTATAACGGTTCAAAGTTTCGTGATTTATTAGAATCTATTAATACATATGTATATCCTACAACTAAATTTGTTGTGAAGGGTATGAATTGATATAATATGTTAATTCATAATTTTTTATTATGGCGCAACATAATTCATAGAGTCCCAAGTTTGTACGTATGGTGTATTTCAATACTTTTGGGGGTCATGAGTATCGCGTGAGAGATAGGGACAGGAAGCAAAAAAACATCGCGGAGCTTTTTTAAAGATCGATAGTACGTATTGAAAGATGAAAAATGCCCTACAAACTTAAGCCTAAAAACTACCATGTGTCGAGATACCATTTCCTAAAAAATTTTTCGAGAAATTATATCTCCGAAGTATTAGGTCGTAGAGAACCGAGTGTTATTTTAATATCACTGGGAGACCTTAAATATTCTAAACAAATTATATCTCCTACGATAATTACTGTTAAGTAGAATTTATTTCCAATTATTATAAACAGCTTCGATTGAATTCCTCTCGATAAGAAATTAAATTTGTATTGTAGTCGATGTATTCATTGATTTTCAATATACGCATAAAAAAATTACAACTGTACCAGATGCTGTGAAAACAATCATAGAAAACATGTGTATAAATTTCATCGTTTGTATTTTCATAATACAAATGAATTCTAACTAAATATTTTCGTGTCCATTATATGCAAGTACATTTGTGTACACCATCGTTTATTTAAATGGACAGTATATTGGTATCTGTTATCTATATCAAGTACTTATATACCTGAGTATTACATGCTTGTACTAAGTTTGCATTGTCAAGCTTCAAGTTCTTTTCCCATTAGTATTCTTTCATTCTTTACGAAGTGCACAATGTGCACACATCTGTCTATACATGGACTCATACATTACTAATACATTTCTCGAACTCGTACTGGTACTACTATCTACATAATATCTCACTGCAGGATTTACTATTGTGAATTAAACGTACACTAGATGCTATATCAAACTATCAACTTATAAAAACCTTACATGTATTTAAATAATATGTTCTACATTTTTCTATTTGCATTTTTCACTTGGAAGAGATACATGTATCCATTAATTAATTAGTTAGTTCAAACTCGGATCGAGTTGATAGGGCAGTATGTATTTCCATTCTAAGACATTGCTTTTAGCTTTAGACAATTGCATCGTAGGTCCTTTTTCGTATAAAAGACTCGGAGATAAGTACATTGAATCACTGATTGTTTTAAATAGTGTTTGTACTATCGTACCATGGTGGCATCCAATTTGTCGGTGTCCTGGGTCTTCCCCTAGACATAGGAGCTCTACCACCATCGATGTTATAATTACAATCCATACGCCTTCTACGGCTTTCGTTTTGATTCAGGTCATGAACCGCGTTATCCAAAACGACAAACGATTGACCGTCAGCGTGTTGTTTGGCGCTTCTGCCAAAACTGGGAGAATATTGGCTAGTAGTTTCATCTGCATTCAATCGGTCGGATGAAGGACTGCGTATCCTTCCGGAAGACTGAAACGACGGTGATCGTCTGCGTTGAAAACCTGGGGCTTCCTCGTCGACGTTGCAAACTTGAAGTCGATAAGTCGGGGTGGGCGATTGATCTTTTAACCTGTTCCGTTCTGTCCCGTCCAAATGTGTCGGTTTTTGAATCTGTACTTGCGAGGTTCTCGATCTTCTGTATTCGATTAAATTGTGATTAAAATTCGATTCACGTGTGGACATCTTCACAATTTAGTGAATAGATTACTTTATAAAAAAGAAATAAATCAGAAGAAATATTTAACATTCACTAACTTTAATTATCACAAAATATATCGTTGTCCCGGTCAGAATGAAGAAAAACACAACTACTATTTTCGAACGAACCTTCGGCTTCCCGGTGGTGGTTTCCCAATCACACTTTCTTCGTGAATTCGCGTGTTCAATACTTGAAACGCGTCCTGATCGTCGGCAGCGTTTATTCGACCGAATTGCTCCGCATTATTGTTATTCATCCAATAATTTTCTTTCCGTCTAGAGGCACTTAAACTACGGTCTCGTCTGCGATGCATTCTGGGCTCGTTGCATGGCTGATATTCACGTTTCGTGCAATATGCTGTTCTATATTCCGGTTCGAGGTCAAGATTTCCCTCCAAACGCAAATTGGCTGGCATTTTAAGAGTCTCCACCCTCGGTACATGACCGTACGGAACATACTGAGACCTTACCTCGCTGGTGGGCTCGTAATCGTACAGTCTAGATTCGTGATAAGCGGGTTTAGTGAAACCTGCGTTAGTAGTACGTCCAAAAGAAACCAAGGTTGGCCTGACAGTGAGTGGTGGTTTTCTGTATATAGGGCGATCTCTTTGATAATCTAGATACTTGGATTTGTATTCCGGATCTTGATCGATCTTCGTTGAAAACTTAGGATGTGTGGGCGATGAAAGTATCTTTGAACCGTCCGCCCGTCCAATTTCATCTTCCGGTTTTACAATCCTTGGCCGCTCCCTTGGGAAGTCCTGAAACATGAAAAACGTTTTTCATTGATTTTATGAATAGCAATAAATAGACTCCGAATGTATATGCAAACATATGTTTTCCATAGATTTACATAAATATTCGTAATTTAGTGATAAACGGTAAAATTAGTTTAGAATCGTTTGAACTGAATGAGCACCTTGTATGCATCTTTGTATTCTGGGATTTCAAACGGTGGATCCTTTAAATCTTCCAGCTTTGAAACTAAAAGATTCATTTCTTCTTCTCTTCTTTGTTTCTCCTCTTTAGCTTTTCGTCTCTTTTCCTCTTCTTCGATGTCTTTATTCAACTCGGCCATTAATTGCAGTTCCTTGGCTCTGGGATTAACGTAATTGTCCGTGTTTTCGGTAGCTTGAAAGAGATCTTTTCCAGTCTTCAAGTGCGATTCAGGTATCATCGGTTGCGATCGTCCTACGTTTTCATGCGGTAAAGATGAGATTTTAACGAACATTTTATCAAATACGAGACAAACGGAATAGAAAGAAAAGGGATGAATATATCTTCTTACCGGTGATATTATGTCGTTTAAATACGTCGGTGTATTCCGGTACGAAGCAAGATTCTCCTTCCAATTTCAAATTCGTGCTCTGCCTCAACAACTCTGGTCTGCGTGCACCCACGAAAGGAACATATTTCTCGTGATTCTCTGTCGATGTCTCTAATTCACCCTCAAGCTTTAAGTGCGTAGGAACACGCATAAGTTCGGGACGGCTGACGTTGAGCCATCGTATGAATTTTTCGCATTTTTCGGTCATGACGTCTAAGTCACCTTCCATCTTTAAGGAAGTCGGTCTACGGGCAAGTTCGGGCCTATGTCGGCCTTCATATGCTACGTACGATGAATACGTTTCTGTGTCCGTATAGAATTCACCGTCGCGTTTTAAACTAGTACCTCTGTTATCAAATTGAAAACTGGTGACAGTTACGTTAAATGTAAACAAAGGTATCATGACACGTCGCGACGTAAAAAAATTTACTCTACCTCCGGTGGTATTTACGATCGCGTGTTTAGCAGAGCACTCCGTACGTTGGCGTATGGATATGATTTGCAATTCGACGTTCGAGAGGATAAATCTTTCGATATATCGTCGAAATTGTACTTGCGAGTGATATTTATATAAATTAAATGAGATTAATGTTAAAAATTCACCTTCTGATAAGAGACGGTCGTCTCGGAGGATTCTTGTGAGCGATGAACCTGGAACTTTCGGTTTCGGTCTCCATTGTTGCTTTGCCATCGGTTAACGTGAAACAAGATTCTTTGTTTCTAGTTGGAAGCTCGTCGGTTTCGTACTTTCTACTGTCTTCTTCGTACGAGGGTTGTACGTTTTCTAAATCATCGTCCGGTCGTTCGAAATCTTCGGGCGACTTAATCTTAATCGGTGAGATATTTTCCTACGGTAAGGATGAACATCTATGAATTTGGAAAATTATCACTTATTCGGTTTGATAGATCATTCTTTCTCTTCCTTTTATTTCGTTAACACGAATTCTATCTCTTCGGAAAACAACGAAATGCTTCGGGTTAGTGGTTTACATTTCGTGCTCGTTGCACGTTACTGTAATGCAACATGTAAAGGGTCACAAGAGATCGCTAACCTTGAGGAGTTCCTCGCTACTCGCACGAAAGGCGCAACGATACTCAGAGAGGAGATCCTTGTCTTCCAATTCAGGACAAGGTCCAAGGCTGTCTTTCGGTTGACCTTGAACACGCCTTCTTCGATAACGAGCCAACTCGTCTACAGTGAGGCCGTCCAGAAAGGGCCATCTTTCCTTGGCTTTAGATTTCCTCCCTTTACCTTTGCCCTGCGCTAGCTCAGTGTCCGAGGAAGACTTGCCGGCTCCATGGGAGGATTTTTGTCTAATTAGAAAATCAATTACGTCGAGGTAATGATGGTGCGGGAACAGACGTTATATTGAATGTGTGTTGAAACATGTTCGCGGTCTTGTTGAACCCTCAATTACATAGATACCATAGAAATGAATTGGCTAGAGTTAATTACATCTATACGTCAATACGAATAGCTTTCATTGAAATTTATGCTGTAAGAAATATCGATCGCCCTTTATCTTCTCAGGAAAATGAAATATGTACCGGATAATGTTATCGGTCGGATAAATCGAATTCTAGAACCGTGCTCGCTTTAACCAGGTGATTATTATCAGTACTCGAGTAATTGATTGATCAACGCCCATCTGTGTTCAAGAAACTGCATTTATTTGTTGAAAAAATTTCATTCATGAATCCGGGTCAGTACTTATAGTTATTACCCGGTAAAAGTAGCGAAACGTCCACGATGGTACACGCGAAGATACGTATCACATAAAGAATATTATTAACGCCCCATGTAGGACACGGATTTTACAATTTCGTGATAGTTAGGTTGCCCCCTTTTTTTCTTACGAAGACATTTTACCTCTCCGTAAACTTTTGCTTTACGCCGCAATGTTATTTAATAACGTTTATTCCGAATAAAAACAAAATTACACAGATAGACCGATACCAATAGTACAAACACCACTAATCTAATGCCTTCAAACAATAATAAATATTATCAAAAATATCAAATAAAAATATATTCTCGAATAACGTAGAATTGTCGATTCACGAATACTCGTTAGCAAAAGAATCCTTGGTGGGTGGTAGTCGTTGAAGGGGGTGATTGATAAAATTTGATAAATCTGATGAAATGCAGAAACCCTTCGGTTGGATAGTATCCACTGGATGCCCGGAACGGACTGAAATCTTTCGCCGGCTAAACTGAAGCTGCCGAGGGATGAAGGTGGGTGGAAGAGGAAGCGAGGGGTCGTAAAGAGGTAACGAGGGGCGGGGAACAGAGAGAGGGTGGTACGGAGTTACGTAGTACATGCCGTTACAACGAGACTCCCAGACGGGACGCATCGATCTACAAAGAGGAGTTTAGAAAAGAAATTTCGTTCCGGCCTAACGGCTCACGTACACGGAAATGCTTAGGAATTACACGAACGATGGTTGTGTAATTCACGTATCGCGATGTCGTCGACAGGTTGTCTCATTCGGATCTCTATACCGACTGGTTGTAAATGTGTTTTTTACGTGACGCGAATAATAGCCTTAAAATTGTGTTCTATCATTCATAGCCAAGTTGATGGATAATAACTGACGACAGTTTGCGTATCAAATATTAAGTTCTCCGGGAAGCCCGGAATGCAGATTATAGATGTGTTCTATTGTTTTCGTATTGCGTTTTGGATGTCAAAAATTGCACAAACGGGACGGGCGAACAAGTAGTATTCCTTGCTTAATGCTGTATCATTTCGATTGTGGACAAACGAAGACCTTAAGCTACGATAAAATCTCCGAAGAAAATCTATGCTCAGGACATCCCAGGTAAGGTAACGTTTTAGGAGATACGAAAAATAAGATGATATCGTATTGTAGTCCTCATGAAGTAATTTTTCTTTTCTAGGATGGGTTTCGGTATTAAAAATGTGTTAAGTTTAAGAAATGATACACGTAATGTATAGTAGGATGTTTTATAGAATGCTAACATTCGCATAATTGGAAACATAAAGTATAACTACCTACACAATCATTTCCTTTTTAACCTGACCTACAAAATAGATAATTGATTGATACTGGATAACGTTTCTTCGTGATCGACATACAATTACAGTATCCTCGCAAATTGGCCTCGATTCGAAGCAATCAGTGTTCATTGTTGAAGTAGATTTGGATTACTTCCAGAACTTTTTTTTTACGTTGAGATAAGGGCTGAATGTTCCTTTATCTTCATTAGATTTTTATTGTTTTTATTGCTGTTAATTTCTTATAATTGTACATACGTTGACATTTCAACAATTTTGCTTAGAAATAGCCGATATTTTAATCCAGAAATCGTTGCATTGTATTAAAAACCTTACACAAAAATGTTATGAATTGATTTAATATGAAGATATGGATTAAATATCGTATTCGGGAGGCTTACGAAAAGGTGATTAGTGTCTAATTTTACATATCACCCGTCTTTCACATGGTAGCGTGGCCGAGCGGTCTAAGGCGCTGGTTTAAGGCACCAGTCTCTTCGGAGGCGTGGGTTCGAATCCCACCGCTGCCAATTTTTTTGTCGTTATTTCTTCATATGAAGGTAAAAAGACAATTTTTCGAATAATCAAAAATTAGCGACTGGATCTTTCGACTAATACTAATGAATTCGATCGACATCGACATTTAACGCGTAAATTCTTAAACATTCTTGATATAGTCTTTTGAAATTTTGTTCATTCAGACCAAAACGATTCATTGATAACCACGGGAGTTTCATTCATGAACAGAGTTATCTTACGTTCGCCTAATAAATTTACATTTGAAGTACCGTCAATTATAAATTATACATTTATCTTTAAATGTGGCGCAAGAAAAGTTTATTAGAACCTACAATTGGTTGTCATAAACATTTTGTTGAATCGGACAGCAATTACAGTATTTGTTTGTATTTCCGTGCATATTGGACTGATACAAATCGCGTCGTAATCGCGATTAGGTATATCCTGTTTGTAACCTTATTTAAACGTTACAAGGCGAGCAAAATCACGAGAGCTCGTGGGGTCGTTTCTATTCCAGATCCTTTCGTGTGCCGAATTATCGTACCGTGGCTTGTGACGATAGGCAGAAACGATTCCGTGGGCCTAGTGCGACCTGGTGACCCCGATTTTCGTTCATCGTGTCTACGACGGATTTACATACGCCGGCAAATAAATGTCCGTGCGTCAACGCACATGCACGCAACTCGACTAACCGGGCCTAGTCAGTAATTTTGCTGTTGTGTAAGATTCAATCTGGATTTTTCTTTCTGGACTGGCGGTGTTTGCACGCAAGGTTCTTTAAAGGAGTAAGCAGGCCATGTGCCCCAAAACTCTGTCCCTGCTCACAGGGCAATCAGGACTATATTTAGTACCGAATGCGAATAATTTTTAGCATGTAATAGATTTCAATGCTATCTTTATGGCGTTATTATACTTTCAATTAAATGTCAGTAAAATCTTTTTAATCATTAACGACATATGTGACAATACTCTTTTGTATTCAGAATGATTTGGAAGAATTATGGTTTCTTTATGATTTCATGATAGTAGCTATTTAGCTTATATATTCTTTTATAATCGTTCAGTATATATGAAAGCACTTAACGCTTATTTAGACGATGACTGGATAAAGTGAATTGAAAGCTTTTACACTAACGACGTGGAATTAAATCTCGATTGAAATTTATGGATGATCGATCGTCATTTTCAATTTTGCCTGATGCTCGTCACCCTTGATCCTTTAAAGTAATTAAATACACTCTTTGTTAGTGATGGACAGCAAACCGCTATGAGTCTGTTCAAACAAATGGCAAATAAATATCCTAGTTCGCGGCATTCTCTATCTAAAAGGACTAAGAATGAAATTATGAAAATGAACAAAAAAAGAAGAAAATATCAAAAGACAGCATTCATGCTGGACAGTAACCAGGAGAAAATCTCGTTCGCCATTTATTAAGATTTGTATCCGGCGCCGGGCAGGTCGAAGACTTTTCCCGCCGAAGCAGTTTAAAGGAATGACGCAGGACATTACCTTTTGCCGGAACGGTCGTTCTTGCCTTCGCCCATCGCATCGTCTCCCTAAGCGGTCGTCTTTTGGGGCACTAGGGTGCGACAACACAGGTCCAATCACTGGTCCAAAATAGCTTATCTAAACGGTTACCGTGAAGACGTGGGGAGATCGATAAGGTGGTCTCGACCGTGCCAGATCCTCCCGCTGGCGTGACTGGCTTTTTGGCCAAGATGTTAATGAGAAGGTGCCGGTATACACCTGCGCAGCTGCAGAGCTGATGCACTCGAGCAGGCGCCAAAGGTGTACGAAAGGAAACTACTGACAAGTACGTACAGTCGTAGACCATTCTCCATTCGATATGGATTCCTACGAAGTATGTACATAGAACGATGGTGTAAATAGAATCATGAAGATTGCTTGTTGCATCACGCGTATCGATTTGCGTACTCCTAGTATCGTTGTGGATTGTAATTCGAAATACGTACGTTCGTGCATGACTGTCTATAAATTGACTTAATTTTCAACAGAAGTTTCGAGTATTCGATCGAGGCACACGTACTGTGTGATCTAAGAATAGTTTTATTGTGAACGCGAAAGATACGCCACATTTGAAACATTCATTCTGATGCCTCTTACAGTTTCGTACCTGTGATCTTCAGTTGCGACTGTCGTTCTTTGCTCGTCATTTTCGCAATCTTTTAAATATCGATCTGAATGTTTCTCCATTTCATTTGACTTCAAATAAAGCATGTAAAATGTCCTCGATCATTTTATCGTCTTAAAATTGCGGAAATGGCGAGAGAATTATGAAGATTGACAAAAATCCTGATCTACCCCTATCGGATTTTTATCAAAAATCGGAAGAATAAAATACTATACATTGTTTTGACGTACAATTTCGCGTTGATTGCAATGGCGCAAGATTCAGATCGATATCTCTAATCCTTGGCACTTGGTTGTCCACTTTAAGGAGAGAGAATAAGGGGAAAGAGAGAAGTCTTAAGAGCAAAGGGATAAAATCACAAATATTCGAAAAATGTAAAATTGAAACACTTTGTTATTCGCCAATTACTTACTTTTTAAGTAACTGACTTTAGACTTCGATGTATTTATTAGAATACAAAATTCAACCGGATTGTAATGCCATTGCTCTTAATTTCTCAGTCCTTTCTGTGGAGGAACATACAAGTTTTGCAACTCCTTCCAAAGACGAGATATAGGAAAGATATATTGGAAAACCCTTTACAACTACGATTGGGGGATGAAGTGTAGTGCCTGCTTCTGAATCTTCGATATATTCTTAGTTCCAAAAATGATCATCTTCATCGGGGAGGCGCTGTAAGTCTATTGAAATCACAGACGAGGTACTGCATCCAATACCTCGTCTGTGTTGAAATTCATGAAATTCGATCGCGTCGGTACTTCAGGTCTCGGTAACAGACCTCCGTTAACTGTAAGGACTATCCTAACTCTTGATGTGTAAACCATTATATACTGTCAATGATACCTATACCACGATTCTAATATGTTTATATTTCTAATGTATACAAGTAGAGATCTAAATTAAAAATTACCGGCATAACTTCGCAGTTGCCATATGTGCTGCCATCTGTATTTGGAAAGATGTGTTATTGTCAAGGAAGCTCAATCATCTGACGGATTGTCAAAAATTTTTTATCTCTGTGCATACTAGACGCAAGTGTTACTGCAGCGTCCCGTGAGAAGTGTGCCGTAAAAATGATTGTGGGAAGATAACATCAAGCAAAATGAATAAGAATATGAATTCGCCGTCGAAACTTACGGAGTTCGCTCCGTTAAGTCCTGAAGAAAGTCAACCTGTCGTAGCTTCTTTATTCTCGAAGTTATTTAACTTTACAAGAAGTAAGATTTTCGGTGTAATTATTATGGCAATAATCTAATAAACATATTCTACTTGTGATACAAATAACTGATACAATTATAAATTGAGTTATTATAACACTATTGTATACGAATCATACAAAGAATCAAATAATGTAACTTGTACTTTCTAGGTTCACAGACTGTTGATTGTGACTCTACGGTATCACCTACTAACGAGGAGCAGAGCTCATCTGATTCCGAATCATGGAAACAGTCAGAAAGTACAGAAAAGACACCAGAAGATGATAGTTCTAGTATGATGCACTTTCCACTGGATACCTGTGAAGGCAGGAGTTTACCAAATGTTTTAAAACGTATTAGCAATATTGTGGCTTTAAAAAGCAATGTAAGTAGTCTTCTATGTGAGGCATATATGTTATAAGAAAGGGTGAGGAAGTATACAACTAATTACAGAATCTACGTTCTTATAAGGATTCTCAGTTGAGAAGTTATTGGATGCCAGACAGTGTGAGTAAACAATGCTACGAGTGTGGAGAAAGATTCACAACATTTCGTAGGAGGCATCATTGTCGTGTCTGTGGACAAATATTTTGTTCAAAATGTTGCTCAGATCAAATACCTGGAAAAATTATGGGTTGCACTGGTACGGAAATGAAAACTATGTGCTGCCTGTTTCTTATGCAAATAACTGTACTGCAACTTTTGCTTCAGGAGACCTCAGGGTTTGTACATATTGTTGCAAAGTAGTTTTATCTTATTTGCAATCGTCAGACATGAGAAGTGATCTATCAGCTGATCTAAAAGCATTGCAAGAAGACCTCCAAGTTAAGTATGGAAATGATCCATCGCCAATGACTCATAAGAATATTAGTGAATCTGCAGAAGATGAGACTTCTACCTGTAGAAAGCCAAGTGTGGGATATATGGAAGAAAAATATGCTATTGGACGGTATACTGTCTTTAATATTACTGAATAAAAATTTAGAGATTAGAATGTAGGCCTTTGACAAATATCTTTTATAGATCAGGAAATAGCTATTTAACATCCCAAGAGCGTTCTCTGGTTCTGCAAAACTCAGCCTCATTGCGAATGATTTATGAAGAGTTATTTAGATCAAGTCAAGCAATTCTTCTGCAAACGCACAGAATCAGATTAAAAAGCTATTACAACTGCTTTTTAGCCAGTGAATTAGTAAATTGGATGATAGCACAAAATAAAGCAGCTACACGGTACAAATAGAGTTAATAAAACTAGTATAAAAGCATCATCAATGTAATATTTTATAATAACGAAAATTTGTATAGTGTACAGGCAACTGCTATAGGTCAAGCATTATTAGAAGCAGGTTTCATTGAACCAGTTGTAGCTGAAAATGTGTTTAGTGACACTGCAACTATATTTAAGCCTATCAAATTATCACGTATGCAGAGTATGGATTTGCTAACTGATATTCAAACTACATGCGATGCACAGGAGCCTGCATGGGTCAAAACAATTCCACAACATGACTCAACTACTGGTAATAATCACGAAACTGGTAATATTCAATTGCAGAAGTAAAGAAATCTTATTCTTGGATATTTATTTCAGATTCAGAAAGTGAATCGAAACCATCTAATTCGGCGCAACAAAATACTGGACGTTTACCATCTTCTAGTTCAAGTTTCTATTTAGATTTAAATTTAGAAGCATCTACTGTTACACTGAAAAGACCTACGTCCGAAGATTTAACAACAGTTTCTATCGATAGTAGTGACGGTGTAATTGAACAGAAGGAAGTCACTGTCAAATCACACGAATGTAACTTTAAAATTTCTGACGATCTTTTAAATGATACCCTGCAAGTGCAGGATGTGAAAGAAAAAAATGGTTGGCATAAAGCGACGAATCTTAGAACCGCTTTTGGTGAATTAAATGCGTATAATTGTTTAACGTAAGTAATACATTGATACATATTTATAGAAAGAACAAAAGAACACTTATCACATACACTTATCCACAGATCCGCGTATAAACAACACGAAGATTCATTAATCAAGCAGCTTCTCAATAAAGAAGGCTTATCACAGTCTTGGTCAGCAGTAATCCTTCCGATTGCTCATCAAATTGTCGACCATGTTAGGCCTGACTTGAATCACGATGCCGAAAATTTGGATATACGACAATATGTGCAAATAAAAAAGTGCCCGGGTGGTAGTAGAGACGATTGTGAAATCGTATCCGGAGTAATTTGTACAAAAAATGTTGCGCATCGAGGAATGAATGCTATGATAGCTCATCCGAAGATTTTGTTACTCCAATGTGGTCTTATGTATCAACGTGTGGAAGGGAAATTATTGAGTTTGGAGCCGGTAATGTTACAGGTATAACAAACGATTAAACATCACGTATAATGTAGTTAATTAATTCCATGAACTTTATACGCATTATGATACAATATTATAATTTAAAGGAAAACGAGTATTTAGGCCATACAGTTGCCAGAATCACTGCTCTTGGTCCAGATGTTGTACTCGTACATCGATCGGTATCTAGATTGGCTCAAGATCGACTTAGGGAATGCGGAGTCACGCTAGTTTTAAATGTAAAATTGAGTGTGCTTCAAAGAGTTGCCCGATGTACAGGTGCAAATATTGTAAATACTATTGATGCTCATATAAGTGCAAGATACATGCTTGGCACGTGCAAAAAGTTTTATTTGCGAAATTTTTCAAACGAGAAAAGTAAGTTTTATCAGAATTATTCTTATACTTTAATATCACAAAATCGACAATTTTGTTATTTCCTCAGATGGTGTTAAGACATTAATGTACTTTGAGGGATGTGCAAATCCACATTTGGGATCCACAATATTATTAAGGGGTGGTTCTCAGGCTGAATTAAAAAAAGTGAAGAACGTCACTTCGATGATGATTTTTACAGCTTATTCGTGGCGTCTTGAAAAGTCCTTCCTTATGGATGAATTTGCAAGACCGCCATCTCCGAAAGATAACTCATTTTTAGATGAAGCTACACAAAAAGATTCTTCAAATTCCAACGAGACTGCTAAAATATCACATACAAACATTTGCGATGGAATCGGTTCATCTTTAGTGTCCGATAACGAAGGTTCTGACAATGGAGACATTTTGAAAATATCGAGAATCCAAGATGACACAAGAAGTACATCCAGCGATCGACAAAGCATAGAAATAGAATTTCCAGCTAACAGGAGCACGCCACTAAAGGATAAAACCTCTGAGGCTGCACTGAATCCGAATTCGCTTAAGCAAGTGTCTTCTATGTTATCTGAAGATTCTGATCCCTATGATACATTAAAATTATTTAAAAGTAAAACGAAACCATCTGTAACCGATATAAAAAGTACAGAGGACGCTATAGTAAATTCTGTAGAATCTAATTATACCAACGATAGTATGAATAACACTTCTGGACTTGGTACAGATAGTACAGACGAACAAAATAGTACCATGGAATTGTTCGGAGGTAACCAGGGTGAGAAAACCAATAAAAAACAAGAGGACGCCGACAAAATGAAAATGAAAGATAAAAATCCATCAGAAGAAAAACGTGTTTACGGAGAATCCATCAGTGATCGCAGTGATCCTTTGCATCAATATTTAAACGAAGATGAGGAAGACATCTTCAATCAAACTAGCCCAAATGGTCAACACTTGAGCGTTGCCGATTTACCACTATTAAATAAATTTAAAAAAGCACTAGAAGGTACAATATTAACTGTCTCGCCTTACTTGAAGTTTTCGATACCCTATCTGGAAACTGAGACAGGAAGGAATTGTGTATTAAGAAGTTTCTTTCCGAGGGAAATCTTTTATTCTACGCAATTCTTAGACAAAGTAAAGGAGACTAGAACTAGTGTGTCTGCGGAACAGTTCGCAGCAGAAAATCCATTGATGAACATAAAATTGAAACCACCGCATCCATTTGTTCAAGCAAGACTAACAACAGATGTTGATAGTCGTGAGGTACAAGCTCTATTAGCTAATTTTCGAGCATGTGGTAATCGATTATATCCAACGAATAATGTTTTGTTAGAGAAGCAGCAAATCACGATACAACCAGAGGTTAATGAACAACAAGCTCCTACATGGCCTGATTGTTTAGATCTTGCCAGTCATCAACGCTTGTCCGTGTTCTTTTGCAGTTTCTCGCACACTGGCAACGATACGCCAGCGTTCTGTCTGAATCCTTCGGTAGTTAATATGGTTCTATATGGGAGAAATGACATTGCTCTTGGCGCTTTCTTAGAACGATACTGTTTAACAACCGAATATAAGTGTCCTGCGCAAGCATGTCGAGCACAAATAGCTCAACACGTTCGACGATTCGCACACGATGGAGGATGTATACAAATTAGCTTAAGCGAAATGAGCAGCGAACCATTCGCCCAAGAGAACTCGAATCAAATTCTGATGTGGAGTAAATGTATGAAATGTAAGAATGTCTCGCCAGTGGTACCAATGTCAGACGACACATGGTCCTTGTCTTTTGCAAAATATTTGGAATTACGTTTTCATGGCAGCGCTTATACTAGACGTGGTATAGATGTCTGTCAACACCTGCTTCATCACGATCATTATCAATACTTCACGAAGAAAAACATGCTGGCCGTGTTTAAATTTACAAAGATATCGCAATGGGAGATTTCCTTACCGCCTCCGTTGATAAATATCATATACGATCCGAAACAACACGCGGACGTACTAGAGGAAATGAAGAGTTTGGCATTGAAAAGTGACGAAGTTTTCTCAAATATACGAGACAAGTTGTCAACTTTACAAACGGACATAGATAGCCTGAATGCTGCCAAACAGCAATTAGCCAAAGATCAGCAGTATTTTAAGAGCAAAAGAGAAGAAATTCAATTGAAATTAACGTCATCAACGTTAGAGAATAAGAAGCTTGAAGGTAAAGCGTCGGAAAAACAAGTTCAAGCTCTGATGTTCAGGATCGAAGATGGAATTGTGATCCTTAAACGACTGATATCAGAAGCGGTGTTTACTTGGAATACAAGGATTCTTGAAATGTCCATTAAAAAGAAAGACGAAAGACCGAGACGGTTCACCGAACGGTCATTAACGACTGGAAGTAACAGTATAATCGACACCGACGGATATATAACGGAGGATACTGCTTCAGAATCGCAGATCGAAGACTTGAGTCCTATGTCAGCAGATTACAATGCCATCGATGCGATCGCAGCTGTGCAAAATGAGTTGCAAGGAAGTGAAACAATTGAAAATTCCGATAATGAAATCTTAGAAACTAATAACACCGATGAGATTATAATTGCCCATGGATCTCCAAAGATGCATCAAAGATCGCATTCAGATGTTTTACCCTTGGCATCGGAGGATATACCAGATAAAAAGAAAAAGAAGAAGACAATTCTTTCACAATTATTACCCTCTGTTCCTGTTATTCAGCCGATACCAAACCCTTTGGGACCTTTGGAGCATCACTTGCTACCTCTCGGGTAATTATTAATTTACATTGATAAATTTGTATTTCTAACGTAACAATTATTTTCTTTGCTAATTAGCAAACTACGCACTGAAATTACTGCATGCGAAAGTGTTAAAAAACATATTTTACAATCTACAATGTAAACATGTTTCTATTTCTGCAGGTCAGTTGTACCGATAGTGGTATACGAGGCAGAACCTTCATCGATAATTGCTTATGCGCTTGACTCACATGATTATAAACACGCTTTGCACGAATTAATGCGCACAACGAAAGGGCCAGACTTAAATCCCAGTCCACTGAATAAACGGAAATTTCCTGAGAATAAAGAAAGTGTCCCAGACATAATGCAATCGGGCGAATTCAAACGACCATCCGTTTTATCGTTTTTCCGCGGCAACAGTCCAAATCCTGCGAGTCCTATAGAAACCGATAAAAACGTTTCGAATATGGATTCGGTGGTACAAAATCCTTCCTCGACGTCAGAGACGGAAGATGATAAGAAAGCAATTAAACAGCAAAATTATATCGAAGTCCAATTTAACGAAGCGACAACGAATTTCTATTGTAGAATATACTTTGCAGCGCAATTCGCTGCCCTCAGAGAAAACGTCCTGCCATGCGGAGAGGATGGATTTACAAGAAGTTTAAGTCGAAGTGTTCAATGGGCAGCAAGAGGTGGAAAAAGTGGAAGCGCATTTTGCAAAAGTGGAGGTAAACATCTATTGTATCAGAAAATGCTTGTAGCGGTGAAAAGTTCTACTTACTAATACAAGTTTTTATTACAGATGATAGATTTATTATAAAAGAAATGTCCAGGCTAGAGATGCAAATATTTCTAGACTTTGCACCAAACTACTTTTCCTATATGGAAAAGTGTCAACAAACTAAACAACCCACGTTACTAGGAAAGATAGTCGGTGTTTATAGAGTATCGTTTAAAAATAACACGACGAATGCAGCACTTCGCACTAGTGTATTAGTCATGGAAAATCTGTTTTACAATAGAACAATAACAGACAAGTTTGATTTAAAGGGATCTATGAGGAATCGACTTGTGAATCCTGATGATATGTGTCATGAGGGAGAACTCGTTTTGCTCGATGAAAATTTGTTAAACAGTTAGTATTTGTACTTTTAAAGAAGTAAAGAATTTCTTTACACGATTTTTATAATTCAACTTGATTTTTCTACCAAGTTGTTTCAATTACAAATTTAATTTTAGTGAGCTGTGATTCGCCCCTCTATATCAGATCACATTCCAAGGCAGTATTAAACAAAGCAATCGAACAGGACACTAAATTTCTAGCAGACAATTCTGTCATGGATTACTCATTGCTAGTTGGTTTGGAGCCAAATTCGGACGAACTTGTGCTTGGTATAATAGGTGAGTTTACATTAGTTTTTCGTAAAATAATCAATTCTACGTCACTATAATAATTTTAGATTACATTCGCACATTTACCTGGGACAAGAAAATAGAGACTATGGTAAAAAAGTCAGGTATATTGGGCGGACAAGGAAAATTACCAACGATAATATCTCCGGAAGAATATCGGGCTCGGTTTATAGCAGCTATGCATCGATATTTTTTGCCTGTACCAGATAGATGGTCTGGCTTAGGTAGAGGCGTAGAAACGCCGTGAAGCACGTGGAATTCGACAAATTATATTTACATTTTTCCACAAACATTGTATACCAATTGTATATACATATTTTCTATGCAGCTGACGCATATGTGACAAACGATGTTGCATATTTAATTACGCAATTTAATATTACTAGTCCATTACGGTATTTTGTAATGAAAACGTGATAAAGTGAGTTACCATTATTTACTTTAATGTGGAGTCATCGCGCATAAAATTCCGTTTTCCTAATTTATGTGATTATGCAATACTTGCATCATAGGTATATATATATATTTATATATATTCTCCCCTACTTACTTCATTAATAAGTACAAGATATGTATATAACAGTTTTGTAATAAAATTTACAAACATGTATCGCATTTAGTTCCAAAATACAAAGGTGTGAATGAGAATTACATAAAATTAGATAAAAGTCTATGAAAGCACCATTATTAATGTTTTATTTAGATCATTTTTTCAAAATTATGTACATGAACATTATTCATTATGTTTGATAGTCAAGTAAACAATAATAATAATAATAATAAGAGCTATTTAACATAATAGTATTTTTATAGTAGTCTAGACCAGTGTTTTGAAATCTCTTGTATTCGTAAAAATCAAAATTTCTCAAACAGATATAACAACGTTACACTAACATACCTTAGATACGTTATAGGTTTTAGAATTAGATCACAGTAATGATACTAAATCATAACACAATATATTTCCATATCTCGTAGTATATAGATTACAAAACACTGGTCCAGGCATTACAAACACAAGGAAGATATTAAAGCGTATACCTTATTGAAAAAAACATCTCGTCATACGCGTTTCTTTATGACTATTTCTATCATATTTACATAAAAGAATGCACAGTGATGAAGCTGCAGCGAAACTCGAATACTTGAACTATTTCATCCTTGAAAATTCTGTTATATCTTTCGCATTGTCCTCTCGTGTCTAGTATATTCTTCGAGACTACCGTTTCGATTACGAGTAAAAAATTTTCGAACTGCGACACAAGTACAATTACAACACCCTGTCACAGCGGAGTTACACCGTCGGGATGTTTATTATCCATCGATAATATAATTGCTTTCATTCCCTTAAACTAAATACGAACGATAGATGCGCCGTGAAATTAAATACGTTGCTGTGGAACAAACACTTTGAGCAGAAATGAGAGAAAAAAGGGGAGTTCAATTACGCATTATCAATTAGCGTGCAATGAGGGTGATTAAATGAAAAATATTTTCACTATTATACTGATCAGGTAAATTACGTAAGCTGCCGTACAAGAGCTTCTGCGAATAATATGAAATCTAGAATTAAATAATTTACGAGTAAAATAGGCAGTACGAAATCTCTATTTGTGTTCGTATTTTTTTTTTATTTATTTTTTTTATTCAATTGACGATGAAACAGCTCAGCTAATATGGCTCCACTGCTTAATGTCTCTGTAGAAAAAAAATGACCTACACTGGATACTATCTGAGCAAGTCATCTCTCTGTAAGACTGACCATTTGAAAATTTATCAATTTTTCAAATACCTTTACATAAATACCTAATGGACATTACATAATTAATAAATTCCTTTTTACAATTTTTTACATAATCGTGATAGTTTTCCATTTACTACAATTAGCCTCGTGCTATTTATTCATCGCTCGCTTCCGCGTCAAGCGTGAATAGATCTGGTTTCTGTGTACAATTATTATCATTATCAATAATAATATTATTACAAAACAATGCCGTCGAAGATCAGATTTGTTATTTCTTTTCATGTCAATTAATCCCTCGATTAGATTCTCAATCATCGTTTAAAAAAAAACGGGCGACACAAAATACGAATCCAATAATATGTTTCACGACTCATCGTCATCAACTAGAATCAAATTACATTCGCAATATCTCTTGTTTAACAATAACAAAAAATAAGAAACTAACGTTCTTCGCTAAGCGCTATCCAGTGCCGGCAATTTTTTGTACTATGGCGTGGAAGTGGTATTCAATTTCTCATTAACTTCCGCGGTCCACGGACCGCAAACGTTTCCTCTATCCAGCCGCGAGTCTGTAGATCGAGAAACAACGAGGAAGATACCCGGGACGGTGGAGGAGGCTTCTCGCTACTCATTTACATCAAGCGGCAACCTGGACGCATTCTACTTTAATAAACGCTAAAGGGTATCACTGTCTTTCATAATTGTAGGAACTACCGTCCCAGCACGTCAGGGGGGTGGGATGGATTGGGCGGAGGGGGGGGGGGGAGAGAGAAAAAAAAGACAATAGTCGCCTCACCTCTTCTCATGTTCTACACATCATCCGTAATTAACGGAAGATAGAAATTCGACAAACGAAAGATAGAGAGAGAGAGTGAGAAAGAGAGAAAGAGGTTCTGTATCACGTCTTTTTTTTTGATAGACGTTCCTTACTTTCGTCGATAAAAAATACAGAGGAATCCAAATTCGAGTATCGTGTGTGTCTCTGTGATAGGGTTACCGAACATCCACGTGTATTCCGTAACTCAAAAGATAGATAGATCTCTCTTCTACGTGCGTCAAACGGACATGGATTTTCTTCTTTTTTTTTGTTATACGCACGACGTGGTTTTCCCCCCAAAAAAACATAAAAACACCATGCGTCCTTTAGGGTATGGGGGGCTTGTTTTTTTTTCTTTTTTTCTTTACGAGCGCGTTAAATCACGAATATAATCGCTCGTGTCACAATTGCGTGTAAACCCTGGAGCAGTCGATCTTCAAGCCATGCCTCCTCTTTTTTTTTTAAACGCCGTTAACGTGCATATCGTGCGACCACGGGGATATCGCGCACGGGCCGCCAAGCGACCAGTCTTTTTTATCTCTGTGGCTCGCCTAGGCCAAATGGTTGTTGACTCTGATTTTGTTGCTGCGAGTTCCCGGTCACGCTACACCGTCCTCCGTGATGCTGACCCGTCGTCGTCCCCGTAGGCACGGAATTTTGATGAAATCCATTTTGACTCGGTGACATTCCTGCAACGAGACAAGTCCACACATCCAGGGGGCATTGCAAAATCGCCGGTTTCGTACGATAACACGATAACAGTAATCCGTGAAAAGCATGTTCTATCGGGTTATCCTTGAAACGTGCTGTGAGCGAGGTGTTGCAACGATGTTAGCGGAAGCAACGAAATTTCGGAAACGGGAACCGGATTACGGCTTGCAATGGCATGCTCGTGGGTACGCTCCATGTCTGGTGGTCAAGGTTTCTCCAGTCGTATTATGGATTTCGATAAAAGTCTACTTTTGTTGTACGTTACGTGGAAGAAAACTACCGTTCGTAGGAAGCTTCAGAATGATAGTTATTCTATTCTCGTTACAGGCAGTCGAATTATAGACGCGAGGGATATCGAATGCGACTTTTGCTAGAAAACAAGTTTAGGTGACATTACGCGGATGTTGTAAGTAAATGACGAAAGACTTCGAGAATACGCTTGGAAAGATATTCAAGGTTTAAAAAGATAAACAAATTTTCAACGTTTCAACGAAAGAATTTGATTAAATTTAATAAAAAAAACAAAAAGTGAATAATTTTTGAAAATTCTTTCAACCGGTATTCTTTTCGATATAACGGTACAAGATATTATAATTTTATCAGAATCCGTGATAAAGGCGTAACCTTATACATATACTTACACATCGTGATTGATGGTAAAAGGATTAAAAAGTTCGTAGATCATGTTGATAATAAGGTGTTGGTTCGCGCGGAAATTGCATAATCATGAATTCCAGAAAGAAGCAAGCACGGATGGAAAGACGAGCAAATAGTGCGGAATTATCGATTAGTATAAACAAAGTGCGGCAATGTTGGTTTACGTTCCTTCAAACTGATTAGTATGCGTAAGAGGAGCGCGACCAAATTCCCCGGTGGGAATAAAACATAGCGTGGCGAAAATAAAATGTGGGGCTGCGAAATGCCGGCGACGGTTGAATACCATACGAACGAAAGAATATTAATTCCGTGAAACACACCATCTCCCCCGAAAAGCATGCACAAATGGAAATCTACCATGACGATATACAAATATCCACTAAAACCATGTGTCACAGTCTTTTCTCGTCCGTACCTTTTTCCCCCTTGTTTTTCATCCCAAGTAGAGTTAACATTTTTTTTTTATTTTAAAAGAATACAAATTATGTACGATTACATTCGTTTGGTTGATTTCTTAGTAACAACGATTTAAACATACATCAAATTATAACGTACAAAACGTGTCGATCACAAAGGGTTACAGTCGTTAACAACAATTACCAGGATATAATTTAAAAGCAAACACTACGGACGGTAGAAATGAAACTTACCCGAGGGAGTTTTGTCGCCTGCGGACATTTTGGAGAACGCAAGGAGTGCGTCAGGAAAATTCGGTGGCGTGGCCGGTGTATTGCACGGTGTTATCTGTAACAAAAAAAGAAATACGTTATTATGACCTTCGATAAGCCTTGATAATACTGTTAATACGCCTCTTTCGAATCTTCTTTGTTTATGTTATTTTGCGGTGCATCACGATTATTTAAATTCCGACCAATACATGATTGTCTGTCTGTTGATTTAAAAAATTCCTAAATGTATCCAATGGACACGAAACTTTTTCATACAATTTCATTAAAATAATTCATAGAAACCCAGTAGAAAGGACATCACACCGAAGCGTCTATTTGCCAACTTGTATTTAACGAATGCAACAATTTCAGGCTCATCGCAAGTTTTGCAACAATCTCGAATGTGAATTCATTCATTTTCATCGATGACATAACTTCGGTAAAAGGACTTGTATGCGTGCAAAATAGAAACTTGTCGCGATACGTATCGTTACATCGATAAATTCCATATCGGTGCGAGTTCATCAGATTTGTTTCACCTAATTTTCACAGAGCGAAATTCACAGAAAGATCTCACCGTCCGCCGCGGCGGTTCCGTTTGTTTTCTACTCGTATTTTGGAAGGACGAAACAGAGGGATTGGATTTGTCTGTGAAGCTAAAAATATCGAATGAATGTTTTACGTAAGCCGCAACGGAGTGACACAAATCTATGGTAGGTGGGTGAAAAGAGAGCAACAGAAGTAGCTTTCTGCAAGCGGGAACCCGTCGGTTGTTAAGGTCGTCGAACCTTCAGGTTCTGTATGTGACGTCATTGTACCAGGTGGAGAGGCACGGTACGCAAACAATACAAGGTGCACACGTGTTCGTTTAGTGACAACTAAGTGAGGAACACAAGTAACGAGTAAGAGAAACGAAGAATCAATTTTTTTTAATTACGATCACTTTATCGTGATATCATAACTATGTATTTCAATGAAACTATATGTGTTTTTTAAAAAATATCTCGGCTGTATTAGTGGTCTATTTTTATGCAACAAATTTAATACGTGTGACAAAATATGTTTCGCAACGGGAAGTAATTTATTTGAAATCAGCAAGCACGTTAACGGGATACACGTTCGTAGTGTTCAATAACTTTGTTATATAAAGTATTCACAGTTTCCTGTTAAATGTTTCTCGCTTGCATAAGAATAAACTATTGATCAAATACTGAACACACCACGTTAGAAATTCCTCCGATTCCATCGGAACACACGGTCAAGTTCCGTACACGTTGTAGACTATAATAAATATATATTCTTATCAACTGTTTACCATTGTTCGTCGACGCGCGTACCCGTCCGACGTCCTAACTAAAATTGAAACGCAAAACGTGAGTCATATTTATACCAAAGTGAAATCGTCAAATATAAAAAGGAGTCGCAAAAACAGGAAGGCAATGACTAATCCGCCGTCGAGTTACGGGGAACGTCGATCGATTCGTTGCAGGAAGTAACATTCCGTCGATGGGAACGCGAAGTCTCATGGAAATGAAGCGAAAACGAGATGCGTTGTATATCGCGAGACCAAACGTCTAAGATCTGGACGGTTGTCGTTCGTCCAGTCTTGGGCCGAGATTTGGCACACAGCTTATCGGAATGCCACCGACCGAGAATAGTAACACACCTAGCGACTGTCTGTCGACAGTGGTTCTCCGCCTTTCGAATGATTTTGAAGTTTGTTAATGAAGTTCAAACACGAGTGAACGTACCGGCGAGCAGTGAACGTAAGTACCTGGGTAAAAGGCTACGGTGTGCGAGAAAGAACTTCGTAGCAACGGGCGGACTAAAATGTAGGAAAATATCGAAGGTGGACTTGTTATTGCACGGTACGTTAAACTGGATGTATTGTTTTGTTCTCCGCCAGGGTGTTATCGTTCTACTTCGGCTGCAGTAAACACGGTTTTTTTTTCCACCACTTCACGTCAAAGTACGAAGTTAAGATAATTTCCGTTGATTAAATTAATCAGTCGATGGGGTAACACGATATATATGTACGATGGATGGATAGTTGAGCGATGCTTATCAATATAAATGAAAACGTGTTTTAACGATACAGCGATCGTATTTAAATCGGTGAGATTGTCACATTATGGGTAAACTGTGATTTACTTAACTGTCGATTGGAGTACGTCCAATATATTATAATTTTAGGCAAACTTCTAATGACCTCCTTTATATGCAGTAGTTACCAAACAGGAAAAAACTAGCACTTGTCATTTTCTTCGTTAACGAACACACGTGAAACTATATTCTTTCGTTTACTAACGCTATATTCTTGGTGACGTATGTTTTTTTATGGATTGGTTTACATTGTCGGACAAATTGTGAGGACAGAAATTATTGCTCAAGTAGAAGACACTTGAAGCATTTGTTGAATCGATCAAACAAATTTGTACATACATGCATACATACATGACTGTGTATATACTATGTGTACACATACATATATGTGTATATTGACTTGGGAAGAGACAAAAAGCGAATGTACTGCGAGACTTCCTTTTTTCTTATCGGCCGGACTGTTACGTAATAATACGATAAAATTCAAGATCTTCCGTAATGTGTTTTTTCATAAAACTGATAATAAAAGCATACATTGTCATGAAGTAGGAAACATTCTCGTACAGATCATGTCGGCAGCTTAATAACACAACATTAAAAAATGAAAAAGACGTACTGCTGCACAACGCAACGAGATGAAAACTTCCTCCATTGTTTGTATTACTTTTTTATACGTAAATAATAAAGAATAAACATTTCACGGTTTGATAATACCTGTTCCATCGTTCTGGGTAAATTATAACTTCCAATGTCGAATGACACATAAAATGTATATAACTCGTTTATTTAAGATAATATGTAAGTGTAGCTCGCGTGTTTGACATGACAGTTTCTGCAAAAGTATGCCGACCTCTTTTTACAAGTAAATGACTTAAATTCTGCGATGATGTTCGAAGGCTGCCGTGTCTTTTCAAAGTAAATTCAAAAGACACGAGAACAGTCGATATCATTTTTGAGGATGTCGGTACGTAAGTGCGATTAGGTGTGGCAATACAAATAAAGTACTGATAATAATTTACCACACGTTTCATTTTTACGAGATTATGCAACGGTGCAGGCTTAGTTAATTTACACGACTATCAATGTCTACGGCAACCATACTAAACTGATTTCAAAATATAATGAAACCAAAACTTTGTCCAAAATATTATCGGCCGAAAAGAGTGAATGTTTTATGAATTTCGCTTGTCCATTTTAGCATTGTTCTCTCTTTTTAGGGATATGACTATAATATTTCATAAATCAATCTACACAGATTTATTTCCATTCATAATCTTAGTTTCCCGAATTAGGGTACGCTCTTACTAATTTCAACAGTATATGTCTATATGATGTAATCGATCTGACCGTAATAATTAATTACTACAGCTATACATTCCGCATACTGTACAACCACAAGAAATACATATACTTGTACAAATATGTGGAAAAGTATGATAGCTATGGTTTTAATCGATTAGGTATCAACACCCCGAATAACTCGAGTAATTGGATTTAAAGACGGGCAAATACCGGAAAAATAAATTTCTTCGGCGAAGAAATTTCTCTGTCAGAGATGTTCCTGTATTATTCTAATACGTGCGTGGAAATGTGTAAAACGTTGCGATCTATTCTGGACTGCATAGTGCTATCGACATGGATGATAATATCAGTTCACAAAGTGGCGACTGTTTTCTCTTTACATTACATGTATTTCCAGCCTATGTTTGCTACACTGCTTACCCGTGTCTTGAGACTGTTATACAATCAATAGCAAGCGTAGCATACATCGTTCTACTTGTATCGATGGACACTGACTTTCAGACTATTACCCCAAGAGATTTTAGAGACTCATACGAATTAAATTCTATGTTTAACTAAAATATAAAAACATCGTTACGCGTCTTTCTTTCATAAGTACGTAAATGTGCCGCTTTCGTAAGATCTAGTAGTTTATATGAATTTCATACGTATACGTACAGAAACAACCAGACAAGATGGCGCAACAATTAATACCGATAAACAGCTTTGTGTAAGAAATCTCCTCTCGTTCCCTGAGCCATGTTAGTTAATATAAATGAGGCGAATAACCTTACCGAGGAAACTACAGTTAAGTATATTTCTAGCAACTGCACTACCAACCGATCTACTCGTATATTTTCGCTAAACATTCTCAAATTTGACACAAAGAATTTTAGATAGGTGTACACACGCTAGTGTCGATAAAAATAGTGTGTCTAATCTAAGACTGCGATATACAGATGAAATTTTACTGACTTCGTCTCGAGTGTCATTGTTTCAAAGTTTGTAATCCGTAGTGAATCACCTGAAAGGAGGATTATAATTAGAGCATTCACTTTCTGGCAATTCATGTGATCGTGGCACAGATGAGAGCGTCAACAATGTTTGATGTCTAATTTTACACTTTCGTGGCACACGTTCGACTGCCAATAGCAATTCTCAATGTGCTCGTGCACACGAACATGTGCCAGTGTTTTCCGCGATGTATGTATGTATATCGTATGCGGAACAGAATCATGATATACGTATTAATACAACGGTTATGAAGATTATATGTATATCCTGTATCTTAATGCGTTGAATAATGCAGCAATAATTGTTCAATATCACCGAACAACCCTGACTTTCGTCCTCACATTACGTGAATATTTGTAATAACGTAAACACAAAAGAAACAGACCGTAATAACACGACGCCACTGTCACATGTAGCGGATAATTTGCAACACGATTTTCCTTCTTACTTTGCATGCTATCGGATAATCAAGTCGTACGTTAGTCACTTAATCAATACAAATTCACTTATGTTTACATGCTGTTGCATGTATCAGGAGACTTATACTTAATACCTGAAACTTTTCATTTGTAATTAAATTCGCTTGATTTATTACCTTATTAGAGACACCGTGTTATTAATACGAATACATGGATTTATTTAATATTTATTTAATATTTATTTAATAGGAAACATTTTCTATCGATCCGCCTCGGTAGTCATGTGGAAATAGTAAAACGTTCAGCAATTCTCCAAACAAGGAAAACTTGCTAACAATTCATGCTGACGTATTTCGTCATCGATACTACGTATAAAAAAATCGTCTCGCTAATATGACCGATTAAGAAAGATTATTATTGCTCTCGTACTTCGTTGAAACCGAACGGTTCAGGAACGGTGCCAATCATATTCCGTAATCAACATTGTTGAGCTGTATTCAATAAGACATCGTGTGTATTAACACGTACACGAATAAGCTTGTTCGTACACCTCAGAGTTACGAATATATATGTATATATATATATATCCATGGTCTACTTGTAGGCTTTATTTCGATCGATGATGTAAAACGTGTACGTTTTTCACGTGAAGTAACATTTGTACTTTGTTCTGCCGGCACATTAATTTAACTTACGGTTTGCCGCGCACGAAATCTGATTGTATGCTTTTGCGTTGGAATGTTTTGATGATAATGCTAATAAAGGGAAGGTTTTATATCGCGCGGAGACGTCGATACCGTTTACGTAATTAGCCATGAATTAAATAATTCGCATGCGGTAACTAGCTGTCCGCGAGAAATTGAAATAAATTGACGTGCCTGCCTTGACCCTAATTTAAACAATTCATTTGCACTTTCCGTTCTTTACGAATTATTATACTACACTAATCTGTTATTAGTATCGCACACGGAACACATATGGTCAATTAGAAATTTATTCATAATATTATAACTACTATGCGCATGGATTTATATCTCTGACGTATACTGTATATTTCTCTTTTTACGTTGATTATCTACCCTTACTCAATTTAGTTCAAGCATCGTGGCAACCACTGTGTATCTAAGAAGACAAGCTTACGTTTACTTAATACCGATAACTCTGATATCTAGGTGTGTGGGGGCCGTTTATTCCAACAGCCATACCCGTCGTCTAGTACGTTTTTTGTACTCGCGATAAAGAGATGCTTGTATTTTAAAAGTAGCATGATTTACTATAAACTACGAGATGTATATGTATATGTCTGATATGGATACTTTTCTAACCCAGTATGTATCACAGGAAATCATAATTATAAAGAATGCCCACGTATTATTCATTATATTATGAGTTTATATATTGCATAACTTTTACTGGAATATCAAATCACGTAATACCGTTAAAAGCTTACTTTCCACATCTTTTTGGTCGCATTCATGACTCTATTGAGCCGGGAATTGGATACTCATGTATAGAACATATGTATATGCGAAACGCCAGAGAAAATGTAAACCGCGAAACACAAAATTTCAGCCATAGAAACGCGGATAGTATGTGTACCTCTTTCATGAATACATCTGAAACGCCAAGAAAGTCGAAGCCCGAATAGCCTGTAGCAACTTTTATACTAAAAATTTGTTTAATCGTGTAGTGGGGTGTGCGTACGCTTTCTGTATCGACTCTAAGTAATTTTTCTACAACGGATACCCGACCTATTAGTCCTAGTAAATAGTAATATCAACAAAGAGTCCATCTAGCATGATGAACAATTTTGATTTACATTATAATAAAAAATATGCACACGCGGAACAAAGATAAACAAGTATATGAAAGGGGGATGCAATATTGCGAAGATTGGCCACGAGTAAGAATCGATTTTCCCTCGTCGTACTTCAAATATTGGGACACTGGTAAAAGTTGTTTTCGTCAGCATTAAACGAACTCCATTTGTGCTCGGGCCGGCTCGACCCGGCTAATTGAACGAGGCAATGATTTAGAATGTTCAGTGATTCATCTTCGCAACTCTAGTAATTATAAACATATCGTCGGAAATGTCAACAGATAATTATTCACAGGGAGGAAAACTTGCGGGACGAATGTGTACTACATATAAAGCAAGCGGAGACGCTTCGACGAAAACAAAGTGGGTTCGTAAGAAATTAAATTTTTCCGCGTGTACTTCATTGAACTTCGCAAATAAGTACTAATGAATAAAGTTGTCGGCGAGATACGTCATGGATCACTGCACGTGACACAAATAAAGAGTAGCAACTACAAAAGAAGAAACAAACAGAATGAAGCCCCCGATGCTTGCGATGCGGAAATAGTTTCGTATCGATTGGATGCCAGCACGAATATAGGAACGATCGAAGACGCAGCGAGCCCTCCAGGAGGCTTTATTTAAACCAGTTTTTTGATCGGCGTTCGCTCAATTTTAAAGATAGCGATCTGAAACTGGTACCATTGAACTGGGCAGGAAATTCTACGCCAGATTCATGTATAATAGTTGTACTTTTCGAAAATTCGATTTTTCGCAAAAATCTGAAGGGGGTAGGTCAGGATTTTTTGCGATTTTCGTAAATCGCTTGCCATTTCCTCAATTTTTTAGATATCGATCTGATTCTTCCACTGTCTTATTCAGCTTCGGATTCCGCGTCCAAAACGTCCCGGATCATTTTAATAGCTCAAAAATTACGGAAATGACGAGCGATTTACGAAAATCGCAAAAAATCCTGACCTACCCCCTTCAGATTTTTGCGAAAAATTAAATTTTCGAAAAGTACAACTATTATACATTGATCTGGCGTAGAATTTCCTAACTAAAACAATGGTACCAGTCTCAGGTCGCTATCTCAAAAATTGAGCGAATGATGAACGAAAAACTGCTTAAATTTGACCACTTTTCGCGATTTTCGTAATTCCTTCGTCATTTCTGTAAATATTTAGATATCGACCTGAATCTTTCTCGGTCTTATTCGGCTTCCGATTCCGAGTTCAAAACGTTCCGGATCGTTTTGATATCTCAAAAATTGTGGAAATGACGAAGGAATTACGAAAATCGCGAAAAGTGGTCAAATTTAAGCAGTTTTTCGTTCATCATTCGCTCAATTTTTGAGATAGCGACCTGAGACTGGTACCATTGTTTTAGTTAGGAAATTCTACGCCAGATCAACCTATAATAGTTGTACTTTTCGAAAATTTAATTTTTCGCAAAAATCTGAAGGGGGTAGGTCAGGATTTTTTGCGATTTTCGTAAATCGCTTGCCATTTCCACAATTTTTTAGATACCAAAACGATTCTTCTCTGTCTTATTCGGCTTCGGATTCCGCGTCCAAAACGCCCTGAATCATTTTAATAGCTCAAAAATTACGAAAATGGCGAAGGAATTTCGAAAATCGCAAAAAATCCTGACCTACCCCCTTCAGATTTTTGCGAAAAATGAAATTTTCGAAAAGTACAACTATTATAGGTTGATCTGCCGTAGAATTTCCTAACTAAATCAATGGTACCAGTCTCAGGTCGCTATCTTGAAAATTGTGGAAATGGCAAGCGAAAAACTGGTTGAAATTGACGATTTTTCGCGATTTTCGTAATTCCTTCGTCATTTCCGTAATTTTTGAGCTAATAAAATGATCCGGGACGTTTTGGACGCGGAATCCGAAGCTGAATAAGACAGTGGAAGAATCAGATCGATATCTAAAAAATTGAGGAAATGGCGAACGATTTACGAAAATCGCGAAAAATCCTGACCTTCAGATTTTTGGCGAAAAATAACAAAATTTTCGATTTTTATTTTTTAGGCTATATCGACGCGGAATTTCACACAGATTACGAATATCGAGGTCCTGGATCGATTATTCAAAGAGTGTGTAAATGACAGTCGAAAAACATAAATTTAAACCACTGATAACCTTTGTCAGAAGTGAAACGGGTCGACTTACTTGGCCAAAGTGCGTACCAGGTCCTTGGGCGCAGGAGGGTATTGCAGCCTCTTGGAAGAAAATACTGAGGGCCGTCTGTAAAGAAAAAAAATAAAGAGAAAAGTAGCACGATTAGATATGTTTGATCAACGAATAGTACACAATACATATTGAGCGCTGGTCATCGAGTGTGTCACAACTCTATTAAAGCAGCTGCATTACTGCCGATCGATATGCCATTATGTATGAATATTCTATCCGAAGATTAATATGAAAATATGTATTCGTATACATATATACCGTTTTCTTTATCACGTTACGATTGAAAATATGATCTAATGAAATATCGTAGTATGTATATAAATATATTTGTCCCAGTATTTATCGGGAATTCAACCGAATTTTATTGTATTATCGAATTTATTAATATACATTGCAAGATACCGTACATGATGAAACGTTTAACGATTTATTAATTTTAGATAGTACACATGCGTTGTAAGATAGCACCCTACAGTGCGCGTCGAGTTGTAAACAAATGACTCTACCGCCTTTCCTAGGAGAGCTTTAAAAAAAACTAACCGTGGATGGGCACAGGCTTTAGCTTCGTACTTTGTTAATGCAGGTCGAACCGCAGTACAACTGCAATGCATTATTTCGAGGCCAGTTTCGCGTGATTAGCACAACACAATCTTGCCCGGTCTTTTGAATAAATTATGGCATACAATATAAACATGCGTTTCGTTGATCTTTTAGATTAATGTTTCCCAACCAGAAGGTGGTCATGTGTATACATATATTATATTGGAGTAGGCGACATTGCGAATATGTTTCAACGTATTATAAATTATTTACCACATGTATTTAATATGTTGACAAATATGGAGCGTGACACTTAAATCCATGCATTACTTAAATAGTCATTCTCATTTTTCAATGCATTCTATCACACATTTTTTCCAAGTCTCTGGGTTTGACGGTACCTGACCTTTTTCTGCAGGGTATCACAAGTTCAAAGTGTTCATCGACCATCCCAGCACGCTACAAGTTATTTTTTAACAAGTGACATTTTCGAAATGTGTACACTAAATATTCAAGTTGGATCGTAAATATATAACGTGTAATTTTAAATACTTAGTGTCGCACCCAATATTTAATAATTATATCTTCAAATGTGCTAAAGAAAAGAGCAACATCGAAAGCCAATGTATAATATCAATCAATTGTGACAAAGTTCAATCCACTGTAAATGTATGAATTTGTTCCACATTTTGAAACCAAACTATATATACCACAGAAAATTTGCACACAATTTACTCCTGATTCCCATATACACGCGACATTCTCGATTCTCCGAAGCTTGAAAATTACTTCGAAGAAAACCAGACAGGGTATATCTTGTTTTATAGTCTATTCGTTTATTTTTCCGTTCGACTACCTGTACACCAGTCTCTCCATCGCGTTAGAGTTTTGCTTAGAAATATCTACATAAATTCATATGTAAGCTTGGTTAAAGTGTTGATTGCATTTTAAAAATAAGAATAACCTTCAACATATTACAATATACCAGCTCGATAGTTGAGTAATAATAATTTCAGTTTTCATATCATATTGACAACATGATAAATCATTAGTAACAAATCTTATCTAAATTTGAAAAAGATGTAATCAGTAACGTGTTCAGATCTTATAATATTAAATTTCGTTCCATCAGGTCTATATGTATAATGGCGTAGACACAACAGAAGATAATAAATAATCGAATTACTTGATTATTCGATAAAATGATTATGATTATGTTATGGAAGCTTTCCATAACTAGTACCACCGTACTCAATTGTCCCGTATTAAGACAATCAGAAAGATTCTTATCACCATACTGGTTGTACTAATTGGAGTGTATATTTTCTGCCTGAATAGCTTCATGTATGAATAGAATTGTATTTTACAAATTCATTAATAGACTTCAGTGTCCTTGAACATATACATACAACCAATCGATACGATGTACGATATTTATCACAAAAAGAATGTTCCTGTTTTATAGTTCTTTAGCACTCGAAATAACAACGTGACATCGACCTTTCGTTAGAAAGACTATAAAACATTTGGACATTTTGAGAATATCTAAAATAGTGACTGGCAACAGCTGTACAAATAAATTCTGACTTCATCTTTAAATCATCTAGTCATCTTGTGACAGAGAATAAACAAATGATGAAAATAATTAATAAAAACAAGCAATACAGTTTCTTTTTACTACAACGATTATATCATAAATTTAAGAAACAAATGTATCTTCTATCCGAAGATTTTCAAATGTCACACCAACGTTGCTCGCATGAATCGCGGAAAATCAAAACTTTAAAGTTATTTTCAGATCATGCATACAAGATTATACACAGATAATCAGTTAACGTGCAATTATCACTATTAAAATATCGTGACTACTTCGCTACTAATACATCTCGTTATATCAAAATCGCGATGATTTACCAAAAATACAGATATAAATGCCTCAATTTGCCATGTGCTTACATGTGTTATCAAGATTATCCATTCACAAAAACGATTTCTTAACATTTCCGTCGAGTTACAGATGTCCCATATGACACACAAGTAGACAAAACAGTTACGTACTTCATACGTTACGTATTTTACACTCGTTATCATAGGCATATTGGATTATTCTTTGTATTTTACATTTAAATATAAATAAACCACTAACGTTCATTTATTAATCGTTCCCCACGTTCTTTTCGTAGTTACGCGCGTTGATACGCAATATTTTTTACCCACCGCAGATATTCCACGTTTAAAATTGTTCGCAAGCGACACCGTGTATTATCCAAGCTTGCAAGCATTTGTGTAATGGGAAGTGTACGGGTGGGGCTGAAAATCGGTGAATTTCTCCGGCCCTAAGAATAAAGGAGAATGGCACGTTGCCATCCGCGTTGCGTGCTATTTTTCACAGTTCCCCGACATACTGGCATTGTTTTGTCATTTCACGATTCTGTATGCAAACATACTGATTAACTTGAAAGCATCCGAAACCCTAGAGCGGAGCAGGGGGGGGGGCTGAAGCGTTTTCGTTTGAAAAAGCAACTTGGAAAAAATCCCCGCAATTCGAACAAAATGAAAGTGTGTTGTCGTACGAATTACTTTTACCGCGATTCGCCCCGTTGACCTTGATCGAATACAAACGAAGGTACAGGTTCGTTAACGATGAGAGACACTGAAGGCGACAAAAACAGAACAGATGGACTTTGCCAGATGTCACCATGGTGGATCGTCGTAATCTGCCGTTCCTCTAGCTTGGAACTTGACTATTAAAAGGGCTCCTGATAAAAACGCTTGTAGTATTGGTGACACCATCAAGAATTCGATAATGATATCAACGATCTTATTTCCATTTTTAAGGACATTCTGCCGGACGGAATAAAATCACGCGCAACACCATGCGCGTAATCATTCTATCACGACATTTACATATACATATTATATGCGCAATAAAAGAAAAGAACGTATTGATAAATCCTAGATCAATATTATGTGAATAAAGATAATAATCTACGAATAAAGAGAAGCTTATACTTTTGCATTGTTTATATGAATGTTGAAGTTAAATTCATTTGAACTTAAAGTAGACGGGCTATTGATAGTCATGGAAACATCTTCGTATATCGTATATGAATACGCCGAGAGGTGGGTGATAGAGACAGAGAGGGGGGGGGGGGGGGGAGGAAAGAGACTGGAAAGGTACAGGGTAACGAACACCGACTTGCCAGTAGTCATTAGAACCCATGTCGTAATCTGTTGTTAAACGTATTAGCCGCCGAGCAGAGAAAGTTTTCAGACTGAATTCAACGAACCGACTGAATTCTCTCCCTCTATTTCTCTATGTTCTCTTGAGACAGTGCAGCTCGCTATTATGAGTTCGGCGCTCCTTTCAGGCGGCCGACATTCGAGTCCTTTTGCGAAAAAAAAGGAAACTGTTTCAATATACTACGGAAACAAAAAACCCACGACTATGCTTCCAGACTTTGCACATATCGATTTGTTTCAGCAACTTGGAACACTTGGAAGACCGAAGTGAAAATATACTTCTCGCACGTTGTTTTCTCAACTACTATACGACTACTACACGTTAATTAAAATTGTATCTTTCCGTCAAAAACACGCTAAAATTCGACAAAAACCGGTTTTGTATAGACAAAGGCCATATGGATTCATTATAACATTATTGTTGTGTTTATTATGATGCCAGAATAAATGTAACTAAATACATAACAGTCCATTAAGTGATTCCTAACGACGACGCTTATGAAATTTCACGTCCGAAGTGCAAGCGAGATTACGCTTCTATATCCAAGTTGATGTTGTAATCATTTTGTAAACACAGGATACACAGTCTAATCTTGCAATCTATCATTTATAAACTATATGGATTAATTTACCAATAGACCGTAAAACGGACAGTCATATCCTACAATTAATATTTAATGCCCACTTATTCATATTCTCGGTATATCACGATACATTGTATTTCTCTGCAGTTTTATTTTCTCCGCGGATATAATATTTTTACCCGGAAAGCTTAGTAATACTTAACGCGGATAAAATACTAATTGCTGAAAGGCCACCGTAGGTTCTTGACCGCATTGAATATCACATAAAAGTCCGAGCGATGTAAACTCATTCCCGGGATTTCGGATAGCCGCGAAGTCTCGGATGTTATCATCGGTTATGTGCAGTCTTGCGTTCCAAAACAATGACTATGTATATCGTGGTCACTCTATATCGTGTTTCATACAATTTATAATATTATTACTAAAAATATCTACCGCAGTCGTTGAAAACTATAAAATAGATATCGTTACTAATATGCACGTATCGCTGTTTTAATTCACATAATTATAATATAGGAACGTGTGTAGAATTCCATTACGATCACTAGAATTCATCGTGCATCCAGAAATGTGTTACGAGACGGTATGTCGTAATGCTCGACAAAGACACACACACAGTGTCTAATATCTAAGGAAACAAAGTTTATGTGTTGGCTATCGCAATATGAACACAAGCGAATGAGTTTGATATTATATTACGTTGTGATTGTCGAGGGATTTTATCGATTTTGTTGCTATACATTAGTATATTGTACACACTGGAACTTTACGTAAAAACAGAGTGTGTCAGTAAGGTCATAAATAGGTACTGCACTTTGTTTACATTTGCCATTGTAATAGATGTCGTATAGATTCTTCCACCGATACGTCAACGTATGGTTGGGCTAGGTTTTGCAACGTTACTTACGGGAGGTCGTTACCTCGTAGTATGCGGAATATCAGATGAGTTAAATGTAACCTAATCTACATAAACCGAAGGAGGCTTTCGGTAGAAACGATACCCCGAAATCGATAACGTTAGAAATTCTGTCCCGAAAAGATAATTGCATGCAGTTGCTGCACGCGATGTCAGCATTGTTTCCATTTTTAAAGGCCAACTTCGATTATAAGGCTACGTTCGATCACTTTTAGTCTGCATACGTAGGTCCTATTTTAAGACGACGAAATTTTAACACGACACGAGTACGAATTTTAATGACGTTAGTCAGCGATGACCAAGCCTAAAACTGGATTTCTTACTAAATACGGTTATAGGCACATGAATGAAAACAAACAGAAGCCTTAGTAAAGTGCTAATATGAAAGCACCGCGTACTTACTACAACCTTGACAGACTACAACCCACGATCCGCTCGTCGCAACAATACCGAACAAAACCACTTAGCAACATCGTATGATTTTTATGAATGAGTTCGTTCTATGTGGTAGTAAATGCGTCAATTGACTCATAAACAAGAGGCATGTAAATAGTATCGTAACCATCGATCGAATCCCAATACGAGTACGTTCGATAATCGACGGTATAACGTTATATAAAAATGAATCGGTGTTTCAATACGATTCGGCGAAAACACGTAATACACTGCATGAAATTCACCAAGCGAACCGCCTGTACGGTCGGCCATTTTCACTGCTTTGTTTACGTAGAAAGTATCGAGCCGCGGCGAGCAGAAACGCGATGAAGTTCTAAATGTTCGGCGTACTAAAGTCAAGGAAATAAGTTTCCTTACCTCGAACTGCCAGTGTGCTGCCTGCAGCAACTGTTTCGCCTGCTCCCTAGCACAACCTGCGGCCAACACGAACTGATTGATCATCACCTGCTCGCGAAGGGCGTCCATTTTTTTTGTCACGTTTCTCCGGGAAGGAAGAAAATACTGGAAGAAACGGGACCGCGCGAGACACGAGTACGGCACAGCCTTCCGTGTCACCGGGCTCTAAACTCTGCTTCGAGTTTACGTTTAGGCGCGAGCGCGACCAACGAGCGGCAGCCAGCCTCTTGTTTTCAAAACTAAACTCATCGCAGACGGCTGACGGGGATCGCGGGTCGCGAAACGTGAGAGGCGAGGACGGTGTGACGTCACTACGAGCTATTCACGAGCAAGCGTAGCGCCTCCCTCGTGTTTGGAAACATTCTCTTTCTCGTACTGACTCCCCCGTCGGACGTTCTATTTTGAAAAATAATAAACAATCCGCGGAATAGTGCGGAACCATGCGGAACCCTACGGAACCAGCGAACGTTCGATCTGCGAACTTTTTTTTTTATCACTGATTCCACGCTTTGTCGTTCTTTTGTGGTTAGTCAAAGCTGTCTTTGTATTTTAAAATCTTCCACTTACTCAGTAACGTAAGACTGTGTTATTCAACATAATTTTACGTTTCGTTTGCCGAGAATACCTATAAGGTCACGGACCTCCGGCCGAGAAATATAGTTTCCTGAATCCACTAGATGTTACACACTCGATGAGTTCGCAGGTTTGTAAGCCTGCTCTCAACATCGGTTTACAATAATAAAACAATGAATCGTCTGTCTAACTTGCCGATTGATGTTAAATTCATTTGTTGTTCGCTCATTGGCATAACTAAAACAAGAATGACGGAAGATAAGACGAACTGTAATTGTTAATGAAGTAGCATAATATCAATAAAACAAATATCGGTTTACGAAACTACATGGCAAACTACGATAGATGTATGTCATAACTGAATATAAGTGAAATTTTGTATTGTTTAAGATATTTATATATTTATTTTCGTTTTGATAATCGTTGTATACTTTTAGAGATCGAGAAACCTTATATGTAACTAAAAAAAAGTAAAATCACGAAAGATTCAAGTACTTCTTAAATAGGGTACATCCTCAAATCTGTTATCAACATAATGAAGCAGTTTTAATATCCATCTTGTGTTTATATTTATTTAACCTCTGTCAGATAATTATTGCTTGAATCATAGTTATTTGAATAAATCAGCAATGTAATCACCTTATGTATTTAATCACAATATTGAACCATCTATATCGTCTAGTACTGACAAAGAAATACATATAATATTTTATTCCTAATGAAAAGTCTACTTAAAAATGTATTTTATTTATATTTTGAAGTATGTGATGTTAAAAGTAAAATATACAGCAAATGTTTTTTGTTCTTTGATCTTTATTTCGACAAGATAATGAAACATTAAATATATTTCTTATCAAACAATTCATTGTTTTATCACAGAATTATATTAATGGTCTTTTGTAAGCCCATAACTTGTCGTGATCATACATAGTATGAATCTTTTCATACATATATTTAAAAAAATATAACAGATTATCATACTGACCACAGTATCTTTGATCTGTTTCAGGTAACTGGTTTAAGCTTTTACTTGTACTAGTATTTAAATAATATTTTTCTTCATCCTGGTTCGCCAAAGCACTTTCCAATTCTGCATATCCTTCTATTGCACCAAATGCACATGTGTGTAATTCTACTAGAAATTGATGAATTGCTTCAATTGTAGCTAGATACCACCTTGGACTCTTTTTTTGATGACGCCAAAATTGTGAAATTCTTGATTTTAAAATCACACAACGTAAATCTGTGAATCAATAAGTAAGAATTGACATTTGTCATTCTTAATGTATTCATACTATGAAGAAACACACTAGTCAATTATGTATTTAGTAACCTCGTAATCTTTGGTCTTTATAAATCGATTTGGTTTGATGCCATGTACTATCAATGAAAATAGCTCTTTTTATAGGAATGAAGTTTCTTATCCTTTCTTTGATAATGCGGTCACATTGTTTTACTTCTCGTATAAAAAGAGCGTCAACATTTGTGGCTGTTTTGCTAGGAAAGATTAAAACAGTCTAAGGGATAATATTATTTTAAGTGAATTTAAAATACAATCTATTTAAGTACGTAATGTATATTATTATCACCATACCTCCTCATTTTCTAATATATCTGGAAAATCAGGATACGTAAAAATTCTGACATATTCTGATGCAAGTACTGCTGCATGAATTGCAGTACTTTTTCCATCTATTTCACGTGCATGTTTAATAATATCAATTTTCAATGGTAACTGGAAAAAAATTTGATAACTGTAGTTATTTCATATAGAATATAAAATATTTAAAATATCCAATATGTGAATTTATTAATAAATGGCAGTACCTTCACTTTTGGAAAGTATTTCTCATCAATAACAGGTGAACAACATGTGTAGCAGAAAAACTTTCGTGATTTGAAACAATGTTTACATATCTCTCTACCTTCTATTGTATCCAGTACTTTAGCGTCTGTAATTCTTAAATGTCGGAAAGGTGCTCTGTCAATTACTTTTTGTTCTTCTTCTAAATTTGAAAGTTTTTCTACACATTCGTTCTTCATATTAGATTCTGCCATATTTGTGACAGGGGGATCATCAATTCAGCGTAAGGATTTCATACAATGCAATTGTTAAACATATCGTGATATGACATAATTGCTTCTTCAGTCATTAAAACCTATATATGATTCATAGAATCTTCTTGCTAGAAAACGATAGTAATGAATTTATAGGTTATCAAAGCTTGCTTCAACACAATTCAAAAATTTAGCTTGTTGATCAACTGTTTAGCTCGGTTAGCTTCATGGTCCATCTATATTACAAAACGTGTACTGCTATTGCAATTATTTGATAAACGTAACTAGTGCCACTGCCACGGACTCCTTCCTTATCATTTCAACGTCATGCCACAGACACAGACGAGGTATTGCCATCTCTCGTCTGTGGTCACAGACGAGGTATTGGATAGACCTATCACCTTACGGGGTTCGATGTTCACGAAACTGAATTACCGACGCGATCAAATTTCAGAGGATTTGCAGCGCCTCCTTGACGAAGGAGCAGAATTTTTTGAACTAAAAGAGTATCGTTGGTTCCGAAACGGGCCCCGCACCCCAACCCCTTTTGTGAGGTTGTTACAAGCCCACATGTTGCGGACCAACTTCTAGAATCCGTCCTCGGGGTCGAAAATGAATTTCGAGTATCGTGCGATGGACGGGAGCACATTAGTGGTACCTGTCGATTCGTTAGTGATGACAAAGGTATTACGAAAATCGCGAAAAATCGTAAATCGTCTGCCATTTCCGTAATTTTTGAGCTATTAAAACGATCTGGGGCGTTATGGACGCGGAATCCGAAACCGAATAAGTCAGTGAAAGAATCATTTTGATATCTAAAAAATTGTGGAAATGACGGAAGAATTACGAAAATCGCGAAAAATCGTCAAATTTAAGCAGTTTTTCGTTCAGCATTCGCTCAATTTTTGAGATAGCGACCTGAAACTTGTACCATTGTTTTAGTTAGGAAATTCTACGGCAGATCAACCTATAATAGTTGTACTTTTCGAAAATTTAATTTTTCGCCAAAATCTGAAGGGGGTAGGTCAGGATTTTTTGCGATTTTCGTAAATCGCTTGCCATTTCCACAATTTTTTAGATACCAAAACGATTCTTCTCTGTCTTATTCGGCTTCGGATTCCGCGTCCAAAACGCCCTGAATCATTTTAATAGCTCAAAAATTACGAAAATGGCGAAGGAATTTCGAAAATCGCAAAAAATCCTGACCTACCCCCTTCAGATTTTTGCGAAAAATGAAATTTTCGAAAAGTACAACTATTATAGGTTGATCTGCCGTAGAATTTCCTAACTAAATCAATGGTACCAGTCTCAGGTCGCTATCTTGAAAATTGTGGAAATGGCAAGCGAAAAACTGGTTGAAATTGACGATTTTTCGCGATTTTCGTAATTCCTTCGTCATTTCCGTAATTTTTGAGCTATTAACATGGTCCAGGGCGTTTTGGACTCGCAATCCGAAACCGAATAAGTCAGTGAAAGAATCAATTTGATATCTAAAAAATTGTGGAAATGACGGAAGAATTACGAAAATCGCAAAAAATCGTCAAATTTAAGCAGTTTTTCGTTCAGCATTCGCTCAATTTTTGAGATAGCGACCTGAAACTTGTACCATTGTTTTAGTTAGAAAATTCTACGACAGATCAATATATAATAGTTGTACTTTTCGAAAATTTAATTTTTCGCCAAAATCTGAAGGGGGTAGGTCAGGATTTTTTGCGATTTTCGTAAATCGCTTGCCATTTCCACAATTTTTTAGATACCAAAACGATTCTTCTCTGTCTTATTCGGCTTCGGATTCCGCGTCCAAAACGCCCTGAATCATTTTAATAGCTCAAAAATTACGAAAATGGCGAAGGAATTTCGAAAATCGCAAAAAATCCTGACCTACCCCCTTCAGATTTTTGCGAAAAATGAAATTTTCGAAAAGTACAACTATTATAGGTTGATCTGCCGTAGAATTTCCTAACTAAATCAATGGTACCAGTCTCAGGTCGCTATCTTGAAAATTGTGGAAATGGCAAGCGAAAAACTGGTTGAAATTGACGATTTTTCGCGATTTTCGTAATTCCTTCGTCATTTCCGTAATTTTTGAGCTATTAACATGGTCCAGGGCGTTTTGGACTCGCAATCCGAAACCGAATAAGTCAGTGAAAGAATCAATTTGATATCTAAAAAATTGTGGAAATGACGGAAGAATTACGAAAATCGCAAAAAATCGTCAAATTTAAGCAGTTTTTCGTTCAGCATTCGCTCAATTTTTGAGATAGCGACCTGAAACTTGTACCATTGTTTTAGTTAGAAAATTCTACGACAGATCAATATATAATAGTTGTACTTTTCGAAAATTTAATTTTTCGCCAAAATCTGAAGGGGGTAGGTCAGGATTTTTTGCGATTTTCGTAAATCGCTCGCCATTTCCGTAATTTTTGAGGTATTAAGACGATCCAGGGCGTTTTGGATGCAGAATCCGAAGCCGAATAAGACCGTGAAAGAATCAGACCGATATCTAAAAAATTGTAGAAATGGCGAGCGATTTACGAAAATCGCAAAAAATCCTGACCCCCTTCAGATTTTTGCGAAAAATGAAATTTTCGAAAAGTACAACTATTATATGTTGATCTGGCGTAGAATTTCCTAACTAAATCAATGGTACAAGTTTCAGATCGCTATCTCAAAAATTGAGCAAATGGCAATCAAAAAACTGGTTGAATTTAGGTTTTTTCTGTCTGTAGTAAAAGCAAACACGAGATATACATACATATACTACTCGTAGCCAATTTGCTCGATACCATTTGCATCGAAGCGATACATTTCAATATAAACGACTATGGGTCATCGGACTTACAAAAAAATATTGATAAATTTCATTATCGATCGATGCAAATAATATCGATCCAGGTCTCACCACGTGGAGGTTGCTACTAATGGAGACCCACCCTATCCACGGCTCCCATCCTCCCTCCTTTAAACGATAACGAACATAATCTTTACTTTCAGAAGGAAAGTAAAGATATCACGCGACCGCGATCGCGAAGCTAATAACCACGATCTCAAAGATACGTCTATCAATGCGATCGTGGCTGAAATATTGAAACCAGTTTCAATATAACAAACACAAACCCATCACCATCAAACGCCAATTTCCCGCGAAACGCGAATAAAACAAATAACATAGACGAGAATGGAAATGTCGACCAAACCAGAAAAGCAACCTCATGGTAAGACTAACGCGGGTGACTCTAGACGTTTACCATAACTCGACGGTAAAACAATTTATACACTTACACGGTGGCTCGTACCACGGTCCTGAGAAGTACCCACGAACCGGGACTCCCGCCAAACCATGGTTAACCGATACGATGGGATAAACGTAAGGTCGATTTACAGGAAAGGGCCTCACGAAAGATCCGAACCAGGGACAAATCGAAGATGAAATATATCCGAAGATATAGATCATCAAGTCGAACTGTACACGGGTTAAGCCATATCAGGCTAATCGGTCCGGCCGCCACCGATAAGCCTGATACGTCCCATACCCCGCCAAATAGCAGTCCACCCGTGTACAGGTCCCCAGAACGAACTCGGGCTCACCTTTCAAGACAACCTTAGGCCACCCAAAGATACCGGCGGAACCATGATCCGACGAAAGCCACGCTCCATGAATATATCGCAGGACCGCGATTTAACCAGATAGCCGTGAGGCTATGTGGCCGACTACACCGTTTCTCGTGTTGTTTTAATGTAGGGGTATGACAAACGCCGCAAATTACGAGCAAGTGACTCTACTATTAAAATGAGTTTAAAAAAGTGCAGCTAAAAATTGAAAGCTGAAGCTAAGTATTGAAAGTAAAAGTTGAAGCTACGAGTTGAAAGTAAAAGTTAAAAACTGAAACTATGTAATCGAAGGTAAAAATGTTTAATTGATAAGAAGCTAATAACGCGGAACGAGCAAAGAAGTCGCGTTTTCTAGTCAATCGACGACAAACGAAGTGAAATTGACGTATGATATCCCCTTAAACTAACGTTTTGACACTATAGTGACCAAAACGTCCCTTTTAGTCGCCTTTTACGACAGGCAGGGAATACCGTGGGTCTATTCTTTCCCCGACCCACAGGGGATCATGTTTTACATTTTTGTAATTAATTGGAATACTATAAGCTAGAAGTTACTTTGCGAGTTTACATAGAGTCGAGAAAAATACGAGCGCGGCGCAAAAAAGATTTCTCGCCATTTAACAAACCATTCAAGGTGAGTAAATGGCGATTTCTCTAAGTTAACGCGACTCTAAAAGCAAAGCTGGAAGAATAGTGATTAGCTCATTTTACTTATTGTAATTTTACCGTATCGCAATCTTGAGTCTATAATTAATAAAGGGAGAAAAGACTACTTGTCACGCGCGGACAACATTGGTCGGTACGGAAAGAAACGACCGAATTTACATAATTTTCGCAACACTAAATTTATTTACAATTTCCGTGGGTTTCGTCATAGAGAATAAGTGATCGCATGACTCTAAAATTCATTGAAAGAAAATACGCGATGCGCGCGCGAATATATTTTTCTTGGTCCACGTTCGTGAGTATTTCCGCAAAACTAATACACTAAATTACGAAAATTCCTCGCGAAAAACCGACGCGCAAAAATAATGTTTCGTAGTTCCACGACCGCTTTGACAATTAATACGCGAAAATAAAAATTAATTGCAAACGCGAAATGATCTTAAATAGATCCAATTTAGTTACGGCTGAAAAGAATTTCAAGATAAGACATCCAAATATAAAATGCAATTTATGCATAAAATTATGGCAATATTCCTTCTAACAAATGCTTGGTTCAATGATTGTTTTTAAATAGATTCGTACAAAGACGGCGATGTACGACGCGATTCGCGAGTCACTTAGCTGCTTTAACTTTTTGATTTTATATTAGATAATAAAATTCCTATACGGCATTAGAAAACGTGTCTCCGAGACACACAAAGATAATGAATTTTAGATTATTAATAAATTCGCGGAACTAGAAATGCAGCCAGTGGTGACAAATATTACGACCGGCGCGGATGGCAGTGTGCAAACTTTGCACACTGAATCATACTCTACCCCTCTGCTTTTATCAAAAATTCAATTTCTCAAATTTGTAATAATCAAAAACTCGACTCTAGTAATGACAAAAATATATATTCTTAAAAATGAACTCTCAGAAAATATCTCAATAAGTAAAATCTTTAGGTTTTTTAACAATAATGATTAAAAATGACTTAGATTGAAAATTTGTGAAAATAATTGAATAAGAAGAATGACTCGAAAGCTTTAATGCAAAATTCTTTGAATAAAACTTGTGAAAATATTTTAATAAGAAAAATGACTCGAAACTTTAATGCAGACCGGGGCAGAGTCTTCACGGGGAGCTCTCCTCGACCCGCGGAACTAACTACTTCTAACTACTTCATTCTATCACACTCTACCCCTCTGCTTTTTTCAAAAATTTAATTTTTCAAATTTATAATAATAAAAAACTGGACTCTAACTCTTTAATAATAATGAACAAAAATAATAACTGAGTTTGAAAGGAATTTAATATCAAATTGTAATCAAAATTCTATTATCAAAACTTGTGAAAATAATTCAGTAAGAAAAATGACTCGAAAACTTTAATGCAAAACTCTATTACTTAACACTTTTGAAAATAATTTAATAAGAAAAATGACTCGAAAACTTTAATGCAGATCGGGGCAGAGTCTTCACGGGGAGCTCACCTCGACCCGTGGTACTAACTACTTCAAATTATTACAACTATAATTACTCTACAACTACTACGAGCATAGTGACTTAGTAGTAACGGAATGACCATCCATTCTGGAATTGAACACTCCAAAATGGATAGCCATTAGTTGCTGCCCTCTTCTAGACAGTTTGTCGGGCCTCTTCGGCATATAGCCTCTTCGGCGTAAAGCCTCTTCTTGTTTCAGGCCGGAGCCCAACCTGTATTCTGCAAGAACATTCGGAACCATAATATGGTATAACCCTAACACGCGCCTAACCAGACAAGAGAATGCGGCTAACACGTGTGGACAAGTTAACAGCTTATTCTCAGAAGAATGACAACTGCAGTCCGTGCAAACGGTTAGCCGCTAAAGACGAATGTTCAAGCAGAATTTACTTATTATTAAAAAAGAAAAGATTATTAGCCTGATTTTCCAGGAGCAGGATATCACTGGTTGCCTACAGTCGAAACAGTGATACCTGCCCTGCCCTTCCTACTTAAAATTAAAGCACACACATTCCAGAGAATAAATTACCTGCCTACCTATTACCTATATTTAAAAAATGGCAAAAATCTCTCGCACACCAACACACTCTCTCCACGATTCTCAATCAAAGTCGGTGTTTCCCCCTACGGGAGACGTCCCGGGACGTCTCCAACACCGACTCAAACCCCACACATACATTCAGGTACGTACCTTGTTTGCTGAAATCGACTCACAAGGTCAGCGATTATTGCGATTTATTTAGACTTTATTGAAAGGAATTTAATGAAAACTTGTAGACGTAAAATATAGAAATGAAAGACTTGTAATTAAATCGTAGTTGAAATAATTACTACGTTCAAAAATAATGCTTCTGCATTTTGACTCTAATTGAAAAGTAATTGAATATAATAATCTGAGGTTCGAAATATAATCGAACTTAAATTGAATAATGTAAAATCGTAAAAATATGCAAGTTGAATTTAATCGCGATTTTGCAATAAAAACGATTGTTCAAAACCGACGCACAATCCACGAAATATTCAATAAATTTATCTCACACACACACTCACACGTGTGGATCGTACGTCGTGCACAATCGCTAACGCTTGTGAGCCGCCACATAATTATAATTTTTAAAACTATAAGCCACGTTCACCGCCATCACCCATTCGTGTAACACCTGGGCACACGAATGAGTTCAAGCCAAATAGGGACATGAACGTGGCAACTACATACTAGGCTTGATGTGTGCTGAAAATCCTGAGCTAGAAAATGATTATTGAAATAGATCTTCTAACGAGCTAGTAATCGTTACTTTGACTTTATAGAATTTACTTGAAAATATACTTTATAAAATGACTCGAATGTAATATCGAATAATAATTGAAAAAGTGAAAAAATTGCATCTCGTGCAAGAAAACTTTGAAAACTTTAAAAATATATGTATTGAAAACTTTAAAATATTGAAATTTATTTTAAAAAAAAATATATATGAAACTTGAATTTATAATTGAAAACCTTGGTGATTCCTTATTCAAAGTTATATTCTAAACAATGCAAATATGTTCAAAATTAGCCTTTGAAACCAGAATCTACCCACCGCGAATTGGTCTTCTTGGGCATTTCAAATACAAGAATTTAAAGGACTTTACAAGTTAAAGGAAATGCCGCTACTAAAAATATGCAAGTTCTGACTGAATTTAATTCGTATGATTTCGTCTTTTGTCAACAATTCTGTAATAATATAAAATGAACGCGAACGCGAATGCTATTAAATGAAGATCGAGGGAATCGAACCTCCGAATTAATTAAATAAAAATTGCCCGTGAAGCTAAGCCACAAGAAGACCCCTGCCTGAGCTAATTAAATATTCACAACAATGGGGTGTTACTACCCACGAATGTAAAGTATAAAATACTTTACACCCGCGGTCACTATGCTCGCAAACTCAAATAAAATACAACCAATACACTCGTGCCGCTTCGGACCTTTGCGTCCTACGACATGATTGAGTGATCGGAGGAACCGTAAATTTTTTGACTCACCGGTCGTAGATTTCTTCTGCACCTTTGATTGTAGAGATGATACTACGACCGGCTCTGCAGTTGCGAAGTCATCTGTAACAGAAAAATAGCAAAGTCTTTATAGTTTAACCGTCTATCATTCCTCAAATCGTTCGTATTTAGTTCTGACTCGAGTTCGATATTTCAAAATGTAATTTCACTGTGGATTAGAAGTAAAAGTAGAACATTTTGACGATATTTACCTGCTGCCTGATGCGACGGCGCCCGATGGAAATCCTTTCCGCAGCTGCTGCGTACCTCTACTTCATCGCGACGAATAATTCAAAGAAAAAAAAAGAAAGATAAACAGACTACACTCCCGACCGAAATTATTTCCGGCGAACAAACTGACTCTACTGTCGCGATTCAAAGTATACAGGAACTTCGCGACCGAATATGTTACGTTGTAGCAGTCCATTTCAATTCTTTCGGCGGGTTTAAGCACACGTATATCGAACAAACATAATTTCTAATAGCGCAACAACACTGATTCTATTTCGCGATATACTTTTTCGGATCAAGTGAATCTAAGACCGCATTGCACTCGGCCAGCTAAATCGTTGCGATGTCTTCTGTAACAGAAAAAGAGAAAAGTCTTTATAGTTTAACCGTCTATCATTCCTCACATCGTTCGTCTTTAATTCTCACTCGAATTCGATATTCCAAAATGTAATTTCATTGTTAATTAGAAGAATTAAAAGTAGATTTTGCTGATATTTACCTGCTGCCTGATGCGACGACGCCCGATGGAAATCCTTTCCACAGCTGCTGCGTACCGCTACTTCATCGCGGCGAGTAATTCAAAGAAAAAAAAATTAAAAAAAAGGGACTATATTCGCGACCGAAATAATGTCCGGCGAACAAACTGACTCTACTCTCGCGATTGGAAAAATTAAGAGAATTTCGCGACCGAATTTCATTTCTTTCGGCGGTTTTAATCACGCGAGTATCGAGCAATAATAATGTATTAATATCGCAACAACACTGACTCTATTTCGCGAAATACTTGTTTCGCAGAAAATGATTCTAAGGCCGCATTGCGCGCGGTCACAAAAGCTGAAAATAAAATACATCGCGAACGCGTATACCGCGGAAAATGTCGTAGATATTCGGTTAAAGTATTTTTCAATTTAATTACCAAGCATTGTTATTAGGAATATTGCCATTGTCCTACTTTGGTGTAAAATGAAATTGTGTACGCAATAGTCGACGCGAAAAGATGTATACTTTAATAAACCGGCGCGAAGTTTCGTAGAAATATTCTCAAACGTTTCGCAAGAAAAATATTTCTTATATCCGGTTCACGAAAAATAAACGGCACGATGACTCGATTCAATCTAACGTAACTCACGGAAAATATAAATTCCCGTTGTAGATGTACCGCGAACAATGTTAGATACGACCAATGTCAAGGGCGTTAACAAGTAGGCTTTGACCGCTGCGATGTTCATTGTGTTCTTGTTTACGTCTCAAGTAACCGGGCTTCTTTGTATAGTGGGTACCTGGAATTAGAAACCAAAACACGATAAGAATTAACAGTCACAAATTTATCCAAATTCTAAGTACAAACAGCGAAATTCATAAGCAAAACTAATTAAATTGTGATAATATAGTAAGCAAGAATTAATAGAAATACAGAAGGTATTTTCCAAAAAGCTGAAAAATTATTTGTTTAAATCATACTGAGAAAAGTGGACTCGATTCATGATTTTAATTGTAATGCATAGAATGTGTATGGTAAAATCGTATATATTATGATAGGATATAGAATATAAATGAATTGAACAAAGATAAATGTTCTAAAACGATGTCACATACCTTGGAAACCACCCAGGACCTCCTATGAGTATGTACGTCCTCACCCCCCGGCCGCTGAACAGAGACTGATGCGTGCCCGTGTCAAAGTCACGCCAGGTAAACTCGGGAGTCGGCCGGTCACGGTCGGTTGCACTCGTACGTAGGTACCCGCCGGCGAATTTCTTCGATCTATTACGACATAATAAAATCTATGTTAACCTCGAGCGGACCGTTATTAAACCGTAGCATTTTCAGGATTTATTGCTAACAATTAAACAATTATATATTTTGCACAAATAAAGAAAACTTTTGACTATAACATCGTACAAATTCGAACTATATTTTATAAACTTGATATTAAATATTAAGTTGCAAATCGCGATTGCAAATTAATAACAATAAATATAATTATTTCTAAAATTTGAATATTTAATATATTTCTACTGCCTCTATTAATCAATCTCTATTAATTAATGCAATTGCAATCAATCGGTGTGTTACTCAGTACTAATAATGTATGAATAATAAATGAATTTTACTTCGGGAGGTTGACCGGAGCGTATCATGAAGAGGTATTGACTCCAGGACGTTTTATCACAGAGTAAAGGTTAATGGCGTACTTGGCAATGTCAGGTCGAGTGTATTTTGAAGTTTGGTTGTACTTGATCCGTGAAGCCTCAACAATAAAGATGGAAATAACAGGTTCAGTCTAATGCACCTATGAAAATATTACATTTCTGTGTTTTTATTCACGAAAGTTTTATTAACATATTCGTGACGTTCCTCTGGTTAAAATGATACCAAACACTATAACATTTATATAACATAACCTATCATTTTACATACTTTTATGAATTATAAATAATGCAAATTTTGTTACATTTGATATCATATTAATAAGAAACAGCTCAGTAACATGTTAACTGTTGACGTAGACTGTATTATGTTTCACATTATCGGAAAAGATTTGAATTATTGGTACCAAATAGAATGATAATGGTTTTAAGAAAGTACAATTGTTTATAAGAAATAAAGAAAAATAGTGGAAAATGTCAATATTCATAACTTCTGTATGTATTCCGAAAAACTGAATATTCTTCTCTATAAAACAACTTACTTTTGCTGTGACTTACAGTTGTATGCCTGTGAATTCACTATCCTTCCTTCGCAGTACAATGGTCAATTATTAATACTCATAAACTATAACTTCTATATCGTATTCTTACTAATAATCGACGGACATCCTAGATTCGAACCGAAAATGGTAACGTAGTGAGTGACACTAAAATGGTAAGAGGGCTCTAGAGCCCTCCAAACCAGTGACATCGAAAAGCATGGGGATGATCGGTCTATCCAATACCTCGTCTGTGCTGTGGTCATGCTCATTGTTACCGACTTTCGGTAATATACATATTAATTCCACCACAAACTAGAGACACCAACGAGATTTGAGAGTCTCGAACTCCACGAACAAGGTATACGTTTAACGTGCATGTATTTACGATGTTCTGCTCTTTTAGCGGAAGCCATAGTCTACGAATTTAAAAAACTTAGTATTTGGAATATTAAATATTCATCAGCGAAATATTTTTCAGCAACATAAATTAGAAAGTTACATACATAAGTAGAGTACAAAACAATATGTACTCTTTCTGAAATAATTTGAAATATAAATAAGTTAGCGATATGATAACACATTTTTCTAAATGTTGGAATTACGCACTTAATAAAAATTGCGAATTACATTGAATCTGTAAACGAAACCGCGTTGTCTTTAAAAATGGTTCTATTTTTATACCCTTAAACTAGCGTTTCGACACTCGGGTGGCGAAACGTCTCTATTAGTCACTTCATACGACAAGCAGGGAATGCCACGGATGTATTCGTTCCCTGACCCACACGGACTAGTAACGTCACATTTGGCAATTATAAAGAAATTTCGTAAAGTAGCCTATCGTTCAATATCGGAATCAGGAATTTAATGTCAAGGATATAATACGACTGAGGCAATTTAAAATGCATCACAGAAATCGTTCTAAAATATCACAATATTTCACACAATATTAACGATTGCTCAAAAGCGACTTCCTCCGACCATTTTGATCGTTTTTTTGTTTAAAGAGAAATAACTTTTCACTTAATACCACAAACTTTCATCTCACTATAATCTTATTTTATTTCGGCTTCGATCAACGATGATAAGGTGCGCAATGTATTACAGAAGAGACTGTAGTATCTCTATGTGCGTAGTAGACGGCACGTATAGCGTTGAATATAGGAAATATTTTAAAAATAAGGTAATGTAATGTACACCTGTACCTCGGAGATCAGCAGGGAGCACGTTATAAGCACTTTTGAACACTACCACAGCTTATCGAAGACTAATGCTTATCCTTGAGTTTGACAAAGTCAGGTCATGTGTACATGGGAATTTAGAGGTCGGGGAGTGTAAGGTGGGGGTTTAAAGGTATGACGCGTGGAATGGGGAAGGTACACGCGGTACGTGCCACCCCAAAAAAGGTTAGGGTGCACCATACGTATGTATTCACGAATATAATGAGTATACATAGAATATACCTATACTTCGTACGTGCCACCATTTAATACGGATCTTGGGGAAACGCCGGTAAAGTTGAGCATGACATGAAAATGGTAAAAGTGTCCTAGAACCTCTTTTTATAACACAAAATTTTGCTTAAAATGTCCCGTCCATTTTTATACATCGTCTGTGTTAAGATTAATAAGTGTTTTTGTAAAGTGATATATATTACCAATCGATGGCGTATGAATTCCATTTGCGTATGAAGCATTTTCTGCGTGTGAGAAAAGGTACAAAATCTATCTATTATAAATCAATCTATTCCCAGGAACAAATGTCGATACTTGTGTGAAACAATAGTTATCGAAGCGATGGTTCATTCGAATTAGTAAGTACGTGCGATTGTATTATTAGCTACGTTCTTTTTTCCGCCTGTTACCTTCTAATTTCAAACCTTTCAATCACTGCTGGTAATCAAGTATTAGCGACTTATAACCTAGCAAGGCTTAATTAGTATTTCCTTTTTTCAATAATTAGTCAATGAATAACAACCACGATATTCGATGTGTTCTCAAGGCAACGAGAAAATGGGCGTCGTCTTCGTTGCCTTATAATCCCAGATTTCTTTGATAGAGACATTTTATTGACGTTATCTTGATTCAATGCTGCATTACGATCGATTGGAACAATAATATCTTTTAATTACTCCAACTTCCAGACACACAGATATATTTATACGAACCCCTCCATTAAGTGCAAGCTTTATCCTATTCTTCGTTTGTGGTCTTTACCACGTTTGTCTGATTAGGTTAAAGATCATGTATATTAATAGCGAGTTTACACATGCAAGGGCAAACATTTGTGAAAAGTGGAACATTAAGATTTAAATATTAGACAAGGACTACAATTACAATTAGCTATACTCCGAGGTATCCTCTTGTGGCTAACTACAAGGAACTTCCCACGATAGGATCGAATTGGAGAGTGGTGTTTTTCTAAAAAAAAAATAGAGAGAAATGCGTGGCTTCACACGACCCCACCGAAATCCGACATTAGTATGCTAATAACAGCATTGATACAGCAACGAGCCCACGCACACGGTACCCCTTACGCACTGGAACGTGCATTTCGTAGGCTGGTTCGTTCGCAGTTACGCAAACTTCCAGGGGCGCCGACCGAGCAATCGTAATTGCTGCCGAATACATTACGTCACCTCTCGTATCACCGACAATGGGCCGAGCTTTCGTGAACATTTAGTTTTCACGCATCGGAAAACAGTCTCTCCATGAATTTGAACAATATTTATAAGATATAGAAACTACTGACCTTGCGTGGTCTGATATATCCACCTCGGTGAGCGCGTATATCAAACGATGTTTAGCACGATTTCTCACTTCTATCGTCCTTATTGAACGTCTAGAATGACTATTGAAATACTGCCAATATGAAAAGCACTGATCCGTTGATTTGATAGAAAGTACTACACCGTGTTATCAATGTGTATCGATAAAAATGTTGTCGAATGTAACAATTCATCGTACATTACTGTTTGATTAGGAATGTAACACGGGAAAATATGGGAAACGTTAATCGGTTTCTTTATTGTGCTTTTTCTTTATGTATGTGTGTGTCAAAATACAATGATACGATTACAATGATAAGTCAGTTAATTGGCTACAATAGTAACAAAGTGTTTTTTTTCACGAAACGAAGTTTTATATCGAATTCTGAAAGAGTTGTATATTGAAAATAAGTATTTATCTTCTTTGGTTGGTACAAGTTTGTCAATATACTTTGATGAATTGACAATATCCATGTTGACACTAAATATATATCATGCGTGGGCCACTTCTTTGTTTATCTTTACTATACGTATCCGAAGAGATCGGATTATATGTATAGTTGTTTTTTGTTTCGATATTTTTACGGTTTATCCGAATTTATTGCAGTTGTGTGTACACTTGCATTATTGTAAAATATCAATAGTACACGTTATTAGCATTGCAGCAGTACGATCGATGTCCAATTCTGGTTTGAACATACCATACATACGCAACACTGTATCAATTGGCAAGTACTTAGACGAGAGGGTTCAAATAGTCGAGTGGGATTATACTAATATTTTTGCATGATTAGTGGATTAAATTCTGAGGCTCTCTTAGTGATACATTCAGCGCGGATTTGAAAAATAGTAAACGATAGAGGAATTGAGTCCTACAGCAGTCAAGTATTACTCGTTTGGTTTGATTCCGCCGATCGATCGAATATCATTCGAGCTGCTGACCAACGTCATTGCAGAGTTTGACTGATGCTTCGAGTCAAATACTGAGCCCCAATGTATGAACCCTCGACGTGAGTGCATGCCAATAGTGTACACTGAAAATCGAATATGAGAAAAAAATATCACAGTATTGACTAATTCATTTTATCGCATAGTGCGAAAACCTTAACTTAATTCGTTTCATATTTAAATAAAATAAAATCATTTTTTCAATATTGTATAACTTGCATGTATTACCCGATATTATCATCAACTTGTCTCATTCCACATTCAAGTCATCATTTCCTTGTACACTGTTTGAGATTTTGTTGTAAATATCATTTTTGTTTTTAACGAAACGCTAGTAATTTTTCTATAATCGGTTTTATCTTAATGTCAATAGAAATGCTGTACGCTTTTTAGTATTAGCAAAGGTAAAGGAGAAATGTTCTCGCTTCAAAATCGAGCGAGGCACATGATTGATTCCTTTTGTTACGGGGTTCTCTCGATAGAGTGGTGTGTAGTAGAGTGCAAATAACGCAGTTTGCGTGTATGTGCACCCATTCAGAGATTCCCCTATAGTTAATTAATTTGACTTTAAATTTAATATGACAGGCAGGTGCGATTGTCTTCACCGGGAAAAAGTTGAGGGTAGTTTCGCCTACAAGCTGGCAAGTGCAAGTAAATGCGAATGTACAACATGCGTCATATCGACTTGTCTATTTTCATGCCTGGTCGAATTATTTCCTGTGATTCGATTAAAGCAGTTGGTCAAATTCCAGAAATCCTTTTACGGTTTGTGCTGCCACATTTAATTTCAATTTTCACCGACGGAATTGTAATTTCATAAATTTGATACATTTAGTATCCGCAAGTTATTTCCACATCGATTCAATTTCCCACAAAAGAAATTAACGAGAAATGAATAAAGCAGCAAACGTTTCAGCGTTTTAAATCCCCGCGCGTTGTATCTATTTTTATTTTTGATTCTGATTTAATTTACGTTCGTAGCACTTTCGACTGATTTTATGTGGTAATTATTATATCGTTTTGCAATGGACGGACTGACACAGTATGTACCTACATAGTGACGCGTAATTTAATGATAGGTAATCGTCTCGGTTACTCCTACGAGCCCCTTCGATATCAGAGATAAAATCGATGACTGTATAGAATCATCCAATAACCAGAGAACATGATTGGAACAGCTGTAGTCTATGGGTATTTTGACAAACGAAGCTGTGTGCTGATTACGCCAGATCAGCCCGGTTAGTGTTACGGAGACGCTGATAGAAATCAGTGCGAAGATTGCAATTTGTGTTTGCAAGGTATTCCACATCGAGTGGACAAGTGTCGATTAATCGGGATGATCGCTGACGAAAAAGAGGATTGCTGAAATAAAAACAGTAATTCATCTAGATAACTTGGAAGATACGTGTTCTTCCTACCTCTTGAGCTCTTCGATCAATGGATGGAGCGTGACTTTTTTTTATTTACTATCTTCCTCGTCACTCGTATCACAAAATAATACAATTTTCTAAACTGTTATCATTAAAACACTTGTATATCTATAATATATACAAACTGCAGTCGATTTAAATATTAGACTTAATAATTTTTTTACGAAACGAAGAAATAGTATATACTTAATACGTTGTTAATATAAGACAAATCTTCGTGTTATTAAATAATCATTCTCATGAATATTTGACGGGACGTTGTTTTATACGTGGTGGGATGAAAAATCAGGATTTGTTTATCATTAATTCGTAGTGTATCGGCCCCTTCTCACGCCGAGTTTATTTTAGCGATATAAGTACAGCGGACGGCAACAGGCGATCCTGCCGGCTCAGTCGAATAGTTACTCCACTGCGGGAATTAGTTGACAGACCTGGTCCTAGACGTTAAGAGCACTAATAGCAGAGTGCTGCCACAACGACAAAGTCATACCCCGATAGCGTCGTTTAATTGCTTTAGGATGGAATTTCTAGATGGACCGGCGAATAAAGGTCCTGGCGATACATCGGTGTTAAGTGGACTTTATCGTCTCCACATTGGATTAACAGCGAATTAGCGTGTCGATCGTCGCCCAGACCGGTATTATCTCTGATTAGTTTACTCCCATCTAGTTTGCTTACTCACATATAATCACATTTTCGTCATTGTTGTCTGAAATTCGTCGAATCTTTCGTTGAATCAACTGCGGCTATTGTATTGTACCTACTTGGAACCAAAAATTTTCTGGGATTTTTGTTTTTTTTTTTTCAACTACGACCCGCACTGGTCATTACGAAAAACAAGTTTGATCCACTGCTGTCACGATGCACATGTTTGGTAGACAAGTAGTAGCCTACGTAGTCTTCATTACCTCTCGTGACCTATAATAAGATACATTGATAAAAGAGACGTTACTTGTAAACTCGTTCGTCTTCGTTAGTTACCATGTTCCTCGTATTTCCCACCGTTGTTACTATGGTTTCAATTCTGTTCAGTTTACCGCGAATAAACGATAACAATAACATTTTCCTGCTTTTGAATGTCGATTCGTGTATGTTATAAAAATCGATACTTGAATCGCGTATACAGAGTGTGTACATATTAATTACAAGAGCTAACTATCATTTTTATGGGTTCAATTTTTTTTATCGGCAACAAGATATCTACCCGAGGGTATGTATTGTTTGAAACATATATGTATGTAGGTACATACAGTTCGGTATTGGGGGAGAACGGGTATATGTGTATGCCGCGTATCTACTTGTCGGTATCTGACTAAGTACAGATGCTCAAGATACAGAACGTGCGTGCTTAATGACTAATGGTCTATATACATGGTCATCATTCGATGCGAATCTTGTCCATTCACTCGATTACACAATACGTAGATGAAACTCAAGTTTGATTCGTATGAAAATTTATTCGAAAATAGAAATCTATATGCATAGGAAATTTCTGGGTGATTTTAAAGCTAATTATTAACTACTATCAATTTTGCTTGCATTAAACGTCCTTTATTTCGAAGTTTAATAAACGAATTCCCGAAAATAATACGGGAAATAATTCAACGTAACTTAAATGTTGTGTAATAAATTTGCCATATCGAAAGGTATTTAAATATATTTTAGTTGTGTTGTTTGTTACATTTATGTAAAAAATATGTAGCGCCTAGTTTAACGTCTCCTATTGAAGCATAATTAATAAAGTATGAAGTACGGTATTCCATTAATGGATGTGACCCCTGATCTCGATTTACTTCATTACCAAAAGTTTCATGCTCATGCAGATGCTACATTTTCATAATCAACGCCATCGGTTATTGCGTGCCCATGCAAATAGTTAAATTATGAATTCATCATGCATGAGGTGATGCTGAAACTGTGTAAAATTGAAATTAGATGTACAAGTTATTACGAAAGCGATAGTTGTAGTGAGAATGAGTTATAACGTTCAGAATAAGTTTCTATAAGAATTACATTTTAAGGATCGAATAATTTTTTACGAATAAAGTGCTTCCTCGATCGGTCTCAAATAAAGAATCGGAATCCGCCCTTCCTGAGGGTCTAATTCAAGTGTAAAAAAAGTATCTGCGATAGCACCCTTCCAACTTCGATGAGCGAGTAACGTATTGAAAGTTCGAATGACAAAAATCTGAACAGAAGTTATAGGGGAAGATACGAAATATCATTGAGGATATAAAAACGGATTGATTTTCGTGACATCGTATTTTTACAGTTATCTTTTTTTCCTGATAATTGAATTTAGAAAATCCTTTTACATCGAATCCTTTCTCCGTTTGAAATTTGCGTTTGACGAACGACGTATTTTTTATTAAAAATAAATGCTTTACACATCTTACAATATTTATGAACGACTGTTAGTATAAAAACATTATAACATACGCGGCATTCAGAATACGGTTGTTACAAGGAATAAACAATTGGGTCGAGGACGATTATTTCTTTAAATCCGAGGAAAACAAGCAAATGACCGATATTCACGAAGTGTTTATTTTGATATACATATATTAATATAACGATATTGAACAAAAAATAGCAACGATAAAACACTTGATGAGGTCAAGAGCTGGAAACGGTCAGACCATGCCAAAAACAGAATGAGCAGAAACAAGGAACGGTAAACAAACTGTATCGAAGTTTGTCTTCGACTCGATCAAATAAAATTCAACACACCGTCAAATAACCGAATGTTATTTTACACTCGTACCGACAATTAAATAACAATTTCCAGAAAAGTAACACCACTAAAAAAAATATTTCCAATGTACCTGTAAAATCCATAAAATATCCAACCCGAAATCTAACAAAAAAAATACGAGAGGAACGATTACAACAGCCATGAGAATTTTTGCACCGCGTCGATATGACTCTCCCGACTAAAAGGGTTACCTGGAAGATTAGCAATTGCTTCGTGGGCGTGATTCCTAATCCGACACGAGGAACTCGAAAATTCGGAGGGCGGTCGGAGACAATAACCGAAGGGAGAAAATCGGTTTGTAGGGCCAAGAGCCCATATACACCAAGCCGTGTCGAGCGTAGTCGAGTCGAGTCGGCACGGCTGGCTATAAAAGCCCTCTCGCACCGAGCCGTCTACGTCACACGTCGGTAGTCCTCTGCACGGTGAGGAACTCCGCCGTACCACCTGTTATCAAGAGGAAAACTGCTTTCGAAGAATTTTTCAAACAAACACTACAAAGTCGGCTCGGTGGAAAGGAGCGGAAGTTGCCTCGATAGAATCACACTTCGACACGCCACAGGTTCCGTCGAGAGAGGGAGAGAGAGAGAGAAAGAGAGAGAGGCAAGCGCGAGAGGGAGAGAGAATTAGAGAGAGAGACCGTAACTGCATCAACGGCGAACAACCCTTCTGATTTACTTTCCGAAGTAAAACCCTCAACGTGATTGAACGGAAAGATTCGTACCCGTGACAAAAAAAATTTCGACTTCGGCTTGGCTAGATCTAAAATAGACGCTGTGTTGATCGCAAACGTAAGTGTTTTTTTGGCGATACTTTATTATATTTGTGGGTGGCAATTTGTTTTGAGAACAGAAGAATTTCAGTTTTCGTAGTAATGATTCTTGTCATCTTTTTCACTTTTCTACTGCATGTCGAAATTTTGCAAATAATTTTGTTTCTTGGGAAAGCTCTATCATTCCTTGTTATAAATCATAGACATTTGAATTCTTCTTCTCGATCGTGGAAATATAATTTAGTAAACACGTGATATAATCTATTACGTCCTATGAACGTATTTTTATTCGTTCCTATATCTCTACATCACGTTTCGTTACAAATTTTCATAAAAACCTGCAGTGTAAAGTGTTACAAAACATGTCTGTACGTTGTGAGCATGAAATCTGAAGGGAACACAAAATAAGAGAAATAGCTAGACAGATGGTAAAGAAAGACATACTACGAAAGGAAGAAAAATGTGCTACCCATAAATTTTGAAGCTTAATCCTTCGTAATAGCAAGGATGTCGTGAAAAATGCCAATCGATTATACGATTTCAGTCGGTGTACACATTGCGTCTAGCAATATCTATAACGTAAATATGTAGATATCGAGTAACTACCGCATTCACTCTGATACACTGTGAGTGTTACAATATTCGGAATCGTTTTTCCGGAATTCAAACAAGAGATCGATATTGTCATTTTTTTTTGTTTGGTCATCGTCCGAAATTCATCGTCTCTCGTACGCCGAGGTGTAAAAATGATTTATTACACGGTTTACGTAATTCTCGTTCATCAAGTGAGATATAACTGGTGCATGTAGACATTATTTTTCTTCCACGTTTTAATATTGTGACGTTATTATACTTGTTAATTAACATCTGAGGTTAACGATCAACCGTACCGCGTCTTCGCGTGATATCAAGTTGCGTGCATAAAAGAAAGAACCCCCGCTGTAAGGTGAATAGTAATTATTGAGCCCTGAGACTGTCACATTAGGACAATCTCTAAATTAGAATTCTACTTCACGAAATACATTAAAAGCATATACCTAGTACATTCTTATATTAAAACTCTACTGCAACCGGTCATTTCTGTACGTTATTTGACATATAAATTACTCTCGGAAAAATGTTCGTTCTCTATCGTGTGACCTAAGAAAGAAAAAAGACAAAATAATTATTATGACAGTAACAAAGGATTCCTCATTTTCAAGTGCAATGAATATACTTATTGTTTCACGAGATGTTATTACTATCGGATATAAATCGTTTGATACCACTCGTGACCGTGCCAGTATAATGTGAATTTGATTGTAAATAAAGCACAGCGAGATGATTCGGCGCGGTAAACAGAAGGATCGTAGAAACGGCATTTACCACGAATCGTCACGATTTCTTTTTCTCTACTACGATTGGATGTAAATCCAATGGGACCGCGGACCTACGGGCATAGCTCCTACGGGTATTGAGAATATTGGATTCTTCGATATTGCACTGCAAAACTATACGTATCATGGTTATACGTCTCACTTCAAGCATTCGTTGACATGCATCCGGGATTGGTTATTTTATGTTCACGGTTTTGACTCGTTTCGTTCGTATTCAAATGTCAATTTGAGATTTGCGGTCGGCGAATGGAAAATGAAAATATCTGCATGAAAATATTAGTTTTGTCGCCGTTTGTTTTCGAAAAATACCTTTCAACGCGGAACAAGTTCATCCATATTTGATTCTGGTTCTTTCGTATAAAATTTTCAAAAAAATCATAATCCGATATACTCGGGGCAGAAATTCAGTGGCATTGTCGAATGAAATTTACTTTCTAATTGTTTCGTAACGGGGTTAATAATTTGATTCTATAAGAATGAACTTTGCACTATTTCGATGTACTCGATTCTACGGAAAAGGGTATAGCCTTGGCTTAAAGTGCAGAAGTTAAGATGAAAAGTACATATGTATTTTAGACTGGAAACATTCCGTTATGCATGAATTTTATTTTACCTAAAGAGCGAATGGTTAGACACGAAGATTTCATATTTACACACACATATAGCGGTAACCTCGCGCTTTCTCCACCGGTCATAAAACTAAAGTGGAAGGAAAAGCGTTAAGGATTTACAAGGATCACGTATCCCCTCATCTATATCCCCTCGTTCCGTCACTCGTGAAAACTTACCGTGCGTGAGATTCTTGGTAGAATATATGGAACTTATGAAGCTTTTAATATGCCATAAGGAACGACTCGCTGCTAAACAAGTTTTACCGAATACAAAAAGTTACGAAAGATTAGGCGATCGATTATTATTCCGAAGATCTTCATAAATAATGAGTCCAGTTGATTAGTTTGCCGTAGAAGTTTTAAAAGTCATTTATTTATTTCTTCGTGCTTTCTTCATCATTATCTCCGAGTCGTTAACTATTGTACGGTTTCTAAAGATGTCAATTGACATTAAAAATAAAAATTAAAACAATTCCGTGGCATCGTGTCACGCGATACGATGGATAATTGGAAACTCAATTCTTATTTTCCGGCATGGTTTTACTCCGTCACCGGCAGCTTTAGAAAATTCCTTCGAACTCACGGTAAAGACATCGGAAAACTTGTGTTCTTCCCGATGCTTGGATCGTTGAAATCGATATGGCTCTCGAAACGGGCACCGAACCAATCTCAGTTTCCTGTGAATTACGAGTCTCTTTTCATCGAACTTGATTCAAAGTTTTCAACGCCTCGGATGCTGCTCCTAATTCCTATATTCGTTCTAACCTGCAGCATTTCCAGGGCGTTGCATCTCTCTGCCTTCGTTAATCCAATTTCTTTCGAATTTCAATCCTACTGATCGCCGACGATTCAGAACCCCGTCGAAAGTTTCGAATGCTACGCGATCGATTTCCCATCCGACGGTGTTCGCGGGCTGCCTCTCTGGAGATCGAGCATGGAACATCGCCGATTGTTCCACGTATGACAATGGTGCCTTTGACAGCTCGGTTTAACAAAATCATCGCGAACTGTCTTGCTATAATCCGCATTTACTACGCCCACCTACGTTACGCCTAGGTCAACGAGCTATGGTAAAATTCCGGTCGATCGCGATCTCTGGCCCGAGATTGCGACATCCGGGAAAAGAACTGGTTGGTTTTCAAACTCTAACTCATGAATGTGAAGATTATATCGAAACTCTTTCTCTATCCTACGTCTATATTTACTCGCTCGTTGGTATCGTTATATCGAATGCGTTTGTGTCAGTATTTACCACGTTCCAGACATTAGAGGTGACATAGAATTATGTAAAAAAACGTGAAAATATCGGACTATAGTTGGTAAAAGATATTAGTAACGCGTCGGGATGGAACACGGAAAAAAATGATCGGATTACTAATTGGTACTGCGTAATACATATAGTTATAATAATATTTGAGCCAAATGATAATTACATTGGTCGAAACACGGAGTGTGATACGCGGACAATTAGAAGAGCGAAAACGGTGCGAATAACGAACGTCGTTTTAGAGGATTAAAATGCAAATGACGAGTTTGGGTTTCGTACAACTGACACGTACGTTAAATCAGTGTGTTGTAGTAGGTGGTTACAGTCGAACAGAACAGCTGGAACACAAAACGATTAGCTGGTTAATAATTTGGATACATCTGTAGGGCGCTGCAGGTGTACAAATGGGAGAATCATTATCTAACCGGTACCTATTATCCTTAATAACCGAATAGATTACCCAGATTACGAGCGACTAACTGCTTTTCCCAGATAGGCGAGTAATTAGCGATGCCGAGACTCTCACCCACGTGTCGATGTCGCGGAATTATCATTTTTCACAAATCCCGGCTGGTGTTCCGTACGACTTCGATTCGTCGCGCGGGACGGAAAAAACTTTTGTTAGCGACGATAAACGATAAAAATGTGTAAAATTAGACGCAATTACACAAAGACTGTTAAAGCTCATTGAGTTATCGTCATAACCGGCGCCAAAGAGCTGAAATCGTTATCTTGAGTTCATTGTGAAAACGCACTTCGTCTGCCCCGGTCTGTTGTAACTTTTTCGTTGCAGCATCAACCGAACGATAATGTAAAACTTTAATAGCGCAAAGTTATTGGATTATTAACAGGAACGATTAGTGAAGGTCGAATCAATTTGATAAAGTGTTAAAGACCTCGAAAATTGTCTCGTCTTCGTGCACGGTTCTCAACGTATTCAAATTACAGCCGGCTGCTGTTGCCGTGAAATTATTCTAGCACCATTTGTTTCGATCCCAAAGGACGACGCGAGACAGCATGGTTTATGAGATGGGACGTCAAAAGCATTCTTTGATACCACAGTTGTGCGTTACGGTTTTACCGATTAACTCTTGTAAATACGTGTATAGAACTAATGCTTTAATCTCGTATGACCCGTTCATTTTACGATATTTCTTAATGAATTCAAAGTTTCTGAGGCAATATTTTTCCGTTCCGAAGAAATCCGACAACTTTCTGACAATCAGTCGCGTTATCCTTCTTCAATGGGAAAGCAATTTTTTACGACAAACGTGAGAAAAGATACCAACTATAAAGGTAATCATTGGAAACCTGATTCTAATCAGTTGTCGAAAGCTATTTCAACGGATACCTGGATGCCTAATACACTTTAGTAAATAACGTGGTTCGCAGTATTACTAAGAGAATTCCATTTCCGATTACATCGGAATGTTGCGGAAAACGGAAGTATAGCTTATCTGGCTACATCTAAGTTAAGCAGAACACAGCTGGGTCGTTTTTGGTATTTTTTACGAGTATTTTCTTGGCATATTTTTGTTTCTTTACTATAGTTTGTATTGAAAAATTACTCGACAACAATTTAATTACGTTCGCGTTATAGACATAAAATACAGGCCGTATAAACTTCCAAATGGTATGTCGATGTTTTTAAGCCGTACAAATTTTACCGCGTGTTGTCAATACCGTGTTGTTGACATGAGCTTATTCACCGGGGTTGAATGGGGTTTATTTTATATCAAAACGGCACGGTTGTTTGTACAAATTTTCGGAGAGTTTACCAGTAAGCACGTAAAAACACGTTCGTTAACGAATTATCTCGGAAAATAGCCTCAAAGCGTCAGCTAATGCGGGCTGGTTTTCGACTTTGAAGGAAGATTAGGTTTGCTGTATAGTATGTGAAAAATGGGTACACATTTATGCACTCAAAGATAATAATCACAAAGATACTTTTACGAGCTTTGCATGTCGAGAGAATAAAAACAATTATGACTATTTCGCGATTTTACATTTGACGCGGGGTTACTTAAATATTGAGTCATTTAAATACCTCAATTCTCCCCATTGTATTACGGTTTTAAAATACCTATAGAATTTTACAAATGTAGTTGTGAACGTAAGTTTGTCTACACTTTTGCAGATCGGATTAAAAATTAGGTTTTTTTGTGGTGCTCGGGCTTCTCCTACGGTTGCATTAACATTTCATCAGTATTATCTGTGTTTGCGGCTGATGATACGATATAAATTCAAAGATATTCAGTTTTCACGTGTCTCGTCATACGTTCATATCGTACGTACATACATACAAATATCGTGGAAATGTATTCATGAAGTTTTGTGATGTTGCTATTTATCTCGACAGTTTTGCTTACGTAGAACTTACGGCCACACATAACGTGAAAACAACCAAATTCATATTTTAAAGTGTCAGGGAAAACTACCACGTATTCGTAGGTGTACACGTACCTACGACCTTTTACTATCAAGTTTGCTTGTAAATTTTTTTCGTTCACCCACATCGAAGAGGCACGAAGGGGTTTGGTTATATTCAAAAAAGAGATGAAGATTTATCTTTCTTGAGGGGATAGTACAAAAAAAAGATTATAGTACCTTGTCCACAAATCTGGTCAGTGCGGTACAAACTTATACTAAAGTCGCAGCTTATTTCAACGTACGGAAAAATTAAATAATTCAACTATTTTTCAAATTTAAATATTGTATCGACTGTCGAGATAATGATGCTCTCTTATTATATATGAAATTGATTCTGGAACATTATAAACCGATTTTTGCTCACAGCACATAATCACTTTGAAATGAAAATTAATACTGATACATACTTGATGAGACGCTAACCATAATATTCCAATCAAAGGGATGAAGAAACCCGTGTGTACATACATACGTGTCATGTGCTTTACCGGCTACGTTCGCTGATTTTCCATAAAACTGCAAATATATTTCCTCTATAAAGTCTACGTGGAAACTGCGTATAAACCGCATAAAAATAAGTGCGGCCATACCGCACCGTTCACATTAGAAATTTCACCCTCAAAGGAATATTTTACTTTCAATATTCGCGGTGTATCTTGTCGAAAGTAAGCATCTGACGTTAACGGTGTCGAACGAGGATGTCAGAATATGTATGCACTTACTTCACTTTTATGGCGACCTCGTCTTAAGGTTTCTTTATGCAGGTGGTATGGAAAAATAATGGCTGGAATAGGAAATAGATAAAATTTCAGAAGCGTCAGCATTGATTTCCCTGCACGCGACTGAAAGAAATTTATTACGTATATGTAGGGAGAGGGGAGGGGGGACAAACTCCAAAACAATTTATGCGTACACATCGGTATACATGTAGGGTATGCGTAACCATGCGGGTCATGGAGCAAGAATTTTCACTGCAACGATGGAAACAAAAATTCGTCGGTGCACGTGTTGCTTGTAACATAACGTGAAGGGAGAAAGGTGGCTATTGAAGGTAAAACTGATGAGAACTGTGTTTCTTCTTACGTTCTACGGAAGTTCGGAACACGTTATTTCGCGCAACAAAGGATACTAATGAGACGTAGAATCGTTCGTTCAGCAGGAATGTAATTTGCATTCCTAAATTTTCGTTGAGCATAAAAGAGCGAGGGAACTAGATCGATCGAATTGTGTTTGATCTCGGAATATTTGACTTTGGTAACCGGTTTGAAAGAAAAATGAGTCAAAAGCTGATTTAGATAATATCACGAATGTTTAACAATAACTAACTGCAACATAGTTTCGGCATAGCTTGTGATAAAATACTGACACTCGAAAAGTCATGAGGTTCGCATGGAATTTCGTTTTACGAAGGCACGAGCTTTACCATGTTCCACCATCGCTTTGTATCCTACGGTTTATGTCAAACTTCCACACAATTTTTGAAAGAGCTTTAGCATTCCTGGGTGGAATCCTTCGAATTACTAAGCTTTTACAAGTTTAATCGACTCTCTTGTTCAACGTAATATTAATGAAAATATGGAATATCTTAATGAATGTTGTTGTACAGACTTATTAACGAGCTCGGTCAATTTAAGAAAGAAAAACAGTGCAAAGAGAAATTCAATTTATGTTCGATAAATACTTATAATCCACTTTCTTCGCTATACGTTATGGGGAAAGTATTTTTAGGCAAAAAATTCTTCATTCTTTCAAACGTTTAACTCAACCAAATTAATTAATCCAGCCTAATCCATTCCCCAAGTGTTTTAAGAAAGTTTTTGCGCGACGTGTAATCCCCGTAATGAATTTATAAATTTCCACAAGACGAGGGTGAGGGAGATCTTGAGGTGAGGGAGAGATCACTTTTGAATGAATTTTCATAAGCCTTATCATTTACATTATACACAAAGTATACCCCAGTGTAGTAACTTCTTACGAATAACGCTGTTCGAAAACGATCTGATCAAACAGGATCGTTCGAAATGTTTCGCACTACAAACCGTTACCTACCAAAGTTTTTCTCTGATTCAGTGCTCCCATTTCCATATCGCTTTGTATGTATGAAACCCTAGATATAATAACCATCACGGAAAGGTTTCCTACATTTCTGGGTATCCTTCTGGATATATTTATTGCATCACTCTGACATATGCGTACTTCGCACAAATTTTGTGGCACTGTGACCTTTGTACCTATTATATTATTTTTCTCTACTTTACATTAAAACTGTACATTAATGACCCAGAATGTAACATGCATAGCATGTTGTGTAATATCAATTAGCAATTAGAGTGGAGTTTAATTTTGCACGTTTACAATATAGTTTCAATTATAGTTATAGTGAGCATAAGTGAAATTGCCATTTCTATAAGAATGCGTAGAGCTTTGTAGAAACAGAATGGGTTATCAATGGTATAATTAGTGTTTGCCGATTCACAAAATAAACGCACGGCTACAGAAGTAAAATATGAGCCCGAAAACGGTTGGTTTTGCCGGAATTAATTGCGAAATAACATTTTCATGCCACGATATGCGCCGCGATTTCGAGGAAATGAATTTGTTTATTTGTACACATAATCCACGCAAACCTTCCATCCTGTATGTAGCTAAGTCAATATACATACGTGCATACATATATATTTCGTAAGTTTCATTACGAATTAAATTTGATATTTCATTCGTATCAGATTCCCAGACAGCGGAACAAATCATGCTCGGGGCGCAATTTAATTTGCGAATGGCATTCGGATAACCGGCAATTCGTCGGTGTCTTCTAATTTTTATTTCCGTCGAACGTGCGAACCGTGCGTTACCTTTCAGGTATGAGTCTCGATGTCGCCGACCATGTGGAATTTCACTTTGTCGATTCGATTTCCGAATCCGCGGCTAAAGCGATCCACCAATTCAATTTTATAACACTCTTCGAGAATGAAACTTCGTTCGGTGCAACTTTTCAAACAAACCCGGTGCAACGTAGGAGAAAATACTTGTGAATCGGAACGGCAGAAAGCAAATTAAATCAAGTTAAGCTCTAATGTGGGGAACGGGTGACCCGGTTTGCAAAATCAAAAGGGAAGCAGATGCTTGATCGTATCACGTGATTAAACACTCGCTTCGCGAAACGAATTCTACTCTACCATTTTATTACATTTTTCAGCGGAATATCGTGCATATTGTGTGTTATATACTCGGAAATGTATTTGGGTCGCCGAAGCAGAAAACAATAACGTAATGTATCTTCGTATAAAGGTACAGGTACTCTACCCTGACCTATTACGCATATTCTGACGATCCGACATAAAATACTCGGTTGAAAGCAGCTAGATTATACTTGATACAATATCATATAAACTAGACACAACTCGACGTTAATGCAAATAAAATGATTTAACGTTCTCTTCGTGATCGTGAATATAAACGAACTGATCGTACAAATCGTAAAATGAATAAAAACACTATTTCAAATGATTAAAATGTTCAGTGTGAATAATTTCTGTACTTGAAATTATACTATTCAACCGAGAAATCGTACGTGTACCATCGTTCATAATTTCTTCCATTCCCGTGATGTTAGAAATCGCAGACGTAAAATGTCAATTTATTGAAAATTCGTGACAAGCTGGAAAGCTTTACGCGAACGTGAAACGGGCAGAAAAAAAAGAGAAGGCGGAAGATACGGAAACTGTTTAATGTCCCGTAGTGTCGCAAAGAGTAGCAGTCGTCCCTCGCGCTAAATTAAATTCAGTCACGTGCAAGGGCTGGTAACGACGTGCCGCCCGTAAACTACTACTCCGAAATTAAATCGTGAGATTGGGTGTCAGAGTTCAGATTATGAATGAATCTATTCGGCGATGCGTCCGCGTATTCGCATCAATGAGTCCCTTGCGTAAATAAATGTAGGAATGTGGCAACGACACGAATCTATATATGTGTGTACGTGTGTGTGTGTGTGTATACGTGTGTGTACATACAATCTGACGATGATAGTAACACCCTTGAGCGTGGATAAATATAAAAAGCAGCACGTTATTATGAGTCCTTGATTTTCCGCGACGTTTTATCAGAGCTCACGGAGATAAGGATGATTCAACAAGTGCCCAAATGGCATCAACGTTCGTGATATTAAAACCGATGACGTCACACGCTACTCTCATTCACGTGCTTAATAAAAAAGAAACTTACGGATTACATACGTCGCGGATCGCGAACGACGAGTATATTTGTGTATGCAGGAAATGGCGTAATATCGTGATATTATTTACCGACATGAACAGCGATTCAACAAGTGCCCACGGTCTGTTGACACTTTAACAGGGCAACATTTGAATAAGCTTACCATTTTTTTTTTCTGAACGGTATGTACGTACGCTACATTAAGCGATTCGTCGAACCCTTTTTTTTCTGATTTACATCTTTGGGTTGTGTCTATCTATAGAACGCGAAGTAAAGTCAATAATATGAATATCAACAGACACAAAGTTACATTTGTTTATTGAAATATTAATTGTTACCGTTGAATCGTTGTTGTTCGTTTTATGACGTAATCAGGTATCATCGATATGATTTGTATGTTTGTCAGGTTATTAGGTGGATTTCTATTTGTTCTATTCTTAAGCGCGCCGCCCCATTTAATTGCTGAAAATAGAATCAATCAAACCTCGCGATTAACTGTTACGCGTAATTGGATTTCGCACTGTCACATAAATACGATTAAATATTACTCCTCGTGCTGGAAACACTTTCGTATGACATACCACATTAGTTCGTTATAAACACGCTGACAGCAACACGATTAGTGTACATCAAGTGGGATTTATAATTTGATATTTATTATCAATTCTGCCCTGGTATTGCCCGATCGAATGCGTACGGATATTATACTTTGACATTTGCATTCTGCAAAAATATCAGAGAAGGTGACGAGTATCGAAATTTCAAATTCATTTGATACGAGCCCTGCTATTGTGAAACTGAATAGAATTGTAGTCATTCACGTGTGCGCGATATTCCCTGTAAAACGATATATTTTACGTTATACATTACTGAAATATAGAATCGAAAAAGAACCCTAGCACACGTAAAAAAATGTTACAAAATTGCATCATCGATGTCTATCGTATTAGGAGCAACAGTTGATTATACCGTAATACATAAAAGAGGAATATGCCTGTGCTGACAAGCACATTTGAGTGTAATCAAGTGAAAAAGTAGTATCTCGCATTTTCAAACATCGTGTCGGAAGTTTAAAACTTAATGTATTTAATACAAAGGGACGCTTTGTGCGAAATATTCGCTGAAAGTAGGAGCTGAAAGTAAATCGCACTAGACAGAACGTCGTCCCTAGAGTTTCAACAAATATTTAATTTTCCTTTATAAAACAATTTCCAGCTTCTAAATGAAAATTAATTCTGTTAATTTCTCTTGCTGCGCCAACGCCGTTACGTTCAATCGTTGTAGCGACGCAAATGAAAATATATTTCCTCAGATGCTGTTCTTACATTAGTCTCCATAAAAAGGATGTCTAACGCAACTGTCGTTGACAGGAAGACTGGTGAAAATGTAATTTTTTTAATCGGAACACCAAAGGGATTATAATGAAACGGTAACATTGTAAAGTTTAATCATACGCTTGAACACCCTGGCTCTTCTATTTAAAACCTGTCTTTGGTTGGAGAGTAAAATACCATCGCACTTGCATATTACGTTGTACATTCTGCAAAACTGAAATCACAAAACGATCAAATTTTTTTTTTACATTCATCGACTTCGATTCCCAGTATTTTCTGCAATACTTACGAGGTGGAATTTATTATAATTTTCATTTTTCTCATTTGCCCGCGTCGTTATTATATCTCGCAGTGAAAATTCTACGAAACGCTCATTTCTGTTTGTACGTATGGAAGTTCATCAAGTATAGATTTATGAGGTACATGTATCTTGGGAATTATATTACAAGTCTACTAGAGCAGCTGGCGAAGTTATTACTACTTGTTCTCTTATCCACGACCATACGTTTGTCGTTGCTTTGGCACGGAATTCTCGATAACTCTTGAAACGAACCACTTTCCAGCCGTTTCACCTGGCTGCCTTTACTTCTTGTCTTTAAGGAGCTGCCTGCGGGTGTATTCCCTCGACGTACATATATCATCGTGGATGACTCGCATAAGAATCAGTGTAAACGAATTGTTCCACATCGCCGAACCAGTTTGCCGATAACATTGAATTTCATTTGGGAATTATGGTCTCCGGGGGCCAAGAACCGTGTGTTGATTAAATCTTTCATTTTTTTTCTCCACGGCCACGTTAAGTCTCTGTCTCCTCGTTAGAAACAACATTATATGTATTCGCGGTCGTATATGCATGTATTCGTTACTAATAATTCTGGCGAACAACGTGGAAATGGGGAATATAAATATAAATTGTTGTATTTAGAAATTTTGCATAATGACGAGTGGTAAATTTACCCTGCTAAGTTGTCACCAGAAATTGGAAGGTATTTAAACATTCTCTATAAAGAAATAGAATGACGAGAATATGTTTACTGTCCCGAAATTGGAAAAATAAGCAAAATCCTGTCTAGTAAACAAGTATCGTTAAAATGTTTAACATAATTTCAAAAATTTCGTCCAGGTTGTTTGATTGTTCTCCATCAAAATTTTCACCGCTCTCGTACTAATAAGATTACATCAGACTTCGCGTAAGTTCAAGAAACTTCGACAATTGTGAAAGCTGTAACATATACGCGGTACGTTGTTCTGTAATGGGAAAGACAACTTAAGCTACCATGACGTCTGACGATAAACGTGCTTGCGCTACTTTTTGCAATGAACTTCAACGCTACGCTATAGCCGAGACAGCGCATATTCATCTTCGTATCATGAATATTGGAGACACTTAAACATTCATTCAAAACGATTGCGCGTAAATATTGGTGTGCCGTTGTAATAAACTATATTGAAAGTAATAAAAGACAAGGGTTATTCGAGTGAGAAACTCTAGTAAAATCAGATGAAAACAACGAAACCCGATAATATTGAAATACGTGAACGGATTTATCAATTATACATTATTCGATGTAGGTAATCGGTTTAATGCATGAACATGTATTACAATAATACATTCGCTGTTAAATAACAGTATAATAGTAAACATTTCGGTGGTAAATACTGCGGTTGGTACTTTGTCTGACCCGATACGGATTATACCACTCGGCCGTCTCATTCCAACACTGTCGCGTGAAACCCATTGGTCGATCAATCAATTTCCTAGAATTATTCATGCTTGTAATTACCATTTTTATACGCTCGCGGAGGAATATCGAAACCGTACATCGGATTGCGCCGCGTCTATTAATCTACGCCGATAGTTCAATCATAGCGTCGCGTCTTCGTCGAAAAGTTGATCCAGGACTTGACGCGACGTGAAGAGATTCCGAAATGAGATTTCTCTGGCTAGGTGAATTACGCGAGGGATAAAAAAAAATGAGAGCGTAGAGGAGGGAAAAAAATATAGTATCGAGTCGAAGAAACACGTTGGGGCGACATTTTAATTTCACCGCGGTTCAAACTCGCTTACGTAAATTGCAAATGCAAATCTTCGTCGGATGTGTACACCTGTACGTGTGTAATACTTCCCATCCATCGTACCGATAACGTACACGCGAGGATGAATATACTGATAATTTGATTGGTTTATTCGAGCTTCCGTCTTTGTTACGAAGGAACGAGACGTAATCACGTAGGGATTGTAATTTCAATGACGTCGTCACGCGGAATGTTAAATCTTCCACGCTTCCATTAAATTTTAGACTTCTCACGACGAGTCCTTCACCTCGACTCGTTGTGTAGATATACATCCTATGTTGTGCGTTTAAATTGAAAATATAAATTCTTGCTACTAACTTTCTGTACATAATACACATTCGTAATTAAAATAGTCATTAAATCTCAGTGACATTTTAAGTGATACTTGACACTTTTTTTTTGGCGGCTCAACGCCATTGTCTGGGGTCAAGCACACGATCGACAAATCAATATAGTAGATTAATCCTTTCCGCCCTTCTGTCAGCGATAAATTTCCGGTCGGTATAGCCAAACTCAATAGACCTTCCAATAACCGATGCATTGACTGTGGTATGCTATTTCGTCTATTCCTGGAATATTTGACTGGATGACGTTAATGTAACATGAATGTTGAGTATTCAATGTATTTAAATTGAAATAAAAGATTCCACTTCGCGAAAGTAATTTAACGTTGAATTAATACGAAACTTTTTTTTCGTCTTAAGCGATCTAGATGAAAATAATGTTCCCAGAGAAAATAATGCAGGGGCTTAAATGAACGGTCCTTCATCAATTAACGCAGACGATAATCTATAGAAACTTAATTTTCATAATACCCAGAGATTCTCAGTCGCTGCACATTTATGTATATGTATATTTCCAGCCGCAAAAATCTCTTGATGCACGTAGGAAGGGAATTTGCATAGAGAGTGAGTTTTTCGCGATCTCGTTTTTTGTTATGGTTCTTACAAGTGAACCACTACTAATGCAGATCGATGCCTCATGTGTATTCTTTTGTGTATGTCAGTGAGACGTCTAAAGTATAAAGTACACTAACTTGTTCCACCTGACAGAAAGAGAAACATGAAATTGTTTCACTGAGTTGATTTTAATGCAAGTCGATACTTGCCAAACGAAAATATCTTTTCCGGTACAACGGAATTTATTACAATTTATGCGAAATAGAAAAGGCTGTGAGTTACAGACTTATTAAAGCAACCAGTGTAGTACACGTGAATGCATGTGTGCGTGCATCTGATTGTACAAACGTTAATCCGGAATTCCAGTCAGATATCTGAACCAATCACGGGTAAATTTATAGGAAAAATAATGTTCGAAAGTCGAACTGAGATAATTATTCACAAATCACCAACTCTTTTCGTCTCAAATTGACAGGCGTTTAAATTTATAAATTATTCATTAATCGATATTTTTTCCAATCAGAACCCGTTGCACTTCATATTTTCAATTACGTTTAAGAGGTACCAAATGTAAAAAAGAACTAAAAAAATTATATTTCTACAGGAAATGTAACGTTTATTACATTACTAAACATTTATGAACGAACACTTTATACCATAAGATCGCAGCGATCACACGTAATTCTACCTGACTACTTAACATCTTTTTTATAGGTAACACATTCTTATTTTACTCGAAAATGTGCTCGCAAAGTACCGGTTGGTATTAACGTTATCTAACGAGAATTTGCATACATAGTATGGCCGGATTCACTGAAAGTACCAATTTATATAGACGTTTCCGTACGTAGGTGGAGATATCACAATGCAGGCAAATTTATTTCAGTCGGTTCCCTCAATAAGCGAATAGTCCATTCGGTGTAAATTCAAAAAAAAAACTACTGGTATACCTTCTACTATTATTACTTTCATAATTACGAAGTGTCAGGAAATATTTCATGAAATCGTGGTAAAGTGAACTCGATGTTTGAACTTCAATAGTGTTAATAGATTGTGGAACTGGGATTCGTGAACTTTGGCCCGTCTTAAACTTAAGGGTGGCATACATCTCGGTTAGTCACACTTTTACAGTTTATTGTGTACACTGTGCTGAAGCAGCCGAGTGTAAAGTTGAAGTTAAACGAAATAAAAGTGAAGAAGTAGGCGACGATAAAGCAACCTTTATGCGTGCTTTGCCGAGAAATATTGTCGCCGTCCTGCGGCAAGTAGGTAATATAAACATAGCGTAATTGTCTTGGCAACATTAACGATAATCTGGTCCCCAATTAACATCACTTATACGACAGAAAGTTACGCGTACTGCTAACATCCCCCTGTTAATTCGTTGAATTGTATTTCGGATCTATAAAGCAAAAAAATTCTGCTAACTCTTTCTACATAGGGACATGGTTCCCTTTTTATATTACATTCTCATTATTAAAGATTTTTTTCATTCAACCCGTACAAGTATCATTATCGTTTCTCTTTTAACGATGCGAAATTAACAAGAATGCAATTGCAATGTCTCTCTGTACATGGTTTCGCAAATGTAAGTTCCGCTTCAAAGGTTTGCTGGATTTTATCCGATTCGCTGAAATTTCATTACTAATCAATAAAACCAAATGCTACGGGTTTCTCACGAATTTCGCGTGTATATATTTCTCTGCCAGCCATCTGTCCGCAAATAATTTCATGCCTGTTGCGTCGCAAGATACCTTCCCCATTCCCCACCCTTTCTTCTACTCTCGCTGTCGTCACCACGTAATTAAGGTCTTCGTTCGCAGACGAGTTTAAGGTTCACTTTAAACCGGGAACGGTAAAATCGTACTAGCAGTAATATACCTTGTCTGAGATTCGAGAGTACGTGGCGGCCAGGCGGTATAAGTCCAGGTTTCTTTGTTTTGTGAAGAGCACGGGAAAAACGTGAGAAATAAAAGAAAAATCTATACGAAGCTTCGTGAAACACCGCTGGGGATAACTAACTCAGAGACAATCATTTTAATTTCATTTCCAAGACCGTTAGAAGTACACACGTTTAATCCGCAAATCAAATGAAAATACAGCTTCGGTGATATGTGACTCGTTGCGAGTGTTTTAAACTTTAAAACTGCTCTCCTGTAAAAACCGGAAAATGTGATTTATCAAATGTGATTTATCACATTTTCATTTTAAATCCCTTTTTTTCAATTTAAATCCCATTGCTATCTTTCACAGCCGTCGAAGTATCAATATTACAGATAGGAATACATTACACGCGAAAAACTAACGAACACGATAAAATTATAACGATAGTACGAACGGTCTCCAAGCCAATTTATATATTTTAGATAATTTGCTAATTATGTTATTGTTAAATTGCGTCTCCGTTATGTGTGATCGTTGCTCGTTAGAAAAAAGCTTATTAATTACTTAAGTCCGCTAATTAATCACGTTACATAACGATGGACAGTCATACTCCACGTTTTCCCTCAAAAAAAAAAAAAAAAATTGGTCGTTTTATTTCCGCATAGTGATTTCCAGTCGTTAATTAAAATTTCGGTTAACACATCCCAATTAGAAAGTACCTATAGTGAAAATAATACAATGGCGAGAAGAAAGGGCAAGAATTGACCAACAGGTTCGAGTAGACGACGGAGCACCGTAATTGGAAAGCGGGGCGGCAGCCCTAAATTACCAGGAGCAAATTAAGCCCCCGGTGTTAATGAACTCGGCGATGACGACGTCGTCGCCGACGACATCACGATGACTGCCGACGCCTCTATCGACATACCGACCCAGATTCATCAGCTATCGAACTTGACCTTCTGAATCGTCGTTGACGTAATACACTACTCTATTCTCGTCATGGTGTGCCAATATTAGAATAGTTCACGAAGAAAAAGGACTAAATGAAAGATCCGTTTTAAAAACATGTAGATTTCTACTGACGGCGAAAACTTTTCGACCACTTTCTCTATTTTCACGAACACACTGATATACCCGAGGGAAAATGTTCGTATTATCCGACAGTTATTTAAAGTTACGGTTTAACGCGGCAGAACGTCGTAAATTGGCAACTTATTCATTGTCCGCCCGCTTTTTATGTTAATTACCTCGGTGAAAAATGACACCGAACTTTCGGTATTTACGGAGGACGCTAATTAAGGCTAGATGTTGTCTTCTTAATGTTGACCACTTTTTGCGCAGAGAACTACGATAAATGTCGAGTAACGCTTGATCTTTCCTTAGCATTGCGAGGAATTTCAGAATATATCTTTTTATTTTTATTAATCCGGAAATCTAACGAATGACAAACTGGACTAAAACATTCCGGCAACAGTGTGTATCCGTCTCTGTGTTAGTGTACACCACAAAGTGACAATTACCGTAATCACTTCCTTCGTGGCTGTTATCCGAAGCCAGAAAAAACTCAACGAATGAATAGCGCAACCAGTATTTCTTATAACGAGAAGGGTTAATGGCACTTCCATCAAGGGATGCCAGAAGCTAAATATCCGTAAACCGGATGTTGGCGAGGCAAACGGGCGCGGCTGAAAGTAGCGACCTCGCCTACCGAAATCCTATTTTTCTGTCTACGTATAGCATTTTTTCGTTCCTTCGAAACGAAACGGGAAAACACGGGATCGTATAAAACCAATCAGCGCAACGTGTTTGAAAATAGTGCACGAACTCGATATGCAAAATGAAACGACGGAATTTATCTGAAGTGAAATTCGTGACGTCAAGTACCGCGTGACATACACGTAAAATCTCTCATGAAAGGCAGCTGTCATACATTTGAATAAGTCAATTTGCATGCTCGTTATATTCGGTCTGAGAAATAGTTACCCCTTTTTTCCACCCAACCATTCGGTACGATCGATATATAATCAATCGTTCAGTGTCTGTGAAAATCAGGTGGCACGTTATTGAGCGAGTGGAAAAGTTTTAACGCTATTTCAACAACTGCTAGAAAACTTGTTATAACTTAAATATTTTCCGATTTATACCGAAATATATGATAATACAAATATTATATATATGTATTCAAACTAATTCATATTTTAATCGTAAGTTTGATGAATGACCATTGACACTATGGATACGTGAATAAATAATACAATTATCAAATGTATCATATATTTATCACGAGATTATACTGTTAATCTTACGAACATAATATCGCTTTGTTTCAGATGCAATTTATTCCAAGGGGGACAAAGACAATGATAACCATTAGTATTTTAGTGTCTATATCTGTTCTAACATTGGGAGCGAATCCCCTGTACGCAACATACGATGGACGGGAACCACCCCAGCACCGTCAAGTTTTATTGTTAGTCGACCATGCGATGCCGGAACTAGAGGTATGATTACTTTTATTAACACTATAGTGAAACGGTTCCTTAAAAAACGAAAAACAAACAAACAAACGCATACCATTTATCTAAATACAAATTGAACGTCGCACGGAAAACGCCCACGCGGGCGAAATAACAGTCTAAACAAAGAGAGAAACGTTCCGCATAATGTCGAAAGCATTGTGCGGCTTTCTTTGTCTAAACACAGAATTTACATGTACTTTACGTCCCGAGTTGTTGACGAACGAACGACATCGACAAGAGCCCTTCTCGCGAACCAGTCACGTGCCCTCCCTAAGGATAATGCATATGTATACGAGACGAATATAATACCTGGTCTATACATAGACGCGAAGATGCACATAGTACGTTTCTACGAAGTATTGGCTCGTCGTGGAACGACCATAGATACTCGTCCGTGGATACGATTCAATTCAGACAGTGAATTGTGAATGGATCGGTCTATCTACCCACAGTATAGAGAAAATCATAAGCTCGCGTGAGATACGCCTTCCGTTATATTGACCACTTTATAAACATATTATCGAAAAACTATTTGTTTCACTCTTCGAGTCTTCGCGGTGAAGCAATATTGCATTGAGTATAGATATGACGTTTGTGATAGGTGACAGGCTAACAGGTGTGTCAATAAACATTTTTTGAATGAAACGGTGTATCGGATCGATTTTCTTCCAATTTCACGGGAAAGAACCAATTTGAATGTTTTCCGACTTGTAAGCAACGGACCATTGATCGTGAAAACTATATATTTTACTGGGAAACTCGATCGCTTACGACTTATCGTTTTGGAGAATGGTTTTTTAAAATGATTCGTTTCTCACAAAATTGGTATACATGGAACACCTACAAGTTTGATATCATTTTGAAAGTACGATCGTTTTGAGGTGAAGTGAACTAACGGTGATCACAGTTGAACAAATGCAGAAATTTCCTTAGAACTTGATTATTATAATTTAGCACCGACTTCGCTGCAGCATTATATGAGAACCCACTTACAAATACGGGGAAATTATAATAACGACAAGTGAATTCAACTTATGCATATAAATGTCGGCTTGCTGCTCCTGAAGGTGGCGTTCACCGTATTCTCCTACCTACGCGTTTAATTAAAACGATGTGAAAAGTACCATTAGGCGAATGACAAAAACGGAATTTCTTAAAATACCACGTGATTCTTAATGATTGCTTACACAGGATGCACATTTTCCGTGTCCTTTAACCACTTCAAAATCCTGTACAACTTACAAACAAAAACTAGACGTACCTACATGAAATTTCAAACATGAATGAACACAACGAATTCCAACCGAACGTTCTTCTTTTAGAATGCGTTCCAGGACTTTTTGTTTCCGTTCACATTCCTGGTCGTGCGTTGTGTTAAAGTGGCAATAAAACCAGGGAAATACTGCGTAGGGGTAGTCCGGGAAACTGTTGGTTGCACATATGAAAATGGTTGGGTTCCACTCTGTACTCGCAGACGTGCACTTATACCTCTCGATGCTCCTTAACCGTAGTTTATAAACACTTTTTGCGAAACATGCGATATGACTTTCGATCGCATATAATAGCAATACGGGCAGCAGTATGAAATTCCATTTTTCATTTGAATACAACAGCGAGAGAGAGCCGATGAATCGTGTCAATTTCCGCGTCGGATAATACGTCCGCTATATCTCGTCTTAATAACAGTACACATTTTCCAAATCGATAATATAATCATCCCTGGCGTAACTGGATTCTTTGATACAACGAGATTCAAATGTTATTGCGAATATGCAATGTATATTTGATACAACGATACAGTAATGTTCTTTGTCGTTTAAAAAACTAATTTAATTACACCTGTGATATTTTAAGAACAATCTGTTACGGTTTTACGCTCATCCGTCTTACCTAAAACAAAAGAAAGTATCTGTTCTTTTGCAATTCGAAGAAACTTTCCGCCTTTTCTAAGATAAGTAAAATTTAAGTGCCCAATAAAAACCGCCGTAGCCGGAGATCGTATAAGAATGCTCTTTCTATCTACATCGGGAAAGACCAATCCATTAACTGAATGAAAGATCTGCAAAGATCTAGAAATATCTGGAAAGATTTGGATAAAAGAACCGATTTACTTAATTACGCGTTATTTGTACGTAACTCTTGATAATACCGCCGTCTTATACAGGATGTGTATCAATTCAAGGCAACAAATTTACGGTTGTATTATTCTGATTAAAACTAACAAAAAATGATTAATCAAGATTTTCTGTAGACTATTATTTCTCATGATTTAAATCGCTTTATTTAAACAATCCTTTAATCTGGACATAGATATAATATGTACATAAATAAACATGGGAATGAAGGATTAAGCAACATTGTACGCTTACGATCTACAGAAATGGATTACCGAATATTGTTGTTTAGTTTTAATAGGTAGAATACACCATTAATATCTCCAACTTGAATTGGTAGACAGCTTGTATGTATACTAGCTGGAATACCCGGCGTTTCCCTGAGGAGCTTTAAAATGATGTATTGGACAACCGTAAGAATTAACTATTGAGTCCACTGTGTAACAAACCCTCAGAAAATTAACCGACTACGCTCTGTGGACTACATCCATCTACTTTCGTGAATACAGCAGTTGAGCAGTTTCCACGTTAATGTTGAAAGAAACGAGTTGCGGTGACAAACTGCCAAAACCTGAACCAACAGGTTTCATTAAATAGATCAAACTCAATGGATATGCGAATGTCCGCGTTTTTTTTTATTCAAATTGAAATAAGTTAAAATGAATATCTAAAATATTTAAATAAGAAATGATTATTATTTCAGTTTCAGTGAAAAACGCTCTTTAACTGTCATAATTTTCCGTTGAATTGCATTTGAAATTCATTCCGTTGAACCTTTTATAAAATTACGATTAAACGATTTCAAAATCATTTCGCGAGAACATCGATAATTGGTTTTTAAAATGTTTGAAAATTGAATAACCCCATGCGAGCCGGCTTCGACTGACCACCGTGGGAATATAGGATTTTAAATCACGCTTTTATAATTCGCAGAGAGAGATTTTAGACACGAGCAACGACCCTGGAGAGATTATTCGCACGAAAAGAATCGGATCGCTGTCGATCGTCAATTCTCTAGACGTCCTGAGACAGAGAGTTCTCCTAGAACAAGCCCGTCGAAAAGCTTTGCAGGATCAAAGGCAAATTGATGCTAATCGGCGTTTCCTCGAAACTATCGGTAAACGATCGTTGTCCATGTACAACGCGGACATCTCGAAAACAGCTGACTCTAGGACACGAAATGGACTCGAGTATACAATCGAACAACAAGAAAAAAATCACGAACGAAATGTGCCCGAAAGGATTCTGGAAAGAATGCAGGGTTGGTTACGGATGGATGAACCAATTATTAGAAACGGACAGGATGATCAAATGCGAAGGGTACGTGCATGCAATTCCATACAATCCACACAATTACAAACTGCAATCGCCATGATTAGTCAGTTTTGAAATTCGATTCTTATCCTTATCTCAAGAACTTGCGAATATTGAACTTTTTTAATAACTTTATTCAGGACGACATGTTTTATCTGTTTTAGGTACAGGCAAAGGAACTGCGCTTATTTTAACCGGCTTCGAGAACAGAAGCAATCATTAAAGTGGACTTTTTCGCTATTTTGTATTATAGCTTTTATTTTATCTTCTCTGAAAATTTCGTATCTTCGGTTATTCGTCACATTTCTCAGGTTTAATCATATAATATTTTGTGGCGTACAAAATAGACCATGATTTAGTATCGTTTCATCCATTTTAATGTTACTCTCAAATTAACCGAGTATCAAGCATGAAATAAATATTAGCGCGCAATCACAAAAGTTTACGGCGAACACTTCGTAAAAGCAAAATTCAATACGGACAGTATTTTGAAAAATATTCTTAGTTATTCCAATTTATTTAACTTATGATATTCACGAAAAAAATAGAAATAGTAAGGTAGAAATAGTATGAGCTACCATAGACCTTATTGCAGTTTAGTATACGAAAACCTTTCTATAGATTTTAAGCCCTGCTCTCTTCCTTTTCTATTCTACCTTTTCAGTATGCGAAAAGGTGAAACTAAACAGTATTATACGTTGTGATCTGATCTATCTTGCCCGACTAGTAATCTCTCTCCAAACACCTGATATCTGATCGTTGGTATATTTTCAATTTTTATTTATTTTAAGAATCTTGAATCATGCGAAAGTAGACATATACGATCATAAATGTATGGCAATAGAATTATTCCGTTGTACAGTATTCTTGTGTAATTATTCCAAACTGACAGCAAACTAATTCAAAGGAGATACTTTAAGACAGAAATTAACAGATAGATTCAGATGTCAGGTATATTTTTAATAACTGGAAACGTAAATTAAAAGTATCGTAATGTATTTAACACGCACTATCTTTTCGAGCGATAATTAAAATGTATTTATGTAGTAGTTTTGAAATCGTTTTATGCAAGAAATAGACATTATTTATTGTAAACACTGAAGTATATTAATATACAGTGTGAAAACGATTAATTTCATGTACAGATATTTCCGCTAGAAATCAATAACAGATTTGTTCTTGAGAAATTTCGCTTTGTAAAAACAATTGATGTAGTAGGAATAAATGTTTCGAAGAAATCCGTATATCTTACTCTTTTCAGATAATGTTGCTATGATTTCGTTTTTTGTATTATTTTGAATTGTGGCAAAATTGTTTCTATAAAACAGTGGCGATCGTTTATTTTAATCATTATTTGAAGAACATGTGAGTTGTGTTTCAATACATATTAGTAAATGCCAAAGAAGTTTTATGGTTCCTTTTGTATGTGTTGTTAATTAATACACACATACACTATGTTTAAAATATTTAAACATTTGTTTTTAAGAATGATATATACGCTTGCGTAAGAGAGCACTTTTATGACATGTTAAAAGTACGAGATAAATAAACTTGAATCACTTGTTGCATGACAATTGCTTTATACTCTATATTTTTGCAGTCAATCGTAAATATATTTATTTATAAAGAATCTTTACAATTCTCATTGTTCACTTTAAGAAATCTCTGACAGAAATAATACAGAAGGGCGTCAAGCTTTCAATAATATTCATTGGTGGATGTTCGAAAGTGGAACAGATGCACCTATACATATTAGCCTTGTTTAACTTATACAACATAATTTTATACCACACAAAAATATGTATGATTTACGATAACATTTATAATGCACGTCATGTAATACTAGTATTTATTTATATTTCATTTGCCTCTATACATATAGATAGGCTATTGTTACGACTTTTATTTAATGATTTATGGCACTTGATACATAAATAGGTACAGAACATTTGTTTGACACAAAGTTGTCGTTATGTACTTAACTATATCTGTTTAAAACAGAATAGCGCAATAGGGTATTATAAAAATAAGGCGAAGTATTATTTTATTCTTTAAAAAAGTTTATTTTTTACTCATTACCGATGTTTATATAATACTTAGTATTATTATTACAAGTACAACATGTACCTCATCCACTTCTAGTGAATAAAGATAGTATTTTATTTTTCTCTGCAAATATAAAGTTTGTCGAACTGTTTCACTGTACAGAGTGTCAGAATTGAAAATATTAATGTACAATACTTTTTATGAATCTTTTTAAATGAATATCGGAAAGACACTTAACAAATTTGAGTTGATGATTAACCCCTTTTGAAATATAGACTATTATTGAACCATTCCAGGCCGATATATAAATAATTAATACTCTATCAAAATATATTCAAGTACAGACGCGAATTACTGAGAGAATTATACAATGTCGTTAAAAATTTTGAAGAAAATGGTCGAAATGAAAGTAAAACGAAACATATTGAAGGTAACTTAGAACCGTGACGAATTCGCGAAATGGAGTATAGTCTAACATATGACTGTGATCACAGTTTACGAAGATCGAGAACAAACACACTACCATCAGATGCAGAAGCACCCACTTTATCGCCCCGACTGTTCCAACAGACTTCGAAAATTCCCCCTGTACCTTTGTAACTGTGCACCAATTGCCCACTCTGCACAATTAAATGATATATTAAATACCTATGAAATTTCAATCAAAACTGCAAAAGAATATATAACAATAAAGAATAAACTTACCTGAGTGGACCAAATATGAACACATTTGTCAAAACTTCCACTAGCAAGAAATTTGCCATCAGGACTAAATGCTACGCTGTACACTGGCTCGGTATGTTTCGTAAGTGTGTGTATGCATGCACCTCTCTCTACATCCCACAGTCTTACAGTAGAATCGAATGACGCACTAGCTAAAGTTAAATTCATATTTGGATTGTGAGTTCCTGGTCCAGTTGGAGACCACTTAATTGTATATATCTCTTTGCTGTGAGCTTGCAGGTCGTGTACCCAAGTGTCTTGTTTCATAGACCATATTTTTAAACTCATATCATCCGAGCAGCTAGCCAATAAATTGCCTTGAGGGTCCCATTTAATAGCATTTACTTCATTCTGTACAATCGAAGAAGAATAAGAAACATCGTTGTCTATAAGTAATCATATTAAACAACTTATAAATTTATGTGTACAAACCGTGTGTCCTTGGAAGCTCTTGATGGGTTTGTCAACGTTAAGTTTGCAAACATGAATACACTGATCTGTAGAGCAACTAGCGAATGATGTATTTGTTTGCCAATCAACGTCCAAAGCAGGTGCACAATGAAAACTGAACTGTTGTGTGCACTGTCCACTTTCAGCATCCCATATGATTGTTGTTTTATCAACACCAGCACTTAAAATGTAATTACCACGTTTGTTCCATTTAAGGGCAAAGATTGGACCTTTGTGCTGACCTAGAGTTGAAGCTAATCTACCATCCGTTGTCCAAATTCGTGCATAACCATCGTAACTACCAGTTGCCAATAACGTGCCATCACACTATAAATAAAAGAAAAATTTTTTATATATATGCATATCTCAGAACAAGTAATAAGTGTTCCATACCTTCCAGTCCAATGAAGTAACATCTTTATTGCTCGGTACTTCGGTACCACCTTTTTGTATGCAGTGACGAAGGACTAGCTGATTAGGTGCCTGGGAATTATCAGACATATCCCAGATACGTGCTGTGCTATCTCCAGAACCAGAAGCCAAAAGGTCAGTCGTTGGATTCCAAGCACAAATAAAGACCTCTGATTCATGACCACGTAATTTTGTTGCTTTACTTGCTGGAATTTCAACAGCACTTGCATTAGTTCCAGGACCTGTCCCTTGCTGTTGTTCGTCCACCTCCATTTCTGTCCTATCTGCACCCCTTTCATTTGTGCCTACACCTTCATTGGATGTAACAACTGCAACAAATAATATGTACATTTAAATATTTTTGTTTTTTTTTTTTGTAGAACTAAAATACAAACTAAAAATAAAAGTATTGTTTGCTCCTAGTTTACGGAGATATTGTGTTTTGATTACTGTACTTTATTTTGCCATATCAGTATATACCTTAGCATAAAAAAAAATGTTTCTTGATCCATCAATGAAAAATATTTTATTCTGCCTAAATATTACTGCTATAGCAAAAAGGTTCAGTTCACAAAAGGTCCGAAAACTAAAGCTGTCCTTTAGTCTGCCTGGTTTGATAAGGAGGTCTAAAAAATTGATATACTTTTAGAGACCAGGGTGTACCAGGTATATTAATATAGATCTCACATTTACATCAGTGAAATACTCATTTTATTACCACCAGTAATAACATGATAGAATAAATTACCTTCTTCTCCGTTTGTATCTTGAACTTCTGTTTTCACCTGTTGTTTCTGTTGATTGATTTGATTTTGTCGTGTTGCAACAACATCTGGCATTACTGCATCGATAAGTGACAAGGATTCTACCATTCTTTGCTCTGTGCCATCTTCCCCAATTGATATTTCTGCTTCTGTATATTGTAATCCCTTCTGAAGTATAGATAAAAGTGCTGCTGGTGGTACCAATGCTCCATTTATATTACTTTGCGATATGTGTGATTCTATACCAAATGTGTATGCAGAATGTAGAAATCCTATAAACAAACACATAAACACGAACATGTTACTATTAAAATTAAATACAGACCTATGTACTCACTGACATTAAAACTAAACTTCCGGTATGCCTACAAATGGCTCTCTGTTTATACACTCAATATAAATCCATTCAAATCAGAAATCACAACAAAACCGTTAGAATAGTCATTGTGAAAATCGTACATAGAATATATTTGAAAGAATATGATCAAAGCAATAGAAATTCAAACTATTGGAGTAGCTCGAAAAGAGGTTAGAAGATGTAGCAAAATTCATACCAGATTCTTGAAGGTAGCGATAGACCAAAAAGTTAACTTCATCACTAGAAAAGCTCATCGTTCCTGGACTTCACAACACTAGCACAACATATTTACAGAGGTTTGCGCCGAAAAATCGCGTTGTTTCACGTCCGACGCCGAGATTTGCCGCGTCGAGGCCGCTGCAAGAGAAGGACACAGACCAACACAGATACATTATACGCGAGACATTACCATTGGTCAAGAAACTCAGCACCGCTCTGAATGAGGATGTGTTCAGAAAAGTTACTGCATCTGACTTTGATATAATTGTATCCTTCTTTAAATCCACAGAAAAGAAGGGATGAAACGAAACAATGTTTTCAGATGGATCGTGCAAACGAATTTTATAGTATGACGATGATTTTAGCAGTAACGTGATATTCTACCGGAGAAATCAGTTTTAACAGAAAATAATTTTCGGTCGTTATTGTGACAATAATAAAAAGTCTCGAGTATTTCAAGAATGGATCTCATGTATAGGAATGTTTTAAAAATGCGTCTACATCGGCTAATATTACGCAGTATTACGCATCCTATGCTCGGAAGAGGTTTGTATTCCTATGCCCACACTTAATGAAATGTTTTATGTCTGTACGATACAAAATTACATTATTTGTATGATTAATGATGTAGATGGTTTGTAAAAGATTAGTAGTTGTAGGAAATTCCTACGAAGAATCATCTCATCATTTATATATGTGTGGAATCAATTCCCGCTTGATCGGCCATTTTGTATTCCTACATTTGTGTTCTGAAATTAACCGATATTGTGTAGATGTTTTTTTTTGTTTTAGAATAAACGTTATCATCTTTTTTTTCAATAACTGTACATTGACGATCAATGGAAGTTAGGATCTTTTTAATACAATTTTAACCGAAGTATCGACATACAAAGTATTTAACCGTATGACTAATCTATATATTCGTCGATATTTTAATGACACTTACCTAAATTTGAGTTACTATTAGATGATTAGGTTTACTGATTTAATACAATATATTTGAATATACATAAACGTTAAACTACGACCCATAATCTAATTTAATACGCATGTCTCTAATAGGAATCAATATATCAAATTCAATAACGATATGTTATTTGTATCCAATTAGATTCTACTAATACCTTCATATAGGTCAAGTAGTAGGTGACAAATTTTGGGAATGTGATTTTGCGATTTTATTGCATCCGCACCACATTTAAATAAAGATATCGAAGTAATTTAATTTTGTACGGAAAATTATGACTCTCGTACAATTTTTCTCTACCCTGGATTCTATGGTCTGACATACCGAAAGAAATAGGTTGTTTCTAAATATAAAATCTCCGAACGGGAGGAAATTCCATTCCGTTTCGTAAATCTATGTTTGATAAAGTTGTCTATCAGAAAAATCGGGTTGAAGGATTAATGCACAATCAGTTTGCTCACTACTGATATAAGAATTTGACTATATTCTTCATTTTGACAGCATTGCATGACAATAAAAAGCAGAAATTTGTTGTCCGATTTCTCATTCCCCTTTTTTCAGTCCTAATGTTCTTCTCTTGCTATTCGTTTCTACATTACACTTTGTAATGTAATTTACGACTATGCTGCTTTACAGTGTACAATTTTTGTTTTTCCCTTTATACGAAATCTATGATATGAATACGCTTGTAACACGACTACATAATATCACTTTATTTTTTCGGGTAATCAAATATTTAGCGGCATCATTTTGAATAATTTATTATCGCTCTTTAAAACGCCTGTACGTGAAATTGTGCATTCTAGTTGTGTAGCACTACTTAGTTGTGTGACATAGTTGCACCGCCACGTGTCATTGCAGTCGCATAATTATCAAACTGCTGTGCGAGGAATTTCATTGGTTGATCCAAGGTCACGAAATCTGATCGCCCATGTCTCAAAGAAACAGAGGCCGGTAGTGCCGCTCAGTACAGCTTCTGCTCGCTTTGCCTGTGTTCGCACACAGTTGCACAGAGTTGCCGAGTGTCGGCGAGGAAAGCGCGGCAAGGCGATTTACCATATTTTTTTATATTTTTGGAATCGCTGTTTGACTGAATACTCTTTAACGCGTTTCAAGATTCAATTAGGAGAATGACTGTGGAGATCGACAAGGAAGAATTAAAAAAGCGTTTGACGCCGATTCAGTGGCACGTCACACAAGAAAAGGGCACGGAGAGGTATGTACGATGTGAATTTGATGGTTTCGCTGCAATGCGTAAATTATTTTGGAACCGCTCTTATCTGGTTCACGTATCAGTGACATATATACAAATTTTTATCGTTTGCGTAAAGATATTAAGAGCGATGAATCTCAATTTCCTAACGAGACGATGTTATCGTGATAAGAAAAATTGTATAATTGAACGTCAAGTTTATCGCTTTTCCCAATAAAAAGTGTGTTTAGTCAGCACATTTTTTTAACAGTCGGCGGTATTGACTTGTTTATGCATATTATTTATACTTTTATTGCAATAGATTTTCATATTTTACTATTGAGCAATATATTCATGTTCGAAGTCGCAATTACGATCAGCTGTTCTGATTTAGCGATTTTCATTTTATGTATTTATACGTTTATTTAATGTTTGATAAAAATGGATAGTTGAATCATTATTATTGTAAGAAATGTATTATAATCTTCATGGTGCAATTTTCCAAAAATACTGTGCACATGGTGGAAGCAACTTTACATTTAGATGATGCAAGACCAAAATAACTTTTTCAAGAGCATATGTTGGCCTGACTTTGCGTCATGACCGAGTGGTTTAAAAATAAAGTACAGGTGTTCGTAATTAACTTCCTTCCTAGTATATTTTGGGTCTTAATGTCCCAAATCTAATTTCTTTTACACAGGCCTTATTCTGGTTGCTACAACAAGTTCTATGAGAAAGGCACATATACTTGTATTATTTGTGATCAAGAATTATTCTCTTCTGATACAAAATACGACAGTGGCTGTGGTTGGCCTGCATTCAATGAAGTGTTGGATCAGGGTCGAGTCAAGTTAACCAAAGATACTTCTCATGGTAAGCAAGCATTATAACTTTGATTTTAATGACAAACTTAATAATTATGCTCGAATTCTCAGTGCAATATTTTAGAATTCATTCTTTATTAAACTTTTATATACATATAATACCAACTCATCTACTTGAATGGTATACAGATAAGCTGTTTATAATCAATTATAATTTTTAAGTATCTTATAAGTGGTAATTAGTATTGGATAAAAGCTTTAATATATCTGTTTACCATTCACACATATAAGTTTTCATTTTTTTTTACATTTACTCTATCACAAAACCTTCCTTAAGCTTTCTGTTTTTTTTCGTTCTAAACCTTTCAAAATTTAAATATTAGTAGATTTTGTACAATACGTATAGCATTTTATGAATACTGTATATAGTTGTGAATAAAGTTTCAGTTATTAATTTGATCACAACAATATTTTATTGGTGCATGAATACTGTATTAGTAGATTGTGGATGTTTATGCAAATATGTGGTTCCACAGGAGGCCTATGTTAACTAGGATTTGGAATAATTATTTGATTCCAAACTGTTTTCTTCTAACATGTGATATAAACCCTTTAAAGATGAAAAATACTATTCTTTCCGACTCATTTCTTTATCCATCTTTTAAAGAGATATACATTTCTATAAACTTCCACAGTTAACTTTATCAGTGTTATTAAACTGATAGGAAGTATGTATATATTTTTTTAGTTCCAATTTGTTACGATAAACAAATTTGCACAAACATATGGTTGTTATCCGCCTTCTTTTGAACAATTCGGCCATGTTTTTAATATAATATACAGAAGGCAACTTTCCTGATATCCTATACCTTGCATGCTAATGCTTAGAGTGTGATTGTGTTAGACTTACATCATCTATTGTATGAAACTAAGATTATAGATATACATACAAAATAATTTCTTTATAAATTATTTAAGAAACAAAATGAGTAATAACATCTCTAGCTGTTTTATCATTTAATAATTGTTAACATAGCTTCAGCTTCTTCTAATAGTATGATTTTAATATAAGTATTTTTTTTCATAATTGGGAGCAACATATCATATAATGTTCCAAATAATAACAATTTTCAATTATTTGTTGGTGTGAATTATTAAGCTTATAAAAATTTAGTTTTGATAAAAATTTATAAATTACTAATTTTGTGTTTAAAATATATTATAACTATACAAATACAGATAAATTTTTAGATAGGGTAGTGAGTTTCTTCAACATTTATTGTTTGTTATTAGTTACAACTTATGTGTATAGAACATGTATGAGAACTACAAAACTGTAGTACATGCAGCACCAGTAGATTGCAACTTATTTCTTGAAATATATTTCTAAGTGTTACAATGATATTATACATTATATTAGTAATTCATATAAAGTGTTATCAATATCTTCAAGGAAAAAAGTGTAAATTATCATATAGATTTATACATTTTTATAGAGTAATTATTTTTATTGTATTCAGTAATTAGTTCGTGTTGATTTTTTAAAGATGCTACCTGAAACAGTATCATGAAAATATTTGATTAGATGATCAAATGTTAAACAAGATTATTCCGATGATAATTTTTTGAACTCTGTCATTGAGATAGTAGATCTGTGTATTAAGACTCTCGAATAAACATGGAAAGGATTATTGAAGAGATCTTCGATGGATGAATAAAACAAGGAACAAGATTACGGGTACTAATTAAACTGCTGAATATTTTGACATGAAGCTACTTAAATTTAAAGAGTTTATATCTGTTGCAATCACGGTACTGCTTTTAATAATATCAGTTCACTTTGTTGGTGCTGCTATTTTTGGAAAGCATTTAAAGTGCATAAAGAGGGGTGTCGGTCTTGCGTTTAATCACACTCTATTATTCTCTTTCCTTTGTCTTCCTACCGCTCCGCTACCACCACTTCACTCTCACCATTGACACACGAATACTGCGTCAACAATTGACGCACAGTTGGTGGCAATCTACTACTGCTGATCGCAAACCCAGATATGGTGCGGACCGAAGTGACCTGTTCAAAATGCGGTGGACATTTGGGACATGTATTCAATGATGGGCCAAAGCCAACGAGGAAACGTTTCTGTATCAACTCTGCATCAATAAAGTTCTACGCAGCTGGAGAAGAAAAAAAGACAACGTCATAAACTAATTTGGGACAAATTTCTCTCATCATATTAATAAATATTCAAATAAGGTTGCAAAAATCTTCTTTCATATATTTGATGTACATTGAATGACGCCAGAAATATTTATTATTCTAAGCTGACTCTACATAATAATTCAATTTATATTTTCTTACTTTATACTATTTAGAAAATTTGCAGAAGTATAAACAATGCTCATCCAAATATTTTTACTCTGTATTATGTAACCGCCGAAAACACGCTGTGTGCTCGAATATTTAGCTGTGAACAATATCGTTCATGTAAATATTATAAACGGGTAATCTTATCTTAGCATGATTCGAAAGTGCGACCTTTCTATATAAAAAAACAAAAAATTATATATTTATATTTAATTCGGCGATAACCTATGTATGTACGTCGTATCAATTTTTGCAATATTGTATTAATTCTTAGTATAGGACCAGCCCTGTACATACACTATAAATGAACATAAAACATTCATTTTGTGTGTATAAGCATAAAACCGCGATACACCAATGTAAAAAAGTATAATAATGTTTTATAACGAAATCCTGTTATTTTTCCATATATTATATGTAAAGGGCGTAAAATGTAAATAATTACTACTATTTATTTGTCCTAATATACAAAGTGACATGAAAACTTTGTTATCATTCTACACCCCTTGTGTATATAGAAATAACTGCCCTGCTTTTATATTATATTTCAACTCATTTATAAAAATTGAATACTCTTAAGTATTTTTTGTTCGTTTGCTATAAGTGAGGGAAGGGTCTTATTAGAAGAAAGGTAATTTGTTATAAAATGTTTCCTTATATTGTAACGTTTCAAAACAAACTAAAAGGTGTTACAGTACAATATATACGCAAATTCTAGGCAATATTTTTACAATAATTCATTATCCATTTGCTGCATTCCTTATTTTTTAAATTCGTCACTGTTAAGTTAAACATTAGCTTTCCTGAGAAACCAGATTTTTGCCCAATACTTGCTGGCGGCGATGTGAGCCAATTTTACAAAGACGGGGAAGCTAAACTAAAATTTTCGTTAAAGTGTGGAAGCTGAAAATGCCAATATAAACACCTGAATAAAATAATCATCACTTCGCTACTAGGCCTGGTTCTTCACGTTGAGATCTCAAAGCATTTTCAAAAACATCGTAAAAAGAGTGGTCAAAACATACATATACATACTTAACCTGATCTGTGTAGGAACCTATTTTATAGTTCTAAAACGACATGAATACGTTTCTTATGTGGATACTTAAATGCACTTGGAACAGAAATCGAGGCGATGATGCAAACCGTTGATACTTGTCCATACTTTACTTCAAAGTCTTATTTCAAGTGCTATATAATCATGATTTATTTTTCACATGTCAAAAATAACAAGTACTCTGCTTCTTTGCGAGTAGCGCTTAGTTTTATTACAGTAAGGCATATTTTGGTACAATTTTTGTACTTTTGTTCACTCGACAACCAATCAACGAATTTGTTGTTCGCAAGATATTCATTAAAGAATATCCAAATGCCTAATCATTGTCGGTATATTCTTTCGTGATTTCTTTTTAGATATGGGCAAGTAAACTTTGCATCCAACTCGGCTCGATTCGCGAATAAAAATAAACCTTATATCAATAGCTGCTAGTAGCTGAAATACGCTTAATAACTGTCGTAGTAATACAATGACGCAAAATGGACGTTGTTTTTTCAAAGATATTTGTGAAAATGCAGGACCTCGTTCAGTACTTCTGATCGAGCTAACGTCAATTTTGACCCTGAATCGCACCTTTTTTTACATAATCGTATTTTTATTAATACTAGACGTGCACAGTTACTTTGTTTTCTATACGTCCTAAAATTGCTTACAACTTCCAAAAAATTTAGAGTGGATGCTGAAACGGAATAATGCAAGAGCTCATTCTTACGGAATACTGAGACACGAATTTAATACATTATATTATAGTCCCTGATTCTTTAAAGGTAAATACATTGATCCTTCAGCATGCAACTCCAAATTCAGGCGTAAGCGCGATACAAACTGAGCCGCTTCGTCTGTCAAGTACAATTAGACATTATTAATAATTATAAAAAACTAATCAGGCTTTTTAATAATAATATTACGAAAACAATCAACTCAGTAAGTAATGAATACATTATTACATATATGATGTTTCGTTACCAAATAATGTATGTTTTTGTTATTTTTTTGTTTGTTTCATATGCAATATATCGTAAATTTTTTTATTCGATATCTATATTCTCACATGATTTCCGTTAGTATTAATGTATTTACGTCAAAGTCCTACATATAATGAAAATGAGAAAAGTAAAAATGATATACGTCTGATAATGTGTACTTCTTAAACTAAAACATCCAAGGTTTCCACTTCAATAATACGTTATTTTCGATATATAATACAATTAGGAAAGACATTAATTATTACGTTTAATGTAGTACAACCGTCTGGAAACCTTGCCTTATACAATCATTAACATAAATATATGCGTTCTTTTTGATGGTTTACATATACTACTCGTTTTCGATGGCGGCAAACGAAACGTGAAATTATATCATTGATGGTTCAAGATCATAAGGAATCTAGCGCGAGTGTTTTCACGTCCCTAAACATGACAAGACAGGCACTTTATAGTGTCACGAAATGCTCCTATATCTGAACCTTGTTTTAAAATTTCGTCGATCATCCGTTCACTTTTAGCGAAGACACGTTAAGTGTTTGACCTGTATCGAAGAACACACATAGCTGAACATTATTTTCCCATAGAAAGATGTTCTTATAACTAATATATTTCAGTAACAAGGTCGATGTCTTAACGTGTCTCATCTGCGATGCAAATGAGAAAAAGTACCTATTTGTTATCTTAAACTTAGAAATGAATAGCTTTAAATAAATCTATCACGTATGAAATTTATCATGACCTTCGCTCTACCACAAATAAATCAATTTTCTATACTATATACATTCTAACGTAATTCGAAGATTGCAATATCCGAATAGTAAAAAATCTGTTAAAACACTAACTCAATACAACAGAATAGATTCCGTTAACATCCGATGACAAGAACGCGATTCTTGAGAACGTTTAAAACAAGTTAGGCTATCGCTTATATATCTATGTCATACTGACAGACCAAAAGACTGAAAACATATTGCTCTACTCTTCGTAACTCCGTTCAAAAAATATAAGTCTGACACGAAGACCAATTTTCTTTTCTACGTTTTTTTTGTTAAACCATAATAATGTATTAGAATAGGTCCTATGTACTTGTTCACATTTGTTTATGGTATTATCTAATAAGGTTCTTGCTATAAATAATGTGTGTTTGTCGCTAACTCTGATCTTCAATTTTAGAGTCAGTAATACTAGTTTTACATCTTTAGAAAATAACTGACAGTCGCTTGAGAATCCTCGATGATAGTTTAATATTAGTACGAGATCTCCTCAGGCAACAACCCACTTGTAGAATTTACTTTACTTCGAAGACTATTTAAATAAAACGTGAGCTCGTCGTGACCAATAACAACTCACCGAGGAATGCAAGAATTCTGCCGTCAGATCGTTCACAGTTCTGATTTAACTTTGTTTCCTCGCAACATGCGAGAATCGAGCAATTTAAAAACCTTGAAACCATTTCTCGATACTTTTCAAGGTATCGGATAAGTTCTATCTATCTATGACCTATATATATATATTTATATATATATATATATTTATATATTTATATATGTTTATTCATTATTTATTATATATTATTGAATTATTGTGCCGTTTCCGTTTTGGGAGGGTGATTCATTATTCTCTTGCAAGGTTATTTTTATGATCGTATTCCATGACCATGTTTTAGTCACCGCTCTTTTAATGACCTTTAGCAGCCTCCTTTGCAGCCATTATTAAGGGTGTTAAAGAAGCAAGTGGCCTTGCTAATTTTAGAAAAGGATGCTGTAATTTATTATAAAAATATGTATTTCTTTGAAGTATTCTGTATCTAAGGTTTAACTAGGAATGTTATAAACATATTTTCTAGTATAATATCGCACATACAAATATTACTTATGTTACCTTGAGTAATTCTGATGCTGCCGATCGTTTTTCTACTTCGACTTCTAAACACTGGTCTAAGAAATCTTGAAAAATACCCGATAGTTTATCCTTTTCCTTAATTTCTGGCTTTCCATTTGTTGCAATCAAATATAAGGCCCTCAACGGATTTTCATTTAAATACGGTGGTTCTCCTTCTATCATTTCAATAGCCATTATACCCAATGACCATATATCAACCTGTAAATACGTAACAACAATAATTTTCCCGATGATAATATCGAAATGCCGTCAGTTTCCTCTAATCTTTCTTCTAGGTATGTTTCTGACGGGAGTTTAGGAGGCAGTGTTGTCTAATTATAATTATGGTTTACATACCTTTGGACCATACTGTTTTCTTGTAACTACTTCTGGTGCCATCCAATATGGTGTACCGACCATTGTAGTTCGTTTACTCTGTTCTGGTGAAATTTGTGCACAAAATCCAAAATCTGTTAGTTTCACTCCTCCATCTAACCCGAGCAGGATATTGTCTGATTTAATATCCCTGTGAATAACTTGATTACAGTGAAGGAACTCCAATGCTTGCAGGACTTCTCTGCACACAGCTGCTATTTGACCTTCGTCCATACAAGTCTCAGTCACAACGTCTGTCAAACTACCACCAGGCAAATATTCCATAACTACCCATAATTCTTCCCCTACTAGGTAACTGTCCAAATAATTTACAACATTCGGGTGCTTGTTCTCCCGCATTACTAAAATTTCGTTTATTATTAATTCTTTCTTTGGTTGTTGGGAAAGATTCATCTGCTTTATTGCAACTTCCATTCCTGTTGATGTTTCTATTGCTGTATATACTGTTCCTGAAGCACTAAAATGAAAGGCACAGTGATGCTCACACATTCTGATAAAAGATTCTTACATTATATCGGGTTGACAATCCGATTTTTTCATTATAACTTACCCTTGCCCTATTTTTTCCATTTTTGTATACTTTCTATTTGGATCTCCTACACTTACGATTGTTCTTAGTTTTTCTAATATTTCATCATCTGACATCTTTTTCTTTCTAGCTTTGTCACTTTGCGCTGGTCTCGTTTGATCCGTTGTTGCCGAAGTAGGTGTTGCTTGATTTTTGTTTCTATCCAATTGTGATTGATGAGATTGTTGCGGGGTACCATTTCGTTGAGGCGAACCAAGTGTAGTAGTAGATAATGGCGGTGGTGGTTCCTCTTCTATGGGTTTTGTATACTGTTCGAAACAAAATTATACTTTTAATATCGTTACGCGTACAGAAACATAATATCCGCTATAATATCAATATAAAATACTACTTACAATTGATTTCGTACGTTCTGGTCTAGCAGAAATTGGTGGTGGTGGTGGTTCATCTTCCTGTTCTGAACTAGTTGCACATGCATCTGTTGGTGTACTACTCGGACTACTGCTACTTACTCTGTAATGTTATTGTTTCTCAGCGAATATTTAAATATATATAAGCCATAAGTGGAAAAGTGTAAAAGGCTCACCTGCTTAATGAATGTTGAGAATGAGAACTTCCAGAAGCTTGTGACATTGCTTGACCACGAATGTTTCCTACACCTGTTCCAACACCTATACCCATACTTCTTGGACTACTTGCTCTTTCTATAGGAGCTGACAAAAGAATGTATATATTTAGTAATAAGAGTACTAAACACATTTGATTCTACCAAACAAATGTCCACTTACCGACTACCCCAACCATTTTTGTGGTGGTCATGTATTTAGAGCCCTTTGCTTCTTTACTGCTACTATCATACCAATTTAAGACATCTAGTACAGCTTGTGGATTTTTCTTCTGTTCTTGTTTACTAATGTTACTTGACATAAGCAATCTTGCCCAAGCTTCTGGCATTCCCTAGGATTAAAAATGATGTTTTAAAATCAAAATAGTTGTAGTCTTATATACATATTTAGAAGATAATTATGTGCAAGAAGTCGGCAATGCTGGCTAGAATAACGCTAATATGAAAATATAAATTCATTTCACTACGGGACATACTTTAATTATTGATGACAAAATTCTGAATGTTTTCAAAACTAACAGAATATCGTGCAAATATAATATATTTCAAAATACAATTGTTATCAGGGAAAAAATTGTAAGATTCGAAGCACTTAAACTAATGTAAAAATTCATTCTGCAAGAAAGCAATAATAGTGATGGCAACGTTGACCAAAGCATATATTAATCTACTAAAGCAGCTAGAGCTATAGGCCTTTAATAAACCTCAAATACAGCATAAATTAAATATTCGATTCTGTTAACCGCAACAGAAACAAACAAATCAAGTGTATGTACAATAAAAGAAAAAGTTCAGGCAAACTAAATCTGTGGTCATTTGAAGTTACTTACTTTTAATGGCAGCTTGAAAGAAATACGTGTCTAGTTAGTTTTTCATGTGGGAAAATAATAGATATAAGAAGCATCAGACAAATTACCAAATTACTTTTCCACAATGTCCATACACATGTGAACAAGTGATAAAAATTTAATTTCTGTTAGGTACGGAAAATCCATGAGGATTCTTTAAGTTTCGGACAAAGATATAATAAACACTGCTTATCCCATTATTATTTGCTAACATATTACTGGCCACTGTACTTTAATTTATGTAATTTTACTTAAGGCTACTAACATGCATTGATTCTCACATAAATTAAATTTATTTAAAAATTGTATCATTTGAATGAACATAAAATTGAAATTTTCTTCATCTTTAATATAAAATATACAATGTAATGCAATTCTTATAGCCTTAACTATAACTGATTATGGATTTTGTACGCGGTGGGTACTTGAGTACATAGTGTTTAATTTCCAATTAATTTATTACATATGTATAATAGACAAAAATTTGTCTAATTGTGTACTATTGTATCAGGAAGCTTATTGTAATGTGTGTAGAAACTTGCCTAACCAGTAACATGTTTACATAAAGACAGCCCTATCTTTGTTTTATATGTTTTATTTGGATACTCCGCACCATTGTACGACAGCAAAGCAGAAAGCGAGTGCATTTTGAACAATGGTAACATATTAATAATAATAAGAGACTTACCGTGAATTCACCAGTGACAGCATCGAACCCAACATGTACTGTATGTTCAAAATTAGTTGGGTAACTAATATTTGGTTTGTCCTTATTCTCCTTCACTTTCATTTTGCCTTTTAATATCTTTTTCTTACGTTCATCAGAGTCTGGTTCTTTCGGTAGTGGACGCATATCCACTGGCAAATTAGGCGCTGATTCACCCCTGGAGCATATTATATGTTATATGTCATGAATCTGAACAATTGCTGGTGAATCAGGTTCATTAAGGCTTTCATACTAAATCTTCGAAAAGTATTATATTAGATATTACTTTGATGTAACATATATGGATATGAATTAGATTTCATGTGTTAATTTAATTATTTAAGAACATTTTCTCTCCCTGTGCACCTACTATATTAAAACAAAAGGGTTTAAACAAACTATACATGTTTTTGTCATTGTTTAATGCAATAAGATATATTAATATATTTCTTTGTTATAATATTGGTATTTAATATACATTGTTCATACATTTTGTTTTACATGTTCAGAATTCAACACATTACATTGTCATTATATTGTACATGTAGCTTATAAAATACAATAGATTACTAAGACCACATGTAGAGACTTAAAAGTATGGTCTCCCACATCAGAATGTCATCGCGTCTGAACTGTGAGATTTTATTTTTAGCAACTACTAAATTAGTGTCTGTTCTTCTATTTTTGGGGGACGCAGACCTCTGCATATTGCAATAGAAAATAATATGAATGTATAATACAAGATTATCAATCTTTATATTAACTCTAATATCACATGATTATTGCTCTTACAATATATTTCTGATTATCAATAATATTATTGATTTTTTTATTATTAGATTTGAAGCTAGAGAATTTGATCCATACGCTCAAGTATAGTTTTTAACCAACTTATATCTTAAATATTCGATATTTGACACATTCTCTGTAAAATTTCTTTCTAATGGGCTATGTAAAATAGTTTAATCCATTAAGATAATAGTAGGTGTACAATGTAAAACAATGTAATATAAACTGAAATACCTGTTCGATGTAAGTCGCACAGGCGGTGCAGGGGGTTTGTCTTCTTCATCTGACATGGTGTACCTGCTTTTTTTTCCCTTGTTGCCAGTCTACTATCCGTATCCTGCGTTCCAGTACTTTTACTCAAAAACTTGTTTAACACTATTACCTCCCGCCACGGTTTCCTTGGCTGTTGTAATGTTTACAAATTAGAAAAGGCTAAGTGTTGAAATCACAGTATATCAAGAATCTTTCAAATTGACAAGACCACCAAGGTGTTTCTTGAGTACACAAAAATCTAACATCCATTCACTCCTACTACCGAGGTAGAAAATAAATCGTTCCTCGTTCCAGCAGACGTGTTCGAATCGACGTTCCAATGCCGGGTCTGTATCACGAACACGGATAGAAGTAATTTTGACGGCCGGTAGGAGACATGCAACGGAACGGAGCAGCAATGCCCCTCCTCGTGGATGACAGTTTTGAAAATGTGTTCGGCGCTGGTTGACGGAAGATCTGTTTTATTTTTTTTAAATAGAATTACTCGCGGTGCCCTCGAATGGGTCAATGTCGTGAGTACGGGGTGTATTCGAAGACAGGGGCCAGCCGAGCGCCTATAAAGCGTGATTCACGCACGGGTGCAGACACCGCGCCGCATCCACGGTCCTCTTACTTCTCTCTCTCTCTCTCTCTCTCTCTCTTTCCTTCTCTGTCTCTCACTCTTTCTGTCCTTCTTTTTCTCCCTCTCTCTATCTCGACCTCCCTTAGTGTCACAGTTTCTCTCTCGATCTCCCGGTGTTTCCACTCCTCCCTTTTTCTGTCCTCTCGCACTCACGAAAGAAAAAATACGATTGTATATCGTGTATATATGGCGCCGCTTTATCCACACGTCCGTGATGTGCCGCGTTCGGGCACGGCGGAGGCGGAACCACGCGGCGCTCTAAGTCTTGTCAATGGCACCTCATTTCGTACATATAATCGACGCTCGATGCCGAACAATCTCACCCTATTCTTCTCCACGACTTTTCGAGATTGATAAGAAGTCTGAATCACCCACCGCCGCCGCGGTCCTCAGGCACTGCACAAGCGCCTCCAATAGAACACTGTTCACTCCCTCTCTTAGTCTCTCTCTCTCTCTTCTGCTTTTCCCTTTAACTCGTTGTTTCTCTCACTCGTTCCCTCTCTGTTCACTTCATCTTTCACTTCGCACACTTCTACGGTCTGGTCATTAGCGTGTACATATGTACTTATTCTCACCCACACGGATTACTATTGTTGGTTGGTTACGGATGCATACATGTATATGTATGTATGCATTATACATGCTTCAAAAGAATGTTTAGAGTCATACACACTCGAAATGGTGGTAATACTACAATCAATTTCAGGTCAGCCAACATATTACTAAAGAAGGTTGCTATAAGTTCCATTTTGGTCTTCGCCGATATATTAAAAATAATCGCGTTAATCAATTGTGCTTTTAGAAAATCCGTAAATAACTTGACGGAGCACTCTGTTGTATTTTTCAATCTTTATATTTTTTTTACAATGGCCACAGATAGTATCCATACATTTTATGTGTTTTGTTGTAAGGCATTCTAACGTATTTTTATATAATGTGCATACTAGATATTTCCAGATTTTTTTCAGAATGAATATACATCCATGGGCTTTTAATACACTGACACATTCTATATATTGTTTACCATTGCAAAGAACAAAGTGGAAGATATGATCATTAAATTTATTCACCGGAAACTGTTCATTTCCTATAAAAATACTGTTTTATCTTTCCATATTGATTGAGTTTTTTTTATTTTGACCATTTAAAACATTTCTAATTATAATATGAATGCTTCCATCAAAATTGATCAATATACAACCCAGAGGCAAGATAGTTTCACAAATGCTAGAATTCCTTTCGTAAACGAAAACTGTCAGAATCCTTCTATTATTCCTTTGTTTACCTATCTTTACCTGTCTTGACTGGCCTTTACCAATATGCAGTGGAAATCATACTTGTACCTAGCCAGCGTAAACTGTGTACCCCCCTCTCTACTAACGCTACCGTAAAAAGTGCCTGATACAGTACTTTATGTAGTATTATTATAATTATAATAGAAAAATTCATTTTAATTCCAAATATCTATTGTCCTTCTTTTCTTCCGAAAGCTTTCGATGTGTAATTTGATTAACGAAATCATTGTTACTGAAAATTGTTCTTATGCCCATATAAAGAATTCCAAATGTTAGAACTAAATATACATGGCGAGTAGTAATCTTTAACAGTAACTAGGATGTATATAGCACCGTAATGAAAGACAAAGCAAGACTTGGAATAAAATATTCTGAAATTATAATGTTAATTAGAATTTAGTAAGATTTTAACGTACATTAAATTTTCATAAAGAACAGAAAAGCGGGGCGTCGATCTGACAGTGATAAAGAAAAAGAGAGAAGCAGCGCTCTATCACACTCTGCAGTAGTAGTGGTGTTGACTATTTACGCTGGCTAGACGTGAGCGGAAATTACAACGAAGTATAGGGAGTGTTTGAGATGTTGACAGTACTTGAAGTGAGCGACTAGTTGTTCGTAATTATACAGTTAGAGACTAGACAGTAATCGTAACTTCAATCTCACAACAAGATTGTTTATCAGTGAACGAGTCATCACCTACATAAAGATACAAGCATCATCAACTCCCTAGAGTTTTGATTTTCGAAATATGTTTGACACTGTTTAGTGTTTAGTGAAAAGATTATTATATATTCTTTACGTGAAATCGTGTATTACGCTTACGATGTATCTAGTGGATTAGAGTAAATAGGACATGAAATTTGGCATTTGATTACGTACTTGACGTATGTACCAGTATGTATACGATGTACTGCCATTGTGAATGGAAGTTACTCAACCTGTTAAGTGTACTGCATTCGATTATCTGTTACAGGGCGGAACGATTTAATATTAGTCGTTAATCACAGTGGTATCATCTGAAGAAGTTATACGTAAATATTTTGAAGCAGTATATAATTAATTAAAATGAAGAAAAAGGTATGGAATTTGTTTATTTACATATGAAATGACAGTGTGTTTTGTTCCTTTGTACTTGTTAATATGCTTTGTTTGTTAACTGGAAATATGAATCAGTAGTGATATCTGATGTGTACTAAACTTCATTTGATTTTTATAGGTTTTGTTAATGGGTAAAAGTGGCTCGGGGAAAACGAGCATGCGAAGTATTATCTTTGCAAATTACATTGCTCGTGACACCCGTCGCTTAGGAGCAACGAGTGAGTGATCCTCATTTTATTCAAATTTTGTTAAGTAATATTTCTACGTCAGACAATCATAACATGTAATGTCTATTATAGTCGATGTGGAACACAGTCATGTTCGATTCCTTGGTAATCTGGTGTTAAACCTTTGGGACTGTGGTGGTCAAGAAGCATTTATGGAGAACTACTTTACATCGCAACGCGACAATATTTTTAGAAATGTGGAAGTTTTGATTTATGTTTTTGATGTTGAATCAAGAGAATTGGATAAAGATATGCATTATTACCAAAGTTGTTTAGAAGCCATACTCCAAAATAGTCCAGAAGCAAAGATATTTTGTTTAGTACATAAAATGGATTTGGTGCAAGAAGATCAACGAGACACTATATTTAGAGAAAGGGAAGGAGATCTTAAAAGGCTTAGTTTGCCACTTGAGTGTACTTGCTTTAGAACTAGTATATGGGATGAAACTTTGTACAGGTATCCTTTGAAAATGCCTATGTTTTGATAACAATTCACAGAATTTGATCAGATTTGTATTTTACACAAATTTTTATTTTAACAGAGCGTGGTCCTCAATTGTGTACATGCTGATTCCTAATGTGAAAGAACTTGAACAAAGTTTGAAACAATTTACAAACATTATTGATGCCGATGAAGTACTACTATTTGAAAGAGCTACATTTTTGGTAATAAGTTACTGTCAGAGACAGCATCACAGAGATGTGCATAGATTTGAAAAAGTTTCCAATATTATAAAACAGTTTAAATTGAGTTGCAGGTAATGTTTGTGGAGATATTAATTTAACATAGTTTTAAAGCATAGTGTTATAGAAAATTATTATTTCAGCAAATTGGCGGCACAGTTTCAAAGCATGGAAGTCAGAAATACAAATTTTGCAGCATTTATTGATGTTTTTACGTCAAATACCTATGTAATGGTCATCATGTCTGATCCCGCTATTCGTAAGTATTCATTATTAAATTTCTTTTCTTTACATAAACCAAAACATTCGTTATAATTGTTTCAGCTTCGGCAGCAACGTTAATCAATATTCGTAACGCACGAAAACATTTTGAAAAGTTGGAACGCGCTAGTCAGAGCTCTGCTTTAAGTAGATAGAAATCAGCTCGACCCAGGCGCGTCGTCACCCGGGTCCAAACTGTTAATCACTGTTGAATCTAAGAGTCAGATATGTGAATGGAGTAATATTGTTCATTTTCTTCTCATTGGCCAAAATGTACCAATGATTTGGCCAATAGAGCCAATAATTTCAATACTTACACAACTTTTAAAAGGAGCATCAATAATGAAATGTCTGTACAACTTTCAAAACAGTTTTCACCCTTTTTTAATACAAAAATACAGACGTGTTATATTGATGATTTATCTATTACAGTGTAGTACTCACTCGTATTGACATGTATAAGAAAAATGAATGATATATACACTTTGCTACTGATACTTCAGTAAGCTTATGGTGAACGTTTCCCGCTGTTCACCTACGGTATATGCTCTCTTTCTTGGCTCTTAGATCGCACATGGTTTTCTGGGTTAAACAATGATCCTTTCCTGGTTCCATGTTAGAATTATATGCCTGATTTCTGGCCTGCTATAAAGACATATATTTTCCTACACTATACTCACTTAACAAAATAGTGTATGTACTAGAATGATCATGCTCCATTATAGCAAGTTTTAGGATAAACAATTGCGACTGTACGTTTATTTCTACTTATATATAAATAAACAATTCGCAACATGTATTTTATCTTATACAAAGTTTTTCGTTTTGCAATATCATTATGTAACTGTTACAGAATTATATAGTAAATATCGAAATCTTAGGAGTTTATTCGTAACTTAATTATTCATGATTTTGAAAGGCATGAACATGCAATAAGAATAATAAAAGTATACTTAAATACATATTATTGAAGTGTTTTTTTTTAAACGCACAATTGAATAAAGTCCTGAATGCAGATTCTTCTATCTTACTAATCGTAAGCCACGGTAATTATGCAAAATTATTTAAATTTGTATTATTTGATATCTACTCATTATCAGGCGAACGTTTATTTAAATTTGCCGCCTTCGGCTGACGATGGCGGATTTATGTACTGTCATCGTTCCAGGTTGATGAAATCGTAGTTGGAAGTAGATATCGTGCAAACGTTACAATGGACAGGATAATTAAGGGAATAATGAAATACCGAAAGTGCCACAGAGAAGGAATGGTGAAACAATTTGAAAAAGTTCGGGATCATCCTGAGGTATGTTAAAATAGTGTTGGAAAATGCGATGTTAGTGATTTACAAACAATGTTACTTCCGCGTGGCGTCTGCCATGTGTCATGAATCATAAATTTATTGATAAAAAAATGTTGTGGATTATTGCTGACAGTTATAAGTATCGAAGGTTTTATCAGTTTCGCGGTGGATAAGTGTCCTGTCGATAAATTATCAGACGTATTTTATAGGAATAAAGGATCAAAATGTCCAGTTGAAGGTGTCCTTCGATCTCGTCCTTGAACTAAAGAACAACTGATAAGCGAAACAAAATATTTGTACACGTGGATCTGTATCCCAGAGGAGCGCGTGCCAATAATTGTATTTTTATCAATTAATCACAGCACATCTAGATAAGAAATAATATCGGAAAATCAAAATTTACCTCGAGCATTCGTTAAATTGTTCAAATCTATGTCGTTCTTATCGTCACCTCTATTTATCTGCTAATTAATGTATTACTGTCATTGAAATGGAGAACTTATTCGTTTACAGTGGACCAGATATTATTGATTTTTTGCTACTTCCTGTTATACCTTTCAGTTTTGACATGGAACCGCAAAAATGCCGTCCCTGCGGGGTACGGGGTGTGTATGGGTAGTGAAATTTATCATACCTAACCTAGACATACCGTACCTAACCGGACCTAGTCAGATGTACCTAACCCGAACCTAATCCGAACCTAACCAGACCCCATACCCCGCAGTGAAGTCATTTTTACGTTTCTTTGATACCTATGCAAACTATTATGCAATATGCAAAAGATATGTTAAAAAGATAGGATAATAACGATTAAAATGATAATTAAAAGTAAAATTATTATCAGTTACTGCCGTAATTGATTTTTATCGTTACTCTTATCACAGCCAAAGGCAGTATTCTTTACCTGCATGGACTCCCGGATGATCCCAACTAGATTTACGGAAACGAACGTTGGGGACATGTTTGTCGGTACGAGATTTCACTATCGCATTACTCACTCGAATGTGAATCCTATCCTTTGGTTAATTTATGTCGAGTGGGATGCAATTCATTGCCGTCAACATGATGTTCCGGATGCTTATTTAAGTAGCCTTTCTCAAACTCAGAATTTGCTGGTAAAATTTTCTAGAAACTCTCGCAGGAAATCGTATAAATATAAAGAACAAAATTCATTGGCCTTAATTATTAATGTATACTGTACGTTAATAATAAACGAAAAACAGTTTGAGGATCGCTGATTCGGAGTATCGTACGTCAACCGCTTTTCTTCCGGGCGTTACAGGAATAACGTAACGAATTTACGATTTTCAGTCAGAAACGCTGGAAATGTGGTTCCCCACTCTCAACATTTTGTGGACGAGCTTACCATGTGTGAACCTGCTGCGTTAGAACTTGGTTGTGTGGTAAACAATATCAGGCATGTGATTGTTTGTGGTCATAGCGATTGCAAAGCTATGAATTTGCTGTACGCTTTGCGAGATGAGGAATTTGCGTCCCAAGTATGATTTTTCATATTCTTATCATCCTTTATATATCATTATATAAGTGACTCGGGTCACCAGTTGATAATAATTTCTGGATTTCAGATGAATAGAAGGATATCGCCGCTACGGGCTTGGCTTTGCGCTCACGCTAGTAGCAGTTTAGCAAAATTTCAACAGCTCGAGATGACGGGATTCCATGAGCCGATACTTTTTCAAGCTGAGACACCACTTCGAAAATTCGTGGCGTACATTGATCCCGAAGATAAATTTGCCATAGAGGATAAGCTATCTCAAGTGAGTGGATGCAAACCTTTAATTATTCGAAGATATGTATTTCAAATACTTACCACAAGTAATTATAATTACATTTTAATTTCAGATCAATACGTTGCAACAACTGCAAAACGTAGCCTCCTATGGGTTTTTAAAGAAACGGCTGGAAAGGCACGATCTTCATATTCACGCGTTATGGTTCGATATTTATACAGGAGACATTTATTACTTTAGTAGGGCAAATAAACGATTCGTAGAAATAAATGAGCTGACCGAGACACCTTTACTAGCAGAAATCAAAAAATATTATTCTTAAATGTCTCATAATTAGGCGAGAGTTTTACAATGTTGTGGCCTAAGACTGTACGATTGACACTTATAAAGCCCTTAAAAGAATTAGAACATAACACGACTGTGAATTAAATGTTCATTCAACTGAAAACCATATAATGTACCTGGACGTGAAAGTAGCAAGTTCACTTCCCCCTTTTTTACTAAGATTTATATTTGATAAATTATATTAATAGATTATTTTGGTACTATATAAAATAATGGTGACAAAAATACTCCATGTATACTTAGGTGTAATAGTACGTAATATAATAGTGATACGTTGCATTGCGTATAACTGTTTATCAGCTATATAAAATCATTTACATACATGTGTTCATAAAATAGATAGATGAATAGAATATATATATTATTTAAAACATACTTATTCAAAACGTTAAGGATATATTATATACATATGCGTATGTTATATTGTAAACTGCACATACGTCACGATGATTGACGTATTGTCGTGTATTCTGTGAAATGTGTGATAACATATCTATTTTTGTCCGTTTACAGAAGTGTATATAATACAAAATCCATAAGCACAGTTTAACAGTACAAAATATACTTGTTGTTACAAAAATTTTCGTCTCGATTCATTTAATGATCCACTTGACTTACCAACGACTCGGATGAGTATAACTTGCTTCTGAATCGCGCAAAATTGAAGCTAAGGAATGAGAGTCGGAGGACGTACCATACTGACGGATGGACGGTTTCGTGGCCAGGCGAACTAGAGCATGCCACTCCCGAAAGAGAAAGCAAAACAACGAATCAAGGTGTAGAATCAGGATGACGATGAGTACGGTATTGGCGATTCGAGCCACTGTATTGACGCAATGTACGACAGGTAGTCGCACTTGCTACAAGCATTACCTGCTACATGCTTTTAAGAACAGATTTTTTACGACTTCTCTGAATTGATAAAGGCTCGCGTGATTCCTACATCTTTTGTCATTCCTTCGAAATTTAGTTGTAATTAATACACAAAATTTGTATAGCGGTTATTGTGATATTAAATGTGTATTTTGCTTTCCATTAAAAAATATCAAGCAGCTTGCACTTTTCCGTGACTTTACGGTAAAAGTGAAGACGACTTCCCCTCCTAGACAAATCGTCGCGCTGAGCTAGTTAGGATAATATCCGGACTGTAACGATCACAAACAAAGTTCTAACACAAAAACTGAGAATAAATTAAATGAAGAAATTCTTTCGTCTGTATCCATTATTCCGAAGTTTCCGGCCACGAAATGTTTCAAGTTGTAAGATTTTCAAACTTGAATACAGTACATACTATGAAATTAATGAGCCCAAGAAATTGCGAGTTGCTAATAAGATCATTAAAAATGTTATATTATGTTAATAATGTTTTTAAAAACGATCGTAAAGTGATTCGCTTGAGTTATTACCTAATGACGAGATCGGTCAAATGTTAGTCGAAAAGAACTCCATTAGTTAATAACTCAACCCAATTAAGACTTTTATTTGGAATTGTCCGATCAATGAATGTTCTATTCTCAAGTTTAAATTTCTAATCACGTTCATCATGAATCCTTTATTCAAGACACATAGTAAACAATATCTTTTAGATGTTTACCAAATATTTTCTCATATTCTACAAACTCACGATATCAAATCATTCCGACATACCGAAATCCCGACGCAACGACGGGGGGGGGGGGGGGGAATCTAATGCTTAATTGAAATTTGCAAGTGTCCCATTACTTATACACGTCGGTCTATTCCTGACGTTACCGCTCTGCGGAACACGTGTACCTGTACCGTACGCTTCTACCTACACGCGAAAAAAAAACGGTTCGAGCAGCTCGCGCTTTTCAGCGTGTTTCACGGTAAAAGTGAAGAGGATTCGCTTCTCTGTCTAGGCGAATCGTCGAGTTGGGCCGGTTAGGCCAGTCTACGGACTGTGACGAACACCAACGTGGTTGCTACGGTACAGGAAGGTGGGAGATCAGAGAATCTACTTGGGTCTTCGGAGTCGCTCCTCGCGTCTCTCTTCTCTTCTCCTCGATATCTTGCACCCCACGAACCGCGATGGCACACTGGCCTGAATCACTCTAGGGTACCTATGCCGGTGGAAGCGAGCATGTGTTTTAAATGCCAACATCACACGAAATAAATATATGTATATACAACATTGAAAAGTAAAATCGCGCAACATCTTTTTATCATCGAATATATAGGTGAGATTCAGAGCGAGAACTGTACGCTTAAAAGTTACACATTTACGTGGAGGAATAATACACTTTCGGAATGAGTAATTAGATCCATCGACGGTGGTGATTTCAAATACGAGATATTACAGTAATTATAACGTACATAGAAGTACGGTTAAAACTAATTTTCTCCTGGCTTCGATGCAACTACGGATAACTTTCGAACATTTTATTAGATCGCTCGCAAATGGGAATATGCAATTTTACACTTGTCATTAGTTTGTCCTGATTTTCAGGTACAAAATTGAAGGTACAGGTCATTAAGACTAATCGCATTAATGTAGAGAAACATATCACTGTGTCTGAAATTATCAAACATATTCGCGCGAAAGGTTCTAATAATACACATAAATTGTAAAATCTCATTAAAGATGAAAACATAATTTCATAGATGTACAGATATAGCAAAGTTTTCACAATACATACATACATCTCCATAGTATTTCGAGCAAACACTTAATTTTCCCAATACGTTCGAGAACCCCAACGCGTCCACGATTGCAGTAAACGTTTTAAACCGTGTTCGTTTTCGAGCTTCCGTAGAAGGTGTCACCATTAAATTAGATTCGGTTGCGAAATTCGGGTGCACGGTAGCCCTCCAGTCGACTTACCTGAGAACCGCGAACAATGTTGTTTACCGTGGAGGGCTGCCAGGCAATTTACGCAGTTTTGTGGCCACTGGTTGGATCGTGGAAACTGTTAGAACCACGGGGGGTGACCCTAGGGTGAACCAGGAAGTCAAAAGAGAAGTTATCCTTCCTTTTTCAACCCTCCGTTTACCGCAATTCTTCAAAATATCGCTTCCGCGTCCAGCGTCGTTTTTGTTCTATAAGTAGCGAGACGAGTTTCATCGAAACATTTTCCCGACTTTGTAACAACCTGTGTTACGTGGAAATCAGTAAGGCGTTCACACCTGAGTATTCAAAATCTTTACGGAAACACGTGTAATCCCTATGCACACTCCCTATACACGTGTTATCCAGGTCCATTTTAATCGCTGGAAATGTGGAAAAAGAAAACAAGAGAACGATTAATTATCATTTAAATTGACATAAATCGTTTTACTTACCGGGAGGATTGAATAACGTCCATCACATGCATTCACTCGGTACGTTAATTAATTACGCGGATACGACGTCATTATTTTTTCTACGGTCGACGGGTCTTCCTTGCCACGAAATAACGCTCGTATAGGAATAAGGTTTCGGAAAAATACACGAGCGTAACGAAGTGGTAATGCCACCGAGGGCTGCGGCGTGTTCTGCTTCGGCACACACCACTGGCCACGCACTCTTTTTCTTCGACCGGTCTAAAACGAAAGAAAAAAAAAAGGAGATCGTGCGAAATCGTGACATCGTTACTATCCTCCGTGCTCGCTGAACGGTAAACCTATCAAAAATTTTAATGCGTTAGAAAACCGTAAAAATATATCGTTACGATAACCATCGTTTCATAAACTTTCCATCGATTAATAATTCCAGCAAAATTGAACGTCTCGCAAATTTTTCCCAAGAAAATCGGACATTTCCACTAACAGGGAGAAGATTATAACAAAATTAATTGTATTATGCAAATAATAGCGTTGACTTTTAAACGCCAGTCGAGTAATAAACAGTGATGTTGTGGATTATTTAAACTATAATAAAGATACATTATTTTACATTATTAAGTACAGACATCGTTATACCGTAACACGTAAGGCAATTTACTTTTTAAGTCAATCTCGCAAGATCAAAGCCGGAACTAAACTTTCGAATTCCATCAAAAAAGCTAAATCGAACGTTGTCGAATATCTCTTCGTTTTTATCCCACCAGCTTATGTATTTCTTCCCCTCCGAAATCGTCCTCATTTTTCACCGTGCATGTTTAATCGTCTCTTTAAGTCAACTTTTATCGTTTGCATTTTCAATTCAACGCGTGACAATCAACTATCCCCGTATGCATTCTATTATTTAATTAACAAACATCGCAGAATTTGGCCGCTCCCGAAAACTTAGATCGATCACAACCAACCGGATAATTCGAGATTAAAAACGTCTTTCGCGTGGGCTTCGATAAAACTGCGAACAAAAAAAGAAAGAGAGAGAGAGAGAGAGAAAGAGAGAGAAAGACAAAGAGCAACAGAGAGACTCTCTTCCTGGTGGGCCAGCAGAATCTTTACGCGTTCATCGTGTGCCCGTTTTCAGACACCGTGTGTTTCGTGTTCGAGTAAAAGTGAGTCCCAGATAAACGGTATGTAACACCGTAAATATGTATATCTCGCGACACGAAAACTCATATGGTACCGCGAGCGTCGTCCCGTGTCTCTAATGAAATTACAAAGGGGGGAGGGGGGAAAGAATTAAAAAAGAAAAAAACCGTTCCGTAAATGAACGTCTGAACTATTGCCTTTCCTTGAATCCTTCGCTGGACTCTATCAAACACACGTTACGGGATTTAGGTCGACGAAGTCACGAGTGGTGTGAGTTTGACACGATTTTCTCTATTCGTCGGTCGAATGTCAAGGTGTAGGTCCCGTCATCGGGGCCCGTGTACCGCGTGCGTGCCTATTCGGCGCCTCCAAATGCCCGAAATTCTAAGCACGACCGTTAAGCTAACGTTTAACTGTATAATCGTGGCGCAACTTGTACGAAAACCTCTCTCTCTCTCTCTCTGTCTCTTTCACTATCTCTCTTGCCCTCCGCGGCGGGCCTTTTCTTTCTAACGTTCCGTACATTATCATGCGCACAGGTTCGCTTCAAAATATACTTACATCGGAAGTCGCGGGCCTCTTTTCAGTTAGGACCGCTAGAACAATGTGCGTGCGAGCATTGAATTGTCTGAACTGGGAAGAATTAGAATGACTTCCCTCGGTCGGATACTTATTTTATTAAAATACATTATTATAGACACTATTACAAATAATATCATATTTTACAATGATGTTTTATATTTACGTTGTCACGTTTTAATAAATCATTCGTCGACGACAATCGTAGATCGTTTTATTTCTTTCTTCTATGTGTAAAATATGCTTCCAAGGTTTTCTATGAAAAACCAGGGAAAAACTTGGTAAACCTTGTACGTAGGTGCTATCTTTTACGCAGCTTTTCAGAGGTATTATACTTTGCTACTACATACTTCGTTAAAGGTCAGTCACGGAAATAATACGAACGGTAGTTAAAGTGATTTTTTGAAAATATGTAGAACAAGTCGTGACGTCCTTGATGAGTCCCTGCAATGCAAGTAGCGAGCGGGCGAAGGACTCCGTCATTCGCCGGATCGTGCTAAGAAAAATGATTGTATTTTGCGTGGATCGGCAATTGGCTAATCCTGGCTAGTACGCTGTGTCGATTGTCCCCCCAATGATGTCGTCTATTTTTGCGGGGAACTCGCCGAACGTAATGGCGGTAGGCTACGGCGTAATTATAAAATGTTGCAACGACAGCAGGTGCAACGAACTCACGAATGTGGCGTGCCATGATTCTGCCGGTGAACAGTCCAATTGTTATGAAACATCTTTCCATACGTTTCGTGAACGGTTACTTCACAAAAGAATTGCGAGCTCGCCTGTCAAGGAATATATATTTTTATAGCCACGTACGCTGAAATTCGTCTAGAATGTTTAGAATTACTTTAGAGAATAATGTAATACTATTTCGCTCGATATTTCTTTCGAGTAAGTACTTACTCAAATTGTATATTGCAAAAAAAGGTGTGAAACATTGGTCAACGGTACAATCTATTTATATATTTCTTCGATTAATTATATTTCTATGGGTGCAACATTCTTTCGTAGAATATCTTTAAATCGAATCGTCAATTCGTGGCGATCTACGTAGTTCCCCAGGTGTGCTTTCACTTACGCACAACGGCGAACACGCAAAACCGACATAAGTCGTCGGCAATCCCCGAGATTAACAACCTTCCCAGATTTGCGCTGATTTTTTTGTGATTACTCATAAATGTAGCGGTAGCCACGTCGATGTGGCATAATCCGAGCGAGCATATTTTACAGCGATCAGCGCACCGTGGCGCAACGTTGTAGCCACACGGGAACGATGTTATGTAAAATCCTGGCAAAAATCTGTATCGCGTATAAAAAGCTCTTTCTACCAACGCTGGGAACCTCGAGGATACCTACTTACCTACAGCACCGAGGAATTGGGTACCGACTCGCCGACCTGGCCGATTGGTCACGACCGTTCGTTCGTGCCTTCTCGAACGATTGCTTCGTTCTTTTTTTTTTTGTTTTCTCTCGTTGTTCGCGCGAATTCGTTGCTGCAACAACACAGTACCCACGCATCGCGGCTCGACGCCTCGAAAGAAACGTGGAAATCGAAACCGCGTCGCCAATGCCATACGGTTTTTAATTCGCGGCTGTGTCGAGTTGAATCCGCGCAAAGAACGGCCGTTTCGATTTGTTTGCTTTATGAAAGCAAGCATTTAGACGGTAGATCGGTATAATGAACAGTAGTAACACCGGGGAATTACTTGTGTCTACTGAAAGCTGTCCGCTTGTTTCTTTGGAGTTGCAGCTACTTACGGACATCGAAATTATTGTCTTTGTAACGCGTCGTTTAGACAGATTTCCTTTAACCGAATAATTATTGACTATGTTATTCGTATAATAAATATATCACCGGTAAATCCTGACTTTCGGTAAAACAATGAATTTACACGTAAAACCTAATATTCACCAAATTATGCAGGTAAGAATACGAGAAAGTATAAAAACTCATTTCATTTCCGTGTTTTAACACCCAATGTTGGCAAATGTTATAACTTTCGCGTGAATTCAAAAACTCGTCAAAATTACGACCCAACTGTCAATGGTTAACATCGATGTTAATATCCATGATACGCGATCGAAGATACATCGGTCACGCCGAAATATCAAAGGTCATTCATGGCATCGTTTCTATATTACAAACAATAATGGATTATCGATCGATCGTACGATCGGGAGAGAGAAAGAAAAAAAAATCGGAATAATTCAGCAACGACCGCCGCGTCCGAGAATTTCTCTTTATCAATCGACGTCGCGGTTTTCTCCATGGTCGACGCGTAAAAGACACGAGTCGGTGGACGCGTGCAGTGCGTAGGTCGTTGGTGCGTGAGCGTGCAAGTTCAAGAACAATGGCACTTCACGATCTGTATAATGTAGGTACGATTTTGCCAGCCGACACCGCCGACGTTATTGTGGTGGTGGCGGCGGTGGTGGCGGGCAGCTCTCGTGCCACTGACCCACAAACACACTTACCTATGTTATACTATGCTGCTATATACGCTGTTTTGCCGTCGCCGCTATGCCTTAATGCCCGTACACACCGCGTTTCCGCTTCGGAGACGTTTGTGTATGTCGTCCTTGGAAGATTTACTCCCGGCCTAATCGTATTCGCGATGTTACTTCGTGAATTTTTCATCCGGCTCTCTGTCCTCTCCCCCTCTCTCCCTCTCTTTCTCTTTCTCTCTTTCTTTCTTTCTCTCTTCTGCCTCCGTGAGCTGAAAGTAACTTCTTACCGAAGGGGGTTAGTAATTGTATGGCAAGTATCCCATGGTGGGATGATCACGTTCACGGTTTACTCAGTGAATCATTCTTAAACGAAGAAATCTTTCCTCGTGCTCGTACTATGGCGATAACGCTTTACTTACGGTTTTATTTTAATTCGTCTTTATATTTATTATTAGAACTTATTGGTCGGTAAATACTGGGATACGTGTGAGACGATAAGTGAGGTTGTAATGATTACAAGCTAGAACGATGATTATGTTGGTGGGATCTAAATGGACTGGCGTTCGAATTCCTGGCATTGAAGTCTCCACAATGCCGGTAGTTGCTCTCTCTCTCTCTATCTCCCTCTCTCTTCTTTGTTTCTTTTCTCCGTAATTTCTTAATACATCAACTAATTTCTGAAAATTATTACTAATTTTATATCGTTCATATTAATGAAATTTCTATCCAAACTACCACATGTCTCTCCATAAGATAACCAACTGACAAACCACGACAATGTACCCGATCTTCGGTCCGTGTTTCAATACATATAACAACCGATTTAATGTGACGGCACGGAAGTAGTACGAAAAAGTCGCGTTGCGAGTAAAAATCCCCGCGTATCCGCGTAACTACGTCCGTGGTGTTGCGCGCGTGTATAAACCACGTCTACGGTCCCGCGTTTTACTCTCCATCTCGATTGGCCCACTTGGTAAACAGGACAAAACTGGAAGAGCGAGGCTGGTCCTGTAGAACTAGAAGGGTGCGGAACGGGGCGAACCGATCCGCTCGACTTTTTGCCATGGCCACGAATCCGAGACGAGAATGACGATGGTAGGAGGCAGGAAGCAACGAGACGGAAGAGGAAACCCATGCTAAAATCGTGAGCGGTTCGTTATCGCTGCCACGACTCTGAACGGCGCGACCCACTCTTGGTTTCTGACGGCAAACAAACTGGAAACAATCCCCCTCCCCCCCTCCGCCACCCCTCCTCTCCCTTCACTCCCTTCTTCCCCTCCTTCTCCTTGCACTCTCTTCTTCTTCTTACTTCTCATTTCCCCGGCCGATGCCGGTTGTACGTCTCTCCTTGCTCCAATTGGCTTACCTGTTGGGAACAAAAACTCTTTGGTTGTCTTGATAGCTTAAAGGCCGGATATATAGTTGCGTGTGACGCAAAGCCGACAAGAGAGAAAAGACGCCGGGATCAGTTTTATCTGAAACCACGTGAAATTCGCGTGAACGTGAACATCAGCCCGATGTGTTTCGTTGTTGTTCGGTTATACCATTGTACTTGTTTTTTAATTACAATGGTATAGTTCTATTTTTAGTGTGTAACTTTTGTTGGGTTATTTCTCGGTTATTTGGATATAAGATATAAGATTTATATATTGTATATATATATGTATTATACTCGATAATAAAAAACCGTTGACGGATCCGTTCTTCTATGGTGGTATCTGGAACATTTTTTCGTGTCCACGGTAAGTTGGTAAAAAGTTTTTACGAGAAGCAGCAAACGCTAAGTCGGGACTGATTTTTACGACCAAATAGCGGCGCATACCAGAATCAAACGAGTCGTCCACTTTTTTTTTTCTTCGTTTTTTTTTTCCCGTTGAATTCAACTGGGTCACACCTCCCCTGCCCAGGGCTAGGGCGATAGACAATGAACCTTTGCCTAGTTACACTTTCGAAAATTGGGATGGGACTACTCCACTTCGAATGGCCGGTCCGCCGTCGCCTAAATTTCTCCCTCCATCTCGACGGTTCTGTATACCCAAATTCGGAACCTCGTTTGGTATACCGTGGCCCGCACGCTCCTCGGAATGTCCTCATTTTTTTGGGGCCTCGGGGCCTCGAGGGCCGCGTGACTTCCTCAACGTAGCAGTCGGGAACCGCGAGGCAGCCCCACGTGAGCTTGAAATCGGCCTTTTCGAATTCCACGTGCGTATAGGCCGAGTGACTATGCCGATCTGTTTTTCCCCCTCCCCCCTCCCACGTTGATGCATTATCAATAATATTTCTCCACGACGTATCGTATTTATACTTACCTACTTTTTTCCTCGCAACATAACTAAGTAACTAACGACGGAAAAAGAACGGAACGTGACGTTATCCATGAATAAATTATAAATATAAACATAACTATTCTATTAGTAGACAAATTGATTTACACAATAGCTTGGTACTACACCGTGTACGTACTTATGTACAATATGTATATACATATAGAAATATATATGTATACATAGACAATGTATGTACTTGTTAAATAAAGAAAATAAAACTACTAATTAGCTTTCAAACCGTCGAGCAACCGGCATCGAAGCATTGTATTCATCAAAGAACACGATCAGTTCCAGTCGTTTCGGAGTGATAAACAATTACGAAACGAATTGTTAAAAAAGGCAACAACACGCCTCGCGCATATTTATGTAACCACCGTACTGCCGACGGCACGGTACCCACAAGCGTGTAACGGCAACGCGAGTAAATTTCCTCGTAAGTTCGTGTAACATCCGTGTCGGCGAATATGTGTGCGCCCGCGCCACCCAGGGTACCCATCTACCTGTTCTTCCACCAGGTACACCTGCGAGTAGGCACGTATCCGGACGATATGTGTCTTCTACGTGTGCGTCACACTTAACGCTTATTTCTAGTCGCCAACGAATGCGGTAGGATCGTCGATGCTCGAGTACCACGAAGAGGTTTCACTCGGTACTCGGTTCGACTCTGATCGCCATGTATGTATTGTGCGATGGTATACGCTACACGGACATACGTGAATCGGTGTGCACTTACGTGGTACGCTCTACCAACATATACGGGTTACCAGTCGCTTAATCGGAGAACGGCAAGCCAAGTCCTTGACAAGGCCGATCGAGACACCATCCGGCCACCTTTTTTCCAATTAGCAGACTTCTGGTAATCGTCTACTGGCTTCCTATGAGTTATATGTGTGTGTGTGTGTGACACCGCCCAGGAAATGGATCTGTTGGATATCGCGTCTCGTCAGACCTTTAGCTCGTCTACTTGACGATGGTATATTTTACGATAGCCCGTAGGTAATTCGTGGGACAGTTAGATATTTAGATTGGATGATTAGAGTTTGGAGATGAATTATAATCTGAATGAATGTGGTGGTTAGGGTGTAACTTCCGGTGATCGGAAATTTTGAAACTTTGGAATTTCTAAAAGTGGGAAATTTCTGCATTACTTAATCTACAAGCGGTTGAAATGTATGGTTGTTAATTATAAGAACGATAAAATAATTGTATTGTATAACAAGCGTTACGCAATGTTCATTTTCCCTGCAAAATGATTATTGTTGCGAGCAATAAAGTTTTCCAAGAGCTTGGGACGACGAAGGTAGCGGAGTTCCGATTTGTGAAATTTACGACATCGGACCGCAGGGTTCCTTCACCTAGGAGGCACTCGTCAAAATCGAATTGGCTAAGTGCACAGCTTCCTGGGTGTCGTAAAATTCAATGAAAGGATGCTCGGTGGCCACATCAAGGCCCACAGACCGTTTTCGGTCGATTTACTACGGTAAAGTTTTACAACGCTGTCGTGGCATTTGCAGCCCCCGCGAGATACAATCTTGATTTTGCATATTTTTAATACTACGATCGAAAGGAGGTTGGATCGCTTATTACGAAAATTAAAACATTATTCCAAGTCTATTTGACTGTCAGTGAATCGTTTAAACAAAGGGACGCCAAGAAAATGATTACTTGATTTCATTGGCAGTCTTGTTTAAAGGAACAAATATATATTTTAAACTTAATAATTATACAAATATTAATATGTAATGAAAGTACACGATTTATGAAACACAATAACGTCAAAATCTGATAGACATAATTGTTATACGTATAGATATCGAAGAATAGTATCGTGTTTCCCGCGAACATTTGTTGCTTTCGTAACTTATTTATTTATAGCAATGTCAATGGTTTCATAAAATAGCGCTGGCTATATCTAGCAAACCGTAAAATTGAAATCTAACGAACATTTTTTTCCTGATTTTTACGATATTCATTGGAAATGGCACATTATCCCCTGGTCAAGGTCTCCGGATTCATATTGCCAAGTGCAGGCAACAGAAGTGTAATTGTAAAGGCAAATGGTGTCCGGTGGCCACATCGAGGGCCACAAACCGTTCTCTTGGCAAAGCCACCGTAAATTTTCAACCGCGTAAACGATTTCAACTTCCTAGTTCCCGAAAATTGAAATCTTCACGTTCTACCCGCCGAAAGAGATATTGCAGGAATGAAGCGTCATCGAGACCTGTCGAATTATTTACAGCCCCCTTTTCAGAGCAAGTATGACGACTAGTTTATACCTGAAGGAAACCGCGAGAAGAGTATACTTTTGGTCATTTGAAAGCTCGACTGCGCAAGTCTTATATTTACATAATATTTTACTGAAAAATCTTGTCTACATAGACATCTACACTCTCGACAATCATTTTTGTTTGCAGTACACAACGCGGATATTAAATTTCATATTTTCTTACACAAATATTTTCCCAATATTCTAACAAGTGTTTCTTTACATAAATTACTTAGTTCTCTAAATTTTACGTATTTGTATAGACGTAGTGTGAGTAAATATAACCAACTCTTTCACGTTTGCTACTCGGTATACGTATACACCCTTTATTTGATTCCACGGTAATTAATATATCTCCCAGAACGTAGACAAACAATTGACGGTGCTATCGTCATCCCGAGGAACCTGTCGAGTGATTTACGAACCCTTCTTTCGGTTTCGAATGCCGCAAGCGGATACCTGTGTTCGCCTTCCCGAAATTGTTTTGCGCCACAGAAAATGCATCGATCCAACCGACAATAGAACGTCGATCGTGTCTATTTCCCTAGTGTATCGCAAAACAAAGTAGTAGAATTATTTCGTAAGAACCGTGTCGATCCGGATAGAAGTAATGCACATTGAATGTTGCATTAAAAATAGAATAAGTAACAAAATGTTCTGCCCAGCGACGTGCAACCGTTCCACATTTCGTGGACGTGTTGCTGCTGGTTTCAGAGGCGGGAGAGGCGTCTTTTGGCCTGCAAGAAAGGGTCGACCTTTTCGCGAACGGCGTGCCGAATCTTGCGTGGCAAAATATTTTCGGTGGCAAAGCATGGAAACTCCGCAGGGCGGCGGACCGTAAGAAATCGTGCCTCGCAATATTTAGACTTATACTACTTGCCGGGTACATGCAACGTGTCGGCTGGAGACGCCCGATTATTCACGGCCCTTTCTTGCGACTTTTCGGGATGTACCCGGAAGAAGATTCCCTTCGGGTTCGTTGCACCGACAATAAGGAAGTCTCGGTGCGTTTCGCAGGTAGGTTTTTTTTTTTTCTCTCTTTGTGTCCACGCGGAAAACTTCCGGGTGGTCCGGTATCTGGAGCTGTGAGAATTTCTGCAATCTAATAATACAAACATTTGAACTCATTGATAACGTAAGTGACGATGGAATTAATTAGATCACACTTTTTAGTTGTGTTCAAGGTTAGCTGGTAACTTTGTGATTTATTTAAAACAGGTAGGTTATCTATAGATTTAGAATTTAGAATTGGAAAGACAAATGTGTAATAACGAGACGGTAGAATTGATAAAATGAGAATTGTTAGAATTGTAAAAGAGCAGAGTAGAAATGAAACAAGCGTAACAAGCGTTACTTGCAAATCAAGGAAACGTGTTGGATGGGTAAACCATTCGATCAGTTTGACCTCAACAAGTTTTATTGCCTCCACCTTGAAGCGACTGCGAATTGTCATTCAATCGCTTGGGCGGTAATCCAAGTCGCCTCGATTTGTTTAATTGTTTCCTTATTGAGGGCCTCGTTATACATGGCACGAGTAATGCAAACTGGACCACGATATCCTTCGAATAATTTTATATTTCACTTCTGCCCGTGTACTTAGATCTGATTTATTTCATTGCGCCCGTTATTTTGCTACAGAATGAAAAATATTATTAGAAAAATACATTGTAATACTTTAAGTATCACATACGCGTATAATCCTGCAATTAAATTCCGAACGTTCGCATTAATTGTTAATAAGTACACGTTTCTTTCTAATTTCGACACACTTTTCACCGAACGGCTGATTCATACGTACACGTAATAACTGTAAAGTATAATATAATATTTATCACAGATAGTAATAAACTTCTTTACAATGTGTCTCTAATATAATAATCTGATTATACGAAAATATGAACACAGCGGACGTCTGAAATTCGTCTGGCAGAACTTACGTATGTTTTTTCACGCCTAATATTTTCTATTGAAAAGAATGAGGAATGACACTTGTAAAGTACCTCGCAGGCACGAGCACGAAAAATTATGCTGCCGGCATAGATTCGCTTTATTATCCCGTAACATGTGCGAGACCCATATACACAAATGGTCTAAATGTCTTTCCGAAGGACTCCGAAACGAGGAGCGTAAATATTTGGAGGCGATCGTCACGCGTGCCGTGTCCCGGACGCGTGACCATTGTAAACTTTGAAAGATTCGCAATAAATATCGGCAACGTCTGTGTCACACGTGTTCGCACGCGTTACCTGGCACGTTTCGTGTAACATTACGGAAACAACGTCCGCGTGTCGGGTTTCGGCACTTTGTAAGTACCTAGTCTCTTCCGACAATACACGCAATTCATCTTCTCATCAGCGCGGACAAACTTACGTTTCGCAAACATTTTACTAATACCCAAATTTTGAACATACGTCAACATAATAAATTTAATTTTTAAATAAACGATATTCTACACGAAGTCTCGTAGAAATATGATAATTTACATTTACGTATCAATACTGTTAGATTTATTATTTTTAATCTAATTCATTCCTATATTTTAAATAATTCACACCAACTACACGTTCAACTACATCTACACACGGAAGAGACGCATGCGAGCGCAATGATTCCAAATATTACCATAATTACAATAATCCAATAACCCAATAACCTACATCGAACACGAAAGAAATAAAAGTGATGTGCACAAGTATACGGTTTCATTATGTCCTACATTCAGCTTTATACAAATTTTATACATCCTTATTGTCGCGCCCTTGTATGTATCTACATATATACATATATATATACGGTGTCAAAATAATAACGTAGGCGTGTTCGGGGGGACCTTCTCGGGGATGGCTAAATATTTTGACAGCGCCACATCGGGATAGCCCGGGAGGGTGAAAATTTATGGTATCCCTTTTTGCATGACTTGGGCCCACGTTTGCCTGAGGTCCTACGGAGGACACTACGCTTCCTTGGGACCGTTAGGATTTACCGATTGCAGGCTTTTATTGCCGCCAATAAACGCGGTCCGCGCTGCCGTTTTCCTGACTTTTACGAGGAATCTCGAGTGATCCTCATTTCTGCCCCCTTTTCAGCGACTATCCTTGCGCCGATTATGGAGCTCAGCCTTGAGGGGAATCTTCATCCTTGGTAAGTATGGTCCTACTTATTATAACTTGTATCCTTTTGACACTCCGCTTGGGCGATCCAATTACACTGCAGCGGAATAATTCGGCGTTGTATATCTGTCTTTACTCGTTCTCGAATGAAAAGACTGACGTAATATCATTTTTATTTAGTAATATATATATAGATAAATTGCGGAAAAGTATACATTTTCGAAAGCCCTTACGAATTCATCTCGTAAGAAGTAAAATTTTTAAACTTATCTGCTTTTTCTAGTTTTTCAGAGACTTTTTCTTGTTATTACTTTAATCAACTTTATTATCACTCTTGATACATAGTGTACATATAAATACACATTCAGCGTGGCTTTCAAATCAAAAAGTACCACTATTCCCTGAAATAATTGTTTTCGCTCGTCTCCGGTGTGCGCGGAGTACTTTAATTTCGTCTCACGCTTGCCATATTTTCGAATAAACTTGAAAGCAATTAGGTCGATCTGGTTAACGATCCTCGTGGAGGAGGAACGCGGCCGAGTGGTACCACTAGTCGCAGCAACGAAAGTGTAACCGACTCGTTGTGCAGAAGTGGGGCCCCGTTCGTTCGAATCGGCGGATAGAGGGGCCCAACGACGATCGCTCGTCGTTACGTTGCGTCAAGGGAAAAAGGGGCCTCTCGACACTCTTGTCGGAGGGGGCCGCGGCAAGCATCGACGCCTAATTAATCGAAAGTTATACAATTATTATGACGCAAATCTGTGGCGAGTGCGACGGTTATGCCGCGGTTCACTCATATCGCAATCGCAGAGGGGTAATTAGAATTTAATTCACAAGCGTTCTTTTTAGAATAAATTAGACTCACTGTTTTCGCTTCGCGTCTGTTTATACGTACGCGTAACAGCGTTCCCTGACGGTAAAATTGGAAGAAATTTAAATTTCTTTACTTTTCCTTAACATTATATTTGATAATAATCAGAATGAAGGTGACTCAGGTATGATAATTTTTAACTCGAAGTTTCTTGATGTAACCATTTAAGTCTTGCAGAGAGTAAAGTTGTCCTATCGCCAAGTGGTAAGAATGGGACAAGTTATGTCAAGAAATAGCACGGTTCCACGGTTTTACAGGATTAGATCTTAACTCGGGACCGAGGAAAAAAAAATCTTGACGTACCTAGAATTCTTTCGTCAAGGACCGTGTCGATGGGTCGCCTTACTGTATTTGCAAACTAGCGGTAACCCTTTTTTTTTTTTTTATTAAAGAACCCTGGAAGTCCCGTTTTTCTTCTCTCCGGAACGGACACAACTGTCACGAATTGTAGGGTAACTGTAAAGGGATTTACCCGTTAAAGGGTTGCTGACTTTTTTTCGCGTCAACCAGGACATGCTTACCTAACGTAAACTTTACTGCACCACGGAACCACGTTTTGTCAGCGCGTAAATTTATTGACGAGCAATTTGCTCTTCCTTGGATATACGACGGGATAGTTGCAAACAATTTAAGATCGATAAAACGTGTAGAAGAAATATAAATATTCATTTATTTATTAACATATCCGACCGCGTTCGTATCTTTCATCTAGATTTACCATTAAAGTGTATATAACAATAAATGAGCCTAAGTGGTTTCGTGGATCAATTAATACACGCATTTTTTAAAAATTCATCCGCGAAAGTACTTTTATTTCTAACGACTTAGAAAGTTTATCGCCCCATATTTACTAGGATATCGAATGCTAAAACGTTCCATCATTCGTAAAATATCTGGCTGCGGGCTCGAACAGCGATAAGCGTGTTATTAAGTTAATCTATCGCGTATTAGTTGAATGTAATGCCGCATTTCGGTTAATACGAGCGCGCGTGCAGAAACGCATTGAGCATCTGCGATAAGTGACCATGACGAGGTATGTGCTGAAAGCGTACGAACATCCCTTTACGCGAACTTCTTGGCTCCTTAGAAAAGTCTGCGATGCACGACCTTAACACTAGTAGTAACAACAGCTTTTGGTTTATTTAGATACGAATATAGACACATATACATATATCGCACGATTATTATTACTTGTAAGAATGTTTGTTAGATTTTGTCATTATATTTTTCCCCACTTCTGATTACGATTAAATTAAGCTGTAAAATATAATTGTTTAATGAACCTGGGAGTTAATTAAATTAATTTCAATAATAAAACAAACGTGGTATGGTGATAATGAAACATTGTTACATTTTGGCTTTGCAGAACATGCGAATTTACATGCGTACGTATGTATTTACACGTTTCCACTGGCCATTCGCCTGTACACGCATGTGTACGTGTACATAGACGTGCGTGGTGAATGTAAAAATTGCGAAATTCCCGCGTCTGCCAATTAAACTCAAAACTCGGGCACAGACGCGCCGGAACAAACGCGAATTCCTTCGTTGGCCAATTCGCGTGTACGAAGGTGAACACATACCCCGTTATTATCTTTGTTCGTTTGAGAATTTTACATCGTCATGACTTTATCGATCTTTCCGTTAGCCAGTGTCGAAATCGAAGTCCATCGGGCGATTAGCGTCACGGCGACGAAACATCCGTCGAAAGCGTCGATCCGCTCCAGTCGGCGTCTTGGGCTAATTAGTTTTCGATACGTTTACCGCAATTACTGTGGTTCATCTTGTAATAATATCGTTCATCGAATTATTTAACAAATAAACAGAAGCATAAGGCCAACGACGACAAGAATCATATTGTTGCGAGGCTGAAATGGAGAACAATCGAAGTAGAGGAAAAATTAGTACGATAATTAACATAAATAGTAATCTACATCGATATTATACAATTTTGGCACAATAATAAATCATGAGCAACAATCATAATTATAAATCTTCCCAATATTCTCCAGGAAAATGTGAAAAGCTGCAATTTCAAAAACTATTCTATTTAAACAACATTGTTATACCTCTACATATATCCAAACTTTCTTTTTTCAGTTCAACAAAATTTCCTACAACTTTCCACCATCTTAAATAACGGATTATCATTTCATTAATTCCGCAAAAGATTCTCCAACGGTCTCGCAGCGTGATCCGTCGCCCTTCGTAATCGTTATCATTCGCGAAACCGGGCTTACGTATGGTTCGGTAGCCGTATCGATCGAATCGGCGTCGCGATGCGATCCAAAGTGGAGGGAATCGGACGGTAGCCCAGGACGACGGTGATTTAACATCGGTGGTGGAGGATCTACAACGGTAAGGTGGTGGAAGAAGAGCAGCGGCAACAGGAGGTGGTCTAAGGGGAAGGAGGTAGGTGTGTAGGTCGAGTGGGGGGTCCAACGTCCCCCCCGGATCGGTCCGCAAGGAGGCCTCTCGAAGTAGGGGCCCCTGTCGGTCGGTACCGCGTAAGGCCCCTCGCAGTAAGGGCCCACAGGCCATCCAGTTCGTTTCTTCCTCGCCTACTTTTAGGAATTAGTCGCATCTCATCCGGCGCCAGGCGAGTCGAGGCCTCTCTCCTGCTTGTGCCAGATTCAAAGGGCCCTCCCTCCTCTCTCTACGTTATCGGCTGAAACGTCATCGTACCGTCGATCCGACGATCCACGAGGCAGGAGAACAGAATTATTTATTATTTAGTCGAAATTATTGCTGGGAGAATCGACGAACCGTGAACATATACGGAATTTTTCTCGTGACAGTGCCGTGATCATTTATTTTTCCTATTCGGCGGACCGATTGTCAAACGATTGACACGAGATATCATTCAAAATACGGAAGTCAGTGATCGTGCACGGAAGGAACACCCGCTCGATAATCTTTTTTTTTTTTTGGAGCGACACCGTAATTAACAAGATATTACCAAAAAAAAAATAATTAAATAAAAAGGAAGACCGTGATAAGAGGAAGGGTCAGTAGCCGATGAGGAACATCAACGGACTGATGAACAGTCGACAGTATTCGAGGAGGCAAGGGAGGAGAACCTGGACAAGGTCAAGGACCCTGTCCCGAGGGAATTCCTCTTCCTGATCTACGGTGGATCTTCTTACGGATCTTTGCACGATCTTCGTCTTCCGAGGAAAGACGGGAAGGAAGAGGTGGAAGCTTGAGAAGAATACAAGAAAGAGAAGAAAAGGAAGACCGCAGTGAAAGTTTCGTGGTCCTCCTTGCTTCCGGTTTTCTCGTGGAATTGCACGAGGCCGTTGATTGTCCTCGATACGATTCGATTGATCGATCAGTGTGTGGACCGACAGACGGACGGACTATTTCGGTGATCTTGTGTCCCCTTATTATTTTTTGTTGCTCTTTGTAACTCGACGAAAGGAACGCGTTTTCTTTCGTTAATAATTTTGTTGTTCGCCTCCTCGCTCTTTCGTCGGTGCTGCGCCGTGAGAGGTGAAGTCTGTAAAACAAAAAAAAAAGTGATCTTAATATTCGTTCTCGAAGGAAGCGAGTCCACGGGTAAACAGTGCATCGTTCTGTGGATAGATTTATAAGAGGAGGTCCCGAGGACATCAACAATTCCACTCTGGATACCACGCTGCTCATATGTAAGTTAATTATCTGACAGCATGACGTTTTCTCCCATAGTCTTTCTGCACATCGTATTTAAAAATGTTCTTTATCCGTTATGGATAATAATTTGTAAAAAATCACAATGTAAGAACTCCTAATGTTAAATAACGAGTTACCATGTTATATCGTGCTCGAAAATATTTTGTATTCTTTGTATAAAGTTTTTTTTTTGTATAACTGGAATATAGAAACATTGAATGTTGAATAATGAGGTACCGTTCTATAGTAATGGACTGAATAACGTTCGATTTGATTATATAATTACTTAACGAAATTATTACTAAGTGGCACACCCGTGTATGCCAACAATATGGTGGTTGAATTTTACACACTCGTGCCGTTCGTATTGTTTAAACAGCACGGCGAAGAGTCGGATGCCAAAGTTTGGAATCGTAAAACGTTTTCAGAACGTCGCCGCATTTTTATCAATTGAATCCTGCACGGAATTTCTTATACTACATACGTCACTTGAAATTACCACGCTTTCTAACGATAGAACTCGTGTCTTGTATTCATGATCGAAGTTGTGAATTCCGGTCGACTTTTTTTTTTCCTTCTTTTATACAGGAATTTAATTAGCTTCGACTAGTTAACACGTATCCTCTAATCATCGATTAAGTCGTAACACCACGACGTATCCCTGGCCTTTCGCAATATCGTGGATGAAATATCGTAAGGAAGGTCAGGTCTACTTGTTTGAATGAACCAGAAAGTCTTCCGTAATAGAAAGAAATTCTTTAGAGTGTGCTACGCAGTGCGACCCAGTAAGAAGTCGAAGACTCTAGAAATCATCACGCCACAGTATCAAAAGGATTACGTGATAAAAAGTTAATATTGAACAATTAATAAAGTATTCTACAAATGTACTCTAAACGATTACATTAAGTTGTAGACTATCATGTTGTACATATCACATTGATGGTTCAGTTTAAACAAACTAATAAAATATAATAAGAAGAATATAGATGCTGATTAATATTATATAATAAAACTTAAAAATAATTATCACTAATAATATATCGACTAAAATATTTGATTCAATTTACACGTACACGTGGGTGAAGAATTTCGATTCGAATAGAATTCGTAGAAAAATCTATACGCAGATGCAATTGATAAGAGAGAATCATTGATAATAACGTTATCCTTTCTTTCGGTTCGGAGAGGCCGCTCGCAACGTGTCAGTGGGACCTGGCACTAAAACCTAACAGTTAGTAACGGGTACTGGTAACCGTGTCATAAAGGAGGATCCTCTGCGGTACGAAAGCATTTCGGTATTTCGGGATCGTGCGTAGCCGTTGCATCGAACGACCAAATTGCAATACCGCCATGGGGTCTAATTGTATGGGGTACAACAGCCGCAGTGGTGTTATGGGACGCGTAAAAATTCCATCGACGACAATCTTGTCCACTACCTGGACAAAGTGTTTTCACGTGGTATAAAAGAAAAAAAAAACGATTGGGAAAGGCAAAAGCGTTTATTCGTTTTATGGTAATACGCGTCCGCATGAAATTGTACCATTGGACCACCACCGTACACGTTCACGTGGTTGAGAAATTCACAGAAAGTTTACGCGAAGGGTGTCAAAAGAGTTTTACTCCCCGTTGAATAATAACAAGTGCAAACGGTTTCTGGAAGAAATTTATTTTACCGGTATCACTGTTCGCGATCAGCTTACGTGTCGCAATAGACGCTAGATGTTTCGAGGTTCTTGCCGTTTCAAGAACACAAATCATGCGAATGTCCGGGGGGAACGTTCTGGGCCATTTCGGATCGCGTATATTTTAGTCCCATTTTCAGGTCGAATATATAAATTTACATCACGCAGAGCTCGAGAGTAGTAATTGCGACCGAGTCTACAGATATCATCTAAAAACTGGTAACCGTCTGTACTATTCTAACTCCGTATCGTTCTTTTCTCGATCGGAAGAATTTCACAAGAAACAAAAAAGAAAAAAAAAAGAAGAAGAACAACGTTCAGTTCCCTTACAAAAAATTCCTTCTTCGATGGCCTTGGTCTTGACCATGGGCTATGAATTACCGTATAGTAAAAAAAAAGAAGAAAGAAAAAAAAGACTGCCTGTTAGCTTGGTACCGAATGTGATTTTCTTGATATCAAACTATCCATATAGAATACAGAAAGTAGCAGAGTCGTCGACCTAGCGTGTACCTATACGTCTTCTTGGTGGTTCTTTGACATTTAGAAGCCGACTCGGCCATTAGGTATTCGGGAACCGACAACGACGAGGACATAGTCTGCGAAGACTATGGAGACGACGAGGACGGAGGCTGCTGACTTTGCGGTGAAATTTCTCCGGAGCGACTTCCTCGGCACACGCGCGAGTGGGGGATCGACGTGTTGGCGCGAGGTTGTAGACATCTTGCAAGGCGGTTCGTTGCTCCTCGATGCCAATTCACCATTGGCTCGAGAGCCAGTGTCAGTGTCAGGACGCCGATTTCTCGTGGTACGCTCGTTTATCGAAAAAAAAAGAGAAAAAAAAACGCTCGAGCGTAGCGCGATTTTAGGGCGAGCATCTTTTCCAATGGAACTTCTTGGCTTGGATGTTAACTAACATTGCACAAATCATGAAACTATCCGGATATAAAACTAATTTCCTTTTCACATTCCCTCGATTCGGATTCAAACCAGTTCTTTTTAATGCCTCGTGTCTCGCATAGAAATTAGTCGTTCAAACCTCTCAAACGTATCAATCGATTAATGCAAATTCATACCGGTTGCTATTTCTATAAAAAAAGAGATATGAAAATACCCTGAGACAAAGGGACAGAGAGAAAGGAGAAACGTAGAAAAGAGTAAGAGCTCCGGAGTGTCTCTTTTTTCCAGTTAACAACGAATACCAGTAATATTCACAGTCGACCAACAAAGATAAAGAGAAACAGAGAGAGACAAACAGACAGACAGACAGACAGACATACAGACAGACACGAGAAGCGTCCGTCTTAACAGTGAAAAAAGACGAACGATAGAAAGAGAGAGAATTAAACAGCACAGAAAGGGAATGCGGGAGAGACGAGGAAAAAGAGAGGAAAGACGAGAGAGAAAGACGAGCCGTGTAAGAGAAGGACGAGAGAATAACACTGTGGTGGGGTATTCCCAGTGGTATCGCGATGGCTGGAGAGTAGGTCAGTGTACCACATTAACCGGTATTCCAACGGAGTAAGAGGGGGGAGGGGGGAGGAGGGGGGAGGAGGCTTCCGACTCGTCAGTTCCGCAAGCGTCTATAGATACTACTGCGGGCCCCGTCCACGGTCGTCCATGCTTGCCACGGTCCTGATCGAGGAACACAACCGCTTTGTTCAGTCGGATGCTCTCGAGTACCGGTACTCGCTGGACTTGTTCGAGCTCCCAGACTCCCATTAGAGAGAGTCTCTCTGGCAAAGATATACGCGGGCATTTTTAGCTCTGCGAGAATCGGTTATTCGTGTCAGGAATCGTTGTACCCGTTTCCGGGCACGAAGTACTTTTTTTTTATTTTTTCTTTCTTTTTTTACTTGTTTAGGGTAGGGTGTGGTGGGGGTGGGTCGTTTTTGGCGAAAGTCTAGCGGAGGTGTCCCTGCCGCAGAAATTTTTTTTTTTGGATTCCTCGCGACATTCTATCTTGCCCGCGGGCTTTTTGCGAATCGTGAGCCTTCCACCTCCTCCTTCTCTACCTCACCCTCGTCTTCTTTAACCTTTACCTTAATAGTCGGCGCACTTTCTCCGTTGGCAGTGCGGTACCAGGTTCCCGCGCGTACGTACGCACCTAGAAGCTGCTACGACGCACTCGATGTCGACATCGCGGCGAATACCGGAGCACCGGGTCCGCCGACCGGGACGGTTTTCTTTAGGGATAGGACCTTGCGGGGTACGCTGGTAATTCGTGGTTACACGGTAGATGTTTTTTTAAGGTTTCCTCCGAAGGGATGGCTTCGTTTCACTCGCGAGACCACCGCCTGACGCAATATTACTCGTTGATGTCGACGAAGATTGTTTAATCGTTTTTTTTACGAAATTAATATATCGTTAGTCAATCTTTGGTAATTTGGAAAAATTGTCTAATTTTTTGCAACCAATTATAGTTGTCATTATAGATACGTTAATTTTCGTTAGAATCGTTTGAAATTGTCTCGGGAGTAACGCATTATCGTGGAATTCCATTTAACGGAATATTAACGAGTCGTTACGAGGGTCATAAATTAAACGTGAAATATTTACAGGAAGAATGTCGGGAGTACGTTTTAAGCGTTCCGCTTGCGCCTGCATCGAACTCACCGGTGAGCCGCACATTTCTCAGCATATTTTCGCGTATCGCGGCGTTAGTAGAACAGTTTTCAACCACGGACGAAAGTAATCGATTATTCGAACATGTATTCCCGGTGTATGGGCGTTCTCTTGGTATTTCTCTGTCGCCCACATAATGACTGTAATCTCACCGATGAGTACTAATGAAGCCGCTAAATATACCGTGTTTCGAATATACCGCTATAATAGATAAAAGATAGTACCCTCATTTAACGTATCAGCGTTGGAAACATATTAATGCGAAAGTCGACGACGAGACGGATCGGCGGCGTAGCTGTTACTGTCCTGCATTCCTTGCCAAATGGAATTCGAGTAGTCGACGTAAGTTGACTTCCGCCGACAAGAAAAGCGTTTCTTGCCGGCGTTTCCTAGGAAATTCTTCGAACTTTATTACCAACTATCTGTACCATATTTCCTATGTTTCCTACATGCGAACCAACGATATTCCACTTATTAGAGTGATATTATACAATGATAAAATACATAACATCTTTCGATACGATCAGGGTAAAGATAATGTTTGTCTGAATCCATGAATGAGAAAAATGGAGGGCAATCTCTTAGATTCGTGTCACAAAAACACATACATATACGCGAATCCGTCATTCGGACCGGACGCGGAAGCGTCAGAAGTGAATTTCACGTTTACTTCTTTCTGGTTTTACGTGTTACATGGGTATCTCGTCGGAGGTGCCGGCTTCCACCGGTGCCCGTACACCGCGACACACACACACACACGAGTGTGACTCGTTTCGCATATATGTAGGTCACCGCGGGGAACCGCGATTCGCACGCGCCATTTTTCGCAACGAAAAGGAAAGCCATGGCTCACGCGCCTAGCAAAATCTGACTGGTTTTGCGTAGGCCTCTCCTCTCCGTCGAGCGCAACTTGTAACGGTTCTTCGACCTACTTCACTTCCCCACTATACAGACGCCGATATAGTTTAGCCGCGTATATAGTAGCGCGAACAAGTGCGCCCGCCGTCAAGTGACGGCACACGTTCCTCTCGTTAAACTTGCGGGAAATTGGAATGCTAAATGCTCTATAAATATCTTATCAGGGTTTCCAATCGCACGTACCCCATCGTCGAAATGACGTATCGAAGGAAATGACAATGTTATCGTCTATGTAACTTGCCATGACTTTTATCCAAAAATATTTGGTATCCCAATGACAAGTACTTTTGCTTATCTGTAGAATCGAAATCAAAATGTATCCCGAGTGAGAAAAGTTTTCTAGTTATTCCGCATCGATAACGGAAGTGGGTCGGCAAGGAAACTGCGGCTCGCACGCGCCATTTTTCACAACGAAAAGGAAAGCCATCTGGGCAAAATCTAGCCGATTTGCGTAGGCTTCGATCGTGCAGCGGGTTGTAACGGTTCTCCGTCCTACTTCGGATCCTCCTCCTCCCCCTCCTCCCCCTTTTCATACGATACATGAGCGCGAACGCGCTATAGTTTCGGCGTATAGTCTCTCGAGTATGGAAAAATTAGTATGAATTTGTATAAGATAAAAAAAACACACACAATCTAATTAAGTCACAAAGTACATAGAAATCGACAAACTAAATTTATACATCATCCGAGTGTCATATCTTCTAACAGAAAAATCGCATATTTTCCAAACGGGTAGGGTTACCGATCCAGGTGGCAGTTTAATGAGAGCTTGAAAAAAAACCCCAAAAAAAAAAAAGACACACTGGATACATCCGCGGACCGCGTAAAGGTGAGCACGTCATAAACCTCGATGGCTCCGCATAAATCGATACGGCCGAATTGGTCGCACCGCGCGGATACCCGGTGATCCCATTGATAAGTGGCTCACCGAGACATTGTCGTAGGCCCGAAAAAAAGTGGGACCGACGCCGGAGCTGGTTCCCCGTCGTCGATCAAACCCGACCGTGAATGCCGCGCGAGTCTACGCCATTGGATAACGGTACACGGTGAACACGTCACGACTCGGCGGGACGGACCCCCTGTCCTCTCGGTCGGGCCCAGAGGTGGGGACCTCCAACGCGTCTACTCTCCGCTGCCAATCGACAAGGACGGAATGTAACCGACGACAAGGACGGACCACGCCGTGTTCCGTGCAACTTCGGTGGGGGGTGAAAAAGGGCGACGGAAAGGGGTGGGGGAGGGGAAGGGGGAGGTAGGGCCCTCGTGGCGGGACCATACGCATGAGCCGACCATTTGCATGATTCCCATGACGTGTTTCTACGGCCACGCGGATGTGTCAATCGGAACGGAGAGAGAGAAAGAGAGAGAAAGAGAGAGAAAGAGAGAGAAAGAGAGACCCGATTCGCGTTTTTCGTGGCAGGATGTGGGAACCGCGGGTTCTCGTGATATGATATAAACGAATGTTCTTTTATCCGTCCGGTTAGGATAGGGATTCGATCGTAGGTTGACACGTTATACTGCTCGTCGTTAGTAAAAAAAAAAAATTATAGTTTGTAAGTACGTTCGAAGCAGAGGATGTATGTGTGTATGTATACTGTAGTTTCGGTACTTTCGATTCGACGCCGTCAAACATGTAATACATTTGCGGTGAGAAATTCACACATATTCTAGGATCTTCTTCCGCTTGTTAAGAAGAGAGTGTACGATTGTCTTCTTGATTGCTAGATCCGTAGGAATCGCACTACGCGGTATCGTTGTTCGGTCGTTCACAATATTTAGTATGTGTTGGTATGGTTCCTTTTTATTGTTTTTAGAAACGTTACATCTTGAATCCGTTCTTACACGTCGACAGCGAATAGGTCGGGTTGCTTGTGGTGTTCGTACCACGAAAATATATATTTTTAAACACGGCAATTTGGTTGGTCGAGTGTACCCAGCCGTGGCTGGCTAGCGTGCTACTAACCTAGTTAGCGGGAGCAAGTCTTTCTTCTCGAGAGAAGTGGTATCTGCCTCCCTAACCCAACGATATGTGGGAATGTACGCACGCGCGCGCCTCTTTGTATGTATATGTATACGTATAGGTGTATATATAGATATATACTAGATACCACATATATTTATTTATGTAGGAATATATTTGCATAGATAAACGTATGCACAAAGATTGTACATAATTCCTCTGTATACATACACACACACACGTTATAGAGACTATACTGTACTCGTGTAAATACACACGGAGACGTCTATCTAGCATACATCTCCCACAAATCTCAGCGACATGCTTCACTTGTTCCACGGATCTCGCAGCTCTTCTTGCCCGTTGTTTTTAGTAGAAAAACAAGATCCGCCCCAAATCCAGCGAATGGTTCGCCGGGAGCTTTCTTCTTCGTTACTAATTGATGGGACTAACGACACGAAGTAGACCATGATGTACGGTTTATTTAGGATGAGCCTATAATTTAGTATCCGACCGAAAGTTAGCACCGACCTTTGTTCATTCGAGGATAACGAATGATTAAAATATTTTGATATACATCTATCTACCTAGAAAATCCACGTTATTTTTTAAATAATTCACATTACTAAATATTACTATAAATAGGTTAATATAAAATATTATTCAAACTTTCTATAGACCCTGATTTGCCGTCCCTCTCCAAATTCGCACTTTTGGTGTTTCAGGTCCCCGCGGCGCCGTTGGCGGTTGCAGCACCCCCGGCAGTAGAGTGGATCCCTGGTGGAATCCTGGTTCCCTCTTCCCCTCAACCCCTGGGCCCCCAAGGATCGACGAGGGGCCACCGGATAACGTCAGCGGCGGTTTTCAGTACTGCGGTCCGCCGAATCGTAACTCGAACAACCCGTCCCAGCAGTCACATCAGCAGCAGTCCTACCACAATCAGCGCCAGCAGTCGCACCATCAGCAGAATCAGTCGAACGCCGCCAGGAACGTCTGTACCAGCTATAGCATTGCCTCGACATCGTCCTCTTCGTGCTCGTCGTCGAGCCTCGGTCACGTGGATACGGTAGCGCGGGGTGCTGATGCCGTAGGTTCGCCAATTAGCGCATACGGCATCGCCTCGTCGTCACCGGAACCATCGTCGGCAAGTAGCCTGATACTATCGGCGTTGTTGACAACGACATCGTCTACAGAGAACAATAATCATCTGTCGCGAGGTGGACACCCAACGACGGTCCATAGCAACGTTCTATCCACGACATCCACCACGTCGCCAACATCGACGAACACGAGAAACATCGGGAACAATAGCGCCACGTCGGCTGATTCCTTAAACGGTATCCTATCGTCTCTGAACGTTCGGATCAAAACGGAGGAATACTCGAGGATACGCTCGGAGGATAGAAGAGCGACCAACGTGACCCTCTCGTCAGCGTCGTCGTCGTTGTCTTCTCCCTCGACGTCCACGTTCAACGCATCCCTGTTAAGCTCTTTGCTGTCTACCTCTCGTATCTCGAGCGGTGCCTGTAGAAGCGACAGCGACGACGATATACTTACAAGATCGTGTATCAAACTCGAGTATCCGTCGACGGATACGCAACAGAGTCAAGAACAGCAGCAACAAGAACAAACCGTGGTACGGAGTATCAAAGTAGAGTATCCCCTTAGTCAGTCGTCGCAGGACGTTTTGGATACCGGTGACGAGGAAGAACTTACTGCCACGTCTCCGTACGACATCATCACCGGGAACCCTGGTAGAAGTTTGTCCAAGCAGACCGCGTGTTGCGGTAAAAACCCGACGAGTTCCTTGGTGAAGGACGTCATCGTGCCACCCTGTCAGGACGTCGTCTCGCCAACCTCGGACATCGTGATCGAGATGAAGTACGAGACCCAGGCTGGTCCACCAGCTGCGCCACCGCACCTAACCTCATCCGGCGTCGAGCCACCTCATAGTAGTCAAGGTACGGGTATCGTTGTCGGAGGATCACCCGCCGAAGTTGTAGGTGTCGATAGTTTGCTTCTATCACCATGGGGAGCTACCGGACCGGACTTCCTCGAGCCTCCGGACGTGAAACAAACGGCAGCTGGCCTGCAGGATGCATGGGACACTCTTCTCCTTGGCTCGTCGGTTGGTGTCGCGTCGGCGCAATCGTTGGCCGAATTGAAGCCACTACCACCGTTTACTGGGTACACGGGGCATCTGAGTATTAACGGTATACCTGGACATCATTATCATACGATAGCGTCGTCCGCGCAGAGGCCATCGTTACCGTCATCGTCACCCACGTCCTCGTCGAATCAGGAATATTACGAGTCACCTGTGGTATCATCGAGTACCCCATGCCCTCAAGGTAGTCAAAAGCAACAACAACAACAACAACAACAACAGCAACAACAGCAACAGCAACAACAACAGCAACAACAGCATCATCAACATCAACAGCAACAGCAGCAACAACAACAGCATCATCATCATCAACAGCAACAGCTTCCACAGTCGACGCAGCAAGTGGATTACGACATCGAGGACATAGCGGAGATCATCGGATCCGCGATAGCGGACACGACGGTTCCTGGTGGTGGAAATGGGCCAGGCTCGGAGCACGATCCGGATGCATCGCGTGACTGGATCGACATTGCCGACTGGATCGACACGGCATGCTCGCCGAAGGCGCAAGAAACTACATCGCCCAGTCCGTACTCGCAAATATACGCGACGGCGACACCCTCCACCCAGGCCCAACAGCATGGCTCGACGTTGCAGAGTTTGTTAACACACGGTTACGCGCCGTTGTTGAACGCAAGGTTACAATCGGCGAACGCTGGCCTTCAGAACGCATCCTGTGGCGAAACCCCGTCGTCCACGAGTCCCTATCCACCTGTCAGTCCACCGGGAAGAGTATCCACGTCCTGTAGTCCCGATCATTTGTTACATTCGTCGTTCGCCGCACCTTCGCATCCGAGAAAGAGGTCAAGACCGGCACCGGGTTCGCAGAATCCTTCGAAAAAGAATCCGGGAACAGGAGCGACCGCGTTACCCTACGGTACGGAGTCCGGTTTGATCGGCGGCAAGGAGAAGCCGGTACACAGGTGTTCGATTTGTAACAGAGGATTCCTTAATAAAAGCAACATCAAGGTACACCTGAGGACGCACACGGGAGAGAAGCCGTTCAGATGCGAGGTTTGCGGCAAAGCTTTCCGACAAAAGGCGCATCTTATTAAACATCAGCAGATTCACAAGAGGATCGGTAGGGATTAGATTCTTGGAGGCCGTTCTCCTCTGTTGGATTGTACCTAGATTACCGTAAGTACCTATGGCGAAAGTAACTTCGATCGGAAGTAACCTCGATCGAGAGGATGATAAAGATTGGATAAATCATGTCGGTCGGAGGTTGACTCGATCACTAAGTTACCTACGATACGAGGGACTAACTTGATCGATCGATCGATCGGAAGACGACTAACAAATGCTTACGAATCAACTGATGATATATACATATATATATATATATAGGACCTGGATGAAGAACCGATGAGGATTCTACGGAAGGATCCTCGCAAAACCGCGTGGGAATGTTTGATCGATACCGAGAAAGACTAATGAAAGTCCTCCTATGGGGTAATTATTTTCGGGGGGAGGGGAATCGATACTCTCGTAGACGGGTATGAAACCTTTTGTCGAGACTCGATCGGCGGTTCTTCAAACGGGATAACGAACGTACGAAGCGATCAGGTGAAGTGAGATGATCTCTCGCGCTGTGTTATAACGACGACGTAAAAAAGTGAGTGAAACCCACTGTCGCACGGTGTGTACATACATACATACATATACGTATCGATAACGGAGCAGCACACGTACGCGGGTACGCGTATATATATATATACACACACATATATATATACGTAGAAAAGAAGAGCGGACGTTTATGTTTTTTTTTTTAAAAAAAAAAATTGCTGATAAGGAGTTAGGTGTAACGTATTAACAGACGTAGAAGGAAGTGACGAAAACTACGCGAGGCGCGGCCACGCGTATGGCCTCGCTACGGATGTACCTAAGCTCTTCCAAATACGTTTCTAAGTAGATTCTATTCGCTTGTTCTCTTATTTATAATGCTTTTATATTATATACTTTCACGACCCTATCCGTCCGCAGTCCTTTCTATCCTCTTGTTATTTATTTTCACCCCGATATCCCTTTTATTTCTTTCTACTGATTTATCCTTTGTAAGATAGTCGATCCTCTATCGTTTCTTATTTAAGTATTTCTTGTTCTCTTCCTTCTGTTCCTTTAGACTTTGTTTAGCTTTTTTTGATCTTGACGCACCGTATGTAACATGTTCGACGACAGTTTTTTTTCTTTTTTTTTTTTAGGATTACTTAAGGATATCTTTTTCTCTTTCGGTCCTCCGTGGACACGGCGGTTGCGTTCTCCTGTTGTATTCGCCCGTCGTGTTCCCCGAGGCTTGTTTACGGGTTTTTCATAAGAAAATTTAATCGGAAAAAAAAGATTATACGTTCTATTAGATTATCTTTGTTCGAATCGTCGTCGAGGACGCCCTACGAGCTTTCGACGGATCGATCAATGGAGGGTGTAACACTAACGATTTAAAAATCGTACACTTAACAAAAAAAATACTCATTTGTTCTCGCTTTAATGACCGGGGGCGTAATATTAATTTATTTAATCGTCCCTCCTCACTCGATCCTCGAATTCTCGTTGCTGTTTTGTCCTGTGTTGCAGTGATCGGTGGCTGCGGAATGTAATTTGTATAAAGTCAGAAGATGTGGATTATTTATAAAATTGATGTTCGATTAAATGATTGTTACCGTAAGATGAAGTTGTCAGTTTCTTGATCTTCTGACCTATGACATTTATTTTCAGGTTTCGTAATTCCTCCCCCTCCTACGATAGACTTAGCATACTTTATTCAAATATTTTACTAGCTCTATTTTTTTATATGGTATTTTACCGTTCATTGATTTTCGTTTCGCATAATTTTATTCTTACAATTTTACATTTGGCACTGTAAAGTATCATTTTTCATCACAACTCCTGTAGACATTTAGACGTTTCTATTACTCCAACAATATACAAGATTAAAGTCCATTTTTAAAATTAAACATTCGTCCGAAAAATGTTCGGCGAACGGTAAGATTTGTTCAAGTTTCCACGGTCTCACATTTCGAAAGTAGGAATGCTCGCCTACATGCATTCGTATAGTGCGACATGTACGTGACCTTTTCCGTAGCCTTGACCATCGTCGGTAAGTCGAGACTTCGCGGTGCCTGGAATACATACATACGTGCATAGATCGAAAATGCACGTCTCCGGATGAAACGTCGCCAACAGTCGTAAAAAGGAAACCTATTGTAGGTCTCCCCATAGATCCTTCATTCTACTTCGTTTTATTCGCATACACGCGTGTACATAATTATATATTCATAAAAACGTATTTGCACGAGGACGGTAACTCATTTCTCTTTCATTTACGACTTCGTCTCCTTCGTATGATTTTTAATACATTTCCGTCAGTTTTAATTTTCTCTTTTCATACCACACACACACATATGTAACACCTTTATGCATTTATATAAATTATTTTCTCGTTCGTACACACGTATATACACGTTCGAATGCCCGCGGTACATTCTAGATAATTTCTCTGATGTTTGTCAAATGAGTTCTCGTTTCTCGGTCGCACGATGACATCGCATTCTTTAGCGACAAATCCCGTACACTTGAAACGTTGCTACGAGGGAGAGTAAGATTAATTACGCTGAATTCATTCCGTATTAGACGACCGGCGAGTATAGTCGGTAGTTTATTGTACGCGGATCACAATGAGTCACGACGAGTGTCAGTCCAACCTGACAACCCACCGAATCGCCACCAGGAGTCTGACAAAGGACAAAAGAGCCTGAACGTTAAAAAAAAAAAGAAAGAACAAAAAAAAAAGGATCTGGGACAGCTTCCGCAGCAGGTTGTACGAACGGTGCATCGGTTAGAATAAAGACTACGGGCCATTGTTAAATGTAATAATATAACGGGGTTATGGTCCCAAAGGTTACGCGGCCTCTCGTGACGTTGTCTCCGTAGGCAGATAGTGAGATTGAGATACAGTAGAGAGAGAGAGAATAAAAGAGGAAGTAAGACGGACCGATGTCTTCTTATTTTGGTCTGCCGACTCCCGAGACCCGTTAAAACCACAGACACAGATTACAGATACAAATGAATCTTTCACAATTTGCGGCTGGCTACGTTTATCCACAGAAGCGGTATATACATATACATATATACACATATATACATTAAAAGTAATACAACAATGTAATAAAGTCAATCGAGTCACCGGCGACAATTTAACGATTAACGATCCGATTAAAAACTACGGTTCATTATCTAATCCACGGGATGACCAACCGACGAATAGAGAAGAATGCGAACGATGTGAGAAAAGATGGTGGGGTGACAGAAAAGATCAGATGAACCTGTGGGATGGTTTTTGTGACTCGTACAGTTACAGACTAAACCATCACGTGAATAAAAGGGACCGCGGGGGTACCGTGGGTTCCCGGTGAGGCTCACGTAGTCAGTCAGGCCAGTGACCTAAATTTTTGGGGCCCGTTGGCCCAAGCAGGGCTTCCTATCCGTGATCGTCGGGCCCGGTTATAATACCACGCATGCACCTCTTCTAGGAGACTGGTTCTCCTCAACTTCTGTAGCACGAGTGTAACGTAAGAGGATTCCTGACGCTCCAGGAAATCCGAGACTCGGAACTGGCTGCAAAAGTCGGTGTCAGGTCGATTTGTTTCGCGGTGCTCGATATCGTTGGATCCTGCTGCTCTCCTTCCACTGGTAACGTGTTTTCGGTTGATCGGAGGCCGATGCGAACGACGAGTTCAACGAGCGAATCGTTCGATTCCGAATAATATGGTTCGCGTTCGAAACGTGTATTTAATCAGCGATACCATTTACAGGTTTATTTATCACTTTGTCTCGTTTACAGGAAACTCGAAACACACGATGATATTTCGATACCTCTCAAAGGTTTATATTCGATATTTAACAAAATATAGAAACAGTATCTTAGTACATTTCTCATTGTATCCTCTCGTAATTGATTTATACAATCACCTAAATATCCTGCATCGTGTGACTCCAATTGTAAATGGAATAATACAGAGACACACCGGGCGGTATGAGCCATATTTTTATTCCCCGAATAAAAAAAAAACACAGAAAAAAATGAACTCTCCATACCCATACAGCTTTCACCCTCCAAACCGTCAATTATGCACCGTCCTTCGAGACGGTTGCTACAGTGTCGCTTTATAAGAATATACATATATCTGCGTGGCCAGTGCACGCGGAGAACTCCACTAAAAGTGTTATTTTCGGTTGGTACCCCCGGGGAAACAGAGAGTTCCACCAGGAAGGAAGAGATGTACATACTACCGGATGCATGAAAGATTGGCTTCGATTATGGTCTCGTCGTGGTAGACAATGGACATCCTCCTGTGTATGTACTATGGTACACGAGTTTTACAGTCCGGTAAGAGATGGCAGACGGTAGCGTGCAGGCACTCACTGTAGAGCCTCCTTAAAGAAAGTCTTTCACCGTGTACGCGGACTCGCCAAGGGGGAGTGCCTCGAGATGAGGTAGGAGGGAAAGGGAGAGAGGGAGGGGGAGGGGGAGGAGGAGGTGACGGAAGATGGTGGTGGAAGGGCAAAGAGGAACGACGAAGGAGGAGGACGATGTTATACTACGTTGGTATACTTCGTCGTCGGTACCAGGCAGCGATGTTCCACTTACACGGCACACTTAGCAACCCGCCTCGGTTCAGGATCCTGAAGAGTGGGTCTATCCTACGGCTCCGATCGCGTCGTTTACTACTCAGCCGTGTATACCGGCTGCTCCGACGTGAAATTCGTGATAGAGCTGCCGCCGCCACCGCCGCCGCCGCCGCTACGGCGATGCTTCCTTAGGAAATGATGGACTCGATGCTAGAAACCAGGGGAATTCGCGTGCACGCGTTCCGATAGATACTTATCGAATAGATAGACGCCGTTTGTACCAGACTTTTTCAATGGTAACACGTTACACGGCACCGGATGATATTTCGCGTGATTAATATTGTACGGGTTTTTACTGTTATTTATGCCAGAGTTATGATATTAGGTGTCTGTAAGAGTGTTTCTTGGAGATTTAGAGAAATTGGTTTCATTTCGTTGTTTCTACCTACTTGCAGTATGGAGAGTTTTTGGGGAATTTCTTTAGGTAAAAGAAAGATAGAGGCTATTGTAATATTAGTAAAGATGCAAACACTGAAGTTGTTAAAATATTCGTCAATCGTGTGTCGATGTAAGGATGTAATTATTTGAAGGGAATTATTTTGTTGCACGTTAGACATTAATTTCTGAACCACTTCCCACCAGTGCGTTCTACAGCAACCGTGTTTCGATACATAAAACTTGTAATAATTAGCGTAACATCCGTGACAACAGCAATGTCTTCTCGATCCATGGATCATGACTTTCTGTTGCAGTATTCCTCAAGAATTTTCGCACATCGGTCGCAAATTCGACCCTCCATGGTTTAATTTTGACGAACCCTTTAATATTCGTAACAACGAGTCGCCCTCGACGCTCGTGCAAGACGTTTTATAATTTAGATGTTACTATAAATCTCGCGTTTCGACAGTTAGGAATTCATAACGAGCATCGAGGTAAATGCGTGCGCCCGACCCGTGGTTGGTTTGTCTCTTGAAGATTATGCAGGAACTGGGCCAAGTCGAAATTTGACACACTTCTGCGCGCGTGTTCGGATTCAAGCGCTTCCTTCCTCCTCGGGGTAGAAGGTTGCAGGTTCCCGTCGGCGACGACGGCTACGGGGGGCCGACGCTCGTCGCCGAGAGAATCGACATTCGTGGACGCTCGATCCGTCGCGATGTCATATCGCGATGAAATAGCAAGATATTTCGAATTCTCGCTGAGAAACTGAAATTACTTCGAACCGCTCGTTTCAAGTTCGACACGCTTTCGACCACGTAAGGAAAGTTACTCGATGGTAAAATCATATGCCATCGTCGAAACGACACGACGAACGCGTAGTGATATTTACATAGTTGTAAACCGCAAGTTAGAAAAATCATATCTGATTTATGATATTATAATATAATTACGATCAAAGTAAACGGAATTGTATATTCGGTGTACCTAAATACGTTAAAAAAGAAATTACAGGTGTCTTCTTTTTTTTCACACACGTCTTTAGTTTCTTAGTGGGCTGATAGTATAGAAGGATAGGGAAAAAATTTCGCAAATGGACGAATAATTAAAGGCGATTCGGATCATGTGAGTGGTATGGTTCACACAATTACGTTTTGAGCTCCTTCTCAATGGACGACGATGTGTACGGTTCGTAGGCAAGAAGACATATACGTATGTATTGTACATAGATATACTAGGTCTGTATCATACTTCTGACTCCGTAATAGGATTCTCCATTCCCGTGGTAAAGTTCCCATCGTCTGGTATATCGTTCTTCGGTCCTTCCGACGCAACTTCTCTCGGAAATTGTGTCAAAAGATTCGTGACATCAGACAACGCGGAATAGCGAAACGCGACACGCCATTTTAACGGGAATTAATTGTCAATCAGAGCATCGTTAATTTCAGTACCGCTTAAAAACCTTTACGAGTACCTTGCCATGCATCATGCTAGTTTCTAATTAATGGGTCATTAAGTGTTTCCTCGGCTTTCGAGTACTTGCTGGTGAGCGTGTATGTGCGTGAATAACTAGGAAATTAGTCTTTAAGATCCTTTTGTCGGGAATAGTTTTGGAAATAAGAGAAAGAGAGACAAAGAGAGAGAGAGGGAAAGAGAGAAAGAGAGAAAGAGAGGAGAAGGAGAAATACAGTTAAGAATTCGTCGCACGTGGAATGGCTATATCTAGCTGTTCTTGCCCTTATCTGATGCTCTATTTAAATAAGAATTCCTAATTACCATTGTACCCTTCCTTCCAGTCACGATTTACCATTTGCCGTAGATCGATGTACACGTGGAATGACAACGATCGCTCGTCGCTGTCACCGACATCGTTTAAGGGCACCTGTTTCGGCGGCTCCTCTGCGATTTTTTTTTCTAACGAATCTAACGGTACCCGTAGAGCATTAGCATATTTTTCGTCGGTCGAAAATGAGTCATTTATAATGTGTAACATATTAATTTGACGTTAATCGACGAAATTAAAATAAATAATTACTTTGTAGTCGACAGAAGTAATAGTTTAATTGTACGGTATGAATTTTTGGGAAATAACGGAATTTGTCTAATTAGTAGTCTAATAACCGGAGGGGGGTAAATTAACGATTTAAAATGTAATTAGCTATGTTAATGGACACGGGAACGAATCACGTTAGGATAGTTTCGTGTTATCACCATTATATTATTATTTCTAGACCGGATGTATGATATACATACGAACATCGTAATAATTTATTTCGAATTGAACGCTACGTACCATCTGGTTTTTGATGATTCATCAGATTAACCCTGATCTTCTGCGATTTATGGCGCAAAGTATAATCACGGAGGATGTATGTACAATCGTAAAAATCTCAAATTGCTCTTTTCAAGTTAAAAATGCGGTCGACAAACGGACAATTCGTACCCATTTTAAACGATTTAAACTTTTCTTACGCATAATTATTCCCGGCAACAACGTTTTTTTAATAAAATTCACTCGACAATTCTCTCCTATCTTCGCGACACGATCGGTTGTCCGTAACGTAAACGGTAATATCTGCAAATTGCGACTACCATCTTGCAAACTTTCGAAATGCAATTCCGATTCGACGTTTCTTCGTCATGCGTGAACGAGAGATATTTTCTCGTACTCGTATATAGTATTTCGTACGTGTATATAAGATGCCGCGCTGAACGTATCCGCCATTGATACGCGTATCGTGTTTCCGTAGATTTCACCGTCAATAGTATAGCCTTAATTATCCTCCATGACAGTTCCTGTGACGATCTGCGAAACGGGTATATTAATCGCGTATATCCGAAAGTGTACTCGATTCCATTCGACCATATCTCAAAAATCTACGATCGTCACCTAACAAACCTTGCTATATCCACATCCCAACAACGGTAATGTTTAATAATCACCAAGTAAGTACTGTTAACTCTTAAACGTATCAACGAATTTCAAAGGGAAGACCCCAAAACGAAATTGCGATGCAAACTCACAACGTAATAAGAATCTGTTACGTGCCCGGTTACATGGGGCAAAACCAAGCAACATCGCCGATAAGATTACCCGATGCCATCGATTCCCCATACGTATTACATCGATTGACGGATGCGTTTTTTCGATGCACCGTCTCTCCACTTCCCCCTTCAATTATACAGGTTTTTACGGAACCGACGTTATGTATTACGCTTGCGCTTGTTTGGACAGTGGATCCGTAAACATCCGAGATCGGGAACCGGCCATGGACGATGTATGTATCTATGTATGTATGTATGTATGTATGTATGTATCTTTGTGCACGTGGAAAACGGAGTGGTCGATTTTTCGGTACACACGATCCTGTCGGACACCGGTGATGCCCCTACTACCTTTTTCTTGGTCTTTACGGCCTCTTCTTGCGCGCAGCAGAACAGCCTCGAACGCGGCTAATGGGCCGAGCTCACGTCGCGGCTCGCTTAACGATCAAGTTCGATTTCTCTTGGCATCGTAGCTACTGCGCGTGCACACGCACGGTGAAAACCGTATGGGGTGTCGTCGAAAATTATTGCCGTTTAGATCGATACGTGAACGGACCACCTTACACGAGTAGCGGGTCGTAGGTCATAGACTCGTACGTCGAAACCGGATATCCAGTGTGTTTGAACGTGGTTCAGTCTGATATTCTTTACGTTGGTATTATTCAGCATTGGATGATTCGAATGAAATATTGTAGAAGGTATTAATGACATTATTCGAAAGTATGTGTATGACATAATTAAATATATAAAATATGAATGGTTTTCGTAGTGACAATATATACGTTGGTAATTTATAGACACGGTATTACGGGGTGGAAAAGTTTCTGATTATTGCTACGATACTGGTATTATTATTCAAGTCACTATCGGTCGATGTTTAATATTATTACTATAATTTGTACAATAACTGTACTTACAGGTACTGTTACCACTATTTCCCCGTTCTCGTGTCAGTTGTCATTATTACCAGGCCGGCTATTCAAGCAATTCACAAAATCAGGGATCTCCAATCGGCACCTCATTACCTTTCCATTTACGCATTTTACGAGCGGTGTTAGCCACGCGGATCCCTCGCCGATCCTACGTAGGAGCAATCGTTCTCCATATGCATGTATGTACATACATATACATATACATACACGCGTATGTATATTGAAATAACGAAATCTAACAGCAACAGCGGAGACGATGCATACAGATCGAATCGATCGGTACGTTTAGATGCAGAACCAGGAAGGAAAGGTGCACCATACTCGCGGCACTTGGTAGAAAGCATCGTCTAGTATTGGTGAACACCGGCACAGCTAACGTATCGTGTACGTGCAAATGGAGGCACATCTACCCGTTTATAACCATGTATATATACATACATATATGTATACTTATATATAGATCCACACGTACGCACGTGAGAGAGCGAGGGATTCATGTGTGTACGTGTCGTAGAGGTACAAGCGAGGCTCGAGTTAAGCGCGCTGTGTTCTCTCGTGCTCCTCGTGCTGGTGGGACCTTGTTTCATGACCCACATAAAGCAAGGCCGTTAACACTACTCACGACTCGCGCACGTATGGGTGCGGGCCCCTGCGAGCTACTCACCACTCTATGGGACACCACGTGTCCCTCCTACCGAACTCCAGGGGGCTCGACGTACCCCCCCTTCTGCCCTCCCCGCCGCCCCCTCCATTTACCCTGTTGACGATACGCTACCTGCATATACCTGCATCTACCTGTATGTACCTTCGTGTACCTGTATGTACCTTCGTATTATTACACATTAATATATGTATGTATGTACATACGCGTAAGATGAACCGAAGAAGACCGGGTTCTTGGGACGCGAAAGACAAATAGCGTCGTTGTGAACGCGCCTGTAGTGGTGCACCGAGGGAGGTTCAGGCTTGCGTGTCGGTAACGTTGGAACTTGCATGGTTGTGTTCCAGGAAGAATCGGGGTATCAATTTATTCCGTCGATTTCGCGGTCGATTTTGTGACACTCGAGTCGTGGGTGTCGAGATCGATCATTATTTTTTTGGTTAGTCCTTGCCGATGTATGATAGTTTTTATTCGTTCATTCCGCGCGATTAATATCCTACATTCAATTCACGGGATTACATACTAATTAACACAAGTACCGCGGTCGTGCGTGGAGAAATACTAAATAAATTGTTACCGTAACAGAAGCGACAATCTCGAATGCTAAAACGTGAGAGGAGAAAATCGTGAGATGCGACATAAAGTCTTCTGCCATTGGCGCGAAACCACGGTTAATATACCTTTCTTGTCAAACACGCATATTTCTTCCATACATTTCAAAGCTCGCCTTGTGATTCATATTGTACGCGTTAACGTTCAATCTTTTATGACGAATGCCAACGATGGCGAAGATAAAAGGAGAAAAATAATAAGTCCCGAATTACCGGGAGAATTATTGCGGTCCTGGGTCCTGTTCGTGCACTTATGTAGCACTTATAGGATGTGTGCGCCCGATGCGCATCCGTGTAAATGTGTTCGTGCGCCTCGACGAGTTAGTAGGTCACACAGACGCGAGCCCGCCGCGGGCGTGTTGGTGTGCGACATACACGTACACAAAGGACATTATCATATCCATGGAGAACTGAACTCCGGACCGGGCTTCGTGATGTACCTTGATCTTGACTGGATGCAAGGCCCATTTCGCGGTCGTCGCACGTTCAATATGGCACTGCTTTCATTTGCTTCCACTTTGCGTCTATTATTAACGACTCTATTAACATCCACAAAATAAGATGGCACCAGTTTTCACAAATGTAATTTCGTTCGTTGATTCTCGCGGATACGAACTTGAGCATTTTTTCATCGCGAGGGTTACTTGAAAGTAAAATTGAGTTAATAATAAAATGATTTTCACAGCGTTTCGGAATATCGGTATGATTTATTCTATTGGAAAACTTTCTTAACTTTATACGCGGTTGTATGTTACTTGTTGCGTAACGAATTTAATATTGCAAAGTGTAGGGAAAATTGCAGAAGAAAAAATGAAACATAATTAATTAATGATAAATTAGAAAGACATTGGAATAAGATATGTTTTCTATGATAGAGGAATTGATTAACTTATTCTTTCTATCTTCGGTTTTTTAATACATTATTATATATATTAATATAAAATACTTACATAAAATGCAACAGCTGAGCAAGAGAAATTTATCTAAATCTAGTACCTGTAGCTAGCGGGATATATCAATCTTTTAACACTCAAAAGAGATCGTAAAGTATAGGTAGCCCCATCTTATGCGCCCAACGAGTACCAAAGAAATATCACGACGAAGAAACAAACCACAGACGAGGGATAAGGACAGTCTTGCACTTAATGTGCGTCCGTGCACGAGAACTGCATTATCGACGCGTTGAAGTTTCAGTAGATTTACAGCACCTCCTTGCCGAAGATGATAAATTTTGGAACTAAGAGTGTATCGAAAGTTCAGAAGCAGTCACCACACCCCTCTGCCAATTGTGAAATTGTTATAAGCCCATATGTGTCGATGTTGCTATGTTTATATATGATATTTCTATATCTCATTTATGAAAAGAGATATACAAAATTGTATTTGTAATTGAATTTTTAAGTTGTGAGCAATTTGCGACTAAAAAACTTTCATAATTTGATGATCTTCGAATGACATGTATTCAATTCTAGAGATATCTACCTGAATCTCGTACCATTGCAATAGGCATGAAATTCAATGCAAAACCCTGTATAATAATTTATTTTTCATTTTCTCGAATGTTTTGTAATATTGAAATACGTGAAAACTTTTTGTTTTTCACCCAACATGGTCTCTATAGCAGACTAATGACAAATGGCATTTAACCAATGAGTCTGTTTCTCAATTGTGTTCTTCAGACACATTTCAGGAACCCTTCAACGCTGAATAATATACATATATCTGCCTGCTTTTCATTCGAAAAACATTCCAACTTTACAAACTCTGCCATCCTAATTTTCGCGATTCTTGTAGGAAAGACGGAATTATAGTTCGCTTGTTCGAAGGGATGTAAGAGGTTGTTGACCACCTAGATGTTCCTGTTCTATTGATTGACCTGGATCCGCAGGAAGGCCTGTCCGCCCTAAAGAGCTGCAACTTGCATTTCCCGTCTGTTCTGCACGCAATCTGCAACTATCGAGCAAAGTCTCGGTGGCTACGACGATTGTCCGCACTCGGCTTTTGTGAAAGTCCGACGAGGCATTCGGAAGTGGAAAAAACTCGAAGGAAGAACAATATCTGATTTTTAAGGAATTCTTTATTGGTATTCGTACCTCTCTTGTACAACGACGTCAAAATTAGCATCTCGGGTATCTGTGGTCCTGCGATATTGTGAGGGTAGAGCGATAAGTCCAGAGAATATTCATCGAAATGCACACGTGTATACATATACATATATATATATAGATTTTTTTTCTCGCAATGTCAAATTTTTTCTACAAAAATTCGATACGAAAAGGAATAGAAATTGTACATTAATAAAATACAACCGCGCTTGATTTTGCGGCCGTATGGCACGTCCTTGTTTCAAGAACCGTGTTCCATTGTTTTCAATAAAAAGCGTTTCGCATTTGTTGTGAAAGTCTATTTTATGAATTGTCCTGCGACTAATATACTATGCATCCTTCGTCTCATCTTCGATAAATACGTAGCGTAGTGTTGTAATTCTACTGCGACAACCGTGGACAATGTTGTCACTTAATACACGAAGAATAAGCAAGACTGTTGTCGTGGCAAACTTTCTGACTTTTAAATAATCCGCTAATTATATCTGGAACGTTTCGTGTCTTATCGTTCCTTATAACTAAAAGATGATTGTACTTTCAGAAAATGTTTTGAATTTCATGTGATTGCTGGACATAGTGTTTAGACAACAAAAACTAACTTCCGTACATACGTTTAACGCTTAATTGATATATTTACAAATTCTTTCTCTCCGTTAATAATATTCGATTTGTGCAAATGTACGATACTCTCGATTCGCTTATTTCGAGATTTTTAACTCCCTACTTATGCGTGTAACTATTTCGACTATTTCTTGTCGATAAGTACACTCACCCGACCTAATAATTGTCAATCAATGTGCCATGATTTAATAATATTCCACGCAGAACTATTCGTGCGATCAATAATCTTATCAATTTGAATTTTGGTAATTCGAATTAAGATAATCTTATTGCGCGAAATACAAAGTGATTTGATTTGTTGATAATCTGCCGGAATAATATATATATATATTTCTTTAACTATGATACTATCTGTTTTGCTAACGTTCTTAATTGCATTACGTTTCTGTCAAATCAATATTTCAAGTATAGCGATTTTCTTAAACAGTCTGAATAGTGATTTGACGAAACCGGCAATCGTCAGCGAATCGTTTGATCGTTCAATTCGTATATCAAGCAACGAATGTTGTCTGTTGCTTTAGATTCCTCTCGTAAATCAACCGTAAACACGTCTACGATACGCGAATAACATTATCCAACGACTATCATTCAACCTGACGTTAGTGGGACAAAAAGTCAGAAGTAAAATAGGGTATTTGTGAAATTCCGGGCATACGTTAGTATTTGATAAAAGTCTTCAAACGATAACACCGTGTTGGGCTAACAATTGTTTTCTCTGATGTAGGCTCGGAGACTCGGCGTCCATCTCGACGGTTTTAGCTCCGTCGAAAGACTTGGAAGTCTTCAAATTGTTAAGTGCCTTCAAACAGTTATTTGTCGTCATTTCCAAGGACTTTGAGCTTTTTAACGACGCATTCGCGAGCTTTCTGATAGTCTCTGAAATAGGACACTTTATGAAGTCGGTCCTTTCTCTCTCTTTGATTCTCTGACTATCGTCGCCAATCAACAAAGGATCTTTGTCGGCTTCGTCTTGTTCCTCGATTGTTGCTTCTTTGGAATCATCGAGCTTTGCTTTCTGACACTCTTGCAGGTTGCTCTGAAGTGCATCGACTCGAGAACCGTCAGTTTCATCTTCGTCTTTCCGATCGTGACCCAATAACGATTTTGGCGGTGCCTCGACGTAGCCGCTCTCATCGCTGTCGACTTCCTCGTCGAGCGAATCCAAAGTCAAGAACGAAGTTTCATCGTTCTGTAACATCTCGTGGGTCATTTTTCCGGGATATTTCTCCATTACTCTTCTCTCGCGATCTTGCGTATCCTCGATCCTATGTAATACCTCGCCCCTCGGTCTGTAATCAACAACATCATCGAAATCCTCGACGTCCTCGAAATCGAACATGTGAGATGCCGGATCCTCTATCTCTTCCTCTTCCTCCTCCATAGACTCGTCCTCCTCGCTCCGCGAGGGAAACCTTTTCCTCCTGGTGACCACGTTGCAACGATGAAAACGGGGACTACCGGCACAAGTCATGAAATTTGGCGAACCCTCGGAGTTTCTTCGGGGTCCCCTTCCAATTGCGTCGTCGGAGAACATTACTCGTCTGTTTCCACGTTGCTCAGTGTCACCTATAATGAACACGAATTACGTTATTTAAGGCAAGGTGAAATATGTGGAAAACACACGATACGACGGTTTAATACTTATGAATTTTAAAATACAAATATAATACTATCGTCACGATCTTTACGGAGTTGCGTGTTTATACACTTGTTTTAAACTAATTACCTGTAGTATGATTATCTTCCGCGCCAGGTGCTCGTTCCTCGCTGGTCGCGGTGCTGGCTGTCTCGCAGCCGCTAGAAATACTTCCATTTTCATCGGAGGATTCTCGATTGAGGGCGTCAAGAAGTCGGGCGAGCCTCCAGCTGTCCTGATCCTGCCAACTGCGGGCAACGTTCTCCAAGGATCTCAATTCGTCGAGGAGCCTCTGCTGCTCGATTTCTTCGGCAACGGTGTCTTCCTCGATCGCCGAAAGTTTCGGGGCGCTTTTCGATCTCTCCAGGGGTGGTCTGTAATTCTGTCCGCCGGTACTTAAAAGTAGCTTTCTTCGTGGTAAGGACGGGTTCTCGTAGAGTGCATTCGCTAGAGATAATCTGTAATGCAAAGATTCGTAAACGTTAATAAAAGTGTTGAATGAAATTCAACAAGAATTCAAAGCAAAGAATGTTAGAGTGACTATGATCACACCGATATAGAATGTTAGTATATTTGAAAAACCGGATCATAGATCGTCGGTAAGTTTCTTTGAAATATTAGCTCGAAGATCCATCGGTCAACGTTTGTTCCGTCCTGAATCGTGACTCGATCGCGTACATCAAGATCTATGAACGTGACCCAAATTGTCTCCTCGCGAAGAGGTCGCGGCCTCGCGACTACTCATGTTTATGTGTGCGCAGAAAAACATCCGATTTCTCTGTTACCGAATAAATAGGAGATAGTCGTATCCTCGATTCACTTGCGGCGAGGTACGTGCCATAATAACCATTACTCACAAGCTCGAATTGGAGTTTATTCGCATACCTTTCTACCTGTATAATCTTATCCCATACTTTATTATAGAGAGATTTATAGTCACTGGATTGTAACTAATTTTAATATACTTCAGGAACGAGTCACTCGTACCACAATTATAGAAATATTCAAAGTAACAAAGAACTATCACGAGTACGATATCCAATCGTAATCAATACCAACGATTTAATTACAATTAGACTGCGGATGTTTATGCAAGCATACATTTTCCATACAAGGCCGCTGTTAATGTCCATGGTAAATAGCCTCTACAACAAACAACAGTTTCCTAATCGCTTTCTTCTAACACGTCCCAAGACTCTCCTAACGGTAAATAAAAAATACTTCCTCTTCCCGTTCCGCGTTTATCTAGTCACCATCCGATAAAATATACAATTCTCACAAATATCCGTAGGCAACTTATAATAACCCCAAAAGAAATTCACGAAGTCAACTTAATTTCTTTATTAACCCATGTACATACATATTCCTTCTTCTACGACCTGTCCAATCTGTTTGCCGGTCGCAAACGTCCGAAAAGTAACGACGACGTAATTTGACTTTAAAATCAAGGTAAAATCCATATAAATTTGAATCCCCCCGGTACATGCGAAGTCGCGATCGTTCTCCTCACCTAGCATTTTGCCTGGAGACCTTGTCCCGCCGGAATTCCAGGAGCGCTTGCTGTAGCCTGGCATTCAAGGTCGAGGCCAGCCTCCTGGCGGTGGACTCTTTGCTGCAGAGGGCTGCGTGGCACCTGAGTTCAGGCCTCAGTCGGCGTCCCTCGTGCCTGTACACCCAGACGAAAAGTCGCGGGTGAGAGGCAGGTGCGGTGCAATAGGTCACCCGGTGGGCCCAATATTCCGTCAGCCCGTGATCCTTCGTGGTGGCGGTTAAACCACCGTTTGTCACCGTCAGTCTCATCGACACGTCCGGTCGGCTACTGCTGACGTAATTACGCCACAACGTCGACACCGGCTTCTCCACGCATCCCTCACCTGCAATTAGAAATAGTATTTTTGGTTGTTATTAAGTACAGGATAGAGCGGAGGTTGGTGGAGAAAGGGTTTGATAGACGTGGAAATGAATTCGTATTGAATTTTGATAGAATAAAGGTGTTATTTGAATTTATTAGATTTTCTGGGAATTTATGTTACGTTTCTGGGAATATGCGAATCAGTAATGGTGTCGGTGGATTGTCCCGCGAGAAATGAACGTGGGAAATGAGCGATAGAAGACTTTGGATAAGTAGTTATTTCTACGTTTAATAAATCGATTTCTAACGATAGAATTTTAGTTCGGCTAGGAATGGTATCTTTTCGCGTGATTTTCGAGTGAGTTTAATTTAGAAGGTGCCGTGGCGCGTGTCGAGAATTCTCGGTAAACCAGAAGCCGCTTAATGGGTCCGGTGTATGTATGTACATACATACACAGTTTGATAAGTTGATTCCGAGAAAGTAGTATATTTCCGATTAGAAAAATACAGTGTACCCGGTCGAAAACGGGTGTTAACGTACTTAAACAACCTCCCGCTGCGATAGAGAACTTCACTGACACGAAGCTAGCGTTCTTTTCCAGAATACTGTTCTACCACTAATAGGAGATTGTTATTATTACCAGCTTGTAATAAAGATAATCTGTCCGTTAGAGGAGGTCGGTGCGTACGTTAACGCAACAATTCGTACGCAGGTAATAATTGCGTTACTGTTATACCACTGGCATTATCATTTAACGCTACAATTCCCTTATTATTTACTCCGTCATCAGTAAGGTAACAGTAATCGAGACAAAAGCAGTACTAGGCTACGTGCGCGCCAGTTACACCGGTTGTTTCCGCGTACAATTGCACTTGATGCAACACCGTTGTACTCTTGGGACATAGAAAAACAGCAGATGTTTGGTAACGTTTTATCAGAATCATTCCGTATCTTCTTAATAGAATAAGATAGACACTTAATGATTTAAAAAATATCCAAATATTTGTATTTTAACCACCGTGAACGACTGCCGGCTGCTATATGTATTTCTAGCGAGCAAAGTGGAAGGGATTACAAGACACTTGCAAAGACTGCTAAAACGTTGCTGACAGCTGCCGGACTTTCCATCATTCTAGTATCGCACGTAATACGTGTTACGTGTATCACACAGATGGATACATATGTATATATGTATATATATATATATAATACGTGAGAAGCGGTCTCTTCAGGGTTAAAAGCAACGCGTGATCCATATTTCGCGTACCTTCGATCCACGCCACGTCGGTTTTACTTCGCCGACACAACGGGAGCTTACTACGCTCTGTTACCTACACACACATACACACACACACACACATGCTCATGCCGCAGGTAGGCATTCCAAGTTATATACGCGCGCGGAATACACGGTAGAACCGAACCGAGGGACAGGCACATCCTGACCTTCGATACAGTTTGATTCGCTGCTCTCCGTTGCGCTTCGGATCGCGTTACCAATTTAGAGATACAGGAAATGCTGGTACAGTTACTTAGAGTTCGAAAGCAATCAGCGCGAAAGGGGGAGAAAGAGTCGGCGAATCGCGGGGAAAATACGATGCTCCCGGAGCAGGGAAAAACGTCGGCACAATAAATATTTTTCTAGATTGCACCCTTTTTTTTGCGACCTAGCTTTTTAATATCAAGGTATGTATAGTGGGGTATTTTTTTTATCGGTAGGAAAAGTTTAAATATCTTGGAGCACAGCGGTATGGCATTGATCTCGCGTATGTGATACAGTAATGTACTATTTATGATCTATCATGTAATTGGATACTGAAATTACTTTTTTTTATATTCGATTTATTGTCACACAGTATATCGGAGAGAATCACAATTGAAATCCACGCGAAAAGAACATTAGTCACGTTTTCTGCTTTTCTTTCTCTTTTTACGGGAAAGCAATTTTAAAGTTAACGCTCTCGCGTTATTTCCCTGAACGGCGATGTGTTTATAAGACTTTATATTTCTTTGGATCTGACAAGTTTTCCCATGTTTCAATCGTGTCATATTAGAATAAGTACTATTTTCTAGCAATCTGGTGACATAACGGTCGAATAAATTAACAAAAATTGAATTCGCAGGACAGACTGAACAATTGTATTATTAAAATGATTGATTATTCCAAATGCTTCATAAATCACAACAAGTTTACAATATCAGCTTGTCGGATCTGACAATCCCATTAGTCAATCAATAAAGAGGAAAACTTCTTTGCGGCACGTTCTTCTTCCTCGTTTTTACGCGTTTTTCGCTGTCACCTTTTTTTTCGCTCTCCGCGTCACCTACGATATTCATTTACCGAGAAAGATCATCCCACGTCAGGTATGCGGGACGAAACGTTGTTGTCGAGTGGAAATTTTTGCCCCGCCGGCAAGCGTCGCGAATTCAATCAGGAAAACCCCACACCCGCGACATTTTCAAATCTGCCGAACACGCGGCGGGACTTTACGAGCGGCAGGATCGTTTAACGTGGCAAATTGTATCGTTCCCCGGCTGGGATTGGCTCTGTGAACGACATGAAAAAAAAGAAATTATCGCTATTTACACGCGGGGTTACCGTATAAGTAGCTCGGGGTTACGCCGTTCACAATGTTGCCTCTAACTAGCTTACGTCACGATAGCGAAGCGCTTCATTATAGACAATTTGCGTAGGTAAATTAGATCGGGGGAATGTTAATCCGATATTTAACATTGCAGACGGTGAATAACGTTGAGGGGCATTACGGTTGTATTCACCGACGGACTCGCGATTTATATTTCGATAAGTATACGTGGATATATTATAATTGCGTTTAATGACAAGGTTTGGTTAGCAGTTTTTTTTTCCACCGACGTTATGACATCGTTTGCACATGCATCGAATTTATAATGTCCAGTACTTAATGCGGGCAGATTTCAGGAAAAGATGTTTCTGCAATAAATTAACCCGTATCGGAATGCTATTTATCCACGGTGTTTTTCTACCTTTCCTCATCGATGTGTCGTATTGCCTGACTACGTTTCTCGAGCGAATATTGATGAATTCGCTAAATTACGTGACACGTGCTTGTTAAAAAAATAGTTTATGTGGTTTCCTTCTCGATACATCTATGAATGTACTTGGTTCTACTTACGACACTAGAGGAAAATTTAGTGTCTTTCGTTGGAGATCAATGTCATCGGTCATTAGGATACAGACGGGATCGGTTAACATAGTTTCTTACAGGACATTTTTTCGTTATTTTAAAAAGTGCAATTTATACTTCTTACAGGACAAATCAAACTCCGGAATGCGTTCACGTGCGCTAATAACGTGGTAACGTTTAGTCGTGAACTTTTCACCTACGCGTGATAATTTTCATAATTGTCTCGATTATGAGTTAAAGATGATTACCCTTTTTCCGTTAGTGTTCGCTATGGATGTGTATTTAGATGTAGAATGGTATTCTTCCGGGTGACTTTGACGTGTGTAAATGAAACGATTAACGCGTGAAAGGTTTTTCAGGATGGCGGAATTTTTACGAAACGACCGATCTCGGAGATGTCTAATAAAAGCACGTATACGGAAAACAAATTGGCAAAATTGTAGGTTTCACTTCTCTATGCTGATACAGGAAGCGGATGTTCGAAAGAAACTCAAGTCATTTCAGCGACTTAGGAACAGCACGACACGGTCCGTTTATGCAATTTTATGGCGATTTCAAATTGCCATTAAACTTTGAAAATTTGTAGGTGGGGACGAACGTAATTGCATAATTTGTTATTACTCTTTAAACGGCAGGTAAACGCGGGCAAAACGCAACCTCCCTGTCTATGGAACGATTTTCACTGTACAAATAGAAAATAAATCTATTCTTGTTACAGAAAACGAGTATCAACCCTGGAATAAAAAAGATATCGTACAATTAATTCTAACACGTATCAACTATGCTGATGGAACAACACACACACACACACATACTTTTCTAATCCAGTTTGTAGCACGAAATTTAAACCTGTTTTTCTTTCTTTTCTTAACACGTGTGCTCACTGCAATATTATCATTTTATTTTTATTGCCAGACACGAATCTGAAATTATCATCAGGGCACGATGAGCCTGATTGAAAATATAATTTTATCATTTTCGATATTTTACATCTGACATTTAACTCGTGACGTTATTATGTATAATATAAAAACATTCGTTTCGAAAAAATCAATCGTATCGTAAAAAGTAATTGCAGTTCTGTAATGGACGTCGTAAAATATGCCCAAAATATATGTGTCGATCAAACTTATTTTTAAACTGGATACCTTCCTACTATAATTGAGAACCTATTGTCCACAAACCCATATACTATATTTTCTCATTTATCATTCCATATCAAACATAATACTAATTTGACTAACAGAACATCGTTAGTTTTATATATATATTTTTTTAATTACTTAATTTAATTATTGGAATTAAATATTCAGACTCTAATCTGTCAAAAACATCAATGTAATCGTTCTTATTTCAACATGTATGCAATAACCACGTCCATATTTCCCCATTCCCAAAAACTAATCCTCGACTTTTCACTATTGAAACGTTTTTCACGCTATTCTCGACGCTTGGCGCGAGTCTACGCGGAATTATTTTTACCCGTCGTGGCTGCTATTCAACATCGCCAAGGGAGAGAGAGACTCATTTTCCCTCGTATTCACGAGATTCCCGGCACGTTGGGAGAAAGCAGGCGCATCGTTGACAGTGATCGTCACGATCGAACGACACGAGTATTGCACCGCAATCGAATCGCGGGCGGAAAAGCGGGCGATCTGGAACGACGCGGAACAGGAAGCGGCTACGAGAGAGCCGGTGCACCGGTGGTATCAACGACGAGTACGGCAGAAGAACGACCGCCGGCCCGTAACACTCCGTTCGGCATTATCTCCAATTATAAAGGTAATGTTGGTTGTCCGTTAATTTTTTCATCCGTTACGCGCATTTTTTTTTCCCGTCAGAAAATGAGAACCACTGCTGACAGGATGCGCGAAACCGTATGCGGATCATTCATCGGAGCGCCGCAGGAAATTAAAATCTACCGATTTAGGGAGAATTATTCGTTACGAGTGTACACTCGTTGTATCAGTTTTCTGTCTTTATTCCTTGATTTTTCTACGGGGAACTTTGGTAATGATTATTTTCTTTTTCAAAAAATTTCCACGTAGTACTTACATAGGTATGTACATGTATGTATGCCAGAAGGTATCATAGGTTGAAGGTTTGTACGCGAGTACGAGACGGATAAGAAATATGATATTGAAGAATGAATTTATCGGAATGGAAATAAACTTGCATGCGTTGTAGGAAATATATGTTTGATTCGACTGATTTGCTTTCCGCTGGCCTTCATGCAAAGAATCATCCGTGATATCCGAAGTGGATTTATATCTACTGGGAATTGAATAAAATTCGAATCAGCGCCGGATTCATAGATGTGCCCTTTCAAAGTTCAAAGACAGCTTTGAAACGTTAAAAGACGAGTTGTACAAGGTTACATTGACCGCGGGGAGACCATTTTAAAAATCCCCGTTTAGTGGGTACTTATTTAACGGCGCGAAAAGCGATTGAAGTTTACAACTGGCTTGTATAAACGGCGATATATTTTCGGGCGACGTTAAGCACCTACGAGGCCAGGCTTTTATTTTGTATTTTTTTTTCTTTATTCAGTTTCATTCCTAACCCGTGTAAGCGGACGCATAATCAACGTCGTGTATTTAAACACAGAAACATTTTTGCTCCGTTCCGCGAAAAACTTTCCTCAAATTTCGTTTCTGCGATCCGTGATCATCAACAGACCCACTGTTGGGTTCAAGATTTCTTTCCAAGGTCTCTCTTCAGATTTCGTCTACAGATTATACATTCTTATAACATTATTCCTCCAAATGGTAGGAAAATAAATAAAAATAGGAACAGAGTGTTTTTACTTGTTTACTAAGTTCTACGAGATTTGCCCTAATGATAATGAAACATCGATAATTACTTCTTTTTTTTATATATATATACCTCTGCAGACGTGACTTATGTTCATTGGAAAGATGTAAATTATGCAAATAATTATTTACAATGTCTGTCATTCTTTGTTTGCAACGTATACCCCCTCCCTCCTCCCCCCTCCCCCACTCTCTTTCCACAACGCATACTACCGCTAATGGAAAATTAATGTTTTGTACTATCTTTCAGTTCTTTTAATACCACTGATAACTTCTTAAAAGCGTCTCGTCGTAGTTTCATGATGCACGGCGCGCCATAATCAATCATTAAATTGCGTATCTAATACCTTCGTCGAACGATAAGGTCGAAGAGTACGCTGTGGGGCTGTTCGCGATACGCACCGGGGAGAAAAAATTATCAGCACATTGGAATACCGTACGGATAAGAGAATTCTGCGTGTTCGCTCCTATGTAGACATCAAGATACACGTTTTGATAGCGAAAAATCGAAGTAATGCGCGAACACTTGTTAATTATTGTAACTAGGATCCTTTAATTCCCCCACCAACGAATGATTGTGATAAATTACATCGGGTTTAACAGGTTCGTAAATACTTCCACTTAAGTCGTACGAAATAACGGCGGTAATGACGCGAACAGCGAAGAGTAATCTCATACATGTGTCTAGGTTTAATCACGATTTTTTTCTATTTTTATACCGAATTTATACAAGCCTTCATCTACTAGCGTGTGAGGTAATCGTATGAACATCGACGAATCATCGTCGATGATTGGCATTGATTTCAATGAAATTTATCTGTCTTGAAATATCTGAGGAAATAGCGTAATTCTGTTGCAATTGTCCTGACATTTGTCACTATTTTTAAGTGGGATTTTATAGTGCGCGTGTACGTTTTACGCAACATTCTTTCATAAATTATTTCCCACCGATAATAATCGCAGGATCGTTTTCCTCGACAATAGGATTTCCAATGTCTCGTTATAAAACGTCGAACGTCACACACGTGACGCGGATACTCAGCGACGAACAGGTCGGATCGTTCGCCGTTGACGTTAACGAAAGTAAAATTAATCAATCCATCACATCGCGATACGGATCGATATTCCGGCTGAAAGCATTTAAATATTTCGCACACGAGAACTAGTGACACTGATTTCTGCGTACCTAAAATACGGCTAATGTTAATTAGAATCATATGTAATCCGATTATCATATTATGCCATCAAAAAATTTATTTGAATTGTTGATAAACAGCTTTATTTTGATCTGCCATAATTAACACCGTCTCATCCATAAACATTTCGTTCGCGAAAGAACGTTAAATGGCTGTCGCATTAATTATTTGCGGTCGCTTCTTAAAACGTTCAATGAAAAGTTCCGACGTAGCCGACGACGACGGCGGCGAATTCAATTCTTACCGGGAAACAGATATTATTGCGAAAGCGTGCGACAACAATTTGCGCGTTTTTCCGTCCACGTGTTTCACCCGTCCAGACTCAATAAAATTCCAGCGAAAAATGAACGCAGATGCATCTCGATTGGATTCCCTTGAATCGGCTGGAATTCCGTGCGAAATGAATAACACATAACCGAAGATACATACAGGCTGGACAGTTTCATGGATATGATCCGTGGTTTATCGATCACGTAGAATCACGGCGAAACACCGAGGTCCCGGGACCTTTAACGTTATCGGAATGCAGAGTGTGTGCGTAAAAGAAAAGTGCAACGTGCACTTTTTGAACCGAGATTCTATCAGCCACGGCAAAAAGCAGCCCCCCTCCTATACTAAATGCGGATCAATTTAAAATATTAGCGACGACTAGCTTGAAAGCGAATTGATCTCCTTATTAATTTAATTATAATCTTTCTTTAAAAAAAAAAATAGTAAATTTGAATCCTGAGTCGTAACTTTACTGATTCGTAACTTACGAGAGAAGTGACGAAAAATCATATAGGAAACGACGGTGAATATTTCAAAGACTAATTTTTTATATCTTCTTTAAAATAAGATATTAATTTTACCGACACTTAAACGAGACAGACTAATGCGATATTTGTGTTAGCATAATATATGTAAGGTAAAATCTTCGACTAGGATTCAAGTTCCTAATGAGGAACATCATGGCAACTGCGGAAGTTCCGACGTTCTAAGTTCGGTAGCGTCACTGATTTATGCCTAATTAAAATTACGTGTTCCTTACTCAAGGATTTTATTCTAATTTCAAAGAAAAAAAAAGAAAGAAAAGGTGGACTTACATCACTTTCCGGATACACGATCCATTTGTAACCTTCGTTCATCGTCAACATCATACACTCTAATACTGTACGATATACATTTTTTTTTCCTTGAATATTATTAGAAGAAACAACTCGGAAATTTACAAACGGTTTCCTACGCGTGTATCTTGCCCGAAAGGGAGTCGGCCGTTGGAGATGTAAAAAAAAAAATGGCAAAGTACAGTGGAATCTGGCAGGATCTATTCGTATTCTTCCACAAAGCGGCACGAAGGTCAGCGAGAACGAGTTCGAAGCAAAACTGGAAACTGTTGTGCGAATTCGACGAAGGACCGACGCTATGGACGCGGTCCCAGTCGAGATTTAGATATTCTTTTGTTTCGATCGAAACAGCGGGCTGACTGGTAACCTTTTACGAATCTATGCTCGCGTGTATGTCGAGAGCGTATCAACGAATGCAGTACAAATAAATACATTCGTGTCACGCATCATTTGCAAAACGAGTACAACAATGACTCGATCGCGACTATTTGAACGTTTCAGATTTATCAACGATATTGTAATAATATTGTTCTCTGAACGTTGTAACCTTAGTAACGAGGCGAACGTTCGTTGCCAAAATGAAATCTTTTATCACAATTTAGTAGCGGCGGCTTTGGGTGTTACGCAATAAAAAGTAAATCTCAACGGCATGGTTTCTATTCGCGTAGTAGAAAATTCCGCTAATTATGTGATTATAAGTTCACTCGTCTGGGAACCTTGGAGAATGAACGAGATATGTACGGTAATGAAGTCTGTAATTACTATAACAACTATTGCATATAATTACACATGATCTAAATAATGCAGAAGCGATAAACATTCTTAGATGGAAACTGAAAATTCAACCTTTTGATCGTTAAATTCCCCCCGGGTCTCATTAAGATCTTATTATATACATCGTCGCGAATATTTCTACGCCGGCAGTCTTTCACCGGTGAAAGTATCGATTATGCCTATATCAGATCGCATTAAAAGCGATTGCTTAAATTATTCGCTTTACTCTCCTTCTTTTCGAGTTTCACGCGATACGTACAGTAAAACTGGCGAACCGATATTCCGCGTGGCAACCGTTGCATTTCGGTTTACGAAACGCCGCGACCTTTTACAGCGGGGAAAACTCGGGAATGTCCGGCCACCGGAGACAGGCAAGAATTAATTAATCGTGGCAAAATAGGCGGTCGCGAATAAACGTACCGTAATAATGGCGTTCCCGATGATTAAGGCCGACCCAGTCCGAGGCAAAGGTATGCAGAGAAAGTAGGGGCCCCCTCCGTATACGCCTATGTCCGGTCGTTGCACCGTGCAATACTTCTTTCTTTTTTAACCACTCGCAACATTGGTGCCGGTGCAAATATCAGGCTAACGCGCGACTGTCCGTTTTTTTTTTATTTTCTTTTTCTTTTTTTTTTACGCAATTTTTCAACGGCCCACCAAAGTCGATTTTCAGCTATGCGTAACGTATACACCGGATGATTAATTGTATTTCAACACGTTCCATCCACCGGTGTTATACCGATCATCCGTAATTGGTACGACGAGAATGAAATTAATTTCACATTCGTGAAGCGGGATTAGGATCCATAGGTTTGAAATTATGTATTTCTTTTTTTTCGATCTCTTTTGCTCTCCCCCTCTTTCCTTTTCGTCTAGTGACCGTTACGGGTAACATACATACGTAGCAATGAATCGAATGTATACGACGATTACGCTAGTTGATGTTAACCTTGCTCGCCAGCCAGCCAGCACAGCCTGCAAGAAGTATTGCGCACTTCCGTCTGGTCATTCACGTGCCGCGTCTTTGCAATTGCGAATAACGCGTACACGCATATTTGTCTTGTTCGATTGTACCTACTCCCTAATTGTTGTTTGTCAGCAAACTTAATTATCTATTTCTGTTATACCGGCGATCTTGCTCTCCGCGTCATAATTAGAGGCACTAGTTGACATTGACATTCGTCCCCAAGTTAAATAACGAGATATTAATCCGCGGACGTCACATCGCCGATTGCGATGGAAACTGGTTTCGTAAGGAATTCGAATGAAATTTTTACGACTGAATTTCATTTTAATACTATTTTCCAGCTACCATTCCGCCGAATAAAATTCACTTTTGTTTCGCCGGGCTTGTGGTTATCTCGTATTATATATTCAGGATGTATGCATGCATATATGTATGTATGTATGTATGTATGTGTGTACGGACGTCATTTCAATGTTAGCACCGTAGACGGGTGGATTGAAACTTTCGCCGACTAACGCAGACGGAGATTAAGAATTTTTCTTATCTTGTTTTTCAACATAGTCCCCTTTCAAAAAGTATGCAAAATACTCAGTTACGTCTGTCGAAACTTTTTCAACCAATGAAAATCATTATCCCAAGTGGTTTTGCAGTTTTCGACAATATATTATCAAAATCTGTCAATAATCTGACCTAAACACCAAAAAATTCGTGATCCGAAGCTCAAAACCAGCTGCAACGACCGTAACCGACTAGTCTGCACATATTTTTTACACAGTTCTTAAATAAAAAATAATATAAAACAAATCTTCTTAATCCACTCTTTCCGCGTTAGTTCACGATGTTTTCACCACCCGGGGAAAACGGTACTCATTAAAACCGGAAGGGAATGTCTTGTACACACGTATCTATGAATCGCGAGCCATGAAGCACAAGTATTCTAATAGGATACACTTTAAAAACAAAGAAGATCAGATAAACGAAGATTCACTCACCCTTAGCCCATCCAGTGAGAACATTCCCAAGATAAGCGACCTTATAACAGGGGTCGTACTCGGTGATGGAGGCATTACCCCTGTGCCTCCTCCACAGTCTTCCTAGACCTCTTTTCAACGACCTCAGTGTCCTTTGCCCGAACTCTTTGCCGGTGGTGTTGTTCTGCCCAGATCCCGTGGTTCCGTCGCTCTGCTCATCAACGGGATCCGCCACGACGTCGCCCATCGTTTTCATGATTTCATAAAAAAAAAATTCTCCCAAAAAAAAAACAACGAACCCCTAAACGACGTCGACACACGCGAAATTGAATCTCGCGCAACGAAGAGGGTGTGAAAATTGTTCGATTGTCTCGTCCCGACCGTTCAACAGAGTCGATCGACGAAAAATCCTGTGGATCACTCGAACGCTACATCGCGCGACTTCCGGTGGATCGTTGGAAGGGACAACTGCGAACCGGGGAAACGGCCGAACGTGGAGAAACGTCGACGGGGAACCCGACCTTTGAGGGACCTGTCTGCCCGGCCAGAGTTATCCGACCAGGTGGATGAGCTCTATCGAGGTCACGACCGATGCTTGGTGATCGAGAGAGGTTGTGAAACTCGAATAAATCTCTCCCGCTGCCTGTGTTGCCCGCTCGACGGCGACGACGACTGCTCCGCGTAGTTCCACACCTCAAGGCCGACCTCTTGTCGTTATTCTCACGTACGAAGGAAGGTCGTTATTTCTCACGAAAAGCCCGGTGATCTCTTCCGGGACCTCTTCCCGTCTGTTCCTGCTGATACGGACGACGGTATATCGAAGACTTCTGAAACCGAAATAGAAGATGTTCAATTAGATGATTTTATCGTTGATCATCATTGTGTGTACGATGGGATGATAATGAATACAGTATTATTATGTAGAATTTGTATGCATATATGTATACATATATTATATATGATTCTTCTCCATTCGTGGCATTTGTATCGGGAAATTTTACAGTAAAATCCAAGGTGAACGATAACGGTAGCTGTAGCAACAACAGTATAAGTAGTATTTCGTAGTCTTTATTGGGGAGTAAGCGGCGAGCAGAGAATCAAATTTCTCCAAACATGGTTTCTTGAACCGCTACGTGCCTTCGAAAAGTATACTAATATGACGATTAGTAAGCAAATAATGGTATTGATTATGATAAACGAAATCCTCTTTCTTCGTAACTTGAGTGTCTGTTAATTATTGCCGGCACGTGGATCTCGGTGTATACATAGATCCACAAAAAGCATCGAAAATGCAAAGCTATGGGCCAAGTACAAGAGAATGTTACATTGGAATAGGTTGCTCATTAACATAAACTGCATTTTACACAGGATTTGAAATCAATCAAATGTGAGCAAGTTTGATTGATTTGCGCAAATCAATTGTCATTTCCGCAAATTTTTAGATATCGACCTGAATCTTTCACTGTCTTATTGGGCTTCGAATTCCGCGTCCAACACGTCCCGGATCGTATTAATATCTCAATCATTGTGGAAATGGCGAGCAAATTACGAAAATCGTGAAAAATCCCCAAATTCAGGCGGTTTTTTGAACGGCATTCGCTCAATTTTTGAGATAGCCGTCTGAAACTTGTACCATTGTTTTAGTTGGGAAATTCTACGGCAGATCAACATATAATAGTTGTACTTTTCGAAAATTTAATTTTTCGCAAAAATCTGAAGGGGGTAGGTCAGGATTTTTTGCGATTTTCGTAAATCGCTCGCCATTTCTACAATTTTTTAGATATCAAAATAATTCTTTCACTGTCTTATTCGGCTTCGGATTCCGCGTCCAAAACGTCCCCGATCGTTTTAATAGCTCAAAAATTACGGAAATGGCAGGCGATTTACGAAAATCGCGAAAAATCCTGACCTACCCCCTTCAGATTTTTGCGAAAAATTAAATTTTCGAAAAGTACAACTATTATACGTTGTTCTGGGGTAGAATTTCCTAACTAAAACAATGGTACCAGTTTCAGATCGTTATCTCAAAAATTGACCGAATGCCGACCAAAAAACTGGTTGAATTTGACCCATTTTCGCGATTTTCGTAATTTCTCCGTCATTTCCGCAATTGTTTAGATATCAAAATGATTCTTCACTGTCGTATTCGGCTTCGAATTCCGCGTCCAAAACGTCTGGGATCATTCGAATAGCGCAAAAATTACGGAAATGGCAAAAGAATTACGAAAATCGCGAAAAATTATGAATTTTAACCAGTTTTTTGATTGGCATTCGCTCAATTTTTGAGATAGCGGTCTGAAACTGGTACCATTGTTTTAGTTAGGAAATTCTACGCCAGAACAACGTATAATAGTTGTACTTTTCGAAAATTTAATTTTTCGCAAAAATCTGAAGGGGGTAGGTCAGGATTTTTCGCGATTTTCGTAAATTGCTCGCCATTTCCGTAATTCTTGAGCTATTAAAATGACCCAGGGCGTTTTGGATGCGGAATCCGAAGCCAAATAAGATAGTGAAAGATTCAGGTCGATATCTAAAAAATTGTGGAAATGCCGAACGATTTACGAAAATCGCAAAAAATCCTGACCTACCCCCTTCAGATTTTTGCGAAAAATAAAATTTTCGAAAAGTACAACTATTATACGTTGTTCTGGCGTAGAATTTCCTAACTAAAACAATGGTACAAGTTTCAGGTCGCTATCTCAAAAATTGAGCGAATGCTGAACGAAAAACTGCTTAAATTTGACGATTTTTCGCGATTTTCGTAATTCTTCCGTCATTTCCACAATTTTTTAGATATCAAAATGATTCTTTCACTGACTTATTCGGTTTCGGATTCCGCGTCCAAAACGCCCTGGACCATGTTAATAGCTCAAAAATTACGGAAATGACGAAGGAATTACGAAAATCGCGAAAATTCGTCAATTTCAACCAGTTTTTCGCTTGCCATTTCCACAATTTTTGAGATAGCGGTCTGAAACTTGTACCATTGTTTTAGTTAGGAAATTCTACGCCAGACCAATATATAATAGTTGTACTTTTCGAAAATTTAATTTTTCGCAAAAATCTGAAGGGGGTAGGTCAGGATTTTTTGCGATTTTCGTAAATCGCTTGCCATTTCCGCAATTTTTGAGATATTAAAATGATCCGGGACGTGTTGGACGCGGAATCCGAAGCCGAATAAGCCAGTGAAAGAATCATTTTGATATCTCAAAAATTGTGGAAATGGCAAGCGATTTACGAAAATCGCAAAAAATCCTGACCTACCCCCTTCAGATTTTTGCGAAAAATTAAATTTTCGAAAAGTACAACTATTATACATTGTTCTGGCGTAGAATTTCCTAACTAAAACAATGGTACCAGTTTCAGATCGCTATCTCAAAAATTGAGCGAATGCCGACCAAAAAACTGTCATAATTTGACGATTTTTCGCGATTTTCATACATCGCTCGCCATTCGCGCAATTTTCAAGATATAAAAATGATCGAATATGTTTCGAATGCGCATTCTGAACCTTAATTTTACGAAGCTTGATGTCAAAAACGTAACGTAACAAACATTTCTAATTTAATATGTTAACAATCTGGATGTGTGTGAGAGGAAATTTCATATACTAACATATTATATAAAATCTACGTTATCGGCAGAAAAATTATCTAGCATGGTATGAAACATATGTTAGGGTTTGACACCGGGCTGCGTGACAGGCTGAACATGGAGATGGAAATGGAGATGGTGATGGAGATGGAGAAGGAGGAGAGGAAGAAGACGACGTTTCTTACAAAAACCTCGACTTTTTAGATCAAAATATCTCGCGATTGGCTTGATGGATCTTTTCGTAGTTAGGCTTAAATTACTCGGGTGGACGTCCCCTACAAGAATATCACCATAGTTTGGGGGAAATATGCGGATTTAATGCCGTTTGAATACCCCGAAAACCTCGATCTAATTCTTCCGGAAAAGAGTAGTTCAGGTCTACTAGTCGGGAACTCTTGTACTTGGCCCGAGTCAAGACCTTAACTCTTGATACATGTATAACTGTATACGTATGGGCATCGATTTAAAAAAAAAATTGAACTATGATTTTTACCAAGTCTAAAATAAGTAACTTCGTCGTGTTCATTGATTGCCAAAGATATACGTATACTCGCTTCAACGGCGATATGTTTACCCGAATGAATCGCACTTCGAAAAAGTGATAATAAAAGCTTTTTGCCGTTTTACTCTATATAGAAAATTCTTATAAAAACGAGCCCAGTACCCGGGAACAACAATTAACATGTTAATTACTGGCAGTGGAAAATAAGAGTTAAAACAGTTATCATTATCGACATCGCCGTTCGTAAAAACAATAACGACGGTTTCTCGAAACTTCGAATACGTCGAGGAGTAATGAGATGGGAATTAAGTCGATTCTAGAACAATTACACACCGATCATCCAAAGGAATTTATACCGACCCTGAATGATAAGGCTAATTAATTTCCCTCAAAGTGCTATGTGAATATGCAAACCGTAACACAACTGTATATGTATACACAGACTTTGTCACAGCTTTTAGTAAATGTATAATAGTTATAAATACTAATTAATCTCATGTTGCATGTTTCACCACATATGACACAAGAAATTATTAATTCCTTTTTTCTTCAATAGAATTAAATCCCAGAAGCCATACGGTTGTACGTTGCGCGACCAGCTTTTTCTGATAACTTCTAACACTAATTAATTATTAATTACATATCAATCCCTAACGATCATATTTGACCCGACGGGGATCATTTGCTTATGAATCGAGTCCCCCTGTTTCTGTGGAACTACTAAAACGACTGTGAAGCGATACTTAACACCGAAGTTTAAAAGCGTTAAAGACGTGAAATATTTTCTTGTTGATTCTATATAGAGTTAAGAATAAACATGCAGTGACTTGCATAAATATTCGGTCGTGGAATTTATAGTATTTTTTCTAAGTTAATACACCTATTCTAACTGGCAGAAACAGTTGTTCGCTAAAATTAGTTTAAGTATACAAAAATCACTTTGTAAATACCATAGTGTCTGAATATTTAAACGAGTCGGTGTATGCATGTAAGTACTATAGTCTTCACTCTACACCTTCGCCATTGAACATTGCCCATTGCAAATATGTACCCGATCTTACATAATTACTGTTTTGAAAAAGCTAAGCAAATCATCGTGCTATCTATAAATAGCAAAACCATCAATTTGAAATTTGTTCCGGTTATTTCATCCTTCGTAAAAAAAAAAACTACTTTACTTTACATACACGTATGTATGCGCCTACATAGTATAATAAGTTATTAATGTGATATACCTGTGTGGGAATAAATCACGTTTCGATAAGTGTCCGGATAAAATGTTCTCATTTTCCCGCGAGTCGCGAAAAGAAAATCCGTGCAACATTTACGTAATACCAGGCCGTCCATTTTTAACATTGTTTTACGTAACGCATGGATCGCAAATTGATTTCGTTTAATCGCGGCCTGTCAATAGCACGGATAGGCATGGAATAAGGGACAAAATTACAATGTGACGTAGCCAGCGTCCTTCTGAATTTTTGCATCGAATTCGCAATATCCCCGCTGTTACAATTGTCGATCACGAGGAGCACGAACGATAAGCGCGTGCCTGACATACTACGAACGAAGACACAATCGTTTAAGCATGTTTGTAGATAAGCTCATCTCCCGTTCTTCTTTGAAATTCAAAAGCAAAGTATAAAAAAACGTGGGATTAATATTTTCTTGTTATACGCTGCGTCAACCACTAAACGAAGTAATCTTCGGGTTATAAATGTCTTTTCGAGTCACGATTTCGTAGGATTAGCACGTTAAACAAACCGTACACACAATTGAACGGCGATATAAAGGACAAGGAAAAATCTGTTACAAAGATAATGATATTTTCTTGAATATTATACAGAGATAAGTATTTCCTGCGTGATATTTAACGTTAAGGCAACGATATTAACGTTGATTTCGTGTTCGGATGATCTTACCCCGACTTTCACGTGTAGACAGATAAAGAATCATACATTTTTTTATCGATGTATACGGAGTTACAGTACCTCCGAGGTGTATAAAGCAAAACGATTACAAGGATCGACAAAGGATAAGCATAAAAGTCGGTGTACGCTTTGCTGAATTTCGAGCACAAGGCTTTTGTCTTCCACTTCGGCTTGAACTGTGCAAACCGTCTATGTTCTTGCCCGGTTAACTTATCTTACCGGAAATTACGGTTTCCAGCGGAAGTCTTGCGGTCATTCTAACGCGAAATCTTGCCCAAGACTCATAAGGGTTCAATTATCGCTATTGAAAAGAACACGAATTCCGTTCCGCGAGACAATTTCGCGGTATAATTACTTGTCCCACTTTCCAACATTTTTTCGAACAAAGAATCTTATATTATGTTTAATAAAAAAACAAAAAAAAGCACATGATCGTTCGCTAGGATGTTTTGCCGATGTTTATGTAACAGTGCACTAGATCGATGGACATGGAAATAACGAGCTGTCAATATTCAATATTTCTATTAATAATACCAAACCACGATGTACTTGTATTTCTTGGAATGGGTAAATAAATGTCATCAAATTAAAAAAAAGAAAAAGAAAAAAAAAACGGGTAATTCCATGACGCATGAGAGAACACACTGACCCCGCGATTTGAATAAATAGCACCGATAAAGGTGCTACAATTTCCATAATTTTTCCGTCGTGCCATGAATCTGGTTCATCAGCGATCAATTCAAAAGTAACGAGGTATACAGCATACCTGCAACCCTATTAATTCGTCTGTACCGGTTGTATTTAACGCGTAACCATTTTCGAAATTTGCAATTCTCTGTATGATCAAGATAAGCGTTGCGGGTGTGGATAATTATTGTATAACACCGAGTGTATACCTCGTGAACTATGCTTGTAGACACACACTGGGAAATCTAATTACTTTACGACTGTTGACTGCTCGTAGTGTCGACGTAACTATGCTACATTATGATCACCCGCCGTTGCAATTAATCATAATTATACAATGACGAAGGAAGAACGAACAGATATATCTTCGCGGATACACATTACTTTTTCCTCGAAGAAAACAAAAAAAAAAACAAGTCGTTTTATCAGTGTGCGCGTTTTACCTTACAGTGTATACAAAGAAAAAAGGACCACTGTTAAACAAAAAGTGGAACACTTCATTTGAATCGATCGTAAATAACCGTGCGACAGGAAAACATCTGTGATTCGTTAGGTATGTTTTCCGGATCTTTTTGTACGATGATATTGCGTATACTCCTTCGACAGATCTCGAGAATGTTTCTTACGCGTATCGAACTTGAAGAGGGGAAAACAAGGATATTCGGTGGCTGTTATTTGTACGTATACATAGGTATATACATATACATACGTATATTTTCAGAAACAATCGATAATGTCCAAAGACACTGTCTTTCAAACACATTGTTTGGCACGTCATAATCGTTGCCAGTTAAGTCAATGTCGCGCAAAAAGGCAGCAGGTGTAACTATTACAATGGTTATGAAAATAGAACGCGTGGGCAAAAGTGCATTAGCATTTAACGATTACGTAACATCGTCAAAGCGGCCATAACCGTCGTGCAAAGGATAATTACTGAGTAACCGAATTATATGGGGAGAAAAGCTGAATGGTAAGGAACACTGCGCACTGTACATTTCTGAATAGGGAGTGTTATGATAAATAATACTCGTTATCGTGCGAACATATGTGAGATTACTCGGTATCGGACGGATTATAGTTTTAATTAAAGCAAATAATTGGATTCTATTGAATTTCGAAAAATCACTCTGAATGTATTACACTGGAAGAAATAGACGAGAATTTATACGTTTTACGATTACGGACTGTGGAAGTGAATAAAATTCCACGAGCTCGGTTGATAATAACACCTCGCGACGTTGAACACGGCAATAAGATTTTAATAAATTAAATGTCAATGACTCTTTTATAACGTTCATAATACAAATTACGATGTAAAATGATCACTTTTAGAATATAAACGCGCAGCGCGAAACGTCATGATGTCACCGTGTTGAATGTCAATGAAATAATGTAAAATTCCTGTTTTTTTTTTTTTTTGCTTTGCTACCTGCATAGACCAAGATTTACAGGTAAACAGATTGATCGTCGCATAAACGGTGCTATTCCGTGTCAATTGAAAATATTGCATAAGGTAATCGATGCCCGAAGCACTAAATGTCAGAACGTACGAACCGTCAGTCAACTTTTTCCTGGCCCCGTTTCATAATTACTCGAACAAAAAGTCGCGCGCGCGCGACCAATTAACAACGTTGATCGATTAGTATCTAATCGTTCGCGATCTCGATGGTTATTATCATCCCGATGGGCGTCAAAAGGTGACGTTTAATTCGTACGTTTGTTGCAGTACGTACTTAGTTTATTAGAATCTCGTCGTAAGCGACGCACCGCGGTTTCCAGATTTAATCTTTGCATTTCCAGCTGGATAAGAGGCAGCGAAGGAATGTGTTTACAGTGGGTGTTTACAGCGTGGACGAACATTCGTGGAAATTAGTTGCATTAATGAGACAGCCTGGCGATTATAAAAGTCGAGAGACTAACCGTGTAAAGCGATATTCAACACCGGAATCCATTCCATTCCCGAATTACTACGAACACTACTAATGCTGTTTCCGTGCGGGTGATTAACATAAAAGATACACCGTCGTTCGCAAATTATGGGACGCGTTATGCATTCGATAGTCGCACGGAAAGCGGCGATTTTTTACACGGTAAAAATCGATGGTCGAATACTATAGTGATAAAGATACGATTCTTTAATGCATCTTTATTCCGGCGAAGAATTCAAACTTTTATTTACCTACGCATCTGTTGATTCGATTTTTAATATCATTCCATATTTGAAATTTCTTGAGAATCTATGTATGTATAAGCGTCGGGGCGTACAATTTCAAAGCGCAGAACAACCAGAAACCAGAATGTTCAGAAGGAATCTGCCGGTCGAGTATAAATTTCACATTTAAATTAAATACTGTACACGATGCATGCATTTCAAATGATATTTACCTGACAAATTTAAATAACTGTTAATCTGAATACGTGCCACGTGTCACGTAGTAACTTATGGACGTATACACACGTTCTACGTTTCAAAAAATCTGTTATTCAATCCGGCTGTAAATACTACGTTTTCGCGGCACGTGAAAAATGCGTTCATGAATCATCGTTACTGTTATCATTCAAACAAAACTGAGTACGACGTACCTCCAAAGCCCAAGTAAGTACGCCAGTATCTCGTTACATTGTTAATATAACATGTACACTAACAAAATCTAAACTAATCCTGGAAATAATTATTATTAATCTCCCCGTTAATTACAAATTACCACTACCTACAACGAATAACGAACGTTTACGAATTAAACACCAGTGATCCCAGTGAAATTCGTTAATCGGAGTGCGGTGAACGTTTTCTCGTAATCCCGGCGTTTCATAGCGTCTCTCTCGATTCATTGATCGCAGCACTCGTTACATGGTAATGTCGTGACACTGTGCGGCACTGACCACGAAGAAAACGTGGCCGAGCGCTGCGTCGTACGAGCGTTTACTGCTAATTACACGTTTATCGTACATAAGTACCCGAGTTAAAACGCGCGCGTGGAATATCCCACCGTTCCACCGTTCATGCGGCAGCAAGAAACAGGAGGACGGTGGACGAGGCGTTTTCACGTGGCAGAGAAAGAGACGAGCAGCGAGGAGCGAGCCACTCAAGGAATTAGAAGCGACTCAATGACAGGTTCAAGGCTCAAAACCCATCGAAAGATACGCAGCCGCGTATTTTATACGACCCCCGGACACGCGTGAATCAGCGTATTATACAGCAGGTGAACGAGGTTCGTTCTGTCAAATGATTTTAGAATAATTAAGTACGACGGATGTGCTATTATTCTTGTTCTTATGATTGTTATTATACTGTCAATACATGCGACGTAATGGCGCAAAAAGATTCGCTGTCATTCACGTAATTGCAACTCACCAGAGATTTTCTAGAATAGACGAAAATGTAGATGATTGGTTTTTTTTACACCGAGATCATCGATAATTACTACAGCGGTCATGATCTTTGACGGTAACATCGAGGATCAAGAATTGTATCATTTTTCCGGTATCGTATATGTACATATATGTATATAAGATTGTCCACGTATATCGGAATACGTATCGGGCATCTGCATAGAGGACGTTAAGTATTTCTTCGTGAATTTTTTTCGAGATATTTTATTATGTTGCTACCTTCCGAGATAAACACGTGTGATTTATAGGTAGCGAAAGGTAAGAATTCAAGGAACAAAGAGGGATCTCGTCCGGATTTGGCTATGAAACATCGTAAAAAGTTCCTAGAAAAAATGTAGAGATGTTGAAAAATCTTGCGTGTTACGTGTGCGTCTGTATTTTTTTCTCCCGATGTTCTTCAGTGTGAAATTATACAACGATGATGCGCGTGAATTACGATTTATAGTATCATCGACGAAAGTACAGAGGTGAGGAAAAGTCACCGGTTTCCTACTGTGGATCGTTATTTGAATTTTGAAAAATTATATCCCATCGAGGCGAGCACACGAAATGGTCACAGCAAGGTCGAGCAATTACCGATTATCATTATTCTACGAGTGAGCCAGCGATTCAGGCTGTCGATGATCGAGTGCTCTGTCAGCAGATAATAATATAATCGTCGATTATTCTGTCCATGCTAGGTTCTGCCATTATTATTGGTGAGATTTTTTTTCTCCAAGGGCTTAAAAGTGATCTTCGGACAAGGATCCGTGGACTGTTTTCAATGATTAACGCGTTACTATGGTTTATCACGCTATACATATCACATTGTGCACTATCAATGACCTTCTGGATTTTCAGTTGTAATAATTAATGATTAATACCAGTCATTGTCCAAGGGAATTATACAACGATGCCGGTACACCGTTTACCTGACATTTTGCATATTTCGCGAAACTACGAGACGTGTATTCACAAAATTCAGGTGACCTCGAACGTGCGTCGAATTGCCAAGTATGCTTGACATTGTGAGAAACGTGTCAGACGATAACAACAGCCCGTAAAAAGTCGGTTTGTAGAACTAGTTGTCGTATTTATGCATCATATGATATTTCCGAGGGAATTTCGCACCGACCGGAATCAGGAGAAAACCAACCGCGACAAGGAAAACGGATGGAAAAATCCGGTTTCTTTTTCATCCCATTGTCTCACCGGCTAGGATACCGAAGATTTCCAATTTGTATTCCGTACGGGCATCTCGTTCCAATGGTCTTATCAGCCATACATTTATGACCCGCGACGAACAGCGAGGTTAAAAGAAACTACTGGAATTGATTCTACGCGAGAACTTAATAGCATCGATGACTTCACGCTTCTTCTCAATCGGTCGATTAAATCAACCTAATAGGATGTTTGTTCGATCGTTGCTTTTTATCGTAATAAACATGTTAAAAGGATACATGATATTTCAAAGATATCTTTGATCTTCTATAGAGAAGCTAATTAGTACGACGGAAACAGTTTTATTCCCCCTGTAATCTCCTCTGATAAGTACCCATTGTCCTTAAGTATAAATTTCATCGATGTATTAATCTGTTTAATTAATTAATTCACAGGTTGATTACGATATTATGTATTTTAACACTGATATCTGGCCAATTTCTTTTTCAACCAAAGATAGGGATATACGTTACTGTGGGAATAATTAGAAAGTGCTGACACACCGGTCCGGGTATCGAGCAAGAAAGTGCCGGGACTCCTAATAGGGATCATTTAATACAGACCGAACGGATCTCGTTAATGGCAAAAGGATTAAGTGGAATAAATGGTGTAAGTCTAACGATGAATTAAAAGACTTTTGGCGTGTATGTACTTTCTCCGAAGAAATGACTCGATCACACAATATTCGAGAAAACTGTTTCCACTACCATTTCGTGGTACATAGTAATAAATTCTACATTGCTCTATAAAGAGAATAGAAAATCCTGCTTCGATGAACAATAAAACTCTAACTGTTTCTTGTAAACTAATAAACACAACCGATTCTCTCAAACAACGATGGTATTATACGATTCCCAAGGTGCAATGAGATTTAATAGACGAGTTCTTTCGCAATTACTTACTCGAACAAGAAAAGAGAAACAAAGAATTTCCCAGCTAGACTCCAGGGAATATTATGCACTTTTCCTTGCCAGTTGACAAAGACTTTCCTCGGCTTTGATTAGCCCGCCCACGCTCGGCTAGAATCTCACGATCGTCTGTACTATGTATGTATGTACCTAGTTACACGGACACAAATACGTACACCGTTGTTCAGAAGTCATGGGATACATACGGATTCGATAGAAATTTGTTCGATTTCAAACTATAAGATTCCCAGGCACGTGAAATTTGAAATAATATAAATTTCCAATTACTAGACATTTGAAAAGTTGTAGAAAACACAGAAAACACAACAATAAAAATCGACAAAACACTCAAAGTTCACAGCGTAAAACTTTCCAGGCGTAAAATCCTCGAACCTGAATTAAATACGCTAAATTCCATTCAAATCGAAATTACTTCATAAATTTGATTGCCCTTTAATCGGAACGTCTATGTAACCCATTACTTCTGAACAAACGTGTACATATGTATACGTAGTGTAATCGAGAACGACCATAGCGGTGTGTGAGTGCACCCCGTTGGTCTTCTCTCCTCCCGTGAAAGTGGCTCGTCTGGTCGGGCGAGGAGGTAAAGAAAAAAAAAAAAGAAGAGCAAGAGGAATCGTAGGAAGAAAAGGAGAGAATCGGTGTGCCGTGGCACGGTACGCGGGGACAGCGTTTTCGCCGCGGTAATTATTGCGGTGGTTGTGGAAAAGAAAAAGAAAAGCCGGGAGGAAAGGAAAAAGATGAAACGAAGGGAAATGGAGCATGGCCCTGCGCGCCGGAACCTCCCACGATTGTATGCTAAAGTGGCCATTGCAAGAGTCTCGTCTTAAGATACACCCATTGGACTGTATAGGTGCGCACACAGTCGCTATGTGCACGATAAAAACCTAGAACCGTACTTTCGTCATTTCGAATTTATGGACAGGAACTCGCTCACCGGCTTTTGACAAACCGACGGACCCAGCCATTTTCACCGGGAAAGAAATACAAAAGTACAGAAACTGTGTATGTATGTATGTATGTATGTATATGTATGTAGAACCGTTCCGAGGAGGAACCTGGAACATAGCCAGGGTAACTCCTATGGAAAACGTACGGATAGAAAACGGTCTAATGTATTACGTATGACGGTGCGAGTATCGTAAAAACGTATCTCGAATTGCAGGAAATAAATCATAAGTACTGGTATTCGGTCGAATGTGAGATGTTTCGTAAGGTTTGATATAACCGGAGAACCGCAGCCTTGCTGGTAGAATAGACGTAATTCTGTTTTATATATCATTCACATTGTGTCACGAATAATTCGATTTTACAGTGCATATTATTGTTTCGTAGATCGAGGTCTTTTTTGTGTCTGTTTGAATTTCATAATTAAATGTACTGTGTCAAGTTTGTATTTTATACATTAAAGAAATGGGAAAAAAGCGACATTGGAAATACATATATATGTATAATTAAATATATGTATAGTTGAGCGTAATAAAAAAGTGAGCAGATAGTCATGTAACGAGCATTGTCGTACTCGTTGGCAGGCCGTTGACTCTGCGAAACTTTCGCCCGTCGCTTTCATGTGGAGCAGACATAAAAGCATGCTCAGGACACGGTAAAAAGTATCCACTGCCCCGACATTCGGGTCGATCCTCGAAATTCATCATCCCGAAAATTATGTTTTTTTTTTGCTAGAATCCACGAAATCGTGTCAAAACTGATTTCACCTACGATACACCGAAAAAACACTTGTCAACCTTCGTGAACGAAATTAGCTATCTCCATCGAAACAATGCCAATTTGGGTAGACGATAAAACGTGAAGAAAGTATCCACAACAACGTAACAAGGAAGCGTATACTTGTAAAAGTGAGAAAACGTACGCGGATGTGCCAAAACTGGCGATCTGATACTGTTTCTTTCGGTCGTTAGTAAAAGTAGCTAATTAGTCACACTCGAGGCTAGACACGAGATTAAAAATATAACGAGACAGCTATATAGCTATTCCGAGTGGTAATAACGTCGGGAAAGAATTCTTCCTTTTTTCTTTTCTTTTTTTTCTTTACGCGGTATCCACGCGCTTTCGGTTTTATAATAGGTTTAATAACACTTAACAAACGTCGTGTCGATGCCTCGTGGCAAGTGGCTAGTGTAAAAGCTCGTATACGTTAGGCGTGCAACGACGAAAAACGGCCCGAGTTCCGGGGAACGGTTCGAATTGACGATTACGTTAGGAAATAAACTCTAACCCCGACGTAATCAATTAAATCCCGCGAAAGGAGCTTACCGCGAGCTGTAAGCCGACGACGCGGAGATTTCTCGAAGTGCCGGGCGAATCTTCTCAAGGAAGGAAGTAAGGAAACCGAGGTTGGTGCCGGGACTTTCTCACGACGGAGGCATCGTACTTACTATCGCGAATCTCTCGCTGGATCCTAATTGCAATCTCTTACGGCCGCCTACGAGTAACCGCAGTCATTTAAATTTGTGTCATTACATTCCGCGTACACAGTAGAGCCTTCTTTAGAGACGCGAAACGACAAGCCGACGAGGACATTCCGCGGATAAAAGACCGGCGTTCCTGCCAAAGGAACAATACCCGCGGGATCTCTGGACAGATATCGTTCGATTAATAACATGCCAGAAGTTTGCCTTTTGTTCGGTGTTAATGTCAAAAGGGAACGTGGAATAGGTCCGACTCGATGACATACCGAATTCTTCGAACGTAATAAGGGAGGGGAAATGCAGTACTCAATTTTTAATTTTACGTGTAGACTGCTGAAAAATATATGTGACACTGTGTTGTAGTATTAAATATATGCTTCTATGAGTTTGGGTGAATTTTGTAAAAAATACTTAATCATATTTACTGATTTATATTCATGGAAAAAAGTTATTTCATGCGAAACGATCGAGACCTTGTTTAACAAAATAAAGTAGGTAACAGTAGAAATTAATCAAATTTAAAGTTTTTCTGGAATATTTTATCTTGTTTTTTGCGTTGGATACAAATAAACTGGTCGTCAGACGATCGAGTTATTTTGAAACTTAAAGAAATTTATGTTTCAAAGTATAAAATTGATCGCAGTGATTGGATGCCCTGGTTTCAAAAAATCGCACGACAAGCGGCTTGTAAAGAGTTGCTTGGCCCAGGACAACAAAAACTCGAGACCACTTTCTACAGCGTCTGCTCCAGTTACAATCGTTATACACGGTATCTTTGTGCGGTTACAAAAACTATCAAGGTGCAAGATCACCGCCCTTTCAATAACATCTGCTAACAAAAGGAAAGACAGTAAGTAAAGGAGCTTTCACACCGAGATACCACGATGACGGTGCGTACCACAGAGAAACATGTTACCTATGTAGGCATTATCACGAACCATAATTATGAATAGCAAAGTCATTTTCACTATTCGCCTACTATTTACGTGGATTCGAATGTAATTCTGGTTCTCGCGGCAAATAGCACGCGACTAATATTTTTTTTTCTTTTTACGATACATAGACAAAATTTACCGAGGTTTTGCGTATATGTAAGTTTAATAAAAGTTTTTGTAGTATTCGATATGAAAAATTGTATAGTTGGTAATATACAACGTACAGATAAATCACGGCAAAGGATTTTCATAAAAAAAATTTACGGTGAATGGAGAACGAAAGAGCTGCTTGACCTCGGACGAGAAGTCAAGATCATTTCCTGCAAAGCTTGCTTCGAGTACGATCAAGGTACGTATTTCGTATCTCGGCAAGGTTATGAAAAGATCAACGCACGAGGTCATCGCCCTCGAAGCTGCGGATCATTATAATCTTATTCGTCGATTTCACCTTTAAAAACAATGAAGGGGAACGATTTTCTTCTCCAAACACTTTTTCCCATTGTTTCCTCCAGCGTGATTAAAGTCCCATCAAGGAAACGTTGATACAACAAATAAAACACTATTAACTCGTTATTCTTCAGTCATCCCAATGATAAACGCTAAACCTACCGACAACTTCTTTCTCTTCTAGTAAAAGTTATATCGTTCCTATCGAATACCTACGTGTAATAGACAATTTACTCCTAGCAATACGAACACAAATACCTTTTTAACAGATCTTTTAAGACAGTCACTTGCCTAACCGTGTATAGATTTATTGTGAGATTGTACTAAAGCCCGATACCCAGAAACTTTCCTAGATTTCCGGTACTTTATCACGGGAAAAAATCATAACAACTATGATTATCGAGAAGTACTAATTAGATTACCAAGGTAACAAGAAACGAGGTTATTTTTTTTTTACACGACTTAGACCAGCTCCGATAGCTGGCTTCCGTTTTCGATTCGATATCCGACGCTGCCTACGATCTCACGGTATTCAAACGCGTGGAATTTCAGTGGGCAGATCGACATCTCTAATCGCGAATGAAAGAAGTGGAAATTTGTCCTCCCGTGTTGCCCTCATCCTGGCCTTGAACCCGCCACCGGATGCCAGGTACAGGTGGGTGCGACCGGTGTTCCGTAACGAAAGAAGCGAGATAGGAAATATCAAGTGTGTCACGCAAGTAAAACGTTTACTCGGTTTATTGCCGTACAATTGTGTGCCAATCGGTGCGAGTGTCTTCACAGCCGTTTTATACGGGGGGCTTCCACTGTGCATCAACGTCGCTTACAGCATGCACGCATCAGGTTTTATTGATGTTAATACGTTCGTTCAAAGGACCCTCTTGCGTTACCTCTTAACAGAAAGATCGGCTAATTTGCACTATCGTTGCGAAGGAAAGGTCAGGCACGTATTAACGTATCACACTTGATCCGACGTGGAGAGCTTTGTATTCGAAAGATGTAGAATCTAAGAGTGTCACGATTCTACAGTGGAAATTATTTTTCAACAAAAGGAACGGCTACGATTGTTATTTAAAACGTGAATTGATTTAGAATCAAAGAAATTTTTATTGAGAGTACTTTCAATTTGTAAGTGAGACTATGTTCGATAGAACTATGGGGAGGTTTTTAATCATTTTGTTTCTATTATTCTAAGATACGAAGTAAATGTAATTAACAATAGACAAGATGTCTTTGGGTTCATTGATTATACTTAGAGATCATTCGAAGTGTTAGCATGCAATTTGTAGGATCATGACGTGCATTAGAAACTACACAGAGGATGTAGTATGCCTCGTGACTGAACTCGCTTAATCGTTTTCCGGTTATCGTTGTACACCTGCAGGAAAGCTAGATCCTTTCGTTTTGGCGTTTAGCGTTTTCACACCTGACGGAAGGGAATTATTACGAATTCACTCTGTTGCATATGTTACAGCCACTCTGTATTCAACGCGGTTCATTTCGTGTACGAAGAAAGTTGGCCTGTCGAACATACGGAACTGCCGGCACACACAACGCTCGTAATTGTGCACGTTTAACACTGTCATCGGAATTGAAAAATTAAATCTCCTCTTATTTCTTTTTCTCTCTCACGTTTTTTTTTTTGCAACATGACACCAACGTTTTTACTCAACCGCGATTCATGCAAATGAAATTTTTCAAGGATCAGTGACCGTCGACATTCTGTTACGCAAACTTAAACATTCATCACGTCCGATTGAATATTCTCAATATCAATAAGAAGAAGAAAAAAAAAGACAACGTTTCCAGCCGTAGAAAGTCCAAAGCATAAATAATGAGTTTCTTGCATAGGCTGTGGTCACTGATCGCGCAATGCATTTTTCTCGTATTCCAGAGGAGTCATTATCTGCGGGAACAATACCTTTGATTTTGAAGAGGACGCGACCGACGCGGTATTGTAAAAAACATCCGCCCCGGACTGCGATCGATTTTCCATGAAAATATCGTCGCACGTTGCAGCAGTTTAGAAAGTCCGGAAGGCGGCAGGAAATTGCACCACGAGGATTTCTCGGCGCTTTTAGTCTCGATGCCACTTTTTCCATGGAGATACATCGTACCGATCCGGCCATTAACGCGATTGTTTCAGTGCTTTTTACCTGCATTCAAATATGCCTATCGGCATAATAACGGGCTCTATTTTCTTCTCTTTGTAACTGATAATCTGATTCTACTCTCTTTGGTATTCTCGATCTCCGATCGTTCTTTCTCTCTCTTTGCCTGCCTCTCTCTCTCTCTCTTTCTTTCCCAATAACGTCGGCTCGTCTCTCTTTCATCGATATACCCTGCACAAGGCTCTTGCTCTTTCTGCTCCATGGTTGCTAATGTGTATCTCGCTTTCTCTCTTTCTTCCTCTTAACGATTTCTCATGCAAATCGTGCCGGGATCATAAAATTCTCGACGATCGGTTCCGTTAGCGAGGCCGGCCGCGAGGTGCGAGATAAACGATAGGGGCGGAGAAAAAGAGGTGGAAACGAAAGCAAAAAAAAGATAGATGCCGGTGTTTATTCTTCATGGCTGGCGAATACAATTTCGTTCCTAATCCGAAGGAGAATTAGAAACTTGCGAACGGACGATCGATGATCTACGACGAGACAGGCAGAAATTATCATGATTATTTCGATGTAGTTGCGCATACGTGTGAAGAATACCGTTGTCTATTTCCGTAAGTCGAAACATTCTTTGAATATCAATTTTCGTCGATAATTAAATACCTGGCTGGATTCGCCAAGAAGTGAAACTAACGTTTGACGAATTACGGAGAAACTTGATACATTCCATTCTATTCAACGTTTACAGCGATGTACTGACAATCTTGTCGAATGTATTAGCACTATCTGTGAAAAATGGATGAAAGAATACGGGAGCAATAAATGTCCGTACGAATGGTTTGTTTTCAAGTGAAACGCGCAGATAAAGCAAAAGCACGTGACATTGATCGTTAAACCGTCATTGAAAGTTTTATGATTTCTCACGTGAAAATACCCTGTGTATCGTTGTATGAGTCATTAGACCAGTTAATTCCAGTTCCACAATTTCCAAGGAAATTTCCACACTGTGTGGCAACGCGATTTCCCTAAAACGAACAACGTTTGCCGTTCCAGTGGCGAGCGACCGATTTCGATACGTTCGAAAATATTCTATTCTCCTCCCCATTACGAAATACCGGTAGCATAAAGCTTGGTATCTGTGTCGAAGCGAGTTCCAGCGTCAATTTTCTCTGGTAGCTAATTTGGATTTCATGGAGCCGCGTAAAAGAAATGCAGGAAGAGGTTAGTGGTATTTGGTCGTTGTATTAGTACGCCACAGCCGCGCGGTTACCCCGATGGAAATTCAGGATTAACGTCCCTTAAAAGCCGTGGGAATATTTCCAACGAATCGACCGGTGACTCCGCCAAGGCAAAAGAATCCCGATTTTAATTTCCCCGAGGATGCTTTCGATTTCCATGCGAAAATTGTACCGACACGCATACACACATACACACGCACACACACAGATACGCACCCGTGGACCGTGTGTACACACGTGTACAGTTAAACCAGGGACTAACTAACGTCTAATCGGACGGTCTAACGACCCAACTAACTATACGCGATACGCAGCACTGCTAACAGCGGCAACATCTTCGTATAACGATCCCTAGGTTATACTGCCTGTTAGTCATCGCTGAATCATGATCCGGTGATACTCGACCTTCTACCGAAAAAAAAAAAAAGATGCGTGGAAGACTTACGATACATGCGATAGATATACCTCGTAGTTTGTCTTTTCAAGCTACTACTTCCGTACATGCATCCACGCCTTATCTTTTCGCGTTGTTCTACTAATTCACCGGTTGTCCGGCGAGCGACAGTCGCGTGGTCACTTTTCAAGATTCCGAAGGGGGTTGGTTCGCTGTGTCGACCTTATTTTTTTTCTAATTTTTTTACAAGCGCACCGGAAACTTTTCTTCGAGACACGCCAAGTGTTTGTGTGCGATGAATGAAAGCAGGAAATGAATCTCGAAGAGAAAGATTCGAAGAATATGTCAGAATTGTTGAATTTGGCAGAGGGGAAAGATGGACATTGAACCGTAACATGTGTTACTTTCAAAGCGATTGTAGATGTTACTACAAAAGCTGATAAATACACAGTTAAGCGCATGGCAAAATATTTGCGATTATCCAAATACTTGAGTCCCACGTGCGGAAGTGACTCGATTTTTATAATTGCCGCATTATCGTATCGATATCTAATATCGGGTTATCCCGATGCAAGATATAAATCAAAAGCCGGAAAGAATTAGTACGTACACGTATCTGTGTCTACATCGAGTGGAAATATCCATTTATAATTCAATTTTTGGAATTTCCAGCATTAAATATAGATCGCTACCGTCGAGTGCCATTTATTTCTGTACCGTTGATAAGATTAAAAAAAAACACAACGTGACACGGGAAGGATAACAAATTCGTACGATCTTCGACGTATAATTTAAGTTTGCGCGAGATGTTTGTCACCTTTTATCTAGATAGAACCGATTGCCTGTCGGACTATTATATATCAAAGGATCTGTTACGCATTTCTTCGTGTTGCCGCCTCCTTCGTGCCGCCCTGTTTTCCATTACGTAGATTAATTCCATCGGAGCAACTAATTAACTATGATTGATAACAGTCACGATGTTTTTTTTTCAACGTTTTTACCCACGTTACATGAATAAATTCATTAATTATTCGATAAAATGTTGCCGATATCGACGGATAATTTGTTAGAATGTTAATTCTCTGGTATTTAAAAACTACCTGAGCATCTCTGGAAAAATACTATTATCCTCCTCGTCGATACATACATACATCGTCCATAAAACTGCGTGTTTGAAATTATTGTAACTCGTCTGACTATTAGTGACGGATGTGTCATCGCTCGTAAAAATCAACTCGCGAGCATAAAACAAAATTGAACGACCAAACAATAACGCTACAAATGTTGCGGAATTACCTGTGGCTCGTAAAAAGATTGAAAACGTGCACGGATAATCTAGTCGGTCGGTGAAGCTCGTGAAAATTTCCCTCCATACGTGGCAACTACGAGCAATTTCAATTTGTATCGAGGCGTTCGCTTATCCTGTGAAAGGTGGATGGAAATCATCGGATGAGAGCTTACATTGGAATAAATTAACGCACGCGAACCCGACAGCAAACCGCTTCATCGTATAATGGTGAAAAATGTGTAATTCGACGTCCCGCGGTGCTACGGCGTGTATCTGTTCATGCATTCGTATCGTTAATGCATAATGCACCAGTGCAACGTGCGTCTACGAGCTACCAGACACGATCGTTTTCCCAATCATTAATCGATCGCAAAAGCATTAGATTAAAGAACGGTCGACGCCGCAGCTGGACGAATTACGTCTTACAACGTCCGTCGATAACAGTCTGCTGACTTTAATCCTTCAATAGAATGCCTGTTAATTGAATGGAGAAATTTACGACGCTGCGATACAATACTTGTTCATTTGTAAACGTTATTAAATCTTCCCACCATCTGCGAAATGTTATTACTCAGTTTTCCAGAGAAATTTCAATTAATAGAATTATAGGAGATGATTTTCTTTACGTAGATCAATCATGTATATTTTTAGTTAGATTGTACGTCGAATTTCACCGTTTTTTTTTTACTTTTAGTTCAGTTTGTGGAAGTGGATTTTTTTTTAATGTAGAAATTTGTATGAAAAGTGTTATCATTTATCATTTTTATTTGATATTTAGACGATACCCGTATACTGCGATGATCAGTTAAAAGAGTTACACTTTACCGTTTTAAAGTTGAAATATGCATTACGCGTATCGATAGCCCCGATATTTTCTGTTCTGGGTCCACGCATGTGCGTGACGTAATATAACGGGCATACAGAACGATATCGTACGAGATTCGCACCGCTGGCGTCACGTTGACATTGCTAATACCTCGGTAAACCATGAATTTACAGTGCTTGACAGTCAACATTGTTCGCAACTAGTTTCCATACTTTACTACGGCTAGTATTACGATCTTTTTATATTTTACGATTATTTTTACATTCCCGCGGTGACTTCTCCATCGACAAACAACCGTAGGGCAATATTTTCCGTCGTGTTTTGGTCACGTTTTTCAATTACGACATATTTCCGTACGTTTCTCCACTTCTTTTGTTCGATGTTGACAAACATGTTGTGCGCGAATTTAACGATGTTACCGTAAAGTAAGATTGATTACCCCCGTGATGTAATATATATTGTTGTTTTATGATTTTCGTGGAGTGATTAATATGCGAGGCGAACAAAAATTAATCACCGGCGAAACAATAAAAAGAACAGTTATATAAGTGTTGGAAAAACAAGTTTGGCGAATCTTTGGGATCAAACTCGCCCCCAGTTTGCGGTACTTCAAATACATATATAAATACCTCGTTTCCATGTCTTACGGGCTATTAACAGGAAATCAAGTCAGTAACGGAAAACGTTAGCGTGAGAAATCTCGATAAAAGAGAAAGCCATTGAACCTTTAAGGCGATCGTAAATGCGTGGAATTCAGATTCGCGTTCCTTCAAGTAATTATTAGATCGTCTTATTAATTCGTCGAGTTTTGGAATAATGAAGTGCCGGAAGTGAAATTAATCGATAGTACATCGAGGGGAAATTTTTTTTGTTCCTCTACGTCGGACTCATTCTACTCTTTAGCGACTCGGGAGCGAAATTGGAGAAGATCGGAGACAAAAAATCCAATAATTGAAACTGTCCCTCCGTCATGACGAGGTCCCTTGCAGTCACCGTAATCACCGAGGAGCTTAATGGTTCACGTGATCTCGTGAAAAGTTTCTTCCATCACGTGTTCTTGTACCTGTTTTGTAGAATGCTGAAAATGTAATGGCCTGTAGTAGGGAAAAAAAATGTTCTTTCCTACGGCAAAACAAGTATCTTGATCACTTTCGAATCATTATCTGTTCGCTTGCCGCATACGCGTTCTCTTTTTGCAAAAGTTTCCATGGGAAATTCGTACGCTTCGGGAGATAACGATTACGAACTGTAAAGCTAGGTAATGTGGATCAGAAAGTTGCATTTCGCGCTTAGTTGCATTGCATGCTTAGTGAACGGTATTCGAACATTTCACTGAGCAAATTATTTAGAGCGTATTGATAATCGCGAGCTATTTCTTCACTCGATTTTCTATGTTGACTCACTGTCCCTATCGTAAAACGGATAAATGTCCTTTCGAAGTCACAATGGCATCGAACACGTAATCCATTCCTTGCAATATACATACATACATACATACACTACCGTGTAACAATCACGGGATACTTTCCTGACATAATAAATTGTATTTTCTAATCAAATATGTATTGTTTCAAATTAATTTTAACAACCCAATTTAAAATAAATGAAAAATTTCATTCATACATATTTTAATCATCCAACCAAGTATAACAGAACGTTTCCAAATCGATCAAGTGTCCCCAGACTTATGGTCGGCGTACGTTCGACCGAAAGTATGCCTAATAAGTGGTACGATCGTCCGGCAAGAAACTTCATCGAACCCGATTAGTATTCAAGACGATGTAAGCGTTTCTTTCGATGGCATGCCGCCGACATTTTTCTAACCCCTTTTGCGGGACGCGAGAAATAGCGGGCATAACTGTTGTGCGAAGTCCTTATCTCGTTGTCAGTCTACCGTAAACTTGACTTTACGAGCATTGCACGCCTCCAAGCCGGCAAGCCGCGCAGCATTGCTTTTTCGCGGTTTCCTCTGCATTTTGTTTCGTCTCGCCGGTGTAACGGTTTCCCCGTTGTAACTTTGCTTCGACGGAGCTTCGTACCCACCGGAAGATCGAAACCCACCGGTGGTAGAGAAACTGCGCGTGTTATTTTCTTTTCCGCGAACTATATGCCACGGAAAAGCGTCATGATTTTCTTGGGGGATTCCGTGAATTCCTTCGTGCGATTCTCTCCTGGTACAATGGGAAACTTGCAATGGTAATACCGTACGAGACATCATCGGTACTTCGTCTTTACACGGGAATTTCCGCGATTACTTTCTCGACCCCCACGACATAGGAATATGTATATTGAATTCGTAGAAACGTATACAACGTACGACGGTACGTCTTTCGACAGTGTGTTTTATAAAAATAAACAATTTGAAGAAACGCGGGTAATAAAAAAAAAAATTGGTACCGAGAATAATTTCCTCGGGTATTTTGTTAGTTTCGCGCGAAAGTAAACCGGCCGAGATTTTCTACGGAATTCCGCGACATTCCAAACAAATTTCGATCTCCGCCGCTCCCTGTGCACTCCCGCGGCGATCGCTGCTCGTTAACTTCCGTGCTTAATTGCAGCACGGCCTGCGCCAATGACGTAACGAGAGAATCATCTGCATGGAACTCGCGGAATGTGCGAAATTTATTCCAGTGATATTTCTTTTTTTTTTCTTTTACATGTTATTGTGTACCAATGAGATTAGTCGTTGCGCGATAGGGCTGTAAAGTGTACTCGAGGAAACATCCGTCGTCCAATTACAATTAGACCGTTTATCTTCCTATTTTAGGCTCGTTAGTAACCGGTAAAGCTATAGCGAAATACGTCTACGAGTTTACCTTCGGGATATAACAGTATCTAACACAGTGGCATTTTTACGGGGAATGTAAACATCGCGAATTAAAAAACTTCTTGGAACATTTTAAAAACGAAAGTTTTCTGTCAACAATAACCAATGTCAAATTACATACTACTTCGACGATACTGTTTCACTTTTTTTTTCGTTCATACGAGGCGACACGCTACGAAGATGTATGTATGTATGTAGGTGTTATTAAATCTCGTAGGTGTTTTATCTTCCATCGGAATCATTTAATAATCACTCTCGTTTCTATTCTCTCCTGTCGATTTCACGGCGTCTACAGTTCCGCCGGATGTCTGATGTTTCGAGCGGCTCTTAATTACGATTCGGTAGCGTAAATTTTCTCGGTAGTTCGATTCTCGTCGCTCGAATCACACGGTAATTACATTCGTACGCGTCCCGACAGAGATTTGAGAAATTGAAACGATCGAAAATTTGCATGTAACGTTCGCGGGAGTATGGCACGAAAAACTATGTACATACAGCGTTATTCAAGTGAAAATTGCGGAACGACAGGATGAACGATGATTTAACCTTGCCAAGTATTTCCAACACCGACGAATAAAACTCGTATATCCCGTGCGTGCTAGTTGCCCGATCTAAACTGGGGTAATCAAGGACCCCACCTGCTAACGCGGATATTTGTCGCTCTCGAAAGACACATATCCGCATAACTACGCTAATCGTGCTAATGGTTTTTTAGCGATAAAAAGATATAAAGTAACGAAACACGGAGAACAGGTGGAATTGTTGAATTAGTTTCTTAAAACCATGCAAATTTTTGCCGTGTTTGATATTACATTCAATTTCGAACAGTTTTTCGGAAGAATTATACGAAGTTGATATTCGTAAAAGAATGTATTATATACTTGAGAGTAACTTGTACAATTTCAGAACAAAATCTACGTGGAAATTTGTTTTCTCGGGGAATACCTTAGACTTTTATAGTTAACCGTTGAGAATATTAAAAATTATACGTGGAAACTTGAATGCAACCTTTAGATATGTATCTTGCGAGAATAATCGGCGTGGAACGGGTTAAGAGGTAATATTGAAGCTATGCAACGTAAAATCAAATCAAAACGGAATGTGGTGCATTAGGCCACGGCGTATTCCAATGTCATCTACAGCATGAAAAAAAAACAATAAAGCATTACGTCATACCGTTACTCACGGATGCAATCAGAAAATAGTTCCTTCGAGTTCCAATAATTTTATTAAAACACTACAACTGTCGTAATAGTAAAGTGTCGACTATGTTTTGGCTCACAAAACTATATCACTCCTGATTATCTTCAAAATTCTAGATTAACCTTAATTCGAACCCTGTCGACTGAAATTCTCATCTAATAACAATATCATTGAACGTAACGATCATTGTGCAATGTCATCCTTGTCTCGGTGTGAACAAAAGTCCGAGGAATTCCGTACTAAATTTCATCGAGATCGATGCATCGGTAGAACCGGAAACAAAACCACATATTCTTCCAGTATCACCGATAATCCAACGTTATCTGACATTTAAACTACTATCTATGATAACATATTTCCCCTATCTAAATCAAATTCAATTATCCGGACCAAATGTCATTACTTTATATTAATTAATATTATTATCCACCGTCATTCAACAATATTCACATCTACACACCATTTAAAAACTAACTCCATAAAAATCATCTCATCCCTAACTATAATACTTCCGATAACTTACCTATCGTTTCGAATTCAATGGGACTCGGTGCTGATTCTTCCGTTTCCGCACTGACCAAACAATCACAACCCGCAGTTCGCACTTCGTTTTCCAGTAGAACATTCACGTGAATCGATCGTTCGACGATACTTGACAAGTCGGTGAATCTTTTTCCGGCACGAGACCAAACAAAACATCGAACGACAGGAACGACCTACGCGCGCGACGCTCGTGCATTAACTGACGCGACGGTTTGCCGCCGCGCTGCCCGGAGACGACGTCGTTGTCTGGCTACAGACGGCGCCTAACTACTCGCCACGGGATTGGTCGACGCTTCGGCAGTTCGACACCCGCGGCCACCTTGCACGTATATCGCATGTATACACCTGGCTAACGTTGCACACGATCGCGCGGTGTGTGTGTGTGTGTGTGTGTGTGTACGTGTGTGTACGTGTTCACGGGACGGGGAACAATAGAGGCGGAACTGGTGTCGGCGAATTTTTCTTTTCCCCGGGGAATGAATGAGATGCGCCCGTTCGGCCGACGCCGGCTAAGCGTTTCAAAGTTTCGCCGAACGGTAAACTTGTTAAGCCCTGTATAAAGTAGTGTTTGTTTCACTACGGAAAAAGAGTGTTAGGTAACGAGCGAGTGACACGCGTCGATGTTAGGATACGAATTATCGGGTATGGTTCAATTTAGAAACACTTTGTGGTTAAGGAAAGTGACGATGTGTGTAGTTTAGAAACGGAGTTTCTGGTAGCAATGTTATTGAATAAATGAAGAATAAGCGAAGTTGTGGACATGGTGTTATAGTGAGTTAAAAGGAACTCGGAAATTGCGAGATTACGGGTTTCGGATGCTGGTAAGGTATAATCCGGGAATTGTATTTGGTTCACGATAATTTATTCGATAGATTGTAATATTATGTATTCATTCAAATCTCTGAGCGAACAATTTCATAATATTTGAAGTTTTGCATCTACATATATATTGAAGGGTTATTATAACATATATATATATTGGTTAATATTATTTCGTTGTGTAAGATCCTTGGACGCAGTTCACGTTTACAACATTTCGGCAGAGAATTTGCATATGGTATTCAGAATGTCAAGAATACCATTATCGCTATACAGAGTATGTAAATACAGAAATGAATTCCTCGAAAGAAAGCCTGTAACGTTACATCATGTCTGACAGAATTTTGTATAGCGATATAAAGAATAAGACTTTCGCCGCCCGGCACTTGTAACACGGGTGAAAGTACATACACGGCATTTATTCCACGTAAATTACATTCAATTTTAAACACCGTTATTGTAAGAAGATCATCCTATTTAATTACGTTGTACAACCGTGCAAACGTATCCCGCCGCGACACATTGCGGAAGCACGTTTACGCAATTCTAATCTTTTTCATCGATTCAGTCACGCACATTTCTTATTCGCTTTTAACTATTACCGTCGCACCGACCGGTACCATCTATCGCTTGATTACCGCAAACTGATTGTCATTAATGCCCGTCCAGCGTACAACGGATCGCGTTCACGTGTGCGCGTTAATGCACGTATTATTGCAAAACCACGAAATCGCGAAATGCTCGCGCTGCGTGTAGAATATCACGCGAGGATACGCTGCGTTGCACGTAGGAAGGATAACGGAGTACACGCTGAATGTTAAAATAGAAACGACGGTTTTCACCTGTTTGCAAAATATCGATTGGTTAATTCTCTGATGGTTCAGCTATCTGGAGAGCGTAAACATTTTAGTTGATAATTGCCTCGTTATATTCCAGCAATCTACATGTATCTATCGGTCTATCTGCCTATCGTCTATATCTATCTTTTATCTATCTCGCTGTTCTATCCTATTTTCATATAAAAACCTCCTGCAGATGTTGTCGAAAAATTAGGCTCTATTTAATTATTTACCGAAATATTGTTAAACTTATTAGGTTTGAATTAAAATTATCGAAAAAAGGATGAGGCTACTTATCTGCCTGTGTGATACCTCATAACTCAAAGACTTTTATATACCCACACATCTACATCTGTATATTTTTTTAGACCTAACCCCGATTGTTTACCACTGCCGCAGTGATTTAAAAATTCCCTCTTGTTAAACAGAGTGAGCGTTGTTTTTTGTAAAATAACGTTTATAAATTGAAATTTCAGTAATAATTCGTATCCCGTCATCAATGTGGAAAGAAACAAAAAAAAAATTGGTTTATAGGGGGTTAAAATTCAAGGTACGATTTCATTCAAACAGGCGATGAATTATTTAAGAAATAACGTAACGCCGCATACTTATAGATTTTGTAATAAGTCATTTTATCTAAAATTAATCATTCAAATCGCCATGCAGGAAAGTCGCATCGGGTACACGATGTTTACGAATACGAAATCAGATTCAGCTACGGATATTAAAACTGTAACGCGATTACTCCTTTTTGCGATCAGCCTGCATGTAGGTACGCGTCGCCTGGCTGGCTGCCTGCAATCTATATCTCCTGGGACTAACTCGTATATTTTCTCGTACATATCTCTGACCGTGACAGTGTATCCGTAGCCGAGTACGAAACAGTTACAATCTGGTCTCAGGGCAAAGCCGGCATAATTCTCTGTCTGGAACGGTGTCGTATTTAATCGAGACCACTGTAATTTATGTGTTTCTTATGCGGGCTTCATCGACACATGCTTTAAATTGCCGTAAGAGGAACGAGTTTCCCCCATTTTTACGTCTTACCCGAAAATACGATAATTGATACTCGCCTCGATTAGACACCACTTGTCAGTAGCCGTAGAATATTCTATAAATACCCGAGAGAACAAACAAGAGATTTGACGATACCAACAGCCTTCCGACATCCACAGAGATAACAGGTGGTATGAAAATAATTACTATGAGGTTGCTTGCGTAGCGATTACGTAGAAGCTTTTAAACTTACCGATGTGTACTGTTAAATACCCTGCATCACGATGCTTTATTCGTCTATAATCTTGAGCAACCGTTACAAGACTTTTACTATATTTACAGAGATTCTCTATGTAAACGTATGTGACGCGAAGGATACTTAATACAATACCGATTTGTCAAGGAATCATTGATACATCCTAACCTTCCGTTCTGACGTTTCAAGTACTTTTGCACATTAAATACATACGTATAACAAAACAATAATAGAAAATTAAAAAGCAGGCAACATTGTTCTAACGAACAGAAAAATGAACAGGATGTTACAAACGGCTTATCACTGAAAATGATGAATGAAGACAGGCAAAAGCGAAGAAAACAGAAAGAGAAATTCCTGGACCAACGAGTAACCTCGGCTAATCGAGTTGACCCTAACCGACGATTAACCAAATTGGAAGGTCTCGTGCATGACTGAGTCACGACTCCTCTTTGAGATTCTAGTTGCCCGACAAGTGCCGGAATTTCGTAACTCTTATTAGGAGCGACCAATAAATATACATATAGTACAGTATCCGAGATTCATGGAAATTTGTGCGAATGAAGATGGAAAAAGGGGCTAACAGGTTTGCTGATTTTAACGAGCCCCGATCTACGGCATGCATATTCATTTTGAAAGGCGTGGTACTTGCACGATGTCAAGGTAACGACGTCTTCGTGACTCCTGGCAATTTCGTGGCGGCCTCGGGAGAATTTTCAGATAAGAATTTTCAGATTGCTACCGTCAGTGCGGAACAATGCAATTCTTCGACCGTCCGCAACGTGACGTAGAAAATTGTTTTATAATTTCACCATTACTCGCAAATAGCATCTTTAAAAAAAAAAGTTCCGCGAGGCTATCATTAACTATAGGGAATAATTTTAAAACAAGCCAACGGTATGCCGTAGAAACTTTCAAACAAGTGAACATGCGAGACCATGTATAATGTTAGGTTGACAAATTATAAGATGCATGTGTGTGTATATGTTTGTATGTATGTATGTATTACATTTTTCGCAACAGATCATATATCATAATGTTTATTCTCTAATAATAAACTAACGAGATACCCGATGATTACACCGATCGTCTAAAAACAAATAGACCTCTAACCGGATAAATTTTCCAATTGATTTCCGTCGATCTTGGTCAAATATAATAGATAAAATTACTAACAACAGAATTAAACTGTTATGGATCGACTTCTGGTACACAGTAGTTTACGAGGATCAGATAAACACGAGCATGGCCATAAATGTCACCAATCATAATAGATTGTTATACGTGATAACGGAGCACACAATATAAATCGAGTGACTCGTCATTCGTTCCTGCGGATAATTCGATTCGATGATCTACACCTGTTGTCGAGCGAGGTCAGTTTCACAATCGTTCGAAAAGTTCCATTTGAAAACAATTCATCAATATTCTATTTTCGGATCGTAAATATTCCAGATTGTCCCTGGTTACATATTAAGGCAGCACTGTTTATCGTACTTTAACGATCTAGAACTGTCAATAACCAGCAATGCCACATGAAGAAATAGAAAGCGTTTGCCTTTGATTTTAACGCCGACAACGTTACTTCCTAACGATGCTGCTTGCCTTATCGAAGCCCCTAACGAAGAAGTGTCGGCTCTTCTGCCTCGCATGATTACGCAACGCCAGTAATACGTTCTTCGCAAGGATGTCCGGATCCCTAAAACTTCCGCGTGGAATGCCAACCTTGTTTAATCAAGTAATTTAGATAAACGTTATTCGTTCTGGAGTCGCATCAAATATCGGGCATAATTTAAACGAATTTTTTTTCCGTTCAATCTTTATGGAATCTTTAGTACAGGAATTCGTGGTAGAGTCGAAACACGAATACCCATCGGTTCAATTGTCATTTTACTCAAATTTCACTTTATCACCAGAACTACTGAATTATATCCGATTATTTGCTTCATAGACGAGTTCGAATTATTATAGAGTTTATTAGATAAAAGATACGCGTTTGATCTGTTTTTATAAGCTGATGCCGAAGCGTAGTCCGCGAAATAAGTTATTTACGACTTGTCGCACGTATTCGTGTATTTAACCTTCATTTTTTAACGTCGCAGGTAAGGGCGTTAAAAGTCTATATGCACACGGAACTCTGGCCAAGAATTAACAAGGCTGTGAGGAATAACAAAGTTCGTGGAAGGCAATCGTTCGGCCGAAAACACTTTGTGATGCTACAATTTCATATAAACGTCCAGTAAAAAGTTTTTATTAAAACGTCCGTTATCTTCTGGAACGACCCCTTAATTAATGGAGAATGCCGCAGTATGCTATGAATCTGTAATTTTAGATTTCGTTGCGGTTCACCGGGGATATTAGTATTCCAATTCAGTGATTAATATAATAATTCTGCGCGCATTAAAACTGAAAAACATTTAGAACGTCCGAGAGTCTTAACGAAACGAATCAAAACACCAAAGTAGAAACTAAATCCGCGGATTATACCCGGATAAAGAGAGAAAAAATAAGTGAAATTCCATAAATGTTATAAATTATAATTACACGTGCGCAAATTCAAATTTATCAATCGTCGCCGTTCATAATAATCAGTAAGACAACGAATGGTATGCAAATTGAAACTTATTTGAGAAACCCGTTTGTGTCGCGCAATATCGACGTTATAAATAGTAGGTAGAAGAACGGGCAACCAAAATAACATTAATCAAACCGCGTAACGATTATTCCCGTAAAAATGCGGGCGAATTATATTAGTCGGAACGTAAACAATACGCAAACTATAGGCTTCTCATCGAGATGTAGTATACCACTGCGAATCTCCACCGTCTACCCGTGATAATTAACCAATCAGACTTTTAATCCCCCCCCGAGACTTGATTGAAATAAACAATAACAGAAGTGACGTAAACACAATTATTTCGATAAATCTTAATTTACGATTTTATGAATACACCGAGCGATTACGGATTATTCTCGCTCGACAACCGGGCGGATATAAGTATGATAGTAACGACCGAGAAAGATAGCATTTACGATGAAAGATTCATCAGGCAGGGTATAAACGATCTAACTGAACGGCTTACGAGATAACGTCTAACTTCGTCCAAGTACACGATCAATGTCGGATCTACCGATCGATCGATGCGTTTGCAAAACGGTCTATGATCATCTCGGTATCACGAACCACGAGGAAAACAGCTCGACAGTTTTCCATCCACTATCATTTAAATAATTTCGTACGGCAACATCTTAATTTACCCAGCTGAACGTAAAACCGATGGGAAAAGGACGACCCCCGACGTGTCATTAATCCCCGAGATTTAAGATGCGAAAATGAAATCACTTATGTGCGCGCGAATCAATATCGGGCTTATGTAATTTCGCGCAAAATCGTCCGGATATTATCGACGGTCGTCGTACGCGCAGTCGATACACGTTCCAAGAAAAAGAGCAGCGTCGTCCAAGATTTATGAAAGTCGTTGCCACTCGTTATATGTATGTATGTATGTATATGATGAACTGGGTATGGAAATAGATTATTGTGCTCGATAAAGCGGCGCTCAATAAAGGAACGAGGAACACACAGGCGAAACGTCGTCTTTTGCCGAGGCCTTAAGGCGTGGGTCGTTATCGCAGTGCGGCTACCTCGTGAGATCTACCTACCGAGTACCTGATACGTACAACCGCAAGCAAAACGAAAAACGACCTGTATAGATCGATAAAATGCGTGGCAAAAAAAAGTTTATCGATCAAACGAATCGTCTTACCATCCGACCGGTACGGGTGTATCTATAATTTTTAGTGGGTACCCGATAATCATTTGCATCGGAGTAAATAAAACTTATACCAATACACGTATAACCTTCCCATCGATTTGGCGCTACACGAGTTTCTTTACTACCCGCGCGCTCTATTTGGAGAAGATCGATCGGCTTGATTTCAATTAAAATGAGAAGGAGAATTCAATCTGCTACCAGAGTTCTTCCAAAATATAATTGTATCGACGAAAAGATTCTTCGTGATCATCAGAAAAAAGTCCCGAAAAAGTGTTACCGTGACCATGATACCTCTGGGAAACAAAAAATTGTTAAGTACGGTTGATAGGGTGAAAGAGACTTTTTATTTCGAAATTTCCTGACCCACGTGACTTCGAGTGAAAGTAGTGCAGTCGAGTGAAAGTCAAATTCACCGTATCGAGCAACTCCGAGTTCATAATGATGATTAATTAGAGAAGAGAACTTGGTGATATTATGTCGTGAGTTAACATTTTGCGTCGAACTCTTTTCCCCCGATCCAAGGCGTAATTTCTTCGGAAAACCGACTGCTTTCTTTATCGACCAGTCTATAATCTCCGTCGTTGGATAATTTGCACGTATAAAATATACAAGATGCGCGGCTAGAGCAGGTTCGCATTACGCTACATTTTGAATATTAACTCGTTAGAGACTGTCGCGTATATTACCCACGAAACACCATAAACCGTTTCAATCTGGGATTACTTCATTAAGATCACACTGACCATTACCACAACGAGAATGTTCGAACACCAAACGATCGTTATTAATTCTCATTTCTCAGATAAATAAATAATTCATAGTTCTTAGTTCAATAGCAACATGGAATTATAAATTTTAAATAAAGTACACACATATACATATGTATCTACGTAATCGCTTTCATAACACGGATTATTCTCATCTTAATTTCAAAAGCTTTCGAGTATTAAACGTGTCGTTGTACTTTATAATTAGAATTAATTCTCTATAATATTTTAGGACTTACGTCGGTCATAATTGACACTGCTTATTAAGATAATATGTATTCGTAAGATGGCTATACTATTACAGTAAAAAATATATTTCTATCACACAACAATCCTCGAATAGAAAAACACGAAAAGCTCTTTAATTTACACAAACTAGTATTCACCTATTATCGCCACGTCTTCGGCGAAACATACGAGTAAGAAGTGAAAAATAATGAAAATCGCGAGGTGATCGCGCATAAAAGCAAAAGCAGCGGCAGAAAAGTGGATGAAGTGGAGTCGCGGGCGAAGCAAAAGGCACATACCTGAGTGAGTCGCCTCGCGTCGCTGCGATCGCGATTGTCGGGCCCCTCGGCTATGTTGGGTCCCCGCATTCCACCTGTCAGAAGGTGGGTCCGCTCTCTCACGGACCGTAAAGGAAGCAAAGAAGCCACTAACGGCAGGAAACGAATCGCCCTCCCAAAAGTTTCTCCACTAACCAGCACGATAATCGCCCCTTCAAAGGGGCCGTTTCAATATGGCAGTGTGCACAGGTCCCATTCTGCTATTGGCTTATACACGTACCTCTCTAATGTCCATTTTCCAGTAACGATTCGCACGGCATTGCCGAAATCTTCGCAAAATCCGCCGCTCGTGAAATCGATCGTCCTAAACCGTTGGCTCCGTCGATCGTCAGACAATACGATAAATATATTTCTCACGGATGTGTTCACCGAACATCAGACATTTCGCGTACTGAAAAGCACGCGTGGGTCTGGAATGTAAATGGTCTCGACAACGGTATCGCGAATTTTCATGAAAACTTTCGGAATGTACTGTTCACAAACACTCGCGCACACCGAACAACGAAGTATAACACGTACGAGCGTAATCGGGCAACGGATCCTGCGGAATTTTGCGCGGTAGAAAAGTTGAAAGGGATTGTCGTTCGAACAACGTTCGCCACGACAACATAACTGGACACCGGTAGGTAGGGGAACTGATCCGAGGAGGAACAAGCGCTAGAAGGGAGACAAGGAGGAGAGAGGAAGGACGTGGGATGCCTTGTTGTGGAGAGGGGCGGGGGCAAGGTGAGAAGGGGGGAGGGACAGGGAAACCTCTCTCCGTTCTGGTCGGGGTGGAGGATGGCCGGTAGGCGTTAGGGCCCAACACGGTTCCGTGCGTATATACGGGCCTGGCCTCTATACGCACGTGAATGTAATTGAAATATCCTTGTTTTCTTTCGCATATTTTTTCATCATTCATCGTATGTGTTTGTGATTTCTTTCTTAATGTCTGTACCGATCTTTAACATTGTCGCGTTTAAGAACAATGGCTTTTTTTATTACATTTTCTATCCCGTACACTGTGGTATTTAAATACGATGTATTTATCGAGTTGTTGATGAATCGTGTTGTTTCTGTTCTCTATTGTAAACAGTCTTGAAAACATTTGTTTTCTTTTGATTTGATTGTATTATTATTCGGTAAATGTTTAAGGATTATTGATTTGATTGAAAATCTGTTTGAGTAAAGGAGGTCAAAGAATATCAAGCCCAACAGGCCGCCTGTGTATATCTAATGGTAGGTCAAAGTAATGACGATACGACAATATACGACAATAACGGTATGATGACACAGGTTTGTAAATAACTAAATGCTTTTCCGCTATTTTGCATATACATACATACACACACCTAAGTGAGAATTGAACAAAGAACGGTTTACTGTTCTTTAGCTACTAGAAATGTAAAGCTTATAATTAACGATATTCTAATACAAACTGAATTAAATAGTAATAATTATATAGTAAATTGAAATGTGTTTTAGTGAATTGACTACTACATACGTCATTTCCGCAGTTTTTCTTTAATTACATTGTATACATTATTTTACGTACGTAATATTCATCTTATAAACATATCTAGTAGATCTAATCGACTTCTCGAACTGGTTGATTGATCGATATACTTTTTAAAGAAATTATACAGAAATAAACAAAAATAATAATGAACTTCGGTCTATAACAGATTTATCACAGAAACTTCGATCACATAACAGACATCCTTTTACACAGACGGATGTGATTAACCGTAAATATAAAATTTATCCGCCACAAAAAGTGTTCCCATTTTTAAACGTGTAATGTATCCATCAATTGTACATACATACATACGTATATTGCGTGACTGAAGTTCCATTTTTTATAACAAGAAGACATGAATGCTGTACTGCATTGTCCCGCATAGAGCGCAATTAAGAGATTCCAAGAATAATGACATATACACCATTTCTATAATATCTGTATCTAGACAATATATTTAGTTCCTCTTAGAATATATTATTCTTAATCAACGTTCATGTATTCTAATTAAACCATTACGATATCGCAAACTACAAGATTAATATCTGTATCGATCGGTATAATCATTCGAGGAGTCGATATAACGAGTGTATTGTATATTACAGTGTTAACGCATGTCAAATCACGCATAGGGAGCATACAGTATCATTAGAGCAACGTTTTTTTATCTGCGGCAATGGATACAACCGTGATTGGTGTATTGATACCAAAAATGTAGAAATTACATACGAATTACGCGAGACACACCGGTGAGTCCACTTATTCCTAAAATTATCGTTGAATTACGATAGCAAGAAGGGAATGTTTGCTGTGATCGATATAAATGCAAAGAATGCCATAGGCTAGGAACACATGCATGGACGTATGCATCCATGAGACGAAGAAACGTCTGAACCGTCACCACTGAGTGCACCGCAAAATTACATAATAATTCCTTTTACGATTGAGGCCAATCGCGTTGCGTAAAAGATTCACGGTATTTGCTACGCTCTAACTGCACGTAGGCGCGCGATTCCTACAAATTTGTTTAAATACACGTAACTATAGAGTTTTGTAAACTGATAAGAATTACTAAACTATTGCAGATAATAATATTGTTCTTCCAATTATGTAACTATAATTATTTCAAATATTAACTTAAATAATTGTCAGGTGAGTTAGAACTCTAAGATACCGTGAACGTAACAAAAATAATGATACCAGCTACTCATCAGCCTGGAGTATATCGTCGTGCTACTGCCATCTTTCGGATCTGTAGACCCGAAAATATGATTCGCTCGTGTTGAATTGCATTTCGAATCCAGTATCATATCATTGTCAATGGCATAAGGTGCAGCGACACTCGACCCTCGTTATTGCGAGAAAAATCTGCGACATGCTGACCGAAGCCCTGGCAATATACAATACATAAGCAAATCTGAAACCGGAGTACATCCGTTAACACGAGCATGTCGCAGATGCAGAAAACACGGAAACTGTTCGAGCACGGGCAATCGCAGGTCATCGAAATTTTTATAGCTCCCACAGGTTTTCGCAGGTAGTAGGTACGGCTTCCGAGGTCCTTCTTCGTTCATCATGGAACCCTACGCATACCTGCGTCCGTGCGTGCCATCGTTGCCTTACAAAGTAACGCTGCAGCGGATAAAGGTGTCGGAATTAGCCGATGCCATCATCAAGGCTATACGTGTCCGCCGACAGATCGTCGAAACCGAGAGTGTCGTTCGGTTCAAGGCCCTCATCTGTATAACTTACGCCGCTGCGACGCAAAATCGGCGTAGTCGTTTCCGGATGAAACTCTCCCCTCGTGACGCGAGCACTCATCACGTGCTGGTCGTGTAACATTCACGGTTTCAAATTAAGGGACAACCGTGATCGAAGATATACGCTAGGCATTTGATAGTAAACTATTACCCATAGCGTACACAGGAGACACGAGAGGAGGCTGTCTCCGACTTTACACGATTCTTCGTGCTAGGTTCATAGTATACATGGTGAATATACGAAGAAAATCATTATGCCATCTTCGTCGCGCAGTACCAAGAAACGTGTAGAATGGGACATCTCTTGGGTCTTGGCTATGATACTATGGGTTATGTAGTGAAATTCTAACACATGGTCGGACAGCCGTTCGGGGCGTATGTGTTGGTATCAATGGCAGTTCAGCGGCAACGCAACAAAAATGCATAAAACCGTGCATTTACAAAACAATAAATTAGCAGAATACTCATGAATGATAGCAGGTAATAGATCTGGAAACGAATAAACACGCGTTGCCAAGTACACACAAGTACCGATTTAAGTGTTACAGACATACATATTCGCTATTGTAAATGCGTAGCCCGTCCGCGACAGTTGCGTACAAACTCTGCCGCGAACGAATCGGTCACACTTTGACTAAATCTAGGTTTAAGACGGGACTTTCCGTGATGTTTCCTGGTCGACGACGACGTTACAAACCCAATCACGAAGCAGATTTTTATCACGGTTTGAATTAAGAGTGCACATCCGGAACAGTCACTTGGTGGACAATGTGACGTCGTTAACCGCAGTCCGACATATTACGAAGGAAACTTTCGAAAATTCGGGTAATGACCGATTATTTGCGGTATCAGAAACTCTTTCTGTAATATCTGGAAATACTGCGACTAAAGATAGGATCAAATAAATATGAAAGGAAAAAACTGAAGTTTTAAGTACGTTCAAATTCTACCGAAATAGATTCGTTGATATCTCAGAGGTGTCCGAGTGTTCAGAGTTTAAAATTAGGAAATTGAAGTGTAGGGTGTTAAATTGGCTTAACCGGTAGTCGTGTAGGTACTCTCTAGTGGTGTGTGTGTGTGTTTTAACAGCATGTCCTCATAGGCTTTATATTCTAGATCTTTACAGGAGTCACAAAGGAGGACGAACCTGTACTGAACGTATATTATAGTTATACGTTCAATTATTCTTACTATTAGTTAAAATGATGGAATTCAAGGGAATACGAGCTTCCTGCATCGAAGAAAGTTGTTTCTAAAGTATAAAAATTGTCTTGCCTTTTATTATTAACAAAAATAATGCGTACTAACAAAACAATCGAATTTGAATTTGAATATATATATTTCTGGACAACAGTTTTGTAAAGCAATAAGAATCGTTGACACTACTCCTGCTACCATAGGCTAAGCAAGTAGATCAGTGTAACCAACTACGTAGAGTTAATTCACACATGGAAATTTAGGACTATTTGGCTTCATGTCCCTAGGGTCATGCATGCTCCTCGCGGCATGCCTCAAAATTTATCGGGAAAGTTCATGTGGTTTCTTGAATTCATTAAAGTAGAAAAAGAATGGCAACAATAATGCAACTAGTTAATTCTTTTGATCACGAGTCGAAAGAATATGAAGAATTTTTACAAGATTTACTATTGTCTAATGCAGACATTCCATTTCATATAGAAGAAGTAAGAATTGAGTATCTAAAAAATAACCTCATCTTTCTGTAACACAATGTATTAATATTTTTATATATTTTAAAATATACAATTATCATATTGTTTTAGGTTGATAGAGCACAAAGTGTATTTATATCAAGTGTCAATGCTCGCTTGAATCAATCGCATTCACGTTACAGTGGTTTACTTATTTTGGATAAAGTTTTACCACAATGTTCCAAGGATGTGCTACAAAAATATTGCATGTTGTGGATAACAAAGGCAACTCAAGTTCTGGAAAGCATTCATAGCAGTATACAGGAACTGTCACTGTCGTGTAAACTTATTGGACAATTAATTATACAGTCCAAAGATATTCCAGAGATACAAAAGCTAATATGTACACAAAATGTAAAACAGCTGATTGCTATAATTGGCAACTTAGAAGAAGAAAAAAAATGTGGTGCAATATATTATTTAATTGCAGTACTACTATATCATTACCCAGAAGTCTGTGAACGTCATCAGGTAATTAAAGACAAATTATATATTCCACTGGTGACTACCCTCACCAATAAACAAATTTTATTTTTATATCATTTGTTGAGCAGTGAATATCTAATATATTAAAATTTATTACATTTTATTGTTGCAGGTATTGATTAAAAAGATTATACTATTGCAAATAGACTCTGCCCAAGAAAATTTAGTTAATGCGAGTGCAAAGTGCTATGCTCTTTTAGCAAAAGCTACAGAGCGTTCTTTTAAACCACCTACCATAAAACCACATTATAATGGTTGGGTATATAACCAAGCTCTAATCTGCAATAACTTACATGCCATAATGGATGAATTATTTGCTGGTTTGATAGAAGTAGAAAGTGTAGATGTTTGGGATAAATTGGACCTACCATCTGTGTCTGAAGAAAATGTGATTCAATTTTATTCCAAACAGAAGCAAAGATTTGTGAACTTATGTTCATATTTATCCTCTATGCTAAGGTACAACTCATGCTTAAGGAGATAACTTATAGAATTTAGAATAAATTGTACAGAAATGTCTCATGCAATTATATGCACAGTATATGTGTAAAAATCGGTACCAGTATAATATCTATTTTTTAGAGGATACGAAAAGAAAAACGTAGTATCACCTCAAATTATCCTAAAAGTATTGTGCAGAGGGTTTGCAATACATCCTTCCAATTTGAAAAAACGGAAATCTGTTAAAGAACAGATGCTATACCTCATTTTACCAACGTTACACACTGCTTTATTCTCTGTTCTTGATGCACTTATAACTACGTAAGTGTTTAATGATTATTTTACTCTGCTCTGATTGATATTTGTTGAACTTAATGTACTTGCATGTAGGTTTAAAGAACAACTAGTTCCATTTGGATCAACAATACTACAGTTGTTTTATCAAACACTGCAATGGACAGAAACTCTATTAGAGGATCAAGCAACAATTAGTGGCAATAAACCCTTTAGGAATGTAAGAATCTGTACCTATAAATGCCTCTCATCATGGCTGATGAATACTAATTGTCTGTCAGGCATAGAGACAGTTGCAGATGATTATCTACCATTTTTACTAAAGGATATAATACCAGAAAGAGATCGAATTTTGTTAACTGTAAGTTTCATATGTTTTAACTATATTACCTAATCGTATCTTAAGGTTCACGTGGGCAATGTGATCGCGTACTTAATCTAGAGCTAATCTGTTATAACACCAAAGTATATCTATGGCGCAAATTTTATGAAATGTTTTTTTTAGATTCAAAAAACCCAAAACTTATCCAAAAGAGCATTGAAGCGTCTGAGGGATAGCCAATATGAAAAAAGTGCATATTTAAGCAATGGATCAACATCTAAAAAACAATATTCCCAGGATACAGATATATGCATACAAGCGCTTATTACCTTGCAAAATATATTCTTTAATGGCGGATCCTGGTTAAAGCCAGCTTCCTTCAAAGTAAAATTTTCTCTTTTTATATACTTTTATTAAAAGTATTATTCGATTTAATAACCGCGTCTCTTTTCAGACTATACAGAATATTGTGGTTCCTATTTTATATGACTGTTATCTGAGCTCGTCTGAACAGAAATTTTATAAGGAGAACGTTGAATGTCGTTTACAACTCTTAAGAGTTTTAAGGATTTTGCAAATGAATCCACACTCATTGACACCACCGCCTACTCAATATTCTCTCGAAATATTTGAATTGGCTCTTAATGATTCAGATTTTCATATTATACAAGAATCCAAAATAGCATTAGCTGAACTCGAAAAAATTGTACATTCTGATGCTCCCACTTTAAAAATAACTCAAGTCGAGTAAGTTGTACAAATATTATGAAAATACTAATTATGAAAAAGATATAATAATTTCATATTTTCAGAGAGGTGCAGAAAGAGTTCATTGGTAATCATCAAAGTTCAGATCATGATGCAACAGTGGAAGACGCAATGGTTGTAAATGATGAAAATGTTTCGGACGAAGATATAGTACCGTCGTCAAATAAAAAATTGAAAGTGACGAACTCTACTGCCAATTCAGTGAATACTGAACCTCCCGAAGAAAATAATAATTCCGCGATTGAAATTGAAGAACCATCAAATCAAAATCTAATAGAAGTAACTATGGATGAAACTGTAGTTGAAAAGGACAATACGGTTATTGAACAAGATGAAAATGTGGGAAATAAAGAAAGTAGTAAAGCAATTGGTGAAACATTAGAAGTTTCAAAAGATAACGAAAATACTGTGTCATCAAAATCTACTGTCAAAGAAGGCGGAAGACAACAGGATGAAAGTGAAGAACGATTAGTAGAATGTAATCCCAATCATGAAGATGTTTCTGAAAAAACTGTAACGAATGACAAATCTTTATCTACAGAGCAAAGTGTTGAGGAGGAAGAAATATTGCTATTATTCCATGATGAACGAAAAGATAATTAATTATATTTATTTTATATACGTTCTTAAAAAATAAACATGTTATTGTATTTGAAAAGTATATCTGCTCATCCGAGGAATGGTACACGGCCTAACTTAGGTAAACCAGGCATTAATTTACCTTTTCCACTTTTTGTTGGTTTTTCATCGATATGTTGTTTGTTACTGTTAATTTTAGAGTTATTCGATAAAATTGTTGGCTTAGGTACGAAATCACCAACGGCGTCTCCAAACGTTGCAATTGGTTCGCCAATAAGATTTATAGATTTTTTGGCACCATGTTGTACCATATCCAAAGAAGTTTTAAAAAGGCTACATGCAGGTGATTGTAATCGATTAACAATACCTGTCCACAACCCCATCTCGCAATACCTGAAAATTTATTCATAAACAAAAACGATTTCGTATATGTTTATTTTATATTTAACATTTTTTATTTCGATATTTACCTGAATTTTTCCATCAAATGAGGTTCGGAAGTAACACTGATATATGAATTTGTTTCACTCGAAAAACTCGGAATAATTTGCTGGAACCAACTACTATTCTTGAATTGAGTAGCTAAATTTGGTTCACCGTTTCTAACAAAATCGGCTATCATATTAGTAAAAATCTCCATTACAGTTCTGTCTTCTTCGTTTTGTTCTTCATTTAAAGATTCTATTGTTTCACCGGTGATCGTATTTCGACCGAAAATATACCCCAGGTCATCCCCGTGATTTGTAAATCCTGCGAAAGAAATAACCCAATTAGTACATAATAATATTACAGCCAGTTACCGTGATAAAAAGAAATGTAATTTATATGTGTACCATCCGCAACATTTTTGGCTTTCGCTATTGGAGAACCTATAAGAAAATCTTTTCCATAATTTCGTTTTCCGTTATAGTCAAAACTGTATAAATATGTTTTCGCTTTTTTAGCCCAATGATCAACCGTCAGAAATGCGGGAGCGTTAAATAGTGAATCTCCCATGGCTTCTGCTACTTTGATCAGCTTATTATCGGCATTTCCATTTTCGAACATATTTAAGTATCTGCTAAAAGCTTCTGGCACAAATTCCGATCCATTTCCAAAATTTGAAACAGTACTTTGCAATGTCGGTACAAGATACTCATTTAAAAAGTTCGGAATGTTCTTCAGATTATTCTGCACTTCCTGTTTGTAATCTCCAAAAATTGCTCCTCCCATTTCATCTTTCATAACTCCTGTCAGAAGCGGTATTGACGGGAAGTTTCCGAATTTTAATGAATCTTCCGGTGTGTTAGTCATGAAATTAGGGAGCGACCTTGATAAATAATTCTTTAGAATGACTATTCTAATTTGTTATAAAAATTTGTGATTATATAAAAAAACAAGCATACCTTTCGTCATCGGCTCCATCAATAACAGGACCGGGTCCTAATAAATTAGATAAAGTAGAAATAAAACCTTGAACGGCCATTTGTACGCTTGCTAATTCAGAATCAGCTTGAACTAATTTTTCCACGGGCATTTGTTTAAGACAATAGATCATCTCTATCGTATTATTTGTTGGACATCCGTTTTTCGATGCTATATATTGCGCAGTGTTTAGAGGATTTTTATCAATGGAAAAATGAGACAAAATTGTTCCTGACATAGCAATTAAGCCACTGAAGGTGTCTGTAAACATAAAACGTAATTATCCTAGCAATTTAACACCATTGAAAAACGGTTAAAATATTCTGTTATTGCGTTCTACCTTTTAGTAGATTACACATCGAAAGCATGATAGCAGAGCTAGCTCCCGTGCCATGTCCGAATGCTATAATCTTTTTCGGATTTCCGCCGAAATATTCGATATGATCTCTCACCCAATTAACTGCTAGCATCATATCGAACATCCCATTATTACCCGGTAATTCCTTATTTCCCGTACTCAGGAATCCTAAATTGATATGATAATGTACATATATGACAACTTATTTAAAAATAATATTTTCTAATATTTTTATTACCCAGTGAACCCAATCTGTACTGTATGGATACAACTATCATCTTTTTCTTAATCAAATTTCTCATTTCATATTGACACGCAGATCCTCTTCTAAACCCACCCCCGTGGATCCAAATTAACACGGGATACCCGTCACCACTATCTGGTAGCATTGGTGTAAAGACATTTAAAAAAAGACAATCCTCATTTCCTATAGTTTGATTGTCATTTGTATTACTGGGCTGAGGGCAAGGTGCGCCCCATTTTTTGGCATTAATTTCACCTTCTAAATGTAGTGGTATAGGTCTCTGAGGAAAGAATAGGAATCATGTTTTACATGAATACATTGAATGGAAGTCGCGAAGGTAACGCTACGTCATTTTGTAAGATATAACTGGTGAAAGCTGACGTAGTACTACGTCCCTTTATTTTTAGACGGGTACATCTATCAATGAGATAAACGATATCGTAAAAACGTATTATCAATTTCCACGCTAATATGTAGTCAAATTTTTTTCTTCGTCATATTTCCAGTAAATTACGAAAAATCGGTGTATATAACTGGTATACAAAAGAAAGTTTCGTTATTAGGCCCATATCCTTGTTTTTTAAAGTATATAAATGTATGAAAAGTTGTTGTTATTTTCAAACTGTAACTTAAACTGTGTTATGCGTTGTTCAGTGTTGAATGTTTTGCACGTATCGAAAAACGTGACGAGCACCGTTTATTCAACGGGTCACTGAATTCGATTACTACGCCACTGAAGATTTTCGCAAGTAAGACGCAGAAATAAAATAAACAACTAACTCACCTGGAATCGATGTTCGCCCACTGGAGGTTGCGCAAATCTGATCCCACGAAAAACATAGAATCCTTGATTCGGATCACGAGTACCGTGAATTTGTGCGTAACGATCATTTTTCGTAATATGAACGACTGGATCATCCACTGGTGGTTTTGCTGCCGGTCTACCACCGACGATTCTTTTCTGACGTCTTAAATTTTGCGGCGTAACCGTTGATAAAAGACATATAATTAGAATCACGAGAACGCGTCTGACCATTTTGAATATCTGTCGTTGAATAAATGACAAATCAAGTTAGCCTAGGAAGTCTCCCTGTTTGATAAGATAAATGCGGAATATATGTGTGTCCAGAAGTTTAACGTATATTTGTATGTGTTTAATTTTTATTCAAATTTATACAATTTTTAAAATATTGATTAAATTTACAATATTTTAGAACTTATTAAACAGGTATGGAATTGTAAACGTTTAAATTGAATACTTTCGCGGGTTAGCAGTGTAGCCAATTGAAACCTGTTATAATGGTTCGACTTCCGGCTGCGTCTTTCTCTGTTCAATATCGGCTCCCTCGGTACGTGTCCCGTGTATTTTTCGTTCCCGAAATCGTTTAAGATTTATATAAATAAAAGACATCCACTGTATTGTAACCGGTATTACAGTAGCTTAATTGATCATCTATATATTCTATTAAATATTTTTCGTCGATAAAAAGAAAATTGTATTATATTTGTGTTGTTTCTGTTTGAGGTTACGTTGTCCCAGTAACAAGCCATAATGTCACATTTATTATTGTGTTTGGTATAGCTCTCTTAACGATTACTGAAATAATATCTTATTTCTATTGAAGGTTTAAACCATGGGTCGAGTAATTCGTGCTCAGCGTAAGGGTGCTGGGTCTGTCTTCAGATCCCACACGAAAAGAAGGAAGGGAGCACCGAAACTTCGGTCCTTGGACTTCTCAGAAAGGCATGGATACATAAAGGGTGTTGTAAAGGTTTGTAGAATTTGCCAACCTCCGTAATGTGTAACACAATTTTACAACCGTTCATCGCTTATTAACTACAGTTATGTACATGATGATTTCTAGTATACCTACTCCTGAGTGTATATGAAGATTGAACACTAGAGGCTCTTTCTGAAGACTAATGAATATTATAAAATTCCTGTATTACGCTAATACTGTAAGATTCATGATGTTTTCATTTCTATTGTAGGATATCATCCATGACCCAGGTCGTGGAGCACCATTAGCTGTTGTACACTTCCGTGACCCGTACAAGTTCAAGACACGTAAAGAATTATTTATCGCCCCTGAAGGAATGTACACAGGACAATTCTTGTATTGTGGTAAAAGAGGTAAATGATAGAATGTATTCGAATAGTTACAAAAGACGTATTATAAATTAATGAAATTACAAAAATTATAAATGGTAACATTTGTAGACATTGAATGACAGAGAATACATTAAATTACAGCAAACCTCCAAATTGGAAATGTGATGCCTGTTGGTACAATGCCTGAAGGTACCATTGTTTGCAATCTGGAAGAAAAGACTGGTGACAGAGGCCGATTGGCAAGAGCTTCTGGAAACTACGCCACTGTTATAGCTCACAACCCTGACACAAAGAAAACCAGAGTTAAATTGCCATCTGGTGCCAAGAAAGTAATTCCATCTAATAACAGAGCTATGGTTGGCATTGTTGCTGGAGGTGGTCGTATTGACAAACCGATCCTTAAAGCTGGTCGTGCTTATCACAAATACAAGGCAAAGAGGAACTGCTGGCCTAAGGTACAGTTTCTAATTATATGTATAATAACCAATATTCATATTCAACTTCGTTAATTTATCATTACTAATTTCCTGAACGTATAATTTTACATGTGACAAATTTTTAATGTTAATAGGTTCGTGGTGTTGCTATGAACCCTGTTGAGCATCCTCATGGTGGTGGTAACCATCAACACATTGGTAAAGCATCCACTGTTAAACGTGGAACCAGCGCTGGTCGTAAGATTGGTCTTATTGCTGCGCGTCGTACCGGAAGAATCAGAGGAGGAAAGACCGACACCAAGAAAGACGATTAGACTAAATGCTAATTACATTTTGGCACATATTGTACAATAAAAAGATAAAAAAGATATTGAGTTTTATGTATGGATTTATTTCATATCATGCGTCAATTTCTGTCTTTTCACGTATAAAAAATTGTCATTTGTTTTCTAATGATTAAGCTTAGTGTCTTTTATGAATTTGGATTAGAAATTTTTATTTTCGTATCGACCGTCAATCTGGTGAAATCTGAAATTAGCTTTGCAATTCACTCTGAAGTTTTAGATACTGAATCGATCTCTCGAACATCAATACCAACAAACAATAAATTAATTAAGTATGACATTCGTGTCCAAAGATTCTTTTTCCGTCATGTTTTCCAAGTAATAAATCAAAGTTTCGAACTTATGCATGCCAGAATAATAGTAGCAAAATCAAATGAAATCGTCCAGCAGAGTGTGCTTTCGTAGTTTTCTCAATATCCGGCGGAAATAGGTCGTCAGCCATCTTGCTGGCAGTATTTCGGCTCTCGGCCATTTTTGTTGCGTCGACGTCAAGTGCGGCCAGGGGCCTTTCTTTCATAGTAGCCAGTCGTCGAGTTTCCTTTGTATCGAAGTAGCGACAAGCAGAACTGCGGTCAAACTTAATCGGCTCAATCGACGAGTTTTGTTCGCATATCAACGAGGGAAAGAAGGAAGAGGAAGGAACGGATCATTGAAGTTTTTTGCTCGGTTATTTGACTAGGCGAGAACAGCTAAAGAGCTTCTGCGGCAGAGCTACGAAAACTACGCACCGAGGCGGAGTAATATGAGTAATGCAGCCAACCAAAATGGATCAGGTCTAGAGCAGCAGGTAATTACGATGAAAAGCATGTTTTATATTTCTGACAACCGTTCCTTCGATATGGCATTCCCCTTTCCTCCCCTATCTAGCATCGAACTCATTGTTCTTTGTATCACCAAAAGAGTTCTATTTTTTCCCGTCAAATTTCTTCTTCGTACGCTAACATATGAATATGAAAAATCTGAAAATCTCGTGTCCCTATTTTATCAAGAGCTAAATAGACCTGGGCCATCGATGAACTCGTTTGTGACGTATAGCTTTGTAATGGCGGCAACCAATTCCGGGAACGGCATGCCTCGTGCCATGACGCATTCTCGTGCTGGTTTTTTATCGTGTGCAAATTCCCATGATTAAGTTTATTACGTATATTATCCAAAATAATTGTTTTTTTTTTCTTAGGGCACCCTAATTAATTGTGTATGTTCGACTTTTGTATTATGTACTATTATATTACAAGTCTCAACTAAAGGCAGGGTTTTGCATAAGAAAACGTTTCTGTAAAAATCTGAAAAGTCATGATGTCTCAGTTACAGACACTACAACAAACAATATTAACCAGTGACCTAGATTTATTAATATGTTAATAACACTAATAATGAGTATTTAACAAGATTTTTAATTAGATACATTTTGCCTTTCAGTTAGCTGGTCTGGACTTGCAGGGCTCCCGCCAACCAAGTGGGGGTCGCTACGTACCACCGCACCTGCGAAATAAGTCTGGAAGTAAGTATGCGCATTTATAATATATTTGATGATTATTACTTCATTAAAAAGTATAAATTGTACATATATTCTATTATCCAAGTATTTTTACTTTTTCAAATAATACTAATTTTCTAATTTCTGAATGATAAAACAAACTTGTGTTCGCTGCAAAATGGAAAGGTATTACTACTGAAATAATTTGTGAGTCAGTAGAACCTTTCGTGTTGATTATCCTTAGGAATCATCTACATAATATGAACCATATTAATTCAACGAAGGTGATTTCATTTCAGACCAAGCACCGTCCGGTGGGGACCAACAGGCCTCTTCCAATTCAAGACCGTTCTCTGAGAGAGATAGAGGAGGAGATCGTGATCGCGATAGGGATCGTGATAGGGGTAGGGGTGGTTCAGGATATAGAGACTCGCGAACTTCTCGCGATGTCGACTTTGGGAATTTTGGCAACTTTGGTGGACGCAATAGACGTCCTGCCACTCAGGAGAATGGAAGAGATTATCGATATCAAGGTTCCGGATTCGGTTCCGAACGTGATCGCCCGGTTAGCTCCGGCAATGAGCGCTGGCCAGAACCTAGAAATGACCGCTGGCCGGACAATAGAAATGATCACAGAATGGGCAGCGGCGGTAGATACGATAGAGAGGGGGGAGGCAGAGGCCGAGGCGAAATTGATTGGACAATTCCCACTTCCAGAGATGAGCGATTGGAGATGGAATTGTTCGGTACTGGAAATACCGGAATTAATTTTAGCAAATATGAGGATATCCCGGTTGAGGCTACCGGAGACAACATACCTTCACACATCACATCTGTAAGTTTCCATAAACAAAGAAATAGAATTACGGAAGTTTAAAATTGCTCTCCATTCAAGTTTAGATTTCTTAACAATTTTTTTTTTCTTTTACAGTTCGACGAGGTTAAGCTGACGGAGATAATAATGAACAGCATTGCTTTAGCTGGATATGATAAACCCACACCAGTGCAAAAATACGCGATACCGATCATCATCGGACACCGTGATGTTATGGCCTGCGCCCAAACAGGGTCTGGTAAAACAGCGGCCTTTTTAGTGCCAATATTGAATCAGATATATGAATGTGGGCCACGTCCACCACCACCGCAGGTTAATTCCTCTGGCAAGCGTAAACAGTATCCACTAGGTCTAGTGTTAGCACCTACAAGGGAGCTTGCCACCCAGATATACGATGAAGCGCGGAAATTTGCATATAGATCACGTATGCGACCTGCTGTTGTTTATGGCGGTTCAAATATCTCAGATCAAATGCGAGAATTGGATCGCGGCTGCCATCTTCTTGTAGCGACACCTGGTCGTCTCGTAGATATGCTTACGCGGGGTAAAATTGGTTTGCACAACTGCCGGTATGTATTTAAAAATATTTAAACATGTTTATAAATAAACTGCGGATTTCATGAAACTATATGTTGTTCACGATGAGCAAATGATAAATTGGGTCAGAATGAAATATCTTTTTTCTCGATTGTTCACTTTTCACACATTTTAAGAACCCCTATATATAATTGCAGAATTATCCGCAAGGTCATAAATAATTCAATAATTTGATTATGTAACGCATTGCTTGATGTAATGTTGCAGCTTTTTGGTATTGGATGAAGCCGATCGTATGTTGGACATGGGTTTCGAACCACAGATAAGACGTATCGTTCAAGAGGATACAATGCCCCCTACCGGTGAAAGACAGACCCTCATGTTCTCTGCTACGTTCCCAAAAGAGATCCAAATATTGGCACGCGATTTCCTAAGTAATTACATCTTCTTAGCTGTAGGACGTGTTGGTTCTACATCTGAGAATATCACTCAAAAAATCGTATGGGTTGAAGAACACGACAAGCGGTCTTATTTACTTGATCTCTTACAAGCTAGTAACTTCGCAGATCCTTGTAAGTTATACATACTCCTAAATGCACATACCTTGCAACGTAATAACAATATATTATGAAACGATTAATTATCACATTTTTATTACAATTTTAGCTTCCGAATCACTAACTCTAGTGTTCGTTGAAACGAAAAAGGGCGCTGATATGTTAGAGGAATATTTACATCAGATGGGCTATCCAGTTACTAGTATTCATGGTGACCGTAGTCAACGCGAACGAGAAGATGCTCTGCGTCGTTTCCGCGCTGGTAAAGCACCAATTCTTGTTGCGACCGCCGTTGCTGCTCGTGGTCTTGATATTCCACATGTTAAACATGTAATAAATTTCGACTTACCGGGAGACGTGGAAGAATATGTCCACCGGATTGGTCGTACCGGTCGTATGGGCAACTTAGGTTGGTCTTCAGTTCCTTTTTGCTTTTTGTACAGTTGGAATTACTGCGGAGTATTATGTAATAATGTTTTTCACTTCTTGCTACAGGTTTAGCAACATCATTCTTCAATAATAAAAATCACAATTTGGTGCGTGATTTGGTATCTCTGCTAATTGAGGCTAACCAGGATCTTCCACCTTGGCTGGAAGAAATGTTCAGCGATGCAAGATATGCTGGAGGTGGATCTCGTCGTACAGGTGGTAGTACTAAAGGCGGCCGATTTAGCGGCGGATTTGGTGCAAGAGATTATCGTCAAACTCCCAGTTCTGGATCTGCCCGTAACAACGGTTCCTCCAACAGGCCTGGCGGTTACGGTGGTTAGTATCAGTTTATTTTGTAATGGCAAATTATTCCAAGAGAAATCACAAATCAAATGTACGTCTGTTTTAACGGAAGAAATTTTTCTAATCATGAATCGCTATTTTCTTGTTACAGGAGGTTATGGAAGTTACGGAGGTAATTATAATAACTCATCGTTCAATAATTCCGCTAACAACGGCAGCAATAATGGTCCTGATTGGTGGGGAGGATGGGACAAGTAGATCATTATCACCATCTCTATTTCCACTTTTACCATTATTACTACTGTACACGTAAATTCAAATATATGTAAGAAAGACACGTACGACATACACATCGGATACAACACGCACGTATTTGCGCGCGTATACATACACAGAACAAAAGACAGACAGTACCACGTATAAACACATTCACGTTCGCTGACTGCCTGTGCACTACAATTTTCGAACGAAAAATAACTATTAACTCAATTTCACAAATACGTTTATTCGCGCGCGACGGAACATTGACAAATCCCACGTGCAATTGAATTCATCAACAACATCCATACTAAAACGACACGAGGGATGATATGGACGATAATGATCTCATCTTGAAAAAAGTGGGGGAATTGAAATTGGGATTTGTCGAGTACTAGAACATAAACTCCATCCAAAGTTTCGTTGCCGTGCGTGTTGGGAAACACACGTAGTATAATCACTAACGAATCAAATCGATCGATTGTTATTGTCTAGTTAGGACATAACAACACAACACATAGTAGGTGGAGAAACTTAGTGAAATTTTTTAGAACTCCTGTCGAGACTATGAGGCTCATTGTGGCTTCATTATTTAAATTTTTGAGGGACGTGGTGGGCGTATCTTCAAGAATTGCGGCGTCTAGATTCAAGTAATCTTAGAGCTTTAATGCACAAGTGCTTTATTGTTCTTGCCTGAATGGCCAGTAACTTGTGTAGTTCTACTTGAACAAATGGCGCACTTTTTCTTTCCTTTTCTGTTCGTTTCTTTTATTTTGAAATGTTATGAATATATGTATCTGACTAGGCGCCTACGATACGCCAAACCGCCATCGCCATAGATTTCGTGACGATTCCTGTTTTAAATTTACTATAGTTCAGCGACGAATGGTACTTTGTTGTTTTGCCGTCCCCAGACACAGACGACGTTGCGCCGGCAATATCATGGTTTAATCGACTAAGCCACGTCAAATTTCCAGTAGTCGAGAGCTTTGATATTATGAAAAGGACACAGGCTGCGTCTTAGGATACTTTTAGAAATCTTGTTTATATTTCTGTCACGTCCTGTTAACCATAAGTACATTTAACACGTTATCTGTAAAATTAAACTCATCAACTGTTTCATTTGGCCGCGTTTGTATGAGATTACTTATATCACTGGCTCGCATGGCCCGGTGTAACGTAATTACGATACTATGCGTCTGATATACATCATCATGCTCGGCATGACGATCAACGTGTTAAACAAAAAAAATCGCTGTAAACTTGTTGCTTGTGTAACTCTTAATTGAGAGTTATTTTAGTTACAATTTTGGTCAGTGCAACTATAAATAGGCTAGGTACATCAGCAAAAGTCAGGTACCCCTCGTACCTGAATTTTAATGTATTCCAATTAGCATTTCTAAACGTAACGAAGACGTTGTCCTGTAAAAATGGTATGGTGCGTTATAAAAACGTTAGATCGCAGTACTGGATGCGAGTGCTCGAGAACGAAGGCTAATATTAAAAACGAGATAAAAATACGGTTGCAGTTACAGGAGGGAACTTAAAAAAAGAGCAAACACATGCACTGTTAGTTGGCTCAACTTTAACAAAAAAAGGCAAGCCCTTGGAATATGCAGGCACAAGGCGCACTCATAATATTTTATAACTGTATTTATCAGTACGATACGCTATATATATACATACTAAGTAATATTCGTAAATACATAACATTAAAATAATTGAAAAACGACTGTGATATCGAACGATCTTGTGACATTCAATTTCCACGCGAATTGATAAATGAACAATTTAACGAAATACAAATATTAAATGTATTAATTAATCGGTATTGAATGTCGGGAAGGAATAAGCTCAGTTATTTGAGCCGAGAATGGAATATTAAGTCGTTACAATAACACATCAAGAACAACGTGGCTGTTGTCCGATCGGGGAGGGCTGAACGCTAGCTCTTGCGGTCCTGAAAACACGTTTTTGGGGCATTGTTTCTACTTAAAATAACGCGCATTAATGATAGATGATAATGGCGGAATGTGTCATTACTGGTTGATGATGTTGGTAGGGCTTTATAGAATGTCGATATCTTTTCTGCAAACGTCGGATTCTTACCTAATCTATGTGAGAAAAAGTACAAATTCGATTTGCGTGACAACTGACAGGATTTTTAGACATGTCATACTTATACCTGTTATATTAATAGATTTATAGTGCAATCGCGTGCGTGAATCGTATGCCGTGTGACCGTGGACCAAGGTGTGAATGCCTCTTGAAGAGGAACAATTATTTCAACTAGAACTTTCAAATAGTGTTACGAGTAAATATTGTTGGCTTCCGACCATGGTGCGTGTGGTTTCAAATTTTAATACGATTTATCGTCGAGTTCGTTTATCAACTCGGAGGCCCTGCCAAGAACATTACAAGACCCACAAAGAAAAGTGATTTATTGCTTTTCTATTATACTGTACAACTCTACGGCACAATTATTCAGTTGGACCTTAGTCTACCGGGAAAATAGTAGGTCTTGCCGTACTACTATGACTACTACTATTGCTGCTATTACTATTATTTAATACTATTACAGTTATTACACCATTTGAATCACGTCTACGTTGGTTTCGTGGGTGGTACTATATACGCAAGCTTTTGCATAACGGCTTTGCTGTATTGTGTTGCGTTATTTTAATGCGATAGAAAAAGAATTATAGGTGGCTCTTGGACACTAGTATCCGACACGTTTTTCTTCGAAATTTTCACTCTTAATACAGAGTTAAATTAACAATAGTGATGTAAATTAATCCCAGTAATATTGATTTTAAATATTCGAATATGTTTAATTTCATGTAATCTTCAAAGAATCCTGGATTTTATTGTCCAATTGCTCGCCTAGTCAACGAATATACATGGCGCGTCAGTGTGTGTTATAATCAGTCCTGTGCAGTTGGAAGTAATATTTTTTTCATTTAAGAGTATATGGTGGACAGAGATTATTCGATTAACAACAATTCGCGAAAGTATTTTCATACTTTTTTCTTTCCTAGTTATAACAATATTTTTATACATAACTAGCGTTTGTCGACATGCAGTCACGATGTAATTAATTCCGTATAATTATTTTTCTTTTCCACATTACTATCCTGAGAGTGGTCAGATAAGTATTGCAATTGAATCTGATGAATGTAGCTGACATCTATCATAGAAACAACCACAAAAAAAAGAACAAACAAAATTGAGAAATATTCGTGCGATGATCATATGTCCACCGTTTCGTAACTGACATATGTATAAATTCAAGTACGGTATTATGATTTAGAACGTATTAGCATCCTTAGAGGAAATAGGAAAATGGTATAATAAACGAAACTATTTATTAACATGTTAAGTATTTATTTTTTACGTTACGTCTCTCGGGAGGACAGTCACATATTTGTACTGTACATGTACCTTTTATGTTATGTTTGGTCCTCTGAAGTATATCGGACGAGCAGCCTTAGGAAACATTTATGGATACACGCAGAATGGAATGTCTAGACACGAAAGATTAATTAACGAATAGTGCGAAGAAATGAGCGAGGGGCTACGAATAATAATCATATTACATATGTATAGAAGAAATGGCGTTTGACTGTGACTGCAATCATTACTAAGAGAAGAATTGCGCAATTACAAAGCACACATACACACAAAAATGAAAACCTGTAATAAGCCATATTATTGTGTATGGCACGCAACAGTGTCGGGAGATCGGGACACGTGAAAATGTCGCCGAGGAAAACTCTTGCTCGCGTGCTAATAGTTTGTATTTTTTATTTTATACATTATGCATGTCCGAAAATTCGATGAGCATTCTTGATCGTTCCGCTCTAAGATGGCGCGTTTAGTAGGGAAGAGATAGAAAGTGAAAAAAAGTTCAAATGCGCTTATCGTGTTTACCACGAGCAGTTTTCTTTTTCATGATGAAATTATAAAAGTAATCGTCAGAATAAAAAAAAGCGTTGATAAGTAATCGTATGTGCGGGATATGTGTGTGAGAGAGAAAGAGGGAGAGAACAAATAAATGAGAGGAAGAGCACACGCGTAGGTCGAACAAATTCATAGGCGAAACGAGGTGGGATGGCAAAAAAAAATGTCTTCTAACTTTTACGAATGTCATTTAAACGAGAAGCGTCGCTTGTCGTCGAATGGAGAACGCAGACAAGACGTGTAACAGAAAAGATAAAACTCGATGGAGGCAATTTCGTCGCGCTTCCTATACAAGTCAATGGCTGTGCTTCATTTTTCTACGGCGAATGACGCTCGTCGTATTATCCACTTGTAACTCTAATGATACTGCTATATATCTGCTTCACTGATGGCGAGGAAATGGCAAAAGCATGAAACGATATGAAAAACGGAACGGTGAACGTACCATTCTGTCGGTCTCTTATTAGTAAATTGCACATTTACACGCTACATTAGGTGAATCGAAGAAAAATACGAGAAGTAGAGAAGAAATCTGCAAACAACTGTACGTCGTACGGCTATTGAATGAAATAATAAAAATAAAGTGTCTCAAATTAAAAAACAAAACAAAAATATACCAACTCAACCTTATGAAGTGTATGACATGACGTATACACTTATCGTTCATTAGCAATAAGTTTACGATCGCATTGTGAAACTCATGTACACGTGCATCTTGTGCTTAGATAAAACGTGTGTTCCGTGAAGAATGATGTAGAGTGTCAATATTGTTACAAATACCTCATAAGGGACGATGGATCACGCATATTATTTAAATGTTCATTCATTTTGTGATTCAGTCGTTTATTTATAGTATTATGCAAAAGTGACAGGAGAATTCTACAAAATGAATCGTATAATAAAGGAGGAAAAAAGATTATGCAGTGTAGTCTCTTCGTATTTGAGCATATCTATACGTACATTTGCCTTTTACCCTATAATCATTTAATGTGTTTTATTTAAAATATTTTACCGTATGTGACATTCGTCATAGCCCTACATACATACAATGAATCGTAATATTTGCGGATAATCATTTTTTGTCGCTTTTCATTATTCCAAGAATTGCATAATCTTTTATAATGAGACATGTTTAAATTCACAAATTGTACTTTTACACAAGTACGAATTCGAAAAAGTAGTGTTAACGTAACCGAAATCTTAAAAAGTTATTAATGCTTATTCCAAATTACGATCAAATTTGACAAACACTATAAACACAAATATAACAATCTCAAAATACATATTACAAAATATATGTAATAGATCTTACGATTTTTAATATAAAATTAGTACTTATTGGTAGAGTTATTTTATTTCTAATTCTTTGTATTTTGTCAATGAAAAAACACATATTTCGCAAAAGACAAACATTGTGTTGTAATAAACATATTGCAGTTGGTTAGTTAAAAATTGAGAGATTGGCGACCAAACAACTCTTTTAATTTCATGTTTGTCGACTGTCATAAGGGCAATTTTACAGACATTGACCTAAATCTTATACCATTGCAATTGAAGCGAAATTTATGCTAAAAATTCTGTACTATAGAGGTCTATACTGTAATATGGTTTACAGTGTAAACCATAGAGTATAGTTCTATAGAAATCAGTTCATAGATTATTCTGCCCGTGCAAGTTCACGCATGCGTACTGCATAGGATATGTTTTTAAAGTATTTTCATACTTCTGGTTTCTTATTAAATAAATAAATACAAATTAATGTTGATGACACACGAAAATATATTACAGATTCACGACTCTCAAACGTTTACCAAAATGCAGGTTGTGTTTGAGATAGTTGAATTCATTCCTAAAATATCCAACCATCATACATTTGTGTTGGTGAAACGTTTGGGGGTTTCTACAAAAAAGAAGATACATCTGCTAGTGCTGTTTCAATAGATTAAATTATGATATTAACTCAGCATGTGCAGTTTGATGAACAAGAACAGATTAGCAGTTGTAAATATGGTACTCCATTTTGTCACCTGTAAGATGTAATTTCCCTATTTTCTCTCTCATTGTTTATACTTGCCTTCCAATTCTAGCAATCTGCCCTACTTTTGTACAAGAGAGTACAACTCCCACTGCATCATGCTTATATTTTCGCTTCTAACCTATTCTCATTAGGGCATCTGTCAGCAACTTACACGCGTTGGAACAGTCCCACTGCCTACAGTCAACAAGCAATCAAATTTAGGCATCATTCAGCTTGTCGACTCGTATTGCAGTGGCTTCGCCACCGTAATGTATACTCCATCCTTATATTCCCATGTCTGTGGTCGATGGTGGGAGAATAATTACTGCCCGCTGTGTTGGACCAATCGTGTAAGACCACGATCGCAATGGCGGTGTGGCTGAATAGTTTTGTGTTATCGGGTGGTTAGATAGTGGGTGAAAAGACAGTGAATACGTTTTTTAATTTATTAATCTGCACCTACAGCCGTGGATCAATTATTTAACCAAACATGTACCATTGCGGCTTGTTATTGGTGTTACTGGATTTGTCCTTAGACGGTAAACAATCCTAACCCTAAATCTTGAATGTAAGTAATAATTCTTTAACGTAATGTTTAATGAGTTTGTCTTCCAGTGGTTGGGAGTGTTTCTCAATTAGAGATTGATCGTCATTTAGAATTGGGCAGGGAATTTTTGGCAAGGGGTCAATTGCAAGATGCACTGTCACATTATCATGCAGCTGTTGGTAAGTTTTCTATTATTCACATTTTCCCGTAATATCTGTTACAGTAAATCGGTTTCCTGATATATCTGTGTATTTATGATAATTTGAAGCACACGAATAATATTTGGGCTTAGTCTCTCAAGTTCAAAATCATAATGCAAATTCCTTTTTTTTAGAGGGGGATCCTAGAAATTACTTGACATATTATAAGAGAGGAACAGTGTATTTAGCATTAGGTAAGGCGAAATTTGCTCTCTTGGACCTTGACAAGGTCCTGGAATTAAAACCAGATTTTACATCTGCAAGATTGCAGCGTGGTAATGTTTTACTTAAACAAGCGCAATTTGATTTGGCTGAAGCCGATTTCCGAGACGTGGTATGTGTTTTTTCCTAACATATAATTTTCACTATTTTCATCCTACAATACGATTGTGGAGGATCTACAATTTGATATTTCTATTTTACAGTTGTCTGTTGATCCTGATAACTCTGATGCCCTGAATGCCTTATATAGGATAGCACCTACCAAACAAGAATTACAACATGTGGATATATTAATAAACAATGGTGATTATGATGCAGCTGTGCAAATGATTTCTGCAATTATTGAAGTATGTCCATGGGCATCTGAACTTAGAGATCGTAGAGCCTTATGTCATGAAGCTCTTGGTGATTATATGAGTGCTATTTCGGACATACGTTCTACCACAAAATTGCAATCAGATAACACTCAAGGATTTTTTAAACTATCTTCTCTTCATTATCGTCTTGGTCAAGTTGACAAGGCTTTGAAGTGAGTACCTGTAAAAAACAAAAGTTTGTTGTATATTTTTTACACTGTAATATTTACAATTAACGTTTTAAATATTTAGGGAAATACGAGAGTGTTTAAAACTTGACCCAGAACATACACAATGTTTCCCATTTTATAAGAAAATTAAAAAAATAGCAAAATATCTGTCAGATGCAGAAAATTCTGAAGATGCTAGAGATTATGATAGGTGCATAGATACTGCTCAGAGTGTGCTTGCACAAGAACCAAAGGTGCAAAATGTTCGATTTAGTGCTCTTCAGTTGCTTTGTAAATGTTACACTGGAAACTCTCAATCAACTGAAGCTATTAAAAGTTGTCAACAAGCACTGCAAATCCGAAGAGAGCCAGAAATACTTTGTGAAAGTGCAGAAGCATATCTCACTGGTGAAATGTTTGACGATGGTAACTATATAGATGTATATTTTCGAGATCTTTTGTAACTTTTCTTAATCTAACACCGAATAATACCATTTTTTTGTTACAAAAGCGATAAGGGACTTCAAAGAAGCTCTCGAAATGGATCCAAACATGCAAAGGGCCAAGCAAGGTCTTCAGAAAGCACAACAACGTCAGAAATTGTCTGAATCGCGGGACTATTACAAAATTTTGAGTGTGCCAAGAACAGCATCGAAACGTGATATTATAAAAGCCTACAGAAAGGCAGCGCAAAAATGGCACCCTGACAATTTTCAGGAAGGAGAAGAAAAGAAACGTGCGGAGAAAAAATTCATCGATATTGCTGCGGCGAAAGAAGTATTAACTGACGATGAGAAAAGGGCAAAGTTCGACCAAGGAGAAGATCCTTTAGATCCGGAGTCAGGGAAACATCAACAAGGCTTTAATCCCTTCCAAGAATTTCATCACTTCCATGGCTCTCCCTTCCAATTTAAATTCCACTTTAATTAGTCATTTTATAATTTTCATGATACTAGCCCAATTAAATCTTCGAAATTATCGAATCGTCGACCTATGTACGACGTGTCTTTTACTACCTTAGGTGGAATTTAATTTTGCTAATCTACCTCGACGGTAGTCTTGTTTCGTAACCGCATGGAATCGGAAGACTGTATGAAAATGTTGATCAATCAGTAAGTTCAACGAAAGACCAATGCTTACTTAAGAAATGTTTAAAGAAATCTTCGATTATTATGTGTATCAGTTACTATTTGGAATTTAAATTAGAAACTTATTAACATCGCATGGGAAGTTTAATACAAACAGAAAATAACAAATTATTTAAAATATTTTCCCGATAGTTGACTTACTGAGGAATGAATAAAGAATACTGTAACTCAGACTGAAAATGTAATCAACTGTGAGTGACGTGAACATTCATTATTCGTAAATTTCGTACCATCGATATGTCAATCGAAAAGTCGTAATTAAACTCGCATTTTAATAAAAGTATAAGATATTTGGTGGTGACTCTGCCACTGAGTGTTACGGCGGGCTGTGGATCATTGATTATTAGCTTGAAATCGTGCGACGATTAGATCGACTAATTATGAAAGCCATTTTTCGATAAATACAGTCATCGAGTACAGTTATACTCACCGAGTGTCTATAACGTTAGTACACTGTTCAGTGTCTGTATTCGATGTTCATAGAATATTTAGAACAGTGCTGTGCGCGTGTTGTGTTCGCATAAGTGTGAGAGAACTTCATGTAAATACTGTATCTGATGTTTGTTTCAAAATATATTTGAATAATTTATACCGACATTTTGTACAAAGTACTTACATAGAGCGGGCATTTTTGTACAAAGTACTTACACAGAATGTGTTGTATATAGCTTTAGACGCTTAAACGCTCCCGAAGTTCCCAGATGTTTTTTTTATACTGATGTACTTATGTTACACTTCTTTCTACCTATTGAGTCCTTTTCCTGGCTTTAATCGATGCATTCTTCCCAAACAAGTGTCTATATAAATCCTTATAATTACTAAAGTAATGAAATGACGAAACTGTAGCAAGAATCGCATTGCAACTCATTTGTAAAGACTGTCGATCATTTATATTACATAATCTGCAATATGTTCGCAGACGGAAATCGGAAAAATTATTTAATACATAAATATACTGTTCTGAAAATTACAGGATATTTATAAAAAAATTCCTCTACATATGTTCCATGTTTTCGCTTATATTATCATTTTTGTTCCCCCTTTTTGAATCTTTTCTTAAAATCAGATTTGGCTTGCTTTGGTTACATTGTTACTTATTTTTCCTGAAATAATTTATTCATTTGTATAATACTCATATAAATTTGATTTACTAATCAAATCTTTGTATAAAAAGGAATTATTTTGACAAACCTGATGTTCCGTCGTTTTCTTTCAATTTTGGTTCAATGTCATTCATGAATTTTGTACGATGTCTATTACGTACATGCACATTGCTATTATACAAAATAATGGTCCGCTGAAGTTTGTTTTAATGTCGTCCCAAGTCATATTTGGAAGCAAAAATGACTTTTAGAATTTACAGATAGAAAGGGAATAAGGACAGACCGAAAAAGGTTACGATGAAACAAATGAAATGCAACTCGAGTAGTAAATATGAACTACGCGATTTAGAGACGAACACATTTTTGACATGTAACAGTTTAAGAAATTAGTTTATTAAGGATTATGGGAAGAATCGAATAACTGTATTATTAAACGTATTGGATTTGAGCTGATAAGGATTTGATCTAATTAACTGTTATTGCTTATGTTAATTTTGATACATACGTATAGGATTATTATCGCGGGAGGATGATGAAACAAAACTAGAAGAGGGAAGTGTAAAAATTTCGTAAGAAAAGTCACACTGGGTATTTCTACATTTGTACATTTACTTCCTTTGTATTTGTATAATCATCGGTATTATGGCACAACAATATATACGAAGGCGATGTAATTTGATCAATTGAAATAAAATCACAGGTACTAGGTACAGCCCTATTAACTTAAACTTTGTTATCTTATTTAGCGTAAGTTGTACTTTATCGTAAGAGCAATATACCACGGAATACATATTCATCCACTTGTGATATTCTGCGTTCATGCTCTAACGGCAGATGCAATTTTCATATTGTCCATATTTACTACGATGAATTTGTACCTGAATTTACTACACATTTCTTATATATCTTCTCTTCGAAGAACAATAAAGTATCTGAAAATAAAATTCTAAATCTTCAACGTATGATCCTTAATCTATTTTGTCATAATCTCTTTTGTGTAACGTTATTTTATTTTATTTTTATTTTCTTTTTGCTTTCTACGGTAACTATTAAGATGATAATATCCTATTGCACGGAAGACTCTACGACCGAACTTGCGGTATTAATTCGAAATCTCTTCATATGTACAATAAAATTAAATTCTAACTAAGCGGAAGTATAAGCGCAGCGACTTCTGTCACAATAACAACAGTTTCATCTCAATAGTTATCCATTTAATATATATATATTACGCGCTTTATTTAAGCAGACTGGCATTCCCTTTGTTTCTATTTACATAAATTGAAAATGCGTTTCTAAATTAATCTTCGATACTTTGGACTTTCTAAAACATTTCATTCGAAATGTCATTGATTTTATGCTCGACAAGCGTTCTGCGCGTTTAAAAATATATAACAAATATCTACATTTAGATATTTAGCTACACTTTATACAAAATAACTCGTATATTCATGCGGCATTACGCCTCTCCTTGGATAAAACGTGTGGCTCGTAGAGTATTCTAAGAGATTCGTAATGGAGCTCATATAAATATCAGCAAATCTGAAAAGTCTCCTCGAGAAGTAAGTGGGATTATGATACGTTCTGAAAACAGAGCCAAACTGTTTGTTGAAAACACGTTTGATATCATTCCTTAATTGATCTCTTTCCCTAATCCATTCGTCCAATACTCCTTGTACATCCGGTCCTTCGTAATCCTGATGTTCCTCGATTAATCCGGTCAACATCTGTAGCCAGTTGGCGTTTTCTTTGAACGTTGCTTTATTTAAGGTTTCGATTTCATGCTGCAACCGAATGAATAAATTATAGAAATAATAGAAATATTTGTTGCAACGCTCTTAAAATTATGATATAATGCCCGTCATTTTCTGGGCAGTGTGAAATTTACTGTTAATTCTTTAATAATGGCACCGGTTCGCCAGCCATGCTCTAAAGTTACATCTGCCAGGTCGCTGTAGGGATGGTCTCCGAAATACAATACTTGATGTCCTCGCCAGCCAGTCATATCTTGCAATTGTTTAACCGTACCCTGAATATGGGGGATGTTATTAATATTTGATTAAAAGAATTTCGAAATAGAAGCGTCGCACTTACTTCGAGGTATATGATACCTTTCTCCAATTTGGTAACTCGATCCCATAATTGTGTTTTATTTATTTCATCGTATATTCTAAGGGGACGAGATTCCTCTGTAAAAAACTTTGGTTTTCTTGCTTGTACTATGACTACATCAAAGTAATCTTTCCAATTATCACCGACCAAAAATTTCATTCCCGTGTCACTGAAATATTAAATGTATAGAATGAAATGTCTTTCCTTCCGTAAATCTCCTGTATAAAAATGGAATTATAATAATGCTTACACAAAATGAAACGGACTATTGGTTACCAAAAACATCTTTTTATTGGCGGCTTTAAGTCGATCGATGAATTGTTTTAAGTCTTTATTTTGTTCGAGAAATTCAGAAACGTTTTGTACTACAAGTCCGTGCATTATGGGGTGGCAACTTTGTACGGAATTCTACGTAAAAATATATATATGTGTATATATCATGAGAATTGTAAAATTATTTATGCATAAAATACTTAATGCATATATATTGCTTAAAAAGAAATTACCTTTACATCTCTAAATAATATTTCTGGATGATAATCGATGTGATTTCTTAGGAAGTATTCCGTTACATTACACAAGAGACTCATTTCCGGTACCGAAAATAAGTCAGCCAGCTGAACCATCTTCGTTCGGTGTAATGCTTCCTTAAATAATAATTTTCATTTGTATCGTGTTACAAAAGTCCGTGCGCACTTTGGACGATGGTTAATTACGTACTTACTTTCTGTATTTCACGACGAAAAGGATCCATCATGAAAACACACATATATGTCGATACATGCAAACAAATATTAAACATTTAAATTATTTGGTTTTAAAACACAATCTATTTTTCATTTTCACGTGAACAGTCTAGCATTGGAAATCCCAGTTTTATTGACTTTAGGAAAAAAAGGAAACACGTAATTCGATGCACGGACAGGCAACCTTACTGATTTGCATTCCAGTATTACTCTTTCAACATTTTTCAATAGGTATTATTTATTTCTATACCGGGCACAACCGAACAAAAGACGAAACAACGTAACAATCTGTCTTTATCGTATGCGCGTTTACGAATGTTCTTTTCAATCTTTCATTCTTTAGACCAGTGTTTTCCAAACAGTCTTACAGAACAAGTAGCAATATTTCATTATCGAAAACAATACTGTATCGTTACATCGACTAAAATAAATATCTTCACAATAGAATATATTAAAACGAAGTGAATTTTACCACCAGAAGATAAGTTGGTGTACGATAAAAATTGGGAAACAGTTTGGAGAACGCTGCTACGGACAATTTCACTCTCACCATTCAATTAACTTACGTGGGAGTGTTTATGAGGGGCTTCCACGTAGGCGATCGGTATTATCCTGTTTTTATAAAGCCTAAGGACCTCGTCATCGGGGACCGGATGCAGGCCGCGGTAAACGGTGCCAAATTGAATTTGCAAGAAGCTGTCGAGTTTCAGCAGTAGACCCTTTTCGATGTCGTAATGGAGGCCACGAACAGCGAAATTCTCCCCGTACTCGAGATTGGCGATTCCCTCGGGGTACTGGAGAGACGATTAAATGAGTTTGCGTCAAGTTTCAATTGAAATTCTCATTCGGCCGTAATTGTCGCTTGATTTTCGAGAAAATGCTCCTGACGAGCTAGAACTTACGAGTAAGTAGAAACAAGTTACAGAGTTTTGTTCACTCGCTTGAATTAGTTTCGACGAGCTTGAAAGTTTGTCAGGTGTTTGTCGCGAGTAAAGGTTTTATTCGTTTACAGCTTTGAACGTGGTAATAATCGCGTACCGACTATTAACGTACCTTATACTTTTCTATAAGCATGTCGCGGCCGAGGTTGTACAGCAAAATATCCATGGACGGTTTGTAACAGGCCAGTGTGTAGTCGTAATCGAAGCCATAGACTTGAACTTCTTTTAAGTCAAGCTCGTTGCAAGCAAAGACGCCCTTTGTATTTACATCTTGGGGGAGTTTTTTCGCTAAACACGTGACAAATGAAATTAGATTCATCTAATTGTATCTGTTACACCGTGATCGGACAAAATTGTAGTTCAATTTTAATTTTATCATAACTTCTTATACAATATAGACAAGAACTTCATTGTAGAACTACGAATTTCGAAACGAGCAACAAGAGAGTAATTTTTTTAAACAAAATACGTTTGATCGTCGTTATTCAGTAGTTCTACGTTTTAATAGGGCACGACAAATTTTTCGATCCCCCTTTAGCGTATCGAAGCGTGTAATTAAGTAATTGCAAACGATGATCACCGGTTATTACTGTACGTAATGTATTTTCCGTCGCGCTACGTATATCGATATAAAAGGGGTGCCCTACAAATCGTGGTGTAATGAATAAGCAGATTCAACAAAGTGTTACATGAATTTTCGTAAGAAGTTTGAAGAATGTTAGAGAAATAATTGTATGTTCTCAATTATAAACTGAGAAACTATTCGAATAGGACATAATAGTTTATATTGCTATCGTATGTATAATCAATTGAATGTATTTCCAACTTTACGCAACATCAGAAAGAAAGAAAAAGGAAATAATTTCTGGACGTCATAGCAGTATAAAAATCCGAATAAATAAATGTACATAAACAAAAAGGTATACTTTCATACGTATAAAAAGTGTCTAGACATTAAAACTTCGTGTTCGCACTATTCTGGCGTTGATTACTATGTTTTTGCTTCTGTTATCCTTTTGTGTATCAGATACGGTTCACTCCTGTATCATAATGAAAATGAACTGCTGGTATTCTTTCTGTTTGATACGTCAGACTGCCTGAGATATGCGTATCAAGATTGGCGCGAATGTGGAATACGATCTACACACATGTGACTCTGTACGCGACCTTGTATAAGGTCTTTTTAGCTAGAAGGATTGCATGCGTCGTTATTACTTCTGCGGCGTCGATCTACGATCAGTTTGCGCTCTCGTTTCATTCTCTGGTTGCTTGATACGAGATTTTCATCGTTCTAGATTTTTCTCCGCGGCCGCTTGCTTCTTCTCTGTCGCGTTCCTTCGCTAATTAGTTCGAGATACGAATTTCAGATACAGAACTTTCCTCTAATTAGAATATATCGCGTAAAGTATCGGTACGCCGGACGCTTTTACCACGGCGTGGTTTTTATTAGGCTGACGGCCTTCGATTATGGAACTTTGAAAAAATTGATATACCTTTGTATTCTCTGAGATAAAGTTTCGAACCTATATCCGTAAAACCACATGTCCCAATTCTTATCTTTAATAGATAAAAGATTCTGTTGGTCTGAGGGCTTTGACGAGCAATAGCATTGAACTGGTATGAAAAAAATCGTGAACGTTATTTGAACGTGAATAAATATGTACACAAATGCTGCCCGATAAAAGTTTTGTAGTTTGTATGTAAAAAAAAATGTAAACAGAGCCTGGACAAATTTGTCGTAAAGTAAAAGACCTCATTCAGATATTTCGCAATCAATAATAGCCAGAGATTTTATACCGCCGCAATTCTCTTAATAGACACGCTAAGTTATAGCGATAATTTTGGAATGCCGCCAATACCGTTTAGAAAGTCTCTAATAAAAGTTGCATAGTACACGCGATAGATATGCAAATTTCCAGGGAACGATCTCGTGATACTCGGCGATACGTTTGCCTTTAAGAATATGCGTAAATCGAACGCTTCCTGAGGAGGGAGAGATTCATTGACATATCAATTATAATTTCCGCATGGATACGCGTGTATCAAGGTCCCGCGTGTACTGCACCATCGATTCGAAATATCCGTGATTAGAATGCGCGCGCATCCGCGTGCGCATGCGCAAACGTGAGCAGCGGGTAAAGCAAGACAGGTGTGACGGAGACGGAAAACGACGAAACTAACGGGTGAAAGCAAGACCGAAGTAGATCGGAGTAATATGGCCGCAGCCAGTGTTAATACTTACACTTGTACTTTTCGCGCATCTTCCTGTAATTGTCGTACATGCCCTCCCGCGTAATCGTGCCATGGTGAACCCCGCGATCGCCGACACGCGTGAACGCGACATGGTTACTCGCGACACGGAACAACCGAGAAGACAATAAATTCTCAACGAAAACAGGCGATGCTACGGCGACGGCGACGGTCCTCACGTGCAGCATCACGAACGATTGGCGGGTATGCACCTACGGCCGATGTTTAGCCGTTCGTCGATTGGCGCTCCACGCGGCGGTAGATTCGAATCCAAAGAAGAGTCACGCGTATCAGTCGTTCACGTTATTATATATTGATCTTTACGGAGGGATCGTAATTATCGATTCGCGTACAGTGTGTTTCTTCTTATAATTAGAATCGTCTTTCCGGGCACAAATCGAATCACAAGGAACGTCCGATCGTGTACACTTACTCGTACGTAACTCTACTCTAACCAGTTCCTTTCTCAATTCGTGGCCTTCTCTCTATCGCGATCCGTTTGTCCTTTACTTTCTGGTGTCCGGTATCGTTCTGTCTTTGTCGCTGTCTGTCTATTTATACATCAGGCAACGCCGTGCTTGTTATTGTCGAATTCGAGTGACTATCTGTCCCTGACTTTGAAGCACGACAAGTGCGCACACGCTGTGCCCGACTATCACTGCCCGATCGTTTCTGTCGCGAGGGGATGAAGAAATTCGATCGCCGTATATCTGCTACTCAATCATAGTTGCCGTGATACTTAATGAGTCGACGGTTTGTCGTAAGTGGGGAAAGCAGTGACACCCAAAAGACGGAAATAGACGTAACTCGAGGAATGTGGCACGTGGTCTATTGCCAAGCGCACCTTACCAGACGGCATGCGGAATCGTTTCGTTCTTTCGTCTAATCGTCAACGGAAGAACCACGATCGTATATTTCGCTTTTAAACGAACGCTACATTTTTCACCTAACGTTTCTTCTCTTAAACCCAGATTTATTTGGCAAATATCAACTCTACAGAAAGGGAACAGTTTCATTCTCTCGAAGTATTAGGTTAGGCAAAAGATTAAACAAGGTTAATGTTTGTCAGTGATCCATGTTTTCATTTTTCCCAGGTGGTACGATCTACATCCCAAGAGTAATCTAAATCAGGGATCTCGTTGAAAACGGGTTAATTAGAGCCTGCGAGTAATTTCGAACTGATTCGAGTGGCAGATGCATGTTTCTTAGGAATATTTTAAGAATGCATTCTAAATAGTTTTACAGGTACCGACGCTGGTTAGTTTTCTACACGTCAACGAAGTTTCTTGGCGTTGTTCATGCTCCTGGCGCTTTATTTTAATAGCAACAAGAAATAGGAACCCCATTTGCGCGTGTACAACCGGTATCCATGGATCGTCTCGACGGTCAAGCGTCTAGCGTTACTGTGGCAAACAGCTTGTCGTGTCGATGTTATGATTAACGACCGGCTACGTCCTTCGGACCATCATTATCACGTTTCTGCTTCCGTGTGTTATGGACGCACTAGCCGCGACACAATTTTCCTAATTAATTACGGTATACACTGCCGTGAAAAGTGTCCTCAGACACTTTAGAAGTGTACATCAAAGACGGTAACTAAGAGCTCGTTATTAAGAACAAAAAATAATACCGACACACTTTAACGGATTCGAAATTATCAAGATTGATCACCAATAAACAGTAAAAATGAACATCGTTCACGAATGAATCGAAAATTAGGTAATTTTCGGTTCTTAGCAGACGTAGGCAAGACTTTTGAACGGGAGTGTATAAACGACTATTTATAAGCGCGATATACTTTCTAGTCACGTTCTCCCTATTCAAAGTTTTTCTTCTATAACACGAAAATGCTGAATGGAAGGATAAACATGCGTTGCACTTGTGTAATTGAATAGGAACGGATGTGACAATCATATTACATAATGACGAACGTGTGACACTTAACGAGCGTAACATTTTACCGGATTACAATTGCAAAGTGTGTTCGCGACCGTTTGCCAATTTTTACATCGATCGATGGATCCACGGGGACGTTAGTGTTCGAGCGTCTTCCATACGTAACCATACCACTGCTACCTGGCACGTGACCTCATTGCCTTAATCTAGCCCAGTCGTCGGTCGTCGTACTCTCGGTAATGCTTCCGATCCTGTATATATGCATTCTCGAATGGCATCTCTAGCGCAAAAATTCCGGGAGGAAAGAAAAAAAAAATCAACTGTTGCGATACGAGAATCGCGTCGTTCCAGTGTGTTTCACGATAATTCGCTTCACGTTCACACATTCTGCCGGGCAAAAAGAAGGGTGCCGACTTTCCATTCTTTATGGAATGCAATTTCATGAAACGGACTTTCTATGCTCTTCTGCACCTCTCACCCAGTGGCTCCACCCTTCCGGCCGATTATCATTCGCGATCGATTCTTTCTTCTTTCACCGTTTGTCGTAGACCCTCCTCTTCGGCGGGCGATTAATTGTCAATCTCGTTATAATATCTGTTTCTCAACAATCGAACCTGCGATCTGGAACGCAGTGAGAACTGATTAATATATCGCTTGAATATCAAGGATTTCAATGCAAAATGTTTCGAGGTAAATTAAAAGAAATATTTAAAGTTACAATGGAGCTGTTTATTTTGAGAATTATGTAAATGAGGGATGTTTATAAGGAGAATAATTTATTCTTTCGCTACACATGGTAAAATAAACTTTGCTATTCTTTGCTAATCGAGTGCATGTAATCAATTAGTGCGCGTAAATACAGGTAATCGAATGGTAATTAATGCATTGATTATATCTCGAGACTAACTTGTCGTTTAATCGTCAATGTTAATTTCATTTTATACTCATCCGGTACACGTATTCGTAAATTTCCTTTTAAGTTATCGATTGCGATGTCTTTATTAATACTAATTAACGACTTTTCAAGATTATAGATCGTTTTGTCAAGGAGATTAACGTGTTACGCATACCATGGGAGAAAACTTTGGAATGACGGGAATCCAGTTTTCGCGGTTTATCCGGTAATGAAAATGAGTGCACTAATAAATCAACAATAAATCGTAATCCGTAATTATTAATCAAACTTTGTTCACAGTCGCCCACGATATGATGGACGACTATGATAGTCAGCTTGATTTTTTATGATCGTAAGAAGTAGGTAATAAACACCCGGGAATGTGGAATTTTAATAGATTCGTTTTCCAGCCAGTTTGTTCTATTAAAAGAATGCTCTAATTGTATTTAATACGAAACGCCTGTGCACATACGGCGTATCATCGCCTAGATTCATGAAATTCTTCGTACGTCTTAATTAGAAAATACCATATCGTTATGTGTATCTCAAAGCAATATACTTTTCGACAAAATACAAATCCGTAGTCTTTAAAATGTCGCACAATTCTTTCTTTTCTTCAATGCCAATGTATTACATATTTCCTATAATAACACTATCAATTTCAACGAATTATAAACTAAAATTATGATCCACGAAAGTAATTAAAAAAACAACAACTAACTTTTCACATTTTCAATTTCTGATTTCAATTAATGTATGAATCATAATAGCTACAATGGTTTTACATGAAGAATTTCGCCCACTAACAACAAGTATAAAAGAAAAAAGGAAAATCAGAATTAAACAAATCTTTCGGCGACCATCCCTCCTTCGTCTTTTGTCCACACAGCGTCTTCGGGTTCCTCGACTTGTTCCTTGTCACATATGGTCGGCGTACCTTTACACACACACACACACAGACTCAAGCACGGACCGATACACGTTCGTTCTCTCGTGTGTACGTGACACAGACACAATAACACGTAAGAGGCGAGGAGGCGAAGAACGCAGATTGCTAGAGGCGCTGTTCCGGTGACCTACTCTACGATTATCACTCACTATAGTCGATCGCCGGTGCAGGTGCGTGTGCGTTAACTAGCGTTGCCAACTATACCTTGTCCAGGAAAGGAGGACGCGGTGCGGGGACATAATCAAATAAACGTTTCCACTCGTTTTGTTTTACGCGGTTTCGTGACGCGCCGCGGAAGTAGGCGGTTGATTATGGATTAAATCATTATATGTTTCGTATATACATACGTAAACGCTGGACAGGAACCAGTACTCGGGCTATATACTTCCGCGTAATGTTTCTACCTTCCGATGCCCGTGGTACTTGCGACTATTTAAGCCTCGCTACAAGATTACGCACGCAGTTACAAGTATTTATCGTCCATTACTGTGGCGTGAGATTATTGTTACTGATTAGTATCTGTTAACATCGCTGTAATGGTAGCCTATAGTTTGTATAAGTATAGGTTTACGTAAACATGTTAACAGGTCTGTAGATCGATCAACTTTGCACGATTTGTATAATAAAAAATAACCGTTTTTTTAATATTTTTTATTTGTCAAGTTATAGCGATTCTTCGGTATCGCAATGTTTTATTTTATATTTATTAAAGTAAGTAATAGAACTAGTAAACAGGGATGTGATACTGATCGAAGAGAATCGATGCCCATTAATGCACGTGTATACACGTGAAAAATGAAATTCACAGGTATGGATGTGTATATGTATATATTCAGGGACGACATACATACGATCCAATGAAGTCCTCTTTCGCTGATTTTATTACACCGTAGCTGTTCGTCTTTCTCCCTCTTTCTCTCCCACGGCGCAAAGTAACAGTTAATAAGGAATCTCGATCGAATAAAGAACGAACGTCGATTTCTGGCAAGTGCGCCGGCGAAAGTATGGCAGATCAATTTTATGATCGATTTGTCGATGATGCACGACTGACACGGACGCGAGCATATTTCGTTCTTTGATCGTTGTGGTTCCTTAATCGGAACTATTATTTTTTTGCTTATATCAACGTTCTTTTTATTCGCCTGGCACATGCCCGCGGACACGTACGCTCATTCCATTTTCACTTTGTGTACATGAGAATCTTTGGTCCGGAAACTTTCTAACGAACAAAAAGTCGTCCCATTCGGGCGCTCATTGGAAATTTGGGAGTGTGTGTTTTGCGAGACTACTACGAGACTTCCCTCAAAATCGATTCGTATGTATACATGTATATACATACATATATATACATACATATACATGTATATATGAATAAAAATTGGGAGGACACAGACGTGATGGAAATTTCTATATGAAATAATGAGAAATCGGAGTATCATCGAGTATCATCGAGTTCGAAATTATCATCTCGGAAACGAATATCCAAGTTTTGGGGGAAAAGTACAACGAAAATGATTCCAAGTCAGAATGTGAACGCGAGATAACTTGGATTTGAAAATAAACGGGCAGGAATACATTTATTTTCTTTCCCCCAGCGTGTAATATCTTTCGGGTAGAAATATTATAGAAGAAACATATGTTGGGCGTAATGTCATTGCACAAGGAAGATATTACATGCAACGACGACGCGGTGATACGACGTGCAAAGAATGTCACAAGCGACGGTGCACGTTTGTAAAATTTAAAGAATACTCCGAAATGTATTACGTTATGATATATGGTCAGGAAGAAAGGATACGTCTTTGAGGTCCCGGAACCCATTCCTCTGAATTCTCTTTCTATAAATTCTACTTTTCGTACGTTAACTTTCCGTTCGAAACTAGCATTATTTTCGTGGCTGAATAAAAGTTTTCGGTTATAAATTATGAAATTTTAAAATATAAAACGATGGGAATACATATATGGTGTAGTTATAGTTCACCTTTTGTAACAGACAAGTGCTGAATTTTAATTAACTTTTCCTACACGTTGGATGAATTTAATATTCTGTCCAAGTTAGCGTGTAAAACTTTCTTTAGACTGAAAATATAAATAGAAAATTCAGAACGTAGATAGTATTTGGCAACGCAAGAATCGACGAAAAAAGCAAGACATTAATGACGCGATTATTAATAGCTTTCTTCGCAGAAGAGTCGGGTAAACGTTTTGTTTCTTTGGATCATCTGCCAAGATTTTCACAAAGTAGTTTATTATATAATTTGTCATACGATCGTTGTTTAAGCGCATTGTATGTTTACTGAATTTGGGAAATATTTTCATGACAAATATGAAAATTACACTAATATTACACCTTTCTGTAATCGAATCTTTTTTTAAACAAATTTTTTTTTATAACAATTTTCGGTTTAAAAACTATACTGGTATGTGGAGTATGTAACTTCAAAAGTTACATGGCGTTATAAAGGGTTAAAGGAAGACAAGGAAGAACGGAGTGATACTTCTTACAGACGTTTTCCAGGTTGAAAAACAACCTTGACCCACTGAGGTGTCCACGCGTGGTGTTGGTTATTCCCATCAGGAAATGGTATTTCATGGGCATACCATCATTTGGAGGGGGATTCATCTCAACACGTTCTATTCGTTCTAGGCACAATAGGAACGCATCCTCACTTCACGTAACGTAGAGAGTGTAGTGACGTAAGACACCTTATTATAGATTCTAGTCATTACTCTGCCCTTTTTTGTTCAGCTTTCCGCTTTCCATAGCGTAAAGAATATTACGCGTTTGAAAGTAATTGTTCGCGATTATTTCGTAAGATTCTCGATTCTAATTAAAGATTCTTCGTTATCCTAATCAGTTATCGAATATACACGTTTCCATTCGGGAAACCAGTTACATAGATTTTTGTCAGTGCAAATACGATTAGGAAAATATTATACGACGTTATTTCGAATAGTATGCTGAAAATGTGTCTATCGTTAATTGGATGGGATTCGAATCTGTATACACGAGCACGATGGAAACACCATAAAGTGGCGTGCCTTAGGAGTATGGACCTTGCGAGCGGTCAAAGTCGTGGCCTACTTCACTTCCTGCCTTCGAAACTTTCTCCTCGTGCCGTCGTCCGTGCATTCACGAGTACCACGACTCAGGCTCTCGATTGGATCTCCTTCGGCACGAGAGCCACCTTCTTCCCACACTTAGATACCTCTTCCTAAACATACAAACGCTCGCGCGTACGTGTACACGTCGGTCCATAACTTATGGAACACTTGCGAATTCAGATTAACGCTAGAACTCAAGCCGACCATTAATTCGGTCTGTCTAAAGAAAAAAACATTAGATACACGTGTTTGGAAAAAAGAGAAGGATGGAGGATAGTAAATTGAACGATTAAATTACATAGTTATGAAGAATTTCAGAAAACGCACTCTGTATAAATTTTAGAGAATTTTATAAAATTTTAGGAACCAATCATTTTGACTGCCTTGGTAGTTCAAGGGTTAAGAGTTAGACAATTTTAGTCGAAGGAAACTGTCGTTGATTCCAATCGATTTAAATTTGATATTGCTACAGCTTGACAGTGTTGGTCACGAGTTCCTGGAACTCGTGACATCCAGAATTTTTCACACCCTGGTATCTGTGGCAGGTAAAAATTTCCATGGGTTTGACAATTCACTATCTTGAATCTCCCTGTACTCGCAAATTTGTAGGCATTGAAATTTTGCGGCCTGAATCTGTTGGCACCAGGAAACGTCTGAGATTCGAAACTTGTTGCGCCCGTAAATTTCTGCGTTTTGAAAGTTGGCACTGGAAAGTTATAATTATTAAATGCAGTTCAAGAAGAATATTCGTAAAAATTCACAGTTTTCCTTGTATGACACGCGAGAGTCTGTTTCCGATAAAAATATCGTCCTTTCGAGCTGATTATTGAATCAGTGTACACGTATTTACACGCGTAAGTATGCGTTCGCACACGTTCGCGACACACCTGTGTTCGTTTGTACGGGAGGTGTCGTTGCTCGTAATTATTTCACAGCACGTATATCATAATTATTTGCGGTAATCTGGATGATTGCGTTGCATAGTTGCGTCGAAATAATGGCTGTTAATAATCCTTAATTATGTCAGGCTTGGGCGTCATGTATCTTCGCGTGTTTCAGATTTAGGATTATTTACGAGCTGTCCCTTTGCCCGGTGAATTTCCGGTTAACGCGTGTTTTTAAACGAGCAGGTTTATAATACGCGTTTATCGGACACGCCCTTTCGTGCTGATTTACAACGTTTACTGCGTAAAAATGTGACGTTGGTTGCCGATACACGCGTATTTATCGCGGGATTTAACACTTTTAAATGGTAAATCAAATTTCTTAATTTCGAGAGACAATATACCGTAACTGGGAAAAGTTTGTCGGCCTCTGTAAAATTAAATATTCTTCGCCGGAGATTCAAGCAGGTTTTGCCTGGAATGTCGCAGTACCCGCGGTGACAACTGGAATCGGGAAATCTCGCGTGTCACGTGGGTATCACGGAAAATTACAAAAATCGTACTTTCATCTTCTGTCGTCGTAAAACTGGAAAGATGTGTTAAAGTGTCTTATTGATTTCCGAAGATTCTTTTTCGGTACGTAGGGGTTATTGAAGATTGAAAAGGAAGATAGGAACGAAATTTATCGGTATAATAAATTAATGATAAAAGTGATAGTTCGTGGTCGCTAATGACTTCACCCGTTAAGAAGACTTCTAATAAATGTATTTAAAGGATAAAATAAGCATATTAGAAAGTTCTAATAGAATAATTGATTTAACGTTTTACGATTTGTGATGGTATTAATTATTAATCGACACGGTAGCGTTTATCTGATGCGTTTTTCAGTTTTCCTATCGAGGATAACATTTTCCGAATCTCTAGACGACTAGGATGTTCGACTAAAAGTATTATTCGGGACGTTCCATTGGCCGAGTATCCATAGTATCCGAGTATAGGCCATGATCTATAAACTGTGCACACGAACCATACGCCAGACACGTTATTTACATTTTGAAAAAATCACCGCAACCCCGATATAGGCGCGTGCGTCAATCAATAATAGAAATATGATTTCCCAACCGATATCGCGAATTACCGAAGAGATATTAAACTAATCCAGGTGTAATAAAGGAAAAATCAACGAAACCTACATCGCGCGACGTTATAATTTTACGCGAAAACGATAAGAAAATGTTGCAATGTCCGACAACGTTGTTAATCACGCTGATAAATGCGAAATTGGAAAGCTGGCTTCGATGTTTGATTAATCGTCGCACTGTTCTTGTTATCCTTATCATTTTATAGAAAGTGCATTATACCTGCCTTACTATGTAGTCGATACCATTGTTTTGTTTCAGATAATTTCATCCGCAGTTTACATGTCAAAATTCATCGTTTTCGTATTTTGTTCGGCACGAGAGTCCGCCGATCGCTATGTTCTGATTACCTGAGGAATCAGAGCGTCTTCCTCACTGGCCGCAGTAGATTAGATTTTAGCAAGTCACTACCATTATCGGTCTACACTCTCATTACAATGTGCACGTAATTAGGTACCGGTGAACGGGCTCACGGCATTCGCTCGGAAAGATAGAATTCAATAGCGCGTTAATTACGCGTGTTCTTTTCATTTCGTTGCGATCGGATAAAAATAATGAAGAATCGATGATCGATCTCGAATTTCCCAGATGTTTCTTTTCATCCTTTGTCAATGAACGTGAAATTAATTGTATTTCACGAGCACACTTTTTACGTAGTAAACAAAAATTCTATGTGCCATATAATGTAAGATTTGGATACCTGAAACAAAGTACATCAAACTATGATCACTTCATTTTGTGTCATTATAATTTATATTTCAATTTTTACAGCGAATGCTTACAGCGTGTATAGTAACCTGGCCACAGTTTAAAAACAATTAACCATTAAACGAAAGATAACACCGAAACGTCTACGAAACGATTTCTGTCAAACGTGGAACAGCGATAAGGATATATCTCAAAAATTGAGCGAATGCCGACTAAAAAACTGGTTGAATTTGACGATTTTTCGCGATATTCGTAATTCCTTCGTCATTTCCGGCATTTTTGAGATATCAAAATGACCCGGGACGTTTTGGAAGCGGAATGCGATGCCGAATAAGACAGTGAAAGAATCAAGTCGATATCAAAAAAGTTGTGGGAATGACAAAGGAAATACGAAAATCGCGAAAAATCGTCAAATTCAACCAGTTTTTTAGTCGGCATTCGCTCAATTTTTGTGATAGCGATCTGAAACTGGTACCATTGTTTTAGTTGGGAAATTCTACGCCAGATCAATGTATAATAGTTGTACTTTTCGAAAATTTAATTTTTCGCAAAAATCTGAAGGGGGTAGGTCAGGATTTTTTGCGATTTTCGTAAATCGCTTGCCATTTCCACAATTTTTGAGCTATTAAAACGATCCGGGGCGTTTTGGACGCGGAATCCGAAGCCGAATAAGACAGTGAAAGAATTATTTTGATATCTAAAAAATTGTAGAAATGGCGAGAGATTTACGAAAATCGCAAAAAATCCTGACCTACCCCCTTCAGATTTTTGCGAAAAATGAAATTTTCGAAAAGTACAACTATTATACATTGATCTGGCGTAGAATTTCCCAACTAAAACAGTGGTACAAGTTTTAGACGGCTATCTCAAAAATTGAGCGAATGCCGACTAAAAAACTGGTTGAATTTGACGATTTTTCGCGATATTCGTAATTCCTTCGTCATTTCCGGCATTTTTGAGATATCAAAATGACCCGGGACGTTTTGGAAGCGGAATGCGATGCCGAATAAGACAGTGAAAGAATCAAGTCGATATCAAAAAAGTTGTGGGAATGACAAAGGAAATACGAAAATCGCGAAAAATCGTCAAATTCAACCAGTTTTTTAGTCGGCATTCGCTCAATTTTTGAGATAGCGATCTGAAACTGGTACCATTGTTTTAGTTGGGAAATTCTACGCCAGATCAATGTATAATAGTTGTACTTTTCGAAAATTTCATTTTTCGCAAAAATCTGAAGGGGGTAGGTCAGGATTTTTTGCGATTTTCGTAAATTGCTTGCCATTTCTACAATTTTTGAAATATCAAAATAATTCTTGCACTGTCTTATTCGGCTTCGGATTCCGCGTCCAAAACACCCCGGATCGTTTTAATATCTCAAAAATTGCGGAAATGGCAAGCGATTTACGAAAATCGCGAAAAATCCTGACCTACCCCCTTCAGATTTTTGCGAAAAATTAAATTTTCGAAAAGTACAACTATTATACATTGATCTGGCGTAGAATTTCCCAACTAAAACAATGGTACCAGTTTCAGATCGCTATCTCAAAAATTGAGCGAATGCCGACTAAAAAACTGGTTGAATTTGACGATTTTTCGCGATTTTCGTATTTCCTTTGTCATTCCCACAACTTTTTTGATATCGACTTGATTCTTTCACTGTCTTATTCGGCATCGCATTCCGCTTCCAAAACGTCCCGGGTCATTTTGATATCTCAAAAATGCCGGAAATGACGAAGGAATTACGAATATCGCGAAAAATCGTCAAATTCAACCAGTTTTTTAGTTGGCATTCGCTCAATTTTTGAGATAGCCGTCTAAAACTTGTACCACTGTTTTAGTTGGGAAATTCTACGCCAGATCAATGTATAATAGTTGTACTTTTCGAAAATTTCATTTTTCGCAAAAATCTGAAGGGGGTAGGTCAGGATTTTTTGCGATTTTCGTAAATCTCTCGCCATTTCTACAATTTTTTAGATATCAAAATAATTCTTTCACTGTCTTATTCGGCTTCGGATTCCGCGTCCAAAACGCCCCGGATCGTTTTAATAGCTCAAAAATTGTGGAAATACCAGGCGAATTACGAAAATCGCGAAAAATCCTGACCTACCCCCTTCAGATTTTTGCGAAAAATGAAATTTTCGAAAAGTACAACTATTATACTTTGTTCTGGCGTAGAATTTCCTAACTAAAACAATGGTACCAGTTTCAGATCGCTATCTCAAAAATTGAGCGAATGCCGACCAAAAAACTGTCATAATTTGACGATTTTTCGCGATTTTCATACATCGCTCGCCATTCGCGCAATTTTCAAGATATAAAAATGATCGAATATGTTTCGAATGCGCATTCTGAACCTCAATTTTACGAAGCTTGATGTCAAAAACGTAACATAACAAACATTTCTAATTTAATATGTTATCAATTTGGATGTGTGTGAGAGGAAATTTCATATAAGAACATATATAAAATACGTTATCGGCAGAAAAATTATTTCGCAGGGTATGAAACATATGTTAGGGTTTGACACCGGGCTGCGTGACAGGCTGAACATGGAGATGGAGATGGTGATGGTGATGGAGAAGGAGGAGAGGAAGAAGACGACGTTTCTTACAAAAACCTCGACTTTTTAGATCAAAATATCTCGCGATTGGCTTGATGGATCTTCTCGTAGTTAGGCTTCAATTACTCGGGTGGACGTCCCCTACAAGAATATCATCATAGTTTGGGGGAAATATGCGGATTTAATGCCGTTTGAATACCCCGAAAACTTCGATCTAATTCTTCCGGAAAAGAGTAGTTCAGGTCTACCAGTCGGGAACTCTTGTACTTGGCCCGAGTCAAGACCTTAACTCTTGATAATAATGACCCGCCTTGTAGCGAAGCCTTGTCGAAAGTTTAACCGCGAAACGTGCATAAATTTCAATGTAAAATTACGACATCCATCGTGCTAAAACGCGCATAAGCGTGGCGTAGTATGTATACTAAACGAGTCTAATGACCGGCAGATTATAGCGAGTGAGTCAGTGAGTGAGTGAGTATCCTGTTTACGTAGCTCCATCGCGGCGATCGATTCCGGATGCACTTCGCGAAAGCAGCTGAGAAGTGGATGCGATTCTCCTATGCTGCCACCACGACGATGGAACTTGAATTCCACGGGGAGAAAAGCGTACCGCCGTGTCTATTGTTGGCGAATACGACGACCTAGTCGCGCCACGGTGAAATCATGCCTCACCGATGCCGTGCCGTGGAGGAAGTGGGAAATTATAATACTACATGGCCGCCGCGGATGATCTGTTCGTTTTCATTCGACGTGATTTATGTCTTACCTCTGAATACAGCTACCTTTGTTCGCGTATCGACTGCCGCGCACATGGGGCACATTAATTCAATGCCGTTCCTACGATTCATTCGCGTACGCGAGGGTTTCAGAAGTGAATCGAGTTCATGAACCATATAATTTACTATATCTAGTCTTGGGATGCTGCTCTTTTCTGTTTCTTTTTTTATTATCGCCTACTTCTTTTATTTTCGTTATTTATCTGTATGTAAAACTGCGATGTCTGTGTGTATGTTTTTTGGAGGATCCGGAAGTCGTTGATTGATCTGGACCAATTTTTGCAGATGATTCTTCAGGAATCAGTCTTTTCTATTTCATCCCTTTAATAGTTTGTGATAATTTACAACTGATTAATTATAGGTAGTACTACATGGTTTTGTTAGTTTTACAGAAATGAATGTATGATATATGGTATTTCTACTTGGCACTGAATTCTAGTAGTATAAATATCTTCTAGTGGAATACGTAAAATCAACCGTTTTTTTCTTTTTATATAATTTTAGTACTACTTTGGCAAAGAAAAAGCTCGTAATTTTCACTGCTCCTCCTTATCCGTGCATTTTCTTTCGAGCCGGCATAAAAACGAATATGGGTACATTAAACACGCACTTTCCTCCGTTTATCTGCTCTTTGCGTTTGGATCGTGAAAATTCTATTATCGGTCCTATAATAACAGATAGATCGGAGTAAAGTACCAGGTTTACGTTTGTTGAAACAAGAAGCCTCATTATTCCCGAAATGATTCACCGTGTCGCGAACGCATTGTCTGTAATGCGATTGAATCGTCTCGTTTGCGTTTTCGAGAATCTGTAGAACGCTTGGTAAAAGTCAGTGAAGCTTTTAAACATCGGAGAAACGTTGCGAACGGGCGTGAATAATTACTAACAGTGTCCGGTCTACCTCCTTAAGAGCGTTGAGTGAATAAATAATTACGTTAATGCAAAAGTCGGCAAACCGTGGCATTCTTCTATCCGTTATTTAAAAGCGGATGTCGGAAAGGGAATATGATGGCAGTGGTGTATTAATAGCGGCATGTAGTTGCCTGTAACACGCATCGATAACTATTTCACGAAAGTTGATTTTTTCGGACACGGAATTGGAGAAATTAAGGGGACCGATGTTACCCGGAAATTGCATTTTGATTAAATTTAAGAAAGCAAGTTTATTCAAATTATCAGGGAATTTATATTACGTAGAATGATAGAAATAAAAAGTTATTTAGATATTTTTATATTAAATTCATGGGTTCAATGTAAATCGTTGTGCTTTAAGTAATGTTAATTTTTCGAGGTGGTCGAAAGAATATTCCATTACTTACGCATATTTAGATATTAAATACATGAGACACTTTGAATGCTAACCATGCTCCAAAGAGTTTACCGTAAATGATATAGACACGTTATCCTATATAAAATCTGGTTTACACGGAGATCACTATAATTAGAGAAACATACATTTTATTGGGATTTTATGCGCGGTAAATATGTTTGTATGTAATATTTAGATATACAAATCATATCTTCTATTTCTATCATGGCAAATTAATTTCTCGCCGACACTTTTTCCGCCGTTGTTTATTAAATAAAATCACGAACGTCGGCCGAACGCAAAAGGGCCGCCGAATTAATTTCGAGGTTATTTTTAATTCCTTTCTATCGTTTAATCTACCTTAATTTTTCAATTTATCGCGTTACGCATTCCATTGCCGTCGCATTTAACATAACGAATTACCGTTCAACACTGTACACATCATAACCGTTACCCTATTTACATGCAGAATCTCGCCTATTCCGGATGCACTGGATGCAGCCGGTGAAAGTGAGTTCAAAGGCGTAGCCTGGTGTCGAAACATCAAAAGTTTACTCTCCGCGGCGACGAGAGAAACGTGAAGGGGTCCCGCACTGAGAAACTCATGATTGCGTTTCTGATTCTTTGTTCCAATTATGTATTGACGTTAACACGCAAACGGGTGGAAAATCAAACCTCGCGACGGACGGATGAAAAGCGAAGAAGAGTTTTGCAGACAGGTAGACAGAACGTTCATCTATATTTCTGAAACTGAACGTTTCATTGGTAGACAGCGACGGGCGCAAAATATTGCAGATGGTTTATTAAATACCTACGTATGTATATGTATATATCTTTTTTATGAAATATAAAGATATCGACATCTTTCGTAACATCACTGATCAATCTACAATGAATATTTTTGGTTACTAGTAGAAATAAAGTAATTTTTCTTTCATACAAGGACTTTTACACGTAGAATTTGAAAATGATAAATATTTTCAGTGATATTAATCATTTCCGATATTAGCGGCGCCGCACGTGTGTAAAGGCGGTTCTTTAAAAATAGATGATGATGCAGAAAGAAATGGCACGGAAAAAGTTAAACTGACTGAACGTGTTCGATCGATATTAATGTCCCTCCGTGTTAGGACTACCGGAACTAACGATATTGGTATGCAAGGCGTCGGCCAATAAAAGTGAAAAATGAGAGTAAAACGAGTGGCGTCGTTGACCATGCGCTATCCATCATGGGGAAAACAATTTCAAAATTGCGCCATTGCAAGAAATTCGAAAGGCGAGAGACGTAGGTCCGGCAGTGAGTCATTGTCACGCAAATCGAGAATGGTGGGAGGTCGGCGGAATAGAAAATTGACGTGTAGGTGGTGAAAGTGAGTCGCTGGGTGATTTAACGACGCCGCCGTCATCTGACAGATGTTAGAAAGGCGAAAATGGAGCGAATTTCAATGGACTACGTCCGGATTCGGATTACAGGAAAGCATCTATTTTGTCGTGGAAAGTACTACGTCCGTGATCGATTTAATGGCGAGCTATTTTTTTCTCTTTCTTTTTTTTTTTTTACTGAATCGATGACGATGATAAACGAATATGTCCTCTCGAGAGAAATCGCTGATCTATCACTTTGCAAGCTTTTTATTTATAATATGTTATTTCGTGTATCCTGCACCATCACTGTTATAATAAGATTTCTTTGGGTGAGGTGAATATTATCGATTCGAGGAGTAATTTGATAAATAAACGAAATATGGATACTGTATTTATTATCAAATTTAGTATCACTCAAGTTTTATATAGGTTTTTAATATTTTTTGATAACTTTAAGTGTTGTTATAAGTAATTATTGTTTTCAGCTCTTCTTCGAGGAATTCCTTCTTTATGAATTATATGTTTCATAGAAATTGTAATAGTATATATATTTTCTTCTCCCTACGGTTTACAATACATGATTCCTAGATCCGCTTATCATCACGCTATTTACGCATGTCCGAGTTACTGATAAACTAGCGATTTAACCTTTGTATCCAGTGTTCCAGCGATTCGGAGGAAATATTACATTTCGTGTATCATTTTTCAAGTCAAACATTAATAAACCAATGCTGAGCACGAATTTGAATACTGCAAACGAATCGTTAACTCAAAATCTGATACTATAATCACTATCCTGATTTTTCTATCAGCAGATAGCTAAAAGTGCATCAAAATCACTTAATTAAATGTTCAATAATTTGTCACGTATTCTTTTAAATATACTAATAAATGGAAAAAAAGACGAGAACCGTGACTCTATCCTTGCTCCCCCATGAAAAAAGAAATAGAAAACGCGACTTATCATGCTTTCCTCCTGCAGTCTGCATTTCGTAGCCTCTGTTATCAATTTCCCTCTGTTACTTTCTCGATCGTTCCCCGATTGCGCGACGTTGCGTGCGCACAGCCACTTATCAGCGATCGGTCGCGACGCACGAAATATCAAACTACTTTCTACTGTTCGCGCATCGCGAACGAGTACCGTTAACCACGTGTCTGTTGACACATTGGGATTCCGTGTTCCGTACTCCGAAAACCGTTTAGGACCGCATACATTTCGGCGAGAAAAAGGCAGAGCTACTTTCGCACGCACGCATGCTTCTTTCGATGTGTTGGAAGAATATTTCACGTCGTTTAACAGGCATTAAGTAATTGTCGAAATGAAAAGAACTATTATTTGACTTTTTAATGATTCCTTAAACACACGACCATGTTTTTTAAAGATTCGACAAATTTACAGGAATTTGTATAATTTCAGAGATTAATTGTGTAACGATTTGATAAACGTCTTCGTGTGACTTTTCTTTATCGACGGAGTTTAGTTAAATATGAACAATTTCGAAGAAAATCATTAATCATTCCGGAGGCAAACAATTCGTAATATTTTGTTTACTCATGGAACACTCGGAAACTTAATTATACGTGTGATACTTAGTTACAACCACATAGATAGTCTGGGATGAGACCGTACGGAACATCTTACGCGGCACATGTTACTATGACGATTTTATTTTAATCACCGAGCATTCGCGCAGGATATTTTCTAGTGCTTTCTAACATACATTTTTCCTTTTACCAAATGCTCGGCTCGATGCAATAAATAATCAACGGCATTTATTTCATCGGCATTCGGACGGTAAATCAAAGGGAGAGAGTTCGAAGAGCAAATATGTCTTTGTCGCCGCGACAAAATCAAAGCAGTCAACGTGATAAAGATGAACAGCTGTCGGGAATACATGTTCCGAAATAAAAAAAAAAAAAAAAAACAAAACGAAGAAACAGAATGACAGTGTTCACCGTTTATCACGCAGCGTAAACCGCTGTCTTTAACAAATTGATAACCAGCTCGACGGGTGATTTAAATTCACGCGTTTTTCCGTTTTAATCCCTCCGATGTGTTGTGATTTTATCTCGACTCTTGTAGTAGATTTACGATTTTTTTTTTGATTTTTTTTTTTTTTTATTGAGGAGGCTCTCGGTAGTTCGCGTATAAATACGGTTGACGTATTCCTCTCATAAATACAAGTGACGTATTTTTCCGTTCGTATATTAATTCTTTGTTTTCGGATAATTATTTATGAGCTTGCAACTCCCGTAATTTCTGCGCGTGTATGGGTTCGTGCGGTAAAAACGCAACTGTGGACGTCAACGATCTTTCGGAAACACGACGCCGCCGGCGTCGGGACGATTCGTCGTCCAGGTTAAACTGCTCGTCGTCGATTAGCATATAGGCATACTGACATACTAAGATCGTGTATCTATATGCTTTTCTTTTTTTTTTTTTTTGGTGCTTTTTAACGATCATCCGCCGCTCTTCAGTTCGGTAGATCCGAGAGTGCGATAAATTTATGGTAAAATAATCAGATCATAGGAAACACACACCGGTTTTAATTTATTCTCGACGAGACGGATGTTCCGCAGTGTCCAGAAAGATATTTCGTTTCGCACGTGGAAGACACGACTTAGAGGGTAATTAAGATTTAATAATGAAATCGCGTAGATATGTTGTGGGTTACAAATCATTGATTTTATGTGCTGGTAAAAATAAAATACGTAGAAATACATATAATGTGAAATACGTGATATTTCAATTAATAGTCGTTGCGTTAAAAATAGTACAACACGCTTGTCGGAAGGATCGATTACAAATAATTTAATAAAATGATGTGGAATTCTGGCGCGGCTGGAATTCGTTGTAATTTTAAGAATGGCTTTGTCGATAATGTACGTACAACTGTGCACGACTTTCACTCCATTTCATCGGGCGCTCCGCAGCGTGTTTTATATTTATTTTTTTACGACGCACGGTATTTATTGCACGTCAGCAAGACCGGTGCGCGATCATTAAATAAATAGCACGTGAATTTTCAATAAATATCATTCAAATATTTTCATTTCCCTGTACCCTCTCGTATGCACACTCGACAGTGATTTTTAGAGAAAAAGAGATTTCTTCTGTTACTCAACTTGTTCCAGATATGAAACGTAATTCCTGGTACTTTGCCCTTTTCTGCTTTCTACTCCTAAGTTAGAAAAAAGACATTCTTCTTAGATATATGTACAGGGTGTATTTAAACATCGAACATATTTTTGGAATCGATTATATGTACATTGAAAAAAAATAAAGGCGACTGGAATTAACAAAAGTCTGTAAACCAACGTTTGTTAATTAGAAGGGAAGCAAGTGCTTGAACAACTTTATCTCCGAAACGAAAGGTTATAAAGCCCTGGATTTATATTTAATGTCACCGAGGAAGATTACAGTTTGTTGAAAAGGGATGAATGCTGTAATAATTACTGGTAAGTAGGAGTTAATTCTTGTTTTCCTGTACACAACTTCGTCTCGTCATAAGTATCACAGAACGTGTGTAACGAACTATATAAAAAAAAATTACGGGGATTCGCAAAGCCCTAATTAACACTGTTAATTACACCATTTATATATTATTACCAGATTGTTATTTCTCCTCGTAATGTTCAAGCGAATATCGGTTCTCCATGACCTAATATTTTGATGATAGCACATACGATACGTCGTTTCTAAATGAAAATCAATTATCAAAGTTTCAGCGAATGAAATTCAGTTTTCTAAGTTCTCTAGGTTACACCGCCTAGTTCGCAAGTTTTAATTAAAACGTGTCCATACCGGGCGGCGCACCCTGTAACATTCATGAATCCCGTTTCAACTACGTATATCCATTGTCTCGTACGAGAATCCCTTCAGACGCGATCGCAACGGAAGAACCATTCGTCTTGAGAGGATCCGAACGTCAGCTACGTGGAATGATGAAGATTTATTTCCACTCGCAATAATTACCTACGGCACCCGTTGTTCATCAAGCCTCGGTTAACGTGTCGGGCATAATATATGTGTATCGTCGTCCATAAGTCATGGGACACGTTCAGATTCGATGGTCACTTGAAAAGACGGATTTTTTTTTTTTTTACGATAACACCGATTTCCGAACGTTGTATCTTGCGGACCATCAAAAAAATAATTGAAACGAAAAGACTTCCTTATAATCAGAAGACTCAAAATACAACATTTGCATGCGTAAAAGTGTTCCAAGGCAGTGAGTTCCAAAGCGTCGAAATGTTCACCCTACAGAAGTTCCAATGCTTAGAAATTTCTAATCCAGTAGTTTCGAACATTCGAAATTTCCAAGTACCGCAACTTTCAAATCTCTGAAATGTCTGGGTAGTGGAAGTTTCAAGCTACAGGGATCTCACATTTACATTTTTACAAAACGAACGAAATTTTTTCTCTCAATCATAATTACTCTTTAGATTTAATTCAACTTTATCCTTCGTATTTAAAGTGTTCGGTGACTTATGGGCGGGCGTGAATATACGTCCTAAAATGTGCGTGGCCAACGAAAGAAAGAAAGTCAGCGATTCAGTGACCCAAAATTACCGAACGTATCGGCACGCCGATGTATAACTGCAATGAACGCCCACGAACAATTGTTTTCGAAGTTTCGTCCCGACGACGACGGGTTGTTCGTATACGGTGTACCAAGTGCAATCAGGTACGTCCAGGTGTGTCCCCGATGTGTCCGACTACCGTCGGAACGATTGAAAACACGTCTACAGCGACGAGCACTTGAATTATGTACAGATCGTAGCACATCGTGCTAGGTACACGCAATTAGCATCTTAATATACCGCACAGTATGTGTGTATGTGTGTGTGTGTGTTTTTTTTGTCACCGTAGTAGCCTGCATCGTAATTGGTGAACGAAGAAAGAGGCGAGGAGCCTGAGATTTTATACGCCTGGAGAAAGTTGGTTCAAGGTGAAGCTACGAAACTAAGGCAATGTCGCGCGTACAGTTTGTTAATCATACGCATAAAACGACGTTTACCTTGTTTTATCGTTCCCCTAGTCATTCCGTACTACCAGTTTACCGGTCATTAGTCGTGGCTTTCTATTTATAATATTTATAATTTATTACCGGGTAGTTACCACCGTAGAATAAATCATAGACATATGAATTTTTCAACCCTAGCCAGTATTTAGTAAATTAATCAATCATGACGTTCACAATTATTTACAAACGATACGGTGTAATTAGATATACTATTGAATATGTTGTAGGTGACAGAAAGGTAGATAATGATTATAGTGTTTAATTCGTGTTTGCATAATATCACCGTTACACGGATATCACCTTTTTCTCACCGAATCGAGTAAGTTGTCAATGACACCCGGTGTTACGTCGATCGGTGGACGATTTACAGGTGTATTCGTCGATTAATAATGTTAATATCGTGGGTGCGGTACGGAACAGCCTCTCCGAGCGTTCGTCTGCCATCGAAAGTATGCCAGAACTAAATCTTTCGTTCGACTTTAGCCCGAAACCGTCGATCGAAACGGCTGGTCTCGAAATCGGCGTCGGATTGACGCTGAACGCTCCTCGAATTCCTACGATTCGGTGGTTCGAATCGAGAAATCGGTCGAACTCACGTTTGGATTCTTCCACGTACGTTGCTGCGGTGGCGGCGTGAAAAAAATTTCAAGTCCGCTTAAATACCCGATATGTGGTACATTCACTAACGTTTCGAAAATAGTTGCTGCATCAGGATATGCGAAATAAATCGAACGAATGGGAAATTAAATGATTTTCTCTTCATAATTATGGACGGACTACCTACTTATTTGCGTTAGCGACACCGGGTTTTAGCTATTCCAGTCAAATTTTCTTTTCTATTTCGCAATGCATCCAGCATAAGAAATTTTAATCGGACAGCTGTACAATTAAATAACAACACGTGGTGTTAACATATTCGTGTTGCGAGTGTAACATTTGTAACGAGTGAAATTTTTTTATCACCTCGTCGCAAATTGGATAGGGTTAATTAGCAAAATTATGCTCACTATTTGCCACAGTGTATCGTTCGCTTCCGTTTCCGGTCGAGTTTCAATTTTCTTCCCTTTCAGTTTCACGTTCGTATCTTTCCAGCTGTCTAAAAACTCGAAGTTTAATTTCCTTTGGGGCCACGCCGGAAATGAATTGAATCTCGATAGGAGAATGTGGTCAACCGCGGGAACATCTCATAAACTCACGTATCCATCGGATTCGTGTAATTCAACGACCAGTTCGCCCGTGGAATCCGAGAGATTAGAGCTTAATCGCAGGGGATCTAATTGCTCCTTCGATTCGAGACTGTGGTAACCATTCCAGACTGTTACGCGGTACATTTAATGAAGTCCAAAACTGCACGCTAAAAGACGGTGCACGTGTCCTCCAGTACTATTGTATTTCACAAAATAAATTATCACGGAACACTGTTTCAAATCCGCAGTGATTTCATTCGTTTAAGAATTTTTGTCGGTGAAAAGAAACGTGGTACGTTATACATATACAGGGAAAGGGAAGAGGGGGGGAGGGTGGTGAAGAAAAAAAGAGAATAATGTTTAATATTCAGATTTATGCGACACAGTTTCGCGGACGTCTGTTTTGCACGTCAATAGACAGCCGTTTAGAAAAAAAAAATAGAAAAGAGGAAAACGGAGTAACCGGATTTGTAAGGCCCGCTAAGAACACTCCGGGAGTCAGCGCGATCCATTTGACTAAACGCAAGTTACAAGGTGGAAAACAAAAAAAATGTCCCTTTAAAGCGTGAAAAAATTAACGTCCCGTTTTAGAAAATAAAACAAAAAAAAATAATAAAAAGAGGATGGTTTCAGGTTACAGCTTTCAGCAGTTGACAAAAGCCCTTTCCGTCAGGCTTCAATCGCGTGCCGTCTGACGGAAGCTTTCAGGTTCGACGCCTGTGTGTGTGTGTGTGTGTGTGTATGTTGTTTTTTTTCGCGTCGCTTCATCTGGCACAGTGTCGACGCTACGATTGACCTATAAAACAAAAAAAAAGGTAGATATTGTTTAAACTAAACGACGATCTTTGTTTTTCGGAGTCTTTTCTTTGACGTCGGTATCCACTCGATAGTATGTAGGTATGTAGACAACAAAGCAAGATCCGTGTGAAAGCCGAACGAGGCTCTCGTGAATGGCCGCTGACGTCAAAGCTCGTGGAAAAATTGCGCAATTTCACCGTTCCGGCGGACGCGAAATTCGTTCGCGTAGCTTTCTTCCGGAATCGGAACCCGACGGGGGTGGGCGGAAGGTATAAACCTACGTCAGAGAGTCCGGAGAAATTGGAGGTGAGTCGTTGCGCGGAATGCGTTAATTATCACGCAATTGCCGTAGGATTTAGAAACTACATATTTTGATCCGTGTGTGTTGAAAAGATCTGACATGAAAAAAAAAACACAGTACTTTGAATTTCTGTTGAATCCACTTTGATAAACGGAACTATTTTGTTATTAAAACATGGTCCAAAAACTTGTACGATATGTCGATAACTTATTTATAAATCATTTTATTTATCGCGAATGAAAAAATTGTCGATGCAAGGAAATAAACTATTGACAAGGAAAAATTAAAATGTTTCGGACACGATGCGTATAATTTGGACAACTTTCTCCCGATGGTTGCTCGTTCCGTCATCGGTTCAATTTACACATGAAATTTCCCATGGAAATGGTATTCAAAGTACTCGATCGAGGTCAACAATCCGGATTTTGATTTAGACCAGGTTTACATACTTGAAACGCGTTAGGATATTAAGTGTATGAATTCACCGACGAACCTAAGCGACGAACGGACGATCGGTTTCACGATCGTGGAAATAAATAGGTCGCGTTTAAACGTTTCGTTCCCGGTTTCATTTTTATTGCAAATGTTTATTAACACTTTCCGCTCTAATGACGAAGTTATTCGTCATGGGTCCGTGAGCCGAAGAATGTTCTTAGACGTCTGCCAGCGTCCATGAACGACCGATGCTTGTTACGCATTTTTACCGCTACTTTATCTCTCGCCATCGAGTTCATGATTATGTTAATGACAAACCGTTTTATTTCAGCTATTGTGGCCGAGTCGGGCGAAAGAATTAATATCCATTCGCGTATCGGATATTAATTTGTAAAGTAAATTCTACGGCAAACTTCTCGCCTCATACATTATTAATTGATCGTCAATTTATTATCCAAACGTTGAGATTGAAATGACACGTCTTTTCGCGAGATTCTCAATTTTTAAAATACAACGATCTACGCGATCGAATATATGTATATCTCGTTCGAAAATCTTACGTGACCGTGAACGTACGTAGATATCTGGTCGAAGACTTTCGCTGCTATCTTGACCGTGCTCCACTTCCGGTATTCGCCGAGAAGAAATGCTGGAGAGGGAAAGAATTAGCATAACGTTTTAAACATCGGATATTCAATAAACAGAATATCGATTTTCTATAAATCCTTCGACGAGATACAATCACCTCCGGGAGGGATAATATACTATTTGCAAAAATATTTCCATAAACCGTTACATTTCATCGATATTTATTCCAGCGATAATTCGCAGAAAATCTTACGTAAAGTATTCGAGTGAATCATCGATAACCGAGGAACGATTCGATCAAAAACTTTCGCTAGTATCCGGTGTTGCGGTGTTGTTTCCGGTATATCAACTGTTGAGGGCGACCAAGACCTCCGTCATTCCCGAAGATCGTTGTGATTCAACCTCGCTCCGTTTACGTCTCATTGTGGCTCTCTCGACGATGATTAAGAAAAAAGAAAGTCGTGCAGCCCACGGACAAAGTATTGTCTGCCGTTCTTCATGCTTACGGACTCGCGAAAGCGATTCCCCAGGAGGAACCAGGATCTTCCATGGTGTCGTGTAAAATTTTTCGTTTCTATATTTCCAACCGAAATTTTTCACCTACGAGAGAATCGCTTCACATTTTCTCGGGTCTTTCGAAGCTATCCGGCCGATAGACCAGGAATAAGATTTCGATTTTTCCGGCAGGTGACGGGCTCATCAGACCGGCTGACGGTTTTTGGTGAAAGCCGACGACCCCGAGAGGGGAGAGTATATAGGCTGCGTTTCGTTTCTGGCGGGCTCACAACGAACGCACTCGCCAAACCCGCCGGTGACTTTTGTCCGTTACGTTAATTCGATCTCTCGGTACCGGGATTCCCTTTCCTCCGATCGTTCACTTTTCTCTATCCCGGAGGATTTTTTTTTTTTAAATTTTTACGGGCACCCGCGTCGGGAACTAACTGGAACAGGAACTCGAGCTGCGAGACGAGACTCTCAAGTGCCAAGTGTGTGTGCCTATAGGATTATATTCGGCTACTTGCTGGACTGCACCGGAAAAAGGTTGGTGGAGATGTTGTGATCAGTGATATTATCCGGATGGATTCATTTGTACAGCGCGGTTCACAAGTCATGGGACGCGGACAGATTCGATTCGGTCACCCGAGGGAGTGATTTTGTTTGTTTGTTTTTTTTTCTTATGGTAGAACTCGAGTGTTGTAGAAATGAAACTGCGGTTTTACGAGTACGACTTTCCATCGGTGCTTGGAATTTTCAACCGCTTGAGATTTGAACGCGTGGAAATTTCTAGGTGCGAAAAACACTGTGGTGCAGAAATTTTCTAAGCGTAAAAAATAGGATAGATCAGAAATTTATAGGTGCGACGAATTGCCAAGCGTAAAAATGTCCAGGCATTGGAAGATTCAAGTCACCAATAGTTTCTATACATAGTAAATTCCGAGTAACGAAAGTTTCAAACCTAAAATATCTCTGCGCAAATAAAGTCTCAAGTCATCATTATAAGAAACCTAAATTACATACAACAAATCAGCAGTATTACTTCCGCATTAATTACTTTCCAATTTTCAATCACTCAAGTGTCGCATGACTTATGGATAATCGTGCATACATAGTGCTCTATAAACTTTCATCATCTTCTAGAACACCCATCGAACTAAAAAAAAATAGATTACACAAAAGCATCCCTAACTAACAGTAAACTCAATTGCACAATGGAAAAGATATTTCTCCTCAACGAGCGTCTTTTTTTCCGCAAAAAAAAAGAAAAAGAAAACCCTTCGCAATCGTTCGTCATTTGATGCGGGCAGAACGCTTTTCGGATAAAACTCCAGGAAGAGAATGGCGATGCTCTATTCACTTCTCCGTTTCTTCCTTCTTCTCCCCCACCGCGGTTCTCTGAATACACGTTGAAAACGCAAAGGGTATGTGGGGTAGCGAGTCAGTGTGTCAGCGTTCTCACGTCTCTCTTCGAGGCGTCCTTCCTTCTCCGGGTCTATGTCGAGAATAAGGCCGCGTGTAGACGGAGAAAGAACGTTCCGCGATGGTGAAAGAGGAAGAAGGATAGCCGGCTGACTGGGAGGCAGAAGACGATGGATTCATTCTGAATCTCACGAGCGTCGTTCAAGATTCACGCTCGATGTAGGTGCATGCGAGATGAGTTTTACGATAAATAGCGTCGGGTAAATGGTTTAGAAAAATTAATTGAGAGCAACGCTCGCTTTACGGTGTATGTACACGGGGACGCTGATGAGCAACCCGTCATTATTTATTTACATATACTTGCGAGCCAACGTAGTTTCCGCTGAACCTTCGATCGGCTAACGTGAAATTTTGACACCCGTACGATATTGGACGAACGAAATTGTTTTCGGAAAGATTTAGTATACACGGCTTAGGTGGAGATGATTGGACGAAAACTCGGAGAACGAAAATAGTATTTGTAATATAAAGTTTAATTAAAATTAAAAAATAAAGCTAGATATTAGATTCTAGAAAGTAACAATTTTTACCGCGGGAGAGATAAAAAAACGGTTGCTCATCACTCTTTCTTATAGGACATTCAAAAGTATTTCTGCGTGACAGAAAACATTTCATACATTTACCGTTCGCCTAAATTGATCTTATGTCGGTGACAATTAAAGAATGTACGTTGAAATAATAACGAACGAATAGATGACACACATTGCACCGCGTGTAATTCCATTCACGCAGTTCTCCACTACCGTCGCGTCATTTAGGTTTTTCTGTTGGCAGGGCATTCACCTTCTCTATTTGTCCTTTTGTCAGTTTATGCCATCCGGTTCGTGAAAAGTTGAAAATATTATTTCGCAAACTGACCGCCGGACCGCGAGAATGACCATTCATCATCGAACTTTGGCGCTTTATATCGATCACATGGGAATTAGAACGTTATCGGTTAATTTTCCCCGAGTCAGCAGGAATACTCTCGAAAAGTACTTTGTTGCCGATCGGCGGTCGAGTCCTTTTAACGAGCGAGACGAATATTCGTGAAAGTTTCCGGACAGCGGTTCGTATCCACGTGAGATCAATTTTCCGCGGCGCGACATCGCCTTAATTTCCCGCTTTCTGCGCTGCTTTAGACGGAAACGAGGGGGAAAAAAATACTTTAACGAGAAAGAATTTCAGATGCATCCTCTCGAGTGGCTCTCTTTGCAACGGTCTCTTTTACCTCAATTTTAAATTCACTTTAATCATCCATCAAGTGAAATTATCAAATTTTGGATAAGTAAACTTCTTTGTTTTCTGCATAAAATTTAAATAATCCTTTCAATGTCTTTCCCTCTTTTACTGTCTTATATTTCTTATTCATTCAAATAGCATTTTTATTATTTTACCATTTATAGTAAGGTACTATTATAAATATCTTCCCTGTACATATTTATTAGACAATCGGAAACCACACATTTATCCTTTAATAATCAATCGATCGTCATATCAGTCATCACGTCCGTTATGTTCTTTCTCTCCTTTTTTTTTCGTTCTTTCTTCTACCTCCTTTCCTCCGTGTCACTTTCACAAGAGGGCAGAATTTCGCGTACGATCGTCTCATGGTGTTCCGCGTCGTGTCGTCTGACATTCTTACGGGGTTTCGCCTGGTGCGTGCAATGCAGGTATAACGGTACCTTGTTACGTCATGTGCTCGCACCTGTCACGCTTCGGTTGGACAAAGGGTTGCACCACCGGTCGGCAGAAATAATAATAACGCGGGGGAAAAAAATGCGGCTCGAGGAGGAAGCCGAGTTGTGCTATCCGATATCTGATTTCCGTGACGAGGAAACTGGGACTCTTGCCTTCTCGTTTCCTTGTTGCCGGTGACGTATTCGGAGCGCCCCGGTGCCCAGAGCGACGACCTGTCTCTCGGCGTTGATTACCTTCGGATCATACATGTCGTCCGAATCGACTTCGACGTGTTTTCATAAGCTCGCGGGGGAAAATCGGATTTCTAATTTAAAATTCCCGCGTTTTCCATTGGCGTTCGCTGGGCAATCTAAGTGTCGTTTATTCGTTAATTTGGACTCACTGGTGAAGCTGCTGAAAGTCGTTCACGGTACTTTGGTCAGAAAGCCTTTAATTATGGTATGTTTCAATTAGTACAGGTAAATCTTTCCTATTAATCCGTAGAACGAATCTTGTCTAGATTGCGAGACAATTTTCAAAATAATAGTAAAAGAATATTCGTATAATGGAAAATATAATAAAAAAAAGTTGTCACAGATATTTAAGAATAATAAAAACATGAAAATAAACTATGAAAAAATAGTTTGACCGAAGACAGGAAGAAGTAAGCGGATGTGTTTACTCGGTGAAATAGTATGTCCGACGGGTTGGCAGTTTCATGAAATAATTAGATAATAACGTTTCTCTATTCGATAATAATTAGTACCAGTATTATCCCGTTTTAATGTGCGATGTGTCATATAGCTAGAAACAATTTCAAGGATGGGACATCAGCTATCTTCAGATCCTGCTGTCGGAATCCTTTGGCTGTGAACTGGATTCTGTCGGGTATCATTTTCCTCGGTGTCTACGCGTCGTATTTAGGACGTGAGATATAAGTGACACATTCACGACACGCATGCATTTGCTCGCATTCTTTCGCCATTTCTCTCTAAACGGGCGTGTGTGAACAGGTGCTATGATAATTGGAGAAAAGATGCCCAGGAAAAAAGAAAAGAGAAAAAAAAAAGTTATATCGCGGTGAGAGAGAGAAAAGCGGGATGATCTATTGTATGTACATACATACACGAATACAGGTTTCATGGGATTCAAATTAGTAAATAAAATGTATATATATGTAGCACAGAGTTGTGAGAGACTCGTAATAATTCAACGACGATTACATTATTAATGCCGGCGCGGCTTCGTTGCCGGTAATTAAGATGTTTCGTTAAATCTTGTTCCGTTCGTTTCTCCGCGACGCGATCCGACACTCGTAGAAATTTCCATCGACTTTCTTTCCTCTGTTTCTGGTGTAGAGATTTTAATGTATATGAAAAAAAAAGGACATCTCATTATTTTTAACGAAACCACTTGATGACGTTCACGTTTAGAATACCGGTTTGACTAAAAATTCTTTTATTTCACTTCTTTGTCGCTGCCTCGTTCCGTCATCAGCGACACCGTCCTCGAAAACAGGATTTTCACTCACGTGCACACGCTAGCCCGTCGACTTTAGACCTGTTTTCGTCTGTGTTTCTACTACGATTATAAATTTCCTCGTAGAATGAAAATATACTAACGAAAAGTTAAACGACGCTCGCGTGAAAAACAAAATGACACCAAACATCGAGATTTTTCCGGAAATATTTGGTGCGGACGTTAGTTCTATTCGATTTAACAAATAAGAATTTTATTTAAAAAACAAAAATCATAGCTTTCTATAACTTTCCGCCACTTTTCTGATAAGTTACGAATCAGTAACCTACCAGCATATTATGTTGCAACAAATGAACATCGCAAACGATAGAACTTATTTATTCATCATATATGATTGTCTCTTTTATAACATCTTTACGTTCCCCCGATTTTTTTATAGACATTTTATTTTCCAATTTACCGGTTCCTCGAAAACTTTTAGTATTTCCGATATGCTCATCGAAGATGTCGGTGTGTGTATGTATGTAAATTAAAAGTACACACAGAGAGTGGCTCCCGGTCAACAGGTGGGCTTGTCATTTTTTCGATGACGTGCCTGGCCAAAGATTTGGGTCTCTGGAACGAAAATCTAGGATGCTGACCAGCGTGCCCGCCTAGATTCATGATTTTTCGATGAGCTGCCGCGGCGCCAAAGTCGAGAGATTAATTTTTGGGGCCGCTTTCTCCTAACAGCTTACCTTTCTACCGGCTCTTTTTTTAGGCTTCGATCTGATACACCAGTTCACACGTGTACGAGTATCGATCGTGTGTGCCCAGGTTTCTTTCGAGGCGGATTTTTGATAGTCCATTATATACTAAGATTATTTATTCCTAAAACAATAAAATACATACATAACATTTTCTCTTATATCATTCATTTATATTAAAAGATTTATTGATACAACTGGAAGTAAATAATTAGAAAAATAAGAAAATTTCTATATTATAATTCTACATTATAAAACTAATTGTTTGTGTTTATCGGTAAAATTTAAATGAAACCGAAGTAGTCAGTGTCTCGATAGATCAAGTTACTTAAAATTACGGAATGTATAACAAGGTCACGATTCGCTAAGAATTTATGAGTGAATCGAGGAATCGTTAAATTGCACGATCGGTAGTCGTTTACATGGCAATTACACTAACGTCTGCTGCTTCGTCGTGTCCCGATCGTTCGGGTATAAAATTTTTCCGTGACAGGGGATCCTTGATTGGACTTTTCAACCGGAGAAATCCAAGTAGAAGAGTATAATTGGTTGATCGAATTTACCCCGGACCAAATACGGCGAAACGCGGACGACGCGGTGGAAATTTTGTCGACTCGATCGAGTTAAAAAGTTTTTACGACGGTCGACAATATTTGTTCGAGTTCCGAGCTGGATAGATTGGCGAGCAAGGCGACGAATGAAACGCTCGAAAAGGCATGGAAACGGTTCACGATGAGCGAGCAAAGACTATTCGTTCGAGTTTTTCGAATATTTCTTAAACTAACGCGCCCCTAACGACGCGCATTTCACCTGGAACATCTTAAGATTCGGAATTTGGCGAATACAACGGACTTCTATGCTTCACGTGCCAAAGGCGAAGAAAAAAAAAACGGGGTGGAATACGCGTGGGAAACATATTCGAAGCGAGGAAAGTCGATGAGAGAAATAAAATCTTTCGATTCTGGAACTCAGGTATAAGGATCTCGAGAATGTAAGCCCAGTTCCGACTAGAATTCCCAAACGTTGACCTACAAACCGATGAATTTCCGTTTATAGTTCTCGGCTTCTCTATTCGTATAATATGTATATGGTTGAATTCCACATTATTCATGCGGTATTGTTAATTATTACACAAGCGTGCCTCACCCTGGATTCTGGACACGAAAGTTCAAAATTCCATGTAAAACCTCCTGTAGGATTGGCAGATGTGTTCGAATATAGATATTAAATTTCTGAATTAGTATTACTATAGTATCATCCACATTAAAATAGCTATTACCCGTATTCAATTGTAACGCAAACGTCTTTCATTCAAAAACAGAAAGTTCTATAGATCGCACCGTATACGTACATACATACATACATACAAGTTGTCGGTTGGTTTAGTGTTAAGTACTCTTCCGTAACGTTTTTCACAATTATCCCGCAGTGGTGTTGCGCAACGACGAATATGTCGTGGCGATATTCGCGAGTTAAGAACGAAAAAAAAGAAAAAAAAAAACAAATGGCGAAGGCGAAACGTTCACTCGCACTTTCACATATTATCTTCCGTCCGTCGTTATCCTTGTGTATAACGACTACCATAAGCCACTTCCGGATGGACGAGTTAGCAGTATGCGGGTGAGAAATCTGGGCCAGTTCGCTGCCGCCGGTTGGCTTTCGTGTCGCGTTCTTATCGAACACGGTGTTGCGCACATCTAGGCGTGCATTGCGATTTCGAGAAACGAAAAGGAAAGCGTACACACCGCCGCCGCGCCGAAAGCCGACAAGTAGCCACTTTTTCGAGTACTCGTTCATCCAGACGAACAGGAATTCCAGATTTGATACGTTTCCCCGCGTGTCTGTCGAACCTTATCACCCACGCGATCTCCGTATCTGTGAAAGTGGAGTATTCTACGAAAATATCTATTTACGTGCGAGTGGTCCGCGAATTTAATGCAAATATCCTATGTTTCTCGTTGAACACGAATAACCAACTGGTTTTGAAACTTTTCATCTCTAATTGTCTATTTTTATACACAGTTCACTAACATTACCACAATGAAAAATACTTTCTCTTGCCGTTGCTCTTATTTATGCGTCTCCTATAAAAATATGTATTTCCAGGTAATTTCTAGGAAACGCTGTAATAATTGCCATGGTAATACCACAGTTTACAATGTACTAGTACTTTCATAGAATACATCATACGCGTTTGCGGTCTCGGTGAATAATTAAGAAACACGGACCTACTTCGATTAAAAGCCACTTCGCAAGATTTTCTTATCTTCCCCTGCGAACGCGTTCTTTACGAGTCTGGTATCTCACTGAATATTCCCGCACCTAGTGCAAGATAATCGACGTTATTTTAAACCTTTCGACCGGCCTCTCGTCGTTGATCCGACTTTCAGATAATATATCGATTGCAGGAATTTGCGAAAAATTGTTAATGTCCACGTAGCGCCGTTCGACTTGTAGATGAGAGTAGCACACGCCCTCGTTTTCGTTCGCTGTTCTCCGCTCGATTTGCTGAAATCGAACCCACATCGGGCGGACATCAGCGGCGTGTAATTTATTCGCGGTTTCCCGCCGCGGTGCACAGATGCACATCTCTTCTGTCCGTCGGTATTCCAGTCACGAGCGGTTGTCTGGTACGTCCGTATGACGGACAGCCGAAACACTTTTCGGAGATTCTTTTGCCTCGTTTTGTCGCCGGCAGCCAGCTGACGCGGCGATATTGTCGCGGACAGACCAAGCGTTGCTCGTTGTTTCGTTACGTGTCTCCCCGTAAACGAGTTTCCTCGGGGAAATAGTTTGCCGAATGATAGCGACGTCGGATTCGAAAACCCACGTACTTAGTTATTTAATATATTTCTCGCGTCTTGTTGATGGCGCGCGAAATCCGCGGGAACGGCTTCGGAGGATGTACAATTTGTCTAATGGAAATGTTCTACGTTTGAACGTGTGTGATGGAATATACATTTTAACATCAGAGTTTTGTGAAAAATTTAAATGCTGGTGGTAAAACCTTAAAATCTCCTAATACTAGGGAGTACGCTGAATATTATTCTAAATATTAATTAAATACTCTACGAAACGTATAGTTACAATGACAACCTAAAATAAATTCACATTCAGATTCGTATTAGCAAATATTTCTTTCGGATAATTTAATTATTCTACGGACATTTATATTATTAATTCCCAGATAAATATCTTTCACGTACTTCCCTGGGAAGTATCGTAGAAACTTTTTAGATCTATCTCCCAAGATACCTTACACCAAATCTCCTTCTCCCCTAAACATCCACTTCCCCCCTTCCCCCTAACCCCTCGTATTTCTTCGAGTCGCTCGACCACCTTCGGAACATCGGGGACCACCGAAATAAATGGCGGTTTCTTCACGGGCCGCGTGTAATGACTCTCCCGTCTCCCTCCGTGTGTCTTTCACCTGTGCACGGCGTAACGCGAACGAGAGAAACACCATAAGTTGCGAGAAGGAGAAAGACAATCGAATCGGTGGCAGAGAGCGAGTGCAGGATGGTGGTGGGGGCGAAGGGGACGGGAGGGGGGGGGGCTAGGTGGGGAGAACGAAGCACGGTGGTCTGTTTGGGCCCAACGCGGACGGGTGGTGAGGGTAAGAGGAGCATGAGGCCCGAAGAGGGGAAGGGCCGAGTGCACAGTACGAACGATCGAGATCGTCAGTAGGTCACTGGGACGTGGCTCGTGGCCGAGACGAGCGTGGCTTGCACCTTCAGTCAGTCCCCGTCGGCCAAGGTAACCACCTCTGGGCCTGTCGAGTCGCGAGACAGAACAGTTCCCCCCTTTTTTTTCCACCGAAAAAAGAAGGACGGTCACGCTTGGGCCCGATGAGGAACCATTAACGCGAGTTACGTTGTATTCGGGGCCGTTTCGTGTGATCGAGGGCGTGCATTTTTGTTTTTTTTAGTTCCTTTTTTTTCGGGGGTGGACGGGAATATTGAGAGAGAGGGAGGTGGAGGAGATAGAGGTAGAGAGATAGAGAGAGGTTGGAAGAAATTTAGAGGTGGTCCCAGTGTTTTTGCGGGGTGCGAAGGTTACGGTAGCAAGAGGACAGTTTTGACAAAGGTGCATCGATCGAGCTTCAAATTTTTTTTTTGTACTGATGTCCCCTGTTACCTGGGGAGAAGCGCTCCCTTTTATGCGTTAAGAAAGCTTCGTCGTTACCATTGATCCGGATACTTTCCTTTTTTGTGCCGTCTTACGGTTGAAATTTTAATGATCGTTGATCATGACGAATAGAGATTTCTTTTGTTTCGTTTAGCACGTCTCATATACATATACATAAATATATACATATATATTTTCTCTGTAGATTTCTTCGCTTTTCCGCAGTTTCTAGGCGTGTAATTAAAACGTCCCGAAAGCTTTGTTTATTCACGAAGTAAAGGGAAAATGAAATTTGGTGTTGTACTTGACAAATGAAATTTCCTTCGAGTTGAAAAGCGGATTTAATTTTTGTTTGTTTCTTTTTCACCGAGATGGTCTCTTCCTCTTTGAACGAGCTTTTAATTAAGAAGCTCAGCTTTCTAGTGTGTGGCTCAGATACGCATTGTCCAACTTGCCTCAAGTACGTCCGGTTCGCGGATGTGCCACTTGTGCATCCGAATAGTGATAAATGTCATAAATGCTTGTTATCCATGAATTTTTTACATCCTATTCACGTACGTTCGCGTAGTTTGCGACTTTCACGTTGAAAATGTGTTATTTTTAAGGAAACATTGCCACTGAGAAACCAACAGAACCACTTTGCCAATGACTTGAAAATTAATCGTCACGATCATGAAATACGTTCTCATGTGTTTAATTAATTAATTAATCATTCCGATTGGCTTTTCGTACGGGGGGTTCGACTGTGGTCGCATTGATAGCGGGCTTCGTTTTTTTCGTTGCAGAGAGGACACGCATGATGGAGAGGACGTGTCGGAGTATACGGAAGACACCTTTAATCTTGTTGCTGGCTTTACTATTGGCCGTGAGTAAAATTTTAAAGTACACCTAATTACGTATCGCTCGCACAGTCGATCCGTCGCTGGTTCAAAATTCACCCGACGATACCCATTAATTGCTTTCGTCTTCTCGAATCGATAGAAAAACAACGAAACTACCTTTGTTTTACGTAACGCGATACAATCTGGTGCACGGTTTAATCTAATTACGGCACGAGTAATTAACTATAGTCGATATAATGGCATCGATCATCACAACGATTTGTTTCACATGACGTATACATACACACATACGTTACGTCTCGCGCATAAGTATACATCGCGCTCGATTGATTAATAAATCCAAGTATCAGCGGGTTAAACATTGTTATTTCGAGCACGATAATTTACAGTTGAACGAATTGAGATTACCACGGTTAGTACCTATTCTCCTCCTTTAAAGTGACAGACGGATCGTTAGTACGGTAACCGTTATGCTGCACTGCGTAAAACAGGTGAATCTATTTATGAACTTGTCTGTATTCTTTTCTACGCATTGTCGGTCGCACGAGATCCAAGGAACGGTCGTAGGATTCAAAGTGATCGTCGCCAAAAAAGAAAAATTTCATTCGCGTAAAATGAGTCCGTCGTCTGTTAAAAAACTGTTAAAAATAACCGTTAAAAAAATTCCAAGTGTCATTTACGAGAGGGGGGGGGGGGGAGGGAAGAAAACAAGCGTGTTTCATTGATATCTAAACGTTTCCCGGTGTGGACCGCTATTCAAGGTACGCACGTGCTGGCCGAGAAACAACGCGAAGTTAACTTAATACTTAAGAGGAATCAACGTGGCCGCGGGCCCTCGTTGTGCCACATATTGTCGTCTGTTGTGGCGTTGATCGGTTCGAAGTAAACGCCTCAATGAAACGGTTTGCCATTCCGGATAACGAGGATACGCGCGTACGTCGTTCGTCCGGGAGTCATTGGACACTGATAGATTCGACGGCCGCTTTGAAAAAGTGTTTTTGTTAACGGTAAAAAAAATCTCACGTGTGTCTCACACGAACAAAAATTGAAATTCCTTTTCATCCACGACGTTCGATATTTGACATTTTCGAACGAAAAATGTTCCGGAGCGTAGAAATTTCCTGCCGAATCGAATTCGAGTCATTTTTAATCTTCCAATCCGCCAAGTGTCCCGTCACTTGTGAACGGACGTGTACAATTAATACGGGCGAGTCTCGAAAAATGTCTTCCAACGAACGTCCCGCAAAAATTGATTGCGAGCAACGTTCCGATAGAGTATTGGATTAAATTTGACATTTTCTTTTATAGATGGGAATCACGGAGGAAATAAAATGAGTAGGAAACGCGCGTTTGAATCGTCGACGCGAAATTTCATCGGAGCTTTCTGCTTTTGTCGTTTGAAAAAGAGTACGGAAAGTTAGCCGCCGCTATCGATCGAATCGATATTTTATAAAATCGACCGTACTACCGTTCTTTTTTTTTCTGCTCTTGCACACGACAACGTGTTCGCAGGGATATCGGCCTGTCCACTGTGAAAGATTCAATGAAAGAAAATACACGGCTGGTGCGATGTGTATGCACGATGTATGTATTTGTACATACGTGTCGCAGACTGCGGACGGTAATTTTATACCGGGCAGAGCGACGTGTTCGCATAATTTCGAAATCGAGGCAAGTCGAATAAATTACTCGAAGGAATCTAGAATTCAAACGCGATTAATAGTTCCACGCCAATTACTCGTGCAAGAAGCAACGTATTATTTCAGCTGACATTATCCGTTCATAATTTATCCGGTAAATATGACTTTGGGATTCTATTTTCGGTCTACACGTTGGAAAAAAATAACCGAATTCACCCGGCTGCGATCAATTAACACCAACGTACTTTCACATTTCACGCACCGTATAAATTATTATTCAGATCTAAAATATCATTATTCTGGCATAAAAATAGAACGCAGTTCATTATTTACACAATTTCTATCTCATCATAAATCTTATTTCGTCTCGTCGCGTAAACGACTTTTGCATTTCTTCCGCCGTTCATTCGCGATTAATGACTTTTTTCCGCAGACCAAAAAAAAATCGTTTAACGGATGGTTTCTAACAGTCCGGTAATACATATACCGCGGTGTCGTCTACCATTTCCCCGTAACCGCCGGGGGAGCGAATGAATGAAAACGCGTAGCGCACCTGGTGCATTGTACTTACACGGTGTTACCTGCAAGAAAGAGTGGTGGAGCGCACAGTGTTAACTATACAACCGAGCAGCCGAACCGAAGATAGTAGGTCATCGCGCCGGACGCGATGCCCCCTTTCGACTATATACTCTCTAGACGATGTTTCTCTCTCTCTCTCTCTTTCTCTCTTTCTCTCTTTCTCTCTTTCTCTCTGTTTCTCCCTCTCTCTTTCTCCGTCTGTCTCTCCTCGCCGGTCGAGCGGCCGCGAGACGATATATAGCGGGACGGTCTCTAGTCGGGTTGAGATCGACTTCTTTTCCATCGGCAGCTTTCTTTCCTGAGAAATGTCTCGGCTCGCCTTGCGAGCCTTTTAACGCGAACCGATGCCACCACTTGTCCCGGTCGCACGACGCCCAATGATCTGACGTCTCGTTTCCCATCGGCGAAACGCGAAACGGATTCGAGAGCGGAGACACCGAAGACACACTCGGGGAATTCGAACGATAAATGATAGCGATTTTCTTGTATCCCCGAGAGGGTTGAGAAACGACGATTAAACGGAGGGATGGGAATTAGGGGGTAGAATATTCATTTCCGACGTAATGGTATTAATTTGCAATTTAATTGCATAGATAGTTTTCGCGATATATTTTGGATACGTAACGTAATGTGAAAAGTGGAGATAGTTTAAAGGGTTACGTTGGAACGTTGAAATGTAGGGAAAAGTACCATGGAAAAGGGTCTATTAACAAGGAGTTGCTTGATGTTATTCTTTCGCGATGTGCAGGGTAAAGGTGAAAGATACCTGGGAAAACAGATTTGGATAATTGGTGGTTCGTTACGTTAACGGCCGCTGTTAATTGCGTGTTCCCGTGGTATGTTTTTTCACGTCGTCGGAGTAAAGAACGGAAGGGACAAAAAACAAAGGTACCCAAGGGCGTGTGTCACCCTATGGCGGGCAAAGATGCAATTTCATTCGGTAAAAGGTTGAGAGAACGGTAGAACGGAAAGTTTGAAAGGGTTTGGTATAATGTACGTTGTCTGAAAAGACGTGAAATTGGAGCCGATTCGTGAAAAGTTTCAAAGGAATGATCGAAAGTTTCGGGAATACGTGCGATCCAGAACAGTGGCTCGCGATCGTTAGGAAACCGCCATTGATAACTCGCGATGAATAGGAGGATGTCTTCGTCCCGTCTTTGCGGCTCCGTGGAACGTGCAATCTTGCGGACGACCACAGACCTTTTCACTGCACTCGTTCCGGAAGCCTCGTGATCTCGTAATTCGAGATTCCAAACAGTTTTGATGATAATACTTGAGCCGTGAGATGAGACTTCTAATCGCCCGGCTAAATTGCCCGTTAACGTAGCTAGCCGATGAACGGAGATTAATACCTACGCGAAGCTCCTGTCGTTTATTAATTTACAATCTCAGTTTTGACAGGGCGCGATTATTGGAACGATAATGAAAGATGAGTATCTGAGGAACTTGGCAATGATTCGCATGATTTCCAAGCTGTTAGGGTGTAAACGTTAAGCTTTGGAAGTTTGGAGATATTCCGAATTGGAATTATGTGATTTACGTGTAAATCGATTGTAAAAATGATAGAGTGGAATAATAAATAATTCAGAGACACAGGGGGATAATGTAAAGGATTTCGTAGTGAAACTTTCATGGTTAAATTCATCGTGACATTTAATGCGCAATTGTTCCCCGTAGCAGTTGTGTCACGCAATGTTCCTGTTTAATTAAAATCTCACCCAGTGCGTTTTATCCACAAAAGAGTGTACGTTTACCATGGTTCTCAGCCTGATTCTCACGGTTAGGGTTTTACGTCTGCGTTCTAATCACCTCTTTTTTAATTAGACCACCTCCGCTTTTCCGTGTCCGCGATACGCCCGGAAAACTGTCGACATTTCGTCTGGAAAAAAAAAACAGATAATTCACTCGGTGTACTTTTGTGCAGTTACAAACTCTCTTTGTAAACCCAGACGCGGTATGTACTTCCTTCTTCCGCCGTAGCTTTGAAAAATAATATTCCTACTCTAATATCAATGATTCATATATGGTATACCTAAATATACTAAAAAACTATGGTTAATTTTACTATCAATAGTACTATATAACTATAAGTATTATAAAATTTTATTAACGATATCACTAAATCCTAACGATTCGAGCGAACTGAAGCGAGACTTACAAATACAAATATCACGTCAACGAGTATGTAACTTACAATATTTACATATCTATATAGAGGGTTAAATAAATCTAGTCGTTTCGAACGTTACCGTCACTTTCGCCCGACGCTAGCTCGTCATCGTTCACCGAGTACGTTTCGTTCGTCAACGTAACACCCGGCTAACGAATTTTTCGCGTTCGCTCCAATTTCACGCAGACAACTGTACAATAGCCGGGTTTATCGAAACATGCGCGACATGTAGGTACCGCCGTTCGAACTGACTGACCCGGCCTACTTTTTCGCCACCATATATAGAGGAAGAGACACCGGTCGGTATTACGACGTCGCGGCGGTTTCTCTTCGTAAAATCTGTTATCTTATTTTCGATAGCGTCCGTCGGAAGCACGTGGACCCGCAGGTTCGCGAACGGTTCGCTTTCTAAACGGAGGAAACTCGGCCACCGTTTCAATTCGGGGCTTTTTGTTTCGACAGATCCGTCTCATTCCCTCCCTTACCTTCCCCCCTTTTCCATCGCAATCAGCCTGTCCGGCTTTCCTATTTTTATCGACAGTTTCGGCTAATGGGTTTCTCTCTATAACGCGGTAACCCCCTTTTTATTTTCCCTCCCGGGTGTGGTCTTTTAGTTGTCACGGATGCTCTGCGCTCCTAGCGGAAATTACATAGCACCGTTTTCTAATTAAAATAGAAGAGTACCGACGTCGGCCACGGCAATTAACGAGCTCGTTTCGTCCTTGCTGTTCAGTGAAAGTGTCCTGTCGAATCTACCGGACTCTACCGTGGATGACAATGGAAAAGTGAAATCGGTCCCTAGCTGTCTACGTATGGTTATCGGGCTTCCGAAAGACGACGTGTATTTTCGCACCTGGACTCTATTATTAGCAGATAGAATCGAATACGTGGGGGAGTATCGAAAGTGAATCACTCGGAGCGACGCTTGGAATATATTCTATCAAAGATAAGGGAACAGGTAGCTCCCTATGTTGACAAACGTGAATTTTCTACATTTCGATACACTTTTTTCCCAAATGTACTTTACTGATTCAAGTTAAATTTTGTCCAGATTGGAAATGATAGATTTTTTGTTAAATTGAAAAATAACGAGTTTAGTTAACAATTTATATGTAAACTTTGCGTAACATTTTATGACGTACAAAGATACGAAACGTTTTTGAAATCAGTATGTATCTAACAGATTCGATCAGTAGGATCAAAGGTGTGACTACTTTTTTCCGTGATCGTTGTGCTGCTTCGCGATTTCGTTTCACGCATCGACCGGTTCCGCGATACTTTTCTATCCAGAAAGTCCCTAGACCAGATCGGGTGCAGATGCAAGTAGAACAAGAAAGCGGACAGGTATGCGTACGGTCGACCTGCCTATCGGTCAGGTGCTAACCGTGGATTTCCTGTTAATCGTAAATCGGCCACTTCTGTCATCCGTCTGTGTCAATTGTCTTGTCAAATGTTACTATTTGTCTCGTTATTAGATTATCTCGCGACCAATGAGGTTAGCAGACGAGTGAAATTCATTGGGAAGAACTTATTTTTTGTAAATCTAAAAATGTGTAAATTTTTTACAAATTTCAATCGTTTTAATTGGAATTATCGTCCCTTTCTTGTACAATATACCTTCTTATAGAATTAGTTGTTACACACCCACGTGTACGTACTTATTTCTACATCCTGTATCACTACGAGAATCCTATTATGGAGACAGTTACTTTTTTAATAAAATTATTAAGTCTGCGAATTTAGCTTGATTATTTTTTTACACGATCCGAGTGACGTGAACTAGATCGAATCTATTACGCCTCACCGGCCAGGTATAATTAACGAGTGTACCACTTAAGAAGTCACCGAGAGCTTTTTTTCTGCCGATCTTAGATTGTATAGCGTTTACCGTATCATCGGATGTTATCGTTTTACCTGGCATTTAAACGGACACGTTCAAACGTTGACACAAAGTGTCCCGTATGAAAAAAAAGATTTCGTAAGCTTTTCGTGCGGGAAACATGTGTCATTCGAGGAACCAGATTACACTTGTACAGTTACTTTCAAACATGTTCGTAGTACGTGATCCTATTCCGTGCTTTTCTTCGAAAACACATGTTTCCTGTCAATGAAAGTTATTTTTTCAGCACTTTAGCATATTCGTATCTTAGCCTTCTCAAATTTGCATCGCTGATTAATTGATAATTACACGTGAATTCATTAGCGATCGCTTAACATCTTGAATAATGAATAAAATTTTACAATCGGATTAGGATATTTCAAAATATTCGTTTTTCTATGATTCCTCTATTATTTTACTTAAGTTTCGACGAATATAAACACGTGGAACTTATCGTTTGTTTTATTTAAACTTTGCCCCATTTGTGTGTGCGAGGTTAAAGATCTCAGAAAAAATTCAATTCGAAAATCTGGAGCAAAAAGCGAAGACCTTGGCGGTAGTCGCAAGGTTACTCAGAAGAAATGGATTCGCGATACATACACAGCTGAAATACGAGTGTATGTCAATCGAATTAACCTGGAATGCAAAATTTGTGGGCGTTGGTCAGACGTCCTGACATTCTCGATATATACGCGCCATCGATACATGCCACAGAATGTATCATTTATACCATTGCCCTTATTTCGAATCACTTTTTTTCTCTTTTTTTTTTTTTTTAACCTGATTCCTTCGTCACATCACCGTAACGCTTGATTTTATTCAGTGAAACAAGTTTCCACAGGCTTTGAGAGTTCTTTCCACTTCGAACACTCTGTCAATAACAAGAAATTCGTGTCAGAATTTGAAATTGCCCCAAATCCACAGGTATCCCTTGCAGGTAACGTTATCCCAGCAAAAAGTAAACTTTTAATTATATTCTCAACAATTCCTATACACACTTATGTATCGATGCAGATTTCGCGATGTAAACGATATCGATTCCCCGCAACGATAGAGCGATCGAGGATCCGTCGATCCTCAAGGTCGGGTGTCGTTGCAACGCCACGGCAGAATTCTGCGGAATCTCGAGCACCGTAATCCGAATTCGATTGGCATTCCGCGAAAGGTTGCAACGGCGAACGAACGTTCGTAGAATTGGAAATGCGGCGCACAGGGTTCGGCATCGCGGCTGCCGGGACGAGGCGGAGGTGCTTTTATCGAGCTCTCTCCGTCCATTCATTGTGATTCCAGAAAGACCGGCGTGGTCTACGCGGCACCGTTCGTAAATGTCGTAAAAACGAGGAAGGAAAGACCGAGATAAGCGCCGACGACAAAGTGTTTCTTATTTCCTTGTACCAGTTTTGCCGGCGGAAATCTTCACGTTGCCCTCCCCGTTATAACTGGCAGGCCCTACAGGGCGGTTTTGAAACTCCGGGGCCCGTTGCGCACGTGCCGACGTTTCAAAAGCGGCGGTAAACATTCATTTTCCTGTAAGAACTACTCGTTCGACGGTTCTAATACATCGTGTTGTCCGTTATGGATCGCTGACAGGATTTTAAATAAAGTCTTATCTATTACTAAATATAGAACTGTAGATAGTATCCGAGGAAGCGTACCTTGGACGATATAGTTCCTATATAAATGTAACTTTTATAATGAAATATCTGCGAATATTCCGAAAAAGTACAATTAAAACTTAGTGACCAACTGTAATTGTATACCCTTAAAAGGAACAGTCAAGAGACAATTTATAAATCCCACAAAAAACAACGACGAATATTTCAATCTCAAATATCAATTTGTTTCTTTAATAAACATAATTCACATGTAGAATAAATAAGTAAAATAAGACCCTTGATTTGTTACAGTACGTAAAATGCGAAGCACCATTAGTCGACAGCAGTGCCCTGCCCCTGGAGCACAGATCGGTGTACGGGCCCCCGGCGCAATATGGGCCCGCTACGTCCCACGGCGCCGAGGAGAATTGGCCGCTGGCGTCTCCTGACACACCCCAAATAAAACACCTGCAGGTGCAGTGCGAGAAAACCCACATGCGTGTCAACATCGAGTTCGACCGTCCGTTCTACGGGATGATCTTCAGCAAAGGTTTCTACTCCGACCCACATTGCGTCCACTTGAAACCAGGCACGGGTCACCTGAGCGCGACCTTCGAGATCTTCTTGAACTCCTGCGGAATGAGCTCGTCGGCGAATCACAACGTGGCTGCGTACGGTGCCCCGACACCGTCCGGAAGCTACGTGGAGAACACGATAATCGTGCAGTACGACCCGTACGTCCAGGAGGTCTGGGACCAGGCCAGAAAGCTCCGTTGCACTTGGTACGACTTCTACGAGAAGGCGGTGACCTTCAGACCGTTCCAGGTCGACATGTTGCACGCGGTCACCGCGAACTTCCTGGGTGACAATCTACAGTGTTGGATGCAGATCCAAGTTGGTAAGGGACCATGGGCTAGCGAGGTATCTGGTATCGTTAAGATCGGACAAACTATGACCATGGTACTGGCTATCAAGGACGACGAGAATAAATTTGACATGTTGGTGAGGAACTGCGTTGCCCATGACGGCAAGAGGGCTCCCATTCAATTGGTCGATCAGTACGGATGCGTTGTCAGGCCGAAGATTATGTCCAGGTAGGTAACAAAGTATTGACATTTTTTTTTTTTTAAATAGATTGATAAACAGGATTAATTTTTTAAACGAACAGAAAGAAATGGTAAATGATTAGTGTTTTTTAAAAATATTTTTTCGTTGCAGGTTCCAAAAGATTAAGAACTTCGGCCCGAGTGCCTCCGTGGTCAGTTTCGCTTACTTCCAAGCCTTCAAGTTCCCCGATAGTATGAACGTGCACTTCCAGTGTGTAATCCAAGTCTGTCGGTACAACTGTCCGGAACCCAAGTGCGGACATCCTGGACTCGAGTACGGCGCCCCTGCCGCGGGTCTGACTCAAGAGTACGGTGCACCTGTTCACCAGAGTCTCGGTTCGGAATATGGCGCACCACCGGTACCCGAATACGGAATACCACCGGCGTTTGCTGACCCTAGACACCCGAGTGGACCAGCTGGAGCGTACAGGTGCGATACTAATTAATGAAAACAATTTCTAACGGGTTATTAAATTGTTAAAGAATTCATTACTTTATTTTAATTTGATTTGATTAATTGAATAAATTATCTAGAAGTAGAAGTTGGGATAAACTGCTAAGTGATGTTTCTCCGCTCTCTCTACTTTTGTAAATAATATGTTTTACTAATTTTATTATTGTTTCCATAAAGAAACGACATAGTACGAGTTTATGATTTTGAAATGTAGGATTTAGTTTTCAAAGTATATTTGTTCCAGTCCGTCTTATTGTGATAACTTAAATACTCGTTTAACGTTCTTTTCTTTCATCTATTAATTTCATTTAATATTTATAATCTGATTAAGTTATTTTTATACTGATTCGTGTATATTGTGAATAGTGAACCAAACGCGGACGTAGTGCCAGCACCTCAGGCGCAAACGTCATCCTCGTCACCCAGCTCGACGCCGGGCGACGCGACGGCATCGGCAAGTAGTTCGCCACAGAGTCCGCAAGATAACATTCACCTTCCTCCACCACCTCTTCCTGGTCATCCAGCGGCGGCCTATCAGACTGTGAAGAGAAAGGGTACCGCCGGTTCCGAGGAGCTCGAGGGCAACCTGGCCACTCTCGGAGGTCGACCGAGGTCGGTCGAAGGTTTCCCTGCAGAGCTCAGGGGTGCCAGGAGGCGAAGATCCGACGACGACGAACCCTTCGAGGACGACGATAACGTAAGTAAAGTTTTAACAATTTATAAGATATCTTTATTCTTGAAAAATGTTTATTCAAATGTCAGAAAATGAGTGGCTATAGAAAAACGTTATTTTATGGGAATAATTTTTAATGTCATTACCGTTATGTATCATCGAAACTGGTCCATCATCGATGTACATATAAAACACTAATTAAATACCTGTGATTAAGAAAAACCGGTATATGTATAAAATAGAGTGTCCCTCTTTTTATATTGCCGATTAAGTCCAAAAGTTTTTGACCAATCTGCATAATGACTCGCTAGAACCCATCGTTAATTATAATCTTCCATGAAATCTGGACACATATGAATTAATTTGAATACGAAGAACACGGAAGATAAACAAACTATTACACACATTATCCGTTTCTTCTATATCAATAATAATAATACTCTCCAGATTTCCCCTGTAATTCCATTCTTTTTCTCACCATTTCCAGAACGTTTACCGAACCGTCACCCCGGTCTCTACCCACGTGTATAAACGAGCAGCGCAGGAGATGACGGACGTGAACACGTCGCGAACGATTCAGGTCGTCGCACCCGGTGACGTGAACTTCGCCCTGGGAACGACGAATTCCAGCAACGACACGACGGTGGTGATACAAAACGCCGGTGCCTCTTCCGATCCCGAGACGATCTGCATGAGTCTCCCGGGTTTCGTCGGCGGTCTGGTGATGCTGCTCCTGGTGGTGGTGGTAGCGTCCCTAGTCGCCGCGTTCCTCTTCGTCAGAGTGCGCGCCGTCGACCGGAAGAACATCGGGATCGGAAGTGGCTTCGTTCATCCGGCGTACACGACGGAGAACTGCAGTGTACCGAATCCGGAGTTCGTCAAGGTTGCCAACTGAGAGGGCATCAACGACGATCATTCGATGAAAATGGAACTCAGTGAAGAGAGAGAGAGATTCCTCCGGGACGATACGATCCCGGGGGGAAGAGACCGTACTGGAACGTTATTTAATTTTATGCTCGAGATACCTTGAACATTCTTTTCGTTTTCCTTCGTAATTTTGTAGTTTTCTTTTTGTTGTTTGTTTGTTTTTCGTTTATCTTCATTCGATCGCTCAACATTTAAATCCTTTCGAAAACACAGACGGTGTGTGTGTTTTTTTTTGTTGTTGTTTCTATTCACGATGTTTGTTTCTATCAAATCGAACCGTGTCGAACTGTTAGATCGTTTCGCGAGCGACGGATAAAACGTCACTCGTGGAACCGAAAAATACTCGAATGAAAGAACGAAGAGAATCTTCGGGTACCGTGTAAATAAGTACCCTACGAACGCGATTCTCCGAAAGACACCCCTAGACACAGAGGGGGAAACACGAAGAACGAAACCTAAACGACGACGACGTTCGATCGCATTCCACGCATCGTGATTGTACGAAATATCACTTGTATCGATCGTTGTACGTATAACACGCGAGTAGTGTCGTGTATTATTTGCTTTATTCTTTTTCTCAGGCAAATTACCAATTAATTTCATCGTATTAATGTCTCGATTATTATTAATTGATCCAAGTATTTCTTCTCGTCGATTCGTCACATCTCTCGTGAAATTCGTAATTTTACGTATAAAACTAAGCAATACCAATCGCATTTACGTAAATCGTGGATCACGATCGGTGGAATGTTCTTCAACGCGGAACCGTTTGGAAGCAATTTTCGTGGCACGTCGTGAACGCGGTCGAGAGCGTGGTAGTAGTTTAATCAGCTGTCGCTAATAAAATAATAGTTTCACGGCGTGCTGCGAAATTAATGGTTTATCGATCGCCAGAGTAGTCTCGGAGGGCATTGTAAATAAGTCGCAGGTAGTCAGACGGCCCTTCAAGACGCGTATCAATTCCGCGTCCTTACCCGTGTTGTATACACTCTATTATTTATATATTGTATACTTTAAAAAGTATTCCTTCCCCCTCCCCCCTCCCCCCACATCTTCGTACCTCATACCTCGCGCCGTGAGCGTGGGTTTAAATAATTTTTTTTTTACGGTTTTACGGGACACCGTTGTCACAATGGTTGCGGAAGATCGTCGCGACGTTCGACGTTATACGTCGACGTCTGTTGCATGCTCACGGTGAACTCTTCGCGTTCTTGAAACGACACTATTTATTTCTACATTTTTTTGTTTGTTTATTTTTATTACTTTGCTAACTCCATTTCGATCGACCTAACCCTAACTTATTTATCGAAATTTCTCACAAATTATTTCCTTCTCTTTCCCTCCCTCCCCCCCCCCGCCCCTTCTACTTCTTCTTCTTCTCCTTATCTCACTCGTCCGCATAGATTGTAAGATTTTTGACCAGAAATATCCCTTAGTAGGGGGATGTGTTTTACGTATGTGTCTTAAGCACACCCAACACTCACTCACACGCGGAAGTACAGACGGAACACCTTGTATGTACGAACACAACGAATGCAAAACATACAGAGACACGAACACGCGTGAGTTTGCATTGTATACATTGTCACACTAGCGCGAAGAAAATGTATACATTAAGATTTGATTATTTCATAATTATCTTAATTACATAACCATTTTTATTTAAACAAGTCTCCTGCGTTTCCGCTTCTTGATCGTCCCGATTTTCCTGTATTGCTGTTAAAAACCGGAATTGATATTTCATTATTTCAGATCGTAACGGCAAACACGTTGATCAAGGTAAGACGATAATTACCATTTAATACGCTTGACACCTTCTCGTAGTTGAGTATTTAATCGTTTTTAAATACGGTCGGTATTTAGAGATTATTTTCTTGCGTTGCCTGGCAAATTTGCGAATTTTCCATAGTTCCTTGGCGACGTCGTACAAACTGTTCTCAGGTTCCAGTGGACCAGATAATTTCTCGTATTTCGATCTAGCGGACACAAAAAAAATGAACAGTTTCTTTCGAAAGAGTTTCATGAAAAACTTCCTTCGCTTACTTTAACGCAGCATTTTTCAAATTTGTGTCTATGAAATAGGAATCCACTTGTTTGTTCAAGTTTAACACGGTGCCCAATTCTATTCTGTAATTAAATGATAACTCGAGTACAATTTTTTATTCCCGTTTGGAATGGCGTTGTCAGTTAATTTTCCAACGAATTATTCGCTGTAAGTGGACTGTGACTATAAACGTTGTAAATATGGAAGATACCTAATGCTTTTCGTGTCGGCGAGAAATTGTAGATTAATATTTTTTCGGTCGAGAATCCTGAGGCTGATATACTCGTTCAATTTCATGCAGATTATCTTTATACGACAGTTGTCTTCTTCCGAGTACTCTTGGGTTAAGTCCATTCTAACAGAGGAAAAGTAAATTAAAAATCCCGTAATTCCAGCAAAAAGGAATACACCGCTTCTTGTTTAACTGTGTATCAAGTATATTTAATCAAATATCTATAAATCAATTAGTATGAAGTTCAATGCTATTCGAATATCTGTTTTTCTTACGTTAAATTGCCGTCGTAGCGTTCAGTAACCTATTTATTCTTTCTTTTTTACCGTAAATCCGTGTTTAAAGTCAATTGCCGTTCAAGTTAATTATTCGTTAACCGAAGAACTCGATTATTAACATTTCACGCGCTAGAGCGGACACGTTGTAATTAGTAACCCTCGTTCGAACACAATTGTTCCACTTTTTTCCTCAACATACCCGGACTTGTCCTCTTCTCCGGGTTCTTCGACAACAGGTTTCTGTTCGGCGACCTTCTTTTCCTTATTTCTCGAACTCACGGGGGACTTGGACATTTTCATGATTCCGGAACTAAATGTATCATTCGTCGCGTAAACATTGATAAAACCGATCGACGGTGTATCACTTAATATTTTTTAACGATCCTCACCTTTTCCCCGATCTTTCCGTACAAGACTGTAGATATTTTTCTAATCGCGTTGTTGACTTTTCCTGAAACGAGATTTATAATTATAATAATGAACGTGTATCAACGATTTATATCATTTGTCTGGACTCGAGAATTTAATCGATTAAAAATTGCAAATATCACGAAATACTAAATTTCTTAATAATATTTCGATTTCTTTCATTTCAACGATACAATTCTGTACTATTCGATTCTTATCAATGAAATTCCACGTTCTTATATCGTAAAGAATAAAATCCCAAATTTTTCTGTTCATTCTCGAGACATTACCGTCGGTTAAATAAAAAAAAAAAAACAGTCGACTCACGGTATACACGGTGTTCACAATCGATGTTTTTCCGTTTCGGCTCCACATCCAGGCGTACGGCAGTCCCGTAGGATTATCCGTACAAATTCCTCCGATCTGATTGTAGGACAGTCTGCAGAAATAATTGGAAACTTGAACAGACGGTAGCTCCGACGACAGTAATTAAAAATTCCTCCTAAATTCTTGTCTGGTACGAACCTCGTCGCGCTGTCCTCGCCGAAGACAGCACCGTTGCCCATCGTGTCGAATATCGCGACAATTTGAGAGTCTCTCTCGATTCCCATGGAATCCTTGCCTCCTGGGGTGAACACAGTATACATATCGTCTTGAAATCGATTTTAACGATATTTAAGTCTGCTCTGTGTACATTAACGTTCATGCGCGTATTTCCGCGTTACGATCGATCGTCGAGTAGGATAGAAACACGAATTATAATTCGACTTTGATATTAAAATGAATATTCAAAAGGGAACATTTTATCAAGGAAATATATGCAATGCCAATGAAAGCGTTCTGATTATAAATACAGATGGTTGAAAGATGTTACCTGAATTTTACAAATTTTATAAAACCATCGCACATTTATATAGAATTGTTACATTTGCTCCAAAATACTTAGAAGACTCTATTCGTAATATATTCAACATAGCCAATACGAATTTCACCCTCCGTCGACGAGATCGATCGTAGTTTATATTGTTGTACAGTTTACAATTGTACTGATTACATTTTCGATTCTTCGGTTTGAACACTTTGATGGCCAGTCTTCCGTTCGGATAAAACAGCTCTCCGGAGCCGTCGCGATGGAAGTTTATGAAGGGCGTAAGTTTATCGTCGTAATATATTTTTCCGTCGTACCTGCGCCTCTTGAACCTAAAGTCCCGAGGAAGAGGTATATAAGGTGGTTAATGATTAATTAGGATAAATTCTAAAAGTTAGCTCATAACAGCGAGTTAAAACACGGCCCTGCTGTTAATATCGTCTTGTTAGGTTTCTCCTCCGACCCAATTGCTAACCCATTAGTAACTAATCCCAAAGTTTGCCGGGCGTTGAGTGCAACGTGAATTAACGAGTTTTTAGCTCGTTCACTCCGGAATCGTTTTGATCCAATATTACCTCGGCACACATTTCACGACACGGCAAACTTTGGGTTGTATTTTAATGGATTTAATCGCGTTAGAAACTAGCTAATTTCTTGTCCTTTTAAATTTCAGCGGGGCAACCTCGTTAAGCACTTCGCATGTCGTTTTCGACAAAGAAACCTATTAATTAGCATTTCCACGTTTGCAAGGAATTTCATTCGTTTGAAATTAAACGACTACGGGAGTCCACGTGCGTTTTTATCAAGAGTTAAGGTCTTGACTCGGGCCAAGTACAAGAGTTCCCGACTGGTAGACCTGAACTACTCTTTTTCGGAAGAATTAGATCGAGGTTTTCGGGGTATTCGAACGGCATTAAATCCGCATATTTCCCCCAAACTATGGTGATATTCTTGTAGGGGACGTCCACCCGAGTAATTTAAGCCTAACTACGAGAAGAACCATCAAGCCAATCGCGAGATATTTTGATCTAAGATATTCGTAATTCCTTCGTCATTTCCGCAAATTTTTTGATATCGACTTGATTCTTTCACGGTGTTATTCGGCATCGGATTCCGCTTCCAAAACGTCCCGGATCGTTTTAATAGCTCAAAAATTACGGAAATGACGAAGGAATTACGAATATCGCGAAAAATCGTCAGATTTAAGCAGTTTTTCGTTCGGCATTCGCACAATTTTTGTTATAGCGGACTGAAACTGGTACCATTGTTTTAGTTAGGAAATTCTACGCCAGAACAATGTATAATAGTTGTACTTTTCGAAAATTTAATTTTTCGCAAAAATCTGAAGGGGGTAGGTCAGGATTTTTTGCGATTTTCGTAAATCGCTCGCCATTTCTACAATTTTTTAGATATCAAAATAATTCTTTCACTGGCTTATTCGGCTTCGGATTCCGCGTCCAAAACGTCTCGGATCATTTTAATATTTCAAAAATTGCGGAAATGGCAAGCGATTTACGAAAATCGCAAAAAATCCTGACCTACCCCCTTCAGATTTTTGCGAAAAATTAAATTTTCGAAAAGTACAACTATTATATGTTGATCTGCCGTAGAATTTCCCAACTAAAACAATGGTACAAGTTTCAGACGGCTATCTCAAAAATTGAGCGAATGCCGAACGAAAAACTGCTTAAATCTGACGATTTTTCGCGATATTCGTAATTCCTTCGTCATTTCCGGCATTTTTGAGATATCAAAATGACCCGGGACGTTTTGGAAGCGGAATGCGATGCCGAATAAGACAGTGAAAGAATCAAGTCGATATCAAAAAAGTTGTGGGAATGACAAAGGAAATACGAAAATCGCGAAAAATCGTCAAATTCAACCAGTTTTTTAGTTGGCATTCGCTCAATTTTTGTGATAGCGATCTGAAACTGGTACCATTGTTTTAGTTGGGAAATTCTACGCCAGATCAATGTATAATAGTTGTACTTTTCGAAAATTTAATTTTTCGCAAAAATCTGAAGGGGGTAGGTCAGGATTTTTTGCGATTTTCGTAAATCGCTTGCCATTTCCGCAATTTTTGAGATATTAAAATGATCCGGGACGTTTTAGACGCGGAATCCGAAGCCGAATAAGCCAGTGAAAGAATTATTTTGATATCTAAAAAATTGTAGAAATGGCGAGCGATTTACGAAAATCGCAAAAAATCCTGACCTACCCCCTTCAGATTTTTGCGAAAAATTAAATTTTCGAAAAGTACAACTATTATATGTTGATCTGCCGTAGAATTTCCCAACTAAAACAATGGTACAAGTTTCAGACGGCTATCTCAAAAATTGAGCGAATGCCGTTCAAAAAACCGCCTGAATTTGAGGATTTTTCACGATTTTCGTAATTTGCTCGCCATTTCCACAATGATTGAGATATTAAAACGATCCGGGACGTGTTGGACGCGGAATTCGAAGCCCAATAAGACAGTGAAAGATTCAGGTCGATATCTAAAAATTTGCGGAAATGACGAAAGAATCCACAAAAAGCATCGAAAATGCAAAGCTATTGACCAAGTACAAGAGAATGTTACATTGGAATAGTTTGCTCATTAACATAAACTGCATTTTACACAGGATTTGAAATCAATCAAACTTGCTCACATTTGATTGATTTCAAATCCTGTGTAAAATGCAGTTTATGTTAATGAGCAACCTATTCCAATGTAACATTCTCTTGTACTTGGCCCATAGCTTTGCATTTTCGATGCTTTTTGTGGATTGTTACTTTCAGGACAACCCACGGCGTCGGCGTCGCGGCGTCGATGCGTCGGTGCATTAAATTTAACGAGTTGCTTCGAACGATCGAATTTCGCGGCCTGTGTGTGTTTGCCAAATGAAACTCAGCAGCGTAACCGAGTGTCGGGATATATAATGAGTGTCTGTACTCGAACGTTTTAGAAAGTGCGTAGGTATCGCGACACTGGGACATGATTTTCACCCAGAAAAAATAACATCGATTTACTATCAAACTGACACGTCGTGATTCAAACAGTCCGAATCGTGAATTTCTTACGAAATAGATCTTTACGCCCCGTATTTCGGCGTTTGACATATTCCCGAATGGATTTACTATGGATTTTATAGAGTATCCAGGATACGGAAGGATGAAAAAAATCAACGTAGAGAAAACGTTAAACGGTTGACTGGAACGTACGGAAAACCGATTAAAGTAACTTATTTTCGGCAGATAGAATCTAGGTTGCCATGGTTTCTCCAGACAGGTTTTTTTTTTATTACGGGAATTCGAGAGCCACCTTGCGGTTACGCCACTGCTGAGAGTTATTGGTTCACGTACCAGTCCAGATGAGGTTTTGCCGTCCTTGCCTGATACTGGACGATTTTCCTCATGGTTTTGGTAACCGGCAACACGGTCCAGCCGAGTTTCACGAAGTGCTGGTTCGATAATTGGTACTCGATCGTGTTTGGAGGGCCTGTAACGTAGGAATTTCACGAGGATCCTGAATTCAGCACAACGTAGGTAAACCACGTTATTCGGATGTGATACGATAATGAGAGCCGAACGGTCAGATGCCGAAAATGTTCCGCGATTAACGATGACACGGTTTCGGATATCAATCGAATTTGTCGGAGAACCTCGTTTTACTATGCCCCAAGTTACCGTTGTATCTTATTAAACGTTGTGCTCGTTAAAATTCGACAATCCAGGAACATTAAAAAACAATTATTTTATCTCCACGCAAGGGCTGGACGAATCTTCTGCGAAAGTTTTCGGCAGTAAAATTGAAATAAAATTTTCGTAATATTTTAGAAAGTTTCGAACGACTATACGGAACTTTTTAATCGTCGGTTTCTTATTAATCTTCATTATAACCGTGGGATTATACAAACTAAGTAGTTTTCCAAGCTAGTTTTTAAGTATATGTTAAACAGTCTCTCGGACAGTTTTATATACACGTTCGTGGAATTTCAAATTACTCTGCAATAACACGGCTTACCGAGTTCGACGTCGTGGATTTTCGCAAGTCCTGCCTTTCTTCTCAGATAACGAGATCCATTTATCTTGCTGTAATCGTCGTCGACCGTTCTATTTGAAGCAAGAGGTCTAGATCCCTTCTTACCGGATGCATTCACCCCTTTCCTTCCTCGCCCATCTGAATCGAGCGTTGATTTATCCTCTCCGCTTGTATCAAATTCTCGAGCTTTAAGTAGAAACGAATATTGGATCATTGGCTTCGTTATCAATGGTATCCATTCCCCGTATCAATTATTTATGAGACAAATATTTTTCAGACACTTCAATGTCCACTTAAAAGTGAAATACGTATAAAAGGATTTTATTAAATAAAACAAAAAGAAGATAAATTAAGAAATATTGCACATCTTTTATATCTATAGAACCTAATGCTCAGGGAGAAAGGACAACGAGAAATGTGACAAATCACATTCTGCTTTATGGGACAGCTTCCCCTCTAAAACCTCTTCAGCGTCTGACTTTATTCGAAATATCTCAGTACCATCGGCATGAAAAGTGATATAAATTAATATAAATATCTGTCAATCATATTACAGTTCTTTCTCTTTTCCAAATTTAAATAATTTTTTGTCATCGTAAACGTTGCTACGATCACGTCGGTATCCCCGAAAAGATTAATATAAAGAGATTCCCTCGAAGACCCCTGTCCATTTATGAAAGTTACAGTTTCGCATTTATACCGGTGGTAGACTTACCCCCCTTGCGTTTCTTCATTAAGTCAGAATCATCAGTCCCTCCCTTTTCCGCGGTCGAGCGACCTTTTCGCTTTCCATCACCCTTAAGAACTTTTCCTTCTTCATCAGCACGGTAAGACACTCTCCTTCCTTCGCCGTCAAGTGCATCTGCTTTTTTCTTCCTTCGTTCACGAACCTCCTTACTCTTACTTAAACTCGCCATTTCTTCTTCGTTCTCGTTGTATTCCCTCAGTTTCTTTCTACCTTGACGACCGGTTGGTTTCTCTTCATCGTCGGTATCGCGCACCCTGCCCACGCGTCGCCCTTTTTCTTTCCCTTTTTCATTCCCTCTCGCCACCCTACCGCGAGCCACTTTCGTTTGTCCGACGTTCACGTTTCGCTCGTCGTCCGACGTCTCGACGCTGCGATTACGTTTCGACGGATTACTCGCCGATTTGTTTACACCTCCCTGGAAACCATCGCTATCGATACGCGATCTATCGATTCTCCCTTTGTTCTTTCGAGAGATTTTCCGATCGTTTTCATTTCTTTCCCCATCTTCGTTCGTTTGTTTCTTTTCTCTATTTTGCGATCGATTCGTTCTCGGTTTCCGGTTTCGCGGCGTGGTGTCGAGGAGTCCCTTATTCTCGGTATCGTCGAGTTTATTCCCATATGGAACGTTATCACGTTTCCGTTGTCTGTTCTCCTGGTCCGTATGCCTGGAGCTTCCGTCGGTATTACGTGATCCCACTTTATCCGCTTTCGTTCTCTCGTCGTACCTACGATCATCTCTTCTATCCGTGAAATCTGTGCCGTCGGTTCTCTGAAATTTATCCGTCGTCCGTCCGTGTGTCTGATTCGTACCGTTGTATACGTCTGTTCCAATTCTGTTCGAGGACTTTCGAATTTCCGCCCGATCTATCGCAGTTGTCTCGCGTGTACTCGAATAATTTATTGTCGAATCAATGTCGGACGATGGTTTTCCGCGAGTATCGTCGATCTTACGTACAACTGTGTTTTCAACGATAGATCGTGTGGCGCAGGGATCCGGATCGACGACGGTGGTTCTGTCCCCCGATTCCGCCGACGAATTGTATAATTTCACTTGTTTTCTCTCAGATTCGTAGATCACGGAAGTTTCGACGTCATCCGCGAGTCGTTCTCTTTCCGACTTTTCGATTCGTTTCGTAGCGTCGCTCTTAGCACCGGTTCTATCCTGTTTATTTAATCAATTCTGTTAATTGATTTTCGATTAAGTGAACACCTTTCGGGAATCCCTGTCGCAGGTCGGGTAAAGGAAACTATTCAAGTTTTGATATTTAGTTTAATAAGAGTCTAGTTTAGTATTTGAATAATTAGAACGATATTTGTTCTCGTAACGAAAGGTAGAATTTGGGAATGGTGAGATATTTGAAAAATAGTAGGGATAAAGTGTAAAGTTGTTATCGATTAATATAAATTTAAGTTCTGATAGATATTCCATTTCATTACTGACCGAGATCGACATTCGAATGGACCACTCTCTCCAGATCTGATTAAAATTCCATGCATCCCTGCAGCAAAAAGCGCCCTGAGGAATCCAATGGAAAAAAGAAACATGGACACACGAATACAATCAGTGGATCAGCTAACGATAAAAATATATTTTAAACACTGCGCACCCATTGTCGCGTAGTTTCGTTGACGATATTGTCGCAGAACCGGCAAATTCGAATGCAGGGTCGCGTTCGCGATCGTTTTTCGCTCCAATCGCGGACAAACTTGTTCACGAGATCCAGCACGAGTTTCATGTGTGTGTCGCCGAGTGTTTCTGTGTAACGGTGGGGTAGAAATAAATCACATAAAATTCCAGATACTCGGATAATGAATACCAACTTCATTAGTAAACCTCGCAGCGATGGTAACGATTTAATCAAGCATTTCACCAGCCTCCGAAACGGTGTCAATTGTTATACGTTACGTAACTAGGAATAATTTATTTAATATTGTTTCGAAAACCGTTGTTTCATCGGAGGTTGACGATACGTACCACTTGCGCCGACTGTTTTACAATGTTCGTTTCGAGTGCTCGTTACACTATCGAATTTACCTTCGAAAACCGGCTCGCAACAGACTATCTTTTTCGTTAATTCTTTTAACAAGAACGACAATATTCGAAGCCTGCCCGAAATAGAGCCAGATGGTAACATTTCGAGGATAGATAACACCTCTTTAATTTGTTTAGAGATACTCTCGAATTTGCCTGATTTGTTCAGAGATGTTAAAATCCTTTCGACCTGTCGACGATATATATAAGAATAAGAACAATTGTGTATTTATTATAGAAATTAATTATGTTTTCTTGCTTTGTAAAAACAACGGTGTGTATTTGGAAATTATACGAAAAGCAAACGGTACCTTATAGATAAAAATTTCCAACTCGTCTTCCTTATCGTGACATCTTGTGCAGGGAAACGTATCGTAAAATAGTCCGCCCCGTTTAAATTGTGTTTTATGCATATTGTCACACATTATAGATGTCATTGCCGCCGCCACTACGTCCAGGGCTCCGTGCAACGGCATTATATCGTAATTCACGTAGCAGCATTTGTATGCGTGAACCCTAACAGACGGAACAATTTAAACGGCAATAAAACGTTTCTAACCTTCATCTGCATAAGTAATGAAAATCTGCATACACGATTGTTAACGAAACTAACTTGAGAAGGTTGACGAAACTTCTCAGCATACGATGGGCTCTCAGAAAGATCTCCAGGGGACATGTCATCCATTCCGAATGGTCGATTAGTCGATCACCTTGTGAAATGCAGAATCGTTTGCAGGGCATATTTTTTTTCCATTTGTTTTATCTTTTAACCGCTTGTTTACGATTCTCCGTCGTACTGATGAATTTCCAGCGAAAACGAACGATCGTTTACGATTCGTGTTACATTTTGTCGCGGCTTCGACGATTATACATCTCGTGACAAACCTCTTTCACAAATCAATCCTTTCACTTTTACTTTATTTGCATCGATATCAGTTGCCGCACTAAATTATCGCGTGCCGTGACATTTTTCATCGTACAGTCGACAGGTAACAAGTGACGTTCGTCGCGTCGTGTATGTGTGTTACCTTCGTATGGTTTATGCTGTTTCATATCGATATTCGCGGTGTTTTATTGATGAAACGGACGCTTTTATTGGAACGCGTAAACCTGGGCGATAAAAGACGTGCGTTGCGATTTTTTTTTTAATGGTCCAACTAACACTTGAGTGTTACGTAAATAAAGCCGGGATTTTCCTTCGGTATTTAAAATTAGTATTATTAATTATGTTAAATTATATCTGAAATAATATCAGCTACGATTCATTATAACAAATCTGCTGTTTGTATAAATATAAGAACACCGCCACCCATTTCTCTTAAAAAGAAAAGTGTCATACAATTACGCCACGTATTCATTACGGTCTATTTACTCGATTATACACGCGTCTGGAGGTGAATGACAAATAGCGTCGGTAAGTGGAATACTGCAAGTGTTTCATTTTTTTTGTCACTCACCCTGATTACAAGGAGCAAAAAAAAACACACAGTGAAGAGGGAATCCCCGGCCACCCTTGTATTTATAAAAGTTTTTATGGCGCCGGATATAATTTATCTGCCGCCAAACAAGACCCCGCACTTTTATGTAACAACTCCCGCCTACGGAACTACAATATTCATTTGAATACGACGGGAAAAAGGGAAGGGAAGTGGCGAGAGGGAAACCCAAGCGGAATCTGCATAACGTCGCAGGCCGTTCTTGCTAAACTTCCGCGAATGAAAAAGCTGTAAACGTACACAAATGACACTCATTATAAATCTTCGATTACAATCATCGATCATCTATACATAACTCTAACAAAAACAAGAAGAAAAAACATTATTTCACGTGTAGAAAAATTCCTTTTGAATAGAATAACACTATTCTTAATAAAATTATGAATTAATTCTGAAAATTTATAGTGTGACTTTGCAAATCGGTGCGTTTGGTTAAATTGACGATCGAAAGCGAGTCAGATCGAAATTATCGTTCCTGCGGTCGTTAGCCTTCGTCGCGAGACTTTCCCCAAGCACGTTAGACTAATATAATAACGCGGGACGCAATATTAATATCGTCGTGGGATTGCAGCGGCACGGTATGCGTCATATGAGGAATCGTTGCGCCCTCCGCGCAATAATCGTGAGAGGTAACGAAGCGAGGCTGGGCGAGACAGCATGCGAGAAAGGAACAATTTCCCACGGCAGGAATTTAAATATTCCACACTCGGCCGGGTTTTTTAAGCCGAATGGGACTGCGGGGAAGAAAAGGAATATTATTATCAACGGGAATCTGACTTTTTCGGTTGAAACTCTCCCTACTCTATTCGGCAGACAGTTAAAGCTACGTGCAAGAACGTCGAGTTTCGTGCTCGAATGAGATTTGCCAGAAGTTGGAAAAGTCTTTTGGGGAACGGGGATGAGTAACACCGGTGGATTACATTCAGGGAATTGATGGTTTCTAGGCCACGCTTCGTGGATATGAAATTGCGTTATATTATATATACCATAAGTGAGTGTCCGTCGTTTAAATATATTATATTCGTCGAAGAAAATTTCTGTCCCACGGAATGTTTATGATTTTTAAGGGTCTTTCTTTTTCTGGTTTTATTTTTTTAGTGATACGATGTACAAGGTAATTTGTATTTGGCCACATCTTCCGCTTTCAGGATTGTGCTCGATGGTGACGGTAAACCATTCGGTACGTTTCATGAACATCGTGGCAATTAGTTCTTCAAGGGGTGATAAAAGGGAGGAGAACCGAAGGGAAGAGGAGCCTAAGAGACATAATTCCTCGAGGCGTTTACCGGAGCCTCTCAATTATCACATCCGCGGAGGTCGGTTTTCCCAGCGAAAGAAGAACGTAATTAGCGAAATTTTCTTGCGGAATAGAGCGAGCTGAAAGCACGGCCTGATCAAAGAAAACAGAGTCAGTTCCACGCAATTACAGATGCGAATTCGTATTTAAAAATGCGTTTCGTGCGCGCACAGCGTGACAGTTATCGCGTCTGAGCCCTTTGAGAATAATTCGTCCCTGCCGGGTCGATCCTCAGATCTTCTACCAATTAAAATGACGTGCCCGGAGAAATTGTGCTTCCGCGTGGTCCGCAAGTATCAAGGACGCATTCATCCAGTCGTCGTGGAAGTGGAGAAATTCCGCTACGAAGCCTTTGATCTTAACCCCTTTCCCGATTGTAGGTATCCAGCAATAAGTGAGTTCAATCGAAGGCACCGAACGCAGTTTCGATTAACGGTAAATAGTTTTTAAACGTTTGGAATGACGCCAAAGTGTTGATACATTGGTTTTATTAGGAATGACAAGTAAAATTTTCCACATATACCGAGTGCCTGATTTTCCAAGGCAAATTTAAAGTTTCTCATATACCATATTAGTTGGCAAGTGGAAAAATAAAATGAAGAAGGTTACGTAAAGATGAGTTATGTTTTAGATAGACTTTGGTGATTTACGATTCATTCGGTAATTGATTTTTACGGGGAATAAACTCGATGTAGATATAACGATTTTTATTATTAACTGGCGTCGTTTGAGATATGTTGTACGCGTATAGGAGTACGATAAATAATATTATATACTATAGACACGATGATAAGAAAATACAGCATCCCCCAGGGATGATCGTACCGTAAAACGATACCCAGTTGTGTTCCAATTCTTCAGTCAATAACGATACGCTGAAAGTGCCAATAAAGTTTTATTCCACCGAACCGTCTAACTGGCAATATTTTCTGTTATTAGTATTATCATAACGCATAACAGCTATCCATCTTTATGGCTTGGAAAAATTATTTTTATTGCTCTCTTGTTTTCCTTTGCGATTGAAACGTGGCGTGACGTGTTACAACTCTTTCGCATTTGACAATTCGTTCATCTTGCGAAACTGCAAGTTGGGTACGATAAACTTTAACGTAAACTTAGCCGCGTACTTTTGTCTTTGAAAAACAATAATTCTATTGTGATACAGAAACATAATACTTCACACTTTCGTGCGTTGATTTAAACGTTTGAAATAATATTTCATACTTCCCCTATAGACAAATTCAGAATACGTAAATTCCTTTGATTTTCACGCTGAAACTCTATTTACTACCACGTCAACGACGATCAACGACAAACGTACCGCTTAAAGTTTCGAAAAAGACGTGTTACCTACGTCAGCGTTTCCGCTGATAAAGAACACAACGAAAAGTCACGAGTTCAACGACCCCTGACGGGACCGTGTCGGGGAAAAATGAAAAATAAAATGATCTAGAACGGACAAAAAAAAAATAATCCTTCCTCTTTGCGGTAAGCCAGCCGAAGTATCGGGATCGATTCGATCGCCGGCGGATTACTGTAATTACTTTGCAGGGTATACCCAATCCGGAGATTTGATTTACGTCTTCGATTAACCGGTCTGCTATTCCACGTATCTCAGCGCGGGTTCCAATAAAGATAAACGTAAAATCTAACTGCCCGGTCAGTCCTTTTCTTCGCACCCTTTTGCAGCGCATCCTGGTGGCCAACACCTCCGCTGACCGTTCGACTGAACATTCAAGCCGTGATAGCACTTACGCGAGATGAGCTTGCGGCTGATAAGCCTCGGGGAAAATTGCAAAGATTCCGACACGTGGAACACTCTCGTGGAATAATACTGACAATGAGATACCCACACTACGAAATCTCCGGTACCGTTATCGGTTTTTATTTAATTAAAGAAGAACGAACTCGATTTTCCGAAAATACATTAACTAAATATACTTACTTATATGTCTACCGAATTAGTTGTTCTTTAAATGAATAATACTTTACTTTATTCGGAAGAATGAAATTAATATTAAATAAAAATGATTTTATCCGTGTCATAAAATATACTTGTTACCGAGTATTACGGAAATGATAATCGGATTGCGAAACAGTTTGAGAAACTCTCGTCTCCCTCGAAGTAGCCCGATCCCTATCACAGGGTTAAACAAATTACCTCGTAAACAGTATAGAATCACGGAATAAACCAATGATTATCACACTTCCCGTTTAATTACAAATTCCAAACGATAAAGTAGAACGCCTCGTTCAGAATTCACCCTTCGATAAGCTTATTACAATCGACGGCTTAAATCCTTAGCATCCCCCCCTCTGATTCGCATTTACTGTCTATCGTTCGACAGCATCGAATTGGAAAAAGCTTGAAATCGACGGTTACGCGGTGGGGTAGCGAATATATATATATATATCTTCGATCGAATCGGACGGAGGTAAACGGATCGACCTCCGAGGGAATAAATTTTCCGTAATTTTCTCGCGAGCGCGCCACGGAACCTTTCTAATATCCTGTTCGACGTTCGACCGAAGAAGAGGAAAGCGATGGGGGCATCAAGGATCACCGTGTATGGGAGCCACGGACGAGTTTACGAAACGCCCTTGGAGATCGACAAGCTAATATTCTGTTCCTGATGAGTTAGCCCAGACAGTTTTGAATATTAGATTAAACGCCGGTCGATCCCCTGTCATTAGCAGGATGCTCTAATCAAAGTCGATGCAAAGTTCGAAACCGTTCAGAGGGTGGTAGGTCTTATTAAAGCAGAGACAAACTCTCTCTCTCTCTCTCTCTCTCGTTCTCACATTCTGTCTCCCCCCCCTTATCCCTGCCACTTTGACTATGCCGCTATCAACTACACTTTCTATCCACTATCCAGTTATTCGCATCGTCGGCTGCCTGCGGCACGTTTCACCCTGAATTAAGGGATCATAGTCATCGTGTGTGTTAAGTAGTTCATAGACCCGGTTTAAGTGAATCATCCGACGCGTCTTTCGCATAAAGGAAACCTCTTACAGACAGCGGGCTCGGCTCTCGATGAAGAATGGCTGATTCAACGTCAATTTCTGACGGGGCTATTAAAACCGTTACCGCACAAACACTGTGTTAACGTAGTGTGTCGAATCGCTTTAGGATCGTTTCCATACGGTGGTATATGTGCGTTTTACTTTTAAACTGGGAATTATTATAATATCCTGTAAGTAATCGGGTTTATAGCGTATCGTTTGATACATGGAAAAGATATGGTACATTCGATATATTCATTATTTATACCATCAGGTTTTTGCGGTATACTTAACAAACTTTTAATTCAACCCGTTCGCGTACCCAAAAGTTAGCAACGTGTTCCTGGCGTGCCTCTGAAACGTACTAAATTGCATGGAAATAATTGGACTCGGATTTCGTTGAATTTGTGTTTACTCGTTTCTCTACAAAATCTATCAATTTATCTAGTCAGTCAGCAATTAAGTTAATTGAAAAGCAAATACGATGAACAAACATTAACGCGTATTAGAATAATGTGGCAAATAACGGAGGCGGGGTGTAATCCATGTAAACGTGTAATGGATCCCTTTCGGAAACGATGCTCTTTAAATAATCTTTGAAATTTCGGAAAATTACGAGACGCGGATGAGTTATAAACCGGTAGTCACTTTTCAAGCCTTCCATTCATGCTCCATTTCTCGCGCATTTTCCCTCATACTCATTCATGGCCCGTTACTCTTGAACTGCAGGTGCGTACGTGCATGAAAGCCTCGTTCATGCTAATTTTATCGCTTACGGATACGACGTCGAATTACCGCGGGCGAGTCATTATCGTGGATTTTGATAACATCGTAGTACTTCGGTTATCCATGGGTTTTGTTCGGTATGCTCGGGAAACGGGCGTACCAATATTGATGCCGAAATAACAGCCGATTGTACGGGCCGCGCATTTGTCGCCGTTATAAATCAATGAAAATTGAATCGCTCGATAATTTAATCGAAACGTTAATTACACCTAATTTTATTAATAACCACCCCTCGTCGACGCACCGCCGGTAAAATGCAAATGCTATTAACGTAAATCTCCTATTTAGAATTCATAACGGGAGCTTTGTAATTTCGGTTATTTCGATACTTGAAACAACTGTATGTACTTTCACGGGCTTTAATTCCCCGCGGTGTTGCTGCGTCTATTCGAGTAATTTAATTGGTGTTAATAGATCAATCGCGAGCATACGTTTAGCATAGGATAATAACATATATTGTCAATTTTATTTTTTTATTTATCTATTTCTTTACTCCGATAAAAGTGGAACTTTCTTTACGATTCGTCTAAAAAAATCTCATCGTCGAAATACAATAAGGTTTATAAAAGAAACCATGGTAAAACTACTTTAGTAATCCCCCGTGGTATCCAAAGAATGTAATACGATGAAAAGTGTAATATTTGATCGTATCACTTTCATCGGAATTTCTTTGAAAAATATTAATGCCAATATTTTTTTCTTTAAATTTCGAACAAGTACATACCACTCTATATCCCTGTACAATCGTTCCACATTACATCTCCGTACGTTTGGCAATTCAAGTGTGCCCGCGAAATTATATATTTCAGTTCGTCATATTTCACGAACGTCTACCCACACACTGACGGTTGTGCAACTTGCATTTTCTCGTTTACTTCTTGTCGCTGAGCACGGAAAGAAATGGTACGGTCGAAGAAGAAAAAAAAAACAGTGAGAGGGAGAGAGAAGGAAGTAGCGGAATGTCTCTTATATCCTCTTCTTGAAACGGGTGGTACAGAGGAGCTCTTCGAGTAGCAGGAAACGAGGGAGGGAAGAGAGAAAAAAGCTGGTGATAAATGTTTCAGAAGCCGGCGTAATGACAAAACGTTTTGGGGTGGAGAAGTCACGATTCGGGGTAAAGACACTCTTTTGTCTTTCCCGGCGACGCGTAAAAATATACGGTACGTGGTTCGTAATTTACGATTATTTGGCTTGATTAACTAAGGAACATGCTCGTCACCCCAACATGACCCAATCATATTCTCTTTCGTACACATCGATGATTCTACGATAGGAGTTCAACTGATTTTTCGTTGAATATTAAATAAAATCTCGTTGGAATTTGTGAAATTTAACAAAAATTCTGAACGATACGATATCTTTTTTTTTCCAATAAATTGATATATGTATTCCGAAATATTATCTATCCTGTACTAACTCCGATATCTCGTAAACAATTTTTCAAAGCCTCATCCTCCCATTTTCACTCTCGTACAGACCGTAAAATTTCGTAAACTCGTAAAACTACAAGGTCAAAGTTATTCTTAAAGAAAGCGTAAATCCATCGGTGCAAACCTTTCAGTTTCCACCATTCGTACGAGCTTCCTGTTCATTCAACGCCAGTCGGCACGGCATTCATAAAAGAAGCAGATTTACAAGCGATTCAGGTTTCGCATGACACTTGAACGGCAAAAGCCTCGACTGGAATGTCGATATACTTTACAGAAAGGACAGAAGAGAGAAAGAGAGATAGATAGAGAGAGGGAGAGAGACAGAGAAAGGGTGATTCGAGTCTTTTATTACTTGCTGTCTCTTGATTCGACCCTTACTTCTGCCGAGGGAAGGAAAACCGACATTCAGGATGCTCGGATGGCATCCAGACAAATTTCGAGCGAGCCAAGAGCTCGTAAAAGCTCGGCCTCCTATCCGAACAACCCCCTGCCACCTAAGCCCATCGGGAGAGAGAATGTGATCCGCCAGGGGCGTATTTCAACGACACGTGGACGGAGAGGGGGGGATATCCCACCGACGTGTTTCGGCCAATCCCTATATACTCCTTTGGAAGAACGAGCTTCAACCCCGCGGACGTCGTAAAGAGCTGCAAATTGCTGTCCACGAGTGAACGAATGGAATATATAAAATCTGGCCGTCTGCCATTTTTAGCTGTAGCCACTTTTTCGCGATTACCGAAATCTCCCAAACGAGGGAGAGGAATTTTATCGATATATCTTCTAATTACTATTTGCTTGGTCGAATCTAGCGCGGATTGGGGGGGTGGGGGGTTTTAAATTACTTTATTTCGCGAGGTGGTTTAAATGAGCGGTGAAAAATGTTTGAACAATTTTCGAGAAACGACGAATTAAAATGACAATTTTATTTCGAAACTGTGCTCACGTCCTGGCATAGTTTTATTTTAATATATCACGTGTCTCGTTCATTTAGCACGACGTGCACGTACGTAGAAAAATAAATTGAGCCGGTAGCAGTGGGTACCGTACTACATACATACATACATACCACCGTTCGTATAGTTTACTTTTATGTTTTGTACACTCAGCTAGAAAAAAAATTCACTGTCCAGTCTTTGCTCATCACTGTCTCAGATATTCTCGGTGGAACAATATCTTCCATCTCTGTACGATTCCCAACCCCTGTACGAGCGCTTTTCATCTATTTCGTGCGGTCTCTTTTTTCCCATTTTTTTTTGTTATTTTTTTTAACTCGTCCCTCTCCTTCCTTCTCTCTCAAACGTCCTTTTTTTTTATTATCCCATTCTCAAAGCTAGGGAAGTTTCAATGGACTTTATCCAATAGCCCCAGCTTCGTAGTTGCTTCGAAGCTAATAAACTATAAATTTTCGAACCCTCTTCCCGATATTTTCTTTTTCACCCCGCAACGAACCCGGTTCGCGACTTCATCGACGACAAAAGAATATACATATATTTTAGCGTGTAGACAAATACTTCGGAGATAAACATGTTTTGTACGGATATCCGATACGTACCAATCGAAACTCGCTTTGGTCACGTATAAATCTTGAATAAAAATACCATCCTCCAATAGTCATACTTTTTTTTTTAATAATAATTAATCTATCGTTCCCAGCATCGTTATACGGCACTAATTACGAGAGGATTATAATTTTATTAAATCTAACGAACGCAGCAAAGTAATCCGATCCCACTCTAAAAACTGATGACAGGTGATTTTAATTAACCGGACAATTTGAACGGTAAGAGAACATGAAACGAATGGGACGGGAAGAGGGTTGCGGAATCGTTTCAAACAGAGTTTAATACGATTGTTTGTTCAATATGATCGGTAGAAGAAAATAAGCTGACAGCCGTAACGGGAGTCACGTAGGAAGGCTTATGTCGCAAACAGCTTTCTCATCTGACGGATCTATTAATTTAATGCTATAAAATCACTTTGTTTTTCCCTGAAACAACTTCATGGCGTAGTAAAACTGGTCGTTATTCGTCGAGTGAAAAGTGGTGTAGGCTACGCGCGCGTGTGTGTGTATATATTTATATGTACAGTACGTACGTGAAATTTACCCCTTGCGGAATTTTATGTGGGACGGGCCTCGTTCGATAAGTCTTCTGGGTTATCCAAGGTGTCGTGAACAGGACGTGATAGCGTTGCAAACATTACACGGCGTGCTAAGTTTCGCGTTATAAGCTTTATACTGCGCCTGGAAGTGGCTACACGTTTCATTTTCACCGCGTTACTCCTTGTACTTCGCGGTCGTACGCGGCCCGTTAATACACTGCTAAAGCAAACAAAAGTCCCGGGTTTGCTGTTGCGGTGTTAACGAAACGCGAGTCAAAGCGCTAGTAACATGGTCGATACACGTGTTACGTCTCCGCGTCTTACCTGTCTTTGTCAATTCGACGTTAATTCGATGCTGGTTAAAAACTTAGTCTAACAAGGGTGTTTGCATACTAGATTAATGTTTAGTCCCGAAAAACTTGTAGTCGACGCATAGTCGTGACGTAACATATGTAACGTTTGTATGCATGGATCTATACAGTTATGGGGTAAACCCGTTTTGATTTATGCGTCGAGGTTGGGGTCAAGCTGCGACAAAAACTTTCAACCGTTTTCAATCCCATCGCCAGTATCATATCTTCGTGTACATTAACATGATTATACACATATACTTGTTAATTGAAGTGAGAATAAATAATCACACTATCTTATAAATTTCCCTAAAAAACGCCCTATCTTCAAAAAATAAAATATTTATTAAGATACCTATCATAACTCCATCTAACACATAACACAATGTTACTCTCTCCCATCGGTTTATTATTCATTCTATCATTTCGACAGGTCCGTTTAAAAAACAACAGAACGCACACATCCATTTATTCAGCGTCCAGTTCGTGCACCGTGAAATGAAAATACTCGACAGAGAGAGAGAGAGAGAGAAAAAAAAAGAAGAAGAGTATATCAGCCTCTTCATCCCGATTGCACGTAAAACCGTTTAATTTGAAACTAACCCCGGTTGTCCCCTCGCGTTGAGGTCGCTGAAGCAATTACTTCGCGCCCGACCTCTTTCGAATCTTCTCGTCTTTGCCGTGGGCCATTCGAGCCCTGCCTCAAAGGAGGTACGAAGCGAATGTAATCTACGCAAACGCAATACCGTCCGTTCGCTCCCGTGCAATTATCAGTCGCCGCGCGCGCGGAAACAAAGTACGGAATCGTATTTCGGCGTTTAGTCAATGTGGCGCGATGTGATAAGGCCGCCGCCCTCGCACGTATACATATCTCCACAAGGGTGATTTACAAGCCCCCTGCCGAGGACCTGACAGACCCACGGCCAGGCACACACGAACGTTTCGGTACACCGTCGCGAAAATGTATTTGGACACGTGGAGCGAGCGTCAGGTATGAGAAAAAATATATTATGAGAGTTGTGGTTTATTATGCAGTGTCGGATGAACTGGGATAATGATAATTCGTAGTAATGCTGGAGATAGTTGGATGTAATATTTGCAACGAGGAATTTCTGCCGAGTAGAGTTGTTCTATTATGTTGTTTTTGAAATTTTATTTACGATTGTCAGAATTTTGTTGTAAACGATGAGATTTTAGAAAATTTTAGAATATTCTATTTAGAGTTGGATAAATCGAAATTGTACACCCGGTATACGATGGAATGGTGTCTAGCATATTGTCGGATTCTTTCTACATTGGGTAGTCACCCTTATCTTTAACAGACAGCATTCCAATTGTAACCAGCGCCCTTCTTTAAGCCCTATAACCCGGGCAAACAGTTTTCTACGATCCACGAGCAACTTGAATATAGCTAATCAGGGTGTCTCTGTGTACTTTTTAATTTCATTTCAGGGAACTTGTAATCCGATAAATGTAGCAAAGATGAAAATTAGTACAAACTGCGATATCTTTAAAAAGGATTGAATCAAATACGGCAATTTGTCTTTCCATTGTTGTCGGAGCGACTGTGTAGTAAAGAAAAAGATTGGATATTTATAGCACATAAAATACCCACAGAAATGCGGCACCTATTCTTCTGATGACGTATAGCTTGGAAAATAGTTTCTCATATCCCATACATTCCCTTAATGGAGTTAATGTTCTACGTCCTTTATTTTGATAGGGTGGGTTCGTTGTTGAATTATCTCGAACGAAATGAAGATAGATGGAAAAAGAACTTAGACCGTAAACGTACGAATTCAATTCTTTTCTCAAGAATAATATATTCACCTCATGATTCATTTATAAAAATAACGATATTTTATTAAAGTCCAACACCGCGTTTACGTGCCTCACATAATTAATCCGTTAATTAATTTAACCAGGCAATCTTGTAACTTCGAAAGAAAGGTTTATCGATATACAATACAATCGAAAGCGAACACTTGGAATCGGGAAACTCGCGAAAGGAAACACGGTGGAAATTTAATATTTCGAAGTGCTGCGTTGGCTGAACTGTTCCCGGTGGGAAGTCGTTTCGAAAGCGTAAGAGAAAAATTTCGCTACCTTCCGGACACGTGCGTCGTTTCCGGAATACGGTTTTTACCATTACGGAACTTCCGAAGCTGTTGCGTCCCGCCGCTGTAACGCGTGGACATTACTTTCGCAGTCTCGATCGATCGGTGTAATCTCTTTGGAAGTGGAAAAATCGATGCACGTGAAACTCGAGTTAAGAGTCAACGATTAGAAGACAACGAGCGTTGTCTCTTTCGTTCGGCGTCCCTTTTAGATCTTTTTATCTTGCTCTTCCTCTATCTTTCAGTCGGTATTCCCCTTTTGTCACTGTATAGAACGACCGATAATGGACTTTTAATGTGTTCGATTCGCCTCTTGGAACGTCGGGATGCCCATTCCACTTTTAGACGAAAGATTCTGATAATATTTCTGGTTTACACAGTGGAAATTGAAGGGATCCGAAATCGTCGCGATCTTTGTCTGTCGAACTTACACGTATGGGAACTATACCTAGACGGACATGTATGTCGAATCAATTATTACATATCTACGATCGTGTTATATGGCGATCAAAGATTTCTTTCGACGGTGAAACAAGTTTTAGTCGATAAACGATACGAATCTCGCGAGTGGCACAAACATCGCCCGTTCTTTCCCCTGTTTCTAGCAAAACACGTTTATACATTGACTATGGAATAGAAATAACAATTGTATTATTATTCGATGGGACTCGGAAGTCAAGGAACGACAGACAAAATATTCGTTTTACCATTTTCAACTTGCATGCGTTCGGGGGGTGGAAAACGAATCCCCGCGGAATAGAAAAATCGATAACCGACATCGATCATTTTTATAATAGTCATACCAATTAAGTCAGGCAAGAAGAACTAAAAAATAATCCAGTAAAAGTTATCGGAATTATGGAAATCGTCGATTCCATTCGTTTCATCATTTTCAGCTTGCATAATCAAGCGAATTCTCGCACAATCTAAAAATCAATAACCGACATTGATCACTTTTAGCAGGTCAATTAACTTCAATCGAAAATAGAAAAATGATCGAGATGAATTTATAATTCACAGAAGGTTATCATACTTACGGTAATCACCAGTCCTATTCGTTTTACATCTTCAACTCACGTAATCATACGTGAAACGAATATTTTTCCCTCGTGATAAAAATCAATAACAAGTTCTGATCATTTTCCTCTACGAATATACGTACGTACACACATATTTACGTTTCACATACGATACTTTTCGTCAGCAGAACGATTCGGTGACGTCGAATCATTACTAAGGGGAGTTTCGACCTCGTAGGTTGACGCGTTCGTACGACGCTCTGTCGCGTTACGTCTCGGTAAATATCGATCGTGTCGATACACAACAATGTCGCACGCCCCCATCGAATCGGGTAACATCATCGTATCCTCGTCGTAATCTATCCGGTAGCGCGGCAGTAGTTGGTGGCTTGGCTCATCGCTCGCGAAAAAACCTGCGAAATTCTGTGAAAGCTCATTCTTTCGCACCGTCGCTCAACGGGACCCACCGGAGTTTCCCGGGATTTGCCTGGCTACCGTCGACATCCGGCAGAACGGAAAATCGACTCGGGATCTTCAAAGGTTACTCTCATTTCGGCCGGGGAACATCGTTAAATGTATTTCTGCCAGACTCGTGTCGCGTTCACGCTTTCACTGGAAAATTCGGTTGATTTTACGTTCGAAAGGTCAATGGAGTATCGGATAATTCTTTGAAATTATAAATTGTTCCTTTTTGTAATCTATTAGGATCAATTATCGAGCGGTGCTCGGATTTTTTATATTTGGAAGATTTAGGGAAGATATTTCATTGACGAAGTGATTCAAATTTATATGATTTTAAATTTGATTTGTCTATTGTTATTGTGAAGTATAGTAGATGAAGTTCGATACATTGTTGAATGATTTAAGGGTATACGTAACTTTGACTTAATTACTTTTCCGATTTTGGATGACCATTCAGAAATCGAACGGAACTTTCAGTGCGGAAGTTCGAAAGCATCGGGCTCGCGTTTACCAGGGGAGAACGAATAGAAGCGCCTTGAATGATTTAAATGGATTGCTTGCATGTTTCGGTGACAAGCATCGACTGCGTCCGTTCGTGTTTGCTCTGCATGTTTCTGCCAATTGCACACTTATTTATTTATTCCCTTAGACGGCACCGTCATTCACAAATGGCATTTAATTACCGAAAATGTTAAGAATATAATGCCAACCTTCCATCGACAGAAATAGGGAAATCTACAAACATACGAATATATTTCTCGTTGGGACAGCTAGAAATAAAATCGCGTGTAACTTCAACCCTCGTTTCAAATACATAACGCCCTTACAATATTCCGAATTAAAGAGGAACAACGATATCATCGTAATAGATACGTATAATCGATTCAGGTGTTATAAACATTAATTACCATTAATACACGAAATACCGACGTATTGACTCTGTACAACGAAAGTGTTCGAAAACTGTAATCGTCAACGATAGCGTGGAAACGATCAACGACGGGTTTAACGTGCGATCGATTTCCAATCATTATTAGTTATCGGAGTTAATGATCTGGCTGATTGGAGGGAGCCGTCTCGAGGACCTCGTTAGTCTCGCGCCGTCTGGTTCCTCTGTAGATATTTGTTCATTCGTCCTGTCCGTAGTTTTATCGCCCGCCCGACTGTCCCCGTGATCGTTAATTAAATAAATTCACCGCTAATTGTATTCGGGCTTTTCATTACCGACGTGTCGGATCGTTTCTGCTCCCCGTTGAGCCGCGGCGACTACTTCCCTCGATCTCCTGGGGTTTCTAATGTGCGACATTCTCGATGGTACGCGTTTATCATTGAACGTTACAATTCTCGTACATCCATGAATTTTTCATCCGTAGTCTCATCTGAAAGCTAATCAAACACGTTCGATGATCACTGTACATTAAGTGATTTTTTTTTCGTCTGTCGATACGTCCACCTAGAGATCAAGAGTTAAGGTCTTGACTCGGGCCAAGTACAAGAGTTCCCGACTGGTAGACCTGAACTACTCTTTTTCGGAAGAATTAGATCGAGGTTTTCGGGGTATTCGAACGGCAATAAATCCGCATATTTTCCCCAAACTATGGTGATATTCTTGTAGGGGACGTCCACCCGAGTAATTTAAGCCTAACTACGAGAAGATCCATCAAGCCAATCGCGAGATATTTTGATCTAAAAAGTCGAGGTTTTTGTAAGAAACGTCGTCTTCTTCCTCTCCTCCTTCTCCATCACCATCGCCATCGCCATCTCCATGTTCAGCCTGTCACGCAGCCCGGTGTCAAACCCTAACATATGTTTCATACCATGCGAAATAATTTTTCTGCCGATAACGTAGATTTTATATAATATGTCAGCATATGAAATTTCCTCTCACACACATTCAGATTGTTAACATATTAAATTAGAAATGTTTGTTACGTTACGTTTTTGACATCAAGCTTCGTAAAATTAAGGTTCAGAATGCGCATTCGAAACATATTCGATCATTTTTATATCTTGAAAATTGCGCGAATGGCGAGCGATGTATGAAAATCGCGAAAAATCGTCAAATTATGACAGTTTTTTGGTCGGCATTCGCTCAATTTTTGAGATAGCGATCTGAAACTGGTACCATTGTTTTAGTTAGGAAATTCTACGCCAGAACAATGTATAATAGTTGTACTTTTCGAAAATTTAATTTTTCGCAAAAATCTGAAGGGGGTAGGTCAGGATTTTTTGCGATTTTCGTAAATCGCTTGCCATTTCCACAATTTTTGAGATATTAAAATGATTCTTTCACTGGCTTATTCGGCTTCGGATTCCGCGTCCAACACGTCCTGGATCATTTTAATATCTCAAAAATTGCGGAAATGGCAAGCGATTTACGAAAATCGCAAAAAATCCTGACCTACCCCCTTCAGATTTTTGCGAAAAATTAAATTTTCGAAAAGTACAACTATTATACATTGTCCTGGCGTAGAATTTCCTAACTAAAACAATGGTACTAGTTTCAGTCCGCTATAACAAAAATTGTGCGAATGCCGAACGAAAAACTGCTTAAATCTGACGATTTTTCGCGATATTCGTAATTCCTTCGTCATTTCCGTAATTTTTGAGCTATTGAAACGATCCGGGACGTTTTGGAAGCGGAATCCGATGCCGAATTACACCGTGAAAGAATCAAGTCGATATCAAAAAATTTGCGGAAATGACAAAGGAAATACGAAAATCGTGAAAAATCCTCAAATTCAGGCGGTTTTTTGAACGGCATTCGCTAAATTTTTGAGATAGCCGTCTGAAACTTGTACCATTGTTTTAGTTGGGAAATTCTACACCAGATCAACATATAATAGTTGTACTTTTCGAAAATTTAATTTTTCGCAAAAATCTGAAGGGGGTAGGTCAGGATTTTTCGCCATTTTCGTAAATCGCCTGCCATTTCCGTAATTTTTGAGCTATTAAAACGATCGGGGACGTTTTGGACGCGGAATCCGAAGCCGAATAAGACAGTGAAAGAATTATTTTGATATCTAAAAAATTGTAGAAATGGCGAGCGATTTACGCAAATCGCAAAAAATCCTGACCTACCCCCTTCAGATTTTTGCGAAAAATTAAATTTTCGAAAAGTACAACTATTATATGTTGATCTGCCGTAGAATTTCCCAACTAAAACAATGGTACAAGTTTCAGACGGCTATCTCAAAAATTGAGCGAATGCCGTTGAAAAAACCGCCTGAATTTGAGGATTTTTCACGATTTTCGTAATTTGCTCGCCATTTCCACAATGATTGAGATATTAAAACGATCCGGGACGTGTTGGACGCGGAATTCGAAGCCCAATAAGACAGTGAAAGATTCAGGTCGATATCTAAAAATTTGCGGAAATGACAATTGATTTGCGCAAATCAATCAAACTTGCTCACATTTGATTGATTTCAAATCCTGTGTAAAATGCAGTTTATGTTAATGAGCAACCTATTCCAATGTAACATTCTCTTGTACTTGGCCCATAGCTTTGCATTTTCGATGCTTTTTGTGGATCGATTTATCGTAGGAATTCTGGTAGAATAATTTCTGTGATTATTCGTACAGATTATTTTCAGTGTCGAGTGTATTTAGAAAGAATTAATGACGATGATATTTCCCTCGGTGAAATTGTATACGAGTCGGTATTAATATTTCGCGTGGTTGATTAATAGCACGTGGAATTTTTCACACTCGTAAGGGTTGGATAAATATTACACGAGCTTTTTATTACAGACTATCTCGTGCCAGGTGCAATATGGTGCAGCGAATCGATACAGTAACTTTCGCCACTTTGCAGCTTCCTCTGGAGCCTAAAAGCTTTGTGATTTAATTTTCCACACCGTTTGGTGTACCGTCGATTTTCGGGTAACACGATACATAATTAAATAAACTTATCGAATGACATTCACTGTCAGCCTTTCTTTCCAAAAGCGGCGCCCGAACTGTGGAAAAATCGACAAACACCGTTGTAAACGTTTCTCTGGTTTTCAGTGGTTTATTGAATAAATAATAACACGGGTCATGCGTACAATTCGTAGCGTTTATAGAATTTTTTAACTCGAAATTTAATAATTTCTGCCAGAAATCCATTTACAGAATGTCACTGAACAAAATGGTTATTACACCTAGAATGGAGTGTATTTAAAGTTTTAGATAATAAAATCTATTATTGAGTGTCTCTTTATAGGCAAGGAATTTTCTTTTAGCAGAAATTATTGCATTTCTTTTCATAATTTATCTTTTCTTTTTCATTGCTCCTTACGTGAATTGGAAACCTCGACATGCCAGTTGTCAGACTTCTTTTTGTCACTCTAATTAAGGTTTAATAATTCATTTAATTACGCTTTTATTTCACCCTCCGCACAGCCATGTATCATTATATTACATACCCATGGAGCTCAAATGAAATTTTCTTTGCCTTACGTTACCCGCCCACATAGCTTTGATATTATTTTTTTTAAATCCAACATTCGCTTGTTCCGCGCAACGTTGAATCAACACACTAACACTGCTACAAAAAACTTGATTTACAACACTTATCATTCTCGATATCGTTCACAGCGTATGTTCTTTTTATTATAATCAAATATTTGACCATCGGAAGCCAACGAACGATTTATATCCCCGGATCAATGCCGCCCTTTCCCCGTTACGTAATCTTATTTTTCGGCATTGATACAAATATTTTGATTCACACGATTGCACTCTCGTTTCCACGTTACTTACCTACCGTTCTCTCGAAATCGCGCGGATAAACGGACAGTACCGTGTTAACAATGTGTATTTGCCAGTACGGTACGTCGAAGGAGATACCCCGGCGATGAAAGCAATAACTCAAGTCGGTGTTCTAAAAGCTGCAGCAGTATCAAGTTGAAATAAGAGGCACGGCGATGAAGAAATATAAATGTAAATATTAATACTGAGAGCCAGGGTACTCTACGGTGCCTAAGAACCGGGGAGAGACTTCCTCCGGGGATCTTCCTGCCCTTGCCTCTTTCGTCCGTTCAAATATTTAATGGATTTGGCTATATCCACCCTCCCTTTATACATACATATTCGTATGACTTTCGTCTCTGTGCGCGTGCTGACTTCGTGCTGCCCAATTTATATGTATGTATATGTACAGGTATATGTATATGTATGTATGTATGTATGTATATGTCTACACCGACGGGCGTGTGGACAATTTTTCACGAGTTCCTGCAGGCAATTGTTTCACCATGATAGGCGACCCTTGCGACAGTCTATACGAATACGGATAAAAGTTTCAACTCGATTAATTATAGGTATGATAGGGGTTGTCGATGAAAGGGATGTAAGTTGGTATAATGAAGTTAAGGAGAAAGCGTGGATCAAGTTCGTTATAATGAAAAAAGAGATGTATGTGTTATTTGTTTGTATTGAATTAACGTGTATTGATATATTATATATTTATATGTAATGGGTAATTAAAAATGTAGATACTGTTTTATTATTGCTTGATAATTAACAAGTTGGTCATTCGTTGTTTCCGAAACGTTTTTTTTTCGGAAATTATTTACCGATGGTGTTAACGAACGATGAAGTCTACGGGAGTTCGAAATTGAATGGAGTCATGCAGACTGATGAAGAAAAAGCAGATCGACTATTAATTAGTTACCGATCGATCCCGATCAACTCTGGATATGTTCCGCGAAATTTCACGGAGTTAATTAATTCCGTCCGTATAATTAAAGTTCCGTTTCGCTGCACGCGGCACAGTTGAATTCGGATAAATAAGAAGATTCGAATCCAAAAGCGATTCGGGAATCGCAATTACACACGCGAGAAGCGTTTCATGAAATATCCACGGCACGAATGATTAATTATCGTATCTAAACATCGTTAAAAATTCAAGATACGTTAATTGCATAATCGTGAAAACTATATCACGTTTTCTATTCGTTTTACACGCGCGTCATTTAAATGACTGTCGTAAAGACAAAACCAATACGTACGTGCTGATTGGCTACGTTTTCAGAAATTCTCAAGTAAAATCGTCGTTTAATAAGTTTTATCAATTATTCGAGACACACATGCGCGAAGCTTGTCGTTAAGCAAAACGTTCCTCGTTCTTGACAACGATTCGATTATCTTCAAGTGAGACTAATCGTACTTACGTTTACTGTTAGTTCAATCGATCTATTCGATATTCAACTTTTAACCGTAGAAACAACCGAACCGCTCTTATAATCTTCGTCGCGACCGTTTTCTCTTTACTTTTCCCGCTATGACTTTCCGTTCTTCATCGTCGCAAAAACACTTCGTTAGTCCCTCAAGCAACTACCGTGTCCGCGATGCTCGCTGTCTTTTCAGCTTCTAATAAGTCGATTATTAATGGTAACGAAAGTTCCCGATAAAGTAGGAAAAGAAAAAAAGAAACCGCGGGTACTTTTTTCTGAATATACAGTGACGAAGGATGTCGTTCGTTTTTCAAACTAGTTCGACGTAGAAAAATAAAAGATCGAGAAGGATATCGAGGCGCGTTCGGCGGGATTCCACGGAATTAATTAACCCGCGGTATAATTAAAGTCTCGTTTCCCTGGCGTGGCACCCTATGAAGGTTAAACTGACGAAGATCAAATCACGAGTCTTAGTCGCAGACTGTGCAAGATGTCTATGTAGTGTGAGAGAGAGAAAGAGAGAGAGAGAGAGAGAGAGAGGGCTGAAGCTTCAGAGATCAATGGGGGGGGGGGAGGGTTGTTTAATTAAATTTCACCGTTTGCAAACTATCGCACGTTTTTCAACGACTGGTAAACGAAGGATCGAAGGATCGACAATAACGTCATGTAAATCCCAGCGCATTGTTCGAAGTGATTTTTTTCATTATCACGCGTCCCTAAAATTTTGCAGGGAGCTTCCCTGTGAGCTTATCAAAGATAATATGCCGTGACAACCCAGGACCCTATATTTTATACCGCATTGGATGCCAAATATCAATCTCGTAACGTTGAATTCTGGAAAATCCCCGCTGTTGGTAGCTCGTTCGTGTTTTTGAACACAATTTACGTCACATCTAAATCTTGTTATATTTTAAATATCTTTTCTGCTGTCGTTAATATCGGTTGACACGTCAATACCCACGCGCGATATTGTTGTTTTCCACTCGCGCTTGATTACTTGATGTATTCTCATTTGTACGTACGCCCGTATGATTTCCCGAGTGTACAAAAAATACGAAACTTTTCGCTAACAAGTTGAAAATGATGACGTTAACTTGTCACACCGCCCGTGAAACCCAGCACGTACAATAAAACCGTCTATAAAGGGTATATAAAAAATAAAATGTCTTGTACTACAAAAATATAAACTGTCTCATCGGCGTAGGCGTTCCAATTAACCGTGGAATTTCCAAAATCCGTGCCTCGCAGCGAAACCCGACGAAACTGTGAGGCATGAAAAGACGTTTTCAGCAGTTTCGCGTAATGTGATGTTTCAGCACTTTTACGAGCCCCGCCTCGACGGACATCCAGATGTGTAACTTACACTTACCACGATTCGCGCTAGGTAACCGCGCGGCGAGGTGTGTGCGTGTTTTTTTTTTTTTCTCTCCTTTCTACTTTTCCTCCCCCAGGATAATTCGTCACCGGTTCGTTCATTCGGCGTCGCACCCCGGAGTGGCGCAGGCGCGAGTGCCGTCGCGGCTCCAAAAACTGCGAGCGTCGTCCCGACAGTTGCGGTCCGACGCTGACGGCGATGACGTCGATTCTTCCGCGGCCAGAACTACCTGTTTTCATCGTTCGCGCTGCCATGTGATCGCCGATCATCGTAGAACTTTGTTAATTAACGATGGATATCCGACAACGATTGCGTTCGATATTTTATTCCAATGATATTTTTCATATCTGACGGCTAGGGATTCGATGAACGTATAAAAGAATTTAATATTATACACCACGTGATTGTTTACAAGTATTTCTAACGAGCAAACAATCGGGGACAATTTTAATCGCGTGGTATTCGTGGGAAAGTTTGACGAGATTTTGGAAATATTTTTTTTTTTTTATTGAAGAACGTGTGAGAACTATGGGGTGCGTAAGAGGAAAGCATGTGCAGGCAGTTGGCGCGAAAAAGATCAAGAGGACTTTTTGGAGATTTCCAACGGTGTCACGCGGTTGAGGAGAAAGGTACAGTTTACATGAGTGAATACGACAGTGTGTGATATTAGCATGTGAGACAATGCGGTGGGGTGATGGCTCCTGTGATCTTCTGCCATGCAAGTTGCTCATCCTTCTGGTGTTGGTCGGCTGCAGCGATGGATATTTGAATATTTTCATCAGTCAGTCGCAGGTGATGAAACTCTTAGGTGAGTGTTTCTGTGTGTTTTTTTTTCAGTGACATGCAGCAAATACGGGCTGACATTCACATGTGTTGGAGAAACAAGTATATTTTTATTGGAATTTTGTGGTTTAGTATTTTTTTTTATATTTAAAAGTCTAAGAACGATTCATTGTTTTATTAGGTCAGATGTATCCTGCAATTTTTGGATTTGATGTAATAAAGCATTACATTTAAAAGCGAAATATATACAAATGGAAATGAGTGGATGACAGGTAGGTTAACAATGGGTGTATATAAAAAATGAATATTACAGGGAGGTTGGAGAAATAAATATATCATTGCATTCAAGTTCTTCAACGTGACTCTCGATATTCATATTTTATCGAAATTACTAGACATTTTGTCATATTAAATTCTACACCACAGCAAATGTTTTCAACATTATAATTATTTCGTAATTTTGAAACGCGACGACGTAATCAAAGGAATATAAAATTGAGAATTTAAATAGCTGGCTAGAATTAGCATTAATCCGCGGCTGGTCAAATTACAAACTTTAGACTAAAAATTCTACAATCGTTGCACCTTCCAACGTCATTTCCATTAATTACAATGACAAATCGCATCTTGTGATTGCTATTTAAAAACCAATTGCCTCATTAACGCGGTACTAAATTCACAGTTATATGCGTTTAATTATAAAAATTATAAGGTGTATTTAAATATCAGTTTGGTAAAAATATATGTATTATATGAAAAGATAAATTCTTTCCGACGAATTTCAGTCATCTACTATTCTTATTCTTTGCGATAAAATTTCCATAAAATTGAAAACAACTGATTTCTACACCTAATTTATAAACGGCCCGCGAATTTACCGTTAAAAATGAGAATTACCCGCATTATAATTTAATATATCGACGCCGTGCATCGGTGGGCTTGTTTAATAAGTATATGTATTTCGCTACGATCGCTACTCGTCACGCATTATGGTTCTGGTCACGGTGAAAACCATAGGAGGTCGAGGTGTACGGAAAAACGATGACCATAGTCGCAAAAGTGGAGTGATGAGCGAGAGATATGCGGGGTCTCAATTAGCCCATTCCTTCCGGCAAGTAAACAACGAAACAGACGATGCACAAAACGCGTTTACCCCGACGTATCTCACGATTTTAATTAGAAATATTCGTGCGATTGTGTACGACTGCCGTAACGAGTCACGGTCGCGTATAATTGCACGGTTAACAATGCCCACGGTAAACGAGGTCGAATTTAACAACGTATCCATGCAAATCGTACCACGCTTCCATCGTCTCGTGCTCTTGATAAAATATCTATTAACTTTGGGGAAAACCGTGAGCGTGGTGTACGTGTGTATGATAATGAGAAACACAGACTCGGGTGGAAACGCTCGGAAATAAATAATTGTCTGTTAACATAAATTCGATAACGGTAGTTTTCTCATTGTAAAATCATTGCGACTACAATTGCGGAACGTAATGTATATAATATGGAGTGTTTATGGGAAATCCATATGGGGTATTCGGTGAGTGTGCTCCAAGGTGAGATCTGAGTAAAAAGACCTGTTTTTACGGTCTACAGTTGTTTTTAATCGTCGATTTAGCGAACGATTGTAAATCGATATCGATAATTAATTCGCGCGATATTTCTTCTTGGTTTGCTTTAGAAGTCGAAGTTCTATGGATTGTTTTGACGGATTTTTTCTTTGAAATATTTTGAAAGTCGATGAAGCAACTACTGGCGAACTGTGTTTTGCTTGACTCATCGCAGACGGTAAACTCTTGCAGTGTTTTTCTGGGTAGTGACTTTGAGAAGTTTGAAAGATACCATGGTACAGTAGTATAATAATAGATCGCAAGAAATGAAAGTAATAATACGTGTTCCCTTTATAACCATCGTATTAAATTGTTCAGTTTTTGGAGTAATATTTCGAATTGTTTTAAAAATCACCCACTTTACAGGGTTTCGCGTACCATAGATGAAACCAGCTTTGTTTTTTTTTCAGAATTTCGAAATTGTCAAAGGTAGGTACAGTGTCGCAGGTGTCCTTCAATGCTTCTCAATTAGCGAAAATCGCGCTATTTACAAAAAAAAATATTGTCTCTGAAACGACAAGCCGTAGCAACAAATACTTTTTCTGTTTTCATCGACAAAGACCAAATTAATCGACAAATTTATTAAATGTTTTCTACGTGTATACCGTTCTTTATTAAAAAACCCATTTTCATGTGATTAAAGCAGTTAATACGAACTGTAATATTGCGGAGACGGTAGTTAAAACGTACGATAATTATTATATAAATTGGGTTGTTTACACATTGATTGGCTTTTCAACAAATTCGGTGTTAGTTCGTATTGGTGTGTGTACATATATACAGTAAGCACGTGAACTGGAATTTTAACAATTTGACGCACGCGGCGCCTCTTTTTTTTACGGTCAATAGCTATGCATACAGAGAGGCACCCATGGAACCTACGGGTAGCTATGTACTTAGTTTCTATTTCATCCGATATCGTTTTACGGTTCCATGAATCATACGTTTCTGTCTACGTATCTCCCTCTGTAAACCCTATATATTACATAACTCATGGGGCACCTCGTAAATTTAGTCTAACATCGAAGTTACCCTTACCAAATGATCAAACTCTACAGTAACACTTCCACGACTCTATTGTTTACATCTTAGATCCAATAAATGAACAATAAAAAAAACAAAATTCTCGATTCTAGGGACAATTTTGGTAACCCTACGGTAAGTGTTTTCTCCACATTTGAAAAAGTGACGAAAATACCATATTTATCTAACATATAAATATTATACACGTTGTAATATTAATTTCATTGTTATAAAGGTATGATCTATCCAAGGATTTATGAAAGTCATCTATTAATATTACTAAAAACCATCGAATCTTTATTCCGAAATCTGTACACGGTATCGGAAAAGTGTCGCGTGATTTCTGGACAGTGATGTACTCGTATCGGTGTGTACGCAGCTTGGTCGTGTCAGTTTTCTACTACGTGGGATAGAGGAAAAAAGTGGAATAGCTGTATTTACGAACAGGCAGATGCTCGTGACTCTTCGAAAATCGAGGCAATCCCAACGGCGCGACGGGTCGCTCAGAATGGCTCCATCGGTCGTTTCTGGTGTCAATGGTCTTACGCCCGGATCTATGCGCTTTTCCACGATTTTCCGTTAATAGCGACACAACACCGGTGTTCCCGGATCTGTGTACATGTATATGAAATACCGATTGAAACGAGTACTATGAATTTACGCTGGATTAAAGGATAGATAGGATCGTTTGTTACTTGAAACCGATAACAAATGTTTGTGCAAAAGTTGGAAACGGATAAAAATTCAAATAACAATTATTTCTCGTTTCAATATACCTACATTTGACCGGGTTGTTTTTTACGGTACCCGGGATATATAAATAACGATGTGTTTTAAATGAAAGTTATAGCTACGGGGAAGAGAAATCGATTTTATCGCATTTTTTATTCTCTTTCTCTCTCTTTTTCTCTTTCTCTCTGTGTATAGTTTTAAGTTATATCATACTCTATATGTTATATCGTATATTAAGCACATACATTTCTCGTTGCATACTTGAACAAACGCGTATACATTATATTTCATACGTATAACATAATACTAGCCGAAACAAATTGGACACGAATTATCTCATCGATCACAACGAGCATGAAAATCGTCCAACACCGCGCGACGTTCGAGAGTGAAGTAATAAATGAAATTGTTTGTTTGTCGAAGCACGGAAAAATCGTATTGCAATGAAAGCCGGGGGGCTTCGGAAAGCATTTATCGTCAAGCTTTCGCGCGAAAGAAATAACCCCCTCTCCTCTTTCTTCGGTAGACGTCGGTACGTAGCATGTCGACTTGAAAAATGCCTTATACGAGCGAATGCAAGTTTAAACCGTTAGTCTTCGTCTTCTCTTTTTTACTCGAAAGTCCACAAAAAAGCCGCGTCGTCGTCGTCGCGGAGTGACGTGTCGGACTGACCGAAAGAATGGCGTGGCTCTAGAGTCAATTTCTCAGATGCCTAAGCACCCGTGCAACTTAAAAAGAAAAAAAAAAAAAAGGAAAGGAAAGAACGACGTAATCCTCGTCAAGATCTGGAATTCAACGCCGCGGAAAACCGCCGCTAGGCCGAAGAGAAAGGGTTCGGCGGTTTGGCCGCGACGCGACCGACGAATTTTAGACGTCGAGACTCTCGAAAGTCACTTAACTTAGATTGCACCGGCGAAATGACTTTAGTTCCCTTGGAAAACTTCGTTCCGGTGGGGGGTATTGCTCGGGAAGTACCGAAAAAAGACCGAAAAAAATCAGAAAAAGAGATACCGACGGAGGGGGTGGGGGTGGAATATACTGTCACGGAGCTTCGTCGTTTTTCTTCGTCTCTCTTTCACTCTTTTTCTATCTCTCTCTCTCTCTCTCTCTTTCTTTCTCTCACTTTCTCAAGAGGGAGAGAGAAAAAAAACGAACGTGAAAACGAAGTAGACGACGCAGATGAAGATACTGAATCAAAGAAGAGAGAATGGGAGAGAAGTAGTCCAGAGTGGGGGTGAGAGAGAGAAAGAGAGAGAGAAGGAGAGAGGGGGATGGAGTATGCAGGCAGAAGAGGCTCCTTGCCTCTTTCGAGAGCGAAAATATAAGTAGACCATCGGCTGACGCCTCTCACCGTGCGGATTCAGCATGTATTTCTGTAGAAGTTCCCGAACGTTTATACGGGGACTGGTTGATTGGATAGAGAATTTCCAGAGTACCGCGACTGAGAGAAGCACAAGAGAGCGTGCGGTACAGCCACTCTGGCACTCGAGTTGAACCGGCTCTACCGTTCTCTAACTAAAAGTCGGAATTTTCAACTTTAAGGAGAATGAAACGGCGGAGCTGTTATTAAAATGAAAAGTTATAGAGGACCCGCCGTTGGAATACGAAGTATACCGGGAATTTCGCATGGAAACGATTTCCAGGGAAGTTGTCGATAGCCCGGGGAATTTATAAAATCGTACTACAAGGGTTGATAGAAGAATTCTGTTCGATTCGAGAAGTTTCTTTTTTTTTTTTTTTTTTTTTTTACGTTGTACAACAGGTTTTCTTTGTCTGTGATAACATATGATATATCATATACAATGTTTCCACATACAGCATTCGATATAACGCGAGCCACAAACAAAATTGTTCGAACAGTTCGAACAAAATTTGATTAAACCGCGTCGCGATAGCGGTAGCGGACGAGAGCGTAAATAAATTTACGCCGGACAAGTTGTGATTAACAAAACCACCGAAGCAAATCAGGGTTGCGCCACGGTAGAATATACATATATTTCTCGGCGTCGATGCCTACGCAAAAGTTGGTCGGCGAGAAAGTTTGTGACAACAGTTTGTTCGAACAATACCGCGCGGTGGACGCGAAGAACAGGCCGTCGACGCACCCTTTCGAAATTGCCGTGTCCTGAAATCGATTTTTAATTTCCTCGCAGACATGCCGCCGGTGCGTGCACGGCAATTGGTTCTCCGGTGTTTGCCTCGTCTGGACCGCGAAACGGATCGACAAACAACCGACAACATGTTCATTCTCGCTGACCCGAGCTGTCTCGTGAAACAACTCTCCGCGTAGTTCGGCGTGACCTCTCGTTAAGCTGGATACGACGACGGGAAATCGCTTATTCCGCAAGGACGCGTGCGAAAGCGAATATTAGAACGGAGCGGATCGTTAGAAAACGTTGCGGAAATATACACGGTGACACCCTATTGATATTGGGACCCTTGAAATTTTGTTTTAATTTTTTACAGAATACACAGATCGGTATAAATCTATTTGCGATACCTGCTGACTCTTTTTTACATATCTGGAATCTTTAAAAATACTATCAAATTCATAAAATTTTAATATATGAACGTTTCGCTTTTAACTAATTTTTCATATAGGTACAATTTCTATCTGTCCAAAGTATCGGGGCGATCTCGTGGTTACTTCTAATAAATAAATCGTCTATTAAATCAACGATCCGCTATTAATTCAAGAAGCAGCTACTTTTATTCCGCACCCCCTGTGTCTCCGGGTCTTCCCTACCCCCTAGATCGATCGAGATGAATGTCTTCTAGAGGGTTGAACGTCAGGATTCGGCGGATAGATTGTCCTTCAGCCGGCGTCTCCTGAACACAGTTCACGTTCGACGTCGTAGACGGCTGTCGACGATCATTTATCATTCGGAGACGTAGGAAAATATTGACGAGAAATCTTTCGGTACCGCTTCGACGTCTCGATGGCACGCCGTTGGTGGGGTTTGTCCCGCCGCATCGTTCCGCTCATATCAATTACCGCGTGCACACAGGTTGCAAGGAACGTTAGCCAAATTGCAGCAGTTTGCCGACGGGTAGATCCGGCCAGACGATAACGTAAACCGCCATGGTTTATGGCCGAGCGACCTCTCGCGTCTCTCTTGTCTGTGTGCGTGTACGTTTCTACCTGCGGATTCACATATTCCTCCGAAATGGGCATAAATACGGGACACGTATAGGTGGCCGTTGCAAACACATTACGCATCGGTACGTGTATGTATGTATGTATGTATGTATGTATGTATGAATGAATGTGTGTAGATCTGTGTAGGTACGTATGCGAAGTTGAACGTATGTGCGCACGTGCGCGCAAAAACATGGACATGCCTTGAAATATATTACCGCCGGGGAAATAAATGCACGTGCACGTGTGAACGACACACAATGGCGGCGGTTCGCGAATACACATACATAGACGCGCGATGCCGGCAACTATTGCCCGGGCGAAATAACCTCTTCCTTTGTTGCCGCGTGAACAAAAATTATTTCCACGAGTGGTCCGGTGAAGTTAAGAGTGACACATTTTTCCGCGTCATTTTATATTTCCCCGTGGTCGTGCGCGAGGTGCGAATAAATGGGTACGCCGAATGTGCGAATTAATGAATAATTATGTATTTGCACTCGCGCGAGTTTCGCGAAGTTTAATCGCGAAGAGAGAGTTTTTGCTACGTTTTATTTTCGTTAGGTCGTATCGAGCGGAGGTGTTTGTTAAGAATATACATACAGGTGTCGGGGAGAATATAAGTCTAACGTATGATTATTATTTTGTTTACCAATAAATATTTTTATCAATAAAGTACAGTAAATATTAGTGAAAAAATAACCTGCCAATACATCGAAAGCCTCGATGGCTGTCTTTTCAACCGTATTCAAGAAGTGTATCCATACGTATGAAGTGTGTAATATAGAAGGACCTTTATCCCTTTAACGTTGCGTTACTGCAGCCCTTGATCCAAAAATAATCGATTAATTAATCCGTATTCCGCATAATTGACGGGTTTTCCTCTGTGTACCGTACTCTTTCTATCGTTCGGTTAAGGGTCGGGGTCACCCTGGAATGCGACAGATTACATCGGTGTTGAACGGGGGTTGGGACCAAAGGGATACAAATCCCAAATTATCCGAAATGAAATAAGTGAGTTTTCGGCTAATACACCGCGACCCGAACCCGCGGATAAAAGCGAATAAAATTATTCGCTTCGGAAACTCAAGGCCTTATTGCGAATTTTTTTCAAATCGAATAAATAATGCACGATAGTTTTTTCCATATAAATTACCAACATTTTATTCCCTCCTTTTTTTATTATAGTTTTCAAACTCGAACGAATAAAACCGAGATAAACTCTTTTCCAATCAAATTTATTTTCATCCCGGGGTTTAATTCGCTCGACCATAAATGGTTATAGAACAACAGAACGCAAAGTTCCTTTCAAAACTTCCATTATGAGGTTTGAGAGCAATCGTTTCTCCGCGGATAGTCCGCTCCGAAATGAACATTCTACTTCAGTTTTAATCATATCACGTCTGTTGAAAACAACGTTTCAACTATCTTCTACCGTTCATCCTTCTACGTCTATCTTCAACCATCCCTAGCTGTATTCCGCTATTATCCTATATATACGTACATATACATATATGTATCTTACACCGTAACGAGCATTACCATCGTAATTTCGTCGGAATTAAATAAACCCGCGCATTTGGTACGTCGACGTCCCGACGAGTCGTCGATAACGAAATAGACAGTACGAACGAACCAACGAACGAACGAACGGACGAATAACAACGACGCGAAACGTTGTTGTACGACGTTTCGGATTTCCGGCGCGGACGAAAAGGAACGACGGCGGTTTTATGAAATCCGTGTGATCGATGGACGCCGAGCGGCGCGACGCTTCCTCCGCGCTGTCCACTTGACGCTTCGAGTTCACCGGCCATGTACCACGGATACATCGCGATTAATACGTCGGCCGGCAAGTACGCAGGTGATTTGCAATCCAATCGACGAGCGGCCCGGCTCGTCGGTTTACACGTGAAATTTATATACGTACACCACATACATATATACATACATACATACATACATACACAGATAGATAGAAACGCGCAAGCTCGCGATACACACACCGTTGTATGTATGTATGTATGTATGTATGTATATATGTATGTATCTCCCTTCCACATATATATCCTGATTCCGTACATATTTACACGTGTCTCGGTTCGGTAGACGCGTGTGATTTACGCAAACACTCGCGGAAGACGCGTCAAAATTTATTCCCTACCGGATCATCGATACGTCAATAAACCGAGTTAAGCCTCGCGATCGCTTGTTTGCGCAGCAAATTAATATATGTCCATCGAGCTTGCCTCTGTTTGTCGGGTCATTCTGTTGCCGAGGATATACGGGTTATGTAAACCGGCTGCTTGAAAATATATATATGTTTGTATATTTGTATATGTATACTTGCGCGCACCTGTACTTGTGGATATGTATAAGTGTGCCGATTACATAGAGATCTGCCGGAATACAAAATATATGTATGTATATCACGTCAATGTGCAAACACGAGAATTATCTGAGTTATTTCTACCGTTCAAAGTTTCATTCCCTCTGTTAACGCGGAGTTAGCCGAGTTTGCGAGTTCGGTTTGCGTTTGTTCCGAAAAATATGCTCGATTTGATTAGCCCACGTATTTGTAGTTTCGTAGAATTCGGATCTTCGTGTTATTCGAAAGTTTGATGGTTCGGATAAACGATCATCTTTGTATGTCGCGGAATATCGATTTGCATGAGATTGTTTTTATATTGTTGATAATGGAAATGGTCTTGACAACGATATCACGGTTTAATGGCAAAGCGTTCGTTTTATAACGGGATTCGTTTATCATACGTTAGTACAATTGTAACGTTGTAATTTATTAATTATTTCTACGTTCGCGTTCGTGTTTTCGTTGCCGCGAATGTAAACGTGACAGATTGATGGGAAAAAAATTATGTAAATTTAAAAAATCAACATTAATTTCACGTACGCGTATGGCATACAAATGTTAAGTACATTTTATTCTATATTTACTCCCACTTCCATGGACCTGAAATATCATGTTCCTTTTGAAATAATAAACTTGGCAAAAATGCCATCGATAGTATTTATCTGAGCATCCGTTCCATGTGTATTTTTACACGGGTTCGAAGTCACGTAAATGGAGTCTGCAATTTAAAAAAAAACATATATAAATCTAACAGAAAAGCCGGCGTATGTTGCAAAAATATTTGTTTCGCATATTCGCGCAAACATTTAACAATGAAAGTTCAGAAAACCATATTCGAATTTTATTTTGTTTTCACTATCAGTCTCGCTCTCTAAAGCAGTCAAACTTTTCTTTTTTAACTCCAATTAATTATTCTCTAATTCCTTATGAAATCGCGTTCTACCAAGACCGTGTATAAAAGGTTTCGCGCATTTTGCGAGATTATTTACCGCAAAGAAAGAGACGTATGTAAAGAGTGCAGCGTAAATCGACAAACCACTGTGCCGCATACGCGACGATTGTTCCGCATTCGTATTTCCGAGCCACACTTCGACGCTTCGGAGCTTACAGCGACATTTTCAAGACCATCGATCGAACGAAGGACCCATCGGTTTACACGTGACATATGGTACGTGCCAAACGCACGGTGCACGCATGACGTTCAAAGTGGTCTAGTACATTTGTAGATATACGCGAGGAGAGGGAGAGAAAGAGAGAGAGAGAGAAAGATAGACGGCGAGAGATATAGACACGTTTATGCATATTTAAGCGTCCGGTCACACATCGACTAGCGCGTCGATATCTGCGCACGCATTATTAAATACACACCAAGTGTAGCGTAGTATTGTTCGCTGGTGTTTTCAACACTCGTTTTCTCAATTTATACCTACGATTCAAGTCCGATTCGAAGAAAGTTGAACGAAATATCAACAATTTGATCGTCGTGGACTGCTGTCATGGAAATAAGAAGATAATATAGGAAATTGATTTTAAAAATTCATAACGGGTGTAACTATTTCGGTTAGAAACAGACACGCGAAATGAAAGTGACAGCGAAGGGGACGCAAATAAAAAAAAAAGAACACACGGAAGAGTGCGGGGCACTCGTTGGACTTTGAAATGCCGAATTTTTATTTGAAACATTTTTTCATACTTCTGTGGTTATACAAGGTATTTCACTCGGCGGAGTGCAAACTCGCACGCGTCCGTACAAATGGAGCCGAAGTGCTCTCACTAGTCAAATATTAGATTCGCCGAGTACAAAATGTGCAAAAATAATGTATGTATGTACATATATATACATATATACATATATACATACATACATACATGTAAACAAGGCCGGGGGGATGCGCGGGGTAAAGTGATGACAACGGCGAAGCGTCGTATCGAAAAAGCGCTACTTTCACCGTTGAAACGGAAATGAAAATGCGCAGAAAATTGTCGGCTGGTCGTTTGCCGTGCGCCTGCACATATTGCAAAACGGTCGTACCTGTCGAACTCTATCACCGCATAAAATCTGCCTGCAGGCGCGATACCCCATTCCACCGAATCCACTGGAAATTGCTTGTGATACTCGGACATTTTTTTATGTCTCTGCCTCTTCTGTCGTTGTTACTCTTTTCGCCGTTGTTCTTTCGTTTACTCCTCGCAACGTGTGTTTCTTCTAATATCGTGTAGTTTGACATTTTCCCTGAATCACGATGAAACCTTTGTAGGAATAGCGTGTGTGTGTGTGTGTGTGTGCAACAAACATGAGGATCGATACATTTATATCGCTGTTGTTTCGCGATTCACGAACTTATAGAGTATACACTGTACGAGTTTGTAGATTGTAAAAATTCTGTAAGTTATTAATTGTATTATAGGGTAATTGATTTCTGAGATGTAATCATTATGAACTTCCTGTTAATTGTCATATTTTTACGATTGATTTGATTTACTGTACTATCCAAAGAAGCGTGTTAAATATATCTATAGGTATACGTACATACGTATGTAATACATTTAACTGAGAATACAGTTAAGAAAATAAATATCGGGGGTACAAGATGAATATTCAGCCGGTGAGTCTCGTTACGGTTATTATTGGTGGTACTCGCAGAACGTAGTACTCACGGGCGCGCACTTCCTCTACATTAATTACGATAATTGACAATTAGTCGACAGATATTACTTTAGAAATAATGGTTGGCATTAAATCGATGACTCTGAAACATATTCCCCGGGCATCGAATGCGGCGTACAATGAGTCTGAGATTACTGCTGCACGTTCGACAATAAACTACGGTACGATGACTTCGCTCTGAATTCTCCGGTGAATATTACGAATCACTTGAAATGCTAATTCTATCGATCCAGACGCGTTAAGTTGGATAAGCTGGGATGAATGGTTAAGTGAAAAAAATTACATTTCAAGGTACATTCGAACGTAGCACCAAACGATCGATCAGACAGAAGGAAAACGTATGAAATACTGTACACTGCTTGGAAATTAATCAACCTTTTCGATGATCTAAAAATTCCATTTGATATTATCAAGAGTTAAGGTCTTGACTCGGGCCAAGTACAAGACTTCCCGACTGGTAGACCTGAACTACTCTTTTCCGGAAGAATTAGATCGAGGTTTTCGGGGTATTCAAACGGCATTAAATCCGCATATTTTCGCTCAATTTTTGAGATAGCCGTCTGAAACTTGTACCATTGTTTTAGTTGGGAAATTCTACGCCAGATCAACATATAATAGTTGAACTTTTCGAAAATTTAATTTTTCGCAAAAATCTGAAGGGGGTAGGTCAGGATTTTTCGCGATTTTCGTAAATCGCCTGCCATTTCCGTAATTTTTGAGCTATTAAAACGATCGGGGACGTTTTGGACGCGGAATCCGAAGCCGAATAAGACAGTGAAAGAATTATTTTGATATCTAAAAAATTGTAGAAATGGCAAGCGATTTACGAAAATCGCAAAAAATCCTGACCTACCCCCTTCAGATTTTTGCGAAAAATTAAATTTTCGAAAAGTACAACTATTATATGTTGATCTGCCGTAGAATTTCCCAACTAAAACAATGGTACAAGTTTCAGACGGCTATCTCAAAAATTGAGCGAATGCCGTTCAAAAAACCGTCTGAATTTGAGGATTTTTCACGATTTTCGTAATTTGCTCGCCATTTCCACAATGATTGAGATATTAAAACGATCCGGGACGTGTTGGACGCGGAATTCGAAGCCCAATAAGACAGTGAAAGATTCAGGTCGATATCTAAAAATTTGAGGAAATGACGAAAGAAACCACAAAAAGCATCGAAAATGCAAAGGTATGGGCCAAGTACAAGAGAATGTTACATTGGAATAGGTTGCTCATTAACATAAACTGCATTTTACACAGGATTTAAAATCAATCAAACTTGCTCACATTTGATTGATTTCAAATCCTGTGTTCAATGCAGTTTATGTTAATGAGCAACCTATTCCAATGTAACATTCTCTTGTACTTGGCCCATACCTTTGCATTTTCGATGCTTTTTGTGGATCAAATATTCATCTGACATTTAATTTCCCCAGCTATGACACGTTTGATAATGAAATTGATACGCTTCCAATGTTTTTGAAATACACGAACAAAAATAGCTGTGAAGTACAAGTTAAAATACGTATTTACCCGGTGTACCAATAAGATCAAAGTATGTACTTCCATACACATAAATCGAGCGTCAAAAGTCAGACGTCGAGTAGTACGAAACCGTCGAGAGAATTGTGCGAGGTGTAGGTGTATCGCCGTCTGCACTTGGCAGGATAACGGTTGATAGAGTGAGAGAGATAGGGAGAGAGAGAGAAAGACGAAGATAGAAGCTTCTTGACGTCTGCGTAAGGATCCTCTCGGCGTAGATTCAATTCGACAATTCCCGTTCGTATCCAGCACGACGTGTCGTCGAGGAAATAAATCTGGCGGCAAGTGTCTGAAACAGGCCGAGGATGTTTAGAATTGTCTGGGATCCTGCTGATAATGCCGAGAGAATCCATCGCCATTAAGACACGAAACGGAGGGGTTTGACGTTCTCGCGATGAATCGGTGGATTTCGGAGAAGTCGAGTTTCTCTGCAAAGAAGTTGAAGCCAATGTCGAAGGGGACGAACGATTGTTAACGCAGACACACGTTTTGCCCCCATTGTTATAGTTTTCACGGAATGTCTATCTGTTTGTAAGTAGATGCCGGGGAGCTTGACGTGACTAACTTGTGCCACGACCACTTCTTCAAGTTTGCGATAGAATACCGTCAAGTTTCTCACGAGATGCTTCTCAACCGGTTGTTCGCGCGAATGTTGTTGTTTGTTATTTACTGGCCGAGGTACGTAGACAATCGGGGTTAATTAAAGTTCAATCCATAATGAAAGGTTGTGATGAAAATTTTGCTAGGGTTTATACTAATAAGATCTGCTAGTATACAATTGTTTATATTATGATACTGCATATGTAGAATTTAATGTAAAATATATATACATATAGATTAGATGAATTTTGTTATCGATATTCTTCTTGATTTGAATATTTGGGGAGTGTTATTTAGAATTAATGGAAACCACGGTCATAGGACTACTTGACCGGGACACTCGAATCGGAAACTTCTCGTTTGACGGTATCTCTGCTACTAACTAAACTACCCAGGCTGCATCGGGTTCTCTTCTCCCTAACCTATTTAACCGAATCTAAATTCGCGCGTAGTTCTACATATACTAACGCCGCGCAACTACACTTTGGCACGGATTTATAGTCATTCGGACTAGTAAGTTATGCGACACCGTTGCGACGTCGGAATGATCACCAAAGCCTGTACGACTCTCATGCATTTCGCGTATTTCCAGTTCCGTGATGCGGAAAAGTAATCTCGTTCGACCAAGATGCAGAAATTCTGACACGAGCAAATAAACTTAGGTACCGTCTGCCTGTTTAACGCTATCGTCATTGCAAAAGGTAATCGGCACACCGAGCTTTGAAGATATTTATGACGAAAGTAAAACCTAGAGAGGCAGCAACATATGTATTTTGTTTTTTTATTTTAATCCGAATGTCATACATTTTCTCTGACATTTAAAGTACGAACAAAATTTAAGATAGTTTTGAGAAAAACAGTTAAAAAACTCTCGCGTAATTATAGACAGTCCGGATGCACAGTGTTTGTTTGTGATCTATAGATCCTTCCGCCCCGGCGATTCGAACGATTCCGGAATTATGCGAACAAAGTTCGAACGAGGCGTGAAAACTCGGACGCTGTCGTTGTCGCGTTAACTGGACCCGAACACTTTCAAATTACTCCGAAGAGACTATATGGAGGGGGGGGGGGGGTGAGGTTACATGGTCTATTGACCTAAGTCAATTTAATTAGCATTCTCCCGGAGAAACTTTTGATTTCGCCGTTTCATATTCCCTCGATTAAGGCGGAAAGAAATTGTTCGGCCGAGTATTTCCCAATTAAAAATTCCAGCCGGCTGAGCTTGCCTAATTATCGCCGCGACGATTGGGTGGAACGAGGTTCTTAATCAGCGACCGTTAATTAAGAAGCCGTGAATCATCGACAAATTTCGACGACGAAACGAACCATCTTTGGGGGAGAACAAAAAAAAATAAAAAAAAAAAAGGACTTGTGTAGCTAGCCCACCTCTACCTCATTGTTTCTTCGTTCCTCGACGACGAACTTTGTCCGCTTAGCTTTTACCGCTTATTCTTTTTTGTTCCCTTCTTCTTCTTCCTGCGCTAACGGAAAGAAAGAAAAGAAAAAACTGAGAACTAGTCAATAGCGGTTTCCCGACTTCGTTGTCGCGTGTTGCCGATTGACGGCTATTTCCTGCAGGCAAATTGATAGGCTCTCTCTCTCTCTCTTCCTTCTCCTCCTTTTCCGTTTCGCTTTCTCTTCTCTGTACTTCTTTCCCCGGCGTTGGTTGCTTCGTTCCCGACCTCTACTTCTCGTCGTGTTCGGTCTTTCCGTCGTCGAGAGTACGATGGCTCGATGTACGGTCGACGGAGTGCGGGCTGCAAAATGGAAGATCGAGGGGAAAGTAATCGAGTTTTAGTTGGTATAAATCTGCTACGGACATGTACGTCGTCATCTAAGGGAGGCGCGAGAGGTTTCAAGGGGTGACATACCACTCGAGGGATGAAGGGTGAAGGGGTGCAAGGGTGGGAGGGAGAGAGGGGGGGTATCGACACTCGAAGTGCAGCTATACACTGCTAAATGGACACTTGACTGCTACTCCAGGTCGATTAACGATCGCTGATAAAACGATGATAAGCGAGAACGATCGAGCATCTCTCTGTAATACCATTAAGCCGGGCACTAGCAATCTCTCGCGAGTTAATGTACTTTTTACGGGAGTAGATAGATTAATTGAAACTTAAGTGGTGTAAATTTGATCATATCCAGATACCGTTCCTTACCGTAGTAATTTGTAACGAGTCTCGCTGACGTTCAGCGTGTAATCAAAAGGACGTCGTCTCCGGTACCGTATCTCGGCTGGTGGATTAAAAAAAAAAAAATAATAATACAAGCGTGATTCGTCGTTCACGAGGAAAATTTCAAAGCGGTCTGTAATTTACCCGTTCGCAAGAAAATTTTCAAAGTAAACCGTAATTATTCCCATGACGAAGACAGCGCCGTTGAACGGCTCGTTGCCGAAGAATAATGGATTACGCAAGGGCGTACAGTTTTTTTTTTTTTTTTTTTTTTACTCGAACGTAAATTCGCCCAAGTGGATACGATTGTTAATACGCGACGGTGATCCGGCTGGTTAAATCGGTGCGACGTTAACGATCTCGCGTCTGACACGAATCTGAATGCAACGGAGGGCGACAATAATTATCGCTAATTACGCTTCGTGTGTCACTTTTAAGCCGGCAAGAGGACCACCGCAATCGCTTGTGTTTTTCTTTTTTTTTTTCTTTCTTTCTTTTCCCTCCTTCGAATAATGCGGCTCGTTAACGCTTCCATTTTAACGAGCCACTGGAGTTTCTGTCCGGCGCGCTTCTCAATCGATTGCGCCACGAGTGTCGTCGCGTTGATTGTGTTTCACGACTTGCACTTGCCAAAACCACTCGTATCTAGTCTCCGCTCGTTGGAAAAGCAATCGAATCGATCGATCAACGATGTGCCTCCTCCGCGTGCGATTCGTAAAGGGACGTTCGACGGTTTTCTTCGTTGTCGTCTTCGTTTTCGTCTGCTTTGCGATATCTCCTCAACGAAGTGATTTAAATGCTACAAAGGACAATTCTAATGAGCTCACAGATCTCCGCATTCGATGGAACATTCCCCTGGGAATATCGCAAGGTTTACAACGAAACAAATAATAACGAGAACCTGCTTACATGGAAATTTCTTGTAACGATGTATTTTGTGAAAATAATCATTCGTAAAGTATTGGAGAGTATTTCTCTTTTATATCTCTTTTAAGACTTTTAGGGCTCAACGAATATTTCACAAATTATCATTCATTGTTTGATATCGATTTTTGCTTCGCGTTCATCGTCGACCATCGTTTTTTCACTCGCTTTATTTTTTTTTTCGTCTCACCTGTTTATCGGCGACTGACTGTCGGGCTGGGTTTTGATTATAGAGCTGTGCTGCTCGTCTAGGAGCAGACCCTGTCGCGCGTTAAAACTGATGGATGAACGTCGGTAATTACAACACTCGAGGAACAGTACACCGCGACGCGACGAACTTTGAAATAAACGTTGCTCAATGACGTTAATGTACGGTGAAACTGGATAGGGCGTGCAAATGGCAGCTGTACCGAGCTTTTGTTTGGTCTGCGGTTACGCAAGCTTCGATACACAGAGATACGACTTCGTAAATGCTTCTCGTAAGGGAGCAAACGTCGGCTGGGCGAAAGAAAATTTTCGTCGGAAACTTTCCCACTCGGATCTCGCAATATATGTGGGCGTGGAAACCTGTTCGGCTTTTTATACGCTCGTAATAAGTTTTCACGATCATTTAAAACTCCGAAGGCATTAAGCTGATGAAAGGTATGTACCGATGAAACTTTTTCATGAAAAGATAGACGCAGGTAATAATGAAGAAGGGTACGATATTTCATCGTACAGTGGAAGGCGGTGATTACGAAGTGGAAAATACTGAAAGGAGGTGAGATTCACGGAAGATGGTGGAAATAATTTAATTAAGTTATTCCATTGAATATTTCACCGAGCACAACTACGCTACCGTACGATATACTACGTCGTGTTTATTGTGTTCCAGATTTTTGTTTTACCCGGAGAAACTACGCCATGCTATAACATTAATTTCTTAAATCACGAAAGAATGAACTTTCCGTCGTCAAAAACAAATGCCAGGGTAACTGCGATCAGTGACATTTGCACAGCGACGCGGATACGTAATTAATTAAAAGCATCGCGGGATAATTGAATATTAAGAATTTTACTTGACAAAGCGGTGAGTGGTCGAGAGAGATAGAGAGGGACAGAGTGACAGACGAGAGAACAGGAGAGGATCGTCAGAACACATGAAACGGGTTGCGACTGATTTTAATTAAAGACAAACAACCCTTTAACTCGACGACGCTCTTTTGCGGCCCACTCGGGGAAACAATGGTTCTCCCTTCGGCAGGACAGGTTGTTCTTTTTCTCTCTCTCTCTCTTCCCTTCTCTCTACCTCTTTCGCTTTGTTCCCCGCCCACACTCTTTTTCCTCTGCTCTCCGATTTCTCGCGGCACTTCCTTTTTACTTTTTCCACAAACGATCCGACGTAACTGCAGCCCGTGCAACCCCTTCGAACACGAGGAAGAGGAAGAACCGTTGGGGAGGAGAGAACAACGGTGGAAGAGAAAGAGGAAGGAAATTTCTGAAGGGAGAAAGAGACAGAAAGAGAGAGAGAGAGAGAGGGTGAAAGAACAGGAAGGAGGAAAAACAGAGGAAACTGCTGTTGGATGAGTGCAGATAATTTTCAGACGAAGTGCTCGAGGCTCTTGCCGTCGAGATAATTTGCGAAAAGTAACGCCAGCCTGCTCAAATGACTCTCCTTCTCCCTCTCTCTCTCTCTCTCTTTCTGGTTCACTGTTTCTCTCTACCTCTCTACCTTTTTCCGGATCTCTCTTACTTCTTCCGGCAGTAAGAGTAGATACAAGCTCCTAAATGGACCACTTTTGGCGTGCATTCGACGTCAAAATAGACTGGCCACCCTGTAAAAGTTTCCGAGAGATTATGAAAATATCATACCGCGATTATGGCGGATTAAAGGAACTTTTTGGAACGGGTAACGTGCCGGAGAAGAATATTCGCTACGAATACCTCTTGGCCCTGTAGAGATATCTACGCCCCAGGGCGAACGTTACGGGGGAAGATTCCGAACGTTTATTGGAAAGGTATTGCTTGACGGTGGACGATAGTAGTTGTTTGCGTTTTACAAAGGAAAACAAGACGGATGTGTGCGTACCTCTCGGGATCAATTAAATTCTCATCTTAAACGATCTCGTCCTTTGTTTATTCATATTTTCACAGGATTTTTACACCGTAAGATCGATCGAAAGCTTTCCCCCCGAATTCAAGAGTAACTTGGTATTTTCTTGTCTTAAATTTTTGTTTACAAGGCATTTTATCAGTTTCCTAAAACAACATCGCAACACTGACCTAACCTTACCTAACCGACTTAAGAGTACAAAAGGGTGATTTATCCTAAAAAATATTTTTACTTTGACGCGTTCGACGAAGTTTTCAATTCCTTTTCGTGATTCCACCGTGTATTACACATCCGATACTTCCGGTTCACGCGAAGATATCTCGCCGAAGTGTATCGCACGAACCTAAGTCAGAATATACATAGCATAGGTTGGAGCGTCGAAGAGCAACGGGGAACTATGCACCGCGCGCCGCTTTGTCGGCAAAACAAGGTGGACTTTAATGAATAACGAATGAGGGAGGAAAACGAAGAGGAATGGAAGAGTAAAAGATTAGCTTCTGGCGATATTCCTCCCACCGCATCTATCTTCTTTATTGCAAATTCGACCAGTCAACGTGACGCCGCGCGCTGTTCGCCAGGCTACGATAAATGACTTCTCTTGGAATTCCATTCGACGCCGGTACAGGCGTAAACACGCGAATTACGTCGCGATAAATGACTCGGATAAAATCGACCGAGCGATTTGTTCGAGGCTAACTCGTCCGGATTTAGTTGACATTTCTATTTAAATTATTTATAGGGTGAATATATATTTAGTTCGATGATTATTTTAATCGGTCGGTACTTATTGGATTAACGATACCTTTGTAGCAGGCAATAATTTTTCATGCGAGACTTAAAGCTACATATTTTTAAGATCGAAGCTATTATTTTTACATAATTGACGATCAACAGAGTTCACCGACAGAAAAATTCATTTCCCAGCGTTAATACGTTGCTCATCCGAGTGTAAACGTTACAGTGAAATGTCACGTGACGGCGTTTCAGCGGGACGCCAAAGCGAAGTCGATAAAAATCAACATCAAGTACAAACTGATTGCTGGAATAATGAGATTTCCCAGAAGCACGCGGATGAAATTAACATCTATCGATTACACACACCGAAGAGTTTCGTCGACTCATGAAAATGTAACGGTAACGGTTACGCGAACTCCTACGGTTTTATCAAAACTTTACCAGGCGTAACTAAATTCCATCGAATCAACGGAACTTTCCGCTTACCGGCCGCCGTCGAGTAAATCGACGGAAATTTCGTAAAAGTTTTCAGATCGGCGTTTCCCATCGCACAAACGAACGCGAGCGACGAGAAAACTGGCCCCTGGCCGTATTCTCTCCGTTGGATCCCGATACGATTGGCCCGGATTAAACGAAGAACGAATTCGGGATCTCGGGAAGACGGTTGGCATGGTATCCAGATTAGCCTCTCAATCGGGGAAAGTGAACTCCGGTCTTCCGTATCGGTTGAAGGAATCCATAAATCGACCGCTTTATTTGATTGCTCTGTGATTTGAAGAAACGTACCGAAGAAACGGCTTTCTAAGCTACGTAAAGTAATTTCCAAAAACTCTTCCAATTACCAGGATCGTTGGTATTTCGACTTATCGCTTGACTGACTGTCGCCCTAGCATTCGTAAGGATCTTTTCCAATCAGCTAAGAAAATCTGTGATTTCTTCCATCGTGTAGATTCAAGCGGTGAAAAAGAGTAGAACGATATCACATGTTATACTTCGAGTATAGAAAACAGGAAAATTGCGCGGCGTGTGTGATTCACTCTGCAAACAGGGGAAGAAATCGCCAGCGTTTACGAATGGATAAACAAAAGGAAACTGCTGACAAAGAAAGTTTAAGAACACAGGGTTACTTCCAGGGGGTGTAATGGCGTCAAACCCCCGGTAGAAGTTACTTCGCCCGAAATCCTCTAGACATTTCGAATTTCCGTCGTATTCCCTTATGGTAGTCTATGGTGCGCCCTCGCCCTTTTCGGCAGGATGTGTTTCCTTACGGGATGTTGTAACCTTAATGTGTTTACCTTGGCTCTTGACCCTGATCGAAAACGTTTCTCAAATTCGCTTCTGGAATATAGGTACATACATCCGGATAGGGAACTTCTCTTCGTGATTGGTGAGACATTATTAATATATGTATATATTGGAAATAAACGTACTCACTTTCATAGTGAGCGAACATTTTTCGGCTGATTGAACATTCGGTGGATTTGTATATGTAAAAAATTGTGCTTTGATCAGTGCTTATTTAAAAATGTATTTAGATTTTTAATAACGTTTATGTATGTGCAAATGATATATTGTATACATATATACATATATGTATTATAAAGTAGATAGAGAAACGTAGATGGGTGAAGACGTGTCGAATTATAATTTTTCATCCCGTCGACTCGAATCCGACACACATATTTCCATAAAACGGTCTATCTAAAATTAATATGAGATTTGTAGAGCGTACCGTACCACAGACACACATGGTACTCGTACTCGTGCATTTCAAACTCAATTTGACGGCGCATCAGACTGCGATACAGCGTCAATCCCTATGCTAATTCAATCCGGCTAGTCGCTATACGTTTCCCCAGTCAGATTTTCTACTCGTCCTCTGCAGCGAAATTTCATGTGAAATTACACAATAAATCTACAAGCGATATAATCCACGCTTGACTTACATATTACCAAATGTAACATTCTCCGAACATGTCCTACTTCTAAACCATAAACCCTAGTTACATACGTTTTTCAATAACGACCGAACGACGAATCGTTTTCCTCTCGACCCTAGACGATTCGGTCCAACGATAGAAAATTAATGGAATTTCATTTACAATTCATGAACACGATAATACGTCGCTTTGTTAGGAACAATTTAATCCGCGAACCGACCAAGCGTTTCGGTACTTATCAAGCCAACCCAGCGTTGGATCAATCAGCATTGCTAATCCAAACAGTACGACGTCCCCGCATTAGCCTGATATAACTCATAGAAACGCGTTGGAATTGTCTTGCTCGGTTTCGAGAATACGTTTAAAGTGCAGTCACTCCCCCCCCCCCCACATTAGCAGTCGTCTGCAGTTGGCGGTGGTAGTGGTGGCTGCCCGTTCATACGGCAGACATGATTTTCTACTTAGCACAGTGAGAAGAGGCAGCTATCGACGCCTCATCCGGAGACACCTATAACCCATCTTCCTGGTACCTGCTCTCTTCCCATATACCATTTCGAGTCCCTCGGGACGGAAACGGGGCGACCTTCTCTACGGATTTTTCCATCCCGGATCCTCGAAATAAATTGATAGATCGCCTTGCGATCTGCCACGAATCTAATCGAGTAGTTAGACGAGAAGAATCTAGGTGGAAATTTTTGATGGATTCGACTGAGACTTTATCGCGGTAAAACGAAGAGTGTCGGTGATAGATAAGACGAATATGAATTATGTATCACGCTTTCTGTGTGTTTTGTTTGGTACATAGAGATATAATATGGTTAAGAAAGTTGGGAACGAAATTCTGAAAGTTTGTACTTTTGACACGATAATCTATAGAATTTGGAAATTATTTAATAAAGTATGTGAATGAATATTTAGAATGTATTTTAGTTTGTTGCATTTTAATGGGTACAACGTTTATTTATTAATTCATTTGATTGATTGACGAAATGTATGTAAAGTATATGATACTTTCGTATAATATGTCGTGTACGATGAAATATCGCGTTGAACATGCAATGTCGTATCATGTGACGATACGTTGACGACAATCCCCCCTCTTTTTTTTTATACATCCCGTGGGATAGTTCCTTCCTTCGAATAGTCTTTAATGTATTTTATCTCGGGTAAATTCAGTTCGACGTGCACATTTCCCCCCGGGATTCGATAATGTCGGTGAATATATTTTCTATAAAACGAGACTGTAATTCTTCACGGTAAATCAGAATCCATTGGCGGAATCTTCTGGTTTTAAAGGAAAATTTACCGTCCACGTCACAGGTACTCGATTGAAGAGAATTGCAGAGCGAAAACTCCCGTAAACCACGCAATTCGTTTAACTGTTTTTTTTTTTATTTTTACAGGGAACACGCATCGCGAAACCTGGAAAATACAGGGTGAGACGGAAGTCACGAACGGGCTTTAAAACTCTATAACGTTTTTGTTTTTGCTTCTATTTACGTTCCGTTTTTTTTAAACACAACATAAAAAAAACATAGATTTGATTTAAATAGCAATTTACAGTCGTTTCTACCAACTCTGGACTACGAGACCTGTTTGAACATTAATTAAAAGGCAGTTTAATTACCAGCGAGCAGAAACTACCGTAAATTGCAATTTAAATCCGACAAATATTTTCTATCAGACTGCAAAGAACGTGAAATGAAAAATTTCAGAAAAATATGATTTACACACATTTCTTTTTTTTCGAATATCCTTCCGACGACTGTTTCACCCCGTACAAGAAAATACTGCTAACCAAGAGACTTAGCAATTTACACATCTCATCCAATAGCAATCTCGCGGGTAATAAGAACGCAAGAACATTCGAATAATTCAGACGGGCGTGAAACAAAAGTATAGAGGCAGAAGCTCCGCGGCGGCATAATCTCGGTAACTTATTGTTAATGCAAGGGAACGTTTCATAACACCACGCGCCTTGATTATGTCCATTTGTTGCCCACTCGAAACCCGCGACGCCGTTGCGGAACTTAATCCACCTGAGTTAGCTGCACGTGTTCCTCGTGGGATCACCTAAGATTTATCTTCGTGAAATATTTTCCCCCGGAACGCCGACGCCGTATCCACCGTGCTCGAAATCACCCACACACACAGACACACAGGTTTTTCTACACTCACGTTAGCGTACATGCACTTCCAACACGTTTACCCGTGTAACATTCTTACGAGTATTCCCGGATATACTCGGGACTGATAAAGTGACGTGTAAATATGTCGACGATTTCGCATCGGCCGTATCTCGGGGGGTCACGGCTTCTACCGTGTGGAACACATGGCCGCTGGATAAATGAAATTATAAAACTCGCGTGCACCGATTATAGTACGACTTACAAGGCTCAACCGCGTAGATAAACCGTCTTTTTTTTGTTATTCATTTTATCAGATATCATTCGTCAGAGTGAACAACGTGGAAGAAGACCAAGAAACGTAGTGGAAAGGTTTAATAGACTTTAAACTATTTTTTGTTATAATTTAAGGGTAAATATATTTGTGATAATACTCGGAATAATTCGTTGGAAATGACGTGGATATATTGGCGATGATTCGTATGAATTATGGTGTTTGCACGAAACGCATTTTTTTTCCCCCCGGTCGTCGATGGTACCGCGGCGAAATGAAACGGCGAGAGATTAATTTGATTTTCTTGATGCTCTGCTTAATACTCGGCGAACTGTCATTATCAGTTTCTCTACTTGCTGTTAGTCTTTCGTCCGTAAGACCCCGGGCTCGGGAGTAGAAAGTTACTTAATCTTCTTACTACGCTTACCCCCCCCCCCCCCCACCCCCCGAGTTCGTTCGACGCCGCCTTAACTTCGTGTACTAATATTTCAATGTAGTACACGCTCTCGGGAAACATAGAGCCAATATTGAATACCGTGTTATAAATTGGCCGAAGTTATTTGGCATTTTTTCCGGGACGGCCGGAATCAAAATAAACTTCGCATTCCGCGAAAGTTTTTTACATAGATTTCCTTTTATATTCGTTCGCCGGCACTTTCCGAATAAATCGAGGAATTTGATAAAAGTCATATTTCTCGAGAAGTTCGCCCACTTTCCGATACCTCCTTTCTTTCTTTTCATTTTTTTTTTGCTGGTTCGGCGACGTGAAATTTTCAGTGGTCACCGCCGTCCCGCCGCAGTGGTAATAGTCAGACTTTACGCCTCGACCCTTGACGCAGTAGTAGAACTCTATATATGGCGTCCACAACCGATCGCGAACCGCTGTGGCTCGCAATAGATGAATGCCACGTAAAAATTTATCTACGTCAATATCAAAGATAAGAAATCAACATGTAACCGAAAGACAATCAAAAAATGTCAAGGAAACTTAAAACTTTTGTTTCCTGGATCTGAACGAATAAAAGTGGTACAAACGATGAAAGCCCAGACACATAGAATAACATTCATGTCAAATACAACATTTAAATACGGTTATAAACAAACTCCTAATAATCTATAGCCATACTTCATACTCGAGTAGGCGAGTCGAGATTGCACGAGCATTCTTTAAAAAAATCCCTTCGTACGACTCGTATTTTCCGAAAAGACAGGTCCATTCACGACGTGCTTTACATCGCCTAGATTTCAGAATCGTTTTCCCTTGTCCTCTTCCTCCAGGGATACATACGTATTCCAGATCTGAATATTTCCCATCCTTAAACTCGCCTTATCGTGGCACCGAATGGCTCCAACGGCAATGCCTTCGTGCATCGACGAACGTGTGCTCGCACACACGCACCATCGGACGAACACACCTGTACAACCTGTATAGGCATACATACATACATACGTACATTCGGGATTGCCGCGAACGTGATATCGGATTGCGTAGTCATACGTGAAGCCAGACGGATGACGCACTGATCGCCCGAGGAAATTCAGATCACCGTATACCTTGGCTGTCTACGCGATTTTCCGTAAAGGAAAGCGAGGGTGTGTTCGATCGAGGCCACAAGAGAAATTCTCCGATCATAATCCAAAATGTCGAGAACGAACGAGAGAAACGATCATAGAAACGAAAAGAGAGAAATAAAAGTACTTACGGAAACGGAGACGGAAATTCTTAGTGGATTCCTTTTAGAAAGTCCGTCTGTGAAATTCCTGCGGTTATTTTGCGATAAATCTACCTGCGATGCGAGCACATCGTGCGGCAAATATAACGACAATAATCGTAGAGGTTTTTGCGATCCGCCAAAGTTCTCTCTTTTCTGACCGATCGTGCTATAGACGTCGTTCAACGTCTCGGTACAAAGAACTCGATCAATTTTCTGTTACATTATGAAGTAGATACACGTACGTTACGTGCAGACAGATATCACGTGACGTTATATCAGAAATTGTTTGCCTCGTGTATAAGGTACTTGAAAAAAAAAACATTCTGAAATAATAGAATATAATCAAATATATAATGTGAAGATAGATCTTTCGAAAGAGATTATAAGCGATTAATAAATTTCATTTCCTATCGATATCAGTATTCTATTGAAATACAGTGATTATAGTAAGCAATAAAATTAATCGTCGATTTATTTATCAATTCTATCGCACCAATAGCTATCCTTCCTTCTTTCTTTCGCTTGTTTTTGTTTTTAATTGTGTAACAAAGCCTCAAACCTATGTACGGTTTACACAACATTTTGTTTTTCCTCCTCTGATAAAACATACCGACGAAGTTTCACCAACGAACCCTCGAACACCTAGTGCAAGAAGGTCGTACGAGCCTCAGGTCGCTATAGACTCACAATTTCTTCGGCAAAGTCAAACTTTCAGGACATCCATAAATTAGCGAGGCTCCTGGTCAGAGTTCCCGACCTACAACGGTGAATCACACGTGCCGCAGTTTGCGATGGGTTGATTCCCGAAGACGAGTAGAAGGGAAACTTTCTTCCGATAACACGAGTTCGCCCTAGGGGGCCGCCACAGCTTTTCCATAATTAATCGACCAATCGATATGTAATACATTGCTCTTGTGCTTTCAGGACTCGATGCCGAATTGTACTACGTCCGCGAGGGGGTGGTCAATACGTACGCCATGAATTTCGTCGTACCGGTGCCGGCAAATATCGCGGACCTCGAGTTCTCCTGGCAGAGCCTTGCTGGTAATCCGGTAAGTGCTAAAAAAAAGAATCATACTTATAGCGTGAAAAGTTTTTTTTTCAAGTCGTTTAAAAAGGAAGAATATGTAATTATAGACGGTGGAATTCATTTTTTTTTACTGACAAGAATATTATAATAATGAATATATCGTGCCATAAAGAAACAACGTGGAAAGCCTTGAAACCTGGAAAAATGAGATCACGAAGAAAGATTTCCTTTGCGACCAATTACTTTCCCTCGGACATTTCCTCGCGTTAGTTTTTTCTATCTTCGATATATCGAACTCTCATGATTTTTATCTCTCCCGTTACTGTAGTCATCTTACTCAATACTACATCACTTCCATAAGAAAATTTGTCATTCATTCATAAATCATCTTAAAATACTTGATCATTCCCTCTCTCCGTCTAATCCCGTGACATTGATATTCCTGAGAAATCGTGGCCGCGGGTAATTTGCGTATCAAGTAAATTTAGCGAGGACGCCTGCGAAACAGCGGAATAAAGGAACGATCCTTGGGGAGGGGGGGGGATAAGAACGATAGCACGTGTCTGGCTGAGAAATTTGAAGACATCGTCGGATTCCTAAGGACGCCGACGGGCGCCGGCGTGCGGAATAAAAGACGCTGCCACGTCTCCGGTCTGGCAAGCAGCACAAATACGCGATACACCGCTCGTAAGCCGGAGCGAAATGCTTGCACTGGCCATTAGTGAGGCGCAACAATGCGGAACAAAGTAAACACGTGACCCGGCTGAAATGGTAACTCACGGTATGCTCGTTTACGTTCCGGGGGATGAGGGGTAGGATGAGAGGAAGGGAGGGGGAAGGGTGAGGGGGTTGCGGAGGTCCGTCACGCTCGTTTACGGTGGTGAAGGGGGAGGGAAGGGGGTGAGTTTGTCGAGCGTGGGCCAGAGGGGTTACAGGAGGGCTGTATCAATACTCTATCAATATGAAATACAAACAGCTAGTATATATGTACGTCGAAGAGGGAGAGGCGGATATAAAGCGTGCGGTTCGGTTTTGCGTTCCCTTCGGTCACCAAGGAAACCGAACGCGCCCTCGAATCCCTTTCGAAACGAGCCGCATCGGGGAAAATGCGAAAAGTCGTTCGGCCTACCCCTCGCCGGACGTTAAACGACAAGGAAATCGAGCCTACGTGCCTATCGTTTCGCGCTCCGGCTACCGTGAATTCTATACTTATTAATTTCGGGACGGAAGGGTATATAGCCGGTGTTATTGACGCGATTGCTAATCCGATTCGATGAGACTGATGACGGTGTGTTTGTTTTATTCGGGATGGAATCTATCAATTTTTTAATTAACACCCCGTTGGGATTAGTGAATATGATTCTCAATATTAGTTCTTTTCTTCACTTATACAAGTATACGTCTAAATTTTGCGTCATGGTTGTAGCGAAAGAAAATGTTCGTACACAAATGAAAGTCTTTGTGTAAAATTAATAACGAACGAAATGAGAGGGAAACGGTGAAATTTCGATGGAGCGTATTAAATTACGTCTCGAAAACTCCGGCAGAATGTGCGGGCCACGTCGCGGTCGTTCAAAGGGGTCACATACACGTGCGCATGCACCAGTTTCTGTAACGCTTTATTGCCGTTGCGGGAACACCGCGTTATCCCATGGGAGCATTTTCCCTTCCTCCTCCGTTCCCGTTATCTCCTGGATTTCACCGTAGGTTCGTTAGTCGCGAAATCTCGCCGTTCTCACGATCACGGACGCGCCATTACGTCTTATCTTCTTTGCCTTAGGACGGCTCGCAATGTCCCTTCGTCCCTGAAACTCGCAGTCTAGATAAAGAAAACTAAGAATTAGCGAAACGACCCAATTTTCACGACGCGTGTGCCTCAGTTCCGGTGAAATTCCGGGCAAATGAAAACATTTCTCTTACTGATTCTAATTGATCTCCTTTTTTTCGTTGTTTCATCCGCATTCGTGGGATTACTTTTATCGACTCATTGTTTCGTTGGATTTCACTCTGGGAACGGACACTATGTTTCATCGAGGTTTACAGTCACGTTTCACGATTAAAAAGATGAGACACTTTTAACTCTGGTATGCTTCAAACGGATAAACGAGAATTGACATACATACAAAGTAATCATCGAACGCAGTCGCATGGAAAATGTGGAATTGTCGAAAACACAATCTGCAAGAATTACCCATTCGATGAAGCGGAAGTGATTCGATCAATGACAGAACAGAATTATACTCGATCCAAGATCTTGTATCGAGGAATTTATCTTAACTGTAACGCCACGTTCGTGGGGGAATCGGGCAATTCCAATTACACGTAAGTTCGTCGTTACGTTCATGGAAGATTTGGTCAGCGTGTGTTACATCGCACACATGTGTCCGTTCATCCGCGGCAGAATTTGTCGTGAATTTCGAGGGAATTTCTACCCTACGATGGTCTGACTCACCGCGTCATTTCGGGTTCGAACTTATCTGCATGCTGTGATCAATCCGGGGACAACTAGCGCCGGCATTGTCTAATCTGGTCATCTGGACCAGAAAGTTCGACGTGCCCTTTGGGAGCCATGACACTTTGTTTCTCGTCTTATCTGGGCGGCGTAACCACCCGACCAGACACGTGGTCTGAGTTTCCGCATAATTTTTCGCTGATACCCGAAGCCGAGAACAAAGATGTTCTTTCCTGTGATTTGTTGCCACGTATTAACGTGCATACTTTAGTGGCTTGGTACCTAATAACGTGACCCTTTTAAACCCTTACTTAATTAGAAAAATATATGGGTGAGGGCAGACATTCATTTTTTTAGCAATAGGTAATTTTTTTTACAATTTTGAAAGATTTTAACATTTGCAAAATAAATAATTGTCTCGCACAGCTTAATATACTTGCAAGTATTTTTTTTTAATATAATTATCCGTGATTCTCTGAGAATCCAGAAGGGTTAAAACATCCGAAGAGCAGACACAAAGAAAGCTTTAAAATCCCTCGGCAATAGCATCCTCGATTAAACTTTCGATTTCTAAATCTGCGAACCAGGATGTCTTCTTTTATTCCCTCTCTTTCCTTCTCTTTCTCTTTTCTCTTTTTTTATTTTCAATTCGCCGAACGGGGGAAGAAGAAAAGTTATTGGTCGCTGTGGACGGAGACGATAGACTGGAACGAAGTTTCTCATTGGCGTAGGGTGGCTCGTGCAGAATTCGGGATGATTTGTGAATCATCCACTTGTTAGGCGAAAGTTCCTCGCTACTTTTCCCTCGAGCCACGACCTCGGATCGCAAGTGGGGTGCCACCCTGCGTGGCGGGATATTCCACTCTGAAATTGCGGGGGGTTGTTCTCTTTCTTTCTCTCTTTCCCCGCGTCTTCGTTCCTCTTCCGTATATTTTTCATCCCTCTTCTAACCGTGGTGGTACGTGTTTTTTCTCTCTTTTCACAGTATTCTCTAGCTTTCTTTTGCGCTCTTCGTCGAAACGATTCAACCCTCTCGTTCTCTACCGTTTTCTCCCTGTTCTACCATAAAATCTTTTCCCCTTTCCTCTGTCGGCTCTCTCTCTCTCTCTCTCTCTCTCTCTCTCTCTCTCTCTCTCTCTCTCTCTGGCTCTCGTTCCAGGATCGGGTAGCAGGATCTGGATGTAGGGAGGGTTCGACGTGTCCACCCCTGGGCGACAATTACTTGTAATACCGTCGCTCTCTCGAGGCCGATGGGAACTCGATGGGGCGTACCTTCCACCCAAAAAAAAAGGATATTAGCGCAACCTACATCGACTTCACCCCATTGTACGTAGAGGAGGGCACAACCTGTCACCCTTGTCTTATCGCAGTTCGATGTGGCTGATGACCCACCAGAAGCTATCCCCCCCGTTTCGAATAATCGTAAAGTACGTTCGGGAAATATCTGACACGTAACGATAACGAGTGCCCGGGACCAACTAGCGTCGAATGATTTACCGATGACGCGTACCATACGTGTTTCCGTTAACCAATGTATTTTTAATGGTGTGAAATAATATTTGAATAGACGAACTTTCGTACTGGGGGATACGTTTGGTTTTGTTATTCGTAGGGGATGGGTGTCGAAAATTATGAATAAAGGTTAAATAATTTTATTCGATTAGCAGGAACGTTGATGAAAATGTTTGATTTTTTTAATATATTTATAAAAATTCGACATACGCGTTTATTTATGAGCACCAATGAAACCGACGTGGAAATCCGATATTTACAGAGTTTCATACAGCAATTTTGTATTCTCTTAATCGAATGTATATTGTTTTTCGTGAACGCTGTTACCCGTCGCTAATACTGTTATCCGTATGAAATTTGATAAATAAATTGGGAAATGTAAAACACAAAGTGACGCTACCAACGATTTAATCGAACACTTTGCCGCGCAATAAATTAAATCACTGGAACAAGCTTAAAATTGATTCCCTAATACAGAACGTATAATTCAATGGCAAAGTAATAATAGTATTATCCAGTTGCTACTCTTCGATGCGACAATATACAGGGTGTGCCAGAAACCACGAACATCTTTCAAATCAATGTAACTCTATAAATACAACATTTCAAACTACGCAACAACTCGATGAAATCAGAAAGATAAATTGTCACCTTTCATCAAACACGTGTACCAACCTTTCACCATAATATTATCACGTTTTAAGAAACACAACCCTGCGTAAAGGTCCCCGGGAACCATAATTATCCCAACGGTGATAAAGTTCAAATAAAGTTAGCCGGGTTATCAAACGAACGTTCATTTTTCATTTTAATCGCTATCCCACCCAACGCCGTACTCGCTTACGCGAGCTACCGCTAATTAATTAAATTGAGACCGTAAACAATTTATTACGGCACGCGGTAGGTATTCGTGTGACGGGGGCACACGGACGCACGTACACGCGCAAACCGCCGGACAGTTTCATGCCGGTGTAAACGAGCCTCCTGTCTTAGAGACACGACGATGACGGCAATTTCGAATTAATTGCAAATTCACTGAGATCACGGCTGGTGACGCGAGGTGATTAATGTCCGCCCCCGTTGGTAATCCAGAGACCGACCGCACCCCTTACACACCAGCCCATCGCCCACCGTTGCCAGCCGGTTTTGAAAGCGTCTCTCCTCGATACGTGTGGCACGACGCTTCCGTATGGTAAGTCCTGTGGGATAACAGCCCTGCGTTTCGGATAACAGGGAATATCACCCACAGGGACACCCGACACCAACGGTCTACACGCCGCCGTACCCGTGACAAACGCACCCACCACGGATTATACGACATAATCGCTGGAAACCCGAGCATCCGATGGATGGACGGACGGACGGACGGACGCCCGGCGTCGCGGTAATTTCTCTGAAATATTCACGGAGATTTCACCGACGATACTCGTGCCTATTCAGGAACTTCGAAAAAAGGGGCAGGGAACATTTTAATTGGGACATTAATTTCGATGGGTTTATTGTATACATTAGATTTGTATATATTTACTATTTAAATATATATATAACTATAAATATAAATAACGTTATTCAAACGTGATAGTGTACGAGAGAAATGAAAAATATTTCTACAGGAATATATCCTCGGGATTTATTCCAAGGATAACCATTTCGTCGGGGATACAGGGAAAGTAGTCGTGCGACTTTCGATTTCACGTAAGTTCTGTCGGTTTCGTATCGTTATCATATACGCGAGTATCGCTCGAACCCGAAAGTTACGCTGTGCGCCGCGGAGTTTGAAAACTTAAACGCTCGCGCGACATAGACCTTAAGGCTCGAACGTGGGCCGCGTTTAAACTGGAAATTTTGTGTATACTGCATAATGCAACCTTATTATGTTAAGGTATACGGTAGGCTGCGACGGACTTGGACTTCGCGAGGGTGAATGCATAATAGAGTTCCCGATCGACGGTTCTTCGGTTCTAGATCTCGGAGCAGATGGGAAACGACGAGTGCTGCTATCCGTTTGCACCATCGACGTTAATAATAGGGTGCCATAAGTTTCCTATTGTCGTGTCGCCACCTTTTTTTTCCCTCCCCCGTCGAACGCGAAAGCATTCCGGGGAATATCGAATTAGTTGTTATTTTCTCTCGGTCTTACGGATCAACTTTGAATAACTTTCATGGGAGTACTAAATACATTTATGGCGATTCTTTGGTTTACTCTGAATGCTCGTTTCTTTTTATTTATGGTGTTAAGAGATTAAAGAAGATAAAGATCGCAATTGTTCTCGCAATGTTTATAATCCTATTATCAAATCTACGGAAAAACTAATAGCATTCAAATGTTAAAAAACAACAGGGAAAGTAATATAAAGAGACTGCTGTATGAGAGATTTCCACGAGCCGACGAAATCGAGTTTCGCAGTGAAATTGCCGAGTCCGCAGGGTCCCGTGGAATTAGTTTTCGCTACATTTTTGTTTTGTTTTAACTCTCTCCTCAAGCGTAACCGGCTCTTTCTTCCGCGGCCGCGTTGCTAATAGCTTCATCGCCAGGTACGTGGTGTTGACGTTTTAATAATTTCATTCGTCGCGTCAAGGGTCCCATTTTGCCGGGAAGTTCGCGCGGCATTTTCCGCGAGGATTTAACCCGTTCTCCTTCGGGATCGCGCACGCGCAACGGGATTCAATTTCAATTTTCCGGCTTCCGTGCGACCGGGGCGATTTAATTCGACGCTCGATTCTGTAGGAAGCTCGTTAATTCCCGCCGCAATAAGACCCGGCGACGATAAGAACCGCGCGAGAACACCCGGAAGTGAGTTTGTAATTGAGCCGCGTGACAACGTCGACGGATAATCAGCACGGAGGTGAATAAATGCGGTGCTGACGGAAACGCTCTTCAGCGAAGCTCATTACGATGTCCTGGAGACGCCAATGGAGAGTCAAGTGGATATTTTGAAACGATAATCGCTCTTCGGTTAAACAGACCAGACCACCTTTCGAAGGAACAACCCTTTATTTCCTTCTTTTTACTCTCCGTTGAACGATTCGTTTTAATTTATTTTTTTTTATCCTCGACTATTGTCAATGTATCATTATGCAGCTTGGAAGAACGAAGGAAATACGTTCACCAGGATTTAGAATTTAATTAACCACTCACTTTTCACTGACTGAAAGAAATTATCTTATTTTCTTTATCAATCGTTCCTTGTTGTTAAAAACAACGTCGTCGCGTTTCTTCCTCGATTAACGAGTCTCTCGTCATTGTATATATAGACTCTAAAAAAAAAATAAAACTTCGCATTCAATGCATCCAGCAAGAAGTCCAGACGTGACAGACACCGTTGAAAATTACATTCGACGTGACGATAAACCCCTATCGTACAATTAACCGTTCGCTTAATTCCATTGAAACCGGTTTTATTTTCGCCCTCTCGCAGATTAGACATAAAGTACCAGCGGACAGTGAAGGGATAACGGCAATGTCCATTCACGGATCGAATACCGGGCAAAATCCATTGTCGTTGCCTTCCATTCCGTCTTCTTTGCGAATTTGTTCCATCCCGGCGGGTCTTGGGGTGGGAGGGGGGTTCCAACGGTAAAGTTCCCTATAGAAAACTCTCGGAGTCCATCATTAATTTTCCCAGAGGTGTAGGAGAAGAAGCGAAGGAGGTCGGGGAGGAAATAGGTGGGTGGATGAGTGGAGTTCTAGTGAAGATAGCAGCGTTGGTGACGCTGGCATTGAGCGATCATCTCATCTCGCCGTGGAAAGTTAGATGAGGAAATTTGTCGTTGCGATAGGTTCACTCATAGTTTACTAACTCTCGGAACAGGGGGGGAGGGGAGGAAGAGGGGGAGAGGCTGTACATCGGGCTGTATATTCGGATAGCATATCCAGAGGGTCCTGCGTAATTTCGAGGGCATGTCGTATTGCCGAAAACAAGCGGGAAATAGCGATATCTTGGCAAATCTGGATTCTCGTTCCAAGACTGGGTTTCTTGAGGGAGGCGATTCGATTGGCTCGTTGCTTGGGGCGTTCTAACAAGTATCATATGTGCTCCTCTGACGGATATATTCGAAGAGTTACGTATAGTGGAAATGTATTTTGATACCGTCCTCCAATAAGTGGGATACCTTTTTTCGTGTGACTTGTGATCGAAAAGCAGGGTGGAAGATTCACGTTACTCGGGATAATGTTCGTATCGGAACACCAATAGAGATAACTCATCTTATTGTTAGTGATCTTTGTGGGATGATCACTAAATTTTGTACGGATAAAATACACCCTGTATTACGCGAAATTTTTAATACGGTATTATAATTATTAATATCTAAAAACAAAGTGATAGGAGTAATTGCTCGGATACGTTTTTTAGGTGTTCATCTCTGAAAAGGTGGAATTTCCACAGACAGTGTCAGCGACACTTTATTCGTCAGTTTGGGACGTTTGCCTCGTTATTTTCTACGTAATTCCGTCGTCCGCGTGTTGTTCCGTATTATATTACACGAAACGCGCAGCTGTGAATACGGATGCGGAATTTCCGTGCGCGGAACACCGACAAACTATCGCCGCTAACTGCGCTGCTTATGAACTTTATTGTCTATAGTTTGTACATTTTAGCTTTCATTATCTCGCCTCGGACTGTTCCACGTGTTAGTCCGCTCTGTATCGGTTTACCTACGCTTGGCGATGCAGATATAATTTAACGGAATTACGACAACAAGCTTGAGAAACTTCGCGGAGATGAATTATTTGGCAAACGTAGACCACCCTGGTACATCGGGTCCCTCTCGATTCGTCGACGGGGGTTCCCCGGAGTGAATACGAAGAAAAGGAATCCACTAAACCTCTTGGGAATTAATATCACCGGAGGGAGCAAATGGCTTAAGTACTCCAATAATCATCGGAACCGTTAAGGGTAGCAGATAAAATCACCATGGATCCCGACGATACTTTGCCCAACGTTGAGAAGCATAGCACTCCTTTTATACGATATCGCGTTCGCTTTTATTACGCACTATTTTTCGATTATAACTTTATCCCATAATACGGAGAGAGTATCGTCGCTGGATGATGTGATTTTTCGTACCGTATCTCCGTAACATAATTATTTATTATCCAAAAGAAGAAGGATTATTTTGTAAATATACTAAGATGAAATAAAAAAAGAAATAGGTGAAGTGATGATTAAGTGACATTATAATTTACAGTGACATTATACGTATTAAGGAAAAAGGCGATCTACGTGTAATCAGGGATCAGAATTGCTGTTACGGACGCAGCTTATTAGTAATAGAGATTGTACATAACGATATGCAATTAGCTTAGATAATGTTCAGCATTTTTTTTTGCCTGCTGGGTATATCTCTATGCAATATCTGCATCGTTGCAGCACGAAACACAGGGCTTAATGACAATTCATTAAGCCCTGTCTCGTTCGCGGCATCGTTGCGAACCCTTCAATTATTAATATAATGTCTGACGAACTCGTTGAAAATTGAAACCCGCCCTTAAAAATCTCTACCGAAACGTTCGTGCGATACGAAATTGTTCCCGGATAAAATTCCGACCGGCAATAATTTCTCTCCATAATTAAGAACCGATAGATTGAGATCTACTGGCAGCCACTGCAATCAAGAATTAAACGGCGACACAGAACACAGGTCACAATCAGATAATTATTGTTCGTGTATCTGCCAGGTATTCCAATACATACGAGGAACACGGGGGAGAAACATCGGCTGATAAGCTGATAGCCCACGAGCTTTACACAAAAACCCAGGGAATAACTATTGTAGTGACAATCAGATTTTTTAACCTGTCAAGCGGGTGAGAAAGACATACATACATACATTTTATCTGAAAATCGAATCAGAATTTTACTATTATTATAACATGGTTGATTGAAAAAGTGTGGAACTTAAAAATCACTTTCCCATAAAAATGGTAAAAATTCCCTTTAATCACGTATTTCCTTCAGTAGTTTACGAATAGCCAATAACTTTCGATAAACGTTCCCTAACACGATAAACCGGAAACCACGGGACAGGAAGTGTCACACCATCGTCGCGGTGACGAGTGTCAGAATCATAATCGCGCGTCTAATTACACGGTTGTCGCGATTCAGGGCTTTCCGGTGGCACGTCGTTAGAGCGTCGCAGGGCGTCGCGACGTCGGGGTGCGGCTTCGCGAACGAACGACACCAGGCGCTACCAGGAAGTCGGGAGCAGACGGTCGTTTATCAAACTGAGAATTAGAGACATCTGTCCGGTCTGGAGCAACGCCAAATTGAGAACCCATCTCTCGTGACCCTCGATATCGGCGTGATATCACCTTCGTACCGGGATTAATCGACGATTAAAAACGATCTTATTTTTCTTCGACGAATTCTCCGCACGACTTTCAACCAGCAGCTGGTAACTCTATGTCAGTTACACTCTCCATAACGTATACAGGGTGTTCCAGTTAACGTGCAGGTCCCTGAACCAGGTGATAGCTTAAGTAATTCTAATATAGGGAAGTGACATCCGTAACATCGTATCTTAATTTGTGGCCGAGTTATTAACGAAAAACGATAGCCAATCAGAGGCCTTCGTTGGGCCGAGCGGCGCGACAGTAGAAACTCTGCACCAGTAGGGTACTGTACCAGTAGCAACTGTCGCGCCGCTGGGCCCAATGGAGCCCTATGATTCGCTATCGTTTTTCATTAATAACTCAGCCACGAATTAAGATACGACATTACGAATGTTACTTCCCTATATTAGAATTACCTCAGCTATCATCTGGTTCAGGGACCTGCATGTTAGCTGGGCACCCTGTATATGTATACATACATACATAAATACATACATACATACATACGTACATTCACCGTACTTTTCGATCACGGTTCCCACATATCACAGCTTACCACACGTATACGTACACACATTACCATATGCCTCATTGCACCGTCTCACACGTAAACACCCCGCCATACGAACGCTCGCATTCGATATTCCTGGGTGCGCGGGTCGTAAATGTAATTACACATACGTCGGCGCGGGGCAAGGATCTAATTACACGGTCTCCTTGGTTCGAGAATCGAATGATGCAAGTCCATCGAGGCATGTGTACCTTCTACCAACGGGGGTGGTTGGTGGAAACCGATGAGGGAGGGAGGGAGGGAGGGAGGGAGAGAGAGTGCAACTTAACCAAGCAACACGAAGGACGTAGGTGGTTGAATAGGTATATAAGGTAGAAGGTCGGGATCAGAGGCTCGTTTATCAAGCCCGGGATTCCAGACGTCTGTCCCGTGTCCCGCAGGATGAATTTATCGGTTTTATAATTAAGCGTGGCTCGCAATACCCGCCGAGTAACTCGCCCATAATTTATATCTCTCGTTCTCTCGTGCGAGAGAGAGAGACCCTTTTGCACTGGTTACCCCGCGCTAACCTTTCTGTTTTCCCATATTCGTGCGTTTCCCCCCCCCCCTGTGAATTTTCCACGGTTTCTTAGATCGCTTCGAAAGTAAAGTACGAAGAAGTCTGGGGGATTTTTCAATAATTCAGAAACTAGGAAGAAATACGGTCCGAACCGTGGCAGGATAGTTTTCGCTGCTTATGCAAGGAATTCAAGTTCGCGGTGCGAGCCGAGCATCGAACGGATAAGTTGGTTAATTAAAATCGAAAGGGAAGAAAGTTCCGTAGCAAGAGAAATAAAGTAATTAGAAATCCGGCGGTTGTTGTTTAATCACGATCGCGCCGACATCGAGGAAAACTCTGTGTTTCGTGAAAAATATCTCGGATCCTTTTAAATATTCATTCAACTCGCTTAGAATTTCTAAAACGATCGTTTACGGTGCGTAAAGTTTATCTCCGCTAGTTTAATCGCGATTTTTCTGAAATTATATACCGTGGTAAGGAGACAAATGTTACGTGGTATCAAGTAGAGAAAAAAATGTGATTCTCCGGTTCACCCCGTAACGACTGCACCCTTTTCAAGTAGCCGTAAAAGTACCGTTAAAGGTAGAGAAGAGAAATCGTCTCGATGTTTCTTATCCTCATAATTTTCAAGTAATTGGCTATAAAGGGATAGGTACTAGTAACGAAACGGGGACGACGGGGTGGGGGTAGGAGAGGGGGGGGGCGGATGGAGGGGTTGGAAAAGTTCTGAATTATGCAGAGAGCTTAGTTATGGAAATAAGTTTGTGCGATAAATGCGAACTCCCGTATAATTAGGATCGATTGAAAATATATGCAAATCGGTCGTCGTTAATTCATTGCCGCACTAAAGAAACTAGCTTTATTCGCAAAAAGGTGGATCCATATCGTCGCGAAGAGGGAAAACTTCCTCGATCTTCTTTTTTTTTTCTCCCTCTATTCCCCTCTAGTTTTCGTAATTAACGAGACGTAAGCAGAATTTCTTACCGCGACTCGTCGGTTTGACGATTCGCAACGTCGGGCGAAAACTTCACGACCACGTGTACTCGGCACGGTGAAATTTTCCCACCGATGTTATTCCGTTGAAAGCGTTATCGGAGTGATTCCTCTGTGACGATATTCCCATTAAGTGCAACGACCTTGCCACTGCGCAATAGCAATTACTAATTATCCCTGCGGGTTATCTTCCGTTGTCTTGAATAATATTCGCAACAGCGTAGCCAAACGCAACCGTGTCCGGAGGCACGTTCGTCGATACGTTTGATCATGCCGCCGCACTATTTCATCGTTTGATAACTCTGCGTCGTTGATAACCCTGACGACTATTACCGTGACACTTGTTACCTATAAATATATTCGAATCCTGCGATATTCGTATTGTTTTAAAAAAGAGAGAGAGAGGGGGGGTTGTAGACGATACGTTCGCGAAATCTCTTCTTAATTATCTTTGCCCTTATCCGTCTAATTAACGCGGCGCGAACGGATCAAGCGGGCACCGTTTTCACCTTGTCGAGGATGCAAATCCTATTAACCGACGCGGGGAATCGAAAACACGACGCCGCGCGACGGAGGCCCGTTAACGAGCGAGTAATTACAATGAAACGATCGAGAGCCGAAACTGTCGACGCACCGTTGGAAATCCGGGTAGTTATTGCAACTTCTGAGAGTGCCGCCGGTTAGATACGGAGTTCGTATGCAACCCCCCCGACGTGGAGAGGGTGGGAGAGAGAGTTCACGGAACGGAGACCGACAAATAACAACGGAGAAAGAGATTTCCGTTCGAATGAGAAAGGAGACATCGACGATAGACACCGAGTCGGAGTAACGGAGAAAAGTGAAGAGAGAGAGAGAGAGAAAGGGAGGGAGAGACAGAGAGAGAGAGAGAGATTGGAGAGGGGATACGACCCCGGTATGGAGTTTGAGGCTTGTTTGAACAGGCTGCAGCTTCCAAAGAGGGTGGACGGGGTATCGGGAGTTGCTATGACGATCACGCCCCATCGAATTACGCGAAAATTGCCCTACGTACCCTCAACCTCTTCTCATACTCCACCCCCAGGCGCCCTTCATCAGGACTTCAGTCATTCCGAACTCCCGCGTTACGAATGCGTGGATAAACGGCTGTACCGAACCGTACCTGTAGACGAAACTTCTCGTACTGGATATTCCTTCCGTTGGGAGCCGACATGATACACGTATTTTAGTTTCCGCTGACATTCGTTAACATTGTCAGGATGAAGCGTAAGTAGCAGAAAATTCGGTATATGTATTTGAATGTTCAGGGATGAATTTGTTGGAAATTAATTCACTTTTGGATTGGATGGGATGGATGTGAAATTTGGAAATTGTGTAACGTAGTTTTTAATTTTCATTGTAAAAGATCTTCGCAAGAAATATTTACTCGTTATTGTATATTGTTATTTGATTATACATATAGAAGCTTTTCTTTTTGCTTATACGTAAAATTGTGGAGAGTATATTTACTAAATCTAACGGCGTTGCGAATCATTTAAACTGACGCGCAGATTGCCACTCTGGTTGTAGGGGAACGGTAAGAGTTCTCATAAATACGTATTTGAGAGGATACCGCGGCTAGGTATCTACACGTCCGTTCATAAGTTATGGAACACTTGCGAATTCAGATTAACGGGCGGCACTAATTTAACGAGTAATTAAAATGTGAATAAACCTGCTGTTTACTTCATTTAATTTAGACTCGAAATTCCACCAATCGAAAACATCTGATCTCCGAAAAATTACCGAGATTTGAAACTAGTGACGATACAAAATTGTTATACTTTTTAAAATTCTACGACCTCGAATCATTAACGATTGAAAATTATCAAAATTTATATAACACTCAAACATTAGGTCCTCCATTAAAAAATCATTTTTCACAGTTTACTACAAATTTACAATTACTCTCATGACTCGTACAAGGCGCAGATCTTTAAAGTTTTCCTAAGTATTTAATTCCGAGAGACGTAGGGCACGTATCCTAACATGGAACGGGGCCCCGTTCCATGGATTTCATTTCGTAATAAGCGGCAGGTTGTATTAAAAGATTACATCCAATATCGGTGGCGGATTTCTAAGCGAGGCAGACCATCGCACGGAATTCCTACGGGAATTCCTGCAATCCTTTACGTGACTTCTTCTTGGGGTCTGAACGTTCGCCTATTTTGTGGCACCAAGGGGACGCAATGTTTTCGCATTAAGGGACAAACCGACGTTGGCTCCAACGCCGAACGACGCCGTGACGGCGGAGTTCATACACTCGAGACGACAATTAACCAGACTTTCTTGTAATAAAATTAATCTCGCGCGATTTCAGCTAGTCAACGAGCCACGAACTGAAATTAACGTCATGGAAACGAATAGGTTTTTCAACCTTCCGGCTGTTGCTGCGAACTTTACAAAGCCGAAGAAAAAAACCTCTGTCTGCTTGAAAAATCAGCAACAGAGAGGAACGTATTATTCCTATTATACGCCGAGGTAATTCGTTCCCATTAACACGTGGATCCGTGTGATCATCGGTTTTTATTTTTGTAGGATTTTAAAGGGAACCTGTGAATTATCTATTCGAAACGACTAAAAGATGAGTGAAAGGATGTATTAATGTGAAATTATCAAGGGGTTGGGGTAAAAGAATGATAAGTTCTATTGCTTACAAAATGGTACTTCGGCAAAACCATATTTTTACTTAGCAATTGAACGCACAATCGCAATATTCTACTGATAACAGATTGACATATGATAAACACGGTGCAGTATATCAAGTTATGTCAACTCCTCGGCACAGAGAAGTATCGGTTACAGATCAGAATACGTCTCTTCTGTCACGTGAAACCAGTTTTCATATTTATAGATTGGATTTCAATCCTATTATAGGTAGTATGATAAGCGTTAATTACAATGTAGCACGAGTACCAATTATGGCGGTATAATTACCCGTTTGAATCGCACGCCTCGCGATCGCGGTGTTCAAATTTCACGCTGAAAAGACCAACTACATTTCATCGCGATGAACAATTGACAGTGATACTTGAATCTTTTGACAGTCATGCGATTCACCAGTCATCTCTTACACCCATAATAATATAATATTATCTATAGAGTGTGTCAGTTAACCTGTTACAAGTTATTACCTCAGTGGATTAACATTTCGACCAATATGTATATATAGATTTGATTCATTATTTCTAAATGTCGAATTTCAACATAGCTCTTCGACATTTACGCGAACTCCGATTATTAACGTACCATTTATTTACAAAAGAGCAACATTTACGTTTTTCCACGGTGGGAAGCGAGGCGAGAAACACGTAAACTTTCCATCGAGGGAAAATTCGTCGGGGCCGGGTCGTCAAAGAAATTAATTTCTCTTTGCGGTTCAGATTTCCATTACCGCGCCCCGACGGCGGACTTTTTTATTTTCTTGTGGAACGGACTGTGGCGTAAACCGCGCGCACAGTGCCGCACAATAGACCGAAGAGGTATGGATCGACGGGAAAACCGAGAAAAAGAGGAACGATGGAAAATCGGGTAACGAATAAACAGAAACGATACATATTTCTCCGGGTGCAAGCATCCTAAATTTTTCACGATACCAGCGACAAAATTAACCAATCCGAAGTGTAGCATGCGATATTGCTGCAGGTTATCCAGTAACCTTTTTACTATTACACAGTGAATTATAAATCTTCATACAAACTTACGCAATTTTGACATCCTTTAAATAATTATCTAATATTTCTTTGATCAACGTTCGTGAAAGTATAATAATCAAACCATGACATATTGGCATTAATTCTCAGAGACATGTCAGCAACAAATTGCAACAACCCATGTTCACTCTCTCAGTTTTTCTATTCACAAAGGTAAATTATTCCTGTATACATATATGTATAACCTCTATCCTATGTATACGTATACAAAATGCATTTCGCAGCGATGCGGCAAGTTAAATAGCGTTCTCTAAAATCGTCGCCGTGGAACGGCTAAACAAGCAGACAAAGCTCCCGGTCACTCGGTACTCGAAAACCCAGACACACACACACACACACACACACACACACACAGAGACATAGTCGCCAGTGGCATCTTCTCACTCCAATTTCCTTTCGTGCATATTATCGTCTTCTGCCTCGGTGGTCGCCTCATCGCGTGCCCTGTGCAGTCGTCCTGACAGTTTTCCGAGGGACATCGGGAATCCTGGCAGGACAATGCCGGAGGGTGAACGTTTCCAGCTTGCAGACACGCGGTCCCGGCCGGTGGTAAGACTGACACTTTATTGCTATCGTGAATTGGATCCCTTTTATCTGTGTGCGACCGTGAGCCCTCCTGGCTTCGCAAGGGAGCCCGGTGTTCCTAACCTAACCTAACCGCGGTGTTCATTGTCGTGACTCAGGATGGACTTTGTTAACGACGACCTGGAGACGGTGTTATTTGCCTTTTTACCGTTTTTTTCATCCGAATTGATGAACTGTTTTGAGAAATATATGAAAAGCGAGTTTGATGAAGCTAAGGATGAGTGTTTTATAGTTGTTCGAAACAACTTTAATAGGTTTTATGTTATGGGGGTCAATGGTGACCGGCAATCAAGTTGGCTGAAAAGATACAGAGGTCACCCGTTGAAAGAGAATGAGAAAACATGGGAATTAATTATTAATGTGTGTTGGAAGTTAGGGCAGAAAGATATTAGATTGATGCATAATTAATGCTCGAGTACTTTTGTTGTGGGCGCGAATGAAAAAGCAAAATTATGAGAAGGAAAGCCATCGAACAATGCGGTGCGTTAGGTGAAAATAGGAAAAGAAAGGACAATGGGGACACGTGTGAGAAAAATAGAGGGGACACGAAAACGCAGGAAATAGAAGAAATGTAAAGAAATAACGAGAAAGAAAGAATTGAAAGAAACACGCGGTGCGATGGTTAAAACGGAACGAAAAAGAAAAACAAAACGAACAGGGCGAAACGGAGGAAAAAAGATCAAAAGACGATGAGATTAAATCCACAAATAAAAGAGTCCGAATAAAACCAAAAAAAACAACCAAAATAATATATACGCAGAAGGTGGAAACAACAAACAAAACTAAGATCAACATAGAATTAAACGGAAACTAAATACATAAAAAACGAAACAAACAAAATTAAATCACAGCCGAGAGAACAAACACAGGACACAGACAAAAGACACGGAAAAGATAGAAAAGAACAAAGCCCGACCAATATCACAACAGACAACGGTGTCTCGCATAGAACGGAAAATAACGTGCTAACAGAAAGCGGAGGATTAGGCTGACGGTAAACAGACTGATAAAGATTACCTAGGTATCTAGAGCCGAAAACACAAGGCGAACGAAGATGCACAAAGGGAAACGAAACGGTGTGTGTACCAGAGAAATAGAGAGAGAGAGAGAGAGAGTAGAAGAGAAGAAGACACAGGGAATACGGACAAACGTGACCAGACAGACAGAATGCAGACAGAAGCAACCTCGAACACTTGCGTACAAACGCTTCTATCTACACGGCCCGAAGCGAGCATATTGCGTTAACACCGAGGGTGCAAACAGCCCTTGTATATCTCGCGCGTACCCTCTCTCCAGACCAATCGTTCTCTCTCTCTCTTTCTCTCTGTGTCTCTCTCACCCTCTCTTGGTACACACTTTCTGTCACACATGTAGAAATACAGACCCTCCGCAGTACAATCGAGCCAATAATTAAAGGCGGTAAAAGCACTCGTTAAGTCGCACCTCCCCACATAGTTTCTCTTGGCCCAGTTACTTTGTAGAGTAGACGAACGAATTTACCGCTATTTGCGGGGAATGTCGGAAGCATTGGAAATTGTTAGTGGGAAATGTGAAGGTGGAAGGAGAAAAAAAGAAAATATGTCACGGACGGTAGAAATGAAAATTAACGTGGAACGAGGGTAGTTTGGAACGAATTTGTTTGGTAATTAGTAACTAGATGACTGTACGCGTAATTTGAGTTGGAACGAGTGGGATTTTTTTTTTTTGAAGTTTTACGGTTACGTATGGGGTCGTGTAACTTTGATAGATGTAAATTGTATTTGATGTGGATATAGGATTAAGTTTGCGTTCTGTATTTTATTATAAGTAAAGCTCTATTTTTTATTTTTAAACGTTTTTTCACCCTCTTTTTGGAGTCGCGCGCGTTACACGTGGACCGTTTTTTTTTTGTCCACTGTATGTATACCCGGTGATAATATTCATAGAGGACTGCAAGCATGCTTTTCACAGTCGGGTGTAAATTAACTTTTTCATTCATGGAACGAACATTTTACGTCCATTAAAATGCCGCGGTGGATGCAAAGCTCCTTTGCTTTCGTCTAATTCGACCCTGATTTGACGTGTCATTTTCCATAATGTAACGACGAAATTTAACGCAACGACACAACTACAACGACATGCGTAACAAACCTAAGAAATATCCTGTACGCGTGTTACACGTATCAACGTTAAATGATAACGATTAAACAAAAAACATGCGAGCTCTTCTTTAAAAAAATAATACTTTCAAAACCGTTGCAAATGTCACGCTGAACAATGTACACGTTTCATTCCGAAAATATTAAACACTCATCAAACCAATACTACTCTAATAAATCTCACATCAACGAAACCGAAACTGTTTCGTACTTAATCGACAATTTGCACGATTTACCACGTCATTCATTCCTTCTAAAATCACCCCATTTTTAACCTATTTGCGTGGAAAGCACGAGCGGGGAAGAGAGCCGATGGGGTGAACTCGGAGCACTGCAGGGAGAAGGGTAGTTAGTGATTAATTCATCGCGTCGTCGGAAGTGGCATTAAGCCGCCTAGACGTAAACGTTGTCCGTAAAACAGAGAGAGCGAGACAGACAGAGAGAGAGAGAGAGAGAGAGAGTAAAAGAGAGACAGAACGTTAGGGTGTAGGTAAAGCAGAGTATATTTCATGGGAAAGGAAGAGAGAGAAAGGTGGAACCCCTTTTGTAGATAGCTCTTCCTGTTCATGTCGAGCCGCGTATAAGATCGTTAAGAGCTAAATATTTGATTGAAATATTATGGGGAACTTAAGCGCATTCGCGTGCCTCTAAAGAGCGTCTCACAAGTGAACGATGACGACGACGACCACAACGACAACGACGACGACGACGTCGACGACGGGATTTCGTCCTGCGTACACGCGATGTTTGGCGAATGTATAAACGCTACTTCGCGAATAGATCCACGTTCACGTACCTTCCAGTAGCGAGGAATTTTAATCGCGGCCCGGTAATCGCGCATTACTTTTATCGTGGAAACCGATCCGACCGTCGCGGAACTTCGTTCGACACGACACGAAAGGTGGGCGAGTTCTAAAGTGTGCGGTGAGAATCGAGAAGGAGAAGTTAAGAAATGGTATTCGCGGATTTCGAGTAACAGCGAGTGATTCGAGAACTCGTTAGAATGCAGCGGCAAATTTCTGCGAACGGCTGTGTAACGAGTGGTAGGCGGGTAAATGAAATGCAAATTAGAGATCGAGTTTAGACCTTTAGCTCGCGCTACGACGGAAGACGATCCTACGAACAATCGGATTGCCGGAAGAATCGGTTTGAAATCGAAATTCCCGCTTTGGTACACTTCGTAGCAGAAAAGCGACGGTGCAAGTTCGTAACAAAGGCCGGTTCCGTATCGAGAAATTCTCCGAATACTCCGAGTATCCTGCAGAGTCTCAGTCAAAGACTTCGATTTAATTTCTACATAGCAATGCGGAAAGGGCCTCGCACACACTCAAGGGTATTGACAGTATTAACGACTGTCTGACGTTCGTACAATATCGATCGGACTTTAGGGTATTTTTAAAGAAATTTGTTTCGTTTTTTTTTTTATTGTTAAGAGATGAGACTATCACGTCACAATGAAAAGTCATCGGTAGCGAATGTGATCATTGTATTTACTGGATTGATGTTGGTAATAACGACCGTGTGCCAGGTCCTTAACGTAATGGATCCTTCGGGATAGGTTATCGGGATAACGGAAGGGGAGAATCGAATCACAGAGTAAACACGTAACTATCTTAAATTCCTCGAAGGGTCCGAAGCGAGGAAAAGTACGAGTATATTTCGTTATTGCGTGCCGCGAAGGTGGAAAAATTTGTTAAAAGCGTTTCACGAAATCTTTTCGGTCCGTTTCGATCAATTTCTACGTGATGAATCGTGTTCTATCGTTTTTCCTAACCGTTCTCTCTTTGCGATAGATCTAGGAAATTTATAGGGATATATATTTTCCTTCTCGGGGGAAAAAAAGGTAATCGAATGCCTGTGAAGGTTAAAATATTTGCCAAGAGGTACGTTGCATTTAATATCACTTTTAACAAAGCAAAGAATGAAAACCAATTTGTTTATAAAACTATAACTATTTCTAACACACGTGTATTTTTGAACTAGCTAAAACATAAACCGATTATGCATGTCTAACTGGAAATATTGAAATTCATCGTAGACCGTGTGCGCAGATTAATCACCGAAACTGCAGTCATCGGTAACCCTTTTTTTTCCACGCTTCATGCCGCGTTTATCATCGCACTTTTTGCATGGTTGCACGCTTTTCATTGCCTCGGTGTTCGAGCGTACAGGACTGGAATCGGCCAGCGTGCTCGTTCACCAGAACAATACAAAGACATGAAAAATAATCGGGTACAATTTTGGAATAAATCAATGGAATTTCATCCTTTGAAACATCCCTTTGTTCTATCTTTACCTTCTCTCTCTCTCTCTCTCTATCGTTCTCTCGTACATGCTATCAGATACAGAATAATATTGAAATAAATTCAGATCCTTCATATTAACGTGTACCGACAAATTACAATCAAATAATTTATAAGACACTTCTTCAATTTCCTAATCTACGGAAACACTAGTTAGTCTTAAACGTCGTTGTTTATCTGTTAACCCAAATCACTAAACCAACAAAAATAATTCGTAAAAGCAAATTTTCCAGTCTTCACTGTCACTTCAAATAATAACGCTCAACTCCCTATATAACCAAATATTAAAATACCCATAAGACTCCCCTATAAACACCATTTCACGAATCCAACATTTCCCAACGCACTCCAACCAACCTCGCTTCTACCACCCCGAAACTCTCCGAGTTTTTTCCACGTCCCAGCGAGTAATCTCTATTCACCCGATTCTCTCCGGAATAATGGAGAAAATCATCGGATAATTTCCGAATAAATCGAGGTGTTCGTCCCTTAAAAGCTACAGGCGTTTCCTTCCGCGTGGCGCAACGCGCGACGGATTCCGCGTGTTGTACGACTTCCTTTCTGTCGACGGCAACAATGCCCACGGTGTACGGGCTCCCGTCGAATGGAAGTTTGTTCTGTACACAATGCCGTATACACGGGCGAAGCCGTGCGCGTGTACGCGGCTGAAAAGCGGGCCAGGGGCGGCACTGGTTCGGAATTCGTGCGGGCGCGTGCTCGAGAAGGGAAAGCAGACGCTTCTTGGGCAAACATTTTTACGCTATTACGCGAATCCGAGAGTGGATATTAAGCAAACGCTTGCAGCTGCGGGAAATCACTCCCCCCGCCCTCCTTCTCCTTCTCCTCTCCTCTCCAGTCGTCTCTTTCCCATCAGCAGCACTAACACCATCACCACCATCACCATCAGGGACGTCATTTGTGCGGTGTCTGGCAGACGGGTCGGATCGAAGTGCCCGACCCGTCCGATGTCTGCCGGGAGGTTCGTGAAATTTAACTAACCTCTCGTCTCGTTAAGCGGATAATTGAAAAATTAATCACGTCCGAGGGAATCTTAAAGAATCTCCCGTGAACGTTTCCGCTTTCAGACAGGCCGCGAATTGTGAGTAGTATGAGCAATGGGATACGCTAAATTATGAGACGAAAAGTTTTATGTGTTAGAGTGTGTCTTATGTTACTTTCTTTTTTTTTTACATTACTTGTTCTACTGTGGTTGAACGTTATTTTACTTATTTGAGAAATTCCTGGATATTCGGTCCTTTTAATGGAAAATGGAACGAACGAAGTCTGATGTAATAAAACTTTAGGATCTAGCGGCACTACTTCGGTGGGCGCATCATTGCTGGATGCATGCTATTAGCAGCTCACTGCCGAGCAAATGCAACTTGCAGGAGAAACTCTGCTGCATATGCCGGGCGAACGCGTGAAAATTCCTTTTTCCAGGATATCCTGTGTGTGCAATTCGATTATAGAAACTGAATTAATGCTATTAGGTGAATCTAATTGGTCCTACAATATATACGTATATTTTTTAATTAAATTTACTTTTTTTTAGCTTGGAATATCTTTACCCGAGCGGACTTTGTTGAAATCCATAGGGAGATATAGCTAATAAATGTATTTTAAATGTTTTAAAACAACGGCTGATATTATTATTAAATCCCATGTGTTCGTAATTAATTAAAAGTCAATTCCACGGGGACATGGTAAAATTGTATTTCATGTTTCGTATTTTTCTCTTGTTATCGAATACGTGTACACTGTACGTTTGTCCGTGACGTTAGAAATTATACGTATCCTTTTCATAGAACGGATAGCCGTGAGTAATCGCGCTGAATAACGCTGCACACCGCTATGAATGTTAATTACACCGTAATTAATATGCATTACGAAAACAGAAGCACCGGCGGATTATACGGAGAAGCTTTTCTTTCCGCGATTAGATAAGAGTGCGTTTGTCTCGACAAGACGGGCCGCGTTTATCAGAGTTACGTTAAGCTTCTCTTGGCAAATCTTAAGAACCACTTACCAAGATTAAACGATAATTTAATTAACAAAAATATTTCGTCTACTAAGCGTAAAATTCATTCGATTCACTCGAAGAAGAATTTCAATTATTCAAGAATATTATTCGTAACACCGAATCGATCGTTATAAGCGACAGAGTTATTAAATTCGCTGACAAAAGCTCTAACCGAATTAAGGGACGACGTAGGAAGGGTTTCCTTCCGAATGTGAATGAAGTACTTCTGTCAACCACTGACAACATTCAGGTAGGGCGCTAAAAACAAGTTGCCGCCCCCTTAGCAGAGAATCCGAACTGAATGGCACCGTGTTCCGTCATCGCTACCCTCCGAGTGGCAATGAACAGAAGGGTGCCAAGGGATGATGGCACCCATCGTCCTTATAACTACACATTCATGTTTTTGTCTTTGCACTTTAAGTACATTGTGCGCGAAGAACGGAACGTGTACAATTAAAATTTCTCCACGTCACGTTAAGCGACCCTTGAATATATCGATATATCTATCTACGTATATAATACATATAAAAAAAATGTCGAGTAAAACATTGATCAATCAACGTATAATAGGTCTACGTCGAGGAACTCGAATCTCGACTAATTGTTTGATTCTCCACGTGGAAATGAATAATGTACGTTAGGAATAATTAAAATATAATTGAAATTATACAAATCTTTTCTCGCATATCAATGGGGGGACACGTTTCCTCGGGCAAATATAACAGAAAATTATTCGGATAGAAGGACGGGCTAACAAGATTTCTTAAACGAGGCCACTCATTTGTCATACAATGAAATGTTCATTATACATATTATCCCATCGATGTTTGAATTTTCTGTGAATATAAATTATAGAATCGTTACCCTTTCCTGCGTCGGTGATTAATGTCATTGTCTATTCCCCGGGGACGACGGGAAATTTATATATTACGTCAGAGATTGACAATTTACTTTATAACGGGCTGTTTGGTTTATCGTTAACGGGTATCGTCGTATAAATACGAAGCTATTATGTGCTTTTGCGGTCTTATCGTAGGCTCTGCGCCTGACGCGTGTCACGTTAATCCTTTCGCCTGTGTGCGAATCCGTTTAATATATCGGCCATTCGATAATGTCGTCGTTAAACACACCGCCGGAATTGTAAACCTCGCGGACGTTGTCTCAATCGATTGGAAAACACCGCGGCGTAGAAGCAACGTGGACGTTGATTATAAAATAATTTCAACAGCTGTACTTAAGGGGCTATCCTAGTGTGACATGCGAAAAATTAGGCGATTTTCTGGAATTTATAAAATAAAAACTATTGCATCAAACTTGTTCAAACTTCGAGGATATATTCTTGGGTATGTTGACTTATTACATGAATTTTTTCAAGTAATAATATTTAAATTTGGCAAACTTATGCGCAAACTGCCTGGGGTAAAAAAAAAAAAGTTGCTCAACTGCTGACACGATTGGCGCCTTCAGAGTGCCTGAAATAAAAAAATACGAAATGCCTGTTAAACTAGAAGATATTTCCCCTACAGTGAACTAGGGGTTTGAAAAAATATTAAAATTTGACAAAATGGCGAAGTATTGAAAAAAAAGCTAAATTTTGCCCGAAAAATTGGCCGTTTTTTGCATGGCAAATTGACAATTTTTGTCCTAATTAAAAACTGGTAGTTCACTGTATGGAAAAACATGTACTGAGTATGCTCAAAAAATTTCAAGATGATTCTATGATTTGTATTCGAGTTAGAGTGTCAGCAAATTTGAGAAAAGTCGTTCTGAGATAAACACGTTTAAAGTTTTAACTACAGATTTTTTTCTTATAACTCAAATATTTTTATACTTACAATTAATCTGCTAGCCCAGGCCCGTATAAGGAACCTTCCTCTTCTTCGAAAAGTGCCTGCTGGGCTGTAGCAGCTATCCTCCTAGTTGTCCAAGCCTCTTTTGAACTCTCTTCATAGCGTTTCTCGGCTAGCCGGATTCTGCTCTCATCGCGATGTTCGGCATATTCTTTGGCCGCAGAGCCAATGATTACTCCCATAACTTGCATGGTTCTTAAGATTGTTTGAAAACCATCATTAAATATATTTACTGCAAAAAAATTTGCCAGTTGTACAGTTTTAACACCACTGTGGAGATCCTTTGGAGCGAAGTGCCAAAGCAACTTTCATTATTGTCCTGGGTGTTCCTTCCCTTGCACCTGTCCAATAATTCTCGTCGGCTCAGATCTGTATACACTGGCTTTAAAACTTCTTGAATTTGTGGATCTAGCGCAAAATATTCGTGTTGAAACCTTGCCATATCTAGGATTTCGGCCTGCGCGCAACGGTATTTACACTAGCTCTCCGCGCCAGCCGGTCAGTTGTCGTGCATCGGATTTTTGTCTATTGAACTCAAGGGAAAGTATGTAGCCCAAATTGCGTTGTACATAGCATCTACATCATCTTGATGCCTGGTGATAGCCACACCAAGTATTTCTGAAGCTTATTGATGATGGCAATGGTTAATTTCACCGTATCTTTACTTTTTCCGTCTAAGCCCTGGTTTTTCCGCCTAAGGTTGGCGATAGTCAGTGCCTAGACTAAACATGCCTCCCCAATCATCGATGAGCGTGAGAAACTTTTTCTTTTCGAAAATGCGTCACTAAAGCATTTTTGTCCTTCGAACAACGGCGCTTCGAGAGCTGCCATTTCAAAACTATTTTAGATACAACTTTAAAACTTTAGGATGTCATTCTACACATAATAAACTATCGAAAAATGAAAACAAAAAAAAATCGATTCAAAAAAATTTTCACACTAGGATAGCCCCTTAACTACGTATGTCGCGCGGCAACGTCAACGATTATTATAAATGATACGAATTCACCGGTCACGGGAAATAATTAATAATAGTTAATCCAGCCGCACGTTGGTCCGCGTTTTCTAATTGTAAAGTGTACAATTTGAACGATACAACTACGCTTTTCACCTGGTTATTTATTGTCCACGTTAAACACTTGCTTACGAAATACACCTACATAGTGAACGAAATCTTAATCGTACAAATTACTTTGTAATATACACACATATCGTCCTAAATAAAACAACCAACACTGACGTGAGAGATAGGATTTAAAAAAGTATCAGAAATCTACTTTTCGATAGCAATATCCCTCGCATCTTGATAACAAGTGATGCACAAAACCAAGTTCGCAATTAAAACAGATTTTCCCACACGTGTGTAACCTCGACACCACCGTATCGAACGGATAAACGTGATAAACACACAGACTACCCGGTTTCCCTTAACGGCGTTCCGTATAATGCCAGACAAAACGAACTGGAACAATGGGGAAGTCTGACTATTTCGCGAATCAACTGTCCGCCCGTGTCGTTTACACCGTATGAATTCTGGCAGTAAAAAGAAAAAAGCAAAAGTCAACACAAAAAAAAAAGAAAAGAAAAATAGAGAGAAAGAAAAGAAAAGAAAAGAAAAGAAAAGCAGGGATCTCGAGCGAACGAATGCGATAGGCAGGTGTCACGCCATCGCGACCCCCTGACGCGACGATTACGACGATTACAGGAGGCTTCCGAGGGGTACGCGAGGGTGGAGTCACCTCCGTTTGACACTGCATCACGAAGCACTAACCACGTTATTTATGTCACCTCGTAAAACTTGTGGCGTGCCTAAACACACTACTCGTTGCAACCACCGTATCCCCTTCAGCTTGCTTGGCCGACGAACGAGTCGTTCGCAAGAAAAAGGGCCGACCGGACTCGCCGTTCTTCGAATCGTATCCCTGCTGTCGGTTAAAAGGGATTAAACGTTACGTGACCCTGGAACAGGGCCGGCAATTACGGTTTCGCGTCACGTTCCTAAACGATAATTCTCTGTGTGTTTTTTTTTATTATTTTATATTTGGCATTTCCTTAAATTATTCGACAACGGAGAAAATGTTTTGGAATAATTGTTGTGTATTGTTATTATCGTTATAAGATATGAAATTTTGATGACGTAGTAATGTGTAATCGTGAATAGATGAATATTAATATAATCTAGTGACGTATCGATATCTTGGTTGTAAACGATGAATCATGGTTCGATGTAATTGTTTTTAATGTAAAATTAATGTATTCTCTTTCCCCGGGTCGGGTAATATCGTTTGCAGGTGAAATGATAGGTATAAGCCCATTATGAATTAATCAGTATAATTATTGCTGGCTCGCGTGCACGTTGCGTTTGCTTTCGAATTCAACGTTATTGAAAATGTCGCTGCGTCAATTCAACGGTATTGAATGTATGTACGTAGGTATCAGATATAATTCGAGAATTTGAATGTGACGCGAACGATTCACGTGAAATATTACGTTCGTGAACAGTGACGTTTTTCGTCGTGACGTAAATCTTGAATTAGCTGTTGCGCGTAATGGAACAAAAACGAAATTGTAAATATTCGAGAATATCCGACGATGAAAATGACCACTAGGATCGAACAGTAAAATATCGCATGTCTATAATCATATTCTATGTTCATCAACGGGGCCGCGTTTAAGTTTCCGTGTCGGTATGGCGGGGTAGTTATGATTTTCAAGGTATTTTTATTACATGTCGGTTATCGAGCATCTCACGTGAATACCTTTCCTTAATACGAATAAGAAATTAGGAATGTTTCGCGTATACCTGTATGCACCGTAATCGGAATGATCGCGGGCTATCGTGGATTTCTTCACTTTCGTGAAATACTTAAAGACTGGCGAGTTTTTAAAGAAAGATATACTCAACGTTATTATTTCATTATCGTTCTGTTTCAACTTAATATATATACTATATATATTTCATTTGTAATTTTTAACGAATTTCAACTAATCTGAACTAATCTTTAAACGTACCACGTAATCAGACAATTATCCCAATTTCTTTATTCTATTTCCAAATGAATAACGAAATGGGTTTTCTAATTTCATTTAGTTACCATACTCGATGGAACTGGACTACGACGTTATGGGCGTACCTGGTGGACCCTCTTCGGGAGTGATGGCCCTACTGTCTCCAAAGGTGAACGTGTCAGCCAGGGGAGAGGTACCAGTCACTCTACAAGTCTTCAGGGTCAGGCTACCCTGTTCTGGTCTCGTTAGCGCTGAAATTCCATTGGCTTTGAAGATAAACGTCACTGCCCCGATTGGGACCAGGTACAACGATACCATTTTGGTCTTCAAGAGAAACAAAATCTGCTTCAAAGGTAAAAAAATACATTTCATTTGTCTGCTAATTAAACACCTTGCTAGAAAATATTGAAAATTTCAAGTGCAATCTCTTGACATGGTTGGTTAAAAATTTACAGTGGAAATTGTAGAGGGAATAAAAAAATATGCATGCTCTGGTTGGCAAATAAATAAATTTTGTATGCAAACCTGGGATATATACAGATTTTAATTATAAAATGATTGTTATTAATATTTTAACAAAGAACGCTGCACGGTAAAACAAATGAATATCTCTGTTTAACAGGTGTAAGCTTTTTATTCGTGCGAGGGGGTATGCAAATACTTTTTTTTCCCATTGTATGTACATACATACATATACACATACGTCAGATGGGTGATTACACGCACTTCTGTCTGTGATATGCATTCATGAACAATACGAGTGAGTGCGGGGAATATTTTGATTTACTAGTGACACAGCGTGTATCTCGTCACGTATACATGAAAATAAAGTGTCGCATGACGCTGATAGGTTTTTCCATCGTTGAACATTAAAACGTAAATTATCGATTACTGTATTACAATGTTCGAATCAGCTAGTGCCATGGGGAAACACGGATAAAAACGTACGTCTGCACATACACGTGTGTGTATATACGTGACTGGCAAAATGTGTAAATTGTGTCAACTCGTTTGTACACAAGGTACTTTAACGCCATGCCAGCCTGCCGATAATTACTTCGTTTACGTAATCGCGAATTTAATTAGTACGTTCGTCGGGCTCGCTGAATACCTTCGTTACGGCGAACATAATTTCGACGTCCTCGCGATTAAAACAGAGAGTACTTACACGCAGTCGTTTAGAATCCCTTTTCGAACGACAGACTCCTATACACGATTTATGACATAACCGAGCCCTTTGTATAATGTCAACAATACATAATTTATCAAGCTAGAATTTCGTATACAACGTGTGCAAATGCCTTTTGTGAAAATAACACGCGATCGGAGGGCCCGGGGGGTTCGGTGATACCGGTTAATAGAGTTTTATTACATAAAACTCGTATATCGCTGGATACTCTCCCGCGTAAATTACATTATCCATTGCGTAACTTCATTAACCGTACGCACAAAAATGGACATCTTTCACGTGCACGTATCTCTACGACGATGAAAAATAAATTTCGAGTTCATCGACCGATAAAAAGTGCTTTATAATGTACGGGGCTTCGTTCCGGCTACTTCGACTCTATTAGAAAAAAATGTAAAAAAAAAATTTTTAAATGAATTGAAACGTGAGTGGATGTATTCCATAGCGCAAACAGAATTTCCCGGTTATGTTTGCGCGGGGCTACGAAATAAATAAAAGACACGGCAGCCGGCTCGCTTAACTCGACAAACTTTCCATTGATTCGTGTCGCGTGATCCTTGAAAAATCACCGAGTAGTGTCTGCAAGTTCTTGGAAAGTGGTTCGCTAACTTCCGCGAACTTTCGCCGCTTCGGGGACACACATTCGCTCCCGGTGAAGTACGCGAAATTGTCACGGTGATTGCAGTTTCCCCGAGAACGGGCTAAACATCTCGCGAGAACTTCATTTCCCGCCCGCGAATTTCGCCAACCAGTCGCAACGGTTACTTCCGTTCCCGACGTGTGAGCGTGGAAAAAAAATGACTACTACCGTCGGAAACGTTGGAAGTTCTTGCGAAACATCTTCCCCGAGAAACGGGTAACAATAAGCACTTTAGCAGGGAGAGAAAGTTTGAAGGTACGCGAGATTCGACGTGGAATTAATCAGACTGATTCTGTGACTCGGTTCGTTTACATACATTCATACTAATGTAGAAACGTAACTTCGAAATGATGGTTCGGATTTCGTAATTTGAAAACCTCACTCTCTGTCAGTTGGTAATTTTTGTATTTATACCAAACGAATGCAAATTGTGTTTTTTGGAATGAAATCTTGTCACTTCCGAAAGGTTCATACAGCAAAATGTGTAGAAAATTGTGATAAAACTTCAAAAAATGTCTAAAAGTAAATATACATCGAATATATAATGATTACTTAGAAAGCATGTTCCCGTCAGCTGAGTAAGTTTACAAAATAAAAAGTAATCAAGTAACGAACGCAATAGAACGGCGTATCATGGCGAGCTTGTGCCTGCGGATATCCGAAAACTCGCAGTCTCCATTCGCAATCTCACGTAGGGAACGTTCCCCGACGAAAAACGATACGATCTGACGTTGAAACGTGATTCTCATGACGCCCGTCGAGGAAACATACCGCTCCCCATCCGGAAATCGACAGGAACATCGAGTACCGGGGAACTCGAAGAGGTAGTTACATTTCTCCAGACAGGTGGATGGAGTTGGACTTTACTCTCGAAGCTCTACATGTTTACACCCCCACCCAACCCCCACCACCTCCTCAACAGCGAATGCAAGGTGAAATAAAGAAAAAAGAAAACCGAGATAGAGAGAAAGAAAAGAGTGTGTACGTGTTTGCGTGGAAAATCAAACTGTAAGAGAGGACAAGCAGAGAAATAGACAAAAGAAACGGGTAGACGAAGTGTAAGGGAGCCGGGAATTGCAGGGAGAACGTATAGGAAACCAGAGAGAGAGAGAATGGAGTGGAGAAGAAGAAGAAGAAGAAGAAGAACAAAAAAAAAGAGAAAGAAAACGAGTGTTGACAGACGCAGATCCGGATCCGGTTACCGGAGCAAGCGACGGTACAACGAAAAGCAATCCGCCGAATAAAATTGAATCTCGCCGGGAGTCGGGTGTATTTAATGAAAAAGAAGAAAGGAAGGATCCCAGCGTCGAAGATCAAGAGGGTCGACCGCGTATAAAAGTGGAGTGTAAGGTGGGAAAGATAGAGCAGAGAGGACGGAAAAATAAGTAAGCGACTCCGAGGCGACATTCATCGACGGCGAACGTACTTGGGCAGAGAATTTGCTTTTTCCTTATCCCGACGCTGCCCCTTGTCCCACGTGGCCAAAGAAACCTGGGTCCTTTGGTGCTTAAGAGGTCCTGCAGTAATCTGAAATCGTCTCGAGACCACTCGAAAATAATCGAATCTTCCTACGACTTCGAGAATGTCCACGCGGTGCCAGTGTGTTCGTTTATATACCTTGAGAACGATGGATCGTTTCTATAAAAAAGTACTGTCAATCTACTGCATACTTATTAAAAAGTATTTAGTAGAAAATGTCGCTGTAGCTGGGATCCAAGGAATAGAATAGATGCAAGTGTCTTTTATCTGTAGTGAAATATTTTGTATAAATTGCGAAATGACCAGGCAATCGGTATTTTTTTTTCTTTTTAAATCAAAAGAAACCTGACGGATTACTAGGGAAACGTGACAGAGTGGATTATCATTAATCGTCCATTTTTAAAAATTGGTTCCAATCGAAAAGAACCATTCCGCAACGGAATGGTACTCGAATCCGTCGCGACGCTATAATAGATTAATTTCCCAAGCTGTAGGTAGTCGACGTCGACGTAATATTTCCTACAAGAGAAACATCGCTCGCTACGAATCAGGGAATGCGGTTCAAGGAGGATCATTCTGTTAATCCCGCAGGGACTTAATTCGGGGCCTCCGTAAATCTTGGTTAAGGTTTGTTTGATAGTGGCGGATAGCATCGCCTGCCGGGATTTAACTGAGATACACAACGGCCCTTAACGCGCCATCCCGGCTTTGTGTTGTTGCTCACAAACCTCCGAGCTTCCTGTCCGTGCGTCGTCGAACGCGAACGATCTAATCGATCTTTTAATCGATGTTCGAGGAGAGCGCCAGCAAATTGATTCCTTTTGTTCGTCCGGCAACCTGTTAACTTTTCGCCGACATTTTTAATTAAACATGAAGCATCGCTGTTCCCGAAGAACATCGAGTTTCAGGTGGAAACTTCTAGAGGGTCGGTGGATACTCAATTGTAATGTTGAAAGGTGGTTACAGGTATTAAGAGGATAAGATTGATCCGACCAGTGCGCTAGAATCTTAGAGAATTATTTTAGATGAATCTTTTTGTACGTGAACATGTTACATACAGGGGACGTAAAACTCGTTTTGTATTTGAAAGGAATTCATTGACATCGTATGTATTGGGGTAACAATAAATTGATTCACAATTAATCAAACGGTGCGTTTAAACAGAGTAAAAATAACATTTTCGATCCGAATATCCCGTGTTTATTAAAATTTAATATATTCCCCGTGTTTATAAACGCGGAATGTTCCCTGCGTAGGTTCGCGGCGCTTAAACGTTGTTCAATTTCGAATACAAATCACAGCTACGATATTTTCGAGCCAATTTCATAATTTCCATTGTATTTTCAACAACGAAAAACCTGCGGCGACCAGCTTCCGGTTGAAAATACGCTGCCTCTGTGATCTTTTCGACACTACAAATTTCGATCCATTTCTTCGTAACCACCCCCCCCCCCCGTTCATCTCACGTTTTGAACGAATTCGTAAAGTTTCGCCAGCCGGCAAGTAAGTAATTGGCATTCTAACGAGCTATAATTTCCAAATAAAACGTGACGCTCGCGCGGAATCGCGAGAGAGTTCCCGAGGAAAAGAATGATAACCGAAGTTCCGCGGAAACTTAGCGAGTCCGTCGCGCGGCGCTCAGCGTACCGTGTAAAAGACGAACATTTTAAGGAGACAGCGAGCCTCGCAAATAAACGATGCAGAACGCCTCGAAGAAGTTGTAACGTTGTGCCGAGCTTGCACGATTTATTTAACTTTTTCTTTTTTTTCTTCTTTTTTTTTTCGCAAACTCTTTCCCCCACTTCATGTCCGAGCGTTTCCTCCGCCGAGTGTCCTCGGGCTATCGCGTAAATCTCACCCGGCGGGTTTGCGTTATTTATCCAGGCGACGGCACGAATCCTGTTTTTTTTTTTTTCTCTTTCCCTGTCTGTCCGTCTCTTTCTCTTTTTCTCTCATCTTTGTCGAAGTGAGAGAATGATAATGTAAAGGGAGACAAAAAAGGGCGGGACTCATTAGAGATAGTACATAAGCCGTTGAGCCACGGGTCACGGATTTACATTTTTCATGAACTCTTTCCTGAAAAGAGTCCCGGGGTATTTAGATGTTCGTGCGGCGCCAGGACCTACCGAATATCCACGGAATGTTAACATCGCACGCGGGTCACGTGATCGATGAAATATACATGTACATACATGTTATATTCGTCGGAATCGCCGCGGCCGTTCGCGATGAAAGTGTCGGATTAATAAAAATGTCCCGGGCGTTAGTGTCGCGGGAACGGCGGTGATATCGCGAACGATTTTTTAAGAATCGCGCAACCCGAACGGAACGAAAATTTACATTTTGATGCTATCGGCGTATTTATTCTTTTTTTTTTTTTTTTTTTTTACACACAACCGTGGGGAATACCGAACGCTCGTGTGTAATGTGTTAAATATTCCCAAGGGGACGTATTACCGCGGGGTGAAATATTCGCGGAATATTCGTGCAAATAATACGATCGACTGTACATATGTGTATACGTTATTGCACAAAGGATAGAGGGAGAATTATGATGATTGTAATCTACACATTTCGGAGACGAAATTGTCCGTTTGCCCTGATCCTGCGTTGATTCGCCGGAAACGTATATATACATACACACATAGGTGGATGAAATGGTAAACAAAGTTAGGTACATTGTATCCGTGACGGTGCAATGGGACCCGGACAATTTATTTAACCGTATCTAACAAGCGTTCCCACAACGTTTCATCCTGTTCGAGACGAATTTTCTTTTTGTTCTCTCCTGGTGGACGCTGTCGTGTTCCCTCCGGCTGCGGAGCGTATCCGTTTCCCGGCGAAAGTTTGTCAGAATACATTATTTACTTCGCTGTATCCGGCGAACAACCGTGGATCCACGTTGCCTTTCTGTGCCAGGAAAAATCGCCAGAAGGAATTCGAAACATTTGGGGCATTCGGTTTACAAGAAAAATCTAAGGGAAGAATGTTCCTCAGGTTTCATTAAATACACCGACGGCAAACAAAGGAATGCCGCCGAAGGTTTACAACGTTAGTTTAAAGACTGCGTCTGTCTGCGATTTATTTGACTTCATTAAGTTTTTTACGAAAAAAAAAACAACAACTGTCTTCCCTTCGGGAGAAGTCTTGCGACGAAGCTTTTCGAGGTATCGTACAAAAATCTTTTCGCAACAACGTTTTTCTGCCCCTTAAAACTTACCAACACCAAGTTCTGCTCTTTCTTTAGCGACGGGGAGAAAAAAACAGACAAAAAGGGCAGCGATGAAAAATGAAACATGCCGGAGAAAAGAAAATAAATTGTTAAAGTAACTTTCAGGCCACGATAAGTTTCATAGCAGCGTAAAGATAATTTTTGCGTAGCTCGTCTGATGGATAAACAAATTTCAAGTATAAACCAGGGATGTACAGTTGATGTAATAAACAATTTTCTTTGAGAACTTAAAATCTGTTAATATCCAAGATTCATATTCAACATTAGTTTATTAAAAAAAACAGATTCTGCAAATAATTTTCTATCCACCGTTCGCAGATAATACCCGTAAACATAATCATTAGTATCATACATCATTAACAACAATGTGAACTCCCCTACAAAATCTTTAAAAAAACCCTCTAACATGTTTATACAACGTTGTAACATTCATACCCACCGCACAGAAAGGACAATAATTCCACCTACCGACAATCAGTTTTTTAATTAAAACTCGCGGAAGATATTATCCAAGCCAGCTTTACAGTCCGCATGAAAAGTACCAAAGCGGAACGGGACGGAATCAAAAAAAAAAACCAACCAAACGAATAATCCGAATCTCAGAATTTTTCACGACTTTGTTCGCGTAACGTGAAAATTCCGTTTCTTCTTTGGTTACCGGTCCGATTCTGAAAGCGGAACAGAGAGAAAGAGTTATGTAGGGCGGAAAGTACAAACGAACATGAAAAGAAATCCGGCGGGGGACGGGCGAAGGACGTGGCGTCGGTATATTGTGGAAAAGTCGTCGTTTGCGGTGAACTGAACGGGTAACCGGGCCTCTGACTCAAAGGGACTCCGACTCTCTTTGAGCAACCTTCCACGGTTCGTCGAATGTCGCTCATTCAATAGTACCGCGATACATATAAACGAACGATCGATCGATCGGGCGTCCGCAACCTTTGGATGAAATCGGCCCTCATGCGAATACGTGGTTCAAGTGGGAGCATTTCAATCGACAAATGGATTGCTGATTCTATAATGCGTCGTTCGCGATACGCTTTGTGGCAGTAACACAATTATTTTATCCGAGCGAGACAAAAATCTGCGTATTAACGATCGATTTCAATCTACGTTTTACGAACGTTGAAATTCGTTCGAATTTAGGCCACGCACGTGGCTGACTCGATTGTTTTTCGGATCGAAGTTCAAACAATTTTTCCTTCGACTAGTAAAGTTCCTTCGCGTGAAACTTATAGCCACCGTACCGTACGCATTCTGACTTCAAAGCAAGTGATTGTATGTACCGTACGCTGTGAAATTTGCAAGCGAGTCATCGTACCGTGGGGCACGTGGATTTTCAAACAAGTCATCGTACCAGAATCATTTGTAAAACGTATTATTATTGCATAAAGCGGAATCTGCGTTTCTACATTTCGTTCTTGAAAGATTTTCTGTGTGATACTTACATTTTAATACGAGATATAAAGTAAAATATCTTGTTTATAAGACTATAGTAAAAAATCTTAAAAATATTCGAACATCTTGAAAAATGATTAAAAATCTCACAAACTGTAATTTATATCATTATTACATTATTTTAATAAAAATTAAAGAGAATTAATAGGAATGAATTTTACAACGAATGCCCTTAAGGGAACATTTTATTCCGTTCTAAATGTACATTTTAATTGGGACATACTTTCCGTAATTTTCTTGACATTTCTAACTTTCCACTCCCTTTTTCCTGTGACTCCGAAGTTCCCAATGTTGTATTCATACAGATACATTCGAATTCATTCTATCCACGCATTGTTACCCCGACTACGGGGATTACCTTCACGAAGTGTAGGAAAAACTGTTTTTGCATTTTCACAGGCGTCGAGGCACCGCCAAGAAACGATTCCGTGCGCCTGGAGCCGGGCCCTTTGGTGAACGGTGCCGGCGCCCTTTACATCGCTGCGACGTGTGCGTGCGCTTTGATATTGGTCGTCGGCAGCGTCGCCAGTGCCCTGTACATTCGGAACAGCAAAGCTCGAATTCAAGAATCGCAGTGAGTACAATTTTTTTTTCCATCCCTATCGCCCCACGGCAATATCGCCCCGTTCCCGTTGAAAACGAGTCGCGAAATTCTGCGACATCAAAAAGGTTCGCTTAACGAAAGCGAACCCCGCGATAACTCACCCTATGATACGAAAATTAAATTACCAAGCACAACGGTGTAAGTAGAAATAGGAAAGAAAAAGGATCGAATCTCCCGTTGAATTGTCTCGGGGAACAAATCTCACGGACGCGGCAGCGAGAAATTGAAAATCGAATCTCGATTTCGCTTATTACGTCCATAATTTTTCAACCGACCGTCCGGATCATCTCTCTCTCTCTCTCTCTCTCTCTGCACGAATAAATCCGCGACGAAAGAAAAAGACTTTCCACGTACGACGACGTTCCCTCGTAAGATTCGCACGGCTGCGGCTTTTCACGTATCGCCTGGCGCATTCTCATTTCCCACGTCGAGCTGGCGCGGCCTGAGTGAAAAGTCGTCCGCGCGTGTTCCACACCGCTGTCGTGAATTTTCAACACCGAATGCAGAGAGACCGACGTGGAGGAGAAAGAGGAGGGGGAGGAGGGAGAGGGAGAGGAGGAGACAGAGAAAGGGGCAGAAAGATTTCCACACCCTCGCGGGAAATTCGTCGGATAAGCTCGATAGGAACTCGTCCGCATGAAATATCCTTTCAATAAGCCGCGGTGATCCGTCGGTCGGTTGGCACGGCAGCCGACATTTTATTGCACGGATATACGCCCCTGGTGGAGAGGACTCCTGCGGGAGGTCGTGTAAGAAGCTGTTTCCGCGGAGGGGAAACCACTCGGTAGTATTTTTTTTCCTTTTTCTTCCCGGTCTTCGTCTCCTCTTTCTTTCTTGCACGGGAACCAGTTGTCTGTTCGCGAATATGCAACGCGATATTACTATTTCATACGTCTTTCTGGAATATCTTTTATTCAGGGACTTTTATTTTTAATTAATATTACGAATGGAGTAGAGTAGGGGACTTGTATGAAATTTTTGGTTTAATTTTGGATTGAATAACTGGATAATTGATGAAATAGAATTTGTTGGTGGAATATTTATGGTGGGAAGGTATTTTGTGTTGGTAATTTGTTGGGGAAAATCAATTTTACTTAGATTCTTTGGGAATATCTAGATTTGACTGAACTCTGGAATATTCAGAGGGTTGATTGTTATTATAGTACTCGATTCTTGGTACACGGTTGTGCACTTAAACTTCAATTTCAACTCCAATTCGCTGATTCGGACTTCGAAAATATTAGCACTGAGATCTGTAATGCGAGGTGAATGAACGCCGTGAAATTCACGGAATGGAATCCACGAATACCGTGGAATCCTGTGGGAGCTCGATATGTATAGTCCAATAGGGTTTTCGGCCTCCCACTCCCTAAGTTTCCAATCCGATTCGAGAGAACTAATTGTCAAAGACGTCATCGTGACGATCGTTTGCCGAGTCTATTCTCTTAAATATTGCGTAATATTTCTTGACTCCTGGTCCCTTAATTCAGTTTTCGAAATAAACTAAATATTCCAACAGAATTTGTATTCAATTCGAAATTCACGTATCCATTTAATATTTGATTTATCTCGATCGATCGAGAAATATCGAAAACACATTTACCCACGAATCATGCATAAGTATTATACATAATATGTAGTAAGTACGTATTACGTCATGGCACCTTGGGACGAGACTCGAAATTGACATGCCACTCGAAAATTGACATGCCAAGCTGTGTCACGCGACGTAGGGATCCTCGACACGGTAGAAGGCAGATCCGCGTGCTATTGGTTTAATACGAACGTTGAAATATTGTTTGTTGTTGGAAGTAGAAGTACGTCGGACTCGTGTCAGACACAAAACTGTGAGAACTACGTTTGAACTACTGTGCCGGGCAGGCGAACACTGGTTCTTGTCAGAGTGGTGGCAGCCTGTCTCACAGTATGGCGCTTTAATTTAAAACATTCGTGCGTGAAACAACAAAAAAAAACACACACACACACGGAACAACTGTGATCTACTGCGCTGCGTGACCCGTGTCGCACGCTTGACACTCGAATTGATGGTATTACCTTGAATGACACATGTATTGTACTGACAAGAATGTATCGCCGTTTCTAAAGCAGTCTTCATTTTTACGAAGTGTTAGAAATTTGTTTAAATTGCACTTCTAATTCCAACGAACGTAATAATATTTTTTGTTTTGCGAAAGAGTTAATGTCATAGTCAGAAATATTTTGGTATATCGAAGTTCACGACAACCAGGGAAATTTTTCAGGTTAAATAATTTATTCCAAAGTTTAATTAACCGACAGTTATTTCCTGTATTTGACGATTAAATATTTTTTCGCATGATTGTATGCCATTAATGGACCCCGGCATGAGAATATCGTAAGAACGCGATCAGTAGAAAGAGGTCTGCCCTCTTTCTCCACCCTTTCATCTTTCTCCCCTTTACATCCTGCTTCTTCAACTTCCCTCAAAGTGGACCAATTGTCTCCTCTAGGGCGTTATTAAATCTTTTGAAGTTCTCATCATGAATTTCCCTTACAAGGGAAATAGCTCAAGATTCTGCAAGGAAGATTATTATTCAGCCTCTAATTTCAATATCTATCCAGGCCAATCGGCTTGTGATACAGTTAGTTAGAATAATTTATTATCAGTTGTATCGTTATCTCGGTTATTCCAAAATATCTTATATTAAATCCATTACGTTCTAATAGCTCCATTGAGATTTTAACCCGGAAACGAATGGAATGAATACTTTTGTCTTCAATTCTGTATTAATTCCAACTATTCACGACACTCTTAATGAGAACACATCAAATACAATTAAACCCCTTTCAGGGTGCGTGGTATCTAATGTGTTGTTATTTAAAATTACTCGTATGAAAGATTACCTGAAAAATCTGACAACTAGAAAAAAAATGAATCACAGCTAGTATCACGGCAATTTCGCATTTTAATATCGCAAGGTATCCCGTACAATACACCCCCGTTCAAGAAACGTAAAATAGAAGCAAAAGTAAACCCTTCCCCCTCTACTTTCACGTCTTCCGACATCGTCCATCCCTTTCTTCGTCTTCTTCGTCTTCTTCGCGAAGTTCGGTCGTGGGGCAATTGTCTCTCGGGGGATATATTAGCTCTTTTGAGGCTCTCCGGGCTGATAACGCGCGGGAAAACGAGTCTTCGAGATCTTTCCCCGAACGTGCATCCCCTGCGGGGCCGAGGGTGCAGATTTTACATCCGTTCGCTCGAGTAAACACAGCATCCGCCTTTGCACCCTCGTACCACCCCCGTTAGTACGTCCCGGACGAACCCGAAGCACAAAGGACGGTTTCGGGATTCGACAAGGACGGGGAGCTCTTTGCAGCCAGATGCTCCGTTCGCGAACGAACGTATGAGATACCTCGAATATCTCGATGAAAGCGGAAGTTTCTGTGTCAACGTTTTCGAAACGATATCGTATGCCTTGAAAAGTATCCTACTATCGAGAGTACAATATACTCTAACTAGAATCTTTGGATAAAAGAACTTATTCGTTATAATTAGAAAAACGATTCTAAAACACTTTTGTCAAAATACAGAGAACTTTTCTTCGTTTAATATAAATATAATATTTCATAACTAACGTCACGAATTTCGATCGGTAATGATTTCCAATATCCGTGGTAATAGGGATGGATGACAAAAAGCCACAACGTTGTCGCTTTTTTTCCCCCCGTGAACTCGAAAATGTTTTATTTCACCGATGCGGTAAATTGTATAATACGTTACGTATACATCGATTTGCATAAAGAAGGAAACGACGGCAATCAATGACGACCAACGTAAACTTGTACCGCGGAACTGAAACACAGTCGCGAGGTCCAGAGACCGGGCTATGAATATAGAAATTCAGGACAAACCAAGCGTGGAATATTTGAAAGCGACGATGCGACGCGTTCCTCTTTTTCGCTCAACTTTTTTACCGAATCCCGCCGTCGGATTTACATGCGCAAAACGGCCAATAAATCCAGGAAAATATCGGAACCCACCGCTCCTCGGCGGGATTCCCTCGCAGTATTTTAGTTTTCGCGCTATCCCCCGTCCATCCTCTTCCTCCTCCTCCTCCTCTTCCTTCGTCTCCACCGTTCGCCTATCTCGACGCTGTTGAGGCTCTCTACTGTAATATCCCGCCGCAAAGGGGAACGGACCCTCTTTGAAAATTTTTCCCCGCGGGCTAAGCGGTAATTTCACACGCTACGAGGACCTTCGGCAGGATCGATCAAACGGTACATACAGATATATACGTGTTCCGGACCAGAGAAAGGAATAAACAGATTTTTTTCTTTTTTTGGAATCTACGTCGAAATCGAACCAAAATGGATAACTACGTTGCTGTATTTCCCGACGACGTTGAAAGTCAAATTTCTGCGGTTTTATTTCAGGTTCATTTAGAGTTCACTTTTGAAAGAGATCGGCTAAAGCTATTTTCTTCTTGTCCTAACTACTTCGATGTTTGAAATTGAAATATACTACAATAGTGCAAGTCTTTCGATACCAAAGAAATGGTTTAGAAGAATTTAAAAAATGATAATTCCATCGTTTAAGTCTTCTCATGATTTATAATACGTTTGATAATTAATTTCTATATGTATAAAGAGATTTTGATAAAATTTAATTACCCACAGTTTTCAAAAGTATCAGCCGCTTAAAGAGACATTTCACAGCGAGCTGCTTTCAAAGTTCCGCGATGTCTTTGCCCGATGTTTTATCGAAAACGACACGAAAGGGAGTGGATGATCCTAAGCGCATCGCGAACTCGCTGAAAATGAGATGTAAATCCCGTCGGAAATGGTGAACTCGCGGAGTTCTTTGTCGAAGATAATTTCTCGTCGAGGATTATACGGGTGAGCTCCTGAGTTTGGAGTAGTTACTGAAATATGATAATCCGCCATCCACTGCAGTTTTTACTCGTATGTTTCCATTACATCAGAGAGTGCATTTACGAGTACTCGTTAACGCTATATTATTAATGCAGTCTTTTCTCTTACCGCATAATGTGTATATTTGAAATCCTGAGCATCTAGTGACATGTCAACCGAAAGTATGCTTGCTCACATTTGATTGATTTCAAATCCTGTGTAAAATGCAGTTTATGTTAATGAGCAACCTATTCCAATGTAACACTCTCTTGTACTTGGCCCATAGCTTTGCATTTTCGATGCTTTTTGTGGATTCTTTCGTCATTTCCGCAAATTTTTAGATATCGACTTGATTCTTTCACGGTGTTATTCGGCATCGGATTCCGCTTCCAAAACGTCCCGGATCGTTTCAATAGCTCAAAAATTACGGAAATGACGAAGGAATTACGAATATCGCGAAAAATCGTCAGATTTAAGCAGTTTTTCGTTCGGCATTCGCACAATTTTTGTTATAGCGGACTGAAACTGGTACCATTGTTTTAGTTAGGAAATTCTACGCCAGAACAATGTATAATAGTTGTACTTTTCGAAAATTTAATTTTTCGCAAAAATCTGAAGGGGGTAGGTCAGGATTTTTTGCGATTTTCGTAAATCGCCTGCCATTTCCGTAATTGTTGAGCTATTAAAACGATCGGGGACGTTTTGGACGCGGAATCCGAAGCCGAATAAGACAGTGAAAGAATTATTTTGATATCTAAAAAATTGTAGAAATGGCGAGCGATTTACGAAAATCGCAAAAAATCCTGACCTACCCCCTTCAGATTTTTGCGAAAAATTAAATTTTCGAAAAGTACAACTATTATACATTGTTCTGGCGTAGAATTTCCTAACTAAAACAATGGTACCAGTTTCAGATCGCTATCTCAAAAATTGAGCGAATGCCGACCAAAAAACTGTCATAATTTGACGATTTTTCGCGATTTTCATACATCGCTCGCCATTCGCGCAATTTTCAAGATATAAAAATGATCGAATATGTTTCGAATGCGCATTCTGAACCTTAATTTTACGAAGCTTGATGTCAAAAACGTAACGTAACAAACATTTCTAATTTAATATGTTAACAATCTGGATGTGTGTGAGAGGAAATTTCATATACTAACATATTATATAAAATCTACGTTATCGGCAGAAAAATTATCTAGCATGGTATGAAACATATGTTAGGGTTTGACACCGGGCTGCGTGACAGGCTGAACATGGAGATGGAGATGGAGAAGGAGGAGAGGAAGAATACGACGTTTCTTACAAAAACCTCGACTTTTTAGATCAAAATATCTCGCGATTGGCTTGATGGATCTTCTCGTAGTTAGGCTTAAATTACTCGGGTGGACGTCCCCTACAAGAATATCACCATAGTTTGGGGGAAATATGCGGATTTAATGCCGTTCGAATACCCCGAAAACCTCGATCTAAGTCTTCCGAAAAAGAGTAGTTCAGGTCTACCAGTCGGGAACTCTTGTACTTGGCCCGAGTCAAGACCTTAACTCTTGATATCAATATTTTCATTAAATTAAAAATACAACAGTGTTCTCCTGATACGTTATAAATTCATTAACCCTCCCCTTACCGTTGTGTCGTTGGTAACTTAATATTTATAAATTAAACAATGACATTTTGATAAAACTTTAATCACATACTTTTCAAAACCATCACTCATTCCATAAAATATACCAAAATACAATATAATTATATATATTTAGTATACTATAAATATATCCATAATAAAATAAATAGAACACTTGCTGCAACGCAAACGGATAACACGATCGCTAATCACATCGCTGTCACGTAAATCCCGAAGAAAATGTCCACATGGCGGCAACGCACGCATCCCCTTAATTATTATTCGTAGTTCTGGTTGGCCGATGCGGAACGTGTCATCCATTACAGAAATAATTAACCCGTGCATAATCATTATGCGGCTACAGGCTCGTCTGCCCTTTCAGGAAAACACTGCCCTGCTGTAGCTATTCAGCGGCCGACACCGGTGGCTTAGCCAGAAGTTCTGTCCTGGTTAGGGTCGACCCACGACCCGGAAGCGCGAATTCCGGAAGTTACGCGACCATTGCCGACCTAGAGCCACTCTATGCGAGACCTTGCGGTTCCAGAGCGAGCTACTACGCTTCCAGCCATGTGACGCATCTCAGCCAGGTACGGTATAATACAATTTCATGAAATATCTGGCAATTTCACGGCTCGTAACGTGTACGTGTTCCTGCGATTAGAATTAGTTATTATATCTTTTAGTACCCTGTATTTTCCTGGCATATTATCTCAGAAAATGAGACACTTTGCCTATGAATTAAAAAAGACAGTTTCCTTGGGTCTACAAAGTATAATCGATAATGTGACGCTTTTAGGGAAGATACAATATTAAAAAAAAAAAACATTGATACTAGTTGTATCGACGGTTTCTATATTTTGAATCACTTTCCAAAGAATAAATCGCAGAGTTGGAGACTTTCTCTCCCCACAACAAAGCTACATACTGATCAGTCAGAATCAATTATAATGGTTATACCTTAAAAATCTATTCCCCTTGAAATTCCGAAACGCGTCGTCCCGCATGCGTGTGACTGGACGAATCGAAACCGTCAGGCCATTGTGTTTCTTCGAATACCATAATGGGCTTAAGGGCGGCAAAACAGTTCGCGAAACAAAGTCGAAGGTAGACGAGAAACTCTCATTGCATGTCAGGAAATCCGATTTTCTCTCAGCCGTTCATTTTCTCCCCGCGGTGTCTCCGTCTCTCTATGCCTGGGTATCGCCAGACCCGCTGTCTGTCCCTGTCCCTTCTCTGTCGGCACCGGAACCGGAAACTGTGCGAGACGACTAGGCTTTCCCCGTCTCGTCTCGTCTCGTCTCGTCTGGTTTCGTCTCGCGTGCAGGACGAGAGTCGAGCTCAAAACTTCATCGAGTTTGCGGCCGAGCGAGCCGCTTTCCACGGACAACTTTCTCTTCCGACCCTTTCCAGCCCTTCGGCTCTTTATTCAGCTATTTCAAGCTCGCCAACCTACAACCTCCGTCCACCGTAGCTAGCGCACCGTCACGAAGAAACTGGTGTACGTGTAAAACCTTTTTTTCCTTTCTCGTCTCCTCTCTCCCTCTCTCTCTCTCTTTCTTTCTTTCTTTTTTCTACGATCTCTCGTTTCTTTTCCGTTTGGTCCAGCCGAGCTTTCTGTTCCTTCCGCAAGGGAAACTGAAGCTTTTCCTGTTCCCGATGGAAACAGGGATCCGTATCCCGCGTCCGCGTGGGAGGAACATATTTCGTTGGTTGTCGGTACGAGCGAACGAGCTTTGATCGTTTGCGATTTGAATTTCGGGACGGTGATGGGATGAAACGGGATTCTTGTGTGACGGTTTTCGTGGTTGGACGAGGACTATTTCCGGGGAGATTCGGGGAATAAGTATGGGAATTTGTTATAAAACGGAAATGGTATTGGGTTGTTGTTTTTTTCAACGTCATTGAGAAACATATTTTTAATGTTTACTGGTTACAAATTGGAAATACGAATGTAATTTCGAGTTTCCTATTTTATTATACAACAACGAAATTTACAGGACGATTGTTAATTTAATTTTAATAGAAACAGGTAGAATGACGATGGACTGCGAACACGAACAAACGTTTGAGTAACGAGTAAATGTTTTATAAATGGAATTTAATTATTCTACTGCACTAATGTAATGTCCAATATTTATTTATGTATATCGATCAAACTAACCGCAAATGATTTCGACGTTTAGGGGCCAATTCGAATTCGAATTTATGTAATGCTACGTAAAGGCTTGTAAAACGTACCGGCGAGTGTGGTATTTCAATCCGTAATTACTTTGATGCGATGAAAATCCCAAACTGAGCGATAAACGCAGAAATAGTTAACAATTTCATTAACAATCGATATTTCCTTTCGTTAATAAACAAAGGCTGCGAAATCAACTTCGCAATTAATAAGAATCTCAAAGCTACACTCTACCATATTTTATCGTATTTTATCTTACTATCGTAAAAAATAAAACATAAATACTTATTTATGCCGGCAGACGTACACCCTTCATAATTGCGTAACGCATAAAGAAGACGGTTCGTAATTGCGCAATCGATTATCGTTGCTTGAGCGAATAATTAACAAAGCGAATAAATCGGTAATTTACCACGTTTTTTCTTTCCAATCTCGAAGAAGATCAGTCTACCGTGGCAACGCGAATGCGAAGCGGCGTGCGGTCGTTGAAACGATCCCCCGGTTCACGTCTGATATCGCTATGGAATTCTTTTAGAATTCAAATTTCAATAGAACGAACTGAATCGACGAATCTACGGAGAATAACGAAAAATACTTTCGCGCGATAAGAGTCGACCGTGTTCGAAGGCTTATTACAAAATTACGATACCAATGCGAAAAGTGGTTCTTTTGTTTTTCAACTCCAAGTACAGCGATAGTTATTGATCTAAGGCAAACCTCCTTTGATTCTCCTTTTTTTTTTCTCCCTCTCTAGCCGAGCTTCGAAACGAGACACGGTTTAATTTGACGATATTTACAAGCCCGAACGAAAATTCCCAAAAGAATATCCCACAGAGGAGACTGTTCCCACTGCTGAATGTTTTAGCCCACAAATACCCAGGTACAGAACATTTCCTAGACCGAAACGACCATTATAGTTAGAATGATAAAACGAGCAAAAGAGTTACCTTTTCCGGGCGCGCCTTTAAGCTCTTTCCGCGTAGTTAAAAGAAAACGGAGATCGCGCAAATGTCGAATAAATATGCAATGGAGTTTAGAAAGAGCAGCCGACCGTCTCTCCCTTTGCGGAACAAAGTCCTCCGGCTCGAACGGTAGTTTTACATTAATTTTCGCAAAAATAAAGACCATGCGCCACTTTACGCTGCGAACGCATGCAAAGCTTGGTAAATTACACATATAATCGTCTGCTACAAAAACTTTGTCCATTAGCAAGTACACTTACTTATTTACACTCGAGTACTTTTCTTTATAGGTACACTGCGGATGTTTATACAATTCTAAACATTTACACCAAACGTTTCTTTTCCAATTTATTTGACTCAATTTTTAGAAAAATATCTTTGCGTTAATATCCATAGCGTACTTTTTATAAATTTGACACCAACAATCGGAAAAATTCTTCACTTTCACCCCTATATCCACCAAACTTTTCACCCTGAACAACATATATCCACGCACAAAAAAAAATATTTGAATATCCAACGATTTAACACGCTCGAAAAGAACCACGAAAAGATACACATACACGTACGTACATACATGTATATTACACCCACGGCACGCAGTTTCTCGCACGGGCTGTTTTCCCGCACACGCAGAAATTCGATCGAAGTACTAATACCACTCCGATCCATCAAGAGTGGGTCCAAGGGCCGAAAGGGAACGAGAGCGAGCGAGCGAGCGAGCGGGTGGGTGGGAAATGCAGGAACGTTACACACGCGGTTACCTTTCCAGAACCCTCGACTCGGGAAAAGGGAGATGGTGGTGAAAGGCGGAGAGAAGGCAGAGGGAAGCTGGAAGTGGGTCCTGTGATTGTTTCGGCTTTGATCTTGGATCAATTTACCGGGTGTACGCGTATGCCTCAACCCTCCGCGTCGTCGTCTCAAACGCACCCTAACCCTCGTACACGTACACGCAACAAGGAGGTGGAGGAGGAGGAGGTGGAGGAGGAGGATGAGGAGGAGGAGAAGGTGGTGGAAGATGAGGAGTTTATACAACCGCGTACAGAGGACAGTGTACAGAGACGTACGTGCGTTAGACGTGAGCATACAGATATACATGTAACCACGAACCTTGGGGAAAACTTACCCCTACCCTGACCACGTCGTTCATCCAGTCTCTCTCTCTCTCTCTCTGTGTGTGTATGTCTCTCATCCTCTGGCTTTCTCTGTCGGACTAACCGAGTCGTGTAATCCAACGGCGTCTTACCCCGCCTGTAAAACGATACGCTTGAGATCCCATTGCTGAAGAAGCCATTACCTGCTCCTGTCTACCGGAGATCTTCGGCAAGAGAACAAACACGTCCTCTTCCTGATTTTCTCGATGGGGTTGTATGTATCCCGGTTGGCGGGAGATAAGAAAATAGTTCGGTCGAGATGTTGCAGCGAACCGGGCCCAGGGGGCGAGGAGAGGAGGGGAGGGAGGGATCTTATTATGCATAGCTTCACACTATTTGCATTCGCGTTTTAGTTGCAAATTTTCATCGTTCAACGGATGATTTTAGTAGCGAGGTAGGGTCGGTTTAAACTTTGTACATCGCGGGAGTTGACTTCGATCCCCTCGAAACCACGATAAGAGGAAGTTTCGAAAGAGTGTTAGTGACACTGTTTTCAAAAGTTCCAGCGAAATGTCACGTGTTTCTGATTCGCGGCTGACTCACGGAAACATGAATAATTCAACCTCACCTATGTATATGCATATGTATACATATGTAAATGTATAAGAATTCGGTCCATCGATAGATAAAAATATAAAATTACCTATTTCGAATACTTATTGTTGCAAGATTACTATCACGGTTATATCGACGTGGTAAAAACAAACTGATGGAATGATAAGGTGTTTACGACGCTGCAATTACGTCACACGGGATTAATAATTTCAACGTAGCCGGCGTTTACGTGCATCGTTGTTACCGGTTTTGCCGCGGTAGGTTGCATAAGCCGAATCTTCGATTTAATTAATTTTCAGCCCGCGCGCTATATCGTCTTCCGTTCGCTATACCGATGGGCTTTAATCGAGTTAAATCGAAAACTGTATTATTAATTCGCCGGCAGTGAATTAAAACTCAGCGTCGCCGTCGGCGCGGCGAGCGCGCTGCCCTGGAAATGAAGCTTTTAAAGTGCCTTCAGCAGAAAACGAACGACGATGTTTGACGAGACCCTCTCAATAAATAAATCGAATTGCTGCTCCGTGCTGCACATCCAGCAAAAAGTTCGCTCGTAGCCCCGTTAAATCAATAGCACGGTTGTGATTGTATAAAAGTGATTCGTCAGTGTACGTTCATTACAACGAAAACATTCGATCGTCCGTCCAATTTTTTCCTTTTTTTTTTCACCGCCACCCCCCCCCCCTTGCTCTCGCGCTCCCACGCTATTTGCCAACGAAATCGAAACTTTTTTAAGCGTACAATGGCACTTAATTATGCGCTACAAGAGCGCGTATTAACTGCACTTTTTTATTATTAATTGCGTACCGAGTAATTTACCGAGCTACGGAGTGACGTTATTATCGGAGCGGAAACTCGATTAACTCTGTATTCCCAGGTAAATCGTACCGAATGTCTTCCGGCGATAAAAAAGAATACCATCGGAGACTTTCCGAGGAAAGATCGAATTCGTTGCTTTCTAATAGAATGTTTCTGTAATTTCGAACAATCGAAATTCGACCGTAGCCACGGAAATTCTAACGAACGGTATTGCCATTCTGTTTGTAGATCGATCGCATTGAAATCGTTCAACGAAGTAGCGGAAACAGCGTTAAAATGCCTCCCTTCGTATAATAACGAAATTATTGCTGACCGTCGACACTGCTCCGCCAAATCCGCGATTACCAGTCGCACAAAGCTTCCACCCCCCTACGTCTATTTATATTTATAAGTTCCGTAATTTCACCCTCCGGAATTCTATCCGACCTTTTATCCATCGTCCGGTGCCGCTCGGCAATTTCCAGCTGTCTCATCACACTTTCGTTAAAAAAAACACACACACACAACAACAATAAAAAAAAGGGACACGAGTAAACGCAAAAAGAGAAAGAAAGTGAAAAAAAACACACAAAAATTCAGAAAATGGGAGATTCCTCTCTCCAGCAAAAAAAAAGAAGAAAAAAACAAAACGGAAAATAAAATAACCGTAGGGAGGAACGAAATCGGCCAGCGAAACGAAACACTAGAGGGATGAGGGAAGGAAGAGGGAGGAGGGAATGGAGGGTTTGAAAGTCGGAGGGTGGCGGAAGAGCGAGAAACGAAGGCGAGTTGGAAACAGGATTTTTTTCGCCGCCCCGGTGAAAACAACTACCGCGTCGACACTCGCAATAATTACAGACCTCGATAAGCCGTGGAATTAGCCGCGGTATTTGCATTTTCACCGAACGGCCATCCCCGGGTTTCGTAAAATGATTTCGAGCTTCGTCGACCTCTCTTCCTACCCCCCTCTCTCTCTCTCTCTCTCTCTCTCTGTCCCCCAGCGTCGCCGACAAATTGTACCCTTCTCGAATCCAATACATCGTCCAGTAATTTGCACAGTACGCCACCGTACTAATATGTATCGAACTGGTTTTCCATCGTCTTTCGTCTCGTTTTGCCCTCCTGTCGCGCACTCACACGTTGTAACGCGATACGATATCGCGACTGTCACAAATATACACACACATACACATACAGACACCCCTGTAGTCGTTGGATACGTGTGCGGATACAAATGGAATGGGAGGAGCCGAAGGCAAAACTCCGGAAAATTGAAATTAATGAATAACCGACCCCCCCCCCCTTCTCCCTTCCCATTCTACCACCGTTCCCGAGGTCTGCCGCGCTTCACAACAGGATCCAATGGGAATCCGTCCGGGAACAAAGAGGGATGCGACGATATAACGACATCCAGGGAAACTTCGTCGTTTTCATTCCTTCTTCTTATCTATCGCGGACTCTGGCGTGTTCTGTCTCCTTGGTATTCTATTACAGGCGACAAATGTCTTTTCAATGTGTTCACTTGCGACGAGATTTTCGCCTGTTATGAATTATGCAACCAACGTACCGACGCTTATTCGGCGAACGGTTACTAATTGGTTAGGGTTCCCTGGTTATGTAGGGATTATTATAATATCCTGTTGGTTAATTTTGCAGTCGACGGATCCCTGCGAGAAGGCACGAGCCCTTGCTGTTTCGAGGTCCGCGTTGTACTGCCGTAATCTCGTGCAGGAGGGCACGTTTGGGCGAGTTTACAAGGGCACGTTGGATCTTGCCGGTAGGGAGCAGGAGGTCATCATAAAAACTGTCACAGGTACGAATGAAATTTGTTAAATACTAGTTTCGATAAATAAAATACACTCTCGGAACGCGAGGAAATGCGATCTAGACTAGCGGCACGCGATAAAGTAGAAAACGTCGACGCCACTGTTGATTACTCGTTGACTTAGAAACTTTCCTTTTCCTCTTAATTTAATCAACATTCTCACACTGTTCACCGAATCGCAATAACACTGTATTCTATACCCAAATCAAGTGATACCAAATATCACATCACAAAACTATCCTGTCGGTATCACGTTGAGACGTTACATTTTTATATAACATAAATGTCATTATCACGCGATTAAAATTTTCCAAAATGAATCACGTGATCCACTAGTTTACCTTTGATTCATTTCATTCCAAATATACATATGTACTCACTGGACGTTTAAATCTCCCATAGATCTCTCCTTTTTTTCACCTCCTTTTTACATTTCTACTGTATAAAAACTACTGTACGATAAAAATGGAATTTTTGTATTTTAGAAGTAGCGTCGGCTTATCAGGCGTCTCTATTGGTGGTGGAGGGTTCGCAGTTGGCGGGTTTGGTGCACGCAAACATAGCTTCGCTTGCGGCCGCATGCTTGGACAGTTCTTGTCCGCTATTGGCCTACACAAGTACGCCCGGCGAGCTGAATCTGAAGTTGTACCTTACCGACGGCAGCCATCACCCTGTAACCAGGGACCTGGTGCACGTCGGTGCTCAAGTTGCCAGGGCAGGGGCATTCATGCACGGTCGGGGACTGTTGCACAGGTGATTCAAACTTTCCCCGTTTTCCTTGGCGCAACCATTAGTAGCGTTAAACCGGGAAATTTCTATTTACTCGCGGTATTTTAGATACCTGGGTGGTCGATAAGTTTCATAAACTTTTTATTACTTGTATTATAATTCCGTGCTAGTTTTTTTTCTTTTTTTAAGGGGATAAAGTTGTTTGCGCTTTATCATATTAACCGGAGACCAGATTGGCGACCGGACGGCGAATAATTTAAAATTAATTCCGCCTACTCTGTTTCCGCGTCTATTTCAAACGGTATTCATGAGTCAATATTGAACCTGGACCACTGTCCGAGGGTTAAATAAATTTGTTTCACTGACATTGCGGTCGAGTTTGAACGAAGTCCTCCGAGCTCAAGATGTTCAAAGCTGATGTTCGGGTCTTTAGTGAAAATTTTAGGTACGTGAAACAGATTACGGGAATTACTGGACCGGGAATCTAAGCCGCACCCTGTCGAATGATTCGTTACAATTATAGTATAATGAAAAATTTACAATTCCACATTCATTGTTTCATATTGTTCCAAAATATATATATTTAAATCGTATAAAAAATTCATGTACCCTCTAGCGAAAAGAATGTGAACCAAGCCCAGTGTTTCAAAACTATGAAAAAATGCATGGGATATTCTAGTATGGCATACCCGAAAAGTATCGTCATAATTTTCGAGCGTATTATATAATCGATAACACTTTCAGGGATATCGCTGCCAGGAATTGCCTGATCGAGCCAGCCAGTCTTCGCGTGCGATTAGCTGACGCTGCTTTGGCGCGAGATCTCTTCCCTCAGGATTACCATTGCCTCGGCGATAACGAAAATAGAGCCATACGTTGGATGGCCTTGGAGACCCTCCAGCACAATCAGTACAGCACAGCGACAGACGTGGTAAAGCCCTCGATTTCTATCGGATATCGATAAAACTTTGACGCATTGCTATCTGCTCGGGACAATGAGCCATCGGATTCCAATGAAATGCCGCTAGTATTTGCGCCCGTAGAACGGTTGTATTCTAATAAACTGCATTCTGGTTCATTGTATCCTAGCACATTGCGTTTGGCTACTTGTATTTCAATAAAATACACCCACGAACCGAGCGTCGTTTACGTGGATATCACATTTTGCACATTTCACAACGTTCTAGCCAGTTGACATTTAAATATACATATTTAGAAATTCGTATCATCGTCAGACAATGTTACATACTGAATATCATATCGAGTTTACCGGAAGAAAGTTTTACATTTTGAATAAAATAGTTAGAATTTCGCTGCTCGGTTATGGTAGAGGCTTTTCCAGTCTCGTTTTCGAGTCCGCGGTATAAAACGGTGCATTTAAAGAGCACAAATCCAGCCACTCTGGAATTCCTTAATATAAACTTTATACCTCGAAGACTTTACCTCGGTGTATAATATTATCTTTTGCTTTTTCAAGTGGTCTTTCGGGGTGTTCCTATGGGAACTAGCAACGTTGGGACAACAACCTTACGTCGAGGTAGATCCGTTCGAAATGATGGCGTGCCTCCGAGATGGATATCGACTGGCACAACCGAGACCCTGCCCTGACGAACTTTTCGCAGTTATGGCAGTCTGTTGGCTAGGACTTTCGAGGGATCGACCGACCATGCCTCAGCTTCTTGCGTATCTGCAAGATTTTCACGACGCCCTCGGTGGCTTCATTTAAAACGTTCGACAGTTTCACGATACTCCGTTGAGACAACCGTTATGAAACTATCAACGCAGAAATTGTCTCATACGTATGCTTTTTAATACGAAGAAACAGCCAGCTGTGACGAAGGAGATCGTTCACGATAGAACAATATTTGTGGGAAAACGATGAACTCTCGGAGATGGAGTCTCGTACGAACGAAGCTTTTGAAAGTATGACGTTCGGATGTATATGTAATCTACTGTCCTGAATCAAAAACAAACGGAAAAGTCTGAACGAGAAATCAAATCGTATGGAATTGAAAGAAAGCACTGCCCATTTGCGACAATTGCACGTCCACACGTTGTTTTTTTTTTTTTTTTTTACACGACCGTGGTACTTTCCGTGTTTACGTTTCGAAACGCCGTAGAAAATGGTAAATACCCGGGGGATCGCCGCGACTGCGACGGCAGAATGTCGCCGGATGAAAATTCTTCGATTGATCGAACGATTCTCGACGAACGAGGGACCGGCGGGGCGATCGGTGAATTAAAAATCGATGCGGATACATCCGTCCATAGCAGTTAAAGCATTTGACGCGCACAACATTTTTTATGGCGTGACAGACGAACACGAAGCTTTAAAAAAAAAAAAAAAGATATTTAGGCGCCTGTGACTTTGCAACCAATTCAGTTCGCCGTGTAAGGTGGGTTGTCAACGTACAGGCGCCTACGAGGAAATATTGTTCACTTTGGCTCTGTTTTATCATTGTTCTTTTTTTGCGATCGATATATTATCAAGCATAGGACGAAGTGTTATCGGGCAAATCTCGTAGACCGCGAGTCATTCTTTTCGAAAAAATAAACGAATCTGTGGGACACTTTTTTGTAAGCTTTGACAGAGAATACCTCCCTGACAAGTAAATGATACCCTATTTAAGAATAATAGTTATTAAAGTGATTTTCATTTTCTAATTATGTATAATTTAGATTAAAGCGCAATTATTTACTATTAACAATAATACCGGCAGATATGATTCATACACAGAACGTCTATCCTATAAACGACAGGTTCCGAAGCCACTTACCATGAAGATAACTCGTAATTGAGCTGTGAATACTAGGAAAATATATTTTTAATCAATAAACAAAAGTTACTTCGTCGTACTACCTTTTCGGTGTACACATTTGAAAACAATTTTTTCTCTTACATAAAACGAATTTCATTGTCCCGCGGTCACAAATTTCCGATACGAATTACGAGATTTGCTAATTGCATTCATCGATCGATTTTATTCGAATTATTGTACAAATACACACACACACTGTACGCCTACTCTCCGATATTACTGAAATCGTGTCTCCCCCTGCCCCACTCGAAAAAGTATAATTATGTATAATACATCTATCGTCTGACCGTTCGATCGTTATTCATGAACTATCTCGATTGCGAAACCTCGAGATAATCGTAACCGGAACGACGGAGAGAGCAGAAGCAAAGCATGGAACACATAGGAATCTTATTGTCGTATCTGACCTTCGGTAGGCACATACTGTTGTGTAAATGGGCGGTCGAACTATACGTACTTGTAGTTATGTACCTATTAGCCACACCGCGCAAAAGCCACTTGAAATATCCGCGTCTCGCGCCAGGTTGCACGAATTATACTTGACAAATTACATTGTCGGCTTTTCACTAGACAACGGTTAAACCCATGTGGTTTCGATTAATTTTCTAGTCATACGCATATGTTGCATGTATATGTACCCGTGTACACTAGTCGAAACATGTTAAACACCGAACGCGTAATCGCGTTATCGCGAAAAGAATGATACGGTATTAACGATTTATTTTATTTCCTGTACATTAAGATCTCGATTTTACTTGATAAACGGCGACCGCAGATTGTGTATGTAAATTATATACTATGGATTTAACCATTCAGGGTGTATGTTTGAAGTCTGATGAAAAATGTACGAATTTAGGGAATACGTACGTACGTAGCTGGAAAATGAATGAAATGGGCGCGAGACGATGTAACACACACGTTTAAATGTACTCGATGTGTAAATGTCGCATGTTCCTGACTACGACCATTAACTTTATCGCACTTTCTCTTTCTCGTCCTTCTACCCCAGATTCCCCTTTTTCAAATATACCTCCACGCATTATTAAACGATAACAAACAAAAAATAACAAAAAAAAATCATAACGCTGAATCTAAATGATCTCACTTCGTAAAATATCGCTGCGAACATTCCACTACTATAATTAATATTACTATTTAAAGTAAACTATTGCTCGCTACTATATTTATTACGACGTCCTAAAGTTATTTACGTAATTGAAATCGTCGTCGTCGTCTCTATGATGTATCCGAATACTGATAATTCCTTGAATGTGTTTTAATGGAGGAACAGGGTAGGCTAGAGCTGCACACTTTTTCGCTATCGCTGTAAAATGGAAAACGGCCTCGTGTTTTTCCACGCCAATTTACTCTCTTTTTCCTTCTTCCATGAGGGTTCTCGCGGGAAAAAAAAAATGAATGAAAAAAAAAGAAAAACGTCGGTGAAGGGGTCGGAACACCCTCCTTTCGATTCCACCCCACCCTCGACGCAACCAAAGACCTCATCGAAAGACAGTTCCAGTCACTGTAAATATTTCTAGCGAATAATAGTGGTGCGCCGAGTGAGTTGATTTGTGCAGATTCTATTATTTCCTACGACGATTTACGGCATTATTTTTCAACGGAAAGTGAAATATACGTGTTAAAAAAAAACAACAACGATTATGATTACTGCGTTTTACTCGTACCCACATTCACGATTCCAACGTATCTACACTGTACTTAGGTCGAATGAGAATATACGGTAGAATTCCTATGGAAAATTTGTAGAAATCAATAGGTGACGTTGTATCAGTTATCACATTTTTCCATTTTAATGACTCTAACTTTGCAACAAAAATGCCAATCAGCTTTTTGTAAATACAATTTCGCAACATTGAAACTGAAAAATATGTACATATTATTTCCATTCTGTTCTATTTATATCAAATAACCGACAGTTAATGTCTTATTACTACAGCGGTGAAAGGTTAAACGATAAACACGAATTATTCGCGAAACATTCGTCAACGAAGTTCTTCTCTAATCAAATTGCATCGACGTTACTTTAAACTTATCTTAAACGCGTTGAATAATTAAACAGAAGACTATAGTTACTTCTACGTTATTAAATGGTCACGTGGATACGGACTACCTTGAAGCCAAGCTCACTTTCTCTATTATTTTTCGCAGCAACGACATTTTTCAGGAACACGATAATACCACCAGGCAATACAAAGCTGTCACCCGACCAGGTAACCAGCACCGATTTAATTTCATTTTTTCCAGAAATCTAATTTTGAAACACCTTCATCCAACTCGTGTATACATCGAAATGTACTTTGTAAATCCTGATATCGAACGTTCAAGTTTCAAAACTGAAGCCTCCCACGAAGCGGTGCTAAAAAAGCGAAAGAGTCACGTATGTACATACATACGTACATACATACATACATGTTCAGCGTTCTCCAAAGGTTCCATACGGGCGGTCGATGGTAGGAGACCCTTTCTAAAATCGCGGGAGCTGGCCGGAAGCGGTGCGAGGGCCCGCAAAGAGGGACGAGGACGGAGAGAAGAAAAGAGAAAGAGAAAGACGGGGCCCGGAGCCGAGGCGAAATGGAGGGGCACGCACTATTTCCTAATCCAAGCGAGAGAGAAGCGAGAGAGCCGACCAACCGACCAACGAAAATGAAAGTGACGGAGAAAGTCGGGGCATTGTTACGAAGCATAAAGCCCGCCGTGCGACGAGGTTATGCCTTCGCTCTGAAACCGTAAGATTTCGATTCGCGTGGGCACACGTACGTACACGTACACATGTGTACGTGGCACACGTACGTACACGTACACATGTGTACGTGGCACACGGACCACGTGTGCCGTTCGAAGCATCCAAATATTGTACTTGGTCGTTCGTATGTCAGTTTTTTTTTATTTTTTTGGGAGAATGCAAATTCACAGGATTATTAAGGGTATTTATATTTGAGTTTGATGCAAGTTAATGTGAATATAGAGTAATGATTAGATGTTACATTTTATTAGATACGAATCGCTACTTTTCGTTTGCAGGCAGATTTTTTTGTTAGTGTACTTGGTCGTTCTGTATGTCAGTTTTTTTTTATTTTTTTGGGAGAATGCAAATTCACAGGATTATTAAGTGTATTTATATTTAAATTTGATGCAAGTTAATGTGAATATAGAGTAATGATTAGATGTTACACTTTGTTAGATACGAATCGCTCTATTTCGTTTGCAGAGAGATTTTTTTTGTTAGCCGCTGTATATTTTCGGCGAAACTCTCTTTTCATCGAAAGTGTGATCTATACGAAGAAAGTTCCGAGGCAATTTATTGATCTACAGGAGATCACGATACGATTCACGTAATTTCAAGAACCTCGGATACAATGATCAGAGATTGAACGATCGTACGTCGAAAAATGTTTCAAACGGTCTACGCATTATATATTCTCTAATTCGCGTTAGTTCTTCGAAGAGGCGAAGTTTGCGGCGAGCAAGTTTCAAGATTTCTAAATTATCAGCTACCGTTGTTTGCCGGCCGTTGCGAAACGCTTCGGAAAAGAAATTCGAATTTCAAAATAGAAATTCAAATACCCCAGGGATTTTCGTTGCCGCTCATATATTCGGCTGCTTTGCATTTTCGTTGTAACGGATGGTCGAACATTTATCTCGCGTGTAAATTGAAATCTGATTTTTATTTCGAAGCTATCGTTACCGAAAACGTCTTACGAATATTCGGCAGGGTGAAAGCCCCGGGAGTCCCCTCCCCCACGCTAGTTACGCCATTTACCATGGATCATTGGTATTACGATACCTCGAAACTTTCTCTTCGACTTAATAAATCGTAATAGATTATTAACTTTACTCTATTGTACGTAACGGACGAAAACACGGCGTGGAATTGCTAATTATTATCCGCCGGTTCGAGAACCCCGTTACTATCCGTTATCAATGTTAATAAATAAAAGTGTTACGCAACATTATAAAATTTACATTTGTTTTCAGATACGTTATTAAAGTCATATTCAAATCTGTAATACCTGTTCAACCCACCGGAAAGGTAATCCGCAGAACAGTCATCCATGATATTATAATGTGTATATATGTATGTATTTTGCAGATATAGGTTATCGTTTACAATAACGGTAATTATAATCTAATTATACCAGAACTAAATAGTTCGCCTAAATAAACCGTGTTATCTTGATCGACGTTTCGTCGATTTCTAACGATCGGCAGTGAAAAACAAAATAGGTAAACTCTCGCAAAAAAAAAAAACAATTTGTCATCGGCGAGCGTTTCCTTTTTTTTTCCCGCTGTCGCTTGATTTTTATTTCTATGCATATCGCGAACGCAGCGACGGCAAGGTTACCGTGACTACAATAAAACTTATTGTTAACTCGACGAAAAAATATGTAATCGACTTGTTGCCGTGCGCTGCGGCGACGGAGGTCTACTGACATAAGAGGCGCCGACGAAAGTGCGACGTTACATAATTCGAGCACGGGACATTCGTCCTCGCGTTCGGTTGGTAGGGAACGAATTGCCGACAGTTGTGGAAAAAAAGGATGGAAACCGTGTAAGAAGCTAATTACATTGTTTTGCCGAGCGGACGGAACGTTACTTTCGACCTAGCTTTGCTTTTTGTGTCACCGTTCTTTACCCCGATCCCGAAAAATAATCGACGTATCGTAAAAAAAAAAATCACAATCTGTCGACTGTGAAGATACACAATCTGATTCGGATCGACAAGTGAAATAACATGGAAAATCTTTAACTAATCGTTTGTTGCAGATAAATGTATTCGAGAATAATGGAGAAAAATCAAAGGTAGATTTTACTAAAATCCATTTTTTCCTCGCTATTATTGCGTATCTTCGATCAAACAAAGTATGAAATCCAACAATCTTTCCATCATCCAAGTATAAACCTTTCCAACGCTGCGAAACGAGCGATTCAGATTACTCAATCTACATTTCCATAATTTTATAATTCGTCAAGTCCGATGCGGTACGAGAAAATGGTAACGTATAAATCCACGTTATCCAGTACAATCGTACGAAATAAAATTGTTCGTAAAACGAGACTTGCGAAGTATGTATAGCAGTGTACATAGAACAAAGTACGCGAACGACCGAAAATCGTGGGATCGTTCGAGGATTCGCCGTCGAAACTCTTTGTTTGCCGCGTCTTCATCTTAAATAGCAATTATCGTGGTTTCCAGTTAGGCCGGGTAAAACAATCGGCCCTTCCCGACTACATAAACCGACGAGTATGAGCCCGACCAGTCCTTAATCGGACAAGGAAAAACTGGTTCCGCGAGCGGGCAGCAAGAGATCGGAACCGCGATGAACAAACTCGGGAAAGGGATAATATGAGCGGACGTTTTGTCGCCCTGATATCTGTGCGAGATAAAATTGAAATCGATGAGCGGCCTGTCACGGAGCCGAATATAAATTTCATTTGTCCCGAACGCCACGGGACGTGGCCACTGTTCTCTTTGCCGCGGTTGCGTAAAAAGCTCTCGGCTTTGCCAACGGACGATTTTTATGTGCGACGATTTAAGCGCGTAACACACATACATACACACATACGCGTAGAAATCGGATTGTCGAATATACGATGCGGCAATAGGCATTGACACAATTTCGTTCAAAGTTCGTAAATATAGTTTAAGTATCGACAATCAGGATTTGTGTATTCGCATGTTTTTTTTCGTGAAAAAAAGAACGATGGTTAGTGACCGGTTAAATTGTAGAATTTTTATGTAATTCTGTGGGTTTGAATATAATTACATCTCTAAAATAACAGATTCATTTAAATACCGCGAATAGATTCGGAGAAAGTTTCGATCGTTACTGACTCGGATCTGGTTCAATGAAAAATGTGATTATTTCATCGACAGGTAGATGATCGTATCTGTGTTTCATTCCGACGATACGGATCGCTTTCCAATTTTATGTACGAACGCGGTGAAAGAGCGAAACGAGCGAAACAGGAGGAAAGGTGAAAAAATATTTATCGCGTCGATTCCGTACCTTTCCAGCGGTGCTGCCGGTGACACACCTGGACAAATGGAGAAGAGATTTCAGATCTAATCATAAAGAGACACGGGACCAACCGTCGCGATCGAGCGAACGGTCGGGTTAGTGAAACACTTGGAAAGGCGGCTCAAGGCTCGGCTAGCCTTGGACGCGTTAGATTGCCTAATATTCAGGCTTCGAGCAATGCTGCGTGTCGCCGGCATGGGGCAAAAATACACGTGAAACCGTGCGGCAACAACGACAGCCTGGCCAGACACGATTTTCTTCTCCAACGATCGTTCCGAGTAAAAAAGAAATTCATTACGAATTTTCGCAATTTACCGCGACTCGCTAATAATAACCCTATGGACAGTAATAAATATAAAAATCAAAGAAACAAACAATTTTAACGTGTACATACATACATACATATTATACTAAAATTAATAAATTAAAAAATACAATAACATAGACGATACACAATAAAAAATGAATTATAAAAAATATGATCAATGTGTGATTAAAAATATAGAAAGTTTGATGGTGACTAAAAATCAAGGGGAATCCCATTGACGTGTTTTGTCCCCAAGAGCGGATTGAACTTTCTATAGAGGAATAATTCTTCCTGCGGGACATTCGATCCCGATTAAGATTACTCGTCGCATATGACGAAGGTCGGCCTGCCCCGAGCAATATGTATCGACGATAGCCGTACCGTTGCCTGGTCGGACGTCCCTAGGCGCACCTGCACGCATTGCAAACTATGTACATCGAAGCGTGTCAGGCGTATACGCAATGGCGTGCAGGTGTGTGCCCGCCGCAAAGAAGCGTCCTAGCTCGACGCATCGGGCGATGAGAGGAACGTTAAGCCCGGATTGCACGTGCACGTAGAACCGTTTGATCTTCGCATGTCGCTGGGAAGAAAATTTCACCTGAACTCGCGCCGAACGATTTGTTACGCTCGTTTTATTCAGAAATTCTATTACACACTTGACGCGGTGATAATCGTAACGTGGAAAAATATGTTTTGACAGCAGGTACAGAAAATGATAATAGACGATGGTTGATTTGTAAAATTTAGGAAAAAAAGGTGATAGGAATGTAGCGAGTAATTTTCAGGGGGAAATAAAAGTGGAACTTACTATAGTCGATTTCCATCGGAAACTTCAGACACAACGGAAATTGTTGAGTTTTGGAAGTTCTGGCATTCGGAAAGCGTGTATGTCTGGAAACTTTTTTGGCACTCGGAAATGTTTGCGATTTTAGTAGTTTTTACGCTTGACGATTTTGGCGCATTGAAATTTTGCACCTTGGAACTTTTGCCGTTGGAAATTATGTCTGCGCTTGAAAACTTTCGTTGCGCGAAAGTATCGGTGGCTCGAAGGGACGTTGAAACGGAGAAAAATACAATTTTTCAGGAAATAGTATGTAGGAGGTTAATATTCATCATCGAAATAATCCGCGACTTTTCCTAACGAGAAATTCGTCCTGGAGCGTAGGAAGTTTGCGCGAAAGTTCGCTGAAGCGTCTAACCCTTATTTAACAACGGCAAATGAAGTGCTGGTAATGTCTGCAAAGTTTTAGTAACAACCTGTTCGTGCGAAGCATAATTCTGAAGCGTACTCGACAGCCAGTGACAGGAAATACGAGTGAAATATTCGGCAATATTGTTCGGATAGTTTAAACGGTGCGATATATATTTTTAAAACAACTTTGCCGACGACATAAATCCACGATATCGAATCGATTCCCCCACAATTTTACCTTTTACCTGGCGAAACATTTCTCCGAAGGCAATTACACCTTAATCCCACCGGACAGATATAGGTACTCAAATTATATTTAAAAGTATGAAAAACTGGATGAATTAACGAAATGTCTGCAAACAAATTCTTTTTGCGAAAAAAACTCTCTGCAACCTGTCAAAAGTAATCAGTCGTGGTGTTTCATATGGAAAAACGAAATTCGTTGGATGTGCAACGGGCAACCTTGGCGAATTCCTGGTTGTTTGAAGTAACGGTCGCGTCCTCGACCGAACACTTTCGGTCGAAAGTCGATTTTGCCCGGCGACACGATAGGGACAATCGCTTGCGATTTCCAAATTGTCCGCGCGAATAAAAAAAGCCCCGGCCGGTTCACTTTCTAAGGCCGGTAACTGTTTAACCGATCACCCATTACCAGCGTCGACGTCGCGGCAGAAGGGTTTGCGAAACGTTGCTGCTACCTATACTTGTCTCTCCGTTGCCATAATACCGCAACATCCTGACGAACAAGCGAAGAATATCTATCTAATAATGGTAATTCGCTTATATAGACGATTCGGTGAAAGTGCAACCCTCCCCGCGAAGAACGAAGAGACGAAATGATTAAGTCATAATATACATGGATATATAAAACATAGATTAGATAAATTAATGTAAATGTAATAATATAATAATTTTCAATACAAGCTAAGAGGGAAATGAAAGAAATATTTGTCATTTTTAATATTTGAGTACAGGTTACTTAAACCGAAGATATATATGACAAGAACACGAACTCTTTCCAAATTAAAGTTTATCAATTTTCCAATCAATTTCTCACATCCCCAGTTCTTATTTATCCGAATAACACCTACGTTTCGCGGTATTAGCTATGAATGCATATCATTAGACACGTAATATTCGGAGACGAAGTATTTAGTAGCTCACGCATCGAGAAGAAAAAAAAAAATCGATGGCGAGAATGTGCGGCCGGAACACGTGCGTAGACGCGCTCATTGCGTTTTCTCGCGCGTGCACGGTTCGGTTATGACATAATCGTGTAATGCATGCGTTTAAAGGAGACCATGGAAGAGACGTGAGCTGTCTTACGGGGGAAAGCACTGCTCACTTTCACCGTTTCGCAGGCTTTTACATTGTAACACACGCGTACAGCGGTCGCATGTGTGTGCGCGCGAGCACCACTCTGTATGTATGTATATGTATACCCTGTGTTTGTTAATACACTCGAGTTTGGTCTCTCACCGTTTAATGTAATGCACGAGGTACAGTACATTCGTATGTATGTATGTATGTATGTATGTATGTATAATACATACACTGGGGAACGTGGACCTGCATCAATCTTACGTAATCCTCGTCGAAGACACTTCGTCCTCAGGCAGAGATTTTTTTTCTCCACAGTCCTCGAAAGGTACTCGAAGATGCTATCGCGGAGAGTGCGCGAAATATTTCTCTGCCGGTAGCACCGGTGAAATGACTCGCCGAACGTTCCTCCACCATTTATTTAATTTTACATAATGATCATCGAACAATCCACCAACGGTCACTCGAATAGTTTCCACGGTGTTAATCGTTACATTAATCTCGACTCTCTCCGTTACAATATTCTATCCGAACCCGATATCATTTCTTTAAACGCATACCACTGATACAAGTGACATTTACTCCCATACACGAGATTCCTCTGAAATAAATCCCGGTCGAAATCACACCGACGACGCGAGGTCTACACACGACCACCTAAATCCCCTCCATACCTGTAAAGTTCGTCATAATTTTCGCTACTTACTCTCATGAATTTTTTTTCTCTCTCTCTCTCTCCCTCTCTCTCTCTGTTTTTTTTTCCACGTCGAGTAAAAGCACCAGGCTAAACGTAAAACGCTCCTTCGTAAGATACCGCGTATCCTCGCCGCGATACGTAAAGTAAGGCGGGCACTTTCGAATTGCATAACCGCGGCCCGCGCCTTCATTCGGTTATGTCAGAAGAAAGCTGCCGAGAGCCTGCCTGGGAAATGTAGGTAGGCATACGCCACATACGTACGTACGTACGTACACACACGGGCATTACACTGTCTGCCCCGGCTCTCTTTAAACGTTATAAATAAACGTGCCCGCTTCTTACTCCACGGGGTACCAAGCCGACTGACCCCGCTCGAGGAGAGACGAGGGCACCATTCACGTGCACCACCGAAACGCGAAGAATAAACCGTCTGCATTAACGGCTTCCCCCTTTTTTTCCCCCCCTCCCCTCCACCTTCCCACCAGACGCCAGACAGATAGAGGATGAGAGAAAAAGAAAGAGAAGTCGAATGAAAGTGGAGAGAATCCTCCCTCGAGAGACGCTTACGTAACGCGGTCGTCTTCTCTCGTGACATTTCTTTCGATCGTCGACGAGAACCGGTAATTAATCCGAGCGACGTTATGCGTGAATAGATCATCGTTCTGAAATTGTAAATCGTAGATCGATTTTTGGTTGATTGAACGGGTTCTTGGAAAAGGAATTGTGTTATTTTATATAGAGGTAATATTGACGGTTTGTTGAAAGTCTTATTGGGTAAAGTATTATTGTATACCGTTCGAACTTTGGTTCGCACGGTGAATCTTTTCTTTCTTTTCGTACGAAAAGTTTCATTATCGAAGTGTTATGTTGTATGATGATAAGTGTAAGTTTATGATATTTAAACCTTATTTGCGGAACACGATTTAGTTAACTGTGGTTTGTAAAACTGTTAAATTATTAACGTATAGCCTCGAATGCGTGCATAGATAAATCCAAATCAGACGATAAACGGGTGAAATGAAAGCCTCGTTACCATGCAAATTTCCCAGAATATCGTCATACGTGAAAATAGTACGATAATCACGATCGTTTCCTCGTAAATATGTTGTATCGACGTTTTAGATTGTCGATTTCGGGTTTCGTCGACGGTTGACGGATTAATTACGTTGCGTGTATCTTCGGAAATTTCGAGAGAAGTTTCCGAAGACGGTTCCGGTGGTTTCGGATGCCGATGAAATTGCATCGAGTGTTTCAGCGTTAATAGCGTTTATAGAAAGACCGTGTGAACAGCAACCCTGGCCAGGATAGGCACTTGAGTGAATCGATTGGATTCTGGTTTATCTCGGAGGCAATTAACACCACGCGCAAACAGCAGGTGCCCTTCCGCAACATTAAACTAACACGTTCGGACGGGAAACGCGGAATTGTAATATCGATGATGTACAATACATACCTACATCGCCATTCACAAGTTATGGGACGCATATAAATAGACCCATCAGTGAAATTTAATTTTTTCAGTAATAAAAATGGCACTCACTAGTATAGTATCACTAGTATATCACCTAACCCATATTTTTGTAAAAGTAAATTAATAATTTTAAATTAGCGAAGAAATGCCTGGCTAAAAAATGGCAGGGCGCATAAATTTTTGGGTTTAATGAGTTCCAATGACCAGAAACTTCTGGGTGCCATAAGTCCCAAAGCACAGGAACCCCTGTGCGCCATATGTTTGAAAGCCCTAAAATGTCTGGTTTCGAAATCTTTCCAACTGTACAAATATGAAATTTGAATTGGAAACCCTAGAACAGTAATTTTATTTCAACCCTAATTTTTTTTGGTAAATTTGAATCATCTTCGATCGAAATTTGCAAGGGTCCCGTGACTTATGGACGGACGTGTAGATACCGTACGGTCGGAGAAAATGTTGTGTCGATCGGATCGCTCCGTGTCATTAATCATTTAATACGGTGATTTGTACTGTTCCGTAGCGGCAACATGCGTTTAACGTAACGAGACTGATACGGATAAGACGCGCGCGCTCGCGTGTTTGTGTTGGTCGATCGGCCTTTTAATTCGATTGAACTTAATTCGACATGAAAGTTAATCAAACGTACGAATTGTAGTCATGCGATGGGAAATTGGAATTCGTAGAATGAGTTACAGACATTTGGATGATCGAATCGTGGGGCGATTTAAAAATCCTGTTTAATCGAATTCTTTTTTTTGCCAAAGGAAATGAATATAACATGAACATCTATTAGCAGAAATTAGTAGTTGCAACTGAAAATGACGTATGTATATCATGTTTTACAATCTTGTTAATGGTGGTGTAATAAACATTTGCCCATAGTGTATATATATATACGTAGACGGTTATTTAAAAACAATATGTGAATTTTAAGAAAATTTCTGGTTCTCAGAGGCTCCAAGGCCTGGAACCTGTTGGAGATAAGGAACCCGGTTCTCTGTCCTATATCTTAACGTCTATGTTTCATTCGATTGCTGTTTCTTACGAATCGTGTTATTAGAGATCAGGCTGCAAAACAACTTTGCCAACGAAACACGCTGTATTTCAGTATTTTGTAAACGTAAATACCTGGCGTGTTTGCAGGTCGCGCAAAATTCGGGTCAAGTGATAGAGATACACGTGTAGAGGAAAGTAACGACTCGATCAAACAAACTAAATAACTCACCCTGTATAAAAAATTAAATAATTAAATTTCAAACTGAACAAAAGTGTTTCGGTAAAATCATTATTATACTCACGGCTGCTTGAAATAAATTCCAATATAAAACGGAAAAGCTTTAACGTTCATTTTCATCTTGGAAAACACCACGAACTTTTCTCGCCACCCTATCCCCACGCACTTAGCAGAAAAAAAGAAAAAAAAAGTGTCATGTAAATATGTACAACACGGTTCAAAATTAAATACCTTATTTGTATACTACATTATATAGAATCAACATAAACGTCGGCAAAATCTTCGGTAATTCGGACGTGAAATAAAAGTTTCCGGAGGCCCGCAGTGAAGACGACGTCCCAAAGGAGGGCAGTAGCGTCTCAAGGTAAAACGGGCACCTGAGCACCGATTGGATCCGGGTACCTGTTTGCTCCAAACACAATTAACCCCCTACGGAGGGGCACAGGTCCTCCCTTTGTCGATTCTTACGGGGAATTGTCATCGTGAAACGGTCCCACGTCAGCGCCACGCGTCTGACCTGATTTATGACCGATTTGCATTTTATTTCCAACCTTTTCACCCCGTGACACGGAGACCCCCCCGTGTCCTCTTACCTCTATTTTCACCAATACGATCCGTTACACGGAGGGCATGCTGGGATGAACCGAGAGAAGGGGGGGGGGGGACACCTCAGGTCCCTTGCAAATCTTGGGATCTTTCCGGAAAACAAGGTCAGTGATGTCAACGTTTCGAACTGATTGCGGCCATCGCAGCGGGAACGCGAATTTTACCGGGGAAACTTTTATTGTTTCGTTTGTGCTGCTAGGGAAAAGGATATGGAAAGCAGGGACACCGGTGTTTGGATTATTTTATTTTACGGGAAAATATGTGAGACACGTTCCGAGTGTCTAAATTTAGGTGGTGATTTTGTCACGGTTAAATTGCAATGTATACGATATATACATGAAATACTTTCGGTACGTTTGTATATAATTAGAATTAAATGTAATATATATTTACGTGGAAAGCTCTGCGTGATGTGGCGCATGAATTTCGCTTGTTACATCCCCCATTAAAAGTGTAAATAGTTGTTAAGTGTAAGTTTCGCCGGATGAGCGTCGAGATGAAAATTAATTAATAAAATAATCGCGAGAAGTTGACAGAAAAAATATTATTAATTGTTCGTGTGAAAGGAGAATTAGTGGAATGGTGAATTAGTAATGAAGCAAGTCGCTGTCGTTTACTGTAATTACCAAGTCACTTAGAACTCGACGACCGTGCGCGTGCACCGTGATACCAATGCAAAATTAGTAAAATATTGTCTTATCTTACCGCACTACCGTCGTACATGTGTATAGTAATGAGCTGTCACACACGTAAAGTAATTACATACATTTTATCGGACTTACATATTATCTTTTAAACGCAATGTTATTAATTATACCTTGTAACATTGTGCATCTTACGACTATTCTTATCTTTCCTTTTTTCATTTCACATTCATACCACTCCTTTGCCTCGCGTTCGTTATTTCATTTACAATTACTTCGGCGTGACTTATAATATGTAGACTATCTTAATGTACCGTTGGATAACGTTGAGTCAGTTTTACTCAGCAATGATCGATAATAGTAATACTTAATATACGTCACCGATTTTCTTGGTCGAACCGAACAAGGGCGATGTTGTTCCTAAAATTACTTAAAAAGGCAAGGAACATCCCCTAGACTTTTAACGCAAAAAATAGGTCCCAAATAACACAGACTTTGTTTTACACTAAAGCAAAATGACAAACGGTGATAACTGAATAAACAATTGATTTTTATATAATGGAAAATAATACACAATGTTTGTTTTATTAGTATTATTAAACCATAGGACGTAAGCTTCGATCGTAATTAAATAATAATTTATAACCGGTTCAATTCGATCGAATTTGTAGAAACGAGACACTGGAAATGTTTTTCGGTTCAATGCAAAGTAGACGTCGAACGGATGCATATTGTAGAAAGTGTATGTGGAACGAGTCATCTAACAGGTTAAACATTATCAACTGACCGTCAAAAAAGAGATAGCGCAAATGCCACATTGTTAATTTTACCAGAATTATCACAAATTGCAACTTTACGGGGACAGGAATATCTTCGGACTTAAAGTAGAAGTGTAAGTAGACTAAGTTATGTAAAAGTACAGCTTACATAATTATCTAATCTAAATTATTGCTACTTCATTTTTGAATATAATATATGCTATTATGAAAATAATATTGCCTCTGTCTTAAAGTAATAAATCCAAATAATTCCACGTCAATCTAACCAGTGGTCAAGGTTTCACCAAAATTATTCTAATATTTAAAATCAGCTTAACAAATATTATTTATAAAAAGTAATACAGGCACCATGTAAACCTGTGCAATCTCTATGGATATTTTTTCCGCTTCACGACACGTTTTCAATGGACACTTATGCAATAACTTTGTTGAGTAATGATCTATTATATTCGTGTTTCTATTTTCTAATTCCCTTCCTTTTCATTCTAACACACATTCATCGTTAATTATCACCTTATTTCATCACGTAACCCCTAAGTCAAATAAATTGAAGAAAAAACCATCTAAAACGGGGTGTATCCGTCGATATGTTGAATCCCATCATCCAATTTTCCAATGTGTTCAAAAATCTTTCAAATTCTTCGTCCGAAGAATCTTGTCTCTTCGATAGACACCGGCGTGCACGCGTGGCCGTGTAATTGCGTGCTCACGATTGTCACGGAAATAGGTCGCCGGTGTGACGCCGGCGAAGAAAGGAAAAAAAAAGGAATCGTGCTGGCCACTTTCCTTCTCATTCGCCGTGGAAGGTGTCGCGAACTGTGTACACGCAGCAACGACGTTTACCTGCCCCGGGCGTAAATGCTCGCTCGACCGCCCTGAAAGCAAAAACATTCGACTTCCTTGACTGCCTGTCTTCGATGATATTATGTCCAGCGTTAATCGACGTCAATGGAAATTACCGAAAGTACCCGGGAAAATAATAATTAACAAAATATCTTTCCTCGTGTGAAAGCGACGTTTTTGTAGAAATGACTCCGAAATCAGCGTAATGTTAAATAATTTCATTTATGAATAGAAATTTAATCGAATATGAAAATGTTTATTTAGAATAGATAATCAATATGTATATTGTACGTGTGTGACTTTAAATCTACGTTATATCACAGGGGATGAAATAAACTCGATCGTTCCCTCTCATTCGCCAATTTATGCGAAAAATATCTCATCCCTATTGCAAAGCGTTAAAAATCTACATCGGGACCGTTTTTCTCCAATCGGAAACTCCGATTCCAAATACACATCCAAAACACCTCGGTAACTCCGTTAAGGTAGTAATAAGGCAGATATACGAAAACGATAGGAGGCAAAGGTGAAATTTCGGAGGTGGCCAGTGTCAACGGCGAGTGTCACTAAACCGGGCCCGTTTCGTATGCAGAATTATGCGAGGCAGAGTCGGCTTGAAATCGTCGTCGGTGAACAAAAGTGCGTGAGAGACTATCGCACGCAGGAACTGGGTCAGCGTGTTGGAATCGACGATGTCGAAAAGAATCGAGGACGAAATGGGTCAGCGCCGGAAACGATGTCGAAACGGAACGATCGCTCGTCTAGCCGCGCTTTCTTCGCGACCTTCCTGCTGCTCTATAAATAAGCATATGTATGTACCTGTGTAGAGAGAGAGAAAGAGAGAGAGAGAGAGAGAGAAGGAGAGAGAGGGAAACGGTGCGTGCGAGAGCTTACGCGCGCGTATCGTTTGTGCAACAATTGTACAAAGCGAAATATAGGTCGACGTTGAACACTAGTCTAGGTACTTTCGACCAGCTGCGTCGTTAACAAGCCTACGATGTCGACGATGAACAAGCTTCTTATGTCGGATTTTCGTGGACTGTTTCCAACACCATCCTAACAAGACTTCGGAAGTTATATATTGCTTCTATCGATGACATAGATACAGGATTTTTCAAATCGTTTGGATATCACTCGTTTCGCGAACGGAACATGTAAACGGTTTCATTATTCAATTAGATCGGAGCGATGGAAGAGGAAAAACGTGTTGTTATAATATAATTAATTGTCTTGCGATTATTATAATAGGGAGATTAATCATTGGGAACGATTAACGTCTCACCTTTCCCCTTGATTATCATCCGAGAGATACGATCGATGATGATGAGCATTTGTTATTATTATTAATATTATTATTATTATTATTAACCGACGTCGATTTCCGGTAATAAAAACCGGGGGCCCGTATGGGATCCTTGATAATACATATATGAACGTATACATACATACACACATATACATATGTACTTACGTGACGACGATACTAGTCCGCGGTGTATATAATTTTCCAATTTGTCTGTGTCTGTGACAACGTACAATAATACCGTTTATATCCTTATTTGCAAGGAATAACGTTACACAACACGTAGATGATATTATTAGTGACCCGTCTGGATGATTGCTCGGCAGCTGCCTCTGCCAAATGGTCAAACGGTCTAGGCGCTTTCTTCCCGACCTTCCTCGTCTATAAATAATACGTGTGAGCTTACGCGAGTGCGTTTATGCAATTGTCGGTCGTGAAATAGGTCAGGCTATCGTGGATAAGGCTATTTTATTTTGTCATCAATGCCACTTAACGATCCGTAGATTTTTCTTCCTGTCTACGCGCTCAAGTTTACGCGAACAAAGTGACGAATTCCCCGAAGAATTCACCGGACGACAGATAATATAATGACGAATTAACCGTTACGTAGTCTCGTATTAAACGTGACGTATAGCCCCTCGTTAAAAGTAGATTAAATAATAATGAACTTTCGCGTGGCAATTGGTAAATTTCCTCTGCTTCTTTGTACGCCAGTGTTATAAACGTTTGGAAAGAAAAAATCTTTCACACGTAGAATATTCAAAGAAGAATATGTACATTCTATATTGTTTCTAAAGAATTCCCCGGTAGAATAGAATTTTGAATACCAATCGGCGGAAGTTCGTGGATATTGTTGTTAAACGGGAAAGTTTTTAACATCACGTCAGGGTTCGACATTTTTTCCCTTTCTCTCTCTTTCTCTCTCTCTCTCTCTCTCCTCATTGTCTACTCCGTTACGACACAAGGGAAGCGTCGTGACGCTCACGGAACATTAGAACAATGTCGAAAATATTCCGTGTACCCTTTTGTAGAAAGGCGGATGCACGCTTGTATCCCCCTTACAGGGCTTTTGAAAGTAAATAAATAAGCAAACATCGGGAGCGTGCAGCCCTCGTTTCTACAGGGGGGAGGGAAACGTTCTGGAAATGTAAAACAGAAAATGTTATTGTACCACCACGTCGGAGGCGCTCGTGCACCGAGTGTCAGCCGGGAAATAGGTCAGCGGGCAGTGACGTTGCCGAGAAAAATTCGGGTCACCGGAGGCTTTCTTCGTGGCCTTCCACCTTCCTTGACTTCTGCTTCTACTTCGTCTTCGCCTCCTCGTCTATAAATAGTTGAACGGCCGTTGCGTTTGCACGCGTGCCGGGTGCGTGTACTTACGATACACGTCCGTCCAAAAGTCACGAGAAACTCGCAGATTTGAACTAAGATAGGGACAACTTTAACAAATAACCCTGAAATTCAAGATATTCGACTTGGCTTTCAATTCCGAATTCTTCGAAAGAATTTTTAAATTCTTTACCTAGTACCTTTTTAACGTCCATAAATTTCAGCATATTGAATCTTTTGAAGTCGAGACACTTTGGAAATTGAAAATTTCAAGGGTGGAATGAAGTTTGGTGAAAAAGTCTGGTGTTTTTTTTTACGATACTTTTCCACGTGATCATCAGGCCCGTATGTGAGCCCATAACTTCTGAAAAGCGATGTACACACGCATCGTACCGCGGTTATGCCCTCCGCAATTGCGACACAGCAGCCTGCAGAGTACGCCCGATTGCGACAGGGCCGTCCGATGCGTGGAGGAGGAGAAGCCTCTTCCTCGATCCCTCCATCTTGATCGACAGACCTCCTGAAAACGCTTCCGCACCCTTTGCATCTACTTACGGCCACCGTGAAAGTTCTCCCGGCCGTTTCCTGTTTCGACGGTAACCGCCGCTGGTTAGGCACCTTGCCTGTCCGAAGGCGATTTATTTATTTTATTGTTTTCCACACGATATCTGCTCTGGAAACTTGTTTTAAGGATTAGGATAAATCTGTAGATAGTTTAAAATTGGGTTCGAATTATCAATCATTTTGATATTTTGAAATATCGACATGAACGAACTAGTTTCAACCCTTTAAATTGCGAATATTCAATTTTGTTATAATTTCTGTGAAGACTATAGACAGTGTCAAGATAGAAAGGGTGAAAATTGATTTTTATTTGCTTCTTGTAAATTCGTAGTAAAGTTGGTCATGCTTAGTAGCAGATAGTTAAATATTTACGAGCGAAGTATATTCATACCGAAGGTAGATAAATAGGGTGCCTATATTAAGTAATCTGAGTATTCGAATAGGCATTTCTGCAATGTTAATTATAAGGCCTGTGTCATTGGATCTGCTGATAAATCCTGAAAGCAGGCGTAATGGAATCGCGCGATCCACGGGGGGGATAATGTGAATATGGTTTTTTTCGGTGAATATACCTACGTACGTGTATAGGTGTAAGTACCTGTACGGTAACAAGTGTAATGTGTCACGAACGATCATAACCTTGGTCGTGTTTGTGCCACTAATAATTAGATACAACCGGACCAGATAAGGATTCGATGAATCGCGCGATAAATCCGATCGCCAGCATCGAAACACGCTCACGGTAGCACGTGACATTTCACGATTTGAAAGTATTTTGTATCGGAAGAATAGCGATTCGAGAATTTTTCAACGTAAACGACAAATTCATGGGTTATAATCTGCATACTGAGCCACCGACACGTGTAATCCTTTCTTTCCGCGTGACATTCACCGCAACTGTGCAATCTTCGATTTCAATCTGGAATCCGTGATTTTTCGTTGATATTATCGATTTCGTAAAAGTCCGATTATTCGTATCGCGATTTCCAATCGAACGAGAAAACGTAAGTGTACAGGTGTTAAACGGGATTCGCAAAAAAAAAAAAAAGAAAGGGTTCCGTTCGACGTTACGTTTTACTATGAGGCTGACGAGTCACGATGATCCGAGGCCGACCTTAACTCTCGTCTCGAAACGAGAGCATCGTTTCTAAATGCGTCGTTCGCGACACTCTTTGAAGCCCGTTAGCGCTATTGCAAGCAACACCAGAGAGACCGTCGGGACTGAATTAACCTTGTTTTACCACTCATAGACCGACTGAAATGAAAATCGTGCCAATCCGCTTGTATACCGATAATTTTTTTTCTCTCCACCAAAAGAAAAAAAAAACAAAAGTAAACGAACGAGTATCGCTCCAAACGACAAAAATCGTAATTCTCCCAATGAGATACATAACCGGTTGTCGAAGCAACTTGAAAATAAAACTTTGAAAATACCGTGTAATTAGAAGACATTTTGCGAGCACCAGAGTCTTAAATATTATACCTAATGGATGTTTATTAATAGATATAGTCATTGGGAAAAAAGATACAGTTTTTGTATATACTTTAATATGATTTCCATATTTTAGTAAGTTAACGGAATAACGACGAATTTTACATGAAGAAAACCCTATCGACCCCGATTGACCGAAGTCGACGCGAGTCAAGAATCGCGGTTACTCCACACCTGTCACTTCATTTACTCGGTACTCGCTACTTATTCTCCGTCAACGTGACAATCTCCACGGTAACCGAGGTACGTACAAATATTTGGCGGCCGATTTCAGTTGATTTTTCTTGGCACGTATCCTCTAACAACCAAGCAAAAGTCTCTATACTCTCATCGTCGTCGTTAACATTCGTTCCCTAATTCCAAACCGTTCGTTAATTACCTCAACGTTTCCAATACTCTACGATTAATTTCATTTCTCACCACCTGTTGGTATCAATTCGAAACAGGAATAACCACGAAAAACTATATAACGATCGAACAGCAACGAGTTTCCGCTAAACTTTCGTGTCTTTCCTGTCGACGAACGAGACCGGCTAACTATAATTATCAGCTTTTTCCACGGTGTCATCGGCGCCGATAAGAAAGCAAAAAAAAAAAAAAAAAAAGAAAAAAAAAGAGAGCCGCGGTGGCAGACGGTGGCAGAGCAAGGTACATAATAAGAGTGGCCACTATTATTTCGACATGGCTCGGCCGGTCGACCGGGTCGAGCAACGCTGCACGGGCTCTGCTTACGTAATTTTGCTCGACCGCCGGCGTGCCGCGAACGCCGACGAAATGAAAATGAAAGTAAAGTAACCAAACATTCCTCAGGTCGACGAGCGCTACCATTAACCGCTGTCAAAGAGGATAGCAAGACCGAATACCGGGAAAGGGAGATTCTCTGTTTGGTAAAAGCATCCTTCCGCGGGACGGACCTCGCTTCCTCTCCACGTTTTGCGGTCGATCGGGAACCTCGTCCACGTGACACGATTACGCCAAGTCCCCCTGCTGACAAAACTATTTTCAAACATTGTTATTTCGGATATTTTGTTATCGTCGCACGTTGCCGCGTTCTATGTCACGTTTCTCAAATTTCACGATTTTCCCTCGCGTGGGTGTGTCTTTGAAAACGGGAGAATGAATATTAAATGGGATCGATTAGTTTTATTATTGTTGTTAAATAATGGGACGTTTGCGATGTAGATGGGCGAAGTGGTCGTGACTAACGATTTCTCGAATACCTGTGGCAAGTGTAAACAAGTTCGAAACTAAGGTAAAGTGCGATCGGAGATATGTAACAGTATCTCGATAAAACTGACGGAAATGAGAGCGATGAAAAGGGCTCCGAAGTGGGGGATAGTGAAGGTGTACGGGGCGTTCCTGTAACTCGGGCAAAATCATGGATTTTTGTGTTATTTTAGAACGGTGTTCTTCGAATAGAAATTTAGTGTTTGATTGAATTTAGTGAACTTTCACAATTTTTTTCTAAAACGTTTGGAATAACTTTTTGTAACGAATCTCACTTCTTACAAAAGATTAAAGAAAAGTGTAAAGAACAATTTAATTTCGTATAGAATTAAATAGCTTTATTATTCTCAGAGATCCTTTTAAAAGACTTTCAAAGTTCGCGTGAACAAACTTACTTCCTTTCTAGGAACTGAATTTTCGTTGTAAATCTAACAAATTTGTTTCAACAGTAATTAGTTTTCGTTCGAAGAACAACAGTGGAAAATTTAATAAAAATCCGTGACTGGCCGTATGAACCGTGATCACTTGACGTGAACGTCCTATATGCTTTATTAAGAGTAGAAACGTTTCCTGTCCCCTTTTCATGGTGCTCGAATAAACGCGTCCTTAGAAGAACCTATTACGAGGCACAGTCGACGGCTACACGAGTCGTGGCACACATAAATGCATAACACACACAATGACAGTAATAAAAATATAATACCACGAGAAATTGAAAAGAATTGAACTGCAATTCAAATCGTTTCGTCTAATTTCTTCGTTACATCGAACGATATTTCTATTCGTAAATCGACGGCACTGAACTCTCCCTAAAAAAAAAGATGAAATCTTAATGAAACTAGTCTCTAGTTAAAATGGAATCGTTTGCCAAAAATAATATTTATAAATTCGCGGAAGAAATGATGGGTCGAGATAAAAGGGTTACGCGCCGATGTTACATGTGACCGATCTATTTTCTTATAAGTTAGTCACTTGGCCAACCAGTTGGCTGCGAGCCACCTATTGCACTTTAGCAGGCTCTTCCTAACTTTCCGGACCTTGCTCCCATTTCTCTAGGCGAGGTGAGGCAGTGCAAATAGATTCGCATCTCGAGAAACGTGCACTCCGCTATCGCGGAATAGACACGCAAATTCGAACAAATTATAGAAATTCTCCGTAAATATCAAAATTAATATATTCGTTGACATTCAGCCGAATTTAAAGTTCAGTCATTTGCAGAAATCTATAGTGAATCAGTTTCCTACCCACAAGACGTGTTTACGATACGACATCTATAAACATGGAAGTATTTTTCAACCTCTAACACATTTCTGTAAAATATTTTTTTCTAAATGCTTCTTTGCTGTTACGTGAAAAAAATCTGTCCGGATAAAGAGACAATGTTTATATGGCTCGATTAATCCTACATCCATCAGTTTTTTTTTCAAATATATTCAGTTTCCTTTCTAGAAAAAAAATACACTCGATGGCTATTGTCCTCATTTGTGAACAATATAACGAAAATTTCACGGTTACAGCCGTCGTTTGCGGAAATGTGCTAAGAATCAGTCGAACAGATGCGAACACTGTTCCGCGTTGCCGAGGGAATCCGATGCAAATTCGCGCAGAGGCCGATTTCACTGACACGGTTTCTCACGGAGGAGAGTCTTGGCGCAATAAAATCGTTTCTCCCTTTTTCCGTTCTCGGCCGACCGGGGCGGTGCCCTTAGACGCTTAATACGTGCGCGTCGAAGGCCAATTTCTAATCCCCTTTGCTTGACTCAAGGATAAGAGAAACGCAGGTTCCTTGTCTCGACTGAACGAGCCGGGAAAAAAAAATTCGATGAAAAACTACGCGAAGAAAAGATCGAATAGGAGAGAGTGAAAATCGTCTATGGATAACGCAGCGGTTTCCCTCGAGGAGGGGAAAAAAAAGCGCGCCCGTGTTCCCTGAGGTAACTTCACAAAAACTCAGGCAACTTCCTTAAACCTCTCTGACAGTGGTAACAATGAAAACAGAAGAAAAAAAAAAGATGTTGCAGAGGAGGCAAGAGAGGGTTGCACGGTAGAAAAAGTCTCATAATCTCGGTATTGTGACCGGTAACAGGCCGAATAATTTCCAGCCGGTCGCTCGTAAACGCCCTCGTAAACGCCCTCGTAAACGCCTCGTAATGCCCACGGGCCTCACGGTCCCCTTTGGTCAGTCCTTCGAGTGTTCGATGGGGAAAAAAAAATGGTTTCACCAGAGTTTTTCCGGTTTACACCGTGAAACTTGCGTCTTTGATTTTATACCCTTTTGCTCGACCGATTTTTCCCATTTTACGAGCTGTCCATTCTTCCTACCCTTTCGAACGACACTGACCTTGCTTACCTCGTTCGATAATTATCACGAACTGAAAGCAATGATGCAGGTTACGGACCCTAAGTACGGGAACATTTTAATTAACTCGCAAGAAACTAAGGTTCGAAAGGTATGGAAATTGGGAAAAGACATTTTTCTTATTGAATTACTACTAATTAGAGAAAATTTCAAATATTTTGTACATCCCAAATGAATTTAAGTGACACCCTTTTCTTTTCATCCCTAATATCGTTCTCATCTTCTACAAAAAGACTATTTTGCATGAGTGTCCATTTTCCCAAGGACAAATGTCTCATTCCTGTCAAATGTTTCAGCTTAACGCGATTAACGCACATTATGCGAGCAAACGAAAGCGACTCGTTGGATTCTTTCTGTCTCGCAAACGTCGAGTCTCCGTCTTCTCCGAGTTCTCGTCCGTCCCCACGATTGCCACGAACGAACGTTTATGGCCGTGCCTAAGTTGGCCGAGGCTACATTTTACGACGTTTCTGTCTCAGATGGTTCTTTGGTATCTATGCTTCGGTTTCTCCTATCTTTCCGCTCAAGGTTGCAACTTTGTCGCGCGCTGTTTCTTCAAATGCACTTAACCCCTCTGGCCGCCCGTTAACGTTTGCACAATCCATGAAAAACCGCGCACACATCCTCCGCGAACTCGACGAAAGCATCATTAATACTCGCTAATCATCCTAGTTTGTCTAGTCACGTGCACCTTAAGGTGTCGGCGAATGATTGATGTGTGAAAGATAAATAAAAAAAAAAAAAATTCAAAGACGTAAACTACGCGCGATGCTATCGAAAATATTGAATGATCAATTACATAAATATAGTATTTGCATAGATCCAGCGGACGTGTAATTGACTTTCACCGTCGATCCGGTAGAAATGTGATCCATAGAGAGTCGTATGCTCGATCCGGTAAGTTGTAAGTGATGAACGTTTCATAAATTACGTACGACGATCTAACGATCGATTTCCCGAGACGCAGATCCGAGCCGAAACGATGCCCGATTTTTCATCGTTCCAAGATTATTGTTACGAGGCCATCCGAGTGAAAGATAGCGCATTTAGTAGATAAGAGGCGCGGAATAATATAAGAAACTTTTCTACGTGATAGAACGAACCTTCGTAGACAAAGAATATTTACATTTCACGAAGATTGCGTAATAATCGATACGCGTGAGAAGTTTATGACGCACGGTTGAATGGTAGATTAAGATAATCGCATGGAAATAAGTAATAAATTTTCCCGATTATTAAGCAACACTGTACTATCGAATTTCAATTAATTAATCAACTGCGACGGGAGGAATTCTTACTGCGTCGATTCAAAAGCTTCGAAGAAAATGCCAATAAAACGGAACTCCGGGAAAATTTATGAAATTCGAACGTCACTGCGGTGAAACTGTACTCTTAGACTGTGTGTCATCCGTGATGTTACATAATCTTTATTAACACCGCGTATAAATAGCATTCCTTAACTGCATTCATGAATTCCCCGGGTTTTCCTTTTTCATCCTGAAACTCTAGTCATCTTTATTGGCAATTTGACGAATATCGTGCGATATGAAATTATTAACGATGGAAAATATTACAGAAAAAGAAAGTAACGCAGCTGACGTGAAAATCTTCCTACGTGTCAAACTTTCTATTATCCGATTTTCACTCGGAATAAAGTATCTTATCACGATTTGTTCACAATATAAATAATTTTGAATTATATTTAAATAAAACCAAATAATCTACAATACTCTTCAATCCATATATTCTAAACCCAACATCATGAAATCCTACAAAAAGTATCAAATGTTCCCTAATTATGACCATTTAAGACAACGTTATCAAATCCAATTAAAAATCACAAAAAATGATCATAATCGGAGAAAATCGCGTACGTAGGTAATCAGAAGCCATAAACACGGTAGTAAATTTCAAGAAAACGATTAAAAGTTCCCATCGGAACGCCGTTGATACGTGCGCGGGTGATAAGCATCGCGTCCCTTCGCGTCGGTTCGTTATCGGTAAAATTTAACGCGTCACCTTCGTAGCCACCGCCGTCGTCGCCGCCGCCGCCGCCGTCGTCGTCGCGAAGAACAGGCGGAGCAGCTTCAATTTCTGGCCGACCCAATTTCGCAATTTGCCGTATGTACGGGCTCACGCATGTGCACGCGCGTGCAATCACCTGCGAAGAGGTGTATCGAGTCGCCGTTTTATTGTTTTTTATACATTTTTTTTTCTCTCTCTCTCTCTCTTTCTTTCTCTCTTTAGGAAGCTGCTTTCGCCGATCGATGAAGTCCATCGATTATCGGTGAATTCGTGCGTGACTCGAGCAACGAGGAAGAATTTTTGTTTGCTTTCTTTCCGAGATAACCGCCGCTTATGCGTGCGTTGCGTGAGCCGGATCGGAAATAAAGTTGTGCAAGCGAAACATCGAGCCCTCCGCAACCGTTGGATACATACTTCGACGTCGGATTTCTAAATCCGAACAACTTGAATTACATTCAAGTTATTTACGGAATAAGAGTTTTACGTATCGTTTGTCCAACGCCTGGGCAATCTTGTTGTCCTGTGTTGATACGTTCGTTGTACAGTATGTATGTATGTATTACATGTACTTTCATCGATCATTATCCGAGTTGCTGTTTAATTATAATACAATATAACAATATTAAATATTTATACCCATCCGCTATGAAAAAGGTGTACATGTAGTCATTGAAGATTTACCTTCGTCCCACCCATTTCGATAATACCAATCAGCCGAAACTTTCCAAAGTTTCCCGCGTAACGAGTTTCAAGGATAAATGTATAATGGAAACACGTTAGAACAACGGTAAAAGAATAAAGTGGTTAGACAATAGCGAATAAAACTAGAAATTTATTTCCCTATCGAGAGTAAGTACGAGCGATGACACGCTCGTCCACGCGTACTGGACGCTCGTACAAGCTGTTATGCGTGATTGCAGTAGCACGGTAATACATGTATGTGTGTGTGTGTGTGCGTGCGTTCACTTAAGCGTTAGAGACGCGTACAGCCGCGCACAAAGTGTAAGTAGGCCACGGTGCTTTCACACGATAAGGCCTTATCAGAACGTGCGCGTATATGCCTTTGCCTCTATCGTTCTTCCCTCTACCTCCGGATCCCCCTCTTCCTGTTTCCCTCCTCTCACTCCCCTTTCTCTCCTCTTCCACAAATTTTTTTTTTCGATGCTCCTTGCCGCTCGTACCACGGTTAACTTCCTTCCTGTAGCTTCTTCCACTTGTCGTGCTCTTTTTTTTTTTTTTTTGCAACTCCGTTCACTTTATATCCGCTCCCACATGTTCCTTTCTCCACATTTTACCACCCCTCTATTCATTTTTTGTTATCTTGTTGTCGTTATCACGGTCTTTCTTCCCGAACGTTTCCCCATCGGTTTTTCACCGTACGTATAGATGTATTTACCAGGCACTGCTTACCACATAAGAACAGTTTTATACGTGTGTTGTTCTTTTTTTTGTCGTTGTGTTGTTTCTCGATTTTTTTTTTCTATCTTTCATACGATTTCCTATAGTTTAATATTCACTCGTCTGTTTTTGTGCACTTCCTCGCCCCGTCCCCACCCCCTTTTCCCTTTCATCTTACTCTGCAGCTTTTACCATCGGCCGGCTCTACGCACGATAAAGCCCTTCCCACGCGCGGAAACCGAAGGATTTGTAAAGGCTGCTGCTTGCCGCGTGAATGAGTGGATTCGTTGAAAGAGTCCCGAGGCGAGGCTCTCGTTTCCTCTTTCATTTCACCCTTTTGCACCCCCCCCCCCACCATCACCCACCTTCACCCTTTCTTCGGCTCATCCTTCGCGAGGAGTGAGCATCGAGAATAATCGAAGCCCGCCCGATGACTTTGGCTTTTTTTTTTTTCTTTTTTTCGTTCGTCCCGTTCGCCGCGCTCGTCTTTATTGAAACGCTGGGAGAACTGGCTTCACCGTATCGCAATTAGTCGCCGGTAATTATCGTGTACAGGAAGGAGGATATCATTCTTCCAGCTACCGCCAAGTGAGAATCGTTGTGTTTACGGAGAATACGCGTATACGTATATGTGTAAATACAATCGATTCGACTGGCTGAAAGAAAAAAAAAGCGAACGCCGCGGATGTTACGCAATCGTCTAATATGTAATTAAGTCAATGAGACATTTTAGTGATTCCTATATAAAAGAATTTTCTCCGTCATCGTGACAGCGTAGAGAGATTCGAAAATATTATAATGTCTACTTAAGTTAATGAGTCGTAAGTGATTTGCGTTTCTTTAGGAAATTCTCGATGAAATACCGTATCTCCTTTTTATTCTACGTTCGATCCACGTGATTATAATATCTTCGATTAGATCGCGATAACAATCTTTCATAGAGAAAATCGTTTTTTAATTAATTTCCATCGTTAAAAGTCAGGGCTGATAAATCATGTCCTAGGAAAGATAATTAAAATATTCTCTTTAGATGCTGCGTCAACGATCGATAAGATCTCTGTCCGCGAAAATTTCACGGGACGTCTGGATGTAATTTACACAGATGTAAATGACAATGGGGATCGAGGGATTTTAACAACGGAATTAGGTGCTGAGGAAGTTCCTCCGTGAAAGGGGTAAGTTTACGGCAGTATAGCAATTCCGGAAACAGGCAATCCGTCGTTAACCCTTATTTATACCTGCCCGGATAATTAACGTTTATGACATTTCCTGTTTGCGGAGAAGAAAGGTTCGAGTCCTGTTGAAATTATTGCTCGACAATGTCTCTCGCTTTCGATGGTTTATTGGGCACGTTTATTTGCCGGGGAGACCAGTTGCGACGAACTCGAGCGTCCGACGTAGCCGAGAAATATCCTTTTCGAACGATTTTCTTTCAAGGTTAATCCCAGCGTTTCCATCGTAACTCTACACAGAAATCTCACGGATATTCTGACGGTCGTAAGAATTTTTTTTTTCACAACTGTAGCTAAAGAAAAACGAGAAACTCCCTGGGTAAATCTTCTAACAATCATTCCGACCCAGTAATTCTGAATTTTCTTCTCGCAACGACAGATATTATCTATTATTTATAAATTTCTTTATTGTAACAAACTGGAGCTTCGATGAGAACCACCAGTACGTGATGTTTCGGTGACCACACCGTACGGTGAAAATGTCTTATCCAAACGTTACGTATCTACATAGAAATTGAATTTATCTCGATCGATATCGAGCACGAGGCGCCGCCGCCGACGAGATTTCCTCCGGCGGTTACGTCCCTGGACCGCATCGACGCGTTAACTCGTCGTACAAACAACAATGTAAAGACCTTGAGGCCGCAATGGTGCAAGGCATCGAATGTAAAACGTTCACATAACGTTATGACATTACATAATGATCTGTAATGCCGCTGCAATGCCGTGTCTGCCGCGGCTCGACAACCAGGTGAGAGATCAGGATCGTCTAGAAAAAGGCGAAAAGGTATGTGTGGGATTTAATGATGTGTCAGTCAAGGTAACGAAAGATCGCGCGATACGCGGTTTTATCGCGATTGTTAATTTATCGCGGACGGATCGATTCGGGAAACGCCGACCAAATTAATACTCGATAAAGTTCCGATCCTATGACGAAAAGAAATTGTACATAATCGAGTAAATACCGGTATATGTATGTATGTATGTATGTATGTATGTACAGACATGCTACTACACAATAGCCGATATAGCTTCCCCACGTGTCGGTGATGTTACAACACTCCGAACACTGAGCAAACACATTTTTATCTAAACGTAATCGACAACGTCCAGTTACACGTGGAAAAACCATGACTGATATTATGTTGTTTCATTAATACTGAATCGGGAAGGAAATTGTCTATACTTTTCCTCGTTTTTCTTTTCCAACCTACATATCTACAACTTTATGTATTTAATATTCGTATTTTATCAACGTGTCTTTTTCCGTGTATCAATTCCATTCTAACAAAAAGGAAATTATTAAAAGAAAATCGTAAATGAACGATGGGACTAATTGAAACAAACGGTAGATAAATTACCCGCGTACTCATTATTTAACACGGGTGAAAGACCGAGATATCCTTTCCCTAAAGGATTAATAAACGTGAAATCTTCATATTCCATTCTTCGTTCGTTAAACGCGGTTCACTGTGTCCGTGGAACTTTTGCTACTCGCTTACAATTGTGAAATGCATCGTGTACAATACATACATTGTATCGTCGTCGAGACAAACGTTCGGAGGAACACGACGTTTATCTCGAATCGGATTTCCTATTTTTCCAGAAACACTCGTTTCAGATCTAATGCTTCGTTCACACTCGATACCGAGATTGCATCAATGCCGTTTTCGCGTACACTTCTTTTTTTTTCCTCCCGTGTGTGTATGCGTGCGTGTGTGTGTTTTTTTCTTCTCTCCCAACGTACCAAACGTATTGTTTCGCAGAGCCACCGGTCTATTCACGGCCGCCCGTTTTTCCTGGCAAATAGAAGCGACGCGTGCGTGTGCACACGCGTTTTCCTCTTTAGAAAGTCGAGGTCCCGACTATTATCTGGTCGCCACGTTCGTGGAAACGGGCTCTTATCGTCTACCATTAACCCGACGTTAATACAGAGATTCGTCACGAATTTTTTTTCTTTCCGCGGACTCTTTCTCAAGAACTTACGTTCCGGAGTGAGTCAACGGCGAACAGAAAGATGCGAGAAGTTTGTTTCTCGAAAAATCCACTCGCATTCGTAGTTTATTGTTCCGTGTCTTTCACGTTGAAAGAGGCTCGTTCGACTTTGAGGGAAAATCATGGTTAAAATAGAAAATATTGTACGTTACCCACGTGATCTATGAATATATATTTAACAATATCGAGACGTACTTGAGCAACGTATAATATCTTCCTTTCGAATCTCACTATACGCAGGAAACGAAAAACTCGATGTGTACACAATGTTTTTTTTTTTTTTTGTTATCTTTCCTTGTGAATAACTACGATATCCGTGGTAAAAACAATGAAAACGATAACATCCGTAGCAGGCCGTGGAATTAGCAATTACATAAGAAGAATAATTGTCTTTGGACGTGCCTCCGAACACTTCCTCCAATAATATTTTTACGAGCGGTATTTTTTCCTTTTTTTTTTGGTTTTTATTGCGTCCCTCCTAGTCGAGCGAAATCCCATGGACTTTGCTCTTAATAATATTTCGCCGAATGGTAATATGCATAGTTGGTGCTGGTGTGCATTTCTGTGAACTACTGTACGTGCAAAGTAGAAGGTTACCGCATGACATCAGCCCGAGCGCTATTACTACACTCTATTACTTCGTTCTCCGCGATGATAGCGCAGCCGCGTTTTCTTACGTTGCCGAGAGCTATCCGCGACGATGAATCGGCGTGTAGAGGGGAAAAAAAAATAAGGAAAAAAGTAGAGCGACATTTCAGATTTATGCTGTTATCGTATATCATCGGGAAGCTACGATAAAAACGCGGGCGTAATTTAAAAGAGGTACACACATACATACATATATACATACATATACATACATTCGTTTCTGTCACAGGCCTCTTACCTACGAAATGTAAATAGAAATGGCAAGCAAGAATTGCACGTGTAGAGGAACGAATAATATTTCCATCGCGACAGTGTTGTCGTGCCGAATGAAAATCGTGGATAATCCATTACGCGATCCGCTAATAAAGCATTTCGTAATTTGCTTAATTCTGTGATAAAGGAGAGTCGGCGGCTTCCGAGAGTCGCGTGGCCGCACCGATGGAGAGAAACATTTGTCAGTTTGAAGTCGTGCGCGCACTCGCTAACGAGAACAGCACGCTACCTTGCAAATGGCGCAAATAAATGCATAAATAGATCTAACCGTCCATGGGCCTGGTATTGTTCGAACAATCGAACTGTTTCGATGTTCGCCGTTAAAGGAAAATTGGTGAACTTCATGTTACTTTCCAGCGACGTCGTGAAAATCAAAGTTTATTATTAACATTTGTGAATCTCGTTTAACGGAAACAATATTGTATCAACTTTTTGAACTTTAGCAGAAAATTAGAAAAATTATGACTACCAGACATTCTCACCGAATGATATTTGTTCACCAATGCATATCCGTGTCATAAAATTGTATTTCCGAATGGCGCCCGGAGTCTTCTAAAATTTTATCAAACTTCCATATTTCCACGTCGACGGGAAAATAGGTGTACCTATATCAATGTTAACACTCCATGCATACGCTTGCACAACCTTGTTCTGGTTTTAGTGCGAGCCGTATCTTTCCACGAAGAAGTATAAACGTTTTTCATTAATTGCCGCCGCGATGGTAATCACGGTATGTCGTGCGACAGTTGTTGGAATTCTTTATTTCACCTCGATATTCACGATGCAGTTCCTGGATCGTTTCGATCAAGTAAATGCAATTTTCATACCGGCGATGCGGGAATGTATAATTAAGCCGGGCACGAATACAAGTATTATGCTAAACCGTGTACAATCAATTACGAGAGAACCGAGACGGTGATACGCGGTTGCAGGAAGAGGAGACAAAGCGTCGTGTAAGTGACGTAAGACGATCGAAGTAGGATGAGAATTCTCTTTTTTTTTCTCTCTCTTCATTTTTTTTCCTTCCACGGATCCCTCGATCGAGACGTCGACCATTTTGCGAGAGAAACGCCAGGCCCTATCGAGGAGTCGTTTTTCTTATTCGCGAAATTGCTCGTAAAAGTATGAACGGGAAATGAACCATCGGTTTGCCGTTCGTTGCAGTTCGTTCTACGGGACAACGAAGTTATGGCTCGTAACACTCTGTACACAATGTGTCGTACAGACGTAACTTAATATCGGACGTCTCGATACGGTAAGATATTTTATACGACGTTTAGACTACACAATGGTCGGAATTATTATGTATTCCTTAAGGAAGAAAAGCCAGGTCGGATAGAAAACAGTATTACATATCTAGTCTATAAACGAACAACATCGTTATCTTAGGTAAATCTCGATGAAAAAAACAATGTAAATTACGAAATGATGTGATTCATACCGGACGACTGTTTTCAGTTCCTGTGTCACTGGCGGTTTACTTAGTTCGTTAGTACATACACGGTTAAACGGTACATAGACTTTGACTATCTCATTAGAAATATTCTCCTCGCAAATGACAAGGGAAAGCGTTGACAAAAAAACATTTGTTCGATTGTATTATTATTCCAAAAATTCCCAACCGTATCCCGATACGTTCGATGGTATCATTCGCCGATTAAAAATAATTGAAGTCACCGTTGAGACCGGTGCGATGATACTTGTGTGCCGTCCGTGTAGAAATGAATGCGTGAGAGCACGACTGAGAGGAATACGCCTAGTTAATGTGTATACCGCGTGCAAGTTGCAACTGCGAGGAGAGGCAACCTTGAAACTGGGCACCACCTCCACCTTCGTCACCTCTATCACCTACACCAGCAGCGTGTCGTGCGCATCAGTGGCCGAACGACCGGTCGGTAGCTGCCAGCGGTAGCAGCAAGAACAGCTACCACCACCTTCGTTCGCCATCTCTTCAGCAACAGCAACAGCAGCAGAAACAGAAGCAGCAAGAACTGAAGAACGTGCAGCAACGACTAGAAGAGAACAAGAAGAGAAAGGAGGAACCCGTGTTGGTGGAACGACTAAAGAAAGATCCCTCCCTACGACGGCCCTTTCCTTTTCCTACGACTCCACCTCCTCCTCCTCCTTCTTCTTCTTCTTCTTCTTCTTTTTCTTCTTCTTCGTTGTCCTCTTTCATCTTGTTCATCTTGTTCATCTTCTTCCTCACCCTTTCCGTTTCATCCTTCACCCGATCTTTCTTTCTTTCTATCTATCTTTCTCTTTTTTCTATTTTTCTCTTTGTCCCTTTTCCTGTCTCTTCCTGGCGACTCCTTTCTCGCTCCCTTCGTCACGGGGAACGCAAACCGGATTCGCAATAAAACGAGCCACCACGAAATACACACGGAGAGAGAGACCAACGAGGATCTAACCTATACGGTCAAACTGGATCTCCGTCTTTCTACTTCTCATTCTGCATTCTCTTTCTCTTCCACCTCTACGTTTCCCTTTCTCTGTCGATCTTTTCATTTGGCCTCGTCGCGCCTTGTTCTCTCTCCCTACTATATATGTATACAGCTTCTTTTCTCTTTCCCTCTTTCACGCCGTCTCCGTTCGTCGTCCCTCTCCGCCGTTCGTGCTGCCTTTTTGCTTTTAACCTTCTCTCTCTCCTCCTCGTCTTGCATGATTCGAGTGAAAGGGACGAGGAAAGAAGGGATGGCTAGACCTGCGTCGCGTTGTGAGAAAGGTGCAAGTACGATCGTCGCCGACCACCACCTCAGCGGTGGGACGAGGTGAGGTAAGGAGAGTTAGAAAGGAGACGAGAAACAGAGACACAGGAGGCTGCTCAAAGAAAGAGAAGGGGAGAGAGAGAGAAAGAGAGAAAGAGAGAAAGAAAGAGAGAGAGAGAGAGAGTGAGAGTCAGGAGAGGAGGGTGAGACTGTCTCACGAGAGGCCAAATGGTCCAGGGGTGTTGTTCTGTAATTCCTTGAGCAAGGAGCCGTGTCAACGGATTTTCTGTTCCTCGTGCTGTTTGTCATACACCTCTCGAACATGGGAAATAACGCGTGAAATTCTATATTCACCTACGTTAATTAATCGTAACCAGTAGCGTTCTCAAGTGCAACAATGATATCATCGTTGACAAAACCCGTATTGGTAAAATGTCCGTTGGACGACGATACCGAATGTAATTTCATAATTTTAATAACGCGCAAAACGTTATTAATCGTTGTAACGATCGGTAGTCAACGACGATCGATAATTACCATGTCGCGTAGTAAATCGCTGCTACTCCCACGAGTTCTACCGCGAGCCGAGGGCAAAAAAGTAAATCGATCGATGGAAAAATTACGAAACGACAGCGAGACTTTCGTCCAGGTGACGCAAAGCAGAGGGGCGGGTGGAGGGGGGAGGGGGGAGAGAAAAAAAGATCACTCGTAGCGTTGGTGGGAGTAATAAGCTAAGCGAATGCAAATCAGGCAAAAAGTCAGGGAAATTAACAATTATAAGTGCAGATCAATGTTAGTCCAAGAGCGAAACGCTTAGAGATTCAAAAGTACAATATAAACATGAGACTCGTCGGGTGGATGGAGAGAGAGAGAGAGAGAGAGAAAAAAAAAAAGCGTCGTTTAATTGTATGTAAGCCGCAGCTCCGAAGAGAGGCTCTTGCAGTCTTCCTCTCTTTCTCTTCCTCTCTACCCTCCTCTCATTCGCGTGTAATGATAAACAGCCGCGTGCTCCCTGCTGCGATTACGCAAGGCATTTGGCCTTCCCGACGCGCTTTTAATTTAGACCGCACCATAAATAAATAAATAGTATCGGGCACGATAACTCGAGGAACGCGACAACGAGTCTGTACGAATTAATTAATTTCTCGCAATTACTGTCGCGCTGATAACGCGCGCAAATATTTGATGTAACGTACGTAGACGAGAGGGGGGAGGTCTCTCTCTCTCTCTCTCTTTTATTTTCTCGCGGGGTATTTCATTCATGAAAAAAAATTTTATCGACGTGAAACGCGCGACACCGAGGTTGCGCAATTTATTAGGTTTTTTTGTGCATCTACTTTTCCGCGTGATAGACAAAAAAAACACACACACGTTATCGATCATGGATCGTATCGAGGACTGATTACGACCGATCCACGTAAACGATGTAACGTTGTATCGTTCGCGAAACGGTGTTGGTTGCCTGCATGCTTATATTTGTAGAAAAGGTCACAGATTTCTCATCGATTATCGATTAAATTATTAGTTGAGAAGATGACATTTTTAATAGTTCCGTAGAAAAGAGCGGGAAATTCTGTGTATATATATATTTTCTAATGAACTATAAAAATATTAATCACCTTTCTCACTTTTCCACGCACTAGGATCTTAATACCAGTTTAATAAAACTACTGTTTTATTAAATCGCTATACGTACATACTCGGTCGCTGTACTCCAAGCATACACCTTTCGGTTGACTTGACGGTAACGCAGAAATTATGTGAATAATCATAACCAGTATTAATATCGACGCAAAAATTAACATCACCGAGCATTCGTCGTGACGTTTCACGCGACCGAAATAAAAGGAAAATAAAAAGAAAAGAAACCCGAACAAATGGAACTCGATGCAGGAACAATCGTATTACCGTTTTTTCTTTTTATCCCGCGCGGCGATTATGTCATCTAGGAGCGTTATCTCCGCTCTCTGCAAATGAAAGTCACGCAGACACTTTTGCATCAGCGGGATTACGCTTATCAGACGCTTTCGCGGATACGGAAAGAAAAAGCGAGCGAAAGAGCCGCGCGGACATCAAGCCGTTATCACACGAAATTGCGCCGCACAGTGCATATCGCATCAGCTGTTTCACGACCTCCTTTCCAAGCGGCCCTCGAGCGAAATTCGTCTACCGTTCTAAGTATAGCCGCCGTTGCCGTAATCTGTGGACGCGTACACATCGTAGACCGGATCTACAAATGGCAATAGCTACGGATGCACCATCTGTATGAAAGCGACGGTGAAAGAGACGGAAAACCATTGTACGGGTACGTGATTGCGGGTCGAATTAAATTAAATCATTTCGCGATCACATATAAGTATATTGTCCGAACGCAATTTTACGCAACGTTTATCGTTCGATGGAAATTACTTGAATTATATTCTAGGGTTTAAGATAGGATATAATGTAATATGTTGTTGTAACGTTAGAACGAAAAAGAGATGTGTGTCGTTGTTGAGAGATTTAACGGAAAGTTAGAAACGTAGCGTTGGAATAAGATTGGCGAACAATGTTTGGAAATGTATTTTCAATAGAAAGTTAAACGTTCGCGAGAGGGTTTCATTAGTGAGACGAATTAACGCGACAATTTGTAAATTCATTAACCGGTAAAAGATGCCTTCGCAGAGACGCTGAATACAGTGTTTACGAAATGTTTCGTTTCTATTAGTTTTATCGGAGAAACGGGAAACTGTTGGGAGTTTCAGTGACAGCATCGTTACATAAAACCCCGCCATCGCTTGTACCTATCAATTTAGAGCAGCTAAAGCGTCGCTCCATCGTAGGAACAGATCTTTTGAACGCTGTCCTCTTTCAACGTGACACGGACAGTATCACTCGATTCTCTGATAACGCTCGTTAACTCTTTTTGTAACATATATTTCTCCTTTCTAATAGCGCTACCGTTATTTTCTATCGTTTAAGATAATTTCATTGACATAGAAACCCGTCGAGTATCAACGTCCGCCTGATCGTTCACTTTTACTCCGAATTCTCGCTAATATCCCCGACCACGTCTCTCTGTATCTGTCCGTCACCGTATGTACTCTCGAGACAATTACCTCAAAGACCTAATTAAAAATGCTATCGTATCTGCGAGCGCGGAAGAAGCCTGAACCCGAAGGTGTTTACCAGCAACTCGTTCAAGCATTTCAAGATCGATCGTGCTGTCGGATGCATAACTGGAGCAACGACATAATAATTCCTCCTGTTGAAAAAGAGCTTTACATGCTCACCATGCATAAACGAATCGGGTTAGTGTGTGTTTTTTTTCGAGAGAGAGAGAAAGATAGGAGCGCAGAAAGAAAGAAAGAAAGAAAGACAGACAGACAGAAAGAAAGCGAGCAAACAAGCGAATGGAGAGCGGGGTTATGACGGTGGAGAAGGTGAAAAGAATAGAAACGGGTTGGAAGGAAGGTCGGCGAAAGGAGCGGGAGTCGAGGATGATCCAGAGAAAGAAATAATAAAAGCGTAAACGAGGAAAGGAACAGGAAAGGGAGAGAGACGGAGACAGAGACGAAAAAACAAAAAAACGGAGACGGAGAAACGTAACGCTCCGTCTCTCGGTTCGCGAGTGACTGAAGGAGACGCGCAAGCGCGTTTATACGCGCGAACAGAAGAGAGAAGAGGCAAACGGAGAAGGAAGACGAGGCTACGAAAGAGAAAGAGAAGTACAGCCGGCGCGGAGCGAAGAGAAAAGCAAAAGATAAAGTCCCAGGCGGCGATAAAGAAAGACGGAAGAATCAAGAGAGAGGAAAAAAAAGATGGTGGTTCTAGAGAGACACGGTGGACAGGAGGAAAAGACTCACGGGAGGACGGGCTCAGAGAACGGAAACAGAGGGGCAGAGACAGGGGGACAGAGGGAGAGGGGAAGAGGAGTACGCGAAGGAGAGAGAAGAGGAAGGAAGAAAAAGAGAGAAAATGGGAAGCGTGCAGGGGTCTGCGGAGCTCTCTCGCTTCATTCTTACGTATTACGTGCACGAGCACGAGCGGAGCCTTGTATTACACCATTACCGAGACAAAGAGGTCCTCTGTTCAGCCGCGGCTGGACGAACAAGGAAGAGGATAGAGAGTATAGAGCTCGTTCACGATTTCACACGTGTGCGTGCGTGCGTATGCATATATGTATATACATGCGTACGGTTACGGGTGTGCACACCAGACGAGATGTATGTACGTACGTATGTACGTATGTACGTACGTGCAAGTACAGGAAAGAGAAAGAAAAGGCGAGATGAAAAAGGAGAGGGGTAACGCGAGAGTAACGCGGTGACGCGAGAAACGGTGAAACGAAAAGAGACAGAGAAAAAGAGTCTCCTCTTATCGTGTGGCATACGGTCGTGCATGTGCATCGAGATACACACTCACATATAAACATACATACATGTGCGAGAGCTCGTAAGAGAGGCACACGTGAATCCGTTTGCGCGCGTACATGCACACACACACACACACACACAAAGATACGCGACTAGAGTAGGGTGTAAACGTACACGGAAGGAGCAACACCTCACAAACGAGGCCTAGGCAAGAGAGCTATTTGTAATGTAATAGTGAGAGCACCAGTGGGGAAAGGGAGAGTGGAGGAAGGTGGTGGTCGGTGGTGGAGGAGCAGGAGGAAGAGGAGGAAGAGGAGGAGGAGGAGGAGGAGGAGGAGGGGCGATGGTGGGAGGAAAGAGTAAGCGTAGGAAAGAGATAGGTAGAGGGAGAGCGTGCAAGAGAGCAAGAAAGAAGAGAAGAGGTGCCACTCGACGAGGAACCAATACTATGGTCCCTTTACAAACGAACTCACGAGGCTCCGGCTAGGCCTCCTCTCTAGCGTGAGTATTCCGCCGGGAGTTCTCGAGAAAGAGAGAACCGTGCTTTTCGGACCCTCAACCCTTTCTGGGCTTGCCTCTAAGCCCACGGGGCCCACCTGGCCTCTTCTCTACCACCACCACCATCGTCGTCGTCGTAGCTATCGTCACCCGTTACCATCGTGTCGTTCCGATCGGTGAATAGTCGAATACACGTTTACGGCGTCGTTGGTGAGCGACCACTACCAACGAATCGCATCAACCACCACCATACTACCACCACCACTACTACCACTACCACCACCACCACCACCACCATCTCTTGCCGACTGCCCAGTCTACCTCTCTCCACGTTTACCTAGGACCAGACAGAGAAAGAGAAAGAGCAAAAGAGAGAGAAAGGGAGAGTGAGTGAGAAAGAGAGAGAGAGAGAGAGAGGGAGGAAAGAGACAGATAGTGAGAAAGAGAGAGAGAAAGAGAGGGAGAGAGAAAGAAAGAACGAGTGAGAGAGAGAGAGAGGTAGAGAGTGAGAGAGGGTCTCGGCTTTGCGCAAAAGTTACGACGGAGCGAGGAGCAGTGAGACACACCGCGGAGACCGGAAGAGACCCTCTCTCCCTGAAGAAGTCCTCCGGCGAAGTGAGAAAGAGAGAGAGATCACGCGCGAAAAACATACATCGTGTCGATCAAAGTGTGCCGTATGTGTATATGTGCGTCGTGTATGCTGCGTGTGTGTAGTGCGAAACGTCCCGAGGAAGCTGTCCAGAATACGTCGTCGAGATCGTCAACGTAGTCAACGTTGTCATCGTCGTCGTCGTCGGTTTTCGTCTTCTTCTTCTTGATCTTCGTCGTCGACGTCGTGAGTCGGTATCCGTGGTTTTCGTGCCGCGTTGACTTCGCCGAGAGGCCACGTGGCCCTGGTTTCTTTCTCCTTCCGGGTTCCCATGGGAGTGTGTCAGCACGGTTAAACGTGATTAAAATAAAACGTGCGTTCCGGTGGTAGATCCGTCGGAGCTACGTTTCCATCCAGGATTCCTGCGACGGTACCGTCGTCGTCGACGTTATTGTCATTGTCGCGGTTGTCTCGAAGCCCACGGTGGTCCAGGTGCGGTGGTGTATTCTCGTCGGACGAAAACATCGGGGACACGTGCTCATCCGCACGTGCTTTCCGACGACGCACGTGCTCTTTGGACAGGTCCGCTGCGTGTACGTAGCGAATCCTTCGAGGATTCGAAAGGATGCCGGTCGTTTGACGGGCGGATACCATCGGGACCGATCGTCGTGTCCTGGTTGTTGTTTATTACGAGCTAAGGAGAAGAAATATCCTCGGTATCGTCATCGTGATTTCCATCCGGATCGTGAGTTCTCCGGTTGAAAGTGTTGTCAGTTGGAACAAAAAAAAAGCTGCCGGAGAAAAGTATAAAAGAAAAAAAGGAGAACGTAAGAGCAGGAAGCGAAAGAAAGAGACAGAGAACAACTAACAGACGGTGAAAAGTTTACGGGGAAAAAGGGAAAAAAGAAGAAAAAACGAACGAAGTGGACGAAGAAGTAGAAAAAGAAAAAGAGAAGGAAAAAGTAGAAGAAGAAGAAGAAGAAGAAGAAGCTTCGAAACGAAGAGCGAGGGACTCTCTGTCGGTGTGCTCGGTTGCCGCTTACGTACCAGCAAAGAGCGGGCCGCGTTGTGTAAGAGCTGAAAGTAAAAGTTGAAACCGCCGACTTCGGCTCGCGGGAGCGCGTGCGGAGCGCGCTAAAATCCGATCCTGTCTCGTAGGCTGGGCACAGCCGAATATCTCTGCCTCTCTCTCTGTCTTTCTCTCACCAGCTTTCAGATTTGGTCCCACCTTTCGAGCTGTCTCTCCGCGACGTCTCAGAAGCGAGTCGATATCACGTCGAGGTGGTGTTGTGCGTGCTCTTCTTCGTGACGGAAGCACGGTGTGATCGTACGCGTGCTGGGAAAGGTGGAATACCCACGGGACGGAAGGTTGATCGCGAAAGAAGAAGAGGAGGAAGAAGGAGAAGGAGAAAAAAAAGACGAAACGGAAACAACGTTTCGTAAATTCAGTTAGTTCGCGAAATACGTGTTCGAGATCCGCGACACCCGGGGTGTTACCGACGAAAACACAGGTGAAAGAGAAATAGTGTGTACGCGTCGTCGACAGGTATAATAATAAAGTGCGCGATCGTTCACGTTTTCGATCGAAGAAACGTGGAAAACGATGGAAACTATCCCTCGCGTATGTTTCGCATCGTGCGCCACGAAACGCGAGTGTTCAAGGTCGTCGTTGGTGTATCACCGGTAACCCGCTTCCGGGACGAAGGGAACCAAAGGATCGGTCGTATATCTTCCCCCCCAAAAAAAATCAACATACGTCACAAATTATTGGGATCTCCTTATCGAGGATTTTTCCACGAGAGAGAATTTCACGAGAGCCTTTCGGTCTCTCTCTCTCTTATTCCCATATCACGTTCCGCTCGCTTTTACCAGCGGCGCGTCCGGGCTACAGAGACGTTTCGTAAAAGGGATTACAAAACCAGAAGAGAAAGGAGACAGAGAAAGGGAGAGGCAGAGAGGAAGAAAAATAAGCGGGAGGAAGAAAGAGAGAGAGGAGAACAACAGCAGCAGAGACCGGCGGGAGCAACAGCAGCAGCGGCAGCAGCAGCAGCAGCAGCAGCAACGGTGTGTTGATCCGCCGCAGGAAATTGTAAAGGCAACGATACGCCGTGGAGATACGCTCTTCGAACACGAGTTCTGGATCGTCGTCGAGGGTGGACGACGTCGGGCAGCCGTGAAAGAAACTCGACTAGACACGGAACGACGAGGAGAAAGAGGAAAGGACAGACACACACGGAGGAGAGGCAGTCGAGGACGTCGGTAGCTGAGGACGAGTTTGAAAGACGATCCGGATGTGGCTGGGATCCACTTGTTTTCTATCTTAACCCTGCTACCATCGTGTACTTTTCTATCTAATCTTCGGACAGCCTGAACGAGAATCATCCCGGAATTGGATTTTTTTTATTCGGTGTATCGTCGATGGTATCGTTCCGCGTACCATTCGAATCGTTTTTCATCTATTTCAATATTCCCGCTCGTTTATCGGTTTTCTCTTTTTTCCTTTCATTTTTGTTGTTGTTGTTGTTATTGTTTCTTCATCTTCTTCATGTACAAAAGTATATTGTGTCAACGTACAATAAAAGGAGATCTCTCTGTGTTTGGTGAGCCTCGTGAACGCCGCACGGAGACACAGACACGCGGCTGAGCGGAATTAAAAGTGTGCTTAAAAAGGTTAGCGGGATAAAAAAGGCGCGCGCGCGAAAGGATAAGAGAAAGGAATAGGAGCCACCTCCGAGTCCTTGAGAGTACCCAACGGGTAAAAGTGCCGCGCGCGGAGCCAGCCGGTTGACCCTGGGCAGCCAACGGAGCAGACCTCGTTGGAAAAAAGTTATCCACGTCGTCGTCGTCGTCGTCGTCAACGTCGTCGTCATCGTCGTCAACATCGTTTAACATCGTCATCATCATCATCATCAACGTCGTTCGTGCCATTTGCCATCGACGTTCCCGTCGTGGTATTTTCCGCGAACGGTGCCCCCCTCGGTACTTTCACCAAATTCACAACCGAAGTCCTTGGGATCTCAGTTTCTACCATGACCACGCAATAGACCAGGGTACACCGTGATACCACTTTCGGTGTCGATTCACGCGTGAATTATCCCTAGCTAGTGGCACGTGTGGGCAGAAGACAGCGAAGTCCGAAGAACAACCACGCAAAGAGTGGAAAGGAACAGCTGACTACGGTTCGCGCGCGCGTATACTTTCGTTTCTTAACTTCCTTGTGACAACGAAGAGACGTGAACGGAGTTCGCTGCGACGTCTTCGAGAAACGACGTTCATCCACCTGGGGATAGTCAGTCGGATTCGTCGGTATCACCGGTTTCACCCGCGTTGTGACTATGTGCTCTACAGTGTGATGTAATTGAAAAGAAAAGAAAAAAGTGTCAGCGCCAGATATATATATCCGGGATATTTTTTTTTTTGTTCTTTTCTTTGGTTCGCCGTTGTTCGGTTCCTGTTTTTTTCGTCGATTTCCTCGCTTGCGTTCCTCGAACGACGTGCTACGATCTAGTAATCTCGTGCCGGTGGTGATCGATGCTCCGGTGTATCAATGTACGTCACGTGCCTGCAACGTCGTCCACGTCGCCGCTATCACGGGATTTCGAGTCGTCGGCTCGTGGAGATGCTTCGTGACTCCTCGAGAGAGTCCTAAGGGAAATACCGTCGTCGCCGACTCGTTACACACTTTGGATACCGTCGAGCATTGGATTGAGCGTGGACGATCATAATCGTAAGGTGAGAATATGAAACGGATGCTTCGTCGTCCTTTCTTTTTAATCTTTTTGCGTTCCGTCGACGTCCCAAGCTCGTCAGACTAACGAGCGAGAGAGAAATGAGAATTCTCTGGTGGAAAAAGATCGATCGAACGATACAAAATTATTGTCCCTTTTAACCCTCGTTATATTATTATTATTGTCTATTCTACGTATACGTAGACGATTTTAGAAAATTGTTCCCCGAGGAATCATGAAAGTAGAGGCTATAACTCGTTTAGTTTTCTCCGGCATTGTAATTGTAACTGTTCGCCCGCGGCTCTTGCGACACGTGTTTGCGTCGTGCTAAATTTAATTACGTCGTGAAAACATTACCAAGTATCTTATTATCGAGTAAGTTTCGTTGGAAGATAGTTTAACTGTCGACCGATAAAAGCTTGTTCTATTTCTATACACGTGCGTTCTAAACGGTAAAGCTGATCGATGAGGTAATATTAACATAAAAAATCGTCCACTTTCCTGTGATCTGTTTTTTTTTGTTTTCTTTATCTACAACTACGACACGCAATTATACGAACACGTGAAATATAGTATACGTACATACATAAATTGTGCACGGCCGGAAAAAAAAAACGGAAGGCTAGGATTTCGAGAAGGTTTTCTAAGTTTTCGATCCGGCCTCGCGTTTCTCGACGAGACTTCGGTGTATATATATATATCGACGAAACGGTGAAACTACGGACGATAATGAGGCAATTGCCAGAGTAGTGAACCAACATTCCGTGCGATTGGATGTAAGAGACTGTGTAAATTAAAGTAGCGACGTAATTGGAAGCAAAAACGACCGCGAGGCCTAACGCACCTAGAGACAGGTAGATGGATTGCAGTGAACCGCACTGACAATGAGAAAATATGATCGAGTGATTTGTAGAACAAATTGCGCGACTATCGACTTCGCGAAACTAATTCCTGCTTCTGTCGCGGGAACTTTCGAACCTGAGGACCCCCATGTGTTTTACCGTCGTTTGTATAATACAAATTAACGAATTATAAGAACATACCCTTTGAGTTTCGATGAATGATCTATGGACGTAGAAAGATTATCAGAGAATGATATTATTATCACCGTGTTACCCTTCCGTTTACGACGAATCGATCGAAACGTTCGACGACACGTAGATTCTTGTGAAATTTCTACCTAACCAGTCGGGATAGTTATCACGCTCACATAATAATAATGCAAAAACTACGTAGGAACGTGTAATTCAAGTTCAGGTGTTCCATGGTCATATGAACGTCGGTTGCGCAATCGTTTCTAAGAAAAAAAAAAAGAAAAGAAAAAATAAAGGAACGAGCGTGGAGGCGCTCGCGAGTCCAATGTGGTCATCAATGGCTCACGATGACGGATCGTAAAGAAAAAGCGATCTCGAGTCAAGGTCGGGCTCGTCGAAAGGCATCTTTTACGTTCGCCATTTCGTATTCACCTGGCCATTATCTGCCGGACATATTTGTGTTGCGCTTGTTACATAGCCTGAATGCATATATACCGCTTGCATCCACACTAATATGTCCTCGATGGAAACAGAAGTTACGATCAGGTTTGAAAGGTGAACCAGTCGAAATTCCGGGTTTCCTTTGCTTTTTTCTGCTCGGCACGTCACGGCGTTTCTTTTCTTTCGTTTCTCGCGACCAAGTCTTTTGCATCGCGAGAAAGCCGCGTCGATCGCTCACTACCGAAGATCTTTTTATTTCATACTTTTTTTTTTGTTTCTCTCTTTTTTTTTGTCGTTGTACTTCGTTCGACAGAAAAACCGACGGCGGAAAAAAAAAGGTTATCGGCGTTTTTTTCTTTTTACCGCTTCTGTTACGCCAAATCTATTCGCGAACGCGTGAAAGGATGCGCACGGTTGAAAACGAAGTGACCGAGTGAATTCTAATTTTGTACTTTTTGTCAAGCGAGGTGACGTAGGAGGGAATTGAAGTTGAAAGAATGTCAGGTGCATCCGTTGCGGAAAAACGTGGTGGCAGTTATGCCGCGATTAATACGATCATTTTTAATTGGATAACGATGATTAAGTGTAAATCCGTCGATCGATGTTCGTTATTAATAAAACCCTGTTAGAGGCAAGTTCGACTAAGCCGTGTGATAAGTTGGTCAGCGTGCGCGAGCCGTAAACAAAATATTTTCATTAGAAGCCAGATAACCGTAGGCCGTGCGTTCTAATTTATATGTATAGCGGATATGTACGTATTTACGAACAAAATAATTTCCCGACTATCAAGAAACGTTTTTCCACGGTGGTCGCCACCTGTTTTAATAATGATTATATTTATAGAATAGCGTTCCTTTAAATTATTATCGGTCTGTTTTTACTCCAGTGTTGTCAAAGATAAGGGAGCCGTAGTACTCTTCGGGGAACGATAATTCGAGCATGAATCCCGCTCGGTTTTATCTACGTTACGTGTCGATTGATTAGCGAATCATTGATTCAATGCGGAAGGCAGTCGTGACTCCCGGGCAATTAATTAACGAGAAAGACCGTAACGAGTATCAGGCATTCGGCGGCACTGCGATATCTGTTTGACGACAATGTCGTGTTGCTTCTTGTGTCTAGCGATATCGATCAACGCCGATGATCGATACACGGCTAACCAAATCGATCGTGAATCACGTGCAATTGATCGTTACGTAACGGGAGTTTACGTTTCTCATAATAGATGATTTACAGGTGACTCGGGTTTTCTTTTTCTATAGGTACGATTATCGATAGTTTACGGCTTATTATTGTTTAGAAATGTTTTGGTCAGATTACGTACACTATGATTTATTTACAGAATTGACATTATGTAGTATACTGCGTGTGTTTACCACTTGCCACGATTCGGTAGATCTTTTTATAGTCTTCGTGACTGTATGTTACGAGTTATCTTTCGATACGGTGCCACTTGGAATTGTTGTTGGTGTTGACAGTAAGAACGTGATTATCGTGATTACACTAATGCAGGTACGGCAAGATAACTACAATCATGAATGGAGACCTGATACATCGAATGTGTATTTAATCTTTGCCTTGATTACTATTCCTTTTTGTCTGCCTTAATTGCTACAACGATACCACCGGAGTAATAGCATCCGTTGAAAAGGACACTGATACGCATACTTTGCATTTACGCTTTATAACAATGTAACTTATTGTTGGAAATAGTCCAAGTAAAATACATTCGTACGTCTCACATTTCATCCGTCGAGTCTCTATAAATATCTAATCTAACTATTCAATAGTTCATTATCATCATATAGAACCCCAAATTGTCATCCAAAAATCATTAAATTTTCACAAACGTCTCCATATCATTATCCAGCGATAATACGATCGTATTCTCTTTTTCCCGATTCGGTATCTACTGTCAATTCCGTTAGCTCCGTCAAACGCGAGTCATCATCGTTTTCCCCAGGTTTCATTTTTTTCTCTCTCCTTTTTTTTACGGTAACTCACGAACATTTTCACCTTCCACGGTCCGCTTGCGGTAACTCCCTTCTCGGATGTTTCTTCGTCGGCGATAAGACGCTTATTAAGACGCGCTCTCGCGGCGACGGAGGCCTCCGATTGGCCGAGCGTTCTCGATGTGTGTAGGGCACGTTAAATGAAGTTGCAATTAAGAGAGCTAAAAGCTGCGCGGCTGACTATGCTTCTCAAGGCCTCGGGCCTCGCCAGAGCGTACTTCCGCTTCTGATTAGCTTCCTCTTTTCCCACATCGTCCTCGGGTATTTTCTCTCTCTCTCTCCTTCGTTCGTTCGCCCGGCCTCTCTCCGATTTATTTCTTTCTCTTTCCTTTTATATTTTTTTCTCGTCCTTTTTCTCTCTCTTCCCCCTCATCCTCCCACCCCTCCCTCTCTCTCCCTCGCTCACCGTTTCCCTTTCGCATCTCTCCCCGGTCTCGCAGTTCTCTTTATCTCCGGCTGCCTTATCTTGAACCGTGGGAATTCGCGCGTGCGATTCGCGCCGCGCGAGAGAGGAAGTTCTTAGTCTCGTTCTCCTCGGCCACTGTTTCTCTGCATTTGGATCTTGATCATCGGCCCTTTGGAGCACCATTTGGTCGCGGACGCTAGCTGCCGCGAATTATGTATCGCCCTTTGTACCTGTCGGCCGCGCGCGTTTTACGTAACTGGGAGTTTTTGTTGTTGTTGTTGTTGTTTTTATTATCTGTGCTTTCGAATTCGGTTTGCGGCCTCGTAACGCATCCGCGACTCCTGGACAACTTCCCGTCGATCCGCGTGGTCGGTCGGATGTCCCTGAATACTTTTAACTTTCTCCGATTTACGAGTTTAAAGTTGTTACGAACGAGTTTGTATGCTGGGGTTATCAATATTAATTGCAAGTAGTTTTTGGTTGATACGAGAAATTTTTAATTAGGGAATACCTAGTTGGTAAAATTGTCTTTCAAAGGGGAGATTATAGTGATCGTGATTTTAATACGTTGGGAATATCCGTTGCGAACTCTGTATGTGTTTTGAATAGGATTTATGCATCGCGAAACGAGACTCGTAAACGTGCTGGATCATCAAGAGACAATCTGTTTTGATCCGTCATCGTCTTTCTGTCCATTTACTCATAGCTGACCCATCTAAAAATAAATCGTCGATTTCGTAAATTTCTTAAGTACATTGCAAACTGTGAGAAAAAAAATGAAACACGTTGACTCGCAGTTTTCGACACGACAACAATCTTCCCTCCCTATCGGATCGTTTAATAACCACGAAGTGTCATTTTATCCCTCGAATTCGGTAATTCGGTCGGTGTTACGTAACGTTGGAGTAAATGTGACGATTTCAAAAAAAAAAATTGAATCGTCGTCCGTCTCTTTGTCGATTAAAAAACCAGCGTCGTCGTGCGGTAAAATCGGTCGCCGCGATTTCAATGGTTTTAGGGACGTTAGGCGAAAATGTGTTTCACTCGCGGCGTATACTTTCACTCGAGCCGAGTCTCGCCGAATTGGCAGATACGATTACATCGCGCGATGAAATTTCTGTCGATTGCGCGAAACACGCTTGTTTCCTGTCCTCATCTCGACAAATATCCGGCGGTTTTCGCGACAAAACGGCCAGCTCGTCGAAGACGACGTTCTTCTTCTTTTTTTTTTTTTCTCCAACGGTGATTCGAAGAAAGTTCGACACTGATGTATCGACGAATCTCTGAGAAAACAGAAACCCGCGGTATCTAATCGATATTTCCACACAAACATGTTTGGCCATACGTGTCGCAACCTTGAATATTTGACTTTTCAGAGAGAGATTCAGGAATTTATTCGAGGCATGTTGCGCCGCGGATTATGAAACGTTCACCGAGTTGCGTTTTAATGGACAGATTCCATTCTGGTTTTTAAAAACAGTCAAACGAATCCGCCGGGAGAAAACGTCCGTTTACGTGAAATACCAATTTCGATACACAATAGACGATATTACGGAACGTGTAACGCGATGTAGAAATTCCGATTTTGTCGAGTGAAACTTTCAGCGATGGAAATTTCACGAAACGTGATATTTCCGAAAGAATTCAGATCTTTCATAAGGAACACGCAACGAGGCGCACAATTTTCACCGATCGGACGATCACGGTGTTATGCTTTACTATTAGCAATTTCCATCGCGGTCGTGTAGCAGAAAATTATCGTAAAGTTCGCCGGAATCGTGTAAGGAGCATTCTCGCCCACGCGAGAGATCGACGAGGAAACATAACACATTACAGTGCCTCTCTAGCCGACAGAAAACCTAGCTGCCGCGATCCCTCGTATACATGTATGTATGTATGTACGTATGTATGAGTCTACACCGCTGTCCACAAGTCATGGGACTTGTACAGATTCGATGGTCACGTGGAAAGAGAGATTTATTTTTTCAATATTGAGTAAATATAATTTTTCATCCATTTTTTCCTTAAATTTTAATCAATATTTGATATTTTCAAACGCCAAAATTTCAAAGGATAGAAATTTTCTGTAAATGGAAAGTTTCCAGTTGAGACTTTCGCTGCTCCAAAATTTCCGAGTCCGAACTTTCAAAACTTGACGCTTTACAGTGTTATCAATTATCCAATATACCTACATTAAATAATATTTATCCCCCATTAAAATTTCCATCTCCATATATCCTAATTATTAAAACAACTAAATTGAATATAATAATTCACACCTAAATCAAGTGTTGTGACACTTAAATTAAAAATAATGCCAAAAGTCGCGTTAAATCGATTTAATTTCTGAAATCGCTCGATCTCTTGATCCAAATTTCCAAGTGTCCCATCACTTATGGACCGACGTGTAACGTCGTCGTAAACCGTTGTCGTGGTTTTGCTCGTTCGCGCAGGTACTCGCGACTGCCTTGTGGTATTTTCCTCGGTTTCTGGCCCGTTCTGGCTCGTGGCGATTGTAAATCTTGCGCTCTGGGCCCCCGCGGCCGAGTCTATGGCGAGTAACAGCGAGTAACAGCGGCCACGGGTATATGTATACGTCCGCCAACCCTTTCTACCTTCCCTTTCACTTTCATCTATCGCGGGCCCCGCGTACACTCGAGGCCCCTTCAGGACTCGCCTGCTTCTTGCTCGCTACCTACTTGCTCCGTGTGTAGGTACGTGCTACGTGAAAAATTCAATTCTACGCGCTGCGACAGAAGCGAAAGAACATTATTTTCGTCTCTCGATTTGATAGCCGACCTTGAATCCCCGAGCATTCTACGTGAAACGTTCCCGTATCGGTTACAAACTTTCCATCAAACAATGATTTTCTACATTACGAACGATAGCATAGGTAGAATCTGTAAATAAAGTTTCTATCGACTGACGTGGATACGAATCGTTGTTGAAGGGGACTCCGTTAAGGGCGTTGGGTACCCCAGCGTTTTGCAAGGGTTTACGCCATGTCGTTTTTAGGCCGCAATTCTAGACCGATTTTAACAAATGCGGTCTTATTTTAAAGATAAAGGTTCAAGACACGAGCGTAGATTTTCGGATTTTTGAAAAAAGTTTTTGTTTATTCAGAATACGGCTTTGAAAAATGACCTTTTTTTAGATACGATTTTGTAAATGAAAATATTGTTTTTTTAAAAATCCGAAAATCTACGCTCGTGTCTTGAACCTTTAGCTTTAAAATAAGACCTCATTTGTTAAAATCGGTCTAGAATTGCGGCCTAAAAACGACATGGCGTAAACCGTGTTTTTGACTGATTCTTGCCGATTTCGTGAAATATAATTGTGGCACAAAGGCGCCCCTCGAACGTCGTGGCGGAAGAGGCGAAGTTCATCCCCCCACCACAAGGTCTCACTTACACGCATGGGTTGGTGTGTGTCTCGATTCCTAGAAGCGTAAGCTACGCTCGCTCAGGATTCTAGCCGAAATCCCGATTCATTTAAAAGGCAAGAAACTGCTGTTACCGCACAGCGAGACTTTAAACACGTGCTCCACCCCGTGGAGTCGCAAGGGTTTACGCCATATATTTTCCTGGCCGCAATTCTTGTCCGATTTTGTCGAACAAAGTGTCATTTGAAAGAGAAAGGATCAAGGCACGAGCGTGTATTTTCAAATTTTCAAATAATTACATTTTCGCTGAAAAAATCGTCTAAAACAACATTAATTATTGATCCACACTATACATATTAATAAAAACTTGTTTTGAAAATCTGAAAATATACGCTCGTGTCTTGAACCTTTATCTTTCAAATGACACCTTGTTCGATAAAATCGACCAACAATTACGACCAAGAAATAGTATGGCGTAAACATTTGTAACTTACTACGTAGGGAACCTGTGCCGATCACCGCTCAATGTATTTGCAAGGAGTTACGCCATACTATTTCCTGGTCGTATTTTTCGACCGATTTTGTCTAACAAGGTGTCATTTAAAAGAGAAGGGTTCAAGGCACGAGCGTATATTTTCGGATTTTCAAAAAAAGTTTTTGTTGATACGTATAGTGTGGATCAATAATTAATATGGTTTTAGACGATTTTTTCAGCGAAAACATGATTATTTGAAAATCCGAAAATCTACGCTCGTGCGTTGAACCTTTATCTTTACAATAAGACCTGAATCATACAAATCGATCAACAATTACGACCAGAAAAAGAAATGGCGTAAACCCTTGCAAAACGCTGGGGTACCCAACGCACTTACTACATGGTGAACCTGTGCCGATCACCGCTCAATGTATTTGCAAGGAGTTACGCCATACTATTTCCTGGTCGTATTTTTCGACCGATTTGGTCTAACAAGGTGTCATTTTAAAGATAAAGGTTCAAGGCACGAGCGTATATTTTCGGATTTTCAAAAAAAGTTTTTAGTAATATGTATAGCGCGGATCAATAATTAATGTTGTCTTAGACGATTTTTTCAGCGAAAACGTGATTATTTGAAAATCTGAAAATCTACGCTCGTGCCTTGAACCCTTCTCTTTCAATTGACACCTTGTTCGATAAAATCGACCAACAATTACGGCCAGGAAATAGTATGGCGTAACTCCTTGCAAATGCATTGAGCGGTGATCGGGAGTTTCACCATGTAGCAAGGGCGTTGGGTACCCCAGCGTTTTGCAAGGGTTTACGCCATTTCTTTTTCTGATCGTAATTGTTGATCGATTTGTATGATTCAGGTCTTATTGTAAAGATAAAGGTTCAAGACACGAGCGTAGATTTTCAGATTTTCAAATAATCACGTTTTCGCTGAAAAAATCGTCTAAGACAACATTAATTATTGGTCCGCGCTATACATATTACTAAAAACTTTTTTTGAAAATCTGAAAATATACGCTCGTGCCTTGAACCATTATCTTTAAAATGACACCTTGTTAGACCAAATCGGTCGAAAAATACGACCAGGAAATAGTATGGCGTAACTCCTTGCAAATGCATTGAGCGGTGATCGGCACATGTAGACCGCACCGTGTATTACAAGGATGTGCGCCAAAAAAATTTCTGGTCGGTAATTCTTGACCAATACGGACGAACATGACATTAATTTAAAGAAAGAGTACGGTGTATCTATGCAATATTTCGAAATGTGGCAGCTAGATTCTATATGAAGTCCACAAAGGAGAAATGCCTTGAATTAAATATCTAAAATATTACATACTACAATAAAAGAATTTTACCTGAAATTGAATCAGATAGCTTTGATTTGAAGATGGTAGATTGGTTAAGTAATTTACTGTATTATACAATATAGGTATATATAATCATATATTGTTATTGAAAAGCGTTACGTTAACCAAAGTATTATAATGATGTTGAATCACGTCTGCATCTGATAGAAAATCATATAGCATAAACTTAGTAGGTGCAATGGACCTACTACTTCTCAGATCTCACATTACTTTGTATGTAGTAGTACAATCGCGAAAAGAAAACACCATTTACACAGTATTTCTGAATCTTTAAAAATTTTGGAGGTACAGCCAACCAAAGACCAATGCAATATTTATTCAAAAATAACTCATACCTAAAGTTTAATAGATGTCGAGGTGTAAACAAAAGAACTTTAATGCCAAAATATAAAAGTTACAAAATTTGTAATACTGTTACAGTTATTAAATATTATTTGAAGAGTAACAAAATTTCTAAACCTTTTTGTGTTACAGTCAGTCAAAATATATAAGTATTATAACACAATTATTAATCTATTGCAACGGTTTTATAAATGCAACACATTTTATTTTTAACAATTGAATGTCTTTGAAGGATGATCTAATTTTTTGCATTTTATGCACTTGTGAAAACGTTACAATAATTGTTTTTTCTATACAAACTTTTATATTTATTAAAAGATTCTTTTATTTATTTATTTATTTTTTATTTATTTTTACACATTAAAATTCTTTTGTTTACCCTTCAATTAAGACATATGAATTTTGTTAATCAAATGTTGCATTGGCCTTCGGTTGGCCGTACTAAAAAGTTTTCATGCTTCAGAAACATTGTGCTTTCTGATACTAACAGGCGCTTCACCAAAATGCGTACAGGCATCGAGCGGGCCGACAATGATCACCCATCGATAGTCGACTTTTCTATTCCCCGCTCAGTCCCCCGATCCCCGCAATGACCGTGAGAGGGGAATAGCCGAGCTACAGACACATAGACACACCGATAGACGGGATAGATGGTGGGGACAGTGAGTCCCCTACTGCCCCTGTAATTCGTATTTTCTCCGCACCCGTCGCTGAAGTCACACATGCCTCGAACGAATCGTACCCAACGCCCTTAACGTGTGTCGTTCGTTGAGAATCGAGGGAAGGCTAACAATTCTAAGAGAAATGAAACGATGGATTCTTTTATGATAGGTATGTAGAACGTATGGGGGGACTCGTTGAAACGTATGTAACGTATGGTATAACAAAGATACGTATATTGGAATATATAAAGAGTAGTGTAATTTAAAGTGGAGACCCGTAGACAAACGTTGTACGCTTCTTTTGTACCTTGAATGAAATATGCTCGGTGCCGAGGTGCCGAGTGTTTCGTACGACAGTGAAAGTGTCCTAATTTTAAGAAGAGAAAGAGTTTCCGAAAACATTAACGGTAATACCGTGCCACGTAACCGTTGTTGAATCGTGGTGTTAGAATGTATTATTACCCGCCGGTTAAATATAGAAACAAAGCACGAACGTAGTAAATAAAAAATTATCAGGTAATGACATGTAACTCGAGGCATATTACGCTCCATTATGGTACAAGTTTAGTAAAAGTTCCGTAAACCTTGTCGGGTATCGTTAGCACGAGGAACGAGTGTTTAAAAAAGAAAGAAAAGAAGAAAAAAAACAAACAACAACAACAACAACAAAAAAGAGTAAGTACTATCGTGTACGTTGCATTGTCGCATTGAACGTGGCATTACTTTTGAACGATGTTGCGCATTATAATGACGATAAGAATTATCGGTCAGCATTTTAATGTTCCGCGTCCGCCCACCGGCGAACCTTTCTGCCTTTTAGCATAACCACATTTTCGTTTTGCAATAATAAGTTCTTGTTGCAATCGGTACTTCAATTGCCGTTTGGCCGTTGTGTCGAAAGGTACAGCATGCCTCATTAAAGGCCATGACTGTCTCGATTGTTGTGATTTTATTATACACGAGGTGCAAACGTCCTGATTACTCACGATCGATATCCGATTTATTTCGCTCTGCCGTGTAATCACTTTCTCTCGATTTTATCAATTATTTGATTAACCTGTTCTCGATAACCGACGTCGTTAGAATTTATGAAAGTAAAACTAGGTTATCTTTATCCATCTAGATACATGTATAGTATACATATATAATTCGTTCTAAAAACCGATCAAACGATTTATCACGTAATTAAAATAATCCCAATTACGAAGATAATCATCCGTTCGTTTTAATCTTTAAGTACTTAATTAACTTTCCTGCGTTATCGTAGAACGATATACATACATATATATTCAAATGTAAAAGTCGCGGTATAAAGCAGTCGCGGTTTACTTTGGCACGAACGTCGGTGCGTTACTAAAACAGAAATAATTCGTTTGCCGGTTTATTGTCCTCGGTTTCCTGACTTCCTCGCACGTTTTCACCCGCACATCCGCGACGCCGTTTTCAGAGCCAGAGACTTTCTTGCTTACGTACCCGCTTACGTGCCTCCCGGTGCTCGTATACACCTAACTTGACAGCGTAATTTCTCCTTCGCCATTGTTACTCTCGAACGATCTCGCAATCGTCGTCTCCCTCTTGTGACACGCTAATCATCCCCGGAGCTTGTTACGTCGTGCCACGGAACGACCGACCCAAATACCGAATTTCGTCTCGTTCCTAACCCCGTTCCGAACCGTTCGCCACTGGTATCCCGGTGAAATTCAGCTAATCCACCGCCGTACGGGAATAAGCAAACCAATGAAAACGCATGAATGAGTTTCCCCGCTAATAAAACTGTCACGATTTTCGAGCCGAAAAACCAGTTGGATCGAAACGAAACTGGTCCCCGGCGATCGACGACGTATAATTTTTGTGTACGTGTGTGTGTGTTTTTTTTCTTTCAATTAGAATTGCAACATATCGGTATGTTTACCGGATAATATTTAGATAAGAAAATGAAAGAGTGATAGGAGAGCAAAGAAAACAAAAAAAAATTAAAAAAGACATAATATTCACCGTAACGTTCTTGATCGAGCTTTCTCATAATTACGCGACTTCCACGGAGGACAAGTGAAATTTCAAGTTAGATCTGTTTACCATGTTTCGAAAATGATCTCACGTTCGCGTTGCAACAATGATATACTATTGCGTGTATACGGGGACTGTACGGTGGGTTCTTTTTCAGTGTGTTCGACGTAAACGGCGTCAACTATTATTCCCGTACGATTCTATTAAAAAGTACGTTTATGATACTCGGTATTAGCGTCGATGGAAAGTCATGGAAAAAGTCACTAGATTTTCCATGGTTTCCTGGCGTAAACTTTTCGGACACGGTGTACTTACGCCTCTGTCGCGTACCCGTACTTACACGTATAATACATTCTCACGTGGCTGACTAACACCCGTGCAAATCGCACACGCGTTAGCGACAAGTCCCCACCCACAATGTGAGATCATTGCGATTACGTAAGTGTCCAGTCCGCGGTGTGGACGCGCATAAAAGTATCGTGTGGCACAGCACATACCGCTCTAGTGGACGCTATATCGCGTTGTTCCACCGGATAGTTCTGTACTATGTTACAATTTCGAGGGAAAGGGGAAGAGATTGATTTCTTTCACCTGGACGATTCACCAGGATTCGACGAAATGCTCGTTAAACTCGATCGCGGTATATATGTATGTATTTCTACTTTGTCATCGATAATAATTATTGGAAACGATAAAGCTACGTGACACTACATAAGTCTCCTGGGGATAATTGAAATTTTTTTGATAACGGTATTATAAAAATTCATTATTGATCGACGATCGGATGCAATAACAAGTACTTGGTGTTTATAAATAAAATACTTGTATACGGAAGTGAAACTTTACTACGGTACTGAAAATACTTGTTACATCATCGCATTAAAATCACGTGTTTTCTACCGATTAACTTGTTAGTCGGTAATGTAAAGCGTGATATGATAATTTATTGGTAACGTATGCCATCCACGGGGGAAACGTAAGGATCACGGGAACATACTTATCGCGTATCTCTCCGGCTTAAGGTTTTCAGTCTGAGAAAGAATATCCGGAATATCGTAAAAGGAGTCCGTGAAGTAGCGTCAATTCCGATTTGCCATTACCGGGGGGACAGCTATGACGGAACGGTGTCTAATAGGATTCGCAGGTACGAGACGATGATCACTCGCGGCTGCGAGATTGCATAACATTTCGAAAACTCGACGTAATGTGTCGGAAGTCATCGTTAACTGCCGCTATGGTCTCGTCACGACTGACCAAGCGTGAATAAACAAATGAATAACCCATGGTTTAGATCACCGATCCACCCGGCGGCGTTTCGACGATCTTCGATCACCGTCGTTGATCGTTTCATCGTCGATCCGTCCGGGATGGATAATTTTCAATTGATTTCTTCCGAATAGCAAATATGTACATACGTCGATAGGGCTCGTCGCGTCTGTTTCCCCGATTAACAAACATTAACGAGAAATCGAGAATAATTATTCAAGGCTAACGGTGTGTCGCAATTGTATCGGCCGCTTAACTATGTCGATGAAAGTCTCGTTTGAGTTTAAAGAGCACCGTCTAGATGGACAAACAAATACAATTGTGCGGTGGAAGGACGCCGATACGACGCGATAGGAGTACAATTTTTTCTGAAAGTACACCAAGTCCGCGGTTCTTCCATATCGACGTCAACGTAAGAACCACTTAAAAACTGTCTGACTATACGTATAATACGAATCTAATCGCGTCTCCGCGGCGTGATGAAAATTACCCTCGTTTATTTTCTATATAATATGTACAGGTATATGTATCCAACGATTCGCAGTTACTAGTGAAACACGCACGGGGAGATAGTGGAAATCGTTGCATAAACTCGCGGGATACTAGAACGCGTACGAAATGGATCTAAAGATAGCTATTGGAATGAAATTGAATTCCGAATTTAACCCACGGTTGGGCAATTATCGCCATCGCGCGAGTTATTTCGAGAAAGGAGGCTCATCGTGGCTCACGATATGAAATTGCATAGAGGGCAAGAGTCTACCTCCCGCAAACCGTTGGTCATCCGTCGACATTCCTCGTTTCCGCTTGACTCATTTGTACGTGGTAACAAGGCCAAACCGAAAGCGGCGATCTCGGTTTTATTAAAATACGCCGGCAACTGTAATCGCGATAAATGCAACGGACTTAAAACAAATCGCACGGGCGGACGTGAGTGGAGTGAAGCAAAGAAAAAACAAGGAGAGAAAAAGAAAAGAACTCGAGGCTCTCAGGTGAAATCGGTAAAATTCCATTCAATACCGAGCTTCGGACTTTCGTAGTACAATAAGAATCACGATACACGTACACGCCTATGAAAATACGCTACATAATTTTGGATCGATGCCCAAGAGGCTATTACTCACTAAAAATCGAATACCAGTCCACTCGTAAATAGACAGTTAATCTACAAATTTTATCGACAATAGCAAAACATTTTTCTTTTACTCTCTTCACTTTACCACGGTACGCGTGAAAATTTCCATAAATAAATATCCAATCAAGCGCGAGTAATACGATTCACCTAAATCCGTGCGATCAATCAAATTTCCATATGTTTCCGATGGTAAAACAATAATCAACATACAAACACACACACACACATACACACACACGGATAACACAGACTTGCCCTTCGAATTCGAAACGTCGTGCATAGAACGGCGTGCATGTCTGGTCACGGAGTGGCGGAGAGAGAAATAGCGGAAAAGAGAGGAAGAGGGAGAGAGGAACGATCGTGATTGCGTAACACGAATGCACGCGAGTACGTATCTCGCGGGCGCGTATGCTCTCGTACGTAGGTGTATGTAGATCTTCTAGGTAGTGAAAGGTCATCCGTTTAATAGTCCTCAATCGCGGCTGTATGCGCGATCGGATCTCCGGCAGTCGATGACTAACTCGCGAGTAAAGGCTTCGTTTGGCCGCGGCCGGACGGCGCATCTATCGATGCGCAGTAAAAGGTGCACCGATGTTTCTGCCACTGCTGGCTGGCTGGATGGCTGGCTGACTCCGCTAGGCTTTGACATTGAACGGATCGAAATCTCGACGGGAGCGTAATGTTTTGCTTGGACTTCTGCTAGCCGCTTTCGGAACGCGTAATCCTTATTTATTGCCGGCCGAGACGAACCGCAGAAACGACATTGCGCTACTTTATCGTTCCGACGGACTTCCCTTTAACTTACTAAACCCACCGAGGTGGGTGAAATTAACTGTTTTCAAATTTTTTATTAAAGTGCCTATACGTAACATTATACCTTCAACGTTAATTTCTTTAATCGACATAGAGAGAATACAGTTCTTTATGCCAAATTAACTGTTACCTGAAATTAATGGCAAAGGTTATCAGGTTATCGTATCCGAGAAGAATATGTACCTAAACTGTCGGTAAGTTTAGTGTTAATACGGGTTGCTTGCTGTTTTTTTTTGTAAATATAGAACACTTTGAACGTGTACGGGAGTATGGGGACGAGAGACTTTAGAATGAAATAATGTTGAATTTTATGTTCTATGTATTTATTGGTCAATTGTTTTTTGAACGAGGAATGTTATGAGGGTCACCGGTGACTGGCGCTCCAATTTCTAGTGATTAGTAGAGAGTCATAGGTATAATATATGTCAATACTTATCCAATACTACAATAGTGTAAAAATATCAATTCATTATAAAAACATAGGTGATCCATGGAAAATTCACGTGGCATTCCACGTGTTAAATAAACACCCAAGTACACGTTTGAAAGTTATCAACCACAAAGAACTAGGTGGTCCAACGGACGATGAAGTATACAGTCGCGTGAAATCTCGTTTCTCAGATTCCACGTGTGTTCGTAATTAAAACTCAACCACCAGCTTAGGTATGTACCATCGCACAAGTCCATGTCGCCCGATATTTAATTTACGAAAGCCCACTCGTGGAATCGTGTCGTCGCATATCTATTAAAGTGCATCGTCTCGAATTCCGAAATGTCGACGGAAACGTGGATGTCGGTGCGGCGTCGTGCAGGGCACGAGTGCCCTTTGGATTACGTCGCCGCGGAGAAGGGGGAGGGGGGAGGGGAAGGGAGGGGGGTGGAGGCGACGTCGCGAGTTTTGAGAGAAACGATCGTTTGTTACGTAAGAGAACGCAGCGTGGAGACGCGCGTGTCGTGGCATAAAGGCCGATATGCACGCCGCTATTTACGCGCATACGAACACGGGTTAAGGTGGTGTTCCACGTATGACTGTGTGTGTGTATGTCTATGTGTGTACACGTAAATACATACATAGGTAGACGAACGTGTTTCTCGCGACGGCGCAAGGGGAGAAAGGACGAGAGTCGAGGATCGGGAGAGCAACGTTGCCAAAGTCCAACGTAAAGACTCTTCTCTCTCTCTCTTTTTTTGTTTTTTTCTTCCTTCCCCCCTCATCGATTCGACATCGAATCGTTCCAGCGACGTGTTTCCGCGTTTCCGCGTGATCCTGCGCGTCGCGCGATCGGACGTCCTTCTGATTATGCAACGGTTAAAAGTGTCCGGCGTTCAATATTACGTCTGACATCATGTTTATCGTGCGAGATCCTTAAAAGACCAGTCAGCTGCTTTTCGAGCGAGAAGAAGAAGAAGAAAAAGAAAAAGAGAACAAGAGAGAAAGAAAGAAAGAAACGATCAGCCGCGCGTTTTGCACGACTCCTTTCGCGACCTGGCTTCTTTATTTGCAAAACGAGGAAATTATTACCGGGACGTGGATCGATCCCGATGTATGTACATATAGTTTTTTTTTTTTTTTTCTCTTTCCCTCGTGGAACGTGAAAACGATCGGCGGACAAGCGCAAGAATGGATTTTTCGTCGACGTCACGCGTGAAACGCGATCTAGCCGCGAGTTTCGACACGGACACTTGTTGGAAAGGATACCCGGCCGAGCTTCCCGTTGACCTTGGCGTTTTCCTCCCCCACAGTCCTGACGGTCCGGACGAATTTCCCCGATTTCTGGCTGGCGAAACCGTCGTGCATGCATACGCGCATCGAATTGCCCCATAGAGCGAAGAAGTGCACAGCGCAGGCGCATAACAAGCGTGCCCTTCAGATCCACAATGATGGAGCGTCTATTAGAGGAGGCGATTGTTCTTATATAATGAATGGATCATGTAACTAGCCGCTCCGCGGACTCGCTTCGAGGAACGAGAGACGGGGAAAGAGAGAAGAGTGAGTGAGAGAGAGAGAGAGAGATGGAGAGAGAGAGGAGAGTGGAGAGAGAGAGGAGAGAAACGAGAGAGAGAGAGAGAGACGCCTTCGCGCGAACACATACAAGGCCAACTTGACATATGTGTCACGTACATACGTGTCGTGTATACCTGACGAGAGTGTGTGCGGTCACGTACCAGTTAGAGTCGGCTAGCTTGGTACGTAAGTGCAGCTGAAAAGGCTTTTTACTTTCTGGCCTTGAACGAAATGTATCCGGTGACTCGACTACCGCCGATCGACCGAGAGGGAACTTTTGTCGTTCCCCTACGTCAAAACGAGTCCTCTCGCCGCTATGTATCCTGATCGTTGCTATTTTTGGCCCCCCTCTCTCTCTCTTTCTCTCTCCTCTCTCTCTCTCCGTTGCCACGTATATGTATAGTCACCGGTTATCGTTCGTATCTATATGTATCTACTCTACATACATACATATATACATACATACCGGCTTGATTCCGGGTTTAATTGCCATCGTTGACGAGTGGAAAGGATAATAACGGCCCTCGAAACACCGTGTCGCGTGTTATCGGTGTTACGAGCTACGCACACTAGGGCAGAGAGACGGTGTTCGTGCCACCGTATCACCGTTTGACTCCGAAATAACGCGACGTCTGTATGTATTTGAGATTTTTTCGAGTGTCGCTGGGTAGGTAATTCGTAATTTCGATTCGACGTCGTAACATGGAATCCGTGACACCTTTGATACTGTCAACGATCGGAATATCTCCCCTCATCCCCCCCCCTCCCTCCCCCTCCCGCGCAAGGTTCGATGACCCCGTTTTATTCGGACAGGTGTTTTTCCTCCGTGTTTCGTGCTCGTTCGTCGCGTTATCGGCGTTCATTGCGTTATCCGACAGGGCCCGACGGATTTTCGTAAGAGTGAACGGTGAACAAAGTACGAAAGGTAGGGAGCGATAAGGAAGGAAGAAGAAAGAATAACGGAGAGAGTAACGTCACAGTCGACGGAGCGATGCGCAACAGGGAGAGCGTGAGAGACCGGCTGGAAAATAGCGATTCGAAATCGGGGAAAGGTGTGAGTCACCTGGTGGTTTCACGGGGTGTCATAACCCTGCCCTCGGTGTAGAGTTACGCGTTTTCGTTTCTAAAACGCGAAACACCGGGGAGTTGTCTAGTTGATGAGGAATTAACGAGGCACGAAGCTATTTCCAGGCGGAGAAAATGACGGTCGATTTCAACCAGATCCACGGGTGAAGAAACGTTTCACCTATATTAAAAACATTTTCAAATACTCATAATTATATATCATGTCTATAAAATATATTGGAAAAAGTATCATTGATAACCAGCAATATCCACGGGATCTTTTTGCGTGATCCTAACTTTTTCCAATGTAAATAGTTTTCTTAAACCAACATCACTCGATCGTCGGACCGGTGTCTCGTTTATTGTAACTCGTTTAAAAAAAAATATCCATCCCAGCTCGTATTTTGCGGTAATACATAATCGAGTAGCTTCCCCGCAAAAGTTCTACGGCGTTCCAAACGAATGGCTCCTGAAACACGTGTGTGTGTACGGTACATGTATACAAGAGAGGCCCGATGAGACCGCGAAACACGGCCTATTGAGGCTGGCGAAACGTAATTGGGCCCACAAAAAATGGAGCGGAAACGCCCGGGCCCCATTACAGGTCTCGTAACGAGTTCTCTCCGCGTTGCTCAATTCGCGCTGGCTGGTTTGCGCGGTTTGAGCCGCCTCGCCTTAATCAGCACCGTCACGATCTCTGTTCTCTTTCACGATGAACACCCGAACGGCTCCGTTATTTCCCGAGCATCGCGGAATTTCAATGACAATGTATATTTATTTTATCTGTACGCAATTCCCGCGACGAAAGCGCCGATTGTTTTACCCTTACTTCCTTAAACTTGTTTCAAATCACCATTCGCGGAATCCGAGGTTAAATTTTCCATTGTAAAATTTTTAATATCACAACGGAAAAATTCCACGGAAACTTTGTTAAATGGCTTACCCGTACGTGTCTCGCGTTGTTGATAGTATAATTATTATATACGCGACTATGCCCGGAGTTAAGCCACCTTTTTCCCGCGTGGTCGTAGTTCCGTTTCAACAGTCCCGCGGAACAATATCGCCGTTTTCTCCGATCGAGTCGACGGTTTTTCAAACGTGCTCAATCTTTTTCACCGCTCGACCCCGGGTACGAAGCCCTCCCTCTCCCCGATATCCCCGGTGTCTCGCGCTTTAATTTCCAGCCTCGACATTTGCGTAACCCAGTTTCGCCATTGTTCGATTCAATGGTAGATCGTAACGTCCGCCATCCGGATAGAAGATTATAATGCTTGTGTGTGCATGGTACTGCGCATCGTTGCCCTGAACGCGCGCGCGTTCACGTGTGCGTGTGTACGCGTGTGTGTGTGGTGGTTACACACTCGCGGGTGAGCGTTGTACATACATACATACATATATACATCCGCAGACCGAAAGTACACTCGCACAAACGCGAAATGGAAACGTATTTGTATGCCGAGGCGATAAGCGAGCGGCGTCCGTCGAGAATTCGCGTAACAGAATTCACGAAATTCTGCGAGACTTTCTCCGCTTATCTGCGAGCTCCTGACCTCGCGAACCCGTTGCACCAGTTTTGCGGTCGCATCGGTGGCAGCCTTTCTTCTTTTCGACGCCTTGTCCCGTCGTCGCTGTGAATCCGTCCTTCCGACCCGCGGCCGACGATTCCGATCGAATTCGGTTAATTTATGAAACTGCGACGGTTCGCCGGACTTGTTTACCGTCGTTATTTACAGACAAGGTTTTGCGGAACTTTCAGCGATCGAACGCCGACGTGTTACGGAGGAAGCGCGCATTGCGAACTTCGACTGATTGAATATTCATTAGTGTTTCTCGTCTATGATACCCACGGCCGGTGTAAATGGGAATCGAACGTGAATACCGTGGCAAAGAGTTTCTCGCGGTACACAGATTAATTCGCACCGGAATTAGTTGCAGCCGACTGCGAACGCGAGGTGTACAAAAGCTGCGTAAGCAATGATGGACTACAGTTACGGCCGTGACGCTCAAGGCCTGAAACTGTTTCCGCAAAAGTTTATTTGCGTACGGACCGAGTCCGCAAGTTTTTACGCGAAATCTTAAGGTCGGCGTAAAGCAACGAGCGTTAAGAGTAATTCGTTCGTGGGCTTGAGTGGTTGAAAATAATAATTAATTTCACGAGGTTATACCCGTGCATGCCGAAGCGTTTAAATGAAACCGCCGAAAACACGAAAGATTCTGCGAATTCCCATTTTACCAGCGAGCGACAAAGTAGAAATGCGGGTTCTTTTACCGACGCGATACGTCGAAATGCACCGGTTTCGTGGCGACGGGAAGAGAGTGCAGCACCACAGAGATCCAGGAAGACACTTTCCATAGATTTCTATTTATCGAATTGATCATTTCTTTGTGAAAGTCTCTCAGATCAAGTATTTACAATTGGATTTCAGCTTTAATTCGAATAGTCGAACAGTTTGGACATGGCAAAAGTGTCCCTAATTATTCAAATATTAAAAACGTCAATATTTCCAATACGAAGCTTACATTCGACTCTTAATTCCATAATACAAGACGGCATGCAAATTCTTCTAGTACTCCTGCTCTATACGTAATTCCAACAACCTTCATCCCATTCCCCGAACTTCCCAACGACGAATCGTCGAAAAACTTCTTCGGAATAATGAAATATTCAAATTTCCCGCGTCCGTAAAGAGAGCGTGCCAATTTCTCGCGCCAGTTCTTTCCGCATCGGTAATTCAGTTTTCCGGGAAGTCCCAGCGAGTTTGTCGGCCATTCGCGTGGCAGCACTTGCAAACCGCTCGCACGGTATCGGTAAAACTGGTAAAGTCGGCCCGTGTGTTTCTCCCCTCCACCGTTCTCAAGTGGGCCATAGTTTCTGCATCTAGCGGCACGGGGCCTTGCCCCACTAGGCACGAACGGCACGAGACCCCGCCCGGCAACTCGTCAAGGCCCAAATAGAAGAAGAAAGAAGAATGTAAGCGTAAGCGTGGACGTAATGCAGTCGGTCGGGCAGCGATTGACCCTGAACTTCAGGCCGCGGCTTGCTAACAGCGGCAGCAGCAGCAACGTCGCAGACGCACCAGCAACGATTTCCTTATTCAGCGATTTTCTTAGTAACCGGCCGACGAGACATTACGTATGCGAGCGAGTAATGCACGCGCCGTTCCCGCCGTGCCATAATTCTTGCTCAAGGACCGAGCTCCTTTTTTTCTTTATTTTTTTTTTCTTTCTTCTTCCTTTTAGACTCTCTTCGGGTGTCTCTGTTCGACTCTTCGCGGGTAATTATTAGCTGTCGCAACGGCTCGTTGTTCGATGCACAGAATCAGATAGCCGATAGTCTCGTGGCGCGGGTTCTTTTTAATGTGTCATTACGGCCGCTTATGTAAACGTTGGTATCTCAGCCTGACAATGAGATAATATTGTTAGGAGAATGTATTGTTAACAGCATCATTAGCAAAAGTTGTCGGAGCCTACGGAAACATGTCGGAGTCGGCGGAATGATGTGTATACGTATTGTCTGATTTCTAAATAAACATGTTTATCGATGTATTATATGTACGTACATACTGTGAATTTGTTTTATTTGTATTATGAGGTAATTCACTTTCCCAGATCGCTCGGTGTTATTTTAATATCCGGTGGCAATAATGTTTGACGGTTTTTAAGGCTTCTTTTAGTAAACCGTCGATTGTTGGCACATCGATACGGCACGTAATTAAGTACACATGTGTGCGCCATGATATCGAAAGCGATGAAGAAAGTACCATACGTGACCCTCGACTATTTAGAGCTCGACGACGACGGAATTCACGCCCTCTTCGTGACTCTTACTCAAGGTCTTCCCTTTCCAATTCGTTCGGATCACTGATCGAAGGTCATACCGATGAGTATCCGCTTGACGAGCTTTTACACTTATACCGGTATCATACGAACATAGGTTTGTCGCGATGATTTATTACCATTTTTTTTCCCTCTCTACCTGACGATCTCCAGTTTGGATCGTATTGTTTTTTTTCCATGCTATTTTCTCTCATTCTTATTAATATCAGCTGCTATCGGGGAAAATGTCGCATTATTTTCGCGACTGATACAGAGACTTTCCACGTTGGAATAGAAAAGAGAATACATACACACATACGTACATACTCCGTCAGCTGTTTTCTTTATCGAGCACGGCTTCCAGAGGGGAAAAAAAAATGAAAGTTTCGCTCACGTTCGCGAGTCTTGAGCGTGAAACTTCATTGTGCCTGAGCCACGTTTGACATTGCGGAACGCGTCGATGTTTACGGCATTGGTTTCATAATATTAATTATACTTCTGCTCCTTGAGAATATAACGTGAAACCGAACTTTCTCTCCCGCGATTCCCCTTGAGAAACTGCGGAACGCTCGATCGGCGGATTTCGGTTGCCTGGATCACTTAAAATCTTTCAGTGAACTTCCAAAATAAATGCAAAACAAAGGAAAGACACGCCGTGGTAGCGTCCGCGTAATCGCCATGCTGGTTACGTAACACGCACGTGTATCGAGAATTTGTTGAAAATGAATTGTGTTACGTTTTATTGGATTTACAATTGGACACGATTCCCTAAGCGTGCAATTTACTTCTCGAGGTACCGCGTTGCCGTGTTATTTTCCAATCGTGAATTAAATTGCACGGCAGTTACGTGACTCACGTTAACATTTTGTTGCAAGTTGGTTTACCTTCGTCGGAACTTCTCCCGCAACAGGAAGTTCCTCGAAGTATGTATTGCCAAGATCTGTGGGACTTCCCGTCTCCGTGAGATCATTAATCAGTCGGATTGCGATCGCTTAATTATCTCGTTACATCTTGATTACCATTCTATTCGATGCAACGATCGATTGTTCGTCCGATACAATAACGAACAACCGCTATGTAATAATAAACTCTATGTCTATTCTCTCGTAGATGATGCTTTTATCATTTTATTAATCCGACCTTATGGAATCATCGACTAATTTCCTCGAGAATTTTCAATTTCAACGAAACACACGGATTACTTCTAACTCCGCGGAGATTCGATGGAAATGATTTTCATCGAATCCACTGCGAAATTGGATTCGCCGAATGAATGGCTTTCCCATTTAAGCGAATGGATGCGCTGTCATTAAGAGCAATTCAAGTCCTTAACAGAAAGCTGAGCGAATGTCAGAGAAACGTGAGAAACATAATCTTAGGAACACGTCACCGCCTTCCGTCGTTTCTAAGATAGGCGGGGCAAGAAAACGCGAAATTAGTGCAACGAAGCTGTCTACGCGCGACGCGAGCCGACGAGATCACATTATTGGGTTAAGGACAGCTCATGAAATTTATATGTACGTTAATTTCATCGTTGCAATAGCGTCTTCGCCAAAACGGGACCGGGACAAGTTTTCCCATAAGATTCGCCGTGTACTAAAGTACATGACATCAACGCTGCATTTATTTTCCATCTAAATAATGTAGAGTCATTCGTTCGAATAAAAAATAAACAAATACCCAGAACCAAATATTTTTAAATTGTCAAACGCAACTATTTGTTTATAACTATTTGTATACTCGTCGTTTCACTTAAGTGATATAATTTTCGAAAAGATACAAAATATTAGATATTCTCCCAGATTTTCCACGTACAATTAAGCAACGTTGAAATTCTTCTCACTTATGACGATTAAAGTTAAAGTAATGCTAATTGATCTCTTTTTTTTCTTTGCAGACGATGTATACTGACGGTCTCCTGACACTCCACTATGGGAAGCATCCAGCTACCTTGGCCGCAGAGGTCGGGGCCTGGTACAGCGGGGACCGTCACGTGGACGTGACCCTGGCCTGCGACGATGGATCCGTCGTTAGGGCCCATCGTGTCGTTTTGGCGGCAGCTAGTCCCCTTCTGGCTAGTCTCCTTCGTAACCCTGCGTTGGACCACGTGGTCCATTTATCCGGGGTCCGTAAAACCCAGCTGAATCATTTGCTGGAGTTCCTCTACAACGGAGAGGCCCTTATACCCGTAAGTGTGCGCTAGTATTCGTCGAAATATTCTAATCCCTGTCAGAATTATCGTGAGAACATATGGAAAAGTGTGACATACGAATAACGAACGATGTATATTTAATATCCGAGGTGAGAGGATTAAGTGGGGACCTGTTTTATTTCCAGTCAACGGAACTTACACCATTGAGGGAATTATTCGAGCTTCTTCAGATCAAATCGGAACTGTTCGAGCCGAATCAACCGCAAACCTCTAGCAATTCCGACCCTGAAAGGATACCCACCCCGCAACCGTCCGAGGGACAAGAGAGTTCTAGCTACGAGTCTCAGTATGACGGCAGGTTGGTGTTAAGAACATTGTTAAATGTCAAAACGATCGGAGAAATAGATATACCGTAATCTCCGTGGCAGAGGGTTATTAAGATTAATTTCTACTTTTCTTTGATCTTTACACTGACATACATACGTACGTACGTATTTTATGCGAGACATCGGGTTCGCATAATGTTACTCTATCGCATCTTTGTCTATGTTACGTTCAACTATGAGACTCAACACATGTAGGTGTATAGACATGATTTTATGTGGCAACACAAAGAGATTATATAGTTAATGTACAGAACGGTGGTGAAACAAGCGTCATTATATCTCGGTGGTATTTCAGACAGTCTAACAATCCTGCGGACTGTTGCTCGGTACTCATCAAGACCGAGGGTTGCGAGGAGGAACCGGAAGTCGATGTCGAGGGTGTCGAAGGTGAAGCTCTGCTGACAGAAAACAGAGAAAGTAGTATAGAACCGCCCAGAAGGAGGGATAGTTCCGATCCCGTTAACCTCAGTCTAAACTCTGGCACATCGACCACCAGCGAAAGTTCGCACGATATCGTGGCCAGGTAACAACGACTAATTAACAAATTTCCATTAAGTATCGTACTCTTACGTTCGTTAACTGATTTGCCGAAGGTGGTGAGAAATTTCTAATTTTCGTGTACTTATTTAATTAGGCCCGAAAAGCAATTACTCGAGAGGCGAGAATCTCTGGAGGAAGCGGAAGAGAGGAGAAGACAATTAGCAGCTCGACTAGCGCTAGGTTTAGAACCGGGAAAACGGAAACCCGAAGAGATACCCATCCCACCTGCGGAGGCGTACGTTGTCACGCCTCATCGAAAACGAAGGCCTGGTTTTCATAACGCTCCCGCACAGAATCCAGCCTTTGTCCCTTTTAATCCTGGATTCGAGACGCCGAGGCGCCTTCAAGCGCCGCACCCCCTCAGCGTCTCGGCACCACCGTACCTGGTACGATTAAATTATCATTTTCTGGTGCGATATGAACACGTACTATTTTATGTTATTGTCCATTTACCCTACTAACTATGTCTCGCTGTCCGTCTTTGTGTGTAGAGATTAGTCGTTAAATGTTCAAAGTTACCCGAATTAACCACACCGAGGGTGTCCGCTAATTCATATTTTGTAGAATGCTATATGGAATTTTATGTTAAAGTTCATATAAGTTTGTCCGTATAGATTGCTGACGTGATATGTACACTATGGTAGTATTAACTTTTTATATAATTTCTTTCGGATACGAATCAGTGGACACTCTCTATATGTTATATAGTATAATCTCGTATGTGTACTTTACGAATCGTTGATACAATTTCAAAAATTCAAAACACCACCATTCACTTAGTCAAAAACCAGAGTCTTAACGCAACGAAATTTGTTATCCTAGTTAATACATTCTACGACAAAGTTTTACGACTAATTGTGTACCATGAATATAAAACATGCAAATATTCCATATTCAACGAACCATTTGCTTCTTTGCAGCAGGACAGGTCAGTGACACCGCCAGGTGCGTCACGTAGACCACCAAGTGCGGACCCGGCGTCGGCAGCAGGGTTGGAACCACCTTGGGGTGCTTGGACCCTGCCCCCAGCTAGGGCCCCACCGCCCCCACCTTCAGACGATCCACCCAAGTCCACCCCGGTGCGAGAGTACCGGTGTAGCTATTGTGGCAAACAATTCGGAATGTCCTGGAACCTGAAGACTCATCTACGAGTGCACACCGGTGAAAAGCCGTTCGCGTGTAGACTCTGTGTCGCCATGTTCAAGCAGAAGGCCCATCTGTTGAAGCATCTCTGCTCGGTTCATAGAGGTGTGATAGCCGCCCCTGACAACACGTTCACGTGCTGTTTCTGTTCGTTGAGTTTCGACAGTCTGCAAGAACTCATCAGGCATTTGTCAGGGCCGCATAATAATCTTCTGCTTAGCAAGAACCTGCACGACTAGCGACAAGATTAAGGCCGTCCGGTGCTAAAACGGTGACCTCGAACCTCGACCATGGAAACGTGTCGGCGTTGTTTCGAGTCTCGACATCCGAGTTCCAGTTCCCGACGATCAGAGTTGTTTCGAACTTTTTTCTTTTTTTCTCACTGTCGTATTTTCACATCGGCATCGATCGTGCTTGACTTTTAATATACCTTCACACGTTATTATCCGTATTGGTCTTGGAAGAACGTGAAGTTTTCCGATCTGGATATCGATCTCGAGATACGGAGGTCACTGGCACCCATAGAGATTATCGATGTATTCATCGTCTCCGAGTACACGTTTCCTTGGGAAACGTTTTTCGAAACGTTGAAAGAAAACGAACGGTTTCGCGTCGTTTCTCCTCGGAAATTCACACGGAGACATTTAATGTGTACGCGGCGTTCACCGCGTCCGCGTGCGAATCGATGTTGTTTCTTCGCGAAGAAAACGTATCGTCCGTGAATTAATAACGTTCATAATTGCACCGAGGAATTGCGTGTAATATACGAAGGAGTTAGGAATTTCAGTGCAATTTTAAGAATTAGAGAAATCTGGAAGAATATCACGGTTGTTTTCTTCGAGAAGGAATAGCATAAAGCACCGGAAGAGCCTTTACAAAAATATATATATGTATACAATTATATATATATTATATATATATATATATCGTCGTCCCGGCGATCCTGTGATACATGGATCAAAAAGGACGACACTATTATAAGCGATGACCAGTAACTTTGACCAGAAAGCATAATTCTGACGATCGTCGTCGCCCGGAAAGCGTTTCGAGATAATGAAGTCGACGGTCGATCGAGAGAAATATGTATAAAAAGTCGAAACGAGAATTATAAGGGAACCGAAGGCGAGAGTCAATTAATTGTCACGCGCCAAATCTCGACGAGCTTATTTCACGGAGCCGTTATTAAAAGAAAAAAAAAAACGCGCGTCCGTCTCGTTTGCGTCTTTTTACTTGTTGCGCCTTCGAAATCGCGTCACGTGACATTCAGCAAGACGTCTCGTCTACCTCAAGCGCGCGCGCACACACACAATCTCACATGTAAATAATGTTAATGTTAATTAGTAGAAATGAGCGGACGGTTAACAATTTATTTATTTTACACTTTGCAAAGGGACCAACCGATTTTCCACCGATTTCTGTCTTAGGTAGATCTTAGGTGTCCTGCCCGCCAATCGCCTCGTAATACACATTGCTCGCAGTGTGCTGAAACAGTTTCGATTATTTTAGAACGGAAGGATTCGATTGAGAACAAAAAGAAAAAAATGGTGGTCAAGGTGGTAGAACGAATGATATCGGGCGTTACCACCTTATCCCGCGAAGAGGAACATTATCGGCGAGACACACCTATGGAAGAGGCGACAATAATTTTTACAAACAGCACCGTGGCTGTGTACTAATTCGTAGAATAAACGTTGCTAATGTTCTTCCACGTATGAATCCTCGTCTTCCGCTTCATCGTCGATCCTTCGTCTCCCTGAACCTTTTACCTTTTATCCCCACCACTTCCTCACCACTCCTCCACTCTCATCTTTTAATATCATCGAAACGTGTTATGGTATGTCAGCGACTCGAGTGCCTTGTCAAATGGGTCCAAATTGGTCGATTGGGCAGTGATTTCATGTGTTCATAGGCTTAAGATACGTACGCGTAATAAGACGACGATAGAGCTCGCTTAGGCAAAGAAGCAACGTTAATTAATTCACATAGAAGGTTTAAATATCACTCGAATTAATCCAAGTTTCGTTTAGGATCCAGTTAGGTCGTTTTAAGTAGTAGCTTTTGTTTCTCTAATTTCATTTTTCGTTGGCGCAGGACGTCATGAATTTTTTTTTTTTTTTTTTTTTAGGTAGGTATTATTACCTAAGGTGCCTTGAAGAAGGGCCTCGATCTCTCTTTAGCTCCCTATCTATACGAAATCATCTGTCGATATGAAGCGAACGATCTTAGACAGCGAAAAAAAAAAACTTTGTTAGCGCAATTTGACTCGAGTGGGAATAACTTTGACCCCGATATAAATAAGTTCCATGTATTTTTCTACACGTGTGAAAGTGTATATAACTTCGTGGAACCCTTCCGACGTGTCAGGGGAACAAAATTTCGAATTTTGCATCAAAAATTAAGAATTCTCTATTTTCGAAGGAATCCCTTGAAAGAATAAAATTGAAATAAAAAAATCTATCATCCACACAATTTTCATGTACTCTTTCACCGTCGGTACACCATTCGACTCGGTGTTGTTTCGATGTCTCCCTCTATCTACGTAATTTTTCCGAAAAGATCGTAATCCGACGAGTATAAGATCGTCCATTTCATACGTGTTTTCTACGAAAACGTTTCGTCACGAAAGGGCCGTGAACGGTTCCCAGCGAAGGGAGCGTAAGCAGAGATTAGAGGGGTGGTGTGCGCTCTCGTAAAGCCAGGCAAAAACGGCCAGCACAAAACAGTGAACGCAATGTGATACTAAATGATAATAAAGATAAAGTAATTATTGTTTAGCGTGCGACGCCTCGGCGCATGGTACGAGCGCGACTCGTGGCTCTTAAAGTGGACAGGAAAATAATCTTATCGATCGCGACAAGAAGATGCTGACAAAAACAAAAAAAATAACGATCATTTTTCTTTTTTCTGCGAGCCGCCTAAATAATTTAAGCAAACTAGCTTCTCGTCGTTTCTCTTTTCCTAATACTTTCTTTTTTTCCCCCGAAGCCTCCCCTGACCTGCCCCTCCCCCCCTGACCCCCCCCCCCGTTCGAACCCTCTTCTTGAGCCGTAAGCGCCCTAGGATTACGTATACAAATTATTTTACCGTTAATTAGTTACGTTTATTGTGTATTTATACACACGCACCCGCGTCCAGATGTCCCGGAAGATTGTCGTCCTTCGTTGGACGCGACGAAGTATTGTGGAAATAAATGATTTTTATTGATCAATCACGTTGAGCTTCACTTCCGTTCGATCGGCCGGACAAAATATTCGGCGTAAAAAAGCGTAAGAGAAAATGTTGGTATTTTTTTTTATTTCGAAGATGTTCTACCTTTCGTTCGGCGCGAGATCGAGCGTTTCGAATCATTTTTTTTCATGCATGGTTTTACGATATAATATATCTTGTTCACGATAGAGAAGGGATGTGATTTTTTTTTTACCGAACAATGGCCGGCTGAAGATAGCGATTTATCTCGAACCCTCGATTTTCTCTGTTCGGTTCTCCAGAACGTGATCATTCTCGCTTTTCCTCCGTTTGTTTCATTTGTTGTTTTTTTTAAGGACATCTGGGCGATGTTTCGTAGATTTTAAGCATCTTCCGAGCGGAGTGCCTTCTCCGCGTGCTTTCTTAGTGTTCATAGGTTTATGAGAAATAAATTAATTCAGATGAAAAACTGTGTACGAAAAGATCAGAAGCGAGCGAAATCGACCTACTTTTTTATTATCAACATCCCACCCGTATCCTAGATAGAAAACAAATCTCAAGGTTCGTCGGGATCTAATCCGAATAAAATTAATGAATTCGTGGAATTAGCGAAAAAATAATTTCAGCTAATACCTATCCCTCCGAATATGGAATCTATTAAAAGTCCATTTACATAGAATTAACCCGATCGAATAATTTTTCAATCCGAACGAACACGGTTCCCGTCCGACGGAATATATTTACCGCGAACGATTTACACGCGATCGTTTCCTTCTAATAGGTGTTCTTTTTCAACGGCTCTGTCTAGCGGTCCGTTGTTTCTAGTTTTACCGGGGAACGCGTGAACAAGTCCTCGGAGCTAACGGTTCGACGACTCGGACGATTTTGTACAAAAAGAAAACCCGTGGAGAAACCCGTTATTGGTGGGCTACGTTCCAGAGAGACGGCGTATGCTAAGCGGCACTGTCGACGCTGCCGATTGCATAATTACACCGTGATAAGTAATTGCCAGTTCTCGTTTTGTCCGCGCGGAACTCGAATACACTTGGCGATCTACCTGCTCCATTTGTTGAACATAAATACAGGCTCGTTTAAGGTCGAGGTTGCTGGAACCGGCTTCTCATGAATGGTTTGCAGGAAGAGGAATAACATCGTTCGAAGGTGCACGTTTCACAATCGTTGCATTCCAAGATGGCCGTTATCCTATATACCCCCAATACTTCTATTACATTCCATTAGATACCGTCGAAATTTTATCTCGACCTTTCGATGGTATTGGAAACAAAGAATCAACGACGTATGAAAATGTTTCCAGTAGAATCGAGAGACCCACTTTTGCAAATGTCAAACAATCGTCGAGTTCAACAGTCCTCTCCACGGGATTCGCATTGAATACCGGTATGATCGATTTATCGAAACCGATCACGCAGTCAAGGTCAAGATCCTTTTAGTCAAACGAACGATCCGCGGATCCTATATCGTACGGAAGAAGCACGTTCACGTCCGTTAGAATCACCAATATACATATATATACGTATATATATATATAAATCCGTGAAATCTTGGCATCTCATCAAATCGGCCGACGACCGTAGGGATCCATTCGTCTTCCACGCGGAGAAGTACCGTTTGTCGTGAAATTGCATAATGGAGCTTGCGTTTCTGGTTTCCCCTTCGGGTCGCCGGCTAGCAGCACCTCCGATGAACTTCTTTGCCAGGAGGTTCGTTGTAGCATCATTGACCAATGACCATCGTCTGGCGGCCAGGTTCTCGGGCCACGGAGAGTACCGTAACAGTATTCTCACACGTGGATCGAACAGGGGGGATACCGTCCGGTCAACGCTCTTGCACTCTCTGCTTAATGTATATAAGGCAAGAGGTTCGGACGATGCTCACGGCAGACCATCGACAGACATGTTCGGGAAGATCGTGTTCACTCTTGCGACCCTGGCTCTGGTCAGAGCCCAGATACCCAGTCTGGGCTTCTGTCCGGAGTACGTGCCCATGGCAAACTTCGACATGAACAGGGTAAGTACTGTTGACGATTAAAACAATTGGTGAATGAAATTCGTGATGGTCAAAGTTTAGCTGTGGGAATGAAGAAATTATCTTTTGGTGTATTTGAGAATTATTTTGGGAGGAATAATGTTTGCTTGGGTATCTATAATGTGGAAGGATTAGATTGGAAATTTTGGGAATGTGTTGGTGGATACCAGGAGGGTTGGTGTCAACCATCTACAGAGAATGGTTTATTATTAATTGCCTATACGATCTAAGTACAAGTTAAGGTTGAATTTACAATTTTCAAAGATACTATTCTAACAAATACGTTTTGGAACTCTGGAGTGACAAAGCTATTACATTCGACTGAAAAACTTCAAGCATTAATTGACAGTTCTATAATTGATCCTATTACTTGATTACAGTTCTTAGGTGTTTGGTACGAAGCCGAGAGGTACTTCCAGCTGACCGAAGTTGTTTCTCGATGTGTTACGGCGAATTACACGAGGGGTATCGATGGGAAGTTCCGTGTGAGCAACGAGGTTACAAACCGGTTGTAAGTACATTTCTTCTTAATAGCACAAAACAATTAGAAGAATCTACTTTGCGCGAGGTTTATTAGGTTTAAACGATCGTAAAAGAATTCACTGTAATTATTTGAAATTATCTACGATCAGCACCGGCATTAAGAGAATATTGGAGGGTGAAATCAAGAAAGCCGCATCCAAAGCCGAAGAAGGAAAACTCCACGTCAAGTACACGATTCCACTGACCCCGGAAACCAAATACTCGGTGCTGGAAACCGACTACGATTCCTACGCTGTTTTATGGAGTTGTTCCGGCATCGGACCATTCCACACACAAAACGCCTGGGTTATGACGAGAGAACGACTGGCACCAGGAATGGTGTTGCAGAAGGTAATATTTTCTACCTACGTGAAATCTCTTCGACATGTTAATTACAACGAACCGTCAGTCGTAATTTCATTTCAATTGATTAACAGATTGCTACTATGTTAAAAATGTAGGCAAATTGTATCTTTAGCTTCATAATTTTGAAAACAGACAACGACTGTAAATTATCCCGCGAAATTCTACTTGCTAATTTTAAATATTACAAGTTTCTATCTTACAAGAATAGTTTTACTCGAATATATACAATATGTAATTTTTTGTGGGATAGGCTTATGGAGTGTTGGACAAGTACAAAATCTCGAAGACGTTCTTCGTGAAAACTGATCAGGACGACTGCGCCTATCTGGAGACGAAACCAGCGACGGAGAAACCAGCGGAAGCACCGGAAACCCCCGCGGCAGACGACAAACCCGAAGAAACCGTTGAAGCGGCTCCTGGAAACGTTAGGTCGGCCGTAGTCCCAGATGCACCGGATGTGATTGTTCAAACTCTGAAGGCAGAAGAAGCCGTAAAGGCCATGGAGAACGAAGAAAAGGTTCCCAGCAACGTCGACAACGAACAAAAAGAAAAACCATTGAACAACGTTGTCAAACTACTTCTCACTCCTCCAACTAGAAAGAAACCAGAGAAAAAGAACGAGCTACCGAAAGAACCAATCGCCGAGGAAAAGAAAGAAGTGTTGAAGGAAACGAAATTGGATGAAAATGTGAAACAAACCGAAAAAACCGTTTAAAAACAACGTTCGGGGGCGATAGATTTTGAATCATAGTTTTCATCAAGAACGTATCACTTTTCAAGGTCTTGGGCTTGTAGCGGTTTGTTTGTTTTAATTATTAACGAAACCAGTCTCGCCTGAGTATCGGGTTCATTAATCATGGTTCACGGAGGGATGAAAGGTGCTTGTTTTAAGATTTATGTACAAATGTGAAAAAACAAAGTTGAATAAATTGTTACAAAAAATGTTATCGTGAAATTTGGATATATTTTTATTGTTCCAGCTACAGTCCGCGATTACTCGTAGTTCTAAAACATTAACCGGTCAATACAATGAAGCGTTTGTTGACACTGACCGCTAATTTTAACACACACGTCAAAATTGCAGTTTCATATACATAGCACTCTCGCGACAACTTTAACATAAATAAGTCACGGTTTTCAGGTAATAATTGTATCCGTACTTGTCCATTACTCCTCGATAGCTGTGTATGTATTGTACATATATTCATCTACAAGGGTGCGACGAGTTAATCATCCCCCGCACTCAATCGGAAGAAACTTGATCGGAATTGGAATATTAACATTCAATAATTCGATCGGTTGCAATAATGACAGCTGGGTTAAAGTCGCTGACAAATTTGAAGTGAACTCGCCACCCCCTCCGATAAGACTTGCAATATTTTAAAATACACGTCAGAGATGTCGATATCATGAAATATATATGTATAGTAGGACATGTTTAGTGTGATTCAGTACTGTTTCCTCCGTAGGCTGTCCGACAGACCAACAGCATTTTATAAATTAAAAACTACGTAGTCTTTGAAGAGAGATACATTTTCCACACGATAATTCTGCGCATAGAGACATATTATCTTGCATCGTGTAAAGTACTATCTAAAGTGATTGGAACTACCGTTTTATGGTTACTATTAATATCTATATATCTACATGTATTCATCTTATGACAATGCTGTTCGGAAAACGTTTTAGTTGGGAAATATCGATTTCATAAAGATTCTAACGATTCGACTTGTTAGTATTTGTTTTGTTATAATTGCAGAGAGAAATATATCGTGGGTGTTTCTAGTTTTAATCATCGCTAGCGTAGCGATTGCGCAAGTAACCTTTCCGGGCACCTGTCCAAATGTGCAAACAATGTTGAATTTCGATATAAACAGGGTGAGTACGGTGTGCTCTTATTAGTGTGACGCGATAGGACAGAATAGAAATTAATTTTTAACGGTCCCATTGTTATTGACTGACTTACTTATGAGTACCCGCTGCAACCTGCATTTATAAATCAATGTACAATTAAGACGAAGATATAAATATTCTCCGATTCCTTCCGACCGACACTTCAACGAATATATAATTTCTAGCACCTTCTTTCAGTTTTACGGAAAGTGGTACCAGGTTGAAAGGTGTTTCCTATTACCCCCATTCGACGGAAATTGTGTGGTCGCCTACTACCTCGACAATGGAAACGATACAATGAGGATTATACACGAGGAAATATCTCCTTCGTATGTTCCATTTATTTCATTATATATCATGAATCTACTGTTAAATATTTAGTTTAAATCGCGTCAATTCTATTTCGTACCGACTACGAAATATGTAAATAATTCTTTCCTCGACACATGCGGAACACATGCGAAAGAAGGTAAACTTTTCCTGTATATCGTTACTTATCCCTGCAGAACTGGAGTTCCTTCGAGAACTGTGGCGGTTGGAAGGTTCAGTAACGCTACTAACGACTCTAAATTCACCCTTACCTTACCGGGTCAGCCTCCATCAAATCATTTGCCTCTTTGGATCCTCGAAACAGATTATATCTCGTATTGCGTGATGTGGAGCTGCTCTAACCATGGACCGAACAAGTAAATATTCCAGGAAGATACATTCCGCGTAAAAAGAAACTACACCACGAAACGATCATTCGTATAATGACGTATGTATGTATACTTACTAATGTGTTCACAGTACACGATTCGCTTCGATTTTGACGAGGGAACAGAAACCATCCGACTCTGTGCTGGAGCAGGCTTACCAAACGTTAGACAAGAACAACATATGCAGAGCTTCTTTCACTCCCACAAATCAAACGAACTGTCCCTCGGATATTGGTCCTGACTTATTGTAATTCCGCGACCACAATTTCTATTAAGGTCTAATTAATCTACATAGATATACTGTGTTATCAGCTCGAACATCGCGATAATCAACATCTTTATCCTAACGTAGGGCTATGACGGCGAAAAAGACAGTGCCGCTGCTGAAGTTAGTGGAATAGCACTATGATAACAACAACATGCACTTTTGTTAGAAATGACCGACCCTCGTGTCGTTCCTATCGGTGATATTTATGAAAAAAATGGCTTGCTCAAGGTGACCTTAATTTAGATTTACGATGATGTGGTAAAAACATTTCAGTATACCGGACCGCCCATAAGATAAGGGAACATGTACACTAAGATTAAAAGTTGCCCATATTTTGTAGATAATCATGATGTCAATAAACTTGTTGTGAATTATACTGAATTTTAATTTTAAATAGGCGTAACTTTAAACTTTTCCAACCCGAGAATTTTTGTACTGTGAAAGTTCTCGTGTATAGACATTTTTTACGCTTTAAACTCTACGTCGCCCAGAAATTTCACGGCTTAGATTTTAACATTCTGCAGTTGGACACTTTCAAAGCTTCCGGTGGTCAGAAAGTTCGCGAATCTGCAAATATGTTACTTGCCGATTGTTCACAGTAGAATATTTGGGACACCGAAATGCACATTCCTTGGAAGTCCTGGTATACAGACATGACTGCGCCCTTAAGCCTTTGACATGCGAATATTTCTGCGTCCGGAACTTTAATCCCTCAGAAATCCCTATATAGTATACTAAAGGCCTGCCTCTCGACAGTTTAAACGCGCCCACATTTCTGCGGGCACAAAATTGCAACGCGTTAACATTTCAATAATTTTGCACTCGTTGACACAGACGTGTGCGTGTTTGATTTCGAGTATTTCGACATTAGAATTTATTATTTTTCTTAACAATGGAATTTCTTTATTATCCTCGTAAAGATAGGAATATAATAGAGGAATTGTGTATTCCGAATTGGAATATTTACAATCCATACTGCAATCGGTGACCATTCTAAAATGCATTGCATACATCAATGTGATAACTTGTTTGAAGTAGCTGTCAAATTTGAAGTGAACTCACCTACCTCTCCGCTAAACATGAAATATATATAAGCGTTACGTGTTTAGTGTGATTCAGTACGGTTACGTCCCTAGGCTGTCCGACAGACCAACAGCATTTTATAAATTAAAAACTACGTAGCTTCGAAGAGGGATACATCTTTGCACACGGTAATTCTGCGTATAGAGACATATTATCTTACATCGTGTAAAGTTCTATCTAAACCGATTGGAATTACCTTTCTACGGTCACAAATAACGGATATTAAATGCTTGTCACGAATTATACAAGATATTTCCCGTAGCTTTCTCGCACCAAGGTACACAAATAACGGTGACGATGCAAGTAAGTAGTACCATAGGAAATGCATCGTTAGTGCAGACTCAATGGTCGAGGTTTAACTGTCTGTTTCGAACGTGATTCGACTCGAACCGTTCCTGTAATCTTTTTCTAGAAGATTTTTCTGAAACTGTTTTGGTCCTCGAAGATCGCGATGTACAATTCCGACGCTTTATTACGTGCGAGTTATTGTATATCATCAAATACAATATACTTCGAGTACACTCTGCGAGAAGAATACGAAATTCTTAGTAACAATTCGTTCATACTTTAAAATTCTGTATACCTTATGACAAAGCTGTTCGGGAAATATTTTATTTGGGAAACATCATGATCGATTTAATACAAACTCGAACGAATCGACGTGTTAATATTTCACTTGTTATAATTACAGAGATAAATATGTTGCGGGTGGGTCTACCTTTAATCATCGCTAGCTTAGCGATGGCGCAAGTACCCTATCTTGGTACCTGCCCAAATTTGCAAACAATGCCAAATTTTGATATAAACAGGGTGAGTACGGTGTGCTGTTATTAGAACTCATGGTGACCCATAATCGACTGCGTTGGAAATGAAAATTAATTTCCTGCTGTCCCGAATGCTACTGACTTACTTATGAGTACCCGCTGCAACCTGCATTTATAAATCATTGTACAATTAAGACGAAGATATAAATATTCTCCGATTCCTTTCGACCGACACTTCAACGAACATATAATTTCTAGTACCTTCTTTTAGTTTTTGGGAAAGTGGTACGAGTATGAAAGGTATTTCCTATTTCTCCCATTGAGCGGAAGGTGTGTGACGACCTACTACATCGACAATGGATATCGTACAATCAGGATTATACACAAGGAAATGTCTTTGTATGTTCCATTTAATTATTGTATATCGTGAATCTACTGATAAATCTTTATTTTAAATCACGTCAATTCTATATCCTACCGACCACGAAGTCTGTAAACGATTTTTTCTATAAATCGCAATTTATTCCCGCAGGACTGGAGTTACTACGAGTTTCGAAGGTTTCGCGAGATCAACCGACCCAACGGACGCCTCTAAATTCACCGTCACCATTCCGGGTGAGCCTCATTGCGGAAACGTATCACTTTGGATCCTCGACACAGATTATGACTCGTATGCTACGATGTGGACCTGTTTTAATCACGGGAGGATGAGGTAAATATTCCAGGAAGGTACATTCCACGTACAAAGAAACTAGACAATGAATCGAAAGTTCACGTAATAACGTATGTACTAATGTGGTCGCAGTGGACGATTCGCTTGGATTCTAACGAAGGAACAGAACCCACCTGACTCTGTGGTGCGGCAGGCTTACCGATCGATCGATAAAAATCACATAAGCAGAGAGAATTTCATTCGCATCAATCAAACCAACTGCCCCGCCTGATTGATCAACGCTATTCCAATACACGAAGCACAATTAATAATAGAAGTGCGGTTCGTTGCAGATTCTAATAAAAATTGTCCGCATTTTCGAGGATACTAGTTTAGATATCGATAAACAATTAATGTATGTGCTAAATTTTACCGTAATCATATAACCATTACAATTATATAATGAATGTTGTATGGCACTAATCTACACGGTCGTTGTTGCAATTTTTTGTACCCAATTCCCGTCCGAGAGTTACGTCAATTCCTCGACACACTATTTCTATTAAGGTCAAAATATTCTGTACTGTGTTATCAGCGCAAACATGCCAATGACGCTATGACAGCAAAAAGGAAGTGCCCGTGCCAAAGTCAGTGAAATAGTACGATGATAACCGCAACATGCACTTTTGTCAGAGTTGACCGACCTTCCTAACGTTCCTATCTGTGGTATTCATGAAAAAAAATGACACGCTCAAAGTGACCTTAATTTAATCTTACGTATACTCGACCGCCCACGCGACAAAGATACAATACATATACACTTGTTAGATTAAGAACTAAATAATTTTATTCTTGACCGACTTATTGATTAACTTAAATAGGTACTGCAGGGCGTCAAAATTTCAAGTACATACTGACTGCTGATCTAGACAGACGTGAAAATCGCAATTTTATTTACATAGCACTCTCACGTCAACTTCAAGATATAGAAAACACCGTTTCCAGGAAATCATCGAATCAGTACTTTTCGATCGCTCGTGGATGACTGTGTATGTATCGTATACATGCTTACACACATCTACGACAGTTTGACGAGTTAATCAGCTTCTGTACTCCATCGTATGAAACTTGGTCAGAGATTCAGAGATGGACCGAATCTACCTACAGGAAATTAGCTTGGTAGCTTCGAAGATCGGTAGCGAACAGTCGATTGGTTGACGGCGAATTCGAGTCGCAGAGTTGGGTTTCTTGAACCCTGGCCGTACCGTTAGTGACCCACTAACTGACAGAAATCTTTCGAACGCATCCAGTCAGCCTTCGCGAGTCCGACTGCGTAAACAGGCAACGAGCGCAAAAGTCCAGTCACCGACGAATATCTTGTGGCGTGAGAAGTGTGACCGACAACCCTTAACGATCGTTCAAATCGTTCTACCATGGCTGGACAAAGTCTGCAATCAGGTGGGTGTTTGATTTTGAATAGTTTGAATTTAGAATTAATCATATTACTTCCCTGATAAGACATGAATATTATTTTACATCATATACAGTACTATCTAATGGGATTGGGACTACCTTGTTACGGTTACAATTTACGCATGTCACGACTTATACGAAATATTTCCTGCCGGTTTTGTTGTTCCAAGGTATACAAATAACGGTAACGATACAAGTAATACCATAGTAATGCATTTTCAGTATAGACTCAATGACCGTGGGTTACCGTCCGTTTGGAACGTGATTCGATTCAAGTTGTCCCAGTAACCTTTCTGTAAAAGATTTTTGCTGTGGTTGTTGTTGACCTCAAACGTCGCGATGTACATACATACATACATACAATATCGGTGTTTTAATAAGTGCGAGTAATTGTATATCATCGTATACAATGTATGAACTCCGAGTATACCGAGCAGGAAGAAATTTCTCATTAATAATTCGACCGTACCTCAATATTCTTCGTATATTATGACAAAACTGTTCGGGAAGCCGAATCGATTTCATACAAATTCGAACGAGACGTCCTGACAATATTTGATTTATTACGATTTCAGAGAGAAACATGTTGCGGGTGTGTCTAATTCTGATGATCGCTAACATAGCGATGGCGCAAATACCCTATTTGAGCACCTGTCCAAATGTGAAAGCAATGCCGAATTTCGATCCAGAAAGGGTGAGTACGGTGTGCCGTTATTAGTGTGACGCAGCTGAACACTTGTTACTCATAATTGACCGCGTTAGAAATAAAAATTCATTCTTTACCGTCCGAATGATATTGACTTACTTATGAGTACCCGTTGCAAACTGTATGTAGAAAGTTGTCCTAAATAGTCACCTAATATCAAACATACGTAACAAGTTATTGGCAGTTATCCACTAATCTAAAATTATTTCTTGTATTTTGTTTTAGTTTCTTGGTAAGTGGTACGAGGCTGAAAGATATTTTATAATTTTCCAAATTGGCGGAAAATGTGTGACCGGCAACTATAGCGATCTTGGAAATGGCACAGTGAAAATTGTACACAAACAAATTTCTTATATGTGAGTACCATATAATTATTCGAAGCGGGTCGATTCTATTTCTTACCGACTACAATCGTTATTTATCCCTACAGGACTGGAGTGGCTTCGAGCATCGAGGCGAACGCCAAAATACCTGACCTATCGTACGCCTCTAAAATGACCGTCACCTTCCCGAATACTTTTCTTCCCATAGACGCACCACTTTTGGTTCTCGACACAGATTACGACACATATATGGTGTTGTGGACTTGCGTTAATATCGGGGTGATCAGGTACATATTCCAGACACATACGTTTTGCGGAAAAATAACCTACACCACAAACGAAAAGTTCATGTAATAACTTACTAATGTTTTCACAGTGTTCGATACGTTTGGATTATGACGAGGGAACAAAACCCACCTGTCTCTGTGCTGAAGCAATCTTATCAAACGTTAGACCAGAATAATATAAGCAGGGCGTATTTAATTCGCACGGATCAAAAGAACTGCCCGGTCGGAAATTGATCAACTCTATTCGAATACGCGACGCACAATCAATAAAAAAAAGTGTTGTTCGTTGTTGATTGTAAGATAAATTGTCGGCGCTTTCTAGGGTACTAGTTTTGATACTGATAAGCAATTAACGTATGTGCTCAATTTGACTTTGATCATGTAACCATTATTATCGTATAACAGATGTTGTGTGATATTAATCTTACATGGTCGATGTTGCAACTTTTTTCAATCATTGCGTGGACCACAGGATTCGCTTTATCGTTTATCGGTAGAGTCAAATGGTCGATGGACAGTTACGATTGTATACACCGATTAATTTCTTTAGTTATATTCTTTCGATCTTCCTTTGACGTGTGCAAGGTTTGGATGCAAAATTGTTAGTTCAACCAAAATGGAAATATTGCAGAAATTTCGTTAATTTATTGTTTAGTTGTATACGAATTAGAGTATCCTATCGTGTTGCAATCTCACTACTGCGCGCAACTATATTCCTGTTAATTGTTGTTATATCTTGTTGTTACATAACGTTATATGTATTTAATCATGTATCGGGTAAATCGTTACGCGATTTCATAGACTGATAGGTGAATGTGTCAAGCAGTAAGACTTGTGATAATAAACAGCTATTTATTGATTCATACCGTTTTTTATTTGAAAATTATGATCACTTCGAGATACTATTAGAGTCGATGAGATGTTCAAGAGTCACGAATTTGAACCGTCGCCATTGTATCGCGCGTGACTTTTTTAATTTCCAAATTATGACAGTTTTTTGATTGGCATTCGCTCAATTTTTGAGATAGCGGTCTGAAACTGGTACCATTGTTTTAGTTAGGAAATTCTACGATAGAACAATGTATAATAGTTGTACTTTTCGAAAATTTAATTTTTTGCAAAAATCTGAAGGGGGTAGGTCAGGATTTTTTGCGATTTTCGTAAATCGCTCGCCATTTCCGTAATTTTTGTGTTATTGAAATGATCCGGGGCGTTTTGGACGCAGAATCCGAAGCCGAATAAGACAGTGAAAGAATTATTTTGATATCTAAAAAATCGTGGAAATGGCAAGCGAATTACGAAAATCGCAAAAAATCCTGACCTACCCCCTTCAGATTTTTACGAAAAAAAAAATTTTCGAAAAGTACAACTATTATATGTTGATCTGGCGTAGAATTTCCTAACTAAAACAATGGTACAAGTCTCAGGTCGCTATCTCAAAAATTGAGCGAATGCCGAACGAAAAACTGTCATAATTCGACTATTTTTCGCGATTTTCGTAATTCCTTCGTCATTTCCGTAATTTTTGAGCTATTAACATGGTCCAGGGCGTTTTGGACTCGGAATCCGAAACCGAATAAGTCAGTGAAAGAATTATTTTGATATCTAAAAAATTGTGGAAATGACGGAAGAATTACGAAAATCGCGAAAAATCGTCAAATTTAAGCAGTTTTTCGTTCAGCATTCGCTCAATTTTTGAGATAGCGGTCTGAAACTGGTACCATTGTTTTAGTTAGGAAATTCTACGATAGAACAATGTATAATAGTTGTACTTTTCGAAAATTTAATTTTTTGCAAAAATCTGAAGGGGGTAGGTCAGGATTTTTTGCGATTTTCGTAAATCGCTCGCCATTTCTGTAATTTTTGTGTTATTGAAATGATCCAGGGCGTTTCAGACGCGGAATCCGAAGCCGAATAAGCCAGTGAAAGAATCATATTGATATCTAAAAAATTACGAAAATGGCGAGCGATTTACGAAAATCGCAAAAAATCCTGACCTACCCCCTTCAGATTTTGGCGAAAAATTAAATTTACGAAAAGTGCAACTATTATATGTTGATCTGGCGTAGAATTTCCTAACTAAATCAACGGTACAAGTTTCAGATCGCTATCTCAAAAATTGAGCAAATGGCAATCAAAAAACTGGTTGAATTTAGGTTTTTTCTGACTGTAGTAAAAGCAAACACGAGATATACATACATATACTACTCGTAGCCAATTTGCTCGATACCATTTGCATCGAAGCGATACATTTCAATATAAACGACTATGGGTCATCGGACTTACAAAAAAATATTAATAAATTTCATTATCGATCGATGCAAATAATATCGATCCAGGTCTCACCACGTGGAGGTTGCTACTAATGGAGACCCACCCTATCCACGGCTCCCATCCTCCCTCCTTTAAACGATAACGAACATAATCTTTACTGTCAGAAGGAAAGTAAAGATATCACGCGACCGCGATCGCGAAGCTAATAACCACGATCTCAAAGATACGTCTATCAATGCGATCGTGGCCGAAATATTGAAACCAGTTTCAATATAACAAACACAAACCCATCACCATCAAACGCCAATTTCCCGCGAGACGCGAATAAAACAAATAACATAGACGAGAATGAAAATGTCGACCAAACCAGAAAAGCAACCTCATGGTAAGACTAACGCGGGTGACTCTAGACGTTAACCATAACTCGACGGCAAAACAATTTACACACTTACGCGGTGGCTCGTACCACGGTCCTGAGAAGTACCCACGAACCGGGACTCCCGCCAAACCATGGTTAACCGATACGATGGGATAAACGTAAGGTCGATTTACAGGAAAGGGCCTCACGAAAGATCCGAACCAGGGACAAATCGAAGATGAAATATATCCGAAGATATAGATCATCAAATCGAACTGTACACGGGTTAAGCCATATCAGGCTAATCGGTCCGGCCGCCACCGATAAGCCTGATACGTCCCATACCCCGCCAAATAGCAGTCCACCCGTGTACAGGTCCCCAGAACGAACTCGGGCTCACCTTTCCAGACAACCTTAGGCCACCCAAAGATACCGGCGGAACCATGATCCGACGAAAGCCACGCTCCATGAATATATCGCAGGACCGCGATTTAACCAGATAGCCGTGAAGCTATGTGGCCGACTACACCGTTTCTCGTGTTGTTTTAATGTAGGGGTATGACAAACGCCGCAAATTACGAGCAAGTGACTCTACTATTAAAATGAGTTTAAAAAAGTGCAGCTAAAAATTGAAAGCTGAAGCTAAGTATTGAAAGTAAAAGTTGAAGCTACGAGTTGAAAGTAAAAGTTAAAAACTGAAACTATGTAATCGAAGGTAAAAATGTTTAATTGATAAGAAGCTAATAACGCGGAACGAGCAAAGAAGTCGCGTTTTCTAGTCGATCGACGACAAACGAAGTGAAATTGACGTATGATATCCCCTTAAACTAACGTTTTGACACTATAGTGACCAAAACGTCCCTTTCAGTCGCCTTTTACGACAGGCAGGGAATACCGTGGGTCTATTCTTTCCCCGACCCACAGGGGATCATGTTTTACATTTTTGTAATTAATTGGAATACTATAAGCTAGAAGTTACTTTGCGAGTTTACATAGAGTCGAGAAAAAAGCGAGCGCGGCGCAAAAAAGATTTCTCGCCATTTAACAAACCATTCAAGGTGAGTAAATGGCGATTTCTCTAAGTTAACGCGACTCTAAAAGCAAAGCTGGAAGAAGAGTGATTAGCTCATTTTACTTATTGTAATTTTACCGTATCGCAATCTTGAGTCTATAATTAATAAAGGGAGAAAAGACTACTTGTCACGCGCGGTCAACATTGGTCGGTACGGAAAGAAACGACCGAATTTACATAACTTTCGCAACATTAAATTTATTTACAATTTCCGTTGGTTTCGTCATAGAGAATAAGTGATCGCATGACTCTAAAATTCATTGAAAGAAAATACGCGATGCGCGCGCGAACATATTTTTCTTGGTCCACGTTCGTGAGTATTTCCGCAAAACTAATACACTAAATTACGAAAATTCCTCGCGAAAAACCGACGCGCAAAAATAATGTTTCGTAGTTCCACGACCGCTTTGACTGATAATACGTGAAAATAAAAATTAATTGCAAACGCGAAATGATCTTAAATAGATCCAATTTAGTTACGGCTGAAAAGAATTTCAAGATAAGACATCCTAATATAAAATGCAATTTATGCATAAAATTATGGCAATATTCCTTCTAACAAATGCTTGGTTCAATGATTGTTTTTAAATAGATTCGTACAAAGACGGCGATGTACGACGCGATTCGCGAGTCACTTAGCTGCTTTAACTTTTTGATTTTATATTAGATAATAAAATTCCTATACGGCATTAGAAAACGTGTCTCCGAGACACACAAAGATAATGAATTTTTGATTATTAATAAATTCGCGGAACTAGAAATGCAGCCAGTGGTGACAAATATTACGACCGGCGCGGATGGCAGTGTGCAAACTTTGCACACTGAATCATACTCTACCCCTCTGCTTTTATCAAAAATTCAATTTCTCAAATTTGTAATAATCAAAAACTCGACTCTAGTAATGACAAAAATATATATTCTTAAAAATGAACTCTCAGAAAATATCTCAATAAGTAAAATCTTTAGGTTTCTTTAACAATAATGAATAAAAATGACTTAGATTGAAAATTTGTGAAAATAATTGAATAAGAAGAATGACTCGAAAGCTTTGATGCAAAATTCTTTGAATAAAACTTGTGAAAATATTTTAATAAGAAAAATGACTCGAAACTTTAATGCAGACCGGGGCAGAGTCTTCACGGGGAGCTCTCCTCGACCCGCGGAACTAACTACTTCTAACTACTTCATTCTATCACACTCTACCCCTCTGCTTTTTTCAAAAATTTAATTTTTCAAATTTATAATAATAAAAAACTGGACTCTAACTCTTTAACAATAATGAACAAAAATAATAACTGAGTTTGAAAGGAATTTAATATCAAATTGTAATCAAAATTCTATTATCAAAACTTGTGAAAATAATTCAGTAAGAAAAATGACTCGAAAACTTTAATGCAAAACTCTATTACTTAACACTTTTGAAAATAATTTAATAAGAAAAATGACTCGAAAACTTTAATGCAGATCGGGGCAGAGTCTTCACGGGGAGCTCACCTCGACCCGTGGTACTAACTACTTCAAATTATTACAACTATAATTACTCTACAACTACTACGAGCATAGTGACTTAGTAGTAACGGAATGACCATCCATTCTGGAATTGAACACTCCAAAATGGATAGCCATTAGTTGCTGCCCTCTTCTAGACAGTTTGTCGGGCCTCTTCGGCATATAGCCTCTTCGGCGTAAAGCCTCTTCTAGTTTCAGGCCGGAGCCCAACCTGTATTCTGCAAGAACATTCGGAACCATAATATGGTATAACCCTAACACGCGCCTAACCAGACAAGAGAATGCGGCTAACACGTGTGGACAAGTTAACAGCTTATTCTCAGAAGAATGACAACTGCAGTCCGTGCAAACGGTTAGCCGCTAAAGACGAATGTTCAAGCAGAATTTACTTATTATTAAAAAAGAAAAGATTATTAGCCTGATTTTCCAGGAGCAGGATATCACTGGTTGCCTACAGTCGAAACAGTGATACCTGCCCTGCCCTTCCTACTTAAAATTAAAGCACACACATTCCAGAGAATAAATTACCTGCCTACCTATTACCTATATTTAAAAAATGGCAAAAATCTCTCGCACACCAACACACTCTCTCCACGATTCTCAATCAAAGTCGGTGTTTCCCCCTACGGGAGACGTCCCGGGACGTCTCCAACACCGACTCAAACCCCACACATACATTCAGGTACGTACCTTGTTTGCTGAAATCGACTCACAAGGTCAGCGATTATTGCGATTTATTTAGACTTTATTGAAAGGAATTTAATGAAAACTTGTAGACGTAAAATATAGAAATGAAAGACTTGTAATTAAATCGTAGTTGAAATAATTACTACGTTCAAAAATAATGCTTCTGCATTTTGACTCTAATTGAAAAGTAATTGAATATAATAATCTGAGGTTCGAAATACAATCGAACTTAAATTGAATAATGTAAAATCGTAAAAATATGCAAGTTGAATTTAATCGCGATTTTGCAATAAAAACGATTGTTCAAAACCGACGCACAATCCACGAAATATTCAATAAATTTATCTCACACACACACTCACACGTGTGGATCGTACGTCGTGCACAATCGCTAACGCTTGTGAGCCGCCACATAATTATAATTCTTAAAACTATAAGCCACGTTCACCGCCATCACCCATTCGTGTAGCACCTGGGCACACGAATGAGTTCAAGCCAAATAGGGACATGAACGTGGCAACTACATACTAGGCTTGATGTGTGCTGAAAATCCTGAGCTATAAAATGATTATTGAAATAGATCTTCTAACGAGCTAGTAATCGTTACTTTGACTTTATAGAATTTACTTGAAAATATACTTTATAAAATGACTCGAATGTAATATCGAATAATAATTGAAAAAGTGAAAAAATTGCATCTCGTGCAAGAAAACTTTGAAAACTTTAAAAATATATGTATTGAAAACTTTAAAATATTGAAATTTATTTTAAAAAAAATATATATTAAACTTGAATTTATAATTGAAAACCTTGGTGATTCCTTATTCAAAGTTATATTCTAAACAATGCAAATATGTTCAAAATTAGCCTTTGAAACCAGAATTTACCCACCGCGAATTGGTCTTCTTGGGCATTTCAAATACAAGAATTTAAAGGACTTTACAAGTTAAAGGAAATGCCGCTACTAAAAATATGCAAGTTCTGACTGAATTTAATTCGTATGATTTCGTCTTTTGTCAACAATTCTGTAATAATATAAAATGAACGCGAACGCGAATGCTATTAAATGAAGATCGAGGGAATCGAACCTCCGAATTAATTAAATAAAAATCGCCCGTGAAGCTAAGCCACAAGAAGACCCCTGCCTGAGCTAATTAAATATTCACAACAATGGGGTGTTACTACCCACGAATGTAAAGTATAAAATACTTTACACCCGCGGTCACTATGCTCGCAAACTCAAATAAAATACAACCAATACACTCGTGCCGCTTCGGACCTTTGCGTCCTACGACATGATTGAGTGATCGGAGGAACCGTAAATTTTTTGACTCACCGGACGTAGATTTCTTCTGCACCTTTGATTGTAGAGATGATACTACGACCGGCTCTGCAGTTGCGAAGTCATCTGTAACAGAAAAATAGCAAAGTCTTTATAGTTTAACCGTCTATCATTCCTCAAATCGTTCGTATTTAGTTCTGACTCGAGTTCGATATTTCAAAATGTAATTTCACTGTGGATTAGAAGTAAAAGTAGAACATTTTGACGATATTTACCTGCTGCCTGATGCGACGGCGCCCGATGGAAATCCTTTCCGCAGCTGCTGCGTACCTCTACTTCATCGCGACGAATAATTCAAAGAAAAAAAAAGTAAAATAAACAGACTACACTCCCGACCGAAATTATTTCCGGCGAACAAACTGACTCTACTCTCGCGATTCAAAGTATACAGGAATTTCGCGACCGAATATGTTACGTTGTAGCAGTCCATTTCAATTCTTTCGGCGGGTTTAAGCACGCGTATATCGAACAAACATAATTTCTAATAGCGCAACAACACTGATTCTATTTCGCGATATACTTTTTCGGATCAAGTGAATCTAAGACCGCATTGCACTCGGCCAGCTAACTCGTTGCGATGTCTTCTGTAACAGAAAAAGAGAAAAGTCTTTATAGTTTAACCGTCTATCATTCCTCACATCGTTCGTCTTTAATTCTCACTCGAATTCGATATTCCAAAATGTAATTTCATTGTTAATTAGAAGAATTAAAAGTAGATTTTGCTGATATTTACCTGCTGCCTGATGCGACGACGCCCGATGGAAATCCTTTCCACAGCTGCTGCGTACCGCTACTTCATCGCGGCGAGTAATTCAAAGAAAAAAAAATTAAAAAAAAGGGACTATATTCGCGACCGAAATAATGTCCGGCGAACAAACTGACTCTACTCTCGCGATTGGAAAAATTAAGAGAATTTCGCGACCGAATTTCATTTCTTTCGGCGGTTTTAATCACGCGAGTATCGAGCAATAATAATGTATTAATATCGCAACAACACTGACTCTATTTCGCGAAATACTTGTTTCGCAGAAAATGATTCTAAGACCGCATTGCGCGCGGACACAAAAGCTGAAAATAAAATACATCGCGAACGCGTACACCGCGGAAAATGTCGTAGATATTCGGTTAAAGTATTTTTCAATTTAATTACCAAGCATTGTTATTAGGAATATTGCCATTGTCCTACTTTGGTGTAAAATGAAATTGTGTACGCAATAGTCGACGCGAAAAGATGTATACTTTAATAAACCGGCGCGAAGTTTCGTAGAAATATTCTCAAACGTTTCGCAAGAAAAATATTTCTTATATCCGGTTCACGAAAAATAAACGGCACGATGACTCGATTCAATCTAACGTAACTCACGGAAAATATAAATTCCCGTTGTAGATGTACCGCGAACAATGTTAGATACGACCAATGTCAAGGGCGTTAACAAGTAGGCTTTGACCGCTGCGATGTTCATTGTGTTCTTGTTTACGTCTCAAGTAACCGGGCTTCTTTGTATAGTGGGTACCTGGAATTAGAAACCAAAACACGATAAGAATTAACAGTCACAAATTTATCCAAATTCTAAGTACAAACAGCGAAATTCATAAGCAAAACTAATTAAATTGTGATAATATAGTAAGCAAGAATTAATAGAAATACAGAAGGTATTTTCCAAAAAGTTGAAAAATTATTTGTTTAAATCATACTGAGAAAAGTAGACTCGATTCATGATTTTAAATGTAATGTATTGAATGTGTATGGTATACACGTATATATTATGATAGGATATAGAACATAAATGAATTGAACAAAGATAAATGTTCTAAAACAATGTCACATACCTTGGAAACCACCCAGGAGCTCCTATGAGTGTGTACGTCTTCACCCCCCGGCCACTGAGAAGAGACTGATGCGTGCCCGTGTCAAAGTCACGCCAGGTAAACTCGGGAGTCGGCCGGTCACGGTCGGTTGCACTCTTACATAGGTACCCGCCGGCGAATTTCTTCGATCTATTACGACATAATAAAATCTATGTTAACCTCGAGCGGACCGTTATTAAACCGTAGCATTTTCAGGATTTATTGCTAACAATTAAACAATTATATATTTTGCACAAATACAGAAAACTATAACATTTTGACTATAACATCGTACAAATTCGAACTATATTTTATAAACTTGATATTAAATATTAAGTTGCAAATCGCGATTGCAAATTAATAACAATAAATATAATTATTTCTAAAATGTGAATATTTAATATATTTCTACTGCCTCTATTAATCAATCTCTATTAATTAATGCAATTGCAATCAATCGGTGTGTTACTCAGTACTAATAATGTATGAATAATAAATGTATTTTACTTCGGGAGGTTGACCGGAGCGTATCATGAAGAGGTATTGACTCCAGGACGTTTTATCACAGACTAAAGGTTAATGGCGTACTTGGCAATGTCAGGTCGAGTGTATTTTGAAGTTTGGTTGTACTTGATCCGTGAAGCCTCAACAATAAAGATGGAAATAACAGGTTCAGTCTTGTCGGGGCGACCTCGAAAAAGTATAAAAGAGCAACTTACGTGTAGTCTCTTGACGTTCCTCTTTCTGACAACCACGCAGAATGTTCAAACTATTTAAGTAAATTTGCGATTTGTCTGCATAACTTTATACGATTTTTTGAATCTTTATTTTTCTGACGGAGGCGTTGCAAAACCATTACCACAGACGAGGTATTGGATAGAGTCTAGAGCCCTCAAAACCAGTGACATCGGAAAGCACGGGGATGAGTGGTCTATCCAATACCTCATCTGTGGAAGAGCGAAATCACGAAAAATCGTCAAATTCAACCAGTTTTTCGGACGGCATTCGCTCAATTTTACAGATAGCGACCTGAGACTTGTACCATTGTTTTAGTTAGGAAATTCTACGGCAGATCAACATATAATAGTTGTGCTTTTCGAAAATTTAATTTTTCGCAAAAATCTGAAGGGGGTAGGTCAGGATTTTTTGCGATTTTCGTAAATCGCTTGCCATTTCCGTAATTCTTGAGATATTAAAATAATCCAGGACGTTTTGGACGCGGAATCCGAAGCCAAATAAGTGAGTGAAAGAATCATTTTGATATCTCAAAAATTGTGGAAATGGCGAGTGAATTACGAAAATCGCAAAAAATCCTGACCTACCCCCTTCAGATTTTTGCGAAAAATTAAATTTTCGAAAAGTACAACTATTATAGGTTGATCTGCCGTAGAATTTCCTAACTAAATCAATGGTACCAGTCTCAGGTCGCTATCTTGAAAATTGTGGAAATGGCAAGCGAAAAACTGGTTGAAATTGACGAATTTTCGCGATTTTCGTAATTCCTTCGTCATTTCCGTAATTTTTGAGATATCAAAATGATTCTTTCACGGGCTTATTCGGCTTCGGATTCCGCGTCCAAAACGCCCAGGATCGTTTTAATAGCTCAACAATTACGGAAATGGCGAGCCATTTACGAAAGTTGCAAAAAATCCTGACCTACCCCCTTCAGATTTTTGCGAAAAATTAAATTTTCGAAAAGTACAACTATTATACATTGATCTGCCGTAGAATTTCCCAACTAAAACAATGGTACAAGTTTCAGACGGCTATCTCAAAAATTGAGCGAATGCCGTTCAAAAAACCACCTGAATTTGAGGATTTTTCATTTGATATCATATTAATAAGAAACAGCTCAGCAACATGGTAACTGTTGACGTAGACTGTATTATGTTTCACATTATCGGAAAAGATTTGAATTATTGGTACCAAATAGAATGATAATGGTTTTAAGAAAGTACAATTGTTTATAAGAAATAAAGAAAAATAGTGGAAAATGTCAATATTCATAACTTTTGTATGTATTCCGAAAAACTGAATATTCTTCTCTATAAAACAACTTACTTTTGCTGTGACTTACAGTTGTATACCTGTGAATTCACTATCCTTCCTTCGCAGTACAATGGTCAATTATTAATACGCATAAACTATAACTTCTATATCGTATTCTTACTAATAATCGACGGACATCCTAGATTCGAACCGAAAATGGTAACGTAGCGAGTGACACTAAAATGGTAAGAGGGCTCTAGAGCCCTCCAAACCAGTGACATCGAAAAGCATGGGGATGATCGGTCTATCCAATACCTCGTCTGTGCCCGTACCTTTATTCCAGTCGTAATTGTTACGGTTGAGCGCGTCAAGTTCTACCGAACTTCGATACACTCGGCGTGACATTGTCGAGCGCAAGGAGAGTCATTAGTCTACGGTCGGACATCCTAGAGTCAACACGTCTTCCCAACGGGTCCCGCTCACCTTCCGGAGGTATGTTTCGCTTTACTTGAGTATTTCCGATTATGTACAGATCATTTACAGTACAATCCATTCACTACATGCACATTATTAACATCGAGTAACGTACGGTTATAATTCTAGAAAGAAAATTATTTAGCGTAGTTTTAATGATATTCGACAAGCATTTAAGAACAAAGTTGAAAATAATTTTCTTCAATTTAATTAATTTCTTACCATAATTTACAACTACAGTCCTTGAATTCATTCCGGAAATTCTTAAACGAACTTGGCCGTGATTGTAGTAATAATTTCTTCTTTCTTTGTGCAAAGTCACGAAAATTGTTTATTTGTTAACTGTAAATAAGAAATAATTGCGGTTCTAATTGGGAAAAGTCTTCTACATTTGAATACTCACCAACCGCGATTTGCAATTTGTTGTTTGATATTCAGTCTAATAATTTTTCGTTCGAACTTGTGCGTGATTATAGTAATAATGTCTTCTTTCTTTATTTAAAATCTCGAAAATTGATAATTATTATTCATAGAATATGAAATAATTACGAATCTACCAAGGTCGTAAACATTTCTTAAATGTTAGTAACAAAATATGAAATAATTACGGTTCTATTAAGCCCGGTTCCAGTTTCGTATATGTTACATATTATTTTATTAGAAATGAAATAAAATCCGCGATGAGTACGTTTAAACTTGTGCTATGTGACCTGACCGTGAAATTCCTGCGTACACATGGTTTGACTTTGACAAGTACAGCCGGTACCCTTCAGTCGCCGATAAGTTGTTGAACTGTTAAGACGTGTTCTAGCGAGCTCCCCACTGCTCTCCCGGGTACATTACATTACTTTCAATCTTTTCGTTTGCCTATTTCATTTCACGCATACTTGCCGCATACTTTCCGCATACTTTCCGCATACTTTCCGCATACTTTCCGCATACTTTCCGCACACTTTCCGCACACTTTCCGCACACATTCCGCACACTTTCCGCACACTTTCCGCACACTTTTCGCACACTTTTCGCACACTTTCCGCACACTTTCCGCACACTTTCCGCACACTTTCCGCACACTTTCCGCACACTTTCCGCACACTTTCCGCACACTTTCCGCACACTTTCCGCGCATATTTTGCACAGTTTTCGCATACATTCCACATACTTTTCGCACACTTTTCGCACACTTTTCGCACACTTTGCGCACACTTTGCGCACACTTTTCGCATACCTTCCGCACACTTTTCGCATACCTTCCGCACACTTTTCGCATACATTCCATACACTTTCCGCATAAATTCTATTACATGGCGACAGTCGGGCGGTACTTCTAATCGTAATTCTATTTCTGATTTCAGATCCGACAACGCAAGGAGAAGGCCAGTTCGCGCCGGAATTTTTGCTGGAGATGGCCCTTCGACGAAGATTATAAGTATAAAACCTACTTGTCACCGTACTTGTTAAACAAAAAGAATCTACATGTTTTATTTACCGACTATCGCGTTGACTGATCATTCTATATTCACCATTATAACTTTAATTTCATTTCACATCAAAGTAGAAGAATGGCAATATTCCTAATAACAATGCTTGGAATCTAAAAAGAAAATTACTTTAAACCGAATTTTCCTATATTCTACGCGGAATATTGGACGTACGCGTCCGCCTTGTATATTATTTTCAGCTTTTGTGGCCGCGCGCAATGCGGTCTTCGAGTCATTTGCTCCGGGGAAAAGTATTTCGCGAAATAGAGTCAGTGTTGTTGCGATATTAATAAATAATTATTCTTTCTCGATACCCGCGTGTTTAAACCCGCTCGATAACATAAAATTCGGCCGCGAAATTCTTTGATTTCTTGAGTTTTCCAATCGCGAGAGTAGAGTCAGTTTGTTCGCCGGACATTATTTCGGTCGGGAATATAGTCTCTTTTTTTTATTTTTTTTTTATTTGAATTACTCGCCGCGATAAAGTAGAGGCAGGCAGCAGCTGAGGAGAGGATCTCCATCGGGCGTCGTCGCATCAGGCAGCAGGTAAATATCGTCAAAATTTTCTACTTTTACTTCTAATCCACAGTGAAATTACATTTTGGAATATCGAATTCGAGTCAGAATTAAAAACGAACGATTTAAGGAATGATAGACGGTTAAACTATATAGACTTTCCTCTTTTTCTGTTACAGAAGACATCGCAACTACGTAGTTGGCCGAGTGCAATACGGCCTTAGAGTCACTTGCTCCGAAAAAGTATATCGCGAAATAGAATCAGTGTTGTTGCGCTATTAGAAATTATGCTTGTTCGATATACGCGTGCTTAAAACCGCCGAAAGAATTGAAATGGACTGTTACAACGTAACATATTCGGTCGCGAAATTCCTGTATACTTTGAATCGCGAGAGTAGAGTCAGTTTGTTCGCCGGAAATTATTTCGGTCGGGAGTGTAGTCTCTTTATTTTTCTTTTTTTTTCTTTAATCGTTCGCCGCGATATATTAGAGGTACGCAGCAGCTGCGGAGCGGACCTCCATCGGGCGTCGTCGCATCCCGCAGCAGGTAAATATCGTTAAAATTGTATTCTTCTTTCAATTTCTCAAATTAAAGATTTGATTTTGTTAAATCCAAGTCGAGTAAAATTGTAAAATGAAAAGACATAGAACGAAATACAGTTGTATTATAAAGAATCTCTTCTTGTTATGTTGCAGAGGTCATCAGCAGATATGCCGGTCGTAGTAACATCTCTACAGTGAAAGGCGCAGAAGAGAACTACGACCGGTGAGTCAAAAAATTTACGGTTCCTCTGATCACTCAATCATGTCGTAGGACGTAAAGGTCCGAAGCGGCACGAGTGATTAGTTGTATTTTATTTGCAAATTGTAGCGAGCATAGTGACCACGAGTGTAAAGTATTTTATACTTTACACTTGTGGGTAGTAACATACCATTTTTATGTGTGTGAATATTTAATTAGCTCAGGCAGGGGTCTTCTTGTGGCTTAGCTTCACGTGCGTTTATTTATCGTAATTACATTAGAAGTTTGATACCCTTGAACTTCATTTTATTAAATTCGCGGCCGCGAAAATTAGTTTTGCATAATCGAGATGTATTTTAGAGAAAACGCGAGTAGAGTATATTTAATTTTTTCGAGTTACAAATCGAGTCATACGTAGTTGATACGAATTAAATTCAGTTTGAACTTTTATACTTTTCATACTTAGATTTTCAATAACTTAGAATAATCCATCAATTTGAATTGATGTATTTTAAATGCCCAAGAAGACCAATTCGCGGATGGTCGATTCTTGTTTCAAAGTATTATTTTGAACATATTTACCACTGTTTCGAATACCTACTTTGAATAAGGAATCAACCAAGGGTTTCAATTTTCAATTCAAACTTTCATATATATTTTTCCAATATTTCAATTTTCAAAAGTTTTCAATATATAAATTTAAAGTTTTTACATTTTTCATTACATAAAGTTAACACTTTTCTTTTTTTAAAATCAAAGTTTTATTCGAGTCATTTGATAAAGTATATTTTCAAGTAATTGTTATAAAGAGAATTAAATGAAGAATTAGCTCGTTAGAAGATCTAGTTTGATAATCATATTCTAGCTCAGGATTTTCAGCACACATCAAGACTTAGTATATAATTACCACGTTCATGTTCTTATTTTGCTTGAACTCATTCGTGGGCCCAGGTGCACACGGATGGGTGATGGCCGTGAACGTGGTATAGTTTTTAATTAGTATAAGATTGTGGCGACTCACAAGCGTTAGCGATTGTGCACGGCGCATGTTCCACACGTGTGTGAGTGAGTGTGATGATAAATATTCCGTGGAACGTGCGTCGATCGCGGACTATCTTTTCCTTGCAAATTCGCGATTAATTTCACACCGAACTGTTTTAATTTTCTCGCGGTCTTTAGACAATTCGATTTAATTAATATCCAATTCGAGTCAAAATGCAAAATCATTATCAATAAGTGTAGTAATTGTTAAACCTAACGATTACTACACTTTTTCTATTTTCACATTTTACCTCTATAACTTTTCATTAAATACATTCTAGTTGTATAAATTCTAACATAGCGTAAATAAATCGCAATAATCGCTAGCCTTGTGAGTCGATTTCAGCAAACAAGGTACGTACCCGAATGTATGTGTGGGGTTTGAGTCGGTGTTGGAGACGTCCCGGGACGTCTCCCGTAGGGGGAAACACCGACTTTGATTGAGAACCGTGGAGCGAGTGTGTTGGTGTGCCTGAGATTTTTGCCATTTTTTTAAATATAGGGAATAGGTAGGCAGGTAACATTTTCTGGTGTGTGTGTGCTTTAATTTTAAGTAGGAAGGGCCAGGGCAGGTATCACTGTTTAGCCTGTAGGTTACCAGTGATATCCTGCACCTGGAAATCAGGATAATAATCTTTTCTTTTTTTTAATATTAAGTACATTCTGCTTGAACATTCGTCTTTTGCTGGCTAACACGTTTGCACTGACTGCAGTTTGATTCTTCTGAGAATAAGCTGTTTGTCTATACGTGTTAGCCTCATTATTTCTCGATGTTAGGCGCGTGTTAGGTTTTTATATGTCGGTTCCGAATGTTCGAGCAGAATTAGGTTGGGTTTTCGACCCGAAGAACGAAGAAACTTCACATCGACAACGCTTGAAGATGAAGAGGCTATATGCCGAAGAGGCCCGACAAACTGTCTCGAAGAGGGCAACTACTAATGGCTGTCCATTTTGGAATGTCAGATTTTGACACTTCCGGAATGGGTGGTCATTCCGTTACTACTTAGTCACTATGCTCGCTAGTAGTTGTAGTATTTGTAGTAGTAGAAATTTAAAGTAGTTAGTTCCACGGGTCGAGGTGAGCTCCCCGTGAAGACTCTGCCCCGATCTGCATTAAAGTTTTCGAGTCATTTTTCTATATTAAATTATTTTTAACAAGTTCTATTAGTAGAATTTTGCATTAAAGTTTTCGAGTCAATTTTCTTATTCGATTATGTTCACAAGTTTTGACAGTAGAATTTTTATTGCAATTTTATATTAAATTCTTTTTAAACTTAAAGTCAATTTTCAAATTTTCTGAGAGTTCCTTTTTAAGAATTCATAGTCTTGTCACTGCTAGAGTTCAGTTTTTGATTATTATAAATTTGAGTTATTGAATTTTTGAAATAAGCAGAGGGGTAGAGTACGATACAGTGTGCAGATAGAAGAAATTTGCACACTTGCCATCCGCGCCGGGTCGTTAATATTTGTCACCTCTGGCTGCACTTTAGCTTCGCGAAATTTATTGATAATTTGAAATAGATTATTCGAAAGTGTCTCAACTGAGACACACTTTTTATATTCGTTCTAAAAGCGTGCTATTATACAATTCTTTTAAATTAAATTCACGATTCTGTCTCAAAGAGAGACCCGCGTTCTTTTTACACTATAACATACATATATATTTCAATTAAATATCCGAAAGAAATGTCACCGGGAGACACGCGATTTTATTTTCTTAACGTAAAATCATCGAAAAATGTTAAGCAGCCAAGTGACTCGCGAATTGCGTCGTACATCGCCGACTTAGTACGATGCCATTTAAAAGAAAAATAGAAACAAGCATTTGTTAGAAGGAATATTGCCATGATTTCATTTATAAATTGCATTTTCTATTAGAATATGTTATTTTCTACAATATTGTACGACGTTGTGTAACATTATCGTTTCGCCTACGAGTAACTTTGATCTCCTCAAGATCATTCCGCGTTTACGATCGTTTTTCATTTTCGCGTATTAGAATGCGATCAGTCAACGCGATTATAGAATAGTAAAACATTACTTTTCGCGCGCGTAACGCGTACTTATAATCATTTAAACTCGGGCGTACCTTTTCTATAGCGATCGATGTTAATCACGCGTGACAAGTCGGTTTTGCCACCCGTTTAATTAAATTTTCTTTCAGAATAGAATTAAATTTAGTACAACAAGTTTGTAGTGTTGCGTAAACTTAGAGAAATCGCCATTTAGCCCCCAGTGCGTTAAATGGAGTGAAATATTGAAGTTATTTTCGCGTCGCGTTTTCATTTAACTGCATCCTGTGTTATCTCACAGATTACCTTCCTGATCGCACTATTCTGAATAATTAGAAAATATAAAATACATTCCCCTGTGGGTGGGGGACAGAATACACCCACGGTATTCCCTGCCTGTCGTACGAGGCGACTAAAAGGGACGTTTTGGCCACTATAGTGTCAAAACGTTAGTTTAAGGGGATATCACACGTCAATTCCAATCCGTTTGCCGTCGACCATCGAGAAAACGCGACTTGTTTGCTCGTACCGCGCTGTTAGATTCATTTTTAACTTAAACTTACACTTTCCATACTTATCACCTATTTTTACATTCAATTTTTAATATCAGTTTCTTAGCTTCAGTTTGATAGTATTAGTTTCATAGCTTCAATTTTTTTATTTTCACTTTTTAACTTTAATTTTTCACTTGTTCCTGTAGAGTCACTTGTTCTAGTAGAGTCATTTGTTCGTTATTTGCTACGTTCGTCATATCTATGCGTCAAAACAACATGAGAAACGGTGTAGTCGGCCTTGTAGCCTCACGGCTACTCGGTTAAGCCGCGATCTCGCGATATATTCATGGAGCGTGGCTTTCTGTCGTTCCATGGTTCCGTCGGTACTTTGGGTGGCCTAAGGTTGTCTTGAAAGGTGAGCCCGAGTTCGTTCTGGGGACCTGTACACGGGTGGACTGCTATTTGGCGGGGTATGGGACGTATCAGGCTTATCGGTGGCGGCCGGACCGATTAGCCTGATATGGCTTAACCCGTGTACAGTTCGATTTGATGATCTATATCTTCGGATATATTTCATCTTCGATTTGTCCCTGGTTCGGATCTTTCGTGAGGCCCTTTCCTGTAAATCGACCTTACGTTTATCCCATCGTATCGATTAACCATGGTTCGGCCGGAAGTCCCGTGAAGTGGGTACTTCTCGAGACCGTGGTACGAGCCACCGTGTAAGTGTGTAAATTGTTTTGCCGTCGAGCTATGGCGAATGTTTAGAGTCACCCGCGTTAGTATAATTTACCGCTTTTGCTTTTCTCGTTGAGTCGACATTTAGATTCTTTTTCTTATTTTCTTTTATTTCTTTTGGGGGTTTTAAGGTGTTGGTTTTAATTTTTTTTATCGCGAGGAGTTGGCGTGTGATGGTGGTGGTTTAGTTTAAGAAATATTGAAACGTTTCAATATTTTCGTCGTGGTCTCATTGACAGACGTGTCTTTGGTACCACGATACTTAGCTCCGCGTCGCGGTCGCGTGATATTTTCATTCTCCATCTGAGAATGAAAATTTTGATCTCGTATCGTTTAATGGAGGGAGGACGGGTGCCGTGGATAGGGTGGGTCTCCAGTAGTAGCAACCTCCACGTGGTGAGACCTGGATCGATATTATTTGCATTGATCGATACTGAAATTTATTAATATTTTTCGGAAAATCCGATGACCGATAGTCGTGTATATTGGAATGTGTCGCTTCGATGCAAATAGTATCGAGCAAATTGGCTACGAATAGAATACACATAACCCACCCTTCCTCGCCTCCATTAAAATTAGAATAAATAACACGAAATTCATCCAGTTTTTTGGCCGGCATTCGCTCAATTTTTGAGATAGCGACCTGAAACTGGTACCATTGTTTTAGTTAGGAAATTCTACGGCAGATCAACATATAATAGTTGTACTTTTCGAAAATTTAATTTTTCGCAAAAATCTGAAGGGGGTAGGTCAGGATTTTTTGCGATTTTCGTAAATCGCTCGTCATTTCCGTAATTTTTGAGATATCAAAATGATTCTTTCACTGTCTTATTCGGCTTCGGATTCCGCGTCCAAAACGCCCAGGATCATTTTAATAGCTCAAAAATTACGGAAATGGCGAGCGATTTACGAAAATCGCAAAAAATCCTGACCTACCCCCTTCAGATTTTTGCAAAAAATTAAATTTTCGAAAAGTACAACTATTATACATTGTTCTATCGTAGAATTTCCTAACTAAAACAATGGTACCAGTTTCAGACCGCTATCTCAAAAATTGAGCGAATGCCAATCAAAAAACTGATTAAAATTCATAATTTTTCGCGATTTTCGTAATTCTTTTGCCATTTCCGTAATTTTTGCGCTATTCGAATGATCCCAGACGTTTTGGACGCGGAATTCGAAGCCGAATAAGACAGTAAAAGATTCAGGTCGATATCTCAAGATTTGCGGAAATGACGAAGGAATTACGAAAATCGCGAAAAATCGTCAAATTATGACAGTTTTTCGTTCGGCATTCGCTCAATTTTTGAGATAGCGACCTGAGACTTGTACCATTGTTTTAGTTAGGAAATTCTACGCCAGATCAACATATAATAGTTGTACTTTTCGAAAATTTTTTTTTCGCTAAAATCTGAAGGGGGTAGGTCAGGATTTTTTGCGATTTTCGTAATTCGCTTGCCATTTCCGTAATTCTTGAGATATTAAAATAATCCAGGACGTTTTGGACGCGGAATCCGAAGCCAAATAAGTGAGTGAAAGAATCATTTTGATATCTCAAAAATTGTGGAAATGGCGAGTGAATTACGAAAATCGCAAAAAATCCTGACCTACCCCCTTCAGATTTTTGCGAAAAATTAAATTTTCGAAAAGTACAACTATTATAGGTTGATCTGCCGTAGAATTTCCTAACTAAATCAATGGTACCAGTCTCAGGTCGCTATCTTGAAAATTGTGGAAATGGCAAGCGAAAAACTGGTTGAAATTGACGAATTTTCGCGATTTTCGTAATTCCTTCGTCATTTCCGTAATTTTTGAGATATCAAAATGATTCTTTCACGGGCTTATTCGGCTTCGGATTCCGCGTCCAAAACGCCCAGGATCGTTTTAATAGCTCAACAATTACGGAAATGGCGAGCCATTTACGAAAGTTGCAAAAAATCCTGACCTACCCCCTTCAGATTTTTGCGAAAAATTAAATTTTCGAAAAGTACGACTATTATACATTGATCTGCCGTAGAATTTCCCAACTAAAACAATGGTACAAGTTTCAGACGGCTATCTCAAAAATTGAGCGAATGCCGTTCAAAAAACCACCTGAATTTGAGGATTTTTCATTTGATATCATATTAATAAGAAACAGCTCAGCAACATGGTAACTGTTGACGTAGACTGTATTATGTTTCACATTATCGGAAAAGATTTGAATTATTGGTACCAAATAGAATGATAATGGTTTTAAGAAAGTACAATTGTTTATAAGAAATAAAGAAAAATAGTGGAAAATGTCAATATTCATAACTTTTGTATGTATTCCGAAAAACTGAATATTCTTCTCTATAAAACAACTTACTTTTGCTGTGACTTACAGTTGTATACCTGTGAATTCACTATCCTTCCTTCGCAGTACAATGGTCAATTATTAATACGCATAAACTATAACTTCTATATCGTATTCTTACTAATAATCGACGGACATCCTAGATTCGAACCGAAAATGGTAACGTAGCGAGTGACACTAAAATGGTAAGAGGGCTCTAGAGCCCTCCAAACTAGTGACATCGAAAAGCATGGGGATGATCGGTCTATCCAATACCTCGTCTGTGCCTCGTCTGTGATATCTCATTGTGTCGGTAATTCAGTTCTCGGACACGAATCACCATTAAATGACCGGTCTATTCTATCTCTCGTCTGCGCCCGTAATATTATGCTGCCATCAGGTGTCGCAACAGACGCTAAGAAATAGGCGCATCAAAGCAGATACCTGCAGGTCGGTAACTCTGCTACGTTCGGGTAGTTCCACTCTCCTGGTCACCTTTAAATTTAAAAGTAGGAAACATCCCATATAAACTGATTCCAAGCAGTATGCAAAACGATTCCGATTACATTCGTTATTCATAATACCCCTACCGATTTGAACACATTAATAATCATAAACAGTATTACAAAGTGTGGGACAGATCTCGTAACTCGTGTCCCACCTCCGCATTCTGTGTACAAAAGCCGAAATCAAACAGTATCCGAATAATTCCCTTCTCACATCGCAACTTTCTCCCACGTTAAAAATGCAGGAAATAGCCACGGGCGAAATAAATCGAGCGTCCGCTAACGAAAACACCGTCCAACAATACTGTTAAATTAAACAAATAAGGCTGCGAGGGGTGTGGTCGCGTGTTAGCTGTCCCTAACGCTTTGTCACGTGTCGTCCGTGCAAACAGACACCATTCAATTGCGGACCTGCAGAATATGTCATCAGCGGTGCATTGTGCATCGAGAAAGTAGAGACGGGAGATCCCACGAATCACCCCACAAAAACAGGATCGCGTTGAAAAAAGAGGCGCATAAATATCTCCCTGTCATCGACGACCTCCCGCTGGGTGAAAACATTTCATCTCGGTTAATTGATATTCTTTAGTCATAGTATTAGACACAGTGTTAGAGCATTGTGTTCCTCGTGAACGAAAACGTTTTAGTTTAATTCATTGGGAAGTTAATTTACCCACAAAATTTTATTAAAAATATAAACAACTTTGGTAAAAAATATCGCTGATAAATGATTTAGCAGCGGAACGAGGTAGTAGTTTAGGTCTTCCGTGACAAATACGTCGAATAATTGCCAACGATAAAAATTAAAGGTGGACTAATTGTGAGGTGAAAAATCTCCAATCATCTCAACGGATGCACACTTTTCTTATTAACGCGTTAAGTCCTTATAATCAGAAGACAAGAGTCGTTTTCTCTCTTTCGAATAGGTGTTTTTGTAATCGGCACGATCACCGGCGATAAATTAAAATGCGGTAGAATCTAAATCAGGATCTAGATACGGTGGCAAAGGGTCCGCCGGGGCTACAGAACCCCTTTCAAATTTATCTGGCTATCCTTTTCATCTCGAACTACACTCTTACGTACGAAACAAAGTCGGAAAGGAAGAAAGAGAAAGAGAGAGAGGACGAGTGGAACGAGAAATGAGAAAGTAAGACCGAATAGTCGGGTGGAAGTTTGTCGGAGGGGAAAGGAAGGAGGATACACGATCGTCTCTCGGGGCCCAAATATCCGCGTGGGCCCTTCGGTTTTCGAGGAGCACCGGTCCCTAATAACAGGGTACACCGAGGCTAAACAAACATACACGCCCCTGGCATCGCTCGCTGAAAGAGTGCACGAGAAAGAAATGTAAAAAAAAAGAAACAATTTAGCCACGCCACTTAAAGGATATAAGGTAAAGTATGGTAGGTACTGAAAGATTGGACGAACTGAAAACCAAACACTCGCTTTGTTTCACTGACGGATATTCCCGCCTCTAAAGAAGAGATGGTTTTGTAGAAATACTTGTAAGATCGCCAATCGAGGTGAGAGTTAGCCGTGTTCAACGAAATTTCAAAGGGTAATCGTTTGACCCGATATCAAAGGAAAATATATATTTATCGACTTTTCGTAAAGAATTTCTTTTTCCCTGAAATAGTGTCCGAATGGAAAATATGTATTACACAGAGAGTCTAACGGACATGGCAAAAGGTTGAATCGGTGCCGATAAATCGTTTATCGAGTAGCAGAATCGATATCGTTTATATCTGGTATGCAATATTGTTTCCGATAGTCTTGATTTATTTAAACGAGAATGAATATATGCAACGTTCTTCGCTAATAGCCGCAATTTAAAAGTAATTGGCTACTTCGATCACTAGAAAATCGTTTTTTCATGCAAATAATGAGCCCGCGGTCTATAAAACTTCTTTAGATTGATTTATTAACGAGATCGTAACGGCAGACAAAGCCGAGGGATTCCGTGCGTATCTCTTGATAACAAAATGATACAGACTGACACGGATGAGAACATCATTTTTACCGAGGACGATCGATATTTTCTAACTTATGCAAGGTATACGTCGTCTTAATAACGAAGTTTCGACTGTCAGTAAAACTGCCGGTAATTTCCAGCAGAATGTCCGTTTCGAGTAATTCCGCTGGCAACATTTCATGTTGGTTTTCTCCTGCTTCCTTCAGTGTTTCTTAAAATGAACGCCAAAAGGTATGTGCTTCGTTCGCAAGGATTTTAGAGCCCCGCCGTGTAATCAAGAAAAGTAGGGATACGAGAGAATGAAACGTTGGCCAGCAGACATTATATCTGCTGCATTGTTTCAGAATAGACACTGGCACACGGTGAGTTCGCGTCTTCCTCTGTATCTCGAAAAACATATAAGTAAGTCCCGTATATACTTCGGGCAAACGAAACGACGATCCGTTCGTGTAAATCAGTGACACGACAACAAGTGGAGTGTACAATTTCAATGTATATTCGCGGACGCGTCGCATCGCCGAAAATGATATCTCGTTGTCGAGGGTATTCGCAAAGGCTTCTTAATATAAATGGAAATACGGAGCGTGGAAGTTAAATGCTTTAAGGGTGGGATGGGCGGATGGTGGGGGGGGGGTTAGGGGGATGGTCGATCCATTTGTCTCTAGCACGTGCAAAAGACCAGCGAAGAGACGCGCAAAATACGAGAGAACGGGGGTTTGAGTAAAAAGACGCGAGGAGGAGGAAGAAGAAGAAGAAGAAGAAGAAGAAGAAGAGGAGGTGGAGGAGGAGGAGAGCAAGGATGGAGAAAGAGAAGACGAAGGTAGATGAGACAAGAGGCATTCTGGTTTGTGGGCACAGCCGCTGCCTGCAGCCCACAATTATGATAATAGCCCCTGAGTCCTGAGTCTTGTTAGGCCAACGTGCAGCCAGCTCTTTTATCTATATCTTCTTATTTTCAGACTCACCCTCCCCCGCCCCTTGCCTACCGCAACTTCTACTTTCACCCCTTTGCACCGTCGTAAGGTCACTCAGGTTCAAACTGATCGAATTTCCGAGGTGAACGCGACCTGGATTTTTAAACTTATTTCGAATCGCAAGAGAATACGTTTCTTACCGCAGATTTTCACGTGACCTCGATTTTCCTGGATCGGATAGGGAATATTTGAGTAAACCGTTGGTCAGTTTTCTAACATCCGAGAAGGAAGTCTTTTGAAGACTTTTCCGTATAAATTTTCAAAGGCGTACCTGTACGACGTAACATTTCGGAGTTGAAAGAATATCACCGTTTTGAAAATACGTTCAAAAGATCGCAAAGTCAAAGTCAAACGCGTGTAACGTATAACGAAGTCGAATATTCCCTGTGCGCGAGTAAAATAATTCCGAACGAACGGTTTAAATAAGTTTTCAAAGAAGAAACCACAAAAAATAAACTGTGCAACCGGGGACTAGTCGATTGTTAAGTTTCACTCATTAATTGAAGTTAAACCGAGCTGCGCGCTCTTTCAAACGTACATACCGTCTAAGGTTGTACGAAACGTTTTTGCATTTCAGTAGATTGAATGTGGCTAGAAAAGGGTGCAGGGAATAGGAATACAGACGGCAAAGAGTCGGCATCGACCGTAAGCACAAGTCGCGAGCGGGCACGTACGTACATATACATACATACATACATACGTACTGTACATACGGTGCGTCTGTAAACGTTGTAAAAGGCGGTAGCAAACGGAGCACGCTTTAATCCACTTTTCAGCGCACCGTCGGGTCTTTTGACGGTACGGAAAGCGTTAATTGGAGACTGCGCCGCGATCGGGCAAAGAAAGTCTTTCAAAGAGGAAACCTCGGTGTGATAGTGCCAGCAGCTTTTTGAGAATAAACAGAAAACACCGGTTCTTCCTTCCTGCACACCCGGTATGTGTACGCAAACGCGGTTTTACCAATTGCGCGTCAAAGCTGTAGCCCGAAGAGAGACGGAGTTCTATTGAAAAGTCGTATAATTATATTGCTTTAACGATGGATTATTACGCGAGCGTTATAGACGTAAATTTTTCAAGTAGAGATATAATTGGTCTGTATGGGTAGTTAATGACACGTGACGAAACTAAATACCGTCAAAGTAAACGTCGAAAGAGCATTTAAAGAATAACAATAAATATGTATATGTATATACATATAGTGCAGTGATACGAATTAAAGGTAATCTGTGCCACTGAAATATTTACAACGATTGTTTATGGGTTTTATATTTTTAAATGGAAAAGGAAGGATGTGATCGGTAGTAACATATGAGAGATATACATAGAACGAAGATCCGTGGTGAACATACACTTTAAAGTGCGAAACGAAAACTTGCAAGATATTTCCCCTTTCTATACATATACCTTCCAGTAGTCGCTACTAGGATAAATTCGGATAAAACAAGAATCTGGAGGGCAGAATCGTGATATACGACTGTTTGTCCAGATTAGACCCGACAAAGGAAACCGTTCTCTCTTCTTGACTCTGTCTTGATTTAAGCGAAGCACCCCGTATTTGCTCTAGATTAAATGGAGCTTCATGACATACACCACAGCGTTCCCTCTGTGATATCTACCAAGCTGCGCTATAGTGCTTTATACATACATATATCGTATTCGTAACACGTCTAGCAAAGAAAACTGTTGTTCCGAAAATTGCTCCGATTTCGTTGTGACTCTTTCAGAAGAATTCCGATCGTTTATCTATGTCCATACGTGAAAACAAAATTTTCCAATGTAACAATAAAAATTATTGACGACACACGTTATTCGATTATGAGTAGATCAATCTATTTCCCACGAAGTATCCCTATATTCGTTAAAATCCAAGTCACGTTTAAGCAGGGGACAAAATGATGTGATTATTAAACATGATATCAAATTGTGGCTCGCGTGAATCGTATACCTACAATAAGAATTAATAAATCTTACGTGGAATACATCAAGACATTTTTCCAGAATATTGGAATCGCACGATTGCGGTCCCTCCGGCGACAACGAGGAGATATAAAATAATAACGATCTTAACCATATAATCGCCGAGATTAAGTTAATGAGGCCACGATGAGCGTTCGAAGGGAAAAAGAGGGAGACGAGGGCGATCGAACAAATTTGCGTTTCTTATAACCAGCTGCCAAGCAGCGGTGTAAGAGGGAGACATGGAGAAGAAGAGAGAGAGAAAGGAGAGAGAGGAAAAGAGATTGCGCTCGTAGACGGACGCGTTCGAGTAATGCCTCCTGCAATGTACGTTGGTATAAGAGTAATCACTCTTGCTTCTTTTTTTCTCAACGCAGTTATCTGCCTCTTTTTTGTTCTGCTCAAGCTTTTCAATCAACTGCAAATTTGCAAAACGAGTCCTACCCACTCTCCCCTTCTCCCTTTCATCCTTTCCCTCCTTCCCCCTTTGTTTCTCTCTTCCTCTCACCACCTCTCGAAGCTAAAATCCGTCTTCTTCTGGCTCGCGTTCGGTAATAACGACGTTCAGTAATCAAGCACGTCGTGGTGGACGTGGAGATGGAGAAGGTAAAAAGAAAAAAAAAAAGGAGGACGAAGAAGGAAGATCGCGATTCGACAAGTCTACGTGGGCGTTCTTTGCCACCCATCGTCGATCTCGAATTATGTAAATGACGAATATACGAATTGCAGTCTGACCCAACGTTGATGAAACACGAGATCGCCACGTATTGGAATTTGCATCTCGTGAATACGATAGTTGAGACTCGATAAGCAAACGAACCTTCGTGGAATATCGTTCTCGCGAAGGAATGATCTATGCGAAACACTGGCGCATTTGTATTCCATCTTCTATCAATCGATGAAACAGAAACGAATACTAGATAATCTAATAAATCCGAATGTCTATCCGAAAGAACGTAAGAATCTCTTGTCAGAAAATTTTAATCGAGTCCTCAATATACTGGAATTATAAATAAAATCCCTCGGTCAAGTTTATACCAAGTTCCTCACACGTATCGAAATATATATTCAAAATCCAATAAACCCAAAATCTTATTTCCACTCCCAAACTAAAGCAAAACTCCTCATACCCCTCTTTGCCGACGCCTATAAACAGTCTTGGCGCCCCGCGCTCGCAACCGGCAAAGAGGAGACACCGTCCGCCGTGTTATCCGCGAAATTGAACCCCTACGACAAATGGATTCGCCACGGGCACATGTGTGCCGCGAAAATGCAACAAGTAACATCCGAGCGTAGCGGAAAGGAGCGCCGCGCGTCGCGGTTCGTTCGCGAGCATCGTTGTTCTCTGGTTTTTATCGCGGTGAGACCGCGACGATACTCGAACGGACACGTTGCACGGGGGCGAGTTGTACCGGTAACGACGCCGGGTCTGTTACCTGAAGGAAATACGACGAGTCCGTCGCGGCCAGTAAATCTCGACAGCGTTGTTTGCGAATCGCAATTTTAATTCCGTCGTTCGTCCGGCGCCGCATCAAGGTATCGAGAGCCGAGTGTTTCCGATCGCGCCCGAAGGTAAACGAACGAGGGACTCTCGTGGGTGGACTTCGGGCACGCTCGGCGTAACTCGGGTACGTTCGGGTCTCGGCGAGCCTGCGTCGACCCCGGTCGACCCATGGCGGTCGGAGCACACAACTGGTTGTGGCCCTCGCGAGGCAACTACGCCGCGTGCACTCCGTGTGAGCGTTCTTTACTCTTATTCATTCTCCCGTTCACAAAACGTTGCTCGCGTTACGTATTTACGCATCGTTTCGCGAGAAAACTACCATCGTACAAGTGCCTGATCGCGGGGACACGTTAGACACGGGCTTGAGTGTTATTTCGCGATTGAATAAAACACCGGCGAGCACGCGACGAGCTGTCAAAAAAGTCCGGTGAATTGGAGCCGCCACGCGCGATACTATCGGAGTAGTTAGTATATATATATATATATTGTATTTTTTTCCGTCGTTTAACCGAGGCAGATCGAGAAGACTCCGAAACGCGGATTGTGAACTGTCACGTGCGCGTTAAAAGCGTGAAATTGACGCCGATTTCGGACACTCGGAGCAAACATGAGTCGACCGGGAAGACTTTAACATTGTTTTGAGAGCAACGCGACGCGTGTTTACGGGTGCTAGTACGTTCTACAACCGGTTAAGCACGTGGTGGATACGATGCTCCTAAAATTGGCAGTGTTGCTGTCCGTCCTCGTGCGGCCAGGTGCAAGTTACTTCAACCTCTTCCTTAGCCAGGCAGAAGTGCGGAAACTGATGGGTAAGGCAATGTGTAAAATTTCTGTTATTCCCCGTATAGCGTTTACTTCGCGCGTGTATTATACGTATAAGTGTTGCTCGTATTATAGAATAATGTAAATCAATTCTGTGCACGAACCGTATTTAATCGCGTTTCAACATGTAAACCTATTCGCGTGTTCCACCGAGCGTATTTAATCGTATTTCAAGAGACGTGATCCTGTGTATTCCCCGTGTACGCGGGACGCGTTAATGTTTCTTTTTGAGAATTCACTCGAACGTTGATATCACGAGGATGATTGATATGAAAGTTAAGGAGCGACGTTATCAAAAGCTTCGCGTTATATGTATATCGCGGCGATACTTGTGACGTGCCGTAATACGTGGGTACGATCGAGAAAGTTGAATGAACGTTTTACCCTACATAGGTTTTTAATCTCTTTGAAGGAGAAAAACGCTTTTTCTCCAACCCCATGTTAGTTACAACTTCCACCGAAGAGAAACGAAACACGTCGGAGCGATATATCCACGTGGAAGTTGGAAACTTTTCTTCGATAGATCGCCACATTGGAAAAGATTTCCTATTAGCTTCCGAATAGTTTGGCAAGTTTCTTATCGTGGATACGATACCGTACGCTATAGTTTACAACCTAGACTCGCAATCGTATCGAATCTGAACAAATTGATCTATCTTTTCGCACAGCGGAAAATGTTCGAGGAAAAACCGTAGATCACGGTGAAAGTGATTGTTATGCGTCGATGTTGAAAGTTTAACCGGGCAATCGAAAGTTCATTAAGATAGTAGTACTTAGCATTATAATCGAGCAATGGACAGTGAAGAATCGTTTGCGTCAACGGTTCGTAGCACCGAGATTCAAACCGGCTAATGAATAATTATTATCACGCCACGCCATTCACGCAGTAAAGCCATTACCTTCGCGAGCTAATTGAAGTTCCATGCAATTTGATATATAATCATTGGCTATCAATGGGCTTAACAGAGCGTTGAAATATTAAACGTCGAATATGTAATTTATAAGGTCATAAAACTGCTCTCCGAATTCTCATGCTCCGGATGACGGTAATTTATTTGTATGGGTTCGAGATGAAAACTTGGATATTATATAAGGGACCTGTGTTTTGCGTAGAATCAACGTTGAATATTTTCCCGTCTGAATATATTCCGCCTGGTGCATATTAAATTCTCGACGAGTAGTTCCCTGTTAATCCTCGATACAAGAGGAAAACTTGTGCTTTGGTAGATATTACCATTGTCGAGGGGGAGGGAAGAAATGAGAGAAGATTCCGGCGGAAGAAACAACATGGAATCTTCATAAATTAACATAAATGCCGACACAGTCGAAACTTGGTCCTGCTCCATGTTTCGATGTATATTTTAACACATCTCGAAATCTTTGGTACCACTGTAATAAAAGTAACAAAAATTCGCTCTCTTCGGGTTAATATCAAACCACGATTTATTCGTTATATCGTATCGAGCACGGTTCGACGACTCATTAAAATCACACCGTAACATCGTCGGTGTTCGTTCGAAGGTAAGCTCGATAAATCCATCCGGCGACACTTGATCGCCCGTTTCATTCTCACGCTCTCGATCTCCTTTTTCCCCTGGCGTCGTTGGCGCGTATTCGTCGTCGTCGCCTGGATTTCATTTGTCGTTCCTGTTAGCCAGAAACACGTCGCCGGGAGCCGGTGCACGGAAACCGTTGTACCGGAAACCGGTGGAAGCCACTCGACGGCGCGAACTTTCCAATATTTCCTCGATAACTTCCACGGCGGCGGGTAATTCGCTCTCAGCTCGTTGGTCCGCGAAAACCGTTCAGCTCGTTGCCTTCTACCACCGCTGCGCGATGAAAAAAAAAAAAAAAGAAAAAAAGGGGTGGAGTGATGTATTCTACCGACACCTGAACCCACCACCAATCGGCGATTCGCCCTTGCGAGAAAACTGCTCGCGCGTGGTATTGCGCGTTTTCAGGCTGGCACTTTTGCGCCTCCTATGTAACACGAACGACCACACGGATTTCGTTATGCCTCGTATGCGGGGAAACGCTGGGAAAACCGTGTACGATCTCGTTAGCAACCTTGCGTGAAATCGAATTGTATTTAATACCGAGTCAGCCGTCGGAATGAAAAGGATCGAATCGCGCGAGCACTTTTTTTTTTTATTATTTCGAGACGACATTATCAATCGTAGATCCATGTATGTGGATACATGTATGTATATGTGAGGAATAGTAGGTAATAACGATTGTTAGACGAGGAGATAAAAGAAAAGAAAACGGGTTACGTTATTATTTCAATAGGGCTATCAATTGCAGCTACGTGTATAAATGGGAATTATATTTCGTTACTTGGTCGCTTGTCGTAACGAAGGGAATCGTATTGCCGCTTCACCGTTTCGGTGTGTCGAGTAAAGTTTATTAGCATTAATTCTGCGTCGGTTACACTCCTACGGGGATAACCTGTAATTTCGAAGGGATCTCAATTACACGTTTCAAGGGTAAATTGTATTTATACGTTTCGTGTAGTTTAATTGATAAAATAAATTTCACGGGGCGCGAGTGTAATTGAGAAAGTACTTTTGTATATTCGTAAAACTGATTATTTGCAGGCCGCGTTACAGGTAAATTCGTTTGCACCGACCAGTCTGAGAGTGGAAACAGACTTGTTAGCGTGATATTTTCTGACGGATGAAATTTAATTTCATCGAACCGACACAATTTATTTTCATGCCACGTTAATACGAACTCCGGTTGTAGAAACATATTGTCCACTTTCATCGTGTATTCGGCGAACTTGAAAACTGAATTGGATTCGCCATGGAGGATAGTTTCAAAGCACTGTACTAATAGAATTCGCAACGAAATATGGCGGTGGCGTACCAATTTAGCGTAAATAGATATTAATAGAAGTTCCGAGTGAACGAAGCAACGTTCCACGAAGTACATATGCATACATAGCGGTTTCCTCTATCTAACGGCATAACCTGTAAATCGTGTATTAACATGACTCTATTAACTTGTCGAATCGAGTTTTCTATGTAATTTCATTACGAAAAAGACCGGATTGCGTTTCCATACCGAGGAGGATAATTTCCCTGGAAATCGTGAAACGTCTACGTCCCGTGGATAAATAAACGTACGGGTTAAGTCAGTTAATAACTCGGGTCGATTCTTAAAGTAGTTTCGCCACAAATTTATTACGACGCGCGTAAAATCTCCGTTTTACACGCTACTAAATTACTCGGCGATTGTTTTCCAAGCTGTTCACGCCCGTATGACCGTATCCGTTCTGTTTCGCGATAACGCACCTTGAGACGACGAAAAATAAAATGAAAAATGAAGCAAAAAGAAAAAATAAAAATGTCTAGCAAGGAACAACCGCGGAGGTTAACGCGAACGTAATATACGAGAGGTGCAATAAAATATTATAACGAGGTTCTTGTTAAGCGAATACGGCGTGGGGTGCCAGGGCACCAGGACCGGCTCTAGTTTGTTTAGACACCGAATAATCGACAGTCACTTTCTGTTCGTTTTATTTTCCTCCGGGTCGTCTGGGTCCTATCGGTTTTTTTCCTCGCTTTCTCATTTTGGTCCGAGGGCCCTGGCTGCACAGCGAAAAGGCCCTCTCCAGATAGAGCCCCCTGATACCGATTTCGGTGGGCCCCTACGGTCCCCGTTGCTCTCCATATGGACCACGGGTTTTTCGAGCTGTACGTACATACATGCTTCCTGGAAGAAGGAGGTTTCCAATTTCGGTATTTACTATAGGGTTTCCCCGTCCCGTCTTACGTTCCTTCACGATCGAGAACGGTAAGAAATCGATCTTGATCCGTGAGCGTTCCAGTCTGTTGCCTTTACTACAATCGTTATGGAAAGACGCGTTGATGATAAATAGCGTTTGGTTGAATAATAATTATGTTCGTTGGCAGGATATTTCGTTCGATAGTGCAAACTATATGTCGATAGAGTTAGATTAGTTCATTATTTACTCGCGTAGGTTCTTTCTTATTTTTCGAGGAAAAATTTTCATAGATTCTAATCGTATCGGTGAAAGAAGAAAGCTGTTTGTAGAGCGTAGAAAAAAAGTCGGACACGGTTCTAAAATTTTCGACTTATCTAAAAGTACTACGATCTTACGAGTTCGCTACCACTTCGGCATCGTGTAGCATCCAGTTCGGATAAGATAACTCTGAATTCCACCGGTGCCAAGTTACATTCCTATTTCTCTGGTTTCTCGGCTCTTCATATGGTAGAGTGAATTACATTCAATTGCCGTTCGATCGAGGAAACTTGACTATTGCATTTGCTCGTTCGATTTGTGGATGATATCTCGTGGAAAAAATAGAAAGATTTGTTAGGTTGATTAAGAAAAATTAAGGGTTTGCCGTGTAATTGACAAATTATCGCATAGCAGCTCGTTACGAAGCCGCATTTCTGCCGCAGTAGCTTTCCTCTTTACTGACAATGATTATCGCTAATATTTCCATGGAATAATCATTTTTGTTAATGACATTGCTAATGATAAATGCCATAGCCGCGCAGACCGCAGCACATCTCAGCTGTTTCATGATTAATTTATGATCCCTCGTAATTAATTGCATTTGCACAGCAACCGTATATTCGCTCGGTGTCGCGTGGCGTAAATTCGTAATATTTTTCCGTTCGTTTCTCATAACGTTAACCACTTAACGACTGTGTCATTTGTATCCGAATATCCGCAAAACCTATACATATTTCATACAAATCCGCAAACGGATTCAACATCGCTGAATTAGCATTTTTCACGAGAAGAATCGCGAGCGGTCCTTTGAATTTTATCCACCGGACCTATTTGAATACGATGAATAGGTATGTTGTAGAATTAATACCGCGTCCAATCAGGAAAACGTCAAACCGAGACGATCCATACGAGCATCATCCGTCAGAAGTCCGTGTCAAAACACGAAAGCAGCGTGCACTCGAACAATCTTCTTGCCCGAGGCGGTCTTTCGCTCGTGTGAGTCCGGCTCGGGTCCGACCTTAGCTAGTTAGGGCCTGACAGGCCCATCTTGATGTTACTGCGGGAGTGGGGTGGCCTCAAAGGTCCCGCCAGGGCTCCGTGAAAACGTTTATGCACGCCCAGTGGCGTAGCGAGCGATGGCTCTCGACAACGATACAAATATCAGATCTTTCTCTCCCCCCCTCCCCTCTCCCCGTTCACTGTTAAATGTTACACGCTTTTCACGGAACGTCGAATATCTTCTTCCGTTGAACGGTTAACGAGCGTAATACACGCGGATACGAAGTTATTAAACTGCTCGATTATTCACCGTAACGCGTGGCATTAAATTCCATGGAATTTCATGTAATCACGGCAGAGGAATTTATCTATCTACATAATATAACAAGTGACAGCAGCAGTCGAACGAGATGGACGAGAACCAAGTCGTACAGATACATATAATATAAACGATCGTCAGGTGTGAAAAAATATCAAGACATAAAGTGAATATAGGGGGTGAAAGAAAAATATTAGGAAGATCGTATCTGTCGATGCACGAGTGACAGAGAGCAATGAGGTAGTGGTGGTGGTAGGTAGGTACGTCCGAGGGGAGATGCTCGAGTACGATTTCAAGATGGACCGCCTGGCTGGATGCTGCACCGTTGTTCGCATCAATCTTCGACTCCTCGTTAAGATCCGCGCCTTAAGTTTTCGCTTGTGTGCGCCAAGCTCGTTTCGTTCGGCGTACGTGCCAGGGACACTCCGCACGGATGTATTGGTCGGACATTTACATGAGAAGCCGTCGGAGAGAAATGCAAGGACCCCCGTGGATTTTCCTCCGAGAGCGAAGAGCTTTTTCTTTTTTTTTTTATTTTGCTACGGACGAACGAAGAAAATCCTTGCAACGAGGCGCCCGGACGACGCGACCGGGTTTCGATGCGCCGCGACACGTGTTACTTTTCCCAGGAACGGGAGTCAAGTGGCCACACTCAGGTTTCTGGGGCTTGATAAGCTGAATTTTTGCTGATTTCCAAGTGCTCTTCTCTACGACACTCGTCCGAGCTGCTTGAAATTAAACAAGTCCTCCTTCGCGAGAGAACGAAAAGTGTGGACTTGCAAAAATCTTTCACGCGAATGAGGACTTCGGGGAGAGTAGCGATAACATTTTTAATAGCTGGTGACATTCTTTACAATTAGAACAAGGGGAAGCGTGTCTGTCTTACGTTCGGATTTCTGTTCACGAATACATACATCGTAAGCGAACGGTATATTTCTACGAAAGCGAGTGGTTTCTTTGACGTTCCGGAATAGCGTGTCTCGACGTTTCTTTTCTTTTTCTTTTTTGTTCCTCGAGTGGCAACCCATGTAATTCTAAAGAGCAATTGGTAGCAGTCAAGTTAGAAAGCATCATCAATCGAATCAGACTATAATGGAATTGACTCGTGCAGAGACCCGGTATTCCTCCAGGGACTTCAAAGATGCCGTGCATAGTACTGGGGGTGAAAACAGTACTCCCGGTTTCCCCAGGGTAAGAGGTCTTTCCTTGTGTCAAGAGTTATCACGGAAAAAGGAATTGCACGTCCCAAGTGTCTTTAGCTTCGGTATGATGCAGCAGAAAATGTTATCTTCCTTTAACATATTACTTATTATTCATTACGTGGATATTCTCGGTGGATCTCAATTTACGCGAGAAACTGTCGCGCGACGATAATAAAAATGTTTCAACGAAGCAATATTATACTAACACTCGGATACTTGTATAGGTTTGCGTGTAAGATTTCAAAGTAAGTTTACTTTAAATTATTGAGTTGTTTCCCTCGCAGCTTGATTTCAATTGCAATTAATCAAGCGTTACTTTTTCCTACCGTCTTTCACACTTTTTCCACCGTCTTTTCCGTACGAGTTAACGGTAGTATTCATCAATTCCATGGTGTTATCCTTACCGAGAATCTTTTAATCCTCGTTCGTGCGTCTGTTTTGGCCTTCACCGAGCAAGTCCTGAGTGACAGGATCTTAACGAGCATCTGCTTCTCGAAGATGAGTCGCCGTTCCTTCGGGATCCTCTGTGAAAAACACCTCGCGCACTCCGAATACTTACGTAGCCTTCGCCTGATTCAATATAAGATCGTGATTCAGGCTGTTGGAGAGAATACATCGGTTGTTTTTTTTTCTATGTATGTGTGTGTGTGTTTTTTTCTATCCACGAACACCGTTTGCTCCAGTACTAACTACGCGCTCGTGATGCAAGAAAACATTTTTCTGACGTAGTAACTACGGAGCATCGGCCCTTATACAGGGTGACTCGGCAAACTAAAGAGGTTGAACTCTTTCCGAGGGCCCACAAACAGTTTCTGACAAATGGGTCCTTAAGTGGTACCCGTCCTCAACCTTTTACGCTGCTACCTCGAACGAACTACCGTGGAAAAGGGAATTTGAAAGTATGTACTTGTGTACCGGAAACCTTGGTCTCCTTCGGATATTCTTATTTCAAGCTTGAGACGTTAATATCTACGAAGACGAAGTGGTTTTCCTATATTCTTCTGTAATATCGACGCTAGTGTTATTCGATGTAGTTGAACGCGAGATGATAAAACGGAATGTGTTGTTCGAGAGATCCGTAATTTACGACAGATATAATTCCAGTCAAAGTACCAGCTAATAAATATTAAAAGAGATAATACCGAAGTGATAGATAATACGCATGAAAAGACGGATAGAGAAAGTCTGAGATGAAAGTGTTATTGGCTTACAGCAACGTCGGAACACGTAAAAACAAGAATGGCCGAAGATGAATTGGAAGAAATTCCACTCGAGGCTCTTAATCATCCATCATACCCATACCGATACCTCTGACTTCCAGAAAGTATTACTTACTTTCCAATTTAAACATATTGTGTTCGAGAATGGGATCCAAACGTATGGAATAATACAAACGTCGAGTATCTCGATCGTAGAAATGAAACTTACGTGGTCGACGGTGATAAAGCTTCAAACGTACATACATACAAACACAGATACATACATTTCGTTAAAAATGAAAATAGAAACGGCATACAGAGGAATTCCGCGAATGACCCGCGTGTTTCAGAGACGAATACATATGGGTTTTCGAGTAGTAAAAGCTCGTGTTATACCCTTCGGTACAACGTTCTTGAAGTGCCGTCACTGAATGAACAACCAAACAGAAATAGAGCGCGACAAGTGGTACACGCACGAGTACGCTTTTGCGCTTCGAATGTCCTGTCGTGTTCCATGTCATCCTCCATGACAGCAGACGGAATTCCAAATGTGTCTCTTCGAAATTATCAAGCCATCGGCGCCAGGAAAAAGAAGAAACACGTGACAGTGGTGGGGACCCATTTAAAAAAATTTCCAACATCATAGATGCCATCTCATCCGGGGTCCTTCGGACCCCACAGTGGGGGTTGCTTGGCCTTTTTACGTCCAATGTCCTTCCCCCCCCCCCCCCCCCTCGACGGAGTTCGCTGTTCCAGAAGGACTCGTCCCTTGGTAGACACCAGTGATAAATCGCACGTGACAAACCCTCCGTGCTGCCAGCAGGACTCCTGACGGAAGATTGATCTCTCCTGAGACACCGGACCCACGGTCCTAGGTTGTCACGGAACACGTGTACTGGTAGGTCAGTTCTTTTCCTGGAATTCTTCGGGACGTATTCATACGTCAGTCCGAAGCGACGCGGAAGAAGAGTCAGCAATTACATTGTTCGTTGAAACCGTCCGGACTGATCGTTCGACGATCTTGACATTTTTAAAAACTCCACCTGTGATCCATTTTCAAACTAGACTAGTTAAAGAAACTTGTAAATTTGTTTAAAGTGAACTACGATAAGATTATGGTACGAGTATAAAAAGCTTGTACCGGTTTATTCCCCTTGTCTTAGGGTAATAAAATCAGCGTCGTAATTACGAAGAGATTCTTTTTTAATTTCACTACTTTCTTACCGGCCGTCTATAATTCCATATCGAAGGAACGTCGCGTTTCGTTTCTTCAGAGAAGAAGAAGAAGAAGAAGAAGAAAAAAAAAGAAAGAACTTACTTAGTGGATATCCAGTGGTTGCAAAGCGGCTCAGTGGAAATATTCCCTTTATATAATCTGGAAATAAAGGAAGGACTAATCGCGCGACGTGGCGGAGTCGACAGCCTGAAGGATTAAGTCTGAGAAAGAGAGACGGGAAAAAAAAAGAAGGATCGTTTGAAACGGATCCCAAAGGATCACGACGACCGGTTCTCTCTTTTGACTCGACTTCCTAGCGAATCCTTCTTAACGAGCTCTGTCGATCGAACAGCACGAACGCCGCCACGGGGAAAAGGACACTCGATGCAACGTCGCGATAAATCCAGTCGTCGCGTAATCCTCTTCATGTCCGAGTCCTGATTGCTAACACGGTGCCATATGTCCTCTACGGCAGTTGACGACGACATCTCAATCAACCCACCCATCTGTCAGACCTCGTTCAACCTCGGCTTTTACCATTCGGTCGTGCTACCCGATATAACGGCCTAACCCGAAGTCTCGCAATCGCATTTCGAGGGTGCACGCCAGGAACAATATTATTTTAGCTCCCGATGCCGGAATCACGTCCGACCCGTCCTCAGGTTTGCTTTTGCTTCTCTGTCTCTCTCTCTCTCTCTTTCTCTCTCTCTGTTGTGCCACCCTCGACAAATAAACCCGGTCTCCGCTTACCTATAATGCAGATCATCGGATCCCAGTTCTGCGTCATCGACAATCAACTGGATTTCACCGCAAATCGACTTCCCTCGCCCCCCCTCCATTTTTGTTTCCGCAGATGCGTTATAAGTGTAATAAAATAATTTTTCTCGATGAATGGAACATATGTCTCGTTCAATGTCAGAATATGTATCGGTTCGTTGTCACAGAAATTTCGATGAAATCGTTGAGAGATACTCGCAAGAGATGCATTGTTAAATACAGAAACCGTAGTAGCGCGGAAGTGACGGAAAACTTACGGCGACAAATTCTGCTCGTAATCCGAATGCCGGATGCGACCAATCCTTTTACGATCGATGCGTCGGTTGATCCGAAGGATTTCAGTGTAACGAAATATGTCTGGCAGGGGAATTCTTCTTAATCCTTCCGGTGGCGAGGGTCGTAAAGCAGACGGTTGAGTTTTGGAAAGACACGAAAAAGTATCCCCGTAAGACGAAATAACCCAGCGACACGTGCACCATCTCTTTCTCTCTCTCTCACTCTCTCTCTCTATCTTCTCCCTCCGTTTCCTTCTTTCCCTTTGGTTACGATCCTTCGGAGTGAATTATAACTGGTGTCGCGCGAAGTTACGCCTTCCTGGATGTGACCTATGGCCCGTAAAGAGAAACTGAGAGAGTATCGGTCGGGCTAACGTCGGAGAGAGACGGATCCAACGGGAGAGAAAGAGAGAGAGAAAGAGAACGAGTACAAACGACGTCCAGGACTTGGCCAGGACTTATGGGTTATTCAGGAGAGACCCCCGTCGGCGGAGGAGTCCGCGTTCTCGTTCGATATATGCTAAGCAGTCAGCCTTCTGTATTATATAGAGGGTGGATCTAGTGCACGGTATTTCCTCCTTATAGAGTGTAACCGTATTACAAGAAGAAATATGGCGAAATGATCGCGTGAGTATTTCTTCTGTTTACGGAAGTCGCTGTATGTAAGTACCGGATTCCAGTGATCGTCGTACCCGGAATGTTCGGGCTTCCTTAGGCAATGTAGTTGGCAGCGAAGGTACCTAGCTTTTAAAATTCTTTCACCAAGACACATAATACCTACAACGTGGTTGTATTATCTCGATACCCATGGTTAAGTCGATTCGTTAATCATCGATGAGTCTATCACGATATATTTCCAATTATCTCTAAATAACATAGAGAGACTTTAAGTAATAAGTATTTATAGAATCGTAGAATTAACAGAAAAAACCGTTCTTCCTCTATCCTCAGTGACAGTTCTATGTGTATACATATACATACATACGTACAAATAATCGAAGCACGCCGTTTCTCGAGGGTATTAGTCGAAATTACACGGCAATTTCACGGTGCGAATTTTTTGCGCGTAATCCCGTTACGCGGAGAAAGTACGGTGTTTTCCAGACACACCCCGTATGTATACATATACGTGCGGCCATGGTCTCGCACGTGGGTGAGAGAACAGCAATATATGGCCGTGTGTATACGTGCACCGGGTATATACGCACGCCCACGTCGTTTGCTCTCGCTGGCGAAAGTGAAAAATATCCCATGCAACGGCAGCACGCGCTTATATATACATATATGCGCATTCACACACACACAGAGACGTGTCCGAGCTCGTTTGTACGAGGTACGTACGTCCGTGGATACGTTATTAGATCTACCGAGGCTGCGTGTCGAGGTATCGGTCGAGTACCAGCTGCTTGATCTGGTCGTTAACCTCGCTCGCTGGATCATTTTTGGATCACCCTGACATGGTCGAGTTTCCTCAGGAAACATCGTCGTGGATCGGCAATGGAATTTCTCGAAAATCATTAAACGTCAACGACCATGTCGAGTTCAAGGAACTAACGGTCGAAGTTTAGATCATGATCTCGATGATCCACTAGAAATACTCGCGTCCGTTTGAAATTTTATATAGATCTTTATAATTTTCATAACTGTAAATTGGTAAAGTACGAAGAAGAATAATTACAAAATCTAATTGTATAAAATAGTCTTACTCTCGTGTCTAGTGAGTTTCAAACGATGATTTCAATGAATATCATCTGGGATTTTATACAGCTTTGAAAATGGTTTCCTTTAAAGCTCGTAATTACATATATAATGTGTAATTGCATTTCCAACAAAACAAACGTAGCACGTTACCTACGTACTTGGAGTATAATGATAAAACCTGTCGCCATTCATTTGCCTGCCTTTTGAGAAACATCACAGAGATACTTTATAGCCCCGTATCTCATTACTATTATTACTGGATTATTCAGTTAAATCCTCCTGTCAGGAGCGTATTTCAGACTCGAGTGGTGCACGAACCGAGATCGTTGCACCGAGATCGTAGCGCGGAATCGAACAAAAATCGGAGCGGGTCCATTGTGAGCAGGCGTCACGACGTGTAAATCCAATATTTCCTGTTCCTACGACCTGCGCTCCACCCTTCTTCGCCCTTATCCCTCTTTCTATATCGTTCGTCCCTTGCCCTGCCACCCGCCGCCATCTCTTTCTGAAAGCCTCGCCACGGGAAGATCTCGTTATAAGCGTACCGTGGGTTTTGCGCTCGAAAGGTGTTGGGTTTCTGACCCAAAGACGCGGGGACCTGGGTCCCCCGTGGATAGCCAGGCGATTCAACTGGGCCCCCCCTTTCCTTGGGTCCTTTTATTCCGCGACTCTTGGAGCTTCGCTCGTCAACTTGGTTCTGTGTCGTATTTTGACAGCGGGGGACACGGTGGCCTGCGAAATTTCGCCGGCTGTTTCGCGCCTCGCGAAACGAACCCGCTGCAAGGTTTTCGTTGTCTCTTTTTTTTCCCCGATTCTTTCGACCCACCGGTGTCTTTTTTTATAATTTTCTTTATTCGTTTTTCGGTAATTTTCGTTGTAAACTGCGGAAGAGGTCGAGTAGAGTTTTCTTTATAATATGGCTTTTGTTCGGATTCACTACCTTGTTTATATTTATTTTTATAAGAATGATCTTTTTCTGGTTTGCATTCGTTATAATATACACACCTGTTGGTATACATTTCTATCATTTGTCACGGTTTAGGGGAGTTTAGGTCGAGGGGAAATATAATTTCGTCATTTTCTGAACGTTGTGACGTCTTTCGAGTTTCTCGTTCTCCTCTCTCTCTCCCTATGGTGGTGACCGGTCTCTTTTATACCTCTCCCCCGCTCGTCAGAGCAGCTCAATGCCGTATTTTGACAGTAAAGAATACGATGGCGTGTGAAATTTCGCCGGCTGTTCTCGCTCTTTATCGTTTTCCTTTTATAGGCCTATTCGGCCGCTTCAAATGAGGCAAGAAGAACCACGTCTTTAGAAATATTATGTCTCCGAGCAAGCATCGGGGGGGACGAAGATTGTACACACTACCACGTCGGTGGACCGTTTTAAAGCGCATGAAGGATTCAGAGGATTTCTCGTCTTTTAGAAGTTTCGTGTCTTTTCACTTCTTTTATCTTCCGTCCTCTTTCTCTCACTCGTCCGCCGTGTTTACGCTCTTTCGTACATCGCCGTGAATTTCTTTTATTTTTTTTTTTTTACCATCGCCCACTACTTCCCTCGAAAATATGTCGAGAATGTTTCGTAATTGGTTTAAGGAGTTCTAACTCACAACACCCCTGTCTCCGTGGAACGTTGTTTCACTCGATATCGATGTTCAGCATCCCACTTCGAAGTTCTTTATCGTCCCATCGACGTCCTATCTCCCGATCCGCGTGGTAGATTCGCCAACGGTTTACCCGGTTGCGTGCCACGGAATCGATAAAATCATGTTTCCGTTTTACTTGATATTCTCCGTGGTCTACAGGCTCCTCTATCACACGTTTCTTAGCGATCGTTTCGAAAAGGTTCGTTGAAACGAAACAAAAGGGTGTTGTGTGTTCGTTCGGGAGTCGCGGACGGAAACTTGCTTTTTTTTTTTTTTTGCTTTTTCACCACCTTTGTTTTCGTCTTCTAGGTGTTGTTGATCGATATCTGCTAGCAAAAGCCAGCTTCCAGTGGTGCGCGACCGTCGCCTAAGAGTTTCCACGGTTTCTTATCTTTGATCCCGCACGTTTTCCGGGTGTCAGCAAGCTATAAGGGCTCCGTAACAGTTTGAAGTTCTGGCAGTAGACGAGTCGGTCTCCCTGTAGTTAGTAGATCGTACATGTTCCAGGAGGAAAGGCTCGAAGTGCCGTAGAACCCCTCGTGACAATTGTGTCTGGCACTCGTTGTCGAGGGTCGACGCCTTCGTTGAAAGGGCTTTCTTTCTCTCTCTCTCTCTCTCTCTCTCTCTCTCTCTTGCTTCCTCTCCCTCATCTTTTCCTTGCCTCTTTCTTTCTCTTGCTTGCACTTCGGGCTCGCTGCCGCACCAGACATCAAAGGATCTTTGGTACTCGCCACCCCATATCTGGCCGCGTGCAAGGTTCTCCCGCATAATTGCGCGAAAGGAGATCTAAACGTGCCTACCCGACTAGATAAGGGCTCCGGGGACAGGTAAGCCGATAACGAGGTCATGACTAGATGTCATCCGCGGATCGCAATGACGAGGCGTCGCGACGTTATCGTCCTCCACGCTTTGACGACGACTGTTCCGGGTAGGAAATCTATAGAGGTGGAGATATGCTCGCTGGATGTATCGTCGATGGAGAAAATATTCCTTGAAATTGATTTATTAACCGTAGAACTACCGAGGATTAATTTGGGAGATCTAAAGATATTAGATAAATATGTTTGTAAAAAGAGAATGAAGGATGATAGAAATATAGTTACGAAGAAGTTGAGAAAATTAAATGATATAAATTTAAATGATTTATCTAAGAAATTAGGAACGAGTCATTTTGATTGCTGACTTGGTAGTTCTAGGGTTAAGTATCCGATATATTACCGACATCCCGATAACTCAGACATTTGGAATTTAACGAGTCTCTGCTTTGGCGTGTTTCTATCGTCATTTATATCACGGAATATAAACTGTACGATATATAGGGAGACACAGACCCCCGCCTGTGTTCGGTTTCGCATAGGTCGACCCCCAGTGGTACTCGTGCGAAGCACTCGTTTATTATATTGCAAAACACTTGGCTTTTTTTATGCCAGCCCTGACCGTTAACACGCCCGACTCAAAAATGCCTGTAAATATTAAGTGCAAGTCGTTTCACATCACACTCGCGGCGAACAGAATGTTCGAAATGTCTTCGAAGTCTCTCACTTCCGAACAAAAATAAATAGCATCTTTGAAATATTTTCCCCACTTCCGAATAATCATTGTCAAAATTTCCAGAACGTTGACAACTTTCCAACAATAGTCCTTGGCGACGTTAATGTAAATCATTCGAAATACCGATAGATAATTTTTCTCTTCCTACGACCTCATCTTTCGTGACGTTTCAAAAATGCTTTCTTACAGTCTCGTCTATTCCTCCCCCTATTTACCATGAACCATGCCCCAATGACTCGGTCATTCTCGCCGAAAGTCCGGAACATCGATACCGGGAACATCTATAAAAGTGTCCTGTTCACGGTCGCAGACGAAGGTTCGATTTTTAGTGGCGATAACCCAGCGTGGTTTCGAGGATCCCGGGGTAATTATTTTCCAGGAGGATCCTGCAGGGTATCCTCCGTCTTTTTTACGGCGGGCATTGTGCACTGGGTCTCCGGGAGAGAGGACGAGAGAAAAAGAGAGAGAGAGAGAGAGAGATAGAGCTTTCTGGCCGGAGGAACAAGCCAGGGCTGAGGTCGTGGGTATAAGATATCTGATGCAGAAAACCGGTAAAGGCCGAAGGCCGGCCGAAGGGAGAGAAAGAAGGGGACGGTTGGACGAAGCAGAAGAACCAAAAGCAAAGACACGACCGTGGGGGCCACGGCACATTGTCTTCGGGTGACTTAAAAATCCAACTCGTGCCTCGTTAACCGTCCTATCTGATACCACGAGCATAGACCCTCCAACGGAGTACACGACGTGTGGTTGCAATCCTCCTCCCTTCGAGGCAAACGTCCCCTTGTATTTTTCTTTCTTTCTTACTCTCCCTCCCTCTTTCTCTTTCTCTCTCTTTCCTTGTTTCTCTTTTTTTTTTGATCTTCCACCTTTGCCGACTCGCCCACGTAACCTTATGGCTCCTGAATGCGAACCCTCCTAGGGATTACTCGGTAGCGTAACATCGACTCGCGACGGTATTCGTGAACGTTGTTGGGGGAATATTTATCGAAGTGTCTTCCCGGAGAAGGTTATTCGAAGTATTTTTCTTGTTTCCGCGGGTCGTTGGGAATGCACGCGTGAGACATCGGGTAGGATCGATGCCACGATTTTATCAGGGTTTCACGTTTCCATTGCAATTTTTGATTATTGATTAGGGGTACTCGTTGTCAACCTGGTACAGCTGAGAATTCGTCTAAAAGAGGAGAAAGAACGCGGGTTAACAGGGTTTTTTTCGAAAGCACTCGCGTGTACAACGAGAAAGATCAAAAACAGGGTTATTCCGGCGTTTTACACCTGGCGGAGTCGTCATTTCGACGTTTCCTTAAAATTCACGGAAGCGTTGCGAAAGCACGTGCAAGAAAATAACAAGCCCACTGTGAACCGTCAGAGCGAAACCACCTTCTCTCCGAGACAATGTGTTTCTGTTGCCTCCCTTTCCTCTCCTTTCTTGCTGGATAAACGCTTGCAACGAGAAACACAAAGTGTCTCCCTCTCTCCCTCTCTTTTTCTCTCTTACTCTCTCTCTCTCTCTCTCTCTCTCCGCTGCGTTTCGCTTCGGTTCACACGATTTGTATCCGCGTTCGAGAAGTCGATTACTCTCGCGTGAAACCGTGTACATTGCGTCGCGCGTCTCTCGACGGATACGTCGGTGGAACAAAAAAAAAAGGGAAATCAATTTTTTCGAACACTTTATCTGCCACCGATTCGGATTAATCTCGCCCGTCCACTTACCGCGCCCGATTAGAGAATCGTATGTACGTACTTACTCCACCTTCTTGCATCGCACCGGCGATAGTTCCCGCAATTTTTTCCACGCGTTATCTGATTACGTCTAAAGCTTCGCTCGTGTAACCTGTTCTTTTGCGAGTACGTACTGCAATAGCGCAACAGAGTGTATCTACGTACGTCTGGTACACGACTGTTCACTTTCTACAGGAAGATTACAGGCGTTTCATCTTTTCCTTCGACACGTAGACGTTTTTTTTTTTTCTTCTTCTTCGTCTTTTTTCATCGCTGATCGCCACTTGGGAGCAATGCACACTTCTCTCTTTTTTTTTTCCACCGCGGTGGCGACTAACGTTTCATAATATCACCGACGTGTTACCACACGGAAAGAGTGTTAAGTGTGTGTGTGCCACCGGTGGTACACGTGGTCGTCACGTAGACAGACAAACGAGTTCTCGTCCGTGTTGTTAAACTCTCTCGGACATGTTTGTGGTTTTCTACGTATCGATGCCTCCCGGATTCTACCATGGAATTCTTTCCTCTCTCTCTCTCTCTCTCTCTCTCTCTCGTGACACTTGAAATACACCAGGTTGTCAAGCGTTCTCTCGGTGGGGTCACGACACACCTCAGTTTTCTAGATTTGTAGCACAATTGCACGCCAAGCTAATAGCGACACGAATGTGTGTACGTATGTATGTACACCGGTATGAGTCATCATCTCCCACGGACCTGTATCAGATAGCTCTCCTTACACACGAAGTCGACCACCGATAAATAGTCTCTCCCTGTGGGCTCGCGGTGACGTCACTCTTCCGCGATATCCCAGGAACTCGGAGCATCGGGCTTCTAATTCCAGAGATTTAGTTTTCCGGGGGAAATTTCGTAGGGAGAACGCGATTCCTTGCGACGATAATAGGCGATCGAAGGGTGTTACCTTTGACCACTCGCATCGCACTTATACATACATACGTACATACGGTCGTGAAATAAAACTTTATCGTGATAACGTCGAGAAACAATCGTTTCACCGAATCGCGTGTTACAGCTCGAAAGAAATTATACTTCCTATTTGCATTTTGATACCGGATACGTTTCGCGGATTGCACAGGCAGCTGAATGAAACTGGCACAGTAAAAAAAAAATTCAATTGAAAACACATTCCCACGGTTTCATAAACATCGAGAATACCGTCAGTCGGTATTCATATTTCTCTCTATGTTTATAAATATGCATGGAAAACTTTACGAGTCATTGAAATCAAAGAAAAAGGTCTCTTTTGCTTTCAGGTCTGCAGGCGCAACTGTTCTACGTCCGAGAGGGCGTGATAAACGAATACGCAATTAAATTCGTCGTCCCGGTGCCGGCGCAAGTGCACAAGCTACATTTTACCTGGGAGAATCTCGCTGGCAGACCGGTAAGTTTTTTTTTTTTTTTTTTAAAGATATATACCAACCTCTTTTACGAATAATTTTTACCGCGAGCCATGTAAATGTCCGTCGTGAGAGAAAAAAGAAGAAAGCTCTGGTATACATATACATATACGTATACGTGAAAACATACAGAACTTTCAGGTGTAAGAAAACACGGAACGATGCGAGGCAAATGTGATCTCTTGAAACCTGGCGCATCTTCCGCGTACTTTATTCCTCATTTATGTTTCTTTGATTCCTCGTTGGCGCTTCTTCTGGCGGGATCAAAGTTGGTCGGAGTGAAGGAACGGTGAATTCGCTCGTTAACAGAGAGGAATCCGCGTCTCCGTGCGATCTTACATACACACACACATACATGAAAGAGTCTAGTTGGATGTACGTTTGACTATAGGTATCCGAGGGTACACAGACTATTCGAAACCTTTACCGATCCTTATTCTCGTACCTCTCGCGTCCTTACTCGCGTAGATGTATGTACTTATCAGGATTATCCAGGCATATCGTTCTTGTTCGTTTCACAAGCACTCGGGGCAAATGGCTGTGCCAATGGTTTCCTTGAAAATTGATTTACTATGAGAATCGCTTGGCGTGGGACTACGGACGTGAGATTCTGCGACATTTTCCCGATATTTGATATTTATGTATAACGATCCTGTTTCATATTTCTCACGCGACACTGATCGTTCCTTCTTTTTCTGCAAGGAAATAATGATTAATTGAAATAATAATAATTTATATCCCATCGCAAGTAAGTAACTCTGTATTTCCGTGTTCCGTTTCAAATGTAGAAATCCAACAAAATTAAAAAGACATTCGAACGTTTGCGTTCGAAGTTCCATGAGAGAGAAGTATGAAATTGTTTTGTAATTACCAGGTACGTGCAGCAATGTACTTCTTACTCGTACATATGTCCGACATGGAAGATGCGAAACGCGATGTTATACATATATTGACAAGTCCATCGAGGACGATCGAAGGTATATTAGCCGATGAGTCATCGTCGCACGAAAGCGACATTTTTGTCCGTGGCTCTTCTCGTCGACGATGAAAGTACTTTGACAAAGTGGCGGCGAAAAGTGGGCAGAATGCGGCACGGTGTCGGATTGACTCGTCGCGGATGTGCGGAAAAAAAAAGGACAGATCCGAGAGTAGGACAAAGTGGTCCAGCCACTTCTTCGAGTTGTCTCTCGGCCGAGGGATGAGAGAAGGAACGGGAGAAAGAGAGAACCGGGAGACTGATGACCAGCGCCGAGACATCCGTCACCTCCGCGACAAAACCGAGTGTCCCGAATGGTACTTAAACGCGCCGGTATCTGTCAATCAAACGGATGATTTTTGAAACGCTCCTCGATCGTGGCGCGCGCGACAAATTTCCGGACGATACATCGAATATCGAATATGTGAACGACAAACGAGCCCCGCTCGACTTGCCAAATCGATTAACTCCGTGAAACATATAACGCGGGGAGAATTGATAAGGTGCACGTGAGGCCTTCCGGTGTTATCACGAGTCAATCGATTTCATTTGTGAATGCCTCGTATGTTTTGGTGGGTCGATTTGGTGTGAAAAATTGGAATTTTAGAGTTGCAGGTTTTGAGAGACTTTTGATGCTGTTACAGATTATAATTAGATAATTGAGTTTTTTAACGTAATTAATTTCTGGGATATAGGAAAATAATTATGGAAAATGGGTAAAAAGTTTTTGCATATTATTAATGAATGTGTTGGTTTAAAATATTGTGTAATACAAATTGTGCTTTGGGGACAACAATACTTTCTTGGCAGGTTTCTTGCGAATCCAATATTTAAGGAGAAGAATGGATATTTGCTTGAAAGAAATCAGGACGCAAGAGAGTGAATACTTTTCTTAATGAAACTTTTCTTTCATGGTCTCTACTGTACTAGTATATCGCTTATTGTATAGAATTTAGGTCAGCTTAATTCTATGTTAACTTTTTATACATACTCTCCGCGCAAGCACGGCGAAATAATTAAGAACTTGTAACATAGTTTCGTTATTACCACTAATGAGTATTACTTAGCAACTTTAGAAAAGACCCTTAAAAAAGTACCTCGGTCTAATTAGAAAATAAAACGAAAGAGTTACTTGTGTTATTGTATATAATTCACAGAATAATTGCTCTCCTTTATTTACATTGCAAATTACCGCGCAAACTTTTTCAATACCCGTGCGACGTTTCGATGAGAAAACTTTGTCGAAAAAATACCGCGGTAGATGTAATTACGCCACAGGTACAAACAAAGGAATGAATATTTTTTCTTGTATTTAGATTTTCCCTACTCTTTCTACGGTAATTAAAACTGGGTCGATCGGTGTTTGAATAACGCTCTCTCTCTCTCTCTCTCTCTTTGATTAAGTGTATGAATAATAGTTCTTTGTCGCTTTGAACGGAGAAATTTACAAATTTCATGCAAATCAGGATGCTGCAGGAGCTTTGTAGCAGCGATCTGTATATCCGGTTTCCCCGATAGAGATTGGGGTTAGTTAAGGGGGGTTCGAGGGTGTTCAGCGAGGCTGAAGTCGGTTGACGATAATAGAGAAGGGTCGTTGTAGGTACGCATATTCGAGAGGGTGGAAACTTATAGAACCCTATCGGAACACGTCGAAGTTGACCGAAGTGCATCCAGGAATCGCTGCGACCCTCGGTTACATACACGCATCCCCGAGCAAATTTCTAAAATCAATTTCCCTGAAAAAGAACACTTTAAACTGGGTTACTATCTCTTCGATGCCAATAATTATTATCCTAGAAATTATATAATTATCCAGCTATATTTGATTATTAAATTTTCATCGCTAAGATCACTTCCTAAAAATATAAGTCTCATCCTTTTCATTCACAATCTACATACATACATCATATTTTACTACACTATCCATAGAGGTCATCGCGAGTATAATTTCACCTTTCCCGTTATCTCTGCGAATCCCGTGATCTCTCTCGATCCTTTTGAAAAAAAAAACTCCTCCATTCGCAGAAGGTGTGTCCGGTATATAGGTGGACACAGCGTACATACAATACCCACGGTGTGTCATCAAAACCCAGCGAGACACAGTTAAGAAACATTCCGCTGTCAGTGGCCGTTTCAGCCTTTCAAGGCGTTCGGGGAAAAAAAATCGTAGAAATTCCTGAGCGTTTAAACCGAATGGTCAGCCGGTTTGTAGTTGGCTCTTCGTGGTCGTAAAAGACCGCAACGTAGCGTAGAGTGGTAGCGACAAGCCGGCAGGTTGACGAGGTGCCCTCTCCCATCCTGGAGAATCGATCATCATTGCGAGTTGGTAATAATCAGCTGCGAGTTCTCCGCTTAACTTCTCCTTTGGCCTAGGGTTCTTCTTCTCTCTTCTCTTCTCTTCTCTTCTCTTCTTCTTCTTCCTTCTCACCTTTCTCTTCTCTCCTACTTCTCGTTTCTTCTCCTTGTTGGTCGTACTTTTTCTTCACCTTCTTCTTCTGTTTTTTTTTCTTTCCTCCTTCGGTTTCTTTCACTGCCTCTCTTCTTCCTCGTCTGCTGCCGGCGGTCCTCTAGATTCACTTTGCCCCTGCGCTGGGCGCAAATTGTCTTCCGAGAATGGTACGTTCGAGATTATAGGAAGGTTCAACGTTCGCGTGATTACGAACGGAGCGGTAGCAGCTCGTCCCTTTACGTCCTTCGGGTTTGTTCCATTTGTTTTTCGTCCACCCTGCCCGCGATCCTGCCACGTAACACACGCTCTCCGGGTTCGCTCCCGTTTTTTTTTCCCCACTCTTCCCCTCCCCTCCCCTCTTCTCCTTTGGCTCGCCGTTTCGCGGACGGCAACCCGTTTCTATGTAAATCGGGAATTTTCAACGATTTGCATTTCCACTATTTTTCTCGACGGGTCGCCGGGAAATTGCGCGTCTCTACCCCCTCCCCCCCCTCCCCCCTGCGTGGAACAGGTGCCGCGCGAGGAAAACCAGACACTAGTTCCGGTTTACTCTGGTCGCGCCGGAGTTCATGGTTTAATCAAATAATACAGTATTTGCATTTGCATTTTTCCAGACGCGCGTTTCGTTAATACGAAGTAACGGGGATAATTTCGCGAATTCCGCCGGGGAACGTGAATTATTCGGGCGACGACATTCCCGCCGGAATTAGGGACAGGATTACAATATTTTTTCACCTAATTGCGTTTCAAATTTCACTACCTTTTCGCGTCGCGCGTCATTCGTCGTTTAATAAAATAATTCGCTGTCGGGTAACGTCAAAAAAGCTCATATTTCTGGGAGTTCTGTTGAACATGAAAAATTTAACAATTCCACTTGTAATTTCACAAATTTCTACGTATTGATTTTTACTTCTATTCCCTTCGATATGATTTCTAATCTATTTTTGGCAAATTCCGACTGTTTCAGCTGCCTTACACGATGTCAGTGGATATCAGCAATCCATCCGCCCTCAGCAGTTCGCTGAACATTTCCCAGGCGGGTGAAATCCCGGTGGGGGGTCTTCAAACTTGGGCCCTGGCCCTTCATTGCGGGCCCTACGACGCGGAAGTCGACCTTAGTCTTCGGATAAACGTGTCCCTGTCGAGAAGGAACACCACGAGCTTGGACTTCAGACGGAAAAAGATTTGTTTAAAGGACAAAAGTGGTTACGTGGGACCCGAAGAGGTCCTTGTTGCCGCTTCCGGATCCACTTCCGGTGGGCAGGTGTTCTACGCCGCCATCGGATGCGCCTGTGCCTTTATCGCAGCCATTTGCGTCCTCGTTATCGCGTACTACGTCCGTGACAAGAAAGCCAGGAGACACCGTGATCCGTTGCAGTGAGTAAATTTATGCAAATAGACCTGGTAATGCTGATCTGCGAGAACGGGGGATTTCGTGAAACGAGGACAGCCGACAGTAAATTCTGATACTATTTAACACTAGAACTACCGAGGATTAATTCGGTATATTTTAAAACGCTGGAAAAATGTGTCTGAAAGAAAGAAATAAAGGAGAATAGTAAATGGATCAATTTAATTGTCTACATATAGAAACATCGTTATCTAGAATTTTGGAAATCGTAATGTTAGGCATTTAACGGATTTTTATTAGAAACTCCGAACCAGTCATTTTGACTGCCTTGGTAATTCTAGTGTTAAACGTATGCATATCTAGTTTGATGTAATGGATACCGACACCGTGGAAAGTAAACGAATAATTGTGGAAAAATCTTGGTTCACCGGGTAATAAATTAAATATTGAATGTTTTATAGAAGACTTGTAAATAACGATCTGAGCGATCAAGAATTTTATTGGGAATTCTGTAGACGGTCGAAAATATTTCACAAGTTTTTGGAGTAACGTCATAAAACATCTTTTTTACGTAGAAGCCAGTTCGACGTTGATACGGTGTACGTCTCGATGCATACTTATCCTGCGGCAATGTATTATTATGTAATTTAGCGAGAAGATAATCATGCAAAATGTGTGCCGAATGTTAATACGCGAAATTGCTCAATTCGTAATCACATGTCATCTTTCTCTACGGAAGTGTCTGACGTTGAATTCTTGAACGATTCTCAAAAGCAACGTATCAACTTTTTAACGTACATATATTTTTATTTGGCAAATAATATTATAAAATTATAGTTTACTTTATCTAGCAACATGTAATACGTCTCGTAATTGTTTCTATTTTTAATAATAACCTGTCGTTACATCGTTTTACCGATTATTCACGCGCCATTATTTTAAATTCAAATTGAATTTCCCGTTTTGTTTAAAGGGAGTCTAGAGGTCTAAGTTCAGCGTGTAGCGTTGAAAGGGGTACGGGAGTTGGGCCCGCGCAAACGTTCCTTTCTCCAGAAACACCTCCTCCGGCATCCGCAACCTCGACGTCGACCTACAGAAGGTTGGACGATCGACCTAGTCGAGAGTTGCACGAAAGGATTCAGGAAATCACTGTCCAACGGTAATTACATTTTTCTGTATTTTCATTCTGCGATGAATAAAAAACATAATAATAGTAAATTAGAAGTCGATTGGAATAGTTTTATTTTACAATTTTATTTCATAAATTATTAGATTTAAATTGATAATTCTTTTTTTACTCTAGACTTAGTATTATTAATAACACACGGTAAAAGTATTCCAATTACGGATAGAAATATTTTTTTCTACCGTGGATCTACCACGCGGCAGAAAAAAAAATATCGAATCGTGTTTTCGGGTTAAGTAGATCGCTCGCGAAGCGGAATAAAAAAAAAGAACTTGTGATATCGCACGAACTGGTGTGCACTCGAAGCGGAGAGGAAACCGCCGGTTGATCGATCGATGTGCTTGGTCATCGATCGATCTCGCCTCTCGGTCTGGCTTTCAGGGAGATTTGAAAAATCTCGTATCTTCCACGGTTTCATTTTTGTAATGGAATTCGAATAATGGGAATCGAATAACTTTCCATATATCTCTCACTGTCTGCCTCTTTTATTTCCAACTAACGAAAATCACACAAAAATATTGAAATTGAAATATTAATTTTTTGTAATAATTCTTCGTAAATTCCATGGCACATTGTTATCTCGAAAATACGTGGAAATTATTAGGTCCAGTAGAATGCAACGCGTATTTTTTTGTTTTTTTTTTTTTTTTGGAGTAGCGTTGAATTTCAAGATTTCCTTGAAGTTCTAATTGGAGGTCTGCGACGCTGAAATCGCGAGTCGTGACGTGATCTTGTTTCGCGCTTGTTACAGATGCAGAGTACGTCTTCTGAGCATTGAAATGGAAGGCACATTCGGTCGCGTGTATAGAGGTAGTTATCACGAGGAGGGCGCCTCTTCGCCCAGGGATGTCTTGGTGAAAACTGCCGCTGAACATGCATCTCAGTCTCAAGTAAGTCACTCCGTTTATTACGGTAATCCTTCATTCACATACACTTACCCGACGTCCCTCGGAACAATTTTTATCCTACGTAATATTTACGATAATTATACAAACCTAAAGTTTCGAATAACTGTTTTAGTAATGCTTCAAAATTACTTAACACATTCACAATCGTCGCACGCACCATAACTGGTTCCCACAGAATATCGTGGACAAACGAAAACGATGACATTTGCTTAAAAATATCATGCTTATAAATACTTGTTATTCGAAGTTGAAACAAGATTGTATATTCAGATCTATGTAGTAAAAAATATTAAATTTATAGATACAAAGAATGTTTATTTTAAATAGCATTTTGACTTATCCAACGTTATTATTGTCTATAGTTTTCAATCATTTTATTTGGAACAACGTTATTTAATATCCTCTTTAATTTGACTTTTTTTTAAGGTTGCCCTCCTCCTGCGAGAAGGTCTAGCCCTGTACGGTTTAAGTCATCCAGCTTTGCTGCCCGTTCTCGGCGTATCTATCGAAGATAGAAGCGCACCCTTCTTGCTGTATCCCCACACTAGCTACAAAAACATGAAGAGGTTCTTGCTGAGGTGCAAGTTGAGCAGCGAAGGGCCACCGAGGGCTCTCACCACGCAAGAAGTTGTGGAAATGGCTCTTCAGGCTGCCAAAGGGGTTCAGTATCTCCATAGAAAAAGACTGGTTCATAGAGACTTAGCCGCTAGAAATTGCGTGTAAGTAAAAGTTAAAGAAATGTTTCATACCACTTATTTAAATAGTCATCTTAGTTGGACTCACTTTACACGGTTAAATAATTTCTCGCGTTTTTCCAAACCTAAGATAAAAATCTCATTTTTATCGCGGAATTTCAAAATACTTGTTCGTTTATCGATACGAGTGCGTTCCGCGAACGCACATCGCAATGAATATTTTAACACGGCTCGGTCGTTTCCTCTCGTTACGAAATTAATTGCTCGTGAGGCATTAATTAGTAATAAATACCATGCCCCGAGATCCATTAATTACTCCGTGCTACCGGTTCTTCTCGCGGATGACTTTAACGTGACTCTCATTCCGGCTTTATTTTTTACCATAATGCCTTTGAATTTGGATTTTTTCATCTTGGGGAAATGTTTTTGGATGTATCGCATAATACCTTGTTAAGAACAATAGTAGAATGTTAGCAGTAAAAAGGAGGGGAAAATAATATATAATTTTATTCCCAAAGACTATCGTTGTAGCTCGTTCAATCCTAGCTATTTACTTCACGCCTTTTAATAATCCCTTTTTTTCTTATTTACGCGGAAAGTTTGTTCCATAGTGATTTAATATTTCATATTTTAATTTTATCAGCGTCGACGACGATCTCCGGGTCCAGATCACGGACAATGCCCTCGCCAGGGACTTATTCCCCCAGGACTATCACTGTCTCGGCGACAATGAAAATCGTCCGATCAAATGGCTGGCGATCGAGAGTCTACTTAATAAAACTTTCAGCACCGCCTCCGACGTGGTGAGTAAATTATGGTTATTCTACGCAAATACGTGCCGTTTACTCGCGACGCCGCAACCACCGTACATTGCGTGCGATCGAGGGTACGGGTTGTAAAATGTCTCTTACATCTCTCCGTATGGAACTTCTGGACAAGAATTAAGTATCAAGTAAGAATTTTGTTGAAAAATATTCACGTACGATACCTCCCATATTATCATGTTTTCATCGTCGTAACTATTGTACTTATAAGAACATATTGAACGTTTTTTTTTCAAAAATTCCTACCAATACTCTTTCTTTCAACGGTATTATTTATCCAACCACGTGACACGGGTGCGAGAAGCATCGTTCAGTTGAATTCTTACGTGTCGCCGTGCAATTTTATCGTTCCTCGGTTATACAGTATATGTACGTGTATAAACGTGCGAGCGGTAAGTTAACGGGGAATTTATGGACGTTGCGGTAAAAAAAGATCCGTTTTATTTATTTTTTCAGTGGGCCTTCGGAGTCTTATTATGGGAACTGACGACACTCGCCCAACAGCCATACGTAGAAGTCGACCCATTCGAGATGGCATCCTACCTCAGGGACGGTTATAGATTGGCGCAACCAATAAATTGCCCCGACGAATTATTCGCAGTTATGGCTTACTGTTGGGCCATGTCCGCGGACGAACGACCGACGTTCAGCCAGCTAATCGTGTGTCTCCAAGACTTCCACACGCAATTGACGAGATACGTTTAAAGTAGCGGGAAATCAGCCGTCGATTAGAATTCATACGGAACGTACGAGCACTTCCGAGTCATTTTTCAATGTGAACGTACGTTCGAATCGTTTTATTGAAAAGAAAGCGTTATTATTGGAAGTATATGTATATAGACCTAGTATTTAAGATATAATTCTGAGACTCGCACCAAATCGAGTATATAGTATACCTGATTGTAGAAAAAGTACCCTTATATCTACATATTTGATGAAATGACAAGTTTTCGAAACGGGGCAAACATGTCGCGAGAACGTTGTTGACGTAGAATCCACTATTGTGGGGAAAATCATGTTTTATTCTATAAAATACAAAAGCGAAGTAGATACCGGTAGAGGGATGCCGGATATAATTTTTTTTCCTGATAGAACAAAGAGTAATATTAAGTATCGATGTATATCGCTTGAATTATCTCCATCTTAAAAATTAAGACTGAACCGATGATCTATTAATATTGGATATGTTTATCGCACGTGTTTCGCAGGTGTTACCGTAGTTAATCAATGCCGCTTTGAAATAATTCGATCGTCAATGAATTTGTTTCACGCGACCAGTGAACAGAAACGTTCAATTATTTCTGTTGAAATAGCTGTAAAAATATTGTCGTAGCAGCATTAGTATCCATTAAACGGTACACCTCGTTTCAAAATAAACGATACCCGTCGATCTTTGATCGTGTGTTCGTATTTCCAAACGAAAAAAAAAAAAAAAGAGAGCTGCCAAACGGTCGCGCACTGCCAATCTCGAAGCTCGGGATGCTGCGAGCGAGCAGAGGACCGCTCGACAGTAGATCCGAATCGACGATGTGATGATACTCTGCGCTTCGCTTGCCACGCGAGTGTTTCGAGTGTGCCAATATCTATGTTTGTATTTTTGTACATATTTACATACTATGCATATGCATTAGCTAGAGTCGTAAGGGTCGTCGCCGCGCTATATGTATGTATTGTACGCGCCTATGCCGGAGGATACCGTCGTTGTACATAAATGAACGTGTGTAAAAGAAACGATAGGAAAAGACGATATTATAATGTACAAATCGCAGGCGTTTACGAGCGCAATAAATTTATGATACGGTATACCCACGATGTGTTGTTGTTCGACGTATATAATCCTTTTAAAAGAAAATAAAAAAAGAAGGTGAATAAAAGTTAAAAAAAATAAATGAGATGACGAAACACGGCCTATGAAAAAAAACCGTAAAAGATCTACCCATCTACAACGAAGGTCGATTCGAAACCGTCGAACGGAGCTATTTTTGGCAAGTTTTCATCGGTGTGTACTGAAGCAACAGTAACCGAGAGAGGGGGGGGGGGGGGGGGGAAGGGCGAAGATGAAGTTTTGTTTTCTCGGAAATCGTCCATCAAACCGTGAGATATCGTCTTCGTAAACGACTCCTGTAATTCGTGCACCGTGCACGGCTGCGTCGGGTGACAAAATTAATGGCGTTTCCCTGACGTCTTGTTTAAAATGACAAACGAGACCGGGCCCTCGTTTTCTGTGTCTCTTTCGCGTGTAATCGGATACATCGTGCATGATAGAGAACGGGGTTCGAGGGAATCTCTTTCTAAATTATCCTCTCGGATCGTTCTCCTCGTTTTTCGATTCTGTCAGTCTCTTCTCCTCCGTTCTTTATAATAGACGCGCCGTTTACGCGTTTTATTTTTAACCCTTTCGGGGTGGCTGCTTCCAGATGTAGTTGCAAATTCGCTGTTGACCGTGGTTACAAGCTAAAATTGGGATGTTGAATTTACGATTAAGAGAACACGCGAAGTCTGCCCGGGGAATCGCATGATATAAATACCACGGTTATCGATAAATAAACCCTAATTAGCTATGGTACGTTAAACGCGCCCTCGTTACGATAATTACCTTCGTTTCAAATAACAACGTTCGTTCCCTTTAACAACCGTCCACGATACGGTTTACCCTGATCCGAGAATCTAACTACAACAATTACAGCGCGTAAAAAAAAACCCCCGTCATTTTTTCTGTTCTGTCATTTTTTACTGACTGAGTAATATAAAATAATCTTTTTTTTGATAAAATCGTTGCACTTGATTCCGACCGGTTTGTTCGAAACATTTTTGCCACGAGCTGCTTGGAGAAAATTTCCCACTCTTCCCACTCTTTGTGCTTGTCTCCTGCTGTGCGACGAAGATAGCTTATTGATTTTCGACGCAACTTCGTCGCTCGGAACGAGACTTGAAGAGAGGGAGTGACAGAGTGGGGGGACAACCTTCTCCTCTCGCGCTTTGGCTTTTGGAGGGGTGGAGGGGGGACTCGGAATCAATTGCCGAGAATGCACAATAATTTGTAGACGTTGCGTTTAAATTTCGAGAGTTCGGTTCACTCAACAATTTTTTAGATACAAGTTGTAAGTAACAGGGAGTGACAGATTGACTCGTGGTGGTAATCTCACATTTTTAAGTCGATTGTATTTCATTCGTTCATCAAACTGAATAATTAAGAATATTTTCATTTTTATTAAACATTTATTTCAATATAATTTAAGTTTCTCATTTATCTGTTCATCGAGATACGTTTCTTCAGTTTATTTTCAAACACCCTTGTTTCTATAAATTGTATTTCTTCCCACTTTTCCCTTTCCCTCTGTTTTCCTCTTCAATTAACAATCCTATCCTATCCAACTAATTCACTTGTAATTTCGCGGGACTTGGTTCACGGAAATAAAATCGTGCGGTGGCGGCCATTCCGCGTAGATCGTTTTTCGCGGAAACCACGAGAACGTCGTGCACCGTGGGACATAAATTTGCGGCATATTTGCATTGTGTGCGCACCCTATACACTCGTGATTCCCCAATAATGCAAGCCCGATTAGACATGGTACATTAGCCACTCCGTTTTCTACGCTCCATCAGCAGTAAATGCGTCTGGCAGCGAAGCTTGTCGGGAGTTCTTGGGAAACCGGATGCCACCAGCCATACAGAAGCGTGAAAAAGAATATGACTGACGAACAGATAAGGTTTAATTGCGCAAACACCGCGCATGTGAATCACCCGGTACACGTTTAAAATGTCGTAACATCGATCCTCCTTGTAACACGTGATTTTTGTTGCCTTTGGCAAGGTTATCTCTGTTCCAAGTATTATTCAAGGTCTATTTTCACAGGTTCCTCGAACTCGTGACAAACATTATTTTCGTACAATATACTTAGTCCTTAAGATTGCAAGTTAATAATTACACTTCTTTTTATCCATGTCGATAAGTACCGTCTGAACTTATTCGTTCGAGAGATTAATTACTTTCGTAAAACAGCCACTGTAAATCTAATAATATGCATACTCGTGCCAGAGTTGAATCTAAAATGGTAACGTCGGCAGGGAATGTCTCGATAAAGATGAACTCAAAGTCATGACTATGAATACCGCCCTTGATAGTAGAACATTTACATAACGTCGTTTCCTGCGATCGACGGAAGATTCACTGTTGCACGCAGTCTCGTTATAATTGCTTGGTCTTTGAACGACGATCCTACAATAGCGTTATCCTTCGTAGAACAACAGGTAACAACGTTGACACCTGGATTCAATAATTTCGCGTAATTTAAATAGATAATCCACATACATATTTTTTGCTATAGTTCTAACCACTCGGTATTATTGTATCAGATGTTATGGGAGAAAAAGAAATAAATTTTTGACAGACAGGTATATACATAGTTAAAGTCCCATTACATATATATGTATGTAGTCGCGATAGTGTGATCGATATCCGACTGGTGGATAAACTCGTGTCATAACCGAAACGATGATCGACTATTGCAGTCTCAAGGGCTGAAAGGAGCAGCGACGGTTTTCAATGAATTTCAATGAGCCCCGTGGCCCCTCGTTTGTTCAGAGGCTTAGTCAAACGCTGAAGGTAAACGACAGAATTTAAAATTGCTTTATCCCCGATGTAGCGACTGCAATTGGGCCGTAACGGGGTGCATTTTAGAACAGTCATTCTCCGCTCCTGGCGCTGAAAGAGCGCCACGGTAATATCATTCACGAGCAATCTACGGCTGTTTTTCAGTTCATTCATAAATGTTCGTCGGAGGGTTGCTTTTTGTTTCGCGCAACCCTGTTTCGACGCTATGCAGAATTTTGGGCTGGAAAAGTTTTACCGACGTTACATGTCCGATTATTTCTGTTTTTAAAAGTTGGAATAGGTATCTGACGTTTTATTCTAATCGCACAATATTCTATAAATCTGGAAATTGTTAATTCTGCACTTTCTGCCGGTAAACATTTCTAAATGAACGATATGAATAAACTTAAAATAGAATAATGTATAGTTAAACATAATTGTATCCGAATTAATATGAACGTTCGTGTTAGTACCGTGAATAAATGGTGCAATTAGAGTCTGAGTAATTCGTTACACCTCGTAACGCGCGTTCGCAATTGAATAACAGTGAAGGAAACGTAACCCTTCGTCGATACTTTCTATTTGCTCGAAACATCAAATTTGCATACAATCACCGACGCTTTTGTACGTTCGTTCGCAAATTCCGTCGGAACGGTCGAATGCTCGGTGTGTTACCTCAGATTCCTCTGATAGCGTTTCAGGAAGCAATTAAGATCACCGATTCGTGTCCGTTTCTTCGGGAGTAGTCTTTTCGCACGTTGCATCTCCTCGTCTTCTTCTTTTTTTTTCATTTTATTCTTTTTTTATATTTTACGAGCGAGGCCATGGTAATTTTCTTGCGCGTATATACAAGTAATCATTGTCATTACTATAGTACACACATCCTGCCTGAATACTTATCCCTTCCTTCGGGTGTCTTTCTTGCACGAAGAGACCTTTTGCGACAATACAATCGACTTGTCACTCGCGGTCACACAATGAACCAACAAACAGCTATCCTTCTGTTATTTCTTTCGGTGACACTAACGCCGGATAACGTTGCATTCGGCGTGGATGTCTCGTCGCAGATCGATCTAGGCCCCGAGGAAAGTAAAAACACCGTGGATGACTCCAAGCTGACGGCCTTTGTGAATGTTAACGAGGGTGCAGACACGCTCGGTCCAGCCCTGAAGACGTCGAATTTTAGATCGAACGTCGGCCAGTTCGTCGGGTCCGTAGATTCAAAGAAAAGGAGAAGTCATTTTATTCAAGTGAGTATTTCGATATTGTAAATAAATGTATGACATTGTAGTTAATAATTTCGAGCACTCCATTGATGGAAGTTTCGGTGGTTTCATCCCTTTGTTGGCACAGCAATCTCTTTCAGAGCAGAAAAAATTCATATCTCAGCACGCAAACTAGGGCACATATGCCAGAGTCACCGAAGAAACGATACGAGAAACGTGTGGTCTGGTCTTGACGTGTATAGTGAAATTTGGTGAAAATAATTGCAAAATTCCTAGGGAAAATTAGTCTTTTTCGGTACTCTCGATTATCTTTAATACCAGGTTGTCCCGGGGACTCCGTAATTTGCACGCTCAGCTTTGTCAGACAACGTTTAAGGTATCACGCAACCTGGTCTGCTTTTCATTGATATTATGGTAATTAGGTGTCTCCTAAAACTTTCTGGCAACGCGTGTATATTCCGGACATTTCGGTAGCTACGATTAGAAAATTTATTCAAATAGATTTTTTTCCCTAGAAGAACGTTCCATTAAATTTTTATAAAAATCTTTGATTTGCCCGCGATGACCTTGATCGTTTCACGTGGGCCTTTTTTATACATAATGAATATACATTGCTATTGATGTATTCGTATATTAACAAACAAGAGATTTCTTAGAGAGTCTCTGTGACCGTTGTGCAGGTGTTTTCGAATGAAAACTTACCTCAGTCACAAGGTTAATCAGCGTGACCCGACAGGTAGATATGTACGGCTCGTAAAAAACGTTTATATCGATCGACACATGAAAATTTATTGTTCTTCAGGCTGCAAGAACAAACCTGCGGGCACGTCAAAGTAGTCCCTATTCGACGGCCCTATTTGACGGACGAGCTCGTAAAACGACCCTTTATGGATTTACGGGAAGCTCCGTATAAGCATCGTAAATTCAAACATAAATTCGTCATGCGTATTCAATGGATGACATTTTTTTCGCGATATTTCATTAGCCTGCCAGCACGCGTCACGGAAATTCCTTTCGCCTTCTTGCCTCCGCACCTTTGTGTCGACCACACGAGAGTTTGACAAGTTGGCAGGTTCATTAGCCGATTGTCCGAAGCATATATAAATGCAAATTACCTGGTTACTCGTGTTCGTTGGATATGATGATCGTGAAATGCAAATAATCTCAGCGCGTGAAATGCTTGAAAGATAATTACACCGATCTAGAAATTGTGATAATTGAGACAGTACATATTAAAAACGAGATCTAATCAATCACTGACACTACTCACTTTATTTCACAATTCTAATTTAAAAATTTACATCTGTAAATAAAATTTTGTACCCTAATCCTTTGGTACGGATAAACCAAATGTAGTTTCACTATGTTTCACTGAATCTGTATCGAAACATTAAATGACCATTAAATACAAATTCTGATTTAGGGTGATCATGCGAAACAGCCAACGGTCATCAATAACGTCGAAGTCGTGGTAAATGGAAATGATTCCAAATCAGCGGATGATTCCTGCAAAGACGGTGTCTGCGAGGTTTCCGTTTCCTCGAAGTTAGACGACGCTGGGAATATCGTGACAGACGTTCACATTACCATCGTGACGAAGTTAAACACGACCCTCCAGGTGGACGATATCCCAGTTATCGACGGAGTTCGCGGCCTCGAGGATCCACTTCGATATCCGCCAGATTTTCACCTTTTGACCCCGCCGAGAACATTCCCGCATTTAAACAACAATATCCCCCAGGTATTCTTAATCCCGTCCATTCTCACCTAATGCCCTGGATAAAAAAGTAGGTTTTCGGTGAACACCGTTTTAGCCGAGACTTGTGTACGAGCTATTTCCAGAGACAAATTCGCGATTAATTAAGAACTTGTCAAAGTCGCACGTGACGTCTTTCGGAGTAGACAATTGTCGAGTGTATAAAACGAGATCGAAAATGAATTCCCTAAATTCATATAAAAGAGTTTCAATGGTATTATATAAGGAACTGATTCAATTCTGAGACCTTAACTGAAAGGGAAGTGAAGTGACAAAATAATACGTTGAAAGACACTATTATATGTCTAATAAATATTTAATATAATTTTAGGACGACATTAGTAAGTTTCCCGTTTGAATTTTAATGTGGACATCTGATTGATGTCGAACACTTGTCATCATTTCAGATTCAGACTCGACATCAAGATTCCGGCGCTTCGTGGTATCAAGGTCGAAGGACTTTTCAGAGACCTCAACCTACGTGGTATTACTACCAGCCTGGAGAACGTTGGGATAGAAGATTTCAAGGTCGCGGAAGATGGACACCTAGCAGACCATTGATCGACGACAAAATCGAACCACCGCTCAGTAGAACTCAACCGAGTGACAAATGAACTTATTATAATACTAGTTTCTAGAACATTCGATTCCAAATGTGACTATCAAATTTAATGAAATACAATCTCTGTTTTGGTAATGTTATACATATACGATTTTATTTCATACAAAGTGATGCCCGGCGAGAACGTAAATATGCGTAAGGATCACATATCCCGAACATTCAGTAAGTACATGTATGTACAGTTAAATACGTAATTAATTAGAAGCGGTGATTATCGATAATTAAAAAGATTTAAGAGCGCTGAGTTTCCACCTGTTACTGAACCGCACACATACAGCGACGCGCAAAAGTATAGAGCTGTGAAAAAGTTTCTGCAAACATAGTTCTTACATATAGAGTAAAACACGAAAATTGCTACCACACAAGTTTTAATATATCTTTCATTATTAATTTCATGTAATTTTTGCTTCGGACCCATTCTTGATATTGATTTTTTTTATAGTTGAATAAGGATAGTGAAGTTGAAATTTTTTCATTCAGAAACTTGTACACGTCCCTCTAAGTGTGTAAAATACGCGTGTACGTGTACCGATAGCGTAACAGGTATTTTAGAAGCTCAGATTTCATTCTCCTTAAAGCTATTCGAACTGATCGATATCTAAATAAATTATCAAAGTACAGCGTAAAATGAATCTTGTTTCTCGTAGTCTGTCTAAACAGTTTGAGTATTTTTTATGGCGTTTATTTCAGTATATTCGATAAGTAAACGATTAAAATGCTCGTCTATAACCCTGAGTTACAGAGGATCTTTGCTTCTAAAAGAAATGCTGTATTAGACGCGTATGCGTGTCGTATTAAAGCGATTGTTATTGTAATTATAGATCCCATCGTTAAACGGACTCCTCTAGTCGTGAACGGTACGGAAAGAAATTTTCCCGTTGTCGTTCACCCCGGTCGTAGAGGATTTGTGAGAGATTTGTTTGCCGTCAGGACCGACTCTGGTGCTGGAGCTGGAGCTGGAGAACACCCCGAAACTGTTTCCAGAAGGTGCAGGAACATCCTCGGCAAATCTGGACTCTATTCCTGGAGCAACCTGAGACAGAAAAATGTCAAATGAATTCCAACGCACAAATTTTTACATAGTCGGGCAAAAATAAAATTAGAACATGAATTTACGGTGAAATCACAGTTATTTGTTATAGTCTGTATATTATACAGGGTGTTTCAGTGTGTTTGAGCTGTTTGAAATACAGATTTCCAATATTTTGAATGACCGGAGTCGTGACATTTTAATTAAATATTATAATTAAAGTGTTAATTAGATTTCAAATATTTGCACTTACGGGATGGATTGCACCAGATTGAAAACCACCTCTCGGTCCGAGATTGATGCTGGAAAAGGCGCTTTGAGGTCCAGGCATGGAACTACCTCCGTAACTATTTCCGTAACCACCATCATTTCCTAAACGATTATTTGCTTCGAAGATCCTATTCGGAAAATCAATATTAATGACTGTCACGAATTTCATTTCTCTCGTGTATATTAGGATACTGTGTTATATTAGCATAAACAAGTAGGAAATATTATGTTCGATGGAAGTTCTCATAATTTCCTGAATTCACATACATACAATTGTGTATGACAATTTATATACTCGACAGTTTTTCATAAATATTTCTCTGCTGACGATATTTATTTCACGATATCTCGATCTTGTCGTGTTTACTATTGTATTACAACAACAAATCATATTAATATTCCAAAGGAATAAAAACAAATGACAGCTCTATCGTAAAGCTTCGGATATCGAAGAATTGAAACGTTCAATTCGAATCTTGTTAGTTGTTAGCACATTCGCAGCCGCTGACGTAGTGGCACGCCTTTTTATAAGCTGTAACTGGTGACCGTCGAAACATTACTAGGCCTTTTTTATATTTTACGTTGAAATTAATGACAATGAGTCTCATGCTGTAAATCAAACGAATTAGTTGACGCAACCGACAATACATAAATTTACCGCGTCCAGGTTCCAGTTTGAGTAAACCGAAAAAACTACCCATCGCAAAAGTGTAAAAAGTCAGAAAAGTAAGAAAAAGAATACGAATGAATTTTAATAGGAAAATCAGCAATTGCAAATCACCTCTGAAAATTATTACACTTTTGCATCAGTAAAAATTACACATATGTACCCATAATTATGAAAGTGATCTAAGTCAATATTTAAAAAAAAAATAAAGTCTTGATAATTTGTTAATAAATGTTCCAAAACCTTTAAAAAACGTAATATCCAAAATTTTTGTAAAAATTGATTTATTGTTAGACCACTTTCATAATTATGGGCACATATAATCCGTAATATTGCACACACAAGTGCAAACGTAACCGGAGATGTTTAATATCGATTATCATTCACCGTACCATTCTACCACTACCGCGAAGGAACTTCAGCACATTTATACGTGCGAACAGACTTCCAAACAAATGACACAACTTACGATCGCTGATGTTCCTCGATCTGCGCTTGCAACTGTCTGAAATGTTCCTCCATATCTCTCTGGATGTTGAAAGGATCAGGGTCGAAGCCAGCGAATCCGAAGTTTTGTCCGGGGAAAGAAGACCCTAGGAAAATTACACGTTGATATAGAAAACAGAAACGTGATTACGATTAACCAGTTAAGTGTGTTTAACGACTATATCCATTATACGAAAATTATGTTACCCTTTGATATTTATATCGTAATATTGGTGAAAACCAAAATATTTTCACAAATTTTAATATATTTAGAATATTTAGAGGTCAATATAAATAATTAAGGATGGGATTCATGTATTCATAATTTCCTAACATTATCATTTGATTCTCGCGACACACAACTGTACGTTCTCCAAAAAGATCGCCACACTTAACTGGTTAAATACATGCAGGTACGCATAACAGAACTGCGAATGTATGCAAATATGCAGTTCACATATTAACTAAATAACAAATATAATCTAGATAAAACATTTGATTCATAATTATTTACTATTATTATGTCTCGCGAAGTTCTATTCATTTTCGGAGAAAAAATATACATAAATAAATTAAAAAATTCTTTTTTTAGTTCAATGACCCTGTTTCGCGTTAATTTCCCCTGTCGTAGTTCATTATAGTTCATGCACCCTGGATCACTCGTTATCCTGGTAAAAAAGCCTCGTTATACTCGCAAAGTCACCATATATTCCAGCTTCGGATTGCGTTGTTCGTACCTACTCCGCTGCCACCGTATCCAGGGTAATAATAGGGGACGTTGTTCACGTAGGGCACATTGGGTACGTTGTTCATGTTGGGTACATAGGGTACGTTGTTCACGTTCGAACCGTACGGGACGTTGCTCGTTTGCGGCGTATCGTCGACGAACGCCCCACGTGTCGAGACGACGGAAGGTCCACCGCCGAATCCGGCGTTGCTGAAACTGCCAGAAGATGCTCCGGCAGAGGCGACAGCGGAAGCTGTTCCTGGACCGTGGCTAGTTCCTGTCCACGCATAGTTCCCGGTACCTGGTATAGAGTTGAATGCGGGATCACCACGATAGGGATAATAAGGCGACGCGTAGTCTGGAACGAAACTCGGTGAGAAAGTTGGATATCCAGGATAGTGGGGCGCGGAGATCCCGGGGGATGCGGCAGGTTCTTTCGACTCGGCGGCTTTCTTGCCGGACTCTTTGGGATCTGACTCGGGTTCGAAATTCGAACGTGTACCAATACCGGCCGTGCTGGACGACGATTCTGTGTCGCTGGATTTCCCAGAATCCGACGGTTTCTTTGGCGCAGATTTCGTGGTAGTTTCCGTCGTTGGAGCGGAAGTGGTGGATTCTTTGGATTTAGAGGAATCCACGGTGGTAGTGGTTATGGAAGTTGCTACGGACGTTGATTTCGGTGTGGAAGATGGTGTTGGAGTGGGGGTGGGAGCAGGGGTAGTGACAGTGGTGGGTGTCACGGTGGATTTTGGGGTGGACGAAGTGTCTATGGTGGTCGACGTGGTGACAGTTTCGGTTTTGTTCGACTTTTCACTGTCACCTTTTGCTTCATCGACTGCCCGCCTCGTTCTCGGCTCTCCGATAATATCCACGACGTGTCTACCATTCTCTTCCATTCCATCTTCGTCAGCGAACAGAAAAATACGATTGCTCGTTTCGTTAATCGTTTTCGACAGGCTGGTAAGATCGTTTTGCCGTTACCAGAAAATCCGGCGTTAATCGCAACATGCGTGTTCGGCTACACTGCGAGCGATCTATGGGAATTCCTTCACCAATACATGCATAGGGAACACGTTATGTACATTGTTAACACTGAAAGTGTTTGTCAACACGTATGTACCAACACTGACGTCTCTCTTCCATCCGTTTATCCACTTGGTGTTTTTTTTCCATTCCAATGTCATGCGAACTTTCATCGATTTGTTTTTAATTAATACACTCGATATAGATATGTTGTTACCTTAAGTCATGCAGAAATGTCCTCGAGATGACACCGATAAATCACGCACATGCAACTCGTTATCAACGATGGGTTTCCCTAATCGTCACGTTGCAACGTGTACACAATTTTTCAGGTATAATTACAGTCCGCATGCATGAACCAATATTTACACCTGTTTCGTGACGATCGTGTAATAATATATGTACAATGAAATTTCGTTTTGATTATTCATCGAAATTAATCGGTGATGATTTCGAGAATTTTAGAAAGAATCTCTTACTGATAAATATACTGTCTCACTGACGAGTCCGTGGGATTTCGTATCGTGCGTTCGTTTCGATGTGCCAGGAAATAAAAGACTAAAAGGAAACCGAAAGAAAGTATCTCAGGTCAAGGTGAGAAACAAAATGGGGTCACGGTTCGCGAATGTCGCGACAAATTATCTCTCGCCGGTCCGTATCTAACGTGTATGTATGTACAATTTCCATGTAACATACAGTGAAATATTGGAACGCCGGACAATATCGTATTCTACGCGTGCAAACGGATATCGATTATCGATTTTATCACCGATCGAAACTCTTCCCACCTGTCACAATCGTGTCGACATGCATACATTAACGTTTCCAGGTATTTCGATGAAATACACTATCTGTCTTGGTCTCATTAAGCTATAGTCAATCGTTTCGGAAAATTTTGTATTGTACTTTCCTTTATTTTGCAAATGTCAAAAATAGCAGTGGAAAACTGTATACTTTGCTTTCTGTATGTTTAAAGACTCCAGGAAAACAAGTCACACTTTGTGAAAATAATCAGTACTTCGAAAAGTATGGTTTCATTTGATATTGAATTGACTTTATTTTTCTTGCGCTCAACAGAATTTTTTTATCGTCGCATTGGTTAAAACAGTCGATAATTTAGATCGGATAATTCAGAGTTCATCGGTTAAATAGCTCAAGATTTAATAACCTCTACTAAATTATTTTTCAGTTTCACTTGTCCTTGCCACGTAATTTCCCTGCATACCTGTTTTCGAAAGGCTTTACACCTTTCGACACAACAGGTTTCCCCATTTATCTGTTATATCATATTCAATTTTCCCTTTCAGCCTCCCGATGACATAACAATCCGAAAAGTAACAAAAAATGGACCAATCACGAATTTCCCCTGCGATCAGAATTTCTAAATAACAACGACACGAGGAAATGCATCTCTCATAATTCTATATAAATCACTATACTTCCACGCGAAACGAAATATGTACACCCGTCCGGCTTTCCGGCCGTTAAGTTGTGTGCACGTGTTGTTTATGTATTTTAATTCGTCAGAACGACGGTTTCGGTTCTTTTCCACAAGATTAACTCTTGGCTTCGAACGACGCACAAGATTTTTATTCCGTCTACCACACAACATACATACATACATGCCGTAAATAACACCTCAGACCTGTTTCGCGGCATCGAGTGATGTAAAAAAAATTCTTTTCAAACAATTTTGCATATTCCAAAGCGACACACGGAAAGCTCGTTCCAAAGCATCGACGTCCAACGATGAGAAAGAATTTATCGTCGTTCCGTGACTTTGAAGTACGGTACCGGCAGTTAGACAGAAATTTCCGATTCTCACCGGTTTAAATACACGGTGAACGTTACGTAACCCATTGTCAGATACAATTTGTACTATCCTTGATGAGTTGTCCGCGTATGTTTCTATTTTTTCTTTTTTTTTATTATCTTTTGAACATCTTCGACGATCGCTCGATACCTTTGAAACATATCCGGGCACAGCTAGGTAACTGTACACTTAATTAACGAAGTGTCTTAAAGATATTAATTCCACCAACCCGTCGTGCAAAATGTCAACAACGAAGTGGTAATCGTACAACGGATCCACAACACGATTATATTTACATACAACACTCTTCCGGCGGGATTGTTTTTCTCAATTACGATAAATTGTTAGCATTCAACGAGACATTAACGATTAAAACACTTTGCGACGCAAACTTTTTAAGACGTGTGTCATCCATGCAGTCACGTGTTAGTGCACAAAATTTATTGAAACGACGAATTAGCTAGAAAAAAAAAGGAAAAACAAGGAAAGAAAGAAATTTCGTTATTTCTTTGTCACTCACTTCTGCGCGTCCTGATAAACGGCGAACGGAACTCCGCAAATGATCCCGCGATGCATATAAACACCAGCAGGGTCACGGTCCTGATATCCATCTTCCGATATTCGATATTCAAGTGGTTAGTTCGATATAGCGAACAAAAACAAAAAAAGAAAAAGAAACAAAAATGAAAATATTACTCGTTGTTTGTCACCACTGTGCGCGCGAAAAATCGAATGATCCTGATGTCGTCGCAGTTAGTGAGAGAATGACTAACTCAACCGGTGTCCCGATCATCTTATATAGCATTCGCTCGTATCGGCTTCGTTACCTCATGTCTCTCTTTCCCACACTACACTGTACGCGAAATCTGTAAAGGGTAACAATTACGCGAACGCGTAATAATTTCGCGGGAACCAGTTTCATTTACGACAACTAAATGACACTTTTCAAAAAGTTCCACAATGAATTATCACCGTAGAAACGTTGCGTCTAATTCGATCACGTGAAATATTTTAACGCGTTATTATGACGCGTAGTACTTAATATTTTGATAAGACACAAAGGTATGTATGTACAACATTGGTACGTATGTTTTTGTACGATGAACGTAAAAACGAAGATAAATAAATAGATCCGAAAGGTTCTTAAAAATAAAATACGATGAAAACGAATACCTTTCGTTTCGGATAACTCTTTCAGTATTAAAAGAAATGGCTTGTTAACGAGTATTTCGTCTATTAGATAACATTGAGAAACGGTATGTGAAGAAACGACGATTTCCGTATACATATACGTTTCGTCACGCTTTGGGGCTCGTGTTTCAACAGATTCTCTCGTAAAATATTGCCGGCCATCTCTTTTTTTTCGGCTGGTACTAATTAATCAGACCTTGGCAATGATCTTGGCCGTAATGTGATGCGGATCGAAAATTCATTTTTATCCGGGTTCATCTGATCACGTTTCTGTTTGGCTTGTAGCGATTCACGATAACCCCGAGACATAGAAAAAAAAAACTGGGATAACGCTTCATGTGCGCAACTATCAGCAATTACTATTAATTAATCGAACGGTTGCGAGCGTGTAAATGAAGATTTCGAGCAGGAAAATATATGTGTACGTATACATTCGTACGTTCGATGCGAAAGATGAACGATGCGGATAATAGTGATATATCGATCGAATATAAATTCGAAATTACCTAAGCTAATTCGAATCTCATTTAGATTTGCCCAGCAGAAATGCGATTATTCGGATCAAGCTTACATGCGGCCCTGAAGATGTATTTAAATTCGGAAAGCTGAATTCAAGAGTAATGCCATTCATATCTTTCCTCGTTAAATTATAGAACGTGTTTGTGCAACGTCATAACGATCGAAGGTGTTAATCAAATATTTGGTTGAAAATTGCATGTATGAATCGCCATTGCGATTTCACGCGCGAATCTATAATCGAGATGATGCCTACATAATGAATACATTTCCGAGGAGAATTATTTCGATACTTTTCCGAGTAGAAGATGTATCCACTAAATGATGGAATATCCAATATTTTTGAAATTTTATTCGCATAATGTTTAATTACATTTATATTCGTTAGTGTCTCGTACAGGTAAACAATGATCAAGACTCATCAGTCGAAACATTAATTTTACTATGTTTCCATTCGTTAATGTTGTCTTATTAAATCAGACTGCGCATAATCACTTGTAAGTAACGATCGATGCTAGATCGTGATCGTTGTTGCATCCTGTTGCAGGTAATAATCGATCGTGGATCGCCAAGCTGACCTTAACATCCGGCGATCTTTCAAAAAGGATCATAAGCCGTCTTAAACGCAGGTAAATTATTGGCGCGTGTTTTCCGATCGATTCTACAGTCAGCATGATAATTCTGCGGTTGATTGATTGTTAGGTTGCTACTATCAAATTGATACCCTTCGAGCGTCATTCGAAGAAGTTTAACCACGGAACGATTCTATTATTCCCTATAAAAATGTGGGGAAGAAAAAATAATTATCGTGACACATTTTCCGCTCGGCGTTCGCGATTCGATGGAAATTATTATTTATTAGTCATTTAGACGAGCGACCGGAGAAATCCCTTGCACAATCGATAAAAATATTCGTGTAATGGTACTGTGTGAAAAAACGAGGAGATACGTTTGGAAAAATTTCGCGGGGACACGTAAATCGCGCAGATGCAGTATTATTCGCGACAGATACACGTAATTATTTGCGCAGATGCAACTCTGCACGTGGAACAACACAGGTGGATTTATTTCTGACACGATGATGATACAGAAATTCTTAGAAACACTTTTTGATATCCCCTCGGTCGAACTTTGTTGCATATAATATAACGAACAAGATAATATATATATATCTGTTCGATGATGTATTCATTGTTGTTTAACACAAGGGAACATCCGCGTGGATCATCGACATTTGTGACATAGCGTGAAAAAAAAAGAATTAAAATATATCGAGACTGGACAGTTTTCGAGATTCGATTCGAGCGGAATTTTCGTTGATATTGAAATGATAATACGATTGTTTTTTTTTAGGAAAAATATACTAAATCTTATGTAATAGTTTAAAATTATCAAGAATATATGGCTACGTAGTGAAACTAATCTGAAAGTCGTCTTCAAATTGTTATGACCATTCATAAAAGACGGAAAATTACTACGTAACTAATGCACCGGAGCGTCAGGATGTAAAATAACCCATTAGCCACTAGTTTTGGTGGTAATTGCTTCCTCTGTAGCATCATTAATATCTCGTAATACAAATAACCATTCGGAAACGAAATATAAAGCAGCTCTAAAACACGAAAACATCCTGAAATCACGCATTTTTTAGTCCGAGTGTTATCTGAATCAACGTAATCTCCAAGTATTCTGATGTATGTACATATTTTGAAAACCACACTTCGACTTAATATCGTATTATACAATCCACGTTAAAAAAAAAATCAAATTCAACTCTAAGCCTAATTATATTTAAGTGTCTCTCGTGACCTAACTTTGGTCAAAATTTAGATCGAAGATACATCATGAAAAACATAATAAAACGTCAGTTCCATTTATATTAACGATCCTATAAAATATCACTCTATAATCCAATCCAAGGTACACAATAAAACACAATGGGATATCAATCCCGTAGACGTTAACGACGTTAAAATAATCGGAATAAAATGTTTGTAATGTCGCCGAGACTAACATTCCGTAAACAGCTCGATTTCGAGCAGTGTGAAAAGACGATTTACGTAAATCGTAGATCACATTGCAGCTAGATAAAAATTTATTGTTTCTAAACGCTCGTCTGACGCGCTCGTCCGGGAAATACCCAATCGCGAAAGTTGATTACCTTCTGCGCAATAATCCGACGCTTTAGACAGGCCGTTTCGTTTGGTTTCCGTGCGGCTGCATTGTTCTTCGAACGCTAGGTACATCTCCCTTTGGGGGTACAATGTCAAGACGAAGGAAACGTAACCACCATGACCGGTTAGGTGAATCATCCACGTGCATTGTTTCACACCGCTTATAATATATAACATCGGCCGCCATTCGCGGCGGACGATAACACTTTTATATGGTAATTTCTTTTGTCTCGGATATAATGCTACATTTTCACCGGGCTTCTTGTTTATCGGCGAAATTCACGCCGCCATGGGGTTCCCGGGTATCCGGTGATCTAAGGATGGGTTACGGAAACGTTGCTTAATTACCGGATAAGACGAACAAGCCAGGATAAATGTCACGTTCGTACAAATAAGTTGACTGCAAGCATCATTCAGAATCATTTCTACGTTGCACAAATCTTCCATTTTGTTGCTCGGACGTACGGTATTAAGATGTTGGAAAGTTCGATACGGTACAGGCTGAAGAAAAAGTTTGATATTGACTTGTGCTAGGAAGAAGGGTGGAAGATTAAAAGAAAAGTAAAAGTCATTAATTTTAGGGGGAATCTCATTTCATGAATCTCCTGTCACATTATTTTCAATATTTCTATCGAAATTCTTAACATCTTTGTTGGGCTATCTATACATATAAACTTTCTGCCTCAGGTATGTAATGCATACAATACATACTTGTTCCTACATACAATACGTCCCTTTTTCATACTCAAATTCACCGACCAATAACAATTAACGGCTTAACGACAATGTCATTCTATTCAATTTACCAAACTACCCCGTACACTTTATAATTCTCGAAAACTACCCGGAAGAATAGTATAATATTTAATAATGCTTAATATATTTGGGATATACATAATACCCGGTACCTGTGTTTACCTTTCCGTCCACTATTTTCTACTTCCACTACCGTGAACGGGGCAGGTAGCATAACACGCGTTCGTAGGTAAAACATAACCCTCGTGTCAGTGGACATACCTGGTCCATCGAGGCACTAAATGCTGGAAGTGGAACAAGATTCTTAACACTCCGATTTATCGTTACGTCTGGAAACTTTTATGATACATCGAAGAAACAATGCACTAACGAGAATGGGCTGCAGCCTGGTATAGATAAAATCCCGTAGAGATCCTCGTTAACTCCGCCACTAATGGCTCTAGGTAGCCTAGGTAGTATTGGGCTTAGGGTTTCTGGAAGATATATAAATCGAGCATCGAAGCTGGAATCTTCAGTAAGGGCTTAGTTTTTCCGTGACTGGTTAGTCGGTGTTAACGAACCGTGCTTTGAAGGAAAAAAAATGACGAGACTCGTCGTACTGTTGCTGGCTGTGCTTTTCGCACTGAACTCTGAAGATGTTAAAGGTAATTTTTATAAAATCATTAGGTAATAGAACTACTTGGACGTCAGACAATTATATAAATGTAAATAGAGTGTCGTTTCACCCGGTAGAAACCGTGAGATAATGGTGAAAAGTAACATATTATTGAGATTTATTTTTATACGTGTTTTTAATGGGAATAGATCATTAGGAACTGTTGGACGATCTTTCATTGGATTTTAATTATTCTGTATGGGTCTGTATGGGGCGTAATCATTGCCAGCGAATATTTAAGAATTATTAGTAACTGCGAAAGACGAAAATAGCATCCCCTTCAACGGTATAACGTTTGAAGAACGCTTTCGATGCAGTCAATAACTATGAGTAAGGTATTTGCCGAAGGAATGGATCATGTGAATCACTCGTATGATTAACTGAAAACCAAGAAACGCATTTGCATGTTTTAATCAGCTAATGTAATATCGATTACTTTATGATTTATCGTGGGTTTCTTCCAATTACATGTTTTCATATTCCATTATTCCGACGATTCGAGGATACTAATCAAATTACCTGTCTACATGTTTTCAAATTATACTCTTCTTTTTCCCTTATTCTTTTTCCATCTACTTCATTACCGTTGAAGAGATACGAGTTTCTTTGTACATATCCTGCTTGACGAGAAGCTTTGTAGACGCGTTTGAATAAAATCAAATTATGCAACGAAGTTTCATTGAGTAATTTGAATAAAATATGGTTTTAAAGTAAATACATTATGTTCCATATTCCCGAGCAGTGGCAACGGGCGACATCAATATGAAAATTGAAAGCAGTGATGTCCTTTTCTTGCACCCTTCTTTCCCGCACTCTTTTTTTCCTCGAAACAATACGACTTCGTCGGAAACCTAAGGTATTGTTTGCGCGGTCGAAGCTAAACACTGGGTAGAAACTGTACAAAATGTAGAATCGTATGTCGAATGGAGCGTTGAAAAGAATGTAAAAAGGGTGGAACACTCCATATGTTGAAAATGTATTATTTCAATAGTAATACAAAACCTACCTAGGTCTGTCAAATACTCGTTTTTGAACTTTTCATTAAAACTTTTGCATTCCACGTTATTATCCTTAATTAAAATTTAAAAAATGTATTTTTTATTATTATCGAAAACTATGTCCGGTTATTTGACTGATTCGGAGAAAATGGATGTGTAGAAATAGTCTGTCGGTTTTGTGTGAAAATTATTTTCCATTTCAGGCAATCCCGCGACGGTTGTAAAGCATTCGAACAACGTGGAACATCATCGGAACACGAGAATATTTCGTCCGGTCTCCAAGGATTGGTCGCATTTTCATCAGTCCTGGTCCCTGCCAACGCTCCCTTCATTCTCGTCCGTAAGCAACCTATTCAAAGACGAAGACGATGACATAACCGTGATGAGGAAGAGGATTCAAGCACTGGAGAAGTCCCAAAAAGACATTCTCGCTTTACTTAAAAGAATGACGTCAGGTAAAGACCGCAATAATTCTTCATACGACGAAGCGTTAGTCATATTTTCGTGATAAGTGAAAATAATAAATCACAGTAGTGTATCTTTCTTAATATTTATTCGTACCGTGAAATACATTTTTCTTCGAAAGAAGATATTTTAGATAATAGCGATAAACTTCTACTTCAGTAATTTACAATGCTGAGAGACCGAGTAATGTTTCACAGAAGAAATGTTAAAATTCATATCAAAATCAAACATTCAAATATTTTAATATTAATCATGCAAAATGAAGGCCCCCGTGAAATATAAAATATTAAACGTAGATTCTCTCGTAGCGACGAAAACACCGATCTGCAACGATAAATCCGACGCGGTCCAATCGTCGAGCAGCGATCTGCCGCAGAAAGTCCCGGGGAGCAACGAAAATCAGAAAGTCGAGCCGCGGCCCGAAAGCAGCGATATCACGACCGATAAAAAAGGAAACGCGGCGCAGAATACAAAGAAAGACGAGGCACAAAGCGGTGGTCCAATGAAAGGCGACGAATCGGTTGCGATGGACGGGGATAAAGAGGACGTCGCGCCGACGGAAACACACGAAAATGAGGATGCGTCGTCGACGGAGGATGGCAAAGACGGTAACACAGCGACGAAAGAACACGAGGAAAAAGAGACGACCGCGGCAAAGGGAGACGAGAAAGAGGCTGCCGCGGCAATGAAACAGACTGAAAAATTGGAAAAACCTAACGAGCCGGAAGAAACTAAGGAACCCGAAGCTCAGCTTCCGAATGACAAATTTGAGAGCCACGACGCCGAGAAGGAGAATAATGATCAGTCTACGATCCACGGGAATGGCGAGGAAAACTTGGCAAATGATTCCGAGAATAGTTCCTCGATTGCTGATAATGAAGCGCAACAGAGCGGAATGATCGCAGCGATCGTTGGAGTCGCAGCCAAGGATGCGAAATTAAAGAAGAGTGAGAAGTGATATTTCTAATGGAGATTGAAAATTAGAGCGATCTACTTTAGAGATATATACGGGACTGTGTGAAAGACATACGCGCGGTAATTAAGAATCGATGAAGCTTAGGATACGACGACTTTTAATTCTGATAGCTGGAGAGTTGTTTCTTGTTAACAACATTTTTGATATTGTCAGCTATATTTCAATCTGGTTTTCGATTTCTATTATAGACTTATGAATGTTGAAAGAAAAAGATTATTAAGTGATTGTGATCACTTGGCGTGAAATATAAATAAATCATTTGAAATATTTTTTACACTTATCCTAAAGAAATGAAATATTTGAAAGTACTAAAAAATATGTACACATTATAATATTCGGCCTACTATACGTTCGTGAATTCTAATATCCAAAAATAAAGGAGCATCGTTTTTTAATAAAAAAAAATGTTGAAAAATAAAAGAAACCTACAAACAGCACGTCGACGGTGGGAGAACTTGCCCTACTCTCGGCGCTCTTAGTAATCCTTATTTTGCAGTTCTTTCACCTTTCTGCCTTTAAATCAATGACACGACGTGAAGTCAATTTTAAGTGCCGTCCAACGCCGTACTGCTACGGAAAGAAATAGCGTAAAAACATGTTTGGGAATCCCGACGAATCATTCGTAGAATTAAAATAGTAAACAAACTTAAAGAACTATCTCGATTCACATAATACACTTTTCATATATAATCATTATATAAAATTATTCATATAATTATAATCTTTAAAGTCAGTTTTAAACTTCAATGTAAGATAAATGTATTTACTCAACTTTTTACACTCCGTTCTACTCTCACACTCACACTTATAATGTGTTTAATCGATAAACGTAAAAAAAACCGTTGATTTTACCACCTTCGGGAAAAGCACAAATTTTCTTAATTTCCATTTTCGTAAAATCGGATAGTCGGTCGGCAAAAATTGCAATTGTTTCATGCGTAAGAGTCATCGGCAACGTTGTTCGATGAAGGAATCGGTTACGTGGGTGGACACACTGTGCATCTCAATCAGGATTCTAAGGTCGTGCATGCTTATTGAAAAAGGGCAGAGAGTAGCCGCGCAGAAGTCACAACTGTTTCAGACATGGCGAGGAACGTTTTTTCCATTGTGATACTGTGCTCTCTGTTTTTTGTGTGGGCAGGTAAGCGAACAAATTTGTCAAACTAAAAAAGGTGTATAATATCGTGCACTCGCATTCCAATTCGTTTCACGTTCGTCGCTATCCGCGGATTTCTTGCGATTGTGGGACGCGTTGTATCGAAACTCGTGTTAAGTAAAGTACAAACTGTCATTAAAAAGACGTTATCGTCATTTGTTTCAAATACTATCGCATGAAACTTACACACTGTTTAATGTTATTATATGTAACACGATTAATTTTCCCGGATAAAATAACGATGATTTAATTACTTTCTATCGTGTGACACATTAACATCTATTGCCCCAGTGTTCAACTGTACCGATTTAATACGAATGATTGCAATAAAAAGTGTTACTCATCGCAGCAGGAAAACTGTACCTCACACTTTACAAACTGACTTCAGAATAGTACCGTTACATTTCTCCATAAAACAAATGTTAGAATTGTTATTCATTTAACACCAAAACCCCGCGGGCAATCATTTTCCAACACGCTCCGTTGTAAAAGTATCGGCTTCGAAACGATAATTGTCTTCCTACGATTCACCACAAATGGTCGGGACGTAACGGTCGCAAGTAAGGAGACGCGAAAGAAAAAAAGAAAAAGAGAATTCTCCCGCATAAAAAGGGGAAAGACACAAAAGATTCTGTTATACTCGTGACGAGGGAGCCTCGTTTCATTATGCACACTATCGCGCCCACGTTGCAGATGATGACGAACAACGATGGAACACACCGCCGGAGCTTATACCGGAGCAGGTCGTCAAGAAGTCTGAGACGAAGAGCGAACGACCGCGGTCGTTATCTGTTCCAATCACCGCGAATATCAACCTAAACTCGGGGAACAATGCTCACTCTCTGGGCTTCCAGGTTGGCCCCGAGGGCCTCAGCTACTCTGAAAGCAACAGCTTCAGTCGGCCATTGTCTGCTGCAAATGGGTACGGTTTTTAAAAACCGCGAGGAGATTAACCTCGCGGAAAAAGAAAACGGGTTTCGGACGAAATAAGTCTGCCGTGGACATTACGAAACGGTATATAACCGTACGTTAACGTACAATCATCGGGGAATCGTTTTATTTATTTTTTTTTGCCGGGAATAAAAGAAAATAGCGAACAGAATTGGCAAAGGATAAATATATGGATTGTGATAAAAATTAATAGAATGGATGTTTGTGGTAGTAGATTACTTTAGTGTCGCGTTAATTCTTAATAACGGATTATAAAACCTTTCGAAATTCAATATGACACTATTCGTTATTAGGATCAACTGTTATAATAATGTCGTTTCAATCGGTTCGTTGCTAATAATGAACCCCACTGATATGAATAGTAGTTTGACTATTTTTCTTTACGGTGCCGTGGTGAGGATTAAGGAAAATCCGGCTTAATAGGGTCCGGATTAACGCGGTTCCACTATACATGTAAATTCTATCGCTGTATTCTTATAAGCTCGGTCCATCAACCCGTGTGGTCGATTCTTTTCCTCGAACGTACAATTTGAACATCGATCGTAATCCAACCGAATAAATTTATTACCATAATATTCGGAATTAAGAGCGACGGTCAAATAAATCTATCGAATTCTTATGTCACACATTATTGAATTCTTGAACGTTGAATAACAAGCACACTTCGTCCGCAAGTATTTCGCAGAGTCAATCTTTGTCATTCTCCGCGGGATCAACTGGAATTGCCGGTGCAACTTCGCAGGCAGTCAGTCAACATGGGATTCAAAATCAGCAAGGAATTGTCAATAGTCAGGCGATCGCAACGGCCTCAGCTTCTGCTTCAGCTTCTTCGAACGCACACGCAGCTTCTGCATCCGCGTCTTCGTCCGGTTCCATGTACTCGTGGACTCCATCGAACGTAGAAAACGGAGGGTTTTCCGAAGAACTCAATATCCGATTTCCAGGACCGACTCAAGGAGCAAATCGGTTCCCGATTTGGACCAATATCCGCCCGAATCATAACGGTGACTAAAAAGTGGTGTCTTCATTTTTTTTGAAGCGAGACCGGAATATTAATTGAACCATTTTTGAGTGTATATTGTTCCACAAATATATGAATCTTTTACATATTTGTTTAACAGCATAAAATATAAATAATTAAGTATCTTGAATGAAAGAAAAGTGGATAAATAACACTCAAAAATACGGTTCAGTTAATGAACGACCGATATCCAAATAAGGTTACAGTGATAATTGACAAATTTGGCATTCCACAGGCCAGCATCCTTCGCGTCTACCCAAATTGAACATTGACGTAAGACCGCACGACGAATTTAATCGCGGTGGACCAATAACGTTGCACGTTCACCAACAGGGTACACGTTGGCAAGAAAGACGGCCAAACGTTCACATACACAAGTGGCAACCCAGTTACAGGTCGAGTGATATATACGAAAGGTGAAAGGGTGAACCATCGTGACAGTGATGCAGAGACACGTAGTTCTCTGAACGTTTTCAAAGTTCGAGCATTCCTCCTAAAAGGAAAGAGAAACATTGAGAAAAAAATCGTGTAGAAACTAGTTCCTGGAAAGAATCTAACAGTCTGGGAATGGGTCACTGACTTATCGTTGAGTTTCACGAAATACATGAGCGTTTAGAACTTCGAAGATAGATTCTATATAGATGACATTGAATGTTGTACATATAAGCATGAGATATTTATAACATTTTGAAGAATTATTTGTCGCAGTGCGAAGTTCTGAAAAATGAATTAATTAAACCTAATTATAGATAGTAGTTAAAATGACGATTAAACGTGTAATAGAAATACACTCGATACCAGTATTTTTCCACGATCCGTATCGATACTCCTTTCACAACACGAAAATCACTAAAAGATATAGAAACGATAAAACTGTCAAGTTCATGGAAAAGGATACAAATGTCACAAAGATGGAAGATGTAATTTCTTTTGCATCATTTGCACTTCATTAAAGACGCCGCTGCTTCTTAGAACTTGATTTACGAGTAGATAAGTGTGATTAGTTGTACACTGTAACCTGATGTAATTACCGGAAGGTCATTTAAGTCAGAATCAAGTATAAAAGTTGAAGTTCAACACCGTGTAAGAAAACTTGAAGAAACGTTTGTCAAGCAATGCGATACATTACTTTAATGAATCCCAATTAGCGGAGCAATTATTGTTACCGATTCTTGTTTATTTGCTTATCACGTAGTAAGTAACTTCAGTTCCGGCCTAAGTGGGTGAAGGCTGAGGAACACGAGAATCCGAAGGTCAAATCGTGATCTTGAACTCGACACGACATCTCTGGAATCGTTGATTTGTTTCGCAATCGTCGAGGATAGAGATCTATCGTACCGACGAGAATAATTTGCCGCCGAAATGGTTCAAATCACAGACGAGAGATAGGATAGATGTATCAGTCTTATAAATTGAGCAAACGCAATTCAAAAACTGTTTAATTTCATGATTTTCCATTGGGCAATCGCAACATTTGTGAAAGTACCGAATTAAAATTCCACTGCCCTTTATTCCTCAGATCTATCTTTCTATAACTCCTTCTTACTATTAATCCGTGTCCATCCTAGACTCAAACCCAAAATAGTAATGTTGGAAGTGACACTTAAATGGTAAGTGTTCTATCTCTCGCCTGTGATATCTACTTGTTCTCGACTCGGAGAGTAACGTTACCCTCGCATGGTAACCAGTGGGAAGATCAATGATCTCTAACGACGACGATCGCTTTCGTGATAGATCACAGATTGCAAATCTAATAAAAAATTCACGTATTTTTACCTCACATTTTATTCACTCCTTTCTTCACGTTCAACTAAATGAGGGTTTTTGTTATTCTCTCGTTCATGAATATTTTTAATTAATTTTCATTAAGTCGGTCGACGCAGGACCGTAAGGACGTCGACAAAGGACTCTAAAAGTTATGGCCGCGGATGACCTGTGACGAAAATTCGCAGAAACGTCTACCTGGGGATGCGGCGGTCGTAAGTCAGTAATATCGGTGAGAGTATAAGCAAACGCATAAACCTGAATATGTCTGAAACTTGAAATATGCGTTTACCACTCTGATTCAAGGCCGCAACACTGACTCACAATCCTCTCTGAGGTAACACACAAAAACACTACCTTAATCAACTTTCGTAGGACCAATTAATAACCAGAGACGAGCGGCAAATTATCCTGACGACTCATTTAATAAGTGCTAACGAATTCATAAACACGTACACAGTTTTATTGGACTATTTAACGACGAAATTAAAAGCGAATTTAATCATCCATAAGCATGCACATTACAGTTAGAAGAAAATCCAGTCTTTAGAGTTTACTCGACAAACACTCGCAAGGTCATGATTATTAATTTAACGAAGATCTGACGGCTAATCAATAAACCATGCTCACACGTATGTGTATGTATGTATGTGTCGCGCGAAGATAATTTCTCTAACCAGTACAGACAAGGCTATGAGTTTTCCAGTAATTGAATTTAATGGGTGTCCTAAGTACGAAAATAGTAAATGACGTATGTACGTACGTCGAGTAATAAAGAAATCGCGTTGAATAAAAAGAAGATAAAAAAAAATCAAAGCTCGCTATATCCCAGCTCTATTTCAAACTACGACGAGTCTCCATTAATAATCGTCACTTCGTCGAATGTTCGTGGATAAACCTGATAATTGGATTCGTACAAAACGGATAATTAATAGAACGCGTGATAATTGTCGACGATTTTAAACAGATTCGAAATACAGTGTTGCCGGCGTACCGATGTTCAAAGTGACTAAGCTAGGAGAGGATCAGAAAATCCCCGCAGCATTTTAGTAGGGGTCTAATTGACCGAGCCGACCGGTAATTACATATCATTGTCCGCGAGCAGTCGAGCTCATAAACTCTTCTTCTGGTTGTTCCGGCAGCAATTTCATTCGCAAAACCAAACTGGTGTTTCGCTATTTCCATGTTGCATTACGGCGCTGGGTAATTAACAAGAATGAATGCCGGTGAATTTCACGAAATGTCTCCTACGTAGCTGAAGATGTTTTTCACATCTTTCGTTTGTTCTTTTCCATGGAAAGATATCAATGACACAAATAGGAAGTCATTGTAGTGTATCAGATAGAATCGCGTACCGATGATATCTGACGTTTGCAAGCGTAAACTCATTGAAAGTGACGACATCAATGCATATTAACGTCGTTTTAATCGCATGGAAAATCTAAACTTTAGTATTCCAAAGAAACGGGCGAGTTAGTTTAAAAGGTTGAGTTATCTAAGTGTTTCTAGTATTGTATACGAAGTAGCTTATACGTATGAGCGTTCCACACGACAAACCGATCATTTTCAGAAAATAAAAAATAATTAGTCGTTTGTACGTAAGTCATAACTTTAAAACATTTAATAAACGTAACAGACGAGAAACCCGATTTCTTTGAAATCGAGAATCAGTAGTTTTAAATTATACTTCCTACAGTATTTATCGTATAATGATCTCGCTAATAGACAGTGTCCCTTTCTCCGAAATCATATCCCTTTCAAACTAGCTTCTACTCGCAGACTATGATCATCCAGTCGATCATTATTCATGGATCGGATCTGCCTCGATAGGCCAAGGTCAAGGAGGATTAAGATTCCGAAACAGTCAACAGGAAGAAGAGTGTTTAACGTCTACCTCAATTGCAGTTCCTTTTAGAATTCATTTAAGTCATAGGAACAGAGTTTTCAATTTTCCGCGTAGCGCGCCGATCAACGATCGTGGATTACGCGCTCGAGTCGAGTCGAACCACAATACCGCGTGGAACAGTTTTCTCGGTATAACTGATTAGCTCGGATTATACACGAGCATGTGAGTACTAATTACAATGCAAGTGGCGTGGGTGAGTAAGTTCATAAAAATGAAAATTTACACCGAATGACGAGATGTCCGTTACCGATTCAACTGGTAACGGGTTTTTGGTATAATTAGGCATAATGAATGTATACGGATCATCGAAATGAAGTAGTAGATAGAATATCAATTATATAAATAAATCATTCCGCTGTCTCAAGAAGATTTGATAATTGTAGACTTAGCTATATTCTTTATGCAACGTTGTATCATACACCCACAGTGTACAATGTGTTCATATAAGGGAAAATGTAATAAAACTTTTGTAATGAAAAGAGAAACGTAATGGTACAATAAAATGTAATTTTTTAATTTTTTTCTCAGAAAATGAAACAACGGGGAAGAAACGGACGCGTAAGAGTCGGTACGGAGGTGTAATAACAGTAAATTTGGGAATCTCCGTTTGTAATTGCACGTTCATTGTTCCATGTCGCACGAAAAATTCCATATCTCATTAATTGCTTCGAAGGAGGGATACGCTTATTAAATATCTAACAAGGTTAACGTAAAAACCTAATGATCCCCCGTATTCCGCGCCAATGTACTTGTTAGTCCTACGTAATTACGTCTATAAAACACGTTCCTTACTATCGTTTAATTAGACCGAGAGCTCGGGGTTCGAAATTGTAGGTGAAATAACGTGATATTTTATTACACTCTAATTGCACGAACACACGTCATCGATGCTACTTACAGTGAAAAAATACACTCAGGAAGTCTCTCACAATTTTTCTCATACGAAAGGCCATGACAATGCAGCACAATGAAGTGTATCTAATTACGTTTATGTGATGTTCATGGCGTGAAGCAATTTTTCCGTCACGTCTCTCGCTCGTTGTTTATGCATAAATATATTATGCATATGTATATGTATAAGAATATGCCCGAAAAGTAGTAATAATACCTTGACTGTACGAATACTACACTTAAAACGGTCTGAATGTCGTATTTATTTAGAAGAAACGCAGAATTTGGCGATGTGATGAAAATAATGTTGCGTTGGTATTAATTAACTGACTGTACTTATTGTTAGTATATAGTACGATTCTCGGTAACATACATAGTGTGATTACCGTGTACGATCAATTAAGGTGATCTATGTTAATTATCGAACCGTACGTGGACTTGGGAAACCCTGAAAATTAACATCGTATCTATATAGATTCATCGTCATTCTGTGGTACAGGTATGATTATTTTTTTTTATGAATCGAAAATATCCCTGGAGAACGCGATGAGAGTAATTATTATAAACAATGATAATAATTATTCTAAACTATTTCTATCGTATCCCAACACGAGAGTACCCGTCCCAGGCTTGTGTAATAAAATCATGCATACTATTGTGATGATCATTGATGAAGGAAAAAATGTAAAAATTCTGTACGTACAATAAGGACGTTGTTACATACATACTACTTAATATGATTTCTTAGAATGGCATTGACGGATTACAGTAGCAATTTTGTGGTTACAGTAATTACCTTATTATTACTTAATCGGTATTGATACTTTTTATCGCCTGCATTGAAAATAGAAATCAGGGGAAGGAAGAAAAAATAAGGATTTACAGTATGATTAAATACATTCTTTCGTATTAGTTCAGACGTAGTGTACGTGTACCAAGCGTAAGCAAAACAACAGCGATTTTATATTTTTCATACGTTGAAAAGTGTCATATTTGCTGATATGACATTCATATTTCTTAGTATAATAAGCCAAAGTTTATTGGACTTAATTCGGAGAATCGATAACAAACTTTTATTTTTATATGTTTGTCTACACCACGGAAAACGCGATATGGTCAATGCAATTTTCACATTACGTTGTCAATACGCGTTGAGCACACGTGATGTTTAAATAAACACCGAACGTATCGATAACTTGTTACATAATGTTCAGAATAATGAACATGTAATTATAATCGTAACAATACTTTCTATTTACGCGGATACTTTACTGTTATAAAATTCTAAAAAGACCGGTTAAAAGATGAAAACGAAAAAATACTGATATCCAATGCCATTGAAATATACTTCTAAAGTTATCCTCGTGTTATTAATTCTCTTCTTATAAGGATAAAATATCCGATCGTCATAAGAAAAGAGAACTAAATGCAATATTATCGATTTTCAAGGACGACAAATATTTTACAGTAATTGATAAATGCTGACATCGTAGTACATGAGTTGTTACACAAATACAACATGTATAATCGACATTTGCATTCACGTTACAAGTAACATGATTTCGATTCAGTTGCATTTAAATGGGCTCTTGATTCAATGTGATCAGAAAGAAAACAGAAGGCTCGTGATGGTCGACGGGAATAACACGTGTCGAATATGTAGATCACGTTAGATCGACGGGCAATTATATCGCGCATGTCCGTACGGAACTGGAATCCCCGCGGAAAAACCAAAAATTGCGAAGATACGATAGTAGCAGTGCGGAGACCGCGTCGGAAAAACGGCGGAGTGGTGGCTTCTCGTTACTCACGAAGTTATGTAATTACCTCAGGATTATACGCGCCGAAGGATCGATCGCTATAAAAGCGGTGAGATTAAAGGATCGCCGCACAGTGTATCTCGGGAATCCTGGTTAATCTGCGCGATGACCAGTGTAACGTGGAGCCTGAGGGCTCTGGCCCTTGTTCTGCTTGTTACAGCCCTTTCCGCATTACCTGCCCCAGGTGAGATCATATTCAAACCCCATTCGTGTCTATGCTCTTTCTGTTGACAATTATTATTTTTGTTGACTTTTGTTGAATCGTTGTTTTGTTTGAAAGTTTTACTGATAAGGTAATTTGTGTTGAATTTCGGAATTTTTCCAATAATCGTTATCATTTATTTCACGTGATTAGAGACAGACGTCGCAGCCGTAGAAGATGTGACGCTATCGACCGAATTGAAACCACCACCGGTACCACCGAAGGGAGATGATGAGCATCGCCTCATGGTTTTTGTGATAAATCTGTACGGTGTGAAAAATGCCACTGCCGAAACAGCCGAAGAGATGTTCAGCAATGACATTACCGAGAAAGTCCCGGACCTCTTAGGTAATCACTGGTGTAACTATCAAATTCAATACATGAATTACAAATTTTTATTTCGGTAACTCGAAACTTAACTATCCGAATAATTCAAAATTTCAAAATTTTCTATTTTTATATTTCGTTTAATTTTTTCCCACCACTATGTAACCTTACGTATATACATATACATTCAAATAAAGAATAATTAACAACTCTAATTAAAACCTACGGGAAACAGAACCTCTCGCGACCGTTCTTCTCGTGGTCGAAGACGTGGACGACGACGACAACAACACCTCACCGGTGAACCTCGACGAGTTCGCCGAGGAGCTCGAGAAAGAGGGCTTCAACGTTTCTAAGGTCGACCATGCAGGCGAGACAAAGGTGGTCCGCGTGAAAATCGACGAGGAGGACTTGTTGGACGTGATGGACCCGTCGAAACCGGAGAAGCTGAAGAAACTCCGTAGCAAGAGATCCATCTGCCTGAAGTGCCATGGTGGCGGTCACGGAGGTGGTGGACACGGCGGCGGTGGACACGGATGCGGAGGAGGTGGATGCGGCGGAGGCTGTGGAGGAGGAGGATGCGGGGGTGGTGGGTATTATCCTGGTGGTGGAGGTGGCGGAGGCTACCCGGTCGGTGGAGGTGGCGGAGGCTACCCGGTCGGTGGAGGTGGTGGATACTACCCGAGTGGTGGAGGATACAATCATGGCGGAGGTAAACTACATGACCAGCATGTTAAATATTCTTTTCAGGAAGATTGTGGTATTGTTTTTCACGGGGAGATTGCAGGATGAAATATTGTTTCTTTTTTTCGGGAAGCAATTTAATGATCGTGTTGAGACGATATGAGCGGGAATTTTGGGTTGAGATTCTTTTGTTTAAGGTACGGTGATAGGGTACAAATGGAATAATTGATACTAGGAGAGAGAACACTGCAGTCCCCTGTCGAATTGTAGTTGTTGTACGATTAACTATTTTCTGAATGCATTGGGCATGTGCATCTGGAGAATAATTGCAAGCGATTAGTAATAAGTACTTTAGGATTAAGTTAGTGATTAGTTGAAAAATTGCTCGATTTGGCATGAAACGGAGGGTATACAGCGTGTCTCAAAATTAACTACGTATTTCAATGAAATTTGGGGGAATTTTGGAAAATTATTCATAGTATCATCCCTATTCTTCTATGCACGTAACATTTAACAACGAAAGGTCACATCTTTATTTAACGTTAATATTCTGCAATTTTTAGGAATGGCAGTGCAGGGTACAATCCCCAAAATGATTTAAAACATTTTTCGTCGAACGATTCTGTTAAACAAAGTTCTGACCTTAGCATATTAAATATTTTTTTCTAAATTCAGTCAAATTCATTGAAACTCGTCAATAGTTGCAGGACATGACGTATATTAAATCAAGAAAGGTGATGGGGAACACAGATAAAAATTATCACATTAATATTGGCAATTTAACTCTCTATAGTATTATAATTAGTAAAATTAGTTAGTTACTAGAATAATGGGTTATTTATAGTGGGTATGCGCAAAATAATCGCATTGGCTGGGCTTCTCGAGCATGTACTAAAATTTGTACATACATCTAACACACATATGACATACTGATTATCTCCTACAGCAACGTAATCACGAAGAATACGACGGTATTATTCTGTACATCGAGTGATGCAGCGTCAAGTCAATTTTAATTTCAAAGAAACATAATTACTTAGGTATCACAGCACCGCATTGCTTCAGCTTCTAATGCTAGGGGGCTTTTCTTTAGGGTCACAGACGTATGGTGTTGTTATACCACTCCTTGTACCTATACTACCTGTTGTAGTATCTGGAGGATATCAGCCACAACCCTCTGGAGGCGGATGTAACACCTGTCAAGGGTAATTTCTACAATTCTTTTTATACTTTGACAGAATATTATTACGAATGTAGAATCTAACATATAATACACGAAACGACAAAACTATTGAAAGAAATTTTATAGAGTTTAATGAAACGCACAAGTATGTGCAAACTGGCAAAGTTTTAAGTTGAACGTCAGGGATAAATATGTTACAGATAAATCGTGTAACGATAGAGACTCTTACTTGGTATATCGTATAAGATTTTCTTTTATTTCGTTTAATCATCCATTTTTATTATCAATAGTGGAGGCGGAGGAGGTGGCGGTGGAAACTCTTACGCGCAAGCTTCCGCTCAGGCTTCGGCCTCTTCCTGGTACGTATTTAATGATAATTCTAATCGAATAAGTATTCAACGAATAGTAGAATCTTATCGATAACGGAATTACTGCTTCTATTTCAGGGGGAAATGAGAGACCGGAATGCGGAACATGAAAAAAAAAATCATCACTCGCTACTATCGATAACACGTGCTGCCTAAAATGGAATAATATTCACACAAGCGGATTCACGGATTCGCGGAACATGAGAAACATAAATAATCGCATTAAATTGTTACGTTGCAACCAGTCTCATCGTGATCTTCGATTTGTGTAAGGAGTAGTACCGAGAACCGAATAAATACGAAAACAGGTTTGCTTTTAATAAAAAGCCGAAGGATTCATTGCATTATTCGGGCGCAAACGATTTCCTAGAAAGAATCGCGAGTTTCGTGATTGATTTCCATCGTTAAAAGGGAAGAAGTGCTACGCGTTAACGAGCTTCATTTCGCATGTTGCTGTGTACTTTGCGTGCCGGCTTTTAATGGTCTATTAATTTCTACGATCTACGATGTACCTGCGTTTACGATAATAAGACAATCGATCACGAGAACCGCCAGATTTTTAATTCCTCTCTTTGCGCCGTATCCCGATAGTTTCCTCAAGGAAATCTAATAATACAGCGAGAGAATCTTTTCTCGACATACCTGTCGGAAACGTGTAGCTTGAAACTTCATTGAACTTGACACTGAAAGCCGCTCACTCAATTTTATTGCAATATGACAACGATAAACCTACGTAAACGATAAACTACTTCCGCAATAAAACGCGAAGCTTTCCAATCCACCCTCGCGCATACATTCGAAACAAACGTATAAGACATATAGTTTACCTAAAACACTTTTATCACACGGGACATGTTAGCCTAATCAGCGTAACTAACGTACTAAACGATGATCGTGTAACGAGAGTTGCAATTATTTCAGAAATAGCTGCAACTTCGAACAGGACTATCCGACTAAGTATTATCACTAGTCCCTGATAAAACAAGGAGACCGGTTTAATTACCCCTTCGACGTCTTACATCACCGTACGATGTCGTCCAAGTCTACGTTAAAAGCAGCTACCGGCTAACTTCTCTCTACACCGCCTCAAGATCCATTTTTACCGCAGGAACCACGATGGATCAGACTTTCTTTCGTTGATCCTTGTGTTAGAGCGACGCAATTATAATGCTGCCGGTAAGAACGAGTCTGTATCTTCTGCGAAACGGTTTTCACGAGACACGTCGACTCTGTATACCTCGCAAGTGGCAATTCCGTGCTGTAATTATGGCGTGAGTTGGGTGAACATAACGGTAAACTTTCGATTCTTTTCTCTATTTTTCCAAGCTGACAGCCGAGAATGAGCGCGAGCGCGGAACGAATTATCTGCCGAAACGATGTCGGTACTGGTGACAGGGTTCGAACACCTTCGAACTAGTTCGAATAGGTTCCTTCCGACTATCGATTATAACCTGGCGATCGAGATCGTTCCTCTCTTCGTCGTTTCAGATGGTGAATTCTGGAAAGAGTTCATTGAACTCGGACCGTACGGATACGTTTATTCGTAGGAGTTGGTAAAAATTATGAAATACTAAAAAATACACAGAGACAGAACACCGTGGAAACGAATAGATTCTAAATTATTCGTGGTTATATTTAGCATGTGTGTTCAAATGAATTCTAATGGACGTTTAGAGAAGCCTGCATAGAAACCGAGGGAAAATGTGGGTCTGCAGGTCGTCGAATACCTAGTGACTTCCATCGAAGTCCCAATCACGGATAGCGATTGCCGATCCTCTTCTTCATCCTCTTCTTCTTTACAATTCGCGGGTATTTTCCGGTCGTTGACCGTCTCTGTGCGGGGAACGGCCCTCGAGGTCTCCTGGACGAGCAGTGCATTGAGGAAAAACTGGGCAAACCAGGGGCGGATCGTAAAAACTCACTCCGTCCAGTGAAGTAATCGGGCCTCGGTTTCTCCTTCGATCTCCTTAGAACACTTTTGCGACGAGCCCTTCGACGCGATACATATTGGATGTCTAAACTATCTCGAGGGCCAAATCAAATAACGGGAAAAATGAAAAAACTAATTTTATGTGTAAAGAAATGATGCAATAATTGTTTTAATAAGTGACGTTCTTTTCTGAATTTTGGTAATTCTTTCTGTTCGAGCTTTATCTTAAAAATTTGTTCATTCATCAAGCATGGTGTAGAAATAGTAATGTTAATAAATATTGTGTAGAAAATTACTACTTTTTTCTAATAAATTCTCGGGCTGGCAAGGATAACAAAGACATTCTGCATTGATATCAGGGATTAAAGTATAAATCGATTCTTTGGCAAGGCGTGAGAAAATCGATTTTCCAAGCGTAGAATTCTGACAACTTGCTGACGCGAATAATTAACGGTCTCTCGTTTCATCGACTCAATTACGAGCAGTTTTACAACTGGCCTGCCAATGCTTTATGACCGTCAGTGTCAAGATCTGACATCACGGAAGGCATATTTGAAATATCTTGAATAGTAAATGTCACAACTGTTTTCGTGCGGACAACAAAAAGCTTTGAAACACCGACCGCTACGTTTCCATCTCATCGCGCACGTGAACGATTAATCGCTTTTCGTGAAATCGTCCGTTCTATATTTTCGGTGTCAGACATCGATACCCATCCGTTTGCGTGACTAATTGATCCGGGTAATGAGCTGAGGCGTGGAAGGCGGTCGCTCGAATCGATCTAGCTGTTATCCGTTCGCTATCAAAACTATAAATCCGATCGTTTGAGATTAATTACTTTTTATTAGGTCGACGCCTCGTGTAACGTGCATCGCTCGATTCAGATACTAATGACCCACTTTATACTCCGTTATTTCGAATGGATTTTTTTGTGGCTATTAACACCTGAGTTTGTACTCCGTTTTTTTTATACTACCTTCTTCGGTGATAGGTAATTTCAACTACTAACGTACCATTTATAGGTTTCTATATCGTTTACTTACACCTAGGAACGCTTAATGTCAATGGACTAATTTAGAATATATCAGCTACATATTCCATAGGAATAAATTGTTATAGAATCATTACCATTTATTACAAGCAGAATAAAACCAGTTACGTGATACTCAAGGAAGTTTCTTGAAATCGAAGATGTAGCTGTCAAGATGTTAACATAGTGGCAATATTAATAGTTGTAATTAATATAAGATCGTCGACCGCAACTGAGAATTTACACTAATTATCAGTTGTTTCGAATCTGTACGTCCTGCACTTTTATCGATTAGAATGCTTGATTCTGTTCCAACTGGTTTCAATATAAGGAAAATAATAGTGTTTCGCGGATGTATTAAAGTGTGTAGAATGGTTCGTTTAGATACTGGTTAGCTGAGAATTTTTCATGTTCCCCCAGTGATACACATATCAAAAATCTAAGCACCAAACTGGTACCGTTCTGTCACGGAATGTTTTAGTAAAAAAATAAACGAAAGACACTATTGACGTTAATTATGCTCGAGATAAGATAGAGCTTGTACACAGTGAAATATTGTCAGATCTTCGACAACGATTTTTACGGGAGTCCACCTTTCCTTTTGCACGAGTCGATCCGATGTGACTCAAGTTCGCTGGTAATTACAGAACGACAAGGCTTTAATTTAATCCTTTGCAGTTTTAAGGGTCGTAAAGGAAACCGGTTGTCTCAACTGGAATCTGCATAGAAAACTATACATGCTAGAACCGCGTACGTTGCATTGAAATTTTCCTTTTCGCGACGCGTGATAGAGAAAACACTTGTCTTCTATGGAATTCACGCGTGCGTATTGCAAAAAAAAAAACAAAACTGGCGTAAATTTCGCGCAGGATCAATGAAACAACCTTCGACGACGATTTAACGCGGCCTAGATTGCAATAGGGCCATCCTGCTTGCCAATTGCACCTGATCTAGTCGTGCCACGTTTCGCGTTGCACGCACGGCATGGAAATCGGTGGAGATCGAATCATTTTCACTTGCTCCGAAAACGCGTACGGAATCTAACATCGACTCGCCCCGTCTTCTTTCATTTCTATATGTATTTCGTTCAGCTATTTTCAGCTCGTTCTTACTTTCCGACCGAAAGAAAAACAACACAGAAAAGACGTACCTACACAAATTTACAGAGTTTGTTATGTTGAATAATTTAGCAGCTTGTTATTTTCATTTGCAATAATTGGATGCTATGTACTTCCACGATGACATTTTCATGGGATGAAAAGTTACGAACATTAATGATCGGGTATTATCAAGTTGATCCGCGACATTTATATGAAACCGGTTCTCAGGACGAATGATTCTCCTCGACGGTCGTGGACACGATGAGTAATTCTTGTTCTAACGTGACATGTAATTCCGTAGAAATTCGTATATTTCCGAAAAATAAAAACAGAAATAAATAACCGGCGGGGGGTACACGCGGATGACCCAGTAAACTAGAAATGCTAAAGTGTGTCAATAGGCAAGATTACGTATGCACGCACATCCGGTAATATAGATTATGTGCGCATCTAGTAGCACGTCACTTACGCCCTTCTTCGACGCGAACAAGCGGAAAAGGGGACGACGATCGATGACACGCTGTTCATCGAACGGCGGAATAAACCGACTTGTAGGATGTAAAACGGAAAGTGACGCAATTTTGCAATTCAACCTGCGCCCGCTAATACAATTGATGCATCTTCTAATAATTTATCAAAACTGTAAGTGTCTTACTAAATCTGCAAGTACGAAATGACGATTTTATAGCAGCGTCTTTGGTGTTCAGGATACGAACATTAATCACACCATGGAATTGCCTAATAATTATCCAATTTAATGAATCTAGCAAATGATTAAACGGCATTTGACATGTGTTTTTTTTTATTAATCTGCATCCTTTCCCCAGGAAATAATAATTATAAAAACGGGAAAGGTATCTCGTCTGCCCAATGATAACGCAAGTTACCCTCGGAGTAACAACGAGATGAAACGTCGGAGAACCGGAAAGTAATGGGAAGTTTCGCTGAAAATTTTCAATTTTCCGGTTTAAATCTGAGAACGGGAGGGTGGTCGTGCGGTTAACCAGTAAACACGATGTAAGATGGAAAGTGACGCAATTTTAAGTCTCGTGGGATGCTGTCACGCACATCGTCCGACGGCGATGACCAGCTGTTCTCACACCTGTTAGCACATGCATCGCCATGGAAAACGCTTCATACGACGTGAGCACGCGAGCCTCTAGGTCGTATGGTGGTCCTGACCTTTCGTCCAGGATACATCATTGCCTCGGGCAACGTTCGTCATGATAAAATGCCGTTGGGACCGAGCTATTCGTCAGCTCGTATAATTGTACGTAATTACGTAATGATACGATTCTTTTAGGCAACTGTATTTTAACGGATACGTGAACATTATATTCGTTTGCCAACTGTTTCAAACGCCTGTTGCATGATATTATCTTACTCCGTGATTGGTTGTTCAATTTCTGTCCGGGAAGTTTGACAAGTTACAACGTAATTAATATCTACGTATTAGTAGATGTAATGATAGAACAGTACAATAATTTAATGTTAAAATAGGAAAAATGTGAGACATTGAATTGAAATGAATGGGAAATTAATTTCGCATAATGTTGAATTCTGAGGATATCACTCGAAATGAGTGATTATAATTGTTAATTATCATTGGCAAACATACGAGAAAGAAACAAATTATAGGAAAGGGGAGAAAGACAGACACCTATGTGAAAGAACCATTAGTAGTTGTAACTACCCCTGTGCACCGCGTACCCCGCAGTAAAACCATTTTTGCGGTTCCTTGTATGTATGTACATACATACGTGTGTATGTAAAAGTATTCAGAATGAGTAAAACTGGTAAGGGGATATGCAGTTGATTTGTGATTAATGCTAGTAAATCATAGGTTATATTTCATCTTAACTCCTCGGTATACTCGCAGTATTATTTGAATTATGCCTCTCGTGATAATCTCTGTACAAACCGGCGATCAACCGCGGACTTGGTTGACCGCGTATTATAATACTTTATTTACTCTGTTATTAATTGAAAGCAACATTATTGGTTTTCATAAAATCAGATAAACAACATAATCGAAACATCGAGATGCCTAATTGGCATTTACCAGATATTTTAATCAATATTTATCGACGGCAAGGTGTAAAATGTTCATTCCTGAATCTTTCAAAGAAAACCTGTTAGCTCTTTCCGAAGGAAAGCTGCGGGTTTGTAATAGAACTGTTTGAGTTAAAAAAAAAGAGCTATACAAAAAAGGGTATACTGTCAAAATTTAAACGGTTAAATGGAATCGGTGTAGCAACATGACCGCAATTTTACTCCTCGAGATGATGCTCGAAGACAAAAAAGCAATACGGCTAACGGTAGCTACGAGTCTGTACGCTTGTTAGAGTAAGTCTTAATACTCTTAATCTTGCCGAAGCAAGAACTCTCAATATTTAGCGTTAACCTTACCTAAGGTCATTTCCTGTCTGGTTGCCCTCGATACTCTTAAAAGTTCCAAGACATGCTTCATTGTCAGATCATTCTCATGTAACACCTTACGTAAACGTAAAAACTCTACTGTGTACCGTTTCAATATCAAGATTTTTGTAAAATAAAACAAAAGAATTACTGTTACTACTTCACCTACACCCAAGTGTACAACAAGCAAACGGAACTTGGAGGAATCTCGAAAAACAAACGTTAAGATTCAACGAAGAATGTAATCGGCATAACACTTGTCTGCCGACGAATTCCAGAAACACGTTTCAACCGCGGGACATACGAAGTTACGATTTATCAATCTTCGTGGTACGTCGATCAATATTGACCTTCGATCCACGAGATTTACGGACGGTCGCTCCTCGAATCAGACTCACCTGGACGATCAGGAAGAAGAGAACTCAAGGTCGAAGATCTCTCGCAGTCTCGCGGGGTACGATTACCCGTGCGAAAACGATCGAATCTGTTCCTAACTCTGCCGTACGATGTTCATATATGTACGAAAACGTGTCGTGTTTCCCTCGGCGTTACACGCGTCAAGTTCAAATTTACCTAAAACGCAGAAAACTTTCGTCGACACGCGAGTGTTCATCACCAGGATACCGACAAGTGCTAATTTTCTGTAAAATCTGACATCTTTGGTAAGCTAAAAAAAATAATTAACACGCTTAACAGATTCCTTGGTTAAATTTCAGTAAAAATCAGCCATTAACTCATATCCCATCTTGAACACCGATGTAAAATATATGTATAATCCTTCGTGGCAAGACTGACATTACCGATGGTATGCAATCAATGTCTTTCACGGTATTTTGGTAATTTGACACTCGGATAGTCGAGGTTTTTCTACATATCTACGTATTCATCGACGGATCATCTCGGTTGCCGAAAGTAAAGGAGGACTCGACTTTTTGCTCCGATATTAACGGAACGGCGTTAACCCCGAGGGGCCTCTGCGTGGCAGAGTCTGGAGGGTAGGGGACCGTACATATAAAGGAGAGAGCCCCGTGCTCCGGGGGCCCAGTACCGTTCAAAGATGCAGGCTGCCGGGATGCTGTGTGGTACCAGGGCCGTCTACACTCTTGTATTCCTGACATTTCTCATTGGCTATGCCCGTGAGTAAAAAAAAAAACAAAAGAACATTCGAAACTCCCGCCTAAAGAAGCGCGGATCCAAATCAATTCAGTGTACACGGATCATTTGTGAGGATTAGTGCGGTGCAGTGAAAATTAACATGTCTCTGAGTTATCAGTGTACCCCGGAAGCATTCGATGCTATGTCAATATCGTTCGTATTGATTCAGAAATTGTTGTACGGAAATACGAAGTGGATGACCTCAGTATTTAAAAGGGAGAAAGATAAATGTTTGATAAATAATTATAGTTTTCTGATATATCATAAATTCCTGGTGAACACTGTGCGAATAACCTGGCCATTGATAACGATTTATGAAGTTGCTATTCGCAGTTTCGCGTATTAACTTCAGTAAGACGGCATAAAGAAGAATTATACGGTCAATAAAAAACGTTTTTTTTGTTTTTTGTTCTTTTGTACAAAGTGTGAAGCGACGCAGATTATCTATTCAGCAGAAGTAACTGTTCATTTACCTGTCACTTCCTCGTATATAAATGCAAAGTATCTCATTAAATTTTCTCCCGTGAATCGACTCGCAGGCATTGAAAATAAATCTTCGATATAAAATGTACGATTCTTATCATAAAAGTTTGACGAGTTACTGTCTTCGCGCCTCGAGCGTATAACTTGTCCAGACTCAGAAAAATAATTTCCTCTACCGGCGTACCGTTAACACAAACACAATTTCTTGTAGATCCGTTCCCTCTTCAATTATTACCCAGCATCCCGGGTTACATCCCGGTTTATATAAGGCATGGGGACGAACCATTGGAGAACATAAATCCCGCATTAGCCGAGGCATTTCACGAGGGACCGAGTTTATCCAAGGTAAACTGCATCCTTTTTTTTTAGTATCTCGGAATTTTTGGATATATATGTATGTATATGTATTTCTCGAACTAGTATACCGTAGCGCCGCAAAATTTATGATCTATTGTGTTTCAGAGTATCCGGTTAGACAATATTCCCGGTCCCACGGATATCAGTCCCGAGGAAGACGAAGCACTCGCTGGAAAGTCGAAGGAGATTTATCCCTTGCACGTTCGAGACGTGGATAGCAATACATCCGCGGAGGATAAGGATACCGACAAACTAACAGAAAAATCAACGGAAGCGGAAACACCTAAGCTTCTATCTATTTACAAATTGCCCGATGATAATGAGAAGATACATCACGCAGGAAAATCCAGTCGAAAACAATCGGTGCTCAAAGTATGAATATCAACCATTTAATCGTTGTATTTGTCACCCTGGATGTTCAATATTTAATCGAATAGCGATAGAGAAATGTTCGAAAATATTTTCAAGGATAACACGTATTGATTAATATTATTGATGAAGTAGACAAGGCTACTTGTTGAATCATTTCACATTAATCATTTCGTAATGCTTTTACCATTAAAAATAGCAGTTACTTCACGACAGTCCTCCGTATGTTTGTAACAAACAATGCGATTGTTCCGAGAAAAACTACTGCCAATTTGATGATATTGCATTCTCTGTTTCTCTATTATATTTCTTCGATTGACACGTGTACATAATGCTTAATCTTGGGGAGGAATCAGTGAGTCATGAAACGTTCGCGTGTCTCTTCAACGTACCATATCGTAGAATACTAATACCAAGGAATCAAAGTCTATGATCAATAGTTTCCATAGATTGAAGATAAGCGATCATCAACGTGACTGCAAACAGAATAGAAAACGCTCGCTTAACAGACCCTTCGCCACATAATTCTGCAGAACAACGAGAAAAATTGTATTCTTGCAAAATAAAAATACACCTATATGTCGTTTTCAAGCTGGCCCCGGTAACCGAGGAAGGAAAAGCTATCATTGGAAATTTGGCGGTTCAAGTCGAGAAAGTGGAGAACAAGGATAACGATTTAACCGAACCGAGTTCAAACGCGTCAGAATTACCACCGAAAGTGGTAGATCATCACGATAACGTAGGAACTGTCGATCCGATACAAAAAATCGAAGAAACAGCCACGGATCAATCGACAGTCCCCGCTGTTACTCTGTACAAGGATCTTTCGCAGTTCTTCAAGAATCAAGAAGAAAATCAGAAAGAGGATACAGAGAAGAGTCAAGATGCTGGTGCATCTTCTGCCACCGAAGAAGTAGTTAAACATCAACGTCCCGCGTATGTTTTATCAAATGTGGCGAAACTTCCACCGATTGCGTTGCCAGAGGAAAATACAGGTGATGAACCAGCTGCCATAAAAGAAATCATCGAATCTCGATCAGAAGAGAAAACGAAAGATCTTACGGAACGCAATGACGATTTGTCGATGAATTAGACGGATACGTTAGGTCGCATTTTCTCGTAAATTATTTTTGTAATTATTGTAATAGCACATTCGTGGAAATGAACGTATCGTTCATAGTGAGACTTATTTATGATAGTAAATGGGTAAAGTATCATATGTGATGAACAAGTGCTTGATGGATCTTACGATTGTTTCTTGTCGAGCGTGTTCTAAAGTCGAATTGTATTATTGCGGGCTAATGACTTAAAAACTGCTCGGTACGTTTTATATCTGAATAAAGTATTTCAATTGTATATCGCGGAATGAAACCGAGATGTGTGTTTTACACGAGTTATGTTCGATGAATGAACCTTAAATTAAATACCCGAGAAATTCATTCGTATACAAAGTGGCTTTATTCGTTATCAACGATGACTTATCGTCGTTACAAAGATTATTTAAGATATAATAATATTATTTACTAAACAAAAGAATAAGATAATCCGATCAAAATTACTATTTTATATTTGGACTTCCTATGTTATTTTAAGGTTCCAATAATATCCATCTCAATTCCTTTTGTCCTGATTGATTGTCGGTACAATGGAAACATTTTCAGGTGTCCGTATTTTATAATCGTTGTCACCAAGTTTTAAAACAAGTAGCGCTGGGATTACATTGATTTCATTGCTCCTGGAAATCTTTGGAACAGACTTTATGTTTCTGAACGTCATTTCATCGACATTTATATCTAGATAGGATCGACGATCTTGAAGAAATCTTGCACTGGAGAGAATGAAGGTTCCATTTTTGAATGAACAACTGAAGGCTGGTAAATGTTGCTTTGCTTCCGGTATATAAACATCTCGGATCGCTCGGCAGTGTACGTTCGGTGACTTGTTCTGTTTCCTTGAAACACTTTCTAAGCCGTCGTCTTTGAACCTTTCTGCAACATCCAAAGATGATCGTCCGCTTCCCTGGATCTTCTGAGCATTCTGCAGATTTCCGATATGTTGTACAATGTCACCAAAAACATTTGACTTTGAATTTCGACCTGTCGTATCGTGGCTCGGATTTGCAATCTGAACCTTCGCAATTTTCGACAAGGAAAGAATGATACATAATTCCTTCTGTTTATATGGGCAATTTCCTTGCGTTGTATCACTTTCATTTAACATGTTCAGCTTCCTCTCCTGATTTAGATTGGATACTTCACCCACAAACGAATCTTGAATTCTTGTGCCATTTGTAGGGTCGAACTGAAATTTTTGATCTTGCACTGTTCTCCCGGTATTGAATGAAACGTAATGTGCCAGGACCACAAAGAACACCACTTGTATATAAAACATTATGAACAATCTGGTTCACTATTCGTGTGTATAATGTTAATATTTCGCCTTGTAAAGAATGTGTAACGCGACCAGTAACGATCGTCGTCGCAGACGACTCTGACTGTGACGGAAAAAACAATGTTTCCATGAATGCACGGACGAGTAAGGTGCGTGAAGACTGGAGATTAGGCCAGTTGTGTGTAGTGTGTTCAATTTGTGTGCGCTGACCTTATCTCCTGTTGAGGCATTGCCCGAATACCGTCGAATTCTGACCTATCTGTCCACTTTTCGAAACGTCAAAATCCGTCGTGGAACACGACTTCGACTTTGATCCTACCAGAAAAGAATTTTCTACCGATTGATTTCCACTTGTCTAGTTCTATTCTTGCTATTTTTCAACAGTATTCCATAAAGTTATTTCGCATAATATATACTATAATTACTTATAAATTAAATAAACATAGTTCTTTATAGAAATATTATTGCATTAAAATGTTCAAATGGTACACACTGGCAAACAAACAAAGTCAGATTTAAAACTTATTGGATATATAATTTGAAAGTTCAATATAGTTATAAGGACGTGACTTAAAATGAATTGCAAACATACATATAAATTAGATCTATTCTTAGAAATACGTATGTCTACGAATTTTTATAAAAGCACAGATATGTATATAAACACACATCATGCAATTTACAGAGTGAAATTGACGTTGGCGCTCCTTCATTTTTCGAGTCAGGAATCATGGCAAAGCGCTGGTTGGAATCATTGACATTATATGCGCGGTTCAGATGCGCGATGCGATGTCAACAATTCGTAACGTGATACGAGACGTGCGTTTTGCAATGCACGTGTAGAAATGAAGTATGAACGGTTCGGTAAAGTTTTTGTATTGACGGCTCGATGTTGATATACATTTATTCTAGAACGAATAACGAAGCTACGTCGTAAATGTGACCGAAATTGTTCAGTTTGAAACCTATCTCCAAGTATTGCGTATAATTTGTGACATTTGATATCAATTTTATAAATATATAGTAGAGTAGTCCGTTGGTGAACGATAACAGACTCATTTCTCGAAAAAGTTGTTCCTGTAGCTTATTATAAAAGTCTGAACGAGACTGAGATGCAACATAACCTAAAAGCCTTTTAATCGCCTAAACTGTAGATATTTTGTCCGCTATTAGACGTCGATGAATATAAGACTGTGGTAAAATTCAAATAACATGGCGGGTCAGCAGCATCCTTTTCCATCTGGGTTTCCCAGTGTACAGCAGTCTGCAATGCGAACACAGTTCGGTGGTGGACAAATGGTATCTGGCTTAATGGGGCCACAACAAGGTGGTGAGTATATCAATTATACATAAATAAAGAGCAACCTATTTTCAAGGACACAAGCAAAATAAAAGGTAAATTGTTTTAGGAATGGTGAGCCCTCAACAATTTGGAGTTGGAGTAGGGGTTGGTGGAGTAGGATCTAATACTATGGGCATGCCTAGTGCTCAACAAGTACTTGCACAACAACAGCAGCAGCAACAATCAGTGGCAATGCAACAGCAAATGCAACAGATGCAACAGCAACAATTACAGTTGCAACAACAACAGCAAGCTGCTTTGGTACAACAGAATAACCAAGCAAGTAATCAAGCAACGACACCACAAACTCCTGTACCACCTACACAACCACCGCCTCAACAACAACAAAATAAAGAATTCAACACTGCCAGCTTATGCAGATTTGGCCAAGAAACTGTTCAAGATATTGTTAGTCGTACGTTAGAGGTCTTCCAAACACTGAAAGTTCTTCAACCACCAAATGGTTTGTGGCAATAACGTTAATTTCTTACATTCCCAGTGTCTCATGTCTCTAATAATTGTATTATAATTTTAGGTACAGCTCAGGGGGCAAATATAGCAAATGAAAAGAAGTCTAAAGTACAGGAACAACTAAGAACACTAAAACTATTATTCAAGCGTTTGAGACTGATTTATGAAAAATGTAATGAAAACTGCCAACTCCAAGGTATGGAATATACACATATAGAAAGTTTGATTCCTTTGAAAGAAGAATGGGACATGAAATCCGAAGAGAAAAAGACGTCTGAAGCCTATAGAGTTGCTTGTGAAGAAAGCAAAGAAATTATGGAGGTGAGCATGCATACCACAGTTTAAGGATATTGAACCCATTTCATTAAAATTAATCAAACAATTTAATTCTTTCAGCAAGTGGTATTAAAAAATAGACATCTCAAAGAAATTATAGACCATTTACGGCGCATAATCTCAGAAATAAATACCATGTTAAATATGAGACGATCTTAGAGGATAATTTGTATATAATTGTTTGTATAAGTTATTATAGATATGTGTTGAGAAATATATATATATTATTTCCTATGCAAAATATAAATACACCAAGAATCACTCACCTAAATCTGGAAAATTTTACTCCTAGTCTGTACTGATATCATTGACATATAAGTGAATAATATCACTAGTTCTGAGAACAGCTTCTGGAATCTTGCCTAATGATGTTTCCAAGTTCCTTACGTAGACTTCCAGACAATCGACATCACAACCCCTGAACTCGCCGGAAATTTGCGTGTTTTCATGTAAATGAAAGGCTGCTTGCTTACCTGTAATGTGTTAAAACATGTCTCTTTATTCATGCAATGTTGAAGTATTAGTAAAAGATGTAAATAAAACGATGCTTGTATTTTGATAAAAATATAATTGTCATCATTAATTCCTTATTTAATGTAGGGCGAAAAACAAATAGACAATTAATTCGGACAGATTCAAACTTGTTACATCCGCGCATTAAAAGCTACAGCAACGTAAATATTGGCGCCATGTTCAAGCAAACCCGAACTTGAACCAAACTTATTTGTTCAAGATAACAACATAGTATAACAAATAGTATATGATCATAACTTTTTAAAAAACCATGCAGAATATTTTTGTAGAATTAGATTCTTGAAAAGAAAATAGAAACGTAAAGCATACTCGAATATCGTACCAACGATTCCGGTAATGACACGTAGAAATCGCTCGCGCAAAAATGCACGAGCCTCTTGCTTTTCCGGCTTCGCAAAATCTAAATCTGTACTGTTTTCATCTAATTTTAGGTTGTCTTCTAGTTTTTCGGTCATTTTTCTTCAGAAAACTGTCGAACAAGAAAGTACGGATTTCTCTTATGGCGGAGTGAAAACAATACTGCGTGCGCACGCTGCTATAACGCGCGGCAGATTTAAATTTGGAAGTATTGGAATCGTTTCTAATCAGTATTATATAATTGAACTCTTAGATTGTAGAAGTAAGTGTTTGTTGTACCTAATTTGCATTGTAATGTCCAACCTATATGCAAACGAAATCATTTCTGAAAAAAACAAATTATGTCGTTTTAGATAACATGGTTGTTTCATATATTTAAAAAGTAGCTACGATTCCATAATTCATTAGATACCCACATGGCCTAATGAGGAAGTTTCAATTGGAACAATTATATGTTTATAATGATATCTGGAGAACACACTTTCCCGAACCAGGACATGAGGGCAACCCGCAGGTATTGAATTTTGTCAAACTATTTCACTAGTTTCTCTTCAGTCTTGTTGTGAGCATCGTGCAGTAACAATGAATACACTCATCTTCGTTGTCTTAATCGTCAGCCTTAGCTGCAACAGTAAGTACCCATTTACATCTTGTAAAACATAGAAATTACAAACGAATATCTATGCTCCCTTGCAGAAATATATTGCAATATTTTAACACCGACTGGGCGAGTAACTTTGCCGAAACTCGAGAAGATATCGACCACAAATGAACATAAAAATCTCACGAATGACAAAGTAATCTCTTGGAGGGATCTTATACTCCCTAAATACAAACCATCAACGATGACGGAATTAAGAAAAGCTCCGAATACTGAAGTGGACTATACAAATAGAAAGTCGAAAATTTTGGGAAGCTTGGCGTTTCTAGCTGGACTTGGTGTCCGTGGATTAGCGAACGTAGCATCGTCAAGTATGAAATCGCACGCAAGAATTCCACCGGTGAGTCATGACAATTCCAGAACACCGTCGCAAGTTTCCCCTTTGTTTGATCCTTACCCTTACATTACGCATCCTTACTTCGTTGCTGGACCTTTTGGACTATATTCTATCCTGCATCCGTTGCAACTACGACCGGAGGACGCGCAAAGTGGTCTCCAAACGTTGTTACGTCATCAGTTTTTGCAAGCGTTGAACTTATTGGACAATAAGAAACCAACTGACCCCTCGAATAACAATGAAAGATATGCAGAGGAGGCCAAGAAGACGGAGAATGACAAAACTGCGAACGATGGCGACGAGGAGACTGAGGAGAGTGTGGAATTGCAGGTTGAAAACGATCGGAACGCGGAAGAGAAGGTAAGGATTTGGTAAGGTGAACAAATAGAAATCAGAGCAGAAAGCCACGCGACGTTTTATCGTGAAGCACGTTCCGTCGTCAGATACCTATAATTTGGCATTTCAGTAAGTAGAATAGTGGAGTAAAGACGTTCAATTTCACGTGAACTATGTTACAGTAACAAGATATGCAATCGATAGAGAATTAAGAAATCGAAATGTTTCAATGAATATTTCTTATTGATCCAGAATTACATTATCAATGGTTGCTTAACGAAACCAACAGGTTAAGTAGTTATTTCATATCTGAATCTCCTTATCATTATTTTCATTATCAACAGATGGCGAGCGGTAGTACTACGTGTGGAACACATAAGGGATCGAACAAGAAACAAACTCATTATCCGAAAAATACTTTGAAGGAACGCCAAGACCTCCAAGAAGATGCCGCTGGTTTGTCAGCAGCCTTGAGTTTTCGACAAGATGCAAAGAAGCCCGATGCACCTGTCAATAGTAGAAACGATCAAACTGCTGCACTCGTCGCCGATCCAAATCAAAACAATGGGACAAGTATTACTAACAGTTCGGGAATAAATAATACCCAAACTGTGTATCCGCCGTTTAACGGTTACTACGGTGGACAACCGCAGGATATCAACCAAATTGATTTCACTACGGACTCAACTATATATAAACATCACGACTATGGTCATTATCCATATCTACCTCCGCACGAGAAACCAGCGAATTTTTATTCCGACGACAGATACAATTATTATTCACCCCCACATTATAATTCTTATCCATCGTATTATCAACATGATCCAGTACCCGAATACTATAGTCCTGATTACGGCCGAGTTTTACATACACCAGACAATACACCACCACACGGCAGCGGGTTCAGACCTGTAAAATAAATTCATACCTATACCGTATGTTTAGAGTAAAGAATATAAATATTCTTATTGCCGAGTAGGTGAACTTCATGTTAAGAAAATCATTGAAATATGAAGACAATCATTGAAATATGTAAACGCACGAGATCGAATAAAATGATTTTACACGGAATTAATCTTTCTGAAATCTAATGTAATTGGACATGTACGATTATGGTAGACTCAATCATAATAACAACATTATATGTAGACTACGTCCGAGCAGCGATAGGGCACGGCGACGATTACGAATTGTTCCGTTGTATTGTTGACAGAATCATAGTAGACGGCAGACTTCCGAATAGTTGCGCGACGAATTCATTTTTACCGTTATTGTGCGATTTTAAGAAATGGAGATGTTTCTTGTATTAACCATTAGATTAGTGCTAATCCTTAATTTTTGTGCATCGGAGAGTAAGTACATGCAATGAGATGTTCACTTTCTGTTTTGTTAGTATAAATGGTTTGAACTAAAGAAACTATTCCATGTATTCGAATCGAGTATACTTCTTTTTATGTGTTTTCTATATTTAATAAAATATTAGAACAAAGAAACATGTAATATTTATTACACCTGATTATTATTTTTTCTAGAATTACATTCGATGGAACCCAGTAATGACGTCAACGGTCCAGCCAAAGGATTAACGTCATTTTCAAAATTATCTTACAGAACCACCTTAGACACTTCGATTGCCCTTAGTAAACAAGAAGAAAAATATAAACACGAGAATTTCGAGTCATCTATTCAGGAAACGTATAAAGCCGTTCCCGCATCATCGTTCGATGAACAGTTCAATAAACGTGAAGATAAAGACTTGTTATCGCATTCGGATCACTCAAGCACAATGCTATATCCAGACGATGCACAGTATGACAGCAAAGTTTTTGTATATTTGGAATCTTCTCCATCCGATCGGATTAAACAGAATAAATTATATCCTCGGGTCTCGACCAATTCTATTGGAAAGAGGAACACGGGCGATGACAACGGTGACACAAAGAATATATCGAAGGGGAAGCAAAAGAAAGTGAAAGCATTGGGACGTTTGTTGATGAACAGCGTTGCTACTAGAAATTATGACGACATTCAGGACGATTATACCGAAGACGAGGATGACGACTATTCCAAAGGTGCCAACGGGGAAAAGATGAATTGGGAGGATTATCAAAACGAGGACGGGGCAAGTGTGATGGAATTGATTGCTCTAAACGCGAGACACAAAAAAAATATGCGACGTGCACGCGGGAACGAACATCTTTATTGAAGATAACGAACCAACTGTGTGTAATCTTTAGCATGATTTTATGTCAATTAACGAGGAAATGAAACTTCCAGTGATTAATTCGTAAACATTTTTCAAACTGATACTTTACGTGTGTTGCATGTGACACGTTCGTACAACCTTGCCGTGATACATCTACGTGTTTCATTTTTATACATTTTTTTAACTTAGTGACGCAACATTCGAAATTCATCGGCGACGAGTCGTATTATAAAGAATCTGTTGTACGTATAAAGACATCTCTATTACACTGCAAACTCTTTTTTAACCGTGAACGATAAACCGTTTTAACAAATGTAACCGTCTATTTCTTCGTCAAGGGCACGAATGCCCTTGGTAAGACGTTTCGTATGTTAGAAGACCATACGTTTCGCTGCGCCGATCGCGTTACAGCTTGTTTGGACAATTGCTCGTAGATTGCACAGTTGTTCGAGGCTGGTCTCGCCGATCGATAGAAAGAAAACTCATTGAGCCTCGGGACTTATACTTCGGCACGGTGTTCGGTGATAACAGAAAATAAATCGTAGCTCTTTTTAGTCGGCGATTAATCAGTGAACTCTTCCGTCACGAGCGACCAATTGGACAGCGTGGCTCGCAGGGAAGAAACCTGTTTTATTTGCGGACGAGTTTGGAGGGCTGGGCTCCTCGTCTATTTCGAGAAGGCCGCCACTGCTGGTATTGTGTCTCTAAAGACGCGGGTACTTCGCAGCTTTCACAGATAATTTTTCAACGAGAAAATGTTCACATACTTCCCCTCCTTTCCTGCCTGCTAAATTAAATCGTAGAAACGAGTATCATATATATTTTTTTTAATCTCTCCAACGTATTTCTAATTCAATCGGTAGATCGAGATTCATAAACGGTTTGCTATTCGATTGTATACAACTTGATAATTATTAATAATTGTAATTAAGTATCATTATCGAACGATACTGTGCCACATATTTAAAACAACATTTAATTCCATGACTGTACATTTTTTAAAGCAATATCTTCATTCCTCTACGTGAAATCGCATAGCAATACATTAAAACCCCAATTAGAACGTTGTCAATCACAATTTCGCTAACCTGATTATAGCAATTCGGCGGTCATGCGCCATGTGTGAGTGCTTCACATGCTTGTTTAATAATTTCGTGTGTTGATGCACCTATATAGATGGGCCGATACCGGGCGCAGTATTGCGTGCGCGATTATGCAATAACCAAGTAGGAAACGGTCGACTTCCTTTGCGGAAGCGCCAAGTTTTTTTTTTTTTGGAACGTCGATATTATCAGTGGCGCGCTGCGTGCTAATGGACGTTTCCCTCAGGGCGGTCATAGATTATCGGGCTGCATGAATAATCAAGGTCCAGTAGCAGTTATAATACCTATGAAATTCATTAGCCATCGAGAGGTGTCAAAATTTAATCAGAATTCGATAAGTCACTTTCCTAATGAAATTATCATCATTTCCCTGCATTATCGTTCGATACGGAGACACGTTTTTCTTACGATTTTTTTTTAGTACTGTGTCTCCGATAGACTGTCACGTAGATATCTATGCGATCAGATTAGATCCTGTCTCTTTAAGTCTAAATATATACCGGGTGTCAGGGTTGAACGCCCTGGGATTTCCGGTCTCCGTCGTGCGCACTTTGGTTTTCCGTTTTTTTTTTCATTTTGTTTTTTTTTTTTTTACTTTCTGTACGAGCACTTACGCCTCTTCGCCTCCCGACGCTCTTCCTCCTTTCTCCGTCTTTCTCTACGCCGCTCACGCTTTTTTTCCACACGAAACCTAATAGCCTTGCATCCTCTAGGACACTTCAGGACTATTTCCTGCGCGTCTGACGAGCCGGATGAGAAACCGCAAATGTAAAGCCCCATACAGTATTCTAGCGACACGACGGAAGAATTATGCTACCGTGTAGAAAACTTCGAAGCTAACGTGGAAACGCTAATTTGTAATTGTATACATATACATGTCTTAGATGCACGTATCAAAAGCAGCAAAAACTACCCAGCAGAAATGCGACCATGCAACCTTTACCTTATCCTATATCTCTGACGTAAAAGAATAGCAACAATTCATGATGCCAGTCTCACCTGGTTACATTGTTTAAAGATCGACTCGCATATTACAGTAAGAATAATACTCCTTAAATATTCTCCCAACTCAAATAAATCCGATCGATCTCGATCCAAAAGGGAGATACG